>OV656858.1:2284145-12144649 GCA_927399475.2 Acleris emargana
TTTTGAAAAATCAATACTTATCTGTTTATCAAGATCAAACAAATGAGTCCCAACACGGTGAGTCTACGTTAAGTATCTATAGCGGAGTTCCTGTCGCCACCTTCCGACTCCATCATCAGATCAGCTCTTAGATACCATTATATTGCATCGTCATCGGGTTTACATAATATGTGGTCTAAATTTCAGCCCGTTGCATTATTTGGAAGTGGTTCAAATATGGTTTGAAAATTTTGACGGACAACTTACATACAAACAACCAGTGGCAGTGCAATGAAAGTTAAATAGAAGCTTGTATAAAGATTATTATCATTTTATCGATTTCCAGATTAATTTTTTTCAACTGCTCAGCGGTGTTATTATAGGCGGTAAAAGCCAAATCGTAGAATAAAGGCCCGCCTCTATTCTATAACGTTAAATAATATTGCTTTTAACTAGTTATCACATTCTTAACTCGGCCGCGATGACTGTCAAATCACGTTGTCAAATCGGTGCGTATATTACAGTGCGTCAAAAACGGCGCGATGTTGTTACTATGACTATTTTACGCAGACCGACGTGTAAAATACCGTGACGTTACGTAAACTAAAGACGGGGTCATGGCAACAACATGGCGCTAACTTTAACGCACCGTTAAGTTTCGGTGTGGTCGCCTATTATTATTATTTGGGGGTTGAGATGGGCCTTGTGAGCCAGTTCGACCATTGCTGATCTTTTGTAGCAGCCCTTTGTTTTAGAGCTCACCGCAAAGGCCCGTTGCGTCCAGGAATTTCCAGATGCTTTGGGCAGTGAGGAGTTGTATCTCTTGCGGGTCCATTATATGTCGCCGTAGGTAGATACTTCTGTTGCGCATTAGTGGTCCGCAGGAACAGAGGATGTGCATTGCTGTCTCCTCTGTCTCCTGACAGAACCTGCATGTCGCGGCTTGTTTCATACCCATTAGAAACAGGTGGTCGCCTATTTCATTTATTTATTTATTTTATGGCATAGGAAGGCAATTGAGCACACAGGCCACCTGATGGTAAGTGGAAACTGTGACCCATAGACATTCGCATTCACAAGACTGCAAATGCACTGCCAACCCTAAGGACTAAGATGGAATGCCTCTATGCTAGTCATTTCACCGGCTGTCTTATCCCCAAACCGGAACACAACAATGCGAACACTGCTGTTTGGCGGTAGGTTAATGGCTAAGATGGTGGTACCAACCCGGACGGACCCTGCACAAGGTCCTCCCACAAGTGAACGACTAGTGTCACTACTAAAGTAGGTAACTACTGTCGATACTAGTACTGTGGTTTCGTAGTATTATTATTAGGCATCGGAGTTTTTGTCGCACGGTAAGACTAATAGCAAGCTATGGAGTCGTCATTTGCTACAAATCTAAACTCTTATTCATATTCATACTCATTTATTAAATTTATCATAAAATGCCTCTATAGCGGTCAGTCGTGTATAAATCTTAGTCAAGTTATATAAAAAAAGATTTTTCTATTAGATTATAAAATTCATAACTTGAACTATTTTAACATACAATTCGCCACTAGTGTGGACTAAAACATTCCCTTCTGCCGTGATTTAATGTATCTTTTGTTTGTTTATAAATTTTCATAATTAAATCAGTATAAAAATGGTAATTATTTTTTATTGTAATATTTATTTTCCAAATAAAACATTAAATAATCGTTTCTAAATTCGTCAACGTTGTTGTCCTTGATTATAAATATAACCTAAATAATTAAATAAATAAATGAGTATGAATATGAATAAGAATTTAGATTTATAGCAAATGACGACACCATAGCTTGCTATTAGTCTTACCGTGCGACAAAAACTCCGATGCCTAATTATTATACTCTGTGCTAAGGCCTCCATTCTACTGGTTAAAACCATAATATGGTTTAAAACAATATTATTGTTTGTGATGTTTTCGTATTTCATATCATTAGCCAACACTACGATGGCTCTTATTTAGTTGACAGTGCCCCATAACACGTCCAGAGCAATATTGTTTAACCCAGTAGAATACAGAAATGGGGATTAGAACAAAACTTTTTGCCTTCGACCTGCGGTAACATTGAAACCGTTGAAATTTCCGTAGTTCGGAATATTAGGATTCGAGGGATAGTTATTAATGAAACTATTGAGGTAGTTACTTTAACTTTTAGGTATTATTGGAGGGGGGTTGCTCGTAGAACCGATGACCATTGGACCTGGAAGGTAAAGAGGTGACCGCGAACCGGGAGACGAATACATATCGGCAGGCCTTCAACAGAGCTGACCGACGATCTGGTAAATGTCGCGGAAAACCTTGGGGAAGGCCTTTGTCCAGCAGTGGACGTCTTGTGGCTGATGATGGTGATAATGATGAAAGGATATTGATACAAAATCAAAGTGTTGGAGTAAGCTTGTCCCTACTAATAATTATTTAAAAGTGTGTTTGTTCCTCCTTCAAGGTCTAACACTTCAACCGATCGACATAAGGTACAATTGGCTTTATGAGTAGGTGTTCACTTTAGTACTTTGTCGCTTTAACGTCTCTGATAAAATTACTGCAGCAGTTCAAGAAAGTGGCAAAGGGCTAGAGTATGCAGCTACTCATATGTCAGACCGTTCAGAGTTAATATACCTCCAAGACGGAAAAAAGCTTCTTTTCACAACACTGCTCGGAAATATGGCCATAGATGCTCTTGTTTGGGGTCACAAAACGTCACTTATAAGGACAGACCAAGAATGTTTTTGTCGGCATTTGCTGATTGGTCGAGAACATTGTTGTCCAACTTTAATAACCAATGAAATCAATCAATCAATGTATGTGTCATAGCTCCTTAAAATGAAAAATAAAACATAAAACCTTATTATAGTTTGGTCGAATGCAACCGTTACCTTCCAGTAACAGTATCAGCAGTCGTCATGTCAGCCGAAAGACGTCCACTGCTGGACATAGGCCTCCCCCAAGGCTCTCCACTCAGACCGGTCTTGTGCTTTTCGCATCCACCGCGTACCCGCCTTCGTTCCATCCTTACAAGGTCGTCACTCCATCTTGTTGGAGGCCTACCCACAGCTCGTGTCCCGGTCCGCGGACGCCACTCAAGAACTTCTGATTCTTTCTGACCCCATCGGCCATCAGTCCTGCGTGCGATGTGCCCCGCCCACTGCCACTTCAGTTTAGCTACTCTTCGGGCTATGTCGGTAACCTTAGTTCTACTGCGGATATCATCATTTCTGATTATATCACGCAGAGTAACCGAGCATAGCCCTCTCCATAGTCCTCTGAGTGACCTTGAGCTTTCTTATGAGGCCCATTGTTAGCGCCCACGTCTCGGATCCATAGGTCATCACTGTATCGTATATCGGGTATCAGGAGTATTGTATTCCAATGTGGGGCTAAGACAACTTACAAATGAATAGCATAAACGTATACAATCTTTGGATTAATTCGATAAAACGTGAGGTCAGAAGTGAAGCGAGCTCTATATAATATCAAGTTACCTAATTGAAAATGCACGCCTTCAAATGTGTTTTGTACACTGTGACGGGACAACTTGAACTTTGCGTTAATATTAGCAGCGACGAGTTGAAAAAACTCACATCCCTGTTCTTTGCTGAGATGCCTATCTTAAGATATGTCAGGAAATTACTTTGACGTGTAAGAAAGAAACTCTAGTAAATTTTTGGGTACTCCAAATCAGTACATAAAGCCTATAATACTAACAATAACTAATAACAATAAATTACTACGGCTACCCGAGAACTTATTATGGAACAGAACTGTAATGCCCCGTGGAGACGTTAGGGGGTTGGTGAGCATTAAGGGGGCATAGATACACGTAGTTTAATTATATTCTAGGATTTCTTGGAAAATAGTTAAAAGTCGGCAACGTCAGTACTTCTTATTAATACATATAAAAAAAACCATGATTGACTTACAGACAGACAACGTACAACAACAACAAGCATCAACAGCGAGACTTTTATCTGCGTAGTTATATTTTATTACGCTAATATGTTTTCTTACCTATTTGTTACAATAAAAACCTTGCATAAACAAAAAGCCGTAGAAGGATAAGGGGTAAATGCCCTCTTATGACAATGGGCTGGTTTTTTTTTTCTATAGTTACTTACCTAAATCTATTAGTACCATAGTTTTTATTTCGTTAGCTAAAATGGTGATATTTTTAGTAATCAGAAAAGGCTGACGTCGCTGTAACTGTCAAAACTTGTTTTGATCTTATTTATTTGTAAAGAGGATTTATTATATGCTTTGGTTCTTTGGCGGTGTCAGAATAGCTTACTAATAAAATGTAATGAAATCCAACCTAATTATTTATTAAATTTTGACACAGTTGCTTTCCGATTTTATCCATCAAATTAATATGTGTGAAAAGTAAGGCTTATTTAGAAATAACAATTAGGGTGATAGCTCTTTTATAAGTGTACAAAAAAATACATTTACATTTTGACTTACCTTATTTTTACATAAGTGATAAAGATAGAGTAAATTTTCCCTTAAAACATAGATTTTATGAAGCCTAACATAATGATAGCATAATGGTATATTACATTTTTATAGTGTTAGAGAAAAGTCATATTTCATGAATTTAAATTTTATTTTTTCCCGGCTGAACCAATGGGAATTTTTAAACGAAACTTGGCACAATAGTACTTATATATGTAGGTAACTATAGAAAAAGAAAAAAGCTCTTAATCACGAAGGGCATTTTTTCTTCTCTTATCCTGCTACGGCTTTTAAATAAAACAAATAAAAACACAAGTACATAATATTGTCTCCCAATGGGGTAGGCAGAGACTATACAAAATCAGGTGCACCAGCCGAAAGAAACAACTTTCGCTTCCTCTACATTCATAAACCTCTTCATGCACGTACGTCGGTAAAAAAAATACGTACAGTCATAATAAAAAATATTTCATTATTTTCTCCACAAAACCGAAGGCCCCTTAACGCCTTTACATTGTGCCCTTCCGACAACTTTGAAAATGCCCAAGACCATTGTTAGTTAGGAAATTTGAAACCTGCGTTAGATTAGTTGCGGTCCAAATAGTTTTCATCCTGGGAAATCATTCGCTTGCCGGGCACGAAATCAAACATAGTTGGTACTTGAGACAAGACGGGGCCTGGGGGTGGATTAGGTTTCGCCCTCCATTGACTAAGTAACTTATTGTTATCAGAGTTTGAGTAATTAGATAAACCTTAATGACTCAAGTGAAAATGGCAAGTTAGATTTTCCGCGATTTTTTTTAACTGACTTCAAAATATCAAAAAGCAAGCTTTAAAAACCCGACTTTTGCTTTATATATATGTAGGTATATTATATATATACTCGTATTTTAATACTGTAACGCTCGTCTCAAGATGCGTCAAAAATGACAGTTTTTAAAAAGCAATTGCAATTTTTTTGTTTGAACACTGATTTTTAAATTTTTAATTAATTATACCTATATTGGATTGAAATTTTTCAGCCAACATTTTCGCCATATATTACTTACCATATTAAATTCTATTCGGATCTTAGGCCCGTATTAATAAACTCATCTCGGCGGAGACGCCTATCACAAGGTACGTCAAACCATAAAAAACTGTCATTTTTGACGCATCTTGAGACGAGCGTTACAGTCGAGATCAGTTTATTAATACGGCCCTTAGACCATAAAGGCTTGACTGCATATAAGTTATGTTATTATTTGATAGGACTAAAGTAGACCTGGCGCCGTTTAGAAAATTAGACCTTAAAAACGTAAACCACAAAGAAGACGCTAACCGAATTCTGTGTATAACCCAAAACCTTATCCTACGCAATCCCTACGAAAACGTTTCGGCGAAACTCTTCAAATATTTCTCTTTTACAATGACAATTTCTGTCTCAGGGGAATTCGTAAGATATTTTGTGCAAAGCCCAGCATTACTCCGGGAGCTGTCCGAGAAATTTTATATGCCCGAAGTGGGACGTGACGCAATAATATGGCTTTCGGAGTTAGGGGGTTGTTCGTAGATGTAAGTTTTTTTTAAAGCAGAGAACAACTAACGGGGGGGGGGGGGGTTACATGATGGGACACAATCACCGTTGTTGTTTATGATAGCAATGACATTTTACACATAATTAAATAGGATACTCACCCCGTGTGGTTGCCGGGTTAGAATAGTGCCACTCCATGTCTCCCCGTGGATGTCGTACGAGGCGACTAAGGGAATATAGGCTTGTAGTACTGTTAGGCGATGGGCTTGCAACCTGTCACTAATATGCTGGTAAACATCTTAGCCTATTTGTGCAAATTGTGGTTGCTGAATTATCAACAACTTTTTAAAGTTGTATTTCTGAAGCTCTGCCTAGTCTACTCTGGGATTACAGGCGTGAAGGTATGTATGTATGTATGTAAATAGGATGTTTTGAAAAGGTATTTTTATAAAAATCATACAGAAGTTGGTTCAAAAGCATACTCCTTTGGCGACATTAACTATAAAGGTTCCGTAGTTAAACTAGGAACCCTTATAATTTGGCCATGTCCGTCCGTCCGTCCGCAGCCTGGCTCAGAGACTCTTAGTACTAGAAAGCTGTAATTTGGCATAAATATACATATTAGTCACGCCAACAAAGTGGTAACCTAAAACCTTGAAAACATTATTTTTCTTGTGTTATTTTTTCGTCTACCCCTTACTGTGGGGTGTCGTTGCATAGGTCTTTCAAAAATATGGCAGGTTTTTTTAAACAATTTTTCGATTAAGGTATCCGTTTAGGAAATATTCAGCTTTAAAGTGCAAATTTTTGTCAGAGTCAACGGTGCCCTCCCCCCCCCCCCCCACCCGCTACAGCCCAAAACTACAAATACAAAAAATCTGAAAAATATCTTAAATGAAACCACATATAATGAATTTAAAAGGAAAACTATCAATACTAAGAAGACTTCAGTGGTTATTGAGGTACAAACGGTTTAAATGTTTGTACCTACCGAAAACTTATTTGCGATGTTAGTAAACTGACCGCGACCTATGTCGGGATATTTTTTTTTTTTTTTTAAATCTTTATTAAAAACAAGGCTTAGATCGCTGAGCGAACATGTCAGCCTCATAGGTAATACAATAACTTATAGTTTACAACTTACAAATAATACATTAATTATCTACGCTTAATCAACTTCAAGATTAAATGATACAATTGTACCGCCAATTCCGAAGTTGGATTGGATAGGACAATATTGCAAGTGCCAACATCCCTTAACATATACTTGGCCCGCATTTCAAATACCCTGCGGTCGGCTCCGATCCGAGCACACTCCACCAATGCGTGGTAGGTATCTTCCCGCACATCACAGATCGAGCAGTTTGGTGAATCGACCACTCTCATCAGGTGTCCGAACACATTAAGTGGCATGTGCCCGGAGCGCAGTCTCATGCCAGTGACCACAAGATGACGGTTTAAGCGTCCTTCCCAAAACCAAGGTATCTTCGGCGGTTCACAGGTCATAGTCTTATACCATATGCCTTTCTCTCTCGATTTCTCATCAAAGTATTCTTTCCAAATTTTGAAGCAATTTTCTTTAACTTCTCTTAATAGATCGATAAAGAAAGGCAAACATTTAATTAATATCCCATGATCAACTCCAAGTTTCGCTAATCTATCTGCCTCCTCATTTCCTATCAAACCTACGTGTGACGGAATCCATTGAAATTTAATTTTTTTGCCACTACCTTGTAGCTGTAAGTATATATCCAAAATATTATAAGCTACGGGGAGACCTCGTTCACCCGAGGTACATCGAGCTAAATGTTGCAGAGCGCTTTTTGAATCGCTCAGCACTACAAAATTAGTTCCGTCACAGGATTGTATGTATGATAGACATTCAGCAATTGCGTACAACTCAGCAGACATAATAGACATTTTCTCATTTAATTTAAAAGCTGCTGAAACATTTGATTGAGGATCATAAAAAGCTGCTCCTATACCATCGCTAACCTTGGATCCATCAGTGTATATATGATTGAATCCAGTGTATTGCTTATTTAATGTTTTCACGGTATCCCGGAGCAAACCCACAGAGCTATGAGACCCCTTAGGCCCTTCAACGTTATCTATGTCTAGACTTATCTGTGTTTTAATATCTATATTTGTCATCCATGTCGACAAGGAGAACATCTCCAACTTGCGAGAGCAGTGAAACGTTTGATGGGATAGTTCATTGTGCACAACAGTCAATAACGGATGTTTTTTCCTATTCCAATACAATTTAGAGCCACATAGGGTCGCTAGCTCAGCTATGATGGAGATGGTTACGCTACCGTGTATTGATTTAGCCTTTAAATAAAATTTTGATGCCAGATATCTCCTTCGTATAAATAACGGTGATATACACAACTCTGATTCCATAACATGTATTGGGCTGGTTTTAATAAAACCACCAACTACTCTCATAGCTTGGTTTTGAACCTTGTCTAACTTAACCATATTATTTTTTGCACTGTTATCAAACAAGAAACAACAGAATTCTAACCTGCTGCGAACAATGGCAATAAAAAGCCTTCTTAAATGTAGAGGATGAATTCCCCAGGAAGACCCCGCTAATATATTGAAAATATTCAGAAATTTTCTGGT
The DNA here is from genome assembly GCA_927399475.2 of Acleris emargana. Taxonomy (NCBI): domain Eukaryota; kingdom Metazoa; phylum Arthropoda; class Insecta; order Lepidoptera; family Tortricidae; genus Acleris; species Acleris emargana. The sequence continues at coordinate 2,292,749 of OV656858.1, forward strand.
TTTGACACATATCTCATTGATATGTTTATTCCACCTTAAAGATTGATCTAACCATAGTCCTAAATATTTAACCGTATAAACATTATCTAATTTGTTTTTTTCAATATTAATATCTATTTGGTGCTGTGTCCTACCCCTTGAAAATATACAGACTTTACTTTTTTTTGGTGATAATTCTAAGCCTAAATCTCTTAACAACGATAACAAACTATTTAGGGCTTTTTGCAGTGTTACTGACATAAATCTAAGATTGTGTCCCGATATATACAAAACAAAGTCGTCAGCATACTGTGAAATATATACGTTATCTATTTTCTTGCAGATATCGCCAGTAACTATATTAAACAAAATAGGAGATAGCGGATCTCCCTGTGCTAAACCAACCGCCGTCCATCTCGTGATCGAAGTATTTCCTTCGGACTGCATGACAGATAAATGTCTTTCCTTTAGAAATTCCCATACATATCTACAAAGGGATGAGCCTACTCCCGCCTCATCCAATTTTGTAACTACCATCGAAATATTAACATTATTATAAGCGTTATCTATATCAACAAAACATCCAAGTGTTTTCTGTTTATCTGTAAATCCAATTTGAATTTGTGTGACAAGTCTAACCAAATTATCTATACACGACTGAGTTCTCCGGAAACCCACCGTATTATTAGAAAACAAATTATTTCTTTCGAAATACCATTCCAATCGTCGAGTGATAATAGTATGTAAAATTTTGCAAAAACAAGATATAAGAGATATCGGACGTATGGATGATATGTCGTTTAAATCTCTCCCCGGTTTCGGTATCCCAATCACTTTAATATCTCGCCACTGGTTAGGTACCAGACTCTGACTCAGACACATGTTGAACATATCTACTAAAATCTGTTTATCAGGGAAATTATATATCATAGAATATGATATATCGTCAATCCCAGGTGCGGTGTCCTTCTTTTTTAAAATGTTATTAAGTTCTTGTGCAGAAATGGTAGCTTCAAGTTGTCTATTATTTGACTTGAATATCGGGGCAGGTGGTAAAACATAGTCAGGCGTTAGACGTGTGAGAAATTCCTCCGTTCTTTCCCAATCCAAGAAGCTCCTAGACGTTCGATACCCTTTCAGCCACTTCATTTTAGTCCATAGTTGACTATTAGAAGTGGTGCCATCGATACTATCACAGAACTGTTTGAATGAGTCCGCTAATGTTCGTCTGACCAGGCGCTGAGCCTCGGCAGTTTTTCGTTTAAAAATTATCAGATTAGCCGGCGTGGGATTTCTCCTAAGATGAGCTAACGCCTGTCTACGCACCGCCACAGCCCTCGATAACTCTGGAGACCAATATGATTTTGGAGTAAACTTACTATTGGGATCTATAGTCAACTTTATAACTGGAATTGATTCCTTAGCCGCCAATTCAATCCACTGCATCACTAGGTTATAAGCCTGTTGCGCGTCACCGGTAAGATTAATGTTTTTAGTTTGTTCCGTCAATATTTCCCTATATTTCACCCAGTCCGCCCTTTTGAAGTTTCTTTTATGGACTCTCGGGCTCATTAGTTCAATTTCTGTTGATATAAAAATCATTAAGTGGTCACTAAACAAACTCTCATTAAAAACGGCCCAAGTAAATCGAAGCGCAATGTCTGGTGAGACAAATGAGACGTCAGGCGAGCTTGTCTGCCAGCTATCTAAAACCATTTTACACCTGGTGGCCTCACCAGTATTGAGCGATACATAATTATATTCTGCAGCGGCATCATATAATTGGTTACCCCTACTATTGTTCCTACATGACCAATTTGAATGATGACCGTTAAAATCCCCCCCTATTAGAGTTCTATTAGGAAATCTCGAAAATAGCAATCTCCAGTCATCCGTCGTAGTGTTAATATTAGGCGGGCAATAGACCGCAATAATATTTTGTAGGTAATCACAGTTAAAAACTTTAATGCCTAAAACCTGTATATAAGAATTGCTTACATTGATAATGTTAACTTGCGCTCGAATAGATGGATGAGTCATAATAGCAATCCCTCCATAAGAATCATGACGATCCTGTCTGTAAATATTGTACGAACCAATTTTTAAACTACTATTTGGTTCAAGCCAAGTTTCCGATATAATACATATGTGTACCCTTTGTTGTAATAATATGTTTTCCAATGCCACGGCCTTAGGTCTCAAGCTCTGCGAGTTCCACTGTAAAACTTTTACCTTAACTATTTTACTTTTAACACTACTTTCCATATCTACTTAAAATTTCTATAATACTATTTAAAATAGGCCACTCAGACATAAAATCTACCACTACAAGTACAAACCATTCAATACAACACTTAACTCCGTTTTTAATTTTTTCATTCATATTAATGTTCGTCATAAATAATATTTCTTTCAATCGCGTTAATAACTCACTTAGACGAACCCCACGCGAGTTGTTTGCTTCGTTATCCTTATTATCAGCTGATAGCTCTGGAATGCGCTCCGGCCACTCGTGTTGTTCCCGCTCATTTTTGTTGACGCTGCTACTTGCGTTTCTATTCAATTTAGTTCGTTCACCGAGCGGTGACTTCGGCCTTACCGGCGTAAACAACTGCGAAAATAAAGGTGCGCTTGGTGTGTATACATGGTGTTTTGTATCTTCTGGTTCTAAAGCGGAGAATGAGTTTTGCATATTTAACTGAAATGTGTTATTCTCCGATGTGCTATTTTTAATTAGGCTACCGTAATGAGGTTCCGGTCTAACATATATGTTACACGCGACTCGGTATGTGCAATTAAACTCGGCCATAAGTTCCCTTAATTTTTTCTCCCTCTCGTACACTGGGCACGACCTGTTCAAGGCCATATGGTCTCCCTGACAGTTGGCACACTTGAATACCTGAACATCGCAATTTTCATGGGGACCGCCGCATTTAGGACAAACTACGTTACGTGATGAACATCTGCCTTTGGTGTGTCCAAATTTCCAGCACTTAGAGCATTGGGTAGCTGGAAAAATGAATGGTTCGACCTTGATTCGCAGGTTGTCTATATTTATGAATGGTGGCAATCTTGACCCATTGAAGGCTACGCGAGCCACCTCACTAGGTACCCACTTATTTTCTTCATTTCGTCTTTGTAACCGTTTTGCAGATACTATTCGAACATCACTGGAGCATGATATGCTACTGAGTATTTCACTGTCTGACAGGTCTATGTCAACACCCTTTATTACTCCGTAAGACATCGTAACATCCGTGACTCGTTGTACCCTCCATTCTTTCTGATTAAATTCCTCACAGTCTATTACTTTTTTTGCATAAGCCTCGTTAGCCACCTCTAACTTCAATTTGTAAGGATTTATATATTTGATTCGTGTAATATCGAACAAACCTACTCTTGTAAACAACTTTGCAATGGCGAATTGCTTAGGTAATTTCTCATTACCACCAATAAATAACTCTATTTTCTCCCTCTTTTGCTTCTTAAGTTTCTCCACTTTACTCCATTCATCATCATCATCATCATCTTCTTCTTCTCTTTCTCGCTTGACTGTTTTCTCATCATCTTCTTGGTTTACCACATCATCTTCGTCTTCTTTAACACACTTCTTATCATCTGTGAATTCTATCGACTGCTGTGATTCTCTATCCTCAAATTCCACATCCGTCCCGTTTCCAGGCCACCCTTCATCCATGTTGTTTACGGAATCACCCAACGATGCCCTGCATCAATACAGGTACCGCGCGCGTCGTCGTAATTAATACAATGTATCACCGATAATCGGCCGTCGCGTGCAATCAACACGAGTGTCGTGACGAGACTGTTGATGTCGGGATATCTAACAGTTTTCTAACGGCAAAGTTAAGTTTGTCGTGAGGTTTAATTTTTTTTTTTTTTTGTAGTAACCGCTTCGCTATCCTACACTGAGCATGTTCCGACATGCTCTTGCCCGGTTTTCTATTCTTGATAGAAAGAAAAAAAAAAACAGTGTTTGCTACCGTCGTCGGAAAGGCGCCATATTGTTTTTAACCGACTTCAAGAAAGGAGGTTCTATGTTCTGCTGTATGTATATTTATTTGTAAATTGTAGTCTAGTATCTAGATGTGACGTAGAACAGACCATGTGGCGGTTAAGCTCTTTGACCATGAGCAGAAATTGGTTTATTTATTTTCTCAGTAAATAATGATTAACTTTTTACAGTACATCTATGAATAGTACTGATATGGCTTGATATAATTATTAAATAGCATTACTAAAGACACAAATATTAAATTATTACAAGGGTTATGGAGGGCGGCATCCTTCTTTAAAAGCGTTACTAACCATACAAGCTCGATCACTTTCATTGTCTGAATTAGAGGCAACGATTATAAAACTGTTACATTCCTTTGATTTTCAAAAAATGCCCGTCACAATGTGTCATAAAAAGTTGATGAAGTCTATTTCAATATTAAGAATATTAACGAAGTTTGTATATATAATAAACTAGCGGCCCGCCAGTGACTTCGTCCCGCTGCAAATTTCTGACTTCCCCGGTGGATTCTTCAATTATTTTCCGTCACACAAACCTTGTCCTGACAATGACGGACACAACAAAAAAGAAATCAGCCAAATCGGTTCAGCCGTTCTCGAGTTTTGCGCTTAGCTATCGCGTTTAGCTATTCATTTTTATTATATAGACTATTCCAAATAGGTTTGAATATTTTATGTGAGTAAATTCTATGATTTTATATCTCTATGTGAAAATACGAACTTTTACGATTAAAACCGAGATTAACCGAGTGTCAAAGTGTTAATAATCGTACTGTAAAACGCCCTGTATGAGAAATTAACCCAAATATGAATGAAATTTTGCGTCAAAAACACGAACTCAAAATAATATATTTAAATACATTTATTGCTTTAACGAGCTAACTTTGAGATGTCACTGTAATTTGTTTTTTATCAAATTTGCAAGTTATTTCCCTCAGCGTTATCGTGGAAAGTGTTTTCCGGGGCCCTTTCGCAGCAGGTAATTTAATTTTCAATCCATTTTAAGCGACTGCCAGTCGGTAATAAGGGTGAAAAGAGATGGCTAATTTTGAGAAGTTAATATTAATTGTCATCATCATTTACTCATTAATGTATGTATATTATTAAAACTAAATTAACTCCGTTTTTAACCAACTATAATTTAATTTGGTGTAAAGATTGAACCCCGGAGAAGTACAGAGGCTACTATTTTTAGACAAACGAAAAAAAAAATAAGGAGAAAAAGCCCTCACCATCACTCACGGATATTTGTACAATTTACGAAGGAATACCGATTCACTTGTGGGAGGACCTTGTGCAGGGTCCGTCCGAGTTGGTACCACCATCTTATCCGTGAAATGACTAGCATAGAGGCATTCCATCTTAGTCCTCAGGGTTGGCAACGCATTTGCAGTCTTGTGAATGCGAATGTATATGGGTTACAGTTTCCATTTACCATCAGGTGCCCTGTGTGCTCGTTTTCCTTCCCATGCCATAAAAAAAAGACCTATGCGAACAGACCTGGTCTGCATGATATAGCCCAAAAGTCCCAAAACTAAGCTCAAGGCTTGCACTATTTACTTATTTGTTAATACTGTATTCAACAAAATTAAAACACTGTACGCATAACGTCCGCGAATGTAAGTCTCAAAATATTTGCATCCGCAACAACCCTGAATTAGGTATCTATAGTCTCCTACAAAGAAATGTCAGGTAGGTTTCAATAGAAATGATAAACGATTTAAACAAATCAGTAGGTACAGTCACGAGATTAAATTTAGTACCCACCTTAGGTCCAAAGTCAATCTGACATTCTACAACAATAAGGTTGAGTTTCCTTAAAGTTACAAATGACTTGACATCTCTAATCACATTGACAACTTCAAGCATATTTTTCTTGAAATGGGTCCCAAATTAACGCTCGTGACCGTACTGTTTGACACATAACCTCAATATTTTTGCAAACCAGTTTTCATTTAAAAAAAAACGTATAACAATCAAATCCTATCTACATCATTAAATATACCTCACGCGATGTCCAAAAGAACCTGATTATGGTGTAATAATGGTATATTAGATAGGTCCGTTTGGTTTTGTTTAAATCTTTTGTCATTTCTTTTGACCCTTAACGTATCTACTTATGGACCTTATTACAATGCAGAGAGTTATATTAATGTAAGTCTTTGTATCAAAAGGGAGCAACGACTTGCCAATCTCGCCATGACCTTTTAGCCTTTTACAAAATTCAAAATGGAAAATTCTTAAGAGATAAAACCTACTTAGGAAGACAAAAGCAACTTCTTAAAAAGCAGGTGAGTCCAATGAAAAGATCTTAAAACACCCATCAAATGTTTATAGACTCGAGGTCAATGACCCGAATAACATAACCAGGCATACTGTCGCAGCAGTGGATTTCATACCAATTTATATTTGCCGTCCATTTCTGCGCATTTAATGTTTTCGCTTGAATTTGAGCGTTCTTTCTTTTACGTTAAAAGCGTTGGTATTGCTAAGTTGTTAGGGAGACGCAATGCTATGTTTGTTTAAGTTATCCCGACACGGGAGATAAAGTTAAATGCCTGGATTGATTCAAAGCCAATGTTTAGGATCGTTGCACAATATCTGTTTTGGGTTAAATTCGTTTAGTCATTACAAAGGCGAGCTGCAGTGACGTAAAAAGTGTTGCCAGATCAAAATGTACCTATTTCACACGAGATTATGAAATAGAGAGACCATGGATACTTTTCAAATCGACTATAAGGAAACTCGATTATAAAACTTATGAAAGATAGACAGTTTTGCCAAATAGTGGCCTAAAAGTTTTTTTTTAATACTCTTACTCCAAATATGTTGTATAGATTTCTGCTACTGCACAGGTCTAGTGATTCAGTTCTTTATTCAATTATATTTTTTCCCTAGGGTTGATATGCAACACTTTCAACCCGCTTCTAAGATAAACTACGGTCTACTTCAGTGTATGAGATACGAAAAACGTATTAATAGTGATGAAGAAATAGGAATGTATGATTGTGTGTGTATTGTGTGGGAGTTTTTATATTGTCCAAATCTATGACAATTGAGAACACTGTGTTAATTAAAATCCGTTTTATAAAAGAGAGGTGTTAACGTGTGTATGTTTCTTCTTCTTCTTTTATATAACCGCGGTTCCGCAGTAATTTCACCATGTCCAGTGAGTTAGAGTATAATTAGCAAAGAGCGGAATTCTTCATAGCAAAAATGAAACTGTCAGAGGGATTGACTGAACTGTTTTATCGACTTATCGATAAATATTTGTCACTAAACGAAACAAAGTTAAAGTAATGAAATCAGGCTTTTGGATATACAAACAAACAAATTAACGGTGTCCCTAATTACCTGACCGCCACTGTATTTTAGTATAATAGTAAAGAATAAAACAGAAAATACTTTTTTTAAATTTTCTATATAAAACTTATCATTAAAAATTAAAAACAAATATTGCTAAGAGTAGGAAACTAATCTTCATTCAAAATAACAAAGTCCAAATCTAAATCTGTACTAAATATGTTTTCTTCATGTTCCCTGTAGTAAAAGAAAATAGTCATTATTTTTTCAACATTGTCACCTTTCAAATTACTCTTTTTTTCATTGTAGATCCATTTATAAGATGAAAACGAGCGTTCTACCTCAGTTGAAGTAACAGGAGCATATTTGTAATACTCGATAACGGTGTTTTGGCTGTAATCACTTTTTTCTATAAAATCAGCATATCAGGTCAAATGTTACAGAATAATCTTTTAAGTTGATTATGGATACCTAATGCGATATTATTCCGTAACATCGATAAGTCGATAAAACAGTTAGGTCAATCCCTCTGACAGTTTGATTTTTGCTATGAAGTATTCCGCTCTTTGATAATTAGTAAAGTGAAATCAAAAGTAAAATCCTTTTTGATAATGATTTCTGGGCCTCTTTTCTATTCGGTAAAACCATATTGCTTTGGATACGTTATCGTATTGTAAACGTTATTATAACCCTTATTTACTTCTGTCATAGGTGCCGAGTGCCGAGTTAAAAACTATAAGGTAACATGTAAAAAGCATACTTAACTAAATAAATAAATGAACATCACGGAACAATCACATAATTTTACCTAGTCCCAAACTAAGCATACTTATACGTTATCATTATTTATATGCAGACCTCGGAATATATGGGGCAAAATTAAATGACAGCTAGGGATTACCTGTATGGATAAGCTCAAATATCGATGCTTGTCCCATATACTAGTGACCGCCCCCAGCATAAACGATCAGAATTGGTTCCATATATTTTCGGCGTTAAACTTCTCCGTCTTGACTGATGAATCCATTTCAGGTAGCTAAAAACTTTTTGATTTCTATAGAAGTAGTAGCAAACCAAAATAAAAAAATACACGCAAACAATGCTGGCGGCGATCAATGGAAATAATATGGGAAAAGCATCGATGGTTAAGTTTATCGATAAAGTCGATCGTCGTACTCGTATATTCCGAGGTCTGATTACAATGGTTTTACCGAGCATATGCGGATCGATACCAAGATCCAATATCAAGATATAATTATATCTTGCAATGAATGTTCACGTAGTTAAAACTTCTCAGAATCTCTTTACTTCAGCTCCAGTACTTCCAAGTAAACATTTCCTGAACTTAAGAGCGAAACAATGAATAATACAAGCATAATAAATTCTGCGTCGCTTTCATTTTGGGGTCGTCTTTTGTTCACCCAGAATTATGTTGTTGATGAAGACTTTGACCTTTGGAGTTGCTGAAGCCTACGATGGAAATGTTAACAATGAGAAATATTCTAATAAAGATAACTTACGTCAAAATGTACCGTTTATTTCTTTTAATTATAAATTGTAGTCGAAAGACTTTGATCATTTTGTGTCGTGTGAACTGCGTCTCTATTGAAATCGTATTTATCCTGCTATGGTATTGTTTTTAACTCGGTTGCCATTACTGTGATGTATAGTATTTGTTTTTGAGTATTGGACGTTTTTTTTACTAACACTTTGAAAGTGGGGAAACACTTCTTGCGCCATTCCTATTCTTGGCCCGTTTTTAACAATACTTTATTTAAATGCTTCGTTCAAGTGTCTGTAATTATTCTGGTTTAAATCTTGATAGTTAATTATGAACCCTTATGGTGAGACTTCAGTCTCTGTCTGTCTATCTGTATGTCACAGCAGGTTTTCTCTGAAACTATAGAAGCTATCAACTTGAAATTTGTCATAGCTGTATAACTTGCTGTAAAACGGGCCGGTCTTTATCTTTTATTATCTTTGAAATTTTCTGACCAAAATAACCAAAAAAATGCTGATATTATGATAATCATTTAATTTTTACATTAAAAAAAAAACGGTGATACTTTACTAGTCTTTCTTCTTTTGCATATTCCAACCATATTATCTTAAATACGGAACCCTCAGTGCGCGAGCAGGAGTCGTACTTGAGTGGGTTAGTAAAACAGTTAAATATTTATTCTTCCATAAAATTCCGCGATAAAACGGCTAGTCTATGCTCTAATGGTTTAGTTTTTCACGAAACTCGAGAATATGGAGGATACGTCCGCTCGAACGTATTAATTATGCACGAGCTCCATCCTCAGCTGTTAAGGGGAATACATTAAAATGGTACATTACGATGCTAGTGCGGAAAGTATGCCATTACTTCACGAGTACCGAGATATACCGAATAGCCATAATGATTGACTTGTTCCATTGTACTCTGAGCGAATTCAAAAAAGCGGCCTTACATGCAATATGCTTTAATAATTAAGGGGGTTTGGTTGGCCTTTTCTGTCTGTTCTGCGTTAGGTATTTAACCTGTAATGAATAATTATAGAATAAAATGATGATAATAATATAAATAAATAAGTAATTATCTTGACACGAAGCTGGGAATAAGTGAAGAATGACATTTCCACACGTGTATCAAACGACGTTTTTTAATACATTTGCGAAAAAATGTGTGCATGTGGGTATCTGTGTATCTTTCCTCTTCCCCCCGGACTTCTGAAGTGAGTTTAACGTGTGTACACACTGTGTCTGAAATTATTTAAATTTATGTAAAATTGTTAGAACAAAAACAACGTAAAATACTAGGAGTGCATAAACATAAGAAGTACCAAACCAACCTATCCTACAGTAGTAATCCGGGCTGTGTTGGGCGCGGCCACCGGCCCGCCGCTGCGCCGCACCGTGCTACCTCCTAATTACCTCTGCACTCCTGGTACATTATTTAAACATACAAACTCTTTAGTTGGATGCACGGCTTATATTTAAAAAAAAGTAAAAGTAAAACTAGTTTTCGCGAAAACCAACTTTCCGCACGATATACAGCTACGAAAAGTACCACTTTTTGAGCAACTGACTGTATTAAAAAATATTTTTTTAAGTTCCCATTCGTTAAGTAAACTTTGTATACACCAATAGCGAAAACGCTTCGCCCCTCTGCAAATTTTTGACTTTGCCGTTGGATTTTTAAATAATTTATCTACACTCATATAATAAGTCCTCTATAATGAGTTCAGAATCCGTAGACAATGCCCATCATTACAAGATACAATTTTACTATGATATTTTTTCTTATCTGTAGCTGTAATGAAAAGTTAAAATTACGATACAACTTTTGATAAAGTAATGTTGTTTAAATTTGGAACATCTTCCAAAACCAACACAATTCAAACAGGGGGTCAATTCTAGTATGACATTAGAATAGGGACTTTGTTAGTTTGTCTATGATTTAAAAAAAAACATTCATATTCGTGACACAGGTTAGCTTTGCCGCCATTTTTTTGTTCTGCCGCCTGTTTTTAAAATCTGGAAAGAGTACTTATAATATGTGTGTAGATAAAGTAATGTATGCAACTGTACATAATAAGGCCTTAAAAACTCGTGTGATGTTATTATGAAACGAGCCGAAGGCGAAACCACACTCGTGTTTAAGCACCCTTTTTATGTACCAGTTACATAAGATACTATTTCTTTCATTTAAACCTTGTTCCGACAGTGACGAACACAACAAAAAAGATGTCAGCCAAATCGGTTCAGCCATTCTCAAGTTATTGCTTGACCAGGATAAATAGAGGTTCATTTTTATATATATAGATTACTTCTATTCTTAAATCTTATCCAGCAATTACAGGATAAACAAATTATTGTAAATAATAAATATTAGGGGATAATGTCACACAAATAGACCTAGTCTCAAACTAAGCTCTAGGCTAGTACTATGGGTACTACACAACGATATAAAACCTCAAATCCGAATCCATCAAATATCCGATAAAAAAATATATGTATAAGCATTGTATGTACCCAGTGACACTTGCGCCATCAAGACAAATCTAATGACGTATCATTTATCAAAATCGGTTGACCCGTTGAGTAGTTACGAGGGGACATAGAAACGGACATACATACTTACATAGAGGTCAAATACATAACCATCCTTTTGGGCTTCGCCGAAGTCGGGTAAAAAATAGTAAAACGCAGCATGTGCATCGCCTTAAGTGTACAGTTTTATGTTCTGTATTTTAAGTGGAGCAAAACTTGGGAGGATGCTAAGTGGAAAAAATGCAGCGTCACACCGAAACGTTTCACGAGCTGCATGTCATTTTAATATTTAATTCGTTCACAAATTAAGGTAGAGCTTCGTCATTTTTTATTAAAATAATACTCATGGAACGAATAATAATTTATATTTTAGATTTTCTCGTTACTGTGAGATTTTAACAAGGTAGAATGAATTTTACGTGTTATATTTTGCCAGTCTTTTTAGTCTTAATTATTGGAATGCTGCCAGTATAAATCTGTCGGCATCGTCGGTTTTTTTTAAATAAAAAACCGTACTATAGCATGTTGGACCATACTCAGTGTTGGGATCCAAAGCTGTTACCACACACACTAAAATGTGTCTCGAAAATAATGATAAGTACACCAGAAAAAGAGCGTATCTTAATAGCACTTACGTCCTTTTGTTCAGAAGGGCAGTTATTGGGCAATAATGCCAATAACTCCAAAATAGTTCATCTGATTTGTTTTTGTTCAAAGTATTTATTAAACGTTACATTTGTGATGTGGGACACTTAATCAAAAAAGTTGCTTAGAAACCTTAAAGCGTTTTTAAAATAACCTGTCGAAATATGTGCCTTACGTTGATGTTTGCTGATTTTTTTTCAGCTTCTGACATTTATTTGACGACGCGCTGGCCTAGTTGGTAGTGACCCTGCCTACAAAGCTAGCGGTCCTGGGTTCAAATCCCGGTAAGGGCAGATATTTGTGTGATGAGCGCGAATATTTGTTGCTGGGTCATGGATGTTTACTATGTATTTAAGTTTATATTTCTCTATATAAGTATTTATATCGTGGTCTAGTATCCATAATACAAGCCTAGAGCTTAAATTGGGACTAGTTCAATTGGTGTGACATTGTCCCCTGATATTTATTTATTTATTTTTATTGTATGGAGTGGCCCCCTAGTTTTTTTTTGGTACTTAACTATAATGCTAATTAGAAGCTTAGGTATACAAGACACCTATAACTATTCAATTTTTTTTAATATGCGTCTCGTAGTTTTTGAGTAAAAATAAACATGGCAAAACAAAACTATAGGGTTCCGTTTTTTTCCTAAAAATTGTCAAAAGAGGGTGTGGGGCATCGGACTCGTGTAGTATCCATCCATTGTTACGGTAAGAAAAAATGAAACGAGGCTTTTTATAAAAAATATAATAATATGTGGAAAGTGCATTTTTTTTATTTATTTTTTTTAATATCGCACCTTCGGTAGAACAAGGGCACAATGTACTATATGATTATAGAGGCAATTTGTGCCCTTGTCCTACCGAAGGTGCGATATAATAAAAATAATGGGCGGTGGCACCAGTGTTGAACACTTCAAGCTGACTGGTACCAATAATTGACACTTAACTCCTAATCTAGAGTTCACACGGCCATAAGTCGATTGTTACATTAAAAATGAAATTACCCTTACCTTCTGTAAAATAAGAATCAAGACTCCATCATTAGTCCTTGCCCATTACTGGTTGCATTACCCGATACAATATTTGATCTTTCGAACAAAACTCTGTTTGGTTTTATTTATATCACTGATATGTTTGAGATTTTTTTTTTATAGTATAACTCTGCCCTTCTAAATAAAAAGGACACATTCGCAATTGGTCAGTCAAAGTAAATTTAACCCTCGGTCTTAAGAAATAAGGTCACTAATACTTGCGCGGTGCTATGAGACATACGCCCTTTTTCTAAGGAGGGCAGAACTGTAACTGTAATATTTCAGACATACATTTTAGTGCATTCGAAAAAATGGCTTTTGACAGACAGACAAACATGCCAGTGTTCCTTCAGTTGACCAGATACGGAACTCTTAAAATATCGAATGAATAGTCAACTTAGATCAAAGTGTAGGTACTTCATTTATATTAAAAACAAAAAAAAACTGTCGCATTTATATAACCCACATTTATCTGTCTTTATACTCCCACTCGTATTACGATTATATGTTAATAACCAAAACGTACGAACCCTGTTAAGTTCTTGCATTCATAACGCCGGGAGTTCTTAGTAAAATGGCCACTACGCGGTGAAGTCCCTATCAACGTTACAAGCGTTCCAACTGGCCAGATACAAGGAGTTCCCCGCGCCATTCTAAATTTAAACTTAAAACCGTCTGAATAAAAATGTTCTGTATTACCGTTGGCACTTACGCTGTTTTCAATACTTTAACCAAGTAATTTGTGTGATAGCTTAGACAAGGACGACTTAAACGCCAGCCGGGTCATTATTCGAGCGTTTCAACCGCCTCACTTTCGTGGACATGTTTTTGAAGAATTGGGCGTATATTTTGATAGCATTTTTGGATATTTGATAGATGTCCGGTAAACTTAGATACCTAACCAGAAACACAATCGAAATCTGAAGTCACTTCTACAAAAATGTGACCACGAAAGTGAGGCGGTTGAAACGCCCAAATAATGACCCAGCCGCTGGAGTGTATTTTGTGGTTTGAACGCCTTTAAATGAATCATACGTGTGAGTGGATCGCTTTGTTTGATTAGTTGCAGGAAGATATTATAGGTACCACTTTAGTGCAAGGAAATTGGATCAGTTCGCATAGGAATTTGTTCACACGTTGACCCAAATTTAAAAACTTGTTGATAATTCTGTAACCACATTCTGCACAAATAGGCTAAGATGTTTACCAGCGTATTAGTGATAGGTTGCAAGCCCATCGCCTAATAGTACTACAAGCCTTTATTCCCTTAGTCGCCTCTTACGACATCCACGGGAAGACATGGAGTGGCACTAAATTCTAACCCGGCAACCACACAGGAATGTATAAAAACAAACCTAAAAATAAATAAATGAATATCAAGGGATAATGTTGCAATTGACCAAGTCCCAAATTAAGTTCTAGAATGCTTGTTTTATTGGTACTAGATAACGAAAAACATGGAAATCATTAAATAAATCCAATAAGTATAATTTCAAGCTTCTTATTAAAAATAATAAAATTGTTTATCATGATTCTAATTTTATTTTGAAATAATTATTTGGTATAAATCTAGAAAATTTATTAAAATTTTGAAGAAAAATAAGCTTTTGTCATGAAACTTTAAAACCAATATTTAGACAAATGCGAAAAGAATTGATAATAATAAAACATGTATATTTATTTTAAGCCTTTTTCTTGATTTAATCGCTTGCCTTATGACATTTGGTCATTTTGAGGAAAACCGCTTTACTTTTTAAGTCAGATTTTAATAGGGTCCCGTTAAAAACCAAAAAAAAAACAAATAAGTACAAAATACAGGTAATGTAATAAAAAGAAACAAGTGTACCTTACCGCTCAAGCTTACCGTAGTTTATACGTTAGCTATAATGTAAATGTAACTAACTATAAAAAAGTCCTTACTTCTTGATTGGTCTTAAAAAAATATCTCATATTTAATTTTATAAGTAAGTAAAAGTTTTACGACTATTAGTCGTAAAACTAAGAACCTTTTTTTATGAAGTCGATTAAAAGACACTTAAATTCCAATTTCAGTTTCAAAATATCAATATCATAGAATCACCATGAAAGGTTCATTAAAAAAAAAGTTTTTAGGTTAGGTTATCTGACTTATTTTTACTGCAAATGAGCTCTTTACTAAAATGCCTCAAAATATATTTACTACATAACCTAGCAACCTGTATGCTACGATATATTCAATAGGGACCACATCAACATAAATACAACTGCACGATATAACAAAGAAATAAACTGATTACAAACTTCTGCCATTCAACTATCGAACTTACTGCCAACCGTCCAGGGAAACTCCCGACCGATGAAGAGACAGTATAAAAAGGATCCCACCACATTCCATGATTCAGTGCACTTCGTAAACGCGCAACCGTCATTTGTTTATCATTCGATATTTCCTAATTCAAATTGTAAAATAAAGAGAATTTGCTCTCAATTTATAGTTTTTTGTTTTTCGATTTTTGAAAAAAGAATGTCTGTCCAAGGCGATATGTCGGAAAATCATGATAGACAAAAAAGTAAGAATTATAATTTGGGAGTTACACATGGTGAACCAGGGAATTGTGTATCTGGGAGTGGGTTTGTGAACTCCCTTACCGATGGTGGGGCTTTTAAGAGTGTCGGCGGGAATTTGGCCGTTGAAAAGTAAGTTAATAGTATAAAAGTGGTCTTCTTCTTCTTTCAAATCTTTCAAATTAATCTTATGAAACCTGACCGATGACTTGACATAAAATGATACATTATACTTTAGGTAATTCGTTTTTATCGTAATCCCTTAAAAAAAAATATTGTAACACAAAGAAAAAGTATGAAGGCACTTGTCCTACCGCCGGCGCGGAAGTAATAGCTATCGACTATTTTCTCGCTAAAGAAACGAACAAAGCATATCCGACCCCGTGTCAATAAAAGAGACACTATTAATAGCTGAGCATTCTCGCTGGAAGTGTGAACATCCAGCGAGAATTCTCCTTCTAAAAAAATATATAGATCCCGTGTAAATAAAAGAGACACAACACGTTAATAGTTGACGCAGGCTCCTATTCGCTTCTCGCTCATCGTCAGCGGTGCGACAAGTTTACTCATTATTTGAAATTTGAAAGTAAGTTTCTATCGTCGTCGTCGTCGTCGTCATTTGTCGTGGTTCTCGTCGTTTTTTTGTCGTTTCTTGTTAGTTTTTTTTTTTTCTTTCTATATTTTTGTAATTGGAAAGTGAAAGCCACTTGTGGGAGGACCTTGTGCAGGGTCCGTCCGGGTTAGTATTTACCACCATGTTATCCATTAACCTAACGCCAAGCAGCAGTGTTTGCATTGTTGTGTTCCGGTTTGGGGATAAGACAGCCGGTGAAATGACTAGCATAGAGGCATTCCATCTTAGCCCTCAGGGTTGGCAACGCGTTTGCAGTCTTGTGAATGCGAATGTCTATGGGTCACAGTTTCCACTTAACATCAGGTGGCCTGTGCCATAAAAAAAAAACTATAGCGTTTTTAAACTTTCAGATCTGGTTTTGGTGGCGACCTAGGGGCAGTGCATCATCAGGGTGGGAATCAGGTATCCGCAGCAGCTAAGATGAACGTGTTCCAGACAGACCACCACAAAGTCGACGTTAATGCCTTCGCGAATCATAACATGCCAAACAATCATCCGAACTTTACTACTCATGGGGGAGGCGTGGATTATTCTTATAAGTAAGTGTTCATATTCATATTCATATTCATATATTTATTGCACTCATAATAATACATAATACACTTATATAGGTGATATTCGTACTCTATGGACTGTACCGTTTAGGGTACCGTACCGCAGAGGATGCCCATAGGGCCTAACGTATCGTATAACCGAATTATTGTTTGTCATATACTGGTTTTCAGCTGAATGAGATAATTTTTCCAAAAATATATCCAAAAGATAAAGATAAAGAGACATTTATTCGCAACAATACAAAACCACATTAGGTACATAGATACAAAAAGAACAAGACAGAGAAACAGTCGCGAAACGGTCCCAACTCAGCATTCGCTAGCCGTGAAGCCAGCACTATTCTACCGTTAGAACCGCTTGGTGAATTGACGGATAGTGACACACTTAACACAAAATAACGTAAAATTAAAAACATGAAAGATCAAAATTAAAATAATTTGTTCGAGATTATCTCAAACGACCATAAGAATAACACCCTGTTAAGGTTGGCAACACTAAGGAAACAGAAAACAAAAGACTAGTCTATGGGAATGTAAACACAAGCAATGTAGGTTACGTAACAATAACAAAAATTGGTACACTTTTAAGAAACTGAATAAAAACAATGTCCATTTAGGTTAGACTGATAACAACGGTTGTACAGTCAGCGTCAAAAGTAACTGGTCACTTCAAGCTACTTTTGTACTTTATCGCATTAACACATTAGACAATCTTGTTTGACATTGCTTATGAGACAGTCAAGTGACAAGGTATTTAAGTGATCAGTTTCTTTTGACGCTGACTGTACCACAAAAAACTGGACAAATGCGAGTAGGACTCGCCCACGGAGGGTCCCGCACATGACACAGTTAACTCAATTCAAAATTTGGACCGCCGTTCCTTGCATAAACACCTTGATTTTGTGATTTAATTAAAAATGTATAGTTTTCCGATTTTTCCTAAACTTGTAGTATAAGACGGTATTACTTGCCAAATTTCATAGTTCTAGTCTAGGGCAACGGAAAATACCCTATTTTTGATTCCCTTGAGAGTGTCCAAATATTCCATTTTTGTGGCATAAACGGTTGTATCTTTTTTACCCGACTGCGTCAGAAGGAGGGTTATATTTTTCGAGCGTATGTATGTATGTATGTATGTATGTATGTCTATTTCTGGGCACGCTCTGCAGCCTAAACGGCTTGACCGATTTTAACATACTAGGTGTCATTCGATTCGTCTTAATTGCCGAAGTGACATAGGGTATATAATATTTCAAAATGGCGTCTGCAAAAACAAAGAGGGGTTTTAAAAAAAAATAATGTTTTTTTACGTTAACTTAGAAGTTTGATTTTTCACAGCTTCTTGATCTTTCAGGTACTGTGGACTTGTTTATATGGTTTTTTAATTTCAACTCCGAATCAATTAGGCGTTGGTGCGTGCGTGGCTTAAGAAGGAAATGTACTCGTAATGTACATATAAATGTATGACAAATATTCGTAACATTATCATTTCCTAATTTCAGTAATTAATAATTTTCCGTCAAAAATAACATTTTTGGAACAAAATCTGCTAGTTATGACAAAACTCGAGTCCCGATACGGTAGGTCTAGGTTAATAATAATATAATAAATAATAAATCGTTTATTTCAGACAACATAAATCCATACATTCATAAACAAATATTAAATTAAATTAAATGTTGTAAACCGACTTGCGAAAGACATTTGTCAAGAAGCAAGTGGAAAGAAGTTGCCTCTGCCTACCCCTCTGGGAAACAGGCGTGATTTAATGTATGTATGTATATAAAATGTTGTTAGTAGCTTAGATCTAAGTATTAGTAATTAATTGACAGGGGCATGTAACCCACAACAATGACGGATGTAGGGGCAGTCGTACCTGTCCCCTATCATTCTTTAATTAAAGAGGAGATCCTTTTACCATCTTCCGACTCCATCATCAGTTCAACTCTTATATAATATTGCATTGTCATCAGGTTAAAATACGTTTTCCAAACGTCAGCCCCGTTCCACTAACGAGAACTGGTTCAAATTAAACTTGCAACATTTCACTTAAATAAATAAATAAACATTTCAAGTGCATAAAAAAGCTTGTATAAATACACCTTTTTTTAAAAGCCTTTAAAACACCGAAACCAGAACCCCCGGGAGATTTATTGAGCAGTAAATTTAAATGAGGGCATGTGCGAATAGACCTATCGCCTCTAAGCAACCCCTTCCAACTAATACACTCATACCAATTACTGACTGTCTATAGGGCAAATTGCAAAACAAGTCTTACAAAAAGTATAGGTTTAAAAACTCAACTGTGGCTAACCAACCTTAAACCGTTTATAAACATAAATACCTTTTTAATAATACGCATCTTGTCATAGTTTTTCGAATCTTTTTAGGGTTCTGCAAAAAATGAAAACCGAACCCGTATAGGATCACTCGTGCGTGTGTCTGTCTGTACGTCTGTCACAGCCAATTAACTCTGAAACTACTTAACCGATTGAGTAGAAATTTAGCACACACATGTACATTGATGACCCAAACACAGATGTGCAAAAGTAAATAAATATTTTTTTACAATTAGGTTCATTTTCGGGGGACAAATTGGGAAATTAAAAAAAAAATGCAAACCTTGCTTTGTTATGTATCAAATGAAAGGGCTCGTTATGAAGATCTCAAATATATATTTGTTATTATTCTAAAATAAATAGTTTTGATTTTATTAATGCAAGAAGACGAAAATTTACAATTTCGCCCCTGATCTCTGAAACTACTGTCTAAAATTTTGAAAAAAAATACAAAAAAGTTCATTGCTTGTAGATTACAGGAAAACCTATGACAATTCTATCAAAGAAAAAAAGTATGCCTTCCCTCCCTCTCCACGCGAGTTCAACTCGCACTTGGCCGGTTTTTATTTTACGATATGACGTCTGATGCCGACATATTGAATTTTGATCACAATCACGTGGACCACAACAATGTGGACACAGTTCTAACCTAACCTAACCGAAGAAATTGACTTAAAATGCAAAATAACAAGACAATGGTACTTATACTAAATTAGCGTTATGTTATTCGATCGTTTGCCAGATAAAATTATACAATTGGTTTTTATGCTAAACGTTCATTATGCTTTTTATGATTAGTTCATTAAAATTATACAAAATGTTTGTATACTTATTGAAGCGCACCAATTAACATCGTTGTCTAGTACCCATTGTACAAACCTAGAGCTTACTTTGGGACTAGGTCAACTGGTGTAAAAAAAAACCCTGATATTTATTAATATTATTATTTCAGGAACACCGTTGGAGCCAGTGCTTCTGTGGCTCATACCCCGATTTTCAAACAGACCGATTACAACGTTGGAGCGAGGATGAATCTCCACCAGACTCCATCATCAGCTGTGAACCTAAACCTTGGAGCTTCAAGGACCGATGTTGGGAACAGAACTGGCAATTGGCAGCCCAACATGTTCTTCGGTGTGAGAAGAGATTTCTAAAATGCTTTTGTATAAAACCTGATAGTTCTAGAGACCTAGTGAAAAAGGGAATAAGGCAACTTAATTGGTACTAAAAAAGTTCAAAGAGTTATTGGTAAGTCGACCTATTCTCCTATGTTATGTTATGGGAGAGGTCATTTGCAATCATTTTGGTCCCATAATACCCTATGCAAAGGTGAACCATTTCTGAGATAATTTAAATTTTAGTTTTTTGCTAAAAAAGTCAGGAACGCATTTTAAAAAATTTACAAAAATAATTATATAATTAGCACTTTAAATCATTTTTTTTTAATAGTTTTTGTACAAGCTAAAATTGTTGTTCTTATGCAATATTAAAAGTAGAAGAATGCGAGACCGAAAAGTAAAAAACAGCACGTTTCTTTTATCAGTTTATCCAACATAAATGACACAAAAGAAAAAATTACTAACTTTTGCGTAGGGTATTATGGGACCAAAATTATTGCAAATGATCTCCCCCATAACCCCTAGAGGGGAAATAGGTCGACTTACCAATAACCCTGTATACATAGACGTAGTATACTGCACTTAAAACTTTTTTGAACTTGATCTTCAGGAGACATACACTTTGTTACTAGGACCCCATATTTATGAACTATCTTTGTATTTGAAAATGTATAACTTTACTCCAAAAATGTAGCTAATGTGGTTTAGCCATAATAATTATAACAATTTGAGATATGCTTATTGTAGATGTATAGCAACAAAATAATCGAAAAAATATATACGCTTTTTTTTGTCACCTAAGTTTTATTTTCAGTCGAAAAGAAATAGAGTACGACTTTTAAACAATAATAGGACTGAATAAAAAAAAAAGTTTCATAGTCTGTTTTTTGCACAATTCCTAACTCCTTGAGACAACCTTAAGAACAGTGGCGATCCTTTCACCATGTTTCATGTCCAGTGATCAGGGGCTAATAATGGGGTTCTACTGAAAGAGGGAATAAGTCTAGTATATTCACACTGTAGTAGTTTTACTTGTGGGAGGACCTTGTGCAGGATCCGTCCTGGTTGGTACCACCATCTTATCCATTAACCTACCGCCACGCAGCAGTGTTCGCATCGTTGTGCTCCGGTTTGGGGATAAGACAGCCGGTGAAATGACTAGCTTAGAGGCATTCCATCTTAGTCCTCAGGGTTGGCAACGCATTTGCAGTCTTGTGAATGCGAATGTCTATGGGTCACAGTCTCCACTTACCATCAGGTGGCCTGTGTGCTCGTTTGCCTTCCCATGAAAAAAGAAAAAAAAAACTGCTAGATAGATCAAGAGTGCATCAACTCAAAATCATTGTTACTTTTGTTTCGAGCTCATAGACGCTGTATTAAAGTTGATTTTAAAATACAGTTGTATTTTGACTACACTACTTGTCTTTAGATCTGGCAGTACGAATTAGGGCTTCGGTTTCGGTTTTGTCACAGCCAATTTGCTCCGGAACTACGACGGTTGAGTTGAAATTACTGATGTGCAAGTTGCGGAAAGTTTCCAAAAAGTTTGGAAAATTTGCAAGAAATTTCCGAAAACTTTCACAAGAAATATAGGAAATTTAAATTTAAGAAACGGAAATTTTCAATCCCCATACAAAATTGTGAGAAGTTTCCGAAATTTTCCTTCATGAAATTTTCCGCACTTTTGGAAAGTTTCCTTTGGCACATCAGTAGTTGAAATTTGGTACACATAATATATAAATTTATGACCCAAACACAATTCTACAAAGTAGTTTTTTTTATAAGTGTAATTTTCCGAATTGGGACCAATTAGGAAATTTAAAAAAAATATTGCAAACCTTACTGTGTCATTTTATTGTATCAAATAAAAGTGTTCGTTATGAGATACACAATTTTTTTTTTTTTATTATTTTAAATTAAGTAGTTTTGATTTTATTCATTAAAGAAGACAAAAATACATACATTGCAATCTACTCGTACATATACGATAGGGTTGGGCTGTAGGGACTTGGGAAAGTAGGGATTTAAGGAACTAAAGGCGTAGTTCACTCCCCTACATGATTGATTTACGTACAGTCTGCCGGGGCGACTGGCTTTCTCTTGACGGTGTAACTTCACCTTTACATATAGTTTACCGACAAGCGGAACGTTTTTTTTTTTTTACTCGCCTGTTTTGGTGTCCCACTGCTGGGCCTCTCTTTTGCCACTCGTCCCTATCCAAAGCGCATTCCTGCCAATCCCTCGCAAACGAACCTAGGTCATCTCTCCATCTCCTTCTGGGTCTACCTCTGCCACGACGTCCATCGCGTGGCAGCCAATTTGTGGTATTTTTGGCCCATCTCCCATCGTGCATGCCGCA
Organism: Acleris emargana; assembly: GCA_927399475.2. Taxonomy (NCBI): domain Eukaryota; kingdom Metazoa; phylum Arthropoda; class Insecta; order Lepidoptera; family Tortricidae; genus Acleris; species Acleris emargana. The sequence continues at coordinate 2,315,327 of OV656858.1, forward strand.
GATGTGGCCAGCGCAGTCCCACTTTTTGCGGTCTTATATAAATAATAAATAAAAACACTAATTTTCAGACCTGATACCTCCTTATTCAACCGATTTTCATGAAATCTTGCTAAGAACCATCCTATATAATTATCCCGGCCAAGACAGACTATCCGTTTAAGAGTTTAAACTAAACAAGCCTCTTTTGTCAAAGGTTAAAAGGTATTTATAAACATACTTACAAGGTGTCGCCCTTGTCTCCGTCAACATAGCCTATGTTCATCAGGGATAATTAAGGATTGTAATGGTGAAAGAATTTTCCAAATCAGTCCAGTAGTTTCGCAGCCTATTCATTGCAAAAAAACAATGAATCAATCAATTGATTTATTTGTAAAACATAAGTAACAAGGGCCCGAATCTTAAGTACCCGAAACCGACGTGCGTGCATGACTCGATGTATGAATGTTGAAGAAGCGAAAGAAATTTGTCAAGATCGTAGCAAGTGGGAAGAAGTGGTCTCTGCCTACCCCTCTGGGAAACAGGCGTGATTTAATGTATGTATGTATGTAAATCAGTACAGTTTGACATATAACCTCAATATTTCTTCAAACGACATTTGATTAAAAAAATGCATAGTATTAACTAGTTATTTAATTTTGATCATAAATACAATGTAAAAGTAACAATCAAGTCCAAAAAAACCTGAATATGGTGTTATAATGGTAAATAGGTCCGTTTGGTTTTGTTTACATCTTTTATTTACGTTACAATGTGGCCTTCAAATGTGACGTCATTCACAGCATCACATAAGGGTAAAGTTCAAATAATATACATAAGTCTTGGTACAACAGTTATCAGCTAAAATGATAACATCAATGCTTTACACTCATTGAGTATCAATTGTCGTGCATACCTATTACTGTTATCTGCCTGGTGCTACCTAAAATGTACACGTTTTTCCTGTGTACGTCTGGTGTCTGTCTCAATGATAAGCCAAATATTATCTCTGCCTACCCCTCTGGGAAACAGGCGGGATTGATGTACCTATATGCATGTAAGTAACAATAATATTACAATTGTATAAGTGGGTAAGTATCACTATGTTTGGCCTTTAGGCATACAAATAAGACAGCATGCATCGTGCATTACTTAAACGAATCAAATCTTTCTGTAGATTCCAAAACGGTCCTAAGTAAATATTTATTTAAATCCGAAGTCAGTTTTCTAATTTCAAGCAACATTTAATCTCGCAAGTTATACAAACTTATACGGGCAAGGGTTGGGGAAGTATATTATGAATAATACATGAAGAGCAATAGGCGAAGACTCGAGGTCTTCCAAATCCCAAAAGGAGCTAGATTTACGGATGGAACAAATATTTGAAGAAACTCTTTATTGTTTTGTACGAAGAGATATTTTCAAGAGATTTAAGTTGAATGTTTTGAGATTCAAGATAAAGTTCTGACGTTTCAGTGAGAAAATTCGTTTAACTATTTTACTTGTATTATTTTAAACTATTTAGAGATGAGGTTTGAAGGTTGTAGTCTTAAAAATACAATTTTCTATAGGTTAAAAATTCTACTTACCATCTGGGGGGTTATTATGACATAGCTATGTAGTTCAGTTTACGCTGAGAGATAACGACAGAGTTATATAGCTGCTATAGCTCTGGCCTTTACGCTCGCCTCAAAATGTACTGCATAGCCATATCATAATAACTATGGCATGTGTGTCATTTGCCTATGGATAAAAAACCGGGTAAGAGCATGTCGAACCATGCTCAGTGTAGGTTCCGTATTAAGGACCTACATAAACTCATGCCTTCATTCCCAGAGTGGGTAGGCTGAAAGAACTACAGAATAACCAACAACTCTATTTTTTTTTTGATAATTCTGTAACCACATTTTGCACAATTAGGCTAAGGTGTTTACCAGCGTATTAGTGATAGGGTGCAAGCCCATCGCCTAACAGTACTTCAAGCCTTTGTTAGCTTAGCCGCCTCTTATAATATCCATGGGAAGACGTGGAGTGGTTATACATACACATACATACATACATACCTTCACGCTTTCATTCCCGGAGTGGGGTAGGCAGAGCTACAGAATAACTTGTTGATAACTGTGTAACCACAATTTGCACAATTAGGCTAAGATGTTTAACAGTGTATATTAGTGACAGGTAGCAAGCCCATCGCCTAACAGTACGAGTGGTTATATTAAGGTTTAATTTTACAACTTTGTATCTGTGGTTGCCCTGTTATGTGTGCTACCTGTACACATTACTAGGTATTAAAACACTCCTGTAATATTATTATGAAACTGGCCTTTCGGCTCGTTTCATAAAAACACACTCGTGTGTTTATGCCTCTCATTATGCAACAGTCACATAAACTACTATTAGTATATGAACAATAATTGAACATCGTGTAATAAAATAAAAAATACGTATATGGGGCACAACCAATCAATTAGATAGTGTTACATACTTACCCCAGCTTATCCCATAACTAATCCAAATTTTCCTTAACGTAAGTGTACCATCAACGGTAGCTCGCCGAGACTGTCATACGACGTCGTCATTATCCTGCAGTACTTTGTCGGAATGACAGTCGCAGGTGCGCGCCAGCGGCTGCTAATAGCTTTTAGACAGCAAGCCTTTAGATAGTGATGCGAGGTTTCTCGATTGTCGATAGTTATCGATGGCAAAAAAAACGTTTATTTACTCATTCCAATGTCAATTGTTATTAAGCTAGACATAGTTTAGTCACAACTGACCTATATGACAATGTACACTATAAATTGTGCCTTAATTAATAACTCATCCATTTTAAGATGCTGTACTTTATAGGAAAACACTATATTTATGTATGTATTTATTTACAATTATCTGTTTATTTATGCAAGTCATATGTATTTATTTGTATATGTATATACTTATTTAGTTCTTTATTTAATTTTTTGTTAAGTGACCGTTTATTTGTTAATTTTTTAGTTATTTTTGAATTCACGTTTAATTACAAGCATCTATCTTGTTATTGCTCTTGTTAAGTCTGCTCCACCTACTGTATGAAATGTATTAATTTGACACCTTATCCCTACTAAGGTTGTCTGGAAGAGATCGCTATTCAGCGATAAGACCGCCTGTTCTTTACCTGTATTATTTTTAATTATGTTCCATCTCTGTTATGTTTTTGTTTGGTGTACAATAAAGTGTTTTGTATTGTATTTGTATTGTATATAAGTGATGAGGGTGCCACTAGACGGTTGGTTTTTGCTCGATTCAGTCATACAATGTACAGTTGTGATATCTTATATATATAATTCTTCTGTCCGTGTGTTGACAGTGAACTCCTCTTAACCGGCTGGACCGATGTGAATGATTTTTTTTGTGTGTGTTCAAGTGGATGCGAGGATGGTTTAGATTCACAAATAAACCGGGCAGATGGCGTTGTCCTGCATAGCAGATATCATGCAGGACAACGTCTGTCGGGTCCGCTAGTATTTGTATACATTTATATCATTCAACCGTTGCAATACTTTAATAGGTTCAAACGTCAGTGTATACTGTCAAAGATAGAACGCCAAGATAAAACAATCACTCGAAGCGGTCATTACCCTGCAGTACTTTGGCGGAATGACAGTCGCAGGTGCGCTCTGGCAGCTGCTAATAGCTTTTATTTAAGTATGTTCATCGGTAGTTATCGATGCGATAAAATATTTTTAAGGATAATACGTAAGTTTTAATCCCGAGCAACGATTTACAAGCGCAGGCAAAAGCCAATAACACATACATACATAAACTCACGCCTTCATTCCCAGAGTGGGGTAGTCAGAGCAACAGAATTACTAACAACTCCAAAAATTTGTTTGTTGTAAATTATCTACACTTTTTCTGAGAAGGAACTTATGTGGTGCTTTATTTTATAAAAGTTCTTTATTTTATCGATATTCTCCCGTTGATAACTTCTGTACTGTCCCAGCTCTACGCGATTACAAAGATGATGTACAGTAATGGCGGCACCATCTGCTTCAACACACGAGAATTAGCTAACACGAGTTCGCTAAAATCAGTACATGCGGTGTAGGGAAGTAACCTTATTACATTTACGTGTATTCATCGATGTTTTTGGGCTACACGGAATTACCATTCTCCTTATTAATCACTATCTTTACTTTGCTTGGCATCTATTCCATTATTATTCACATTTGGTGTTTCAAGATTTCAGACATAAGACTTGAAAATGCTAATGTCTCTGGGACTCTGTCCCACTTGGCACGTTTTATAAAGATACAAGTGACAATTTTACCGGTCTAAACTGGCAACACTGCTCAAATTTCTGGTCGTCATTGGTCGAGATGTATTTCAAATGGAAATAGCCTGTAAATTGTAATTGGTAGCTTTATAAAACAGGTCCCAGGTGGCCTGCGAGGGTACACTACATAAATACGAAAAACTAAATTCCGAGTATAGGAATCACGAATTTCATAATGCCGATTATTATAATTCCGAATGTTTTAAAACTCCGAATATAAGTATTCCGATTTTTCATTTTTCCGATATTTATATATCCGAAATTTCAAAATGTCTAACATTAACAATTACGATTTGCAAAATTCTGAATTTCAATACACCGAACAATAATAAGTCCGAATGAATAATAATCAGAAATATCAAAAATACGAAATCCGATTATTAAAATACCGATCATCAAAACTCCGAATATCATTACACCGACTAATAATAAACCCACCTAATCAAATATGTAATTGAAGTAAGAGTAAGAGTGTCGACGGAGCTCCGCTTACGCGGAGCTCCTATTTCTGGGTGGTTTCGCCCTCCGGGCCTGCTGCAAAACTAACATAACCTAAACCTACCTCATATTTATGATAGTTAGACCGGGAACACCCAAATACTCCGAAATATTTTATTCCGAATTTACTAATTCCGATTTATAAAACATAATTCCTAATAAATAAAAATCCGATTATTGAAAACACGAATTTCATTATCCCGAATATCAAATTTCCGAATTAGTAATAAAGTTTCGGAAAATTAATAATCGGAATTTTGTTTTTCGGGCCAATGACACTTCGGGCTTTTCATTATTAGGAGTTATAAAAATCGGAAAAATATACAATCGGAATTTGGAAATTCGGTTAAATAAATTTCGTGTTTTTTAGTAATCGAAATTTTATTCCTTAGGAATTATGAAATTCGGGGTTTTAAAAATCGGAATTAGTAAATTCGGAATAAAATATTTCGGAGTATTTGGGTGTTCCCGGCCTGCGAGTTCGTCCGCCTTCTTTTTCACAAGTATATTAACTGCAAAGTCTTAAACTCTGTCATGTGAGAGACATAATATGCTTTACAAACTTAACATCGTTGTCACGTCATTAACAGTATATTCTGCTTGTTCTAACCTACGGCACCCAAACATGGTCACTCACTTGGAGTAAAAAATACCAATCAATTGCAAACGAGCCATGAAGCTCAGTATGACAGGCGTCAAAAGGACAGATCGCATCCAGAACACCACAGTGCGCTCCAAAACACGCATAGCTGATGTAGGTGAAAAAACCACCAGGCTTACGTGGGATTGCTCTGGTTACGTTTGCCGCATGCACCTGGAGTGGTAGGCTAGCGTGGCCACCAAGTGGGTACCACAAAATGGGCGACGTAGACGGGGCAGGTCTAGACGGAGATGGTGGGATGACTTGGATGCATTCCTCAGCAACTGGCTGGAAGAGGCACCTGATAGGGACTCATTGAGATCAAGCAGTGGGACACTCATATAGATTAGGAAATAAAATAAAATATTCCAACATAATAATAACATCCGAAAATGTTTAAGTCTTGACAATTATGCTTCTAAAAAAGTTTAATAAGTTGTTATTGAGAAAAGGTTTTTACTCTTTTGAATAATTTTTGGATAATAAAAGTAAAATATAAATTAAGTACATTTTTTGCGAAATGAATTGTTATGTATTCCATTAGGTAAAGTCATAATATTGTACACCACAAATGTGGTAGATTATGGAAGGAGACGACTTTAATATTACTGTATCACCTAATTCGGAGAAATTTTAACTGTAGATAGGGTGGATGATTTGGATCATCCCTATATTGGTAACTTTTGTTTAAGTTAATATTTGACTGAGTTACAGACAGATTTATCATCGACTTTCCTGACGATGCTCTCAGTGTGCCCCATCTTAACTGATTCATTCATAATATCGTCGGTGATACTGCAAAACCGCGTAAGTAACAAATTTATGATAGAGCAAAATAAACCTTACGGTCTTATTAAAAAGGTGCATTTTGCTCCTTATTTAAAATGTCACTTACGCGGTTTTGCAGTTTCACCGACGATATGTGTCACAACGTAATGTAAATAAACAAGTTGTTCCTTATGAACAATGTTTCCAATCATGGTCAAAAGCTCCATGGAGTTTAGAAAACTGACACATTATCCTGTAATGTGAATGAAAAGACGGTGTCTGATAAGGGCTATTATGTGAAATAATCTAAAACTGAAACTTACGATTATGATTTTTACTCACACTTTTCTCACACTCACACGGCTAAAATAGCACTTGCACTCGTAGGCACATTACTTCTTTTTCGAGATCATGAATCATGGCTGTATTTCATTGATTTGTACCACTATCAGGGCTTCCGACGAATAAAAAACACAATAATTAATTATTGACAATTTGACATATTATCTTTTTAAATCTTAGACCATTAAAACTCTTTATGAAAAGAGTTTTAGGTTTCATTTGTAAACAAAAAATCCTACCTACACGTTACGTTTTATCAAAATTACATTTAAAGCTGGCATCATACATGTTGTTGCTAGATATTCGTATCATAGAAGAAAGAGAAAAATAGGATCGCTTTGTAAGAAGAGGTCGACGTGATTACACTCTGTGGTAAAAACCCTTAAAAGAAAAAGGCCACTAAAGCCGGCTACTCACACACCTGCTGCAGGGGCAATATGGGAATTGGACCCTTGATTGCCTCCTTAATTGTGATGTGTGTAGGCAAGCAGGAGCAATTTTTAGATTGGGCCTGCGGCAGGGCGGCAGGGGCGCAAGACCTTCCTAGCTCCCTAGATTGTGTCTACCGCCCTGCAAGGTTGCTGCGTGTGTAGTAGGATTGGGGCAATTCCAGTCAGTTCATTGGTGACAACCGAGCGGAGTGGACAAAAATGGAAAAAATGGTGTAACCATAGCCAGGAGCTCTTCAAAAGAATCAATATCCATTCGCAAAAAGTTTCTAAGATCATCTACTTCCAATTCTTTCATAATATTCATGTGGCACAATTTGCTTCGTTTCTGCAACCAATTCTTCACCCAATATCTTCTCTTCCTTTTTTTTTTGGTAGCACCACAGAAAGTGCCAAGGCGATACCAATCCTCTGATGTTTCGACAATACAGGAGGCTTTCTCGTGGACGTGCGTTCAGCGGGACTATCAGTTACACACAGAACGGCGGGCTAGTGTGTAGAGAACAGCCTAAAATTGGTCCAACCGCCGTGCGACCGGTATTGCCCCTGCAGCAGGTGTGTGAGTAGCCGGCTTAAGGAACACCCAGAAAATATAAAACGTGGACTACAATCACAATCAGTCAAGGAAGCGATGTCACAAGCGAAGCGATGTTTGGTTTGGGGTTTGTTTTGTTTACTTGCATTTGATGTGACTTCACATCACACTCACAGGTTATAAAGTATTTCTAACATCACATAGCGTTTTTGCCACAGATTAAATTTCAAAAAAAATCCTTATTATTTCGTGTAATTTCCAAAAAAAATAGACATAATTTAATGTGAAATAAAGTGAAATACGTTATTTTACGCTAGTATCAGATAGGATGACCACAATTTGTAGTATATTTTAAATGTTGTCAAATAGCCTATTATAATCAATTATGCGACGACCTTTACATCCATCGACAAAATGTTTTGCACTTGGACTTTTGGCTACTGCCACAAATACCATGCGGATCAAAAGGAAAGAACCAGCAGCCAGCAGCGCTTTCTCCCCGTCTGGTTGCCCTGAAAATCAGCGCGTGCAGCGTCACGGCATGTCTGACACTATGATGCTGAGTAGCACCCAATTTGGTGCATTATTATTTTATAAAATAGTTTTAAGGTTTTGTTTTAAATTATTTTCTCACTGTATTTAATTTGATTATTATTTTTCTGTGGTTTGCACCAATAAACGATTTTCTTTTTCTCCTTTTTTTTCTTCAATACGGAGAGCAATAATCGGATCGTTCAATCCGTCTATTTGAACTTTGAGAAGTCTATGAATTTATGGCTGTCATTAGATGTCATGTCAGTGTTAAATTATGTTATTTTCAATATTCACGTCTTCAATATTTTTGCTGAAAACAATGGTAAATGGTTAGATCTCGACAGTAAAAGACGGACGATATGATCAGTCTCGGCAAAACATGAACAAGAGACCTAGTGATTTCACATTTAAAACCAATTAGTGTTCAAATTGCAAAAACGAAAATACAGTAAGTTGCACTAAAATTACTCATTTATTTTTATTATAATGCTACCTTGATTTTTGTTTACATGGAGCGAACTGTTTGTTTACATACCATGTGACAACGTATGGTCTCAGGTCATTGACCTCGGACATTGAATTTTGACGTAAGATACTACGAACTATTGGAGTAGTATACTATCAACGTCAAAATGTCAAGGTCGAGATATCGGCTGCGATACATCAAGTAACAAAATGAATATAATTAATCCTTCTTTTTGTTTACATTAACAGAAACAAAAATGAACCATACCCCCGTGATCAGAATCGTGCCAACTATTACCCCCCCAAATTTCTCCGAAGGTTTTCCAGACACCCTGTATACATAATAAACTTTTTTTTTTAACGAATGCCTCATTTTAATATTATTATGTTTCGATAATTTAGACCCCCTTTCTAGTCACAGCTACCAATTAAGGATGCTTAAAATAAGATATTTTTTATTTATTTTGTTTTAGTATAAGCTTACAAACTACAGTATTAATACGCGTTTACGCACTGATTGTTTATGCAAATTGAATAATTGTAACGATTTTTATCTGGAGCCAGATAAAAAGGTTTAAAACTGTAAATTTTGTATGACTTGTTTATTTTTTAAATAAAAAATAAAAAAGTAATTTTTTTCTTACTGTACTTAATAAGTCACTATCTGTGTTTTTTTTAAATCATTTTTAGGACCTTAACGCTGTCCGTCCGTCTGTCACAGGGCTGAATGGCTGAATCTTTAACTTTTTAATCTTCGGTTCGAATAAGTTTGCCTTTAAAAAGAAAGTTCGTCAATTTCTTTGAAGCAGGTAGAATTTAACATCAAATTGATTTTCTGATTGCGTTATCTTTCATTACCTACTCGGATCTTCATATATATATTTATGTTGCATGTATTTATTTATAACCGCAATTTATATAAATATTTATATTAATTTAATATATTGTGCTTTTGTGGACCTGGAAAAGGCCTATGATAGGGTAGATAAAAAGGAGTTGTGGACGGTGCTGTCTATGTATGGAGAGGAGGGTGAATGCGGGGAATCAAATTAATGGGGCCCTGCACTCCTTTGTGAGCAGACAGGGCGTTTCACAAAAAGCCCGGCTGGCTGTTCACAATGGAGTGCTAGCCCCTACCCTGATGTATGGTAGTGAATGTTGGGTGTGGCAGGACAAGCATGTTAGTCGTGTAAATGCAGTTGAAATGCGTTCTTTGCGTAGTATGTGTGGTGTGAAACTGATTGATAGAGTTAGAAATGAAAAAATCAGAGAGAAATGTGGAATGAAAGAAGACGTAGTGACTAAGATTGAAAAGGGCATGCTTCGATGGTTCGGTCATTTGGAAAGGATGGATGAAAGAAGATTGACGAAAGAGATATACAGATCGAAAGTGAGTGGAAGGGTCGGAAGGGGCCGCCCTAGGCGTACTTTTTCGAATCAAATCGGAGAAATACTGGGAAAGGGCCGAATCTTAAGTACCCGAAACCGACGTGCGTGCATGACTCGATGTATGAATGTTGAAGAAGCGAAAGAAATTTGTCAAGATCGTAGCAAGTGGAAAGAAGTGGTCTCTGCCTACCCCTCTGGGAAACAGGCGTGATTTAATGTATGTATGTATAAATTTGTTAGTTACGCGGTTTTTCAGTATCACCGACGTTATGTTAGGTTAGTTACATCACGCAAGTCCTTGTAGATTACCTAAGACGTTTTTTTTTAATTGTGTTATTTGTGGCAGTTTTACTGGTCGTTTAAAAACCCAATTTTATAATTTATAATGTTGTACCTTTTTTTGCCCAAATAAACATTAAAACATGTGCAGCTTGCACCTAAAACTAACATATTAGTAACAGCAAATAATCAAATCAACGGCAGTAATATTGAATAACCGCACCGCGTTCCCGATATTACCGTTTCGTTTTCATTTCGCCGAACAAACAGATTGCATAATGCAATTAAATTGGTGCACGTTATTGAACAAGCCAAATACCACGTTTGAATGAAAAATGCATCACAACGATAACATGTCAATAAAAAATTACAAAACAATTATTCTTTATTTGTGTGGACATACATACACATACTTGCATGTCCGTGTGAACTCTTTTGAGTTTGTGATTTTCTCTGTGTAAAGTCAACCGACCCGTGGCGGGTTTCAAGGTACTGGCTGAGACTAGTTTGAAATCCACCGGATACTGTCAGCCGAAAGACGTCCACTGGACATAGGCCTCCCCCAAGGCTCTCCACTCAGACCGGTCTTGTGCTTTTCGCATCCACCGCTTTCCCGCGACCCTTACAAGGTCGTCACTCCATCTTGTTGGAGGCTCGTCTCCCGGTCCGCGGACGCCACTCAAGAACCTTCTGACCCCATCGGCCATCAGTCCTGCGTGCGATGTGCCCCGCCCACTGCCACTTCATCCCGGATACTGCTTTATTGGTAACTATGTGACGTGTAAATAAAATAAAAACAATTATATTCTACTCACCTACAATCAAGCCTCTTTCCCTCAGAGGTAGGCAGAGACCACTTCCTTACACTTGCTACGATCCAGACAAACTGCCCTCGCTTCCTCCACACTCATAAGTCTCTTCATACACGTGCGTCGGTTTAGAGTCTCCTGACCTGGCCTTTCTAAATACGTCCTCGATCTGATCCGTTCTTACTTGATTGCGTTATTACTTAGTTATATTTTTATTAACTAATACATTTATTATAATATTATTAACAAACTACAACTTAATATCGTCCACATTATTAATTATGTGAAAACCTAGGCAAGAGCTTGCCTGAAAAAACACACACACCAATCCAAAAAACCACAAGTATGAACTTATTTTTTATTTAAAGTTATTTGATTAAGTATGTCTTCATATAAGGTTGTATTTAAGATATTTCTGCAAATAATCACTGTAGGTAGGTGTGTCTATATTATAATTATTGTATGTGAGGGTAGCATGGTGAAAATGAGAATAAAGACAGTCTTGTCACAGCTCTGGTGTTTGACTCACGCGACCCGATCCTATACTCTGACACTCACCAATAACATTATCCTCCCTTAAAGCAGGAATAATGACGCAAATAACCAAATAGTCGATTGTTCAGCAAGGGACCAAAACCAGCCATAATGACGCGAGCTGAGCGAGGGTGGCTATAGTTTGAGTGTCATTGTGGTTGTTTACTCTCGTGTTAAACACTGTACTTTTTCACTTTTAATGTAAGAAAAAAAGGCGTTCTATACAAAATTACAATATTTATTATAACAATGTTTCTTACAAATTTGTCCCGCGGTAGTTGATTTTTTAAAGTGATATTTTAAATGCTTGCATATTTAGCCAAGAGATTCAATCTTGAGAACTATTTTATTACTAATTGGACCTTGCATAACAAAATGAATTCATCTTTAATTTATTGTAATATATTCATATAAGTGATCAATAATCGTGTTTCATGAAATTAAATCTTTTTTTTTATATTTCGCACCGTTGCCATTTTGAGGTTATTTCCACGCCATAAAAATTGTCTATGCATAATCACTGAATATGGCGATAATCCTTCATTCACAAACGATTGATTATTTAGGAGATTCCAATATTAATTTAAAAAAATACTTTAATGCCTAGAGATATATAAGGAGCTTTACTCCCGATCTGTACAGACTTAAGTAAAATTTTAGGTCCTAAACGGGTATCAAACCCGTGAACGTTACCTTTATAGGCAGGGTCGCTACAGGGTAGGCTAAACGTCCTGTCAACATGGCAACCGTCCGCCATTTAAATCAATTTAGTATAGTACTTGACTGAAGCACTAAACGCAATTACGTTGCTTGAGTGTAGTCATATCATAAACAGAAAAGTAGTTCGTCTTGAGTCCTTTACCAGTTTTTGTATCCTATTGCCGCTCGTGTTGGGGTTACGTCGGAAGACAGTCACAGGTGCGCGCCGGTAGAACATCATATATTTTAGATAACGAGCCTTTAGTCGTCGATGGTACGATGGGTGGTGTATTTTTTTAGTACTTAATCAAAGCTTTACTTCTAACTGCCGGGCAAAGGCTTTATTCACACCTTTCTACGTATATCGGTTTTGGGCAATCTTGTCCAAAGACGTCAAACTAATCCCGCCGTCTGCACCGTGGTCTGCTGCTGCATCATCGTATCTAATCTTGCGGGTCGCAATTTGAGGTTATTTTTGTCCAAAGGTCATAATCAGGGATCGGAAATTCGGATCGATATTTACCTAAAGTTGGCAAAATCCCGGAAAAAGATAAAATAAAATAAAATAAAATAAAATCATTTATTCTGTAAGTAGGCCCTGTAGGCACTTTTACAAGTCTGAATCTACCATCTACCAGCGCTTCAAGAGACCATTGTTGAGAAGAAGCACCGCAAGAAACTCAACAGAAAGCCATTTTTTTTAAATAAAGAACTTATTACAATACTAAACATAAGCTATCTAATTTAAATGTCACAGGGATGTACAGGTCCCAGTAGTAATAATAATTAAATTAATAAAAATGTCAGGTTTAAATAATAATACAATTCCGGAGATGTAAAGAGTCTCCAAATGTCAAATTAGGCAAACATGGCGTCGGCTTCTTAAAAATATTATTTTAATAATATAAGTTCCGGGATTCTGAGATTCAACAAAATGTTAATATTATAGTTACTTTACATGTAGGACAAAACATTCATTTTTGCTCCTATAAATTCGTTAGGTTAATGAGTAACAGGTAAATTAAATAATATTTGGTAAATCTATACATGAAAAATAACTTCAAACAGTTAATATAATTAATTGATTATGAATTAATGCCGGTGCAATTTATTATTTTGAAATCCCAGAAATTTTAATAATGAATTCTATGATTGAGTCCGCCTCCATACAACTGAACAACAAAGCCGGTGCGAAAGTATAGGTAAATGTCGATCCGAATTTCCGATCCCTGGTCATAATGCATGCGGCAACTTATGAATTCTGAGAATGTCCGGCCCAGTTCCAATTGAAATCGGCCGCTTTTAAGGTTACATCAGCTATTTATGTTTTTTGGTAAATTACATGCTTGTTCCTTTTGAGTTTACTTGGTGGTAGCTCGCAGCGCCAGAGGTCGAGGCACGCACTATATACCTCCGTTTGAAGATGAATTACTGCTTTTACTGTGGTAGTAGCATTATATTCTGGGTGGACGTAGCCAGCTGACGTAGCAAGTCGGCGTAGCAAGCCGGTGTAGCAATTCTCCCGGAAAACCTGACATAGTTTTGAAATCTGACACAAATCAATTTCTAGACACTCAATGTATTAGTCTATTCGGTATCGATATTGCATTTTTTTGTTATGTATCTACGTTGTCGTTGATGTACCTATCCATAAATATATATTTGTATGTATTTACGAAGTAAATAAAATATTACATTGAATGTAATATTTTATTTACTTAGGTTTTATTTAGTTACTCGATGCACAACCTTTCTTTTTCCTCAATCTCTCAAGAGACCTGGATGATATCTCCTAAATAGTACGCTTTTGTAATATGAATTATATAGTTCTGCATTTTTTTTTGTTCAATAAAGTATGAAACTTTCATACATATTGTTGAAATTTAATTAATAAAAATACCCATCTGCGTGTCTCCTTGCGGGATCGAATCAGGAATGAGGAGATCCGCAGGAGAACTCAAGTAAATGCTATAGCTCACGGAATTGCAAACCTTAAATGGCAGTGGGCGGGGCACATTGCACGTAGAACCGACGGCCGTTGGAGCGAGAAAGTTCTAGAGTGGCGACCGCGAACCAGGACCCGAAGGTGGACTGAGGATCTGATAAAGGTCACGGGAAACCGCTGGATGACAGCGGCTGATGACCGATCGTTGTGAAAAACCCAGGAGTACGTCTTTGTCCAGCAGTGGACGTCTTGCGGCTGATAATGACCGAAATTATTAATTAAGTTGGTCATAATAGGGCTCTTTTACACGTCGGTAATATGGAGGTAGTCTACCAGTGCTTCGGACAAGACCATCATGACAACTCTTATCCACTTGAGAATCTGATAAGAGCTGTAATGACCTTATCCCGAGTAAAATTAAGGCTTTATTGGAATACCAACCAACACAGTCACAATACAAGCCTAAAAAATATCAAAATACGTCCTCACGTATAAAGAAGATATACGTACTGCGGAAAATGAGCTAAATCGTATGATTTTTAACATGGGTGTTTATGTTTACGTAGATGAAGGAAGGATCCATGGAAAGAACATGTCTAGTCACTTTTTTTTGTCTGTCAAAATGTAGAGGACGAAATGAACTATCTCACTACCACTCAGATTTAGATATAAATTTCCATATAACTTGTATCTTTTCTTTCAAACCTCTATATGAAAATTACGTACAAAATGAAATGGATTCTAACTTTCAAATCACGATATCTCAAAATGTTACTAATGTGACTAGACATGTTCTTTCCGTGGACCTTCAAATGTGTTATTACGCACATATTTTGCGAAAGATGATAGATAAAAACATCGGAAATATTTAAATATAAAAAAAACCATAGTTTTTAGGATTGAAAACTCATTTAGGATACACAAGTCCATGTAAGTGGCATACAGTGGCACTCTAAACTAAAAATAATAATGGTTTTCAAAACGTTCAAATTACCTTCCAATCTATTTCCAGGTCATGAAGTATCAATTAATTACCTTACATCCTGTACAGACATTGCCATCTATTTGTACGTATACACATACGTATGCAAAAGCAGATGTACGCTGATTTAACTGTACTAAATAACCTCGCTTGACATTTCCAAGCACGTCTCACGTTATTTTTGTATTCCCGCCATATTTTCACCATCAAAGCGACTTAAGAACGCACCTCAAGCAGAAAATAAAGATGATCTTCATAGCTGAGTGCAGTGAAAACTCCCGTACCACGGTTTTAACGAGAATAATACAGGTTGATTTGTAGCTAGGTGCAAAGCAAATTTAAAGAAAAAAACAGTGGTTTCTTGCATGAGTAGAGTCACTATGAACTAAGGAAGTTTTTATGCTACATGACAAGTTTCATTTCATGATAATTTTTTGAGTAAAAATGCACAAAGTTTTTTTTTCCATGCTAGGTGAAAAACAAATGTAAAGTTCTCTGAGTAATCGACAGCTTATGAGCTGTTCTATCACCCCCTTAAAACTTTGCACCTAGTTACCAATCACCCTGTATATACTTACTTACATACCTTCACGCCTGCACTCCCAGAGTGAGGTAGGCGGTGTTAATAATTCAGTAACCACATTTTGCACGAATAGGCTAAGATGTTTACCAATATAAATATGTAAACTTGTAATAAAATCATCAAAATAAACCTATGTTAATTCTTTAGTGTACGTAAAGAAATTACCCAAAACACAGGTATTTACAAGTCGTAATAAAAAAGTGACCTATATTTATCTACTACTAAACATAATGGTTTCCTCAAAGATATCCACAACGACCGGTTGGTAATTAAACACTAATACTCTTATTTAATAAACTGGCAAATTAACAAGAATTTAAAGCATAATTTCAAAAGGCTGACATTGAGAAATAGAAAATATGCGAAGTTTGAAAGTAGAAAATTCCTTTTGTTTATCAATTTTGGGACGCTGTCCAAACATGACACCCAAAGTGAGAAGTTGCGAAAGTTAGAAATTATGTATGATATTTTATAGCAATACGGCAACATTTATTTTTCTTCGAGTTATTTTATTTTTATTTAATCTCATACTCATACTCAACTCCTATTTAAAACATATTTGAAATTGATCCTTAAATAAAATATTACACAACGTTTAAAATTGACTTTTTTTTCAATCACTTACCACAATCCCAATTCCACACGTTCGTAAAACGAAAATCGCACTTAAACTATTAATACCGGCCAGTGCTACATCCTCTCGGGCCATTAAAAATATTCCATTTCCGAATATTAAAAGCAAAACCCGTGGTAGCAGTTCCCGCCCGCCCTCAGTAAGCCTTTCACCGTCGGGGTGACCGCACGCGCTTTCCCTCCGAAAACGCGGGAACTCGAATTACGTGAGATAAAAAGTTGAAAAAAAATGTGACTTTATATGACGTTGTTGTGAGTGATCCAGCAAAATGGATTTACATTTTTGGAATATTTTTGCGTTAGTTTTGTTTTCTGGTGAGTATTTTTTATAGTACTTAGATTAAGGATTTTGGATGTTTTAAAAAAATATAGTGAAAACTTAAATAATTTTTAATAGATTCTAGTTCAACAGAATAGGGTTTAGCGTAAATGAAGGTTTATAAATTATTTTAAGCAAGAGAACACAGATCATGATTCAATATAAGGAATGATATTTTTACTTGAGTTAGTCAGTGATAAAATTATTCTGGCTGATGATTCTGGCAACAATAAAAACTAAAAACTAACCTGAGTAAAAGTAGCGATTATTAAGTCTGAAAAATTATTTAATCTCATCAAAGTATAAATATTACTCTATACAGAAATATTTTTTGCTTTTTTAGCTTCTGTCTTTCTGTCATAAATTTAACTTTTTGATCGGGTTATTTTTTGCCCACTGTACAGATTCTTAACTTACGTTCCTATAAATTCCATTTGGAGACTAATTTAACTAATTGAATTCGAATAGATTTAAAATTAGCATGCAAAACATTTAAAATATTTTACGAATTTTATTTTGTAATTCTGTAGAGAAACGTAGCAACACACAAACTAACACCGACTAACACAAACTAACACAAAGTAACAAAATAAAACAAATATAGAATAAAGTAAATTTTGATAGATACCTTTTAAATTAAAGAAAATATTTTAATGGGCGTTTTCACTAAAAAGTGTACCCAATTAAGGACTGAAATTAAGGAACTTTAACTTAGTCAGTTTTGTGACGAAAATTTGCCATACATTGCGGCCGTCAATATATAGCTAATTTTCGTCACAAAACTGACAAAGTTAAAGTTTCTTAATTTCAGTCCTTAATTGGGTACACTTTTTAGTGAAAACGCCCTAATAGTAAATAAAACGTTACACAAAATAAAACGACCAGAAGAAAAATAAGCAATATATTTATTCACCGACCATAAGACACAAATATACTAATGATTAAAGAATACAGTGAGGGTAACAGGGATAGCATGCAATGTACGTCCTCGCGGCGGTGACACGGACACTGGCTCAGCAAAATGTTGAGGTTTCAGACACCTACAGCAGCGCTGATTTTCAACCAATACCCGCAGAAAATACCTAAAATTACTTTAATTCAAACTTGGGGCTGTATTAAGAAACTCATCTTGGCTGAGATGCCCGTCACAAGATACGTCAAAGTGAACGTCAAGCCGTAGAAAACTCTCATTGTTGACGCATCTTGAGACTGATATTAAAGATCAGTTTATTAATACGGGCCTTTATCTATTTATCTATAAATGAGAAGTACCTCTATGACATCGACCTTTAATTATTTAATTTGGACACATCGCTGCTTAAATACAAAAGCGCCACAAATCAAAAACAGATACAGTTGGATTTAAAATTTAAAGTAAATAGCATTCCAAATTTAAATGCAACACAGGCACATTTTGATTTGTGTCGCTTTTGTATTTAAGCAACTACATTATTGACAAGCATTATCTTTTATAGTTGCATTTATTTTATAATTATTCATGCTATTATTGTTATGATTTATTTTTAATGCAATAACGACGCATTGGCCTAGTAGAGCGGTCCCGGGTTCGATTACCGATATGGGCAAATATTTGTGTGATGAGCAGGAGTATATATTTATGTTCTGAGTCTTAGATGTTTTCTAAATAAACATAATAAGTATTTATTTACATACGCATTTATATCGTGTCTAGTACTAACACCCATAATACACCCATATAACACCCATAGTACAAACATAGAGCTTAGTTTAAGACTTGAGTTTTACTTGAGGGAGGACCTTGTGCAGGGTCCGTCCGGGTTGGTACCACCATCATATCCATTAACCTACCGCCAAGCAGCAGTGTTCGCATTGTTGTATTCCGGTTTGGGGATAAGACAGCCGGTGAAATGACTAGCATAGAGGCATTGAATCTTAGTCCTCAGGGTTGGCAGCGCATTTGCAATCTTAGGATTGCGGTCTTGTGAATGCGAATGTCTATGGGTCACAGATTCACTTACCATCAGGTGGTCTGTATGCTCGTTTGCCTTCTCTATGACATAAAAAAAAAAAAAAAGACTGGGATCAATTTGTGTAAGATTGTCCATCAATATATATATATTTGTTTTATTTTATTACCTATGTACTGAACATAAATGAAAATGTGTAATCCTTACTTAATAAGTAATTATGAATTATAATTTACTAATACAAATCAACTTACCTATTAGTTATTACTTATTATACTTGTGGGAGGACCTTGTGCAGGGTTGGTACCACCATTTTATCCATTAACCTACCGCCAAGCAGCAGTGTTCGCATTGTTGTTTTCCAGTTTGGGGATAAAACAGCCGGTGAAATGACTAGCATAGAGGCATTCCAACTTAGTTTTAGGAGCAGTTTTAGGATTACGGTCTTGTGAATGCAAATGCCTATTGGTCACAATTTCACTTACCATCAGGTGGTCTGTGTGCTCGTTTGCTTTCTCTATGACTTAAAAAAAAACTGCCTGGTATATGTAAGATCACCATGACACGGCTTGACTGATTTAAGTGTTTTAGATCGTCCTTAACTAGGTTTTATGAATATTGCCATTATTTCGGGCATTTATATGAATTAAAAAAAAGATGGTTTTCTCACAGAATTTACCGTACTCCCAATGAAATCGCTAGGTTTCCTTCATGGGTACAAGACAACGATAAACTTTCGTTTAAAGAGAAATAAATACTTAAATACATAAAATCATCCAATACTCCGTGCTCATCACACAAATATCTGCTCTAACCGGGATTTAAACCCAGGACCGCTAGCTTCGTAGGCAGAGTCACTACGAACAAGGGTGACGTGCCGTTAATATATAATCTTCTTATTAAATAGTTCTTACATTCTAACCGATTCATTTAAAAAACTTATTCTACATTATTATCTTTACCCCTATTGTTATCGTACTGTCTTCGTTGTAACGGCTGACTTAAAATCTATACGATAACAAAAGGTACAAAAACAATGTGGAATAATGCCCCAAGGTATCCGTCAGTTTTAATTATTGAAATAAATTCCACTACTATTTAAACAATTACGCCCGTATCTTTACAATTACAAATTCTCCAACGTAAATCAACTGCGTATTGGAATTTCATGTTTTTCAATAAATCCGTATGTTAATCAAGATCAGGGGGTTATTATGTTATGGCTATGAAATAAAGAAAAGACGAAAGAGAAAACATTATTTCGTGACAAGCAGACATATAATAAAGGAACAAATTATTGACATACAAGTAGAGATGAGGAGAGTTATTACGAAATGGTTCCAACTCAGCGTTATGCTGGCATTCCAGTCTAGTGAAACCACGGTAAAATACACACACACTAAACAGAACAAGAAAAAAATCGCAATATAAATAAACAAGTAACAAGCTCTAGAAAAATAATATAGTGTACATGTGAAATTAAATACATGGGCCATGGGTCTCAATAAATTACATTAACTTAGAATGTTTAAGTTTAACGGTTTCCAAAAAACTTCTTAAATTACTCAACTATTCTTGAAGAATCTTGGTAGTTATTACAAAATACCTTTGTATGAATTAGGATAATTCTAAATATAAGCCCATTTACGTTCCGTTTTTTTAATTTAAATAGTTAAGTGAAAATTTGGCTAAAAGTTATGAGCAACGAAAAGTAGAATGGCCCCCTACTTTGAAAATCGAATACCGAATATCCGTCTCTTTCTCTCAATATAGCTTATTTAGGACAGAGCTATAGCAATTATATAGCTTTGTCTTTTACTCTTAGCATAAACTGAACTACATAGCTATTATTAATTCATAATAACCCCCCTGATTTATATCAGGCAATCAGATACTCAGCATGGAACGTACCAAGTTGCGTTTTCTTTTTTTTAATGCCTAGCACATCAATATTCCCGGATAATTGGGAATGAATCAACGTTTCAAGCTAAAAGCTTTTTCGACGGGAATACATATAACAAAAAATATAAATGTGTATTCGTTTTCTCGTGACGTCATTTTGTTTATTATCTTTCAGATTTCGCACGTGACTGTTTTTGTAGATGTTCTTTTGAGAAATTTCCAAATGTCCGGGATAAAAATACCCTGATGTTAGAACCTTGTGCAGAGACCGTCCGGATCCGGTCTGGTCCGGAAACAGCAAGCTTACTTATTCGTGATAGTTTTTCCTTTGAAATTAGTCGTGATTTTATTTAAAATATTTTTATAATAATTGTAGTTTTGGCTGTTGGGGTATAACTCGTGAGGACAAGCAACTTTAGCAAAAATGTCACTTTTCGAGTTCACATACATACATACATACATACATAAACTCACGAGTGGGGTAGGCAGAGCTAAAGAATTACCAACAAGTCTTAAAACTTCTTGATACTTCTGTAACCACATTTTGCACAAGTAGGCTAAGATGTTTCCCAGTGTGTTAGTTCAATATTCAATAAACCACCAAATCCATTTCATTACAAATTTTAATACCTACTACACAGAATGACATACGTAAATTGACCAATACGCTTTATGACCATAGCCCTCCTTCTCCATTCTGACCAATAATTTCAATTTCTAATAAAAAAATTACGGAGTCGCCGGAGCTCCTTTTTCTGGTTGGTTTACAATATCACATCATCTAAACCTACCTCATATTTGAGTATGGTCATTTTGCGTATCATTTAACATAGGTCATTTTGCGACTGATCTCCATAAATACCTTTACTTTACATTAAAGGGAACTTTACAAAAAAAAGTAGACATATATATATATATTTTAAACACTATGTCGGCGAAGTTAACATTTATTAACTATTTCAAATTACAGGTTTGTAGTACCACAAATCTTTCAGTAAAATCGCTGAAAGACGGACAGACAGACATGGTGAAACTATAAGGGTTCGTTATTGACTACGGAACACTAAAAACCATTTTATTTATTTTGCAATATACACCGCTCCTCCCCACCATTACTTTCTACAGGGTGTTCACTTGTTGGCCCCATTAGAAATCGTCATAAAGCGGGTAAACGTCTAAATAGGGTGTTTTAGCCGCTTGGGATGAAATAGGCTGGCAAACTGCCAGTGGGTAATAATATTATGTGCAGTGTTTAACAAGAAAATATGTTCTTTTTCATGATAAATCTTTTTATAAAAGGCACGGGACAATTGCACAGATTGAGTTAGTCCTTAACTAAATTCTAGGTTTTTTGTACTATGGGTACCTACTTAACAAGATACCTCAGAAACCATCTAATTTTTGTACTTATACTCTTTTTTGTACAAGTTAAAAAATGCGAAAAAACAGGCAATAAGTATATAAAAAACCAGTATAAAGGAAAATTTATCTCGAGGGGATTTCTTTCAGCTTACGTTTGAAAAAATCATAAAAAAATCACCCTAATGACAAACCAACAGTCATTAATAAAGATAAAATGTATAATAATAATAAATAAGACAGCCGGTGAAATGATTAGCATAGAGGCATTCCATCTTAGTCCTCAGGGTTGGCAACGCATTTGCAGTCTTGTGAATGCGAATGTCCATGGGTCACAGTTTCCACTTACCATCAGGTGGCCTGTGTGCTCGGTTGCCTTCCCGTGCTATAAAAAAAATTAAAAAAAAATTGCAATAACAATAAATAAATGAATGTGCAGGTTTCCTCGCGATATTTTTCCTTCACAGTAAGAGCAACTTACAATGCACTTAAGTTAGAAAAACTCATTGGTACATGGTTACCGCGGGGGTTCGAACTCGGTACCTTACGATCACAAGTTGACCCCCTAAGCCAAGTACTGTTATGAAATTATGAGTTATATCAAACTATTGGTTTCGGAATTGTGTATTTATTTATTTATTAATTATTTTAATTGCTTCTATACAAAAAAAATTACATCGAGAAGGCGAACGAGCTCACAGGCCTGATGGTAAGTGGGAACTTTTACCCGTTACTTTTGCATTCTCAAAATTATAATCTTAAGATTGCAATCCTAAGACTGCAAATGCGTTGCCAACCTTAAGAACTAAGATGGGATGCCTCTCTTTACTAGAGATCAAACATGAGACCCCTAGCTTTGTAGGGAGGAGGGTCACTACCAACTAGCCTCTGCGTCGCGTCGTCTATATACAACGAAATTTTAATAAATATGAGCATTTTCTACATACATACATACATTAAATCACAACTGTTTCCCAGAGGGGTAGGCAGAGACCACTTCTTTCCACTAGCTACAATCTTGACAAAATTCTATCGCTTCTTCCACGTTCATACATCGAATCATCCTCGCACGTCGGTTTCGGATACTTAAGATTCGGCCCTTTTCCACTTTCAATTCGATTCGAAAAAGTACGCCTAGAGCGGCCCCTTCCGACCCTTCCACTCACTTTCGATCTGTATATCTCTTTTGTCAATCTTCTTTCATCCATCCTTTCCAAATGACCGAACCATCGAAGCATGCCCTTTTCAATCTGTCACTACATCTTTTTTTATTCCACATTTCTCTCTGACTTTTTCATTTCTTACTCTATCAATCAGTTCCACACCACACATACTAAGCTAAGAGCGCATTAAATTTCATCTGCATTTACACGACTTTCATGCTTTTTCTGCCACAACCAACTTTCACTACCATACATCAGGGTATTTTCTTTCTTTTAATTTCCCTTTTATACCTTATACATCAGTCCCCGTGTGGATGCCGGTTTAGAATAGTACCACTCCATGTCTTCCCGTGGAAGTCGTAAGAGGCGACTAAGGGAATAAAGGCTTGTAGTACTGTTAGGCGATGGGCTTGCAACCTGTCACTAGTACGCTGGTAAACTTCTTAGCCTAAAAATTGTGCAAAGTGTGGTTACAGAATTATCAACAAGTTTTAAAAGTTGTTGGTAATTCTTTAGCTCTGCCTACCCCACTTTGAAAAGAAGGCGTGAGTTTATGTATGTATGTATGTATGTATGTACAGGGTGTCCCGTAAGTACCACGTCAAACTTAAGGGGGAGGTAGGTGAGCAAGCCACCTACCTAACATGGAAAAATCGCCTTAGTAAAAGTCGCACCATTTTCGAGATATTTGAATTTTTCTGATTTTTAGAAAAATGTACACCTGCACTGAGTTTTTGATCTGTGGTATTCGGAATTTATTATTTTTTAATTTTTATTTTATTGCAAAACAATCTTGAATAGTTGTGTTATCAAATGGTAAAAACCATTGAAAAGTAACTATTGTAGTTTTTTTTATTTTTTAAATTAAATTTAATATTTGCCTCTTCCGTTTTATTTTGGTAAAACTTTAGCCCCTCCTGGTGAAAAAAAAATACATGACCACTGGTTAGCCAATTAGATTAAAAACACGCTCGTTTAATGGGCATTTAAAAATGATAAATACTTTATCATCAAAACACTAATAAATAACTTTTTTAAAGAAAAGCGTAAAATACACCGCAATTCACGTTAAGCCAGTACTGCCACCCAAGCTTACTTGCGACGCGAGCTGTATCAGAATTCCATTCTAGTTTCATTCAGCAGCAATGCAAAACTAATCGAACAAATGAAAATCTTTAAATTTCGCTTAATTTATAAAAAAAAAGTTATAAAAAAAAGTTATAAAACTTTTAATCTGCGTTATTCCAAGTATATAATTATTCGATTTGGGCTTACAACCTGCATAATGCCAAACTCTTTATTTAAAAAAAAAACTGTCCTAAAACTCTTCAAACTTCGTTCGAAATTTAACCCTTAATCAAATATTGGGAAACTATTTCCCACTTAATTTTATAGTTTTCATTTATTTTTCTGTATTTTGTTTGTCTTAATAAAGTTTATATTCCTTTGTCTTATTAAAATTTACCCGTTTGATTAAGGGTTAAAAATAATTTTGTTCCTTATTTATTTGTTTATTGTCACATTTGAACCCAAACTTACTGTTTATTCGGTGTGTGGTTAAATCTAATTACTTACTTTTGTGATTTATCGTTTATGTTTGATGTTTTTCGGACAAACTGTTTTTGCTTGTATTTCGGACTCTGATTTGCTTAACGATTTGGCCTTTGTGACAATTGACAACATTTCAAAAAAAAAAGCGTTATTTATTTTTCGCGTTTATAATAGCTGGTTAAAAATTAGACTACCCTTATTTCTCAGTTTTTCTTTATTTAACTTAAATTCGTCGTTAATAATTTATTAAAGAAATAGTCATTAAAAAGACCGTATATCCAAAGTTAGGAATACTGATGTCGTGATCTTAGCATGACATAAAATAAAAAAAGTAACTTTCAACAGATACAGAACTGACTGTCATGTCATGTCACTCACTTGTCAATCATTCGCTATAGTTCGTTCATAAATTTGTTATTTTGCGTAATTTAATTAATTACATAATTTGTAGACGCCATTAAAATAAATAAACTATTTTGCGTTTACTGCTTTGCATCTGCTTTGGGTTTCATTCGTCAGACAGATAAAAAATGAACATGACAGATGTATATATTTTTTTTAAATAAATGTACTAAGGGCACTATACGTGTATTCCTAACATTCACAATCCAACTTTTTTTACTGTTTTTCCTAAATATAAAAAAAAACTACTGCATAAAAAAATCCAAAGATATTTTTACTGTAATCAGCAGTGTAAAATCTAGAAACGGTATTTTATTTTACTACCTTAGCACATAATGAATAGTTGTCAATTGTGACTGTGGATTAAATCACAAAAGTAAGTAATTAAATTTAACCACACACCAAATAAACAGTAAGATTGGGTTCAAAAAATTATTTTTAAATTTCGAACGAAGTTACCGAAATTTAAAGATTTTAATTTAAGCGATTAGTTTTGCATTGCTGCTGAATTAAACTAGAATGGAATTCTGATACAGCTCGCGTCGCAAGTACGCTTGGGTGGCAGTACTGGCTTAACGTGAATTGCGGTGTATTTTACGCTTTTCTTTAAAAAAAATATTTATTAGTGTTTTGATGATAAAGTATTTATCATTTTTAAATGCCCATTAAACGAGCATGTTTTTAATCTAATTGACTAACCAGTGGTCATGTATTTTTTTTTCACCAGGAGGGGCTAAAGTTTTACCAAAATAAAACGGAAGAGCCAAATTTTAAATTTAATTTAAAAAATAAAAAAAACTACAATAGTTACTTTTCAATGGTTTTTACCATTTGATAACACAACTATTCAAGATTGTTTTGCAATAAAATAAAAATTAAAAAATAATAAATTCCGAATACCACAGATCAAAAACTCAGTGCGGGTGTACATTTTTCTAAAAATCAGAAAAATTCAAATATCTCGAAAACGGTGCGACTTTTACTAAGGCGATTTTTCCATGTTAGGTAGGTGGCTTGCTCACCTACCTCCCCCTTAAGTTTGACGTGGTACTTACGGGACACCCTGTATGTATGTATGTATGTATGTATGTACCTTATACAGCCAAAAACTAGTTTCCCTTTCCATAATAATCCACTCGAGCATTTCTTAAACTGTTGCCAAGGCGGTACCGAAAGGCCTGTTTACCCTGAGCAAGTAACTTGGAAGTTGAAAGCTTTAGTAGTTTAGTGAATGGGATAGTTGAATTAAAAAGTTTTTTAATTAGCGTGTTTAAATTGAAAAGCAGAAGGATCAAAACTTATTCTAGGTTAGAATCCTGAGCGTAGCGAGGGATTCAAAGATACGAGACGTAAAAAACTTTGGTCTCGTGTGAGACATACAACTTTTCACCTCAGCAGTGAGAACAACACAGCGTGAAGCTGGTAGGGCCAACGCTGCTCTTCCGTTGTGACCATTTGGTGAATACACGACTAAATATCGACACGATCGCATATGCATCAATCACAAGCATTTTTGCCAAATACTAATAAAATAAAAAGTGGAAAAAATAAACATGAAACAGATAAAACCTGTCACTCAACTTGATAATGCCGTAGTGCAAACACAACTTTATACAGCTTTATGTAGTCTGTGGCTTTAAAAAAAACCTAACTAGGCCTTGTCTATGGCTATTGGCTACAATAATCCCGCTATTTTTGAAATGCGTTCTGAAACTGCCCCCACGGTTTATGTCACGAAATTAAAGATTGTTAAAACGATAACAAAATTATGTAGATACATGATAAACTTCTTATTTTTCATTAATTTTGTCTTCAAAACATTAAAAAAAAAAATGATTGTACCTACTGTATAAAATAGTTATAATAAACACATTTCAAACTTTAACAGATAGTTTTATTTGCAATTTTACGGTTATGTGTGCATCCGAACGTGTTTTTCTTTTTGGGCCTACTATGTGTGGAATTTGAAAATCGAACTTCGAATCAAGTTGTTTCTATCTTTCGCTTTTTTCCTATCGAAGTGAAAGTGACAGAACAAAGTGAAGTTAAATTTTTTCGAATGTTGTGAGTAGCCACAGCACTGCTCACGGCATTTTTTTATTTTTATTAAAAAGCTACTTTGCCTCTCGCTCGCAGCAAAATTGAATTTTGCTCACTGTTTTCAACCCTTTACCTACGGGGCATTAAATCACTCAGTCACCGCTCAATACGGGCATGTTTTGGCGAGAGTCAGCGGTTAGGCATAATTTGACTTACTTGTAACTTTTGAAGTATTACAGCTACACACTTGAAATTTCACACACACATTAAGTATAATGTGTTTAATCAATAAATAATCATTTGAAGTAATAATATTCACATTTTTTTCTGATATCAAGCAATATATTAGTCACGGAGAAATTGAAGATTTTTAAGTTACTACTCACGGATTTCGCAATTTTAAGTTTAAAAACATTAGTTTATAGTATGTTTAACACAAATAAACACTTAAATGTCGATAATTGTTACAATAATGCATAAATATCAATCACTTTAAACGTTGCATCAAAACAATTTGCCACTTATGAAAAATAGTGATGTGCCACTATCGACACAGTTGTCGATAAACTAGTACACCATCGATTTTGGGCAAAAAATTCAAGTAATAATTTGTTTTTGTATGGTCTCGTTCGATTAACTTTTCATCGATAACTTTGCGTTTCCGCACATTACCCGACGATATTATGTCCACTAACTTAGCTCAAAATTATTTTCGTAAATGTCAAACCAAAATTTAACAAGTCATAATTGTGGTGAAATGATTATTAGGTACTATTATACCTAATAATGATTTGATAACATATTAAATTAAAATATTTGAACCAAAAACGGTAAAATAAACTAAAAATAAGACTCAAAACACTCCCACGCCGTACTCTCACAACAAGTCGATGAAATCAAGTCGAGTCGATGAACAACACTACTGTCCGCCATATTGAGTTCAATTATTTGCACTTCTGCAGTACGGGTGTCAACCCCAGTTGACAGCAAAAAAGCGGTAATTTTAAAAACATTTTTATGTCAGTGTCATCTACCGGAACATTATGATATTTTTTCCTTTGCATCTATACTAATCCCTATACATAATGTGACCGCTATCACCAAGACACAAGGTCTCGTTTTGTTTAAAAAAAATATTGAACATGACCTTCGACTCGATCAACTATAGATGACACCCGTACTGCAGTGGTGTTCCCTCACTGGCAACTCTGGTTGACACCCGTAGGTAAAGGGTTAGCAGCAAAACCTGCTTCTGGTGAAAAATATTTATCTTTATAAGTATTTATATCTTTATCTAGTAACCATAGTACAAGTCAAGAGATAAAAACTAAATAAAGATGAAAATCGGCCAATAAATGCGGATGATACAAGCATTTAATAGTACATTATTGCCTAGGCAGAGAAGCAGGCAATTGCGGGCCGATAATTGGAATACGAGTCCCGCAATTGCGATTCCTGCCGAGGCATATATAGTGCTTTTCTCAAAAATCGCAAGAAAAAAATCGCATATAAACACAAACTTCACGTGAAATAACCTCACTCTTTACCGCCATTATTTTTATGACAAGGAGAAACGCAAGCTTTTTTTAGAAAAAAAAACTCAAGCTATTCCAGACACAGATAAAAAAGGTTACGTTTCGAATAAAAGATGGATGAATAACACTTGCGCCCTCATTTTATTATGGCCGTTTTCACTTTTTAAAAAGTTACAAATTAGATAACAATGAATTTTGTATGAAACATTGCGGGCTTGTGTAGCGAGCACGCAATGTAATTTTTTTTAATTTGGGAACTGTCTGTAAACTATGTACTTCGCGTCTCAGTATGGAGTTAGTAATGTCAACTTTTCCGGTCATTTTTGAGAAAAATTGTTTATTAGACAGCGATTAGACAGTGAGATACGATATGCACTGTGACGTCATGTAACAGGTCGGCCATATAAAATCCATGTTAATTTCGGTTTAGGCCCGTGTGGATGCCGGGTTAGAATGGGTGCTAATCCATGTCTTCCCGTGGATGTCGTAAGAGGCGAATAAGGGAATAAAGGCTTGTAGTACTGCTAGGCGATGGGCTTGCCACCTGTCACTAACACAATGCTACACAACTTAGCTTAGTTGAACAAAATGTGGTTACAGAATGATCAAGGTTTTTTTTAGCCTGTTGGTAATTCTGTAGCTCTGCCTACTTCACTCTGGAAATGTAATTTATGTATGTATGTATGTATGTTATTTCGGTTTAGCTAGAAAGAGATGGAAACAAATCTTTGTTGTCTTATAATAATATATTGGTTGTATGGTTATTTTTATAGCTATTCAAAAAAACATTTTTCTCAACTGTTTGTTGAATGTATCGGTTTTTATTAAATCAGCTCGAGTTCGATATTTGGTTAAATATTTTGTCTGTCCTGTCTCAGAATCTTAAATAATGTACGAAGCCTTAAAATATTTTCTTGTTAATTCTACGTTAGATGAAATATTTCTTGTATTTAAGATCTCAGCTTTCCTATTCTGTGAAATTCAATTGTCATGAATAAGGTACGCTCAAACGTTATTAAGTTGCTAAGTAATGAGAAAGTCGCAAAACTTCTATTCAGAGAATAATAGATTTAGCTGGTCTTTTACGTTAACTAAGTGGCAATAAAGTAACTGTTTTTATTAGAAAGAGTCTTTTGAACATTTATGTTGTATTTAATTTACTCTTTTCTTTTTTTTACTGTAAGCTAAGTGTCCCATTTGTAATATTAGTAGTCCTTGCAATAAAACATATTGTTATAACACCACATGTTCGGAAGTGCCCAATTATATATTATGCAAACATCACCTAAAGTATGTTATTATAACCCGCTGGTTAATAATGAGATTTAAATTTATATGAACAATGATTATTTTTTACTTTTTGTTTAAATTACGTAGGTACTTAAAATTTTAATAAAACGTTGTTTCTAGTAAGTAGCTATGCTTTTTATTGCGTTGAGAAAAGTAGAGTATTTTCCTTTGGAGTAAAGCTGTTTTTGTCTTAATTTCTGTCAAAATAATTTCTTCTTATGCGACTTAGAAGTAAGTAGTCACGTATTAAAATGGTACCTATACAGACTAAATAATAACCGCCACTATGCCTTTTTATAGACGTAATAGTCATTAAAAAAATAAGATTTTTTTTTACATCATTAAAAGTACTAGTTAGTACACTAGTACTTTTAATAGTAGTTTACTTGTGGGAGGGCCTTGTGCAGGGTCCGTCCGGGTTGGTACCACCATCTTATCCATTAACCTACCGCCAAGCAGCAGTGTTTGCATTGTTGCGTTCCGGTTTGGGGATAAGACAGCCGGTGAAATGACTAACATAGAGGCATTCCATCTTAGTCCTCAGGGTTGGCAACGCATTAGCAGTCTTAGGATTGCGGTCTTGCGAATGCGAATGTCTATGGGTCACAGTTTCCACTTCCTGTGTGCTCGATTGCCTTCCCATGACATAAAAAAAAAAAAAAAAAAAAACTCAGGACCATTCAAAACAGGTCTGCATGAGGAATGTTTTCGGTATGGCATCGAAATTTAACAATCAATTGCAAAAATATATTGCCCCTTGATGGCGATGTATGCAGAATAAAAAAAACTGTATTACTTCTTAGCTAAAAAGCGTACAGTCGAGTTCATAAATATGTATTCACTTTAGTACCTTGTCTATTTAATGTATCTTTAAGCTGCCGTTATGTGCATTGTCACAGCGATTAAAGTGATCAACTAGACTGTAGTATTCGCTAGCTGCAGTAGAATTAAATATCTATTAGATACCTTTTAAATATAATGTGCCTACATCGCTTGTTATAACCAATGCAGTGCACCTGTAAATACTTGTATTCTTCTTCTTCTTCTTGTTCAGCCTATAGCCACCCAATGCTGAGTGTAGGCATCCTGCATTGCTCGCCACTCATCTCGGTCCAGTGCTCGTATGCCTAGCGGCAAATCATAGCAATACCAGGAATACAGACGCAGGAGAGCATAAATAATTAGATTTAATTTGATATATAGGAGACAAATCATTTTTTTATACAGACTTTCCGAAATATAAAACACGTTTAGAAAAATTTGGTTAGTCTTAAATTTTTTTTTTTTTTTTTTTTTTTTTATATAATAGGAAGGCAAACGAGCACACAGGCCACCTGATGGTAAGTGGAAACTGTGACCCATAGACATTCGCATTCATAAGACCGCAATCCTAAGACTGCAAATGCGTTGCCAACCCTGAGGCCGAAGATGGAATGCCTCTATGCTAGTCATTTCACCGGCTGTCTTATCCCCAAACCGGAACACAACAATGCGAACACTGCTGCTTGGCGGTAGGTTAATGGATAAGATGGTGGTACCAACCCGGACGGACCCTGCACAAGGTCCTCCCACCTCCAATCAATTTGCAACTCATAGTTTTGCTACTTGAATACGAGTAGCTGGCTACTCTCTAAACAGCGACTAGCGCAGTGTAAACCGGCGTGCATACAAGTTTGTCAGCTCTTTGAGAGACAGTGAATAGCGAGATGTAGCCTAGATAAGTTTTTTTAATCTTTCACAGTAACGGTATTATTTTTGCAGTTCCGTTTTAACCGCTTTAACTGGACTACCAAAAAAGTTATATTTCTCAAACATGCTCGGAAAGGATGGCTTTTCTTTTAAAAAACGAAAACCAAAAGAGCCTTATTTCTTTCTAAGAGTAAAATAAACGTATGAAAACCATTCCTTGTCTGCTGCAATATTTTATTTAAAAATGGTCTCAATGGCATAAATTGAAAGGACGAATGCGTTGCCAACCCTGAGAACTAACACGGAATTACAATCGTTATAAGGTCTATAACGTATTCAACTTTTAAAACGAGTATGACCGAAATCCGATTTTAGATCATAATAAATTTCAAGGTCCATTTCTACGAACCATCCTGTACCTATAACATAATGTAGACAACATTCAACTTTGCCAAACACTGAAGGAAATCACTATTAACTCTAATATACCGTAAAACGCAGGGCCGCAGTCTAACCATAATGAGCCAAGTTTAACAGATTGAGCCAACTCGGTGACGTCATTAAAACTTGGCCAATTACCGACTTGGCAAGTGCGTCACATGTCATACTGAGACAAGTTTTATTATGATGTTTGATTTCGTGAGTAGAGTTGGTGAACTCGTTCACTGTATATTGGATGGATTTGATTATATGAGCGATGGGTTAAGGCTAAAGTTGTTATGACTTAATAAGCAGCTGACTTAATTTATAACTCATCTAGGTTGATTAATGAGTGTTTTTGATAAATAACTGTTACCTTTAGTAAAAGAATATTAATTTCACTCCTTGAGTTATTGCATCAATAAAGTTAAACAAAATACTTATACATTTAAAATGAAATATTATATTTTTTTAAATTTATACTACTTTCTGTGGATTAACATCAACTCTTAATATTATTAGAAAAGAAAAAAAAACATCACACAACAAAATAAGGCAAATTTGTTTTTTTAACATATTTACTCGCATACAATCACTTTTTTGAAAATATATTTTTCACTGTAACTAGAAGTTTCCCAGTGTGTCCCACATACATAAATAAACTCACGCCTTCATGTCCAAAGTGGAGGAGTGGGGGAGGTAGGTAGAGCTAAAGAATTACCAACAACTTTTAAATTTTGTTGATAATTCTGTAACCACACTTTGCACAATTAGGCTAAGATGTTTACCAGCGTATTAGTGACAGGTTGCAAGCCCATCGCCTAACAGTACTACATGCCTTTATTCCCAATGTAGTTATAATTTAATTTAATTCATTTAAAACTAGCTATTAATAATGCATAATTAATTAATTATGAAGAAATATATTATAAAATACGTCATGCTCAAAGAAGCGACACTGCATCGCTGATTTTCAGCCCTAACTTTATTTTATATTACGCATGCAAATAATAATCAATTATCGTTTTCATTCAACAAATACAATGTTCATTGGGTTTATAAACGAGATGCATACTTGTCTGACTGTAACAAACAATAACAAAACAAAGCAAATTATATGCATCTAACTTTATGCTAACATCGAGATGCATATAAACGTGCCTTTCTCGAATTTACACTCGCTGAACAATCTCGCAGCCAAGTGTACTGTTACAGATAGCCAAAGTAAAATCAACCCTTTCTGCATTATAACAAGGTTACATAACAATTGGAATTTTAGTGACTTTTATGCTCTATTTTCTTTAAAGCGTACAAGTGCATTATGGCGTGAAAATAACGATGTTTTGAATCCAGCCCTGTTACCCCGAAGTGCCGAGTTCTGTGATTTACATATAAAATGAACTCCTATTTGAGTTTTTGGCATTGAACGTTTTCAGATGTTCTTTTTGTTTGTATTAATAAACTGATCTCGAATATTACGCTCGTCTCAAGACGTCTCAAAATAACAGTTTTCTATGGCTTGACATTTAGTTTGACGTATCTTGTGACGGGCATCTCAGCCAAGATGACGCACGCTTAGTGGAATACCGACCAATTGATATATAAGTCAAAACTAAGTTACGTACAGCCAAGGGCTTAAGTCAGCGCCATCTATCGTTCACGGCCTAAACTATTTGAATTTGATGCGTTGTTGTCCCCCTAGTGATATATCGGTCTCTTTCACTTTTATGTGATCTCTCATCGGGCCTCCCCCAAACAGCGACTCATGACAGTTTGTGTCTGACCTGTATGCTGTGAGGGTGTTTTTGTTTAATCGTACGAGGACCTAATCCTTATTGAGTGCTTTTACGTCAAAATTCTGAGGTAAGTTTTATTCTTTTTTTGTTATGTATATGAGCTTATTCGATTTAAGGTCAATTTAATACCAATTTTATTCGTTTATTTCGTGCAGCTTTTAGCTTTAGGTCTATTTATTGTAAAATGTTGTTGTTGTTTTCGCGGAAGATTATGAATTAGGTCTGTTTAAAATTAAAATACATTCATAATTGGAGGTAATACTTTGTGGCATTCGAACTTAAGTCTCTTTACTGCACAAGGTTATTGATACATTTTCGCTGCAATATTACTTGAGTCTATGTTTGATAGAAAAAAATCAATTATATTGTGTGATATTTTTTATTGCCTGTTAGTAATAGGTAATACGTCGTTTTTTTACTCACAAGACTGTTAAATAGCGAGAGACTTATTTGGAACTTATTTTTTTTTAGGACAACCATGTTGTCTAACAGATCAAAACGGATGATGGCGCTTGTCCAGGGTTAAAACTTGGCACCGAAAAAGACAACACAAGATGAACAAGTAAAATCAGTCCCTCCACACAAAGTTACGGTAATCATTTTAAATAATAGTCAAAATTCATTGTATTTATAGTTTATTGATTTTATTATAGTAATACTAACTGTTTTCCTTTTTTGTTGTAGGTAGTTGCTGATATAAAAAACAAAGCCGAAAATCAGCCATACTCAAATGTACGGGATTATGTCGAATTTTCGGAATCTGCTTCAGTCAGCAATGAAAATGACCTGCCAAGAACCATAGTCCTCCGTGATGGCTGTGATAATTATTAAATAAGCAATAATGCGAGATAATATTATTATTAATAGTTTTATTTTCTTACTTTTTTGTCAGAGGTGTTGTTTCATACAAAGCTATTTTTGAGATAGGTACCTAAAGCTATGCTATAATAATGATTGTGATAATAGCTATTTAAATTTAAGAACTTTCAATTAAGACTGATTAAACACGGGTCAATTATTAATAATAAGACTTTTAATTAATAATTAATAACTTAATTATATCGTATGTTGCATTCAAACTTTATTGAGACTGAATAGCCTATGTTTGTAAAGTTTGCAATTTTATTAATGAAAGAAGCCAGACCATTTTTTTATATAATTTTATTGTTTTTTTTGATTAATTTTAGCAATAACGTCAATTTTTAGTTTTTTTTTCGTTTCACAAATTTTAATAAAAAGACTTATACTTAAAGGCTTATACTCTACACATGTTTTATTAAATTAATCAAATAAAGACTTATAAATCAATAAATCCTTGTTACCCATCTATGACTATAATAAAAACAGGCTTAAAACGTAATAAACTACTTGCATTAGAACTTTTTTGCTTCACTTTTTGTATAAAACTGACTTAACTTCGAGGTTTTTTTTTAGATTTTTTTTTAAGTACTTAATGAGATCAATAATTTATTTCTTTTTCCTCGATAAAATCAAGGGTAAGTCATAAATTAATAAAACAAGTATTCGTGTTTAATTACTAGTAACATTTTATTTTTATTCGCCATTAAGTAAACTATGTCCTGATTGCAAGATCGTTTTTTGCGATTTCCCAAAAATCTACTATTTTGAGTTAAGTCAGTATTCCACTAAGCGTGCGAGTTTAGTAGGGCCCTTGCTAGGTTCACACGGAGTAATTTTACAAGAGATTCTATCGAGTATCGAAGTGACAGCAAAATTTGTATGGCAATTTTAAAAATCATTCACACGGTAAAACAGTAGGTATGCGAGGAAATATCGAATCGAACTGTGTCCTTGTAAACCTAGCCATATAAAAAAATACCCTGTAAATAAAAATTTACAATGCACAATGTAACAAACTAATAAACAATGTAATCGACTATGAAGTTAGCCAACTTGGTGGTGATTCCTAGTATTGGCAAATATTTGTGATGAACGCGAGTATTTGCTCCTGAGTCTTAGATATTTTTAATATATTTCAGTATTTATTTCTCTATACAAGTCTCTTTATCATTGTCTAGTACCCATAGTAAAAAACTAAGCTTCAGTCAACTTGTGTGAGATTGTCCCCAGTTTTTTCGTTTGGCTTGAAATTTGGCATACTTATGCAATTCCGATGACAATACTGGAACCATCTAGATGGTATGATGAAGAAGATAGAAGGTGGCTACAGGAACAGCTCCTCAATGGTCCATAGTAGATGCGTCGAGTTTGGAGTCATGTAGTGTTATAAACGAAGTTAGTGTAAAAGCTAATTTTTTTGTCAATTCTGCTTACTTCGTTTAGAAAGAAGGGCATGTTTATGGCTGTATTTAAATAAAAAGTACTAAATGTTTTTATGATTTGTTTCAGATGTAACTTCTTCAACAAACAAATACTCAACTTTAAGGGACTTTGCAGACACGGCAAAAACAAATCTAAGGTAAATTTACACGTCTATCCTATTTTAAACCATTATTTGCTACAAATATTCATTTTTATTAAAACCTCTTTTACCACTAAATCACTTAACCTCCTTTGAGAACCATAACACCACCTCAATACAGCTTTTAGTGCAAGCTAAGCAGTTTATACAACCTCTTTAGCGCTCGCTCCTCTCTGCTTTGTAAACTCTGCATAGTTGCTAAAGTATGCGCTCAGCTTAAGGTTGAATAAGTATGCTTATTGAAACTAATTTTGGTGCGGAAGACAGTTTGTAAAGTATAAGTTTGCTTGTTTTTAGCCGATGGCACAAGAACAGTGTATATAAGTACTGATTAACTTTTGCCCGCGACTCTGTCTGCGTACAATTAGCTACTCAGCCGCCCCACGTTTCGGGGAATTTTGATTATCGTTATAATTATCACTCGGGAATTTTTAAATTTTTGCGGGCTGAAAAAGTAGCTTAACTGTTAATTCAAGGTAGCTAATTTTTTAAATCCGTCCAGCTGTTGTAGAGGGGTGTGTAATATTTACCATAAAAACAATAAATGGTCTAAGATCATTTTACATAACACGAATTGCATAATTTCGATCTGTATAATAAACATAATAGATATAATAGTCATGATGCATAAAACGAAATGCATACTAATTTCAAAATCTATGTTTATAAATGGCCGTGCGGTTGCCGGCTTAGAATTGTGCCACTCCATGTCTTCCCGTGGAAGTCGTAAGCGGCGACTAAGGGAATAAAAGCTTGTAGTACTGTTAGGCGATGGGCTTGCTACCTGTCACTAATATACACTGTTAAACATCTTAGCCAAATTGTGCAAATTGTGGTTACAGAGTTATCAACAAGTTTTTATAGTTGTTGATATTTCTGTGGCTCTGCCTACCGCACTCTGGGAATGAAAGCGTGAAGGTATGTATGTATGTATGTTTATAAATTAAATTATTAATGTGGCCACAGTTCTTACAAGTACCTGACCTAGTTTGAAGAAATTGATTTAAATGCATAATAACAAGAAAATGATAGTTATACTAAATGAGTATTATGTTATTCGATCGAACGCCAGATAAAATGAAACAATTGGTTTTTATGCTAAACGTTGATTATGATTTTCGTGATTAGTTAAATTAAATTATACAAAATGTTTTTATACTGATTGAAGAGCACCCATTGCAGAGTGAAGGAATAACAACTAACACACATAAAATGTCGCATTTATGATAATTACTAACTTCTGCCCGCAACTTTGTCCGCTATTTCGATTATAGTTATTCCTTCGGGAACTTTGAATCTTCGGGATGAAAGTAGTGTATATGTTCATCTTGCGTATAAGTCATCTCCATATAAAATTTAATCCAAATCTGTCCAGCCATTGCATCGAGACGGAGTAACAAACTAACACACACACGCACACGCACCAACTTTCGCATTTTTAATTTTAGTGCGATGTAGTGAGACTAGTATTTCTTCTATGCCTTATATTTATTGTTTGTATCTAAGTATGTTTATCTATTTAATATTTTACTGCCTGCCTGAAACGCTACATTTAGGGTTTTATGTTCCACATCATTGTATATTCTGAGTGTTAATTCCTAAAATGCAGTGTGCACAATATTTGTAATGTACAAAAGCATTACCATTTTCAAATATTTTGGAAACCAGTTTTAAGTTCAAACGACAGGTTCTATGTACAATGTAATGTACTCAACAACTATTAGCTTATGTTTGACGTCACTAAACTCAATAAACTGCAAATAATGCGCCGCGCAATGATAAGTGGGCATAAAGGGAAGCGCCGGAAGTAGTAAATCTACCCTTACCACGGATTTACGTTATAACTTTTATTTACTACTATCAAATTAAACACTACTTTTTCCTCAGACTGTCCGCGTCAAAGTCGTTATCACCGTAGGTAATAATCCAATTCGTAGTCCTAAAAAGCACCTTACACCCGTATTAAGAATTTTTTGAGCCAAATATCTCGTCAATCGGTTGAAGAAACTAACGACAAAAAAGAATACAAACAAACATGCATTTATAGTAAAAAAATAGTCAATTGGGTGAGTATAGATTTTTGAATTAGTGTATTTTATATTTTATTTCGATTGGAATTATTTTATATAGATCTGAGAATAAAAGAAAAGTAAGTGTAACGGATTGTTTGACAAATGACAACTATCAACGATTACTTTTTCTCACGTTTTTTTTTACTTGGAGACTACGGCGTAAGAGGGAAACAGGCATAGAAAATTATGAACTGTCAAATCAGTGTGTTAAAACATGATTTCGGAAAAACTATAGAAGATAAAAATAAAGGGATTTTTATTCTCAGATCTATATAATAATTCCTATCAAAATAAAATATAAAATACACCACTTCAAAAAACTATACTCACCCAATTATTGACTTATGTTTGACGTCACTAAACTCAATAAACTGCGAATCATGCACCGCGCAATGATAAGTGGGCGTAAAAGGAAGCGCAGGAGGGAGTAAATCTTCCCTTACCACGGATTTACGGTCCGCTGTATTAAATTTACGACAGACATTACAACTTTTACTTACTATCAAATAAAATACTATATTTTCCCTTAACTCTATCCGCGTAGAAGTCGTTTATCACAGTTGGTAATAGTACAATTTGTAGCCGTAAAAAACAACCTATGGGTATTAAGGTCATTTATGCCAAATTTCAAGTCAATCGGCTGAAGAAAGTAACAATAAAAAAGAAAACAAATATATATGCATTTATAGTAAAACCGAAAACGATAGGCAATTATTGACTTATTTTTGACTTCACTAAACTTAATAAACTGCGAATCATGCGCCGCGTAATGATAAGTGGGCGTAAAGAGCAGCGCAGGAGAGAGTAAATCGTCCCTTACCACGGATTTACGGCCCGATGTATTAAATTTACGACAGACGTTACAACTTTTACTTACTATCAAAATAAATACTAGATTTTCCCTTTACTCTGTCCGCGTAGAAGTCGTTTATCACCGTTGGTAATAGTATAATTTGTAAGCGTAAAAATCACCCTACGAATATTAAGGACATTTTTTCTAAAAAACATTATGGCATAGGAAGGTAAGCGAGTACACAGGCCACCTGATGGTACGTGGAAACTGTGACCCATAGATATTCGCAATCCTAAGACTGCAAATGCACTGCCAACCCTGAGGACTAAGATAGAATGCCTCTATGCTAGCCATTTCACCAGCTATCTTATCTCCAAACCAGAACACAACAATGGAAACACTGCTGCTTGGCGGTATTATTGACGTCGAGCTTCAGAAGGAAACAACAAACAAGAAAATAAACATACATGCATTTATAGTAAAAAGATTGGCAATTATTAGCTTATGTTTGACGTTACTTAACTCAATAAACTGCAAATCATGCGCGGCGCAATGATAAGTGGGCGTAAAGTGAAGCGCCGGAGGGAGTAAATCTACCCTTACCACGGATGTACGGTCCGTTTGTTAAATTTTCGAGAAACTCATGATTAATCCTACTTTATATAATATAACTTGTCCGTGACTCTGAGGGCCTGTTTTACAATCGACGAGTTAATTTATCTGTCATTTAAAATAGGCTCTCTCCTTGTCTATTTTTAATAGCAATATTATTTTAGCAGAGAGGCGTTGCGCAATCAACTGAAAATAAATTATATTTTTCTCAAAAATGACTGGAAAAGTTGACATTACTAACTCCATACTGAGACGCGAAGTACATAGTTAACAGACAGTTCCCAAATAAATAAAAAATACATTGCGTGCGCGCTACACAAACCCGCAATGTTGCACACAAATTTCATTGTCATCTAGTTTGTAACTTTTTAAAAAGTGAAAACGGCCATAATAAAATGAGAGCACAAGTCTTATACATCCATATTTTATTCGAAACGTAGCTTTTTTATCTGTGTCTGAAAAAGCTTGAAAATTTTTTTTCTAAAAAAGCTTGCATTTCTCTTTGTCATAAACATATTAAAGGCGGTAAAGAGTAATAAGTAGTTTTTTCATGTGAAGATTTTGTTTGTTTGCAATTTTTTTTCTTGCGATTTTTGAGAAAAGCACTGTATATGCCTCGGCAGGAACGCCAATTGCGGGCCTCGAATTTTTAAACCAATACTTGGCCCGCAGTTGCCTGCTTCACTGCCTAGTCAATAATGTACTATTGTGATTCTCCCAAAATATCAAGGCAAATTTTAACCAATGTCGAATGGAACACATGGTTGCGGCCACGGAAAATAGCGACAGACACCGAAGTTTTATCTCCACAATAAAACAAGCAACGTGAGGCGTACTCTCTAAACATAAATATCACGACCTAAATATGTTATAAGGTCTCCGTTTTCTTACAATAATTGCCTATTATTATTCCATTGTTGTCTGGATCTCAAGTTTCAAGGCTTGTTTTTGTGTACAATGTTTTATTGCCAAATTTGGTTCTTCAGTTTAATGAAAACGTTTTCTCGTGTTGTTTGTGAAAAATTCCTTAATTCCTTGAGGCACAGATTTTTGACAAAGATAAAGACGTAATTTTTAGGGTTCCGTAATCAAACTAAGAACCCTTATAGTTTCGCCATGACCGTCGGTCCGTCCGTCCGTCCGCGGCCTAGCTCAGAGACTATTAGTATTAGAAAGCTGTAATTTGGCATGCATATACATATTAGTCACGCCAACAAAGTGGTAAAATGAAATCTAGAAATATTTGTTTTTTGTTACCTCCCCTACGCGTAACGTTGGGGTGTATTTTTTTCTAGTCTATCCCCTTTATGAGTGATGTAGTTGGATTGGTCTTTCAAAAATATTGCGGGGACAATTTTACAATTAAGTCATCCGTTTATGAAATATTAAGCTTTAAAGACTCCTTACAGGTGACCACTATGACAAAAAGGTTAAGATGTCTGTCATTCCAGTTTAAATATCCGTGACATTTTGAATCTTAGTTATCTCCTTAACAAATAAATAAATAAACACTACATCAATTCAATAAAGAAGCTAATTATAATGTCAAACTAGATACAGCAATAATGCACAGCAATCGGAAAATCGACGTTAAAATTCATATTCGCTCCTTACGCTGCATCTTTTAAATAAGCCGAGTTTTCCCGAACGGAAATAAACTTGCCTGCGATGTATTTAAGGAATCTCGAATCGATATTCCGGAATGGAGTGGGACTAACTTATAGCCGCCCTTCAGTGATTGTTTAAAATAGACTATATTGTTTTTTACGTGGGTGAAAAACAAATGCGGGGTTCTCTTAGTAATTTTATTTTTCAATAAGTTTGAATTTCGTATGGAGAAAGTAACTGTGCGTTTACTCAAACAGTTGTAATGAAAAAAACATTGGCATGTACGTTTAAAAACTTCCCTATTTCACAGTGATTCTAATCCTGCAAGAAAACGCTGAAAAAAATATGAAGTAAACATTAAGTTAGGGGTTTTTCGTATCACGGACATAAGGAAAAATGGCAAAAAAACTGAGTTAAATGATCAATATCTCGGAAACTAATAACAATTGCTGAACATACATGAGGGTTTAATCGATAGCTTATGAGCTGCTCTATCAGCCCTAGGCGGGTTGACGTCGGTTTCTGGGACACCCTGTATATATTTTTTTAAGTCCATTTTTTTTACATCTACTGTAACATCCCTATGCTGTGTCTGTGCAAATAAATAATTTCTGATTTCTGATAGATAAAATAAGATAAAATGAATGACAGTAACATTCAACACACACAACTTTGACAAAAACTCACTGCATCACAAGATAACACTTTTAATAGCTCTTTTTCAAAAAATCTGCCTTCAACCTTTAGTCTCTATTCTTTCACAAGTAGCAAATCCTTCCACTTTCATAATCTTC
Source organism: Acleris emargana (assembly GCA_927399475.2). Lineage (NCBI taxonomy): Eukaryota > Metazoa > Arthropoda > Insecta > Lepidoptera > Tortricidae > Acleris > Acleris emargana. The sequence goes on from OV656858.1 coordinate 2,357,439, forward strand.
ATTTCGTCGCTCCACTTGTCTCTTTGATGACTATTTCCATACTTCGGCCGATTGTCTTTGTCCCCGGATCTTTCAAAGGGTCCGCTCGAAGTAAGCCTCTCGGGTCACTGGATATCCGATAAGTTTAGGATAAGTTTATACGAATTGGAAGTAATTATGTTTAATGCTTTGATGTATAAATAAAACTGAATTTGGATTTTTGGGAAAGTGATAAAATGCAATTGATTCTTGTTTATTTTATTTCGGGGTTCCATACCAAAATAGTAAAAAAGGAACCCTTATGCTAAGACTTCGGTGTCTGTGTGTGTGTCTGTAGCTATCCACTTGAAATTTGGCGTTTAGTTGTATTCACTTGCTTGCCTGCATCTGTTTTTAGTAAAAACAATATGAAATTATTTGTTAAATAATCTCGGGTCAAGAATGGGGTGTCAAATGAAAGAACTCAACCAAATTAAAAATATTTTTTTTTTTAAATTTCCGTTACGTATTTATTGATTTATATGCAAAATATTACAAAAAGGACCCTTCTGTTCCCCTTTGCTCCGAAGTTTATGGAGCAAAAGAACGGATTAAATCCTGATTCATGGTTAATTATTAATATTTTACGCAAAAAAAACAAATTTTACAATTTTGATATCTGTATTAAAATTTGTTTTTTCTTTTTCGATTTTCAACCATATCATCTTAAAATACGGAACTGCTGGTGCGCGCGTCCGACTCGCACTTGACCGGTATTTTTAATACGTTCTATTAAACTTCTCTGGATAATAACTGACCTGCCTTACCTGACCTAACCCCTAAACCATCGACATTCTTAAAGTTATTAACATTTGCTATGGAAGACAAACATACCACCTGGGGCTCGTTTTATAAAGCGATAACGATTTTACAGGTATAAATTGGCAACACTGCTCTAATGGCTGGTCGTCATTGGACGAGGATGTGTCAAATAGAAACAGGCCCTTGATAGTATTCGCAATCTCAAGGCGGCAATCTAAAAACTGCAATTTAGAATCTTTAATTTTTTTGCCGTTTGGTTGTAGTCTCAACATAAAAACTCATTTTCCCGATAGAAGCGAATCTAGGCCTTTATAAAGTGATGGATGACATTGCATTATAACTAGTGATGGGCGGCTTGTAAGTTTTAAAAGTGAAACTTTCACCTAAAATTTCATGCAACATTCTGAAAGTTACTAAATGAAATCGTTTAATTTCTGAAAATTACTAAAGTTTTGTAATGTAACGTAAGTAACGAAAACTTTTCATGAAATTTAAAGTATATTTACATGTGTCAGAATCATTTCCATGTAATTATGTAACTTTCAGAATCTGTAATTTTCGCAGTTAAGGAATGTTTCAGAAATCGCCCATCACTAATAGGGAATATGCACGTTTTTTTTTTACAGCTTCAATTGAAGCTGATTCATGTAACAAACAGATCACAAAAATCATTTTTTGAATAACTATAAAAATAACCAAGATATAAGCCAACAAAGATTTGTTCCCATCTCTTTCTAGAAAAACGGAATTTTACATGGAGTTTATATGGCCGCAGTGCACAATGACGTCACAGTGCACATCGGATCTCTCTGTCTAATTAGAATTTTGAAATGCTTATAACTTCCGTATTTCTTGACCGATTTTAATTTTAATTTCCGTTTTGGTGATCTCTTTTACGGTATTTTCATATTTTGATGAGAAATGCGATTTTTAAAATCCATGCATATTCCCTATTGTAACCTATCATTTATAATAGGTATATTTGGTATCAAATTGTGATGATATTATTTTGGTTACAGATCAATACGAGCCTCGACTTCATTTGGTAAGATACAAGCTTTTAATTAACTTGCAATGTAAGTAAGTATGTATGTATGTATATATCGCACTGCCAGTTCAAAAGTGCAGTACTTAACTCAAAATACAACTGTATTTTAAAATCGACTTTAATTCAACGTCTATGAGCTTGAAACAAAACTAACAATGACTTTGAGTTGATGCAGTCTTGATCTAGCAGTGCGATATGTATTTACGGGTCAAATCTTGCAGGTTAAATTTGACCTACTTCCCGTCGATGGAATGGGCTGCAATTTGGACCACGTATGTAAACCCGATAACAATGAAATATCATGATCAAACACCGGATTGACGGGGGCAAAAATGTACCTGTGCTAGTGATTCATTAAATGTCGACTTAGTTTATCGACATCGATAAAAAACAATTTTTAATCATTCATCATTATCATAAGTAGGTAATGGCCAAGTTTGAATACTTTTTAATTATGTGCTAACCTCTTTTATTACTACCTACTTATCGCAACTTTAAACAACTGGTTGGTATCTGATAGTGACCCTGTACTCGAGTAACTTTTGACAACCATTGAAATTACGTTGAATAACCAATTTATTCACTACAACTATATTCTTTAGCATTCCGACGAACTGAGAACCTATTTGTTTTCTAAGTCGGTTAAAAATGCCTCGAAAGAAAAAATACTGTTTATCTTCATGGAAAGCTGATCATTCAGATTTAGAAGATAAAGGTACGACTTACTTTGGCAAGAAATGTAAGATCCATATGTCACGACAAAAGTTGTCGATAAACTTTGTCGATATATAATGAATCACTAGCACTGGTACATTTTTGCCCCCGTCAATCCGGTGTATGATCATGATATCTTAGAGGTGATCTGATGATGGAACCCACCCTGTTGGGGCTCAATAGTTTGGTCTTAATAAGTAGATAAAGATTTTGCAATAAAAAGTGCAGTCGGCAACAAAAGCCTGTCCCAAAAAATTTTTTTTTATCAAAAACTTTTGTTATATTAAGTCATATAAGTATTTTTCAAATTTTTCCTTTTTTCTCACAATAAGAAAAATAAATTGACTTTAACTGGCAGATGCTCTTATCTTGGGCCCTTATATGTGTAATGTTTTTAATAAATTATTTTCGCAGATACAAAGTTGCAATTTCGTCACAGGAGAAGCATATCTATGAGTATTGTACAGCATTTTGGCGAAACCACTATCATGCCTGGAGCTGATGTAAGTTGTTTTATCTTTTTTTGTTTAGTTTTTTCATTTATTTTAACAGCTAGAGGTTTCTGCACAGCAACAGGATAATTTTAATGCCATCAATGTTGCGTTGTCTGCAATTGTTGACTGGTTTACAGCCAACAACTTACTTTTAAATGCCAAAAAAACCAAGTGCATTAAATTTTCTTTGTCCAACGTTAGGAGTATGATTGCGGATAGAATAAGACTGAAGGATGAGACACTGGAATTTGAAGATAGAACAGTATTTTTAGGTGTAACTCTAGACTCGAAACTGCAATGGAGTGCGCATATATCCACACTTGCAAGTAAACTAAGTTCAGCGGCTTATGCGGTAAAGCGAATCCGACAACTTACTGACGTCGAGACAGCGAGACTTGTCTACTATAGTTATTTCCATAGTGTTATGAGTTACGGAATTTTACTGTGGGGAAGAGCGGCTGACATCCAAACCATCTTTGTATTACAAAAGCGGGCTGTACGTGCTATTTACCAATTGGGGCCTCGTGTTTCGCTGAGGGATAAATTTAAAGAAATTAATATTCTTACAGTCGCGTCTCAATATATCTTTGAGAATATAATGTATGTACGCAAAAACCTACATGAGTTTAGGCATAACCGCGACGTTCATAATTTAAATACTAGAAATAGGGATAAGCTCGCACTTCCAGGTCACCGTCTCCGTAAGGTGAGCACTTCGTTTGCGGGGAACTGTATACGTTTTTACAACAAGATACCATCTGATATCGTCAATATGCCGTTCAATAAATTTAAGTCTCACATCAAGCGCTGCTTGTTGGGTAGGGCATATTACACTGTAAATGACTTCATTGGTGACCAAGATGTATTTTAGTAGTTTCAATGTGACATAGCCTTCAAGCCAATTGTGCATTCAAGCACTGACTCAGTCAGTCGACTGTGATTTACTATTTGTATTTTGTATCTTTTCTAGTCTTGTATGTACAAGAAGTTTTTAAATGAGAACACACTGTGATGTTTCTCGCCGGACAGCTGTTTTCCACAATATTACTCTTACTTATTGTCCGGCAGCTTGAGCATGTCATGCTCGCTCAAAGGTCTTTGCTTACGGCGGCGTCGTTGATCGGGTCGCCACTTTCCCGATCACATGGTTGAGAGAGGCGATGGCTGAGATACGCGTCATACTCGTGAACGGGTGCTGTTTGTGGGGTCCGGTCTGTTCACGCTTGCAAGGACTTTTTGTTCAATTTATTATCCTAGTTATATAGCTTTTGACGTAGAGACCTCGTCGTGTTAGTCTCATAGTCATTATTTTATTTTATGTTAATGTTTATTGACCTTACATTTTGTAATAATTTTATTTTTGCTAGTTTTAAGAATTTATTGTTTATTACCTTATTACCTTATTATTACTTAATGTAACTTACTTTTAAGTATAATTATGTTTTTTATGATTGAAAAAATTGACCTTCTGCTGGAGTTTCTTGCGGCGCTTCTTCTCCGCAATGATGGTCTTGTCCGAAGCGCTGGTAGATTCACTGTACATTTCCGACGTGTAAAAGTGGCCCGCATGTGGCCAATTTACTGAATAAATATTTTGAATTTTGAATTTTGAATTTCTGCCTTTAAAATTGTTTAGTTTTCTGATTTGCAACTACGATATTCATATTTCCGTGCGGTTGCCGGCTAAGAATAATGCCACTCCATGTCTTCCCGTGGGAGTTGTAAGAGTCAGTAAGGGAATAAAGGCTTGTAGTATTGTTAGGCAATGGGCTTGCAACCTGTCACTAATATACCTACACTACTGGTAAACATACCAGGTTAGCCTGTTTGTGCAAAATGAGGTAGGGTGTTGGAACCAGTAATGGACAAGGCACCAATAATGGACACTTGATTCTTATTTTACAGAAGATAAGGGTGGTTCATTTGTTTTGCAACAATTAAATTAGGACCGTATGAAATTTGAATTAAGAGTGAAGTGTCCATTACTGGTGCTTGTCAGCTAAAAGTGTCCATCATTGGTGCTGTCACCCTAACAGAATCAACAAGAAGTTTTTAGGTTGGTATCTCTGCCCATCTTACTCCGGGAATGAAGGTGTGCGTGTATGTACACAAATCAAAAGTGTCTAGGGATATATTTTATACCTAGACACTTTTGAACATTTTAATATATTACTACTGAGTCAAAACATCAAATTTGTCTAGGGATACTGAGTATACCAAGACTGTTTTGATGTGTGTATGTATTATGTGATATTCATTTTTTCAAATCTCTATAATAAAAGCACTTCTACAAAATATTGACCGAGAAAATGTTCTAAGTATCGTTTTGTGTGACAAAATATGCATCAATAAAACTAGTCAAAACCCTTTTACTATTTTATGTAGCTCTCTCCTTTTCATACCTCAGAATTATAACCCGTTTGCGTTTACGCGAGAATACCCAATAGGTACCAAATGCGTAATTTTTGTTTAGCAGATTTACAAATGCTTTAAAAACATACAGTGCTACAATAATGAAAAATGATATTAGTATTAGAATTCCCATAGTAGTTTATATGTTAAATTGTAAAGTATAGTTTAATTATTTGTCTATATACAGGTACATCTTCAATGTACAGTAAGCGGACAACATCCAGGGAGACTAATATGGGAAAGAGACGGCAAAGTAATTTCTTCTAATACTGATTCCAGGTAAGAGTGGCTCAGATATAGGGACGCCCTGCGATTTGAAACGTGCGGGAATAGTTAAGCACTATTACTTCTTGTATTATTTTTAGTGCATCCCTAGAGTAACCCAGGAATAATCGCTTTTAGTTTTAAGTCTCAAGGATAAGCAGCTTAGGTTTTTTTTATGGCATAGGAAGGCAAACGAGCACACAGGCCACCTGATGGTAAGTGGAAACTGTGACCCATAGACATTCGCATTCACGAGACTGCAAATGCATTGCCAACCCTGAGGACTAAGATGGAATGCCTCTATGCTAGTCATTTCACCGGCTGTCTTATCCCCAAACCGGAACACAACAATGCGAACACTGCTGCTTGGCGGTAGGTTAATGGATAAGATGGTGGTACCAACCCGGACGGACCCTGCACAAGGTCCTCCCACAAGTAGTCAAGTTGTGCGTTATCTGTCAGTCAGTCACTGATGAAGGGTTTTTAATAAGGTTTAAATATATTTATTGGATGATAATTATGTATTATTTCTCTTATATAGTTTTAAAAGCAAAGTTAGTAAAGAAATTTAAAAAAAACGGTCAGACTCAGTCGGACTCGGACCCGCCGTGTACAGAGGCTTCCGTATTTAAGATAAGAATATGGTTAAAAACGCCAAAGTTAATGCTCATTTTGCTATGAACTTTATTTTCTATGCGATAAGGTCTAAATTTAAACAGGTTTTTCAAGTTTTTTGATAAAAAATTTTAAACTGTAAGGCTTGACATGAATGATAAAGTTTCCAAGGCTTATTTCTACAGTAAAAACAGCACAGACGCAGCTCATGCAAATGTTTCAAAGTAAGTTGACAAATAACAACACAAAACTCTACTAAATATTCATGATAAAGTCAATTACGTGCTGCCTCAATTTAAAATGTAAAAGATAAACGAAGCTTTAGACTTCACTATTTACTATACAGAACAAGGATAGAAACTGGTAACTTTATTAAAATCCTCAATCAAATCTTGAAAGTCCATTTATAAAAAACAAGTTAATTTTAACTTTTTCATCCTTTTCATTTTGTTTGACGGCGCCTTCCTACGTTCACTTGTTTCTAGTGCCAATTTAGTCGTCTTACAGCTTGGAAGGGACGAACCGAGTTATTTTCAGTTTTATTTTACAAGAATCTCGTGGAATAGCGCTGTCGTGTTCAAGGATTTGCTACACGATTGTTACCTTCAAAGGTGTAAATGTATTGTTAGTTTCAAGATTTGTTTCGTATTCTATTGTTTTATTTGGTCTTTCATTGAGAGGATGTAATAATATCTATTAAATAAGCCAATATCACAGGTGGCTATTAACAGGATATTGGCCAAATCTAGAATTAAGTGTTAGGTTTTCCTTGTCGGTTTGCCTTGCCTATGGTCCCCAACAATAATGTAACTAAGTATCACCTATTGCCCGAATGTGTCGTTTATATAATAATTTCAAAATATATTTAGATATATTAAATGTATTATCCAAGCTGAAGAACTGTTTGAAAACCAGATATTCCTAACTGCTATATTCATTATATAATAATATTTTCTAATATATATAATTTTCTTTTCTCATATACTTACCGTATATTAGTGTAAGCAATGTGAAATTCTACTGTAGTAATTTCGTTATACCATGTTTTTGCCTACATTATGTTATTGTACCTATTTAAATAAATAAGTTATGTTCGACTTATACTATATTCAAATATATACATATATGTATATTTGGCTTTTCGATAGTGGTGATTATTATAAATTTAAATCTTTAATATTTGTCAAGATCGTAGCAAGTGGAAAGAAGTGGTTTCTGTCTACCCCTCTGGCAAACAGGCTTGATATAATTTTGGCTTTCTATTTTCTAAAGGATTGGCCGAAGATTGCCACACAGAGAGAGGTGTGAAAATCAAGGGAGGAGGCCTTTGCCCAGTAGTGAGACACTATATTGGACTAATTATATTTTGTTCGTAGTGTCATTAAAGTAGCTCAGTGCAAAAAATTTGTCGTATAGAAAAGAAAAAATTAGACGTTTAAATGATATTTTTTTGTACAAATTATGGAGAGAATAATAAATTGATATAAATTGGACAATTTTGTATTTTTTTAAATTCAGAATACACTCTAAACAATATTTTACATAAGATTTTTGCTTAAATTCTGCAAGTCTCATATACTTTAACATTCCATTTAGAAAAATAAGGAATAAAACTTCTTGTGTTTCAGTAAAAATAAATCTTAAACCAGTTTCGTGTAGAAATGAAATAAGTAGTAAGAAACACCCTCCAGATAAAAATCATTGTAAAGACAATCCTGTAGCTTTAAAAAAACTAACGAAAAAACTATTACATTTCCAACATTATTTACCATCATGAAGTAACGGAATTAAGAGAATTCTACGTCACGACGGCAAAATTCTGAGTAAAGGAATACTGTAGCAAAGCAATTCCTTGCAATCTCAGGCACTTTGAGCCAAACTGAGCAATCCGATCTACGGCAGGATAACCCAGTGGCTGCCTTAAGCTGCGAGCAACTTTAAAATAATATCTCAAAGGTGAAAATAGCTTGGCTTTTTACAAGAAATGCAATAAAGTTAACAGATTTTTGGAGAATACGTTTAAATCTCTAAGATTCGTGGACACGTGGTGGAACGCTAACGTAGATCGGAAAGCGAAATGTTGGATTATTCCGGATAAAAATTCTCTAACAAACATTTTTGTTTAAAAATAAAAATGTTCGTAAAATGTAACATTAGGTAACTTTATTTTATTATAAATTTGTTACAGTTAAATTATTTCACAGATAAATTGTTCGAAATGAGCTCCCTCGTTCTGGATACACAAATATAGTCTCATTTGAAATTAATTTCTTGTAGCCTTCAGCAAAGTGTTGTGGTGTATGTCCCTAAAAACATTTTCTGCCGCACCCCTCTTGCACGGTTTCATAACAGGTTTCATAAATATATTTATTTTATATTTTATATGACTCCATAAAAAGAAGTCCATGGGCGTGAGGTCTGGCCACAGAACGCCTCGTATTATGTAAGAAGGAAATGTGTAGAGGTATTAGGGCCTGTTGTTTGATCAGTAGTTAAACTTTGTAACTAATGGTTAAATCCCAAGGAAATGTGTCAAATTTTCGATTTATTTTATGAACTTTAACAATTAGTTGAGTTAACTACTGATCAAACAACGGGCCCTTAGAGATAAATTAGCAAGCGTGTACTTCATACGAAGTCTTTGACTGTTGGAGAGAAGATAACTGATACGTGTCTTTAACTGTTGAAAATGAACAGTAAGTAGGTAATGTTCAGTAAAGAACTTGTGTACTAAATAGGAATACTTCACGGCTATCTTGTACGACAGACGAGAGTAACACCAAATGTTTGTTAGAGAAGTTTTATCCTGAATAATAATCCTATCGATTATTATAATCAAATAGCGAGTGTTTTTTGTTTTTAATTTTAGTTGCTTCGAGTCCCGGGCAATGCAAGCAAGTTTTAGAAAATCTTTGAATGCAATTTTATTTCTTACATACATACATACATTAAATCACGCCTGTTTCCCAGAGGGGTAGGCAGAGACCACTTCTTTCCACTTGCTACGATCTTGACAAATTTCTTTCTTTTTAAAAATAAAGGAATGTCTCCTTTAACTAAAATGAGCCAACTCAAGGATTTAAGGTAGATTCCCTCCAGGGCCCGACTTATTTTTCCACACTGTATAGGGTGTACACATTACTATCATCCTTCGGCAGTTGGGTAAAAATCAAATGAGAAGTCAATCTTCAATCTGTCATTCCAGTACAAACCCAAGTAGATAATAAAACATAAATACTAATAATCAAAAAATAGAAGAATAATTAATTAACACAACAACAATTAAATATCGAGTTATGGTCACTCGTCCGATGTCAATAGGTACATACAATGATTAATAAATTTCAACACAATAATAAATTACATGTCCAGCTTCATAAATTCATCCACGGAGTATAATGGATTATCCAATAAAAGGTTTCTTAGCTGATGTTTAAATGCTTCGTCGGATTGTACATTTTTAAGTTGAGCGGGTAGACGCTCGTAGTACGTGGGACCGATGACACGCGGGTTTTTACCCGCAAGTGCCATGCGACGAGGTATGACTATAAGGGTAAGGACCAAAAAGTTGGACCACAGTTAAGCGCAGTTAACCATAGAAACAACGAATTCGAAAAAAGTTCCGTTGTGCGACGAAGATTATCCCTACAATTGTATGGCTAACTTTCGTGTCACAACGGAATAGTTTCATAGAAAATTTAATTGAGTGAGTTAGCGTTGCCAACTTTTTGGTCCTTACCCATAACTTAATATTGAAAGGAAATGTACAGACAGCAATAAAGACTTAGTACTTGTGTTAAGCGTCACGTGTCAGCGTTTGTCTGCCGGCATAAGCTAAAAGCTTTAATGCATGTTGCCTGGAACCTTAATGGGATAGGTGCAATTTGGAACAGAGTACGTAAAGAGACTGAACGCGCATGCGAATTGCGAGTACATCCTTTTTTTTAATGACTTTAGAAAACGATACTTCTTTGTTTTTTTTTGTTTTTGTATAAACTGAAGAAGAAGTTTTAAGACTTGTTGGTAATTCTTTAGCTCTGCCTACCCCACTCTGGGAATGAAGGCGTGAGTTTATGTATGTATGTATAAACTGTTTTTTAGATTTTAAGACTGCACCGAGCAAACTTCGAGCGTCCAGTGGCGCCCCCAATACTATTATTGTGTTTTCTGATAAACTAAAGAATTTCCATGGAATTGGACGATGCTTTTTGTAGCGCAAGTAAAAACACAACTTATGGGATACGTAACAAATTTTGATAACAGGTACCCTTTGAGAAGTCAGCTTAACGGGAAAAGGTGGCCACTTTTTTTCGTTAAGTTGATAACTCGAAGGTCAATTGTTATTAAACTATGTGATATATCCTTTAAGTTTTGTTTTCATTTGTAGTACAAAAAAGCACCGTCCAATTTCAAGAAAAAACATAAGTTTATTAGGCAACTAAATAATAGTACCTAATGAGGGCGCCATCCGTCTTAATCAGAGAGGTTTTGAACAAGTTGTTGCCAATTTTTGGGCAATGTGAAGATCTGGTTATGTTGCTTTTTTCTATTCTAAGGTCAACCCAATAGAACTCTGACTCACCTTAGAACTGTGTCACAGTGACGTTATGATTCAAGTCGTAAGAAGTGTCAAACATATTGTTTTACAATGTCTCTGTGACACCGTTCTATGGTTGGTAAGGCTTTCATCTGGCTGATAATACCGTAACTTGAAGATGTAGGTACAGACGTGCAAATTTTGTCGTCCTACACATTAAATAACGGTAATATTTTTCCACAGGTACGACATAAGCCAAACGTTAGCCCCGGATGGTGGGGTGATATCGCAACTGAACATTTCGCATGCGCGAGTGGACGACGGAGGTCTATTCTCTTGCGTGGCACACCATGCCGAAACGCAATTGGCACACCATGATAGACTTAATGTTTATGGTAAGTACGCTGGTGGTGACTTAATAATAACAAACATACATTAAATCAAGCCTGTTTCTCTCTCTGGGTAGGTAGAGACCACTTCTTTCCACCTTTTTTCCAATCGAGATCGAGTCATGCATGCACGGCGGTTTCGGGTACTTAAGATTCGGCCCTTTTCCAGTATTTCTCCGATTTGATTCCAAAAAAGTACGCCTACGGCGGCCCCTTCCGACTCTTCCACTCACTTTCGCTCTGTATATCTATTCAATCTTCTTTCATCCATCCTTTCCAAATGACCGAACCATCGAAGCATGCCCTTTTCAATCTTAGTTACTACATCTTTTGGACCACATTTCTCTCTGATATTTATATTCTTAACTTTAATCATTATTTTAAGTCTCCACACTAAAACGACGTCGATGTAGCTTCGTGTCTGTCTATTGACATCAAACTTTAATTCAAGTAGTTCAATTGGCGTGTTAGCCAAGTTTAGTGGAAATTGGTTAGGTTGTTCAAGAGATAATTTTCATCTTTGCAAGTAGGGGTGCAATTCTATTTCAGGGGGGTTTTGTATGTAGTTGGCCACGATTTCGTCCGTGTAGAATAATAAAACATAGTTCATGTTACTCAGTGGTAATATAACGATCTACTGATGGAAAAAAATTCAAAATTTGTCCAGTTTTTTTTTGAGTTTATTGGTAAAGAAATCCACATTTCCAGCCTATAATGGAAATTGCTAGCAATCAAAAGTGGTAGTTTGCACGTAAATGTCACCTGATTTTTTGGGTTTTGTTTAGATTTCCCCGTGTGGTTGCCGGGTTAGAATAGTGCCACTCGATGTCTTCCCGTGGATGTCGTAAGAGGCGACTAAGGGAATAAAGGCTTATTAGGCGATGGGCTTGCAACCTGTCATTAATACGATGGTAAACATCTTAGCCTATTTGTGCAAAATGCGGTTACTGAATTATCAACAAGTTCTTACAGTTTTAAGTGATTCTGTAGCTCGGCCTACCCACTCTGGGATTACAGGCGTGAAGTTAGATTGATTACAAAGTTGCGTATGCTATATTTGTATTCGTTCCACGCGCTGTTATATTTATTTTGACACAAAAAAAAAAAAACCGTATATCTATTCAATTTATAACAAAGGTACAAAAATGAAGTAAGAAAATCTATGAGCCATGAAAAAAACGCAGTTGCGCGTATGCTTTATTTTTTGTCATTTCATATTGTCTTTGGTACGTTGCCATCGTCAATCTATCTTTTCTTTTACATATTCACAAGATAAACAAGAGGTTATTTTTTATGGATTTCTAAATAATTCCATGCGACGACAGAGCACAAAAACATAAGGAGTAGGAAGAACATTTTTTTTTTCGATAATTTTTATACGTATTTGAATTTTTGTGTTTTGTTCAATAAAGTGTTTACATACATATATTAGAGGTATATATTGATGTTTCAATTTGGTTCCAAGGGTCGAAATTAGCAAAGATGTAAACACGACCAAACGAACCAATAAACCATTATTACACTATGTTATAATCACTTGTTTTTAACGATCAAGTGAGGCCTTTGCAATGATTTATACACTTGATTTTTACTTTCACATTAAGATTAAATTACTATTAATATAGGTACTACAATTAAAAGTTAAAACTAAACTTATATTAATTAAAATAAAACTAAGGTACTCAAATATTAAAGATGTAAGTAAATAATAATCACCACTATAAAAAGAACACCCCCTCTAGTATGTCTGCTCGCGGCATGGTCCCCATAACACTGGCTGCATTACCTCTCTGGATTAATATTAATTATACGTTATTTGAAATAAAAACACGCTTGATGAATATTTGAGGTTATGTGTCAAACAGTACTTGGGGGTTATTATGACGTAACAATACAGTTCAGTTAACGCTGAGAGAAAAGGACAGAGCTATATAACTGCTATAGCTCTGTCCTTTACTCTCGCCGTACATTATACTACTGCATACCTATTTCATAATAACCCCCCTGATTTGTTTATATCTTTGGTAATTTCGATTGTCACAATGTATAAGTCTATATGTCCATTCAGTGTTTTTTGTTGTGAAACGAGAATTTTATCTACGTTAGAAACTTAAAAAAAAAAAAATTGATTTCACAAAAATACAAATAAGAGTACAAAAGGTGAACTTATTGCCTAATGGCATTCTCTACCAGTATTATGTAGATGATTTATTAAGCTGTAAGAAACGTGTTTCATTGGTAATATTTGAAAATGTATTTTTTTAAATAAATTTGTTTCAGGACCTCCGTATATCAGGACGTTGCCCCCACTTAAAGTGCAATCCGGGCAGAGCGTCACACTTAAGTGCCCGTACTACGGCTACCCCGTGAGGTAACTTTGATCATAAAATGATTCGTAAAAGCCGTGAATAATTCAATCCCTAATTAGAGGGAGTATTTTCGAAAGAAGGCAATAAAATACATAATTCGAACGCTTTTATTGTAGCTTCAAATGGTTTGATACTTTTTTAATTACGATACTTAAAAAAAAAACACGCTGGTTTCTCTAACAGCATGAAAATTGGGTACATACATATCATAATATAGTTAATAAGTTAAAAAATAATAGTAATCGTTAACTTTCTAGGACTGTTATAAAACAAACCTAACCTTACCTAATGAGTTCTATTCAATGACCTTTTAGCAGATACTGAAAATTGTACGTATACGTATTGGTTACTTGCTATAAGTTTAGTTAATTTTCGAATGTACAAGTGTACAAGTTACCATTGTAAAATTACTATCCTTTATCATGTGCACTTTAAAAAAAACAAACAATTACGATGGCGATGCCCATTGTACCAGTTTCTGCATCATCATCGTCATATGTATGTGTGTATGTATGTGTGTATGTATGTGTGTATACGTGTGTGTGTGTGTGTCAGCGAGATTATATAAAAATTGGATGGGCTGTTTAAGAGATGTCAGCTTCAAAACATGGGGTCACCATTTTGAGTCACCGAGTGTTTCTATATAGTAGTTATTTTCCCTTGTATAACAAATTATTATTTCTCAAAAATGACCGGAAATGTTGACATTACTAACTCCATACTGAGACGCGAAGTACATAGTTTACAGACAGTTTCCAAATTAAAAAAAATTACATTGCGTGCTCGCTACACAAGCCCGCAATTTTGCATACAAATTTCATTGTTATCTAGTTTGTAACTTTTTAAAAAGTGAAAACGGCCATAATAAAATCAGGGCACAAGTCTTATACATCCATATTTTATTCGAAACGTAACTTTTTATCTGTGTCTGGAATAGCTCGAGTTTTTTTTTCTAAAAAAAGCTTGCGTTTCTCCTTGTCGTAAACATAACGGCGGTAAAGAGTGATGTTATTTCACGTGAAGTTTCTGTTTATATGCGATTTGTATCTTTCGATTTTTGAGAAAAGCACTATATATGCCTCGGCAGGAACGGCAATTGCGGGCCTCGTATTTTTAAACGGACTCGCAAGCTCGTCCGTTTAAACCAATTCTCGGCCCGCAATTGCCTGCTTCACTGCCTAGGCAATAATGTACTATTCTTTTATTGCTTTTTCTAGAGACATCACATGGGAGTACAAAAGCAAAGAAATCAAGCCTGACATATCACAATCAAGTCGCTACCGTCGATCTATTCCTTCTAGCATAGAAATATTCGGACGGAAGCCAAAATTAAGAAACAAAAGAGACGCAACAGTCACAACTGACGGTATTTTAAACATAGCCAAGGTCAGCAAAAGTGATAGCGGGGCTTCTTATGCTTGTGTGGTTCGGAGCCCTTCTGGAGAAATGGCTAAGAGGTCTTTTGAGTTACAAGTTGTGGAGCCTCCACAATTGGAAGATATATTGCTTGCTCCTGATTTGCAAGAAGGGCAAATTGTGCAGATACATTGTAATCTTAAGAGCGGAGATTCTCCGGTGTATTATTCGTGGCTGAAGGATAGCAAGAAGATACCAAATCATTTGAAGGTAATCTATATACATTTATAACATTAACGTCCTTTGGCAGTCGGTTAAAAATGAACCTGACTGGTTGATCGATCATCGCACGGACAAAACCGCTGGACGTAGGACTTAAAATTTTGAGGAAATATTCCTTGATAATCTAGGGGTGCACTGTGAAGGGATATTTGGAAATTCATCCCCTAAGGGGCTTAAATAGGGAAACTAATTGTACGCATGCTCTAGCAAACAAATAATAGAAAATACAAGGACACTCCTTCGCAAATAAAACTGGCGTTTTGAATTGTTTAAAGTAGATTTTGTGCTAAATAATATAAGTCGTATTAATCATATTAATTTGTTGCATAAAATCTTTTTCTCTAGACTATATTAAAACTCTTCGAAATAATCTTACTTGGCAGATTTTTTTGCCAAAGTTTTTTTTTATTTAAGGTTAAAAATAAGTTACCCTTCTTAATTAGGCTTTGTCTTATCTTTTTCTTGGATGTTAATTTTTTAGTTACAAGTTTTTGTCTAATTATTTTAATTAATTTACTTTGTTTTCTGCCTTGGCTTTAGAGATATTGTCTTAACAAGTCACGATCTCTAAATTAGATCTCTCTAACCTCAAATGACGAGGTAGGTAAATATTTCACTTAAAATGAATTCAAATGTTTTTGTTTTGAAAAGTATTCTTCTTTCTCGCATAATTAGCGAACTTTTCTTCATTTTATTAATAACATATCTATCCTTAACTCTTCATATTCATAAATCTGTGCCATTACCAAGTTTGAGTCTCACGTAGAGAACGCTTTAAAAATGACGATGTAGTAAAATTCAACTTTTCCCCGCCAAGTTTTCATGCCAACGACCAAAAGTTGTAGTAACGTTTTGTTTTTTATTTTATCACTTCCAAACAAACTGCTGCGTCATTCATGATAGCATTTTTTTTTCGATTAGGGTGAGTGTAGTAGTTGTATAACATCAGGAATAAAAATTTATCAAACATGCTCGGAAAGGACTACTATTCTTTTGAAAATTCCTAGGAGCAAAATAAATATAAACCTTTTCCTGTCCGCTGCGGTATTTTATTCATAAATGCTCTATATTGCAAAAAACGGAAGGACCACGAAAAAAATCCCAAATAATTTGTGGGTGGGTGTAGCAATGTACAAGCTGCAGAACATTCTCCAAAATTAAGAAATCTTCTTAAGAAATTACTGAGAATATTATCGGAAACATTTGAGAGCATTAGGAATGTTCTCTTTCCATACAAAATTTTAGAATATTCTTAGAAATTTCCGAGAATTTCTCATAAGAAACTTTCACAATTTGAGAAGTTAATTTTCGGTACAATGCTAGGAGGGTGTTGTGTCGGGCGGCAGCGCTGCTCTCCTAAGCTAATACGCAGTATGTCAGATAAAATTCATATAGCAATAGCAACCTTATTACTAAGAGAAGAGAACGAAAACTGCTTTGGTTATTGATTTTGGGATAATGCTTATTTGCTTAGGAGGGCAGGTGAAACTTGTCTTCTTGAATATTCGTAGTTTCAAAAAAATATTCTCTCTCTTTATTTGACTCTGATTTTAGCAGGCCTCGCCCGCCTGACACCTCGTCAGGCAATTCCCTAATATCCGGGCCTAGGCAATAATGTACTATTGTCTGTCTATATATCCGTGTATGTGTTACGGATATTATTTTCTGCTTAAAAAAAATTAAAGCTGGTTTAACTGGGTTGGTTATTATGATCGTGTTTATTGATGTAAGCAAACGTGGATAAATCATCTGTCACTTTCTGACATTATATTATAATGTAAGTGCGAGGGTGACGGGTGAAGAGGACCATATGAAGTTTAGTAGTAAGTTATATAAGTCATAAAAATTTAGGCGTTCTGATACGTAGTCATATAATAGTAATCAATTACGTGATCAAAGTGGTCTATCAGTTTTGACAAAAGTTTCTATGAGAACAATTTTTTTTTAAGCTATTGCATAGCTTCTATCGCGGGCCTTGAGCGCGGGGACCGAATCCAGAAATTCCGTAACGAAAAAACCTCACGCTCCCCACTCCGACGGGCAAGGAGGTGTGGCTTGAAGGCCGTGCATCGTCTAACGTCGTTTCAGTTCGACAGTCTTCGACACGGCGTTGTGTGCGTTTGTACGACATGCAATAGCTTTACCGCGGCAGTCCCCGAGTGCCACACGTCTTTTTTTATTTATAGCTCCATCGGTACAATCGATGATTCCGCCAATGTCAGGGAGGGTTGAATAAGTGTAGGTATTTTTATCAATTAAACTGACCCTAATATTACTGGTTACACGAGTTCTCATTGTTATGTTTATGAAATAATATTTTAATAAAGAAATAATCAAGATGGGACCTGTCAGATTTTGGAATCTAATTAGATTTTCGAGAATAGTTGATACTTGTTACTGTCATTATTTATTGCAAGAGAAAATAGAACTTACTGTATCATGATGTGCAAATAAACTTCAACCGTAGGGTAACAGACCACATTTTATGGCCGACTGCACATATGTTTCCATATAAATAGGTATGTTTATCGTTGCCTAGTCCCTAGAGCTTAGTTTAGGACTAGGTCAATTTGTGTGACATTGTTCTGTGACATATTTGTATATTTATTATTGTTTTTTTAGATCGTGGAAAGAAGCCTCGAAGTCTTCAGCGTCCTTATAATAAAGAATGTATCCTTGGAACACTGTGGAACTTACACCTGCGTTGCTGCCAACCACGTTGCCAAAGTAAACCGAACTGTAAATCTGTACATAAAAGGTAAATATTTCATTGTAACTAGAAAAGAGAAGGCAAACAAGTAAAGAGACCACTTTCCCCTTATGTAACTATTCTGGACATTTTTGTTAGGATAGACATTTACTTTCTCCACACTTCAATCTTTAGGGGTGTCCCTTGGAATTCCTAACAACGTTTGTCATAACACATCGATTGTCCGAATTTTAATTTGCTCTAAACTAGTTTTCAGCTGAGTCGGGCAACTTTTTAAATTTTCTGATTATTATCTGCGGTTTTGTTAAGTTTGATTTAAAATAGAACCAGAAATGGCTTTAGGATAAACGAAAATTCGGACAAACGATACATTACGACAAATCGTCGGTGAAAGTGCAAAACTTCGTAAGTAACATTTTCAATAAGGAGAAAAATGCACCTTTTTAATAAGACAGTAAGGTTTATTTTGCTATATCATAACCGACGAAATGACGATTAAAGATTTCATATGGGAACGAATTCTTAGACTGCAAATGCTTTGGAAACCATGAGGACTTTATTGGAATTCCTGCTAGTAATTACACCGGTTGTTTTATATCAAATCGGAACACAACAACACGAACACTGCTGCTTCGTGGTTGGAGGATAAGATGGCAGTAGCAATCCGGACGGATCTCCTTAAACTTCAACTTTAATGCATTTATAGTCTTATGATTTCCATCTTAAGATTGTTTTTTGAGATGCCGCGTAACATTAGGTTGCCTTAATGCTCCTTTACCTTCTTTTTGTTATAAACAAGTATGTTTACACGGTAAGCAAACGTGTGGCCCGCATGATGGTTCGTAAAATATCCACTTTATGAATACTTGTTGCAAGCTAGGCAGAATCACGAAGTGTACCTACATACTAAGGTTATATTCTGCTGGGTAAAACAATATTGCTTTTGAAATACTTTTAGCTTTGTCGCTATTATTGCGCCTCTATTCTACTGAGGTAAACGGAAAACCATATACGCACTTGGCCGGTATTTTTAAGTTATACAACACTCAAATAGGTTGAAGTCACCAATGGTCAGCCAGAGACCTGTAGTCGGCCTCTGCCTACATTTTGTATGAGTTGGAAGAGTACGATAGATATATTTCCCACTCTTCGCATTCATATAAGGTGGCCGGCCACTGTGACTTTACCCTATTAAAGAAAAACACATTTTTTATCGAATTTGTTTGACGATGAAATAACATCAAAATAAAAACACCTCGTCCAAAAGAAAATCTGCATAGATTCTGTTTGAAAACTAAGACTCTTGAAGCGAATCGTTTCCCAGTTATTTGATAAACAGACTCAGTTTTCATAACAGAGACATAATGGTGGACTTGTACTTAGTGTCATTGAAAACTGGTAGCATTTCCGGTTACACAATACAATACAATAATATTGCAAACAACTTTGTTTGTAACTGTGACCGGCTTTGATTTCATCTTTAGGTAAAAATTCGTGTTGTAGATAATGGCAAATTATTCGGGAACGTATTAAACGCACGCGCGCATGCACGAACGCACGCACGCATTCACACACCCACCCTCCCAAACACCCACACATACACATACAAAACACACGCACGCATTCACTCACACATACACACACACGAACATGCACGCACAAACTCACACACGCACACCCGCGCGCGCACACGCACTCACACACAAACAGCGGTCAAGTTGTCTCCAAAACGTAGGTCCATCAACAACACTATCGTATTGCAGTCTGTAAGGGCCGAAACACGACACGTACGCACAAACTCACACACACACACGCACACAAACACACACACACACACGCACACACACACGCACACACGCACACACACACCCAAGGGCAAGGGCTCTGAGGGGCTATCAAATGCAGGTTACTTTCGTAAATAGCTTAAATTAATGTAACTTCATAATACAATAAAATCGCATATAAAAAAAATCTAAGTCACTAGCTAGTAAGAAGTTGCGCTTGTGTCAGCTAGTAAAATTCTATGACAAGAAAATGAACGCAAATCCATAATTAATTCTCATAAACCCTTATTATCTAAGTTTAATTCAATCCGTTCAAAATGTTCTTGGAATCCTCAAACTTTTGTTAATTATAATTTGATTTCAGTGGAGTAAATTAAATTTCCTCCTCAGTGGCACCGAAATGGAGTGAGGAACCGCAGAATACGTCATTGTTACTTGGCCGAAACGGACACATCTCATGCAGAGCCAATGGATATCCCCAGCCTCAAACACATTGGTTGAAAAAAGATGGTAAGACAACATTAAAGCCTCTTTAAGGACTCTGTTAGCCTAGTACAAACCAAAAGTATAATGGCGGGACAAATTGGATAAATTCAATTCACGCTGGCAGGGATGTGCTAGATCTGGAGATTAGTGGGGAAATGAGAAGAAAACATTTGCCCAAAAGACACCAAATAGGTTATTTAGATAAGATAAGATAAGATTAGTTGTATGTTATATTGCAATATTTTAACCATTTTTTTTCTTGAATAAATCAAAAACCTACTTTGTATAGACGCTGCTTATGAAGCTATTAGTCGTGGAATCGAAACATGATAATGTAATTTTGGAGCGATAATGTATTTGGTTTAATCTAACCTAACAACACGGCATGATGGAATAACGGGTTTTGATTACAGTTAATTAAAAATATCTGATGATTTCTTTGAATTTGCTTGTAATTAATAAGTTTATTTAATTTCGTCATCTAGTATCCACTAGATAAATAGTTTAGTTCACGACTCTTAAGATTACGATAACTTTCCATACTATTTCTATGTCTAATGATTAAACTATTAAGTAAGTAGGTAGTATTCATATAGAATATTACGACAGGTTATTTGCAATTAATTAAACAAATACGTGCTGTTCTTGATTAATTAATTCGCATGAAAAATCATCAATATGAACGTAAAATCCGAGCATAATAATTGCGAATGGGTATGCCAATAAACAAAATCTCTTTGCTGAGAGCAATTTGTAAAAGTAAATAAATCAGTTCCATCGGCGTTTAAATAAAAACCAACTGGGCAGGAAAAATCGATCGTAATTCTAGTTTTTTGATTAAATACTAAATCTAACGCATGGTCGCTGGATAATGAGTATTTAATACTTTTTGAGTGGTAAAAATATCCGTGTTCAGAATATAAATATAATTAAAGTTCTTGTTTAATTTCAATTAACTTCCAGTTTTAGACGTTAAAATATAGTCATTCAAACATACAACTGGAAATTATAATTAGGTCTTAAAACTTGGATATAGTTCGGGATCGATATATTTATGTTTTTTTTTATCCATTATGGGTTTGCGTTTGACCTCAGTCTCACCTGATGTTAAGTGACGACGTTAAAACGTTCATATTTTAACGACCAATTTGAAAATGTTCAAGTTTTTTTATGTTAGTATCCCACTGCAGGGCAAAAGCGTCCCTTCTTTTTGGCCTATCTTATATTTTAGATTACGTAGTCGGGTCATAAGTTCTGTCACAGATAAAACATGAAATAAAAACAACTACTTAGTAAATAATTATTTATATAATATATATACCAATCGAAAGGTGATAAAATTAGCTAATAACTAAACATTTATTCAAAATGTCCACCGTGATTTTCGATACATGCTCTCAACCTTCGCGGCCAGTCATCTATCGCTGCACGCACGACTTCTATGTCGATTTGTGCCGCTGCTTTGACGAAGGATGCTTTCAGAGAGTCCAAATTCCGGTGAGGTTTAGAGCACGCTTCCTGCTCCAGATGTTGCCATATTTTGTAATCCAGGGGGTTCAGGTCCGGGCTGGAGGAGGGCCAGTCCTGATGACGGATGAAGTCAATTTTACGACTAGCGAGCCAGGATTGCGTGCTCTTTGCTTTATGAGCCGGTGCAGAATCTTGCTGGAATACCCAGTGTCTGTTATTGAACATTGTACGTGAAAGAGGTTCCACAACGTTTGCTAGGATGGAATTTTGATACACAGCGGCACTAATTTTTACACCTTTTTCACAGAAAAACACTTCAGTTAGGCCTAAATATGACACTCCAAGCCAAACCATGACCGATGACGGGTGGTGGCCACGTTGGACGCGGGGGATACGCATGCTCGCTTCTTCACTAGTCGATGCGTAAACTTTATCATTTTGCTTATTGAATGTTTCCTCCACAGTAAAAAATGTTTCGTCCGAAAATAGGATTTCGCGGTATTTTTTACCCGCGTACCGCTTAAGAGTACTCGCGATTTTTGAAGCCTAATTTTTTTCAGACGAGCATTCTGAAGATGTTCGGTTTTTTTTTGATAAGCCCGAAGTCCTAAGTCTTCATTAATCACCCTTTTAATCGTGGGTCTGCTTATACCCATCTGAAGACTTAAAAGTTTTTGCTTACGCACAGGATTTCTTCGTATTCGCTCCTTCACGGCTTTGATGACGGCTGTAGTCCGAACCGAGCGTGGACGCCCATTTCTCTTTCTATCCTCGACAGAAGAAACTTTCCGGTATCTTTTAATGGTACGATATACGAACCTTAGCGTGATTTCAAATTTTGTAATAGTTTGAAAATTTGGTTTGGTGCGTAACCACAGCGATGTAATGCGATAACAGCGACACGGTCTTCTGTCTGCGTCCACTCCATGTTTGAAAATGGCTGCAATGACATTTTTTTTATTTTTTTTTATTTACTAAATGTTCGAAATTCAAATCTGATACTTATTTTTCCAGCCAGAGTTCAAATTTCGAAATTCGAACCGTGTGACAGAACTTATGACCAGACTATGTACGTGTTCCCACCAGTCAATTTGAAATAGGTTCAAATCATCCCAGCCACCTCTTTTTTGGTCTGCCTCTACTCCAGTGGCTGTCCATTTGGTAATAATTCTGCTTAAGATTATCAAATATACATTTTTACAACCTTGGACATTATAAAACTTCTTTTCTATCTTACAAAAATCATTAAACTTTGTGCTATAAGCTATAACAATGTTCTTATTTTACTCTGATGTTAAAATTCCAAGTTAAAAAGGTCAATTTTTCTTCAATTTTCATTTTTAACATTCATAATTCTTAATCTTGTAATAATTTAGAGAAAATGTATAACATCTTCAAACATATCGCACTGCTAAATTAAGACAGTGTCAACTCAAAATCATTGTTAATTTTGTTTCAAGCTCATAGATATTGCATTAAAGTTCATTTTAAAATACAGTTGT
Organism: Acleris emargana; assembly: GCA_927399475.2. Classification (NCBI taxonomy): domain Eukaryota; kingdom Metazoa; phylum Arthropoda; class Insecta; order Lepidoptera; family Tortricidae; genus Acleris; species Acleris emargana. The sequence continues at coordinate 2,380,651 of OV656858.1, forward strand.
ATTTTGAGTTACTACACTTTTGATCTGGCAGTGCGATATTGTCAATCATATCAAAATTTTAGTATCTAAAGTTGTTACTTCTTACAGTGGTGTCTGACACTTGGCGACCAGTTTTAGAGGTAGCCGGAGGAGGAGTCCTCAGTTTATCCAATGGGTCCCTGATATTTGACTCTGTGGCTCTCTCTGACGCCGGGGTATATACGTGTCATGTTGAAAATGGAGTGGGCGAAGCGCTTAGCAAGACTATTTGGATATCAGTTAATAGTAAGTAGAACGCTATCGGTTTTAGGTTCAATAATAATTGCCAAATTCATAAACTCGCATTAAACCTTAGTTAATTACTGATAAAGCACTGTATTTTTTTTACCGTTGTTTATCTCATAGATGTCATAGATCCTAATTTCAATGCAAATTAAAATGTTACTGTAGCTATAATGTGTTTATGAATGTAGTGGTACGTATGAGTGACTGTATTAGTATTGTTTATTTTTTGTTCTTGGTATATATTTTCTTACTTATCTTATTATTTGATAAAGTACAATAGCCTAGATTACGGTTGAATTTTGCACCAGGAATATAGGATAACCATTGTGTATCCATTATTTGTCATAGTTTTCCTCATTTTGATAATTCCTGTCATATTTATGCCTAGTAAACGCATAGCAAAAGAAGACTACTTAATAAGTTTTGTTACAATATCTTTGTCTTGTTAGTGAAAAAAATATTTTTTTTGCAGAACCAGTGACATTCGATGTTATATCTAGAAATATGACGGCAAAACTTGGCCAGCACGTCACTGTAGAATGTCAGGCAAAAGGTGATGATCCTATAAGAATAATGTGGACAAGGAATGAAAAACCTATAAATCCCTTAACTCAAAGGTTAGTCATGAACAGGACAGTGCAGACTTTCAGCTAAATTATAATGACAGTGATGGTAAAAATAATGATGATTATGATAACGATAAGGATAATATAGAAATATAAAGATATAACATAAATTATAATGATGATGATGTTGATGTTGATGATGATGATGATGATGATGACAATGTAGCTTATAATAATTATATTATGAATGCTTTGTTGTTTTTCAGAGTGAAGATATCAGATGTAAAAACTGACGAAGGTTTGACTAGTGTGCTGGAACTTTTGCAAACTGAAACAAGTGACGGTGCCTTATATCAATGTAGAGCTGGCAATCCATTTGGTGCTGATATTTACAGCGTATTTCTCAATATTTTAGGTAAGATTTTCATTACTTTCCTAGTAACAAACAACATTATATTTGCGTGAAGCATCTTGTTTGAACTGTATTTTTATCATATTGCTTAGTACCAAATGTAATATTTTGTTTGCCTAATAATATAATAGCTTATAAGTAAAATAGCATGTCATTAATTTATTTATCAGCCTCATTCTAATACTTAATTACAATATTAAATTTATCTACATCAGATTCTTCTTACTGCCTATTGAAATGTAATTTAATTTTGCTATTCTGGTCTAGTAAATCTCATTATTTACAGAACCTCCATCACCCCCAACTGATTTATCAGTAGACTCCATAAAAAGTCGATCTGTAAAGCTATCGTGGCGTGACATGGTTAGATCATTGGCTCAATACTACACAGTGCAAATAACGAATAGTCAGAGACTATCGTGGAGCACCGCCAGATCAGTCAACATTTCCAGGTAATTACTAGGCACATATTATTAATTGGTTAGATCCTAAATAGTTTCTTTGAATCTGTTATCATCACCTATGATTGCAATGATACGTAGACTTTCAATTTTAGCAGCATCATTAGTTTTTCCAATGTCTTTTTTGAGTTCACCTTCGTTACGAACCATATTCTTTATAATAGGGAATATGCATGGATTTAAAAAATCGCATTTCTCATCAAAATATGAAAATACCGTAAAAGAGATCACCAAAACGGAAATTAAAATTAAAATCGGTCAAGAAATACGGAAGTTATAAGCATTTCAAACTTCTAATTAGACAGAGAGATCCGATGTGCACCGTGACGTCATTGTGCACTGCGGCCATATAAACTCCATGTAAAATTCCGTTTTTCTAGAAAGAGATAGGAACAAATCTTTGTTGGCTTATATCTTGGTTATTTTTATAGTTATTCAAAAAATGATTTTTGTGATCTGTTTGTTACATGAATCAGTTTCAATTGAAGCTGTAAAAAAAAAACATGCATATTCCCTATTAGTAAAGCATCCACTTCAGTAAAACAGTTTTTATACAACTATCGCAAAGTCATACGTGAATTAAAGGATTAAAACAAATCAAATAATCATCTCTCTAGCTTGTCCAACCTTTATTCCAACAGGTATTTTTACCTCCTTTTTTCACTAATTCTTTTGTACCATTGAGAGCTTTAAACAAATAAATAAAAACAGTAACCATTCGGACCGTTTATATCGGAAATTATTAATATTTTTATGTCGTGGTAAGCCAAGTTGGTAGTGATGCTGACTACAAAGATATAGGCTAGCTTTGTAGTTTCAATCCCGGTATGGGCAAATATTTGTGTGATGAGGACCTACCAAGCTTTGGAACTAGGTCAATTTGTGTGAGATTGTCCCATGATATAAATTTATTTTGTATGGCTTTTATACAAGGTTGGATGAAATCCGTCATGCAGTGGAGATAGAAGACTTGCAGCCCTCGACGGGGTATACCGCTAGAGTGGCTGGCGGTAATCAAGCTGATTTAAGCGTATTCTCACCGCCAGTTAGATTCTCTACTACTGAAGAAGGTATAACATTCTTTAACGCGTTAGTTATAACGGAATCAATGTTTTCTGCTTCTTTTATGCATGAAACATTAAGGTTATTAATATTACATTATTAATTAAGGTTCTTGGTAATTCTGTAGCTCTGCCTACCCCACTCTGGGATTACAGGCGTAAAGATATGTATGTATGTAACATTATTACTGACACAATTATTTTGAAAGATAACATCAGTTTCAGTGCTTTGTTTACTATTTGATAAAAATTAAAGGACAATGAGCCTTAACCTCATAAGGTCCAGTGTGCAATTGGATGTACATAATCAATTTACTTTGAACTCTGTCGTAATAAGAATAAGGTTTATTTTCCTATGTTCATTAACTGAAAATGGCATTTTCGAACAATCACAATTGAACTTTATTCCCTTGATTGTAGATTCAAAGTCCCAGTTACAATAAAACTCCCATTTTGCAGTATGGTGGGCCTTACTAGGATAATGTATGGAACGTGATACTCGTCTAGATGCATTTTATTTGTATATCATTGGAAAGGATTTATTATAATATAGAGAAAAGATAACCATGGCGTTTAGTTCCATTTGCTATAACCATGAGTGCTATAGGAACTTAAACCAAAATGAACATTTTCTTTTCAAACGTTTTTTCTTTCTAAGATTAATGTCAGCAGTGTGTTGACGTGGATGATTTCATGATTCCAACTGTAAAGTTTGTTAACAGCTCCTAGATCCCCGCCACTAGCAGTGCAGTTGGAACAGACTGATACTCCTGGAGAGATCAGGGTTCGATGGTTGCCACCACCAGCTGATGCCCATAATGGTCTCATTCTTGGGTATAGACTTCGAGCCATGCCACAACTTACTGGAATTAAAGGTCAGCTTGGTTGAAATATGAAAGTTTTAAATTTTACATTAAAAAGCAATTTCTGTATTGTTAGATCGATTGAAAGTTCAGACAATAATGCGATTGTGACGATAAATTACAATAAAGAATAAATCCCATGAAAGCGGGATCTGGTCAAAATTGACCGACTTTTTAATTTTTTTTTTTTTTTTTTTTTTTTTTTATATCATAGGAAGGCAAACGAGCACACATTAATTACAATATTGGCAAAATTATTGAAAAGAAACTCCAAAATCTGTAACTTAAAATAGATGTTTTAGATAACCATGCTACATTTTTTGTATAATTTTATTTTTACTTGTCTTGTCATCACAACAGTCACTATACTCTTATTATTTTCAACAGAAAGCCAAGATCCAAGTGACAAAATCATTAAAACAGCATCACTGTATTCAAAGCAAGAAAGTATTATAACGGGTCTTCTCAAAGGCGTAAGGTATGCATTTAATTTCGCACATGCATATAGGTACAGTGTAATAGCTCTTAAAAAGGTCATTTCAGGTTCAGGTTTGGGAAAAGTCGTATAGACTCACAACAACGCATGATATTGAGTGAAAGAGAAGTACACACCCGAAGTTCCATTTAAGACCTATTACACCGTCAATCATTTTTCTTTTAGGTATACGTTGGCACAAAAGAGATGAAACTGATGGCATTATTTGGAAAAAAATTGGCAACATTGTGCAATGTTAAGTCAACATCAAATGCTTAATTTTGTGGTTGCCACTTGAGAATATTGTAATTCCATCTGCCACCATGACAAACTCTTTATTGCCAGATTCATTAGTAACTTTAAAATTGTGATCAGCCACATTACCAAGAATATCTACAATTAAATTATATTTGCTTATTATCAATGCTCAAGAACAATTGTTTTTAGATACGCAGTGTCTGTGGCAGCCTTCAATAGCGCTGGCACGGGACCATTTTCTGTACCGTTATTTCAAGATACTAGAGAAGGAGGTAAGAAATCAAGTAATTAATTACTTAAAATATATTCCGTTTAAAATACTTTTATTGAAATATATTTGTCAAGATCGTAGCAAGTAGAAAGAAGTGGTCTCTGCCTACCCCTCTGGGAAACAGGCGTGATTTAATGTATGTATGTATGTAAAATACTTTTGAAAACAAGAACATGTGAATTTATTCAAAGATAATACCTTTAATCAAAGATAATATTTTGTTTGTTCTTTTAAATAACAATCTTACAAACGTAATAACTACACGGCTTTAGACGTTACAGTGAAATTCATTATCATCCCTTAAACATTACAAATCCCCTTTTTAATGGCAGCTGTATTGGCTAATCTATAGAAGACACCAATCTCAAAGGACAATTTTACGAACTCTCACACAGTATAAATGTTACAACCACAAATAAAGACAAGCTGTTTACAAAAGGTAAAGCCAATAAAGGCCCTGATATAATTGCTGTAATTAAACATACCAATTTTAAAGTACTCGATAACGTGTCAATTTAATATGGCAATGAAAGATCTGGCTTTGACCGTATTAAAATGAACAAGATACCTACGACCCAAATCTAATCTCAAACGATTCGATCGCGAACAAAACCTTGGGTACAATTGTACGTAGCAATTGTTATACGTAACAATTGTTATGGGGGAATTAACAAAGCCCCCACTTTACAAAGTTCCATCGTAAAGCTTTATTGTCATCATTAAAATTACCGCCCAAAAGTTTCTTATTGCTTTTATAATTGCTTCTAACCTTGCCGTTTTTAAGGATGGTGGAATTTATTTTTATGAATACACCTGTAAAGATTCAGTCGCTTTTACGCACCAATGAGTTTTAAGAATTTAATGTTGTTAATGTTAACGAACGTATTTTAAATATCACCTTACATGAGTTACACAATATGCTCAGAGCTATTGTTGTCCCAGTAAAATATTTACAAATTAAAGAGAGAGATACGCAGGCGTCAAGTTCCAATTCCAGCGAGAGCAAAGAATGCAAAACATGAGATCTCTTTCTTTCGATAGGCATAAATCTAAAGTAAGAAGGAAACGTTTGTGTGTGGTCATGTTTGTTATTTATTTACGCTGAAACTGCTAGAGGTTTTCACAGGGCACCTGATAAGTTGAATCCGAGATGGTATTTTGCATTCTCATGACTAGAATTTAAGAGTGAAAATCCGTTGCCAACGTTCAGTAGTGAGCTGGAATGCCTCTATGCTAGTAATTTCACGTGTTGTTTTTCCCCATACTGGGACAAAACAATGCGAATACAAGTTGGCAGTTGGATTTAAATGGAATCCTACTAATATTATAACTGCGTAAGTTTGTGTGTGTGTGTGTTAGTTTGTTACTCCTTCACGGTAACGGCTGGACGGATTTGGATGAAATTTGAAATGGAGATAGCACAATTGGACGTAGTTTAGGAAAAAGGATCCAAAGCACAATGCACATGTTTTTGAATTTGAATTTTATTGCTGTCAATATTAATGTGAAATTCTACAGATGTGAAATTTGTGGGTTGGATCATTGTCGCTAAGCTACGTCCAATTTATAATAGTCTGGATTAACACAAAGAATAACGATAATCGAAATCTACGCGGACGAAGTCGCGGCAAGAAACTAGTTTGGAATAAAGATAGCTTATGCTCTGAATAACATAGAAAACATCGGAAAAAAAAGTATCCCTGTGGGATAGTCAATGTGAATGAAGAAGCTATGAATAATAATAAAGAAGAACGTATTTAAAATTCTTGGTATTGTTGTTGCAAACTTGAAGCAACTTAGTTGCGAATTTCTAAGAAGTCCGAAAGTACAATAAATCTAGGGTATTGTCGGGAACAAAAAGTAAACACGGCTCCCAGTTGTTGTTTAAGACATTTAAATCATTTTACTTAAAGGCCTGTTTAAACTTTGAACGCGTGTAATAAAATGACTTTTGTTTTATTTCTTGCCAAGTTTTCAATCTCTATGTAAATTGGTTGAAAAACGTAATTATAAAGATTTCAAAGTCGTTTTATTGTTTTCGAATTTGGAATTTGCACGTTGAAGGAGTTTGACCATTTTAGGAAAGTTTTGCTTTTTAATAGATTAAAAAAGTTTTTGGCGGTTACGATGAGCATTGGCGGTAATGGGAGTTTTTTTTCGTCGATTTACATTTAAAAAAAATGCTTCACAGGAACCATGTTTACTGTACAAATTTACAACGCACTGGCTTTGTTGGTAATGACCCTGCCTACGAAGCTAGCGGTCCTGGGTTCAAATCGTGGAGACTATATACATCTCCTTGTATGCTTATTATTTTAATTTGACATCTGGAGACTCTTTACATCTCCAAAATTGACCGTGGAGACTTTCTACATCTCCCTTGTTTGTGTTTGTTGTTTTGTTTTTTTGTTTAATTACCTACTTACCTATATTTAATTTTAATTTGACATTTGGAGACTCTTTACATCTCCGGAATTGTATTATTATTTTAACCTGACATTTTTATTAATTTCATTATTATTACTACTGGGACCTGTACATCCCTGTGACATTTAAATTAGATAGCTTATGTTTAGTATTGTAATAAGTTCTTTATTTAAAAAAATGGCTTACTGTTGAGTTTCTTGCGGTGCTTCTTCTCAACAATGGTCTCTTGAAGCGCTGGTAGATGGTAGATTCAGACTTGTAAAAGTGCCTACAGGGCCTACTTACAGAATAAATGATTTTATTTTATTTTTTATTTTTATTTTAAAAAATCCCGGTAAGGACAGATATTTGTGTGATGAGCGCGAATATTTGTTTCTGAGTCATGGATGTTTTCTATGTATTTAATTACGTATTTATATCGTTGTTTTGGGCCTAGGTGAATTGGTGTGACATAGTCTCCTGATATTTATTTATGTTTAGTAATTTTGAGTAGATTTGTAATTAAAAGGGCTTTAATTTAAACTTTTATTATTACACAGCCAAAACCGCTGTATCTAGGGGTTTACTAAGAAGGGGTTTTTGCAAATACATCTCCTAAGGGATTTAAATTAGAAGCAATTAGGGAGTAACAGGAGACCAATTCTACGCGTAAGATAATGCGGGCATGGCCTAGTTATTTATTTTTGAAGCAACCATTTTGACTAATATTTGGGATTTTGCGGCAAAATCAAAGTGAAATAAACCGCAGAGTTAAGCCGGTTGCTTACATAAGCTCTTTGTTCGTGGTCGTCCATTTGAATCCCGGTAATTTTAAGCCAAAACCGAGAGCTTAAGCTTTTTTAAAATATTTGGAGATGGAACAAAAATATTCACTATTACAATAGCCTCGTAAGTGTGCAATATTATGTACATAATCAAGGCAATTTACTTTGAACTCTGTTGCAATAAGAATAAGGTTTATCTTCCTATGTTCTTAAACTGAAATTGGCATTTCCGAACAATCGCAATTGAACTTTATTCCCTTGATTGTAGATTCAAAGTCCCAGTTACGAAAAACTCCCGTTTTTCAGTATGGGGGGCGTCACGAGGATAGAGTCCAATTCGGATTGTATGCTGGACCCATTCTACTCGTTAAAACCATATTTCCATTGACGTGTTATCGTATTATCATCGTTATGATAGATTTTAATTACGGCCAGTAATTTTGCGGCCAATACAAAACGATAACACGTTTACTTAATCAAATAAAATCAATGTAATTTTAAACATCCCTAAATAAAAATAAATGAACGTCAAAATCAAATCTAGTTCAAAAAGAATAGAGCTTGACGTTTATTTTACATAAAGTATTAATGAATTTCGACAAAATTCTTGGATATATTTTCAATGGTAGGTAAAAAGCGTCCTAATTAAAAGAAAACAATATCTGATTTTTTTGTTGCGTCATATAAATATAAAAAATAAAAAGTGTTTATTAAATTAAGAACGGATTACGACGGGCACAAATTTTAGGTCACAAAAAAAGTGACAGATTTGTCATTGACATTTTACCAGGCCGCAAAATCACAAGTTCAGGGGGGTTATTATTACCGCTATGCAGTTCATTTAACGGTGAGCGTAAATGACAGAGCTATAGCAGTTATATAGCTCTGTCCTTTTCTCTCAGCGTAAACTGAACTACATAGTTATGTCATAATAACCCTCCAGTGGCCTATGTATCGTCTTAAAGTTTAGGATCAAGTAGGTTATTGGAAAGGTAATAAAACTACAGTATTACGTTTACCGACCTTCTTCTTCTTCTTTTTTCTTTATGGCGTTCCACAGTGATTTCGCCAATGTCAAGTATGGTGAGGGAGACTCTGCTTAAGGAACGGGTTTCGTGGAAGAGCAAGTGAAAAGGAAATGGAAAAAAAACGGAAAGGAAAGGAATATTAAGACAAGGATGCTGATGAATCACCTGAGACAAAACATACAACTATTATATATTTATATAAATTACTTAAAAAGTTTACCGACCTACCTACTCGACCAACCGACCGTCAGCAGTGACAGCCCATTGACACATACCGTTGTCTGTCAGGCAGGAAGTGTTGCCAACGGCTGGGCGTTTAACTGCAGCCTACTATGATAACCTAAGTTCAAATTTACGTTAGCTACATCCCTGTCACTCGTCATTTGAAACTAAATCGAGAGAAAGGGATGGAGCGAACGTAACTTCGGACTTCGATTTTCAAAGAAGGGCCTAAGTTTATGTTTGTTTGACAAGTTAGCTACTATTGGCATACATTTCACTTTTTTTACAATACGTAACAAACTAAGGTTAGTGTCCAGTTATTATTTTTTATAATTACATGACGCTGCCAAAAAATCTGATGTTTTTTATTTTACTTAGGATGCTTACTACCTACCAACGAAAACATATCCAAGCATTTGGTCGCAGTTCATACATACCCTAATAAGGCCCATAGTCTATGTTTAAAATTACATCATTACCTAATTTGAGTTATGATTGGTGAATTATGAATTAACATCGAGTTGTGCGTGTTGATTTCATGTTGATAATATTTCACTACACCTTCCATTTCGTTGACCATCCCGGGGAAAGTCGCGAGCAGAAGTTAGTATTTCAATAATTTAAATATACTTTAATTCCTAAACTCTCTCTCTGTCATATAGCACCAGAAGAAGGCCCGACATCTGTAGAATGTGGCGGCTTGACGTCATCAGCCTTGCGCGTGAGTTGGCAGCCGATACCTCCCCACAAGCAAGCGGGAGCTCTGATTGGTTACACAGTGTTCTATGCGGCACAAGGTAAACGTCGCTATTGGTCAATATTAAAGGTCTGAAAAAAATGAAAAATATGTATTGGTACTTCTCTGTGTCGTTTTCTACATATAATAGTGAAATACTTATATAATAAAAACCTATGTTTATATTTTGTATAGCCTTTACATAAACAGTATAATAATGAATGCAATGATAACTTATAAAATTAAAATCGATAAAGGTTTATTCATCACTACGATTAAAATAATTGCCATATTCAAACGTTAATACAATTCAACATCATCTCTATGTATCAAAATACTCCGGCGATCCTAGAGCTGGTGTTTACCTCTCCCGAAGGATTAGGCTAGCTATTCAGAAAGGTACCACAGGTAGGACCATGGTGCGAGCGGACCTGCTAGAGCAGGTGTTCTTTTAACAGTGGTGATTATTATTTATATGTTTAATATTTGAGTGGCCTAGTTTTATTTTAGTTTAAATGTGCTTGGTTTCAATTTTAAATTGTATTATGGTTGAATGCTGTAAATACGTAATGTAATCATAACTTATCCATTAGTTTTGTAATTTTTAAATATAGATTCTAAAATAGATCACCAGATTAATGTTTACATTACATGTTGGACATTATTTTAAAGTGATATTGCATAAAATCAAACACTTACTCTTTATTTATCCTAACATGCACACCCACAACATTTGACGCAGTCATTTTCTTAAACAGAAATAAATATGTCTGGTTATTTCCGACAATTACTTTTGAAAAATCCATTGTTTTTATAGTACAATGTCTAACGAGGGTCCAAGCATTACATCAACTTTAACTTGTTCCGCCGCCCACAATAAGAACTCCTTTGTGGAACACAATGCACTTTCACAAACACCCTAACTTAACTAATCAGAACAAGTTCAAACTTAAAACATTATCTTAACGTTGTAATGTAAATTGGCAGGTTGGCAAGGGAACAACGCCACGTCGCTGGTAACTGAGTTGCGGCTTCAAAGTCTTTTCAAGTTCACCAACTACACCATCAAAGTGGCTGGCTTCTCCAACTACGGTCTTGGCCCGTTCTCGTTCCCAATTGTTTGTGCCACGTTGCAGGACGGTAAGTTCCAAATTGCTCCAACAAACTTTGTGCCGTTGTCACTGTATTGACCGTTAATAATTGAAGAGGAAAGTTTGCGGGAAGTTAGTTGGCTAGTTTCTTTGTGTCATTTGTTATGTTTTGTTCGTATTATATTAGTAAATAGTAGACCATCGTTATTTTATTCTTGTAAAGGACAAACTGCGTTTTGGCTGCATTTTGTTTTTTGTAAAGAAACTTTTTGGTTTTTTTTTTAAGGATTTACGCGAGATTATTTTCTGAAATACAAGAGTTGATATCAATTCATTATGTTTTTGTTCCTGCTCTTTCTTTTTTTATTTAAATACTTAGTTCATATTGTTTGTAAAAATAAATCAAAAAACCTAAAGGATAAAGACGATAAAGTTTGACTTTTTTCTAGTACCCGATGCGCCAGCTGAAATAAAGCTGCTGTCTCAATCTCCGAACACGTTATTGGTTAGTTGGAAAAAACCAAATCAACCAAATGGAAGATTGCTGCATTATACCGTTTATTGCAAACCAACGTCAAGGTATTTTACTATTTATAAAAACTTTATGAAGGCTCTGTCATCTTGGCTCATAGACACCTCCGGAGATCCTAGAGCTGGTGCTTACCTCTCCCAAAGGATTGGGCTAGCTATCCAGAGAGGTAATGCAGCCAGTGTCACAGGGACCATGCCGCGAGTGGACCTGCTAGAGGGGGTGTTCTTTTTATAGTGGTGATTATTATTTACATCTTTAATATTTGTTTAAGATAAACGAAAAGTAACAGAAATATAGTAAAGTCTTGGGTGGTCATCATTTTATCGAATTTTATTTCATAGAATTTTACTTCATCGAACGCTATTTTCTGCTGAAACCATGACATTTTCATGTTGTCTTAAACATTAATTACGTAGGTAAGGTTAGGTTACAATTGTGATTACCAAAAATAATTATCTCATGTGGCGAGAAATGCCTTTTGATGATTTAAAATTCTGTGTAATGGTACAGATGTAGTGGATAATGGTTTTCCTTCGTATTTTCACGGATACGTACGAACGTGTCTTGCTATTTCAGTTGGTCACAGTACAAAAGTACTGAGGTTGACTGAAGAAGCATGACAGATACGAATGTTTCCGACAAAATACGAAGGAAAACAATTAGGCACTACATCTGTACGTTTGTTGAAAGGTATTTCGTTAAAGTACCCAACTCAAGAGTGAAGTAGTCACAACTTAATACATTTTTCATGGTTTGGTAGCCAATTTACAAACTATTTTTAAAAGTTAAGTATAAGCAGTTACTCCTTTTTTAAATGAGTTTTCTTAATTAGGACTTTTATGTGAATTCTTGAAACTTTTTTTTTTGCATTTCCCTTTCTAATAACAAAACTCCATTCGTAGAGTCGTAATTTAAAAAGGAAACCATTTTTTTAGCAATGATGGTCCCCAATCATACCGCATAGACACACAGCCAAATACGGATGCGTATGAGCGTACTCAGACCATGGAACTTAAAGGGCTAACAGAAGCGAGACAGTATGATGTGTGGGTCACAGCCAGCACAGCTGTGGGAGAGGGACCAGAGAGCAGGCGCGTCAGTAACACACCTTCGCAGAGAGGTAACCATAGACCAATTGACGACGCGCTGGCCTAGTTGGTAGTGACCCTGCCTACGAAGCTAGCGGCCCTGGGTTCGAATCCCGGTAAGGGCAGATATTTGTGTGATGAGCGCGAATATTTGTTCCTGAGTCATGGATGTTTTCTATGTATTTAAGTATATAATTTATGTATATAAGTATTTACATCGTTGTCTAGTGCCCATAGTACAAGCCTAGAGCTTAGTTTGGGACTAGGTCAATTGGTGTGACATTGATTGTCACATCAAAAAAAATTAAAAAAATCTTTGGTTATAAGTCAAATGAATTGGATCGAACGTATTCCGTTGAGATTTTTACATGGAATGCTGGTTTTCCTAATAAATTTTGGAAACTGAAGAGATTTTGGTTCCCCATGCGTTTGATACCACTGTTATCCGGTATAAAGCGGTTTTATGTTCTATGGTATATACATTATTTTGAAAAAAACTTCGTTAGAGCTAACAGCAATAGGCTAGCTTTACAGTATTGCAGGAAAAACTGAACAATTCTCTATATTAAGGCATTTCTACCTTGTCCGCTTGTCTTTGATGCTGATCCAGATTTACTTGAACCTTTCGTAATGCTTAATCCACTTCTTTTTTTTAACAGTTGTTGCAGGCGTCGCTTCTTTAGGTGGTGAAGTGTCAGTAGCTGTGAGGAACTCCCTCCTCCTGGAGTGTAAGAGTGTGGGATCTCCTCCTCCCAGGACCGTGTGGTATCACAACCAGAACATCATCACACATCACCCCAGGTTCACAAGGAACAGAGACGATAGCTTGTTGATCAAAAGTAAGTCTGACAGATTTGTGGTGATAGAAAAAAACGTTTTATCTTATCCTTTTAAACTACCACTAAGCAGCTATGTTTGCATTGTGGTCTTCCGTATAAGACTACCGGAGAAATTACTATTTAAGATAAGCATTCTATCTTTCGATTGATAGTATCTATTAGTCTCAGTTCCCGCTAATCATCTGGTAGCCTGTAATATTTGTTACCTTCCCATTGCCGTCAATAATAATACTGGGGATTTTGTTTGGGATGGACTTGATTTTTCCGTTAAGATATAATAATTGGTGATATTTACAGTGAACTAGGTTACACTTTTTTGCAAATAATTAATGTACTTCTCTCAAAAACTTCGATATTTTGTGTTATTTTTTTTTACATAAATTGTCAATAATGTTCCGCCCCTTAGCTCAATTACCGACTATTTTATAGCAATATTTATAAAGCAAGGATGACGCCGGTATGCAATTAACTTTACCATGGAAAAATTATATTTTACCCATCGTCGCCTTTCAACAAAATTGGTGGCTAGTAATTTAACATCATCTATTGTGGCAACTTATTAAGAGTAATACTTCAGCTTTTATATAGATTATTATAGATTTACTTTATTAAGCTCAACTTGCAGTAGGAACACTATGTCACAGTCCGAATAAAATAAATACAATTATTTCTAGGTATCGATCAAGCTCTAAGCGGTAACTATACCTGCCTGGCCAAGAACCTGTATGGATCCGACTCCGTGGTGTATTACGTCAAAGTGTTACCACTGCCTGACCCCCCTAGTCTACGGGCTACCCCTTACAAGGATTCGCTGGTGTTCCAGTGGGATGAAGTCAGGGTATATAGCAATGATTCGCTGTCTTATGGAATCAGTAAGTTGTTTTCTTTATGGATGTAGTTTAATTATCTTTCTGCTTTCTTTCCTGGGTTATATCTTCCTTTCAACTCATCGCAAACTCTTTGAATTCATACACTGTCGACTTTTGTGTAAGTTTAACGCCTCCATTTACGAATATATTTATTGACTCAAACCTTTTAAATTTTGATCCACATGTACTTTAACAAAACCTAAAAGTAACGATTTATCAATCGTATATATACGTAATTAAATAGTAAACTAAAGCCCATAACTTAGTTCGATCTCCCCTTCCATAGATGTTTTCCGTCATAAATTGTTGACGAAACATCATAAGTACCCGAAACCGACGTGCGTGCATGACTCGTGGATATATAAATGTGGAAGAAGCGAAAGAAATTTGTCAAGATCGTAGCAAGTGGAAAGAAGTGGTCTCTGCCTACTCCTCTGGGAAACAGGCGTGATTTAATGTATGTATGTAATTGTTGACGAGTCATTGTCTTCCGTAGCCTACAACCTAACCTGGAGGGAAGCAGACGGACCCTGGCAAGAAGCCTGGCCTGTCGCCAGGGAGACTCGCCTACCAGGGGTTCAGCAGCACACCCTGGCGGGACTGAAGTGCGGCACCAGATACTCCGTCAGGGTTACAGCCACTGACAGCGTCGGGACTTCAATACCGGCCCAGGCCGATGTCACTACTTTAGGTGGAGGTAAGCTTTCAAAAAGAAACGCTGAATTTACTAATCCTGTTAATTTTCAGGCAGGAAGCTGTATCACTGCTATGACTCTGTAATTTTATTGATTTCTTCCAGTTGCTATATTAGGCCTTGTGATTAAATTAATATCTACCAACCTAAATTTTTCTGAGGAAGATAACGTTAGCATGTTCTTCAAAATTCAAATTCTAAATTCAAATTTATTTATTTTGCTAAAGCATCTTACAAGCAAGTGCGAGTGAAAAGTTTATACGTAAAAAATACCAGGAAATAAGTAAGTCATTCGTGTCCGTCAATTGCACATTTGCGCAAAAACATACAACATAAACATTAGGAAGCATTGGGCGAGATTTCGTCGTTCCATTCCAGTATTGCAGGATCCCGGAATTCTGAGATCCTGCGATATTTTCCAGACCCGCTTGTTGCAGACTGGTTGAAGAGATTGCAACCGTCATTAGATACGAGTATGTTATGTTTCCAAAAAACCACTGAATTAAAATTTTAATTCGTTTTTTCATTATTATTTTTAGGATTTTGTGTATTGTTTGTATGATTTTGATATTTTTGATCTCAGTAAACATGTAATTTGATTTAAATTGATCTCTAAAATCGAAGATAATTATGTTCTTTATTTGTTTTGTTTCATTTACCTTAATATCCATAGTATCAATTTCTATGCGAGATCTCGCCAATATTCAGTCCCGCAGATCCCTAAGAGAGAGCCCGCAGAGCTCTAAACTGGTGATGACTAGCATTAAAGGCATTCTATCCAGGATAGGCAATGCAGTCTTGAAATTACAAGTGGCTTGTGCGATGGGCCTTTACCGTGCCATTAACTTTTTTTCATAGCACCAGTTCCGCCTCCGTCAACTGACTGGCTGTGGAGCAACGCGACACACGTGTACATCCAGCTCAGTGGCTGGGACGACGGTGGCTGTGACGTCACCTCCTGGGATGTCGAGTACCGACCTCTCGGGTCCAACGTGTGGCACAGAGCCGAAAATAAAGCGGTGAGTTCCTGTACGTAGGCAAATATCTGTGTGATAGCACACGGTTGTTCCTGTGTCTTGGATGTTTTCTATTTATTTGAGTGTGTTTCTCTATTTTCTACTTAAGTATGCTTATAGAGAACAAGCCTAGAGCGTAATTTGGGACTAAGTTTATTTATTATATAAAAAATGTTACCATCATGATAGTGTTAGCAGAAACACAACTGCTGATGGTCATAGATCATCATGAAGAGGAATTCATTTGGGCAAATTTTAAGAGTTTTCGAAACTGTATAGGCGGTCCTGCCGGTGTATTCATTTCAGCTGATATGATGCTAATATTGATAGTGATAATGATGATGATGATGTCGATGATGATGTTGATGCTGATGTTGATGATAATGATAATGTGGATGAGGATGAGGATGTTGATGATGATAATGTTGATGATGATGATGGTGTTGGTGATGATGATGATGGTAATGATGAGGCTGTTGATAATGATTATTTGAATAGAACTGACAAGAGTTTTGCAAGATCTGATACAAATTGATATGGTTCAAGAGTAAGCGAAATAATAAATGTTTTATCATGTTCGTATAAAAGGAAAATTTTAAAAAAAGAACGTTTTTATACAAAAGCAAGTAATACCAATTTTTATATACGATACATAATTTTAGTTCTATTACTGCCAGTATTCTAATTTCGACCTTCTTCTTCCTCTTTATTCTTCTTTCTTCCTTGACCGATTTATAAAAAAACCAACAATATTTTTTTTAGGCTAGTATTAAATACAATATTTGTTCGCAGCCCGTTGACATGAATTTAGGCTGGAGCTTCTACGAAGGTGTATACCAGGCGCCTCCTCTTCGCGCTATGCCGTCGTCATACGCGGTTGGGTCTCTCGCTCCCGGCCACTGGTATCAGCTAAGAGTGACTGCGACAAACGATGCCGGAGTTGCGTCGACTGTATACGCATATGCCACGAAGACAATTGACGGAGGTAAGACCGTTTACAAATTTTTGTATCATTATTTACTGAGAAAATAACTTAACGAAATTCTGCTAATAGCTAAAGAATTTAAACGCCACATGATCGTTTCTTCGTCATAGCTATTGCTACAAAACGCGGTTACAAAC
The DNA here is from genome assembly GCA_927399475.2 of Acleris emargana. Lineage (NCBI taxonomy): Eukaryota > Metazoa > Arthropoda > Insecta > Lepidoptera > Tortricidae > Acleris > Acleris emargana. The sequence continues at coordinate 2,397,710 of OV656858.1, forward strand.
AAAATGACGTCATTTTGACCAGTAGTCCAAAGCGAGACGAGCTGTAGGTAGGCCTCCAACAAGATGGAGTGACCACCTAGTGAAGATCGCGGGAACGCGGTAGATGCGAAAAGCGCATGACCGGTCTGAGTGGAGGGCCTTGGGGGAGGCCTATGTCCAGCAGTGGACGTCTTTCGACTGACATGATGATGATGATGAGTCCAAAGCGGGCGTATAACACTGATAATATAAAAAAAACTCAGTTAATAACACATCTCACCTCAAAATTTCTACAGTAATGGGTACATGGCATAACCCACAAAATGGCAACAAGTCATTGATCAAAACGGCACATACATTTAACAACAGTAAGATTAACATATTCGAGCATATGGGAGAATGAACTACATTATGCGTGCTGGAGTTACATTTTTTTTGGGGGTAACAAGACTCACCAAATCTGGGCCTCTTCAACACGGTAAAAACCATATCGTGATTGAGCTCTTTTAATATTGTCATGGTTGTTAGTCTTATTTACATGATAGTAATGGCAGCTGACGTCATAACAATACCTTGCCCTGACCGTACGTAACCCAAGGTTAGGATTACCTAAAAAACAACAAGGTTTCATCAGAAAATTTACTTTTGATGAAATTAGACATTTGATCAAGTGTCAAACACTTACATTTACTACGGTTATCACTTTGAAATGACGTAATAACAATTGCCAATCAAACTCGTGTAAGACTTAATAACAAAACTGAAGGTCTTGCCTCGTTCAATCTTCCAAATTGACTTTACCAAAGTTTCCTCCTGAACGACCCTAAACTACCAAATTCTGATCAAATCTAAATTAACCGCCGAACCTTTGAACTCGTACATAATTACCTGAAGCTATTGAATCTTCCGAAAGCGAAATTCCCAATAATTTCACGTTCAACTCTAATTTGAAACCTGACAAGCGCAGCCTTTTCTCACTCTGCTGTGTCGCTTAATCTTTGAGGAGTTTCAATTTCGAAGCGCTTTATGTTTACTTGAAATTTGATTATGACAGGAGAAGATTAAAAACCGGTCAAGTGCGAGTCGGACTCGCGCACTGAGAGTTCCGTACCAGCGTACAGTAGGTAGGTATTACATTTCAATTTTAATTCGACTCCAAATCGAATCAACGCGAGCCCAAGTAACACGTAACCTTTTTTGTATTTGTTGTTTTTACGAAATAACTTAAAATAGTAGTTTATGAAATTGTTGCATAAAGAGGGGTATTAAAACACGAGTGTGTGTTTAAGAACCGAGCCGCTAGGCGAGGTTTTTAATAGTTTCACACGAGTGTTTTAATACCTAGTTATGTGCTGCAGTTTCATACACTACTTTATCTACTCTCATACATTGCGATTCAACCTACTAAATAAAAGATCAAAGTTAATAAAGTAACTACAGCAAAACGTATTCAATGAATGGCGCCAAAACCTAGCACATCACCGCGCATGCGTTAAAGCGGGCGCTGTCACAGACAAGTAAAAATTGGAATGAAAACTTTTTGTAATTCTGTACAAATGACGCGAACCGAATGTGCGTTCCATTAAAAAAAAAAAAAAATATGGAACCTCGTTGGTGACATTAACTTTTTGGATTAACTTGTATCGTAATGGTAAAAAAATTACTTTATAACATTATTTTGTTAGAGAAATACTGTTATAAAGTGATTTTTTAATTTTTTTTTCGGTATTGTGTTTATAAAGTATGCCAATATAAATTCGTTTTGAATTTTATAATTCGAACTTTACGATATGAGAGTAGATAAAAATATTTAAATTTCTATATTATCATTATTTAGTAGTAAATCCACCATAACAACACATTTTCTGAGAAAAAAACGGTCATAAGATACAGCTCTTTAAAGTTAGGAAGGATCGACGGACGGACAGCGCAGGCAAATTAATAGTTCTGTAGAGCCCCTAGGGCTCCAAACCCTAACAACCTTTGTCGGTAGGGCCTAAGTCTCTTCTAGCTATACAAGCCGATACATATCAGTGGTTTAAAATTTGCTATATCTGAATTAAACATACGAACATACAACTGTAAATATTAATGTCTTAAATGGGATCTTAATCATGATGTATAAAGTTCAAAATAAAAGATAATGGTCATAATGCATAATGGTTTTGAAACCATAGACTTTACACAATTACGTCTCATATCACCCATTATGTATTCTAAACTTTATAATAATAGTTATAATACGTACCCCTTGTAAATAGCGATATCATTTCGAAAGCGGTTTGTACTGGAAATAGAGGTTTACAAGCCAAATCTCAATGACCACTCCGCAACCACGCTAATGTTGGAACGGATCGTAGTTTTCTAATTACTGTGTGGCTTTGAACTTTGGCCAGCTGTTACTGTAAATATTCTACCTACATCCAGTGCCAAATACTTCAATTGGAGCCCATTCGGTACGGAACTCTGGTCGCTTGGCACTGAAACTATTAAAACCGACGACGGACTAAATTCCACTAGTACAGGAATTTCCGCAACTTGGAATGTTTGTAGTCTGGTTTTATGCAGACTCGCAAACTCATATATATAACGTTAAACGTTCCAAAAGCAACTTAATAGACGATAGGATAAAATGCTTTTTCTCAAACATGCTCGGAAAAAACGGTTTTCCGATTGAAACACAAGGACGGAAAGAGCCTCATTTTACTCCTAGGAGTAAAAAAACCATATTATGAAAACACTTTCCGTCCATGTCCATATATTTCTTAAAAATACTGTCAATTTGCATACAAAATCAAAAGGACCAAGACAAAAATTCCAAACAGCCAAGGTAACTGCTCGCTTTTTTAGCACAGTGCGTGTGTTTCTTTTTGAATTTGCATTCCAATGTCTATGGTTAGTATTTAAAAACAATTGATAGTCGGTAACATTCGTTCATTCTGCATAATATAATTGTGAAACCGATTATTAATTAAATTACTTGCTTTTTAGAAATGTATTTGTATTATTTCCTCACATGTTTGAGAAAAGCATTATGTATGCCTCGGCGGAAACGAGGATTTCCTGACTCGTATTTTAGCAGGCCTCGCTGTTGCTCGGCCTGCTAACCACCTCGTCAGGAAAACCCTTACTTTCCGCGCCTAGGCAACAATGTACTATTTTAATGTAACGCTTCACGAGCTTGGAATAATAATTAAAAATGATGCAGTATCTTTGGAAATAATCATGAAGATATCATGTTAAGATATGTTGTAGTGTGTATTGATATATATAGATATGTATAATTATTAATAAGGCTTGATGTTGATGGGATGGGCAGTCTGTAAGAAGCTTTGCTATAATAAACACGTATTATCCGAGTGCGCCTTTCATTTGGTGATCCCATCCGTACATGGCGACCTTGCCATACCGGGCGTCGCGGCGGGCGCGAGTGATGTTAAATTTTACCAGTATGGACTAGGTTTCGATTGCAGTTTTAATATGTGCGCTACAGACAGTACCAAATTAGACCAGTTCTCGGACTCTTTGTATACTGGTGCAACGGTATTCTTGTGCGTGGTCTTCAGTCTAATAGCACTTGTTGTTTTGTTTAAACTGTGCTCGCGTTGGTGCCGAGAAGAAAAACCTTAAAGCTACGTGATGGGCTCGACTACGTCTACAGAGAAAGAAGAAGTCATAATAGCCCAAACTGCGTCTGGTGGTAATAATAATGCGCATATGGAAGAAGTTAAATTTCATCTTTCAACAACAAACATATTGTTAACAGTGCTACTGTTAATTGCATTGTTGGTGCTACTTTATGGTATTTTTAAGATATACCGCAATTGCCATAAAAAAATGATCCAGCGAGAAGTGAACCACATAATTATTTCCCGGAGGGCTACAAACAAAGCAGCAGAGCCGGCGTTGGAGGTCGTATAAGGCAGCGGTGAAACTACGCGACGCGGGTGAGATGTGTTGTGCCGTGAGTGATTTAATAATTATTATTTAACAAAAGTCGCGAACTAACAACAGATTAAGAGACACTATGAACAATTAACGTAACATTTTGAAATGGTCAAGGAATTAATAGAAATTTTCGATAACATAAAAAAGTTACAGGAAAATCTTTTTAAATTAGCAACTAATAAAAGGACAGATACAGCTTTAGAAAATTACCTTTCTAAAGGAACAGAAATATACGAATTATATCTAGCTTGTTCCAATAGATTAGATACCAAAATAACTAATAGCGAAATTAAGGGTAGCGATATAATTACCATTAAAGAGTTATGTTTAAGAATTGAAAATTTGTATCGCAAAATAGAGGAATTTTGTAAAAGGCCAGGTACTGAAAGTAAACACACCATGGAGAAGTTTGACCTCAAGACAGCGGTGTCTTTGTTACCCGTAATAAGCAACGGTGATGAAGGCAGTGTCAAAAAATTGGTGGACGCAATAGAACTATACAGCGAGATGATAGATACCGAGAGCCAGGCACTATTAATAAAGTTCGTACTGAAAACGCGCCTCTCAGAGAGTGCAAAGTTACGACTGTCGAATACATATTCAGCTTGCAAAGAGCTCGTTGCTGACATAAAAAAGCACCTTTTAACAAAAAAGTCAGCTACCGCTCTACACTCTCGTCTTATCAGGGAGAGCCAGGGTACCAGCACTATAGATCAATACGGCGAAAGAATAGAAAAAATATTTGTGGATCTAACTATATCGCAAGCCGACGGTGACAGTAGCACTTATAATGTTCTAAAGCCAATTAATGAAAATTTAGCTATCAAGTGCTTCGCTGACGGCTTGAGATTACAAAATCTAAGTATAATTTTAGCAGCGCGAAATTATACGTCTTTAAAGGACGCTATAAGGGCCGCCAAGGACGAAGAACTGTCAGCTTCGCGCGGCCAGCCTCAGGATCCGGTATTTACAGGATATATAGCAGGGTCAAACCCATACTCACAGCAACGCGCTTTCACAGGTCGCGGGGGAAATAATTGGATTAATAATGGTAGGGGTCAATCATACTCCTATTCACAAGCGCTACAGCAAAATCGTGGACAAGAAACTGTAGCGGCGAATAGTTGGGGCAGCCGAGGGCGCTCACTCTACCGAGGACGCGCGTATCAAGGTAACCGGTACCCACGTAGGCCTTACCGGGGTAATTACAGTCGACCCATTATAAATACTATGCAGGATAATGCGGTACCTGACGCCGTAGAGCCGTCAGACATACCCCCAACAGACAATGCCGCAGAATTTTTTCGTTCGTAAATGTATTTTTGCGTGCCATGATAGTAATTATATACAAGTACCAATTAGTAACACAAATTATAAATGGCTACTAGACACAGGCGCAACCATATCCGCGGTGAAATACGAAACAATTATTCAACTAGGTATACCGATCACCAAAGATAGCATTCGCATAAATGGCATCGGAGGCCACCTCAATACCGAGGGATATGTTTATATTAACTTACCTATAAATGGATTGGAATTTATACACAAATTTTATGTTCTGAGAAATTTAACGTGCCGGACTGACGGAATAATTGGCCAAGATTTTCTTAGAAAATACAATGCCAATTTAGACTTCGAATTCAACAAGATAACTTTAACTAGTATAAAATCAAACACAACCATAACATTACCAATAGAAATAAGACACACAAAACCGGAAAATTACTTAACTGTACCGCCACGATGCGAAAAAATATTTTATGTAGCAACACGTTTTGAAAAAGACTGTATGATATGTTCCAGACAGTTGTGTCAGGGGGTATTCCTAGCGGGAGGCATTAGTCGGCCGAGAAATGGGAAAATACCAATTCAAATATTAAATACACGAGAAGAAACTGTCAGGCTCAGTTATTTTAATCCCGAAATTGAAGATATAGATGACTATACAGTGTGCAATTATGAACGAAATGACAATATAGACACTACACGCGCTCGCGAAATGTTCTCATTACTAAACTTAGCCCATCTAAATAAAGAAGAAAGGCATTCAATTCAAAATATTTGCGCTAAATTTTCAGATATATTTCACCTACCAAATGACAAATTAACAGTTTCTAATATATATGAACCGAAAATAACATTAAAACCGAATGCATCCCCAGTTTATATTAAACCTTATCGGTTACCACGAACACATAGAGAAGAAATACACAGAAACGTACAAAAAATGATAGCAGACAATATTATAGAACCATCTTGTAGTGAATGGTCTAGCCCCGTACTATTAGTTCCAAAAAAAATTATTAATGGTGAAAAAAAAATGCGTTTAGTGATTGACTTTAGAAAATTAAATGATACAATAGTAGATGACAAATTTCCATTACCCAATATTACTGACATCCTTGATTCACTCTCAGGAGCTATATATTTTACACATTTAGACCTAAATCAAGGATATTATCAACTAAATCTAGAGCCCAACAGCAGAAAGTATACTGCGTTTACGACGCATACGGGACATTATCAGTTGACTAGGTTACCTATGGGGTTAAAAACAAGTCCCAGTTGTTTCTCCAGAGCTATGACAATAGCAATGGCTGGTCTTAACCACGAAAAATGTCTAGTCTATTTAGACGATCTAATTTGTTTCGGCCGGAATTTAGAGACACACAATAAAAACCTATTAGATATATTTACGAGATTACGACAAGTTAATCTAAAGTTAAATCCAAATAAATGCAACTTTTTAAAGAAAGAACTCTTATATTTAGGCCATTTAGTTTCCGCGGAAGGGATAAAACCGGACCCAGAAAAAACCAGAGCTATAGAAACGTACGCCACCCCACGGAACTCAGACGAGGTTCGTAGGTTTGTCGCGTTTGCGAACTATTATCGAAAGTTTATCCCGTCGTTCGCCAGCATAACATTACCATTAAATAAATTAAGCCGTAAAAATGTACAGTTCAATTGGACGACTGAATGTGAAACGGGTTTTAAAGAAATTAAGCGTCTCTTGTGTAATCCGCCAATACTACAATACCCAAATTTTGACGAAGAAAATACATTCATTTTGACAACCGATGCCAGCGGACATTCTATAGGAGCCGTATTGAGCAATGGAGATCATAGACCAGTAGCTTATACCAGCCGTACCCTTAATAAGGCTGAGGTTAACTACCCCACCATCGAAAAAGAACTATTAGCTATTGTGTGGGCGGTTAAATACTTTCGACCCTATCTTTACGGTAAAAAATTCAAAATCGAAACCGACCATAAACCACTCGTATATTTATTTAATATGACGAACCCATCTACCCGTTTAATGAAATTTCGATTGACATTAGAAGAGTACAATTATGAGGTAGAATACATAAAAGGAGCAGATAATGCCGCCGCAGATGCATTGTCTCGAATGCGTGTAAGTAGTACAGAGTTGCAAGGGATGCATGAAAATATTATTGCTGTATTAACGAGAGCCCAAAGTAGGCGGTTACGGAGCGAAAGTAACAGTAGCGCCATAACGGATCACGTGCCTAGTGACGACCGGGCCGAGCGTCCGAGAGTCGTAGACATGCTGAAAGTGCCAAATTCTTTTACAGAATTACTGTTTTTAAATGAAGAGGAATGGAATAAAGTAAGGACACAGGAAAGAATAGAAGGTGAGGAATTTGTTTTTATGGAGCATAAATCAATAATTTGCGTCAAACCAACAAGCCAATCGCAATGCGCACGAGCTGCCTTTGCTAAGGCGTTGAGTTTGTTTTGTAGTAATATAAATAAGAAAGACGTGTTTGTCATAAAAAATGAAATAAATGAGCAAAATATTAAAACGCTAGCACGTACAATTAACAAGTTACCGCGATGGACAGGACCATATCTACACATTCTCAGAGGCGTTAAACGAATTAATGATAGAGATACTATAAGATTAATTTTAAACGACTACCACATGCTACCCACGAGTGGTCATGCAGGCATAAGGCGTATGTTAAATAACTTAAAGCGACGTTATTTTTGGCAAGGAATGGAAAAGGATGTGACTGACTTCGTCACAAAATGTGACTCGTGTCAACGCCAAAAACATAGCAAATATACTAAAGAACCCATGATAATAACAGACACGGGTGACTCAGCTTTTAGTAGAGTATTTTTAGATATAGTCGGCCCATTAGTAACAGACAGCAACAATTATAAGTATATATTAACCTTACAATGCGACCTAACCAAATTTGTTGAGACTTATCCTCTTACAACAAAAGACACGACATCCGTAGCAATAGCCTTGGTCAACAATTTCATTTTGCGTTATGGAATACCCACTAACATAATAACTGATAGAGGAGCCGAATTTATTTCAGCAACGATGCAAAAAGTATGCAGCCTTTTAAAAATTAATCATTTGACATCCACAGCGTATCATCATCAAACTATTGGATCTCTCGAAAATAGCCACAAAAATCTAATTTCATTTTTACGTATCCAATCTGAAAACGCGTCAAATAACTGGAGCACATGGCTACCCTATTGGTGTTTTGCTTTCAATACAACTGTACACACAGAAACAAAATATACCCCTTATGAATTGGTTTTCGGAAAGCTATGTAACTTACCCACTAACTTAAGAGAAACATTAGATCCGTTGTATAACTATAATGACTACCCATATGAAATGAAATACAGATTACAAAAGTCGCAATTAGACGCAAAAACTAATTTATTAGCGAGTAAGCAGATTAGGAAAGAGCGTTATGACTCATATGTAAACACTGTTAAGTATAGTGAGGGAGATTTAGTTTTAGTTAAAAATGAGGCTTGCTCTAACAAGCTGGACCATTTGTATTTGGGTCCATTTAAAGTAGTGAAAGATGTAGAACCAAATGTAATCATTTTAGATAGTAACAACAAAGAAAGATTGTTGCATAAGAATAGAACTAAAATGTACTTATAAAAAAAAAAAAAAACAACTGTATTTTTTTTTATATAAAAAAAAGGGGTGGCGTGTAGTGTGTATTGATATATATAGATATGTATAATTATTAATAAGGCTTGATGTTGATGGGATGGGCAGTCTGTAAGAAGCTTTGCTATAATAAACACGTATTATCCGAGTGCGCCTTTCATTTGGTGATCCCATCCGTACAATGTGAATTACGATAATCAATTATATGGTCATATGTGGGTGAATCAACTTTTAAGGTACTCCCCATTTTTCGACATGTTTTACCAATTATATGTTTTTAGAAAAACTATATTTTTGTTAATAACGTGGCTTACACGCTTATTAAATCAGACAAATAGGCTCACATTTGAAGTTATTTGATTTAAAATAGTACAGTTTTAAATAATAATATAGTTGGTAACGCAGGGGACAATGTTGTCCCTAGGTTTTGTATGGAAAATGTGCATTTTCCCCTGAGTTACCAGGTTTTTTCGCGTATTAAAAAATATTTGAGCTGTTTAAAGTATAAGGTCTGTAAATTTGGTGGTCTGATTTTAATATTTATAGATCATTTTTAACCATAAGTCACCAGGAAAGTTTTAAAACCGCAAAAGAAAAGGAGTACCGTAAAAGTTGATTCACCCATGTACCATTATAAGGTTCACAAAAATATTTGAACGCAAAGAAATTAAAAAATATTCATTTAACACAAGTTTAACTATGAAAACATACAAAACACGAAACAGAAATAAATGGGCCGTTAAAAAATAAGATAATTAAGAACAGTTAAATCTTCAAGTCCAATCCTTATTTTTTCCATTTCCAGGTCTACTAAATTGTTCTTTAAAATGATTCTATACGCAAATCGTCATTTTCACCATCGAATGAAGCATCATGATGATGATGAAGTATGTTTTGTTAAAAAATTGAAGAAAACTAAGGTTTTTCATTGAGGCCTTAACTATGTAAAAGGATTTTGAAAATGGCCCAATGGAAATTGAAAAATAGTATATCAGTAAAAAAATGCAAGATTTGACCTAAACAAAGAAACATTGTAACCTTTATCAAAATTAATAAATGTAAAAAGCGAACTCTGTTTTATGAATACGTTCTTACGTTTAAGAATTGGATCTAGTAGCATAAAGTTAATTTGCATATATATTTCATTAGGAATTCTTCTGTCACTTTCTTATTCAGCAAGACACAAAGTGACAGCATGCGACTTTTATACGACATTAAGTTGAATTAACTTTTGTACAATTGGGCTCAAGTTATAGCATTGCCCTTTAGCATTTTATTTTGACCTTAAAATATATTGAGCAGTGACGTCACGTTTTTTTAAAAATCCCATCCCTTTTTTAAGTTTTAGCTGTCAATTTAAAAACAGTTAAGCGTTTGACATTATCTTCTCTTATCTTATATCCGTATATGAAAAATATCTCTTCTAGCCATATATTTTTTTAAATATTGTTTTCATTGTTGGTTTTAATGTGTTTTGTTTACAAGTTGTAAAGAGCAAGCATGGCTTTGGTTTTTATTATTTTTAATGTGTGTAAGGAGCGAACTGAAAAACAACAATGCGCAGACGCGGCGGCGCCCGCTTCTTTTGTCACTCGAGTGAGATAATTTAAGAACATATTCATGTCATATTTTGACAATAAAACATTTCTTATTTTCTTATTTCTTTATTTTAATTTCCATGTAAGCGTGATAATTTATTAAAAAGCTAGTAGTCTCTGCCTACCCCTCTCGGAAACTAAACTACATACATACATACTTTCACGCCTGTAATCCCAGAGTGGGCTAGGCAGAGCTACAGAATTACAACTTTGAAGAACAAAGTTTTTGATAAATCAGTAACCAAAATTTTCACAAATAGGCTAATATGTTTACCAGCATATTAGTGACAGGTTGCAAGCCCATCGCCTAACAGTACTACAAGCCTATATTCCCTTAGTCGCCTCTTACGACATCCACGGGAAGACATGGAATGGCACTATTCTAACCCGGCAACCACACGGGAAACTAAACTAATTATGTATATATGCTTATCTGTCTGTTTGTCGCATCATAGTTAACAAACGGATTGACCGATTTGATCACGTTTATTTAAAATAGGCAGTTAGTTTAACTCTTGTTTAACTAGATTGATTCTTAGCCAAACGTAATAATAATCAATTGGGGCGTTTAAGAGTAATCAACAACTATAAAATTAAGGTTCATAATTGTTTGGCGTGATTAATCTATATATTCGTTTCATTTGTAGTCATTACCCTTATTTATTCCTATTATCTTGTTGTAGAAGAGATCGGGCCTCCATCAGAGATGTTCGACCTTAACATGCTGGTCATCATCTGCAGCTCCATCCTCCTCGTGGTCTGCATCATGGCTTTTATCTGCATACTCTTTAGGAGGAGGTAATTCATTATCATCTTATGTCCTTTTACCTGCCCCAAACCCACTGTGTTTTTTATAGCATACAGAAGTTTAACGAGTACAAAAGCCACCTGATGGTAAGTCTGCCGTCCTTACCTAATAGGCGGTATAGCAGATAAAACTCTTCTACTAATATCAACCTTGTTACTAGCAATCGAGAATTAAAACTGCTTTGGGTTTTTGAATTTAGGATACTGCTTAGGACGGCAGAAGTGGGATCAAGCGTGGAGAAAATGCAAATGCTGCTATGTTTTCTATTTTATATCGGCTAGAAATGTATGAGGTTGACATAGTGGTTGACGCGATCTCCTAACGTTAATCTTAACCTCCTAAGCCCGTCCGTTCGTGTTCGTGTGTGCTCGTTTGTCTTCTCCATGCCATAAAAAAAAAAAAAAAAAAAAAACCCCGCCACATCAATTGAATATGTGCATGCAATAGCGTTAATTGTGTCATTAAACTTGTCAGTCGCAAAAACAACAAAACTTTACGAAAACTATCCACAGTATCGTGATGGTTTTGTATGGAATGGAGAAAGCAAACCAGCACACAGACCATAAATGATAAATAGGCTGAGTGCAAGCCTATTTATCATCACATGGTCAAAAGACACCATGCTAACTATAATATTACTGTCGATAAAGGTATTCTTTCTAAAACCTGCTTATTAACTAAGAGGCACCCAAATACCGCCCAAAATACATTTAGTTTGATAATTATAGCTAGCTTTAGTATAGGAAAAAAAAAGTTTGAACGCCTCAAGGCAGATCACAGAGATCGCATAAAAATATTAAGATCGGTATATATAACTTGTTTAATACTCATTTACACTAATAAATATAATTTTTATCTTTTTTTATTTACACCCTTATGCCAATATTTATGTGCAGGCAAAACTTTTCATCGCAATATCGCCATTCGATCGCCGAGGATGTGAAATCGCGCAACGAGAGCGTGACGTCACACTCGGAGCACAAGGAACGATATGCGCACACGCCGCGAATTTACACCTCTCCGGTTCACAACAGGAAGACTAGTAAAAATGGTTAGTATAAAAATAATTTACACCTTACCGGTAATCAACAGGAAGACTAGCAAGTGGAAAGAAGTGGTATCTGCCTACCCCTCTGGGAAACAGGCGTGATTTAATGTATGTATGTATGTAATTTACACCTCCCCGGTTCACAACAGGGGTGAGTTTGTGAGGTAAAAGGAATGGTAGTGTTTTAGTTTTACACACCACTGGGTCACAGCAGGAAGACTCTTAAAAATGGTTATTGTTAAGGTAATTTACACCTCAACGGTTCACAACAGGTGAATTTATGAGGTAAGATTAAAGATAGTATTTTAGTTTTACACCTCACTAGGTCACAGCAGGAAAACTCGTAAAAATGGTTATTGTTACGGTAATTTACACCTCAACGGTTCACAACAGGTGAGTTTATGAGGTAAGATTAATGATACTATTTTAGTTTTACATCTCACTGGGTCACAACAGGAAGACTCGTCAAAATGGTTAATAAGACCAATTACACAACAGAAAGACTTGCATCAGGTGTTACACCGGTCCAACCATGTTTTGGTCACGCAAACAAAGTCTTGAAAAAAAAAGCATAACTATTAAGGTATTGACTTCCATTCACAGTATACCTTTCGTTTGCCCAGAAATGTTCGAGATAAGTCCATACGCGGAGTTTGCTCTGGGATTCCGGACCTTCGACCACGTGGAAAACCAGGACTTGCCCAGCCGACTGCCCGGCAGGCCCCGTTTTGATACTGGTAAGTAGCATACGACGTGCATGAAGACATTGATGAATGTAGAGGAAGCGAAAGTTGTATGTTTAGACCGGTAAACCTGGCGTTCCGTTCTCTGCCTACCCCATTGGGAGACAGGTGTGAAGCTATGTATGTGTAAAATCCGCTTCAAAAATCATAATTAAGAATAAGAATAATTTATTTACCAAAAGAGTACATGTTCCTTATGTCTAATTAACAGCGGATCCCAAACTAGGCCGGGCCTGTATCTTGGTCATCCCGGGAGTGAAGCCATCATGTTGGCGTTAAACATTTTACGTCGACGAAATACTTTTAAAAATAAAATAAGATGAAAATACCAAAAACGAAGCAAAAAAAACTATATATGTGGGTGTGTGTTTTTTGGAGTCCCCTATGAGGAGACCTCTAGGAGGTACTCAGTTTCAGCGTAAGTCAGAGTGGTGAACCACTTCTCCACTACACCGACCAACGTGCGTGCTTGTATGAATGTCGTAGAAGCGAAATAAATTTTGTCAAGATCGTAGCAAGTGAAAAGAAGTGGTCTCTGCCTACCCCTCTGGCGTGATTTAATGTATGTATGAATGTAAGTTTTTATATTGCGTGCTCTATTTATTGCATTATAAACGAAAGGGTGGGAAATGCGGATGAGCATCTGAAGAAGGGCGGGTAAAGGAGCTCTGTACGTACGCTCGCTCAACAGTTTGGCTTGGCAATGGACCCGATTCTACGCGCACATCGCTTAAATAGCCCAAAACGAACTAAAAATAAATTGTCTAATTTTAAGACATAGTTTAGACGGCAGGTTGAACCAGTGCTATTCCAGAATGTCAAGCTGACAATGTATAAGACCGTCTAAAATAAGAAGCGTCAGATTCAAATTAGCGCTGTCATGGCGCTGTCATTTGATTATGACAGCTGCTCATAGAATAGCAAAGTGTTCAGCGACACCTAAATAAAAATAAGAAGTTTAGAGGCCACTGTAGAATCGGGTCCAATGTGTCTTACTCAGGATACGGTGCGTGTTTTTAACATTCATCATCATCATCATGTCAGCCGAAACACGTCCACTGCTAGACATAGGCCTCCCCCAAGGCTCTCCACTCAGACCGGTCTTGTGCTTTTCGCATCCACCGCTTCCCCGCGATCCTTACAAGGTCGTCACTCCATCTTGTTGGAGGCCTACCCACAGCTCGTGTCCCGTTCCGCGGACGCCACTCAAGAACCTTCTGACCCCATCAGCCATCAGTCCTGCGTGCGATGTGCCCCGCCCACTGCCACTTCAGTTTAGCTATTCTTCGGGCTATGTCGGTAACCTTAGTTCTCCTGCGGATATCATTATTTCTGATTCTATCACGCAGAGAAACCCCGAGCATAGCCCTCTCCATAGCCCTCTGAGTGACCGTGAGCTTTCTTATGAGGCCCCTTTTAACATTATTCCATTGTTAATCTAGTAATCTAACAACCATTATAAACACTGACATAAAAGACATCTTTACACAGAGAGACGTTAAATTAAATCCACTATAATACGTCCTGAACAAGCATCATAAATAAGAGAAAGGGCCTATTATTTATTACGCTGCCACATTTGCATTTGTGAGCAGTAAGCTTAAACGTCTTCATTTATTAAACATAATAAACGTACTGGAATTCTCGTTCAGAGTTTCTCGTGTCGTGTTCAAGTGAATAGGTACAAAGTGACTTAAGGTTCGTTGTTTGATTATAATGAACTCTCTTGCTCGGTAACTCTCTGAATAATAAATCTAGAGTATCTGGTTTTACAATGGAATAAGGAACAACTATAGCTTGTCTTGAAGTGGTCTCTGCCTACCCCTCTGGGAAACAGGCGTGATTTAATGTATGTATGTATGTATAGCTTGTCTCTTTATTTTTATTTTTATCTATGAAAATATTGGGACACATTTATTTTTATACAGCATCATCAGGTCATGCGGTTCCTTAAGCGATCTTATCTTATCTTACAAATGGATATGGATACGCTTCGTCCCTTTAGGATCTTTTGTCTACTTACCCTCTTTCACACTCAGCTGTCCGAATGTGCAGGTTTCCTCACGATGTTTTTCCGTCACTGTAAAAGCTATCCTTAAATTAAATCATGTTTTAAATCATACTTAATGGATAGAAAACTCGCAAATATTGTTTTTTGGTATGGGATAGTATTATATAAATTTTTAGAAGATGAATTTATTTAAATTAATGTACTAAGTTTTAAAATATCTGTGTGGTCACCGGGTTAGAATAGTGCCACTCCATGTCTTCTCGTGGATGTCGTAAGAGGCGACTAAGAGAATAATAAAGGCTTCTAGTACTCTTAGGCGATGGGCTTGCAACCTGTCACTAATACACTGGTAAACATCTTAGCCTGATTGTGCAAAACGTGGTTATAGAATTATCAACAACTCATTTAAGAGTGCTTGGTAATTCTGTAGCTCTGCCTCATGTGAGTATGTATGTAAGTTTTAAAATTCATATGAGTTTTTCAAATAAAACCCTTAAATATTTGAGTAACAACTGATTTTTGGACAAGGTGCTACCTGACTTTTTTTGCTGTACATGAACTAAACATCATACCTAAACGCTACAACCTTTATTGCATCATATTTCCAATTATCCTGTATCATATTCTTATACATAAACGCTACAAACTCTCAAAATTTTCCTTTTTAGATGTCTGTCAACACATACCGAAAGACAAATTTAACAATTATTCCATTAAAAAGCAAACCAACAAAATGAACTCATTGTTACACGGTGGCCACTGGAGATTGAACTCTCATCATCATCATCGTCATGTCAGCCGAAAGACGTCAACTGCTGGACATAGGCCTCCCCCAAGGCTTTTACCTGGGCGGTTATTATGACACAGCAATTCAATTCTGTTTAGGCTGAGAGAAAAGGACAGAGTTATAATAGTGGTATAGCTCTGTCCTGTTCTCTCATCGTACAATGAACTGCATACTTATGTCATAATACCCCCCCTGATCCTTGTTCGGAGCAGCAGTATCCCAAATAAAGATAGTCTTGTACTCTATCCAACAGATAAAATTGCGTGGCCTAAACTAAACACCTAAATAACTTCATAATAACTTAGTCATAAAAAATATGTAAACATTGTATTTTATCTAGGCGACACGGTTTCTGTAGGAGAATGTACCGAAACTTGCCACTCAGACCGGTCCTGTGCTTTTCGCGTCCACTGCGTTCCCGCGATCCTTACAAGGTCGTCACTCCATCTTGTTGGAGGCCTACCTTCAGCTCGTCTCCCGGTCCGCGGACGCCACTCAAGAACCCCGATGGAACTCCGGCGAACACGATTCAACACGTCAAACCTATAAGCCACTAGCGCTCACCCTTTTCGTAACCAAGCAACGAAACCGTCCATTAAAATTTACTCGCAAATTCTAAACGTTAATCTCGTTAGCCACAATAAACACGATGTAAAGCCGATTGACTTAGACAATGATCTAAACTCAATTTCAAACATTATCCATACAGAACATCAGCATTAGTATGTACGGAGCGGTTGACAGCGATGTGATTGGCAGAAACTATTCTGCGGCAATTGCTACCCGCATCCTGATTGGTCGAGCCAGCGACTGTAACAATGGAGGACCCAAATGCAACGTTGTCACTCTAGCTTTGTTTGGATGTAGAATTTTAGATGTATGGAAGTGGCCTGAGACCTTTTATTAACGCGACGCAACTGTAGTGACTTTTCTAGAAAAAATCTACTGACGTGGAGTCTGTTAAAAAAAATAACTTAAACTTAGATAACTAATTGATGTTAAAGTCTAATTGTAAAATCAGTGTATTACATTCTGGCCATTTAATCACTATCTCATGGTACGGGGGCGACATTACCTTGGTACGAGGGCTAAAGGAAAATGGAGAATTGGACCGCGTACATTGAAAATTAGATTTAACCTGTATGATAAAAAATAAATTTAAACTGAACATATTTTTAACAAGTTACAGAACAAAAGAAGTTTAGTTTCAGGAGTAGAGATGATCTATGCATTTAAAGCCCCAAGGTCAGAGGCACCCTGTATAGAAAAAATAGTAATGGTTGAATGATAAGTAGGTATTGTTTGTTAAGTGCATAGCATGATTATTTAATTTTAATGCGGTTTTTATAATAAACATGTCGTATATGGGCTTTAAATTTAAAAATTGGTTATTCACTTGAATAAGGTAAAAAAACAGGTATTTTTAACAAACGGTAACTTAAATAAATGCCACGAGTCGTTAGAAGAAGATACTGAGCGGTGCAGAGCTATCTCACAGCATACGGCGATTTTTTTTTGAGGCGTCTTATACACGTCACTTCAGTCGCAGAGGGTAAAAAAAACTGGTCAAGAGAATATCTGACCATGCTCAGTGTAGGGTTCAGACCGTTACTACACAAAAACTATCTCGAAAAACAATAAGTATGAATTAATTATCTATTTGAAGTTATTCGGTGCTCTCTTAGATGATTTTAGTAAGTAGACTGACAAGTGACTAAAGACGTATGACTTTAGTCACTTGTATCTCCGGAACCAATCAAGTCTACTTAGGCGTGAGTTTTCCTTTATAATTCGTTATTGCTTTCATTTAAGTTATTTCTGGGGACAGAGACACTTGACTCTAACAAAATATAGCACTTTAAATCATAGCATTTTACAAACGGACCCTTTAATCAAAAACCCGCGCCAGAAGCGTGTCGTGTCGTGAATAAGCATGAGACAAGAAATAGAGTTGTCAAATTATTTTGCATTTCTTAATTTATTTAAACTTCTTTGCACTACATACGATAAAGTACAAATGGCGGACTTAATGCCCAATGGCATTCTCTACCAGTCAACCAGAAGACGAAATAGAAAAAGAAGATCGGTGCGAAGAAAAAAAGGCGTTGAAAAAAAAAACTGTTTAAATAAAATGTATACAAGATACGGGTATATAAAATATAAATATACGTAAATACATAATATAAATATAAAACATATAAAAAATATAAATAAACAGATATGGCGATGTATGTTAAATCCAATTACGACTGCGCTTGTTCCAGCAGGTGCTTATGAAGCATCCGCTTGAAAGCTAACTTGCTTGGGGCTTGTCTGATGCTCAGTGGGAGCTCATTCCAGAGACGGATCGCCTTAAGGGCAAACGAATTAGACATAAAACCAGAATGGTGGGGAGGAATAGAAAGTTTGAGAGTACGAGAGGAACGCAATTCACAGCCTGGACGGATGGATGGATTTATGGAAGGGTTTTATTTTAATACTTTTAATAATTCATTCTAGCAACTCTACCGCTTCCATTTTCCATATATCACCAAACCCCCGACTCAGCTAGACTACTGTGACCACGTCGCTTTGAAATATGAGACAGTCCCAATTTATAGCTGACGACCGAAAACCGTACGAAATGAAGATATTGTAATTGAATTTCAGACTTTACGGTTTTAATTAAGTTCTGAGTTATAAATAGATTATTATGGCGTTTTGGTTGATGAGTAAAATTTCGGCTTTGTTGTGTCTAGCGTGATGGAGAGGAGAGTTATGGAAATTTAATATGTGTGTAATAATTTTAAATCCTTTTAGCGGCGGTTTTGTTTGAGTAATTGTTGCTTTGATTGATTAGAGAAGGACTGTTCGATTATGTTGAACATCCTAGTAATATTATAAATGCAAAAGTTTGTGTGTTAGTCTGTTACTCGTTTACGGTACAACAGCTGGACGGATTTTGAAGAAATTTTGAATGGAAATAGCTGGATTAACACAAAGACTACTTTCTATTCCACAATTTATAAAGTTATAAGGGAAAATAGTTTGTAATATGTGCGATAACTTAACTTTATTATATTTTTCGCAACTATAACATTTCTTTCGGTGCTGATATCTCTAAAACGGCCGAACTGATTTTCATAAAACCTAGCCAAAAATCACCGCTAGAAAATCAACTTTCAAATTTAAAAAAAAATATGGAAATCGGTTCACCCGTTTAGGAGTTACGATTCCACAGACAAATACACGCACACACACACATAGCGGTCTAACTTATAAACTCTCCCCCCCCCCCCCCCTAACTTTAGGGTCCGTCCGGGTTGGTACCACCATCTGATCCATTAACCTACCGCCAAGCAGCAGTGTTCGCATTGTTGTGTTCCGGTTTGGGGATAAGACAGCCGGTGAATTGACTAGCATAGAGGCATTCCATCTTAGTCCTCAGGGTCGGCAGTGCATTTGCAGTCTTGTGAATGCGAATGTCTATGGGTCACAGTTTCCACTTACCATCAGGTGGCCTGTGTGCTCGATTGCCTTCCTATGACATAAAAAAAAAAAAAAAACTTGCCAAATTTCCTAGTTCTAGGCGAACGTGAAATACCCTATACATTTTAATTCTTAAGAGAGTGCCGAAATAAACGTTGTTTTGCGGCATAAGCGGCCGTATCTTTTTTTAAGTACCTATAAATGTAGAAATTTGTTGTTTTCAGAGCTTCAACGGACTGTAGACCGGAATATTATGTTTTTAATTTCGACTCGATACCTTTACGCGTTCCCGAGATAAACAGTCTTGACATACAGACTGATGGACAGACAGTGAAATAGACAGACGTACAACAAAGTAATCCTATGAGGGTTCAGTTTTTTCCTTTTGAGGTACGGAACCCAAATAAATAAAATAATCCGGTTCAAATTTAAATCCTCTTAAATAATTACTTGTCCACAAAGGTATAACAAAAACACTAATTAAAATTAAACTCTCTTATAATACTACGGATCTCAGTCATGATTATATCCTCTTAATCTTAAATGACTTATCTTCAACATTTTTGTCAAAACAGATCAAATGCTTAACTCTAACAATAAGGTTTAAATTCCATTACGAGTTTTAAGATAAATACGACCTTTGTTCTAAGAAGGGCACATTGCAATAAGGTGTTAAGAACAAATTGAATTCAACCATAAAACTGGTAACGTAGGGTCCCTAATGGAGTATTAGATAATTGATTAGAGTGGACTTAAATTTCCCATTTCTGTTAATTATTATTTTAATGATAATTAGTTAAAGTAGCTATTTACATTGCTTTCATATATTTATTTTATAATTTGTTTAAAATTCATGGCTCTTTTGATCTTCGGTTGCCGTCAAATAATTATATCGGAACATATGAAGTGGTCAAACACATCTGAAGTTCCTTGACTTGGGAATAAGTAAATTAACGTATATTTTGATAACTTCAACTAATTTTAACATACAATAGGATAAAATATTTTTATTTCATAATGAAATACGTTTTTTTTAATTTTTATTACACTTGTTAACATATTAGGAGAGGCAGGACAGCGCGGTGCTAGGCAGGTTCAATACGCTGCACGCAGTTCCTGCGTCTCGGTGACAGCCAAATTTTATATTTTAGTTTACATAGCTCTGTACTAATATAGTTCTTAAGTTACCTTTGTTACTAACACTCTATGGACCTAAAGTTGTCTGACAATAAAAACATTTTATTTTTTATTTTATTATTAGCCTGTGTGTGAAAAATTTAGATACGGAATTAACAACAAGATTTAGAGTTTTAGGTAATTCTGTAGCTCTGCCTACCCCTCTCTGGGAATAAAGGCGTGAAGGTATGTATTTCAGAAAATTTGACAGTAGATTACACATTATAGAAACGCGCCTAGCCTGTTGGTAGTGACCCTGCCTACGAAGCTAGCGGTCCTGGGTTCAAATCCCGGTAAGGGCAGATATTTGTGTAATGAACGCTAATATTTGTTCCTGAGTCATGGATGTTTTCTATGTATTTAAGTATATAAGTATTTATATCGTTGCCTAGTACCCATAGTACAAGCCTAGAGTTAAGTTTGGGACTAGGTCAATTGGTGTGACATCGTCCCCTGATATTTATTTATTTATTTATTAAAACCAAACGTATCAGATTAAAATGAATCTTTGCTACCTTTATAAATTATAATAATAATCCAAACTCATCTTTAAATTTAATTCAACTTTTTTTACAGGATGCATTCCATGACACATTTCTTTTTTTCTTCTCATTTTGCCCTCAGTGAGGTTTAAAAACGTTTTTTGCTAACGTGAAAGTTATTTTAAATACGACAACATGACAACAAGCATGATAAATATATCCTTCTAGCTTCTTCCCGCAACTTTGTCCGCGTATCGTTATTCCCTCGGGAACTTTAATTTTTTGGGATGGAAAATAACTTATGTGGTCAGTCCAGGGTATAAGCTGTCTCCATTCCAAATTTCATCAAAATCCATCGCGTCGTTTCAGCGTGAAGGAGTAATAGACTAACACACACAAACCTTCGCGTTTATAATATTAGTAGGATAAGTAGGATAGATATCGCCCGCGATTTTGTACGTAGAATTAAATTTTCTACTTTTCTTCTTTCTCGGTTTTCTGGTTGTGGGCTGATTTTCGAAAAGATCTTTCTTCCGTGCGCAAGTCCGCCTCACACTTGTTTTTTCTTCTATATTAATTGCAATTTCCTTTACTTCCTGTATAATGTCCGCATTTCTCCATTCTACCTAAATGTATTAATTTTTTTCTTAAAAATATCACTTTTTATGTTTAATTTCCGATAAAGAAGTCTTATTTATACAGAGGTTTTGAATAAAAATGAAGTAACGAGGTTCGACGGAGTTACAGCAATCAATTCCGTCCCAGTTGCGGTGAGCATAACTCACTGAGCGTGCAGGACAGTCCTGTTTTAGCCGCGGTCGTATTCTGCTAGAAATAGAAGTAAAAACATGAAATGCATGCAAAGACTTGGGTATCATTAAAACCATAACGAACAAACTAGTATTTGAAAACATTTTACACTTAAGTATAACCTGACCTGAAAAAACAACAAATAAATCGAATTATATTAATAAAGATAGTTTTAATATATAAATTACTGGCAACACCCTTACTTTTGTCTTTTTAATAGAAAATAATTAAAACACTGACAATATTTTTAATATCTATCTTTTCCCCTTAAATCTTATTTGAATCATGTACATTTCAGAGTAAAACATCATTTTAGTGGTGTAATTTTTGAAGCGTAGGGCACTAGAACCATTTTCAATTACCAAAGCGATATTAAATTTTTCAATAAAATTATCCAATTCGGAGTTACAGCATCAAATGCGGTGACCATTCCTCACTACGCTGGCGGGACAGTCTTGTTTCCGCCGAGGCGATATTCTGGCAGAAATACCAGTGAAATTCAATTAAACTGCAACACATATGATTCTTTGATGTTACGACACTAAACACATGATTATCTGTGATCGTTTTATTTTTTATTCGTAGCAGGTCAACCTGCTACGAATAAAAAAGGAGAACGGCGAACATCCATAGACTCTTGGGGCCAACCATTACACTAATGATTTTTAGGCCGT
Source organism: Acleris emargana (assembly GCA_927399475.2). NCBI lineage: Eukaryota > Metazoa > Arthropoda > Insecta > Lepidoptera > Tortricidae > Acleris > Acleris emargana. The sequence goes on from OV656858.1 coordinate 2,420,205, forward strand.
TTTGTAGATCACTATGCAGGAAATTTTCAGTATAAAAATTATAGGCCTGGCCTTTGGAGAAGCAGAGATATGGACGGTTCTCCATGTCCACCACAGTAAGTAGATAAAAAAGAACTCGATGACTACTCTGATAAGTTATATTTAAAGAAGCATAAAATAATCATGGTATAGATATTAAGCATGTGCAACATGATATTATTATATGGACATGAATAAAAATTCAAAGGGTTACAATATCCACATAGATGATTAGAATGAGTGAATCATCATGCTCGAAATTACATATTTCCAGTAATCAATCTCATTTAGTTCAAAGTTAATGGTGAAAAACAGGCTGTTTTTTAGCGATTTCAGGCACAGTAGTTGTATTTGTTTCTTTCATACAAAATAATTAGTGTAATTGTGCTAATCAAATGAACATAGTATTTACCACGGTTCACTAATGTTTGACCAAAAAATTATCGACAAATAGTCATTTGACAAACAACGTTTCACCAAATGATCATTTGGCAAACGAGACAATTGACAAAAGTATCATCTTACAAAAACTCACTTAGCAATTGATCATTTAGCAATTAGTTTACCTATTTCTGGGCAGAAAAAAAAACAACCTCGAAGGCCAAGGCGGGAGCCAAGCTCCCGCCTTTGCCTTCTAACCTAACCTATCCGAGTCGGTTATGCCCTGATACGTCTTCCTCGTAAAATGTAAATTTAACTGTTGATCATTTGGAAAAATAAGTCATTTGTAAAATGACTAGTAGTAAAATGATCAATTGACTTAACATTTTTTTGCAAGACGTTGTTTGTCAAGTGTAATTTTGCCAAATGTCTTTTGGTCAAACGGCAGGACACCATTTACCACAAGAGGAGCAACCCACTGTTGTAAAAGTGTATGGATTGCCTCGTCGTCCAAAAGATGCATGCCGATATTAATTCCACAGTTTACACAATGTTGTTCCATTTGCCAGAGTTCGATTAATACACCAGAAATCAAAAATCACCGCAATGTGGGGAACGCGAAACGAAGTGAATGCCACTGACATTTATAATATTATGCGGGCTACAGACCATCAGTTTTAACTGCACAGTTGAACTGTCCAGTTAAAACGTATGTGTGTAGGAAAAACTGTGAACTGTGCAGTTAAACTGACGATCTAATCGAAATTTCATTAGGTAAAACTGTACAGTTGAAACTGTGCAGTTAAAACTGACGGTATGTAGCAAAAATTGTGCTGACGTCAGTTGGCCATCTACCCGCTGCAGTGAGCACGTTTTCTGTTACGTTCTACGAGTATAAAAGTAACCATGCCAAATCTACGTGAATAATGGTTAGAAGAATTTATCGAAATATATCATTCAGAACCTTCCTTGTGGAAAGTTAAAGCTAAAGAGTACATAACAGTCAACAGCATAAATAAGTGATCATTTCTGTACCTTGTCGCTTTCAATCGTTTCACAATTTTGTATAACATTTCAAACACAACGTTAAAGTGACAAGGTACATAAGTGATCACTTATTTATGCTGTTGACTGTACCACGATCGTGGAAAAAAAGAAGCAGCGTACGGAAAGTTATTGGTTAAACTTAGAGAGGTTGACCCTACATGCGACAAAGCAGCGGTAACTAAAAAAATAATTGCGGTGTCAGCGTCATCCGATGAAGCCATTGTGATTCCAAACGTCTTACAAGCGAGAAATATTATTAACAACTAAAAAAACTTAGCGTGTGTAGACACAAGGGATGTCAGTTTTATCTGAACAGTTCGAATGTGCAGTTAAAACTGTGCAGTTATAACTGATGGTCTGTAGCCCGCTTTATGTTATTGAGGATATTTCTACCCTCAATTTGTTTTTAATGTTGTTGGGTAACCAATGGCGGCAAATAAAAAGGGGAAAAGAATTTGTATTAAACGTGTATTAGGTTCGATCGCTAATAATGAGTGAGACCTGATGCCTGGCTGACAGCGCCTTTTATGCACAGCATCAGCGCCCTCTTAAGGCTAGATTACGAACTAGTTAGGTACTACGCTTCTATAGATCGATTTAAATCTTAACTAAGTTAGGTAAGTAGTTCATCACAATAATCATAGGTGGCGCTGCTGTTAAAGCCTTAACATATTGCCCCCCTTTGAAATAGCTATTACGCATCAGTAGTAGTATTTCAAATTGGGTAAGAAAAAAGGTAAGAAATTTATGACATGACTTTTACTACTATGTTTGGATAGGAATAAAATATAATAAACTAGGGTACAGTGCTGCCATCCTCTCAGTAGCTATTTGCTATCTCCGTTTTTCTATGACTCAAAGTGACACAAAATTCTCAGTTGCGAGTGCAAGCGTGATAGCAATAGCCAGCCGAAAACTATTAAGAAGCTGGGACACTGCACCTAGGTATTTAGGTGTGAACTGAACAAAAAACGATCCTACCTATTCATTCGGCTAAAGCATACTGAATTTGACGTGTTATGGCATTGATCTTAACTTGGTTACCATTACAATCAAGTAAATAAGAATTATATTACGTTGATAATATTGAAACCCATCAAAACAATATGGCTTCACCGTGTAGAATCTATCGTAGTTAATAAAACAAAAACATAGGTAAATTTTATTTGTAACACATTCGATAGCTAAGTACTACTACTAGGTACCTCCTACCTAAAGATAGAGATATACGATTAATATTAATTTATGATTCTGACAATGGCAAGGGACATATATTGTTAAACGCTCGCTTGATTTCTCCTCTGACGGTCTTGATGGTGGCTACTCTGGCGATGCCGTCGCGTCCCGGGTGCGTCGCGACGATCCTGCCCAGCAGCCACTGGCACGGCGGCAGGCGTTGCTCCCGCACCACGACGACGGTGCCGGCGTCCAGGCGAATCCCCCGCGCGCTTCTCCACTTGGTCCGCTCCTGCAGCGTGGCGATGTAGTCGCGGGACCATCTTCTCCAGAAATCCTGCGTAATTTGTTGGAGATGTTGGTAGTGTGTTAATCTATTTTTTGGAATATCGATGTAATCTTGGTCTGGAATAGAAGTCGGGGTTCTCTCGATCAAAAAGTGAGCTGGCGTAAGGATAGGGAATTCGGAGGTTGAACTAGGCAAGGGGCACAATGGGCGTGAATTTAAAATACCCTCTACTTGAATTAATATCGTTACAAATTCTTCATACGTCAATAAAGCCTGCCCTAGAACCCTTTTTAAATGGTATTTGCAGCTGCGGACAGCTGCCTCCCATATCCCGCCCATATGAGGTGTGTAAACGGGGATGAAGTTCCATTTTATTCCTTCATCTGTACAATGAGATACTAGTTCGCTCGAACTATCGGATAGGAACTGATAAAGCTCTTTTATCTCATTGTGGGCCCCATGAAAGGTAGTTGAATTGTCACTCACCAACTCCTTTGGTTTACCTCTCCTTGCTATGAACCTGCGTAGCGCAGCAATGAAGTTGGCTGACTCGAGCCCTGAAATTAATTCGAGGTGAATGGCCTTCGTTACTAGACAGATAAATACCGCGATATAACACTTAAAGACCTTGTAACCACGTCCTTTTCGATCTCTGATATTTATTGGTCCGGCATAATCCAAACCATTGATATGGAACGGTGGTGAGGGATTTATCCTTGATTCGGGTAAATTCCCCATTCCCGGTATAGTAGTTTTCGGTTTTGCTCTAAAACATTGAACACATTTGTTTACAATTTTTCTAGCTAATACTTTTCCTCTAGTGGGCCATACGCGTTCCCGAATGGATGATAGTAGTAACTGCGGCCCAGCGTGCAACATTCGTACATGTTCGTATTGCATAAGTAGCTTCGTGTATGTGTGTTCGTGACTAAGTATGCATGGGTGTTTTTTATTGTATGGGTATTGAGAAAGGCCTATCCGTCCTCCAACACGGATAAGTCCTTCTTTCATAAAAGGTTGTAACGACAGTATTTGCGATTTGTTAGGTATTTGTTTATTGTTGCCGTGTGGTGCCGGTAGAGTAGAATAGCACCACCCCATATCCTCCCGCGGGTATCGTAGAAGGCGATTAAGGGATTATTACATAGGAAAGATCTCCTCCGGGCGAGATAGGCGTCGTTAGCATTGGGCTGCTACCTATCTAGGAGAAGGAAAACTCCGAATTCAAACCCGGCGGGATAGGCGTCGTTAGCATTGGGCTGCTACCTATCTAGGAGAAGGAAAACTCCAAATTCAAACCCGACCCTGCATAATGGACCATGCGAGCACCATTTAAAAAGTTTATACCCCAGGAGGGTACTGGCAATGCCAGAGAATCCCTCCCTAGGCCTAGCCTGGGCAGCCCTTCGTACTCTGGGGGGGGCAAAATAGTGCGCGTATGTTCGGATCCCTCCGGGGATCGGAACGGCGGCGATGCCGTTTGCCACGCGTCACGCTGTGTTCGCAGGGGGGTTGGCAAAAAGCGGGCCGCTGAAAGCCGCCTTGCTACGATGAATGTTTGTGGAGGGATGGAACATAAATTAGATGAGGTATGTATGATGATGAAAGAGAGAAAGCTGGATGTTCTATGTGTGACTGAGACGAAGAAAAAAGGGGTGAGTACGTCCACACACGGAACCTTGACGGCTTTGTGGTCCGGAGTTCCGGTATCCGAGCACGGTCGTCAGGGAGTTGGCATCGTACTCACAGAGCGAATGGCTGAATGTATGCAAGAGCATGAATGTGTGAGCCCAAGACCTCTCTGGGTGAGAGTCAAGGTAGGTCTCACCCGTTTATTCGTAATTGGGGCTTATGCCCCAGATACGAATAAATCTAAAAAAGAAAGGGAGGAGTTTTGGGAAAGTTTGCATGAGGTTTCAACAAAATGCAAGGAGAATGAGAGGATTATTTTGCTAGGCGATTTTAATGGTTGGACAGGCGTGCAAAGGGATGGTTATGAATCGGTACTGGGTAAGTATGGTGATGAGCGAGTGAACGAGAATGGCAAATGCCTTCTCAATGTATGTTTGGCTAAGAATCTCTGCGTGACAAACACTTTGTTTGATCACAAAGAGATTCATCAGTATACGTGGAGACGTCAGAATGAGAAGTCTATGATAGACTTGATGATTGTGGATGAACGGTTGCGTAACAAAGTTGTAGATACCAGAGCATTTCGAGGAGTTAGCGTAGGTTCAGATCACTACTTAGTGGTAACACGAGTAAGGGGTCTGTTCACACGTTGGCGCCATCGTGTTCCCGTACCGACAACTGCGTTAGAGAGGATAAAAGTAGAGAAACTGAATGACGAAGTTATACAAGATGAATACGTAAGAAAGCTGAAAGATCGTTTTGAATGTGTTAATAAAATGAATGACAGTGAAGTCGAGAATAATGTAAATAATGTATGGGAGATTATGAAGAATGGCATGGTCAAATCGGCCACTGAAGTATGCGGTGTAGTAAAAAGAAGAAAAAGTAAGAATGAACGTCCGGAATGGTGGGATAGAGAGGTAGATGATGTCGTGAAAGAGAAGAAAAAGTGTTGGTTGGATTTTGTAGCTGTAGATCCAGGACAAGATCTAAGCGACAGAAAGAAAAAAGAGTATAATAGATCAAAGAAAAGAGTGAAAGAAGTTGTGGCTAGAAAGAAAGATTTACTGAATGAAAAGTATGATAGGAGTTTCTCTGACAACTTCCGGTCGAATATTAAACTCTTTTGGAGCTTGATTAAATCGGCTCGGGGGAAATCAGAGAAAACTAAATTAAGCGCGGTGAGGGATGAGTCTGGAGACTTAATATGTGAGGAAGAAAAAATGCTTGATAGATGGAAAACTTATTTTGAAAGCTTGTTTGAATGCGAAGATATTTGTCGTGAGCCAGAAAGCATGAGTAAAGATGCAAGTAGCGAAGATGAAAGTGTGATTAGTATGAGTGAAATCATGAAAGCTTTAAAAAGTATGAAAGCGGGAAAGTCAGCAGGTTGTGATAGAGTGTCGATAGAAATGCTGAGGAGAGGAGATGGCCTGGTGGGTAGTCTGTTGTACCGTCTTTTCAATGCATGTTGGAATAGCGGCCGAGTCCCAGAAGATTGGGTCAAGGCCGTTATCGTCCCTCTGTATAAAAAAAAGGGGTCACAGCAAGACTGCAAAAACTACCGCGGTATCAGCCTCCTTAGTGTTGTCGGCAAAGTATATGCGAAGATTCTAATAGAAAGGGTATTGAATGTTACGAATGACAAAATCTGGGATGTACAAGCGGGTTTTCGAAAGGGAATGGGATGTACGGATCAGGTCTTTTCACTACGGTCCATCACAGAAAAGTTCGTGGCTGTGAACCAAAAGGTTTTCTGTGCTTTTGTGGACCTGGAAAAGGCCTATGATAGGGTAGATAGAAAGGAGTTGTGGACGGTGCTGTCTATGTATGGAGTGAGCAGCAACCTGGTGCAGGCTTTGAGGTCCCTTTATGAGGGCTCCAGAGCCTGTGTCAGGATCAATGGGGCATACTCGGCCTGGTTTAATATCTCTAAAGGTGTTAGACAGGGCTGTGTTGCCTCACCATGGCTGTTCAATCTATTCATGGACAGTTGTATGTGGGATTTGAAAGAGTATGATAAGGGTTTGCGTATGCAAGAGTTGCTAATCAAATGCCTCTTATATGCCGATGATCAAGTTATACTTGCCTCATCGGTACTTGAGTTGCAGGAGATGGTGACAGTAATGAATGAGGGATTTAAGAAAAAGGGGATGAAAGTAAATGTTGCCAAGACCAAGGTCATGGTGATAGAGAAGGATGAGGAGATGACTGAGTGCGTGATAAATATAAATGGTGAATTAGTAGAACAAGTGAGCGAATTTGTGTACCTGGGAAGTATGTTTACAAGAGATGGTAAGTGTGAGAAGGATATCGAGAGGAGGGTGAATGCGGGGAATCAAATTAATGGGGCCCTGCACTCCTTTGTGAGCAGACAGGGCGTTTCACAAAAAGCCCGGCTGGCTGTTCACAATGGAGTGCTAGCCCCTACCCTGATGTATGGTAGTAAATGTTGGGTGTGGCAGGACAAGCATGTTAGTCGTGTAAATGCAGTTGAAATGCGTTCTTTGCGTAGTATGTGTGGTGTGAAACTGATTGATAGAGTTAGAAATGAAAAAATCAGAGAGAAATGTGGAATGAAAGAAGACGTAGTGACTAAGATTGAAAAGGGCATGCTTCGATGGTTCGGTCATTTGGAAAGGATGGATGAAAGTAGATTGACGAAAGAGATATACAGATCGAAAGTGAGTGGAAGGGTCGGAAGGGGCCGCCCTAGGCGTACTTTTTCGAATCAAATCGGAGAAATACTGGGAAAGGGCCGAATCTTAAGTACCCGAAACCGACGTGCGTGCATGACTCGATGTATGAATGTTGAAGAAGCGAAAGAAATTTGTCAAGATCGTAGCAAGTGGAAAGAAGTGGTCTCTGCCTACCCCTCTGGGAAACAGGCGTGATTTAATGTATGTATGTATGTTGTTTATTGTTTTGCAATAAAAAATATTCCTTTGGGAATGATTCTAATTGAGCATATCTAATTAATGTGCTCTCTGCAGTTAATATTTCATCGACTGTTAAGGGTCCATGCAACCTTCCATGTGCGTTTTGTGTATTTTTTTTGTTTTTTTTTTGTTTGAGATTATGTATGTAACGGAGAATGTAAGACAGTACATGAGTAAGTTTCGAGGCACTTGACCACCTTTGAAAAAGGTGCTGCATCGTATCATTGGTATGATTGTTACTAGATACGTTGCATGTTATGCTGGTGTCAATCTCAGGCACATGTCCCAGTGTCCCTTCACTACGTGCTGGCCATTTTTCTTCGGACTGACAGAGCCACTCTGGCCCATGCCACCACGATTTGGTGTCTGCTAGTTTGTCTGGCTGCACCCCCCGCGATAGAAGATCGGCCGGATTGTCTTCTGAACATACCCATCGCCAGTCGTTTTTATCTGTCAATAACAGTATTTTATTTACCCTGTTATTAACAAAACAGGTAAGTTTGAGGTTAGGATTTTTTATCCAGGCTATTGTTATTGTTGAATCGGACCAAAGATAAATCCTACTTATTTCGCTTTTCATTGCTAGTTTAATTTTATTAATATGGGTCGCGAGAAGTAGGGCTGCCGACAACTCTAATTTTGGTGTAGTTTGCGGTTTAATTGGTGCCACTTTTGATTTTGAGTAGAGTAAGTGGACTTCTATATGACCTAGTTGGTCAATTGATCGAATATAAATCACACTGGCCCCGGCCCTATTACTACTATCGGAAAATCCATGTATTTCGATTTTTACATGGTTACTAATGACTGAGCATCTTGGTATTCTCAATTGGTTTAAAGAGATTAATTTTTGGTAAAATTGGTTCCATTCCTGTATCATGTCTGGTGGCAACTCTGCATCCCAGTCTGATTTGAGTTTAAATAAATGTTGGATAAATAATTTAGCTATAATTATTACCGCCCCTATCAATCCTAACGGATCAAAAATAGATGATATTATAGATAAAACTTTACGTTTTGTGATTGGTTCTGAAATTCGGACTATTTTTATTTTATACATCAGTTTATCAGAGACACTGGACCATGCTAGGCCGAGGACTTTCTGAGTACCGTCTCCAAACTCGGTTGGGGATGTATGTTGGTGTATGTGCTGTGTTTTGGTTACCTGTTTTAAGATACTTTGCGAGTTCGACTTCCACTTTCGAAGTTGGAAATTGGCTCCCCGCAGGATCTCGTCCACCTGTAAGGCTGTTTGGGCTACCTGGTCTTCATCATCCCCACCCGAAATGAGGTCATCGATGTAGAATTGGTGTGCGATAGTCTCCGCTGCCGCTGGAAATGTATGTTCGTTTTCATGAGCTAATTGCAACAAACACCGTGTCGCTATATGTGGTGCCGATTTTAGTCCAAAACTCAGTGTTTTCAATGTATACATTTGAAGTTTTTTGTAGGGTTCTTCCCGCCAAAAAATACATTGGAGATTGTATTGATTAGGTTTCAAATAAATACATCTGTACATTTTTTCTATGTCGGCGTTAATGACATACCTATACTTTCGGAACCGTATAAGTATGTCAATAAGTTCGTCCTGTTGTATTGTGCCCTTAAATTGCAAATCATTCAATGAAATGCCGTTGTCTGTTTTACAAGAACAATCGAAAACCACTCTTATCGGGGTGGTGGGTGATTCTCGGATTACCGCTTGGTGTGGCAAGAAATTGCAAGGCCCGTCATAATTATCTTGTAATTTAATCATGTGGCCGGCCTGCTCGAATTCATTCATAAACTGTGTATACTTATCTTTCAAATCAGGGTTCCTTTGGAATTTATATTCTAATGCTTTGAACCTCCGGTAGGCAATGTGCCTGGATCTACCTAATTCGGTAGTTGGTGATTTTAACGGAAGTTCAATGACAAAATTACCTTCAGAGTTGCGAGTACATGTTTTTAAAAATATTTCTTCGCATTTTTGTTCATCATAAGGTAAATCATTTTGTACGGAACCCTCCTCTATTTCCCAAAACTTTTGCAACTGATTTTCAATAGAAATGTTACATTGCACCGATTTCGTTAATTTTGAATAATGTACGGGACCCGAAATCACCCATCCCAGTCGCGTGCGCTGTAAGATTGGCAAACCGTCGCCGAGCCTGTGCTGTCCAATACAAAGCAAGTTATAGAATTGCTCCGCGCCAATGATTATATCTACCCCGCCCGGCTCGCGAAAATCGCTATCTGCTAACTTGAAGCGCGCCGGGATATGTAAACACTCTTCGCTCGGAATGCGAGTATTTAAATCACAAATCGTAGGCACAATAAAACAGGTTAATGTTGTTGAATAGGTATTGTCCGCTGAATGTAGTGTTAGATCGCAATAATTTTGTATGTGCGATACACTATTATTGAACCCTATTACTTGTAGGTTATGTTGGTTTCTTGTAACTTGTAACTTGTTACATGCACTTTCGGTAATAAAATTCGATTGAGAGCCTGAGTCTAACAGCACTCTCATTTTATGAGGCCTTCCTTGTCTGTCCATAACCCGCACCTGAGCCGTGGAAAGGATGACCGTTTGGTTGGGAACACTTGGTTGTGTTCGATTTGTTAAGTGGCTATTGTTAATAAGTGTCGTGGTTGCGACTTGGCTAAAATTAAACGGTTCTTTGGAAAACGTTGTGATTGGTGGGTTCGTTTGTTGATCGTGATCATTGCTAATAGGTTTATGTAGCAATGTGTGATGTTTGCCCTTACACAACCGACACGTACTGGCCCTACAATTAGCTAGAATGTGCGTTGCGGACAAACAGTTAAAGCATAAACGTAACTTGTTTACTGCTCGAATCTTTGCACTCACATCTAATGATTGGAATCTTTGACATTGGTTAATGTAATGCGTACTTGAACAATATGGACACTGGTTTGGTTTATAAGTTTGTTTGGATGTTACCTTCGTGGTTTCGGACGTGGTTACCATGGCCTTCTTGGAAGCGGTGCTACCGGCGTCCGACTGCCTCGCTGACTCTGCGGTCTCGAGCAAGTCAGCGCGGTTTCTTAAAAATTGGCGGAATTCCTGTAAAGAAGGCAATTTTCTCGAATCAATTTTTTCTTCCCATTTGGATTTTAATTGGTTTTCTAGCTTGTTTACTAGGAAAAAGATTATAACGAGATCCCAATTCTCGACTGGTATATTTAATGAACGGAGGGTTCTTACATGTTTGGAAATATTATCGCTGAGACCTCTGAGACCTAAAGGAGTTGACGGGACCATTCCAATATCAAACAGGGCCCGCATGTGGTTAAAAACAAGAAGTCTAGGGTTGTTGTAACGCTCACATAGCAGCTGCCAGGCGAGCGCGTAGCTTCCATCGGAGTAATCGAGCGAACTAATTACCTCTAGCGCGCTGCCTTGTAAACAGCTGCGTAGGTATTTGTATTTTATGATAGGCTGCAAATTGCCTTTGTTTATTAATGCGTCAAAAGTGTCTCGGAACTCCAACCACTGTTTCACGTCCCCATTGAACCTAGGTAGGTTAATTTCTGGATATTTTATCGACTCACATGTGCTTGTAGCGGCAGGCTGTTGGTTGGATGCAGCTGTGCTGGGGTGCGGCAGGTTAGCGTCGGTTTGGACCATTACCTTACCCTTTGCTGTTAATCGATAATAACTTTCATCGAACGCTTCTCGCTCGATTACTTGCGCGTCGATCTCGTCGTCGCTGCACAAAGTCTCAATCCTATCCTGTACTTTTGTAAAATTATTGTATAAAGACGGTAAATTATCTAATCGCAATTTTATATCAATGAACATCTCCGCTGTTAATTTTGTGGTGTCTACAGCTTCGATAAATTTTTTGAAAAGGGTTAGTTTTCGCTTGCAAATGCCTCGTTTTTTCTTTAGGTCTTTTAATTCAAGTGGTGTTGTTTCTACGTTAACCGTATCGTCGTAGCTATCCTCTGAATCGCTCATTTTGGACAACTATTAAATTCAAATGAACAACACGCACGTGGCTTTGAAATTATGGATATGAATTTCACGGAATTTGTGAAGGGATACGCCAGCTCACTTGCCTGCTCGAATGCTGCTCGTGCGCCGGTGGTTTCGTTCTTCCTTCTTCCCCGATGGTTGCCTGCCACACACGTGGCTCGGTTTTGGTGGTATTTGACTTGTCCCTCCGGGGTGCTCCAACCTCGTGCTCTGCCCCAAAGCTCGCCCCCTCTTCGTGCTCTGCCCCAAAGCTCGCCCCCTCTTCAGAGTAACACCCAGTCAGCGTGAACCGAGTGTCGTTGATAAAATACCTAATTCCGGACTGGAACGCTTACGTGCAGCGGTATCTCGCTACGATTTGTAACTGATTCCCGTAGGATATAATGACGGATTTATCAACACAAAAGAGATAATTATCGATTTAAAGTCGGGGTCACCATATGTTGGGTAACCAATGGCGGCAAATAAAAAGGGGAAAAGAATTTGTATTAAACGTGTATTAGGTTCGATCGCTAATAATGAGTGAGACCTGATGCCTGGCTGACAGCGCCTTTTATGCACAGCATCAGCGCCCTCTTAAGGCTAGATTACGAACTAGTTAGGTACTACGCTTCGATAGATCGATTTAAATCTTAACTAAGTTAGGTAAGTAGTTCATCACAATAATCATAGGTGGCGCTGCTGTTAAAGCCTTAACAAATGTCTTACTACGACATTATTACGGTAACAGAAATCAACAATGTTATTAATTTTTGTTACATTTTAAATCCCATAGAAAAAAAATCTGAAACTTCACAAAGAGTAGTTAAAAAATACATCATTTATTATTGTTTTAGTTAGATTCCTGTAACGGTTAGGCCCACTTTCGCCTATCTCCTTTGAAATGGTTAAGTGACATGTTTTAAGTACTGGTTTTTCCACTTCGCTTTTTTTTATTTGCCAGTATGTTGGTTTCAAATCTTGTACAACAATTCGAACCAATTTCCGTTTTCGAGATGAGTTAAAATTGAGATATGGTAAAAATAATGGTAAGAGGCAACTTAATGAAAAGGCTTGTAGTATTTTTATGCGATGGGCTTGCAACCTGACACTAATATACGAGTACACTGGTAGGCCTGGCAGTGCAAAATGTAGTTATAGAATTAACAACAAGTTTTTAGAGTTGTTAGTAATTCTGTAGCTCTGCCTGTGAGGTAGGCAGTCTGGGAATGTAGGCGTGAAGGTATAATCTTCTCTAATATGTAAAGAATGGTAGTGAGATCTGACATTTGAATTTTTAAGACTACAATCTCAAAACTGCAATCCTGACACTTTAACTGCGTTTCCAACCGTAGTCCGATGGAATGCCTCTGTGCTAGTAGTTTCATAGGTTGTCTTTTCCCAACACTGCTGCTTAGCGATAGAATAAGATAGTAGTTAGAACTGGATGGACCCTGCACAAGGTCCTCCCAGTATCTACCAAAATGTAATGGAATCACTGACAATAATTATTATTGTTTTGATATATGAACACAGATTCAATGATAGAGACTAAAGTGGTGAAAAAAACTTCGCTGTCGTGCAGGTACTTAATTTAGACCCGGATTTGGCTTGTTAGTTCTAAATTACAATATGACGAAAGTGCAGAAAAATTGTTTTTTTTTTTATCAGAATAGTTCCGCGTAAAGGCTGTCGCAAGCCGTCCGGAGAGATTTATCTCGCGCTGTTTCCTTTCGCAGTTGGCACGGATCTGGGCCGGACTTATGTTAATTAAATCAACTTTTTATTTTTACTTTTTCTTTTTAATTGGAAATAAGGCAACTGTTCGACCGTCTAACTTTTTTTTATGTAAGCGTCTTATTATAAACCTTTTTTCTTACTTTTACAAGACTTTAAATGTGAATAATTGAGTTTATAAAAGGCTTGAGACATTAAAAACAATAGACTGACGGATTTTGGGAAATTATTATTGTCTGTGGCATTCTAAATACAAATTCGACCTTGTGCAGGGTCCTACTGCAAAGCAGCAGTGTTCGCATTGCGGTCCGGTTTGGGGATAAGACAGCCGGTGAAATTACTAGCATAGAGGCATTCTATCTTCGTCCTCAGGGTTGGCAACGCATTTGCAGTCTTAGGATTGCGGTCTTGTGAATGCGAATGTCTATGGGTCACAGTTTCCACTTACCATCAGGTGGCCTGTGTGCTCGTTTGCCTTCCTATGATATAAAAAAAAAAACACTTTATTTTACACCGCCATGTTGTTTTCACGATATTTTGAGTATTTTTCGCTTACAGGATAGGAAGATAAAACCAAAAAGCTATCTTTTTGTTGTAATAATTTTGAAAGGCAAAAGTAAAAACAAAATTGACGTACTTACTTTATTATCTTTTGCTTATCGCTTATGTGTTCTCTACACTATTTCCAGAATGCGTAAAAAATGTTTTTTAAAATCTGATTATCATGTTTAAGAAGTAATCAACCGTAATTTGTTTTTTAATGTGTCTGCAGTTCTTTTTTATTTAACATAATTTTATTCAAGTAAATAATGTACAGAAGTAATAAAAAAAAAACGTTACAATTTTTGTAAAGCAAAATTTATTACTTGTAATAATCTCTTTATTTATTCAAGTCATAAAAAAACATTAATCATAAAAATTATTTCGGCCCGTTTTGTAATCATGTTAATCGCTTAATCTAATTTAATGGCGATTAATCTTGATTAATGACGAGATAAAATTAATGGGTCTAAGTTTTTCGTACAAACTAGGCAGTTTAATTAATGTCTCGCTCCCTGGGGCCGGTAATTGATTGATCGGTGGAAATTAACCTTTTCGAGTTAGAATGAATTGGTGTTATTTAAGGATTGCTTGATTACTGCGAATAAGGTCGAAATTCCAGTGACGCATGCTACGCATGCATACGTTATTGGTTTTGATACGCTTCGCTAACGTTACGACTTTACCGCATGCTTTCCACACCGCTACCGTGACGTTAATAGCACGTCACTGCGATTCCGTACCGTCACCGTATTTTGAGCAGCGGTGTAGAGGATGTGAAAACGTCGTGACGTTTACGGCACGTCACTGCGATTCCGTACTGTCACCGTATTTTGAGCAGCGGTGTGTAGAGGATGTGGTAACGTCGTGACGTTTACGGCACGTCACTGCGATTCCGTACCGTCGCCGTATTTATAGCAGCGGTGTAGAGGATGTGAAAACATCGTGACGCTTACGGTACGTCACTGCGATTCCATCATGTCAGCCGAAAGACGTCCACTGCTGGACATAGGCCTCCCCCAAGGCTCTCCACTCAGACCGGTCTTGTGCTTTTCGCATCCACCGCGTTCCCGCGATCCTTACAAGGTCGTCACTCCATCTTATTGGAGGCCTACCTCACTACAATTCATTACCGTCACGGTATTTTGAGCAGCGTTGTAGAGGATGTGTAAACGTCGTGACGTTTACGGCACGTCACTGCGATTCCGTACCGTCACCGTATTTTGAGCCCGTATTGTGGTCGCTCTTTGTCGTGGCGTCTGTGTGCGTCTTGTGCGTAGCGTTTGCCGCAATAGTATTCAGCATTATTATAGCACGATTTTGCGCGGCGGCGACTGTGGTGGCTGTGAGCGGTGAGTACCAGAAACAAATGCATAGAAATTGCCTCATTTCCGCCATGGCGACTCGTAGCCTGGTTCACGCATCTCAAGAATCTTGTGCAGGGTCCGGGTCGCTTCCTACCATAATTTTCTTTAAACTAACAGCTGTATTCGCATTGTTGTGTTAAGGCGCTCCGTTTTTCGTTGTCCCATTAATGGGACTACGAGAGAAAACTCTTTCTTGTAGTCCCATTACTATTTATCCGCTTCCTGTATACTAAAATAAGGATCCGTGGTTTGCTAAAAATGTAAATACGGAGATAAGTTTCAGTTAGCTATCGCGGAGTTCCTATTTCTGGGTGGTTTGGCCCTCCGGGCTTGTTGCAAAACTAACATTACCGAAACCTATTATATTATATTCTATTATATTACAAGACGACGAAAATTTCCACAGCCGTAAAAACTAATGGGTCTGCGAGAAACAGTTCCTCCTCGTCGGTTAAAAACGGGGTTAAGGTTCAGGAGTAAGGCGACGGGTGAAATGACAAACTCACTTATTATTCAGATGGCTTGTGTCTTCGTTTGCGTTATCAAAGTAATTAAAAACTCAATGCATATTTTTTGCCATCGCTGCTGCCACCGTCATGCAACGTCGTTGCCATTATATTTTCCATTGCATTAGGCCATCTCGCTTCGATATCATCATCTTTTTTATATTCAAAACATTTGCAGAATGGGTGAAATATTGAACATGAGTCATCAATCATCATCCCAATTTACTTGAAATTAGCGCTAAGGCCTTAATCAAACGGGACATTTTTTTAAATTTATATTTTTAAATTCATTTATTTCGAGTAACTGGGACTCATAATTATGTACACAATATCATAAACAATCATATAAAGTAAAAATAAAGTAGATTAAAATCAGATAATACAGAGAGAATACTTACAGCAAAATGTCAAAATTATAAACAAAAAATTAAATAGAATAACCATGTGGAATAATACATTATTAAATTAAACTACAATACAATGTTTTGGTGGGTGATATGTCTGGCACAGCAGTGTCGTATATAGGGGCAATCTAGCCTGTCGGCAATCATCTCCAGGACGGTGTTAGCGCTGGCGCGCACTCTGCGCACTGACGAGGCGGCGCGCACGCGCATGGTCGCGTGGAAGCAGAGCGCGCGCGCCTCGGCGAACATGCCAGAGGCGCTGCAGCAGCGCCGCAGCGCTAACACCGCCCTAAAAGCGTTATTGAACTGTATACGGAGGGTATTGTACGACTTTTGAGTGTAGTTTTCCCACAAACTGCACGTGTACAATGATGTACAGTAAGCTTTAAAAAGCATAACTTTAACTTCGGTAGAACAACGCGCAAACCTTCGGGCGATCATATTGGCTCTCACGCACAAAGCCCTCCGCTCCCGCTCGATATCGGCATCGTCTTTGAGGTCGAACGTGACAATATGACCCAGGTACTTGAACTGTGTCACCCTTACTAGTGGCGTGCCATTCAAACGGACGGGTGGAACGCTAAACGGTCGTTTGCCGCCGGCCGTTTCGTTTCGATTCGTTATATCTTAAACCGTGACCATAGGCGTACTCCTCACAGATCTGTAGCAGCTTTCTTAGGCCACAGACCGACGCACTCAGCAGCACCATGTCGTCTGCGTAACTCAGGTTATTGATACAAACTCCGTCTACATGGCAGCCGAGATGCTGGCTACTGAGCGCGACGATCAGTGCGTTGATGTAGAGGTTAAAGAGTGTCGGAGAGCTCAATCCCCCTTGCCTCACCCCGCACTCAAGCTGATACGACTCCGACATTGCCCCAGCCCACCTGACGAAGTTGACCTGATGATCATACCAGAACCTAAAGATGTTAACAAATTCACGCGGCAAGTTAATTTCCTCCAACTTTTCCCATAGGATCTCGTATGATACCAGGTCAAAAGCCCTGGACAGATCCATGAAACATGCACACACTGGGGTATTACGATCCGTATAGTATCTGACGGTATGCTTAAGGCACAGTATAGCACTCTCCGTGGACAATTTAGGCCTAAACCCAAACTGGTTGTCGTGCAGTGTCATGTACTTGTCTAATTGTGCATTAAGCATAGCATATTGGAAAATACAATTCAAGTGGGAAATAGTTTCCCAATATGTGATTAAGGGTTAACTTACAATTAGTAAAAACATTACTAACATATTACCAACGTAGCTCTTATTTACTTGAAAGTAATGGCGGCCCTTAAACAATACATAACGCGTTGTGAGGCTGGACTAGTTGCTTAACGATAACGTAAACTATTTTCGAAACTGACACAATATGTATCGAATTGACGTCGGCGCTTGACCCGACCGTCTGACAGCTTACGTCAATCCTATACATTTGAATAACGATAACGAACGTCGAATGCATTTTTCGCTTCTACCATTTTATTCCAATGATGTATACAGAGGCGCCGACTCCGCGGATGCTCGGGGGCTCAAGCACCCATGACCATCATGTCTTTTATAATAACTAAAAATTACAAAAAAAACCCGAGTTAAATTCGTGGCAGTTCCTGCTAAAAAATGTTATGGTTATGTACAGTTAAACATAATTCATACGTTATTTATACACTCACACTTAGGGTGATGGCATTAATGAAGGACACTTAACTCTTAATCCAAAGATCATAAGGTTACAAATTGATTGTCTCTAAATAAATGAATAACCCTTATCTTCTGCACCAGAAGAATCAGTGTCCATCATTGGTCCTTTTTCATTACTGGTTCCATCACCCTAATTATGTGAATAAAGTACCTACCGAAGCATACTGAAATACACAGAAAGAAAAGTAATACTGCGTTTAAATATGTGTATAGGTATATGAAGGCAGGTCAGGAGCACCCTTATATTCTAAAACCCGATGGATGCCCCTCGATGTATACATGGACTAATGATTAATTATTACATCTTTGTTGGCAGAAACCAGCTTCCAGACGAGATCGGAGTCTGATGACAGTGACAGCACCTCCAAAGCTACAATGACAGCTGTTCCTCGCAGTAAGTTTTTTTCAGACCACTACTATAAATGTCCGGTTTCTCCTTGTTTTTTAGACACTCATTTCATAGACACTATCACTTCAAAGAATTAACATTTTAATAGAAAACAATTTTCTGCCGAACCCGTGTTGATTTGTGTTCCGATTTTTACCGAATTTATATTGTTAACCTTTTTTATTTCGGAGATGAAATGTCGTCGTCCCCGGTTAAAGTAGCCAATGGGGGGGGGGGGGGGGGGTGACGGACTCTTGAGCCCCTCAGTCTCCTGCGAGAGCTGAGGTGGAAGCATACCATCTAAAGCCTCTCCGGTGTTAACCTCCTATGGGCTGTTAACAGAAGCCTATTGCTTGGGCACCTGCGCCAAAGGAGGGAGGGTTCGGTTAACACCCTTCCCCAAATCTACCCTAACCTAACCTACGTGAGTCATACAGTATTTAAGACAACCTGAAATCAATACAGGTTCAGCAGAAAATTGTTTCCTATCTGTGGAGGGTAGTGTCTATGAAACGTTTGTCTATAAAAGCCCCATTATAAGCACCATAGAATTATGTCATACTAACAGCAACAAGTCTTGAGGAAGAAAATTTGTTGAAATTAGTTATTGCGGTTTTTTCAACAGGGTTCAACAGCGGCTCAGAAAAAAGTATCCGTGATTCTAAAAACTTTTTATATTTCATGACTGTCATACTTTTAGCACAATTATAAAACAAATACTTTTGGAAAGGTATCTTAGATATCACATGGATACGTAATTTAAATTACTCAAATTAATGCTAGTAGGAATATTTCAGGACCTAATTATGTCTAAATGAAATCATATCATTATGATATTGTTAACTTTATGGTAACTCTTCTTCACTTGACTGTAAATGCAAGTATATCGCATAAAGCCAGTATAGTTTTAAAAACAAAATGGATTTAAAAATGAAATACAAATGTCTGAGCTACGTAGTGAGTTGGATCTACTTTTGGGTTCACAAGTTTTCTTTAGTTAATCCCAAATCTGATTCGATAATGAACACTGGTTTTTTATTCAATTTAATATATATGAATAGATCTTAGTATTTAAATTTTTAATCGTCAGGACGTTTTATGGCGTCGTTTTCACGTGGTCTTTGTTAAAAGTGTATGAAAACTTTATTCCAATCTAGTGTTATGTTCTGATTAAATAATACTCCACTATATTGCTACCACTTCATACGCTGACTAACATCAATTTTACTTGTAAAGGAGCCAAAATTGGGTAGCAAATCAATTAGTGGTCATTAGTGTGAGCCGAGGCGCCAACAGCAAGTTGGCCGCTCTGCCAAAGTTTCAACCTAATGAGCTATTTACTATGAAATATAGACCTGTAGACATCTGTTGTTTCTTCTCATTAATGTTTTTATGTATCGATTTAACTAGTCATGTATAGTATTTTTACCCAGAAATATATCCCCCTGGTTGTCAATTGATCTGTACCTATGTCATTTTCTAGGGATAAACCTATCTCAAAATCAAAGACCGTCAAAAATATTTTAGTACTTTAAAAATAAAGAAAAACCTTTATTGACGATAAAAACATTACTAAGCATTAAAAAAACAAATAAAAACCAATATCATACGAATTTTTGCAAATTGTTATGTTAGTTTAACTGGATTAATCAATGTTTTTATATTAATGAAGTCTTGATTAAGTTGACGATTAAATCTCAACAAAGTTTATTATGAAAACATTGCACTAATCACAATCACACGTAAACACTTCATCATCGTGATTTGGTTCGTGCATATAGCACCATTAACATGACCACCTCAATCCCCCGATCGTCTTGAAAGTGCAAAAATATCAACAAACTCTACCGGGTTTAAAAACAAATCTTATTGTTTCAGGGCACTGCAGGACGCCACATAACAGATAACAACAAAAACATGAAATTTATATTTTTTGATAGCCTAGACATACATACAGTCATTACTACAACAGGCCGAAAAATATCACTGCTGAACTTATTTGTCCTCCCAAAAATCTCTGCAACGACCTTGCCACTGAAAAATTTACAATACCTTTACAGCAAATCTCTCTCTCTCTCTCTCTGGCATCTGACAATGTAATAGTAATACTCTGGTCTTACTGCACTAGATTATCTGCGGGAATATCTTATCAAGCATACATAGCGTCTTCAGTATCTTTGCAGAACTGCACTGCAGGGTGTTTCATTTTAACACTTGGAATGTTTAACGAATTTGCTCGAATTCTTTGTCCTACTTATCTCAAATACCATTTGAAGATTTTTGAATCAAATTTCATGATTATGCAACTCTCCAAATCTGCTACAGGCGGAAAAACGCGTGATGGTGGTTGATGTCATGTGTTTGACATAAGTTGACAAGAAAGTTACCTATCGTTTGTTGCGTTTGGAAAATTAATAAAGATTGAAAATTAGCTTTACATACGTGGTCAATTTGTGCAACCTCTAAATATTGATATTTTACTTTGAAAATAGACATTTCCATGTTTTACATAATTAAGACGGCGTAAACGAAGTCTGCAAAAAATATTACTTTTTACAAATGTGAAACACCCTCCTATGCTATGTTGTAAGTGCAACCTCATTACTATCGGGAGAGGATTGAATTTGCTTTGGCTATTGAATGTGTGATTGATTGAGAGAACAATTTCTACAAGAAAAACCGGTATTGTCTGTTTATACACTGAACGTACAAGCAAAATCCATGATAAGCGACAACTTAAAACGTTAGAAATATGAGATTTAACTTTGATTGAAATTCCTAGAAGATAACCATATCATTATAAATTTGTAAAATGAATTCAATGATTCCAGAATCAGAAATGAACAATAAAAACACAGTTAACTATGATGACAGCGACAAACATTTCAGAACAACTACCACTTTGTAGAATTTTTGTAACAAATTAATTTATGAAAGTGGTAAATTTGTGAAAGTAATTAAACACCCTGAAAGTGACTACTTATATAATTATTAATATTTTATGTTAGATGTAATTATAGTGTTGATCTCTAATCATTATAAGCACATAGAATGTTTATATTTACTTAAATTATCTTTATTAAAAGACTGACGATTCAAATAGGTTAAGAATTTACGCCAAAATGTTTATGTCAAATAGCAGTGCGTTCCGCTGGATGGTTTGAGTCTGTCTTAAATTGAGTTTTTTTTAAGCAGTGGTTGGAATAGGTAGTGCTAGTTGACGTTTTCTTGTCGTATGTTCATTCATGCGTGAATGAAGAATAATAGGAAGATCGTAGCGAGTACTATACTTCTTTTATATAGGTAATAAGGTAGTTACTAAAATGTAAACAAAATCGGGTGAAAGGGGGGGGGGGGGGGGAGGGTCTAGCCACGTAACTGTAGTGAAAACGCAATTTGCAGAACTATGTCTGACTTTAGTTGCTATGAGGATCTCCAATTTACTTCCACAATGGAAAATGTGTCAATTTCCTAAACAGAACAAAGTTTGGAGCGAACTCAGTACTGACAGACTCAAAACTACATCCAGACACCATTTGCAACTCTGTCACTTTAACTTCTATTAACTTTGATACAACATTTGTGCATCAATCGCGATGTTTTACATTGTGACAGTGTTACATATGGCTCTTTCTGATGTATCTATTTAGATATCTGTTTCTGTAACTCCGAAAATGTATTTCTGAATGGG
This sequence comes from Acleris emargana, assembly GCA_927399475.2. Taxonomy (NCBI): domain Eukaryota; kingdom Metazoa; phylum Arthropoda; class Insecta; order Lepidoptera; family Tortricidae; genus Acleris; species Acleris emargana. Next base: position 2,441,992 of record OV656858.1, read on the forward strand.
ATGTTTAGTAATTTTGTTACACACATGTAACGTACGTGAAATAACATTAAAATGTTCCAGTATCAACTGATTTGTTTTATTCACATTTAAATAATGAAATCCCTACTAATATTATAATATATAAATATTATAAAAGTAGCACTTATATTTTTTCCCAAAAGTTTTATGTAGGTTTAGGTTATGCCAGTATTGCAGCAGCCCCAAAAATGAAGCTCTGCCATAAAATGAAGAAAAATGCGAAAAAGAACAAGTAACAACTAAAGACAAATGAGGTCATGGTGATGAAGGTAATAGGACCGATACAAATTGTATCATCAAAAGTATAATCGTAGGACCGCAAATGTATTGCCAAACCTGAGGACTAACATCGGAAACATCTATGCTGCGTTTCTCACGAGTTGTCTCATCTCAACACCAGAAAACAACAATGCGAATGTTACTGCTTGGCGGTAGGTTAAAAAATATGTTTTTCTCAAAGATGCTATGTAATGTCGGCGTTATGTTAGTTATTTTAGGCTTCAAAGTGCCACGTTCCCGACGGAACAACTCGAGAGAACTGTAAAGGAATTTCATACAAAATTGAAGGCCTAGGCCGGGAAGTAATTTTTTTTTAATTTTAATATGACCATGACAGCTGGTTTTATGAACAGGCTGAATAGCTGAAAATCGTTTTTTTTTGTATCTGTGTGGTTCGGACCAAAAATATCCGCGTTAATGCCTATTACACAAATGTTTTTTGAGTGATGTTTTTTTTTTATTTCATTGCATATGTTTGAGAAAAGCACTATACATACCTCGCCGTGGAAAGGGGTTGCCAGCCTCGTAACTATCCGACCTCGCTTCGCTTGGCCGTCTATATGAACTCGGCCTGCAACCACCTACTTCCCGGCGTCTGTAGTAATGTACTATTTCTAAACTTGAAACTTGATTTTAAGAGGCCAGATACTCACCTTCTTCATCAATAATAGAGTTCCTGTACAAACTACAGTTTGTGATATCCTTGTCATTCCACCATCTAGTAGTTTTGCGACTTAGACGCTATACATTTTTGACGATATGGCAACCTAACCGTTTTACTATCAGTACGTTCTGCATACATTGGCGTTTTGCAACTGGGACATTTTGTTATTTGGGCGTTATACAAACGTTATAGAATTAAGTCCAATCCTTAACCAAGGCATTCTACGAATAAAACGATGTAAACAATTAGACATTTTGCAACCAAGATCTTATGAAACATAGTCGTTTTTTAAAATAGTCCTTACGAGCCTAACCAGCAGGAAAAGTATGTAAGCTTAGGTTAGAACTGTGACCCCAACAGAAACAAACTATGTCAGAAAAGTAGGTTAGGTTAGGTAAGAACTGCGACCTTAACAAAAAGGCGTTTCTTTAAAAGTTTTTACCTAGACTGAATTATGAAACGTTAATTTTTCCACTGATTTAAGAAAATTTGCTAAACTGTTATTCAGACAAATGGTGGTATCTCATGGTTAGCCAAAACTCCTGTAGCAATTGCAAGCATATTACTAACGGGTGAGGATTGAATCTACTTCATTTATTGAATTTGAGGTGCTGCTAATTGGCGTTGAGAGGTAGTATATAAATGTACGACTAAGTTTCGTAACTCAGTGGAAAAAATAACATTTCTCAATTTTAGTCCTTAATTTTAAAGAAATTCCCAAAAACGATAACGAACGATAAAGTAAATGATAAAACATACAAAAACTCGCCTTCAACTCGTCTCGGCTCGGCTAAGATGCCCGTCATAAGAAACGTCAAAGTCGTCAAAGCAAACGTCAAGTCTTAAGAAGCCTGTCATTTCTGACGCATCTTGAGACGGTCATCTCAATCAATACAGTTTATTATTAAAACAGCCCTAAAACAATCCCCTACCACCTCTTAAGTGAAAACGCTAAAGGATAATCTGGACCATCCTATAATCCGACTAAAACAAGTTTACCTCAATTTTCCAATCTCTATTTTCCGTAGTAAGTAATAACTCAGCAGATTGCCCCGGCGCAGCTGCCCTAAATCATCCCTAAACTTCATAAATAAATAAACCTGGGTCGGATCGTAAATTTCACTTAAAACTAACAATTTATTCCCCATTGAATAAAATTTCCAACCGACTCGTTTTCAATTTTACCTATTCCTGTTTCCGCGTGTGGCCCAAGTAAAGGAGAGAAAAGAGGAAGGTAAGTAAAGTTGTTGTAGCGTCAAAAGAAACTGATCACTTAAATACCTTGTCGCTTTACTGTCACATAAGCAATGTCAAACAAGATTGTCTAATGTGTTAATGCGATAAAGTACAAAAGTAGCTTGAAGTGACCAGTTACTTTTGACGCTGACTGGACAAATAACAAGTAGGGATTAATTTTATACAAGTTATTTGGTACTACCATCTTACGGCTGAACCCTATATTCAAACCGCGGATAGATGTCGAGGGCAAATGTCCAATTTTAACCCGAAGTAAGCCTTATCTATTCACGGTTTGAATATAGGGTTCGGCCGTTAGATGATTTATTTAGTAGAACAGCAGAGGCCGGAATTCTCGTAGCACTTTTGAGCTGTCATAGGGATTTCTCGTTTATCGACTTCCGATATACACATTTTATCGATACATTATAGGACACAGCATATTATAAGATTCAAAGTAGAGGTAAACAACAAGCGACCTCGTCGCTAAAGAGCGGTCTCTATCAGATAAATTTTGGTTAGTTGAAAATGTGAAATAGAGATTTACAATGAAAACAATAAAAGTTAATAGTTAACAATTTAATAAATAAACGATAAAACACTGAACTGAATTGATTAAATGAGATCAATTCAGTTCAGTGTTTTATCGTTTATTAATGTCCTGTTTGTTTTTGTTGCTTCATCGTTAGTCTCTCCATAAATGAACGTTAATGTTTTTTATGACAGGCATCTCAGCCGAGACGAGTTGAAGGCGGGTTTTTTATTTACATTTATTTTATCTGACACAGTTTTTTTCTGTAAGGGGTTGCAGTTCTTACCTAACCTAACCTACTTTTCTGGAACTGTTTTTTTTATGTTGGGGTCACAGTTCTAACCAGTCACCAGCTTCGAAGGCAAGGTAAGGCAACTAGACTAACATTCGATTTAACCAGCAACTTTTTACAGCTATACACGTTAAACTTGCACCACACCGACCCTGTGAAGTTTGCCTTTAATCACATTAAAATTTCACTCGGCTACATAGCGAGCACTTCAAATTCCCGCTAGGTTCCATTTAGCAGTTCCGTGGTTATATTTAACTATGATGATAGTATATGTACGAGGGGCGTTCAATAAAAAGTGAAAATGAGATGCAAACTCTTTCAATATTAGGAAATTAAATACTGGCCGGTAAAGCTGATTGCTATGAGAAAAAAACTAACTATCTTTTGTTTTAAAAAAAACGGTCAAGTTCTTTGCAATGCTATTGAGTACGTAAGCGAAAATGGAGAAAATTGAACTGCGCGCCGTTATCAAATACTTGTGTCTGAATTTTTTTTCTACGGACCAAGTCAATTTAGATTTGCGGGACACTTTAGGGTCTAATGCTCCTCCGTATTCGACAGTCGCACGTTGGTGCGCCTAATTTAGACGTGGAAGAACATCGACCAAGGATGACCCCCGCTCAGGACGCCCTACTACAGCAGTAACTGAAGAAATTGTGAAAAAAGTCGAAAACTTAGTTTTTTCAGATCGTCGTGTCACGGTTCGTTTTATTGCTGAAAATGTAAATATGGTTGCAATTCGTGATGCTGGGTTCGATATCTTTAAGCATCCTCCGTATTCACCAGATCTCGCCCCAGTGATTTCTACCTATTTCCGAGATTGAAATAATACCTGAGAGGCCAGAAATTTGAAGACGACGACGCGGTAGTCGCTGCCGTACAAGATTTTTTTGAGTACTCAAGATGTGACCTTTTTTAAAAATGGAATGTGGAGTTTAGAGATAGATATGAAGTGTGTTATGCTAGAAGGTGACTATGTCGAAAAATAAAATGACTTTTAATGAAAGCTGTTTATAACGTACTCATTCTCACTTTTTATTGAACGTCCCTCGTATTTGCGTGACATGATGTCGTTGACATTTATAGTGTATTTGACAGGAGACTTAATTGCATTTGATTACTTTCTATTTTAGCTCAATGAGTAATTTAAAGGCTGTAATTAAATTATAATGTTGACCTCTATTCCACTATGCAAAACCATGTAGCCTTTGACGTGTTATGATAGTATTGCTTTAACTCGGTGCCATTACCATCAATTGGGTTTGTTCATATTTTTACAATAACTCTAATTCGAAAACCATTTAGAGGCATAGGGTTTTAAAACCGTTCTGCATTATTAAGTTTTTGAAATATTTATCTATTTCGGATATTTCAACAAAATTATATTTGACCTTTTTTTGACTTCCGTTTTCGGCTTGAAGCCCACCTAGGTGTATCTTACGGGTTAGGCGAAAACCGCTTGAAACAGTATGTTTTAACACACTATTAAAATCACTTTTTATCATTAGATTATCATTTAATTATTGTACTTTATTAGAAAATGCCAACCCAATTTTTTTATAATCATTATCATCCATAAAATGCGCATTTTTGCCGTGTGGTTGCCGGGTTAGAATAGTGCCACTCCATGTCTTCCCGTGGATGTCGTAAGAGGCGACTAAGGGAATAAAGGCTTGTAGTACCTACTGTTAGGCGATGGGCTTGCCACCTGTCACGAATACACTGGGAAACATCTTAGCCTACTTGTGCGGGATGTGGTTACAGAAAATTATCAAGATTAAGACTTGTTGGTAATGAAGGCGTGACTTTATGTATGTGTGTAAGTATCATCCATAAAATTTCTGCTAAATAAATAAGATATTAAAACAAAACTATTCGGTCAAATACAAAATTAATGAAATTGATCCCTTAAAATTACCTATTCTTTCGAATTAGAATGTAAAAACCGTGAATTATATTTTTTGGTATATCCCAATTGTATAAGAGCTAACGTAACGTAACGTAACGTAACGTAACGTAACGTAACGTAACGTAACGTAACGTTGACAACACGATAACATGTCCAAAGCAATATGGTTTTACCGTGTGGAATTTCAGCGCTAAAGTAGCCAATATTGTTTCTGGTCTACCCGTATTTACTTCCAATCTGGCGTGATGGGTTTAGAACTGAATCCAATATTGTAGTTTACTGGATTGTTATTCGTGTATTCCATCAGCAATGCACACTTCTAAATGGAAACCAATAATTTAATCGAAACGATTTTGTTTGTTTTGTAAGGTTACTGATAGACTGAGGTTTTCGAGGGTCCGTTATAAGATATAGCCCTCTCCATAGCCCTCTGAGTGACTTTGAGCTTCCTTATAAGGCCAATTGAAAGGCCCAAAAAAAACGAACGCGCTCGCGAGACGAGACTGCTGTCCAGAATCGACAGCTGTCTGTCGTCGCCCCCCTGATTAAGGCGGCACCACACATAACGATACTACGCTTATTTCATCCAACAATATCATATAGTCATTCCATCTTAGTCTTCCGGGTTGGCAACGCATTTGTGGTTTTAGGATGACAGTCTTTAGATTGTAATCTTGAGAATGCAAATTTGTCTATGGGTCTCAGATCTCATTTATTATCAGGTGGTGTGTCTGTTCGTTCGCCTTCTCTATGGCATAATTTGATAAGGTAAGTGAAAGGTATTACTTAACTCGCTCTCAACCGATTATCAACCGGCGAATAAAATTCTCCCGTGAAATCGTAAAAACAATATTTTAGGGCGTGTATTTTAAATTGAGTAGGTTTTTCCGTCAAGTGACCGTTCGGAAGAGCAATATTGTACGTTTTTAAAACATCAGCCAATCGATCCATCGCCGGCAGCCCTGTTCGTTTTTCTTTTTTCAGAAAGCCGTTGACTGAACTGATCGCGGCCCGTAGTTTAGCAAAAACCGGATTTGTACGTGAAATGTTACGTCAGAAATGGACATTCGGACAAAGGAATGTTTTGACATGAAATGTAACGTGAGAAATGGACTTTCAAACAACGAATATTTGGACCGGTTGCGGATAGGAGTTGAAACTATAATTGGATTATTTTTTGGGTATAATCCAAAATCATGTCCAGTTAAAGAAGAGTTTTGTCTACGTAACGAAACTGTCGATTAACGTCAAACACATACATTTTTGTAAATAAATTGTAAGTTAGACATCATTTAATTGACATTTGAATAGCGTCTATATGTACATTTATTTTGGTTTGTATTCTTTTGATTCTTTTATATAAAAAACCCCCCGTCCCGTGTGGTTGCCAGGTTAGAATACCACTCCATGTTTTCCCGTGGATGTCGTAAGAGGGGAATAAGGGAATAAATATAGGCTTGTTACTGTTAGGCGATGGGCTTGCAACCTGTCACTAATATGCTGGTAAACATCTTAGCCTATTTGTGCAAATTGTGGTTGCTGAATTATCAACATCTTTTTAAAGTTGTAATTATGTAGCTCTGCCTATACTATGGGATTACAGGCGTGAAGGTATGTATGTGTATGTATGTATATAAAAAACCGGGGAAGTGAATGTTGGACGCCATATTCTGACACCGCCGTTAGATACATAAAAAACTATCTCGAAAAACAACAAATCTGAATGAGTTTTCCGGGTTTGGATCTTTGAGAGGTCCAACATTTTATGGCAAAATTTCATTTCGGCAAACATTCACTTGGCAAATAAACGCTTCCCATATTTTTTTGTCAAACTATTTGTTAGGCAAACGACATTTGTTAATTCCTCCGTTACCTAAACTACAAATTAAAATCATTTCTCATTTGGTGACGTATAAATTTTGTCTCTTAAAGACAGGCGCGCTGTCGCGGACGCAGTCATGCTGCGCAATATCTGCGTACCTAAGCGAAGTCAATTGCCCGCAGCTCCTGACCACTCCAGACCTCCTCTCAAGGTCACCAGGACCAAAAACCTTTTTGCTCTTCATAAAATTAGGACCAATGCTGGAAAGCGAGCTCCTGTATATAGGCTTTGTAACCACGACTACAAACTATTATGTGATGTTGATAATTATGTTCTCCTGCTCCGGTACCCGGTTTAGAGCCGCTGTCACTATTCTATACAATAAAAAATCAATTAATAGATAAAAAATAGACCAGAATAGCTCGCTGTCCGGTCTCATCAGTAATGTTCAAATTATTAAAGGTATACAGGTTATATTTTTTCTGAAAGTGATATCACCACCTAGGTTATAATTTATGGAGCACTAGTTTTAGTGCAAACCCCTTTCACAAGCCAGATTGCATGCAAGAGCCAGGTTCGTTAGGCGCAACACAAACGCTGACAAGATTTATGTACTGCGGTCGACGACAACAGAACTCTAAAGCTTTCTACCTACTATGCGATGCTATACTATAATCTTAATGCTATATTGTAAGTATACGTACAAGCATGTATAATAATCAGTCGATGTGAACAGAAATCTAAGCCTTTCCAACTTATGCGATGCTATACCATGACCTTAATGCTATATTGTAAGTATACGTACGGGCATGTATGATAATCAGTAGACGACAACAGAACTCTAAGGCTTTCCACCTTCTGTACGATGCTATACTATGACCTTAATGCTATATTGTAAGTATACGTACGGGCATGTATGATAATCAGTAGACGACAACAGAACTCTAAGGCTTTCCACATTCTGTACGATGCTATACTATGACCTTAATGCTATATTGTAAGTATACGTACGGGCATGTATGATAATCAGTAGACGACAACAGAACTATAAGGCTTTCCACCTTCTGCACGATGCTATACTATGACCTTAATGCTATATTGTAAGTATTTGTACGGGCATGTATGATAATTAGTAGACGACAACAGAACTCTAAGGATTTCCACCTTCTGTGCGATGCTATACTATGACCTTAATGCTATATTATAAGTATACGTACGGGCATGTATGATAATCAGTCGATGAGAACAGAACTCTTACGGCTTTCCACCTGCTGTACGATGCTATACTATGACCTTAATGCTATATTGTAAGTATGCGTATGCTTATGTATGAAAGTCAGTCGATTAGAACAGAACTCTAAGGCTTTCTACCTACTGTGCGATGCTATACTATGACCTTAATGCTATATTGTAAGTATACGTACAAGCATGTATAATAATCAGTAGATGAGAACAGAACTCTAAGGCTTTCTACCTGCTGTGCGATGCTATACTATGACCTTAATGCTATATTGTAAGTACACGTATGTATGATAATCAGGCCTCTATTTTCTGAGTAACCGTTGCTTTTGATACGTTATGATACATACATACATACATAAACTCACGCCTCCATTCCCAAAGTGGGGTAGGCAGAGCTACAGAATTACCAACAACTCTAAAAACTTGATGATAATTTTCTAACCACATTTTGTACAATTAGGCTAAGATGTTTTTACCAGTTTGTTAGTGACGTTATGATAATTATTGATTTTAACTTAGCCGCCATTTCTATCAATAAATAGGAGCTAGGTATCAATTTAAGATATAAGGGACAAACTGGTATTATGATTATTAAAATAATTACAGGAACTGTGACAAGCTTCAGAAAATTAAAAGCTATTTTTATTTTTATTTTTTATTTTATTATATCGTAATTAGCATAGCGTCCTCTACAGCTCAAACCTAATCTCGCTCTAAAGAAATAAAGCAACAGCTGCAAATTATTTTGTATAATCCTTGATGATTAATTACGACGTTTTCTATCAGGACTGCCCAGAAACTTGCTCAAGCTGAAACTTTAACCGCATCAGCCGTTGGACCTTTTTATCTCGTCGTTTGGGTCTTTGTTATAGGTTTGCTATTTATATTAGGGTTTAATATGAACGGCAATTTATATAGACAATAAAATGCCTTTGATCTTGAATATTACGTCAGAATTAATAAGCCGTTGCGTGGTTTTGGAGGCTTTAGCGGATATACTGCCAGACAGAAAGACACACAGACGCGGTATGTGACTTTGTTATTATGCAAAGAAGATAATTAATTAAATAAAGAAAATATAAAGACTTTGAGTGGGGCCAAATGTTCTTAGTTAATTCGGGTAGTTTTGCAGGGCTCTAGGAATGTTTTTCGATTATTCTGAAAATACGGAATTTTATTTACATCACAAGCAAGTGTCATCATGTTTGGGAACATTAAATGTTATTGCGTAAATTTGATTATTATACTAACTTTGCCTTATTTAAAGACATCTTTTGTAAAATATTATATTACGGTTTCTGGTAATAATGTTATTAGTATTAAACTAAACTATTCCTCAAAATTTCAAAAGTTAGTAGCTATTGTAGATACAGTTGAACCCGGAATAAGCTGTACATTTTAGTACCTTGTCGCAGTAACGTAGTTAAGTGAGAGTATTTTTTACCGATCTTGCCGGGACTTTTTTAAATTAACTTTGATCAAAGTGTTTATGTTATTTTATTTGAAACTAAAGGTCTCAATTTTATCCAAATATATCAAGTTTAAATCACAAAAGTTGAAAGAACATATTCACAGTATAACATACAGATTCTATGATTTTATCCTATAATATCAATAAAATTACAATATGTTGAAATTTAATCAAGGTAGGTACTAAATCCTGGAAAGTTTTTTTTTTCTTTTTTTATGGCATGGGAAAGCAAACGAGCACACAGGCCACCTGATGGTAAGTGGAAACTGTGACCCATAGACATTATTAGTTATTAGTTATTATTGCAGTACTAGAACCTCTGGTTTCGATCGTTCTTTATTAATTAGTTTAACTGTACCCACTTAGGGATCAATCTCGGTACATTAACCACACGCCAGAATACTCAGCCGCAATTACTAATTGACAATCCATTTGGGATCGGAAACTAAGAATAAATTACCACTCGTATAATTGTACGATCTTTAAACATGCAGAAATGTAAAATAGCCATATCGCTTATGCAAGTATGAGCTAATTCTTTATTGAAAGTTATGTGGTGCTATTTTAAGTAAATTTCAGAAGGTGTAAATATTTTAGATATAAAGTAGTGAATCCTACTAAGTCATAATAGTTTTCCTTTTAAAATCGTGATATTGTGAGTAATATGTGCTGTTTTAGTCCATCGCACACGAAACTCTTACGAAAATGACACTTTTAAAGTTCTATATTTCCTAATCACTCGGATACCTTCCAAAGTGAGTGGCGGGAGCATACACTTAATGGAGAGGAATGAAGGAAAACACGGAACACTTATAAGGGCTAAAAAATATCTAAACGGTCTCCAGGGTCTTAACCGCCCTCCCCCCTTCCCCCTCCGAAGATTATGCATAACAAAATCTGAAACAATCGTGATTTAAAGATAATTATTTATATTTTATGCAAAACATAAAATAAATTGGACAAACTTTACAGTAAGTAATGAAAAAAACTTTGATCATCTGTTTAAAATCAAGGGAAGTCAAAATGGACCTTAACTTATCTTCATGTTTTTGTCTGAGATGGTTCCATTATTTATTTAATTTATGAAAACAAAGTCATTTCTGCGATTTTTTCCAAATGTACCTTATCGTGTCGTGATACTCGGTTTTAGAGTGTAAGGGACAGCGCTATAGCAGTTATACGGCTCTGTCTCGTTCTTTCACCGTAAACTGAACTGGATTCCAAAGTAACCCCCCTTCACCCCGGTATCGCCCGCGTGCCGCTACATAATTAATAAAATATAATACTGGAAATATTTCAGAACAAATGTCAGATGATTATTTCGATCAAATTACACAATTTTTAGCTTAACGCGTCTACGTTTTTGTACCTATAGTGGAGATCTTGAAAGCAAACTCCAGCTTCATAAAATATTAGAATTTTCACCAGACAGATAAGCTAAATATAGAACCTTTTAGAACACAGATCCAATTCCACTGGAATAGGTAGTAAAAAAACAGCCTATTTTTCGCTACCGACAAAAGATCCAATCCATTAGGCATGTACTTTATAGAATAAAAAAAAAACAATACAACAGCCAGCCATTACTTTTGACGCCTTATAGATTGTTTTTAACTCAGTTACAATACGATAATGGTCAATATGGTTTGGCATGTCAACTTATCACCATACCTGGGATAACTCGGGGCAAGTTCTAGGGATTTGATATCGATAAAAAAAATGTCGATATAATTAAATTAATACATGTGCACATTGAACATTCTCGATTACTGTAAAGAGGTTCGATGTCATATCTGATATCGAGCCTCTTAAGATAATAAAAGTATGCGAACGTCATTTCAATCAAAATGACAATTTACTGTCAGTGCCATTCATATTTTAGAGTAAGAATAATATACGAGGTAGGTAATATTCCGCTACGTTTGTTACAAAGTCCAAAATAATCATGCCGCCCATAAAACATCCACGCCCACGCGATAATTATATTAACTCTTGGATTTGTGAATATCCTGACATACAACTACGTGAGTCAAAATTATTTTCCTCTAAATGTAATGACAGTTTTCTCCAGGAAAAAATACAATGTCACGCGTCACGTTAAATATATAAATATTGTATCGACATCTTTTTTATCGATATCAAATCCCTAGAACTTGCCCCGAGTTATCCCAGGTATGCTTATCACCAACGTCTCGATAGTTCTTATTTATGTGACAGTAATGGCAGCCAACAGAAAAACAATTCAAAGGCAATATGATTTAAAACAGTACTGTAGAAAAGAGAAATGACAAAATACATTCAAAATGTATAGGATGGACGTATGCTGTCAGAAGGTCGCATCGAACGGTTCTTACCCGTGGTACTACTGACCAATGATTTCTATTTGAATATCAAATGAACAGGGTCGACGGAGCTACGCTGTTATGTTATGTTATGACTGACTATGTAGTTGGTATTTCTCTACCATAACTACTTCACCCGGGCACGGGTAGCGATGCCCTTAGCGGGGGGCATGCTGAACCCTAAGTTAGAGGTGCGGTGGTGGTCGCACCTCTGGAGGGGTGCCTCCGTCGGGAGTCAGGCCGGTCGAGCGCAGCTCGGCCGGCTGAGTATCTTGTAGGACTTCGTTTTCTTCGGTTGCTTCCAAGTGTTCGGTTTCTTCGGTTTCTTGAGTATGTTCGGTTTCTTCGGTTTCTTCGATCTTCTCGATCCCTGCAGTGATGCTATGAGGCTCAGGTCCGGATCTGGGCGGGCGGCCACGTCGTCCTTGGCGGCGGAGCTTCTTCCGTTCTTCAGTGCCCTCATCCACTGCGAGTTGGATGGGATCGGTGGGATCGAGCAGGATGTGCTTGGGGCGCCTGACGGGCGCCCCGAGCGCAGCGAGCACGTCGGGATCGGATGGGGTGAGTTTGGGAGTGTAGGAGGTGGCACGGACGATGAGCGGGTTGGGGTGGTGTGAGCCTTTATCAAAGAAGCGCCTGGACGCGTCCTTGATAATGTGACTGATCGACGGGACGCCGAGGTCCCTGTGAAGGTCCGCGTTGCGAACAAACCAAGGGGCCCCCGCGACCGATCGGAGCAGTTTGTTTTGAAATATCTGTAGAGTGTTCATGTGTAAGTCGGGGGCGTGTGCGAATGCCACGCTGGCATATGTGAAAACCGGTCTGATACATACTTTGTATAGTGTTAGCTTGTTGCGAGCGCTGAGTTTGCTGCGACGGTTGAGCAGGGGACCGAGACGACCCTTGATCATCTTGGCCCTGTTGAGTACTATTTGGATGTGCTTACTGAAGCTCAGGTGTCTGTCCAGGGTCACGCCGAGGTATTTGACCTTTGGTGACCAAGGAATGGGTCTATCGAAAAGAACGATATTCTCGAGGTGGAAATGGCGGAGGGACGGGTAAAACCAGACAGCCGCACTCTTCTCGGGGTTAACCTCTATCCTCCAGAGTTTAAACCACCGACCTAGGTCGGTGATCGCCTCCTGGAGGTAGCGCTGGATGACGGAGGCGTATTTGTTGGTGGTGAAGAGTGCGGTGTCGTCAGCGAATAGGGCGAGCTGCACGTTGGGATGGCGCGGGATATCATTAGTGTATAATGAATAGAGGATGGGAGAGAGCACGGACCCTTGCGGGACCCCGGCTCTGATAGGATGGGGGCGGGAGAGCGAGCCTTCCACTCGGTAGCGAAAGCTTCTGTTACTGAGGAAGCCCCTCAGTATTAGGACTAGCCCAATGGGCATACCCATAAGCTGAAGCTTATAGATAAGCCCATTGTGCCAGACCTTATCAAAAGCCTTCGCTACGTCGAGGAAGATAGCGCCCGTGGGAATTCCTCTCGCGAAGGTGGAGAAGCCATCCAGTATGTGCTCCGTGAGGCGGTGCACCTGGTGGACGCATGAGTGTCGGGCTCTGAATCCGAATTGCTCGTCGATGAGGATCGAGTTGGAGCTCAGGAAGGAGTGAATGCGGGATAAAAGGACCCGTTCGTACAGCTTGCCCATGGTGTTTAGTAAGCTGATAGGACGATAGCTGGAAGGATCGGGGCGTGGTTTTCCCGGTTTGTGGATACCGATCACCACTGCGGTCTTCCACGCCTCGGGGAAGTGACAGTTGGACATGCAAGCGTTAAAGATAGCTACAAGGAAGAGAAGTAGAACGGAGGGAAGCAGTTTGAGAATATCGTTCGGAATGCCGTCGGCACCCGGCGCCTTTCTCGGTCGCAGAACCCTGATCAGATCCTGAACCTCCTCGAGTGTTACGGGAGGGAGAGGAGGGTCGGGAGGAGGGAAGGAGGCACGCCTGTGTACTTCGGAGTCGACCCAAGCGATATGGGCCTCGTCCGGGTACAACGTACTGGGAGAGCACTGCGACTCGAGGCTGGCGGCAAGGACGTCGGCCTTGTCGCCGTCCTCGAACGCAGGGCCGGAGTTGTCGGGATGGTTTAGAGGGGGCATAGGAGAGGCTGTGTCGGATTTGATGCACCTAGCCAACCGCCAATAAGCGGTGTGGCTCGGTTCGATGTCGGATAACAGATCGTTCCAAGAGTCGTTTCTCAAAGTCGCGACGCCGGTTTTGACCTGGTTTTGAAGCGCACGCAGCCTAACTCTATTCTGTTCGGTCGGGTAAGAGTCGTAGTGTCTGGTCGCGGCGTTTTTGGCCCTCACCAACTCCCTCAGCTCTCGAGTGAGCGGGGGACGTCTGTCCCTATAGGAGGGCACGACTTTCGCGGAGCTTTTTAGCACTGAGCTGAGGTGATCGGTGAGAGCCCCAATCGCCTTGTCCGCGTCGTCGGTACTCGTCAGAGTCTCTGTTAGGTCAGTGAGGTCGGTCGGGTCGTCTTGGAGTCTGTCCTTGACGACCTTCCAGTCTGTGATAGTCTTGGTCTGGGGGAGCGAGTCGGAGGGGAGGCCTAATGTTACAACAAGAGGTCTGTGGTCGGAGTCGAGTTCGTGTCGCACTTCTATAGAACGCAGCACGAGTGATACGTTCTTTAGAAGTACTAAGTCCAGTATGTCGGGTCTATGGTCAACGTTGTGGGGAAAGTGGGTGGGTTCCAGTGGAGCTATGAGGTCCACTGAAAGCTCATCCACTATCCGGTGGAGTCTGTTACCGTTTGGGTTAGTCGTAGTCGCATTCCATGATGTATGCTTCGAATTAAAGTCCCCTGCCAGAATGACAGAAGGCCCTAGGGCTAGAAGAGCTTGAATGTCGGTCGTGAGTATGTCCTTGTTCGGTGAAAGGTAGGCTGACGCCGCTATGACCGGGCACAGCTCACGGCTCACGCAGACGGCAGACTGACACTTCCAGATTAGTGAGGGGCGGAGGGTCGAGAGGGCAACAGTGAAGGTTGCGTCTGTAATAGATTAGGGTGCCCCCTAATCTATTGTCTAGTCGATCGTTACGAACAGTCAAGTAGTTAGGTATACAAAACCTGCGCGTGCTCGGTTTGAGAAACGACTCCTGTACAAGAAATAAGTCTAAATCGTTATCTTTGATGAAATTTAAGACAAGCTCCTTCTGACCCTTAATACCGTTGGCATTAAAGGAGGCGAGCTTGAGCGATCTAGGCTTAATCTTTAAAGATCCGTTATCCATTAAATGGGGAAATGGGGGCACGGCCGCCGATACCGGCGATGACGTGTCTGTACTCTGACATTAACTCTATCATTCGGAGGCCCGATGCACCTCGAAGCTTCTCCTCCAGCACGGCGAGGCTCTCGCTAAAAGCGAGCGCCCGGCATACTAGGGGATAGGCCGAGAGGTCCACAGGGGGAGAACCACTACCACACATCTGAGTCATCGCCGGTACCTTCGGGGGCGCGGGGGATGGGGCAGGTTGGCTAAGTCTAGGAGGGGCGGCGGCCCAGGGATTAGACTTAGCGGGTGCGGGACGTGAAGGTTCGTAAGCGGGTGCACTTCTGAGTGGCGGAAAGTGTACCTGGCTACTGAGAGCGGGCCTAGCGCCCTGTGAGGTCTGTGGGTTGGGTGGGTGCGAGCTCCTCTGGCCCGCCCGGCCGGTTACTCGCGGAGCCTTGGGGCAGCCACGGTAGTTAGCCGTGTGACCCAATTGTCCGCAAAGTACACAGCCGGGAGGGTCAGGGGTGCCCTTAACCCGAGCACACTCAGAGGTGCCATGATTGCCTAGACACTTAACGCATCTAGGCGTCCCATGGCAGTTCTTCTGGCTGTGCCCGTAGTTCTGACACCGGTGGCACTGGGAAAGCGCAGAGGTCTTCCTAGGAGGCTCAACGCTGATTCCCGACAGTTTTGACACATGTGTCAATTTAAAAATTTGTTTACCCTCAGGGGTATTGTCACTAATTACTAAAATCAAATCTAGCGCGCCCATGTGTCGGTTCTTAAGTCGATGAACCTCCTGGATAGGAAGGCCCTGACTGACCAAATCGAGTTTGATTGTGTCGATGTCTAGCTCCTTCGGGACACCTCGGATTACCGCCCGCAGGACTCTGTCCTCGGCCGGGGTAAACGTATGATACGCGACCTTGCGCGTGTTCAAAAGACGCGTAAGGTTTCGGTAATCCGAAATCTCCGCGACTTGCACACTAATCCCTAATACAGTGTTCCTAGCACGTGTAAAGCGGATGTTATTGGTCGTGATGGCCTGAGAGAGGTCATCCCACATCCCTTTGTTATGAATAACAATGGGCGGGGGAGCCTTGAGTTTGGGTTGGGAAAGAGAAGCGGGAGTGACAGTGGACGACTCACCAGTGGTCTTTGAGGGCACACTATCGTTGCGGGGCCCTCTAGGGGTCTTAGCCGGTCGCTCGCTGGGAGGCGGAGATAACGCTGCCTTTTTCTTTGAGGCCTTGCGGTGGGACACGGTGCTCCACTCCTCGTGGGCCGTGTCCATATCGACCGTTTCGGAGGTCGAAGGAGTTAGTAGCGCGCCTCTTTCCGGGCTCGACGACAGTCTGCGTGTGCGGACTAACTCCTTTTTCTGGGTCGGTGGAGAGCGCGATCGTCCGCGCTGGGACTTTGCCTTCTTGGCGTAGGAGTCGGGGGCGGCGGTGGATGCCGCGGAGAAAGGCGCCACGAATGGGGTTCGTGAACGCGGCCGGGCCCGCATCTTGGGGTCCGCGGCCAGTGAGTTGCGACGGGCAGCTCGCAAGTCGGCTTCCGCGACCTCGCGGACGTGCAAGCGGCTTGCTTCGTCGTCCGATGATTCCGAGTCAACGGAGATCATAGGCGGAGCGTCGGGTGAGGAAGGAGAAGAGGTCGGGAAGGTCGGTTCCAACGTCGGAACCGCATGAATAACCGCCCGCGTCGGCGGCGTCGGTGGCTGAGCACTGGCGAAGCTCATCAGAGCGGTCAAGAGTCCCGCGAACTGTGGCACACTCTCCTCGAAGCGGAGGAGAAGGTCACGGACATCGGGTCCAATGCCGGACGCGCACTGACCCGGAAGGCACTTATCCATCATGGATAAACAATAAGTCACTGTCTTAATAACGAGTCTCTATCTCAATTAAGAGCAGCATCACTGCACTGGTCACAATAACAACACTGCAATCCAGCGCGTCGGAGCGAACTCTACGACGGCGTAGGCGACGGGGGCGTCGCGCATCGGAGCGCACTCAACGATGGCGTAGCGGGGCGTAGCGGCGGGAGCGACGGAGCGGTACGTGTTCACACGGCGAGCGCAGAAACACGACGGAGCTACGCTAACGCGGAGCTCCTTTTTCTGGGTGGTTTGGCCCTTCTGGCCTGCTGCAAAACTAACATAACCTAAACCTACTTCATATTTATGATACTAATTTTGGTCAGTAGTACAACGCAGTAGTACCACTGGTAGTACCACGGGCAATACCTTGCATCAAACACCTAAGTCAATTCTATACATTTTGTCACTTTTCGAAAATAGTTTACGTTAGTGTTACGCATAATAATGTCTAGAGCCTTTAGCCGAAGTAAGCTCAATAACGCATTAGAGTGAGTGCAATTAGAGTAAGAAAATAATAGATACGTGATGCTCACATGCGCTTCATTTATATCAATTCAGAAACGGTATTATAAGCTTTTATCTTTTTTTGTGTAAAAGGAGGCAGATGTGCAAGCGAGACACCTGATGGTAAGTCATCATCGCGACCCATAAACTCCCGCAGCACCAGAGGAATCCCAGGTGCGCTGTCGGCATTTGAGAAAAGAGTAGGGTATTGGTTCGGAAATACAGATGCCGAAAGGGCGTGGCAAGAAGGCCCTCGAATAACGCACGGTATTGGATTTCTAACTATCAAGATGGTGTTGATGAATTGATAGTTTGGTTTGAGTTTGGAACATCCATATTATTATAACTACCCTTCAACACGTTCAGAAGCGATAAGTAAATGGTCTATATTAAGAAATCTGTGGTTGTATTTTAATGATAATATTAAAGTATTACATGTCATTAAAGTATCGGCAATCACAGATACTGGGCTTCTATTCCCGGTAACAAACATTATCGTTTTTGACCTGTTATGGTATTCTGACATAAGCCGCCATTACTGACACGTAACTGAATAGAGGCCCCCGTTTCTCAAATTATTGTAGAAAACCTATGATATGATTATGCATGCGTCTGTTCTCATATTTAGGCATTAGGACACTCATATAATCTTATTAGGATACTCTCTTTTCGGCTCGTTTCATAAAACCACACTCGTGTATTAATGCCTCATTATGCACCCGTTACATAAAGAAACTATTAATAACCTGCCAAGTTTTGGAATTTGGATTGGACTCGCATTTCTGTTCCTATTACGAGATAACAACACTAGATGACTGCAAAAGAAATGAAACAAAACATTTGTTCGTATTTGGTTTAGTGTTAATTTGTAAGAAACAACATTAGCTAAAAAGTTTATGTTCAAACCGTTGTTAAAATTAAAATCCACGGATCCATTTACTCCAAAATTTCATTTAATTTATTAAAGTTTACAAAGTGCCGACACACCAAAGCTTCTAACAAACGATATTAATTCCTTAAATTATTACCCAATTATTAAATGCTGCATCCACCTTTTAGTCTTAACTCCATCTGCTTACCTTTACCATAAAATCATGAAAATTTCAATTATCTCCATCAATTTTAAAACAGACGTATACATTGCTGCTTCTAGCAAAAAACCTTGAAAATGTTTATTATAAAAGACGGCAATGAACTTTGAACATAGCGAAGAGCTTGAAATGTTTGCAGTTTCGTGGTAGAAAGACTAAGAGGATTACCTTAATGGCTCTTTACTAGCCATTTCTATTGAGCGATAGATTTTTCTTTTTAAGGTTTCTGAAAACGGTGTTTCAAAGTTATTGAAAAGATTTTGTATTTTAAATTATAATGTCTTATGATCGTATTTATAATATTACCTGTAGAAAAATACTTACAAACCAACTATTACCTGCGGCTCCGTCCGCTTAGAAGTCATTTACAACTATCCGGGCTAATAAACTATCTTTGTACCAAAATTTACATTTGCATTTATAACATACAAGCGAACCACCTTGCTTCGTTCCGATTTATGTGACTTTCCTGTAACACAAAGACATCTACCAAAATTTAAAAAACACAACAAACAATTTTCCCTGAAGAAGTATTTGTCTAATGGTTAAAACCACATGAAAATCCTTTGGGTGAGTTAAATGAGTTAGTGGTTCGTTATTTGGATATGGAGGAGGTAGCGGAAATGCAGACAGACATACAGACAGACGCGTAAAGTCACTTTGTTGAATAGTATGTGTGGAATAAAGAAAGATTAATACGAAGAAGTAAGGACAAGGATACGTTATGGAGCAGAACACAATTTATTTTAATTATAAAGTAAGTATCAAAATACATTATTACTCCCACACCAATGACCAACTTACCAATAAACTTAATGGACTCGTCCACGAACCGGCATTTAAACTTCTGTAATGGACGTTAAACTTTGAAAAAAGAAGACGCGGAAAAGAAAAATAACGAGACTAAAGGTTGGTTCGATTTATTGTTCAAGTAGCCGGGGAGTAATGAAACTGAATAATGCATGCCGGTGGAAATTGCTGACAGTAGGGGTGTAAAGTTCCTTTTGCAACTAGTAATGGGGCGTAAAGGACAGTTTTTTGCTTATGTGCTGTATATAATTGACTTACTTAGGTTTAAAGGTCCCTGTATGTATAGTGGATGGACACGATTGAAGAAGTCTGAAATAAATTTATTGTTTATTACTCGTATGACTAATTCGTTTTGGAAGGTTAGGTATCTTACTTTATTTTATTTATTATTAATATTAAATTGGTTAGTTGTTTCAATCTCTTGTTATTAATTTATGTTTGGTGATTTGTCTACCTAAGACCCTCGGCTTTATAATAAGCCATGTTGCCGCGCGCGCGCACGGTCCTTTGTCATTCAGTCCGCCCCTCCTTCCCTTTACAGTGGCCCTAGTCTCGCGACGCGCGCTTTTCTTGCTGTGGCGGTGAACAATTATTTCATGACACGACTGGCATGCCTATTTTGCCATCAGCCATGAGTGTAAAAAAAAAACTTAAGTTTTTTCAACGATTTGTTTATTGTATATCTGAAGGCCCGCAATTTTTGCAAACAGAACTGCACTGAGACTTAATTAGGATTGTAGAAGAAAGCACTTGGGAAGTAAATAACACTTTTCTTTCCCAAACTGGCTCAACCCTGCTGCCGCCGTGAGAGATTCGCGTGTGAACACACAGCGATTAGGTTTTCATGAAGCTTCGATGCTCCCTTCAGGAGCGATGAATAAAGTTACAATTCGATATTGCTTCTGAAACTAAGATATTCGCTTTCTATGATCAAAGAAATAAGGTCGAGAATAAATTCCTTTTTCGTCGATCAAGTCTCCAGCATTTTTTTTACTTAGTTTATAATTTGAAAGTCCATAAAACATATACGCACACACACACTTGCACAGCCAATTATGTATTTGTTGCCATCGCCAGACATAATGCTGTTTTAACTTCACTAGTCATAAATAGAGGTCAATTATGGTTCGCTAGAATTTTTATAAGTGGATATGGTCAACCAAACATGGCTTGTATGCTAATTGGTTTTCTCCATGTCTAAATCTAATAACTAAAATTTGAATTCGTAGGCCAACAACAAAAAGTCATAAAGACGAAAGCATATTTTTACTAAAACTTTATTACTGTGAATTTTTTAAATTGAATCTACCTTTTCAATCTCGCGCATAAACTTTGCTCAGGCAAAATTAAATTAATTTTAACGGTTTTTTTTCTCCATTTACTTAGTCCTGAGTACTCCTGAGCACAATTAAAATGAAGGAAGACTTATTTTTCACGACTCTTCAGTCGCTGCCGGCAAATGAGAGTAGTTTAATCTCACTAAGGAATTTCATTTCCATTTTCTGAGCGAGTTTTTTGATCCGTAGTCAACTCTGCTTAAGTAGCTAGAATTGTACCCAAAGTTAAACCTGCTGGTCATGAGGCTTAATATTAGTTTCACTTCTCATGGTCGTAAAATTTAACTTTCGTTTCTGCACATCGGAACTAAAGCTCCTGATTTAGCTCGAAGGGATTAAAATATCCCGTCCCGTGTGGTTGTCGGGTTAGAATAGTGCCACTCCATGTCTTCCCGTGGATGGCGTAAGAGGCGACTAAGGGAATAAAGGCTTGCAGTACTGTTAGGCGATGGGCTTGCCACCTGTCACTAATACACTGGGAAACATCTTAGCCTACTTGTGCAAAATGTGGTTTCAGAATTATCAAGAAGTTTTAAGACTTGTTGGTAATTTTTTAGCTCTGCCTACCCCACCCTGGGAATGAAGGCGTGAGTTTATGTATGTATGTATGTGTGGATTAAAATATTTATTATTAAATTTACTTTGGAAACCGCTAAACAACCAATCACGGTGTTTGTGAATGGAGGATTATCGCCATTTTCAGTGATTGTGTATGGACCATTTTTAGGCTGTGGAAATATCCTCAAAATGACAACTGAGCAAACATATAAAAAAAAATAAAAAAAATCGTGTAATACGATTCATGATTACGAATATGAATGTTTAATTATATCGCTTGCGTGATATTCTATAGTTTTTAACTCGGCTACCATTACTGTCTCGTAAATAAAAGCTATTAAAACGTTAACAATACGATAACAAGCCAAAGACCTAATTTCATTTGCTATAATTGTATCACTTGCCATAAAGTATTTTTTTCTGAAACCGTAAACCAAACCGTAGAGGCCAAAAGGTCAGGTCAGGTTAGTTTTATAACAATTCTGAATAATTCACGGTTTCAGAAAAAATGCCTTTATGCGAATGAATACTATGGCAAGTGATACAATAGGCTATTTGACAAGGTGAAAAAAAACGTAATAATTATGTATATTCATATAAATTATGAGTTTTAAAATCGATTTAAGGTATTCTTACTTTAAAAAAATGGATCTTTTATCCAAAAAACCACGATAAAACTTGATAATTTTTTATCTGTAGCCATTTTATCGAAAACGGCGCCTAATCCATGATGACGTCAAGGGTCGGTAAATATCACAGATTATAGGATGTCTGTATATCCTGTAATCTGTGATGTCTGTAAATATTGCATATGTCGTTCATGTCGTTGTCGTTCTGTTCTTACGTTCATTGGTTCTTGCGGTTACCACAGACAGTTGACGTTTGTTTGTTTTTCTGGCTTTGCTATGATTAGCCAATGTCAGTTTGTTTATGTATTGACCACTGACGTCACTGATTACTGTGCGACGCCATCTTGCCCAAGAAAGCGTTTTGGCGGCATATTTTAAAAGTGAATTTTTATTTCCTTTTTTTAGACGAAAATTACCACTTTTGGAGTACTCAATAAACACCAACAAATAATCTGAGATGGTTTTCAAAAACCTGTCAAATAGCCTATTATAGCAAATAAAATTAGGTCTTTG
This sequence comes from Acleris emargana, assembly GCA_927399475.2. NCBI lineage: Eukaryota > Metazoa > Arthropoda > Insecta > Lepidoptera > Tortricidae > Acleris > Acleris emargana. The sequence continues at coordinate 2,464,360 of OV656858.1, forward strand.
ACTTGTTATCGTATTGTCAACGTATTGATAGCTCTTTTTTTATGACAGTAATGGTAGCCGAGTTAAAGACAATAGAATAACACGTCAAGGACATTATGGTTTTCACCGTCAAGAATACAGGCCCAGTACGAAAACTTAAAAAGCATCAAAAGCGAACAAAAAAGTACGGGTAATTTTAATTTTAAAATTCGTTTCGTCCGCAAAATTTTCCATCCTTATCAAGTACCAATCTCTTTAATAGGTAGAGATTCCCGTTTCCAATAGGTCCATAAAAAAAGCAAAAAATCCTCACAAACGATCCTTTCAAAGAACGCGCAATTATTTGTATCGTTACTGAGTTCTTTTGCTACCATTTTGTTTTCTTAAGCGTGAAAAGGGGATTTGTTCTTTATTTTCTAGATTACAAAAGTGTTTTCTGTTTGCTGTGTTTATGTAAATTTATTTCTTTGTGTGCATGCGGACGGTCGTTAAAACTTTTCTACTGGCTGTTAGTATGTTTAATGAAATTCTTTGAATTATGGACGTGGAATTTGTCGTATCTACTTTGATTGTTGGATGTATGGACATAGTGTCAATAGAAAAGTACTTCGACTTCGTCTTTAAGAGTTTCTGTTACCTATTGCTGCGGGTGCTAGGGTAAATAGGGTTATTAAAAAAAATGAATGCCATGTAGACGGAAACCACCTTAGATATTGAAAAAGCAATAAGTTTTTTTTTTTAATTCCTCGTGTATCTAAAACATAATGTAACATAGGTATTGAACAAAAAAAGAAGATATTTATTCGGTCAGTAGGCCACACGGGCACTTTTACACGTCAAAAATCTACCAGCGCTTCACAAGAGACCACTGCTGAGAAGAAACGCCGCAAGAAACTCAACAGTCAGTCGTTTTTTAAATATACAGATACAGATCGAAAGGGTATTTACAACTCACCATTAAACTAAATAAGAACATTAAAGACACACGACTTTAGTCGGTCCGACACTGGGACTATAAAAGGCCGAACGATTGCGGCTCCGGGTCATTCATTACTTGGACGGCGAACAGTGCGAACAAGAGTGAACCGAGCGATAATCTAAGTATCCGAAGCTTATTGTTCGTTCGGCTATTGTTTCTTACGGTTAAGCAAGTGCGTTAGTAAAGTCTAGCTACTAATTATCTGTGTAATTATATAATTGGGATTGTTCATATTTTTTAAATTACTCTAATTTCAAAACCATTTCGGGGAATAGGGTTTTAAAGCTGTTCTGCATTATTAAGATTTTGAAATATTTATCTATTTCGGACATTTTGACAAAAGTATATTTAACCTTTGTTTGACTTTCGTTTTTGGCTTGAAACCCTCCTAGGTGTATCTTACGGGTTAGGCGAAAACCACTTGAAATAGTATGTTTTATTACACTATTACAATCACTTTTTATTATTACATATCCTTTGATTGTTGTAATTTATTAGAAAACCTAACCTTACCTAACCTAACCCAAATTAAAAATAATCATGTCATCCATAAAATTTCTGCTAAATAAATAAACATAGGTATTAAAACAAAACTATTGGGTCAAATTCAGAATTAATGAAATCAGTCTCTTAAAATTACCTATTCTTTCAAATTAGAATGTAAAAACCGTGAATTTTTTTTTTTGGTCTATCCCAACTGTCTATCAGTACACACATTTCCTGAAGACATCGGTATTGCCAGCTTTCACAATTTTAGTTCAAAATTGAAAAGCGAGTTGTCTAAAAAATCAAACCAAACATTTAATGACGGGATTGCCTGATGGGTGAGAAAGAAACCTTATTTACTTGACAATAATGGCGGTTGACGTCATAACAATACCATAACCATACATCGTTATCGCGGGAGCAAAAACGATTTGACAGTAGTCAAAGATTATGACAAATAGGCAATAACAGAAGTGACACTCGTATCATCATTATTTCAAATGTCTTACCTCCGTATTTGACTTGATTAGTAGTACATATTTAAAGAGATTAGATACGCAATCCTAACCTCTACCTCTTCAGTCACTTTTCCCGCTACTTTAGACATTTGTCATTCTTGATTGATTTGATATGTACAAAAAATAATAATATGGAATATATTTAAAGAAATTAAACTAGTTCTGTACAAAAATATTTGACTTTTATATTATTTTATTAAAGCTGACACGTTGACTTATAAAAGCGTTTACAAATTGTAAAACAAGTGTAATTGACTGTTTCCAGAGAAAATTTCGTGCAAGATATGAAGAACTTCTTAGAGGCTTAGAGTGTATAGGCAGAATATTCCGTTTATACTGAACCGACCATCTGTTATATCTGTTCTTTAATAGATTTGTTTTTGCTCCCGCGATAACGACGTATGACCATAACAGATTAACTACGATATCGTTATTACCGCCTAGAATACCGGCCCTGATCTCCGTCTTTTGACGCATACAAGTTTAGATAACGCTTCAACTAATAGTTGGTTGCTAATAAATTGCAAGCCCTGATGGTACACCGAAGGGTACTAAAAGAAACCTTGGTAGGCTTTAAGCTGCGGCTCCACTGAGGCGGAGATGAGCGGAGTGGAGTGGAGCTGGGCCAATATTCCTTCCTTGGTTAAATACTTCTTTCAGCTCATTCAAGGGCATATCAGTAACGTGTCTCTTCTGCTTCTAATCTCTCTACGAGCACCACCCATATCGCACCAACAACTCCGCCCTCGCCGAAGCCCACTCTCCTCTGCCCGGGCCCTAAAGCTCCTAAATGACATCCTGGACCGCGACAGTCAACATGATAATTTTTACACCTCTGAGTCGCGTTTCTACGCATCAGCCAGTCGGCACTTGGGGACAATCGTCACCTTAAGCTCAGTGCAAGTGTAGATAATGCTTTAGGTACCTTTTTAGTTCTGCTGTTTGTCGTTCTCATTTATAATTAATACGTGTAGCATGACTGTTAGTGTTAATTAAGAGAATTTAAATAAATAAATATTAACCAATAGAAGAATCTAAACTAACGTGCGCAAAACGTACTCGACGTGACCGCATGTGCCTTCTTTTGGTTAATATTGGCACAGCTCCGCTCCGCTCGTCTCCGCCTCAGTGGAGCCGCAGCCTTAGACACTATGTTGTTGCCATTTCCACGCGGACAAAGTCACGGGCGGGCACAGCTAGTTATAAGTATTAATTAATTTGGCATGAGTGTGTAAACTTTTTATCACAACGATTGACTAAATCGAAAGATGTTGATATAGAATATGATGTTTTAAATAACAATAATATAAATGTAATTCAGTATTGTAAACACAATCGTACGTCGAATAAAATGTTAGTTGAAATTGTAGTCGACGTGTAGTGAACGTGTTCAGTTTGTGGGTTTTCTATTTATTTACCGGTTCTATGATCGTGACTTTTGCTGGTGAGTTACATAACCTATAACTGTAGCCTAGAGCTTGGTTTGGGACTCGAAGGGCTATTGTCTAACGCACTCTCAATTGGGATTGGGATAGACCAAAAAAAATAACTCACGGTTTTTACATTCTAATTCGAAAGAATGTGTAATTTTAAGAGACCAATTTCATTCATTTTGTATTTGACCCAATAGTTTTTTAACAGACATTTTATGGATGACATGATTATTTTAAATTTGGCCGGGCATTTTCTAATAAATTACAACAATTGAATGATAATCAATGATAAAAAACGATTGTTATAGTGTATTAAAACATACTATTTCAAGTGATTTTCGCCTAACCCGTAAAATACACCTAAGAGGGTTTCAAGCCGAAAACGAATGTCAAACAAAGGTTAAATATACATACATACATACATACATACAGACCACTTATTTCCAATTGCTACGAATAGGTTATAGGTTAAATATACTTTCGTTGAAATATCCGATATAGATAAATGTTTAACCCGTGTGGTTGCCGGGTTAGAATAGTGCCACTCCATGTCATCCCGTGGATGTCGTAAGAGGCGACTAAGGGAATAAAGGCTTGCAGTACTGTTAGGCGATGGGCTTGCCACCTGTCACTAATACACTGGGAAACATCTTAGCCTACTTGTGCAAAATGTGGTTACAGAATTATCAACAAGTTTTAAGACTTGTTGGTAATTCTTTAGCTCTGCCTACCCCACTCTGGGAATGAAGGCGTGAGTTTATGTATGTATGTATGTAGATAAATGTTTCAAAAATTTAATAATGCAGAACAGTTTTAAAATCTTATTCCTCGAAATGGGTTTCGAATTAGAGTATTTAATTGTTAAAATATGAACAATCCAAATTGCAACCGACTTTAAAGTGGAGCTTTCAGTGGAGCTGAATTGCTTTCATTTTGTATGCAGACTCGTCTTCGGGCTGTCAAATGAAAACGATAGCGATTGCGAGTGCTTAAGGTAATAAGCCTGCGGAGGAGCTATTGTCTAACGCAATCTCAATCGCTTACAAAATGTTTGATTCGCAAAATACCCGGATTCCGATTTGAAATGTCCGAAAGGAAATATGTCTGTCTCAAAATGATAAATAAATAAAACAATACAGATGACTTGGGATTAGGCAAGTATGGATTATTTAGTCATTATAACGACACCGGCATTTTCACGAAAAATATCCTGTCAAGTGCGAGTCGGATTCGAGTTCCGAGGTAGATTCTTAACATGTGAAAGTATGTATATCTATTTCGATTTAAGTAAACTACCTTTACCTGCGACTTCATCCTGGATTCAAGCATAATAAAACATAATTGATAGCTGTATATTATACTAAGGCCATAAAATGTTACTAAAGTCGGGGTCAAATAGAGATGGCAAAAGATATAAACATTTTTTTTTTAAATACCTTAGACCTTAAATAACTTGATAACCATTGACATTAGACACCCAGTTTACTCGGACAAAATTATTACAAATAAACTCTAGTATAACCCCTTCCAAGGAATAACTCGAGTTATCTGTCACCCTGTATAAGTAGATTTATTTTTAAACCTTGTCGCTTTTAAACCTTTGTTACATGCTCGTTTCAGTACTACAATCAAAATCTCAAATTATAGTCCTAGCTTATTTATTATCTAACGCACAGTTAAAATCCACAGTTAAGGTTATAATTTTTATTTATTATACCTTTGATATTCATGCTAATTTAAATTTAACTTCGTTCCTACTTATTTATTATCCTTTACACCTAACAATTCGAACAAAATTAAAGAAAGAAAGAAAGAAAGAAAGAAATAAATTATTTAAATTAAGCACATAACTTAGTCCAATCTTTTTGATAAAAAATATTGCCACTCCAAAGGCATAAAATGCCGTTAAAAAACAAATATCATAGCTAGCAGATATGTAACTGGCCAGTGCGAGCCCAAAATTTACGCCATAAATAATCGGTGGCCGGGAACAGATGTATCGAATCGTTTGAATCGAGATCTTTTCGATTCCAATTTCAAAATTCGACGATAAAAGTAATTTATGCGTGCCGGTCGCAATATCGGACGATTGGTTTGATTACCTTTATATTATTGTAGTGTTATCGAAGTATGAAAGTTCAAAATGGAAGACGTTAATAGCCGAAATGAACTGGGCCTCTATTCCAATTGGTTAAGCCATATTGGCTCTTTTTTACCTGATAAAAAAGTAGCAGCACAAAATATGGATTTTGTTTTTATTTTGTGGTAATTTTTAGCAGTGCATTTGTTATAGTAATCTGTAGATACATTTAAAATAACAATCGTAGAAAATCAACGGGTGATTTCAAGTTTTTGCTTTTTATTCTTACATCTCACCTTAGACTTTTTGAACGACGTCTTTTGAGAGAGTTTAAAAGTAGTTGGTAACCATACTTTTTATTGTTTTAGTTTTATGGGCTGCTTAATACGTTGTTAAATTGTCTTTTGATCAATAGCTCTTCAGTAATGTACTATTAGCCGACTGTTATCTACTTTGCGACCTATTTTTCTGCGTTAGGACTTACCAGATCTAACCTTGACCTTAACCTTTCAACCCACTGTGCTGTTTGAAGAACGAGGACAGTTTTACGATTATCTTTTGTTTGATATTAACAAAAAAAATTAGTGAAGATTACAGACGGTCAATTCAAATTTCCTGAGCTAAACCTTACAGTACAGTGCGTATTTGTTTGTTTGTTTATTTATTACACAATAAATCCAAAGCACAAATTACAGTGTACTATGACAAGTTATAGGTTTTAACAGGACATTGGCTAATTAAGGATTTTTATTTTGCTAATATAACTTTTACAAAATTCTCCAACGCATTACACTAACTCAATATCTAAATTATTATACATAACTAGATTTTTTAAGAGGAATCGATCCAAACATACCGCTAGGCAACATTAAGTTAATAAAAGATAAAGAAGTTTATAAAAACATAGATTACGCATTCGGTCGAAAACGTCACACAAAATAATAGTAAATGTATGCTTAGCTAACAAAAACAAAAATGACCACAAATTATATCGAATGTTTCATTATAAATAAGTATCTCTTCCAACGCGTCCCAAACGTCGATAAAATAATCTATTCATGCCATCGACATATTTAATATTCACGTGGGGCTATTGATACGATCGCGTCGTTTGCGACCCTTTTAACGGAAAATTGCGATCTTTGGTTATTTTTACGTCCATTTTTATGGCAAGGGGCCGAAAAAATATTACGTGTAAGCAACGATTGCTCGATATAAAAGCGAGGTACCAGATCGATTATAGTTAGGTGTTTTTGGGTTTCAGCTAAATTGTGCGTTTATTTTTATTTTTGCTGTGTCGTAAAAACGGTACACTATACAATACAAGCGTGAAATTTGGGGTGAATATGATTACCTAATTTACCTTATTATGACTGGGAGACGAGCTGTAGGGAGGCCTCCAAGCTGGATTGACGACCTTGTAAGGATCGCGGGAACGCGGTGGATGCGAAAAGCACAAGACCGGTCTGAGTGGAGAGCCTTGGGGGAGGTCTATGTCCAGCAGTACACGTCTTTCGGCTGACATGATGATGATTACCTTGAAGAAAACAACAAATAGAAAGAAATAGTCAAGTGTGAGTTGGACTCGCCCTGTTTGATTCTAAATCGAATTTAAATTTGAATATAGTAACAAATACCGTGTGAAATAAAATAAATATTTTTAATACTTCACAAATAATGTTGTCTGAATGAGTCGTGAAGCCAAGTTCCTATAATGATTATAGTTAAATACAGGATGTTAGGTAATGAGTGGATAATCCTTGCACTATGGATAGAGGGCACTTAGGACATCATGAAAAAGCTAAAATAGATTTTGTAAAAGTCACCACCGCACGGCACTATTTTTGAGATAATTGGACATTTAGGTATTTTTGAAAATGAACACACTGTTCAATATTTTGATCTTAGCACCATTATAAGCTATTTTTTTATTTTTTTTATGATTGCTTAATGTTCTTGAACACTGTGTGTGACTAAATTACTTTTTAAATGCTTAAAATGGTGCTAGTAGCTAAACTTTGAACAAGGGCGTTCATTTTTGAATAATACACCTTAAAGTGCATAAATCTCGAAAACGGTGCGACTTTTAGTAACCCATTTTAGCTTTTTCATAACGTCCTAATTGCCCTCTATCCGTAGTTCAAGGATTATCCACTCATTACCTAACACCCTGTATATGTAAGTTTATATTAGTTTGTGTACTGGTTTGTTTGTTTAATATGTATATGTATGTTTTTTGTTTTTTTTGTGCAAACTTGTATGTATCCAACCCCATGCACTGTCCTTACTCATCAACTTCAGGGTTAGCTGGAAGAAATCCCATTTAGCATATCACAACGGCATGTGTGGATTCAATGTGATTTAGCAAGCTTGGCTTATTTTTAATCTTGCTTACTCTGCGTCACCTGGCCTTTTCTTCAAAATCGAAGAGAAAGTTAATTCTGTTGATTATTTGCACCAAGAGAAAACAATTTTGTCAATACTAATGCCGATATTCATATAGGTACTAAATATATACATTAAAATAGATTTAACCCTTAAATTGGCAAAAATAAAAAAGTCGTGAATTCAAACCCTATTTAATTTGAAATCAGCATAAAAAATATAGTAACCAAAAAATAAAAAAAGTGAACATTATGGTATTTGCATTATTAGATACGTTGCCAATTTAAGGGTTAAAACAATCCAAACCCCGAAACAAATGCGCTCCTCAAGTCATACAAATATTTGCCCTGCAAGGGAGTCGAACCCGACACCGCTAGCTTCGTAAGCAGAGTCACTTCCTACTTAGCTAAACTCATCAAACTCATTTGATGTATTAAGTGTGTGAATAGTTCGATAACGATATCGAAACAAGATGACAAAGCCAACGTAGAATAAAGCCCCATGCTTCTTTGAACAACAGTTTAATTATAATTCCGATTCAATCCCTTCTCGAGATAAATGTTACCGATATTAATCCGCTAGTATCGGTTAATTAAACGGACCCCCGGGTCCCGGCACCTGAGCTCGGGTCCAATCCAGGGACGATATTTTTTCTGCAAGTCAAAGTGGCAGCGCGTCACACCGAAATGGTTCCGGGTTTTCTTAAGTTGATAGTTTGTGGTGAGAGTATCTGGATTCACTTATTTCCACTTTGTTATACGAAACAACTTTCTTTCATGTACTATCAGACAAAGGACACACTGACTCACCATAGAACTGTGTCACTGTGACGTTATAATTCAAGTCGTATGAAGTGTCAAACATACACATACCTACATACCTTCACGCCTGTAATCCCAGAGTGGGCTAGGCAGAGCTACAGAATTACAACTTTAAAAAGTTGTTGATAATTCAGTAACCACAATTTGCACAAATAGGCTAAGATGTTTACCAGCATATTTGTGACAGGTGGCAAGCCCATCGCCGAACAGTACTAGAAGCCTATATTCCCTTAGTCGCCTCTTACGACATCCACGGGAAGACATGACACCATAACATAACAGCTCAAATACAATCTGGATTTTACCACTTAGGATAGACACACTGCGCTCCTATTCTAGGCGATAAAACAATATCGTCTTTGAGCTGTTATCGTGTTGTGAACATTTTGATAGCTCTTATTTACTTGACAGTAATGGTGGCTGAGTTAGAAACAATACCATAACAGGGGGTTATTATGACGTAACTATGCAGTTCATTTTACGGTGAGCGTAAAGGACAGAGCTATAGTAGTTATATAGCTCTGTCCTTGTCTCTCAACGTATACTGAACTGCATATTATGACGTAACTGTGCAGTTCATTTTACGGTGAGCGTAAAGGACAGAGCTATAGTAGTTATATAGCTCTGTCCTTGTCTCTCAACGTATACTGAACTGCATATTATGACGTAACTGTGCAGTTCATTTTACGGTGAGCGTAAAGGACAGAGCTATAGTAGTTATATAGCTCTGTCCTTGTCTCTCAACGTATACTGAACTGCATATTATGACGTAACTGTGCAGTTCATTTTACGGTGAGCGTAAAGGACAGAGCTATAGTAGTTATATAGCTCTGTCCTTGTCTCTCAACGTATACTGAACTGCATATTATGACGTAACTGTGCAGTTCATTTTACGGTGAGCGTAAAGGACAGAGCTATAGTAGTTATATAGCTCTGTCCTTTTCTCTCAACATAAACTAAACTGCATATTATGACGTAACTATGCAGTTCATTTTACGGTGAGCGTAAAGGACAGAGCTATAGTAGTTATATAGCTCTGTCCTTTTCTCTCAACATAAACTAAACTGCATATTATGACGTAACTATGCAGTTCATTTTACGGTGAGCGTAAAGGACAGAGCTATAGTAGTTATATAGCTCTGTCCTTGTCTCTCAACGTATACTGAACTGCATATTATGACGTAACTGTGCAGTTCATTTTACGGTGAGCGTAAAGGACAGAGCTATAGTAGTTATATAGCTCTGTCGTTTTCTCTCAAAGTAAACTGAACTGCATATTATGACGTAACTATGCAGTTCATTTTACGGTGAGCGTAAAGGACAGAGCTATAGTAGTTATATAGCTCTGTCCTTTTCTCTCAACGTAAACTGAACTGCATATTATGACGTAACTATGCAGTTCATTTTACGGTGAGCGTAAAGGACAGAGCTATAGTAGTTATATAGCTCTGTCCTTTTCTCTCAACGTAAACTGAACTGCATATTATGACGTAACTGTGCAGTTCATTTTACGGTGAGCGTAAAGGACAGAGCTATAGTAGTTATATAGCTCTGTCCTTTTCTCTCAACGTAAACTGAACTGCATATTATGACGTAACTGTGCAGTTCATTTTACGGTGAGCGTAAAGGACAGAGCTATAGTAGTTATATAGCTCTGTCCTTTTCTCTCAACGTAAACTGAACTGCATATTATGACGTAACTATGCAGTTCATTTTACGGTGAGCGTAAAGGATAGAGCTACGGTACTTATATAGCTCTGTCCTTTTCTCTCAGCGTAAACTGAATTGCTTAGCTACGTCATAATGACCCCGCAGGTCAAAGAGGATAATGGTTTTGACCGCTTAGAATTATTACTGCGATCATTCGAGAAAATGCCGCAAAACTATCCTCGACATTGTAACACGATCCCAACGAGGTGTATCCAATTCGTGTACCCGATTGTGCGCAGGAATAATACATGAGACCATCTTCAATATTCTCCGATGAATAATTTCGGTCTGCTTGGGATTGGCTGCATGACAACGGGTTCGAAGAAAAATGGCTCTTCTAGTTGGTATATCGGTTCCGTTAAGGTATAGGGAAAAGGTTTATCTTTTACCTGAAAAAAATACAGATTTTCTGCGTAACTACGTAAAGACGCACATGATTTATATTCGGTTTTATACAACTCCCACTTGCTCTTCGTATATTTATATGGAAAAAAAAAAAGGATTTTTGACGACGCGCTAGCCTAGTTGGTAGTGACCCTGCCTACGAAGCTAGGGATCCAAAGTTCAAATCCCGGTATGGGCAGAGATTTGTGTAATGAGCGCGAATGTTTGTTTCTGAGTCATGAGAATCGCTAGTAGATTCACTCCATGTTACCGACGTGTAAAAGAGCCCTCATGTGGCCAATTTACTGAATAAATATTTTCATTTTCATTTTCATTTTCATTTTCATGAATGTTTTCTATGGATTTAAGTATATCACTGCTGTTTGGTGTATTTCGTCCCCGTAGAGCGAAAAATCACTAAGTCGTATTTATCTGATTTGAGATACGGAGGTTCAAAGTTATGAAATAAAAAAAAAATCTAACGTTTCTTTGGGATGACATATTTATCTTATTAGGTATAGGCTCATCGCAAGGATATTAATGTTTCGGTATAAGCTCCAACTGCCAAATCGAAGCAAGTAGCTTATTTTGCAAGTGATAAGCGATAATTACTATTATCTTTTAAATTATGACTATTTTTTAGACTAGAGTTAGTGAATTGTCATTCATTTTTAAAGTATTAATTAAGAAAATAAGAAGATCGAAAGTTCACTAAAAATACTTAGTTAATTTTCGCTTTCATATTTTGTAGCAAGCTTTGCAATTGTCAGGTAACTAAGTTGTTTTAGTGAATTTGGGAATAAAATTGTGCTCGGTCAGAAGCATAACTGAATAAGGCAAAAATAACTAAAATGACTTAAGTAACCACTTTGGCCAATTTTATTTTGGTATAAATTCATTAAGTAATTTAATTAATTTTAACTTCAATTCATGCGCAAAAACCAAAAAAATAATGAATTTACCAACTTTCTAAAATTGGATCTATGACTGCTATTCACATAGCAATAAGACTGAAATTTGGAGAAAAAAAATGCAATATCGGTGGCATTAAAAAGTCGATTTCGACATTTTGGAACTTGGTGACTTTTCGCTCTACGGGGACGATTTGTATATTTCAATTCTACTTTTAAAATTAAAAGGGGGGGGGGTTCTAATGACATAGCTATGCAGTTGGTTAGTTAGTTGCGCTAAGAGAAAAGGACAGCGCTATATAACTGCAATAGCTCCTTTAAGCACGACGTAAAAGGAACTGCATAGTCGTGTCATCATAACCCAGGACTGTGAAAGTAATCTTGCATATTTATATACTTAAAAGCCATACAAAAAGTGAGGTTTTATAGGTTTAACGTGTGTATCTGAGAGGTTCGAAACTCATTTAATAGATTGCTTCACTTCGCCGAATTCCATTTCATCGTTAGGCATTTCCACGTGCAGGAGCATTTGGCACAAGTCTAGCCAAACCTAACCTACACAGCGAAGGCTTAAGATAACCTGAAAATTAAGGTTTCAGCAGAAATTAGCTTTCGATGAAATGAAATTCGGTGAAATGTTTGTCGATATTTCAAGGAGATCCCGTATCTGTGTGTGTCTGTGAATCAGTGCGTCTGTGAGCATGTAGCTGTCAAACAGACAGACCAAGGGTGAAACGGGTTTTTATATGGACCTCGTCCCCACCCTCCAGGATGCATAATAAATATATTAGTTTTTTTTTATGTCATAGAAAAGGCAAAGGAGCACACAGACCACCCGATAGCAAGTGAAACTGTGACCCATAGACATTCGCATTCACAAGACCGCAATCCTAAGACTGCAAATGCACTGCCTACCATGAGGATAAGATGGAATGCCTCTATGCTAGTCATTTCACCGGCTGTCTTATCCCCAAATCGGAACACAACCATGCGAACACTGCTGCTTGGCGGTAGGTTAATGGATAAGATAGTGGTACCAACCCGGACGGACCCTGTACAAGGTCCTTCCACAAGTAAACAAGTAAGTTGGATGATAAAAAATATTCTCAACATGATCGGATACACAGTGGCATGAGGGTACGCTCTTTTAATGATTTGCAATGCAATTTTTTAAGATATTTTTTATGCAGTAACGGCTTGACAACCCTACAATGAGCATGGTCTCACTTGGATTTATTTTTAAAAAAAATGTCTAATTATTATTTACATACATACATACATTAAATCACGCCTGTTTCCCAGAGGGGTAGGCAGAGACCACTTCTTTCCACTTGCTACGATCTTGACAAATTTCTTTCACTTCTTCAACATTCATACATCGAGTCATGCACACACGTCGGTTTCGGGTTCTTAAGATTCGGCTCTTTTCCAGTATTTCTCCGATTTGATTCGATAAAGTAAGCCTAGCGCGGCCCCTTCCGACCCTTCCACTCACTTTCGATCTGTAGTTAGGTATGTCTCTTTCGTCAACCTTCTTTCATCCATCCTTTCCAAATGACCGAACCATCGAAGCATGCCCTTTTCAATCTTAGTCACTACATCTTGTTTTATTCCACATTCTCTGATTTTTTCTGATTGTTATTATTATGAATAAAATGTTTGTCTTTCTTTTCTTTCTATTAATAAAGTTTTAATACGTTTCAAGAGCAGCCAATGCATCAAATAATATCTCAATCCTCTTGATTTATATCCTCAATATACCACAGTTATCAAGTAACCGATGTAATCTATGGCTTCCGTATCGAGTTCGTCTCAGCCGAATCTGTACAACGTACGATCGGCTGAAAGCTCATGCGGGCGCCCTCATTTATTGGATAAAATAGACGGTTATCTATTAAAGGAGAACGTTTTGTGTTACTTTCTTAAGCGAGAATCGTTAATATTCATGAGTTTTTTCACAACTACAGTATTAGTTGATTCATGTAACAAACTATAGAGAAAAATATTTTTTTAATAGCTACAAAATAACCAACATGTAAGCCAACAAAGATTTGTTCTTATCTCTTTCTAACAAAGCAGAATTAAAAATGAAGTTTATTTAGCTGACCTGCTACATGACGTCACAGTGCATAGGTATCGGATCTCTCTGTCTTATCGATGTTCGGACATAAATGCTTTAAAATCACGAAATGAAGAAATGAAGTTGTTTATGGCTCCTTAAACCAAAACCTAAGAAAAATTGCCGGCCGCTGGTCTAACTTTGAGAATTTTCTTACTCACATAAAACTGACAAAGGAAAAATTAAAAACTGCTGACCACCACTAGACTCTGTAACCATACTTGCGACATAAAAAAAACAAATCTATGGTACTATAATTATGTATGGTTAAACGTGGTGCTCGAATAGCTATTTCAAATGGCTTTTTTTTAAACGGCCATGTGCGACTGAGACTCGCATACAAAGGGTTCTGTACATTAAAAAAATGACGTTTGTTGTATGGAAGCCACTTTAAATATTTATTTTAAAAAAAATACAGTATTTGTTGTTATAGCGGCAACAAAAATACATCAACTGTAAAAATTTCAACAGCTAGAGTTATCACTGTTCGAGAGATACAGCCTGGGGACAGACGAACAGACGGACAGCGGAGTCTTAGTAATACAGTACCGTTTTTACCCTTTGGGTACGGAATCCTAAAAAGCGGCTAATTGACTATTATTTACTTGATTACCTGGTATCTACTTATTTTAATTGTAGTATTTCCATGCCATTCTTTGCATGACTCGTTTTATCCGGTCTACGACTTGTCCGTTTACCCCAAACTCGTCCAGCAATCCCTTACTTCAAGGCCTCTGCAGTAATGTACTATTTTTCAATAGCTATAAAAATAACCAAGATATAAGCCAGTAAAGATTTGTTCCTGTCTCTTTCTTGCAAAACAGAATTTAATATGGAGTTTGTATGGCCCACCTGACGTCATGTAACGTCACAGTGCATAACTGCTGTCTCTGTAAAATCGTTGCTAATTAGCAGTTTAAAATACTTGCATCATGCGTACCTATTCCTCAGCTAATTTTAATTTTATTTCACTTTTGGTGATCTCTTTCATGGTAATTTGATATTTTGTTCAATAATGCGATTAAATAAATCCATGCATATTCCCTATTATACTAACAATAAAAAACCGGGCAAGAGCATGTCGGACCATGCTCAGTGTAGGGTTCCGAAGCCGTCACTACGAACAAATTAGACCTCGCGACAAACTTAACTTTGCCGTTGGAAAACCTTACATCGACATAGGTCACGGTCAGTTTGCCAGCACCGTAAATAAGTTTTCGATAGGTATAAACATTTAAACCGTTTGTAACTCAAGAATCACTGAAGTCTACTTAGTAGTAATAGTTTTTCTATTAAATTCATTATATGTGCTTTCAATTAGGATAATTTTCAAATTTTCAGCACTTACTTGTAGGAGGACCTTGTGCAGGGTCCGACCGGGTTGGTACCACCATCTTATCCATTAATCTACCGCCAAACAGCAGTGTTCGCATTGTTGTGTTCCGGTTTGGGGATAAGGCAGCCGGTGAAATGACTAGCATAGAGGCATTCCATCTTGGTCGTCAGGATTGGCAGTACATTTGCAGTCTTGTGAATGCGAATGTCTATGGGTCACAGTTTCCACTTACCATCAGGTGGCCTGTGTGCTCGATTGCCTTCCTATGCCATAAAATAAATAAATAAATACTAGTTGTTTTGGCTGTAGGGGGGGCAAGGGGGACTACACGTGACTCTACATCCTACATGTAATATGTATATTTATGTCAAATTACAGCTTTCTAGTACTAAGAGTCTCTGAGCTAGGCTGCAGATGGATAAGATGGCTATGGCGAAACTATAAGGGTTTAAGGGGTAAGGGTAGTTTGACTACGAAACCCTAAAAAAGGAAGAAATTGATCGCTATCTTCAGTTCTAGAGCAAGAAGCACAATTTATCTGTCTCTTATCTTACTTAAAGTTAGAGTAAAGAAAGTATAAGAGTTTCGTTTCTTACAAAAATATACTTCAAATTAAACGTGCAAATATTACCAAGTAACAAAAAAAACAGAGAATATTCAAGTTAACAGGCTTTGGCTATTGTAATAGGCCTGCTTTTGTTATATCTCCATAATGCTTGTATTCCAAAAACATTCCAGAAAGCTGGTTCATCCCTTCCCATTGTTCCAGATCGGTTGCTTCGCTCCCGAGGGGCCAGACACACTCCGTTGGTTTTACAAAAGCCATTTCCACTGTATTTCGTAGCAGGTCTACAAATCGTAGAGCCTCTACGGCGTACTGCTACGAATCTTTGTCTAACTGACTTAAATATTTTTATTTAATTCCAATACGTTTTCACTGCTCGTGATCTTAAAATATTACTTTAGTCACTGCACATGGAGACGAAAGCTTCTTATTAATCTCTAAGTTTTTTTTTTTTATTATTACTTTGAAAACCCCTAAATAACCAATCACGGTGTGTGTGAATGGAGGATTATCGTCATTTTCAATGATTGTGTATGGACAACTTTTAGGGCGGATTAAATTTCGTAAAACACGTTCAATAATTGTTAATTTCAGACAAGATCCATACAAATTTGTTAGTAATCCTTATAATTAAATGTAACTGTTTTAAAAATAAAATTAATAAAACAAAATGACTGGGTAGGTTCATACATTAAAAATAATATTAGGGGACCTGCGTGCAAGTGTGGGCCACCATCAATGCAAGAGTTATTTTTTTCTAAAATTTGATAGTCAAGCCAATTTTAACCAAATATGTTAAGAAATAAGGTCACTTACACATATTATTATGCGCTTTTTTAAAGCAGGACAGTTGTTGTACTAAACATGCAACTCGTTGTACGCCTTCTGCGTAAAACTGAGGCTGTAAGTGTAAAATGTCTGATAGTATCCTTTGAAAAACGTCATTTTGTAATAAACGTTTTAAGTCACAAAAAATGTCGCTTATTACTTTTTTCTTTTAAGCCAGTGTTTGCTTGCTTGTATCCCAAAGCACGCGTAATAATTGTAAAGCTACGCCGTAGCGCTACGAATGTTTATCAAACTGACTAAAACGTTTTATTTACCTAACGATAAAAGCATCTTGTGATGGATGACACATTGACAGCGGAGCAAACTTTGTAGGCTTGAGTTTAAACGAATTTAAACTTTAAGTCAAAGCAAGAAAGGTGTTAAATATTGAAAACTTAAGGTGGCAAAAGAAGGGAGATGCCAAAGTGATAATGGATTGCGTCATAGTGGGATCTGTGAGCAAGTTTCTTGCGTGGTTCTTAAGGTCGTATGTCACTAATACGATGATATGAAATATAAACGTTATGATTCCGATCATAGAGTTCTTTTTCATTTAATGTTAGGATTAGGTTAGGTTAGATTAAAATATCAGTTTGGTAAGTGGATTGAACTTTGGATACAGTCTTGCATAGTTATTAAGGACGTTTTAACGGAGTTGAGATACAGTAAAGTTAAAATGATTGATTTTTGTGTTTTATACGGCGCTTATTACGTTTAGAACGGATTAAATGGAGGTATTAATTATGATATTGGGAACACTTTGCGTATAATGTAGTATTGTGGTAATAACTAAAAAGTAATTCATATAATTTAAAAAGTACCCTTATTATAGTCCCTAAAATTACTCGAAAATTAAACTTTAGCAACCCACAGGTTTACCTAATCGTGAAAGAAAAAAAAACTTAATCTAAATTGACAATCAAAAAGCAACCATCGATGTAACCTAAATAAAATCTGCCATTTGGTCAAACTACAAAATTTTAACTGAAATTACGGTACTGAAAAGACGGAAGAAAACTGCTACAAAATGACGTATTTTGAATATATATTAAACTGAACGATTACCAGTATTATAATGAACTTTGTGAGCATGATCATTTGCGCTCATCACACAAATATATGCCAATACCGGGATTTGAACGCAGGACATCTAGCTTCATAGGTAGGGTCACTACTAACTAGGCCAACGCGCCATCAAAACAGTCAAGGGCATAAATATATAGACGTCAAAAATATCTATACAATAAGGCAATAAGGTCCGTGTATACATATATTTGACGCGATATTAGTTATTATAAATGTGACGTGGAAATATTTTCTTTACCAATAAATTGTCTTATTTCATCTAAATAAAATTAAACAGACGATTAAGGTGAAATTCATCATTAACAAACTTCGCAGTTCCGCCTTAAACCGGATACGGACTTAAAGTCTCTTGCGCATTCCAAAGATCCAGATTAACATTTCCAATCATGTAGAAACTTCCGCCCTAACGCAGCACATACGAAAGTCAAATACACGTCGTTTGTATAGAGGTGGGCACGAGAGAAAAAAGAACAAGATAGTTATTCATATTCAAAATATGTATAAATAAATCCTAATATTTATTTTTTATTTAATTTTTATTTAATGAACACATACTGATATAAAAATAGTAAAAAAGACTTTATTTTGCAAAAGAAAATATAATTAATATAAAAAATATATTTATGCACAAAGATAAACTTACCCCTTTTGAGTAGGTATCCATTATTCTTAAAATGTTTTGCTTTATCGACGGACGCCGTCGATAGATTAATATTGCAACGTCGATGAAAAGTTATAATAGATTATAATTGATCTATGTCGATCAATGCATCAAGCAAATGTTGTCGTGACACCCTTAAACAACTCTTTGGGCCAGAAAATAAGATTTAACCTTGTTTTACTCACGATTTTTTTGTGTTTTTCAATGAGTGTAACACATACTAACATACTCGGTACCACATTCGAAACCATACTTGTTCCAAAATACTCGTACTTGTCACCAAAAATCCCCGTTCTAAAATACTAGCTATCCCAGCTTTCTAGGAATCCTATGAAACAAGCGCACGCTCGGAGCCAGCAACTGTGCGCAAACATTTCTGCTCTACAAACATTTGCTTGCATTTAGAATGCGTCCGTCGGGATTCGCATACGATGTACGTTTCTGTCGTTAATCTAAGACTAAATTCGATTTTTGCATAATGTTCCATAAACGTTTCAATTCTTTGTAAAGAAGTATTTATGTCCAGCAGTGGACTGCAACGGGCTGATGACGTAAGCGCAAGTCAATCAGTATATTCCAATATGAAATCGATTTCGAATGGAATCAGCGCGAGCCCGACACACACTTGACCATTTTTTTGGATTTTGTTATTTTTCTTCAGGGCCTTATCCAGTAAACAGCAAAAAAAAAATTTAAAAAAAATTGCTTGTATGAGGATGCCATTTATTTTATTTTATTTGTTATTAAATTCACCAAAAAAAAATTAGCTCTTTAAAGTAAGAACAGTTAAAAAGTAAGGAAGGGTGGACGGACAGACGGACACTGTAGGCATATTAAAAGGGTTCTGTTTGCCTTGTTTCGGCTACGAAACCCTAAAAAATTGAATTAAAATATGATTGCAAAATGCATCTCGTTAAAAAAAATAAAAAAACTAGAGGGGGGGGGGGGACTCGCAGCCAACGTGTCAAGGCCCCGCTCCAATCGGATGCAGTAACTTTTATATTGTTTAATTTGGGTTCGATCGTCGGCCGATTTGTCGCATCGACTGTTGATCAAACACCCGACCCGTGTAAACAGCGCGCTGCAATCAACGCCGGTATCGCTAAACGTTTATTTATTTAAAGTTGATTGGATCAGCTGGGAATAGCGATCAATATGGGTTTTAAGAGGGTACTATCCAACCGTAGAACTGTGTCACAGTGAAGTTATGATTCAAGTCATAAGAAACGACGCGCTGGCCTATTTGGTAGTGACCCTACCTACGAAGCTAGCGGTCCTGGGTTCAAATCCCGGTAAGGGCAGATATTTGTGTGATGAGCGCGAATATGTGTTCCTGAGTCATGGATGTTTACTATGTATTTAAGTATATATTTCTCTATATAAGTATTTATATCCATGTCTAGTACCCATAATACAAGCCTAGAGCTTAAATTGGGACTAGGTCAATTGGTGTGACATTATCCCCTGATATTTATTTATTTATTTTAATTGTCAGATTCAGATTCAGATTCAGATTTTATTACTCAATATAACACAGTATAAATTACATGGCATGTCAAATTATATGCAGTTACATTTACGTCGTCAGAAATAGAATTAAATGATAATAGTAAAAGTAAAAGTCAACACAAATACAGAGTACATTAAAAATTTAAAAGTCAATCTTATTTATTTTTACTCATTCACCGAAAAGACTGGGTTTTCCAACAAAAGATTCTTAAGCCGCCGCCTAAACATTTCGTCACTTCGTCAAACAACATTTTAACCCCCGACGCAAAAAAGAGGGGTGGCGATTGACTTATAAGTGTGTGTGTGTATGTGTCTGTCTGTGGCACTGTCGCCAAAATCCGATTACCCGTTTGGAAGCTACAATGCCCCAAACAGACACTCAGATAGATAGACATAGAGACACAAGTTATAAACTTTTAATACCCCTTTGTTTTATTAATCTATATTATTTATATAATGTCAGTGTGACACCGTTTGGTGGGTCAGGGTTCCGATAGGCTGATAGAACCTTTTATTTTTTCGAAACATGTTTCATCGAACATTATTATATCACTGACGCAAAATTTTAATTTCACCGAAAGTCATGAGTTTTTTTTTTTGTTTGGCACAAATCTAACTTAAATACGTATTTATAATGCTTAAAATATCCTGAAAAGATCTTTATTTCAACAGAACATAGCGTTCGATGAAATGAAATTCGATGAAACGATACAATTGAAGTGAAATTCGATGTAATGATGGATTATCGTACACCGTGATACTCGTAGCATCAAGTAGGTAACTTTTAATAGAAAATTCGTTCAGACTTGTTTTTTTTCGATATAGTAGTTTGTGTTTGTAGTAACGGCCTCAAAACCCTACACTGAGCATGATCCAACATGCTCTTGCCCAGTTTTTAGGGTTCCGTAGACAAAATGGAAAAACAAAACCCTTATAGTTTCGTCTTCGTCTTCGTTTCGTTTTGTCCGTCCGTATGGCATAGGCATTTTACTCGAAAACTACTTACAAGAGGTAAATTGATGAAATTTGGAGTATAGGTGTCTTAGTTAAATATCAAAAATAAATATTTCTAGGGAATACCCCATGTCCATACACCACACCCCCTACATATAAAAGAAGTTTTTTTTTCAAGCAGCTTTTCGATTAAATGGATATTTTCGAAAATAATCAGTTACATAAATTGCGTCCCCTTTATCTTTTAAACCGTTTTGTCAAAAAAAAAAACAAAGGTAACGCTTAATAAACACTTTTACATATTACATAATGGAAAAAGGTATGTTATACACGTTTGACAAAGAGTTAAATGGCATATTAAAAATTAAAAAGTAATTATTTTTTAAACAGCCGTTTACCAAAACTTTAAGTTGCTTTGCGAAAATAATCATTAGTCGAAATGAAAACAGGGTATGTTTGGGAAGTGATATTTAACGATACAATTTTGACCGATTTAGTATTAAACTAGCTAATAAACATTATAAGTAAACTAATTCCTCCAGGGGTTTTCGACGGAATTATTGAATTTTGGTCACTGCATAAAAGGGGTTGAAACGCTCAGTTTATGTCCATAGGTCAATAAATAAATATTCCTAAAAACTTACTTGTGGGAGGACCTTGTGCAGGGTCTGTCCGGGTTGGTACCACCATCTTATCCATTAACCTACCACCAAGCAGCAGTGTTCGCATTGTTGTGTTCCGGTTTGGGGATAAGCCCGCCGGTGAAATGACTAACATTGAGGCATTCCATCTTAGTCCTCAGGGTTGGCAACGCATATGCAGTCTTGTGAATACGAATGTCTATGGGTCACAGTTTCCACTTACCATCAGGTGGCCTGTGTGCTCGTTTGCCTTACCATGCCTAAAAAAACCAGCTGCAGACATGAAAAATCACTTACTTAGCGCCAAAAGTCTGTAGGTCGCGACTTAATAGATTAATGGGACTGCTAATCAACGCTGAGTTTTCGAAGGGATACTGTTGATAGTCACTTATAACTCACTTATTATTATATTACTGAACCTTATTTGTTTACAACCTAACATTCATTCAACCTAATTAATTATATTTGTCCTAAAACCGTAATTAAGATCGATTGATCGCGGGAACGCGGTGGATGCGAAAAGCACAAGACCTGTCTGAGTGGAGAGCCTTGGGGGAGGCCTATGTCCAGTAGTGGACGTCTTTCGGCTGACATGATTGACATGATTGAGCTCCTAATCTGCGTAAATGAGGCGGTTAGCGCCTTGTTGCAACTCTATCCTTTTTTTTACATTGGAGGAATGCATTTACGTATCCCATCTCTATTTGGATTGCAATAGAAATAAGTTTATTTTTTCTAACAGCAGGTTGACTCGAGGCACATCTCCCCAAAAATCTCGTTTTAGGTTAAGTGAATCGAGTTCCAAAAGTAACTTCACAAACCTCGTCTAATTTATTAAGAAAAAGGGCAGTTAAAGGCGTCCGAGGATTGCAGGTCCAATAATAATTAACCGCTGTAAGTTCTAACTGCGTTGGATTCTTTGGCAAATTAGAGACGGGAGGAGATTTATAGTTAATTAAGTGTTCCAAAGCCAAAGTTGACTTTAAATAAAAAAAATAAAAACCGGCTAAGTGTAAGTCGGACTAGCACAGGACGGGTTCAGTGCCACCGTATAATATTTACATTGAGCAAAACTTTTGGGTGGTTTACAGTTTAACGTGCTTACACATAGTTTACAGTTTATGTACGAATTTCTATGAACATACATACATACGTTCTTAATAAAACATCCCTAAGTGCAATGTGTCTATGGTAATTGTATTATTTAAGCACATTAACCCGAGCTGAGAGAGTGTATTTATTAATTTTCAATCATGTACTAAAAATTTACATTTTGCATAAAACCAATTGCATAATCTCGATCTTTATAATTACACAACAATTAATATACATACCAAAGAAAATCACAATTTCTTGAAACTTAAAAGTTAAAAAGTAGAAAATTTTAACGTCTTTGATTACTGCTAATTTAGTCACAGTACACCTAAACAAGAAGAAATCGACTTAATAATGCGTCATCATGTCAGCCGAAAGACGTCTACTGCTGGACATAGGCCTCCCCCAAGATCTGTTCGTTCAAGAGGGTAGGTTCGTTTTTTATAATAATTAAAATAAAACCATTTCTATTGTAAAATCCGTTTACGGCCAAACGAATTTACGCGTAAAAAAAATATGCGATGCAATAGGTAACCCGGCCCTTATTAGCCTCTAATTCTACTAGGTGTACAGTCTAGGAAAATCAGTCCGTGGGTCCACAGAAAACCAGCGTCGCACTTCCAATAAGTGGTACGACATATAGCTGAGTGGATACCATTTTCGCAGCACTACTTTTCACACACTGTAATACCTAATTTATATTAGTCATACATATTCATTTATTGCTTTATGTTGTACAATGAGATCATAAAAATAAAGTAGGTAGCTTCAACATAAACCCTGCAAGGGCACTGCAACAAGACACACTAATATATTTATTTATTTACTAAGCGAAGTAAATGTTTTCAATTTCTATATTTCCTTGGACATGTTTTCGTAAATAGTCAAAGTAACAATAGCTTACTTACTTAACTTGACAGTAATGGCGGATGAGTTAAAAACAATACCATAGCATCGTAAAGGCAATAATGGTTTAATGTATCGTTTATGTTAACTTATTTTAAAAATAATTTTATTTATTTTTCATACACTGCCAGAATCAGCGATAGTTTCTTTTGTGATAGAATCAGAAATGATGATATCCGCAGTAGAACTAAGGTTACCGACATAGCCCGAAGAATAGCTAAACTGAAATGGCAGTGGGCGGGGCACATCGCACGCAGGACTGATGGCCGATGGGGTCACAAGGTTATTGAGTGGCGTCCGTGGACCGGGAGACGAGCTGTAGGTAGGCCTCCAACAAGATGGAGTGACGACCTTGTAAGGATCGCGGGAACGCGGTGGATGCGAAAAGCACAAGACCGGTCTGAGTGGAGTGCCTTGGGGGAGGCCTATGTCCAGCAGTGGACGTCTTTCGGCTGACATGATGATGATGATGATTTTTCATACTAGAGTAAATTAGAACTTTATGACCATGAAGTGTATTTTTTTAAATAAGCAATGCTTCTCTCACCTACTCGCTGCTCGGACTGAGCAAAATTATCTCCATTCACCCGTTAGGCACAATACTTTCTTTGTTAGCTCAGCAATAATTGCAGCTGGGGCACGCCGGGCACATTGGCTTCCTTCGACTCAGAACAAAAGCGAAACTGGCCCGTAACTCCCCTGTTCCCCCATTTCTGGCTACGAATAATGAAAGTTTAAAAGTCTTTAGAAAACGGCGTTTTGTTTTTGTTAAGTAGGGTTGTTTGATTTTTGTTTTGTTGGGAGATAACGAAATAAATTAAATTGTCTTGAGCATTGTTTTTCTTGTACATATAGAACGTGTTACAAAAGTACCCAAAATAAAGACATTTTAAAAAGAATGTTAACTCTAGTTAGCTGTCATCTCAGTCATAAAAAAGTAATATTTTCTCAAATCCAGACGATAATCGCGCTAATGGTGCTAATGGTACAGGGTATTTTTTTAATAGGTGCACAAATTTTAATATTTGCTTCGATATTGTTAATCAATAGCACTCGTTGTGTTATTTTAACAAGTAACTGGCACACCGTGAATAGGTATAAATTAGCAAGTTAACTTGCATGCAATTTCATCCAGGCAGGCATGCCTGTGGTTGTCGCTTTCATTCACACGTGCCAAAAGCATACTTTTGGCAGCCCTCCACGACATCTTTCTCATATTGCATGCCAGTAATTTGTGCGTGCCAGATATAATGTCAGTTAGTGTATCCATATAGGGCACGTAAGAGGAACTGTTATGCAGGTATGCCACCGACAGGCACGTGTATTCCCGGCTTAATTTTATGACGGAAGCAACATTATTTTACAGAATAGAATAGAGCCCCTGTGCAGTCGAGTTCATAAATATGTGTACACTTTAGTACCTTGTCTATTTAATGTCATGTTTAAACTGCAATATATGAATTGTCACAACGATTAAAGTGACAAGGTACTAAAGTGTATACATATTCATGAACTCAAGAGTACCTCTAACACGTAAATGTTAACAAAACTGTTTTAGGACAGTTTGACTGCGGGAATACGAATAAAAAATGATTACTTGTCACATAAAAAAAATAAGTAATAAAACGAAGACCTCTGTCACGTGGGCAGCCTACGGTCCCCAGTCGCCACATTTCTCTGTCAATATTATTTCAACTGATACATTAACGCAAGGGCGGATTTAGCGCTGTGACACGGAAAAAATACAGGGGGTGTATTATCAAAATCACAATTTTAGTGTTGGGCACGACATGAATTAAATCGGTCAAGTGCTAGTCAGACTTGCGCACCGAGAGTTCCGTACCGCCACACATGTCACTATTAGGTATAAGTCAACTTGTAAGAAGGGTTTCATTGATCGCTTTGACACAGTTCCACAGCTTTAAAATCTCATCGTTTGACCAGCTTTTAAACTCGTGCGATAATAAGTCATCGACATAAGTAATAAATATAAATAAATATATAAACATTAAAGGACAATCACACACCAATTGAGTTAGTCCCAAACTAAGCTCTAGGCATAGGTACTGGATGATAATATAAATACTTATATAGATAAATAAATACTCGTATAAAACATCATAGACTCAGAAATAATTACTCGCGCTGATCACAAAAATATTTCCCTATGGGAACCAAACCCGGGACCGCTAGCTCACTGACGACTAGGTCAACGCGTCGTCAAAATCTCGCTCGACTTTAGAATAGCCTCCTTTTCCTCATTTTATTTCTACTGCCATTAAACAGATTGAAGTGCAAAAACAAGGACCAGGACTCGCTTAATGTATCCTCCGGAAATGTGTTTTTAGGGTTTCGAAGTCAAAGTAGGAACCCTTATATTTCGACATTTCCGTCCATCCGTTTGTCCACGGTCTAGCTCGGAGAGTCTTAGTACTACAAAGCTGTAATTTAGTATAGTCGTACAATTAACAAAACAAACAAGACAAAGTGGTGATAAAAAACCTAGTTTTTTTTTGTTTTGAGTACCTTCCATTTATGTAATATATTCTTTTTCATAATAAGTTCGATAGTCATTAGATAGCTCTGATAAACTTTATGTACATTTACTTTTAAATTTTTAGAATATGAAGTAGAAAATATTGAACTAGAAAAGTGACATTTTATAGAGTTGCGTGTGCTCCCGCCTTGTAGCCAAAACTAGAAATGATTAAAATCTGGAATTGTCTTAAGTTAAAGCACGTAATTTTACCAAACTTAAAAGAGAAACTATCAGAATCAAGCAGACTTGATTGGTTACTGAGATAGCCGGCTAATATAATAAACTTGGAGATGGCCATCTAAGGCAGCCACCAAATAACAAATAGAAAATTGGTTCATACTTGTTCTTTTTGAGATAGTTTTTTATGTTCGTAGTAACGGCTTCGAAACCTTATACTGAGCATGGGCCGACATGTTCTAGCCCGGTTTTTAATCAATTCAACTTTTGGTATTTTTTCGTGCAAAGTTTACATCGAATTGTCAAATATTGTTTTTGCATATTCAAGATAAATCTCAATTTGGTGACAAAATTATTTTGCCAGCAAACTTGCAGTTTAATGGAACATTAATAAAAATACAGCAACATATGAAATAAACAACCAGAATACGAAATTCTTGATAAAACGCGCTTAAATTCGTAACTATTTCTCAATTTTAACATTCAACAACCACGGACAAGTCCGGACTTAAAGCGTCCGCTGCAGCACAGTCAACTAAGGAAAAACCGTACGACACACACACAGGTGGACAGTAGTATCAAATAAGAAGCTAAGCAAAGATAAATTAAGATAAAAGATAGTTTTGATTCGAGATAATTGTCATAAAATAATCGTCTTAGTAAGAAAGCTCTGTAAATAGTTATATCAGCCCAAATAAAAATCGTAGAGGTTCCTGCATTGCTATAAAATAATCATCACCAACACTACTATCATCATCATCGTCATCATTATCACCATGCATTATAGAAATAACATGGTAATATTAATCAAAACAGTGTTATTGCGAACCGCCACAATTCGATGATAAATAAAATAATATGGAACTAAAATAATATGGGTAAACACTTATACAAGTAAGTTCGTAAGCTACAACTGTAAATCAGACAGTCATTTAAAAAAACCTACTACAATGATACTTCTTAGTACTAGCATAATGTAAAGCTATAAAAGTTAAATTAAATATAATATCAAATGTCATGCGTAGTTCATCAGGAAAACATGTCAAAAATATTACGAAAGAAACGGAGGGACAAAAATGAAAAAGAAAAAAAAAAGAAAACAAGACTTCATATGTTTTCCTAAACCAACAAGATACAACTTTTGCATTTGCATAAATTATTAATGACTAAGCTAAGAGCTTAGGCCAAGCATTTTTGTCTGATAGATAGTCCTCGTCCCTAAAGTACGCTTTAGATAAACGAATATTCTAGTGAAATCAAAAGCAAAAGAAAGTTAATTGTCAAGAAAACCTATCTCGAATATATCGAAACATTATGAAAACACTTCTGACGGTATAGGGTAAATATCGCTGAGACGTCGTGTCGAAGATAAATGAATCACCGCTTGAGATATAATGTATGTATTTTATAATTTATAACTAAATACATACATACATACACATACATAAACTCACGCCTTCATTCCCAGAGAGGGGTAGGCAGAGCTAAAGAATTACCAACAAGTTTTAAAACTTCTTGATAATTCTGTAACCACATTTTGCACAAGTAGGCTAAGATGTTTCCCAGTGTATTAGTGACAGGTGGCAAGCCCATCGCCTGACAGTACTACAAGCCTTTATTCCCTTAGTCGCCTCTTACGACATCCACGGGAAGACAAAGAGTGGAGTGGAGTGGTGGTGGTATAAAATAATAAATTAATGTAGGTACAATACTACCGAGACATGAGTAGGTACTCGTGTCTGGTTCTTCTGGAAAATATCTGGAGAATGATCCAAGGATCGATATCGGAATAGAATGTAATAAATTTGAATTTGGAAGATTTAGATCGAAATATAAGAGTGGCCAGGAACTCAAACAAAAGAGGTTGTAACAACCTCGTTACACACTGAATACTTTATACTATCACCAAGGATAGGACAAACGCCCGTCATTTTGAAAACTTAACCCTGTTCTGTACAGTAGAGACTTCCTTATATTAATAAAAAAAAATAGGTACTAGACTTGTTGGTAATTCTTTAGCTCTGCCTACCCCACTCTGGGAATGAAGGCGTGAGTTTATGTATGTATGTATGTAGGTACTAAATAAGAATAAGAATAGTTTATTCGTGACAATACAAAACAAAGGACAAAAGTAATGTTTTATAAAGTGACAACGTCAATGCTTGACAAAGATGATTAGAATATTACCAATTTTTTCTAAATGGCCAGTAGTAAACCAAGTCATTGAAATCAAGTAGTGTCTAATGCGATGATAGAAGAATAGGTAATTTATTGATAAATGTGTTGAAGTACATTGAATTATAATATTTTGAATAAACTTCTAAAAAAAATATATCATTAGGAAGTCTCTACTGTACAGAACAGGGTTAAGTTTTCAAAATGACGGGCGTTTGTCCTATCCTTGACTATCACTGATATACCGTTTTTTTTGGTACCAATATATTCTGTGCACTGCGCTTCAGTAATGCAGCGTTGGAAACTTAATTGAAGTCCCAAGTTTTCGCTGCAAGCCTCGAGTTTTTCGAGGGCTCCATTTTATGAGCACAGATCGTAGATAAAATAGACGTATCAGTGTAAATTAATATTTTTTACCCGACTGCGTCAGGAGGGCTATGTTTGACGACGCGCTGGCCTAGTTGGTAGTGAGCCTGCCTACGAAGCTAGCGGTCCTGGGTTCAAATCCCAGTACGGGCAGATATTTGTGTGATGAGCGCGAATATTTGTTTCGTGAGTCATGGATGTTTTCTATGTATTTAAGTATATATTTCTCTATATAAGTATTTATATCGTTGTCTAGTACCCATAGTACAAGCCTAGAGCTTAGTTTGCGACTTGGTCAATTGGTGTGACATTGTCCCGAGATATTTATTTATTTATTTTTATTTATCTTTTTCGAGCGTATGTATGTATGTCTATTTTTGGTCACGCTTTGCAGCCTAATCGGCTTGACGGATTTTAACATACGAGTTGTCATTCGATTCGTCAATTGTCGAAGTGACATAGGGTACATAATATTTCAATATGGCTATTTCTTGAAAACAAATAGGCATTCTCTCTGTAATCCAGAAGCTCAGGTATTTGAACTATTACATAACTCAACTAGGTTTTCAATAGTTGCTAAAATGGACACTTAAAAAAAAAAGATAAAACATGTTTATTCAGTAAGTAGGCCGCACGGGCACTTTTACACGCCGCAAGAAACTCAACAGTTAGTCGTTTTTTTTAATATTGCTAATGATATTATACAATAATAAACTTAACACGTAGCATGATATAATACAATGAATCAAACATAAAACCAAAAATTAATATATTAATGCGTAGTTGAGCAGGAAAATGTGTCAAAACTCAGAATTGTCACAAAAGTAATAAGTAACAGTAATAAAAACAATAGAATAAATGTTAAATAATAATATAAATGATAATGATTATTAAATGTTGTTTTTAAGCAGGTAAATTTACATAAAATATTTATGAAAGTAACCTGTCTGCGATTATTACGCTCTGTGAGCAGACGGAGAGTTTTTAACTTGATGAATAAAACTCTTTCCGGTCCAAGAGACACGTTTTCTCAAAATGTTTCGCTTGCTTTTTTACTTAAAGAAAAAAAATTAGAAGTACTCTAATTACTTCGTTTAAATTATTAAATAGTTTTGTTAGTATTTTGATGTATATTTTTTAAACACAGTCGCTAAAAGGTGGTATAATTTTGACGCCATGTTTGCGTCTGCTAGTGGGATCGTAGCTCTCAAACGGACGAATCGATTCGGTCGCATTTTTTTAAATTGATCGCCCAACTGCATTTTTAATATTGTCAATAACTTTATTTAATATACATAATATAGGTAGGTACTACAAATTAAAGTCAAAGTCAAAACTAAGCTACTCAAAGAGTAATAATCACCACTATAAAAAGAACACCCTCTCTAGCAGGTCCGCTCGCGGCATGGTCCCTATGACACTGGCTGCATTACCTCTCTGGATATTTAGCCCAATCCTTTGGGAGAGGTAAGCACCAGCTCTTAACTAGGGTCGATCTTTGCTACATTTGATCAAATCAAATCAAATCAATCTTTATTTGCATAGAAAAAGGGTTATTACAAGAGGTCTGCCGTGTCATGACAAAATGATGTAACTCCAACGAGCATGGTTTTCAGAAATTAAGATTAAAGTTTGAATCGTGTTTGTTAAGTTATTTTGAGACCCATTAGTCAGGTACATATGAAGTTTTATTCTAAATTAGTGTAATATTAGTTCCTTTTATATGGCCGTATATTTTTTTTAAGATATTTATAGTATTGTTTGAGTTATTGTCGTTAACGCAGTTTGTCATGACAACACTTTCATACAAATCTTGTCATGACAGAATATTGTAACTATAGTTAAATCATCTTGCCGATAGTTTGGAAAAAAATTCTAAAGAATTCTTGTCATGACAGAATATTGTAACTATCGTTGACTCATCTTGTCGATATTTTGGAAATATTTCTTTATTATTTCCTATATTGTAACTATTCTAAGCAAACAATTTGTCATAACTATTAAGGTTTGTATGTCTGTCAGTCTGTCTAACTGTATTTGGGTGAATATTCGGGCGTTTCAACCGCCGTCATTATTGTTTTCGCATATTATTTAAGATAAACTAAATAACTTTCTTGTTATTTTACATGGATGGATATACTACCCACGGGTACGCTGATTTTGACATCAAAAGTTGCTGGTAGTTATCATTATTTTTGTAAATATAAGTACCTATTGAAGACAACAATAACGGTGGTTGAAACGCCCGAATATTCACCCAAATACAGTTAGACAGACTGACAGACATACAAACCACAAAACCTTACCACAAGCCTCCTTTTACCGTTAATACTTCGGTATGAAACCTAAAAACTGGTCAAGTGCGAGTCGTCCTCGCGCACTGAGGGGTTCCATACACATTTGGCCGGTTATTTGTGGTTTTTCTATAGGGTATGTACTTTGTACTACAATTAAATACAAAAAAAAGTTGATAAAAAAGTTACTTGCATATGGGGTTAACTACTCCTTTTTATTTAACTTTTTTGTGAGGAAATCTCTCGATATAACACGTATCCACCAATAACGGAACCCTCTGCGAGTGAGTCCGACTCCCACTTAGATTTTGTATGAGTGAGTTGCTTTTTAAATTTTCCGTGCACTTATATAACTTACCTACACGTCACACACCTAACATAGGTAATTAATGCAAAATACTCTCGTTTTAGCTCCAGTTTCAGCATTCCTATGCTGCAGCTGTGCACAATTTTTTTTTTCGGTTTCGATAAGTTCACTGCACTATCACTTTCGTTCAAATCCTGATCAAATTTAATAACATTTTCACTTGAATGTCGTGTTTCATACACTTTGTTTTGTTGCGAAAGTCTTAAAATAAAATCACGTCTTTTCATTGTAGTGCCAATCAATCAATACCCAACAACAAAATCACTTGCCTTCTTGTCCCACACCTTTCTCAACGAAACTAAACACGGAAGTGATTTGTCGAAACAAGTAAACAATGCAAATCATCTATCTAAAATAACAAGATCATTGGCCGCCCCCGCGGTAAGTCAAATAACAGGCCCCCGCGGGGGAGGGTGCAGATAACCACTCGATGTACGGTCGATGTATGGACAACTCATGTAACTGCGAGATACAGCAAATTGACGCGTCTATTTAGCGAGCTTTCGGTCACGCCTACCTCAGGTAATTTATGATACAATAAGTAGCCAGGACAACACCGGGGAAATTTCAAGTTACATGGGTTGGTAATATCACTTTTCTTCTAATAAGAAGTTTTTCAAGGCCAAATATTTGTACGGGGCGAATAGTATGACCAAATAAACACTATAGAGACCAGTTACCACTAACTCATGTATCTATAGTTACATCATTTTGTCATGACACGGCAGAGGTAGTATATAATTATTGTTACTATTGAGCCGCCTTTTTCAGCTGTCGATGCACAGCATGCAAATGTATCGTGCTAGTAGCTAGCAATGCTCAGGGACTAGGTAGGAGCACATGCACACACTTCCATAGTAACTTATTATTATAAGGTTTTTTTATTTAAAAAGTAGTTCGTTAACTGAATAAAATCTATTAGTCAGTAACCATTTAAATAATGCTACATTAAACCCACTACCAAGCAATTCTTTAATATATTGAGGTATTTTGTTTTGTTGAAGGTTGTTTGGGCCGTTTAAGACTAGGCGCCTCTGAAAAAAGAGGTCATAACACTCATAACATTAGGGGTCATAGATATTTTTTGTAAGAAACTTTAGAGAGTTGCAGAGTATGAAGTGTTAAATATAAAGTAAGTAGAAATAATTTAAGCAAAACCTGTCAACTACTAGTAAAACTTGCACACTGAGGGTTTCATACATAAATTACACGCCGTGACTCATAGTTAGTATATTATTTATTTCTCCGTCCAAGGTTGTCTGGAAGAGATCGCTATTTAGCGGTAAGACCACCTGATGTTACCTACAGTTAAAATCCGTTTTTTATTTTTTTTGAAGTTCAATAAAGAGGGTACATGGGTACATAGCATGATGGTACAAGATAATAAGGAGTTCCAACATATTCTGCCATAAGACGGCGAGTATACAGGGTTATTGGTAAGTCGACCTAATTCCTCTCTAGGGGTTATGGGAGAGGTCCTTTGCAATGATTTTGGTCCAATAATACCCTATGCAAAAGTGAACCATTTCTGAGATAAATTAAATTTAACTTTTTTGCTAAAAAAATCATGAACAAAATTTTTCACTTAAAATTATTATTTTTAATAGCTTTTGTACAAGGTAAAATTGCTGTTCTTATGAAATACTAGCTTTTGCCCGCGACTTCGTCCGCGTAGAACTCGTTTATCGCAGTTAAGTACATTCATAGTTTAAAGTAATTTAATAGTTAAACGTCCTTCCTGGCCAGAATTATATCGACATAGCTTTTGCCCGCGGCTTCGCTCGCGTTAAGAGTATTATTATTAATTATGTATAGTTTTTGCGGCTTTACTTTTTTTAGCGTGTGTAAAAAAATAGGGCCTTCAAATCTTCTGTGTACACAATATTCTTAACTAATCTGTCATTAGGCGCTAAAACAATCAAGCTACTGGGTGAACTTACTCGAGAGCAAGCAACATAAAACTGTCCATGAGAGAAGCAATGCTCTCTCAAGTTAATACCCGCAAATTTGAGAGTTTGCCCCTGAGATTTGTTTATTGTCATGGCAAAGCAGACTTTTAGGGGAAACTGTAATCGTTTAAATTCACCCAGTTAATATAGTGGCTTCCACTATATTGCGATGTAACGCTTTCACTTGCAGTCTCGTACCGTTACAAAGTTTTGGTGGTTTTAAATTTCTCAACAACATAATTGGAGTGCCCACACGCAGAATAAGCTTATGATAAGGCAAACCTGGCGGTTTCAATGAATTTAAAAATTCTGCAGGGTAATTAGTAGCGTCATCTGTATTAACCACAGTATCAATCGAAGTATAGACCTTTTCTTCGCCCTCAAACGACATGAGCAGTATATCGTTGATAGCTGCTGCTTGATCGTTCTTTGGAGTAAGAATATTACGCTCACATAACTATTCAATAGGCTTGTCATGTATAGGAATAATGTCTGGATAAACTTTAGACAGTAATTCTTGAATCGTAGTAACAACTGTGCACAATTCTTCCGGGATGGTTATCATTCCATCAAACGATGGAAAATCACCATTACCGATGTTAAGAAGGAGATCTGACAATCTACCAGCAGACTCATCCCCGCCCAAATGAGCTCTCATATTTTTAGAGAGCTTAAGAACCTGGGGCCACAAATTAGTTAATGCACGACTTTACTTCGTCAGCTCGGGCTCCTTTTGGCACCACTGTTAGAGTCTGCCGAAAGTCTCCGGCCAGCAAAACTGTTACTCCACCCATTAATTTTGTATCACCCCTTATATCTCTTAGTGATCTGTTTAAGGCTTCAATACCACCTTTATGAGCCATCATTATTTCGTCCCACACGATTATTTTTGTACTATTTAAAACTTCAGCAAAATTACTTTGTTTGGAGATGTTGCAAATGGGAGTCTCGGCAGTGATTAAATTGAGTGGTAACTTAAAAGTAGCATGAGCAGTTCGAACACCTTCGAGTAATGTAGCAGCTATGCCGGACGACGCCACAGCCAGAGCAATGCCGTGAGTACTTCTTACTTTCGCCAAAGTAAATTAATAAGGAAGGTTTTACCAGTTCCACCTGGTGCGTCTAAGAAGAATATTCGACCGTCATTTGCGTCTACACTCGTGATAATTTTACTGTAAACTTCCTGTTGCTCGTCATTCAAGGATGCTTCATTTTGTCTTACTGCGTCTTCTAAGGCCACTGTATCGTAACTGGTCTCCTTCATGTACTCTCTATTTCCAAATTGTATTGATGGAATTGGCTGAGGTAATCCATACTCTTTAAGAGGACGGCCGCCTAATGATAATACGGCATTATCTAATACCGACAGGCATTTGTTAAATATCAGGTCCGATGAGTGCTCTACATCCACGTCACCTTGCCTTTCCAGTTGTTTTTTAAAGTCCTCAGAAAGGTATTCTTTGTATTTTTCCCAAAGACATAAGGGGTCGGAAACCTGGCAGAACAATAAAATTATAGCAAAAAGCTCTCGAATGATATGCGGTGTTTGACAAAATGCTGCCTCTTCAAGAGCTGACTCCAAATGACGATCATCTTCGAGTAGACCTAGAGCCTTGCACGCGGATTGGAAAGTGGGATGTAAGTGACCATCTACAGCTTTCAACGCTTCAAATGAAATTGGGCCTCTGATCTCATGTAGAAGCATTCGAAGGTGGTAGCATTCTGTATTGTTTGGATGAACAGTATAAACCCTACCTAGAACGTGTTCTTTTTTGACCCCTGACCATCCTTCAACATTCACTCCTCTCTTCCTTTTCGTTCCATTAGGTACTGATAGGTTCAAATTAATACATGTACATCCTCCATCATCCCTTATTTTATCCCCATGGGGTTTAATTTATTAAAATCCTATTTAAGCGGGCTGTGCGTTGATATGTCAGTCAGTCAGTCAGTCAGTTTCTCCTTTTATATATTTAGATAGATTTCATACAAACTTTCATCCCCTATTTTATCCCCTTGGGGGTAGAATTTATCAAAACCCTATCAAAGCGGACGTCTTCACCATAGTAGCTCCAATCTTTAATTTCAGTTCAATCAGTCGAAAATCTAAGAAGATTTATACAAACTTTCATCCCCTTTTTATCCCCTTAGGGGTGGAATTTATCAAAATCCTATCTAAGCGGACGTCTTCACCATAGTAGCTCCAATCTTTAATCTCAGTTCAATCAGTCGAAAATCTAAGAAGATTTATACAAACTTTCATCCCCTTTTTATCCCCTTAGGGGTGGAATTTATCAAAATCCTTTCTTAAAGGATGCCTATATCATAGTAGCTATATGCATGCAAAGTCTCAGCCCGATCGGTTTTAAATTGGCAAAGTTTCATACAAACTTTCATCCCCTATTTTACCCCTTGGGGGTAGAATTTATCAAAATCCTTTCTTAGTGCACCTCTACGGTACCTAAGCTACCTCCCTTCCAAATTTCAAGTGCCTACGTTTAGCCGTTTAGGCTGTGCGTTGATATGTCAGTCAGTCAGTCAGTCAGTCAGTCAGTCAGTCAGTCAGTTTCTCCTTTTATATATTTATATATAAAGAAGATTAAAAGTAGGATTATCTGTATAATTTTAAGCATGCGAGACCAAAAAGTAATAAAAAAACGTGTTTTTTTTATCAGTTTATCAAACATAAATGACACAAAAATGGAAAAATTTACTAACTTTTGCGTAGGGTATTTATGGGACCAAAATGATTGCAAATGATCTCCCCATAACCCTTAGAGGGGAAAAAGTTGACTTACCAATAATCCTGTATATCTAGTAATTAAAAAATAAAGCAGCTTAATTAATGAGAACACCTTAAAATTCCAACTTACTTTTTTCCGAATATTCATTTGTCCGAATTTTATTTTTTCCGAAAGCTATGTTACGCTAGATCTATGAAAGATTTAATGCATAATTTAACTGTCATAAGTTTTAGTTATAAAACAAAAAGTAAAGTCTCTAAAAAAAGTACGTTCGAAATTAAATTAATTTGATTAATTCTGGTGGTGATTATGTATTTATTATTACAAACTAAAATCAACAATGCGAAACAAACGTAACTCCGAGTTAAAACTACGGGTATGCTGGAACTTGTCCGACCTACTTTAGCATAATTCAGGATTGAAAAGAAATCCCGCCTGCGGCCATTTTGGTCGGCCATGTTGGCTGCCATCTTGAGATCCGATTGTCCTGCGCTGCGGTAATATGACAGATGATGAGGATATAGCGCGGATTAGGCGCCATGTTTGTTTTTGAGAATAGCTTTGATTTTCCTTATTGGTTTTTAATCAGTAAAAGTAACGTTATAATAATAATGTTGGTGGACATTGTGTGTTTACGTGATTTGAATGTTTGTATGTATATGGCTCCGTGATGATAAATCACTAGAATTTAATTGAACAGTTTAAAACAGTTTTTAACTCGCTATGCATTTCAGCAAGAAGCTTATTTCCCTTAGAAAACCGATTACCGACTCATAAAGTCGCAACTTCGTCTGCCGAGAGAAGGGTGACCAGATGAAAAAGGGATTCTGTAGACAATCCAAAAACACGTTTCGTAATTCGAATTACAAAACTAACTTCTTAGAAAAATGTATCATTTGCTCCCTGTTAGCTTGTCCCTGCCTGGAACACTTGTCTTGATTCCATATTTAAGTTAAATAGGTAAGTAAGTACTTTGCTCCAACATTTTTATATACGAGTAGATTATAGAACTTTTTCGCTTTACGGTTGATATTTTTAATACATCATTCATTAAAAATAA
Organism: Acleris emargana; assembly: GCA_927399475.2. Taxonomy (NCBI): domain Eukaryota; kingdom Metazoa; phylum Arthropoda; class Insecta; order Lepidoptera; family Tortricidae; genus Acleris; species Acleris emargana. Next base: position 2,501,417 of record OV656858.1, read on the forward strand.
TATGTTTTTACGCTTACTATTATGACTGTATGTATTTGGAATTTATACAGGGTATTTTTTAAAAGGTGCAATGAATTAAAATTGATACATAAAAATAAATGCATACCCAACAACTGTACTATGGGTCTAGTACCCACAACCTTTCTAGTAAAAACTTCAGAATTAAATAACAAAATACCCATTTGAAAATATGCAAACCGTTCCTATAGTGTGGCAACCCTAACCGGGAGATAACTTCGAAACTCGTTTTATGACCAGTTTTGTTAGAGCTACGCTTAGAGCCAATTTAAGTTAGCACAATACGCTGGATATAGTTGAGGCAGCTGGGGAAAAGTTAAGCTACCTGTTTCAGTTGGTTACACTAAACTACTTTGATTTTCTTTTAAAATTTAATGAGTATCTGGAAAAAAAATTACATAAATAGGGTAGAAGTACAGGTTTTGGCCATCATTGCGTCGTTATTATTATTTTAACTAATAACTTCAATAAGGCTCTGTCATCCCAACTCATAGACACCTCCGGAGATTCTAGAGCTGGTGCTTACCTCTCCCAAAGGATTAGGTTAGCTATCCAGAGAGGTAATGTAGCCAGTGTCATAGGGACCATGCCGCGAGCGGACCCGCTAGAGGGGTGTTATTTTTATAGTGGTGATTATTATTTACATCTTTATATTTGAGTAGCTTAGTATTATTTTAATTTAAATAAGTTTAGTTTTAACTTTTAATTGTTAATAGATCATGTTCAATTTAAAGAGCTGGTTGGACTAAAATCTGTCGAATAAAAAATAAAAATAAACGAATATGTAAAGCATTTTGAAAATACAAAAAATATATAATAATATATTATGTATAATGTAACATTATATCGACTGACACCATTTTTTTTAGTTTGCTGTTTTGTTTTTTAACCCGAATAAATATTTGTATTAGGTGCTCAAACATTATATAGACTACACTTTTGACAACGTAAATTAGGTACCTACATATTATTGCATTAAAAAAACTACTATGCTGCTGCATTGAGTACAGCCAGCACTTTTACTTTGCATCCGTTATCAGATTTAAGTTGTATCCAAAAATTATAACTTCATCCGACTGCAAATTCCCCTTTCATAATTTGCCAGAGGGAGGGAACCCACCGCATCCCAGGGCGCCTGGATCCCTCTAACATAGAGGATAAACTCAACGTCGGTTTTTTACACACATTAAAAACTACCTCGTCCGTGCGAATTCCACAGTTGGTACCGCTGAAAAAGGTTTCATAATTACATACATACATACATAAACTCACGCCTTCGTTCCCAGAGTGGGGAAGGCAGAGCTACAGGATTACCTGCAACTCTAAAAACTTGTTGATAATTCTGTAACCACATTTTGCTCAAGTAGGCTAAGATGTTTCCCAGTGTGTTAGTGACAGGTGGCAAGCCCATCGCCTAACAGTACTGCAAGCCTTTATTCCCTTAGTCGCCTCTTACGACATCCACGGGAAGACATGGAGTGGTACTATTCTAGCCCGGCAACCACACGACTCATTCACAGTTAAGGGCGAAATGGGTTTTATAATTAAGGGCGAAAATTCACAGTATCTCTATTGTACATTGACTAGTCCATCTAGATTCCTAGTGGAATTACCAGCGAAAAGGCATTCCGTTTAGTCTATTGGGTTGAAAATGCATTTGCTGTTTTAGAATTAGTCTTAAGATTGTAAGCTTGAGAATGCAAATGCCTATGCTGCCGTCTCAAGCCAAATACCAGTATCTCAAATTCAATAATCAAAACAGATTGAATTCTAAACTGTTAGTAATATGGTTGATATTGCTACTGGAGCTTTATCTGAGATACTGCCTGCTATACATTTTGGGCCAAGACTCTTGGCGATAAAAACCATACCGTCTCTGATCTGGGGGGTTATTATGAGAGTTCAGTTTACGCTGAGAGAAAAGGACAGACTTATATAACCGATATAGCTCTATCCTTTACGCTCACCATAAAATGAACTAAATGACCATGTCGTCGTATATTGTCAACGTATTGACAGCTCTTATTTTCTTGACAGAAATGGCGACAGAGTATACATGCTATACATTTCTTAAGGTTCACTTTTTGTATTTTTTATTTAAGTAAAATTGTGTAAATAGGCGAAATTCAATGAAGCTAGATTTCAGTTTTTGTTTAATTTTGCGACTTAAATGGTAAAAAATTAAACAATAACAGATCAAATACGATATCGATTTTACCGCCTAAAACCAAGGCGTAATGTGGCTTTTAGTAGCTATAAAACATTATTATATTGTTGATGTTATAAGAGCTTTTATTCACTTGACATTAAGAACTATCACGACGTCAACATTGTGATTACAATCTCAAAGCAACATGGGCTAGACAAAAATTGAATTAAGTCCCTGAGGACTCTATTCCTTGCCTAACCTAACGCTAACAACGCGACCTTCCGGCAGCTAAGTCAATCCTTTCTATAAAGAAACGTTTCTCGACCGCATCTTGCCTCATGCCACCGAGGAGACATAAAGGGTAAAGTCACCAGTAGTCAGCCAGAGACCAGTAGTCGACCTTATATGAGTTCGAAGAGTGGGAAATATCTGGCAGGTACAGGTATCTGGCTGACCACTGGTGACTTTACCCTATATTGTCTCCTCGGTGGACCCAAATGAACTCACCGGTTAATACCATCATCGAATTGAAAAGTGAATCACGTTGTGAAGTGAATTGGGATTGTTCATATGTTTGCAATTACTCCAATTCGATAATGCAATAATTCGAAAACCATTTCGAGGAATAAGGTTTTAAAACCGTTCTGTATTAGTATATTTTTAAAACATTTATCTATTTCGGTTATTTTGGCAAAAGTATATTTAACCTTTGTTTGACTTTCGTTTTCGGCTTGAAGCCCTCTTAGGTGTATCTTACGGGTTAGGCGAAAACCGCTTGAAATAGTATGTTTTAATACATTATTACAATCGCTTTTTATCATTAGATATCATTGAATTGGTGTAATTTATTAGAAAATGCCAGGCCAAATTTAAAATAATCATGTCATCCATAAAATGTCTGTAAAATAAATAAAGATATAACAAAAAAACTATTGGATTAAATACAAAATTAATGAAATTAGTCTCTTAAAATTACCCATTCTTTCGAATTACAATGTACAAACCGTGAGTATTTTTTTTTAATCCTAATTGTATGCATGATGTGGCGAAATTTAAAACATAAGCTAATTTAACATAAATTGATATTTTGGTTGAGCTCACTTTATTGCCTTTAAAATTTTAGTTTTCCAACGATAAGAAAAAGTCAAAAGAAAATTCATCATCAATAAAAAAATGAGGCGTCTCTGCGAGTAGCCGGCAAAGTGGTTAAGTGGCAACCACATTGCAACATCAAAGGGTCTTTAAAAGAGTTACCGCCGCCGGTAAAATGCACGAAAGTGAATTATTGCACCGTTGCTTTTAAAGTTGTACTTTGATATATTTTACCGTCGTAAAATTTAATTATAAAAGGGTAGTGTTATCAGCTTTTATAATTGGCAAAAATGGCGTACTAATTATCGTGTCATTTAATCGATTCAAAACATTTTTTTAGGGGTCCGACCCAAAGGGTAAAAGCGGAACCCTATTACTAAGACTCCACTCTCCGTCTGTCTGTCTGTCTTACTGTTTGTCTCTCTGTCACCAGGCTGTATCTAATTAACCGTGATAGCTAGACACTTGAAAATTTCAAAGATGATGTATTAAATTGTTGCCGCTATAACAAAAAATGAAGGGTCCACGGAAAGAACATGTCTAGTCACTTTTTTTTGAAAATGAGTTTTGAATCTAAAAATGTAGAGGACGAAAGGAACTATTACCTACCTTTCAGATTCAGATATAAATCTTCATATAACTTGTATCTTTTCACTCTTAAAAAAACCTCTACATGAAAATTACATACAAAATGACATGGTTCCTAACTTTCAAATCGCGATATCTCAAAAAGTTACTAATGTGACTAGACATGTTCTTTCCGTGGACCCTTCAAATACTAAATACAGCATAAAGCAAATATAAATATAAAAATAACGGCTCCCATACAACAAACCAGATTTTTATTCGCGATGCCCTCGCCGGAGTATGCATGAAAATCCGCGGTTGTAGCTACCCAGAACCAAACGGTTTCAAGGCACTGCCATTGCACTCCACTATTGGCTTTCTGGAATGGGTGGAGGCTGTATTGGATTAAACATACATACCTTCACGCCTGTAATCCCAGAATGGGGTAGGCAGAGCTACAGAATTACCTACAACTTTAAAAACTTGTTCATCAGGTATGTTCGCGGATGCAAGAGTGGACTGCTATTACGCCACCATTTTTACTTGTGGGAGGACCTTGTGCAGGGTCCGTCCGGGTTGGTACCACCATCTTATCCATTAACCTACCGCCAAGCAGCAGTGTTTGCATTGTTGTCTTCCGGTTTGGGGATAAGATAGCCGGTGAAATGACTAGCATTAGTCCTCAGGGTTGGCAACGCATTTGCGGTGTTAGAATTGCGGTCTTGTGAATGCGAATGTCTATGGGTCACAGTTTCCACTTACCATCAGGAGGGCTGTGTGCTCGTTTGCCTTCGTATGCCATACAAAAAAAAAACATGCGAAAACGCTGCACATCCCTGGTGCGCAGGGTGCAGGCCAGCTCCAACAGCATCCTGGCGTTGTTCGCCCAGAGGTTCGATTGTCAGTATGTGAATCATTGTTGTCTGGTTAACGTACTGGCACATCGATCCAAGTAGGTTAGCTTAGGTATGTGTATAGTTACAATACAACATTACTAACATTACGTTTAATTGCTAATTTAATTTACTAACATACATACATACCTCCACGCCTTCATTCCCAGAGTGGGGTAGGCAGAGCTACAGAATTACCAACAAATCTAAAAACTTGTTGATAACTCTGTAACCACAATTTGCACAATTAAGCTAAGATGTTTAACAGTGTATATTAGTGACAGGTTGCAAGCCCATCGCCTAACAGTACTACAAGCCTTTATTCCCTTAGTCGCCTCTTACGACATCCACGGGAAGACATGGAGTGACACAATTCTAAGCCGGCATCCACACGGCAAATTAACACTTTATTATTAACACTTTATTATTATTATGTTCCAACGATTGCTTAAATAAATGTTTTTGATTTGATTTCATTTGATTTGAAAGTCGTACGCATCATCTACTATTTACTAAGAACTTAAAATTTCTACCAGTAGTTGTTTAAATTCTCTCTGTAAATTACTAACAAACGTACTGTAGCATAAAAACGGAATACTCTTTGTTTCCGTCCCGTCGCGTAAATTAACGTTGTTTAGAAAAACACGAACGTTCCCAAGACAAGACAAATGGCTCTGGACTTGGCACTTAAACGAACGCAAATGCATTTCGAAAACAAATAGAAAACTTTGAACGTTGAGAAATAAGTAAACAGAAAAGAATTAGTAGACTATCGCCAAGTTACGCACTGGCCTAGTTCTTAGTGACCCTGCCTACGAAGCTAGCGGTCCTGGGTTCAAATCCCGGTAAGGGCAGATATTTGTGTGATGAGCGCGAATATTTGTTCCTGAGTCATGGTTGTTTACTATGTATTTAAGTATATATTTCTCTATATAAGTATTTATATCGTTGTCAAGTACAAGCTTAGAGCTTAAATTGTGACATAGTCCCCTGATATTTTTATTTATTTTCCTACTCCTGTACTTTTATCTGTCATTTATATAGTCACGAACACTAATATAAGAATATAGATAATATGTCCGCAGAACATTCCGTAGAAAAGTCTATCTAGTCTATTCCCCTTAACAGCACTTGTGCTTTTTTGAGCCAAAACGATATGCCTAGCTGCCAAAGCTTACACCTAGGTTAAATTGACCAATCAAAATACTTCACCAAATTAAACCACCAATCACAATACACATTGACTGTCAGTCGGAACGTTAGGTTCTTTTTGGTATGTAAACTCTTTTACTAATTTAACTCTTTAAAAAAAACATTTTATTTGGTATCAACCAACCAGAACGCAGCTATATTAAAATCGACCAATCAGGTAAAAGAATTCATTTCTCAAATCATTAGGTGTTTTTTAGTCCCTATTTCACAAGTTAAATCGATTGTGCAACTTTTTAAAAAAATATGAAACCTGGCAAGTGCACATCAATTTAAAAACAAAGTTAACCATAGACACATATTTTGTTGTTTTCGAATGTTTCTCGCTCGTTTGTTGTTCTGTGCTTCGTTCGTTCGTATTCTAACCTAGGTATATTAATTTAATTTTGCATTTTATTTGAAACCTAGTCGTAGAAAAAGTATTGTATGCAACGGTGTATAACTAAGTCAAAAAATACTCGTGGCGTCTTGCTTTACGATGTTCGCCTGCGGCTCACATCGTAACCACACCACTCGTCTTTTTTGACCTCTCTTATACAACTGTTGCAAAAACTACTATTATTTTAAGTTCTGGCATGGGTTTCTCTAGGGGAACCTATTATCTATCTATATAATAAAAATGAATCGCTAAATGTGTTGGTAAGCGCAAAATTCGAGAACGGCTGAACCGATTTGGCTGATTTCTTTTTTGTTGTGTTTGTCAATGTCAGGACAAGGTTTTTATGAAAGAAAATAATGGAAAAATCCACCGTGAAAGTCAGGAATTTGCAGCGGGGCGAAGCCGCTGGTTAATAATAAACTTAACGAAACGAATATTTAACAAGGACAACTTTAGTGAATAAAACATAGCATGGTGCAAATGGTCGATGATACTGAAAATTATGATAGAGCAAAATAAACCTTACGGTCTTTTTAAAAAGGTGCATTTGGCTCCTTATTTAATATGTTACTTTTTTTTCGGTTTTGCAGTTTCACCGACAAAATGACATGTTAGGCTATTGAAATGGAGTGTTTGAAACTTCAATCGATAAAACAGACTATGAGGTGGAATGTTAAGACTCAAATCGATAAAACTATTATTTTTAATAAGTAATGCCGTCATAATTCACGTATATCTATAATTACTGTAAAATCAGATGACGAATCTAGCGACTTAATAAATGAAACAGACTCAGAGATAAGTCTCAATTGTTATCCTTAAGGCGAATTAAATATATTTCAATAAGTACATACTTGTTTATTTTATTTAAGTAGAACCTTATTGAAAATAAATCACACAGGTCTCACAGGATGAAATGCGACTTAACCCCTTTTTTTACGTACAAATGAATAAGTATCGATAAACACGTGCAGGCATAGTGGTGTCGCATCACTAAACTAGTGTCTAACGTTTCATTACATGCATATCACGTTTTATTACTACGGCGTACTTTGATTTTGTATTGATAAAAAAAAATAAGTAGGTTAAATGTTATTCGTATAACACAGTTTTCTTTAAGTTTAAATATTTCAATCCAGACATATTTGGTCTGCAATTTGAATGAAACACCGAATGTATAGACCGAAGCAACTCTCTTTGAGGTAACGAAACGTTTTGTCAAATGTCATTCGCACCAAGCTAAAGTACAATCAGTGTTCCTACTAACGAAATAATTTTTTTGGACCGGTAAAGAATGTTTGAAATCGTTTTTTTTTTACTATTGTATTGTGACACGTACTATCAACTTAATAGAACCCTAACCCAAAATAGAACTGTGTCACAGTGACGTAATGATTCAAGTCGTAAGAAGTATAAAACAAATTGTTTTATAATGGCACTGTGTGCTTCTATAGTGGGTGGCATCCCATCGGGCTGATAGTGCATCACATAGGCCTTCCCCGATTATCTCCACGATCGGCTTACTGCCATCTTCACCAGATCGTCTGTCCACCTTCTGGAAGGCCTGCCAACACATCGCTTTCCGGTCCGCGGCCGCCACTCTAAATAGAACATAAATATGTATACAGTAAATGCATTTTTTCATCAAGTTCAGTCTTTATCTTACAATTAAGAAAAAAAAGAAAATATATTTTTTTTGACATAAATGGTCCTATGGCATAATTGACCTCTCTCATAATTATACGGAGTCATAATTGGTTTAATCATAATGTAGAATGTCATACATTTATTTAGTCATAATATTAATATAATATAAAGTTAATGGCAAAACCGACTTGGATCGCGGCTAGGTTGGGGTTATTTTTTTTTAAATAAAAGAGCGGAAAAACTTTATGACCATTATAAAGTATGGTCAAATAATTTTATGCACATAAAATTGATGCGCGTTACATAATATGTTCTTAACATTATGATTAAAAACGTTATGCGCTTAAATGACTATTTACAGTTATGCGTAATGATTACTGACGTGCCAAAGGAAACTTTCCAAAATTGCGGAAAATTTCATGTAGGAAAATTTCGGAAACTTCTCACAATTTTGTATGGGGATTGCAACTTTCCGTTTCTTAAATTTAAATTTCCAATATTTCTTGTGAAAGTTTCCGGAAATTTCTTGCAACTTTTCCAACTTTTTGGAAACTTTCCGCAACTTGCACATCAGTAGTAATGATGGGTATGACGAATCCACGTATGCCTATCAACAATATGACTTCAAACTTCATGCAACCCTACCCCTACCCTAAAACTTCTCGAACAACTTTAAAGATGCAATTAAATCGTCGGCCGTAATAGCCGCGAGATGCCAAAATCGCGCGCGTGACATAATCGTTATCGTGGAACACACGCGGGGCCATTCTCGCAGCGCTCGAGATTTATCACGATCGCTGTGAGAATAGCCGCTGGAAGAGACTAGCGCTACGCTATCATTTAAGTGGCTATGGGACTTTATGCAGAATCTGTGCAGCCTCGATGTAGCTTTCATGTAGCCCATAAAAATGTAAGCCTATTTTCTCTACCACTAACTTAATTAACCCTAAAATCTAAAATAAATTAATGTTTATTTCTCCTAACTAATGCCCGCACAAATTACTCCCGACATTCCTTCTTCAGATGAGTTCCTAGATAATTATTATAATAAGCATCTGTGTAATATTGATTTTTTCCATGTTTCATGTGTCGGGTTTAAGAATTTCGAGTCAATTAGATTTCAATAAAACGAAGATTTGATAATTCCCTTCTTACTAAATAAGGGTTTTCTATTCTACACGTAAACCACATCGTTTTAGACATGTAATCGTACAGTCAACAGCATAAATAAGTGATCATTTCTGTACCTTGTCGCTATCAATCGTTCCACAATTTTGTATACCATTACAAACACAACTTTAAAGTGACAAGGTAGTTAATTTCCCATCCATTTTTTAACATAAATGGTCACTTATTTATGCTGTTGACTGTACTGTCAATGTTACGATAGCTTTGATTTACTTGGCAGTAATGTCGGCCGTAGTTGTAAGAAAAGAAACACACAGTAAAATTCAAAAATATCGCTTCCAGATTGTTTACTTCCAACGTCCGTGCAGTAGATTTAGGAGGGTCGCGGTTACCTTATAAATTCACCCGCACGGGCGCGTTTAGTGGTTTAGTGTTGTGAGCGTGTTTTTACGCGCGCTAAGAGCGTGCGAGATATATCGAGTGGTTTGTGAATAGGGGCACTTTGCTTTTATAGGTTAGAAGTATGTTTTGAGAATATTTTGCGTTACGTTTTATATTGTGAGCTTGATGATTGCGAAGGTGATTCCAGTTTGTACTTCTCTCTCACTCGCTCTTAATAAAAGTGTATGAGAGCGAGTGAGTGTTAGGTACAAACCCAAAGGATTTCCTAAGCGCTTTCGCACTGTGTAATGTTTTACTTTACAGGATGTCCCAGAACTTTTACTTGTGGGAGGACTTTGTGCAGGGTCCATCCGGGTTGGTACCACCATCCTATCCATTAACCTACCGCCAAGCAGCAGTGTTCGCATTGTTGTGTTCCGGTTTGCGGATAAGACAGCCGGTGAAATGACTAGCATAGAGGCATTCCATCTTAGTCCTCAGGGTTAGCAGTGCATTTGCAGTCTTTTGAATGCGAATGTCTATGGGTCACAGTTTCCACTTACTATCAGGTGGTCTGTGCGCTCGTTTGCCTTCCTATGACAAAAAAAAAAAAAACTTGACGTCAATATTAAGGGATAAGTAAGCCCCTTCTATACTAGTTCTGAATACAGTTTTAAGTTTACTATATGTTAATTATTTATGGAGGTATCATAGTTACTTTATGTAACTGGTACATAATGAAGCTTCTTAAGGTACGACTGCTGAGATTAGGTTAGGTTAGGTCTACTCTAATTACAGGCACGAGTACCTTAAGAATTAATTACTTACGGTTGGCGTTAATAGTTTGTGAATTTTATTTTTACAAATTTCCTAGTTACCAGTTTTGTTGCCACACGCCATTTTGTTGATATTCATATTGAACGTAACCATGGTAACCAAATAACAAATTGATGGATATTATTCATCTGTTTTTAGTAACTAAATAAAAATATAATTTTGAACTCATAGTACCTAAGTCTCAAAAATAATTTTGTTCTTAATTACGTAATTTTAGTAGGTGTTAAGATATTTTGAATGGTTTTTTATAAAATTAGGACGTCAAGTGTTCACTAAATGTAAAGACGGATAACCGGAATGACCGCTCATAATTTTTTTTTTGACGCCTCGGTTGCTTAATATGTGGTATTTTGATACCATTAACGATATCAATATAAGCGGTTCATAGTACGCGAGTAGAAAAAGGTAGAACTACCTTAAATTCGCTTGGCTAACAGCAAAAACTATGAAACATTTTAGTTTGAAATGTTTATTCAAGACACAAACATTAACAGGAATGTTACATTAGGTTTAAAAGAGCTTTACGGTTTGCTTCACTAAATAATGTAACAAAGCCGAATGCGTATTTAATAAATAGGTCACAGCACAAACTCTAAAACATTTAATTCCGAGAATTTTAGTCGACTCGCAAACATTTAAAAAATGCAGTATGAGGTATGAAAGCGCTTTCGTTATGTATTCACAAAGCACCCGCCACTTAAAGCTTGAAGACCCAAGGGTCAAGATCCCCTGTCTACTTATGTGGTGACTGCTAAATTATATGTAGACTTATGGTAATTTTAGATGTCCAATTTTCTTGATAATCGTGGCGGTATAGAAATTTCCTTGCAATTTTTTTATACTTATGATAAATTCGCTATCAAAAGTCAGTTTATCTAATCCAAGCTTGATGGTTCTACTTTTAGCCATTGAGGAGTCTCTATAGCCACCTTCCGTGTCCATCATCATGCAAACGCAAGTAACGTATTTCTTTTCTATCTCACAAAATGTATGGGATGACAATGGATCACGTGGTTTATCGTAACGCACGAAAATGTCATACATACATTTTGAGTGATAGATAAGCAAGAAAAACGCTAGTAGCATTTCTATATTTGCTAAGGCCTTTGTTTGATTTATTATTTTTATTGTTTTTAGCAGAAAATAGCTTTCTATGAAACTGCAAAACCGCGTAAGTAACATTTTTAATAAGGAGCAAAATGCACCTTTTTTTATAAGATAGTAAGGTTTATTTTGCTCTGTCATAAATTTGTTAGATACGGGGTTTAGCAGTATCACAGACGATATATCACGATCTGGATCTGAATTACCATTCTCTTTGCATAAAAGCGTGCTTCATAAAAGAGCATGAAAAATTTAAAAAAGGTAAACACATCAATTCAAATATAATATAGGTAATACAATCAAAAGTTAAACTAAACTTATTAAAATTAAAATGAAACTAAGCTACTCAAATTAAAATAAAACTAAGCTAGTCAAATATTAAAGATGTAAATAATAATCACCACTATAAAAAGAACACCCCCTCTAGCAGGTCCGCTCGCGGCATGGTCCCTATGTCACTGGCTGCATTACCTCTCTGGATAGCTAGCCCAATCCTTTGGGAGAGGTAAGCACCAGCTCTAGGATCTCCGGAGGTGTCTATGAGCCGGGATGACAGAGCCTTAATAAAGCTAGATGGTAGATGGTCTTTTCTTATCAGTGGCTCGGAAAATAATATAAAAAAAAACTATTTCCATTGTTTTTGTCACCTAAATCCCTGAGCTGTCACATTCACCTAATTTTACAAGGGTGTAATTTATCACGTGACATCCTGCAGCTTTATTCTGAGTAGGGGTTCATGAATATACATACATAGTTCTTCCTTAGAGTGAAGGTCACAAGTTTGATGAAACTTTTATTTCATGTTTAACCTTATCCGCAGGCGGCGAGCGTAGAAAATGTTAAAGCAATAAAGTTGTAGATATAACTTATGGAATTAACAGGGTGTTAAGGCCATCTTAACGCCCTCTATTGGACCGCAGCGATAACCGCGACAGTGCTGCCCCCTTACGTTAGTTTTAAGTTTTATTCATACGATTATATCGAGTCATCCTCCCTCACTTCACATACCTGCTCTGTAACGGACACATTTAAACGCATAAAGAATATATTTGTTAAAGTTGAGAAGAAGTTAAAATCATTTTCCCTGAGTTGCGCAGACCTTACTATAGGCAGGAAAAAGGGAATAGCGAAGCAAAGGATCGAGAGGCAGCCAGCAGCGACCTACGGACAGCAACGAGCTATCGCGCCAACATTTTGATCCATCTCACCGGGTCACAATTGAACTGCATCGCCGATCTCCAGAAGAGAAGACAGCGAGAAACGGTCAGACCTTCCTATCCTTGTTCCCATCCCATCCTGAGGTGCATAATTAACTAATTGAGTGTTGTGATTTCTCATTCCAGCAGAGAACCACGTGTCAAACGAGTGTTCCTGACCTTGGCCCTTCTGCGATTTCTACGGCTCACGTGAGTGTTCCCTATTTCTATAAACCGCCAATATGTGTGACGAGGAATATTCACAAGCAGACAGTGATAGTAATAAATTAAAAGTGCCGAAATCTCCGCAAAAACGCGATAAAAGTACCGACCGCATGGCCGACCTCAAGAGACAAAGAGGCACTGCTAAGCTACGGTTAACCTCATTTCAAAAATATGTTAACAGTTTGGAGCATAAAACATTAATTGAAGCTCAGAAAACTGAATTGAAATTGAAAACTAATAATTTAGAAAATATCTTTAATAATTTTAATTCCATTCAGACGGAGATTGAGACAAAAGTAGATGAAATTCATTTAGTGGCTTGAATTCGATATCATCATCATTATCAGCCGCAAGACGTCCACTGCTGGACACAGGCCTTCCCCAAGGTTTTCCACAACGACCGGTCCTCTGCTGCTGTCATCCAGCGGTTTCCCGCGACCTTTATCAGATCGTCAGTCCACCTTGTGGAAGGTCTGCCAACACTTCGTCTCCCGGTTCGCGGTCGCCACTCTAGAACCTTTCCGCTCCAACGGCCATCAGTTCTACGAGCAATGTGAGATAATTGATATTATTAAGTCCATTTAAAAAAAACAGCTATCTATTAAGGTTCAAAAGATGCAGCTCTTTAGGGTTAGGACGGACGGACAACGTAGGCATATTTATAGGGTTCCGTCAGGCTACCCATCGGATACGGAACCCATACCAACCCAACCCACGGAATCTTCCATAGCGAATCGATGATGAGGGCTGAAATTGTAGGTGGTAAAAACCATATCGTCTTTGACCTGGGGTGTCACCATGGTTACCTTCGTTTCGTCAACAAGTTTTAGGTAAACTTATTAATTTCCCAAAAATATCATTCGGACAAATGCTTTTTTTTCCGAAAATGTAAATATTTCAGGATTTTTATCAGACTAACCTAACCTTTTACTTACTTGTGGGTGTTTTTTTACGGGTTGGTACCACCATCTTATCCATTAACCTACCGCCAAGCAGCAGCGTTCGCATCGTTGTGTTCCGGTTTGGGGATAAGACAGCTGGTGAAATGACTAGCATAGAGGCATTCCATCGTAGTCCTCAGGGTTGGCAACGCATTTGCAGTCTTGTGAATGCGAATGTCTATGGGTCACAGTTTCCACTTACCATCAGGTGGCCTGTGTGCTCGATTGCCTTCCTATGCCATAAAAAAAAAAACAGTTTGGGAAAAACTTTTTGACGACACGAAAGGCTCCCGTCACCATGACATACTAAATAACTTCAGTTTAGGTTGAGAGAAAGGGAAAGAGCTATATAACTGCTGTAGCTCTGTCCCTTTCTCTCAATCTAAACTGAACTGCTTTAGTATGTCATGGTAACCCCCCCTTTTTATACCTCTTATTTACTTGAAAATAATGGCAGCCTAGTTACAAACAATACTATAACATTTCAAAGACGATATGATTTATAATAGAGGTCCAGAGTCGTGAGCAAGCATGTGTCCGGTCGCTGTCGCCGTGATCCGTGGCTCATGAATATGCGCCGAGATATATGGCTGGTTTCCGAGCACCCGATTTATGTGGGCTGGCCACAGGACGCAGATTTGGAACAGTGAAGATGCAGGAGCAAGTCTCGTCAAGCCTGGTAGGTCGCGGGTTACGGCTGGGTAGCATGCTGTTTCAAAAGTGGAACAAGAATTTTAAAAGTTACTAAAGTGAAATAGTCAAATTTCTAAAAATTACTATAGTTTAGACATGTTATGTAAGTAACGGCCACTTTAGATAAAATTTAGCTTTATTAAGGCTCTGTCATCCCGGCTCATAGACATCTCCGGAGATCCTAGAGCTCCTAATTACCTCTCCCAAGAGCAAATATTTATTGATGTATGATGAGCGCGATATGTTTCTGACTCTTGGATCTTTTCTATATATTTCAGTATTTGTTTATCTATATAAGTATTTATATCGTTGTCAAGTACCCATAATACAGTCAACGTCATAAAGTACGTAGCAGTCAAGACCATCAAATAGTTGGAAACATCCAGAATGCTCATCAAAATCGACGCAGCCTAAGTGATCAGACATATGCCATGACAGTACTGTTTTTGTGTTACTTACTGATAAATAAGGTTCAGTTTTCTTATGTGTCCCGTATTTTTGGCTACTTTGGATGCTAAGAAGCCTTCGGCGTTCTGGACGTTGCTGTACTAACGGCGGTGCTCCGGTATATTTGAGCATTGTGGATGACCTGAACAATTTGATCACTTAGGCTGCGTCAATGTTAATGAGCATTCTGGATGTTTCCAACTATTTGGTGGTCTTCACTGCTACGTACTTTATGACGCTGACTGTACAAGCCTAGAACTTAGTTTGGGACTAGAGCAATTGGTGTGAGATTGTCCATTGATAAAATAAAAACTTCCGTACTGCGCCAATCGGTGTACTACGGAGACACGCACGGACGTACGTCCAGTATTACCCCGTGACGTCACCGACGGGCCTTAATCGCCTTGATGTACGGTTATGTATCGCAGAACCTTTTAGATAACGGAAAAAGCAACCGGGAGATAAATGTGCTTTTTAAAATGAGGGTTGCTGAAGTTTGCGCACAAAACTTGAAAAGTATATTTTTGACTTGTGGGTTTTTTTTGTAAATACGAGTATGTATCCATACCGTAAACATAAACCGTACACGGGCGATTTTATTAAGTTACTTATTTTCTTTTCAGGAGAGTAAAATAGTTATTTGTTCAACAAGAGAGCAAAGTTGGTTTTTGCTGCGAGTGATGATTTTGAATCCCGAGTAAGCAAAGGATTCTATTATTGAATCACGAGCGTAGCGAGTGATTCTAGGTTAGAATCCTGAGCGTAGTGAGGGATTCAAAGATACGAGACGTAAAAAACTTTGGTCTCGTGTGAGACATACAACTTTTCACCTCAGCAGCGAGAACAACACAGCGTGAAGCTGGTAGGGCCAACGCAGGTCTTCCGTTGTGACCATTTGGTGAATACACGACTAAATAACGACACGATCGCATATGCATCAATCACAAGCATTTTTGCAAAATACTAATAAAATAAAAAGTGGAAAAAATAAACATGAAACAGATAAAACCTGTCACTCAACTTTTTTTTTTTTTTTTGCCCCCGCGGCGACTTGAACAGCTACTACCGCAGGGATATGGCTTCCACGTGAAGTGATTTCGCCAGTGTCAAGGTTTATATGAGTATAAAACACAATCCAATCTTCTCTAGGAAGATTGGGGGCAACGTTGTACGGTGATTTGTAGGTCAGAGGTCAAGATAGTTTTAACCTCTGCACCACTGCGAGTCCACTTGAAACGAGAAGAAAGATGCCAGATACACGAAATAAGTCCAAGTCTTCAATCACTGTGCGACACTAAGGCATAAAAAGTACAAATCACTATCAGAAAAGAACTTTGAACACCTAATTACCCAAAAATTAAAGTCTAAAACAAATTACACGTCCGCCATCTTTTAACGTTGCAAATGGCCCTCGTCACTCAACTTGATAATGCCGTAGTGCAAACACAACTTTATACAGCTTTATGTAGTCTGTGGCTTTAAAAAAAACCTAACTAGGCCTTGTCTATGGCTATAGGCTACAATAATCCCGCTATTTTTGAAATGCGTTCTGAAACTGCCCCCGCGGTTTATGTCACGAAATTAAAGATTGTTAAAACGATAACAAAATTATGTAGATACATGATAAACTTCTTATTTTACATTAATTTTGTCTTCAAAACATTAAATAAAAAAAATGATTGTACCTACTGTATAAAATAGTTATAATAAACACATTTCAAACTTTAACAGATAGTTTTATTTGCAATTTTACGGTTATGTGTGCATCCGAACGTGCGTTTCTTTTTGGGCCTAATATGTGTGGAATTTGAAAATCGAACTTCGAATCAAGTTGTTTCTATCTCTCGCTTTTTTCCTATCGAAGTGAAAGTGACAGAACAAAGTGAAGTTCAATTTTTTCGAATGTTGTGAGTAGCCCCAGCACAGCACACGGCATTTAAAAAAAAATTAAAAAGCTACTTTGCCTCTCGCTCGCAGCAAAATAGAATTTTGCTCACTGTTTTTAAGCAGCAAAACCTGCTTGTTTGAGCTGCTGAGGTGAAAATATATATTTTTAGTGATATAATGATATTTAGCAAAATCAAGGGCTCGATTCTACATGGTTAAACCTAATTGATTTTGAAATTTTATCGTTTGGTGTTTCAAACTCCAGTAGAAGGTAATTTTTGCAGTCACTTTTTGAATATAATAAATATAATAATACTTATAATTAAGAGTAAGTGTGGCGACCTAGCGAGGTAAAGTAATTTATTGAATTTCGCTTCATAGATTGAATCATTTCATTTTCTGCTGAAACCATGTTTTTTTTAGGATATCTGAAACATTAATTACGTAGATACGTTATGCATACTAAACGCATTTAAAATCCGTCGCCAATTACTGACAGTTGCTATGTTACCATATTTCTACAGACAGTAGCGAGCGCTATTGTTAGAAAGAGATAAATAGTGGTTTCAAATTCCTTGCCATTCCCGCCAAGACAAGTGCCCCCTCACGGCCGCTAATATAAAATGTCATTGTGTAGTAAGGTATTTCGATAAAATAATAGGTACCCTAGTAGCCGATAAAAAGCAATACATGTAGAGACAAAGCAGAATAAGGCTCTAAGCGGCCGGCTTTTAAAGTGTTTTAAACTCGGCTACCTCTACTGTCAAGAGAATAAGAGCTATCAGGGGGTCCATTTGCAACGTTAAAAGATGGCGGACGTGTAATTTGTTTTAGACTTTAATTTTTGGGTAATTAGGTGTTCAAAGTTCTTTTCTGATAGTGATTTGTACTTTTTATGCCTTTGTGTCGCACAGTGATTGAAGACTTGGACTTATTTCGTGTATCTGGCATCTTTCTACTCGTTTCAAGTGGACTCGCAGTGGTGCAGAGGTTACAACTATCTTGACCTCTGACCTACAAATCACCGTACAACGTTGCCCCCAATCTTCCTAGATAAGATTGGATTGTGTTTTATTGCTATATTGATTTATACTTATATATACTTGACACTGGCGAAATCACTTCACGTGGAGACGCCATATCCCCGCGGTAGTAGCTGTTCAAGTCGCCGCGGGGGCAAAGAAAGAAGAAGAAAGAAGAGCTATCACATTGACAAAACAATGACATGTCAAAAACAACAATTCGCTGCTTAAATACAAAAGCGCCACAAATCAAAAACAAATATAGTTTGATTTAAAACTTTAAGTATAAAGCATTCCGAATTTAAATGCAACACAAACACATTTTGTTTTGTGTCGCTTTTGTATTTAAGCAACGAATTGTTTTATCGAAAAAATACAATAGAGCCCCAACGCCCCAAGTGACCCGCTTGTTAGTCTTCCATGTATTAAAATACCTACAGTATTTATAAACATAAAACCAAACCACATTTATTCATATACGATCGGAGTGCAGACGAATTCGAATGCGAATAAGTTTTTAAAAGCACATCAAATACGCTCGTAACTCCATCCGCCATTTTGAATTCTGAAATACTCATTTTACTGCCGAGTTTATCTTTATAGATGTTTTAATTTTACGGGTATAAGGCTCGTTTTACGTACAAATGACAAGTCATTACGAATAAATACTTAGAAAGGTGGAGTTAGAGTTCATGAGAATGAGTTTGAGACAAATACAAACCCGAAGCGCTTTCTAAGAATAACAAACATAAACTCACGCTTTCATTCCCAGAGTGGGGCAGGCAGAGCTACAGGATGGCCAACAACTCTAAAAACTTAATGTTAATTACGTAACCACATTTTGCACAATCAGGCTAAGATGTTGACAGGATGCAAGTCCAAGAGATATTGCACTGTAATTAATGCGTATGGTTTCAGCAGAATATATTTTTCGATGAAATTAAATTCGATAAAATGATGAAAACGATGAAATTCGATAAATAAATCTATCTTTATTTCTTTATCTTCCCATTTCACAATCTTATGGCTAAAGATCGGCGACTAGTAGCATTTTATTTCACTTTAACGTCGTACGTAATGACTAATATGGATAAGTCTGAGCTGTTCAAAATAAAACCATATATCGATAAATACTCACTGAATTTAAATTGTTTTTTATTTTTATAAAACTGACCACATCTTTTAATAAATTGTGCACGAAATTTCAATCAAACCATATCCATGTTATACTTTCGTTGAAAAATAACCGGTCGCTGATTATTACTTATCAATCATCAATTACACTATAATTAAAGTTTGTGTGTGAGTTACTATGTTAGAGATGAACTGATTTGAATTGGAGATACTGCCTTAGGAACGAAGTTAATGACGTCATACGACGAACAAACCAAATGAAATAATAATGTTCGCGAGCTCGTGAATGAATAGGAACATTTTGGCGCGAGGCATGCGGGTAACAGTTGTGGTGGCGAGTAAAGAAGGGCGTAAGTACTAAACACAGCAGAGAAGTCTGTTGTATGGAGTGATGGGGCCCTAACGTTATTAAATTTAACCTTTCCAACCTGTTCTGCTACTGACACCGTCGGCATCAGTTGAAGATTAAAAATACTATTTTATATGAATTAAGCTGTAATTTGCATAGCCTAGCAAATATGTTTGGGTGATAGTGATTTGGGTTATTACGAGTACTACTACTTATTAGTTCTTGTGAGTTTTGACACATTTTCCTGCTCAACTGAATGTACCTATTTATTTTTTGTTTTATGTGAGATTCATTGTTTTATTATAATGCTAGGTTAAGTTTATTATTATATAAGCAATATTTAAAAAACGACTGACTGTTGAGTTTCTTGCGGCGTTTCTTCTCAGCAGTGGTCTCCTCTTGTGAAGCGCTGGTAGATTCTTGACGTGTAAAAGTGCCCGTGCGGCCTACTTACTGAATAAACATCTTTTATCTTTTTTATCTTTTTTAGTGACATATTTTGTATTTGACAGAAGGCGTTAAAAAGTTAGATCCATTCAATTCAAAATCATTTTTTCTTTACCTTGTTTGGACCATGATAATAAAAAGTATTAGTATAGTAACCTCTTTTTGCATAGATTGGAAATCTGGTGCAAAGATTCTCTCAGCGAGAACGACTGGTACCTCAACACAAATAAGGGAGTGTTCACTGGGCGAAATAATTGCCTTAAAGCCGTCGGAGCATTTATTAAATCAGGAGCCAAGTCTCGGCGGTAAACTAATCATCATTCGGCAGATGTTTCTGCCGTTTGTTTATTTCTATTTACGGCAAACTTTACTGGTACAGTCGGGTTATAAGTGGTTTTTAAATTTATACACCCCTTATAGTGAAATAACAAAAACATGCAGGCTAATAGGGATAAGCCATCAGTCAAGTCAAGTTAGTGATTCTCATCCCCAGGGGTCAACGATGACTATGAAGGGGTCCATGTGAACGGAAAAAATAAATGGGGGTCCAACCACAATCCACAAATTGTGGATTCCATTTAAACATTTCTTGACTTTAATATTGGCTTTCCATTAATAGAATAATCCATATTCATACACAGATAGTACGCACACATATTCATCTATATAAATTATGTTTTAATTTTCTCTGCGTGTAAGATTTTATTTTGTAAAAACCGAGCAAAATTTTAATTGTAGCCTTTGTCAATTTTAGCAGACTAGACATCCAATGTTATCTGTGCAAAAATCCCGCAGTTTTCTTGCTTAGTGGCAACTTAAATATAAGGTAAGGGGTCCACCCAAAACCGAAAAAATTACGGGGAAGCCAAACAAGTTTGGGGACCTCTGGTTGAAGTCCAAGTTTGACTCATATTCTGGGACTCTGCACACGGCAAAAAACTGGTTTTTGACTTATTATAGTATTGTCAACATTTTGATAGCTCTTATTTACTTGACAGTAATGGCTACCAAATAGAGACGCTGATATAAATGAACCAACTAGCAAATAACACACTGTTAAAATCTACAATTCTATCAAAGATGGCGTCAAGTAATTAAAATGGTATTATCTCTAACGTGTAGCAGCGTCTCGTTCTAGCAGAGCAATAAAGCGCGATGAGAAGGGAAACATTCGGAATGTTTTAATAACCTAGCTTAGCGGATGTAGTACGCAATCCGTTGAGTGCCGGGTTTGAGTCCGGTTGCCATACAAAACTTAACGTAAAGCCGGGGATACACATGCCCGTAGCTTGCACACTAGTATACCAGCTCCTTGCAAGTGCCAGCTACAGTCATGTGTATTCACTAACTGGCATGCCTGTAACTGGAAGCTAGCTAGTTGCAAGTAGCTGGCACAACATTTGATTTCCTTGCATGCCCGTTGAGGGAGGGGCCGCGGGGGGCTGCTAACCTGGCACGTGTGAACTGCCGCGACAGCTACGGGCATGCCAGTAGCCGAGTTTGTTTATTGCCGGGATGGCATTTCGCATGTGAGTATCATTCTTTGTTATTATGTCCCCAATTCTTCCTAACAATTCATCAAATTTCTCTGGGAGCATTCTCAAATGGTTTCTGTAACCATCATGATCTTCTTGACGCATTTCTTTAAGCAGACAACTACTTGCTCCAAAATCTTCTCTTCTACTAATCCAATCTCTTACCCAAACCCGTCTTCGTTTTTTCTTTTTATCTCTCATTAATTTAGCTACACATTCAATTGCTAATAACAACACAATTTTGTTTAATTCACTTCGATTGTTATCCATGTTGTAGGTACGAAATACTCTCACGAACTGTCCTGTGTATATGCTATGGTAATACTGGCATGCAAGGGCACAGTATGCATGCCAGTGATACTTGCAAATGTATCCGCAGTGTGCCAGTTACTCGTACATGCCAGTAACTTTCATACCAGCTACTTTCCCGATTTACTGGCATGTATATCCCCGGCTTTAAAGGGTTAGGGTCGTAAGAACTAGATTGCAAAACGACTTTATAAGCAAAACGTCGTCGTTGCATAGCGACCAACTAAACAAAACGACTTTTTTGTACAATGCCCTAGCAAGCAAAATGTCTAAATAGGTTGTAATTGATGCCTATTCAGGTATAACGTTATGGTTGCAAAATAAAAGTAGCTCCTAACTTTAAACACCTGTTTCTATTTTTTGCAGAATATGTGTTATTATGGCGGGGTTACTAATAAATATAAAAATAAAAATGAAGTGAAATAAATCCGGTCAAACGAGTTTTTAATATAATATGGTTGGAAAAAGCAAAATAAAATACTCACTTTGACATGAATTTTATTATCTATGCATTAAGATTTTGACTAGCGGCTTAATACAGAATTTCAAAGTTTTTTTTGATAATTTTTCCAAAACTGAAAAGTTTGACAACTTCATTTTATTTTAGCTTAAAATATTAGTAATTATCTTAAAATAATTTTTTTTTAGATTTCTGGTTTATAAACTTCGGAGATAGGAACGGTATTTTTTTGTAAATTTTTGGCTATTAATCAAAAACTTTGTCACGAAAATTATTAAAAAAAATGTTTTGAAATGTGCAGACTAAACCTTTTTATACAACACTCCACTTGCTATAATCAAATCACTTCATTTCTCAATCCCCCATTCTAGACCCCTTTTAAAACATTAAAAAAAAACATTTTTTTTTACTAAAACAAATGCGGGCAAGCAAGTTATACAAGTCTGAAAAATTTCAAGTTGATAGCTTCTACAGTTTCTAAGAAAATCTGCTGTGACATACAGACAGATATTTTTACTATTTCGGTACGGAACCCACACACACAATTAATAATAATTCACTAAACGTTTTTTATCAACATATTTTTATTATTCTTTGCTCGTACAAACGACTACGAACGACTACTACTACTACTACTACTACTTTGGAACGACCTTCCCCTTAATATCAAGCAAGCTCCGAACAAGTTTGCTTTTAAAAAGAAAGTTCGCGATTTTTTTTCTTTCTGTAGGTAGAATAGTCATCATCTTGTTTTTCTGATGGTGTTATCTGTAATGTTTTGTGCTTATCCTCATTTTACAATATTATGTATTTATATAAGTATTTATATTTATTTTAATATATTGGTATGTAGGTATATATTATTACGTTTAAGCAACATATATGTTAGACCCTATGTTGCACCGCCACCACAATCTCTGCTTTGCCCAAAGGTTAACTGGTAGAGAATGCCTTATGGCATTAAGTTCGCCTTTTGTATACGAAGTGTATTCTTTTGTGCAATAAAGATTAAATAAATAAATAAATAAATAATCGTCAAGGTTTGTATTATAATCATAATACAAACCTTGAACAAAAGCAGCAACAAAAAAATGGTCAAGTGTGAGTTGGGCTCTCGTTAATTGGATTCGAAATCGAATTCAAATTAGAATATAATAACACGGAACCCGTGGTATGAAAATGGGTAAGCACCAAAAAGTTGGACCACTGTTAAGCGCATACAAACAACGAAGTCGACAAAGGTTCCACTATGCGACGAAAATTATCCCTACAATTGTATGGCTAACTTTCGTTTTACAACTGAAAAGTTTAATAGAAAATTTAATTGAGTGAGTGAGCGTGGCCAACTTTTTTTTTTTTTTTTTTATGTCATAGGAAGGCAATCGAGCACACAGGCCACCTGATGGTAAGTGGAAACTGTGGCCCATAGACATTCGCATTCACAAAACTGCAAATGCAACTTTTTTATCCTTAACCAAATCCCACTCACACTTGGCCGATTTTCTTACTTTCTTACCATAAACCAGAACAAGAGTTGTGTGGGGCACCGGCATTGGGAGTTTATACTAAAGCAGAAGGGCAAATAAACTCAGTGCAGAAGTTTTATTATTTATTTAGCGGAGTGGAATACGCGGCCGAGACGCAAGGGGTTAACTTTGTCTGCGCTTATTTTTGATGCCAGATGTAAATTACTTTTAATTGCATAAATGTAAGTTTGTAACGGGGACTGTTTTTCTTAGTTTAACTTGAATCATTCAAGATGGAATGTTAATGTTTTACTAGAAATTATTTCATGAAATTTTCCTTCCCAGGTAGATTCCTGACGCGTTAGTGTCCGTGCGGCCTACTTACTGAATTACTGTCTTTGACGACGCGCTGGCCTAGTTGGTAGTGACCCTGCCTACGAAGCTAGCGGTCCTGGGTTCAAATCCCGGTAAGGGCAGATATTTGTCTGATGAGCGCAAATATTTGTTCCTGAGTCATGGATGTTTACTATGTATTTAAGTATATATTTCTCTATATAAGTATGTATATTGTATATCGTTGTCCACTACCCATAATACAAGCCTAGAGCTGAAATTGGGACTAGGTCAATTGGTGTGACATTGTCCCCTGATGTTTATTTATTTATTTATTTATCTTTATGAACTTAAAAACGTAGTCCTGACGCGTCCATACAAAGTTTGTATGAATGCCAATAAAATAAAATATTCAAATCCTTATAAATGATAGATGTGAAACACATAACTCTCCATTGCGTCGTGCAGTCGGATAAAAACTATTTAATACACATAAGTCTCTGCTCCGAGTTTCCCTTAGCCAAGAAGAGTTAACCAACTTGGGCGGTAGTGGGCTTCTTATTGATTTATCGAAGTTGAGAGAGTTGGTGAAAGATTATTAGATATAAACTTTTCGTCTTCCAATGGATAAAGTAAGTATTGGGAGTGATTGTTTATTAGCAACCCCTGATATCAGTGGAGCAAATCCATTGAAAATACGAGGCTACTACATTTGTGGCAACACTTTGATATAATGTAAACTTAATGGGTTTTTTATTTCATTTCATTTCATTTATTTCATAAACAATTAATTAATTGTGTTTGAACATAATAAGGCAATACGGTTTATTTAAAAAATTGAATGAAAAGTAAGTCTGGACTTTAAAATATTATAGATGTCGATTAAATAATTACAAAAGAATTTAAAAAAAAAACATTAAATACACATGCCACATGTTAAGGATTGCAGGCCGCGAAGAGCTGTTTCAGATTTAAATACATTATTTTTCAATAATAATAGTATTATAGTTTTATACGGTGTTCAGGGGATACGTAAAAATAGGGCTTTTGAATCGGACATATGAAAATAGGTTAAACGTAAATTCGGGATACTAAAATTAGGGGTTATGAATAGTAGGAAAAAATACTTACTTAATTTAGTTCCGATTTTTGATTTTAGAAAGAAATATAGGAGATCCGTTGCTAACCCTAAAGACTAAGAAGGAATGCCTCTATGCTAGTAATTTCACCAGTTGTCTCATCTGTACACCGGAACACAATGATACAAATAGCAACATTATCATTGGCAGCATTTTTTCTTTCCTTCATTCCTTTCATCATGTCAGCCGAAAGACGTCCACTGCTGGACATAGGCCTCCCCAAGGCTCTCCACTCAGACCGGTCATGTGCTTTTCGCATCCACCGCGTTCCCGAAATCCTTAGAAGGTCGTCACTCCATCTTGTTGGAAGCCTACCTACAGCTCGTCTCCCGGTACGCGGACGCCACCTAACGTACTGGTCGAATAAATGTTTCAATTTCTATTCCTATTTTTCTAAAAGCAATATGGTTTTGCAGAGTAGAATATAGCCCCAGTTACTCATTACATCCATCAACATCCCATGTGGATTGATGCAATCCCCACAATCCCAAATCGCTATTGATTGGGCTCAGTGTTTATCAGTCACAAAGTCAACACGAACTCCCGGCAGGCTGGCACCATTAGGTCGCTAATAACTGAATAGTGGTCGCATTACGTTGGTACAATCGCTATTCAAATAGTTAATTATTAATGGCAGTGGGTGGGGCACATGAAGCACATCGCTCGCAGGGCTGATAGCTGATGGGGCCAGTGAGGTTCTTGAGTGGCGTCCGCGGACCGGGAGACGAGCTGTAGGTAGGCCTCCAACAAGATGGAGCGACGACCTTGTAAGGATTGCGAGAACGCGGTGGATGCGAAAAGCACAAGACCGGTCTGAGTGGAGAGCCTTGGGGAGGCCTATGTCCAGCAGTGTACGTCTTTCGGCTGACATGATGATCTTTCAATGTGGTCCGGATGAAGGTAGTCTCGATCATATTTTTTTGTAATGCTCCGAGATTTCGTGTTCCCTGTACTTATTTCCCGACTTTTTACCCTTCCCATGAAATTTAAATTCTTACCTACTCCGTTATACTTTTACTCCTTTCATTAATATTCTGTTTGATTTTATAACCAACAATACTATTCGTTAGTTTTTCTTTCATCCTTTTCTTTTCTTGTATTTTAGAAGGTTTTTTTAAGCATTTTAGTACGTAGTAACTAAGTTTTATTTCTAGCAGTTTTAAGTTGGGTTGTTATAACAAATGTTGATCTCAATCGTGTTAGTTTAATTATGCAGCAAAGTCATTAGCGGTTATATTTGTACCAATGAAAAGGTCAAGCTGCAATACAAATAATAATTATAAGAATATGCTCAAAATTAGTGTGATAATCGGTCGTCCTTTATTTTTTATAAAACTATAAGGTTTACTTAAATAAAAGTTATATTTCTCGAAAATATGCATTTCATTTATGTGAAAACGCAGTACCTGGAGTTCGTAGCACATACACTTTAATCACGATACTGACTTAAATGCAGTGTAAATGACTCTGATACTGCATCTTAGCTTGCAATTGACAAAAAATAACACACGTTTTTGCAGTACTTGGTTTTTTTACGGCATTTTAGTCAGTATAACTCATATTTTTAGGAAAAACTCAGAGTGCCGTAACGGCTCTGAATTTAGAAAAATCCTTTTTTTTTAGCTAATGACACACTCAAAGCATTTTTTTTGTCATAATCATATTTTTCGTGCTTATTACTCTTTATTGAAAGTCAATCATTAACACAAAAAACATTAGAAAGGTAGAAAAATTACACTTCAAAGACATTTTTTACGTTTTCTCGAATTTAACTTTTTGCACTTACTGCGGTTTAGGCTCTGCAGGGCAGAGTAGTTGAGTTTCCTCCTACTCCCCTTTTTTTCGTTTCCCGTATCTTGCTTCGTAACTTTTTCTTCCGTGCTCTTTTCATTTAAGCGTTGTCTCTAAGCAGAATCTTCAACCACCTAACAACACTCAGTCGCTGCCAGTAAAGAGAGAAAATGAAGAGTTTATTGTTTATTGTCATAAATCACAACATCTTTTATTTTACTAAAACATGTGAAGTCTCGTATTAAGTTTACAAGAAACCCTGTGTCAGGAGATCCCGCTCCTCCATTATTAGACAAATTATAAAGTTTTCAATATATTTAAAAAAGTAAGTGTGTGTTTGTATGTGTGTGACTGCGTGTGCGTGTGTTTTCTTAAATCTGGATTTTTATTATTTTCATATTTTTCAGTCGATGTATTTTTCCATCCATAAACTTCGGAGATAAGGGAGGGGAACGGTCATTTTAAAATTAAATAAAGTTTGTCACGGATTTTTTATTTTTATTTATTGAAATTTGCTAATCGCGAGCGCTTTCATAGGACACTCCGTTGTTATAATGAAATTACTCTCATTTTTAACCCGCCACTCTAGACTCCTTTACAATTATTTAGAAAAATATTTTTACAAAAAGCAAGCTTCAGTTTCAGACAAGAACTGCTGTGGCATAAAGGCAGACAGTCAGGGATCGAAGTATCACTATAAGGATTTCCCTTTTTACCATTTTGGTACAAAAAAAAAGAATAAAAACAGCGCCGAAATCGGTCCATCCGTTTCTGAGCTACATCTACAGACAAACATACACAGATTTAAAATATAACCCCTCTATTTGCATCGGTGGTTAAAATACACTCGTATTCCGGAATATATCGGTTTTATTCCTAGATCGAAGATTCTTCAGCTCTGCAAACTTATTTAATAGAGTAAACCATTTATTGGGAGCTCTAACTCTCAAAAGTTATTATACGGGGAAACCTTAAACCGATCTCTCTGGGCTCTTACGTTAAATCGTAAAGTGGCCAATCCATCACGCGGTGGGCTGGTGTTCCAGTGTGAGTGATTAGAAGCGATTTGAAGCGATGTTGCTTTTACTTTCTATTTATTCTGTTCACTGATTTACTGTATTCACTTGACATTGGCGAAATCACTACAAAATACCGCGGTGGACCGCCATTAATAGAAAACCGGTCAAGTGCGAGTCGGACCCGCGCTCTGAGGGTTCCACATGAGGTATATTCCGATTTGAATTCGATTGCAACGTACCAAATGTAACGCTTGTAAACTTTACCATTTCCTACAAGAAAAATAAAAAAAAATGTATTAAAAAACGGTTCTTGTATGAGGACCCCATTTATTGTTTCATTATCTTTAGTCTTATAGTCGTTAGTAAATTCGCCTTAATATAATAACATAGATATATTCTTAAAATAACAACCGTTATCAATTACGGCTTATTTATTTTTGCTGTAAGTAAATATATTTATTACATAGTGTTGGTTACATAAAAGAAGGCCAATGACAGTGATCCATCAGTCACTAAATTAAAGAGTACACAAAAATTGTGAAAATGACGGTTCAAAAGATACGATTTTTTTTATATTTTTTTTATATCATAGGTAGGCAAACGAGAACACAGGCCACCTGATGGTAAGTGGAAACTGTGACCCATAGACATTCGCATTCACAAGACCGCAATCCTAAGACTGCAAATGCGTTGCCAACCCTGAGGCCGAAGATGGAATGCCTCTATGCTAGTCATTTCACCGGCTGGTTGTTGTTTATAATTTATTTGTCTATCAGGCTCAAATGATTTCATTTTAAGCAAGGAAGGAACAACACAAGGTGACCCGTTGGCAATGTTAATGTATGCGGTTGGGATTCTACCACTAATACGATAGATAGATTTTTTGGGTGAAGTTCGCCTTTTGTATACGAAGTGTATTGTTTTGTGCAATAAAGATTAAATAAATAAATAAATAATACATCTGTTTAAAGTTAGTACGGACGAACGGACGGACAGCGGAGGTATATGAACCGGGTCCGGTAGGGGTCCCTTCAGGCACGGAACCCTAAAAAAGGAGAAGAAGAACATTTCCTATGGCCATTAAAGAGATTTAAAATTTTAACTAAAACATTCCTCCGATTTTATATGTTGTGGTTTTTTATTACACTCCGCGTAGTACGGTGCGGACATAGTTCTGTTCTGTTTTGTTCTGGTGACACCTCCAGCCAGCAGTGCTGCTGCAAGGACCCGTACGCGCTGAGTGCGAGGGAGAGGAGATGAAAAATATCCGGAGTCTCAAAGTCAAAGTCATTTATTTTGCTTAAAACGTGGTACAGAAGATGGTTTACATAGAAATACACATTTTACCAATAGCTGGCATGCAAAATTGATTCTAATAGGTTAAGGAAATCCAAATTTTATTGCAATGTCGAAATGTACAATGTTATTTATGTCTCTAATACTGACCCGTCGTTTAATAAACGATACTGACCAATACTGAAGGGATTATGGACAATTCACATATCCTGGAAATACTCAAGGTAGGGCCGTCACAACGGTTTTCGCATGAACCCATTGTCCCGTGTTTTTGAAAGTCCTCGAAAGTTAGTGAGAGACTTAATATAAATATTCACGCGTTTCGTTTTACGCAGAAAGTCGATAATATTCGTTTTTTATATAATGTTTCGAATAGAAATAAACATACAACATAATTAGAACTAGTAATTGTGGCAAGAATATTATTATTTTGTATATTAGATAAAATCTGGCATTGAAGGTGTTCATGCCATGACCAAATGTTTCAATGACGGCGAAGATGATGAAGGCCTTCTTTTAATAGACGCAGCAAATGCCTTCAATGCTCTGAGTCGTCCAATCGCTCTCTGGAACGCAAGAATCTACTGGCCCCGTTGTGCAATATTTCTCTTCAACTCTTATAGAGGATATGCAATAATTTGTCTATCAGGCTCAAATGATTTCATTTTAAGCAAGGAAGGAACAACACAAGGTGACCCGTTGGCAATGTTAATGTATGCGGTTGGGATTCTACCACTAATTCAAAGCTGCAAAGACCCTGGAAAATATGTACAAAATTGGTATGCGGATGATTCCGCATGCTTTGGTAAACTACAATATATAAAGGACCAAAATACCGCTATTTCCCGGAATCATCAAAAAGCTATATTATAGTTAAAAATAAATCAATTGAAGACGCTACAAGACTATTTGGGAATCTAGGAGTGAAGACAGTACTTTTTCACCGATTTTTGGGTGGTGTCATTGGAGATGAGGGAGGCCAAAAAGAATACATAAAAAAAAAAGTTCTTGAATGGACTAATTGTATAAAACTTTTGTCGAAAGCTAGCAAAAAGCACCCACAACTCGTACATACAGCCTTTACAAAATCACTCCAATGTGAATGGAGATACTTGCAAACAGTCTTGAACAAAACTGATGAAGAATTTCATACCTTAAAACCAACCATTATGGAAACGTTAACACCATCTATTGTAGATAGAGAAATAACATCACTAGAACATGAGCTATTCTTTTTACCAGTGAAACTAGGCGGGCTCGGCATTAACGACCCAACTACTTAAGAACTTGGAATGCTACAAGACATCCGTAGAATCCAATAGGATACTAATTCACGCCATTAAAAATAGTGAAAATCTGGATCTTTTAGCCTATCAAACTCACGCTGCAGATACCATTAATGAAGAAAAACTAGACAGGCAAATTAGAGACATTAAAACAAGCAAAGAAATAATATCTAAACTTCCAAATAACATGAAAAGATGTGTCCAAAGAGTCGTCGAAACGAAATCATCACAATGGCTAACAATCATACCTACCGCTGCCAACAATACCGACCTCACAACCTCTCAGTTCAAAGATGCCATAGCCATACGATATGCTCATGAACCTGCAAGTCTCCCTCAGACCTGTGATGGATGCGGCGAATTTAATTTTGACCTAAACCACGCACTAAACTGCAAAAAAGGTGGTCTAATCAAAC
The DNA here is from genome assembly GCA_927399475.2 of Acleris emargana. Classification (NCBI taxonomy): domain Eukaryota; kingdom Metazoa; phylum Arthropoda; class Insecta; order Lepidoptera; family Tortricidae; genus Acleris; species Acleris emargana. The sequence continues at coordinate 2,532,212 of OV656858.1, forward strand.
AAGGTCACGACCAACACAGAGATGATTGTAAAAACTGGGCCGAATTAGCCTGGGGACCTGGCACAATAGAGCCCATAATGCGTAACGCAAACACAACCCAACCAGCTCTAATAGGCGACCTGTTACTGAACGGCGTGTGGGAACCTGCGAGGAAAGCGTTCTTTGATGTTCGCATAGTAAATGCTGACGCTTCCTCATACAGCAACCTCACCTGGCAAAAAACTGCTCAGAAACATAGCCGAGAGAAACATTTAAAATATGATCAAGTTGCTGAGGACCTAAGAGCTTCCTTTACTCCTCTAGTTATCTCTTGCGATGGAGCCCTTGGGATTGAATATATCAGTTTTTTTTTAAAAACAGCCTCGAAATTAAATGAAAAATGGCAAAAATCATATTCACAAATAATCTATTAGCTTAAAGTAAAGGTGCAAATTTCAGTCATAAGAGCTGTTTCCATTAGAGTAAGGGGAACAAGAAAACACATCAGAGCATTCAAATGCGAAGATGGAGCCGGAATTCACTAATCATAATATTCTATAACTACACATTAGTCTCAAAATTAATTTTGGTTTTAATATAAGTACGTAAATCTTTTTGTTGTGTGATTTTTTTTATGTATTAATTTGTAAATCCACTTTGAAATGTAATTTTTATCATATTATCAATAAAGACCTCTAGAATATTTTGGTTCAATTCGCTCGTTATAGAAACAAGGAGATGATTGAAACTTGGATTTCTTATAATTTTGATTTTAATTACAAAGAAAGGTCATAGTACAACGTTTCTATATGAGAGGATGGAGGCAAGTACACGAGTATTTGAAGTGCGAGTGTGACGCATGTGAGTTACTTCTCCATGATTGGTTGTTTGAGATTATGTCGTGATATTCGTGCGCTTTGGTTGGTGGGACAGAATACAATGCAGATTGACTCTCATCAACATAAGGATAACAGTTAAAATTAAATGTGAACGTTAGGCGTGAACAGATTCCATCTTCCGTTTCGCTTTCGCATCCAGTGTGCTACAGGGATTAGCCGACAGACGTTTCCCGACGTTGACGAAAAAGGTCGATGGATGCGCCGCTCGTCAATCCTCTCCCTTCTAACGGACCTATTTGTTACCCCGATTGTTCACCTGGTAGTATGGCAATTGGCCATTTTAAGGCTTGAATTCCTCTTACGCTGATGTCGGTCGAGCTTATGAATATACACAATGATCGATGAGACACCCCACAAGGACGCTGACGTGCGCGCCAGATTTATCATACGTCGGTACGCTCGACCGACATCAGCGACCGATGGAGGAAATCAAGCCTTAGTATTCAGTAGTAACGTATTAGTTAACTACTACGTAAACTCATATTTCTTGTGTCAGCAACAACCTTATTGTACAGTCGCGAACCGGGATTGTTGAGCCACTTACCCATGTTTCTAATTTGGCTATGTAATGCAAATCGAATAGCTGTCAGCCAGTCGTTGACATCGGTTATTGAATACAGGGCTAAATTACGAACAATGGCAAGTCGCCTAACAATCCACAGTACAGCTACTAGTGGTGTTTACTTGCCTCTCTGCACCCTTACGCTTTCCAACTATCAACCCCTGAAGTCTGCTATTACATGGCAACCTTGCCGAACGGACCAAAGAAGAATCTCTGAGCGAAATTGAAAACCGATCCCAAAAAATCCGTTGCAAAGCCATTGCATGAAACCAAATTAAAAAGAAACGCCAGATAAAGCAACCGAAGACCACACGAAGTCTTGATATGTTAATTGAAACCTAAGGACCGAGGAAAATGAAGGTTCCTGCAATTCCTGCGAAGCAACGACTTTTTATTTATAATTCTCTTTTTCAAATTATTTAGATGTTCTCGCTAAAAAATTAAACAGTTTATATTTTATTATTCACATCCATATGTATGTCTAAAATCATAATAATTAATTCCAGTGTCAAACAATCATTGAGTCGTAAACAACTTACGTGGATGTCGCAATTCTTGCAATATCCGGCGCGTGCCACAACTAAAGACCACAACCGGTACGCATCCTCAACAACATTTAAAAGAAGGCCGCGCGCATTCGCCGACAGATTGCAATAATTATAAACTAATGAATGTAATCCTTAGATTGAATCGCGATACTGTCATGAATAACTTTAATTATTTAATTGAACGGGAATATAGAAAAATATATTTTCCAATTTATGTTTTTGAATTAATTCACGAAATTTCACCCGACATCACGCGATAGGTGTCGGCAGCGACAACGGTCGAAGTTAAGCGACTTCGCGAAACTTCGCCTGACATATCTGGTGACATCGCGTGATGGTGTTGGCAGCGTGCGACATCGAGCGAAGTCAAGCTACTTTACAAAACTTCGTCTCATACATCTGGCGACATCGCGCGATACGGGATGGCAGCGACATCGGGCGAAGTCAAGAGACTTAACGAAACTTCGCCTGACATATGTGACGACACCTATCGCGACGCGACACTAAGAATACTATTTCCTAAACTTAACTTAACTTAACCCAGTTGATAAATTAAACGTATTGCCTGCTTATTTAATACAAAGATGGCCTGAATGTTAGCCGCTTTTACCCACAAAAAAACCCTAACTCATAACACCATGAAAATAACGAAAATACGCCAGTCTCGCCATTTCGACGTCCGTAAGTTGCTTTAATGCATACGCTGCAGAACTAAGTTTACCCGCGAGGGTAGATAATAGATAGTATTTGCGTATTCCATTGCAGTTTCGAGTCCAAAGTAATACTTGAAAATACTGCAATATCTTCGAATTGCATCGTCTCATCCTTTAGTCTTATACTAATCCCATTACGATGATGATGTCCAAGATGGAGTAACGACCTTGTAAAGATCGCGGGAACGCGGTGGATGCGAAAAGCACAAGACCGGTCTGAGTGGAGAACCTTGGGGGAGGCCTATGTCCAGCAGTGGACGTCTTTCATCTGACATGATGATATTGAGTCCCATTACATTCACTCCTTTCATATTTGACCGAAAAAAATTCATGCACATTAGTTCTTTAAATAAAAAAGAAGTTGTTAGCTGTAAACCAGCCTTACCATCTCCTACCAGTCTTAAATGAAGGCATCAACTTAATCTCGCCAACGTTGCCTCGGTCTCCCGCGGCGCCGAATTCTATCACGTGGAACTCATTCTGGCCCACAATTCCTCCTGTGACAGATTAAGTAGGTAATAAAAATTACAAATAAACGGAATATTAATATATTCAAAATATTGCACTGCCAGATCAAAGGTGTAGTAACTCAAAATACAACTGTATTTTAAAATAAACTTTAATACTAGATCTATAGAGCTTGAAACAAAACTAACAATGATTTTGAGTTGATGCTGTCTTGATCTAGCAGTGCGATATGTTCCATAACATGACATTGCGTTAGGATTACGCATTACGATATAGTTATGGATATAAAGGCATTATAAGACATATGGCGTATGTTATATAATAATGAATTCAACTGTTTTTTTTCTTTATATATTTGAGATGTGTGTATTTGTAATGAAGCATTCCTACCTGTTTAGAAAAAATTGTGATGTGTTTTCTAGAACAGGAAGATATGGCAATAGGTTATATGTGCCCTACCAAAAGCTTAAAGTATGCAGAATTAACTCTTACTGTATGGCTATTCGGATTTTCAACCATTTACCAGATTCATTTAAAGACAATATGATTCTAAATTCTTTCAAAAGTAGGCTATTTCATTTACTTCTTAAGAAATGTTACTTCTCGGTGAATGATTACCTCAGTGATAAGGATCTGTTAAAATAATGTAATTCTGTGATACTCTAAAAACTATACAATCTTATTTAATTGAAAATTGTAAATTGACATTTGACATATTAATTAAGCCGCTTTATTATTTTTATGACTAGATATTTACACGCCGTCTAATGGCAGAATATGTTGGAACTCTTTATATCTTGTACCATCATGTTATGTACCCATGTTCTTGTGAATAAATAATTTACTTACTTACTTTAAAACAAAAATTGTGAATACAATCAATTCCCCTGGCTTACGCTGCCATTTCGCAAAGGTCACTGGGGCAGGAAATGGAGGAGGAAATTAAACGGGCGATTAAGTTACGCTTTCTTCCCGGCCGAGAAAGAGCCGGAGCAATTTGCAACGTTAAATACTTATGCAATTAAGTTTATGGTTTATTTATGAGGAAATAATGCTTAGTTTTCAATGGATTATGGTGGAAGGGGTATTTATCTACCCATGTATGATTATGGCAATAACGACTTTTATTTCAATACTTACATATTAATTAAACAAATTTTATTCGATGAATTAACTACCGCACTCAGAGACGTCAATTAAATTTAATGCTTGTTTAGTGACGGGTTGACTTAATCTATTGCTATGGCAAAAAAAGTGACAGCAGCAACTTTAATCAAGCACTAAATTTAAATGACGTCTCTGAAAGCGGCAGTTACCAATTTATTACTAAAAAATTGCTAACACAGATGGTATAATCGTAACATTTGGCAAAAAATCGCTATGTTTGGTCATTAGATATACAACACATGATATTTTATAGTAAATATCCAGCGTATCCCAAACTTGGCTGAGCCTGTACCTTAGAAGTCCAGTGAGTACAGTTGGGACCAAATAGGAGATAACAGTGTAATAATTTAGGACTAAGACAGACGTATCATGACGGGTTTTTTTTGAAAATTCAGGTTTTTTTTTTTAAATCCACTTGGGACAATGTCACACCAATTGACCTAGTCCCAAACTAAGCTCTAGACTTGTACTATGATAGTAGACGACGATATAAATACTTATATAGATAAATACATACTTGAATACATAAAACACCGAGACTCTGAATACATAAATATCTGCCCTTACCGGGATTTGAACCCAGGACCGTTAGCTTCGTAGAGAGGGTCGCTGTCAACTAGGCCAACGCGTCGTCCGAATCAAAACGAACATGTCACACATTTGGTTCAGACCAAATAATATTAAATATTAGAATTACATAAATATGACTACTGCTAAAGATTTCAACCATCCAAAATAAATGCATCACAAGATCTAGGCACTTCAACCCATTCCAGCCAACACCCACCAGCTGTAACAACAACGAACTTGCAAGGCTTGTCGCCGGCCTTCAACGTGTTAATGAGCATACGAACGAACAAAATTGCCGACGCCAAATCTCGACATTAGAGACGTCGGGCAGACACCCGGTGACGGATGGACAGCGACTACACCAGTCTTTTAGGGTTCCGTGGCCAAATGGCAAAAAACGGAACCCTTATAGATTCGTCATGTCTGTCTGTCTGTCCGTCCGTATGTCACAGCCTTTTTTTTCCGAAACTATAAAACTATACTGTTGAAACTTGGTAAGTAGATGTCTGTGAACCGCATTAAGATTTTCACACAAAAATAGAAAAAACTAAATTTTTGGGGGTCCCCATACTTAGACTGAAACTCGAAAAAAAAAACATCTAATATCATTTTTATTCTAAACTGAATATTTTGCGCGAGAGACACTTACAAAGTGGTAAAATGTGTGTGTCCCCCCCCCTGTAACTTCTAAAATAAGAGAATGATAAAACTAAAAAAATATATGATGTACATTACCATGCAAACTTTCACCGAAAATTTGTTTGAACGAGATCCAGTAAGTAGTTTTATTTGAATACGTCATAAATCGTAAACCGCAAAAAAATAATTAAACGAATGTGATTCATTGATATTGTGACAAGCAAATGGCAAATGCTTACATCTACTATGCGGTGGTCCGGAACCCTCGGTGTGAGAGTCCGACTCGAACTTGACCGGTTTTTTTATACAGAAGAATCATTTAGGCACTGGTCCCACCGCAGGCGAGTGAGATATGAACTATCAACTTATTTCTAGCCCAAGAAACGAACAAAAGATAATCGCTTCCGTGTAAATAAAAGAGAGATATATATATTTATAGTTGATCGCTCGCTGTTCACACTGCCGGCGAGGACACTCTCCCACCGCCCGGCGAGTAAGCTATAATTCCATAGAATTTTTAGTAGCCTCCCGCCGATTGTCAACTGTTTCTAGTACATAATTTTACTAGTTGCTCGCCGAGCTCGCCGACATCTGGCGGTGGGACCGCTGTTTACTAGTTGACCGCAGCGATAAAAGCTATCGAATGTCCGCAAACACTCGCTTTATAGCCGAGCGTCAAAACTATCAAAACTTTACTCGCTTCTCGCCGCATAGTTCTACTAGCTTATAGTCTGTAGCCGGCGGTGGGACCAGTGCCTTATACTTTATTATCGCTGAAAAATGATTTTTTTATGTTCTACAGATGGACTGTATAAATAAAGAAATTGTTTAATTCATAACACAAATAATAATAACAAAAACCCGACTGTTGCTAACCAAGTTAAAATCGTTATAAATCCTAAATGATCATTCATAATGAAAAATGACGAAAGAAACGTAATAATGAACTTTAAATACCTATTCAAAGACACCCTTCTTGTTATAGTACATTGACTTTAATTTCTTTAAATTTGATTACTGTCATATATTAAGGTTAAGACAAACCGATTGACATAAGGATCATCATAATCGGTCCACGCGTTTAGTTTCTAGAGCGCCACAAAGGGACAGACATACGTATATAGGCTGGAAAACACATTACCCTCCCATACCCATTAGTTAAAGTATTAACATTTAAATAAAAAGAAAAATAAACGACAGATATAATAATACACTTTGGTCCTCCAGGGTCTTTCATGCAATTACCCTTAAGCGGAAATTAGACTTAAATTGATTGCTGCCGTACTTTCACTTCAATTTTAGAGCAAGAAGCACAGACTTGCCGTCTTTTTCCTACTCAAAAATGTAAGACAGAAATCAAATTCTGCATTTTTTATTTCTAGACCATCAGCTGTACTAATGTACATGTTTACTCACGATGTTTTTTGTTTCACAGTAAGAGTGACCTATCGGGGAGTGTACCTACTTAAAACACAAAATCACAATGGTTCATGGCAACCACTGGGGTTCGAACTTGGCACCTTACGATCGAGAGTCGACACCCTAAGCCACTAGGTCATTAACGCTCAAAACGTATTAAAAGATAAAAGTTAAAAGATGTTTACTCAGTAAGGAGGCCGCACCAGCACTTAATTATACATCGAAAATCTACCAGCACTTCCTAAGACAAGATCACTGCCGAGAAAAAACGCCGCAAGAAACTGAAATAGCAATGATACTACTTGAGCAGTATATTATACAAAACAAGTATTATTTGGTCCTTTTTTATCAAAATAAAATGTATGTCAGAAAGTGTACTTTAAGCAGACTTGAACTATTGCGCGTTTATGAATAAGATGGATAATATTATGTAACGCTACAATAAAAAGCGCAAACTTGTTTTTATATCTTGTTCATAAAAAATGGCCATTTGACCTCCAGTGGTTAAAAAAGTCAACTGCTCCTGACGTGGAGTGTGACTGATCACTGTGGCCCTGAGGGCTATGAGATCAAGGAGAGGAAAAGGGTCATTATGGTACATTATCCACAGAAATGGGATAATCGGATTCATATTTGAGTAGTTCGTTGGTTATCATTAGGGTTTGGATTTTGATGGCATACCGTCGTTCTAGAATCCATTGAGCCACTATTTCCTAATTATTATCACGGGATTGGTTTGTTTTGCATGAAAATTTGTTGTTCGAATGAATTGTACTCACAATCATCGCAACTCTTTAAATTAAGTTCAGTAAAAAACTGAAACGGTTTTTATTTCAGGATTTTTGAAATATCTAGCTGATAAATGACGATGATGAGGTCTGTTTTATATAAACCCCGAAATAAAAACCGTTTCAGATAAAAACTACAGTCCGACTACATTTTTTTATATGAGCCAATATGGACTCTATTATAACATTTATAATAATGTATCACTTTGAGTTTTGGCCTTGAGTATATTGTCATGTTTCAGAAACAGTTAACAGTTGTTGTTGTTAGTTAGGACTAGACTTTAGTAAAAATCATTAAAACGGTTTTAGCAATTTAAAGAATGAATTAATTTTGAAATTTGACAATACTGAAGGTAGTATTATAATATTATAATTGGGAAATAACGACTCCTTGTATTCTAGAACCATGGTTTGCCTCCAAAAGTTCTAACTCCAGTTATCATACAACTTAATTAATTAATTTCGAACTTCGTCTGTGTGAAAATAGTACAAAATGGTAAAATAAATTGAAGTATGTATGTATGTAAACTCTTTATTGCACATAAACAATTACAAGACATGTTTGCATAATATGAATTATGTACATAGGCGAACTTATCCCATATGGGATCTCTTCCAGTTAACCTTGGAGTAGAATGAGCAAGGACAATATATATCCCATATGGGATAAGTTCGCCTATGTACATTATTTATATTATGCAAACATGTCTTGTAATTGTTTATGTGCAATAAAGAGTTTACATACATACATACATACATACAATGCCGAAGGATAGACTTATTAACAAGGAAATAACAAATAGTACATACAACAGAGAAATTGGAAGAAAATAAAATATCTTCCTCAATAAGATACATAAATACCTAAACCCTGTTTACCCGTTAAGACGTACAAACCCACAGATAAACCAACTTTTACATCTGTTATATACAATTTAAGTACAATGAACTACCACAAAAACAAGGAACATCCTTTAACATACTGAAGAATACAATTTACGAAAAAAAATGGAATAAAGATCCATTGAAAAAGGAGATCAAAGTCTCCTCTCTATTTATGACTGACAATGGAATGAGAAAACTGACTCTATGGTATAGTGTTATATAGGTGATATAGGTTCATTTTCCATTGGCAAATTTCGTTGTAAGGTGGACGTTAGGTGGTTACGCCAAAAAACAGTTTTACCTAACCGGGGACAGTAGGAATAATACCTACATTAAATGCGAAGACGAGGTTAAAATGCTAAATAATAAACCTTTCACTAGTCCATGTCAGGAGTCACGGGATATTTTAGTGTACATGGAGTAGAACTTACATACATACATACATCACGCCTGTAGGCTTAGCCAAGAGCCCAACGCTTTCCCAGAGGGGTAGGCAAAGACCACTTATTTCCACTTGCTACGATCTTGACAAATTTATTTCGCTTCATCCACATTCATTCATTGAGTCATGCACGCACGTCGGTTTCGGGTACTTAAAATTCCTCCCTTTTACAGTATTTCTCCGATTTGATTCAAAAAAGTGCGCCTAGGGCGGCCCCTTCCGACCCTTCCACTCACTTTCGATCTGTATATCTCTTTCATCCATCCTTTCCAAATGACCGAACCATCGAAGCATGCCCTTTTCAATCTTAGTCACTACCATCTTCTTTTATTCCACATTTCTCTCTGACTTTTTCATTTCCTACTATATCAATCAGTTTCACACCACACATACCACGCAAAGAGCGCATCGATGTTAGGTTATAAATAAGGCGGCTAACTGCAATGTATAGTCTGTGTCAATTGAAATTGCCATAGATGTAAACACAGCCAAACTGAATGAAAACTGGATGAATATTTGAAGTTATGTGTCAAACAGAAATAATTTGTCTACCGTGAATAATAACAACAAATACAAAAAAAAATAAAAAAAAATGGCATACAAAGGCAAACGATCACACAGACCACCTGATGGTAAGAGGAAACTGAGACCCATAGACATTCGCATTCACAAGACTGCAAATGAACTGCCAACCCTGAGGACTAAGATGGAATGCCTCTATGCTAGGCATTTCACCGGCTGTCTTATCCCCAAACCGGAACACAAAATAATGGTCAAGCGTGAGTTGGGCTCGCTGATTCTATTCGAAGTCGAATTCAAATTGGAATATAATAATACCTACTGTACGCGAGTCCGACTTGCAATTGACCGGCTTTTTAATCTTTTTGTCAATACCACTAACCTAATACTGCCCTCGTAAGGAGAAAAGGCGTATCTACTTAATTAATTGTATTGAAAATCCAACCTTATTATAAACCCTTGAGAGTTTAATATGCTTCTATGAATTAATTGCACATACGCCTTTTCTCCGTAGGAGGGCAGAATAGTACACTTTCCGTAATTGATTTAGCTACAATGTAGCGCAGGCGCCATCTTTGTCCGTAATGGATTACTCGTGACGAATTAATCCATCCGAACGAATGGAAGGATTAATAGCTCACATGGATATCGCGTGAATAAGGAGCCTTTGATTTAGGGTGATGGTGGTGGGGGGTTGAAAATGTATTTACATACATACATACATAAACTCACGCCTTCATTCCCAGAGTGGGGTAGGCAGAGCTAAAAAATTACCAACAAGTCTTAAAACTTCTTGATAATTTTGTAACCAAATTTTGCACTAGCTAAGATGTTTCCCAGTGTATTAGTGACAGGTTGCAAGCCCATCGCCTAACAGTACTATAAGCCTTTGTTCCCTTAGTCGCCTCTTACGACATCCACGGGAAGACATGGAGTGGCACTATTCTAACCCAGCAACCACACGGCAAAAATGGAAAATGAAAATGTATTTATTCGGGTACAATACACAATTCCAAAATCATAAATCAGAATAGATCAAAATCCCGAAATGGACGTCTGACATTAAATTACAGTTTCGTTTTGTTCCTAGACCGGTCATAACGTTTTTCATCTTAATTACTGTTAGTTCCGATGTTCGCGAGTCATATTCATTACACATTCGAGTACATACATTAAATCACGCCTGTTTCCCAGAGGGGTAGGCAGAGACCACTTCTTTCCACCAGCTACGATCCTGACAAATCTCTTTCGCTTCTTCCACATTCATACATCGAGTCAGGCACGCACGCCTGTGTCGGGTTCAGGTTTACAATTATGACTAATTTAGAACTTTAGGATATTCATGTTAAATATTACGGACATAAAAGTTAGAATTATTAAGCGTTATACTTTCCAATTTTATGTACGTAGCTGGAACGATAACCTTTATTACGTAAAACTAATCTACTTGAATGTACCTATCTGCAGTTGTTGTTCTTTATTCAAAGCTCAAACGTTGTCTGCAATTGGCTCTATTGATTGTAATGTGCTGATCATATCCTTAATAAATAAATAACTAAATTTTGGCCGTGTGGTTGCCGGCTTAGAATAGCGCCACTCTTCATGTCTTCCCGTAGAAATCGTACAAGGCGATTAAGGGAATAAAGGCTTGTAGTACTATTAGGCGCTGGGCTTGCCACCTGTCACTAATACACTGGGAAACATCTTAGCCTGATTGTACAAAATGTAGCTCTGCCTAATCTACTCCGTCTTTTATTGACTTGGGATCTATATTTCTTGTTTCGACAAACTAATTGAGTGAGAAAATAGTAGATTCGCGCAAGTGACGAATCCGAGTCACATTTTTTCTCAAGTTTCAACGTTTAAAACGCAAGTGTGTCGCCTCACTTATCTCCTCTACTGGAGATACTGGAATCCAAAGGAATGTTAATCAGGAATTCAAGCGATTAAATTAAATTTTGACTCGCACGAGGCATGTTTTGGGACGCGCATAGTTGCAAATGGGAAGTTTAATCAAAATGTTAGTACGCGTAGCATCCAATATTTTAGCGAAGTTGCCATGCATAGCAAAGTTTTTGGATGTTCTTGATAGTTGGGAGAAATTATGGGTACAAGAATGTACACTTTAACTTTTAGCTTCTTAGTTTTAGCTTAGTTTTAATTCTCATTTATAAGTTCTTTTAAAGGTTTTAAAAATCTTTATAGCATATTGCATATTGGATGCGAGTTACGCAAAATCATTTCCTATTTTGAAGAATCTTTGAAAAGAACACTTCTATCACTTCCTTGTTTTCCTTACCTTTATATTATAATCTGTACCTATGTATTGATGTATGTACAAAAAAAAGAAAGTATATTTATATGTATTTTTAAATTGTTCAATTCAGTAAAAAAAAAAAAAAAAAAAATATTTCTTACACAAAAAACAAATACATTATTAATTTATCTTAACTTATAATCTTAAATTAATCAAAGATTTTATCAGTTAAGAATATATATGTGTTCTACGTTTTATTATAAATACTTTTTTTTTTAAATATTAACATTATATTATTCCTTGTCTTTTTATATTTTTATTATTAAGTAAATATGGCTTTAGTATATTCTTTACCTGTTTACATGTTGCATTTACAAGTTTACTTACTAGATGACATGGTAACCCATTTAAAATGCCGGGCAATGTACGCGTCCACACTCTTTTACCGTACTCGTTGTTACTTCTGGGTATTAAAAATGTTGTAAAGTGTGATAGCACCGCCTTCCTATTTCTATTTCTTAAATGAAATGAAATTCTGAAAAGTATACGGTTTAAGTGATATAACTATTATAACTATAAATAATTATGTCAAACCAAAATTATGCTCAAAAAAATTATGGGAATAACGGGCTCCCAAAAACTACATTACCATCGCTGCTATAAGTTTTGAGAAAGAGGCTGAAGTGGTAAATAATAGAATGTTAATGTGTTGTTATGCACTAATCAATATAAGTAATAAAATATAATTTAATTCGAGATAAATAAATAAATAAATATCAGGGGACAATGTCACACCAATTGACCTAGTCCCAATGTAAGCTCTAGGCTTGTATTATGGGTACTAGACAACGATATAAATACTTATATAGAGAAATATATACTTAAACACATAGTAAACATCCATGACTCAGGAACAAATATTCGCGCTCATCACACAAATATCTGCCCTTACCGGGATTTGAACCCAGGACCGCTAGCTTCGTAGGCAGGGTCACTACCAACTAGGCCAGCGCGTCGTCGTCGTCGTCGAGATGAACATGAACATGAAACAACACTAGGTCCTTTAATATTTCTGTATTTATGTTTTTGTTTTATAATTTAATCTCCTTTACTTGTGTTCGACGTAAGCAAAAAAACGGGTTTTTTTTAGTTTTTTATACTTTTTCTTATTTTCATAGCTTCAACAAAAGTGGATTCATCTAACAAACAGTTAAGAAAAATCATTTCTGAATAGCTATAAAAATAACCAAGATATAAGCCAACAAAACTTTGTTGACGTCACAGTGCATATCGGCTCTCTCTGTCTTATCGCTGTCTAATTTATGCCCGGTTTCTGAAGTACTTTTATCGGTGGTTTATCTGTCCGTAAACGCTATTGGTCCGTTAACTTTGACAACTGCGTTTCCGAACAACGACTCAAAGATAAACTCCGTTTAAACTAGGTTTAACTTAACTGACCATATTATTATTTTTACAAAAATCAACCGGAATTGATGTTGAATTAAGGCATTAACAGCAGTCTACGTATGACAAACTATTAAGATCCATCTAGCGGCAGCGGAAGGAACTATTTATCTGTCAATAGTTATCGAACTGTTCGTAGAGCACTCAGAAACGCACGAAGAGATAAACGTCGTTTAACCTAAACATAACTTTAACGGATCAATAGCTATTAAAGGTTTAACTAGTGACTTCAGAAACCGAGCATTAGCAGTTTAAATGCTTGTATCATCCGGATTTCTTAACCGATTATAATTTTCATTTTACTTTTGGTCATCTCTGTTACGGTATTTCTAAATTTGTTAAGAAGCATTTCTTTTGATTTAAAAAAATCATTCAATATTCCCTATTGCTTGGAACGTGCAGCAATGACGCCGTTGCCACCGACGTCGGATGTTGATATTACTTGATATGGAAAACAGAATTTGTTCAGGTATTAAATTACAAAAATATAAATATAATTCGGTGTTATAAGCACAATCGTACGTCGAATTAAAGTTAGTTGAAGTTACAGTTCACGAGTTGCCAACGTATTCAGATGGTCGACCTGAGATTATGTGGGTTTATTTATTTACGGTTTCTGTGATCGTGATTTTTGTTGGTGAGTTACGTTACTGTAACGGTAGCATAGAGCTCAGTTTGGGAGCTGTGGGCATATTACCTGACGCACTCGCAATCACAATCATTTTCATTTTGACAGTTCAAATGCGAGTTTGCTTTTAAAATGACGACGCAATGGCCTAGTTGGTAGTGACCCTGCCTACGAAGCTAGCGGTCCTGGGTTCAAATCCCGGTAAGGGCAGATATTTGTGTGATGAGCGCGAATATTTGTTCCTGAGTCATGGATGTTTTCTATGTATTTGAGTATATATTTCTCTATATCAGTATTTATATCGTTGTCTAGTACCCATAGTACAAGCCTGGAGCTTAGTTTGGGGCTAGGTCATTTGGTGTGACATCGTCCCCTGAGATATATCTATCTATATATATAAAAAGTACGTGTCACGTTGTTTGTCCGCGATGAACTCCTAAACTACTGAACCGATTTTAAATTTGATTTGGACACCGTGTGCAATTCGACCCAACTTGAAAGATAGGATAGCTTACATTTCAATTTATAGTCGCAATATTATTTTATTGCAAATTATTTGTCTTTATTATTTGTCTTTATAAGGCAAAACAACGTTTGCCGGGTCAACTAGTAGGTATATATATTTTTTAATGAACTCAATTGTTCCACTTTGAAGTGGATTGCGATTGCGAGTGCGTTAGGCAATAGGCGCTGGGGGGTTATTATGACGTAACTATGCAGTTCATTTTACGGTGAGCGTAAAGGACAGAGCTATAACAGTTATATAGCTCTGTCTTTTTCTCTCAGCGTAAACTGAGCTATGTCATAATCAGTAATCGGATTTCACGGTGCAACACTGCGGGATATTCTGTAGCTCTGCCTACCCCACTCTGGGAATGAAGGCGTGAAGTTATGTGTGTGTATGTGATATATACTTAAATACATAGAAAACATCCATGACTCGGCAGCAAATATTCGCGCTTATCACACAAATATCTGCCCTTACCGGGATTTGAACCCAGGACCGCTAGCTTCGCAGGCAGGGTCACTACCAACTAGGCCAGCGCGTCGTCGTAATGGTTTTACTCTTGATCTTAGGTGAGACCATATGGTCAGAACAAGGTCGACGATGGAACGAACTTAACCAGAAATTACGTTCGGGTGCCTTCTCCAACCCATATTTTTAATGGTACTTTGAGAATATCTTTATTGAACGACGTTTTGTCTGATTATAAAACTATGGTTGTGATTTTCAGTGGGTTTGGAAGATAACCTCAACTACAACGATGGCTGTGGCCTTGATTTCACCGGCAGTGCACACGTCACCGAGGGGCCAGGGCAACTCGAGAGTTACCCTTGGGTCGGGATCTTGCTTTTCCCAATCGGTAAGCTAAAAATATTAAAATTGGTTGGCCTGGTTTCAGTTCTTCGGAGGACAATTTCTCCCAATAGGTTGACAATGGGCAGCTAAAAAAAAACTGTTATTTTAGACTACTCTGACGTATATCAAGATAAACCAAATCGAAGCCGTACAGTTAGGTTATTTTCCCTGTAAAGCAAAGTCGGCGTCGTTGATCGGGTTACCACTTTCCCGAACACATGGTTGAGAGAGGCGATGGCTGGGATTATATGCGTCATACTCGTGAACGGGTGCGGTTTGTGGCGTCGAGTCTGTTCACGTTTGCACAGGACTTGTTGTTCAAAATTATTCTAGTTATGGCTTTTGACGTAGAGACCTCGTGCCGTTCTCATAGTCATTATTTTTTGTTGAATGTTTATTGACCTTACATTTGTAATAATTTCATTTTTAACTTACTTTTAAGTATCACTATATTTCGATGATTGATAAAATGACCTTCTGCTAGAGTTTCTTGCGGCGCTTCTTCTCCGCAATGATGGTCTTGTACAAAGCGCTAGTAGATTCACTGTATATGACCGACGTGTAAAAGATCCCCACGTGGCCAATTAACTGATCAATATTTTGAATTTTGTGTCACATTGTGATTGTGACCTCGCAGGTAGCGCCAGAGCGACATCAGTCGTGGTCCTCGTGACGCGGCAGATGGTCATCGGGTCTGCGAGCGAGATAGACAAGTTGCCAAAAGCCCACTTCAGGTATGTTTTCGGATCTTGACATTGAAATTATTTGTTATGGCAAGAAGCAGGCAAACAAGCACGCATGACACTTAAATAGTAAGTAGGTTCTGAGACCCTCAGACATCTGCATTCTCAAGACTGGAATCTGGACCGAACACTGCCTCTTGGCTGTAAGTTTAGATGGTGGTACCGATTTCAATGATATGTTTTTTTGACTTTTGGTCTTTCAATCTCGCAATAACGGCTTATTCACGCAATAGCTGTTGAGTTTACGCGGACGGCTTTGCGGGCAAAAACTAGTGTTTTACCAAGTTTGCCGTTCTCTAGTCAACAAGGAACCCTTAATAGTTTTGCCACATCCACCTGGATAAAACAAATTTAAGATTAAAACTATAACGACTTTCTCGGTTCCTGAGACCCAGGTGACTAAAGTGTTGACACCTTCAAAAAAATATATATACAGCACAAAATAACTCCTGCTCTGAGCGTAGTCCGACATGTTCTTGCCCAGCTTTATCACCTCGATTCTAGTTTGTCTGTTTCACAATCGATTTTAAACTAACTCCCTGATGAGGAAGGATAAAGAAAGAGTCTGTTCCCAGAGCCTTGTCCAGAGTGGTCCTGGGCACCAACTCCAGCGGCCCCCGCATCAAAATTCGGGAGTACACGTACCACCATGACTTCGGGACTGCGACCTCCAGCTCGCTGGCGTTAATCCAGTTAGACATGGACCACGTAAAGACTGGTCAGTAATGAGTTCTAGGGGGTTATTATGACATAGCTATAGCAGTTCTATAGCTTTGTCCTTTTCTCTCAGCGTAAACTGAGCTATGTCTTAGCTGTGGTTAGTAATTCTTTGACGAAGTAAAAAGTGAGTTGTTTAAAAGAGCGCAGCAGGACCCTATTTATATGCCTCCGCTGTCCGTCCGTCCGTCTGTCCTAACTAAAAACAGCTGTATCTTTTGAACCGTAATAGATAACGGTTTTTTTTTTTTAAGAAATAAAATTTATTCTATAGCTTTGCCCTAAAGTGAACTGCATGACTATGTCATAATAAACCCCCAGAAGCCGAGTAAGTACTCGGTAGCGAGCTGTAACTGTAACGCTAGCAGCTTCTAGTATAGAGCAGGCTCGTGAGCTGCGTACACATCACGAAGTAGCTCACTAGTACCCAGCTTTACCAATTTCACGACGCCTTAAGCCCAGTAGGCAGGAACTGGGTTTGGGCATATATTTGTGTGATGGACGCGTGTATTCGTTCCTGTATTTAAGTATGTATTTCTCTATTAAAGTACCAATTTTTGTTATCTAATACCCATAGTACAAACCTTGAGTTTAGTTTGTGACTATATCAATAATAAGAAAAACATTTATTCGAATAAAACCATATTAACTTACTTTTTCTCAAAATCTCTGTCACAAAATGGAGATTTTGTACACATTCAAATATTCAAATACTATAATTTCAATTCAAATAACAAAAATAAGTTATGAAACGTTCTGGCCATACTTATTAGACTTCTGCAATGTTATCAATACAGGACATCCCCCTCGGCTTTCTCTAAATTAACAATTTCTCCTCTTCCGCTCCCACGTGGTTTCAGTCAAGAGCCTTTTGGGAATGACACTATTATATATCTTTCTGCTGGTGTTCCCCCAGGAGCTGTGCTGTGCTGGTATCACTACTTCTCTCCAATCTTTGCCAATCTTTTCAGTAGGCGAGTTGCAGATTTATGCGGCCGCCCGTTTTAATGATTTCCCTTTATGAATCTCCATCCATGCTATCCATCCATGCTATCCATGCTATTCATGCCTGGATGGCCAATTTTAGATACAAAATGAACGCGAGGTAATCGCAAGCAGTTATTATTGCTGTCGGTAGTTGTCTGTCCAGATACCAAGTTTTACCTAAATTGCTATTTGACTTTACCTACTTCAATTCGTTATTTTTTTTTTAATCTTATGTCTCTTACTTTTACTGTATATTTTACAACAGCGCTCTAAGTTCTGATATAAGAAATCGTTTTAAGGGATAAATTCGCCCTTACACATACATTTTTTTGTTTTTTTTTTGTAGTTTGTTTTTTTTTTATGGCATAGAGAAGACAAACGAGCACACAGGCCACCTGATGGTAAGTGGAAACTGCGACCCATAGACATTCGCATTCACAAGACTGAAATGCAATCCTAAGACTGCAAATGCGTTGCCAACCCTGAGGACTAATTTTTATGCAATCATATCACATTTTATGTAAACTATTTTATTAATCCGTTTTTATCGTGTTTTTTTCAGAGGTCTATCCCATCTGCGGTCCGCCAACACACTTCTATAACATACATATATATGCATTCACGTTAAACGATGGTTTGTTGTATATTTTTGTCAAGTTCATATTAATCCTAAGATCTAAGGCTCTGAGTCACTTAATTTCGTAAGGCCCAGTGTGAAATACAATGTACATAATCAAGGAAATTTAATTGGAACTGTGTCGCAATAAAAATAAGGTTCATTTTCCTACCTTTATAAACTGAAAATTGAATTATCGAACAAACGTTATTGAAATTTATTGCCTTGATAGTAGATTCAAAGTCCCACTTACAAAGAACTCCCTGTTTGTAGTATGGTGGGCGTTACGAGGTAAGAATATTCTACATTATATTCATACATACATACATAAAATCACGCCTGTTTCCCAGAGGGGTAGGCAGAGACCACTTCTTTCCACTTGCTACGATCTTGACAAATTTCTTTCGCTTCTTCAACATTCATACATCGAGTCATGCACGCACGTCGGTTTCGGGTACTTAAGATTCGGCCCTTTTCCAGTATTTCTCCGATTTGATTCGAAAAAGTACGCCTAGGGCGGCCCCTTCCGACCCTTCCACTCACTTTCGATATGTACGTCTCTTTCGTCAATCT
Organism: Acleris emargana; assembly: GCA_927399475.2. Taxonomy (NCBI): domain Eukaryota; kingdom Metazoa; phylum Arthropoda; class Insecta; order Lepidoptera; family Tortricidae; genus Acleris; species Acleris emargana. The sequence goes on from OV656858.1 coordinate 2,551,155, forward strand.
TCTTTCACCTATCCTTTCCAAATGATCGAACCATCGAAGCATGCCCTTTTCAATCTTAGTCACTACATCTTCTTTTATTCCACATTTCTCTCTGATTTTTACATTATATTCAGCTGATGCAAATTAGCCTTTAAGTCAATGCGTCTAATACATGATATACACACTTGCCCCGTTGACGCACTTGCCCTACCTGAACTTAACAATATATTATAACCAAAATCTACGAAACTTACTAATCGTCAGTGATACTGAAAAACCGCGTAACTAACAAATTTATGATAGAGCAAAATAAACCATACTGTCTTAATAAAAAGGTGCATTTTGCTCCTTCTTAAAATGTTACTTACGCGGTTTTGCAGTTTCACCGACGAAATGATAATGCTTACACTTGTTTTTGCTTTTATGACAATAACAAATATCCTAGCACGAACTTTAAAATTGACTTTAGATTTTCCTTGAGAAGTATAGCTATAAAAAATACGTAAAATAATATTCGGAAACATGGAGTCTGCTTTAGTGTTGGTTGTGGTAGGTTAGAGTAGGTAGGACATCAACGACTTTTTCAAGTAAGTTTTAAGTACTGGAAATGGTAACTATAAAACAACGTCAGGTACTTTATTAATTTATTATAGAAAAGGTTGCATTGACCTACAAATGATTTATAAACCTTACGGACACGATTTTTTTTTAAATAGTGCATACTGCCTATCATACACCTGCCAACTCCGGGTCAGGCGCACCAGGAAATCATACGCATCCATCAGATTACAATGATATATTCCTAACGCTGATGGGGCTGCCGAGATGCTGCAGTGCCTCGACCATGTTTGCTGAAGCCGGGGTCCCAGACTTCTTCGATGTCATGCGCGCACGCATTGCCGGTTTTTGGGACAGATTGAGCCGCAAAATTCAATCCTGCAGAGTGTACCGCGACTTGAGCCCTATGTTCAAATATTGGCTGGCTGCTCACCAGAATAGCAGTTTAAAATTATTACGTTTTTTTTTATGACAAAGGAAGGCACACAGGCCACCTGATGGTAAGTGGAAACTGTGACCCATAGACATTCGCATTCACAAGACTGCAAATGCACTGCCTACCCTGAGGACTAAGATGGAATGCCTCTATGCTATTCATTTCACCGGCTGTCTTATCCCCAAACCGGAACACAACAATGCGAACACTGCAGCTTGGCGGTAGGTGGATAAGATGGTGGTACCAACCCGGACGGACCCTGCACAAGGTCCTCCCACAAGTTTACAATCCCCATAAGCTAGTCAGACTAGAAGTTTATTGCTTCTCAATGTATTTGATGTTATACGTTTTGTGCCTTATTATTGTGTTTTTGTATTTTTATAGTATGGGGTTTTTTGCCTGCAAATAAAGCCTATTATTATTTAAATGGCAGATTAATTTGGCCGTGTGGTTGCCGGCTTAGAATTGTGCCACTCCATGTCTTCCCGTGGAAGTCGTAAGAGGCGACTAAGGGAATAAAGGCTTGTAGTACTGTTAGGCGATGGGCCTGTCACTAATATACACTGTTAAATATCTTAGCCTAATTGTGCAAATTGTGGTTACAGAGTTATCTACAAGTTTTTGGAGTTTTTGGTAATTCTGTAGTTCTGCCTACCCCACTCTGGGAATGATGGCGTGAAAGTATGTATGTATGTATGTGTAAATTTACTTGACGATAGTGAAACAGGCCCTTACACTAATAAAATATGCATTGCCTAATGAGATTGGAAGCATTTGTGAATGTCTGAATGACGAAATAATGCAATTTATAAACGATATTATTTTCAGATAGTGCATACCCTGTTTTGACAATCCAAGAAATGAAATATGTGCAAGATAAAGAATGTAAGCGGTTCTACAGAAGGAACGGGGTAACTTATATTTCAGTTTTTTTTAGATATTTTGTAGTAAGGAAATCCTTAATGAATATAAAAAAACGGCCAAGTGCGAGTCCGACTCGCGCACTAACGGTTCCACACCGCACTAATGGTACGGAACCCTTAGTGGGTGATTTTTTATAGATTGCCTTTAAAAAAACACGTTTGTTGTATGGGACCCCCCTAAAATATATTTTTTTGTCTGTTATTAGCATACATCGTTATCGCGGGTGCAAAAACGATTTGACAGTAGTCAAAGATTATGACAAATAGGCAATAACAGAAGGGTATATGAGCGGGATGCTTAAAAAGCAAGATGACTGTCGAGTTCCTACTATGTCTAAAAAGCAAAATGCCTATCAAGCAGGACGACTAAAAAGCACGATACCTATCGAGCAGGACGTCTAAAAGGCAAGATGCCTATCGAGCAGAACGTCTAAAAAGCAAGATGTCTAGCAAGCAGGATGCCTAACAAGCAACTTATAACTAGGTCGAAAAAGGTAGGTAGGTTTAGGTTATGTTAGTTTTGCAGCAGGCCCGGAGGGCCAAAGAACCCAGAAATAGGAGCTCTGCGAAAGCAGAGCTCCGTCGAAATTCTGCCAATAAGAAATAACGATTTAAAAAGAAATATCTAATAAATCATTATACTTTTCAGGCATCTTTATTTTCAGGCAACTCGCTTGGTAGTCATTATACTTCTTAGGCATCATGCTAGTCAGTCATCTTGCTTTGTAAGCAACTCGCTTTGTAGGCATAATACTTAGGCATCTTGCTTTGTTAGGCATCTTGCTTTGTAGGCAACTCACTCAAAATAGAACAGAAGTGACACTCGTATCGAGAAACGTATATACCTACGAGTTCAAAATGTATCATATTATTTCAAATGTCTTACCTCCGTATTTGACTTGATTAGTAGTACATATTTAAAGAGATTAGATACGCAATCCTAACCTCAACCTCTTCAGTCACTTTTCCTGCTACTTTAGACATTTGTCATTCTTGATTGATTTGATATGTACAAAAAGATACAAAAATATATCTAAATTAAATATGAAATATATTTAAAGAAATTAAACTAGTTCTGGACAAAAATATTTGACTTTTATATTATTTTATTAAAGCTGACACGTTGACTTATAAAAGCGTTTACAAATTGTAAGACAAGTGTAATTGACTGTTTCCAGCGAAAATTTCGTGCAAGATATGAAGAACTTCTTAGAGGCTTAGAGTGTATAGGCAGAATATTCCATTCATACTGTACCGACCATCTGTTATATCTGTTCTTTAATAGATTTGTTTTTGCTCCCGCGATAACGATGTATGGTTATTAGTCTTTGTTGTTATAGCGGTATAATATCTTTATTTATTTAGCAGACATATTATGGATGCCATTTTAAATTTGGGATTGCATTTTCTAGAATAAATTAAAACGATTAAATGATGTCTAATGATAAAAAGAGAATGTAACAATGTATTAAAACATACTATTTCAAGCGGTTTTCTCCTAACCCTTAAGAAACACTTAGGAGGGCTTCAAGCCCAAAAACGCAAGTCAAACAAAACTTAAATATACTTTGTCCGAAATATCCAAATAGACAAATTACAAAAACTTAATAATGCAAAACGGCTTTAAAACCATATCTGTAGCTCTGCCTACCCCACTCTGGGAATAAAGGCATGAGTTCATGTTTGTAAGTATGTATGTATGTCTTTTATTTTTCTCCTCTGGAACCAATTTTGAAAAATTATATTTTCTTGAAGATAGTAACTTAAACTAACTAATAATATAAATTGTCAATCTCCATTGCAAAGAAAAGTTGACCCAAAGCGCTTCGTAACTAAGAGATGTATCATCTCTGGAAATAAATGTGATATTATGTACAGGGTATCCTTATATAAAGCTAAATAGATGTTTATAAAAATGTATTAGTAAATAAAAATGATATATTATGATATATATTGATATATTGCCGAATTGTTAGGCGATGGGCTTGCTACCTGTCACTAATATACACTGTTAAACATCTTAGCCTAATTGTGCAAATTGTGGTTACAGAATTGTCAACAAGTTTTAAGTGTTGTTGGTAATTCTGTAGCTCTGCCTACCCTACTCTGGGAATGAAGGCGTGAAGGTATGTATGTATGTATGTAAATTTAAGTATATTTCATCAACCTGACCAAAAAGAAGTTCCCCTGTGTCTCTTATGGTTTCTAATTTCCCAAAACTGTTGTAGTTAAAAAAATGTATATCTTGTCAGCTGGACGAGCAAAGTATGTGGCCGACCACCACGACGTGCGCTCGCGCTGTGTCCTTGAAAGATGACTGCATCTGGCGCGGTGGCGCCGCCCTGGCGGCAAAACTGGGCGACCGCTGGCATCTGGTACGTTCACACTCAATATTTTTTATTGCTTTGTACAGTTAAACCCGTTACAAAATATATATGAATATACCGGAGTATACATATATCATACTCGTATTACAGCAAAGGACCATACATTGCTTAGATATGAAAATATACATGGTGTAATCGTTAAGTGTTGCCAGGGTATTATTCCGTTAATAAAACCAGATATCAGAAAACTCTAAACTGATATAGAAAGCACGTTACCAAATGAGTAAAATCTCATTTTTTACCTGATGGTAAGTGGAAACTGAGACCCATAGACATTCGCATTCACAAGACCGCAATCCTAAGACTGCAAATGCGTTGCCAACCCTGAGGACTAAGATGGAATGCCTCTATGCTAGTCATTTCCCCGGCTTCTTATCCCCAAACCGGAACACAACAATGCAAACACTGCTGCTTGGCGGTAGGTTAATGGATAAGATGGTGGTATCAACCCGGACGGACCCTGCACAAGTTCCTCCCACAAGTTAACCCGTTTGTTTGACCGTTCCAGAGTCATCAGCGCTGAATTTTGAGGTCACCGTTATACCGGAGCTTTTATCTATGTATTAAGTAGTTACTTACTATCTATTCTTAGGTCGAGGTCATACGACATAAAGCCAAGGTGACTGATATTGTCCAAAAATGTAGCAAGCTGAAGGCAGTGGGCTGGCCATGTCTGTCACAGAACCGACGAGAGGTGGAGCAGGAAGGTTCTCGAATGGAGACCACGCTTGGGCAAATTTAGTGTAGGACGCCCCCCGGCTAGACGGACCGATGACCTGAAGAAGGCAGCTGGCAGTGACTGGATGCAAAGGGCGGGAGATCATGCGTTGTGGCGCTCCTCGGGGGAGGCCTATGTCCAGCAGTGGACTGCAACAGGCTGATACGATGATGATGATACTATCTATTTATTTCAATTAAAATACCAAGGTCTATTGCAGCTCGGTTTTGGAATCTATGGTCCTGGGTGCAACGCTCCATCGAGATTCATTGACTACGGAGCACACGTGTCCTGGGTGAAAAGGAGCGTAGAGAGGATCGGGAGACCAGCCGTCACCAGGATGGGACCCGGATCGGTTATACTGAGGAGAAGTTAGTCGTTTATCATACTAGTTGTGCCCGGAACTTCGTCCACGTGGAAATCGCAACAACATTATGTCTAAGGAGTCCCAGGGTTTTTTTGAGTACCCCTCGGTGTATTATCAGCATACATCATTATCGTGGGAGCAATAACGATTTGACAGTAGTGAAAGATTATGTTATGACAAATCGGCAATAACAGAAGTGACGTTTATACCTACGAGTTCAAAATGAATACATTTTCTTTCAAATATCTACATTCATACTTAACTTGATAAGTAGTACATATTTAAAGAGATTAGCTACGCAATCCTAGCGTCAACCTCTTCAGTCACTTATACTGCTGCTTTAGACATTTGTCATTCTTGATTGACATGATACTGTATAAAGACATATAAAAATATATCTTAATTAAATTTAAGTGCAAATGGAAAACATATTTTTAAAAAGTTAAAGCTAGTTTTGGTGAAAAAAACTGGATTTGACATAATATTTTTTAAAGTTGAAACGTTGACATAAGGAAGCGTTTAATCAGTGTAAGATAAATTTGATTAACCGTTTCCATCGAAAACTTCGCGCTAGATATGAAGAACATCTTAGAGGCTTAGAATGTATAGGCAGAATATTCCGTTTATTCTACACAGACATTCTGTTATAATGTACCCACCAAAAACATAAATGTAAAAAAGGAGAGCCAAGTTCAATACAAAAATTATTCTCTGCTGTGGGCTTCGCCGCAAAAAGAATGGAGATCTGAGATTGAGTGCCAAGTTCTATGCAAAATCCAAATATGTAGTCTAAGGGCTGACTTGGCTGGTTTTCCCATACGAATTATTATTAAGTACCTACTTTTACACAGTCATGGAAGAGCCTTATGTTCGATGAGTAGTTTCTACCAGCAAGCCAAATTTTCGGAATAATAAAATAAGAACCGAAAGGTAACAGGTTCAGAACATGCGAAGGCTATATAATTCGTATGGGAAAACCAGCCAAGTCAGCCCTTAGACTACATATTTGGATTTTGCATAGAACTTGGCACTCAATCTCAGATCTCCATTCTTTTTGCGGCGAAGCCCACAGCAGAGAATAATTTTTGTATTGAACTTGGCTCTCCTTTTTTACATTTATGTTTTTGGTGGGATATCATTACTTTTTGTAGGTAAGTACATATCCTCGTAACGCCGTGAGTCCTTTTAAAACTAAAAGAAGACTTTATAAATAAATATAAAACAATTGCATTGCCAAGCCCACAGCAGAGAATAATTTTTGTATTGAACTTGGCTCTCCTTTTTTACATTTATGTTTTTGGTGGGTACCTACCTACGTAATAAAAAGATAAAACTATTTGTTACTATCAACAAGTTCTCAAACTCAGAGTTAAGTAGGTATATATACATACTTACTTTTAACTATACTTAACTTACCTACTTACTAAAAAATACAATTATTATTTATTTAAACTATTGCCTATACTATACTAAACCTACGTACCTACTTATTATAGGAATTGTAATAATAATAAGTATATACACCTCCCTACTTATAACTATAAAATTATTATTTATTTAAACTATTGCCTATACTATAATACTATACGTACGTACCTACTTATTAAAGAAATTGTAATAATAATATTACTACAAATTATAAGTTTTCCTTAAGAAAACTTAGCAATTTCGCAGCATAAATCGCAACCTTATAGGTCAGATATCGAGAGACAACCGGACAGCAAGACGGCGATCGCGCTTGTGAGCGCGGCTGCCGCTCGCTCGGGCACGTTCGCGTCAACGGTTCGATTCGGTTGTCACAGCGCCCGCGCCGCTCCGGCGTCACTCGGCGCGCGCGCGTCGTGTATATACCGAAAATCTAAATGCCTATTATTTTATCATTATTTATGAGTAGGTAATGATTTTACACTATTGATGTGCGCTAAATATAAAAATAATAATTAATCCCAGTTAATAACGTAGGTACCCTAAGTAATATTAGGTATTTACGTTAAGCGTTCATAATAGAATCTAATTATTTAAAAATTGCCAGTTTTTTATTTATTCCTTTGTATTCATCTAATTACCTATCTGCATACCAAATTTTAACTCTCTAGGTCATCTGGAACTGGGTTAGAGTTTTGGTCTATAGGTCAGTCAATGATAAAAATGAGGAATTTTGGACATTAATATCTAAATAACCGTTTGAGATAAGCTTATGAAATTTAGAACACATATGTATCTCGCAAGTCTCAATATATGAGCCAAATTTGATACGTTTATGTAAAATAGTTTTTGATTTATGAGGGGGTCAAAAGTGGCTCCAAATGGTTCGTGTAATATTACACACGGTGCGGCTCGCCAGTTCTGCTGCTTGAACTTGGCTTGACACGCTCCCGCGTGTCTAGATTCTTTAATAGATTTGTTTTTGCTCCCGCGATAACGACGTATGATTATCAGAGCTTAAACTATCGACTATTGGTTGTTGCGTATTTCACACGACTCGTATGCGTTGTCTATGACATTGTCTACCGAGAAATAGTCCAAATCATCGTTCTCCGTGAGACATATTTTTTCATTTATCCACCCGACACTTTCGTTTGTCGGTGCTAATATTGCCCTCTCACACAACCATTCTCTAGTTTGATCACTAGAAATTATATATGAAAATAAATGTTTTAAAAAACTAAAACCCGCCTTAATAAACTCAAATCTTTCAAAATAGTTAAGTAGGTAATAGTTAAGCCATTCCAACTGAAGTCGGTGCCCCACAATATTTTTAATCAAAAGCCGACTTCAGTTTGACTGACCTATATTACGGTACCATTTAAAAAAAAGTTATTTTTTGCATTTTTGGAGGCCGGTTTAGATTTTTTTAAACCATTTCTTTGTAATATTGAATTTGAAAGATTGGTGCCGAGAAGCGTTTTATGAATTGTTCTTGGCTGAGTCTCCGGTCTCAACACACATCAGGAAGTCAGGCATCGGCCTCAAGATTTGATCATTATTAATGCCATTAATATTCTTCCAGCTCTTTCCAGCTTACAAAGGTTCGGTGTGTGCGACGAAGAGGAGACCATCAGAGAGCTGTACTCGGATTCATTTAAAATTGTCGAAAGTGATAAGAACCATAAAACACAACGCATCAAATATAATGTGAGTTGTTTTTTGTCCAGAACCATTTTTTAAGCTATTGCATAGCTTCTATCGCGGGCCTTGAGCGCGCGGACCGAATCCAGAAATTCCGTAACGAAAAAACCTCACGCTCCCCACTCCGACGGGCAAGGAGGTGTGGCTTGAAGGCCGTGCATCGTCTAACGTCGTTTCAGTTCGGCAGTCTTCGACACGGCGTTGTGTGCGTTTGTACGACATGCAATAGCTTTACCGCGGCAGTCCCCGAGTGCCACACGTCTTTTTTTATTTTTTTTTACATCCGTACTTGATATTATAAATGCGATAGTAACTTTGTCTGTATGCCTGTCTGTAACGCATTCACGGTTATCTATCTGAAACACTAAAAATGTTATTCCGAATTTCGTTTTGACAAAAACTATTACCTGGTTTTTTTTTAAATTTCATATGGCCGAAAATGAATTTCGACTTCTTACGATTAGGCATTTATTGTCTCGGGTTTTTGATCATTCGATAAATTATGTTTCCCTAAATTTAATTGGTCCAAAGTATCATTTACCCGATGTAACATTTCGGTTTATTAATAATTCGACATTTTTTTATTGACTTTGATTTCATTTGTCAGATGTAACGATCCGGATTTTAAGTACTCTGCTTTTCTGAAATGGAATTTACATACTACACACATACTATAATTATATATCGATGGCCCCTAAGTAAATCATCGAAAGTCAATTAAGGTACTTTTCAGTACGGCGTTTTAAAGCTTAGTTTCGATTTTATTCTTAAATTAAAAGAAATACATAAATACTGTTATAATTAAAAATAATAATAAATTAAGCATTATACGTACGTTATACTAATTTAGAGAAATTTATGCTAGTTTTCTGAATATTAGAGTTTCGATAGTATACGTCGCGGTAATAACGAAGTTTCATATCGAAACTGACAGTTTCAATTATTTACGTCGCATATGTGTTTTTATTTTTTAACGAAACTGGTAGTTTCCATGGTTTACTCCGGACGTATTATTTAAATTACTAACGAAACTGGCAGTTCTCTTAGTTTTCTCCGGAAGTATTAATTAATTTAGTAACGAAACTGGTCATGTTGTTAGTACACGTTGACAAAAAAACGATTAATTACACTTTTAACACGGGTAGAGTAATGAAAAATAAATTGAAATATTATGAAAGTTTTTTATTAATTGTTTTGTATAACCTAATTATCACAATCGGTTTGAATCAGTCTTGGAAATTAGGAGTACCTTAATAAGACAAGTAACAATAAGTAAATCTGGCGTAGTGAACTACTTTCCTTTTAAGCGGCACCGGCCAAGCCAGTACGATTATTATTATTAACTAATACACATAAATCAAAATAAACAAAAAACCTATTAGAGTCATCAGACAGACTCACGACAAAAAAAAATACACTGCCGAGCAAGCATAATATTTCTTACGAAGTGGTAAGCGTGAAATCTTACCTGAAAAGTTACCGATTATTTTTGCTCGATACTATATATTAACAAAAAAATAACTTCTTAAAGACAACAAAAATTGCACCATACAATATTTTCTTTTAATATTAGTCAGACTTTGACATTAAACATGTAATAATATAAAGAAAAAACACCTTAAAGGTTTAACAATAATTGTACAAGATTGTATAATCTTTTCTTATAAGTACTTAATATCAGTTAGACTTTCACATTAAAAATTATATAAAAATATCAACATGTATAATTTTATAAAACGTTTAATCTGAATCTGAATCAATTTGAGCATCGCTACCGTGTTTAATATTTTCGTAAAACCTGTGATATTCCTTTAGAATCACCCCGGTCTTACACAAGGAAATTAAATCTTTGAACTTGGCGTCTGATATTGGTAGAGTATCTGTATATGCCAGTTTTAACTCTTTATTGGTATTTATTATTTGACCACGCCTTCTAGTTCCAATGACAGTATTTAAGCAACATTGCTCACCTTTTAAGTCGTACTTAAAGAAAAGGTAGTTAGGTACATCTTTATCTACCCTAATCTCTTTGATTTTGTTCCACGAGATATTAGCGTTATTTGAGTCTTTTTTCCAATTTCGGTCATCGAGTAGCGGCTTGTAATCGAAGATATCTTGCTGAGTCACTTCAATTACATTGTACTGCTTTCCAGAAGTTTTAGCCCATCTGACTAACGCAAACCACTGGTCAGGAGTATAAATCGACTTCCCTTTCGACTCTTTCTCGATGAGAGCATGAACGCTGTCACCCTCATTTTGGGTGTGACCGCTTTCCAAAAACCGGTGAGTAATATTGACACCGTATTGCTTCGACAAAGCCATGTACATAGAATATACGACTCTATTTCTATTTTGGCCTGAGCAATTATCAGACCAAAATAAAAATTGTCTTGCACCTTTGTCGAATAACGTCTTCACAAATAGCGTCAAGCAACTACTTACTTCGTTAGCTCCTCGATTTCCTGTGCACTCTGTCCACATGTAGCAAAAGCCTTCTTTTTGAGCTAAATCAAACACCGTGAAATTGAAAACTGACAATTTTCGCTTGTAATAAAGCAAGCCAATGTCTGCATGTGGAGAATTTAATATTTTTTGGAAGTCGAATGTAGCACACACAACCTCCTGACTACTTTGAGCTAATTGTTTATCAATTAGCTTGAATTCTCTGGCAATTTTCTTGTGTTCTAAATGCTGATGATGATCATTTGCCTCTTGCTCCGTTGGGTTCTTATTATTTGAAAATGAATGACATTTGTCACATATGTCTTTCTTTGGAATAAAGAATGAAATGTTCATATTGTCGTTTACTATGTCAGTATACTGACGCACTGTGAGAGCTGGACTATCATAATTAGGAAGTTGGTCCCATTCTTTATACAGAGAAAACATCTTGGCCATGGATAAATTATTATCGAGGTAGAGTTTTGCGGAGGTCTTGCGTGCATAATGTGACTCGACTGGCTGAAAGGAAGCGACGTGATCACAAACACTCCTTATCATTTCGGCAGTTTGTACCACTGGATGATTTGGATGTTTTCCTCTGTCGTCGGATAAAGTAACTCCAGTTTGATTTAATTTACCATGAGCAGTTCGAACAATTTGGTCTGTGATACATAAAGTATTTAAGAAAGTTTTCAGGCAAACTTTTTCACGTTCAAAGGATGGATCTTGTTGATTACTCCTAGAGCCAGAAGGACGAGGTAAGAAATATTTTGTAGTATAATTTCTCCGAGAAGAACCCTCAGTAGTGACGCTTTTCTTGTTATTTCTTACAGTAAATTTATTAATATACTCCCACTGTTTAGTATGATCTGACAGTTTCCAGTAATGTATTAGTATCTGTTGGCGGGTAGCAGTGTCGAATTTCTCATAACATTTGAGTTTACATGTTTGAGGGCAGACCGGGCGTATTTTTTTTTCCTTTTTAACTTTACCGCTTCTTGTAACATATTCTTGGCCAGAATTCAGTATTTTTTTCTTATATTATCTATCCACTTGTCTTCACATCGTTTTCTTTTTTTACCAGGGTTTGATTTGAAAGTAGATTTTCTTGATTTGTTTAAGTTATTGCTGGAACTCGGGGAGTCACATTCTGAAATAGTTATGAGAGATTCGACACTGGCTATTGGCATTGGACTATTGATTGGAGTAAGCTGCTTATCGTGGGTGGTTGGGTTATTGTTTGGTTGTGCATAATCACCAATTTGTTTTTCTTGGTCAGTCTGCAGCTGTCCAGATGGAGAAGATGAGCTAACGCCTGGGTCGGAATTTCGGATTTGATCTGCTACTGGAGACTCAAAATCTGTAGGAGAAGGTACAGGCGTATTTACTAAACTGTCTTCAATACACGACTCTTCGTTACTGGGCGATCTGGGATGTGTGTTTTCCAACAAATTTGTTGACGGCCAAACAGTATCTGATGACAGTTCTTCATCTATTATTCCCTCAAGAGCAGCCCATTCCGAATCTCCAAAGGTGCATGATGCAGGTAATGGCGATTCTAAAACAATAAACAATTATCACACTATAATGTCAATAATGTTTAAAAATAAATGAACCGACTAATTTACATGCATACCATCTTAGATACAAGCATATATATACATGAGACAAACACCCAACCTTTTTTTTTGTGTGTTCAAAATAAGAACGAAATTTGGATCATATAAAAATATTACACTGAATAAAAACATCGAAAGTGAGAAAAAAAGTGTCGTAAAGCATCGAAAGTAGCAGATTCGATTTAAAATTAAATTTACATTCCGTGGTAAAAAAATGAAAGTGTCAGTTTCGTTAGACAGATATCCAAGTAAATGATCGAATCTCCTAGTTTCGATGTAAAATGAATGTGGAATTTCGTAGTAAAATATCGAATCTGTAACTTTAGATAGTTTACGCTGTTACGATGTTAAGAGTTCATTATGTGCTAAATAAAAACTAAATATTGCACAATATGTTAATAAATAAGCGTTAAATACATTGAAAATATAATTATGGATATTTCAAAACTTATACATACCTGGTTTAGCTATTTCCTTATCAACCACTCGCTGCATGGAATTATCTGGAATATCTAGATTCACTAATTCAATCATTTTCCTACATCTAGAGGCAGTTAACTTGGAGCCATTCATTGTTAAATTAACTGTAATTTAATATGCAAAGTGAAGATAGTCGCCGACTGCACATGCTGCTACCACAGCCGTTCGGAGCACACTGACGACGCCGCTGCTACGTAAACTATCGATAGTGGTAGTTTCGTCTCTTTCACACATCGCCCGCCGCCGCGTAAATAATCGTATCTCGACTTTCGATAAACTACTTCGGAAATATAACGTTATTTTCGATGTTTTACGAATGAAATTTACGTTAAAATATAGATATATTATTTTTTGTTTAAGTGGTCGTAAAATATAGCCGAAAATAACCCGATTGCACAAATAAAAAAAAAACGCCATTTTTGACTTTCGATAATTTACGTAGGGGCCATCGATATATTGGCATAGGTTTTACGCAAAATTAAATAAAACAAGCATGTTTTTTTAGGGACGAAAAAGTTTTAGTTTTCGGACAAATGAAACTCGGCCAATGATTTTTAGTGTTTGAGATAGGTTACCCGCATTCACGGCTAAACCTGAAGATAATCGACTTCCACGCAAACGGAGGCGCGGACAACGGTTAATATTACAATAAATCACGGAAAAAAAAACGGTCAGTGCCACTGGCATTGCGGACGTTTAGGCTGAAGCCAGACGAGCGTATTTTTTGAGTTGTGAGTCGCGTTATTTCTGCTCCTCCATTCATCATACTACTTCTACTATGAAACTGAATGGAGGAGCAGAAATTACGCCACTCACAACTCAAAAAATACGCTCGTCTGGCTTCAGCCTTATGGGCGACGGTTACCGCTCACCATCAGGCGACTTGTCTGCTGATTTATCTTTTATGGCCATAAAAATAAAGTTTGGACCTAGATCAATTTTCAAAGAGTCTCAAGATCAGGCGCTTGATAACAGCTGACGGGTCTAATCAGCTACTCTAAGCGAAGTGTTAAAACTATCTTACCATTCGACGACGACGATTTGACGACGCGATGGCCTAGTCGGTAGTGACCCTGCCTATGAAGCTAGCGGTCCTGGGTTCAAATCCCGGTAAGGGCAGATATTTGTGTGATGAGCGCGAATATTTGTTCCTGAGTCATGGATGTTTAGGTACTAAGTTTTTAAGTATATATTTCTCTATATAAGTATTTATATCGTTGTCTAGTACCCATAGTACAAGCCTAGAGCTTAGTTTGGGACTAGGTCAATTGGTGTGACATTGTCCCCCGTTTTTTTTTATTCCATTAACTTCAATGTCTATTAAAAAAATCCCTATCATTTAATTATGCTGGTTGCAGGTAACTCTCTACGATGAACTTGAATACTCATGCGTGATCTTCGAAGTGTGGCACAACATAAAATACCAACCCCCGTTCTTGCGCCTGCGACGATGGTGTGCCGCACCCACCAACCTTTGTTTTGGTTTCCAGTACATTCAAATAGACTTCTACGTGGAAATAGATTTTGTACCGCCTTTGACTTTTCAAATGAGAGCGTTTGGTCGTTTCCCTATGGCGATAGACACTAGACTAGCGATGAAGTATGTTTGTGATAGACGGGGAGAAAGAAAGCCATTGCCTGCTGATTTAGAATGGAAAAAGTATTTAAAAACGGTAAAACATTTGTTCTGGATACACCATGATTTTTTCACAACAACGACGCCAAAGGCAAAGTCAACCAAAAAACTACTTAGAAGCAAAATAAATGATTCCCCCCTTGATGGATATGAATTATTTTACTTTGGCATGTATAACGTGAATATAAAAAATATATATAATAAAAATCAGCGTAAATATAATGGAAGTGTCGCTCAAAACCTCTGGGGTGATGATAGAAGAAAATATTACAGATATTTGGGGCTTCATAGTATATATAATCCAGATGCATTTCAACATACTAAGTCCTCATACGGAGGCGAGACGGATCCGGATTATACCGAATATTTAACTTTAGAACAAAAATTTGGAACGAACAGCTCTGAAACTGAACTTCAAACTGAACTTCAAACTGAACTTCAAACTGAACTTCAAACTGAACCTTTTACTACCAGAGGAACAACAAATGATTCCCCCCTTAATGGCCATGAATTATTTTACTTTGACACGTATAAGGTGAACATAAAAAAAGATTATAATAAAAATCAGCGTATATATAATGAAAGTATTGCTCAAACCCTTTGGGGTGTTGAAAGAACACAATATTACAAATATTTGGGGCTTCATAGTATATATAACCCAGATGCATATCAACATACTACCTCCTCAAACGGAGGTGAGGTGGATCCAGATTATTCTGAATATTTATTTTTGGATAAAAAATTCGGAACGAAGAGCTCACAAACTTTACGTATACGTACTAGAACAACAACTGAACTTCAAACCGAATCTATTACTATCAGAGGAACCATAAATGATTCCCCCCTTGATGGCTATGAATTATTTTACTTTGACATGTATAAGGTGAACATAAAAAAAGATTATAATAATAATCAGCGTATATATAATGAAAGTATTGCTCAAACCTTTTGGGGTGATGAAAGAAGAAAATATTTCACATATTTGGGGCTTCATAGTATATATAACCCAGACGCATATCGACATACTACCACCTCGTACGGAGGTGGGGTGGATCCGGATTATACTGAATATTTATCTTTAGAAGAAAAATTCGGTACGAAGAACTCACAAAATGAACGTATTACTACAAGAACAACAACTGAACTTCAAACTGAACTTCAAATTGAACCTATTACTAGAGGAACAATAAATGATTCCCCCCTTGATGGCAATGAATTATTTTACTTTGGCATGTATAACAAGAACATGGAAAAAAAACATAATAAAAATCAGCGTATATATAATGAAAGTATTGCTCAAACTTATTGGGATAATAATAGAAGACAATACTATAAATATTTGGGGCTTCATAGTTTATTTAACCGCGATGCAGGTGTACATACTTACAATGAATACGGAGAGAAATTGAGACCGAATTATACTGAATATTTATTTTTAGAAAAAAAATTCGGAACAAAGAGTTTACAATCTGAATTTATTTCTACAAGATCAACAACTGAACTTCAAACTGAACCTATTACTACCAGAGGAATAACAAATGATTCCCCCCTTGATGGCGATGAAATATTTTACTTTGATATGTATAACAAGAATATGAAAAAAAAACATAATAGAAATCAGCGTATATATAATGAAAGTATTGCTCAATCTTATTGGGATGATGAAAGAAGACAATACTACAGATATTTAGGGCTTCATAGTTTATTTAACCGCCATGCAGGTGTACATACTTACAATGAATACGGAGAGAAATTGAGACCGAATTATACTGAATATTTATCTTTAGAAAAAAAATTCGGAACGAAGAACTCACAGACTGAACCTATTCCTACAAGAACAACAATTGAACCTATTCTCACAAGAACAACAACTGAACTTAAAACTGGACCTATTCTTACAAGAACAACAACTGAACTTAAAACTGGACCTATTCTTACAAGAACAACAACTGAACTTAAAACTGGACCTATTCTTACAAGAACAACAACTGAACTTAAAACTGGACCTATTCTTACAAGAACAACAACTGAACTTACAACTGGACCTATTCTTACAAGAACAACAACTGTTAAAACTGAACCTATTACTACAAGACGAACAATAAATGATGCCCCCCTTGATGGCGATGAATCATTTAACTTTGACATGTATAACAAGAACATGGAAAAGGAACATAATAAAAATCAGCGTATATATAACGAAAGTATTGCTCAATCTTATTGGTATGATGAAAGAAGACAATATTATAAATATTTGGGGCTTCATAGTTTATTTAACCGCGATGCAGGTGTACATACTTACAATGAGTACGGAGAGGCGGTGAGACCAAATTATACGGAATATTTATCTTTAGAAAAAAAATTCGGAACGAAGAGCTCACAGACTGCTGAACCTAATACTAAAAGAACAATAACTGATCTCGAAACTGAACACGATGAAGTGGTCCCAAGTCAGCGCTCATATATATTCATATAAAATATTGAATGTGTTTTTTTTTCTTCCATTTTTTTGTTTTCCTTTGGTACATAATCGCTATTTATATCATACATCGTTACGAGTAGGCAGTTTAGCCCTACTGGGTTATCAGTAGGTATGTCTGTTCATCTATGCCAACACTGGATTTCCTAGCCATGATTTAATCCGAATGTGAACATGTGCAAACTCAAATTGGGAAATTATAACGCCTATAGCAAAATAATAGCAAAGAGAATTCACGAATAATCAGGGACTTTAAACGTTGGTTCGCCGTTGAACTTTGTCTCAATGAGCGCATCAAATAACGAGATAGGAATCACTTAGTAGTTAATCGTCGGTTTTGTGCGACAGGGTTCTATGCAGGTTCGATAATTGATTTGGGTCATACGGAGGTTTTTGTAGAAGACAAATATCTAAAAGGATATTATGGTGTATAGAATTACTAAACAGATGGCAGATATCCGCATCAGTGGAAGGTCACAAGGGTGAGGCCTATCCCAAAGACAAGTGACACTAGTAGTGTAGAAAATTATAGACCCGTAGCTGTACTTTCTACATTGGCAGTTGTTTGAATCCATAACCTAAACCTTTCCTCCGCGACTCGCAGCATGGTTTCAGGCAAAAGCGCTCTGTTAATACCAACCTTTAATCTTGGTTGACACCATCTCGAAGTATCTTGACTGGGGTATCCAGGTTAATGACCTGTATTTTGATTTTTGAAAAGCTTTCGATCGCGTGGATAATGATATGCTTCTATGTAAGCTTGAGGGTATTTGCTAACTTCTTTTGCCAGTTATTTGCGTGATCGGCAGCAGTATGTGCGACATGGATGCTTCGTGTCGGCTCCGTATCCTACTCGACCTGGTGTCAGTCAGGGTCCTATAGTGAGCCCCCTCTTATTTGGAATTATAACTAATGAACTGGAATCAGTCGTCAAGCACGCAAACTATCTGCTATATGCTGTGCTGATGACCTCAAGCTGGTATATGGCGTCGAAAATATAGCTCATTACGACTCTTTACAGGAGGATATTACCTCGGTGGTCCGGTGGAGTGTGGACAACAAGCTCCTTTCTAATACGGCTAAGTGTTGTGTGTGTACGTTTAGTCGTGCTGCAGCCTCATTGCCTGTTGACCATTGTTGGAATACCAACAGGCTTAAGAAACTCGCCACTGCCTGTGGTTATAGGGACGATGTGTTCGAACGCGTACTTCGTGATCGATTTGCTACCGGCATAAACCACTAGCAACTCGAAGTGGACTTCAAACAGAAACGGCCCGACCTACAAGAGTTCCACGACGGGAAGACCGTGGAAGTCACTATTGATTAATTCTTCGCAGTAGCCCAGTCTAGAGAACTCGTCGAAGGTGACTCTTGTAGCAGCACGCCTACAGCCTCTAATAAGATCAAGGCACACCCGTCGCGGTTAGCTGTAACACGGCAAAGGCAATAATATATGGTTTTATTCAGTAGAATACCATACCTTTACCATGAGTTACAATTACCGTACTCGCTAGCGAGTCGAAGCTCTGTCCCTCGCAGACATCGCAAGTATTCTTAAAGAGTGCGAGGGACAGAGCCTTCGACTCGCTAGCGAGTACGGTAATTGTAATCAAGGTAAGGCTACAGGGGGTGAAGCACCGAAACTATATTCCTGTGTTCGACTTACGCTGGTTGCGGCGGTCATAAATGGTGCGTGGTACGGGAAGAAATTGACATGGTATAAAAGAGACAAACACTTATTTGTGAATACCACTCTTATTTTGAATGAATAGTTATAAGAAATGTAAGTATTTTCCCGTGCCTCGTGACCCCGTACCGCACCCAGGTGAAGAGACAAGTAGTCTCACTGGTCACCGTAGTGCCCGGGAAGTATTTTGCCGTGCCGCACCAGATAGAAAAGTTGACACGGGGATCATATTGGCTCATATATATTTTTTTTGTCCAAATTTATTGTAACTCATACCTAATCATCGCAAGTCATAAAATGTTTTTTTCTAAAACGGTTGTTTCCTGAAATAAATATCAGGGGACAAACTCACACCAATTGACCAAGACCCAAACCAAGCTCTAGGCTTGTACGAGATTAGAAATATATAGTTAAATAAACATCCATGACTTCAACAAATATTGGCGCTCATCACACAATTATCTGACCCTACCGGGATTTGAACCCAGGACCGCTAGCTTCGTAGGCAGGGTCACTACCAACTAGGCCAGCGCGTCGTCTCGTCGTCGTGTTGATCAAAATATTCCCGGTTTACGGTAACTGCACTATGAGTTAACTTATGATGGCGCCCCAAGGACATCACTGCTGCACTAAAAGCACCATTATGCGATCTGCATTAAATCATGGCATTAAATTATGTAATAACTTACCGAAGGTGTGTTTTAAATTTCTTACTTAATATGTACCTACTGCCGTGTGGTTGCCGGCTTAGAATTGTGCCACTCCATGTCTTCCCGAGGAAGTAGTAAGAGACGACTAAGGGGATCAAGGCTTGTAGTACTGTTAGGCGATGGGCTTGCTACCTGTCACTAATATACACTGTTAAACATCTTAGCCTGATTGTGCAAATTGTGGTTACAGAGTTATGAACAAGTTATTAGAGTTGTTGGTAATTCTGTTGCTCTGCCTACCCCACTCTGGGAATGCAGGTGTGAAGGTGAATGGATGTACTCAATATGTAAATAGGATTTACTACGACATCAATAATACGTTACTAAACTTGTAGATAAGTTTCAACACCTACAAAATTATTAACAACATTACACTGCAGTACAGTCAACAGCAAAATAAACTGATGAAATAGGGTCTCAAAATGGTATATACAATAAATTAAGACAGATGTCTCTGATTATTGTAATTTAGCATAAGTAAATTAGCTCGTAATGTGTCATAAGTAAGTGACATGCCATTCAAACAGTTAAAGTCATTACTGAGTGTTCCAAATTAAACTGATTCTCTAAAATAGCAATAGTCAGTAATACTACCAAACTATCACATGTAAGTGAATATGAATGTTTTGGCTTTCATGTCTTCTCAAGACCACCTCGGAATACAAGTCAGACGTTCGGTTAACGTCGGTTATACTCGTAAGACAAACACGCGAAACAACTATAACACCTCTCATCTCCGTCAAGGGTTGAAATAAGTTCCTACTACTTCGCTTTGTTTTTTTTTTGCAACATTTAGAATAAATCCTTTTTAACTGCCGTGATTGCCCTAGTTTTCATTTGGAGATTTTGTCATTTTGACTTTATCTTGTTGGAACTTAGGTAAAATAAATAATTATTCTTTATTAAAATGTTCTGTAAAGAGACAGTTATGGCATCGTTTATGATCATTTTCTTTTGACTAATTAAATATTCAGTTGAAAATTACACTTTGTTATAATCTGTTTTATCTGGGGCGTCATGCTTGAACATGTTTTGAAATGTTAATTTTGATCACTTACTTTTGACGTTGACTGTACAAATACGGATTTATTTCAATAGTCCAACCAATAAATAAGGTCTGGTAAAAAGATGTTTTTATTCACATTAAAATACAAACTCATAAAATTGAGTCAAATAACTTCCTCTTCTAACTTATCAAAGCCGATTGCTTAAGGATCTGCTTAATGACTAGGACACGCCTCACAGCCTAGAAGTACTTAGTGAAGGACAGGCCCCCCTGCGGCCTCCAGCCGTGGTTGAAGGCGGGGAAGGGCGACTGCGACCTGGAGTAGCCGGCGGTGAGGTCCAGGGACGAGGCGGGGCCGCGGAACAGGTTCAGGTTGCCCATGGCGGACATGTCCGTCTTCTGGAACAGGGGGGTCTGCGACGCGCTCAAGGAAGCACCTACTTTGTCCCTTAAATTGAAAATTACGATGTTATGATGGCAAACAATGTATTGAAGTTGAGTTCCTAAGCGGCTCTGGAAATAATCTTCGAGTTATTAACATTGATTGTAGGAGTCTTCAGAAGGTGAAAGGCACGTTGAAGATTCTGGAATCGTTCGGATACGTGTTGCGTTAGGCTGGTTTAGATGACAATTCTTGGGGAAAACCTACAGCAAGCAGTAGCCGGTTTCGGCTGATACCTTACATATTTGTATTACATTAAGACATTTAAAATTCGTCTTACTAAGTTAATTTAGACTTTGTGTGATCTTTGGAAAAGTCCAAAACTCCAGTTAATGATGATTACCTGAATGTGTAATCCACGCTGGCTCCCCTGGTGTTGAAGTTTGGCAGGTTGGGGATGCTCGGCATGGTCCTGGTGACGAATGCGTTGGCAGCCAGCTTGTGGTCGCTGGTGGAGACGAGCCCCAGCCGCCCCGCCGCCGTCAGCTGGTCGCCGTGCCCCGGGACGTGCTGCCCCGTCACGCTGAGCCCATGGCCGTTGCTGCAAAGGAAAAGTTCAAATAAATTATGACTATTTATGACATATCAACCCAGTAGCTCATTGAACTCCTTAAGTTAAGGTTCCTTGCTTCAATTAGAAGACAATTCGTGTATGAGTTAACCAAGTTACATCTCGGTTTGATGCAAAGATCATAGGAGAAGCGTATAATTTAAGATCTCAAGATCAGAACGAAAGCGAGAATTGAAATGCTGTGATTAAGTGTGACCTTCAAATAATAAAATTTAAAAACGTTACTCATTCATCAAACAGTAATTTCATTGCAACCATGCTACTTCCCGAGCTATGCTTTATACAGTATGTCTCCGACCTTGGGGCTTTAATTTCAACGATCGATTCTACTCGCTAAACTGAACTACTTTTGTTCTGCAACATGAAAAAATAACTTACATTTAGATAACTAATTGATGTTAAAGTCTAATTGTAAAATCAGTGTATCACATACTGGCCATGTAATCACTATCTCATGGTACGGGGGCGACATTACCTTGGTACGAGGGCTAAAAGAAAATGGAAAATTGGATCGCGTACATTGAAAATTAGATTTAACTTGTATGATAAAAAATAAATTTAAACTGAACATATTTTTAACAACTTACAGAACAAAAGAAGTTTAGTTTCAGGAGTAGAATTGTTCTATGCATTTAAAGCCCCAAGGTCAGAGGCACCCTGTATATATACCTAGAAAAAATAATAGCGAAGTCAAATTGGAAAGGACTGGCAATAATTGAAGCTACAAGCTAGTTACTCACATGTGGTCGAACGCCAAGCCGCCGCCGGCCGCGCTGTAGCCCCCGCCCTGCCGCAGCCCCGCCGCCGACCCCACCGCGCTCAGCATGGAGCTGCTCCCTCCCACCAGGGGCACCTTCAAGTTCAGGTTCGCGCTGCCATCTGGGTTAGTGCTCATGCTGCCGAGCTGCCGACGGATCCTAGTCAAGTAAACTGGATGGACTGATTCTAAATGCTCAGAGAAGTCTTGGTGATCACCAGCGACATCTATCACGTATGGTTCGAGTTTTAAATCTTGTAGGTAGATGGTACGCGCGTGCGCGGTGGCTAAGAGCGCTAACGCAATATATATGGCGTACATGATTTTATTGGGATAGAGATATTAACAATGTAGTACAGCTTTCAATGCCGCTAAGTAGTTGTCAATGGTGGTAGCTAACAATGCTATAGAGTGACCAATAATGGCGCTGACTACATCAAATGGTGGCTATGACATAAAGTAGCTAATGACAGTTAAGTAAGTTAAGTAAGCGTGAAATAAAGAGGACTTTTAGGAACGAAGTGTCACTGTGGAATGAGTACTGTAGTAATAAATACATCGCTTTATATATGAATCTGGTACGATAAGAGGCGCCCGCGCAGGGATTCCCAAGAACCCCGATATACTAATGTTGAACCGCTCTTTTTGATAACGGTTTAAAGTAGTTATTTAGCATAGGTAGTTATTATTAATTTTTTATTAAATATTTACAGCTTAACGTAACGAGTTAGAGATCAAATACTTTTTTAAACACATACCCCCTTACTTATAAGCATGGAATAAGCTTGGAATAGTTTATGCCATGCTTTGTCTTTATCTGTAATTGTGACATTTGCATCTGACAGAAAGTGACAAAGCATGGCATAAACTATTCCAAGCTTATTCCACGTTTATAAGTAAGGGGGATAAAATATAACTATTAAATAATAAAAACCTCTTATATAACGGCCATTGTTTCTTTGCTTCCTGATTCGTCGTATACATATAAGTATTTTAGTTATATTAGGTTTATTAGTAAAAGAAACATTCGAAGAAATGTAGTAGAATAAAACAGAAAATATAAACATGAAACTTAATTCTAGGATCAAAAATCCGACATAAGTTAAACCTTATTAAATTTGACTTTACTATTTACATGTAATAATTTATGTCAAAAACGGAAAGCGACGAAACAAGAATGTGTCAAAACAAGAATACGACGAAACAAGAATATGTCAAAACGAGAAGACGACGAATCAGGAATATGACAAAGGAAGCAATCGCTCTGTCTACCCCACTCATGGAATGAATGCGTGAGTTTATGTATGTAAGTATACACCGTGTCCAATAAGTTTGCATACAGTTTAGATTCTCAATAAAATAAATGTACGAACAGTTAATACAATGTAAAGTATATTTTATTAATGGCACACTTATGTACAATATTTACAACAAATGTTTCGGAACTCACATTTAACTTTTTTTACTAGCTTCAAACGTTTCTCAAATGAATCACACGCGGCACGCACCGCTTCCATTGATATTTCGTCCCAAATATGCTCGATAACCTTTTTGAAATAATCCAGGTTTGCGATTTTATAATCATGTAATTTCGAGAGCATGTACGACTACACGAAATAATCTAATACGTTCAAGTCCGGAGAACTGGGTGGCCATTCATGTTTCGGCAGAAAATCGGTCAAATTAGCCTGACACCAAGCTTGAACCAGCGTTTGCCGTGTGTGAAGGAGCTCCGTCTTGTTGGAAAACATAATATTCGTTCTCAAACATCCTTTTTAAATTTGGAGCAACAATTTTCTCCAAAACCTCGGATTTATAGTATTGAGCATTGATTTTAACGCCTTTATCGATAAATACTAGAGGTAGTTTACCCCGCTTACAAACTGCACCCCACACCATCACCGATGGTGAGCTCTGGAACCTAGGAACATTTTTCTGGTTGTCCGGAATGTCTTCTATCATTGGTGCCCATAATCGATCATTTTGGGCGTTATGAGGCTGTTCTAACACGAACAGTTTCTCGTCAGAAAATACAAACTCATCCCCTGCGTGCCAAGAAAGTATTATGTTGGATCTTTGTACTCTCTTTTTCTTGGTCGCTTCGGAAATGCCATGAACTTTCCGTTTTTGTAGGCATGGCATCCAAGATCCACCCTCAAAATATTGTGTACCGATCCTTTTGAAATTTTCAGCTCAGCAGCCAATTTTCGGATAGAACGGTGTTTTTTCCGCCGAAGTCGCTCTCTCACAATCTTTACTACTCTATCGGTTCTAGCTGAACGTGGCCGACCGGATCTTTTCCTGTCTTCTACTGAGGAGGTCTCTT
The DNA here is from genome assembly GCA_927399475.2 of Acleris emargana. Taxonomy (NCBI): domain Eukaryota; kingdom Metazoa; phylum Arthropoda; class Insecta; order Lepidoptera; family Tortricidae; genus Acleris; species Acleris emargana. The sequence goes on from OV656858.1 coordinate 2,575,807, forward strand.
TATACCTTTTGATTGTGGTGTAAACTAGATTGCGTTTAATTCCAAGGGGTTTTAAGGCCTTGAAGATAGCACCTGGCCTGTCGCCATTGCTAAATTTTCTGATAATCGTTTCACGAAACTGTTTCATAGTGGATTAAAAGCAAACTACAAATGCTTGACGTTTGAAACGATTGTATTTTGTTAACGACAACATACTTTATAAATTAAAATAAGAATTCGATGGCCTGTAGTATGTATGTCTTTAGGGTTAGTGCAAAAAGATGTGTATTCGAACTTATTGGACACGGTGTATGTATGATGACAAACGGCTAGTCTGTAATATTAAAACGTAAATAATATAACTCTGCAGGCTAATTTTGCAGTAAACGTTATTATTAATAATGTATGCCGGAACCCGCATCGTCTTTACAAGGATATCTTAGAAATGCTTATCATAATTTATTATTGTTTACAATTCCGTAACCACATTTTAAACAATAGGCTAAGAAATGTTTTTTTTATTTATTTATATACGTACATACATAAACTCACGCCTTCATTCCCAAAGTGGGGTACAGGGGAGGCAGAGCTAAAGAATTACCAACAACTTTTAAAACTTGTTGATAATTCTATAACCACACCGTGCACAATTAGGCTAAAAAGTTACAAAAAAAGTTACTTTCAATTTTAAATAGTAGCCGAACTTTTGTGCATTGGGGCTCGTAGGCGGTAAAAACTAATAAATAAAAGAATGTTCATATGCACATATTATTATGTTCACAAGCATATAAAAAAAACGAAACACAATCCACAGCAATCGATACCTTACGATAGTTAAATTAAGAATAATCCATATTTGTTTTTGTTTCTGTTGTTTTTATTTTTGTTTTACTGAATCATCTCCACACCTATCAAACCAAAGAGCGTTTAGTGAAAAATCCAAACCAGTCCAAATTCAACCTTTAGACCGCGTAAGAAGATGTTTAATTGCAAATTATTTGTTTTGACTTGGATCGTTTCTCTATGGAGCATCTAAAGGAATCCCCTTGCGAAGATGTGAACTTTTAACCTCTTTATTATCGTGAGTCTTGTTATTACTTATTACCAGAGATCGGACAAATGGATGTCATTGTTGGCAATAATACAGGGTGCCTCTGACCTTGGGGCTTTAAATGCAACGATCGATTCTACTCGCTAAACGGAACTACTTTTGTTCTGCGACATTAAAAAATAACTTAAGTTTCGATAACTAATTGATGTAAAAGTCTAATTGTAAAATCAGTGTATTCAATACTGGCCATCTAATCACTATCTCATGGTACGGGGGCGACATTTCCTTGGTACGAGGCCTAAAGGAAAATAGGGAATTGGATCGCGTACATTGAAAATTACATTTAACTTGTATGAAAAAAAATAAAAAATTGTTAAGCATATTTTTAATAACTTACAGAACAAAAGAAGTTCAGTTTCAGGAGTAGAAACGTTCCATGCATTTAAAGCCCCAAGGTCAGAGACACCCTGTATAGAAATGACTCCTAAGATCAATTAATTATTTTCACCTGTAATTTAATTTGTATACTTCGTAAAATATTAATCAATAAATGAAACACAGACTCATTGTATAGATTTACTAAAAATTTTTTTTTTAATTTTTAGGGTAAATTTAGTTCCTTTTTCCTTTTTATTTTATTTGTTATATGATATCTTTCGTGATACACATACCATAAGAATGAAAGAATCACAAAGTAAATTTAATGAATGTCAGCATATTAATGTCAATGTCAAAACAATGATTGTATTTTTAAGAAGGAAATATAAAGAGGTATGATATCTTTCTTTAATTATCCCATTGAAGTCTTAGCAATTATCACTAAGAAATCAATTAATACATTAATTAATCTTTGGAGTCATGTCCACATTATTGAGAGTAATGACACCCATATTCCGATCTCTGCTTATTGTGTATGGTTGTGTGACCTCTATGGGTCGAGTTAAACTGGATATTTAGAGATTGCTTAAATTATAAAACATTTTAATTGCAATGGAGTGTGTTATAGTGATAATAATTATGGTTAAACTAACTGGTACAGTCGGCCTTGTAAGAAGTTGCACAGTTTATAATATTTTTCATATGTTATTTTGCCTCTGACAGGTGACATTTTAGCAAATTTAATGATGCAGCTAATTAAAATGGCATTTAAAAAAAACGATAAGGTTAGAAAGGAAATTTAATCGATTCGTATTCTGTTATAAAGTTAAGTTAATTTCCGCATCGAGTACTTAAAAGACTACGCCGAGCGTCCAGTGGCGCCCTCATTACTGTTTTTGTGTTTTCTAATAAACTGAAGTTATTGCCTTGAAATCGAAGGTTGGTTTTTCGTTGAACAAATGTATACACAATGAATACAGACCATACCCATTGTTGGAAAAAAAAAAAGAATAAAAAAAGAAAAGTAGGATGTAATCATCAAAAACATTTGGACAATAGTCACACTAAGTACGTATGTAATGTCAACTATGAGCATGTGTTAGCAAAATAAGTCCTACTTTGGATTTGAAATATTTTCTTCGAATTTTATCCAACCAAACCCTTCATATCTCGCAAAATTTTGATCCTATAAGTATGAGTATGATGTCATTCTACTCAATGCAAAAAAATACATGTATAATGACACTTCACTTGCCTAGTAAAATTTCCCCCCTAGTGTCAAGATAAAGTTATAAACGAAGTTTCATTGATGTGCAGTGCACATATTCGGCCCCCAAAAAATGCTATTTTAACTGTATTCAAATATAGCATAGGTATACGAATAAAACGCTAAAGATTTTATATTGCATTGAGAAGCCAAACGAATGTAAAGACCGCAAACGCAAACATTAACCAGTAAACAAAATATTATTATTTAATTCAAACTGAAACAAACGCGACCGCATAAGCATAATTACTCGTATATAATTATTACGAAATATCAAGAATCGCAAAATAAAAATCAATATCCTCGTAAGGACTAGTGCAATAGGACGTACGAGGGGCGTTCAATAAACTCTCGGTATTGGTATCTTGCAAACCTTTTTAAATCAAAATCAAAATCAAAATACTTTTATTTCGGACAACGAGATCCATATCGGGTTAGTAAAATAAAATAAAATACAATTAAGACGATTTTAGGACAAATAACAAACACAAAAACACATTATTCATTTAAAAAATTTTAGTAAACTTCTTAATACTGGCCGCTAAGAGTCATTCATTGACAGTAAAAAAAAGTAAATTTGTGTGTGTAGTAGTGTAGGCTACACGTTCTTTTGTTTTTCTGCTACTGCTGAACAAACGTGATCACCATGAGCGATTTTACAATAATAATTAAATTGGAGCATCGAGCCGTGATAAAATTCTTGACTAAACAGGGAAAAATCAAAGGTGTATTAAAGAAGAAATGGATGTAGTTTACCGTGAGTCCACTCCTTCATTATCTACTGTCCAAAATTGGTCAAATGAATTTAAGCGTGGGAGAGCTTAGAAGATGACCCTAGACCTGGTCGGCCTGTTGAAGCTACTTCACCAGAAAACATTCAAAAAGTGGAGAAAATTATACTGGAAGATGGTCGAGTGAAGGTGAGGTCTATAGCACAAAAAACCAATATTTCTATTGTTACAATGCATGATATTATCCACGATCATCTTAACATGTCCAAAGTTAGTGCGAGATGGGTACCACGAATGTTGACACCGTTTCAGAAACATACGCGTGTTGCTTGCTGTTCCGACTTCATAGAGCTGTGTGATGAAAACCCTGATGGTTTGCTCCAAAAAAATGTTACCGGAGATGAAACTTGGGTTCATCATTATGACCCTGAGAGCAAACAAGAGTCGATGCAGTGGCACGTTAAAGGAACACCTCATCCCAAGAAATTCAAAGTCGTCCCTTCAGCTGGCAAGATCATGGTGACAATATTCTGGGATTGTGAAGGGATATTATTAATAGATTATAAAGAAAAGGGTTTAAATATTACATGAAAGTACTACGCTAATATTTTACGCCAATTACGGGAAGCAATCAAAGAGAAGAGGAGGGGAAAATTGACCAGAGGAGTGCTGCATTTGCGTTGTCATGAAGAATCATGACAACGCCCCTGTGCATACTGCTCATGTTGCCAAGGCTGCTGTTCTTGAATCTGGGTCCGAAAAAATTACTCACCCGCCGTACAGTCCAGACTTGGCCCCCAGCGACTACTTTTTGTTTCCCAGCTTTAAAAAGGATCTACGTGGACATCGATTTTCTAATGATGAAGTGTTGAAGGCAGCGGTGGTGGAGCATTTTGACACCAAAGACAAAAAATATTTTTATGAGGGGTTAAAAAAACTAATTGACAGATCTTATAAGTGTATAAACATATGGGGGGAATATATAGAAAAATAAAAATAAAACACTAATCATAATGCTTTTGTTTTCCTTCTCATACCGATAATTTATTGAACGCCCCTCGTACATACTCAAAGCAATATTTTGAACTCTATTGCAATAAACATAAGATTTATTTTCCTATGTTCATAAACTGAAAATGGCATTTTCGGACAATCGCAATTGAACTTTATTCCCTTGATTGTAGATTCAAAGTCCCAGTTACAAAAAACTCCCATTTTGCAGTATGGGGGGCCTTGCGAGGTTAATTTTGAGCCTAAGCAGTCGTTGAGGCTTTGGCATAGCGTGGACCAAGCCAATCTGTCAGGGATTCCCTGTTCTTTCATTTCAACAAAAACAGAACAATCTGCCTAAAGAAGTTAATAAGATACGTTACTCAGCATCCCGGGAGACGGGATTCCCTGCTATCGCGTACAGTAACAACAGCAGCTGAGGAGGAAACATAATAACTTAAATATATTATTTCTAAATATGTAAAAATAGATCAAGTGCGAGTCGGTATCGCGTGCTGAGGGTTTCGTATTTAATATAATATGGCTGGAAATCGCATAAGAAAATAATATTTTTGTAAGAGCTGTATTTTCTACACAATCCATTTTGACTAGACTAAATTTTAATACAGATCTTTGAAGATTTTTGCAATTTTTTCCAAAACTCGGGGGTAGCGAAAAACTACAATTTTGTTTTTTTTACTATTTTTGGCTTTACAATACAATAGAATACAAATACTCATTATTGAACACCAAAAAAAAAAAAAAAACGCGGAACCGTACATTTTAACTATAGGTATACAACAGGCGGTCTTACCGCTAAATAGCGATCTCTTCCAGACAATTTTGGACAGAGAAATAATAAAGACAAAAATACATGGCAGGCGGTGTAAACTAAATTCTTCAGAACTCAAACTAAACTACAAGAAACACTTCCGGCGTTAAAGATTTCTCGAGAATTAGGTCCCAGCTCGGATTAAATTGTTTTTTATCTACTTTCACGTATGTGCCCTTTATTATTTTACATACGCATACATACATACCTTCACGCCTGTAATCCCAGAGTGGAATAGGCAGAGCTACAGAATTACCAACATCTTTAAAAACTTGTTGATAATTCTGTAACCACATTTTGCACAAATAGGCTAAGATGTTTAACCAGCGTATTAGAGAGAGGTTGCAAGCCCATCACCACATTTTTATTTTATTTTATTTATTAGTAAATCTGCTGTAATAACAGATACGAGAGTATTCTGAAGAAAACAAAACCCGCAATCTATTAAGGTTCAGAAGATGCAGTCCGCCGGGCAGCGGAGGCATGTGAACCCGTCGAGCGATATGTCAAAGTTGTTGTAAATCAAAATTAAACTTTATGTCAAATGAATAAGTCACGTAATGTCAAAAAATGCACCTGAGGGGTAAATAGAGTCCCGTAGGGCTCCCTTCGGGCACGGAGCCCTAGAAATGGTTCAACAAGACATAGATACTGCCCTTGGAAAAAAGGCCGTATGTCTCATAGAACCGCGTATGAATTAGTGACCCTATTTCTTAAGGGGTACTCAATACTCAATACTCAATCATTTATTGCATTCCACAATATTAACTTACAGGATATTAGGTTAACTTAAGTTTTAGTTGTTATATATAATAATAAAACTTAATTGTGGACCCTGATGGGCACCGCAAAATTGGTGAGGAGAGGACGACTTGAATACGTATATTTTGTACAGCAATATTTCTTAAATTCTTAAAATTTGCATGCATTATAACAATTTATAACATTTTATATAAACATCTATTCAGTTTAGATTATTTACCTACTGATGAATTGCACATATAGTGTTTTGGTTCATTTTAAAAAGGAACTTATCTTGTATTTTTATATTATATTATATTAAATAAGTGTATGATGGAATTTAATATATGTTTTTATTGTTGTTTTTCATTTAAGTATTCTCTTAGTGTATAATAGCTTTTATTAATAAGGAATTCTTTTAACAGTTTTATGAATGTATAGTGTTTTTTCTCAGATTTTATTCTATCTGGCAGTTTATTGTATACCTACTTTTATGGACATGGCATAGGTTGCATCAGAATGCATTTTAAGTTTTGAAGAAGGTAACATGAGTTTTTCTCTGTATCGAAGCTGATGAGATGTGGGTATGTCTTCGCGTTTCTTGTAGTATTCAGGGTAATTGCGAACGAACTTACAAATTTCTAAGATATATAATCCAGTTAGCGTTAGTATTTTTTGCTCCAGGAAATGGGGTTTACAACTGTCTGTATTGTCAATATTTACTAATATTCGAATAAGTTTTTTTTGTAACGTAAATAGAGATGATACCTATATCAGTGCTATTTCCCCATAGGATTATGCCGTAGCTGAACCATGCATTAGCATAAGCGTAATAGGTGGCGAGTGCAGTCTTTAAAATTCACTTTGACTATCAAATTGCCTATGCGTCCTTTTTAATTAGGGTTAAAATACTCAAGTTAAACTAATAGCTTTAATGACGTCAGGGGTTAAGAATCTTACAAGTACTTAAGAAAAAAGTATGTCATAACCTCCGTAACAAAAGCAACGCATAACAGCCTAAAACTGATAAAGCCCGCATATTCAAAACACAAAGCGGATCCAAACTTCCACCGCAAAGGGTCGTATAAGAATACTAGCAATTTCAACCAGTAAACCAGGACCCTTCACAAGAAACAAAGCTATAAAATCACCCTCTTAAATAGATATAAGTATGCAATGCTAGAGACAATGTTACGCTGGTCAGCGGTGGCCTATATAGCACTAAATAAAATACCTTTTACGTGCGATAAAATGAACAAGAAAGACTGAGACAGTTTTTCAAATGGTTAAGCCTGGCGTAAGCGGGTATTCGAATTTAACCCTTATTTTGTGGGTGGTTAGGGCTGGGAGATTGCGTAACCGGGTGAGATCAGGGCTGCCAGTAGGGATAATCCGGATTGGGTCTCGTTCCGGAAAAAAAACGGTGCATGTCCCGTCTGAAATCCGGCAGAATGGCGGAGTATGTAGCCGTCTATAGAAGCCATAATTGACAAGATTTCATATTTTCAAGACTTTAATTTTATTCGTTTTATAGATACTGTTTGGAAGGAGGAAGACACTAATAGTTTTATTTTTTCCCTAGGATGTATAATTATTTTATTATTAATTTATTAAGATGTTCTTATTCTAAAAGGGCGTAACTTCATTTCTAAGACACAATGGATATTACGTTAGTCCAAGCTGTATAAAAAAAAAAGTTTTTCTTTTTAATAATGGCGGTCAAGCGATCTCAAGTATCTATCCATCTGTCAATAGTATCAATGTCAAACTTGAAGTATGACAGCTTTTTTTCTCGTGAAAAAGGCAATGGTATTATATCTATTCAGGCATAGTATTGGTAAAACTCGTTTTTTTTTTAACTTACTAGTATTTTTGTCAATAAAGAAAAATAAATCTAAATAAATATTTTGCCGTGTTCAGGAGGCAAAACCCTTTCGATTCGTATAGTAATTTGCAGGTGTCACCAAAATGAAATGTTGTCAATTCACAAGACTTGGCTGACTGCAACTACGGATCTTTTTACACGTCTGCCGAAGGAGTAGGGTATGTGTTTGTTCCTTTGTGGCGCTCTAGAAACTAAACGCGTGGCCCGCTTTTGATGATTCTTATGGCAACTGATTTGTTTTAATTTTGTGAGTGTCACTAAAGTCATTATGGCCGTGTGGTTGCCGGGTTAGAATAGTGCCACTCCATGTCTTCCCGTGGATGTCGTAAGAGGCGACTAAGGGAATAAAGGCTTGTAGTACTGTTAGGCGATGGGCTTGCCACCTGTCACTAATACACTGGGAAACATCTTAGCCTACTTGTGCAAATTGTGGTTAAACAATCATCAAGAAGTTTTAAGACTTGTTGGTAATTCTTTAGCTCTGCCTACCCCACTCTGGGAATGAAGGCGTGAGTTTATGTATGTATGTATGTACTAAAGACATGAAAGTAATTAAAATTCAATATGGCGGAAACTAGACGCCATATTGTAAAACAAGTTTGGTATCATTGAATAGGCTTATAAAAATCATCTTTAGGTTTTTTTGATCATTTTTCATTTTGAAAGATCATTTAGGATTTATAACAATTTAAAGTTGGTTAGCTACAACAGTCGGGTTAGTTAAAGCTTGCTATTTGTTGTTATTAAGGCATGGAATGGTAAGTGGGCTCTGAATGTTGGCAATCTCTAGACTAATCCGTAGACTACAAATGCGCATATTTGTTGGTGTCCAAGCCGTAAACCTGCGCGCAATCTCTTATTGCCAACCAGTTGCGCCGCGGCCGCTGACACGCACGCGTCAACGTCAATGAAACTTGAAACAATTATTTATCTCTTTCTAACAACAGCGTTTACTACAGCTTTCATCAGCCGCTGACGTCGGTCGAGCATACCGTCGGTCACGTATAACAAAGAAAAGTCCCGCAGTGCGAAACCGATCGCTGTACGGAATAGTTTCTGCTTGCATGCGCTGCGCACAAGCGTACAGCCGACCCATCAGTTTTGCACTGAGCGCGCGATGGTGGTGTATAGCGGGTTAGCGCACCGACGTACGCGGCGCCGACGAGCGAGACCGACCGCTGTGCGGTGCCCTGTAGAACATGGTGTATATTCGCACGCTCGACCGACGTTAGCGACCGACATCAGCGTAGGAGGAAATCAAGCCTTAGTATCAACATAACGTAACTTAATACAAAATATAAAAAACCATGTGGTTGCCGGGTTAGAATAGTGCCACTCCATCTCTTCCCGTGGATGTCGTAAGAGGCGACTAAGGGAATATAGGCTAGTAGTTAGGCGATGGGCTTGCAACCTGTCACTAACATGCTGGTAAACATCTTAGCCTATTTGTGCAAATTGTGGTTACTGAATTATCTACAACTTTCTAAAGTTGTAATTTTGTAGCTCTGCCTAGCCCACTCTGGGATTACAGGCGTGAAGATATGTATGTATGTATATAAAATATCATTACTACACTCACGGTGGAAGAACTAAGAATTTTAGTTCTTATCGCGTTTGCGTGTTTGCGATTATATTTTTGTATTTCTTTCACCGGATCCGGAATGCAAGTTCCGGGCGCGTGACAACCCTGAAAAGAAGCGGGCGCTATTGAAATCGGCAAAAAGGTCCGAAGGCTCCCGTCTCGCGAGGGTACTATTTATTTTGATCTCAAGTGACGTTTCTGGAATCAGGCGTGGAACGTAAAAAATATCTGGGAGAGTGCGGTGTGGTGCGACTTCGCGCGGCTACGTCATAGTTTTTGTTTTTTAGTTGTATGTAATGATTATTGCCGTGTGGTTGTCGGGTTAGAATAGTGTCACTCCATGTCTTCCCGTGGATGTCGTAAGAGGAGACTAAGGGAATAAAGGCTTGTAGTACCTACTGTTTGGCGATGGGCTTGCCACCTGTCACTAATACACTGGGAAACATCTTAGCCTACTTGTGCAATATGTGGTTACAGAATTATCAAGAAGTTTTAAGACTTGTTGGTAATTTCTTTAGCTCTGCCTACCCCACTCTGAGAATGAAGGCGTAAGTTTATATATGTATGTATGTAATGATTGAAAAAACTACCTCCTGGAGTTTCTTGTGGCGGTGCTCTGCTCAATATTACCGACGTTGAAATAGCCCTCATGTGGGCAATTTAATGAATTAATGTTTAAAATTTTGAATTGTGAATTTCATATTACTAGAGAGTACTATGCTCCAACACCGGGTGTCATTATCAATCCATGATAACGTTGCTCCTAACGTTTTTCTAAACTTTATTTCGGACTCGTTTTTAGCGTGTCGGTATGACTCAGCTGAAAAATTTAGGCAGATAGGTTAGGTTAGGGTTGTATTATAATCCGTGTGGAGTTGCCAGTCTCCCATCGGACGCGTCCCCATGTGGCGGATAGGGGAACGCCCCCCAGATATGGGGGGTATCGGTTAGCCGGCGCGGACCAAAACTGGCACGAAGGGCCTCACTCTACTGAAGAGTGAGGCAGCCTCGTCCAAGTGAAGGGCGAGGCGGGGCGTGTAGCTCTCTCTACGTCCCTCTGCTTTGCAGAGGGCGTTTGTGAAGAGCCGGGGACCTTTGAGGTCCAGGAGCGGCGGTTGGTTAGGGCCACCGCCGGTCAACTCGCAATCCGGGCCTGTAGGCGTCCGGGGCGAGGGCCGTTTCGAGGGCTGCGAGGACGGAAAACCTCTATAAAAACCCTGGAGATGGTACGTGCGCGGCGTCTCCAGTATGTGTAGCTGTTTGCGATTGGGATAGGGAACTCCCCTTCCCCCTCGGTGGCAGTACCGCAAACTAGGGGCCGACATCCCCGTAAATGTCGATAATGGATGGTATGAAATGGATGGTTTAAAAAAGATACTACCCCAGGAGGGTACCCGAAAGGGAGAATCCCTCTCCGTGTCCATGGACACGGGCTGCCCCACGTACTCTGGGGGGGGCAAAAGCCGCCACGTAGATCGGCAAGATACCGATCTCCGAAAACACGACCCTAGCTTTTCCACACTGGATTCCGACGACGATGCGATTAATAATGACCTAGCGCAAAATATTTATTTAGAACTGACTGAGGAGGTTGCTCAGTCAGATCGGGAGCAAGAGGGGGTAGTGGACACCGGCGATATGTCGGATTCCTCTCTCCCTGCAGTCTTTATGACTGGATCGGATAGGACCCTGCGAAAGCGGACCTACGGAGGGGAGGCCGAAGCCAAAGAGGTGGCAAAGGTTGCAACTGCCCGCAGGGGCAAGGCTGTAGCGGCTGGGTTAACCAGAGCCGCCGCCGAACTTCAGCAACTGGAGGATGCTGCTCGTGCGGTCTCGAAAGAGAAGGAAGCACAGAGTCGGGCTTTTCGTAAGAAGCCAGGTGCAGTTTCGTCGGAAATTGCAGAGGCTGGACGGGAGACACCCACAGAGTGCTCTTCCTTTGCCCCAACCGATGAGCTGAGGTCGACTGCAGACAAGGCTATGGCTGGCGTTCTTGAGGTGGCCAAAAAGTCCGGCAACTTAAAAGGCGGGTATGTCAAGAAGCTAAAAGACGCAGTGACATGCCTGCGGGACGTGGTGGACGCCTTTGCGGACGGAGGCGGACGAAACTCGAAACCTGCGAGTAGACAACGCCCGCCTTCGCCGGGAGGTGGGCAACCTGCGGGCAGAGGTCCGATCATATAGGACCGAGTTCGCTGAAATGCGGGCCTCCATGTCCTCGGCGTCAAGACGGGCACCTTCACAAGCCCGCGATGTGCCTCCCCCACCTGTTCTGGATGGAGATGCCCTCGAGGAGTTGAAGCGGGCTATCATAGTCTCCGTTGGGGACATGATAAATGCCCGCTTCGCGGGCATTGAGGAGCGCTTACTCCCAGCTGTTAGGCACCGCCCTCCCTTAGCGGCGGATGCCAAGAGGAGCGCTCCTCCTTTACACCAGCCTGCATCACCACCGAGTGCAGTGGATACCTCGGGGACTAAACAGGCAGCGGCCCCAGGAGCGGGAAAGCACCAAACAAAAAAACAAAAGGCGCCTCTGCAGCAACCCGCAGCCACCCAGCCGGGGACGCAGTCAATACCCAACCCTGGCGTTAAAAAGGGGAAAAAATCGCCCAAGCAGCCCAAACTGGCCTCCCAGCAACATCAACTGGGCGCCGCACAGCAAGACGTGGCATCGCAGCAAACCGCTGGTCCATCTGCGGACCGAGATGCCGCTGGTGACTCCTGGCGTGACGTGGTGCGTAGGGGGACTAAGGGGAAAAAAGGTGGGGAGCGTTTAGCTAAGGCTTCTCGAGCCGAGAAACCGGCCCAAAAACCGGGTCGTAGAGTAAGACCTAATCTCTCGGCCTCGAACTCTGCGGTGGTGGTAATCACCCTATTGCCGGAGGCCGAGCTCAGCGGGGTTACATACGCCCACGTGCTTGACCGGGCGGAAACGAGCATTGGCCTGGCAGAGTTTGGCATTAGCCGCGTAACATTCCGCCAGGCAATTAGCGGAGGGAGAGTACTGGAGCTGCCAGCCAACGCCCCCGCTGATGCGGCAGATCAGCTCGCGGAAAGGCTCCGCACGGTCCTGCAAGATGTGGCCACCGTCGTCCGCCCCACGAAGTGCGTTGAGGTTCGCATTTCTGGGTTAGACGACACAGCTTCGCCTCAGAAGGTGGCACAAGCGGTAGGACAGATGACCGGGTGCTCCGCAGACCTTATCAGGGTTCGAGATGTGCATTCCGGCCCCAGAGGCATGGGTATGGCTGTGCTTACGTGCCCAGTCCTGGTGGCTAAGGCCTTGGCTGATGCGGGGTCACTTCAGGTTGGCTGGGGTTCAGCTAAAGTTGAACCTCTGCCCCAGAAGCCACTGCGGTGCTATCGGTGCCTAGGCCTTGGGCACACTGTGCCCAAGTGTCCTTCGTTGATTGACCGCAGTAAGATGTGTTTTCGCTGCGGCAATGACGGGCACATGGCGAGGGGCTGCAAGGAACCAGTGCGTTGTGCTGTCTGTACTGCCGCTGGAAAACCCTCGCAGCACTTTATGGGGGGGAGGGACTGTAACCCCCCTGCCAGGAAGGCTTTAGCGGCATCAACTCGGGCCACGTTTAGGGCGAAAAGTCCCGTCATTGTGCCCTCCCACCCCGATGGATCCCGTGCTGGTGGCTCCCAAGTCACCATCCCGCGTCTCGCCGCTGACCGCGGCCAGGAGGAAGATAATATGTCTGAATAAATGGCCAGACATGTTAACTTCCTCCAAGGGAACCTCAACCACTGTGCCGGGGCCCAGGACCTGCTAATGCAATCCCTGGCGCAGTGGGAAATTGACGTGGCCGTGGTCTGCGAACCGTACTTTGTCCCCCCCCAGTCAAACTGGGTAGGGGACTTAGAGGGTACGGTCGCAGTCCTGACACGATCCGGCGCAGGTCCCCCTCTCACAGAGATCGAAAGGGGATTGGGGTTTGTGGTGGTTGGATGGGGAGAGTACACGATAGTGGGCGTGTACTTCTCCCCCAACCGCACCCTGGCAGAATTCGAGATATTTCTCGACTCCGTCAGGGCAGCCGTGGCGAGGAGGTCGCCAGGGAGCATCCTTGTCCTTGGCGACTTCAATGCCAAATCTCGGATGTGGGGAAGCCCTGCCACGGACCCTAAGGGAAGGGCCGTCCAGACGTGGGCCCTGATCTCCGAACTGAACCTCTTAAATAGAGGGGACGTACATACGTGCGTGCGATGGCAAGGAGGGTCTGTGGTGGACCTATCGTTTGCCACTCCGGCTGTCGCACGCCGAGTTGAAGGATGGAGGGTGGAGGAGGGGGTAGAGACCTTGTCTGATCATAGGTACATCAGATTTGAGGTCTCCCCCCTTCTCGTGGGTCAGGTGCTCCCTCCTAGGGGCCCGAGCCGCTTCCCCCGCTGGGCAGTTTGCCGGCTCGACCGGGAGCTGGCCGAAGAGGCGGCCATAGTGGAAAAATGGTCCACCTCTGGCGTCCAAGTAGTGAACGGAGATGCGGAAGAGCTTGCTGGCCGCATGCGCAGCTCCCTGACCCGGATTTGCAATGCGGCCATGCCCCGGGCACGTCGAAGGCCACGGCGGCCCCAAGTATACTGGTGGTCGCCCACAATCGCTGGCCTTCGAATGGACTGTGTCCGGGCGAGGCGAGCCTATACCAGGTCTCGCAGGCGCAACGGGCTGGACCCTGAGCTAGAGGGCCAGCTGCGGGGTGCATATCGTCAGGCGAAAAAGACTCTGCAGCTGGCTATTAGCCAGGCCAAGACTCGGGCGCGGGAGGAGATGCTGGCTGGCCTGGACAGGGATCCGTGGGGGCGCCCCTATCGCATGGCGCGCAGTAAACTTCGCGCCCAGTGCACTCCGATTACGGAGACCATGCCGCCGCACCTCCTCGGCCGAGTGATGGAGGAATTGTTCCCGGACCCTGCCGAACACACTCCTCCCAGGATGACTCCTGCCCAAAGAGGTGACGGGGTTGATGAACCAGACTTCCCTCCTATCAGGAGGGGCGAGCTGGGGGTGGCCCTCGACAGGCTTCGCGGCAGGAGGACCGCTCCTGGACCCGACGGGGTACCAGGCCGAATCCTAGTTCTAGCCGCGGAGTACCTGGAGGAGCAGCTTCGGGCACTCTTCGACGCCTGCCTCCGTGTCGGAAAGTTTCCGAGGCTGTGGAAAGAGGGCAGGGTGTGCCTTCTTCCGAAAGTGGGTCGACCCCTAGACGAACCGTCGGGGTACAGGCCTATCGTGCTGCTGGATGAGACAGCCAAGCTCTTTGAGCGTATCATCGCTGCCCGTCTCATCCGGCACCTCGAGGAAGTGGGCCCGGACCTATCGGAGGCCCAGTATGGTTTCAGGGCGGGCCGTTCTACGATCGATGCCCTGAACGCCTTAAAAGGCCTCACGACGGAGGCGGTCAGGTCGGGCGATTGTGTTCTGGCCGTCTCCTTGGACGTAAGGAATGCCTTCAACACCATCCCGTTCGAGACGTTGGAAGAGGCGCTCCGTTTTCACGGAGTGCCCCTCTACCTCAGGCTGGTGTTGGGGTCGTACCTCCAGGACAGAAAGGTCCTGTGGGAGGGCACCGATGGTGAAATTCACCAGCGACGTGTCAGTTGCGGTGTTCCACAGGGATCTGTTCTCGGTCCTGTCCTGTGGAACATCGGCTTTGACTGGATGCTACGGCAGCCGCTGCTCCCCGGGATGAGAGTAATCTGCTACGCAGATGACACACTCGTGACATCCCGGGGACGAACGTTTGAGGCGGCTGCGCGGCTGGCCTCGGTCGGCACGTCGTTGGTGGTAGAGCGGGTGGAACAGTTGGGCCTCAGGGTGGCGCTTCCCAAAACAGAGGCCCTTCTATTCCACAAACCGCGGAAAGGACCTCCCAGGGGGGCTACTATAACTGTCCGAGGGACGGTGATAGTAGTGGGGGCCCAGTTGCGGTATCTGGGCCTGGTACTCGACGGAAGGTGGGGCTTCGGGGCGCACTTTGCACAACTCGCCCCGAAGCTGGTGGGCGCCGCTGCTGCCTTGGGTAGGCTTTTGCCTAATCTGGGGGGGCCCGCCAACGCCTGCAGATGCCTATACTCCGGCATCATCCGGAGTATGGCCCTGTACGGGGCACCTGTCTGGTCAGACGCTCTCACCACGAAGAACAAGACTCTCTTGCGACGCCCGCAGAGGGTCATATCGGTGAGAGTAGCCAGGGCCTACCGGACGGTGTCTTTTACAGCGGCGACGTTGTTGGCGGCAGACCCCCCTTGGGAACTTGCGGCGGTGGTGCTCACCAGAGTACATGAGTACCGGGTTGAGAGGAGGAGGCGGGGCGACCACCCTGACGCTCTGGAGGTTCAGAGCGTCAGGGAGCTCGCTCAACGGGAAGAAGTGAGGCGGTGGGCGGAGGCGTTGGAGGCCCCTGTAGCCGGTTTACTCACAGTGGGAGCGATTAAGCCCCACCTGGAGAGGTGGGTGGCCAGACGGCACGGCGTGCTCTCCTTCAGGCTGGTGCAGGTGCTGTCCGGGCATGGCTGCTTCGGAAAGTACCTGCACCAGGTTGCCATTAGAGAGAGCACACCTAGGTGCCACGAGTGTGGCGCACTAGTCGACGATGTGCGCCACACCGTGGAGGAGTGCTCCGCATGGGGGCCTCAGAGGTTCCTGCTCACTAGCACCGTGGGCGGGGACCTCTCGCTGCCGAGCCTAGTCAACATCATGCTCGGCAGCCGAAGGGGATGGAGGGCGGTAACCTCCTTCTGCGAAGCAGTCATCTCGCAGAAGGAGGAAGCGGAGCGGGCTAGAGAGACCAGCGCTCTCGCTGACCCGCTCCGCAGACGACGGAGGGGAAGGGCAAGGCGGCGCTATGCGCACCTCCTTCCCCCACCGTAACAGTGCGCTGGCCGAAGGGGTCAGGGGACCCCTTAGTCCACCGGGGCGCACCGGAAGTCTGAGGGTGACTTAGTAAACCAAGCCACCCTCCCGGAGTCATTGGCGTCGAGGTGCCACAGCTGAATGCGCTTGTTCGTGATCGCGTGGCACCTCCCTGAAGGACGCAGATGGTTTACCGCTGGGTTTTTAGTGGGTATTCCGGCCGTTCTCGGTTGGTGAGTCCCACATAACCATCCCAGGTCCCCCTGGACCTGGGTGGTATGCGTAAACGCATTTCCCCAGCGAGAAAAAAAAAAAAAAAAAAAAAAAAAAAAAAAAAAAAAAGGGTTGTATTATAAGAGCACTAAATTTTTTTTAAATTAAGGCGGATAGGGCTTTAGGTTAAAGGAAATTCAGACTAACGATGCATTAGGAGAAATTACGAATAGGGATTCCAATATAGACCCTATTTCATGATTTATTACTACTTTTTAATAATACTCGTAGGAAACAAAACAAACGAGCTTACAAACTTACCTACTCAAAACTAGATATGGGGTTCGGCCATAAGTGTACAGATGTAGTGAATAATCCTGTCCCATCGTTTTTTGTCGGATAAGTTCGTATTTACCTTGCTTTCTCAGTTGGCTTATTGATGGGTAAGGAAGCTAATTGAGACAGCAAGATACGAGGGCTGGCTGAAAAGTTATCTACCTAGCCTATGTATAGTTAAAAAAAAAATACTGGCCACTATGAATTCATTTCTATTAACTGTTCTTTTTTCAAAATTTCGGACACTCATTGGTTTTTTGCTTTTCATTTGTTTATTGCTCGTCATTGCTTGCATCAAGTCGCTTGAAAGAACTAATTTGATTAAAATTGAGCAGCGTGCAGTAATAAAATGTCTTTCTAAGGAAGGTAATACGCCATCCCAGATCAAACAGCGTATGTTACCTGTATTTGGTGATTTGTGCCAACTATTTTTATCCAAATTAAACTTCATAACTGGAGCCTCACCCCACTGGAGATATATTTAAAAGGATTGCCAACCTTTCCCTGCCCTTTGATTCTATTTACACAGCGCCACGTAAATCCGAAAATGGTAATCTTCCCACTAACCACTAACCCCGAATCGTGTATGCATGATAAATGAACCGATGAGAATATCTCCTAGAATATCTCACAAAGAATCGAATGAGAAATGAAATTCGCTGAAGCAAGGTCAGTGAACTGAGAAGGCTGAGTAGGAAGAATAGAATATCACTTTTCATATTAGAACCATTTTTTTTTTCATAAGTTTAGTAAGCTAACTTAAATGTATACAAACCCAACCACATGAGTCACATGACTGTTAAACCGCCAATGTTACTTGTGGGAGGACCTTGTGCAGGGTCCGTCCGGGTTGGTACCACCATCTTATCCATTAACCTACCGCGAAGCAGCTGTGTTCGCATTATTGTGTTCCAGTTTGGGGACAAGACAGCCGGTGAAATGACTAGCATAGAGGCGTTCCATCTTAGTCCTCAGGGTTGGCAACGCATTTGCAGTCTTGTGAATGCGAATGTATATGGGTCACAGATTCCACTTACCACCAGGTGGCCTGTGTGCTCTTTTCCTACCCATGCCATAAAAAAAAGAGAACAAACCCTTTTTGTTGAATTTTGACAATCACATAGCAATCTACAACTATTTTTTCGTGGAAATAATGTATTCCTTAGGGCCACTTGCACCGAAAACTTAACACTGGGTTAATACACTAACTCGAGTTAAAATGACAGTCTTTGTATGAGTCTGACGCTTTCTAACTCAAGATTGTGTCGTAAACCAGTGTTAATTTTTTGGTGCAAGCGGCCCTTAGTATATTCATTACAAAAGTGCATCAGCTAAAAATCGTATCTTCATTGCACTTACGTCCTTTTGTTGAGGAGCTCAGTTTTTTCGGCTATCTATAACTCAAAAACGGTCACGTTGACATAAGCTACCTGTGTAATGTTTTTACATTTTTTGAACTTACGGTTTCAAAGATACATAGGAGGACCAATTTATGCTAGTTTCGAAGCGATTATTTCCGAAAATATTCACCTATTTAAAAAAAATGTGCCACGCGTTGGTGTGCTGAAAATATTTTTTCATCTTCTGTTACATTTATTTATTTAATGTATGGTTGAGTACATTGTGCCCACTTGATATATTTATTTTTGTTATTTAACTACCAAACTAAGTTTTTTTTTTTTTTTTTTTATATCATAGGAAGGCAAACGAGCACACAGGCCACCTGATGGTAAGTGGAAACTGTGACCCATAGACATTCGCATTCACAAGACCGCAATCCTAAGACTGCAAATGCGTTGCCAACCCTGAGGCCGAAGATGGAATGCCTCTATGCTAGTCATTTCACCGGCTGTCTTATCCCCAAACCGGAACACAACAATGCGAACACTGCTGCTTGGCGGTAGGTTAATGGATAAGATGGTGGTACCAACCCGGACGGACCCTGCACAAGGTCCTCCCACCCCGAAAGTAGTGGTATATACAAGACACCTAGACTCTAAATTTGATCATATTCCTCTTGTAGTTTTTGAGTAAAATGCCTGTGACATACGCACGGACGGACAGACATGGCGAAACGATAAGAGTTCCGTTTTTTGTCATTCTAGGTACGAAACCCTAATGTTTATCCAAGCTATATTCTTGAAAGCCCCTATCCACTTTGTGGTCAAGGGTCAACTGCGGTTAAGAACCAGCGTTTGTAGGGAATCCCTGCGCGTGCACCGCTTATCGCCTCAAACTCGTATATAAAGCTGCGCAACAACAAATACTCATTGTAAAGTGATCCTCGGTTACTAACAGACCTCTGTTCACCATTGATACTCTCCTACTCTAAAACGTTGTCAGCTACTTCATAGCATTGTTAGACACTTTAAGTAATTGTCAGAATCTACTACAGTCATGTTTGCCGCATATATCCTTGCGCTAGTACTCCTAGCTACCACGCATGCGCGCACCCTTCCCCCACAAGACTTCGACCCTCATTTTTACATAGACGTCGCGAATATCGTCCACGATGACTTTGAAGACGCGAACTCAGAGCATTCTTTTGAATCAGTCCATCCAGTTTACTTGACTAGGATCCGTCGGCAGCTTGGCAGCATGAGCACTAACCCAGATGGCAGCGCTAACCTGAACTTGAAGGTGCCCCTGGTGGGAGGGAGCAGCTCCATGCTGAGCGCGGTGGGGTCGGCGGCGGGGCTGCGGCAGGGGGGGGGCTACAGCGCGGCCGGCGGCGGCTTGGCGTTCGACCACGTGTGAGTAACTAGCTTGTAGCTTCAATTATTGCTGAACCAGTCCCTTCCGATTTGATTTCTATATTATCTTATCATATGGGCAAACGCTTTTTTTCCTTAACTGTAAATATTTCAAGATGTTTATAAAACTAACCTAACCTATAGGGTTCTACGCGATGGTCCTCAAATAAATCTTGAAATACTTCAGTTCAGTTTCGGAAAAAAGCGTTAGCCCATATTTTATGATAGTTTGGGAAATTAATCAATTTAGACTTTTTGGTAATTCTTTAACTCTGCCTACCCCACTCTGGGAATGAAGGCGTGAATTTATGTATGTATGTATGTAATCAATTTGGGGAAGGTTTTTGAGCCAAATGAAAGGGTATCCATTGCATCAAACCGAAATGTAACTTAATTAACTCATAACCGAATTGTCTTCTAATTGAAGCAAGAACCTTAACTTAAGGAGTTTAATGAGCTACTGAGTTGATATGTCATTATTTATTTGAACTTTTCCTTTGCAGCAACGGCCATGGGCTCAGCGTGACGGGGCAGCACGTCCCGGGGCTCGGCGACCAGCTGACGGCGGCGGGGCGGCTGGGGCTCGTCTCCACCAGCGACCACAAGCTGGCCGCCAACGCGTTCGTAACCAGGACCATGCCGAGCATCCCCAACCTGCCAAACTTCAACACCAGGGGAGCCAGCGTGGATTACACTTTCAGGTAATCATCATTAACTGGAGTTTTGGACTTTTCCAAAGATCACACAAAGTCTAAATTAAACGTAGTAAGACGAATTTTAAATGTTTTTTCAAGTAGCAATATCAATTACTATCGTATCAGACGAAAGTCGGCTACTGGTAGCTATAGGTTTTCCCCAAGAATTGCCATCTAAACCAGCCTAACGCAACACGTATCCGAACGATTCCAGAATCTTCAACAGGCCGTCTTTCCACCTTCTGAAGACTCCTACAATCAATGTTAATAACTCGAAGATTATTTCGAGAGCGGCTTAGGAACTGAACTTCAATACATTGTTTGCCATCATAACATCGTAATTTTAAATTTCAGAGACAAAGTAGGTGCTTCCTTGAGCGCGTCGCAAACCCCCCTGTTCCAGAAGACGGACATGTCCGCCATGGGCAACCTGAACCTGTTCCGCGGCCCCGCCTCGTCCCTGGACCTCACCGCCGGCTACTCCAGGTCGCAGTCGCCCTTCCCCGCCTTCAACCACGGCTGGAGGCCGCAGGGGGGCCTGTCCTTCACTAAATACTTCTAGCCTGTGAGGCGTGTCCATCATTAAGTAGATCCTTAAGCAATCGGCTTTGATACGTGAGTTTAAGAGGAAGTTATTTGACTCAATTATATGAGTTTGTATTTTAATGTGAATAAATCATTTTCGTCTAGCTACAGTTGTATTTTTTAACTGTTTCCCCTTCAGTTGGTTTGGTTGATTAAATAAAAATGAATCGCTACGATGCCCTCGAGTACCGGTGTTCGCACTGTTGTGCTTTGTTGTGGAAGTTCACAGAGTATTTCTAAATTAGTCCTCTAAGTTAGAAATATTTATTCCCTTTTAATCTTTAGGACAGTTGCACCCCTGTTTCACGAACCTGAACTATGATAGGTGACAACGTGATATTTAAAATAATATTAATAATAATATTTAATTTCCATTTAACCTTAGGTGGTAAGTACAGTGTGTTCGAGTCCTTCTATTAGGTATTGAGTACCTTTATCAAAAAACCTCGCACTTCCAGATTATAGCGGTTTACATTAAGCGTTACAATGGATATCTCGATGTTTAAAGTGATCATTTGATACATTAAATAACTGGTATGAAGCCCAGTGATTAAGAAATTTGTCGACTTTGCATTGTATATCGAATTGACAACTATCATCTTTCATTGTCAAGTTTGTGACAGAAGAGACCGGGGTGAACTCGTATATGTACTCTTTTGTTTTTTCTTTTAAACCGGTCAAGTGCGAGTCGGACTCGCGCACATAGGGTTCCGTACCATAATCTATAAAAAAACACCATTATTGTATGGGAGGGAGCCCCCTTTAAATATTTATTTTATTCTGTTTTTATAGCGGCAACAGAAATGCATCATCTGTGAAAATTTCAACTGTCCCGCTATCACGGTTCGTGAGATACAATCTGTAGGGTTAGCCAAGAGCCCAACGCTACCAGGCGTTTTCGTTTCTAACGAACTCAACGCCTAAGCAGCACGATGATGTAAAAGAATATCGTCGGTCTAGATGTGACACCTCGTAACTAGCATTTTTTGGTAAAATGAGATTTTGATGCAGAAAGTTTCTAATAGTATTTCCGGTGTTAACAGGTAAATGTCTCCTGCATTACAATTCTTTTTGACGGCAAAAAACGACTCGAAGTGACATCTCGTAACTAGCATACAACCGGAGTAACCTCGTAAGATCTACGTGACTCGTGGTAATATTTATCACGGAACAACTTGGTTAAGGTGGGAACTCGCCAGTGACTAGCAGTTTTTTGTCTCTCCTGAAAAGTTTGTCAGTTTACATTTACAAGTGCTCACATCTAGACCGACGATATCGAATCGCCTTTTCTTTTCGTTTTTTCCGTTATGTTAGCATTTTTTCCATTGAAAATGAATGGTGACAGACAGACGGACAGACGGACAGCGGAGTCTTAGTAATAGGGTCCCGTTTTTACCCTTTGGGTAGGGAACCCTAAAAAACTAATTTAACTACTTAGTTTCGCAACCCCAAGGGCTGTCCTTAACTTGGTACTTCATGGTTTTCCTGTCCGAGTTATTCACTACCAAAAATATATATTTTCTGAGTTCCATTCCTCAGATTGTTTCCCTGACTTTTTTCATTTTCTTGAAAGGTCTACATATGTCGGGTCGTACAGGAAAACATTACCGTTATTAATACATCCTACCAACGTTTGGGACGTATCCGGGATTGATTGATTTTGATAAAATGAAGATAAATGTTTTTAATGCACCAATGGTTTAAGTATAAAGGTTTTATCGGGCAATTTTAGCTTCTCGTTGCCGCCATAATATCTTTAGTGACCCTCACATCACATTCGCGATGTACTGAATAAGGGCCAAATAAGAAGCACCCGAAACCGACGTACGTACGTGCAAGAAGAGGTTGATGGATGTAGAGGAAGCGAACGTTGTATGTATAGACCGGTGCACCTGGCGTTCCATAGTCTCGGCCTACCCCATTGGGAGACAGGCGTGAAGTTATGTATGTATGTATGTACTCTCACAAGATTAAGACAAATCGATTGACTTTGAGGATCATCAAAATCATCCCACGCGTTTAGTTTCTAGAGCGCCAAAGGAACAAACATACATTCACACATACATTATACGCTGATAAACACATAACTGTCCTCCTGAAACGGAGCTTGAGCATGGGGCTGTGTTACTAACACAAAAGTGACAGTATTATATGACTGCTATAGCTCTGTCCCTTTCACTCCCTGGAACTTGCAAAGTTCTGCAATTGGGATTGTTCAAATTCTTGCAATTGTTCTGATTGGAAAACGATTTCGAGGAATAGGGTTTTTAAGCCGATCTGCATTATTAAGTTTTTCAAATATTTACCTTAAACACCTTAGCCTAATTATGCAAAATGTGGTTACAGAATTATCAACAAGGTTTTAGAGTTGCTGGTAATTCCGTAGCTCTGCCTACCCCACTTTGGGAATGAAGGCGTGAGTTTATGTATGTATGTATGTATATTTATCTATTTTGGATATGTCGACAAAAATATATTTAACCTTTGTTTGACTTTTGTTTTCGGCTTGAAGCCCTTCTAGGTGTATCTTACGGGTTAGGCGAAAACCGCTTGAAATAGTTTGTTTTAATACACTATTAAAATCACTTTTTATCATTCGATATATTTTAACCGTCGTAATTTATTAGAAAATACCAACCCAAATTTTAAATAATCATATATACATACATACATACATACATACCTTCACGCCTGTAATCCCAGAGTGGGGTAGGCAGAGCTACAGAATTACCTACAACTTTAAAAACTTGTTGATAATTCTGTAACCACATTCTGCACAAAAAGGCTAAGATGTTTACCAGCGTATTAGTGACAGGTTGCAAGCCCATCGCCTAACAGTACTACAAGCCTTTATTCCCTTAGTCGCCTCTTACGACATCCACGGGATGACATGGAGTGGCACTATTCTATCCCAGCAACCGCACGGTATCATGTCATCCATAAAATGTCTGTTAAATAAATAAAGATATCAAAAGTATCAAAACATAACTATTGGGTCAAATACAAATTTAATGAAATCGTTCTCTTAAAATTACCTATTCTTACGAATTAGAATGTAAAAACCGTGAGTTTTTATTTTTTGATGTTTCCCAATTAATATAATACTGGCTGAGTTTATTATGCTCTTGAATAATAAATTCCTTAAAAGGTCGGAGACAAATATAATTCCGTTCTCAATATTCAATCAACCGGGGCTTAAGTGTTTTTAAACAAAATTGCTTCTGTTTATTACAGCGTTCGATACAAAATAAACCCGAATAGCGAAATGTTTTCTTTTAAGTGTCTCCACTCAAGTGTTTTTAAAGGCAGGTGCACATTAAAAGCGAAGCGAAACATACAAGCTATTTTCCGCGACTCTAACAATACTATAAGTAGGTGTTTTGTTTCCTTTTCGCCCTCTCTCCCTCTCTCTATCTCTCCCTCTCGTTAGATTTTGGCATGATTTCCTGCTAATCTACGCAGTTGATTTGATATTATTTACAATTAAATTTATTTTTTGTGAGTGGAAGGAAAGGAAGGGGCCGCCCTAGGCGTACTTTTTCGAATAAAATCGGAGAAATACTGGAAAAAGGGCCGAATCTTAAGTACCCGAAACCGACGTGCGTGCATGACTCGATGTATGAATGTTGAAGAAGCGAAAGAAATTTGTATAGATCGTAGCAAGTGGAAAGAAGTGGTCTCTGCCTACCCCTCTGGGAAACAGGCGTGATTTAATAAGCTTTATATAACTCTACACTAAAACAATTAAAAAACGCGGCCTACTTACAGTCTTTTATCTTTTTATCGCGTGTGATAGTAAGTGATTGAAATTACGAAATACGGCTGTCACAAGCGTCATCGTAGAATAATTAGAGTATAGTAACGCTTTTAATGGATGCCTTTACGGTCTAGCGCCAACCGAATAAATACAATTACCTGAGTCTGGTACGCTCGCCTAATGGTTCCAAAGGCACTTAAAAAAATCAGGCTTTTAATGGAATCCTGAAAAAAAAACATTTTAGAAAACGCAAGCGGGGCAAGTTAGCGTTAATGTAGGTTTAACGCAATAAATCAAAGAGCTTTCGCAGTTTAAAACTCCCGTTTAAATTTCGTGAAATTTATTTTGAAAGGTAAAATATAGGTAATACCTAAGTTAGATCTATTTGTATGTTCCACTCTAGCTTCTGCACTATTGAACTGATTTTAATAAAATGGGGTGTGGGTATGTATGGTCTTTTTTTTTGTACCTCTATGTTAAGGGTTATCTCTGTGGTAGAGGGGGTTACGGTAATATAGTAAGTATTTATATGCCGTGTTGGTGCCGGCCGAGAATAGCACCACCCCATCTCTTCCCGTAGGTGTCTTAACTGGCGACTACGGGATAAACCGGAGGATGGGCAGCAGCGTCCTCCGCGGACTACATGGTATAACTGCGGTCGCCAACCCGCCTGCCAAGCCTGGCGACTACGGCATTTTTCACATGATATATGCTTCTTACATACATACATACATAAACTCACGCCTTCATTCCCAAAGTGGGGTAGGCAGAGCTACGGAATTACCAACAACTCTAAAACCTTGTTGATAATTCTGTAACCACATTTTGCATAATTAGGCTAAGGTGTTTAACAGCGCATTAGTGACAGGTAGCAAGCCCATCGCCTAACAGTACTACAAGCCCTTATTCCCTTAGTCGCCTCTTACGACATCCACGGGAAGACATGGAGTGGCACTATTCTAACCCGGCAACCGCGCGGGGAATATGCTTCTTATTATTATTATTTTTTAGGTTTCGTATAGCTGAGGATCCTGTGGAGCATCCTGTCACTTTTACACTGGTAAACATCTTAGCCTAATTGTGCAAAATGTGGTTACAGAATTATCAGCAAGTTTTTAGAGTTATTGGTAATGTTTAGCTCTGCCTACCCCACTCTGGGAATGAGGATATGTATATAGGTTTGTTTGATTGTTATATGCAAGGATTGAACTTTTGGTTCCAAGATGACGTGAAAAATACAAAATTTTACACACACAGTGACAGTTCTATCACTTAGCAAATGATTTTATTCCATATTGTGATCCCCTTTAAAGGTCAAGATGGGAGATTAAAATTATTTGTAGCGTTTCTATTAGACTACGTACCTGTAACCTCTTAAATAAATAAATACGATGACATACCAAAAGCAATATTGTTTAACGTAGTATCTCATCGCTTATTATATTAATTCTTAGAGCTAACTTCTCCCTGTATCAATCGTGTATAGCTCTTGACATTTCGCAAATGTCAACCATCAATAATTTAAAGGGCTTCGAAAACAGACGAATAAATCAGATTATTATACAGTTGTTGATTGAATAATAACTCCGCCTCCAGAGCACGACTAATCCAGTTTGTGAGTTCGGCTCGGCGTCTTTCAAAGTTGGACAACTTTCCTCCGCTCCTGTTTGATTTGATGTTAGTCTTCCGGGATTATAAGGAAAGGGGAAACTAATCGAATAAACACAACAAATATCCCAGTCAAATAAGGAGGAAAAATACAGGTCAAGTGCGAGACGGATTCGCACACCGAGTTACATACATACATACATTAAGTCACGCCTGTTTCCCAGAGGGGTAGGCAGACACCACTTCTTTCCACTTGCTACGATCTTGACTAATTTCTTTCGCTTCTTCAACATTCATACATCGAGTCATGCACGCATGTCGGTTTCGGGTACTTAAGATTCTGCCCTTTTCCAGTATTTCTCCGATTTGATTCGAAAAAGACCCACTTTCGGTCTGTATATCTCTTTAGTCAATCTTCTTTCATCCGTCCTTTCCAAATGACTGAAGCATCGAAGCATGCCCTTTTCAATGTTAGTCACACCGAGTTTTCCGTATTTAAGATGATATGGTCGGAAAACGCAAAAGAAAATATTCATACTTTTATAAACTTTATTTTCTATGCTATGAGATCAATTTTGATAAGCCTAAATTTTAATACAGCTTTTTTTTGATAATTTCTCCAAAACTTCATTTATTTAAACACTTAACCGTCTGTTAAATTGGTTGGTTCGCTCGGCCCTAAATATCCCAAATACAAACTACTAAAATTAAGCTCAACTTCCTACAAATTTGCACATTGCGTACAAATAAGTACGAAAATTCATAACAAGCCATCTGAATCTGCCACCTGATGATTAAGTGGGCAAGTTTGCACGAGCGAAGCGAGCCAGACAACTCGGCTCAAACTAGAACATTAGCGCAACACATTTTAATGTACGTTTATTAACTTCGGGGTGAGTATTTTAACTTTAAATTATATATTTAAATAAATTAGTACGTAGTTAAATGCGACTGTTTTTTCGAAAACATGTATATCTCTGTTGTTATAATAATATGGTCTTTTGCATAACACAAAAAATATAAGTGAATCACACTCATAAGTTCAGTACGTCTAAGCTATTACAAAGTACGTCTAAGTCATTACACACTAAGTCATTACACAATACGTCTGAGTTGTTATTAGTCAGCTATCTTCGTGTGTTCTGACCTGAATCTATAATGACACAAGTGTTTAATAAGAAAGTTGGAAAGTTGACATCCGTCAATTAATAAATAAACTTCACACTAATCTTTAACTTCATTTGACTCAAATCAGTACAGTCAGCGTCAAAAGTAGCTGATCACTTTTGTACTTCATCTCATTAACACATTTGACAATCTTGTTTGACATATCTGATGCTGACTATACACACTCGCTCTTGGGTCTCGTCGAAAGTATACAATAAGGTATAGAATAAGTTTCTGACGACGCGTTGGCCTAGTTGGTAGTGACCCTGCCTACGAAGCTAGTGGTCTTGGATTCAAATCCCAGTACGGGCGGATATTTGTGTGATGAGCGCGAATATTTGGTTTTTAGTCATGGGTGTTTTCTATGTATTTAAGTATATATTACTCTATATAAGTATTTATATCGTTGTCTAGTACTTGCTAATTATTCTGAATACAACATGATTGCAGCAGAGAATAATAGCGTTCGATGAAGTGAAATGCTCATCGCATTGCATGGCCCTTATGCACATTTCAATTACACGAATATGTTACAATTTCGAGGAGGTCAAGAGGATGATCCAGCTGAGCTGGGCAGCGTTTGGGAAATTACGTTGAGTCTTCTCGTCATCCATACCGCAATGCTTGACAACGAAAGTTTTTAAAGTACGTCCTACCCGTTATGACCTACGGAGCTGAGACGTGGACACTTACGGTAGGGCTGATCCACCAGTTAAAAGTCGCTCAGCGAGCTATGGAAAGAGCTCTGAAGGATAGGATTTGTAACGAATACATCCGACACAGAACCAAAGTTATCGACATAGCTCAAAGAATCAGCAAGCTGAAGAGGCAGTGGGCCGCCATATCTCGCGAAAAACCGACCACCGCTAGGGCAAATGTGACCGCGTCTCGACGAAAGTAGCGTAGGACGCCCTCAGGCCAGGTGGGATGACAATCTGCGAAAGACTGCAGGCAGATGCTGGATGCGGGAAGCTGAAGACAGGGCGCTATGGCGCTCATTAGGGGAGGCCTATGTCCAGCAGGGGATTAATATAGGCTGATGATGATGATGATAAATATGTTCAAGACCACGACAGTTAATCCACACAAGCTGTCACACTACCATACTGCCGTAATATCAAGAAGGCGGCTAACTGCCATATACGAGTAGCAGTCGAATTCTATAGTCATTAGTGACACTTAGTGAAATTATGTCTTATATTTAACCCCCGACAAATACCGTGTGGTGGGGGGGGGGGGTGCGTGTGTTGGTTGAGCCGTTTAAGGGATATCAGCTGTGAAATAAGGGCCACCATCACATACCTACAATCAAATCATATACTACCATAAATAATATATAATGTATTTTATTTTTGGACTACACAAATTCTTAGCACAAGTGCCAAAAAATATCCAAATTTAGTGGTTGTCCAGGAGACAAACGACTATTTTCACTCAAAATTGAGGGACAACCCGGTCTTCTGGGCCGCCAAATTGATAGCAGAAATTCTAAAAGTTACAAAAATTACTGGCGCATTGATTGCACGATAGTGTTATAAAAACACGTGATATTTTAAAGAAAACTCGTTTACTTTTAGTGACCAAAAATAGATAACCTAAACCAATTTCTGCCAACGCTCATTCCATAGAACATACCAGTTCGCAGAATTTTAATTTCACCGACAGGCTTTTCTAGGCGCAAGCGTAGATTTTGTGCTAGCCACAACTACCCTAATCTAACCTTGCGTAATTAATAATTTAAGATAACTGATAGCAACAGTAAGGCTACCAGACAAGTGTTCTACTTGTGGGAGGACCTTGTGCAGGGTTCGTCCGGGTTGGTACCACCATCTTATCCATTAACCTACCGCCAAGCAGCAGTATTTGCATTGTTGAGTTCCGGTTTGGGGATAAGACAGCCGGTGAAATGACGAGCATAGAGGCATTCCATCTTAGTCCTCAGGGTTGGCAATGCATTTGCAGTCTTGTGAATGCGAATGTCTATGGGTCACAGTTTCCACTTACCATCTGGTGGCCTGTGTTTGCCTTCCAAAGCCATTAAAAAAAAGTTGCTTAACGCATACGTAAACAATTTTCGAAAACGGAGAAAATGTATGGAGTCGCCGCAGGGGCTCGACGCGACAGGCTTACGTCAATCCTATTCATTTTGAATAACGATATCGAACGCCGAATGCATCTCATCTAGAGCCTTGAAGATTCAGCAGAAAATAGCTCACCGGGTTAGAATAGTGCCACTCCATGTCTTCCCGTGGATGTCGTAAGAGGCGACTAAGGGAATATTAAAGGCTTCTAGTACTCTTAGGCGATGGGCTTGCAACCTGTCACTAATACACTGGTAAACATCTTAGCCTGATTGTGCAAAACGTGGCTACATAATTATCAACAACTTATTTAAGAGTGCTTGGTAGCTCTGCCTACCCCACTCTGGGAATGAAGGCTTGAGTTTATGTATGTATGTGTATGTGAAATGAAGTAATACGTTCTGCGAAATCAGTGCCGGTAAAACAAGGGAACACCGTCCATGTGAGCGTGCCGCCTGCTGTAGGTAACATCACATTGCATGCATTGTTCGAAGCGTACCTGCTGTGCTATGAATATTGTCATAAAAACTGCACAAATTCGCGCACGGTGCATCTGTTGCCGTTGTGAATGGCGACGCCGCTGAAGCGCGAAATGGGACGAGCAAGTTGTTAGCACAGTCTGTCTTCAAGGGAAAAAACCGACCAACTTCGCTTGCGCTATGTTAAATGCTGGCGTAATTCATAGGCAGGTGGATGAGAAAGTAAAGGGACGATATGGTACTTTTTATCCCTGAGACTTGGACAGTTCCCGAGGAAAGAGCAAGAAATGACTTTTACGCGGACAGAGTCGCAGTCGCGAGCGTTTTTAACCTCTGACGCAAAAGGGGTGTTTTAAGTCTGTCTGTATGTGGTTTGGATGCAGTTTTTTATTTGAACGCAGGTTTTATAGCGGTGGTTCGTAGCTAGGTTTTATGAAAATGTAAATAGGGAATATGTATTTTGACAGATCACCAAAAGTGAATTTAAAATTAAAATCGGCCAAGAATATGGATTATACAAGAGGCTGGTTGAGAGAGATCTGATATGGACTGTGATGTCATGTATTATTATTATTATTTATTTTTTTATTATTTATTTTATCATTTATTTAGTTTCATCAACTTATTCTATCATTACAGGTTAAATACCTAATGCGACAGAAAAGGCCAACCAAACCCCCTTAATTATTAAAACATATTACATGTAAGGCCGCTTTTTTGAATTCGCTCAGAGTACAATGGAACAAGTCAATTATTATGGCTATTCGGTTGAGACTAGCAAGTGCGCGCGTGAACGGCGCCCGGGCCAGCAGCTTGGTGCGGCTGCGCGGCAGCGCCAGCAGCGGCGGCCGCCGCCTGCGCTCCACGTACCTGTCGGGGGCGCACAGCGCGACATGTCGCAATACGTCTGGATTGCTATGCTTGCCTCGCAACAGCTCCAAAATATAGACGACCAACGTTAGGTCCCGCCTTGTCTCTAATTTATTATACCCGACCATACCTAAGACAAATAATGTAGGGTACATCAAAGGGTAGTAGGGGTAAATTGAGTACTGTTTTAGGTATAAGTATCTGGTAAACTTATTCTGAATTTTTTCCAGCATGGTAGTATATTTGGTTTCGTACGGTGCCCAGATTATTGCGTTACATTCCAACGAACTTCTTACTAGGGCATTGTAGAGAGCGCATATAGCTTTAATGTTCTTAAATCCTTGAGCCCGACGCAGTATGAAATCTAACTTTCTAAAGGCTTTCTTACAGATATTAACAATGTGATTACGAAACGTGAGTTCTGTGTCTATCTCTACTCCCAAGTCGCGCACTGTTGAGATCCTCCTAAGCGGCGCTCCATCCACTTCGTAACCGTAGTGGACCGGACACTTTTTTCGGCCAAAGGTAATCACTGCACACTTACACTTATTGAAGAAGAGTTTGTTTCTACGGCTCCACTCGACTACCCTATCTATGTCTCTTTGGAACCGCTCCGCATCTGACTTATCCTTGACAGCAAGAAGCAACTTTAGGTCGTCAGCGAACAAAAGACAAGTGGCCTCCTCTACTACTTCAGGCAGATCATTAACCATTATGATAAACTGCAGAGGTCCTAAATTGCTTCCCTGACTTACTCCCGACCTAGTGTAGTAGGGGTCTGACTTGTATCCCGCGTAATCTACGAATTGCTGCCTATCCCTCATATAACTAGCAAAAAACCTGAGTGTCTGCGGAGTGCAACCAATCGCCGCCAACTTCGCAAGCAAGATGTCATTATCGACCATGTCGAAAGCCTTTTTGAAGTCGAAGTAGGCGGCATCAACCTGTTTCCCCTCGTCCACTGCTGGCACCACATACGTGACAAAATTGAGCAAGTTACTTGAAGTACTTCGGCCCGGCCGAAATCCATGCTGTGCCTCGGCTAGTTGGTTACTCATTTGCTGGAAAACGCAACTCTGAACTATCGACTCAAATACCTTCGCAGCAGTTGATAGTATTGCCACGGGTCTAAAGCCGCTCACCTCACTACCCTGGCCGCCTTTAGGTATAGGTACTACTCGAGTCACCTTCCACTGGTGAGGAAAAATCGAGGCTTGAATGCATAAATTAAAAACATGCAGGAGTGGCTTCGCCAACACTACCCGGCAATCCCTAAAAACATACGCCGGTATGCCATCAGGTCCCGCTGAACGCTTCGGCTTAAGGTTATTTAGCGCGTTCTCCACTTGCTCCAGGCGTATTCGCCCGATATGCACACGCGAGGCCCCCGCCTTACTTCCTGACACTGCTGCGTCCACATCCAGTTTTGGAACCCGCGAATCATACACCGATTGAAAGAACAAGGCTAGCTCCTTGGCACACTGAGAATCTGGAAGACTACTGTTGTATGTTAAATTCTGTTTTGGTAGAAAGTGATATAACTATATCTTGGTTATTTTTATATCTATTCAAAAAAGTTTCGCCTAAACTGGTCGTTACATGAATCAAGTTTTATTGAAGCTATGAAAAAAATCATGAATATTCCCTATTGGTTGGACCGTTTACCGCATACCTACGACCTTTTTAAGAGCCAGTTCCCAGTTTTCAACAGTATTTGCCAACGCGGCAAGATCACCACGAGACCGTTTAAAACAGCATTACTCGCTAAAAGCGTTTTTGGAGTGGCACCTAAAATATATAATAAAATTCCAACTCAAATAATGATGACTGAATGTATAAATGATTTTAAAAACTATTTTTAAATTTTTTAGCAGGTAAGGCCTACTACAGTGTGCAAGAATATTTACGCGAAACCAATTGACAAATGAGATTAATTTTCAATGTTCAAGCATGATGCATGACACGTTCATGGACAGTAATAAAAAACCATTTTAATTTGACCCCCGTATTTATGACGCCCATGCTATAGCCGGTATGATACACGACTGCTATAGCATCCGCGTCCATGAACGTGTTAAATATATAAGATATTTGTATGCCTCTGGGCGGTAAGTAGTGATAAATAATATTAAAATGTAACATCTGTTTTACCCAAATTTAACAAAAAAGAATTTGAAATTTGTTTATTTTTTGTGTCGAAGTTTAATGAATTTATCAACAAAAAAAACCGCCCGGCGCTTAAGACATGCAGATAGATTATTTCTAAAAAAGTACGGGTTAACTTTGCGTCGGCGGCCGCGGCGAGTTCTCGAAACTTTCATGAAAATGCAAAAGTAATTACACCCGTGTCTGACTGCCGCTACCTGGGCTTTGACCAAGTGGTTTGCTTTAGAACTGGTTTAAGTAGAAATTATAAAACATTGATAACGGAACTTCTAGATGTATAAAGATAAAGATAAAGACATTTATTCAGTAAGTAGGCCGTACGGGCACTTTTACACGTCAAGAATCTACCAGCGCTTCACAAGAGGAGACCACTGCTGAGAAGAAACGCCGCAAGAAACTCGACAGTCAGTCAGTCATTTTTTAATATATTTAATATTACAATGGTATACTTAGTCTAGCATTATATAAATCTATAAATATTGATTTAAAAAATATATCATTATCTGACTAGAGTGCCTAGTTTCCGTTATATCAGATAAAGATTTATCTTTATCTTTAGATAAAATTCATTTATTGTCAGAAACCGTGTACAATTAGGTCACATCATATAAAAGGTCCAACAGTTGGCCCATTTCGGGCGCACAATAGCAAGTACCTAAATATATTATATTAAAACAGTCTAAAACAAGTATAAATCTGAAATATTCATTTAAAGTGTAGAAACTTTCCATTAATAGCCATTTTTTGAGCTTTGTTTTAAATCTAATCCCACCTAGCGATTTAATATGTCCTCGAATCCCAACACGCTCTAATTGTTTCAGTAAGATTTTGTGAGACACGCAGTCAAACGCCTTTGACATGTCTATAAATAGTCCGATAGAAGTTATTTTCTTATCCATGTCTGTCCAGATTTGCTGTAAAATTTTGAATATAGCTAATGTTGTGTTTTTCCCTTTCTGAAAACCAAACTGATTTATATTAAGAATTTTAAATTTGTCAAAAAACGATATTAAGCGATTCAGTATAACCTTCTCAAATATTTTTGAAAAATTAGACAACAGATAACATTATGATAACAGCTCCACAGATTTATTTGTTAACGGTACCACAGATTATAGTAACTTCTTTTAAGATACGTAACTCGCTATCACCTACCGTTATAAATACCTACCCGCCGGTGTATCCCCGGGGATACAAATATCAGATGAGTGTCAAAATTTGTAGCGTACGTGGGAGCCGGTCGTATGGTTTAATGATTGTTTGGTCGAAAATCATTTGGCTTAGTAACCTTTTACACTGATATTACAGAATTTAATAAACATCTATAGTGTGGTTTAGTAAAGTTAGATTAAGTTAGCTTTTCTTAAAAAAAAAAAAAAAAAAATTTGTAAAAATCGTTTTCGACCAAATGATTTTTGACAAAACAATCGATAGCAATCATTATGCCATCCGATATAGGCCACCTGAGACGATAGAGTGGTGTGAGCAACTCATACTGGACTCCTGAGCTAATAAGCAGTACCGTAAAACCTGGTAACTATGGTCCAGTACTTCAACTGTGGTCCAAGTCTAATGTCTTTAATTCCTCATAGATGAGTTAAGTATAAGCATTTTAAACCTTTAGTCAACAAGAAATGTCTATAAAACAACACGTTTCCTTAACTAAAGATAATGGGAACTTGTACTTTTGGTCATTGATTTTGGACTATAGTTGCAAGATTTTGGACCATAGTTACCAGGTTTTACGGTATTCCAAATTCTGGGAAGCTCTGGTAGATTTTTAACCTGTAAAAGTGCCCATGCGGCCTACTTATCTTTCTTATCTTTTAACTGTTTGCGCAATGACCACAGTCTAAGATAAGATTGTCCCATGTAGAAATGCATGTTAACCATATTTGTAAACTCCCGCTTTCTGCATAAGAAAAGACACCATTTAATATTTAAATAATTAAAGAATTAACGCGGCGTTTATATCCTCACAAAACGGCCGTATGTTTCGCTGGGAGTTATTTACTCTAATAGTAGAAGTTGTGCTGGCGAGGCGATGATAGTTTGACGACTTTAATAAGCAATACTGGAGCTTTTTACGGCGTGCTTGTAACACACAGCTTTCAGGATAATGATGCAGTATAGATAAAAAGTTTTAGCTTTAGAGTACAATCACACACACACACACGGAGAGGGAGAAACACTTACGCATTGTTAGGATTCCGTAGTCAAACTAGAAACCCTTATAGTTCACCATGTCTATCAGCTTAGCTGCTCAAAAAAAGTTTCCTTGACCGCCCCTACACGCACGGTGGGAATGTTTATTTCTCGTCTACCCCATGATCTGGGGTATCATTGACTAAACTACAAAAATACATACATACATACATAAAATCATGCCTTCAAACTTAAAACTCACAACATTTATTTGACAAAAGAACACTGCTACACCAGAAATGTAATCGAACATTTTAATCGATAAAACTAAAAAATATAATGATATGTCATAAAAAAAAATTATACAAGAAGCGAATTTAAAGACTGTGCGCTGTAGTGTGAGGTTAAAAAGGACTCAGCTCAGCATGTGCTGGAGCCGGAGCCACAGTGCTGGTTTTCATCCAGACCCTGGTGTTAACCTACCTAGTTCTTAGCAAACAAAAGTGGGGCAGGCAGAGCTACATAATTACCAACAACACTAAAAAATTGTTGATAATTCTGTAACCACTTTTTG
The DNA here is from genome assembly GCA_927399475.2 of Acleris emargana. Classification (NCBI taxonomy): domain Eukaryota; kingdom Metazoa; phylum Arthropoda; class Insecta; order Lepidoptera; family Tortricidae; genus Acleris; species Acleris emargana. The sequence goes on from OV656858.1 coordinate 2,611,534, forward strand.
CACAATTAGGTTAAGATGTTTACCAGCGTATTAGTGACAGGTTGCAAGCCCATCGCCTAACAGTACTACAAGCATTTTATACCCTTAAGGTGTTCTTTACGACATCCACGGGAAGACAAGGATTTGCACTATTCTAACCCGGCAACCACCCGGTAAACGGTAGTCATCATTGTTTACAGTCGACTGAAGTATTTATACTTACTAAAAATCATCTAAGACAGCACCAAATATTTTTTACAGTAATTTAGTACACTTTATTTTTTATTTTTGTGTTCGTTATAACGGCTTCGAAACCCTACACTCTGAGCGTGGTCGAATATCGTTGGTGAAACTGCGAAACCACGTAAGTAACATTTTAAATAAAGAGGAAAATGCACCTTTTTAATAACACAGTAAGGTTTATTTTGCTCTATCATAAATTTGTTAGTTATGTGGTTTTGCAGTATCACCAAAACTATATGCTCTTGTCCGTTTTTTATGTGACCTTTCAACTGCCACCTGCTTCCTAATCCTTCGGCGACACAGGGTTTGCAGCAGTCGTTTCCAAAATGGCCGTATTTTCGGCCATTTTCTTGAACTAGCCACTTAGATGAACACTAACATGCCCTGATGAAGTGAGCGTGACTAAGTGTTCAAAGCCATTAGTCGTAATTCCGAACAGCGCTGCCTTAATACGGAATACCTCTAGGCTACTGTGGCTATGTTTACAGAAATTTACAGGATATTCCTGATGTCTTGATGTCGATTACAGTAGGATAAATACCATACTAGGTAAAGTACTTAATTGGTTTACTAGTAACAATTTGCTACTCAATGCTAAGAAAACTAAATGTGTTAGGTTCGCGTTGCCTAATGTTAGACCGGTAGAATCTAGTATATTTCTTAATAATGAGATTGGAAATGGTAGATAAGGCGCTTTTCTTAGGGATAACTATAGATAAAAACTTGCAATGGAGTCCCCATATAGCAATACTAGCAGGTAAATTAAGTTCGGCAGCTTATGCTGTTAGGAAAATCAGGCAACTTACTAATGTTGAGACAGCTCGCTTAGTTTATTATAGTTATTTTCATAGTGTTATGTCGTACGGTATTCTGGTTTGGGGAAAAGCTGCTGACATACAGACTATATTCGTGTTGCAAAAAAGAGCCATTCGTTCTATATATAATCTAAACTCCCGTGATTCCTTAAGAGTACTATTTAAAGAAATTAATATTTTGACAGTAGCATCACAATTTATTTATGAGAATATTATTTATGTTATTAAAAATCAAGACTCTTTTGTTAAGAATTGTGATGTACATAATTTGAATACAAGAAATAAACTTAAAATTGCTATTAAAAAATTTCGTTTCTGTAAGGTTTATAAATCATTTGTAGGTCAATGCATCCTTTTCTTTAATAAATTACCTGACGTTGTTTTAAAGTTACCATTTCCAGTACTTAAAACTTACTTGAAAAAGTCGTTGATGTCTAAAGCTTACTATAGTATAATATAATTTAATAATAACTTAGTCATAAAAAATATGTAAATATTGTAATATTGTCTAGGGGACACGGTTTCGGTAGGAGAATGTATCGAAACTTTTATGCATGTTGTCTTGCACCGTCACAGGTAAGTATAACTTGTATACTTTCTATATATATATTTTTTTATATTACTGTTGCTTATTAGTTTTATGACAATTCTGAGTTTTGACACATTTTCCTGCTCAACTACGCATGAATATATAATGTTATGGTGTTATGTGAGATTCATTGTTTTATATAATGCTAGGTTAAGTTTATTATTGTATAATATCATTAGCAATATTTAAAAAACGACTTACTGTTGAGTTTCTTGCGGCGTTTCTTCTCAGCAGTGGTCTCTTACGAAGCGCTGGTAGATTTTTGACGTGTATAAGTGCCCGTGCGGCCTACTTACTGAATAAACATCTTTTATCTTTTTTTATCTTTTTTTTTTATCTTCCTTGTATTTTTACTAATATACACTGTTAAACATCTTAGCCTAATTGTGCAAATTGTGGTTACAGAGTTATCAACAAGTTTTTGGAGTTGTTGGTAATTCTGTAGCTCTGCCTACCCCACTCTGGGAATGAAGGCGTGAAGGTATGTATGTATGTATGTCTTCCTTGGTGTATCCTACGTATATTTGACGACGCGTTAGCCTAGTTGCTAGTGACCCTGCCTACGAAGCTGATGAGCGTGAGTATTTGTTCCTGGGTCTTTGATGTCATCTATATAACTAATTATGTACCTATTTCTCCTTATAAGTATGTTTATCGTTGTCTAGTACCTAAAGTACAAGCCTAGAGCTTAGTTTAGGACAAGATCAATTTGTGTGTCATTTTACCCTCCTAAGGTAATACGCAGTAAGTCAGATAAAACTCCTGTAGGAATATCAACCTTATTACTAAGAGAAGAGAACTAAAACTGCCTTGGCTATTGATTTTGGGATACGGCATATTTGCTTGCATTGTCCCTCTGATAGTTGTTTCCGAGGGAATAGCGATAAAGGTATACGTCCAAAGCGAACCTTATCGCGAGTAACTCCAAATTTAAGATATGTTAAGTATTTTTTTATTGTTGTGTTCTTGCAACATTCTTAAAATCGAATAAGTTTTGTTACCTTTTTAATGTAATATTTTATTGATATAATAAATGGGTCAATCAACTTTTCTTTGTAGCTCGTTGCCATGGTGACGTCTCCTGGGTCACTCTTTAAAACTATGATTTCAAAGGATATAAGTCCACAAAAATACTGTTATATTGGCAATTACACACCCATTATTTTATGGCCTATCTCCTGAGTGTGCTGGAAGTATATATTATAACACTTTTTCTAAGAAACTCTATCACTGTTGTCTCCTGGCTTACGGAACAGAATAACAACAACAAAAAGTTGATCCACCCAAATAATTATATAACTAGCATCTGTCAGTGACTTCATCTGCATAGAAGACGTAGGTAATGTCAAATTGGCCGAATATAATTTAGCTTACGTTTGAATTAAGGACAGGATCTCTCTGGGAACCAAATTCACTTTTCAACCTAGCCTACTTTTATTTGGAAAACAATAACATACTTAAATTGTACTTTGTCTGTAAGTCAGTAAATCGTTTCTGTTTAATACACATACTTCGTATATACACTGTTTTTTTTCTGTAAATTGTTTTCTTTTCAAATAAATAAAATACACGTTTCTCATTCTCACTAGCTGCGTCTCCAAGTCCAACAATTGTTCTATGGGAGCTCTAATTACTGATCTAAGCCCCTTAAAGCTCCGTTAACAGCCTCGTCACCCTAGCCCTCTATAAACTATGAGCGGTCTAGTAATAGGCGGTCCCTAGAACACGCATCCTGCGGTTTGGTGCGAAGATCCTAGTTTATATAGCTATACATTAAACTTAAACAGGCATATTAATCACCCAAAGGTTAGTTGGAAGAGATATCTTAAAGATATAAATTCGGCTTTGTATATTGCTATTTTGTAAATGTTCTCTCAAAGGTTAACTGGAAGAGATTCCTTAAAAAGATAAGGTCGCCTTTGTTCATACCTTTTTGTGTTTATGTTAGTGCAATAAAGAGTTACATTAATAATAAAAGCATAACTAAACCAAATACTAAAATATAAATCATCCCGGCTCATAGACACCTCCGGAGATCCTAGAGCTGGTGCTTACGTCTCCCAAAGGATTGGGCTAACTATCCAGAGAGGTAATGCAGCCAGTGTCATAGGGACCAGGCCGCGAGCGGACCTGCTAGAGCGGGTGTTGTATTAACAGTGGTGATCATTATTGATATGTTTAATATTTGAGTAGCTTAGTTTTATTTTAATTTAAATAAGTTTAGTTTTAACTTTTAATTGTTGACATCCAAAAAAAACTTATTCTAGAGATAAGTAACTATTACATGTACAAATGTCCCCTAGGCCACTGCCACCGGGAATGGTGCCCATAATGCTGGCTGCATTTCCTCGTTGGATAGCTATTGCTAGCCGTTGGCCGAGGAAATGGACACCTTAGGCAAGTAGTTGTAACGAGGTTGTTACAACCTCTTTTGTTTGAGTTCCTGGCCACTATTACATTTCGATCTAAATCTTCCAAATTCAAATTTATTACATTCTATTCCGATATCGATCCTTGGATCATTTCTCCAGATATTTTCCAGAAGAACCAGACACGAGTATTCGTGTCTCAGTAATATTGTACCTGCATTAATTAATTATTTTATTTGGTTATATTATAAAATACATTCTTTATATCTCAAGCAGTGATTCATTTATCTTCCACACAACGTCTCAGCGACATTTACCCTATACTGTCAGATAGTTTATTATTTTAAATTGTTTAAAAGCATCCGTAAAACGAAATGAATAGAAACGCTTCTTAGCATAATGAATATTGGCTAGGGCTTGTTCTTCTAAATTATTCGAACTGTTTGCAACTACAACTCCAATATTGATTATTCTCATAATGCTTGCTCGGGGGAAGTCAATACCGTAGCTGGTAGTTTCAGGAGCCACGGCACACAGAATAATAACAGTAATATTCAGCGAAATTATATAACATTTAATAAAATTAATGGGTACGTATCATAATCATGTAAAGTTGAAAATACATAGTGTGTCATAGTATAAAGTATATAGCAGATGTTATTCAAGTTACAGTAAACACTACCAAATAATGTGATATCGAATCCCAGGTCAAGTGCCTTAGCATGGCAGCTCCAAGAGGCATATTTATTCAATTGTATTTTTTTTATATTTTGTAAATAAGTATGCGAATCATAAGAGGAGTTTTTAATCCGATGACAAAATAACAACAACACACGAGTACTTACGAATTTGGGCTTTAAAGCCCGCTTCGTGATTAGTGCATCCCTATTTTTTTAAATTGTAGGTAATTCTATAGCTCTGCCTAGCCAACTCTGGGGTTACAGGTGCAAAGGTATGTTTTTGTTGGCCGCCCTCTGTGTCCCATGTTGTGGTCTGTTTGTAATTATTTCATAGTTCAATTCATAAAGATATATTATTTATTCATTAAGTAGGCTGCATGGGTACTTTAACACTTCAAAAATAAAACAGGGCTCCCCAAGCTACCACAGCTGAGGAGTGCCATAGCAAACTTAACTGTCGGCCATTATTTCTAATGGTTGGTAAATAACAGAGTTTGAATATGAATACATTGTACTTTTTTAATTTAGGAAAATAAATACTACCACAAAATTATCAATATTTTGACTTTAGCTACATTTTACACAAAAAGTAGTCGTGTAGTAAACAAACATAGATTCATCACTTGTTTAAAAACGGATCTATCGTGGCATACTGTTTCAACCAGCTCTACTGCGCTTTACACCGAGCGATATTATGTTATAGTTTCACAGGATATTGAGCTTAAATTATTCCGTCATCTGGCCCCAGAGCTTTTAGCGACTACCGCAGACAGTATCTGTAAAGACTTAGTTGCTTAAACATAGGGCACACAGAGAGCGTTTATTGTTTAGCACTAGTTTGGCTTTAGCATAGCACTGCACTGTATTGCTATTGGTACGTTTGGCTATTCAATGTTTTGTATAAAAAAAATAAAAAAAAAATATCAGGGGACAATGTCACACCAATTGAACTAGTCCCAATTTAAGCTCTAGGCTTGTATTATGGGTACTAGACAACGATATAAATACTTATATAGAGAAATATATACTTAAATACATTAGTAAACATCCATGACTCGGGAACAAATATTCGCGTTCATCACACAAGTATCTGCCCTTACCGGGTTTTGAACCCAGGACCGCTAGCTTCGTAGGCAGGGTCACTACCAACTAGGCCAGCGCGTCACCTTTACCTTTAGTACCTGTAGTTCACCCTTGTATATACCTTTTGTGTTTGTGTCTATTTTTTGTCTATTGTCTGTAAAGCATTTTACAATAATTAGCGCTTTGTCAGTTCTCATTTAGCTTGGCCGTGTTTTCTCCTCTTGATTTCTTTTCATCTAGTATTTCTAAGCTTTTGTTTAACGCTTACAAAACTTCGGTTAACCTCCTAAGACCATACAACGAAATTTGCCAGTGGAAAATAAACTTATTACGATTGCAATAAAGTATATTTTCTAATTTAATTGCCAGTCATAAAAACAAGCGAAATTCTACTTTATCTTCTTTAAAATTGATATTTTATTGCAATTGCCGTATTATGTAAAAAAAATGTACGCGGGGACTTAGGAGGCTATGGTCTCACTTCTTTGTCATAGTTCTGGCTTACCTCTTAGTTAGCTCTAGATTTAATCTCTCGCCTACCTCCATCTTAACTCTCTTAAAAATCTAGTTTAGCCCTCACTTAGCTTGTGTTGGTACAGTTGAGTAGTTGAGCTAAGCTGCGGCGAGTGTGTCACACACCGAGAGCTCCGTTTTGTTTGGCATCAGTGAGCCGGGCGCTGAAGCTGTTACAACGACTACGACTGAGGACACCACGTTTTGAAAAATTGAGAGACGGTATTTTTACTTAAAGCAATAGTTAGTGAAAGATAGGGGAAACATAACCCAGAGCTATGAAAGCTAACGCGAATACTATGCTAAATCTGGTATCCTATCATTTTATAGACAATCAATTGTCATTTTTTCATTTCACAACCAACGATCGGCAAAACTATGAACGTATATCAACGTTATGCAACTACCGGTTTAATAAATGATTCATAATTTATATGATTTATTTGACATATTTTTATTTTACAACGTTTCAATTCTCAAATATATAATTAACCGGCCGGGCAAACGACCACAAATAGGGGCCCCGCGTAGCGATACATTTGTAAAAAAAAAAAAATATTTGTGAAATTAATAGTATATGAAACGTTGGCTCTGAAATGAACATTTGTGAAACAATTTAGGCTAAAACATTAGTGAACCGCTAAATCAACGTGAGTTCGAGAGCTAACTGAGATGTAAGGGCGAAGACAAATAGGACAGCTAAAGCTGTGTCAAGAGAGAGCAAAGAGAGCTAAACCGGAAAGCATCACTTGATTTTAGCTCTCAGTAGGTTTATTACATGAAATGTAACTACTCATTTTAAATTATTATTTTTGCAAATGCTTAGTTGTCGACCCGTCTCTAACTAACTCAAGTTTGGTTCATATTGTCTGTTAAGGCACCGGCTTAGCTCTTAAATCGCTCTCCTGTGATCTCGCTTTGTTCTAGGTAAGCTCTCACTTTATTCTCACTTAGCTGAGGGCTATCCTCATCTTTACTCTTGTCCTCGGTTTCGCTTAGGTCTCCTTAAGGATTCATTTAGTTCTCAGAAACCTATTTTAGTTAAAGTGTTATTTGCCCCTTTCTGTCAAATTCAAATATAATGCCAGATGAAGACAAAGCACACTTTAAGCGCTCTTTCGCTATCGCTTGTATGAATAAGAGGGTAAATCTAATGTTTTTTTTTAATCGATGAAAATATTAAATATTTGGCACAAGCGTGGTCTCCCTTACGTCCTGGGATCACCTTAATTGGACCCCGATACACCGGGCACAGGGAAATTACAACCCGAATGTAATCGAATAACCCGAGTCGTGTTTCGCTAATAACCCTGCGATTCGGAAATGTTGGGTTAAATGTTACTATCGAATTGTTACGCGATTTTGCGTTTTTTGTAAATTGTGTTTGTAAAATTGTTTTGCTATTGACTCGCTTTCCAGCTTTTTGGGTTGAGTAATAAAATGAGGAACCCTGTCTGTCTATTTGTGTCTCTGTGTGTTACATATTTTTTCTGAGAAACTATTGAATTTACAATATTGAGAACCAATGTATTTTTTGGTCAGTAAATTATTTAAAAAAAACCTCGTATATTGGATAGCTCTTAAAAACCATTATGTTGTATTTATTTTGGCACGGCGCCGCGGCGAAGGCTGCTGAGCCCACATGGCATCTGATGATATGTGAGCTCTGGGAATTCTCAATGTTAAGATTGCAATCTCAAGATGGCAAATAGGTCATTTCCATCAGCCATCTGTCTCCCCTCAACACACACACACACACACAAAAAGGCGAACACTGCTGCTCGGCAGCTGGGTATTGGGTAGGCAGGTAGGCAGCTTTTCGATTTATGCAAATGATTTTTGACTACGGTATTCTAAAAACTTAAGTGACGAGAATGTTTTGTAGCCAACTGTATGTGTCCTAAAACTGAGGCTTAGCTCAGAATCTAGATCACGTATTTGCGGCGTTTACGTATGTTTAGTTAAATTGAAAATAATTTGTTAAACGTACATTTATGTACATTGATGTTACGTCAGGCGGCTGATTTAATTAGCAAAGCATTTTCAGTTATTCACATTATTGACACATTTAAAGTTATTGTACATTTGTAGCCGTGTGGTTGCTGGCTTAGAATAGTGCCACTCCATGTCTTCCCGTTTCGTAAGAGGCGACTAAGGGAATAAAGATTTTTAGTATTGTTAGGCGATGGGCTTGCAACCTGTCACTAATATACACTGGTAAACTTGTTAGCAAATATGTGTTCAACATGTGGTTATATAATTAACAACAAGTTTTAGAGTTATTGGTAATAAAGTAGCCCTGCCTACCCCACTTTGGGAATGAAGGCGTGAAGGCATGTATGTGTATGTATGTACATACATACATACCTTCACGCCTGTAATCCCAGAGTGGGCTAGGCAGAGCTACAGAATTACAACTTAAAAAAAGTTGTTCATAATTCAGTAACCACAATTTGCACAAATAGGCTAAGATGTTTACCAGCATATTAGTGACAGGTTGCAAGCCCATCGCCTAACAGTACTACAAGCCTATATTCCCTTAGTCGCCTCTTACGACATCCACGGGAAGACATGGAGTGGCACTATTCTAACCCGGCAACCACACGGGATTATGTATGTATGGTGTATGTATGTATATTCGTACAAATTGCTGTACAAATTACCTTTGCCGGTAACTCCGTCCGTGCATGTAGGTAGAGACGTCAAGAGTAAAGTAGGTACATTGGTCATACAATTTTCTACAGTTTTTGTTATTGAAGTTAGGATGTTTGTTTTTTTTAAATTAATGTTGTAGTCATTTATCGAATCAAACAACCTTCTAAGTTTTCGATTCGAGAAAATTACGGGTTACAATAAATATAAGAATGGATTTAATCACGCGTTGATTCCATTCGATCAATATCGATCATCCATTCGATATCATATCGAATCCATTCGATCATTTCCTCGAAATCTGAACCCTAACATTCCAAATACAAGCGAACCGGTAAATTACTCTGACCAAATCTAAATTTAGGACTGACGTGCAATCTTAATTACTAAACCGATGTAGCCTCAATTTACAACCTAGCCGGGAATAAACCCTAGGTACCAGAACTTAGGGTACGTTTTGCCATAGTGATACGGATATAGAGATAGGTTTCGGTGAGAGTAGAAGCGGAATGCTGGAATGGATCAGATTTTAAGCTAGGGTTTCCGTTTTCAAAATGGACAGTACCTATGTAGTATTCTTATGCAGCTTTTATTAACTTGGGGTTACATACATATATACATACCTTTACGCCTTCATTCCCAGAGTGGGGTAGGTAGAGCTACAGAATTACCAACAACTCTAAAAACTTGTTGTTGGGGTTTATAATTACATATTATGTATGTATATTCGATAAAGTGGGGTAACGTTAAATTATAATGTACCCCCATTATATAAACGAACGATAAATAGATTTTATTTAACGTATGCTTAGTCACATTCAAGTTCAACTTTTTTTGGATTTCTGTTTCACCTTAAGGTAGACTGGTATAGAATTATTTTAGCATTAAGTTTGCCTTTTGTACACTTTATAAATGGTTTACATTCATGTTGCATAAAATTGGTTGTCATAATTTTGTTTCGCATAGCAACCCTTGGCAGAATCATCATTTCGCATAATTACTTTTGGCATAAATTTCTTCGCATACTGTCATTTGGCACAATTAATTGTCTTTGGCAGAATAGTACATTGGCATAACGTTGATTAGAATAATAGTCCTATGGTAGAATAATGGTTTCGCCGAATTTTGTATGGCATACTATGTAGTTGGCATAAAGTTATAAAGCAGAATAATATTTTACTAGGTACTTCATCCTTGATCGTATGCCTACTTTTGTTGTAGTAATTATATACTTATCCTAAATAATCAAGCTAATTATACTAGCAATGGATTTTTAAAGGCAATAGGTGCTAATTTAAGATTAGTATAATTATTTTAAGGAATAATCCTGAGTTGTCTTTGTAAGTAATGATTATTTTGCATGTGTTAAATAAATCAATAAAATTGCATTTATGTGTTCTGTCTTGTTGTCTTTTTGTGTATTTCGGACAATCTATATTATGCAAGATGAAGGGAGCCCCTTATTTATCCCACTGCTCCAATTGCAATGCGGTCATGGCGCTTCGCCGTAGATTCGCCGTTATTGTAGAACTTCTAACATAACCCAACCTATTTTACTGGTAGCAGTTCGTTACTAATTATTATGCTATGGTACAATTATGCGATAATAAATTCGGCGGAAGGTATATTCTGCTACATAAAATTCTGCGAAATGAAAGTCGGCGATATTAGTATTCTGCTATTCAAAATTCTGCCAAATGATTGTTATACGTTATGACAGTTACTATTATGCTAAAGTATCATTCGGCTAAAAATGTTTCTGCGATAACTGTTATGCGAAATGTATTTCGGACAATCGATATTATGCCAGATGAAGGGAACCCTTTTTAAATGTTATGAAATTTGAAATAAATAAATAGTAATACTAAATCATCTGAAGTAATAAATAAATAATACTAAATCATTTGTAAGATCTTAGCGTACATGCAGAAGGACAGACGGCAGAAACGACGGTTTAATATTATGTAAAGATAAATCTTCAGAAAGACGGTATACCTAGACAAACTCGAAGCACTATGCCCGCAGCTGGCTAGGTCTAATTTAATTTCCCTTCATGCTAATAGCCGGGAGGCAATCACTAAGATGCGCCGCCATTTTGGGCAGTTACAGTATTTCAAAACCTAACTAGATCTAGGTTTGTAGCTAGGAAGCCAATTTCTGTCTAATCCAAATTGAATGAAATGAAATAGTTTACATACATACTTACCTTCACGCCTGTAATCGCGGAGTGGGCTAGGCAGAGCTACAGAATTACAACTTTAAAAAGTTGTTGATAATTCAGTAACCACAATTTGCACATTATAGGCTAAGATGTTTACCAGCCTATTAGTGACAGGTTGCAAGCCCATCGCCTAACAGTACTACAAGCCTATATTCCCTTAGTCGCCTCTTACATCTTATGAAATGGTTTATTCGTAACAATTGGGATAGACCAAAAAAAATAAGTCATAAGTCATGGTTTTAACATTATAATTGGAAAGAATAGGTAATATTAAGAGACTAATTTCATTAATTTTGTATTTGACCCAATAGTTTTGTTTTAATATATATTTTTTTTAGCTGACATTTTATGGATGACATGATTATTGAAGTTGGGTTGGCATTTTCGAATAAATTACAACAATTAAATGATATCTAATGATAAAATGTGATTGTAATAGTGTAATAAAACATACTATTTCTATTGGTTTTCGCCTAATCCGTAAGTTACACCTAGGAGGGCTTTAAGCCAAAAACGAAAGTCAAACAAAGGTCAAAAATACTTTTGTCAAAATAGATAAATATTTCAAAAACTTAATAATGCAGAACGGCTTTAAAACCCTATTAATTGAAATGGTTTTCAAATTAGAGTAATTTAAAAAATATGAATAATCCCAATTGTGATATAAGTCAGTGTGTATACATTATAGCATTATTAAGCATTTAGCATTGTTAATTAAGAAGTATTACCTGGAATGTACAGCACTTACAACATTAGTTTAGTGTAGTAACCTCTTATGAGAAAAAATATTACCGCGGGCCCTACCACGCGAGCTCGCCGACTATTACATAAACCATCTGGGTTTTCAATAGTGGCTAAAATGTACACTTACTACATGTTCTATATATAAGTTTGAAAAAAAATAAAAAATAAAAAATATGTACCGATAAGATACGGGTTTTGCCTAGTTTGGTGGCTTTGATTGTTTTCTCCGCAAGTCAAATAACGCATTAGGTAGTGTGGCTAGATTTTATGTACATTCCCAAATGTAATAGTGGACACATTTAAATATTTTTTTTTTATATAAGGATCCTCTTGAATCCACCGACACTCATTTGATCGAATCTAACATTTCATCGAAAGCAAGTTTCTGCTGAAACTATGATGTTTCAAAATATCTTATACATTCATTACGGTGATTGGGTTAGATTTGACTTGTAACTATTAAAAACCGGCCAAGTCGAGACGGACTCACGCACGAATAAAATGCCCCGATTAAATATTTATTTTATTCTGTTTTTAGTATTTATTCTTATAACGGCAACAGACACATCATCCGTGCAAATTTCAATTGACAATTGACTGACAGACCGACGGACAGCGGAGTCTTAGAAATAGATTATATCGAGTTACAACAGAACTGAAGGCCTATTATGGTCGTATTTAACGATGTGAATAAACGTAAATAAAGCATCTGTCACTTTCTGATCACTATGTAAGTGGGAGAGGGACAGATGCTTTATCCACCGCGATAAAAGCGACCATAATACAGGCCCTGATTGATTATTTATGCCTACTCATTCTTATAAATTAGTGTCAGATGACTCACTGCTAACGATCAAGCCAACCGGGCTTCTGTTAGCATTTAATTTGATCTCTGTAGATTAAGTTTTAGACAAGGTGCCTGTGACCTTGGGGCTTTAAATGCACCGATCTATTCTACTCGCTTAAGTGCTTGTTCTGCAACCTGCAACATATATAATAACTTAAGTTTAGATAACTAACACACACTGGGAAACATCTTAGCCTACTTGTGCAAAATGTGGTTACAGAATTATCAAGAAGTTTTAAGACTTGTTGGTAATTCTTTAGCTCTGCCTACCCCACTCTGGGAATGAAGGCGTGAGTTTATGTATGTATGTATGTGTAGATAACTAATTGATGTTAAAGTCCAATTGTAAAATCAGAGTATTCAATAAATACATACATACCTTCACGCCTGTAATCCCAGAGTGGGATAGGCAGAGCTACAGGATTACAACTTAAAAAGTTGTTGATAATTCAGTAACCACAATTTGCACAAATAGGCTAATATGTTTACCAGCATATTAGTGACAGGTTGCAAGCCCATCGCCTAACAGTACTACAAGCCTATATTCTCGTAGTCGCCTCTTACGACATCCACGGGAAGACATGGAGTGGCACTATTCTAACCCGGCAACTACACGGGGAAACACAGTATTAAATATTGGCCATATAATCACTATCTCATGGTACAGGGGCGACATTTTCTTGGTACGAGGGCTAAAGGAAAATGGAGAATTGGATCGTGTACATTGAAAATTATATTTAACTTGTATGAAAAAAAATCTTTAAGTTGGACGTATTTTTAACAACTTACAGAACAAAAGAAGTTCAGTTTCAGGAGTAGAAATGATCCATACATTTAAAGCCCCAAGGTCAGAGGCACCCTGTATTGAATAAGTAACAAAAAAAAGGTACCCAAACGTTTCCGGACTCCCGTGGAGTGTTTAAAGTGGTTGAAATCAGAAGCTCTGCCCTTCTACGGAGAAAATGAGCAAGTGCAATTTATTCATAGAAGCATATTAAACTCTCAGAGGTTTTAATAAGGTTGGAAGTGCAATACAACTTATATAGTAGATGTGCCTTTTTTCCGTATGAGAGCAGAGCCAGTGACATAATTGGATCAATCATATTTTTACAATCTATTGTCACTCAAAAAACTATTTCATAGTATTGTCACGTTTAAATTTCGCCTTAAGAAATAGCCCTAATCGCCCTAATAAGTAATCATCCAAACACATATTAGCACAAACTTACACACACACATACACACATAGTGACACTTGCTATACCAAGGTACAATTATCATTATCAATTTTAGTAGATTAAATTTACTTACCTTACTTGTGAAACTGAACATTTGAAACATGGTATTTTAACTTTAGGATTTTGTTAATAGATGTAGTTACTTTATAACAACCACCTAGACAGCCAGAGGCCGGACTTTGATAATCGAAGTGCGACGCTAGCTCCATCCCTTTCCCTCGACTTTGTGTCAAATGACGAGTGACAGGGATGAAAATCAGCGTCACGGAATATCCATTTTCATATTTCGTGGCACTAAGCTGAGTGGCGATCTTTTAAGCAAATTGTTAGTTGAGTTATTCTTAAGATTTATATATTTTTTACATACATACATTAAATCATGCCTGTTTCCCAGAGGGGTAGGCAGAGACCACTTCTTTCCACTTGCTACGATCTTGACAAGTTTCTTTCGCTTCTTCAACATTCATACATCGAGTCATGCACGCACATCGGGTTCGGGTACTTAAGATTCAGCCCTTTTTCCAGTATTTCTCCAATTTGATTCAAAAAAGTACGCCTAGGGCGGCCCCTTCCGACCCTTCCACTCACTTTCGATATGTACGTCTCTTTCGTCAATCTTCTTTCATCTATCCTTTCCAAATGACCGAACCATCGAAGCATGCCCTTTTCAATCTTAGTCACTACATCTTCTTTTATTCCACATTTTCTCTCCACATTATTTTTTATATGCTAAATAAACTTATTTCATTCATTTCCAAAGGCTAACACAAGTCTAGGCACCGATTAAAAATAACGAAGCTAAAAGTAAACCGTTCGTCCATTTCATGCTAATGCGATCTGGGAGGGCATGCACTAAGACTCGCCGCTATTTTGCGCAGTTACCGTATTTCATGACCCAACCAGCTAGCTGGGTTTCTAAAATTAATTGTATTTCCTTCTACAAAGGAAGCACAAGGTCTTGTATATAAATAAATAAATCCTACTAAAATATTATAAACGCGAAAGTTTGTAGGTATGGATGGATGGATGGATGGATGGATGGATGGATGGATGAATGGATGGATGGATGGATGTTTGTTACTCTTTCACACTGCAACGGCTGAACGGATTTGGATGACATTTGAAATGGAATTCAAAATTCAAATTCAAAATTCAAAATATTTATTCAGTAAATTGGCCACATGAGGGCTCTTTTACACTTCGGTAACATGGAGTGAATCTACTAGCGCTTCGGACAAGACCATCATTGCGGAGAAGAAGCGCCGCAAGAAACTCCAGCAGTAGGTAATTTTTTTTCAATGATTAAATACAATAATACTTAAAAGTATCTAAATTACATTACAAGGTAATAAAGTAATAAATGATTATTTTTAAAACTAACCCAAATAAAATCATTACAAATGTAAGGTCAATAAAATACAAATAAAATACCTAATGTCTAGGAGAACAACATGACGAGGTCTCTACGAGATAGTTTATACCCTAGATTAACATATAGACATAGACATTTCATCCCGGAAATTATTAAAATTCCCGAGGGAATAACGATATTCGAAATCGACGCGAACGAAGTAGAGGGCAGAAGCTAGTAAGAATATAAATCAGACGACAATCACACACCAATTTAACAAGTTCCAAACTAAGCACTAGGTAATGATAAACATAATTATTTATTTAAAAAAATACCTACCTCTACATACATAGACAGACAAGTCTAACAAAAAGCCAGCTTTAAAAAACCCGACTATTACTAACCAACTTTAATTCGTTATAAATCCTAAATGATCATTCAAAATTAAAAATTATTTTTTAATACTTATTCAATGATACCCCTTTTTTAATACTTATTCAATGATACTTGTCATAGTTCGTCGACATTTTTTTTTCTTTTTTACAATATGGCGTCTGGTTGCCGCCATATTGAATTTCGATTATTTTCATATTTTTAGTGACACTCACAAGATTAAGTCAAATCGATTGACATGAGAATCATCAGAATCGGTCCACGCGTTTAGTTTCTAGAGCGCCCCAAAGGAACAAACATACATGTATAGACTCGGGCAGTCGGATAAAAATACCCAAAACTCAAATAAAAATACTCGCGCTCATTACACAAATATATACCCTGACCGGGTCGAACCCAGGACTGCCAGCTTCGTAGGCATGAGCCACTACCAACGACGCTAACTGCGTCATCAACATATTAACGTCAGTAAAAATCATCTCCGCGGCAACTTGTAGCACGCTTCGTACATTTGAACGCATTTTTTGTTATGACACTATTATCGTCTCGCGATTAGATTACTCTACGGAGGCGAAGAAGCTCGTAGAGTATATACAAGTTAAGACAGGAGTTTTTTTTTTATGGCAAACGAGCACACAGGCCACCTGATGGTAAGTGGAAACTGTGACCCATAGACATTCGCATTCACAAGACTGCAAATGCAAATGCACTGTCAACCCTGAGGACTAAGATGGAATGCCTCTATGCTAGTCATTTCAACGGCTGTCTTATCCCCAAACCGGAACACAACAATGCGAACACTGCTGCTTGGCGGTAGGTTAATGGATAAAATAGTGTTACCAACCCGGACGGACCCTGCACAAGGTCCTCCCACAAGTAGTTACCAAAAGGACCGAGTGGTTGGAGCCCCGTCACAAGGTTAATTATTTTAAGTCACTTGTGAATAGGTGTCATATTTCGCCGATTTCATGGCCGCTAGAACTGATACCGTGAAAGTGTATTAGAAGTCATGTTAATTTTTAAGTTATATATTGTTATGTTAGGGCAATGAAGAGAGAACTTATCGCAATTGAACAAAAACATGGCACCAGGTCAGTAGTCGCTGGTAAGTATGCTGTACCCAGAGTAAGCAATTACTATGGGGCAGGCTTATTGAGAAGCGGTTACCTTACATTCTCAACAGCTTGCCTGCGGCTGTGAGACTGGAGCCTAATAAAAATAGGTTTAAGAAAGCCCTTTTTAAACATTACCTGAGTACTATTTAAATTTTTAAGTTCAATCAATCAATCATGTCAGCCGAAAGACGTCCACTGCTGGACATAGGCCTCCCCCAAGGCTCTCCACACAGACCGGTCTTGTGCTTTTCGCATCCACCGCGTTCCCGCCATCTTTACAATGTCGTCACTCCATCTTGTTGGAGGCCTACCTACAGCTCGTCTTCCGTTAATTTTTTAGTTACTTATTGTTTAATATCTGTGATATATACCTACATATGTGAACTAAGACTAACGGATCCCACAGCCAAACTGTGAAAACAGTTTTGTGGGACATTGTAATAAAACGAAGTTTGACAACATGCCATAATAAATAAATAAATGTACTGTACTGTACGTTTTGTAAATTTGTAAACTAAAATAAAGTTACTTATTCTATTCAATTATATTATTATTCCTAACAGTAAATGCAAGTCAACATATTAACCGTAAGCACGGTTATGAATAGAGGATTCCATAAACCTGTACATTACTGTACAAATGGTTTCGCTGTACATGCGGCGTCCGTCCGGACTTAGGGGATAATCCGGACGTAAGCTCCGTTTAACATCTGTGCGGGAAACAACCCGGATCACGCAGTAAGGGAACATAAAATATTTATTGTGTTAAAAATGGTATCCCCTTGCTCCACCAACACAGAAGAGCTACTTACATTTATTTCATAATTGTATTAAAGACACACACACACACATACACACACACACACGCGCGTATATTTTAATTATTGTTTTGTTTTTAATTATTAAGAAATTTGTTACTTGGATTGGTGGTGATTGAAAAAAAATTATAGATCGCTTCTAATTACCGACGTGTAAAAGAGCTCACGCGTTGTTAATTTACTGAAATATTATGTATATATGAGATCTTATATTACTATAACAAAAAAAATATAACGATAAGTAATACTGAGTTAATATTTCGCAACCCTAGTTGTAATTAATAAAATTATTATTATTGTGAACCTGAATGTGCAATAAAGAAAGATTTTATTTCAGAGCTGTTTACGATTAAGTTATTTAAATTACATACGATTAAGGAAATAATGGCTTGTTAGGCGATGGGCTTGCAAACTGCCACTAATATACACTGTTATACATCTTAGCCTAATTGTGCAATTTGTGGTTACAGAGTTACCAACAAGTTTTTAGAGTTGTTGGTAATTCTGTAGCTCTGCCTACCCCACTCTGGGAATAAAGGCGTTAAGGTATGTATGTATGTATGTATTTAAATTACAATTACCAAATATGTTACTTGATGTTACAATAAGTTAGCCCTCTAAAATAGCTCTGCCCCTGCTGGCCGTCACAAGGATACCTTATTTGTTTTCCACCTTATATTTGTAACTTATATAATTATGCAATAAAGATTTCGATTTTGAATTTGAATTTCCTTTTCTCTCTCTATCTCTCTCTTAATTTAGTGTGTTGTTAATATATTTTTTAATTTACTATTTATAGATTTATATAATGCTAGACTAAGTAGTACCAGTGTCAACCGACGCACATTCGCTGTGATTACTGCATTTTGGTTTAAGTGTAGGTATTTTTATCAATTAAACTGACCCTAATATTACTGGTTACACGAGTTCTCATTGATATGTTTATGAAATAATATTTTAATAAAGAAATAATCAAGATGGGAACTGTCAGATTTTGGAATCTAATCAGATTTGCGAGTATAGTATTAAATATATTTAAAAAATGACTGACTGCTGAGTTTCTTGCGGCGTTTCTTCTCAGCAGTGGTCTCCTCTTGTGAAGCGCTGGTAGATTCTTGACGTGTAAAAGTGCCCGTGTGGCCTATTTACTGAATAAATGTCTTTATCGTTATCTTATCTTATCTGAATTTGAAATTCCGTTTCCAGTAGCGAAGGCTAACCTTCTGTGACCCTTTCCACCCTGCGGCTCTCGTCTGCTAATAACACTACAGCTATAAATCCGACTCGGAGTCAACCATTTATTGCTAAGCATACGCCATTTTCATTTTAATTTATTACAAAAACACGCTTAGAAAGTTTTTCAATTACGAGGTTTCATAAAAAGTTTTAATATTTTGTTGAAAAGAGATATGGCTCAGGTACTTGCACCGCTTCTTTTCAATAGATATTTTTAATCGATTTCAAACAAAGATCTAAGAAAATCAGTTTAGCCCAACGCGAGATGATCGCGGACAAACATACATACAGTGTGGAAAAATAAGACGGGCCCTTGAGGGAAACTACCCTAAATCCTTGAGTTGACTCTTTTTACTTAAAGTAGACATTCCTTTATTTTTAAAAAGAAACAAAATTGCATTCATAGATTTTTTTAAACTCACTTGCCTTGCCCGGGACTCGAACCAACTAAAATTAAAAAAAACAAGCACTCGCTATTTTATTATACTAATCGATAGGATTATTATTCAGGATAAAATTTCTCTAACCAGTATTTATATTACATAAAAACTAATTAGAAATAATTACCACAAAATAGGACAAAACGTTGTTGTTAAATTTGTCTATTATCTTGCATTATCCTTTCTTATTCTACGCAAGAATAAGCAATTGATAAGTTCACCTGTATACATTATCTACATTGGTGCAAACATAATTTGTAATTGTTTATGTGTAATAAAGAGCTAACATACATACAAACCGTAACAAGTCAGAGAAGCGATAACAAAGTTCAAGTGTCAATTTTATTATAAACAAACTATACTAGGTATTAATTATAACGGGAGTTTCTTCTTATCACAAGACAAGAGGGGAATAACTCCATGCATACATACATACAAACCAAAGCATCATGCATTGATAAAACGGAGAGGAATCCCCTTCGTTTCGCGAACCTTGTATATATAGAAGTGAGATAGAACGAATTTATATCACATTACATCATAAGCTCTCTGCGTAAGCAAGTTGGAAGAAAATATACTGGTAAGTGTTTTACTTTTATTTTACTCTTTAGTACGTATTTCAATATAAGGTAAAGTCACCAGTGGTCTATAAAGGTTTATAAAGGAAAACTCACTAATATATTTATTTATACACACATGCAAGATATCAAAATAATTTAGGGAAGTTTTGATACTTAGACATTTTGTATTATGTGCTTAGTGAGTTTTTCCGCTATACCTATAAACGGGTTCACTAATGTTTTACTAAATAATCATTTGACAAACTATATCATTTTCCAAACTTTCATTTCGCAAAGACATACTTTCCGCCACGTTATTTAACTATTTTTTGTGGTCAAAACTCTAACATAACTTAACTTATTTGACAAGCCCATGTAACTTTTGTAATATGTAATGGTTTGAGCACAAACCCGTTTTTTGAAATTGGCAAAGATGTAACTCACTGTATGTTTGTGTCTATTTTTATGAGTTAGAGTTATTTATATTTGTTTATTTTAGTCTAGCCTTGTGTACATAGAAAAGTCGACTACCAAATGATGCGTAACCACTTTTGGACCTTATTACATTGCAATAAGGTCCAAAAGTGGATACATCTCTTTGTAGTCAACTGCACCTACACGTTTTATTGTGTTTGCGACTAGGTTATTTTTTACCCTAGATCAGAGGTCCTCAAAAGTTTTTGTCTCATAGACCACTTGGCATTTGTTTCGGTTTTGGGTGGACCCCCTGCTTACCTAATATTTACATTATCACGTAAAAACTAAGCAAACAATCTTGCACGGATAATGGAGGTCCAACTAGCTGGAAATTTAGACAGGCTACAATAAAAAAAATTGCGTGTTTTTTTTACAAATTAATAAACTACACACAGAAAATGGAAGCATAATTTTTATAGATAGATATTTGTTTATTTATATATTTATAAGAATGAATTACTTAAGTAAGTAGCTACTATCTGTGTATGAATTTGGAAAGCCAAAATTAAAGTCACGAACCGCTTAAATGGGATCTCCTATCATGGACCCCCATTTTCATCCCATTTATTGTTTCCGTTCACTTGGTTTAACCACTAGACTAGACTCAAAAAAGTGAGTTTATCGTTGTCTAGCACCTATAGTATAAGCCTAGAGCTTAGTTTGGGACTAGGTCAATTTGTGTGAGATTGTCCCCTGTTTATTTTTAATAAACATAAGACATGTAAACTATTTTTACTGTTTTTTAGATACAATGAAGTTCATGTGTGTATTTGCTGCTATGCTAGTAGCTGTGGCTGCCCAGGAGTACTACGAAAACTACGAACCGCAGGCCTACGTGGACAATAGGTAAAGTTTCACCGCGCTTTGCAGTAGATGGCGTTGGTGTCAATTTTGTAATGTATTTACAGATGGAACGTTATGTCATGTCCATATTATGTTTTATAATATCAATCTTAGTTCGAACCACTATGAGTTTCAAATTAAAATAATTAATTAGACTATGCGTCAATGCTACTGAATTACACCGTAAAGAACAATTTAAATAAGGTGAAAAATCAACCTTAGCGAGTAAGTTATTAAGGTACATTTTGCAACTTATTGAATTTGTTACTTACGCGTTATTGCAGTATTACCGACGTATAGCAGTCTACTAGACAGTGCACGAATTAAAAACACTACAGTTTTAAAAACGATACTTATTATATTTGTTGAAAAAAAATACTGTTTGAAATAAGTAATATTGTCTATATATTCATTGAAAATATTATATAAGGGCATATTTTTTAAAACCATTCCAAAGAGATGTGCATTTATAGAACGTACATTGTACCAGAGATCTAATTGCAATTATGAAATATCAGGGTGACGGAACCAGTAATGGACAAGGACCAATGATGGACACTTGATTCTCATTTTACAGAGGATAAGGGTTATTAATTTGTTTTGCAACAATCAATTTAGGACCGTATGAAATTTAAATGAAGAGTGAAGTGTCCATTACTGGTGCCTGTCAGCTAAAAGTGTCCATCACTGGTGCCGTCAACATAGGTACATTTTTTACTTTTATTAACGAAATTTCTTGTTTTGTTACAGTGAATACCAATATAGACTGGACCAGCTACGACAGCAAAGAGACCGCCGCCCGAAGCGTGACGTCACAGGCTCCTACCCGATTGGCCAGGACGGGAAACTAATTGGCACACTGGGAAACACTCCTAATGGAGGATTATTTGTAAGTAACATTATAATTAAGACAGTGTTTCAAAGGGTATCCGATCACTTGCTAAGTAACATATCATTTTGCATAACGCTTTTTTTCCAAACTGTTAATATTGCCGTGTGTTTGCCTTCTTAGAATTGTGCCACTCCATGTCTTCCCGTGGAAGTCGTAAGAGGCGAATAAGGGAATAAAGGCTTGTAGTACTGTTAGGCGATGGGCTTGCTACCTGTCACTAATATACCTACACTGTTAAACATCTTAGCCTAATTGTGCAAATTGTGGTTACAGAGTTATCAACAAGTTTTTAGAGTTTTTGGTAATTTTGTAGCTCTGCCTACCCCATTCTGGGAATGAAGGCGTGAAGGTATGTATGTATGTATGTTAATTTTTCAGGATTTATTTCAGAACAATATTGTAGGATTGGTTTGGGAAAATCCTGAAATACTAACTTACGGTTTTGGAAAAAAAGCGTTTCGAAAAATGATAATGTTTGTGACATGAATCAGTTTCTAAACGTGGTCAGGTCCCTAAGGTGAACTCAGGAGGATGATTGGTCCGTTGAACGTTGGTACTGTTAGTGTTGCAACCATTAAAAAAGTCTGACGCTAAACATTATGGTGGATAGATTCAGTAGAATAATGTTATTTGGGTGCAAAACAATACTTTAAAAGATTCTGTTAATGTATTTTTTGAAGAAATTATATTTTTTGATAAAATTACTAGCTGTGCCGCGAGTTGCAACTCCGTCTGCGTAGGAGTCGGTTATCGTCATTCCCTCGGGAACTATTCAATTTTCTGCAATCAAAAGCAACCTTTGTCCTTGCACGTGAAGTATGGAAATTGGCCTCTTTCAGTGTTATAAAAAGTGATTTGAATAAAGATTTATTATTAATTCATACCTTCACGCCTGTCTTCCAATAGGTCGAAACATACATTCGCTTCCTCTACATTCATCAACCTCTTCATGCACCTACAACGTGAATCTGATCACTGTATGTGCGTCCAGGACGTCCCCTACCAGCATCTCCTCTCTTTCTCGTTTGCCATACCTCTTTCGTAACTCTTCTTTCATCCATCTTTTCTAAATGACCAAACCATCTAAGCATACCCTTTTGACATTGGTCTCTACATCTCCTTTAAATGCACATAAAAAAAAATTATACATAAACTCACGCCTTGATTCCCAGAGTGGGGTAGGTAGAGCTAAAAAATAACCAACAAGTCTTAAAACTTCTTGATAATTCTGTAACGACATTTTGCACAAGTAGGCTAAGATGTTTCCCAGTTTAATAGTGACAGGTGGTGAGCCCATCGCCTAACAGTAGTACAAGCCTTTATTCCCTTAGTCGCCTCTTACGACATCCACACGAAGACATGGAGTGGCACTATTCTAACCCGGCAACCACACGGAAAAATGTTTTATTAT
Organism: Acleris emargana; assembly: GCA_927399475.2. Lineage (NCBI taxonomy): Eukaryota > Metazoa > Arthropoda > Insecta > Lepidoptera > Tortricidae > Acleris > Acleris emargana. The sequence continues at coordinate 2,635,042 of OV656858.1, forward strand.
TACTATAATTATTGCCTCGTTACATTATCAGGGTCAAGGCGGCTATGAGCACAATATCATCAACGACGACCGCGGGCGTCTAGCCGCCCAGGCGTACGGCACGCGTGTCCTCGGGCCCACACGTGACTCCACGCACTACGGCGGAAAGCTGAGCTGGCAAAACGACAACACAAGGGCATCTGTAGATGCCAGCAAGAGGATGGGAGGACGCGCTCGGGTTAGTTACAAGATCATCATCATCATCATTCCCCTGCCCTTATCCTAACTTTTTTTTATTACATAGGAAGGCAAACGAGCTCACAGGCCACCTGATGGTAAGTGGAAACTGTACCCATAGACATTCGCATTCACAAGACTGCAAATGCAAATGCACTGCCAACCCTGAGGACTAAGATGGAATGCCTCTATGCTAGTCATTTCACCGGCTGTCTTATCTTCAAACTGGAACACAACAATGCGAACACTGCTGTTTGGCGGAGGGCGTTTTCACTAAAAAGTGTACCCAATTAAGGACTGAAATTAAGGAACTTTAACTTAGTCAGTTTTGTGACGAAAATTAGCCATACATTGCGGCCGTCAATATATAGCTAATTTTCGTCACAAAACTGACAGAGTTAAAGTTCCTTAATTTCAGTCCTTAATTGGGTACACTTTTTAGTGAAAACGCCCCGGTAGATTAATGGATATGATGCTGGTACCAACCCGGACGGACCCTGCACAAGGTCCTCCCACAAGTTAAACGGAATCCCATTATAACTGAGAACATTTAATTGTTTACATATGACTATGGTTTTCCAGCGACGTTGCTGAGTACAATATAATTCATAGTAGATGTGCCTTTTTTCCGTAGGAGGGCAGTATTATTATTATGCCTAAGCATAATTGTGGCCTTTATGGCTTGGAGAAAGGTAACGAGCACACAACGCTCCTATTGGTGGGCCCTTAGACAAGATATAGCCTTGCCAACCCTGAGAACTAAAATTGAATTCTTCTATGCAGAGAAACACTAAAAATGTTACTGCAGATTAGCGGTAAATAATAACTAAAACGTTTCTGTTTGTATCCAGGTTGATGTGGAGGCAGGAGGCCGATGGGAGCCGTTCAAGAACGCTGAGGTGACAGCCGGAGGATACTACAGCCATCGGGAGGGCCGACGCTCTGACTTCGGCGGTCTTACCAATTTCAACTACCGCTTTTAGTTTAGAATAGCTAGATGCAAACACTGCTTACGTTTCTTTTTTCTATCTACTGAGCGATCTATCATCCCTTACCATGAGTTACAATTACCGTACTCACTAGCGAGTCGAATGCACTGTCCCTTGCACTGTATAAGGTGCCTAACAAATTAGATACCGATATTTTCACAGCTGATAGTACTTGGCTCTCGGACTAGATTTAAGTATAAAACATTTAAGGTTTTATGGTAGTTTTTGGAAAAAAATAGGGATACAACTTTGTTACGTAAAAACACCCTGTTAATTAAATAATTAATAGTCACTGATTAAGACCTCTGAATATATTGTAGAACCTCTTAACAATCACTTGACTGGCCACTTCACTTGATAAATGAAATACTTAAATGTCAATGTCATGATAAATGCTTTAAATAAAATCAAAGGCTAGGTAGTCAATAACCTCAGTTTTCCCGCCAATCTGGAGATAATCATAGTGACATATGACAAACAACTTTTTCCATGATAGTGTTAAATGCAACATCTTGTCAGTTAATTGCACAAGGATGATTAGATTATGTTTAGACACAATTTTTTTTTTTTGTTCGGTAAATGAAAACAAAAGAAACATATTAAAAGTTTTCTTACTTTATATTTAAAGTTACTTGTTTATCTAATTAGTTGGCACCTTATATAAGAATAATGCGAGAACTGCTAGGGACAGAGCATTCGACTCGCTAGCGAGTACGTTAATTGTAACTCATGGTAGGGGTACAGCTTAAGTCGATCCTATAAATTTTGTCGATTATCGAAAACCAACATGGTCCCCAGTATTGTTAAAAGGTCTACCATACTCGTACAGTGACTTTAGTCAATGGCGTATAAATAGAACTGATTTGCATTTCTAATATCATTGTAAATCCTGAAACCAAAGATCTTTCTTTTATTTATTATGAGTATATTTCTTCAAAGTTCATGCATGAGAGAACTTTCAGTTTTCTGTAATCGTAGTTTTATAACATATGTGATAAAGAACTCTACTCATTGGTGCAAAAATCATCTTGAGAATGATCTTCTATGTATTTGTAATATTTTGTATAAAATAAATGATTAATATCCTCAATATTAAGTTATTATTTGCTGTAAGGGAATAAGGGCTTGTAGCCTACTGTTAGGCGATAGGCTTGCCACCTGTCACTAATACACTAGGAAACATCTTAGCCTACTTGTGCAAAATGTGGTTACAGAATTATCCAAAAGTTTTAAGACTTGTTGGTAATTCTTTAGCTCTGCCTACCCCACTATGGGAATAAAGGCATGAGTTTATGTATGTATGTATGTATTTGCTGTAAAAAAATCCCGTACCTAAATTGGAGGCGAGGTGTACCAGTAGACTGTAACCCAAACACCAAGTTTATCTTGTGACTGTGTTTGGTTAGAAAATTCTAAAGTTTCTAGATATATTATGCTCTTAAACATTCATATTGTTAATGTTCTTATTTCATTCGATTTTTTAACCGACTTCAAAAAGGTAGATTCTCAGTTTGACCCGTATGTTTGTATGTATATTTGTTCCCGATTATCTCGCGTTTGGCGGAACCGATTTTGTTTGAGTTTTCAGAGAATATTATTTTACTTTCTGGAGATGTTTTTGGTATTAAACAAATTTTGGTATACAGGTGAAGTGGAATTGATGATGAAAACCACAAACCACATATGGCCATCGGAACTCCTCAACGGTAGATACCTATTTCAAGCGTGGCGATATGATATCTCGATAAGGATTGTTGAGCCATTATAACGGAGAACATTTAATTGTTTACATATGACTATGGTTTTCTAGCGACGTTGCTTGTGGCGACATTTGTCTTAAAGTTTCATATTAACTAAGAAGTGGGTCTAAATAAACGCTTCTTATGATCACTAAAAAGTATACAATAAAATAAATATTTTAAAAAAACTGCCTTCAAAAACGCAAAAAATAACTTCTTTTAAAATGGCAGGTAAGAAATAGTTCAGTCAAACTGAAGTCGGCGACTCAAAATATTTTAAACTAAAACCCGACTTCAGATTTAAGTTTTTTAAAACACTTATTTTTTATAATAAATATTCAAAAATGAAACTAAAATAACAATATTACTATTACAACATACATACATTAAATCACGCCTGTTTCCCAGAGCAGAGCAGGCAGAGACCACTTGTTTCCACTTGCTACGATCTTGACAATTTTTTTTCGCTTCTTCAACATTAATTGTATTATTAGTAATAATTTATTACTAATACAAAAACCAAATAATATAAAAAAACCTAACCTACGAGTGCCGCCGGGAGCGGGGCAGAGCTTAAGCTACTGGTAGTTAAGGCTGCAGAGAGAGGAACCTCCTCACAATGCGTGCCGTATCGAGGAGTACTGCTTTCTGTATCAGGTCCTTGATCCTTGATGGTGACGTCGTCAAGCACGAGATGTTTATGTGGCTATAGTTCGAGTGTCATTATGGTTGTTTAGTCTCGCGTTAAACACTCTACTTTTCACTGTGAATGCGAGGAAAAAAAACGACGTTCTGTGCCGGATAGCCACGTAAGCAAGAGTAGCAAATGCTACGGGCCGCGCGCATTTGGTGGCCCCGCGAGCCAACGTCTAACCTTTAAAATGCTCGTCTGGTAGATATTCTCCTGTTTTGGTACTTACATCAGTATGCGTGTACTTATATCCATTAGGGTTAACGATAGGATGAATAATCCAGTCGATATTGACGTGACGTCACGCCTCAACCGTTGGGGTCCCACTGGCTATCCATCTATCCACTGGCATTAAAAACCCTCTTAAAATTTCTAATTTAATCAAAATTGATTAAGAAGATACATTTAATACAGCTTTTTTGAGTTATTTTACAACAAAGCAGCAGCAGTGTTCGCATTGTTGAGTTCCGGTTTGGGGATAAGACAGCCGGTGAAATGACTAGCATAGAGGCATTCCATCTTAGTCTTCAGGGTTGGCAGTGCATTTGCAGTCTTGTGAATGCGAATGTCTATGGGTCACAGTTTCCACTTACCATCAGGTGGCCTGTGTGCTCGATTGCCTTCCTATGCCATAAAATAAATAAATACATTATTACCGTCTTGATAGTTTATAAGTGTGTACTTTTTACTCGAAACTGAACTAGTACCAAAAAAATCTGCGTACAATATGTATACACAGGAATTTAGACCGGGCAGTTAGTTTAAAGAAATCTAGACTTGAAACTTTAAACCAACGCCACCTACTGCCAGCGAATTTTTACCTGCGGTCCATCGAATGCTGAGGTTCGTAGTTGTCGTAGTTTTGGTAATATTCCTGAGCACCTACGGCTACCAGGAGAGCAGCAAATACACACATACACTTAATTTTTACTATAAAATAAACAAAATGGGTATCTTTTTAAATACCTACTAAAAATATGAAATTTACTAAAAATCTGAGAAATATTTTAAATTAAAGCTCACATAACGAATTATAAAGGAAAACTATCACTACTAAGAACTTAAGACTTGATTGATTCTTGAGATACAGGCAACTAAAGTGTATATATATACCTACTAAAATTACCTAAGATAGCACCAAATAACTTTAAATAAGTAGACAATTAGTTAATACTTTTTATTTTTGCCCGATTTTACATTTATAATAATAATAAATACTGTAGGGTAATATTGTAGGTAAATATAGGTTGAGGAAACTAAATACAATTTGTTACAACTGGCATATCGTTTTGCTGTGTAAAGTACTAAACTAAAGCAAAAAGATGTATCTGCTATTTAATAATCAAATCAAAACCAACCATGCACGATCTTAATAGGACTTAATATTCAATAACACTGTTAAATATTTTTTCAGAGGACAGTTCTTCCCCTTAGAGTAATGATCTCAATGGTTCAAGCTAATTAAAACTTTCACTGCCCGTGTACATTTTTAATACGAAATGGGCTCGTTGTGGAGCCATTGGTGCAAGGTGTAGACGTGATAAGAAATAATACCCGTTTTAATTAGTAAGAGGTTATCGTTATAATTATAACCCTTAACATTTGCCCTGTTTTAAACTCGGATGAAGAAAATTAAATTTAGTGTTACTTTTACATTTTATACTTACCTACATTTACAAAAATAAATACATAAACTGTATAACCGACGTTTAATTTTACATTAGGTACATACCTACCAACAAACATTTTGGTAAATCATAGACTAAAAAACACACCAAGTATCTAATGAAAAAAATGTGTGTTGTGTAAGTAGGTATATGCATATACAGGGTGTCCGGTAAATAGTGGGCAACCTTCCAGGGCTGCATAGCTCAGCTCAGGAGTGGCCAAAATATGATAAATCATGTTTAGTAAAAGTCGCAACAAAAACGAGATATCTCAACTTTTCAAAATTTTGGAAAAGCGGTTCCCTGATTCAGCGTTTTCGATGCCCCACCCACGGCCTCATTTATAAGTATTTTTCATTTTCGTTTGCTATGAAACATAGCTGATTAAATTAATTTTGACGTCGTTTTAGAATACCATGTATCCTGTATTTTACAAAATCTGATTCAAACCCTCTACCGCTTGGACGTCTGGACTTTATCAAGGCTACAAAACCTCTATACAGACAGTTACAAATGACTTTGACACAAAAACAACTACCCTAAGCAACATTCCCTCTTTTCCGTTGGACCGCCTTCCTGTGACATTAGGTATAAATCACAGGATGTCCCATTTTATTTATTTATCTTGGATAAGTGAAAATTTTAGGTCGTATTTAGGTACTCACTTACCTACATAGCTTTTTATAGTCCTTTTATTTACTAGCTTGTTTTAGTGTCCCACTGCTGGGCAAAGGCCTCCCCTCTCATTCCTGCCAATCCCTCGCAAACGACTCTAGGTCATCTCTCCATCACCTTCTGGGTCTACCTCTGCTACGATGGCCATCGCGTGGAAGCCAATGGGTGGTATTTTTGGCACATCTCCCATCGTGCATTTAATATACAATATAACTTTAATTGTTCCACCAAAATATATTTGTCTGTACCTTGAAACTATGAAAACCAATATGGTAATTGTTTAACATCCGGTCACGAGTTTACATGAGTCAAGTCACGTTGCATGAAGACGTAACACACGGAACAGTGTGCGTCATCTGCTTCATAGGCACATATACCAACGGTTTAGCCATATCTATCATCAATACCCATTACATGGAATGTTTCTAATTTGTAGCACTTTAAATGTCATCAACAGGAATTTCCTACCCGTGATCAATGTCATGATTTCCTAAAACAACGATGTCAATCTGTAAAATAAAAACCATTAAAAATTTAAAATGAAAATGATGAGTAAGTACATATTCTATCCGCTTGAAATAGTAGATTGACCTCGTAAGGTCCTCGTCAAATTTCGTTAGTTCGAAAAATAATCTTGTGACGGTTAACTAAAGTCAAAAGTCACTTTGACAAATGACCTAAATTTAGGACGTTGGGCCTTACACGAAGTTAATCAAGGGTTGAAAGTGATCATGTGCATCATCGTACTAGCATGTGCACCTATAGTTCGTGGGTGCAATTGCAATTTCACATGAGTTAAACAATGTACCTACCTCTCATTTCGACTGAGAGAAAAGTAAAGAGAAATTTTGTGTGCTATTGTCACGAACTTTGTCTTCAGGTATCAACGAGTTTAAAAAATCTTATTTATTTCGTATTGTCTGTTCTGTATTCTTCCATGGTCTAGAAAATGGTCAAAAATAGCTAAGTGTTTGACCATAATCTTCTTTCATTCACTTTCCGCCCTAGGGATTGAAATGCCATGTTCAGCCCGCTCATGAGATTTGTCATCCTACCTTCAGCAGTGACGTGAAATTATTTAAACATGAACCATTATAATAATACTTCTTCTAGCACGGGCAAAATACCAAAGCTGACGAACAGAAAAATGATCCGTCTCGCCCATTCTCTTATATCTTTAATGAGGACCTTAATATTCAAGAATGTTCGTTCCGGCGGAGAAAACATTTTGCTGAACTTAAGTACGGTAGTAAAATTCCCTTCGAAGTAAAGTCTCTTCGAAATAATACGTAGATGCTTTACAGCTTAAGACTTGTCTCGAAAGCGGAGTTTATATCGTAAATATGGATATAAACTTATAAACTAGATATATAAATAGCTTGTAGTGTATGTAGTAGTGGTGTTCTCTTTGTTTTTCTTCTCCCTCTATCTCTCTCGCAAGATTTTGGTGTGTTTTCCTGCTGAAACTACGCAGCTTATTTAATATATTTTTTAAATTAATATTTATAGTTTTATATAATGCTAGACTAAGTATACCATTGTAACATTAAATATATTTAAAAAATTACTGACTGCCGAGTTTCTTGCGGCGTTTCTTCTCAGCAGTGGTCTCCTCTTGTGAAGCGCTGGTAGATTCTTGACGTGTAAAAGTGCCCGTGTGACCTACTTACTGAATAAATGTCTTTTATCGTTATCTTTTTTTTATCTTTTACTCGCGTTAAATAAGTTTTTTTCTGTGACATCATTTTATAACATAAATATTAGATAGTTCTGTTGTAATATTTTATATTAAGTATCCTTTGAACTGGCAAATATTTGCCAATGAATTTCGCTTAGGAGAATTTTCATTTCGCTACAGCAGTTTACTCCGAAACCATTATATCGTCGGAGAAACTGCTAAACCGCGTAAGTAACATTTTAAATAAGGAGCAAAATGCACCTTTTTAATAAGATAATAAGGTTTATTTTTCTCTATAGTAAATTGGTTAGTTACGCGGTTTTTCAGTATCACCGACTATATACGATATCTTTGCACCATATTACATTGAAATAAGGTGCTAAAGTGTGTGTACATACCTATCTTTGAAATTGACTGTACAAAGGTTTAGACATTTCAATGACAAAACCCGGCCTCTTTTTCACTTTGTTCTATTCCTTTTTTGTACTTATAATATTTATTTATTCGTTTATTCTAGTCATAATGCTAGGCAGCATTATTTTATTGACGTCATTATAACTCTTATTATAGGTATTTGTCAGACTCTTACCTTTTTCTTTCTAGCCTGAGTAGTGTCCTGCTGCTGGGCAAAAGCAATACTTAGCTAAAATAAACTTCCTATTTTAAGTCTACTCTAATAGAATGGCTGTTGTCAGTGTGCTATTGAAATCCTATAAATACAGCGTGTCCCAGAACTTGACGTAAATATCAAGGTATAACAAAGCCCTTTCCCAATGGCCCGGAATATAGTTTTAACTTCTCAATTCGTTATTAGTTTAGGAGTTAGGGAATTTGATAATAAGATCACACGAGTGTCTGAATGCCTAATTATGCGTACAGGCGCATAAGAGGCGGATAATTATGTTTTCTATAATATGTGAGAAACCTACATCTGTAATTACACTGTATCATAATGGTCACATTAAAGTACCGATACTTTAAAGAGAACATTAAGATGCAACTGCATCGATAACCGATACTTTAATGAAATGTTATACTTTAATGTTAACATTAAAGTACAACCAGATACAGGTTTTTTAATAAAAGCCATTTGCTTATCGTTTCTGAATATATTATAGGGAAGTTATGATATGGATATCCATAAGTTTTGATGGTACTGGTAAACAACGCTACCTTGCGGTACACCTTTGCCTTCCTTGGCAAAAAAAGCTATAGTTTGTGATTCGTAACCTTGATATCCAATTCTCAGTAACGTAGCAATGTATTGAGTTACAGCGCCATTCTAAAATATCTACGCATTTCAAATAAATTCATACTTTCCAAGACACTAAAGTATTTCGTACACTTTAGTACTCTGTCTATTTAATGTCATGTTTAAACTGCTGTAATATGAAGTCACAGCAATTAAAGCGACAAGGTACTAAAGTGTACACATATTTATGAACTCGACTGTACTATAATACCGCGTAACGAACAAATAAGACAACGTGCAAAATACACCTTAGTCAGTAAGTCGGTAAGGAAATTTTTGCTACTTATGAAATTTCTCGTTTTTCGTTCAACAAGTAGGTATGACTGTTCTGAAAAATATTACTCAAGACTACGATGGCATGATGTCTCAAAAGTTGTCGCAGTTAATCAAGATTATGTAATCGTGCAACAAGTAGGTATGTACCTATACATACCTATATATTGGCAAAACATAAGTTACAGCAGCTTTTCTTTCAAGTGACTAAATATTGGTTAAAATTCGTACCCATCAGAAAATATAATATAATAATATTACTTGTGGGAGGACCTTGTGCAGGGTCCGTCCGGGTTGGTACCACCATCTTATCCATTAACCTACCGCCAAGCAGCAGTGTTCGCATTGTTGTGTTCCGGTTTGGGGATAAGACAGCCGGTGAAATTACTAGCATAGAGGCATTCCATCTTAGTCCTCAGGGTTGGCAACGCATTTGCAGTCTTAGGATTGCGGTCTTGTGAATGCGAATGTCTATGGGTCACAGTTTCCACTTACCATCAGGTGGCCTGTGTGCTCGTTTGCCTTCCTATGATATAAAAAAAAAAAAAGGTCAGTTTAAATAAGACAGTTGTGTAAATAGTCGTCATTTGATGCAATTATGTGTCATTTGATGTATATTTACGTCAAGTTCCGGGACTATAGTATGTTTATTGTTGGCTAGTACCAAATAGTACAAACTAAGCTCTAGGCTTGTATGTGTAATGTACAGACGTAGTGAATAATCCTTTCCCATCGTTTTTTTTCGGATAAGTTCGTATTTATCTTGCTGTCTCAATTAGCTTCAGTACCCATCAATAAGCCAACTGAGAAAGCAAGATAATTACGAACTTTTCCGACAAAAAACGATGGGAAAGGATTATGCACTACATCTGTACTATGGGTACTAGAAAACGATAAACATACTTATATAGAGAAATATATACTTAAATACATAGAAAACACCCATGACTCGGGAACAAATATTCGCGCCCATTACACAAATATCTGCCCTTACCGGGATTTGAACCCAGGACAGCTAGCTTCGTAGGCAGGGTCACTACCAACTAGGCCAACGCGTCGTCGAAAATATCGAAAGTATTTGCATGCCTTTCATGTTTTACGCAAATAAAGGACTTCTTGGTTGATTGATTGGTTCCTTTGATGGCAGCTTCGAATTGATTTAAGTCCGCAGTAGAAAAAATAAACATCTCTTTTGAAATCTTTATTTCTTACAAACCTCCACTAAACTATGTTATATACAATAGAAACCTTTACACGCACATACAGTACTAGTTACATAAGAAGTCAATCCCGACACATCACACAACACTGCAGTTTTACTGCTGTTAACATTGATAATGACAGCAGTAAGACTACAAAACAATGCCGTTACAAGCAACCAATAAAAAATATTCAGAAACTTAATAGTCGTGCAATGCTTCAGAATCGCCTTCTTATCTGCGTAGTACTATAGTATAACATAATTAAATTATTAAATAAAGTCATCCAAATAAAATACCGGCTAGCGGCAATGGTCAAAGGTAAAATACGAGATGAGGTACATCCGGCTGCATAGAACATTTCACACGTTTATGGAAAGTGCATTCACTTGGTTTTCTATGACATAAGACATAACATAAGCACATGAGACGACCTTCACCGGGCTGTTCGATAAAATATATTTTATATCAAATTTAATATCGTCGGTGAAACAGCAAAACTGCGTAAGTAACATTTGAAATATGGAGCAAAATGCACCTTTTTAATAAGATGGTAAGGTTTATTTTGCTCTATCATAAATTTATTAGTTACGAGGTTTTACAGTATCACCGACGATATGGCGAGTATTAAAAACAAAGGCTGAAAAATTTGAGTCAAGTACTTACATAAATAATTTTAAAAAATAGGTTAGTGTACGTGTAACGTTAGGTTTGGTGTCTTCATCATATATTGTTTTCGTATGTATTTGAGTATTATAATGTATGTTTTATATGAACGAACATATTATTATTTATGTATTCTATACATTTTTATTGTATCAGGTAGGTATTTAATTCATTTTTCAACACTGTTTGCACCATGTATTCTCTGTTAACCATGAGGTTGACTGGTAGAGAATGTTTTTACGCATTAAGTCCGCCATTTGTACTTTTTACATTTGTATTGTGCAACAAAGTTTAAATAAATAAATGCCCAATTGTTATGATGGGAAAAAAATAGTCAACCTAACATTTGCATATTCTATAGGCTTTATACTTTCGATTAGTATGACGTAATATCTTACAAGCAATTGCAATTTAAAAGAAAAGTTTATTACTATATTTTTAATTAATTATGTAAGTACTGGACTTAATTTTTTAGCCTACCTATTCGCCATATATTACTTAACATATTAAATTTAATACAAAAATAAAATTATCGAATGAACAGCCCTATTCGGATCGTCTACTATCATATACGTTTGCAATTTCAAGTCTTCGAATGCGTTGCCAACGCATAGAATATCACTTCATCGATTGTATCATGTAATTGAATCTAATTTCATCGAACGATATCATTTTAGCGGCTAGTGGTCGTAAGATTCTGAGTTGGACTCCAACGGGTAGACTTGTGAGCCTAAGATACCGAGTTAGACCCCTAGCTGGTCAAATTGTGATCGTAAGGTCATGATTCGAGCCCCAGCGGGTGGATTTCTGATCCTAAGATACCGAGTTAGACTCCTAGCTGGTCAAATTATGATCGTAGGTCATGATTCGAGCCCCAGTGGATGGATTTGTGATCCTAATATACCAAAGTTAGACCCCTAGCGGGTCAAATAGTGATCGTAAGGTCATGATTTCGAGCCCCAGCGGGTGGATTTGTGATCCTAAGATACCGAGTATGACCCCTAGCCGGTCAAATTGTGATCGTAAGGTCATGATTCGAGCCCCGGCGGGTGGATTTGTGATCCTAAGATACCGAGTTAGACCCCTAGGTGACCAAATTGTGATCGTAAGGTCATGATTCGAGCCCCAGAGGATGGATTTGTGATCCTAAGATACCGCGTTAGACCCCTAGCTGGTCAAATTGTGATCGTAAGGTCATGATTCGAGCCCCGGCGGGTGGATTTGTGATCCTAAGATACCGAGTTAGACCCCTAGGTGGTCAAATTGTGATCGTAAGGTCATGATTCGAGACCCAGAGGATGGATTTGTGTGATCCTAAGATACCGCGTTAGACCCCTAGCAGGTCAAATTGTGATCGTAAGGTCATGATTCGAGCCCCAGTGGGTGGATTTGTGATCCTAAGATACCGAATTAGACCCCTAGCTGGTCAAATTGTGATCGTAAGGTTACGAGTTCGAGCACTAGCGGTTGTCATGTTCCTATACGTTTTTTTAAACGAAAGAAAAACATTGTGATACGTCAAACCTTCGAATAGGTGATGGTCTGAAGAAGTTCAACGATAACACAGGCCACCCCTGATGGTAGGTAAACTCTGAAGCACATAGATACTTTCAATCTCAAGATTGTAATCTTACGATGCAAATTGGTGATTGAAACAAAACCCCGTGAATGCACTTGCCATTGTATAAAACCTGATATTTTTAATAAACTTGACTACAATATCCTAATACAAATGGTTTTTTACAGGCTATAATCATGAGTTGTGAATAAAGAGAAAAATGCTTGAAAAAATTATTGAACTGGGTATAAGTTGATTGATAAATGGTTAATATTCGGTAAAAAAATATTTTATCTAGTATCGTTATGCTTCTAAATGCAAATCTTGGGCCAATATAATAAGATTTATTGACCTATAATATAATTCTTATCTGGTTAGCGGTATAGTTTTGTTTTGCATCATTTTTTACAATTTACTTTAATTTCTTACATTAATATTTATTTATTTATTGTATATTTTGGCGAAATAAAATAAACAAAAAATTAAACACAGTGAAACTGAAAATTCCTTTAGACATTACAAAAAGAAAACATGAAATAAAACTTACTTTTTTTAACTATAATAAACTCGACCATAAATATTGCTTCACTTAAATTACGCTAACACTAAACTTAATTAAAAAATACACTTAAAAATAAATGACACTACAAAAAACACATTAGATTTTCAGGGACACAAACCTCAAACATTATTGTACTTTGGTGTTTTAAACAATATTTAGGAAAAAGGAACTTTTTTAAATCCTTATGGAAAAATTTAAATTCGCGGAATAGAAAACAAATGTTATCAGGATAAAATACTTAAAAACTAACACATTTACAACTAAAAGCGTATAACCGTGTTGACACACTAATATTTAGAAAAAAAACATACCCTTAATTATAATATAAATAGTAGAAATTATACCTTTACTAACAAAATGTATTGACATGATATGATAATATGCGTACAAGAAAATCTGGCTACAAAACTTTAAGAAACGATCTGTTGATCAAAGAAAATGTTCTAGAAAATATCAATTCTGTCGTCGCTGGAAGATCAAAAGAAAAAGGGTTTAAGTCTAGTATACTCCGTTTATACATATGGGTACTTCTCCACTAATTGGAAATTTTAAACAGTCCCCTGCCAGCTTTTTCTTCAAATTAAACTGAATTTAACTGTAAAAATGGTTATGTATCATAACTACAGTGTTGATTATACCTAGATCAATTTGTGTACAAGTGTCAATCTTATTAATTATTTTTATATTAATCATAATAAGACGACAGGGTATTGTTTTTGTACTCTAAGGACAAAGTTTGATTCAAAATGCTAATAAAATGACATACATATTAATTGAAATACTACTTTTTTATGATCAATTATGTAATTACTTTCCTTAGTTCAATAGAGAAATCTTGCTGAATTGTAACACATCGCTTTTATTATCTGGAACTTATTAAATTCTGGGATGGGGACACGCCAGGGGACTGTGTTTTGACAGGCTGGGAATAAAATAAAAAAAGATATTAAACATTTACATGGTCAAGAAAAAGGTAGCCGAGAAGATACTAAATTATACTATAATTTTAGATTTATTCTGATTAAAAAAAAAACACAACAATGTGAAAATTGCTTGGGACATCAATTTTCCCGTTAGTAGAGAAATACCCATATACCTTTTTTATTACGAGTTAAATCGACTTGTACCCTTTTTCACTAGAACACCAGAATTATTCCACGAAAACATCCATGCTATATAGAAGAAACACGTATCATCGGTGAAACTGCAAAACCGCGTAAGTAACATTTTAAATAAGAAGCAAAATGCACGTTTTCAATAAGACGGTACGGTTTATTTTGCTATATCATAAATTTGTTAGATACGCGGATTTGCAGTACCACCGACGATATTTACAATATTGACCAGAACTTACATACAATACAATTTAAATCGAAAGTATTAAAATGCTCTCATTTGACAGATAATTATAAATATACATCAATAGAAGTCTTATTTATTGCAAAGTTAGGTAAACACAAAATTATTTGAATACAAGCTGTACTGTTTTTTTTTTTTATGAAAACTAAAGTTTTTATGCTGTCCTCGTAGATGTATGATCGAATATTTTATTACAAATAATCATGTTTTCCTTGAATAAGTCTTCTGTTGATAATATTAAAACTTTAATTTATACCGATTAAATAATCAATTGTGTACCTTAATTTTAATTATTGGTTTAATCACTTCATAAATATATCTCAAGCTATTTAAATAGGGAATAACCAAATTGAGGCACTATACTAGATTTCTATTAAAGTAAGATGGCGTGGGTACTACAGCTAATAACATTTAGTTGGAAGGCAATCTGCAATATTCTGAGCTTTAAAGCCTATAAATTAATCGACAGCGATACCGTCGGTGATACTGTAAGTCCGCGTAAGCAACATGTTCATTAAGTTGCAAAATATACCTTACTGTCTTACTAGCTAAGGAGTATATTGCAGCTTACTTTATTTGTTAGTTACGCAGAATTACAGTATCACCGACGAAATTGAACTCCACACTATGGACTGTTTTGTTACGATTACTACGATGGTGTAAGTTACGTCTTTCGATAACTTCTTGCAGGTTTAGTTTTTACTTTGATGGACCATCACTGATGGTGCTTTATTTTGCAAATTCGAGTACAAGTCGACACACGTAAGAGAACCCTGAGCAACTGCGCAACGACCAAATTACGGACCAAATTGGTGGGGGCGGGGTGGGGGGGGTGTAAACCGCGCCACTTTGCTACCATGCTATTGGTTTGTCAGTAGACAACATGCGCAAACATATCCCCACCACTAGCCGTTCGGAGCTCTTTGTACTTGTGCCGACCTGTATATTCTTATTCTTGTGTAGTTAGATCTTTAACTTGAAGTATTGTGCGTTTTAAACTTTCCTAACTACGTAAAGAGACGTGCCACTTAAAAAAATTACAGTCGGTATGGAAAGCCCATGCAAAAAATAGCTGCTATGACACAAGTTTAAATGTTTTAAAGCAAAAAAATCGTATCAAATCAAAGTCAGCATAGCTTAATGAACCGCTTCAGAATCTATCATCTCCAAAATTGGGCCCATAACCTGTTCGTATCTCAGAAGTTGAGTGAGCGTGGTTTCAGAGCGGTTTTCTTGAGGTACTGGTGCGCTAGCTTGGTCAGTTCCAACTGATCCTGAGTTTTGCCGCAAGCAAAGGTCTTCCATTTGACGTCGCCCTGTGAAGAGAGAATGGGACATTCATGATTAAGTCTCTGGACCCAGAAAGTGCTGCGATTTCTAGCAGTTATTGACAACTTTTTTACAAATAATTTGGAATGTGATATAAGTTTTTTATAACAAGTAATTTTAATTTTCATAAAAGCAAGTAAGTTTATCCTACTGAGGTTCCTTGTACTAAAAATAGTACATAAAACGGTCATTGAAATAAATATCTAGTGCAAACGAAGTAAAGTGGAATTTCATTTGTTTTTATAACAAATGGTCAAATTAGAAAATTGACTTTACTTCATTCACAATAGATTCATATTCCATTGACGAATATCGTTGTATGGTGGGCCTTGGGAGGTTACTGTGTGATTTTTATGTATTTGAGTTTTTTTATCCACATAGGTATGTTTATGGTTGCCTAGTACCCGTAGTACTCGTACAAGGCTTAATTTGGGACTAGGTCAATTTAAGTTAGATTGTCCCTTATTTTTACATTTAGAAAATATTTCATTGATAGTAGATTCGATTATTTACAATAAATGTTATATTATAAAAATAATGACCATAATAAACCTAACCTACGGGTGCCGCTGGCACCTCCCGTTATTTAGGGCTGCAGAGAGAGTAACCTTCTCATAATACGTGCAGTGTCCAGTAGTACTGCCTTCTGTATCTAGCCATAAATCCAGCCACCTAGCGAGTCTCTTAAAATGTTGGTGGAGACGGATGCAAATTACTTGAAAATAATACGATATCCGTAATATGGATATGACTACAATTTAGTTGTAAAATAGAGAACATCATTGTAAAAGACGTTATAGAATTATATTGTTGAACTAAATAGGTAATCATTTTTTTAACAGGTATTGTCACATGTTTTCCCGTGGTTGTCGAAAAAGGCGACTAAGGGAATAAAGGCTTGTCCTGAACCTGTCACTAATACGCTGGTAAACATCTTAGCCTAATTGTGTAAAATGTGGTTACAGAATTATCAAACAGTTTTTAAGAGTTGTTGGTAATTCTGTTGGTCTGCCTACCCAAGTCTGGGAACGAATGCGTGAGTTTATGTATGTGTATCTGTAGGTATTTTCAGTACATTCTTTTTATAGTTCACTGTCTATTTATATAGGGAAAATGTGAGTCTACAGACGTAAGAGGGGTATTCGTGCAGTGATACTTCAGTACTTTCTTAATATACAAAATATGTACTGATTTTTAACCTCCTGAGGTTCCTTGTACTAAAAATAGTACATAAAGCCATTGAAATAAAGATCTAGTGCAAAGGAAGTAAAGTAGAATTTCTTTTGTTTTTATGACAAATTATCAAATTAGAAAATTTACTTTAATTCATTCACAATAGATTCATATTCCTTTTAGGAGGATAACAAAAACTGCATACATTTTCACACATAAATAGTACTCGAAATTGAATAATAGTCTTATCCATCTTGTGCTTTCGTCACCATATTGCAGTCATTGTTCGCCCATTAATTATTATTTAAAAAAAATACTAACCAGTATGAAGTCAACCGGTTCTTCCTTGATATCAGGCTCTTTCTCGAACTTGATGGAGCGCACGGCGGATTTCTTCAGAACTACCGGCTCGTCGGATGCAGGACGGACCTACAGGTTGGAATAGGATACAGAGGCTTGTAGACGAACACTAATTGCTCTTTAAGACTAACAGGTAAAACCAGTGTTTTTGACGTGTTATCGTTTTGTCAGCGTTACAATAGCTCTTATTTACTGGATATTGATAGAGGCAGAGTTAAAAACAATACGATAACATGTAACCTTTGTATTATTTTTAAAATTTGTGATAACCAATAAAAATAAAAAAACTTGTCAATAGTTATATGGATTAACCGCGTAGAATAGATCCCTTAGACAGATTAACTTTCACGATGCATTTTATAGGTTAACTTATGGGTACCTATTATTTCATAGAATCACCTGTCAACGAACGCAGAATTTTTTTCATTTCATCGAAAGACATTTCTCGCTGCATTCAATTTTTGGTATTTATAAGTGTAACCTTACCTAACCTACGTAATTAATGTTTAAGATATTAATGTATATCCTGAAAACATCATCGTTTCTGCAGAAAATAGCGCTCGATGAAATGAAATTCGATGAAATGTTACACTCGATGAAGTGAAATTCGATAAAATGATGGGTTACCGTCATACATAAAAAAATTCGGAGCAAGATCATTCAACTAGTGATTTTATACATCGATAAAATCATTTACCGATACTTAAAGCTAAAACTAGCATTCACTGATTAAAATAAATGAACAAAATTGTATTCGAGTTAACTTCTTGGAATGAATTTTAGCAAAATAATTGATGTATTTTCTTCATTCAGGTCTTTGAGAATATAGCTCCATTCGCTATTATACAAGTTAAATACATTTTATATCTGAGTGCAAATTACGATCAACAAGCGAAGATAAGTACATACATAACTTCACGCCTTCATTCCCAGAGTGGGGTAGGCAGAGCTATAGAATTACCAACAACTCTAAAAACTTGTTGATAAGTCTGTAACTACAATTTGCACAACTAGGCTAAGATGTTTAACAGTGTATATTAGTGACAGGTTGCAAGCCCATCGCCTAACAGTACTACAAGCCTATATTCCCTTAGTCGCCTCTTACGACATCCACGGGAAGACATGGAGTGGCACAATTCTAAGCCGGCAACCACACGAAGATAAGTAATTTTCTCGAAATGTGGAATCACTACTTATTTTTGCTCTAAAAATTCCTATGTCTAATACCATAGTTCAATACACCTAATAATAGGTATATTTTTAAAGACTATCAATTATGAATGCAAACGCAGTTAACATTACCCAACGAAGTACCATCGAGAACTTTAAATGCTGATCCACCATAGAACCTTGTCGTAATGACAGCGTCAAGAGCCGAGATAGATATTACATAGGAATTAATCGTTGGTTTTATACAACAAGGTTCGATAGTGGTTCATCAATTAAAGCCTGTGACCGTACAGTGCGATAGCTCTTAGAAGATGCTTCAAATTTGTACTTGTCTCTCAATCGCTCTCATATGCTCTTATTAGGAGCGAGTGAGAGAGAAGTACAAACCCGTGGCACCTTTTAAGTGCTCACAGACAGTTAAGGCTTGTATGTAGTCGTCGTCAACCAATATACAATGTTGAGTATAAACCTTGTCATTATAGTTATATTACCACCTTACAAAAAAAATGAAGTTTTCGATTTTTAAAACACGCACATCAAAAATGTTAGGATGAAAAATTCCTTCCACAAGGTTTCCGTAATACTGTTGGAGAGAGGACAATAGAGAGATCTCTCTCCAGGCGGGTGTTATGCCTAGGGACCGAATTCCATTGGGATAGGTTATTCTCATCTGTTACCACCTAACTTTTGCTGGCTTAGTGTGTAATAGGATGTACATAATCAAGGCAATTTAAGAATAAGGTTTATTTTCCTATGTTCATTAAATGAAAGTGGCATTTTCGAACAATCGCAATTGAACTTTATTCCCTTGATTGTAAATTCAACGTCCCAGTTGCAAAAAACTCCAAGTTTTCAGTATGGTGGGTCTTACGAGGTTAATACAGATGAATAAAGTTCAAAGTGCCAACAAAAAAACGCTGGGTGGACTGGAGAAACTACGTTAGCGCGATGTTGAACGATTTAGTTCCGCTGTCTGACGCTGGTGGCGCTGGCGAGTTGGTTGATACAAGTTGCCGCTAGATGTCGCTAGGTCGCCACGATACCAAAGAAGGCTAACTGCAATGTAGTAGTCTAAGCATTCTGTACCCTATTAGCAACCACCTTAAATTTTACCTAAACTTTGGCAGCGGCACTGTTGTTTTATTTTAATAGTAAAATTCTCGGGTTTTCTAAATATGAAAATTACTCGAACACAAATGCATAACTTAAAGTTATCTGCAATGCATTCATTCAATAATATTTATATAACATCTTGTATGCTTACAACATTACATTTGCGAGGTATAACAGTCTCGTAACGTTTTGCGTCAGGATTCCCACTTCGCGACTCACATAGATTAAGCAACAACCTTCTCATTCCCCATTCCTACCCCCTTTTTTCTAACCCCGCGGATAAATAAACGAAGGAATGAACTTCTCCTCCGTCCGGCCTTTCAGCACTGGCTGGGGTAGTATCCGCGGGAGTTTTTAACTTCATTTATAAGAAGGGGCATTGGTGGTTTTAGCCGGTGCGAGCCCGGCAGTACCAGGGCCCTCCATTCCCAGGTCTACTCGTCTTTACTTGTGGGAGGACCTTGTGCAGGGTCCGTCCGGGTTGGAACCACCGTCTTATCCATTAACCTACCGCCAAGCAGCAGTGTTCGCATTGTTGTGTTCCGGTTTGGGGATAAGACAGCCGGTGAAATGACTAGCATAGAGGCATTCCATCTTAGTCCTCAGGGTTGGCAGTGCATTTGCAGTGTTAGAAGTCTCCGGAAGGGATTTTCATCTCTGCCCCTTTCAAATGTTATTTTCAATATCCTGCTAACTAAAGCAAGGACTTAAGTCTTTGGCCCCTCAGGCAGCAACCAAAACGAAAAAAAAACCGTGAAATTACTAGCATAGAGGTGTTCCATCTATGTCCACAGGGTTGGCTAACTATTTTCAGTCTTAGGATTTCAGTCTTAAGAACGCAAATGTCTGGGCGTCGGGTCCCACTTACCATCTTGAGGCCTGTGTGCTAGTTTGCATTCTCCTTGGCATAAAAAAATACTTTCTTAACAGCTTAGGCAGCATAGCCTCGTAAAGACCATGTACATAATCAAGACCATTTAATTTGAACCATTTTGCAATAAGAATAAAGTTCATTTTCCTATTTTCTTGTAATGAAATTGGCATTGTCGAACAAACGTAATTGAACTTTATTGCCTTGCAACTTAAAAACTCACTGTTTGTAGCATGGTGGGCCACTAGGATAGGCAGTAAATACGTTAAGTACTATTTATTTATAAATTCTCCACAGCTCTGAGGCCGTAAATTTAAATTTAAAATCCGGGCAAATCCCAGGCAAGAATCCCATAGGGCTCTGTATTGTCTTCTGTAATTATATTTAGTCATAATTTGTTCTAGGTCATAATTATCGCAAGTCATTTTTTTTATGAAACTGGTACTTTTCAGGATTTTTATCAATCGAACTTAACCTAACCTAGCATGTCAAATATGTAAGAAATTCTGAGAAATTAACAGTTCCAGCGATATAAAAATTATGACTGCCAATAATTATGTCAATAGAATAATTATGAACAAACAAAAAAGGGAAACGACGGGCTCTCCTCCCATAGCTCTATCCCGATCACTGACTGGATATTGGCAGGTATCTAGAGTTTCGGCTTCATAACTAACTAAGCTCAGGGTTATAAAAATAAATCAACAGAATAATGTTCGAACATACATTTATTGAAATAAAAAATGACATTGGATCTCTTTGGACAGTGGATTGGAATACAATACAATATTGACAGTGACATTAAACTACTCAAAAAAAAAGAAAAAACATAATTTAATACAAAGTGTTGCCATAATACACGGGCACTACGACTATTTATAATAAATTAAAACATACTTTAAAAAAATATAAATAGTAACAAAAAAACAATAGCTTTAACAAAATAAATAAGTTTTTTATAAATAAAAAAAACAACACTGGCCTGTCAATATTGTGGTGGGGGTAGGTAGGGGTAAAAGGAGTAGGTCTTGGTAATGTCATTTATTTATTTCAAAAAAGTACTTTTTAAGTATAGCTGCCGATTTATATTTAAAATAGTTATATTTTTAACAAAAAAAATGTCATAGAAATAAATAGTTTTACACAGAGCCACAACCAACGCGTCATCGACGTAGTCTTTAGATAAATTAGAGAAAAAAGTTAATATTTGTAGGCAAAATTACAAAGCAAAAATACTATTAACAAATTCTAATTAAATAAATACGGGAAAGGATAGGATCGCCTAAAAGGATTCATTAGTATTTTATTAAACGCAGTTTCATTTTCATTTCATTTTAAATACTGCTGTACCAGCCCGTTTATAATTACTAAATTTTACTTTTTACATCAAGAACCTAATCTACTCCTAAACGCGTATGTTAATACTTGAAAATTCTTTAATCAAATTAATTACTAAAAGTTAACACTAAAATAATTTGGTGCATGGTAAACTTGAGGTATATTTTTGATTAATATTACCTTATTATTTATTACTTTTTTTAAACTAACGTTCCACGAATATATTAATTCACGATTCATCTGATGAAGGTTTCATCTTTGGTTTCCTACGTTTCTAATCTCGTCAAACGTTGTTTGGTGCGCTTAAAATCTATTAAAACCCTAAAAAATACTTAAACTCATTTAAAATTGACAAAATTAAACTTTTAAAATCACGATAGTTTCGCAGTCTATTTATAGAATTAATACGCCTTTTAACTTAAAAAAAAACACGATTTTTATAAAAATCAGCAATTGAATAGGTACCGTAGCCTGACAGTTTATTCTTCCAAATATTGTTTTTGACAGATTTATTTACGATTTTTTCCTAGTCACATTTTGTCTTTTTGAAATTGCAACCAAAAAAACGCGAGTGAAAAATCTGCTAAACTAAACAAATACCGATGATGATTTTATTTTAAATAACAGTACTGTTATTTTTAATACCAGTATACAAATTGACGGTACCAAAATTCGCTCCTAAACGAAATCAACAGTACCCCTACATATCAGAATACACATAATAATCACTAGGAAACATTTCCTCACTTTGCCCCGCCTCCCTCTCAACTGGCCACCATTGATTTTCTTTTTGATTAAAGTCCACGTTCCTACTCATAATCTTATTGGTCAATATCTCGTCAAGCCGTGAGGTAGACGGCTTCTGATTGGTCACTTTGTAAATATGATCAGCTAACGCGTTAGCTAGTACTTCTTTAGGTGCTATTAGGTTATTTTCGCAATTTAATTCGTTTACCGACGTTATAGTTCGAAGTCTTTCCGCGTTAAGCCTAGCGAAGCTCCTAGGGGACTCTATATTAGTGATATTTCTAAAGACGTTCGGGTGGTTTATTTCCTCGTAGTAATATATGTTAGGATCTAGGTTAGGTATAGGATTAGTAGGGATGAAGGACCTGTGTTGTACCTTGGTTTTTTCGGCGATTGTTGTTTCGACGTCTTCGTAGTTGACAGTTTCTGGAGTGTTCTCGGCACTCATGAGGCTGTGGAGGCTGGTGGATTCCTCGGCGAGGGAGTTCTTCACGATCGAGGGGGGGGAGAACATTACTGAGCTGTCGCCGGCTAGGGTTTTGCTCTGGAACAAGGAAATTATGGTTAATACATGCTGCAAATATAAGCAAAGTATAAGATAGAGGTTTTGACTATTTAAATGTATAGTCATAAATAGGCTTACTGACTGACATTAAATTGTCAGACTTTTGAAATATAATTTTAATGACAATTTATTCGGTGTTTTTTGTACACGTGCAACACGCCTTATATTGTCGTTAACGGCACAGCTGTGCCACAAGTCACTCAGGGTTACATTTTATTTAGGGTTTCATTTTAACTCTGGTTTGAAGTGGAGTCAGCATATTGATGTGTTGTCGGGTAAGTCGGCGCGGGAAGCGTCTGCTATGTCTCGATTCGCCCCTATACTATAGCAAGAAAATCTTCGCGTGGCTTACTATGCATATGTAAACTCCATTTTAGCAGCTGATAGGGACAGAATGTTGGTTTTGCAGAAGAGGACCGTGAGATTTTAGCTGAAATCCCTCCCTTTTCAACGACCAAGGATCACTTTATAAGGCTGAAAATACCCACGGTTCAGAGTATGTATATCTTTGAGGTAGCCAAATACATGTGGACGTATAAAAATGAGTTCTGCGCACGCCGCCCTGACCAGAGGCGAACGTGTAGGGACACGAGTCCTGCCCCGGTGAGTACCGAGTGTACTGACCGGCGTCTCGACGATGAAGGCGACGTCGGGCACTGCGCGCGCCTGCGGCGTGCTGGTGGCGGCGCCCCAGGCGGGCGCACCGCCCTGACCAGAGGCGAACGTGTAGGGACACGAGTCCTGCCCCGGTGAGTACCGAGTGTACTGACCGGCGTCTCGACGATGAAGGCGACGTCGGGCACTGCGCGCGCCTGCGGCGTGCTGGTGGCGGCGCCCCAGGCGGGCGCACCGCCCTGACCAGAGGCGAACGTGTAGGGACACGAGTCCTGCCCCGGTGAGTACCGAGTGTACTGACCGGCGTCTCGACGATGAAGGCGACGTCGGGCACTGCGCGCGCCTGCGGCGTGCTGGTGGCGGCGCCCCAGGCGGGCGCACCGCCCTGACCAGAGGCGAACGTGTAGGGACACGAGTCCTGCCCCGGTGAGTACCGAGTGTACTGACCGGCGTCTCGACGATGAAGGCGACGTCGGGCACTGCGCGCGCCTGCGGCGTGCTGGTGGCGGCGCCCCAGGCGGGCGCACCGCCCTGACCAGAGGCGAACGTGTAGGGACACGAGTCCTGCCCCGGTGAGTACCGAGTGTACTGACCGGCGTCTCGACGATGAAGGCGACGTCGGGCACTGCGCGCGCCTGCGGCGTGCTGGTGGCGGCGCCCCAGGCGGGCGCACCGCCCTGACCAGAGGCGAACGTGTAGGGACACGAGTCCTGCCCCGGTGAGTACCGAGTGTACTGACCGGCGTCTCGACGATGAAGGCGACGTCGGGCACTGCGCGCGCCTGCGGCGTGCTGGTGGCGGCGCCCCAGGCGGGCGCACCGCCCTGACCAGAGGCGAACGTGTAGGGACACGAGTCCTGCCCCGGTGAGTACCGAGTGTACTGACCGGCGTCTCGACGATGAAGGCGACGTCGGGCACTGCGCGCGCCTGCGGCGTGCTGGTGGCGGCGCCCCAGGCGGGCGCACCGCCCTGACCAGAGGCGAACGTGTAGGGACACGAGTCCTGCCCCGGTGAGTACCGAGTGTACTGACCGGCGTCTCGACGATGAAGGCGACGTCGGGCACTGCGCGCGCCTGCGGCGTGCTGGTGGCGGCGCCCCAGGCGGGCGCACCGCCCTGACCAGAGGCGAACGTGTAGGGACACGAGTCCTGCCCCGGTGAGTACCGAGTGTACTGACCGGCGTCTCGACGATGAAGGCGACGTCGGGCACTGCGCGCGCCTGCGGCGTGCTGGTGGCGGCGCCCCAGGCGGGCGCACCGCCCTGACCAGAGGCGAACGTGTAGGGACACGAGTCCTGCCCCGGTGAGTACCGAGTGTACTGACCGGCGTCTCGACGATGAAGGCGACGTCGGGCACTGCGCGCGCCTGCGGCGTGCTGGTGGCGGCGCCCCAGGCGGGCGCACCGCCCTGACCAGAGGCGAACGTGTAGGGACACGAGTCCTGCCCCGGTGAGTACCGAGTGTACTGACCGGCGTCTCGACGATGAAGGCGACGTCGGGCACTGCGCGCGCCTGCGGCGTGCTGGTGGCGGCGCCCCAGGCGGGCGCACCGCCCTGACCAGAGGCGAACGTGTAGGGACACGAGTCCTGCCCCGGTGAGTACCGAGTGTACTGACCGGCGTCTCGACGATGAAGGCGACGTCGGGCACTGCGCGCGCCTGCGGCGTGCTGGTGGCGGCGCCCCAGGCGGGCGCACCGCCCTGACCAGAGGCGAACGTGTAGGGACACGAGTCCTGCCCCGGTGAGTACCGAGTGTACTGACCGGCGTCTCGACGATGAAGGCGACGTCGGGCACTGCGCGCGCCTGCGGCGTGCTGGTGGCGGCGCCCCAGGCGGGCGCACCGCCCTGACCAGAGGCGAACGTGTAGGGACACGAGTCCTGCCCCGGTGAGTACCGAGTGTACTGACCGGCGTCTCGACGATGAAGGCGACGTCGGGCACTGCGCGCGCCTGCGGCGTGCTGGTGGCGGCGCCCCAGGCGGGCGCACCGCCCTGACCAGAGGCGAACGTGTAGGGACACGAGTCCTGCCCCGGTGAGTACCGAGTGTACTGACCGGCGTCTCGACGATGAAGGCGACGTCGGGCACTGCGCGCGCCTGCGGCGTGCTGGTGGCGGCGCCCCAGGCGGGCGCACCGCCCTGACCAGAGGCGAACGTGTAGGGACACGAGTCCTGCCCCGGTGAGTACCGAGTGTACTGACCGGCGTCTCGACGATGAAGGCGACGTCGGGCACTGCGCGCGCCTGCGGCGTGCTGGTGGCGGCGCCCCAGGCGGGCGCACCGCCCTGACCAGAGGCGAACGTGTAGGGACACGAGTCCTGCCCCGGTGAGTACCGAGTGTACTGACCGGCGTCTCGACGATGAAGGCGACGTCGGGCACTGCGCGCGCCTGCGGCGTGCTGGTGGCGGCGCCCCAGGCGGGCGCACCGCCCTGACCAGAGGCGAACGTGTAGGGACACGAGTCCTGCCCCGGTGAGTACCGAGTGTACTGACCGGCGTCTCGACGATGAAGGCGACGTCGGGCACTGCGCGCGCCTGCGGCGTGCTGGTGGCGGCGCCCCAGGCGGGCGCACCGCCCTGACCAGAGGCGAACGTGTAGGGACACGAGTCCTGCCCCGGTGAGTACCGAGTGTACTGACCGGCGTCTCGACGATGAAGGCGACGTCGGGCACTGCGCGCGCCTGCGGCGTGCTGGTGGCGGCGCCCCAGGCGGGCGCACCGCCCTGACCAGAGGCGAACGTGTAGGGACACGAGTCCTGCCCCGGTGAGTACCGAGTGTACTGACCGGCGTCTCGACGATGAAGGCGACGTCGGGCACTGCGCGCGCCTGCGGCGTGCTGGTGGCGGCGCCCCAGGCGGGCGCACCGCCCTGACCAGAGGCGAACGTGTAGGGACACGAGTCCTGCCCCGGTGAGTACCGAGTGTACTGACCGGCGTCTCGACGATGAAGGCGACGTCGGGCACTGCGCGCGCCTGCGGCGTGCTGGTGGCGGCGCCCCAGGCGGGCGCACCGCCCTGACCAGAGGCGAACGTGTAGGGACACGAGTCCTGCCCCGGTGAGTACCGAGTGTACTGACCGGCGTCTCGACGATGAAGGCGACGTCGGGCACTGCGCGCGCCTGCGGCGTGCTGGTGGCGGCGCCCCAGGCGGGCGCACCGCCCTGACCAGAGGCGAACGTGTAGGGACACGAGTCCTGCCCCGGTGAGTACCGAGTGTACTGACCGGCGTCTCGACGATGAAGGCGACGTCGGGCACTGCGCGCGCCTGCGGCGTGCTGGTGGCGGCGCCCCAGGCGGGCGCACCGCCCTGACCAGAGGCGAACGTGTAGGGACACGAGTCCTGCCCCGGTGAGTACCGAGTGTACTGACCGGCGTCTCGACGATGAAGGCGACGTCGGGCACTGCGCGCGCCTGCGGCGTGCTGGTGGCGGCGCCCCAGGCGGGCGCCAGCGCCTTGCGCGCGCGCTTGTGCGCCGCGCCCGGCTGGTTCTCCTTGCCCTGCTCTGACGCGCGCCGCTTCAGGCTGCCGATGCCAGAGTCGTTCACCTGGGTCAACACACCCGTATGTTCAATAACAGAGTATTACATACAGTATTAACTTCCAACCATTCTGCAGCTTTATCATTCCAACCCCAAATAATAAAACTTATGTGTATGAATAAAAACTCCCCTCGCATTGCATGGGACGGGTAGGTACTTTGATTTGCATCAACATTACAGCTGGCAGATAAACCGGTACAAAATTAATTTGTAGACGGGCATTTTCAATTACCTAGTACTGGGCCCTCAGGAACTACCTTCGACGCTCAATTCTAATAAACGCTAGTTTTTTTTGGAAAGGCTGTAATCACTAGAGCTACGACATACTTTGTGGCTTCAGTACAACTGCTGCCATACTCACTATGGCCGTTAAGTAATAGCTCATTTAGACACTACATACTCCCCATCGATGGATCGAACGATCGGCCCAATCGCGTGGCCTGCTCGATCACCCGATCTTAATCCATTGGTTTTTTTTACTGGTGTTGCCTAAAAGACGAGGTTTATAGAAAATCAACTGTAAACGATAAATACTTCAAACAAAAAAAATAAACACAGCTGCGAAGAAAATCAAGCAATTAAGCTTGAGTAGATTAAAAAGTTCCCTTTTAAGAGGGGTCGAGCATGCATTGCAAAAGACCTATCAAACAACACCCAACACTATGGGGTAGACGAGATAAAAAAGACATCCCCACGTTAAGGGTATAGAGGAGGCGTCGTAAAAAAATTATTTTTCAAGATTTCATTTTACCACTTTGTTGGCGTGACTTATATGTATATTTATGCCAAATTACAACTTTCTAGTACTAAGAGTCTCTGAGCTAGGCTCCGGACGGACGGACGGACATGGCCAAACTATAAGGGTTCCTCGTTCGGCTATAAAACCCTAAAAAAGGTGAAATAAAAAATGGGGTCCCCATACAAAACACGTTTTCTATTAAGTATATTTATTTGTTATATTGAAAAAAATATGGTAAAATTTGGTACAAATTAATAAAAAAAGTGTGAGTTAGGCTTGAGCTGAAAATCGAATTCAATCCGGAATATAGTAAGGTATTATACCTTACTGTGCGCAATACGCACTTCACCGAGTTTTTTTGTAAATCTCTACTAAACAAGCAATTTTTTCGTGTCAATACACCACCCATAGTTAAATTGTCAAGCGTTGTCATGGTAACAACAGTTTCATAATAACTATATTTTATCATCGTTCCAAGCCGCCCTGTATATGCAACGTACCTGCGGCTGCGCATCCTGGTCCGCGGCGGCCGAGAGCAGCGAGTCGCTGAGCTGCACCGTGCTGTCGGACTCCTCGCGCTCGATCATCTCCGTGATGTCCTTCACGAGCACGCCGGGGCTGGACGGCTCGTAGTTCAGCCCGGACTTCTTGCCGATCTCCGCCATGGCTATCTTGAAGGGAGTTGGCGTTCTGGAAAAAATAATGATAATCTTGATTGATTTTGTTTTTATAATTTAAATTGATCATTATTAAGTGACGGCAAGCTAAGCAGAAACGGGAACTTTTGTCTGTCATGAAGAGGCGAAAAACTGCATATCTCGGTCACGAGCTTAGGCATGATAGATATGACCTTTTGCAAGTTATAATGATGGGCAAGGTTGCCGGTAAACGGCGAGTTGGTCGGAGAAAGAAGTCGGGGCTCCGCAACATCCGAGAGCGGACTGGAATAGCGAGCGCATCTGAACTGTTTCGACTCGCTAAGGACATACAACAATTCCAGAAGTTAGTAGTCAACCTTCACTATAGTCGAGTCCGGAATTAGGCGAACTAACTTGACAGCCGAAAATGTTGCCAGACATAGGAAAAAATAAATAGTGATAGGTTTATGTCGACACAAATATGTCGATATAACCTTGTGCCTTCTATAAATCTGACTATATTTATATTTTATCAAGTAATTGTCATCGAAACTTTCACACTCATACATACTTGCCAAATAGGGAAAAACTACAGCAATTTTTACGATATAATATGATCTGAAGGATGTACGGTTTAAAGCGGATATTTACGATACTTACTCCTCAAATTAGGAATAAAATACAAAAATAATGCTGACATTACAACAGGCCATTGTGATCCTTTTAGGTGGCTTCCAAATTATTAGTTAGATTTAAAACACAATAATAATGATAAACTAGACTTTTTAAATATCGATATTAACAGCACTAGCCAAACTGTGGCAACATTAGTGTACAATGAACTGTCAAGTTAGTTCGCCTAATTCCGGACTCGACTTTAGTTGGAGAGGCACTTGAAGAAGAAGTCACGGGAACTATAAGTGAATTTATTGACGCTGAATTATGACTTTATAATACCTATTATTATGAGTTTACATTTAACTTTGTGACTTGTTTTATTAATATTATTTGTGAATAATTATTGTTTTGTTTTTAAAGATCATAATATGAATTCTGTAAAATTGACATGTTTGAATATTATACAACTGTATCTTATATTATTAAAAAAAAATGTTCTTACTTGGGCGTGATGGCGGGCTGGTCGCGGGCGCCGGGCGTGAGCGCGGGGCTGGCGGCGCGCGGCGTGGGCGTGTGCAGCAGCGGGCTGGCCAGCGCGCCCCACTCCTGGGGAAATAGCTATGTTCAAGTCGCTGTGTTCTGTCACATGAAGGATGTCATTCTTTATTTAAGACTATGCCGAGCATCCAGTGGCGCCCTTGTTACTCTTAATGTGTTTTCTAATAAACTAAAGTATTGTCATCAAGAAATTTTAGTGATGTAAATTGGGTCAGGGCTCGGATATCGGCCCGAAGCGCGCGGTCTAGGCGCTGCGTATCAAACGTTAAAACAAGCACTCTTAGTATGTTTTATCAGATATAATCCTGTACAATCTTGCTCACGAGTACCGAGCGCAAAAAGGGCGCGCCTGTTTCGTGGCGACGGACCCGTCGCTTGGTATGTTTCGTCACGAACAAGTCGGTTGGTCCCTTAGAGCTAGAGTCGTTACCCGGGCGTGCAGCTGGTGGTGCAGCGGCGTGGCGTCGAAGGGCGGGAAGGAGAGCGCGGGCGAGTTCAGGAACTGCGACGGGCTGAAGGGCAGCGCCTTGATGGGCGTGCCCGTCGCCTCCAGCGCCGCGCGCGCGCTCGGGGCCCAGGTCTGGGGACCACGGAGCTGGTTACTCATACATTTTAAGTAGACTACGGTCGGCCTTATAAGTAGCTGCTTTATTGCTTTGTCACTTGCTTTATATCTTAAACACTTAATGGATTGGAAGAAAAGGGCCTATTCAATGGCCCGCTCGATCTCCTGACCTAACTTCGATTGATTTCTACGTCTGGAGAAAATTCAAAGAGCTAGTGTACGCAACAAAAGTAGAAAGTAGAGAGAATTTGATCGCGAAAATTAATGACGCGTTCGCTAGAAATACGTAGTAAAACAACTATAAAAATTTAAGTATTTTTTAAAATATGTACTTTTTTTAAACAACTTGCGTTTTTTCTTGTGAAATCAGCCCATTTTACTGGCTGAATCTACGACCAAGTAAAACTACCATTTTAGACTGTTTTTTTTTTGTTCTAAACATGTCATGTACAACAAGTAGACCGTAAGAATAGTCAGGAACTAGATAAGTTTTGGTGATATTGGAAAACCTGAGGAGGTTCTTCTTATTATAATCGTGTCATAAAGGTGACTCGGACGATTTTTTTTTATTGGTGTTTCACACTGTCGGCTCATATTTTTTATTTTATTCACTATCAAAATAAAATTGAATACTTTTGTGCTGTCACAATAAAAATATAGATAACTTGTGGAAGATACCGAAAAAAAATCAAAAAAAATCAAAGGGAGTCCAAAAACGTATTGAAAGTGACTCTAGCTACCCACTCTATTCATTTGGCACACGACCTGCATTACACCTTAGCTCTATCCTTTACACTCGCTGTAAAATGAACACTAATCCATCAAGGGTGTTAAAGCGACTAGGCCCCAAAGTGCGCAACTACTTATAACACCAACTATACAGTAAAAAAAATATGGTAGTATTTAAATTCCAAAAATATATCCACGCGACTCTATTCCTAGGACAATAAGGTACCACAGATTTTGGCAGCTTAGGCACAGTACTTATAGTAGTTTGTTTTAAAGCAATAGTATACCGCCTTCTTGCATGTGAACATACAATAACATATTTATAGTATATAATAGTACGATAAAAAAAAACAAGATAACCCCGCTACCGTACCAAGTAGTTCATCTCCCTTTAGAAGTTACTGTTACCTATTGCCGCTCGGGCGCTAAGATTGCGTCGATGCACGTTACTCAATACTCAATACACATGCAAACAAACGCGGAAACGGCGCGGCCCTGACTAAGGGTCTCCCCAGACCTATCAACGCCGAATCGTTTCAGCCGGTAAGAACAAGTTTTATGTCCATGCAATAAGAGCGAAATCGACGTCGTTCCGTTCGCAACGCCGAATCGAGCGGAGCCGAGCCGAGCGAGTTTTCGCTCTTATTGCATGGACATAAAACTTTTTCTTACCGGCTCAAGCCGATTCGAAGTCGATAGGTCTGGGGAGACCATAAACCGGCTCCGTCCGCCCTGTTGTGTTTGCTTGTGGCACACTTTTGTTTGGACGAACTACTCTCTATACATTTCTGTGTGATAAAATAATAAAAAAAAAATGATCGATACAATACTCCGACTCACATTGTGGTTAGGCGTGATGGTGTGATTCTTCTTGGCCTTCCGCCGGAGAATAGGGGGAGGGCTGCTGGTGACGGACGACTTCTTGGGGCTCAGGTACACTGACGGGACTACGATTTCTTTGCTAGAGTCGGGTTGGACCGCGTATGTCACTGGAATTTAAAAAAGTTAAAAAGTTAAGTTAAGTTTAAGCATAAAAATGTACTTTTCAGTTCTCGTGCTCGTAAAGTCCTTCTTTATGCTGGGAAAAGGCTGCATAAAATTGCATTTTATGCACTAGTGCATAAAGTGTTGTCGTCATCAAGACTAAGACAATTCAGCCCTAAAGTGTAATTCTATGGAACTAGCTAACTATGTAAACAAACCGCCATATTGAAATTGTCTCTGAATTATGAATTTACTAGTGATGGGCAATACTCCTTTACCTATGTCAAACTATATCGAATAATAAAAAACCGAAATTAAAAAACAAGTATGTACTTAGTTACTTATTTCTAATTTGTTGAATCACGATCTGAAGAAAAATCGGTACTTGAAGATGATATATCATATCACCAGTATTTATTATAAAAGGTGCCGTTATATCATCTGTCGTCGATCGATGCAGGCATCGATGATGCCTTAATATATCGCCAACTTTAGCCACAACACTACCCATCATAGACAATTGTAGAATTTAAAGAAACAAAAACGTCATTCCATCAGGTCCTAATAACCTAACTTAAGAAATCATTTAAACTTTTAATTAAATGTAAGAGATATAGCTATATATTTGGTGATTTTGTATTTTACAGTAACGACCGTTTCAATAGTGTATGGTTTCAATGGTGTTTGATGAGGTGGTGTGAAAATTCAAGGAGAAACAGTGACAAAACAATGTTAAGTCATTTGTTCACATAGTTAGCAAGTTCCATAGAAATACACTTTACATACTACGTGACTGTATTAAATAAACTTGTTATTGGAATACATTTACGGAATTAAGTGTTACGGAATTAAGTGTTACGGAATTTAGTGAAGAGGAAATAATGCTAACACCTACACAACCTAATAGAAAAAAAATCATTAAAGTTTGGAGAAGCGGCAAACAAGTCAGTACAATCTCATTCATGCAAGTCTGTTTACATTATCACCGTTTTATTTCCTCGTAATCGAAGTGAAAACCAGAGTCCTAAAACCCATTTTATCCTCGATTTAATTATAGTAAATAAGCAGCACGAGACTTAGTAGATGGGTTTAGTTTAGGGAAAATAAGAGTAAAACATTGATTTACAATTTGAAGTCAGCCTGTATATCGTTATCCTAACTTTATTTTCCCAACTAAATAAATACATTTCAAATAACGTTTGTTTCAATAAAAATCAAAATATTTGTCTTACCGCTGCAAAAAAACGAATCATAAGTGTCACAAATCTTAATTGACATCTCTACATACCAACATCGTCTCTATGATCAGTTCTCGACGACACGTTGGTCAGGTAATTTTTGATGGGGGAATTCGATGGCAAAGTCTCCAGGTTGATAAATCTGTAATCAAAGACAATTTATCAAGTTAACAAAAGATGACACTTAGCTAATATTATAAAAATCATATAATCATAGAATGCTTTCTCTAGCTCGTGTTTCAACTGAACACTCGCAGGTAAAATACAACTTTCCCACCTTGTATAACAAATAACTATTTCTCAAAAATGACCGAAAAAGTTGACATTACTAACTCCATACTGAGACGCGAAGTACATAGTTTACAAATTAAAAAAAATACATTGCGTGCTCGCTACACAAGCCCGCAATGTTGCATACAAATTTCATTGTTATCTAGTTTGTTACTTTTTAAAAAGTGAAAACGGCCATAATAAAATGAGGGCACAAGTCTTAGACATCCATATTTTATTCGAAACGTAACTTTTTTATCTGTATCTGGAATAGCTTGAGTTTTTTTTTCTAAAAAAGCTTGCGTTTCTCCTTGTCATAAATTGAGTGATGTTATTTCACGTGAACTTTGTGTTTATACGCGATTTGTATCTTGCGATTTTTGAGAAAAGCCCTATACAGTGGTGGTCACATAATTACAGACACTGGAAGCATATTAAAATAACTAAGATTTGTCTGTATATTTTTTATCAGCCCGCTATTGTAACTTGCTACACAATTAATAAAATATTTGTGTTGTTATTGTGTAATGTTAAAGCGAAACATTAACAACAAAACTTGTCTTTTATTTGGTAAAACTTAATTGTAAGCAGTGTAAATCAAAGATAAGATTAGTAAGATCTGGCCATATAATTAAAGACACTCCATTTGCTTACAAGAAATAAATAAAAAAGAGTTATTATTGAAATTATCTTATTACATACGATTTATAACATGTTTTTAGAATACATTTCGATACGTATTAATATTTGGTTGCATGTCCTTTTGCAGCAATAACAGCACGACATCTCTTGGCCATGGAAGCGATCAATTTTGTACAAGCTTGAACCGGAATTTGCCCCCATGCTTCTGTAAAAGCTGTGTAAAGTTGATCGACGTTTGATGTACGCTTTGTCGCGACTGTCTTCTTCACCTGGTACCACAAGTTTTCGATCGGTTTTAAATCCGGACTGTACGGGGGCCAATCCAAAACTGTCACAAACTGGTTCCTTAAGAAGTCTTTTACTACTTTTGCAGTGTGTTTAGGGTCATTATCTTGTTGAAACGTCCAAATGACCGGTAAATTTTGCTCGGCATAGGGTAGCATGGTTTCTTCTAAAATATTTTTGTACTGGTATTTATCCATATTGCCTTCTATCTTCCTGACTGGTCCGACACATTCTCCATTTTTCACTACTTTCTTGGTGTACTTTGGATCCATTTCTTTGTTCGGGGGGCGTCTAACATATTGTTTTCCGTCAGAATTAATCATATTAATTTTTGTTTCATCCGAAAACAGTAAATTTTTCCACTCTCGTTCAGTCCAGTGTTCATATTTTTTAGCAAAGGCTAACCTTGCCTTAACATTTTGCTTTTTCAAAAGTGGCACCTTCCGAGACACTCTCCCGTGCAAGTTTGCCTCACATAGTCTTCGTCTAATTGTTCTAGCAGATACACCCGTCGACCCTCCAGAGCCAAATAACTCGGAACGTATCAGTTCTGATCCTTTGAACGGTTCTTTTTTGCTAACAACACCATCCTAGAGTCTTCCCGTGGAGTAGTTTTCCTAGGTCTCGGTTTTCTGGGTACGTTTTCGGTCGTGTTGAACTTCTTGAAATGTTTTATAGCATTCATAACCATGTCCTTAGAACAGTTCAAATGGTTTGAGATTTTTCTGTATGACCAACCTTTGTTATGAAAGTTCAAAATAATCTTTCTCGTGGACGAATCGCAACTTTTGTTTTTTCCCATATTGATTCATTTAAAACGTATTAATTTTAATGAAAAAAGTTCAATTTTATGAGTTATGTTGACGTTTCATGCAAATACGTGGCAAAACAAAGAAAGACAGAATGTAGGCTTTTTTTCTTTTTTTAAATTCAGAACACGCTGGTTCACTGTCTTTAATTAGCTGGCCAGCTAGAAGTACGTTAAAAAAGTTTGTGTTACATTCCGATAATGAGCAGTGTCTAAACTACTGAGCAACACAACTTTTTTTGTCTCTCATTTTAAGAATACAACGTCATATGTATGATTTAGTAACAAATACATTATATTTAATACCTACTTTGGCAATTTGTAGTACCATAATCAAGTTTATTGTGATCAATTAGGGGGTGTCTCTAATTATGTGTCCACCACTGTATATGCCTCGGCAGGAACGGCAATTGCCTGCTTCACTGCCTAGGCAATAATGTACTATTGTTGAATGTAAAAAAAAAAAAAAAAAAAAAAAAAAAAAAAAAAAAAAAAAAAAAAAAAAAAAAAAAAAAAAAAAAAAAATGCTACCCACTTGAACGGCGACTCGCAGATCTCGACGGTGTCGGCGGGCAGCAGCGCGGCGCGCGGCGGCCCGGGCGCGCGGCGCAGGTGGCCGAGCTGCTCCTTCAGCAGCGCCCGGAAGCGGAGCACCTGCTTCGACGCGGGCGCGCCCGAGCCGCTCTGGCTCGACTCGTTCAGGGAGTCCCACTCCTGAGAACACGGAGGGATACGTTGATTTTTAAACCTTTCATCATCATCATGTCAGCCGAAAGACGTCCACTGCTGGACATAGACCTCCCCGAGGCTCTCCACTCAGACCGGTCGACTCTTGACTAACTCTTGCTTTAGAGGACGTAGATTTTGTCGACGATAAAGCGAGCTCACCCAGAACATCGTCAACATACTAAACATTCCTATTCACAGCTAGCTATTAAAGAGGACCTGATACCAATCATGTGGAAGCTCCGGCAAAGGGCGGGGCGCCGCGTGAGTCGCAATGGAAGCGAGACATCTGCTGTCTCTTTCCCCACCACCGACGCGCGGCCGCGCGGGCTGGCCGCGAATCGGCGTTTATCAAAGCAGAGCGAAGCCAGAGCCATTCGGAGCAGGACTACGCGATGTTCATGCTATATCCGCGCGCGGACCTTATTTCCAAGTTTGTTGTATTAGTGTTACTTAGATAATAAACATTAATTACTACTTTGCGATTTCCTTTCACTATAAAAAAATTCAGATTGTATGCACTAGGAAATACAGACGCCGGAAACGCATTCCACACTTTCTGAAGTTTTTTGCGGCGCTTCTTCTCCGCAAAGGTCTTGTCCGAAGCGCTAATAGATTCACTCCATATTACCGACGTGTTTTAAAGAGCCCTCCTCATTGTACCAATTTACCGAGTAAGATATTGCATTTGGATTTTTTGAATTTCATGGCTCTTGTCCCACTGCCGGCGAGGAAGCGATTAGCTATCGAAAATATATAGATCCCGTGTCAATAAAAAAAGATACATATTTTAATAGTTAAAAAGGTTTATTTTGCACTAAATAGTGTGATATTATAAATTTATCTATGAAATAAACTTTTTATGAAAAAAATATACCTTGCCGAGTTTCTTACGCCGGTTCTTCTCGGAACAAAGGTTTTATTTTTCGAAAGTTTTTTCTATTTAAACATACGTACCATATTTATAGACATGTTAATAAAACTAATGCTTAACCAAAACATACTACCAAAATTACACGTAAATCACAATTAATTTGAAATAAAAATGCAAACAACACCAACAAAAAGCTAACAAAATAAATGATTTAAGTTCTAATTCACACAAACGTTACTTCCAAAGATTCATAAAATATGTAAAAAGAAAGAAAACCGTCTACCAGACAGCTAAGAATCTACGTATGTTGGCATTTTAGTAGGTAAAAACCCCACTCTAAAATTGTTAGCACTAAAGTTAACGCAAAAGAAAAACATAGGGCACTAAATCACGTAATCTCCAGATCTGTGTTTTACGTGAAGGAGCCCCGTTTAAACTAAAATTAAGTGAATTCTAAACGTTAAAAAACATCTAATAACTACTTCTAGCATACTTTGGAAAACCATTATTATGAGGGTGAAAACGTCGAGTAAAAAACTCAAAAACAAATCAAAACAGGTAAAATGAAATCGTGTAAGCAGCAAAGAAAATTAAACTTGAATATGGAATATGGATGCCTTGTTCAAAATAAAAGTAATTCTTTTGTTAAATTTATTTCATCCACGAAAACATCCATATTAGCAGGAAACATTACGACACTTTAACATATATCTCAAAGTAACTGAGTTAATTATATGACATTGCGTAGAGTATGCACTAACGGCCGAATCCTATGTTCAAACCGCGGATACATAAGGCTTACTTCGGGTTAAATATTGACCTTTCATCATGTCAGCCGAAAGACGTCCACTGCAGGACATAAGCCTCCCCCAGGGCTCTCCACTCAGACCGGTCTTGTGCTTTTCGCATCCACCGCGTTCCCGCGATCTTCACAAGGTCGTCACTCCATCTTGTTAGAGGCCTACCTACAGCTCGTCTCCCGGTCCGCGGACGCCACTCAAGAACCTTCTGACCCCATCGGCCATCAGTCCTGCGAGCGATGTGCCCCGCCCACTGCCACTTAAGTTTAGCTATTCTTCGGGCTATGTCGGTAACCTTAGTTCTCCTGCAGATATCATCATTTCTGATTCTATCACGCAGAGAAACCCCGAGCATACCCCTCTCCATAGCCCTCTGGGTGACTTTGACCTTCCTTATGAGGCCCATTGTTAGCGCCCTCGTATCAGATCCGTAAGTTTGACCTTTACCATGTCATCATCATCATGTCAGCCGAAAGACGTCCACTGCTGGACATAGGCCTCCCCCAAGGCTCTCCAAGGGTTGCCAACCGTACTATAATATATAGTATTGTACTATATTTTGACTCAGTGTACTATATACTGTTAAAGAAATATATAGTACGCAAAAATACTATATTTCGGTCATTCCTTATAATACATATGCAGTTTGGGTTGGCCGTTTCAAACAGATTTAAGCACCAATGTATTTGGAGTGGAGAAATAGCATTTTCAGCTCTGATAGTTGCCGATAGCAGGCTGAATTTAAGTAAGTAGTAAATTTTGTGCATTATATTTAATAAAGTACTAATTTACACACTTTGTATAAAAATAACTTCAAAATACTATATTTTCTTTCAGTGTACTATATTTTTTATACTTTCGGCTTGAAAATACTATATTTGCCCAGAAATAGTTGGCAACCCTTCTCCACTCATGTCCTTTACCATGTGTCAAATTTTAATCCGAAATAAGCCTATCTATCCGCGGTTTGAATATAGTTCGGCCATTGGTTAAACTCTATTTATTTCTTCTTATAGCGACTCTCCAACAAATGAAGGTTGGCAGTCAGCTCCGCATATTAATTTAACAAGACTTTTTTCTCTCTTATTTGTTCATTTAAAGTGTCATAAGTATAGGTTCTAAAAGCGTTGTTACATATTACGCTGGCGAATTGATTTCTTGACAATGACGACATTTTTTTTAAATTATTAACAAACTGTCTTGCCAGCAAATTATAGTAGCAACGATTTTAAGCAATGATCTGTAACATGACTAAAGACCAAGGTAAACTGCATAAATTTGAAAATGGAAGTTCGCTCGCGTTATCTCCATCCCTTTCTCGATTTAGTCTCGAGTGCTGAGAGTGAGAGTGAGAGAGAGAGTTACTCGTTACCTGAAGTTTCGAATTTAGTATTTCGTGGTAAGCACCCAGGCTACTCTTTTCACATAGGGTAAACCATAATGTTATTGCCCGCGACCAGTGATTGCCCACTACATTTTAGAGACTGTAATCACAAAAAAAAAAAACTTGCGTACAAACATAGGTAGCTTTGTTACTGCTTGTTACACGTGTGTGTAGGAAATACTTTTTTAGTGATTGCAGTTTCCAAAAAATGCAGTGGGCAATCACTGGTCGCGGGCAATAACAGTATTGTTTACCCTATCAATAAGTTTACATTTATTTCCATCAATATTTTCCAAAATATTACGGTTTCAAAAATGAAGGCGTCCAGTTTCGTTCCAAAACTTATCTCCACTTAGATTTACTTCATTATTATTTAAAAAAAGAAAATTCTGTTTGCAGTCTTATGTAGCTTAAGCCTTTGTTAGAGTTTTACTAGCAGCATACCACAAGTCTTTAGTCACGTTTGTTGCCTACGTATCAATTTGGCATAACCTCAAAGTGAACATTCAAACATGTGCTAATATTTGTTATGTTTATATGTAATTTCCTACCTATACCTACAGTACCGGAAAATAATATATGACCTTTGTACTTTCATCTCATAGGATTACCTATAAATGTGACTCACAAAAATTGACAAACAATCAAGAACTAATTGACCGATTGTATTGCTATTATTCAATTCGTTAGCCGATTAAATAAGGTTCAAAATGTTATATAACAAATGTTTGTATACATATCGTAGTTTAAAATATAGTATTTAAACTACGATTTAAAGTACATTTATTATAAACCATTTTGAATGTTATTTAATCAGCTAACGAATTGAACAATAGCAATACAATCGGTCAATTAGTTCTTGATTGGTTGTCAATTTTGGTGAGTCACATGTAGGTAAAATCATATTAGATGTAATTACAAAGATGATATATTATTTGCCAGTAAGTACTGTATGTATGTTGAATTTACACTCGAATACTTTGAGATTATGCCGAATTAACTGAGAAGATAGTCTAACTTCAAATGAAAAACGCATTATTTACTTACAATATATTTGTATTGTAATGTAATATGTCGTTTTCAATTTGAAATTATAGTTTTACACAAAACATAAGTCGCCTTGTCGAATTCATTCATTATCAATTGAGCTCTGCAAAACTGCCTAATTATCTAAATCGTGGTCCGTAATAAAATCAAGGGATAGTCCTATATTTTGCCTCATGTTCTAAATTAGCAAAGGATTTTCTTACTGTATTGTTAACATTAGGAGACACCCACGACTTTGCACGTTAGTTTTCTACTTCTGTGCTGTCTCCTATTTCTATTCGTGGTTAATTCTTTCTTTAGGGAACGTAGGAATATTCCTTTCAAATTCCAAGTCTCTCTTTCAAGTTTAGGTGCAGTGGTTTAATCTGTGCCGTAATGTCTGTCAGTCAGTCACGGGAGACTTGTATGTGAATCCTATACTAATCAAAACAAAATAGGGGCCACGCTACGTTCTACATACAAAAGAACTGTTTTCGGAGAAGGATCATTATAACGAATCTTAAACTCTAATTTTTAAAATTACCATTCGAAAGCTGCGATGTTCAACTTAAAAGTGTCGTTTATTTTATTTTTTGTCCCTGGTTTTGTGTTTATCGTGCGCGTGGTATTTTAAAACAATTTTCAAATTTCATACAAAATGAGCAAAAATATGCAATTTTTTTAAAAACCACACGCACGGTAAAAACATAACAATAGATTTTAAAAAAAACCGCTTGCAAGTTGATTATTGCAGCTTCCGAATGGTAGTAAATTCAAAAATTAGAGGTTAAGATTCGTTATTTAATGATTCTTCTCCGAAAACAGTTATTTTGTATGCAGAACATAGAGTGGTTCCTATTTTGTTTTGATTAGTATAGGATTCACATACAAGTCTCCCGTGACTGACTGACATACATTACGGCACAAATTAAACCACTGCACCTAGTGACTTGGAATGCTCTAATTTCGTCTAATTCAAATGTCATAATGACAGATAAGGACAGAGCATATTTTAAGCGTTTTTGAATAAGACGGTAATTTTTTTTTGCTGTTATTCCTAAGGGAACAACCTCACCACGGCGCGTAAATTACGGTCCGTCAAAATTGACGTCCTGTCATGACTATGACCCATGGTTTTGTAGACCGTATTCTATCGGTGTGGCCGATCATTAACCTAATTAACTTGCGACGTCATGTTTTGTGTGAACTGTCAGCTTCCCAGCTGAAGATCCGCCGGCAACGGCTCGGGCCCCGAGAAGCGACTAACATCATTGTAGGCGACGGTGACGCGCGCGGCCGGGCCCCGCGGCGCGCGGCGGCGCAGGCTCTCGAACGAGTCCAGCAGCTCCGGCTCGAACTTGCGCCGCATTGTCGAGTTCCAGTGGTTCTTTATTGCGTTGTCCGTTCTGGAATTAACGTTATTCTATGTTATTAAGAGGTCAAATAGAGGTTATAAAGTCGGTAATGTTCCGTGATCTGATTCCTAATAACCATAATGCCTTTCGTCGGTGATACTGCAAAATAAACCTTACTGTTTCATTAAAAGGTGCATTTTGCTCCTTATTTCAAATGTTTATTTTTTTAATAGCATGGGAAGGCAAACGAGCCCACAGGCCACCTGATGGTAAGTGGAAACTGTGACCCATAGACATTCGCATTCACAAGACTGCAAATGCGGTTTTGCAGTTTCACCGACGATATTTAGACAAACCTTAAGAAGCATGTTTTTTTTCCAGAAAGCCTTTAAAAAGTCCCTTTTGGCAGCATTGTATTCTTTTATTTACATTCGGCAACAAAATGCTCAGTATACAGGGTGTCCTCTGACCTTGGGGCTTTAAATGCATGGATCGTTTCTACTCCTGAAACTGAACTTCTTTTGTTATGTTAGTTGTTAAAAATATGCCCAACAAAAAAAACATACCAGTTAAATGTAATTTTCAATGTACGCGATCCAATTCTCTCTTTTCCTTTAGGCCTCGTACCAAGGAAATGTCGCACCCGTACCATGAGATAGTGATTAGATGGCCAGTATTGAATACACTGATTTTACAATTAGACTTTTACATCAATTAGTTATCGAAACTTAAGTTATTTTTTAATGTTGCAGAACAAAAGTAGTTCCGTTAAGCGAGTAGAATCGATCATTGGATTTAAAGCCCCAAGGTCAAAGGCACCCTGTATAATAAAAGGCAGTATAACACAGAATAGCTTATAGAAATAACGACTATATTGTCTAGGTCGTACGGTTCATTTTAATTAAAAGCTCGGTCAGAGATATTACTTATAGTAAACCGGCAATAGTTACCTGCCCGGCAGCAGTTTGGCTATTTTGGCCCACTGGTTCCCGAGCGTCTTATGCGCCTGGTATATCACGCGGTCTTCGTGCTCCGTCCAAGCAGTTTTCTTTATCGAGGGGTTTAAGTGGTTGTGCCATCGCTCTCTGGAATATGAAAATAATAAAATTAATGGGTGATGGTTTTGACCTTGAATCACCGAAGCTCATTTTATAGAATGTTTTACTTTGTTCAACTTTCATTTCATTGACAGGAAGGAATTACAATTTTTTGGTGGTCTAACCTTATTTATTTATTTTTGACCCGGGGGAAATGCCTATGCATACTAACCTAACCTAAAAACAATAAAATTCGATGAAATTATACATTCGATCAAATGAGCGTCGGTTATTTAAAGGGATATTGTTTTTGACATGCCTTCTGCGTGTCATGCCATCCTACTACGTAATTTTACTATCTACATGCAACCGTGCAACGACAACTGGTCGCACCGTCGTGAAAAAAATAAAAAATAAACTAGTCTGTTGAAATAAGAATTCCGATTTAGAAAGTGTAAATTAAGTTTATTAATTTACCTGCACTGCTTTCCTATTCTGCCCTTGAGATGCCTCGCTATCACTGTCCATTTCTTGGGGCCGTATTTGGCGACTAACTCTACTACCTTCTCGTCTTCCTGTAACAAAAGAGATACAACATTATATAAAACAACAAGTCTTATATAAAGCAAGCTTTAATAACACAGCTGCTGTTTGGATAATTTCGTCAATATACTGTTCGTTATAATTATGGTTTATTCGCATATTATACACTTTCGCATTTTATACACTAATGAAAAATTTCAATTCCAGACCCAAGGCACCCCTTAGTGGCATAAATATGAGGTAGGTTTAGGTTATGTTAGTTTTGCAGCAGGCCCGGAGGGCCAAACTATCCAGAAATAGGTCGACTTTCTGCGAAAGTGTATATAATGCGAATAAATCATAATTATAACGTTTATACAGAGTTTTTTTTTTGTTAATCAATAACTGATGTTGTGTTATTTTTACTCTAGCTTAAAAACATTACAGATATTGCCGATTCAATTATTATTTTAATGGCGCTAAAAAAAAAGTAAAATTAAAATAAATAACTTACATCATAAACTATTACTAAAAACATAACTACAGCATAGCCTGAAATTGGAACATATTGCCAATACTAAATCAATTTTAAATTACACATTTAACAATTAACCCAAAATTATATAAACAAAAACCAAAAAAAGAAACAAACCAGAAAATATAATTTATAAATTAAACATACACAAGTATTAAATTAAAAAGCATAAAGTGACCGTCACACAACAAGCCGGCTAGTCTGTGGTACAGGGCGGGGTTTCACAATCTGTGACACTTTGCCCTGCCACAGACGGGTGTATCTATCTATGGCTCTTTCATTTTTATTTCAGCGGTAATGCTATGCTATCCCACACCGGAAGATTACAATGTGGATGCTGCTTGGCAGTAGGTTAAAGATAAGATAGTGGTGGCGATCCGGACAGACCCTGCACAAGGTTACTTCTTACGAGTCCAATCCAGTCAAACAAAACAAAGAAAACGTTAAAATCACTACAGAAGTTTTACGCCGGTATTGTTAATTAATTCTTGGCGATTTGATAAAGTGTAACTATAATTGTCGGGCCCCCGAACGATAACACTCTTAAAGTTAATTCAAGGTCTAGTCAAAGGTCTAATAAACGTTTAGGTATATTTTGCACTTTGGATAATGGTATCCTGACTTTTTACCAAATCATCATTTGACAA
Organism: Acleris emargana; assembly: GCA_927399475.2. NCBI lineage: Eukaryota > Metazoa > Arthropoda > Insecta > Lepidoptera > Tortricidae > Acleris > Acleris emargana. The sequence goes on from OV656858.1 coordinate 2,679,365, forward strand.
ACTATATGATTTTACAAAAACGTGTTTGTGCTCAAACCATTACATATTACATAGCGTCGGTGAAACTGCAAATCCGCGTAAGTAACATGTTTAATAAGGAGCAAACTGCACCTTTTTAATAACAACGTAAGGTTTATTTTGCTCTATCATAAATTTGTTATACGCGGTTTGCAGTATCACCGACGACAGGTTAAATGGGCTCGTTAAATAAGTTAGGTTAGGTTAGACACTTGACCACAACAAATTTTTTAATAATGCGGCGGGAAGCATCTCTTTGCGAAATGAAAGTTTGTAAAATGATGATCTTTGCGAAATGACAATACCGCGCATATTAGTTTACACCATCCCTCAATAATCATTATCTTTATTGTAATGCATCCTAATGGCAGCGTATGTGACGTCACAATGCGGCGATTGGCTCAAGATTCAAACAGTTGGTCGTAATCAACGGACAACCATTACTTACCATCAAGGACACACATACCTACATCATATCAACATCGCCTAACAGTACTACAAGCCTACAGTCTGTGAGCACTTGAAGAGGCTTCGGCTTAGTACTTCTCTCTCACTCGCTCTCAATAAGATCGTATGAGAGCGAGTGAGAGAGAAGTACTAAGCCGAAGCCTCTTCTAAGTGCTCACAGACTGCATATTCCCTTAGTCGCCTCTTACGACATCCACGGGAAGACATGGAGTGGCACTATTCTAACCCAGCAACCACATGATACAGATCAAAACAGAGGCAATGAGCAAAAAATACAAATCGATCACTAATAAACCTCAACAATTAAACCGCTCATCCTTAAAGGATCCCCAAGTCAATACAATGGATGGCAAAAAAGAATGACCAATCAGATCTGAGGCGTGCGAAAATTCGTTACTATACAAGGTGAACGGGTTGGTGTCAAAAAAATATGAAATTGTATACGTTTGTAGGGAATTATTAGTAAGATAATTGGTTCCGCTTTCCTGATCATTTCGCGAAGGAGGCATAGCTAGAAACTCTTGCATTTCCATACTATTTATAAACGTCATTTACGTAACGGTCTAATTGGAACACCAATCAAAATGACTTGACCATATTTATTGTTAGTCAGATATTACCTTAATTTACCTTAGATTAGCCAAGATCTAAATTTATGAGGATTTAAAAAGATATACTTTTTAAATCCTCATAAAATAAAAGCTTTGTTTTCAACAGAGATACATTGTACATACTTTTAAAACCCAGTTTTGTAGTTAACGATAAGTGTAACTAACAATAAAAAAATGGTCTACAACTTTATGATTGGTTGTCCAAATTGAGAAGTCCGTTTATAGTTCGAAGATAAATTATGACAGTTATTTAATTTATTATTGGACGATTCTCGAGGGAATAGTGCTTTACGCTTACGGGAAAAGGTAAGTCCATCTAAAGTAAGGTAAAATCGGGGAAAAATGGGGGAATTATGGGGTATAAATTCTACGCATAGGAAGTTGCAAGCATACTCTAGTTTATAATAAAAAATAAAAAAAAATGCGCCAACTTTATTATAATTATAACTCGCTATCAATTCATTAGTACGAGGATAAACATAGTAATATTCAGTAGGGCAATACCTAAAACGTATATTGTAACTATGAATTATCGCCAATCCTTATGTTGAATATGAAAATTAAATGGACCTTTGCAAGTTGTAAAAAAAGTAAAATAATTATATTTGACAAAAAAAAATACAGTAAAAAAAAACTTCACGACGCGTTAGCATAGTTGGTAGTGACATTGCCTACGAAGCTAGTTGTCCTGGGTTCGATTCCCGGTTTGGGCAAATATTTGTGTGATGAGTATGTATTTTCTATATAAATATTTATATCGTTGTTCCAGTACCCATAGTACAAGTCTAGAGTTTGTTTAGGACTAGGTCAATTTGTATGAGATTGTCCCTATATATTGTATTTATTTATTTCAACTCTTACATATGATATAGTAAGGCGCTTCTTTCCTTGAATCTGAATATAGCACCTAAAAGTACATATCAATGTACTTTGAATATATTTTTGCGTGTTGGCCATATAATAGAATTGGTAATGGTCGAACATAATTGACACGATCATACGTATAGTTGGAGCGATTAAAAAACTATCCACACCTAGGGTAAAGTCACCAGTAGTCAGCCAGAGACCAGTAGTCGACCTTATATGAGTTCGAAGAGTGGGAAATATATCTTTCGTACTCTTCCCACTCATACCACATACATACTCATATCTTGTTTTTCTGATGGTGTTATCTGTAATGTTTTGTGCTTATCCTCATTTTTATAAAAAAAAAATATGTTATGTATTTATATAAGTATTTATATTTATTTTAATATATTGGTATGTAGGTATATATTATTACGTTTAAGCAACATATATGTTAGACCCTATGTTGCACCGCCACCACAATCTCTGCTTTGCCCAAAGGTTAACTGGTAGAGAATGCCTTACGGCATTAAGTTCGCCTTTTGTATACGAAGTGTATTCTTTTGTGCAATAAAGATTAAATAAATAAATAAATAAATACAAAGTATAGGCAGAGGCCGACTACAGGAATCTGGCTGACCACTGGTGACTTTACCCTATCAATAAAGCAAAAAATATATTTGATCATTTCTAATGGCTTTAAGGCCCTTTTCTTAATTTGATTTACCGGAACGAGAATCAGTATTGTAAGAAGTCTGACATTCACTTTCTTTTAGAAGTCCAGAGGGGTTATTGACATAACTATACAGTTCAGTTTACTCTGAGAGAAAAGGACAGAGCTATATAACTGATTTAGCTGTCCTTTACACTCGCCGTAAAATGAACTGCATAATAACCCCCAGGTCTAGTATTAATGGCTGGCTAATAAACGGTATATTTTGCCCCACCGCCAAGCAGTATGTGTTTCCCGGTATGGGGATACGACAACCTGTGAAATTACTAGCATAAGGGCATTCCATCTTGGACCTCAGTAGGTTGGCAACGCATTTCGGGTGGCCCTATATGCAGTGTAAAAGATACAATAACTTTTAATTTGGTCCTTAAAGATAAGATAAGATAAAGATAAAGACATTTATTCAGTAAGTAGGCCGCACGGGCACTTTTACACGTCAAGAATCTACCAGCGCTTCACAAGAGGAGACCACTGCTGAGAAGAAGCGCCGCAAGAAACTCAGCAGTCAGTCATTTTTTTTAATATATTTAATATTACAATGGTACTATTTAGTCTAGCATTATATAAATCTATAAATAGCAAATTAAAAAATATTTCAAATATCCTGCGTAGTTTCCGCAGGAAAACACACCAAAATCTTAAGATAGAAAGAGAGAAAAGGAAAAAAGAACTCCTACGTATGTGTATATAAGACGGTGCAAGATGACCACATAAGATTGATATGTTTTCCTACATCAACGGTGTCCAAATTGTCCTTATTCAGTATAGATAGGTAGTATAACCCGACTCTAGTTATATTAACCTCCCATAACGATTTGATACTATACCGGATGACACCGATAAAGGTCAGACATAAACATAAAACTTTGTCCCACGCCACTTAAGTTACTCAGTTAAGAGAGCATTCATATTTTTAGCGAACACACAAACACGTGTATACTGACAAACATACAAAAAACATATGACCGAGCCAAGGTCACAAAGTCACGGTCCAAATACGTGAGTCCATATCGAGAACTGGAATTCGTGGATGGCTTATGATTCAAATGTATGAGAGGAAACCGTGCCTACAGTGACGTCATATTTTTTTAAACAAGACTTGTGGTCAAGGGCAATAAATGAGAGGGATCAAGGTCACAAAAGATTTGCCGGCATTTTTTTAAACACTTATATCAGCTTCTTTCGGAGATTAATCTAAGAAGTAAAGTTTCATTAGAAAGGCCCTACCTGAGAGGCAAAGGCTACTAACTTTTTTTTTATGTCATAGGAAGGCAAACGAGCACACAGGCCACCTTATGGTAAGTGGAAACTGTGACCCATAGACATTCGCATTCACAAGACTGCAAATGCACTGCCAACCCTGAGGACTAAATTAGTCCTCGTGCCTCATGCTAGTCATTTCACCGGCTGTCTTATCCCCACACCGGAACACAACAATGCAAACACTGCTGCTTGGCGGTAGTTTAATGGATAAGATGGTGGTACCACCCCGGAAGGACCCTGCATAAGGTCGTCCCACAAGTAAAACGTCAAGTTTTTCTTTTGTAACACTAAAAATGTATGGAATGACATTCTCGTGCGTAGCGATAAACCACGTGGTCAACAGTCATCCCATACATTTCGAATGATGCAAAAAAAAGCGTTAGTAGCATTTGAATCTTGGTTAGGGCCTCAGTAGCTGTAGTGAAAGGAGGATCAGATTACCATTTTTGGTTATTTCCTAGGAGTCCTGTCTCCAGGCATTAGTCAAAACAACCGAAAAAGTGATCCGAACCTACAGCGAAATGGTTTATAACGACCAGGAATGTCATAGTAGTTAGAACGCTAACACAGTACCCAGCTATGTACCTTCCGACCCCATCATCAGATCAGCTCTTAAACACCACAATATTGGAATAAACACAAAATATTCAACTAACAAACGTGTTCCAAGAAATGTAGCTTAAATCATTGTTTTCTGACAGCCATAGTTTTTTTTTGAGGGATTGAACTATTGAACAGATTTTTTTACGTGAGAGAAGTAGATCAATAAAAAGCCATATCGTCCGTGAAACTACATAACAGCGTAAATAACATTTTTAATAAGGCGACAAATGGACCTTTTTAATAACACAGTAAGGTTTATTTTGCTCTATCGCAAATCTGTTAGATGGTTACGCAGTATCAACGACAATATAGCTATTTCACTTCTACATTACTAAGCGACAACTAAACATATCAATATCACCCCTTGTTTACAACAGACAAGCTGCATTCTCCGAACGTTAACGAAAGATAAATCTTATTTGAATGAAATTTGAAAAGAAGATACTATCCCTGGATTAACACAAAGGCTACTTTTCATCACGGAAACGGAAAAGTTCTCGGGGGAGTAACAATAATCAAAATCTACGCCGACGAATTCGCTTAAGGTTCGATTAGCTATAGAATATACGTGTATGATATACTTAATGCGTTCACTGAATAACTTTTTACTGTCAGATTTATACAGTCATTAATTTTCACATAATGCAACTTGTAGAGCCCTACAGAAGGACTAACCAAATAATTCAGACCCCATACGAAACGAAAATGCAATCAGTAATTCAAAACACACATTGATGTTTTCATACGAAATAGACGTCAATCATTCACATGTAGAAAGAATATCAAACAAATCGTTTACCACACTTAACCAGTCGAACTATTTTATGAGGCGAAAGCGACGATAGTTCTGACATCTTTATTTCAACGGGAGTGAGAGAGAACGCTGGAACACGAGTTCTCAATTAGCATGAGCTGGCGAGTATTACAAGTCCATGAACTTTTATAAGAGAACTATAATTTCGGGATGAAAGGTAGCCTACGCGTTAATTCTGGGTACGAGCTTTCTCTATTCTTTCATCAAAATCCATAGAGCCGTTTTTATGTATGCATGTAAACTCTATATTGGACAAACAGAAAATAACAAACTAAAAAAGAAACAGAACAACAATATTTTTTTATCATTCATTTCAAATTTGAAATATTAATGCAAGATTTATTGTAACCCTTTGGTAGTTTGTTCAAATCTTGCAAATCAATATTGAACCAGTCTATCTTTTGAAATGGTTTGAATAAGAATAGATAACTATCTTATGATAATGCAATATTATAGCTACAAATATTGATATAAATAATAGCCACTATAAAAAATATTACTATATATTCATGATGACTAAAAAAGCTGAGCTGATGATGGAGTCAGAAGTTGGCAACAGCACTACATCCAAAGACTGCATATATTAAGTGATTTAACTGATACTGTTGTTAAGTCCAACTCGAACTTGACTGTTCTTATAATTCTAGGAAGTAGATGAGTGACTATGAATTATTGAGCGATTTGTATTCATAAGACGCTGGGGTTCACAATGGTTTTATTGCTAGCCAACAAGTTTGGGAATTTGTATTCAAGTCTTGTTAGAGGTTCTTTGGGTCAACCATTTATAACTAAATACCTTTTTTAAATGATGATAAGGGGCCAGTTTAGCGTCAAAAATAAGTTTTCATTAAAACTTGGATTACGATACATACATATATTCACGCCTGTCTCTCAATGGGGTAGATAGACACTATGTAACACCAGGTGCACCGGTCTAAACATTTAACTTTCGCTTGCTCTACCATAATCAACCTCTTATGGACTAACGTCGGTTTCGGGTTCTTAACAAATCATTGTATCTTAATTTTATCCTAGTTTAATAAAGGCTAGTAGTACTGTTAGGCGATGGGCTTGCCACCTGTCACTAATACACTTGGAAACATCTTAGCCTACTTGTGCAAAATGTGGTTACAGAATTATCAAGAAGTTTTAAGACTTGTTGGTAATTCTTTAGCTCTGCCTACCCCACTCTGGGAATGAAGGCGTGAGTTTATGTATGTATGTATGTATGTATCCTAGTTTATTCATCACACTGAGAAGGAAAAGGGTTACTTGATAAGTAGGCTCTGACTCAAGAGGATTGTGAAGATAAAAAATTCCATACAAACTGCGAAACCGTTTCTCTATACTTAAACCTATTGCGATATTTAAGATTTTTTAATATGTTGTAGATATCATGAAAAACTATGTCTGTACGTTTTCCTTTCCACGAAAATACTTCTTAGAATTATACAAATTAAAAAAACTAAAATCAGTAACGTACAGACCTAGTTCTTTATAATAACTACAATATATTCAAAAATCGAGGAAATCGGACTTGATTTAGGGGGTGGATCCTCTCATGGATATTTGCAATTTTATGCTCATAACTAACCTATAAACTATAAAACATGCTTGGTGCAAAATAAAGTTTGACGTGGTAACACGAGGGTGGGTAATAAAAATAATGTTGCCAGTTTAACTCCGAACAGCGGCGTTATTTATTCCAATTTTTGGCGAGTTATATCGGTATAGATAACAATCTAGGGCAGATATGGAACGCCTCTATGGTATTTATGTCCCAAGCTTCGACTTTCTCTCCCTTCGTGACGAAACACCAAAGTGCGAACACTGCTTAGCGGCAGCGTTAATAAGTAAGATAGTGATAGTGATTAAATCAAACCTTTCCAACGGTTCTTTTTATTACCGAAAGCTCTTTTCCAAAAAAAATAAGCCATTAACCCTAATAAAACAAAAACAAAGAAAGCCCTTAAACAAGAATGAGGAAGTAACTTGAATAGAAAACAGTCAATGGATTCTCTAAAACAATGAATGAGCATTAATTATGCAGGTATTCTATGCAAGTGTGCGCCCATGACTCATGTTAAAGCATCCTGTTGCATTTCAGATGCGTTTGGAAATGAAATAAACTTTAACTATGTGGACGAAGGTTGGTTTTTGCAACTAGAGGAGAAAATTAAATTCTGTCTGATATAGACAGATTGGCGATCGTTGCTTACAGGGCGTTGATTCACAAACATAATAAATAAATAAATAACTACCCAGTTAGCTTTACGTAATGACCTAGTAACATAAGCAATTTCAAGATTCGATTAACTTTATATGCTTATCTTTTAAGCCGTCAAGTGTGCTAAATACTTCGTTAGTATTTAAGGATTATTTGAATTTGGAATGTTTTATTACAGATCTAAGATGATGTTCGACGTGGTAAGACCTTATACAGGGTCTGTTCAGATCGCTAGTATCGTGTTAGCCTTTAACCTGCCACCAAGAAGCATTGTTTGCTTTGTTCTATTCCGGTGTGAGGATAAGACAACCGGTGAAATAACTAAAGGGATTCCATCTTACGTAAACCGTAATTTGTATTGTCCTTAGTGTTAGCAAAGCATCTTTAGGTGAAGCCAGCCGAGCGTATTTTTTTGAGTTGCGAGTCGCGTAATTTCTGCTGCCTACAAAAGTCCAGTTAATTTTGATTCGCTGTGTGAACCAAACAGGAGTTTTGAATGAAACCGAATCATCATTTACTTAAGAGCTCTTGTCGGTGGAGTAATTTTCTTTCTTGCCTGTTCCATGCCTTCTCTTTAATACACCTTAACCTAACCCACCTTTCTTAACCTACCGCCAAGCAGCAGTGTTCGCATTGTTGTGTTCCGGTTTGGGGATAAGACAGCCGGTGAAATGACTAGCATAGAGGCATTCCATCTTATTCCTCATGGTTGGCAGTGCATTTGCAGTCTTGTGAATGCGAATGTCTATGGGTCACAGTTTCCACTTACCATCAGGTGGCCTGTGTGCTCGATTGCCTTCCTAAGCCATAAAAAAAATAAAAAAATACAATACACTGATATGGAACGACGCATACTTTTTCTTTTAATTGGTCTAGGTAAGTTCGTCTTGGTCTCCCTTCTATTATTCCTTCAATCATCATCTTAATGTACTCGTCGTGCCTTAACAGGGTGACCAAACATCTTTCCTCGTCTATCATCTATTGTCTGCAATAGGCCTCTTTTCCTTCACTATGCCGGGTAGGTAGGGCTACTATCGGGGTCCGCAGGTGGCGGATAGCGGAACGACCTCAGATTTGATGGTTAGCTGCGAATATAATGAATAAGCAGTCCCCGACCATATAGCGGCGGGATCAACAGAATGTAGTGGGGAGTCCGGTAGGATGGGCTTCTCTACAAAAAGCCACAATGTCCAATGACGGTTCTGTGACATAGCGATAAAATGCCGCCATTAAAAAAAGCATTCGTCTGGTGTCAGGCAGCAGTGTGGGAGGCCGAAGATTTGTTATCTGGAAGGACTTCTGACCGGATATTAGGAAGCGAGTCCGTTTCGGTTTCTAAACTGCGGTGTGGAAGGCAAGAGGGAAACCACCACACAAGATTTTCTATTTTGGAGTAATATGAAAATAAAACCGAATAAGTAGCATATATTGCGCGGCTCACAACTCACATAATTCCGCTAGTGTCACTTCACCCTTAAGATTGTAAATGTCTATAGACCTCGAGTTTTACTTAATTATCTTTATGGTCTGCCTCTACTCCATGCATGTTTTTTCCAAATCTAAAACTAGAACCTACCTCCTTGGTCCACGGCCCCTTGACTAGTTCGGGGTTGACGACCTTCGTCCATCGTTGCTGGCACTGAACGTCGGACCTGTCCGAGAACTGTGAGGCTATCAGCTCCCAGTTCTCGTTATACATCTTGACATACATCTTGAGACGTTTGTCCTGGAAAAAAAGGTGTTTTTAAAAGGTTTATAAGGTGAATGCTCAATAACTGGCCACTTGTAATGTTCTAATACTCTCAAAGTAATAAATATAATATTCCCATACCACTGACAATAAGTTCATCATAAAATCATAATATCTGACACGATGGTTCACATATACTTGAGTCGAAAGCATTAATATGCATATATTCATACTTTCGATACTACAATGAATGGAATCTGATGTTGTTAGTGTAATTAGAGGACGCGGTAGCCTATTTGGTAGTAATAGTAACCCTGCCAACGAAGCTAGCGATCCCGGGTTCGATCCCCGGTACGGGCAAATATTTGTGTGATGAGCGCGAGTATTCGTTCCAGAGTCTTGGGTGTACATTATTTATATATGTATAACATTAAAACATAAGAAACTTTATCGTTGCCTAGTACCCATAGTACGTGCAAACCTTGAGCTTAGTTTGGGGTTAGGTCAATTAGTGTGGTATTTTCCCCTAATATTTATTTACGTATTTTAACTAGTTTAAATTGGCTAGATTCAGAACTGGAAAATTTAGAATTAGTTTTACTATTGTCGTACAATAACATTACAAAAAGCAAGCTTTAGAAACCCGACTGTTGCTAACCATCTTGAAATCGTTATAAATTCGAAATGATCATACAAAATGAAAAATGATGATTGTACCCTAAATATGATTTTTAAATACCTATTCAATAATACTGCGCTCCTAAGCTAATACGCAGTATGTCAGATAAAATTCCTGTAGCAATATCAACCTTATTACTACGAAAAGAGAACTAAAACTGCTTTGGTTATTGATTTTGGGGTTCTGCTTATTTGCTTATGAGGGCAGAATACCCCACGTGTCATAATTAGTCGACTTTTCTTTTCTTTTTTACAATACGGCGTCTGGTTGCCGCCATATTGAATTTTTATTAGTGTCATATCTTTAGTGACACTCACAAGATTAAGGCAAATTCATAGACATAAGAATCATCAAAATCGCTTCACGCGTTTATTTTCTAGAGCGCCATATAGGCTGATAAACACATTACCCTCTTCCTCCGGCAGTCGGGTAAAAACACTTACATTTTTCTCAATCTTTGTTACTGTTGGCGCTAAAGATAAAGATAAAGACATTTATTCAGTAAGTAGGCCGCATGGGCACTTTTACAAGTCAAGAATCTACCAGCGCTTCACAAAAGGACGCACGTTTACTCAAACAAAGAAATAACTCGAAATTGAACTACATTCGAAGTTCAACCTTGGTTTTTGTCAATAGACTTCTAATCAAAAGTGAAATTTGTTTTTAATTATTTCTTTGTTTGAGTAAACGTGCGAGGAGACCACTGCTGAGAAGAAATGCCGCAAGAAACTCAGCAGTCTGTCTTTTTTTTTTTTCAACACATCATCATCATGTTAGCCGAAACACGCCCACTGCTGGACATAGGCCTCCCCCAAGGCTCTCCACTCAGACCGGTCGTGCTTTTCGCATCCACCGCTTTCCCGCGATCCTTACAAGGTCGTCACTCCATCTTTTTTCAACTGTTGGCGCTTAACATTGAAACAGTTATTTAGGTACATTCCTTACCTCGTCCTTAGTCCACCGGCCCCTGCTGATAATCTTCCTCGTCCCAGAGCTTTTGGTTGTAGTCGAGACATCTTCGTAGGCCGCGGCCGAGTCCTCAGAGTACTCGCTACTCTCTGAGTCATAGCCGCTTCGTCTGTGGACAAAGGATCATGGATTAATATAGGACGATTGACTACTCCTACAGAATACAATGGTTCATAAATGGCTTTAGGAAATTTTGACCCTCAAAATATTTTCCGTCGGATATTCATTGCAGTTTCTCACCTCTACTGGAGATACACAGGTATATCTATTTTGCATTTAAAGACATTTTTATTCTTTATTAATCTGAATATGATTTATTTTTCAATATCGCAATTTGTTGAACTGATAAGCTTTAAATAACTAATTAGGTACCTACTACGCTGCGTATGTATTCCAAAGTGTTGGACAAGGAATTCTAGGTAAGTAAGCTTATTTACATACATACATAAAGTCACGCTTTCGTTCCCAGAGTGGTGTAGGCAGAGCTAAAGAATTACCAACAACTCTAAAAACTTGTTGATAATTCTGTAACCACATGTTTCCCAGTGTATTAGTGACAGGTAGCAAGCCCATCGCCTAACAGTACTACAAGCCTTTATTCCCTTAGTCGCCTCTTACGACACCCAAGGGAAGATATGGAGTAAGCTTATTTATTTATCGAAAAGGTTTTTGAATGAACAAACTTCATACTTATATGGTTCTTCCTAATTGCAACTGACATTCCTCGTTGTATTTTCTGAATGTTGTGTTCACTACACACACACTCACATCATGACCGTATACTTAATTTACCTATACTTTCTGAGTCACACGCTTAGCGGTTGACTAACGATTACGGGTTTTAACACTGATAGATATAAGACTCGTTATCCCAAATGAGATTAAACAGCTGACAATCTTTTACCTGTACATTAAACTTGATTAAGAAGTTATGTTAATGAACATGTTTGAGAATTATTTTGGAATTCAATCAGCTGCTTACTTCAAATTTGCGTCATTGAAATGTGGCATAGCTGGTAATCTAGTTGGTCTCACGAAACGAATTAGGTATATCACTATCACTACATAGTATAAAACAAAGTCGCTTGCGCTGTCTGTCCCTATGTATGCTTAAATCTTTAAAACTACGCAACGGATTTTGATGCGGTTTTTTTTAATAGATAGAGTGATTCTTAAGGAAGGTTTATATGTATAATACGCGGGCGGGTCGCTAGTAACTTATAAACCACGTGGTGTTTTGAGTAACCTTCTCAATGGTTAATTAATACCTTTTTTTTTTTTTTTTTTTTATTTTACCTGTGTGGTCACCGGGTTAGATTAGAATAGTGCCACTCCATGTCTTCCCGTGGATGTCGTAAGAGGCGACTAAGAGAATAATAAAGGCTTTCTAGTACTCTTAGGCGATGGGCTTGCAACCTGTCACTAATACACTGGTAAACATCTTAGCCTGATTGTGCAAACGTGGTAACAGAATTATCAACAACTTATTTAAGAGTGCTTGGTAATTCTGTAGCTCTGCCTACCCCACTCTGGGAATGAAGGCGTGAGTTTATGTATGTATGTATTTGCCAAATTACACCTTTGTACTACTAACAGCCACACACGGACATGGCGAAACTGAATGGGTTCCTTGTAGACTACGGAACCCTATTAAATACGAAATTTTGTCTGTGTGTAAGTTAGTACGTTTGTTACTGCTTCACGCTGAAACAGCTGGACGGACTGAATTAACACATAGGCTACCTGTTTTTCGACAAAGACCATGCTCGTATGAGATGGTCAATGCGGACGAAGCCGCGGACAGAAACTTATGGAGATTACAGGCCATTTGGTAAGAGGCCTTACAAGGAGTCCTATAGATATTTGTAATATAAGTAGCCAAACCTGATAACTAAGACGGAATGCCTCTTCGCTAGTAATTTTATCGGCATGTATAAAATGCTAACACTAATTGAAAAACAAAACTTATTAAAACTATGAACGCAGCACGCAGCAAGAATGGAGCGCATGTCAATTTGACATAAGACACAAGTCTAACGAAAAGCAAGCTCAAATGCTATTTGGATAATGTCGTCAAAGTAATGTTACTTATCATTTATATATATTTTAATATACCGTAAAATGTGCCTAATTTGCTCCGCCATGGGTAACCATGCTCCATAGTGACTTTTTTGTATGTTACTTATAAGACAAGGCCGATGACAAATTTTCTAAAAATAATAGATGTATACATCCAGCTGCGCAGTGAATGAAAGCACTAGAATGATTTACAATACAGAATACCTCAATATAACGATGGAGCAAGATTACCCGTGGGGGAGCAAAGTAGGCACATTTTAAGGTAGCCTATAACACTTTAGTGGTTAATACAAATCTAACCACGTGTTACAATGGGTTTAGCCGTTTAGTAATTACGAGCGGACATTGAGTCGGACATATATACAAGTCAAACGCATAACCCTACTTTTGGGCTGCCGCAATCGGGTAAAAAATAAACACGATACGACATAATGTCAAGTTCCCATGTCAAATATGGGCACGGCCGAAGATATATAACACGTGTCTTTTGATATCTACCGAAATCCTGTTTGTATCCTGCGTCTTATAAATATGTTCACGTCCACTGACGTAATCATTTATACATAGAGTGAGCATATAAAGCACGTTTTTGTTAGCCTAAAATATAGGCTTTAGTCTCGTTTGAAAGGCCTTGTAACATTATTAATATTAATATATTTCTTTCGAAATAGAGGGTTCTTATTAAGAACTAGACGAAACAGAAGAATGTGTCGGCTTTGTCGGAAATAATTTGTAAAACAAAGGCTATAAGTCTGAGAGCACCCAGTTTTCGCCTACAAACTGACTGTGCAGTTTGGCGAAGAATCACAATGTCCCATGCCTGTTTTATTTGAATAAATGATTTATTATTATTATTTGTATGTCTTTACCATTCCACGGGACTATGGGAGTCGCGGACCTTTGGAAGGCGTACATGGAGCCGAAGCCAACACGCAGAGGCCCTTTAGACAAGTTTAATTTAGTAAAGTGATGGGACACCAACCGGCGATTGTCCCTGAGTTCAAACTATGGAAGTATGCTCCCACGGACAACCAATATGGTTAGTGTAGGACTATTTAAGAAGGATGGAAACATTATTAATTGGTTCTATGTATGAATCAGTTCAATGGATTGGTGAACTAGGCTATTGAAGAAACTACGGCGCCTGCCTGGCCAATGCTAATTATTATTATTATTTGTATGTCTTTACCATTCACGGGACTATGGGAGTCCCGGACCTTTGGAAGGCGTACATGGAGCCGAAGCCAACACGCAGAGGCCCTTTAGACAAGTTTATTTTAGTAAAGTGATGGGACACCAACCGGCGATTGTCCCTGAGTTCAAACTATAAAAGTATGCTCCCACGGACAACCAACGGTTAGTGTAGGACTATTTAAGAAGGATGGAAGTATTAACAATAGGCTCTATGAATGAACAGATATGGATTGGTGAACTAGGCTATTGATGAAACTACGGCGCCTGCCTGGCCAATGCTAATTACTTTGGTTGAAATGGCAGGCGGTGACTCGCCAACTCAAGAATGGGCCTCCCGAAATAGCCGCATATATATAGCAGCAGGGAGGTAACAGTTCCAGAGGGGCTAAGGGTGGAGAGGTGCTTCTGGACTTTAAACGACCATAAGGTGCCCACTCACCACTTATGCAACACATCCAGAAAAGTATTTGTTACACTTAGGAGAAGGTTTTGGTATTTTAACCGACTTAAAAAAAGGAGGTTATCAGTTTGACCCGAATGTATTTTTATTGTTAAACAGATGGCAAGTGAACAGCCAGTAAGATTTTAGTGCCTGTAAAATTGGTAGGTGATTTAGCGACAAATCACTTAAGAAGTTACTTAAGAAATTTAGAAACTTTAGAAACTAGCGACCCGCCTTCGCTTCGCTTCGGTTTATCGGAAGTTTCTGTAGCCCCCTTACACAAACCATAAATTATTAAACATAAAAAGCTTCCGTGAAATTAACTACTTAACTGATGGTGAAAATCGCATAATTTTTTTTTTGTGGTTTACGCGGAGTTAATATACAGACAGACAGACGGGGCAAGGGATTTTTTTCATACTATGTAAAGATCTGAGGCACACGTCAGTAACAATGTTTATCTATTCGTGTTTGCTTAAACACATATGTAAATCGTCGGTGAAACTGCAAAACCGCGTAACTAACAAATTTATGATAGAGAAAAATAAACTTTACTGTCTTATTAAAAAGGTGCATTTTGCTCCTTATTTAAAATGTTACTTAAGCGGTTTTGGCAGTTTCACCGACGAAATGTATCCTTAAAGGGACTTCACTCCACTACAGAGTGCTATTTGCGACCCTTCGATTGACCACTTTAAAGTGTATTCATAAATCAATAAGGTAACCAACATGTGCGCGAGATGGGAACAGCTCAAGTACAGGTCGAAAATACAATTTAAATGAATTTGTAATTAATGAACAATAAAACAAGGTTACTAATATGAAAGAGCGATATTGGCGCCAACTTCGTCGGAACCATGACAAAGAAAATCGACAAAAAAGCAGTCGGCCGTAGCTTTACGCCATTGCCTACCTTAACTGAAGGGCGTAAAGTACAAAAACAAAAGACCGGTCCGCTGCAAAATTCGTAAAGATGTTTTTGAGTAGTTTTGGGAAACACTTAATAATAAGGTTCTCGGAATCGTCAGATAGATTAAAAGAGTGAGAGAAGAAATGTTCAAGGCTTTAACCTGTTGGAAGCCTGGGGTTAAGGTCTTTAGGATATGACTGAACACTACTTATTTTTACCCGACTGCGTCAGAAGGAGGGTTATTAGCTATAGAAATAGGAGGAAACTAGGAACCCAAGACATATGGGACAATGTTCTATAGATGTAGTTTAATTTAATTGTTTACGTTAATAAATTTTAATAAATAATACATACATACATACATAAACTCACGCCTTCATTCCCAGAGTGGGGTAGGCAGAGCTAAAGAATTACCAACGTCTTGAAACTTCTTGATAATTCTGTAACCACATTTTGCACAAGTAGGCTAAGATGTTTCCCAGTGTATTAGTGACAGGTGGCAAGCCCATCGCCTAACAGTACTGCCAACCTTTATTCCCTTAGTCGCCTCTTACAACATCCACGGGAAGACATGGAGTGGTACTATTCTAACCCGGCAACCACACGGGTAAATAATAATAATAATAATATAGACGTTCGCTTCAGTCACGCGTTTGATTACGAATGTGTGAGACAGACGGACATGTATAAATTTAACGTGACACTAACACCGTGACTCTCTTCAATTTTATTCTGAATCATTGCTTTACGAGTACGCTTAGGCTGCGTATCAGTCTCGAGGAAAGCTCCACCAATAGGATTACTTAATTTCCCTAGTCTCGCTCAACGCAGCTCTTCTAGTGGTGGATATTTTCCTCGCGCGCCGTGGACACGCAGCCTAAAACAACGCTTCCTTCGAGTGGTTTACCATAAACGATAAGCCCTATAGACAGACCGATCGGTATAGTGTATAATGATACCCACTTTGAGAAATCGCTACACTCGATGAGGTAATGGTAATAAAAAAAGAAGGTAATTTTATGCATACCAAGAGGCGGTCAGCTGATATCAAAACGTGTTTTTGTTACCATTCAGTGTTGTGAATGCCTGATGGGCTTAAACTTGTTCGCAGCGTATAAAATTGCCGGCCAATTTGGCTTCACTGATGATATTTCTATATTTAGATAGAAGTTAAATGTAGAACTGTAATGCTTAAATTTAAGCGTTATTTTGGAACTATCTTTACTAGCTGCCCTTTTATGGTGTCGAAGACAAAATAGGTAATAAACACTTAAGCTTTTTTGGTATTCAGAAGGCAAACGAGCTCACAAGCTACCGTGTTGGTGGTCTCTGAGGCATATGAATGGACATGTGCAATCTGAAGATTACGATACCCTGAGGACTATGACCGTTCACATCAGAACACTACAACATGCTAAGCAACCTGTAAAAGGTTATAAATACCTAATAACCAGGGATCGGAAATTCGGATCGATATTTACCTATACTTTCGCACCGGCTTTGTTGTTCAGTTGTATGGAGGCGGACTCAATCATAGAATTCATTACTAAAATTTCTGGGATTTCAAAATAAATAAATTGCACCGGCATTAATTCATAATCAATTACTTATATTAACTGTTTGAAGTTATTTTTCATCTATAGATTTACCAAATGTTATTTAATTTACCTGTAACTCATTAACCTAACGAATTTATAGGAGCAAAAATGAATGTTTTATCCTATATGTAAAGTAATTATAATATTAACATTTTGTAGAATCCCAGAATCCCGGAACTTATATTATTAAAATAATATTTTTAAGAAGCCGGCGCCATGTTTGCCTATCTTTTTCCGGGATTTTGCCAAGTTTAGGTAAATATCGATCCGAATTTCCGATCCCTGCTAATAACAAACAACGTTTAAACAGAAAAACAAAACACTGATCTTACTCATATAACATGACGTTAAAAGGATCCATGGAGAAACACGTAGACGACGAAATATCCCAAAATCCTTCTCCATCATTCACTTTGTATTAAATAAACACACATTTCCATCAAAAGTCCTTAGAAAACACATTTTTCAACAGCAAAACACGTTTCCCGCCAAAACGATCTGGAGACTCATCGTCTTACGCGGCCAGAAACTCAGAACGCAATGAAAAAAAAGTAAGTATTCTGTCCAAGTTCCCACACTCCCATAATGACTCCGTAATATTCACGCACACACCCACACTGTGCGCAAACGCAAGACGTAATAAGGGTGAAGGGAAACCCAACCCTGGAAGGGATGCCGAGACAAAGACAGCGATAAAATTAAACACGTGCAAGAGCGAGAAGGCTAAAATACCCTGTGAGAATGTGTGACGCAACACAAGCAAAGAAGGGCAGGTGTAAGCTGGTATAGAAAAAGGAACAAAAGAAAAATCGATTTCATTGTTGCTATAGGATAGGTCAGCGTTTGAGCCCTATCGGAATTAATGTAGCGATTAATATAGACGAAATAAAAAACGATTCAACAAATATCAGTAAAGAAATTCACACGCAAGATGCATCTCGTTACACTCGTCACACTTTTTCCCTAGACATTTAACAAGTACACTCTACAAGACCATGCTTTTCTTAACCTCATTAACGCTCTCATCAGTCTCATCACACACCATCAAGTGAGATATAATTAAACATGGACCTTTTATATAGGCACAGTAAGGGAAACTGAAAAACGTACATTTTTCGCCCTTGTCACAATGTAAATAAGACATAAATAGGTACGTCTCTCATTTTCTCTCATAACAAGAACTTATGAGTGTTATGAGTAATCTTTATCAAGAGAACATCACTATTATTTTTTAGAAATAAACGCCCTGTTACGGTGGCGCTTAACTAACCTACCTATAAAAACAAAAAAAAATCGCGAGGGCCCTGAGTTCACATGTGTAGCGGATGCCACACTAATTCCGAACCGGGGATTACTTTTTGCAACTTTCGATCGAAATAACGGAACTAAGCAAATGTTTACTGAATCAGCTGACGAAGAACAAATCAATATGGCGTCCGTACACAACTAAAAAAATAAAAGTAACATCTTGATGGGAAACATTTATATGATTGTAAGTGCTGCTTCTCAATTGAGATAGAGATGTAGGTATACATGAGTCATTTCATTTCAGTCAGTCATTATCTAATATTGCTGCGTCCTCTAAAAAGTTAACAGAAGTCAGGGGTCAAAGAGGGAGATCTATTTACGGATCTAGAGCAATTAAATTGCATGCCAGAAGAGGAAACCAATTTTTAATTCAAAACGGTGCACATCAGACGCTATTTGGAGAATAGAAGCTATTCCACTTCCTGTAATTGATAAGATTATATTTTAATAATTTCAGGGCAATGCCAGATACGGATAGAACTGGCGATAAGTCAAGTTTTTCACATCGATAACTTAGTTCCTGTGTTATTATTATTAAGTTATCTAACTTTTTGACATTTAGAAGTGCACATTGCAGTTTCAACAGTTAAAAATAATGGCCGAAAAAAGCCCGTGAATGTTAAGCTCACTAACTAGGTGATGACAACTTAAGAATCGACAGCAAAGCATTGATAAAAGCAGAAACACATAACATGAATCCCTCATGCAAGATAACAAGGGAACAAAAGCGATTTGAATATACACTGGCAATGGCAAACCGGCTTAAATCGCTAGGGATGAGGTTTTATAAAAATACTATAGTTAATTGTTTAATGGCAACATGTGCTCTAGCTTATTCCAAATAAGGATTGGCTTATAAGGTGCAAGTATTTCCTTTTTATTGAAGTAAAGCCACAACCACATAAATGGCATCTAATTAAAAGGAGGAAGTCGGTCATTTACCTGTTGTCATTTCCACCTGTCTAGCAATCTTCCATCTTTGGAGGGCTTTTGATTGAAGTCAGATTGCAGATAGGTACCTACCTACTTAATGGAATGAAAGTGCTTAAATTAAAAAGATATATTTTTCAACCGTGAAACCGCAAAGCAACTAGCAACTGACCTCACCACACCTTCCTATTTGACGGAAATCAATCCAGAATGTTATCCCATTACAGTCAAAATGGCAATAGTAACTTTAAAAGCTTTTAAAGTTATGTTTTGTTCTAAATAGACCTCAAACATAGCATTACCTAAATCACAGGTTTGCTTAATTACACGATACGATAAAGCAAGGCAAATGACAACTTCCTTAGAAGAGAGTCATAAAAAAACTGTCCACGAGGGGCTTCTTAAGGAAGTGTCGTGTTAACTGGCGCACCAGGCGTACTTCCTGTCCTGTGCCCCTTTTATCCTCTGTTCAGCAATTCCAAAGTCCTTCATGTACAGTATAATATGTATTCTAATTTAACGAGCCAAATTGAGACTTTATCAGCAACGCACGTAACTTTTGATAAGAGGAACGCTAATGAGAAAGAATGGGGCCACAGAAATCATATGGGTCCAAGTTTTGTAACTTGTTATGGTGATGTCATAACACGCTTATTTGAACAAGGACAACCATTGGAACACCAAATAGACTGTGTTTTGTACCATACGGAAGAACGCGTTCCGTACATTACAGCAAATTTAAAACGTGAAAGATTTCTTAAGTATAAGTTAAATTCTTCACGTTATAAAGGACATTCTTAGAAGTTCGTTGCTTGCAATAGAATCCCTGACGCTATTGAATAACTGGACCCAGACGGAGTCAAATGAACAGTAAAACAACTGAGACAAACCGCTTGACTCTAATTTCATTAAACAGAATGCCTCGTTGCTAGCTTCAAAATTTTCAACAGGGATGAATGAATTGTAATATTAGGACAGGTTTTCAACAAAATCTTGAAGATAAATTTAATACGCAATATGACACCGGCCGGACGGAATAAGACTGGGATACGAGAAAAGTAAAAAAATATGGTTGCCTCGGTGGTCTGCGTAATTTTATCCAGACCAATCTGGCGGAATTAATTACGCTTATCCGCAGTAAATCAGGGAAAAAACAATTCCCACGCCATGTTTTAGTTTATAAAAGGAGAGCAAAGTTTTTATCAACAATAAGCTTCATCAAATGGCAGTAGATTAGACAAAGCTGCATAGTCTGGAATTCAGACACATTGTTTGCGTTTCAATGCGGTTACCATTATATTTTTAGGGTCATTGTGGACAAAGGTACATCCCTTTATAATTCAAATTTGCCGTCCCTTCATTTGGGAATCGGTCTGTCATTTCCGAAGCAATTTGCTGCCGAAATTAGGTGTGCTGCTCTGCCGCGGCGCCACCATAATGAAAATCAATTAATTATATGGTAAAATGATGTACGTTGAACGTACACAATGTACGTATACTGTTTATGGCTGTACGTGTACTAGAAAACGAAATAATGGGCTTTGACTATGGCGCCGCTGTGGAGCATACTCTGTAGCGGCGCCACATAGAACTCTAGATAGAAATGATATTAGCTATTTTTTTCTTATGCAAAATTGATGTACGAATGCTGTTTATTGTGTACGTATTGAAAATAATAATTATTTATTATTGGTTTTATTTAATTTAATTAATTCCGCGTTCCTCCTAAACAGTATGAGCTGTAAGAGAGGTGCGCGGGTGAGCGAGAGGGAGATAGTGATATCCTTCTCGCGCTTCGCGCTCCCGCGCCCCGCTCCGATTTTCAATAATATTTTTGAATTGGCTTTCGTTCTGTTACTGTGTTTGTGCTTGCATATTAAAGTGAACAATAAGTACACCTATACTTTTAATTAACTAAAATAAAGCTGTTCTCATTTAATACCTACACTAGAGTACCTACCTACTACGTATTTTTCATGACAAATAAACTTGATAAAAAATGAAGTTTTCTATTTTATATTTATTAATCTAAGTTAACCTAACCTAACAATAAAAAAAAACGTAACCAGCTCTATTTTAAAAAACATCTCGTTTGCTTGGCTGTTCTTGATTTTTTCCTTGGTCCCTACAGTTTTATATGGAAATGTCAAAAAATTTAAAAGTTTATCGTAGCGGGAAAACTATCGAAGTTTACGAAACAATTTAAAAGTAATTTAATTGAAAACGGCATGTAAATTTGTTTTGTTGTGTAAATAGTTACATGTTGAACTTATAATGAAGCGTGCTAAATGCTTATCAGTGTGCCTAGAAGAACAAAAAGCTGTATTTCAGGACTATAAACACTTATTTGCAAATGTGAAGAAGTTACCATCAAGTGAGAGTAATGTTTTTAAAGATATTAGCAAGAAGCTATCATATCGTATGACACCGAAAGCATTGTATCTATCAGCTAAGAGACACATTGTTGATTTTTTTTGTGATGATAATCTAAAAGATAATGACGATTCAAACACGGCTGAATCAGTTAGTATTGAATACGATGTAAGTTCTAGTGACGATAGCAATAATCATATTGACGTTGAGTCATTTGAAGTTGATTCTGATTCTTGGCATAAGGTAAAGCCTATACTAGTAACTGGCAAAAGGAATGATATAAATAAGCATAAAGTGATTCATCAAAGGAGGAAAAGAATGCCCAAATCAAAGTGGACAAACATTTTCAGTGAATGGATTTGGTGTCACACGACTAATCGTTGCATTTGGGTTTTCAAATCTAGCTCCGTGACTGATGATTATCATATGAAATGTACAGGTAAATGTAAAGAATGCAATGGCAAAATAAATATTTCAACTACCGGAAATAGTAACAATGTTACATTAACATGTCTATTTGAAAGTGTCGACAAAAATATTATTCATAGATCAAAAGTTAAGAATAAATTGACTTCCCATGCAATGGAAGAACTAACTTCACAAACGCAAAACCAGTATCCAATTGTCGTGCGAAACAAAATGATTAATAGCTGTATACAAAATGACGAGAACCGTGAACCACCCTTTATTCCTAATTTAAAATCGTTGCAAAATGTAAGAAACAGATACGACAGTGCGAAACGTTTCCACAAAATAGTTGTTTTGGCCTTATGGATAATGTCTTTTACGGATCCATGGGTGAATGTCATCAGAACTGTTTCTTTGCAGCCATTTTTTGTTTATTACTGGACCGAACTTCAATTACATGTATATAAAAATATCTCTTCTTACGCACATGTTGTCCTAAGCATTGACGCAACAGGTTCAATTTTTAAAAAAATTTGCCCTCCTAATCCGACAAAAGCTTATGAAAGTAAACACTTGTTTTTGTACGTATTGATGCTGAAAGTTAAAAGTAATTCGGTGCCAGTATCTCAAATGATTTCGGCCACCCAAACCATGGATAATATCTTTCAGTGGTTAAAAAAATGGATCGGTGCAATGAAAATACCAAATGAAGTAATTTGCGACGACTCAGCCGCCATAATCGGAGCTGTTGTGAACGCGTTTACGAGATTTTCGACAACCCGGAAATATTTATCACACTGCTTTAATGTACTGGAACAACAAGAGCGTTGTCAACTCACTTGCTTTTTAAGGTTGGATACATCACACTTCTTGAAAACTTTGTATCGTTTGCAATGTTTCAAGTTTGTCGATATGCGTGTCAAGTATTTCTATATTAAATGTTTATTGCGACTGAAATCATGTACAAGTTTGCAAGTCGCGAAAACTATAATTCAAAATGTAGTCATCGTGGCGCTTCAGAAATTTGATAGATTTTTAAAAGACGGTAGCAAAAGTAAATGCGACGAAGCTAGATATATATTGAAGGATCTTGGAATCACATGTGAAGAATCCGTTAACATTGAAGACCATGAAGATATAATTAATACCGAAGAAAAGGAAGATGAAAGCTTTTCGAACGCCTTCGTTGTATGGTTTAATGAAATTGTTGATGCTGAAACCGTTTGCTCTGATTTGAGTGAAACAACAGACTTTGAAAATATATACTATTTGCCATGTTTTGTAAAATGTTTTCGCAAACTTGTGTTTAGATTACCTCTTTGGTCGAATGTAATGCTTCCATACATTCGAAACCCTTTAGAATCATCAGATGTTGCTAGTAGCAGTAACGTAGAGAGCTACTTCAAAAATATTAAAAGTTTATTGCTACATAGTAGAAGTGGATTGATGCGCGTAGATGATTTTATCATGAAACATACGGAGTATTTATCGGGAGAATTGAAAGCAGCAAATTGTGCCAATTTGCAAGGAAATGATTATAAAAAAGATGATAGAGATTTGAATAACAAAACAAACCATGAAAAAAAATATTCAATAAATGGTGACTTCACTAAAGAATCCGTGTTCAAAAACAATCCTAACTTAGAAGAAAACTGGCGAAACAAAACAGAGAAGCAAAAGACCATATCAGTAATCGAGAAAGTAAAGCCCAAAGTCAAAGAAAATGAAGTAATAATTATACCAAATGGAAATATTTGTACGTCAGGAATAAAAAATGTCATCATTACGAATACTTGCGCGTTTGATGCCATACTTAACGCTTTGGTAGTTATTTGTACTGATTATGCTAATATTTCAATGTTTATACATTTCTTGAATTCAGCATTTTGTAGACTGGTTTCTGCTTTAGTACATAAAGATATTTCTGTAAACTCTTTAATAAGTAGGACAAACATATTAAAACAATATTTCCAAATGATAAAACAAGGGAGTCTTGAATTGATTGATTGCAATTGTAACGTAACATATGTTGTAGAAAAAATTTTGATTCATGATATTTATAGTGCAATTCTCTCTAAAGTATGTTCTGAATGTAAAATGAGTATATCGAGAAAAATTTCGATTATTCCTTTGAATGTATTAATAATATCAGATAACGGTGTGGCGTCATTAAATCTATCGGCGTCATCGATGTTGGAAAAGGAAGTATCTGATTGTAAAAATAGTAATTGTACGGGCAAAGTATGCACAGAATATTTAATTTCAGATCACCTAATTTTTTTTGAATTGGATCTCAGTGTACGTCTGAGTGACATTCCAGAAAGCTTGTTGCTTTTAGACAAAATATTTGAATTAGCAGCTGTAGTTGAGTTTATTTCAATTGAATCCGGAGGTGTAGGTCATTATAAGACTCACTGCCGTCGTCGTAACTCTGATTGGGAGTGTTATGACGATATGGCACGTAAGGCTATACGAGTTAAACACAACATCGTAATTAATTGTCACCTGTTGATATATAGACGCTGGGAAGCATAATTAACTAGTTTATACTTTTAAAGCGATTATCATTGCAAAAATACTATGAATTAATACATATTTCATAGTATGTTTGTTTGCATAGTTATCATACCATCACCAAAAATCAAAACTATATAAACGGATCCATCCATCCATCCATGATCCAATACAAAAAAATAAAATGAAAGAAAATGTTTTTATTTAAAATTTTCAAATTAAATTGTACTGCAATATTATGTTTGTCTTTTTTTTACCTATAGTTTTAATTTGATAAAACATCTATAAACTCTTTGCTTGCTATCACTTTAATGACGCTAAAGACGCTGCAACAAATATATGTTTCTATTTAGCCCAATAATGATTGACGGGCAGAGAATGCCATAAGGCATTATAAAGTTAAAATAAAAATAAATAAATGTGTAGAGTTCATACAATACAGTAGCGTAGCGTGGGTATTAAATGAGAACAGTTTTATCTTAGTTAAAAGTCTATAGGTGTACTTATTGTTCACTTTAATATGGAAGTACAAACACAGTAACAGAACGAAAGCCAATTCAAAAATATTATTGAAAATCGGAGCGGGGCGCGGGAGCGCGAAGCGCGAGAAGGATATCACTATCTCCCTCTCGCTCACCCGCGCACCTCTCTTACAGCTCATACTGTTTAGGAGGAACGCGGAATTAATTAAATTAAATAAAACCAATAATAAATAATTATTATTTTCAATACGTACACAATAAACAGCATTCGTACATCAATTTTGCATAAGAAAAAAATAGCTAATATCATTTCTATCTAGAGTTCTATGTGGCGCCGCTACAGAGTATGCTCCACAGCGGCGCCACAGTCAAAGCCCATTATTTCGTTTTCTAGTACACGTACAGCCATAAACAGTATACGTACATTGTGTACGTTCAACGTACATCATTTTACCATATAATTAATTGATTTTCATTATGGTGGCGCCGCGGCAGAGCAGCACACGAAATTAGGCACCTAACGTGACCAAGGCTACAAACATACTGATAAAGATCAAATTATTGAGATAAATAACCAGTGAGTTACAATGTGCCGAGCAAGTACACATTCCTGAGCCCTTCTATCTAAGCTTAAAATAAATAGAGGGTTATCTAAAACAGGTTTTAACCATGGATGTGAGATAAAGGGGATAAAAAGAAAAGAGTAATAGACAAGGACTGAAGGGCATAGAATTGTATCTAGGGAAATAAACCTGACTATTATTTGTGCGACTATTTCTCACGCAAACAAAGAAGGTCCTAACACAGAGTCATGTGCAAAATTTATAATCAGAATAGCTATTATAATAACAGAGGGACGGCGTAATACGTAGACGTGTTTTTTTACACTGCTTTTAATCATAGTTATGAACCGTCATACACAATCCTAAATTCCACGGTTTTTAAGTCGGGAAAATGCAAGCAAAAATCGTGACATGATATGTTTTTTTTTTCGCTTAATGACACTGGCGGTATTAAAACTAGGGCTGACCATATGGCCAGACGACATGTGATCTTTTAACTTGTTAACAAAAGACGCACAATTACCAGTCGTCCACCAAATCGCTCCGGTTATCGCTAAATTGATAAAAATTAAAAGCTAAACTTAACGTGGCATTTGGTAATAAATAGTAATAACCCAACTACAATTATGTGATATTAGTTGCTATTAAAACAAAGAAGCTACTTAGGTATGTTACGTGGATGAAATGACATTGGCGTGGAATTGTGGGGTGCATTGGATAACATTAGACATGAAGGGGCAGCTGCTGTTAAGTGATTAACATCGCGATAGACTTGTCTGTACAAGTCGCAACTGGCAAGTTGCATTTTATTATTATTATCAGGCAGGAAAAATACTTTCTCAATGTGATCAGGCTATTTTCTTTAATGTTACAAAAGGTCTAAGGGTATTCACCTGGCTTCCCCTTCCAAGATTAATGTCTTGCGACTCCGTACAATACAAAGGCTCGCCCCCGCGCACATGGTCTGACATTTCTTAACCCCGTGTATTTTTTCTACTTCCTTCCCTTATTATGGGATAACAATTATGGCAGCACGCGCCCGAAAGGTGTTTAGAGAAAGCACTAATGAACAAAGACTATTTACTATTATTTATGTTCCGGCTATTGTTGGAATTTACTTTGAAAAATGGTATGGTTGCCAGGGTAGAATAGCGCCACTCCATGTCTTCCCGTGGATGTCGTACGAGGCGACTAAGGGAATAAGGGCTTGTTGTACTGTTAGGCGATGGGCTTGCAACTACTTGTCATTAATGCGCTGTTAAACATCTTAGCCTAATTGTGCAAATTGTGGTTACAGAGTTATCAACAAGTTTTTGGAGTTGTTGGTAATTCTGTAGCTCGCCTACCCCACTCTGGGAATGAAGGCGTGAAGGTATGTATGTATGTACTTTGAAAAATTGCCTGATGACATTGATGATAGCAAAGAAACGACTAGGTGTCTTCGATTATAAAGAAATATCAGAGGAAAATCTCACACCAATTGACCTAATCCCAAACTAAGCTCTAGGCTTGTACTATAGTATAGGTACAAGACAACGATACAAGTATTTATAAAGAGAAATTAATACTTGCATAGAAAACATCCAAGGCTCAGAAACAAATACTCGGGCTCATCACACAAACATTTGCCCATTCCGAGAATCGACCCCGGGACCACTAGCCTCGTAAGCAGGCAAAATAAGAAACAGAACAGGATCCTTGTTATAAAAACCAGATTCCAAAATACTTAAGTCGTGCATTCAATAATGATAAAGAAATAGAAATACCTGGCATACTTAATGAATTAAATACGGTTTATACCCTTTAGTGTTATACTCGTTTTCGTTGCCTTTGACATTGCCAAGAACATAGTCGTCAAACACAAACGAATCTTATGCGAAACACATTTGGGCGAGGGGCCTCTTGAAAGGAAGATTGTTTATTGTATGAGGTCATTGTTCCAATCGTCTAGCCTAAATTGCTTTAGTTTATTACTTAAATTCTTGTGAGCGACCGAGCGGCTGTTAAGTCGAGAAACAAGGACACCTACCAAGCTTCTGAAGAAAAACAAAGAACGATCGAGGTTGTCTGTAGCTTAACCTACCTAAATTGTCGAGAGACAACTCCAAAATGGAGCATATCAGAGTCAATGACCGTGGGTAGTGCAGGGAATTTTCTTTGAAAAGGAATGTGGACCCGGACGGTCTTGTTCCGCAAAGTCTGGCCACAGTCTTAGCAGGCAGGTGATGCACCATCTGGCCTTTCGCGCGTGTCAATGGACGAATTTACGATGCGATCGCCGTGATACGGGAAATTTGATAAAGCGCGACGATTTCTTATGTGAATTTCGATTTGTTAGCTAATAGCTTTATCGGTTTTTAATTGGTATTACAAAGGGTGAGATTAGTGGCATCAATGTGTTGAATTATAATAGGTTTTAAAAGCGGAGTTATTTAAACATGGAAAGCCGAAAGTATGATGGATATTTCGTACAAAAAATATAGGATTGAACGATGGCATCCAACAGATTTAGCGTAGCATCAATATTAAAGTGTCAATAGTCTAATCGGAACTATTCAGTCAATTCTAAATACACAAACTTAATTCTGATTCTCTACCAAAGCAATGGGAGTTCAGTGTATACGATATAACAACCCATAACCAAATCATTCATCAGCCATAAATAACCCACTGCAATTTAATACCAGAACGCCTTCGATTTGTTTTTCTCATCCAAAAAGGAGTCAAACATCTTGTCCCTAAAACTCATTATCTACTCTACAAGATATGCTAGAGAGAAGAGAGGACATTCGAAAAATTATCGAACAAAGTTATCGATTTAAACACATTCGGTGCATGCCATCTGCCCCCCCACGCACAAAGCCGCGTTGATTGCGAGCAGCTGCTGGTTGCTACCAGGGGATGCGCACGCGTACACGCTATGTGAAGTTCAGAGCACATGCCCAAAACTCCGAATTGAGTATATTTTGTATAGGAATTAATAGGTATGGCTCCGAAGTTGATTAAGGTGTGTTCCAACCTCATTTATAATGAAGAGGGAGGATTTGATGAAGTCAAATATTTGCTGTAACATTTGGGTTTTGTGTATCCAATAGTTGGCCATTTGTTTTGATTGCATGACATCTGATATAATGCAGAATCTTGTTTAAAAACACTTTCTAAAAAAACAAAACCAGAAAGGCGGTGTGCCGGCCTTTAATTTTGGGCACAGATTACCCAGGGTCTAATGAATGTGTTTAACCCAACTACGATGGTTTTCAATCCTTTATTTTAAGATATAACATGGTTTATCTACACATGTCCAAAATCGACCAGGGATAAAAAATATCCCTAATATTTTAATATTTTACAATCACTACCTAATATTTAATTACATATTCACACATCTAATAATGAAGTGAAAAGAACAAGCACACAAAAGGAAATTTATACACCACTAAGTGCAAATGACCCATTTTAGGGGCATTGCACTTCTGAAATAATGTGAATCCCTAACAATAGTACCCCTTGAGTTTAAGAAGGGGTTATACGCAGACGAAATCAGGTTTACAGACTATTAATTAACGTTTGCATTGTACCTTTCATGTGAGCCGAATGCGGCTTTTCGCCCTAATTATAAAAGCATTTCACAACAATATTAAATTCAGACAACGATACGGTGACATCCTTAGATAAAAACCACTCAAAAATTGAATGGAATGACGAAATAGATAACCTTTCAGATAAAGAGGAGCAAAGATTCTCTAAAACGAGAAGTGACAACAAAATCGATCATTATACTAATCTACTAAAGAACTTCACCACTGAACGCAGTCTTTCTATTGTCTCTAAATATTTCTATAACACAGAAACCATTGTCACATGGGGTCAAAGACTCCATGGGAACTGCATGTCTTAAAAAGACAAGCTCATCCCATCTGCGTTTACAAATTTTTAATAAAAGATCCAGAGGACATGCACCGATGCTTGCTCCTGCGACTTGGCCCCTATTTTTTACCCCCGTGGGAATCCTGTTTACCTGTCCAAGGGTACATAACATACCCTTACGTTTATAATTATGACTGCAATAAATTACAATCAGTATTTTGATTCCTTTCTCGCACGATTAGGTTATTCGATGCAGGTATTAATTTATGTCTCTCGCTTTAAACAATAGTAATTTCATATTCAATTTTCGAAGAATACAGAAAGAAAATGACAATATTACTTAAAGGTACCTACATCAGAACACGGGCTATTAGTAATCCAATGTTATTTTTTTTTTAATTCTTCTTCTCTTATTAACTCTAGGTTCATCATTAAATAGTTGTTCTTACACTTCTTTTCTTCTCTTGGTTTAAGACCAAACTAACCATTTCAACTGTTTGTTACTACGAAATGATTTTCAACTTTTTCATATAGCATTTCCTTTTTCCCTCTAAATTCAACAACTGTTCATTTCGTGCCTCAATTCCCACAGCCTGATCTTTACCCATCCGTGTGTGAAATGACTCACATGCCGTGCAGTATGGCCGTCATGGTCGGTGGTACCTAAACGATCATTAACAAGGAAATTATCATCCGTTTCATTAAAACCAATCAGATTATGTGCTCTAGTAAGTTTTTGCTTTATATTGGTACTGATTCTTTGTTAAAGGCTATTATTATGAGATTTATTCCTCAGTTTACTCAGATTATTATTCTGCTAAGCAATCTCTGTTCTAAGGCGTAAGAAGAAAATTTCTCGAAATTTCATCATCATTATTGACATCCTAACGTTTGATACCAATAAATATGATAATGATTATGTCAATTCAACATCTGCTTATAATTCTCATATAAAATTACTTGTATCATCAACAAAGTAACATCTGAGACCATCAACAAATTAAAAATTTTAATATCCAGAACGTAAAATGTTGAACAAAAGCCGTAAAATCGATTTCGACTTCGATCGCCATATGTCAGGATACATTGACGGCTATTTAAGACCCCCATGCATCATAATGGAAACTACGGTGTACAAGTAACTACCTTTCCTCAAAACTGTATAATCTATGTTACATAGGGGCCTCCCCCCTGAGAACTTGCTTTTAACATTTTACCCGCATGAAAGGTGCTTTGCTATTTAAATTTTATAGCGCTCGTGCGGTTTTAAGTAGTGCCTTAGATTATTCCAAGTTTTAAGGTGTTTCAGAATGTTATTCGAAAAGTAGATATTGTTTTGTACTTGTGGGAGGACGTTGTGCAGGGTCCGTCCGGGGTGGTACCACCATCTTATCCATTAACCTACCGCCAAGCAGCAGTGTTCGCATTCCATCTTAGTCCTCAGGGTTGTCAGTGCATTTGCAGTCTTGTGAAGTTGTGAATGCGAATGTCTATGGGTCACAGTTTCCACATACCATCAGGTGGCCTGCATGCTCGTTAGCCTTCCTATGCCAAAAAAAAGCGTCTTTGATGACTGATTCCTACAAATTATAAGCTTCTCTTGTTTTATTATCTAGTGGACAGTTCCATTAGTTCGGCTTAACTAATTGGACATGAACTATTTAGTATTCTTACAAATGAAATTCTCTTCAAAGACAAGCACATAAGCAATTTTATTCCTGTTATAGAACCATTGCCATGCTAAGAACTTATTAAGGAAAATGATAAAATTATAATAATCACTGGTTCCACTTCCGCTAATGTTTCATTCACATAAAAATATTATTAGTTTGTTGTACCGGCTAGAAGATGAATCTATGGATTTTCCAATCCTGAACACTTTTTACAATAGTAAGTTTTTAAAACTTATTTACCTACTGAATAGTAAGTTGCAACTCGGTGCTTCGAACCACTGAGTTCACAGTTAAGGTAATGTTAACTCATGGAATTAGACAAACTGTTAAAATCGGTAGCAACAATTAAATTATGCATTTAATCTAAAATACCCTCAGCGTAACAGCTTTCGGACAAATTAACGAAATTCGAAATTTTAAGATGTTTCCGTTAATATCTGTTTTATACATTTTAATAGACAAATTTATACATATAAAACGCTTCCATGACTGACTAATAAACAACGAACAGCCAAAACGGCTAAACCTGAAGAAAGACTTGAAATAAAAATAAAAAACTTGTGTGTAAAAAGAAAAAGAACTTAAGTAATGAGAAAAGGATTTTCGAAAATGATGCCTTTACGGGAATAAATATAGCGAGTAGCTGGATACTAAGTCTATGCGTACGAAGCCGCGGGGTCCTTTAAAATAAAATAACGCCAATTTACAATCAAGGTGCATTTCCGATGAATCATGCAGAAGAAACTAATTTGAATATACTTAGGTAGGCAATGCAACTTGGGTGCATAAGTAATTTCGAAGGAGCCAATAGTATGTCTTAAAGGGAGGTTACACGCTCAGTATATTATCAGTTGAATCCATCCGCTTGGTCAGATTGACCGGAAAATGAACGTCTAGCACAAGGACTGAAGGACTGATGGTCCGGTCCGGACTAAAAAAGTAAATATTTTGTGTCGTGTAACACGTGTGATGGCTCCATTTCTTCGTGGACGCCGGCTGACGCAAGAATGGTACCAATGGGTTACACGATCAGTTTCCCATCAGTATTTCATCCTTCACGCTTCACCCACGGATTGAAGGAAATTATTTAAAACATCAGTTCGAACCATCACTCCGTCAGTAAGTGGGTTTGAGTCTAAGTTTAAACGATCATTCTCCGATAATTCTGACGAAACTGATGGACTTAACTCATAAAATACTGAGCGTGTAACCTCGCTCTCATGTTCCGCAGCGCACGCGTCGCGCAGCTGTTCGGGGATACGAATATGAACTCCCACACGACGAATCGAGTCATTCATCGATTCACAATCGATTTTTTGCCGGTTAGTCTATATCGTAAAAATCTAAATGTTTCGCACGTCATATGCACAGGTAGAGGTTAAAAAATGTCTCGTCTTTAGGTCTGCGAATTTTTGTCGCAGATGTTTGTTTGATGACATAATTTAGAATGCGTATTTACGAAATTGTCGAATGCAAGGAGCGTCTGAAGTAGAATAAGGTACTCATAAAAACTATATTGCCATTTCTACAAAAAAAAATGATGCAGGATGGTACAATTGGCTTGATATAAGAATACGAATAATTTATTTACCAAAAAGTACATGTTACTTGTATCTAATTTACAGCGGATCCCAAACTAGGCCGAGCCTGTATCTTGGGCATCCCAGGAAGTGAAGCTATCATGTAGGCGTTAAACATGTTCATTTAAAAAAAAAACATGAAAATATAAAAAAATATAAAAATATATGATTTGTGTACAAAATGCACCGTGCTAAACGCGGCTGGTTTTTAAACTTGTCAATTTGGCATACTGTTGTACTTCCATCACTGCCAAAAAGCGCAAAAAAATCTCAACAGAATATCATTCTTAAAAAAAGTACCAACCACAAAAACCTATCGAACAAGTTATTGCCTCTAAAAATAGATTTCTAAATATTTCATCTCTTTTTAACAAAGTGAGCTTGATGAACTTTGACACACGCATACAAGAGCAAACTGTCGTAATTCTCAAAATTCATCAGCCAAAAAACGCGAACGCGAATCTGTCTCGTCTTGAACAAAAGCTAGGCGCGTACCTAAAGCCTTTTTTGTCAGCAGACGGCCAAGACATAATAGGCTCCCCCAATGTCTTGAGTCCCCCTTGTAAATGTATACATTATTTCTTCTACCGGGTGCCAAACCAGCTGGTCTATTGAATTTCGAAATATATCCTTAAACTAAATGGGGTTGTTTATAGAGACCACGTGGTCGGATATTCGATTCAACCAGATCGTGTTAAAAAACTACATATTAATAGCACGAGTTTAAATTTCCATGAGAGATGTTAATCCGATTTATAACATTGCCAGCGAAATCGAAGCTAAAACAGAAATATATATGAGAACTAAGCCGGAGCTAAGCAAGGCATAAGAGAGAGCTAAGCCAGTCTAATTGATAGAATGAAAAAAACGATAAAATAATAGTTTTTTACACTAAGTATAACCTTGGTAGGATTATAACTTAATAAAATCGAATCATAAATTATTCATAACTTGTAAATTAGTTACGGAAAAAGTCCCTTCCTGAAATGTCAACTTTACTAAGCGCAAAAAACTTTATTAAACACTATAAAACATCCTTTATTATAGCCTAGTAGTGCAGTTGCAGTCGTGTGAAAGTGGCGTCCTGCACTCACCCCAATTACTTCGGTATTCATAGCAAAGCCAAGTTAGATACACTAGTGTTGGGATAATAATTAGAAACGATAATATCGATAGTTGGTAGATACCACGTTCCCACCTAAAATTAATACAAATTATGCTTTTGTCTTGAGCAAGATTTGTGCTCTTTTCTTTAGAGGATTGTGAAGATAAAAAAATCTATACAAAATGCGATAACGTTTTTCTTCCCTACCTAGTCGGATTGTTAACCGACGCCTAAATCTCCCGACATAAAGTTCGATTTTTAAGATTTTTGAACATGTTATAGTTATAAAAAACTAGGCATTTACTTGCAAATGAAAACGTAAAGACCTAGTATTTCATAATATCTATAACATATCCAAAAATCTTAAAAATCGAACTTTATGTCGGGAGATTTAGGCGTCGGTTAACAATCATCTTAAGTGCGTTTTTAGTGAATTCGAATAAATACACGCACATTGCGGTCAGTCTAAGCACTACCACTAGTGTTTATTGAAGCCATCCTACAAACCTAGCTAATAGAATAAGGAAGTAATGGCATAATTATTTGCACACCTGCATGTAGATTCAATATGCTCGAACAAAAATAGCCTTAAGATCTTTTCTGGTTACCGTATTCTGGAAAATAAAGAAATTTTGAAATTTGTATTTACTTTTGAATAATTAAACAAGGAGACGTTTCTGACATGTTATCTCCTATTGACTCTATGTTCGGCCTGGTTTAATATCTCTAAAGGTGTTAGACAGGGCTGTGTTGCCTCACCATGGCTGTTCAATCTATTCATGGACAGTTGTATGAGGGATTTGAGAGAGTATGATAAGGGTTTGCGTATGCAAGAGTTGCTAATCAAATGCCTCTTATATGCCGATGATCAAGTTATACTTGCCCCATCGGTACTTGAGTTGCAGGAGATGGTAACAGTAATGAATGAGGGATTTAAGCAAAAGGGGATGAAAGTAAACGTTGCCAAGACCAAGGTCATGGTGATAGAGAAGGATGAGGAGATGACTGAGTGTGTGATCAATATGAATGGTGAATTAGTAGAACAAGTGAGCGAATTTGTGTACTTGGGAAGTATGTTTACAAGAGATGGTAAGTGTGAGAAGGATATCGAGAGGAGGGTGAATGCGGGCAATCAAATTAATGGGGCCCTGCACTCCTTTGTAGGCAGACAGGGCGTTTCACAAAAAGCCCGGCTGGCTGTTCACAATGGAGTGCAAGCCCCTACCCTGATGTATGGTAGTGAATGTTGGGTGTGGCAGGACAAGCATGTAAGTCGTGTAAATGCAGTTGAAATGCGCTCTTTGCGTAGTATGTGTGGTGTGAAACTGATTGATAGAGTAAGAAATGAAAAAATCAGAGAGAAATGTGGAATAAAAGAAGATGTAGTGACTAAGATTGAAAAGGGCATGCTTCGATGGTTCGGTCATCTGGAAAGGATGGATGAAAGAAGATTGACGAAAGAGATATATAGATCGAAAGTAAGTGGAAGGGTCGGAAGGGGCCGCCCTAGGCGTACTTTTTCGAATCAAATCGGAGAAATACTGGAAAAGGGCCGAATCTTAAGTACCCGAAACCGACGTGCGTGCATGACTCGATGTATGAATGTTGAAGAAGCGAAAGAAATTTGTCAAGATCGTAGCAAGTGGAAAGAAGTGGTCTCTGCCTACCCCTCTGGGAAACAGGCGTGATTTAATGTATGTATGTATGACTCTATGTTTGATAGGCGCTAGCATCGAGATAAAAAGTTTTAGTTTTCTTATATACTTCTGGCTAAGCGACAAGTAAGGGATTTCTAAGGACTGACAGAATAAGAAATCCGAGGCCTTTGTACTGCAGCGGGACACTAATTACAGGATATTAAACAACTAAACATCTGAATATACTAGCACCAAGAGACAAACTGAACATTAAGTACATTTACGGCCAAACCCTATATTCAATCCGCGGACAGATAGGCTTACTTCGGATTAAAATTTGACACATTTTGTATGGGCAAATGTCAAATTTTAACCCGAGGTAAGCCTTATCTATCCTCGGTTTGAATATAGGGTTCGGCCGTTAACAAACTCAGATAAGCTATATAGAGTTCATTGTACCTTCATGTCAAGTGCGGGGTACTTTATCGACTATTTTTCATCGATACGCGCCCACCACTGTGTTGCACCTTGCCTGCCATCTGCCGGTAAGCACGTGAAGCAATTAATGCCCCCGGGGGTGCCACCCTCTTGGTCGTTTACCTCAGAGGGGCTGGTCAGGGCATGTCATTGCTCATTTTTTAATTCTCACGGTGAGGAAATTCCTTGGAGTAATGGCGTTTAGACATGTCGTCGAAAGTGCGAGAGGCCAGAGGGCTTTGAAATCCATTTTTATCTTCATTTTGTCCCTTTCGTCCCAGATAAATTGCCTTTTTAGAGTTCCGTACCCAAAGGGTAAAAAAACGGGAACTCAGTACCTTACAATCACAATCGACCTCCTAAGCCACTAGGCCGCCGACGATCTTTCCTATTTAAGATAAGTCCCCTATGCATTTCAAATGCGGTTTCTACTTTATTTATTAAATAAAGAAATTATATTAACAGACATGCCACACATATAAGTTATAGGTTACATATAGTACAATATTCACAGGTTTAAATAATACAAATTAACTACTAATTAATAACTTTATGATATTTAAAAAAAAACCGAGAAAAATAGTTTTTATTTTTCATACCATAGAGACTACTCCTGTCTCGGTAACTACTAAACTAATTCAAATATTACAAATACCTATAGGTTTTTTTTTAATAGTTCGTAGAATAAAAGCTCTGTACGCCACATCCCTCGATTTCTCTCTATACAAACACAATGGTCAAATTTAAACGCGTATGACCTTCAACTAGAAGTTTCTCCTGGTTAAATAACTAGGATTACCAAACGTTACTATGCGTAATCGCCATGACGACAAGAATCTTTGAATGGCCCCAACACGCTCCATTCAACATAGTTAAGTACAGTTGCGATCAAAATGAACAACAATTCGGGTTGTAACGTGTCGGGTTGTTCGACGTGGTGCGTGAAAACTTTACTAACCCAATTATCACAGGTGTACAAGAGATATGAAAATGTATTATTCGACAATCTATCGAGATGTTATTGGTTTCACAATTTTCATGTTCGTATCATATAGTTAAATACAGCCCGATTTTTACAATCTCCCGAAAATAAATACATACATACATACATACCTTCACGCCTTCATTCAGAAAATTTGCGAGACAATAAAAAGCAAGGCCACTTATTAGAAACAACGTTTTAATAAAACTTAAATACCTTGCAAATTGTAATTTTCCATAGGAATTCAAAGCTCATTATTAACCAGCGGGTTATAATGAGATTCAGTACTATATTATAACCCATAATATTGTACTAAATTTCATTATTACCGATGGCTATAATGACTTACTTTAGGTTATGTTAGCATGATATATAATTGAACATTTTCGAAAATGTGGTGTATATAAAATATTTTATTGCACGAAATTAAAACACTGTAAAATAGGCAGACTTAATGCTACAAGCAATCGCTACCAGTCAACTTTAAGATGAAAAAAAAAACAAAAAACGTAGGAAGTTACCCTAAGTTTATGTGTTACTTCGTAACGCTATGTTTTTACGTTTTTTGTTGTAAGCATTAAATAAATGTTCTCCAATATGTTCTATTAAAAATGATAATGTTACAAGGCCTATCATCAGCCTGACCGTACAAGTAATAATAGCAACTTTTTTGCCTGCCTGTACTCGTCCGCCTACATATTTGAGGCTTTAGGTACGTATACACGTGAGGCCTTGGCTCTTGGGCGCGTACCAAGGTCCTTTGAAGCACGCAGGATAATCCAGAAGTTGAAGGTCATAGGACGTTGGTTTATGGTGATTCGAGAATAGGAATGAGGATGCTATAGTTATTATAATTTATTAACTTTTGCTGTAGTTTATCTTTATACATGATTTACTGAGATAATATTAGCACTATAGCAAGGAATTTATTTATTTAAATAATTTAATGCACGAAATTAAAATAAGTAATGCAGATACAAAAGGCGTACTTTATGCTACAAGGCGAAACAGAAATCCAAAAGTAGGTATAGGTAGGTGCAATTAAATTACAATAGTTTCCCTTTAACTAGAACTGGAAGAATGTTGAACTATTATATGATTTTATAATTCTACAATATACCTAGTATAAACATACGCACATATATGTTGAATAATTAAATATTGTGTATATTATACTAAATATATACAAAAAAAAAAAAAACTTCATCGAAAGCGCATGTAACGAATTTCAAACTAACTATCACGGCTAAGTAGACATGATTAGTTCCTGAGATACAGGCTACTAAAGTGTTTATACATACTAAAATCGCCTAAGACAACACCAACGCTCAGGCCTCGTGTAATACGGACGTGTCGGATATTTCTGAGTACAATGTTGGATCATATAAATAAATACATAAATAAATATCAGGGACAATGTCACACCAATTGACCTAGTCCCAAACTAAGCTCTAGGCTTGTGCTATGGGTACTAGACAACGATATAAATACTTATATAGAGAAATATATACTTAAATACATAGAAAACATCCATGCCTCAGGAACATTATATTCGCGCTCATCACACAAATATCTGCCCTTACCGGGATTTGAACCCAGGACCGCTAGCTTCGTAAGCAGGGTCACTACCAACTAGGCGCGTATTATATATTGCTGGTGAGTGTACCTATAAAACAGTTGCTTCCCGCCGTCTGTCCGTCTGTATGTACGCTTACATCTTACGAACTACGCAACGTGCTGTTTTCATCGAAGGTTTTATCCTAACCCTAACTAATATTACAAATGCGAAAGTAACTGTCTGTCTGTCTATCTGTCTCGCTTTCACGCTAAAACTACTGAACCGATTTAAATGAAATTTGGTACACAGATAGTCTAGAGCCTGAGGACATAGGCTACTTTTGATTTGCGAAAAAAGGGTTGTAAGGGGTTAAAAGGGGGGATGAAATGCGGACGGAGTCGCGGGCACAAGCTAGTAAGAAAGTAAAATATTTATTCACAACAATAACACAACAAAAAAAAAAAGTAGCAATAAAAAAGAAGAAAATGAGACAAGAGAACAGATGTAGCTAGTGTATAATAAATTCATAAATCAAAGCGAAGCAAGGGTAGATCGCTTGTACTGTATATTATGCTGAGGTTGCTTTACTTATACCTAATTATTTTTACTGCACTATTATCTACGCGGATGAAGTCGCAGGCAGAAGCTAATGTCTCCTGTGATTTTAATGGCAGGTAATATTTTTAAGTTCTTTTTTTTTTTTATGGCATATGAAGGCAAACGAGCACACAGGCCACCTGATGGTAAGTGGAAACTGTGACCCATAGACATTCGCATTCACAAGACTGCAAATGCACTGCCAACCCTGAGGACTAAGATGTAATGCCTCTATGCTAGTCATTTCACCGGCTGTCTTATCCCCAAACCGGAACACAACAATGCGAACACCGCTGCTTGGCGGTAGGTTAATGGATAAGATGGTGGTACCAACCCGGACGGACCCTGCACAAGGTCCTCCCACAAGTAAATAGTATAGTGTTATAGGGTTAGCTTTAGTAACCTGTAAATTTTCATAGCTATTCACTCTGTAACCACATTTTTTTTGGGATGTGAAGTATCCTACTCCTACACTCTTCCTAGGTTTCTGTGGTTTAGCCATGAAGGTGTTACCAACGGACAGATAATACTCACGTTCACATTTATAATATTGTCAAGGTTTAACTAATTTTTTTATTTTTATTATATTGTATAATGAATGGCTTTATTACCATTTCAAACCAGTCCTACTTAACAATTAATTATGTTGATGGACCAATACTTAATTTATTGTCATACTATTTCCTCATGTTTGGACCTCCGGCTAATACTCAATAACCTCTTAGCGATATTAAAAAAGTAAGTTTCTATATTGTTATATTTTTATATAATCTCTAGAAAAGTTATTTGGTTCAATTCAAGGTAGAATAGAGGATGAGAAACCACTTAACCACTTAGTCCTATTAAATGACAGACTACGGAAGGGGTATAAAACCATATTGCTTTTAACTTGCCATTACTGTCTGTGTGTTATTGACTTTTTGTAACATGTCATAAGCAATATGGTTACTCCTCATAGAATAGAAGCCCTGGTCCAATAATGCCAGGGTTCTAGTCAAAAAAGTGTACAAGTCGACTTAACTCATAATAAAAAGGGTGTATACATGAACTGAGTATACTAGATGTAAGCAAGTAATCTTGGGAAGACTTATAACTTATATGTCTATGGGTCACAGTTTCCACTTACCATCAGGTGGCCTGTGTGCTCGGTTGCCTTCCCATGCTATAAAAAAAAAAAAAAAAGCCCTTTTTCACTAGGACCCTAGAATTACTCTAAGCGGAACTTAGCCAATGCATTTACATTTGTTATCTGGTGGGATTAGTTTCTTCTTCTAGGCAAGGTAAATCTTTAACCCAGAACTTAATAGTGGTGCCTCTTTTCTTCCAGGTCCAGCGTTATTGAAATGAGGTTTTTCTTTAAAAATGTATTTGGTGCCCCCTGAAATTGCCACGCAAGGTAAGTTACCCCAGTTGCCCCAGTGCTGCTTCCACCTTTACTCATAACTAGCATACACCTTTAACTTGCAATGGGTAGTGAAATTTCACCCCTAATACAATGAAATGAAATGAAATGAAATTTATTGCATATGGAATTTAGGTTCAAAATCTTGCAGATACATTTGCCAGACAGTTGTATAGTCTCACCAAATCCTGCCTTTACAGGCGTATACGCATTTAACAATTGCGAATATCGACTAGTTTTAAAAAATTAAATATATTTATCAATATGTATAAATAGGTACCATGACATATCATACTAAAACTAAAAATGTCAAGTATCAATAAAATAGTAGAAGAAAAAATATATAACATGTCTCAAAATAAAATAAAATAAAATATACAAAAACATTCAATAATTTCAACATGTCCAAAGCATATTAATTTTTTAAGTACTCCTTAAGACTATAGTAACATTTCTGTGCAAGCAATGACTTCAAGCTATTTTTGAACATTGTGATAACAATAATTTTCACTTGAGCTTAATTATACAAAGCCAGTGATTAAAACAAAACAACATCTTTCAAACCCACATTGATATGAAGTGTTGTAGTATAGCTATGTGTTTGTTTGCTTGTTGTGTAGATTGACAAAGGTGTAGCAAAGATACTTTGGGTGTACTTTGTGGACCCAGAATAAGGATCTCAGGTTGTTTCGCAAAAGTTGCCTGCAACTTGATTGATAGTGTATAATGCCTCTACCTAGAATTTAATGAAAGACATTAGAGAGAATGCAATTAAGAATTAAGTTCACCTATTGTACTCTAATTTGTAATTTTGTGCAATTAAGCTAAAAAAAAAAAATGCTCAGAGTGACCAGTAATAAAATTACTTGTGTTAGCCGTACAGAATAGAATAAGTATACAAGAATAGTATCACCACATGCATCAGAATGATAATGAATGAATTACAAGAATAGAATATTATCTTATCTCAGATGGGGAGCTAGGATCTTTTGTGTAATTACCCTCTTTCACACTCAGCTGTATCAACGTGCAGGTTTTTTCACAATGTTGTTCCTTTACGGTAAGGCTTTCGGGCAATATACTTCAGTAAGAAAAACTCATTGGTACATGGTGACCACAGGCATTCAAAATCGGTACCTAACGAACAGGATCCCCCCTAAGCCACTACGACACTCTTTTATAGCTCTCTTGAATACTAGCTTTCGCCCGCTACTCTGTCCGCGTAGAAGTCGTTTATCGCTGCTCTCTCGGGAACTGTCCAATTTTCCGGGATAAAAACTATCCTTTATCCTACTCCATGATCTATCCAATACGTGTGCCAAGTGTCATCTGGATCCGTTAAGTGGTTGAAGCGTGAAAGAGGGACAAACATACACACTTTCACATTTAAAATATCAGTAAGGATATAGAACAAGTAGGTCCAGTAAAGAAGTTTGCTAATCAGGAATAACTTAACTTAAATCCAAATGTACAGACTACACTTTAACATCGTAAGAAACTAATAAAAAAACCCCTGACAAAATTGCAACCCCTTCTTCCCGAGTTATTATCTCATAAACGGCCAAACCGATTTCCACCAAACCTGGATTAAAACGACCCCAGTAAAACTAACTTTCTATTAAAAAAAACTTCATCAAAATCGGTTCATAACTTTAGAAGCTACGATGACACGAACAGATACACTTGCTGAACAGCCATTAGTTGTCCAGGGTTAATAAAATAATAACAAATAACTACTTCCATAGATTGAAGACCGTATAGATATCGTGAACTTGTTAAATTAATGCGTACTGTACGTAAATAAACGGAGTAAACTCACTTTCTACGGCGACCGGCGCTTGAGTTGCTCTCAGCTGGGAAATTGAAGGAATCTCCAAATATACGATATTGTAAATCGTCATCCTCGTTGCTTTGATATTGCATCGCTTATCACTAATTACGAAACTAAATGACAGAATTAACCACTTTCATTACTTAACTTTAGTATCATTGTTACGAATACGAAACATTATAACTTTATTTCACTTTCATTGTGTGTAGAATGAGAATGACATGACATGACGCGAAATTCCCGCCCGAATTTGGCAGGTATAGACAAAAAAACTTTTTTATTTTTATTTTTTTGGACCCCGACGCGATGAATCTCGGCCGTAACGCGCGCGAAGCCGGACTGACTGAACGCGGCGGGCCGCACGGTTGTCACGAAGGAACCGGCGCGGCAGCGTAAGGCCCTCCCTTTCTCGCTTCGGGTTTTTTTATAACTAGCGTTCAACATTGTTGTGGGGATGAGACGCGAGATCCTTTTGAGGTAAGTATCTGAGATGAAGTTTCCGGCCACTCACTAGTTCACCTCATGTCATGTCACTGCCCTAGTAGGTACCTAGCATGTTTCATATAACGTAATAAAGTGGGTAGATATAGCTACCCCCGCTGACATTACGTCTATGGTTCTAATTTAAACTTGCAAAAATATACAGGCCGATACAAATTTTAAATACAATATCTATCGCTTTAGACGAGACAATTTTTAGGGTTTCGTAGGCAAACAGGTAAATCTGGAACCCTTATAGTTTTGCCATGTCTATCTGTCTGTCGGTCCGTCTGATTGTATGTATGTGTGTTAGACTCGGTTTTTTTCAAAACCTACCTACCTAAGTCAAAAAGCTGAAATTTTGAACACATACCTAATGCGCACTAAGAGCAATAATTAACTGGATTATTATAACATAACTATTATAAATCGCACTGCTAGATCAAAACAGTATCAACTCAAAATCATTGCTAGTTTTATTTAACATCTACCCAAACAGCCTCGTGCTACATCTTATGCCTGACAAACCTCTGCGTAGGAGGCTAAAACGCAAAATCCCAGCTGACCTAACAGTCTAGGAGTCAAAAAGAGAGAGAGAAAATAAAAAGTGAGATGCTGCAATGGGAGCACACTCCGCAGGATATCCAAATGAATCAGCACCACCAAAATAGAGCTCATTGTCCCAAAGAAAAGGACAGATCGCACTAGAAAACGGAAGAAAAAAAAAAAGTTTTATTTAAGTTCACAGCAGTTGTACTAAAGTTGATTTTTAAATTCAGTTGTATTTTGAGTTACTACTGTTTTGATCTAGCAGCAGTGCGAAATGCGTTTGTGAGTGTGCGCTCGAGTGTTTTTGTATCTTGTTTACTCCTTCACGCTGACTGACCATAAAACAAACGTCTCACGCATAGTCAATAACTTGCTAACTTATGCTTTAGTTTAAATTGTGCCATTATTGTATTTTTTATATATTTTTTGTGCTTTCTATGGAACCTGTTTTCCGGAATAAACCATTTCATTTCATGATCAATTTAAGGGATGTCTTCCAGATAACCTTTTTTCTTCTTCTTCTTTTTAACGTTTTTAGGGTTCCGTAGTCAAACTAGGAACCCTTATAGATTCGCCATGTCCGTCCGTCCGTCCGCAGCCTAGCTCAGAGACTCTTTGACCTAGAAAGCTGTTATTTGGCCTGA
Organism: Acleris emargana; assembly: GCA_927399475.2. Lineage (NCBI taxonomy): Eukaryota > Metazoa > Arthropoda > Insecta > Lepidoptera > Tortricidae > Acleris > Acleris emargana. The sequence continues at coordinate 2,723,469 of OV656858.1, forward strand.
ATATACATATTAGTCACGTCACGCCAACAAAGTGGTAAAATGAAATCTTGTTTTTTTTTTAGTGTACCTTTCCTACCCCATATTGTGGGGTGCCGCTGGATAGGTCTTTCGAAAATATTGCGGGTTTGTAAAATAATTTTTTTGGTTAAGGGATCTGTTTATGAAATATTAAGCTTTAAATCCCTATTTTTGTTAGAGTCAAGTGCAAGTTAGATGTTATACATAGATAAGGCAACTAGTGTTTGGGTGGTCATATTGGAATAACCCACACATAACCCATACTAGTTATAATATAGGAACATTAAATCCTAAAAATCTGAAGTGGTTCCGAATTTGCGATTGTAATGCGTCCCACTTATGTAGATTGCATATTATTATGGTTTATGTCGCATATAAACCAGCAACACGCCAGTTTTCCAAACTACAATAGGAGTCTTAGTTATAACTTTAATCGAACAAATTCAGTATTGTTATCAGTGCACCATACACTGATGTATCAACTTCCCTTGTACAGGGTCCGTCCAAATATCTACTATCACCTTACCTGCTGACCTTGCTGGCGAGCAAGTGTTTGCAGTTGCACTATGGAGTTCCAAATTATCGACGTTTTTTGCCATTTCCGGGTTAGAATAAAATGCTTTCACTTACCTCTCTTCCTTAATGATGTTGATGACATAATCTTCTTCAGCCTCTGTGTTCAGCTTGGCCCGCAAGACCTGCAGCCTCTCTATTTGCAACTGCAAGGACACTTGCGATTTGTCATCCTCCATACTAGAGCAATGAGTAATCATGAGGATATACCTAATACGTTGAGTACTTCACTAAATATAAGAACAGCTTGGAAATAAGGGCGCTGTGAGGAATGAAGTTGGCTACATGATCCAATTTATACTCAAAAACTGCTGCTGAAAAATGTTGGGCTATAGAATTTACTAGAGAACATTGTTGTTTCGTTTGGTACCTACCAAGTCGAACTCTATGTAATTTGCCAAGCTATAATAGGTTACATAACAACGACCGAGTAGGTAGTACCTAGCAAATTTTTCTTTTTTGGTACATACTTACATACCATTACGCCTGTCTCCCAATAGGGTAGGCGAGGCAGATACTACGAAGGCCAGGTGCACCGGACCAAACGTACGTCTTCCGCTTCTGCTGAAGTTGTTTGATATCTTACTTTAACTTCAGTTTTGGAGCAAGAAGCGTAATTTAACAGTCTTTTTCTTACTTAAAAGTCAGAGAGACAGCTGAGCAATCAACTTCTGCTGTTCTATTGCTAGTCTTAACCTCGCTTTACATTCACTAACATCGTAGTCATCAATTCATCACGCACGTATCTACGTCGGTTTCGTGTGATCTTTAAATTTAGCCCTTATTCAGTAGGTACCTACATCGCGAATTTGATCACTAGCTGCATCCTATGTTGAGTGCATAAGCGCTTTTTCTACGAAATTAATTGTTAGGATAAGGATACCAACTATTATTCGAAAGATTTCAACTTTTTGTGGTTTTAAGCACCCGTGGAACCCAAAGGGTTAAACCATTCATGTCTGTATGCTCGTTTTTTTATTCGTCTTTAGGAAGTGATTAAACAAATGAGATGCCCTATGTTAAACCCAAGTTTAATAATGTAATTTAGAACTTACTTATTGTTAAAATATTGTACTCTGCCTACTTTTGGGAATCATGAAATCATGATCGCATCAATGAGATTGATTGAGACCTCAATATGATACTGCCCAGGGTAAACATTGCCACCACAGCACCACCTAACCTATTTTCACCCAAAATGCATCTATTACTTACTAGACCTCGACCTCGCCAGAAACGCCGCAACGCCGCCCGCAACATCAATCAACAACCATCAATTCTGCGCTATTCGAATATATCTTACTTATTCGGATTAGGTAGGTACCTAGTAGGTAGGTGAATAAATGAATTAAAATGTTTATTTGCGAGGCACAAATGTGAAATTAGTTAACGAAATTGATAAGTACGTTGATTGTTCCAGTCGTGACTTTCACCTTAGCATACAGGTAACCTAGGTACTTATATATCTACTTACTAATACCATTTAAAAGATAAACAGTCAAAATGATCATCAATTGGTATTCGTGGTTCCCAAATGCCTAATGGTCTAACGGTCATAATGTATGACATAGTACTTAATTCATTAACTACGTAGGTAATTAGCGCTTCGTTAGCACCTTAGCAGTTAATCGACCGTTCCTAACATAAAAACATCTAGAAAGAGAAGAATATCCGTTTAATCAACAACTTAAAATGAAAATGGCAGAGAAACGAACGTCGATTCTTGAACTCGCATTGTTGACGTGACGTCATTTCAATGATAGCACACAAACGCATCCCAAGTTCCCATGCAAAAATAACCTCTCTCGGATTAAAAGTACGTCACTTTTTGTAATCTTATTTTATTGAACATTAATTTCATAATTCCAGTACATTAGAATAAATACACTGCTAAAATAATGGCTGCGCTTTTCATTGCATAATCATGAACGACATTGAACCAAATAGGTACGTGATGATTTTACGATTGATAGAAATGACGCGACAAAATCAACACAGTGGAAATAAAATGATAGTTTACGAAGTCAATATTAAACATCCTGTAGCATAGCAATATCGCAAATAACTTTCAAAACAAGAATCCGTTAAATATTTGAAGATCGAATTCGAAGGAAAAACGTTGGTAACGGTAATCCATTTTCTTGTGATATTGTCGTAATTAAACCGTTCCAGTTATCTAAATCGGTACGGCTAGTAATATAAACCCGCAACACGCCTTATTCGATCTAAATTAAGACTCTTTTATTCATAAGACAGGTCTCACGAATGATATTTTGTGGTTATAGGAATACTGATATGACGACATTATCGATTGTACACATACCTTGAGTTTTCATTTAATGCCATTATGATCCCCGGAGAAGCATTAATTCTTCAAAAGGGGGTATAAATAAAACAGGAAGTGAAGACACATTCTATCAAAACAATTGCACTATAAGTTAGTAAAATAAATAAAACTACTTTCGTCTATAAAATAACCACAATTCGTTAGCATTCGTTACAATCAAACGAGACCATCACCCGTCTCTTTTTTGCACTGAGAACCTTGCTGTAGAAGAAAGAGACACAAAATTATGCACCGTGAATAGATATCTCTACATGCCAGCGCCATCTTTGATAGGAAGTGGGGTAAACTGGTAGTCTATGGTGGTGATGTCGCCAACCGCAAAAATTAAAATTTAAAGTAGGGGGTTTGATCAAATTAAATCAAATATATTTATTGCATGGTCATGCATGAGTTATACAGGTCTTATAGCGTTTGTGTTACAGTTCGTCATGTCCTGCCTCAGAGAGGCGTACAATATTTAAGCTTAAATTATATAATAAGCTTAATAATAAGCTTTTATATGAATACAAAATGTTTTTGCTTCTTATACAACTGCCAAAAAATATATACCTTGCCGAGTTTCGTGCGCCGGTTGTTGTGTTTTATTTTTCGAACCGGCGGTAATTGGTGATGCCTTTTTGACATTCATAGGTGCACTCTATTACGCCTAAATAGAAGAATAAATAACTTGACGTTGACTTTGCCAAAAAAGAAATATTACATTATCAGGGTTCGAGACTTCGTGTATATGTATGTTTGTGAGTTTTCTTATTTCCTCCATAACTTATTTATTCTTGAATTGAACCTAGTGTTTGGGGCATCGTTAAAATCACCGCAAGACGACATAGAAAAGGTTTGTTCTTGAAAAATCCATGTGGTAGCAAAGGCATCCAAATAACGAAGATCATACACATCTCAATAAAAATACTTATCGGCATGAAAACTTTGTCGAAAATTGTTGAAAAATGTAGTAGATCCCAAAAAATACACAATTCTATAGTTTTATTCCAAGTTGTTTAGAAATAGGAATGGAAATAGAAACATGTAGGTATATGTATACTTTATGGAATGCAATAAAATATTGAGTATTAAGTACATTTATTCGACCCACACAAAATAACAGAACAGAGAAAAAAATCATTACTTACATATTTCATTAACATGTATTTTCACCAATATCTTCGTAATTATAGCTATATTTATATTGCCTCTGTCTTGCCAACTAAAAAGATATTCCTTGGTGCATTACATACAAGATCGAAATGATATTGAATACATTTACGAACACAACGTTTTACTACAAATAATCACAAAACCTTCAACTACTTATTTTTATGCTATATCTATCCATGGCATTCATCATCATCATCATCATGTCAGCCGAAAGACGTCCACTGCTGGACATTGGCCTCCCCCAAGGCTCTCCACTCAGACCGGTCGGTGGCATTAATGTAAGTACGAAAATAATTTATTTGAGATGATTTAGGGCATCTTCAATTACCACTTAAAGTTATTTATTTTATTGCACAAGCAAGAAAAAATAGTGGTCATAATGCCACGACAATCCTCCACGAGATTAATCAGTTCCGTTGTTTAAATCTTTCAATAATTCGGTGCTCGTAGATACAGTCTGAAGTATGGTTGAGTCAAATAAAACGAACTTATGTGTTAATAAACTATTTATTTTAAAGTCGCCGCTATTTTGAAACGATTTTTAACTTCATATGAGATTCCAACCTTATGTACTGTATTAACCACGGTTAAACCAATAAAACTATTTTCATTTTTCATTTTCATTTTCACAGCCGGCATTGATAAAATCACACACGACAATTCTGTAAATTTCACTTTTTGAAAACGCTCAAAAGTTAGTCTTCGTTTACCAAGGAACTTTTTTTCTTTAATATTATAAAACTTCCTATCCGTGTGTATGTTTAGAGACCAACATTATATTTCATAAGGAGACTCATTTCCGGATGAAGCAAGAGTGATTTGATGTGTTTTCGTATTGCTGCAAATTGATGTGAACTCGTATAAGTAGTCGATTTAATGAGATATCAATACTGACCGGTGTACAAGCGGATCTTTAGTTGCTTGAAATACATTTATGTTGGAATTTTAGGATAAAATTCTGTTCAATATGTCACGTAAATTTGAACTATCTCCAAGAACTCTTACATAAGTTGTAGTAGTTATCAGTATCATTGTCGTGCGTGATTTGAACTATGATTTTCTAGGACCAAAATTCAAAATATTTATTCAGTAAATTGGCCACATGAGGGCTCTTTTATACGTCGGTAATATGGAGTGAATCTACTAGCGCTTCGGACAAGACCATCATTGCGGAGAAGAAGCGCCGCAAGAAACTCCAGCAGAAGGTAATTTTTTCAAATATTAAATACAATAATACTTAAAAGTAAGTTATAAATAATTATTTTCAAAACTAACACAAATCAAATTATTACAAATGTAAGGTCAATTACATAAAGTTAAAAATAATGACTAGGAGAATAACACGATGAGGTCTCTAACGTCAAGAACGATAGTTAAAATACCTAACTAAATTGGAAAACAGGTCCTTGCAAGCGTGAACAGACCGGACCCCACAGACAGCACCCGTTCACTAGTTTGACGCGTATCTCAGCCATCGCCTCCCTCAACCATTTGTTCGGGAAGGTGGCGACCCGATCAATGACGCCGCCGTAAGCAAAGACCTTGACATGCCCATGCTGCCGGACAAAGATAACAATAAAAAAGTATCTGTCCGGCGAGAAACATCATAATGTGTTCTCAATTCTAGAATGTCTTGTGCACACAAGAATCTATAAAAAATTACAAAAAAAAACAATAGATAAATTTAAATTTATAAGTGTACATCATTGGCTTAAAGGCATTTTGCAATAAACCCAGTGCTCAGCTACAAAAAAGACAAAATATCCCTAATTTCAGTTAGCTCACACTACTCAAAAACGTCTTTATCATTTAGAAAATCATTAAAAGTATAATATGCCTTACCCAGCAAGCAGCTCTAAATGCGAGACTTATATTTATTGAATGGCATATTGACAATATCAGTAGGTATCTTATTGTAGAAGCGTATACAGTTCCCCGCGAACGATGTGCTTACCTTACGAAGACGGTGACATGGGACTACGAGTTTATCTTTATTTCGCGTGTTGAACTTGTGAACGTCACGGTTATGTCTGAAGTTATGTACTTATGTGTTTGCGTGCATACATGATACTTTCAAAGATATACTGCGACGTGACGGTAAGGAAATTAATTTCTTTAAAGTTATCTCTAAGTGAGACCCGAGAACCCAGTTGATAAATAAAGCATATAGCCCGCTTTTGTAGTACAAAGACGGCCTGAATGTCAGCCGCTTTTCCCCATAACAAAATCCCATAGCTCATAACATAACACTATGAAAATAACTATAATACACCAGTCTCGCCATCTCTACGTCTGTAAGTGGTCTGCAGAACTAAGTTTTCCCGCAAGAATGGATATATGCGCATTCCATTGCAGTTTCGAGTCCAAAGTAATACCTAAAAATACAATTTTATCTTTGAATGACAGCGTCTCATCCTTTAGTCTCATACCATCCCTTCATAATCACTCCTTTCATATTTGACAGAGAAAATGGAGAAAAATAATTACATGATAAATTATATTCTATGTTACTGCAAATCCGGGTTGTTTATGTTTTTGAATTATGTTTTTACAAATTATGTAATAAGTAGTACAAGGCACCACTTGTTCGTCTTTTTTTTTTGTCCCACCATGCGCTCTTAACATCTCCTGTATATTGGTCTAAGCTTCATTGAGAAACTACTCAGTAAAAACAATATACAATTGCTGATCACTAAAACTTACTTGTCTATGGTAATGGTAGGGGATTTAAAATAAATAATTGGCAACAACTTGGATGTGTCAAACAAAACTGCACGCGATGTTGATTGTTGTATTTGTTGTTATGTTATTGTAGTTTAATGGCGCCAAAGTGAATATTAAGAATAACGTTGCATTCTATTATTTTTATGCATTTTTGTTACAAATGTTGAATAACAATGAAGTTTCGAGCGGTTATGATAGATGCGGGCCCTATGCGGGAATTTACAAGTACTATCTGTCATATATTTGAACTGAATAACACGTTTGGCCTATGTTGTGATATCAACTGTTGTGATTATCGTATTTTCAGACATAGTGAGTACAATATCGAAGCTATCAAAGGAGTGTGTAGCAAGGATAGCTGATGATCAGCTCTATTTCATAGTAAGCGATGAAAATACCGGACCTGCACCGCCAATACTGTGGTGTGAAATACCACAAGCTATGTTCTTTTCTGAATACCAAATGGTGGGCCTCGATGATGAACATAAAGACATTTACTTAGAATTCACTTCTGGTAAGGATCGCTATACTACCAGGATAAAATCTTAAGTGTTTGATCTAGTACCACTAACAATAAGTTTTGTACTAATAGGGAACGGTATAAACTTACATAGAGAAACGCTTACTAATTTATACAGGATTACAGAAAATTCGATACATTCCCGTGGAGGGGTAAAAATAGAGCTCATTTGTGATCATGTCAGCCGAAAGACATCCACTGCTGGACATAGGCCTCCCCCAAATTGTGATAGATTTAGTCATATCATCATCGTCATATAATACCCTATTTGAAAGTGCTTAGTTTCTGAGTGAATTACATTTCTAATCTTGAATTGAATTTTAGTTAACTTCACAGAAAACTAATCTCTTTGGATTTGTGTCATGGGATGTGTTGACGATACGCGTCAACAGATGACTAACCCCGATAGCTCAGAGTTCAAACACCAAACGCAACGCGACTCAATTAGGAGAGGAGATAAAATGAAACTAGATAAAAACGTTAAATGAATTTAAATTATTAATAAAACAAACAAACACTGTGATATTACATTTACTATAAACACTATAAACTTTAAAACAAAATAAACAAAAACGATTTTAACTTAAGGGCAGAGAGACTAACAAACACGCATGCACCGTATACGACAAGTGCAGTACGACAAGTGAATACTACGAATACTAAAAGCATGTAACGAGTACGACTACGAAACCGAGTATTAACTATGAAACCGAGTACAAAACGAAACCGAGTACAACAACTAAAATATTGGCTCCGTATTTATAGTATTTTACATAGGCTTAAACAGTGCCTCTACCTCCGAGGAGTCCCAATCCTCTGTTCGAATCACAAGCCCTACTTTAATAAACTTAATCGGGACGACCAATCAGAGCGCCTGCATTTCCGGGCGCTTTCTACCCGAGGGTCTTCCCCGTCGTGGCCTGTAAATACCGCCTGCGTCTGATTGGCCGCCCGCTTTGTCTAATTATCCTAAAATTGGTTAACCTTTTCCATTCTAATATCGGAACTGGGTTACTGGGTCAGGAGGACAATAGCCGCGTTCGGCGGTCTATTTTACATAAATTTTTAGTCGTTATCTTTATGGGATTTAGCTGAGGGAGCAAGGATCGGTTCGGGGTTCAGTCCAGCTTGTAGTTCGGGCTGGACTTTACCTAACTTACACATAAAAAACTTAAATCTATACATCACCTATCCATAGCTCGTAATATTAGGTGGCTCCCTAAGCTAAATCCCCATTCTATACACCGTGTTATTATTGATTTACGATAACTTCGGCATATTACTAGGTACATCCATAGAAACTAAGTGGTAGATTCTTTTTTTTTATATTGCAAAAAAAAAAAAATTTTTTTCTATGGAGCTAAGTTCATTTAGTTACTTTGCTCCATAGAGATTTTTTTATTTTTTTTGCAATATAAAAAAAAAGAATCTACCATTTAGTTTCTATGGATGTACCTAGTAATATGCCGAAGTTATCGTAAATCAATAATAACACGGTGTATATAAAACTAATTAAAAAATCTTTATTAAATACCTAGTCTACCTAATACTATATACAACACTTATATACTAACTTAACTATTTACAGTATACTTATATACTAGGGTCATGTGTAAATATGTTGCTGTCAGCTAGGGTTCGGCGGTGGCTGTCGTTAACAGGATGTCTACTTTTAACCCTCCAAGAGAATGTATCTAATTTTCTGTACCCTGTATAAAAAATATCTAAGGTTCAGGAACAAATGAATACTCATACAAATATTTGCTATAGTTTGTATATACATACCATTTACAAACCTCGTTTGCAAGTACAAACTAATGTTTTCATAAATTAATCTCTGTTTCCAGCGAATCTATCAAGATCTCTACTTACTCTGAAGAGTGCCAAGTCGTTAAAAATTAAATTAACCAAAAAGCAGTGTCCCTGTCTTACATTAGAAATTGAAGTGGTATGTAACTGTTGTATTTTTTGTGGAGTTGCATGATGACATGACTACTTACACCAGAATTTCGTTATACCAGATTAACCTCTTTACCATTGGTTACATTTGTTCTTGACCGGTATATATTTTTAAGTTAAATATCCGTTTCAGCCCTCATCAGCATCACAGCAAACCAGACAGGTCACCCACGATATACCGGTTAAAGTCATACCGAGAAAATCATGGTCAGACTTCGCAGAACCTAATATCCCTAAACCTGATGTAAGTATTTTTTCTTACATTAAATCTGGCAAGTAAAATTTGACCCACTTCCTGGTTCGGAAACCAAAAATGTAGCTGAAAATATGCATACACCTTTAGTTTTGATAACAATAGAATAAAATAGTACCATCGAGCTGGTCTGATGATGGAGACTCAGGGTGGCCATAGGAACTCTTAAATTACACATGATAAACTCGTCGTAATAGGGCCCTTTACAATCATCTTGATGAGTAGATGAAGACTATGCAAAAAAAAGTACAGTCTGCAGCAAAAACTTGTCCCAGAAATGAAATTTTTGACAGAAACTTATTCTATTTTAGTAGTATCACTAGCTTTTGCCGGCAACTCCTCTATGATGGGTCAGGGTTCCATTTTGCTGTTTTGTACATATAATGAATGATCATAAGATTCATAAGGCATCAAGTCCGCCATTTGTACCTACTGTAATGTTTAAAAGAGTGACATGCGCCAATGTAATGTTTATAAGGACGCGACCAATTGTAATGTTAAAAGGAAGCGACACATGTCGTATTTATTTAGCGGCAAGCGCCATTAAAAGTACCAATAGCCAGAACCCAAAAATAAAATATGCAAATTAGCACAAAAAAGAAAAGAAAACTATCGGGCGCCAGGGTCCTGCGCTAGGCAAAAAGAAAACGGATAGCAAATATAAGAAAACGGTAGAGTACTGGAATCTTTTAATCTCAAGGCGGGCGTGGTTATAGTCAAGAGTTAAATAATTAACACAGAATTGTTTATAGACTATTTATTTACCTTCTAATTATGTTCAGGCGGTTACACAGATGTTGATAACCTAAATTCCTAGGTGGTATCCTAGCTAGAGCTTAGGTCTATAGATTACAAAGCAATCAGATCTTAATGTATAAGTTAGAATTTAAGTTTAAATTTAAATCTTGGTCGTTCACCTGGTCAGAAGTTTATAGAAAAGGAAAAGATAACTTACAAGTTAACGGTGAAAACAATACGTTAAACTCCACCAACTGCACCAGAGTCTCGAGGTTGAACGGGGCCGTTTCACGCCAACCACGTCCAGGTTGCAGAACTCCTGCTTCGCAGATCCAGCTCCATTGGTGTAGGACAACGTAGGGGGGAAATTAAATAAGTTTGAGACCGGAAGGGTCCTGACAAAGAAGTTACCAAAACTAAGTAATGAGAGGAGTAGAAAAGTAGACCGGGGTCTCCGATAAAAGAAAGGAAAATGCTCATGGGCGTGAAATCATACTTCTTTACGTTCAAGCATTTTCATAAAATAAATAAGGTTGCACAAAGGCATAAAGTTCCCTAAACAAAGAGAAAAATGTGGCTTTAAATGCACAAAAAAAGAATCCATATACAATGGTTAGACTAAATAGCCTAAAGAGAGTAGGTTATAACCACATGGTGGGTTAGAAGCTAAGTAAAAGAACAAAGGAAAAGGCTCATGGGCGTGAAATCATACATCTCTACGTTCAAGCGTTTCCTTAAAATTAAATAGGCTTGCACTAAGGCGTTATGTCCTAATTCCCTAATTGGTGATATGGTTAAATACCGATAGAGAAGTTAAGTTCTGGCATGGAATGCACAAAAAAGAAAATCCATATAAAATGGTAATTAAGTGGGCATTGAATGCAAAAGAATGAAGTTAAAGGGGGAGTTAAATAGCCATTAAATGGTCATTAAATGAATGGCTTAAATGGCCATTAAATGGAGACTTAAATGGATTAAATGAAAGTTAAATCCCTAAAAAAATGAGTTCTTAAATGGTCCCTAAATGGGTAGTTAAATGAATAGTTAAATGGATAGCTTAAATGGATAGTTAAATGGTTAGTTAAATGGGTGCGATAGCGCTGAAAACAAAACAAAAGAAGAAGTCAAAAACCGTGCTTAGAAAAGCGACAGGTTGTCCCATTAGACAACGTGGCGGCGTGAGAGCATCTCACTAAAAAGGTATGAAAATACGTACCACCCATTTAATAAAATAAGGTCCATCGCCGGTTACCCGCTGGAGCGTCAATCCCAAGGCTCACAGTAGCATCCCAACTGAAATAGAACAGATCGTAAAGCAACGAGGTCCATGGCACAGAGGTTGGATAAAACCTCCATCGAAAAATAGAATACTTACCGATGGATCCTCCGAATATCGTTAAATAACGATGCGGGGAGACATCCCCGGTTTACGCCAGTAAGCGTAATCAAAAATTAGTAACGGCTCGTCAAGATGGACCTTGATGGGTTCTCACGGCCACCCGTCGGACGCAGCAGCTTCCGAGCAAAAAGAAAAACCGACGCCACTCGTCTGACAGCCTCACTCAAGGGTTGCCAACCTATGTGGCGAAAACTATTCGAGCCTGTCAAAATCACGGCGCCAAAGTCGCGAACAGACCGTACGAGTATGCAAAACTAATAGAAAAAAACATCGCTTGCAGCACCAACCTAAAACGTCAAAGTCACTAAAGGTCGATTATAGATCAACTAGCGACCCGCCCGCGGCTTCGCCCGCGTGGAATGTATTATACATATAAACCTTCCTTAAGAATCACTCTATCTATTAAAAAAAACCGCATCAAAATCCGTTCCGTAGTTTTAAAGATTTAAGCATACATAGGGACAGACAGCGCAAGCGACTTTGTTTTATACTATGTAGTGATAAACAAACAAAACAAATCATGTCGCGCGAGTTCAAATAGTCGCGTGACACTACTTTGTGTATTGTGCAATAAAGATTAAATAAATAAATAAAAAAATCATAAATAATATCTTGTTTTGTGAAATTACTAGAATAGAGGCATTTCATTTTGGTCCTCAGGGTCGGCAACACATTGCCAGTCTTAGGACTGCAGTCTTAAGATTGTAGTCTTGAGAATGCAAATGTCTGCGGGTCTCAGATCCCATTTCAGGTTACCTGTGTGCTCGTTGCCCTATCTATAAAATAGAATAGAATAGAATCATTTATTTTGACAAAATGTATACTCGTATATTCTTAGTAGTTCCTTAGTCCTAATTGTTAGTAACTAATTAAAATAATTGTATTGTCAATGCCATGAAAAAAAAAACAAAATATATACACCGTGTTTTTTTTGATTTACGATAACTTCGGCATATTACTAGGTACATCCATAGAAACTAAGTGGTAGATTAGATTGTTAAATATTGAAAAAAAAAAAATTTTTTTTCTGTTTAGTACAAAGTAATTCAATGTTGTATCTTTGGTCATCCTAAAAGGGCCTTTAGAGTTAACTCATAGTCAGTGTCAAATACGTCAATGTAGGCGTGACATACACAGACAGTTAAGAGCCTTTTAGACCAGTTCAACGTGATTAAGTGATTAAATTTAAAAATTAAATATCTTTCAAACCTTTACAGTTATCATTTGCTGTCTTCGGGAAATTAACTTTATTTGACCTAAAGAACGTTCCCTTAAAGTTATCGTAAATCAAAAAAAACCACGGTGTATAGTTTAATTATTCATCACATCTGTACAGAATTGAAGTGGTGAGCAGTAACTACGTGTCTTGAAAGCACTAACCCCCTTAAACATAAATGCATTAAGGCAAAGTCATTGATTGGGTTGTCACTTGGAACACGTGGTTGAGAGAGGTCATGGCTGAGATTTGCGTCATACTCATGAACAGGTGTTGTTTGTGAAGTCTGGTCTCTTCATGTTTGCAAGGACCTTTTGTTTAATTCATTATTCAATTTTTTTATCCTCCAAAAAACCTGGTACCTAATGGGAAAATGCACCAATTTTCCATACAAAACCTGGGGACAAAATTGTTCCCTGTGCTACCAACTGTATTATTATTTAAATCTATACTATTCTAAATCATTTAATTTCAAATGTTAGTCTATTTCTCTGATTTAATAAGCGTGTAAGCGACATCATTAACAAACATATATAATTTGTGAAACATGTCTAAAAATGGAGAGTACCTTGAAAGTTGATTCACCCAATTGCGTTGCCAACACTGATAACTAAGATGGAATGCCTCTATGCAAGTAATCTCACTGGTGATCTTATCCCCACACCGTAACTAACAATGCGTACATTACTGCATAGCCGAAGGTTAACAGGTTATGCCATGAAATTTCAGATCTCAATAGAACTACCGACACTGAAGCAATTGCGGACCACAATAGACCGGATGAGGACTATGGCAGCCGAGGTCATGATTTGGGCCTCGGCAGAGGGAAGGTTGACGCTGCAAATCAAGACTGATACCAGTAAAGTTTCTACCAGATTTAAGGATTTGAGGGTGGAAGCTTTTGAAGGTGAGTCTTTGGGGATCCCCTTGAAATATCGACATGCATTTCATCGAATGTGTCATTTCACAGAATTTAATTTCATCGAATGTGTCATTTCACCGAATTTCATTTCATCGAAAACTAATTTCTGCTGAGACCTTATAGTTTTCAGGTTATCGTAAGCATTCGTTACGTAGGTTAGGTTAGGTTAGACTTGTGACCATAATAAAAATAAAGCGAAGTGAATCGTAATATCAAATTATTTTCGATATTTCAAGGGTAAACCGAGTTTCTGATTTCACTCCTAAGTTTTATCTTGTACCAAGGTAAACAGTAGCCTTTTCAAATCCAGATACTAATAAAAATTGGACATTTCAGGCCCCATAGAACATTCAGACTCAGAAACCGAAACACAAGCAAACGAAGACAAGTCAAAGATATGCTACTGTAGAGTGGATGCAAAGAAGCTCTCCATGTTTTTAAGCGCTGACCAAATCTCACACAATCGGACTGTATGCAGTATAGTGCATAAGAAACTAGTGATTCTGTGCTTACAGACTGAAGAAAATGTGAAGTTACAGTGCTTTATTTCGGGCATAGTGTATTAGAATAAGTGTTAGAAATAGTGTCGGAAGAGGTAGGTGCTCTCCGAAAATCAAAGCTCCAAACATTAGTTTTTCCCTTTTCTTTGAATACATTCATACATAAATTCACGCCTTCATTCCCAGTGGTGTAGGCCGAGCTACAGAATTACCAACTACTCTAAAAACTTGTTGATAATTCTGTAACCACGTAAGATATTTTGCATTAGATTTTTAAACTTGGTTGTTTAAATAAAAACAACAGGGAATGAAATATAACATCTATGTTATTATTGTAATTGACCCAATTTATATTTTTTATTTTATTAAATATGGCTTTCACATCTGCCAATTGACGTTAACGAGATGTCGACCAGTTCTCAGTACACAATGGTTGGTCATCCAACACCCAACAGTCATTTGATATTCCTTTGAAACACATATAACTGTTTTAGAGCAGAATCCAAGGGATGTTCGTTTGCAAAAATCGCGGACCGCGAAATGTTTGGTAATTTGTCTAACAGGCTCTCGACTTTATAAAAACCATGTTGCCGCGCGCGCAGGCTTTGCCTTATATTTGACAAGAATAATATGTACCTCTGATGTATTGCATTTACATTGTTTAAGAGCGTCAGCTCAAGTTTGTATGTGGAAATGCTCTTCTTAACATATATTTGAGCACATTGATTTCCTTGAATTTGGTTACGAGCTACGCGAAAGAAACTTATGCAAAGCAAAATGACGATAAAATCTCTACCAGACTCTTTAATAAAACCATGTAAATGTTGATCTAATTGTCCAACAAAGTCTGCAAAAAAAAACAGCACGTGCAGCAGTGGCATTGGAAACGTTAATAATTTCACCGCATTTCACCAAACTGGATTAAGACTTACTCCGAGATTGGTCTATACAAATTCGGCGTTTAATATAGGTGTTCCACTTTGGTCGAATGCAACCTAAAAGATAAAAGACATCACAAACAAAAATATTGTTTTGTATGGTTAATATTAAAATAAAATAAAAAACCATAAGGAAAACTGTTTTTATTCTTATTTATTACAGTAACAAAATTAACGTTCTTGAACATTAAATTCAATTCCCAGAGAACAAAAAAACACTAGAAGTTTTTGATTTAAATTAATTTTAAATGTAAGTATGTTCCTTAAAACCCTTAAATATTTTCATTTTGATAACATTAATCAGTCATTCGCAAACGTCCTACACAGACTATAATAATTATAATGGTCTTACATAATATTATACATCTATTCATCTCTTTGTTTCAAATTAATTTAAGGCATACAAAAACTGATATGAATTGAAAATTAAAAGGGCTAAATGGTAACGTTTTCGCAATTTTTGCTTCTATACTTCCTTTGTTTAGGTTGTGGCAAAAGTAAACAAAAAACCACATGACAGTTCATCAGCCAATTGAAACAGGACACTGATACGTCAAAGGTCGACAAAACAGTTTTGATTGGTTAGTTAACGGAGTCACGTGGTTTGATTTTACATTTGGTTATGTACCTAAATCAATTAGTAGTAGAGTATAGTGAAAGTTACCAGTTAAGCCAGAGATTAACTAGGGGACAAATATCCCCCGACACTTGTCGCGCAATGTCGTCAGATATGTCGGGAGAAGTTTCGCGAAGTAGCTCGGCTTCGCCCAACGTCGTCGCTTCTGACACCTGTCCCGCGTTGTCGCCAACACGTGTCGCGGGACATTTGTCCCCAAGTCAATCCCTGGCATTACATATTTATTATTACTAGACCCCGTTATCTTGAGGCAATGACGTCGCTTATTCGTAGGGATTGAATATTTATTTTATCGACTATCTAAATGTCGATGGTATTGCACTTAGAGTTATATGTCATGTCACTATCAATGAGTCAAAGACAATCACAACTAAAATGTGATAAAAATAAAGTCGTGGGAGTTCGTTCGTTAAAACTGTTTATCATAGTTTTTCCACAATGATTGCATCAGATCGCATCTCGTAATAATAATGAGATTATCTACTTACTAGCGACCCGCCCGCGGCTTCGCCCGCGTGGAATGTATTATACATATAAACCTTCCTTAACCCCTTGTATGCTTAGGCACGGATCCGTGCCAGTTCATGAACTGCGAAAGCACGGATCCGTTCCAATCCCCTGCGTGCCTATCCGAATTTTATTTTGAATCTTCTTATATAGCAACGTAGGTCTAAAATCGATTGTAGGTCAAGCCAATAAAGTGTAGAAATTTTCAAAAAATCGCTCCTATCATAAAAATATTCAGTATGGCCGTCATTCCTCTAGGATTGACGTCACGTGACCGATCACGTGACCGCGTCGCCGCACTGGGCCGTCAAATTCTGAAACGGCTCCCGCATACGAGGGGTTAAGAATCACTCTATCTATTAAAAAAAACCGCATCAAAATCCGTTGCGTAGTTTTAAAGATTTAAGCATACATAGGGACAGACAGCGCAAGCGACTTTGTTTTATACTATGTAGTGATTTTAAATCAAGCAGTTTTAGTACCTACACTATATTGAAATTGAGCAGAGATTTAAAAAGCAGAATCCCGTCAATCGCTTTGTTGAATAATAATATAAAAAGAATGAGCTAGCTGAACTTCTAATTGATAAACGTTATTATTCAGTCAAGGATTTTCTGAGTTAGTAACTAGGCTATTATAAGTCATATCTAAAGATTGTAGTTTTTGTAGAATAAGTCAATTGTTTTTTTTGTTTCTACTTAATTCATTTTACTATCCTGTTTAAAAAAATAATCAGGACTCCAAATTTGTACACCTGCGGGTAAAGCATACTGATTCATTCCATGTACTACTATTTTCCAACCAACACTTTACCTATGTTTATGCAAATAACATTATTTCTATTTCTATAAACAACACACATCGATATAAAGAGGGTCGATATAATAAACATTAAATCCCTACAAAAAAAGTCGTCAGTGCCTCAAGATAAAGGGTCTAATTATTACCATAGTGTCGTAAATACACACAGAAACAAAATGTCATACACTCATTTAATTCTACATTTAATTTCCAAAATAAATCCTAGTAAACTAATTATATGCTAAATGGAAGGATCGCTCGTTGTCTCTCCTCAGCGTATCGTGGGTGGCCTTCAGTTGGTCCAGTTTGGTGGATATCTGCGCGATTGAGTTGTCTATCCACTGCATGGATGACATGTGGGCGTTGAGGATACGGCCTATCTGACCGATCTGAAAACGAGAGATTTGTTTTATTTACGCTCCGACATACGAAGGGACTGCATATGAATAAGGACCAAAAAGTTGGCCACACCAACTCTGAGTGAGTTGGTGTGGCCAACTTTTAGTTTTCTAATAAACTTTTCCGTTGTAATACGAAAATTAGCCATACATTTTGTAGGGATACTTTTCGTCGCACAAGGGAACTTTTTTTGACTTCGTTGTTTGTATGGTTAACTGCGCTTATTCAAATTCAAATTCAAATTTTTAATTCAGACATATTGTGTCCATAGGGGGATAGTTATAAAAGTATAAAACTACGTTAGTAAACACAATATAAATATTTAAAAAATCCTATAAATATTAGCTCTGGACTCCATATGAATGGAGTCCCAATGGGCTAGGAAACCGCTGGCCGGCGAGGCTCAGACCAGCTGCAGGATGCTGTTGGGACTGTCCCGTACGCGACACCACGCCGACGTCGCCCGCTTCCGCATAACGGCGCCAAAGCTATAATCCGCGCCTCTGCGAACATGCCAGAAGCGCTACAAAAACGGGGCAAGCCCATCAGCATCCTAAAACTGTTGTTATATTGGACACGCAGGGCATTCAGTGTCTTCTTGGAGCAATTAGCTTAGCTATGGTTCAACTTTTTGGTTTTGCCCATATAGATGCCCTTGTGGAAGGCCTATTTCCAGCAGTGGACGTCTTTTAATACTGATGATGCAGTGTAGTGGTATCGTGGGTGTCCCTTTGTGTCACCGACACTTCTTTCATAGAACGTATCACTTCGCAGAATTTTCGTTTCATAAACAGCTATTTTCTGCTTAGCTGAGAATCAACACGGTCATAACAGATTATTTTAAATATGATTCTCGTAGGTTAGGTTAGAATAGGCTTCGCAGGAGACTGAGGTGGTCGAGAAGCACTTGCAAGCCATTGGCTTCCCTAGCCGGAGGGAACGAAGCGTAACGACATTGGGCGTTTTTACTAAAACGTGTACCCCGATTAAGGACACAAATTAAGGAACTTAACATAACTTTTGTGGGCGTCAATGTATAGCTAATTTTCGTCACAAAACTGACATGGTTAAAGTTTATTATCAATATTAGCTTTGCAAGAATGCTTTTATGACATAAATGATTTCACAAGATATTGTAATAAACGCCGTTTAGCTCTTAAGTTTATTATTATTATTGCTGTGACATTTATAATATTGTTTTTAATTACTGTGACATTCGATTCAATTATATATATATTTTGTTTTTTGCTCTTAATGATGTTTATAGGATTACTGTAGCATGCTATGATAATATTAAATTCTTAATAATACTGAATATTTGAATGCTGTAATTATGGCAAAACATGTATGCAACAAACTTCTGTACTTAACCATAAGAACTTATTCAGACTCATGTTTTTTCAAATAAACTATTTCATTTCATTTCATTTATAGATTTATATAATGCTAGACTAAGTATACCATTGTAACATTAAATATATTTAAAAAATGACTGACTGCCGAGTTTCTTGCGGCGTCCCTTCTCAGCAGTGGTCTCCTCTTATGAAGCGCTGGTGGATTCTTGACGTGTAAAAGTCCCCATGCGGCCTACTTACTGAATAAATGTCTTTATCTTTCCTTAATTTTCGTCATTAATTGGTACACGTTTTAGTGAAAACGCTCCATTTCGTTTCCGTAAAAAAAATATAGTTTATACGTTCTCTGAAATGAGTGTCGGTGAAACAAGGGTAAACCGTTACCGGGTCGTTGGTGTCCTGGCTGCGGTTGGTCTCGTTCAGGTGCTCGATGACCTCCTTCAGGTCCGAGGACATGGAGCGCAGCTGCGAGTCCAGGTTCTCCGCCAGAGAGTACCTGCGACACGGAAATAACATATACAAATTTAAGGGCATTTAATAAAATCGCACCCGATTTAGATTTTCTTCTTGTCTTTCGTCGTTCGAGACTAAAGCGAGAGAAAGAGATGGAACTAACGTCACCTCGAACTTTGATTTTCAAAATAGGGCCTCAGGTTCGTAACGAAAATTCAGTCAGACAAATGAATTGATTTTCAACATTGTGATAGGCAGCTCTCAGAACGGACATGACGATTTTTTTTAAATTATCTGTGTTAAGGGTTCACTAAGAAGGGACTTCTAGAAATTCTCCTAAGGGGTTACATTAGTTAGAGTAGGACACATACATCTGCTCCCGCTCGGGGTCCCTCGGCCGGTCGGCGACGCCCTGCAGCTGCTTCTCCATGGGCGCCAGCAGCTCCTCGAGCTCCTTCTGCTGCGCCAGCACGAAGTCCAGCTCCAGCTCCAAGCTCTGCTGCTCGTTCTTTACCGCTTGCACCGTGTCGTTGACTTCCACTATCTAAGGAAATATGCTTGATTAATTGATGTTGATCTTACCTTATCTTATTATGATATGATCTTACTAATATTATAAATCGTCGGTGAACTGCTAAACCGCGTAAGTAACATTTTAAAAAAGAAGCAAAATGCACCTTTTTAATAAGTCTATATGGTTTATTTTGCTCTATCATAAATTTGTTAGTTACGCGGTTTTGCAGCATCACCTGGACGGATATTTTTTTTTATTTTTTTTTATAGCATGGGAAGGCAAGCGAGCACACAGGCCACCTGATGGTAAGTGGCAACTGTGACCCATAGACATTCGCATTCACAAGACTGCAAATGCGTTGCCAACCCTGAGGACTAAGATGGAATGCCTCTATGCTAGTCATTTCCATAAATTTCGAAGAATATAGCTTATACCCTGGATTCTGGGCTACTTGTCATTCCGGAAAATTCAAAGGCTTAGGGGGAATAACGATAGTCGAAATCTGCGCGGACGCAGCCGCGGGCCGAAGCTAGTAATATAAATGCGAAAGCCAGAACGGCTGAACGGATTTGGGCACAGAAGTAGATTTAGGTTACATTTTATACAGGGAAATCGAACAGTTCCCGAGGGAATAGCGATAGACGACTTCTACGCGGTCGGAGGCGCGAGCAAAAGCTAGTTTTGTACAAAACAAGCGACCCGCCGTCGCTTTGCTTCAAATTATGTGAGTTTTCGGTAAACACTTTTTTTTAAACTTAATATTTCAGTACCATCTTGTAGAACACTATAGTTAAGGTTAGGTTAGTTTTATAATAATCCAGAAATATTTACATTTTCGGAAAAAAGCGTTTTGCAAAATGATGTTTGTGAAATCAATCAGTTCGTGAAACTTTTTTTTAGAAAATAATGGTACACCGAGTGTTACGTAACATACACATAAATACATACCTTCACGCCTGTCTCCCAATTGGGTAGGCAGAGACTGAAACGCCAGGTGCACCGATCTAAACATACAACTTTCGCATCCTCTACATTCAATAATCTCTTCATGCACGTACGTCGGTTTCGGGTGCTTTTGATTTGGCCCTTATTCAGTACATCGCGAATCAGATCACCGTGCGTCCGCCTAGGACGTCCCTTTCCTACATCTCCGCTCACTTTCGCTCGCCATATATCTTTCGTAACCCTTCTTTCATCCGTCCCCTCTAAATGACCAAACCATCTTAGCACACCCTTTTCGATTTTAATCACTACATCTGCAAATGCGTTGCCAACCCTGAGGACCAAGATGGAATGCCTCTATGCTAGTCATTTCACCGGCTGTCCTATCCCCAAACCGGAACACAACAATGCGAACACTGCTGTTTGGCGGCAGGTTAATGGATAAGATGGTGGTAGCGATCCGGACGGACCCTGCACAAGGTCCTACCACCCGCAAAACTCCCCATTTTTCGACATGTTTCACCAATTATGTTTTTAGAAAAACTATATATTTGTTAATGACGTGGCTTACATGCTTATTAAATTAGACAAATAGGCTCACATTTGAAATTATTTAATTTAAAATAGTACAGTTTTAAATAATAATTTACTTGGTTACGCAGCGGACGATGTTGTCCCTAGGTTTTGTATGGAAAATGTGCATTTTCCCCTGAGTTACCAGGTTTTTTTGCGGATTAAAAAATATTTGAGCTGTTTAACGTGTAAGGTCCGTAAATTTGGTGGTCTGATTTTAATATTCATAAATGATTAATAACCATTTGTCACCAGGAAAGTATTAATACCGCAAAAGAAAAGGAGTACCTTAAAAGTTGATTCACCCACATACCTTCGCGCCTGTAATCCCACACACCACAATTTGTACAAATAGGCTAAGATGTTTACCAGCATATTAGTGACAGGTTGCAAGCCCATCGCCTAACAGAACTACAAGCCTATTCATAATTCCCACCTTAGTTTAGTTGCCTCTTACGACATCCACGGGAAGACATGGAGTGGCACTATTCTAACCCGGCAACCACACTACTACTACGTTATTGTATATTTTCTACGATGGACCCCTGTGTTGATGTGTTTGTCGAAAAAACGTTTTTCTATTCTATTCAATGCTAAGTTACCTTCTCTCCGTTAGCGATCAGCAGCCGGTCCCACGCGTTGACCTGCGTGGCCTGGTTGATGAAGGTCTTCTCCTGTTCCTCCAGCTCGAGCGTCCACTTGTTGATGCTCTCCTCCAGTTGTGCGAAGGAAATAGAGGTTATAGGCTGCGGCGGTTGCGGTGCTGCTGTTCTGTGAATAAGGTAATTTGGCATAATTAGTCACGCCAACAAAAATCATGAAAAATAGTACATTATTGCCTAGGCAGTGAAGCAGGTAATTGCGGGCCGAGAATTGGTTTAAACGGACGAGCTTGCGAGTCCGTTTAAAAATACGAGGCCCGCAATTGCGATTCCTGCCGAGGCATATATAGTGCTTTTCTCAATAATCGCAAGAAAAAAATTGCATATAAACACAAACTTCACGTGAAATAACCTCACTCATTACCGCCATTATTTTTATGACAAGGAGAAACGCAAGCTTTTTTTAGAAAAAAAAAACTCAAGCTATTCCAGACACAGATAAAAAAGTTACGTTTCGAATAAAATATGGATGAATAACACTTGCGCCCTCATTTTATTATGGCCGTTTTCACTTTTTTAAAAGTTACAAACTAGATAACAATGAAATTTGTATGCAACATTGCGGGCTTGTGTAGCGAGCACGCAATGTAATTTTTTTTTAATTTGGGAACTGTCTGTAAACTATGTACTTCGCGTCTCAGTATGGAGTTAGTAATGACAACTTTTCCGGTCATTTTTGAGAAAAATAATTTTAGCGTACCTCCCCCATACATATGGGATGTTTTTTTTCTCTCGTCTACTTGTGGGGTGGCGATGGATAGGTTTTGCAAAAACATTGCGGGTTTGTAAAAACAATGTTACGATTAAGGTATCCGTTTATGAAATATTCAGCTTTTAAGCGCTAATTTTTGATAGACAAATACCAAAAATCTGAAAAATATCTTAAATGAAAGAACATATAATGAATTTAATAGGAAAACTATCAGTACTAAGTAGGCTTCCGTGGTTCTTGAGTTACAAACGGTTTAAATGTTTATACCTACCGAAAACATATTTGCGGTGTTGGTAAACTGAGCATGATCTCGATGATCCCGTACACATTCGTCACTTTTCGACTAAGTTCCTAAAAACGCGTTTATGTATTTTTAGTGCACTTTCGTCAGCAGTGACGAATCTGTACTTAAGTTTAATTTCTGTATGTTTTTGACACTAGTGACCAAAACGAACTTACAATAAATTTGGGTACATTTTCGTGTGCAACAGACAAAGTCGCTTTATAAAGTGACGAATCTATATTTTTTTAGTTTTAATTTATTTATTTAACCAAAATAAATTGAAGGGTTAAATAAATAAATTGTAAAAATACCTAATGAATTTTATTCTAAGTTCGTTTTGGTCATAGTGTCAAAAACAAACAGAAATGAAAACTTAAGTACAGATTCGTCACTTTATAAAACGACTGTCTGTTGCACACGAAAATGTACCCAAATTTATTGTAAGTTCGTTTTGGTCACTAGTGTCAAAAACATACAGAAATTAAACTTAAGTACAGATTCGTCACTGCTGACGAAAGTGCACTAAAAATACATAAACGCGTTTTTAGGAACTTAGTCGAAAAGTGACGAATGTGTACGGGATCATCTCGATGATCGTATGGGCACAGATAACAGAATACAAGTACAGATACCCAATCTCATACAGCAAAAGCGTGCCGTCCTAATGTAGGCAATTCGGTAGGCAATTTTAGTCCCGTAGTTACACCAGTAGATGCCGTATCGGAGCCACCACTGGATGCTGGCAGCCTACCTAATAGTTTTAGTAACGTATCACCAGATGGCATTGACTTCAAGAATGAGACGTCAAGAAAATTGTTGACTTAAAATTAATATGTAATGGGTATAATCCTACCGGTGACATTGTGTTAGCGTTTTATTAATTCATAGGAACATCTGCCCTGATTAATGATGTCCAGGACAAATAGGAATGTTTTGATGACATGTTTGGGAAGTTTATTGCTGACAATAAATAAAAGCAATAGGTAAAAATAACTGGTTTATTAGGTTTAAAGAATTTATTTTCTCATAAGAATTTTACAATTCACTTACAATGAGAATTAAGAATAAGTTAAAAATAGTTTGGTGAGCGTATTTAAGCGTGCGTATTTACATAAAAAGGAAATATCGCCTTCAACTTCAACTTTATCCGAATCCAACGAAACAAAGCTATACACTCGGCCTCAAAAAAATCGCACCTTTTGGTTTGTTGACTTCAAGCAGCTATAAACCCTATTGAATCTAAGATAAGGTATGAGTGTGGGGCCTCATTTTTTCCTTTGATTAATAAAAATGTGATAATGATTACTAAGCTTAAAAAAAACGTTTTTCATGAAAAGAGGAAAAACATTTATTCACGCCAAAATTACACAATCTAAAAACATAACAAAATTAAAAAATACAGTAAAACAAATTCTTAAAACGAAACTTAAAACCTAGGGTTACCTCCCCTAGCCCTAATTACAGCCTCCATGCGATCCTTCATTGACCTCACCAAAGTCACGATGCGTTCTTGAGGAATGTCACTCCACTCCTCGACGACGGCGTCCCGAAGCTGTTCAAGGGTGGCAGGGGCAGTATCACGAGACCGCACCCGGCGTTTCAGATCATCCCAAATGTGCTCTATGGGGTTCAGGTCAGGACTTCTCTCTGGCCACTGCATCACGGGGATCCCAACCTGATCCAGATTGTCCCGAACAATCAACGCCGTATGAGAGCGGTCGTTGTCGTGCATGAATGTGAATTCAGGTCCGACAAAACCAGCATACGGGACCACGTGGTCCTCCAGGATCTCTGTGATGTACCGATGAGCAGTCAGGGACCCCTGGCCACGTCCACCTCCAGTGCGGGAGACGCACACAAGGTCGGTTTTGCCCGATTTTAAAGTTTATTAACTGTGCTTTCAAATGATACTAATATTTGTACAATAAATAAGTTAAGAGCTTTATTCGCTTGAAGTCAAAATTTCAAAAGGTGCGATTTTTTTGACGCCGAGTGTAGTTTAAATGTTTGTACACAAACTGTCAGCGCGTTTTGATACTTCAATGGTTAAAGATAGCACGTTGTTCGTTCCGTGTTTGTACTAACATTTTAATACACCGAAACCGCCAAAACAGTATTTTGTAATATTCATTTATATTCGTCAAGACATTATTTTCTCTATTGTTTTTTTGTTTTGAATATAAAAGAAGTATTTTGAGTATTGATTTTACGCATCAAACAAGAATTTGTACAAACGAAACGCTTGGGGTCTGTGAGTGCATAGTAGCACAGTATAATAAATAAACCAGTAAAGAAGCTACGAACTAATGCTCGAAACGACGCACTCACACAGACGCACGCCTCTACGAGACCGCTAAGAGGATTTGGCGGTGCTGTCAGCCGCGTGTGTCGCGTCGAGACGAATGGGCTCCTTCGCATTTTACGTTCGTTCTTGAGAAAGATGCCACAAAAGTATTGCGTGGTATATACCCTCCTAAGACCCACCATACAATGAAATTTGTCAATGGAATATGAATCTATTATGGATGATCATAAAGTAAATTTTCTGAATTGATCATTAATCATTGAAACAAAAGAAATACCTTACTTCCTTTGCACTAGATCTTTATTTCAATGGTCGTATTATGTACTAATATTAGTACAAGGAACCTCAGGAGGATAAGGTTGTTTGAATTCGGCTTCTTCAAACCCGGAACTTTCATTTTTTAAACTCTCTGCTGGTGTTGAAAGGTAAGAATAAATAAAATATTTAAAAAAAAATGCTTTTTATAATACGATGACGTGTTGCAAAAGTAAAAATATAAAAATCGTTTAATTTCCCAGCGAAAATTCAAGAGAACTCGGGAGATTTTAGTCGAAATAAAACAACTGTATTTTACACTAATTACTTTAATTTACAAACTATTAAATTATTAAACGATATAAAATAATAAACATCTCTATAATATTTGAACATTGAGTGTTTTTTTTTAAATATTTTTCTCGACCGTGGATAGGTCCTTCTTTGAGTGTCTACCATTGGTGTTGCCGTCTTAAAAATACTGTTTGAATTTGTTACTTTGGTTCGAAATGTAGAAATTCGGGAAACGGGGTCGCTAAATCGTGATATCGGGAGGGAAGAGCCGAAATCGGTAGATTTCCCGATAAATAGGGAACTTTTGCAACACGTCTGACATTTTGTTTATTAGGTTATGAAATATGTCAAATAAGCATACTTCCTCTCGAATTTAGAAAAAAAAGAAACCGCCGCCTTGTTACACTTTGTGTTGTTCTACCTATTCCTTCCAAAATCGAAATCTGGGGATCTGTGTGGTCTCTGACAATGACTTTGTTGGCAGCATGAGAAAAAGTAGCCGCCATCTTGAACTCTTTAGTTATTCAACCGATTGCTTCCAAAATCGATATCTGGGGATGTGTATGGTCTCCGACAACTAATCTGTTGGCGGAATGAGAAAAAGTAGCCGCCATCTTGATTTTTTTTATTATTCGACAGGCTGCTTTCAAAATCGATATCTGGAGATCTGTGTGGTCCTAACTCTCGAAATTGACACTTGAATTAGCCTGTCGAATAATAAAAAAGTTCAAGATGGCGGCTACTTTTTCTCATTCTGCCAACAAATTCTTTGTCGGAGACCACGCACATCCCCAGATATCGATTTTGGAAGCAATCGGTTGAATAAATAAATAAATAAATATTTCCTCTACTTTTTCTCAATCTGTCAACAGATTAGTGGTCGGAGACCATACACATCCCCATATATCGATTTTGGAAGCAATCGGTTGAATAACTAAAAAGTTCAAGATGGCGGCTACTTTTTCTCAATCTGCAACGGATTTGTTGTCGCAGATCACACGTATCGATTTTGCACTAACTAGCTGAGATACAATAAACAAGATTTTTTTTCAATTTTACAAAATGTTAATGGACAACCCTTAAACGCTCAATTGGAGCGTAGGTATTTATCTTGAAAATTAGGCCTAGTTTCTTTACTGGTTTATTTATATACTGTGATAGTAGTTTCGCGATCCGTGATGGCACCATCTAGTGACAGTACCTAATATGGCGTAGCAAGCTTGAAAGCTTATAAGTTTTTTATGAGTTAGATGGAGTTAATATAAAATTTATTGCATTTATTAAACTTGTAAAATATACCCTTCTTTATGTAGAGAAGGATGTTTTTGATGTAATTAAGGTACGTTGAATTTATTAAGGTGCAAAAATCATAAAATCTTCACGATTACTGATTCAAATGTTTCGCTCGATACCTGTGACGCCATCTATGAGTTTATTAAAGTAATAATTATACGTTGTTCGAGTTGGGAGGCCATGGTATGGGGATAACAGTTTTCCAACGGCAAAGTTAAGTTTGTCGCGAGGTCTGATTTGTTGTAGTAACGGCTTCGGAACCCTACACTGAAAATGGTCCGACATGCTCTTGCCCGGATTTAGGTCTTCCTCTTGCTTTACAACTCTCCACATTCATACTTAAAACTCTTCTCGTAACATCCCCCATGACATGGCCATCCCATTACAACCTATAATCTTTAATTTTTTTATAACACTGGTGCTACTTTCAAACTTCTTATCTTACATTTTGAGTTTATAAAAAAAAACACTAAAAATAACTTACGTCACAGGAAGCGCCAGAGTTGGCATCGTGGTAGTGGCGGTGGTTTTCCCCAGCGCCGTGATGCCGGACGGGGCGGTCGTTGACGCTAGAACACATAAACACATAACAATATCAGGGTACCACTTCTCAATTAGGTAATAGGAAATTAGAACATTTCATGCTCGCCGCAGGCAACGCCGCGGGAATGTCATAGTCATATATTTTAACATAAATGTGCATCGTCATAGTCTCTCAACTACCTTAATCGAGATATCTTATCGCCACCCTTGAAAAAGGTATCGTTAAGGAGTTCCTGTGGTCTTCATCATCAGGTCCACTTCACCATATGTATAGTTCTTTTTAAAAGCAAATGCACGAGTTACAATGAAATATACCGAAATCGCTATAGGTATGCCTATAACATTTTAGGAGTTCCCTTGATTTGTCCAAGATCCCATTATCAGATCCTGACGTGTTGACAATGGGACCAACTAGAAAATATACCTTTTCGAACAAAATTTTTTTTTTTAAATCGGCCCATAGGTCTTCCAGTAATCGGGAACATACAAAAAAAATCCGACGAATTGAGAGCCTCCTCCTTTTTTTTAAGTCGGTTAAAACGATAATATATATCAAGGCAATATGGTTTTACTCAGTAGAATGTAGAATACATAGACGTCATCGTATCGGCCAAAAGAAATCCAAAATTGGACATCGGCCTCCTCCAAGGATTTCAATAAATATGTCTAGGAAAAGCAAGTATTCAAAACCCCACTGCATATTTCGAAATTGTCTTTTTTAGGGTTCCGTACCCAAAGGGTAAAAACGGGACCCTATTACTAAGACTCCGCTGTCCGTCTGTCTGTCACGAGGCTGTATCGTGATAGCTAGAAAATTTCACAGATGATGTATTTCTGTTATTTTGAAGAAGTTTTAAGACTTATTTATTTATTTACTAGCGACCCGCCCGCGGCTTCGCCCGCGTGGAATGTATTATACATATAAACCTTCCTTAAGAATCACTCTATATATTAAAAAAAACCGCATCAAAATCCGTTGCGTAGTTTTAAAGATTTAAGCATACATAGGGACAGACAGCGCAAGCGACTTTGTTTTATAATATGTAGTGATTTAATCTTTATTGCACAAAAGAATACACTTCATATACAAAAGGCGAACTTAATGCCGTAAGGCATTCTCTACCAGTTAATCTTTGGGCAAAGCAGAGATTGTGGGTTCTTAGTATTTAAGGGGGGCTCCCAGACAACAAAAATACTTTTTCAAAATTCCGAATGCATTTTTTAACGGAAGACTACCTTTTTTGTAGCATAAAAATTTGTCGTACCTAACCTAACCTAACCCACGCATGACAATTCAATTATGCATTTAATCTAAAATAGTTTCAGCGTAACATAGCTTTCAGAAAAAAAAAGCTTTACTTTAATTTAAATCGGCATCATCATTCATAAGCATTCCATAATATTTTCTACTAAAACTGCAAAACGTCAGTTACGTCAAAAATCTACCAACATACAGAATTGACACTTACGCCTTTTCAATCTGTGTTTTCGACGTCTAAAACTTGTTTTTTTTAATAGTTTTACTAAAATTTTACATTTTTTGGGGTTATTTTAAATAATTATTGTATTTAGCGTGTCATTGTCAAATGTCATTATTTTTTCTATTGTCTTCCGTCAGTCACTTACCGGTAGAAGCAGGTTGTAAGCTGGCTGTGGAGAGCCCAAAGCCAGCGCTCGTCGCGGGCGTTTTACCCAATTGGAATGTAGCTGTAAATAACGCATTACAAATAATTAATACACTACATTATTAAAGTCCATACCAATTGACTTGTCATATTCAGCAAACACTTTTATAACCTCAAAATGCCCTCTTTTCGTCTAAAATAACAATTGTCATAAAAATAACCATCCATTATGTACATACCTTCACGCCTGTAATCCCAGTGGGGTAGGTAAAGCTACAGAATTACCTACAACTTTAAAAACTTGTTGATAATTCTGTTACCACATTTTGCCCAAATAGGCTATTAGTGACAGATTGCCAGCTCATCGCATATCATCCATGATTTAAATTCAGGAAAATGGTGTGTAAAATGTGGTCTCTAGTTGGTTTATTCAGCAGAAAACGGCCATTTTAGCCAACAATAATGCATTTTGAGGTTATTAGTGTTTATTTAGATAAGACAAGCCAGTTGGTATGGACTATACGAATTAATTCACTGCATATATTTTTAATAGAATTTACTTTATAATATGTATGTAACATGAGTTACAGGTAGGGCAATATGTTTTTATTGTAGCCTACCGTTCGATTAACCTATATTTGATTCATTTGTATGATATAAAAAACAGTATATAACACCGGTTAGGCAAGTTTTTCTGGCGGGAGGCAAGGATTTCCATTTAATGGAGATCTGGTAATTATACATTTCATCAAAAATATTTCGTACTAACCAGTAGACTCCCGTTAAAATATATAAGTTGCATCTTTAGTATGGTAGACGTTTGTCTGTTCGACATGGCAAAATGAAATGTTTATTTGCGTCTTTATATTTATGTTCATTTATACATCTACACAAATCATTTTCAAGGTTTTTGGGAAATGTTACTGTCGATCTATCGGAATTTATGAAAATGAAACAAAAAATGTGTGACAAGAATGTGTGGGTATTTAGCCGTCGTCTGTAGTTGTAATGGTTCTAACAAAACAAACCTGCCCCCGAAGTAGCCGTGGCAGTGCTGGTGCCGAACGCCGGCCCGGGCGTCGCGCTCGGGGCCGCCGCGCCGAACGCGAGCCCCGGGCTGGCCGCGGTCGTGCCGAAACTGAGCCCGCCCGTCGTCTTAGGCGTCGACGGGCCTCCAAAACTGAGCCCGCTCGCGGCCGTCGAGGTGGCAAAATTGAGGCCGGCTGTGGTCTGGGGCGTCGACGTCGTGCCGAAGCTGAGGCCGGTCGTCGGAGCGGGGGCGTCGAAAGCGAGGCCGCCCGCGGGAGCCGCTCGGGCCGCGCCGAAGCTGAGAGCGGGCGCTTGCGGCTGGGAGGCCGGAAAGCCGAGCCCCCCGGCGGGCTGAGACGGGGCGCCGAAACTGAGTCCGCCTGTGGTCGCAGGTTGAGTAGCGAAGCTGAGGGCGGTCGTGGTCGACGGAGCGGCGAGGGTCGAGGGGGTGGAAGTTCCAAAACCGGGCGCCGCGCCGAAGCTAGGGAGGGATGGTTGCTGAGTGGCCGGCGGGGGCGCCGCGGGCCCGAAGTTGAGGCTGGGCTGCGGCGCGCCGCCCGCGCTCGACACGCTGGTGGCCGCGCCGCGCGCCGCGCCCGCGCCGAACGGGGCCGCGCCGAACGGCGGCGGGGCTACCAGAAACATATACTACTTGTTAACTTAAGCCTGATATAAGCGAGGTGTAAGGCCAGTTGTTCGAGCAGCATTTTCGATTCCTTTAAGGTGGACTCTTGTAATTGCACCTGTCTGGTTATTGCAACTGATTTGAATAACTTCCTCTATGATCACTGTTTTTAACAAAGACGGGCGTGATATTGTTCTTCTATACTAAGAAATGCAATATCAAGCTTGTTGTTGTTCAAAACAGTGATGCTACAGGGAGTTATTTAAGTCAGTTGCAATTACCAGATAGTTTCAATTACAAGACTCCCCTATATAGAATTTTAATAATTACTTGAGTTAACTACTGATCAAACAAACGGGCCGTTAAACCAGCAATTAAAATTGCAGAAGTTCACTACTCTGATAAAAAACCACGGTGCAATTTCAACAATGAGAGTAAAAAAAAAAACATTTTTTTTTTATAAAAAATAAAAGCCGCTAGATCGAAAACAACATGCAGCTACACAAAGTATCACTTTTAAGCAACTACTATATTGAAATTGGACTTAAATAAATACAAGTGATAGTCAGCTATTCAAAATACGACCATTCAGTACACACTGACAAAAACAAAAAATATAAAAAAAACAATAAAGCCGTACCCGCCGAAGTGGTGGTCCCGAAGGCGGGCGGCTTGGCCCCGAAGCCGAAGCCCGGCGCCGAGCCGAACGACGCCTGCGACGTGGCCGGCGCCGACCCCGTCGTCGACTACACATCAGTAGGTGAAGATAAAAAAAAAAAACACAGAAATTGCTATTTTATCAAATCAAATCCTTTATTTCAGACAAAGTCCATGGTGTTAGTTACAAAATACTTAGCCTACACACATACATACATAAACTTACGCCTTCATTCTCAAAACTTCTTGATAATTCTGTAACCACTACTACTGTAACTTAGCCTATCCCTTCAACTGGCAAGCAGCCGTATAACGGCTGCTGTCAAAAAACAATTAATACTTTATGACATTAAATCAAAATTGAAATTTAAACTAACTATTTTTTTTTTGCCAACTGAAGGGCTATGTTAGTTATATTATAACCTACGATTTAAAATATTTTATAAATGCCGCCCCTGGACTCCATGTGAATGGAGTTACAGTGCTTCTTTATAGCGCTCAGGATTTTCAGGGTCTGACTGAATAATAATAGTACATTATTGCCTACGCAGTGAAGCAGGCAGTTGCCGTTCCTGCCGAGGCATATAGTGCTTTTCTCAAAAATCGCAAGATACAAATCGCATATATAAACAGGAACTTCACGTGAAATAACATCACTCTTTAGCGCCTTTATGTTTATGACAAGGAGAAACGCAGTTTTTTTTGAAAAAAAAACTCAAGCTATTCCAGACGCAGATTATAAAGTTACGTTTCTAATAAAATATGGATGTATAAGACCTGTGCCCTCATTTTATTATGGCCGTTTTCACTTTTTTTAAAGTTACAAACTAGATAACAATGAAATTTGTATGCAACATTGCGGGCTTGTGTAGCGAGCACGCAAAGTATTTTTTTTTTAATTTGAAAACTGTCTCTTCGCGTCTCAGTATGGAGTTAGTAATGTCAACTTTTCCGGTCATTTTTAAGAAAAATAAGTTTCTATCATGTTTACCAGCGTACTAGTGACAGGTTGAAAGCCCATCGCCTAACGTAGAGACCTCGTCATGTTGTTCTCCTAATCAGCTTAAGTATCTATTGATAAGCTGGTTGGGATACACCTAAGAAACAATTGCTCGCTTTCGTAATTTTTATTCAAAATAACTGTTACAAAAAACCTCACCAGACAAATTATTATTATTTATCATAGATAACTTCTCATTAATAAATTAATTTAATCATAAGAACAATCGATATGAAAACAAATAACATTTATATGAGAACAGCTGTCGTCAAACTCAAGTGTCATCTTACATCTAGCTGTCCGAATTGTACTTAAAAGGTTAAATATTACAAAGGTTTCATATGCTTTATACAGGGCGTCCCACGGCAATGCCACATGGAAGGAAAGTACCTTAAATATTGTGGATGGAGCATTTTACTGAAAGAAGACATTATTTGAATTCAAAAAACAATTTAAACTGCATTCATAGATATTTAAATAATTACATGGTTGAACCCGGAATCGAACCCGTTACACGAGAAAAATAATTACCCTGTAGCTTTATCATATCGATCGAAAGGCTTCACCATAAGGATTATTTTGTGCTAAATAACATAGCATCGGAAATAAAAGGAAGACCATGAATTTTAACATTTGATGTGAAATTTTGTTCAGAAAAATGAAAACCTGTCATTTTTTTGTAACGGGTTCGGTTCCCTGTTCAACCATGTAATTATTTAAATATCTATGAATGCAGTTTAAATTGTTTTTTAAATTCAAATAATGTCTTTTTTCAGTAAAATGTTCCATCTCCAATATTCAAGGTACCTTCCTTCCATGTGGCATAGCCGTGGGACGCCCTGTATAAAACCATAAAGACTAAAACAAAAAAAATAATTAAAAAAAATACTCACAGTAGCGGCTAGTTGCGGAGCAGAGAAGCCAGACGTAGGTGTTGCGAATGCGAAAGCACTGGCCGGTTTGTTCGCATTGACTGGTGACCCGAAAGTCAGGTTTGTAGCTGAGGATACCACGTGACATCATAAAAAAAAAACTCGTAGTCATTTCATTCATATTCATCATGTCAGCCGAAAGACGTCCACTGCCGGACACAGGCCTCCCCCAAGTCTCTCCACTCAGACCGGTCTTGTGCTTTTCGCATCCACCGCGTTCCCGCGATCTTCACAAGGTCGTCACTCCATCTTGTTGGAGGCCTACCTACAGCTCTTCTCTCGGTTCATATTATTAATGTTATATAATGTCAACACGGAATTAGGTATTATTAGTGTGATGCGCTGCGCAAATTACAGCATTTTTAGGGCGCCCAAAATGAGCCCATCATCGGGACTAGAGAATACAATTTAACCGGTTAAAACGGGTAATAACCGGTAATTTGCATTCCCTAATCGGGACCCTATTACTAATCCTATGCTGTCCATCTGTCTATCTGTTTGTCGTTACTTTAAAGAGCTGTATCGTACTAGATAGTTGGTTGTTTGTTTGCAAAATATGTGTTATTTATTACGATGGATATTCTAACAAATTAGTGTGTGCTCGCGCTAATTCGATTTAAAATCGAATTCAAATGGTAATATAATTAATAATACCGCCTGTCCGAGTCGAACTTGACCGGTTTTGGTTTATTCATACATAAGAAGATTTTGGTATGAAGCCCTTAGAACCTACCGTACCTTGTGTTTGCGGTTGCGAAGCTTGTCCAAAAGCGGGTGGTGGCGGTTGCGAGGCCTGACCAAATGCAGGTGCTTGCGGTTGCGACGCTTGTCCAAAGGCGGGTGCTTGCGGTTGCGACGTTTGTCCAAAGGCGGATGCTTGCGGTTGGGTAGTTTGTCCAAAGGCGGGTGCTTGCGGTTGCGATGTTTGTCCAAAGGCGGATGCTTGCGGTTGGGTAGCTTGTCCAAAGGCGGGTGCTTGCGTTTGGGAAGCTTGTCCAAAGGCGGGTGCTTGCGTTTGGGAAGCTTGTCCAAAGGCGGGTGCTTGCGTTTGGGAAGCTTGTCCAAAGGCGGGTGCTTGCGGTTGCGATGCTTGTCCAAAGGCGGGTGTTTGAGTGGCACCACCGAACGCATTTTGCGCGGTCTGGAAAATAAACATGGGCACTTTGAACCAGGGATCGTTACCGGTATTCTTACTACCGGTTTAAAATTAGGTTTAACCGGTTATAGTTGCATTTCGCTATTTATATCGCTAAAGCTCTGATTAGCGGTATAATCAAAACCGGTATTCAAATATATTAGCGGTTTCGCCAATAGACATCAATACCTGTATTTGGCACTTTACCCCTAAAAACCATTACCGGTAATAGCTGTCAGTGTCAATATACTCAATTATTTGTTTCTGTAAATATTCCTCTGGCGTATTATACCAATGATTCAATAACATTACCAAAGTTTACATTACCAAGGTATTCCATACTAATTTTACAATTAGTATGTTCTAATTCTAAAGGTCTTAAGGGCAAACTGAAAAATTGAACAAAAAATCAATCAAAAAGTAAAAGGCCGTGCCAGGATAAGCTAAGAGATTTTGCCCCCCTTGAGTTTGGGCTTGTAATTTTTATAGATTGTGTGACTTTGCATTAGTAATTGTTTTGCCAAATTTGAGCACCCTAAATATCATAGTTTTCGTTTAAAAAAAAAAAACTATATTTTTTTTTTATCATTTAGATTGAAGACATGCGTGTTAAGTTATACTACCTGAGACTCCCAAATTACATATCCGTGGATAAACATAGGTAATTATTTGTTTGTACGTACAATAAAGAGTTTTACTACTACTACTACTTCTACTACTAATTATTTAAACTACCTATTCAAAATTAAGTACCCATTGATTACTATACAAATGCACAATATGCCTTTGTGACATTTACCTGATCAAAAATTGGAAGTGTATTGTGTATTTGTGCAGAATTGTTTTCATTGCGAGACAATACAGCGTTTTAACTTTTTTACGGAAAACGCGTTGTATTGCAGTTGTTTTTGATAATGAATTCATATTGGAATGGTTTATATTATGTTACCAACGCACGACAATTGAAAGGAGTTCTTTTTGTTGTCTTTTTTTTTACTTCTTTAAAAAGTTGAAATGTAAGTGGCCAGTAAGTATTTCATATGCAACATGTACGTTCCTCTAAAGAGGTTGCAATCATTCCGATTTAAATTATAGCGGTTCTAGGAAATGTATGTGAGCTTTTCTAAAAAAGTTTGTACATTTCATTTACGACTTCGATTTGCAAAAAAAGTTGCAGGTTGGTAGGGTGAATGAAGCTGAGCCTAAATAAAATAGTCTCCCAAAATGTCCTCATACATTTGTATGAAACTTTCCTTTTTTGTTACTAACTTTCTTTGGTTCATGGTAACAAAAAAGGAAAGTTCATACAAATGTATGAGGACATTTTGGGAGACTATGTTATTTAGGCTCAGCTTCATTCACTCTACCAACCTGCAATTTTTTTTGCAAATTAAAGTCGTGAATGAAATGTACAAACTTTTTTAGAAATGCTCATGTAAAGAATTTCATGTCAAGATAACTCCATGTTCTCCCTTAGCAAAAATTTTGAAAAAAATACATATTATAGGACGTTAGTGGGAGTTTTACCAGTGAAAAAATTAGAGCGGTCTCTAACATGGAAGTGATAAAAAAAAAACTGAAAAGTTTGAATGGGTTTTTTTATTTTTTTTTCTATGGCATAATGAAAATATAATTATGGCCATTTGATCATCTTGGTTAAATGTACATTATATGCCAAGCTCATTAAAATTGGTTAACAGGAAAAAAAAATATCAAAGAAAAAATAAATATAGTTTTTTTTTTTTAAACGAAAACTATGATATTTAGGGTGCTCAAATTTGGCAAAACAATTACTAATGCAAAGTCACACAATCTATAAAAATTACAAGCCCAAACTCAAGGGGGGCAAAATCTCTTAGCTTATCCTGGCACGGCCTTTAGGTACGTGTGTAGTAAGTAAGGGAAATAGGAGTAGGTCTGTCTGTGGAATAATATTTATATTGTAATATGTGAGTGTGTGTTGTATGTGTGTGTTTCACATTATTTACTCTACATATGTGCTGCTAACTTATATTTGGCCAGAAATAAAAAAAAGTTTACAGAAAAATAACTTCTTTACACACAGGTTTTAAAAAAAAACTGTCAAATATATCATTCAATTTTCGGGAAAGATGTTTGCGGTTTATGTTGAAATATATCAACAGCTTGATTTTTGACGATTGCTGGGAAGATGTCATGGAAGTTTTTCGGCAGTTTAGAGTAAAAGGTTTGAAAGTATTTTTTAACAACTGTTTACTATTTTTATATCTAACACAAATAATTAAATAAAACATATTGGTTTGTTCCAGAAAATGCAGAAGTTGATGGTTGCATAATAGGGAATATGCATGTTTTTTTTTTACAGCTTCAATTGAAGCTGATTCATGTAACAAACAGATCACAAAAATCATTTTTTGAATAACTATAAAAATAACCAAGATATAAGCCAACAAAGATTTGTTCCTATCTCTTTCTAGAAAAACGGAATTTTACATGGAGTTTATATGGCCGCAGTGCACAATGACGTCACGGTGCACATCGGATCTCTCTGTCTAATTAGAAGTTTGAAATGCTTATAACTTCCGTATTTCTTGACCGATTTTAATTTTAATTTCCGTTTTGGTGATCTCTTTTACGGTATTTTCATATTTTGATGAGAAATGCGATTTTTAAAATCCATGCATATTCCCTATTATGTGCAATGCAACCATCAGCATAAATAAAATGTTAATGGAAATACCCTCACACACGTATGGTGAATTTTGGGTTGCAGTAATAAAATGAAAATTTATCTATGCCTGAGTTTGTATAGCAGATATATTTTTATTACTTTTGTGACTAAGTAAAGGAAAATAAATCAATAAAAACATAAGTAGGAACGTAATTTATTTTAACTGGTGACGGTATTATATTACATTACTAACAATTAAATTTTCAGTGACTTTTGTACCTCACTTAAATTGAACATTTACATTTTATTGTTCCTTATGACAAGTATGTCCTCAATCACTTCGTCGTTAAGCCTGCAACGCAAGCACGACAACACATACTTTAGCGAAGAAAACATTCTTTCGACGCTTACCTGCGTTGCTGGAGACGCTAAAGCTGTGATTGCTAAACAGTATAGTTGGGGATGAGTCGCTTTGTGGCATTTCCAAAAATCCAACACTTCTGTTTTTGGTTCAATACGGGGAAATCTAATGTAATCTCTTAAAATCTGTTCAATGTTGATGTTGTAATCATGGATTAAATAGTCCAAATTATGGTTTTTTCGTTGTTCGGCAAGACGCAACATGTTCTCTATTGTGTTATCGACATTATTTGTGGAATTGTTCTCGCAAGGCATTGTAAACGCCTCCGAAAGCGGTTGGTTCGAAGTATCCTGAAAACGTTGAAGTCTTTGCCACGTGGATTTCAAAAGACGTATGGCTTTATCCATTTGCAAGGGTGTGAGAATTGTGTTATACCTAGGATCCAGAAATATTGCAGCTAAAAATGAATTGCTCTCAAACAGTTTTTGTTGTCTAATTTCCATGGCACTAACAATTTTTTGCAATAATGTTGTAGGTATATCTTTTGTCAATAGCTGGCATTTTGTCCATTCATACCAGAAGTCGCCAAAGGTTAGTTGCTCCTGTTGTAATGTTTTTGAAAGTATCTTTGACGGTTGCAGTGTTTTTTCGATATTTTGTATTGAATTCCACCGGTCACTAGTAAAGTAACTAGAGATAGTCTCATTACTCTCACGCAAGCAACAATCTTTCAATTCCAAAAGACTTTTTACCATATTATATGTCGAATCCCACCTTGTTGGACAATCTAAAATTGGTTTTTGCTCAAAAACGGCGTCATTGAGGGTCTTCTTAAATTTCGGACACATGATCGAATGTCTGATAAAGTTGTCTTCGATTCATTGTCGCTGTTAATGGCATCGTGAATTGCCAACTGCAGTGTATGAGCGGCACACCTTACTGCTGAAATAGAGAATGGTTCTGCAAAGGATTCGTCATCTGTTAGTGAGAAAGTAGCTAAGTTGTCTGTTAAATCCTCATCGTGTGTCCCTTCAATCTCTTCGTGTGACTCAGCAACCTCCTCATTTAAGAGTTTGGTCATCTTAATCATATTTGAACCATTGTCCGTCGTAATAGAATACAGGTTTTCTAAGCTGATTCTATATCTGTGTAGAACAGAAATAACTTTTTCTTTAAAAAAGTCACTGGTATGCCTTCTGTCAAGCTGCACTACGGCCAATGTTCTCATGACGATACAATTATTTAATATATATTGTGCGTTTATGCCTAAAAAAGCCCTATCATGGCATGTCGCTGCATCTACTTTCAGACAGATTAATTTGTCCTTAATTTGAGCCGTGATTTCATTTCGAAATTTATCTGCTTCTGAAGTAATCCTATCACGAATGCTGCGAGAAGATATGGTTGCAGCGTTTTCTTGACCTATAGCTATTTTCAATAAATTTTGAAAAGCCTCGTCGTCTATCAAAGCGAAGGGTCGTCCATGTTTTGTGACAAGGTTCACACACTCGTCTATTACTTGAGCAGTCTTAATAGATTTTGACGAATTGCTCGTAGATGCCTCATTAGTAATTTGCTTCGAAGTTAAATATTGGTTGTAATGAGTAACTTTCAGATGCGATAGTAAATTAGTTCCATGATGTCCCTGGAAATAAAATACAGATTATAATAAAACAATAAAAAAATATTCAAATTTTTACTGTGTATTTATTTTTATTATAGATTTGAACAACCCGAACGATACGACCAACATATGATAATGAGTGTTGTATATGTTCTGTGTACTCTGGAGATTTTCGAGTCTTGAAGAACAAAAATAGAAAAACAAAAATTACCTTAATTTTTTTTCCGCATCCTTCAATTGTGCAGCTGGATTCATTTTTGCTCTCATTAATGTCGAAAAACCGGTAAACCCCATTCGTTCTTTTTCGGCCACGGCCCATTTTACAAATTATTACGGCAAAATCTCAATTCAATTTCAAGATCTGTATAACAAATCTCATAGGTCTGCGTCCGTAGACCTTTTTGTCGGGTCATAAATATCAGGCTGAAACTTTCTAGATCGCTTCATTTCAGTGAGTCGGACAAACTTTATATTTGACAAAAATCTCGGTAGTGGGGACTAACTTTGCTAGAGGCCTTGAAACATGTCGATAAGTCCGGGTGCCAAAAATTTACTAATACCAAGCCGATTCTTATTGAAATTTAAAGATTAATTTATGAGAAAGTCAAAAAGTAGATTGTCCGACAAAATTAATGGGGACTATGCGCCAGTCGGACATACTGAAAATGTTGGAAATTCCAACTCAAAAAAGTGATTAATATGAGGCAATTTTTTTTTTATGGGTTATTTAAAATTAATATAATACAACCGTAACGTTGTCCGACAAAATTTATGGGGATATGCGCCAGTCCGACACTCTAAAAATGACGAAAATACCAGCACAAAAAAGTGATTGATATCAACCTAATTTTTATTTTTTCAGTAATAAAATAATGTTTCAAACGTGATTCTACGATTGTCCGACAAGAAATGTGGGGAATACTAATAAAAATCGATAAAATATCTATTAAAATTATTCGTTCTGTATACAGCATTTAAGTATACCTATATATATCTCCCCTCTCTCCCTGAACGCTGTCTGTGTGTTTCTGTTCTGTGTTTGGCTGCATGAGAGTGAGTGAGAAAGATGATGGGGCAGAG
The DNA here is from genome assembly GCA_927399475.2 of Acleris emargana. Classification (NCBI taxonomy): domain Eukaryota; kingdom Metazoa; phylum Arthropoda; class Insecta; order Lepidoptera; family Tortricidae; genus Acleris; species Acleris emargana. The sequence goes on from OV656858.1 coordinate 2,763,974, forward strand.
AGCGCACCCAACTACCCAGAGTTACAAACACAAACACTGGCCGCGTGGCGTCCATAACCTATTCACATGCACGCAGCCACGCCATCCTTTTTGTCAACCCACACCGAATTTTCTTTATTTAAATAAAAAAAAACTTTTTTCGTTCAGCTGTTGAAGTGCTGCCCTTGTATAGAAGAAATTGTTCATCATGCAGTGTTTCTTGTGTGAATTAAAAATAAGTGAAAAAGACAATTTCAAAGAAGTGAAAGAAACTGTTAAAAAGTTCTCCAAAAATATTTTGGAAAATTGTCACAAGTTTAAGAATGCTCGAGAGTATCATGGTCATAAATATAAACAAGCAGAATTACCTGTTTAGCTTCTATTTTTTTAATTTTATACGAATCCTCCTGACAAAAATCTGTAAGCTCGTATTTTGACACGTCTAATGTATGATTTAGAGGAAAACAAGATTTTTTTTATCGCTTGACTCCATCAGATAACGTATTAGCAAAAAATTGAGCGTGTGGAAACCACGCGCGGTAGAAGGCGTAGCCTTCTTTAACCATTTGTTATATATATATACTACTTTGATACTTAATAGTTTTCAAAATTATCAATTAAAATTTGTAAATTTGGGAAGTAATTTATTTTTGTCAAGTTTTTTGAGTCAAGTCTTATGAAAAACTTCTAAATGTGTGATAATAAAACGAATATTTTATTCATCAAAGCAACATAAATTTATATTATTTTTCTGAGATTATCTAAATAAAACAAAAAGGGTAGCTTAAAAAAAAGTTAATACATTAAACTTGAGCCAAGTACAGCTACATTTATTCACAAACTTCTAATTGTGGTAGAGAGGTTAAAACCTCTTGTATACTATATAGTGCGACAGATACCTACATTATTCTTGTCGGACTAGCGATATGACCCATTATTTTTGTCGGACATCAGTATATTTCGGTTATAAATGATCTAATCTACAATTACTTATGTTTGTCCGACAAGTATCAATCACTTTTTTGTGCTTGTATTTTCGACATTTTTAGTGTCGGACTGGCGCATATCCCCATAAATTTTGTCGGACAACGTTACGGTTGTATTATATTAATTTTAATTAATCCATAAAAAAAAAAATAGCCTGATATTAATCACTTTTTTGAGTTGGAATTTCCAACATTTTCAGTATGTCCGACTGGCGCATAGTCCCCATTAATTTTGTCGGACAATCTACTTTTTGACTTTCTCATAAATTAATCTTTAAATTTCAATAAGAATCGGCTTGGTATTAGTAAATTTTTGGCACCCGGACTTATCGACATGTTTCAAGGCCTCTAGCAAAATTAGTCCCCACTACCGAGATTTTTGTCAAATATAAAGTTTGTCCGACTCACTGAAATGAAGCGATTTAGAAAGTTTCAGCCTGATATTTATGACCCGACAAAAAGGTCTACGGACGCGGACCTATCACAGAAAGAAAGGCGAATAAAGAAATTGACATACGTCGCACATTAATTTACCTATCCAGTATTTAGTTGACACTTCAACCAGCCATGTACAGTGTTATCGGGTGACGTTAGATTATTAAACCTATTTGTTGCGTCTTAGTAGGAATGTTTAATTGACATGTGCTATCTTATCTGTGATATCTTTCAAGTGCAATGAATACCGGTATTGAATAGAGGTATTTAATATCGTAAATAGTCTAGCCGTAGAGGTATAGAGAAAAGCGAAATGACAACAATACGTCTAATTAGAATATAGGTATTCTTTTATTAGCGGTAGTAGTTGTCAATTTCTATACAGGTATTTAATAAAACCGGTTTTACAATCTCTGCTTTGAACCAAGAGACTTGTATTGTACCCAATAATGGCAATGTTATAAGATAAAACCAAAATAATTACTAATTGCCTAGCGTGTTCCCGTATCCCGTACTGATGGAGGACGAGATGGTAATGGGAATCGATATTTAAAAAAAAACCGGCCAAGTGCGAGTCGAACTCTCTTATTGTCAGAGCTCGGCAGGGGCGAGCTGTTTTCAGAGTTTGCATAACATGGACATACCTTGTCATTCAATGGTAGATGTGGTGTAATTTAATAACTAATGAAATTTAGGCTGCCTCTCTGCTACGATATTTACGTCTCCATCAAAATAAATGCATTTAATAGCAAGCTTTTTTAGCCACAGATCACAGAAACAAGGGAGATATGTTATGGGGGCGTGGTTCGTGACGCCTCGATATGGTCAAAATGACCATATCGGCACGAGGCGTGTCAAGCGTTGACATAGTCACCCACCGAATGCTGTCAGTATAGAAGCTCCCTTTAAATGATAAAATGACTGTATGTAGCGTGAAAGTGTGCAAAAATCGAAGTGCAAACGTTAATATAAAATCAAAGGGCATAACTTACCACCGGTAAATTTAGTTTGTATGCATTATTTATATTTTTAAATGAATATTTTATATTTGGATGGATTTCAGAGCGTAAGGTTGTTGGACGTGATTTCTATCGACTATAGATAAATGGCTTATTCTACAGCTATCAATAGAATTCAATGTGTTAATAGTTCGTTATTTATCACTACCACCACACGCTTAAATCAGAAGATTTTTTTTTTAACAAATTTTACCTCTTATTTTTTTATTTTAACTCGGGAACAAATATTCGCACTCATCACACAAATATGCCCTTACCGGGACCAACTAGGCCAACGCGTCGATGTATTCTGGATAAACAGTTAAGAGCGCCGGAAGAAAGTATTTTTACAAAAGAAATACATCTTATTCCACATTTTCGGAAAGAAGCAGCATTATGGATTTTATGCTGTGACGTCACGTCTACAGTGTTATTTCTACAAGCTGGGGGCAATACTGGCTACCATCTCGCAACGAAAGTCAACTTTGAACCAGTTACAGTCTGCCTGTGAGTGAGCTAGACTTATATCCTTGTTCACTTGATTTTCAGAAGACTTACACATATCCTTTTCGTCCTGGTGATTAGTATTACTTACTTGTGCGGGCTGCCCGAAACCGGGGCTGCCGACCGTTTGGTTGGGCGGTGATGCGAAGCCGCCAAAGCTGGGGGCCTTCGCGCCGAACGGAGTCACCGCCGGCGCCGCCGAGCCCGTCGGGGACGAGACTGCAACACAATATCGGGTAAGATCAAGACAAGACAAATAACGTCTTATTTAATTAGAGTTTTATAACCTTAAAAGTGCATCTTTTTTGGCTAACTCGTGCCTACATACTTCCTTTGGAAAGGCGATTTGGAAAGGCGACAGCAATGTCATCTTAAAATTTCAAAAGTATACTCCATAAAATTACACCTACTTACCTAAAGTAGTAGGCACGAGGATAAATACACCGATATCAAAAGTAATATTCACATCACGAAACGTTTTAAAAACGATTCATCAACTCTAAATAATTAAGTACTTCTGTAAACTTTCTATAGATGACCACCTATGTAATATACATACATCGTTATCGCGGGAGCAAAAACGATTTGACAGTAGTGAAACATTATGACAAATAGGCAATAACAGAAGTGACACTCCTATCGAGATACGTTTATACCTACGAGTTCAAAATGTTTAAATTTTCCTTCAAATATCTTACCTCCGTACTTGACTTGATCAGTACACATATTTTAAAGAGATTAGCTTCGCAATCCTAATGTCAACCTCTAGTCACTTTTTCTGCTACTTTAACCCTTGGTCATTCTTGATTGATTTGATATGTACAAAAACATACATAAATATATGTAAATTAAATATGAGTAAGTACAAAAGGAAAACATATATTTAAAAAGTTAAAACCATTTTTGGAGAAAAATACTAATTTAAATAATAAAATTGACACGTTGATTTATAGAAGCGTTTACTCAGTGTAAAATAAGTTTGATTGACCGTTTCCAGCGAAAAATTCGTGCTTGATATGAAGATCTCAGAGGCTTAGAGTGTTTAGGCAGAATATTCCATTTATACTAAACATACATTCTGTTAAATGTGTTCTTTAATAGATTTGTTTTTGCTCCCGCGATAACGACGTATGGTAATATACCATATTCATGAAAAACTGAATCATTATAGAGTACCCAACTCGCTTAAGGTGTCCCTATAAGTATTTGAAGAGTTCCCTCAATTCTTCCAGCATTTCATCATCAGATCCTCTCCTGATAACAATGGGACCACCCAGGAAGTGTAAAATAAAGAATAAATCCAAAGTCTTTGAGTAATTGGGGAATTAACATTTAAAAAAAAGGTAAGACCAACCGAGACCATCCACCCTACGTTGGCACCTTTTACGTATGGAAACTTAAAAAAGTATGAAAGAAAAAGGCTACTTTCTAGTTTGTTTGTGTGGTGCAATTTTCTAAACTACTACTTACCAGTATTATGATGGACACTTTTAACTTGTTTTAACTTGTTCTACTCGTTTCTGTTGTATAGTGAGTTACCAGTGATATCAACAAAATAAAAAAGCAAACCATATTTATTAATAAAATGAATCAAATTGTGACTAAAATAAATAAATACAGCGAACAATCTCACACTCTTGACCTAGTAACAATAAACATACTTGAATACATAGAATACATCCAAGACTCTGTCACACAAATAATTCCCACTAACAAGACTTGATAAGTTTTTTAAAACTTTATAGACACAAGTGCAGTGATATACACGCATCAGCTCAAAGAGCTGCTAGTGTATTATTATAATAAATAATAATAATTGTGAGGAGGTTCCTCTCTCTGCAGCCCTAACCACCGGTAGCTTGAGCCCTGCCCCGCTGCTGGCGGCACCCGTAGATTAGGTTTTTTATAATGTTTATTTTTTGTATCGGTATTGTTATTTTACCTTTATATTTGAATATGTAAAAAACCTAATTTATAGAAAATTAAATGAATATCTAAATAATAATAACAAGAATAGAATCCAGACCCGCTACTACAACACTGCCAACTAGGCTCTGTGTTGGCAATTCATAAAACCTAAAATAAATGAGTAATTCAAGATGCTTACACAGAGAAGAGGGCGCTGCGGTGGTCTTGGCTGTTCCAAAAGCAAAAGAGCCGCCCCCTCCAAACGCTGGTGCAGGCGCAGCTTGAGTGTTGAAACTAAACGCCGGCTTGCTTTCTGAATGGACATGTATTTTTTATAATCAAAAAAACTTTTCCTAACCTTACAGTCCTACCAGTTCTTTAACAGGAACACATTCTCCTTCTTGAAAACACAGATGACAAATACAAGGTGTCGGGTTTCTTGTGGTCCAAATGAAAAATTTAAATAGGTCATCTTGCGGGCTACCAAAAACTCCCCCATGTATGTTCAGCGATTTTTAGTACTTTCAGAGATATTGATCATTTTAATCGGATTTTTTGTAATTTTTCCTTGACCCTTTTTTAAGCTCTTGTATTATTTCAATGTTTTTTCAGTCTTTTCTTACATTGTTAGAATCATTATGAACTTAAGATGTTTTTAAAGCTACATTCCAATTTTTACTTCATGACAACTTTTTGTGTAATCACACAAAGTTAGTTTTTCCATACTAGATGAAACACAAACATGAGGTTCACTTAGTATGGAAAAACTTTTCATTTGGATCACAAGAAACCCGACAGCCTGTATATAGTACGTTGCAAGAGCAAGTGTGACAGACAGAGACTGGAGTTAAATCATATCTGAAACATCTTTATTACTAGATATAATAGGAACCAGTTTTAACATCTTGCAAATAATTAAGTCTCTAAGTTTGGCGCCGAGATTGCATATTTATTTTGTAATTCACTAGTCTTCAGATCCAATGTCATTTAAGACGGAATTATAGCTATTACATACATCAGTGCATTGTTCAAATTTCATAGCAAATAAATCAGAAAAATAAATATAAAATAAAATATTAACATGCTCAAACTCAAAAATAAAACTGACCTGCTGCACCCCCAAATAAAGGTTTTGCTGCTTCACCCCCACCAAAACCTGTAAAATGGATGTTACCAGCTTAAATAAACCAATTGCTGGACATAGAACAATCCAAAGTTCATTTAAAATTTGTAATTTGTTATTAGAAGAATTTCTAGTTTATATGAAACACATTAATTAGAAACTTTGGATGCTCCACCCCTTCTACTAATCATTCAGAAAGCAATGGAGCTATCATAAATTCAAAGGACAATGGGCAAAAATGTCCCCACCCACCAACAGAGATGAAACATGTCCCAGTTTATAGATCTTGGCAATAATATGATGTATTTTTACTATGGCGACGATCGCCATATGTATGGGGTTTTCTTGGAAAGTCATATCATATAGTATGGAATTTGTTTAAAAATGAACACATTCTTGCATTGCCTGACTCTTGAAAGTTTTTTTTCATAGAAAAATCCCATCGATTTAGCAACTAAAATAGGAATCTTGTCTTGTTTTGGGACCTAATGAACATTATAAACATGACTGTAAGGAGGGTGGGGAAGGGGTGCATACGAAATTGCCCATCACCCTTTCATCAAAAATTATTAAAGAAAGCCCCAGGTTTAAGAAAAATTGGTGGTAAGAATATTTAAATCTTTCAATGGTTCGAGATTGCAAAATAACAAAAATATTTAATCGAAACAAAACTACAGCAATTAAAAAATAAATAACTGCAATCATAAAAAGAATGAATAATTAAAGACTAAGCAAAACTGACTGAAATTCAGCAAATAAATACCTGTTGTTCCTGTTGTTGCACCAAATAAGGGTTTTGAATCACCACCACTAAAAGAAAACCCTGAAAAATAGAAGAGTTTAAATAACACTGGCTATCCGCCTAGCTTTAGCTGGTGACTGCATAGAATTCAACTATATAGAATTCCAGGGGGCGTGACCAAATGTGGATAAAACATCCTTCATTTTTTGACACATATAATGTATGAGACTGACGGATGCTTTGTACATATTTTGCCATGCGATAAACGCAACCAATCTAGGCCCGCAAGATAAATAAATAATAATAAATAAAATGTCCTAGGACAATCTCACACGTATTGACCTAGTCCCAAACTAAGCACTAGGTGTGTACTATGGATACTAAACAATGATAAAATGATTTATATAGACAAATACGAGATTAGAGACTCAGGAACAAATGCTCATGCTCATCACAAAGATATCTGACATTACCAGGATTTAAACTTGGTCACAGCCTACACTAATGTTTAATCAATTAGTACCAGAGTTTATTAGTTACAAATGTTTTCTGACATTGACTGGGATATATATTTACGAGTTATGTAACTTTGTTAAAAATAATACTTAATATTTTACTACTCGCGCATCACTGCCTGACAAGGTGCACTCTCAGTATAAATATAATATAATATTACCACGAGTGAGAAAAAAAACTTTCTATAATAGTACTTTTGTAAGCGCAATCAGAGTGTATAACAATCTTCCCCATAATATTAAATTACTTAAAGACCTGGCTAATCAATAAAGAGATTAATAATCTTTAGGAATTATTTGACTTTAAAGACAAGCAAACCTAGTGAATGAGTTAATTTTATTTTTAAGTTCATATTGTACACCCAGAGCGGGTCACCTTTGAAACCATTATGTACCTAATTTATCCACCTTGATGTTACATGGTTATACAATAAAATTATTTTTTCTGAGCTGTGCTGACTAAATGTAATAATGCTTAAGTTATTATATTGTTAAATCTAATTTAAAAAAAACTTGATTTCATGCAGCACCGAAAACAAGAACAACACGATAGAAAAAAACAATGTACATCAAAATTGGTTTGTATTTACAAAATGCGAATCAAATTTGAGGTTATGTTTGAGTTGTTTGTTGAAACTTACTTCAGAAATAAAGTGACGTAAAACTTATACAAGAGAAGTACACTCATTAAATTACAGTAAAAGTTAAAATATTACCTGTAGAAGGCGTTGCAGTGCCAAATGTGTTCGCTGAAGTAGTAGTAGCGGCACCAAAATTAAAATTCATGGTTTTTAATTATGTTGTAACTTCCACGAAGAAATCGCCGCGCTTATAGCTAATGAAACCAGTAACCGACACAATATAGCGTATAAGTTGCTTACACAGCACAGTTTTAATCAAATAATTACAGCGATATTAACAAAAATATTCACATACGATTGTGGCGGTTGACATTCGTGCTTGACGTTCTTAAGCAATGTTGCCAGCACTTTAACTAACCTTATTTTTTCGAATGTCACATTGAAGTGATTCATCGGTTCGTAAGTTAGAATCTGTCTAATGAACACTGAACATAACAAAACAATCAACTAACTATATAACGTTTCTCACCTCCTAAATTAAGTGTGATTAATTTACGATTTTTTATTATGTTGTTGTTATTATGAAATTGATCTATCAACAAATTTTTAGAGTGGTTGGTAATTCTGTAGCTCTGCCTACCCCACTCTGGGAATGAAGGCGTGAGTTTATGTATGTATGTATGTATGATCTAGATGAGAATTACGCTATTGCACGCAAATGTTCAGCTTCACAATTTGCGTTTGCGGTAACGGGTCACTGAGCATGGGCAGATTCTTAGCCAGTTGGTCCTTATAATTCGTTGTCAACCCATAGGTATGTATTTGTTTCAGCTTTGAAAAACCAACACTGCCGAGGAGGAGGGTATTATCTATTATGAGTCTATAATTATGTATGTTTGTGCCTTTGTGGCGTTCTAGAAACTTAACGCGTGGACCGATTTTGATGATTCTTATTTTTCTTATTCTTGTGATGGCGGCAACTAAACGCCATATTGAGAATAAGAAAAAAAAAGTCGACGAACTATGACAAGTAGGGTATCATTGAATAGGTATTTAAAAAAAATATCTTTTTGTACTCGTCGATTAAAATGTTTGTATTACGATTTCATAGAGAATACTGTAACGTCACTCTTTTCATCGTTGAATAGTCTATGTTACTTCCGAAACAACCGAAATAACTATTTCGATACGCTCTAGACAACCGAAAAAAAATTGAAAATAGAACTTCGTATTTAAATAATATGTGCCCTTGTTTAAGGAGACTCGATGCGGTACAAAATTTGCCAATATTGTATGGCGTTTTGGAACGTAGCAGCATCGCGTCATCTGTCAAAAATCTACTTAAACATGCTGCTGTATCCAGGACATTAAAAAAAACCGGTGGTGTGATAACTTTTCTTTTAAAAGCCAAGAAGTTTACGTTTTCTCTGTGGAAATAAAAATCATCATTCATAAAGATTTCATAGAGAATACTGCAACGTCACTCTTTTCATCGTTGTTACTTCAGAAACAACCGAAATAACTATTTCGATACGCTCTAGACAACCGAAAAATTTTTGAAAATAGATCTTCGGATTTCCATATGTGTCCTTGTTTAAGGAGCCTCGATCCGATACAAAATTGCTAATCTGTGGCGTTTCGGAACGTAGCAGCGTCGCATCATCTGTCAAAAATCTACTTTTAGTTTTCTTATATACTCGTATTAATGACTTACATTATTAATTTTAATGAACTCGTACAAAAAGTATTGTTCACAATAGTGTCATAATTAAGCTTTTTAATCTCGTACCTTACTTAGGCCACTCAGCAAGCTTCGTGGCCTAAACACGGTACTCGACTAAAAAGCTCTCTATTATAACACGATTACGAAAAATACTATTAGGTTTGTTCATTATTCATTTTGAACGAATATTTAGGATTTATAACAATTTAAAGTTGGTTAGCAACAACAGTCGGGTTTTTTAAAGCTTGCTATTTGTTGTTGTTATTAATATAGTAATTCATCGATGAATTTAGAGGCAACTTGTTCAAGGCACAACTTTAACGATGACGATCATTAATAAATATAATTTTAATCGTGCATGCAGACTTGTCCAATTCAGTTCCTCATAAACCTAAAGACCCGATGAACTGTAGCTGTTCAGGTGGATTCACAATGCAGAAAATTCCAACACAAATCGCTCGAAATTTTGATTCAACCCATCAGCTAACGCGCGAATTTCTCGCGTATATCTGTTAACTTATTTTTGTTTCCTGTCTGGTAGGTGATTCAAACCGCGGACAGATAAGGCTTACTTCGGGTTAAAATTTGTCATTTGCCTATATAGTGGAAGATCCGAACCTAAATCGACCTTCACCGAGCTGATAATAGAACGAAACATATTTTATCATGAATTTAGTATATTAGAAAACATATTAAAAGTGGGTTCGCTAAAAAAAATTTGGGCAGACTATTTTTAATTGTTTTTCAAAAAATGATTTTTAATTAAATGTTGCAACATCAGGATAATAAAAAAAAATTGTCCTGACTGAAAGTATAAAACATATAGAATGTGCAGCCGTTGGGTTGTCCACTATTTACCGGGGCGAACTACTGGGTTGTCAGGTATAAACAGGTATATCGATGCCAGTTACTTTCACTGGATTGGATAATTAAAAAAAAATTATATCATCATAAGCTCTGTTTTATTGCGAACACGTTGATATAGGGTTGTCTGCGAAAATTCCGGTCCTATTAGGGGTTTGCGAATTTTAAAGATTTTAATTTCAACGCGCGTGGAAATGTGTGACAGAGAGATCCGAGGTAAGTATACTGTGTAATAATAAAGGACCCAACATCGCAGTCGCTTGTGATGGAACCTTGAATAGTAGAAAGTGCGCATGCTCGGTGTGTAAACTATGGAGGGTAGAAGTACCTCTACTACCCTTCATATAGTAAACAGTGCGTGTTATTTTGGAGCAACTGATATTTCAGTTGCAAAAAAAATAATTAATTAATTACATAATAATTAAATATATTTAATATAAAACAATATAATATCAATATATTGAGTTATAACCATAATAATATATCTATAATCTATAATAGACAATAAAAATATCAATTACTTACTTTGAAGTATTTTTGCTCTTTCTGGAAATAGAAACAGTGGACAGCCGAAAATTCAAATTAAAAAATAACAAAAAAGATAGACTAGACATCTTATATTACGCTTTAAAATTTTATTACAAAACAGTATAAATACAAAAATAACATTAATGAAAAATATATTCTAATAAATATTTTCTATTCAATATCTGATTCATCAGAAGTATCATTTTGACTCTCGAATTCGTCTGATTCATTAGATTCCTCCTCAAATCTTTAAAATTCGCAAACCCCTAATAGGACCGGAATTTTCGCAGACAACCCTATATCAACGTGTTCGCAATAAAACAGCGCTTATGATGATATAATTTTTTTTTAATTATCCAATCCAGTGAAAGTAACTGGCATCGATATACCTGTTTATACCTGACAACCCAGTAGTTCGCCCAGGTAAATAGTGGACAACCCAACGGCTGCACATTCTATATGTTTTATACTTTCAGTCAGGACAATTTTTTTTTATTATCCTGATGTTGCAACATTTAATTAAAAATCATTTTTTGAAAAATAATTAAAAATAGTCTGCCCAGGATTTTTTTAGCGAACCCACTTTTAATATGTTTTCTAATATACTAAATTCATGATAAAATATGTTTCGTTCTATTATCAGCTCGGTGAAGGTCGATTTAGGTTCGGATCTTAGACTAATACAAAATGTGTCGAATTTTAATCAGAAGTAAGCCTATCTATCCGCGGTTTGAATTTAGGGTTCGGCCATAAACTAACTCGCTTTAAAAATCCACAGACGTATGACGTATTAGACGTATTAGCCGACGAGTTTTAGTTGTCCCGTTACAGCGTACAAAAATCCTTTTAGGGAGTGCATTCTTAATTAAGTGGCTTAAAACTCACTCGTGTGATTCGCTCACTCAGTCGACCATTTTGGGGTGGATCAGCTTTTTACCCGACTGCGTCAGAAGGAGGGTTATGTTTTTCGAGCGTATGTATGTATGTATGTATGTATGTATGTATGTATGTATGTATGTATGTATGTATGTATGTATGTATGTATGTATGTATGTCTATTTCTGGGCACGCTCTGCAGCCTAAACGGCTTGACCGATTTTAACATACTAGGTGTCATTCGATTCGTCTTAATTGCCGAAGTGACATAGGGTATATAATATTTCAAAATGGCGTCTGCAAAAACAAAGAGGGGGTTTTTAAAAAAAAAAAAGTTTATTATAGCAATATGGGTCTCAAATGAAAGCTAGTAAATAGCCCATTCCAAATATATATACATTATAATACTTTGATGCTACCATTTAGACAGGGAAATCAAAAAGGACGTTAATTGTTAAGTAATAAATATTTCTTGTTGAGCTGTAAACGCCTACAATATAAACCATTAAGAAAGTAGTGTCATAATTAATAATTCACGAATACCTACTACATACTTGATTAATGCACATTGATGTTATAGTATAAATTGCTGGCTAATACCTACCTAATGCGCCATCCTGCCTACGCATGGACAGTTTATTTAAGTAAAGATACACGGAATAGGTAACCGCAATGTAGGTGCTTAGTCTAGTACCCAGGTACAAGTATGACGTACTGACCGTTGAGGAACTAAATTGTTAGAGATTAAGAGAAGTTTAGTTGATTTATACCTACTTCAATTTCTCGGCCTAAGTAGGTATCTACAATCTGTTCGATCGGCCTCCATCTAACCAAATGAACTAATCTTACGTTACTATTGGGGATCGATTTTTGAATGCACGATGCTTCTTTTGCTAAAAGGAGAGTTCCGCTTGTAATTTGTTACTTATAGCTTCGTGACATTAAAAAATCGAGCTCCAGAGCTCATTTAACGTTTGGTTATATTAATAAAACCACTATTTTATTAATAAAAACTAAAAAATGTGAAATAAACTAAATTATTTAAATAAAAACAAAAAACCCGACTGCAGTAAAAAAAACAACTGTAAAGCGAGAAACAAGCTATATAATCGATAGGTAAATACTTATAATGTACCATGCAATGATTTTATGTTTGATACCTCGTTAACAAGTAATGCAATTTATACCAATATACATACAACTTGAATAGTGGAAAAGGTATTTGCAGGCGGGGACAAGCAATGAATTATAAAATGTACTTAAGTATTTTCTTGAAACAAAAAACATTTGGATTAATAGCTTGTCCCCGCCTGGAAAACCTTTTCCACTATTCAAGTTGTATGTATATTGGTATAAATTGCATTACTTGTTAACGAGGTATCAAACAAAAAATCATTGCATGGTACATTATAAGTATTTACCTATCGATTATATAGCTTGTTTCTCGCTTTACAGTTGTTTTTTTTACTGCAGTCGGGTTTTTTGTTTTTATTTAAATAATTTAGTTTATTGTTGATTGTTGTTATTCTGTCCCGTAAGCCAGAAGTCAACAATGATAGAGTTTCAGGAAAATGGTACAATACAATAGAGTTTCAGGAAAATGGTACAGTATACTCCTAGGACACTTAGGAGAAAAGCCATAAAATAATGGGTTTGTGATTTCCAATGAAATTGACTATTAGTGAACTTAGGCATATCCTTTGAAATCATAGTTTTAAAGAGTGAACCAGGAGACGTCACCATGGCAACAAGGTATAAAACAAAAAGTTGATTCAGAAGCCGCTTTTCGCTATTTTTTTCTCACTCCAAGCATTTTCGCTTTTTCGCCATAAGTCCCATCTCATAGCAAGTTTCCGCAAAATACTTAGAATAAATATTCCAAAATGAGCGAAATCTTTTTAGTGGACTGCGCTCAAAGCATGCAAATTCAATGCAGCCACTGATAAACTATCTTTCAGCCCATTCAATAGCCTCGGAGTGACTGACAAAAGGTTCCACTAAAATTTTACCTAGCTGGTTGAACACTGAAACACAGAGTGATAATGTAGAAGCGGAGCTCGACTTAATTTGCGCTTTTTACAGTCCGCATTATCAATAGATATTCAAATTCAAAATTATTTATTTCAAGTTTCCTTATACAATACTTTTCAATAGGTGGGTCGATCAACTTTTCTTTGTGAATGTAAACCTATCCAAATAGTAGACTGTGTAACATATCTTGGTGTAAAAGTCGATGCCACATTCTCCTGGTACCAACATATAAGCTACATTAGTAACAAATTAAGAACCCTTCTTGGTAAATTTTACCACTTAAGTTATAAGGTCCCTAGCAATATATTAAAATGTCTGTATTATGCGATAGTAGACTGTGTTGGGCTATGCGCTGGACAGCTATGGACTCACATTTAAATCTTACGTAGACAAACTAGAGGCTTTACAATTACGATTCCTAAAATTAATGGTTAGTAAAAAAACAAAAGCAAATTGTAAAGGAGATTATACTAAGTTATTTAAAATCTGTCAAATATTACCAGTAAGCTTAAAACATAAATACCTTCCTGCAGTTAACAACCATGGCACTCTAGCGCATGTCCCTACACCCATTGAGCATACTCATGCTACTAGGTCGGTGTCCACGGGTAAGTTTGAGGTTCCCCGTGTCTCCAACTATTTTGGAGACAGAACGTTAAAAAAAGACTGCCTTACCTCCTAAATAGCCTACCTGTGAACATCCGTCATGAACCAAATATTTTTAAGTTTAAGAAAGAGCTCAAAAAATATTTACTACAGACACTTGAGTGACAACTGCTTTCATTAGCAATTGTCACTCAGGTGTGTATCATATTTATAACCTTATGTACCTGTACTCACTTACCTTATTTGTTACTTACTTAGCTAAATAGAGACTCCTGCCTGCAGACAAACTGTAAAAACAGTTTTGCGGGAATATTGTTATATATTTACTTTTGTACCGTGCCTAAAAATTAAATAAATAAATAAAAATAAAATGGTGACGTCTCCTGGGTCAGTCTTTAAAACTATGATTTCAAAGGATGTAAGTCCACTAAAAAACTGTTTTATTGGCAATTACACACCCATTCTTTTATGGCCTTTCTCCTGAGTGTGCTGGAAGTATAATATTGTAATATTTTTTCTAAGAAACTCTATCACTGTTGTCTCCTGGCTTACGGGACAGAATAACAACAACAAAAAGTTGATCCACCCAGGTACAGTCAGCATCAAATATATAGACACAGTAAAACTTTCAAAAATATGTAAACACGACTCTGCTGCCAGGGAATAAGGGTGTATATATATTTCTGAAACCTTGTTAACGTATATATATTTATGACGCTGACCGTACCTACTCAATTATTTATTGCGTTCCATAAAGTATACAAAGGTTGTACTTAAATGAACTTAAAGAGATCATAAAGACGCATGCTTAACGGTGCGTATATTACGGTGCGTCAAAAACGGCACCACGTTGTTACTATGACCCCGTCTTTTGTTTACGCACCGACACCGTAGTACCGTTTACGCAGCGGTGGGATCGCACCTTTATGGACCCTGTGGGACACAGCAACTTATAAACTAGTGAGAGCTTAGAAACTAGTAACTTCTACTATGTTATTATTATTATTGATTTGTGACGGGTCTTGCTAAAATTTTTGAACCCACCTCAACTATTCTCGGTTGACTAGCAGAGAATGCCTAATTAACTAGGCTAGTTCTAACTTTTTACAGCGCAATATGGTTTGGGAGCTACGATGCGACAAAAGACACACAGATACTCAGACACAAACAAACACAGTTACAGTCTTAAACTTATAACACTGTTTGTATGTCACGGGTTTCTAGTTAGCCAACGGTAGGGTTCAACACCCCTGAAACTAGTTTTAGCTATACTGTAACTTAACATACATTTAAAGTCGTTGTCAATAAAAATTACAAATGACGTAAACAATTAATTACTGTTTCACACGTAACCTCAATATTTCTGCTTATTTAAAATAACGTATGGTTAATAGTTATTTAATCTTAAACAGAATGTAAAAGTAACAATCAAGCGTGTAGACCATTAAATATGGCTTTCGCGACGTCTAAAAGTACGTTATTATGGTGTTATAATGATAAATAGGGCCGTTTGGTTTTGTTTACATATTTTGTCATTTCTATTGACCCTGATTTTATGTTTGATTTTTGTCCGCAATCCCGTCCGTGTAGTCGTTTATCGCTATTCCCTGGGTAACTATTAAATTTTAAGGAATAAAAAGTACGCTATGATCTTCTACTTGCTCTATCTTGACCAAATTTCTAAAAACTAGAGGCGTTATACCGTTACCGTAAAACGGATCAGACAAACTAACACACTTTCACATTTATACTCATTAAAAGCAGGGTTCTTCTTTGTAAGGTTGTCTGGAATAGATCGTTGAATCACTGTCTCCTTTTTTTGTAAATCTGCTTCTTGGTGTATGTGGTGTTCAATAAAGTGTTTAATATTGAATTGTATTGTATTGGAATGTCGACACTATATCTCGCTTTAGTCTTATCGTACTATGAAATGTCTGAACTCTACTAATTATCTTAAGTGGACAGCTCTTAGGCATAATAATGCTCCTTCAAACGAAATCCTTTCTGTACCTTATGCTTAATCTACATCTAGGTTTGGCGTGTTGCCAGCCTCGAAAACGATTGCAGCAAATTATCCTCAATGCCTATCCTTGTTAACGACGTGTAAACAAGTCTGAAGAGCCATAGTTTGGATTTTGTAACGGTATTTTTTTACCTATCAATTTATTCATCAATGTTATGTTACAGTGTAAGTTGCATTGCATGTCAAACAATACGAAATTATATTGAGATCGTCAACCTTAATATTTGTTTATAGGTATATTAACTTTTCACGAGTTAGTTGGGCTATTGGCTTTATATAGGTATTTTCTGCTATATCCATGTTCAGTGCAATAGCTCTTAGGTGCTTCGGGTTTGCACTTGTCTCTCACTCGCTCTCATACACTCTTTTTAAGAGCTCTACTCTCAGACACTTTCAGATACTTCAATTAACATCCTTCAAATAAAATAAATACCTAATTAGAAGTATAAATTACAATTACGCATGAATTGCATGAAATTATTATATTAAAAAAATAAATAACTTTTGCTATCTATAATACCACATAATGTATACACAGTTTGGCCCTTCGGGCACAGAATAAGTAATAGTACAAGTGCTTGCTGAAGAACTAACATAACCTAAACCTACCTCATATTTATGCTATGAGACTGGAAAAGCGATCTGTTTGGTTAGTTCGATAAGAATAAATGGCTCCTCGGAGTTTCATTCTGTACAACTGGTTGGTCAGTTTAGTTGATCGGAGTGGAAGACGCTAAAGTACCTACTCGTATTATAATTGTAATAAGTAATGAATGACTGTAGGTATGTTGAGTTTATTGAGGCGGTTTTTCTTAGCAGTAGGTCATACAAGAGGGGCAGACTCGTGGTCACACCAGGATGTCACACCACTGCTATTCGCTTTGGTCGGAAATTCGAAAGAAATCATTTTTATTCCGCAAAAGTAGGTAGGTTAGGTTTGTTAGGTATCTTTAGATGCCCGAAGGGCAAATCGCTCAGAAATAGGAGCCCTGCCTCAGGCAGGGCTCCGTCGAATAGTAGCGGTGTGACAACCTGGTGTGACCACGAGTCTGCACCCCATACAAGGTATATTACAACTACATTCATGAAGTCCTCTTCATAAAAACATATTTAGACAGAAGTTCCTCTATTTTACTTGGAATTTATTTTTTGTGATTGCCTAATGCCATTTCACCAGTACCGGCTTGATTCCACAACCTGCCAGAATACACCAAAAAGGATATGGAATAGAATAGGATAGTAAGTACACGTAATAAATAAATAAAACCAACGAGTCCACAATCCAATAATGTATTTAAACGAATAATAATGATTAAAGTATTATCAGTCTTTATTAAGTATAAGAATCTCGCTAAACTAAGTAGTATAAATGACATTATTTTAGTATTTAAAATGCATCATTTATTAGCTGGTGTTACAGAGTTCCGTCATTTAAAAATAAACACGAAGCCAAAAGGTTCAACTTTATTATAGGTCGATTCACAAGAGCCTGGCACGAATGGATTGAATGAGTGAACGAAAGTGTGAAAAATAATAACATGTTTTCGGTTTGAAATTCGAACATCAGATCAAAGGACGGCACTCACACAGTGATAGTTGGCATTACTTTCGTTCAATCCATTCGTGCCAGCTTTTGCGAATCGCCCTGTATTAAGATGATGGTAATGATTAAGTGATCAATATTAGCAGGTTTTGTACCAAACTAGGCGTTAAACTAAATAGGGTGGTTAACACACATGTGTGAGTGAGGTACACATTTGAATCTGTTACTCATCAATCGTGTTAATTGTTCTATACAGTTTTTGACGCACGTCAGTCAAAATTTGCGCTCAAGTACCTATTATTAAATTTCATATAAAATATAGCTAGGCAATTTATTTTTGTAAAAAATAGGGCGCTATGACATTGTGGCAACCCTAACCAAATTCAAAACAATCGCTGCTGTTTAATATCATAGTTGCCACATGAACATATTATTATTGTTCCACCTGTCACGTCCAACTTTTTTTTTGCCAAGCTACCAGCTGCATACAATTGCTCTCTGATGGTACGTATTTCTAAGACGGTTAACTTACTGCTCTGTATTCTTTTAAAAAAAAATGGACCCATGATTATCTAAACGCAAATAAATATAACCTAGTGACTCTTTCGTAAATCAAACTTATTCGTGATTATTGTACAGAATAAATTAAGTTCGCTAGCGATTACTTAACTTTGATAAATAACGTCAGGTTATTAATAGATTTTTCTTTCCAAAGGTTAGGTTTATAATAAAATAAAATCAAGGGCAATAAATAACTATATACCTAAATAAATACATTATTTTCAGAAAGGACCTTTTTTGCATGTTCAGCGCTAAAAACTTCAAGTTCCAAAATAAATTACGACATCACAACATCTATTCATTAAATAATTAATAACCTCATTCCCAGAATCACTAAGGTCATATTTTGTTCGCAATAAATCAGAATCCAGTGCAGTTAAGTTCAAAGCTGTCAAGTGACAGATGGCACGCCGATTAAAAAATCAAATCAAAAATGTTGCCAGCGCAGAAATCACACGACGTTATACCTAGGTCTTGGTACAAACGGTACAGGATTAGCGTCGGGCGTTAGTAAAAGGCGCACATTGACGTTGGTTCGACGCCAACGATTCCACATCACGTAGTGGTCTTTCCAGAGCAGATAAACTGTGACGAAGTATCCGCAGAGAACTATGGCCATGAAGAAGTCCATTGCTGTTTCGGTAACACGGCGTGAAATGCCTGTGGAGATTCCATTCTTAGCATATTCTGCGACAAAACGATAAAAGTAGTAGACACTCTTAGGCAGTAGTCACAAAAAGGCGGCAGGTTAAAAATATGTTTATCAAAATGTATCGTTTCCCTACTTTCCATTTGCCAACCCGCTTTGTTTTCTGTAACCGTAAATATTGCGGGATTTTGTAAAAGCGAACCTAATGTAACCTATAGGTTCTATACGATGGTACTGAAATAAATTCTGATAAAATTATATAACATTGAGTTGGCAAATTAAAAAGTTGGCAAATGATACATTTGACAAACATATTTTTGCCAAACGGAAGGCTCCCTAAAAATATAAAGTAAATAGTATATATGGCGTTAAGGTGGAGCCACAATGTATAACGCTTGCGAAGCTATTAGTTTCATGGTTGCCACTAGAAGAAAGCGTTTTAAAATAAAAAAAAACCAGATAAGTGCGAATTCTCAGACTCTGACTTTTGTGCACCGAGGATTCCGCCTTCCCAGATTCGCATATATACCCGGTTTTTTAATTATTTGTTGCGTTGCTTTGGAATTTGCATTATACCTAATCAGACAATATTTGACGCTTGTATTTACTTCCGTCCTTACCATACAACTAAAACAAAATACGCATAAAAAATACTATTCTTATAATACTTTGTTATTTTTTACCCGACTGCATCAGAAGGAGGGATATGTTTTTCGACCGTATGTATTTATGTATGTAAGTATGTATGTATGTCTATTTCTGGGCACAATCTGCAGCCTAAACAGCTTGACGGATTTTAACAAGCAAGGTGTCATTCGATTCGTCTTAATTGTTGGATTGACATAGGGTATATAATATGTCAATTAGGCTTCCACGAAAAAAAAAATCGAGGGGGAATGAAAAAATAATAATTTATTATAACAATAGCTAGTAAAGAGCGCATTCCAAATATACATTATATTATAACACTTTGATGCTACCATTTTGACATAAAATCAAAAAAATACGTAAGTATTAAGAAACCCCTTTTGCTAGAGTAATTTGTAAATTGTAATAATTAATTAAACCCCTCTTTTATCAATAAAATAAAAAAAAAAAGCATATCGGTCCATCGTTTTGGTAGATGCGATGCCACAGATAAGACACAGAGATACGCAGAAACACATATACACACTCTTATTTTGTTGGGCTTAAAATGTATGACACGGGAGCCTTTGGACGCTACTAAAGCGGCATCATACATATTCATAGTTCTGAGTCATTCACACTCGAAAAAACAAAAGTTGTCTCTCCTGTGGGCAATAGTCAAAGGCTTGTGTGCATATAAGTTATGTTTTTATTTGCTAAGACTAAGGTAGACCTGATGCCGTTTCTGCAGGTATGGGTTCAGCCAGAAAATTAGGCCTTAAAAACGCTAATTTCGGGTATGTCCACAGGAAAGACGGTAACCTAAATAAATCTGTGTATGACCCTGCTATACTGTTGCATTGGCTGCGACCCACGGAAGTCTACTTTTATGGCACAATTACACTAGTTCGTTCGTCATATAGGTACGCCGGTCTCAACAGTCTCAATACGATCGACTTAGCTCTTAGTATAATCGCTAATGAGAGCGCTATCGGCTTATAGCTTATACGGTGGTCTTATGTGGCAAATGTATCTGTTGCTAACGAATCCGCCCAACAGAGGCCCTACTTTGAAATTTGAAGTTCGAAATTATGTAAGCGCCATCCCTGTCACACGTCATTAGAGACTAAATCGAGAGAACGGGACGGAGCTAACGTAACTTCGATCTTACACAAAATGGTTATAACATCGGTAAGGTTAAGGTTAAACTTACTATAACAAAATGGAAAATGTAGTGGCTGGAAATACTTTTTGGTAAATTACAATTTGGGATGACACAAATTATTTTGCCAAGATGGCAGATTCCCCGTGTTTTAAAATGACCGAAAAAATATAAGTAATTGCACAATTCCACTCCAGAAAAACAATTATGAGCATAGAATATGGCCACTTAAAAACTAAACCAGAAAAAAAAACAAAAAAGCGGTTTTGTTTTTCGAACGCCATCACCCACGCTCATAATTTTGTAACTGGAAACTCAGTGTGGTAGTTAGAAAAAAATAAAAAGAAAAAACAAAACACACCTTCTTCTTTTCTAGCAGCGTGATGAGGCTTACCAAATTTGTTGCCCTCTATGACAAAATATTGGGTGCCAACAATGCACACTGCTAAGAGGCCCGCAGTGACGGTGGATAGGAGCCAAAATATCAGGCAGTCCGACTGGAAAAAAGACAAAATCGCAAGATTGACATTTACTTTTAATTTAAACAGAATGGGAAATCTGAAACGTGTCGCTATTGTTGTTTGGCCCAACATAATCATACATCGTTATCGCGGGAGCAAAAAAAAACTATTAAAGAACACGTATAACAGAACTAGTTTAATTTCTTTAAATATATTTCATATTTAATTTAGATATATTTTTGTATCTTTTTGTACATATCAAATCAATCAAGAATGACAAATGTCTAAAGTAGCAGGAAAAGTGACTGAAGAGGTTGAGGTTAGGATTGCGTATCAAATCTCTTAAAATATGTACTACTAATTAAGTCAAATACGGAGGTAAGACATTTGAAATAAATTGATACATTTTGAACTCGTAGGTATAAACGTTTCTCGATACGAGTGTCACTTCTGTTATTGCCTATTTGTCATAATCAGGGATCGGAAATTCGGATCGATATTTACCTAAAGTTGGCAAAATCCCGGAAAAAGATAGGCAAACATGGCGTCGGCTTCTTAAATTATATTTTTATAATTTAAGTTCTGGGATTCTGGGATTCTACAAAACGTTAATATAATAATTACTTTACATGTAGGATAAAACATTCTGTTTTGCTCCTATAAAGTCGTTAGGTTAATAAGTTACAGGCAAATTAAATAAAATTTGGTTAAACATATACATGGAAATTAACTTCAAACAGTTAATATAAATAAATAATTATGAATTAATGCCTGTGTAATTTATTTATTTTGAAATCCCGCAAATTTTATTATGAATTATATGATTGAGTCCACCTCCATACAACTGAACAACAAAGCCGGCGCGAAAGTATAGGTAAATATCGATCCGAATTTCCGATCCCTGGTCATAATCTTTGACTACTGTCAAATCGTTTTTGCTCCCGCGATAACGATGTATGAACATAATATTAACATTTTTGTTTTAGTTTTTTATGACATTGTTGACGGGTCGGAGTAGCTCAACGACATGCGCATCAAACTTTGTGACACCGTTAAGAAGCGACCCAACCGCTGCTTAAAATACGGAGACGGTACGGAATCGCAGCGACGCATCGTATCCGTACTGTTTTTATCGCATGGCCTCCACACCGCCGCTCAAAATACGGTGTCGTTGCGTAAACAAAAGACGGGGTCATAGTAACAACATGGCGCCGTTTTTGACGCACCGTAATATACGCACCGTTAAGCAGCGGTGTGCAGGGCATGCGATAAAAACGGTACGCATACGATGCGTCACTGCGATTCTGTACCGTCACCGTTTTTTAAGCATTGGTGTGGGCATACCTTTATTCTTCCCAAGTTAAGCTACGCCGATACCGTTTTTGGAGAGTGCTTGTTTTCTAGGACCAAGTTATTGATTCAGTGATTTGATTACATACACATTGAGAAATACATAGAAAACATCCAAGACTCCAGGAACAAATATATCGGCCCTGAGTGAATCAACTTTTTTCTTAGAGAATTTACGTAAATAATAACTAGGGTTGGGACTTTTGGATGCTCGCCGTGGTTCTAGAATCCACGGAGTCGCCATATGATAAAATAGTATTATTTTTCAAAGACAAAATCAAGGTAGATAAAGTACATATAAACTTTTATTTATATAATTGTACTAAAACAAAATAACAATAATAAAAATGTCTTCTTCAATCTAATATTAGTCGGATTTCTGATGAGGATGACAGGCTTTTGGAATCATCATCTATTACTATTTCAGGTTCATCATTAAAATGGTAGTAAGAATGGATCTTATTTTGTCTGTATTTTGCGAGTTCTGGACTTATCAAAAACTATTTTGTGTGTTGAGAACGACCTCTCCA
This sequence comes from Acleris emargana, assembly GCA_927399475.2. Classification (NCBI taxonomy): domain Eukaryota; kingdom Metazoa; phylum Arthropoda; class Insecta; order Lepidoptera; family Tortricidae; genus Acleris; species Acleris emargana. The sequence continues at coordinate 2,787,279 of OV656858.1, forward strand.
CGTCCACAGAAGTTAAAGTTGTATTCTCGAGAAAATTTGCCAATTCGTCATCTCTGTGGTGCATTGTCATAATAACGTGTTTATTACCGATATAACAGCATAAATAATTACATCTAATATAATGATTTATTTTATACATACATACATAAACTCACGCCGGATTTTTTAAGCCTTTCCATTAGTGTATTTACAATGACATACATACATACATACTTTCACGCTTGTAATTGTAATCCCAGAGTGAGGTAGGCAGAGCTACAGAATTACCTGCAACTCTAAAAACTTGTTGATAATTCTGTAACCACATTTTGCACAAGTAGGCTAAGATGTTTCCCAGTGTATTAGTAACAGGTGGCAAGCCCATCGCCTAACAGTACTGCAAGCCTTTATTCCCTTAGTCGCCTCTTATGACATCCACGGGAAGACATGGAGTGGCACTATTCTAATCCGGCAACCACACGGCACTTTGACTTAGACTTCGAAAAAAACATTTTAAATTAATGGCAACTCCGTGGATTCTGACCACGGCGAGCATCCAAAAGTCCCAACCCTAATAATAACGTTACAACACTAGTTATCCTACTCCTATGCCCCAACCGCACGCGTCACAACACAGTGTCGAGTCGACAGACACGGCCATATTGGATTTTCTGTCTTTCACGTCACATATTGAATTACGATGAAACATGCGACGGCAAACTGCGTTATTGTGTGCCACGGGGGAATAATTAAATTTAAATTCGCTTTAAAATGGGAAAATATCGGGATATGAATCGTGAGGACTAATTTATCAACTAAAATCACAACAAATTGACAAGTACGACTTTATTATCGTCGGCGTAGAATTAGTTGATTGGTCATCCCATGTTCCAGGGAACTAAATATTGTTTATGGTGAAAAGTACCCTATGTGCTAATCCAGGTGTATAAGCTATCTCCATTCTAAATTTCATCCAAATACGTCCAGCCGTTTGCAGCGTGAAGTAACAAACTAACACACACACACAAGAATATTAAGATATTAAGTGAGAAGGTGGGATATCTACGACTTACTCACTATATTAATTATTATAAATAGAGATTGCGAATTTTGTGAGTTTGTATAAACTTATTTAACTATTTTAAAGGTAAATTCCGGCTGGACGAAGGGCATTTTTTATAAAAAAAATAAACGCTAGTAGACATTAAAGTTTTAGAGTGGATTACTATTAATGTTACGCCAAAAATGCAACACATAATTCGTGCCAAAAAATAAAGTTTATTTAAACATGTTTCAGTGGTGCTAAACCTTTTACCACAATCACCAAAGCTTTAATTATTTTTTCATTTAATAACATAGTTCGAGTATAATCTATTATCCGACGTATAGTTAAGATAAATATACAAAGCTTCAGCAACGTGTCAACACCCGATTAAGATACAGTGGACGTGTGAAAACTTGAAGCCCTATTTTTCTTGCGTTGTCAAGATATCAAGAGAAAAAAAATATTATGATGATGAACCTAAGGCCACGCCATTCTACTAGCGACCGTAAAGTTAAATTGTCGCCTAGTAGACGAATTTCAAGATGAAGGAAGCTTCAAGTTGTGTAAGAAAAAGTAAAACGAAACATCTATTGATATTTGTTTTAATTGTCTTAAGGCGCAGTGAATTTTCATCAATAAACAAACAATTTATTAGGGCATTTAAGATAAACAAGGCTACCGGTAATAAGTGTCCCTCAGACTTAGTAATATCATCAATGCTGCTGTCTTAATTAACATTTTCTAGTTACTACTTTTCTTTTTCAGGGAAAATATCTATTTATTTCAACTAATCTTATTAGCAGAGGGCGGAATTGCTCATGGCAAAAATCAAACGTCAATAGAGTTGGAACGTTGAATTTTATCGACTTTTTCAGCTATCGATAAGTTTAGTCATCATTTACATTTCTGACTTTAACATTAACCTCTTTGATTAGATTAAAAGTAAATTGCATGGCAGTTAACTGTCATTTCTGCGAATAGTCTTTTTGCAACTAATTCACGTTTGTAAAAAATGGTTGATCCAGACAGAAAAACAATTAACAAATGGATAAAGAAGTATCCTTGTCTTACTTACAACGAAAATAACTCAACGATATACTGCTCTAAATGTAAGGTTCACTTAAAGCAACTAAAAAAATATTACGTTGAAACTCACATAACGAGCAAAACACATTCACCTGAGTTTCGAGTTTTAATGAGTAAGTGTTTTAAGATAAGTCGTTTTTAAAAATATCGTTTTATACATACATACATTAAATCACGCCTGTTTCCCAGAGGGGTAGGCAGAGACCACTTCTTTCCACTTGCTACGATCCTGACAAATTTCCTTCGCTTCTTCAAATATCGTTTTATATTGTCTTTTATTTAAATATTATTCCGTAATGTTCATATCAAGTCTATTATTGTTTGCTTATGGATTTGAGGTAAAGTTTTGTTAATAAATAAATAAAGATACGCTAGGTAAATATAATTTCAGTTTATTCGATAGTCGATAAAATTCAACGTTCCAACTCTATTGACGTTTGATTTTTGCCATGAGCAATTCCGCCCTCTGCTTATTAGGTACTGACAAAATATAATCCGCCACAGGTTTCGTCAAAGAAAGAAAAAGTTCGTTAGTTTCTAGTTATTTAATTACCACATCATTACATCGTGACAACCAACCCCGAGGAGGAATGTTAGATGGAATACCTGTTTACTAGTCATTTCACCGGTTGTCTCATACCCACACCGGAACACAACAATACGATTAATGATTGGCGGCAGATCAAAGAGCAGGGTGATGGTAGCGGTTCGGTCTGACCCTGATATTAACACCACTAACTTTACAGCTAAGAAGGGCTCGAACCGAGATCTCTAGCTATCTGGGGCAAAACAGGCGCATTTCTAATTTATACCACTACAAGTACCACAACCATCATGTCAGCCGAAAGACGTCCACTGCTGGACATAGGCCTCCCCCAAGGCTCTCCACTCAGACCAGTCTTGTGCTTTTCGCATCCACCGCGTTCCCGCGATCCTTACAAGGTCGTCACTCCATCTTGTTGGAGGCCTCCCCAGTCCCCACAGCTCGTCTTCCGGTCCGCTACAACCAACTTACCCAATATTTCAATTATGTAACAGATGTTTAACGCGACAGTAAAAATACTAGAGAAAAAGTTTCTCAGATAATACCACAACACAAGACCTCTATTCTTTTATTTATACAATGAGAGTAACACAGGGCCCGTATTTATGGTGGACTTTTTCGCGACCAATAAAGCATCCGTCTCCCTCGCACTTACATGTTCGTCAGAGTGTGACAGATAAACACGACCATATTAAGCCCACAGGACAGACAGTTCCTCGCACACTACACTTCTAGTGTGTAAAATCGCGACCCGCTCCACTTATAAAAGGCGTAGCCTATTGAGCCCTTTAGCGTAAAACTCAATATGTCTTGTCGCTTCGTGTTCAAATATAATCGATTCAAGAACGTGTCACAGGGTGCTCGCACGCTGTACAGTCAGCTGGGTAAGTATATACCAGACTAGTTTTTTTTATGGCATGAGGAAGGCAAACTTACTTGCGGGAGGACCTTGACAGGGTCCGTCCGGGTTGCTACTAGGGAATGCAAATAACCGGTTATAACCGGTTTTAACCGGTTATTTTCATACAAAAACGGTTAATAACCGATTAAATTGCATTCCCTAGTTGGTACCACCATCTTATCCATTAACCTACCGCCAAGCAGCAGTGTTCGCATTGTTGTGTTCCGGTTTGGGGATAAGACAGCCGGTGAAATTACTAGCATAGAGCCATTCCATCTTAGTCCTCAGGGTTGGCAGTGCATTTGCAGTCTTGTAAATGCGAATGTCTATGGGTCACAGTTTCCACTTACCATCAAGTGGCCTGTGTGCTCATTAGCCTTCCTATGCAATAAAAAAAAAACTGTTGGTATCCTATCAAGGTCGAGTTTTAGTACAGTCCGTGAGCGGTTGGAATAGGATTTGATATTTGCTTCTCCCTCACTCGCTCCCAAACGCCGTTATTAAAAGGGTGTAATTCGCGATCCTAAATGATCATTCAAAATGAAAAATGATGTAAGAACGAATGATTTTTAAATACCTATTCAACGATATCCTTACTTGTCGACATTTTTTTTTTTTTTTACAATATGGCGTCTAGTTGCCGTCATATTAATTTTTATTTTCTTTCATAATCTTTAGTGACACACAAGATTAAGACAAATCGATTGCCATAAGAATCATCAAAATCGTTCCACGCGTTTAGTTTCTAGAGCGCCACAAAGCGACAAACATACATACATAGACTAATAAACACATCACCCTCCTCCTTCGGCAGTTGGTTAAAAATAACATTACGCCGACGAAAATATCAAAAAATGCAGTCGGATTTTTTAAAGCCTTTCCATTAGTTATTTACATACATACATACATACCTTCACGCCTGTAATCCCAGAGTGGGCTAGGCAGAGCTACAGAATTACAACTTTAAAAAGTTGTTGATAATTCTGTAACCACAATTTGCACAAATAGGCTAAGATGTTTACCAGCGTATTTGTGACAGGTTGCAAGCCCATCGCCTAAAAGTACGAGTACTACAAGCCTTTATTCCCTTAGTCGCCTCTTACGACATCCACGGGAAGACATGGAGTGGCACTATTCTAACCCGGCAACCGCACGGGAAATTTATTTACAATAAATCTTTCAAAAATTAATAAGTGGCTAAGTCAACTAAATTCAATTGAAGGGTTATATTATAACTAGAGTTAGGACTTTTGGTGGCAAATCGTGGTTCTAGAATCCATGGAGTCGCTATTTTCTATTTATTGTGATACATACCACTTTGATTTTGACCTTCAGTATTTTAATATTTTAAAATTAATTTATTCATTAAACCGCTAAACCAATTTAAATCTATTTTGGTATGGACGATATCTCTACTTTGAAAGCGTTACAAACAAGCAATATATGTAGGGAACGAAAAACTGACATAAAAATTTAATTAGTTCATTTTGAAATATGACCATACTGAAGGTCAAAATCAAAGTGTCATGTATTATAATATGTAGGAAAAAGCAGCTCCATGGATTCTAAAACCACGAAATGCCACCAAATCCTAACCCTAATTATAACAATCAAGCAATCAAACATCTTAAAAGAATACAACAAAAAGAGAAACGGCATGAGGTAAAATAATTCGCATATTCGACACTCCACTGCGGTGGAACTAAAAAAAAAAACTGAACATTTTAGTACCCTGTCGCAGTAACGTATTTAGGTGAATGTGGTTTGAATTAAGTGTATCAATAGCTGCGACAAGGTACTAAAACGTTCAGCTACTTCTGCTATACAGCTGGTACACGTGCCTCGCCAATTTTACAAGATTTTCGTGTTTATTTCCTCATTCGTATTTAGGTAAATCATGTTTTTCTTGGTAATTTTAAGCAGGTTTTTGTTTAAAAATGACAAAATAAGGGTACGAATGCTGTGAATAATCATACATTGGACCCGATTCTACGTGCACATCGCTTAAATAGCCTAAAACTAAATTGTCTAATTTCAAGACATAGTTTAGACGGCAGATTTAACCAGTGCTATTTCAGAATGTCAATCTGACCATGTATAAGACCGCCTAAAATAAGAAGCGTCAGATTCAAATTAGCGCTGTCATGGCGCTGTCATTTCATTATGACAGCTGCTCATAGAATTGCAGTGTTTTAGCGACACCTAAATAAAACTAGGAAGTTGAGAGGCCACTGTAGAATCGGGTCCGATATCTTATTATGTCCTCTAAGTTTGTATTTATCTTAAAACTTAAGTAGGTAAGCTTAAGGCACTATGTTACCCTGAATTCCTGAACGCTGGTAAAGTAGTAGTTTTGGGAAATAAAAATAATAAATTAATAATGACCTAGCTACAGTCAAGGAAATGGATTCCTTGACCAATTTCGACTATGTCAAAGTGACACTGTAGAAAAAATCATAAGAAGTCTCTTACGTTTGCATTGATTACGTCACTTTGACATAGTCCAAAGTGGTCTGGGAATCAATTTCCTTTACCGTAGGTACATGGTCTTAATACTTCACTAAGTAGGTTATTGTTTACTAGTTTAAAAACATCAATGAGGCACAAGACACCACTGACTAAAAGATACCTTTTCTTTATTTTAGACCTTAACTGTGTATTTTTTTTAAACCGCTCAATAGGGATGCATGGATTTTATAAATTGCGTTCTCAACAAAGTGAAACTAAAATGAAAATCGGCCAAGTAATACGGATTATACAAGTATTTTAAACTGTTAATTTGAAAGCAATTAGACAGAGAGACTCGATATGCACTATGACGTCATGTAACAAGTCGACCATATAAACTCCATGTTAAATTCTGTTTTGCTATTTTAGGACCATTACCACATCAGGGGCAATAAATCATTTTTATCGGACTGTCTCGCTCGTACTCGTGGGGCTTATGGCGAGCGTAAGGGACACAAGATAACGCTGATACTACACGCATCCCTTACGCTCGCCATAAGCTCCACGAGTACGAGCGAGAGACCCCGATAAAATGATTTATTACCCCGACGGTCAGTTGGTACAGATGTAGTGCATAATTGTTTTCCTTCGTATTTTCACGGAAACGTACGAACGTGTCTTGCTATTTCAGTTGGTCACAGTACAAAAGTACTGAGGTTGACTGAAGAAGCATGACAAATACGAACGTTTCCGACAAAATACGAAGGAAAACAATTATGCACTACATCTGTAATGGCCCTATAATAGAAAGAGATAGGAACAAATATTATGTTGGCTTATATCTCAACTGTTTGTTACAAGAATCAAATATTTTAAAGCTGTGAAAAAAGGGCATGAATATTCGCTATTAACTATTTTATTTGATTTTATTTTATTTAGAACTCGAGTCGTTGCCAACAAAGAGATTCCTACACATCTAAATATACTGCGACCAAAGCGATAAACAAGCAGTTACGGCCGAAATGGCCCTTTAAAAGCTCGCTCGATTTTGAATCGAGGAAAAACGCCTAAAAAAATGTTTGAAAATCGCGGCAAAAATGTGAAGACGAATCGCCCAATGGTCGAGCGGGCACAAATGGGCACAGCAAAATGGATGCTAGGGGTGGGAAGTGTTACGAAAATACTTGTTAGGTATTATGCATAGAATTTATCTTCCTTTTGCTCAAAGTATTTATTATTTCTCCGTGTGGTTGCCGGGTTAGAATAGTGCCACTCCATGTCTTCCCGTGGATGTCGTAAGAGGCGACTAAGGGAATATAGGCTTGTAGTACTGTTAGGCGATGGGCTTGCCACCTGTCACTAATACGCTGGTAAACATCTTAGCCTATTTGTGCAAAATGTGGTTACAGAATTATCAACAAGTTTTTAAAGTTCTAGGTAATTCTGTAGCTCTGCCTACCCCTCTCTGGGATTACAGGCGTGAAGGTATGTATGTATGTATTTATTATTATTAGGGGGTTGAGATGGGCTTTGAGAGCCACTTCGACCATTGCTGATCTTTTGTAGCATCCTTTGTTTTAGAGCTCACCGCAAAGGCCCGTTGCGTCCAGGAATTTCCAGATGCTTTGGGCAGTGAGGAGTTGTATCTATTGTGGGTCCATTATATGTCGCCCTAGGTAGATACGTCTGTTGCGCATTAGTAGTCCGCAGGAACAGAGGATGTGCATTGCTGTCTCCTCTGTCTCCTGACAGAACCTGCATGTCGCGTCTTGTTTCATACCCAAAGTATGACATGATATTAAATTGAAGAAGAAGAAGAATATCGTTTATTTGGTGCAAGACACAGACAAATATGAAATACAGTTGGAAGTCAATTTAGAATAACAACTTAAAACTATTTTATAATGCACTAAATTTGGTGCCAGTCAGCATAGTTTCAGACATAGGGTGCCATGACGCTTTTTATAACCGGTTTTTCTACGGGAAAAAGCATAACCAAGAAGTATACTATCTACGGAGTGCTGTGTGGCTTGCATTTATGTCGTGTTATCTCCCAAAAGACCGAGAAATATAAATCAATTTAAATTTTAACAGTTATATGTAACCTTTCAACGAAGATGAAAATGGAGCCTCTTATATCTGATATCGAGCCTCTTAAGATAATAAAAGTATGCGAATGTAATTTCAATCAAAATGACAATTTACTGTCAGTGCCATTCATATCTTAGGGTAAGAATAATATACGAGGTAATATTCCGCTACGTTTGTTACAAAGTCCAAAATAATCATGCCGCCCAAGAAACATCCACGCCCACGCGATAATTATATTAACTCGTGGATTAGTTGAATATCCTGACATACAACTACTTGAGTCAACGTTATTTTGCTCTAAATGTTATTACAGTTTTCTCCAGAAAAAAATACAATGTCACGCGTCACGTTAAATATATAAATATTATATCGACATCTTTTTTATCGATATCAAATCCCTAGAAATTGCCCCGAGTTATCCCAGGTATGCTTTTAAGTATCTCACTAAAAATTTCATCATTATATTGGACCCTGTAGGTTGCAATCACATATACGATGCGATGCAAAAACCAAAAAAAAAAAAAAACTCAGTAATTATACGTCAGCTAATAGTATAAAATAGTTTCTCTTGTGTTTCGTGATTGCCAACTCCTGCATTTTTTATTTACGGAGAATATACCCATGAGTCATATCATACATAATACCGACGTAATATTTCACGAATATTGGTCAAGTCTTTGACCTGTGTGTCTTGCCAGTGATGACCTACGGATCCGAGACGTGGTCGCTAACAACGGGCCTCATAAGAAAGCTTAAGGTCACTCAGAGGGCTATGCTCGGGGTTTCTCTGTGTATACCGCAGTTACCGACATAGCCCCAAGAATAGCTAAACTGAAGGTGGCAGTGGGTGGGGCACATCGCACGCAGGACTGATGGCTGATGGGGTCAGAAGGTTCTTTAGTGGCGTCCGCGGACCGGGAGACGAGCTGTAGCTAGGCCTCCAACAAGATGGAGTGACGACCTCGTACGGATCGCGGGAACGCGGTGGATGAGAAAAGCACAGGACCGGTCTGAGTGGAGAGCCTTGGGGGAGGCCTATGTCCAGCAGTGGACGTCTTTCGGCTGACATGATGATGATGATGACTTCACGAATACTTAAAATACTATAAAAATACTCAGTATAAAATAACAGGTATATTTTAACACCTCACCTGCAGATGGCTCCGGTTGCGCGGATTCCCGAACCACAGTCGCAGCGCTTGTAGCACGGTGTAGCGCGGCGTGCGGATCGCCGGGTAGCTGCAGGGTTAAGCCGCGGTTAACAAAGGGTTAAAATTCCAGCTCATATTTTGAATAAGGGTTAACTGAGTTGAAATTTATGACTTGCATTTTATCGTGATTCGTTTTGTAACGTACAAAGGATAGGTATAGTCGGGGTATTTGTTTAAATTGTCTTAAGGTGTGTGTACTGAGATTTTTAAACGGTTCTCTCAGCTAAAGTTGCTGTGCCCAATTAATCTATAATTAAGTTTTATTTAATAAAAGCAACCATCTTAATAACAATCTTAAACCTAATGTACAGAACTTAAATAAATATCTTGTATTTTTTTTCTTGTTTTCTTATCTATGTATGTTATAAAATATTCGATAATGAAATGAAATTTAACGTAAAAATTATTACTGCACTAACCTAAGTTAAATACTAAAATCTTGAAACTACCATTGTGGAATGCAATAAACATTAGAGTATTGAGTATTTTTATAATTAAGTACTAATATTTCAGCAATTTGTTAGAGCACGCTTCGACGATCTTTTCTACCAAGTTCTCGTTTTAATTATTATAAACGTGAAAATGGGTCATTTTGTTTGTTCTATCCTTACTGTTTAACGCTTCAACCGATTTATGTTGAATTAACGATAGAGGGAGTTCCAGGGATCATTAGGATACTTCTTATCCCGGAGAATTGGACAGCCTCCGAGTGAATAAATAGCAATAAACAAATGATACACAGGACTCAGAAACCTGGTAGTTTTTTTGAACGATCTCGTGAGAAACGCCATACAATACAATACAAATATAGCTTTTTTTATTTCAATTCCGGTTAGAGAATTCAAATAACCAGTTATAACCGGTATTAACCGGTTATTTTCATATAAAAACGGTTAATTACCGGCTAAATTGCATTCACTGATTCCGCTCGAACAGGATCGATATTATTGCGGTTCTGATCAAAGATCAAAATAAAACTGTCCCAGCTCGAAATATTTTCGCTAACTTTCGTCGCCGCTTATACGCCGCCGGTGACATTTTTTCTTCGCCGCGTCGTCGGCGTAAAATTGGCGGCAAATCGGCGCGGCGCACATGTCTACTTGAAAGTGGAGCAATTGTTTTGGACTGTCATAATGAAAACGATAATCTACAAGTACTAAGTAACATCTATAATATAAAAATGAATCGCAAAATGTGTTGGTAAGCGCATAACTCAACAACGCCTGGACCAATTTGGCCAATTCTTTTTTTAAAAATTGAAAAATCCACCGGGAAAGTCAGGAATTTGCAGCGGGGCGAAGCCGCTGGCGGGCCGCTAGTAATACTTAAAGATACAGCGACCTCTCACGTGACAAATCTCGCTAACAAACTTAAACGAAAACAAAACACTGTCATATTATACACCGTGTTTTCTTTGATTTACGACAACTTCGCCATATTACTAGGTACATCCATAGACATTCAATGTTGTATCTTTGGTCATTCTAAAAGGGTCTTTAGAGTTAACTCATAGTAAGTGTCAAATACGTCAATGTTGGCGGGTCAAACGCACACAAAAAACAAAAGTTGTCTCTCCTGTGGTCCATAGTTAAAGGCTTGTGTGCTATATGCACAGATATGTTTTTATCTGATCGGGCCAAAGTAGACCTGAGAAAATTAGGCCTTAGAAACGTTAACTTCGGGTATGTCCACAGGAAAGACGCGAACCTAACTCTGCCTATGACCCTGGCGTGACATACACAGACAGTTAAGAGCCTTTTAGACCAGTTCAACGTGATTAAGTGATTAAAATTAAAAATTTAATATCTTTAAAACCGTTACAGTTATCATTTGTCTGTCTTTGGGAAATTAACTTTATTTGACCTAAAGATCGTTCCCGTAAAGTTATCGACGTTATCGTAAATAAAAAAAAACACGGTGTAGTGCCAAATGGTTCTATAGCTCACCAATTTAAGCCTTGTATACATAAAGACGTCTATACGACACCTGAGCATTAATAAAGCCATGAAAGGGCTCGCAGGTGTCTCGTTTTAGAAATTTGCATGTTCGCATATTTAAGGGCTCCTAACTTTAATCGAGTGGTGCACTGATGGGTTAAATTGCATTTTGAGGATGGTAGACTTATCCGTGTAACGTGGTGCATAGAGGAAAACGACACCTATTTACGTGGCTTATTTAAAATAACTGTCACTCGCCATAGCTCTATTTCGATACTTTAATGTGAACACTAAGATGCAACCACTTCGATAAACGATACTTTAATGACATGCAATACTTTAATGTTAACATTAAGAGGGATTGTGAAGCTAAAAAAATCCATAAAAAACGTGAAAACGTGTCTCTCCTTACCTAGTTCGATTTTTATGATTTTTGAATATGATGTAGATATCATGAAAAACTATGTCTGTACGTTTTCATTTCCACAAAAATACTTCTTAGTACGAAAAAAAAAAAAAACAGAAACGTACATACCTAGTTCTTTATAATAACTACAACAAATTCAAAAATCGTGGAAATCAGACTTGATTTAGGGGGTGAGAAACGTTAACGGCCGGAGCTAAAATTTGTTTGGTTTTTTTTTTGACATCTACGCGATTTTAGCGGCGCTTAAAGGGTGGATCAACTTTTTTTTGTTGTTATTCTGTCCCGTAAGCCAGGAGACAACAGTGACAGAGTTTCTTAGAAAAAATGTTATAATATATACTTCCAGCACACTCAGGAGAAAGGCCATAAAAGAATGGGTGTGTAATTGCCAATAAAACAGTTTTTTAGTGGACTTATATCCTTTGAAATCATAGTTTTAAAGAGTGACCCAGGAGACGTCACCATGGCAACGAGCTACAAAGAAAAGTTGATTGACCCTAAAACACCCGTGGTTGTATTACAGGTTACTTAGTACAGGGCATATCGTCGGTGATACTGCAAAACCACGAAATTAACAAGTTTATGATAGAGCAAAATAAACCTAACTACCTTATTAAAAAGGTGCATTTTGCTCCCTACTTAAAATGTTACTTACGCGGTTTTGCAGTTTCACCGACGATATACTTATAGTTTATAAATTATAATTATGTATGTAGATAAATCAATAATAGGGGACAATCCCACACATGACTTAGTCCTAAACTAAGCTCTAGGCTTGTTCTATGGGTACCACATAACTATGTAGGTACTTATAAAGAGAAATAAAAGCTTGAAAAAAACTTCCCCTTACCAAGAATTAAACCCAGGACCGCTAGCTTCGTAGGATAAACTAGTAGAAAATATAATAACATTATGATCAAGGATCGTTAACTGCGAGCGAAATCCATTGAAATGACGTATGACAACCAGTTAGGGATGGCGATGGTTCTAAATTGATGAACTAAAATATTATGTACTAAAATAATACAAATAAATATAACTGAACAGAATCTGAATCTCAGTGTAATGTTATTATTACAGTTAAATGGTAAATTTTTGTATTGTATCTATTTACAATTTTTATCCAAAACTCTCCAAATTTTTCACTTGGGACAGTGAGTGATAATTTTCGCAAATACGATGGCGAAACAACACAAATAATACAATCAGCCTTGCAGTTACCTGAAAAAAAAAGACTTAATTGCTTGTAATCCCACAAATCTAAAGTTTTTATGGAGATCGTTATGTTGCATTACGTATTTGCTGTCAATAAATCAGGGCAGGCTACATAGTTTAGATTACCTCGATGATCAAGGTTGCATTGAAATTTATATCTTCTTTTTTTAAAAACCTATGCTCTTCAAGCAGTAGCTCCATTGTTACTTTAAATTAATTATTGTTACAAAACTATTTGAAAATGCAATAATAAGCAAACACAACCAGTACTTGACGGAGTCACATTGACAATCATGACAAGATAAAAGATAAAAGATGTTTATTCAGTAAGTAGGCCGCACGGGCACTTTTACACGTCAAAAATCTACCAGCGCTTCGGAAGAGACCACTGCTGAGAAGAAACGCCGCAAGAAACTCAACAGTAAGTCGTTTTTTAAATATTGCTCATAAACTATTTTTATGACAAACACCTCATAAATTCTCTCAAAAGACACTGTTCAAAAAGTTTTAGGTGAGATTTAATCATCATCATCATCACATCATGTCAGCCGAAAGACGTCCACTGCTGGACATAGGCCTCCCCCAAGGCTCTCCACTCAGACCGGTCTTGTGCTTTTCGCATCCACCGCTTTCCCGCGATCCTTACAAGGTCGTCACTCCATCTTGTTGGAGGCCTACCCACAGCTCGTGTCCCGGTCCGCGGACGCCACTCAAGAACCTTCTGACCCCATCGGCCATCAGTCCTGCGTGCGATGTGCCCCGCCCACTGCCACTTCAGTTTAGCTATTCTTCGGGCTATGTCGGTAACCTTAGTTCTCCTGCGGATATCATCATTTCTGATTCTATCACGCAGAGAAACCCCGAGCATAGCCCTCTCCATAGCCCTCTGAGTGACCTTGAGCTTTCTTATGAGGCCCATCGTTAGCGCCCACGTCTCGGATCCGTAAGTCATCACTGGCAACACACACTGGTCAAAGACTTTTGACTTCAATGTAAAATTAATGTAAAAGGCGAAAACTTGAAATCCCTCTTTAATTTTTACCATTCTTATTGTTTATTTTATTTAATAGTATCTACAGATTACTATTACAAATGCACTGCTTAGAAATCAGCACAAAATAAAAATAAATTCCATATTAAGTGCTGCTACTGTTTTTCCGGACCACTCCTTATAGCCTGTAGCTTAGAAACAAATCAAAACTATATAGTAGTGATAGTTTTCCTGTTAAATTCGTTATAATATGCTTTCATTTGAAATATTTTTAATATTTTATGGATTTCGTACCCGAAGGGGGTCCATCGTCCGTCCGTCCTAACTTTAAAGAGCTGTATCTTTTGACTCGTACCTAATATGTAGATAGCGCAACTTTGGTGCCGATGACAGGCGTATGACGTCAAGCTATATACAGAGTGTTTTTATCTAGATTTTACTTCGTCACTAATAACAACTTATTGGCATCTTTAGTTTACTGATATTGACACTTGATTTGAGACGGCTAGTAGGTACTTATAAAAAGGAGATTGAGTAGCATTGTCATGGTAAAAAGAAAATTATTCGAGACACTAACAAAAATAATCATTTTTTTATTTGTTTGTATGTAAATTGTAAATATAACAGAAACATGATTGTTTCTCTTGCGCAAAGTCACAATGCTCAGCCGTATTTGCAGAAGTTTCCTTTTCTGATTGTAAATAATGAAATAAGGTTTTGACAGGAATGTAGGCAATTTAGAAAAACATTGCAAAACAACCAAGCACATGGGATGTTGAATTTAAATTTTAAGCGTTCTGGATACTTTGAAATCCAATGACATTTCATTTAAGTTATGTTTTTCATTTACTTGTGGAAAGAACCTTTTTCATTATTATATTACCCAATTAAATATTTATTCATATAGTCTTTGTCATTATTTTAATATTAACATTATCATTATAGCATTATTAAGAATCAGTGGGGTGTCTAATATTGATTATAATAAAAGCATCCTATATGTGAATTTGCGTCATAATGACGTCACCGGCACCAAAGTTTCGCTCCCTGCCACTGATTCTTAATAATGCTATAATGATAATGTTAATATTAAAATAATGACAAAGACTATATGAATAAATATTTAATTGGGTAATATAATAATGAAAAAGGTTCTTTCCACAAGTAAATGAAAAACATAACTTAAATGAAATGTCATTGGATTTCAAAGTATCCAGAACGCTTAAAATTTAAATTCAACATCCCATGTGCTTGGTTGTTTTGGAATGTTTTTCTAAATTGCCTACATTCCTGTCAAAACCTTATTTCATTATTTACAATCAGAAAAGGAAACTTCTGCAAATACGGCTGAGCATTGTGACTTTGCGCAAGAGAAACAATCATGTTTCTGTTATATTTACAATTTACATACAAACAAATAAAAAAATGATTATTTTTGTTAGTGTCTCGAATAATTTTCTTTTTACCATGACAATGCTACTCAATCTCCTTTTTATAAGTACCTACTAGCCGTCTCAAATCAAGTGTCAATATCAGTAAACTAAAGATGCCAATAAGTTGTTATTAGTGACGAAGTAAAATCTAGATAAAAACACTCTGTATATAGCTTGACGTCATACGCCTGTCATCGGCACCAAAGTTGCGCTCCCTGCTAATGATATTATACAATAATAAACTTAACCTAGCATTATATAAAATAATGAATCTCACATAACACCAAAAATGTATTCATGCGTAGTTGAGCAGGAAAACGTGTCAAAACTCAGAATTGTCACAAAACTAATAAGCAACAGTAATATAAAAAAAAAAATATATATAGAAAGTATACAAGTTATACTTACCTGTGACGGTGCAAGACCACATGCATAAAAGTTTCGATACATTCTCCTACAGAAACCGTGTCCCCTAGACAATAATACAATATTTACATATTTTTCAAGACTAATTTAAATTATTAAATTATTTAGGTGTTGGCCAAGCATTTTTATCTGTTAGATAGTCTTCGACCCTATAGTAAGCTTTAGACATCAACGACTTTTTCAAGTAAGTTTTAAGTATTGGAAATGGTAACTTTAAAGAGCATACAAGAACATACCTACTAGTTCGTAAATCTATTGACAATATATTTATCAATTCCAAGAAGTTTTAGTTTAATGTCATAGATAGCACTTACGAGGGTCATGCCAAAAGAAATTAGATATTCAAAAACTACAAAGTTTATTCTTTATTATTGCTATCTATTTTCTCGAAGTATTCACCGTGAGCACGTATACACTTTTTCATTCGGCTAAACCACTTGGAAAATGTCAATGACCATTCTTCTTTGGGTACCTCAGAAACTTCATAATTATAGGCAGCCAGGGCATCTTCTTTGGTTTCAAATCGCCTTCCTTTTAATTTTTCTTTAATTTTCGGAAACAGGTAAAAGTCACAGGGTGCCAGGTCAGGAGAATATGGTGGGTGAGGGAGTATAGTGATATTTTTCGAACTAAAATAGTCGAGTGTTCGGGCAGAAGTGTGCGGGGCGGCATTGTCGTGGTGCCAGAGCAGGTGCTGGGTTCCTGACTTTGGCCGCTTGTCACACCAAGCTGACAACACTTGTGGAGCACAAACTGTCACATACCATTCTGAGTTGACAGTTCTTTGATCCTCTAGCACCACAGTCGCAATATGCCCTGTCTTGCAGAAAAATGAGGCAACCATTTGTTTCTGTGTGCTTCGTGCTCGGCGACATTTTGTTGGAGTCGGTTCATCTTCGAAGCACCATACCGTTGACTGCCGCTTTGTTTCAGGATCGTAGTTATACAGCCATGTTTCGTCACCTGTCAGTATATCATACACAGTTTTCTTCTCGCCAGCGTCGAATTTATTTATCATAAATTTACACCAATCCACGCGGCGTTCTTTCTGCAAATCGTTGAGTTTATGCGGCACCCATCTCGAACAACGCTTATGGAGGGACAGTTGTCCATGAATTATGGTTTGCAGTGCTGCTGATCCAATGCCTAGATCTCGTTCAAGCTCTACGTATGTAATTCGTCGGTTCTCACGGATATTTTTTTCCACGGCTTGCACATTTTCTTGAATAACTGCGGTTGGCGGTCGCCCCGACTTCGCCTCATCTTCAAAGCTCTCCCGCCCTCTTTTGAATTCAGCAAACCAGTTAAAAACAGTTGCACGAGAACAAGCAGACTCACCAAAAGTCGTGGTTAAAAGTTCAAAACATTCTTGGGGCTTTAAACCTTTTTTAAAGTCATAGTAAATCATAACACGAAAATCTCGTCGACTAAGTTCCATTGTAACCGCAAATTCCCGTCAGATTCAATCAGAAAAAAAATATTTAAAAAATAATTACGCAGATTTCCGGAGTATTCCATTTTTAAATTTATAGCTATATAATCAGCCTTCACTATGGTGTATAACTGGCCAGTATCAAACAAATGAGCATGGAGTATCTAATTTCTTTTGGCATGACCCTCGTATTACTTATTAGTGTCTAGGTGACCTAGACACTGATAAGTATAATATAATGATATTAATGATAAATAAACACATTCCTCCATACATATGAATAAGTAGCATAACTGACGATTCGAAAGTGCTTGTTTCTAAGCCTACTCAATAAATATTTTTTGCCTTTGACTTGACTTGACTGGGTAGCAACCCTAGTACTTCAATGGATTTCGCTCGCAGTTAACGATCCTTGATTATGATACACATACATACATACATACCTTCACGCCTTCATTCCCAGAGTGGGGTAGGCAGAGCTACAGAATTACCAACAACTCCAAAAACTTGTTGATAACTCTGTAACCACAATTTGTACAATTAGGCTAAGATGTTTAACAGTGTATATTTAGTAACATTATGATAAAGTAAGTAATACCTGAATCCACACAGTTCGCAGTGATTTCTCCCCACCTGGTTAAGCCACCGCTCCAAACAGGATAGATGGACATTGGCCAGAGAACCCTTGCAATTACAAGGTGATATCAACCTAGAAAATAATAACGTCGTTATACACGGTGCCCGTGAGCATTGCGAGAGATTTTAACCACGCATTCCTGAGGTCATAAGGAGTAATAAATGTTGGATGAACCTAGGTCCAATTCAAACTCTTTAAGTTTTCGATTTTTCATACAAAATAAATCAACTATTTTCGCTTCTCTAGTGAAACAATGCTTTAGGACGAGGTGCCAACGCTTTTTCCTCCATTACTTCTTTCTTCATTTTTATTTATTAAAAAATTATACGCCGATATTTCTGTTGATTGACACGTAAACAATGTCATGCTAAACACTCATAGTAACAGAACTGGAATTGACTTTTACAGTCAAATTAGATGGTGAAGTCTTGCAACGTCGCAATCATAAAGGTGTTTCATACTGGAGATTTAATTACAACATTTTTACACAAAAATATAAATATCTCTAAAACCGAGCCGAATTCAGCAGACGTTAATTAACTGTCTCGCAATGCTCACGGGCACCGTGTATATACAAAAGCCGTGAACCATTATTTTTACAAATACGGCCTCTTTTTTACTCAGTAAAACTATATTACTTTTGACATGTTATCGTATTGTTACGCCGGTGGAATAAGGCGTCTTATTTTCTACGTGGTTTAGGTGATTTGGAAGCGTTTTCAAATATCCTTTCAGTCCGTTTCAGAGTTATCTATCACAGATTATCCAAAGTTCGATCGTTTTCAGTCTTGTTTCAAGCCACCCTCAATCAGATTGTCTTAACTTAAAAACCCATTTTCAGGCGTTTCCAGGATCCCTTACGGGCTTTTGAAGCAAATTTCAGTATAGGTATGGCGAAAGAGCATGATTAGAAAGCGACAGCGATACTGAGAACCTTCCAGAAGCGTGTGAAAGAGATACTAAAAAGAACCCAATACGCGGCGATTCCAGAGCCGTTTGCCAAGGACATCGCTGTTATGAATGAGATAGCAATGCTACGTAATATAATAACGGTTCCAGATGTAAAGTTTACCTGGTATGATGCTGCCTCAACTAAAAGTTCTCAGTTTAAATTTATTGTTTCTTTATCTTTTCCTTATTTTACATTGTATAAATAAAGAAACGAAACTTATCATCGGACTTTTAAGGTATTATCATTATCAGTCTCTGTAAGATGTAAGTGCATCCTAAAAAGAGTTTCACATCTTTTAAGAAGATCTCAAAAAACTTTAATTTATTTGACTGTTAACTTGAAAATGCTTACATACATACATTAAATCACGCCCGTTTCCCAGAGGGGTAGGCAGAGACCACTTCTTTCCACTTGCTACGATCTTGACAAATTTCTTTCGCTTCTTCAACATTCATACATCGAGTCATGAAAATAATAATAAGGTTTTAACCATATAGGTAATAAAAACATACCTTTCCCTCCCTTTGGTCATGCAAATTCTGCAAACGTTTGATCCAATACTGGACAGTGAATCCCTGCCAGCAATAGCAAAGTCCGACTTCTCAGACAGGCTTCCCGAATTCTTCTTTTTGTTCTCATAACCTATTTTGGATATCTTCGATTCAACTGCTGGAAATACCACCACTTCCGTAGGTTTAGGAACAGGCTCTATGTTCTCCGTCTGAGCGCTGGTCACACAGCTGGTATTAGCATTTTGCACAATTTGTTGCGTTATAGCAGCATTAACATTTTGAACTTCAGCTGCAATTGGAGGTAAATCATCTTTATTTACTTTGAAGCAAGAAGCCATGAATTTCTTCAAATCAATAAACGTAGTTGAATCTTCCTTGTCCACTATGTCTTTCGGTAGGATCGGTAGTTTTAGGTCGTTTAGATTCAGACCCTTGATTACTTGGGCTTGTTTTCCAAAGCTTATGGATGTTAAATTGAGAGCGTTGGCGACATCTTTTCTTGTTATTATCTGCCGTATACTATGTTCAGATCTGGAGAGACCTGGTTTGAGGAGGAGATTGGTCTTGAGTGGGATAGATCCTGGTAAATGCGGCGCGACCTGCGAAGGGCCTGCGTCGTCCTGGGCTGTCGGCTTCGCCTCTAGAGCTACAGCCAGCTCTTTTTCTTGTTTCTCTTTGTCTTCTTCATTGGCCACGTTTTTGGTCTCCTGGTCATCCATTAAAGAGTGCGCATCATTTGTATTTTGTAATTAAAACTGAATATTTAATGGAAATATAAATGATTGATGTTGTTGTGACAATTTCAAAATGACGTTTTCGTTAAACGATGCGGTTGCGTTCTCTTTGGTTCGCTCGTTGAGTTGGTGTTGACTTTTTAAAGAGTAAGTAGGTAGTATATGTTTATTATCTTTATGAGAAAATCACGCGCCCTGTTAAGGATGTTGTTCATTAACATTATACACCTCACACATACTGCTTTCACTTCAAGCCATATCTAATCGACTATGTGACGCCAACTAACTTAACACGTAACGTCGACGATTCGACTAGATAACGTACACCAAAAGACGTAAGCCATCAAATACGTAACGCTAACGAATGGTAAGTATGCGACGTATTCGTAACGCGCAGGAAACGCAACTGCTTGGATATACAGAGAAATATTTTTTAAAATGTTGAGTAGAGTCGTTAATAGTGATATAGGTATGACAAGATCATTATCATTAGCAAATTGTCATTGTCATTACATAATGCTAAGTACAAGTAAGAGTAAGTTAATGATAATAGGCTCTGGTTACACAAGGAAAAGGAATTACTTTCTAAGCTTTCTTACGAATATTCAATTGTTCCAATTTACATTTTTCCGAAAGCTATGTTAGCTGGCTATTTTAGATTAAACTCAAAATTTAATTGTCATTAGTAGGTTTGGTTTAGGAAAAAAGTTAAGTCTTCAGAATTCCAAAAAGTCATAATTCCGAATTATGACTCTTTGGAATTCAGGGGTTCTTGTGAAAAAGGGTAGGTACATGTATTTATGTTAATAAAGTAAAAGCCCCCTTTTATTACTTTTATAAAAATATTATTTTATTACCTATGGGACTCCCACAGCCATGACGAATCTTACGAAACCTCATACATAATGTTAACATGGGCCTTATAGCTAGGGATGAAAGCTTTGTCTGAATGTAACCCATCATCGTGTGAGCGAGACAGTTGTGAGCAAAAAATAATTCTAATGTAATGTATTCAAGTGGACAATTTACTAACGGTGAAGGTGGGTTTCCTATAAAATGCATGTAATTTTCGAAGAAACAAATTACAGATTTCTAAGCCGTTCATCCGACCGAAGAGATTTTAAATAAAGTACCAGGAGCGGAGCGAGAATTAGGAGATGCGTAGCGCAATTTAGATTGCAGGCGATGATGGCACCGTGCTACGGGTGCGGCGCACCAGCGCAGCACTGTACGAGCAGGTTACTTTTAATGTTTATGCACTCCTAGTACCTACCTTGACGTTATAATTTTTGTTTTAACTCGTATAAAATGACATACTTCCGCACTTGCATCAAAGTTTTTCGATTCGTGTTTCTGCGCTCGCCGTGTGAACACGTACCGCTCCGTCGCTCCCGCCGCTACGCCCCGCTACGCCATCGTTGAGTGCGCTCCGATGCGCTACGCCCCCGTCGCCTACGCCGTCGTAGAGTTCGCTCCGACGCGCTGGATTGCAGTGTTGTTATTGTGACCAGTGCAGTGATGCTGCTCTTAATAGAGATAGAGACTCGTTATTAAGACAGTGACTTATTGTTTATCCATGATGGATAAGTGCCTTCCGGGTCAGTGCGCGTCCGGCATTGGACCCGAAGTCCGTGACCTTCTCCTCCGCTTCGAGGAGAGTGTGCCACAGTTCGCGGGACTCTTGACCGCTCTGATGAGCTTCGCCAGTGCTCAGCCGCCGACGCCGCCGACGCGGGCGGTTATTCATGCGGTTCCGACGTTGGAACCGACCTTCCCGACCTCTTCTCCTTCCTCACCCGACGCTCCGCCTATGATCTCCGTTGACTCGGAATCATCGGACGACGAAGCAAGCCGCTTGCACGTCCGCGAGGTCGCGGAAGCCGACCTGCGAGCTGCCCGTCGCAACTCGCTGGCCGCGGACCCCAAGATGCGGGCCCGGCCGCGTTCACGAACCCCATTCGTGGCGCCATTCTCCGTGGCATCCACCGCCGCCCCCGACTCCTACGCCAAGAAGGCAAAGTCCCAGCGCGGACGATCGCGCTCTCCACCGACCCAGAAAAAGGAGTTAGTCCGCACACGCAGACTGTCGTCGAGCCCGGAAAGAGGCGCGCTACTAACTCCTTCGACCTCCGAAACGGTCGATATGGACACGGCCCACGAGGAGTGGAGCACCGTGTCCCACCGCAAGGCCTCAAAGAAGAAGGCAGCGTTATCTCCGCCTCCCAGCGAGCGACCGGCTAAGACCCCTAGAGGGCCCCGCAACGATAGTGTGCCCTCAAAGACCACTGGTGAGTCGTCCACTGTCACTCCCGCTTCTCTTTCCCAACCCAAACTCAAGGCTCCCCCGCCCATTGTTATTCATAACAAAGGGATGTGGGATGACCTCTCTCAGGCCATCACGACCAATAACATCCGCTTTACACGTGCTAGGAACACTGTATTAGGGATTAGTGTGCAAGTCGCGGAGATTTCGGATTACCGAAACCTTACGCGTCTATTGAACACGCGCAAGGTCGCGTATCATACATTTACCCCGGCCGAGGACAAAGTCCTCAGAACGGTAATCCGAGGTGTCCCGAAGGAGCTAGACACCGCCACCATTAAACTCGACCTGGTCAGTCAGGGCCTCCCTATCCAGGAGGTTCATCGTCTGAAAAACCGACATATGGGCAATCTAGACCTCATATTAGTTATTAGTGACAATACCCCGGAGGGTAAACAAATTTTCAAGTTGACACATGTGTCAAAACTGTCGGGGATCAGCGTTGAGCCTCCTAGAAAGACCTCTGCGCTTTCCCAGTGCCACCGGTGTCAGAACTACGGGCACAGCCAGAAGAACTGCCATGGGACGCCTAGATGCGTTAAGTGTCTAGGCAATCATGGCACCTCTGAGTGTGCTCGGGTTAAGGGCACCCCTGACCCTCCCGGCTGTGTACTTTGTGGACAATTGGGTTACACGGCTAACTACCGTGGCTGCCCCAAGGCTCCGCGAGTAACCGGCCGGGCGGGCCAGAGGAGCTCGCACCCACCAAACCCTCAGACCTCACAGGGCCCTAGACCCGCACTAAGTAGCCAGGTACACTTTCCGCCACTCAGAAGTGCACCCGCTTACGAACCTACACGTCCCGCACTCGCTAAGTCTAACCCCTGGGCCGCCGCCCCTCCTAGACTTAGCCAACCTGCCCCATCCCCCGCGCCCCCGAAGGTACCGGCGATGACTCAGATGTGTGGTAGTGGTTCTCCCCCTGTGGACCTCTCGGCTTATCCCCTAGTATGCCGGGCGCTCGCTTTTAGCGAGAGCCTCGCCGTGCTGGAGGAGAGGCTTCGAGGTGCATCGGGCCTCCGAATGATAGAGTTAATGTCAGAGTACAGACACGTCATCGCCGGTATCGGCGGCCGTGCCCCCATTTCCCCATTTAATGGATAACGGATCTTTAAAGATTAAGCCTAGATCGCTCAAGCTCGCCTCCTTTAATGCCAACGGTATTAAGGGTCAGAAGGAGCTTGTCTTAAATTTCATCAAAGATAACGATTTAGACTTGTTTCTTGTACAGGAGTCGTTTCTCAAACCGAGCACGCGCAGGTTTTGTATACCTTACTACTTGACTGTTCGTAACGATCGACTCGACAATAGATTAGGGGGCACCCTAATCTATTACAGACGCAACCTCCACTGTTGCCCTCTCGACCCTCCGCCCCTTACTAATCTGGAAGTGTCAGTCTGCCGCCTCGCTATGACCGGGCACAGCTCGGTCATAGTGGCGTCAGCCTACCTTTCACCGAACAAGGACATACTCACGACCGACATTCAAGCTCTTCTAGCCCTAGGGCCTTCTGTCATTCTGGCAGGGGACTTTAATTCGAAGCATACATCATGGAATGCGACTACGACTAACCCAAACGGTATCAGACTCCACCGGATAGTGGATGAGCTTTCAGTGGACCTCATAGCTCCACTGGAACCCACCCACTTTCCCCACAACGTTGACCATAGACCCGACATACTGGACTTAGTACTTCTAAAGAACGTATCACTCGTGCTGCGTTCTATAGAAGTGCGACACGAACTCGACTCCGACCACAGACCTCTTGTTGTAACATTAGGCCTCCCCTCCGACTCGCTCCCCCAGACCAAGACTATCACTGACTGGAAGGTCGTCAAGGACAGACTCCAAGACGACCCGACCGACCTCACTGACCTAACAGAGACTCTGACGAGTACCGACGACGCGGACAAGGCGATTGGGGCTCTCACCGATCACCTCAGCTCAGTGCTAAAAAGCTCCGCGAAAGTCGTGCCCTCCTATAGGGACAGACGTCCCCCGCTCACTCGAGAGCTGAGGGAGTTGGTGAGGGCCAAAAACGCCGCGACCAGACATTACGACTCTTACCCGACCGAACAGAATAGAGTTAGGCTGCGTGCGCTTCAAAACCAGGTCAAAACCGGCGTCGCGACTTTGAGAAACGACTCTTGGAACGATCTGTTATCCGACATCGAACCGAGCCACACCGCTTATTGGCGGTTGGCTAGGTGCATCAAATCCGACACAGCCTCTCCTATGCCCCCTCTAAACCATCCCGACAACTCCGGCCCTGCGTTCGAGGACGGCGACAAGGCCGACGTCCTTGCCGCCAGCCTCGAGTCGCAGTGCTCTCCCAGTACGTTGTACCCGGACGAGGCCCATATCACTTGGGTCGACTCCGAAGTACACAGGCGTGCCTCCTTCCCTCCTCCCGACCCTCCTCTCCCTCCCGTAACACTCGAGGAGGTTCAGGATCTGATCAGGGTTCTGCGACCGAGAAAGGCGCCGGGTGCCGACGGCATTCCGAACGATATTCTCAAACTGCTTCCCTCCGCTCTACTTCTCTTCCTTGTAGCTATCTTTAACGCTTGCATGTCCAACTGTCACTTCCCCGAGGCGTGGAAGACCGCAGTGGTGATCGGTATCCACAAACCGGGAAAACCACGCCCCGATCCTTCCAGCTATCGTCCTATCAGCTTACTAAACACCATGGGCAAGCTGTACGAACGGGTCCTTTTATCCCGCATTCACTCCTTCCTGAGCTCCAACTCGATCCTCATCGACGAGCAATTCGGATTCAGAGCCCGACACTCATGCGTCCACCAGGTGCACCGCCTCACGGAGCACATACTGGATGGCTTCTCCACCTTCGCGAGAGGAATTCCCACGGGCGCTATCTTCCTCGACGTAGCGAAGGCTTTTGATAAGGTCTGGCACAATGGGCTTATCTATAAGCTTCAGCTTATGGGTATGCCCATTGGGCTAGTCCTAATACTGAGGGGCTTCCTCAGTAACAGAAGCTTTCGCTACCGAGTGGAAGGCTCGCTCTCCCGCCCCCATCCTATCAGAGCCGGGGTCCCGCAAGGGTCCGTGCTCTCTCCCATCCTCTATTCATTATACACTAATGATAGCTGCGCTCGACCGGCCTGACTCCCGACGGAGGCACCCCTCCAGAGGTGCGACCACCACCGCACCTCTAACTTAGGGTTCAGCATGCCCCCCGCTAAGGGCATCGCTACCCGTGCCCGGGTGAAGTAGTTATGGTAGAGAAATACCAACTACATAGTCAGTCATAACATAACATAACAACTTGCATCAAAATGTACTATTCCCGTTTGTATACAATAAAGTATTTACATACATATTCTACAATTCAATGTTATCACTATCATAATTATAATAATGCAAAAAATACATCGTAAAATACACGAACTTGCGAAAGATTCAATCGAAGATCCGCAAGGAAAGATTCTGTAATATTTAGACACCTCTCCCAAAGGTGCTTACCTCTCTCAAAGGATTGGGCTAGCTATCCAGAGAGGTAATGCAGCCAGTGCCATAGGGACCATGCCGCGTCCGGACACCTGCTAGAGGGGGTGTTCTGTTTATAGTACTGTAGTGTTTATTATTTTGCATCTTTAATATTTGAGTAGCTTAGTTTTATTTTAATTTGAATAAGTTTAGTTTTAACTTTTAATTGTTAACAGTTTTCCTAATAAATTAATTGTATTTAATACAAGTCATTTCCAACGCTACTTATATGTAGATGCACACTGAAGTACCTTGTCGCTTTAACGCCTTTGACAGATTAAATCAGCAGTTCAAGCAGGACGTTAACGTGACTAAGCAATGCAAAAGTGCAATGTTTTTAATAAGCAAAATGACAACAATGTCAACATTTAACTAAAATAGGGGTACACTAGGAGATCAAATACAAATTGTTATAATATAACTAAACCATTACGATAAAGTTTTATTTACCGCCATCAAAAAAGAGGGTTGTTTATAACCACATCTCGTTAGGACTAGATCGTCGGTGAAACTGCAAAACCGCGTAAGAAACATTTTAAATAAGGAGGTGGGAGGACCTTGTGCAGGGTCCGTCCGGGTTGGTACCACCATCTTATCCATTAACCTGCCGCCAAGCAGCAGTGTTCGCATTGTTGTGTTCCGGTTTGGGGATAAGACAGCCGGTGAAATGACTAGCATAGAGGCATTCCATCTTCGGCCTCAGGGTTGGCAACGCATTTGCAGTCTTAGGATTGCGGTCTTGTGAATGCGAATGTCTATGGGTCACAGTTTCCACTTACCATCAGGTGGCCTGTGTGCTCGTTTGCCTTCCTATGACATAAAAAAAAAAGGAGCAAAATGCACCTTTTTAATAACACTGTAAGGTTTATTTTGCTCTATCACACATTTGTTAGTTACGCGGTTTTGCGGTATCACCGACGAAATACGACCACCACGTGTAGGACAAGTTGTATATTCTCGCTCGTCGCTATATGCTTCTCTATCTTTATTGACTAGATAAAAAGGGAGATCCGAGCGACAGACAAGTCGCGGGCATCTTGCCCTAGCCGCGCAGGGGCCCTAACATGGCTGCGTTTATCGCATGACAAAGTGTGGATAAGGCTTCCGTCACCTTCTGACACGTAAGTAGAAGAGTGACGGATGCTTTAGCCACATTTGACACGCGATATAGACGCAGCCGTACTAGGCCCGCAGTTCACTTTGCGTGTACATCTCGACATGACATCGCTGTGTCTAGATCGCAATACGACCAGACCGCTTTGCGACTAAATATTAAAAAGTCAGAGTTGCAAAATTACCGCTTCGTTTGCGTTACCAGGTAGGTTAGGTTCGTTAGGTAACTTCACATGCCCGATGGGCAAATTGCGCAGGAATAGGAGCCCCGCCGTGCGGGGCTCCGTCGACATTGCTAAGAAAGTCAAAAGATAGAAATTGATTTTAATCGTACTTTACACACGCGAAAATTATTACTTCTTTTTTTAGTCGGGTTTAAAAGGAAACTGTGTGCCGCCATCTTGAATACAACTTGCCAGCAATCAAATACAGTCTAATTAATGACTCAAACTATTCAACGTTAGCGTGTAAACAGTGTTGCTTTCATAAAACTAATACAAACTTAAATTTGCATCTCTTTACAGACCAACTAATTTCGGCATGAACTCTAAAACTTAATGATTAAGGATTACAATCCTTTGACGTTTTGACAATTAAAAGGTTTCACAACCGCAATATACTACTCGATTTGCCGCCATTTCGCGCTTCGCTGGAGTTGTAACGTTAAAAACGAATCGTTAACGAAATTAACGTTAAAAGTTAACGTTTTTATAACGTAGTTGGGTACAATGTTTTTTATTACGTAAACGGGCCGTAAGATGTTTGCTTGTTTATTCAGGAGGCGTTTGCTTTTTATTATTTTGTTGACAGCTTCGAGCATGGTTTATTTGTTGCTTTATTACAATTATTACTTACGTTGGGATTAGAAGCGCTTTTAGTAAAATAAAAAATGGCGACGACAATTTCTGAACAAATACTCTAGTTGTAGTGTAATTATTCCGAACTGATTAAACATCTTAGCCTACTTGTGCAAAATGTGGTTACAGAATTATCAAGAAGTTTTAAGACTTGTTGGTAATTCTTTAGCTCTGCCTACCCCACTCTGGGAATGAAGGCGTGAGTTTATGTATGTATGTATGTATGTGATTAAACTCCCCTATGCATTCCGAATGCATTGTTTTCATTGTGTTAACAATGTCATTTTATTTAATATAAAAGACGAAATTATTTAGAAAAACACACATCATTATGCCAAAAGACATGGCGCGAACATTCGTCGGGAAAAGACCTTAAAAAAAGAAAAAAGGTGATTATCTGTGTTGTGTTGTGACCGGTGTACGCGGAGGTTGTTTTTGTGTTGAAGCTAATTAAAAATAGAATTTCATCTTCCAAGTGTTTGTTGTTTATATTATAATTGACTTTGTTTTTTGGTATCGGGTGATACAATGCAGGTTTCTTGCAGCTTTCTTTTCGATATTGCCTGCCTCACTGCATTGTGTCTAGGTATTTAGGCACCTATTTTTCTGAATACCTTTCAACGATCGTAATACACAAAATTTTCATTTAAACGAAAGACGTATATTTATATTTTATAAACCCGTATCTTGCATATATTTTATTTAAACAGTTTTTTTATCAACGCTTTTTTTTTTCTTCGCACCGATCTTCTTTTTCTGTTTCGCTTACTGGTTGACTGGTAGAGAATGCCATTGGGCATTAAGTCCGCCATTTGAACTTTATTGTATCTAGTGCAAATAAACAAAACCAAATGGACCTATTTACCATTATTTGTATTATTACACCATAATCAAGTACTATTGGACATCGCGTTAGGAATATTTAATGATGTACACGCTTGAGTGTTACTTTTACGTTCTGTTTCAGATTAAATAACAATGAACTATACTTTTTAAAATAAAAACTTGTTTGCAGAAATATTGAGGTTATGTGTAAAACGGTACTGATTTGTTTAAATCTTTTGACATTTCTATTGACCCGGACATTACCAACGGTAACCAATTTATAAAGAGAAGGGTTTTTATTACAGTTTTCATCGTAATTTTGTCATTAATGTTATTGACCTTATATTTGTTTTATATTTTTATGTGCTATTTTTAATAATAATTATTTATTACTTTATTACCTTATAACGTAACTTACTTTTAAGTGCAATTGTGTATTATTAAAAATATGACCTGAGTTCCTTGCAGCGCCTCTTCTCCGCAATGATGGCCTTCTCCGAAGCTCTAGTAGATTAACTCTATATTACCGAATTTACCGACTTGTAAAAGAGCCCTCATGTGGCCAATTTACCGTTTTTTTTAAATTATTCTCTCTTTTGTACTGAGAATGGAAATATCTAAGCAACACAGCTATTACAAGTTGCCTGCAACTTGTTTGTCACTCGGATCTCCCTTTCTATCTAGTCAGTAACGATGGAGACGCACGGACGAGTATTTACGCAGGAGATTCCAAAATACATTGGTGTTAATTCCCAGATGAAATTGACACTTCCCATCCTAAAGTAGGTCATGACAATAATTTTCCCGGGCATGAAGTTATCGAGTTATTAAGTAGGCGTTCTAATAATTAATATGCATAGGTTTCTAATTTATTCTGTGTTGTTGTGAATATAACCAATTTGGGGAGGCTTGGAGCGTTTTCAATTTCATTGTTTTAAGCTTCATGTAATGATGACGACGACGACGCGCTGGCCTAGTTGGTAGTGACCCGGCCTACGAAGCGAGCGGTTCTGGGTTCAAATCCCGGTAAGGGCAGATATTTGTGTGATGAGCGCGAATATTTGTTCCTGAGTCATGGATGTTTACTATGTATTTAAGTATTTATTTCTCTATATAAGTATTTATATCGTTGTCTAGTACCCATAGTACAAGCCTAGAGCTTAGTTTGGGACTAGGTCAATTGGTGTGACATTGTCCCCTGATATTTATTTATTTATTTATTTATGATGTGATGATACATAAAATACCGGGCAAGAGCACGTCGGAGCATGCTCAGTGTAAGGTTCCTACAAAAAAAAACTCAAAACACGGAATGTATGAACTAATTTTCTTATAACCTCGTAAGTCCTTTGTTTTCTTAATAGTGGTAGTCCTAAGTACCGAATGTACTATATCAAGAACATATTAAGAATAGTGTTTTTGAGTCTTTTGATTTTAGTGCTTTAGAGTTCAAAATATTTTGTACGGTAGTAAGTAGTCAGGTCTGAACTACGCGGGGACTTACGAGGATAAAAGTTATTTCGTGCTGTCTTAGCCTCCTAACCATTCTGAAAAATGGGAGTTTTTGTAACTGGGACTTTGAATCTACAATCAAGGGAATAAAGTTCAATTGCGATTGTTCGAAAATGGCATTTTCAGTTAATGAACATAGGAAAATAAACCTTATTGTTATTGCAACAGAGTTCAAAGTAAATTTCCTTGATTATGTACATCCTATAGCACACTGGGCCTTAGGTTAGAAGGTTTTTAGTAGGTATAAACAGTTTAAACGCCTGTATCTCAGAAACCAATTGAGTCTACTTAGTATCGATCGTTTTTTTTCAGTTTTTTATTACTTGTCTTGTAATTGGCCAGGACTCAAACCCGGGACCGCTAGCTTCGTTGGCAGTGTTAATATCAAGTTGGCCTATTGTCAAAGCTTATACCAAAGTTATTGTTTTAGTAATTCACTAGTTAAATCTTGCAAATCATATGATTTTATAGAAGCCCGCGAAATAGGGGTCCCAACTATCTATTGCTGTGGTGGTAGAATCCTGTGCAAGGTCCGTCTGGAGTACTGCCACCATCTTAGGGTTGTAAAAAAACGGTTTTTTTTCTGACTTGAAAAAAAACATGAAAAAAAACCGTTTTTTTTCTGGAGTACGTTTTTTTTTCAAAAGTATGAAAACTCAAAATTTGCAAGGCAGTTAATACTTTTATACGGTTGTTTTACTTGTTTTAGACTTTATGTTAACCATTAAACCAATTTAATTTAACAACTTTGATTAATAACAACATAAATGAAATCTGTAGTGGGAGTTATCGCAATTTACTGTTGGCAACAGTCAACACCAACGCCTCTCGTCGCCGCATCGGGGAATTCAGGGATTCCCCAAAAATTAGTTAGTGCTGCTGATAGTGCTGATAGTTCTGGTGAATAGGTTTAAAGTTCTTTTTGCATTTACTAAAAATAGTTTAGTTAAATAAATCACGAAAAACCGTTATTGTGGCATATTTTTGTTCATCTGAAAAAAAACCTAATTTAGAAAAAAAACCAGTGCCAGGTTTTTTTTCATATTTTTTTTTTCATTTGGTTTTTTTTTCTATTTGCAACCCTACACCATCTTATTCTAACCTACCACCAGTGTTCGTATTGTTGTGTTCCGGTAAGGGGATAAGATAACCTGCGAAATTACTAGCATAGTGGCTTTTCATCTTAGTCCTCACGGTCAGCAATGCATTTTAAGGTTTTAAGATTGTAGGCTGCGGCTAGCGGAAAAACAATTCTATAATGAGCGCATGGTAATAACAGTTCTATAATGATAATTATAGCATTTTCATTACCATGGTTACGGTCATTGAGGATCAGTCTTGGCGTTAAGTGAACACTTGAGATCCGAATTTGTATAATACCCCCGTAAAAATATTTAAAACCAATTGCACTTACGTATATAAAAATCAAATAAATTTTGAGGGTACTTATAATGTATAAAAATATATTTTTATTAAATTCCTAAAAATAGATGGTTAATATCCATCGATTACCTATTCTTAGCCTATTTGTGCAAATTGGGGTACTGAGTTATTAACAACTTTTTAAAGTTTAACTCTGGGATTACAGGCGTGCTGGTACGCTCATTAAAATATGCAACCGTCTACCTAATTCCACTAAAAACTTAGATAAACCAAAGAAGTTTCTTAAAAAATCAAAACTATATCTTATTAATAAATGCTATTCTAACTTAAATGATTTTTTTATCGATAAGTAAAAGTCCTAGTTGATAAATAATAATTATTGTTAACCTAAATGTGCAATACAGAGAATTTTATCTTGGAATCTTATCCTAGAGTCATTTAGTATTAAGTTATCTGTATTAAAATGCCTAGTTAGCCCTCTCAAATTGCTGTGCCCTTGCAGGGCGTCACATGGATAGCTATTGTTTGTTTTCCACCTCATATATGTAATGTGATACGCATAAAGATTTCTGATTTGGTTTGATTTGATTTGATCAACGTTCAATATGGATATCATCAAAATGGCATTTCGTTAGGCATTCCGCAATCCAACTTTTGTGATAAGTTGTCAAAACTATTCCTCGTAACTATTAAATGAAATTTATTAACATTTACACAACAATTGTGGTTAAACAATTATCAAGAAGTTTTAAGACTTCTTGGTAATTCTTTAGCTCTGCCTACCCCACTCTGGGAATGAAGGCGTGAGTTTATGTGTGTGTGTACATAACAATAAAATTCGCAAACTATTAACGCCAATCGGCACAATGAAAATGACTTCGCTGACAAGTAATTTGTCTAGCAGAAAAATCAAAAAACGAGAAAAGTTAGCGATTTGTTTATTTTTGTCATAATCATTTTAATTAGCTCTTAATGTGCCAGTTACATAAATAACTATTCCCAAACTATGCAATATGTATGTATAGTGTTTTTTTTAACGTTCCAAATATAGTATAATTATTAGACCTAGATATTTTCCTAGCACGAAAGTCGTGTTGTTAGTGCTTGACACAGTAAAAATAGGTATCAACAATCCTGTTATAAATAAATAATAAATAAATAAATAAATATCAGGGGACAATGTCACACCAAAATTGACCTAGTCCCAATTTAAGCTCTAGGCTTGTATTATGGGTACTAGACAATGATATAAATACTAATATAGAGAAATATATACTTAAATACATAGTTAACGTCCATGACTCAGGAACAAATATTCGCGCTCATCACACAAATATCTACCCTTACCGGGATTTGAACCCAGGACCGCTAGCTCTATTATATCTAGTTATCGATAATCACCACTTCAACGTGATAGACGAAATAATTGTGCATCCTTATAATATAGTTATTAAGAAAATAATCAAAATAATATCCTAAAACTCATTGAAGTACCTAACAAGAAAATAGCAAAATCATTTCATCAAGGAAAAAAAATACAATCATTATGTCATATGGTTATGGTTATGGTGATGGACTCCTTTTTCCGCACTTAGCCCGTGTATGTCGGGCCATTGTGCGTAGGGGCACCAGCTAGTAGTCTAGCCAGCCTAACTCCGACCAGAAGCGCAGGATCCTCCTGGTATCTCCACAGGCTTCTCGGAGTGACCTCGGTGTCTTGAGGATTTCAGTCCGTTGAGCGGCTACACCTACGCATTCCAGGATTACGTGGGGGGCTGTTTCGTCGGCCGACAGGCATCCCCTGCATAGGGGGCTGTCGGTCATACCTAGAACATACAAATGTTTGTTAAGCGAGCAATGTCCAGTAATGTTTCCTACAATTATTCGTAGGGCATGTCTATCTAGTGATAAGAGACGCTTTGTTAGACGCGCGTCCGGGTGTGGCACAATCTCCCTTGATTGTCTACATGTACTGGTATTTGCCCATTGATTGGCATGTTGTTCGAGTGTTCTGTGACGTAACCATGATCTAAGCTGGTTAAATGCTAATGGAAGCATTGGAGCGGGACCGACCGCTGGGCGGTCCGATCCTCTCCTAGCCAGCTGGTCAGCTGCATCGTTACCTAGAGATCCACTGTGCCCCTTTATCCATTGTAGCGTGAGTTGGTTATTTAAACCTATCACTTCCAATGCTGAGTGGCACTCTAGTATGAGCCCGGATTGTATTATTTTGTTGTCTAGGGCTCGTAGTACCGCAGCGCTGTCGGAAACAATTCGAATTTTTTGGTCTTTGATACCCCGCCTAGCCACTGCCTTGGCAGCCTGTAATATGGCAGTACATTCACATTGGTAGATGGAGCTGTATTCGCCTAAGGCTGTTGATATGTTGATGTTAATTTCGGGTGAGTACACTCCTGCACCTGTTCCCTTTTCCGTCTTTGATCCATCCGTATAGATGCGTAGTTCATGTATACTGGACTGGTCAGTGGGTTCCTCAGCAAGCTGGATGGTGTAGCTTTTGTTGAAGTTGTGTTGTTTGGGTACCTTGTCATTAGGAGCAGCTATCAGAGGTTGGTATGTGATTGCTTCCTGAAGGACTTCGGTATGGGTCCCGTTTGTAACACCCCAGAGGTTGAGGGATTTTAATCTGATGGCTGCTACCGCCGCCTCCTGTTGGATGAAAAGGTTTAGGGGCGGTAGACCCAGCAGTATCTCCAGCGCCGCTGTGGGTGTAGTTTTCATGCAACCTGTAATAGCTACGCAAGCTAGTCTTTGAAATTGTTGCAGTTTATTCTTGGCTGTGGTCAGTTTAGTTCTGGGCCACCAGACCACAGCACCATAGGTGATAACAGGTCTGATCACTGCCGTGTATAGCCACATGGCAATTCTTGGGTGTATACCCCAGGTTCTGCCAAGTAACCTTTTACACTGCCAGAATATGACACAGGCCTTTTCTAGTTTGTTATCTAAGTGTTTGTTCCATAGCAGTTTGTCATCCAGGATGACTCCTAAATACTTGACCTCTTTGGAGAGAGTCAAGGTCGTGCCTAGGAGTTTCGGTAAGCTTAGGTTATTAATGACCCGTTTCTTTGTGAAAAGTACTAGTTCGGTTTTTGATGGATTTACTGACAAACCATGTTCGGAGCACCATCGTTCGACGATTTTGAGAGCCCCCTGCATGAGGTCGCATAGGACTGACTCAAACTTTCCCCTTACGAGGATAGCTACATCGTCTGCATAGCCTACAGTGTAGAAGTCAGCCTCGTTTAGTGAGCGGATTAGGTCATCCACCACGAGGTTCCACAGGAGCGGTGAGACGACTCCTCCCTGCGGACAGCCTTTCGATACAATGGCTCGTGTGGTGCTATTGACTGTTACCTGTACCGCCCTTTGTCTAAGCATGTTGTCGATCCATCCCGAGACGGTTTGGTCGGCGCCATGGCTAAGTAGGGCGTGGCTTATGCTGTTGAATTGCGTCTTGTCAAAAGCCCCCTCGATGTCGATGAAGGTTGCAAGAGCTGATGATTGTGTTGATAGTGCATTTTCTATAGGTGAAATGACGCTGTGTAGTGCTGATTCTGTTGATTTACCTGAACAGTAGGCATGCTGTTGGTGATGGAGAGGATAATGCGCCAGAGCCCCGTCTCTGAGATCTCGGTCACAGAGTCGTTCCAGAGTTTTCAGTAGGAATGACGTAAGGCTTATTGGTCTATATGATTTGGGCTGCGTATAATCACTCTTACCTGGTTTGGGTATGAATACCACTTTAACTTCTCTCCATTTTGTGGGGACATAGCGGTGCCAGAGACATGCCTGGTAAATCT
Source organism: Acleris emargana (assembly GCA_927399475.2). Lineage (NCBI taxonomy): Eukaryota > Metazoa > Arthropoda > Insecta > Lepidoptera > Tortricidae > Acleris > Acleris emargana. Next base: position 2,822,628 of record OV656858.1, read on the forward strand.
TGACTAGGTGGGGTGCCACAGTATCCTGGCACCATTGTAAGAGTCCCGGAAATATGCCATCTAGGCCTGCCGCTTTAAACGTCAAGAAGCTGTTGATTGCCCATGACACTTTCTCTAGTGTTACTATTCTTTGGGCAGTATCGACGGCCTCAACAGCTGGTTGTTCAAAAGTCTGCTGGGTCGTGTCTTCCCATGTCGAGTCTTCCGTAACTGTACATCCTGGGAAGTGTGTATCAAGCAACAACTCGCACATCTCACTATTTGTGGTTGTGTAGTTGTTGTCCGGTTTTTTCAGTGAGCCTAGGTTCCGATTCGGTTCGCTGGATAAGATGGTTTTTATCCTGGCTGCCTGAGTGTTTGATTCAATGTTAGTGCAGAAGGTTCTCCAGCAATCACGTTTCCTCTCACGGATTCGTTTTTTATACTGTAGCTGGATCCGCTTGTAGGCGTCCCAGTCTGTTACCTTCCTTGTGTTGCTCGCTCTGTTAAACAGTTTGCGTAGTTTGCATCGCATTTTCTCGAGTTCAGGTCCCCACCAGCCATTACGATTGGTGGCTTTCGTCGAGGGCGTTGTTGGTGAACAAGCTTTCATAAATGAGTTTCCGTCAGTTTATTTACATGTCTCTCTATGTCTGCAGGCTCTTTGTACCCCATCGGGATTGTGCCAGGAGCCAGGTTTGCAGATATCAGTCTGTTGAACTTTGCACGGTCGGTCAGTCTGGGATTTCGCCAAAGTTCTGGCTGTTTAGAGTCCACGTTCAGTTTGAATCTTACCCACCTATGGTCGGAGCATGACAGGTCTTTCGACACATGCCAGTCGGAGATCACCTCCGATACCCTTTCCGTAGCAAGTGTGATGTCGATTATAGTTTGGAATCTGGAGGTAACAAAAGTAGGTTTTGACCCCCTGTTTATAAGCCTGAGATTAGTAGAGAATAAAAATTCAACTAGGTCCTCACCTCGTTTATTGGAAGATCCGCTGCCCCACAGGGTGTGGTGCGCGTTTGCGTCCGCCGAGATGATCAGCTCAAGCTTGTTGTTTTCGCAGTGCCTGATGAGATTGGCCAGCTCAACCGTCGGTATGTCCACATCGCCCGCCAGGTAGGCCGATGCTATTATAACCTCCAGGATGCTAGGGCAGTTGTTTTGGAGTCTGACCGTAGTCAGGTCTCTGGAACAGAATTCATTCATTAAAACTGCATTGATAGATTTTGGTACATAGATGCATGTGCGTGGATTAGTCACAGTGGTATCGAGTAGAATCTTACCCCCGATGTTGTTTAGACCGCAAATCCTGTCCTTCCTTATCCACGGCTCCTGGATAAGGGCGACGGTCTTGTTGTTGACCTCCAGCATTCTTTGCAGGGTAGCCGCCGCGGCTTGTTTATGCTGGAGGTTGGCTTGGACGACGTTAGAGAGGGGAGGAGGAGCGAATGGGACTGCTCACTTCCTCGTCCGTTCCCAGCGAGACGTCCTGGTCCATCAGCTGCGCGACATCCTCCTCCAGGTCGCCGAAGGCGGCGTCCACGGTGGAGGTAGTCTGCGAGCAAGCTGATTTCCCATCCTGCTTCTGCCTTTCGGCGGAAGAGTGTTGGGTGACCACTGGTTCGCTGGCTTCTTTCTGCCTTGCGGCGGAGTTCGGCCTGCTAACCACAGACGTAGACGCGCCTGCTCCCTGGTCATGGTCAGCGTGCTCACTCTGCTTTTCAGCGGAGGAGTTGCTGGTGACTTTGGGTGCAGTCGCAGTCTCAGCAGGGTCTGACGGCATATCCTGCAGCCTTCCCGAGCTCCCGAAGAAACGGATGTAGGCGTTACCCAGCTAGTAGCAGAGTCTGCGCCCCCTCGCTAAGATCCCGGGAATTTGGTCCTCTGGAATACCCAGCACCAGAAAGGTACCCGAAGGATTACCCTCATGGCGCTCGATATTGTAAAGCGACCACCTGCTAACCTGATACCACTAGTTCTGACCAGCCAAGATGCGTTGAATCATCTTAGGCTCGTCAGCACAAGTCGGTAACAGGACAGCGGACTTCAACCATCTGGGGATGTCCGTTTGTCGCCTTACCACCAGCTTGGTCCCGGGAATTGGTGACACAAAATTGGCTACGGTGTTTTTAAGCCATTCTATGTCCTTTGCGTCCTCGCACTGCAGTTGTGGAAAGGTTTGCCACGGAAGGAGGGCCAGTACGGGATTGTGTTGGAGGCACCTGGAGCATCGGCAATGTCCTCGATGCTAGTCTCCAGTGTGCTCTTGATGCCCTCCACTTGGACAGGTGTTAGGTCGGTGAAGGGTTCCGCCATCACTGCGACAAATAGATCATTTAAGACCACAGTGTCAGCGTAGGTGACGGCTGGGTTCACCAGACTAGTGGAGGCCTTGGTGCGTTTCGCAATACTGCCTATCGGCGATTGTGTGTCGTCGGGGCGAGGGCGCTTAGGTACTATCTGGCCACCACTTTTGGGCTCAGATTTCCCTTTCCTGCCTCTACCACCGCGCTTCCTTTTTGCCGCCTGAGGTGCGTCGGCCTTGTCCTTCGCACCTTGGCTGGGACGGAATGCCTTTTCGGCGCTCAGCTTCGTCCCACCTTGGCTTTCGCCAAGGCGGTTCGTCTGCTTTGCGCCTACTGAGGCGACGGGGGTCGTTGCCAACCCTTTGGCTTCCTCCTGCCTTGCGGCGGGAGGTTGCCTCCTTTCCGAGCCTGCCTGGGCAAAGTGTGCTGCACGTTTGGCCGTGCGTTTATCTTTTTTGCGCTTGTTTGAGGGATTGCGCTTCCGTGTGTTAGCCGCCCACTGCTGATCACCGGCCTGCAAGAGACCGGGTTGGGGGCTGGGTTGGTTATTGCAGGGCGCTTCGTTAGAAGCAGCGGCCTGCTGCTGGTTGGTGTTTATGGGTTGGTTTTTACTCTTTTTGTCCATAATTTTGTTAAAAAGGTTTCATTCTCCTCGGCGTCCCACCCTCCTGGGAGCCCGCAGATGGGGATGCTCATTCGAGCACCAGGACCTACCGCGGAGAGTATAGGGTCCAGGATCAGCGATGCAGCGAGCCTGCACGGTGCGAGAAGGACTACAGTTGTCAGGCCGAGGTTTTGGCCCGTACTCGCCGTAGACTTCGCGCTCCGCCGGCTGCGCACCTCATGATCCCGAAACCCTCGCCGACCACCCTTAAGGGGCGCCTTAGCCGGTTACCCCAGGCTGGCTAGTTCCTGAGGCTGTCGTCTTGAAGGAATGCCGTACCAAAGAGGGCGTGTTGCCTCCACAAGATAACTACAACCCGATCTGTGGTAGGCTCAGCTCAACCCCCCAGGACTCCATTATCCCCTCGTACGACGCTCAACTACGCACGGCACTACGACGTAGGTGGGCTTTGCACTCTTCATGGGGAAGAGGCCGGTCTGACACGCCCACAGGTCATGACCTACCAGTCCTTTTTGTTGCGGTTGCTACAAGGTCGCTGGTGGAGCCTCTTCGGACAGAACTCCGGTGGTTGGGAAGGTTCTTCGCCAACAGCCAGTGAGACCCCTTAGGGAGAATTACTGGCTGTTGCCCAGGATATACCGGCGGTTAGGGATTCGCGTTCCGTTCGGACGGATCCTAACGGACCCCAATCATTATGTCTTATTAGATATAAGAATGTGGTAGATCTGAAAAAGTAAGATAGGAATAATAAATTAATAACAAAACTTTCAAATTATTAATATTTTAGGCACATACTTCAATGAAAATACACATGACATTGAAGTGGACTTATCGATAAAAAGATTGTCGGTGTTTATATTGTGTCAAGCACTAACAACACGTCGTTCGTGCTAGGAAAATCTCTAGGTCTAATAATTATACAGTTTCTGAATTTTACTAAATCCCTTACGCGAAAATATCACGCACGAAGGCACCACCAGCGCAATTCTAGGTTAACCCCGCCAAAGTTAATTATTTTCTTCCAGTCCGCTTATTGGAGTCTTACGCTGCCATAATCAAATTAAAGGAATATGTAATAATTAAGTCCCGCAGTGTTAGGGTTTTCTTTGGGCGTGATATTTTAATTACCTGGTTGGGATGGCGTTATGCAGGAATGACCAAAGTTTGGTTTGATTAATTAAGTTTTTTTTTAAATAATCCTAATATTATTATATTATAACTACTGACATTAAAAGTACCAATGTAATAAAAAAAATACCCGCTACCAGATGGCATCGTTCCCAACACGCTGGCAGCATTGCCACGTTTGAATGGCAATGGACCCGACTCTACGTGCACATCGCTTAAATAGCCTAAAACTAACTAAAACTAAATTGTCTAATTTTAAGACATAGTTTAGACGGCAGATGTAATCAGTGCTATTCCAGAATGTAAAGCTGTCTTAAATAAGAAGCGTCAGATTTAAATTACCGCTGTCATTGCGCTGTCATTTGATTATGACAGCTGCTCATAGAATAGCCAAGTGATTTAGCGACACCTAAATAAAATTAGGAAATATAGAGGCCACTGTAGAATCGGGTCCAATGCTTAGGTAATTTTTACACGAAGTAAAGGCTAGCTTTTGTTCACGAGTTGCGTCGACCAGGCGTTTTGAAATATCCTTTATTATGCAGTGTGGCCAATTGTTCGATGTAATTTATTTATATTTAATTAATCGGCACGTCTAGTTTCTAACTAGTCTGTTACGATAGAGACAACAGGTGAAAAGGATTGTGGAATATTTTGAAAAACAACTGAATACTGAAAAAAGAAAATACCTCTGCTACTAATCAAAATTACCTCAAAACTTCTGGGAGCCTTGAACTATTCGTTTATATAAAAGTTGCATTTTTTTTGCTCATTTTATATGAAATTTGAAAATTGATTTAAAAAACCGCACGCAATTGACAAAAAAATTAAAAACACAACTTGTAAGTTGAACATTGCAGCTTTCGAATGATACTAAATTCAAAACTTACAGGTTAAAATTTGTTATAATAATCCTTCTCCGAAAACAGTTCTTTTGTATGCAGAATATACCGTGGCCCCTATTTTGTTTTGAGTAGTATTAGTACTCAGAAAACTAGGTGCTAAATGCATATTGGTTAAAGAAATCTCTGTACTTCATCTTATTTCTCACGTATCTGACTTTATTCACCGCGTAAAACATTGCTTTATTTCAATTGTAAAATAATATTACAGCTCAAGGTCACGTAAGCTACTAGAAGGGTGCCGGGCTGCGAGACATTGTTTAAAAAAATAATATGTGCCGAAAAGAAACGCGTCTCGAACGAAATTCATTTGCCTGAATAAATATAATCCATTTTTAAAATTGCGACGCGTTCGTACGCGGTCTGTAATTTTGTTTGATCGTTTTTTACGAGCTTTTATTTAAATGGAAATACTATTTAAGCAAAGCTGTTTTATCAGAAGGTAGTGTATTATTAACTTTAATTATATTAAAATAAATTATCGCGGTAAGAAAATTACGCATTTGTTAAACAATTAAAGGTCTGAAAAAGAAGTTGTCCAGATAATCCCTCTTATCTACATACATACACTCACGCCTTCATTCCCAGAGTGGGGTAGGCAGAGCTAAAGAATTACCAACAAGTCTTAAAACTTCTTGACAATTCTGTAACCACATTTTGCACAAGTAGGCTAAGATGTTTTCCAGTGTATTAGTGACAGGTTGCAAGCCCATCGCCTAACAGTACTATTTATTTATTTATCTGCTCGTTTGCCTCCTATACTATAAAAAAAATAAAAAAATATAAGCCTTTATTCGCTTAGTCGCCTCGTACGACATCCACAGGAAGACATGGAGTGGCACTATTCTAACCCGGCAACCACACGGTTCAAACAGAACGGCCCGCTTATCTTTCATCAGAAAAATATCTATTGTGCATAGATGTGGGACTAGTAATGCTTGTGTCAATTATATAAATTTACTTAAAACTTATTATATATAATAAATACGTAACTTAATGAGCACGGACTGCCTAGACTCTTGGATCTAGAAGGGTGGATCAACTTTTTGTTGCTGTTATTCTGTCCCGTAAGCCAGGAGACAACAGTGATAGAGTTTCTTAGAAAAAATGTTATAATATATACTTCCAGCACACTCAGGAGAAAGGCCATAAAAGAATGGGTGTGTAATTGCCAATATAACAGTTTTTTAGTGGACTTATATCCTTTGAAATCTTAGTTTTAAAGAGTGACCCAGGAGACGTCACCATGGCAACGAGCTACAAAGAAAAGTTGATTGACCCAGAAACATAAAAGTATGTTACTTTTGTTAAAATATTTTTTCAATTTCATCTCTTTACGGGAAGAAATGTAAGGATAGTGCTAGAGAACATTTCTCTCTTTTTACCCGATTGCACTATGGTCCCGCTCATAGGTCATAAGTCCAAATAATCAACAATAGCCGAGCTATGATTTGTACTTCTCTGATAACACATTAATTACCAGCCTACTTAAAACTATAAATAGTTTTGAAGTAATCAGTCGGGATCATTGTTTTTCAGACCTCCGAAGTGAACACACTTAAACCGCGTAATTAGTCTTATCAATAGATCATTAAAGTGAAAGTTGTTTGTTGACGGATTTCTAAAAACTTGTTGTGATAAACTCTATTGAATCATCATGGAAATTAATGACAAAGGTATGTGTTTTAATAATAATATTTTTACTAGCTATTTTTACTATACATTTTATATTTATTTGAGAGCTACGAGACACCTAATTTTATAAAAATATTTAAATTGTTTGTGTATTACCATTGAGTTTTATCAATGACGCCATTCTGTACCATTAATAATTTTGATTGTTTAAAAAGCGTATAAAAGTCTAGTTAGTGTGCCAATAGTCATCTTCTGCTAGATTTTGCTAGATGTTTTATTAATTCGTCCTCTACGTTGTTCGTAGAAGATGCTACGATATTTGTCAATTTCTAATGTATTTGGTTTTCTTTCTTACAGGTTCTTTTTTGCAAGTTCAGTTTACAAGAATGCACATATTTGAACTATGGCATCTTGCTAAAGGATCACAGATAGAAAAATATCGAATTATACTAGAGACAGTTTTGGAAATGGTGCCGGAAGCTGAAAACGTTGAAATCGAAGTTCTAAGTAAACGCGTTAATTGCATAATCCAAAGGATCGCAGATTACTGGAAAAAAGCAGCAAGGAATAAATATGAACTAGTCAGAAAACATGAAAAATGGTTAAATGTCCTTGAAACTATAGATATAGCAAAGAATGAGTCGGTATCTGCGAGAGAAAATCAGTTTACTGGTCAAGAAATGACATCAAATCTCGGTCGACCGAAGAAAGATTTTGAGTCTTGCAGTAAACGAACTCAGCGAAGGAGATTAGTGGACCTCTCAAAAATTGATAACTCGGCCGTCAATGCTTTGATAAATACTTCGTCAACCTCGAGTAGTGGGCCAAATGATAGTCATAAATGTGAAGTGAATCCAAGTGAGATCCTATCGCTGATCACAGAAGCAAAATTAACAAAACACCAATACCTTTTAATTAAAGAGTTCATTAATAGTAAACAATATCCAGTTTTGCCTTCGTATCATAAGGTTTTAGAAGCCAAGAAACAGTGTTACCCTGAAAAATTAACTATTACTGAAAAAAGTGCCGAAGTAGAGTTACAAAATTTGTTGGACCACACGGTTAAAAGAATACTGGATTCTCAAAATATACTGTTATCAAGTATCGATCCCGAGACCTTAGGTGATGTTATGTTAGTTGGTAAGTGGGGTTTTGACGGTAGTACCGGACACAGTGAGTATAAGCAGTGCTTTTCCGATGACCCAACTTTAGAAGATGGAAGTTTATTCGTGACATCATATGTGCCCTTGCGTCTCGTGTCCATAGTTGCAACAACAGGAGAAGAAACAATATTATGGAAGAATCCTCGCCCATCATCAACTAGGTACTGTCGCCCTATTCGCTTCCAATTTGCAAAAGAGACAAAACAATTATCTAAGAACGAAGAAGATTATTTTAAAGAGAAAATTAATAATTTAGTACCATCGACGTGTATGTTGCCGGGCGGCGATGAATTACAAGTTCATCATCAATTGCAATTGACAATGGTAGACGGCAAAATTTGTAGTGCGTTAAGTGACACGGCATCTGCTAGCAGGTGTTATTTGTGCAAGGCTACACCCAAAGAGATGAATCAGATAGACATGTGTTTGACCAAAGAAATTGATACCGCTACGCTGGAGTTTGGATTATCTCCTCTCCATTCATGGATAAGATTTTTTGAATATTTTGTGCACGTGTCATATCGGCTCGAGGTAAAAAAATGGCAAGTTCGATTAAATGAAGAAAAGGAAAAAATGGCAGAGAGAAAGAAGACGATACAAAATGCTTTTAAAAATAAATTAGGTCTGATAGTGGACAAGCCGCGTAGCGGAGGAAGTGGCAACTCGAATGATGGGAATACAGCACGTAGGTTTTTTGCTAACTCTGCCATTTCTGCCGAAATAACAGGAATTAAGCAAGAGCTTATTGATAGGTGTGGTACAATTCTTAACTGTCTCAATTCCGGTTACAAAATTAATTCTGAGAGATTTAAATCGTTTGCTTTAGACACGGCTCGACAGCTTGTTGAGGAATATCCGTGGTACAATTTGCCAGCGTCCATTCACAAAGTTCTGATTCATGGGTCTGAAGTAATCGATCAGTTCGATCACATGATGGTATCCATAGGAGAACTATCAGAAGAAGCTGCCGAAGCTACAAATAAAAATATAAAAGCGTTTCGGCTCAACAATACTAGAAAAATGTCACGTGTTGCGACGAATACCGATCTTTTAAATCGACTTTTATTAAATTCTGACCCACTAGTTACGGGTCTTAGAAAGCTTCCTAGGAAAAAAAAAAGTGTTTTATCTAAATCTGTCATTAGTTTATTACATTAGGTATTGCTAAGCTCATTAAAGTTTCACTAATGAGTGTTAGATAGTTTAATTACAGTATTTTTAAGATAACAACTCTTTACGTGCGGTTCATTCTACTGCATGAATTGCACATAACAAAAAAACTTAGTAAATATGTTTGCGTTCAATATAAGTTTTTTTTTTTAATTAAATAGTATTAAGGTATTGTTTATTATATTTTTAAGTGAAAACATGTTACTTAATATTTATAAGTGTTAATTATACGGTATTGAAATATAGTGCATTTTGAAACGTTTTTAATTGTTTTATTTTATTATTATTCAATAATATATACACATTAAATTAATTGTAAGTCCTTTATTTTATCAAATAAATTCATAATTAACAACAATATATGCATTTCTTCCCAATAATGTTGGAAGTTTTGGACAAATCGACTTATGACACTCTCTCCATACACGCTGAACCACAGTGGATTGCAGCGAATACCAAATGGAGGGTTATGTGTTTGATCTGTATATGTATGTATGTCCATTCATATGTCTCCTCGTAATTCTCAAAGGGTCAACCGATTTTGAAAAATGATACGTCTTTAGATTCATATTAATGTCGCAAGTGTCACTGGGTATTCATGTCTTTAACATATCGTTACTACTTTAGAAAAAACTTGTATCTGATATTTCGAGGTATATGAGTTTGAACTTAATTCTCTTCATGTTTAAGTTTAAAATCGTACGTCACGAAATATGAGATACTGGGTTTTTTCAAAATAATGACTATATATCGACGACAGAAAAAATGCAGTCTGTCAACTGTTTCACTTTAACCTTCTCTTTTATTTGTTGAACGAATTGTATCCTGCGTCTTCCTCTGCCTCTTCTTTCTTCTATCTTTCCTTCTGTTTCTATGGTGTGAGACCCTCGAATCTACAGGAACGCAATCACATGAATAGATTAAAATGAAAGTTATCGCACAAACCCATAATCAACCTAAATTACGAGTAGGTTACGTTTTTTTATCCAGGAATATAAATTTCTTGTGGAGTTTTTGAGAAAATGTGTTTTTAGGTCCCATACCTCAAAAAGAAAAAAAACGGAAGCCTTATATAGGATCACTTTGTTGTTCGTCTGTCTGTCAAGACCCTTTATCTCCGGAACGCGTGGAAGTATCAAGTTTAAATTAAAACCATATAGGTACGTACGAAACATAAAAAAGATACGGCGTATATGCTGCCAAAAACGTACATTAAGACACTCAAAGGAATCAAAATTTACAGTGTATTTTCCGTTGAATTAGAACTATGAAATTTATTAAGTAATACCGTCTTATACTCCCAGTATAGGAAAAATCTGAAAACATTTTTAATTAAATTACAAAAAAGGTGGGAGAGTGCAACTCACACTTGTCCGGTTTTTTTTATAATTTTAAAATCACTATGATTTATGTTTGAATCATAATGCATAATGCCATCCCCGTCACGCTGCTGTATTTTTGTTGGCAGCACTAATATGTAATTACTGCCGTGGAGTCAGGCATGCTCACTGCGTGGTTTTTGGGCCCTAGGTCAATCACCATTATAATCTGATCCCAGGACTGGTAGACATCGTTCGAAGTTAGAGATTAATTAACACTGGTTTTATATTGTATCGACGTTGAGTTTTAACTGGTAAAAATGCGTTTTTGGCAAGCTCCCAAGTGCCAGAACTCTATGAAATTTAGACCCTATGCTCGTAGGAATCGCTTGAAATTAAATTAACAAGCCCAACCAAAAGCAAGCCTTAAGTACCCGACTACCACTGCAGCATCAGCACTGAGGAGGTTCTATTATAGCCTATGCTACTTCTTAGGCAAATACACATACAAAGAAACCAGCACTTTCGAATCCGTTAAGCCTGTAGGATCTATTTTAATCGGCAAAACCATATTGCTTTCGCGCTCATTACACAAATATTTGCTCAGCCGGGAATCGAGCCCCGGGACCGCTAGCTTCGTAGACAGTCACTACCAACTATAGCTTTAAAGGGGTTATTCCCACCTGTTACCACCAATTAGTTACCAATGGTAACAACTGGGATTTTTTTCCCACCTGTTACCGTGTGGTTGCCGGGTTAGAATAGTGCATGTCTTCCCGTGGATGGCGTAAGAGGCGACTAAGGGAATAAAGGCTTGTAGTACTGTTAGGCGATAGGCTTGCCACCTGTCACTCACTAATACACTGGGAAACATCTCAGCCTACTTGTGCAAAATGTGGTTACAGAATTATCAAGAAGTTTTAAGACTTGGTAATTCTTAAGCTCTGCCTACCCCACTCTGGGAATGAAGGCGTGAGTTTATGTATGTATGTATGTATGTATGTATGTTACCACCAATTTGTTACCACTGATAACAGCTGGGATTTTTTTTCCACCAATTTTCCACCAATTATTTTAGTGGTAACAAACAGGAGAAATATTCCCACGTGTTACCACCGAGTACTTTATTAGGCGTCATGAAATCGTTTTTAAACCAAAAAATGACAACATTTTAAACCAAAACTCTTTCATATATGAAAACCATATAGGTACAGTCAACAGCAAAAGAAACTGATGAAATAGGGTCTCAAAATAGTATATGCAATAAATTAAGACAGATGTCTCTGATTATTGTAGTTTAGCATAAGTAAATTAGCTCGTAATGTGTCATAAGTAAGTGACATGCCATTCAAACAGTTAAAGTCATTACTGAGTGTTTCAAATTAAACTGATTTTCTAGAATAGCAATAGTCAGTAATACTATAGGTCTACCAGAATCTCATGAAAAAAAGGGAAACTAAAATTTGTAGCTAGCAACTCTGGGGAAATAGGATTAAAAGGTCGTGATACTTGAATTCTCCCCAATTAAATACATACATACATACATACCTTCACGCCTATAATCCCAGAGTGGGGTAGGCAGAACTACAGAATTACCAACAATTGTAAAAACAAAAAAAGAGTTGATAATTCTGTAACCACATTTTGCACAATAAGGCTAAGATTTTTACCAGCGCTGCAGCGTATTAGTGACAGGTTGCAAGCCCATCGCCTAACAGTACTACAAGCCTTTATTCCCTTAGTCGGTTTTTACGGGAAGACATGGAGTGGCACTATTCTAATCCGGCAACCATACCATTTATATTAATTAAATAAAAGTATGAAATAATAACTTTCATCTGCGGCTTTATCTATTATACGTGGAAGTTTTTTATTGCTATTTTCTCGGGAACTCTGTATAATATATAAAACATGTAAACTATCCCTCTTTGTTATTATTCTTGCATGATTAAATACAAATTGTACATAAGTTGTTTTTATTAATTTTGCAGGTTTTTTCGTAAAGTTTATTACACGTAGGTCAACTTTTATTAAGCTATGTTGTCTAGACTAGAGTAGAGTAGAGTTGTAGGTAATTCTTTAGCTCTGCCTATCTTACCCTGGGATTACAGGCGTGAAGGTATATATCTTTTATAGGGTGTGTATTCAGTTGAAATACAAGTGTCCCTCTTCAAATTAGGAAAATATTAAGAATGAGAGCGACGTACTAGACGTACGTGTATGCTCGGTGCAGTTTTAATAAAAATAAAACAATCACATGTCATGCCATAACATTATTATAATATTATATAAGAAGAGATGGATGGATGGATGGATGATGGTTCGGTCATTTGGAAAGGATGGATGAAAGATTGACGAAACAGATAAACAGAGCGAAAGTGAGTGGAAGGGTCAGAAGGGGTCACCCTAGACGTACTTTGTCGAATCAAATCGGAGAAATACTGGAAATAAGCCAAATCTTAAGTATCCAAAACCGACGGGCATGTATGACTCGATGGATGAATGTGGAAGGAACAAAGAGATCTGTCAGGATCGTAGCAGGTAGAAAAAAGGAAATCCCTTCATATTTCATAATTTTATTTGCTATAATGGTGACTGGCTATAATATTCATTTCCATAATATCACATAACATAGCTTCATTTGACATGAAGACATTTTAACTGAAATCGTAAACTTTTCAGGTAATTTTTAAATGCCATCGTATAGAGCCCAATAGGTAAGGTTAGGTTTGTTTTATAACAATTCTGAATAGTTCACGATTTCAGAAAAAATGCCTTTATAGCAAATGAATATTATGGCATATGATCGTTATGGCATGTAAATTATGTCCTTTGAAATTCGGGCAAATGAAATTATTGCATATAAAATTCGGTCAAACGATAGAGAACCGGGAAAAAGTGGTCCTGGCCTAACCCTCTGGGAAACCGGCGTGATCTAATGTATGATGTATAAGAAGAGAGTAGTAGCTAGGCGTGTCGCTCGAATATAGCTCTAAATACTCCTCCTGAATTTCTGGCTCTTCTTCAGGTTTACTATAAATCTTTCTTCCATTACATCGATAATTTTATCCTGGTGCATGAAATCACTTTCAATTTTTTCTACGTGTTGACAGCATCTGTGCCATTCATTTTCACCAATTTCTAAGAAAGCTTGTTCCGTCAATGCTTTTATGTCACTTGCAGGTCTATTTACATTTTTATCTGCAACTTTTTGCTTCATGATACCCCAAATCAGCTCGATTGGATTTAAAGTACAGTGATAAGGAGGAAGCCTCAAAACTTCATGACCACGCGACTTTAATATTTCATCTATTTCATAGATGGGATCTGATCTATTTTGTTTTACTGCTTCGAGTAATTCACATTTACGCCAGCGATCATCGTAATTGATATTATTTGTACTGAGCCATTCTTTGATATCAGAGACTCGGTTGGCCTGAGTAGGTGGTTTATTCAACCTCACAGAATGGTAACTTGCATTATCCATAACTATGAGGGAAGGTTTTGTCAGATTTGGTATGAGCTTATTTGGTAAAGTTATCTTTATTCATGTCGTGGTGGTAGTCAGCAGATAAACTTTTTGTTTTGTACACCAAACCGCAGTTTGGTACAAAACCGTGCTGCCCACCAGCGTGTACAATAATCCATCGTGATCCAGGTGAAATTTCCTTTGATGGACCACGTATAGTTTGGCTTTGCCAACACTTTTGGACGGAGCACGAAGAGTGAATATATGTTTCATCTAAATATATAACATCTAATTTTTTATTCTCCTCAGCGTCACGGTTTTGCTTCATACGCTCTAAGTATTTGTGTCTTTGAATTTTTATATCATGGCGTTCCATCAAAAGTGTCCTTTTCGACTGGCATTTTACATATTCGAAACCAATTTTTGTAAGTATGACCCTGAAAAAATATTTAAAAGTAACTAAATACAATTTATCTATAAAAACTTAATTTAAAAGACTTCCGTGATTAAATGAATGACAAAACAACGCACAGCACAGCCCGCTGGAAATGCAGGGATGCACTAAGCAGGATCGTCTCCTAGCCCCATATCTCATTACATTATTTAAATAACTTAATGCTGTTTCTCTAACCTTAAAGACTCTTTCCCTCCTTTAAAATCAATGTCCTCTTGCAAAACTTTTAATAATTTTGCGACTGTTGGAATTTCTTTTCGAACAGTGTAAAATTCTTTTATTTTATTCCTAATCACTTCTAAATCGAAATTGTCCAAATTAATTCTTTTACATCCTCCTTTCCTATTTTTCCCTGGTGTTGAAAATACACCATCATGCGTCGTGCCTTCTTCCACTATTCGTCTTACCGTGGAACGAGATACTCCTGTAATTATATGATACAATATTAATATAAATAAGTAACATCGTCTATATGTAACTGAAGTATCAATATTATTTGGCTACGCTACCGGTCAATTGAAAAACACGATTAAATATTGCAGATTGTGTTTCACTAACACCTCCTTCCTCACATATTTTATTGTAAACATGGTAAACAATATTTCTGGCTTGCGATCGTAATGGTTTTTTAGACATTTCTCGAATATAAGCACTTTATTTCGGTAAAAATAAACAAACCATTCATTCCGCGAAATTTGAAATGACAAGTGACAAGACTGGCAAGGCAACATTGCCATATCAAAATCCTTTTCTTTTTACTTTTAAATTTTTCATGAGATTCTGGTAGACCTATACCAAACTATCACATGTAAGTGAATATGATTGTTTGGGCCTTCATGTCTTCTCGAGACCACCTCGGAATACAAGTCAGACGTTCGGTTAATGTCGGTTATACTCGTAAGACAAACACGCGAAACAACTATAACACCTCTCATTTCCGTCAAGGGTTAAAAAAAGTTCCTACTACTTCGCATTGTTTTTTTTCTTGCAACATTTAAAATAAATCCTTTTTAACTGCCGTGATTACCCTTGTTTTTATTTGGTTATTTTGTCATTTTGACTTTATCTTGTTGGGCACTTGACACTTCGGTAAAAAAAAATTATTCTTTATTGAAATTTTCTGTAAAGAGACAGTTATGGCATCGTTTATGATCATTTTCTTTTGACTAATTAAATATTCAGTTGAAAATTACACTTTGTTATAATCTGTTTTATCTGGGGCGTCATGCTTGAACATGTTTTGAAATGTTAATTTTGATCACTTACTTTTGACGTTGACTGTACATACATGTTTCAAAGCTAAATCTTAAATTTTCAAGAATGATTTATTAAAGTATACCGTTTCCAGTCAGTCATACCTCGCTTGGGCAAACACTCGGGCTGCCGAGAGGAACCACGATGGGCTTTAGGAGGGCTTTCAGAGAATTGCTGGTAAGAAGAACGTATGATACTGATTTTAATGGGAAATTGCACGATTTAAATAATTAATTTTATTACAAACACACAAGTTTACTGTTGAACTTTAAATCCTATTCCGTAAAGTGACATCCTCGGTGTTGTAATGTAAGTTAATGGTGAAAAATAAATACGAGTTGTTATGTGACTTTTTAAATTAATGATATCGAAAGAGTTATTTGTTTAAAGACTTTAAAAAACCGGGCAAGAGCATGTCGGACCATGCTGAGTGTAGGATTCCGAAGCCGTTACTACAAACAAATTAGACCTCGCGGGGATTTTTTTAGGTCTTGTACTTTATTTGGTTGCCGGGATGCCCGGGATAGAATTGTGCCACTCCATGTCTTCCCGTGGATATCGTAAGAGGCGACTAAGGGAATAAAAGCTTGGAGTACTGTTAGGCGATGGGCTTGCAACCTGTCACAAATACACTGGTAAACATCGTAGCCTGATTGTGCAAAATGTGGTTACAGAATTATCAACAAGTTTTTAAAGTTCTAGGTAATTCTGTAGCTCTGCCTACCCCTCTCTGGGATTACAGGCGTGAAGGTATGTATGTATGTATTTATTATTATTAGGGGGTTGAGATGGGCTTTGAGAGCCACTTCGACCATTGCTGATCTTTTGTAGCATCCTTTGTTTTAGAGCTCACCGCAAAGGCCCGTTGCGTCCAGGAATTTCCAGATGCTTTGGGCAGTGAGGAGTTGTATCTATTGTGGGTCCATTATATGTCGCCCTAGGTAGATACGTCTGTTGCGCATTAGTAGTCCGCAGGAACAGAGGATGTGCATTGCTGTCTCCTCTGTCTCCTGACAGAACCTGCATGTCGCGTCTTGTTTCATACCCAAAGTATGACATGATATTAAATTGAAGAAGAAGAAGAATATCGTTTATTTGGTGCAAGACACAGACAAATATGAAATACAGTTGGAAGTCAATTTAGAATAACAACTTAAAACTATTTTATAATGCACTAAATTTGGTGCCAGTCAGCATAGTTTCAGACATAGGGTGCCATGACGCTTTTTATAACCGGTTTTTCTACGGGAAAAAGCATAACCAAGAAGTATACTATCTACGGAGTGCTGTGTGGCTTGCATTTATGTCGTGTTATCTCCCAAAAGACCGAGAAATATAAATCAGCATACCAGGATCACTAAAAAGTAAGATATAAAAGAAAAGTTACTTCTTCTAACTACGATTTAAAAAAAGTTATTTCTTGCGTCTTTGAATGCGGTTTTTTGTGTTTTTTACTTAGTATTTCCGTCAATCGGTTTATTATATCCCAAAGAAAATGCCGAACTCCACGACAAATGTACCAGGCAGTCATAACCCGATAGGCAGGTAGAACTGGACGGCCGCCAAGCTAACAAGCGCGCTCGCCTACCGTCTTTAGGAGCCCTAAATTGTCCCCGATAGTAATTGGTAACTTTATCTCATAGAAAAGTTATGTATGTATACTCTTTATTTCACAAAAATAAAATAACAAGATCGTAGCAAGTGGAAAGAAGTGGTCTCTGCCTACCCCTCTGGGAAACAGGCGTGATTTAATGTATGTATGTATGTAGAACATGACCATATGAAAAGAAACAGGAACACAAGAGGCGAACTTATCCCTTTAAGGGATCTCTTCCAGTTTAATCTTTGAGCGATTGAAAGAGCAATACAAAACATTTGGCTATTGAGAAAAAAAGTCTTAAGTAATAATAATAATAATAAGGCCGCAGGACCTGAGTGCTCCCGAGGGTAGGTCCTGTTCCTCACCTCACGCTTGCCTTCACCGTCCGGCTGCCGGCTTGCCTTTATTGGCCGGTCAGAGTGGAGTCGCAAGAGCTATATGCTCGAAGGGCTGATGTTTTGCATAAGTGGGCACCTTATGGTTGTTTAAAGTCCATAAGCACCTCTCCATCCCCAATCTCTGGAACTATGTATATGCTGCAATTTTGGGGGGCTATTCCATTGAGTTGGCAAAGCACGGTCTGCTATATCAACCAAAGTAATTAGCATTGGCTAGGCAGGCGCCGCAGTTTCATCAATAGCCTAGTTCACCAATCCATATCAGTTCATTCATAGCGCCTATTATTAACGTTATTTCAGTCCTACACTAACCGATGGTTGTTCGTTGGAGCATACTTCTATAATTTGAACTCAGGGACTATCGCCGGTTGGTGTCCCATCACTTTACTAAATTTAACTTGTATAAAGGGCCTCTGCGTGTTGACTTCGGTTCCATGTACGCCTTTCAAAGGTTCGGGACTTCCATGATCCCGTGATTGGTAAAGACATATAAATATAATAATATTAATATCGAGGGACTATATCACCCAAATTGACCTGGTGCCAAACTAAGCTCTAGGTTTGTAGGTAGGTACTATGGGCACTAGGCAACGATAATAATACATGTATAAGGTACATAGAAAACACCCAAAACTCACAAACAAATAGGTACTCGCGCTCATCACACAAATATTTTCCCTGACCGGGAAGCAAACCTAAGACCGCTAGCTTCGCAGGCAGAGTCACTACCAACTAGGCCACATTTTTCACAAAGTTGTTTGATTAAGGATTTCCTTAATACCTACGTACTTTTTTAAGAAAGGTTAGTTTTATCATCAAACTAATCCTTATGGAGGAGTTAAATATCATCACTATCATCAGGTACTTAACTTGTTCCTCCTAAATTTCTAAAATTTTGGTGATTAAAGAGGCAGAGTGCACGCAGTGAGATTTGTGGAAGTATTTTTCGTATTTCTTTTCCTGAAATTTTAACTCTGCACTTCAAATTTGAAGAGTCGTAAACCACTCTACATTCATTTTCACCAGACGTTTAAAAGTAAAAAACATAAAAAAAAAAAGATTTTATTTTATCACTTTGTTTGCGTGACTTATATGCAGTGATGGGAAATAGGGGTAATTCTAATAAAAGTGGCACAGACAGGTTAAAGTTTCTCCAAAAAAAAAAGTAGTGGTTTTTTACCTTCTTTGCTTAGAATAAGCTTCTTGGTGTTCCAATTGTTACATATTTATAAAAGGGAACGGAATATTCATGAAAATAAAAGAATTATGGCTTGTTGAAATATGGAGATGCAGGTGAAAGTGTTATTAGACAGGTTAGAAGAGAAAAGGTTCCAGGTTAAAGAGAGTTATAATAAAATACAAATTACTATAAAAAAGAAATTCCCTACATTTACTTTGGTAGAGCACTGTTAATGGGTACTGCTTCATAAAGCATCTGTACAGTTTTTCAGGGAAATTATAATGTAAGTTATTAAATTAAAAATATTAAAAATATTCATTCACTTTAGCTTGCCAATAGTCACACTAACCTGCACAATGTCTCTTTAACCTGTCAAGAGTTACATTAACCTGTGCCTAACCTTATCTAACCAAGTTACAGGTAAAAGTTACACAGGTTAGAGTTAAAAGTATGTTTACAAGACATTTACTCTTAAACCGACGAAAATATGAATGTTCCACTCTTAGTAATATAAGTAGATACATCAGAATACCACGTTCAAATGATTATTTAATTATGTCCCATACCGTTAACATTAAATAATCGAGACAAGATAAAGTTAACATACCCGTTACAAACTCCAGATTACCGCATTTGATCACTAATTTCCACAAAACTATGACAGATAGCCTCCAACCGTTTCGTATAGTGGAGAGCCAAACACAGGCCGAATGTTTACCGAGAAATATGGTGTGCCTATTATTTTTCGTATGTGAGTGAGATACAATATCACCGACACACAGGTTACAGTTAAAATATCACTGGACAAACTGTCGTGTGTTAAAATTGATGGATAGGCATATATTTTTAAAACCATATCATAACTATTGAATGTCATAATATTCTTCTTGAAATATATTATAAAACATATATAATAAAATATACACAAATAGTTCAAAGACCTTAAAAACTGGAAGCAAGTCGCATTTGGACAAGACAGGTTATAGTAAAAAATGGTGCCTACCATTTTTTTTAAACAAATTTAATGATTTTTAAAAAAAAATGGTCGGTGCTTATCTATGAACGTTTTTAGTTTTTCTGAAAAACAAACATTTAACACACTTTGTATTCAAAAACTCATTGACAGGTTACGGTGCCACTTTTTTTAGAACGACCCATAGGTGAGCTAAAATACCTATTCTTCGCGAGAGGACATAATATAGAGTGGTTACAACCGGATAAAAAATATTATTTTTTTCTGTTCCGGGTATTCGATATTTATTCGGGTAATTATCGTAATGTAAAACATGACATGTTTTGTTTAAAGTACGGCATGTTTAATGTTAGTTTTTAGTAAAAAGGGCTAGAGAAAAGAAAGAATGTACAAGATTTCTAAAAAGTAGTAGCAGGACTAATAATATGGGTTTTCTCAAGCATTGTTTGTTTATGACTTGCAAATGGGCGTTCACATTTTCGGATTACTTATAATTTTAACTTTATGGCAGGAATGTTACCATTTTTACTACAAACTTTACAAACATTCTATAAGGAAAAGAATGTATGTTCAACATTACGGCTAGTATTCGCAGTGCCTGGATAAATATCAAATACCCGGAATCCAAAAAATATATACTTTTATCCGGTTGTAACCACTCCATATCATGTCCTCTCGCAAAGAATAGGTATTTTAGCTCACCTATTTCCCATCACTGCTTATATGTAATATATCCATGTCAAATTAAAGCTTTCTAATACTAAGTCTCTGAGCTAGGCTGCGGACGGACGGACGGACGGACATGGCGAAACCTAGTTTGACTACGGAACCCTAAACAAATAAATCCCAATTTTTGCAGAGTTTGTTAATTTTGTACAGTGCTGAAAAAAGTTTCGTTAATGGCAGAGCATTTTGGGTATTCTTGGATTTGCAAAGTAGCTTTCACCAACAAAATCTCTAGCAGAGTTTGAAAATTACGAGTAATTTCTGGAACACTTTGCATTACCGTGGATTTGCAAAGAGCAGAGTACTTTATTGAATGAATGAATAGTAATTCTGTGATTTCCGTAGTTCCACATAATCACTCTAAAAAGCGTATAACATGACGTTAAAATTGTTCTGATTAGGATTCAATAAACATTTTAAACTTTAATACTTCATACACTAAAACACAATATTACTAAATACGTAAAGTACCACCGTAAAATCTGCCCTCCTAAGTTAATACGCAGTAAGTCAGATAAAACTCCTGTAGCAATATCAACCTTATTACTAAGAGAAGAGAACTAAAACTGCCGAGGTTATTGATTTTGGGATACTACTTATTTGCTTAGGAGGGCAGAAATATCTACTTATATTTTTATAAAAGTTTTTAAATCTATTTTTTTTTCTTTCACTTTAATGTTCAACGACGCAACTAAAAGGCCTCTTCTCGGATCTAGAGAAATATCGTTAATCAATTGTTCCTACTGTAAAAATTATGAGCAGAGCTCGGCAGGTGTGAGCTATTTTTACGTGATTAATGTCAAGTGTAGATATTAATACAGATACACCTTGAAAATAAAACTTAAAAAGAAAATGAAACTTTATTAATTATAATTAAACTAAAATGACAATACAATTATCTACAAAACGAGAAGCTACCAAGTTTTTTTATTTATTCTAAATTTATTTGTTATAAACTAGGTACTATACTTAAGTTTTTCTATATTTTCAATTTTCAACGCATTTCTTCTTGAGTTTAATATTTACTTATAGATAGAAAAAGATCTTTGTTCATCCACTGAAGTGAAGTTGTACTTTAAAATAATATCAGAATCTGTTCCTTTAAAAAGGTTTGCTAAAAATGCTTGCTATAAAAATCATTTGCTCGGATGGTGACGTAAAGATCGTAGCAGAAAGGCAGCCTAAATAAAATTGTTTCATTAGTTATTAAATTACATCACATCTACCATTTAATGACAAGGTATGTCCATGTTATGCAAACTCTGAAAACAGCTCACCCCTGCCGACCTCTAATTGTGAGGTAGATTTAAATCAAACACAATTATCAATAGTATATCGTGTTTTTTTATTGATGCATAAGTGAAGCCTAATAATAAGTTACGTTCTTGCTTGTGTCAGACATGTATGTTTTTCTTCATTAAATCAGCCATTTAACTGCAGGAGTATTTATTCCTATTGCCAGTCCAAACTGACTTGTAGTGGGCGACGCACTTTCTTGATAGCCTGTAGAAAAACGAATGAAAAAGTTCTGTCAAAAAAATTATTTTTGGGACAAGCTTTTGATGCCTACTGCACTTTTTTTGGCACAGACAATTCTAACGAGCCCTAACCCGACGGGGTCATGTGTAATTTAGGAGTTCCTGTGGCCACCCTGAGTCTCCATCATCAGACCAGCTCGATGGTACTATATTATTGTATTATCATCAGAACTTAAGGTGTATGCAAATTTTCGGCTTCATCGGAAAACGGGAAGTGGGTCAAATTTAACTTGCAAGATTTGACTCTTACATACATACATACATGTATACATACATACAAAGCAAGTTAAATAAAACAGTAGAACTAAGGTTACCGATATAGCCCGAAGAATAGCTAAACTGAAGTGGCAGTGGGCGGGGCACATCGCTCGCAGGACTGATGACCGATGGGGCCAGAAGGTTCTTGAGTGGCG
Source organism: Acleris emargana (assembly GCA_927399475.2). NCBI lineage: Eukaryota > Metazoa > Arthropoda > Insecta > Lepidoptera > Tortricidae > Acleris > Acleris emargana. Next base: position 2,844,866 of record OV656858.1, read on the forward strand.
TCCGCGGACCGGGAGACGAGCTGTAGGTAGACCTCCAACAAGATGGAGTGACGTCCTTGTAAGGATCGCGGGAACGCGGTGGATGCGTAAAGCACAAGGCCGGTCTGAGTGGAGAGCCTTAGGGCACGCCTATGTGCAGCAGTGGATGTCTTTCGGCTGACATGATGATAAATATCAAATAAATATACGTAGTGTTATGGCAATGATTGTTTCAATTTTATTGAAATACGAATGTTAGCCACTTATAATGCTGCTGCAAAGTTCGGTTTAAAGGTTACATACCTACCTAATTACTAGTAATTACTAATTAGTCGTTCCTAATATTATTGTTCCTATTATTATTGTTAATAAACTCTAGTTAAGTTCGCGTTTGTGCATCCTTTTTGTATTTTCATTGTATTGTTTTTTTTTGTTTACGAGAAAGTGATTTACAAATACATATTTAGGTCTACTAGTCTCATGTCATGACAAAAAGGGAAACTCAAAATAGCTTGCAACTCCGGGGTAACAGGATTTAAAGGTTTTAATACTTTAATTTCCACCAGTTTTTAAAGTATGGCGTGGTGGACTCAGTCCACCTCTTTTTTAGAAGATATAAATTTCGGGATCCCCTTGAAATATCGACAAATATTTCATCAAATGTGTGATTTCACCGAATTTCGTCGCCCACACAGCTGAGTGACCAACGAAGATAAACAGAGAGAAACTGTCTCTGTCGTGCACATGAGATTCTTATGTAAAATCTATATTCATCTCATTCTACATTTTCTCACTTCTGTCTTTAATGGGCAGTTAAGTTAAGTGTATGGCACTTAAGTTAAGTGCAGCAAAGTTCACGTCGCATCGCCACCTTCCGAATCCATCATCAGGTCAGCTCCATAGTATATTGCATCGACAGTGGGTTTACACATGTATTCCGAATTCCAGCCTATTCCATTGATTGAAACTAAAAAAAAAATTGGCCGTCACTTGCAACGATCCAAAAGGAAACAGTTGTGTTTTTCTGGTGTTGCCACACAAATAAAATTAGTTTTCGTTAAGATTTTTCAGTGTGTATTTATATTGTTTTTATTTCACTTTATAAATCGAATTGTCGCTAATGTTTGTTATGTTACCTGTTACCTGTTTACTGTTACCGTCTTTGTTTAATTTAGATTACCTAGTTTTAAGTCAGGGTTTAAACAAAAACTATATTAGAAAAATCGAAATGCCACCGAAATTGATAATAAATTGTATTTATTTATTTATTTTATTTTATGGCATAGGAAGGCAATCGAGTACACAGGCCACCTGATGGTAAGTGGAAACTGTGACCCATAGACATTCGCATTCACAACACTGCAAATGCACTGCCAACCCTGAGGACTAAGATGGAATGCCTCTATGCTAGTCATTTCACCGGCTGTCTTATCCCCAAACCGGAACACAACAATGCGAACACTGCTGTTTGGCGGTAGGTTAATGGATAAGATGGTGGTACCAACCCGGACGGACCCTGCACAAGGTCCTCCCACAACCATGCCAGCGGAGATTAGTACTTACATGATTTGTTGGAACTCACAGCGATAAGACTCACCACAGAATAAGCGCTCGTTCCCATAAAACCATAATTGCAAAATATCTAATTGCCGATTTACCCGTTTTCTGAAATATGAAATACCCAAAATACCAGACTTTCTTTTTACCGTGTTTCTTTTTATATCGGATTGGCAAATCAACATGTTTTCAAAACATCATGTTCTCTTTAAAACCGAATTCCCATAATACCAGATTTTGATAACACTAGGCTGGCAAAACACAATGTACTTGAAACACCCAGTTCCTTAAGCTACCAGATACTCAAAATATCAGATTGCCAGTTTACGTAATTCCTAACACACCAGATGCTGATCATACTTGATTTCCGAATGCCTAAATTCCTAAAACACCGGATTTTTACTTTGGTAGATTACATAAGTACGGTTAGACAACAAAACCAACCGTAAATTTCAAATTTTTATTGTCAACTATTTATAACTAGGTACTGAACATTAGCAAATGGCAAATACAGTCTATGAATAAAATAATAATAGTTAGGGAGGCGAGGTAGCTAAATGGCGTAATTCAACGGTGCCGTCGAGACCTAACAAAATCGAAAGATAAAATAATTTCAAAAAGAAAAGCTCGTATGGTAAAAACCATTTTAGCGGTGGGTTTGGCGTGTACGGTTTTTCAAAAATGTTAAAAAAAAACAGTTACTTGGGCATTCTCGAGCGCGTCAGATATTCATACTACGTATGCCCCAAGTGCCTCTGATAACAACGGTATACTAATCTGCCGGTTTGCGTGGTGGGGGTAGGCATATAATGTAGTCAAAAATGCAAAAAAAAAAAAATTACTCGTGCGCGTCAGATTTTCGGAAGGGGTGTTAAGTAGGCCCCAAGGAAGCTTCCTTTAAAAAAACTGACGATTTCGGCGTGACGATAAGTTATGATGAATTTTTAAAAAAGCAAAAAAAAAAATTTTTTTTGAAATACTCGAGCGCGTCAGATTTTCATAGGGGAGGTTTATCTCGGTATCCTGAAAGCATATTGTCTTAATCTGACAAAAATGTTGGTGGGTTCTCTTAATCTGACCGAAAAAGGTTTTTTGGTTTCTTTTTTTTCCTTTCTTTCTCCTTGATAAAACGGGGAATTTAAGAATGACAATAAAGCGATAGATATTCCCTTTTTTGTCTATTTAAACTTTTTTTTTAGAAAATGTATCGTTCGCGACTTATATGCCGCAACGCGTTTTTCGGAAGACGAAATGGCTCCTCCACACTTCCGGTCATGCGGAAACCGGCAGATTTTGTATTTTTAGTAAGTTTTAGGTTATATTCTTCAAAATAATAAAAAAAAAATCGCGCTCGAGAATGCCGGATTAACGTTTTTTTTTTACAAGTTCGCGACCCTATAACTCGGCGGCGTCAAGGACTTATCGTCAGATTAGTTAAATTTTGTCTTAAAACACTAAAATCAACCTCCAATATCTTAATCTGACGCGCTCGAGTATTTCAGACAATCGTTTTTTTTTTACTAATCTGATCGTCTATCCTAGGCGCGCGTCACTACATATAGAGCTAAATACTTTACAAGGTTGTTCTATTAGGTCTAAGGTATCTCTCATATCTTAAACTGCCACGCTCGAGTATTACCGAAAATTCCCCTATTCGCCTCCCTAACTATAAGTAATGAAAAAATATTTATAAGTATATACACGATAAACGACTTCCACGCGGACGGAGTCGCTGGCAAAAGCTAGTCTTATATATAATAAAGAGACCTGTCCTGACGGACTGATTCATCGTCGCCCAGCCAATACTTCGGAAGCTAGAAACATTAAATCTGGATTTGCTTTTGTAACGTAAAGATCCGAAAAGACGGGGTTTTTTGAAATTCAAACATAAGTAGGTGAAAGAGTTTTTTTTTTTGACCTATTTTTTGAATCTTGGATTGAATATCTCTGAATAAAATTCATTAGACATGTATTTCAACATTTTTTACAACTCATCCCCAATAGAAGAGAAAAGGAGTGACAAAGTTGGTATTTAACGCAAACGAAGTCCTGAAGCACCTGACCGTACTTGTTTGATATTTGATATTCTGGGGATCTGGTGTTCTTCAATCTGGTATATCGAAAATATGGTTTATCTGAAATCTGCTCTTTGAAAAATCTAGTATTACATGATCATGCTAAGGCGAGATCAAGTTCTTTCGAGAAAATTGTGTTTTCCTAATCAGGTTTGTAAAGTATTTCAGTGTTTTGAGATTCTTGTGATTTCGAAATTTGATATTTTCGGTATAAGGTTTTATAGGGAACATGGTGTATTGAGAACATGGTATTTTATAAAACTGATTTAAAAAGGAACATAATATATAAAAATACTGGTATTGTGGGAATCTAATATTTTGGTAAGCATGTATATCGGCAATTAGATATTTTGCAAATATGGTTTAAAGGGAACGAGCGAGAATAAGTGACTAACCTTAACAGTAAAACTTTCACCCACTCGGAACACAGACGGCGCCACTTCAGATATAAATTTTTCAAAAAAATCAGTTAAGCGATTTCAAAAAATTGAGTGTCAATCGAAAGGTTTTCGGTAGCAATTGTGTATTTTATTTTCATGAATATCCTACATATTATGTTTGTTAATTTTATTTCGATTGACACCTAATTTTTGAAAACAGTGCAACCGATTAGCTTTTTGTTTTTTTTGAATAATGAAAAGTGAAAGTGGTGCCATCTCTGTTCGTAATGGGTGGAAGTTTTGCTGCTGCAGGTAAAATCAGTTATATTGACCTCTACTATAGTTCATTTATTTTAGGATGAGAAACGCCCATACCTAGCAAATAGTACAGTACAAATAGTCTGGGAGCCGCAAAATAAAATTGTTTTAATGTCACTTTATTTGCGTGTCGTCAATTGTTACTCTAGTACAAATTGTAAAGAGATTACAGTTCACGAGCCGCAATATAATGTTGTTGTGGTTTCTCATTCTAAATTAAATGAAGTATAACACTGTGCAAAGCGGCTTGCTTCCATCACAAAATGCAGCTTTTTCCCGATAATTCGCCATAACAACTAGGACTACATAGTTTAAAGATAAAGGGTACAGTCAGCGTCAAAAGAAACTGATCACTTAAATACCTTGTCGCTTTACTGTCACCTAAGCAATGACAAACAAGATTGTCTAATGTGTTAATGCGATAAAGTCTTCGATCAACAATTTACAACTAGATTCAAGGTCCCATACAAAATCAAAGCGAAAAAGTGGCCGTGTTCCGTGAACCTTCTAAATTAACTTAAATTATACCTTAAGTCTAAGGAACAAAGATCCAAATAATAATAATTGTTTAAAATACTTACCACCTTTCGTCTCAAGAGCAAAAGCGTTCGATAAACAAAGGAACATTCTTCGTTTCAAAAACATGTCATTCTATTTTAGGAACAGGGAAATAATGGAGTCGCAATTATATAAGACAGACATTTTTTTTATTTGACTGAGATATAACACAAACAAATTAACATATACAAATATTGACATGAAATGAAATATACTTATAGATAATGAACTAAATTAAATTATTAACTAATTATTAAATGTATAAATGACAACATTTCAAATTTCTAACACTAATTTGATTAATCCATTGTATTCCCTGTGAAAACAGGTCGACGCTAATATTTATGTATTTTAGCTAGGATTGATACTTATTTTATTGTCAATTGATTAAACCTTACTCATTCTAAAAGGGCATAACAAGCTATACGACACGACAAAAGCAAATTCTATAGGTTCTAAACAACTTACTTATAAAGTGGAATAAGCTTGGAATAGTTTATGCCACGCTTTGTCACTTTCTGTCAGATGCAAATGTAACAATTAAAGACAAGGACAAAGCATGGCATAAACTATTCCAAGCTTATTCCACGTTTATAAGTAAGGGGGTAATAATAAAAAAAATTAAATCCTATAACAGATGTCAGGTCAGACTAACGCTGTCACTTGTCAACGTCAAAACGATGCTTTGACACCGGACTTAATCTTATTATGAGATACATACCTACACTAAAATTTGCTGTATTCTGCCGTACAGTGTGAGATTGGTACATTTTAATAAATTAATAATAAAATGAGATCTTAGCTAAAATACAAAGATATTTACGTATTCCACTTTTTACGCAGAATACATTTTATTAATCAAATGATAGTGTTAGAAATTTAAGAAGTTGACAATTTAACTTAAATCTAGATTATCTGGCTATAAAATATATAATATTCATTAATAATAATTCAGCCTATCTACGTCCCTCTACTAGGCACAGAGCTCCCTACGACGAGAAGGATTGGGCTAAGTTCCCACGCAGGCCTAGCCAGGCAACAGCCATGGTAGCCTAGTTGTTCGACCTACCGTCTCTCAAACAGAAGGTCGTGGGTTCAAACCCGGGCTGGCACCTCTGAGTTTTTCGGAATTTATGTGCGAAATTTAATTTGAAATTTACCATAAACGGTGAAGGAAAACATCTTGAGGAAACCTGCACAGATCGGCGAAGAAATTTAATGATGGGTGTGAAGTTCCCAATCCGCATATTAATTACCCTTAAATAAATTTAGCTTGTTATATAGCTGTCTTTTAGAGCAGTTTTTTGCTTGAGAGGTTTCTTTTTTACAGATATAATGCAAACGTACATCACTATACTGCTCTATTATTAATTTAAGCAAATTTACTTTATGATTATGTTCGGGTTTTCCAACAAACAGAACTTTTTCGATTAATGATTTTGAAACAACCATACGTATAAAGTTTTTATAATATTTTTTTTGTATGTCTTTACCGCCACTAATGCGAAGACAATTGCGTATAACACGTTCGGTCTTCATACATATGTCAAAGACATCGTTTGAGGCATAACACAATCCACCCATGTCTCGTATGTCTATTAACTTGTGGAACCATAGTTTTTCTGTTGCCCACATGTCCTTTTTGCAATCGTCGCAATTAAGATTTTTTACTAGGCTACTCACCACGAAACCAGAAATATAACCTACTATTTGTGAAGAAACGTCCGAAATTGGGTTATGGTCTAATTTTTCACTGAGTTCATTGCAATTTCTCTGATATTTATCAAAGCTTTGCCGTATAGATTGACTTTTTTTAATTTCTGCAGTACTCAAGCACAGCAAAAAGGATCACTAGGAAATCTACAAAAAAATAAACATAAATATATTATTTTAAAATGAGAACTACTCCATGAATTTCTTGTTCCCAAACCACCGATTATTGACAAGATGGTTGTCCAAACAATATATTATTGATTTTTTAATGTAAATGCTAATATTTACGTACTTTAAATGAAAAACTGTCTTGTACTTACCTAAAGAAATATATTCCTTCCGAAACCTTAGTGTTACGGTGGCTACTACCGCAATTTTTAAAAGCACATTGAGGCATTTTGTCACGTCCTCACGTTGGCTGTGGTTGACGCGTACTGTCAGAAATAAGAGCACAAACTTATTTTGTGCTCATATTTCTCTGGCCATTTTCAGAGCTGTGACGTTGAATCTAGTTGTAAATTGTTGATCGAAGGATAAAGTACAAAAGTAGCTTGAAGTGACCAGTTACTTTTGACGCTGACTGTACAATTGAAACTTTCACCAGGATTTAACACTCTACTTTTCCTTTCGACTAATGGCCGAACCCTATATTCAAACCGCGGACAGATAGGATTACTTCTGATAATGTCGTCTCCGCTCCGCTTCAGTGGAAACAGTCAAGCGGAGTCTTGGGACGCGCTGTATAATGCTCAAGGCTCCACTGAGGTGGAGACAAGCGGAGCGGAGAGGAGACGTGTAGGGATCAACGAATCATTCATGTCGTCTCCGCTCCGCTTCAGTGGAAACAGTCAAGCGGAGTCTTGGGACGCGCTGTATGCTGCCCAAGGCTCCACTGATGCGGAGACAAGCGGAGCGGAGAGGAGACGTGTAGGGATCGACCAATCATTCATATCGCCTCCGCTCCGCTTCAGTGGAAACAGTCAAGCGGAGTCTTGCGACGCCCTGTATGCTGCCCAAGGCTCCACTGAGGCGGAGACAAGCGTAGCGGAGAGGAGACTTGTAGGGATCGACCAATCATTCATGTCGTCTCCGCTCCGCTTCAGTGGAAACAGTCAAGCGGAGTCTTGGGACGCCCTATATGCTGCTCAAGGCTCCACTGAGGCGGAGACAAGCGGAGCGGAGAGGAGACGTGTAGGGATCGACCAATCATTCATGTCGTCTCCGCTCCGCTTCAGTGGAAACAGTCCAGCGGAGTCTTAAGACGTCTTGTATGCTGCTCAAGGCTCCACTGAGGCAGAGACAAGCGGAGCGGAGAGGAGACGTGTAGGGATCGACCAATCATTCATGTCGTCTCCGCTCCGCTTCAGTGGAAACAGTCCAGCGGAGTCTTGGGACGTCTTGTATGCTGCTCAAGGCTCCACTGAGGCAGAGACAAGCGGAGCGGAGAGGAGACGTGTAGGGATCGACCAATCATTCATGTCGTCTCCGCTCCGCTTCAGTGGAAACAGTCCAGCGGAGTCTTAAGACGTCTTGTATGCTGCTCAAGGCTCCACTGAGGCAGAGACAAGCGGAGCGGAGAGGAGACGTGTAGGGATCGACCAATCATTCATGTCGTCTCCGCTCCGCTTCAGTGGAAACAGTCCAGCGGAGTCTTGGGACGTCTTGTATGCTGCTCAAGGCTCCACTGAGGCAGAGACAAGCGGAGCGGAGAGGAGACGTGTAGGGATCGACCAATCATTCATGTCGTCTCCGCTCCGCTTCAGTGGAAACAGTCAAGCGGAGTCTTGGGACGCGCTGTATAATGTTCAAGGCTCCACTGAGGCGGAGACAAGCGGAGCGGAGAGGAGACGTGTAGGGATCGACCAATCATTCATATCGTCTCCGCTCCGCTTCAGTGGAAACAGTCCAGCGGAGTCTTGGGACGTCTTGTATGCTGCTCAAGGCTCCACTGAGGCAGAGACAAGCGGAGCGGAGAGGAGACGTGTAGGGATCGACCAATCATTCATGTCGTCTCCGCTCCGCTTCAGTGGAAACAGTCCAGCGGAGTCTTAAGACGTCTTGTATGCTGCTCAAGGCTCCACTGAGGCAGAGACAAGCGGAGCGGAGAGGAGACGTGTAGGGATCGACCAATCATTCATGTCGTCTCCGCTCCGCTTCAGTGGAAACAGTCCAGCGGAGTCTTGGGACGTCTTGTATGCTGCTCAAGGCTCCACTGAGGCAGAGACAAGCGGAGCGGAGAGGAGACGTGTAGGGATCGACCAATCATTCATGTCGTCTCCGCTCCGCTTCAGTGGAAACAGTCAAGCGGAGTCTTGGGACGCCCTATATGCTGCTCAAGGCTCCACTGAGGCGGAGACAAGCGGAGCGGAGAGGAGACGTGTAGGGATCGACCAATCATTCATGTCGTCTCCGCTCCGCTTCAGTGGAAACAGTCCAGCGGAGTCTTAAGACGTCTTGTATGCTGCTCAAGGCTCCACTGAGGCAGAGACAAGCGGAGCGGAGAGGAGACGTGTAGGGATCGACCAATCATTCATGTCGTCTCCGCTCCGCTTCAGTGGAAACAGTCAAGCGGAGTCTTGGGACGCGCTGTATAATGCTCAAGGCTCCACTGAGGTGGAGACAAGCGGAGCGGAGAGGAGACGTGTAGGGATCGACCAATCATTCATGTCGTCTCCGCTCCGCTTCAGTGGAAACAGTCCAGCGGAGTCTTGGGACACCCTGTAGGTATGCTGCTTAAAATGCGGTTCCACTCAGCTCTGCTCGACGCCGCCACAGTGGAATCACTTAACTCTTTTCACAGCTCTGCTCCCCTCATCTCCACTCGTCTCCGAATCAGTGGAACCGCAGCCTAAGCGTGGCAAAAAAGAGTTTAGACAAAGTCTAACTACCACCTGCGTTAATTCCAATTTAATTCCTAATTTTAGATTCTTGCGGCGTTTCTTCTCAGCATTGCCAGCGGCTTCACCGCGCTGCAAATTCCTGACTTTCCCGTTGGATTTTCCAATTATTTTCTTTCATAAAAACCTTGTCCTGACATTGACAAACACAACAAAAAAGAAATCAGCCAAATCGGTTCAGCCGTTCTCGAGTTTTGCGCTTAGCAACACATTTAGCGATTCATTTTTATTATATAGACTAGCTGCCCGCCAGCGGCTTCGCCCCGCTGCAAATTCCTGACGTTCCCGGTGGATTTTTCAATTATTTACTTTCATAAAAACCTTGTCCTGACATAGACAAACACAACAAAAAAGAAATCAGCCAAATCGGTTCAGCCGTTCTCGAGTTTTGCGCTTAGCAACACATTTAGCGATTCATTTTTATTATATAGATTTATAAAACAGTGCCCTCTATATTCCAAACTGTGTTCTACCTTACCTACTTGGACATTGTTTAGCTACCTTAGTAGTTACAATGTGTAGGTTTCATTAGGACTGAATTTCATATTGCCTTGAACTTTAATTGGACTAAATTTCAAATTGACTTACCCCATAATACCCAAATTTCATAATGATTGATGAAAATGCTGCATCTTAGAACGACTTAAATTCTAAACATCTGGGCCTCCATTCTACTGGGTAGGATCTACGGAATGCAATTTAACCGGTTATAAACCGATTTTGTATGAAAATAACCGGTTATAACCGGTTTTAACCGCTATTCGTAAGTGCGATCACAATGCCTTTGAAATGTTATCGTATTGTTTTTAACTTAGCAGCCATTACTGTCAAGTAAATAAGAGCTATTGTAACGTTGACATTACGATAACACGTCAAAAGCAATATGGTTTTAAAGTAGTCCTAGCTTCTTAACAGAGTTCGGGTCGCTATAGCTATCACGCTTGCACTCGCAACTGACAGTATATTTGTCACTCGTGTGTCAAAGAAAAACGAAGATTGCCGATCTACTTATATATTATGAAAATTTTGGATTAAAGGCGTTTTCGGTTAAAGGTGTTACGACTTTTTGTAAGTTTTGGTAGGTTTTCAATAAAAGTTTACAGTTAAGGGGTAAAATTAAGAAACTAACTGTGTGTCACAAAAATTAACGATACTCCTATAAGACAAATCGTTGGTGAAAGTGCAAAACCGCGTAAGTAACATTTTAAATAAGGAGCAAAATGCACCTTTTTATTAAACTGTAAGGTTCATTTTGCTCTATCATATTTTTTTATATTTTTTTATGGCATGGAAGGCAGACGAGCACACAGGCCACCTGATGGTAAGTGGAAACTGTGACCCAAAGACATTCGCATTCACAAGACTGCAAATGCGTTGCCAACCCTGAGGACTAAGATGAAATGCCTCTATGCTAGTCATTTCACCGGCTGTCTTATCCCCAAACCGGAACACAACAGTGCGAACACTGCTGCTTGGCGGTAGGTTAATGGATAAGATGGTGGTACCAACCCGGACGGACCCTGCACAAGTGGTTTTGCAGTATCACCGACGAAATGGTAGTATCACCGACGAAATGGTAGTATCACCGACGAAATGGTAGTATCACCGACGAAATGGTAGTATCACCGACGAAATGGTAGTATCACCGACGAAATGGTAGTATCACCTACAAAATGGTAGTATCACCGACGAAATGGTAGTATCTCAGACCAAACTCCTGGGGCAAATGCAACCATATTACTAACGGATGAGTATTGAATTTGTTTCGTGGAATGATTTTGATATACCGCTTATTTGGCGTATGACACAATGGTGAAGTTACAGTTTTAAATTGTATTCCTAGACTATACACTTTTTTTTAAACCAACAGTTTATGAATGCGGTACTTTGAGAAAAAAGGTCAGGCATTTCGGTATTTAGGATTCATGTAATTGGGTATTACGAAATAAAGTCTTAATGAAACCTATTTATTATAATGCCGAATTGATGGAAATTCCGAATTGTCATTATTCTGATGGTAGTTTTACGGTTATATGGCATTTCATATGGGATAACATCAATAAAGCTTTCGGAAAAACAAAAAATCGTTCAAATGATAATTCGGAAAAAAACAGTAAATTCAGTTTTTGTGTAGAAAATAAATCAATATATTTTCCCGGTTCATAAGTGATAAGCAAAACAAAACAGTTACACAATGGATACATTTTACATCACCAGTTCACTGGGAAGGGAACTTACTCCTGTAAATGTATCCACATCTTCTGGACGTTTTTAAACCAACAACAGTGGATACTTGAACCGCAAACTGGAACATAGGAAAACAACTAAATCAATTGATACGGTGTGGTTATTTGCAGAAATTCGCGCAACTAATGCGCCCTTTTTCTTAAGGGCAGTATAGCTTTTACGCCCTCTCAAGGCCTCTATTCACCTCTGTAAAACTATGTTGCTTTCGACATGCTGTCGTTTTGCTTTTAACTCGGGCGTCTACTATCAAGTAAATAAAAGCTATCAATACGTTAAGAGGATAGTGAGGCAAAAAATTCGTACGATTTTTGAATATGTTGTTTCTAGGTTTTCCTACCCATCAAAATATTTCTTATGAACCAAATAAATAAAAAAAACAAAACAGAAACAAACACACCTAGCTCTTTATAATAATTAATAACTACAACATATTAAAAATCGCGGAATTTGGACTTGATTTAGGGGGTGACCAACGTTAACGCCCGGAGCTACATTCGTATGGATATTTTTTGACAGCGACGCGGTTTTAGCGGCGCTTCACAATCCTTTTAAAAAAGCCATTCTATTGTATCGTGTAGAATCTCAGCTAGGGCATGCTCCCGGGAATTTCCGGTACTAAAAGGACCGGGAAATCCCGGGAATTATCATTTCAACTGGTACCGGTACTGGCGAAAAAAAAACCCGGTTCTTCGGTTCCTTCGGTACTGAGTTTGTGACTAGACTATTTTTTTCTTTTCAAAACTACGTGCCGGCCTGGTCACGCTTTCCCCCGGCGGATTCGCACAAGCTCGGTTTTATTCGGATGCGATATGAGATCGGCATCGCTCGGCCCGCCCCAGTCGCCCCACCCTTCGACCCGACGCCTCGACCCAATCCAAGGCTAACCGGTCGGGCCGACCGACAGGTAGTCAGGTAGGTAGTCAGAAAGATAGCTGTTCTGATTTGGTAAACTCGTGCTCTGGATTAAATAATTAATAATTATCACTTAACTGGTGTCTTATTTAAAAAAATAACGTTTAAACAAAAAAAATACAAATAATTTACTCAGTACCGAAAAGTACCGAAATCCCGGGAATTCCCGGTTCTGACTCAGGACCGGAAATCTTAGTCCCGGTTCCGGGAATGGTACCGGTACCGCATGCCCTAATCTCAGCCAACAATCAAACTGAAAGATGTCAGAAAAAGTGTGACAGCGATAGACCGCCGAGTACAGCCAAAGTCAAAAACATCTACTCGCCCCTTTGAGACTAATGCGCAAAATTAAGTGCCGAGTCGGGTCATAAATAATCGGAATCATGCTATCTCTTTCGCACCTGCACGGGCTTATGGAGCGGGCCGAGCAACAATAGTGCAGGTAGCGGTAAACACAAAAAGGAAGGTAACTTACGTTTATTGCCCGACTCGCCAATTTTGCGGATAGTATAATAAAAAGGTCTAAGTTTACATATATTTGGCACGATAGCTGTATGCTCCCCTACTAAATAAAAAGGACGCATGTGCAATTTGATAGTCAAAGAAAATTGAACTCCGTGTCTTAAGGTCACTAATACATTCGCGATTCTATGAGACATACGCCCCTTTTTCTAATGAGGGCAGTATAGTTGTAAGTGCATTTATTGCTATAATGTCACTTGTCCCACCACCGACGATAAGCGAGGAGCGAGTAGAGCGATCTACTATTAATATATGCGTCTCTTTTATACACGGAAAAATATATTTTGTTAAAAAGAGAGTTCTCGCCAGCAGTATAAATAGCAAGCGATCAACTTTTAATATTTGTATTTTTTTATTGACATGGTATCCATGTTGTGTTCGTTTCTTGTGCGAGAAAATAGTCGATAGTTAATGGCTTCCTCGCTGGCGGTGGGACGACGGTGCTTCATTTAGGTATGACTGTTCTTCAGTTATACTAAACGGGTCTACCATATTTCCTATAAAATCAAGTGTCATAAAATTAGATGCTATAAATTCATTTCCTATAAAATCACTTGCTTTAATCATTAATTTGCTTTAATAGTCATTTTTTATAAGGTGTATTTACTATAATAAAAAAAAAATGTTCATCATGCATAACATTTAAAATCTATAAAATTGTGTTTTATAATATTTATTTCCTATAAAGTTTATTTTACCCACTATTCAACATCTAGAATATTATGTATGGACGTATCCTTTCCTTCCTTATTGATAACTCCCTTTATTTATTATCTCTGAAAATCTCTTATGGCAGATAAAAAAAAACCTCGAAGGCCAAGGCAGGAGCCAAGCTCCCGCCTTGACCTTCTAACCTAACCTATCCGAGTCGGTTCTGCCCTGATTCCGCTTGCCATGTTTTAGATATTGATGATTAGAGATTTCGAAGGTTAAAGTAAATAAATCTTATGTCATTTAAAGCTTATGGCTAATAATTATTAGAGTATCTAATATTTATAGAATTTGAAAGTATAGCAAATAATTTTATAGCATCTACAACTTATAGTAACTGAAGATTATGGAATCGAACTGCATTTGAATGTATAGCATGTGAATGTATGGCAAATTAATTTAGACAAAGTGATATTATAGCCATTGATTTTATAGTAACTAAGGGGATACCATACTAAATATACCTATCATTAATATATAAATTAAACTCAACTGTCATGAAGGTATCGGCGCTCGTGCAAGAAGCGATACGTTAATGCCCGCTTAAGAAGAAATAACGAGTCCGAATCAAGTCGGGCGGTTTATAAATGAACTTGAGTAATTCGTAGTTGAGTTTTATTTATTCAATGACTCAAGCGAGGTTAAAATTGTATTGTTATTATTAAATAAGTACGGTTTACACCGCCAACATGCGCTGGCGAAATTAATATTTGTATTTTTATATCTGTCGTAATACCAGAAAAGGTAACTAACTGCATCCTAATAGTATAAGCATTTAAACTTAAAAAGGTTAGCAATAGAGTGCAGAATGCTTCGACTACAACATTGTAGTTAGCCAACTTCTTTAGTATTGCGGCAGTCCAGAGTCCGCGGTAGCCAGTTAGGCAATGTTATCAACTCTTTGCAAAATAAATTGAAACCAAAGATGGTCAGAAGCTAAAATTTCCCGAAATGTCAAAAAATTTAAATACTAGGCCATTGGCAATATTCTACGCAACTATGTTCACATTACTTATAGTTAGTTAAACTTGGAAGTTTTTTTTGACGTGCTAAAAATGTGGACACGTGCGCTGTATCACGTACGGCGTCGCTCGGTCGGTGTAATTCGTACTTAGGGCTCTTTTATGGAGACGCGACGCGATAAGCGACCCGACGCGATAAGCGATGCGCCGCGCGTGGCGTCCGGTTCGCGTCGCGTGTAAAATCTAGGCACTAGAACGCTTACACTTCTCCATGAACTGTCTCATACACCGCCATCCAACTTGAATTTCCTGCGGGTAGCCTTTTAACGCTCCGCATCTCCATACAAGAGCTCTTAATGATGCTTTTAATGATGTTACTCGCCTTGATTTTAACTGGGTCCTGTGCTTTTTCGCTTTTTCATTGTAACTGTGTTTTTAATAAAACACATCTTTTCAAGATAATTTTATCGTTTCATATATACACACGCACCGCGACAAGTTGCGCCCGTTTTTATCGCTTGTTATAATGCTCCTTTTGTTGCTTTGTGTTGGTAATGAACGTCGGTTGAATGCTCTTGATGAATGTCTTTTGAATGGTGGATTCATTAGACATAGACAAGTGCAACTTGGCTTTCTGAATCTCTGAAAAAAAAGGTTTTTATGCGTTTGTTGCTGAGATATAAATTAAAGAATGAAAGGAGCTATGGCCAAAAACGTGGTCTGTCAAACCTAGCCCCCCGTCTTCGCGCTAGAAAAAGTAACTTTTTATTTTTCTAATTTAAGCATATAGGCCGTGCAATAAAGTTTACTTTCTGCTGTTCTAAAATGTAATTTTCAACAGTTTTCAATTTTATTTAACAACCGAAACCGGAAAAGGTACTTTATTGTCTTTGATAAATAGTTTAAGTAAATATTGCTTGATTATGTACATTTTATCGTATACGGAGTCACAGGAGGCTAAGGCTGAGTTTTGTTTGCATGTCATAAAACAACGTCTTGATTTAATAAAATGACTGACAATTTAAAGAGTCGACATTAATTTGAGAAGCAGTCAAAATTCATAGACTACTTATTTGTTAGACTATACAGACGCCATCACTTATTATCATAGCAGATCAGGTAATTAAAAATAACTAATTAACGAATTCACATATTTTTGAATACCTTGTTAGCTCCGATATAATTAATGGAGGCTGTACTATAGTACAGTCTGTGAGCACTTAGAAGAGGCTTCGGCTTAGTACTTCTCTCTCACTCGCTCTTAATGAGATCGTATGAGAGCGAGTGAGAGAGAAGTACTAAACCGAAGCCTTTTCTAAGTGCTCAGACTGTATAAGACTTTAATAAAAAACCTTTTACAGTTAACAATCTACATATAAAAATATGTCGACATTGCATTACGGCCCCAAAATAATCGTATTTAAAGAATTTCAAATGACGGGTCATTGGTACAGTCAGCTGTAGAGAAAAGGATACCCCCCTCCTGGTAAGGATCGTTTTTTTTCAAAAACCTGTGGTTAAATTTATATGATTTTTCGGTGAATTGAAGATTTTACTATTGTCTACACATAAACTCAAAATCATTTAAATCTAACCACAACTAACTAATACTGTACTAATTTTTAAATGGCGCAACTCTTGCGCAGCTTAACCAATTTTATTCAATTGTAGCAAATAACCATTCACATTAAACTAGCATTTCTCAAAATTCTGTCAACTGAGAGTGCCATCTTCAGATAACGATACGGGTAAGTAGAGCTGTACATGAAACTATGCAAAAATTATAAAATACTATATTGTGAGCCAAAATATTAATATGGAAAGTTCCTTTTCGTTACCGAAATGAATACGTTTTTTTTGACAAAAAAGGAAATTTCCTTGACAATTTTTAGAAACTTCAATTTAACTTTAATGTGTAAGAACTGCATTGAAACTGGTCCAGCAGTTTGGGAGTCACCATAGAACATAGAAAGTGGTTACAAAAGCTAACTGAGCAGAGTAGGCCGGCTGCAGAGCATTAGCATATCTGGGTGGATCAACTTTTTGTTGTTGTTATTGCTGTCCCGTAAGCCAGGAGACAACAGTGATAGAGTTTCTTAGAAAAATTGTTATAATATATACTTCCAGCACACTCAGGAGAAAGGCCACAAAAGAATAGGTGTGTAATTGCCAATAAAACAGTTTTTTAGTGTACTTATATCCTTTGAAATCATAGTTTTAAAGAGTGACCCAGGAGACGTTACCATGGCAACGAGCTACAAAGAAAAGTTGATTGACCCATCTACACATCATACACTCAGGGACCAATTCAGAATAACGAGGTTTTAGAGGAAAAAAATAGGTAATTTTTACCCATTTATTTATTTATTTAAACACGGCATATTTTTAGTGCTATAACAAAAATCAAATGAACTATAAGGAAATAGTGAAACCATAACCATTTTATACAAAATAAACCCTTTGTTTATAGCACTGACTGTTTTAATATCTGAATTACAACCACTGAACTTGATTTTTTTGCGTTCCTCTAAATTTGCCCCGGTGTGTATTATATGATATATTATATATTATTTTTTTACACAACCTCTTTCTACGTTCTGTAGGAAATACTTTGCCACAGATACGCATACATACAAACAAAATTATAGGCAGCAAACAAATAACAAACTTTTTTGGTAAGGTTTATCCGTATTTACTTTTAATTTAGTCTAAAAAAAAGCGATGTCGCGGTCTCATACATATTAAAAGCATTCATAGATCATACAGTTTTATTTTATTATGCTGGCAACTTCAGAAATAACCATAATAAATGGCGATTTTCAAAATTTTAATTATTTTTAAATTAATAAAAAAAAACTTTGCCGGGAACTGTATACGTTTTTACAATAAGATACCATTTGATATCGTCTACTATATGCCGTATTTGCTTAGATTCTACTTTATACTGTAAATGACTTCATCAAGATGTATTTAGATAGTGTCTAGGCTATTACTTATTAAAGGTCAGTTCTTAAGTCTACGATAATTCTGATACTTGTATCTTGATAAAAATGCTTTTAATGTTTTTATTTGTGCTATTTCTAATAATTCATATTTGTTACGTTATTACATTTTAATGTAACTTACTTTTAAGTATTATTGAATTTTATGTTTGAAAAAGTGACTTTCTGCTGGAGTTTCTTGCGGCGCTTCTCCGCGATGATGATCTTGTCCGAAGCGCTGGTAGATTCACTCATTACCGACGTGTAAAAGAGACCGTATGTGGCCTATTTAGTGAATAAATATTTTGATTTTGATTTTAAAGATAAAGATAAAGATAAAGAGACATTTATTCGCAACAATACAAAACCACATTAGGTACATAGATACAAAAAGAACAAGACAGAGAAACAGTCGCGAAACGGTCCCAACTCAGCATTCGCTAGCCGTAAAGCCAGCACTGGTCTTCCGTTGGAACCGCTTGGTGAAGTGACGGATAGTGACACACTTAACACAAAATAACGTAGAATTAAAAACATGAAAGATCATGAAAGGTCGAGATTATCTCAAACGACCATAAGAATAGCACCCTGTTAAGGTGTATCCGCCAATTTCAATTTGACTGGTATATCAGACAATCCCAGCTTGACAAAAATACTACGAAGGAATACACGCTCTTTGCAGAACAGCGCGCACAAGAGTAAGTGAAACAAAATACCTCGAAAGGTATACGTTTGGTCACTTCTGAATTCGCCAACCCACGTAGTTGTTTATGTTTTGAATTGGTGCAATAGTTGAATTATGCTTTTTGAATCCATGCAATGAATCTAGAAACGACAGAATAGATTCGCTGTATATTTCCACAATTTTTAGGTTAATACCAAAACGTCTGCACTTGCGGGCAAAGAAAAATGGTCAGTGGAAAAAATAGGTGTACTTACAAATTAAAGAAGGTTCTTATATGAAATAAAATCTAAAAAAACTGCGACTGTTTAACCACTGTCACTAGTCACTGATATTACAAATGGCGCTGATATATCCGTGGATGGCGTCAAAAAAGTAAACAGACTTTTTTAATCAAACATTTTCGAATTTTGAAATAATTCATATCCACAGTTGTTCTACTTAACCCATAAATGCATGGTTTAATTTTTTAGTTTCCTATAATTTCCATTTCACATAATAGTGCATTGATTATAGGTAAATTTTGTAGAGTTTTTGTTATGTAGGATGCATCGTAGAACATGCATTTAAGGGTTAAGCTTGTTTCTTGCTCTTGTTTTAGCCTATGAATAGATTACGAATAATGTTCGTTTAGGATTTCGACGTTCTAGACATATGTGTATCAACTTTGTAACATTAGATACCGCTTTTAGTAAATTTACTCGCCTTGATTTTAACTGGGTCCTGTGATTTTTCGCTTTTTCATTGTAACTGTGTTTATAATAAAACACATCTTTTCAAGATAATTTTATCGTTTCATATATACACACGCACCGCGACAAGTTGCGACCGTTATTATCGCTTGGTGAAACGTCACTGACACTCTGAAAAAAAAATAGGCTTTTATGCGTTTGTTCTCGTATCGTACACGTTTTTTTTCCAAATTTGAAATAATTCTAATCTACAGTTGTTCTACTTAAGCCGGTTTCTTTGTTTAAGTTTTAGACTTGAAAAAAAAACCGATATGTCATTGGACCCTGTCATTACTCATTACCCTTGAAAAGGGTATACCAATTTAAAGATCCAGGGCACTGGCTTACTAAGGACCTCAAAGACGATGACGATATGGAGAGGGAGCAAAGGGAGCTATCAGTGAGGGCTATAGCCCGCACGTTCACTTGTTTATTTTATTGTAAGATCCTATTTTTAATAAGAACATCGTACTACTAGGTGTGATTTTACCTTTTGATTATTGTCAAAAGCTTTTACTAAATATTTGTAGGTTTGTGGGTGGGTTCAAAATATTGCAAGTAAGATTTAAACCACTTCTTGATGTCTGATTGAGCTGAAATTTTGTATACCTGCGTCACTACGGCGACAATGGATAATATGATAGATGAAACCTGACGCTGCAGCCAGGATTGTCTCCTCACTAGGGTTTTTTTTTGAAAACTGTATGTTCATATTAAATGCTCAAACTGGGCTGTTAAAATAAAGATAAATAAACTTAAACAAGATTTTATATTATTATACCTAGTTTATGTTTATACATGTACCTATATGGATGTTTGTGTAGCTGCAACAATTTTAATTTTGCTTGTTTATCAAAAATTGGCTCATTTGTTATTTGATTGCTCTCTGCCTTTATTAGAAACAAGAAATATTTCGCTAAAACAGCAAAATATGTTTCGTCTTATTCCATCCAAACTAATTTATAGCAGTAACTTGTTCCGCAAACCAATTATTGTTTTTGGTAAAAAAAACATCTGGCATAATATTACGTATTTTTGGACAAATAGTTGTTTAACAAACATTTTACCAAACATAATTTATATTGCCAATTTATTTTTGGTTCAAATTAAATTTCTTAAATTAAATTTGTGGCCTCCTAATTGTCTGTATATTTTTGACATTATGCCTTACGACTAAAGTAAACTTTTTGGTTCAACTTAAAACTTTGCACAGGTATTCCATAAAACACAAGTTCTAGGTCAGGTTTGGTTAGAGTTGAACTAAACTACTCGTACACAGAATAGGAGCACCTCGACCTTGTATTAAACGTTCTAAATGTGTGTTAAATTTGCATTTTATTTCCAACTAAATAAGAATGGAAATCATTAAACTTAGGTGCTATATTTTGGAAAAAGTATGCCATGCCAATAGAAACATTCGCCGCGAAGATAAATTGACATATTCAAAATGATCAAGTAATTGTTTACTAAACAACAATTAGCCAAACCATTATTTCGAACGAGAAGTTGTTACGCCAAATGATCACGAGTCGAAATTAAAATATGGCAAAAATTGTTTGGGATGTGATAATATACGATACATCAGTAAATTATTTTAAAATAGTATCGATAACTATTGATTTTTCCCATCCCTACACTAAATTCTACTAATACAGGTTCGTATAAAAAAAAGCCTACCTATTCGCCATACATTACTAAACATATTAAATTGATATAGAATAATTTTTATCACATAAACGGCCCAGTGAAGGTCTTCTCCTATCCTATTCGGACCCTCTTCTATTAATCGATAGTAAGTAAAAGTTCGTGCACTAAAAATTTAACCCTAAAATACGCTTGAAATCTAAAATAACTAAATAAGAAAATGCCTAAAATTGTAACTTCCTACTTTTATGAATCATAACTGCATGATTATATCTTGTGCAGCAATGACTGGGAATTTGAAATTGAATGTTCATTTTGAGAATACAACAATTTGAAATTTAGGAATTTTGAAATTTAGGGGTTATTTAATTAAGGCATTATGAAATTATTAAGACATCTAGATTCTCTCTAAAATTAATTTCGAGGACGCGCTGCTGCTAACATTCAATATCGCGACGTCAATAACCTGTCCAGATTACCTGTATTAGTAGAGGTGAGTGCATCCCTAATATATTATTAATTAGTAACGTAAAGGTTATTAAAAAGTAATTTCGTTTTGACTATTCTCAACTCTAGTCATGACGTCACACATGGGTCTATATGGGAATCCCTAATTGCCATTTGTCCTAATTCATCGTTTGTCCTAAAGCCATTTCCGCCTGATGTTTAAAACTTTTTAATGTTGTTATAACACAACTCTAATCTAGCCTAACCGCAGGTATTTTTGGAAAGCTTAAAAAGGTGTCTGACTCACCTGAAAACTAGATTAGGACAACCGATCGTTAGGACAAACGATATTATAGATTTCGAATGACACTCGTCACACATATCACGCGATTAAACACTTTAGACACAAGCAAAAACCAGTTTCATTGGATTTATATAAAATAAACAAAAATGCCCTTTTAAGGTTAAAACATTTTTTCTTTTCTCTCTTACATCTATTATCAATAGATGAGTATGCAAAAATTAACAAAAAAATCCGTTAGACATTGCAGCTTCTTAGGGGACACCACTTGCGGAAACATTGTCATTCACGATGACAAGCTTGTGCCTCCTAAGAAGATAAGACTGAAACCACAAGAGAACGGAGGATGCCAAAAATCACAGTGTTAAAATTACTGCTATAATCTAAAAATACAAGAACAGTAAGTTTACTACTTTTTATACACTTGTAAATAGACAAGGAGAGAGCCAACTTTAAATAGCGGATAGATTTAAACGTCGATTGTGAAATAGTACAAAACTTTTATTAACAAATACTTTTACGTTTCAATCAACAAACTTTCCGTTTCGTGTACTATTTTTTGATTCACTCAATTAATAAATTATTATTTAGATGAAGAATTATTAAACAAACATTAGAACTGGTTCTACTGATAGTGGCAAAAATGAATATCAAAACATTTAATAGTGTAGAATAGTATAGCTTATTATTTTTTACGATACATATGAGTTGATTGATTCAAATTTGTAAATAATTGTTGAGAAGTTTGTAATATCATAAATTTTCTAACGAACCACACTGGATTGATGATTGCACAACCAACAACCATTGTAAGAAAGCAGAGAAATATATTTTACCTCATACGTAACTTCGGAAGAGTATTTTTGCACGGTTTATTGCTACGGCCTTTGATTATAGAAATATAATAAAAATATAAGTAAATTATATTCAGAGATCGGAATATGGGTGTCATTACTCTCAATAATGTGGACATGGCTCCGAAGATTTTAATTAAACAAATTAAATTACATTAATTTATTGCTTACCTTAAAAAAAAATTGATCCTTTGAAAGACAGTAATAAATAAATAATACAAGCTCTTGTAGATTGAGCAAATCAACAGTAATTTTCATATTTTTCCGTGGTTAGTTTATTCCTTTTCACGGTTAAAATAAACTTACGAGGTGAAAAGCTTCTTTCGCAATCCACGGATGTTAATGAAGCAAACTTAAGTAGATTAATATAAATGGCCACTCCTCACGTCTTTGTATTCTTTATTTATTACTGTCTTGCAAAAGAACCAAGATTAGGTTTCAGGTAAGAAATCAAATAATGTAATTTAATTAAAATCTTTGGAGTCATATCCACATTATTGCGAGTAATGACACCCATTTGTCCGATCTCTTATTATATTGCATGTGAATATTTTGCTAATATCAATTATTTATTAATTATTTTTTCGCCGTGTGGTTGCCGGCTTAGAATTGTGCCACTCCATGTCTTCCCGTGGAGGTCGTAAGAGGCGACTGAGGGAGTAAGGGCTTGTAGTACTGTTAGGCGATGGGCTTGCTACCTGTCACTAATATACACTGTTAAACATCTTAGCCTAATTGTGCAAATTGTGGTTACAGAGTTGTCAACAAGTTTTTGAAGTTGTTGGTAATTCTGTAGCTCTGCCTACCCCACTCTGGGAATGAAGGCGTGAAGGTATGTATGTATGTAATTATTTACCTGTCTCTTTCTTCTGGGGTGGGGTATGGTAGGGGCATAACGTCCCACAGTGCTGACAGACGGTTTGCGTATTTTTTTTGGCTGGATCGGGGGGAACGCTTCTTGCGCAGGAATATCATCCGCTGACCTTCTCTTTCTATCCTATTACCAATACGGCTAGATTTCAAAAATACTTGCTATAAAAATGCCAAAATATCGAAATGATCTTTTTTCTCAAGATACCGATTATTTACCTGACTAAATTGTAAACTGACAAGGTCCTAATGACTAAAATTCGTAGCAGCTCACCTTTATCCTAAACCGCCTGTGATATCAAACAACAGAATACAAAATGTAATTTGAAAACCTGTTCATGATGACTGCTTTACAGGGCCGGTATTCTAGACGGTAAAAACGATATCGGAGTAATCTGTTATGGTCATACACCGGATTGACGGGAGCAAAAATGTACCTGTGCTAGTGATTCATGAAATGTCGACTTAGTTTATCGACATCGATAAAAAACAATTTTTAATCTTTTTAATCATCCATCATTATCATAAGTAATGGCCAAGTTTGAATACCTTTTTATTATGTGCAAACCTCTTTTATTCGTACTTATCGCAACTTTAAACACCTGGTATCTCATAGTGACCCTGTACTCAAGTCACTTTTGACAACCATTGAAATTACGTTGAATAACCAATTCATTCATTACAACAATATTCTTTAGCATTCCGACGACTTGAGAACCTTTCTGATTTTTAAGTCGGTTAAAAATGCCTCGAAAAAAAAGATTGTATATCTTCATGGAAAGCTGATCATTCTGATATAGAAGATAAAGGTGTGACTTACTTTTGCAAGAAATGTAACTATTTTGAGTGAGTTGCCTACAAAGCAAGATGCCTAACAAAGCAAGATGCCTAAGTATTATGCCTACAAAGCGAGTTGCTTACAAAGCAAGATGACTGACTAGCATGATGCCTAAGAAGTATAATGACTACCAAGCGAGTTGCCTGAAAATAAAGATGCCTGAAAAGTATAATGATTTATTCAATATTTCTTTTTAAATCGTTATTTCTTATTGGCAGAATTTCGACGGAGCTCTGCTTTCGCAGAGCTCCTATTTCTGGGTTCTTTGGCCCTCCGGGCCTGCTGCAAAACTAACATAACCTAAACCTACCTACCTTTTTCGACCTAGTTATAAGTTGCTTGTTAGGCATCCTGCTTGCTAGACATCTTGCTTTTTAGACGTTCTGCTCGATAGGCATCTTGCCTTTTAGACGTCCTGCTCGATAGGTATCGTGCTTTTTAGTCGTCCTGCTCGATAGGCATTTTGCTTTTTAGACATCCTACTCGACAGTCATCTTGCTTTTTAAGCATCCCGCTCATATACCAAATGTAAGATCCATATGTCACGACAAAAGTTGTCGATAAACTTTGTCGATATTTAATGAATCACTAGCACTGGTACATTTTTGCCCCCGTCAATCCTGTGTATGGTTATGGTATTGTGATGACGTCAGCCGCCATTACTGTCAGTAAATAAGAGCTCCATGTCTTCCCGTGGATGTCGTAAGAGGCGGCTAAGGGAATAAAGGGTTGCAGTACTGTTAGGCGATGAGCTTGCAACCTGTCACTGATACGCTGGTGAACATCTTGGCCTATTTGTGCAAATTGTGGTTACTGAATTATCAACAACTTTTTAAAGTTGGAATTATGTAGCTCTGCCTAGCCCACTCTGGGATTACAGGCGTGAAGGTATGTATGTAAATAAGATCTATTAAAATGGCGACCATACGATAACAGCTCAAACACGATATGGTTTTTACCGTGTTGAATAGAGGCCCTGGCCGGTTACATCAAACTAAAATGTTGACATTGACATTTACGTTTTGCCTTTAAGCTGTTTTGGGTTTAACATTTTAATCGCCGTTGTTTGAAATATAAGATACCAGATGTCCAGCTCATTTCACCAACGTCTTATATTTATTTATGTTCATATGGTTTTAAGCAGGTTATTCTGTTTTAGTCTTTAGCAATTACGGTAAGCACTGCATACGGTTTTGTTGTTTAATTGGTGGTGACACAGGCACGTCTGATTAAAAAAAAACAGTCGAGTGTCTCGGAAATTCGGTATTTTAAGAACATTTTCAATATTTAGGCATTTTGGGAATGAGATGTTTTGAATACAATACATTTTGGAATTTTGGGCATTTTGAGAATAAGACAATTTGAAATTTCGGCATTATTGGACTAAGTAACTTTGATATTAGTCCAATTAAAGATTTGACTTAGTTTTGGAGGCTTTTTTCAAATTTTACTACCTAGATTTAAATATGAAAGAATAGCAGCATCCCATTTCTTCCCTTGGGTGTCATAAAAGGCGATTAAGAGAGCTTGAGACGTAGTGCATACAATCTTAGCACCTTGGGTCACCCGAGCGGTGGCGGGTGACTGGATCAACAAAAGCATTTCCAAGGATTTGGTGTCAGGCCGACTGTAAAACTTAGCCAAAGCCTTTAGCTAGAGAGATGATAAGTAAAAAAAATGGAATGCGCGACAGGGCTAGGGCGTACCCCTTAGGCATCGCCCAGGGGCAGCACCCAGCTCCTGTGGGAAATCAACAAGGGTTGCACCAGAACAGGCGGTTGCGACGTAAAACGCAAGCTCTGGAATGTGCGAGTAGGTACGATGATTGGAAGAGGAAGGGAATTAGCAGATGTTTTAAAAAGCCTGAATATAACGTGTGTATGACCAATTCCCGTTTTATGTTGGAATAATGTCACAATTGGGTAACAGAGAAAAACGATTTGTTCACATGGCTATATGCTACATGTACGTACCTTGGGTCTCTGGAGCTGATCTTCAGAAGTTGAGGTTTTTGCTTGGGATAGGATATGATGTTGCATGTTTCAAAGAACCTTTCGTTTGTTGGTTCTTGATGATACGCGTTAAACTACACTTGCCGGCGTATTAACACTGATAACACGTTTGGTAACGTGACATGGAACACTACAAACTTAATTAATTTCGGAATATAAAGTTTTGGAGTCGAATCGAGGTTCCAGCACGAATCTGGTTGCTGCAATCGCTGCTATTGTGTTGTCTCGCTCGCACAAGAGCGGTTTTGTCATCTTGCATCTTCTTTACGCACATGTAGGACACAGCATTAAATCTGTGCTAGCCAATAAGAACGCTTCGTTTTTTCTAACAACTTTATCAAGTGTGCTGGGGCGCTTTGGCACGCAAGTTTTTTTTTATGGCATGGATAAGACAAACGAGCACACAGGCCACCTGATGGTAAATGGAAACTGTGACCCATAGACATTCGCATTCACAAGACTGCAATGCAATCCTAAGACTGCAAATGCGTTGCCAACCCTGAAGACTAAGATGGTATGCCTCTATGCTAGTCATTTCACCGGCTGTCTTATCCCCAAACCGGAACACAACAATGAGAACACCGCTGTTTGGCGGTAGGTTAATGGATACCCAAGTAACACGTAACCTGTATATTAACCAAAGTGGATATGGATTTATGTCCTAAAGTCCGAATAACACTTTTAATTGGCATTGGCAAAGATAAAATAGTTTTTAATAGCATTTGGTTCGTTTCGAAATGCTTAAAGCTATACTATACTCTTAAATAAAGATTAAACTCCTACTAAAGCATCGGGTATTTATAATATACAGCCACTTAAATAGCTTTTACACTTACACAAAGGTTAAAGTCTTATAATAGTAATTTAAAAAGCCCAATACATTAAATAAGCATTTACGTAATATTTTATCCAGCACTGGGCTGTAGTGGCTAATTTTTAAGATTAAAATCTTTGTAATGATCTGTGCTTGTGTTCATTTAATGCTAGTCCTATAGTAACATTAACTAAACAATTAATAAAATCTTAACTCCGTTTTCTTCATAATCGGTTTCTTCAATAAAGCTTTTAGTCGTATTTTGATATAAAGAAATGTATTTTTATTATTTCAAGGAATAATTACATCGTAATTCAATTTTGCAAGTGGTTATTTTAGTAACATCGTGAATTTGTGTGCATGCGTGTTATATTTGTCGCCATGGATAAAAACGATTGGAAAAAAACTAAAAGAACAGGCGGAATCAAAAGAAAACTTTGGTTAGTTTTACCAAATGATTTGCGATACGCTAATAAACTCGATAGTAACTAACCACTATGGTGTATAATGGCAGCAAACATTATAATTCGCGTATGAAGTGTTGCAATATACCTGAACACTATTATAGAGTGTCTTATACTTTGGTAAACCGGCTCAAAATATTTTGTTTAGCTATAGTAAGATTAACAGCATTATTATACATTCTTTGAATGCGTAAAGCATTTATATTATCTGACGCCATTTGCTTTCTGTTTCCCCTTCTTACGGAAACAATTAAAGTGATTAAAAGTGTCTAAAATCTGATTAAAAGAGCACTTTCTATAATTTTACTTTATGCGCGGTGCCTATAGAACCCACTTTATTCATTAAACTAAGCTAAGAGCTTATAATTTTACAAAACATATGAAGAGTCGATTATAATTTTCTATATTTTTTATAATAAAAAGCACTATCACGAGGGCGCGTGGAAATATTACCACAAAACGTTACATGTTTTCACAGTAAACTGACATCTGCAGCTGAATTTCACCAAATAACAGAAAATAAAGTTTACTTACCATTCAATATTAATTTTCACAATTATTTACTCGCGAATCTTCATGCTCGCCTGCACCAAACTCACAATAAATACTAAATCTAACATAACTTTTTTTAAATCTATTGAGAAATTCTTTTCTACAAAGGAAATAAAACAATTAGCATTTGAATATGTTCCCATTTAGAGATTGTATATTAATAAGGTGTATATTAGCTGTACTATGGTCGCAATAAATGCTTTAAGTCTAGTGATTTGTTCTTTACCGATTTCAATAATAACTTTATGCAATCATTGTAATGCTACTAAGCAGCCTTTATAAAGCTCAATGCTGTATAATTTGGGGCCCAAATTGCTCTTTAAAAAGCTGTAGAAAAGTAAATACAGCTAATATAGGATTTGCATATAATGCTTTGCGCGTCAATTAGTGCTGTTGTATGTTTTTTATAATGGTGTTTTGTGTTACTTGGGTAAGATGGTGGTAGCGATCCGGACGGACCCTGCACAAGGTCCTACCACCCGCAAAAATAGTTTAAATTAATTAATTAGGTATTTATAACTAAACCATAATCGAGCAGCGTGTCTGCATGAGACGAAATGGAAGGGTGCAAAGGCGAGAATAAAATAATAATAATAATAATAGGAGAAGGATATAAGTTTTATGATTGTGGAAGTGACGGCAAGCGAAATGGTGTCGGTTTTATTTTTGGATAGTAAGTTGAACGAATGTGTGGTGGATGTTATAAGAGTGAGTGAGAGTTATAGCTGTTAATGTGATTGTGGAGTTTGTTGTTAAATATACTTACTTAGTGTGCATGCACCCCAGTCAGGATGTGAGGATAATGTAAAAGATAAGTTTTGGAAGGACTTCGATTCCGTGATGATGGATGTGCCAGGGATGAAGAAGTGTATGTGGGAGGTGATTTCAACGGGCACGGAGGAAAACAGAATGATGGGTACGAGAGAGTGCATGGCAGTTGGGCATACGGAGATCGTAACGCTGATAGCGCGACACTGCTGCAAACTGCTTCTGCTTTCAACCTGGCAATAGCAAATACGTGGTTTGAAAAGAAAAACGAACACTTTATTACATACAAAAGTCGCCACGTGACATAAATTTATTTCTTGCTGGTAAGACGGAGCAGCCTAAAATGTGTCAAAAACTGTAAAGTGCTGCCAGGCGAACACTTAATCTCACATCACTGATTTAAAATAATGGAGGTAAAAGTCAGTGTCTTGTCCAGTAGGAACAAAGAACGGCCCCACCCCAAACCAGGTGGCGTATGAAAGAAAAAGAGTAATGTGCAAATGTTTAAGAGTCAAGTGGTAGATAGAATAATCGAAACGAAGGATATGGAAGAAAAAACTGTGAATTAACGTTTTAAAGAGATGGCGGATTGTATAAGGAGAATACCAAAAGATGTGTTTGGAGAATCGAAAGGGACAGGTATGATAGAAATGAATACATGGTTATAGAATGAAGAAGTATAAAGGATGCTTAAAGAAAAAAAGTAGCATTTAAAGAATGGCAGGGTGTAGGAAACGGGAATGATAGTTTAAAGACGATAAGAAGAGATTTTTATAAGGAATGGAAGAGAAAGGCAAAAAAAGCGGTAGCAGTTGCCAGGGCAAAGGTGCAGGAGAAGTTGTATGATTCACTGGACAGCCCAAGAGGCCAGAGGGAAATATACCGGATTACAAAAAGTGTATGAAGGATGACGCCGTTAAGGTTTTGTCCCAAGATAACGAAATAAAAGAACGATGGAAGGTTTATTTTGAAAAGCTATTGAACGAAGAGAAGGAACGGAATGGTGTGCCCAATGAGGTATCTGCAAGTATGGGTTTGGGTGAGGGAAATTAGCTTGGATGAAGTAAGAAAGGGAGTTCAAAGTGTGAAAAATGGAAATACCATAGGCCCAGATGATATACCAGTAGAAGTATTGAAGTGGTGAAAAGAGGATGGATATATGTGGCTAACTTTATTCTTCAATAATTCGTGCCATGTAAAGTCAATTTTGTACCTACGTCTGGTCGGTTGCTGGCAACACCAATGAGTTCAGTGTGGCGGCAGGCTTGCACCAAGGGTCGGTTGAAAGTCCTTACCTCTTCCTGTTAATTATCGATGCTCTGAATTTGGAGATACAGGAAGAGGCACCCTGTATGCTATTTGCAGACGACATTGTTCTTGTTAGTGAAGATGGTGTTGAGATCCAGAGCAGATTGGAGAAATGGCAACGGAAGCTGGAGAATGTTGAATTGAAAATCAGCAGAATCGAATCGTCTCTCCAGTTCTGAGTTCTAGCGCTTGATGTCACCTTCACTTGTAGTAGATGTTAAGCACGGAATGAACACTGGATGGATGAAATGGAAGTAGGTCACGGGAACAATCTGCGACTCCCGCATTCCCCATAAACTTGGGCACGAAAGGGATGAATGAAAGGCAGAGTGACTGTCGAGATGATGACTAATAGAGAAGTATGGAAGAAAAATACATGCTGCACCGTTCCCAAGTGAGTTGGGATAAAGGCAGGAGAATGATGATTTAAGTGTCGTGTACAGGAATATTAACCCTTTTTTATTTTAAACTTTAATCAATTCGTCTAGATTTCGAAACAGCTTTCTATCAAAATGCCTTTTTCTCAAGATACCGAATTATGAATCTGACATCGAGGATTTTTTGAGCTTAAATTAGTTTTTCTAGGAATAAAATGACCATTATGTTATTCCCAAAGTTTTTCATAAATTATTTTTAAATTAATTTAAAGTTTATATTGATTTAGAATCTAATCTAATCTAAATTTTGTAATTTGTCTGAATAATCTAAATTTTAGATTATTCAGACAAATTACAACATTTATTTATTTATTTATTCGAGGAGAACCAACAGCTTTACAAAACAATATAAAAACATGAGATAGCATCAACTAAGCCAGTAACATGGAGGATAAGTTGAGTATAGTTTCAGTTTGGTCATCGTAGTGGTCGAACAGTTTTCTAGCGGTATCCGCGTACAGTCAAGTGTAAAAATATGGGAGAAAGCAACATCGCAAAAATATGTTCCAATGCTCCTTATTCAAGTTTAATAAGATACTTCGTAATATATTTACGAGATGATTGTTTCGATCAATATTTTGGCACTTGACTGTACCAGAAGTCACTGCGTTGGGAAACCTTGGTAAAAACTTTTCGATTCCTAATAACTTAAGTTCTTATAAAAAAATCTATGGTCATAATCACCTCAATTTAGCCAGTGTGCAAAAAATCATCGATGTCAGAATTATTGTATTAATGATGCAAACTTAAAACTACTTTTAATTGAGAGAAATTATATTATTACAGCAGATATTATTATATAAATAAGTAAATTAAACTAATAACGTAGTCAACGAACAGTCAAAAATTGGCAATTGAATACAATTAATCGTGTTGTCTAGGTTAGTATCTTACGTAGGAGTGACCCGCAGGGATGCATACAATCTGTGAGCACTTAGAAGATCGGTTTAGTACTTCTCTCTCACTCACTCTTAATAAGATCGTATGAGAGCGAGTGAGAGAGAAATACTAAACCGAAGCCTCTTCTGAGTAAGTAAGTAAGTAAAATATTTATTCACAACAATAACACAACAAAAAATAAAAGTAGGAATAAAAAAGAAGAAAAAGAACAGATGTGCTAATGTTGCGAAACGGTCCCAACTCAGCATGTGCTGGCTGTGAAGCCAACGCTGGTCTTCCGTTGGGGCCGCAGTAAGTGCTCACAGACTGTACGTACATGCATACATACTGCGCCTCTATTCTACGATGGCAAACAAATATCGCTTTTGATCTGTTATCGTATTGTCAAAGTTTTGATGGCACCTATTTACTTGACAGTAATGGCGGCTGAGTTAACATTATGGTAACGTGTCAAAAGGAATATTGTTTGACGTCGTAGAATAGAACCCCTGAAAGAAAATGCATGTTAGTGACATAAGGCTTATGGTTGACCTGTTAGTAATAAAACAAATAAAACGACGTTAGGAATGCCAAATTTAGTTTATTGAAATAAACATACTGAAACAAGCAATTTCAAATCCGTCCGCGTCCATAAAACTCCAATGTGGAAACTACTTCATTCCATTAAAAGTGTCTAACGTGTCGTCGATTCGTGGCAGTGGATAATAATCCTTTTTGTTTACATCATTAAGTCGGCGATAGTCAACACAAAATCTCATGGTACCGTCCTTTTTCTGTACCAAAACTACCGGTAAACACCAAGGACTTGTTGATGGCTCAATAACTCTGTTCTTCTTCATCTCTTCAATCATGTCTTCTTCCGTTTCGACTGGAACTCGCCAAGGATGTTGTCGGATAGGCATGGCTCCACCAGTTCTTCCAATATTAGGAGTTCTTCCCTGGTGAGTCTGTTTTCGCAACCAGACAATAATCCTGTAATGTCCACTCCTGTACTTGAAGGTTTCCCGCTTCCATTTAATCCCTGACAACTTCATATCCAAGAAGTCTCGATAAGGCTTCCTTTACTAAGAGGTTGTTTAGTGTTGCTTATATTTAGGATCACACGTTGTCACAACCGTCCGAGCTGTTATCCACTGTTGACTACCATATATTTTTTCTACTTATACGCAGCGATGAGGTCCTCGTCCTGCATAGTGTGGTAATTTCACACTTTCACATTTGGCTTATGATCTTGGTTGTGGAATGTTCCTTCTAGCGGAGTAGACTTGTCCACTTACGCCACCTTCAATAGGGACTTCATCAACTCAGAATTTCAGGGCTCTAAATTTCAAATCGATTTTGAGCCATTTTTCTTCTAAAATCCAATCCAATAGTCGATGTCAGCAATGATGACTTTGTGCCAGTAGTTCTTTTTTCCAATTTCTACCGCCACTCCTTGCTCCCCCAGGACAGAAATGTACTGGCCGGTAGCCGTTTGCAGATGAAGATGCTTCATCATCATCATGTCAGCCGAAAGACGTCCTGTACTAGCAGGCTGTCCAATAACGAGCCTGATGAACTTTGAAACGCCCTTCTGACCAACTTCTCTATTTTCAGAGCCCACACGCCCCTGGTTTATGTCTTTTAACTTTGGTCTTAAGATGTATTCTAGATGGCTGTCACTAAAAAGTGCCTCCAAAGTTTCAATAAGGTGATCGTATGTTCTATATTTTCCCAGCACTTTCAGAATGATGAGGGTTTCATCTCGAAGTGCCAGGTCTCTCCAATTTGAGAAACCGACTCAAATTGCAGATTATAGGCCGTCCGTGATGAAGTTTCATCAAATGGTAGTACTTTGAATCTTCCAGTTGCCGTGATACATGTCTCAGGTCCACAGGTTCCCATGACCACTTTAATTTCCAGCTTTTTCACTTCGTTTCTTATAGTCTTGAGGCAATTTTCGTGGTCCTCAACTTTTTCTTTGACGTCATCCAGTTTTTCTTGAACCTTCGTCATTTTCTTCTTCCATTCTGAAGTTCTTCTTTTTATTATTGTTCTTCTTGGAACTTTTTCTGACCCTCTGGGATGATTATTGATTGTTCCTCTTGGAATTTCTTCTGACTCTTTAGTTTATCATGGATTGAAAAGTTCCTCTTGAGCTTTGAAGCGTCCCTCTTGTGCTCTAAAACGTTTCTCTTGATTTAGATTGTTCTTTCAAGAGGATTAGAATCGCGTTGAGGTTGATTTCTGTCTTAGACACTGTTGTTGTAGCTGGTGCGGTAGCAGTTGACGTACCGGCTGCAGCCAGAGTCGTCAGCTCTGCCCTCCTAAGCTAATACGCAGTATGTCAGATAAAATTCCTGTAGCAATATCAACCTTATTACTAAGAATAGAGAACTTAAACTGCTTTAGTTATTGGTTTTGGTTTTGCTAAGGCAGAGCTGCAGTATGGCTTCGGGTTTTGACCCCCTCCTGCTCTTGATATCGCGGTGTTACTGACATTTTCTATCCCACTTCTGACACACATATACTTTAGGTCCTGGACCACCAGTCCAGTTTTTGATTCGGAAAATTGGGCAGTTCCCGAGGGAGCAGCTATAAACGACTACTACACGGACGGAGCCGTGGGCAAAAGCTAGTTGTAAATATTTAATGAGAACGATCTTTAAATCTATGTATGTATATTTATTTTATATGACTCCACCAACATGACTGAATTGTAAATTGACACGGTCTCATAATGAGTAAAATTCGTTACCAGTTTTTTTTTTTTTTTTTTTGTAAATTGGGTATAGTGAAACGACGCTTAAATTGCGTAGCTATAAAAAAATACCATATAAATTTAGCTTCAGGTGATAACGTCTCTCACGCCCAACTCAAGTCTGATTTCCACGATTTTTGAATGTTTTTTTTAATAAAAAACTAGATTTCTTACTTAATCAGGTTATTAATATATTTTATTTATTTAGTTATCCTTTATTGCACAAACAAGTACAATGGCGGACTGGACTTACTTTGGGTTATTTTCTTGGGAATTAAAACGTATAGACCTAGTTTTTGATAATAGCTAAAATTTTAAACATCGGACCTGGCAGGATTAAGGGGAGAAAACCGTTATCGCATTTTGTATAAGAAATGAAAACACCTAATACCAAAATGCCTTAATTTTAATCTACTTCTAGCATTTGTCATGACTACACTTCTTTATCTTGGGGCACCGACGTCGCTATTTCGTAGGGATTGAATTTTTATTTTACCGACTATCTAAATGTCGATGGTATTGTACAGAGTTATAATCAGGCTTGGGACTTTTGGGTGCATACCGTGGTTCTAGAATTCATGGAGCCGTCATATGTAATTTTTTTTTTGGAACTTAAAGTGGAGGTATATCTTACACATTTAATACGAAAATATACACAAGAAACACGCTGTTGTTAGTAAACAAAATAAATTGAAGCAAATACTTGAAGTGACGAAAATAAAAACGTTTTCTTAAATTTTCCGATATTCCTCGTAACTTCTAAATGTTTGAGAAGGTACTGGCTTTTGGAATAAGTGTGTCATAATGATCTTTAAAGTAGTAAGAATGGATCGTTAATATATTTTCTTTTTTTGCGAGATTAAACTTTATCGATTGATCAAAAACTCTTTTGTCTGTTGAGAACGATCGCTTCACGTCCATTAAAGTTAACGTTATTATGAAATCGAAATCGGATCTGATCTAATACTTTTTCTAGTTTTTCTAGAACATTACCTGTAGCACACATTGTAAAACATTACGTGCTTGGTCAACAACTTGTAAAGAGTCAGCAGCGTGACATCTAATTTATCGTTTAATCTTTAGACTTTGACTTTGACTTCGAAAAAACATTTTAATATACGACGACTCCGTGGATTCTATAACCACGGTAAGCACCCAAAAGTCCCAAGGCTAGTTATAATAATATTTCATGTCACTGACAATAAGTCAAAAACAATCACTATTAAAAAAGAATGGGATGAATAAAAGTCGCGGGTGTCCGTTAGTTTTTGAACGACTTCAAAAAAATTATTACATCAGGTTATTGCATCTCGTAATATTAATGAGGTCATCTACTTATTTTTAATCAAGAAGTTTTAATATCTACGCTATATTGAAATTGAGCAGATATTATCGCATCGTTGCATAATAGAAACTAAAAACATCGATTTAGAGACGGTTGATAAAATAAAAATGCAATCCCTCCAAAAAACCGACAGTACTTTTCTCGATAGTACTTACTGGCCTGAAATGAAGTGTTGTCATTTTACCCTATAGATGTTTTGTGTTTAAATATTAGTCTCATATTTAGGATCAAAATTTCAAAAAAAGTTTTTTTTTTTAATATTTTAGCAAGATATTCTATTATGGAATGTTTATGGAATTTTAGGCATTTTGAGAATGGGATGATTTGAAATTTAGACAAAATGGGACCAAGTCAATTTGAGATTTAATCCAATCAAACACTAGCTAGGGCATTATGAAATTCAGTCGTAATAAAACCTACTGTCTTCTCTAACAATAGTTACGAATAAGCTTACTGCTTAACCTTAAGCAGCACAAAAAAGGAGTAAATCAAATTTCTTCAATATCATCATCATTAGTCAGTCCAGAGTGTACTTTTAATAATATGTCAGTGCATTCCTAAAATGATAACCAGAGGCCGGAATTTCCGTAGCACTTTTGAGCTGTCATAGGGACTTCTTGTTTTGAAAAAATAACGGCGAAATTGTAGCAAACTAACCGCGTAACTAACAAATTTATGATAGAGCAAAATAAACCTTACCGCCTTATTAAAAAGGTGCATTTTGCTCCTTATTTGCAATGTTACATACGCGGTGCAGTTTCACCGAGGTAATGTCAATTGATTTACCTGTTTACTTGGTCTGAGAACGTTCCTGAGGGTGCCACTAGTGGGGGAACAATAACTTTCCAAAGTCATCACGCTACGGCTTGGCTTGCGAAGTCTCCTTTTGGACTTCGGTGGCTGGGTTTCAGTAGCTATTGAAGAAACAGTATCCATTCTCGCCTCACGCTTGATTTTTTCTTTACATTCTATAAGTTGGTTGGCTTGAAATCTATTTAAATCACTGAAGTCCAAACAATCCCTTTTTCCACCACTTGGACGGTTTATCTTGTTAAAGTAATACAAGGCTCCCATGAAAGCTAACGGAATAAAAACTGTAAGAAAAAGTGTCTGTTAGTAAGGTATTTAGACACGCACAGCTTTTACAAGGCGATTCTTAAGCTCCGGCATTTTATAAGTAAATAAATAAATGTCAGGGGACAATGTCATGCCAATTGACCTTGTCCAAAACTAAGCTATTGGTTTGTACAATGGGCACTAGGCAATGATATAAATCATCATCATCATCATGTCAGCCGAAAGACGTCCACTGCTGGACATCTCCCCCAAGGCTCTCCACTCAGACCGGTCTTGTGCTTTTCGCATCCACCGCGTTCCCGCGATCCTTACAAGGTCGTCACTCCATCTTGTTGGAGGCCTACCAGAATGAGGATTAGACCCCGTTATCAATTGCTCAGTTTGGGGGCAAACGTCACAATAGGGTAGTCTAGGGACTAAATGGAACGGTGTTCATTAACACTACAACCTAGTGTATTGGTGCTTAACGGTTCAAAAAGGAAGTTCAAATTGATAACAGTATTGTAAACAAAAGCAGCATAGAGCATTAAAAAAACTACAGTTTTTGCCAGTTACATCTGTAGAGTTCGAAAAACCATTATCATTTTTAAATTTGATTTTTACAAGCAGGCAGCGAAGTTTGACTTCATATAATTTAGATTTTTTTTTTGTTAATTTATTATAAAACATACGATAATAAATAATAATAAAAACTTTCAATTCATAATACATACATAAGTACATACATTAACTCACGCCTTCATTCCCAGAGTGGGGTAGGCAGAGCTAAAGAATTACTAATAAGTCCTAAAACTTCTTGATAATTCTGTAACCACACTTTGCACAAGTAAGCTAAGATGTTTCCCAGTGTATTAGTGACAGGTGGCAAGCCCATAGCCTAACAGTACTACAAGCCTTTATTCCCTTAGTCGCCTCTTACGACATGCACGGGAAGACATGGAGAGGCACTATTCTAACCCGGCAACCACGCGGCATTAATAATAATTTCAGAAAATCACTATATCAGAGCTCTGTTAAGTATGAATCAGATCTTTTGATATGTTATTGAGTGAGTAAATCAACTTCATTTTGTATCATCATTGATAAATTAACCAATTGACAATTGACTTGTAAGTAATTTATTATTATAGTTTAATTTATATCGTGTTAATGAACACCGTTCCATTAAGGCCCCATACTACCCTATTGTGACGTTTGCCCCCAAACTGAGCAATTGATAACGGGGTCTAATGATGATGTATGATATAAATACCAGAAATATATACTTAAATACATAGAAAACATCCTTGACTCGGGAAGAAACATTCGCGCATATCACTCAAATATCTGCCCTTAACGGGATTTGAACCCAGGATTTCTAGCTTCGTAGGCACGGTCACTACCGGCTCGGCCAGGGTGCCGACAAATATAATCATAGTAGTTAATCTCCAAACAAAGACGCATCGCTTGCTTGTATGTGTGCGTGGCTCGACCGTACGCGCCGCGAGCCACCACAAGCAAACTCAACAGGATCAAGATCAAGCCGGTTCCAGTTAGGGCCGCGCCGTCGCTCATTTCGTCGCGTGCGTATTGAGCGACAGGGATAGACGTAAAAATGTGGTTGCCGTGTAAACGGGATAGAAGCTTTCCGTCCACATCTGGATACGACTAGGTAGCCATACGACCAGATCGCTTTACGACTACATCTCAAAAAGTCTGAGTCACTAAAGTACCACATAGTTTTCTTCATATTATGTCTGTCTTAGCAATGTTAACGGAGCCCCGCGTGGCGGGGCTCCTATTCCTGGGAAATTTGCCCTTCGAGTATTTAAAGTAACCCAACGAATCTAACCTACCTAGTAATGCAAACGAAAGGGTCATTCTGCAACTCGTGACTTTTTGAGATGTAGTCATCGCAAAGCGATCCGGTCGTATTGTGATCTAGTCACAACGTGATGTAGTCAGAGGGGTGCAATTCTCTTAGAGCCGTATTAATAAACTGATCTCGACTGTGATGCTCGTCTTAAGACTTGTCAAAAATGACAGCTCTCTATGGTTTGACGTTTAATTTGACGTAATTTGTGCCGTGCACCTCGGTCAAGATGAGTTTATTAATATGGCCCTTAAAAATGGCGGACGGTTGGACAAACAAGTGAATGTCGCAGCGGCGAGTTTGAATAGTCCCGTCAGAGCGACAAAACACATCTTAGCGCGTGCATTCTCCATCAGGCAGCCTTATACGTTCGATCTTATCGACAGAAGCCATGCTGCCAAATTGAAAATGCACGCGCTAAAATGTGTTTTGTTCGCTCTGACGTCTACTTAAACTCGCCGCGACATTCACTCGTTCGTGCGACCGACCGCCGGTTTTGAGAGAATCACACCCCAGATCGAGATGTAGGTAATTGCAAAGCGATCAGGTTGTATTTGCTACCTAGTCCCAATGAGATGCGGACCTACAGCTTCTATACCGTGTTAATTTAATGTTATTTATCTGGACAACTAACGCCTAAACTAAAGGGCAACAAATGGCCGAGTTTTCTATTTATACTACATGCTACTTCTAAAGTTAGAAAGCGGCACAGAGAAAATGGAATAAATGGACGGATCACGAAACAGGGTGGGCTCTTCAAACTGCAAACCTCATTTGGTGGGTGACCAAATATTGAGGCCGGGCTTGAATTATACATAAGCTTTGTTAAAACTGTGTAAA
Source organism: Acleris emargana (assembly GCA_927399475.2). Taxonomy (NCBI): domain Eukaryota; kingdom Metazoa; phylum Arthropoda; class Insecta; order Lepidoptera; family Tortricidae; genus Acleris; species Acleris emargana. The sequence continues at coordinate 2,884,154 of OV656858.1, forward strand.
CCACGAACTGTGCAGTCCAATCGTTGGTCAACGACTGCAGAGCCACAGTGCTACCACCCTCACGTATGCTGCCACGCTGACAAACGAATCAACAGGGATGGCTTTATGCGACACGCGAAGGACGTGAGATGAAGATACTTCGCGCATCTTGATTGCAGCGTCAAATTCATATAATTACTGTTTATTTAAAAACGATAACTTTTATTAAAAAGATGATTAACCAGAATTAAGAAGTTATAATTACTCAACTATTTAATCAAAAATCATCGTTGGGTTTGGAAGATTCAATCCAAAGTCAGATTGGAGAAATAAAACTATGGAGTTGGGTTAAACAGTTTCAAGGAATTATGATATTTGCTGGGTTGTAAATTTTCCATGCGTAAAATAGCCGTCCCACTCCCCGGGAAATGTGTAATATTGGTAGTTGACGTGTAATATCAAACTGCTATATGTTAATTTTTTTTTCGTGCCATGAAGTAGTGCGATGGGATTTTGTGGACTATTATATAATTAAAATATACTTACCAACGTTGATTATCACTAAATTAATCATAATGGCCGGTTGTGTATGTATTACATGGTACATATTTTGACCAACTTTTAGAAGTATGTCCGTCTCTACGCATCTCATGTAGAGGTCGTATAAACAGAAGCCGAGAACAAACGGCATATTTATCAGGAACGGCAACATCAAGATTGACAAGCCCTGGAAAAAAAAAACTTTTAATATCTACTTGTAATCTGAAGATAATAGCAACACATTTTATTCAAAGTTGATTATTCTGCGTAGAAAATTTTCCAGTAGCATTTTTCCCCATTCATAATTTTATCCAATCGCATTTTTCCCCATTTATCCGCGTCCAGTGGCGCCCTCTTTGAGTTTTCTAACTAACTAAAAAAAATCCTTGAAATCGGACGATGCTTTTTTGTAGCGCAAGTATAAACACAATTTATGGAATACGTAACGAACTTTGATAACAATTACCCTTGGAGTAGTCAGCTAAACGGAAAAAGGTGGCCACCGTGTTCCGTTAAGTTGATAACTCGAAGGTCAATTGTTATTAAACCATGTGAAGGGTCCACGGAAAGAACATGTCTAGTCACATTAGTAACTTTTTGAGATATCGCGATTTGAAAGTTAGGAACCATGTCATTTTGTACGTAATTTTCGTGTAGAGGTTTTTTTAAGAGTGAAAAGATACAAGTTATATGAAGATTTATATCTGAATCAGAGTGGTAGAATAGTTCATTTCGTCCTCTACATTTTGAGATTCAAAACTCATTTTCAAAAAAAAGTGACTAGACATGTCATGTTCTTTCCGTGGACCCTTCATGTGATATGTCCTATAAGTTGAATTTTTATTTGTAGTACAAAAAAGCACCGTCCGATTTTAAGAAAACACTTTAGTTTATTAGAAAACACAATAATAGTGACGAGGGCGCCACTGTACATCCGGCGTGCCCTCGGCGCAGTCTTAAGACTTCACCCAGTCGCAAATTTAAGATTTTTGTGATAAATAAATAATTAAAAAAAAAAAAAAACCTCGATGAATTTCTCTTAGAGCCCTTTCACACTAGCGTTTTTGCCGGCGGTTTCTCGGCGGAGCGGGAACGCGGCGTGCACGCGGCGTCCACGTCGCGTTCCCGCTCGCGATTATTTGCCGCCAGCATGCCGTCGCGGTGACGCCGCGTAGACGCCAACAGTAGTGACCGTACGTGGCTTGATCGCCGCGTCTACGCAGCGTCACCGCGACGGCACGCTGGCGGCATTTAATCGCGAAGATATCGCAGCGTGCTCGCCGCATGCACGCCGCGTGCACGTCGCGTGCACGCCGCGTTCCCGCTCCGCCGAGAAACCGCCGGCAAAAACGCTAGTGTGGATTGGAAAAAACTCGACTCGACTTCCACAATTTTATTCTCTAGAGGTAGTAAACAGTGGACGTTTTTACATGGTAGTGTTTAGTTGATTTGACAGCTGAGCTGACTCACAGCACAAAACAAAATGTGGAGCCATTAAAATTATTCCTAGTATAATTCTGTTATTCCACGCGAAACTGTGGTATAGTTACTATTTTAGAATAGGTTCACTATTCCTAGAATTATCGTTGGTAAATCGTAAAACTGAGTTACCCTCGATTAACTTGCCCTTTATTAGTAGTAGAATAATATTTATTCTCATTTAGTCGAATCAGCCCTAAGGTGTGACCTAGAACACGTCACCATATCGTCGATGATATTGCAAAACCGCGTAACTAAAAAAAATATGATAGAGCAAAATAAACCTTACTGTCTTATTAAAAAGGTGCATTTAGCTCCTTATTTAAAATGTTACTTACGCGGTTTTGCAGTTTCACCGACGATATCGTCCATGAAACTGCAAAACCGCGTAAGATACATTTTAAATAAGGAGCAAAATGCACCTTTTTAATAAAACAATAAGGTTCTTTTTTCTGTATCATAAATTTGTTAGTTACGCGGTTTTGCAGTATCACCAACGATATGGCATTCGACAAAAGTAGATTGATACATTTCGTCATTACTTTGAAAAGACCTTGTATCTCATATTTCGTGACGTACGATTTTAAACTTAAACGTGAGGAGAATTAAATTCAAACTCATAGATCTTGAAATATCAGATACGAGTTTTTTCTAAAGTAGTGACGATTTATGTCATATTTACCAGTAGACATGCAACGATGAGGAAAATGGCCGACGTGAGCCCCATTGCGTACACACAAATTGCGATGCATTTAAACACTGAAAATAATAATATTTGAATTAAATGGTATGCGATATAGTCGCCATTTCTGTCAGGCATTTGTACAGCAGTGTGACATTACAAGCTGTTTAATAAATAAAATATTGAGAACATAACTTTCAGAGCCATTGAGAAGTGCAAAAAGTTATTCTTTTGCTATACTTTTTTTTATGGGATGGGAAGGCAAAAGAGCACACAGGCCACCTGATGGTAAGTGGAGACTGTGACCAATAGATATTTGCATTCACAAGACCGCAATCCTAAGACTGCAAATGCGCTGCCAACCCTGAGGGCTAAGATGGAATGCTAGTCATTTCACCGGCTGTCTTATCCCCAAACCGGAACACAACAATGCGAGCAATGCTGTTTGGCGGTAGGTTAATGGATAAGATGGTGGTACCGACCCAGACGGACCCTGCACAAGGTCCTCCCAAAGCAAAGGTCATGGCAAAGTTTCAACTTTAAAAAGTAATCAGTAATTAAAGCCATTCGTCGGTGAAACTGCAAAACCGCGTAAGTAACATTTTAAATAAAGAGCAAAATGCACCTTTTTAATAAGATAGTAAGGTTTATTTTACTCAATCATAAATTTTTTATTTACGCGGTTTTGCAATATCACCGACGCATTACTGTTTGTACGTACTTAAATGCCGATTAAAGTCGAATGTTTGATGGTACTCTTCATCGAATGATTCGATACAGGTTACAATTAAGGAGGTCAGAAATATGACGGCGGCCACACCTCCGAGGGCCGTCATGGTCGCCATAAATGGCTCGAAACGTTGTAACTTCAAAATAGCTGAAACAAAATAATGAAATTTATTAAAGTTTCACCACTGTGGGTGACATCCTCCATTTTAAAAAAAACTGGTCAAATGAGAGTCGGTCTCGCGCACCGAGGCTTCCGCATTTAAGGTAACATGCTTGGTGACCACAAAAGAAAATACTCATTTTGTTATGAACTTTATTTTCTAGGCAATAAGGCTCATTTTGAATAGCCTAAGTTTTATACGAATTCTCAAAGTTTTTTTTATTATTTCTCAAAAACTGTGAATAATGAACACTTCTTTTTATTTTTTCCATATAATTTAGGTAATTATCTATACTTCAGGATTTTTTCAGGTGTTTTGATTAATAAACTTCGGAGATAAGGGAGGCAGCGGTCAGTTTTGTAAATTTTTGGCTATAAATGAAAAAATAAATCAGTTCTAAAAAAACCGGCCAAGTGCGAGTCGGACTCGCGCACGTAGGGTTCCGTACAACTATACATCTAAATAAATGTTTTTCTTTATTCTTTATTATATTGGAGTTGATTGAATGAAAGGTAAAATGCGGTTTACGATTTATAACGTATTAAAAAAAAACTAATTATTAGATCTCGTTCAAACCAATTTTCGGTGGAAGTTTGCATGGTAATGTACATCATATATTATTTTTACATTTATCATTCCCTTATTTTAGAAGTTACGGGGGGGGGGACACACATTTTTCCACTTTGGAAGCGTCTCTCGCGCAAACTATTCAGTTTAGAAAAAAATTATAATAGAAACCTCAATATCATTTTTGAATACCTATCCATAGATACCCCACACGTATGAGTTTGATGAAAAAAAAATTTTTGAGTTTCAGTTCTAAGTATGGGGAACCCCAAAAATTTATTGTTTTTTTTCTATTTTTGTATGAAAATCTTAATGCGGTTCACCGAATACATCTACTTACCAAGTTTCCACAGTATAGCTCTTATAGTTACGGAATAAAGTGGCTGTGACATACGGACGGACAGACGGACAGACATGACGAATCTATAAGGGTTCCGTTTTTTGCCATTTGGCTACGGAACCCTAAAAACAGTTTTAAAATGTGCAGATTGACCATTTTCGTCTGGCACTGTACTAATTTTTCAATCCCCCATTTTACACTCCTTTCCATACATACATACATACCTTCACGCCTTCATTCCCTGAGCGGGGTAGGCAGAGCTACAGAATTACCAACCACTCCAAAAACTTGTTGATAACTCTGTAACCACAATTTGCACAATCAGGCTAAGATGTTTAACAGTGTATATTAGTGACAGGTAGCAAGCCCATCGCCTAACAGTACCACAAGCTTTTACTCCCTTAGTCGCCTCTTAAGACTTCCACGGGAAGACATGGAGTGGCACTATTCTAACCCGGCAACCACACGGCAATTGACAGTCCTTTTCAATTATGAATTAAATTAATTTCTTTTTTTTTTGCTAAAAACAGATGCGAGAAAAATATTGCGGCAACTAACTAGAATTATTATTTGTTCTTCAAAATGTACATTAATTAAGCTTTTAATTTGTATGCGTATTGAAATAAATAAATAAACATTACTTTGTTTTATTTGACTCAACCTTAGTAACAGAACTTATAGCCGGACTAGGTACACGTAAGTGGGACGTGCACGGACTATTTATCATCGAACGTGGTGTTCCACAGGGCTGTGTCACGTCTCCTTAGCTGTTCAATCTATTCATGGACAGTTGTTTGTCAGATCTGAGAGAGTATGATTGTGGAATAAGGATAAAAGAGTTAGTTCTTTCAGGACACATAAAAAGCTTTGTATATTTGTCTGTTTCTAGATTTGTAGGTTTGCAATGTAGGCTTAATATTTTTTATATATAATAAGTTTTATCTATTAGCTCAAACAAAAAGAAAACCTAGAAAAAAAGATTCTTAAAAAAATACCGTGTGATTATGAGTTAAGATAATTATGAATTTATGACCTAACACATTATGACTAAAAATAAATTTGGCACACAATTCAAATCCATATTTATACTTAAAAAAAAAGAACTTTTAAGGGAGTATACATATTTATAAGCAATCTGAACATTTTAAAGGACAATGGGCAAAAATGTCCCCACCCACCAACAGACATGAAACGTCCCAGTTTATAGATCTTGGCACCATGACGTATTTTTATTATGGCGACGTTTGCCATATGTATGGGGTTTTCTTAGAAAATCAAAATCATATCGCATGGAAGTTGTTTAAAATGAACACATTCTTGCTTTGCTTGGCTCTTGAAAGGTTTTTTTTCATTGAAAAATTCCCATCAATTTTGCTACTTAAATAGGTTTTTTTTTTTTTTTTTGGGTCCTAATGAACATATGGACATGCATCCCGTGACTGTTGGAGGGTGGGGATGGGGTACCTACAAAATTGCCCATCACCCTTTGATTGTATGCTTTTTTTGTTATTGACTGTACAAAAGTATAAGTTGGAAGATGAGAAGAAAAACAAATAATACATTTTATTCCCACTTCCAACCTGTGGCAGGTTGGAAGATGATGTCCCAATATCCAACCTGGGTGGGATGGCTAGGTTGAAAGATGGGAATCACTCCATATTTCATACAGACCTAGATTTTCATAATATCTATAACATAATCAAATTATATTCATCGGATAGGTGAAAGGAAAGCAAAACGTTATCGCATTTTATGTTTTTTTTGGATGCACAATATTAATAAATATAACCTTAAATAGGTAAGATAAGATTTATTTCACAGGATGTAATTCCAAAATGGCAGCTTATTAAGACAACAAATGGATTAAACAATATATTACTAGGTACCCCGTGTGGTTGCCGGGTTAGAATAGCGCCACTCCATGTCTTCCCGTGGATGTCGTAAGAGGCAACTAAGGGAATAAAGGCTTGTAGTACTGTTAGGCGATGGGCTTGCAACCTGTCACTATACGCTGGTAAACATCTTAGTCTGATTATGCAAAATGTGGTTACAGAATTATCAACAAGTTTTTGGAGTTGTTGGTAATTCTGTAGCTCTGCCTACCCCACTCTGGGAATGAAGGCGTGAGTTTATGTATGTATGTTACTAGGTCGTACAGTATCGTTCCTCTTTTGTATTTGAACATTTTTCAAAGAATTTCCTTGTTGCTGAGGCATTTTTTTGGCTTATTTATTCCTAATTGTATCTTATTCTTTATCATTGAATTAGCATTAATATTGTTTTATGCTACGAAGCCCTTGGTGCACCAGTCTAACTCGCGCTAGATTGGTCATCTACAGACCTAGGAATATAGGGGGCAAAATTAAATGATAGCTAGGGATCGCCTGTATCGATAAACTCAATTATCGATGCTTTTCCAATATACTAGTGATCGCCCCCAGCATTGTTTGTAAGTTTGTATTTTTTGTATTCTTTTTTGAAGCGGTAGGCCGCTTCCACAAAAATTGAAAAGTCTTTTAGCCACCTGAAAAGGATTCATCAGTCGAGACGGAGAAAATTAACGCCCGATAATTTGGAATAAATTCTGATCGTTTACTTAACAATAGCAAATGGGGCTTAATGAAATACAAAATGAGGAAAAAAATCATGAGTGAAGGTTCAAAAATCCTTTTAAAATAAAGAATAACCAGAATTTTGTTGCTATTATGTTTTATTTTCATACTGTCAATAATATTTTTTTACGAAAAACACTTGGAGTGATCCCTGGTATATGGGAAAAGCATCGATAATTTAGTTTATCGATATAGGGAATCCCTAGCTGTCGTTTGATTTTGCCCCCTATATTCCTAGGTTTGGTCATCTAGTTCTTATAAGGACTTAATTAGTTCCTAACAAAAATATACGACTAGCTCTAGCTCCATCCATGTCTTCCCGTGGAAAACGTAAGAGGCGACTAAGGGAATAAAAGCTTGTAGTACTGTTGGGCAATGGGCTTGCAATCTGTCACTGACACTGGTAAATAACTTAGCCTGTTTATGCAAAATGTGGTTACAAAATTAACAACAAGTTTTTAGAGTTGTTAGTAATTTTGTAGCTCTGCCTATCGCACTCTGGGAATGAAGGCGTGAAGCATATGTATTATTGGCATCAGATTTTATAAATGTATTTTGAATTTCAACCCATTCCAATGACTAGGCTTGATTCCACATTGACTCTAGCCAGTTTTACTTTCATGTGAAGTTGGAGAAAGGCCTTGAGATATGAAACACTGGAGACGTACCCATCTTGTTTTTGTCAGCAGAAATCGCCCAATGGTGGAGATAGGCGTCCGCTGTTCACTGCGATCAGCTCGTGCACATAATATTTTTACATAGTGTTAAATAAACTTAGAATTTTGAGAAAACATCATGTTTATAGACGTCTAAATGGGAATTTGACACATAAGTAGGTTTTTTCTTGTCAGGTTGTGAGTAGAGTTATTATGAAGGTGGGATTAAGCAGGGCATAAATTAAGTAGACGTGAAGAGGTCTCGAGCAACGAAAGCGTACTTTTTTAATTTGACGCCTGACCTTTTTATCCGACTGCCGAAGGAAAAGGGTATATAATGTGTTTACAGATGTAGTGCATAATTGTTTTCCATCGTATTTTGTCGGAAACGTTCGTATCTGTCATGCTTCTTCAGTCAACCTCAGTACTTTTGTACTGTGACGAACTGAAATAGCAAGACACGTTCGTACGTTTCCGTGAAAATACGAAGGAAAACAATAGGGAATATGCATGTTTTTTTTTTACAGCTTCAATTGAAGCTGATTCATGTAACAAACAGATCACAAAAATCATTTTTTGAATAACTATAAAAATAACCAAGATATAAGCCAACAAAGATTTGTTCCTATCTCTTTCTAGAAAAAAGGAATTTTACATGGAGTTTATATGGCCGCAGTGCACAATGACGTCACGGTGCACATCGGATCTCTCTGTCTAATTAGAAGTTTGAAATGCTTATAACTTCCGTATTTCTTGACCGATTTTAATTTTAATTTCCGTTTTGGTGATCTCTTTTACGGTATTTTCATATTTTGATGAGAAATGCGATTTTTAAAATCCATGCATATTCCCTATTCTACAAATATAACATCGTGATTATTGACATTTCAACGCACAGCCAACCGCTTGACCTAGAGACTTGAAATTGTGCTTTTAGGCTGAAACCAGACGAGCGTACTTTTTGAGTTGTGAGTCGCGTAATTTCTGCTCATCCATTCAGTTTCATAGTAGTAGTAGTAGGATGATGAATGGAGGAGTAGAAATTACGCGACTCACAACTCAAAAAATACGCTCGTCTGGGTTCAGCCTTAGACGGCGAATTTATACAGATTCTCATCTACCGGTGATAACTAAGGGCACACCAGCGGATAAAATAAACGCATGTTGGCATCTACAATATGGGTGTATGTTAAAAAATGTATCTCATTACAAATGTAAATATACCAGCAACTACACAAGGATACACAGTCGGGGCAATATGTTGTAAGTTTTGTGTATAATTTACATCGCACGAGTCGAGTCGCACGCAAATACATCGATAATCTAATCGATTCAAAATAGATCCTCCGCCTCCGTCAAGACGAATATTTAAAAAAAAACATAGACAAACTAATGAAATCCCTATTCTCAAGTCACTCGATGTGAAATTAATGTCGTGCGGTTTATATTAAAAAAACATACTGAATTGACGTTTCGAGTCGATAACTGTTTTAATATACCCGCTTGAGTCTTGATAGCTGTTCCAAATTTAAACATATAACGTTACAAAAATCTATACTGTAATAGCATTACAGTGCACATTACATGTACCTACTACCATAGTATAAATATAGAAAAGTAGCTCGACTCCGGCCCTTTAGGAGATTCTGATAACAATTGCCGCTCGGGCGTCAGGGTTGTCCAAACTTGTTTTTCAATTTAAGTCACCTACTTGGCCATACTTTCTATGATTTATAAGAATATTAATTTTCATAAATTACACAAACTTAAAGTAAGTAAGTATAAATATTGTTAGGTACAGTACCCCAACGAAAATGTTAAGCACTTTAGTGCGTTGTCATAGTAAATTTCAAACAGAACATCAAATGACACACATGACAATGACTATGACATTCACAATGACAAGGTTCTAAGTATGCTCAACATTTTTATTGGGTGACTGTACCTAAGTACCAAATTTAAATTATTTTACTTATATAATTTTATCTGTTGACACTATATTATATATTTATAGGTATGTGATGGATGTGATATGTAAATTCCTTTTTGACCTTTTGATAATGCCGCTTTCGCGCAAGGCGGTTCCTTTGACTATTTACCTGTTATTGGATTATGTATACTATTATTTAGACATCCGTATACAGAACAATATTTACGTCTTTTCGGCAGCGACATTGTATTGTCGCTCGATAGCGATAGGTAAGTACGCGCACTACCAACAAAACGTAACCGAGCGCAAGGACGCCGCAGCCCCGACTAATGTACACTCGTAGTATCCTGAGATTTAGTATAAAGTGGGAGTTTAGCCCCTCCCACCGCCACGAGCCGCGCGATGTACCTTTGTTTGAAGACGTTCTACTGTTCTTATACTGTGCTACTACCACCAGACAAGAAAGTTCTCATAGGTAAATTGGTTGTAATAATGATGGTAATTTCCTACGGGTTTTTAACGCATAATGTTTAATTTTCTTAATAATAGTTGAATGCATGAATTAGGCGTACATGGAGCCGAAGCCAACACGCAGAGGCCTTATAGACAAGTATTCATTTAGTAAAGGGACACCAACCGGCGATTGTCCCCGAGTTCAAACTATAGAAGTATGGGAACATTAATAATAGGCTCTATGAATGAACTGATATGGATTGGTAAACTAGGCTATATATGAAACTACGGCGCCTGCCTGGCCAATGCTAATCACTTTGCTTGGCACTTAAATTGCAGGCGGTGACTAGCCAACTCAATGCAATGGGCCTCAAAGAGTTGCTTTGGACTTTAAACGACCATAAGGTGCCCACTCGCCACTTTTATATAGCTCATGCGACTCCACTCTGACCGGTCAATAAAGGCAAGCCAGAGGTAAGGGTCTGTTCCTCGTCATTGTACACCACAGCTGCCCGGTGAAGGCAAGCGTGAGGTGAGGAACAGGACCTACCCTCGGGAGCAATCAGGTCCGTGGTGTCGCCACTCACCAACAGCTCTTCTTCTTCTTCTTTCTTTATGTCATAGAGAAGGCAAACGAGCACACAGACTTCCTGATGGTAAATGAATCTGTGACCCATAGACATTCGCATTCACAAGACCACAATCCTAAGACTGCAAATGCACTGCCAACCCTGAGGACTAAGATGGAATGCCTCTATGCTAGTCATTTCACCGGCTGTCTTATCCCCAAACCGGAACACAACAATGCGAACACTGCTGCTTGGCGGTAGGTTAATGGATAAGATGGTGGTACCAACCCGGACGGACCCTGCACAAGGTCCTCCCACAAGTAAGCTCGCCACTAGCTGCCCTGTAGCATTATTATTATTTATTTAAAAGAACCCACGGTCTTCTCCACATGCATGCTAAAACCACTAAGCTATCAAACCTAGTGCCCGCGGAACCCAAATGGGCTATTTCTCGAATTATTTCATTGCGAATGTTATTCGTATAACTAGAATCCAATCTTTCCACCCTGGAGGTTGTGTCGGCCACAGGCGCGGCGTAATGGCCGATTTGGATGAGACAAGCGCAGTAGGCGAGGTTTTAGATTAAAATACACTGGCCCGCAAAACTAAGTATCACACTTTTAAAATTGCAATAACTTTTTAAGTACACAAGATATACTTTCGGAATAAAAGGGACTCGAAAACGAGTTTAATTTTGTATATAAAAACTTCATAGTCAGTAACCTTCTTTTAAGAAATGGCTGAAAAAAAAATTAAAAACAAAAATACTCTTTTTCGCATTACAATTTTACCATTCATTTTTTTGTTTCTGTTTTTGATTTCAATTTTTTCTTGATCGATGACTCTTGTTACAAAAGCTAAGTTAGACAACAGCCCATAAACTTTATTTATCATGCCTCTTTCAACTGAAGGATGTGCTAGAATCATGACTTATCTGGAACTAGGTATCAGTATGCGTCGTACTGCAAGAATGGTGGGTGTGACGTTACGAACGGTCCAGAAGGTGAAGCGAAGGTACGAAGAGACTGGAAACCATCTGAGGAGACCTTGTAATGGCAGACCCAGATGTACTAGTGCCCGAGAAGACCATTATATTGTTACCACTGTGTTGAGAAATCGCCACCTAAATGCAGTTGAAGTTCAGCAACAGCTTCTTCAGACCCGAAGGGACTACATTAGTGCCGATATAGTGAGAAGAAGACTTGCTGAAGGAAATCTGAAACCCCGAAGACCAGCGAGCGGCCCCAAACTCGAGAGAGAGCATCGAGTAGCGAGACTGCGATACGCCCGTGAACACAGACAATGGGATGAAGAAGAATGGTCAAGAGTTTTGTTCACAGATGAGTCTCGATTCTCACTTTACACTTCTGATGGAAGGCGAAGTGTCTACAGGCGATCTGGTGAGCGATACCTTCAAGCCTGTCTTCAGAAAGAGTCCAGTACGGTGGAGGCAGTGTACATGTATGAGCTGGCATATGTTCAGAAGGTCGCACAGAGTTAGTGGCCATAGAAAATGGCACTCTGACTGGGGTAAGATATGCCCAAGAGATTCTCAATGAGTATGCAGGGCCGTATTTAGCAAATATGGGTGATGGATCGATGCTGATGCATGATAATGCCCGACCACACACGGCTCGAGTCGTGCAAACGTATATTCAGGAAGTTGGTATCAGCGTGATAGCTTGGCCATCAAGAAGTCCTGATCTCAACCCAATTGAGCACGCCTGGGATGAGCTAGGGAGGCTAGTCAGAAGCCGCCGACCACCACCTACCACCCTCAGGGCTCTAAAACAGGCCCTAATAGAAGAATGGGAGAATATTCCCCAACATCGGCTCCGAAACCTCGTGTTCAGTATGCCAAACCGGCTCGAAGCTGTAGTCAGAGCCCGAGGAGGCAATACCAGTTATTAAAAATTAAATAAAAACATGTAAACCACTTACAGTACTTACAGTACTTATAAATGTTAATTGAGCTTTTAAATTAAGCTAAAAATGGCTATTTTATTGTTTTTTTTTTTTTTAAGTTGAAAATGTTACTGTATAGTTAACAATAGTTGTAAAAGAAAGCTGATAAAATTTGCTATAAAACGTTATTTATTTTAAATCTCTAACTTCTATAGCTTATAAAAAAATAAAAAAATAAAAGTGTGATACTTAGTTTTGCGGGCCAGTGTATATAGTAAAAAAAGTATTATCTACATCCATATAATTATGTTTTTTTTTTTTATGCCATAGTAAGGCAATCGAGCACACAGGCCACCTGATGGTAAGTGGAAACTGTGACCCATAAACATTCGCATTCACAAGACTGCAAATTCACTGCCAACCCTGAGGACTAAGATGGAATGCCTCTATGCTAGTCATCTCACCGGCTGTCTTATCCCCATACCGGAACACAACAATGCGAACACTGCTGCTTGGTGGTAGGTTAATAGATAAGATGGTGGTACCAACCCGGACGGACCCTGCACAAGGTCCTCCCACAAGTAAAGTGTTCAGAAAAGATAAGCAAATGGCCTTTATCAAGAAACTTATATTTGTTAACATTAAAGTATTGCATGTCATTAAAGTATCGGTTATAGATGTGGTTGCATCTTAATGGTTACGTTAAAGTATCGGTGATGATACTTTAATGTAAATCTTTATATATAATTCTTCTGTCCGTGTGTTGACAGTGAACTCCTCCTAAACAAACTGAACCGATTTGAATGCATTTTTTTGTGTGTGTTCAAGTGGATTCGAGGTTGGTTTAGATTTACAAATAAACCCGGCAGATGGCGCTGTAGTCGGTATCTAGGTTATTCTAATCGCTTGGTATATCATGCAGGACAACGTCTGTCGGGTCCGCTAGTATAAATATTTAGGTACATTAAAATACTGGGCAACCACAGAGATAGGTTTTCACATAGGTATTGTAGAAAACGTATGATATGTAGATAAAGTTATGTATGCGACTGTCTGTAGACATAATTTAACATAAAAACACTGGTGTGATCTTATTATTAAACTCTTTTCATAAAACCACACTCGTGTCCTAATCGAATACTGTCTAATAAACGGTAAAAGACGTCAATATCAGCTGCCGAATTCTAAGTCTGTGGAACCCAAAATAACTATATATCAGGGGACAATGTCGCACCAATTGACCTAGTCCCAAACTAAGCTCTAGGCTTGTACTATGGGTACTAGACAACGATATAAGTACTTATACAGAGAAATATATACTTAAATACATCGAAAACATCCATGACTCACGAACAAATATTCGTGCTCATCACACAAATAGGTACCCTTACCGGGATTTGAACCCAGGACCGCTAGCTTCGTAGGCAGGGTCACTACCAACTAGGCCAGCGCGTCGTCAAATGGCCTATTGTAGCCTTTTTCTTTTACCCCGTCTAGCGTCCCAACATAATACGTGACTAGGAATACACAAGGGGTATCTGCACGGAATAGGAACGCGATATTGACGCTGCGAGGTCTCAAATCTTAGCTTTTATTGTTTTCAAATACTTTAAGATTTTCGCATTTTCGCTTAGTAGCCGACAGTATTTTTTTATTTTTTTTATATATCATGGGAAGGCAAACGTGCACACAGGCCACCTGATGGTAAGTGGAAATTGTGACCTATAGACATTCGCATTCACAAGACTGCAAATGCGTTGCCAACCCTGAGGACTAAGATGGAATGCCTCTATGCTAGTCATTTCACCGGCTGTCTTATCCCCAAACCGGAACACAACAATGCGAACACTGCTGCTTGGCGGTAGGTTATAGATAAGATGGTGGTATCATCCCGGACGGACCCTGCACAAGGTCCTCCCACAAGTAAAGTATTGACAAGTGTTGAGCTTTAAAAATTAATTAAAATTAAAAATGATTTATTCAGTAACTTAAATTGTGTAACAATATCTGTGCTGGTGCCTCTGTTTAAGTATACATGATACTTGTGTTAAGAGAACACCGCTCCTCCACCAGTTGTATCTTACAATAAAGTTAGAAAATGAGCGTCAAATTATGATCGCCTTTATCGCGGTGGATAAGGTATCCGTTTTTCTCCCACTTACATACTGGTTAGAAAGTAACGGACGTTATATCCACGTTTATTCACATCGAGAAACGTAATTTTTTTTAATTTTTTTTTTGTTTTCGTGATTTCAGAGTTGTTCCGATAGTGAAAGTTGTTCATATTTGTGGGTAGGACACAGAGGTGATAATTCGTCGGCGATACTGCAAAACTTACAAATTTATGATAGAGCAAAATAAACCTTATTAGCTTATTAAAAAGGTGCATTTTGCTCATTATTTAAAATGTTACTTACGCGGTTTTGCAGTTTCACCGACGAATTTGTACTACGACTTTCACCCTGTATTATTACCGACGTATACCTAAAAGAGCCCGTATATGGCCAATTTATATGGATTTTGATTTTACAAGTTAGTTTTCCTACAGTATCGAGTACATGGTACACAGATGAGATAAGACGCCATCTTGGTTTTCACGAATCACCAAGCAATCCTCAGAGTGCTAAGGATCAAGTTAGGGTAGTCAAATACACCGAACAATAACCTAGCGATCGATAAGCCGTCAATTAAGGAGATGGATCGCGAGTCAAGAGTTGTGACGTTACTCTTAGATTAATTGTTACTAGCTAATTGATTGGTACAACCGAGTTGGCTTTTGTATCGAGTAATCTATCGAATAAGTTAGGTAGAAGAATAATGGAATTTATTATCACCTAACTGTCCATAAAGGCATAATGTATGTATGTTTGTATGTATGGTTCTCTGTCCTGAAATTTGAATAGTTCCCGAGGAAATAGCGATAACCGATATCTATGCGGGCGGAGTTGCGGCAACAACTTATTCTGTACCTTATTCTGTAACTGTACTTATTCAGGTATATCTCATATGTATGCTGACGATACACAAATATTAGTTCGTGCAAATTCTATGCAATCTATACAGGACCTAAATAGCGACCTCCGTAGCATCTCGGCATGGTCAACCAATCATGGGCTAGTGTTAAATCCTCAGAAATGATCTTATATCGTTTTAGGTACGAAGCACCAAATAGAGACAGTTCGTAGAAACAAACCGTTGGTACTTGTGAATGATGTTCCCATTCAGGAGTCCGAGCTTGTCAGGAATCTAGGAATACTATTTGATAACAGGTTAACTTTCGAGGATCACGTTAGGTCAAAAGTGGGGAAATGTTACGGTGCTCTCAAAACGCTGTATAAAATAAGGCCATTTCTGAGTACACCTGTACGACTCAATCTGATGGACACTCTGGTTCTTTCCAACTTGGACTATGGGGATGTTGTTTATGGACCTCGTTTAAACAAGAGGACTGAGAAAAAGATACAGAAAGTCCAAAACTCCTGTATAAGATTTTGTTATAATGTCGAAAAACGGTCACACATCACTCCATGGCTCAATAGTAATAACATTTTATGTATGAAGAACAGACGCATCTTAAAACTCAACTGTCTAGTTTTTAAGTTGAGGAAACACAAAACTCCAAATTATTTGTACAATAAGTTGATGTGGCGTGGTGACAGGGAGGGTCGCTCGCGGCCTGAGCGGTACCCCCGCATAGAACTACCGCTCCCGCGGCTAGTCTCTTTTCGGGGCTCTTTTCGTTTTGCAGCATCTAAATGCTGGAATGACCTACCCCCTCCTGTTCAAACGTGCAAATCGATTTTTAGCTTTAGGTTAGCCTGTAAAAAATATCTTATTTCTGCGCAAAAGAAATCTTGTTGTTGGACTAATGTAACGTCAACTAATAGCGCTCGGTCTTAATTTATTTTGTTAATTTCTAAACCATCATCTTTTCCCTTCACTCTGCCACTGTTTTGTTTTTGCATTGTTGATTTGACAATATGATTAAAATATAGCTCTAGTTATAAGTATAGCTGTGGTATGTTTTGACAGCCGTCTACCGATACTGTATCCAGGTGAGGACTGAAAAACAGCTCCATAGCTGAGTTCTGCACCTTTTCACCAGCAATTTTGTTATTTTTGTTTTACTTTGTTTTCTGTTAATGTTGTTTGCTTGTTGTTGGTGAATAAAGATTCTTTTATTTTTTATTTTTTTATTTATTTAACAATACAACATATATGCACAATTAAATCTGGTTTATGTATGGATGTTAGGTACAGAAAACTCACATTTATACTGAAGTAAAGCTAGGCCGATTTGCTAGTTCTAAGGTAAAATCACGTATCATGGACAATCCCAATAAAAATAAGCATTAGAGATTGGTAAGCTATTATCGGTACAATTTGATTACAGTTCAATAGTTCGTGATTACCTATAAAGGTAAAGTTATTATTGTTCTTCATCGGAGCACTGTCCAGCATAGGTGCATTTACCTTACTAATATAGGTATATATATAATATTTTCGTTTATAATTACAAAGGTTTATTTTTGTTACATATGCTAAGTGCAGTCCTATTTGACTTCACACTACAGTGCTACGTTTCTAAATTGGATCAAGTTCCTTATTTCCTTATAACTGTAAAGTTATTATTTTATAATTTTATTATTAGAAGGGAATAAAGGCTTGTAGTACTATTAGGCGATGGGCTTGCAAGCTGTCACCAATACACTGGGAAACATCTTAGCCTAATTGTGCAAATTGTGGTTACAGAATTATCAACAATTTTTAAGGTTTCATGGTATTTCAGTAGCTCTGCCTACCCCACTCTGGGAATGAAGGCGTGAGTTTATGTATGTATGTATGTATGTTTGTAATATATGTGTTTGTAAAATCAACGCGAACCAAGCTAGTGTAAAAATAGTATTTATAATAAAACGTAGAACTCGTATTATATTCTTAACTGTTAAAATCTTTGATTAATTTAAGATTATAAGTTAAGATAAATTAATAATGTATTTGTTTTCTTGTGTAAGAAATAAACAGTTTTTTTTTTTTCGTGTGATATAAATCTCATAACTATCAATTCACTTTCTCACCACTTCAAGCCTGAAAGTAATTTTACTAACGACCTAAAAACCTCATTCAAAGTAAACGCTATGAAAGTTCGAAGAAAATAACTCGTCGTGATCCTTCGTGCCATTGCAGCCATTGTATCGACTTGGCCCCGGCATCGATTCAGACTTTTTGGTATATGGGGTTCCGTAGGGACGTTAATGACAGGTGAATCTAAAGGGGAAAACTTTACAGTTGGGGCCATTTGCAACGTTAAAAGATGGCGGACGTGTAATTTGTTTTAGACTTTAATTTTTGGGTAATTAGGTGTTCAAAGTTCTTTTCTGATAGTGATTTGTACTTTTTATGCCTTTGTGTCGCTGGTGTCGCACAGTGATTGAAGACTTGGACTTATTTCGTGTATCTGGCATCTTTCTTCTCGTTTCAAGTGGACTCGCAGTGGTGCAGAGGTTAAAACTATCTTGACCTCTGACCTACAAATCACCGTACAACGTTGCCCCCAATCTTCCTGGGTGGATCAACTTTTTGTTGTTGTTATTCTGTCCCGTAAGCCAGGAGACAACAGTGATAGAGTTTCTTAGAAAAATTGTTATAATATATACTTCCAGCACACTCAGGAGAAAGGCCACAAAAGAATAGGTGTGTAATTGCCAATAAAACAGTTTTTTAGTGTACTTATATCCTTTGAAATCATAGTTTTAAAGAGTGACCCAGGAGACGTTACCATGGCAACGAGCTACAAAGAAAAGTTGATTGACCCTCCTAGAGAAGATTGGATTGTGTTTTATTGCTTTATTGATTTATACTCATATATACCTTGACACTGGCGAAATCACTTCACGTGGAAAAGCCATATCCCTGCGGTAGTAGCTGTTCAAGTCGCCGCGGGGGCAAAAAAAAAAAAAACTTTACAGTTGACAGACGGTGCGTTGGCCTAGTTGGTAGTGACCCTGCCTACGAAGCTAGCGGTCCTGGGTTCGATTCCCGGTATGGGCGTTTGTGTGATGAGCGCGAATATTTGTATTTGAGCCTTGGATGTTTTCTATGAATTTAAGTACTAATTTCTCTATGTTACGTATTCTTAACGTTGTCTAGTACCCATAGTACAAGTAGAGCTTAGTTTGGGACTACGTCAATTCACGTAAGATTGTCCTCATGTTTATTTATTTTTGTTTGTTTATTTAATATTGATAATAAATTTGTTTGGCCTTAAGGCCCCCTCACTTCGGCGGAACACGAGCAACATATTCTTGCATATCACTCTTATGTATTGCTCCGTCCCTTGCGCATGCCCATGATCCGCCAACGTATATACGGGCCATTAAACTGGCTATATTAGATATATTGTTTAAACACGGTGCTACTATTCGATATCTCAATAGAAGTCTATAAGTTGCTTGATCAATTTCCAGTACCATTCCAAGTTCACTAGTTTTTTGTAAAAGAATGAATTCATATCCTTACTCCGTTAATTCAGCTTTTTTATCAACAATCCCGATTAGCCACTGTACGTGTTAAAAACATTCGACGGTACGGAACCCCGCTCGCCCCGTCACGCTCGGCCCCGCGTGCAAAGTTTACTTTTATTACAGTAAAAACGCGATCGATCTATTTTTCTTTCCTTTATTATTGAGCAAGACAACCCGTGCCAGTTTGTATTCGGCAGTGCTTCGGCAGTGCTTCGGCAGTGCTTCGGCAGTTGCGAAGAGAATTTCGGACGATCAGGCGTTTGATTATGGTAAGTTTTTTTCATGTTGACGTTTGCACCATATCTTGGTACAGTACCATCAGTTTCTTAATAGCAATCGGCTATCTCCGTCTTTCTATGAAATACGAGTGAGAAACAGTTCAGAGTGAAAGAGTGATAGCAATAGCTAACCGAAAGCTATTAAGAAGCTGGAAGTACTGTATTTGTTTGTAGATGTCAGTTGCTTTTGTCATTACTCATTATAGTATATGTTCAACTAGATTAAATATTGTCATTGAAGTGTTATGATCACACCTAGGAATATAGGGGGCAAAATCAAACGACAGCTAGGGATTGCCTATATCGATAAACTAAATTATCGATGCTTTTCCCATTATACCAGGGATCACTCCAAGTGCTTTTCGTAAAAAAATAATATTGGCAGTATGAAAATAAAACAGAATAGCAACAAAATTCTGGTTATTCTTTATTTTAAAAGGATTTTTGAACCTTCACTCCTGATTTTTTTCCTCATTTTGTATTTCATTAAGCCCCATTTGCTATTGTTAAGTAAACGATCAGAATTTATTCCAAATTATCGGGCGTTAATTTTCTCCGTCTCGACTGATGAATCCTTTTCAGGTTGCTAAAAGACTTTTCAATTTTTGTGGAAGCAGCCTACCGCTTCAAAAAAGAATACAAAAAATACAAACTTACAAACAATGTTGGGGGCGATCACTAGTATATTGGAAAAGCATTGATAATTGATTTTATCGATATAGGCAATCCCTGGCTGTCATTTAATTTTGCCCCGTATATTCCTAGGTCTGGTTATGATATTGTTTCTAACTCGGACGCCATTACTGTCAAGTAAACAAGAGCTATCGTAACGTTGACAGTACGATAACACGTCAAAAGCCCGTGACCCATAATTTCCGAAAATCAATTTTTATTCGTTGCTGAATCCATTCCCATTTTATCCTGATCTTAATTTTTCACAGTCGTGTTTTTCCACAGGCTCGTTTTTCCTGACGCCTTTTTGCCATTCCAGAAATAAATGTGAAAGCGTCGATGGAGCTCCGCTACCGCGGAGCTCTTATTTCTCTGCAGTTTGGCCCTTCGGGCCTGTTGCAAAACTAACATAACTCAAACCTACCTTACATTTTTGACCTAATTACGCGATTGGAAAATAAAATGCAACCATTAAAATTAGATTTTCGGAAATTATGGACAACCTTCATTTTTACCCTGTACAATAAATAATACATAGAAGCCCCGCTTGTGCTTTCAAACGCATGTAAATGAGTTCCCAGAGAAGTTAACATTTACTATTATAATTTAATTCTATTTCTGACGACCTCAATGTATCTGCATATAATTTGACATGCCATGTAATTTATACTGTGTTATATACATACATACATACATACATACATACATAAACTCACGCCTTCATTCAAGCTTCATTCCCAGAGTGGGGTAGGCGGAGGTACAGAATTACCAAGCACTCTTAAATAAGTTGTTGATAATTCTGTAACCACGTTTTGCACAATCAGGCTAAGATGTTTAGTATTAGTGACAGGTTGCAAGCCCATCGCCTAAGAGTACTAGAAGCCTTTGTTATTCCCTTAGTCGCCTCTTACGACATCCACGAGAAGACATGGAGTGGCACTGTTCTAACCCGGTGACCACACGGGGGTATTTATATTGAGTAATAAAATCTGAATCTGATTCTGAGTTAAGTTAAACAGGACCACAGATCACAGAAACAAGGGAGATATGTTATGGGGGCGTGGTTCGTGTCGCCTCGATATGGTCAAATTGACCATATCGGCACGAGGCGTGTCAAGCGTTGACACAGTCACTCACTGAACGCTGTCAGTATAGAAGCTCCGTTTAAATGATAAAATGACTGGATGTAGCGTGAAAGTGTGCAAAAATCTAAATACAAACGTTAATATAAAATCAAAGGGCATAACTTACCACCGGTAAATTTTGTTTTTAAGCATTATTTATATTTTTAAATGAATATTTTATATTTGAATGGATTTCAGAGCGTAAGGTTGTGAAAGTTGTGTTGACGTGATTTCTATCGACTATCGATAAATGACTTATTCTACAGCTATCAATAGAATTCAATGTGTTAATAGTTCTAGTTATTTATCACTACCACGACACGCTTAAAACAGAAGAAAAATATTTTTTTCAAATTTTCACGTTATACAAAATTTAATTTTCTTTACAATATTAACGAACGACGAAGGACTCTAGCAATTCAAATATAAGTAGGCAAATCATACAATTAAGATAAAAATAAATTAACCAACCACAAAGGCAAAGGGCTCTGGCTCAGTATTGAGCTGTGCTTGCACACAGCGCTGATTGACAGCTCGCGCCGACTCACTCTTAAAGGATTCAAGCCTAAAGGTTGGATGGTAGAGATTGCCCCAAGTATTAAGTCTATCTTTCTGTTTTAAGTAATTTGTACCATTTATGAAATAAAGTTTACATAATCAAGTCGGTAAACTACTGGTTTGTCCCAAACTGAGATCTTGTGACGTGACACTCAACCGAACCCATTTTATTAGTATATTTGTATTAACATCATAAAGTCCAAGTTTACAATTTAGACTTTTATGTACTAATCAAAACGAAAATCTTAAACAGCTCCAGTAAATTTAACCAAAGAAATTCGGCCATTTTTTGTTACGTTCTAATATAGGTATCGTTCCAAATTTAAAATCTTATGTATCAATTTTACGCAAACCGTATTCTTGCTAATAAAATATTATTCTATTCTAACAATAATATATTAAGTCTAAATGATGTAATTGTATTAACCTAGTAGTAAAATAATAAAAATTGTACTTATTGCCTGTAAATTGAATAGTACCTATATTAACGTTGCAAACAAGTTTGAATTGTTTATCGATATTATTTATTTTGAAACATTCCTTGTGGCATCCCTAAGTGGACGACAGGAGAGAAACGCACACCTCTTGAAAAAAGTATAACTAGATGTCGCTGTGTGTGGGTAGTCCTTAACCTTCTGAACATAGGGACTACTATCTTGGCGCCATCTAGCTCTGAGGAACTAATTAATTACTCGTCGCATAGATGGCAGCTAAGTGACGAGTAAGCGCTACCTTACGTTCAGTGACTGAACTACGATGGAAAAAAAACGATCTTTCAGCATTTTTCAACCTTGAGAACTTAGTATAAAGCTTAATTTTCTGCTACTATCAAAACTATGTTACGGCGTTTTTAGTTCGTAAGCTGTAACCAATTATGAGGAGGTTGTTTTTGTAGTAGTTAATAGAGCGTAAGCGTAAGACGCACACATGTTTAAAAGTGGCGACACCGGGTCTTGTACGAATTGGCGTTCATGACATATCTCCCTTGTTTCTGTGATCTGTGAACAGGACGTAAGGAACAGTCAAAGCCCTTAAATTGTAGTTTTAGTGCCTATTCTAGACGGTAAAAGCCAACTCGTCTGTGCTGTGTTATCGTATTGTTGTTAACTTAGCCGCCATGACGGTTAAGTTAAATAAGAGCAATGAAACTTTCACAATACGATAGCAAGTCAAACACGATACGGTTTTTACCGCATAGAATCTCGACAATTTTTGTTTTTTAGTGTACCTACCTCCCCTACACGTAACTTGGGTATTTTTTTCCTCGTCTACACCATTGTGTGGGGCGTCGTTGGATAGGCCTTAAAAATATTGCGGGTTTGTCAAAAAAAAATACGATTAAGGTATCCGTTTATGAAATTTTAAGCTTTAAAGCGCTATTTTTTGCTAAAGTCAAGTCCGGTTTTTTTTAAGAATAGTACGGAACCATTGAATTAGCACTTGGTCGGTATGTTTTTTTTATAAACTGTGAATCAATAATAAACATACATCGTTATCGCGGGAGCAAAAACGATTTGACATTAGTGAAAGATTATGACAAATAGGCAATAACAGAAGTGAGACTCCTATCGAGATACGTTTATACCTACGAGTTCAAAATGTTTAAATTTTCTTTCAAATATCTTACATCCGTACTTGACTTGATCAGTAAAGTCGAGTCCGGAATTAGGCGAACTAACTTGACAGCCGAAAATGTTGCCAGACAGGAAAAAATAAATAGTGATAGGTTTATGTCGACACAAATATGTCGATATAACCTTTTGCCTTCTATAAATCTGATTATATTTATATTTTATCAAGTAATTGTCGTCGAAACTTTCACACTCATACATACTTGCCAAATAGGGAAAAACTACAGTAATTTTTACGATATAATATGATCTGAATATATCTGCTTAAAGCGGATATTTACGATACTTACTCCTCAAATTAGGAATAAAATAAAATAAAAATAATGCTGACATTACAACAGGCCATTGTGATCCTTTTAGGGGGCTTCCGTCGGGCTAGTACGGTACATTTCATGTACCATACATATAGCATGCATTCCTTTCTTGCTGGCAAATATGAAAGTGCGATAGAGACAAACGCTATATATCGTCGATGATAATTCCAAATCCGTTCTGTTCGATTTTAATTAATTTTATACGCTAATAAGTATTGTTGCTAGGTTATAATTATTAGTTAGATTCCAAACACAATAATAATGATAAACTAGACTTTTTAAGTATCGATATTAACAGCACTGGCCAAACTGTGGCAACATTAGTGTACAATGAACTGTCAAGTTAGTTCGCCTAATTCCGGACTCGACTATAGTACATATTTAAAGAGATTAGCTACGCAATCCTAACGTCAACCTCTTCAGTCACTTTTCCTGCTACTTTAGACATTTGTCATTCTTCTTTGATTTGATATATATAAAACATACATAAATATATCTAAACTAGATATAGAGTACAAATGGAAAACATAATATTTAAAAAGTTAAATCTATTTTTGTAGAAAAATACTGGATTTGACATAATATTTTTTCTAAATAATATATTTGACACGTTGACCTATAGAAGCGTTTACTTAGTGTAAAATAAGTTGGATTGTCCGTTTCCAGCGAAAAACACGTGCTAGATGTGAAGACCTTCTCAGAGGCTTAGAGAGTTTAGGCAGAATATTCCATTTATACTAAACATACATTCTGTTATATGTGTTCTTTAATAGATTTGATTTTGCTCCCGTGATAACGACGTATGATAATAAACCTGTATGTTGCTGGCATAGACTATATTTAAAACCTTTCCGACCACACTGACACTAACTGTCAATTGACAGTATAGGTTATGTTTTTTTAATAACGTCAATTTTTACCGTTTTTTATTATTTTATATTACAAAATGTAACTGCTAAATTCCCAATTCAATAAGACACACAATTTCTGTGCTTCTGTTTTACGTAAACTGATTATTATATACAGTGTGAAGCATATAAGGTAAGTATATAACGAGTTTTTTTTTGTGTTTATGTTTATACTGTAAGATAAATCCAGGTAAATCTATGTATGACGATGCTGTTAGTCTAGCTAGTTGGTAGGTGACCCTGTTAACGAAGTGGTCTTGGGTTTGATTCCCGTTATGGACAACTATTTGTGTTCGAGTGAGAGTATTGTTCCTGGATCTTGGATGTTTTCTACGTATTTAAGACTGCACCGAGCAACGTGGAGCGTCCAGTGGCGCCCTCTATACTATTATTGTGTTTTCCTACTCCTGTACTTTTATCTGTCATTTATATAGTCACGAACACTAATATAAGAATATAGAGAAAAAACAAATAAAGTAAAATACAAAAAATAACACTATACATAATATACACTATACAATATTAATTATAATAATTAAGAAAGTAAACTATTATCTACTTAAAACTAGCACAACTACAAAAAGAATACTCCCTCTAGCAAATCGGTACGCGGCATTGTACCCATGATGCTGGCTGCATTACCTCTCTGGATAGTCAAACCTATCCTTTGGGAGAGGTAAGCGCCAGCTCTGGGATCCCCGGAGGCGTCGATGAGCTTGGCAGACAGGGTCTTTATGAAACGTTTCATGTCAGCTGACCAAGGTCCCAGAGTCTCCACTGCAAGCGCCGCAAATTCGTAATCATTAATTAATGATGAATATTTGCGACGCTTGAGGGTCTGGGCCTGATCAGCTGCTGCGCCGGCCTGATTTCGGGTTGCTTGTATGTGAGATAGGGCAAAAGTGTCGACACAAGTTGCGTCCCACACCAGAGCCCTACCAAGCTTCCACGGCACCAATGTAGCTCCGTCGGGGCGTTTACCATCGTCTCTGATCATACCGGCTGGTTCTAAAAAAGCAGGTACAGAGGCGGTGGCAAGCGAACGACGGATCAAATCATTGATGGCGCCGTGGCGGTACAAGCGGCCAGCGCTCCTTGAACAAGAAAGACCATGTCTACCAAGCTCATCCACATCCTTGCCGCAAGTGCAAGAATGAGGCACACAGATCTTGGCTCCAAGCCGCAAGCAGATGGATATTCGCAAGCAGCTTGAGTCCAGGACTGTACCAATGTTGCGAGAGGGAAGGGCGTGGAGCCAATGGCCCGACTCACTAGCAGTGCCAGCGAGAAGACGGGCGCGATCTGAATCGTCCGGACTATTAGCTAAAAGGGCTGCATGAATTGCCATAAGACGAGGGTTATCCCAAGCTCTTTGTAT
Organism: Acleris emargana; assembly: GCA_927399475.2. Lineage (NCBI taxonomy): Eukaryota > Metazoa > Arthropoda > Insecta > Lepidoptera > Tortricidae > Acleris > Acleris emargana. The sequence continues at coordinate 2,910,143 of OV656858.1, forward strand.
ATGTTTATGCGTTGGCAAATCCACTCCAGGGCATGACTCACACCAGGCATCCCTGGCCTCCACCAGGTTCGGTATCTCAACGTCAAGTATCTGTGGTAGATTTAATATAATACTGACGAGAGACATCGAAACATAAGCAGAGGACAGGAATGCCGGTAGAGCTACACTTGATGAGCAACGAATACCCAGTCCACCGAAACGTACTGGGAGAACCGCTTGAGTCCAAGGCCTTATGCCAAAATGGATATTTAATAATTTTGAAAGAGTGTCCTGAAGGGAATTATCAATAGCAGCCATTATAGAGGGAAATTTCCAAACTGGGCAACTGCGTAGTAGATACATAAATTTTGGAGTAAAAAGACAAAACCGAATGATGAACAATGCCATGTGAGGGTTCATTTCAAACAAAAGATCTGAAGTATTTATAAAATGATTTAGTTTACAATTTATAATGGGATTAATGGCTTCGTCGAAAATTGGGGAACCTAAAAGAGTAAGAGAGGTATTAGAGTGGACCGAAATGTTGGGCATGACTGCGTTAAATTTAGAAATGATTTCAATTTTTTTATCTGTAGAGAGGCTGTCGGGTAGATAAATTTCGCACTTTGTGAAATTTAATGAGATACCAATATCTGAAAATTTGTTAATGATAATTTGTAGGTCTTGGAATACTGTTAAAGCATCTCCGCCAAGAGATCCGTCATCAAGGTACCAAAGGTTGAATTTGGAATTTAGATCTGAAATAATCGGATGAATGGCTAAACTGAATATGGCAGGACCAAGAGGGTCTCCCTGTTGGCAACCCATGCAGGATGAAATAATTTTGTCCCCAAAAAGTAATTTTGAAGGTGCCCCATAGCATTGCCACAAATAAGTGTATATTTCTGGGAGTTCCTTTTTAATGGCTGCTAGAAGGGCACCACGATTGACCGAATTAAAAGCATTTTTGACATCGATTTTAAGAAAAACCTCATAGTCCGGACCATTCAAAAAAGAACGGGCAGCGTGAACAGCTGCCTCACATCCTCCCTTGACACCGAAACCAAGCTGTCGAGGCTTAAAAGTGTCTGACAGCCTCTTGTGAAATTTTCGACAGCAAAGCTTTGATGCCAAGCGCCTCAGCGTGCAGCCGACGGCTATCGGACGGATACCACCGTCTTTTTTTGCTAAAGCTACGAGATTAGCGCCATAGAGGAGTGGGACAATTTCGATGTGCACACGACCTGATAGCATGAGATTAAGTAGAGCTAAGAGGCTTTTTATCAAATTTTGTCCCGCATCCCCTAGAGACGGTGTCGATAGGTCTTTAAGATGTTGAGGTGATAATCCGTCCAACCCGCCTGCGGAACCATTGGGGAACGACATGATCGCCAACCGTACGGCATCTTCACCAACTGTTATTCCAGAGTCATCGGCTGAGGGTGGGTCAGGCAGCAAGGTGTGGGCTGGTGGGAGAGGGTGTTTTTCCCTCAGGGCAGCAAAGGTCTCGGCGGAGTGCGCAGCCAAGTCATCGTTAGAAAATAAAAACCGGGCAGCTCCACTCACATTTCCTTCAGATAGTTTATTTTCTATTGATTTTATTTTTGAATAATGAATGGGTGGTTTTTTACTAATGGTCCTTTTTTTATAGGAAATTTGGAAATCAGTAAGTAGGCCGGAAAAGATTGCGCAATTATTTTTTATTTGGTTTGTAAGTGATTCTGCTTTTGATTTATTTGCGTGCAATACAGAATATGGAAATGTGAGCAGACTCGTCCAAGCTGCGGGAGAATTCTCCGCGACGACTTTGGCGACACAGTCGGAGAGGCAGCTGGCCACAGATATTCGCGCACCACGCGGTATTCTTTTTATAATGGGCACATTATGCTTCAGCAAACCCAGTCTTTCGGCGAGTTCAGGAGTGGCTGGGGTGCCCGCGGGAGTAGGAGGCGGCAAGGGCTGCGAAGCGCTCGGCAGCGGGGGATCGACCTCCATGCGCGTGCCATGTCGGCGAGCTGTGTGTATCGCTAGCCCACGCTGACCCTTATATTTTTTACTGTCCCCACATATCGGGCACCCTATAAAATCTACTGCCGAAAAACAGGGCTGAGAGGGCATCAACTTAATACCAAAAATATAACCAATAATTACCTATACAACACAAAAAAGAAGACTTATAAAAAACACAACCACAATAATCAAAGTATAACTGTCATTTCTCAAAATAAACAATGGTGGGGCGCAAGGCCGCGGCTCGCGGCGAAGCAGCCGCGCGCGGAGCAAGGAGTCGCGCCCACGTCGCGCCGAGTGCGGATCAAGGAGGCGCGGCGCGCGAGACTCAAAGAGTAGGTAGGTATAGTAATATAGTGGCGAGACTTGAAAGCACAGAATATAGATAATATGTCCGCAGAAAATTCCGTAGAAAAGTCTATCTAGTCTATTCCCCTTAACAGCACTTGTGCTTTTTTGAGGCAAAACGATATGCCTAGCTGCCAAAGCTTACACCTAGGTTAATTTGACCAATCAAAATAATTCACCAAATTAAACCACCAATCACAATACACATTGACTGTCAATCGGAACGTTAGGTTCTTTTTGGTAGGTAAACTCTTTTACTAATTTAACTCTTTAAAAAAATCATTTTATTTGGTATCAACCAACCAGAACGCAGCTATATTAAAATCGACCAATTAGGTAAAAGAATTCATTTCTCAAATCATTAGGTGTTTTTTAGTCCCTATTTCACAAGTTAAATCGATTGTACAACTTTAAAAAAAATATGAAACCTGGCAAGTGCACATCAATTTAAAAACAAAGTTAACCATAGACACATATTTTGTTGTTTTCGAATGTTTCTCGCTCGTTTGTTGTTCTGTGCTTCGTTCGTTCGTATTCTAACCTAGGTAAATTAATTTAATTTTGCATTTTATTTGAAACCTAGTCGTAGAAAAAGTATTGTATGCAACGGTGTATAACTAAGTCAAAAAATACTCGTGGCGTCTTGTTTTACGATGTGAGCCGCACCACTCGTCGTTTTTGACCTCTCTTATACAACTGTTGCATAAACTACTATTTCTGATAAAGTAAAGAATTTCCATGGAATTGGACGATGCTTTTTTGTAGCTAACAGTTACCCTTTGAGTAGTCAGCTTAACCGGAAAAGGTGGCCACTTTTTTCCGTTAAGTTGATAACTCGAAGGTCAATCGTTAGTAAACTATGTGATATATCCTATAAGTTGTGTTTTTATTTGCTGTGCAAAAAAGCACCGTCCGATTTCAAGAAAATACTTTAGTTTATTAGAAATTTCAATATTAGTAATGATGGCGCCACTGTACATCTGGTGTACGCTCGGCGCAGTCTTAAGATGCATTTCTTTGTATTTGTTTATTATGTACTAAACACTTTTATTATACCTATGGACCTTTTAACGATTTGATTTGTACAGTCAAGTATTTTAATAGTTAAGCCACTATGGAACCCTGTCGCACAACTTTATCCATTAATTTTAATAATAATTTTCTTTGTAGTTCTGTTAGGCGATGGGCTAATTATACACTGTTAAACATCTTAGCCTTATTGTGCAAATTGTGGTTACAGAGTTATCAACAAGTTTTTAGAGTTGTTGGTAATTCTGTGGCTCTGCCTACCCCACTCTGGGAATGAAGGCGTGAAGGTATGTATGTATGTATGTTTAATTTTCTTTCATGTGGTTTGACGCTGTCATTATGACAGGGTTCCATAGTGGCTTAACAATTAAAGTCCTTCACTGTACTATTTATTGGTATAAGGTAACGACAAGGGCGGGAGATCGGGCGTTGTGGCGCTCCTTGGGCGAGGCCTATGTCCAGCAGTGGACTGCAACAGGCTGATTATGATAATGATGACAAACATACTTAAATACAAAGAAAAGATCCAAACTAACAAACGCACAGACATACAAGTACAGCTAGACAGGGTCACTAACTGTGTCATCAGAAACAAGAGTTGATAGAAAGCATAGAAACTGGACTAACTATAAAACGAACAAAGAAAGTACAGTATTCCCAGCTTCTTAATAGCTTCCGGCTGGCTATCGCTATCACGCTTGCAGTCGCAACTAATAGTAACTCTCATGTCATAGAAAAACGAAGATTTCTGACTATTAATAAAATGGTAGCACTATATGTTTGATCTTTTTTTATTTATGGCACTCATAATGAGTTAGATAGAGATGTCCCTATAGTTATTTTTTTGCGATTTGGTAGGTCGTCACCAGTTTTAAAGGAACTATATCTTCCTGATCTGAGTCTGAAAGGCCTAAAGAAGTTTAAGAGAAATTCCATTCTCAGAGTTAAGCCTAATTTTGACGTCGTGATCGAGACACCTGAAGAAAAAAAAACAAGTTTGTTTCATTTCAGAAGGCGATCTAATGCAAAGTTCATCTTATAGTACAGATTACATGGTAGTGCTTATTCTATGTTCTTTGTCATCAGGTAACCAAAATGCCACCAACTGAGGCTGAACTCCTCGCAAAGATGAGGGTACTAGAGGAGAGGATCAAGGCTCCCTCCATCTGGGGCCGCGTCTCTTGCGGCATCAGGTTTGAAGACCTGCAAGAGAAGAGGTACGAGGATACAGTGAGGCTGCTGAAGAAACACTTCTTGCCTGAAGAGGTAAGTTCCACTTAAAATAATAATAAAATAAGTATTTATCAAAAATACATTTTTAGACTGTACTTTTTTTGCACAGTCGTCATCTACTCGTCTATAATGATGAATGATCGGATATCCCGGTGCAAAACGGGGTGAATGACCTCAAACATTATGCTAATATGGATATGCCCCGGGGTTCCGGGACTTATGTTGTTAAATATTATTCTGATTTTATTAATTCAAATAAATTTCAATACAATTTAAACGTGTAAAATAAATATTATGACAAAAGTAATTTAGGTATGTAAAAAAATAAAAAAAGTTAGTTTTTATTATACTCTGTTTAAAATTGATCTGCCAAATAGTCTTTGGGTATGAATATAAATAAAATATATAATACGGTACGCATTATCAGTTCACCACACTACACACAGATATTATATTTTATCAGTTTGTATGAAATTGAAATAGCATACAATTATTTTCTCAATATTTTATATGTTTAATAGATTTCTTTACACGTCTAAAATCCTATCCTAATGCCTATTTATAAATATCTCAACAATCGCATTTTCTTTTCGAACCAGATCCCGGGATTTTAGTCATATCCATATTAAGATTTCTACTCTATATCCCGCAGTGTTGCACCGTGAAATCCGATCACTAATAATGATTCTAACGAGCCCCAACGCAACGGGTTTATCATGTGTAATTTAGGAGTTCCTATGGCTACCCTGAGGACATCAGGCCAGCTCGATAATACTATTTTATTGTATTATCATCAGAACTTAAGACTGAACCGAGCAAACGTCGAGCGTCCAGTGGCACCCTCATTAATATTATTACGTTTTCTAATTAACCAAACAATTTCTTTGGAATCGGACGATGCTTTTTTGTAGCGCAAGTATAAATACAGGTTATGGAAAACGTAACAAACTTTAACCTTTTCAACGCCATTGACGGATATATCCGCACTACTGGTTCAACGCCATCGACGTATATATCCGTCATATGGGTGGCGTGACAAAAATAACGAATTTTGGATAATTCAAAGAGTTTTTAAAGGTATTTATTTTCGTAAACTATACTCAGAGAAATAGACTTCCTGCTTATAATAACTAATTATTATATCAATGCGTTTTTATTAAAAAATATATGTATTACAAAAAGCATTAATTCAGTATAATTCAGGTAGATTTCCTACGCCATTGACGCTTTATTCCGTCGATAGTGAGGAGGTGAATCGAATTCGTCATTTATTCTAGCTATGATATAACATTCATATTTATATTAAAAACTAAAATAATACACGTCATTTTACAGAATTTGTAAACTTTTTAATAATCAATACTCAAATGCATTCAAACTACACCATAATACAGCCGCCATTTTCAAGACATTCATTTAAAAACATAATTTGAAAATGGAACTCTCGATATATAAAATATTGAGTTTAGTAACAAGACGCGTCCCTATCTTCTGACTTTAAATATGGAAAACGCAAGATTCCTACGCCATTGACTGATAAATACGTCCGCTTATGACGTAATAGCAATGTTTAGTGTTTAACGTAGATACAACATGAATTGTGAAGAGTTAATACGAATTTTAGAAAGTCCTGTTCCTGGTGACAGTGATGACTTACTAGACTAACAGCCGAACCCTATTGTCAAACCGCGGACAGGTAGCCTTACTTCGTATTAAAATTTGACACATTTTGTTTGGGCAAATGTCAAATTTCAACCCGAAGTAAGCCTTATCTATACGCGGTTTGACTTTAGGTTTCGGCCGTAAGTCAATTTATAGAAAACTGTCATTAAGACATGTCTAAGGCGTGTCTAAGAAGTGTTTAAACTAAACTAAAGACAAATCATTTCACAATGGCCATTAAAAAGTTCTTTGAAATAGAAAGAAAATCTCGGAAACTTCTTAAATGAACAGTAAGGAACGTGTGACGTCACAAGTAGGTTAATTATTTCATACAACTCCATATATAAGGCTATCTTGTTGACACTAAACTTCTTAAAATGTATCACATTTTATCTTGGTAAAATGCTAGACGTCTGACAGCTGACTGTCATCTAGCCCACTTCTCGAAAAATCTTTACTTCCTCTGTGCCCAATTGCCAAACACGAAGCAGGTCAAGTTAAAAGAAAATAGATTCCGTTTCTTTTAGTCATTAAACGTTACGACCAACATTGTTTATTGTATTTTATTTAAATATATATTTATAAAACTGAAACGAAGCCGATTGCAACTGGTCCTGCTTCTAAATAATAAAAATATCGATAAATACGATCCCATCCCTAGCCTGTTATTTGTTTTATTGCTACTACCGGGCTCGGCGTGTGAGTGACGACTTTTGTATTTGACATGGCGTTGAAAAGGTTAATAACAGTTACCCTTTCAGAAGTCAGCTTAAGACTGCACCGAGCAAACGTCGAGCGTCCAGTGGCGCCCTCATTGCTATTATTGTGTTTTCTGATAAACTAAAGCATTTCCATGGAATTGGACGATGCTTTTTTGTAGCGCAAGTAAAATCACAATTTATGGGATACGTGATAAACTTTGATAACAGTTATCCTTTGAGTAGTCAGCTTAACCGGAAAAGGTGGCCACTTTTTTCCGTTTAGTTGATAACTCGAAGGTCAATTGTTAGTAAACTATATGATATATCCTATAAGTTGTGTTTTCATTTGTAGTACAAAAAAGCATCGTCCGATTTCAAGAAAAAACTTTAGTTTATTAGAAAACTCAATATTAATAATGAGGGCGCCACTGACATCCGGCGTACGCTCGGCGCAGTCTTAACGGGAAAAGGTGGTCACTTTTTTCCGTTAAGTTGATTACTCGAAGGTCAATTGGGTGAGTATAGTTTTTTGAAGTGGTGTATTTTATATTTTATTTCGATAGGAATTATTATATAGATCTGAGAGTAAAAATCCTTTTATTTTTATCTTCTATAGTTTTCCCGAAAGAATTTTTTAAAACACTGGGGTGACAGTTCGTATGCCTGTTTCCATCTTACGCCTCGGTCTCCAATAAAAAAAAAGAAATGAGAAAAAGTAATCGTTGACAGTTCTCGTTTGTCAAACAATCCCTTACACCTGTATTGATTGTTTTGATTTCGTTTGAAAGTTTATTTCGACTGTATTTTAACGACGACTATTGCTTACACCTGGACTCTGGCTTTTCTACTTCTCACCACGACCCTGGCATGGATTTCGGACACCGATCGATTCTTATCTCGACGATTTGCGGCACTTTAATAACGACTTACTTTTTGGGCTAAACAAACTAATTGGTTTGTTCAAACCGCTTGGATGATTCAACGACTGTTGCAGCGATGGAAAAACAAGAATTATATAATCGTGCATATAACTCGGACATAGCACGATGCTTTGTACCTTCGTCCAAGAAATTCAGACGAGATAACTCGAAACGAAATAAAAATAACCAATACAAGTGTAAGTGTAACGGATAGTTAGACAAATGAGAATTGTCAACGATTACTTTATCTCACTTCTTTTTTTTTATTGAAGACCATGGCGTAAGAGGGCAACAGGCATAGAAAGTTATGAACTGTCACATCAGTGTTTCAAAAAATGATTTCGGAAAAACTACATATAGAAGATTAAAATAAAAGGATTTTTATTCTCAGATCTATGTAATAATTCCTATCGAAATAAAATATAAAATACACCACTTCAAAAAACTATACTCACCCAATTCTTAGTAAACTATGTGATATATCCTATAAGTTGTGTTTTCATTTGTAGTACAAAAAAGCACAGTCCGATTTCAAGAAAATATTTTAGTTTATTATAAAACTCAATAACAGTAATAGTTAGGGAGGCGAATAGGGGAATTTTCGGTAATACTCGAGCGTGGCAGTTTAAGATATGAGAGATACCGTAGACCTAATAGAACAACCTTGTAAAGTATTTAGCTCTATATGTAGTGACGCGCGCCTAGGATAGACGATCAGATTAGTAAAAAAAAATCGATAGTCTGAAATACTCGAGCGCGTCAGATTAAGATATTGGGGGTTGATTTTAGTGTTTTAAGTCTAAATTTAACTAATCTGACGATAAGTCCTTGACGCCGCCGAGTTATAGGGTCGCGAACTTGTAAAAAAAAAACGTTAATCCGGCATTCTCGAGCGCGATTTTTTTCATTTTTATTTTGAAGAATATAATCTAAAACTTACTAAAAATACAAAATCTGCCGGTTTCCGCATGACCGGAAGTGTGGAGGACCCATTTCGTCTTCCGAAAAACTCGTTGCGGCATATAAGTCGCGAACGATACATTTTACAAAAAAAAAGTTTAAATAAACAAAAAAGGGAATATCTATCGCTTTATTGTCATTCTTAAATTCCCCGTTTTATCACGGAGAAAGAAAGGAAAAAAAAGAAACCAAAAAACCTTTTTCGGTCAGATTAAGAGAACCCACCAACATTTTTGTCAGATTAAGAAAATATGCTTTCAGGATACCGAGAGAAACCTCCCCTATGAAAATCTGACGCGCTCGAGTATTTCAAAAACACTTTTTTTTTTTTGCATTTTCAAAAACTCATCGTAACTTATCGTCACGCCGAAATCGTCAGTTTTTTTAAAGGGAGCTTCCTTGGGGCCTACTTAACACCCCTTCCGAAAATCTGACGCGCTCGAGTAAATTTTTTTTTTTTGCATTTTTGACTACTTTGTATGCCTACCCCCACCACGCAAACCGGCAGATTAGTATACCGTTGTTATCAGAGGCACTTGGGGCATACGTAGTATGAATATCTGACGCGCTCGAGAATGCCCAAGTAACTGTTTTTTTTTTACATTTTTGATAAACCGTACACTCCAAACCCACCGCTAAAATGGTTTTTACCATACGAGCTTTTCTTTTCGAAATTATTTTATCTTTCGATTTTGATAGGTCTCGACGGCGCCGTTGAATTACGCCATTTAGCTACCTCGCCTCCCTAACTATAAGGTGTATGCAAATTTTCATGCTGTCAACGGCTGGCTGACAGCTATTCGATTTGCAATACATAGCCAAATCAGGAACATGGGTAAGTGGCTCAACCATCCCGGTCCGCGACTGTACAACGATCATAATCAGAGTCCAGAATTTTCGTAGCACTTTTGAGCTGTCATAGGGACTTCTCGATTATCGACATATTTTATCGATACATTATAGAACACAGCATATTAAAAAATATTAAAAGTAGAGGTAAACAACACGCGGTCTTATCGCTAAAGAGCGATCTCTTTCAGATAGTGACTATCTATTTCTTTTATAGAAAAACTAATGATGAAACACTTAGTCTTGTTAGCACTAAAACAGACTTTGAACATGAAATTCATAAATGATGACACTGAATTAAACTGATTAAAATGTTAACTATTAACTTTTCATTGTTTTTTTGTTTTTTTACGTGTGGGAGGACCTTGTGCAGGGTCCGTCCGGGTTGGTACCACCATCTTATCCATTAACCTACCGCCAAGCAGCAGTGTTCGCATTGTTGTGTTCCGGTTTGGGGATAAGACAACCGGTGAAATGACTAGCATAGAGGCATTCCATCTTAGTCCTCAGGGTTGGCAACGCATTTGCAGTCTTGTGAATGCGAATGTCTATGGGTCCCAGTTTCCACTTACGATCAGGTGGCCTGCGTGCTCGTTGGCCTTCCCATGCCATAAAAAAAACACTCTATTTCACATTGTCAATTACTCGAATGTCATCTGAAAGAAATCGCTCTTCAGCGATAATACCGCCTGTTGTTTACCTCTTCTTTTAATCTTCTTTAATATGTTGTGTTCTATAATGTATCGATAAAATATAAATAAAATATCGACTTCGGATATACATTATGTATATCCGAAGTCGATAAACAAGAAGTCCATATGACAGCTTAAAATTGCTACGAAAATTCCGGCCTCTGATATTATACAATAACGAAACAATACGACGAAAGCATAAAAAAAAAAATGTTTACATTCCTCACTCGTTCTGATAAGGACACAGTCTTGCATCTGCTTCGGACATTGAACGCTTAATTAGCAAGCCGACAGAGAGGGAAGATGATTTTTTAAATTTTAATTTAGTTAATTAAGATATTTTGCGCCGAGGGAAAACTGGGCGGGAAACAATCGCGGGTCGGTGATGCGGGGGGCGGGGTGCGATTACAAGCGATTTTTTACATTAAGCACTATACTGCCTTCCTAAGCAAATAGGCAGGGGATAGGATCATGGGGTCTAATTAGCAACTCGTATATATCGCAACGCAACTCGTCTAAATTGCAAATGGTCTAAAACGCAGCTGGTCTAAGTAGCAAGTGGTCTAACTATCATAAATATGAGGTAGGTTTAGGTTATGTTAGTTTTGCAGCAGGCCCGGAGGGCCAAACCACCCAGAAATAGGAGCTCCGCGTAAGCGGGGCTCCGTCGACACTCTCTAATTGTTTTGAACACTTGCTACTTAGACCAGCTGCGTTTTAGACCATTTGCAATTTAGACGACATGAGAATTACCTGTATAGACCAGTTGCTTTTTAGACGAAATGATCCTATCCCATAAGCAGCATCCCAAAATCAATAACCAAAGCAGTTTTAGTTCTTTCCTCTTAGTAATAAGGTTGATATTGCTACAGGAATTTTATCTGACATACTGCGTATTAGCTTAGGAGGACAGTATAAATAAGTGTTAAATAAGTTTCACCCCTTTTTAGGTTTCTCAAGTCAAAGTACCGCCTGTCCGTCTGTCCGCGGGTTAACTTAGAGCTGTGTAAAGCTGTTATTTGGCATACTTATATTTAAATTAACCGACAAAGTTGTAAAATAAAATATTGACATTATCAAATGCCTTGTGCATTGTCCGTCCGGATCGCTACCACCATCTTATCCATTAACCTACCGCCAAACAGCAGTGTTCGCATGGTTGTGTTCCGGTTTGGTGATAAGACAGCCGGTGAAATGACTAGCATGAGGCATTCCATCTTAGTCCTCAGGGTTGGCAATGCATTTGCAGTCTTAGAATTGCATTGCAGTCTTGTGAATGCGAATCTCTATGGGTCACTGTTTCCACTTAACATCAGGTGGCCTGTGTGCTCGTTTGTCTTCTCTACGCCAAAAAAAAAAACAACTTTTTTTTTCGTTTACCTCCTAAACATGCAAGGCAAAGGTTTTTTTTTACCTCTTCATTTAAGTGAGGTATGATTGGATAGCTCTTAAAAATCGTTGTGTATGTTACTGACAATTTCAAGGTGTGGGGGACTGGCTTCGCAGCCAGCACATACTGAGTTGGGACCGTTTCGCAACAATTACTATTATCTATTCTCTCTTTTCGTTGTACATACATACATACATTGAATCACGCCTGTTTCCTATATTTCTTTCTTTGTTTCTTTCTTTCTAGAAATTGTTTAATGCTTATGAAAAGTGCTTAAAGAACAATTTATTATGAAATCGTTGGAAGAGACTCCCCACCCCACTTATCCAAAGAATACTCAAGATTTCTTCAAGATTCTTTTTTTAATAAACCTCTTTTGGAGTTTATCCAAAGGACATAGCTTTTCAATTCCCGTCCAATTTACCAAGTTTCGTTTCTACTGGATAATTGGATTAATTTCGACTAAATTGCTTTGCAATACAAAGACTCGAGAAATTTGAGCTGCGGTCAGCCATTTTGTAAAGGTCGCAACGTAACTAGATTATATCCAATAACTTTATTAAAAAAAAAACTTACAAAAATAGGTGACTAGAGGTCCCTGTGACTCCGTAGACTTAGCTCCTCACTACTCCCCCTATTTCTTCCTCCAGGGGGTCAATTTACCAGAATCCTTGCTTTCAAGTCCCTAGGATAAGCGATTCATATTTATCCCCTTTTATTCATAAATGCGCAATAACTAAAGTGGGCTTGAAATATGCTCAGTCCTTGTTTGTCATTATGACATTTGCGTTTGACAGAAAGGAACAAGGAATACTTTAACTAAAATAGGTTTATTGTGTTTGTGAATAAGGAGATTAGACCGTGCCTTGTCTTTCAGCCAATCAGACAGTCACGAAAGAGTATGCATGTATGATATTTTTCCGTGTTGAGGAGGTAAAATCCTTTCGATTCCTATCGCAATGTGGCAGTGTCAAAATTAAATGTTGTCAATTAGCCTTCTTTGATATTACCGGTGATATTTTTGCAGCTCACTTACAGATCCGTGAAGATAGCCGAGGACAAGGAAGGCACCGATGAGTTCACCCACAACCTGAGGATCTGGATGAAGGACAAGATGTCGATAGCGGCCGTCAAAGAGGGCACCGAGAAGCTGGTCGGGTGCCTCATCATGAGGATACAGGAGAAACGTTAGTGGTTATCATTGAAGATCATTATTAGGGACCGGAATTTTGGGTGCGGCTTTTGACAAGTTGTAGGGAGGGAACACCGCTGTTTATCGATGTCATCGACCAATCGATACATTTTTTATTTATTTATGTCTTTATTGAATAAAACCTCAAATTTTCCGATGATACTTACGTACTCTTACGTTTAATCTAAGTTTAATTCGTTTAAATTGCTTTATTAAAATCAGTTTGATAACGAAAACCTTTATATTGTATAACTTGAGAATAGATCCCTCTGAGACCACTTAACGTTAGGTGGCTGGTTTTCTACCTTTTGATTGATATAATAAAACAGAAAATATTATTTTATAACATAACTTTCCGATATTTCAAACTTTTTATCATCATCGACCACTGAAAACGATACGTATCTACGAGAGTATCATCGGAAAATTTGAGGTTTCATTTAATAAAGACAAAAAGCCATCAATTTCTGTATAACATCGATAAGCATCGGTGTTCTCTCCCTACAACTTGTCAAAAGCCGCACCCAAAATTCCGGGGCCTAATCATTATACATATAGTCTGTTCCTATTCAGACTGCCAATGACAATAACAAGTATAGACTGTGATTGTCTTTAGATAGAGGATGAAATAGTGATGAGAATAATGTTACCTCTAATTGGTTTATTAAAAAGGTTGAATATATTTTCCCCATCATCATCGTATTGTTATGTTGGGTGCGACAGAGACGGAAACCTCTCCTATCGAAATCTATCAAAACATCACTACTCATATCAAATATATTCCAAAAAAAAAACAAAATGTATATGCCAAGAAAGACATTTTGCAATGCATTACGATAAAGTATCAAAATAATGTTACAATAAAAACCCACGTTTACTTTTTTTTGCTAGCCTGTTTTTGTTTCCCACTGCTGGACAAATACCTCCTCTGTTCTTCTCCACTCGTCCAGCGCATTCCTGCCAATCCGTCGCAAACGACTCTAGGTCATCCCGCCATCTCCTTCTGGGTCTGCTTCTGCTGCGATGTCGGTCCATCTCCCATCGTGCATGCGGCAGATATGGCCAGCCCAGTCCCACTTTAACTTTGCAGTCTTCATCCCAACATCAGCAATACCAGTTCTGGAGCGCAGCTCTGTGTTCCTCACCCTATCGGATCTTCGGACACCCAGTATTCCACCTTAGTCCTCAGGGTTGGCAGTGCATTTGCAGTCTTGTGAATGCGAATGTCTATGGGTCACAGTTTCCACTTACCATCAGGTGGCCTGTGTGCTCGTTTGCCTTCGTATGCCATAAAAAAAAATGCTACGATCCATTGCTCTTTGGTAAACCAAGAGTTGAGATTTTTGATTCTAAGTCAATGACCACTTTAACTATTGATGGCGACCCCTATTTTCAAACCTGATATTTTTGATACGGTCCAACTGATTTCCATAAAAAAAACGGTCAAGGGTGAGTCAGATTAGCGTGCCGAGGGTCACTACCGTCACGTCGCACAGTAGGTATTATTATATTCCGATTTCGAATCGAATCAGTGCGAGCCCAACTCACGCTTGACCATTTTTTAGTATCTGTGGTTTGTATTATAATCAGTGATCGGCGATCGGAAGCATTTTATGACATTTTGACGTCCTACGTCATGAATGGGGTCCGTTCATTTGACCGAAATACGTTTGGCCGAATGAGTCGTTTGGCAACTGTTTCATTTCCCAACCCGCATATATTTCTGTAACTGTGAATATTTCAGGATTTATTTTTGTACCATTGTGTAGACAATAGGTTAGGTTAGGTTAGCTATTTTAAAAAAAATCTGAAATATTTACAGTTACAGAAATATAAGCGGGTTAGGAAATGAAACAGATGCCAAACGACTCATTCGGCCAAACGTATTTCGGTGAAACATTAGTGAACCGTCATGAATAGTAATGACTAATATGGATAAGTCGGTGTTGTTCAAAATAAAACCACACATTCTTAAAAAGTAACTGAATTTAATTTGTAAATAATCATTATTTTTTCCATGTTTAATATTGTCAATCGATTCTTTTTAACATTGAGGATCCATTTATATAAAGAGAACGACCGTTCGACATCAACAGATGTGAGAGATGCATAGTCGTAAACTGATATTTCGATGTTATCATTATCACTCAAGTTTCTAACAAATTCGTAATCAGGGATTCTATCGATTACTGACTCCATTTTGTTACTTAATGAATTCGAGGACGTCATTATTACACACAGCCTTACCTCATCTAGTACCTTATCATAGGTAATAGAAATGTTTAAACCTTGATAGTAACTCAATAAAAAAACATAAATTTTTAGTAGGTATTTTTTTTTACAAGAAATTAAATAGTCATGTCCATATAATAATTTCGTCAACAATTTGACATAAAATGCTTCCGATCGCCGATCACTAATTATAATAATACCAAATTTGACGCTTGTGTGTGTTTAACCGTTTTTAAGAAAAAACAAACATAAAAATAAAACTGCTTTGAAAAATAATGTATTTATTATTCTTCTTTCGTTTTTTAAAACATTTGCGAAATTTTGACATCGAAACAAATATACAACTGTAGGTAATTAAAAGAAACAATTTTACTTATTTCTTAGTCTTGATAAAAAATCACAGTGCAATTATGTCACGTACGTGAAAAATCCAACTTTCCGCACTGTATGCAGCTACAAAAAGTATCACTTTTTGAACAGCTGTATTAAAAACCAATAATATCGTCATGTTCCTTACTTATGTTGATTTTAAATACTTTATCCAGATAAAAAGGAACAGTTGGAGCTAAAGTTCCCCTTTCATGCGTCTTAAGAGTAGTAAGTAATTTATATTTCGAGACGAATTGCTTCCCAGATGTGCCTGCTTAATTCAGTTTTCAATTGGTAGAAATTTAATTTCGCACAAATTGTTGGGGAATTGTTTTAAATTTATGTAAATTATTCGGTTACTCGGTTTTTATTAGGAATGGTTATACAGGGATAGGTTTGGAACAAGGATGGATTCTGAGCTCAAAATTGAAAACCGGTAAATTACTCGTCCCGACTATACCGGTTAACCTGCTGGTTAAAATTTTCAAAGTTAAAAAAGTATAATAAAAATACATCATATTTTTATGAGCTATCTTATGACACCTCGCTCGATGTCATAATGTTTTTTTTATTGATTGGACCGGAACCGTTTACCCTTTAAAGGGTTTCCTTTAGGGTATATAATTGAGTGATTTTTATTTTACAAACCCTAACGATGCGATAAGCATAATATCTTCGACTTATCCCAAAGAAAAGCTATCCCATACGATACAATTAATTCGACTCATTAAAACCCTCGTAAGGCTTTCCCTATCAAGTGTTTATTGAACGGCTTCAAGCTATTTTAATCTCTACGCACAGTCCATACAAAATATATTTGCACTACTTAGCAATTGATTGACTATCCATACACATGGGCTTGAAACCAATCAATCACACGAATCTACGAAACCGAGTCATCAGAGAGGGAGAGCGGATAGGGTAACACTAACGTAATGCTAAGTGCTTAAATCCGAAACCCTTACGAAACTGGCAACCTCAATGGTTGTAGTTAACTAGTTCGAAGCAGTTTCCATATCATTAGGGTAAGGCTATCGACAGGGATACGCTAACGTTTTGGAGAGCATAATATGATGTAGTTACCCGTTCGATAGACTAAATAAATGGGTATTCCGGTCCCTGGTTTGGCCGTTCGTTGTAATTAATTAAATCTCAATCCCTCATAGGTTAACTGGAAGAGATCCCTTAAAGGGATAAGTTTGCCTATGTACATCCCTGTTATATTTTTGTCTATTTCATAATTGTAATCTCTTTTGTTTGTACAATAGTGTTTACATACATACATACATACTTGTATGGGAAGTACCAAAGTACCCCAATAAAAAAGACTAATTTGTCGGGATATTTTTAATGTATAACTATGCTAAATTGTAGCTCTTAGAACCAAGGGTCTTTAAGTTAAACCACGGACAGACGGACAAGGCCGAAACTATACTGTTAACCACGGACCCTAACAACGGCGATTTAGTAACCATATCTTAACTATATTTATTATTCTAGGGCATTGTCGAATACATAAGCTACGTTAGGTAGGTACGCCACTTGTCAATCAAAAGTTAATCAAACGTTAATTTATTTCAATAACGTTTCATAAATAAACGTCACGGGCATGTATATTGTGTTTTAATTACACGCATTTAATTAAGAGTTATAAACGCTTTCACGACGTTAATTTGAGTTTACTCGTTGGTACAGTCGACTCAAAATACATGGGATCATTATATACAAGTATAAAAAAGTATGGCTTTATGTGCTTCAACGAGAAGAATATAGTATGCGCATATAATTCATTTTTGGGACAAGCTTTCGTTGCCGACTGTTTTTTTTTTGCAAAATCTTCATCTGCTTATCAAGACCAAACTATTGAGTCCTAACACGGTGGGTCTACGGTCAGAATAGAGGAGATCCTGTCGCCACATTCTGATTCCATCATCAAATCAGCTCTTCGATACCATTATATTGCATTGTCATCGGGGTTACATAATGTGGTTCAAATTTCAGCCCTTTCCGTTGACGGGAAGTGGGTCAAATTTGCAATATTTGATCCTAACATACATACATACATATATCAATGAATTAATAAGTTATGAATAGTCATCTTTTGAATCCAAAATCAAGATTTAACCAAAAATATACGACAAAGGTGTCATGTGTAAAAAATAAATATTCTATATAATTCTCTATATAAGTATGTTTATCGTTGTCTAGCACCCATAGTACAATCCTAGAGCTTAGTTTGGGACTCAGTCATTTTGTGTTACATTGTTTCCTGACATTTATTTATTTATTTATTCAGAGAGTTAACGTTTCTCATCCCCTAAATCAAGTCCGATTTCCACAACGTACGTACGTTTCTGTTTTTTGTTTTTAAATTTGTTTCATGCTAAGAAGTATTTTCGTGGAAACATAGTTTTTCATGATATCTACAACATATTCAAAAATGGAATAAATCAGACTAGGTTTAAGGGTTTAACATTTTGTATGGATATTTTTAGCCTCACAATACTCTTAAGGGAGTTTTTAAACGTATTTTCAAGTTTAACTGTCTCAAGGAAGTATGACACACACACATATCGCACTGCTGCACAAAACAGTATCAACTCAAAATCCTTGCTAGTTTTGTTTTAAGTTCATAGAAGTTGTATCAAAGTTGATTTTAAAATACAGTTCTATTTTGAGTTAGTACTGTTTTGATTTGGCAGTGCGTATGCATTATTGATATTGAGATACCAATGCTGCCGGCAGGCATAAATTATTGTATAAGCAGGTAATTTGTCGATCTTTGACACCCTTAAACTTCCCAATAATTATTATTTTGTGCATTACTGCAGAGGCCGTGAAGTCAGGGAATTAAGGACGAGTCGTAGATGAGACTGGATAGAACGAGTCCTCCAATCTCTGTTCTGCCCGACTGTGCAAACTTACGAAGGAATCTCAAAACTGCACATAAATATAGTACCATCGTTTTTTTTCAATGTCACAAAATATGTTTACAGAGTGTAGTGGTGGTTGGCAGTATGTGATTTTTCCATTATCAGTTTAATGTTAGTAAGCAATTTTAAAAAGTTAGAGCAGCGGCCAATAATATTTATTTTTAGGGTTTTCATACATTACTACTTGGATGTATAAAAAATCGTTTTAAAAAACAAAATCCAAACAATTTTAAATCGAAACTACCTTCGAGACTCCCGAAAAGCTGTGTAAATATTTCGCTCGTTGCAACAATCGAACGGCAAATCTCACTATCGGAATCTATTTGCGTACAGCCGTATCCGGATAAAACTCGATTTGGGCTGTATCGATGGTAGTAACATTAGGGATCCTCCCCTGAATGCTTTGCGCCTAAATTTTTAGTGCGCACCGTAAAAAGAATTCCGATTCAGCTTTAGGATTTGGGTTCTGGCACAAGTTGCGGGCAGAAGTTATTTCTGGACGTGATTTTTTTGGTAGAGTTCGTGCGAGGCTCTTTTGACAAAGGGGTAAATGCATTTAAAACTATTTTTGCTACGTTTAAAAGGAAATTTACGTACTTAAAAAAGGGTTTTAAAACGTTGTAACTATTTCCAAGCTAAATATTTACCCATTGTTTGAGTGTATATTGTGTTTGCATGTGTAAAGGTGTGTGACATTACATCATTACACAGATGTTAGTTTTAAATAGAAACGCCACTAATTCAAAAACCTAGGCAGCGTAACTGGTTTTGAATATTGTATTTTGAGGAGTGCCGGATGACTAACTGCAACTACTCTTTTCAAAAAATATTATTTTTAAATTATAACAGAAAAAAACTTTCATTGGCAGTTTCGTGGTAATATGAGCCCACAGACCACTTAGCCCGCGGGCTGAGTTGACCGTATTTAGTTAGCTGAGCCCGCGTAAATACGTAGTAGGTAGGTTTAGGTTATGTTAGTTTTGCAGCAGGCCCGGAGGGCCAAACCATCCAGAAATAGGAGCTCCGCGGAAGCGGAGCTCCGTCGACACTCTTAATTTCAAAGCGGCTCGAGTTATCCGATAAGTGTCTATCGAGTCATCTAGGTAAAAAACAAATTGGACAATTCAGCCCGCGGGCCAAGTGGTCTGTGGGCATTTATTTATTTTATTTATTTATTTATTATTTCAAACACGTTTATACGGCATTACAGTGAATACTAGTGCGCCGAATAAATTAACAAACTACAACAATCAACAACAACAATAACAATTACAATACGATCAAACAAGTATTTAACATTAGGTACTAATACTGACTCGTATGACCACAAAGGGTGAAAACAGAAATGACCTTAATTATTTACTTCTTTGACTTGATCGCGAAGACGCAAATGGAGGATATAGGATATTCAAGGTCAAGGTTATGTTAAGGTCACGTTAAATTCAAGGTCAAGTCAAGTGATATTGAATGGTCGACATAGTCGCTATGTTAACCATGGAAATCACTTGACATGACAATGATCTTGAATATAACGTGACGTCAACATAACCTTGACCTTGAATATATTATCTACCCTCCGCGCGCGCCTGTCTTGCACCAAACCCGCCCGTACTCAAATTGGATTCCAAGTAGTGCCCGACTCACTGTGTTAGGGGCACGGCGATGTTTCCGTCAATACGGCGCGGGAGGTGAGGGAATCTACTTAGGGGCCGTGTCATTCTTCTATACCGTTACTGGGGATAATTTGGACGCGTGATCTGCCGTGAAAACCTTGCCGGGGCGAAAGGGGGATTAGTTTTTTTTTATTTCTAGACGAATTGCGAGAGTGTTCTTTCGGTTGGTGTTTTTTCATGTGAGGCCGATGGATTTGCTGCTAAGAATAGTGACGGTGGTATTAAGGGTGATGCAGATAAAATACCCACGTACCTATCTTCTTAACAATTAACATTTTTTCATGGTATTTTAATTCACTATTTTTAATTGTTTCCAAATTACATAAATACAAAAATCATTCATCTGAATAATCTTAAATCTGCTCTTCAAGCAAAATCAAAATCCGAGTTTATCCCGACTAAAATAATCCGTTGAACTTAAACGACAAAAAAAAAGCCTAGTCACTAGCTTTCAAAACTTCCACTTAGCTGCGCACAATTTTGGCACTATTTGTGTATACCAGTAACCTATAATAAATCTACACTATCAAATCAAATATCAAAATTTTTTAATTAAATTAGCAACGCCTTCATAATCACTTCAGTGGTTTGGTTTCGGCAGCTATAGATATGTTAATGTTTGTATGGGTGTTTGTATCAATCACTCTTAAACAACTTGACGGATTTAGATGAAACTTGGCTCACCGATAATCCCTATCCTAGATTGACATATATAATATCTTTATACGGTATATTTAAAAAAATCCAAGAGTAAAGCAATAAATGACTTCTACACGGACCACTGTGATTACAACAGGAAAAAGCTGGTTAAAAAACAAAACCGTTTAAGCTTTAGCAAATTCAATGGCAGTAATGCTACGAGTGCTACGCTGTAGCATGTAACCGCATTTTTCCGCTACGCAGTGGACCCGACTATTGGGTCGTTGGCACTGAATATGTATGGTTGTATACCTATTATTTTATCGAAACCAATTTCAACAAACTTATTATTCTGCAGAATGTTCATTTCATCGAAAGAAATTTCTCACCGCATGAGTTTTTTTTTTTGGAAGACACAAGTTATATAATCTACGAAATTAATGTTCAAGATTTCCTGACAAAATTATGGTTTCATTAGAAAAAAGTATTCGATGAAATTAAATTCGATGAAATGATAATAATCGATGAAGATTATTTCGATGAAAAGATGGGTTACCGTTAATATTCTTCCAGATGCTTTCTCCCGCACCTTCAGCCGAGTGAAAGTGACTTACAACCCTATCTACAGCACCGTCATGACGTTCTACAACGAGGTGGAGAAGCCAGTCAACCTGTTCGAGAAACTCGGCGTCCGGAGGTACTTCAAGGTGTACATATTGGCGCTGAAGTCCCGGTACCGGCATAGAGGTTTGTATAGTCAGTTAGCCAGGTTACGATTAGAGCTCTCGGTACAGTGTGTTACAGTTGTTTTATCTTTCAAATACGGGTTAGTCATACTTGTTGTTGTAACGAGTGCCTATTACATTATCGAAACACCTTTCAAAAAAATTATCACTACGCAGAAAGGCATTTCACGCCACATGAGTTTTTTTATTGGTAGTCACAAGTCTAAACTAATCGAACTCACGTTATCAATGTTCAAAATTTTATATAAACATCATGGTTTTAGCAGAAAATAGCGTTCGATGAAATCCACACTTAATCTTACTAGGGAGTCTGATATCACTTCCCAAACAAATTTTAGCAACTGCTAAAATTTTTGGCATATATTTACTTAGCATACACATACTATAATTTCTTCAAATTATCATTAGGAAAAATATTACTATAGCAACTTTCATGAAGACAATTTATAGCTTGCCAAATGTTTTACTTAACCAAATCCAAAAGTTAGTCACAGAACCGAATCTGCCAACCCCGTCTCCACGTGGTCTGGTCTGCCCTACCCCTAGAGTGTATATAAAAAGCCGGAGGCGCGGGGGGAGAGCAACCCTCGCTCGCCGGAGCAAAGCAGAGGCACAGGGGGAGACGCAGCGGCTGAGGCTGATCCAACAAGCCGAAGCAGCGAAGTCGAGCGTTGGTGCCTCTGCTTTGCTACGCAAGGGCGAAGGGGCTGCACTCCCCGCAGTGCCGGGCAGTTGCGGAGTTCAAGCCCTCTTTTTTGCACTTGGTAAATAAATAAATGACAAAACTATTCAATGACCAAACATACATTTGCAAAACGAAGGGTTGGGGAAAATGTATATGGAAAGTGTCCGGTTGCCAAATGAATATTTGGGGAATGAAAATTTGCTTTTAATTGTTAGGGAAGCGATAATCGATGAAAAAAAAAATCCCCAATACATCAGTAACCCCATTGTACTACTACTACAACTTGCACGTGAGGTAAATCAACTATATACGTGTATATGTTCTTAACCCCGGCGGTGTTATGCGTACAAACTACGCGGAACAGTTTATATACATCCTTGTTTGAACCCGGCCACGGAAACCCGTGCGAAAGCATTAATCACCACCGAGTATAACACTTTCGCGGCAGTTTGTGGCTAGCGCGGGCTGTTTTTAATAATGGCTATTATTTGAAATCTATACAGGGTGGAAAAAACCAACGCCACATGGATGGGAAACTACCTTAAATATTGGAATTGGGTGATTCAACTTTTTGTTGTTGTTATTCTGTCCCGTTAGCCAGGAGACAACTAACTGTGATAGATTCTTAGTTTTATTTTTTATAAATTCTAGCATTTTTACTATAAAAATATTATAACTTATTACATATCGACACTCAGGAGAAAATTCATGAAATAATGGGTTTATAATAATAACAAATAAAACTGATTTTTAGAGAATTATATCCTTTGAAATCATAGTTTTAATGAGTGACCCAGGAGACGTCACCTTTGCAACGAAATACAAGAAAAAGTTGATTGACCCAAAAAGCAAATTTTATTTAGGCAGAGGAGACTAACTTTTATTTTAAAAAAAATCGTTTGCCTTAAAGGGAATCGAACTTACATACATGATTTATGATACAGATCGAAAGGGTTATTTATTTTGATCATTTATATCTACCTACAAGATATACATCTTTAAGCTAAATAAGACCGTAAAAAAAATACAACTTTATTGTTATGTCTTAACTTTGTTCTTAACTTTATTTGCTAGGGTGAACTGGCCCGCCGGGTCACCGTCGTACTTAGTGATGGGTCGTTGGTAATATTCTCGTTACCAGTATTTTTCCATTTGGGAATATTACCAGTAACTTTCCAATGTTACCGGTAATATTACCAAAAGCTAGAAAGATAGGAAATCATCAATTCGTATAAGACTTGATGATTCTTTTGTTACTTTATTAAGTAAAACATTGAAATATACATAGCTGGGCATTAACTCGTTAATCCGTTAATCGTTAATTAACGAAGTTAACATTTTGATTATCGGATTAACTTTTAAGTTAACTTTTTAAAATGTTAACGGACACGTTAACTTCCGTTAATATGCAGAAGTCCGTTAATCGTTAATCCAATACCTACTATTTACCGAACGGCACCGCGGCGCGGCAAGAAAAACAGGTTCAGACAAGTATGAAATGACAAGTGCCGGGCGGCGCGTAGCAGCGAGTGTGTAGTGTGAGAAACGACGATGATGACAAGGAAGACTTTTTCAATTCTGTCACTCAGTCTATAGAAAAACCAAAGAGCTCCAACTCTTTAAAGAGTAAAGCGCAAAGTCACGTTAAAATGTGGCTGGACATGAAATCAAAAGACTCGTTCAAAGATGCTGCATTCCTCGGGGAACAGATATTCATAAATCTATTCATTAAATACAATACTGCTATACCCTCAAGCGCTGCAATTAAACGTCTGTTTTCCACGGGTAAAAATATTTTAACTCCAAAACGAGCCTCGCTTTCAGACGAGAACTTCAACATGTTAATGCCCTTTTGTATTTTGTTTTGTTCCTATTTTGTTAACTTCCAGAACCTAAACCAACAGGTTTTATAAGTTCACTAACGCAACGATATAAAAATGCATTTTTTTACACATATTAACGGATTAACGATTAACGTTAACTTGCGTTAATTCTTCCGAAATGTAACGCTTTAACGTTTAACGAAGCTAACTTTTTTTGTAGCGGATTAACGATTAACGAAGTTAACTATTTGATTAACGGTGCCCAGCTATGCTTAAATGGAACAATAGGATTAGTTTTGCCCTTACCACGAAACGGAGTGAACGTATACGTATGTGAAGTGGCGGTTAGTGTTCTCAAAACGGGACAATGAAACCAAAAAGTTAAATGTTTCATCATTTTACCGAGAAAAAA
Source organism: Acleris emargana (assembly GCA_927399475.2). Taxonomy (NCBI): domain Eukaryota; kingdom Metazoa; phylum Arthropoda; class Insecta; order Lepidoptera; family Tortricidae; genus Acleris; species Acleris emargana. The sequence goes on from OV656858.1 coordinate 2,934,620, forward strand.
AAAACAAAAACTTGTGTAACTTTTTTGCCAAAAATATGCCAAATTATGATGATTTATACAAGATTTGCTTTTTTTTTACGTGTTTTTCTGGACTTTATGATAATAATAAAAAAATACAGCATAGAAATATTTCCAGTAACATTGGTAAGATACTCGGTAATATTGGGTATATTCAGGGCTGGGCAGTATTTGAATTACTTCTAATTGAAATACGTATTTAAAATACAAATACGTATTTAGTATTTGTATTTCAATTACTACCTAAAAATGTAATTTGTATTTAATATTTTAAATACCCGACGCCGAGGTATTTTGTAATTAGTATTTCAAATACTTATTGCATCAAAATACATTTTAACAAATACATTTAGCGATCTTATTATAAATGATAAATTGATAATAAAAATTAGCTGATTCGTACATAGACTATAAACACTAGCACCCAGAGCAGTTAGGCCTTATTCCCACGGGCGTTGCACCAACGCCAAAATGCGCACTAGTGTCAAATTGCTGCTAGTGCTATGTGCTACCTGATTGGTTGAATTGGACACTAACGCACGTTTTCGCGTTGGCGCAACGCTCGTGTAAATGTATTTTGTATTTTTGTAATTTGTATTTTAATTAAAAATGGTTAAAATACTGTATTTTGTATTTTATATTTCAAATACCCGTCTAAAAAGTATTTTATATTTCGTATTTTAATTACATGCGAAAAAGTAATTTGTAATTTGTATTTCAATTAAAGCAAGGTGTGTATTTTGCCCAGCCCTGGGTATATTACTGGTAAGATTGGTAATTTACTTCCTTAAGGATTCCATGCATTTTTTATGGTTGTGAAATGGTGCATACTAGGACCACATTGCTATGTTAAATACAAAAAGGAATAAAAAAATAATCTATTTCTATATTTCTTGAAATTTCCGGTGAGTGGTAATATTACTGGTAACATTACTGGGAAAATACTCGCTTTGGAAATATTACCGGTAACGACCCATCACTAGTCGTACTTGATTAGTGGGCAATCCTTGAGGATATGTTTTAAGCCTTGTGTGTATGAATTTTATTAAAGGAGTTTTATCGCTGTTTCTCTGCTGTATGTACTTTTTGTAATTTTCTGTGATTTGTCTATCCTTCTGCATTGTCCTGGCTTCTGCTACTACAGGGTAACTGGAAGAGATTGCATATGTGATAAGTTCGCCTATTTCATTATCTATATTAATGCAATCATATCTTGTAATTGTTTATCTATATAATAAAAATTAATCGCTAAATGTGTTGCTAAGCGTAAAACTCGAGAACGGATGAACCGAATTGGCTGATTTCTCTTTTGTTATATTCGTCCTTGTCCGGAAAAGGTTTGAATGGAAGAAAATAATTGAAAAATCCACCGGGAAAGTCAGAAATTCGCAGCGGGGCGAAGCCGCTGGCGGGCCGCTAGTATGTAATTGGGTGGATCAACTTTTTCTTGTTGTTATTCTGTCCCGTAAGCCAGGAGACAACAGTGATAGAGTTTCTTAGAAAAAATGTTATAATATATACTTCCAGTACACTCAGGAGAAAGGTCATAAAAGAATGGGTGTGTAATTGCCAATAAAACAGTTTTTTAGTGGACTTATATCCTTTGAAATCATAGTTTTAAAGAGTGACCCAGGAGACGTCACCATGGCAACGAGCTACAAAGAAAAGTTGATTGACCCAATTAATAGTTAACATAGGGTAAAGTCACCAGTGGTCAGCTGGAGACCTGTAGTCGGCCTCTGCCTATACTTTGTATGAGTGGGAACAGTACGAAAGATATATTTCCCACTCTTCGCACTCATATAAGGTCTACTGGTGACTTTACCCTATATAAGATTAGTATTCCTTCGTAGCCATAACACGGGCCGTAAGCAAGCGCGTCTTATGTTCCGCCTTGTATCCACGAGGGTTTCTAATTAGCAATATGATTGATCTGCATCTAGAGTAATTAATTGCCTTGCCAAATTACTGTAAAATCGGCGCCACGGTGAGCTCAATTTCCACCGACTGGGTTGTTATCGGTTACATCAATATTGATCAATCTCGACCTATTTACACGTACCTAGTAAGGTTTTACCTTGCTCGACTTTACACCTGAATCTCTAGCTGAGACTTTGTTCGAATATCTCGGGAGGACGTTGTGCAGGTTCCGTCCGGGTTGGTACCACCATCTTATCCATTAACCTACCGCCAAGCAGCAGTGTTTGCATTGTTGTGTTCCGGTTTGGGGATAAGACAGCCGGTGAAATGACTAGCATGGAGGCATTCCATCTTAGTCCTCAGGGTTGGCAGTGCATTTGCAGTCTTGTGAATGCGAATGCCTATGGGTCACAGTTTCCACTTACCATCAGGTGGCCTGTGTGCTCCTTTGCCTTCCTATGCCATAAAAAAAAACTCGCCCATTACTCATCACACAAAATATTCGCCCTGACCGAGAACCGAACCGGGAAATGCTAGCTTAAACTTTTTTCTTTGTCTCTCTCAGGCTGTCAGTCTATTTTTTTATATTTTTTTTATTACATGGGAAGGCAAACGAGCACACAAAACTGCAAATGCGTTGCCAATTCTGAGGACTAAGATAGGTTGCCTCTATGCTAGTCATTTCACCGGCTGTCTTATCCCCAAACCGGAACACAGAAATGCGAACACTGCTGCTTGGCGGTATGTTAATGGATAAGATGGTGGTACCAACCCGGACGTACCCTGCACAAGGTTTTCCCACAAGTAAAGTAGTCTGACTGTCAGTCCACGTCCATTAGACTGACTACACCACTATAAAGAGTAATATCCGTTTTCCTGAGCAGTATTCAGTCCGCAGTCGTAATATTCAGGCCGTAAGCAGTGTCGGACCGTTCTTTATGCCCTACAATTTATTTCTATGACCGCTGTTTGCATACATCGATGCCTTGGTCTTCCATAAAACTAGCATAATATTCTGCCTTTATTTTATCGGCCGTGGAATATTTTTTCGCTTGCTCTGCAAGGGGTTATTCTTTAACGTTAAAGGATATGATTTCCGTCTGTCCGTCTGTCTGTCACCAGGATATATCTAACGAACCGTGATAGCTAGAAAGTTGAAATTGTCACAGATTATTGTTGCCGCTGTTTTTATTTTTTGTTAATGATGCCGAGTGATCCTTTCTTTTGTGAGAATCAAAATAATATGTATGTGTATAGGTGTATTCGACCAGTTCGATTCCCGGTTAAGGAAAAGGATTTTTTCCAAAAATCCAATAATGAAGATTTTTTTAATTTTAAAAATAAAAATTTGTCTCCGTTGCGTAGAACTTGCTATTTCGAATATTTAAGGTAGTTGCCGTCCGTTATAATATAGAAATAAAATAAAAATACAATTATTTTCATCAATTAATGGGATCCATTTATATTTGGTTGCCGAATATTAAAAACAATATTTGTCCTGGACTTAAACAATCTTTTTTTGAATTTCTTAGTTTTTTTCATGGTATGGAGAAGGCGTAGCGTACACCTTTATTCCACATTGCATTAGCCCATATTGCTTCGATATTGTCAAATTATTGGCTTGACAGTAAGAAAACTTAAAGAACTACTGATATCAAAATCTTACTACACCATTAACGAATTTTTAAATGAATATTAATAGTACAGTTACAATATAACGACCAGTGCCATAAAATAAATAAATAGTACAGTAAGTCGTCTTCTCTCATCTTTGCGGTGCCCATCAGGGTTCATAATGAGCTATTCTAGTGTTAAATTCTAAGCTAGCAAGTAAGATCTATGTTAAACATTATGATTGCAATAAACGATTGAGTATTGAATAATATCAATAGTGTGATTAGGTCAATTGCAAAAATATTGTTCGAAGTTAATTGAGATAACATTAACTTTCTTCTATTGTTTTTCCTTTGTGTAATGAAAATTATCCATATTATTATATGACCAATCTTTTTTACACAAAGGAAAAAGTTAAGGATTGTTAAAGATTTTTTAATTGAGCCCTTAACAACGTACTTACAATATTTTTGTACTACTTATCTACGTAATACTTATCTAGAAATATACATAAAAAAACGTCGAAGACTCTGGAACGAATACCAAATCTTGTCTTTCTCTTGACACAAAACTATTTCAAGAGGTACAGTTATTTCTGACCGCCTGCTTTCTGCGCCTGTTCTTTCTGTAGTTTGGTCTCGCAAGTAATTCATCCTCAACAGCCACTTCCTTCCAGGTGTAGGGAAGGAGTTGCTCAAAGCCTCCTTTCTCCTAGCCCGTAGTGCCAACGTCCCAGCAGTCTGTAGTATCATCACCACTGGCCATATGCAAAGAATCGCGGAAGAAGTAGGATTCCAGAAGTTTAATGAGATATACTATATTCGGTATCTTATTGACGACGAGGTGAGATGTAGCATTTGTTTGTGTATTACATTTTGTAACCCGTCATTTTGTTACCGTCTATAACATGTTTGGTTCGTTACCTAAGCAATTGTTACTTATGCAAATATTCAATAATAACTCAATGTGTCCTAAAGTTTTTGTATGAAAAGTTTCTTTTTGTTACCATTTTTTTTTTGGTAACACATTAGGACAATCCCTTTTTGTTACCTCTCATGCTAATATTTTGAGACACATTCGAATATTATTTTATGCACCTAAAGTACATTACTCAATTTGCTATGACTAATTTTGGAGAACTGCTTAGCAGACAGTATCGTCATTTTCATTATTAACATGTCATCTAAAAAATGTCGACTGCAATCGTAATGTAGGACTCCTCAAAAAATACATTCAGAGAGCTCGCGCGGTTTTCCTATTATTGAAAAATTTTCAGGTTGTTTTACTTCTAAAAGTATATTTCTTATTTTAATGGGTAAGTAAGTATGTTGTGTGACGATACCTAAGGACTCGTTATTTATCCCTTTGGCCAAATAAAGTTTTCTGAATATTAGATGTTAAAGGAATAATAATAATATATATTATACGTTCCCAAGAAGTCGAAAATATCTGTACAGTTGAGAAACCAGAAATATCTGTACATTAATTCGGTGAGAAATATGTGAGCATTTAAAAAGTCAAATGGACCTAGAAATTTACATGGCGTTAAATAAATGTTGTGTTTCTGACCGAATTATCGTACTGAGATTTCCGGCTTCTCAACTTTACAGATTTTTTTACTTTTGGAAACGTACATATATTTTTGTCTGTGCATAATATGGTTAAAGGATTCAGCAATTCAGGATTTTCGTTTATTATAAGTAGATATTAGGTTTTTAGTTCGGTGAAGATAATAAATAACAATATCCCCTGTTATTGATATTTAAGAATATCCAATATCCAATGATGATATAATCGCTGGCAAAACTAGAGTGTCTACTGGATTAAAGTGTTTAACGACATGCTTGTTCAAATTTTGCAAGTACATCCTTCTAAGGCCCGAGGTCCTACCCATAGTACTTATTAACTTTGTCATTCAGACCCAGCTCCTTCGACAGTTGTGTAGTCATAGCGTACCACGGTCCTACCAGTAGGACTTAATACAAAACCCGCCATTTTGTCTTTTAAGTACTTGGCTCTGAATGAGTCTAAAACAATAGTACTACTGGTAGGACTACGGGCCGTTGTAACTACATCCTAAATTGTTCGTTGGGCCCTAAGGCCATTTTGAATCAGTACTCTTTAAAGGAATACAGGGTGGAAAGTTAAAATGGGGCAGTAAGGGCAGCTACTAGATCTCTTGCTGCCACGCGAAATTGCTCTTAAGAGACCCGTACTAACTTTGTAAGTGTTGACAATCGACGTAAACAGATTTTTGATAAGTTGTACAGTCAGCGAGAAAATCGTCAGATTTGAGTTTTTTTTTTAAATGCCAATCGGTCCCGTGTCTAGCATAGAGGACTCATATATACATACATACCCTCACGCCTTCATTCCCAGAATGGGGTAGGCAGAGCTAACAGAATTACCAACAAGTCTAAAAACTTGTTGATAACTGTGTAACCACAATTTGCACAAGTAGGCTAAGACTTAGCCGAGCCTTTTTTTTTTAGATTAGGATTAGAGGACTCATAAGCGTAAAAAACAACATCAAATGTTTCAGTTTTTAATTACCATACGAATTGTATGGAAAAAGTTTTCTTTGATTTGTGGGTGTTCTAGTACTCTAACTTTTTTCTCAAAAGTTGGTCTCAAAGAGTATTTTAATCCTTAATAGAAATAGAACCAATTGGCATTTAAAAAAAAAAACGATTTTCTCGCTGACTGTATCTAAATTTTATAAAAAGTCAGTGAAAGTCGATTGTCATCACTTAAAAAGTTAGTAAATGCCTCCTCAGAGCATTTTCGCGTGGCAGCAAGAGATCTAGTTACCCTTACTGCCCCGTCTTAACTTTATAATGATTGGTCATATTACGGTGTTCTTTTTTTTTTTTTTTTTTTTTTTTATATCATAGGAAGGCAATCGAGCACACAGGCCTCCTGAATGGTAAGTGGAAACTGTGACCCATAGACATTCGCATTCATTAGACCGCAATCCTAAGACTGCAAATAAATGCGTTGCCAACCCTGAGGACTAAGATGGAATGCCTCTATGCTAGTCATTTCATTTCTGTTCTGGTGATGGAGTCGAAAAACTATTCGATTCTGCACTTTACTTAATGTTGACCCTTCAAGTTTGGTCTCTATGGGTCGTTTCATTGCAAAATCAGCAGTCGTTAAGTTAAGACTGCACCGAGCAAACGTCAAGCGTCCAGTGGCGTCCTCAATACTATTATTGTGTTTTCTGATAAACTAAAGAATTCCCATGGAATTGGACGATATTTTTTTGTAGCGCAAGTAACAACACAATTGATGGGATACGTAACAAACTTTGATAACAGTTACCCTTTGAGTAATCAGCTAAACGGGAAAAGGTAGCCTGGTGGTTCTGTTAAGATGATAACTCGTAGGTCAATTGTCAGTAAACTATGTGATAACTTGTGTTTTCATGTGTAGTACAAAAAAACACAGTCCGATTTCAAGAAAATACTTTAGTTTATTAGAAAACTCAATATTAGTAATGAGGACGCCACTGTACATCCGGTCTACGCTCGGCGCAGTTTTAAGCTACTCACAAACAGTAAAATTTTGACAATAACTTATTATGTAGATCGTCTTCTGGGATACTGGTAAAGGGAATTACGGAGCAGCGTTGATGGCGTACAGAATACCAGATGTGGAGGAACCGCAAGAGCAGATTCTGAAGCCTCAACGTTCTTCCAGGTTCAACATAGAGCCTCTTGATGTTGGTATTGGTGATGCAGTCAGCGTCGACAGGTCATCGATTGAATCTTGACCTGGTGACGTTGGTGTCCATTGCGATGTCCGGTCTGATGGTATTGAAGATTTTCAGTGATGTTTTATTAAGATTGTGTATGTTTCCAATAAATATTTTTTATTAAGTGATTTTGTTTGCATTGTGGGTTTGTAATTACCAAGTAAACAGGTTTTATTAGTTTCACTTTAGATAATATAACTAGAACTATGTAATAAAATCTTGGAAATCAGTTTTAACCTACTTCTTATGTTTGGATTGAATTGAAATTTTGCATCCCTATGCAGGGATTGTAAAACCGGTGAAATTGAATACCTGTATATAAATTGTCAAACGATTACCGCTAAAATAATAATATCTATATTCGAGTTAGAGGTAATGTTGTCATTCCGCTTTTGTCTTTTTCACTATGTATGCACTATTTTCAGTATTCTTTACCTCTATTTAATATCGGTATTCGTTGCTCTTGATAGATAAGGTGTCAAGTAGACATTATGACTGAAGCACAACAAATAGGTGTAACATAACTCAATAGCATTGTTGGCTAACACTGGTTGAAATGTCTGCTAGTACTGAACAAATAAATTGATTTGCGACGTATTTCAAATTGAACCGATTTAGGGGAAATCTGGTTTGAAGATGGTTTATGACCCTGGAAAGGACGTCGGATTGGATTTTCGCTATTTTGTTTGGAAACGGCCTGAACGAGCCCAAGCCTATAGGACTACTTGGGAAAATAAATTATATTTTGTCCTATGACCTCATTGTTCCATAGAACAAATAGGGGTGGCGGTCTGGTCGCATAACAACTATTGTCATAATATCGATTGTCATAACACTTTACGCATAAAGTTAATGCTCATAATTTTGGCATAAATTATACTAGGCATAATTGTTCCTTGTCATAATTGTACGGAGTCATAATTGGTTTAATCATAATGTAGAAAGGCATACATTTATTAAGTCAAAATATTAATATAATATAAAGTTAGTGCCAAAAGTTAGTTAGTGTTATCGCGGATAGGTTAGGGTTATTTTTTTATAAAAGAGCGGAAAAAGTTTATTTATATAGCCATACCATTATAAAGTATGGTTAAATAATTTTATGCGCATCAAATTTATGCGCGTTACACAATATGTTCTTAAACATTATGATTAAAAACTTTATGCGCATGACAATTTACAGTTATGCGCAATGATGAGTATGACGAATCCTTGTATGCCCATCAAAAATATGACTAAACTTTATGCAACCCGACCCCTACCCAACAAATAGGAATCATAATAAAGTCCAAAATTCGAAGTTCGTATTGTACTGTTCGGCAGCTCTCAAAGATGAGTAGGTATGTTATGTTAACAAGAAAACGAGAGGGACAGTATTATACGAACTAAAACTTAGATTTCGATCTTAGGAGTACGTGGGCGAGGTATGGGCGGACTCTCTATTTTTGATTTTGTCTTTTAACTAAATATGAGAGCAAAAAAAGAAAATAAAAGCATTCCGTTTATCCACAAATTGGTGAAAAACATGGAGAAAAACTACATGAAAATCTTGTATATTATAATGTACTGTGAAGCAGAACCATAAAATAATAGATGAAAGATCAAATGACACGTCAATGACGTCACGATCAAAATGAAAAGGACAAACCGATCATTCGCACCTCTAAAACAACAATGACGTAACTGCAACTTTTTCGAAAAATTACTTAATGATGGAGAACGGTCTAAAATCGATCAAAATATTGAGTGGGACATCGACTTTCAAGTAATTCGTCAAGATACCGCTAGGGGGAGATGTGTCGTTGGGTCATTGGAGCTGCCCTTGAAGTGTACATCGACTGATTGGTCAGTTGTTAGCGGGAAGCGGAGAGAGTACGTTGCTTCAAGAGGCTACAACGACGTAAAGGTATTTACGCCACCCTTTTTAAAATTACTTACGGAACAACATTGACCTAATTGTGTGTTACGTCATTGTAACACGCATTTTAAAAAAATCGGTTAGGTATTTGGAGCAATATTGACATTTCATACAGTAAGGTCATTGTTGTTTTAAAACATTGTATTTTTCAATTGTATTTAACGTCATTGTACCACGAATAATTAAAAAGTATATTTAATATTTGGTACAATATTGACGTTGTATACAATTAGGACATTGTTGTAAAAAAAAATTTTTTATTTTTACAACGTGTTTAACGTCATTGTAGCACGAATAATAAAATATCTGTTTAATATTTGGTACAATATCGACATTTAATACAATTAGGGCGATGTTGAATTCTTATTACCTGTATCACACCCTTTAGACATGCTTATAACTAAAACTATAATTGATGGATTCAAAAAACTTTAATTTCGTTATTCAATTATTTATACAAACTAACGTTTAAATATATTTTGCGGACTAGATTAAGAGATTTTAATGTGAGTTATGGGTCAATGTTTGACATTTACGTCGTTATTCCCTCTTAATCGTTGAGGTTTTGTAACTATCTTAGAACAACATCGACGTAAATGTACGAACCCCCTGAATTAAATATTAATAGAAAAAAAACTACATCACAAAATCCAATTATATTCTACTAAAAAGTAGCTCAATTTATTCCAGAACTATTTTATTGCATAAAATATCTAAGAATTCCTAACAAAATATAGTTATACTGATCGCTAATAAAAAAAATCGATTTTTGCGTTTATCTCGAAAACTTGAAATTTGCATTTACGTCATTGTTGTTTTGGAGGTGCGATATATCAGAATGGTAATCTTTTCGTTGATTGTCATAATTCAAAATTAGAAAACTTGCTTGTTTGTACACTGACAGGTATTACGGGTAATGGTTTTATTGGTAAAGTATCAAATAGAGGTAATGTTGTCAATTGTCGAAACCGCTATTACATTTCAATACCGGTTTTGATTATACCGCTTATTAGAGCTTTAGTGATATAAATACCAAAATGCAATTATAACCGGTTATACCTTATTTAAAACCGGTAGTAAGAATACCGGTAACGATCCCTGTCCCTATGTGGGTAGTTTCGATACTATTCATCTATCCATCCCATCGAGCTGGTGTGATGAATGAAGGAAGAATGTAGATATAGGAACACCTCAATGACTAAAATAAAACATAACGCTACTTGGCCATAAAAAAAAAAACGAAAATTTCGGATTTTTTCAGGTTTCAGCGATTATAACCCTAAAGGACTAGTTTTTGATAGTACCTTCACAGAACGTCTCATATTCTAGCAAATTCAGTCTACTTTAAAAACATTCTGAAAAGATACTATCAAAAACTAGTCCTTTAGGGTTATAATCACCAAATTCTGAAAAAAGACCGAAATTATCGCTTTTTCCGATTCTTGACAAAGTTGCGTTCAGCGCTCAAGGTCAAAAACTTGGATTATTCATGCCAAACATCATAAACACGTCTGCAAAAAATCAGAACTACCGGATTTGATGCAAGCTCTGATGTTTAAAGTTACTGGAGTATAAATTATTGAAACATGTTTGTGTGTAAGCAGTGGTCGCACTTTTAGTGCCGATGACGACAATTTGCATAATTATATTAAACTCACAAATGCGACTCTCCGAGTAAGAACTTCTTGTACACATCCTTACATATATTTTGAAATATGAAAGTGGGTTTGTTTGTTCTTTTCTAACAGTTTTAGTTCAGAGATTTGGTACAAAGATAGTTTATACTCCGAATTCCCAAGGGAATAGAGATAAACAAGGTAAACGATGGGACTTAGGTTTAAATAAAAAAAACCCAATCACCAATGCATTCAGTAGGAAACTAAAATAACGCTCATTGTAATTCAAGTAAATAATATTTTTTTTATGTGACATGAAGTCCTCAGTGCGCTAAGGGTCATTTTTGACCGGTTGCAAAGAACTGGCAAAGTATTTTGAGTAAGTAATTATTTTGATTTCTAACTTATTGAGTAAATACCTAGTGTACGTAATAGGTCATTTCGAAGTCGTTCATTTCGTTTGTCAGAATAAAGCCATTGAGCTTAGTTAGTAGAATATGGAAGTTATTTCACAAAAATTATAAAATTCATAATTTTTCGAAAAATGCTTAATTTTTCCAACAGGGGTACTAAATGCCTCTGTTGACTGCAAATAGCTTTTCTATATTTCTCTTAAAACAATAACCTATCAAAGCCCTTAGTAGCTCAGTGAAGACTCCTGACGTGGTAAATTTACGAAATTAAACGTTATTTCTGGTACAAATACCGTCCAATTCTGATATACAACGTGTTACATAATACCCCGTAAAAAATATAATAAATTATAAAAGCCAAAAATATTGTCAACCCTAGTAAGGTGTCATGTCAGGGAATCGGGGTTAGCATAGATTATTTAACAGAGAGGCCTACCTACCAATTTTAATAATTGTCAACTTTAATGGTTTTTCTGTTTTTCATCCACAAAGGTTCAATACTATGATGTCATTATGCTTAAAGTACTGGTTTCAAAAAACGTAAAGACGGAAAAAAAAATATGTTGTCAATTTCAAATCTTCTTATCGATATTCTACAATCGTTCCGTGTTTTTCCATATTTTTTTCCAAAATGACGATGTTTTCTAACTCAGAATATTATGATATGATGTTATGCGTAAGCCATGAAGATAGCAATTTAAATCGTGCTCGCGAACTGCATCGGCTTCCAAAACTCGACTTGTAATATGTATCTAATCGAATTCTGTTCATTTTGTTTATATCTCTTTACCGTTTCGCGAATTAGGTAAAAATGTACATAAACATTCTGCATAGTTTACTCTTTAATTTTACTGAAATAGGGTTTGCACATCAATGAAAAAAATAATGTTTTTTTTTTTTGGCGTTAATTCATGGGTATCGCCGTAAAAATATGTACTTTTCGTTTTTTTTTGTGTCGCCTTATGATCGAATGCATTACGTCATCAAGTTATGGTGAAGTAAAATAACAAATGAATCGTAATACAAGAAATTATAGCAATACGCAGTGAGGTTACGATTTTTTTACGATGAAACAACCAACGTATTTTTAAATATATAAATAATATTACAATGTCGCCACTACGTTTTGATCCATTGTAAGACCAGATACGACGAAAATAGCCTAATAGTTATAATTTTTTGTGTCTGTACGTTTACCTAAATTGTGTATATTTTGTTTAATTTACTAGTCACAAGAATATTTGTTATATTTATACAAAATATTTATTTCAAATGTTGTGTCGCCTATTTCGGTTCCCGAACGTTATTTTTGGTGTGTTACCAATTTAATCCACATCTAACAAAGGAACGGCTACCCTAAAAGTATTTTTTTGCATAGGAACTCTTTGTTGCAGCATAGACCAGACTTGAACTATTCCGCCATCTTACTTTCGATCGAGTGGTTCGACAACCGTCTCGTTCGTGAATTTTTTTGATTGTCGTGAGAATTTTCAGTGGAATTCAGCTTGAAAATATCAAGGTAAGTTACGAATATATCTGTCTGTTGTATATTTTACACCTCGATGTACTTATGCTTGTAACGATTATGTATTTTGATTGTCTCTAACTTCATTCATTTCCAAATGAAATCATTTTAAGCTTATGTCGCACATGTTTTTATTCACGAAAGTTACCGTGTGTTACCAACGTGTTACTGATGTGTTACATAACATTCGTGAAACTAGGCTGTATTCATATTGCTTTCAATACTGGTGTATAATACCTTTTTAACCCACTTCAAAAAAAAGGACGTTCCTTTTAATTTGTCGGTATCTTTTTTTTATTTTATATTTTATGTAAAAATATGTTACCTACCTGGTTATTTGAACGCGGACGGAACGATTTAAAAAAAAAAAAAAATTGTTTGAAGGAATATATACTTTCCCATTGGTCTCATTGTCATCAAGTCAGGATCCGATGATGGGATCTTGGAGAAATAGAGGGAACTCCTCAAAAATTAAAGGCACACATACAGCGATTTTGGTATTACCTGTAAAACCTTAAGAATTTGCATTCTAAACGCACCACAGAGATGACGACTTGAACTCCTTAGTCCTAAGTGATTCACGGGCAGCAATGAGATTTCTTTAGTAAGAACATGAAACTAATTTTACTTATCATAATGCATTAGGTGAAGTGCAACTGATGATGAAGTCCCGGGAGAACTCCTCAATGATTAACGGCCCTGCAACTTGGACAGCAACATGTTGTTAAGGGTGATGAGAAATTGGTATTAGGCTATTGTTTGTTAATGTATCACAATAATAATAGGTACAGTACATCAATAAAAAGCAATTTTTTTTTTTAATTCATGACCGGCCTAGGCATTGCCTATCTGGTGTCTTACAGGGACACGTAATAAGTATAGTCCAAGTCGGTGGCAGGTATCGTGGTGACATTGCTATTATACCTACTTGACACTGCTTCGGATTAGACTGCTTCATTTAGTATTTTTAACATAGGTCTCTTGTTCAGATGCCTCTAACTAACTGGTTAAGTTTCAGACTAACAGGACTACGAAATGTTATGTCGGGCAAATCATTGAACTCAACGTAATTAATGTAAAGGTTAAGTTCATGCGAAAAAAAAATGGGTTTATTCTACTGGCCACAAGCAGAAGACATATCAGATATGTGTACGTTTGATATTTTAAAAGTTTTGAACAATCCTATTCGCGATCGTCGTGGGTTACTGGAATTTGAGGATGATTATAATAAATGTAAGGTTTATTAAACGTTTTGATATAATCCTAATACTGGATAAAACTTATATTGGTTAGATAATATAAGGGAAACCTTGAATATACTTACTTCAATAAATAATTTAATAAAACAATATTTTTTAATTTTTATTGACTACATTTTAAACAGACCTTTATGAAAGTCACGTATGTTACATTAACTTGAATGTTACTGATTGCCATAGTGTGTTACTGATTCACGTATGTTATGGTACATATTTTTACGGCGATACCCTCATACAGTGATAGTACGGTCTGTACGGTTCTCAAATATTGTAAAAGGACTTGTTATAAGGCACCATTTAACCCCCTTTCGGCTTTACGGGTATTATTGTAACATCCTGTATAATAAAATATTTCTGACTAGTAACTAACAAATAGATTGAAACAAGGCTGATCAAAATCGTACCTTATTAAACTACTGGAAGGAAGCAATTTAAAAGAAAATTAGACCGTTAACAATTTCATTTTATTTTAGTAAATATATTTTCCGAGGCGCATTTATGGTCTATTTATGAATATTTTTCATTATTATCAGGTGCGTTTGCCTTCCCCATGCCATAAAAAAAGCATTTTTTACCACCCTAATATTTTTTGGGTGCATATAGAGTTTTCCGATTGTATAAAAACCTTGCCGTTAATTATTGTATTTGTCCCTTAATATTTTAAAAGAAAAGTTCCTTTTTTGTTACCAAAAGCGTTAAGCGTTAAGCGTGGTTTCGGAGGTGTTTCTAACAATTGCCAATTTTTTAAGAAACCCTTGTCAATTACAACAATATAATGTCTTACCTCAAGTCCAGTAACGCTAAACAGTTACTCGGTATGTTACCTACATATTTCGCGCGCTCTTTTTCTTTGGCGTAACAAAAACATTCCGGTAACATTTATATTAAAAGTTCCGTCTGGTCTGGTTCCTTAGTTAACAAAATTATTGTATCCTTTAAGGTGTTCCAAGTAAGAGTAGTACGACACTATTCATTTTGAATTTTTGAACTTTGCTCATCTATGAGCTCGATGTCGTGGTCAGGCCGTTATAGCTGAGTATCCGGCATATGATCGATCTATCTTTTTCTTTCCAGGATTAGTGAAAGAGATGCTTCAGGCTGCTTTAGCCTCCAGCATAAATGCTGAAGTGCCGGCTATCGTTGGATTGTTCACGACTGGCCGACAACAACAGATCGCGGAGGAACTAGGATTTATTAAGTACAACGAGATTTTCTATGACAGTTATAAGATTAATGGCGAGGTTAGTAACTTTTTTGACACCTCTATTCGATTCGTTAAAACCATACAGATTTTAGATGTTAACGTTATTATAGCATTTATTTACTTAACACTAATAACAACCGAGTTAAAAATAAAACGATGACATGTCAAAGTCAATAATGGTTTACCCAGTGGAATCGGAATCGGGTATCGGAATTTTTAAAACAATATCATTCGTGAAGTAGTGATTTCTTGAATTAATAGAATCATATATTGATACTTGACTAATTAATACGTTCCTTGTGTAGTATGTGTGGTGAAAAACTGATTGATAGAGTAAGGAATGAAAAATTAAAATAAATTAAAAGAAGATGTAGTGACTAAGATTGAAATCGTGAATCGATGGTTCGGTCATTTGGGAAGAATGGATGAAAGAAGATCGACGAAAGATACTATGCAGAGTTAAAGTGAGTGGAATGGTCGGAAGGGGCCGCCCTAGGCGTACTTTTTTGAACCAGATCGGAGAAATACTGGAAAAGGGCCGAATCTTAATTTCCCGAAACCTACGTGCATGCAAGACTATGAATGTGGAAGAAGCCAGGCAGACAGGGGAGTATATTAGGTTGTATCCTGCGAATAGTTCGCCCCCGCGCTTGCGTTTTTTTTAAAGAAATTATGTTTATCAATTTAACTTGATAGAAAAAAAACGGCATATTTGTAAGGAGTATTTTTGGAAGAGATTATAAGTATCACCAGTAGGTCAGTAAATTAAACATTTGTCGTCCGCACAACGTTTTTTTTGAGCAAAGATATTAACAGGACAAAAAAATGCCAAGTTTTGTTTTTGTTTTGCCTCAAAATTTATTATGTCTGCTTTTGATCCAATCCAAGCTTTTGTATCCGTGCTTATATTTTTAATAATTAGTAATTACAATTTCAGCAAGTATTCGAGTCCGGTTTTTCGAACTACAGCACCGCCCTAATGGGATATCGCATACCGGAAGTGGACTTGCCATTGGAAACGGAATCTTCGAACACTCGTCACAATGTCCATATTATCGGAGCTGGAGAAGAAGAGATACCAATGCCGTTCGAGTGTGATGAATGTTGGGACAACTAGCTTTTGAGAGGCATTCCATCTTAGTCCTCAGGGTTGGCAGTGCATTTGCAGTCTTGTGAATGCGAATGTCTATGGGTCACAGTTTCCACTTACCATCAGGTGGCCTGTGTGCTCGATTGCCATCCTATGCCATAAAAAAAAACTAAAACGAAGCATTTTCAAGGAACCATCTGTCATATCGTCGGTGATACTGCCAAAACGCGTTACTAACTTTATGCTAGAGCAAAATAACCCTTACCATCTTATTAAAAAGGTGGATTTTGCTCCTTATTTAAAATTTTACTTAAGTGGTTTTGCAGTTTCACCGACGCGACGATATCTCATTAAGAACGAAAAATTTAGTAACGACCTCTTGGCTTAGTAAACACATGAACACTGTATCTGTAAAAAAATAATCGCAGAAATTACTTATTTTATTTATGTCCCCTATGTATTTACTTATCTAGTTATACATCTGAATACTATACTTACTAGTAAAAGCCAACCACATCAAGCAATGTTTTAATGAAAAGATTCCTAATTCAAAGATATCTGCCAAACTATTTATATAACATTGGATGGCTTTATTATGATCAGACCTTGGAATATACGGGGCAAAATTAAATGACAGCTAGGGATTGCCTTTATCGATAAACTCAATTATCGATGCTTTTCCCAAATACTAGTGATCTTGGGAATCATGTCCACATTATTGCGAGTAATGAAGCCAACTTGTCCGATCTCTGGTTATGATAAAACTTTACTTAATAAATTTTAACTTTGGCAACCGCAGTGTTCTATCATTTAAATAATAACCAATTCAATGAGTTGATTCTTACTGTCCGTTCTGTTATTAAAATCCAATACTTTACTCAGTAACAAAAAGGTTAGATACTAACAGTCGCTTAGCCGTGGTATCGTAAAAACACATAAAATTGTATCGTTTTCAATAATAGGCAAATGTAATTTTTTTAGGAATAAATGTTATGTTGACGTAAAATGAGTGGTTTTATTTTGGTAACAAATAACGTGTCTAAATTTGTGAGTAACGAAATTTCGCATTTCGTAACGTAAAGAAAAACAGCGCTTTACTTGACAATTTAAAGGCATAGTACATTTCATCGACCACATTCATGTCGCTCAAAATTGAACTTAACTACCTACATTTTATGACACCAATTTAATTGAACTCTCCTGAAATATGACTTTATGGATCAGTATCCATCAGGAAGTTACCAATTCGTGGCTCTGTTCCATTTCTTGCTTGTGTCCTTACTTTAGCAATGCCTGGAAAAGGGTTAAGGTGCGACCCCGCCGCTGCGTACAATACGGTGTCATTGCGTAAACAAAAGAGGGGGTCATTGTAACAACATGGCGCCGTTTTTGACGCACCATACAATGTGATATCAAATTGGTAATACAAAACACTTGATTATGGCTCAGTTGATGACGGATAGTGAATTCCGCTAACTCAGTAGTCTACGTTCGCCTTCTTTAAATGTCGATAACTTTCTAATAAAGCTAATAATGGAAGTCCTAAAGTGTGGTTACCCTACATTTAATATCTAACTGTCTTATCTGTCACTCGATGTTATCAATCCAATTTAAGGCTGCAGGTTTGGAAGTGTTTTTTTTTTTTTTACGATGTTAACAAATCGTTTACACATAGTTTAGTTCCGGTTTACACTTTGTTAAGGGCAAGTAGTGTGACGTTTATACATTCGCTACTTGCAAGTTGACTGCGAATGTAATGAACTTTACACTTGCATTTAACAAAGTGTAAACAGAGCCTTACACGTATGACTAATTACTTTACACCTGCACCTGTCACTTGCTCATGCTACTTCGCAAACTGTAAACAAGCCTTAAACATAAGTAGGGTAACAGCATTAAGCAAAAGAAAATGGGATATTTTTTTTTATTTTTTTTATGCTCGAAACTGAGTAGAGGAAGTTTAGGGTAAATGAGTGTCAAACTTTGATTTTGTATTACCAATTTGAAGTTAGTAGCAGCAGCAGCGGTGCGATCGCACATTTAATGTTCATTGCGTAGCGTAGCATGTGCGTTGCGTATGAAAATCAGTCAGTCAGTAATCAGAAACCGAACAACTCATTTAGGGTTGGAACTTTTGGATGGTCGCCGTGGTTCTAAAATCCACGCAGTCACTATAATATAAAAAAAAAGTTTTTTATCAAAGTCAAAATCAAAGTAGATAAGTACATATTAACTTTTATGTATAAGGAACTAAGGTTTCCGGCATAGCCTGAAGAATAGCTAAACTGAAGTGGCAGTGGGCGGGGCACATCGCTCGCAGGACTGATGGCCGATAGGGCCAGAAGGTTCTTGAGTGGCGTCCGCGGACCGGGAGACGAGCTGTAGGTAGGCCTCCAACAAGATGGAGTCACGACAGTGTAGATCGCGGGAACGCGTTGGATGCGAAAAGCACAAGACCGGTCTGAGTGGAGAGCCTTGGGGGAGGCCTATGTCCAGCACGGCTGACATGAATACAAATACAGGGTGTCCCGTAAGTACCACGTCAAACTTAAGGGGGAGGTAGGTGAGCAAGCCACCTACCTAACATGGAAAAATCGCCTTAGTAAAAGTCGCACCGTTTTCGAGATATTTAAATTTTTCTGATTTTTAGAAAAATGTACACCCGCACTGGGTTTTTGATCTGTGGTATTCGGAATTTATTATTTTTTAATTTTTATTTTATTGAAAAACAATCTTGAATAGTTGTGTTATCAAATGGTAAAAACCATTGAAAAGTAACTATTGTAGTTTTTTTCATTTTTTAAATTAAATTTAAAATTTGCCTCTTCCGTTTTATTTTGGTAAAACTTTAGCCCCTCCTGGTGAAAAAAAAATACATGACCACTGGTTAGCCAATTAGATTAAAAACATTCTCGTTTAATGGGCATTTAAAAATTATAAATACTTTATCATCAAAACACTAATATTTTTTTTTTTTTAAAGAAAAGCTTAAAATACACCGCAATTAACGTTAAGCCAGTACTGCCACCCAAGCGTACTTGCGACGCGAGCTGTATCAGAATTCCATTCTAGTTTCATTCAGCAGCAATGCAAAACTAATCGCTCAAATTAAAATCTTTAAATTTTGCTTAATTTATAAAAAAAAAGTTTAAAAAAAAAGTTATAAAACTTTTAATCTGCGATATTCCAAGTAGATAATTATTCGATTTTTAGAAAAATGTACACCCGCACTGAGTTTTTGATCTGTGGTATTCGGAATTTATTATTTTTTAATTTTTATTTTATTGAAAAATAATCTTGAATAGTTGTGTTATCAAATGGTAAAAACCATTGAAAAGTAACTATTGTAGTTTTTTTCATTTTTTAAATTAAATTTAAAATTTGCCTCTTCCGTTTTATTTTGGTAAAACTTTAGCCCCTCCTGGTGAAAAAAAAATACATGACCACTGGTTAGCCAATTAGATTAAAAACATGCTCGTTTAATGGGCATTTAAAAATTATAAATACTTTATCATCAAAACACTAATAAATATTTTTTTTAAAGAAAAGCGTAAAATACACCGCAATTCACGTTAAGCCAGTACTGCCACCCAAGCGTACTTGCGACGCGAGCTGTATCAGAATTCCATTCTAGTTTAATTCAGCAGCATTGCAAAACTAATCGCTCATATTAAAATCTTTAAATTTCGGTAACTTCGTTCGAAATTTCAAAATAATTTTTTGAACCCAAACTTACTGTTTATTTGGTGTGTGGTTAAATTTAATTACTTACTTTTGTGATTTAATCCACAGTCACAATTGTCACAAAGGCCAAATCGTTAAGCAAATCAGAGTCCGAAATACAAGCAAAAACAGTTACTCCGAAAAACATCAAACATAAACGACAAATCACAAAAGTAAGTAATTAGATTTAACCACACACCGAATTAACAGTAAGTTTGGGTTCAAATGTGACAATAAACAAATAAATGAGGAACAAAATTATTTTTAAATTTCGAACGAAGTTCGAAGAGTTTTAGGACAGTTTTTTTTAAATAAAGAGTTTGGCATTATGCAGGTTGTAAGCCCAAATCGAATAATTATCTACTTGGAATATCGCAGATTAAAAGTTTTATAACATTTTTTTATAACTTTTTTTTTATAAATTAAGCGAAATTTAAAGATTTTAATTTGTTCGATTAGTTTTGCATTGCTGCTGAATGAAACTAGAATGGAATTCTGATACAGCTCGCGTCGCAAGTAAGCTTGGGTGGCAGTACTGGCTTAACGTTAAATGCGGTGTATTTTACGCTTTTCTTTAAAAAAAATATTTAGTAGTGTTTTGATGATAAAGTATTTATAATTTTTAAATGCCCATTAAACGAACATGTTTTTAATCTAATTGGCTAACCAGTGGTCATGTATTTTTTTTTCACCAGGAGGGGCTAAAGTTTTACCAAAATAAAACGGAAGAGGCAAATTTTAAATTTAATTTAAAAAATGAAAAAAACTACAATAGTTACTTTTCAATGGTTTTTACCATTTGATAACACAACTATTCAAGATTGTTTTTCAATAAAATAAAAATTAAAAAATAATAAATTCCGAATACCACAGATCAAAAACTCAGTGCGGGTGTACATTTTTCTAAAAATCAGAAAAATTCAAATATCTCAAAAACGGTGCGACTTTTACTAAGGCGATTTTTCCATGTTAGGTAGGTGGCTTGCTCACCTACCTCCCCCTTAAGTTTGACGTGGTACTTACGGGACACCCTGTATACTAAAACACTCAACAATATGTAGACAAAATAAACTAAAACGAATACTTTAAGTAACATTAACGAAAATGTATTCTTCAATCTAATATTAGTTGGCACTTCTAAATCTCTGATGCGGTACTGGCTTTTGGAATCAGTGCATCATAATCATCATCTATTACTATTTCATATTTATGATTAAAATGGTAGTAAAAATGGATCATGAAGGGATACCGTTCACGGTTGGTCATATTTCTACACCAGTGAACACCACAAAATGTCTCTGTTGCTTATTGTGATTGTAAAGTTTGTTTTAATTATTAATTTATGTTTGTGAAAGTTATTTTCGAATGCAAGTTGATTACAAAGATCAACTTTACTCGGGAGGATTGGATGATTTCCGCTGTAATGACTGACATTTATGAGCGGAACCAAACTCGATTTATTAACATAAATTGAGGAATTCGTTCTCGACCTGGAGTCGAGAAGGGCTTGAAATTGATACGCGGATTGCAGGAGCTTTTGCATAGTCAAGGGACAATGTGACTGATCAAGAAGTTTACTTACGTATTAATATCTACATCTTTATTAATATATTTCCAAAATGCCTGAAATTCGTCGGGTAGTTTAAAAGTTAAAAAATAGAGGTATTTAGGGTACAGGAAACTATTTGTCCTAAAGTATTTGTGAAGTTCCATTTTTGTTACCGAAATTCATACAATGTTATGTTTGGTAACAAAAAAGAAGTTTCCATAGAAATAACTGTATTGCAATTAATTTAGTTTTTGCGTGGTTTCATGTTACTCACCGACCTGTGTTTATCTTAATTTTAAAATATTACTTACAGTTAGCCAAAATATAGAGAAATGCTTAAGATAAAAAAGATAAAAGATAAAAGACATTTATTCAGTAAGTAGGCCACACGGGCACTTTTACACGTCAAGAATCTACCAGCGCTTCACAAGAGGAGACTACTGCTGAGAAGAAACGACGCAAGAAACTCGGCAGTTAGTCATTTTTTAAATATATTCAATGTTACAATGGTATACTTAGTCTAGCATTATATAAATCTATAAAATATTAAATCAAAATAATAATTAATAAGCTGCGTAGTTTCAGCAGGAAAACACACCAAAATCTTTTTTTTTTTTTTTTTCTTTTTTTTTATATTATAGGAAGGCAAACGAGCACACAGGCCACCTGATGGTAAGTGGAAACTGTGACCCATAGACATTCGCATTCACAAGACCGCAATCCTAAGACTGCAAATGCGTTGCCAACCCTGAGGCCGAAGATGGAATGCCTCTATGCTAGTCATTTCACCGGCTGTCTTATCCCCAGACCGGAACACAACAATGCGAACACTGCTGCTTGGCGGTAGGTTAATGGATAAGATGGTGGTACCAACCCGGACGGACCCTGCACAAGGTCCTCCCACCTCCGAAAATGAATCTTGCGAGAGAGATAGAGGGAGAAAAGGAATAAAAAAGAACACCTACCTAGGTGTAAGTATATATGAAGGTGCATGACGACCACATAAGATTGGTATGTTTTCCTACATCGATGGTGGACACCATTGATGTACTATATACACTATAGACAAGATAAAGCTACTAAAATTATTAAGTTTCGGGTTTAGACCAAGCATTTTTGTCTATTAGGTAGTCCTCGATCCTATAATACGCTTTAGACATTAACGAACTTTAAGTACGAGTATAATAGAGTTACAGCCACATCCATCCATATTTAATTTTGTTCATCGAGGTCGCCTCGCGCAAGGTTAATTAATAATATTGAAATGGACTGTTTTTGATTAAAATCTCAAACAGTTCATTCCGTTATTTCTTTAGGGTTGACATATTTTTTTAACTTTTATTACCAATATAATATAATTCCATGGTCGTACTAAAACCACACTGTTTAAAAAACGAGATGGTTAAGTACATTTTTTTATAAACAAAAATTAAAAATATTTTTTTGAATGCGCCAACCCTATATCTCAGCTTTATACATTTCAAAGCTGCTGCAGCCACTTTGACGGATCGCGATTGGATATTTACTTTGTTAAGTGTCACGCCATTTGTTAGGGCTGTGCTAATTGTTTAGTCGCTTACTTTGCTGTCAGACCTCCGTCACAATATATATTTCAGAATGCTTTGAGATAAAGTTTTAATGCACGTTAACCAAAAAATACGACATTAATTGGTATCTATTTCTGTACATAAATAATTATTAACTCACGCCTTCATTCTCAGAGTGGGGTAGGCAGAGCTACCTACCTATAGCTCTTAAAACTTGTTATTAAATTCAGTTACCACATTTTGTACAATTAGGCTAAGATGTTTACCAGCGTATTAGTGACAGGTTGCAAGCCCATCGCCTAAGAGTACTAGAAGCCTTTATTATTCCCGTAGTCGCCTCTAGGGAATGAAATTTAGCCGGTTATTGGCTGTTTTTGTATGGAGCTAAAACAAATCTATTAAAGAACAGATATAACAGATGGTCGGTTTAGTATAAACGGAATATTCTGCCTATACCTAGAGTTCTTGATAATCTTGCACGAAATTTTCGCTGGAAACAGTCAATTACACTTGTCTTACAATTTGTAAACGCTTTTATAAGTCAACGTGTCAGCTTTAATAAAATAATATAAAAGTATTTTTTTTTTGTCCAGAACTAGTTTAATTTCTTTAAATATATTTTAGATATATTTTTGTATCTTTTTGTACATATCAAATCAATCAAGAATGACAAATGTCTAAAGTAGCAGGAAAAGTGACTGAAGAGGTTGAGGTTAGGATTGCGTATCTAATCTCTTTTAATATGTACTACTAATCAAGTCAAATACGGAGGTAAGACATTTCATTTAATTTCATTTGAAATAATATGATACATTTTGAACTCGTAGGTATAAACGTTCCTCGATACGAGTGTCACTTCTGTTATTGCCTATTTGTCATAATCTTTGACTACTGTCAAATCGTTTTTGCTCCCGCGATAACGATGTATGGTTATAACCAATTATTTTCATTCCCTAGTCGCCTCTTATGACATCCACGGGAAGACATGGAGTGGCAATATTCTAACCAACCACACGTTAAGAAATTATTCTGTTGAATAGGTACATTACCAAGTGTAGACAAGTTAAGTTTAATTAATTTTATTTCATGAAAAAATACAGTTGCATTTTATGCAAAAATTAAAATTCTGGGGTCCTAGTGAAAAAGCGTACGAGTAGACTTAACTCATAATAAAAAACGGTATATACCTAGGTGAACGGAGTATTCTAGACTTTAACCCCTTTTTGACTTGATCTTCAGAAGACTTATAACCTTTTTCACTAGGACCCCAGTATTATCCTCATCATGATTGTCAAAAACAAATTAAGCAAATTAATAATTAATTATAATTTTAACTAATTGATATGCAGTAAAATTGAATTGAACGACGATGACGATAATTCGAGAGTAATTTTCAGTTAAATTGTTTTTATTGATCAATGTACTATTAAATCTACAGTCTAGTGCAGGGTAGGCGAACCTTTATGCTTCAACGTGCCATTTTTTCTAAAGAATGTTTAATGGGGTCATTGACGTGCCATTAAATAATTTTGACTTTCTGATTATTTGGAAAATAATAATAATAAATACTATCAAAACTCTTTATTAAATAAAGTAAACAAAAAAGGTACATTTTGGAATATTTTTATTACACGCATGAATTAAATTACTGTAAAATTAGTGTGACTTCTGTTGCTGCAGGTTAGATGACAATTTTTTTATGATCGGCGACGTGCCCAAAATATTGTGTCGCGTGTCATCAATGGCACGCGTGCCATTGGTTCGCCTACCCTGGTCTAGTGGTAGCCTAAGGAACATATTGCACTGTGTGTCCATTCTGGGCAGCACTTGGTCCAACTCCCATACAAAGGTGGTCAATCCCCTTTGATTGATAACATCGAGTGACAGGTACAGTCTGTGAGCACTTTGTAGGCTTCGGTTTAGTGCTTCTCTCTCACTCGCTCTCATACGATCTTATTAAGAGCGAGTGAGACATGATAGTTAGGGATTAAATGAAGGTAAGATAACCACACTTTAGGACTATTCAAAACGGTAAAAACCATATCGTGTTTGAACTGTTATCGTATTGTCACCGTTTTAATGGCTCTTATTTACTGACAGTGATGGGGGCTGACGTCATATCAATACCATAACAGGTCAACTACGATATCGTTTTTACCGCCTAAAATACCGGCCCTGGTGAGGAGCTAGTGTGATTAAATGAACCAAGTCACACCGTTATAATAATTATGGCTCTGTCCTACTCGTTAAAACCATATAGCTCGTGGCATGTTATCATATTTTTAACGTTCCGATACGTCTTATTTACTTGACAGTAATGCTGCCCTCCTATGCAAATAAGCAGTATCCCACAATCAATAACCAAAGCAGTTTTAGTTCTCTTCTCGTAGTAATAAGGTTGATATTGCTACAGGAGTTTTATCTGACATACTGCGTATTAGCTTAGGAGGGCAGATTGGCGGCCAAGTTAAAAACAATAAATAAATAATAATAAATAAATATCAGGGGACAATGTCACACCAATAGGGAATATGCATGTTTTTTTTTACAGCTTCAATTGAAGCTGATTCATGTAACAAACAGATCACAAAAATCATTTTTTGAATAACTATAAAAATAACCAAGATATAAGCCAACAAAGATTTGTTCCTATCTCTTTCTAGAAAAACGGAATTTTACATGGAGTTTATATGGCCGCAGTGCACAATGACGTCACGGTGCACATCGGATCTCTCTGTCTAATTAGAAGTTTGAAATGCTTATAACTTCCGTATTTCTTGACCGATTTTAATTTTAATTTCCGTTTTGGTGATCTCTTTTACGGTATTTTCATATCTTGATGAGAAATGCGATTTTTAAAATCCATGCATATTCCCTATTGACCTAGTCCCAAACTAAGCTCTAGGCTTGTACTATGGGTACTAGACAACCATATAAATACTTATATAGTTAAATATATACTTAAATACATAGAAAAACATCCATGACTCAGGAACAAATATTCGCGCTCATCACACAAATATCTGCCCTTACCGGGATTTGAACCCAGGACCGCTAGCTTCGTAGGCAGGGTCACTACCAACTAGGCCGTGCGCGTCGTCAACCCACAACAATACATCTAAAAACCACCTTAGTTTTAAATAGTACATTATTGCCTAGGCAGTGATGCAGGCAATTGACAACAATTCATTTTGTGCTAAGGTAGTAAAATAAAATACCTTTTCTAGATTTTACACTGCTGATTACAGTAAAAATATCTTTGGATTTTTTTATGCAGTAGTTTTTTTTTTATATTTAGGAAAAACAGTAAAAAAAGTTGGATTGTGAATGTTAGTTAGTTAATTACGTAATTAATTAAATTACGCAAAATAACAAATTTGTGAACGAACGGCAGCGAATGATTGACAAGTGAGTGACATGACATGACAGTCAGTTCTGTTTATGTTTAAAGTTACTTTATTTTTATTTTATATCAGGCTAAGATCACGACATCAGTATTCCTAACTTTGTATATACGGTCTTTTTAATGACTATTTCTTTAATAAATTATTAACGACGAATTTAAGTTAAATAAAGAAAAACCAAGAAATACGGGTAGTCTAATTTTTAACCTATTATAAACGCGAAAAAACAATAATGCTTTTTTTTGAAATGTTGTCAATTGCGGGGCGACTATTGGTTTAAACGGACGAGCTTGCGAGTTTGCCGTTCCTACGTAGATTGCCGTTCCTGCAGAGTCATTATAGTGCTTTTCTCAAAAATCGCAAGATACAAATCTATCTATCTATATAATTATAAAAGGCAATGTCCCGGGTGACTCATCATCGCCCAGCCAAAACTACTAATGCTATAAATATGAAACTTGGACAGTACTTTCTTTTTATGATGTAGAGATCCACTAAGAAGGGATTTTTCGGAATTCAACCCCCAAAGGGATGAAAGGGGGTTGCAAAGTTTGTATGGGAAAAAATATTTTTATTGTCCAATTTACTTGAAACTTAGTACAAATGCTCTTCATTGCAAATAATGAGACACGTATTTCAGCGATTACTAAAATTCAACCCCTAAAGGGATGAAAGGGGGTTGCAAAATTTGTATGGGAAAAAATATATTTATTGTCCAATTTACTTGAAACTTGGTACAAATGCTCTTCATTGCAAATAATGAGACACGTATTTCAGCGATTACTAAAATTCAACCCCTAAAGGGATGAAAGGGGGTTGCAAAGTTTGTATGGGAAAAAAATATTTTATGGTCAAATTTACTTGAAACTTGGTAAAAATGCTCTTCAATGCAAATAATGAGGCTGTTATTTCAGCGATTATTAAAATTCAACCCCTAGAGGGATGAAAGGGAGTTGCAAAGTTTGTCTAGATAAAATATTTCTATGATCAAATTTACTTGAAACTTGGTAGAAATGCTCTTCAATGCAAATAATGAGACAATTATTCCAGTGATTACTAAAAGTCAACCCCTAGAGGGATGAAAGCGGGCTGCAAAGAATGTATGGGAAAAAAACTCTTATGGTCAAATTTGCCGCACGCAAATTCGCCATTTAAACTACGAGAGCTATTTTTTTTTTTTTTTTTTTTTTTTTTTTTATATAATAGGAAGGCAAACGAGCACACAGGCCACCTGATGGTAAGTGGAAACTGTGACCCATAGACATTCGCATTCATAAGACCGCAATCCTAAGACTGCAAATGCGTTGCCAACCCTGAGGCCGAAGATGGAATGCCTCTATGCTAGTCATTTCACCGGCTGTCTTATCCCCAAACCGGAACACAACAATGCGAACACTGCTGCTTGGCGGTAGGTTAATGGATAAGATGGTGGTACCAACCCGGACGGACCCTGCACAAGGTCCTCCCACCTCCAGAATATATTTACGGTAATGTTAGTATTCTGTCATCTCTCCGACCCGTTAAGTCTCTGGGAAAAGTTTAAAGATAATTTATCGGAAGACATCAGACGGCAAACGGAGGAAAAATTACATTGCAATGCAGAAGAAATGTTAGATGACGTACATAATGAGTGCCTGATACAGATTGAGGACTCCGTTCTTACTTTAGGAGGGCATGCTCTACCAAAATATGGTTTGCCCCAACCAAACAGGCGTGAAAAGTTTTTGGATAACGTAAACTATCTGAAGGAAATAAACTACGACACAAATGATGCAAGTGGTATCTAACAGTACGACTTCCCTTACAGAAGAACAGCTATCTGTCTATAGTGAGATTTTAAACAGCATTGAATTAGGCTTAGGATAGGAGTAATGTTTTTCCTAGATGCACCTGGGGGCACCGGCAAAACATTTTTAATAAACTTACTTTTGGCAAAAGTAATAGTTGGTCGGCGCATTGCCTTAGCTGTTGCATCGTCTGGCATCGCTGCTACCCTACTGGAAGGTGGTAAAACAGCTCACGCTGCTTTTAAACTCCCGCTCAATCTCACCCGAGTTGAAACCCCTCTATGCAATATCTCTAAACAGAGTGAAATGGCCCAAGTTCTTCGGGAGTGTACACTTATTGTATGGGATGAGAGCAGTATGGCACATAAGAGCGGAGTTGAAGCACTAAGTAGGACCCTTAAAGATATCAGAGGTAATGATGGAGTGATGGGTGGAGTTACTGTGTTGTTGGCTGGGGGTTTTCATCAGAATCTTCCTGTAGTCGCTAGAGGAACTCGGGCTGACGAGGTTAAAGCATGTTTAAAATCCTCACATCTGCGGCCCAATATCAAAAAACTCTCCCTTAGGAGAAATATGAGAGTTCATTTAAGGGGCGACGTCTTTGCTGGAGAGTTTTCTGAACTCCTATTCAAAATAGGAAACGGAGATTATCCCGAATCGCATGGAAAAATATGTATCCCTACTCAGCTGGCCACAGTAGTTTCAACAATAACAGAATTAATATCTAAAATTTATCCTGATATTTCTAATTTACAAATGAAGTCGATGGATTGGCTGTGTGAACGCGCTATACTGACTCCCAAGAACAATGTTGCTGCCACCATTAATGATATCCTCCTCAAGTCCTTTGAAGTGTCAGAAATGGAATACAAGTCGGTAGATTCAGTCTTACAAACCGATGAGGCTGTTCAATATCCTGTTGAGTTCCTTAATAGTGTCAACCCACCTGGTCTCCCTTCTCACAAACTCCTCCTTAAAGTTGGTACCCCTGTCATGCTATTGCGTAACCTTAACCCCCCTAAGCTTTGCAACGGAACAAGACTGCGAGTAAAAGCACTTCACAAAAATGTTATTGAGGCTACTGTATTTACCGGATGTGCTCGGGGTGAATCGGTATTCATACCACGAATACCACTTATACCCTCTGATTACGCATTTGAATTTAAGCGACTGCAATTCCCCCTTAAAGTCTGCTTTGCTATAACCATAAACAAATCTCAGGGTCAGTCATTAAAGGTGGCGGGCATCGACTTAAGGGAGGATTGCTTCTCACACGGGCAGTTTTACGTGGCCTGTTCCAGAGTTAGTTCATGCAGCAGCCTGGTTATTTTAGCGCCCGACAGTACTACCACCGACGTGGTATACAAAGAAGTGCTCAATCAATAGTCGATAGTAGATATCGTTAGATGGTAGTGATCTTCAATAGCCGTGCGAATAAATATTTAAAATAATGATTCTCCGCGGACGAAGTCGCGGGCGGAAAGCTAGTCGCATATAAACAGAAACTGCACGTACAATAACATCACTCTTTACCGCCTTTATGTTTACGACAAGGAGAAACGCAAGCTTTTTTTAGAAAAAAAACTCAAGCTATTCCAGACACTGATAAAAAAGTTCCATTTCGAATAAAATATGGATGTATAAGTCTTGTGCCCTCATTTTATTATGGCCGTTTTCACTTTTTAAAAAGTTACAAACTAGATAACAATGAAATTTGTATGCAACATTGCAGGCTTGTGTAGCGAGCACGCAATGTATTTTTTTTTTAATTTGGCTACTGTCTGTGAACTATGTACTTCGCGTCTCAGTATGGAGTTAGTAATGTCAACATTCCGGTAATTTTTGAGAAAATACTTTTTCCAATAAAAATGACCTACTTAACAAAACGTCCCCCATAACTTTGTTTAACAACAAATTAGACCTTTTTATTATTGCAACAAATTTTACGACCCAACTGGACAAGTTGCGTATCCTTAAAAGAATTTTACGATATGGCAGTAAAACCTGTAATCGGAACTTCGGATGGCGGCAATTCGGACGTACCATCTTCGGCAGTTAAGGCTACAGGTGTGACGCGTTTTAGCACGGAATTAAATTTTAAATTGGTAATTTAGATTCGGAGCGACTTTGCAGTGGGGTTTTCCTTTGTAATTTGCTTCGTGCTTTGTGTTGGTAAAAGGCTTGTTACTTACTTTAGAGATTGGAATGATGTTTTTAGGGTTCCGTGGGCAAATGGCAAAACGGAACCCTAATGGATTCGTCATGTCTGTCTGTCTGTCCGTCCGTATGACACAGCCACTTTTTTTCGAAACTATAAGAACTATACTGTCGAAACTTGGTAAGTAGATGTACTTATTCTGTGAATCGCATTAAGATTTTCACACAAAAAAAAATAAAAAAAAACAAAAAAAATATATATTCATCAAACCCATACGTGTGGTGTATCTATGGATAGGTCTTCAAAAATGATATTGAGGTTTTTTTTCTAAACTGAATAGTTTGCGCGAGAGACACTTCAAAAGTGGTAAAATGTTTCCGCCCCCCCTGTAACTTCTAAAATAAGAGAATGATAAAACTAAAAAAAATATATGATGTACATAACCATGCAAACTTCTACCGAAAATTGGTTTGAACGAGTTAGTAAGTAGTTTTTTAATACGTCATAAATCGTAAACCGCAATTAACCTTTAATTCAATCAACTCAAATATAAAAATATAAAAAAACTTTTTTTTTTGCTAATGTTGTATAGACACGGTACCCTTCTTCGTGCGTGAGTCCAACTCGCACTTGACCGGTTTTTTTAATTATTACCATGACCTCTTTGTTTTAACCCGTGTTTGACGTCATTAGATGAGTTAGTAGTTCATACCTTTTCTACTCGGTAAAGCCGTACAGGTTTTGACATTTTATCATATTTACTTGACAGTAATTGTGGCCTAGAGGTGTTATTCTATGTGTGAACACTGCAGCTTGGCTGTAGGTTCAAGGATGAGTCATGTCCTCCTAGACATCCGTCAACGGCGAACCCAGCTAATTCCAGAGGTGTGAGAAAAGATGACTGGCAAAAGACCAAGTTGCCTAAAGCCCAATTTGGTCTTCAAGGTATGGTTGCATGGCGTACAATACAACTGAACTGATAAATTAGTGTAGGCATAGGAGAGCTTCCGACGACGGTTCTTTTAATCATGGCGTTTTATTTATTTTCTACAGCCTTGTGAACAGAGCTACACCATTCCTGTCTCCGTTAAGGATAAAGGATAGGATGGTGGTAGCAATCCGGACGGACCCTGCACAAGGTGCAGTCGACTACAAAAAGATGTATCCACTATTGGCCCTTGTTAAAATGCTATAAAGGCCAAAACTGGACCAACACAACCTTAACATTTGAGATACAACCAATAATTATTAAAGCCTATCTAGTATTTCTACCTATCGCCAAACAGCAGTGTTCGCACTGTTGTGTTCCGGTTTGGGGATAAGACGGGTTTGTCCCATTTGTTCCATAGAATTTCAAATTTTGTATTAAGCTGAACAAATGGGACATACCCGATAAGACAGCCGGTGAAATGACTAGTATAGAGGCATTCCATCTTAGTCCTCAGGGTTGGAAGTGTATTTGCAGTCTTGTGAATGCGAATGTCTATGGGTCACAGTTTCCACTTACCATCAGGTGGCCTGTGTGCTCGTTTATTTACCGTCTTTATGCCATAAAAATAATAATTTCGGCTTTATCTGGTATTCTTCATTTCCCATTTCTTACATTCGTGCTTTGTGACCTGATGAATTTCATTCCTTCAACGTCAAACTTACAGAATATTTAACTTTCAAATTTAGAAGCCTATCACTGTACAACGAACTTTGAAAGCTTCGCGATAGCTTTGTCTCAAAGTTTTATAATGAAGCCCTGTCCTTTCATAAAAATAACTTATTAAATTTAACTTTGACGGCTATATTAATCGGGGTCCCGTTGGAGTTAGGTTGATGGCAATCGATGGAAGTTAACGTATTACTGAGACAAAGGCTTTGGGTGAGCTGGTGTCATGTTGACGACGATGTGACCTAGATAGGCCAGCTTTTCTTACTTCCGAGTTATGATTTTAGTAAGTAAGTAAGTAACATACATACATACATACCTTCACGCCTGTAATCCCAGAGAGGGGTAGGCAGAGCTACAGAATTACCTACAACTTTAAAAACTTGTCGATAATTCTGTAACCACATTTTGCACAAATAGGCTTAAGATGTTTCCCAGTGTATTTGTGACAGGTTGCAAGCCCATCGCCTAACAGTACTACAAGCCTTTATTCCCTTAGTCGCCTCTTATGACATCCACGGGTGGACATGGAGTGGCACTATTCTAACCCGGCAACCACACGGGACAAATAAGTAAGTAAGTAGTTATTTATTTGTCAAACATAGGTTTACAAAGGTCTTAAGTATAGATTAATTCGTGGATGTCTTTGTCTTTGTGTACTTGTTTTTTGAAATAAATAGCAGAACCGACAATCGTTGAGGCCGACGTGTTCTGAAGTGGAGACCACGGCTTGGCAAATGTAGTGTGGGACGCTCTCCAGCTAGGTGGAGCGATGACATAAAAATAGTGGCTGGCAGCCGTTGGAAACAATAAAACTCAGGATCGAGCTCAGTGGCGTGCCATGGGAGAGGACGATGCCCAGCAGTGGACGGAAGTGGGCTGATGATGATGAATATTAATAAATAATTAAGGGACATGTACACCAATTGACCTAGTACTAAGGTCTAGCCTTGTACTATGGGTTCCAGATAAGTACTTAAGTACACAGAAAATATCCAAGATTCAGGAACCAATATTTGCGCTCATCACACAAACTTATAATTGTAGTGTGGATTTCCTTAAACATAATTAAGAAATTATATATTAAGAGATGTCCTCAAACAAGTAAAGCATACAAGAGAAAAAAAATGTGTAAAAAAACATTAAAAAATAGTGTAATTGAGAACCTCGGTGCGATTTTGTATCCAATGTACAGTCTGTGAGCACAGATGCTTCGGGTTTGTACTTCTCTGCCACTCGCTCTCATTAAGAGCGTATGAGAGCGAGTGAGAGGCAAGTACAAAGACGAAGCACATTCTAGAGCTATTATGGCACTGTAAGTTATTTTGCGCTGTCGACAATCTCACTTTTTTGACATATTTTCTTATTGTTCTTAAGTCGGCCGCTATTTCTCTTACTGTCAATTTATGTGCTATCCTTGTGCTATCGTAACATTGGACCTGATTCTACAGTGGCCTCTAAACTTCCTAATTTTATTTAGGTGTCGCTAAAACACTTTGCTATTCTATGAGCTGCTGTCATAATCATTGACAGCGCCATGACAGCGCTAATTTAAATCTGACGCTTCTTATTTTAGGCGGTCTTATACATTGTCAGCTTGACATTCTGGAATAGCACTGAATAAATCTGCGGTCTAAACTATGTCTTAAAATTAGACAATTTAGTTTTAGTTAGTTTTAGGCCATTTACGATGTGCACGTAGAATCGTGTCCATTGACAACACAATTACATTTTAAAAGCCATATAGTTTTACCGATTAGAATACACCTGGTCACTCCGCCATTCCCTCTTGGGTAAGGGCTAAAAATAATTATGTTGTATACTTGTGCCAGGAAAATAAATCTGCTGCCATTAATGTAATTTTACCAAATCGCTCTAACAGCATCATCTAAACTGCATAAGTATCGTTATAATTTCAAACTGACGTCAGCAATGCAGGTCGTATCGTGACGTCATAATTCCAGCTAATTAACCGTTCACTGGTGCAGAAAGATAGGCATTCAATGTAGCTCTCTAACTTCTTTCCAAAAATACCACAAACGATCCGAAACAGTCATTGTAATTTCAATCTTATTTGTAGTAATGGTGGGTTGGATTTATTTAGCTTTAATGCGGTAGTTGTGATGTTTAAGGCTAGTTGGGTTGGATATAAAGAGCTATTGACGTCCCCATTGGGATGGTGTTTTGCGTATGGGTAACAGGTTCAACAGAGGCAGGGTTATCACAGTTATCAACGGCTTATATTGGCATAGCTAAATCCTTTAGTATTGCGTTTGCAAACACAAATAGAGAAACGCAACTGATATTCTCATTAGGAAGATTCTATGGATTTATTATTGATCCTTACAACTAGATGCATGCTTCGATGGTTCCGTCATTTGGAAAGGATGGATGAAAGAAGATTGACGAAAGAGATATAAAAAGCGAAAGTGGAAGGGTCGGAAGGGGCTGCCCTAGGCGCACTTTTTCGAACATAGATCAAATCGGAGAAATACTGGAAAAGGTCCGAATCCGAAATCTTAAGTACCCGAAACCGACGTGCGTGCATGACTCGATGTATGAATGTTGAAGAAGCGAAAGAAATTTGTCAATATCGTAGCAAGTGGAAAGAAGTGGTCTCTGCCTACCCCTCTGGGAAACAGGCGTGATTGTTTTAATGTATGTTTATTAGGGTACAAATTTAATGTATGTATGTATGTAAAACTAGATGTTTTTAAAATTGTTTGTAAATGTATGCATGAATAGGTATATCGCATGCCGGTCAATAAACTTTTCGTAAGGTGCTTAAGGAAGAACGTTAGCTTACTTGTACTAGAAATTATACTTGATAATTTTGTCTGTTTCGATAATGGTTGGTCGAACCTTTTTGCGTCAAACCTCCCCGGATTATAATAGTACATTACTGCAGAGGCCGTGAAGTCAGGGATTTAAGGTAGAGTTTGGGGTAGACTAGACTTGAGATTGCCATCGTAAGATTACAGTCTTGAGATTGCCATCGTAAGATTGTAGTCTTGAGATTGCCATCGTAAGATTGCAGTCTTGACATTGCCATCGTAAGATTGCACTGTTATATAATATTTCCTCACATTGTTGTTGCTTTAGAAAAGCACTTCACAATCCTGGGTCGGAACAGGGATTGAAGGACTCGTTCTATCCGGCCTCGTCTACGACTCGGCAGTCTACCCGTAACTCGTCCTTAAATCCCTGACTTCACGGCTTCCGCAGTAATTTACTATTCTTTGGGTTTTCATACATTACTTCTTGGCCTAGGCTAAGAAGTAATGTAGGGAACCATAAACAAGAGACTTTATATCTTCATTTCGTGACAATAAAGCATACATTTCCGAGCATGTTTGAGAAAATAATATTTTCATGCCCCTTTGAATTTTTTCGTGACAAAAAATAAACGTACATTGATTTAACAATATTGACGGACGACGTCGCGTTGTCTTCTTCTTTCGTGTCGGCAAGAACTCGGGCTAAATTTTACTTGCCCAGAAAGCGGCTACCGTGGTAGCCCTCTGGTTACTGACAAGTAAGTCCTCACGCGAGCAGGTGGTCGGGCACGCGGGACAGTTAGTGAGGTGTAACATGGTTTGCAGGGGTTCTCCACATTCACAGCTAGCGTCTGCGCTACTCGCGTTGTGATAGAGACCGAATGTATCACAGTCAAATTGTTATTATTTTATTAGAGATATCAGCTCGGCAACTACCAAGAGGTTGCCATTATACCTGAGGGTATCTCATCACACTAAATTTATAAATGCGAGCGTTATTTTGTGAGTGTGTGCGTGTGTCTGTGTGTGTGAATACGGATGAAATTTGGAATACAATACATAAATTAAATCACGCCTGTTTCCCAGAGTGGTAGGCATAGACCACTTCTTTCCACTTGCTACGATCTTGACAAATTGCTTTCGCTTCGTCCACATTCATACATCGAGTCAGCACGCACGTCGGCTTCGGGTACTTAAGATTCGGACCTTTTCCAGAATTTCTCCGATTTGATTCGAAAAAGTGCGCCTAGGGCTGCCCCTTCCGACCCTTCCATTTACATTCGATCTGTATATCTCTTTCGTCAATCTTCTTTCATCCATCCTTTCAAAATGACCGAGCCATCGAAGCATGCCCTTTTCAATCTTAGTCACTACATCTTCTTTTATATTTGGATAGAAAATTGCTTATACGTTGCATTGACATATAGTTATCCCATACAATAAAAAAAAATCTGAAGGAATAACGATCATCAAAATCCCCAGCAACATGGAATGGCCAAATACGCAAACGAAGTCGCGGGTAGAAGCTAGTAAAAACCATATTTAATAGTTTGAAGTTTGTTTCAATCAAACACCATCTTTACATGTCATGTAACACGAATGCACCTGTACGGGGTGCACTCATGTGTGCAGCGATAACTGCATTAGGATCGGCTGATGCTATTAATAGATGAG
The DNA here is from genome assembly GCA_927399475.2 of Acleris emargana. Lineage (NCBI taxonomy): Eukaryota > Metazoa > Arthropoda > Insecta > Lepidoptera > Tortricidae > Acleris > Acleris emargana. The sequence goes on from OV656858.1 coordinate 2,971,230, forward strand.
CTAATTTAGAGAGGTGCACAGCTAATCTTGAGAATAAGAAACCTAGCTAATATTATATCGGTTAGTTTTGCAGGAGGGAAAATCACCCAGAAATAGGAACCCCGCAATGCGGAATTAGGTCTATGAAGCTTTTTTGCCTTATTACAAGGTCTGTCTAATTTCATATCTCATTATGACTAGGTCAGGTTTTCCCAATATTATTTTAGACGATTTTGTGGAAAGAGTTGATTTTTATACATGAATTGTATTTGAATTTGAATTTATAGAATGTGAGTGATTACAGATCATTATGAAATTGTATAATGTGAATTTAGAGCAAATGACTTTAGGCCAAACCATAAAGACCGGAAACTTTTTTATCTAATTACCTACTCATTACCTGAGATACGATAACAAGTTACAAACCCGATCACTAACGAATTTGACTGTTATTCCTCTCTTAATAAGGATTCTTTACTTCACCTGTAAAAAAAAACAAATAAAACGAAGTCGTTTCGGCAACAAACTTTTATAGTACGGGGCTTAAGTTTGTACATAAAGTTGCTTTGTTTGGTATCCGAGAGCGTGATACAAAAAGGTTAGGTTAGGTTAGGTTAGGTTAGGTTATGTATAGTTAAGGATGATACTGGTTGATTAGCAGATTTATATTAATACCTAATTAGCCGTGTTACGCCCACACCAATGCTTAAATAACGGTGACGGTACGGAATAGCAGTGACGCATTGTATGCGTGCGTACCGTTTCTATCGCATGCCCTCCACACCGCTGCTTAACGGTGCGTGTATTACGGTGCGTCAAAAGCGGCGCCATGTTGTTACTATGACCCCGTCTTTTGTTTACGCAACGACACCGTATTTTGAGCGGCGGTGTGGAGGCCATGCGATAGAACAGTGCGGATACGATGCGTCGCTGCGATTCCGTACCGTCTCCGTCTCCGTGTGTTTGTTGCACAGACACACCAAAACCAATCCAACGATGCCCTGCACTTTAAATACGTCTAGGTGTTTAGCCTGCGGTTCACAAAGAAACAGTACAAATTATGTGCATTACTGAACATTGGCTTAGACAAGACCAATTAATATTTGATTTTGTAAATTTTAAGTTAGTTAGTTATTTTACTAGAAAATGTGCCATTCATGGTGGCTCTTTAATAATAGTTAAAAGTACTCTTAAATCCAAGGAAAGAAAGGATATTGTCAAGCTATCAGTAGAAAGGATTGTAGAAATTTCTTGCGCAGAACTAGAAAGTTATATAATAATATGTATTTACAGACCACCATTGGCTGATTTTTGCACATTTGAATCAACTATGGAACATGTGTTAAAATTAGCTTGTAATAGCCAGAAGCATATTATAGTTTGTGGAGATTTTAATATTAACTTACTCGAAATGTCAAATAATACCACTAGGTTACTAAGTTTATTTAAATCTTTTAATTTAGGTAATCTGTTCTTTGAACCAACTCGGATAGGTGTTAGTAGTGCAACCTGCTTAGATAATATTTTTTGTAATTGCGAATGTTTGGATAAAGAAATATTTAATTGTTTTAATTCGGACCATAGTGGTCAGAAGGCATCTTTCGTCAATGATTTTTATCAAAAACCTCAGACAATAACATATCGACCTATAACTAATAATCGTTTGGAATCATTCAAAAATAAAGTCCAGAGTAATCTATCAGTGTTACCTTTCATACATAATGAGTGTAATAGTATTTATAATGACTTGTTTGGCGTAATTCTGCATCAATTTAATAACCATTTTAAAATGAAAACTTTAACTAGGTCGAAAACCAAATTTAGCGAATGGGCTACTGCAGGTATTCATAAAAGTAGAAATAGGCTTTACAACCTATATAGAGAGAGGGAGGACAATAAGAACGCTTCCTAAATTATGTTAAGAGTTATTCAAAGACCTTTAAGCAAGTTTGTTTAACTGCCAAGGCAAATTTTCTTAGTCTTAAACTCAAATCGTCTGACAATAAGGTAAAAACTGTATGGAATATTATAAATAGAGAAACGGGTAAAACTAAAACTCGCGATAATCAGGTCACCCTAAACTCAGGTGACAAACAAATCACGTCAAATAAAGATGTCGCCTTAGCATTCGAAGATTATTTTTCCAACATAGCCATTAATACTACGAAATGTCTCAAATCATCCGCGGTTCAAGCTCAATCATTACTTTGCACTAATGTCAGTAAATGTAATATAAACTTTGAATTCAGCCCTATAAATTCAGTTTCAATAGTCAAAGTATTTAAAACGCTTAGTTTAAAGAAGACTGAGGATTTGTGGGGCACATCAGTTAGTGTACTTTTTCCTATCATAGGTGTAATTGCACCCCATCTAGCATTAATTTACAATAATTGCATTTCAGAAGGGATCTTTCCAGATCTTATGAAATATAGTAGAGTCATACCTCTTTTTAAATCGGGTGAGATGAGTGATATAACGAACTTCCGTCCCATTTCCATACTACCAGTTTTAAGTAAAGTCTTTGAGAAACTAATTCTGAATGATATGTTAGGTCACTTTAATAGAAATAAACTACTTAACAATAACCAGTTTGGCTTTACCAGAGGTCGATCAACAATTGATGCGGCATCTGTTCTCATTAAATATATATATAACAGTTGGGAGCAATCTTGCGATGCAGTAGGAATATTTTGTGACCTTTCTAAAGCTTTTGATTGCGTGGTTCATACGACCCTTATTTTAAAATTAGAACATTATGGATTGTCTAATAAAGCTATAAGTCTTATGTCTTCTTATCTCAGTGATAGAACTCAAACAGTTGTTGTAAACAAAACACAATCTGATGGAGCTACAGTGAAAATAGGTGTGCCTCAAGGCTCTATTTTAGGTCCTTTTCTATTTTTGGTTTACATAAATGACTTGCCACCATCAGTAGATAAACTTTGTGATATTGTACTTTATGCTGATGATACTTCACTAATTTTCAAGGTAGACAGAAAATCCATAGACTTCAGTAGCATAAACTCCACACTAGTTAAAGTACTTAATTGGTTTACTAGCAACAATTTGCTACTAAATGCTAAGAAAACTAAATGTGTTAGATTCGCTTTGCCTAATGTTAAACCGTTAGATTCTAGTATTTTTCTAAATGACGAGTGTTTGCAAATCGTAGATAAGGCAGTTTTCCTAGGCATAACAATAGATAAAAATTTGCAATGGAGTCCCCATATAGCTGTACTGGCAGGTAAACTAAGTTCGGCAGCTTACGCAGTTAGGAAAATTAGACAACTAACCAATGTTGAGACAGCTCGCTTAGTTTATTATAGATATTTCCATAGTGTTATGTCGTACGGTATTCTGGTTTGGGGTAAGGCAGCTGACATACAAACTATATTTGTGTTACAAAAAAGGGCCATTCGTTCTATTTACTACTTAAATTCCCGTGACTCCTTAAGAGATCTTTTTAAGGAAATTAATATCTTAACTGTAGCGTCACAATTTATTTATGAGAATATTATTTATGTTATAAAAAATTTGGATTCTTTCACAAAAAATTCTAATATACATAATTTAAATACTAGAAATAAAAATAAAATAGCTATTCGAAAATTCCGCGTCCGTAAAGTACATAAATCATTTGTTGGTCAATGCATTCATTTCTATAATAAATTACCTGAGGTAGTATTAAAGTTACCCTTTCCAGCACTCAAAAATTACTTGAAAAAGTCGCTAATGTCTAAAGCGTATTATAGGATCGAGGACTATTTAATAGACAAACATGCTTGGCCTAAACCCGAAACTTAATCAATAATATATTTTTTATTTGTTTTTTTCAAATTCAAAATCTTTATCTTGTCTGGGGGACACCGTTGATGTAGGAAAACATATCAATCTTATGTGGTCATCTTGCATACACCGTCTTATATACACATGCGTAGGAGTTCTTTTTTTCCTTTTCTCTCTTTCTATCTTAAGATTTTGGTGAGTTTTCCTGCGGAAACTACGCAGGATATTTGAATTTTTTTTTTTTTAATTTGCTATTTATAGATTTATATAATGCTAGACTAAGTAGTACCATTGTAATATTAAATATATTTAAAAAATGACTGACTTCTGAGTTTCTTGCGGCGCTTCTTCTCAGCAGTGGTCTCCTCTTGTGAAGCGCTGGTAGATTCTTGACGTGTAAAAGTGCCCGTGCGGCCTACTTACTGAATAAATGTCTTTATCTTTATCTTTAACATGGATACGTATAGTCCCAAAGAGATGTATATACTTTTAGACCTTATTAAAAAGCATAAGTTGAAAAAGTGACTTCATCTCTTTGTAGTTGACTGTACATGGTACAATCCTCCTTTTTGTGTAGTTGTGTAATGACATAATTTTAAACTGACCTCTAGGTTTTTACTATTTATTTATTTATTTAATAATTTTATAACAGTCTTTAATAATTTTGCCACCCATAATGTTATAAAAAGGACAACATAATTTCGCCCTTAGAATGCTACATTATCTCTGAGTAACATAAACTATGTCTTATTTTTCTGCGCTGATGGAGTCGCGAGCAATAACTAGTAAAATATAAAACTGTTTCGAGGATGAGTGAGAGATAACGCACAGCCTGAACCCTCTGAACGTAGAACTTGGGATAATTCTTGGGTATCCTAGGATTTTGCGAAAATCTACCCAAAGTAGGACGAATAGGCTGTGAGCGGCAAACTAAACGCGTCATCTAGCGTTTGATAAGATTTAATTTACGCTGCCTAAGCTTTTTTATGTCGTGCGTGCCAAACTCGGCCAATAAAGCAGCAGTAAAATTAATTTGACGGCGGCTCTACCATAGTATAACTTAGACAGTAGTTCGTCTCCAACCTAAGGTATGTCGCGCAGCTTGCATGTATGCTTGACTCGACCGTACGCGCCGCGTACTAGCAATTTTAACAGGACGGAGGGACCGAGCTGTCGCCGCATTTGGTTGTGTCCGTCTCGAGCATCGAGCGACGCGCATTGACGCAAAAATGTCGTTTCGCTATCGCATATTTGCACATTACAACGGGAACATCTTAAAAAAAAAACCAAATTGTCATGCGTCCAAATTTTTATTTTTCTGAAAGCTATGTTATGCTGGAGCTATTTCAGATAAAAAAACATAATTTTGGTTTCATCATCATCATCATCATCTCAAACCGGTCTTGTGCTTCTCGCATCCACCACGTGAGAGTGCGCGCATTGAGTAGCGTCCGCGGACCGGGAGACGAGCTGTAGGTAGCTCCAACAAGATGGAGTGACGACCTTGTAAGGATTGCGGGAATTTTGGTTTGGTTGCGTTTAATTTATAAGCGGTTAAAGGAAATAGTCTTCTTTGAAAACATTGCATTCGGAATAAAATTTATAAAAAAAAATAGAAATTTTAATTGATAATAAGGGATTTAATTCATCGGAATTTTATAGTGTACCCATGCACAATCCTAGCACTTAAGCGGTAATAGAACATCAGAAACTCTTAAAGGGCCTGATGATAGATGAACTACTTTTTTCTTTATACTTTGGTTTGACACTTTTCTGTTCTCTACGTGACAGCAATTAATCTTGGAGCGTTGACTTTGTTTATATTTGACAGGTTTTGGGAAGAAGGCTCATGTTTACTGCCCAAGACACCTTATGGCGTCAATTTTATATGTGATTCTATGAATGATTTCTGATTTGAGCAATACGAGAGTGAACAAGGTTTTCAAATGAAAAAAGTAATATGAAAGAGTTAGTATTCTTGGCCCTTTCGTTCGGAGTTAGCGGTGAGCACGAGTAAGTATGAAAGAGTCAGAAACATTTGCCCTTACCTGACATTGACTTTTGAAGTTAGCGGTGCCAGGTTCGATTCCGTATGGGCAAATAGTTACGAGTATGTTGTGTGCACGAGTTTTGTTCCTGAATCTTGGGTGGTTCCTATGTAACGGGGAAATATTTGAGATATTTGCCCGTACCGGGGATCGAACCCGGAATCGCTAGCTTCGTAGGCAAGGTCACTACCGACTATATAGGCTACCGCGTCGTTAAATGCGAATGGAAAGTTTGCTACGTGGAATTAGTCAGTTAGGGAAAAATAATTTCTCCCTACTTGTATGTACATGTCGGCGGATTTCCACCGCTAGGGTCACTGGGTTCCATGTTGATGTATGAAGGAAACGTATGCCGGAACGTAATAGGAAAGGTATGCCGCCCATATACACATACCCAAATGAATCTAAAAGTATCTCAGTTATAAGAAACCTAACAATTTTGTATAAAGACCGGTATCTTTCTAAAAGCCATCACAGAACCGTCTCGTCTGCGTCAGCGAAACAATAACGAGCTTTGAACGACGGAATTGGACAACGAATCGTCTATTTACTTTATCGGAAAACGTATTTTAAAAGAAAATAGACGTATTTTGGCGCACAGAGAAAGAAAGACAGCTCTCTACATTGAATAGAATAAATAAATAGCATGGGACAATGTCATATAAATGAACCTATTGTTTTTGAAAGTGCTCTCTATTGGATATAAAAACGAAAGGACCATGAAAAAAATCCTGTACACCCAACTTGTGGGTGGGGGCGTGTGGTGCGGCGGCGCCTCGTCGTGCGTGGAACTATCTTAACTAATACTCGTAGTTTTCAAACAAACATTCTCTCCGTAAAATGTTTTAATTTTTTTTTATAATCATGTATTTGTATCATTTCCTCGCATTGTTCGAGAAAAGCATTATATATGCCCCGGTGGAAACGAGGATTTCCTGACTCGTATTTTAGCAGGCCTCGCTATTTCTCGGCCTGCTTACCACCTCGTCAGAAAATCCCTTACTTTTCGCGCCTAGGCAATAATGTACTATTGTGGTCTTGGGATTGGAGTCGAATTTGGAGCGAATGTTTGTTTGAAAACTAGGTTCAGTCAACAGCATAAATAAGTGATCATTTATGTACCTTGTCGCTTTCAATCGTTTCACAGTTTTGTATAACATTTCAAACATAACGTTAAAGTGACAAGGTACATAAATGATCACTTATTTATGCTGTTCACTGTAGGAGTATTAGTTAAGATAGTTCCACGCACGACAAACCGCCGCTGCACCACACGCCCCCACCCACAAGTTGTGTGTGTGGGATTTTTTTTCATGGTACTTTCAATTTTATACACAATAGAGAACACTTTTAAAAACAATATGGACATGGAGGGAAAGTCTTTTCATATGTTTTTTTTACTCCTAGGAGTATTTATGCTAGTCATTCGTGACGACATAATTCAATCAGTAACATTGCTTATACAAACAGACTGGCTCGGGCTTCAAACACACTCCCCCTTTTTTGAACAGGAGGTTGAAAAAGGAACACTCTTTGGCCTTGCTAGCCCCGTTTTTCCCGTGTTCGTGTTCGCTGTCAGAAAATCCCCGAAAAGATTTTTTATCTTGTTCTTGCTTCGAGTGCTTACTATGGCGAATTAGATCAAAGAAAGATATTCGGCAGTTTTCTAATAGAAAAAACCTTTGTTGATTATGGTATCAGATTAGCTAGCCACGTCACATGAACTCTATTCTACACCGTAAAACCATATGGCGTTTGACATGTTATCGTACTGCTAACTTTTACGTTTGCAAATCCCCCCTATCTCTTGTTTATACCTCTTTGTGAATATATTAATAATAACAAAATTAAACTGTAGTATTATTCCCGTGTGGTTGCCGGGTTAGAATAGTGCCACTCCATGTCTTCCCGTGGAAGTCGTAAGAGGCGACTAAGGGAATAAAGGCTTGTAGTACAGTTAGGCGATGGGCTCGCTACCTGTCACTAATACGCTGGTAAACATCTTAGCCTATTTGTGCAAAATGTGGTTACAGCATTATCAACAAGTTTTTAAAGTTGTAGGTAATTCTGTAGCTCTGCCTAACCCACTCTGGGATTACAGGCGTGAAGGTATGTATGTATGTAAACTGTAGTATTCAGTTTTTAAGTTTTTTATATAAATATATAATAGTTGTATGTTTTGTCTCAGGTGATCAGCCTTCATCAGCATTCTCTATTAATATTCCTTTCCTTTCAGTTTTGTTCCATTTCCTTTTCACTTGCTCTTCCACAAAACCCGTTCCTTAGGCAGAGTCTCCCTCACCAAACTTGACATTGGCGAAATCACTGCGGAACGTCATAAAGAAAAAGAAGAAACTTCATAGTTGTGTTTTGTGAGTTTATTTCCAAAAATAAAAGATGTGTAGTTCTACCATTTCGTGCAAATCACATGTTCGTTATAATAAAACCATGATTTAAGTGCTAAATTAAATTGAAATATTTTTATATGTTGTGTTAGACAGATATATTTTGCATTTAAAATTTACTGTATTATTGCAATATAAATGTACTTTTTATTAACATGCCTAAAATTCATTACCATCATCGTTCATAACATAAATAAATAGATTTATATAAGGCAAATAAGTAATTTATTACACGTACCACATTAAATTTATCCTCTGATAATGTTGAAATACTTACGAAGGAATAAAACTGAAGCTTTAAACCGTCATATAGTGGTTATTTACTTTCACTGTATAGCAAAATATTTTTGTACAAAAAAAAAATTCATTACCATAATTCAATTTGCAATAACAAAATCAAACTGAAGTCCTGCGAATTATTATTCTAGGCATCGTTCCCCCTGACCGCGATCCCGCTCCAGTCGTCTCAGTGAACAGTGAAGAGATGGGACGCGTGCCAGATTATTGTAAAAAAATAATTCGTGGCGGAGTTTTGGATTTGGTACGTTTTTTTTTCATTACCATTTATGCTGTTCTGATATTAATGCTTAGTGTTTTATTGTACTGTAGACACTTAAATAATTAACGTTGAGGTTTGGAACCTTACTAAATGAATATACCTAAGATTGCATTTGTTTATAAATAGTAAATCAAAAAAAAGTTAAGAAAATTCATTACCATTCTCTTCATTACCATATTTTACCATTCACTATAAGAAGAATGGTAATGAACATAAAACGATGGTAATGAATTGCAGTATTACATTTAAATTAAAGAAAACTTAATCGTTCCAGAACAAACAACAGTCACAACATACTAGGCGATAGTGTTACTAATAAGTTTCTTTCCATTTAAGACATTAAAAAATGATCTTTAATCGGTTTTTTACTTAAGCTTTTATTACCAATATCGCACTTTTATTCCCATAACATATTATATCATTACCATTTTCCGTACTTCATTACCATTCCTTTTAAAAAACTCAATTTCCATATCTCGGTAATTTTTTCGTATAATTCATAATAAAATATGTTACTGTGTTTCTTTTTCCTATTTCTTACCATTAGCATAGAATAAAAATTAAAATAAAAATGTTCTCACCAATTCAACCGATTTGCACGAAATGGTAGAACTACCCTAAAAATAAAAGCAACATTGGAAATGAAACAAATAATTACGTCCGTCTATGCCATTGCGAAAGGCGCGTGAAATGTTTTAAAGCCTCCTAGAAATTTCGGGAAAATAACGAATTGCTCATTTCTTTTTGTGAAAATACAGTCCCCATTCAGACATCGTTTACGCAAATTAGATTCCAACTGAATAGGGGTACGGCGTGGATATGCTTAACTGGATAGCTGATTTACTAATATTTTCTAGAAATAATAATATATAAAGGAAGGAAGGAAGGGAATAAAGGCTTGTAGTACTGTTAGGCGATGGGCTTGCCACCTGTCACTAATACACTGGGAAACATCTTAGCCTGCTTGTGCAAAATGTGGTTACAGAATTATCAAGAAGTTTTTAGACTTGTTGGTAATTCTTTAGCTCTGCCTACCCCACTCTGGGATTGAAGGCGTGAGTTTATATATGTATGTATGTAATAATATATAATATATTTAAATAGTCGAGTTCACAAATATGTATACACTTTGTGCAAAATCTGGTTGTAGAATTAACAATTAGTTTTTAGAGTTGTTGGTAGATCTTTAGCTCTGCTAACCCTACTCTGGGAATGAAGGCGTGAGTTTATATATGTATGTATGCATTAAATACAATTTAGTACCTTGACACTTCGTGTTCAAATTGTTTGCACTGTGGAAGATATAAAAAAAACCATTATAAAAATACACCATACACCCAAATAAGACCAATAAGTACATGGTTAAACTAATATCAGATTTCAAAATTTGTAGCAAATAGGGTAAAGTCACCAGTAGTCAGCCAGAGACCAGTAGTCGACCTTATATGAGTTCGAAGAGTGGAAATATATCTTTCGTACTCTTCACACTCATACAAAGTATAGGCAGAGGCCGACTACTGGTGTCTGGCTGACCACTCTGGTGACTTTACCCTATAAGCAAAAACTAATAATTTGCAAAAATAAAGTAGTTGTCTTACTCTATCAAAAATCACATATTAACATGCAGTTAGCAATCCTGTCAAATAAATAAAGCCCACCGCACAAGTAAAAGCATACATTCATGATTTCATGAAGAAACACTTCTTTATCAGCAAGAAAAACGTAAGTAGCATTACGAAACTCAAGCTGATTTGAACTATTTTCTTAACAGAATAAAGATCATTTTTCAATAGCTAAAAAAATAAATTGAGTGTGGAAGTAAATGTTCATATTATTTCAAGGGTTATTAAGTTTTCAAATGCATATTTAAGAATAATGCTGGAAGATAAGTAGATAGTAAAATTGCATTAAAAATACGGTTGTATTTTTCTTGTATCATCTCTTTTAATACAGAACGCCTATTCATGCATCTATATTCATCTCTTTTAAGTGGTTGGTAGTGGTATTTCTGCGTAGGTGAAGCCTAGTTACTATTGTAGCTGGCGTAGCAGCTACGAACTTTGCCGCGTAGCAAGCGACGGAGAAGAAATAATAAATTAGAATATGATACCAAAAGAATACAGTCAACAGTTTAAATAAGTGATCATTTATGTACCTTGTCACTTTAACGTTGTGTTTGAAATGTTATACCAAATTGTGAAACGATTGAAAGCGACAAGGTACATAAATGATCACTTATTTATACTGTTGACTGTACATGTTACTTGTGTCTAATTTACAGCGGATCCCAAACTAGGCCGAGCCTGTATCTTGGGCATCCCAGGAGTGAAGCTATCATGTTGGCGTTAAAGCATTTTTTACATTGATCGAATAGCTTTAAAAAAAAACAAGCAAAATTGAACTGTAAGTGATTTGCGTATGAAGGTGAGAGGGAGTTGGTACGTTTGTTAGACTGAAGCCTTAATGATTAAATCTCTCCTCTACTATACGTTTACCTTTCCTACAGTTAAGTTTTTAATATCGCATGCTTTGTTTATTGCATTATAAACGTAATTTTTCGCTTTTCCGTTTAGTAATTTAAGCAAATAATCATTAACAATTAAAAGTTAAAAGTTAAAACTAAACTTATTAAAATTAAAATAAAACTAAGCTACTCAAATATAAAACATGTAAATAATAATCACAACTATAAAAAGAAGACCCCCTCTAGCAGGTCCACTCGCGGCACGGTCCCTATGACACTGGCTGCATTACCTCTCTGTATAGCTAGCCCTATCCTTTGGGAGAGGTAAGCACCAGCTCTAGGATCTCCGGAGCCTATGAGCCGGGATGACAGAGCCTTAATAAAGCTTTTCATATATTAAGTTATTTATTTAAATTTAATATTGTTGTTTTTGGACAGAAACTCCTTTTCCAAAAAGGAAAATAAATTGAAAAATTGTTACAGTTTTTTCACTTGTTATTGAAACAGAATCAAACCAGGTCAATTCCAACAAGAACTGTGATACTGAATAGACATCATAAAACTCATTTGGAGGCACTTCTTCAGTGAATCCCACTTTTATTCGGCGCGGAAATAAAAATATATTTATGACGAGCGTAACACTGTTATTGCCTAGTAAATTATATTTATACCGGTTTCACGCCATTTGACAACAGCCGCGCAATAATGGACTAATTCGATTTGAGTTTAGGGTAGAAAATGGAGAAAATGTAGTTTTTTTTTTTTTTTTTTAAGTCTTGGTCGTTGTAGACTTTGTGTTAATTTTTTACCCTACTGTCTAAATAAGAGGGTAATATAGAGGTCGAATCAATTTAAATACATACATACATACATACCTTCACGCCTTCATTCCCAGAGTGGGGTAGGCAGAGCTAAAGAATTACCAACAAGTCTTAAAACTTCTTGATAATTCTGTAACCACATTTTGCACAAGTAGGCTAAGATGTTTCCAAGTGTATTAGTGACGGGTGGCAAGCCCATCGCCTAACAGTACTACAAGCCTTTATTCCCTTAGTCGCCTCTTACGACATCCACGGGAAGACATGGAGTGGCACTATTCTAACCCGGCAACCACACGGTATTTAAATAAATAAGTAAATAATCGGAAATATTCAACAGGTACTACAATTAAAAGTTAAAACTGAACTTATTTAAATTAAAATAAAACTAAGCTACTCAAATATTAAAGATGTAAATAATAATTACCACTATAAAAGAACACCCCCTGTAGCAGTTCGTAGTATCTGGATAGCTAGCCGATGAGTTTATAATCATGAGTTTTTTAAATAACCAATATATGAGCATCTTCTCTTTTTTCTAGGAAAACAGATTTTAATATGCAGTTTATAATGGCCGACCTTTTACATGACGTACGTATATCGGATCTCTCTGTCTAATCGCTGTCTAATAAATAGTTAAAAATGCTGACAATACGATGACAGCTCAAACACGATATGGTTTTTACCGTGTTGAATACCGCCCAGTTTAAAAAAATCAGACACTATTTACTTATGGGAGGACCTTGTGCAGGGTCCGTCCGGGTTGGTACCACCATCTTATCCATTAACCTACTGCCAAACAGCAGTGTTCGCATCGTTGTGTTCCGGTTTGGGGATAAGACAGCCGGTGAAATGACTAGCATACAGGCATTCCATCGTAGTCCTTAGGGTTGGCAGTGCATTTGCAGTCTTGTGAATGCGAATGTCTATGGGTCACAGTTTCTACTTACCATCAGGTGGCCTGTGTGCTCAATTGCCTTCCTATGCCATAAAATAAATAAATAATGACGATTATATTTTATGAAACTGACCGAATGACAACGGGGCCTTATCTGCCCTCCTACGGAGAAAAGGCGCATGTGCAATTAATTCATAGAAGCATATTAAACTCTCAAGGGTTATAATAAGGTTGGTTTTTCAATACAGTTCATATAGTAGATAGGCCTTTTCTCCTTAGGAGGGCAGAAATATGGCTACGTTTATTGCGTCACAAAATGTGGATAAGCATCCGTCACATTTTGACACGAATACGAAAGTGACAGATGCTATATCCACATTTTGTCACGCGATAAATGCAACCATACTAGGCTAGCAAAAAAAAATTGTCTAAGGGCCGTATTAATAAACTCATCTTGGCTGAGGTGCGCGTCACAAGATACGTCAAAGTAAACATCAAGCCGTAGAGAACTGTCATTTTTGACGCATCTTGAGACGAGCATTAAAGTCGAGATCAGTTTATTAATACGGGCCTTAGGGCCGTATTAATAAAGTAATCTTGGTTGAAATATCCCTCTATTCCTGGTTGCCACTACCTTGATGGCCACCACTGGTGGCGATACGGATTTTTGTTCCTGATTGCCGCCCAGCGGTGGCAATGAGGAATATATTTCCCTATCGCCGCCACTGGTGTCAATGAGGAAAATATACTACTGCCTATAAAATGAGGTAGGTTTAGGTTTTGTTAGGTTTGCAGCAGGCCCGGAGGGCCAAACCACCCAGAAATAGACACTGTCTGATTGATTTGAAATAAGAGTGTCGACGGAGCTCCGCTGACGCGGAGCTCCTATTTTTGGCTGGTTTGGCCCTCCGGGCCTGCTGCAAAACTAATATAACCTAAACCTACCTCATTTTCATGTTTACATGTTTAGGTGGTGGCAATCAAGAATAGAGGAAACCCTCATTGCCACCGCTGGGCGGCAATCAGGAACAAAAATCCGTATCGCCACCAGTGGTGGCCATCAAGGTAGTGGCAACCAGGAATAGAGCGAAATATCAGTCACAACGTTCACGTTTATTTTGACGTCTCTCGAGATGGGCATAGCAGCCAAGACGAGTTTATTAATACGGCTCTTAGTCTTTTTCTATTATTATTTTTCGCACTAATTGAATCAATCTAGCCATGTTCCGTGTCTTACTCAAGTTCCAAAACTGTGCCATCCATAGCAAAGTTCCCTCCAAACTAAGACAGACTGAGTAAATGTTTGTCAAACGCGTAAACCAATAAACAGCAAATTTCCAATACAAACCCTTTTGAGTTAGATCCCCTATTGTCTGATCGTTTCGGTTAAGTTGCTTTGCAAATATTTGCCAAATACGCAGCCCACCTGGATCCGTAATATCTTATGTACAAAGTTCCTGTGAGCAAGAGAGATGGAGTTACAGGAGTTATATAGCGCTGTCTCTTTCAAAGAACAGGTTTTGAGCTCGTAATACGTCCTTTCGCTCCATTAATCTACAAAAGACTTTGATATTATATAATTTGAATGTATTTTTCTTTGAGTTTTTTCTGTTTACGTTATGTAAGTATTGATACGGGGATTGCTCATTATTCTGCCGTAATAGAAGATGTTCCAAATTTAAACAACATTACTTTATCAAAAGTTGTATCATAATTTTAACTTTACAGTACAGCTACAGATAAGAAAAAATATCATAGTAAAATTGTATCTTGTAATGATGGTCATTGTCTACGGATTTTGAACGCATTATAGATGACTTACGAGTATGATATGATATGAGTGTAGATAAACGAATTAACGCGACCTAATTCCAAAAAAAGAAGTGTTCTATTTTCAAATGTCTTAGCAAATATGCTGCCTTTGGAACATTTTTTAACTTGCCAGTATGAAACAAATGACTAAGGAGTGTCTTATTTATTTATTTATTTATTTAATCTTTATTGCACAAAAGAATACACTTTGTATACAAAAGGCGAACTTAATGCCGTAAGGCATTCTCTACCAGTTAACCTTTGGGCAAAGCAGAGATTGTGGTGGCGGTGCAACATAGGGTCTAACATATATGTTGCTTAAACGTAATAATATATACCTACATACCAATATATTAAAATAAATATAAATACTTATATAAATACATAATATAAAAAAATATATAAAAATGAGGATAAGCACAAAACATTACAGATAACACCATCAGAGAAACAAGATGATGATGATGTCTTATTGTCATCCACCTGCACTAATCACGTAAACTTTGTTGATTATGTGCTCCAACACATGGACAGGGCTCGGCAGGTGGACGCAGCCTTCTTTGATTTCCGGAAGGCGTTTGATCTAGTTGACAATGATGTTCTACTTTTGAAATTATCTACCTTTGGGTTTTCTATCCGGTTGCTGAAGTTACTGGCTAGCTATCTAACAGACCGAAAGCAATATGTCCAATTGTCAGGTCACTTGTCTAAAGAGTATTACACTCGATCTGGTGTAAGTCAGGGGAGCACGCTGGGGCCGACTTTGTTTATCTTAATGATTAACGATCTGCCTGCAGTGATCAGCAATGCCAAATGTCTGCTTTTCGCTGATGATTTGAAGTTGTTTTATGCTGTTGATGCACCTTCAGATTGCGAGGTCTTGCAAAAAGATATTGACGCTGTTATGAGATGGGCTGAGTTCAGTAAGTTGCCATTCAATGTAAGCAAATGCAAAGTTATGACCTTCACAAGATCCAAAAGCCCAATCGAAACCACTTACTGTTTGGAAGGCAATGCATTGGCTAGAGTGCATGATATCCGTGACCTAGGGTTGCACCTTGATGATAAGTTGGATTTCCATCATCATATTGTCGCGACCCGGAACAGCGCCAGTAAGTCCCTAGGGTTTATCATGCGTACCGCTGCTGCGTTCAAGGATATTAGAGTACCCATTGTATTGTTTAATGCTTTTGTGCGTAGCAAACTCGAGTACAATGCTTTGATTTGGGATCCTGTGGAAGCAAATTATACCGTGCTATTGGAAAGAGTCCAGCGAAAGTTTGCAAGGTACCTTTATAAAAAAATATACGGGTACTATCCGTTTTTGTTTCCGTCGCTATTTGTGTCGGGCATGGTCGGATTGCCCACTCTATTTTGCAGACGAAAGACGCAGCTCTTAATGCACTATTGTTTGCTACTGCGACACGAAATTGACAATCCGTCAGCTCTCGAGCGGCTGCGTTTCTTCGTACCTGACCACTATGTGCGGGCAGGAGTTCGCCGTCGACATCCCCTTTTTGCGGCTCTGGAGAGTTGCCGTACGCGTCGCGCTCAGAACTCACCGACCGCCAGGGCGATTGATTTGTTAAATGTTTTCACGTCGGGAGTCCAAGATGCTGACGTATTTGCTGATAAGTGGTCATGTTTACGTATCAATATTGATAGGTTCTTGTCTATGTTAAGTTAGTATTATGAGTAGTGTGTTTTTATATTGTAATTAGCATAATAGGTGATTTGGTATGCACTGTAAGCCTGTTATTGTGTATAAATAAATAAATAAATAAATAAATAAATATGACAGGTTCTTCGATAAAATGAGAAGGTATCAAGCGAGTATAAAGCCAGCCCATTTGTGAAAAGGTTTATTATTTGGTTACGAAATGATAACATAAAACTTAGCTTGATTAATTTGCTCTCGGAAAACCCTTGTAACTTTTGACATAAAAGAATAAAAATAAATATCTTTTCATTTTCATACTTCTTTACCAACTTAAAGTGTAATGCCCCAATAATAATTCTGAAAAGGCTAAAATCATTTCACATTTCTTTGATCTGACATTTTACTACATTTATTGTAAAATACACAAAAAAAAAAATTATACAATTAACGTCAACCAACTTCTATGACTGCCTTGACAACTTACTAGAGTTGATATTATTTTTATATGTATATTTTGACATGTTTTTTTAACAAAAAAAGAAAACATAAAACAAGGTCATCTTTAGTATTTAAGCTTTACCTCATTCATACAACTTCTATGACTGTGATGACAGCTTAAAAGGCTTGTAATTTATTTTTTCTACTCGCGTACTATAAACCGCTAATATTGATATCGTTTATGGTATCAGAATACCACCTATTGCGTAACCGAGGCGTCAAAACAATTCTATAATGAGTGTTGCCATGGTAATAACAGTTCTATAATAATTATTATAGCATTGTTATTACCATGGATACGGTCATTCTGCTGGATATCAGTCTTGACGCTTAGTGAACACATGACATCCATTACCATTTAAAAGCTCTTAACACCAATTAAAACACTTAAATATACTTAATATTAAAACCAAAATTAATTTTGAGACTGATTAAGTGTTTAATTAAATTATATTTCAATTTAGTTACTAAAATCAATTATTAATATCCATCAATTTGTTATTTGGTTGCCATGGTTACGTTCAATATGGATCTCAACAAAATGGCGTTTCGTTTGGCATTCTAATTATGTATGATTGATAAATTGTCAGAACTGTTTTAGTTACTATTAAAATTTGCATGAAAGAAAACATTTAACGATAAATTCACAAACTATTAACACAGTAATTTGTTAGCAGAAAAATGCAGGAAAGTATATACAGGAAAAATTAACTCCTAAGGTACTTGTGCCTAAAGAAGTTTTATTATGTACCAGTTACATAAATAACAATCATAATATTTTTTTGTGTAAGTATTTTTGTACCTACACGTACACGTTGTCATTCCACCCACATCCACAAAAGATTAATGATTTCGTCATTGAAAGTTACTAAAAAACATTCGCACCTAACTCCCTCGGTCCGAATATCTCGCGAACAATCCACGCAAGATTGAAACTGATTGCCCATTCTGTAAACTTCGACAAGTTTAATTGCGGTTGGAAAATGAAACGCCATACGAAATCGGTACTAATGTGTTGACGGTTTATATTCGATTTGGCTTTGACGAGTGCAAACTTAACTTGGTAAACGATACAGTGATGGATGACCACGCGTGGCGTGTTTTGAATTATTGCTATGCATTTATGCTGGCCTGAGAAGTTTGGAACAAAATAGTTGCGGGTTTTCCTCTCGTTAGGGAACAAAATAGTCCATAATGACGTTTGACCCAGTTCGGTATTGTGCCAGATAAGTTCCCTAAATGATGTTCCGAAAAAATGTTTGCGCAATCAGGAGGTACTTTGGTGTTTTACTACGGAAATGGTGATTATGTCGGTTTTTTCATTGACGAATCTTCCTTGGTGGAATGTGTATTTGGTATGTATGACTGTAATTAATTTGTATCTACTTGGTTTTTATTCGTTTATTTAGAAACTTAACATACAATCATTTGAAAATGAGTATCACTTCGTATTTGTTATTAGTTTCATGATGACATTTTTTTATTGTTATAGGTATTGTATCCTTCTCAGCAGGTCAGTAGTAGTCAGTACCAACAGTTTTTTTTCTATTTGGCCAATTGGTTTACTGGTGGACGTTAAGTCCGTCACTTAGATAAAAAATATTTTTTGGGTCAATAATTATAAGGTCACACAAAAAAAGATAAAAAGATAAAAGATGTTTATTCAGTAAGTAGGCCGCACGGGCACTTTTACACGTCAAAAATCTACCAGCGCTTCGCAAGAGACCACTGCTGAGAAGAAACGCCGCAAGAAACTCAACAGTAAGTCGTTTTTTAAATATTGCTAATGATATTATACAATAATAAACTTAAGCTAGCATTATATAAAACAATGAATCTCACATAACTCCAAAAATTTATATATTCATGCGTAGTTGAGCAGGAAAATGTGTCAAAACTCAGAATTGTCACAAAACTAATAAGCAACAGTAATATAAAAAAATATAGGTCCGCCTAAAGTAAAGGGGGCGCATTAAAAGGACTTAGATTTTTTTTTGACCAAAAATGAAAATTTTATAGGAATCACAAAACACTTAGAAAAATTTCATTCTAGACGCTAAAATAAGCATGTTATGTAGAAAAAACTTTTACTCTAAAATCAAAAATGGCCGAGATATTGGAGCTCAAAGTTGTCGCAAATGCCAACAATAAAATAATAATCGTTTTTAATGTCAACAGTGACTTTCTGTATCTCCGGCGCTGCGGGAGCAGCAGCCCTTCCGCCCTTGCATGACGGCGCACGGTCACTTCGCTCGGCTCCGCAGCTTCGGCTTGTTGGCCTCAGCCACTCGCCTCACTCGTTCCCGCGCTTCGTCATGGCGGGCAAGGACTGCTCTCCTTCCGCGCCTCCGGCTCTATAAAAACACTCTAGGGCGCGCTGTGTCGGCACGCGTCCTAACCAGCGAGAGCCCTAGATTCGGACTTTCGCAGGCTAATATCGTATACATAAGATTCCATCATTTATCTCGGTAATTATCAAGTTAAGGGAAAAGTTTTTTATGTTAAACATGCTTATTTTAGCGTCCTCTATAAGATAAAATCATTTAAATTAGGTGTCATAATGACATCAATCTTCCGAAAAAAAATGCAAGTTCCCGACGCCTTGAAATTAACCAACATTTGAACCCCTATAACTCAACCATTTTTGAATTTAGAGAAAAGTTTTTCAAGTAAAACATGCTTATTTTAACGTGTTCTATAAGATTAAATCATTTAAATTAGGTGTCATAATGATACCATTTTGCCGATTTTTTTTTAAAATTATTTTTGTGTCCTGCGCCCCCTTTGCTTTAGTCCAACCAAAATATATATTATATAGAAAGTATACAAGTTATACTTACCTGTGACGGTGCAAGACAACATGCATAAAAGTTTCGATACATTCTCCTACAGAAACCGTGTCCCCTAGACAATATTATTATACAATATTTACATATTTTTATGGCTAAGTTATTATTAAATTATTTAGGTGTTGGCCAAGCATTTTTATCTGTTAGATAGTCTTCGACCCTATAGTAAGCTTTAGACATCAACGACTTTTTCAAGTAAGTTTTAAGTACTGGAAATGGTAACTTTAAAACAACGTCAGGTAATTTATTAAAGAAAAGGATGCATTGACCTACAAATGATTTATAAACCTTACTTCATGCTTAGTTAAAAAAACATTCCAAAACTAATTAAATCATCATAACCCATCCCATTTTATAGTTTATAATATAAACACACCTTGATAATCCAACGTTATAAAAAAAAAACATAGCATAATTTCAATGGAAAATTGCAGTACCAATAAACTCAGCCTTTAACAATATGGAGTGGAATTTACAAAAGCTTCCAGCCACAGTTGGATCTCCGTAATACCGCTGAAAAATCAGACAGCTTCCACAGGTAAGGCTTAGGGACACACAGACAAACAGTTCGACAACCCATAACCTTACCCATACTAAGAGATATTTAAGGGATAAGTTCACCTTTATATATTCCTGCTATAATTTAAGCCTTTTTTATAATGCTTACAACCATTTGTTACAATGAACTGTTTGCATAAACCTGGCTTTGGCTATTCCGACACAGGAGTAAATCAAAGATTTTAAAGAAATAAAACGTTCTAAACCTATTTTTTCTGCATTTTATAGAAAACGATGGAAAAAAAAAACTTTTATTCCCTTTGAAAATAAATAAATGACGCATACCCCTTCTACTAACCTAACCTAACCTCAAACATATCCTTAATAATAAATAAACAGTGCAAAAGATTAATTGTTACTTTACTTTATCCCACGAATATCTCAAAATGAACACAGTCAAAAAGAAACGTGACGAGATGGTTTTTATTTCAGGGTTTTTATGAGACCTTACCTAACCAAACCTTATCTACCAGTAAGATACTTTAAAAATCGTGAAATATTAACGGTTTCAGTAAAAAAACACTTTAGGAGTTGCGATGATTAGGAATTAAATTACATTCGGACTAAAAATAATTAGTTCAACTTTGGCGCACCCCAAAGGGACATCTTCACATGAAACTGAAGCATATAATAAATGAGTTGTTGTTCTCATTGGAGGACAGACTCTGCTGGACCAGACTCGCAAAATTCATCTGCTTATATCTAGTAGAAAATACTGATTGCAAAAAAAAATATCAGTATTCACCGATTGATATGGAATTTGGGGCGTTCCTTTGCTTTTTATGACGGGAATTTTTACAGTTTATAAGGTTAAAGCAATAAAAGACAAAATTTAGTTACATGTGTTGTTATTAAGACTTAAAACTTCGCAACAGAAGTCTTCTTTCGGGAAGCACTGGAAGTTTCTGACAAGTGAGACTGTCTACTGTCTATAGGAAAATGACCTGAGTACCTCTGGGTACCTAGTTAGAGGTTTTTTTATAGACCTTAAGAACCGTAAGATAAGGAACCGTCTATCCAAGACTGACGAGGAAAACAAACTGAAAAATAGTGAACTCCGTTATTTAAAAATAATACTTTCATCGTTTTCTCGAGTGAAAAGGTAACGTGTAAAAAAATCGTGTAAGTAATGTTGAAAAGCAGCAATGTATTTGGAATCTGAAACTTCGCGCGCCGGCCCCGCGCGACGGTATGTGTACAATGCGCGGCGAAAATAAATTAAAAAGTACAACTGACCTGTCGTTTCTGGAAAAAACCGGCTAAATTTCAATACGGCAGAATGCTCAGAAGATTAAAGGCAGCTTTAGTTTTCGGTAAATGGTCTCATACAGCTTATAACTGGGGATCGAGCGTACAAAAAACATGTAACTATACTATCCGCAAAATTAAGTGGCGAGTCGGGTCATAAATCATCGGAATCATGCTATCTCTTTCGCACCTGCACGGAGCGGGCCGTGCAACAATAGTGCATATATCGATAGGCACAAAAGGAAGGTAACTGACGTTTATTGTCCGACTCTCCACTTAATTTTGCGGATAGTATAAACTCGATGACAATGCTATATTTATGGTATGGTATCTGGTAAAGAACTTGGGGGTTATTATGACATAGCTTAGCAGTTCAGTTTACGCCGTGCGTAAAGGACATAGCTATAGCAGTTAAATAGCTTTGTCCTTTTCTCTCATCCCACTGGAGTCTTTTAAGATACTTATGATAAAGTTGGTAGTGTTCCGCGATCTGGATCTCAAAAATCATAACGTCTTTGTATCTGTTCTTTTATAAATTAAATTAAGTCATATTTGCTTAAGACTTGCAAACGTGAAAACACGATTCAAAACAAAAACTCGATATTTGAATTTTTCAAACATGACACCTTTTTTGCATGTTTTTGGTTGACTCTTCAAAACCCTATTATAATTGGGTGAGTATAGTTTTTTGAAGTGCTGTATTTTATATTTTATGTATGTATGTAAACTCTACAAAAAAAAAACAATTACAAGTAAATTCGTACATAAACTTAAGATTAACATGTACAATGGCGAACTTATCCCTTTAAGGAATCTCTTCCAGTTAACCTGTTTTATTTCGATAGGAATTATTATATAGATCTGAGAATAAAAATCCTATTATTTTTATCTTCCATAGTTTTTTCCCGAAATCATTATTTAAAACACCGAGGTGACAGTTCATAACTTTCTATGCCTGTTTCGATCTAACGCCTTGGTCTCCAATAAAAAAAAAATCTTCTCAAAGGGTAACTGTTATTAAGTGTGTTACGTTTTCCATAACCTGTGTTTTTATTAGCGCTACAAAAAACCATCGTTCGATTCCAAGGAAATTGTTTAGTTAATTAGAAAACATAATAATAGTAATGCTCAGCGCAGTCTTAAAGTAAACAGAAATTAATGAATTTGACGCTACCGTCAAGGCCCACGTGAACTATCTCCATCTCACTCTCCTCTCTCCCTCCGCTCCCTTTGACACTCCGCAGCCCATTGAAATTTTTAATCTCAAGATTGCAATCTTACGATGACCATCTCAAGACTGAAAATGCGTTTCCAACTCTAAAGAGACTTACTTTACTACTTTTGGGAGGACCTTGTGCAGGGTCCGTCCGGGTTGGTACCACCATCTTATCCATTAACCTACCACCAAGCAGCAGTGTTCGCATCGTTGTGTTCCGGTTTGGCGATAAGACAGCCGGTGAAATGACTAGCATAGAGGCATTCCATCTTAGTCCTCAGGGTTGGCAACGCATTTGCAGACTTGTGAATGCGAATGTCTATGGGTCACAGTTTCCACTTACCATCAGGTGGCCTGTGTGCTCGTTTGCCTTCCCATGTTATAAAAAAAAATAAAAAACTTAAATAGAATGCCTCTAAGATAGTCATTACACCGGGTGTCTATCATTTTATCGAAATTCCTGTCATCGAATTTCATATCGACGAAAACTATTCCACGAATGTAATTACGTTTTATTTTCTATACACATAATTTTAAATTCATCGATTTTCAAATAGTCGAACAACTTTTCATCATAAATTGTTTCGAATATGTCTCAAATCATCGCAGTAACGATTCATCGAATTTACCTTTTATCGAAACATGATTCAATAATGGTACCATTCATATTTTATAACTACCTCGAACAACGTTTCATCGTAGTAACGTTTCATCGAACGATGCATTTGTTATTATTGCAACCTAACCTACCTCGGACTCCGTGAGCGTGTCGGGCTTCGGGCTTCCAGGACATAAAAAAAAATAACCCTAACCTACCTCAGACTCCGTGAGCGTGTCGGGCTTCCAGGTCATAAAAAAAATAACCCTAACCTACCTCGGACTCCGTGAGCGTGTCGGGCTTCCAGGACATAAAAAAAAATAACCCTAACCTACCTCGGACTACGTGAGCGCGTTGTGATTACAGTGTATAGTAACGTAACACTGATGAAATGATTTTCTGTGTAATATGAAATTTGGGAACTGAAACTTACGTTAAATCAAAATTATAGCAAACGTGATTCGATGAACAACTATTGTGATAAACAAATAAAATAGTGAAGTAAAATTCGATGATTCGATTCCGGTGTAACAGGTAATTCGAAGAAATGTAACAGCGATCAACTGAAGTTAAATGAATGATTCCTAAGTCATAACGACATTCTGCGAATAGTGTTCTGGGAACAGATATTAGATGAATCGATTTTCTGTAAAGTGATAGATTACCCATTACACCAGCTGTTCTAGCGCCGCACCGGAACACAGCTGTCTGGCGGCACGGTAAAAAAGGACCTTGCACATGTACCATGTACCTAAGTAGGCACCGCTAGAAATGAAAACTAAACTTATAACTACTTACATACCTACATACATCCATCACGCCTTCATCCCAGAGTGGGGTAGGCAGAGCTACAGAATTACCAACAACTCTAATAATTTGTTGTTAAGTCTATAACTACGTTTTGCAAAAACAGGTTAACATGTTTACGATGTGTAGGTATATTAGTGACAGGTGGCAAGCCCGTCGCCTAAAAGTACTACAAGCCTTTAATACCTTAGTCGCCTCTTACGACTTCCACAGGAAGACATGGAGTGGCACTATTCAAGGCGGCCGGCAACCACACAGCAATAACACACATACTACACTACTACATTACTTACATTAACTGTATAATAGTTAATAAAAATATAAACTTAACTGATATTTATCTTAAATTACACAAATGTAATAAAGTCCGGTAGTGCTACCGGAGAGCATCGTTTCCGAGGTGATGTCCTTAAGAGGAATTGTGAACCGACGCATAAATTGAGTAGCTGTAAAAAAAACAATGTCTAATCTAAGGCAGCGACCGTGCAAACGACTTGATTTGCTTTCCTCGACCCATCCACTTACTCGTACACTTTTTATGGATAGAACTGTAACATTTTTAGAAAGGTGAAACTACCTTTGCTAAAATCTTAGAAACTACTATGGCAAATAGACTTTACCTTTTTTGCGAAAAATTCAAGATTTTTAATGAAAATCAGAACGGCTTTAGGAAAAATAGGTCTACAGTATTGGCCCTCTATAAATACATCCAAAAAGTACTCGATATCATTAATAATAAACAATATGCGATCGGGGTGTTGTTGGATATGAGTAAGGCCTACGACAAAGTATCATATAAGATCTTGTTAGATAAACTCTACAATATAGGCGTAAGGGGCGTGGCTCATAAATGGTTCCAGTCATATTTGTCAAATCGAGCTCAATTTGTGAAAATAGAATACTTTAATCATAAAACCCGATCAATACAGAACATTAATTCAAAACACAATAGTATGTTGGGATCGATTCCTCAAGGCAGTGTACTTGGCTGTCTTTTATTTCTCATCTATATTAATAACTTCCCTGAAATACTTGATCATACATGTATACTTTTTGCTGACGATATCTCTGTGGTCTTTCCTTACTCAAAAAACAATAATAATTTAAATTCCCTTCTAAATAATACCTTATCAAAAATAGTGGATTGGTTGAGCCTTGAGCCACAACCTTGAATTAAATATTGAAAAAACTAAGATATTACAGTTTAGACCCCATCAAAAAGCCAGTTTAAATATAAATTTTGCGTTTAATAGTCAAACACTAGAATGTATAAACTCAACCAATCTTCTAGGCCTCGAAATAGATACAAACATGAATTGGAAATCTCATATCCAAAAAGTGTCTGCTAAGCTGTCTACATTGGCGTATGCCTTAATGCAAGTAAAAAAACATGCAGACCTAAGAACTGCTCTATGCGCATACTATGCATATGCCCATTCACGACTCCGATACGGCATCTTACTGTGGGGTAATAGCACTAATGTACATGATTTGTTTGTTTTACAAAAGAAATGTATACGAATTTTAGTTAATATAAAACAAACAGATAGCTGTAGACCCTACTACCGGAAACTTAAGATACTAACTGTAACCTCCCTGTACATACTTGAGTTGTGCAACTTTCTAAGAACACATCTTGATTTTTTCCCACGACCAAAAGATTCCACAAATTGTAATTTGCGCCCTAGAAATAAAATCCCAATCCCATCCTCGAAATTGAAAATGCACAGTTCGAGTCCACACGTGATGTGCATCAAAGTCTACAATAAAATTCCAAACTACATAAAAAGCGAAGAGAAAAATAATATATTTACCAAAAAACTAACGAAATATTTAATTTATAATTGTTTTTATTCCCTACAAGAGTTTTTTGAATGTGCAATAGAATAAAAATGAATGTGTAATGCAATATATTAGTGCCATATGTAACATGTACTTAGTTTAGTAATAATAAGATAGTTTCTATAAGTGCCAAGCATAATATTGTAGTGCCCGACAGGGTTTCATGGCAGAACGAAAATTGTACCTTAAACACCATTGTACCTACCCATGAAAGCAATAAATAAACTGATAAACTGATAATCTGCCTTATTTTGTCAAAAATTAAACGAAATAATGCACAATTTAGTGTATGCTGCCAATTGATTTCAGAGAAATGTTAAACTGAGGCAGTTTCCCGAAAACATACTCACTAATAAAAAACTATACAAAAGTATCTATCTTTTAAAATTCAAAAATAACGAACTTTTATAAGAACACCGTACGATTAATATATCCATCACATAAATAAATTCATTAAAGCCCAAAGGCTGTTCTTATGTTGGAGCAGACTCTTTCCAATTTCTGAACTCCTGGTACTAGTAGAGTGCATCGACACCCTTATATGTATGACGATGATATTGATGATGATGATCTAAACCACGGTATAAAATTACGCTAATACGAATTCGGTGTGCTTGAACTCATCTCGTTCAATGGGAACCGTGCATTACTCGACAGCCTCTGCGACCATGACGGCCGGTTCCTCAGGGATATCTCACGCCGCCAACTACGGATCGGAACAAAATAAATGTTGTAGAACGGTATATTATAGTTATTTATTGGCTTCGTTCGAGTTGGGAACGTGTGTCCATTTTACATAAATGAAATGGAATGAATTACGTTTGTTTTGAATCATATTTACCGTATTACAGAACGTCTTTACACTGTGCGTGTCATTTTTGAGAGTTTACCACCTAACTAAACACGAAATTAACACGTTGGCTGCCATGAGCATCACCGGGGGATCACGTAATCTTCTTTGTGTGGCCATGAGCATTACCGGGAGCATTTTCAGGGTATTGTTTGGCGGATATTTTTGGGGGTCAGAGTCAAACATTGAATCCCCTCAGCCCCTCAGCGTCGCTATTTAAATAGCATTCCAGACGGACCCTGCAAAAGGCACTACCACCATTAAGGCGTAGACGTCATTATGGAGTTAGCATGCAAGTTTGCAAACAAAGCTCGCTAACGAACATTCAAAAGACAAAGACGTAGACAAAAGATATTCAGTAAGTAGGCCGCACGGGCAGTTTTACACGTCAAGAATCTACCAGTGCTTCCCTAGACGTGACCACTGCTGAGAAGAAAGAATAATTTTTTAAACATCATCACTACATAGTATAAAACAAAGTCGCTTGCGCTGTCTGTCCCTATGTATGCTTAAATCTTTAAAACTACGCAACGGATTTTGATGCGGTTTTTTTAATAGATAGAGTGATTCTTAAGGAAGGTTTATATGTATAATACATTCCACGCGGGCGAAGCCGCGGGCGGGTCGCTAGTAATTCATATTACAATGGTAGGAACTAATTAAGGCCAAGCATTATTATATTATTAAATTTGTGCATTGATAAAATAATTACCCCGTATAAATCTATAAATATTAAATTAAATATAATATAAAATAACGTGCGTACCTATAGTTCAACATGGACACATGCCAAATCTTACAAGAACGATCGAGGGAGGAGGGATTCGTTGCACGTCCGCTACTGCTTACAGTGTGGACACACCCTGATGTGTCATTTTATTATGCATGCATACAGGATATCCGCACCATAGTGTGAGTAAAAATTGTTTTACGTTATTCCCTCTAGGTACATTTTCCACTTAGATCTTTCTTTCAGGAAAATCCTTTCTTCCCGTATCTCAGCTAGGCGACCACAGCTTGTGTTTTCTCATCTGTGGTTTTCTCACTTGTTGTTTAGTGTGTATCTTTCGTTATTAACTGTGTAGAGGGGGATAAGCGAGCGAGAAATAAGTTGCGGGCAAGAAGTGCCGCTTGAGATGTTTAAAAAAACATCGTGATATATCCGCTTTTTTATGTCAAATAGACCGGGTGCTTTAAATAAAATATGTTTAATGTCTCCTAATGGTTTCCAATAATATTGTTTGAAATGGGGTCGCCATAAAATATCGCACATTTAGAGTTATAGTGACCTAATTCAACATTACAGCTTTCGACATCGAGTCCTAAATGTATTACTATAGAGACCTAACTCGAAATCCAAAAGTTGTGAATTACGTCACTATAATTCTAAAGATGCGATAATTTTTTTCTTTGTTTCGTGAATTGCAATAGAAATGTCATTTCATAATATAATTTCCGAAATATGGCGAGGTTTTTTATATTTCTAGTCAGGCTATTATCATGTTTGTGACAAAAATGTACCTACTTAGTGACATACAAAAATAATCATACAGAGTTTTTGGGATACATTAGGAATTTTTACAGTCGAGTTCATAAATATGTGTACACTTTAGTACTATGTCTAATTAAAATCATGTTTAAACTGACATAATATTGCAGCTTCAGAACAATAGTGAACTAATTCAGAAATTTAAATTTCGAGTTAGGTCTCTATAATAATAAATTTAAGACTTGAAGTTTGAAAGCTGAAATTTTGAATTAGGTCACTATTTTTCTGAATATGAAGATATATGAATTGTCACAACGATTAAAGTGAGAAGGTACTAAACTGTATACATATTTTCCTACTCCTGTACTTTTATCTGTCATTTATATAGTCACGAACACTAATATAAGAATACAGATAATATGTCCGCAGAACATTCCGTAGAAAAGTCTATCTAGTCTATTCCCCTTAACAGCACTTGTGCTTTTTTGAGCCAAAACGATATGCCTAGCTGCCAAAGCTTACACCTAGGTTAATTTGACCAATCAAAATACTTCACCAAATTAAACCACCAATCACAATACACATTGACTGTCAATCGGAACGTTAGGTTCTTTTTGGTATGTAAACTCTTTTACTAATTTAACTCTTTAAAAAAAACATTTTATTTGGTATCAACCAACCAGAACGCAGCTATATTAAAATCGACCAATCAGGTAAAAGAATTCATTTCTCAAATCATTAGGTGTTTTTTAGTCCCTATTTCACAAGTTAAATCGATTGTGCAACTTTTTTTAAAAATATGAAACCTGGCAAGTGCAAATCAATTTAAAAACAAAGTTAACCATAGACACATATTTTGTTGTTTTCGAATGTTTCCCGCTCGTTTGTTGTTCTGTGCTTCGTTCGTTCGTATTCTAACCTAGGTATATTAATAAAATTTTGTTAATTTAATTTTGCATTTTATTTGAAACCTAGTCGTAGAAAAAGTATTGTATGCAACGGTGTATAACTAAGTCAAAAAATACTCGTGGCGTCTTGCTTTACGATGTTCGCCTGCGGCTCACATCGTAACCACACCACTCGTCTTTTTTGACCTCTCTTATACAACTGTTGCATAAACTACTATTATGAGCTCGATAGTACAGTCAAATTTTTATTAAATATTTAAACAGTGTTTACCTTTTTCAATATCTTGGCCTTGGTTCTGGAGGCCGAATTAAAAACAAAACGATAGCGAATAGAGCCCCTGATTACCCTTACTCTTGTAGTTTCTGAATTCATACTGACCTATAGGGATTACTCACCCTATAAACTCCCGAAAGTATTTCCCTCTTTCTTAGGCAGTCGGAAGAGAAAACGAATAACATCAGAAGGAAATTATAACAAAGAACTTGCAAGTGACAGTTTCGGACGCACGACTGGTCTTGCCTTAATAGGACGTATCGTTTTGATATTGCTGTAGACAGGACACAGGCTATATTGTTTTGAATACCAATAATATTGAGTTCCGTTTTTCCAAAATTTTCATGTATCCGAAAATCGTTTTCTCTGAACCCATCGACTTTTCACATATTTAAAGAGATAAACCTACAGAACCTGTAGGTTAGGTTAGTATAGTTTTATAACAATCCAGGAAAGTTAAACGGTTTCAGAGAAAAATGATGTTTGGACAAACAAAACAGCGGACAAAAGCTTTTCGAACTTAAGATATGCAATCATTCGTTGAAAGGTGTTGCTATAAGTACAGTCAAGGGCATTAATATCGCGTCAAACATATGCATACACGGACCTTATTGCCAGTGGCATAAAGGTGTGTAGATATTTTTGACGTCTTGGGATCGTAGATAAGGATAAGAGAAAGACATTTATTCAGTAAGTAGGCCGCACGGGCACTTTTACACTTAAAGAATCTACCAGCGCTTCACAAGAGGAGAGGAGATCACTGCTGAAAAGAAACGCCTCAAGAAACTCAGCAGCCAGTTTAAAAAAAATATATTATTTAGTATTATTATGGTACTACTTAGTCTAGCATTACATATTTTATTTTATTTTATTTTTATTAATAATAAAATCTATAAATAGCAAATTATAAAATATATCACACAACCTGCGTAGTTTCTACAGGAAAACACACCAAAATCTTAAGAGAGAGATAGAGAGAGTAAAGGAAAAAGAACAACTACTTATGTGTACCTATATAAGATATATTTAGATATATTTATGCCTTTGACTGTACCCCTCTTTAGGTGCAGTGGTATACCGCCGACACAGCTGATCATTCAGGACGCTGCCTCCGTTCCGGACGAGCGCGGGCGACGGCTTGCCCCAAGATAAATGATGCACCAGGAAAGGTAAGGGTTACAGTGTCAGTATTTCCAGTACTAGTGTTCCGGTTTGGGGATAGGACAACCAGTGAAATTACAAGCATAGCCTATTTATGGTCGGGCGTATCGATGTGGATAAAACTTCTGTCACTTTCTGGCCAGTACTAAGTGGGAGAGTGACGGATGCTTTCTCCACCGCGATAAAGGCGGTCATGATTCGGGGGATTACATCTCAGTCGTCAGGGTTGGCGACGCATTTGCAGTTTTGAGAATGCACATGTAGGGTCTAAGATCCGCTTACCATCAGCATGGTTTGGGAACGGTTCGAGAAATACCGGTGAATTATGTTTCTTAACCATACATACATACATAAACTCACGCGTTTATTCCCAGAGTGGGGTAGGCAGAGCTACAGAATTACCAACAACTCTTAAATAAGTTGTTGATCATTCTGTAACCACGTTTTGCACAATCAGGCTAAGATGTTTACCAGTGTATCAGTGACGGGTTGCAAGCCCATCGCCTAAGAGTACTAGAAGCCTTTACTATTCCCTTAGTCGCCTCTTACGACATCCACGGGAAGACATGGAGTGGCACTATTCTAACCCGGTGACCACACAGGCTTCTTAACCAGGTTTTTCTTAAACGCTCGCTTGGAGCGGAATCAATGCGCGAGCGTTATGATCATAATTCATTCATTTCATCATCATCATCATCATCATGTCAGCCGAAAGACGTCCACTGCTGGACATAGGCCTCCCCCAAGGCTCTCCACTCAGACCAGTCTTGTGTTTTTCGCATCCACCGCGTTCCCGCATTCTTTCATTTATAATACTTTATTCAGAAAGGGTTATTCATTGTCATTCATGTTCAGTAATAAAAAAACACAAAAATAATAAAATCAATAATTACAAAATAAATACAAAAAGTCGCTGGGATAAACCAGGCTAGAAAAAGAAACGAGTTTGTAAGCTCATTAAAAAACATTAAAATAGTCTATTTAGGGACCCACCACAAGTCCAAATTAATTATAATATACCATCGGCATTAAAATTTATAAAAAAAGGACAATATATTTTACAACAGATTAAAGGAATTTTTGTCTTTAGTACTGTTTGGTAACCAAAATTTCGTAACCACCTAGGTACTGAATTAAATTAAATTTAAAGCTGGTTACGAAATTTTAGTTACCAAACGGTACTAAAGGAATTGTTGACAGAAAACAATTTTTACAATAAGATAAGTAATTTATGTAATGCAGTGCCCTAACATACATGTTGGACATGCAATATATTTTTTAAAGATCATTTTGTAAACG
This sequence comes from Acleris emargana, assembly GCA_927399475.2. Taxonomy (NCBI): domain Eukaryota; kingdom Metazoa; phylum Arthropoda; class Insecta; order Lepidoptera; family Tortricidae; genus Acleris; species Acleris emargana. The sequence continues at coordinate 3,003,256 of OV656858.1, forward strand.
CATAGTGCATTAAATGACTAACTTTGGTTTTTGATTCTTCCTGTGGTTGGATGGCATCGGGACTAAAAGGAATAGGCCAGCTTTAAGCGGAGTAAGTGAAAATGCTAAAAAACTAGCTTATAGGGTTGAAGAATCAGAATACAATGACGGTGAGAACCATTGACAACAATTCATTATGTGCTAAGGTAGTAAAAATAAAATACCGTTTCTAGATTTTACACTGCTGATTACAGTAAAAATATCTTTGAATTTTTTTATGCTGTAGTTTTTTTTATATTTAGGAAAAACGGTAAAAAAAGTTGGATTGTGAATGTTAGGAATACACTTATAGTGGGTGCCCTTAGTCCATTTATTACCAAAGGAATTGAAAAAAATATACAACTGTCATGTTCATTTTTTATCTGTCTGACGAAAGAAACTCAAAGCAGATGCAAAGCAGTAAACGCAAAATGGTTTATTTATTTTAATGGCGTCTACAAATTATGTAATTAATTAAATTACGCAAAATAACAAATTTGTGAACGAACGGCAGCGAATGAGTGACATGACATGACAGTCAGTTCTGTTTCTGTTTAAACTTACTTTTTTTTATTTTATATCATGCTGTAAGATCACGACATCAGTATTCCTAACTTTGTACTCGTATATACGGTCTTTTTAATGACTATTTCTTGAAATAATTATTAACGACGAATTTAAGTTAAATAAAGAAAAACCGAGAAATACGGGTAGTCTCATTTTTAACCAGCTATTATAAACCCGAAAAAACAATAATGTTTTTTTTTTGAAATGTTTTTAATTAGCGAGCGAAATTAACCGTTATTTCTGTGAGCCAAAATCAAAATAAAAATTCTCTATTTGAAATTTATGGCGTGTCTGACGACTTGAAAAAATAATCAAGTTTCCGAGTCCTGACCACCAGGTGGCAGTGTGCTTGTTTGTTACCGCATCACAAAACTATTCCGCTGACTCTTGTCCCCCTAACCGAACCGTAACCGGTCCCATATGTTAGCCCACGCGCACATTAATACGGTAGCCGATACCCCGCCGTATGACAAACGCGAACCGGTCTTTTGGGCACGAATTTATCGGTATTTATCGTTTTGTGTATCCGTTTAGGGCAAGTGGACGTGAAATAATTGAATTATTGTTCTAAATTCTAAAGGGTTCCAATTCCAAATGTTATTCGACGAATAAATTATGAAAAAGCATTTTCTTGAGTTTGCTTGCTCGAAAATGAACAACGGTTTGACCGCGTTTTTTGTTTGGTAAGTTAGTAGGCCAATGTATGGTCTATTCTGAGAAAAACATCTAGAGGTGTTGTTACAACCACATATATTTTTTTAATATGATAACTAAGTAGTACTTGTTTTATAAGAGGAGATGCAAATCTATATAAAGAACTTCTACAAAGTAGCAAATCGCTTGAATACAATCCTGACAAACAGTAGGTACATAAAAAAAATACACGAAAAAAATAAGTCGAAAACAGTTACAATTAAGATGTTGATACTCAGCATTTTACTATAACAGTACAAAAAAAAACCCGAGCCGGTTTCATGTTACCATGGAAACCTGTTTATAGTCTTAGCGGAGCAATATTGTAGATTACAGCAAAACTCTGAACCTAAAACATACAACATCTGAAAGTAATAATTAGCTGTTTGTGTAAATAAATGTGCACGAGGTGCTGTCAATGTGTGCGTGTGCGCTAGATAAGTTTAATGTGAAGGTAAATATTTTAGAAAGAAACAACACTACTGACTAAATCGTTCTCTTTCTTCTGCTTTAAACTTGCTTAAGTGCGTGTTTAAATCTCTTTCTTTAACCAAACTGATACAGGACGGACAGACAGACGCGAAACTCCAAATGACACTTTGAGCACGAAATGGGTTAATACATAACCTTACCTGACGTTCATTATCCCAAATCACTTTCATCCTTATTTCATATATGATCAAGCGCTCCATAAAAGTCTCATACAGAATATGTGATCACGTTGTCCACTTTACAAATACAACAATCCCTTAATGTTGCAAAGGGTTAACTTCGCTTTGTGAAAAAGGAGAGCGAAATGATGAATGAGGTACGGCAGACGGTTTATCTCGAGGACCAGAGTTAGAAGCTGTGACTAGATGGTGCATTAAAGATGTGGTTAAATATTTAATTACGCTGAAAAAAAAATTGGTCGCGTCTGAGATGATTGTGATCGTTGTGAATACCTAAATAAGCGTCTTGATTCCATTCGAGCCTAACAAAACGTTAGACACATTAACTAAGATCTTAGTTTTATTACTAAACAACTTGCTTTTTTTATTAAGTACCAGCTTTGGTTGACATACGTAGATACTAGTAGCTAATATCATAACTTTATTTTGTCTACTAAAAGAAAATCTTTTGGTTAGTTGGTTTTCTTCTTCTTTTTTTTATGGCATAGAGAAAGCAAACGAGCGCACATTCCACCTGATGGTAAGTGTAAACTGTGACCCATAGACATTCGCATTCACATGACTGCAATCCTAAGAATGCAAATGTACTGCCAACCCTGAAGACTAAGATGGAATGCCTCTATGCTATAGTTTTTTGATTGTAGCTGAATAATAACTGGTATTAAAAAAAATATTATCTAGCTGATGGGTAAAAAACCCGTCAAGTGCGATTCGCACTCGCGCAACGAGGGTACCATAAGGTGATACGAGGGTGGATTGAAAAGTTCTGAGCCTGGTAAAAAAAAGTAACGGGCTCACTTTTTATAACAATTTTATTTTTCGACATATTCTCCATGAAGGTCAATGCACTTAGTCCACCTCGCCTCCGACTTCATTATCCCATCAAAAAAAAAAGAATCGCTGAGGTCGTTAAAATATGAGTCTACTGCTTCTTGTACCTCCATATTTGTCGAAAATATTTGTCCTCCCAAGTGTTTTTTGAGGTTTGGGAAGAGATGATAATCGGGAGGAGCTAGATCCGGCGAGTAAGGGTCATGCGGCAGCACTACAAATCCACAATCATATATTTGTGCCATTGATTTCGCCGAAGTGTGAACGCGAGCGTTGTCTTGGTGAAACAGTACTTTTTTCGACAGCATTCCAGGTCTCTTTATTTTAATTTCCTCACGCAGACGACGTAAAAGAGCACAATAGTAGTCCGAATTTATTGCTTTGCCCTTTTCGAGATAGTCTATCATGATATTCATGATAACCCCCCTGCAATCCCAGAAAACTGAGGCCATTACCTTATTAGCTGACAAAATGACCTTGGCTTTTTTGGGTGGTGGTGAACCTGGTCTTTTCCATTGCCTGGATTGTTCTTTCAATTCTGGTGTACTGTGGTGGACCCATGTCTCGTCCATAGTTATAAAACGATTGAAAAAATCGTCGGAGTCACGTTGAAACATACATAAACAATCTTGGGAAATTGTAACACGTACTCGTTTGTTCTCGACTGAAAGCAGTCTAGGCACCCACCTGGTTGACACCTTAGAAAATCCAAGAACATCGGTGATGATGTTCTGTGCCCGCTCATAAGAAATACCCATTGCTTCCGCTATCTCCACAATCTTCAATCGCCTATCCTTCATTATCGCATCTCATATATTATTGACATTTTCGTCCGTAGTAGCCATCAACGGCCGCCCACTCCTAGGCTCGTCTTGAACAGTCTCCCGGCCACGTTTGAAACCAGAATAGAACAACCAAAATACAATTTTTGCATGCTGAACACAGCAAAGTGTACGATCCACTGCAATTTAAACGACATCTTAATGTACCACATTTACAGCAAATAAATAAAATTTAATTTCATTTCGTACTTATAAACGTGTCAAAAGGTGACCGATGTTTTTGTCACGCGATACACGCAGCCATTTTAGGCTTCTGATCCAGATAACACACGGCAACGTAATACTTACAACCTTTTTCCATGGAAAAAAATCTCCATCGCTCCTAGCCACTTCTAGTAACTCTATTGCCTACCAAAACAGCATGTTATGTTATTCCCTTTTCTGTACAAATCCAGTGGACATATATTCAATTTCACGGTTTGCCAAAACCGGTATAAACAGCGATCCGGTTACGGACATATCGGGCCGTTTATGATTATCCGACCGAAACGTATGAGCATGATATAATAGAAGCGCTTCTAATAATGCAGTGACTATGTTATGTTATGGAAATGTCTCCCGGAAACGTTGAAAGGAAACGATGTAAGAAAAATATGTGTCTTATCACGATTATAACGGTGGAATTTGTATGACTTAATGAAATAAATTTTCTGTGAAATTTTCATGGTACAGTCGGTTTTATAAGTAAAGTAAGTAAGTTGTTGACGGAAAAATTACATCATGCTACATAGAGTATGATTCCAAATGGTTTTATTGTATTTATGAATCATTTAATAATTTACAAAAAAGTTAAGTAATCTATTGATAATCTATTAAGCGTAAATGAAACTATTTGATTGAGAAGGACAGTGGCAAAAATTATCGAATATTATTATCATTTAAAAAACTGTTTCATGTGGTAATAAAAAATAATATGATTAAGTAGTCATAAAAACTATTATAGCATTGATATTCATAAAAGAAAATTATGCTGCCGTAATCCGTATTTTGATTGCCATTAAGCTGTATTTAACTGTAATCATTTTATCACTTCTTATTTATTATTTTATTTGTACCAGTTAATACATACCTAAACACCTGCCAAATGAAAGCAGAGCTGTGTGTTAAATGTCGTTATTTTGATTTGATTGGCACCAAAAGTACGACCCCTGAATTAATAGCTACTTTGGTACCTTGTCGCTATAAAGTCCTTCGACAGATTAGTGCAACCGTTCTTAGGTTCTAACATGACGTTAAGCCTGTTCCGAGCAAACGCCGAGCGTCCAGTGGCATCCTCATTACTGTTATTGTGTTTATTGTAAACTAAACAAAATCCTTGGAATCGGACGACGACTATTTGTAGCGCAAGTAAAAACAAGTTAAGGGATACATAACAAACTTTATACCATTCATTCCACAGTGAATAAAACAGGGAATGAAAAGCACCTTCCATCACTATTTAATTTTGGTGTTTGAATTTAGAACACACCAATATATTCGACATCCATTTCAATGCTATACAACCTGCTTACGCCAAAATAACGCGATACAAACTCCTGTGCAAGAGATTCGAGTCCTCGAGATTTGATTGGTCGACATTAAAGACAAGGAGTTTAGCATTAAAAAAAGTTTTGTGTTATTTGCTGTCATTAGCATTAGGTACTAGGTAAATCGGCGCCATTTTAATGTGCATTTTAATTAATTTTACTTTCCATTTTTGGTCATGTCTATTTTCGTTTAAATCTTTCTTTTTTTTCGTATTCATGGGATATAGTATGCAACTTGAATAAAACAGATTTCGTCGGAAACGGAAACGGGCGTCGCTCAGGATTCTAATTTGAATCACTCCCTGCTGCATAGTCGTAAGTATCCCTCACTTGCTCGTGAGTCATAATATGTGGCCCTCGCTTTAAATCCGTCCTTTATTCACTAATTGGTGGCCACATTTTTCCGTTAAGATGATACTCGTAACTCGGTCAATCGTTATTAAACTATGTGATATGTCCTATAAGTTTCGTTTTAATATTTAGTACAGACGAGGTCATAAATATGTGTACATTTTAGTACCTGCCTTGTCTATTTAACGTCATGTTTGAACTGCCATAATATGAATTGTCACAGCGATTACAGAGATAAGCTACTTAAGTATAAAAAAGCACCGTCCCATTTCTAGATAATACTTTTGTTTATAATTTGGGGTGCAGACTCGTGGTCACACCAGGTTGTCACACCACTACTATTCGACGGAGCCCTGCCTGAGGCAGGGCTCCTATTTCGGAGCGATTTGCCCTGCGGGCATCTAAAGATACCTAACGAACCTAACCTACCTACTTTTACAGGTAGATTCACTGTACATTTCCGACGTGTAAAAGAGCCCGCATGTGGCCAATTTACTGAATAAATATTTTGTTTTTTTTTTTTTTTTTTGATTTTTTTTTTACGGAATAAAAATGATTTCTGTCCAATTTCCGATCAAAGCGAATAGCAGTGGTGTGACAACCTGGTGTGACCACGAGTCTGCCCCTATAATTTGTAATGCGGGTGCCACTTTTCATCCGGCGTACGCTCGGCGTGGTCCAGCTACTTAAGAGTTCCACCACAAGCCAAGGCCATGGTTTGGAACTAGGTAGGTAGGTCCACATGGAAAAGAACCTAAAAGAAGCAACTGACTGACATATCAACGCACATCCCAAACCCCTGGACCTAGGCACTTGAAATTTGGAGGGTGTATTCCTTAGGTAGGTTATTACGGGTATATTTTTGATCATGTTATGGTAGCTATTGTTATTAGTAAAATAATAATTGCTGCTTGTCGCGCAGGTAATGTTGCTAAGCGGCAGTGTTTGCACTGTTGTGCTATGACGTAAAAATAAATTCGTTTACCTTAAAAAAAATAAAAGATAAAGCCGTAGCAAAAATATAATAATCACATTAAGACATCTTAGTAGACAATTTTTTTTGGCAAAATATGATAAAGGGAATAATTAATTTTAAACCAAACTTGTTGCATTCGTAAATTTAAAACTAAATAACACTATTTTATCTTAGTAAAAAAAGGAAGAGCATTGCTACTATTCTTTGCACTTTTGATTTGAGATACAAAATGGTAAGACCGGAATGTGGGGACACATTTGTTAGCATAGTTTGCTACAGTTTTATAAAAATACACAACTAATTTAATCTAATATTCCATAGCTTTATTCATAGTCGTCGTCTGATTCTGCAATGTATTTAATGATATCCACGGGCCTGACCAGCAGCTTAACGTCACTATCTGGTATTTCAAAGTCGAACTCATCCTCCATGGCAGTGAGGACTTCCACATGTTCCAGGGGTTTCAAGCCTAGATCAGTCATGAAGTGAGAGGTCAAGGTCAGCTCAGCGCAAGCTAACTTCTTGAAGGACCTGCATACTTTCATTACACGATCACAAATCTCGTTTTCTTGATCAACGGTTATTTCTGAAGCGTATTTTTCCTTACGCTGATATTGCAATCCATTTTGAAGGTTACCTTTGTATATCAAGCCAGTTTTCGGTGTATATTTTTGCTGAATTACAGTCGAAAGTTGGTATGTTGGGGTTTTGTAGGATTTGCGTAGTAGTCCGCTAAAAGCACTCCGGACGAGATTAATTGCGGACATTTTCACGATACACTTTGAATCAATCAAATTATGACACGTGTGAGACATGTCTATGGCACTCCATCATAGACAACAAAAACTGACGGGGATTTTACGATGGTTACTTTAGATGTCGCCATGATGCTCCATCTGTTTCCCTCCTCAATAGTGACTTAATTAAAAGAAAGGGATAGAGCTAACAGGATTTCAAATTGAGATTTCCAAAGTAAGCGCCCCCAGGGTTGTGTAAATATACAAATGCAAAACATGTCTTGTATTGTATGTACAGTATGGACAAAATATTGGAATAGACGCATTGAACATGAACGTCATTGCTGATACCCACACCGCTGAAAAAAAAACATGTTTAAAAAAAGAAAATGTCCGATATTATACATAATGGTGACCCCTACTCTCAGAGTTATTATCATTCGCAGAACCATTTAAGTAAATTAAACTTAACTTTCTTTAAAAAAAACACGTCCGAACGAATCTTCTTCTTTGTAGGGTTCCGTACCTTAAAAGGAAAAAAACGGAACCTTTATAGAATCACTGTGTTGTCCGTCCGTCTGTCGGTCTGTCAAGACCCTTTATCTCAGGAACACGTGGAGGTATCGAGTTGATTTATTAATGGTGTTCCACCATTTTTCCGCATATAATTTAGCCAATGTCAAGTGAGTAGAATAAAGCAATAACTAAATTAAAAAATATAATAAAGCCGGACATATTTTAGTCGGCCATCTTCCCTCTCAGAAGGTTACCTGAATCCACGTCCGCATTGGTCCATGTATTTGGGAGCTATAGCAACAGATAGTCACACAGATACGCAAGAACATAGATGTCCAACTTAAAACACCCCTCTTTTTTTGGTCGGGGGTTAAAAGTACTTAGTATATCGACAAAAAAACTAGAACAACGTCAACTTCACGACGTCGCTAACCATCTAGAGGGTTACTACGAATCACTCAGCATCCTTCATCCTTATCACTCGACACTTTTGACTGAGTCGAGAAAAAGGAATGGAGCATAATTTCGAACTTCGATATTTAAAGGAGTTCAGATAACCCGTCTATACTTACCTACAGCTTAACGATTGAGTCGTACTTAGTAGAAATGCTCCATCATCCACCCTCTTGCGAAGTTTTTATCTACGTTTTAATTCCCGGGAACTTTTACTGGATGTAATGAACTTACAAATCCGGGGATTATGACTCAACTCAATGGGCGCAGTGCTCAGATTATTATCGTTATTGAAAGCTAGATATTTCTTGCGATTTCAATCTATATAATTTTTCAGAACACAGAGATCTTTAGTTTACGAAGGCGAAATCGTTTCAGCATTATAGCTGTGATGGTATACCAAACAAATACAATGGACTGACGTAAAATGCAACATTTGAGCGCAAGAGTTTAATACACAATGGTCAATGACTTTATCTTCATATCAATAAATATTTTTTACACAAAAACAAAAAACCGCCTTCGGAAACGCAAAAAAATCAATCAATCATGTCAGCCGAAAGACGTCCACTGCTGGACATAGGCCTCCCCCAAGGCTCTCCACTCAGACCGGTCTTGTGCTTTTCGCATCCACCGCTTTCCCGCGATCCTTACAAGGTCGTCACTCCACTCGTCTTGTTGGAGGCCTACCCACAGCTCGTGTCCCAGTCCGCGGACGCCACTCAAGAACCTTCTGACGCCATCGGCCATCAGTCCTGCGTGCGATGTGCCCCGCTACTGCCACTTCAGTTTAGCTATTCCTCGGGTTATGTCGGTAACCTTAGTTCTCCTGCGGATATCATCATTTGTGATTCTATCACGCAGAGAAACCCCGAGCATAGCCCCCTCCATAACCCTCTGAGTGACCTTGAACTTCCTTATGAGGCCCATTGTTAGCGCCCACGCAAAAAAATATTTCTTCTAAATTGGTAGGTATTTTTACCTAAAGCCGACTTCAGTTTACTTTATTTTAATTAGCTGTTATGTAGTCCCACTTCTTAGTTAATATGAAACATTAAGACATTTCGAGCTCACCGCAAGCAACGCCGCGGGAAAGTCATAGTCATATTTAAACAATTAAATGTTCTTAGTTGTAGTCGCTCAACTATCACATTAGGTACCGTTGAGGAGTTCCGGTGGCCATCTGTGGTCTTCATCACCAGTTCCACTCCACCAAATGATACTTGCTCAATGCAAATGCTAGACTTGTTACTAAAAATACTAAAATCACTACCTGTTTGCCTACAATATTTGAGGGGTACCCTCAATTCCTCACTGATACCCTCATCAGTCATCAGATTCAAATTTGGTGACGATGGGACCACCTCGGAAGTGTACTCTATCAAAACAAAAAATAATTTAAGAAATCGGCCACAATTCACGGAGAACTTGGTGAACATACATAATAAAAAACATACCAGTGGAACGTATAACCTACTCCTTTTGAGTTCGTTTTAAAATAAGATATCAAGATATTAAGCTCCCCTCACAAAAAGAGGAGTGTTGACAAGTTTATGTACGTATCCGTGTATGTGTGCGTCTGTATGTTTGTGTGCTTGATTGAGGTTTCAAAGTTCCTAAATGCGTGGAGCGATTTAATTGCAATTATTGCCAGCTAGGTTTCATTCACATCGGCCGTTTAAAAGACTTTATCTACTTAAGACATTTATATCACAGAAAGTTGTGTCACTATTTGAATGACTGTACCTTAAAACTGGTACAAAATTATCGGAATAATTAAAAATACGAGTCTCAAGCATCGATTGACATGTATCAAGTGACAACCCTAAACCAGATGGTTATGCATTTGTCTGCGATCCATAAATATTTGTTACTAACGTGATGAAAGGCAGATTAATTGGGAACACCTTATGTTATACATATACAGGGTGTAAGGGACGGCTCACAACCATAGCTTCAGACCATTGTACTGAACTGAAATCCAGTTTTTCTCTTTGGTTTCAGTTTTCGGTGAGCTGTCCCTTACACCCTGTATAGGTAGGTACCTATATATACAGGGTGTAAGGGACAACTCACCGAAAACTGAAACCATAGCTTCAGACCATTGCACTGAACTGAAATCCAGTGGAAATTTTCCCAGGAAAACGAAAAATTTCTCGTTTTGTACGTGAAACAGCCGTTTTCACATTTTTTTTACATAATGAGCTTCAGTATGTCAAAATATGTTGTCCTAGATCGGTTTATATGCAAAAACATGGAAAAAAGAAACGAGAAAATTTTCGTTTTCCCGGGAAAATTTCCACTGGATTTCAGTTCAGTGCAATGGTCTGAAGCTATGGTTTCAGTTTTCGGTGAGCCGTCCCTTACACCCTGTACGAAATAAACATCTAGTAACCTTAGTGATGTTATTTCGGAAGTACCCCAAGGATGCAACCTAGGGCCATTATTTCATTTAATATTACATTAACCTAATATTAGGCAAATAATAATCTTATTTATACGATATAAGAGGAAAAGGAGTTAACTTTAGTAATTGCTAGTCCCTACTATTCATTACTAACACTAGGTAGACTACCAAACCGTGGTACTAGGTCTCCCGAGGAGCTTACGTAGTTATTGGGATCAATATTGATAGATAAAAATAACCGTATCATTATGCACTTTAATTTATTTAGGGCTATAAATATTATGTCATACGAAAATTAGATGGTTCATTTTTCAATTTTGTGTCCAATGTTATACAGAAGCGAGAATTTTTCAAAGTCAAAGTTCTTTATTCTTCAATTTAGGCATAATAATGCTGCACCTATGAAAGTCAAAATTCATTAACACTGGTTCGAAAAATAAAACCTTTGCCCCGAGAAGAACCGGCGTAAGAAACTCGGTAAGGTATATTTTTCAGCGTCACATTACTTTAAAAACTAATTTAGACGAAACGCAGCAACCATTAGTGTATTTTACTTAAAAGGCTTTTTGCCTGAAATCCGGTGAGCTCAAATTAAGCAGTAACTAAGGTGCCATAGTTCACTGCAGTGTAGTGTGTGCATTAAGACATTTTCTAAAATATGGTGAAATTTCGTGGGGATGACAGCAGGTGAATAGGTTGCAATTCTGCCCTCCTAAGCTAATACTCAGCATGTCAGATAAAATTCCTGCAGAAATATCAACCTTATTACTAAGAGTAGAGAACAAAAACTGCTTTGGTTATTGATTTTAGATACTGCTTATGCAGAGAGAAAGAAAGAGAAGTGTTGGCAGATGACCGGCTTGATGGTCAGAAGATTGCAAACTGCTGGTACAATCATGGAACATTGACTTAAAAAGAGAAAATGAAATGAATCTTGGAGAGGAATATAGCCAATAGTGAGTGTTTAAAAAAAATGGCAACGGATCTGTGATTCCTCTTCTGGTTTTGCAAGTATCCATGGGCGGAATTATGTAAGTAACCTTATGAACGCCACAGACGGCTCTTGCCGTCAACTGAAAGTCATGCCACTGACGCCAAGACGGCTATAGCCGTCAAAAGTTCAAGATTAAAAGAGACTTTATTTTGTTTAAAATAAGTTTTAATTTGCATAGCATAGTAAACATGTTTGGCGTGTGTGACACATTTTATACCTATTCGACGTACAGGGTGCGCTTCAACCAGTCTTAGAACGTTTTGCATAATTTCATTTAACTACTTACGAAAAGTATAATTATGTTTAGGGTAATAATAATTACAAAATCGGGTAATAAAAGTTCATTTATTATAACGATCATTTTTGTTATGCTCTTTAAGGCAATTTCTTCTTACTTTTAAATTAAACACGTTAGAAGTGTCTACATTTTTACCTGTGGACATTATGATTTAATAAGAAATTATGGAAGTTGTTATAATTATTATATTGTTTGTTTGTTGTGGGTTTTGCCGTGTGGTTGCCGGCTTAGAATTGTGCCACTCCATGTCTTCCCGTGGAAGTCGTAAGAGGCAACTAAGGGAATAAAGGCTTGTAGTACTGTTAGGCGATGGGCTTGCTACCTGTCACTAATATACACTGTTAAACATCTTAGCCTAATTGTGCAAATTGTGGTTACAGAGTCATTAACAAGTTTTTAGAGTTGTTGGTAATTCTGTAGCTCTGCCTACCCCACTCTGGGAATTAGGCGTGAAGGTATGTATGTATGTATGTATGTTTATTAAAGAGCTCAAAATTATGAAAATTGCAAAATGAAAATTAGTACATTGGTTTTTATGCATATTATCAGACACCTCTTCGTAAAGCGTTCAAAACGAAAAATAAATTTTTGTTTCTAACTAGCAGTATTTTTAAGATGTAAGCTTAAATGTACATACATAAACTCACGCCTTCATTCCCAGATAGTGGGATAGGCAGAGCTAAAGAATTATCAAGTCTTTAAACTTCTTGATAACACTGTAACCACATTTTGCACAAGTAGGCTAAGATGTTTCCCAGTGTATTAGTGACAGGTGGCAAGCCCATCGCCTAACAGTACTACAAGCCTTTATTCCCTTAGTCGCCTCTTACGACATCCACAGGAAGACATGGAGTGGCACTATTCTAACCCGGCAACCACACGGTAATTCTAAATATGTATTAATTTATTTATTTATTACATGCATTGTATCAGATTAGATGTCACCGTATCAGAAAAAAAAGGAGTTACATAACAGGTTTCAACAATATTAGAGCAGGGAACGTGAGTATTCTAAGCTTAAATGTGTTTTAGTCAAAATAGTTTAAACGAGTAGAAAATAAGAAGTAATCCTCAGGCATATAATAATTAGTTCAGATTTTATTCGGTTCGGTATATATTTAAGTACAAGTCAAATTTTGCGAGTTTTTTTAATAATGTCACCTTAATTAAGAATTGCCTGACTGTTTAATTCTGTGCGTTACGCAGCGGCACGCTTCCATTCTGGGATAGAACTGATAATAATTAATGCGAACTTTGTCTCCATTCCAATAAATGTCCCGTGAAATACTTACATGTTGAACATCCTGTATTAATTTTTAAGTTGATTGCTCTAAATGTCATATTAAAAAAAACATTATAATTCTGTTGCACTTCAATGACCTTAATAAGATATTAAAACATTTTGATGCGTTGATGTATTTTTTATTAAAAACAAAATATTAACTTGTCAAGTAGTTCATTCAATTCCTTGAAACGGTTTTCCATTTTCCAATGACTGTAAATTGGACGTCAATTTGTAAAAGATTGTCCCTGTTTATTATATTTTCTCCTTTAAATATTAAGCCTATAGCTATGAATCAAACGTCACAGGAAGAACCTTGTTGCCTTTTGACACATATTCAATATCCGGAGCATTATGTCGTAATACCAAAAAAGGCAGCTAACTGAAATTTAGTCGAAGCATTCTGTACTCTAGTAATAAACACATTAAGTTTAAAATGCTTATACAGTTACCATGGTGTTAGACACCTTCTTTGGTATTACGACAGAATTGTCGGGACATTATTAACGTATGATCAAATATTGAGTATGAGGTTATTTTGGAAAGTATTACAGGGTGATGTCAAGGTTGTAATGACTCGTGATTTTGACTTAATTTATTAACTTGGCAAATTCATTGAAATAATTTAAACAAACAGTGGGGTAAAAACGATAAACATGCTTATAAAGATAAATAAATACTCATGAACTAAGAAACCATCCAAAACACAGGAATAAATGTCCCTTCGCTCATCACGCAAATAGTTTCTCTTACACGAAATCGAACCACATGTAATAACAGTGACAGTCCACTAGTAGAAATGGAATAAATGCACTAGGAAAAAAAGGGGCATCAAAAAGAACAATTGAAAAGTTCTATTTTCGCAATGAAAAGCTAGAAAAAGAGATACTTATTTCGATAAAATCTGCAATTTTTCAGTATTAACTAAACCTGATGTAAAAAACATGATTCACTTTACAAATAATAAAAACTTTATTAACTAGTAACCATCTTTTTTATTTAGGTCTCTATAAAACTCCACTAAATAACTCACAAACTCGGTTAAAAATGTCAACGATGAAAATCTACATAAAAGCGATCATTCAATAGGAAACAGCTTCGAACAGTCATAAAAACGCTTAGTTGCCAGTAGGGTTGTCTCTAAAGTACAAAATTTTGCTTTATATTTAAAACAAATAATTAAAAGAATATACCCTTTCACAAAGTTCATATTACAAGCTTTCTTTTACTTCGTCAGTGTTGATTTCAATTTTATTATCATTATTCCCTTGGGTACTATTAAATTTTCTGAGATGAAAAGTAGGCTATCTGTCAATCCAGGGAATAAGCTATTTTAAAATTTTAAAATTTTAGAAACTATTGCATTTATAATATTAGTAGGATTTGCTGACATAATATATTTTACAAAAGGAACATCTTCAACAACAACATCGGAGTCTGAGTCAGCCTGCCATAGTTCTCTCTAACCAGCCCAATCACCAGATTTCTCCTTCATTTCCTACCAGCAACCAAGGTGGCGGTGGAGTTGCTGGACTAATCTAACAGGTATTTTTTAATGGCATCGCTAAGGCAAATGACCTCACAGACGACCTGATGGTAAGTGAATTTAGAAGCCCATAGACATTTTAAATCTCAAAATTGCAATTAATTAATCCGTTCAATCACTAAACCAGTTTAAATTAATTTTAATACAAAGGATATCTCCGCTGTGAAAACGTTACAAGCAAACAAATATTAAAATATTAATATTTAGCTCAGTTTGAAGTATGTCAATACTGAAGCCGAAATCATAATACATTAAATCACGCCTGTTTCCCAGAGGGGTAGGCAGAGACCACTTCTTTCCACTTGCTACGATATTAAAAAAAATATTTCGCTTCTTCAACATTCATAGATCGAGTCATGCACGCACTTTGGTTTCGGGTACTTAAGATTCGGCCCTTTTCCAGTATTTCTCCGATTTGATTGTGATTCAAAATGGTATGTTTATAATAATTAGGATATAGCGACTCTATGGATTCTAGAACCAAGAGTCTTAAACCCATTCATAAGCCAAAAATTTCAAAAAAAAAAAAAAACATTTTTTTTAATATTGGCGAGTTCTCCCATCCCTAGAGTTGAAAAGAGATAAAACGATCGGCAACTGTAAAGCAGGATCTTTATAAACAAAGTTGTACCGGCGGTCCCTCCGATCCAGTCTAGATAAACTTGCCGATCTTAGGCTTGTCCCAAGTTACAGGAAATCTAAATAAATGTTAGTGGAGTTTCATCTATTACTAATTAGTCACTAACAAGAGGGACGCTGCAATACGTTGAAACGAGATGTAGATATCTCCATACGTATCTAACGTATTGCGGCATCCCTCTTGTTAGTTATTTATTTTGGCAGGTGTAGTGAGACCTTAAATAAAAGTATTTCTAAACGGTGCTATCTAAACTAAGATAAACATGTTTATGTACGTTGACATAACTATGAGATAGATAAAAAACCCTGATATTATGGTGACCCCTTCTTTCAGAGCTGTCCTATCAACTTAACCTAGGTTCCCACCACTAAAAACCTACTATCATTTAAAAAAAAACACATCCAAATCGATTCACTCAGTAATGGCTACGGTGCCTCATCCACACAAACACACACACACACACACATACACACACACACACAACAAAACATACACACACACACACACACACACACACACACACATATAGCGGTGAAACGGTTTTTTCGTAACTGTATTAACATTAATTTAAATAATATACAAAGTGCTAAACAAAGTTCTTTTTTCGAGGTTACGTTGTCATCTAGCAAAAAAACGTAGGTCCTCAAGTTTGAGAAACCATGTGCTAGCTCTTTCTTCGATATTATATCGTTGGCGTTTTAGTAGTTCTTAGTGTCAAGTGAATATAGAGCTGCCATGATCAACAATAGAAATCGTCGTTGAAACTGCAAAACCGCGTAAGTAACATTTTCAATAAGGAGTAAAATGCACCTTTTTAATAACACTGTAAGGTTTATTTTGCTTTATCATAAATTTGTTAGTTACACGGTTTTGCAGTATCACCGACGAAATGCGATCTAGCAAAAATATGGTATAAACCAAAGTCAAATGGGGGATCTGAGACTGGGTTAAACCATATTGACATTGGTATGTCGTCGTTATGTTATGAACTCGGCCGTTATATTTTTACTCAAAATAATACCTATTTTTTTTATTTTTTTTTTATGGCATGGTAAGGCAAACGAGCACACAGGCCACGTGATGGTAAGTGGAAACTGTGACCCATAGACATTCGCATTCACAAGACTGCGAATGCGTTGCCAACCCTGAGGACTAAGATGGAATGCCTCTATGCTAGTCATTTCACCGGCTGTCTTATCCCCAAACCGGAACACAACAATGCGAACACTGCTGCTTGGCGGTAGGTTAATGGATAAGATAGTGGTACCAACCCGGACGGACCCTGCACAAGGACCTCCCACAAGTAAGAGTCCTATAGGCTCAGGGCTTCTATTCAAAAACGCTAAAACCATATTGTATTTTTATTTGATGTGTATTGGTATTGTCTTAACTCGGCTGTCATTAGAAACTGTCAAGAAAATGAGACTGTCAAAACGTTGACGGTTTTAACGTTTTTGATTTTGGCCATTTCCCTTACTTATTAAAATTTAAATCCAACTGCGACCGTTCATGCCTTGCACCATATCCCAATAAGTAGCAACTTGGTGCTCCAAACACCATCGGAAATTGAAAGCTGGGTGACGCGCAAACTTGACCTAATCTCGCCCTATCTTTGATGTCACTACAATATCCCTATTGGAATAGTTTGTGATTGGAGATCCTTAGTCACGACCGGGGCTCGCTGGCGTTAATTATTTGGAATGGAGTGAGAGGTTTGTTTTGGGGAAATATCGCTTGTTTTTTTTAAAGGCAAACGAACTCAAAGACCACCTAACGGTAAGTTGGATATGAGGCCTATAATACATTAGAATTTTCAAGCCTACTATACAATGTTATGACAGAAATAATAAATATACTTAATGCATATATTTGACATCCCCATAACGAGCCCTTTCATTTGATATGTGACACAGTAAGGTTTGCAAAACTTTTTTTTTAAATACCTAATTTTTCCCTCCAAAATGAAGATAATTAAAAAAAAAAAAACTTTGCCCGTCTGTGTTTGGATCATAGGGATAACACCATCCTGCCAAATTTCACCTGATTTGGTTCAGTAGATTCGCAGTCAATTGGCTGCAGGGACCGGAACCGCTTACCCTTTAAAGGGTTTTCGTTAGGGTATATAATTGAGTGGTTTTTACAAACTCTAAAGATGCAAGAAGCATATCTTCGACTTACCCTAATGAAAAACTATCACATACGATACAATTAATTCGAGTAAGTGCTTACCAATTCCTTAAAACCCTTGTTAGGTATTATTAAGTGTTTCTTAAACGGCTTCAAGCTATTTTAATCTCTACACGCAGTCCTTACAAAACATTTTTGTACTACTTAGCAATTGATTGGCTATCCA
The DNA here is from genome assembly GCA_927399475.2 of Acleris emargana. NCBI lineage: Eukaryota > Metazoa > Arthropoda > Insecta > Lepidoptera > Tortricidae > Acleris > Acleris emargana. The sequence goes on from OV656858.1 coordinate 3,020,957, forward strand.
CACACAGGCTTGAAACCAACCAATCAAACGAATCTGCGAAACACAGTCAACGGAGAGGGGGAATCGATAGGGTAACACTAAAGTAATGTGAAGTGCTTAAATCCGAAACTCTTACGAAACTGGTAACCTCAATGGTTGTAGTTAACTAGACTTAATCAAATATAGGGCTTTTCCGGTCACTGATTGGTTGAGACAGGACATACGCACGAGTGGTCCTATAAGTGTAAGGGTAATTTTTTTTCATATTTAGTACGGAACTCTAAAAAAACCCACCACCCGCCACTCAAGAACCTTCTGACCCCATCGGCCATCAGTCCTACGAGCGATGTGCCCCGCCCACTGCCACTTAAGTTTAGCTATTCTTCGGGCTATGTCGGTAACCTTAGTTCTACTGCGGATATCATCATTTCTATCACGCAGAGAAACCCCGAGCATAGCCCTCTCCATAGCCCTCTGAGTGACCTTGAGCTTCCTTATGAGGCCCATCGTTACACCAGTTACATAAATAACTATTATTATAGGCACTAAATTGAGAGCACTTATACATACAGATTCAGTAGATCCTCACGTGAAGGGTAGTTATAAATTTCCAAAGAAATCTCCAAGGACTTTGTGGAAAATATTAAAACCTGGAAAAGCTAGGTTAGCAGGTAACATATTGTTCTCAGCGGGGATTGGTAACGCAATCGGTTCAGTTTCTAACTTTATTCCACTGTAACAAGTTTCGTATTCGAGTGGGGAATTTAAAACGATAATAGAGTAGGTATTACATTTTTCTGTTTTCTCAACTCGTTTGCGCAGCGGTTGGGTGAAAAGGTGGGGATAGCTAAGTTATTTAAATGTTAAGTTTAAAAAGAATTGTAGAGAATATTAACGCATTGCGAATTTATTTGATACTAGCACAAGCCCTCGCTTTCTTTCAGTTTATGTATAAGTATTTCTTTAACACACATACATAAACCAGATTTTATTATACCCTAGCTTCTGCCTGCGACATTGTTCCCGTATATTTCAAGTATCGCTATTCTCTCGGGTATTTTTATTTTTCCAGGATGAAAAGTAATGTCTTTTATTACCTACAGGATAAAAGCTATTATTCCAAATTTCATCCAAATCGATGCATCGTGAAAAAGTAACAAATTAACACAAAAACCTTCGCATTTAAATTATTAGTAGGAAAAACCCTTCTTTATTCGTTAAAATGTAAACAAGTCCGGAGATCCTAGAGCTGGTGCTTACCTCTCCCAAAGGATTGGGCTAGCTTTTCAGAGAGGTAATGCAGCCAGTGTCAAAGGGACCATGCCACGAGCCGACCTGCTAGAGGGGGTGTTCTTTTTATAGTGGTGATTATTATTTACATCTTTAATACTTGAGTAGCTTAATTTGATTTCAATTTGAGTAGGTTAGTTTAATTTTAATTTAACTAAGTTTAGTTTTAACTCTTAATTGTAGTACCTATATTATATTAAATAAAGTAAGTCATTAATTCAAAACAAATTAACCTATTATTTATTTTAAAACCTCCATAGTGAACAACTCTAAATGCATCGCTCTTCATACTAAATTGAGCGAACGTTAAAAACTTTCCAAAGACCATTGAAACGGAAAAGCCACGCCAGGTTAATCGTACAGAGAACACAAAGAATGCACTCAATCGTAGCGGCGGAGTGCAAGGTTAGGGCAGACACGCAATTGCATAGGCTAGGGGACGGCGTAGAACTTGGGCACATTATTCCGGAAAGTCAGTATGCCGAATTTTCATAATTTCGAACGTTATTTTTCAATATCAATCAATACAATACAATACAATACAAATGCTCTGTATTGAACACAAAAAAAAACTCGGAACAGGCGGTCTTACCGCTTAATAGCGATCTCTTCCAGACAACAAATACAGACAGAGAAATAATAAAAGACAAAAATACATGGCAGGCGGTGTAAACTGATTTCTTCAGATCTGAAACTAGAAACAAATCTGTTCTTATAAAATCTACTTAGACATATATAAACTACATATAAATACACATAAGTATACAAAAAGTAAATGCGATAATAAATACACACTAAATACATATTATTATACATTTATATAATACATACATTAATAAAATCTAGAAATCAGCCAAACAAAGATAACACACGAGGTCATTTAGGATAGTAAAAATAAAAGTAAAGGAAATCATAGAAAAACGACGGAAGCGATAGAATGGTCCTTTAGCTTGCTTTTATAACTTTTGCATGTATTCATTTTCATAATTCTGAACATATATATTTTATAACTTTTGCATGTATGTTTTTATATTAGTGTGAATTAAAGTGAGTTACTGTTAACCGTTTCCTAGCCAACAAAGCCTATCACTTTTTGGGAAATTGAATTAAAATAAATGAAATAATTAGTTCAGTCAATTGAACACATCAGAGCTCTTTTACACGTGTTGGTTATATGGCGTTAATTTACCAGCGCTTCGGAAAAGAACATCATAGGTCAAATACAAGTAATAAAACACAAATGAATATAAAAAATAGTTAAAAGGTGTTTCGGTAAATTATTTAATAGCGACTCTATGTATCTCTATAGCGACTCTACAACTGTATAAAGTTGTATAGTAATAAGTAATAGTAAGAAAATTTGTTTATACAGGGTGTCGGGGTTGTTGTGGAATTAAAAATTTAAATAGGTCTTCTTGAGGGCTACCAAAAACACCCCCATGTTTGTTCAGCGATTTTTAGTACTTTCAGAGATATTGATCATTTTAACCAGAATTTTTGGAAATTTTCCTTGTGTCCATCGTACGAAAAACCCGTAAGCTCTTGTATTATTTCAATGTTTTTTCCGTCTTTTCTTTCATTGTTAGAATCATTATGAACTTAGGATGTTTTTAAAGCTACATTCCATTTTTTTCTTTATTACATCTTTTTGTGTTATCACACAAAGTTACTTTTTCCATACTAAGTAAACCCCATGTTTGTTTTTCATCTGGTATGGAAAAACCAACTTTGTGTGATTACACGAAAATTTCCAAAAATTCTGATTAAACTGATCAATATATCTAAAAGTACTAAAAATCGCTGAACATAAATGGGGGTGTTTTTGGTAGCCCTCAAGATGACCCGACACCCTGTACAATCGTACAAAAAAAATCAACGACTTAGCAAACCCACAGCTACCCCCTGCACTAGTATCAGCTTCGTTCACCGAGCACTTTCCGCAACTCTAATTACTGCAAGCTGCACCGAACTGCATGCAATCATGATCTCACATGTTATTCACGAAACTGCATGCGGACTGCATACTTGGATAAAGATTGTGAAAATGGGACTGTGGAAATAGTCGAGCAAATGCTCGCGGAAAGATGTTGTATCGTAGACTTTTTAAGAAGCTATGCATACTTAAGTGCATTGTAACTTTAACGGCATATTTGCATTTACAGATCATTTTTGTGACATCTGCAAAGTGCTATAGGAATCGAAAGGATTTTGACTCCTGAACATGCGCAAAATATGTATGTAATTTCCTGTTAACAATTAAAAGTTAAGAGTAAACTTATTAAAATTAAAATAAAACTAAGCTTCTCAAATATTAATGATGTAAATAATAATCACCACTATAAAAAGAGCACCCCCTCTATACTCGAAAATCTAATTAGATTCCAAAATCTGACAGTTCCCATCTTGATTATTTCTTTATTAAAATATTATTTCATAAACATATCAATGAGAACTCGTGTAACCAGTAATATTAGGGTCAGTTTAATTGATAAAAATGCCTACACTTAAACCAAAATGCAGTAATCACAGCGAATGTGCGTCGGTTGAGGTTAGGATTTTGGAATCTAATTACAGTTTCGAGTATAGCAGGTTAAGTTTATTTTTGTTATGTTATAATACAGAGTGAAAGTGAGTGGAAGGGTAGGAAGGGGCCGCCCTAGGCGTACTTTTTCGAACCAAATCGGAGAAATACTCGAAAAGGGCCGAGTTTTAAGTACCCGAAATCGACGTGTTTTCACGACTCCATGTATGAATGTGGAAGAAGCGAAAGAGATCTGTCAGGATCGTAGCAGGTGGAAAGAAGTGGTCTCTGCCTACCTGCCTCTTTTTTGCTCGGGGGTTAAAAATTAAAGTGTAAGAAAAAAAAAACCTACTAAACAAAAAAAAACATTCAAAAACGGTGACCGCAATCGACGGAAAAATTGTTGAACATTCTACAATTCAAATTTGGGGGAAAATCCGACAAGATGATATTATAGCACACAAGCGGTGTCAAGTAACATTTAGTTTTTAATATTCACTACAATGTATTTTACAGTCGTGCACTCCGCTCGTAACTCGAAATAACAGCATAATGAAGTTTATGGACATACATTTAATTTTAATATTTGTTTATAATGTATGTGAATGTATGTTATTGGGGCGAAGCCTCCGCAATTAAAAATGGACCACATCAACATCATTTATAAGATAGGTAAGTCTGTTTTTTTTTATGTCATAGGAAGGCAAACGAACACACAGGCCACCTGATGGTAAGTGGAAACTGTGACCCATAGTCATTCGCATTCACAAGACTGCAAATGCACTGCCAACCCTGAGGACCAAGATGGAATGCCTCTATGTTAGTCATTTCACCGGCTGTCTTATCCCCAAATCGGAACACAACAATGCGAACACTGCTGCTTGGCGGTAGGTTAATGGATAAGATGGTGGTACCAACCCGGACGGACCCTGCACAAGGTACTCCCACAAGTAAAATAGGAATAGGGCAGAAAACAGGAGCTCCCTTAACTTATCTTTAGAACACCTCATTGGGTTTGAATCAAACCCTTTGACGGATAATAAATCTAAGAAATATTAAAATATTAAAATATACGAAATTTATGATTTCCTAAAGGCGACGTCATTACGAAAACAAACCAACCAATGTAAAAACAAATGAAATTCAATTAGGTAACTTTAGTTTTACTTCTTCAAACTTTTCTCATTACGAGTACGTAATGGCAGTTTGATTACCTATTTACCTGCCATGTTGTTTATTGTTTAAGAGAAACACGAGTATGCAATGAAAATCATATTTAAAAGTCTTCCATATTTGCAATAAATCATAAATTACATTTGCAGTTACAGATAAAGTAATAATGCTGTAACATTTCATTCTATTCAATGTATCACAGTTATATGTCGAATAGAATAACATAAGTTATTTGAAACGAATATATATTTTTACACTCGTCGATTAAAATCTGTGTATTAAGATTTCATAGAGAGTTTCATCGTTGTTACTTCCGAAACAACCGAAATAACTATTTCGATACGCTCTAGACAACCGAAATAAATTTGAAAATAGAACTTCGGATTTCCATAATGTGTCCTTGTTTAAGGAGACTCGATCCGATACAAAATTGCCAATCTGTGGCGTTTCGGAACGTAGCATCGTCGCGTCATCTGTCGAAAATCTACTTTTTATACTCGTCGATTAAAATCTGTGTATTAAGATTTCATAGAGAATACTGCAACGTCACTCTTTTCATCGTTGTTACTTCCGAAACAATCGAAATAACTATTTCGATACGCTCTAGACAACCGAAAAAAATTTGAAAATAGAACTTTGGATTTCCATATATGTGTCCTTGTTTAAGGAGACTCGATCCGATACAAAATTGCCAATCTGTGGCGTTTCGGAACGTAGCAGCGTCGCGGCATCTGTCAAAAATCTACTTTTCAATTATCTTGTGTCAAAGAAGTCGGATAGTAACACTTACGATATTTAGTTTTCTTGTATACTCGTATTAATGACTTAAATTATTAATTTTAATGAACTCGTACAAAAAGTATTGTTCACAATAGTGTCATAATTAAGCTTTTTAATCTCGTACCTTACTTAGGCCACTCAGCAAGCTTCGTGGCCTAAACACGGTACTCGACTAAAAAGCTCTCTATTATAACATGATTGTGAAAAATACTATTTCAATTATCTTGTGTCAAAGAAGTCGGATAGTAGAACACTTACGATATTTAGTTTTTTTTATATAGGTACTCGTATTAATGACTTAAATTATTAATTTTAATGAACTCGTCAAAAAGTGTTGTTCACAATAGTGTCATAATTAAGCTTTTTAATTTCGTACCTTACTTAGGCCACTCAGCAAGCTTCGTGGCCAAAACACGGTACTCGACTAAAAAGCTCTCTATTGTAACACGATTGTGAAACATACTATTTTTTGCTTGAAAAAAAATTTAGTATGTTGTTTTTTTTCCCGCGACCTCAGCACATCGTCTTTCCATCCTGTTGAAGTTCTACCCACGCTGCATCCTCCGGTAGACGGACCCACTCGAGAAGCCTCCGATCGGCCATCTGTTCTATTTATTTATTTATTTTATGGCATAGGAAGGCAATCGAGCACACAGGCCACCTGATGGTAAGTGGAAACTGTGAACCATAGACATTCGCATTTACAAGAATACAAATGCACTGCCAACCCTCAGGCCTAAGATGGAATGCCTCTATGCTAGTCATTTCACCGGCTGTCTTATCCCCAAACCGGGACACAACAATGTGAACACTGCTGTTTGGCGGTAGGTTAATGGATAAGATGGTGGTACTAACTAGGGCATGCAGTACCGGGCCCGGTTCCGAGAATTCCATTTCCCGGTTCTAGGCAGGGACGGTACCGGGATTCCCGGTTCTCCCGGTTCTTTTTTTTACCCCAATTTACCGCCAATCGTGGACATTTGAGAAATAAAACTATTATAAAACATCAGGAAACTTTGTTATAAATAAATATGAAATTAAATCATGCATGTTTTCTTCAACAATAAACGTATCTCAATTAATTAAAATGCTTACTAGAAAGTTATTTGTTCTACCTTTGGTATTTTTTACTAATCTAGAGATCGATTATTGCAAATATGCCACAAAATATGATGGAGTTTGATGAGATGTGGCGGCTTGTGCCGGCGTCGTCGCTCAGGTGTGAATTAGGATCATTGTGATACGCGCCACGATACTTGTTTGGTATTCATGGAAGGAACCGGGAGAACCGGGATGTAATCTTCAGTACCGGTTCTTTAAGCACTATGTAATTCCCGGGATTTCCCGGGAATAACCGACCCGGGATTTACCGGGAAGATGCCCTAGTACTAACCCGGACGGACCCTGCACAAGGTCCTCCAACAAGTAAAGTGTTCTGCGAGCGATGTGTCCCGTCTGCCCCTTAAGTCTTGAAATTCTTCGGGCTATGTCGCTGACTTTGGTTCTTGTGCGGATATCCTCATTTCTGACTTGATCTCGCAAAGAAATTCCGAGGATACGTCTCCATTGCCGTTTTAGTGACCTTCAGCCTTCTTAATGAAGCCTATCGTTAGCGCCCACGTTCATCTATGATTGACCAAACCAAACTAATATAAGCCTTGATAGCAATTGACTGTAACGTTACACGAAAGTTTTATTTAATTTTATTTTGTATTTAATTTTATTTAATTTTTAAATTCATGTCATTTCATTTTATTTTATGGGGAAGGACCAAAAAGTCGGACACACATACATAGGTTAGTCTCTGGAATAGGACAAAGGATAGTTTTCATCCAGAAAAATTATACTGTTCCCGAGGGAACAGCGATAAACGACTTCTAGGCGGACGGAGTCACGGCCAAAGGCTAGGACATAATAATCCGTAAGCGAATAAAGAAGGTAATAAAAATAAAACAAAAAACCATGAATTACAAATGTAATCGTAATATATAGGTATATATACCTAAATGTTTTTAATTTTTACGATGTTATGATTCTGATTCTAAGCCTCTATTTATTTGTCTAGGCGTATACAGTTTTTGTATATCCAACAACATTTTACCCTTAGTTTCATGTGACAAAAAGAAAAATACGTTAACACTAAACAATGACAGTGACGTACACAATATAGCTAAACCATTTATTGAAAGGTAGGATTTTATATCTATAAGACCAGGGATCGTGTTTAAAATACTATAGTATATAAAACAAACGCAAACAACATAAGTATTGTACTTAGGTGGAATAACTTCAATACACATAACAACACCGAATAAACAAGACCCCCAAGTAAGAAGCGCTATGCAAGAATAAACAAAGTATTTTACTATTTGATAATCATTGCGTTCCCCAATATCAATCCAACCATGTACGAAGTATAACCAACCAGCAAAAGCAGAAATTAAACTAAAAGTTATCAAAGACATAGCAACAAACATTGATTTGTGGTTGAATTTGTACGATAAAGTTGTTATTATTGGAATATATATAATGGCGAATGCTAGATTTACTGCGTGTTGTATTTGATGGTTCAACACATTGTTGAAAGCGATCGTTAAAGTATAGGCAAGCCAACTGCTGAAGATGGTAACGGATATAGCACTTATTCCAGACAGAAGTGGGAGCCAGAAGAGACGCGGAGGACCACGGTTATTTTTCTGCTGCTGGAGGGAGCTCAGCTCCGCCTCGCTACCTTCTCCGCGCAACCAGAGCAGCGCCAATTTGCTCTCCTCAAGACTTCCCTGCCTCGCCAGCCAGTACGGTGACTCCGGCCCTAGAGACACCACCGCAAGACACCCCACCTCTAACACTACTTGAATAAACTGCACCACGTACACATTTTCAACTCTTAACACTTTTATCCAACTCAATAAAGAAGTCAATTCAGCTCCAATACTCAACGCTACCAAATTAGCAATCAGGTACGCAAATCTGTGTTTGGGACTGCAGAATTCGGATATAGCTAAGAAAGTTGTTGAGAATACGCCTCCTGTGACCACACCTTGTAAAGTATATCCTGCCATTATACATGCTTGATTTGGAATAGCGTGTAGAATTGTAGACACTATTGAAACAGCGGACAGGGTAATTAGAGCCGCCTTGCGTCCTTTTAGTTCTGATAGAAATGCCATCAGAAGAGTGGCTATCGTGGGGATCAGAGTTGGAAGGGGATGGATGACTGAAATCAAACAAAATATTAGTTTTCCTATTGTTAATTTTAACGTTGACTTAGAGCATCATTTGAGGCCATTTTACGGAGGCATTCCCAATTACTGAGTTCTGTATAAGATTAAAATTATGATCTTGAACGCTTAGAAATACGTAGAAGTCGATGATGACTATACTCAAAATAAATTACGGGGAGTAACAAGCTCTAAAGAGATGTTATTTCGAATTAACGATTTAGTACAAAACACTTAAAATTTTGAGGATAGGTAAAGTAATATTTTCCCTTTATAGAGGATCATAAAAGATACGTTTTTATTTTACACATTATTATTTTTGTCGTATAGTAAAAACGATAATACAAACAAGCGTCAAATTTAGTACGATTATTGTACAAGCACTGAATAAACAACAAATACTAAAAATGGTCAAGCTTGAGTTGGGCTCGCACTAATTCTGAATTAAAATCGGAATATAATAATGCCTACTATGCGGCGTTACGGAATCCTCGGTGCGCGAGTCCGACTCGCTCTTGACCGTTTTCATTAATACGGTGACAAAATATTATAAAAAGTAATCTTGGCTTACCATTGAACTTAGACATTATCGATGTATCAAATGTTCCATTTTTAAACATAAATATTTCCACAGAGAGTGTCATTCCACACAACATCATTAGGCATATTATTGGTGATAGTACAAAAGGCTGAAACAATATAAAAATTATAATATAAAAATACTTATGGGAGGACCTTGTGCAGGGTCCGTAGCACCATTTTATCCATTAACCTACCGCCAAGCAGCAGTGTTTGCGTTGTTGTGTTCCAGTTTGGGGATAAGACAGCCGGTGAAATGACTAGCATAGAGGCATTCCATCTTAGTCCTCAGAGTTGGCAACGCTCTTGCAGTCTTGTGAATGCGAATGTCTATGGGTCACAGTTTCCACTTACCATCAGGTGGCCTGTGTGCTCGTTTGCCTTCCCATGCCATAAATAAAAAAAATAAAAATAAAAACCACTCAATCGAAGACCACACCACTGGTTAGACCGACCAAAGAACGGTGTCACAGTGCCATTATAAACCATTTGTTGTGTTCGTAGTTGTCGCTACAATGTTTGTATGGAAGAAAGATGAAACTTACTGGGCAACGCAAATACAAACAGCTGATTATAATAATAAAGAAACAAAACACTACCTCTCTAAACTGAAAATTGTCTGGTTTACCAGGATATTTGTTTTCCGTTTCATCCTCCATGATTTCCATTACTTAAAAATTTACAATTTATTTTATTAAAATAAAACCTTTATTAAGACCACAACACGTTCAAGCGCTATTGATACACTGAGGTCAAGAAGGGAATGATAATACGTTGACTTTGATAATACTTTGCGCGAATGTAAATAAAAAACAGCACCCAAATTATCGTGCATATAACTTGCAATCTTGCAATATGACCTTTAATGTTTATTATTTTGGATGAACTTTATATCCCATTTTAATCGTGTCGTAACTTCATTAAGTTGTTTAAAAAAAACACCCAAAACAAATAAAATTAAATATTGAGAAATCCGAACCGTGCACGCGTGTGAGTGTGATTACGCGATTAACTATTTAAAAATAATGTAAACATACACATGTTTACATTATTTTTAAATAGTTAATACATCATTTGTATGAGAAAAAAAATTTAGAGTGATAATAGAAACAAATGTGAATTAAATAAATAAATAAATAAATATCAGCGGACAATGACACACAAATTGACCTAGTCCCAAATTAAGCTCTAGGCTTGTACTATGGGTACTAGACAACGATATAAATACTTATATAGAGAAATATATACTTAAATACATAGTAAACATCCACGACTCAGGAACAAATATTCGCGTTCATCACACAAATATCTGCCCTTACCGGGATTTGAACCCAGGACCGCTAGCTTCGTAGGCAGGGTCACTACCAACTACACGGCGTAAAAACACATATTTTTTAAACTTCAGCTTTTCTATTTAAAATACATAAAATCGTAATTCTGATTTTGTGATGTAATGATTTATCTGGAGGAGACCGTGTCTTCCAGTGAAAACTTCCCGGTTAATCGTGTTATTTAAAATCTATAAATCCATTTGGCTTGACGATAATTTGACTTTTTTTGGTTTGTACATGAGACTTATGTATCATTAGTAGCTATTATTATAAAATCCAAACAAGTAAAAAGAGTAAAAAAAAGTAAGTATTTTTAAATAGTTAATACATCATTTGTATGAGAAAAAAAATTTAGAGTGATAATAGAAACAAATGTGAATTAAATAAATAAATAAATAAATAAATAAATATCAGCGGACAATGACACACAAATTGACCTAGTCCCAAATTAAGCTCTAGGCTTGTACTATGGGTACTAGACAACGATATAAATACTTATATAGAGAAATATATACTTAAATACATAGTAAACATCCACGACTCAGGAACAAATATTCGCGTTCATCACACAAATATCTGCCCTTACCGGGATTTGAACCCAGGACCGCTAGCTTCGTAGGCAGGGTCACTACCAACTAGGCCAGCGCGTCGTCAATGATACCATTAATGATTAAAAATAATAGTTTTATCGACTGGAGTTTTAAACACCAAACCGTAGTTGTTTGTGGTGTCCCTTTGTTTTACCGACTGTCATTTCAAAGAACGTATTATTTAACCGAACTTCATTTCATTGACAGCTTTTCTGCTGAAGCCCTGTCGTTGTTAGCTTTTATTAAATTTTATTTACGTATTTACATACACAGTTAGATTTGTGACTATAACAAAATATAAAACCCTGGTCCAAAAAGCTGACAGGCTTTTGATAATGAAATGAAAATTCTGTGAAATGATACTTTCTATAAAATGAATATTGACAAATAAAACAACACCGATTAAACAAGGCTCAGTAGTGGTATGCGCGTAGCGAGAATAAAAAATGAATTTATTACTGTGTTCGAGTTGGGAATTATGACTTTCAAATTATAATTATAGGGTCAGGTCGGAAAAGGAAGCATTAACACACAATGCTTCCTTTTAAATGGAATAGGAATGAAGTAGAGTAAGTTTTTGAGTGTAATAACTTAGTCTTATTTTTACCCGTGTCTTATATTTACCCGACCTGACCCTAATCATTATAAAAATCAAATCAAATTATAAAAAAAATATGGTTGGTAATGGTATGGTTGCCAGGTCAGAACAGTGCCACTCCATGTCTTCCCTTGGATGTCGTGAGAGGCGACTAAGGGAATAAAGGCTTGTAGTACTGTTAGGCGATGGGCTTGCAACCTGTCACTAATACGCTGTTATACACCTTAGCCTAATTATGCAAAATGTGGTTACAGAATTATCAACAAGGTTTTAGAGTTGCTGGTAATTCTGTAGCTCTGCCTACCCCACTTTGGGAATGAAGGCGTGAGTTTATGTATGTATGTATGTATATTTTTTTTATTATAACAATGCTGTGGGGCTCGAGAAGTTGCCATCGAATTCAAACGCTAGCGTTCGGTGATTACTGCCGCTTTGCGTTGTCGTAAATAGAAAAGCTAGCCAAGTTGCGTCAACGATGAACACGCGCGATCGATGTCTTCCACGCAAGTATGTATGGATCTGCTTGCCTTGAAACTTATATACATATCGCGGGCTTCATAACAAAGGGGCGTAACAACAAAACCCCTACTTTTCAGGAGAGACAAAAAACTGAATAACTTTTTTTCTGCTTAAGTAATTTTAATGTAACTTTGCATGTAGCCTTTGGAAATGATTTTTGAGAATATAGATTGCTTTATTCTTATGTAGCTTGTTTCTAAAGACTATTTTATGTCATTACGTCTTTTTAGCATGACTGAAAAAAAAAAGTCAATTTATTTTCATTCAAAAGAGTCATACAAGTTATGGGCGTAAAAACACATATTTTTTAAACTTCAGCTTTTCTATTTAAAATACATAAAATCGTAATTCTGATTTTGTGATGTAATGATTTATCTGGAGGAGACCGTGTCTTCCAGTGAAAACTTCCCGGTTAATCGTGTTATTTAAAATCTATAAGTCCATTTGGCTTGACGATAATTTGACTTTTTTTGGTCTGTACATGAGACTTATGTATCATTAGTAGCTATTATTATAAAATCCAAACAAGTAAAAAGAGTAAAAAAAAGTAAAATACTATCAAATTTTAAGATGAATTTGTATTTATTAAAAAAACTTAAACTATTCTTTTTTTTTAAAGTAATTTAAACGTCCATAAGACAAAAATATATAAATTTTATAAACGTAAGAAAGAGATCTAAAGGAATCGTATCAGGTCTCGGATCGGCGTCATTTTAATTCTAATTAATCACATAATACTTAAGTACTTAACTCTCTATTTCAAAAAGTCTCAACAACAATAAAAACTTATAAAACCAAAATAACTTTTCTTGAAAACTAAATAAAATAAATTTATAAAAAATATAGCAATAATAAGGTAACTTCTTGTAATACTAATAACAAATCCTTATAAAACCTAAAAACATGATTTAGACCTCTTGAAAAACTAAACAAAAAATATTTCGTTGTGAATGCAATCTATCAGCAAAAATTATTATAAAATAGCAACTTAGTGTCGTAAGACGTTTTATTTATGTTGAAGAACCTAACAATTTAAAGCCTTTAAAAGTCTTCTTTGACCACTATAGCATAAATTAACGTATAATCGAATATAATGCAATTTAACGTTTCTAGTTGTGTAAATGTTGTGTTGCGTAATACCTATATAACTGATTTATAAAAGTGTAATCTTAAAAAAATATTGAGACTACGAACATACACAATAAAAAATCAGCATGCACTTAGGCCCTGAATAGGTACCTAACCTAATTTTTAGTTCATGGGCGACGTTTAATTAGGATGCTCTCGTTGTAGAAAGTGCCACTTTATCTTCTTCATCAGCTCTAGTGCTTGTATTGTTTCCTAAAACGGGCAACTTCTCATAATAATTATGATAACTCGTTGCCATCCTGACACAAAGCCATCAAGTCCTTGTGTTTAACAGATTTAAATGGAATATGCGTTGTGTATAGTTTTTGAAATATTGTGTATAGTATTTGAGATGACTCACTTTGAACCCTTCCCAGTAATTTTAATTTTATTATATACACTAACGGCCCGCCAGCGGCTTCGCCCCGTTGCGAATTTCTGACTTCCCCTGTGGATTTTTAAATTATTTTACTTATCCTGACAATGACGAACACAACAAAAAATAAATCAGCCAAATCGGTTCAGCCGTTCTTGAGTTTTGCTCTTAGCAACACATTTAGCGATTCATTTTTATTGTATATAACATAAAACCCCACATTTACTATAGTAGGTACCTTAAGTACCTACGTGTAAGACATTAACGAATTTTTTAAGTATCTAATGTTTAAATGCTGAAAAGGGTAACTTTAAAGCTACGTCAGGTAATTTAATATAGAAATGAATGCATTGACCAACAAATGATTTATATACTTTACGGACGCGGAATTTTCGGATAACGATTTTATTTTTATTCTAGTATTTCATTCATACCTTCACGCCTGTAATCCCAGAGTGGGGTAGGCAGGGCTACAGAATTACCTACAACTTTAAAAACTTGGTGATAATTCTGTAACCACATTTTGCACAAATAGGCTAAGATGTTTACCAGCGTATTAGTGACAGGTTGCAAGCCCATCGCCTAAAAGTACTACGAGCCTAAATTCCCTTAGTCGCCTCTTACGACATCCACAGGAAGACATGGAGTGGCACTATTCCAACCCGGCAACCACTCGTGTCAAAACCACACGTGTTATTCTAGTATTTAAATCATGTATTTCAGAATTGTTCGTGAAATAATCTAAATAATTTATAACATAAATAATATTCTTATAAATAAATTGAGACGCTACAGTTAAGATGTTAATTTCTTTAAAAAGTTATCTTAAAGAGTCATGGGAATTTAAGTTGTAAATAGAACGAATGCTCCTTTTTTGTAACACAAATATAGTTTGTAGTAAGTTTTTAATATGTATAAGGATGTTAGTGTCAGAATGTTTAATTTTATAAAATGTGGTATGCATGTTTGCCGTGTGGTAGCCGGCTTAGAATTGTGCCACTCCATATCTTCCCGTGGATGTCGTAAGGGCGACTAAGGGAATAAAGGCTTGTAGTACTGTGGAAAGAAGTGGTCTCTGCCTACCCCTCTGGGAAACAGGCGTGATTTAATGTATGTATGTATGTAGTACTGTTAGGCGATGGTCTTGCTACCTGTCACTAATATACACTGTTAAACATCTTAGCCTAATTGTGCAAATTGCGGTTCCAGAGTTATCAACAAGTTTTTAGAGTGGTTGGTAATTCTGTAGCTCTGCCTACCCCACTCTGGGAATGAAGGCGTGAAGGTATGTATGTATGGTATGCATGTTTCAAAACAATCAATCGGTTACATCAACACTATTGCCCCACAATTAGATTCCATATTGAAGCCAAGCCTAGGCGTGACAAGCACAAACTGCGGTCTTTAAATCAGTGTTTATTTTTATTTTTCTGAGAGCATATTATTATGCGAATCTAGATAATTTTAGCTGCTAATTTCCTATTTGAGTTTTCCAGTTAAAATGTTCGTCAATATGTATACAGAGTAGGGGGCAGTTCGTTACTGGTTCTAAATTATCATGATGGTAGGAATAGTTAATATTTATAGCAGGTCTTTGGTACGGTCTGAATTGTATTAAGTTAGTTTTTTGTAGCTTTATACGAGGGTTGTGTGTGATCTTCAAGCCAGGACAGCACCTTATTAAGAATATTGTTTATCATTCGCGAATGTTCATACGCCTTTATAGCTTAACGCTTTCTGATGTACACATTTGATTTTTGTCGGACGTATGTGCATACGTCCATATGGTTTGAGAGTTTTTAAGTGATAGATCTCCAAAAGGTGAACCGTATGTTCATACGTCTCTTTACTTTGTCGAAATTATGCGACTCATAGGAAAAAATGTTCATACGCCTACGTTACGCCCCTTTCGTTTAACACATGTTTTTCATCCGCAATCATACGTCTTTAAGGTTTTCGTAAATTTCTCAAAATCTGCTTAATTAAAAATTATGAAAAAAATTGACCAATTGATAAAGCTACTTTGTGATTGAATGGCATTAAAAACGAAAAAACGAGTTTTTGTTGATACGCCCCTATGTTATGAAGCCCGCGATATGTATATATATAGGGAAAATCCATGGATCATTTTACTCCTGAAACTAAATTTATTTTGCTCTGTAAATTGTTAAAATTATGCTCAAAATTTTTTTTTACTTACACCTAAAATTTAATTTTCAATGTAGGCGATCAAATTCTCTATTTCCCTTTAGTCCTCGTACCAAGGAAATGTCACTCACGTACCATGTGATAGTCCTTTTATGGCCAGTATTTATTACGCTGATTTATCGAAACTTAAGTTATTTTTTATTGTAGAACAAAATTAGTTCCGCTTAGCGAGTAGAATGGATCGTTGCATTTAAAGCCCCGAGGTCAGAGACACCCTGTATATGTATATTAATAATGGAAGGCATATAGCCATATCAAGGATGATTTTTATTGATTTGAAATACGATATACGTGATATAAATGGTTTTAGGGCTAAATAAATAGAACAATACGCTTGTCGTAAAAGACATTGACAGTTATTGTCAGAATTCCCGTTTTCCATCGGCACCAGTGTCGGGATCGTAAAAGTGAGACTAACCCCTGATTGAATTAAACTCGATTATAGACGATGTAAACTGTCAACCCCGTTGTTTGTCACCTGTTATAAGTGCCACTTGGCTGGCATTTGTATGGAAATAGCGATAACGATAGTAGTAATCAAAACTATCACTATTCGATTAGTGCGAGTGATAGTGATCACATTACAGCGTGTCAGTTGTAACAAGTGATAACAGGTGACTATGTCGGTAGCTTACGTCAGTTCCATACATTTTCTAAGACAACGCATAGCGACAGTGATCACCAAACGCTAGCGTTTGTATTCGATGGCAACTTGTCTAGCCCCGCTGGACCTCTATTTCTGCTCGGTAAAGCTATCATGCATGTAAAGTTTATAACATTTAAAAATATTTTGTATGAGTAAAATATGTCAAATTTTAACTCGAAATTAGCCTGATCTGTCCGCGGTTTGAATATAGGTTTCGACCGTAGTCCGTTTGAAATATCTCTAAAATATTATACCTATCGATTATATTTACGGAAAAACGGGTTTTTTGGGTCCAATTATCAATTTATTAAGTTGTTATCTTCGGGAAAACTAGTTAAGAACCCGAGTGAACTGAATTTAAAGTTAAATCAACGATAGATTTCTAAATATTTAACGCGACAGCTTCACTTTATGTCGTCAAATTTTAAACACCGAACCGTATTGCGGCACTCCCAAAAGTTACACCACCGTCGTAAAATTTATCGTAAATTCAAATTTAGAACGCCGCCATTTTGTATCGTAACGTGTGAATCGTGAAAGTTTGAGAACGCGGGATTTTCGTTCGGGAGCGCAGTTTGTCTTGCTAAGAACTGAACTAAGGAGATTGTTGGACATTAAGACTTCGAATATAAAAATGTCTTATTTACATACATTAAATCACGCCTGTTACCCAGAGAGGTAGGCAGAGACCACTTCTTTCCACTTGCTACGATCTTGACAAATTTCTTTCGCTTCTTCAACATTCATACATCGAGTCATGCACGCACGTCGGTTTCGGGTACTTAAGATTCGGCCCTTTTCCAGTATTTCTCCGATTTGATTCGAAAAAGTACGCCTAGGGCGGCCCCTTCCGACCCTTCCACTCACTTTCGATCTGTATATCTCTTTCGTCAATCTTCTTAAATAATAATATTAATAGTGTCCTATTTACTTTAAAATAAACAAGATAATTGATTCTTCATTTCATCTAAGTAGGTGATTATTCTAAACCACGTCTCGAACATTTTAATAATTAGCAACAATGCACTTTGCTGACTAATGTCGGGTTCCTATATTCAATCCGAGGATAGATAAGGCTTACCTCGGGTTAAAATTTGACATTTGCCCATACAAAATGTGTCAAATTTTAATCCGAAGTAAGCCTATCTGTCCGCGGATTGAATATAGGAACCGGACGTTAATCAGTAAGGTTTATTTGGCTTCTTATTAATTAAGTCAGAAAGGTGGAGTCAGTTTGATGCGGTTTTCACTTATAATAATTAAAGTCGTTATGTAAATTTAAAAAAAAATGTACATGACATGTGTTACGATAAACTCAAACAGGGATCGAAGCAAAGCAAGGGTTGGTCACTAATAAGAAAATATGTTAGAAAATGACCGACTTTTGAGTTTCTTGTGGCGCTCTTTCTCAGCAGTGGTCTCCTTTTGGGAAACGCTAGTTGTAGTAGTAGATTTTTGAAAAGTAAAAACGTACATGTGGTCTACTGATTGAATACATGTATGTATGTATGTATAAACTCACGCCTTCATTCCCAGAGCGGGGTAGGCAAAGCTCCAGAATTACCAAAAACTTCAAAAACTTGTTGATAATACATCTTTTTTTTAAACCATCATATCCGACAAAATTCGATCTGTACATTGTGACTTTAACTAATTATCGAAGGACGTCCATTACTAAATTAGACGTATATATCCGAAGGCGCTTGCCGTCACAAAAACAAAACTAAAAAAGCCATATCGGAACGTCCGTTCAGCTAATATGAAAGCTCAATGCATTCCTTTATTTGAGTCTATGAGAGTTAATCGTAGCAATTTTTAAAACGCCGTACTTTCCTGCGTTTTGTGAGTACTTATTCTGTTTTATATCTCGTCGCCTGAGGCTAGTGAACTCAATTCGAGCGAGGGCGACGTTGCTCGGAATCTGTAATGTCTAACCATCTACATGAATAGAAATATATCTGGTATCGAGAATGTGTTGGCAGAAATATCGAGTAAATAGCAATTTGTTTTGGTGGCGATATGTTGCATTCGGTTTGGTATTTACAGGGTGAGAGAAAGAAACATGGGGTGCTGGGGTTTTCGAAAGGCCGGAATTTTGTATAGCGATGACAGTTCGAGTTTCGTCTTTGTGTCTTGGCTTCTGTATAAATCCACTTAATACTAGTATGTTTAACTAGTACTCATAATAGTACCAATGGCACCTCTCCCTCCGTCGTCGTTGGATATCATGTTCGCAAAACATGACATTCGAAAATCATCATAGTTGCAAAACATCATATTAGCAAAACATAACTATTATTAAGACATAAATTAGACAGTTTCGACGGAGCTCCGCTACCGCGGAGCTCCTATTTCTGGGTGGTTTGGGCCACCGGGCCAGCTGCAAAACTAACATAACCTAAACCTACCTACGATTTTATAACAAAACCCGACTATTTGTAAATTTCATGTTTTGCCAATATCGTGTTTTGCTAATATGATGTTATGCGTATTATGATGTTTTGCGAGTATGATGTTATGCGTATATGATGTTTTGCAAGTATGATCTTTTGCGAATGTGATATTCAAATATGAACGGATCAAAATCGGCTTTGAAAAAACGTATACGCGGAGTAAGTGAAAGATGCCGTCTTCCTTATTTAGGGTAAAAGTACCAGTTTTGGCCATCTTAACACCATTTTTGGTCACTCTATATTTTAACTAATATGTAGAGGATTATGAAACTACAAACATGTTTTTATATTTTATCTTTATATTAATCTTCAGTCTTAATTATTTATGCATATGCATATTATTATTAACTTTTCAGTAATTTTGGTGCTCATATCAACCTTAAACGGCCAAAAAGGGTACAGTGGCCAAAACCGGTACTTCTAACCTATGTCTTTTTTTGTGTCCCGTCTAGTTGCCAACCACATCCCCTCGCAAACGCTGTTCACCTCTCAATCAATCATACCGTACAAACGATGCCTTAGCGTTAGTAATTTGTAATTCTTCCCCGAGGTTACGACCGGGGCTGACGAAAGTATTTCATCCCGGTAGGTTTGAGTGTTCAACTCAATTTTCTGTATCGAAAGCGTATGTGACTGGAATCCACTGTGACCTTTGGTCTAAGGAGAAGTTAAAGGCGTTTTATAGATCTTATGTGAGCGTTCTTATTTTTGAACCATAACGTCTATAATGTTAAGGTTATGAACACTTTTACGGTTTTGGATAAACACGGCATTAATTAAAGTTGTTTTCAAGTAAAAAAAATATTAAATGCGCGGAAAACTCTTGTCCATCAAGGACTTAAAATGTTGATCCACCAAAGAACCTTTTCATAATGACAGCGTCAAGTGACGACATAGAAGTTATATAGGAATTGGTGACCGTACAGATAAACACCATCGATATACTCGTAATGGCACTCCCTTCTGTGAGAACTGGGGGGTTACTATGACATAACTACGCAGTTCAGTTTAAGCTGAGAGAAGGACGGAGCTATATAACTGCTATAGCTCTATCCTTTACGCTCACCGTAAAATAAAGTGCTTTGCTATGTCATACATAATAACCCCTCTGATACCTCTTAGACAACTCAACTGATTTTCATAAAACCTAGGTAAGAACTAATAAATTACGAAACAATTAACTTTCCTTTAAAGATAATAAACCGTCCGAATCAGTACATCAGTTTGGAAAATACAATGAAACAGACAGACACACGAATATAGAAACACATATACACTTTGTAAACTTATTATAACACCACCCTTTTTTCATGAGTTATAAATATACGCTTATTAAATAAAGGTTAAATTAGGTGCTAAAGCCGTCTCCGTTAAAAAAATCAAGCAATAAATTTAAACCAGGGATAAATTTAAAAAAGGAAAATTATTATCAAAACCCTAGGTTTCGTAAGGCCCAACGTACTAAAAACAGCCAGTATCTTGTCAGTGGGACTTCGAATTTTCCATCAAGGTAATAAAGTTCAATTACGTTTGTTCGAAAATGCCATTTTCAATTTATGAAGAAAGGATAATAAACTTTATACCCATTGCATTACAATTCAAATTAAATTGCCTTGATAATATTGCACACTGGGCCTTTCGCGGTTAACACTAGAATAAAACCGAAACCAAATTCAATACATTTTGACAGCAAATTACTCCAAACCATATTTTCCTTTTAACGGATTACATAATAACAAAAAACTGCTAACTTAGCCACTTTTTACTTTAAGAAAGCGGCGTAGGCACGTGCAATGTTATGCCATAATAACACGGCTTAAAACCAAATAGTATTTAAAGAATTTTAAACTGTATTGGCAACCACATTAAACTTAAAATGACTATACTATTTTTATGTATTTTGCCAAATTCTTTTATGAAGGCGGTGTAGCAATTTTGACACGCTCCAAGAAAAGTCGTATTATTAGGGGAATTGCATTAAAAAATGTCTTGGTTGAATGGCACAAGGGGGTTGCAGAAATGACCAGGGGGAGGGTTATTTATTGGCTTTCACCCTCGGGGTCGAAGGGTGCATGGAATCACTCAAGTGATTAATTCAATTAGAGTGTATTTGCTCGGAGATAATTATTATAGCCCAAGAGCTGTTAAGGATTCTTGAGTAGGTGTTTGAGGCATCGTGAATACTTTTACACTATTTCTTTAATGATGTTTAAATAAAAAGAGGCCGACTTGGCTAAAGGGTATCCGGACAGAGCCAAGATTTTTTTAAGTAACTATTGTTTATATTTTTTCAAGTAAGTAAATTGTATATTTAAAAAAAAGTGCCAGGATGTTTAGTCGGTCCCAAAATTAAGTCAGGTGATTGCAAAGGTACCTATTATTAAAAACCGGCCAAGTGCGAGTCGGACTTGCGCACGAAGGGTTATGTTATTATCTTTAAAAAATCACTTTGTATCGGAGCCCCCTTAAATATTTATTTTATTCTGTTTTTAGTATTTGTTGTTATAGCGGCAACAGATAAGATAACATAAGATAAGATAATTTTATAGTCAATAACTGTGTACAAATGTTGTTAAGTAATATACAGCGTATGGAATCAACAGCTTGCCCATTTCGGGCGTACAATAGTACTTCGTTTGGATAACATTTTTTAATAATTAACAGAAAAATATTCATTCATGTTGTAAAAACATTTAGTTATTAGCCATTCCTTAAGTACATCATCTGTGAAACATTCACCTGTCTAGCTATCACGGTTTGAGATACAGCCTGGTGACACACAGACGGAAGGACGGACAGACGGACAGACGGACAGCGGAGTCTTAGTAATAGGGTCCCGTTTCTAGGGTTCCCTAGTCAAACTAGGAATCCTTAAAATCCGCAGCCTAGCTCAGTGAATCTTAGTACTAGAAAACTGTAATTTGGCATAAATATACGTATTAGCCAAGCCAACAATGTGGTAAAACAAAATCTTGAAAAAAGAAAAAAATTGTTCCTCCCCTACACGTAACTTGGGGCAGTATTTTGTTTCTACGATTAAATGCCTCTATACTAGTTATTTCACCCGTTGTAATCCATACACCCAAACAACAGTGCGAGCACTGCCGCTTATACATACATACATACCTTCACGCCTGCAATTCCAGAGTGGGGTAGGCAGAGCTACAGAATTACTTCCAACTTTAAAAACCACATTTTGCAAAAGTAGGCTAACATGTTAACCAGCGTATGACATGTGTTGTGATGTGACTGGTTGCAAGCCGGTTGCAGTAACAGTACTGCAAGCCTTTATTCTTTTAGTCGCCTCTTACGAAATCCACGGGAAGACATGGAGTGGCACTATTCTAACCACTACCATACAGGCCACTGCCGCTTGTAAACTTGAGATAATTTATAATAAGCCACATATACGCTAAGCGTACAAGATCAAAAACCGCTTCATTCGTTAGTTTGAACTCCGAACTGTATCAATGCAGTTGCAAGTGAGGATCACGTACCAGCCCAGACATATTTCAGGAATAGCTCTAATGCTACCCAGCGCGAGGCTGCACTATTAGTGCAATAAGACCTTCAATGCAGCGGACTGTTCCCCTAGGGCTTTTATGTGATGATAATGTGCATGTTTTTTTGCTCAACTACGCACGATGTTTTTAATTTTATATTGATTGTTTTATATACCTAATGCTAGGTTAAGTGAATGTTGAAGAATTGGTCAAGATCGTAGCAAGTGGAAAGAAGTGGTCTCTACCTACCCCTCTGGGAAACAGGCGTGATTTAATGTATGTATGTATGTAAGTTTTATCAATTTATCATTGCCATAATAAGGAAATATTAAGAAAAAAACCGGACATGTGCAAGTCTGACTCGCCCACCGAGGATCCCGCACATGATACGGTTAACTCAATTCAAAATTTGGACCACCGTTCCATGCATAAATACCTGTTTTTTTTGTGATTTCATTAAACATGTATAGTTTTCCAATTTTTCTCTATACTGGTAGTATAAGACGGTATTAAATACTTGCCAAATGTCGGTTTGTGCAATGTGTTTGTTGCCAAACGTGTATTTACTTGTGGGAGGACCTTGTGCAGAGTCAGTCCGGGTTGGTACCACCATCTTATCCATTAACCTACCGCCAAGCAGTAGTGTTTGCATTGTTGTGTTCCGGTTTGGGGATAAGACAGCCGGTGAAATGACTAGCATAGAGGCATTCCATCTTAGTCCTCAGGGTTGGCAACGCATTTGCAGTCTTGTGAATGCGAATGTCTATGGGTCACAGTTTACACTTATTATCAGGTGGCCTGTGTGCTCGATAAAATGTTATAGTTCTACGTCAACGAAAAATATCCTATAAAGTTTGACTCCCTTGGGAGTGGCGAAATATACAATTTTTGCGGCATAAACGGCCGTATCTTTTTTGTAACGTAACTTAGAAGTTTCATTTTTGCACAGCTTCAAGAAACTGTAGACTTGAGTATACGGATTTAATCTCAACTCGATACCTAAGTGATTCATTAAAAAAAATACTACAAAAAGACGTGTGGCACTCGGGGACTGCCGCGGTAAAGCTATTGCATGTCGTACAAACGCACACAACGCCGTGTCGAAGACTGCCGAACTGAAACGACGTTAGACGATGCACGGCCTTCAAGCCACACCTCCTTGCCCGTCGGAGTGGGGAGCGTGAGGTTTTTTCGTTACGGAATTTCTGGATTCGGTCCCCGCGCTCAAGGCCCGCGATAGAAGCTATGCAATAGCTTAAAAAGAATCTTACTAACTTAGTAGGTACAGTCTGTGAGCACGTAGGAGAGGCTTCGGTTTAGTACTTCTCTCTCACTCGCTCTTAATAAGATAGTATGAGAGCGAGTGAGAGCCTCTTCTAAGTGCTCACAGACTGTAATCGGATTTGATTAAGTGGATGAGAAACATTATCGTCCGCAGCTAAAGAAGAACGGTCATCTGTGACCCAGACGCGACAGAAATAAGACATACCTCATTTTTTTTGTTATTTTGTGTATAGTTAAATTAATGTATTTTTAAATTCAAAAACAATGGCTAACACCAAAATATTGCCTTATGTTTTTGTTAAGGTGTTACACTAAAAAAATGCAAAATGCCTATTTATGAGGGTAGGCCGTTACGATTTTAATGAATCCTAAGTTGACTGTTGTAATAGAAGTTTAAAAATTACATAATCCAGCTGCATCTTCAAGTCACCTACATGCATCCTATAGCTACTATATCGTCATTTAGTTACATACATATACGACTTTTGCGCAATTTGTTTTTTATTTGTGTAACGCCTGAACAAAAACATTAGGCAAAATTTTGGTGTTAGCCATTGATTTCGAATATAAAAAATACATAATTGAACAAAACAAAAAACTGAGATGTGTCTTGATTCTGTCGGGTCTGGGTTTTTTTTCTATGAGGCGTGTCCGTTCTTCTTTGTTAGATTTTATTTTTACAACTTGGTTGGGCTTTGGTTCCGACCAAAAAACCTAAAGTACGAGAAAATGTTTTAGAATTGTCTATTACATTTCAATAATTGAAACGTAATACTTCACCATTCCTTTCGCTTCTAAAGAAAATCGTCGTATTTGAAAATCTAAATCAAATTTCGTTCTTCAAACCGTATGATTGCAATTTACCCCCTTACTTCCCAAAGCTCGTAAGTCTCTTTTACGCTAAAGAGAAATATAAACCATTTTACTACACTGATAAAGTGCATTTTTCAATGCGATGTGTGAGTGAGATACGCTTGGGAGTGTATAGTCAAGTAGAATTACAGTATTATTCTAGGACCATTCTGTGACATCAGAGCTGCATCGCTTCTGAATTGTCCTCGTAATTCAAACGTTCTTGTATTTCTATTAGTCTGGAGTAAGGGCGCATTTAGAATCGAGCGTTTAAAGCATCTTAAAATATCATCACATTATCTTGATTTTCTGATTGTGTTATCACTTATCTATAATGTTTTGTGCTTACTCGTAACTTCGTATATATTCCATACAAACACTTCTATAACCTCAAAAATTTTCGCCTAAATCAACAATTTCCTCATTGAAAAACCATCGATGATGTGTATTCTAAATAAGATAAGTCAGATGGTATGAACTTTATGTATGCATTTGTGTATTTATCTATTATTATGACAGTGACACCCTATGTTGCACCGCCACTACAATCTCTGCTTAACCTAAAGGTTACCTGGTAGAGAATGCCTTACGGCATTAAGTTCGCCTTTTTTATATTAAGTTTATCCTTTAGTTCAATAAAGATTAAATAAATAAATAAATAAAATAAAGTCACTAATGGATAGCAAGCTTTAAAAAAATCCGCCTGGATTTTAACCGCTGACGCGAAAAGAGGGGTGTTAAAAGTTTGATGCGTTCTGTGTATGTATGTGATGCTGTACCTCGTAAACGGGTAAAACGATTTAGATGCAGTTTTTTATGAAATACAGTTTTCTATCAGTGGTTTTAAGTTACATACACACCATACATACCTTCACGCCTGTAATCCCAGAGTGGGGTAGGCAGAGCTACAGAATTACCTACAACTTTAAAAACTTGTTGATAATTCAGTAACCACATTTTGCACAAGTAGGCTAAGATGTCTACCAGCGTATTAGTGACAGGTTGCAAGCCCATCGCCTAACAGTACTACAAGCCTATTATTCCCGTAGTCGCCTCTTACGACATCCACGGGAAGACATGGAGTGGCGCTATTCTAACCCGGGAACCACACGGGATAACATGGTTTTAAGTAAAATTATTAGCCGTTATTATTATTATTATTATTAGCCGTTTAAGTTATATTAGCTCTAAAAGAAGAGATGATGTCAAGGAGGCTAAACAAGTTTAAACAAGTTGTTGCTAACGTAAACGATTTTCAAAATCTGTCAAAATGTAAGGAATCGACGTAGACGCGCAATCCCATAACGATAACGAACGCCGAATGCATCTTGTCTAGGACAGAAAAAGGACAGGGGCAATGAAAACGAGTCACTTTTTTTTTTTTTTTTATAGCATGGGAAGGCAAACGAGCGCACAGGCCACCTGATGGTAAGTGGAAACTGTGACCCATAGACATTCGCATTCACAAGACTGCAAATGCGTTGCCAACCCTGAGGACTAAGATGGAATGCCTCTATGCTAGTCATTTCACCGGTTTCTTATCCCCAAACCGGAACACAACGATGCGAACACTGCTGCTTCGCGGTAGGTTAATGGATAAGATGGTGGTACCAACCCGGACGGACCCTGCACAAGGTCCTCCCACAAGTAATACCAAAAAACTACCATAAAAAACCAAACCATAGAATTACCATAGAAACTGATCCGTTTTCATGGCTCCCGGGTGGGTTTAATAGAGTAACATTGTAAAGTTTTTATATGAAACTAGCTATTGCCCGCGACTACGCCCGCGTAGAAGTTGTTAATCGCAATAGAAAGTACTTTGTCCTTCTTCAGGGTAAAAGCTATCTTCATATCAAATTTAATCCAAATTGGTTCAGTGGTGAAAACGTAAGACAGACAGATAAAGTTTCGAATCCATCATATATTAGGTACAATTTAAAGTCGTCTCAGTAATGGCGTGTCCTTATGTGTATGTAGCTAATTGAAAGGTTTCGTCCGTCTTACGCTTTAGTATTTTTACGGAATTGAAATTATTTCACTTTGGGTTTCTGTTTAAAGGTCTCAGAATGTTTTTACACGACACATTTTAAACAAAGGTTAATTTATATGATTTATAAACTGACGATGACGGTGGTAAAGCATCTGTCACTGTTACACTTACATACCGGTCAGAAAGTGACAGATCAACGTTTATGCACATCGATAAATCCTAGCTATTGCGTCACCGCTTATGTCAACTGGTTTACCTTTGTTTCGGTGAAATATGTTTGCCTAATGTATCATTACCCAACCGTTTCATTTACCGTAAATATTTTAAGATTTTATAAAAACTCACTTAATCTATAGGGTTCTACACGATGGTACTTAAATACATACATACATAAATACCATTACGCCTTCTTCCCAGAGTGGGGTAGGCAGAGCTACAGAATTACCAACAACTGAAATAAATCCTGAAATATTCACAGATACAGGAAAGAAAAAGGGTTGGCAAATGAAACGGTCGGGAATCGATACATTTGGCAAGCATATTTCGGCCATTAATTAACGTGACATTTTAAAAGCAAACTTTTAAAACACAATTGCATTTTTTTTCAATTTAAAATATTATTAGTTAGTATAATAGTTAGTCACTGGAAAGCTGTAATTTGGCATGAAGATACATATTAGTCACAAACAACATTTTTTTTTAAGTATACCTCTACACGCCACGTGGTGTTGTACTCATATTTATTTTTCTCGTCTACCCCAAAGTATCGGGTGTCGTAGGATAGATCTTTCAACATTATTGCGGGATTTTGATAACAATTTTTTGATTAGGGGATCGCAAATTTTTGGTAGAGTCAAGTGTCCCACCGCCCTACAGTCAAAACCTACAGTCCTACAGTCAAAACTACAAAATACAAAAAATCAGAAAAAAATCTTCAATGAAAGCGCGTTTAAAAGAAAAACCTATTACATCTAAGTATACTTGACTAGTTCTTGAGACAGAGGCGACTAAAGTGTTTATACCTACTCAAATCACCTAAGACGGCACCAAATAATTTTAAATAGAGAATTAGTTTCATACTTGTTTTTTTTCTGAGATAGTTTTAGTGTAGGCTTTGGAACCCTACACTGAGCATGGTCAGACATGCTCTTGCCCGATTTTATTCTGTAAAGTGCAAAGTAATAGTTCGTTTTAAAGAGAGGTTTATAAAGGTGGTCGCTTATCGGTCTGCGTCCAATCGGCTCTTAAGCGGTAGCGATCGCTTCTCATTTATCTTGGAAATGGCTGTGGGGTGGACGATAACCTTTATATATTTGGATAACTTTCTAGTTCTGGTTCTGGTACTTGATAGGGAAGGTTTGGAATTTGAGAGTTATTTAAAAATAGTAAAAATGTAACCCTTACGTTGACACTTGTTTGTCTGAATGTCACATGAATTTTAAAAGTATATTGATTTTTCTACAAGTATAAAAATTTCTGAATATAGATAAAGATAAAGATAAAGACATTTTTTTAGTAAGTAGGCCGCACGGGCACTTTTACACGTCAAGAAGCTACCAGCGCTTCACAAGAGGAGACCACTGCTGAGAAGAAACGCCGCAAGAAAATCAGCAGTCAGTCTTTTTTTTTTTAAATATATTTAATATTACAATGGTACTACTTAGTCTAGCATTATATAAATCTTTAAAGGGCAAATAAAAAAAAAAATCAAATATCCTGCGTAGTTGTAGTATATGTACGGTTAAACTCATAAGTAGCTATACATTTTGTAGGTGGGAGGACCTTGTGCAGGGTCCGTCCGGGTCGGTACCACCATCTTATCCATTAACCTACCGCCAAGCAGCAGTGTTCGCATTGTTGTGTTCCGGTTTGGGGATAAGACAGCCGGTGAAATGACTAGCGTAGAGACATTCCATCTTCGGCCTCAGGGTTGGCAACGCATTTGCAGTCTTAGGATTGCGGTCTTATGAATGCGAATGTCTATGGGTCACAGTTTCCACTTACCATCAGGTGGCCTGTGTGCTCGTTTGCCTTCCTATGATATAAAAAAAAAAAAAAAAAAAACCTTCTCGCAGCTAGTCATATCGTAAATTCAAACCACTCCCACTTTACTACGTTATTACGACAAGGTACTTAAATGAGGTCGTACATGTACGTCAAACCATAGTTTACTTTAGAGAACGAGATATATTTCTAGTTTAATAACTAGAAATGGATTTATCAAAGTCATTGCACATGATAAAACTCTAAAAGATGAAATCAGAGCCAACAAACAGTTTTCCGTGAAGTGGTTCGCTTTTTCTGGGAGTAACAAGACGGATCGTTCCTCGAGGGACAGAAACAGAGAAGTAGTATAGTCTCATGTATTAAGATATTTTGTATTGCTATCTTTCCCATATTCTAAAAATATTTTAGGTTATGTTAACATGTCTACTTGTGGAAGCACCTTGTGCAGGGTCCGTCCGGGTTGGTACCACCGTCTTGTCCATTAACCTACCGCCAAGCAGCAGTGTTCGCGTTGTTGTGTCCCGGTTTGGGGATAAGACAGCCGGTGAAATGACTAGCATAGAGGCATTCCATCTTAGTCCTCGGGGTTGGCAGTGCATTTGCAGTCTTGTGAATGCGAATGTCTATGGGTCACAGTTTCCACTTACCATCAGCTGGTGGCCTGCGTGCTCTTTTGCCTTACATAAAAAAAATAAAAGGTTTTTGTTTTCAGGTTGACTATACGTGTGCCAAAGGGCACTTGGGTAAGTTTGTATGAAAATTATAGACAATATTTTTTTTAGCGGCCACAGATGATTTTCTTAAAATAGTTTAGAGGACCTCTTAAGAGGATTGCGACGCAAAAAAAATCCATTCAAAATTTCTCTTCCCTTAAACCTAGTCGGATTTTTTCGATTTTTGAATGTTGTAGATATCATGAAAAACCATATCTGTACGGTCCTTTCCACAAAAATACTTCTTACAATGAAACAAATTTAAAAGCAAAAAAACAAAAACGTATAGACCTAGTTCTTTATAATAACTACAACATATTCAAAAATCGTGGATATCGGGCTTGATAGTCATAGTCATAGCATTTATTGCAAACCATAGTTGTACAGATCTTAAAGCTAATAAAATAACAGTACATTTAGATTCATATGGGCCCTGGTAGGGCGTAGAAAAAAATATTTACTCAATTCTAGTGAACATTATTTCGTGTTAATATTTGCGATTGTATTTTCATTATACTTTTACATTGTCGAATTACAGGTCTTATTCTAAATAAGAGGAGGGTTCCAAAGTAATATTAAGGATGTTATTTGATGAATAGCCAATTATTAGGTCGAATACCTTAAGATTAAGTTACAAGTTCTAGTAAATCTGGTTATTATAAGTCTATCAATTATTAGGAGTTTGCACTTTATAATTCAGCATCATCCAAGAATTCATTAATTGTGTAGTACCCTTTTTTTGTTAAGAATACTTTTAGCTTATTTTTAAACAAATGCTCTTGCTTTTCGTCTTTAATACTCGCAGGTGCCTTGTTATATATTTTTATAAATCTCACATATGGGCTGTCTCTATGAATCGCTAGGTTTTAGTGGGTGAGAAACGTTAACGGCCGGAGCTACATTTGTATGGATTTTTATGACAGCCATGCGATTTTAGGGGCGCATCACTATCCTCTTAAAACACGTAAATATCGCACTGCCAGATCAAAAGTGAAGTAACTCAAAATACAACTGTATTTTAAAATCAACTTTAATACAACGTTTATAAGCTTGAAACAAAACTAACAATTATTTTGAGTTGATGCTGTCTTCATCTAGCAGTGCGATATATACAATTTTACGCGTTAAATAATATCGAGTGGAGATATTAAACATTTAAGTATTAATTTCCTGGTTCTAAAAGTACCTACGCTCAGGCCTAAATATTTTTATATCTCGGCTCCAATGTACTTAAGATTTATTACATTACAAACAAAATATGTTAATTTCGAATGGATCCATCATAATTTACCACTTTGGCCGCTCACCTAAGAAATGTATGACTTTTACAAATGACAACACTTTTACCCAAACCTTTTAATTTAATTTAATCATTATTTTTATTAGTAAAACGAATATTATATAACAAGTCACCATGTAAACATTCGATTTTATTTTATTTCGTTTAGCTGTATTATGCGTGATAGAAAGACAAACATCCAAACTCCCAATCTACCGTAAACCAAAACATTGTACAAGTAGGTAGTAGGTTATAATTCTGTTTCTGTGTTTGTTGTGTGTGTGTGAATTCTGTGTGTATTATGAGTTTCTAACATTATGAAATAGAGTGGACTTCTCAATATACATAATGCATTTGTTTAAGTTTTATCACAAAGTGATATGTTATGTAATGTTTATTTATTTATTTTATTTTATTTTATTTTATAACCACACCAATATAAAGTAGATATGTACTTGAAATAAATTAAACACTGGTACTTTTACGTAATTGAACTATTAAAAAAAAAAACAGCCGACAATCTCACACAAATTGACCTAGCCCCAAACTATACCCTAATAGGCTAATACTATGGGTACTAGGCAACGATTTCGAATTCCAACTTTTTTAAACCGCTATTTATTATTGAGGTAAAGCCTCATAGTATCTTCCTACGTCTCTGTAACTCCACTATTGTTTGTTTTTATCCGGCATGTGTCGATATTTGTCAAGTTTCCTCCTTATTGCCCGCCTTATTGAGTTGGAGACGTATCTCCGAGACTGTTCAATGGAATAAGGAAACGAATACGATTTCGTTTCTAAAATTGGTAAGGAAATAACTTGATTTTGTCGGTCTAGCTAGAGCTTAAAGAGGTCGTAATTAAATCGTCAAATATTTGCTTACGTTTTTATTATAAATAATAGTGTTATTTATTGATAAAATTTGTCATTTATTATTGTTAATAATTGTAATACATTTTAAGTTGAAATAATTACGTATTTTTGTCTGAATTAATAAATTAATGTGGCAGTATTAAAACAGTTCCCATAATGCGGCAAAATAATGGAAACTTGTTCAAAATTGACCCACATAATTGAAAGTCTGTCCCTATTCAGACTGTCAATGACAATAACAAGAATACCTGACTGTGATTGTCTTTAGATAGAGGATGACATAGTAATGAGAATAATGTTACGTCTAATTAGTTTATTAAAAAGGTTGAATATATATTCATCATCATCATCGTATTATCACGCTGGGTGCGACAGAGACGGAAACCTCTCTTATCAATCAAATCTATCAATAAATCACTACATTTTCATGTCAAATATATTTCGAAAAAACAAAATGTATATGACAGCATCAGTCAGTTTGTATAATTTCACCGAAAGTGCTTTTCATCTAAAAATACAAGATGAAATAGATATTACTACCTCAAAATAAAAATGAAGACAATGATTAAGTGTACAAATAAATGATATGACCACGGTCAATCCTCAAAAGTACGCGAATATGGAGTAATAATGATTGACGGAATGAAAAGGTTCCGACTATTAATACAGGGTGGAACAAAACGAGGGACTTTTAAGAACACTAATTTGTCAAAAACAAATGACAATATGGTGTTTTTTTGTATTGTATCTTGTCAGTATATTAAACGTCTCGCCTCAGTAAAGAATATAGTACGACCCATCAGGGACTTGATATTAATTATTTGATGACAGGACGCGACCGATGTTTATGACAGTTTGTGACGAAGGAATTAATTTGCTAGGACATACTGCGTATACTGTACTCGGAGAAGTTATTAAGTAATCCACGTTAACGTATAAATGTTCGGACAGAATTAATATAGAAAACACTAGTAATAAATTGAAATGTTAGAGGAAAGGAAATGTAGTTTATATATATCGCACCTTCAGAAGAACAGTGACCTTATTCAAATTGTCTGCTTTTAAACTTGAAGTCATAAATTTATTATTATAGAGACCAAACTCGAAATTAAAAATTTCTGAGTTAGGTCACTATTGTTTCTAAAGGTGCGATATGTGTAAGTAGTTTTTACAATAACAGAAGTGTTTCTTGTAGCTTAGTTTGAGTTCTGAAAAATTTAGTTTACACCGCCTGCCATGTATTTTTGTCTTTATTATTTCTCTGTCCAAGGTTGTCTGGAAGAGATCGCTATTTAGCGGTAAGACCTACTGTTGTATACCTATAGTTAAAATGTACTGTTCCGTGTTTATGTTTTTTTTGGTGTTCAATAAAGAGTATTTGTATTGTATCGTAAATCTTATCACAAACTGACCTTGTCCCGAATTAAGTTAAATTTTGGATATGTTTTAGTACCCACCCAATTTTCTCTCATGTACATTTATCTTGTAAACATTCAAATGAAGTACTTGTATGTGACAGGTTAAAAATTGCGGCAGACAAAAACAAAATGTGTGTGGTGTGTCGCGAAGCTAAATTGTTTGCTACAAAACTTATTTTTCACTTTTCGTGCTGTTTAATTTACCAGAAGGGTGTTTTTAAAGTGTTTAGTTTACTGGCAATTTTACAGAGGTTTTTTAATTAATCTATCGCTGATTGTTCTGGTTTTGACAGAAAGTAGCGTTTGATAGAATGTAATTCAATGAAATGATGCAATCGATGAAGTGAAATTCGATAAAATCTTGGTTAACCTACTGTGACACCATTGTGTGGTGAGTCAGGGTTTGATTGAACTGATAGTAGATCAGTTAATAAAAAAAAATGGCTAGAGACTTGCAATGATGGCCCTATTGAAAAAGAAGCAAAAAACGTTCTTATAATTTATAAATTACGCAATTTATGAATTAAATTCTTTTAATTACTTTTTAGTACAACTCATATTTTTACCCAACACACATACATATTATACTGGGTGATTGGTAGCTAGGTGCAAAGCTTTACGGGGGTGATAAACTATCGATTTAACCCCCATGTATGTTCAGAAATTGTTATTAGTTTCCGACATATTGATCGTTTTAATCGGTTTTTTTGACATTTTTCCTTATATCCGTGTTACTAAGAACCCTGAAATTCATGTATTAATTTAAAAAATATAGTGATTTCTTGCACGATTAGTATCACTATGAACGAAGAAAGTTTTTAAAGCTAAATGCCAAATTTAATTTCATTACAAATTTTTGAGTAATCACACAAAGTTTGTTTTTCCATACTAGATGAAAAACCAACGTGGGGTTATCTTAGTATGGAGAAAGTAACTTTGCGCGTTTGCTCAAAAAGTTATTATAAAAAAAACTAGTCATGTAGCTTTAAAAACTTAATAGTGATAATCATGCAACGTTTTTTTTCTAATTAATACATGAATATAGGGGTTTTTCGTAACACGGACTTAAGGAAAATTTACAAAAAATCCAATTAAAATGATCAATATCTCGTAAACTAATAACAATTGCTGAACATACATGGGGGTTAAATCGATAGCTTATGGGCTGCTCTACCACCCCCTTAAAGCTTTACACCTAGCTACCAAACACTCTGTATACACACATACATTTCCCTAATCTAAATATGGACGGACAGACCACTTAGTATTTTATAGAAACGGATTATCTTACATTTGCAAGCATGCAATACCAGGATTACAACGTAGTCCATTAGTAAAATCAATACGGCTTTTTAGTTATAGGCCGGTTCAAATGTGATGAATCTTTAATCTTTTTTGTAAATGGTCTTGTTGCCTAAAATAAAGTTATTATAATCTATGGTATCCTAAATATAAACTAAACGGTAATTTCTAAATAAGTACAATAGATATTTAAATTAGCTGAGCGCATTAAATTTCCGTACAAAATATGATAATTGATAACGTTTCTCTCCCCTTAAACCCGATATCATGAAAAACTATGTCTATACGTTTTCCTTTCCAAGATTTTTTTCTTAGAATTAAATCAATTAAAAAAAAAAAACCTACAGACCTAGATCTTTATAATAACTATAATATATCATAATATGAATATTATTCAAAAATCGTGGAAATTGGACTTGATTTAGGGGGTGACAAACGTTAACGCCCGGAGCTACATTTGTATGTCTATTTTTGACAGCTACGCGATTTTGGCGGCGCCGTACGCCGTACATTACTACAGAGGCCGGGAAGTAGGGGGTTGCCGGCCGAGTTATATAGATAGTTATACGAGGCTGGCAACCCCTTTTCACGGCGAGGTATGTATGTATAGTGCTTTTCTCAAACATATGCAATGAAATAAAAAAAACATGTGTGTAATAGGCAGTAGCGCGGATATTTTTGATCGGATAACCAAAAAGCCACTGAAAAAAAAAATATTTGCTATTAGGCTGTTCATAAACACAGCCGCCATGTTAACATAAAAAAAATAAAAAAATTACTTCCCGGCCTAGGCCTTCAATTTTGTATGATATTCCTTTACAGCTCTCTCGAGTTGTTCCGGCCGCAACGTGATACTATGAAGCCTAAAATAACTAACATAACGCCAACATTTCATTTCATGTTTGAGAAAAATAAAGAAGTGTATTATTTTTAGGTCAGTTAAGATACGTTTTATAATTGAATCGAGTAACATCCTTTTATAATTTAGTGCCCATCCAATGTTAACACTAGGTTTATATTGTATGAAATATGGACGAGGTCCCTCCCAAAGGCCACGCTCAATGTAACGACGCAAGCCCGTTCCCAATAAACTGGCCTATTGATGGGGTCGGGGTCTTATATTTGGGACATTGCAGTGGAAACAAAGTGTAGGAAATATTAGGTCGGCCATTTTTGGTTTCGAAACAACGAAATGTTACAAGTTTGGCGGATTTCGGCCGATTGTTACAATATCGGTTAACTGTTGACTTGTTGACTTTGTGTTACAAAATATTGCCATTCTTGAAGGACATAATAATATACATACATACATAAACTCACGCCTTCATTCCCAGAGGGGTAGGCAGAGCTACAGAATTATCAGCAACTCTAAAAACTTGTTGATACTTCTGTAACCACATTTTGCACGATCGGGCTAAGATGTTTCCCAGTGTATTAGTGACAGGTTGCAAGCCCATCGCCTAACAGTACTAGAAACCTATATTCCCTTAGTCGCCTCTTACGACATCCACGGGAACACACTATTCCAACCCGGCAACCACACGGTAAAACATAATACTTAATATAGTTAAGTAATTAACAAATAATGTGATTTTATTGTAAGGTTGTTTAAATAAAAGTTATAATTTTCAAAATTTAGTTTTCTACCATTTCTATAAAATTTGTAGGTTTAAACGATTATATATTTAATAAAGGCCATATTTAATGATTTCTAAAATAGGGATATAAACTGTGGATCCAAAGTTCACCAATGAAGCCACAAATTATAAAACTTCAAATCATCATCGTCATCATCATGTCAGCCGAAAGACGTCCACTGCTGGACATAGGCCTCCCCCAAAGGCTCTCCACTCAGAATATTATTAATAAAAGTGAAAAAAAAAAACTAAAATTAAAACAGTAATTTCAAATATTACAAGCTTATTAAAAAAATACTACTTTTGATAAATAGTGATTTCAATGTCACCAT
The DNA here is from genome assembly GCA_927399475.2 of Acleris emargana. NCBI lineage: Eukaryota > Metazoa > Arthropoda > Insecta > Lepidoptera > Tortricidae > Acleris > Acleris emargana. The sequence goes on from OV656858.1 coordinate 3,057,542, forward strand.
AATAATTTTTCACAACACTGCTCGGAAATATGGCCATAGATGCTCTTGTTTGGGGTCACAAAACGTCACTTATAAGGACAGACCAAGAATGTTTTTGTCGGCATTTGCTGATTGGTCGAGAACATTGCTGTCCAACTTTAATAACCAATGAAAACCAATCAATCAATTTTTGTGTCATAGCTCCTTAAAATGAAAAATTGGAATCAACCAATCATAATACACCATTTTGTGTCGTAAAATATTAGGTGTATTTTTGCTAAAAGATACACAGACTAAAAACTATGTCACTGCTTTTTTTATGCAATTCAAACTTGGCCCCTAATCTCGAACCACTAGAGATAAAATAACATGGGATATAAGGCGAAACAAATACAATATTATATGGAGTTGACATCTTCATCTCGAATGTTAGTTTATTAATCTCGAAAGCCGAGAATAGGGGTCCAGATTAAAAAAAAAGTTATCTTTGGTAAAATTGGCGATAATACATACAATTTTATTTTATTTTCTCTCAGTAGTTGTGAAAAGCACTATGTCTGCCTCAACTACGTTTCGGCCCTCTATATGACTCGTCCAAAAATCTCGTACTTTCTAACCTCTGCAACAATGTACTATAGTCACCGATACAATCGGAGAAATACAAAAATAGTCTTTCTGAATTCGTAATTTTCCATACCCGAACCGACTAAACAGATAAAGAACTCCGATTTAATGGTAACCCTTAATTTTACAACTGATATCTCTTCAACGGCTCCCTGCCTTTCCAAAAATATGTTTGGCAAAACGTACACTACAATAACTACCTAAATTTCAAAAATCGTAAGAATCGGACTTGATTTATGGAGTGAGAAACATTATCAACCGGACCAATTTTTATGTATGGAGTTCTTTTGACAGCTAAGGGATCTAAGCGACAGTTCACAATGTACTCCAGTAAAAATTAAAAATCGAATTTCAAAACAAGAGACGTAAGTAACAAAATCCTAGACGGCCTTTTGTTAGTATGAAAAGTTATTCCCGCAAACCGATATATTCCGTACTACACCGACATAAAATACATTCGCGCGAGCCCTTTTGGCTTGGTTCACTCTATTGTAGTATTTTTGGGTCGCGATAATTCCTTGTCACCTATTGTGGGCCATGAAAGGGTGTATTGTGGTGCATGCACAAGGAACCGACCTTTTGAATAAGTTCGCTGGCTCGAAGGGAAATCTTTATTAATATTTGTGATTAAATGGTGAAACTGTTTGTATTTTTGGGAGGTTTATTGGGAAATTATGGATTTTAGGGGCTTGCCCAGTTGCTAGGTTTGTTGTGTAGGTCCTTGTACAGCGTCTGTGTTGATTTCTATTAGTTTTGACACGTTTTCCTGCTCAACTACGCGTGAATATATATTAATATTTTGTTTTATGTGAGATTCATTGGTTAAGTTTATTATTGTATAATATCATAAGTTATATTTAAAAACCAACTGACTGTTGAGTTTCTTGCGGGGTTTCTTCTGAGCAGTGGTCTCTTGCGAAGCGCTGGTAGATTTTTGACGTGTGAAAGTGCCCGTGCGGCCTACTTACTGAATAAACATCTTTTATCTTTTTAATTTTATCATCTCATCCTTTAATATACTATGTTGTTGTTGTTGTGTTCCGGTGTGGGGAAAAGACAACCTTTGAAATTACTATTATTAATCCATTCATAGTTAGCCTCAGTGTTGGCAACGCCTTTGCTGTCTTACGACCGTAGCCTTAATAAAGCAAATATAATAGGTCACTAGCTTTCGCCCGCGACTTCGTCCACGTAGAAGTCGCTTATCGCTGCTCTTTGGAGAACTGTCCAATTTTCCGGGATAAAAACTATCCTTTGTCGTATTCCAGGACCTAACCAATATGTGTACCAAGTTTCATCTCGACCCTTCTCGAAGCGTGAAAGACGGACAAACATACACACTTTCACATTTATAATATAAGTATAGATAAGTCTCATTGACCATCCGGCCTGGGTCTTAAAAAAATGGTTCAATCCTTAATTTACTTTCTAAATTTTTCGATACAGACATTACAATGGGCAGAAGCAAAGGACAATGGGCAAAAATGACCCCACCCACCAACAGAGATGAAACATGTCCCAGTTTTTAGGTCTTGGCAATATTATGTTTTTTTACTATGGTGACGATCGCCATATCTATGGGGTTTTCTTGGAAAGCCATTATCATATCCTATATGAATTTGTATGTTGAAGAAGCGAAGGAAATTTGTCAGGATCGTAGCAAGTGGAAAGAAGTGGTCTCTGCCTACCCCTCTGGGAAACAGGCGTGATTTAATGAATGAATGAATGAATGGAATTTGTTTAAAAATGAACACATTCTTGCATTGCGTGACTCATAAAAGGTTTTTTTCATAGAAAAAATCCCATCGATTTAGCTACTAAAATATATATTTTGTCTTGTTTTGGGTCCTAATGAACATATAAACATGCATCCCGTGTTTGTCGGAGGGTGGGGACGGGGGACCTACAAAGTTGTCTATCACCCTTTCGTCCAAATAGAAAAATGTTATTAATGTTGTCATTATAATTTGTATGATTAATTTCTAATCTAGCATTATTATTTTGAACAATACTCGCCGTTGATTGACATTTAATTAAGAATATGAGTCCATTCTTAATTGAATGTCATTCAACCGCAAGAATTAGCCATGTCTAACAATAAGTAAATGGTGAAAAATAATACTGCTGCTGTGATCTATAATTGATTAACACCTAACCTGCTGAATAAGATCACTCATACATACACGCTTTTATTCCCAGAGTGGGTTTGGCAAAATTACAGAATTACCAACAACTCTTAAAAGTTGTTGGTAATTTAGTTGGTAAAGGCCAAGATGTTTACCAGTGTATTAGTGACAGGTTGCAAGCCAAGAGCACTCTATGTTCAAAATTTCGTCATTTTGACGTCATCGGCACCAAATGACACGTGTTATAATTTAATGTTTTAATGTTTATTGAACATAGATGATGATATTTATTAGGGTAACCAACGGTACAATATAACTAATAGCTAAAAATATATTACAACATCAACCACTAAAGTTGCCATAAGTTAAAAATACAAATTACACGTGAGTACAAAGTTTACGTTTAGTTTAGTTTTTAAATAGTTGGCGTTATACAAAGAAATTATGAACGGAACAAAAGAAAAAAATTACGATTACAAAAAAGCAGACTAAGTGCTAAGACGGCTGATGGTATCGAAACACGTCAATAGCCATTTTCATTTTCTGTGTTTAATAAAGGCCCTGGATATGATTTTAACACTCTTTAGTATGTTACTTATTCACATAAAACAATAATTATGACTAAAAACAAAAACGCGCAACATCCGCAGATATTGATGCTGGCCTCTTCAGTCATTTCGTGACCACGGTCGTTGCTTCTGATCAATAAGGGCCCGTGGAACTATAACAATAGAGCTGAATATGCAAGTTTGTGTATCTGAAGCATTCCTTTGAAAAGCAAGAAATATTTTCGCATAACATCCTTTTAGGCTGACATTGCAGAATATAACAAACATCTATGGTGTAGATTAGATTAGGTTAGTATTTTACAATAATTAAAATAAAAACATGGTAAAAGATACATTATGCATAAAAAATATATGTGACCCAACAATGAACCCTGTGGTACCACCACCTCTGGGACGCTTTAGACGCAACGCTATTGCAATTTCCACGCAGACGAAGTCACCGAGCACAGCTAGTGTTTTTTTTATGGCATAGGAAGGCAAACGAGCACACATGCCACCTGATGGTAAGTAGAAACTGTGACCCATAGACATTCGCATTCACAAGACTGCAAATGCACTGCCAACCCTGAGGACTAAGATGGAATGCCTCTATGCTAGTCATTTCACCGGCTGTCTTATCCCCAAACTGGAACACAACCATGCAAACACTGCTGCTTGGCGGTAGGTTAATGGATAAGTTGGTGGTACCAACACGGACGGTCCCTGCACAAGGTTCTCCCACAAGTTTAGTATCAAATAAATATGATCTGATATTTGCATTCTGTCCATATTGTTTCTTCTAATGGACTTCGGCTTAATCCCCCGGTTGCGTGCAAACTTGTAATGGAAAAACTAGCCGACTCAGATTTACTTGCTATTCGTATACTTGGCGGTCCCGGTTGCTTGCCGGAGTTTTTTAATCATCGCCACAAAAGTTTTGTCGCGTCACGATTGTGTTTGATTATTTTCACTGTTTACTTTTTGTTTCTTTGCAATAACGTCGTACCTTTGTGTATAGTACAGTCAACGTCAAAAGTAAGTGATCAAAATTAACATGTCAAAACATGTTCAAGCATGACGCCCCAGATAAAACAGATTATAACAAAGTGTCATTTTTAACTGAATATTTAATTAGTCAAAAGAAAATGATCATAAAAGATGCCATAACTGTCTCTTTACAGAACATTTCAAAAAATAATTATTATTTATTTTACCTAAGTGTCAAGACTGTCAAGTGTCCAACAAGATAAAGTCAAAATTACAAAATCTCGAAATGAAAAGTAGGGTAATCACGGCAGTAAATAAGGATTTATTCTAAATGTTGCAAAAAAAAAACAAAGCGAAGTAGTAGGAACTTATTTCAACCCTTGACGGAAATGAGAGGTGTTATAGTTGTTTCGCGTGTTTGTCTTACGAGTATAACCGACGTTAACCGAACGTCTGACTAGTATTCCGAAGTGGTCTTGAGAAGACATGAAAGCCCAAACATTCATATTCACTTACATGTGATACTTTGGTAGTATTACTGACTATTGCTATTTTTGAAAATCAGTTTAATTTGGAATACTCAGTAATGACTTTAACTGTTTGAATGGCATGTCACTTACTTATGACACATTACGAGCTAATTTACTTATGCTAAACTACAATAATCAGAGACATCTGTCTTAATTTATTGTATATACTATTTTGAGACCCTATTTCATCAGTTTCTTTTGCTGTTGACTGTACCAGCAATAATATACAGGGTGCCCCTGACCTTGGGGCTTTAAATGCATGGATCGTTTTTACTCATGAAACTGGTTCTTAAATTTTATTTCTTTCTTACAAATTAAATGTAGTTTTCAATGTACGCGATCCAATACTCCATTATCCTTTAGCCCTCGTACCAAGGAAATGTCACCCCCGTACAGTCAACGTCAAAAGTAAGTGATCAAAATTAACATTTCAAAACATGTTCAAGCATGACGCCCCAGATAAAACAGATTATAACAAAGTGTCATTTTCAACTGAATATTTAATGAGTCAAAAGAAAATGATCATAAACGATGCCATAACTGTCTCTTTATAGAAAATTTCAATAAAGAATAATTTTGTTTTCTACCTGTGTGTCAAGTGTCCAACAAGATAAAGTCAAAATGACTAAATCTCCAAATGAAAACTAGGGTAATCACAGCAGTTAAAAAGGATTTATATTAAATGTTGCAAAAAAAAAACAAAGCGAAGTAGTAGGAACTTATTTCAACCCTTGATAGAAATGAGAGGTGTTATAGTTGTTTCGCGTGTTTGTCTTACGAGTATAACCGACACTAACCGAACGTCTGACTTGTATTCCGAGGTGGTCTTGAGAAGACATGAAAGCCCAAACATTTATATTCAATTACATGTGATAGTTTGGTAGTATTACTGACTATTGCTATTTTAGAAAATCAGTTTAATTTGAAACACTCAGTAATGACTTTAACTGTTTGAATGGCATGTCACTTACTTATGACACATTACGAGCTAATTTACTAATGCTAAACTACAATAATCAGATACATCTGTCTTATTTTATGGTATATACTATTTTGAGACCCTATTTCATCAGTTTCTTTTGCTGTTGACTGTACCATGAGATAGTGATTATAATAATATGACCATGATTGAATACACTGATTTTACAATTAGACTTTAACATCAATTAGTTATCTAAACTTAAGTTTTTTTTTAATGTTGCAAAACAAAAGTAGTTTAGTTTAGCGAGTAAAATCGATCGTTGGATTTAAAGCCCCAAGGTCAGAGGCACTTTTTTTTATCCAATCAATCAATCAATTTGATTTTATAGCGCCATCGAAACCATCGATGATTCCGCCAATGTCAAGGTTCAACATTCCAACATTGAACGGAAAAATATCTGACACGTCTTTATAACCAGAGGCATAAGAGCAAGTCAGATATTTTGGCGCCCAATTTTGGAAAATATATTATATGCTGTACGAAAGGCTTGTAGTACTGTTAGGCGATGGGCTTGCTACCTGTCACTAATATACATACACTGTTAAACAGCTTAGCCTAATTTGTGCAAATTGTGGTTTGCCGTGTGGTTGCCGGGTTAGAATAGTACCACTCCATGTCTTCCCGTGGATGTCGTAAGAGGCGACTAAGGGAATAAAGGCTTACAGTACAGTTAGGCGATGGGCTTGCCACCTGTCACTAATACACTGGGAAACATCTTAGCCTACTTGTGCAAAATGTGGTTACAGAATTATCAAGAAGTTTTAAGACTTGTTGGTAATTATTTAGCTCTGCCTACCCCACTCTGGGAATGAAGGCGTGAGTTTATGCATGTGTATGTATGTGGTTACAGAGTTATCAACAAGTTTTTAGAGTTGTTGGTAATTCTGTAGCTCCGCCTACCCCACTCTGGGAATGAAGGCGTGAAGGTATGTATGTATGTATGTATGCTGTACTGTAGTCGCCAGTAAGATAGCAGTAGATCGCTACCACCATTTTATCCTACTAAGTATGTACGCGTAGAATAAGTTTCCCGTAACACCCCCTAATTAAAACCTTTAGAGGATGGATTTCCAAAAAAAACCGTTTTAGTACACCATTAGAATATTCTCTATTCAAAATAAAATCCCTTGGTCCAGCGGTTTCTTCTGTATATTGATAAATCAGTCAGCCAGTAATTTTCTTTTTTATAAGCTTCTATTTAACTTGCAATGTATGTATGTATGTAAGGGTCAAATCTTGCAAGTTAAATTTGACCCACTTCCCGGTTTCCGATGAAGCTGAAAATTTGCATACACCTTTAGTTCTGATGACAATACAATAATATAGTACCTGGTTGAACTACGACAATATTGAAATATTGAAAACAGATTCGGGCTAAAGAAATTATATCTCACTCACTTTTTCCATAGGTTTTGACGGCTCCTGTGGTCCCGGGACACTTTCACACCACCTTGACGTAAATTCCAATCCAAATTTCACAGTTTTTGATATTTACAACGACGACATTGACGACGCGTGCCGGCCGGCATTAGCGCAAGTTGAGAAGACGAAAAAATGGCCGCCCTCTGGTGGCGGAAGACCGAGTGTATCAGCTCGTTCAGCCGCTCCGTTCACTCGTTTTAGAACGGATCAGTGGTGGATGCACGGGAAATTTAAACGCACATTTACGAGAGAGATTTGGTCTCAAGCCCGAAATCGTACAGTACCATTGAGCTGGTCTGATGATGGAGACTTAGGGTGGCCATAGGAACTCCATATTACACATGATAAACCCGTCGTGTTTGGGCTTGTTGGAATCGTCTTGACGAGTAGATGACGACTGTAGAATAAAACAGCCAAGTGCGAGTCGAACTCGCGCACGAAGGGTTCCATACCATTATCTATATTATCATTAGCAAGAAACGGCAAAATCACGTTTCTTGTATGGGAGCCCCCCTTAAATATTTATTTAATTCTGTTTTTATTTGCTGATATAGCGGCAACAGAAGTACATCTTCTGTGATTTTTTTTACTGTGTAGCTATCACGGTTCGTGAGATGCAGCCTGGTGACAGAGAGACGGATAGACGGACAGCGGAGTCTTCGTAAAAGGGTCCCGTTTTTACTCTTTGTGTACGGAACCGTAAAAAGTACAGTGGGCAACAAAAGCTTGTTCCAAAAATGAATTTTTTGACGGAAACTTATTTATACACCGGGTGACTTTGATATCATATCATATCACTTATGACATAGCGTCGGTGAAACTGTAAAACCGCGTAAGTATTTTTTTTAATACGGAGCAAAATGCACTTTTTTAATAAGAAAGTAAGGTTTATTCTGCTCTATCATAAATTTGTTAGTTACGCGGTTTTGCAGTTTCACCGACGACAGGTATTAAATGAAGGATAATCATACATTAGGACTTATTATTAGTTTTATTAGAACATTTACTATAATCAAAGAAGGCTAATACAAACAACCGAGTCAATGGTACACTATTTGTCATTAACAACCACAATCATGTGTGTTGTATTACCAATTTGATGCCACCCTGTATATATAGCTCATCACAGTGTTTATATCATTTACAATAAGTAATTCTACTTGACATTGAGATAGACTAAGCTCGTTAATTTGGAGATAAGTCATTATAATCTTACCTAATCTTTCTAGACACGTTCATTAATTTAATTAATTAGTAGCATGATACCCATGATTAAATTGTTTTGATCTTTTGTTATAATAGACTCTACTACTAAGTTAGAAATGAGATTTATTTGTAGAATTTGGTAATAAACCGTCACTTAAATCACAGAATAGATAACTAATACTAGTAACGTAGCGGCTTGAAACTGTCACAGATAAATAATATTGACATTTATTAAGATTGACGAAAGAGATATACAGATCGAAAGTGAGTGGAAGAGTCAGGAGGGGCCGCCCTAGGCGTAATTTTTCGAATCAAATCGGAGAAATACTGGAAAAGGGCCAAATCTTAAGTACCCATAACCGACGTGCGTGCATGACTCGATGTATGAATGTGGAAGAAGCGAAATAAATTTGTCAAGATCGTAGCAAGTGGAAAGAAGTGGTGTCTGCCTACCCCTCTGGGAAAGAGGCGTGATTTAAAATATGTATGTATGTATGTTTACGATTATTTATTACATAAACCATTATTTTTGAGGCGAAGGAGAAGGCACGCGAGCACACAGGCAACCTGATGGTAAGTGTGATCCGAGACTCTTAGACAATAATCGCATTATATTGCCAACCCTGCGGACTAAGATAGAATTAAAAAACCGGGCAAGAGCATGTCGGACCATGCTCAGTGTAGGGTTCCGAAGCCGTTACTACAAACAAATTAGACCTCGCGACAAACTTAACTTTGCCGTTGGAGAACTGTTATTCCCATACCTCGAACAAATCATGCGGATGACGTAAAAATGACGTACCTAATTTTGCACACAGGATGATGTCTGTATTGCAACATCCGTATGTCGTATTGCACGAAGTAACAGATTAACCGCGTATAATTTCAAGAAATCTATACAGAATTATCTGAAAAATAGGATGATGTACTTAGTGAATAAAATAAATGTTACGAGATTTGTTTACGTAAGTACGATAATTGATAAGAAAAGTTAATTAATAAGTTAAAACTCACTGTTTTTGCATATTCACCATCAATGCATTTTTTAATGAAACTGCGGAAATTTTTATTTTGTAATTGCATCCAGGGTATGTTTGCGGCAATCATAGACCTCTAGTGAATTTAACATGGACCTCAGTCCATGTTAAATTCACTTTGCGTTTTTTTTGTTCTATGTTTTTGATGTGTTTGGTTGTCTCCAAATGCACTTTAATGTTGCTTATTTTCGGTGCTATGTTTTGATCACAGCACGAGCAATACACGTTTTTATCAAGTATCTCCAAAAACAGAAAATTACAACAATATTCTTGTAAACGCGACATTCTTTTGCGTCTTTTGAAAAAATTGTAAAGAAAAATCTAAATAATTACGGAGTCACTTTATTGTTCAACTGAATGACAATGTCAGTCAAAGATGTTATGTACCTACTCGGCTCATGTTAAGTGGCGATATCGTTTTATTAAAGAGGTTGATAATTGATAAGTAGTAATTGTTTATGAAAATACTTTTTGAAATCATCCTATGAGTGGTTTGACGTCATCCGCATGATTTGTTCGAGGTATACTTATTCCCATACATTGACATAGGTCGCGGTCAATTTACCAATACCGCAAATAAGTTTTCGGTGGGTAAAAACATTTAAACCGCTTGTAACTCAGGAACCACTGCAGTCTACTTGTTAGTGATAGTTTTACTGTGAAATTTAGAATTATGTGCTTTCATTTAAGATATTTTTAGCATTTTTTGTTTTGGATGTAGGGGGGGGCGACACTTGACTCTAACAAAACTTAGAGCTTTAAAACTTAATATTTCATAAACGGATACCTTAATCGAAAAATTGTTTCCATTAACGCGGAATATTTTGGAAAGACCATCAATACCCTAAACAATGGGCTGGACGAAAAAAAAAAATACCAAGAAATTTTTTCAACATTTTATTTTACCACTTTTTTTCTTTCTTTCAATGGTCAGGGTCCCAGTGGGTTGATAGTATATACGTAACTATTATAGGTATTCTTCTTGTGCGTTAAGGCGAAAATTGGCGGACACGTTTCGTAATTAACGCATTTGCTGCCGTCGCTTTGCCCGGAACTTTGTTTTCTCCCCAGTGTACCACATCTTTCGTTACGGCGAAAGCATTTTTTATAAACAGATATTGAATACATAGCGTCATTATTGGCAATAATGTGGACTTGAATGACTTCTTATGTACTTTAGCTGGACCTCCCCCGCCCCCGCCCGCGCCTTTTCCCCGCGGGCGCCTGTGATAACAGAAATGGCTGTCGCGTGCGCATCTTTCTACTATCTGCAGCGATAAAACACTGTGCTTTGATGTAAACTTTAATTTCTTTTCTTTTCTTGTGGACCTTTATTTGTGTGCTGTGCTGCAAGACCTAGGCCAGACGTAGTTCAGGCGCTGGACGCCACCCCTGGAGTAAGCCAGGCCATCGGATCTCATCAGGTGAGCGAATTGCCTAGTAACTGATTGTTGCCTACATATTTGGGTTTTGTGGTAATTTTCTAATGCTATCAAAAGGTATTTGTGCGACCACCAGGTTATCCAGGGACCACTAAGGCATGACACCAGCGAAATATGAGCCGTATTTATTGTGGCTGTACTTACCTGCTTTTTATGTCCCATTCGCATAGCCGTGGTTGTTGCTGTGATTCCGTTTTCGACAGCTTTTTGCGTTCACCCATTGCCTCTTTCAAGGCACATCCGTTGTAATTGTTCGATTTGGTTTTTGTTATCTCTTTTTTTCCGTTGTAACTAGTTTGATAAACTTGTGAATCACTGATTGATTTGCGAAATATTTTAAGATTAAGTTTAACTTGCTAATTAATTGTATAAAATTCGCTATTTCATGTTCCTTGATGTTGTTGTTTTTGCGCTCACGCACAGTTAATAGGATATGCGCTCAGGCAGGCAACGACAGATTGTAAACGTGCATGGCAGTTGGCACAGAAGTGTAGCTAAGCTAATAAGCGAGCCTGACCTAACCTAACCTGAGCGCGCTGCCTGTTCTAGTGACTGTTGTTTTTTGTTTTTATTTTCCCTTTGTTTCGTTTTGTTTGTATTAATTTAATATTTATAATGTATGTGTCACCTTCCGTTTTTTCACCAAGCGGCCCCAACGGAAGACCAGCGTTGGCTTCACAGCCAGCACATGCTGAGTTGGGCATGCAGCATTAATTAGCACATCTATCTCTTGTCTCATTTTCTTCTTTTTTATTGATACTTTTATTTTTTGTTGTGTGTTATTGTTGTGAATAAATATTTTACTTACTTACTTACTTACTATATAGCTTTTCTCCACTATTATTGATCCTTTTCTATTCAAGTACTGAGTAATAAACGCTCACTGTTCCCACTAAGTAGCCCCGTGAATCATGCAGCCATACATAAACATATATGTTAACTCCGGGAGGTCGGACCTCATCGCGTACTTAGCCGAATTAAGTCCGCGCCGTCCTTTCTTCATCTTACGGTATTGGAAAGCAGGGTTGAACATTGAGAATTTTTCTTTTTAATTTTAAGGTTTTGTGAACTATGACACAATCATCTTGAGTTAAAGTAAGTTTTGTTTTTTTGTTAAAAAAAATGTTTTTAAGGAACTTGATTTCGCATGTGTATAGAGTATTTAATTTGAAAATGCTCCAGCAACAGTTCATATCAATTAAAGCGTTGTAATAGTTGAAATTCGAACAGTATTTAAAATAAAACATTGTGATTAAAAATGAGTGAATAAATATTGTTTGTGACTCAATCATTCACGAACGTTACAGCTTCGTGAAAAGAGGAGAAATATGTGACACTTAGGGCCGTACGCCGTATTAATAAACTCATCTTGGTTGAGATATCAGTCACGTCAAAAATGACGGCTTTCTATGGGTTGACGTTTACTTTGACGTCTCTCGAGACGGACATCTCAGTCAAGACGAGTTTATTAATACGTCTAATTTAGTCCATATTCAGGATTAGGACTTTGGTTACTTTTCCTGACTTAAAAAAACTGATTTATTGCTTATTTATAACAATCATTTTCTTCAGTCAAAAAAAGTGTAAACGTACCCATTTTCGGCAGTTAGGTAAAGATTTAGCACTCAGTCACGTATGTGAATACGTATTTATATTACATAAAAGGGAAGCAATATTTTTATAAGGTGAGGTCCAATGATATTTTTTTTTAAATAAATTTGTTGGTGAATTAAAAAGAGCTAAGTTGACAACCCTGATGAACATAGCAGGCTGTTCAATAGAATATAGAAAAGGGACGGAGCGAAAAAAGCAATCTACCTTCTCATTTATACAAACTGCCTTAATTTTATCCGTATTTAGAAATATTTCAGCCCTAACAACTTCAACGGTATTCAAGTAAATTGGAAAAGGTTTTTATGTGAAATAATTAGCTAATTTTTATGCAATAATTTATTTCTGCTGTGATTTAGCTAAAACTATTTCACTATAATAGTTTCGTCATGGCTAGCTATGCAAACCTCACTTTAACTAACAAAGCTATCATACTTCAGTACAGTTTCATTATTTAAAAACGCGGAATGACGCGTGATGATTGTGGAAGAAGTTATTCTGCAGTGTTTTTTTTTTAATTTAGAACGGTCGGCCCCGAAATTCGAATGATCTATACAAATGTCCTTCATAGAAGACATTAGGCAGGAATAAGATATTGCTAAATAATTCTGGGGAGCACGAGGATATCATGAAAATTGAGTCTATAACGCACGTTACAAATACATATTAATACCCTTTTACCCGACTACGGCTAAGCCCAAAAGGAAAATTATTAACAAAATAACTTGTTCATTATTTATTTATTTACATACATAAACTCACGCCTTCATTCCCAGAGTGGGATAGGCAGAGCTACAGAATTACCAAGCACTCTTAAATAATTTGTTGATAATTCTGTAACCACGTTTTGCACAATCAGGCTAAGATGTTTACCAGTGTATTAGTGACAGGTTGCAAGCCCATCGCCTAAGAGTACTAGAAGCCTTTATTATTCCCTTAGTCGCCTCTTACGACATCCACGAGAAGACATGGAGTGGCACTATTCTAACCAGGCAACCACACAGCAGTTATTTATTTATTTAAACTTAATTGCACAAAACAAATGCAAATGGCGGACTTAATGCCTAAAGGCATTCTCTACCAGTCAACCTCATGGTAAACAGAGAATACATGGTGCAAGTGGAGATCTAAACAGTGTTGAAAACTTAATTCAATACCTACTTGATTCTAAAAATGTATAGAATACATAAATAATAATATGTTCAAACAAACATACATATAATACTCAAATCCATATGAAAACAATGCGTGATGAAGATGATGACACTTTACTCAAGTTCTTGCTTGTGTAGATGTTGGCGAAGCTTACGCTTAAACACGAATTTGCTGGAAACTTGTCGTATTTCAAGAGGGAAAATTACAATTTCATTGGGACTATTACAAGCGTTTTTAACCTTTAGGAGCTTGGTCTAATTAGCAGTGATCGGATTTCACGGTGCAACACGGCGGAATATAGAGTGGAAATCTTAATATGGATATGACCAAAATCCCGGGATCTGGTTCGAAAAGAAAATGCAATTGTTGTGATATTTAAATTAGGCATTAAGATAAGATTTTAGACGTGTAAAGAAATCGATTGAATATATAAAATGTTGAGAAAATAATTGTATGCTATTTCAATTTCATACAAACTAATAAAATATAATATCTGTGTGTGTGATAAACTGATTATGCGTACCGTGTTATATCTTTTATTTATATTCACTAAAGACTAATTAGCAGATCAGTTTTAAACAGAGTAATTAAAAAAAATACATTACGTACAGCGAAAATATTTATTCCAAACCCAAACGTTAAAATGTTAGGAAATTTATCATATGATTAAATTTGAAACATTACCCTCTTTCAACAACATAAGTCTCGGAATCCCGGGACATATCCATATTAGCATAATGTTTGAGGTCATTCACCCCGTGTTGCACCGTGAAATCCGATCACTGCTAATTAGGCAGAAAATTTCTGAAAAAAAAATGCATTAGGCAACAAAAACTTGTCTCAAAAATGAAGGTTTCTCTGAAACTTATTTCGAAATTAATTAGATTACACTTGTTTTGTAATAACTTAAAAACAATCGTAAGAATTTTCGATATAACACCTGTTTAGTACAGTCAGCGTCAAAAGAAACTGATCACTTAAATACCTTGTCGCTTTACTGTCACATAAGTAATGTCAAGCAAGATTGTCTAATGTGTTTATGCGATAAAGTACAAAAGTAGCTTGAAGTGACCAGTTACTTTTGACGCTGACTGTACTGTTCTATTAAGTTTATTAAACTTTAAAATTTGGTAGAAGGACTAAAAATATTATTAAATCTATAACGAAAATTGAATCAAATCGAACGAAATCAAAGAGTTACCAACCAAGAATAAAGGGAAAATCGTGCGCGCTCGAATTCGCCGTTTGAAAAGTGCAACGTTCAAAATGTAGGATTTCATATCCGAACCGGAAATTTAAACTGATTGCAACTGTGTGCCGACGGAAAGTTTGCCAAACTATCAGGCTAGGGTTCCGTGGGTGAATTCAGTTTATCTCTTAAGAATCTACGGTTTAAAGATGTCGAACTAAAAACAAAAGAGTTGCGTCTGTGATGAGTTGAGTGGGGGGCAGTCCTAGCAGCGTCCGGAACAGGTTTCATACATACCTTGACGCCTTCATTCCCTGAGTGCAGTAGGCAGAGCTATAGAATTACCAACAACTCCAAAATCTTGTTGATAACTCTGTAATCACAATTTGCACAATTAGGCTAAGATGTTTAACAGTGTATATTAGGGACAGCTTGCAAGCCCATCGCCTAAAAATACTACAAGTCTTTATTCCCTTAGTCGCCTCTTACGACTTCCACAGGAAGACATGGAGTGGCACTATTCTAAGCCGGCAATCACACGGATTCTTGACAAGTTAGACTGTTCTCCGGTTTGACACAAGAACTCATTCGTATTAAAGTGGTTTCAAGATGACTTAATATGTTAGCATACTCTAAAAAGATGAGATAGAAAAAATAAGAGAGGTTTATTCATTAATTAGGCCGCACGGGAACTTTTACACGTCAAAAATCTACCAGCTCTTTGCAAGAGACCACTGCTGAGATGAAACGCCGCAAGAAACTCAACAGTCAGTCGTTTTTTAAATATTGCTTATGATATTATACTAGTTAAGCAGGAAAATGTGCCAAACTCAGTATGTTCAGAAGAACTCATAAATAATAGTACTCGTAATAATAAAAAATAAAAATAAATATTTACCTATGACGGTGCAAAACAACCACATAAATAGTTTCGACACATTCTCCTACAGAAACCTCACTTAAAACCTGATCTATTCTCAAAGGCCGGCAACGCAGCTGCAATGCCACTCCAGGTGTTGCAGGTGTCCATGGGAGACGGTTATCACTTCACATCAGGTGACCCGCTCGATTGCACCCTCTAGCATAAAAAGTAATGTTCGTTGGACTTTGTGTTCGAAATAAATAAATAAAATAAATAATTAAACGTCTTCATCATGTCAGCCGAAAGACGTCCACTGCTGGACATAGGCCTCCCCCAAGGCTCTCCACTCAGACCGGTCTTGTGCTTTTCGCATCCACCGCGTTCCCGCGATCTTCACAAGGTCGTCATCTTGTTGGAGGCCTACCTTCGAGAGCCTTCTTAACCCATCGGCCATCAGTCCTGCGAGCGATGTGCCCCGCCCATCTATTCATCGGGCTATGTCGGAAACCTTAGTTCTACTGCGGATATCATCATTTCTGATTCTATCACGCAGAGAAACCCCGAGCATAGCCCTCTCCATAGCCCGCTGAGTGACTTTGAGCTTCTTTAAACGTCTTAGACATCTGTTATTTGAAACGTGTTTTGAGACGAGTATTTCAGTCAGATTTTTTTATATTAATAATGGGTTTGCTCTCGACAAACTCAGCTCTTCTAAGCAAATAAACAGTATCCCAATATCAATAACCAAAGCAGTTTTAGTTCTCTGGTCTTAAAAATAAGGTTGATATTGCTACAGAGTTTTATCTGACATACTGCGTATTAGCTTAGGCAAGCGTGTACTGTAAGTAAGTTAATTAACAGTCATGTTTATCGAATACCTTCTCAAGACTGCCAGCCAGAGCCAGATTGATCTTCTTTCTTTTGAGTAAAATGTCTAAATAGAGTAAGGATCCCGAGCCTTTCTTTTATAAATATATTAGTGGTTCCCCCTTGTTTACCCATGATCTTAAATTGTCCGAATGTATGATTTTGCAGAATACTACATACATACATACCTTCACGCCTGTAATCCCAGAGTGGGCTAGGCAGAGCTACAGAATTACAACTTTAAAAAGTTGTTGATAATTCAGTAACCACAGAATACTAATTTCGCATAATTGTTATTCTACTGATACCTTTGACTTTTTTTTAATGTTATAAAAAAAACCCAACTGAACCTACACTATTCTATCAGAATTACAGAAAACATTTAAAAAAATATATTTCCCGTTTAGCTGGAGAAAAAAAATGAGAAAAAAAAATCGGCGTAACTGTACAGACGGGAATAGGGAAATAGAGGGAACCCATATTAAGGATATTTTAAGGACGCCTTTAATAATATATTAAGGCTACGGAACCCTCTACATCTAAAATTTGCGTTTAAGTATTTCAAAGATAGATAAACAAAATAAAGTAAGCAGCAATAATTTGGAGCAAAATTATTTTTAAAATAAAGAACTTAAGTTTAAACGCTTTTATTAAATTTAAACATATTTTAAGATACGAATAATAATAGAAAGTTAAGTTAAGTTTGGTATCTGTGTAGAGTTTAGAAACCCTGTTTTTATTGGTGATGTGCTGTGTTTTACATTATTATAATACGTTATTATTCTGTTGATAATGTTTTATTACAATTTTAGTGTGAAACCCGGGTTATTTTGACAGCTTTTCAATACACATTATATTTATTTCACCCTATTATTTACATACAAAATTATGTAACAGGAGTTTATATCTAGATAAATATACTTTAATATGAGTAAATGGATATATTGTGATTGAAAATGTCCATGAATTTCAGAGCCTTTTACTATCAGATAGCATGTGTACTTGTGTGCATCCTCCATGCCATAAAAAAATGATTCGGAGTTTAACATTTGCTTTCGTTTACACGTACAGTTTGGACCGCGGGAAACGCCACGTTCATTCCAAACCGTACATTTTTAACTATTTTACTATTACAGTTGCATTTACACGTACGGTTCGGAACGAAGATTAGAACGGCGCGTGGGGTACCCCGCGGTCCGTATTTTACGTGTAAAAGCCGCTAATCACTCTAAGCGAATACTGAAATACGGTAGAATCTTAGCTCATAACATCAGTGCAAGGTGCACTAGCCCTACCAACAAACACTTCGCTTTCCAACCCACGGTCGCTATTTTAAAACTTTCCTCTGCAAATGGACAGTCACTACAGACCAGGGACCGGAACCGCTTACCCTTTAAAAGGTTTTCGTTAGGGTATATAATTGACTGGTTTTTACAAACCCTAACGATGCGATAAGCATATCTTCGACTTACCCCAATGAAGAGCTATCCCATACGATACAATTAATTCGACTAAGCGCTTACCAATTCCTTAAAACCCTCGTTAGGCTTTCCCTATGAAGTGTTTATTGAACGGCTTCAAGCTATTTTAATCTCTACGCGCAGTCCATACAAATTATTTTTGCACTACTTAGCAATTGATTGGCTATCCACACACAGGCTTGAACCAACCAATCACACGAATCTGCGAAACAGAGTCAACGGAGAGGGAGAATTAATAGGGTAACACTAACGTAATGCTAAGTGCTTAAATCCAAAACCCTTACGAAACTGGTAACCTCAATGGTTAATCATTCATTAGGGTAAGCCTAACGATAGGGATACGCTAACGTTTGGGAGAGCATATGATGTAGTTACCCGATCGATAGACTTAGTCGAATAAAGGGGTTTTCCGGTCCCTGCTACAGACAGACTCTATATTATTGAATCATTAACACACTCAATATCACCGAGTCAACCAATGAGCCGAATGCGCAGAAATTAACAAAATAATTTGTTTAATCACTTACATGAATGTGCAACGATTAAAGGCTGCATGCAACAATGCACGCCCGCATGCAAATGGCATGCCACGGTGAATAAGCAATGGCATCGATTATGCGGTTGCCTTTAAAAGTAACATGATTGACGTATCGGTAAATTTAATTTCAACATGCGGCTTTCAGTTTACATTGGAATTTTATTTATGAGCTATGACACTCGAGGCGAAAGTTTTTGTGGAATTGTGGGACGTAAATAAAGTTTTAAAAGCCTTTTGTTTTTTCACTTTTAAATATGGCACTTATTCACTTCCTTGATTAATAAATTAATAAATGCTGAAGTGGTTTGGTCCTGTGAAGAGAATTATAGATGAAGTGAGATTTACGAAAGGGCCAGGTCAGGAGATCCTAAACCGACGCAGGTGTATGAAGAGACTTACGAGTATGAGTGTGCAGGAAGTGGAAGGAAGTGGTCTCTGCCTACCCCTTCGGGAAAGAGGCGTGATTGTATGTATGTATTTTAATTTAAAAAAGTTAAGTAACTTAAAATGAGTGGTCACCCTACTTTTCCAATTACAACCTCTTTGAAAACAAACTGTCTGATAAAATACTTAATAATTTATGCACTTGACATAAGTTTTCTTGGAAAACAGAAGGGTGACCATGACCTCAAATCATCCTAGTTTTTTATTATTATTTGCTGTACTGACTAAAATAATTCGCAGGAATACTGTTAGTCCTAACCTATCGTGATCCATAGAGGAAAGTAAGTTAAATGCGTCTTTCTTGCTCCACGAGCCCTATTTCACCCTGTATACGTAACCCTCAGATTCACATTGACTAAAACTTTAAAGTAGGTACTGTTAACGAATTTATACTAAAATTACAACAATTATCCTAGATAAATAGCGTCCCTAACTTTTCAAGTTTTCTCGAGCACCAATGCAATGTAAAGTTTTATTTGACTCTTCTGACAAACGGACTAAGTTTCATTTCAATTTTAATGTTTACCTTAGTCAGCAGGCGGCGTTTGTTAACTTACCGATACATTGCGTGCCGAATTATTTTGTATGATAAATTAAGTTTTTTTTTAACAAAGATATCACATTGATTGCTTATACTTCCAGCTCTACACCTAACTGACGAGCCTTTGCACTATCTAAACGACTTATGTTATGTTTATGGTCTACTAAAAGTCTTATGTTTTTCAAAATAATGGCAAAAACAAATATATTTAACGTTAAAAGGAACTGATAGTTCTTGTTATAAAACAATGAACTGAAAGGCCACTATCGGTTGACGGATTGTTTGTCAGCGTGCCTTCTAGCCTTAATGCTAGATCTTAATAAAAAAAATACTATAGGATTCAAATGCTCAAGTGCAATAATATATAATGCATCATCATTCATAAGTCGTACTGCAAAGGAGTGCATACGCTTCCGGCATCTGTATATCCGAGTGTATATAATCTGAATCTGCTTAAGGTTGGGTGAATAGGTATCTTCTTGGTGAGCTCGCTTCTTCAAGGTCCTCCAAGGGCAAAGGTCCTATCCTTTGTACCTGCTTACTGTTGGCACTTAGGTGCTGTATGTTCGAGTATCACTGAATAAATTCTGTTCCCATCTTTCTTTCTTTTAAATGTTAGTCGAGATCAAACTCATTATCAATCAAAATAAAGTTATTTTTCTGTGAAATAAGATACGTTTTTTATTTCACGTTTTCCCACACAGAGGCCCAGGTAGAGAAAAAAACAGAAATATTTATCACCTATAACTAATCCTTTTCAGTAACTGGAACTTCGCAGTTTTACCATCCATAATACCAAACGATTCTTACAAAAGCTTTATGACACGTCGTTTGTATAACATGCCAATTGAGCTAATGGAAAACATTATCGAATCGAACGAGAATACGATTATCATATCGATAAAACACGTCGCATCGAGTGCGGTATGACAATGAGTTGAATTAACGAATTCCAGTTCGGGTTGTGCGGTGACACGAAGTGTCAAATTGTCGTGAATACAGCTGAGCGGGTTTTATTTTTGCGGAGGATAAATGGAGAATGTAATGTTTTGGAAAAAATATGTATTTTGCTACATGATAATATAATATAGGCACTACAATTAAAAGTTAAAACTAAAGTCATTCAAATTAAAATAAAACTAAGCTACTCAAATTAAAATAAAACTAAGCTACTCAAATATTAAAGATGTAAATAATAATCACCACTATAAAAAGAACACCCCCTCTAGCAGGTCCGCTCGCGGCATCGTCCTTATGACACTGGTTGCATTACCTCTCTGGATAGCTAGCAAAATCCTTTGGGAGAGGTAAGCACCAGCTCTAGGATCTCCGGAGGTGTCCATGAGCCGGGATGACAGACCCTTCATAAAGCTTTTCATATCAGCTGACCAAGGACCCATGGTCTCCACTGCAAGTGCCACAAATTCGTAATTATTTAATAATGTTCTTGTATGTAAAGGATGTTAAATCGAGTCTGCATTTCCGCGATTACTGAGTAGGTATCTAATGTTCATGAACTTTTAAATCGCATTTCTCAACTACATGATAATACCGTAAAATTGGTCACCAAAATAGTTTACACTGCTAATTATACAGCGAGATTCAATATGCACTGTGATGTCATGTTACTTCGGTTTTGCTAGAAAGAGATAGAAACAAATCTTTGGTGGCGTATATCTTGGTTATTTTGAAACAATACATTACCTTAAACGATGATGTGTGTATTCACTTCATCTGGGTCTCTATTCTTCCCAATAAATCCATATTTCTTGTGACACATTGTTATGTAATCGTTACGATATTATTTACTTGACGGTAATTCCGGCCAAGTTAAGCTTAACCTAGCGAGCCTGTGTTTTTATTGTTTTATTGTGTTTGTATTGCTAAATAACGAAATAATTTTCTTGGAATCGGACGATGCTTTTTAGCGGAAGTAAATACACAATTAATGGGATGCATAACAAACTTAAACAATTACCCTTCGAGTAGTCAACTTAACGGGAAAAGGTGGCCATTTTTCTGTTAAGTTGATAACTCGAAGGACAATTTGTTATTAAATAAACTATGTGATTTTCCTATAAGTTGTGTTTTTATTTGAAGTACAAAAATCATCGTCTGATTTCAAGAATTTATTTTTTAGAAAACTATACGATAACATGTCAAAGGCGATATGGTTTTACCGAGTACAATACCCTGTACACTGTAACGTACGCGTAATACGTTATGAAGCAGTTAAATTTTATTATACCCACAATGTCTGCCGCACAATGTTAGGCTAATAAAGGGATATGCCTCGAATTGATCAGTTTTGGAAATGGCGGATCATCGGACATACACAATTTATGAGAGGACAGGTTTACCCGGCCTTGTGTGGCTCGTATTATAGTATAGGATAGTATATATTATGACAACGACACATACGTACATACACTCACGCCTTCATTCCCAGAGTGGGTTAGGCAGAGCTAAAGAATTACCAACAAGTCTTAAAACTTTTTGATAATTCTGTAACCACATTTTGCACAAATAGGCTAAGATGTTTCCCAGTGTATTAGTGACAGGTGGTAAGCCCATCGCCTAACAGTACTACAAGCCTTTATTCCCTTAGTCGCCTCTTACGACATCCACGGTAAGACATGGAGTGTCACTATTCTAACCCGGCAACCACACGGCAAACTATGTTGTACTATTTTGAGAAATCGTCGCTAAGGAATTACTTAATCGTCATTAATTTACTCTTAGTAAGGCCGTCTGATTACTTAATACTTACTTACATAAACGGACTTCTTCGAAAAATTTGACACTGGGTTAAGACACTAACTCGGGTTAAAGAACGTCAGATTCATATGAAAACTGTAATATGAACTATTGTATGTTAGTGTCTTAATCTAGAAAAATTTTTTTGGTTCAAGTCCGTTTATGTTAGTAAATTAGTCATTATACGTGAACGAGCTGCTTGATGCGCTTAGTGGAATGCATGTCGGGTGTCATATTGACGACGTCTGCGTCAATAATATTAGTTATGCGGATGACATGGTTCTACTGAGCGCATCAGTATGCGGCATACGTAAGCTGTTAGGAGTGTGTGAGACTTATGTTGGTGCCCATGGCCTTAAATACAATGTCGCAAAGAGCCAATATATGGTATTTGAGGTGGGGCGTGGCAGGACACATGAAGTGCCACCCATCAAGCTTAACGGGGTAGCTCTTGACAGGGTTGATGATTTCAAATATTTGGGGCATCTAGTCTCGTGGGACCTGAAAGACGATAGGGACATCGAACGGGAACGGAGGGCTCTGTCGGTCCGGGCTAACATGATAGCTCGTAAGTTTGCGCGCTGTACGAGGGAGGTGAAGCTTACATTATTTAGAGCATACTGTACCTCCCTGTACTCGTGCAGCTTATGGGGGTGGTATACGAAACGGGCCTACGGAGCCCTCCGCGTCCAGTATAACAACGCGTTCCGGGTGATAGTGGGGCTGCCTCGCTTCTGTAGCGCATCAGGGATGTTCGCAGCCGCTGGGGTCGATGGGTTTCATACCACCATGCGCAAGCGGGCCGCATCCCTGGTGCGCCGCGTGCGGGCCAGCCCCAACATCATCCTCAGCATGATAGGGAGTAGGGTAGACTGCCCCTATTATTTGCGTCACTGCTGTGGGCTACATGCTCCATGTAGTCCATGTAGTTAATTATAGGTTTAAGTGTATTTTATTAACACATAGGATTAAGCAGAAACTAACAATATGAGTTGTAACTATTTTTACTCGAAATAAATCATTATTATTATTATTATTATTATTATTTATTAAGTAATCCGACGGCCTTACCCAGAGTAAATTAATGCCATGAGCAAATAATGACTCCTTTAACTTAATGGCATATATCAAACTTTACGCACGATAAATTAAAGTATAATTACACCGTCTTTAAAATATCTTAAACGCATCGACCGTTCCAACCACACACCCGTAAACTCATGTTTTATATCCTGCTTTGACGCGCCTAAATCTCGCGAGACATAAAATATTTAACAATCGTGGTCGCAGAGGCGTAAACGTTTTATTTCTGCCCCGCAATGCGACGGTACGCATGCTAGCATCTGCTACGTGTAGAAGCTAGAAAAAAATACATTATGTCACTGGAATGAAAACTGTTATGTGTGCCAATTGTCCCATCAGAGCAAAAAACAGTCATCCATAAAATTCATGCTGTTCAAATAAGGTACTTATTTAAATAAAACCAGTGGAACACACATACAAAAATAATGATCATGAAATCTTGAAATGGTTTTTATTTCAGAATAATAGTTTTTTTTTGTTCTATGATTATTAAGGGCTTCAAATGTAACGCAAAGGTATACTTCTGTCATATTTAGGAAATTTAAATAGAATACAATATATAATAGAAAAACGTTTACTCAACAAACACATCAACACAGGGGTACATCATAGAAAAGATACAATAACGTAATAAATTACTTCTTATCCCCTAATAAGCGACACCATTAAAAGTACAATAAGGTTTATGTGTGCCGAAACGGTCATCAAAATCATGATTTTTCATCGTGAAAAATCTCTCTAAATAGGTACTTATCATTTCGATCATCATTGCCTCTTTAAGTACCTAAGTCGTCAAAGCTGAAATTATTCTCTAGTTAAGGCACTGGTCCCACCGCGAGCGAGTAAGATATGAGCTATCGGCTATTTTCTAGCTCAAGAAACGAACAAAAGATAATCGCTTTCGTGTAAATAAAAGTGAGAGATATATATTTATAGTTTATAGCTGGCTGTTCACACCGCCGGCGAGGACACTCTCCCACCGCCCGGCGAGTAAGCGATAATCCCATAGAATTTTTACTAGCCTCCCGCCGATTGTCAACATTTCTAGTACATAATTTTACTAGTTGCTCGCCGAGCTCGCCGATATCTGGCGGTGGGACCGCTGTTTACTAGTTGACCGCAGCGGTAAAAGCTATCGACTATAAAACTAGCTCAGCGGTACTCAGCTTTATAGCCGAGCGTCAAAACTATCAAAACTTTACTCGCTTCTCGCCGCTCGCCCACTCTTTTGTAGTTTATAGTTCTACTAGCTTATAGTCTGTAGCCGGCGGTGGGACCAGTGCCTAAGTCGTGATTTTTCTTTGTTAAATATGTGAATTATAACACCTTAAACAACGTATCTGTTAAACCACAATTTTGTGTATGCGTTCTAATGTATAACCGTCCTAGGTTTGATTCGCTTCGCGTATCAAAATGCAGTTAAGCCTTTTTTATTAATTATTTTCGAACGCGTATACCAACCTTTTGGGTGTCCCCTGAGGCTAGCCACGGAGGACGCGTCCAAAAAGAAACAACTTTCACTCCCTTTTACGCACACTCCGCAACAAAGGTTGCTTAACCAACGAAGGAGTTTAAATTACCCAAATACGATTTTATTCCTGGAAGAATAAAAGCGTGCGTAGATGTTTTTAATAGCCTGGTTTGCTGAGAAACTTTAAGATTTACTGTATGAAGTTTTGGACGGAATCATTCCAGAGTTTAGGGATAATGATCGTCGATACGTCAGGTTTGACCGGAGTTTTGGTGATAATAATGTTACCCTTTAGTTTGTAGTTTTGGGGCTTTTTCGGGCTCTGTATACGGAAAGAGAGTCTTTACTAGCCCCTTAAATATCCGATTGATAGTTTGTAAACGGCTACCTGTGTTAAATTCTAAAAACTTATGTCCGTTGTTTCATTTGTTCAAATATCGGACATAAAAAATGAATCTTCGGATGAAAAATTTTGTCGCCGACTTAAAAATCTTTTATTAACGAAATCACTATATTCTGTTAAAGAATATAGTGACGATTAGATTATGTTTTTTATTTTTTATTTCTTTTACAATTCCAACTATTATTTTACTATTGACATTTTATGACTGTAGCATTTGAGCTATATTTCTTTGTATTATTACTGTTCTTATTTTGGTTCATTATTATTATTATTTTTATACAAATATTGACATTATTTGATTTTTACTTTTTATATTATTATTTTTTGTACACTGACGATCTTATTGTTAATTTATTATAAATATGCGACATAATATAATAATGTAATTTCCAATATGAAATAAATGACTACTACTACTACTACTACTATCATTATAATCTGAAACCGTTTAATTTTCCTCGATTGTAATAAAACTAACCTAACCATACCTACAGGTACTGTAGGTATATCTTTTTCAGCATTTTGAAAAGTTAATGGATACAGAGTAAAATAAAATAAATATCAGCGGACAATGTCTCACCAATTGACCTAGTCCCAAACTAAGCTCTAGGCTTGTACTATGGGAACCAGACAACGATATAAATACTTATATAGAGAAATATATACTTAAATACATAGAAAACATCCATGACTCAGGAACAAATATTCGCGCTCATCACACAAATATTTGCCCTTACCGGGATTTGAACTCAGGACCGCAAGCTTCGTAGGCAGGGTCACTACCAACTAGGCCAGCGAGTCGTAAAAATGATTTTCAAATAAATGAAAATTACGGACAAACGTAACAGCGGGCAATTTTTTTTCAAAACATCGATAGGTTACCTTTGTAAGCAATGCTGTGCAAAGAACTTCCTTTAGTGTTTTTAAATTGTTCGTGACATCTTATTAAAGCTTTTGGCATACTTAAAATGGAGACAAAACTAACAACTATACAAGATGCATTCTATGAACGAAACGAATGCAGGAAAAAAGAATGTGTAAAATAGACGATCACACAGACCACGTGATAGTAAGTGGGACCTGAGTCCCGTAGATATTTCTTAAGACTACAATCTCAAGACGAAAATCTTAAGACGGTAATCTCAAGACGGTAATCTCAAGACGGTAATCTCAAGACGGTAATCTCAAGACGGTAATCTCAAGACTGCAAGTGCATCGTCAATCCTGAAAACTAAGATGGGAAACCCCTAAGCTAGTAATTTAATCCCACAGACAATTTTACTCCATAAAAGTGTCTGGCAGTTTGTTATTACTTTCCTTTGCCATGAAAACATAAATAAATAAATATCAAGGGAAACTCCCACATAAATTGGCTTGTTCCCAAACTAAGTTCAAGGTTTGTGCTATTGGTACTAGACAATGATAAACATACATAAACAGAAGAATAAATACTAAAACACGTAGAAAACATCCAATACTCAGCATCAAAAGTACTTAGTTACCCATATCGGGAAGCAAACCCGGGACGGATAGCTTCAAAGGCAGGGTCACTACAAAGCTAAATTAGGCAGCATTAGAACTAGTAATTATGTCAATTGATTATTAACACGAGATACTGAAGCGAGTTCATCATTTACTTAGCCATCTGGTAGACACACTGACATACTAACATTGCTAATAACATCGTAATACAATCGGTACTGTATAGCACTTAGCCTAATATCTCGGTAGACAAGCTTATTATCAGTGTCGCATGTGTAGACACGATGGAATTATAATGCTTGGCCAATTGATACAATACAGACATTTGTCGAGATAATATTACCAATGTGTAATCTAAATGTGACGTCAGCAACTGTACAAACATGGCAAATTTGTGTTAAAATATACTCTCACGCACACACACACACACATAGATAAACACGCTTCAAACACACACGTTGAAGGATCGTCTTTAGATAGGTACTTAAAATCGAAACTACTTCTTCGTTCTTGAGCGGCGTCCGCGGACCGCGAGATGAGCTGTAGGTAGGCCTCCAACAAGATGGAGTGATGAACAGTAAGGATCGTGGGAACGTGGTGGATGCGGAAAGCACAAGACCGGCCTGAGTGGAGAGCCTTGGGGGAGGCCTATGTCCAGCAGTGGACGTCTTTCGGCTGACATGATGATGATGATGATGAAACTACTTCTATGTATTTGGAGTTGTTGTTTTTATAGTTTACAGTTGGAGTTGATGTCTGTAATTGGCTCTATTTTCTGTTTGAAGTTACTGTTTTTAATGACTTGTAATGCACTGTTGATATCCTTTATCTAAATATAATAAAAAAAGAAACTGAATGTACCACTGACAGATATTATTTTATTTTTAACGAATGTACTACTTAATCCAATGCGAATCTGTGGTATGATATAACGTGTATAAATTACCCAATTTATGCACCATGATAGTTCTATAAACTAGAAACTGTATGGGATGACAGGTTGACCACGTGGATTATCGTAACATACAATATCATTAATTCATTTTGAGTGCTAAGTAAGTATATAAATACCTAAGTAAGCAAAACATTCAATAAAAATAAAGGTAAAGTGCTAGTGAAGCGAAACGGTCCCATCTCAGCATGTGCTGGCTGTGAAGCCATCGTTGGTCTTCTGTTGGGACCGCTCTGTGAAAACACGGACACGGCGTTAACTACCTACCTAATACTTTCTGTATTAGATACATGACATAATTCTTGACAGTATATTGTGTAGCTTACACTAAGCTGTGCAGAAAACCACGAAACAAAAACAGTTCGAAGAATACCTATTAGTCATGTTTGTTAATATGTTTTATTGTAAAATATATTTTTCTCAAAAAGGACCGGAAAAGTTGACATTACTAACTCCATACTGAGACGCGAAGCACATAGTTTACAAACAGTTCCCAAATTAAAAGAAATAATACATTGCGTGCTCGCTACACAAGCCCGCAATGTGGCATACAAATTTCATTGTTATCTAGTTTGTAACTTTTTAAAACGTGAAAACGGCCATAATACAATGAGGGCACATGTCTTATACATATTTTATTCGAAACATAACATTTTTATCTGTGTCTGGAATAGCTTGAGTTTTTTTTTCTGAAAAAGCTTGCGTTTCTTCTTGTCATGAACATAAAGGCGGTAAAGAGTGATGTTATTTCACGTGAAGTTTCTGTTTATATCCGATTTGTATCTTGCGATTTTTGAGAAAAGCACTACATATGCCTCGGCAGGAACGGCAATTGCGGGCCTCGTATTTTAAAACGGACTCGCAAGCTCGTCCGTTTAAACCAATACTCGGCCCGCAATTGCCTGCTTCACTGCCTAGGCAATAATGTACTATTTTGCCTGGATTAAGAGTGAGGCTCCACCACACGGGATCTTAAACCAATATTGCCACTCGTATTTCAAAAAAAACAAAGGAAAGATATTCGATAAGTATCAAGTAACCGATAGTACCTACTCGATAGAAAACTTCCACAGCTTCAGTTTTAAACTAGAAAAACTAGGAAGAGCATGTCGGACCATGCTCAGTGTAGGGTTCCGAAGTTTATGACAATTTTAAAAAATAACTCAAAAACCAACAAGTTTGAACTTATTTTCTATTCAAAGTAATTTATTTATCTTTTTTTTTTATAGCATGGGAAGGCAAACGAGCACACAGGCCACCTGATGGTAAGTGGAAACTGTGACCCATAGACATTCGCATTCACAAGACTGCAAATGCGTTGCCAACCCTGAGGACTAAGATGGAATGCCTCTATGCTAGTCATTTCACCGGCTGTCTTATCCCCAAACCGGAACACAGCGATGCGAACACTGCTGCTTGGCGGTAGGTTAATAGATAAGATGGTGGTACCAACCCGGACGGACCCTGCACAAGGTCATCCCACAAGAAAAAAAAAAGAAAAAAAAAGATGTTTATTCAGTAAGTAGGCCGCACGGGCACATTTACACATCAAAAATCTACCAGCGCTTCGCAAGAGACCACTGCTGAGAAGAAACGCCGCAAGAAACTCAACATTAAGTCGTTTTTTAAATATTGCTAATGATATTGCTAAGTCGCAAGAGGCGACTAAGGGAATCAAGGCTTGTAGTACTGTTAGTTAGGCGATGGGCTTGCTACCTGTCACTAATATACCTACACTGTTAAACCTCTTAGCCTTTTTGTGCAAATTGTGGTTATAGAGTTATCAACAAGTTTTTAGAGTTGTTGGTAATTCTGTAGCTCTGCCTACCCCAGTCTGGGAATGAAGGCGTGAAGATATGTATGTATGTATGTATTATACAATAATAAACTTAACCTAGCATTATATAAAACAATGAATCTCACATAACACCAAAAATTAATATATTCATGCGTAGTTGAGCAGGAAAATGTGTCATAACCAGGGATCGGAAATTCGGATCAATATTTACCTAAAGTTGGCAAAATCCCGGAAAAAGATAGGCAAACATGGCGTCGGCTTCTTAAAAATATTATTTTAATAATTTAAGCTCTAGGATTCTGGGATTCTACAAAACGTTAATATAATAATTACTTTACATGTAGGATTCATTTCAGAACATTCTGTTTTGCTCCTATAAATTCGTACATTACATGTAAATTAAATAACATTTGGTTAAACATATACATGGAAAATAACTTCAAACACTTAATATAAATAAATAATTATGAATTAATGCTGGTGTAATATATTATTTTGAAATCCCGGAAATGTTATTATGAATTATATGATCGAGTCCACCTCCATACAACTGAACAACAAAGCCGGCGCGAAAGTATAGGTAAATATCGATCCGAATTTCCGATCCCTGGTCATAACTCAGAATTGTCACAAAACTAATAAGCAACAGTAATATAAAAAAAATTATATAGAAAGTATACAAGTTATACTTACCTGTGACGGTGCAAGACAACATGCTTATAAGTTTCGATACATTCTCCTACAGAAACCGTGTCCCCTAGACAATATACAATATTTACATATTTTTTATAACTAAGTTATTATTAAATTATTTAGGTGTTGGCCAAGCATTTTTATCTGTTAGATAGTCTTCGACCCTATAGTAAGCTTTAGACATCAACGACTTTTTCAAGTAAGTTTTAAGTACTGGAAATGGTAACTTTAAAACAACGTCAGGTAATTTATTAAAGAAAAGGATGCATTGACCTACAAATGATTTATAAACCTTACGGACACGAAATTTTTACAAGTAAATAGTAAGTCTATTGCTGTCTCAGATGATTTTAGTATTTATAAACGCTCTAGTCGCCTGCATCTCAGCTTTCCTCTTAAGTCCATTGTATGTGCTTTCATTTGAGAGATTTTACAGATTTTTATTACATTTAGTTTTGGCACACCTACCTATAGCGAAAATTACACTTTTTGAATTCAATATTTCCTAAACGGTGCCTACATTTTATACCTCTAATGATATCTAATGAACCCTTTACAGTCAAGATCATAAAATATATATACGTTCCCAAAACGTCAAAATTCAAAATTCAAAATTCAAAATATTTATTCAGTAAATTGGCCACATGCGGGCTCTTTTACACGTCGCAAATGTACAGTGAATCTACCAGCGCTTCGGACAAGACCATCATTGCGGAGAAGAAGCGCCGCAAGAAACTCCAGCAGAAGGTAATTTTTTCAATCATAAAAACATAATTATACTTAAAAGTTAGTTACATTAAGTAATATTAAGGTAATAAAGTAATAAACAATAAATTCTTAAAACAAGCAAAAATAAAATTATTACAAATGTAAGGTCAATAAACCTTAAAATAAAATAATGACTATGAGAACCACACAACGAGGTCTCTACGTCAAAAGCCATATAACTAGGATAATAAATTGAACCAAAAATATCTATACACCTTTAAGCCACTGGCGATAAGATCCAGGTATATATTATATATTTGACGCGATGGCTGTATGGATATTAAAGTCCTTGACTGTACTTATTCCATCATTTATTTTAGTGCGCGGTATATATGTGCACAAAATTTCAGTTTTGTTACTTTGATAGTTTCTGAGAAAAAGTGAGTGTGACATACAGACGGATATGGCGAACTTATAAGGGTTACTTATATTTGACATCGGAACCCTAAAAACTTAAGTTAAGCGTGTCTCCGCTCGAAAGCTCGTAACAATAAGTTGTATGTGCGGGCTTGTACATACATCGAGGTAAATCTTTAACTTTACCGAACTATCCATAACTTGAGGGAAACTAATGGTAAACAAAAGTTCGCTTCTTCTAAGCGTTAGTAGAGAAATTCTAACCGTTATTATGCTCGGCGGTAGTTTACCGGCTCTTGGCACTACGTATAGACGCATATACAAGGGAAGGAAACTAAATAGGTCAGAGTGGGTAATAGGTGTAGGTATATCGGTTGGTCTACAATTGTTTGGACAATTTTTTTTCCAATAGATGTTTTCCCATTCGCTGACCTAACCGATATGCACACCAAATTTCACGAAAATCGGTCGAGCCATTTCGGAAGAGTTTAATTACAAACACCGAGACACGAGATTTTTTTAAATATAATAGAGAGAATAAATACAATACATAAAAAACATCCCGAATCAGGAACAATAGTACATTGTTGCAGAGGATAGGAAGTACGAGATTTTTGGACGAGTCATATAGAGGGCTGAAACGTAGTTGAGGCCCTCTAGTGTACGAGTCCATAAATTGCACTTTCTACCGAGGCAGACATAGTGCTTTTCACAACTACTGAGAGGAAATAAAATAAAAATTCATATTCAAAACTCAAATTTTAATTCATGTTAATGTGAATAGTGTTAGTCAAATGGCGTCGGTTTTTCAAAAGTAGTGTAGGAGGACGATCACGTCGGGGTCACCAATGTAGGAGGAGAGGGCAATAGAGAGATCTCTCTCCAGGCGGGTGTTATGCCTGGGGACCGAAGTCCATTAGGATGAAGTTGGAAGTAGTATATATGTCAACCGACTTTAGAAACTTCGTTAGCGCGTTGTAGGATTCTTAGTTCCGCTGTCTGACACTGTTGGCGCTAGCGAGTTGTTGATACAAGTTTCCGTTAGATGTCGCTAGGTCGCCACATCAGCCCCCCTTTGAGACCGGAGGTTGATGGTGATGTGATGTGATGTGATGACGTGCAGTCTGTGCGTCGAATTGCCGCTTGCAAGTGCCAGTGGATGTCTCCAATGGTGCTCAGAGCCGCGTTGGCGAGCGTAGCAGGAGAAGAGGAGTGTGAGTGGAGTACACAGTGAGTCGTGTGTACCTGCTCGTGAAGTACTCGTTGTAGGACGCAGTGAGTCGCGTTGTTGAGTGAGAGTAGGGTTGCACACTGTAGACACCAGGCATTCGATATGACAGAATGCTAGTGGTGCACAGTGCGGGTTGGTCTGGCTTGCTGTGAAACTGCGTCATGTGCTTGAAAAGGTCGTCAGGTTGCGTAATTGTTCATCACGTCGGGGTCACCAATGTAGGAAGAGAGGGCAATAGAGAGATCTCTCTCCAGGCGGGTTGTTATGCCTGGGGACCGAAGTCCGTTGGAATGAAGTTGGAAGTGGTATATATATCAACCGACTTTAGAAACTTCGTTAGCGCGTTGTAGGATTCTTAGTTCCGCTGTCTGACACTGTTGGCGCTAGCGAGTTGTTGATACAAGTTTCCGTTAGATGTCGCTAGGTCGCCACAGTAGAATAGAAGCTGTATGTATTATCGCCAATTTTACCATAGATAACTTTTTGTTAAATCTGGACCCCTATTCTCGTGGCTTTCGAGATTAATAAACTAACATTCGAGATGAAGATGTCAACTCCATATAAAATTATATTTGTTTCGCCTTATCTCCCATGTAATTTTATCTCTAGTGGTTCGAGATTAGGGGCCAAGTTTGAATTACATAAAAAAAAAGCAGTGACATAGTTTTTAGTCTGTGTATCTTTTAGCAAAAATAGACCTAATATTTTACGACACAAAATGGTGTGTTATGATTGGTCGATTCCAATTTTTCATTTTAAGGAGCTATGACACAAAAATTGATTGATTGATTTTCATTGGTTATTAAAGTTGGACAACAATGTTCTCGACCAATCAGCAAATGCCGACAAAAACATTCTTGGTCTGTCCTTATAAGTGACGTTTTGTGACCCCAAACAAGAGCATCTATGGCCATATTTCCGAGCAGTGTTGTGAAAAATATTTTGTTACTCGCGTTCATCACAAAAATATTTTCCCAAACCGGCAATCGAACCCGGGACTACTAGGTTCCTAGGCACGATCACTACCAAGCTTATCACGTCTTTGTACTACGACTTCAAAAGGTTTCAAATGAGCTTTATAATCACCGGTATATTTCCAGGAAAATGTTCACTGACTCCTCTCGAATGAAGAAAGTTAAATGTTAGACGGAATTTTCATCCGCTTTGCTGTACTTCTAGTAATTCAATGTTAGGGATTGGCGTACAGTCGTGTAGGGGTCGTGACTGGAATGTGGCACGGTCGAGAGACGAGGATAAAATATTGTTGGAGATTTTTTTATTAGAAGTTGATTGTAGTAGAACCTAAGGTTTTCATATTTAAAATCAGAATCAGATTTGTTAAAACCATGTCCTAAATAACGAGGTCTGTATTTTACTGGGTAAAACAATATTGCTTTGGTATGTTATGGTACCAATGTTACGATTACTCTTATTTCTTTGACAGTAATGGGTACAGAGTTGATAACAATACCATATATAGACACCTCCGGAGATCCTAGAGCTGGTGCTTGCCTCTCCCAAAGGATTGGGCTAGCTATCCAGAGAGGTAATGCAGCCAGTATCATAGGGACCATGCCGCGAGCGGACCTGCTAGAGGGGGTGTTGGTTTTATAGTGGTGATTATTATTTACATGTTATATACTTGAGTATTTTAGTTTTATTTTAATTTGAGTAGCTCAGTTTAAATTTAATTGAAATAAGTTTAGTTTTAACTTTTAATTGTAGTACCTATATTATTTTAAAGTACCTTACAATACCATAACATGTCAAAAGCAAAAATATCAAGGCATGCAAATATTATGTAGTTAGCCCAGTTAAAGAATTCTTTGTCTCTTTCAGTCAAATTCAAATGCTACAGTGAGAAATAAGTACCAATCATAGTTTAAGCTCACTTTAACAATTGCGCGTTTATGAATGAGAGTCGGCTCCTGGTCACTGCAAAAAAAACTCGCTAAGCAAGAAAATTTTATTTCTGAGTGTTATATGTTTGCTGTGTATTTTAATATTCCTCGTTGTTAAGTACCCTAGAAGCCTAAATCTTAGCGTAGGACTGGTTCGATTTGTGTCTGATCATCCTCTTATATTTCGCCAGAATTACCAGCCGCATGAAACATATTTAAAAGACAAAATAAAAGATAAAAACTCCATCACACCGGCGGCCATTTCAAAGCTTATATCTAATAAACGGCTTAACCAATTATCATAAAAAAATGCTTATAGCCATGTTAATTAAACAGGCTATATTTTAAATAAATTCCATCCAAATCTGTTCATAGGTTTTGCTATAATGCCACATAGTTAATTAGATACATAGACATATAATAATATACACACGTTAAACGTTTACATCACCTTTTTAAAACTACTGCTACACTACAGTGTGAATAAAACATAGCAATAAATGACATGTTAGGCTAGTGCGGTGGAGTGTTTAAAACTCCGATCAATAAAACCATAACTTTTAATCATTAAAGCCGTCATAATTAACATTTATTTATATTATTACTCTAAAACTAATCTAGTGACTTAATAGACGAATCAGTCTCAGACATAAGTCTCAATTGTTACCCCTGAGAACAATAAACTAGAGAAATAAGAAAATAAAATAAAATAAGATAAGAAAAATAAGATAAAATAAGATAATAAATAAGATAATAAAATAAGAAAATAAAAAAACACAGGTCTCCCGGGATGGAATTCGCCTTTACACGTTTTCGTAACTTACAAATTAATAAGTATCGATAAACACGTGGTATAGTGGTGTAGCATCACTAAATGTTTCGTTACTTTGACATACTTTTTTTTTTTATTGATATTAAAAACATTTAGGGTACATTTTATTCGTATTACACTAGTTTTCTTGAAGTTTAAATATTTCAATCCAGACCTATTTGGTCTCCAATTTAAATAAAACACATAACTCTCTTTGCGTATAACGAAACGTTTATGTCAAATCTCGTTCGCGCCAAGCTAAAGTGCAAAGTGCAAAAGTTATTTCTACATAGTAATCAAATCGCACATAATTCCTTTGCCCGGAATAGCACAGTCTAATACATCATCCACATATGCTGGAAACTTGGTATTTCCTAGCAGTGGTCCCCCACCGCCGCTCACTCACTTGCAAAGGGGTAAAGTTGACGTTCGTTATCGATTTCCTATTACGTAAAACGTATCGAGCCCTGGGGTAATAGTTTTGAAGCTGGGGTTCATACCGACTTTAGTCTAAGATTAATGTACTATCGGCCCAATGGAACCTTGATCATAGAGCTGTCACAGTGGCGTTGGGATTCGAGTCGTGAGATGTGTGAAATAGATAGTTTTATAATGTTACTGTGATATAGTTCTATTGGGCTGAGAGTATGTTGATCATGTTTAGCATAGCAACTTAAGTTTATAAAGTTATTGAATCATCCTTCCAGCATTACCTTTTATAATAATGTCCAAAAGTGGATACTTCGTTTTGTAGTCAACTGTACAAAGGCAAACTAATCCCTGTAAAGGATCTCTTCCAGCTAACACGTGACAGGTTGAGAAAAGTGAAAGGTTGTGCAAGTGTTCGCATTATAGTGTTATTATGACAGGCAGAAAGGTATTTAGGTAGACTTTAGTCTTCAAGGTTGGCAACGCATGTGTAGTCTTGAGACTACCACTATGGGATACTTAATATTCGATTTAATACCCCGCATTTTAAAACCCGTCAAGGCGTTTAGCAGAAGAGACATGAATAGGTACCCAAGGAGGGTATCCTCTGCTAAACTTCTCTGAGTGATAGATAGATAGATAAAACGTTTATTTGCATACTACAAAAAACAAATACAATTAAAAAAAAATAAGCAGAGTGATATTACACACATTACACACAAATTGCAAAAAGAATGTGTGCGCTGCAGCAGGGCAAAAGGGTCAGCGTATAACTTAGCTCTTCGTGAGCAAAACACTGGTATTCTGCCACAACCCCGAGGATCGACAGAGCAACAAGAAGCAAAAAAAAAAAAAAATGTAGGATAGTTAATTATGCTTATACATACTGTCACGCGTTTGGGCGATTGTGCGTGGATTTAGGTGTGATATGTGTATGTGTGCGTGTGCAAAACTGTGTGAGTACAGTCAACAGCAAAAGAAACTGATGAAATAGGGTCTCAAAATAGTATATACAATAAATTAAGACAGATGTCTCTGATTATTGTAGTTTAGCATAAGTAAATTAGCTCGTAATGTGTCATAAGTAAGTGACATGCCATTCAAACAGATAAAGTCATTACCGAGTGTTCCAAATTAAACTGATTCTCTAAAATAGCAATAGTCGGGAATACTACCAAACTATCACATGTAAGTGAATATGAATGTTTGGGCCTTCATGTCTTCTCAAGACCACTTCGGAATACTAGTCAGACGTTCGGTTAACGTCGGTTATACTCGTAAGACAAACACGCGAAACAACTATAACACCTCTCATTTCCGTCAAGGGTTGAAATAAGTTCCTACTACTTCGCTTTGTTTTTTTTTTGCAACATTTAGAATAAATCCTTTTTTACTGCCGTGATTACCCTAGTTTTTATTTCGAGATTTTGTAATTTTGACTTTATCTTGTTGGACACTTGACAGTCTTGACACTTAGGTAAAATAAATAATTATTATTTTTATAAATGTTCTGAAAAGAGACAGTTATGGCATCTTTTATGATCATTTTCTTTTGACTAATTAAATATTCAATTAAAAATGACACTTTGTTATAAACTGTTTTATCTGGGGCGTCATGCTTGAACATGTTTTGAAATGTTAATTTTGATCACTTACTTTTGACGTTGACTGTACATGCCTACACAATTATGAGTGGTCGAGTAAAAAAGAAAATTCAACTGGTTAATGATGTAAAAAGATACGAGTATAAAGCAATAAATAACTTTAAAGTCTGGCTCTATGGAGTTTTCTATTATAACGAACCTAAAGTTACTTAAGCCAATAATGTACTCTTTGACCGAACATAAGAACTTTTCAGGCATAAAAATTAAAACCTTTCCAACTTTATGAAATATTGGAATAACAACTTTTACTGCTAGTAACTTTTTAGATAAAACAAAGACGTAACAAAGTTTTTATAGGGCCAAGTTCATCCATTGGGCTTTTTACTTTTAAAATCTTATTCTCCGTGCAGATTTCAATATTAATAATAAAATATAGCCGGTGCACCTTCTTTTTTCTTCGTTTTTTAGGGATTCGTACCCAAAGGGTAGAAACGGGACCCTATTACTAAGACTCCGTCTGTCCGTCTGTCCGTCCGTCTGTCTGTCACCATGCTGTATCTCAGGAACCGTGATAGCTAGACAGTTGAAATTTTCACAGATGATGTATTTTTATTGCCGCTATAGCAACAAATACTAAAAACAGAATTAAACAAATAATTAAAGGGAAGCCCCCCAACAAACGTAATTTTGTAAAGATAATAGTACGGAACCCTTCGTGCGCGAGTCCGATTCGCACTTTGCCGGTTTTATTTAACCTCACTTCAGGTAAGCAAAAATGAGGGTTATGATTTTCTAGCAGTCTGTGTATTGTTACATGTGTTCCATTCCCGCGTAGCTCTTTCTCTATCCATCACATTTTGTCAAATGAAGTATCGTCGGTTTTTTTAATCACAGTACACACAACATCACACCTAACTAACCATTAAAGACAGAGCAGAGAAAAAAAGAAAGAGATGTATATATGTGTATTATGTCAACTTCTATGCATTCTAGTGCCACTCTCTTTCATGCAATATTTCAGATTTCTTACTTCTTCAAAAAGTTGTTGATTATGCGGCAACCACACTTTGCACAAACAGGCCGAGCTGTTTACCAGCGTATTAGTGACAGGTTGCAAGCCCATCGCCTAACAGTACTATAAGCCTATATTCCCTTAGTCAGTGCCACTCCATGTTTTCCCGTGGATGTCGTAATAGGTAATAGAAACTCCTAAAGGGCTGGACACGAACTTCTTTTCTATTTATCCTATCTTAGTGGTCCGTGTTCATATTAAATCCACCATGGAGGATTTTACATACAATACAATAATTACATATTTATATTTTTTTTACTTTGAACAAAGGAATATTGTTGGAAAAAATACATGGATACATACATACCTTCACGTCTGTCTTCCAATGGGGTAGGCAGAGACTATGGAAAGCCCGATTCAGCGGTTTAAACATACAACTTTCGCTTTCTCTGCATTCATCGACCTATTCATGCACGTATACATCGGTTGTTAGAAAGAGTGATGAGATATCAAGATTCAGATGTATACATATATTCTTTACGACGACGCGCTGACTTAGTTGGTAGTGACCCTGCCTACGAAGCTAGAGGTCCTGGGTTCAAATCTCGGTAAGGGCAGATATTTGCACGATGAGCGCGAATATTTAATTTTGTTCCTGTCATGGATGTTTTCTATGTATTTAAGTATATATTTCTCTATATAAGTATTTATATCATTGTCTAGTACCCATACATACTACAAGCCTAGAGCTTAGTTTGGGGCTAGGTCAATTGGTGTGACATTGTCCCCAAATACTTTTTTTTTTTGTGAATAGTTGTGATACAATTATCTCAATCGGTAACATTATTATCGACTTGAGCGCTCGTGCAAATTGTATAGACCTTATTTATAAGCAAATAAGGGCTATCACTGGCAACTCTGGTTATCAATTGGATTGGCACAGAGTACTTCACCGCAGTTGAATAAAAAAATCCTATCATTTTTATTATTACCCGTATTAAAAAATTCATACTCGAATTAACAACGAAAGAATATAAGCGAATCATAAAATTCATAAATTACTTACGCCCAGTAACTTTACTCCAATTTGAACGGAGGTAGTCAAGCAAGCTAAACTCCCCCCTATTGACATGTAACTAGGGCATGATAAATGTAAGGAAATCTCAAATATCGTTAGGCCTAATTCGCTTTCACCTTATTAGCGCTGAGTGTGAAATTGATTTTGTTTAATGAATGTGAATTGTGAAGTTAATTTCGCATAAAATTAACTTTGTTTATAAATTCTGATTATTTGTGCGGTTGGAGAAATTAAGGCAACAATTTCTTGTATTGTAAACCATAAAGAGGACTTTTATACCTTGTCTATCTGTTACGTTTGAACTCATTTTTGAGTTAGTCCCAAAAAAACCGTCCGCCGGTTTTCTATCGTTTGCCCGAATTTAATTTGCCATAATAGTATCACTTGCCATAATGTTCATTTGCCATAAAGGCATTTTTTCTAAAACCGTGAACTATTCAGAATTGTTCAAAATCAAACCTGACCTAACCTAATGGGCTCTATACGATGGCATGTAAAATTTACCTGAAAGGTTTACAGTTTCAGAAAAAATGCCTATATGGCAAATGAACATTATGGCAAGTGATACTATTATGGCAAATGAAATTCGGGCAAACAAAGTGATCCCCCGTCCGCCTTCATGCACTTTAACTCAGGAACAAAATATTCGCGCTCATCAGCTCATCACACAAATATCTGCTCTTACCGGGATTTGATCCAAGGACCGCCGGCTTCCTTACCAGGGTTACGGCCAACGTTTCGTCGGAAACAAATCTCCTAAAGATTTTCGAAATAATTAATCTAACTAAATAGAAAAGGACATTTCAGAACCGTGGAACGAGGTGCCATTTTAATTATTTAAATTGGAGTATTAAAACTTCAAAGTGGCGCCTTAAAGGCTTTAAAGGTGCCGTAAGATGGTCCTGAGGACTTGAAACTGTTTTATTGTGTAAAGAGGTATTCAGGTAGAGTTACAAAATGATAAGATAATGAAAACCAGTTGACGGCTTCTCACAGAATGTACCCGCCCGCTTCGCTTCTGTTGCTTCTGAAAATATGATTCTATCATTTATCAATATAAATCAATTGATAATGAAATAAATGAAGTATGTATATTTCAAAATCACGATTTTAATTAAATCATGGGTTTGAGTCCTGTGCTAGGATTCCCTGTGTTAAGCCCAGTGAGGCAAGAGCATTAGTTTGATACATTGATATTACATTGCCTTTGTACGTGTGTGTGTTTGTATGTGTTCGTGCATGTGCGTGTGTGCGTGACTGAGTGAGGGCGTGCGTGCGTTTGTGTTTGTATAGGTTACGTTCATTAGTTCGAACTCGGTACCTTAGA
Source organism: Acleris emargana (assembly GCA_927399475.2). NCBI lineage: Eukaryota > Metazoa > Arthropoda > Insecta > Lepidoptera > Tortricidae > Acleris > Acleris emargana. Next base: position 3,098,270 of record OV656858.1, read on the forward strand.
ATCACGAGTCGATCTTTCCATAGAGATTTGTATAACTATGTTCTGCCAGTAAATGTCTATGCCTTCTTAGTTAAAAGCTGTGAAGCACACACACACAAACTCACGCCTTCATTCCCAGAGTGGGGTAGGCAGAGCTAAAGAATTACCAACAAGTCTTAAAACATCTTGATAATTCTGTAACCACATTTTGCACAGAAGCACACAACAAATAATAGTGCAAATCAAAGTAAAATATACTTTTTTTTAATTTCATGGGGACGAGGAACTGTGAGTTTAAAGTTCACGTCTGCAGTACTTGTTGTTCAGTTAATTATGGTTGCCGGGTTAGAATAGTACCACTCCATGTCTTCCCGTGGATGTCGTAAGAGGCGACTAAGGGAATAAAGGCTTACAGTACAGTTAGGCGATGGGCTTGCCACCTGTCACTAATATACTGGGAAACATCTTAGCCTACTTGTGCAAAATGTGGTTACAGAATTATCAAGAAGTTTTAAGACTTGTTGGTAATTATTTAGCTCTGCCTACCCCACTCTGGGAATGAAGGCGTGAGTTTATGTATGTGTATGTATGTGTATTAAGGTGGATATGTAACCCATGGACCTTTGCATTCTCAAGATTATAATCTAAAGTCTGCAATCACCTCAGACTGAAACAAACAACAACAACAATGCAATGCGAACACTGCTGGTTGGCGTAAGGATATAGAATAAAATAGTGGTAGGTATAGCGATTAAATCGGGCATTGCGCAAGGTCCTAACGCCACTATATAATTATTATTTTCTGGCAATAATAACGTGTATTTTATCTATTATACTTTAAAGCTGGCACAGAATAAAATAATAGTAAAAATCCAAGCAAAATCTACATTCAAAGATACTTTTTGCTTTTGAAGATACTTGATCATAAATTCATAGAATTGCAGAATCGTACCGGCACTAAAAATAAAAGCTCCTGAATGTGCTCTTTAAGCTTCGGTTAAGTTCTAAAGCTTTTAATTTGAGTGATTCAAATGCAGCGGAATATCCTGGAGAGCGCTAAAGACTTAGCTTTGCCGGGAAAGCTTGGAATAACTTTATTACCTGCAGTGAAGCTCAAAGGGGGGATTATGTTTTCCAATCATGAGTTTCCATATATGTTTATTATTGTAAACACGGTCCCAATTAGATCTGGCGCTATGAGTATCGACCACTCCTCAAATTAATATCGGGTCAACTTTCTTTGGTAGTTTTTTTTTTTGAATACTTGTAAGTCGTTGTAAAATTTAGTTTTAGTGTCAATTTGCAGAAACGCATAGCGTTGTTTTGCAGAAATGTTGTTGTTTGAATAATTTTTATGCATAACATTGATGAGTCGAATGTTCGTAAGGAATAAACAACAAAACGAATAAACTTATTGAGCAGAATAGGTATATAATGTTTCTGTATTAACATTTTCAACATATACATATAGACATTGCCGTGTGGTTGCCGGCTTAGAATTGTGCCACTCCATGTCTTCCCGTGGAAGTCGTAAGAGGCTTCTAAGGGATTAAAGGCTTGTAGTACTGTTAGGCGATGGGCTTGCTACCTGTCACTAATATACACTGATAAACTTCTTAGCCTAATTGTGCAAATTGTGGATACAGAGTTATCAACAAGTTTTTAGAGTTGTTGGTAATTCTGTAGCTCTGCCTACCCCACTCAGGGAATGAAGGCGTGAAGGTATGTATGTATGTATGTGTACATATAGACAGTAAAAGTCACATAGAAATTAGCAGCAATATGTTTCTCGCTTATAAAAAAGACCTAATAATCTAACCCATCTGAGTCGGTTCTGCGACTCATGTTGTTTGCTCGCTTCACTCCCTCCCATTATGCTACACAACATTAGGTTGCATACCTATGACATGTCAATGACCATACTATAACCATTATACTTATCGAAATTATTCGTAGTTTAATCCGGTCTCATCATAACGTACTATTTAAAAATCTACCTTACAATCATTCGAATATTTACAAATTATACTAGCTTCTGCCCCCAACTTCGTGCGTATAGATTTCGATTGTCGTTATTCCCCCGGAAACTTAACGGGATGAAAGAAGCCTATGTGTTAATCCAGGGTATAACACACACATGAACTTTCGCATTTATATGGGATATTCTTAAATATGCCAAATACGTTTCATAGCAAATACACGGCACCCAATAATATATTTTAACCTACAGCCAAGCAACAGTGCTAGTTTGACCCAAACAGGGACCTCGCAACGATTGAATCGATCGAAAATTCATAAAGATAGAACAAACGATACAATCATAACAAACATATCAATATTCCCTACTCAGTTCACTCAAGAACCACGTTAATTTCACTAAATTAAACACTGAGAAACTTATGATGTTGATAAAAACAAAAGTGTAGTCATTCATAAACTATTTATCTTTCGTTTTCCTTTTCCAAGCGTAAATTGAAATTCCGACTTTTGTTTTTCATTGAATGCAATATTCCTCGCTTTTGATCACGATCGGGATTCATTGTCGTTTTGTTCCTCTTCGTTGTTTTTGCAAAAGTGAGTTTTTGTTATGTTAACATAAAGCCGGTTTTCTGCTGCGGCACACTACACACACACTACTCACGTAATCGCCATTAACATTAACGAGCTGTTAGGAATTTTTGAGTACCTAGGTGTTTGTGGTTCCGTGGAAACTTGTACGGTACCTACTTCTATAACCCTCTGCGACAGACGTCGCCAAAAAAAAAAAATTGCCGTATACCGTGATATAGCTCTGTATCGCTCAGTACCTTCTTCTAACGACTCGCGGCATTGTAAGTTAATGTTTGTGATAAATACCAGTTTTTTTTACCTTATCAATTAAATTACATATTTTTTTATTTAAAAGCTCATATAGATGTTTATTATTAATTCCGCATTAAAATTGAATAATCATGCTATGCAATAAATAAACAATGGTTATCATTGAACCATTAGTATTTTTTCTATATTTGATGACGTCTGACAGACTCCACCTCAGTAGAATGTTTCTAAAAAAGTCACCACAGTTGCAGAGGGTTAATGATATTTAAATAATAATAAACACCGAATTGACGGGGGCAAAAATGTACCATTGATTGCTAGTGATGCATTAAATAATGACTAAGATCTTACATGTCTTGCAAAAGTAAGTCGTACCTGTATCTTCTACATCTGAATAATCAGCTTAATGAAGATAAACGATATGTTTTCTTTCGAGACATTTTTAACCGCAGATCGGTGCAGCAGCTGATCAGGCACAACCAATCACGCGCCGCAAATATTCATCATTATTAAACAATTACGAATTTGTGGCGCTTGCAGTGGGACCTTGGTCAGCCGATATGAAAAGGCCCTGCAATCCGGGTCATAGAACCCTCCGGAGATGCTAGAGCTGGTGCATACCTCTCCCAAAGGATTACAGGCTAGCTATCCAGAGAGTTAATGCAGCCAGTGTCATAGGGACCATGCCGCGGGCGGACATGCTAGAGGGGGTGTTCTTTTTATAGTGGTGATTACTATTTACATCTTTAATATTCGAGTAGTTTAGTTTTATTTTACTTTAAATAATTTTCGTTTTAACTTTTAATTGTAGGCATAGGCCTCCCCCAAGGCTCTCCACTCAGACCGGTCCTGTGCTCTTCGCATCCGCTAATTGTAGTACCTATATTATATTGACTGAATATCATTGACATCTTTAAAAAAATCAAATCGAATATCTAAAAAGTTAAAAAATCATTGAGAAAAAGTGTATTTGAGGCAAGTTGAATATTTTAACATAGACAACAGAGCAATATTGGTAATTAAAAATAAATGTTTTTTTTAAACTAAAACATTACTTAAATATAATAATTTGGTGTAGCCCCGATACCCTTCAGCCAAGTCTGCTTCTTTTATTTAAATATCATCAAAGAAGTACTCTACTTTCCACGGTGCCTCAAACACCTACTCCAAAATTGCTAAACAGTTCTTCTACTAAACAAATCTTTTTATTGAGATCTGTTTTTTTATTGAGTCTGCGACTCTGTCCTCATAAAAGTTTTTTTTTTTTTTTTTGCCCCCGCGGCGACTTGAACAGCTACTACCGCAGGGATATGGCGTTTCCACGTGAAGTGATTTCGCCAGTGTCAAGGTTTATATGAGTATAAAACAATATAGCAATAAAACACAATCCAATCTTCTCTAGGAAGATTGGGGGCAACGTTGTACGGTGATTTGTAGGTCAGAGGTCAAGATAGTTTTAACCTCTGCACCACTGCGAGTCCACTTGAAACGAGAAGAAAGATGCCAGATACACAAAATAAGTCCAAGTCTTCAATCACTGTGCGACACAAAGGCATAAAAAGTACAAATCACTATCAGAAAAGAACTTTGAACACCTAATTACCCAAAAATTTAACTCTAAAACAAATTACACGTCCGTCATCTTTTAACGTTGCAAATGGCCCCCCTTGGTAAGTTATCTGAGTAAGATAATATATTTTAGTACACGAGGGAGACCCTAGCATGGCTATTAAAAGTAAATAACCACTTAATTTTCCTTAAGAATTCTGCATAATTTCCTTACAGTTTTCTTAAACATTTCTGTATATTTCCCCTCAGTTTCTAATATTCTATTACAAACTATCCGCATGTTCTCACTAATGCAATATGTCATCTGAAAGCAATTTGCTTCGCCGCGTGTGGTCCGACTCTCATTATCTCAGTCTTGGTTTCTTGAGAAACTTTCTAGAATCCCAATAGAAAAACCAACCTTAAACTTTAAATGCAAGACTCACTACACACTGTACAGTTCATACACTTACGACGTTAGAGGATTGTGGTGAAAGTTGAAAGGGGTCCGCAGTTTTTTTAAGTAGCGGGTAGTTTTAAAAATAATTATTTAATGGAAGCTTGTGTTGTGTAGTTGGATAGTGCAAGAATGCTTCTTATTGTGTAATTGGATTTTCATTGTCTATGTCCTTTGCAATGAATGTGCGAATTAAAACAAAGAACATGCTAGATCACGCTTATTATTGTTTAAATCTTAACAAATTGTGACACATTGTTGACTATATTATTTGTTATTAGTTACAGATAAAAAAAACTTGTATTTAGTATCAAAATAAGGTAGTTAAAAAGATCGTGAAAACTGCCTTTCTATGACCATACGAATTTAAATGGCGTGCAAATATTGGATTCTTAATCCAACCAAAACTGAATAATGAAAGTTTTTCAAGCAGATAAAACTATGTCTAAATATTATGCTAAATTCTTTTGTTTAGACAGGTTTAATTAAAAACAACGACGTTGTGTAATTATACAATTCGCAGACAGTTAATTAAAAAACAAAAACGTTTGACGTAACTTTATATTATAAGTTAGCGATGGTCTCGTAAGGGGCTCCATATTAAAGTATTTTAAATCCTAATCATCGGAATTAACCTAACCTTACCTAACCTTGCCTTATCTACACGTTGAATATTTAAGAACTTCGGAAAAATTTACGGTTCTATCGATTGGAAAAAATATGTATTACAATTTAATGAAAAAAGAAAAGTTATGTGAAAAAATGCGCTCCCCTCTTAAGGTCGCAAGACGGATGTAATTAACCACCCTGTACATAAGTTCATAATGGTCTCGGGTTCATCATTCATTACTGCAACTGTAACGCTGTTTGCGGAATTATCTTTAGCCAAAGCTCAAATATAGGTTGGTGCTTTGTATTGATTGGCGCTTTCAGCGGTTATCGCGTTAAGACCGACGAATAAGGCCGTGGCCTTCCACGTGCGTTTAAAACGCCTAAAAAAATTGTATTTATTAAGGCCTATTAATTTATTCTCGTTAAGTCCAACGTCCTTAATTTAGGACATTCAAAATCATGTATCAAAGAGACTTTCGACTACCTCGTAAGGCCCACGTCAAATTTCGTTAGTTCGAAAATAGTACATTGTGTATTAAGGTCGGTAAGTAAGGAATTACGATCGAGGCTCTAGTAGAGCTATAGGCTTTCTGAGTCGAGGTTCGTAATTCCCGTACCGCCCGTGAAACATACAATGCTTTTCATCACATTTGCGAGTAAATAAATAAAATTTCATTAATTGTTTTTGCTGCATGGATAATATCTGGCGGTGTTGCATTTAAATTACACTCATCGGACGATGACGACGACATTTTTTAAAACTTTGTTACTTGTCTTCAACTATAAAATGCACAATTATTAAAATTACGAATTACTTGAACATACAGACAACTATAAAAATCGATTATTAAGAACATTAATTGAGTATTTAAGTAACATGTAGCGAGATTGCAATGAAATTCCTGTTTAAATAACATTTTAAGGCAATTTTTCAATTGCGTGTAAACTCTTTGCTTGAACTTGCATGACCTGTGTGCTGTGCTATAAACTAAAAAAAAATACTTACCGACCTTGGGTTTCATGGCAAAAAGAAAGGTCGAGGGTTTTATATGGGGCATTGCGGCCAAGTTAACCTGTATGTTTAGATACTGTTTACGTGCAAGTGTGATGAGTAGAATCTTGTATCAGTCGACTAAAGCCAAAAGTCACTTTGAAAAATGTCCTAGATTTAGGACGTTGGGCCTTTCGAGGTTGATTGACCGACACAAGATTATTTTTTGAACGAACGAAAGAAGAACGGTCACGCCTCATACAAGAAAAAGCCAGACCCGACAGAATAGAGACACTTCTCAGTTTTGTTATTTTTTTATATAGTTAAATTAATGTATTTTATATTCAAAAACAATGGCTATCACCAAAATATTGCCTTATATTTTTGTTCAGGCGTTACACAAATAAAAAAACAAAATGCCCAAGTCGTATTATGTATGTAACTAAATGACGATACAGTAGCTATAGGATGCATCTAGGTGACTTGAAGATGCAGCTGGATTATATAATTTTTAAACTTCTAGTACAACAGTCAACTTAGGATTCATTCAAATCGTAACAGCCTACCCTCATAAATAGGCATTTTGTATTTTTTTAGTGTAACACCTTAACAAAAACATAAGGCAATATTTTGGAGTTAGCCATTGTTTTTGAATATAAAATACATTAATTTAACTATACACAAAATAACAAAAAAAAATAGGTATGTCTTATTTCTGTCGCGTCTGGGTCACAGATGACCGTTCTTCTTTGACGTGGGCCTTACTAGTATATGGTATGTAAATATATGGTTTTAGTTATAAAAATTATTTCATGAAGTTTCTGTGTTGTTTTTGTACTTATGTCTACAACGCTAGCTGGAAGAGATTCCTTTAAGGAATAAGTTCACCTTTGTACACCCCCTTTAGTAAAATTGGTATTGTGGTTGCCGGTATAGAATAGCGCCACTCCATGTCTTCCCGTGGATGCCGTAAGAGGCGATTAAGGGAATAAAGGCTTGTAGTACTGTAAGGCGATAGGCTTGCAACCTTCACTAATACGGTGGTAAACATCTTAGCCTAATTGTGCAAAATGTGGTTACGGAATTATCAACAAGTTTTTAGAGTTGTAGGTATTTCTGTAGCTCTGCTTACCCCTCCCCGGGAACGAAGGCGTGAGTTTATGTATGTATGTAAGTGTTTACATACATATTTGCTTAAAGTGATAAAGTGTTGCTAGATAATGTTAGGGATTAAACGGTGATGAGGATATATTCATGTCTCATCTGCTTGATCTAAATGCTCTGTCAAGAGTCAGGCTGTCCAGTAGTAGAACGATTATGAAAACTGTCAGATTTCAAAAATCCAAAAAACCATAATAAATTATTTAAATATAAATTTTACTAAAGAATAAGAAAAGATACTTGAGGTACACATAGTGTCCCTTTAATATTGATACTAAAAGTTGATACAGCCAACGTTAAAAATATGATGATGTAAACATATACGTCTGACGACGACTGCACCTACCACCATTATAAATTTATTTTAGAAAAATAAAATTAATACCTCAGCGAAACTTCCATACCTTAATCAAACCATCGTTAACCAAATATCCTACTATGACCGTGCTATAACCATGCCATGACCATATTGTCCATACCATACCATAACATGTCCATACCTCAACTATAACAAAAACATCCTTAATGTTACAATTCCCTACCATGTCCATAAAATGGCAATACCACAAAGTTATATGACCATATCATAACCATACCACAAACACGCCATGACCATACCATGACCATGACATAAATTTACCGCAATCACACCATAACATACTTACAAATCGCTCCGCCATGTCCTTGTCCTTACACCAAATTAGCCCAATGTTTTCCGCGGAGACCTGTTTGAAAAGGCCTAATTGGCATCGCTCCAATCACTGTCAGTCAGTTCGTGCGTCGACGTTCGCGCGGGGCTTGCTCGTCATTAGCGACGCCGACGTATTTAGGAGGGTTATCGTTGTTTACTGAGTGTTAATGGGATGTTGTTTGTACATAAAAACCTTTAACCGTATGGGGCAGTCATTTAAAAGGCATTGGAAAACTGTACTGCACCCACACAATTTTCTTACTACGTTTACACCGCAGTCTCACAAATATCCTAGCTTAGTTACTGTTCCGTAACCATGCCATAACCAAACCATATTTGTACCATGACCATAAAAATGGCAATACCATAAGCTTATATGACTATACCATAACCATGCCATGACCATGACATAACTTTACCGCAATCACACCATACCAAACTTACAAATCGCTCCGCGGTGTCCTTGTCCTTACACGAAATTAGCTCAATGTTTTCCGCGGAGACCTGTTTGAAAAGGCCTAATTGGCATCGCTCCAATCACTGTCAGTCAGTTCGCGCGGGGCTTGCTCCTCATTAGCGACACCGACGTATTTAGGAGAGTTATCGCTGTTTATTTGGTTTTGTTGGTAGGTTATTTATGCACTAAACGTATTAAAATCATACCTTATTCCAAACGGAAATACACCGCAAATGTAGGCGTACAAATTATCATATTAAAATTGTACAATAGCTATGTCATAATTATGCCATGACCAAATAATATCATCATCATTTTAGCTGAAAGATCTCTACTGTTGGACATAGGCTTTCCCCAAAGTTTGGCCACAAGAATCATCTTGTCATGACCTAATCATAATCACGACGTGACCATACCACCACGGTATCATAGCCATGCCATATAACCTATATAATTAGAAATCAAAACCATGCGATGACCTAGGCTAACATAACTTCATGATCATACAATGGCCGTAAAATAACCATAAAATGACCATACTCGTACCATAACAATACCGTTCGTAGTTATACAATAACCAGCATTGAGGCAGTCCATTATAAGCCCAAAAGGTGCATATTTAAGAGTCAAATGGTGTTGATAGAATCTTTGCTTTTATTTGGTTTTGATAAGCTTCAACATGATTAAGCCTAAAAGTACAATTAGTCACTAAAGATTATCTACGAAAAAGTTTTTTCGACATAAACTTTTATTATTAAACCACTGAAAATAAATCTTATATGCTGGAATTATTAGAAGAACATCTTATATTTAGAAGTCCTATCTTATTTTTAGTAAATTGAAGTCGTGTAATATTTTATACTGTGCTGACAGCTGTCAAATTTAGCCTCCATAATGGCGTGACTATAGTTTACTTAGGGTCTGCTATAGCTGAATCTCGCATACATAATTTATATAGAATTTTTTACCTGCCTAATGAGGGCCTATTGAGGTCGTGTTAACGTGGATAAAACGCCTGTCACTCTCTGACCATTCTGTAACTGCAAGAGTGACGGATCATAATACGGCCCGTGGTACATCTCGATTATCCAGCCTTAAATCATAGTTAGATAGCGCTATGAATTACCGGAGATGAGTCGTAATTAGTCTACTATCTATCAATTCCGACGTTCCACAAGCAAGCCGTGTTTAGTACGATTGATGTTAGATTAGATTATGGTTTCTAATTGGAGAAGCCTATGCATACTGTAATATTCTAGGCTTTGTAAGGGATCTACATTGTCTGCCACAATTATTTGTAACAAACATAATATCATTTCTGTCTTGTGAAAGGTCTACCCGGATAGTTACTTTAATCAAGCGCCAAGCAACAGTGTTGGCATTTTGGTGTTTCGGTGTGGGGATAAGACAACCGGTGAAATCGCTAGCATATAGATAAATTGCAGTCTTAAGATTGTAGTCTTGAGAATGATTATGTCAGAAATCAGAAATAAGAAATTATTTATTTGCATAGACACAGTATATGGATGTTACAGTACATAATTTTTCATGTATCAAGCTTGCATGCAAGTGTCAAAAAGAGTAACTACTATTTGTGGGTAGGCACTCCCGTACTATTGTAAGATTACCCACAGTAATATTTCTAAAAAAATCTTAATGTAAAATATAACTTATGGATAATCAATGTTTTAAATATAGGAAGAAGTAATTTTATTATTTGATGTGTATAACTATTATTTAAACAATTATTACAAAATATCGCTTCTATTTTTTTGTAGATTTTTGAACGATAATAATTTCTTGTTACATTTCTAAACGAAATGTTTATTGGAATAATACTGGCATCTGATTGGTTGCAAACTGTCATTGGTTGTCTTTTTTTCTGTCCAGTGATTGGCTATATCAGAGTAATTTAGTGATTACCATTGATCAATAAATGTATCAACTGTAGTTTGTTATTATCATGGTTTTGTGGCTTGCTATTGGTTGTAATGCAAATTGATTAGAGATGTTGATTGGTTTACAACCTGAGATTTCTATTGGTCTAATTTTGGCGGGAATTTGTCGGGCAGAAAAGGGTATAAAAAGCGGTGCTCGATAGCATCGAGAAGTTCTTCTGCCCGGCGAGCTCCAGTAAAAGTTAAGTACCCATTATACACTTACTATCTTGCTCTTATTGTTTTTTATTGTGCCTTACTATGTTTTATTGTGTGATGTTGCTGTGCAATAATCTTGTGACTATGACTGTTTTATGTAAACCTTCATAGCCTATTTAAAAGTTTCTCTCTGTGAATATAATCCCTGTGTACTTACCTTCCTCACTCCAACATGGAGTAAGTAGATATATTAGGCCGTTTTGCTGTTTACTGTGTTTTCTGTGTGTCATAGATAAAGTAGCTATTATTAAAATATTCCAGTTACAATGAAATGATCAATATACCAAATCTATGCCAGTTTTCTTTTCAACATTTGATTTAAATTCCGACATAGTTTAGTTGTAATATATTTGCCTGACAATACTTCAAAATGTATGTAATTAGCTTAATAACTTGTATTATACCGTTCGTCAACTATCGAATATATCAATGTCTGTACATATTTTGCTTATTTCTGACTACAAATACCCACAATTTGACATAATATAAAGATGTATGGCAAATTCCGCTGTTTTACTTATTATCTATCTACCCTCGCTATTTTAATCAAGTCATAATTAAAATCATTCTTCCAGTAACATAGTTATTTAGTTTCTATCTTTAACCTATTCTAACATCAGAAGTGGGATGACGAATGGCACGTTTTAACATTTAACTATATCATTTTCAGTAAAAGAAAAGATGGATCCCTCACTGCTGGAGAAATTGCTGACTTCTATCAAAGATGCTGTAGCTGGGAATCGTCGCCAAGATGACGTCGCGTTGCCAATTTTTGACCCTGCAAAGAACGACTCCGGGGCAGCAGGATGGTGCGGCGAAGTCCAAACTCTTGGCGAAGACCTTGGATGGAGCAGCAACACCAAAGTAGCAAAAGCCGGTAAAGCCCTGCGAGGCTCTTCCTTATTATGGTTCGAATCATGGGAGCCCGAGAGTGGGCGAACATGGGCAAACTTTCGATCTGAACTGACTGACTTGTACCCTGAGAAGAAAAATTTAAATGAAAATTTAAGTAAAGCGGTGTTATATAATTCGGATCAAGCTGATACTTACTACGAGTATGCTAGGGAGAAGATTGGCTTGTTAGGCAAGACTAAGATTTATTTTACTGAGGCTCAGTAGATTGAATTAATTTGTGGTAGTATACGTGATATAAGTGTAAGGATGGCGTCTTTCAACAGCAACATCTGTAACACGTCAGAGTTAATTACTTTATTTTCTTCTTACATTAAGTCGAGAAAAAGACCTTATGAACAAGGTAGTTACGAGAAACTCAATTCTTAGTTGAAAGAGTCCAAACCGGTATAATTGATACAGAACGATATTGCATTAGAAATTATTTGCTTCATTATAAAATAGCACCTACGGCTGAGCCTAAACTTTACATTCCAAAAGGTAAAAGATTAGAGATACTACGTCTATTTCATGACGAGAATTGTCACGTTGGTTATTACAAAACGTTGGATAAAATTCTTGAGCACTTTTGGTTCCCGGGTATGACAGCTTTTGTAAAAAAATATCTTTCACATTGTCTACTTTGTGTAAAATATAAAAGTCACGCAGGACCTAAACAAGGCCTTTTGCATCCTATAGACAAAACTCCAATTCCATTTCATAGTTAAGTTAAGTTAAGTTTATTTATTCATCAATGTAATATTACAATATAAATTGCATTGCATGTCAAAGAATACGAAATTACATTGAGATCGTCAAAACATAAATACTAATAATCAAAAATACAAGAAAAATTAATAATAATTAATTAATTAATTAACACAACAACAATTAAATATACGAATAATGGTCACTCGTCCGATGTCAATACATACAATGATTAATAAATTTCAAAACAATAATAAATTTACATGTCCAGCTTCATATATTCATCCACGGAGTATAATGGATTATCCAATAAAAGGTTTCTTAGCTGATGTTTAAATGCTTCGTCGGATTGTACATTTTTAAGTTGAGCGGGTAGACGCTCGTAGTACGTGGGACCGATGACACGCGGGTTCTTACCCGCAAGTGCCATGCGACGGGGAACTGTTCTCAAACGCCCGGTGTGGCGGAGCTCCTTGCCAAGAATATTAACGCGTGCAAAGGAGGAAATATGATGTCTCACGAACATCAATATTTGGAAAATGTAAACTGAGTAGTGCGTCAATATGCAGTACGTTACGAAAAGGCCCCTGCAAGAGTGCCTAGGTTTCACCCCAGCTAACGTGCGTAAGGCGCGCTTTTGCATTATCATGACCCTATTGGCATCCGTGGAGTTTCCCCATAGGAGCGATCCATACGACATCAGGGAGTGAAAATGTGCAAAGTACACCTGTATTAATGCATCATTTGCAATAAGCCTGCCCAGTTTACGCAACGCAAAGACGGCACCACTCAGTCTATCGCAAAGTTTGTCAACATGGCACTTCCAGTTAAGGTTAGAGTCAAGTGTGAAGCCGAGGAACCTACACTCATGGCATATCGGCATCGGACTGTTTGCCACGCACGTAGGAAGTGAGATAGGTCGGCCTGAGAAAACCATAGTATTGGATTTCGACAAGTTTAAAATCAAACCATTAGCCGAAAACCACGTTTGCAACTGATGGCACGCGCTATGGATTTTCTCCCCGAGTTGTTCATACGTGCGGGCACTAACCACGACAGTCGTGTCGTCCGCAAAGAGCACTGACAGTCCAGCTGTAATGGCTGTCGGAAGGTCATTAATGTAAATTAGGAATAGTGTGTTTCCTAAAGCAGATCCTTGAGGGATACCTAGACTCACACTTCCGGTCATAGACTGCATCCTTATTCCATTTGCGGATAACTTGACTGCCTGTTTCCGGCCCGACAGAAATGACGTGAGTAGACGGTGGCTAACATCACTGATGCCGTAGTGATGCAACTTGTCCAAAAGCATTTCGTGATTTATCACATCAAAGGCCTTGGACAAGTCGCACAAGATACCCGCCACCTTGTACCTCTCATCTAGACCAGTAACAACGCAGTCATAGATTTTACACGCTGCCTCGGTCGTTGACATCTTCTGCCGATACGCAAATTGCTGGTCCGTCAGCAGATCGTTATCCTCGAGGTGGCTCATAATGTGCGACGACAGGATTGACTCTATTATTTTAGAGATGGTTGGAACTATCGTTATCGGCCTATAGTTGTTGACCTCACACTTGTCCCCTTTTCCCTTAAACACAGGGCACACTCTGGTCATTTTAAGTACGTCAGGGTATACACCAGAAACAAAAACTTCATTAATTAAATTAACTAATACGTTGCCAATAATCGGCCAAATGCATAATAAAATATTAAGTGATATGTCATAGGTGTCAGAATTTTTTCGCGTTTTTAACATGCACTGCAGCACCTGGTCCAGCATGTCGCTGGTGACGGTGGGCAGGGAGAGCGCGGGCACGTCCGCGGCGTGCAGGTGTCTGCGGAGATATTGTTGGCTTAACGACTTATCACTGTCAACGGTGTAATTTAAGGCTATGTTTAAAAAATGGGAATTAAATGTATCAGGAATGTCATTATTAGATATAATCATTTGCGTTGTCGGGTCTCTAAGTTTTATATTTTGTGACCTAGTTTTTGTGCCTATCTCTTCATTTATTATGCTCCAGATTTCCTTGCAAGGATTTCTGCTTCCCGCCAATCTTTGCTCGATAAAGGTTTGACGAGTACGCAACGTTTCTGATTTAATTAAATTATAATATTTATTGATACAGTCTGTTATAATGTCATTATTAGGGTACTGGCGCCGTATTTCGTGTAGATCGGTGTGTTTACGAGTGTACTCCAATAGTTTGTCGGTCAACCATGGGACGGCACTGTTTTTATTTTTTAATTTGATAGTTTTAACAGGAAAATGAATATTAATATAATGCGTCATAACCGAAAATAATTTATCAAATTTAATATTAATGTCAATAGTTTCATCGTAAATACAATTCATTTAGACTGTACGTACAGGGCCTTTTCCGGAGTCCAATGATGGTTATAGACATATTTTGATTATAATTGATGGTTTTACGAAATTTTGTAAACTCAAAAAATTTAAAACTTTAAGTGCTGAAGAATTGGTCCCTCTCATTCGCGACACTATTACCGAATTCGGTACGCCTACTCTCGTTATAACTGACAGGGGTACTAATTTCAGTGCCAGTCAGATACAAGCATTATTTAGAGATCTAAATATTGAACACCATTTATGATTTCCACCGGTACCCCTAGGGCTAATAGACAAGTTGAAAGGTATGTCAACTATAGTCAATATGTTAAGTTGTACCTGTAATTATGTGTCAGATTGGCCGAACGAAATATGGAAGGTACAGCAATCTTTGAATACTACGATTCAAAGCTCTACTGGTTTTTCTCCTATACGATTATTAATAGGATATAATGCAAATATTCCTTGTATACAAGCTAAAATATCTGAGGTAGTTGACGATTCAAATAATCAAAATTTTGACTTGAACTATGATCGAAATCAGGCCTATCGGCGTCTTCAACACGTATCTGAAAAAATTAAAAATAAATTTGATACGGTTAGACGAAATAATAAAATATCTTATGTAGGAGATATTGTTTATGTCAGCCAAGTTCATAGGCGACATAACAAATTAAGTCAAAAATATAAGGGTCCTTATGAAATATCGAGTTTATTGCCATACGAACGTCATGAATTAAGAGGCAGAGGTAACCTTAGAAACATCACTGTGGCTAAAGAAAAGCTTAGATACTGGCCAGGAGAATGGATAGATATTGCTGTTGGAAACGTTTCTGAATAATGGTGTATTTTGATTGTATTTTATTTTTTTATCTTTTTGGGTTTTAGTGATTTGTGATCAGAATGATAATAATGTGATATGATTCGATTCTGCCTGACGATCTGTCGTCTGATATTGAGCTTGGAAGTCACTAGAGGCAGGTGATAGAGCTAATATGTCAGGGCGACAGGTTAAATCGAAAAGAAAAGAGACTTTGTAAATAACATGATTCGATTCTGCCTGACGATCTGTCGTCTGATATTGAGCTTGGAAGTCGCTAGAGGCAGGTGATAGAGCTAATATGTCAGGGCGACAGGTTAAATCGGTTGTTATATGATACTATACGATGCTGTATAGGACAGTCAGTAGTCTGATATTGAGCTAGGAGGTCACTAAGGTGATAGGGCCAATATGACAGGACTACTGGTTAAATGTTAAATGAAGTACTTCGGGAACGAAGTACATGTCAGTATGGCCGTGTCAAAAAGAGTAACTACTATTTGTGGGTAGGCACTCCCGTACTATTGTAAGATTACCCACAGTAATATTTCTAAAAAAATCTTAATGTAAAATATAACTTATGGATAATCAATGTTTTAAATATAGGAAGAAGTAATTTTATTATTTGATGTGTATAACTATTATTTAAACAATTATTACAAAATATCGCTTCTATTTTTTTGTAGATTTTTGAACGATAATAATTTCTTGTTACATTTCTAAACGAAATGTTTATTGGAATAATACTGGCATCTGATTGGTTGCAAACTGTCATTGGTTGTCTTTTTTTCTGTCCAGTGATTGGCTATATCAGAGTAATTTAGTGATTACCATTGGTCAATAAATGTATCAACTGTAGTTTGTTATTATCATGGTTTTGTGGCTTGCTATTGGTTGTAATGCAAATTGATTAGAGATGTTGATTGGTTTACAACCTGAGATTTCTATTGGTCTAATTTTGGCGGGAATTTGTCGGGCAGAAAAGGGTATAAAAAGCGGTGCTCGATAGCATCGAGAAGTTCTTCTGCCCGGCGAGCTCCAGTAAAAGTTAAGTACCCATTATACACTTACTATCTTGCTCTTATTGTTTTTTATTGTGCCTTACTATGTTTTATTGTGTGATGTTGCTGTGCAATAATCTTGTGACTATGACTGTTTTATGTAAACCTTCATAGCCTATTTAAAAGTTTCTCTCTGTGAATATAATCCCTGTGTACTTACCTTCCTCACTCCAACATGGAGTAAGTAGATATATTAGGCCGTTTTGCTGTTTACTGTGTTTTCTGTGTGTCATAGATAAAGTAGCTATTATTAAAATATTCCAGTTACAATGAAATGATCAATATACCAAATCTATGCCAGTTTTCTTTTCAACATTTGATTTAAATTCCGACATAGTTTAGTTGTAATATATTTGCCTGACAATACTTCAAAATGTATGTAATTAGTAGGGTTTCTGCTCGAGACTTCTCGAACTCGAGACAACTCGAGAGTTTCGCCTCCATTCGAGACGAGAAAAAAATAGCCGATTCTCGAGACTCTCGAGTTCCGGCGAACACGAAATAAGGGCTAAAGTCAGGCTCGCCATTTTGCCGCTTTTAGCAAATATGACGCCCGAAACGCAGCGGACTTCTCACTCGCACGCTTTGTAACGGAAGTGAATGCATTGGAAGAACAAGGCACCAGCAGTTTTGATACACTATCAAAAAAAGCTATAGATAAAGTAGATATGATTCCAGCTAAACGTGATCCACACCAAGTCACGAAAAGTTTAATTAGGAAAGAATGTAATATTTATGAGTCTACGGGAAAACGTACTCCTAATCTTGAGATGTTGTATCAAGCCCTTATGACCGTCAAGCCCACTTCTACAGAAAACGAGCGTGTCTTCAGTCTGGCTGGAAACATAGTAACCAAGATAAGAAACCGACTTTCGGACTAATCGATTAACGCTTTCATATTCTTAAAGGCGTACATTTTAAGACAAAAATCTTTATCGAAATTACCAGTTTATGTCTGATCAAAAGACTGAAAAAGTAGATTAGGTAGTTTAGGTTTTATTTTAATCGTTGATTTTTTGTAAGATTTTAGTTTTTGTATGTTTGTAAGAAGAGTTTTAATTGTGTTTTGTATTTCTAACTTGTAGTACGAAGTGCAATAAAAAAATTGTGATTTTCATTTGTTTTTCATTTTATATTCAGCAATAATTTTCAATTTCTTAACAAAGACTCGAGAGTCGAGACAACTCGAGAAATTGGAGTCGAGAATTCTCGAAACTCGAGAAAAAAAATGAGGCGAGAAACCAGAAACCCTAGTAATTAGCTTAATAACTTGTATTATACCGTTCGTCAACTATCGAATATATCAATGTCTGTACATATTTTGCTTATTTCTGACTACAAATACCCACAATTTGACATAATATAAAGATGTATGGCAAATTCCGCTGTTTTACTTATTATCTATCTACCCTCGCTATTTTAATCAAGTCATAATTAAAATCATTCTTCCAGTAACATAGTTATTTAGTTTCTATCTTTAACCTATTCTAACACAAGCGTGTAAATATATAGCAATCAATTAAAATAGTAAAAAAAAGATGTCAAATTCAAACAATAGAAAACAATAGAAAAGGTTAACATAATAGCCATATCACAATAATATCACTAAGTAAATACACATACACTACAGTGTATGTGTCTCAGATCCCACTTATCATTACGTGGCCTGTACGCTCGTTTCCCTTCTCCATTTCATACAAACAAATCTTTATTTGGGTTTTGTATAAACAAACTTGTAGTTCTGTTAGGCGATGGGCTTGCAACCTGTCACTAATACACTGGGAAACATCTTAGCCTACTTGTGCAAAATGTGGTTACAGAATTATCAAGAAGTTTTAAGACTTGTTGGTAATTCTGTAGCAGATCTCTGCCTACCCCACTCTGGGAATGAAGGCGTGAGTTTATGTATGTATGTATGTTACTCGTCTTTTTGTTTAACGTCGATTAGTTTTTAAGTCAGGGTCTCTCTGAAAATTAGCGCCGCAGTTTTACTGCGGCACAATGCTGAGAGAGATCCTGTTCAACGTACCTAGTTAATGTCTTCTTTTTACTTTATATTTTTTGTACTGTATGTACATATATTTGTGTGCGTTGAATAAATATTTTCTATTCTTACTATTATTAAACTTTATGCCCGACTCGCACTTGACCGGTTTTTTAACAAACATTTGAACTTTACATATTCTCAAAGGTTTCCCCAATTCATCAAAAACGTAAGAAGCCTTCAACAAACTTCTGAACAAGAGGCCATTATTAATACCCATTATCAAACATTTTTCCTCGCACGCGCCGATATATTTCACTCTCGCAAAATAAGAAAGGATTTATGTCTCTAGATATGTAGGAGCTTAGCATTGAGTGCCGGCGACTCGATTTTGAGTCAAATTTATGTGGGGAATTTGGAGGTTGGTAATAGAAGAGTTTCTTAGTTTCGTTAGGAGTCAATATGGATTTATGTATTGGTAGGATATTGAGTTATTTTCCGTTAACAATTATAATAGAATGTAGTCGATTCTTGACGTGTAAAAGTTGAATCTTTATCTTTATCTTTACTGTAGAATCGGGTCCATTAACATGTCAAAAGAAATATGGTTGGACTAAGTATATACAAACTAACATACAAGCGAGCTCCTGAAGTTCCACCCATCACTGACAACGACTTTAACCGGGTCTCATAACTTTTGAGTTGTATTGGAATTCCATACATACTTGAATTTTATGCGTCGAAGTTGGTCGGCGTTCGACAGTAAATCGGCGAACAAGATCGGGCAAGTTTCGACATATTTAGCTACGGACCGTGTAAGTTCGTCGCAGAACTTGTGGGATCAAGTGTTGGAATTTTTAAAGTTATTTTGCATAGTATTAGGATTATGCGAAGTTTAGTAACAGGAGTATTCTCAAGTAGTATGGTAATAACTTTCTTTAGCGGTCCGTAGTTAAACTAGAAACCCTTATAGTTTCGTTATATCCGTCCGTCCGTAGCTCAGAGACTCTTAGTACTGGAAAGCTGAGCCATAAATATACATATTTGTCACGCCAACGAAATGGTAAAATAGAATCTTGAAAAATCTTTTTTTTTGTGTAGGAAAAAATACATCCCCACGTTACGTGAAGGGGAGTCACGTAACGTGGGGATGTATTTTTTTCTCGTCTACTCCATACTGTGGGGTGTCGATGGATAGGTCTTTCCAAACTATTACAGGTTGGTGATGCTAATAACCAACATCACCAGTCCTACTTGGACGGAGTCGCAGGCAAAAGCTAATCATCTACGAACAGGCGTAACTGATAATAAAATAAAAAACCAACGCGAGTCGGACTTGCATACGATTTTTTACTATAGGCTTCGAACCATTATTAAAAAAAAATACGTCTGTTGTTTTGGAGCCCCCCTTAAATATTAATTTTATTCCGTTTTTGTATTTGTTGTAAGAGTGCTATAGAAATACATCATCTGTAAAAATTTCAACTGTCTAGCTATCACGGTTCATGAGATACAGCCTGGTGACAGACAGATGGACAGCGGAGACCTCGTTATAGGGTCCCGTTTTTACCCTTTGGGTACGGAACCCTAAAAATGGCAGTTTTAATCTTTTTGAATTTTTTAAGATCAAAAGAACATCCAAGGAAGTACGAACCGCGACGACCAAGAAACAAAAAGAGCATCAGGATGAAACAGAAAGATACAAGGATCTTAAAATTGTTTAAAGTCAGACAAACTGCTTATGTTGGCGTAAACGGTCTCGATTTCAATTTTCCGCTGCAATAAATATAATGGGTTGAAATGTGCGAGCCGCCGAGGGAAGTGCCGAGCTCTCTGGTAACAATAACAGCAGGTCAATGTCGGGAGCGCTTTGTTTCATATAAAAATTGTAGTCCGAATTTGTTACTCATAACTCATAATCATCGCAAGTCATAAAATGTTTTTTTACTGAAACGGTTTTTATTTCAGAATTTTTGAAATATGTAGGTACCTAATAATAATTATCTACTGGGTGAGTCCAACTCGTATTTGACTAGTTGTCTAAGTATGTATGTATGTATGTAAACTCTTTATTGCACATAAACAATTACAAGACATGTTTGCATCAATATAAATAATGTACATAGGCGAACTTATCCCATATGGGATCTCTTCCAGTTAACCTTGGAGTAGAATGAGCAAGGACAATGCCGAAGGATAGACAAATTAACAAAATTTCAGGAAATAAAAGTACATACAACAGAGAAATGAATGATGAGAATTAGTGGTATCAATGGCCTCTAATTCGCCCACTGTTGGCCTGAGCCACTGTTCACTCCCGTTCCAGTGGCCCCCGTTTACGTCGCTCCCACTTGACGTAAAACCAATTTAAACGTTTTATTTTATTGACAATCGCGCGGACCTCTGATTTTGAAGTTCTCGCCGATATGCTGTTTTGCCGTCTTGTGTTAACTAGAAAGAAATATTTTTCTCTGACACGCTTGAACATGTTCAAATTACTGATGCAAACAGCACGGAAAGGTTTTTGTTCCAAGACAAAGAAAAATTTAAAAAAAACCAATGGCGATGGCCGCTAAAAATGTATGAAATTTTATGAAATCACAGTTGATTTACTTTTTAAAACCATGTTCCAAACAGCCATACAATCGGATAACTTATCAAAGTTCTCCCATGTTTATTTTACTTTTTAAAATGTAATGTCATTGACTGGAAAGATAATTCCTAATTTAAATCGCAAATTATTCAAATTAGATTTATTACATTTACATGTGTGATTTTATTTAACGGTATATTTCAAATTTGCACGTAATGCAGTACCTATTTCGAATGTTAATGACATTATATTCTCGAAAGTATTTATTTTGTAGTACTGTTAGGCGATGGGCTTGCTACCTGTCACTACTAATATACACTGTTAAACATCTTAGCCTAATTGTGCAAATTGTGATTACAGAGTTATCAACAAGTTTTTAGAGTTGTTGGTAATTCTGTAGCTCTGCCTGCCCCACTCTGGGAATGAAGGCGTGAAGGTATGTATGTATGTATGTAAGTATTTTTGCAGAGTGTCTGAGTATATTGAAAATTGTGTTATATTTTCTCGCATTGTTATAGAAAAATACAAATTTTAACACTTTTGCGATTGCTGGACTCGTATTGTTCAAGACTTAAACTCTTGATCTACCTTAGGTCCAAAGTCAATCTGACATTCTACAGCAATTAGGTTAAGTTTTCTATAATTTACGAATTACTTGGCATCTCTAGTGACATTGACAATAACAAGCACATTATGTTTAAATGGATCCTAAATGTACGTTTGTAACTGAACATAGACTGCTTTGATTACGTCTCGGCTGAGCTAATTCATACTTGTCCCGGAACGACTTTCTTCCTGTTCTCTGCAGTAATTTACTATTAGTTGTGTAGACATTTTAGCCAGGGCTGTATTGACAAACTTTGAATTAAAAACCTACTGAATTTGCACCTGTTTTTAAATATAAATTGAAAAAAGACAAACTATCAAACCCATATGATCTCTTTCTCTCTCATTTTTATTTGTTATAATTATTGTCAACGTTTTGATATCCCTTATTTAATTGACAGTAGGCCGAGTTAAAAATAATACCATAATAGCGGGCCTAGTATGGTTTCGTTTATTACGAGAAGAAATGGGGACAAAACATCCATCACTCTCGTACATACGTGTCAGACAGTGACGGCTGTTTTATCCACACTTTGTCAAGCGATAAACGCAGCGATATTAGGCTCCCAAGTTAAAGACAATATGGTTGTACCGCGTAGAATAGAGGCCCAATGTTAAACTTGATATAATTAAGTTATTCCGTTGGCTTAGATGTACATGAATAAATTTCCTTGACTGCACATGTGATGCACTCTCATTGCAGTAGGTATATTAGACGCGATGTAAATCCAGCCGCAGCGAAGCGTGCAATTGGTAGTGCATTAATTAAATCGACTGCCGCGTCGCATAATCGCGTATCGATCCAATGCAATGGCAATTACGTGAATGCGTGAATGTGATAGACATAGTATTCTCTGAGTAAGATCGAGTAAAGGACAGTCGCTATCAGTTCCAGGGGGCCCAATACGGCTGCGTTTATTGCGTGATAAAGTGTGAATACAACATCCATCACTTTTTAACACGTGAGAGAAACTGTCTCTGTCGTGCACGTGATTCTTATGTAAATCTATATTCATCTCTTTCTACATCTTCTCACTTCTGTCTTTAATGGGCGGTTAAGTGTGTTGCTGTTTGTGCTAGATTGAAGTTCACTTCCACATTAGCCGTAATTGGGATAGACCAAAAAAAATAACACGGTTTTTACATTCTAATTCGAAATAATAGGTAATTTTAAGAGACCAATTTCATTAATTTTGTATTAAAATTTGACCCATTCGTTTTGTTGAATATCTTTATTTATTTAGCAGACATTTTGTAGATGACATGATAATTTTAAATTAGGTTTGGTATTTTCTAATAAATTACAACATTTAAATGATATTTAATGATAAAAAGAGATGGTAATAGTGTATTAAAACATACTATTTCAATCCGCCGAAAACGAAAGTCACACAAAGGTTAAATACTTTTGTCAAAATATCCGAAATAGATTAATATTTGAAAAACTTAATAATGCAGTACGACTTTAAAACCCTATTCCTCGAAATGGTTTTCCTATTAGAGTAATTGTAAAAATATGAACAAACCCAATTCTATGCGCATTGTTATGGAAACAATAGAACAATTAACATTATCTGTATAGACACATTACCTAACAAGCATGGGAAATAGGATATTGTTGAAATCCCATGGTTTACGAGTTCCATCTTGAGGCGGTATTACGAATTCCAAGTCCTACCAAATACCAGGCAGCGAAAGGGACAAATATATACATACATACATACATACATAACTTCACGCCCCCATTCCCAGAGTGGGGTAGGCAGAGCTACAGAATTACCAACAACTCCAAAAACTTGTTGATAACTCTGTAACCACAATTTGCACAATTAGGCTAAGATGTTTAACAGTGTATATTAGTGACAGGTTGCAAGCCCATCGCCTAACAGTACTACAAGCCTTTATTCCCTTAGTCGCCTCTAACGACTTCCACGGGGAGACATGGAGTGGCACAATTCTAAGCCGGCAACCACACGGCAAATATATATATATATATAGGAACGCTAAAACTCTTTCTCTTTTCTTACGTGTGATATTTTCTTGTGGGATTTTCGCTCGATGCCTAACTCGAAGAGATCCCTTAAAGGGACAAGTTCACATTTGTACATTATTGCTTTATTTTTGTCAGTTTTATAATTGTTATCTCTTTTGTACATTAGAATAAATAGGAGTGTCAGGGGACAATCTCACACAAATTGACCTAGCCTAAGCTTCTTCGGTCACATCGTGCGTTCTTCGAAGCACAGTCTGGAGAAGCTAATTATTTTGGGCCAGATGGATGGAAAACGTGCTCAGGGCAGAGCACCAGCAAGATGGTCTGACGTCATCAAGAAGAAGGCGGCCTGAGGCCTGAAGGCGGCGGAGGCCTGAAGGCGGTGGGCGGCAGCATGCACCGGGCGGCGCACTCGGCGTACAATCGCACAG
The DNA here is from genome assembly GCA_927399475.2 of Acleris emargana. Classification (NCBI taxonomy): domain Eukaryota; kingdom Metazoa; phylum Arthropoda; class Insecta; order Lepidoptera; family Tortricidae; genus Acleris; species Acleris emargana. The sequence goes on from OV656858.1 coordinate 3,122,582, forward strand.
ACTGGCGTAATATAACCTGTGGTCGCGATCCTCAGCAGTGAGGAACCGAGATAGAAGAAGAAGAAGCTCTAGGCTTGTACTATGGGTACTAGACAACGTGTGTATGAGAATGCACAAGGTCCTTCCATCACTGAAAAGTCATTCAAACCAAGTCTCTGGGAAACACAGAGGATACTTTTTATCCGATAAATTTGAGAGTTCTCGAGGGAATAGCGATAAAGGACTTCTACAAAGCAAGTATTTTTTTATATCACGGAGAAGGCAAACGATTACACAGGGCACCTGATGATTAGTAGGATCTGTGACCCAGAGATATTTGCATTCTCAAGACTACAATCTAAAGATTACAATTCTAAGACCGCAAATGCGTTGCCAATCCTGAGGACTAAGATGGAATGCCTCTATGCTAGTAATTTCACGGGTAGTCTTTACCACACCGGAACACAATAATGTGAACACTACTGCGTGGCGGTAAGATGAAGGATAAGATGGTGGTAGCAATTCCGACAAGCACAAACGTCCTACCACCACTAAAACAAACACATGTAACAAATACATACATATTTTCACGCTTCAGGAGGAATAACCGGGAGACCGATCGACCTACCGCCACGCAGTAGTGTTCACATTATTGTGCTCCGGTGTGGTGAAGACTACCGGCCGGGCGTCTCCGCTCATCATCATACCTTCCTACCTATCATTTTTTTGGAGTATATGCAACTGATAATACGCGTAATCCATACCTTTAAATTAAACTGGCCCTCACTTGCAACAATCCATCAGGAAACAGTTGTGTTGTTCTGGTGTTGCCACACAAATGCCACTAGTCTTTAGATTGGACCAACCGCTGTATCGGTTTGAACATACAACTTTCGCTTCCTCAACATTCATCAACCTCTTCATACACGTACGATTTGGCCCTTATTCGGTACATATTGAATCTGGCATGGTAAGGCAAACGAGCACACAGGCCACCTGATGGTAAGTGGGAACTGTGAACCATAGACATTCGCATTCACAAGACTGCAAATGCGTTGCCAACCCTGAGGACTAAGATGGAATGCCTCTATGCTAGTCATTTCATCGGCTGTCTTATCCGCAAACCGGAACACAACAATGCCAACACTGCTGCTTGGCGGTAGGTTAATGGATAAGATGGTGGTACCAACCCGGACGGACCCTGCACAAGGTCCTCCCGTAAATAATTATGCCAGTCAGTTCTTTTAGAAGTGCAAATAATTTCACAATCCAATGACCTTGAAACACTGAGATGTCTTGTGTTTTTTGCTCGTTGCGACAAAATTACCGGGTCGACAAAAAAATGGAATCATTGTGATTCCGTAATTGTTGAAAGTGTGCAAAACCTAAGCATTTTTTGTTTACGTTGAACTAATTATAGTTCGGTTTAACGATAAATACTTACAATTACTTTAATATAAACCGCGAGATACATTTCATGTTCTGCCTCATAAGCCCATTTGTATCTCAGAGTCAATTTGGATTGTTCGTATTTTTAAAATTACTCTAATTAAAGAACCATTTCGAGGAATAGGGTTTTAAGGCGGTTCTGCATTATTAAGTTTTTGAAATATTGATCTATTTAGAGAGGTAATGCAGCCAGTGTCATAGGGACCATGCCGCGAGCGGACCTGTTAGAGGGGGTGTTCTTTTTATAGTGGTTATTATTATTTATATCTTTAATATTTGAGTAGCTTAGTTTTATTTTAATTTTAATAAGTTTAGTTTTAACTTTTAATTGTTCTATATCAGATATTTCGACAAAAATGTAAATGTATTTATTTGTTTGACTTTCGTTTTCAGCGCGAAACCGAAGCGGATTAGGCGAAAACCGCTTGGATTAGTATGTTTTATTAAACTATTACAAACACTTTTTATCATTAGATATTATCATTTAATTATTGTAATTTATTAGAAAATGCTAAACCAAATTTAAAATAATAATTTCATTCATAAAATGTCTGCTAAATAAATAAAGATATTAAAACAAAACTATTGGATCAAGTACAAAATTAATGAAATTGATCTCTTAAAATTACCTATTCTTTCGAATTTGAATGTTAAAACCGTGAGTTTTTTTTTGGTCGATCCCAATTGCCAAAGTGAATTTAATCCTCTCTTTTTAGTAATGGGTTTTATTTAAGAAACTGCTATTTTGCTTAGCTGGGCATTATTGGGTTATCAACAAACATCGATATTTTTCATTCTGCAAATCGTGACCGTTAAGTCAATCGATAAAATATTTGACATTGATAATTCTGTGGTCCTAGTGAAAAAGGGTATAAGTCTTCTGAAGGCCAAGTGAAAAAGGGTTTAAGTCCAGTACTGTCCGTTCATGTATATACCCTTTTTTATTCCGAGTTAACTCGACTTGTACCCTTTTTCACTAGGACCACAGAATTTTTCGATGAACTCGTGATAAAAGGGTTTCTCTGTTTATTAATTGTTTTTGCTTGTCGATCAAAATTTCCCGTCATTTGCTTGGTTTTCATATAACTTTTAAGGACTTAAACGAATTATTTAATGGTGGAAACAAGGCAACATACACGAACTAACTAAACGGTGCAGCGTGCAATCTTACTGTACCCCGCTAGCATTAACATAATACGTTGCCGAAGCGAGATGCAAACGGTACCGTTACCACGAGTTACAATTGACAACAATTCATTTTGTGCTAAGGTAGTTAAATAAAATACCGTTTCTAGATTTTACACTGCTGATTACAGTAAAAATATCTTTGGATTTTTTTATGCAGTAGTTTTTTTTATATTTAGGCTAAACAGTAAAAAAAGTTGGATTGTGAATGTTAGGAATACACTTATAGTGCCCTTAGTCCATTTATTACCAAAAGAATTCAAAAAAATATACAACATTGTTTACGGATTACTTGATTCTGACGACACGCTTTCAATTCTACGCAAAATTGTTTATTTATTTTAATGGCGTCTACAAATTACGTAATTAATTAAATTACGCAAAATAACAAATTTATGAACGAACGGCAGCGAATGATTGACATGACATGACAGTTAGTTATGTTTATGTTTAAAGGTACTTTTTTAATTTTATATCAGGCTAAGATCACCACATCAGTATTCCTAACTTTGTATATACGGTCTTTTTAATGACTATTTCTTTAATAAATTATTAACGACGAATTTAAGTTACATACATACATACATACCTTCACGCCTTCATTCCCAGAGTGGGGTAGGCAGAGCTACAGAATTACCAACAACCCTAAAAACTTGTTGATAACTCTGTAACCACAATTTGCACAATTAGGCTAAGATGTATGTATGAATTTAAGTTAAATAAAGAAAAACCAAGAAATACCGGTAGTCTAATTTTTAACCAGCTATTATAAACGCGATAAAACAATAATGCTTTTTTTTTTCAAATGTTGTCAATTACCGTACTCGCTAGCTAGTCGAATGCTCTGTCCCTCGTACTCTACAAGAATATTACGAGGTCTGAAAGGGACAAAGCATTCGACTCGCTAGCGAGTACGTTAATTGGGATAGACCAAAAAAAAAAACTCACGGTTTTTACAGAGTAATTCGAAAGATTAGGTAATTTTAAGAGACTCATTTCATTAATTTTGTATTTGACCCAATAGGTTTGTTTTAATATCTTTATTTTTTTAGCAAACATTTTATGGATGAGATGATTATTTCAAGTTTGGGTTGGCTTTTCCTAAAAAATAACAACAATTAAATGATATCTAATTATTAAAAGTGATTGTAATATTGTATTAAAACATACTATTTCAAACGGTTTTCGCCTAACTCTTAAGATAAACCTAGGAGGGCTTCAAGCCAAAAACGAAAGTCAAACAAAGGTCAAATATACTTTTGTGGAAATGTCCAACACAGATAAATATTTCAAAAACTTAATAATGCAGAACGGCTTTAAAACCCTATACCTCGAAATGGTTTTCAAATTAGAGTAATTTAAAAAAAATAACAATCCCAATTGTAACTCATGGTAAGGGTACAGAGATTCTATTGGAACTTACGTACAGGATGATATTTTGAACGGGACAGCTGGAAAAATTCACAGTAAATCAACACGTGTAATAAAGATAATAAAACTGGTTTTTACTTCAGTTTCAACCCGTTTTGTTATCTGTACTGTCATTTTTAGCCGCAACAGTTTTAAGAATGATAGTAAAAAACATTTCGTCGGCGATACTGCAAAACCCCGTATCTAACAAATTTACGATAGAGCGAAATAAACCTTACTGTCTTAATAAAAAGGTGCATTTTGCTCCTTATTTAAAATGTTACTTACGCGGTTTTGCAGTTTCACCGACGATTTACGTTTTTTACAACAAGTTTATTTCGTTCTATTATATTGTTAAACTGATGCGAGTCAATAGATTACTCAATTATATTTTTTTTAACGAGAATTTCGCTCAGTTTTATTAAAATAATCAAGAGAAACTTAAGTAGTAAGAAGCTTCTTCATCATCATCATCATCAGCCCGTTGCATTTCACTGCTGGACATAGGCCTCTCCCAAGAAACGCCACGGAAGCTTCTTAACAAACACAAATAACAACAAACACAATTTTTATTCAACACTAGCACTTCTCGTTTTTAATAAAATGTTATTTAATTTGTTGCACACTGTTATCTTGTGGAAACAAAACTCAATCCCGTGTATCCATAATGTGTTTATGTGCAAATTGCAACAGTTCCTTGTAATTCTATTCTGCCCTTCTTCGAAGAAAATGCGCATGCACTATATGAATTGTATTGCATATCCAACCTTATTATAACCTTTGAGAGTTCAATATCATATGCTTCTATGAATTAACTGCACATGCGTCTTTCCTTAGTTGGAGGGCAGTATTGCTTAGTTTCCCGATACGTCGTTTCTAACTGAGCGGGAATAATCTCAGACTACACTACACACGATTATGTAACGTATTCTATACTCCTTTGGTTGTTTAGTTGTATCATAATATCAAATTGAATAGATCAACTTCTCAATGGTATCAAATTTAAGTTTTTACTTTTCCAAAAAACCGTTGCAAATACAAACGTAAAGAAATATAATACGAGTTCTTTATCTACAATAATTGTTTTCTTTTTATGAAGAAAAAGTTGCAGTAAATAGATTTTCTAAAGGACCTTTAATTCGCTGCTTATGTGACAAAAAACGGAAATTCGACAGACTCACGTATTTAGTTAAATTGAATGAAATAAATTCGAAGCATAATAAACTTTACATAATTAAAACAAAGATGTATATTCAGTAAGTAGGCCGCACGGGCATTTTTACACGTCAAAAATCTACCAGCGCTTCGCAAGAGACCACTGCTGTGAAGAAACGCCGCAAGAAACTCAACTGTCAGTAGTTTTTTAAATATTGCTTATAATTATTATACAATAATAACCTAAATAAATCTCACATAAAAGAAAAAATAAATATATTCATGCGTAGTTGAGCAGGAAAATGTGTTATCAAAATAAATCGTTGTTCACAATATAGCCTCGTGAAGCCTATTTTTAATTAAATCACAAAAAAAAACAGTTTCTTTATGCGAGGAACCGCGGTACAAATTTTGAATTGCGTTAACCGTGTCATGTGTGGAACACTCGGTGGGTAAATCCGACTCGCACTTGTCCGGTTTTTTTTGTTGTAACTTCTGCTTGTGATATTGGGTGACTCTGTCGGTTCAAGTCTGGCTTAAAGTTAGCGCCACCATCCTGCTTAGTTTTATAATATTGTTTATCTACTCTCATATCGTAAAGTTCTAATTATACCCTTCAAAACGAATTCATATTGGCATACTTTATAAACACAATACCGAAATAAAATAAAATAAAACACTTTATATCATTATTTATCTAACAAAATAATGTCATAAAGTAATTTTTTTACCATTACGATACAAGTTAATCCAAAAAGTTAATGTCACCAACGAGGTTCCATATCAATTATTTTTTTATAATGGTACGCACATGCGGTTTGCATCATTTTTACAGCATTACAAAAAGTTTTCATTCCAATTTTTACTTGTCTGTGACAGCGCCCGCTTTAACGCATGCGCGGTGATGTGCTAGATTTCGGCGCCATTCATTGAATGCGTTTTGCTGTAGTTACTTTATTAACTTTGATCTTTTATTTTGTAGGTTGAATCGCAATGTATGAGAGTAGATACCTAAAGTAGTGTATGAAACTGCACATAACTAGGTATTAAAACACTCGTGTGATACTATTAAAAACCTCGCCTAGCGGCTCGGTTCTTAACACACACTCGTGTTTTAATACCCCTCTTTATGCAACAATTTCATAAACTACTATTCTGGCTTCACCGAAAACCTGCGTGACGAAACGTTTCCCAACGTGTTAGCACATTAGCTGAGTGAACACCATTTTGGTAAGCCATAATTTTATGAAACTGTATGTGTTAAATCATCATCATCATCATCATATCAGCCTGTTGCAGTCCACTGCTGCTGGACATAGGCCTCCCCCAAGAAGCGCCACAACGCACGATCTCCCGCCCTTTGCATCCAGTCACTGCCACCTGCCTTCTTTAGGTCATCGGTCATGTGTTAAATGCCTGCCAAATAAACTTATTTTATTTGTTCCTAGGTCCTGAATGTTATCTACGTATTTAAGTGTGTATTTTTTTTTCGATATAAACATGTTTTTCGTTGTCTAGTGTAATATTGTCCCCTGGTATTTATTTATTTATTAATATTGCAACATATTCGGCAATTTTATTGCGATTTTTAGACGGTTCATTGGTTTTCAAAACAATTTTGATAAAGTAGACGGATTTGATAAAAAAATAACCATCGCACTGCTAGATCAAGACAGTATTAATTCAAAATCATTGTTAGTTTTGTTTCAAGCTCATAGATGTTATATTAAAGTTGATTTTAAAAAATCGTTTTATTTTGAGTTACTAGGTACTCTTTTGATCTGGCAGTGCGACATATCCACTCAATAAAGCTGTGTCACGCGAAAAAGGCCCGCAGGAGGTATTAGTACATTTTACTGTAGCATTTTATTGTGATTAGTACTAGATTTTCGTTTTTTTCTTTTGTGCATCCATTTTGTTTTCAAATATATACTGACGTATAATAAGCTTAACCATAAAACCATCTATTTTCAGCTACAACTTGTTAAAACGCCATAAAAAAGCTACTGACTATTTCGGCTATGATTATATCTTTGTTCAAAGTAAACTGCAACAGTGTTTTATTTCAAATTGTAACGATGTTATTACCTGGGATGGCCACTTTGTATCTAGTTGTTAACTTACACCGATATTAGGTATAAGAGACATCAATTGAATTATATTAAATCATGAGACAATCTTTTGATATAGTTTATAAATCAAACTTAACCAACCTACAAGTACATACATTATAGCCATATTATTATGTATTTTATCTAAAATAACTCCAGCATAACATAGCTTTCGAATAAAATATCATGCCATTTGGAATTGTGAAAATTCGGGGTATACGGGGTACTGATATTTTATATTATGATACGTCATCTGCGCGCAAAAGCGTTCCTCAAAAAGGAAGGTAATTTACCTTACTACTGTTTATGCGCCGCGGCCACTGACACGCACGCATCTAAGACAATAATTTTTTTTTACAGAAAAGTAACAAATATATTTCGTAAAAAATGCCGTCATGTGCATACATCGTTATCGCGGGAGCAAAAACGATTTGACAGTAGTCAAAGATTATGACAGATAGGCAATAACAGAAGTGACACTCGTATCGAAAAACGTTTATACCTACGAGTTCAAAATGTATCATATTATTTCAAATGTCTTACCTCCGTATTTAGTATATATTTAAAGAGATTAGATACGCAATCCTAACCACAACCTCTTCAGTCACTTTTCCTGCTACTTTAGACATTTGTCATTCTTGATTGATTTGATATGTACAAAAAGATACAAAACTATATCTAAATTAAATATGAAATATATTTAAAGAAATTAAACTAGTTCTGGACAAATTTGACTTTTATATTATTTTATTAAAGCTGACACTTTGACTTATGTAAGCGTTTACAAATTGTAAGACAAGTGTAATTAACTGTTTCCAGCGAAAATTTCGTGCAAGATATGAAGAACTTCTTAGAGGCTTAGAGTGTATAGGCAGAATATTCCGTTTATACTGAACCGACCATCTGTTATATCTGTTCTTTAATAGATTTGTTTTTGCTCCCGCGATAACGATGTATGGTCATGTGTTTTTCGAGGCTGCCGAAATTATACTGTAATTGTAAAAGGAAGAAAGGATCAGGTTTACATCTCGGCATTTTGTTTAAATTGCACCGGCGTCACTATCACCTGTGAAACATGAGATACACAATTAGCTATCGCTTGAGTGCGATAAAGACGGTTGGCCACACATGAGCGGGACACTTGCTTGGTGAGAGGGGCGAGCAATTTGAAACAACTATTTATCTCTTCCTAACAATAGTGTTCGCTACGGATTGCCTTTGTCTGTAGAAATATGGTAACGTAGCAACTATCAATAATTAGCGGCGGGTTTTAAATGAGTTTAGTATGAGTTTAGTTTTGCCGTGTGGTTGCCGGCTTAGAATTATGCCACTCCATGTCTTCCCGTGGAAGTCGTAAGAGGCGACTAAGGGAATTAAGGCTTGTAGTACTGTTAGGCGATGGGCTTGCTACCTGTCACTAATATACACTGTTAAACATCTTAGCCTAATTGTGAAAATTGTGGTTACAGAGTTATCAACAAGTTTTTAGAGTTTTTGGTAATTCTGTAGCTCTGCCTTTTCTACTCTGGGAATGAAGGCGTGAAGGTATGTATGTAGTATAAGTAGAAAGTTTCTAAATATAAAATATCATTTATTACGGTTATGATCAATTCGGAATTATAACACTACAGAATTATGTAGTATACCCATTAGAAATGCGTAACCAACAGAGGTTGGAATAAGTACGGCTTTATTAATTTTATTTATTTATTTATTACGTTCGCCAACAGATAAAACACCATTAACTTAATTTTAATATTATATGTATAGGGAAGAGTGACAGGGTGATTACCCAATTACAGGCAAACTCAGCTTGCGTAATACAATCGCATTTTTGCCGATGCGGCTCAATAACACACTAACACATTATCATTCATAACGTATTCTTTCTTCAACCATGCGTCAAGTTTAGGTTAAGCACTATATATTTCGACCCATATTTATCACCAAACCAATCACACTTCAATATTCAAACTTCAAATCAATTCCCAACTACTCTAACGTACCATAACCCGACAAAGTTGCAAAGGAGACATGGAGGGCGAGTCGCGCGCCTCAATTACATCTCAACGCTATGAAGGTACTTCGATGTATATAGTGATCATTGAAAGATATAAGCGGTGCACTGTGGCGTGAAAAATCGTAATATACGATCAAAGTTATTATGTAATGTTTTTTGTTGCTATTTTAACAATAAAATAGTAGTTACGCGAGTGTGGTTTCGCTGATGCTAGTTTCATAATAAGATCACACAACTATATCTACACACATATCATAAGTTTAGAATTATCCTACTTTCGTCTACTTAAAAAAAAAAACAACCAAATGTGACAACAATAATGGCGGCAATTCGATCCTCTGTCAATTCAAATACTTTTTTTAAATCTTAGACAAACGAATGAAGTCCCTATTGTCAAGTCACTCAAGATCAAATGTCGTGCGGTTTATATTTAAAAAAACATACTGAATGACCTTTCGAGTCGAGAACTGTTTTAATATCTATGCATACTAGAATAGAGACCCTCTTGAGTTTTGACAGTTGTTCCAAATTTAAACGCAAAACGTAAAAAAAAACTATACTGTAATAACATTACAGTACAGATTTTACCTACTACCACAGACAAGAAAGCTCTCATAGTAAAATTGGTTGTAATAATACTGGTCATTTCCTACGGGTTTTGAACGCATAATAAAGGACTTATCATATGTGTGTAGATAAAATTATTTGATACCTTCTTTGCTTTTTTTTATGTATACACCGTGTTTTCATTGATTTACGATAACTTCGGCATATTACTAGGTACATCCATAGAAACTAAGTGGTAGATTCTTTTTTTTATATTGCAAAAAAAAAAAATTTTTTTTTCTATGGAGCTAAGTTCATTTAGTTACTTTGCTCCATAGAGATTTTTTTATTTTTTTTTGCAATATAAAAAAAAAGAATCTACCACTTAGTTTCTATGGATGTACCTAGTAATATGCCGAAGTTATCGTAAATCAATAAAAACACGGTGTATACATATCGACGCTAAAAAGCGTAAACGCTGTAACCCGCAAAAAGCAAACTTTACACCAGAGCCAAAAAACTTTTGAGATTTTAGAAAAAAAATCAGAACTCTCTTTATATTCCACCGATCGGTGCGATTTTTATACCACAAACCTATTTTATAATTCTCTATCAGATCATTTACCTGCTATGTATAACAAGTGACTGTGTTTCTTTTTAATGTCGGTTACAGCAATCCGACATTTTTTTTAATACGATAAAACGCTGTTAATGATTGCGTGAAATGTATGGACAGATGAAAATCAGTGTTATTTCCAATAAACGTAAACGCTGTAACCTCCACTCTTTAAATGTTTTGGAGTGCCTAAATTGAGGTAACATTGTGTTATTTGTCTCTTTAAAATGTCATAAATGTATTAAATGATAGATACGAAAAACGAATACTAATATTAAAATGAAGTAAGTTTGTGATCACATTTATTTATCATTATTTTAAAATGTCACCTTAAATAATCATTAAACATCTTGAACTTAAATCCAAGATCTTTAATGATTCTTTCAATCATGTTTCAATAATTAAACCAGGAAATATAAAAAAGTATATTATTAAGTGGAAAGAAGTGGTCTCTGCCCACCCCTCTGGGAAACAGGCGTGATTTAATGTATGTATGTATGTATATTATTAAAAAAGTATTAACAATTTTCTTTACATTCAAAGTTCTCAACATAATTCGTTCTTTAAATAGTATTTTTTTAGCTTATAACAATCAGCCTTATGATGAACAAATAAAAATAACACTATTTTGCTAGTAGGAACTTAATGTAGGTATTAGCAAAATCACGCGTAATCGAGGATTTTTTAATTTTGCGCAAGCCGTCACCGTCAGGGGGTGCTTTAGGTAATCTCCGGCAGAGATCCGGCTAGCAGAAACGACGACCTTTAGCTCTGGCAACATACAACTGCCAAACATTGCGGACCGACGAAAAGTTGCTGTTACTGGAGGAGGAATTGAGCAGGTTACGATGGGGAATCATAGGGTTGTCAGAAGTCCGTAGAGAGAGGGAGGTCATGATAACCCGGTAACTTACTCTATTTCCGGGAGGGCGACTACCAGTCCCAGGGAGGTGTCGGGTTTATCGTCCACAATTCCCCTGTGAACAACGTGGTTAATATTGAGAGCGTGTCGAGCAGGGTAGCGTACCTTGTACTCAGAATGACCCAACGATATTCGTTGAAGGTCATACAGGTATATGCTCCGACCTCGACACACTCCGACGATGAGGTGGAGGCTACGTATGAGAATGTTTCCAGAGCCATTGCATAGCTCTAAAACTCACTTCACGGTTGTTATGGGGGACTTCAACGCAAAGTTGGGCAAACGAGACGGTAAAGAGCAGAAAGTGGGGAATTTTTGAGTGGGGATATGAATCACAGGGCCACCTCCTAGCCAGTTTCATGGAGAAGGAGGGACTCTATATGATTAACTCCTTCTTCAGATAATGTGAGCATAGAAAGTTGACTTGGATGAGCCCTGATGGTGTAACGAGGAATGAGATAGACTTTATCATATCGACGAAAAAGCACATATTCAATGATCTCTCTGTCATTAGTGCGGTTAAAACCGGGAGTGATCACCGTATGGTACGAGGCTGATTGAATATCCAGTTCAAGCTTGAAAGGTCTCGACTGATGAAGTCTACGCTCCGCCCGGCATCCGCTCAGCTCCAAAACCCCGAGAGCTTTCAGTTCGAACTTCAAAACCGTTTCGAGTGCCTTGGCAGCAACGTGGACGATTACAACGACAACCCGAACACCCGTCGAAAATGTAGCTAAAGACCCGAGGGCTAAATTTAACTCGACACTATACCGAAGATCTCCCCGATGTCAGCCTGTACGAGATAAGTATGGCCCTCAAACAGCTTAAGAATGACAAAACCCCAGGTGAGGATGGAATTACAGCCAAACTCCGAAAGCGGGTGGAAAACTCATCCTTAGGGGCCTTCAGACGCTGTTCAGCTCCGTCCTCCACGAAGGGAGAGGTGTGGTGGTTCTCTCCTTCAAAAAAAGTGATAAAACTTTGCTGAAGAATTATAGAGCCATGTTTACAAGCTGTTTTCGAGGGTCATCACAAATCGTCTCACGCGTAGGTTTGACGATTTCCAGCCTCCCGAAAAAGCCGATTTCCGAAAAGGCTACCGAATCGACTGCCCGCCTGCTTCGGCTGGGCGTCCCCACTTATCATCATCATTATCATATACCACATACATGCGTTGCGGCAGGTTATACAGAAGAACGAATGCCTTGCATTTGTGGACTACGAGAAAGCCTTCGATTCGATCGAGACATGGGCTGTGCTGCAGTCTAAGTGCCAAGTTGACTACCGATATATCGAAGTGTTGAAGTGTCTGTACGAAAACGCCACTATATCCGTCCGACTACAGGACCGCAGCACGAGGCCTATTCCTCTGCAGCGGGGAGTCAGACAATTAGATGTGATCTCTCCGAAGCTGTTCACCGCTGCATTGGAGGATGCTTTTAAGGTTCTGGACTAGAAAAGACGAGGCATCAACATAAATGGTGAGTACATCACACCTTCGATTCGCTGACGATATCGTAGTCATGGCTGAGACCTCAGTGCAATGCTCGCTGACCTCAATAGAGTTTCCGACTGAGTTGGCTTGAGAATGAACATGGACAAGACGAAAGTCATGTCCTATGTCCATGTAGAGCCAACTCCCGTAATAGTCGGAGGCTCTACGCTCAAAGTTATTGACGACTATATTTACACTCGTCGAATCCGACTTAGCTGGGCAGCATTCGGGAAGCTTCGCAGCATCTTTTCGTCCAAATTACCGCAGTGTTTGGAGTCAAAAATCTTTGACCAGTGTGTGTTGCCAGTGATGACTTACGGATCTGAGAAGTGAGCGCTAACAATGGGCCTCATAAGGAAGCTCAAAGTCAGGGCTATGGGAAAACCTATGCTTGGGGTTTCTCTGCGTGATAGAAACAGAAATGATGATATCCGCAGTAGAACTAAGGTTACTGACATAGCCCGAAGAATAGCTAAAGTTAAGTGGCAGTGGGTGGGTCACATCGCTCGCAGGACTGATGGCCAATGGGGTCAGAAGGATCTTGAGTGGCGTCGTTGGCGGACCGGGAGACGAGCTGTAGGTAGGCCTTCAACAAGATGAAGTGACGACCTTGTAAAGATCGCGGGAATGCAGTGGATGCGAAAAGCACTAGACCGGTCTGAGTGGAGAGCCTTGGGGGAGGCCTATGTCCAGCAGTGACCTTTTTTCGACTGACATGAACGCCGTCTGAAAGTCAGTCATAAAATTTAAAAAGTATTGTAGAAAAAGAAGGATTAGATATCTGAAAGAAATTTGCAAATCGGCGCAGTACTTTTTGAGATAATCGTGATGATACAAATATACATTCATTAATTCATATAGACGTACGTACAAATATACAAACCAAACAACATACATACATACAACATACATACATACAACATACTTACATACATATAGATCAGACGCAGAACCTTATTTTTATCTAGTCTGAAAAACTACCTACTATAAACAGAAAAACATCAACGTGTAACAAAATGAAATATCGATGTATATTTGTGTAAAAAAGCTACCTTATACCACTTTCGAAAATATGACATTTAAAAATTATAATCATACAACCTTTCACGAATTTAATAATTCGTAAATGTCCTTTTAATTCTATGTACCTTCAGGAAACACTAAACTCTACATAATTCGACACAATTTAATAAAGTAAGAATTAATTACAATCATAATAACTAGCCACTTTATTTGCACTATAAGACTGTAAAATATTAATTCTTACATTTTTACTTTGTCCCGATGGTGCGACCGACCGACTGATCAAGGCTGTAAGCCGTTATCCACACCTAGTACGCGCGTGTTTAAAATAGCGGTAACTCCAAGCGACCCCTAATAAGTCATCTTTATAGAAATGAAGTAAAGGCAAATAGTAATTAAATGTATCACTTCATAAATGGTGTAACTGGTAAGTATTCATATTACGGCGACTCATTATAACGTAGTAAGTCACTGCCATCTGAATATATTTTACAAAAAACGTAGTAAGAGTAGTTCCACATTTTGTTCCAATAAGCGTAAACGCTGTAAACGACGGTAGAAATAGTTTTATGCACGCTGTAACCTACCGGACTTCAAACTTTTGTATGTAAAACCTTAATTGGTGTAAGTGCAAATGGAAAATAATGACCTACTTATTGGCTATTTACTGCAATTAGTTTTGCTATGTGTTAAAAAAGTACATACAATTCCAACGCTGTACAAAATTTTCTAATCATCGTAGCGCCACGGGACCCGGACCATTCGACGCAGAAAAAAAATCTGATTCCGAATATGTAAAAAAAATATTTTAGGTACATTGCGGGTTACAGCGTTTACGCTTTTTAGCGTCGATATCATAATACCTATTGAAAATAATCACTTATAGCGGAATAAACGCTATTACTTAATACAATTTTATAAAAAGGCAAACTGTGGCAACAGAATTATCAACATTTTTTTAGATATTTTGGTAATTCTGTAGCTCTTGCCTCTTGCTCTTGACTCTGAGGGGTGAGTTTAAGTATTATTTATAAAAGTGTGAAAGTTTGTCGGAGAAACTGCAAAACAATAAGTAACATTTTAAATAAGGAGCAAAATGCACCTGAATGTTCCATCTACAATATTTAAGGTACTTTCCTTCCATGTCGCATAGCCGTGGGGCGCCCTGTACCTATATAATATAACATATCAAAACTTATTCTCTTTGTAAGAATCATGCTTATTTTATTTTGATTTTGCCTATATATTGATTTAAATAAATAAATAAGTGGATGTCGTAAGAGGCGACTAAGGCTTGTTAGTTCTATTAGGCGATGGGCTTGCAACCTGTCACTAATACGCTGGTAAACATCTTCCTTTTTGTGCAGAATGTGGTTACAGAATTATCAACAAGTTTTTAAAGTTGTAGGTAATCCTGTAGCTCTGCCTACCCCACTCTGGGATTACAGGCGTGAAGGTATGTATGTATGTATAAATAAATGTACCGACCAAGTTGAAATGGAGACATCGACGGCGATTTGCGCGCCTCGATTACACCTCAACGCCCGGGCAGGTGCTTCGTGGTCTTCAGTGATTACTCCAAGGTATAGGCGGTAGCGTTGTCAAAAAGTGATCATATTACCAATTAGGTGTGAATAATACGCAAAGATAAAATAAAAAACAAGACATACATGATGTTTTGTCTCTATTTTGACTTTTTTTTGAACTGATTAAGATAGAAAAAAATTATATTCATAAAAAAACATGCGGAGACAAAAAAAAGCAGTATGCACCAAAACAAAAAAAAACTTTACTACTTCCTTCCTAAACGCACTCTAAAATCTATTTCTTGAAAATGTTATTACAGTAGGTACCTACGCAAGATTTTTAAAGTGACATCGATCTATAAATTCATTATTATTATTGACATGTATGCATGAAATTATAAGGATTGACGAGTATTTTTCATTCGTCCACTTGTATTTTTTTTTTGTACTTTTACATTTTTATTTTAAAATGTTACTGTATCTACGTGACATTGATATATCAGGGTACCATGTCACACCAATTGACCTAATCCCAATTTAAGCTCTAGGCTAAACATCTTAGCCTAATTATGCAAAATGTGGTTACAGAATTATCAACAAGGTTTTAGAGTTGCTGGTAATTCCGTAGCTCTGCCTACCCCACTTTGGGAATGAAGGCGTGAGGTTATGTATGTATGTATTCCTTGGCATCAGCTTCACAAACAGTCGCTTATGACCTCTAGCGAGTAGCAATTACGATATAATTTGCAAAAACCCACAATAATTCTGTCCTTCGAGGTTGATTGAGTATTGACATCAAAATATAATAATTGAACGCCTCACCAATTAGAGACAAACAAAATTGGTTCCAGGAATAATAATAATGTTCACTAACTACCTATCAATTGGTCCAAATTTCACGTTCAACGCAATTTCTAACGTATCATAAACTGACAAAGTTGAGAGTTGCGCGCCTCAATTACACCTCAACGGCGTGCAGGTGCTTCGTGGTGTATAAAGTAATTACTCCAAGGCATGAGCGTTAGCGTTTTTTAAAGGGACAAAGTTTTTAATACATTAAAGATGCGTTTGGCAACCCGTTCTTGCTTTATCTATGAGTATTTTGTTAGTTAAACTTAAGACATATTTTAAGAATTGTTGAAGTCTGATTAATTTGTTGGGTAGTGTAAAATAATGAAATGTGCTAATTAACAGACTGAAAAGCGACTTTATTTGTATGATTAATGGCAGAAACAGTAAACAAGTGAGTGATGATTATTATAGGGTCCGGTCCATAAAAATTATGGGCCCTGGAATCCTTAAGTTAGATAATTTTACTTAAAGGAAAAAATATTTTATTTAAAAAACAACTTAACTACTAAGATAAGATAAGATAATTACATACATACATACATAAACTCACGCCTTCATTCCCAGAGTGGGGTAGGCAGAGCTACAGAATTACCAAGCACTCTTAAATAAGTTGTTGATAATTTATTTGTAAATAAATTAGATTTGTTAATAAGATAATTTATTTGTAAAAATAATAATTTTCATGTCACATTTATAATAACTAAATATATATAGTAATTTTATATTTAGTTGTGATAATTGTACAATAAGTTAAAAAACAATACAGTATTTTAGGCTATAATAACCGTAATTTGAGAGACGGCTGTACATAATATGTACATGGGTATGTTAATGTTTGTCCATAGGTCAATGATCTCCCTGAAGGAACTCGTCAATATTGTAACTGTATTCAAAGATTTCCTATTATTGGCTTGTCTCACCCGGGAATTCAAATAGCTAAAAATTAAAAAAATAAACACTCGCTATTTTAAAATGTATGCGAAAGTGTGTTTGTTGGTTCTGTCTTGACAGTTTAACCGGTCTTGTGCTTTCCCGCGATCCTAACAAGGTCGTCACTCCATCTTGTCGGAGGCCTACCTACTGCTCGCCTCCCGGTCCGCGGACGCCACTCAAGAACCTTCTGACCCCGTCAGCCATCAGTCCTGCGTGCGATGTTATTTTACAAGCAGTTTATTCCGCTGTCACTTACCAACTTACACCAAAAGCAATCGTCCGGTTATGCCTCCATTAGTCGAATGCGCCGCCATTGTTCAGGAAATAACAAGTTTGCATTGGGACTCATTGTTCATACAAGCTCACAACATGAAAAAGTGACAATTAATCGCAATATGCAAGTGAAAGGGGAAAATGGTGCATTTTTTGCTCCAGAAAATGGTGAATGGCCATTGTTGATCACGGGAAAGAGATTACTGGAGCTTTTCCGCGAGTTTTATGTTCGAATGTTTACTAGGGAAAATGCGTTGGTATAGTTTTGGGATGAGAAGAGCTTGCTTATGCAACTGTTGGCGCTAGTATCGCACGGTTTCCAGTATCGGAATTAAAAATCGGTATTGAACCTCACTATCGGAATCTCGGAATTACGCAGGGCATACAATATTGCACTATTTCCAAAACCGGAATTGAAATTCGATTTTCTCAATATCGGAATTCCGATACTAGTTTCTATTGTATATTCAATACGACTTTCCGATACTGGAATGCTTAAGAGGTGATGTCATTTATGTTGAAACTTGAAACTATACCAGGCACACGAGGACGAGACGAGACTATCACAGATAACTTCGATACACTAATCATACTACCTATGCACCGATTTAAAACCAATTCCGTATTTTGCGATATTACACTACCGGTATTCAATTTGGATATAGAAAATGTTCCGTTGCTCCGTGTCATCTCGGAATTGTAATATTTGAAAAATTGATCCGAGATTCCGAGATTTTGAGATTCTCGGAATTCATGCCTTAATTAAAACTGTGGTTTTTCAATTTCGGAATTTCTGATATTAAGTGTGCCTCAATTCCGGAATGGTCATATCGGAAAAAAGTTCTGAAATTCCGGAATTTCAAAATTCCATTAAATAAAAAGAAAATATCAACTCCAGACTACTTAAATATACCAACGTCTAAACATTCACCTAACCTTGTTACAGCTATAGTAGAATGCATTTTAAGAAATTCACGATCCAGTTGCAATAAGTATCTAAAGCTGCATAACTTCACGAATTTAGTTAAGATCCAAAGCGGTTAATAATGCAATATCGCTGTTAGTTGCAAAATTTCTTAGTAACAAATCAAGACTGTATCAGTTTATAAAGGAATTGGTAATGCATTAGAAAGGGAAGCAAATCGCGTTCTGTTATTTCTAATGACGTGTTAGTTGGCCGTGTGGTTGCCGGCTTAGAATTGTGCAACTCCATGTCTTCCCGTGGAAGTCGTAAGAGGCGACTAAGGGAATAAAGGCTTGTAGTATTGTTAGGCGATGGGCTTGCAACCTGTCACTAATATACATCTTAGCCTGTTAGTGCAAATTGTGGGTAAAAAATTAACAACAAGTTGTTACAGTTGTTGGTAATTAGCTCGGCCTACCCCACTCTGGGAATGAAGGCGTGAAGGTACGTACTGTCACGAGAATTAATTTGTGACCCATTTCAAGGAAAATATGCTTGAAGTCGTCAATGTTATTAGAGATCATTTGTGACTTTTAGGAAACTCAACCTTATCGTTATTATTATTAAATATATTCACCAAACATATTAATGCAATTACAATAAAAAAATAAAATAACTGATATGGAGTGTCATTGCAAACATTGTCACATAAATAAAAACAAAATTATTAAAAGTAAAACTAATTATAACTATTTACAAAGTTAACAAACTTACCGTTGTCTAGTACCCATAGTACAGTCAAAAATATATATACAAATTCCCAAGACGCCGAATAAGGTTATATAACGAATAAGGTCTATGTATACGGCTATAAGAATGTTTCCACTGTATACTGTACAAGCCTAGAGCTTAGTTTGGGACTAGGTGAATGTATGTGAGATTGTCCCCTGATATATTTTTATTTATCTTTCAGATAGGTAAGTAATGTATGTAGTATACCTAGATAGTTAAAATGTACTGTTCCGTGTTTTTTTTTTTGGTGTTCAATAAAGAGCACTATTTGTATTGTATTGTAATAACTACTTTAGTTTTATCAAAGTATTACCTAACACCAAAATTTACCTAAATCAAAACTCAATTTAGTTCATTTGCATTATATTCCACATTTTAAATTACGTTACAGATTCATCGTTTATCACAGTGCAATCAGGAATCTAAACCGGACGGGCAATCAATCCGGACGTCCGGGTATACAGCATGCATATTCAAGATTCTGTTGCACGTTACAATGTACGATCACTGAGTCTAAATTATGGATCGTGGTTTCACAAAGGTCGTGTTTAAATTTGATGTGATTTTTTTCGATTTGACACTGTCATCATAACCATAGCTGGGCACCGTTAATCAAATAGTTAACTTCGTTAATCTTTAATCCGATACAAAAACAGTTAGCTTCGTTAAACGTTAAAGCGTTACATTTCGGAAGAATTAACGCAAGTTAACGTTAATCGTTAATCCGTTAATATGTGTAAAAAAAAATGCATTTTTATATCGTTGCATTAGTGAACTAATAAAACCTGTTGGTTAAGGTTCTGGAAGTTATATCTTCGCAGTTTTCTCACTCGCACGCGCCGGCAAAATATATCTAGTTTTGGTTTTGTTTCACTCGCTGTCACGCGCCGCCCGGCACTTGTCGTTTCATACTTGTCTGAACCTGTTTTTCGCGCCGCGCCGCGGTGCCGTGCGGTAAATAGTAGGCATTGGATTAACGATTAACGGACTTCTGCATATTAACGGAAGTTAACGTGTCCGTTAACATTTTTAAAAGTTAACTTAAAAGTTAATCCGTTAATCAAAATGTTAACTTCGTTAAATAACGATTAACGGATTAACGAGTTAATGCCCAGCTATGATCATAACAAGGCAAAGGGTTTATGGTGACTCAACAATTATTGTCTATTTTGGTCCACCCGTTGCATTTAAAGTATTTTTTTGCTTTAATAGAAATGCCACAAAACACGTAAACAAAACCTAACGGATCAATTTACTATGAATAACTTAAAATCAAATTTAAATACGCACTGCCAGATCAAAAGTGTAGTAACTATACAACTGTATTTTAAAATAGACTTTAATACAACGTCTATGAGCTTGAAACAAAACTAGCAATGATTTCGAGTTGATACTGTCTTCATCTTTCAGTGCGACAAAACAAGAGTGATAGTGTCGCGCCAATATGCACCTTCTCAACAACTCGAGAATGGCGATGCGCATACGACGCAACCTTATAAACATATATACATACATACATACATACATACATTAAATCACACCTGTTTCCCAGAGGGGTAGGCAGAGACTACTTCTTTCCACTTGCTACGATTTTGACAAATTTCTTATAAACACATTTTGAGCTAAGAGCTTTCTACACCATGTTTTTTTTGATTTACGATAACTTTAAGGGAACGTTCTTTAGGTCAAATAAAGTTAATTTTCCGAAGACAGACAAATGATAACTGTAACGGTTTTAAAGATATTTAATTTTTAAATTTAATCAGTTAATCACGTTAAACTGGTCTAAAAGGCTCTTAACTCTCTGTGTATGTCACGCCAACATTGACGTATTTGACACTGACAATGAGTTAACTCTAAAGGCCCTTTTAGAATGACCAAAGATACAACATTTAACTACTTTGTTCTAAACAGAAAAAAAAAAAATATTTTGCAATATTTAAAAATCTAATCTACCACTTAGTTTCTATGGATGTGCCTGCCTAGTCATATGCCGAAGTTATCGTAAATCAAAAAAAAACACGGTGTATATCTAACAGGGTTTTTAATGTACTAAGACTTCACGAACGCTCACCACGTCGAAAGCTAATTTCCAGCGCATTGGTCGGGCACATTCGTTTTTATTGCAAACATTAAAAGTAGTTTTCAGGATGTGAGCAGTTCTAACGAGCGGTGAAAAACCAGACAGTTGCTCGAGTTAGTTGGTTAGGTAAACTGTATTTCAGTCTGTCGATTTAGTTTTTGTGAGTACCACTTAGCTAACTCAACATTTTGAGTGTACAGAAAGTGTAGATTTTGATTAGTGGGTGAATACTGTTGATAAATTGATGATTATTACTATCTCGTAAAGGTGTACTGCCTTTTTGCCGAATTATGTTTCGTCAAATTTGATTTAGCAATCAACTTTTCGCCGATTTTTTTTTGACAAATCAATCCTTGGCATAATTTTACATCGTAATTCTTTTATTTCGCTACATTTTTATATTGCAGAATTTTATTACGTCAAATTTTATGTGGTAAATAATTGTGAAGCAAATGATTTGCTAAGGCAAATAACACATTGTCAAATTTTATGTGGTAATTAATTGTGTTGTCTGAAACAAATATAAATTGGATTAAAAACGAAACTGCTCCCAGAGATAGTTAGGTTAGGGTATTTTTTTTATGACCCTAAAAACGAAACTGCTCCCAGAGATAGGTAGGTTAGGGTTATTTTTTTTTTATGACCCCAAGAACGAAACTGCTCTCAGATATAGATAGGTTATGGTTAATTTTTATGCACATCAACACATTTGACGACAACAGAAATGACATATTAAAAGAATCCCAGGTAATAATTTGTCTAACAATAATTTATCAAAACATTCGTTGGGAAATGATATCCGTGCGAAACATTGAATTGGGTACCTAATGAAAATTTGAACAAATGAAAATATGGGATACGTCGTTTGGGGAGTTAAGAACTTGCTTAATAATTTTCGGCGAAACAAGGTTAAACCCTCGTAAAGCTAGTCTACCAAAGAGTAAGCTTTAAAAAATCCAAGTGTGACTAACCAACTTTAAATCATAAGGCCATAATAAAATGAGGGCACAAGTCTTATACATCCATATTTTATTCGAAACGTAACTTTTTTATGTGTGTCTGGAATAGCTTGAGTTTTTTTTTCTAAAAAAACTTGCTTTTCTTTTTGTCATAAACATAAAGGCGGTAAAGAGTGATGTTATTTCACGTGAAGTTTATGTTTATATGCGATTTGTATTTTGCGATTTTTGAGAAAAGCATTATATATGCCTCGGCAGGAACGGCAATTGCCTGCTTCACTGCCTAGGCAATAATGTACTATTAACCTCCTGGGACCCCCGATCCTCGCTTGAGGACATAACAATAAATACAAAAGGCACCCTATAGTTGTTTGACAAGGTTGCAATTACAATGTTACCGTGAGCACCCCCCAGGTCCCAGGAGGTTAATAATTAAGGGGGTTTGGTGGGCCTTTTCTGTCGCATTAGGTATTTAACCGTAATGATAGAATACGTTGGTGATAATAAATAAATAAAAATAAATAAATATTATTATTTATTGTTTATTTTAAGCAAGAAGTGCTATGGACGGTAGGCAGAGTAACTAAAAATAAAATGAAGCTACAACAAGATATGAATAACCGTCGTTTAATAGCGAAACACCATCTAATCTATTACATATCTAAAACCCGGAATAAATGATAGGAATTAGTAACTAAATCTATAATACCATACCGTCTTGGGTACGACACTATTCTTGTGCGTGGCACATAAGAAAAGCTAGGAATATACGGGGCAAAATTAAAACACAGCTAGGGATCGCTTGTATCGATGAACTCAATTATCGACGCTTATCGATTATTATGAAAAAAAATTGAACCTTCATATAGTAGATATTTCTGATGAGTGAAGAGTGAAGGTTCAAAAATGTTTTAAAATAAAGAATAAAGGAAATCACGTTGCTATTCTGTTTCATTTGCATACTTTCAATAAAATTTTATTACATACATACATACATACATACATACATACATACATACATACATACATACATACATACATACATACATACATACATACATACATACATACATACATACATACATACATACATACATACATACATACATACATACATACCTTCACGCCTGTAATCCCAGAGTGGGGTAGGCAGAGCTACAGAATTACATAAAACTTGTTGATAATTCTGTAACCACATTTTGCACAAATAGGCTAAGATGTTTACCAGCGTATTAGTGACAGGTTGCAAGCCCATCGCCTTACAGTACTACAAGCCTTTAATCCCTTAGTCGCCTCTTACGACTTCCACGGGATGACATGGAGTGGCACTATTCTAACCCGGCAACCACACGGTTACGGTTAGTTTTATTTCTACATATCAAACTTGAAGCGATCACTAGTATATGGGAGAAGCATCGATAATTGAGTTTATCGATATAGGTGATCCCTAGTTGTCATTTAATTTTGCCCTGTTTATTCCTAGGTCTGGACATAAGGTTTATTCTTGCACAACACAATAGCATCTGCAGGTTCGTATCATCTCATAGCAACCAAGCAGATACCCACCACGCAGCACACGCGCATATCACTAAATGTACCCACAACGTCGTAACAAATCAATTTTCTTTATCAATTAATACTAAATAATCTAAAAAAATAAAACAATAAAAATGCTTATGAGACTAACCTTTTTAAGCATTATTTTATCAGAAAACCTTTCAAATAAAATCCTGTAAAATAGATCAGTATAGTTTAAAGTAAGTTTGAAAGTTTGGTCATGGTTAGTTCCTTTGTTTTTATAATTATCTTATGACTTAGCTATGACATAATCACAACATAATCGTTTCATTGTAACTGTGGTGACTTTTATTTCAACTAAAATTCTTATTAAAATGAGGTTACTTATTTATATAAATACTTCTTTTTAAAGATTAAAAGGCGCCTGGGAATAGAGGTTAGCAATGCTGCAGCGTTGAGGTATAGTAGTCGCTGGCTGGGGCTTCTCGTTCTTACTCTTGTGGTACCAATAGATCACCAGCAGGAAGTACCCTTGAAGAACTGTAAAAAACCAACACAAAGTTTTGGTGACCCATAAATTCTATCCACAGATGTTAAGTACTTATTTTAACCTTCCGCCTGTTATAACTTTAAACAACGTCTTTGAAAACGCAACAGATAGCGGTTTTTTTTGGAGAATATGGCAGATTTCTTAACTAATCATAAAAATAAAGCTAACAAAGGAATTGTAGTTGTTAAAAGTAAATTTAAAGTTCGTAAAAACAGTAAAACACACCTAACGTCCAACAAGCGTCATTTTTAGTGTTTCAGTCTACGGAACGGACGGGACGCAAAAATTTCGAAGTAAATTTTCCTACAGATGCACCTGCACAATATACCATCAGTGACATACGCTTAGAACAATTATTGAGCCACGTGGAATTTCGGCATTAAAGGTGATGAAGCTGAAAAATTCCATACGAAATTTGATAACGTTTATCTCCCCATAAACCTAGATCGAAAGGAATGAAAAACAAGATCTGTGCGTTTTGATTTCAAAGGAAATATTTATTGGAACGTAATATTTTTGATATTCCCAAAGGTTAACTTGTAGAGAATTATGCATTAGGTTCAACTTTTGTACTCAAAGGGTGATGGGCAATTTTGTATGAACCCCGTCCCCCCCCCTCCAACAGTCACGGGATGCATGTTTATATGTTCGTTAGGACCCAAAACAAGACAAAATAACTATTTTAGTAGCTAAATCGATGGGATTTTTTTCTATAAAAAAAACCTTTCATGAGTCATGCGATGCAAGAATGTGTTCATTTTTAAACCAATTCCATACAATATGATAATGGTTTTCCAAGAAAACCCCATACATAGGACGATCGTCGTCATAGTAAAAAATCATCAGGTTGCCAAGATCTATCAAATGGAATATGTTTCGTTCCTGTTGGTGGGTGGGGACATTTTGCCCATTGTCCTTTGTATTTTCGGTAGAAAAAATTGAAAAAAAAAACACTCTTAAAAATAAAGCCCTACTACTAATAAATTTATACTAGGGTTGCATTTCGGTACTTACGCAATAAAATGAAACTGATACAAAATAGTGCAAAGTCCTGGCTGGTCGTCGGCCAGATCAGTTTAAGGGCGCCGAAGATGAGGGTGAAGACGATACAACTCTGCGCGTGCTTAATGTACTCCGCTACGCATCCATGCCGGTTCTGCAAATAGAAAAAAAAACTATCGCAATTCGAAATTCGAAATTAATATCCAGTAAATGGGTGAATTTCAACAAGCGTCAAATTATCCTAATTTAGGTGGTATTTTTTATTTTGTCAGTAGGGTTCACAATTTTAAGTGTAAGGGACGTCATTAGTCATAATTAAAACAATGTTAAAATGGCCCTTCATTAAACCAAGTCGTTTTAAGATATATCGAATTTACTAATTATATACCACCAAAATTGCTATTATCCACCAAAATTACTTTTCTAAGGAAAACACACGATCAATAATGACATATCGGGATAGTTAAAATAATAATCGTTAGGGAATACTTCTTGTTATTTTTTAAAACCAACAACGTATTTTATTTAATATAATAAATAGTTATTGTTTGGTGTTTATATAATTTTGGTGGAACAAGGAATTTTGTCAATTTTGGTGTCTTAGGAAAAGCCACCAAAATTGTATCACCAAAATTAGAATTTGTAGTTTTTTATTTTATTTAACGTGAATATTTTAGTTTTATACAAATTTAACTTCATATAGTTAAAAAACTACCATTAACATACTCAAAATAATTTAAACACAATTGTTTTTTTTGCAAAATAACAAGTTATCTAAGTAATCACAATTATAAAAATGTATTTCGCACCACCAAAATAAGATACTTATGTACTTCGAGGGAAGATGCAGCAAGACAGTATAAATCTTTCACCATCTAATCTATCGCTGGAACTGAACGAACGACTGACGCCATATTTGTTTGTTTAATCACTTTTCGTTCGATCATAAAATCAATTTTAATATTCACCACCAAAATTGACTATTTCGCAAGGACAGTTTTATTTACACTGTTCCCAGTTTCTTTTTATTTGCAAATGCAATAATTGTAATATTTTATAATTCCTTAACTAATAGGGAATAGAGGTAACTAAAATATCAATCTAGTTGAGGCTTAATAACTTTGTACCACGGTATATCAGTGTATGCGACAAGTACTGGACACGACACCAAAATTGATTTTGGACTGTTTTTTTTTTTTTACGATAAACATGATAAGTTATTAACAATTTTAACTTTGGCTCAACATGGTACTTTGTGTAAGATTTTGTAGAAAATAAATAGTTTTCCAATAAATGTACTTTACACCCCAATTATCACGTCCGCCGCATAAAAAATGTGGTTGGGATAATTACCCAAATAGGAAATTTGCATGGTTTTTTTAAATCGCTTTTCTCAACAAAATATGAAAAGACCATAACAGACGTCACCTAAAGTGAAATCAAAGGTCAAGAAATAAGAATTAGAAGGAGACATCCGATATGCACTGTGACGTCGAATAAGAGCACGGCCATATAAACTCCATGCTAAATTCTGTTCTGCTAGAAAGAGATTGGAACAAAAAAAAATTAGTTCATACTGGGTTATTTTTATACTTATTCAATAAATATTCATGTCAACTTTTTCAATCATGAATTAGTTTTCATTGAAGCTGTGAAAATAGGTAAGTCATGAGTATTCCTTATTGGCCACATGAGGGGATGTGTAATGATCGGTATAAAAATAATTAATATAATTTCATTTGATATAATTTTAAAGAATATAATCACTCATTTTATATAATAAACGATTGGTATATTATCAAAATATCTATTTTTATTTTTATTTACTGTTAGACGATGGGCTTGCAACCTGTCACTAATACACTGGTAAACATCTTAGCCTGATTTTGCAAAATGTGGTTACAGAATTATCAACAAGTTATTAGAGTTGTTGGTAATTCTGTAGCTCTGCCTACCCCACTCTGGGAATGAAGGCGTGAGTTTATGTATGTACGAGGGCTGTTTGATAAGTTGTTTTAAAATGCAAAAAAGATTGTTTTTTTTTTTAACAATTTACTTTTATTTCTCAGCATAGTCTCCTTTGAGGGCCAAACACTTGTTCCAGCGAGTTTCCAATTTTTTTTTGCCCTCCAAAAAATACGTTTTGTTGAGGTCTTCAAAATAGCCGCTTACACCTGCAATGCAGTCCTCATTTGTCAAAAATGTTTGCCCTCCTAGCCATCTTTTCAGATTTGGAAATAGGTAATAATCGCACGGAGCTAGGTCCGGCGAATACGGAGCATGCGGAACCAGCTCGAAGCCCAACTCGTGGATTTCGGCCATTGCAATAGTGGACGTGTGAACTGGGGCATTGTCTTGATAAAAGAGGACTTTCTTGGGGGGCAATTTTGGTCGTTTTTCCAACAATTCGGCATTGAAACGGTCCAATAACTCTGCGTAATAACGACCAGTGGTAGCCTTTCCCTTTTCCAAGTAATCAATCATAATGATTCCTGGACTTCTTCAACAACATCCTCAGTAGTGACTTCGATTGGGCGACCAGAGCGTGGAGCATCAGATGTGCTTGACCGACCACGTTTAAAATAATTTATCCAGTTATAAACAGTCTGCAACGTTGGTGCGTTAGTACCATGAACAGAATCAAGTTCAGTTTTTATTGTGGCAGCACTGCAACCCTTCATAAAAAAATGTTTTATAACGGCACGAAATTCAGATTTTTCCATAGTTGTTGAAAATTTACGAGTGATCACAGTTAAACAATAGTTAAACTGACAAAAACTTGTTTTTTTTTGCTGAATTTTTGACAGTCTTCATTTGAAAGATTGTGCCTGCCAGTGTTAATGCCATTTACCAGAAAAAAGGTTTTACAAATAGTTTTTAAAAGGACTTATCAAACAGCCCTCGTATGTATTATAAACATTATTTGGTATAATCATCATTTTGTATAAAAATCATTTTGTATAACTATCATGTGGTATATTATTTTTTATTGCCACATATTTAAAATAATTGTAACGCCTATGAGTATTTACACCCATAATTGGAAAAAAAATACTGTATCATTTATACCTATCCGTTTCACTTGGGTAATGCCGGCGATGAAGCGATTAGCTACGACTATCTTCTCCTCTCCTCTAGTTTATCGAAAGAAAATATATATATCCCATGATAACAAAAGAGACACATTACATACATACATACATTAAATCACACCAGTTTCCCAGAGGGGTAGGCAGAGACCACTTCTTTCCACTTGCTACGATCTTGACAAATTTCTTTCGCTTCTTCCACATTCATACATCGAGTCATGCACGCACGTCGGTTTCGGGTACTTAAGATTCGGACCTTTTCCAGTATTTCTCCGATTTGATTCGTACGCCTAGGGCGGCAGTTTTCGTCCCTTCCACTCACATTCGATCTGTATATCTCATTCATCAATCTTTTTTCATCTCTCCTTTCCAAATGACCGAACCATCGAAGGATGCCCTTTTCAATCTTAGTCACTACATCTTCTTTTATTCCACATTTTTCTCTGACTTTTTTATTTACAAGAGACACATTACGTCGGTGAAACTGCAAAACCGCCTAAGTAACATTTTAAATACGGAGCAAACTGCACCTTTTTAATAAGGCAGTAAGGTTTATTTTCCTTTATCATAAATTTGTTAGTTACGTGGTTTAGCAGTATCACCCACGATTAATAGCTGGTTAATCGCAGGCTCTACTCATCGACGCGGACGGCGGGGGAACACGTCCCTTAAGGCCGTTGTTGTCTAAAGCTTACCAAATGCACTCCAACGAGCAATACGATGCCGGCAAGAATCGACAGCGCCAGGAACAGCAGTATCATAACTCCAAAACCGATAAAAATATATCTGAACTCCCCGGGCACCGGCTTCAGTTCCTCGACCCAGCCAGGTATCTTCATCGTCACTATATAGCAGTCGAAGGTGATTTCTACCGCCTGCAAATTATTATGATCTCGTTAAATCAAGGGTAAATTCCGGTCAGTCGGTCGTGAGTAGAGGATTACAGTTTAGGCAGGTATTTTGTGCCGTGTCCACACACCAAAAAACCCCCTCGCGTCACAGCAAAAGCGTTAACGCGTTGACGGACAGAACGCCTATAGGCGTAGACCTTCGAAAAAGTGATATGATATGACAGTACGCCTCTCGACGTTCATATTATCAACCGCCATAAAGAAGTAGTGTCACAGCATATAATGGTAAGGGTATTGTGATGTGACAGGACGCCGTACGACGTAAGACGCCTATGCACGTCTGATGCATAATATCTATAAACTACCGGTAGTACTGTCCATCAACGTGTTAAGAAGTAACGTCAAATTCATGCACTGCCCATAAAAGGGGAACGACGCGTCAATTGTGACCAGGGTCGATCGGGTAACTATATCATATGCTCTCCCAAACGTTAGCGTATCCCTGTCGACAGGCTTACCCTATTGATATGGAAACTGCTTCGAACTATTTATTCGGGTATAGGGTTTCGGATTTAAGCACTTAGCATAACTTAGTCATAAAAAATATGTAAACATTGTATATTGTCTAGGGGACACGGTTCCTGTAGGAGAATGTATCGAAACTTTTATGCAGGTTGTCTTGCACCGTCACAGGTAAGTATAATTTGTATAATTTCAATTTTTTTTTTATTACTGTTACTTTTTAGCTTTGTGACAATTCTGAATTTCGACACATTTTCCTGCTCAACTACGCATGAATATATTAATTTTTGGTTTTATGTGAGATTCATTGTTTTTTATCATGCTAAGTTAAGTTTATTATTGTTTAATAATATCATTAGCAATATTTAAAAAACGACTGACTGTAGAGTTTCTTCTCAGCAGTGGTCTCTTGCGAAGCTCTGGTAGATTTTTGACGTGTAAAAGTGCCCGTGCGGCCTACTTACTGAATAAACATCTTTTTTTTTATTACTTTTGTGTATCCATTCTCCCTTTCCGTTGACTCTGTTTCGCAGATTCGTGTGCTTGGTCGGTTTCAAGACTACTGTGGATAGCCAATCAATAGCTAAGTAAGTAGTGCAAAAATATAGATATAAAATTATGTTATAATGTATTTTATCTACTCTCACATCGTAAAGTTCGAATTATAAACTTCAAAACGAATTTATATTGGCATACTTTATAAACACAATACCGAAATAAATAAATAAAACACTTTATAACATTATTTCTCTAACAAAATAATGTTATAAAGTAATTTTTTTACCATTACGATACTGCTTTATTTCAAATAAATTATTTGTAACTATGTGATTTGTGAAAATAAAGAAATATTCTATTCTATTCTATTATATTCTAATACAAAAAGTTAATGTCACCAACGAGGTTCCATATCATTTTTTTTTATAATGGAACGCACATGCGGTTCGCGTCATTTTTACAGCATTACAAAAAGTTTTCGTTCCAATTTTTACTTATCTGTGACAGCGCTCGCTTTAAAGCATGCGCGGTGATGTGCTAGTTTTTGGCGCCATTCATTAAATACGTTTAGCTTGTAGTTACTTTATTAACTTTGATCTTTTATTTAGTAGGTTAAATCGCAATGTATGAGAGTAGATAAAGTAGTGTATGAAACTGCGCATAACAAGGTATTAAAACACTCGTGTGATACTATTAAAAACCTCGCCTAGCGGCTCGGTTCTTAAACACACGCTCGTGTTTTAATACCCCTCTTTATGTAACAATTTCATAAACTACTATTATAGAATAATTAAATTTCAATTTAGTAGTGCATGATAATAATTTAAGCTATAGGAAAAAGGAGATTGTAACGCCTAAAAGGCAGATCACAGAGATCTCAAAATATATAAATAAAGAACTGTATGTAACCAACCTGTGTATCACAAATAAATGATTACTTACTTACTTACTTACTTACTTATGTTGTATGGACTGCACGTAGAGATTAAAATAGCTTGAAGCCGTTCAATAAATACTTCATAGAGAAAGCCTAAAGAGGAATTTAAGGGATTGGTAAGCGCTTAATCGAATTAATTGTATCGTATGGGATAGCTTTTCTATAGGGTAAGTCGAAGATATGCTAATCGCATCGTTAGGGTTTGTAAAAACCAGTCAATTATTATACCCTAACGAAAACCCTTTAAAGGGTACGGGGACGAGCTGGCTCCCACGGGAAGATTTTGAATGCGTTTAACGAAACCACATAATATGTGATAGTTCGTCCATGGCAGTCGAAAATGTAAATGAAAATGTTGTTGTTGTTGTATTTAGAGAATTATGGGATCGACCAAAAAAAAAATACTCACGATTTTTAAGTTCTAATTCGATAGAATAGGTTATTTTAAGAAACCACTTTCATTTATTTTGTATTTGACCCAATAGTTTTGTTTTAATATCTTTATTTATTTAGCAGACATTTTATGGGTGACATGATTATTTTAAATTTGGGTTGTAATTTTCTAATCAATTATAACAATTAAATGATATCTTATGATAAAAAGTGATTGTAACAGTAAAATAAAACATACTATTTCAAGCGGTTTTCGCCTAACCCGTAAGGTACACCTAGGAGGGCTTCAAACCAAAAACGAAAGTCAAACAAAGGTCAAATATACTTTTGTCGGAATTTCCGAAATATATAAATATTTCAAAAACCCTACCTATTCCTCAAAATGGTTTTCAAATTAAGTAATTTAAAAAATATGTACAATCCGAATTGTGTTATGCCCGTGAATGTGTTTATATGCGCACACATTAACCGATTTATCACTGCCATAGACACTTGGGACTGAAGGTATTTATTCTATTAGGGTCTCCCCAGACCTATCGACGCCGAATCGGCTTGAGCCGGTAAGAAAAAGTTTTATGTCCATGCGATAAGAGCGAAAACGACATCGCTCGGCTCGGCTCGGCTCGATTCAGCGTTGCGAACGGAACGACGTCGTTTTCGCTCTTATTGCATGAATATAAAACTTTTTCTTACCGGCTCAAGCCGATTCGGCGTCGATAGGTCTGGGGAGACCCTTAGTGTAGGTAAGGCAAAGTCGTACCAGCCGCAAGTACCCGATGATGAGGCAGCCAGTCCTGAGCTTGATGCAGCCGCAGCACGGGTCGAAAGCTTTCTCATCCATGTTTCTGAAATAAGAAAAATGAACTTGGTATATGTTTTTAGGATTCAGTAGGTACAAGAAATGAAAAAACGGAACCTTTATCGGATCACTCGTGCATCTGTCTCTCCGTCTGTCTGTCATAACCAATTTGCTCCGAAACTATCGACCGATTGACTTGAAATTTGGTACAAGCTCTGATGTGCAGTTTTTTTTTTAAATAAGGGTTATTTTTGGGGGACAAATTAATTAAATATTTTAAAAAAATTTTTGCAAACTTACTGTGTCATATATCAAATGAAAGGGCTCGTAATGAAAACCTCAAATATAATTTTGTTATTATTGTAAAATAAATAGTTTTCATTTTATTCATGAAAGAAGACGTCAATTGACGATTCCCGCCCCTGACCTCCAGAATTACTGAGACTAAAATTTTGAAAAATTGCAAAATATAGTTCATTGCTTGTAGATTAAAAAAAAGAATCCTAGCAAAAAAACGTCTGACGAACCCTCTCCACGCGAGTTCAACTCGCACTTGGCCGGTTTCTTAGTTTGTATTTGGGTTCCGTAGTCAAAGGCGGTTAACGGGACCCTATTAATAATAATTCGCAGGTGGTAGGACCTTGTGCAGGGTCCGTCCGGATCGCTGCCACCATCTTATCCATTAACCTACCGCCAAACAACAGTGTTCGCATTATTGTGTTCCGGTTTGGGGATAAGACAGCCGGTGAAATGACTAGCATAGAGGCATTCCATCTTAGTCCTCAGGGTTGGCAACGCATTTGCAGTCTTAGGATTGCATTGCAGTCTTATGAATGCGAATGTCTATGGGTCACAGTTTCCACTTACCATCAGGTGGCCTGTGTGCTCGTTTGTCTTCTAAATGCCATAAATAAAAATAAATAAAAAAATTAAGCCTACCCTAAAAATGAAAAAGGGGGTCCGAATAGTTAAATATTTTTTGTCAGCAGGTAAACGGGTTTTGTATTTCGGCACCAAATGCCGACTAAGCTGAAAAGGATAGGCTTTAATTTAGTGCTTGGACTGGATTTCTATGTGTTACTATTCTAATTGAAGAACTTGGCCATGTTTACCAAATAATGATCTCGCATCTCTTACATGTGACATACCGGATGAATAAATCTACGAAAGTACTTATTTGACAAATAACAATAACAAATGAAGTGCCACCATAAGAATACTTCAAATACGTCTCAACCAATTCAGAGAAAAAGACAAGTACGCCGCCATAACGGCCGTCTGTTATAACAGTACCCACCCTTACCAAGTTACAAATTACCGTACTCGGTATTGAGTATGCTCTGTCTCTCACAGTATTCGTATAGAGTGTGAGAGACAGCATCCGGCTAGCGAGTATGGTAATTATAACTCATGAGCTCATGACAAGGGTACAATTACAATGGCACGGTAACAAAAGTTGTTTGGTTGACACATACCTACTTAAAATAGACTAACTATTACCCGCGCAGCTTTGCTCGTCGGATATAGCATTCATGAACGAGTCCAATTGTGTACATACATACATACATACATACCTTCACGCCTTCATTCCCAGAGTGGGGTAGGCAGAGCTACATAATTACCAACAATTCTAAAAAACTTGTTGATAACTCTGTAACCACAATTTGCACAATTAGGCTAAGATGTTTAACGTACGTAACGTAATTGTGTACCTATGACTATATTCGTAAAAAAAAACAGGGAACAATGTCACACCAATTTATCTAGTCCCAAACTAAGCTCTAAGCTTGTACTATTAAGGTAGTAGACAACAACATAAATACTCATATAGAGAAATATATACTTGAATATATAGAAAACAT
The DNA here is from genome assembly GCA_927399475.2 of Acleris emargana. Taxonomy (NCBI): domain Eukaryota; kingdom Metazoa; phylum Arthropoda; class Insecta; order Lepidoptera; family Tortricidae; genus Acleris; species Acleris emargana. The sequence goes on from OV656858.1 coordinate 3,156,836, forward strand.
CCATGACCCAGGAACAAAAATTCGCGCTCATCACACAAATATGCTCTTTCCGTGATTTGAGCCCAGGACCGCTAGCTTCGTAGTCAGGGTCACTACCAACTAGGCCAGCGCGTATCGTCGTATGGATATAGCATTCATGAAATAGTCCAAATTTGTACCTATGGCTTCATAACATTCACAAAACTGATGAGTAAGTAGCAAGTTTTGGTTTGAATAGCGACATGATAATTCTGCCCTCCTAAGGAGAAAAGGCGTATCTACTATATTAATTGTAACGAAAATCCAACCTTATTTTAACCCTTGAGAGTTTAATATGCTTCTATGAATTAATTGCACATGCGCTTTTTCTCCGTGGGAGGGCGGAATTATGACGGGGTAAAAGAAAACGCCGCTGTTGGTAGCAATTTTCATATAGCGTCGGTGAAACTGCAAAACCGCGTAAATAACATTTTAAATAAGGTGCAAAATGCACCTTTTTAATAAGACAGTAAGGTTTATTTTGCTCTAGCATTAATTTGATAGTTACGTGGTTTTGCAGTATCACCGACGATAGGTAATGTGTTTGACATTAAGTATTAAAGTTTTCATTCAAGAAATTAGAATTAAAAAAGATTTTGGAGACGGTATTCTAGTGAAATTAACGAGACTAAATGCTACAATAGAAGTTATTTGAATCATTTTATTATTTGTGTAAATTATTAGCATTGTAGTAGCAAGCATCTCTTAAGAAAAGTAAATTGTGATAATAATTAATATCTTTGTAGTTTTTGTAAGTCGAATGTTTTATCCAGAATAATTTAATATCTATGTATCAATGACAAACTCATTATACTCATTCCAAAAAAAAAACTAAAGTCAATGTAGCAGTGACAGCACGGTGTGTATCATTTTCGGTACGTTATCTGTGCTGACTGTCACTGAAGAGGAGATACAAAAGGACGCTGGATATTTATTGCTGTTATGCTACAAAGAGACAAAAATATTAAACAAACTAAAGATATAACAAGATTACTTGACCTTCGTCAAAGACTATGGAATGATGAAAAATTCGATATTCTTATAACAGAAGCGACCTTGGCAGACAATTCTCTTCGCAAATCTTGCAAACGTATAATTGACAACAACTATGTCACCAAAACATTCACCCGCCTAATATTGCGAGGCAAAATACGTGAAGTTCTAAATTGGCATTTGACAAATGACACAAATAAAATATTCAAACCAGAAGACGAAATTGATGCAACTGGAAAAACTGTCATGGATATATTGCAAGAAAAACATCCCCAATCAAATAACCCTCATCCATCCCTTTTTACTTTACCAACTGGCATGTCCGAATTACCTCCTTTACTTGAAGTTGATATAACTTGTGATCACGTTGAATCAGTAGCCAGGAAACTTCATGGCGGTGGTGGCCTAGCTGGCACTACGTCTGAAAACTGGAAAGATTACCTGCTGCGATTTGGAGAAGCAAGTTTGCATCTGAGGAATGCTGTAGCACTTCTTACAATGAAGTTAAATAATGAAAACGTCCCTTGGACTCAAATTTAAGCACTAATGTCAAGCAGGCTTGTAGCCCTCGATAAATGCCCTGGTGTAAGACCAATTGGCGTTGGTGAATGCCTACGCAGAATCCTCTCGAAATGCATGATTCTAGTTACTGGCTCTGAGGTCACTGAAGCTTGTGCTCAATTACAACTCTGCAGTGGTGTAAGTAGCGGTATCGAAGGAGCCATACATGCTATGAATGACCTTTTCATAAAATAATGTAAACCATTTTCTAATTGGGGAATGTTACTTGTCTTGTTGATGCAAATAACGCTTTCAATGCTGTGAACAGACAACTAGCCCTCTGGCAAGCAAGAATACATTGGCCATATTGTGCACGCTTTTTATCACTACATAATATAAAACAAAGTCGCTTGCGCTGTCTGTCCCTATGTATGCTTAAATCTTTAAATCTACTCAACGGATTTTGATGCGGTTTTTTTTAATAGATAGAGTGATTCTTAAGGAAGGTTTATATGTATAATACATTCCACGCGGGCGAAGCCGCGGGCGGGTCGCTAGTATAATACATACAATGGACATGCGGAACTTTTTTTTCGTGATTCTGATATGAGGTTATATAGCAAAGAAGGAGTAACTCAAGGTGACCCTCTCGCGATGCCATTATACGCCCTTGCAACTTTACCGATAATATCTAAACTTAAAATGGAACAGACAACTACCCAGTGTTGGTATGCTAATGATTCTTCCGCCCAAGGTAAGCTTCAAAGCCTTCGTCAATGGTGGGATAAAATTAGAAACATAGGACCTGGATATCGGTACTTCCCCCAAGATAAAAAGTCATTCTTAATCGTTTCTGAAACTGACAAACAAACTGCCCTCCAGATTTTCAAGGGAACAAATGTTACTGTTATAACCGGATCACGCTTTCTTGGCAGCTACATCGGTGAAGGAAAAGAAGACTTTGTAAAAAAGAAAGTTAATAATTGGATATCCACTATGGAAAAACTTACACTTATTTGCAAAGACTCACCTCAAGCTGCCTACACAGCCCTCACAAAAGCAGCTCAATTTCAGTGGTCATTTCTATCGCGAGTCTTAAATTATACCAATGATTTTGTTTGAGCCCCTGACTCACTCATTAAATTCCAATTTCTTGCCTACTCTATTGGAAGGTGAGGTCTCCTCACCCACAGAAATAGCCCTTTTTTCTCTACCAATTCATAAAGGTGGTCTAGCAATTTCAGACCCATCTGGGCTGACCAATTTAGATTATGTAACCTCCAAAAAAGGCTGTGCAGCTCTCTCAACTGCTCTAATAGAAAAATGTGACTTAGACCTTGCACAACATAACAAACTTTTGAAAGATGCACGCAAAGAAGGTCGTAACGAGAAGGATATTCTTGATGACAAACTTATGGTCACTTTCCTGGACAAACTTCCAACTACAAAGAAGAGAGCGATTGAACGATCGATTTCTACAAAGATGAAAACAAAATCATCCAATTGGCTCTCTGTCATACCGACAATAAAAGATCACTTTGATCTATCTCCTTTGGAATTCAGAGATGCTCTAGCAATTCGCTACCACCGAACACCTATTTCTATGCCCAAATCATGCGATGGTTGCGGAAATGATGACTTCAATGTTGACCATGCTCTTTGTTGCAAAACAGGCGGCTTAATAACACGTCGTCATAATGAAGTTAGAGATCTATTTTGTGAACTATGTCAACACGCATGGGGAATCGTAACTAAAGAACGAATTATCTCTGAAAGCGTTAGCGGGTTACGTGGAGACTTATCTTGCCGAGGTGTACCTATGGAATTCTCAGAGGGAGGCGTTATTCGATATCCGTGTCGTTGACACCGACGCTGCCTCTTATGTTTCACGCCCTGTCATTTCTGTACTAAAATCTGCTGAAAATGAAAAACATAGGAAATATTCTAACGCTTGCGAAATGCGACATGCCTCTTTCACACCACTTGTAGCAACAGTTGACGGAGTATTCGCTCTACAAATGTCCGCTTTTGTAAAACACCTAGGAGAAGCTGTTGCCGATCGCTGGGATAGATCCCTTAGCTCAGTTATGGGATGGCTAAGATCTCGTATCATTATTTCAATAATCCGGGCCACTAGCATGTGTATTCAGGTACGCGACATAAATTTAAACCACTTGCTAAATTATTTGGTTTTGATGATGGCGCGGCCTTGCCACGCTGAGCTTGTGTGTCTTATATTATATTATCTTTATTTTCTGTGTTTTAATTTATTTATTTCAAATTGTAGTAGTACATAATTTAATAAATAAAGGTTAGTTTACGGTGTTATATTAAAATACGTACCATACAAACCACCTTCATCCAGAGCATTTTTTTTCAGTAGGTTACTTACCTACTGACGATCGGCGAAAAAAACTTTAGTGGCTCAGGAAGTGTAGATTTATATTGAATGCGTCGATATTTTGGAATTACGGTGTAATTCAACTCATTGATACGTTATTGAGGATTAGATACCAAGTATTAAAATTACGAATTTTAGCGATTTTTTAGCCAAGGGTGGCAAAGACGTACCTCAAGGTAGCGTTCTTTGCTATTGTCATTAAAACCTTAATAACTCTTAACCTAATTAAAAGATTGAAAGGTAAAACTATACTCTGGATCGGGCTCTGATATCCTTTAATATTTACCTTAAGTTCTAGGACACAATATACACTAGAAAAAAAACGGCGCGTCTGACGCAGGACGGGTACCATTATTATTATTTGTAAGTACGTATTGGTTTTGTTACATCGTACATTGTTCGAATGACGGGCATATTATCTTAATAAATAGTTAAATACATACATTTCTTTCATTCGCCTTGGATATATTTTTACACTAAAATAACCAAATTTTATATGAAAACCTTGCTCTCGGTTGGTTCATTTGGTAGAATAATTAAGTAGTCACGTTTGAAATACATTTAAAATTACTTACATTTTTAATAATGTTCTATACGATCGACGCGTTCGCTCAGGCCCACAACCACTGGTTAACTAGTAGATTTTTACGAACGCCAAATGTTTGAAAGATTCTATTAAAGTCTTAAGCAGAACCACAGATTGGATACGATTTACTGAAGCGTCGTCGCGTCGCGTCGTTGCGACATAACGATTCAACGCGATTCACTCAATTCAAGTGGCTTTCGTACCACAACTTACCTTGCCTACCTCCTTTGATAAAATTAAAAAGTTTTAATATCTATAGTTTTATTGACGACTATTATCAAAGTTAAACTAATAATACTTTGAAACCACTAATTACTTGATGAATATCTCAAGTAAACCCGTTGGAAATCACGTAAAAATAAAAAAATGAATAGAAAAGATGTTATGCTTTTTAGATATCACCAATCAGGTTTGCTTATAATGAGGCATCATACAAATCGCATATGTTTAAGGTTAACATAGGTAAAGGTTTTTTACCTCAAAAATCGAGACGTACGAAAAACAACCGTTACACACGCGCCACTTTAATTTAATGGAGCAACATTCATTGTTGCCATTGGCGGAAAAAAATGATCCAGCTCCTAAAAAAAAAATGACACTCTCCACAAATGTTATTTTTTCAAGGAGCTGGATCATATATATTTTTTGCCAATATGGCCACAATGAAAGTATCCTATCAAAGTCTCCCCGTAAATCAAACTTTACCGGTACCTAACACTTATTATTTCGCAACGCGCCAGTTGGGTCGGAATGCGGACTTGAATCTCATGTCAAGTGTCAAAATTAAATGTCAGTGTCGCATCATTGGGTAACATGATAATAATTAGCCTGCGGAGGCCATTTGCAACGTTAAAAGATGGCGGACGTGTAATTTGTTTTACACTTTAATTTTTGGGTAATTAGTGATTTGTACTTTTTATGCCTTTGTGTCGCACAGTGATTGAAGACTTGGACTTATTTCGTGTATCTGGCATCTTTCTTCTCGTTTCAAGTGGACTCGCAGTGGTGCAGAGGTTAAAACTATCTTGACCTCTGACCTACAAATCACCGTACAACGTTGCCCCCAATCTTCCTAGAGAAGATTGGATTGTGTTTTATTGCTATATTGATTTATACTTATATATACTTGACACTGGCGAAATCACTTCACGTGAAAACGCCATATCCCCGCGGTAGTAGGTATCTGTTCAAGTCGCCGCGGGGGCAAAGAAAGAAGAAGAAGAAGAAAATAATTAGCCTGCGGTAACCTTGGGGCCCGGGGAGTTCGGAGAGGGAAGATGGGGAATATGGCCAATTGAAAGATGTCCGGCTTTTACTTTTTATTTATTCTGTTTAGTGATTTACTCAACTCACTTGACATAGGTGAAATCACTGCGGGATAAATACTTCCGTTGACTGCCATTAAATAAAGAAAGAAGAAGACCATAATTGATGACTAGATCTTTTTAAAAGGTGTTCTCTTTTTTTATAGTAAAATAATGTTTCCTTTAAGTAAACTTTACTGATGTTTTCCGCCCTGTATAAATATTACAAAGTTTTTTTATTATATTAAATGGAATAATGAATCTTTTTTTGTTCAATATCATAGGAATTATCCGTAACAATATAACACCACAAATAAAGAAGGCGGTGTTTTTTTTTTTTATATTATAGGAAGGCAAACGAGCACACAGGCCACCTGATGGTAAGTGGAAACTGTGACCCATAGACATTCGCATTCACAAGACCGCAACCCTAAGACTGCAAATGCGTTGCCAACCCTGAGGACGAAGATGGAATGCCTCTATGCTAGTCATTTCACCGGCTGTCTTATCCCCAAACCGGAACATAACAATGCGAACACTGCTGCTTGCTTGGCTTGTTTTAAATGTTTATACTACCAAGTAACAGCTGTGGGTCATTTGGACTTTCTATTATCTATGTTTTTTTCTTAATTGTTAACACAGGCAGTGTTAAATTACACTTCACGACGGGACTTTTACAGTGCTTTGAAAGGAATAGACTCTGCTTGCACGCACATGTGCAAGGACCATTTGATTGTCATGTGGAGAATAGCAAAAAACAAAACTTTATTGTTTTTCGGCGTGAGTTTTATAGGTAAAAAAATAAAGTACTATTGCCTGAGGATGCCTCGAAACACCACTTTTTAATCAAAAGTCTTAGGGGCATCATTCATTTAACTAAAATTTTGTAAAAACAAAATTGAGTAAAAACTCTTTTCTCTTAACCATGCATTTTCGAGTGGCTTATGTCTAAATTTGCTATAAGGCGTAATTCACGCCTAAACGCTGAACTAAACCCGTAGGATATACGAGTAGGATACATTTTATCCTTCCAATAATAACTTAGTCATAAAAAATATGTAAATATTGTATATTGTCTAGGGGACACGGTTTCTGTAGGAGAATGTATCGAAACTTTTATGCAGGTTGTCTTGCACCGTCACAGGTAAGTATAACTTGTATACTTTCTATTTTTTATTATTTTTATTACTGTTGCTTAGTTTTGTGATAATTCTGAGTTTTGACACATTTTCCTGCTCAACCGCGCATGAATGTATTTATTTTTTGTTTTATGTGAGATTCATTGTTTTATATAATGCTAGGTTAAGGTTATTAATGTTATTATTATATAAGCAATATTAAAAATGACTGACTGTTGAGTTTCTTGCGGCGCTTCTTCTCAGCAGTGGTCTCTTGCGAAGCGCTGGTAGATTTTTGACGTGTAAAAGTGCCCGTGCGGCCTACTTACTGAATAAACCTCTTTTATCTTTTTTTCATAATTCATAATTCATAATACTTTATTCAGTAAGGATTATACATTGTCATTCATGTTCAGTAGAAATAAATCACTAAAATAATAATTGCAATAATTACAAAATAAATACAAAAAGTCACTCACTAAAGTTAATAAATAATGAGTCAAAATAAAATAATTAAAAGTCAATGTCATCAAGGTACTCATTGACGGAATAGTAAGCCCTCTGTGTCAGCCAGTTTTTAAGTCTCCGGTCAAAACTCGGTATGGACCTGCAGTCCCTAATTTGGACCGGTATTTTATTAAATATTAGCGGACCCATGACGTGCAGCGACTTATTGCACTTCTGCAGGCGTTGTCGAGTAGTGGCTAAATGCTGTTCCCTACGGTTACATTTCCGCTGCCCTATCCATTGTTTTTCCAGGAAGTCTCCAGCATTACGCCTAACATACTTACCAACCTCAAATATGTACAAGCTCGGCACAGTCATAATCCGGAGGTCAATAAAATATTGTTTAGCCGGCTCATCATAGGGTTGTTTGGCAATTTTCCTAATGACCCTTTTTTGAATAATAAAGGGGCGTTCTTTGTCAGCAGATAGGCCCCACAGATCAGTTCCATACGTCAGGTCGGAATGAAAATAGGCATAGTAAGCTGTAAGTAGGTTACGTGTTGTTAGTGTAGCGGCAAGACGAGCGACAGCATAAAATGCTGAGTTGAGCTTCGCGCACAAGCGGTCTACATACATTAACTGCTGGACATAGTCTTCCAAAAGAAAAATAATTGACTTTGGATTGACTTGAGATTAATGGGCGCCCGGACAATGAAGGCTTATTAATACCCTATAAAATAATTAATAATATAATAAATATCAACCATGTCATTTACGCTCTTGCAAATCATGTACAGGGTGTTTGGTAGCTTTAAAAACTTCCTTAGTTCATAGTGATTCTAATCATGCAAGAAAACACTGATTTCTTTTAAAATAATAGGTACCTACATGAATTTAGAGGTTTTTCTTTACACGGACATAAGGAAAAATAACAAAAATTCCGATTGAAATGATAAACATCCCGGAATCTAATAACAATTGCTGAACTTAAATGGGGGTTAAATCGATAGCTTATGAGCTGCTCTGTCATCCCCTTAAAGCTTTGCATCTAACTACCAAACACCCTGTATAATTGTATGTATAAGGGCGTAAAAAACATGATTCTTATTTTGGACGGTAACAAATTGAACAAACGCGGCCTATTAAAAAAAAATTTTTTAGAAAAGTGATTTTAATAAGTATAAAAAGTAATATGAGCATTTCTAAAAAAGTTTCCTTTTTTGTTACCATGAACCAAAGAAAGTTAGTAACAAAAAAGGAAAGTTTCATACAAATGTATGAGGACTTTTTGGGAGACTATGTTATTTAGGCTCAGCTTCATTCACCCTACCAACCTGCAATTTTTTTTGCAAATCGAAGTCGTAAATGAAATGTACAAACTTTTTTAGAAATGCTCATATAGCAATACATATAAAGATAAATCTTTTTTATTTTATCTAAACCACTTGCCCTCCTTAAAGTCATCACCAAGCATCGATCATCATGACTGGTTGCCCTCGAAACTGTCAGGTAATCAGGGAATGCATAGAACAGATTATAACCGTGTGCAGGGAACATCGCACGCAGGACTGATGGCCGATGGGGTCAGCAGGTTCTTGAGTGGCGTCCGCGGACCGGGACACGAGCTGTGGGTAGGCCTCCAACAAAATGAAGTGACGACCTCCTTGTAAGGATCGCGGGAAAGCGGTGGATGCGAAAAGCACGAGACCGGTCTGAGTGGAGAGCCTTGGGGGAGGCCATTGTCCAGCAGTAGACATCTTTCGGCTGACAAGATGATGATGATGATGGTTATAACCGGTTTTAACTGGTTATTTTCATGCTAAACTAACCGGTTAAATTGCATTCCCTACAGTTAATACAGTCATCAGTAAAAATGTGTTAGCCAACTTTGGACTTATCTATAACTATAGGTAAACTCTTTTACTATAAGTAGAAGAGCGGCCCACAAAATTTCGTACAGTCCAGTTCAAAAATATGTGTACACTACCTAGTACCTTGTCTATTTAATCTCATGTTTAATCATTTAATCTGCCATATATCAATTGTCACAGCGATCAAAGTGACAAGGTACATACAAGGTACAAAGGTAAGTAATTTAAGTAGCAATACTCTTTATTCAACACATTTTATTTTACAGTACAAGGGGGTTATTTTGACGTGGCCATGCAATTCATTTTACGGCGAGCATAAAGAACAGAGTTATAGTAGTTATCTAGATATGTCCTTTTCTCTCAGCTTAGACTGAACGGCAAAGTTAGGTCATAATAACCCCTCAGTACATTTAAATTACAAAATTGATACTAAGAGTAAATGCACGCTGGTTTCTCGTAAACGTTATGCCAATTTCGACTGAAATGGTCTGCTAATCCTTTGCAGTTCCTTCCAGTGCAATAACTGGGGCGCGTTTTATCCGTCTAAAACCAAAATAGCATTCTCCTCATCAGTTGGGAACGGTGTCCCCTTGTTTTAAAGACAGAAAATTTACAGAATTTTGTTTCACAGAAAATGTTTCATATACTATTTGGTCCTTGTATTTTTGCTTCGAATATATATTTTTTTAAACTATTTACTTTTAAGAAACAAATACCACAGAAAATCAATTCAATGAATTTTATAATTTAATTTTTTCATTAAACAAACTTATCAAACAATTTTATTATTTTTTAACAAATATTGTTTGGTCAGTGTATTTTTTCATAGTATTTTATTTCAACGACAACAGTAAGTACCTATAAAAATACCCCACTTGTCATAGTTTGTCGACTTATTTATTTTTTGGTACGCCTGGTTGCCTTCCATATTCAATTTTAATTACTGTCATATCTTTCATGACACTTGCAAGATTAAGACAAATCGATGGACATAAGAATACATACATAGGTAGATAAAAATGTAGGTTGATAAAAACACTACCCGCTTCCTTCAGCAGGCATGTAAAAAGGACACCCTCGGTTTGGTACGCGTAAAATTATAGTTTTCCACTAACTTCCTTCCTTTTAAACATGCCTAAGATACTCAACTCCCGCAAATTTCAAATTTCTAGACCCTGTGGTCAGTCAGTTAGTCACGGAAGATTTTTGTATTATACAGGGTGTCCCGTAAGTACCACGTCAAACTTAAGGGGGAGGTAGGTGAGCAAGCCACCTACCTAGCATGGAAAAATCGCCTTTGTAAAAGTCGCACCGTTTTCGAGATATTTGAATTTTTCTGATTTTTAGAAAAATGTACACCCGCACTGAGTTTTTGATTTGTGGTATTCGGAATTTATTATTTTTTAATTTTTATTTTATTGCAAAACAATCTTGAATAGTTGTGTTATCAAATGGTAAAAACCATTGAAAAGTAACTATTGTAGTTTTTTTATTTTTTAAATTAAATTTAAAATTTGCCTCTTCCGTTTTATTTTGGTAAAACTTTAGCCCCTCCTGGTGAAAAAAAAATACATGACCACTGGTTAGCCAATTAGATTAAAAACATGCTCGTTTAATGGGCATTTAAAAATGATAAATACTTTATCATCAAAACACTAATAAATATTTTTTTTAAAGAAAAGCGTAAAATACACCGCAATTCACGTTAAGCCAGTACTGCCACCCAAGCTTACTTGCGACGCGAGCTGTATCAGAATTCCATTCTAGTTTCATTCAGCAGCAATGCAAAACTAATCGAACAAATTAAAATCTTTAAATTTCGCTTAATTTATTAAAAAAAAGTTATAAAAAAAAAGTTATAAAACTTTTAATCTGCGATATTCCAAGTAGATAATTATTCGATTTGGGCTTACAACCTGCATAATGCCAAACTCTTTATTTTAAAAAAAAACTCTTCGAACTTCGTTCGAAATTTAAAAATAATTTTGTTCCTCATTTATTTGTTTATTGTCACATTTGAACCCAATCTTACTGTTTATTCGGTGTGTGGTTAAATCTAATTACTTACTTTTGTGATTTGTCGTTTATGTTTGATGTTTTTCGGACTAACTGTTTTTGCTTGTATTTCGGAGTCTGATTTGCTTAACGATTTAGCCTTTGTGACAATTGTGACTGTGGATTAAATCACAAAAGTAAGTAATTAAATTTAACCACACACCAAATAAACAGTGAGATTGGGTTCAAAAAATTATTTTTAAATTTCGAACGAAGTTACCGAAATTTAAAGATTTTAATTTGAGCGATTAGTTTTGCATTGCTGCTGAATTAAACTAGAATGGAATTCTGATACAGCTCGCGTCGCAAGTACGCTTGGGTGGCAGTACTGGGTTAACGTGAATTGCGGTGTATTTTACGCTTTTCTTTAAAAAAATAATTTATTAGTGTTTTGATGATAAAGTATTTATCATTTTTAAATGCCCATTAAACGAGCATGTTTTTAATCTAATTGGGTAACCAGTGGTCATGTATTTTTTTTTCACCAGGAGGGGCTAAAGTTTTACCAAAATAAAACGGAAGAGGCAAATTTTAAATTTAATTTAAAAAATAAAAAAAACTACAATAGTTACTTTTCAATGGTTTTTACCATTTAATAACACAACTATTCAAGATTGTTTTGCAATAAAATAAAAATTAAAAAATAATAAATTCCGAATACCACAGATCAAAAACTCAGTGCGGGTGTACATTTTTCTAAAAATCAGAAATATCCAAATATCTCGAAAACGGTGCGACTTTTACAAAGGCGATTTTTCCATGTTGGGTAGGTGGCTTGCTCACCTACCTCCCCCTTAAGTTTGACGTGGTACTTACGGGACACCCTGTATGACAATACTATTACACGTCTAAAGCTATTATGGTTTTTCCGAGTAGAATATCTCTATTCTGAGTACTTATTACTTTATCGAAACATCTTTCAACGAATGTTTTTTACGCCGAATTTTGATTTCATCGAAAGGCAGTTCTCGCCGCATGAGTTGTTATTTTTGATAGTCACAAGTTTAATCTAACCAAACTTACGTAATGTTTAAGACATCCTGAAATCATCAAGGATTCCGCAGAAAGCAACGTTCGATGCAATTAAATTCGATGAAATGATAATATCGATGACATAAATGACACGTTGTCAATAACTGTTGACTGGTTTACAGCCAACAACTTACTTTTAAATGCCAAGAAAACCAAGTGTATGAAATTTTCTTTATCAAATGTGATAGGGAGTGAATGGGAATAGTATAAGACTAAAGGATGAGACAATGGGATTCGAAGATAAAACAGTATTTTTAGGTATTACCTTGGACTCAAAACTGCAATGGAATTAGCGTATATCCACCCTTGCGGGTAAACTTAGTTCTGCAGCATATGCAGTAAAGCGCATCCGCCAACTTACAGACGTCGAGACAGCGAAACTGGTGTATTATAGTTATTTTCATAGTGTTATGAGTTATGGGATTTTGTTGTGGGGAAAAGCGGCTGACATCCAGGCCATATTTATTTTACAAAAGCGGGCTATACGTTTTATTTATCAGCTGGGTTCACGGGTCTCACTCAGAGATAAATTTAAAGAAATTAATATTCTTACTGTCGCGTCGCAGTACATCTTTGAAAATATCATGTATGTTCGCAAACACATACATAAATTTAGGCATAACCGTGACGTTCACAAGCTCAACACGCGAAATAAGGATAAACTCGTAGTCCCAGGTCACCGTCTTTGTAAAGTAAGCATATCATTCGTGGGGAACTGTATACGCTTCTACAATAAGATACCTACCGATATTGTCAATATGCCATTCAATAAATTTAAGTCTCGCATTAAGTGCTGCTTGCTGGGTAAGGCATATCATACTATAAATGACTTCGTAGATGATAAAGACGTTTTTAAGTAACTAGTATGAGCTATTACTGAAATTGTGGTTAATTTTAAGCATTTTCAGTAGAAATATATCTAATATGTGAGCACTGAGCAGCGCTTATTGTTAAATGCCTTTAAGCCAATGATGTAGACATTTAAATTTAAGTTTACCTAATGTATCCTTTTTTGTTAGTATTTTTTATTGGTTCTTGTGCACTTAAGAAATGAGAACACATTGTGATGTTTCTCGCCGGACAGTTCCCTTTTTTATTGATATATTTTGTCCGGCAGCATGAGCATGTCATGCTCACTCTAAGGTCTTTGCTTACGGCGGCGTCGTTGATCGGGTCGCCACCTTCCCGAACACATGGTTGAGGGAGGCGATGGCTGAGATACGCGTCATACTCGTGAACGGGTGCTGTCTGTGGGGTCCGGTCTGTTCACGCTTGCAAGGACCTGTTATTCAGTTAATTATTTTAATTATCGTTCCTGACGTAGAGACCTCGTCATGTTGTTCTCCTAGACATTAGGTATTTTATTTGTATTTTATTGACCTTACATTTGTAATGATTTTATTTGTGTTAGTTTACCTTGTAATGTAATTTAGATACTTTTAAGTATTATTGTATTTAATCATTGAAAAAAAATGACCTTCTGCTGGAGTTTCTTGCAGCGCTTCTTCTCCGCAATGATGGTCTTGTCCGAAGCGCTGGTAGATTCACTCCATGTTACCGACGTGTAAAAGAGCCCTCATGTGGCCAATTTACTGAATAAATATTTTGAATTTTGAATTTGAATTTTGATGAAGTGAAATTCGATAAAATTACGTGTTGTCGTATAGGTTTGCCTTGGCCACCACCATTACTGTCAAGTAAATTAGCGCAATCGTAACTTTGACAATACGATAACATGTCAAAAGGAATACGGTTTTACAGGGTAGAATAGAGCTCTTTGAGGGTTATAATGACATGGCTATGCAGCTCATTTTACGGTGAGCGTAAAGGACAGAGCTATAGCAATTATATAGCTGTCCTTTTCTCTCCGCGTAAACTGAACCCTGGATACAAAAAATGACTAATTGCCTTTGTTTGTGGATAATATGAACGTCAAAGACAATACCAATTCCTGATTAGACGTGAGATAGTGCGACAGCATCGCTTCATGCGATATGAGGCTATTGATTGCTCGGATAATATCGCACAATGAATATGCAGAGGCACAGAGGCAAGGCAATGTAACTAGCGGAGATGACTTAATTTTAATGGTCGTTTATTAAGACCGCCTGTTGTATACCTATATATAGTTAAAATGTACTGTTCCGTGTTTTGTTTTTTTGGTGTTCAGTAAAGAGTATTTGTATTGTGTTATCTTATTTTATTGCTATAGCAAAGATAGTGACAGCAACTTGAATCAAGGGTCTCAGTAAGTGAGTGTGGCAGTAAGAGTCTTAAATATTCCTTTATCATTTTGATATTTTGCAATTGGGATAGATCAGAAAAAATAACTCACGGTTTGTACATTCTATAGGTAATTCGAAAGAATAGGTAATTTTAAGAGACCCATTTCATTAATTTTGTATTTGACCCACTGGTTTTCTTTTAATATCTTTATTTATTTAACAGACATTTTATGAATAACATGATTATTTTAAAGTTGAGTTGGTATTATCTAATAAGTCATAACAATTAAATGATATCTAAAGATAAAAAGTGATTTCAGAAGTGTATTATAATTAAAACATACTATTTCATGTGGTTTTTGCTTTACCCGTAAGATTTTTATTTTATTTATTTATTTATTACAAACACGTTTATACGGCATTACAGTGCATACTAGTGCGCCGAATAAATTAACAAATTACAACAATCAACAACAACAATAACAATTACAATACGATTAAACAATACTTAATATTAGGTACTAATACTGGATGGCCTCACATCCATCGCCTCGCAGAAACGTAAACATTCGCGACGCAAAACGGTCAACGTGGATGCGAACAGGTCGCACTCCGGTGCTGATGCCAGCAGCGCGTTGAGCAGCGCGAGTGCGCGCGGCAGCGGGGAGTGTCTGCGCGCCTGCGTGCGCGCCGCCGGCACGGCCAGCAGCGCACGCGCGCGCGGCCGCAGCCCTATGCGCGGCACATCCGGGACGAACAGTCGAGCGACCCGCCCCACAAGCTCAGGGCAATCAAGCTCGCCCCGCAATATGCGACAGACCGTGAGCAGTAAATTATTATTTCGCCTCACCTCCAATGAGTTAAACCCTAGAGCGCCAAGCAAAAATTTTGACGGATATAGAAGCGGGAAATATCCATACCGTTTCCTATATAAATGTCTAAGGAACGCCTTTTGGATTTTTTCCAGCAAGAGAGAGTAAGTAACTTCGTAAGGGTTCCATAATACCGACGACGCTTCAAGTTTACTTCTCACGAGAGCGTTAAAAACTAGCGTTACAGCTCCAAGGTTGTGGAAATCTTTTAGGTGTCGCAATATAAAACCAAGTTTCCGAAAACAATTACTGGCGAGTGTCTGGATATGCTCGTGAAAAGTCAACCGCGTGTCAAAGACAACACCAAGATCTTTGATAGAGGATACACGGTGGATCGACTCATCTCCGAGCATGTATTGAGCATGAAGAGGGGCACTTGCACGGCTAAAAGTACAGACACAGCATTTTTCTGAATTGAAGAGGAGTTTGTTACGCTCACTCCATCGGACAACAGATGTGATATCTTTCTGTAACAATTCGCTATCCATTAGGCTTTTTACTCCGTATACCAGCTTAAGGTCGTCAGCGTACAGAAGACATTTGGCGTGCTCAACAACCGACTCCAAATCGTTAACCATTATTCCGAACAAGAGAGGACCTAGGATAGATCCCTGACTGACGCCGGAACGGGTATGATAAAACGGCGACACGAAGCATCCATGTTGGACAAACTGCTGTCGATCGCGTAGGTAACCAGCAAAAAATGAAAGCAGCTTCGGAGAGAAACCAATATCATCTAGCTTGCTTAGTAGTACGTCATTATCCACGCGATCGAAGGCTTTCTTGAAGTCGAAGTAAATGACGTCGACTTGGACGCCTCTGTCGAGATGGTCTGAGATATCGTCTACCAGTGTGAGAAGATTCGTGTCCACGGAACGCTTTGCCCGAAAACCGTGTTGCGAGTCGCACAAAGAAGGTTTTATCTGGGTAGATATGTTCCGATGGAGTAGACCCTCAAACAATTTGGCTAAGGCCGATAGGATAGCTATGGGCCTATAATTTTCGACATGGACTGTCTCGCTAGTCTTTGGGATAGGTCTTACTCGCGTAATCTTCCACTGGAAAGGATAAGTGCTAGTGGAAAGCGCTAAGTTGAACAAGTGGAGTATAGGGAATTTCAGCCAGTCCATGCATCCTTTAATGATAAATGCAGGGAGATTGTCGGGACCAACCGCACTACAAGCTTTGAGTGACTTTATGCCTGCCTCTAGTTCCTGCAAAGTTATACCCGCCACATTCACATATTTGGCAGAACGACCCTGACCATGCTGTGCACTTACATCCAGCCTAGGAGCATGTGGCAGAAATACACCAGAAAAGAAGTTCGCGAAAGCTGATGCCGCCTCAGCACCAGAGACCTGTTTGTTGTCGACTGTAACTTCGTCCACAAAACCCCCCTTTGATTTAAGGCTGCGAATATGCTGCCAGAAAGAACGCGGATTGATCTTTAGCCTATCTTGGATTCGGTCGAGGAAAGAGTTGTAAGCTATAGTGATTCGTTTTTTAATGTCAGCCCTAAGCAAACTAAATGCGGCGTAAATATCTCCGTTTTTAGTAGCCTTCCACTTACGATGAAGACTAGCTTTCAGCGCTATTAGAGCAATCAAATCTGCAGTAAACCAGACCGGATATCGTCTACTGGTTCTTTTAATTCGAATCTTCTTAGGTATAGCGACATCAAAGATGCGATACATTATGTTGTAGAAGTAGTCCACAGCATAGTCTACATCTCCAGACTGAAATAAATCCTGCCAGCTTACCTCAGAAACGAGCTCAAACAATAGTTCGTAATTCCCCTTTGGGAAATTCCAGTCTCCTCCCAAGTCCAAATTACTCGGATCAAGCTGTTTGATGTGGGGTCGCAAAGAAGTTTTAATTGGAATTAATATCTCCAATGGGGGGTGATACGAGTCACGACGCGGGACTAGCCCACCGCCATCAATTTCGAAGACACTGACACCGCGAATACGCTCTGACACCAGAACAACATCCAGTTGCCCTCCACTGGCATTCCTCACCTCATTCGTCTCGCACAGGCCACAGACAGTTAGGAAGTAAGAATAGTAATATAAAACATTACGTGACGTATACAGCGGATTCAAATTCAAGTCGCCTACTACTATCACTACTCCATTCAGACACTCGATCGCTTGCTCAACTGAATCGAACCAATTCATATACATTTCATTAGAAACGCCAGGTGGGATGTACACCACGCACATATAACACACTACATAGTCCAGATCGAATGAAACCCACAAATCTTCGCCCGATGCAGTCTCTAGGTTGCGGCACCGCCTGATATGAAGTCCAGGGCGCGCCGCGAGCAGCACACCACCGCCGCGCGCACCTGTGGCACGGTCGCGGCGCAACACACTCCAACCATCACCGGACAACTCGGAGTCGACAATGGCCTCAGTCAGAAAAGTTTCCGTTACAGCCACCACATCACAATCCAACGTCAATAGGTTGAGCCTAAAGTGGGTGAGCTTTGTGTTAAGGCCTCTTACATTCTGGTATATTACACCCAAATTCGACGTTGTTCTGGATCTTGGTTGTATGCTAGGGGCGCCCTGGGGGTGATCCGTTATTTTGTGGTCTACGAAATGACCATGACTTAACTCTGGCGTTATCAGGCCAAACAGATGCGGACAGACACTTCTCCAACATACTGGGAGGGACTCCTATCTTAAAAGATTTGTAGTCACCCTTTGGCCTGAGTTCAACGACCGAGCATGTGCTTCCCGGGCATAAGTCCTGTAAGTACCTAGTAATATCATCCGCTCCCGACGCCATGTTCCATAAGTGGATATATTTGCGGTATTCAACCGCTCTGAGAAACGTCACCTCAGGACCAGCAGTACAACGTACGGAAGAGAGGCGCCCTTTTCGGTAGCGAACTTCCTGGAAATCCTCTTCATCACCAACTTCCGTAACTGCAGCGTTCGCTCCAATAAGCACCGAATTCTGCTCGGGATGAACTAAGACAGTCGGTGTCATAGCAGGTGATCCCATATCTTGCGAGTCTTGGAGCACACAGGTAGTATTCGCGGCTGTCGAGCCAACCTCCGATCCGATAGCCGAATACCCCGATTCGCCAGCCGTTTGCTTCGGCGTCTGCCTCGACTTTGCCGTCCGCTTGTTTGTTCCTGTCTTCGGCTGTTGAGATTCTATGCACTTACAGTGACAAATCGTTGCTAATTCGAGCTTCGTGAGCCTTTCGCTGACTGCTTCAAACTTACTGGTACTCTCAGCTAGTGCGGCCTGATACTGAGCAATTGTGGAAACAGCAGTCTCGAGCGCACCCGCCAAGTTAGACATTTCTGTACGCATTTGTTGCATTTCGAGAGATAGTGACGGTCCATTAGCAGGTTGCGAGATCGAAGGAGGGGACTCATTTTTAGTCCTACATGCAACATTCTTAATAGTTATTGGCGTGCCGACGGGGGTTTCATAATCTCGTCCACCCTTCTTACGAACGTTACAGCACTCCGGACAAACCCATGTCTCTTTTTCGGTCGTCGTAAGAGACTTGTTCGTACATAAATAGTGGTAAAGCTTACCGCAAGTAGACACCATACACTGCAAGAACTCTTCACCCACAGCAAGCTCCATCGTGCACGCGCGGCAAATCATCTCAGCGCTATCGGCTCTCAGCATGATTTGAGAATCCACAACGTACTTATATGCAGTAGGGTTGACTATCCGTTGCGCAGCACCTGCAGTGACTGATTATC
Source organism: Acleris emargana (assembly GCA_927399475.2). Taxonomy (NCBI): domain Eukaryota; kingdom Metazoa; phylum Arthropoda; class Insecta; order Lepidoptera; family Tortricidae; genus Acleris; species Acleris emargana. The sequence continues at coordinate 3,175,996 of OV656858.1, forward strand.
GTAGCACGCTTCGTAGCGCTTCGTAGCCGCTGTTGTAGCCGATACGCTCACCGCTCTCCAAGGTAGCCGTATAAGAACAGTACTACCGTGTTGAATCTGCCACGCAAATTCATGCCGCCTCACTCACACTCTCGTAGCGTAGCGGTCCAGCGCGCGACTCCGGCGCAGCGGTCGGAGGATCGATTCCAGCACACGTCTCAACAAAACATGCAAAAAGATGCAAAGCACTCCAGCCGACACCAGGGTCGCCGTCACTTGATACACGCACGCGGAGACGAGGGAGAGGTCCGACACCAGGCAATATGGCCGCCAGGCTCAACGGAACAACTACTTAGTTAAACAAGGAGGCACCGATAAACTCGAGACACTACTAACTTGATTTAATAATTTAAAAAATAACCAAAAATAATATCAAACAAAAGCACCAAACACACGTCCACTCCGAACAAACGGCGGCGACGGAAAAAGGATACACCCAGGCAGGCTTCATGCCGAAAACGAAAGTCAAACAAAGGTTAAATATACTTTTGTTGAAATATCCGAAACAGATACATATTTCAGAAACTAAATAATGCAGAACGGCTTTAAAACCCTATTCCTCAAAATGGTTTTCGAATTAGAGTAATGTAAAGATATGAACTATCCCAATTTTAAAGTTCTCAATTAGAAGCCATCCGTTTAAAGGTTAGCCACAGACAAATTCAAAGACAGACACACACAAACAATCACGTCAAACGTATAACTCTCCTTTTGCGTCAGGGCTTAATACTTAGCAAACCTTTAAAATCTTGAAACTACATCTTTACAACCATTTCCCCCCCTTGGTCTCGGTTTGAGGGGAGCTGCATGAGCGGATATTGTTGGTACCAATCCCAAGACACTACCCAATATCATTTGATTGGACGATCAGTTACAAAGATTCGTCATTTGGAAACTAATTGTTTCTAAGAACTGTTGTGTTATAATTGCTATCATTATGATATCAGCCGAAATACTATCACACTATTATACTAGTTATGCATACTTACTAATATCATGAAACACGAAAGTAACTGTCTGTCTGTTATGCTTTCACGGCTAAACTGCTGAACCGATTTTGTTGAAATTTGGTATGGAGATAGCTTGAATCCCGAACAAGGATGGATGGAGGAGGAAGAACAAAAGGGGTTTAGAAATACAATAAAAATGAATATCAGGAAAAAAACTCACACATACTCGTATTGCCCTAGTCCCAAGCTAAGCTTTAGGCTTGTCAGCGATATAAATACTTAAACACAGAAAACTTGGAAAGGATGGATGAAAAAAGATTGACGAAAGAGATGTACAGATCGAAAGTGAGTGGAGGGGTCGGAAGGGGCCGCTCTGGCGTACTTTTTCGAATCAAATCGGAGAAATACTGGAAAAGGTCCGAATCTTAAGTACCCGAAACCGACGTGCGTGCATGACTCGATGTATGAATGCGGAAGAAGCGAAAGAAATTTGTCAAGATCGTAGCAAGTGGTATCTGCTTACCCCTCTGGGAAACAGGCGTGATTTAATGTATGTATGTATGTACACAGAAAACATCTAAGACTCTGAAACTCATCACATACTTATATCATACATACATATATATTGGGAATCGAACCAAGGACCGCTAGCTTCGCAGGCAGGGTCACTACCAACTACAAACAAACATTATCAAATGAAGCCCTAGCCTTGCAACCCCTCGTAAAAATGACAAACGAGCTCGCTCACCGCACGCGGCGGGCGAACAGCGCGTAATGCGAGCACTGACGAGTTTTGAATACCTTTTTATTTCGACCAACTGGCTCGTATTAGAATTCAGATCTCGGACGTTTAAGTACGGCTTTATTCTGCGACGTGTCTGACGTGTTTGTGAAAGATTGGCGCTATAAAAAGATTTAATGCATTTGAAATATCACAACTACAATATCAATACTGCAATCCTAAGGGCCGTGTTTACAAACTCATCTTGACTGAGATGCCCGTCACAAGAAATCAAAATAAACGTCAAGTCGTAGAAATCTGTCATTTTTCACGCATCTTGAGACTGGCATAAGTCGAGATCAGTTTATTAATACGGGCGTATCAGTCGAATTTAACGGACAGCGGTCCCGGGTTCAATGACCTTTAAGGGCAATTAATATTAGTGTGATGTGATAAGCGCAAAGTTTGTTCCTGAGTCAAAGTTGTTTTCTGTTTATTTTAAGTGTTTTTCTCATCACACAATGTTAATTTGTGTTATTTAACATAGAAAAATATAGTTGTTATAATCTTGTAAACAAAAGCTGTTAGCAGAAAAATCCTCCCATTTTGTGTAAATACCATGTTATCTGCACCATAAACCATCGCTTATCCAGCCATTATTGGATAATCACCGGTAACGTGGAACAATACCACTAATTGAATTTTCCATAAGTAAATTAATATATTGTAATATATTGTAATTAAAAATGTCGGAATTGAATTAACGTTTCATTGTAACGTAGCTTATATCTATTGATTTAAAGTTTTTATTTTATTTGATTGTACCGTTATTTTACTTTTAATCTCACGCATCCTCCTTGGATGTTTTATTTCAATAGAATAAACCCTATTAAATCTGATTTCCTTGAGAGTGTCAAAATATACGTTTTTTTTAGGCATAAACCGCCGTATCTTTTTTTTACGTTAACTTAGAAATTTGATTTATTCACAGCTTCAAAAGACTGTAGACTGGAGTATATAGTTTTAATTTTAACTTGATACCTGCACGCCTTCCCGTGATAAAAGGTTTTGACAGACTGACGGACAGACAGACGTACAACAAAGTTATCCTAAAAATGAACGTCCTTTATTCTCTATTCGTTCTTTAATGATGAGTAAACGGGAGAGGGCATCGAAGTTTCGTATTTAGTTCATGGTCACCATCCTTTAGTAAAATATAAACACGTATGCAATCACAATGCTTGAACAATTTAGCTGCATCACGAATACAGTGCCAAAGACCCAAAATAGAGTATATTTTATACGGAAACATGAAACGATGTACTGAATGTGTATGGACATAAACGGAACATATCTATTCATGCGGCAAAGTTGTTTCGGCGTTGTTTACAGTTTTGGTTATTTCGAGTTTTCTCTAACAATATCATCTTTTATAATGAAGTGGTACCACTGTGTTCTAGAAAGTTATTTTTAGATTTATATTAATAGTTCTGGCCATATAACTTGGTGCGTCTGATACATTTGACAACGGTTTTGATCCCGTGCTAGTGAAGACAGTGTTAAATCTGTATTTAAAGACATCGATGAAATTTAAAAAAAAAAAGAAAAAAAAGTTTTTTTTTTAAACAGGGTATCTAAATCCTATCAATATTATAAATGCGAACGTTATGTGTGTTAGTTTGTTACTCCTTCACGCTGCAACGGCTTGACGGATTTGTTTTAATTTTAAAATGGAAATCGTCGGTGAAACTGCAAAACCGCGTAAGTAAATTTTTTAATAAAGAGCAAAATGCACTTAAATTGTGAATTAGTAAGGTTTATTTTGCTCTATCACCAATTTGTTAGTTACGCGGTTTTCCAGTACCTACCACCAACGAAATACCTTATACCCTTAATTAACACAAAGGCTTTAATCTAAAAGTTCCGAGAGTTTAAAAGTTCTTGAGGCAATAACGATAGTCGAAATCTATGTGGACGAAGTCGCGGGCAAAAGCTAGTGTAGATATAAACAACGTAATCGAATCAATCGTATCATTAGCCTGTTAAAATAAATCCTAAACACTGTCAAAAAAAAATACGTAAACTTTTTTGTTCGTTTCCCTAATTATAGTAGGTACGACTAATCACCAAAAGGGTCTTTGACGTTACGTGACATACAATCAATCCATTGTATTTTTTATAATTATTGTGTGTGTGAGTGTGTCACTCTGTGGCACCGTATCTCGTTGAACCGATTTGATTGCGAGTTTTTTATTCAAAAGCAGATTTTCTAGCGGTGGTCCGACCGTTTAAGAGATATCAGCACTAAAGAAAGAGTCGTCATTAATTATTATTAGGTGTTTTTATCCATCTAATAGTCTTAAAGTACATTTTTTTTTTTTTTTTTTTTATGGCGTAATGAAGACAAACGAGCACACAGGCCACCTGATGGTAAGTGGAAACTGTGACCCATAGACATTCGCATTCACAAGACTGCAATGCAATCCTAAGACTGCAAATGCGTTGCCAACCCTGAGGACTAAGATGGAATGCCTCTATGCTAGTCATTTCACCGGCTGTCTTATCCCCAAACCGGAACACAACAATGCGAACACTGCTGTTTGGCGGTAGGTTAATGGATAAGATGGTGGTAGCGATCCGGACGGACCCTGCACAAGGTCCTACCACCCGCACCCGCACCCGTTTATTCACTATTCTGTCGCTAACTCTTCGATAGCAATCGACAAAAATCCCAACGGTACCGCTGCATACCGCTCTGTTTTTTCGCAACATTTGAGGCCATAACAATATCGCCGTCGCCACAACGACGAATTTACCTGTTTTATGGCCACAACGCTCAGGTATAAGAACGGTTATAGCCGGGTTATAGTGAGCCTGGATATTCCCACAGCTCAATGCGTAAAAGTAACAACTCCATTTTCGTTGACGTTTGAAAATAAACTACATTCCAAGTGATTAAAGTTCATTTTTAAAATCAAAGAGGTTGAATTATGTCAGTCTTATCGATTCGGTTTAAGTTTTCATATTGACGTCTGATACTTCAACATGTGCTCGTAGTAAAACCACTGAGAGTAAGTCGTAAAAATCTATATTCTGAATTTAAGAGAATTGTGAAGTGTCACCTGGGGGTTATTATGACATAGCCATGCACCTCACTTTACGCTGAGAGAAAAAGACATAGCTGTATGCATAGACATAACAGTACTATAGATCTGTCCTTTGCGCTCGCCGATAATAGTCATGTCATAATAACCCGTCTGGTCGTATTTTATACTCGTATGATCATAATGATTGATTTTGATATCTAATAGTTTGGTTTTTAGCTCGGCCACTGTTACTGTCAAGTAAAAAAGAGCTATTGTAACTTTAAATAGAATAGATCCTCTAACGTTTGATCAGCATTTTATAAAAAGCTTGAGTTGTATCTAAGGATCAAGAAATTTTCGCCGTAAAGTTAGTAGGGATCTTATTGAAATAAAATCAATAGGATATCATGGACTTGAAATGGTTAAGAATAGTTTGAGAATGAAAGTCAAGAAGTTTTGTAAAAGGGCATGAAATCAAACACAGTTTGCAAATAAAATACAGAACACGCGGCGAAAACTGTAAAGCATACTCTCTGCTGTGTGTACCCACATGCCACCAACACCTAAACACCTCACTGACCAAAGCATCTGAAATAAGCCATTTAATATCGAGATTAGTGCATATTGTTATACCAGTACCAGCTCTGGTATTGCATGCCCTAATTAGGAAATGGTTTGACGCAATGGGCATTTAAAGTGAACTTGAACGGCCGGCAAAAAGATAAGCAATGGTTAAAGTGGAACACAAATGGCCTAATACACACAACAGGAATAACAAAGGTGAATAGAATAACAAATCAAGTTGTCTGTTCAACGCATTATTATGTCGTGACGCTGCTGAAGGTATGTGGTCCTAGCTGTAATCCCAAAAACAAGGAAAAGAAAAATTATAAAAGGATTTAATGACGAATGTTAGTTACGATTTCCATACTAGGCTGAGCTAGGCTATTTTTTTACACACTAATCAATTTTTCGGTGTACCCTTGTTTTGTCGACAACTTTTTCATCGAATATTATTTAATCGACAACTATTCATCGAAACTTTAGTACTAGTAATATTGTTTGGCGTTATCTTATTTCAACTACTATTTATTTAAATTTATCTTACTACGTAGAAATACTAATCAACGAATACTACTTAATCGCTGATTTGTTTCAAATTATCTTAATTCGTACAACTACAAAACATTGCAATTCATTTCTTCGACGTATTACTTTAAAACAATTTTAACTTTTGAACTCAACTGAAAAAAAAGTTAATAATATTATTGCATAACTAGTTATATAAAGAAATAGAACTACGAGGCTTTCAAAGTGGGTTAGGTTAGGTTAGAACTGCGACCCCCAAGAAAACGAACTGTTGACAGAAGTGGGTTAGGTTAGGTTAGAACTGCGACCCCCAAGAAAACGAACTGTTGACAGAAGTGGGTTAGGTTAGGTTAGAACTGCGACCCCCAAAAAAATGAACTGTTGACAGAAAAGCATGACACATTACTATTATTAAATTATAATATTATAATAAATTAGGATAAGTAAGTGAAATGTTTTTACCAACCTATTTATAATTAACCAATTGAAATCATTTTATGCGGAATAAATATTATTACACGTAATAAAAAACAAATTAAAAAAACCCGAAATGATTAGTCATGACATGAATTTTATTGAAATAAGTCAACTACTAATTAAAAGACCTCGGTTCAAATTACCTAGTATCGAGTCCTCGACGCAATGACTTGTCGATGAAATGAAAATACTTGAAACGTTGTCTTTGAAATAATATTCGATTAAAAGTCTGTCGGCAATTCAATGGTAAACCCAATTTTTCATGATAAAAATTCCCTGTTTGTTTGAGAGCTACCGAATTTAATATTGATCCGTAAAGCGTTGGACAGACGAAACAAATCAACCCTTTCGCATTATTCTTATAATATTAATAAAGATACGTAATGATATTTGTATTAAAATTTGTTTTCACTTGTATACGAACTACACCGAACCGTTACCTAAAGCAATTCCGTATCCAAACTTTTGTTGCACATTACGTATCTCAATTTTTTACCATTCCACCGGAATTTTATTTTAAATAAAAGCATTTCGCGAATATTCTCTCATCTGAGAACAATGCGTATCTCTCAGCGGTCCGCAGTGACATGTAATTTAAGTTTTTGCATCGCCGGTGGTAATGTTGGGAAAATAGAGACAATATGCAACAAAACTTTAAGTTTATGATAATGCAATGTGTAGCGGGAATGAAAATTTTCTCCCGGCACTCAGAGACAATAAACTCTGTCCTTTGTAAAAAATAGTGATGGGCTTCTTTTAAGTTTCACTTAAATTTCTGCAATATTCCGAAAGTTTCAAAAGTGAAACAATCACCTAAAATTTCATGCAATATTCTGAAAGTGAAAATCAAAGTGAAATCGTTTAATGTCTGAAAATTACTTTAGTTTTGACATGTAACGTAAGTAAGGGAATCTTTTCATAAAATTTACTTAGAAAGAAATATAATTATTTATTCGTGACATGCATAACAAAGAACAGATTAACAAATACAAGAAGAAAGTAGCCACGAAATGGAAAACTTGTGTCACATTCATTTCGATCTAATTATGGAACTTTCAGAAGCTGTTATATTCGCTGTTTCAGAAATCAGCCATCACTATTTGTAACCCCCGTTCCGAAAGAAGGGGTGTTTAAATTTGACCAGTGAATCTCTGTATGTTTGTGGCAACGTAGCATCTAAACGGATGGATCGATTTTTATTTAGGTTTTAGAGTTCCGTAAAGCGTAAAAACTATTACTAATACCCCACTGTCCGTCTGTTTGCCTATTTGTCTGCCTGTCGCCAGGCTGTATGACATGAACCGAGAAAAGGACAGAGATATATAACTGTTGTAGCTCTGTCCTTTAATCTCTCCGTAAAATGGACTGCATAGCTATGTAGTTTTACATAATCCCTCCAGTGAAAAAGACCGTTGAAGTTTTTGCTCATAGCTCAGAGGTTTATTTAGGCGCTAATAAAATCGAGGCAAAGATCGCGTGACGCGTTTTTAGGGTTCCGCACCTCAAAAGAAAAAAAAGTAAACCTTATAGGATCACTTTGTTGACAATTTGTCTGTCTGTCAAGACCCTTTATCTCCGGAACGTGTAGAGGTATCGAATTGAAATTAAAACCATACACTCAACTCTACAGTCCCTTGAAGCTGTGAAAAAATAAAACTTGTAAATTAACGTGAATAAAAGATACGGCCGTTTATGGGCCGGCGCTGACTGCCGGCACGGCACAGGATGGCACGGTAAGTTGTGCTGCAGCATTCCGAAGGATAAGGGCCGGCGCTGACTGCCGGCACGGCACAGGATGGCACGGTAAGTTGTGCTGCAGCATTCCGAAGGATAACACGGCCTTCCGCGGCATGCCGTGGCATCCTGCTGGCATGACACGGCAAATTATGCTGTGGCATCCCGAAGGCCGCTACGGCATTCCGCGGTATGCTGTGGCATCCTGCTGTCGACCCAGCCACTCAAGCAACAATTAGTATTAACTCCGCCTATTACTCGCGCGATAATCAGTCACTGTGTCAAATGACAAACGCGCGCCTCCTACCCTTGCCCTCCCCCCGCGCGGCGAACGGACTGCGCCGCGCGCCGGCGGCCCGTGTCATGCGCGTGCGTCTCGCGAGATGCAGCAGTACGCCGCGGCATCCCGTGGAATGCTTAGGCACGTTCTGTCCTACCGCGGCCTCCCTCGGCATCGTTGTGTCAAAATAAAGTAACATGAATTCTATACTTATGGTAATAAGATTAAAAATGGTTATATCAGTACCGAAATCCTTTGCCATGACACGCCGTGCCATGCCGGCAGTCAGCGCCGGCCCTATGCCGCAAAAAACGTTTATTTCGACACTCTTAAGCTAATCAAAATATAACTATGAAATTTGGCAATTCTAAAAACTAAAAACAAAAAACAGGGTGTTTATACAAGGAACGGCGGTCCAAATTTTGGATTGAGTTAACCGTGTCATGTGCGGGACCCTCGGTGGGCGAGTCCGACTCGCACTTGTCCGGTTTTTAAAGTAAGATAGTTAAATAATAATGGTTCTTAGCTAGGTTTCGTGAAAATCGGTCAAGCCAGTTAAGATATATCAGGTCGCTTATAGGGTAAAGTAACCAGTGGTCAGCCAGAGACCTGTAGTCGGCCTTTGCCTATACTTTGAATGAGAGGGAAGAGTACGAAAGATATATTTCCCGCTCTTCGCACTCATATAAGTTCGACTACTGGCCCTGTCAGACGACTGGTGTCTTTACCCTATATCGGGGGTTTTTATTCATTGAATATTTATTGAAACTTGTGAATCAAAAACCATTCATCACTAAGTAGAAGAATTTGTAGTGTTAAAATTGCAGTCTTGAGATTGCAATCTTGAGTTTGTATTCTTGAGATTAATAAAATTTAAAGTTAATTTAAATGTTCTTGTTCCACCACTTTAGTCTTTGAATAATTATATTCAGACTGACAAACCCTGACAAACCCTGCGTAGTTTGAGAAGACAAACTTTTATAACCAACAAACCCTGACAAACCCTGCGTAGTTTGAGAAGACAAACTTTTATAACCAACCATATGTAACACGTTTGATGCAAATAATAAAGGACAATGGGCAAAATGTCCCCACCCACCAACAGAAACGAAACATATCTCATTTGATAGATCTTGGCAACCTGATGATTTTTTACTATGACGACGATCGTCCTATGTATGGGGTTTTCTTGGAAAACCATGTTTTATTTTTAAACTAGCGACCCGCCCGCGGCTTCGCCCGCGTGGAATGTATTATACATATAAACCTTCCTTAAGAATCACTCTATCTATTAAAAAAAACCGCATCAAAATCCGTTGCGTAGTTTTAAAGATTTAAGCATACATAGGGACAGACAGCGCAAGCGACTTTGTTTTATACTATGTAGTGATATATTTTTGGTCATTTAGTTGACAGTTACCGGAAAAAAGTTACACAAACATTTTTTACTAGCAATAACAAACAAATAGGTTTCTCAAAAAGAAATAACAAAAAAAAACGCTTTTAAAGCTATATATTTGTTTACATCTACATACATTGCCTAATACTACTCAACTAATTATTATATACATATATCACGGTGTTAACTTAAAACTCATCTATTACTCCAATACTAATAAATATGCCAGGGTTAAAAGAAAAACAATCGAAAGGTCCAGTATGCAAGCAGAGGTCATCAGGTCACAGAAATCTTATGATAAACTGATAAGATAAGTCTAATAACGATAACGCAGAGACAGACTACAATTGAGATGCATGTCCTCTGTCTTGCGAACTTAGAAGTGACATCGACATCCCATAAAACATTTGACTACCGCACGAAAAAAAAAACGAATATCGAACGAGCCGAGAACTACCCATTTATACTGATTTCTTTTAAAGAGTCTATACGTAACTTCATGTTATTATTATCTTTAGTTAAAACTGTCGAACAAAACTAAAGATTTCTGTCATAAATACATGTATATGAAGTATTATTGCCAGTTAAAAATGTTTGTGTAACTTTTTTCCTGTACCTGTCAACTAAATGACCAAAAAATATATAAAAAGAAAACACGGTTTTCCAAGAAAGAAGAATACATAGGGCGATCGTCGTCATAATAAAAAAACATCAAGTTGCCGAGATCTATTAAATGAGATATGTTTCGTTTCTGTTGGTGGGTGGGGTCAGTGCCCATACAAATTTGCCCATTGTCCTTTAATTAAAAAGATTACAACGTTTACAACACTTTTCAACCGTAACAAATGTTTTCCTCAATAATTTGTTATCTATTCTCACTATCGATCTCGCGTTAAACCACTCAGCGTGAAATTATAATTGATTTCATAAACGATTCGTAAATGATTTGCTTTTAAGATATTTGAAACACAACATTGGACCCGTTTCTACGTGCACATCGCTTAAATAGGCTAAAACTAATTTCTCTAACTTTTAGACATAGTTTAGGCGGCAGATTTAACAAGTTCTATTCCAGAATGTCAAGCTGACAATGTATAGACCGCCTAAAATAAGAAACCTCAGATTCGAATTAGCGCTGTCATGGGGCTGTCATTTGATTATGACAGCTGCTCATAGAATAGCAAAGTGTTTTAGCGACACCTAAATAAAATTACGAAGTTTAGAGGCCACTGTAGAATTGGGTCCAGTATCGTTGAGTCACTCGAGGATGCATCTCTAAAATGCATTTACTTTTTTATACACGGGCAATTTTTTGAGCGATTATTCCCCATCTTAGTCTATTTTCATGTGGAGGAATGAGACGTCTGTACTCTTCACTAATTCATTTTTTTGTTAATATCAAACTAAAGATTATCGTAAAACTGTCCTCGTTATTCAAATAGATCAGTGGGTTAAGGTTAAAGTTAGGTCCGGTAAATATTAATGCAGAAAAAAAACGCAAAGTAGATAAAAGTCGGCCAAATAATATTTCCTGAACTATACCAACACGGACGTTTTATTCGGCTGTCATTACTATCTCGTTCCCACTGAGATTACAGTAAACAATTAGTGTTATAATCATACATCGGGGTTTTCAGTGCGGGAATGTTTGACATAAGCCAAAGATTAAAAAACAGAATTATACTCTAGGTTTCTACCTAATGAAAAATTAATTGAACAAAAAAAAGTATTTTATAAAAGAAATGTCGAAAAACTATGAACGAATTTTTACAAGGAAATAGAAATGCGATCGAAAAAAATTAAATATGCTCCTATTACAACTGCCGACTTAGAGAGATCGTTCAGTTCATTGAAATGGATAATATTTACAGCAAAACGTCGCAGATGAACTGTTCCAAATATTGAAAAAACATTAATAGTTTATTTTGAAAATCGTGTCAACTACTAAAATTTACCTACTGCAGGTAATTAATTAACGTTAATTTTATTATTATCTCATATCATTATAGCCTTGGTAGTAAAGCTAAAGTACTACATGAGTTAAAATAAACTTGTATCATAGTGTAAGCAATTCGCAGAGAGGTAGTTAGTAATTAGGCATAATTATGATATTTTCTCAGATAACCTATCTGTTGATATCTACTCTTTCTTAAATCATTCCCGCACCGAAAACCCCGATGTATGGTTATAATTCTATGAATAAAACCTGATACGCGTACTTTCCAAAAAAAGCGATGATACATTTTTTTTGTTCTAGGGATGGAAATACCTTTTTTATACTGTCAGCTATAGTAGAAATGCTATTTTCTAAATAAAAACTGAAAACACATTTAAACATTATTTTAACAATAAAGTCTTTAAGGTACAAAAAGCGTTAACAAAAAACGAATTAGACGTAAAAGTTCCCTTTTTAACCCCTGACGCAAAAAGAGGGGTGTTACAAGTTTGACGTGTAAGTGTGTGTGTGTGTGTGTGAGTGTGGCATCGTAGCTCTTAAGCGGGATGAACCGATATGGATGCTTCATCCGATCCCGACGTCCTTGCTGCGCTTGGGGCACCCGTCAGGCGCCCCAAGCACATCCTGCTCGATCCCACCGATCCCATCCAACTCGCAGTGGATGAGGGCACTGAAGACAGGAAGAAGCTCCCCCGCCAGAGACGTCGTGGCCGCCCTCCCAGATCTGGACCTGAGCCTCATAGCATCACTGCAGGGATCGAGAAGACAGAAGAAACCGAAGAATCCGAACACAATGAAGAAACCGAAGAAACCGAACATATTCAAGAAACCGAAGAATCCGAACACTTTGAAGAAACCGAAGAAAACGAAGATTGTCAAGACACTCAGCCGGCCGAGCTGCGCTCGACCGCCCTGAAACCCGACGGAGGCACCCCTCCAGAGGTGCGACCACCACCGCACCCCTAACTTAGGGTTCAGCATGCCCCCCCGAGGGGCACTGCTACCCGTGCCCGGGTAAAGTAGTTACGGTGAAGACACAAACTACATGGTCAATCACTAATAATAATAAAAAGATATGGATGCGGTTTTTTATTTGAAAGCATGTGTTTTAGCGGTGGTTCTTAGATATATTTAATAAAATCGGATAAACCTCTTTTTTCTTACGATTTCATCACAAAAAAACATAATTAACAACGTAAATTAAACCCCGTATCAGTTGGTTAGATAGTGTCACAGTTGCATGTCGATTAGTCACGCCTGGTAAATAATTGGATCTACATTGTCCGCGTTCAATGCCACAAACTAACTATTATAATGAAACTTGTACACACAATTGTGACACTGGCATCTAACGTGTCACCACACGGGAGCTATTGACTCCGTATTGAGTTAAAATTAGTTTAGAAATCGGTTGTTTGGTGTAAAAGGTACGTATTGAATATTTGAATGTTCTAAATTTCTTAGTTGCGCTAGTTACTTGCAAATTTCAATGTTAGAGCTTGTACCGTTGATTTCAGAAGTCGCCATCCATTTATTTACCTTATAAAAGTACTGTACAATTTTTTTATTATTATACGTTGCATAGTGCAAAATGTGGTTACAGAATTATCAACAAGTTTTAAGACTTGTTGGTAATTCTTTAGCTCTGCCTACCCCACTCTGGGAATGAAGGTGTGAGTTTATGTATGTATATACGTTGCATAGGTTGCAAGAAAATCTCAAAAAGATCGTCAGTGTAAAAGTAAAAAGTCGTAATATAGTAATGGCCATGGTTAAAATTGTGATAATGATTATGAAACAAAAATGCATTAATTTCTATAATAAATTACCTCACGTAGTTTTAAAGTTACCATTTTCAGCACTTAAAAATTATTTGAAAAGTCGCTAATGTCTAAAGCGTATAATAGAATCGAGGACTATCTAATAGACAAAAATGCTTGCCCTAAACCCGAACCTTAATCAATAATAACATTTTTCAAATTCAAAGCTTTATCTTAACTAGGGGCCAGCATTGATGTAGGAAACCATATCAATATTATGTGGTCGTCTTGCACCGTCTTATATAAACATAAGTAGGTGTTCATTTATCTTCCATCTCTCTCGTAAGATTTAGATGCGGAAACTACGAAGGTTATTTGATATGTTTTTTAATTTTATATAATGCTAGACTAAGTAGTACTATTGTAATATTAAATATATTAAAAAAAATTACTAACTGCTGAGGTTTTTGCGGCGTTTTTTCTCAGCAGTGGTCTCCTCTTGTGAAGCGCTGATAGATTCTTGGCGTCTCTTGAGTCTTTATCTTTATCTAACCGACTGCCAAACAGTATTCGCATTGTGTCCCGGTGTGGGGATAAGATAACCAGTGAAATTACTAGCATAGAGGCATTCTATCTTAGTCTTCAAGGTTGTCAACCTCTTGACTCTAATGCTCGTCTCAAGATGCGTCAAAAATGACAGTTTTGTATGGTTTGACGTTTACTTTGATTATCTTGTGACGGGCATCTCAGCCAAGATGAGTTTATTAATACGGCCCTTAGGATTGTTGTCTTGAGATTTCATGTTTATTATCACACCTAGTCTAACTCGGGGCTCCTATACTAAAGTGATGTAGCAAAATATTTTATCGACAAAAAATAGATCGATGTTACTGTCATTGCCGTGTGGTGCCGGTAGAGTAGAATAGCACCACCCCATATCCTCCCGCGGGTATCGTAGAAGGCGATTAAGGGATTATTACATAGGAAAGATCTCCTCCGGGCGAGATAGGCGTCGTTAGCATTGGGCTGCTACCTATCTAGGAGAAGGAAAACTCCGAATTCAAACCCGGCGGGATAGGCGTCGTTAGCATTGGGCTGCTACCTATCTAGGAGAAGGAAAACTCCAAATTCAAACCCGACCCTGCATAATGGACCATGCGAGCACCATTTAAAAAGTTTATACCCCAGGAGGGTACTGGCAATGCCAGAGAATCCCTCCCTAGGCCTAGCCTGGGCAGCCCTTCGTACTCTGGGGGGGGCAAAATAGTGCGCGTATGTTCGGATCCCTCCGGGGATCGGAACGGCGGCGATGCCGTTTGCCACGCGTCACGCTGTGTTCGCAGGGGGGTTGGCAAAAAGCGGGCCGCTGAAAGCCGCCTTGCTACGATGAATGTTTGTGGAGGGATGGAACATAAATTAGATGAGGTATGTATGATGATGAAAGAGAGAAAGCTGGATGTTCTATGTGTGACTGAGACGAAGAAAAAAGGGGTGAGTACGTCCACACACGGAACCTTGACGGCTTTGTGGTCCGGAGTTCCGGTATCCGAGCACGGTCGTCAGGGAGTTGGCATCGTACTCACAGAGCGAATGGCTGAATGTATGCAAGAGCATGAATGTGTGAGCCCAAGACTTCTCTGGGTGAGAGTCAAGGTAGGTCTCACCCGTTTATTCGTAATTGGGGCTTATGCCCCAGATACGAATAAATCTAAAAAAGAAAGGGAGGAGTTTTGGGAAAGTTTGCATGAGGTTTCAACAAAATGCAAGGAGAATGAGAGGATTATTTTGCTAGGCGATTTTAATGGTTGGACAGGCGTGCAAAGGGATGGTTATGAATCGGTACTGGGTAAGTATGGTGATGAGCGAGTGAACGAGAATGGCAAATGCCTTCTCAATGTATGTTTGGCTAAGAATCTCTGCGTGACAAACACTTTGTTTGATCACAAAGAGATTCATCAGTATACGTGGAGACGTCAGAATGAGAAGTCTATGATAGACTTGATGATTGTGGATGAACGGTTGCGTAACAAAGTTGTAGATACCAGAGCATTTCGAGGAGTTAGCGTAGGTTCAGATCACTACTTAGTGGTAACACGAGTAAGGGGTCTGTTCACACGTTGGCGCCATCGTGTTCCCGTACCGACAACTGCGTTAGAGAGGATAAAAGTAGAGAAACTGAATGACGAAGTTATACAAGATGAATACGTAAGAAAGCTGAAAGATCGTTTTGAATGTGTTAATAAAATGAATGACAGTGAAGTCGAGAATAATGTAAATAATGTATGGGAGATTATGAAGAATGGCATGGTCAAATCGGCCACTGAAGTATGCGGTGTAGTAAAAAGAAGAAAAAGTAAGAATGAACGTCCGGAATGGTGGGATAGAGAGGTAGATGATGTCGTGAAAGAGAAGAAAAAGTGTTGGTTGGATTTTGTAGCTGTAGATCCAGGACAAGATCTAAGCGACAGAAAGAAAAAAGAGTATAATAGATCAAAGAAAAGAGTGAAAGAAGTTGTGGCTAGAAAGAAAGATTTACTGAATGAAAAGTATGATAGGAGTTTCTCTGACAACTTCCGGTCGAATATTAAACTCTTTTGGAGCTTGATTAAATCGGCTCCGGGGAAATCAGAGAAAACTAAATTAAGCGCGGTGAGGGATGAGTCTGGAGACTTAATATGTGAGGAAGAAAAAATGCTTGATAGATGGAAAACTTATTTTGAAAGCTTGTTTGAATGCGAAGATATTTGTCGTGAGCCAGAAAGCATGAGTAAAGATGCAAGTAGCGAAGATGAAAGTGTGATTAGTATGAGTGAAATCATGAAAGCTTTAAAAAGTATGAAAGCGGGAAAGTCAGCAGGTTGTGATAGAGTGTCGATAGAAATGCTGAGGAGAGGAGATGGCCTGGTGGGTAGTCTGTTGTACCGTCTTTTCAATGCATGTTGGAATAGCGGCCGAGTCCCAGAAGATTGGGTCAAGGCCGTTATCGTCCCTCTGTATAAAGGAAAGGGGTCACAGCAAGACTGCAAAAACTACCGCGGTATCAGCCTCCTTAGTGTTGTCGGCAAAGTATATGCGAAGATTCTAATAGAAAGGGTATTGAATGTTACGAATGACAAAATCTGGGATGTACAAGCGGGATTTCGAAAGGGAATGGGATGTACGGATCAGGTCTTTTCACTACGGTCCATCACAGAAAAGTTCGTGGCTGTGAACCAAAAGGTTTTCTGTGCTTTTGTGGACCTGGAAAAGGCCTATGATAGGGTAGATAGAAAGGAGTTGTGGACGGTGCTGTCTATGTATGGAGTGAGCAGCAACCTGGTGCAGGCTTTGAGGTCCCTTTATGAGGGCTCCAGAGCCTGTGTCAGGATCAATGGGGCATACTCGGCCTGGTTTAATATCTCTAAAGGTGTTAGACAGGGCTGTGTTGCCTCACCATGGCTGTTCAATCTATTCATGGACAGTTGTATGTGGGATTTGAAAGAGTATGATAAGGGTTTGCGTATGCAAGAGTTGCTAATCAAATGCCTCTTATATGCCGATGATCAAGTTATACTTGCCTCATCGGTACTTGAGTTGCAGGAGATGGTGACAGTAATGAATGAGGGATTTAAGAAAAAGGGGATGAAAGTAAATGTTGCCAAGACCAAGGTCATGGTGATAGAGAAGGATGAGGAGATGACTGAGTGCGTGATAAATATAAATGGTGAATTAGTAGAACAAGTGAGCGAATTTGTGTACCTGGGAAGTATGTTTACAAGAGATGGTAAGTGTGAGAAGGATATCGAGAGGAGGGTGAATGCGGGGAATCAAATTAATGGGGCCCTGCACTCCTTTGTGAGCAGACAGGGCGTTTCACAAAAAGCCCGGCTGGCTGTTCACAATGGAGTGCTAGCCCCTACCCTGATGTATGGTAGTGAATGTTGGGTGTGGCAGGACAAGCATGTTAGTCGTGTAAATGCAGTTGAAATGCGTTCTTTGCGTAGTATGTGTGGTGTGAAACTGATTGATAGAGTTAGAAATGAAAAAATCAGAGAGAAATGTGGAATGAAAGAAGACGTAGTGACTAAGATTGAAAAGGGCATGCTTCGATGGTTCGGTCATTTGGAAAGGATGGATGAAAGTAGATTGACGAAAGAGATATACAGATCGAAAGTGAGTGGAAGGGTCGGAAGGGGCCGCCCTAGGCGTACTTTTTCGAATCAAATCGGAGAAATACTGGGAAAGGGCCGAATCTTAAGTACCCGAAACCGACGTGCGTGCATGACTCGATGTATGAATGTTGAAGAAGCGAAAGAAATTTGTCAAGATCGTAGCAAGTGGAAAGAAGTGGTCTCTGCCTACCCCTCTGGGAAACAGGCGTGATTTAATGTATGTATGTATGTATGTTACTGTCAACATCTAATTGTTATTCAACATCAGATTCATTCAGTATCAGATTTGACGTGACGCGTGACGTTATATTTTTTCGAATGAAAAATGTTATTGGATTTAAGGCAAAATATTTTTGACTCACGTAGTTGTAGTCAGAATATTCACTAATCCACGAGTAAATATTACATTCACGTAGGTGTTGGGTTTTTTTTGGGCGATATGAAAATTTTGGACTTGGTAACAATCGTAGTGGAATATTAATGAACTAATTATAATGAATGGCACTGATAGTAAATTGACATTTTGACTGTAAGACATCCGCGTACTTTTATTTTCGTAAGAGGCTCGATATCAGATATGACATCAAACGTTTTTTTATTATTATTGAGATTTTTTTATGAGCACTCATCGACATCTTTTTTATCGATATCAAATCCCTAAAACGTTCCCCGAGTTGGCATTACCTGTGCTGTTTTATTATAGGGCTCAGATTCTAGTTACCATCAGGTTTGTTTGCTCGTGTGTCTTTTACTTATCATAGAAAAACAGATAGGCTCAAAGAATATATAGATAATGGCAACCCATCGATGTTTCGAACAACTTTTGTTCGCTGTTTCATTTGTCCTAATTTTGGTTTGGCAGAAAATCACTTTATCTGAATAAATTAACATTTCAAAATGTTTAAAGCGGTATTTTGTACGTACAGAACTTTTTATTTAGGTTCGGTTAAATTATGTAGGTAAGTTTTGAAAGACAAAAGTTTTTCGAACTTATGATAGCTAACCTATAGATACACTTGTTAATCTTATAATAGCATTCCTTTTTTTCCGCTAGGGGTTAAATTAAATTTTTAGTTCCTTTCGAAAATAAATAGCATCAGTCCCTGCGGCAAACAAAATGGTATTCGATGAAGCGTTTCACTCCTTTGCTATTTCTAGCTCTGAATGCGATTGTGTTGCAGTAGGTACGTTTGTTTTGTCCAATTCCGGGCGACGGTATTGTAATTTGCTGTTCACTAGTGCAGAGGAATTTCTATTGTACACGTACCTACTGGGTTGAGAAACATTCAATTTTGCGGGTTGAAATTGGAATTGAAAAAATGGAAAGTAAGTATGGCCGAAAATATGAAGGTTCTGGAAAAATTGGAGATTTTTTTTAACGTTTTACCAATCTTTTCATATTTTTTTTAGGCATTCCATCTTCGGCCTCAGGGTTGGCAACGCATTTGCAGTCTTAGGATTGCGGTCTTGTGAATGCGAATGTCTATGGGTCACAGTTTCCACTTACCATCAGGTGGCCTGTGTGCTCGTTTGCCTTCCTATGATATAAAAAAAAAAAAAAAAAATGTTGCTAATTTTAATTTGTATTTAATATATTTTACTATTTTACATTGACATTACTCGAGAATGGCTCGATCGATTAGATTTTTTTGTTGTTCGTATCAGGAAAATATTTGTATGGAAAAAAATACTAGGTACCTAACCTAGTGTTTAAAAAAAAAACCCTGAATTTTTCTCGTTTTACTTTCAGCATAGACTTGTCAATCTTTTCGAATCCTTAGTGGGTATTAGTAACCGTACGTATTTTTCATTTTGTTTTTTACATACATACATACACTCACGCCTTCATTCCCAAAGTGGGGTAGGCAGAGCTACAGGATTACCAATAACTCTAAAAGACTTATTGGTAATTCTGTAACCACATTTTGCACAATCAGGCTTAGATGTTTACCAGTGTATTAGTGACAGGTGGCAAGCCCATCGCCTAACAGTACTACAAGTCTTTATTCCCTTAGTCGCCTCATACGACTTACACGGGAAGACATGGAGTGGCACAATTCTAAGCCGGCAACTACACGGCGGCGGCGTTTGTTTTTTATTAAACTTAAATGAAACAAAAAAAACCCCATAAGCTTGAAGTGTATTATTTTTACATGGCAAGCAGACGCACACGAGGCGGCCATGCCACTCGATGGTAATTCGGATGTGAGACCCACATTTGAATTCTCAAAACTGGAATAAGGTTATAATCTCGAAGTAAATCTTATTCCAGCTTGGTAAAACGCGGCCTAAGACTCCAAATGCATTGACAACCCTAAAGACAAATATGGAAAGCTGGCGGTAGATTAAACGATAAGATTGGCAAGTAAAACAAAACCTGCTCAAGTCGGTAACTCCTTTCTCGTTCCATGCAGACTCCAGGCAGATCTCGGTCCATAAAACGTGCCGTAACGGTTGTCATAAAGTACAAAGTCAAATTTCAAATCGGCAAACATGCATAAATCCGCACAGACACCGAATATTGAATTTCGGATCATAAACTCGAGTGCTCGGTTCAAAGTTAACTTGTAAAAATTGTATACATCTTGTTGCCTACCGTGCGAGAGGCGCGGTAAGGA
Organism: Acleris emargana; assembly: GCA_927399475.2. NCBI lineage: Eukaryota > Metazoa > Arthropoda > Insecta > Lepidoptera > Tortricidae > Acleris > Acleris emargana. The sequence continues at coordinate 3,196,257 of OV656858.1, forward strand.
CTATGCATTTAACACCAATTTTACAAAATTTTAATAAAAGTGTAGTGTGTAAACTACTGTAAAAACTCAATATTAATATTTCAATGATATTGAAAAAAACATTAATTCATTATATTTAGTTCAAATCTCGCCCGTCTGCTTTAATCCAAAACTAAACAAAGTATCATAATATTTTTATACATTTATATACCTATAAAGAGATAAAGGCTTGTAGTACTGTTAGGCGATGGGCTTGCAACCTGTCACTAATACGCTGATAAGCAACATAGCGTAACTGTACAAAATGTGGTGACAGAATTGTCAACCATTTTTTAGAGTTGTTGGTAATTCTTTAGCTCTGGGTAGAGGTTATGTATATATATGATGTATATACCTATTTGTGTATCTGTGTAACCGTGTCTCTATCTCAGGTATCGTGGCTCCCAAACGACAATAACAATTTGGACGGGTTTTTTTTAAATAAATTTAGTTGAATCGGTATGGTATGTAGCTGGGTTTTATATAAATCGTCGTGGCCGTGAAATATAACTACATACATACATATATACCTTCACGCCTTCATTCCCAGAGTGGGGTAGGCAGAGCTACAGAATTACCAACGCCTCTTAAAACTTGTTGATAACTCTGTAACCACAATTTGCACAATTAGGCTTAGATGTTTAACTGTGTATATTAGTGACAGGTTGCAAGCCCATCGCCTAACAGTACTACAAGCCTTTATTCCCTTAGTCGCCTCTTACGACTTCCACGGGAAGACATGGAATATAACTACATATTAATAATACGTATTTATACTTGCATAGAAACCTCCGATATAACGATAACTCCTTTACATGCCAACAGATTTAGCGTAGACTGAGCTATGTTGCCACAAACAGACACATAGTCATACAGTCAGACACATACACATATACACACGTAAAATTTCAAAAGTCGCACTTTTGGTGCCGATGACATAAATTTGCATACAGAATGATTAAAAATGAAAGACTAATATTAAAGGTTGTAATTAGGCTAGAGTATCCCCGAACAAGTTTTGCATACACCCTTATTAAACTTCCTGAGTTCATCGATACTGATATTGAGAAGGACAATAGTAGTAAAAATCATCGAGGAACATTGTCATTAAAAAACTTTTTAAGATGTAATAAAAAAACTGTATGATTAAGTTATGACGACGTGTTAGCCTAGTCTGAGTCATGGACGTTTTCTATATATTAAAATATTTATATCGTTGTCTCTAGGTAGTTATGGCTACTAACCCGTAGTACAAGGCTAAAGCTTAGTTAGAGACTAGATCAAATTGGTGTGAGATTTTCCCCTGATATTAACTTATTATTTTATTATTAAAAAGTCGTAACTACTATTCTGACCTTGACATTATTATAAAATTAAATTGACTCAATCTGCCATTTTTGTCATAAATAGTTTAAAAAAACTGCTGGCGTAATCCGTATTTTATTGCGATTAAGCTGTATTTAACTCTAATAATTTCACCGTAAAATTATTTAGTGGTACCGGTTAACACATAAATATCTGCAAAATGAAAGCAAAGCACCCTGTGCGTAAAATGTCGTCATTTTGACGTCATCGGCACCAAAAGTGCGACCTCTCCTTATAACCGACCTTCTTTTTTGTCAGAGCTTAAAAATGTGAAAGCGTGAATCAAAAGCGTGAAGCAATATTTTCCATATTCAGTGTTCAAAATATTTTTCAGGTTATTTTTAATAAGCATTGAATGCACCGTCAGCAACGTAAACGTCACAAATAAAACTTCAGGCACATTTTACTGGTAGCTGCCAACTCTACTTGTAGCTGTAAAATACTTCACTTATTCTTGTCTACTTCTGTCTTTGGATCCCATTTTATATGTGGCGTAGACTATGACGCGGAAATAAACACTGCTATTCATAATTTGAAGAGAAAAAAAATCGGGTAAGAAATTTTCGGACCATGCTGTGTAAGTTCCGACGCTATTACTACAAACAAAAAACTGCAAGTAGTATGAACTATTTTTAACCCGCGACGCAGAGGGGTGTTATAAGTTTGACGTGTAAGTGTGTGTGTGTGTGTGTTGTCTATTTGTGGCACCGTAGCTCTTAAACGGATGAAGGTTTTTTTAAATTTGAATGTAGGTTTTCAAGCGGTGGTTCTTAGACATGTTTTATCAAAATCTCGACATGTCGACACTTGTATCAAAAAATATTACCTAGGTTGAACCTATAGGGCCAATACTTATTATTTTTACTTTTTAGATGTTTTTTTACGGAATGTTGTGAGTCGATGGGTTTTTTTTTTTAAATTTTATTTTAGAGTTATTCGGTGATGAATTTTTACTACAATTTACTTAGTCGCTTATGTGAACAAAAAACCAAATCTTCTTTATCGTGATAGTTTTTCTTTTAATTTCGTTGTAGTATGTGCTTTCAATTAAATATATTTTTCAGATTTTTAGGACTTCTAGTTTTGGCTGTAGGAGGAGGGGAAACTTAACTCTAGCGAAAATATAACTTTTAGAACTCAATAATCATAAACAGTACTTAATGATCATAAATGGATTTATCCAGTAAAGTAGAGGCCCTTAACATTTTAATCTTGAATATCCACTATTTAACCGTGCCGATACGGCCAGCCTGATAGCACAACGACCTCGGGTGTTAGATCAGTTCCGGCACACCCAGTCAATTTCAACCCAACTAATACGAACTCTCCAACTTAGCAGATTAAGTAAGTATTGCCTCGCCGCATTTGAATTGTAGGTTATATGCATTTGTATCTAGCTGTATCTGAAATCGACGGGAGGGCAATAAGTCAGCATATTTATGGGCCAGCCGGCACTGAGTGCATTGTAATGCGAATTATGCATGTTGGGTTGCAGTTTAGATGTGTTTATTCCCATGGGTATTGTTATTAATGTTGCAGATGAATTATGGATTTGAGTACTTACTTATCAATGTTTGCTTTGCTTTTATAACGTTAGTTTATAAAATGGAACGTTTGACGACGCGCTGGGCAAGTTGTTGATTGTGCTGTTTTGTGAGGCAAATGCAGCCATTTAAAAGATAAATTCAAAAATCGTACAATGATGATTAAAATTATTGCACAAAGATAAGCTCATTCTTATATCTTATATGATAAGGGATCTCTCGAGCTAACCCTAAAAAGAATAAACTAGATTCGAGCTTACTCTCGAGAGATTCAGAAAAGTAAAAGTTTGGGCATTGAGAAGGCGCGTATAAAAACTAATTAGTTAACTTTCTGTGTATCTTGTAATCGTTAAATAGTTCCTGAGGTTTTATTATAAGCTATTTAAACTTGCCAAGTAACAGTCAGTAAAAATAAATCTTTTTGTTATTCTTAATAAATGGTTTTCTTATTTTTTTCTGGTCCAGTGCCCACTAAATTGAGATTTTTTGACTGACAACCCTTTATCAAAGAATAGAAAAGATGTTGTTTCGGAGATTACCTGTCACAAAGATACAAACTGTCAAAAATCGCGCTCTCTCTTTGTAATATTAGTATAAATAAGTAGGAATAGATAATTACAAAAGTGTTTATAACTGATAATTTAACTGTTTAAATAAAGTGTTTCGCTTCAACGCTTCTTTTAATGAAAACTATTACAGAATGGATTTTGCTTCCTTTACTCGTATCCTCGAGTTGGTAATTGTCTTTGCAAATAAATAACCGACTTATACCTACGTTTGTACGTAAGTTATATTTACTCAATATCATGTGAGGTTACCTAATAACTTTAAATAGAGAATTAGTTCGTACTTGTTGTTATTTGGATATTTTTTTTGTGTGTTGTAGTAACGGCGGTGCTTGTAGTTGGCGTCAGAACTCAACACTGAACATGGTCTGACATGCTCTTGCTTGCATAACGCATCATTTTATAGAATTTCACTTAATCGATTGTCATTTCATCGAATTTAGTGATGGTTTCAGGATATCTTAAACATTAATGACGTAGGTTAGAATGTGACTTACATAAAAAAATACGTGCTGTGAGAAATTTTCTATGAAATGAAAATTCTAAGTAATTAAACATTCGTTGAAATATTTCGGTAGAATAATAGTTACCACTTGGGTTTAATTAGGTTTAAAAATAAACAATAACTTAAAATTAACGTGGCAAGGTTATTATTACCATCTCGGTCTCTGATTTTACGTAATTAGCCAGTTTCCTACTCAAATGAATTTCGTTAGAGACCCACTAATTTCCCAAGGGAGCCTTGGATTTCACGGGCAAAATATCAATGATGGCGTTCTTGGCGAGTTTAAAGCTATTACGGCTCATCTTTTGGTTTCTTGAATAATTCTGTTTGCGTTTAGTATAAATATCAGTTTAATGAAATAGGCTTAGGTTATGATCATACAGCTACAACCAATTGGGATTTAGTTAATTTATAATATGAAGAAAAAATAATAAAGTCTTGTAGTACTGTTAGGCGATGGGCTTGCTACCTGTCACTAATATACACTGTTAAACGTCTTAGCCTAATAGTGCAAATTGTAGTTACAGAGTTATCCAATCTCACCCATTGGGAGATAAACGTGAAGAATAGAATAGAATAGAAAATATTTATTCAACGCACACAAAAAAAACAGTAGAAAAATATAAAGTGAAAAGAAGACATTAACTAGGTACGTTGAACAGGATCTCTCTCAGCATTGTGCCGCGGGAAAACTGCGGCGCTGATTTTCACAGGGACCCTGACTTAAAACTAATCTAAATTAAACAGGTAACATAAAAAACATTAGCATTAGGCTTAGAATAGTGCCACTCCATGGAAGTCGTAAGAGGCGACTAATGCCCGGTTCCTATATTCAAGAAACGAATCGTTTCCCTTACGGGCAGTAACGTTATGACATTTGCTTCATACAAAATGTGTCAAATTTTAACGAGGCGTCACAAGTCTACCAACGGTTTTGAATATAGGAACGCACCCTAAGGGAATAAAGGCTTGTAGTACTGTTAGGCGATGGGCTTGCTACCTGTCACTAATATACACTGTTAAACATCTTAGCCTAATTGTGCAAATTGTGGTTATAGATGGAATATAGATATAGATATCAACAAGTTTTTAGAGTTGTTGATAATTCTGTAGCTCTGCCTACCCCACTCTGGGAATGAAGGCGTGAAGGTATGTTTATTTGAATATAATAATGAAGGATATTTTTTGAAATTTTACTAAGACGACGTCAATTTACTTGTGTGTTTACTTACAATAATATTTATCAAATAGGATACTCAGAAGAGGGAATTCTAATTTTGAAAATACCGATATATATAAATATATAATATATTTATATATATATATATATAATATAAATATATATTATATATTTATTTATAATAATATATTTATATTAATATATATATATTTTTTTATATTTAATATAATTTTTTTTTTTTTACTTAACATTGGCAAGCAAGTTATACAACTATAACAAATTTAAAATCTGCGATGACATACGGACATACATACATACAGACACCAAACTCTCACCATAAGGGTTCTTTTTTAACGATTTTGGTACGGATCTCTAAAAACCGGACAAGAGCATTTCGGACCATGCTCAGTTTAGTGTGTAGTGTTCCATTGCGAAACAAATGAGTTTTTTAACCTGCGTGGTGTCAAATATTTTTACTGAACAGTATTTTAGAATCTGTGACAGAGTAATGTAGGCGACCTTACGCTATTTTTATCGCATTACGACCTTATTTTAATCATAGCATGGATAATTGTAGTTGAATTCTTACAATACAGTTAACCGGCGCAAAAAAACTCTTACATGCTCCATGACCCACAAACACGCGCCAAACCAGTGAAAGGATAATATTGTGCAACAATTAGCAATCAATTAAGTCAGTTTCGCACGCTTGATAAGTAACTGAACAAAGGACACTTCCGTCGTTTACTGCTGCCTTTACCTCAGTTCAACAGCGTCTTACGGCGAACCAACACCTAGTTCACGCAATGCTTGAGTGCCAGTGACAGTGAAAATGACCTCGCAATGGATACCACCGGACATTACCCAAATTTGCGCGGAACAGACAGCACCGTTGACGCAATGCTCCCAAACCGGATTTCTATATCTCACGCTCCTTGCCCAACTTTTCGGAAGATCCATAGATGACAAAAATCATTTGTCATACTCGAGTTCATCGATTGGCTCCTTTGAGAGTTTAGGTCCAACAGGACCTCCATTAGGACCATCACCTTTGAGATTGCCCCCGGAAATTGGAGGCCAAACTCCTTTAGGTCCTGTTTTGCAAGACGCCATAAATCAGTATAAATCAACTTCGAGTGGGAACAGTTTCGGCCCGAAAGCGTTCTATTTGGCACCGGAAAAACCGGAATTTAAATTTGATTATAGGAAATTCGAGAATCCGTATTCGAAATTTGATAAGCCGTTCGATTTTGAGTTTAATGAGCCTGGTTATTATGACCCGGATACCGCTGATTCTAAGAAAGAGGAGGTTACGGTGAAGAAAGAAAAAGTGAAGAGTCGGAAGAAAAGGCAAGGCCCTGAGGAGTTTGATTTTATTATTGTTGGGGCTGGTTCGGCCGGATGTGTGTTGGCTAATCGCTTGTCTGAAGTTAAAAAATGGAAGGTAAGGTTTTTATTTCATTTATGTTTAAGCTACGTTCCATTGGGGATAAACAGGAATGGGTATTTTTTAGGGTTTTTAGACAAACTAGGTACCCTTATAGTTTCGCTATGTCCGTCCGCAGCCTAGCTCAGACTACTCTTAGTACTAGAAAGCTGTAATTTGACATGAATATACATAATTTGTCACGCCAACAAAGTTAATTTTAGAAGTTTTTATTGTACTTTTTATTTTTGATGTATTTTTTTTCGTCTGCCCCATAATATGGGGCGTCGTTGGATAGGTCTTTTAAAAATATTGCAGGTGAAAACAATTTTACGATTAAGGTATCCATTTATGAATTTTTGTTACAGCCAAAACTATAAATACTAAAAAAAAATAAAAAAAAAATGAAAGACTTCAGTGGTTCTTGAGTTATAAACGGTTTAAATGTTTATACCTCCCGAAATCGTATTTGCGGTGTTAAACTGACCGCGACCGAAGTCGATGTAGGGGGATAACAGTTTTCCAACGGCAAAGTTAAGTTAATCGCGAGGTCAAATTTGTTTGCAGCAACGATTTTTTTTCTTTTTATCTTAATTCTTTCAGTGTCAAAATGATTTCTTTTTATTCTAGCTGTTTTTTATCCAGAGTTTTTTATCAATACAATCTTGTTGTTTTTCATTTTAAAAACGAAAGCATCATCATACGTATGCGTATTAATAATTATAATTATAGAATAATACTATGATAAAATGTAATACTTCAAAGTTAATGTTTTTTTTATAAGACATTTTATTTTATTTCATTTAATTAAAAAAATAATAAACCATACCATTAAACAATTATATGAATAAAAAAAAACGACTTAAAACAATTTAATAAAAATGGTCCAAAAAATATTATCGGATATAAATATATAAACTGCAATCTATGCTGTAACAAGATGCACATTGCATTATCGTGCAGCGAGTAAAAGTGAACCAGGAGCCGTGTCATGTAACAATGCATGTTTTTTACAAGATAATTATTAACTAGAGCTATGAGAAAGTTGCATAATATTGTTAGTGTTGCATCGATTCATGTGAAAATATATTATCGTTGGTGAAAACTGCAAAACCGCGCGACTTACATTTCAAATAAGGAGAACGGAAGGAAGACGGTAAAGTTTATTTTGCTCTTTCATAAATATCCCAAGGGTTCCCCTCACAAAAACCATATCCACGAAACCATTATTATGTTTTGTGATAACTTAAAAACGGTCACATACTTTTTTTTGGTCAGGCTTCGTCCACGTAATAAATAATAATAAATATCAGGGGACAATGTCACACCAATTGACCTAGTCCCAATTTAATCTCTAGGCTTGTATTATGGGTACTAAACAACGATATAAATACTTATATAGAGAAATATATCGAGCGCTTATCACACGAATACCTGCCCTTACCGGGATTTGAACCCAGGACCGCTAGCTTCGAAAGCAGGGTCACTACCAACTAGGCCAGCGCGTCGTTCGTAGGGCTCTCATATTAATGGTTAAGTACTAATTTTTCAGTTGCAATAGAAATACATGCTTTGTGTAAATGTCAACTGTCTCCTTATTGAGATAATACTAGCTGACAGACAGACAAACCGACGTACAGAGAAGGCTAAGTAGTAGGGTCCCGTTGGTACCCTTTGGGTACGAAACCCTAAAAGTGGAAGTCAGTTAAGGAAACGGCGTACGAATCTGATTTGCACTTGATTTATTTATTTATTTTATGGCATAGGAAGGCAAACGAGCACACAGGCCACCTGATGGTAAGTGGAAACTATGACCCATAGACATCCGCATTCACAAGACTGCAAAAGCGTTGCCAACCCTGAGGACTAAGATGGAATGCCTCTATGCTAGTCATTTCACCGGCTGTCTTATCCCCAGACCGGAACACAACAATGCGAACACTGCTGTTTGGCGGTAGGTTAATGGATAAGATGGTGGTGCCAACCCGGACGGACCCTGCACAAGGTCCTCCCACAAGTTTATTCCAAATATAGAAGCGAAAAATCACGTTTTTAAAACGAGTCCCCGTTAAAGGATCATTCAAAAACCGTAATAAATTCATCGGTGATACTACAAAACCGCGTAACTAAAAAAAAAACATTTAGCAAAATGAACCTTACTGTTACTTGCTAAGGTGTATTTTGCACGTTATTTAATTTAGTAGTTACGAGGTATTGTAATATCACCGACTATAATCAAGAACAGGCTGACTGACACACTTTCAAAACACATTTTTAATATTTTTACCAAGTTTTTTTAATAACATGTTTGTTGTTATAAAGACTAGTCAAACAAGTCGTTGGCGAAATTTAATCACGAGCATAAATATAACAGGGTCAATTTGTTCTGTAAATCGTTACTAAGTGACCCGTTTTGCTTGCCAGTGTATTAACCAGTGGGCCTATTATGGTGTTGTTTATTGATATGAATTAAATATCTGTCACTTTCTGACCTTTATGTGTGCGAGAGTGATGGATGATTTATTCACCAAGATAAAGGCGACAATAATATGGGCCAAGGAATGTTAAAAAGATGCAGAGATAATGTTAGTCTACTATAATTCGTAGTCAAATGGCAGTTTTTTTAAGTATAACCTATAAATACTAATCGAGACACGCATTAACATGTTAGCCTTATATCCCAATTACAAATGGTAATTTTGTATATCTAGCTAGCTAAGAACCATCCCGAATAATCCAACTTCCTTTTAAAAACTGCGTTCAAATCACAGATACACACACACGCATAATACATACGTTACGTTAAACTTACAACGCAATTTTTTTTTCAGTTAGTAATAATTTAAAAAACTGAACATCATCGCAAGATTTATGCTATTGTAGTTTTTATCAAAGAAATTTAGTATAGTGTGTATCGCTCAAATGTTAACTGGAAGGGATACCCCGAAGGGATAGGTTCGGCTTTGTACAATCGTGCTTTACGTTTCGTCATCTCTTTATTTGTACAATAAATTGTTTACATACATACAAAAAAGGGGTTTGTATGAGCTGTCAAAAGGATCCTTTTAGATTGACCCAACTATAGTACCGACTGTCAACGAATTAGTCAACGTAATTTTCCTAAAGCGAATAAATGCGAGGTATAATTCATCTCCAGCAAAACCTCTCCCCCAAAAAACATGAAACTTTGAACAAATCTCCGAATAACAAAGACACCCCCAATAAAACCCGTAAAAGAATAAGAAACAGCGTTCTTGAAAAGAAAAACTATTTTTCTCATCGCGATATCGTTTACCCGGATCGTCTTTAAATTAGTATGTTCTTACTAACTTGGGAGATAAAGTTCTGGATGTGGTACAATATGAAATAAAAATTAAACCTCCTTATTTATAAACTCATAATACATACAAACCTTCACGCCTTCATTCCTAGAGTGGGGTAGGCAGAGCTACAGAATTACCAACAAATAAAAAAACTTGTTGATAACTCTGTAACCACAATTTGCACAATAAGGCTAAGATGTTTAACAGTGTATATTAGTGACAGGTAGCAAGCAAGCCCATCGCCTAACAATACTACAAGCCTTTAATCTCTTAGTCGCCTCTTACGACTTCCACAGGAAGACATGGAGTGGCACAATTCTAAGCCGGCAACCACACGGCGAAATACTCGTAAACCTATAATAAACCTATTTTAGGTAATGTACAGTGTAATGTTTGTGAAATGTACAAAACAGATGGGAATCAGATTGGGTATAACCCATCTGTTCTTATTGGGTTGTATTAAGCAAGGGCCAGGTCTGGAGATCCTAAACAGATGCACGTGTATGAAGAGACTTATAAGTGTGGAGGGAGTGAGGGAAGTTTGTCTCAATCGTAGCAAGTGGAAGAAAGTGGTCTCTGCCTATCCCTACGGGAAAGAAGCGTAATTGTATGTAAAGTCGGGGTCAATACAATTGACAAAAGATGAAAACAAAGCCAAACGGACCTATTTACCATCATTACACAATAATCACGTACTTTTGGACATGGCGTGAGGTATATTTAATGATTTACACGCTTGATTATTACTTTTACATTCTGTTTCATATTAAATAACTGTAAACTAAACGTTTTTTACCGGGACCGGGAGACGAGCTGTAGGTAGGCCTCCAACAAGATGGAGTGACAACCTTTTAAGGATCGCAGGAACGCGGTGGATGCGAAAAGCACAAGACCGGTCTGAGTGGAGAGCCTTGGGGGAGGCCTATGTCCAGCAGTGGACGTCTTTCGGCTGACATGATGATACGTTTTTTAAATAAAAACTCGTTAGCAGAAATATTGAGGTTATGTGTCAAACAGTACTGATTTGTTTACATTATTTGACATTTCTGTTGACCCCGACTCTATGTGTATGCTTTGTCACATTCTGTCAAATTCAAATATCGTAATGAAAGACAAAGTCAAAGCTTAATTCAACATATTTAGCTATTGCGCGTTAATGAATGAGAGGGTACATCTGTATTGCTTAAGTAGGCCCTGTAAGGTATTTCAATACTTTTGTCTGAATCTAACAGCGTTTTCCAAGAGATCAAAGTTTTGCAAGAATTTCAATAGACCTTTAAGATGATTTATTAAAAATTATAACATTTACAATCGAATATGAGTGCAAAATTGACGTTTAGGTAGGTACTTAATTTGACAACGCGCTGGCCTAATTGGTAGTGACTCTGCCTACGAAGCGGTCCTGGATTCGAATCCCAGTAAGGGCAGATATATTTTCGTGATGAGCACAAATATTCGTTCCTGAGTAATGGATGTTTTCTATATATTTAAGTGTACATTTCTTCATATATGTATTTATATCGTTATCTAGTACCCATAGTGCAAGCCTAGAGCTTAGTTTGGGACTAGTTCAATTGGTGAGACATTGTCCCCTGATATTCATAGATATCTTGTGTTAATATTCGACTGGCTATCGATAAAGTATTAAGTAGACCAAAACTTCCGTTATAGTGGTGACCGCTTCTTTTAGAGCTGGTGATCACTTATACTACACAACCGATTAACTTAAAATGTAGCTTTAAAAAATTAAACCCAAAATCGGTCCACCTGTGTAGAAGTTACGATGCCGCAGACGGATAGATACACACGTTGACCTAAGTAATAAAACTTTTTTTTTCTGGGTTTACGTTAGGTTATTGTTTATTAAAAGTCTCTTCCAGTGTTTCTAATCGTCTCACCCGCAGTAAAACTAAAACAATGAGAGTCTCAAAGCGAAAAACTTTAACAATTGTAGTATCTGAGTTCTGCCGGGAGTGTATTCGGTTATATAAGTTTACATAATGGATGTACTGTCTAAATAGTTAATGTTAAATTAGAGGTAAAGGCACCAGTCATGGACAGTTTTATGACTGGCTCCAATGAAGGACTGTTTGCGGCGCTTGATGGTTTGGGCCTGATCAGCAGCTGCACCGGCCCGATTACGGGTTAACTGGACGTGGGAAAGGGCAAATGTGTCAACACACGTCGCGTCCCATACCAGTGTTCTACCCAGTTTCCACGGCATCAAAGTAGCTCCGTTTGGTCGCTTGCCGTCGTCTCTATGCAAACCTGCCGGTTCTAATTTAAATAAGTTACTTTTAACTTTTAATTGTAGTATATTTTCACGTGTGGGAGGACCTTGTGTAGGGTCCGTCCGGGTTAGTACCACCATCTTATCCATTAACCTACCGCCAAGCAGCAGTGTTTGCATTGTAGTGTTCCGGTTTGGGGATAACACAGCCGGTGAAAGGACTAGCATAGAGGCATTCGAACTTAGTCCTCAGGGTTGGCAGTGCATTTGCAGTCTTGTGAATGCGAATGTCTATGGGTCACAGTTTCCACTTACCATCAGGTGGCCTGTGTGCTCGTTTGCCTTACTATGCCATAAAAAAAAAAACAATATTTATTAAATAAAATTTGCTAATTAGATTAAACAATAACGAACCCTATTATCTCAGCTCTTCATTTAAAATGTGTGCAATACTTAAAATAGCATCACGAGCCTATTTATTCCCAATTCAACTAGAAAACTCGCGTAATTCCTGCACAAAACAGTCCCAGCATTGACCAGTACTGGATAATACCCCAGCAAAGTTCCGAGCGACGCTCCGCCGAGCTCAAATTAACCACATTCAGTAATTATTGCCGGCGAACTTATATCGGACCGAGCAGCTAGGACGCGACCGTTTTCGATTTATTGCAGAGGAACTTTGAAGGAACTGGTGGTCAACTAGAGCTGGACCGATCAAATAAATAACTTGGACGCCATTGTCACTTTTGGCAGTAAATTTGAGACTGAAATATAGTCAGGTTGACGACATACTTAGCCTAGTTGTGTTGTGAACTTTTCTATCTGTTACATACATACCTTCACGCCTGTAATCCCAGAGAGTGGGGTAGGCAGAGCTACAGAATTACAACTTCAAAAGTTGTTGACAATTCAGTAACCACAATTTGCACAAATAGGCTAAGATGTTTACCAGCGTATTGGTGACAGGTTGCAAGCCCATCGCCTAACAGTACTACAAGCCTATATTCCCTTAGTCGCCTCTTACGACATCCACTTAGTTTCTTTATTTGTTTATTTACTAAGAAACCTGACGTAATCACGCATATTATGAAAAAAAAACACCCGCTCTCTTTTACAGGTTAATGGACACAACTCTTTAAGTAAGGTTTGGAAAGAAGGACAGACTAGAAATAGAGTTCAATTTGACACCCTATCTCTATCTACTATATATCACAAAGCAAACCATATTGATAAGTGTGTTATATTCTTACCTGTGCTAACTCGGGGCGGCTATACTAAAGTGATGTAGCAATTGATTGCATCGACAAAAAATATATCGATGTTACTGTCAATATCTAAATGTTATTCAACATCAGATTAATTCAGTATCTGATTTGACGTGACGCGTAACATTATGTTTCTTCGGATAAAAATTGATATTGCATTTAAGGCAAAATAACTTTGACGTCGTAGTTGTACGTCAGGATATTCATTAATTCTCGAGTAGATACATATAATATTCACGTAGGCGTGGGTTTGGGCGCCATGATAATAATCGTAGCGGAATATTAATGAACTAATTATAATGAATGGCACTGACAGTAAATTGTCATTTTGGTTGAAATGACATCCGCATACTTTTGTAATCTTATGCGGTTCGATATCAAACATGATATCGAACCATTTTATACTTTTTTTTAATGAGCACATTATATCGATATCTATTTTATCGATATCAAATCCCTAAATCGTGCCTCAAGTTAGCACAGGTATGGTTATATTATATGGACGACTGACTCTTAATACCTGCTAATTATTTCATAACGTGCGTTATTTTCTTTCTGTTTCGTTAACATGTAATTAGCTATGATAATGATATCAAGCTGAGCTACTTGTAAAACGAGGCAAACTTGTTTACGGAACCATTTATTAAAAAAGACCCAACAGTGGGGAATATTATTATTACTAGCCCATATCGCTTATATTATAGTAGCGTTTAATAACACTTTTCCATCGCATCAAAGCTAGCAAGCATTTTAATTTTGCTTAGTGTATCTTTGCATAAAATAAAATTATTTTTTAACGTCCGGTTGTAGTATTATTATTACCTTTACTTAAGGTTTAATTCACAAAATGGAAGGCTTTTCCCAAAAATCCCTCGTGCGTAAAGAGACCAAAGAAATGCCACATAATTAAAGGTATTCAGTGTTCGTACTACGGATTCTTAGTATTCTACATGAAAAAATAATTTCACTGTTAATTATTTAAAAATAGCAATTTGAACGTTTATTTCGTTCTAATTTTTCAAGATCTCGGCTGTGTTCTTTTATAAAAAGACGACTTGAAACATTGTACCAATGCTGTTAAATGTTGACGTTCATTAGAGTTGATTATATTTGATAAGATGTCGTTAGATTCATCTTTGGAGTGACAAAGGCTATATTTTAATCAAATTAATGAGAAGGAGGGGGTTAATAGATTAGATAATATTAGATTATTTCTCAATACACTGGCAAACATCTTGGCCTAATTGTGCAATACGAGTATGTGGTTTCAGAATTATTAACAAGTTTTTGAAGTCTTTGGTTATTGTGTAGCTCTGCCTACCCCACTCTGGGAATGAAAGCGTGAGTTTATGTATGTATGTATTCATACAATTTCGTTACAAATTTCAGATGTCAAGTAATAAGTTATAAGTAGGCATCGGAGTTTTTGTCGCACGGTAAGACTAATAGCAAGCTATGGAGTCGTCATTTGCCATAAATCGAAACTCTTATTCATATTCATACTCATTTATTTATTTCATTATTTAGGTTTTTTTTTATAATCAAGGACAACAACGTTGACGAGTTCAGAAACAATTATTTAATGTTATATTTGGAAAATAAATATTACAATAAAAAATAATCACCATTTTGTACTAATTTAATTACGAAAATTAATAAACTAACAAAAGGTATGTAACGTTACTGTTACATATTAACAGTTAACCTAATATAACTTTATACTATAATCCTTAATCAAATAATAACTTATAATTTTTACAATAAAATAATAATTTATAATAAACAATAATAATAACGAATGAACTAAAACACTAGAATGGTAGTAAATATAAAATTGTAGTGCAAAGCCGTAATATTTACATCCGGTACAACAATAAATAAATATTATTTTATTATGATGTACCAAAAGTTCGGCGCAGTGCTCCGCACAATCGACTTGCATATAAACACGCCGGCTGCGCGTGATCGCTGCGCGCCGGGCGCGTCATCATTCCTCTGCCAGGAGCTATCGGTGTCGGGCGAGTGTCAGCGCGTTCGCGGCCACCAGTTCGCGTCTTCTTACGAGCTAGCCACAGTGCCCGTGCGACATTGCAACATAACTATTAAATCATTAAAGATTAGCTTCCTTCGCGGCAGTAGTGGAACCTTTACATCTATCTCGTTTGTTTACGTACTTTTGTGCCCCGATTAATGGGTGAGTGTTGAACAATATAATTATTTCATCCTAGTGTAGTTTTAAGTAAATCATTGTGTTATCACTATCATGCAAGTCATTCTCATCTTCATATTTTAATGAGCTTTCTATGCCCAGTTATATGTACCTATGCTTATAGCTGTTCCAAGTAAATGTTAGTTTACCTTATTTTTTCTATTTTTCTCAAAGTTTGCTATAACTCCGTTCTGATCGTGAGCACCCACACTAACTACTAGCCGATCCTCCCTTTGCTTCCGCTTGACCAGGGTGCTCATCATTATCGGCATTACGGAGCATATTGTAATGCGAGTCGTCCATTCGCAGGGTATTACGTTTACGTTAAGAAGCGCCACGCACCTCGCTTGTACTTCCCCGCGGGTGAACGTTGCAGCGGTTGCCACGAAGTCGTTCCGGCCTGCTCCATCTACCCCCGCCCAGCATCAGCGCAGCCCATCAGTGCCAGGGGAGTAACGGACCACGAGAGCGAAACCTAGACGGGCTTTTAATCCACGACCAATAAATTATTGTGTTGACTATTGGTGTTCTTATTTTAATTTATATTCAGTACCACCAACAGAATAAACGTCACAGATACATTAAAACACGGCAGAAGGGAATGTTTTAGTCCACACTAGTGGCGAATTGTATGTTAAAATAGTTCAAGTTATGTATTTATAATCTAATAGTTTTTTATTAATTCTGAAGCTCTGCCTACCCCACTCTGGGAATGAAGGCGTGAAGGTATGTATGTATGTAGTTTTTTATTTATATAACTTGACTAAGATAAAATTATACACGACCGACCGCTATAGAGGCATTTTAAGATAAATTAAAAAAAATGAGTATGAATATGAATAAGAGTTTAGATTTATGGCAAATGACGACTCCTTAGCTTGCTATTAGTCTTACCGTGCGACAAAAACTCCGATGCCTAGTTATAAGATAAGACAAGTTATAAGATTAAGGGCCTGTTTCACAATTGACAAGTAAATTTATCTGTCATTTAAACTTGGCTTTCTCCTTGTCTATTTTCAAGTGTAAGACAGAGAAAGGGCTAAATTTATCCGTCAAATATGCTTAACTCGTCGATTTTGAAACAGGCGGTAAACATTATATAATAATAATATGTTAACTAGTAATTGGGATTGTTCATATTTTTACAATTACTCTAATTCAAAAACCATTTCGAGGAATTTAAAGCCGTTCTGCATTATTAAGTTTTTGATATATTACTCTTTTTCGGATATATCGACAACACCATTGTTTGACTTTCGTTTTCGGCTTGAAGCCCTCCCAGGTGTATTTTACGGGTGAGGCGAAACCCGCTTGAAACCGTATGTTTTAATACGCTATCACAATCACTTTTTATCATTACATATCTTTTGATTGTTGTAATTTATCAGAAAATGCCAATCCAAATTTAAAATAATCATACACACACATACATAACTTCACGCCTGTCTCCCAATGGGGTAGGCAGAGACTATGGAACGCCAGGTGCACCGATCTAAACATACAACTTTCGCTTCTTCTACATTCATCATTCTCTTTTAAAATAATCATGTCATCTATAAATTGTTTGCTAAATAAGTAATGATATTGAATTAAGGTATTGGGTCAAATACAAAAGGCCATGCCAGGATAAGCTAAGTGAATCTGCCCCCAGCGAGTTTTGGCTTGATTTTTTTTTTATTGATTTGTCTTTCTATTAGTATCGAGTATGCCAAATTTCAGCTTCCAAAACTTAATAGTTTTTAAAAAAAAAAAAAAAAACGAAATCTGATTTTTCCTTAATATTTTTTTTTCTAGCTGGCCGATTTTGACGTGTTTTACGTATATTGTGCAAGTAATAAAGACAATTATATGATATTAATTTTAGGACATATTGCCATACAAAAACTTGAAAAAAACATAGAGATATTTTTTTTTTTTTTTTTTAAGTATTATCACGTCAGAGACACCTCCAGATTTTACACCAAAGTAAGCCTTTTTAATAAGCTATCAAATTAATATAACTACTTAATTTTATCTGTGGTAGAACAAGGTGTTTTTTTTAATTGAATACATCACTATACATTTTTTTGCATACCCGCTCGTTAAAACTAATCGCTTAAAAACTCTTTAGAGAAACGTGCACGTTCGTCATAAACACTGGCCACTGATAAAATAAAAATAAAATGTGTTCTTTCTTTCGATAAAGAATAGAAGATAAACTTTACTTATTGGATGACTATTTATTACAATGGATTACAAAAAAGCAATCCAGTGGGTTTTTAGGAAAAGGCATATTGATACACTCTATAAGTTAGCAGTAGTGGCGTCCGTCCTTAAAGTTATAGACGAAAAATACGACTTTTTTGGCAATAATTTGCCAATCTTTGAACAGGTAAGTAGTATGTCTATGCTTTCGAGGCATTTATAAAATTAATAAACATCCAATAGACACGTTACTATATGTTAAGGTCTTATTGTCCGATTTATTACTCATCTTCACCAATCATCTTGAAGGCAAGATCAATCCAATATCTTAAAAATACAAGTACGGTCTAGGCATATTACGAAAAAATGCTATCGTTGCTTCATCGAATACACGCCCGATAGCAACGAAATAAACGCCATCAAGCAATATTTCTGTGAATGGGCTTACGGACGGTTGGTTGTTGTTCACACGTCGCGGCTATCATTTATTTTCTGTCGCATGGAAGGTACATAGCAGAAATACCAAAACCCGCCGAAAAATTGGCGAAATTGTTCTCTTTGAACAATATGGTTGCTGTCATTAATGAGAACAGTGACGAAGATGAGTAATAAATCGGACAATAAGACCTTATGATTATGACCGATGTCAGTTGTAATACTGTTACATAACTCTAGTATCGATTTTGTATTTAAAATAAATATTAAGTTGTAAATATCACTATGTAATAATAATATTTAGCTATAAAAGCAAATTGGAAGTAAACTCAATTTCTTAATTACATACCTACAATGTAAATAAATATAATTTATTGTTTGAACTTGAACATAATCAATGCATTTTTATTTTCAACAATAACATAATTAGGCATCTTATTTTTTTTACGGTAAGACGTTGGAGTGGCAATACAAAAGCTTTAGTAACTAATACGTTTATAATAAAGTTAAAGTATGCATACAAAATAAGTATGAGTACGAGTATGGGATGCATTTTAATCTCAATGTCTACTCTATATCACTCCAACGTCTCACCGTGCGATGAAAAGTCCGATGCCTAAACATAATAAAACGCAGTAGGCAGGTATATGAAAAAATATTTTATTACAATAGAATAGTACAAAGTTACACTATCCTACACTATAGATCACTTTCCTCGTCCCGGCAGAATAGTTCATTAGAGCACCTTGGACAATAAAGTTCTTGTATATGAAAGTCGCTTAAAAAGCTATCAGCCAACCAGTACTGCCAACAACAGTCCTCGCAAAAGCCCGTCGCCACCATTCCTTCCTCCTTTAGTGCGATGGTGTAGTTTGGAAGTTTTCTAAAGAACATATCCACGTAATACGTTCTGGGTAGCTGCAGGCAATTCAGCGTGTAACTCATATTTTCAATCTGGAAACATAATACCTGACGTCTTAATATATTTACGTAACTACAATAAACAACATATAGTAACGTGTCTATTGGATGTTTATTAATTTTATAAATGCCTCGAAAGCATAGACATACTACTTACCTGTTCAAAGATTGGCAAATTATTGCCAAAAAAGTCGTATATTTCGTCTATAACTTTAAGGACGGACGCCACTACTGCTAACTTATAGAGTGTATCAATATGCCTTTTCCTAAAAACCCACTGGATTGCTTTTTTGTAATCCATTGTAATAAATAGTCATCCAATAAGTAAAGTTTATCTTCTATTCTTTATCGAAAGAAAGAACACATTTTTTATTTTTTTTATCAGTGGCCAGTGTTTATGACGAACGTGCACGTTTCTCTAAAGAGTTTTTAAGCGATTAGTTTTAACGAGCGTGTATGCAAAAAAATGTATAGTGATGTATTCAATTAAAAAAAACACCTTGTTCTACCACAGATAAAATTAAGTAGTTATATTCATTTGATAGCTTATTAAAAAGGCTTACTTTGGTGAAAAATCTGGAGGTGTCTCTGACGTGATAATACTTAAAAAAAAATAAAAAAAAATCTCTGTTTTTTTCAAGTTTTTGTATGGCAATATGTCCTAAAATTAATATCATATAATTGTCTTTATTACTTGCACAATATACGTAAAACACGTCAAAATCGGCCAGCTAGAAAAAAAAATATTAAGGAAAAATCAGATTTCGTTTTTTTTTTTTTTTTTTTAAACTTTTAAGTTTTTGGAGCTGAAATTTGGCATACTCGATACTAATAGAAAGACAAATCAATAAAAAAAAAATCAAGCCAAAACTCGCTGGGGGCAGATTCACTTAGCTTATCCTGGCATGGCCTTTATAAAATTGGTCTCTTAAAATTACCCAAAGTTTCGAATCAGAATGTAAAAACCGTGAGTTAATTTTTTTGGTCTATCCCAATTGTCTTACGTCTATATAGACGACAATATCAAAAAATGGGGTCATGTTTTTAAAGGTTAATTTTCAAAGGACTTGTTTAAAAAAATGCTGATTGTAAATCTAGTCATTCATACTTGGCAATCCATTAATCAAAGAGGTTATCAATTTACCTTAACAAAAACCTTGGCATTGACACGCAATTTACTATAGAAATCATTGTTTTATGCGCTCTTGACGCCATCCGTTGATTTTGTCATCGGTTCCACTCTCATTACAATATCGATATCGTCGGTGATACTGTAATACGCCGTAACTAACAAATTAAATAAATTGCAAAATGTACCTTACTGACTTACATGCTAAGGTTTATTTTGGATCTTATTTCATTTGGTAGTTACGCTGTATTGATTGTACCGACGATATTTCAAAATAAATACCGGTAATGACTCGATGACCGCATTTTTTTTTTTAGCTACATTGATTCAAGGCTTTAAGGGCAAGTTCAATATAAATCATGCAATCATCCATTAATTAGTGGTAGGATTGTACTATCAGCCCATTGGAACCCTGAACTACCATAGATCTGTGTCACAGTGACGTTATGATTCAAGTCGTAAGAAATTTAAAACGAATTGTTTTTTAATGCCACTGTGACACCGTTCTATGGTGGGTCAGGGTTCCAATGGGATGATGGTACATTGTTCATCCGGATTGCTATCACCATCTTATCCTTTAACCTACCGCCAAGCAGTAGTGTTCGCATTGTTGTGTCATATGTGGAGATAAGACAACCGGTGAAATAACAAGCAAAGAGGTATTCAATCTTGGTCTTTAGGAATACCAACGCATTTGCGGACTAATTGATATCTTAAGATTGTGGTCTTCAGAATGCAAATACCTATGAGTCACAGATCCTTCTTATCATCTTAATTTTAATAAGTTTAATACGTATTGTTTTCGCTTTTTTCGACACCATTTCATTATGCAACTGCCACGCCGTCGTTCCGCTTTGCTATATCGCACCCGTATTTTTCCCACGTGACCTTAATTAATTGGTCAAGTGCGAATCGGACATTGGGTTTTAGGAATTTGTGGTATAAATTACCTTCATTTTCTTTTGTTGGTAAAGAACCAGGTTAACCCTTGTTTTATAGACCAAAACAACCAAACCATAGCCGGATCAGAAAAGTGCCACTGGGCGTTTTCACTAAAAAGTGTACCCAATTAAGGACTGAAATTAAGGAACTTTAACTTTGTCAGTTTTGTGACGAAAATTAGCCATACATTGCGGCCGTCAATATATAGCTAATTTTCGTCACAAAACTGACAAAGTTAAAGTTCCTTAATTTCAGTCCTTAATTGGGTACACTTTTTAGTGAAAACGCCCCACTACATGTCTTCCCGTGGATGTCGTAAGAGGGGACTAAGGGAGTGTAGGCTTGTAGTACTGTTAGGCGATGGGCTTGCCACCTGTCACTAATACACTGGTAAACATCTTAGCCTACTTGTGCAAAATGTGGTTACAGAATTATTAAGAAGTTTTAAAACTTGTTGCTAATTCTTTAGCTCTGCCTACCCCACTCTGGGAATAAAGGCGTGAGTTTATGTATGTACATACAACCAAACCAAACTAAAAGGACCCGTGTTGATTTCAGTTTATCTTGTGATGTTGTCAAGTCTAACCTAACCTAACCTAAATCATATTTAAGATAACCTGAAATCGACACAGGTTCAGCAGAAAATAGTTTTCTATGGAATGAAATATCAGCGAAGTGAAACGTTCTATGAAATGAGTGCCGATAAAACAAAGGGCAATACGTTATTGCATTGTAACCAGATGCAGATCGTTTTTAAACCAATCGCGTCACTGGAAGATCACGTGATACGAAGAGTCACGTGATCTTCCAGTGACGCGATTGGTTTTAAAACGAAACGAATAGAAACGCTAGCGTAATGCGTCTTGGCTACGGTCCCTGGTATTGTTATAATAATATTTATGTCGATCTAACTAAACTTTATTTATGTTAACTAATTAGTATGATGAGTTTTTTTTTTACACTTCTTTTAACGTCGTCGAAATACCCGAAAGTCGTTAGTTCTTTTAGACCGTGTTAGTTTAACGTTTTGTTTCCTTCTTTATCTTTACATATACATACATACATACCTTCACGCCTTCATTCCCAGAGTGGGGTACCAGAATTACCAACAACTCTAAAAACTTGTTGATAACTCTGTAACCACAATTTGCACAATTAGGCTAAGATGTTTAACAGTGTATATTAGTGACAGGTAGCAAGCCCATCGCCTAACAGTACTACAAGCCTTTATTCCCTTAGTCGCCTCTTACGACTTCCACGGGAAGACATGGAGTGGCACAATTCTAAGCCGGCAACCACACGGAATTCTAAGCCGGCAACCACACGGAATCTTTACATATAGGTATTATAAAAACAAAGTCCCTTCCCCCCGTCTGTACCTCTGTATGTACACTTAGGTCTTTCAAACTGCGTAACAGATTTCAATGCGGTTTCATTAATGGATAGATTTAATCAAAGGGAAGGTCTTAACGTACTATTAAATGACATTCTGAATTATTTACTATTTATATTGTAGTAAGTATTCTTAAGAGCCCTATTTCCATTATAACCCATAGTCAGACAATAAAGACTTTTTTATTTCTGTCTCTAAAATGACTCATAATAGCCTTGTATAGATGGACTAAAGTGATGTATTTAATGCTTAGTGATTAAAACACACTTTACTCCCTAGGGACTAAAGTACTTTTACTTTTTAATTATTTACTTTGGAAACCCTCAAACAGCTAATCACGGTGTTTGTGAATACGTAGGAATATCGTTATTTTCGTTTAAGTAAAAATAACCTTATAATGACCACTGTGTAAAATTATAGAAAACAATAAGTAATTTAATTTCGTGAAACAATAAAATTGTATTTTATTAGGCATGGTCCAAATACTTTTCAAGTTTGTATCTGTGATTAAAAACGTCAATGCATAACTTTAGTGTTCTCCATTTTGAATTTACGGTACAAACTCCAGCTGAATTATAAATTATAAACAAGCTGTATGCACCGGCAACTCCACAGGCCATTAATTTAATTTTGATAGTTACACCCGATAGAAGTTTCATAAACGCGAGATGAGGTTTAAACTTTCATCTAATGGCTTCGTTGATGTGGTTTGTTTTAAAAACTTACTAATTTACGTATGGCATTATCGTTAAAAATACGATTTTTGCATTAAATTTAATAACTCATGAAGCCGTATAATTATATATATGTTTTGTATTAATAGCATAGTTTCGTTAACTAACATAAAAACATAATAATGGTTGAATATTATCAATTTACTTGTGGGTGGACCTTGTGCAGGGTCCGTCCGGGTTGGTACCACCATCTTATCCGTTAACCTACCGACAAGCAGCAGTGTTCGCATTGTTGTGTTCCGGTTTGGGGATAAGACAGCCGGTGAAATGACTAGCATAGAGGCATTCCATCTCAGTCCTCAGGGTTGGCAGTGCATTTGTAGCCTTGTGAATGCGAATGTCTATGGGTCACAATTTCCACTTACCATCAGGTCGCCTGTGTGCTCGTTTACCTTTATATGACATTAAAAAAAAGTGTGACGGTCGGTATTGAAAAATCAAATGCCTATGGGATCACAGACCTAACTTTTTTAATGCTAGTGTGGGCAAACGAGCTATCGGGTCACCTGATGTGAAGTGATCACCGCTGACCATGGACACCTGCAACACCAGGATAGGTGGGTGAATCAACTTTTAAGGTACTCCTTTTCTTTTGCGGTATCAAAACTTTCCTGGTGACTTATCATTAATAATCATGTATGAATATTAATATCAGACCACCAAATTTACAGACCGTACACGTTAAACACCTCAAATATTATTTAATCTTCGAAAAAAGCTGGTAACTCAGGGGAAAATGCACATTTTCCATACAAAACCTAGGGACAACATCGTCCGCTGCGTTACCAACTATATTATTATTTCAAACTGTACTATTTTTAAATCAAATCATTTCAAATGCTAGCCTAATTGTCTGATTTAATAAGCGTGTAAGCTACGTCGTTGGCAAATATATGTATAGTTTTTCTAAAAACATATAATTTGTGAAAGATGTCGAAAAATGGGGAGTATCTTAGAAGTTGATTCACCCAGGTATTACAGCTGTGTTGCCCGGCCTTTGACAAAACAGTATGCTCTTCTTTTTCTCAAGTCGGTTTAGAAATACATAAATAAAATACTTAACATGGGTGCGCCAAATTTGAACTTATTATTTCAAGTTCGAATGTTATTTTATTCCTAATCATCGCAACTCCTAAAGTGTTTTTTACTGAAAACATTATTATTTCAGGATTTTTAAAGTATCTAACTGGTAGATAAGGTTAGGTTAGGTAAGGGTAGTTTTATAAAAACCCTGAAAAAAACCATTTCAATAAAAAAAACACTTTAGGAGTTGCGATGATTAGGAATAAAATAACATTCGGACTAAAAATTTTTAGGTGAGCCAATGAGGACCCACTTAACATCAAATGGCCTGTGTGTCCATCTACCTTTTCCATGTCATAAGAAAACGTTTTTTTTCTTATCATGCCTTTAAGATTAAAATCTTTTCACTAGGTTAAATATCAGTAGTAGGTAATCAAAGTCGCTAGATTTTTTTACATTCTATCATAAACATTTATTTCGAGTAATTATACATTTAGCTTTTATTGCAAACTAAAAGTTAGTATCATCATTTGTTGTCACTCAGTACTTTGTTTTGTATGGCATGATTATTTTAAGAGTTTTGGGTAAAACTTAACACGTATCCGTTAAAAATCACTAATCCGAGTAAACGTATATGATGCTTATTGAATGCACCTTTCTCTTGTGTATCTGCATCGTAAGATCCAAGCTCTTGACCTAACTGCACCGCAATAACTGCAACGACAGAGGCAGCATAATTTGTTGCATTTGCGAAAGTTCGCGTATTTTTAAGAGTTAGTTACCGGATGAATGGTTCAACGCATGTAAATGCAGTCAGACAACTCAGTTGTTCTGCATATTGGTTTAAGACTGACTGACTAACTTGCAATAAAAAAATTAGAAGTATTATTCCTTGATGCACGGTACGTTATAACGGTACATACATTAAATAACGCCTCTTTCCCAGAGGGATAGGCAGAGACCGCTTCTTTTCACTTGGTATGATTCTGATAAATAATAATTATAGAATATCAACCACTGACAGGAAGAAATAGGCGGAGTAGTGGACATGTTAAAACTAAGAAGGGGAGCTTTTCGTTTCTTCATAAAGTTTTTGCGAAACTGATTCATTTCCCAAACATATCATTTCACTAAACTGCTTTTTTCTGAAACTAAATATTTCAAGATTTATTTCAGGACCATCGTGTAGAACTACGTAGGTTAGTTTTATAAATTCCTGAAATATTTACAGTTTCGGAAATAAAGCGTTTGCCCAAATGATATTTTTGGGAAATGAATCAGTTAGGCAAAAACTTTTTGACGAAACTAAGGTATACCAATTAGAAGATACAACTTAGAGGGATTTAATTTTAGATGAAATTATTAAAAAAAAAAACTTTTATGGATAATGATATAATTATATTGTGCGAAACACATACAAATACTATCACCTTTATCTTTCAGATTCTTCTTCTAGAAGCTGGCCCAGAGGAACCAGAGGTGGCCAGCGTACCAGCATTGGCACCAGTTCTGGCCAGTTCCAGCATAGACTGGGGATATAGAACTCAGCCCGAGGAGTTGAGCTGCCGGGCCCAAAGAGGCCAGACTTGTCCGTGGACGAGGTGAGGATGCAGGCAATGAGATGAACAGGCTCTAAAACAAAAATACTCAGTTGTATAATGACAAAAGTAATACAGAAAAACTGTATCGTAACACCACATACACCAATTAATAAATATACAAGAAAACAAAATACGTCATAATGAGTCAACAGGCGGTCTAATCACTAAATAGCGAACTCTTCCAGACTTTTTCTCTTTCAACTAATAGTAAAAAACAAAGTCACTTCCCGCCATCGGTCCGGTTTTCATCTATAGATAGAGTAATTAAGAAGAACGTTAAAATGTATCATACATAAATTCTGGTTTTTGTGCGAATTTCAATGAAAGCTCACATTGACCCAAGCGAAGCCGGTCGCAAGTTAACGCTACATAAACTTACTAGAGAGATGATATCAAGAGATACTGGGACAGATTGAATAGAGTATTGTAAACCGTCGTTTACTATGCCTTTTTTTTCTTTCATTGCCGTTGAGCAAAGCCAGAGGAGGAAACTTAATCGTGTTACAGGAATGTTTCTAGAAATACTGGAGGTATTAAAGATCTCAATTACATCTCAGGTGGTATTTTATGATTCGTTTATTAATAAATTGAAGTTACTTTAAAAGAAAAATCACTGGATAAAATTATCAGTAAAAAATATAGCTATACTTTGTGACATAACTGGTAAAACTGGCAAATGTGTTTATCTTATAACACATTGTTTATTTTGTTTCGTATATTTTTTTATTTTACTTAGTCATGATTCGGTCAATCACTCTTTGCCCTTGATTCTGATTTACATAGGTCAAGGACAGTGGCAAGTACAGTGTCAAGGGCAATGAAGAGAAAAAATTGAAAGCGATTCTATTTGGAACCACTGGTAATGCAACTTAACTCGCTACTATTCGATCGGTTTACACTACTGTACTGTCCACTATCACTGTTCACTGTCCATCGACCTTGACCAATGTAAATCGGGTTTACATTATGAGATCCCATTTTATGTCTGTATGTCGTTATTATAAAATTTAAGTGTTTCGTATATTTTTGTGAAAAATTGTTCGTGCGTTCCCTTTGATTTTTATTTCACAGCGGTAAAGTAATGGGAGGGTCAAGTGCTATAAATTATTTGGTATACATGAGGGGCAACAAGCGGGACTACGACGATTGGGCAGCATTGGGGAACTATGGCTGGAGCTATAGAGAAGTAGGTGCCACATTCAATGAAAATATTGTCACAAAAGTGGCACAAAATTTAATAGAAATATTTTTCAGGTGTTACCATTGTTCAAAAAATCAGAAAGAAATCGGAATTTAGAAGCCAAAGATGTAAAGTATCATGGAGTAGACGGACCATTAAATGTTGAAAGATTTACTTATGCGGATAAAAATGTTGTAACGCTAGTGGAGGCTTTCCATGAAACTGGCCTGCCACTTGTCGATTTCAATGGAGAAACTCAAATAGGCACGATGACTACTCAAACAACTTCCTTAGACGGAAAGAGAGTGTCAACTAATGAAGCATTTATAAGGCCCATTAGAAAAGAAAGAAATAATCTCACAGTCAAAACCAACGCTCAAGTCACTCAAATTCTCATCGAGCCATACGAAAAAGTTGCTTACGGTGTTAAATATTTTCAAGGCAACAAATGGCACGTTGCTCACGCCACGAAAGAAGTCATTGTAAGTGCTGGTTCATTGAATTCTCCGAGAATTTTAATGCTTTCTGGGATTGGGCCAGCTGATGAATTAAAAACCTTGAAAATACAAGTCATAAAAGATTTAAAGGTAGGACGAAATTTGCATGATCACGCTACTACAAATGCTATGATAATGGGACTTACTAGTGCAACTTCAACTCTCGTTAATATGAGTAGTGCAGTTAATACAATGAAACAATATAAAAATGCAAAATACAAAGATGGGCCTCTATCTGCAACTGGGCCACTGCATATCAGTGCATTCATTAGAACAGAGTTTGCTGGCGAAGATGAATCTGTACCTGACATTCAATTTCATTTTGATGGACGTAATAAAAAGGATTTTTATTCCGATCCTACAACCTATTTGGCAACAAACACGTTACCTTTCGCTTTTTATGATAGTATCAATGTTAGACCGATCCTTTTGCTTCCTAAAAGCAGAGGTTACCTAACACTTAACAAAACCGATCCAGTATTTGGTCAACCCTTAATTTATCCCAGATTCTTTACTGTCCAAGAAGATCTAAAAACTTTGGTAGCAGCATTAAAGTTTGCTATAAAACAAGAAGAAACAAACGCATTTAAAGAAGTTGGGATTAAATTTATAAGAACACCTGTAGCAGCTTGCAAGGATTTTGAATGGGGAACTGACGATTATTTAGCTTGTTTATTCACAAGATATACGGCAACTATATTTCACCCAACAGGAACTTGTAAAATGGGTCCTTATTACGATGAAGATGCTGTTGTTGATCCTCGATTGAGAGTGTATGGAGTCAAAAACTTAAGAGTAGCTGATGCTTCGATCATGCCTAATATAGCTCGAGGGAACACAAATGCTCCTGTTATTATGATTGGAGAAAAAGCAGCTGAAATGATTAAAGAAGATTGGTATGACGATAGCTACAGTTTCGTTACAAATCTAAGATCATAATGTTAACATTGTTAATAAAGAAAATGCATTCTAAATTTTAGTTTCTGTTACATATTACCATGCCTATAATTTTGACAACGGAAATACAATGATTCAGATTCAGAGTGAGTACGACAATGGACGTGTTAGTAGAATTGAATGCACATTTTGCACAGTCGGTAATAATTAGAGTTCACACAGCCAATGAATTTCACACGTTTGCCTAACCGCATTACCTATTATTTCATTCATCAATTATTTCTACGGGATAAATCGATTCTGGGACATTATTATTTGTAATATTACGCCCAGGGTTTTGTTATGGTATTTAATTGTAATGTATTCACGTTAGATTAGTCAGAAAGCAATTTAGAAATTATTAATGAAAATGTAACGAATGTTTTTATTAATACTAATAATAATAGAGTAATCTAGCAACATGTGATTAACAAAACTGTGTTAAAATTGAAATAACGATGTTGGAAAGATTGAATACTGCTCGAAATAGTATAAAGACTAAAAAGAAAATTGTTTATTTAATAACCTCTTTTGCAAGATTTATTTTCCGAAAGTACACAAATTTATGAATCTTATGTTCGGAAAGACGCCGCATGTATTCTTAAGTACCTACACAGTATTAATTATGACGCATTATATTCAAGTTCTACTAGGTACTTTGTTAAGTTGAAAACGAAATGGTCTAATGATCATTATACATAACACGAATTGCATAATTTAGATCTGTATAATAAACCATCGATATAATAGTCATGATGCATAAAACGAAATGCATAATTTCAAAAACTATAATGTTTATAAATTAAAAAATGAATATTTCTAACGACTTTAGTTAGTCTAGTTAGAATTTATTGAATAAAAATTGACTTAAAATGCATAATAAAAAGATAATGATACTAAATGAGTGTTTTGTTATTCAATCGTATGTTTTTATGCTAAAAGTTCATTATGCTTTACGTGATTAGTTAAATTAAATTATACAAAATGTTTTATACCTACTCTTTGAAGCGCACCCGTTGAGAACGTCTAACAACTATTACCTTTTATGTATTTCAAGCAGTATTGATCTCCTTCGAAACGTACTTTATCAGAATGTAATATATTTTACACTTTTCAGAGGAAAAACCATGGGAGGTTCAAGTGCTGTTAATTACATGGTATACATGAGAGGTAATCGGGGCGACTACGATGGTTGGGCGAAAGAGGGCAATCGAGGTTGGAGTTATCGAGAGGTAAGTTGTAGATCAGTAAAAAGGCCGTTTTATTTTTTTGTGTCATTGTCACAATGTTCAAGCCATATTTTATTTACTTGTGGGGGGCCTTGTGCAGGGTCCGTTTGGGTTGGTACCACCATCTTATCCATTAACCTACCGCCAAGCAGCAGTTTTTGCATTGCTGTGTTCCGGTTTGGGGATAAGATAGCCGGTGAAATGACTAGCATAGAGGCATTCCATCTTAGTCCTCAGGGTTGGCAGTGCATTTGCTGTCTTGTGAATGCGAATGTGTATGGGTTACAGTTTCCACTTACCATCAGGTGGGCTGTGTGCCTGTTTGCCTTCCTATGCCATAAAAAAAAAACTCGCCCATTACTCATCATACAAAATATTCGCCCTGAGTGCCCTGACCGAGAACCGAACCGGGAAACGCTAGCTTCGTGGGCAGGGTCCTTAAACTTTTTTCTTTGTCTCTCTCAGGCTGTCAGTCTATTTTTTTGTTTTTTTTTTATTACATGGGAATACAAACGAGCACACATGCCACCTGATGGTAAGTGGAAACTGTGACTGTGAAAAATTGGCATAAGTTCAGATTAATTGTTCTTCATATGCATCAATTTGGCTAAAGAATACTTCAAATGTTGTTCTATTGGCAAAGCCCACCCCGTATAAAGAAAACGTAATTATCTCAGTTGAAATTTCCTTCGTAAAATTTCAAGTGCCTCAATTATTTGAATAAATGATGCGCCATGCGTTTTAATTCCTTGAAAAAAAATTATTGCAAAAGACCAAAAAGAACACGGCTTATCAGATGAAAAGTCACCGTTGTTTAGCCTTATAAATGGGTTGAATCCCTTAATATACAGGGTGTTAGGTAGAGCGTTGTCAAAAAGAAACAGGCGCGTAGAAGAAACCATTAGCTATCCATTTCAGGTACTTTAACCCTTAATTTGTCTAAGGGCTATTTAATACCGTTTTTTTTTATAATTTTATTACAAGACACCGAAATTCGACCTTTAAACCCCGAAAAAAAAGGAACTACTTGGTGTATTGACAAAATTTTAATTTTGATAGATTGTTAAATGTTGTGGTGTTCAAATAAAACTGTTACTGGAAGCGTAAAGCTACTTTAAAAAATAATGGGGGCTCCCAAAGTTTCAGAAACCGATAAAGAAATCTTTCAACTTCAACTTTACAATGAAATTAAAAACAAAACCAAAGTGATTACAATTCTTCCAATTTCCTAAAAACATCTCCTGTTCACGCCAATTCTAATGGTATGCCACATGCATAACAAAACTCTTAATAATTCGAGATATTTGCTAATAACTTGTTGAATGTGGCGAATTCGATGTTTGAGAAAATTTACTTCTCTGTTCATTTACCACGTCTTACACTTATTCTTTCTCGTATTGCCATAGAGGGTACCTAGATTAAAACCTCCTCGATACTACCTACATAAAGTTTAGTAATTAATGGCCGGTATTTGACAGCTTTTGACATGTCGGTGATTTTTAACCCCATCTTTATTGTTACCTCATTATCGTTGAGTTGTGTTAGTATTTTCGTTAAGTTTATTTTAATTTAATTGTTACAATGGCGGCTTACTCCTCCGAGGAGTATGCCGACATGTTACTAGCCTATGGAAGAGCTGAATCAAACGCAAGCCATGCCCAAAGGATTTATCAAGAACGCTATCCTGACAGGCGTGTGCCTGACCGCCGCACGTTCTCTAATACGTACCGACGGCTACGGGAAACCGGGAATTTGCAGTTTCAAGAGCCTCGAGTAAACGCTCATCAACCAAATGCTGCCGACGATGAAAGGGTGTTGGACCTTTTCGACCAGAATCCCACCATAAGCATAAGAGTCGCTGCTGAAATGCTTGACTTGAGCACATGGAAGGTATGGTCAGTGCTACGGGCTGATGGAAAACACGCTTTCCATTACACTCCTGTGCAAGGTATTTACAAGTTGTTCAAGATAAAGTGATTGTTTTTTTTATTTATTGTCAGTAGTGGTCATGTTTTGCATTTTTAAATGTTTTACGCGTGTCCGTGGCCGGCCTATGTAGGTTTTGAAGTACCAACTGTCAGATCATAAATTCTTATTTTTTAGTTGATTAGTTTATGCCACCGAAGTCAGAAGCCGAGATCATTTAATTGAGAAAATTGAACATGCTTTTCAAGTGATGAAAGAAGAAATGCAACTAAAAACGACGACAGTCGAAATACGGAAGAGATATCGTGCCTGTATTGGTCAAAATGGTCATCAATTTGAGCAATTGTTGTAAAAAAA
Organism: Acleris emargana; assembly: GCA_927399475.2. Lineage (NCBI taxonomy): Eukaryota > Metazoa > Arthropoda > Insecta > Lepidoptera > Tortricidae > Acleris > Acleris emargana. The sequence continues at coordinate 3,228,375 of OV656858.1, forward strand.
ATATTTTTTTGTGTTGTGACTATGAATTAGAAAAGTTACCATTTTGGGGATTCTGAGATTTTTCCTAATAAAATTTAAATAAATTACTAACCTAACTTAACCTAACCTAACCTTATCTTCCATATGTTAGAAGGATGTTAGAGAGAGAAAACACTATCTAACTGCGTAAGACGTGGTAAATGAACAGAGAAGTAAATTTTCTCAAACATCGAATTCGCCACATTCAACAAGTTATTAGCAAATATCTCGAATTATTAAGAGTTTTGTTATGCATGTGGCATACTATTAGAATTGGCGTGAACAGGAGATATTTTTAGGAAACTGGAAGAATTGTAATCACTTTGTTTTTTTTTTAATTTCATTGTAAAGTTGAAGTTGAAAGATTTCTTTATCGGTTTCTGAAACTTTGGGAGCTCCCATTATTTTTTAAAGTAGCTTTACGCTTCCAGTAACAGTTTTATTTGAACACCACAACATTTAACAATCTATCAAAATTAAAAAATTGTCAATACACCAAGTAGTTCCTTTTTTTTCGGGGTTTAAAGGTCGAATTTCGGTGTCTTGTAATAAAATTATAAAAAAAACGGTATAAAATAGCCCTTAGACAAATTAAGAGTTAAAGTACCTGAAATGGATAGCTAATGGTCTCTTCTACTCGCCTGTTTCTTTTTGACAACGCTCTACCTAACACCCTGTATTATGCTAAAAAATCGAATGTGAAAAACTTTTGCAAAGCATACAAGTTTTGTTTGCTCAATTTTTTTTACAGGTTTTAAATATTATAAGACATTGCTGTAATCATTCTTCATTTTTCAGGTGTTGCCATACTTCAAAAAATCAGAAAACAACCGAGACATCGAAGGACACAACAAATATTATCATTCCGTCGGTGGTCCTCTCAACGTTGAGCGATTCCCCTACATTGACAGCAATGTACTGATGCTAGTCCAAGCTTATAGAGAGAAAGGTCTCCCAGTCACAGATTTTAACGGTGAAAACCAATACGGAACTGACATTGGTCAGTCTACATCGCTGCATGGCAAAAGATTTTCAGCAAATACGGCCTACATTAGACCTATTCGCTACGTTAGACCGAATTTGAAAATAATCAGCCAAGCGTATACTACTAAAGTAATAATTAATCCAATAACTAAAGCCGCTGTTGGTGTTGAATATGTAAAAGATGATCATTTTTTCACTGCTTATGCTTCGAAAGAGGTTATAGTAAGTGCAGGAGCAATCAATTCTCCTAAATTACTTATGTTATCTGGAATAGGCCCTAAAGAACACCTATCAATTCTTGGAATACCTGTTTTATCAGATTTAAGAGTTGGTCATAACCTACAAGATCATGTCACAACTGATGCTTTATTACTTGCTTTGTCAAATAAAACGTCAACTTTAGTCAGCGGTGAGCAGTTATTAAACGAGCTATATGATTATCATAAACAACCGCCTCAAAAACATGGTCCTTTATCTTCCTCTAGCACTTTAAATGCTATAGCTTTTATTAAAACTGAATTTGCAGAAAATGATTTACCTGACATACAAATACATGCGGATGGTAGAAACGTTGAAGAGTTTTACTCTGACATGCGTACTGCTAGTGCTAGCAGCGTTTTGCCTTTAGCTTTTTACAGTGGTATGCAAATGAGACCTTTGCTGTTGGTTCCGAAAAGTAAAGGATTTATTATGCTTAACCACACCGATCCAATATTTGGCCCACCGTTGATATATCCTAGGCATTTCACGAATAGTTTTGATTTGAATCCTTTAATAGCTAGTATGAGGTTCTTGGTTAGTTTGGAAGAAACTCCAGCATTTAGACAGAGTGGTGCTACTTACGTTAAAATCCCTGTCCAAGGATGTGAAAGTTATATCTGGGGTACAGATGAATATTTCACCTGTATTTTAACTCATTATACATCTACAATTTATCACCCGGCCGGGACTTGTAAGATGGGACCAAGATGGGACCATGAGGCAGTGGTGGACCCAAGATTTAAGGTTTACGGTATAAAGAAATTGAGGGTTATAGACTCGTCTACAATGCCTACAATCATACGAGGAAATTTGAACGCTCCAACTATTATGATGGCAGAAAAGGGAGCTGACATGATTAAAGAAGAAATATTATATTATTAGATAAAACGTTTTTTTGTAACAGTGATTGTTATAAAATAACAGCAGACGGTAAAGAATTTGGGTAAAAAATTCATGGTTTTCCTGTAAATAAAACTAAACCAAAAATGAATAAATGTGAATACTATTAAATCAATTTTTTTTTTTTTGCCCCCTTATCTAATATAATATAATTTAATTTTATAATAATTATTCTAAACCGGGACTTAATCGCGTAAAAACATTATGAATACCTCGACGTTTCGATCGTGTTGCAACGGTCCTGGTCACGAGCAGAATCTGACCCTTGCAACACAATCGAAACGTCGAGTAATATTGTTTTTACGCGATTAAGTCACAAGAACTTAGTGAAAGTAAGTATAAGAGAAACAACACAATTTTAAATAAAAATTCTACTGCAAACACACACAATTTTGTGATTCTTACACAAAATTGTTACCATTTCTTTTACTAATCACCTGTTTTCGGCATTCCGAAAAATTCATCTTAAGTTGTCATCTCCGACGTAAAATTGGAGGTAAGTTGGGTAAATTACAGTTTTTGCTACTCCTTTGGTGAAGCATTCTAGAAAAACAATCCTTGACATCGTTTAACCACTTCCACAGAAATTTTGATGACTTTTCTAAAACACGTTTTTGTTTCAAAGCACTAGAGATTCTTTTCGCTCAGCAAAATACCTAAGACACTGTTCATACGTGACTTTAACGAGAGTACAATTAGCGCGGGGATGCCGTGTGCGATTGTATTTTGTTTTATCTCGTTAGAAGTCGCGCTTACTTACTTAACTAGTGACGGAGAAATTGTAGACTTCCGCGACGCAGCGAGTTTACTAACGAGTCGTAGTTATTGCTGGAAGATAATAATACACTATGTTTTTTTTTAGTAATGATAACTGTAACGGTTTTAAAGATATTTCATTTTTAAATTTAATCAGTTAATCACGTTGAATTGGTAAGGCTCTTAACTGTCTGTGTATGTCTCGCCAACATTGACGTATTTGACAGTGACTATGAGTTAAGGCCTTTAGCCCTTTTAGAATGACCAAAGATACAACATTTAATTACTTTGTTCTAAACAGAGTTTTTTTTTTTTTTTGCAATATTGCAAAATTAATCTACCACTTAGTTTCTATGGATGTACCTAGTAATATGCCGAAGTTATCGTAAATCAAAAAAAAAGACGTGTGGCACTCGGGGACTGCCGCGGTATAGCTATTGCATGTCGTACAAACGCACACAACGCCGTGTCGAAGACTGCCGAACTGAAACGACGTTAGACGATGCACGGCCTTCAAGCCACACCTCCTTGCCCGTCGGAGTGGGGAGCGTGAGGTTTTTTCGTTACGGAATTTCAGGATTCGGTCCCCGCGCTCAAGGCCCGCGATAGAAGCTATGCAATAGCTTAAAAACACGGTGTATAGTAAAGGTAAATGAAAAGTTGCTTTATGGTCGCTAGGTGTTTGTAATGTGACCTGTTACCTGTTTTCTGTTATTTAGGTTAGTTTTTTAAGTTATGGTCGCGCTGAAAATCAGCTGTGCAATGCTGAGAGGGATCCCGTTCAACTTAAAGTTTCCTTTTTAGGGTTCCATAGTCAAACTAGGAACCCTTATAGTTTCGCCATGTCCGTCCGTCGGTCCGTCCGTCCGTCCGAAGCCTATCTCAGAGACTCTTAGTACTACAAAGCTGTAATTTTTGCAGTCTTAGGATTGCACTGCAGTCTTGAGAATGCGAATGTCTATGGGTCACAGTTTCCACTTACCATCAGGTGGCCTGTGTGCTCATTTTGTCTTCTCTATGCCATAAAAAATAAAAAATACATACATACATACATACCTTCACGCCTTCATTCCCAGAGCGGGGTAGGCAGAACTACAGAATTACCAACAACTCCAAAAACTGGTTGATAACTCTGTAACCACAATTTGCACAATTAGGCTAAGATGTTTAAAAAATAAAAAAAAACATATTAGTTACGCCAACAAAGTGTTAAAATAAAATGTTTTTTTTTTTATTTACCTCTCCTACACGAAACGTGATAAAAAAAAAATCTCGTTTACCTCGTTATTTATTTATTTAATCTGTATTGCACAAAAGAATACACTTAATAGATAAAAGGCGAACTTAATTACTTCAGGCATTCTCTACCAGTTAACCTTTGGGCAAAGAAGATATTGTGGTGGCGGTGCAACATAGCATCTTACATAATTTATACGTAATAATATGTAATGTATGTGTGGTGTCGTTGGATATGTCTTTCAATATTGCGGGTTTGTGTAAACAATTCTTTTTAAGGTATCCCTTTATGAAAAATTAAGCTTTAAAGCGCTAATTTTTGTTAGAGTCATGTGTCGTCGCCCCCCCCCCCCCCCCCCCCTACAGCCAAAACTACAAATACTAAAAATCAAAAATATGCACGGCTCTTAAGTTGTTTTGATACCAACCTCATAATAGTACATTATTGCCTAGGCGCGGAAAGTAAAGGATTTCCTGACGATGTGGTTAGCAGGCTGAGCAATAGCGAAGCCTGCTAAAATACAAGTTAGGAAATCCTCGTTTTTGCCGAGGCATATACGAGTACAATGCTTTTCTCAATCAATGCCAGGAAATGATACAAATACATGATTATAAGATTTTTTTAAACATTTGTCAATTTCGAAGATGTTTTTTTGAAAACTACGGGAATTTTAGTTAAGATAGTTCCACGCAAGACGAGCCCCGCCGCCGCACCACACGCCCCCACCCACAAGTTTGGTGTAAGGGATTTTTTTCATGTTCCTTTCGATTTTATACGCAATAGAGAGCACTTTTAAAAAACAATATGGACATGGGCGGAAAGTGTTTTCATATGGTTTTTGTACTCCTACGGAAAACTAACATGTTCTTTCCGAACATGTTAGAGAAAAATTACAAACGTAAAGTGAGTGAAAACGTCTAAAAGAAATTCACTTCACCCACAAGTTTTAAAGCACTTAGCTCCTAACCATCGCCAAACAGTACTTATTAATTGTACTTTGATGAAGTTCTATGCCGTAAAATGTAAAACCACCGTAACTAGAACTCTTAACGACTTCCTGTGTACCCTTTGTGGTGCGAGTGTTATTGAGAATGGAGGGGGGGACGGAGGTCTTTTGAAATTGGTGATGATTTCAGAAGCTTGAGATTGTACGCGGTTTATGGAGGCAGATAATGGGGATGCTGCAACGGCAGATGGGTCTTGTCTGAGGCTAGGAAGTAAGCGGGAAAGAAAAAACTTTTTTGCTATATTAGGTATTTTGACGACACAGGCCTAGTTGGTAGTGACCCTGTGATTCGTTTGGGCAAACATTTGCGCGTATTTTTTTCTGATTATTGGATATTTTCTATGTATTTAAGTATTTCAATAGTTGATTAGTACCCATAATAGAAGTTTAGAGCGTAGTTTGGGACCAGGACGAATTTTGTGAGAATGTCCCTCGAAATTTACCTAATTATTTATAATATGTATGTGTGCAAGATCGCATCCGAAATGTGTGTGTGTATGTGTGTGTGTGTGTAAACACTTTATTGTACACAAAAAAAAAAACAGAAAATCTAATACAATACAGAGTTAGAATGTACAAAGGCGAACTTATCCCTTTAAGGGATCTCTTCCAGCTAACCTTTGGGTGATTGAGTAAAATAAGAAAGCAGAATGCGGTAGACATTATTTAGTACAAAACAAAAACCAACACGCTTCAAAACACGCATAGCCGACGTTGATGAAAAATCAGCCAGGCTCAAGTGGGATTTGGTCGGACAACGCCGCATGCACCGGACCGGCGAGCGTGGCAGATCAAATAATTTGAAATGGTAGCCTAATTGTCTGATTTAATAAGCGTGTCAGCTACGTCGTTGGCAAGTATTAAGTTTTTCTAAAAACATATAATTTGTGAAACGTCGAAAAATGGGGAGTAGGTACCTTAAAACTTGATTCACCCTTGAATCGCCTGCCAGAAATCAAAACCGGTAACGGTAGCTTTGTAGACTTTTGAGTACTAACATCTGGTAGTGTAGGGTATGCATATTATTGTGGCTATCAAATGTAGTGTAGTCCATATAAGCTCGTCAGAGCGTATGGCGCAGTTGAATACAACCAAATGGTTTTATTGCCTAACGCATTCGCAATCGTCATCGACTTCAAAGTGTAGCAATTGGTATTGTTCATATTGTTACACTGACTCTAATTCGAAAACAATTTCGAGGAATAGACTTTTAAAGCCGATCTGAATTATTTCGAAATACTTCGACAAAAGTATATTTAACCTTAGTTTGACTTTCGTTTTCGGCTTTAAGCCCCCTAGGTGTATCTTACGAGTTGTTTAATACGCAATTACAATGACTTTTTATCATTAGATACCTATCATTTAATTGTTGTAATTTATTATAAAACGCCATCATGTCATCCATAAAATGTCTGCTAAATAAATAAAGATATTAAAACAATACTATTGGGTCAAACACAAAATTGATGATATGGGTCTCTTAAAATTACCTATTCTTTCGAATTAGAATGTAAAAACCGTGAGTTTTTTTTTTGGTTCATCCCAATTGTTTTCAGACTCGCCTTCAGACTGTTAAAAATTAACGATTGCGATTGCAAGTGCGCAGATAAGCCTGCAGATCCATGTTTAACACGTTCAGGGACAGCACTTGGAGAGACGTAAACTAAAACCCTCGTGATATGGCACTACGGCTGTGGCCGATGTTTTTAATTACACCAAAAACGGAACTCCGTCCACTGCCGGCTATTTCCCATAGCATTTATAGGAATCACGGACTCTGTGCCATTTTAGGCTTTAACACAACCCGATAGTGCCACAGCAAAGAAGCTCTAGGGCAACCTCAGCCTCACGCCCTACGCTGAAAGGGGAACGACGCGTGTTGTGACACATCACGGCTGTGGACGTAACGGCCGTGGACGAGCTGCCACAACAGGTAAGATTTTTGTAGTACGAAATTACATACATATTTTTTCCGCCATAAAGTGGCACAATGTTTGACATGGCGTTAAATGTGACAGTTCGTCCATGGCCGTAGAAAATATTGTATGAGACTTATTTGTGCCATATCATGCAATTTCGAAGATAGTGCTGTGTCCGTAAACGTGTTAATTAGGCCTGCTTCCCTGTACTTCAATATCTAGGTGAAAGGCGTCTTCGAATCCCTCTCTAAATCGTTTGTTTCGTGGCCACACTATTTTCTTGGAGATGAGTCAGCTCAGATATTTCGCCGGGCTTTGTTTTCAACTTTCTTGTTACTCATTCATATAACACGTCTGAATTGTGTGCTCTAATTTTTTAACCGACCTTAAAAAAAAAAATGAGTCTATGTTTGGACGTTTGTATTATTAATGTGATCAAATTTTATATTAAATATTTGCATACGCATTTTAGTAAATCATGGAATGGGCTGATAATAAGTTAATCTTTACACATTACATAACCATGGAGTTTAATGAATATTAACAGCAGTAAAACAATAGTGAATTTAATACTTAGTGTGAAGGCATAGTAATAAGTAATAAATAATAATATTTTTTTAAAGAGGGAAACTTTATCGTTGCACAACGTGTCAGTTCATTAGTCAAGTTCTTATCTACCTGGTAAGGGTGCGTTCCTATATTCAAAACGAGTGAATGTGTGGAAAATTCTCTACAATATTGATGTTACTAATACTTTTATCGTTTTATCTATTTCTATAAAGAAACGATACAGAAAAGTGGCAATCACTCCACCGACCAATGCATAACTTTTAAAATAGTGAAGTAATCCTAAAAGTTGTTTTTGTAACTCTCTTGTCATTGTTACCTTGGTAAGTATAAAAATCTTTTAATATTTAACAAAAATAGGATCAACGGGAAAAAAAAAATATTTTGGCAAAAAAAAAAAAACGTTCCAATCCTTTATTTCTGATAAGGATAAAAAATTATATTGTCTAACCAAGCTCTTGTCATACCCCATAGAAACTCCAACTCAAATTCAAACTACATCATCAGATCTCAAACCGTAGTTCCGCTACTCAATATCAATAACTACCCCCATGAATATTTATAAGGTTGTCTCGTGTATTAGCTATAGGAGTGACAGTGACAACGATACCCAGTAAATCAACGAGTTAATTCAGCTTACTGAGTTAAGTAATTATGCGTGTCGCTCATTTACTTAATTAATTTCGACGTTTATTTGACCGTAGTTTAGTTTAGTTTATTTATTCATCAATGTAATGTTACAATATAGATTGCATTGCATGTCAAAAAATATGAAATTACATTGATATTGTCAACATTAATACAAATAATAAAATAATAATACAAAAAAAACACATAAATAATCAAAGGCAACATTAATAAACAACTAATAACTAATAAATGGTCAGTTTCCGACGTCAATATACAAAAAGTAATAAAGGTCAAACAAAAAATAATAATTTTATAATTTAAGTTCCATATATTCGTCAACGGAGTATAATGGATTATCCAATAAAAGGCTTCTCAGCTGATGTTTAAATGCTTCGTCAGATGGTACATTCTTAAGTTTGGCGGGTAGACGCTCATAGTATGTGGGACCGATGACACGCGGGTTCTTACCCGCAAGTGCCATGCGACGGGGAACTGTCCTCAAACGCCCGGTGTGGCGGAGCTCCTTGCCAGGAATATTCACCCGTGCGAAGGATGAAATATTATTCCTTACGAACATTACTATTTGAAATACATAAACCGAGTAGTGCGTCAATATGCGGTGCGCAACAAAAATACCACTGCAAGAATGCCTAGGTTTCACCCCGGCTAAAGTGCGTAAGGCACGCTTTTGCATAAGAATTATTCTGTTGGCATCCGTGGAGTTTCCCCTTAGGAGCGTACCGTACGACATCAGAGAGTGAAATTGTGCAAAGTACACCTGTTTCAACGCATCATTTGCAATAAGTCTCTTCAGTTTACGCAACGCAAAGACTGCACCACTCAGTCTATTACACAGTTGGTCGACATGGCACTTCCAATTAAGATTAGAGTCAAGTGTGAAGCCCAAGAACCTACACTCATTGCATATCGGCATCGGCCCGTTTGCTACGCACGTAGGAAGAGAGACACTTCGGCCTGAGAAAACCATGGTATTGGATTTCGACAAGTTTAAGATCAAACCATTTGCCGAAAACCACGTTTGCAACTGCTGGCACGCGCCATGAATTTTCTCCCCGAGCTGTTCATACGTGCGCGCACTAACCACGACAGTCGTGTCGTCCGCAAAGAGCACCGAAAGGCCAGCTGTAATGGCTGTCGGAAGGTCATTGACGTAAATTAAAAACAGCGTGTTCCCTAATGCCGACCCTTGAGGGATCCCAAGACCCACACTTCCGGTCATAGACTGCATTCTTTTGCCGTTTGCGGACAACTTAACTGCCTGTTGACGGCCGGACAGGAACGACGTGAGTAGACGGTTGCTGATATTAGTGATGCCGTAGTGATGCAACTTGTCCAAAAGCATTCCGTGATTGATCACATCAAAGGCCTTGGACAAGTCGCATAGAATACCCGCTACCTTGTACCTTTCATCCAGGCCAGTAACAATGCAGTCAAATATTTTACACGCTGCCGCAGTCGTTGAGGTCTTCTGCCGATACGCAAATTGCCGGTCCGTCAAAAGGTCGTTATTCTCGAGGTGGCTCATGATGTGCGACGACAGAATTGACTCCACTATTTTAGAAATCGTAGGGACTATTGTTATCGGCCTGTAATTGTTGACGTCACACCTGTCTCCCTTTTCCTTATACACAGGACACACTCTGGTACATTTAAGGACATCAGGGTATACGCCAGTAATAAAAATAAAATTAATTAATTTAACTAAAATATCACCAATAATCGGCCAAATAAATAATAAAATATCAAGTGAAATGTCATAAGTGTCGGTAGTTTTACGCGTTTTTAACATGGACTGTAGCACCTGGTCCAGCATGCCCCTCGTGACGGCGGGCAGGACGAGCGCGGGCACGGCCGCGTCGCGCAGGTGTCCGCGGAGGTACCGCTGGCTCAGGGGCCGATCAATGTCGATGACATGTTTTGAGGCTATGTTCAAAAAGTGTGAGTTAAACATGTCAGGAATATCATTATCGGTAATAATCATTTGTGTTGTTGGGTCTCTAAGGTTTATATTCATTGGGCGGGTTTTTGTGCCTATTTCTTCGTTAACTATCCTCCAAATTTCCTGGCGTGGGTTTTTGCTACCTGTTAGTCTTTGCTCAATGTGGGTTTGGTGGGACTAAGCCGGCCATTTTGTTTTATTGTTTCAGGTTATGATGAAAACGTAACGAAATATTTTTTGTTTTATTTGTATGTTTGTATGGTTCTTTGATCCTTAGAAATGACTAAATTGATTTTGACAGATGGTAAGTTTATTTTATAGGATTTGTTCTTAACACTACAAATGCATGTCATTTTTATTATAGTTCAGAGAAAACATAAGAATTTCGCAGAATACTAATTTTGCGTAATTGTTATAAAATAAATCTTACTCAATCTACTCTATTCTACCAGGATTACAGAAAACATAAAAAACATATTTTCCGTTTCAGCTGGAGAAAAGTTATGCGAAAACCAAATTCAGGTGTAATTTTTTTTAGTGAAATAGATTATACACAAGATTGCAATCTTAAAATTGTAGTGTTGAGAACACAAATGTCTATTTATACAGAGTTATTGGTAAGTCGACCTATTCCCCTCTAGGGATTATGGGGGAGGTAATTTGCAATCATTTTGGTCCCATAATACCATCAAATGTGAAAATCAAAAATTAACGCATCTCCAAATGTAAATAAAAAAAAATTAGCTCCTAAATCATTTTGTTTAATAGCTTTTGTACAAGGTAAAATTGCTGTTCTTATGCAATATTAAGAGTAGAATTATCTGTACACACACAAGTAAGTACAGTAGAAATCTTATTGCCATTTTGCGACTCCGTCACCAGATCAGTTCTTACTTACAATAATATTACATTGTCAGGCCAACTAATGTTAAATAGGATCTTAAGCCTAAGGATCAGTATAAGATGAGGTCGTTTTAAGAAAACACCGGTCAGGAGTACCCTTTATTGACTGACACACTTGTATGTAGAGACATTATGAGTGCGGAGGAAGTGAGGAAAGTTTGTTTGAATCGTAGTAAGTGGGAGAAAGTGGTCAAAACCCCCAGTGAAGGGTCCACGGAAAGAACATGTCTAGTCACATTAGTAACTTATTGAGATATCGCGATTTGAAAGTTAGGAACCATGCCATTTTGTACGTAATTTTCGTGTAGAGGTGTTTTTAAGAGTGAAAAGATATAAGCTATATGAAGATGTATATCTGAATCTGAGAAGTAGGTAATAGTTCACGTTTCGTCCTCTACATTATGAGATTCAAACCTCATTTTCAAAAATAAGTGACTAGACATGTTCTTTCCGTGGACCCTTCAAGTGTTAGTTGCTATGGCAAAAAACTTCTCATACGTCTTTGCGTTTCTCGTTTAAGGCTGAAGCCAGACGAGCGTATTTGCTTCTCCATTCATTATACTACTACTACTACTATGAAACTGAATGGAGAAGCAGAAATTACGCGACTCACAACTCAAAAAATACGCTCGTCTGGCTTCAGCCTAACATGAACGCAAACGCTTTCGAATCGAACAATCTTAAGATTGACTGACTGCAAATGCTACACGCTAGTCATTTCAACAGTTGTCTTGTCACTGCTTATTGATGCAAGGTTAAAGAAAAAGATGGTAAAAGTAACACTCAAAGACCATGCGCAAAGTTTAATAAAATTGTTAAATAAAAACTCATACAATTCAAATGTCCTCCCGTAATAGAATGAATTTTAAAATGTAAATCCGTCATTACAGACATTAATTCTGGCTGGGGAATCTCGAAAACTTCGAGGAAATTTAGAGTACCTGCGACTACTCATTTAAATTTTATATAGAAGTTGCATCCGCTTCCCGGAAACTTTCGCTTGTTTTCTGGTGATGCCAGCCGCTTGGAGATTTTCGGAAGTTTGATCTTTGTTGACAATGGTCAACTCTTGTGAAGCGCTGGTAGATTCTTGACGTGTTAAAGTGACCGCGAGGCCTACTTACTGAATAAATGTATTATATCTTTATCTTTCAAATGTGGAAGTTGAGAACGAAAAAATAATAAAGCAGGAAGATGGTTGACTCATGTTACCGATTTATGACGCCATAGTGCAGTATCAATTTGTATGAGGCGTTTTTTTTTTCAACGCTTAGTAGGAACGTCGAACTTTTATTCCAATTTCGGACTATTGCAGTGCTCGCATTGCAGTTGGTCCCAAAAAACTAAATCAAATAGGTAGCGTTTTTTAGGAAAAGGAAGCTTAAATAAAATAGGTCTGTCTTTATTTTTAATTGAGGCCCGAATGTTCTTATATTTGGAATCATTTTATGTGTAGGTACGACTACCTAAACAGCTAACCGCGTAGCTACCTATCAAAGAAAACCTTCATATTTCCCCCCAAATACGGATATTTTCTCCGCCTTTTTTCATTTTAGTCTGGCAACCCGCTAGAGTGACTTTCTTCCGAGGATGCTACAGCATAATAATTGGCTTAGTTCTCCAAGAAGGCGGTTTGTCCGCATCGACAAATGCATTAACGATGTTAAAGCAAAACTTTACAGCGACGTAAATAACTTGGTGGTCATTTTTTAGTTGCTGTTGAATTTTAGAGTGGTTTTAAGTTTCTAGGCGAGTGCAGTACGGCTAACTAATTAATCTTCAGAGTTATTTTATGAAAAGCTTGCTGTATTGTATTTGTCTAGCTTGAAAAGAACCAGGCTGTAAAAGAGAGAGATATTACATGGTGCCCAGACTTCCACATGTCACATGGAAGAAAATCAGCTATACTTACTATACTATACAACTATTTTTTCATAAGAAAGTCAGCCAGAGCTAATATCGACTTTTCACTCACTTTGACTTGAAAACTTTTTTGCAGCTTAAAAAATACACACTAAACATCAAAAAACATAAAAAAAACAATCGCTAAAAGTAAGGATTTAACGAACGAAAATGTTAAGTTAACTTTGCTTTAAAAATATAAATTCACCATTACTTTTAGTTGTTTTCCATAATACAACGTGAATTACACCTCGCATCAACTCATTTAAGAATGTAGGTCAGGTCACTGAATTCGGCTTTTTTTTGTGAGTGTAATGAATGCAAGACGCTCTATCTATTGAAAATAGTAGCATCTATTAAAATATGATAATATAGATAACTCCGCCATGAGGCAATAACAAACTATCAACAATACCTGGAACAGACCAAAAAAAATAACTCACGGTTTTTACATTGTAATTCGAAATAATAGGTAATTTTAAGAGACCTATTTCATTAGCCTGTTTGTGCAAAATGTGGTTATAGAATTAAGAACAAATTCTTAGAGTTTTTGGTAATTCAGCCTATCCCACTCGGGGATGAAGGCGTGATGGTATGTATGTATTTTATTAATTTTGTATTTGACCCAATAGTTAGGTTTTAATATCTTTATTTATTTAGCAGTCCTTTTATATAAGATTACATGATTATTTTAAATTTGGGTTGCCATTTTATAATAAATTATTACATTTAAATGATATCTAATGATAAAAAGTGATTGTAATAGTGTAATAATACATACTGTTTCAAGCGGTTTTCACCTACCCCGTAAGATACATCTAGGAGAACTTCAAGACAAAAACGAAAGTCAAACAAAGGTCAAATGTACTTTTATCGAGATGTCCAAAATAGATAAATATTTCAAAAACTTAATCATGCAGATCGGCTTTAAAACCCTAATCCTAGAATTGGCTTTCAAATTAGAGAATTTAAAAAAATATGAACAATCCCAATTGCATATCGTCGGTGATACTGCAAAAACGCGTAACTAACTAATTTATGATAGAGCAAAATGAACCTTACTGCCTTATTAAAAGGTGCATTTTGCTCCTTACTTCAAATGTTACTTACGCGGTTTTGCAGTTTCATCGACGATATCACCGAATAGCCAAAGTTTACCCTACAGTCGAGAGTCTACAAATACGACTAGATGTATCCATGTTTAGACTTTATTAGAATGCAAATGGTATAAAAGTGAATATATTTATTTGTAGTATAGTTAGTTTGGCACCTGTGTGGTCACCGGGTTAGAATAGTGCCACTCCATGTCTTCTCGTGGATGTCGTGAGGCGACTAAGGGAATAATAAAGGCTTCTAGTACTCTTAGGCGATGGGCTTGCAACCTGTCACTAATACACTTGTAAACATCTTAGCCTGTTTGTACAAAACGTGGTTACAGAATGATCAACAACTTATTTAAGAGTGCTAGGTAATTCTGTAGCTCTGCCTACTCCACTCTGGAAATGAAGGCGTGAGTTTATGTATGTACAGTTAGTTCGGGACTGGGGCAATATGTGTGAGATATTCCCTAGGTCTTTATTAATTACTATTTTCTACTCAATCAACGGATTACAGGTTTTCCTAATTACTGTGATAATGATAAACATAATTATAAATCCCGCCATTAAATAGTCTGGTTAATGAACCCACACTATATTAACGTTATTAACGTCTAGCGAGTTAATAACATAGAGAAATATATTCTAAATAGTAATTAACTAACTTCAATGAACTCGATCGAGTTAGGGGAAATGCGAATGGCCTTCCATGTATACAAATTTTAATCTTATTTACTCTTTGGTTAGGCAAGCATTGAAAATGATTACCATTATTATAATACGATGTTAATTACTTTAATAATTTATTTTACGTTTTAAAGTTGTTTTTCATCATTATTTATACCTATCGTTAATTATTATTTGTTTATTAGCTATACGTAATTATAATACCTATCACAAAAATTCAATGGACCAAGACTTAAAACATATCCTCAAGGATTGCCCACTTACCAAGTACGACGGTGACCCGGCGGGCCAGTTCACCCTAGCAAATGACTCAATCCAATGGATACAAGGACTAAAATTAGCATTGCAGTTAAGTTATAATATTAAAGACGAGCGATTGTACAAATGCCATACGAATAAATAAATAAATGTCAATTTGGCGTGTCAACATGTGCCCTAGATTTCACAGGACAGGATTCGCCTAGTATTGAAATCATAAGCAATTTGTACAACTAAACGATATTTTTAAGACTCAAATTTCATTTCCATTTTCAACATTTTCATTTTTATTTTCAATTATTCATATTTAATTTTGTTGACTTTAACAGCGTACTAAAGAGTCGGGTTTTGCAATTAAATGGAAGTCATTGCTTGAATAAATGAAACGTTAAGCCTCGTGGTGACGGTCGTATCACTGGTAGATGACGTGATAAAAATAGTCACGTGATCTACCAGTGACGCGATTGGTTTGGAAAACGCTATTGGAAACGCTAGTTAGCGTAATGAATCTTGGCTAGGAACAGCGTAGAGTGGCATCAAACAAATGCATAGAAATGTATGAGGCATACCATGAGCTGCAGCGATGAGATGAATTCTATGTATTGATGCCGTAACGTAGTTAAATCGTATTTGTTTATTTGCAACATATAAACCGATCAATATTTAATTAAGTACAGAGATAGATTATAAGCTTGGAGGAGAAAAAGGGGTAGATTTTATCCCTGAAAATGATACATGTCAGGTCAGTACTTCAAGTAAGAAGAGCGTCAGTGGCTTAGTGGCTTAGGGGTTGACTCGTGATCGTAATGTACCGAATTCGAACCTCCGCGGTCACCATGCACCAATGAGTTTTTCTAACTTAACTGCATTACCTGATGCTCTTACGGTGAAGAAAAAACATCGTGAGGATACCTACACATTCGAACAGCTGAGTGTGTAAGAGGGAAATTGCACAAAGGATCCTAAAGAGTTGAAGTGTAAGATAAGGTAAGACTCCAAGTACGAACATTAACTTCTTTCAAGCAAGTAACGTTACGGTGTTGTCGTTACCAGTTGCAATATGCAACCTGTGTCTGTGTTTAGTACTAAAATTGAAAAGCAAGTTGACATTGATAATATTATTATACGCTTTAAATATTCCTGCTCGAGCTAGTGAAAAGATACAGAGAACATTATACAAAATCTCTGTCGCAGGCAAAAGCTAGTATTATAAAAGTGACATGGTACCAAAGAATATTATATAAATGGCGTCGACTATACATCCCCATTATGTACAACTACCCGCTCAAGCTCTGTGTATGTGCTTAGTAATATACATAATGTAAATACGACTCCCGGCTTGGGTTATTTTGAACTTCTCTTAGTACACCAATTTGCTCCTTACTGCTCGAGACCATTGTCCCTCGCTCAACTGCATAGAAGTAGCTAGTGATGGGATAGTTATCGGTAGTGTTATATCGATATTCTTTAGTTAAAATATCAATGCATGCGTGTATTTAAATCGTTGAAAAAAAAATAAAAAAAAACAACTTAAAATAAGGAATTCACAAAGGTGAGTTTAATATTTTAATTTGAGTTTAATTTTGTACGTATGTACTTACTAACAAAATGGTCGAAGTGATAGTACACAATCTTTAAAATGCAAAAATCAGTTTTTGATGTATTATAATGTTTTATGTTATATAAAGATTTCAAAACACCGAATAAACTTTTTCAGATTTTTAAAGACAATTAATTTGTTACTTTATTTGTTAAGATGAGATGACTCAACTAGTTATAATTCCGTATAAAAACAGTAAAAATGAAGTCAAATGATAATTAATGTTGTTAGTGAAGACCGAAAATACCTACTCGTGTTTGTCCAAATGGTTTTAGCCAAGCCAACCAAAACACATCAAAAAAATTGAAATGTTGATCTAACTTTTAGCGTTGCTTCTAAAGCTAGCGTAGTATTTGAGTGGATACATTTAATAAATTGATAAGGTGGAACGGGTGTTATGCCCTAATTGATAAGATTTCATATTTTCAAGACTTTAATTTTATTCGTTTTATAGATACTGTTTGGAAGGAGGAAGACACTAATAGTTTGATTTTTTCCCTAGGATGTATTATTATTTTATTAATAATTTATTAAGATGTTCTTATTCTAAAAGGGCGTAATTTCATTTCTACGACACAATGGACATAATATTACGTTAGTCCAATCTGTATAAAAAAAAAAGGTTTTCTTTTTAATAATGGCGATCAACCGATCTCAAGTATCTATCCATCTATCAATAGTGTCAATGTCAAACTTGAAGTATGACAGCTTTTTTTCTCGTGAAAAAGGCAATGGTATTATATCTATTCAGGCATAGTATTGGTAAAACTCGTTTTTTTTTTTAACTTACTTGTAATTTTGTCAATAAAGAAAAATAAATCTAAATAAATATTTTGCCGTGTTCAGGAGGCAAACCCCTTTCGATTCGTATAGTAATTTGCAGGTGTCACCAAAATGAAATGTTGTCAATTCTCTAAATACATGTTGCATTAGTTAAAGTTTAGTGTCCCATATTAATTTGACCGATTTTTTATCTATCGATAACCCTGCGCTCATCCCTATTTCACGCCGCGGCAGACACCTTAATGGTCCGCCACTTCGCTCATTTTCCACGGAACCACGTTATTTTATCTCCGTGTCAAGCCCTCTCTTGCTATTGTAGTTTTATTTTCATTCCCACAAACACAACTAAAGGTATGTTATTGGTGTTTCAGAGTTTTTAGTTTCAACCAATTTAACAGAATAGTTCTTGAGAAGCTGCACGCTTTTAAACACTTAGATAATAGAGGTGTAAGTTTGATTGAAATCTTGGTTCATCGATATCGATATTGCATTGTTGAAGTTTTGACCGGGGTTGTATTCTTCTCGGTAAAACCTTATTACTTTCGACATATTATTACGCGACTGTTATTACTGTCAAGTAAATAAGAGCTAAGGTCAAGCGGGGCTATTACGTCAATGGGGAAATTACGTCGAATGGCTTTGTCTCCCGTTTTAAAGTTCGTACCGAAAAAGTACATCTTTTGACATGTATATATTTTTAAGCTTCTGTACTAATAGAATCTGTCCGTCCATCCGTCTGTCACAGCCAATTTGCTCCGAATCTACTAGACCAAATCAGATGAAATTTGGTTGGATTGTGTAATCTATGTGTTACCCAAACACAAATGTGCGTTTATTAATTAGTGTTATTTTTGGGGGACATAATATTAAAAAATAAAAAATAAATTGCAACCTTACTGTGTTCTATATCTAAATTATCTAATATAGGACTTGTTATGAGGATATCAAATATATTTTTGTCACTATTGTAAAATAAATAGTTTTGATTTTATTTAATAAAGAAGAGTAAAATATACCAGCCCCCCCCCCTGATCCCCGAAACTACTAAGCCTAAAATTTGAAAAAAAAAGCATAATTAATTTAGTTCATTGCTTTACATCACAGGAGAACCTATAAGAATTCTGTTAACAACAAAAAAAATATGACGTAACTCACACTTGGCCGGTTTTATTTTTCTCTACTTCACTCACTCACTTCACTCTTCGATACGAACTTAAGAACGGGAGTTAAAGCCACTTGACGTAATTGCCCCGTTGACGTAATAGCCCCGCTTGACCTTATCATAATGAGGTTTTATAGAGTAAAATAAAGCCCCGTTCTTAATAACTTCGAAGTTACTACGGTAACGTCAACGTTAGGTATGTTCCATTCTGTAAAACAATGTTACTTTTATTTATTAACAGTAATGCTAATGATACATACACATACATACATAAACTCACGCCTTCATTCCCAGAGTGGGGTAGGCAGAGCTACAGAATTACCATACATACATACATAAACTCACGCCTTCGTTCCCGGAGAGGGGTAGGCAGAGCTACAGAATTACCAACAACTCTAAAAACTTGTTGGTAATTCTGTAACCACATTTTGCACAATTAGGCTAAGATGTTTACCAGCGTATTAGTGACAGGTTGCAAGCCCATCGCCTAACAGTACTGCAAGCCTTTATTCCCTTATTCGCCTCTTACGACATCCACGGGAAGACATGGAGTGGCACTATTCTAACCCGGACACCACACGGGTCCCACCACACAGAATTACCAAGCACTCTTAAATAAGTTGTTGATGTTCGGTGTTTGTGAATAGTAGTATCCTACCGCAGTTACCTTCTTCTCACTCCACATCCTCCCCTATTGATATCTCTAGTATAAATATTGCTGACGACTTAATATACAGGCATCTTAAATACATATGCGTAAACAAGGGTGCTGGCCTTGACGATATTCATCCTTTTCTAGTTTTTAAACTTCATGCTGAGCTTACAGCTCCTTTAGCTAAGCAGTTTAAAAAGTCACTTTGCGAGGGTGTTGTTCCTAGCATCTGGAAGCAGGCTATCATTACCCCTGTTCACAAGGGTGGTGACAAGAATAACATAAAATTATATCGACCTATTTCTAAATTATGTGTATTCGCAAAGATTTTTGAAAAAATCGTAACTAAGGAGTTAACCGCTGTAGTTTCACGACATATATCGCTACATCAACATGGTTTTTTCCGGGGTAGAAGCGTCGACACTAACCTTATCACCTATACTGACTTCATCACCAATGCTTTAGATTCTGGTTATCAGGTAGACGCCGTGTATACCGATTTCTCTAAATGTTTTGATAAAATAGATCACCATATCCTTCTGCATAAGCTTTGTGAGATCGGTATACACGGTGACCTGCTAAGGTGGTTGAAGTCTTACATTAGTAATAGGAGTCAGGCTGTGGCACTCAAGGGCTTTATATCGAAATTTTTACCAGTTCCCTCAGGGATCTCCCAGGGCTCCCATTTGGGACCTTTCCTATTTGTCTTATATGTTAACGATATTGGCAGTTCCTTTCAGTCTTCATCACATATACTTTATGCAGACGACACAAAAATATTTAAGTTAATTAGGAATATCGATGATTGTGTTATGTTACAAACAGATTTATCTTGTTTTGAGGACTATTGCCAAAGTAATCATTTAATTCTTAACACCGATAAATGTTACACCATCACATTTTCCCGTAAGCGTGACGCAATTACAAATAATTATAACTTAGATGGAAATAGTGTCTCGCGTGTTTCATCGATTAGGGATTTGGGGGTTATTCTTGACGCTAAGTTATCGTTTAACGAACATGTAGATAATATCACTGCTAAAGCATATAAAAAATTGGGTATGATTTTACGTTTAAGCAAACCTTTTAAAAGCATATTTACGCTGAAAGTTTTATATTATTCTTTCGTCCGTAGTATTCTGGAATTCGGTAGTGTTGTGTGGAGCCCTTGTTATGACATTCACAAGTCCCGAATTGAAAGGATTCAGAAAATATTTTGTAAGTCATTAGATTACAGAACCGGTATCTACAATCTTGACTACCTCTCGTCAGCGGCTCGTCACGAACTTCCCCTTCTTGAAAAAAGAAGACTGTATCTCGATACATTATTCTTATTTAAAATAATCAACAATTACATTGACTCGAGCACATTATTAGAACACATTTCATTCAGAGTTCCTCGTCTCCTCTCTCGTTCCAAACCTATATTTAGTATCCCTCCTTGTGGCACTATTTATGCACAAAATTCGTTTTTTAGGCGCTCGTGCACTCTTTATAACAAATCGCTTAATGAAGTTGATGTATTTGCTCATAGTATGTCGACCTTTAAAAACAAAATTCGGCAAATTTTATATTGTCCGTAATGGTAGCTTACCATTTGTTTTTGTTTGATTCTTTAATTTTTATATTATGTTAAACACTTATGTAGAACACTAGTTCATTTAGTAATATAGGAAACTATAGGCCTTATTTAAGTAATTTTGTTTTATGTTATTTTTAATTTGGATGGCTGTTTGTTTCCTGAATAA
Organism: Acleris emargana; assembly: GCA_927399475.2. NCBI lineage: Eukaryota > Metazoa > Arthropoda > Insecta > Lepidoptera > Tortricidae > Acleris > Acleris emargana. The sequence goes on from OV656858.1 coordinate 3,249,405, forward strand.
ATTTAAAAAAAAATAATAATAATAATAATCTGTAACCACGTTTTGGACAATCAGGCTAAGATATTTACCAGTGTATTTGTGACAGCCATCAGTAATGATAGCCAGCTTAAAAGCAATGAATACGATAACATGTCAAAATCAATATGGCTTTACTGATTAAAAAATAGCCCCAGTGTATTTAACAGAGTGCCTAATATGGCTGCGTTTATCGCGTAACAAAATGTGGATAAAACCGCCGTCACTTTCTGACACGTATATAAGTAAGAGAGTGACGGATGCTTAATCCACATTTTGTCACGCAATAAACGCAACCATACTAGGCCCTAGGTACTTTGTGGTTATAGTACGATGCCATTACATACACAGTAAGTACCTACACAGACATAAATATGAAAGACTCCGGTTTTAAAAAATACCCTCAACACGCAGTTTGTCCCAATATGGCTGCGTTTATCGCGTGACAGAATGTGTATAAAACTTCCGTCACTTTCTGACACGCACATACCTACCTAGTACGAGACTGACGGATGCTTTCTCCACATTTTATCTCGCGATATAGACGCAACCATACTACGCAGGGGTCGGAATAAGTAGTTCTTATTAACTTAAACTAGATTCATGTTTATTTAATTATCCTGTTTCCTATCTTAATCATGCATGAACGAACATGCGTCAAGCTTAGGTTAATAATCACTAAATACCTTTTTAAGCCCGACTGGCTGTTCACAATGGAGTGCTGGCCCCTACCCTGATGTATGCTAGTGAATGTGGCAGGACAAGCATGAAAGTCGTGTAAATGTAGTTGAAATGCGCTCTCTGCGCAGTATGTGTGGTGTGAAACTAATTGATAGACTAAGAAATAGAAAAGTCAGAGAGAAAGGTGGTTTAAAAGAAGATGTAGTGTCTAAGATTGAAAAGGGCATGCTTCGATGGTTCGGTCATTAAAAAAGGATGGATGAAAGAAGATTGACGAAAGAGATATACAGAACGAAAGTGAGTAGAAGGGTCGGAAGGGGCCGCCCTAGGCGTACTTTTTTGAATCAAATCGGAGAAATACTGGAAAAGGGCCGAATCTTAAGTACCCGAAACGAACGTCGGGTGCGTGCATGACTCGATGTATGAATGTGGAAAAAGCGAAATAAATTTGTTTAGATCGTAGTAAGTGGAAAGAAGTGATCTCTGCCTACCCCTCTGGAAAACAGGCGTGATTTTATGTGTGTATGTATTGTCCTTCTGTTCCACCATTTTTTATATCGCATTGTTAACGTACGCTTGCTCTTATTATCTAGACATGAAAGGTGACCTAGTCGAAAAACGTCTAGTCGAAAAACGATACCATTGCAATAGGGGTGAAATGAAAGAATAAAGGCTCTGCTCGTGTTTCAAAGGGACAATGTTATATCACTTTCTTTACGTTGACGGGTGATATTTGTAGTAATTCAAAATCAATGTTATATTTACAATTTTATTTTTTAACTGGCTGCGGCAAAGCCCGATAGGAGGGTTATGTGTTTGACTTGTATATATGTCCGACTCAATGTCCGCTCGTAACTAATAAACGGCTTAACCGATTTTAATAAGTTATACGTGGTTAGATTCTTATTAACCACTAGTGTCATAGGCTATATTATAATTATTCAAATGTGAAATGGGCGACATAAAAGTATATTATAGTAACATATGTAAATAGTGTATTAAAACATACTATTTTTAGAGGTTTTCGCGTAACCCGAAAGATACACCTAGGAGGGCTTCAAGCCGAAAACAAAAGTTAAACAAAAGTTAAATATACTTCTTTCGTAATATCTGAAATAGATAAATATTCCAAAAACTTCATAATGCAGAACGGCTTTAAAACCTTATTCCTCCAAGTTTTTGAATAATAATTGGAATAGTTCATGTTTTTATACCTAATTACTCTAATTCGAAAACCATTTCGAGAAATATGGTTTCAAAGCCGTTCTGCATTATTAAGTTTTTGAAATATTACTCTATTTTGAATATTTCGACACCTTAACCTTACTGACTTTCGTTTTCGGCATGAAGCCCTCTTAGGTGTATCTTACGGGTTAGGAGAAAACCGCTTAAAATAGTATGTTTATACACTACTACAGTCACTTTTTATCATAAGATATCATTTAATTGTTGTAATTTATTTTTGACTATCCCAATTGAAATAATACGAACAATCCCAATTGTGACGCAAGTGATATTACCATACACCGGATTGACGGGAGCAAAAATGTACCTGTGCTAGTGATTCATTAAATGTCGACTTAGTTTATCGACATCGATAAAAAACAATTTTTAATCTTTTTAATCATCCATCATTATCATAAGTAATGGCCAAGTTTGAATACCTTTTTATTATGTGCAAACCTCTTTTATTCGTACTTATCGCAACTTTAAACACCTGATATCTCATAGTGACCCTGTACTCAAGTCACTTTTGACAACCATTGAAATTACGTTGAATAACCAATTTATTCATTACAACAATATTCTTTAGCATTCCGACGACTTGAGAACCTTTCTGATTTTTAAGTCGGTTAAAAATGCCTCGAAAAAAAAGATTGTATATCTTCATGGAAAGCTGATCATTCTGATATAAAAGATAAAGGTATGACTTACTTTTGCAAGAAATGTAAGATCCATATATGTCACGACAAAAGTTGTCGATAAACTTTATCGATATTTAATGAATCACTAGCACTGGTACATTTTTGCCCCCGTCAATCCGGTGTATGGATATTACCGAAGGAACAGACGTCAATAGCAACAAGGCTCCTCTCCGCCTAAGTAATTTCAGGCTACTGTCAAGTAAATATTAATAATGATTTTAGTTATCTTGAGATCCCGTGAATTTTCTGCCGACGCTTAACGTAAATAGGCTTTGTAGAAAGCTAGTGCAAATATTAACTTGTCTAATACTACGACGTGATTATGACACGTTGAAGTCAAAACAGTTTAGCGGAAAGGGGTACCTTTTAAATAAATAAATATCAGGGGACAATCTCACACAAATTGACCTAGCCCCAAACTAAGCTCTAGGCTTGTACTATGGGTACTGGGCAACGATAAACTTACTTATATAGATAAACTAGCTGAAACGGCAAACGTTGTTTTGCCTTATAATTTTTTTTTAAGGGTGAACAACCCTTATCACTTAAGGGTATGAAAAATAGATAGTAGCCGATTCTCAGATCTACTGAATATGCATATAAAATTTCATAAGAATCGGTCAAGCCGTTTCGGAGGAGTACGGTAACTAACATTGTGACTTGGAAATTTTATATATTAGAGATATATACTTAAATACACAGAAAACACCCAAGACTTAGGAACTAATACTCGCGCTCATTACACGAATATTTGCTCGTACCGGGGATCGAACCCGGGACTCCTAGCTTCGTAGGCAGGGTCACTACCGACTAGGCTACCGTGTCGTCCTATATGACGTCGTTTGAATAACGATTATTCTGATTCTGATTCTTTGATGATGAAATTCTAAATTCAAAATATAATTTAGTGCATTGGCCACGTGAGGGTTCTTTTACACGTTGGTAATATACAGTGAATCTACCAGCGCTTCGGACAAGACCATCATAGCGGAGAAGAAGCGCCGAAAGAAACTCTAGAGCCAAAAACAACGAACGAACGCATCATGACGCATAATTTTTTATTTCATCAAAAGGCATTTTTCGCCGCATGGATTTTTTTTGTAGGCAGTAGTCTTATCTAACCTTATCTAAGTAATGTTTAAGATTTACCAAAAAAAATCATGGTTTCAGCAGAAAATAGCGATTGATGAAATAAAATTCGATAAAACTATACAACTGATGAAGTGAATTTCGATAAAATGATGGGTTACCGAAATTCGGTCTTGCAACATGCGCAAGTAGACTGGTCCTAATGGAAATCTTAGAGGAAGCTTAACGAGTATCTCCAGCAGTGGACAGTTGCTTGCCTAAACCAAAGATGGGGTCATAGTAACAACATGGCGCCGCTTTTGACGCACCGTTAAGCAGTGGTGGCGACCGCGCCGCACCGCACCTTAAAAAATATATGATCATCATCATCATGTCAACTGAAAGACGTCCCCTGGCCTCCCCCAAGTTGGGGGGAAAATGCCGTAGTCGCCACGCTTGGCAGGCGGGTTGGCGACTGCAGTTGTACCATGTAGTCCGCGGAGGACGCTGCTGCCCATCCTCCAGTTTATCCCTTAGTCGCCTCTTACGCATTGCGCATGCATGCATTAAAGTCATTTTTTTTTTGCCGTGTTTTTCTGCCGGCCGAGAATAGCACCACCCCATCTCTTCCCGTGGGTGTCGTAAGAGGCGACTAAGGGATAAACCGGAGGATGGGCAGCAGCGTCCTCCGCGGACTACGTGGTATAACTGCGGTCGCGAACCCGCCTATTGAGGCTGATTCTAAAAATGGTATGAAAATAATGGATCCATCGAATCTCCTGTCACTTGCACACCACACCTTTAATGGGTAGGTATAAGCGGCGCGAACATACAACGTCGCAGAATCGCGACTTACAGCCAAATTGCTCGGAAGTTTGAATCTTAGTTAGTTCTCCTGTACACACAACTACAACTTTGTTCGTTGACTAATATATGAACCGATGACAATGTTGGCAAAGTGGTCTACGATATTATATTGTCAGCGTTTAACATACATGTACATAGATGTACAGTAAATTTAGAGGACTATTAGACTGGTGTCAACGGCTTCGTTCTACCACAGCACTTCTCGTCACAAGCAGGATGTTCATTCCCATTGTCCTGAGTCACTGCGCTTAACTACGCACCGGTTTTCTGTTCTTTTTTTGAATTTCGAATGAGTTTCCTGCTAAGACTATCCCAATACGCAAAACATGACTCTTTTTAAAAAGGGTGTCATTTCGAGACCGGCAACGCATGGGTACACCTCCGGCGGGTTGCAAATGTCCATAGACGGTGGCAACCACTGTTCATCAGGTGGGCCGTCTGTCTGTCCTCCGATGGCAATACAAAAAAATAAAATAAAAATTGTACGAGTGTTTGCCCTTCGTAAAGCTTTTCATATCCTAAAATAAAAATAAAACTAAATAACTATACCTATACATATAAGCAAACAGTGTTTACTGTAAACTACAGCTATTAATATTTTAACAGGCACTCTGCCGTCCCAAATAAGGCGGCTAGCTGCAATGTAGTACTCGAACCATTATATACTCTATTGAATAGAATAGAATAGAATAGAATCATTTATTCGGCTATTAAATAAACACAAAAAACACATACATTTGAGAAAATAAAAATAACATTACATTTAACTAATTAAAAATAAAATAGCCAACACGGAGTACCAGCTCGGCGTGGTGCTGTGGCACGGAGCCGCAGCGCTGATTTTCAGCTGGATCCGCATGAGATAGATGACAAAAACAAGAAAATAAATAGAAGACGACACGACACGACGATGACGACGACGATTGGTAACGACATACAATTTAAAATGATGCAGATAGCCACCTTCTTTGGAAGAATGGCAGCACTGTGATGGCAATACAGATTCAAAGGTCTGTCAGGTCAGGTCTTCGCAGTGATGTTATAAGGGGGTAAAGGTTCCTTTTTACCCGACTGCCGAAGGAGGACGGTAATGTGTTTATCAGCCTATATTATGTATGTTTCTTCCTTTTTTTTTTTTTTTTTTTTTTTGCCCCCGCGGCGACTTGAACAGCTACTACCGCAGGGATATGGCTTCCACGTGAAGCGATTTCGCCAGTGTCAAGGTTTATATGAGTATAAAACACAATCCAATCTTCTCTAGGAAGATTGGGGGCAACGTTGTACGGTGATTTGTAGGTCAGAGGTCAAGATAGTTTTAACCTCTGCACCACTGCGAGTCCACTTGAAACGAGAAGAAAGATGCCAGATACACGAAATAAGTCCAAGTCTTCAATCACTGTGCGACACTAAGGCATAAAAAGTACAAATCACTATCAGAAAAGAACTTTGAACACCTAATTACCCAAAAATTAAAGTCTAAAACAAATTACACGTCCGCCATCTTTTAACGTTGCAAATGGCCTCCCGTTTCTTCCTTTGTGGCGCTCTCGAAACTAAACTTTTGATGATCGTTATGTCAATCGATTTGTCTTAATCTTGTGAGTGTCACTAAAGATATGACAGTTATTAAAATTCAATATGGCGGCAACAAGCCATATAGTAAAAAAAAACTACGATCTATGACAAATGGGGTATCATTTAATTATTATATTTAGATATTCATTTAATTTTCTATAAATTAGGTTTTTTACATATTCAAATATAAAGGTAAAATAACAATACCGATACAAAAAATAAACATTATAAAAAACCTAATCTACGGGTGCCGCCAGCAGCGGGGCAGGGCTCAAGCTACCGGTGGTTAGGGCTGCAGAGAGAGGAACCTCCTCACAATGCGTGCCGTGTCGAGGAGTACTGCCTTCTGTATCTGGCCCTTGATCCAGCCATCTAGCGAGAGTCTCTTGAGGTGTTGGTCGAGACTCTTCGCTATAAGACCGTTTGCCGAAACAACTATCGGGACAATGATCGTCGAGTCAACATCCCACATGGTGGTCACCTCGTGAGCCAAGTCAAGGTACTTGCTGAGCTTATCCTTCTCGGCCTTCACGAGGTTCTCATCATGCGGGATGGTGACGTCGACGAGCACTGCCCGGCGTTGAGATCGATCTGTCAACACGATGTCAGGTTTATTGGCGACAATAGTCCTGTCTGTGATAACAGATCGATCCCAATAGAGCGTAGCACGACCATTTTCGAGAACTGGCGCCGGTGTGTATTTATAGTACGGCACTTCAGACTCAACAAGACCGTATTGAAGAGCAAGCTGCTGATGAATGATCCTGGCTACGAGGTTATGTCTGTGCAAGTACTCGCCGTTGGCCAAATGCGAACAACCGGAAATTATATGTCTGAGGGATTCGCCGGGACAACGGCACGCTCGACAAATGTCGACCGTGCCATCCCTCAGAATATATCTCCGGTAATATTATTAAAATTATTATTATTATAATTATTATGTATGTCTTTACCATTCACGGGACTATGATAGTCCCGGACCTTTGGAAGGCGTACATGGAGCCGAAGCCAACACGCAGAGGCCCTTTAGACAAGTTTAATTTAGTAAAGTGATGGGACACCAACCGGCGATTGTCCCTGAGTTCAAACTATAGAAGTATGCTCCCACGGAAAACCAACGGTTAGGGTAGGACTATTTAAGAAGGATTGAAGTATTAAAATAGGCTCTATGAATGAAAAGATATGGACAGGTGAACTAGGCTATTGATGAAACTACGGCGCCTGCCTGGCCAATGCTAATTACTTTGGTTAAAATGGCAGGCGGTGACTCGCCAACTCAATGGAATGGGCCTCCCGAAATAGCCGCATATATATAGCAGCAGGGAGGTAACAGTTCCAGAGGGGCTAAGGGTGGAGAAGTGCTTCTGGACTTTAAACGACCATAAGGTGCCCACTCACCACTTATGCAACACATCCACCCTTCGAGCATATAGCTCTTGCGACTCCACTCTGACCGGCCGATAAAGGCAAGCCAGAGGTGAGGGTCTGTTCCTCGTCGTTATACACTCCAGCCGGCCGGTGAAGGCAAGCGTGAGGTGAGGAACAGGACCTACCCTCGGGAGCATTCAGGTCCGTGGTGTCGCCACTCACCAACAGCTCGCCACTAATTAATAATTAATAATTTATTATTAATTAGCCCAATATAGTGTCCCACTGCTGGGCAAAGGCCTCCTCCCATGTTTGTCGCATGCACCCACAAAGGTGGGCCAATGCAGCAACTTGGTGGGTCCCCCAGGAGGGCTACAGACGGCGAGGCAGACCCAAGCGGAGATGGCGGGATGACTTGGACGTTTTTCTAAAGGATTGGCCGAAGATTGCCACAGAGAGAGAGGTGTGGAAATCAAATCATTTAATAGGTATTTAAAAATCATATTTAGTTTTATTTGATCATTTTTAATTTTCCCGTTTTTTTTTTTTTTTTTTAACATCTTAGCCTAATTGTGCAAATTGTGGTTACACAGTTATCAACAAGTTTTTAGAGTTGTTGGTAATTCTGTAGCTCTGCCTACCCCACTCTGGGAATGAAGGCGTGAAGGTATGTATGTATGTATGTTTTAATTTTGAACTATCATTTAGGATTTATAACGATTTAAGGGTTTTTTTAAGCTTGATTTTTGTTGTTATTATCACGAGATGAGGCGAGATGGGAATTGAAATCTCTGGGCCATTTTCTCTTAAGAAGTGTTACTCGGAAATGATCTCGAGCCATCCCGAGCAGGGTTTAGGAATCGTTTGAAAATACCTGTCAATACATCATCATGTCAGCCAAAGACGTCCATTGCTGGACATAGGCCTCCCCCAAGGCTCTCCACTCAGACCGATCTTGTGCTTTTCGCATCCAGCGCGTTCCCGCGATCCTTACAAGGTCGTCACTCCATCTTGTTGGAGGCCTAATATATACATACATACATACATAAACTCACGTCTTCATTCCCAGAGTGGGGTAGGCAGAGCTAAAGAATTACCAACAAGTCTTAAAACTTCTTGATAATTGTTTAACCACAATTTGCACAAGTAGGCTAAGATGTTTCCCAGTGTATTAGTGCCTAATATATACATACAACAAATCAAATCATGAATCGTGATGGTTGTGAAATCACGCAGCATTTCGGAATACTCCTCGCAATGCTAAATCAAAAGTTATTGGCTGGTTAAGGACTCTTGACTATAACGAGACAGAAATAATTCTGAAGGCTTACCTAGAGAAGATGTTGGTTTGGATACGTAGCCTCACACATACATCACATAATCTAGTTCACCCATACGCATTAACACTCGAACTCACTCATATAGTTTAATTTATACATTAATTCTTATTCTTTGTAGAAACCAAAATCGATAGTTTTAACATTTACTCTCTCAGGGCCTGCTTCACAATCAACATGTAAATTTTCTTCCTCATGTTGCCTCTCTCTTTGTCTATTTACAAATATGTTTTACTTGTCGATTGCGAAACAGGCGGTTAGTGTTCTTAATATTTAATGTAACCAGAAGATACGAAAAGTAATGTTTTATTGTATCTCGAAACGGATCGCCACGTGACAGGTATCGCCTAGTGTGGGACCACCAGCTAATTATTGACAACAATTAATTACGTGCTAAGGTAAGTAGTACAATAAAATACCGTTTCTAGATTTTACACTGCTGATTACAGTAAATATATCTTTGGATTTTTTTATGCAGTAGTTTTTTTTATATTTAGGAAAAACAGTAAAAAAAGTTGGATTGTGAATGTTAGGAATACACTTATTAGAGCCCTTAGTCCATTTATTACCAAAGGAATTGAAAAAAATATACAACTGTCATGAACATTTTTTATCTGTCTGACGGATTGCTTGATTCTAACGACACGCTTTCGACTCTACGCAAAATAGTTTATTTATTTTAATGGCGTCTACAAATTATGTAATTAATTAAATTACGCAAAATAACAAATTTGTGAACGAACGGCAGCGAATGATTGACAAGTGAGTGACATGACATGACAGTCAGTTCTGTTTCTGTTTAAAGTTACTTTTTTTATTTTATATCATGCTAAGATCACGACATCAGTATTCCTTACTTTGTATATACGGTCTTTTTAATGACTATTTCTTTAATAAATTACTAACGACGAATTTAAGTTAAATAAAGAAAAACCAAGAAATACGGGTAGTCTAATTTTTAACCAGCTAATAAACGCGAAAAAACAATGATGAGTTTTTTTTGAAATGTTGGCAATTGTGTCTGATTGGTGTTCCTTTTTAATAAACAAATTTTATTTATACATTAAATCACGCCTATTTAGCCGCGCATTAGTTAAGTATATAATTGTACGAGTATATATTCGCAGTGCTAGATCAAAACAGTATCAAATCAAAATGCTTGCTAGTTTAGTTTCAAGTTCATTGTAGTTGTATTAAAGTTGGTTTTAAAATACAGTTGTATGTTGAGTTACTACTGTTCTGATTTAGCAGTGCGAATTGTGTCCATTGCAGAATAAATAAACACATTGTTATTAAGTATCAGTAATACGGTTCCATATTGCAATAATTTAATTTTCACCCTGCATTCTCGCTTCGGCTCATAATATTTTTTTATTGTTTTCAACTCGCTTCATTCCGTTCAATTGTATAAAAAAAGAAAGTATTTTTTTAAATATTACGCCGATATTGTTTTTAACTGATATAAGTAGGTATAGTTCTACAAAAGGGCGTTCAATATTATTCTTAAAATAAGTAAATTTAATAATTTAACACAGTTTTAACAAAAAGTTACTTTAAATGTTATAACTACATAAAAGTTTATAGTGAACTCAGAATTTCCTTGAATCTGAAACACAATAATTGTTTAATCAAGAAACTTTACAAAATGTAAGGCTTTATTCATACACTAGCTTATTTAAAGAAAAACATATAGTAATTAAAGAAAATAGACGGAGGAAAAAAAGGTGTTCATCTGACTTCCTGTCAGCTTTTATATTTTGTTCTGTCACGAGCGTTAATTTGTGACCAATTTGAAAAAAAATGCTTGAAGTCGTTAATGTCATTGAAGATTCCAAGTCATTTGTAACTTAAAGGAAACTCAACCTTATTTTGTAGAGTGTCAAATTAACTTTGGACATAAGGTGGGTACCAAATTTCAGTGTTTGCAAGTTTGTCATAAATGACAATTTCCTAAGATTTATAAGAACTATCCTACGATACTTTACATGTACGAGTAATATTGAAGATACCAGTAAAATATTTTTTTCAAGTTATTATTTTACAATGTTGCCAGCGTAATTTAAAAGTATAAACTATGCCAAATTAATGCTTTGTCGTACTAAACAAGCGTCTCAGAGTTAAACCGCGGACAGACGGATAAACAGACATATAGCCAAACTATACTTATAGGGGTTCTTTGTTAACTACGGAACCCTAAAAACGTATAAATTCAACACTCCAGCACAAATTACGCCTAATTCTGAATCTTTGTATATTCATTACGTCCAACAATGTACACAAATTAATTTTATTAAGTATATTAGTTTCAAACTCGCTATAACAAAATTAATAAAGCTCTCTTAACTTGGCCTTAATACATTCTTGGCCCAAGTCCAAGATTACCATACAAAATAGACTCTATTGTTTAACTCAAGGCACTGAACGAAACTCGAAACAAATCTGCTTCAGTAAGGCATTTCTTAGGCTTAGGATTAATTTTGCAAATGAGACTGTTGGACTTCATGAATATGTATTTCTTCCTACTTTGTGGCGCGATCGCTTAAGTGACTATATTTTATTCTTAATACTATGGTAAGAAGGTGAAAAAAGATACGGTGGCGACGTTTACGAGAGGGGGACGGGTCTTTGTTTGTCAGCGAGTGCTAAAAGTAAACAGCCGAAAACTGACGCATATCAAATATGTCTGAGGATCAAAAATATCTATTTTACTACTAGTCATTTTACAAAATGATTTACTTTTCCAAATGATCAACAGTTAAATTTACATTTTACGAGGAAGACGAATCAGGGCATAACCGACTCGGATAGGTTAGGTTAGAAGGCCAAGGCGGGAGCCAAGCTCCCGCCTTGGCCTTCGAGGTTGTTTTTTTTTCTGCCCAGAAATAGGTAAACTAATTGCTAAATGATCAATTGCTAAGTGAGTTTTTGTAAGATGATACTTTTGACAAATGTCTCGTTTGCCAAAATGATCATTTGGTTAAACGTTGTTTGTCAAATGACCATTTGTCAATAATTTTTTGGTCAAACATTAGTGAACCAAAAAAATAGATACCGCAAAAGGATAACTGCCTATTTTTCAAAAACCTTACTTCCCAAAATTGCAGCATAGTCTAAATAGGGAAAGAGTCACACACTTTAGACCCCGCAGGCCGTCGCTGCGAAAATCTCCGCGACGAGCGCAAAAAACGCCTAAAATTTTCATCGATTTACACGGAAGCTTCATTGCTTGTATAACAAGATTAAACTCGTATAGGAAATAATTAAAAAAGACTTAGCGTTATTTAAGTCGGTAATGTATTTTATATTTTTGAGACCAAGTCTGCTAAGTTGATCTAAGTTCTAAATTAAGAATGAAATGCAAAAAGTAGTAAGTAACCAAAAAACAAAAAATCATGAATGCGGTTTGAAAGTTTAAAAAGTTATCACAATACGTTTCCCCGTGTGCCGTGTGGTTGCCGGCTTAGGATAGTGCCACTCCATATCTTCCCGTGGATGTCGTAAGAGGCGACTAAGGGAATAAAGGCTTGTAGTACTGTTAGGCGATGGGCTTGCAACCTGTCACTAATATACACTGTTAAACATCTTAGCCTAATTGTGCAAATTGTGGTTACAGAGTTATCAACAAGATTTGTAGCTCTGCCTACCCCACCCTGGGAATGAAGGCGTGAAGGTATGTATGTATGTATGTATGTATGTTTCCCCATTATTGGCTCGGTTGTAAAGTTGTTTTTTTGAAGTAAGCGTTAGGTTTTAAGGGCGCAGCGTAGTTGTTGTTTTTCAGTGAGAAGTAGGACGTGTAATAATACTGAGGAAACATTGTGGAGGTAAGTTTATTCTATAGTTTTAATGTCCGAGGAAGAAAGGACCTATGGACACGGACTGAATAACCCCCCAGGTGTAATACAAAGTCAATGATTTTTTCTGTCATTATTTGTAAATTGTATTTTCTTTAGTCTTTTCTAAAGTGATATTAGATACAATTTGCAATTTTTACCAAATTAATTAAGCTTGAACTAATCTTACAGTAAACCTTGAAAATACAAAGGACTTCCTTTTAATTATACCTTAATAAGAAACTCGGTACTGAAATTAATTATCCATGCATTTAATTATTATTAAGGACACTTCCTCATTCTTGGACGAAACCACTCTGTGAAACGCTGAAAATGTGCGACTTTCGGAATAAATAAATATTTCCCCTTACTGGGAATTGAACGGAATCACCTAGCCAACAGGGTCATCAGCCAATTTTTTATAATAGCCGTTTTAATTTTAAAAACAAATATGACTTGCCTTGAAAAGTTTTGTTAATTTCCACCATAAGAAATGATTCCATAGTTGTCAATTTACTTCACCTATCCTAATTAATAAAGAAGAATGATGACATCCAAGTTCTGACGACGTTTTGTCAATTGGCTAGTCCTTGTGGCCGACTATGAAATTGTTCTGCATAGCTTTGAAACATCCCTTTTTAGGATTTCGTATTCAATAAGGTACCGTTTTTAATTCAATTCAATTAAATTCTATTCAAGTTTATTTCAGGAACAATATACATTGTGTTTGAAAAACGACTCTTACAAGCTAGCACAAATTTTTAAAATAACTTAAGATTCCTAACTATCACATTGCAGTATTAATAATGTCAGTTATAGTAAATTAAATACCTACCTATATTAGCTAATTAAAAAAATCATGAATATTATAGTAGCGCTTTGACAGCAAAAAATGTCTTGCTCTGCTTTTGAACACATTAGGATTAGTAATGGCCTTGAGCTCCATCGTCAGATTATTAAAAACCTTTACCGATTGGAAACGTGTACAGTGATTTGCCAGTCTTAGTTTTGGGGAAAAGGAAAAAATTACATTTTTTGTACTTGTTGCTAGTCGTTTCTGTCTTTTTTCCTCAGTTTCATATTTCTCGAGATATTTCACTAAATCAGTGACCAGAATTAAAATATACAAACTAGGTAGGTACTGTAAGTATCTGAAGGCTGTCAAAGTGATCCTTACAGGAAACCCATTGCGGGATACGCACCATTGTCCTTATTGCTCTTTTCTGTATAGTGAACGCTCTTCTAATATACACACTTACAGACACTTGGTACTACAAAGCTGTAACATGGTATGGTTATACAATATTTATCAAATCGACAAAGTTGTAAAAAACTTACTTCATTGAAAGCTATTTTCAAAATCATGTTTACGATAAAAAAAAATGATTGGCGTGATGATAATTTTTGAATATGTGAACAAAATACGGTAGTCATTAAAAAGAAGTTTAGAGGAAAACTATTTACAATACAAGTTAACGATTAATAGTCGATCAAGTTATTAACAGAACCCTACACTGCACGTTTCCCGACACGCGCTTGGCTAGTTTTTTAACCCCCTCCCTAACAGAGTACAGCATGACAGTTGCAACGCTCTACCATTGCTCACTGAGGAATAAACAGTAAACACTCAACATGACGCCGGAGACGGAATTCCATTAAGATGTCTCAGACACAGATGTTCTTTGCTATCTTTTTCTTGGAGTTGATCTTAGGGAGGGGCCGGTATCGATAGATTTGTGTCGATTACAGAAAAATAATGTGACGTGTTTTTTAAAGTCGATAAAACATTGAAATGTAAGATTAAGGATCAGGGGAAAAGTTTTTAAGCTGTTATGATTATTTGGATACAACAGTTTTTATAAAACAGTACTCGTAAGTTTGTTGTTACCTATGATGATTTTAGCTCATAATGAATCTTGCCTACTTTATTATTGAGAGTCATTTCTTATTATCCCTGGAACTATGACCTTATAGAATTTCTTAACAAATTGAACTAGGTTTGATTTATAAAATCCTGAAAAGTTTACGTAAAATTTAAAAAATATATAATGAGAAAATAACGTTATTAATATTTTATGAATAACTAAACTTTTTTTCATTATGTAAATAGTTACAATCGAAATTTATTGACCTTGATCATTGGATGTCCTAATTATGTATTGTTTAGAAAGTCAAATATTTCATTTTTTAAATATTAAAAAAAAAAAAACTGTCTTGTACTATTTATGTTTATTAAATTCAGTAATAACAGCCTAAAAGGACGTTAACCGAAAATATTTTTTACCATACAATATATTAAAACAAACAATTATAAGAATTTCAAAGTGATATCACTTTGTACATCACTACGCCGCAGTAAACTTTTCCAGCCGAGTTAAAGTCTTAGGATCCACTGAACCCAAGATACTTCGCAGAATTCTCAAGATTCTAAATCCTTTTCCTCTGAAAAACTGATTTTATTTTTAAATTTTAAAGCAACTTAACATTTCTATGAAACTGTTTGCGTCAAACTAAGAAACGTGGAAACTTTCCGTTCTCCCTCCAGCATGGAATTAAAACTTGACAAGTCGTCGGAATAAAGTTTTTAAAGAGAAAAATGAGGGACAAAGGCAGACATGAAGTTATTAAAACTTTATGATTTTAATTTTAGAATAAATAGGTGCAGTGTAATAACATTTGCAAATTCAAGACTATCATAATTATTTTTTTTTGTATAAAACTATCACTTAACAAAAAGCGCTGGAATACCAACTTTTTTTTTATTATATTTAAATATACTTCCAAAAAAAAAACAAATCAGTTCACGATTGACTAAGTCCTTGGTAATGTAAACATGTGAACTAAATTTAAAAAAAAGGAAAAAAACTCGTAAATATAGTAAAACAACTAGAAACCTTGTTTTTTGCACCCTTGTGAAAATAGAACCAGGATTTTTTTTTCTGATTATACTATACATATTTAAAAAAAAACAACCTTTAAAAATTATATGCTAGTTTTTATAAATATTTGCAACTTGTGTTCAGTTGTGTAGGTCAATAATTTCAAATAACCTATTTCCAAATCCAATCCACATATTTGTTAATTAATCGCGGATGTTTACAATATGAGTCAAGCCGTTATGGAAAGCCAATAGTACTAATATCGGTTTGATTGAAACACTATCGTCAATTACCAAATTGAGTAATTAAACAAAATTAATCTATCATGGAGCTAAACAAACTCATGTTTCTAAATTAATGCTGAATTGAAGTGGAAAATGTGTTGGTGTTCATATAGATCTTTATTGAGATAATATTACAAAACTATTGGCATTATTATGCCGTGTGGTTGTCGGCTTGGAATTGTGCCACTCCATGTGTTCCCGTGGAAGTCGTAAGAGGCGACTAAGGAATTAAAGGCTTGTAGTATTGTTAGGCGATGCGCTTGCTACCTGTCACTAATATACACTTTTAAACATCGTAGCATAACTGTGCAAATTGTGGTTACAGAGTTATCAACAAGTTTTTGGAATTGTTGGTAATTCTGTAGCTCTGCCTACCCCACTCTGGGAATGAAGGCGTGAGTTTATGTATGTATGTATGTATGGGTATTTAATAGGAAAGCAGATACTTTGTCGCGGGATGACCGGGATAGGTTCAGGAACAGGATCAAGTTTTATAAAAGCACCGGAACTCTAGGACAGGATAATTTATATAAAAGTCTCCAATTAGCTTTATTGTAATAAAATAAGGCACCTGAGAACAATAAAATCGGGCAAGAGCATGAGCATGTTGGACCATGCTCAGTGTAGGGTTCCGAAGCCGTTACTACGACCAAATTAGACCTCGCGACAATGCTTTCATTTAAGTTATTTTTTAGATTCTTAGTATTTGTAGTTTTGGCTGTAGGGAGGGGGGGGGGGGGGGGGCACTGGGGAAGACGAGAAAAAAAATACATCCCCACTTTACGTGTAGGAACACTAATTTTTTTTTATAAAGATTTAATTTTACCACTTTGTTGGCGTTACTAATATGTATATTTATGCCAACTTACAGCTTTCTAGTACTAAGAGTCTCTGAGCTAGGCTGCGGACGGACGGACGGACGGACATGGCAAAACTATAAGGGTTCCTAGTTTGACGACGGAACCCTAAAAAGGGGAACTTAGAATACATATAAATAAAATTAGAACTAGATGAAAGGATGGTCTTAGATGAAAAGGTATAAACTTACAATTAGTGCCATAAGCAGGGTCATTGGATGAAGGATTATGCTTTATGCCGACGCGTTGGCCTAGTTGATAGTGACCCTGCCTACGAAGCTAGCGGTCCTGGGTTCAAATCCCGGTAAGGGCAGATATTTGTGTGATGAGCTCGAATATTTGTTCCCGAGTCATGGATGTTTTCTATTTATTTAAGTATATATTTCTCTATATACGTATTATATCGTTGTCTAGTACCCATAGTACAAGCCTAGAGCTTAGTTTGGGACTAGGTCAATTGGTGTGAAATTGTCCCCTGAAATTTTATTTATTTATTTATTTATATAATTCTTATATTATTGTTGTATTTATTTGACTTGCATTATGGTTGAGAACTTATTACTTAATAGGTTGGGAATTCGTGAGCGACTGAACTCGTCGTCGTGTAAAATTTTAATGAACTCAAATTTAGAATTCACAATAAAAATAGCCAGACAGAATGCCAGAATGACTTAATTGAAGGAAGTGGAACACATAGGTAGATAATGGGTGAACTTCTATTTCAATATTTCCTAAACGGTCCCCCAAATTGGTTGCTGTTGCTGACATTAGTTTATCCGTGACCGAATACGTCGCCTGAAAAAAAAGCTAAATACAATATTTTTTTTGGTATGTCTAATTTTCATTAGACCCGGTATAAATTTTAAATATGAATTAAATGCATAAAATACGTCAAGTTAAATCTTTCTACGAAGCCAGCGGTGATGAGCGCGAGTATTTGTTCCCGAGTCTTGGATGTTTTATATGTATTTATGTATATAATTTCCCTTGAGCTTAGTTTTGGACTAGGACAATTTGTGTGAGATTGTGCTTTGATAATTATTTATTCAAAAATTAAAATAAAATGAAAGCGTTACCTTTGTTTCGGTGAAATATATTTGCCAAATGTATCGTTTCCCAACTTTTCATTTGCCAACCCACTTTTCTGTAACCGTATATATTTCAGGATTTTATATAAACGATGGTACTGAAATAAATTCTGAAAAATGTATATATCATTGGGTTGGAAAATGATACATTTGGCAAACATAATTTTTGCCAAACGGCAGGCTCCCATATGAAAGATTAACTGTACGACAAAAAAAAACGAAATTTAGTAAATCGTCCTTGTTCAGAGAAACGTAAAAAAACAACAGCAAAACCTAATGAATCCATCTTATCTTATCTATGGGGTCCTTACGGATACACTTCGACCCTATGGGATCTTTTGTGTAATTACCCCTCTTTTAGCGCTTAATCCAATGCAGCCTCCACCCCTTCCAGAAACCGGATAGTGTAGTGCAATGGCAAGGCTTTGAAATCGCTTGGTTCCGGGTAGCCACAACCGAGGATTTTCATTCTTACTCCGGCGAGGGCATCACATTCGCACACTAAGTGTTTCACTGTTTCCGCCTCTTCGCCGCACATTCTACAATCTGTATTGTCATAAAGGCCCATCTTTGCTAGGAGATGTTTGACCCCAAAGTGCCCGGTGAACACTCCTACAATATATCGGAGTTGTCTTCTGCTGAGTTTCCAAAGTTTTTTGGTCCAGCTCTGATCAACTCTTTCTATGAAGAGCTTCGCATGCCCTAAGCCTACCGTATTTTTCCACTCTTTTTGGTGGTTTACTAGGGTGTTATTGTTCAGGGCTGCTTTTATGGTGCCCGGTGACGGTGCCACAAATGGTTAAGGTCCAACGTATGCGCCCTTGGACCCTTCCCTTGCCAGCTCATCCGCGGCCTCATTTCCGGGATAGCCTTCGTGTCCTGGAATCCACATCAGTTTCACTTTGTTCTTCCTACCAAGCTTGTTTAAGGCCTGGATGCCATTGTAGACTAGTTTCGAGTCTACTTTAGGCGCTGTCAGCGCCTTAAGTGCCGCTTGGCTGTCACTTAGAATATAGATAGTTCTACCCTGCGGAGTCCTACTTATATTCTCTTGCGTACAGGCAATTATCGCATATAGTTCCGCTTGGAAGACCGTTGCGTAGTTGCCCATACTTATGCTGCTGTTATAGTCCTTGGCGTGAATACCCGCCCCCGTACCGGAACTCATTTTTGAGCCATCCGTATACCATATCGCGTCGTCATCCTCTAATAGGTGCAACCCATCCATCCATTCATCCCTTGTCGGAATGTGGACATTGAAGTTCCTCCGGAATACATACTTAGGCTGCATTTTGTCGCAACCCATCGTCAGTATTCTGTCTAGAGAACCATTGTGTGCCATTTTAGTGTGTCTGGTTCTAAGCGCTGCATCGTTGCATAGGCCCGTCTCTTCCAACCTCTGCAGCGACTTGCACGCCTCAGACTGTATGGCGATATGCAGTGGTGGTAGGTTTAGTAGGACCTCCATTGCCGCCGTTGGCGTCGTTCTGAACGCCCCTGTTATAGCCATGCAGGCCACCCTCTGCACCTTGGTCAGAGAGTCTCTGCATGTTCTTAAAATTGTTCTTGGCCACCAGGCCAAGCAGCCGTACATGATTATGGGCCTTACCATCATGGTATAGATCCACTTCAGTACTTTAGGGTTAAGGCCCCATGTCTTACCATATGCTGATCTGCACATTCCGAACACTCTCAACGCTTTTGTTATAGCGTTGTCCACGTGCTTCTTCCAAGTGAGCTCTTTATCTAGTATTATGCCTAGATATTTTACCTCACTTGACAATTCTAGTACCTTACCAAACAGCTTGAGGTGTTTAATGTGTTTGAGGTCTCTTTTCTTAGTAAATGGAATTACTACAGTTTTGCTGGGATTGATGGATAGTTGATGACTAATACACCATCTTTCCACCTTTTCCAGAGCATTTCCCATGATTTCCGATACTGTTCCCGGGAACTTCCCGTTGATAAGTATCACGAGATCATCTGCATACCCAACCGTGTGTAGTGGGCCTGTGTTGAGTTCCTCTAGGAGTGAGTTTACCACCAGACTCCATAGAGTCGGTGAGAGAACCCCCCCCTGGGGACACCCTTTTGTCGTTGTGGGGAATAGGACATCGCCCAAAAGACTTGACTTTATAAGTCTACTGTTTAGCATGTTGCCTATCCATTTGCAAATGGTTGGTTCAATGCCATGCCTAGCAGCTGCTGTGCCTATGGCTTCAAACGTAGTCTTATCAAATGCACCCTCCACATCGAGAAATGCCGCAAGACATATCTCTTTGTTCTCTAGTGCGTTTTCAGCTTTATTCACTACAAAATGAATCGCAGTATCTGTGGATTTACCCGGTTGATACGCGCATTGCATTTTATGCAGCGGATACCGCCTTAGAGGTCCATCTCTTATGTGCCTGTCTACCAGCTTCTCCAGTGTTTTTAGGAAGAATGATGATAGACTTATTGGTCTGTATGATTTGGGATCGCTGTAATCTGCTTTTCCAGGTTTTGGCAGGTAGATCACTTTTACAAGTCTCCAAACACGTGGAACGTGCCCAAAGGCTAAGCACGCTCTATACAGCCTGCTTAAATGCGGTACAATTATATTTGCGCTTTCTTGTAGTAGGATTGGGTATACCTTGTCCGGGCCCGGTGCTTTGTACGGTTGGAAAGTGGATAGTGCCCACCGTATCTTGCAATCGTCTACTACCTTTTTGGCAGTGTCCCAATTGTGTCTTGTTGTGCGTGCTGTCTGCTCTGACAAACAGATTGGTACACTGTCTATTTCGCTTTCACGTATAATGGAGCCGGGAAAATGTGTGCTACACATAACTTTCAGGGTATCTAAACCCGTTACAGTCATACTTCCCTTGTCATCTTTTATTGATGTTAACGGAGTTGACCTTGCTACTGCTAGTGCCTTTGTGAGCCTCATACCTTCTGGTATCGAGCCTATTTGGTTGCAGTGGTTCCGCCACGCACTCCTTTTTGCTTTCCTTACAGCTTTGTTGTACTCTGTGAGCTTATGAGCGTACATGCTAAAGTCATTCGTCGCCTTCGCATCATTGAAGATCGCCCTTGTTTCGCTTCTGATTTTGGTTATCTCAGGGTTCCACCAGGGTATCTTCTTGGCTAGCACCCGTTTTTCCGGGCAATTATTGGTCCACGCGGTATGTAACGCTCGTACCATATTGTCCGCTTCAAATTCAATGTCAATAATAGAATTGAGCTTACCTTTTGGATCCCCTAGTTCTACCTATAAGTCCCGTTTGAAAGATGACCAGTCGGTGTTCCTAGGGTTTCTTTTGTGCACAGTTTCAATTGGTATGTCAGTCCTGTACCTAAAGCATATGTACCTATGATCTGAAAGTGAGATTTCATTGGAAACATGCCAAGAGTGAATATCTTCATACATGTGGTTGGACGCCACCGTTATGTCAATTACTTCTCCGCGTCTAGCATTGACGAAGGTTGGGCTGTTCCCTTTATTAAGTAATTGTAAAGAAGAGCTCACCAGAAAATCCAGTAACTTCTCTCCCCGCTTGTTAACATCCGAGCTGCCCCAGATGACGTGGTGTGCATCGGTCGGTGGTCGGTGTTCAGCCGCTCGTTGACACGTTGGAGCAGTCTGAACACCACCCTTGCGTCGGGGATGCCAATGATCTTCGTCTTCCAGGCCATCTTTACTGGTTTTGGAAGATCCTTGGCATCCACGACCTTCAGGCTCATCCCCGCAATATCTCCCTCACTTATGAGGGAGCTGAGCCACGTGGAAGATGCCTTGTCACCGCAACTGATGTGAAGGGCGCCTCCCACAATGTTCCCGAAGTTGATGTCGGGAAGTGGCTTGGGGATGATCAGGAGGCGCTGGATTACCACCCCCTGAATGGCCGCCATATGACACCCCAAGATCTTCTTGGCTGGGAAGGTCGTTGGTATCACCGCCACCTTTACACTGGAAAGTGCCTCCGCATACGACCCTACCCTCGTCCTTTTGGAGTCACCACTGGTTTTCGGTGATACCAACGGCCTTTTCAGTGTCCTATTTCCTGCGTTCGCTTCAGCGGTGACGTCCCTTGTTGGGACGGCAACCGGACGCTGAAGCGCCGCAGCCTGCGCTACCCTCTTCCTCTGTCTCCTGCTCCCTTTCTTCACACCCCCTTCCGGCTGGAAGCTTGCAGGGGGTGGTTTCGGGGATGCTAGATCCAGAGGAGTAGGGAGGCCCTCCTTGCTGCAACCTGCCTCCGCTACACCGTCTGCCCTTCCAGCACCTACGCCGGTCGCTCCCTTGGTAGGGAGGCCAGCGCGTCCTTCCGTCAGCCCCGAGGGGAGAGGTCGGCTCATGCCTTTGGGGTGTTCGGCGACACTTCGGCTGTTGCCCTTGGCGTGAAGCGCCCTGTCTGCCCCTACGGGCCCACGAACTCGACTGTTACCGGATCCCGCGTCCCTGTCTGTGACAGGTCGGCGTCTCACCTCACAGTCCGTCAATGCGCTAAGCGCCTTTGCCTCACTCCTTGCGGAGGGTTCAGCCTTCGTCGATTTTGGTTTTTTCATATCCATAAAATCACACCTAAAAATTCGTCCCACTCGTTCCCCACTACCATACCACATATAGCATCCCAAGGTGAGCTGTCGAGTGAGCCCGCACGGTGTCAAGCCCTCCGTCACTTACCACGGCGACTCGGGGCCGTACACCGCCGGCTACTGACCTCAACACCCCAGAACACTCGCCTGCGGCCAGACTACTGTAGACGCAACAGCCGATTGATTCTGACTGGCTGGGCCAGAACCTCCCGTGTGAGATGAATCCCGAGCCAAAGTGGCGTGTTGTTATCGGAGGGTAACGACTCCGACCCTCTTCAAACTCAACCTACCAGGATCTCGTTCTCCACCCGTACGGGTCCCCGCGCACGGCACAAACACGCGGGTGGCATTTTACCGCTACCCATCCTATACTGTTGGATGGGAGGCCCGCTGCGACATGCCACGACATCGCTTGCAGCTTATTGGAAAGGAGTTACAGGAAACATGGAAGGGTGAATAAAGGACGATCAGGAGTTTGACTAGTTATTTCGGTTCTACTCGTTTAGTCCGGGTAAACCGAGTAGTTAACAGGCAGCAACCTCGGGAAGGAGCACAGCCAGTCTTGCCTTAGGTATCAACGCAACTGTGAGCTCCACCCTCGGCCGTTAGCCATGTCAACCACCGGACAAGTAGATTGACATAGGGACGGATCCATATCACCTGGCGACCGGTCGCAAACTAACGTTGATTTGGCCCCGCCCCCGCCCTAATGAATCCATAATATCGCCGGTATAACGGTTTCTTTTATCTTTCTCTGGATTAATATCGCGAAAATTAGCCTCCGGAGCAGGCTATAAATATTCAAACGTTTTTTTTCACAGCTAATACTTTAAGTACATGGGGCTTTCAAAGCCCGGTTTATATTTCAGAGTAAAGCTTTAAGACCGGGCTATTAAGTCACAAGGTGCAAAGAAAATGGGGTCTGAATGGAGCTTTTCTTAATTAAAAATACTGTGGACAGTCTGAGCTAAGATTTGTTCATTGACTACTTTTTGTTTTGATATGAGTCTTGATCTCAATGTTTTAGAATGCTTGATGAACTGTAGGTATATAACGTATAATGTTATTAAAATTTACTTATTTAAAAAGCAACAATTATAATTGAAATTGAATGCCCTGTTTTGTAGAGATAATTAATTTTGTTTGATATGATTTTTGATAAATCTGACCCGAAGGCATGCATTTTCGATTCGATTTTTTTTCTGACACAGGGTGATAAACAGGGTGTTAGGTCGCTAGGTGCAAAGTTTTAAAGGGGTGATACACGAGGTATTTTTGAACATTTTTAGCTGTATTAAGTATGTCTTAGGTGAAATTTGGTAATTTTTTTGAATGCAAATTTAAGAAATTTACAGAACATTTGATAGTTACTTGTTAATAATGCTCCAATAAACGTGACCAACTACTTAACTGACGCTAGACGATTGAGGTCTTAACAGCTGTCAAAATGTTTGAACTTAAAGTCGATTGACATTGATTAACATGTAACATCGTTTGGTGAAATTGGTACTTTATCGCTTCAAACAAATGCGTATAAAATTTCCTTAACTATTATAACAAGTAGGTAGTTACGTTAAAGTTTTGTTAACTGTTCTGTGGCTATAAAGTCCTTTAACTATCTTTAACGCTAACGTAAACGATTTTCGAATAAACAACGAATAAAGTATAAAACTTCCAACTCTTATTATTTAAAGTGTCCATTCTCCACGCAGTTTCCTAACGTAGCATCAAATTCAAAACTAAACACTATTTTTATGATGATAAAATTCAAGATACAGATACTTGCACGAGCGTCTGGAATGTTCCACTTGGGTCAATAAAGTACGTGCTCCTCGCTTTGATTTATCGAGGAGCCGAAACAGTTCATTATGGAACTTGGTAACTGGCGGGCTCACTCGCAGATCAGCTGAAATATGTGTTGGTTTGTTCCTTTTGGAACTTTTATGTGTTAACTCATCATATCACCTTAATTTGGCAGTATTCGATTAAATTTCACATTAAAGATAAAAAAAAGATAAAAGATAAAACATGTTTATTCAGTAAGTAGGCCGCACGGGCACTTTTACACTTCAAAAATCTACCAGCGCTTCACAAAAGACCACTGATGAGAAGAAACGCCGCAAGAAACTCAACAGTCAGTCGTTTTTAAATATTGCTTATATAATAATAAACTTAACCTAGCAAGATATATAATGATATAAAACAATGAATCTCACATAAAACAAAAAATAAATATATATAGAGCAGGAAAATGTGTCAAAACTCACAAGAACTAATAATAATAGTAGTAATAAAAAATATAAAAAATAAATAATAATTACACCTAGTCGATTAAATGCCTTTGAGAGATTAATATGATGTTAAAGCTATTAAGTACTAAAGTTTGCATCTACTTAAAGCGCCGACCGTAAGGTAATGCTTTGTTTTTGTTTAATTTTTTTTTTTCATTATGCCAATAAAAAAAAATGCTTTTTCTTACAGCAATGTAAAACTAGTAAATCGCACCTTTATTAACGTCAAATAAAATGCATACTAATAATTATAAATCTTGCAATGTCGTTCATTATTTAAAATGTATAAATTAGTTCTTCTTTACCTTGTTTAAATGCAGAAATTTAGTTAGTGCTTAAAATATCTAATTACGGGAATTATTTTACATGGACCAAGTTATAGGAACTCTATAACGCCATTGATTTATACAGTTTCAAGTACTATTACCGATTTAATAATAAAATTTAAACAAATACCCTTGATAACATTGCTTTACTAAATTATAATGTTTTCTCGAGCGCACTTCTGAGAAGCGGAATTAGTTTCACTTCACTTTTTATGTTTACCTTATTTTAGTGATAGGAGTTGTTCATCTGTTACGGTTACATTGCGAAATGTTTTTTTTTTTTAATTTCAAATTGTGTTCATTAGGCCTTATAGTTTTAGTCCTTAAAATATATTGTGCTCGTATGGGAGAGATACACTGTATATTCCCGACAACAGTAGTATTAACTGCACAAAGCATACCTTCATTTGTATCCGTAACTTTGAAATTCGCACACCGTTTCAACTGTAATAATTTTGATATTTGGGCTGTATTTCCTCTGTCATTGGTATGCAAGTATAAAGTTATGTCAACATAGTTCAAAAGCTTAAACGTAGAGCCAAGTGGCCCACACTTGTTGCAAACTAAGAGAAACTTCTAGAGTCGTTAGCGCACTATTGCTTATCTAGCCGGCACGTTCTTTGATATGGCCGTACTACGAAAACATTGCGTTTAACGTATGTTCCTCCTCTACACGATTCTCAACTTTAACGACAACGGCTTAAGGTCGCATTTTCATTAACCATTAAATTTAAACTACGCATCGTATTAACGACTTTGTTCGTATGAGTTTTAAGGGTAAAGTCGAATGGGGTTTGATAATATGTCATAGGCATATTTTTTGCCGTGCTGTCAGAATAATGGGCGATGCAATTTATTATTTAACCGATGCGATATCGGGAAAAGATTAGGCGAATTTTATTTGGCAATTTGCGGAGATGCATTGACGTGTTAGTCGGAATTGTGGAGTTACTAAAAAGTTTCACGTATGTTACTCACGTTTTACGTCTTAATCTAGCTCAGCCTTATTTTATTTTGTTTTAGGCCAACTTAAACGAATTGGGATAGAGACGGCCTTTGAAATAGTGAATTTGTACTTAATTATGTTGAAATGATTTCGCTCGTTTTACGAAATAAAGTTTTCGTAAAAATAAAACTAAGACCGAGCGCAATTTAGCATTATTTTTTGCTTTTTAAAACACTGATACTGTAAAGTACGAAACAGTGTGACGTCGCAGGTTGCTAACTTCTCTGTTATCAACAAGTCTATTGTTATAATCAAAATAGCTGGAACTCTTTGTTAATTTCCTTTAAAGACAAAATGGCAGCAAAACAATGGACTACTTAGAACCAATATCGTGAAATACGATCTTGGAAAGCTTAATTTACCCATCCGTAGCCTTGTAAAATTACAAAATACCGAAAACTCCATTTCCTCAGTGGGGTCTAATACAACTCTTATTCAGCTTTTACAAAACTAAAAGACATAAACGCATTTTACTTCTTATCGAAAAAGCGACCTTATAACAATTGTCATAAATTACAATTTCCTTTGTCGCTCACCCGCTAACACGGCCATCCTGACATTGCTACATGTTGTCGTGAAGGAAGATAATTGGACACGTTTCTGTGCTTACATGTCGACGTCTGCGGCTGTTATTTATGTGATTAATTAATTTAATATACATAAAAAGGTAAGGAAATTAAACGTATGGAAAAATCTCGTGTTTTGTTTTTTCAGTGAGTGTAAGAAATCTCATAATATACTTTGCGTTGTTACTTATTTAAAAAAAAAAAAACGAGGGAGAGGAGATATCATAAAAATCCCTTTAAAGCTGGTATTTATTTCAGGGACTTTCTAATTGGGTAAATTTCTCATTGATTGTCAATATATGATTATTATGTGATGTATATATTTATTATACTAGGTATTAGCGATAAAATGGTAATAATATTTGAAGGTTTTAGCTTTTATATCTGTGTATTTTTTGTAAACTCACTATTGAAATTTCTGATTGGTTATGTTTAGTTGACTAGAAAAAAATGCCATTAGCCATTAGATCCGCAATTTTAACTCCTGTATCATCAAGATTATTATAATTGTAAATAAATAATACGTTGATTTCTTTGCACCAACTAAGAGAAGAATTTTATGAAATGTCACATTAGAAAGTAAAATGCCAGTAGAAATGAAAGAAAAGAAGTAATAACGTCACTGAAAAGAGCGTTGCTTTAAAGAATAAGGATGACTCTTTCCTTTTTTTAAACTTGCTTAATTAGTTTTCGGAATGTAGGAAATGTATTTTTTGTTTGCAAAATAAATGAGAATTTTTCATACTCGTAATTAGTCATGATGTAATAGTATTCAACGCAATACATTAATTCTGATTAATACCCTTGCATCCTGACAAGTTTATGGTATGCCATAGATTTGAGATCGTATTGCTCGACATTTATAAAAAGAAAATGAACAACAGTTTCACTAGTATTTCTATATTTTAAATATCTTTCTAGAGAAAGCAAAAAACAGAATCCAATTAAAAAAACGTTATATAAATCAGCCTCAGCAACAAACGTCATTGAATAAATAAAAACATTCCAAAAGTCACATCACACCGGCAATAATGTTGAAATCGTCGTTTAAACTTTGAATGGCAACACGGATTCCGTTAACCGGCTTATGACAGATAAAACAGTTTTACACCATTTTATTGACACCGTGCTCGTTTCACTGTGACACGTTAAAACACGTCACGTCATAAAACGGCGTCATTTTATTTTACAGTGCAGCGGAGAATAGAACGATACAGGGTGTATTACATCGAAACGAACAATTTAAAATTCAGAGCAGGATTGTTACACTTTACATTGCGAATTTGATGGTGAATACAATAACCGCAGTGGAATGTTTTGAAATGATATTAAAATACATGACTTTTAAGAGAACTTAAGGCATGAAATGAAGTAATCGAAAATAAATCGTTAATTAATAGTTAATCATCGTAACGACGCGCTGGCCTAGTTGGTAGTGACCCTGCCTACGAAGCTAGCGGTCCTGGGTTCAAATACCGGTAAGGGCAGATATTTGTGTGATGAGCGCGAATATTTGTTCCTGAGTCATGGATGTTTTCTGGGTGGATCAACTTTTTGTTGTTGTTATTCTGTCCCGTAAGCCAGGAGACAACAGTGATAGAGTTTCTTAGAAAAAATGTTATAATATATACTTCCAGCACACTCAGGAGAAAGGCCATAAAAGAATGGGTGTGTAATTGCCAATATAACAGTTTTTTAGTGGACTTATATCCTTTGAAATCATAGTTTTAAAGAGTGACCCAGGAGACGTCACCATGGCAACGAGCTACAAAGAAAAGTTGATTGACCCTTCTATGTATTTAAGTTTATATTTCTCTATATAAGTATTTATATCGTTGTCTAGTACCCATAGTACAAGCCTAGAGATTAGTTTGGGACTAGATCAATTGGTGTGACATTGTCCTCTGATATTTATATATTATTTATGATAAAGAGGTGTCGTAATGGTAAGTGAGAAAAAAATAACTTGAAGGAGTCCTTAATACAACATGAACGCATTTTATTCTATTCATGCCGCTGGTGTCAGGTTTGAACGACCCAGGCCTTAAGAAATGTAGTTTCATTATAATCGTACAAAAATAAAGAATTATAACCCTTGCAATTGACACACGAAGTGAAATGCTCTGAAATAAATAAGCAATAAAAATATATCTGTTGGACATTTCCTATGATGTTCCAGTTGGAAAATAATTGCAGTTCATATTCTGCCGTAATACCACACAAAGCGGATGATTGCAATGTAGGTGTTGAAGCATTCTATACTCAATAAGCCACCATATAAAGTTTAAAATAGTATTACTATGCAGTTTGCCGCTCTTTTGGTATAACAGCAGTATTAAATAAGTATATATGTCGTTTTTTAACCCCTAACCCGTTTACAATAGAGCCGTGAAAGTTTATACGTAATGGAGAGTTACCAATTCTGAAAGTATGGATCACCATTAGGGTAATGGTACCAATGTTGGACACTTAACTGAAGGCACTAATAATGGACACTTGACTCTTAATTCAAAGTAAATAAGGTTATAAATTGATTGCCTCAAAATAAATGAATAACCCTTATCATCTGCACCATAAAAATTAAGTGTTCTTTATTGGTCCTTGTTCATTACTGGCTCCATCACTCTATATTGGGGGTTTTTATCCATTTAAAAGTAATCCTTAAACCGTATACCTAAATAATAATAGCAAAAAGTTGCGTTTTTGTATCCTATTGATCTTAAAGGCAGAGACTATGGAATCGAGTAGCACATATGCAATTTTTTATCCAGGAAAGAGTAAGTTTCCCGTGGGATGAAAAAATTACGAATTCTACGCAGATAGAGTCCCTGGCAGAAGCTAGTTATACAAACGCAAAATTTTACGTGTGTGTGTGTTAGAAATGGTGAAATGAAGATAGCTTAACATATGGGCTACTTTTCATCTCGGTTTTTTTTTAAAGTTCCCTAGGCAATAACGATAGGTAATCAAAATCCCCCGAGACTCCGCTGGCAAAGTCATGGGTAGAAGCTAGTCTTATATAAAATAAATAAAATTAAAATGATTTTCTTTTGGATCTAAACACAAAATAATTATTTATTTCTAGAATCAACCGCTAGAATTCAGATATAAAGCTCCACATTATTTACTATAGAAAACTTTATCTCAAGAACTATCCAACATCGTCTGAATAAAGATCACCCCCAAACGAGCGAACACGAAATACAATACATAAGATAATGGTATCTGAAGGGGGGGAATCGCAAGTCATGGACCGATCTGCTTCGATAGGGGGTGTCCTATTCTGGGACGCCGAAAGACGTTGTCAGGGCGAGCATGCAACGTTATTTCGTTTTACAAATAACACAACACATTGTTATCTCTCAGACATGCTCCGAAATAACGGTTTTCCGTTTGAAACACAAGGACGGAAAGTGCCTCATTTTACTCCTAGGAGTAAAAAAACCATATGAAAACACTCTTTGTCCATGTTCATATTGTTTTTTAAAAGTGCTCTCTATTGCATATAAAATCGAAAGGACCATGAAAAAAATCCCGTACACCCAACTTGTGGGTAGTGGCGTGTGGCGCGGCGGCGGGTCCCTGCGGTGCTGACGGCGGCGGCGGCTCGTCGTGCGTGGAACTAGGTGTATCTTAACTAATACTCGTAGTTTTCAAACAAACCTCCTCTCCGAATTTGTGGTTTAATTTTTTTATTATAATCATGTATTTGTATCATTTCCTCGTATTGTTTGAATGAAGCATTATATATGTCTCGACGGAAACGAAGTTTTCCTGACTCGTATTTTAGCAGGCTATTGCTCGGCCTGCTAACCACCTCGTTAGGAAATCTGTTACCATTATTTTCTTGCCATTTAAATGTGTATGAATCCTAAACTAGCTAATATTTAAAAACTTACAGACATATTTTGGGCTGTTATACAGGAGGATTTCTTATGCTGTAGTTTTTTTAAACTCTGAATTGACTCTACTTAGTTTGATTAAAAAGAGTTCTTATTTTACCCTGAATAATTTTAATAAATTAAAATTGTCCAGTCAACCCGTTATCGGGCCGGTGCAGCAGCTGATAAGGCCCAAACCTTTAAGCGCCGCAAATATTCATCATTATTAAATAATTACGATTTTGTGGCGCTTGCAGTGGAGACCATGGGACCTTGGTCAGCCGATATGATAAGCTTTATTAAGGCCCTGTCATCCTGGCTCATAGACACCTCCGGAGATCCTAAAGCTGGTGCTTACCTCTCCCAAAGGATTGGGCTAGCTATCCAGAGAGGTAATGCAGCCAGTGTCATAGGGACCAAGCCGCGAGCGGACCTGCTAGAGGGGGTGTTTTCTTTATAGTGGTGATTATTATTATTATTATTATTATTTATTATTATTTATTTATTTGGCTGTAGGTAATTCTGTAGCTCTGCCTACCCCACTCTGGGCTTACAGGCGTGAAGGTATGTATGTATGTATGTATTATTTACATCTTTAATATTTGAGTAGCTTAGTTTTATTTTGATTTAAATAAGTTTAGTTTCAACTTTTTATCGTAGTACTTATAATTAAGCTGCCAGTAATGTTATAAGGTAATGAATTAAACGATTAGTTTCCTAAATTTATTAAAATGGCAAACGTGTAAACAAACCAATTTACTATTTACTTCTTAATCGCTTTCTTTGAATTTCAAGGAAGATCCTTGTATCGATTTATACATCTTACCCTCATTATGTAGGTATGTATGAATGTATGTATAGGTACACTTTATTGTAAAAAAAAACTTCATTTAATACTTTCCGTGATAGTAATATTTCGTCGAAAATCGTACGATCTTGGACTGTAAATAATTGAAAACTGCCTAAGTCAAACACTGCAAGTTATATATTCCTACAACAAAAACGCGACCTCGTTAGCAATTTAGAAGTTTCACCAGAATAAGTCTCTATGTGATTAAAGTTTCTGACCAGTCACTGTGCGGAACGGAGTAGGTATCAGCGGAAAAAGTTTGGATCGGTTAGGAAAATCAGGAACCCGTCTAGTAAAGGAAAGATTTATATATTCAGACGCATTTTTGCTATATTTTTGAACATTAAATCGGTTTAAATAAAAGATGGTATTATTAACGCTCAACTCATATAAATATCATAAAGTGTATTTTTTTAATAAAAATTTACTGAACTCTAAAAATACAGTTGACGATTTATTGGCCACATGAAGGGTTTCACACGTTGGTAATATTGACTGAATCTACTAGCACTGCGGTAGCAGAAAAGAAGCAGTAATGGAATAATATGTGAACATCCTTGTTTTTTTATTATTTAAATTAGTAAAATACTTTTTATAGATCATAAAAAAGGACGATTACGTGTTCAAAGTCACAGTATAAATAATTAAAAAAATCAAAACTAAAACCTAACTTGCGAATACAATACAAATCACCTCAATATTTTTTAGCCTTTATCTTATGTTATGTTATCTTGTCTTTGGGGTCCTTACTTCGACTTCGACCCTACGGGAACTTTTGTGTAATTAATTACCTCTCCTTTAGCGCTTAATCCACTCAACCCCTTCCAAAAAGGAGGATAGTGGAGTGCAATGGCAGTGCCTTAAAATTGTTCGGTTCTGGGTAGCCATAAACGAGAATTTTAGGGTCACTACCAACTAAGGTGATCCGTTCGTTTAGAACCAATA
Organism: Acleris emargana; assembly: GCA_927399475.2. Lineage (NCBI taxonomy): Eukaryota > Metazoa > Arthropoda > Insecta > Lepidoptera > Tortricidae > Acleris > Acleris emargana. Next base: position 3,281,625 of record OV656858.1, read on the forward strand.
AATAACTCTTGAACAGTCTGTCTGAATAGTCAATAACTTTGCCGATAAACTCAATTCCAATTAAAAGTCAAACACTTACGTCAAACAACACATTTTTATCTTACGTCTTTTTTGATCAGTGTTATCAAAAAACCATAAGTTTACCACACCCTGTATAAAAACTCCCGCCAAACGGGTATACTCGTATCCATTTTTTCCCCGTTTCTTCTCGCCAATATTTTTTGGCAGAGCCTGTTATCTTGCGGTGTTGCGGCCAGTATTATGCAATGGTAGCTGAATTTTGTACAGAATTTGTATCCTTTGTTTCTGCACAAAAGGGATTATCTCAGTTAGCGTATTTTTCCATTGTTTTGTTTATTAGTCGCTATGAAATCCAGTAAAAAGGTTTCGGGGTTTTTATTTTTGATTTATACCGGTAGGCTGTTTGATGGACTTAAATTATAATTAAATTAGTAAAAGTAAGAGCAAGTCAATACTCATCCGAATTTTAGCATTTTTACAAATTACTGTACCATTGGACACTGAATGAGAATCGTCCTTTTAATATGGTATTTTCCGTTACTCTTTAAAAACTTAGTCGTTTTTTACAGACGATATTCAATACACAAGTTTTAAAAAGGAACAAGTTAATTGGCTCTAAATCGTCTCTAAGAACTGTTGTAAGGAATTATTTTAATCGTCATTAACTCAGAGTGAAACCGTTAGTCTTCAGGGGTTATCAACGCAATTGCAATCTTAGAATTGTAGTCATAAGATCGAAGGCTTAAGATCCTGATCAGCTTGTTGCTTGTGTGCTCTTTTAAAAACCACTGAAACACTTACATACAATCACCCTGTACCACTTATTTTTTACGCAACCTCAACCATTTGCAGGGTTGTGTTGATGATGACCAATCATTCCCTTCGCCACATATCACGATACCCAACTTTTATACCGGAGGAAATTACGACCGTCAAAGTATTTTTTACGACGATATAGGTTACCCGGTTTAACGAATGGCGTACAGTTTTAAAACAGTAAAGATATGTACATTTGCCGACCTAATCATAGATGTATGGCTTATTAAATAAATGAGATTTAAAAATAAGATATGTACAGTCAGCTGCAGAGAAAAGGATACCCCCCCCCCCCCTCCTGGTAGAGTCTTTATTATTTCTACTGAGCCGATCTTCTACACAAAGGCCATTGTTTGAGTACAATACTATTATCTTTCTTTGTGACCGTAACCGCAAGCCGATTAAATACAAAAAAATTAGAACTACATTGAATGTACATTGAATTATCAACCCTATCCTCTTATGTCGGGTTCCTATATTCAATCCGAGGATAGATAAGGCTTACCTCGGGTTAAAATTTGACATTTGCCCATACAAAATGTGTCAAATTTTAATCCGTAGTAAGCCTATCTGTCCGCGGATTGAATATAGGAACCGGACGTTAGTCAGTAGGTTTAAAATGTAAAGTGTCAGGATACAGATATAAGTCTTGTGTAGATGATAGTATTGTTAACGACAGCCACCGCCGAACCCTGGCTGACAGCAACGTATTTACACGTGACCCTAGTATATAAGGATACTGTTAATAGTTAAGTTAGTATATAAGTTTTTTATATAGTATTAGGTAGATTTTAGGTATATAAATAAAGATTTTTTAGTTAGTTTTAGGTTTAGAATGGGGATTTAGCTTAGGGAGCCACCTAGTATTACGAGCTGTGGATAAACGATGTATAGATTTAAGTTTTTTATGTGTAAGTTAGGTAAAGTCCAGCCCGAACTACAAGCTGGACTGAACCCCGAACCGATCCTTGCTCCCTCAGCTAAATCCCATTAGAATAATTACCAAAAATTTAGGTAAAATAGACCGCTGAACGCGGCTATTGTCCTCCTGACCCGGTAACCCAGTTCCGATATTAGAATGGAAAAGGTTATCGGGTCAGGGATCCTGAGCCGGACCAAAGCCAGGAAGAAACTAATCAGATCCGAGCAGCGAGATAGGAAGTATGATTGATTATATGTTAGTTTATAAGGAAATATTGAACCAAATTTAGGATAATAAGATAAAGCGTGCGGCCAATCAGACGCAGGTGGTATTTACGGGCGGCGACGGGGAAGAACCTCGGATGTGTCCACCCGAAGGTCGAGTGGAAAGCGCCCAGAAATGCAGGCGCCCTGATTGGTCGTCCCGATTAATTTTATTAAAGTAGGGCTTGTGATTCAAGCAGAGGATTGGGACTCCTCGGAGGTAGAGGCACTGTTTAAGCCTAGGTGAAATGCTATAAATACGGAGCCAATATTTTAGATTGTCGTACTCGGTTTCGCAGTGAATACTCGTTTCGTGATAGTACTCTCACCCCGAACCAGGACTGGGGGAAGTACTCGGTTTCGCAGTTTGTTATTACTCGGATTAATACTCGTTTCGTGATAGTACTCTCACCCCGAACCAGGACTGGGGGAAGTACTCGTTTCAAGCTCTTAGTATTCGTAGTGTTTCGTACTGCACTCGTCGTATACGGTGCATGCGTGTTTGTTAGTCTCTCTGCCCTAAAGTAAAATCGTTTTTGTTTATATTGTTTTAAAGTTTATAGTGTTTAAGTAAATGTAATATCAGTGTTTGTTTGTTTTATTAGTAATTTAAATTCATTTAACGTTTTATCTAGTTTCATTTTATTTCCTCTCCTAATCGAGTCGCGTTGCGTTTTCTGTTTTGAACTCTGAGCTATCGGGGTTAGTCAACTGTTGGCGCGTATCGTCAACAGTTTTATGGTCCTTCGAGCCGGATCTTAACCAGCGGTCGCCAACAGTTTTATGGTCCTTCGAGCCGGATCCGCGAACCAGGATTTGTGATTGTGTTGTGAACCCACGTAAAACCATTAAATATGGTTGTTACGAGGAGCCGGACGGGCGATAGCCTCGAGGAAGAGGAAAATCGTCGTCTGATGGAGCAACGTTTAGAAGAGGAAAGGCAGAGATTACTTGAACAAACTCCGCTACGAGGAGGTAACGTCGAGGGAGCACCCGCGGAACGAGCGGGCCCCCTCAGAACCGGGACGGAAAACCCGACCCTCCGGCGGATGAACCCGATGGGCGACTCACCAGTCTCACCCCCGAACCAGGACAGGGGGGAGTTTAGTCGCAATGTCGGATGGGGTGCGCAGCCGCGGGACATCTACAGAGTGTCACCGCTCGCGCCACCCGCGATCCGAGTACCCGAGCAGCGTATGGAGGAGAGGCTCGCGCAAGGAGCGCAACGACCGGCGGATCGTGACCGCGTTGCGTTTGCGTCGAGGCCTGCATCCGTGGCTTCTACCACGGATCTTAAGGTAAGAAGGCGGAGAGCAGAACTGGAGGCGGCAGAGCAGCTCGCCGAGTTGCGTCGTCGTGAACTGGAAATTCAAGAGGAATTGATCCAGAAACGACTCGCCGCAACCATCGAACAGATCGAGGTAGAAGGGTCCCGGGCTGGGTCCCGGGCTGGAGGGTCGGTCGCAGATCCCGCGAACCGGGTGGGCGACTGGCTCGACAACGTGCAGCTCGAGAGAGCAGCGCCGATACCACGCAGGTCACGTGAAGACTCACCATCGCCGAGGAGAACACGTGACGAGGTAAGAACCCTGCACAGTCAGCGGGACAGATCAGAAGGAAGGAGCCGCGCCATTGATCGACTGACGGATCATCTCGAGACGATGATGAGGCCGCCACCAAGGCAAGTATATGAGTTGCCTATATTTGCCGGAGATCCGAGCGAATGGCTCACATTTTTAAATAGTTACGAACAGTCGTCGCAGCGGTACAAGTTCTCGCCGTACGAGAACGTTGCGAGGCTACGACACGCTTTGAAAGGTGAGGCGCGACAGTGTGTACATCATAATATGCTCGCGTCATCGACATCACCAGAACTAATTGTCAGAGTGTTGAAAAAGAACTTCGGTAGAACCGATTTGCTGATTGATCGAGCGATCGAGGAACTGAAGAGGATGCCTATAATTGGTCCGAGCGCAACGGATTTAAATGCGTTCGCGACAAAAATCATGAACATAGCATCGACATTGGTGAACTTAGATAAACGGAGTTACGGAGCTAACCCGTTACTAATAAGAGAGATAACAGAGAGGTTGAGTCCGCATTTGCGCTCGCGATGGTGTGCATATGCGAAGGAAAGATATACTCTAGAACAGAGTGAGTTAATGCTGATGGCTAACTTTTACTCGATGAGAGCGACGCCGAGTTAGAGTTCTCGCACGCACGGGCGCCGTCAAAGAGGACGACACCCGCGCCACCGATCCAGCGAGACACTCGACGCGCACCGATCCCGGCCGGCGGAGGAGCTTTCCGTCGCCCACAACCACCTAGAGTCAACAGAACCTACACGACAGAAACAGTGAGTAGTTGTTTGTTTTGCGGAGGCGGTCACAATACGCCTGACTGTCGCCGACTTCTTAACATGCCAGTCGGAGCCCGCTGGGACTGGGCCCGACAGAACCGGGTATGCTTTAAATGTGTTAAATAAAAAACATCGTCGGGAGCAATGCCCGGCGAGAGGGTGCGGTGTGAACGGATGCCCGCGACCCCACCATCCCGTGCTGCACGAACCCCTGAACCAGCAGCATACATACCAGGTGCCACCTGTGCAGGCGCCACCTGTGCAAGCGCCGCTAGCGCCGGCGCCACGCTTCGCTAGGCCGCTAGCACCGCCCCGCGCATCGTCGGCACGCGCTGTGACGTCACGAGAAAGGACGCAGCGCGCCGCGGCGTGCGCAACGAACGAACAGACGGAGCTCTATGATCCAGAGCGGAGCTTCATGGCGAGCGACACGAACCCCCACATGGTCGCAAACATAGTGTTGTTAAAGGTAGTACCCATTATTATTTCGGGACCGCGATGCGAGGTCAAGACACACGCGTTGCTCGACGAGGGAAGCACCGTTAGCCTTGTGGATGAAAGGTTGGCGGAGGCGATCGGAGCAACCGGACCCGAGACACCGTTACACATTCAAGGTGTGGGAAACATGACTTCGAGCCAACGGAGCCGAAGGGTGACAACGCAGGTACGAGGAATCCGAGATGGACCCGTACACGAAATGACGCTGCGGACCGTACCGAACCTAGGCCTACGAACGCAGCGCCTAAATAAAATAGAACTAGGTAAGTACAAGCACCTCGCCGGCCTGAACGAAGCGGCATTTGAGGACGGAGTGCCGTATGTGCTTATTGGTGCCGATCACTGGCACATAATGATCCCTCACGAACTGAGGACAGGGCGCATGAACGAGCCTGCAGCCCTACGAACCGACTTAGGATGGGTCGTGTACGGTACGGTACCGCGGCTCATCCGAACCGAACATGCCGAGACGTCGCTACACTTAGCTTCGCGTGAACCAGAGCTGGACGAAGCTCTGAAAAGGTACTTTAGTATAGACTCGTTGGGGATCAAGTTGATCGATAAGAAACGACCCCTCGAGGAACGAGCTGAGAGGATTTTCGCACAAACCGTGAAGAAAATAGACGGACCCCGCTACGAGGTAGGACAACTGTGGCGGGACGATGAACCCCGAATGCCACCGACGTACGCAATGGCGTTTCGGCGGCTACAGGGGATTGAAAGGAAGATGGACCGTGATCCGACCTTTGCGACGGAGTATGCCGCACAGGTCGATAACCTACTGGTCAAGGGTTACGCCGAACCAGTGGAAGACCACGAAGAGGAGGTGACTTCGTGCCACACAGTCCGATGGGAGAGCGCGCCGCTACCAGACATAGCGCGCTTCTCTAATTATGACCGGCTGATCGGCGCGACGGCACGAGTGCTGCAGTTCATCGAGATGATGAAGAATAAGAACCGCATACCGTTGGAACTCCGGCATATTAAAGGCGCGGAGCACCTCTGGTATCAGAACGCGCAACGGCGAGATTTTGCGGAAGAGCTGCGCAGTCTGTCGAAAGGGGAGCCTATCCCGAAGAAGAGCCGGCTGTATAGGCTCGACCCAAGACTGGACGAGGATGGGGTAATGCGCATGCACGGCCGGATCGACGCCGCGCCAGTGCGTACGTATGATAAGCGCCCAGTTTTGTTGGATGGACGCAACCCGTATGTGAGGTTGCTCATACTGCGAGCACATCAACGAGCCGCACACGCCAAACAATGAAAGTTTGGTAAATGATCTAAGGCAGCAATTCTGGATACTGCACTTAAGACCTACAGTACGAGCGGTAGCGAACGCGTGCCAGGTGTGCATCCTGCGCCGGGCGCGACCTCAGGTGCCAGCGCTGGGAGATCTGCCACTGGCACGGATCGAGCCATTCCACCGACCGTTCACGAACGCGGCGGTGGATTACTTCGGACCACTGATGGTGACCGTCGGGCGACGGCACGAAAAGCGCTGGGTGGCGCTATTCACGTGCCTCACAACCCGCGCAGTCCATTTGGAGCTGGCGCACTCGCTGTCCACCGGCTCGGCCATCATGGCGCTAAGGCGCATGGCCGCGCGACGGGGGTGGCCGCGGGTCATCTACAGTGACAACGGAACCAACTTCCGGGGTGCGGACGCGGAGCTGCGCGCCGCCTACCTCGAGTGGCTGCCGGCAATGCGGCAGTACGGGCAGCGGAACGAGATGGAGTGGCGCTTTATACCGCCGGGAGCTCCGAACCAGGGAGGCGCCTGGGAGCGCATGGTGCGCTCCGTGAAGACGGCGCTGACGGCGACACTGACGTCCAGGGCGCCCAAGGAAGAGGTGCTATGGACGCTGCTCGCCGAGGCCGAGCACACTGTGAATGCTCGGCCCCTCACTCACGTGTCGGTTGAGGCAGCCGACGAAGAAGCCTTAACACCGAACCATTTTCTACTGGGAGGCTCCACGGGGGTCCCTCTCACTGGCCCTTGTGTGGAAGCCGATCGCCGAACCAGGCGAGCCAGCCAGGCGCTCGCCGACCATTTCTGGGCCCGCTGGGTCCGGGATTACTTGCCGACGCTTGCCCCGCGACGCTCATCCGCGGCGGGCGAGCGACAACTGCAGGTTGGGGACTACGTGATCGTGGTCGATCCCACCCTGCCACGGAACGTGTGGCCACGAGGAGTCTTCGAGACGACCTACCCTGGACCAGATGGCGGCGTGCGGAGCGCGGACGTCCGAACGAGAGGAGGCGTGTTCCGGAGACCGACGACGAAGCTGGCTGTCGTACCGTTGCACCCGGGTCAACATGGCATGTTGACGGGGGGATAATGTTAACGACAGCCACCGCCGAACCCTGGCTGACAGCAACGTATTTACACGTGACCCTAGTATATAAGGATACTGTTAATAGTTAAGTTAGTATATAAGTGTTTTATATAGTATTAGGTAGATTTTAGGTATATAAATAAAGATTTTTTAGTTAGTTTTAGGTTTAGAATGGGGATTTAGCTTAGGGAGCCACCTAGTATTACGAGCTGTGGATAAACGATGTATAGATTTAAGTTTTTTATGTGTAAGTTAGGTAAAGTCCAGTCCGAACTACAAGCTGGACTGAACCCCGAACCGATCCTTGCTCCCTCAGCTAAATCCCATTAGAATAACTACCAAAAATTTAGGTAAAATAGACCGCTGAACGCGGCTATTGTCCTCCTGTCCCGGTAACCTAGTTCCGATATTAGAATGGAAAAGGTTATCGAGTCAGGGATCCTGAGCCGGACCAAAGCCAGGAAGAAACTAATCAGATCCGAGCAGCGAGATAGGAAGTATGATTGATTATATGTTAGTTTATAAGGAAATATTGAACCAAATTTAGGATAATAAGATAAAGCGTGCGGCCAATCAGACGCAGGTGGTATTTACGGGCGGCGACGGGGAAGAACCTCGGATGTTTCCACCAGAAGGTCGAGTGGAAAGCGCCCGGAAATGCAGGCGCCCTGATTGGTCGTCCCGATTAATTTTATTAAAGTAGGGCTTGTGATTCAAGCAGAGGATTGGGACTCCTCGGAGGTAGAGGCACTGTTTAAGCCTAGGTGAAATGCTATAAATACGGAGCCAATATTTTAGATTGTCGTACTCGGTTTCGCAGTGAATACTCGTTTCGTGATAGTACTCTCACCCCGAACCAGGACTGGGGGAAGTACTCGGTTTCGCAGTTTGTTATTACTCGGATTAATACTCGTTTCGTGATAGTACTCTCACCCCGAACCAGGACTGGGGGAAGTACTCGTTTCAAGCTCTTAGTATTCGTAGTGTTTCGTACTGCACTCGTCGTATACGGTGCATGCGTGTTTGTTAGTCTCTCTGCCCTAAAGTAAAATCGTTTTTGTTTATATTGTTTTAAAGTTTATAGTGTTTAAGTAAATGTAATATCAGTGTTTGTTTGTTTTATTAGTAATTTAAATTCATTTAACGTTTTATCTAGTTTCATTTTATTTCCTCTCCTAATCGAGTCGCGTTGCGTTTTCTGTTTTGAACTCTGAGCTATCGGGGTTAGTCAACTGTTGGCGCGTATCGTCAACAAGTATTGTCTGTGGTATTGTGTAAAGAATAAGCTCAATTCAAATAATAAAGACTTATATCTGTATCCTGACACTTTACATTTTAAACCTACTGACTAAGAGGATAGGGTTGATAATTCAATGTACATTCAATGTAGTTCTGACTTTTTGTATGTAATCGGCTTGCGGTTACGGACACAAAGAAAGATAATAGATAGTATTGTACACAAACAATGGCCTTTGTGTAGAAGATCAGCTCAGTTCAAATAATAAAGACTATAAGAATCGTTTTTTTTTCAAAAACCTGTGGTTCAATTTATATGATTTTTTCGGTGAATTGAAGATTTTACTATTGTCTACACATAAACTCAAAATCATTTAAATCTAACCACAGGTTTTCGAAAAAAAGCAATCCTTACCAGGAGGGAGGGTATCTTTTTCTCTGCAGCTGACTGTACATACAGGTTGATTGAATTTTCAGGTCTGGCTAAAAAGTAGGAATACTAAATTTCCTGTTGTGTCTGAAATCGAGCATCTTAGGCAAGATGATTTTACTATACGGCCCTTAAGCTAGATTTACATTGGTCAAACACAGTGGCTAGGACAGTGAAGTGAAAAATAGAAAGCAATGCTAATTGGATCCACTAGCAAGGCAACTTCGCTCGCTACTGTCTGATCGGTTTATACTACTGTACTGTCCCCTATGCTTGACCAATGTAAATTGGGCTTCAAGATTACTAATGTCATAAAAGACACAATCGAACACCGTTATTTTTAATCAGCATACCTTTTTTAGTAAAATTAATTATTGATCTCTGGGGTTTTTTTTTTAATTCTCTATAGGAACCCGTATGCAACCAATCACAGAGTTTGTGAATGGGGGATTATTGACATTTCATTTTTATAGACAATTTTTAGGGCGTGGAAATAACCTCAAAATGCCAACTGAGCAAAAATATAAAAAAACTAATGATTACGAATATGTATCTATTTAAGTATATTTTGCCGTGTGGCCGTGGAAGTTGTAAGAGGCGACTAAAGGAATAAAGGCTTGTAGTATTGTTAGGCGATGGGCTTGCAACCTGTCACTAATATACACTGTTAAACATCTTAGCCTATTTGTGCAAATTGTGGTTACAGAGTTATCAACAAGTTTTTAGAGTTGTTGGTAATTATGTAGCTCTGCCTATCCCACTCTGGGAATGAAGGCGTGAAGGTTTGTATGTATGTAAGTATATTAAGGATAAGGGTACAATTAAATTTGGAATAGATTTCAAGTTTTTGAATCGGTTAGCTAAATAAAAAAAGTTGTTACCGTAATCGCTCAATCACTTGTATGCACCTAAAATGCTTATGATACTTCATGTGTTTAGGTATTTAAATGTAAACAAAAAGCTACATGAAGCTACAGTTCGTCAGCCAAAAGAAGCAGGATACTGATCGTCAAAAGTTTTTAATTGGTTCTATTTTGATTGGCTCTTTAACAGAGCCGACGGTTTGGTTTGTTGACATCTAGTTAATTAACTAAACAAATACACTGTACAGGCTGATTGTATTTTCAACGGTGTTTTATAACAAAATCATGTTATTTTTCTGTAGTATACTTTTTAAAGGGCATCGGGTCTAATAGTTAATTATGTCAACAATGACATGATCAAAAAGTGGTATTGGGTCGGCCAATCATTTTTGCGAACTAGTAAGTGTAGCTGGTAAAGATAAGTTAGAGATAAATAAACAAATAATTATGATAATAATATACAGAATAAATAATTAATTAAATAAATAAATACATAATAGGATTTAATTAAGTAATACAAAATAATAATAACAAATATTCAACTTGAATTATATAGTTCAATTTAAATTTTACCTAAGTAAGTAATGTGCAATATAATTAGTAAGTAAGTTTGTAATATTATTGAGCTGAAGCCTTCTCCTAATGTTGCTTTGCCCAACAGGGTCCATAATTAAGTTATGTATTAAATTACTTACTGTAATAGCTTAAGTTAGCCTGTCAACTGCCAACACATTGTAAAATGATAAAGATAAAGATAAAGATAAAGAGACTTTTATTCGCAACAATACAAAACCACATTAGGTACATAGATACAAAAATAACAAGACAGAGAAACAGTTGCGAAACGGTCCCAACTCAGCATTCGCTAGCCGTAAAGCCAGCACTGGTCTTCCGTTGGAACCGCTGAAAATGCAATAATCATTTTGAGTATTGAGTACTTATTGAGTATTGAGTAAAATTCTTTTACCTACCCTATACTCGTATGAAATAGAGGGTTATGCGTTAAGAGTGTTTGTATGACATGTATTATTTTTTTGCACGCTCTGCAGCTCAAACGGCTTTATGGATTTTAAAACATGAGCTGCTTTTAGATTTGTCCTTATTTGTAGACGTGACATAGGCTATAATATTTTATAAAAGAAATGAGAGGGAGTTATTTGTACCCAACTGCCGAAGAAGGAGGGATAGGATGGGGGGGAGGGATGTATGTTTATTCCTTTGTGGGGCACTAAAAACTAAACGGGTGGATCGATTTTGATGATTCTCATGTCAATTGATTTGTCTTAATCTTGTAAGGTCACTAAAGATATGACAGCAATTACAATTAAATATGGCGGCAACTAGACGCCATATTGTATGAACTATGACAAGTGGGGTATCATTGACAAGGTATTTAAAAATCATCATTAGGTTTTTTTAATATTTTTTATTTAGATCGTCGATCGAATCATTTAGGCTTAATAACGATTACAAGTTGGTAAGTAACAACAGTCGAGTTTTTAAGGCTTGCTTTTTGTTGTTATTAACATTATGTAGACGACCATCTTAAAAAAATAATAATCAAGGCTTGCTTTTTATAAAACTTATCACATCCTACTGTTTCTTAGTTGTTTATTGCGATAACCCAAGGACAACCATAAATATAATAACAGTGTAAGTTACTAGGGATAAGTAAGTTTCATTTCTTATGAACCGCTAAGCTACTACATTTTACTTAGACCTATTTTATGTAGTACCCGAGTACCCGACCCTTTAGGTACCTATTGCTGTATTATGATCACGGTTTCGCGAAATAAATGTTTTGGGTTAAAATCGGGTTAGGCCAATTTCACTTCGTACAGACTTCCTTTCAATTCAATATATTTATTTCAGACTCTAGCTTCATAAGAGTGTTAATAATACATTAATCTTACAATCTAGGTTTTAGTATACAAAGAGGTAATGAACATAAAGAAATAATTATAACCAAACCACAAATATAAAAAATTGAAATATCAGACATTTAGAATGCCAAATGATTTAAAATTTTAAGTCTTTATTTAACTGCATTACCTCTCTGGATAGCTAGCCCAATCCTTTGGGAGAGGAAAGCACCAGCTCTAGGATCTCCGGAGGTGTCTATGAGCCGGGATGACAGAGCCTTAATAAATATTCCCTTATTGCTGTACATAAATGTTTTTTTTTTCTTTCAAAGCACTTTCTCTCACTTTACTTGAAATTTTAAACGCAGAAAAATTCTAAAGCGACCAAATTAGGTCATTCCAAAAAAACCACTGACACACTTTTCTAAGTTGCATTATAAGGAGTCAAATTACAATATTTCACAGTGAATTTGGAAAAGTCGGTAAATCAGGCGAAGGCACCTGTCGTTCGCGGCGTTTATTAAAAAAGTTCCTATTGTTTCAAGAGGAATTTAATTCACGAATTTTGACCTTGTTGGAATTAATCCGAACTCATTAATTCTGAATTCAGGTCCTTTAGTCTTTGGCCTGCATTATGTGGGGGTATGCGATTAATTTCGGTTCGAAGATAAGTAAATCTATGGAGCATTGGGGACGGGGGATTTAAAAAATCTAAATTCTAATTATTCATTCAGTAAGTTTGCCATAAGAGGGCTCTTCTACTGTTTTGGATGAGCCCTTGATTGTACCACGCCATGAAGGACGCGGAACGGGATCCTATTAATAAGTCTGTTTGTCTGTTTTGAACCGTACAAAAACTAAAAATATTACATACATACATACACTAAATCACGCTTATTTCCCAGAGGGGTAGGCAGAGACCACTTCTTTTCACTTGCTACGATCTTGACAAATTTCTTTCGCTTCTTCCACATTCACACATCGAGTCATGCACGCACGTCGGTTTAAGGTACTTAAGATTCGGCCCATTTCAAGTATTTCTCCGATTTGATTCGAAAAAGTACGCCTAGGGCAGCCCCTTCTGACCCTTCCACTCAGTTTAGATCTGATATTACATTTGGTTTTTTACCATTATTCAAATTGATTTTTTTTTTCGTGAAGCCCACACACACATCGGAATATAATAACGCACCCAATTTGCGGCAGTACGGAACCGTTGGTGCGCGAGTTCAACTCGCACTTGACAGGTTTTTAACATGCTTTCCGAAGAAAACCTAAAATAATCTAAGAACGGTAAAAGTTTCGACAACATTGACTGAACGACTGGTCATAATTTAAGGTAAGCGTTCACAAATCAACCAACTAACGAATTTAGGTTTGTTTTGTATGAATTCGTAAACACAAGCCCGTAGCAAACGCCATAGTGGACGCAATGTTACACTAATTCATACGAAGCAAACTAAAATGCATTGCATAACTTGCATCCGTGTACCTTCAAAATGACTTGACTGTGTCGCGTTTAAAATTAAACGCACGCTGTATCGAACAGTGACACTATGCAAAAAGGGAACCGCAATTATGACACTATTCAAATAGTTTATATCAGGTACACGATAATTCTGAAAATTCGTAATTCTGAATTAACCAAAAACCTGAATTTTCATGGTTTCGATTGCAATGTTTTGATAGAAGTCTTTATTTTATGATATTGCTTATAAATGAAACCTACCCTAAACTAAATACTTATAGCAATTAAGTTAAGTTTGCCGATATGCAAAGCTTTATTAAAGCTCTGTCATCCCGGCTCATAGACACCTCCAGAGATCCTCGAGCTGGTGCTTACCTCTCCCAAAGCATTGGGCTAGCTATCCAGAGAGGTAATGCAGCCAGTGTCATAGGGGCCGTGCCGCGAGTGGACCTGCTAGAGTGGGTGTTATTTTTATAGTGGTGATTATTATTTACATCTTTAATATTTGAGTAGCTTAGTTTTATTTTAATTTAAATAAGTTTAATTTTAACTATCAAGTTATAAATTTAATCTTAAATAGCTCAAACTTAGTATCTTTAAAAAAGTAACAATGAATCGGAATTTTACGATGTTTCTGATTTTTGTGTAATTAGATGTCGTTGTTAGATTTAAAACCAGTTCTTAAATTATTGTTTATTTCGATGCCAAACTATTCATTCCGAAGAACAAAGACAATTTAATTTACTTTGTAAAGGACTAATGAACCCCATTCACGGAATGATCAGATGCTACATTATGCTGTGTCATGATCAATGGCGCTGAGTTTGTAGTAGGCTTACAGTTGGCAATCGATACTCTTGTTTTGATTGTTAAATTGAAAGATAGCAACAACAAATACTGCCATTAAAATTTAAAGAGACCATTATAAACCCATAATTAAGAAAGCCTATTATTACCAGTGATCGGAATTAGGTGAGCCAAAATACCTATTCTTCACAAGAGTACATAATATAGAGTGGTTACAACCGGGTAGAAAAAAACATTTATTCTTGAATACCGGGTATTCGATATTCATCCGGGTATTACTCGTAATTTTAAACATCCATGTTTTTACTTAAAGTACGGGATGAAGTATGTTAATCTAAAAGTTGTAATTAGTTCTAGTGGTTTTTAAAACTTCAAAGGGGTCAGTTCAGTCAGTGTAAATATTACATCTTTCGATATGTTTCGTCCTTGGGTAAAATCACCTACCACTGTGCCATGTGAAAATAATAAAGACAATAATTATACCACACACTTTTTCCTTCTTTACTTGTAAACCTTATGTCTAGCCCTTTTTACTACAAACTAACATAAAAGACCCCGTACTTAACAGTAAGTACCTAAAAACAACTACGTACCGAATAATACCCAGTTCCTATACAAGAAAAAAAAACTGCCCGGTAGTTATTACCAGGGATCGGAAATTCGGATCGATATTTACCTATACTTTCGCGCCGGCTTCGTCGTTCAGTTGTGACGATAATAAAATTTCCGGGATTTCAAAATTAATAAATTACACCGGCATTAATTCATAATTATTTATTTATATTAACTGTTTCAAGTTATTTTCCATGTATATGTTTAACCAAATGTTATTTAATTTACCTGTAACTTATTAACCTAACGAATTTATAGGAGCAAAACAGAATGTTTTATCCTACATGTAAAGTAATTATTATATTAACGTTTTGTAGAATCCCAGAATCCCAGAACTTAAATTATTAAAATAATATTTTTAAGAAGCTATGTTTGCCTATCTTTTTCCGGGATTTTGCCCACTTTAGGTAAATATTGATCTGAATTTCCGATCCCTAGTTATTACTCTATATTATGTCCTCTTGCGAAGAATAGGTATTTTGGCTCACCTAATTCCGATCACTGGTTATTACCCGACTGCCGAAGGAGGTGGTTAATGTGTTTATCAGCCTTTACGTGTGTTCCTTTGTGGCGTTCTAGAAACTAATAGTGGAAGATCCGAACCTAAATCAACCTTCACCGAGCTGATAATAGAACGAAACATATTTTATCATGAATTTAGTATATTAGAAAACATATTAAAAGTGGGTTCGCTAAAAAAATCCTGGGTAGACTATTTTTAATTATTTTTCAAAAAATGTTTTTTTATTAAATGTTGCAACATCAGGATAATAAAAAAATTTTGTCCTGACTGAAAGTATAAAACATATAGAAAGAAAGAAAGAAAGAAATTATTTATTCGTGACAAATTAATGAACACATAAAATAATAACAAACAAATTGGACACATGCACAGTTTGTCACGAAATGGTTACAACTCAGCGTGTTGCTGGCAGAGCCAGCGCTGGTCTTCCGTTGCGACCATTTGGTGAAGTCACGGCGCAATGACGCCACGATCATACACGAATCACAAAAAAAACCACAAAGATACTGATAAAAAGAAAATTAAAATAAAAAGAAAACTAAAATAAAACTAAAATACAGGCAAAAACAAAAACACGCCACGCAACTACATAACGCCGTCGCGCAAACACCGCTCCACGCAGCTTGATGTAGTCTGTGGCATATAAAAAAAGAAAACTAAACTAGGCTTTATCTATTCTATGGCATACAAATCAACACAAAAATTATTACGTAACGCTAACCACGATTCTCTTGGGGCTTTTGACAAGATGGTGTCGCTCATTAATATGCAGTAAATTAACATTCAAATGTGCAGTACAATGACGAATTCAAGTTTGAACACGTATCGCCTTTGGAAGGATTGCTCCAAGAAAATCTCATCTGGTCTTCGTAAAGTTCTACGTACATCGCTTCACGGAGGCCAGGGGATCACCGCACAACGTCGCCTTATGATTTTCTGAATAATAATAACGCTAAACACATCCAATACATAAATCGAAGCAAATATGCGCAAAAATAGGTGAAGGCCCATGAAAACCAAATTAAAACTACAGAATTGACTACAAAACCAAATGGGAATGAAAGTGCATAGTAAAAACAGCTAGACTAAAATCATGCTCCTGAGTGCTTCTGGGACATTAAAGCAGGTATGTAAAATATTTAAAAATAAAAAATAAAAATAAAATAAAGCTTCGAACCAAATTAATAGCAACTAGTGTCATGTCGGAATTTTTCTTGACTCTTTTGGTGTTCGTGCAATTGTTTCCTTAAATGAGCCTTAAAGCTATGTCTACATTTCAGGTTCCGAAGCGGCGGGGGCAGATTATTCCAACACTTTGTTGCTACATATCTAAAACTCCCACGAAAGGCAGCTGATGCATGTCGATGAGACAACAATTGCGACCCGCACTGCCGAGTACCCCGCGGCTTACGAAAAGACAATTTATCGAAGAGATATGCTGGGGCCTGGTGCTTAACTACCCCGAAGAGGAGACATGCCAGATGAAGCTTGCGTCTATGTAGCATCTTAAGAATGTTACATTTATTCAAATAAGGTGTGACATGAGCCCGAAACGGAATGGCGAAACAGAAACGGGCACAGGCGTTTTGAACTCGCTGAATAAGCCTTTTTGTTTTTGAGAGTAGACGTGGACCATAAACTATGTCCATATAATTTAATTTTGATAGTACAAGAGATTCCACTAACTGTTTCCGCAGGGCTTCACTTAAATAGGGCATAATCTTGTACAAAATTTTCAACTTGTAGAAACATCCTCTCACTGAATTTAAAACGTGTTTTTCATAACGTAGTTCGCCATCCACTAACAGGCCTAAATTACGCGCTTCACAGACTCTCTCAATAGGCTCATCCATCAACTTAACGTCCCTTGAAGGAGCAAGCCTAGACAGTTGCTGCTTGCTACCAAAAACTAGGTACTTAGTTTTGGTAGGATTTAATAGTAAACCATTACATGAAGCCCAGGCTGCTATTCTCGAAAGATCCATGTTGAGTTTTTGTATAGCATCATCAATTTCAGACTGTTTACACGAGATATAGACTTGTACGTCATCTGCATAAAAATGATATTTACAATCTAAAATTTGTGTCCCCATGTCAGCAGCATACATGATGAACAAGATCGGGCCAAGAATGGAACCTTGGGGTACACCCCGTGTGAGCTCCATTTTACCTGAGGCTCGAGATGACCCATCACTCTGACTCAACCTCACATACTGATATCTATGACTAAGGTAACTGTGGAACCATTTTTGTGCATTTTCATCAAAGCCGTAGTAACTCAATTTTGACAACAGTAAATTCAAGTCTATACAGTCAAATGCCCGGGAAAAGTCAAGCAGCACCAACAAAGTACACATTCCTTGATCCTGGGCACACAGGATGTGATCTGTGACATCAAGCAAGGCTGTCACAGTGCTCCGACCCTTCCTGAAACCGGACTGAACATCTGGTAATATATTATTTTTCTCCAAGAACTCAGTCACTTGTAGACAGACAACTTTTTCCACTATTTTAGACATGCATGGAAGAATGCTAATTGGTCTAAGGTCTTTAAGCTGAGATGGGTTTGATATTTTAGGTAGGGGCCTAACAATAGCCACCTTCCAGATGTCGGGAAAGGTAGATGTCATTATTGAGGTATTTACTAAGGTTGTGATTATGTCTAGAGTATATGGCAAGGTCATTAACAACATATTTAAATTAATGCCATCACAGCCCTCTGCATTTGATTTAAGACCTCTGATCAATTTAGCAACTATATCTGAACTTACTGGCTCCAACTTAAAGACTGAATCACTATATTTATGAAATTTAAAGCAGTTCAGGTGTGAAATAGAGATTTGAGATGTGCTCGGCAGGCTCAAAAAATGCTTGTTAATTAAGTGAGGGTCATTAAAAGAAGCTGGGAACTCTGTTTCATGTTTAGGTAGCAAGGTAGACTTTAGATTTTTCCATAACTGCTTCGGATTTCTTATACTGTTTATATTGTGCTTGAAGTAGGCGGTTTTCTCTTGATACAGTGCCTTAGATACAGTGGATTTCAAATCCTTATAGTAATTTTTCTTAATACTAGATTCTCTCTTGTGATAGTCTTTTGCTGCCCTATCACGCAATTGCATCATAAGTCTTATAGTATCCGTTATCCAAGGGGGTTGGGGGACCTTGACAATGGTTGTTTTTGTAGGTGCATGTAGGTCAAATAAAAAAATTATTAGCTGATTTAACTCATTGACTATATCATTCACATTGCCCAGAGGTATTAGTTCCCATTTAATACTTTGCAAGTCTCGATCAAAAAATATGGGATTAATGTTATGCATTGGTCTATGGGTGATGGTAAATGGCTTAGGCTTTTCACGCTTAATGTGAAACTCGCAACCTACAAGACAGTGTCCATGAAGGGACCCCACGTGTTCAATGTCAATACTTTTAGCTTGCAAATCAGTGCAAACAACATCAATGAGGGTTCTACTGGTGTCTGTGAAGTGCGTTGGCTCTGTAACTAACTGAGTGAGGCTAAAACTAGAAAGAAAATTATTAAATTTAGTTAATTTTAAATCCGTACCAGCTAAAGTATTTATGTTAAAATCACCCAGAAAGATTATATGGTCATAGTTGTGCAGCGAACTAATTGTATCAGAGATGGCATCAAAAAACAGGTCCACGTCCATACGAGGGGGGCGATACGCTGTCCCAATCACTAGTCTCACTCCATTAAGGTTCCACGTCACCCACATTTGTTCAACCGAGCTATGCTGAGGATCTACCGGGTGGGACAAGGTACGAGCGCTGACCCCTTGCTTTATATAGAAACCTACTCCTCCCCCCCTGGAGAAGGGGCCTGGCGGGCGAGGTTTGTGGCGCAGTCTGCAGCCTGGTAGTACTGGCGCTCGTCCCTCCTCCCCCGTTCTCAGCCACGTCTCATTAATTGCCAAAATATCAAAGTCTTCTCGTGTACAGGCAGCAATGAAGTTGTCATGATTCGTACCGAGAGAACCCGCATTCAGCAAACCAATTTTTAGCCGCTTATTTATCATTGCAAATGTTTATTATGTGAAACACTAACAATTCATACATATAATTGCGATATCGATAAGACAGGGAATAAAAATCTATATTAATCGTCTGCTGCATTCTGTATACAAAACTGGCTAAGAAAAATATGTTAGAAGTAGTTAAAATCTTTTTATGTATAATCTGCCTACCTATCATGGGCCCAGTGTGTGACATTAAGCTATATAAAATAAATAGATACGAAACTGTTACAATTGCTATCTTGATGATGATGATGATAGGTGGGGACGCCCAGCCGAAGCAGGCGGGCAGTCGATTCGGTCAGCCGTTCATTCTGCCCTATTCCCCTCAGTCGTGCCTCAGGTTACTGGCCCGGCGGCGCTCCCATCCAGCATCGATCCCATCTTCCTGTCTTCCTACAGAACAACAGTGCGTCCCGTAGGTTGATGCTTTTGAGATCTTCTGTGGACAAAACGTCCTCTCCGAATGTGTGGTATCTCAGTGACGAGTACATGACACACTCGGCTAGGACGTGTTGACTAGTTTCCTCTTTGCCACAGTGTGGGCATTGAGGGTTCTGTTTAATACCTATTACCGTCAGATGTCTGTTGAGCGGACAGTGTCCAGTCAGGATTCCTGTTAGTATGCTTAGATTGTACTTACCCAGGTTTAGAAGGTACCTTGTTCTGTTTTTATTAACTCTTCCTATCATGAGTTTGGATTGTCTGCACCCTTGCGTCATCCCCCATGCCTCATTTGTTTTCTTTTCCATTCTTCTGGCGATAACTCCTTTGGTTACCATCTCCGATATCGGTAAAACCGGTTCCGGGCCTAGGTACTGTTGGTCCGCACCTGCTCTGGCTAGTTCGTCTGCTATCTTAACACTATCCATCAAATCTAAAACTTCCCAAAAACCTGTTTAATGTCCTCCTCAGATCGGATTCGGTGTGGCGGCTCACCACTTTGACGGCGCACGTAGACTCGCCCGTCCCGGGTCCACGAGAAGCGCCATTCCAGCTTTTTGCACTCTTGGCGGGCACTGAAGAGCAAAGACCGGTTCAGTCTAGTCAGCCGCTCGTTCAGATAAAAACGAGTGACTTCCCCGTGCACACCTAAGTCGGAGGTGTCGGCTCCGCGGCGCACGCGCGCAGCACGCAGCAGCTCGTGGCGGGTCCCGCGGCGCGCAAGCCGTATGACCAGCGGGCGCGGGCGTCCGACAGCGGGCACCGACGCAGGCGTAGCGGCGGAATTTCCGACACCAGGTGGCGCCACAGCGCCCGCCCCCTGTGCGGCTGGCGTTAGTCTTTTTGGCCCCACTCTCTCAGCGTAGACTATGTCACGCTCCTCAATGGTGACACCGAGCTTCCGCGCGACCAAACAAGTGAGGTGTACGGGGCTCTCATTTGGTTGCTCGGGGATTCCAGTAACCTCTACATCATTGAGGAGCAGGTCCTGGTCGCGGTCGGAAAGCTCCAGTTTTAGTGCGGCAACCGTCGCCGCCAACTCGCTGTCAGCAGTAACAGCCGACGATCGCTGCATCATCTGCTCCTCTAACCGCTGCACCCTCTCTTCTACTGCCTGAAAGCGAGCCTCGAAACCTCGAACAAAATTGGAGATCTCGGACATTTCATGCCTGAGCCCCACCAACTCATCCCTTGTCGCGCTAAACTCCGCCCGGAATAAGCGAAGCTGCTCCGCGACACCCACATGCTCCCCAGGCGACTGCATCGATGCACCTGCATTCACCCCCCCTGCCTCAGCGGTTTTAACGGGGGTGTTGTCCGCATTGTCCCGCACAGGCTTAGCTCTGCAAGCAGGGCATGCCCAAGTGGAGGGGACTCGGCCGGTATGGGGGATATTTACACAGCCCTTGTGATAAACCGAAGGACATAAACAGCATTTAGCGACACCTGTCGGCGCAAGCGGCTTTCCACATGCTGCCGCGCAAGCCGCCATATCGATCGCTCAAGTAAGTCTCAGTATGGCCTAATAATTCGTCACAACTACACTAGATGGCGCACTACTCAGAGTTTCGGCACTAATGGACTAGATGGCGCCACGCGCTATGAGGAAAACGAATTAATCGAATATTTTCTTTAATCGGGACTTTCCGGCGCGAGGCGTACCGGCTCAACTTAACTGCAGGCTACGGCACAGTTTCATTCAGGCACTGAGAACTTCACACCCCGGATAACGTTCATCACTGTTTTATTGTGTATGTGGTGGGTATAAATCACAAGAAGATTAGTTCACTTATCCAATTTTGCCAA
The DNA here is from genome assembly GCA_927399475.2 of Acleris emargana. Taxonomy (NCBI): domain Eukaryota; kingdom Metazoa; phylum Arthropoda; class Insecta; order Lepidoptera; family Tortricidae; genus Acleris; species Acleris emargana. The sequence continues at coordinate 3,302,925 of OV656858.1, forward strand.
AAACATATATCATTTATTTAACTTTCACAACGCAAACACTGTCTGGCAATAATTGCAATGTTACCAACTTATTACTTCGATTATAGCTTTCTTTACGATACTTGGTTTTTTATTTTCACCTGATAAAATATAAGCGCGACCGCACTCGTCACCGTCCGTGACGTCACCCCTCCATTTTCGGGTAGCATTGAAAAGGTATTTAAAAATTGGTCATAATTCATCGACTTCATCATTTTTTTTTTTTGAACGATCGTTTAAGATTTATAACGATGAAAATTTATCTTTGTTGCTATTACTTTATCGAACCATATTACACGAATGTTTCATTACACAGAAGTTTACATAGGTACATAATATACATAAACTCACGCCTTCATTCCCAGAGTGGAGTAGGCAGATCCACAGAATTACCAACAACTGTAAAAAAAAGTTGATAATTCTGTAACCACATTTTGCACAATTAGGCTAAGATTACCAATGTATTTATTAGTGACAGGTTGCAAGCCCATCGGCTAACAGTACTGCAAACCTTTATTACCTTAGTCGCCTCTTATGACATCCATCCAATGGAGGGGCACTATTTCTAACCCGTTGGCCTATTGCCTAACGTGATTTCAAAGCGAAAAAATTGTTTTAATTTCGAATGCAGACAAGCCTTCGATTTTCAAAATAATAGTATTTTTCGTAATCGTGTTATAATAGAGAGCTTTTTAGTCGAGTACCGTGTTTAGGCCACGAAGCTTGCTGAGTGGCCTAAGTAAGGTACGAGATTAAAAAGCTTAATTATGACACTATTGTGAACAATACTTTTTGTACGAGTTCATTAAAATTAATAATGTAAGTCATTAATACGAGTATATAAGAAAACTAAAAGTAGATTTTTGACAGATGATGCGACGCTGCTACGTTCCGAAACGCCACAGATTGGCAATTTTGTATCGGATCGAGGCTCCTTAAACAAGGACACATATGGAAATCCGAAGATCTATTTTCAAAAAATTTTCGGTTGTCTAGAGCGTATCGAAATAGTTATTTCGGTTGTTTCTGAAGTAACAACGATGAAAAGAGTGACGTTGCAGTATTCTCTATGAAATCTTTATGAATGATGATTTTTATTTCCACAGAGAAAACGTAAACTTCTTGGCTTTTAAAAGAAAAGTTATCACACCACCGGTTTTTTTTAATGTCCTGGATACAGCAGCAAGTTTAAGTAGATTTTTGACAGATGACGCGATGCTGCTATGTTCCAAAACGCCATACAATATTGGCAAATTTTGTACCGCATCGAGTCTCCTTAAACAAGGGCACATATTATTTAAATACGTATATAAATATGTATAAGTTCTATTTTCAATTTTTTTTCGGTTGTCTAGAGCGTATCGAAATAGTTATTTCGGTTGTTTCGGAAGTAACATAGACTATTCAACGATGAAAAGAGTGACGTTACAGTATTCTCTATGAAATCGTAATACAAACATTTTAATCGACGAGTACAAAAAAACAATTGCGATTGCGAGTGCGTTAGGTAATAGCCTTTCTGGCAACCACACGGGATACAAAAGTTTCATTTTACCATAGGCATTACTCACCGCGTGATATCACCACAGATCTATTGAAAATAAACATATTTTGTTATGTAATGTGATACTCTGTAGCGCATTATAGGCGAAGTATTTAAGTATTGATACCACGGAGTACTTTTAGTACAAAAAACTTAATACTTTATTAAAGTCATACAATTTTGAACCTATATTTATGCATATTTAGAGGTCTTTTAAACCATTCAAAGAAAACCATCAATGCCGCTAAAAAGACACCAATCTACATACAAACCTAAACAAGAACATACAAGCAGCCACACACTTAACTGCCCATTATAAACAGAAGTGAGAAAATGTAGAAAGAGATGAATATAGATTTTACATAAGAATCTCATGTGCACGACAGAGACAGTTTCTCTCGGGTTATCATCGTTGGTCACTCAGCTGTGTGGGCGATTATACATACATACATACATAATATGAAATCACGCCGGTTTCCCAGTGGGGTAGGCAGAGACCACTTCTTTCCACCTGCTACGATCCTGATAAATCTCTTTCGCTCTTTCCACATTCATACAGCGAGTCATGCGAGTATTTCTCCGATTTGAATCAAAAAAGTACGCCTACGGCAGCCCCTTCCGACCAATCAAGAACATTATTAAAAATAGTTAAAAGAACTCGTCTAAACACGATAAGATGGTACAAAAAACACGGGTGTTAGGATCCGCTTGACTTTAAATATTAATGAAAAACACGAAAATTTCAAAACAAATATTATTTACAATTCGAGTTAACTCCATTTAATTCCCAAAAGTTTGTGAATCGTGTTGGGTTACTGACGCCTACTTAAGATTGAAGTTAATTTAACAAAGGTTGAATTTTGCAGATAACTTTTTTAAATGGTTTATGTCCAATTTTACTAAACAATTTAAATTCTAATTACAAAGAACTATCTAGAGTGAAATTGATATGTACTTACGGGATTACTAGTCTAAGAAATAAACAAAACAATGTTTTAAAAACCCAACCTAATTTTTTATATAGTCGTCTATGTAAACCAAGGCAAGTCAACGATGCTTCATATGTTAAAATCCATCAAGCAGTTAATCTTTGAAATCTAGCAAGGTTATGTTTTTATATTTTCTAAAATTACCTATGCTAGCTTAGACTACGTTGCAAATACCGATATCGACCGCATACAATGCTGAGTTACCCTTCACGCACAGGCGGGCTATGTGTTCTTATTTGAGGTTGGCAAATATGTATGGAGCAATCCTGATGAGTTAGCACCCAGTAGAAGCTACTCCGCGTGGAGGAAACCAGGACTGGCCGTCCCCGCACAGAGACTAAAGAAAACGGAAAAGTCCCTCTCCATAGGTAGGTGCCCGCATTTAATACCATTTACCTGAGTCGGTCAAGGCCTCAAAAACTGACCACATTTTCAAACATAAATTTAAAAAAATGCCGTCGAAAAGCGTTTTACTCTATCACGGAGTTCTTTGGCTGTGGGATAAATGTGTCGAATAATCGAAGTACTTAATGACATAATAACTTAAAATTATTATTCACAATTGTAACTTAATCAATTATTACAATGACAATGCAATTAAATTCATAGTGAGAGCTGTTTTATATGTTATTGAATCTGATATTATTGTACACCTATACTAATGTAAAACTGACTAGGTATGTATGATTATTACAAATAAAGAAATCTTATCTTATCTTATTTTATCTTGCCAATGCAGGCCAGCATCGAACTCAAAACCTACTAATCGTACTTGCCTTGCCAGAGGAAGACCATTAGACCATTATTGCAACGAATACATTAGAGGGTAGAGGGTACAGGTTTGTTACATAGAGAGAACTCAAATAAACTAGAATTATCTAAATTCACTTGCGTACCATTCGCTTTAAACCAATAAAATAGCTTTTTTATGGCATTGAGAAGGCAAACGAGCTCACAGGCAACCTGATGGTAAGTGGAATAAGAGTGCAATCCTAAGACTGCAAATGCACTGCCAACCCTGAGGACCATGATGGAATGCCTCTATAGTAGTAATTTCATCGTCTTTATCCCCGAACTGGAACACAACACTGTGAACATTGCTGTTTATTTATTTATATAATTATTTATTTATTTTATGGCATAGGAAGGCAATCGAGCACACAGGCCACCTGATAGTAAGTGGAAACTGTGACCCATAGACATTCGCATTCACAAGACTGCAAATGCACTGCCAACCCTGAGGACTAAGATGGAATGCCTCTATGCTAGTCATTTCACCGGCTGTCTTATCCCCAAACCGGACCAGGCGGTAGGTTGATTATTGAGAAGGTCATAATTATCATTCGCATGAATCGCGGCACAGATGTAATCTTCATACATGGAGAAAATCTATACAGTCCCATTCAAAGGGTACGACATTAATTAGTATTAGGAAAATCGTATTACCATCATTAAACCCTTGGGGAAGAGAACTCCCCAACCTGCCCGAGGGCAAACTTACCATCACTCACTACCGTGACCTGATTTCGGTTCGAGAGGAATTAAATAAGCAATTTATTAGGTAACCCGCGGGCGGCATAATGATTAAGCTCGGACAAAATAAGCTTGTGGTTCACTAAATCAAAAGCTCGGGATAGGTCGAAGACGACAGTAGCATCCTTTTTTTTCTGTGTCCCAGTACAGTCCGTAGCAACAGACGCTTCGCACTAACAGTAGATCTGCCAGTATAAAAGCGAACTGTTTGTTGGTAAGTGAATTATTTCTGTCGAAAGAGCTATATTGTTATTAGTCTGCCGTGTGGTTGCCGGGTTAGAATAGCGCCACTCCATATCTTCCCGTGGATGTTGTTAGAGGCGACTAAGGGAATAAAGGTTTGTACTGTTAGGCGATGGGCTTGCCACCTGTCACTAATACACTGGGAAACATCTTAGCCTACTTGTCCAAAATGTGGTTACAGAATTATCAAGAAGTTTTAAGACTTGTTGGTAATTCTTTAGCTCTGCCTACCCCACTCTGGGAATGAAGGCGTGAGTTTATGTATGTATGTATGTATGTTATTAGTCTGTCAAGGATGCCGGTCTCAAAAGTTTTAGAGAGAGCCGGTACAAGCCTATAGCTTTGAAGTGTCTTTTTAAAGCCCTTACCTTTATATACAGGGGATATTACCTTCACAAACTTAAGCAAACTCGGACAATTTTTTTTTTGTTTTTCTTTTTCGGTGTACAACTTCTGGCTCCGTTACTACATCAACCTGAACCTGAAGACTTTCTTAATTTATCAGTTTAAAAATAAATGTGACATAATGAGTTACCGACTGACATTAGGAGCCCTGTTATTATGTGGCAGCTTGTGAAGTTTTTGAACATTAAGTGCTAACCCGTTAAATTGGTTTCAAAGGCAAAGCAACAAAAGCCAGCATTTTCTTTGTCAGTCATTTATTGAATTAAAATGTCTGAAAAACAAAATCTGTTACTACCGAGTTATAATTACCAATAATTATAAACAAACAGTAATTTTTATTAATATTATAACCGTGTAATAAAGGCGCCATTAGATAACATGTTGGCCTCAAGGGTCGAATAAGACCGGACGTTCGCGAGCCCTATATTGCATATTATTACCAAGTGTACGTTCAATATGAGTGGATATAAAGTAAACAGCCTTTGAGCCTGCTTAAAAGCATTCTTAGAGGAATGAAAGTATTTTATACCATCTCTCCTGTTTGGAAAGTAAGAATTTCCATATCTCACCAGCGGGCTGAAAATGGCTTTTTCATCACACTTGCACGTAAACAGTATCTAAACATACAGGTTAACTTGGCCGCAATGCCCCATATAAAACCCTCGACCTTTCTTTTTACCATGAAACCCAAGGTCGGTAAGTAATTTTTTATTTATTTATAGCACAGCACACAGGTCATGCAAGTTCAAGCAAAGAGTTTGCACGCAATTGAAAAATTGTCTTAAAATGTTATTTAAACAGGAATTTCATTGCAATCTCGCTACATGTTACTTAAATACTAAATTAATGTTCTTAATAATCGATTTTAATAGTTTTCTGTATCAAAACGTCGTTTTTTTTTGACACTCCTTTAGGGCTGTATTTATACCTACTTAAGTATTTGCCCTTAACGTTTCTGAACGAAACATTTGTATAAAAAAGTTCAAGTAATTCGTAATAATACTTGCGCTTGACTTGTGTATTATAAGTTTTTTCTGCCCTATAATTTTATTTATTTACTCGCAAATGTGATGAAAAACATTGTATGTTTCACGGGCGGTACGGGAATTACGAACCTCGACTCAGAAAGCCTCTACTAGAGCCTCGATCGTAATTCCTTACTTACCGACCTTAATACACAATGTACTATTTCATCCCTAGGGCAGAAAGTAATTCTGAAAAAAGAATTGGTTAAAATGTCAGGCATTTTTAAATGTTTCGCAGACTGGGAGATTCTAACACAGCCATTACGAAAAAAATATTACTTTATTAAAACTCCTTTTAAAATTGGGTCAAAACACTCTTCATTTTTAAGACAAAGTACCTAAACAAAAATTGGTGACAATAACACAATATTTTTGTTTACTTTCCTCTCAGTCGAAATGAAAAGTACAGTGCTTTACTTGGGTTAAAATGTCGATTGCACCCTCGAACTACCTATAAGCGCACTCGCTAGGGCTTGTGCACCCTAAATATCTCGGGATGCAGTAGATCACTTTCATCCCTTGGTTAACAATCTATTAGGATAAAATAGAAGAATGTTAACCAATAGATGAATGTGATCTTGCATAGTTTAATTGTGCAATTGATTCTTTCGCCCGAGTCAAACACTCTACTTTTCATTTCGACTGAGAGAAAAGTAAACAAAAACCGGGGCCCCTTGTTTTATAATAGACACTCATTTCATAGAGCGTATCACTTCACAGAATTCTCATTTCATAAAAAACTATTTTCTGCTGAACCTGTGTTGATTTCAGGTTATTTTAAATAAAATATGATTCACGTAGGTTAGGTAAGGCGAGACTTGTAACCATCACAAGTTAAACTGAAATTAACACTGGCTCAGCAGGAAATAGTTTTCTATAAAATGAGTGTCTATAAAACAAAGGTAGACTGAAAAAATCTTTTTCTTTAAATATTCTACCGGAAGGGTCGGAAGGGGCCGCCCTAGGTTTACTTTTTCGAATCAAATCGGAGAAATACTGGACAATGTATGAAGGTTGAAGAAGCGAACGTTTGTCAAGATCGTAGCAAGTGGAAAGAAGTGGTAATATAATGTAATATTCTACCGTAAAAAAGACTGAGTTATTTTATAATCTTAAAATAGATTTAAACATGGCTGAATGTTTGACCAATTCTTTTTGCAAAGTCACTTTCCGCCCTAGGGATGGAAATGTCATTATCAGCCCGCTAATGAGATAAAGAAATCCTTACTTTACAAACAAGTAAGATGAAAAGTATTTATATACTAACGGAAGAGGACTCAATCTGCTTTGCCTGTTAAATTTGAGATACGGCCTATTTATTGGCTTTTAAAATTAGTACTGGCAGCTTAGTGTTGCCAATATATTTATAGACTGCAAAAAATTTAGCATAAAGTTGCCAACGTGTTAAAATATAATTCAGCCAGTACTCTAAATAGGAACACGTATCGCCGCCTCAACATCTGTTACCGCTCAGGATCCTTGGATTACTGCGTTACTAGTCGTTATCCTTCCGCATTAGCCTCGCAAATGACATTCGTAAAGTCATTATATACGTTGATGCTCATTACAGATCGGCATTCGGACTTAAGCGTCAAAATTAATATTTGCATGCTATTATTATGCGGGTTGCACTAGCTAGTTAACTAGTAGGTATAGTTAACCTAGAATTTCCTTTACCAATTTTTGTTCGTAGCGTGCTAGAAACAGAGTCGAGAAGTGGTAGAAGACTTTCTTGGTCCACTATACAAAGCATCTTGTAAAATTATGCTGTCGTTATGAACGACGTAAGGCATACATACATAAACTCACGCCTTCATTCCCAGAGTGGGGCAGGCAGAGCTAAAGAATTACCAGCAAGTCTTAAAACTTCTTGATAAAGGCTTGTAGTAATGTTAGGCGATGGGCTTGCCACCTGTCACTAATACACTGGGAAACATCTTAGCCTACTTGTGCAAAATGTGGTTACAGATTTACGACGTAAGGCAATTTAAAAATAAAATTCATTTTAAACTCGATCACTACTAAGGTAGCAGGAAACCGCTGGATGACAGCAGAAGAGGGCCGAACCTGGTGGAACACCTTGGGGAAGGCCTTTGTCCAGGAGTGAACGTCTTGAGGCTGATTACTAACTGTTGCTCGCGACACCATCCACGCGGAAAAATAAAATATAGCCTATACTACTCACAGATTTTTTTTCTAGGGTATCTGTTACAAACATACAACTCTTGTCTCTTTGTAATGTAAATGTAGATAAGCAATTTATAATTTTGAAAGTTTATTAATCTTATTAAAAAAAATTAAATAACTAAAGTGTACCAAGAGCATACTTTCTAATTATAATTAATAGCTTCCAATCTTCTCTGGGTATATTTAAACAATGTAGAGTTAAATATAGACAATCCCATGGACTTATTAGAGAAATAAGTCCACGGAAATCACACGCGAAGACAAACTGTTAGGTAAAAAAGTAATTTCTGCTAAGTCCTGTGAATTATTTGTCCTTATCTTTCGATGTGCCATTTGAATAAAATAAATATATATATATAATATATATATAAATGGACAATAAACACAGAAAACACAGACAGAAAGACAGAAAGTACCAACCAAAAATGAACTAAAAAAGGTTTATTTTACGTTACTAAATAAGGATATGGAATTCCTATCGATATCATAGAATCTGGTAATTAATTAGCATGAGAAAGGGCAGGCACAAAAAGGAAGGTAACTGATGACGTTTATTGCCGAACTTACCACTTAATTTTACGGATAGTACCCTTGATGCAGTTTTAATATCGTCTTACAAAACCGTCTCGAGGTTATCAACAGAATGTCAATAATGGTACACTGATTTCAAAGTTACTGTTTGAACAGTTTATCAGAATTTATTGTCGTGATAATAGTTTGAGTAAATAAATATAGCAAATACTACTACGAAGAATATCTAAACTGAAGTGGCAGGGGGCGGGGCACATCGCACGCAGGACTGATGGCCGATGGGGTCAGAAGGTTTTTGAGTGGCGTCCGCGGACCGGGACACGAGCTGTGGGTAGGCCTCTAACAAGATGGAGTGACGACCTTGTAAGGATCGCGGGAAAAAGGTGGATGCGAAAAGCACAAGACCGGTCTGAGTGGAGAGCCTTGGGGGAGGCATATGTCCAGCAGTGGACGTCTTTCGGCTGACATGATGATGAAAATACTACTAGCTTCAATTGGTTTTTGCCCGGTCACCCAACCTAAGTATTAGGAATTTTCGTTTCCAACTGTTTAATACACACCTGTGCTAGGAGAACACCGCTCTTCCGTAGATGGTTACTAAACCATATAAACAAGGTTAAATACGGGTGGCGGTCTGGTCGCATAACAATTATTGTCATAATATCGATTGTCATAACACTTTACGCATAAAGTTGATGCTAATATTTTTTTTTTGCCATAAATTATACTAGGCATAATTGTTCCTTGTCATAATTGTACGGAGTCATAATTGGTTTAATCATAATGTAGAAAGACATACATTTATTAAGTCAAAATATTAATATAATATAAAGTTAGTGCCAAAACCGACTCGGATCGCGGATAGGTTAGGGTTATTTTTTTATAAAAGAGCGGCAAAAGTTTATTTATAAAGCCATACCATTATAAAGTATGGTTAAATAATTTTATGTGCATCAAATTTATGCGCGTTACACAATATGTTCTTAAACATTATGATTAAAAACTTTATGCGCATAAATGTATGACAATTTACAGTTATGCGCAATGATGAGTATGACGAATCCTTGTATGCCCATCAAAAATATGACTTTAAACTTTATGCAACCCGACTCCTACCCGTTAAATACATATAAATATCAGGAGACAATCTCACACAAATTAACCTAGCCCCAAAATAAGCTCTAGACTTGTACTATGGGTACTAGGCAACGATAAAATTACTTATATAGATAAATACATACTTAAATACATTGAAAACATTCAAGACTCAGGAACAAATACTCGCGTTCATCGCACAAATATTTGTACCTCTAAGCTAGTAATTTCACCGTCATCTTATCCCAAACTCCGCTGCTGTGGGTTAAGATGTGGATAAGATGGTAGTGACCATACGGACCCTGCAGAAGATCTTTCTACCACTAGCTAAAGGTTTTCATTAAAAGTTTATAAGAGTTAAGTTTATCACGTGTCTCTAGATTAATATCTGATGTTCTTTTATGTAACTGTACACCATCTTGTTATTTTTAGTTTCTAAAATAATGTAACAATAATAAACATTTGTTTTATTATGTATTTACTTTACCGCGGTGGCTTCATTATTATCAGCGAAGATAGCACGTTACTGAATAATAAAATAACTAAATTAAGTAACTACAATATTTATTTTAAAACAGTACAATCAAAATTGAAAGTGCCTTCCATAATTTATGTAGGTGTAGATGTTAACTAGTGTATATAAGTGACAGGCAAGCCCATTCGCCTAACAGTACTACAAGTCTTTATTCCCTTAGTCGCCCTTTACGACTCCCACCTCCTTTGATGTTATCGTATTGTTGTTAAGACTGCGCCGAGCGCACGCCGGATGTACAGTGGCGCCCTCATTGATATTATTATGTTTTCTAATAAACTACAGTATTGTCTTGAAATCGGGCGGTGCATTTTTGTACTACTAATAAAATCACAACTTATAGGATATATCGCGTAGTTTAATAACAATTGACCTTCGAGTTATCAACTTAACGGAAAAAAGCGGCCACCTTTTCCCGTTAAGCTGACTTCTCAAAGAGTAAATGTTATCAAAGTTTGTTACGTATCCTATAAATTGTGTTTTTACTTGCGCTACAAAAAAGCATCGTCCAATTCCATAGAAAATCTTTAGTTTATCAGAAAACACAATAATAGTATTGACGGCGCCACTGGACGCTCGACGTTTGCTCGGTGCAGTCTTAATGGCCTGCCATTACTCTAATGTAAATAACAGTTAACAATATGATAACGTCTTAAAGGCAGTAAGTATTGTTTCACCTAAGAAAATCATGCCAGCGCGATTAGTTAAATAAAAAAACAAAAAGAAATACACTTTCCCAAAAATATTCTCTTAATATTTCTATTTTTATTTCAAACTTATTTGCACAAAATACAATAAAGTACAAATGGCGGACTATGGAGGATTCCTCTTATTATATCGAGACACCGTTCAGGGAACGTAATATTACGCATAATTTTCATTACTTACTTACAAATGCCGTGTGGTTGCCGGCTTAGAATTGTGCCACTCCATGTCTTCCCGTGGAAGTCGTAAGAGGCGACTAAGGGAATAAAGGCTTGTAGTACTGTTAGGCGATGGGCTTGCTACCTGTCACTAATATACACTGTTGAACATCTTGGCCTAATTGTGCAAATTGTGGTTGCAGAGTTATCAACAGGTCTTTGGAGTTGTTGGTAATTCTGTAGCTCTGCCTACCCCACTCTGGGAATGACGGCGTGAAGGTGTGTATGTATGTATGTACTTACAAATACAATTTGGTAGTCTCATGTGTAACCTATCTTCATCTTCGTAATTTTTCTTTATGATATCCTGGAATCATCACAATGTCAGCAGAAAATAGCGTTCGATAAAGTAAATGTCGATTATATTCATAATCAAAGTCAAAATATTTATTTAGTATATTTGCCACAGACGGGCTCTTTTACACGTCGGTAATATAGAGTGAATCTATTATCGCTTCAGACTCGACCATCACTGCGGAGAAGAAGCGTCGCAAGAAACTCCAGCAGAAGCGTTTTTACAAACAAAATACAATAATACTTAAATAGTAGTTTATGAAATTGGTGCATAATGAGGGGTATTGAAACACGAGTGTGTGTTTAAGAACCGAGCCGCTAGGCGAGGTTTTTAATAGTATCACACGAGTGTTTTAATACCTAGTTATGTGCAGTTTCATACACTACTTTATCTACTCTCATACATTGCGATTCAACCTACTAAATAAAAGATCAAAGTTAAATTCAGTAACTACAACAAAACGTATTCAATGAATGGCGCTATGAAGCGGGCGCTGTCACAGACAAGTAAAAATTGGAATGAAAACTTTTTGTAATGCTGTAAAAATGACGCGAACCGCATGTGCGTTCCATTATAAAATAATAATTGATACGGAACCTCGTTGGTGACATTAACTTTTTGGATTAACTTGTACCGTAATGGTAAAAAAATTACTTTATAACATTTATTTGTTAGAGAAATAATGTTATAAAGTGTTTTTTTATTTTTTTATTCGATATTGTGTTTATAAATTATGCCAATATAAATTCGTTTTGAAGTTTATAATTCGAACTTTACGATATGAGAGAAGATAAAGTACATTACAAGATAATAAAGAAACAAATATTAATTAACTAGCACAAATAAAAACATAATAAATGTAAAGTCAAGTAAATTAAACTAAAAATAATGACTATTAGAACAACACGACGAGGTCTCTACGTCAAAAGCAATAACTGGAATCATTAACCGAACAACAAGTCCTTGCAGACGTGAACTGACCGGACCCCACAAACATCACCCGTTCACGAGTATGACGCGTAATAATGATGGGTCACCGAATTATTAACTTTTTTACAATGAAAATGTACACGAGCTAAATGCCTTTCATCTAAGATCATTACCCTATACGCTTTGCCTATTACTTTGCCTTGTGAAGTTTTCCATACAAATAAGGTATCAACTGTTACGTCATTTAAGATTTATTTCTTCTTGTCTTCGGTAAACTTATCATGCTTTATTATACAAACTAAAAGATTATTGTCTTGCGTAGTTAAGAAATAAGTAAATATGATGTATTTAAATAGATAAATAGATGCTACGTGGTTATTAAGAATGATTGGTGAATGGTACCATTCTATTTTAAAATGTCTTCTTAAATGGTAATCATACTTAAGCACTTTGTGCTTTTAATTCATTCCAATTAACATCTATTATATTCATCAGTTGTTATGGTGCTGTGAGATACTTTAGAAGTATTTGTACATCAAGTATACTCGTAATAAAGGAAACCAGTATATTTATTGTTCTATTGTGAACGTTTATTTATTAAGTGTAAAATAATTACAATTACCGAAACAATGACAGTCGATAGTGATTTTTTAAAAAAAGGTTCAATATATCGACAATGGACAGTCGGATTTGTTGGTAAGTTCTAAAATCATGCAATTATAAAAATACAATAACATATAATTAACTTGTTAATTGTTGATAATTAATTTTAAAAGCATACACTTAATTTTAATTCGAAAATAGTCCCTAGAGAAACTTTGGTCCTTTTTTAATTTCTTGCTGCTTTTACCTTCTGTATAATCATTTTGTGTAAAAAAAAATGTCTCAATAATAAAATACAATATTCTTATATTCAATAAGCTTTGTACAGATTTATTTTACGACTGAGTAGAAAACAGGATGGAATTCAATAAGAGAAAGAAAAGTCATGGAAAAGAAATTGAGGTTTTATACATAAACTGACCAATCCAAGCGTAATAGTGAAAAACTCAATGTGGCGAAAATATTTTAATCAACAATTAGGCATTTCGCAAATACATTTAATCAAATGCGCTACGATCTGACCTTATACAGTCGGTATGAGGTTCAGAATATTTGTTATAAAATACTGTATTGCTTTGAAATATCAATCAATGTTTGTACTTCAAGCACCTTTTTTTTCAAAACCTGCATTAAATATCATATTATCTTCACTTTGAGAGACGTTATACGAATATAAGGATATTGTTTTATGTTATGACATGACTTGTGATCTTTCAGCAACAGTCACAGTCCTCACGTATGGTCTGCAAAGCGGGTGGATGTCACCATACATAACTGTGCTTCAATCAGAGAATAGTCCATCTGGATACCCTTTGTCTAGTTCTGAAATATCCTGGATTGCCAGTGGAATCAGTGTCTTGGCCATCTCATCAGCAGTCATATTCAGTTACATAGCAGACTCTATTGGAAGGCGTTTAACCTTAATTTTAATCGCCGTACCACAAATAGTAAGTTGCTTTGCTTCATTTTAATAGGAGTTAATTCTATAAATCAATTTATGTAGGTCACAAAAAAGATTTTATCTTGATTTGAAGTATTGCGCTAATGTTTTTTTTTCAATATCTTTTGATTCACTCACTGGTTAAACATCAAAAATATGAAATTTACACTATTTTGCCATATTTATTTGTACTTAAACCTGACTTTACAAAAGCGTGTGTTGAAGTAGAAAATAAATGTCTAGTCTTTAGAAGTTTGTCCAAAGTCATGAGCATTATCTTAAAATGAATAAACATACCTATTAATAACGCATACCTATTAATATACGCATAACTAAATATCAGATGACCATTCTCACACCAATAATTGTAATTGTTTAAGTGAGTTACTCAGGTCTTGTTAAATAGAAGAAAATTGGCGAGACATGAATGTTTCACATCAATATTTTAACCAAAACACTGTATAGTTAACTATTTTTAATGGTATATGATATTTGTTTCATTTGGATTTATTTGTAAGTAACATTTTTTTCATCAATCAATCAATCAATTGTCAATTGGTGTGACATAGTCTCCTGATATTTATTTATTTATTATTCCAGTTCGGTTTTGCCCTGAAATTAATGTCAGCCCATCCAATTAGCCTGATAGTCTCCCAAGCTATGTGCGGTATAGCCGGTGGAGGCGTGTACTGTGTCGTCCCAGCATACATAAAAGAGATATCTCAGGACTCTCTCAGAGGTATCCTCGGTTCTGCTGGAATTCTCCTTCAGGTAAACAATTTTTTTGGAGAAATATTTTAAAGTGAAAGTATTTTTTTTCATGGAATAGACAAATAGTAAAAAAAAAGTTGTACCCATGTGATGTTTGTGGGAAAGACGCAAAATTTAACAGCGTCAAGAAAATTTATATGCGTGAGAAACTAATTAAAAAAGTAGCTATTAAATATGAAATATAACTTTAATTGGTTTATAATTCTTAAATCCTAACATACGTATCGTTGATTTTTTAATAAAAACATTGCAAGACCAATGATAGTTCCCTGAGTAACTCCAACATTAACCTTTTTCAAAACTGTTTCACAGACTAATGCGTACTCATACTTTGGAATTTCAGAGCCTTGGTATAGCGATAATGTACGCCATGGGAGCCTACATGGACTACTATACAGTACTTTGGATTGTAGTTTGGCTCCCCATTATAAATGTCATCGGGTTGTTTGCTGTTCCCGAGTCACCCGCATATCTTGTGAAAAAAGGAAAAGTTGAGGTCAGTCCTAAATAAATATTGACGTAGAAAAGACAATAAAATTTGGGTCAGAGAGCTGGTAAGTTACATTTAACATCATCTTTACAATATAATTAAGTTATAACAAACCTGAAGTTTTAAGACGAGTTTAACCTTTGCACACTCTGGTCAAGAGAAGTTACCTACCTACAGTCAATCAATCAATCAATCATGTCAGCCGAAAGACGTCCACTGCTGGACATAGGCCTCCCCTAAGGCTCTCCACTCAGACCGGTCTTGTGCTTTTCGCATCCACCACGTTCCCACGATCTTTACAAGGTCGTCACTCCATCTTGTTGGAGGCCTACAAGATGTCCCCCGGTCCGCGGACGCCACTCAAGAATGTTCTGACCCCATCTGCCATCAGTCCTGCGAGCGATCTACCCTGCCCACTGTCACTTAAGTTTAGCTATTCTTAAGTTACCTACCACAGGATATAACTCATGATTGTAAAAACGTACCAACAAACGCTTATAAAATAAATATATGTTTTTAGGAAGCAACAAAAGTAATGTCTTGGCTAAGGGGAGTCGACATAGACGACAAGGAAGTTGAAAGAGACATTTCACTAACAAAAAGCGAAATAACCGCGTATGACAATTTGCCGCCTATCTCATTTAAATCTGTCTGTAAGTTTATTTCTGTTATAGTAAACTAAGTACCAGAGTGTTCAATATATAGATGACTTAATTAATATACTTAAGCTCTGCCTTTTTTTTCAACTTTATCTGGATTTGAGAAAAACCGGCCCTTGCAGAAATTATAGTTTTTCGATACTTACTTTTTGTACGTAATTCTTGTACATGTGATGTAGTGAAATACGTCTATTTTTAAACAGAAAAGCTTTTTTTATGAGTAAATCCTTATTTCCGTTACAGTGGCTGATAAAGCATCAAGAAAAGGTCTTGCCTTATCGTTCCTTATGATAACGATGTTGGATTTGGGAGGCAACTACGTCATCCTTGCGTATGCTTCGGTTATTATAAGAAACGCAGGTGTGACAATTGCACCAGACTTGCAGGCGATTTCATTCCCTACTCTAATGACAATTGGATCATTGGTTTCTACTTTGACTGTAGAAAAGTGTGGAAGAAAGGTAGGTCTAACTATTAAAAATTTTAAAATTATATGTTGTACGAGTATCTATGATATAAACGTTTTTGTAAAGTGCAATCGTGTCTTTTAAGGTTATATTTTCGAAACCTATTTCCAGATTATAAACAAAATCTGTTCAACTTTTTACGTACGTCAACCGTCATCCCGCGAAGATCGCGTGTGTGAAGATTCAGTGTATAAAATCTAAATAACAGTGTTGTTTACGAGAAAAACGTAAAAATTCTCAAGATTAATCAATATTGTGATTGTGGAAGTGTTATCTCAGTGTTTTATCATCAAATACGCCACAAAAACCCTTTCATAAAAATCTGACTCAGTGAAAAATATCTACTCCTACCCTCTTTTGGGTAATAAAAATCACCAAAATTTTTGATAAAATTAATTTGACACTTGAGTGTTGCCACAAAAAAACCAATGTTGCCGTGGTTAGCATTTAAATTCCCCGAAAAATGATGGGAAAACCAAATGATATCCAACAAAAAGAAAACAACAACGGGAACTCAAGAGGACCCAAGAAATATACCCAGCAAGTGTTTCACCCAAGTTTATTTCAGAACAACACTGTAAAAATGTCTTCAATTAGTGATCCTATTCAAAATGTACCATCAACATCTGACTATCTGTCAGGTGAGAACACAAATAAGGCCACATTGGATTATCTCAACGAGACAGAAAGCCAAGACACAACGTCATTGTCGTTGTCAGAGCATCCACCATGGCAAAAAGTACCTATCCTAAAGAGCTCTAAGCGTAGACGAACTTCTGACTCCCCACCATCACAGGCACAAAAAGGCAGAAATGAGAATAGATTTTCGGGGCTAGAAACGGACGTAACTGGCGACAACGAGAAGTCGGCCAAACAAACTGTACCAAAAGAAAACAAACCACCACCACTCATCTTGTATGGCATTGAAGATGTAAATAAACTGATGGAAGTAATTGAATCTGTTATGGCCAAAAATGAATACTCTATCAATATTGTCAATAAAACCCAGATCCGTATCAGTTGTTAATTGATTGAGGGATACAAGAAGCTAATGTCCCGTGTGCGTGAATTAGGACTCATTGGGCATACATTCACCCCTAAGGCAGAGAGATGCTGTCGTATAGTAATAAAGAATCTTCATTACTCCACACCTCACGAGGCAATTCGTGAAGAAATAGAAAAAACAGGAAACATTGTCCAAGGAGAAATTATAAATGCTAGGGTAGGACCCAATAAAAGGCCCTCAACAACTTTTTTTGTCAATATTGCACCAAGTGAAAAGAATAAAGAAATTAAAAGTATCCGTAGTATCTATAACACCATTGTTAAGATTGAAGATCCCATTAGACGGAAAACAATAGTCCAATGCACCAAATGTCAGCAGTATGGGCACACTAAAAATAATTGCTTACGACCGTTTCGCTGCGTCAAATGTGCGGAATCCCACAAAACTAGTGATTGTCCTAAAGTCGATAAAAATACACCAGCTAAATGTGCACTATGCTTAGGAAATCATCCAGCAAATTATAAAGGGTGTGAAGTATACAGAGAGATACTCAAAAGGCGAACAATGAAGAACAAGCCAATTAACAGAGGAGAAGGAGCCCCTTCGAGACAGGAGAGGAGCGAAGCTCAAAAGCTAGAGCCAATAGCAAACATTGAAGGCAAGAGAAAAACCTATGCAGAAGTGCTTCAAAGAGAGCCAATAACACATTCAAACAATTATCCTGATGAACCAACTCAAGACTTTCGGGCCTTACTTATCGCACAATCTCAAAAAATGGATAAGTTGTTAGATCAAATGGGTTCCTTAGTGGGACTCTTGACAACTCTTGTGTCTAAACTGCTTAAATGAATGTTCTAAGAATAGCTACATGGAACATAAACGGCTTATCATCTAATAAGCTAGAAGTCGAACATTTTCTACACTCTAATAAAATAGACATACTATTTAGTCTCAGAAACACATTTGACTGACCAACGTACTGTAAAGTTTAATGGATATAACATCTATGCAACAAACCATCCAAGCGGCACGGCTCATGCTGGAGCTGCAGTCATCATAAGAGGAAATATTAATCAATACTCACTACCAAGCTTCAGACACGACTACTTACAAGCTGCAATAGTATGTGTGACTGACTGGAGGGGACCGCTCTACGTTGCAGCGGTGTACTGCCCACCACGCCATAGAATCGATGAAAACATGTTTGGTGACTTCTTCCAATGCCTAGGAGCGAGATATATTAGTGGAGGAGACTGGAATTCAAAGCATACCTTTTGGGGATCCCGACTTATCACATCCCGAGGACGAGAGTTAAAAAAGTGCATAGATAGTAGAAAATTGGATGTACTCCGCACAGGAGAACCAACACATTGGCCGACGGACTCGCGAAAAACACCAGATCTCATCGACTTCTTTATTATCAAAGGAATCTCTCATGACTACGTCAAAGTAGAATACAGCTTAGATGGCACCTCGGATCACTCGCCAGTTATATGTACCCTAAGTTCTACGGTCATTCACAAAGAACCCAGAGAATCCTTATACAATTTCAAAACAGACTGGGACACTTTTCGAGAGTACGTAGAACAAAACGTCGAGCTACAAATATCGTTAAAAACTGAAGATGAAGTAGAAGACGGTACCAATTATATAACTAATCTCATTCAACAAGCAGCCTGGCTGGCTACGCCTTCACTCCAACACAAACCGCAATCAGGGGACTACACCATAGAAGTACAAAAGAAAGTTACTGAGAAAAGGAGACTACGACGAATATGGCACATGAGCAGAAACCCGCATGACAAAAAAGCCCTTAATAAGGCTGGCCGAGAACTAAAAGAAACTCTCTCAGAGCTTAAAAATAAAACCCTCCAGAATAGACTACAAACTCTGTCTGCTGACTGCAAAGACCACTACTCTCTCTGGAAATTTACACATGACTTCCAAAGACCCCGGGAACCAGTACCGCCTCTAAAAAAGAAAAATGGTGGCTGGGCTAGAGACCATAAGGAGAAGGCGGAGCTTTATGCAGAATTCCTAGAAGATGCCTTCAAACCTAACAACGCCGACCCCAGCTATCCTGAAAGGGATATTGATGAAGTCTTGAATTCTGACCAGCAAATGTCCTTACCATTCAAACCAGTATCACCCCGAGAAATCCAACGAGAGATAAACCTACTCAAACTAAAAAAAGCTCCTGGGTTTGATCTAATCACAGCAGAGATTTTAAAGAGACTACCCAGAAAAGCAGTTATCTACCTTACTACCCTCTATAACGCCTGCCTGAGACTGCATTATTACCCAGCACTATGGAAAGTATCTATTATAATAATGATTCCAAAACCAGGAAAGCCTCAAAATGAAGTATCATCTTACAGACCGATCAGCCTGCTACCAATACTGTCGAAGCTATTTGAAAAAGTCATAATGAAACGCCTGATACCAATCTTGCATGAAAACAATATCATACCTGGTCATCAGTTTGGATTCCGGGCCGATCACTCTACCATCGAACAAATTCACAGAGTAGCCCAAAAAATAAGGCAATCATTAGAAAGAAAGGAGTATTGCTCAGCTATTTTCCTTGATGTTCAACAAGCCTTCGATAGAGTCTGGCATAAGGGCCTAGAATACAAATTGAAATCCATGTTACCCAACTCTGCCTACATGTTGCTCAAAAACTACCTCAAAGAGAGACTATTTCAGGTCAGTGTGGATGATCAACTGTCTACACTCCGAAAAATCAGAGCTGGAGTACCTCAAGGCTCAGTTCTTGGCCCCATTCTCTACACTATTTACACAGCTGACTTACCTCAATCAGAAGAAGTATTGACTGCTACATATGCGGATGACACGGCAATCCTTGCTAACAATGTAAACTCCACCAAAGCTTCTGAAGTCCTTCAACGCCATCTCAAGGCAGTAGAACAGTGGTTAAACAAATGGAGAATACAAGTAAGTACCAATAAGTCAGTTCATGTGACATTTGCACTTAAAAAAGGAGATTGCCCTGCAGTTAAATTGAATAATGTAATACTGCCTCACAAAAATACGGTAAAATACCTTGGCATGCATATAGACCGAAGGCTTACTTGGAGGGAACACATAAGGAGAAAAAGAGATCAATGCAACCGGAAACTTCGAGACTTATTGTGGCTGATAGGTAGACAATCAAAATTAAGTTTAGAGAATAAAATCCTAATATAAAACCATATTAAAACCCATATGGTCCTACGGTATCCCGCTCTGGGGGTCAGCCAGTCACTCAAACATTGAAATTTTACAACGCTTCCAGAACAATGCCCTGAAAACCATAACAAACGCACCATGGTTCACGAAAAATAGTGACATACACAATTACACAGAAATATCAACAGTTAAAGAAGAAATTAAACAATTCAACAAGGACTACGTGTTTAGAATTGAACACCACATAAACAAGCTAGCAGCAAAACTCATTGACACCACTGATTGTGTATATCGTCTCAAGAGGGCAAAACTGGCATCACTATGAACAGCCAGGGGAAATAAAGGTTGCTGCATCGATGGATGTACAACCTCAACGTTGAATACCTCCAGAACATCTGATTAAAGCTAAATAGCTGATTGCAGATAATAAAATACATTAAAAAAAAAAAAAAAAAAAACTTTTTACAAAACATGTTCGGTATTACAAATTTGGCAAAAAAAAATGTCAGTCTGCCTCACTATTTTTTCTGAGGTTTTGTAGTTGACAAATAGATGCATCGATTTCAATTTGAAAACAACTTGCTGTAATAATTCTAAGCTTGGTTTTTGTAATACAGTTTTAACTGGTTGGTACCGTAGAAAAGTAGCAATTAAATTTGGTTGAGTAATGTATTATACAACCAAACCATAAAGCCAGAACAAAAGAAACCTCGATTTTATCATTAATGTTTTCTTTTGCAGCCTTTAATCATAGCCAGTGTTTTATTAACTGGCGCCCCATTAGCAGTCCTTGGCACTGCAATAATCATTCAAGAGCAAGGAGGATATTTTCCTCCATGGTTGCCGGTGTTATGCATTGGAGTCTGTCTGTTTGCCAGCGGGCAGCACATGCCTCTACCGTTCATCGTTATGTCTGAAATGTTCAGTATTCAGGTAATTATCAATTTAGTTTGCTCTATTGACGACGCGCTGGCCTAGTTGGTAGTGACCCTGCCTACGAAGCTAGCGGTCTTGGGTTCAAATCCCAGTAAGGGCAGATATATGTGTGATGAGCGCGAATATTTGTTCCTGAGTCATGGATGTTTACTATGTATTTAAGTTTATATTTCTCTAATAAGTATTTATATTGTTGTCTAGTACCCATAATACAAGCCTAGAGCTTCAAGTGGGACTAGGTCAATTGGCGTGACATTGTCCCCTGCTATTTATTTATTTATTTATTTACTATCTTTGTCACAAATAGCTACAGGTTCTTCAACTGTTACATTTTTTTTTTCATGTCAATGTAAGCATCATTATTTGGTTTTGCATCCACTGCAATTACAGATGCATTTCTATTTTTAGTAATTATTGATTTGACAAACAAATCTATTTTGCTAGGCAACCTGAAGCTAAAGTGTTGTTCCAAATAGAATTATAAGTATAGAATGAGTTCTAACACCATTAATTATTTTTTTATTGTATTTTAACACACTGAAATACTTACGTACGAGTCATGTATTGCTATTCTTTCGGAAATAGTTCGACTTTTCGGAATAAAAGTAGCCTTTTTGCAGTATATTAATTTACCTTTGTGCCAAATTTATTGAGTAAAAAAATGTCCACCCAAACTTTCACATTTATAATTAGTACTGTAATAAGATTGTATTTTTTTTTTCTAGCTAAGGTCAAAAGTGCTGGGTGTCCTGGTGACCTATGGCTGGTCTGTCTGCGCCCTCCAAACCATCATCTTCACGCCTGTTGCCAAATACCTCGGGATGCACTCCATCTTCTTCATATTTGCGTTTGTCAATTTCTTCGGAGTTATCATTTTCTGGATTTTCATGCCAGAAACTAAAGGCAAAACATTGGCTCAGATCGATAAAGAATTAGAGGGAAGAAAAGATTGATTGAAAGAAATGAGTTTGGGATTTGTTTTATTTTTCCTATTGCCTACATAAGTATGAAAACTGGTTTGGAGTCCTTCGAGGAAATAGGAAATATTACCTTAAAATTAAAAATATAGTTACTTTAATGCAAAATGAAGAATGAATACGAGTATAGGAGAATTGTTCATGACATAAAATAAAATGCTACAATAATAGATAACTTGAAGAAAAGGTGATAGTAATAACAGAAATAAAGTGATTTTACTTATACATATCTTAGATATTAACATGTAAGTAACTAAAGTCTCGATAGGATTTGATGAACTCCAGAAGCTTATTTATATTAAAAGCACTAAAGCTTTTTTTTTAAACCGCATTTAGTGATTGAATACGTTCATAATATTACGAACGCCGGTTTTTGGTACTCCAGGTTTAAAAAAAAAACATAATCAATGCATTTTCCTGATATTTGTAACTGTATCTAAAGTATAATAAATAAAAAAATAAATAAATAAATATCAGGGGACAAAAAATTGTCTTTTTTGTAATTTGATTCTTATAGTTATCAAATCAGTAAATATTGTTATCAAATAAGCGTAACTTCATACTTAACCCTATTATTTTAAAAGAAACATAACAACTTTATTGTATTTACTTTCCCCCTTTAAAAGTCACTTTAAATTACCTGTGTCTTTGTGAATATAAAATCACTGTCTATCCGGATTTGTAAAATCCCCTGTGTGGTTCCCACCGCACTACCATTTGCTCATTTAATACGACGAAGAACTCTGCACAGAACAGAAGTAGGTACCTAATAAAAAAAGTTTAAAAAAAAGCGAAAATAGTGGTGAATTGGATACCGTGATGTATGGTAAATAGTAGCAGAATTTACTTATTCAACAGAAAAGTCACTTCTTGTGATTACTTCTTTTAACTGATATAAGGACATCTTTTCTCAACAGCTATAATTTGAACCTTATTCTAAATACACTGTATTCGAAATCCAGATTTCAGACTATTAAAATAAGTGCAAACACTTCGTGATAAGGATATGAAGCTTTAATATGTTTATGACATTGAATTTAATTATTTATATACATAACGATTCTAACTTAATAAAGCAGGATTACAAATATTGACGTCTGGAGCATATAAATGGAAGAGTTGTAACTAGGAATGAAGTAGAAAGTCTTTGCTTAAAAGGGTTTGGTTAAAGGTGTTGTCGCTTTGTATGAGTCATAACTATTTAAGGTGAGCGGCTATTTATAAATGTTGTAAATTAACGTAGGTACCAAAAACTTAATAGGTACTTGATTTTTTAATATCTCGATACTATCTAATATCGATATTAATTAATGAATTAATTTTATACATTTATATGTATTCAGAAGGCCTCTATATCATAATAACAAAATCATCCAGCGCCGTTAAAAAAAAATGACAATAATGTTCATACAAATTTACCCAATCCCTTTAAAAAATAAATGAAAATAAATCCTTGAGCCCCACTTTATAGATAATTCGTGTCTCTAAAGAAACGGACGTAAAAAAAATACGGACGTAACGTTGCTCTAAAAAGGTGTGAAGCATGCAAGGTCGGCGATTTCATTCGTTATACACGACTTACCGCACGCACACATATACACTAGGTAAAACAACGCGCCGAGCCACTGCAAGAGTGACAGATAACGTGTCTGCATGCACACATACAAAGACGGCCATTTCGCATGCTTCATTCATGATTAGACCAGATTACGTCTTTATTTTTTTAGGTCCGTATCTAAAGCAAGAAATAAGGATTAAGGGTAAATATATACTTTTAATTATTCATATAACACGCAATAGTTAAAGTGTGCTTGCTGGATGCTCTGTTCATAACTAAATATAGTGAATACTATTACTAAAATAAGTTAATTGTGCGTTTATGAATAAGAGGGTACGCCGACGATGCATTTCCAAAATTTATCTTTTTTTTTGTAATTCTCCATTGAATAGAATTTATAGTAACAAACATAAATGTATACCTACTACACTTTTTGGCATGATGTCAACCGCACCGGAAAAAGACAACAATTTTCTAATGTGTCGCACAAAACGACGTCAAAACGAGACTAGTAATATAAATGCGAATTGTAATGATAATCGGTAATATCCCACTTTATACCCGTATTCACAAAACCGGTACCATTCCCCGCTTTAAGGGCATCATGTGACAAATACAGAACTTAAATTTTCCATTCGCACATCGTAATATGATGTAGGTAACACAATTTATCAATCACGCCATGACAGACTCAGGATATTAGATTCACGCTCGATCTCAAAGGATATCTTATTTAACGAAAAGGTCAGAACTGACGGGTACCAAAAGGCTGTAAAATCTATCAGTGAAATAAGGGCTTACGACGTTTTAGGTTCAGATGAAAGAGTAGGCAAGGACAGGGAAGGTATACACGTATAGTAACATTGTAAAGAAAATGTACGTGTCATTGGATTTACAGGGTCACGTGTCCGAAAGGAAGTGAGATTTTGGGTGTAACTTAGACAAGTTTAATGAGGTCACGTCTCCAATTAACTGTCTTTGTATTGAGAAGATAATTAGGCATTATACCTAACGTGTTAAAACATACATACATACATACATAAACTCAAGCCTTCATTCCCAGAGTGGGGTAGGCAGAGCTACAGAATTACCTACAACTCTTAATATCTACTTGTTAATAATTCTGTAACCACATTTTGCACAATTAGACTAAGATTACCAGTGTATTAGTGACAGGTTGCAAGCCCATCGCCTAACAGTACTACCAGCCTTTATTCCCTTAGTCGCCTCTTACAACATCCACGGGAAGACATGGAGTGGCACTATTCTAACCCGGCAACCACACCGTGTAGTAATAAAAGTATTTTTAATCAGCTCTATTTTAATCTAACCCCGTGTGGTTGCCGGGTTAGAATAGTGCCACTCCATGTCTTCCCGTGGATGTCGTAAGAGGCGACTAAGGGAATATAGGCTTGTAGACTGTTAGGCGATGGGCTTGCAACCTGTCACTAATACGCTGGTAAACATCTTAGTGCAGTGTTCACCAACAATTAAACGGATGGTTAGCGGTTTAACGGTTGTCAAGTGTATTGACTAACAGCTGATTAAGACTTTACCTTCCGTTAAATTGGTTGGTGAACTCGGCCCTTAGCCTATTTGTGCAAATTGTGGTTACTGAATTGTCAACAACTTTTTGAAGTTGTAATTCTGTAGCTCTGCCTACCCCACTCTGGGATTACAGGCGTGAAGGTATGTATGTATGTATGTATTTTAATCTATTTTATTTTTGAGCTTCAGGATGATTGCAAGAAGGAGCCTAAAGTGGACTTCCAAACAATTCTCCTAAGGGCCACCAAACAACGAAATTTGTCTATGGAATATGAATATATTGTCAATGAGAAAAAGTAAATTTTCTAATTTGATCAGTACTAACAAAAACCAAAGAAATTCCACTTTACTTCCTTTGCACTAGATCTTTATTTTAATGGCCGTATTATTTACTATTTTTAGTACAAGGAGCCTCAGGAGGCAAACTAATTTAAAAAATCGGTCAAGTTCGAGTTGGATTGGCACATGAAGGGCTTCGTACTATTATTGTATAGGGCTTGATTATTCGATGTCATGGGAGCATAGAAAATCATACTTTGTGAAAACTTCAAGTGGCTATCAATTACGATTTGATACAAATCGCTAACAGACATACAGACGGACACAACTTTAGGTACGGAATCCTAAGAAGAGTGCAGGTAATTATTTGTTAACTTCTTGGATTTTTAAATGTAAAAGTTTTTAAATCGTGGTTTCCTACATCAACGGTGTCCCGTAGACAAGATAAGGCTTTTGAATTTGAAATGTCAATGAATGCATTGACCAACAAATGATTAATATACTTTTTTTTTATTGAAAAAGTTACAGTCAGTTTCGTCAGCGGTCGGGATTATCTCAGATTAAGTCTAGCCATATTCCAGGTCAGATTCGAGGTCGATCGGTTGAATCTAACCTAAATCCTAAGCTTTGGGAGCATCTCCGACGAATATCAAGTTTACATACCTGTAAAGGTTGATGGGGGGGATTTTATATGGACCCCACCCCCACCCTCAAACAGTTACGGGATGCACGTCAATATGCTGATTACTTTGATGCCGATGACGTGAAAATGACGAAATGTTACGCACAGGGTGCTCTGCTTTCATTTGGTAGGTGTTTAGGAATGTTAAAACGGTAAAAATTAAAAAATGTTACATAGGAAAAAATAATAAGAAGCGTTAAATTGATTGCAATGAATGCATCACAATTTTTGTTCACCACTTATTACAAAAATAGCAAGTTAAGACAATTTAAGGACAATGTCAATGCCATAATTGTATTTATGACTAACTATTTTATCATATTAATTTTATTACAACATAAAAGCACTTTTTTCTAAATGTTTTTACGTTAGTCGATGATTTTTGACACCGTCCTTCTCAGTCAAATAGTTTAATTTACGTTTTAGTTATGATGAAGGTATTTATTTTTCTACGCGTCAATAGATTATTTAACTCATTTGTACATGATTAAATGATTGACGACTCGATTTTAATATAGCTGCGTTCTGGTTGGTTGATACCAAATAAAATGTTTTTTTTTAAAGAGTTAAATTAGTAAAAGAGTTTACATACCAAAAAGAACCTAACGTTCCGATTGACAGTCAATGTGTATTGTGATTGGTGGTTTAATTTGGTGAAGTATTTTGATTGGTCAAATTAACCTAGGGGTAAGCTTTGGCAGCTAGGCATATCGTTTTGGCTCAAAAAAGCACAAGTGCTGTTAAGGGGAATAGACTAGATAGACTTTTCTACGGAATGTTCTGCGGACATATTATCTATATTCTTATATTAGTGTTCGTGACTATATAAATGACAGATAAAAGTACAGGAGTAGGAAAAATATATAATTAAACACTATCTTTATTTACGAAGGCCAACGATATTACTTTTGACATGTTATCCTATCGTTTTTAAGTTGACCGCCATTTCTGCCAAGTAAATAAGAGTTATCAAAACGTTGACTACCGAAACACGCCAGAAACCAAAAGGTTTTACCGGGTGGCGGCCTGACGCATAACAACTATTGTCATAATATCGATTGTCATAACACTTTACGCATAAAATTGATGCTCATATTTTTTTTTTGGCATAAATTATACTAGGCATAATTGTTCCTTGTCATAATTGTACGGAGTCATAATTGGTTAAGTCAAAATATTAATATAATATAAAGTTAGTGCCAAAACCGACTCGGATCGCGGATAGGTTAGGGTTATTTTTTTATAAAAGAGCGGAAAAAGTTTATTTATAAAGCCATACCATTATAAAGTATGGTTAAATAATTTTATGCGCATCAAATTTATGCGCGTTACACAATATGTTCTTAAACATTATGATTAAAAACTTTATGCGCATAAATGTATGACAATTTACAGTTATGCGCAATGATGAGTATGACGAATCCTTGTATGCCCATCAAAAATATGACTTTAAACTTTATGCAACCCGACTCCTACCCGGTTTTACCATGTAGCCCTGAGCCCTATTTTATAATCGAAGTTGGAAGTCACGTTAGCTCCATCTCTTATACTCGATTGAATCTCGAATGCCGAGTGACAGGGATGACGGTTAGTTCCCGATTCGCCGGATTCTTGTTTCGTCGGATTCTCGATTCGCCGGAATTTCATATATAAAATATGTGCCAGTCTGAACTTTTCCCTCAAGAATCCGGCGAATCGAGAATCCGACGAAACAAGAATCCGGCGAATCGGGAACTAACCGGGATGACAGTAACGTAACTTTGAACTTTGATTTTCAAAGTAGCCTCTAGTTACTTGATGGAAAGTACCTAATCAGTTTATCAAGTGAACGGTATGATAACGATATCAAAGCTAGAAAGTATTAGTCAGCTAATACAATGTGAAATTAATATCACATAATAGCCCAGAGTCCGTATTATGGTTGCTTTTATCGAGGTGGATAAAGCTTCCGTCACTTTCGCACTTAGTTACTGGTCAGAAGGTGACAGATGTCTTAACTACGCTTATCCACATCGATAAATACGACCATAATACTGCCCTAACAAGCCAACAGGCGGTATCTAAAATTCAATAGCCAAAGCAGATTCAACCCTCTCCCTGTAGTAATGAGGTTTGATATAGTGCCATTTGTCTTAGCAGTGGGCCTAGTATGGATGTGTTTATCGCGTGTCAGATGTGGCGTAAGCATCCGTCACTCTCGTACTTACGAGTAGCAATGTGCAGGCGAGAAGTTCCCAAAGTTGCGAAACTTTACAAGTGAGAATTTCTCGGTAATTTCTGAGAATGTTCTCGAGAACGAGAATTTATTAATTTGGCACGAAGGGCCACAGCACCCAGAAACAGGAGCTCCGCAATAGCTGCTAAAATGTCCAGGTGGACTACGATAGGTGGACGGTGGGAAAGAAGGGCAGTTTAAATAGTCGAGCTTACTGGGCTGGTGCCTCTTAAGGCCTTTACGAAATCATCTCCTCCTGAATTGGAAGAAATAATATAATACGGGTAAGTATATATATTATATAGAAAATAGATATATATAGGTCCTGGTACTGGTGCTGAGAACATATCTGTTTGCAACTTTCTCTGAAATGTACACGAAGATTTAATGAGAATTTAAGTAACTAAAACATGTGCATAATATTTTTTTATTTAAAATTATGATCATTTAAACTTTATTGTAAAACATTTTCTTATTTAAACAATAAGTTTCATGTTGCAAGAATGTTCTAAGAACATTCTCGAGAATGTTTTCGCGTTTTGGGAATGTTCTGCAACTTGCACATTACGTGTCAGAAGGTGACAGATGCCTTACTCAAACTTTGTCACGCGATAAACGCAGCCATGTTAAGGCAGAATAGGCCCGCAGGAATCGTATATCTACTTATATCTTCAGAGAGAGATACTCGTCCCTTGGAGGTCCTTTAAACGTACTGGTCCGGAAATATCGCTCAGTAAGATAGTCCCAACTGTCGTGAAAAAAACCTACTATCTTCACTCGAGTAATATAAAATAGATATTCCCAAAATTTTCTCTACAGTGTTTCTTATTATCCCTTTAAAACAATTGAATCAACGTTTTGTGTAAGTATTTTTTGTCAAACATGCAATTAAATGTTGGCGTTATGTAAGTTATTTTAGGCTTCAAAGTATCACGTTCTGGGTGGAGCGACTCGAGAGAGCTGTAAAGGAATATCATACAAAATTAAAGGCCTAGGCCAGGAAGTATTTTTTTTAATTTTTATTTTGACATGGCGGCTGTGTTTATGAACAGCATAATAGCTAAAAAAACAAATTTTTTTTTCAGTGACTTTATGGTGGTTGTCAGACCAAAAAAATCCACGCTAATGCCTATTACTCACATGTTTTTTTTATTTCATTGCATATTTTATGTTTGAGAAAAGCACTATACATATCTCGCCCTGAAAAGCGGTTGCCAGCCTCGTAACTATCTGGCCTCGCTTAACTCGACCGGCAACCCCCTACTTCCCGGCCTCTGTAGTAATGTACTATACCACTGTGATAAAGTCTTTATAGATAATTAAAGCGAAAAACATTTAACTAAAATAACAGGTTAAAATAAAAAGTAAATTTAAAGTGTCCTAATGAAAGAAAACATTATTTTCCGTCTGGATATTACGCCAAATACCGCAGTATTTGTGTATCCCGTTTTGTGTAAGCTTAGGCTATTTTACCACTGTGATAAAATCTTTATAGACAGGTAAAGCAAAAACATTTTCAAGAAAATAACAGGTATAAAAAAAAGAATATCATTTGACACAAACAAAAGTATATTTGAAGTGTCCTAATGAAAGAAAACATATTTTCCCGCCTGGATATTGCACCTAATCACGCCAAATACCGGTTTATACGTTCACGCTCTCAATTTTTCTGGTTCGCTCCCACTTACTAAAACTTAAGCGAGTAGAACAAAGATGGATGTATTGAAATCATTTCGTTTTAAGTGGTTTTGGATACGAAATCGAAACAGGAGAGAACAGGCAGTTCTTAATGACATCTCTCAAGTAATCTGAGAACGACCGAATAGCTTTTCTTTCAACAGGCGATCTTGAGAAGTGTCCGGCCTAAGTCTTAAGATCTATTATTGATTCTCATAAATATTTTTACTCATAAAGTTTTAAGTCATAATTATCGGAATTCATAACGTATTTTTAGGGTTCCGTAGTCAAACTAGGAACCCTTATAGTTTCGCCATGTCCGTCCGTCCGTCCGCAGCCTAGCTTAGAAACTCTTAGTATTAGAAAGCTGTAATTTGGCATAAATATACATATTAGTCACGCCAACAAAGTGGTACGATATTTTTTTCTCGTCTACCCCATGTTGTGGCGTATCGTTGGATAGGTCTTTCAAAATATTGCGGGATTGTAAAAACAATTTTTCGATGTGAGGTAACCGTTTATGAAATATTAAGCTTTCCCTCGGGTGCGTCTCACGAGATATAACAACAAAATCTATAATTTCATGTTAATAACGTTAACAAGATATAATAAACGTTAGCTATAATAACAAAATCAATATTTTCATAAGGAATAACGGTCAATTAACATAACATTCATTTTATATAATGTTTTTGTCTATAATACTCACATTGTCTAATTTCAGTTCGTATAACATACATGATATATAACGATCATAATACATAATATCTTTTAGTATAAGGATTATAAGATCTAATATCGTATGCTATACTCAATGGGTGGGTACTGTAAGGAGCGGGTACAGTCGAGTTCATAGATATGTGTACCCTGTAGTACTTTGTCATTTTAATCGCTGTGACAATTCATATACTTATGGCAGTTTAAACATGACATAAAATAAATAGACAAGGTACTAAAGTGTACACATATTTATGAACTCGAGTCTACCAGAACGGTCTTGCTTGTAATTTGTTTTAATTAACCAGAAAATGCCACGAGCATGACGAATCAGGTCAGAACCGACTCGGTTAGGTTAGGCTAGAAGGCCTAGGCGGGAGCAAAGGTTATTTTTTTTTCTGCCCAGAAAATTCAGACTGCTGCCAGTTAGTAAGGTAAGGTTGATTGTTAATTAATTATACTATACGTGTATTATGTTTTTTGATGTTAGATAATTTGATTAATATATCTTTTAAATCTTAGGTGTTATGAACGTTATACGTTTTAATAGTTATATAAATTGATATTATATATTAATAACGTTATACTTTATGGAAATAGATATTTTGAAATTATATCTTCCGTTCATTATATCCAGTGAACGTTATACTAAACGTGTTTATGCAAAGTGAGCGTATATATTATGAGTGTTATATTATCAGTTCTTATATCTCGTATTACTTATCCACTTGACAGTGATGACAGCTGAGTTAAAAATAATACGGTTACATGTTTTACCGGGCAGAATAGGCATTAGGGTTGTTTAAAATGATTTGAAATAACATGATGCATTTCTTATTTCGCACCTTTGCGACAAAACTGTGACATCTCCAATGTTGTGATTTGCCCAGATGTCACAGTTTTGTCGCAAAGGTGCGATTTATTGACATTAATTTCCGTCACCTATTCACAAATAGGTCCTCACCGGAAGTGGTTGAGGTCAAACGCGTGAAATCGAGTACCTCCAAAATGTCGATATGGGATCAGTGACTGATTTTCGGTAATGATAAATCATAAGTCTTTATTGAAGTGCAAAATACACATTAAAGTATTAAACGATACTACATGGATGTAAAGTTACTTTTACAATATCCGTTAATAAGAATATCAAAGCATGATCTCTATAAAGCCTTCGTGATGTTTTTACAAAATAATGCGAAAAACATTGTTTCGATCAATGATGAAATTGATACAAAAAAAAATCGCATAGGAAGACAAACGAGCGCACAGGCCATCTGATGGTAAGTGGAAACTGTGCCCATAGACATTCGCATTCACAAGACTGCAAATGCACTGCCAACCCTGAGGACTAAGATGGAATGCCTCTTGGCTAGTCATTTCACCGGCTGTCTTATCCCCAAACCGGAACACAACAATGCAAACACTGCTGCTTGGCGGTAGGTTAATAGATAAGATGGTTGTATTAACCCGGACGGACCCTGCACAAGGTCCTCCCACAAGTAAAATCTGTCAAAAAACTAATAGTTATCAGAGCAATTTTACTAAAATAATAAATGTCGCTATCAGCCTGTTACTTGTCCCTAAGTAAAAGTTAAAATTTCTTTTCCTTTCTTTAAATTCTTATCTCGGGGATTCCGAGGATTACTTTCCCCAACTTCTCGATTTGGAATGTAATTACGGGAGATATTTAAAGTTAATTACAATATCTAGCCTATTAGAAATTTTGCTCTTTTAAAGATTAATTTTTAACTGATTAAGTTAGTCGTTGATCCAAAAAAAATTAGGCTGGTGAGAAGGACTAGAGAAATCATGATTGTTCTTTTATTGTATATGAACCTTCATAAGTAGACTTTATTATCTTATGTGTTAGGAATAACTGATGTTATTAATAAAAAGTTATGTGTTAAAGTTAAGTTACTTGTGCGTTTTTTCCATCATTATTAATTAATTAAAACTTCAAATTATAAGACCAAACAGCTCATAATAGCGCAATCACATCGCACACACATTTTAAATTCGTTCCCGTCACGTATCAACTTATTAATATTTCTACGACAAATACTCCAAGCCCCAGCAGTTCCTTCCTTTCAAAAATACCTTTTGTTGATTCATAACCGGAAATTCCTTTAAAGATTGGCTTTCCCACATTGCAGGTTACAGCCGCGACAAACACCCAAATACAATTCCGGTGCAGGTTTAGCAATTTTTGAATGCCTTGCGATATTGCATTCCATACGGAAGATCAGCGGGGAAATTATTTATTGTATGTATTTTGTGTTTGCAAGGAATGTTACGAAATTGTTTCGCATACGTAAATCACTTTAAAGGTGCGGTTGTGGCGGTCGTGTTAATATTATAATGTTAGTTATCATTAATGGGACATACTTAAATCGGAAAGGGCTGCTCTAGGCGTACTTTTTCGAATCAAATCGGAGAAATACTGGAATAGGGCCGAATCTTAAGTACCCGAAACCGACGTGCGTGCATGACTCGATGTATGAATGTTGAAGAAGCGAAAGAAATTTGTTAAGATCGTAGCAAGTGGAAAGAAGTGGTCTCTGCCTACCCCTCTGGGAAACAGGCGTGATGTAATGTATGTATGTACTTAAATGCCTAATAGTGTATTTGTCAAAATTTTCATTTACGAGTACCCTTAAGCCAAAATTTCACCAAAATTAATTTTGTCGTTATAATACAACTCCAACTTTACGTAATCAGGTATTTTTGGAAAATTTAAAAAGTTATCTGACTCAGCTGAAAATTATTTTTTAACAAACAATAATTCAGACAAACGATGCCTTCGGAAAAACATTATTAGGAATTCCGGGGAATACCCATCATAACACATTTTTATTATTTTGCCTTTTTTTTTTAAGTACACAGTGACACCCACGATGCCAAAGCGAATCTAAACACACCTCGTTGGTCGAAATTGGGCTTTCTGTTCAGTGTCTCCAAGGGAAGAGAGAACCCATACATACAGGTCAAACACATTATCCTCCTGCGTTGGCAGTCGGGTAAATAGCGATATGCGTGGGCGAAATTACAAGCAAGCAAAATTGCAAGCGAAACAAACGAAACTAAAACTTTTTCTGCAATTAAACGCAATTCTAAAATAATTATTCCGTTTTGATTCAATTAAAATGATAGTTCATATGAATTGAATTTTCAAACAAACTTCTGCTTACTCACCGTCTAGACTTAAACTCATGATAGATACTAAACTTTTTGAAAATTCTGCATTCGAGTGTTTGGTTTGAACCCAAGAAGTTATGAAGGTTTTTGCCAAATGCCCAAAAAGGACGGTGATATTTATATTATTTTATCTTATTTAGAAGAGAATGAGAAGGCACAAGAGCACACCGGCAATGTTATTATAAGTGGGATCCTATTCTCAATGAAATTTGAATTGTCAAGACTACAATCATCATCATCATATCAGCCCACATCCACCCACTGCAGGGTAAAGGCCTCTTCATTTCCACGCCATTTTTCCCGGTCTCGTGCTAACGCCATCCATCCTTTCCCAACTGTCTGCCAAATGTCATCAGACCAACGAGCTGGTGGCCTGCCCACTGATCTGTGACCTAATCTCGGCCACCACTCTGTTAGCGCCCTCGACCATCTACCATCGTTTCGCCTAGCCAAGTGTCCCGCCCACCTCCACTTCAGTTGCGTTATTCTTTGGCCGACATCTGCCACTTTAGTCCTGCGCCTAATCTCAAAGTTCGGTACGTGATCCAGAAGTGAAATCCCCAACATGGAACGCTCCATAGCTCTTTGTGCAACTTTAATTTGGTGCATACTTGCCTTTGTGAGCGTCCATGCTTCCGACCCGTACGTGAGGACGGGGAGAACGCATTGGTCAAAAACTTTAGTTTTTAGGCATTGCGGGAGATTACTTTTTAGGATTATTTCTAGCTTATTAAAAGCGGCCCATCCCAGTTGAACCCGTCTCGCAATCTCCTTTGCTTGCCTATTTGGGCCAAAAGTTAAGCAGTGTCCAAGGTAGACGTAATCCTGGACCAGTTCTACGACTTCATTACCAACGTTGATATTTGGTACTTGAGCCGGGAAGCTCGTCATGATCTTCGTCTTGGACATGTTCATCCTAAGGCCTACCTTCAAAGATGCTGCGTGAAGGTCTTCTAGCATTTTCTCGAGATCATGAAGGCTCTCAGCTATGATAACCAAATCGTCAGCAAACCGCAGGTGCGAGAGCCTAGCGCCGTTAATGTTAACACCACTTTCATCCCACTCGAGCGTCTTCATAACATCTTCAAGAAGACATGTGAAGAGCTTTGGCGAAATAGTGTCACCCTGGCGCACTCCCCTGCCCAGCGGAATGGGGCTGGTAAGTTCATGCAATCTCACCTGCATAGTGGCGCACCTGTACAGCTCCCGGAGCAAATCAATGTAACCACGATCCATCCCACAGCGATGGAGTGAATGAAACACAGCCCAGTGTTCAACGCTGTCGAATGCCTTTTCGTAATCGACGAAGGCAAAACACAAGGGCCGGTTATATTCTTTGCATTTCTCCATTAGTTGTTTAACGCTGTGAATGTGATCTATTGTGGAATATCCGCTTCGGAAGCCAGCCTGTTCTGCAGGTTGGTATTCGTCAAAGAGACGCGATAATCTGTTGCATAAGATCTTAGTGAACAGTTTGTATACCTGGGAAAGGAGGCTGATGGGGCGATAATTACCAAGATTAGCCTTATCACCTTTTTTATGCAGGATAGTAACTATTGCCTTCTTCCAGGCGCTTGGTGTAATTCTTCTAGTAAGAATCTCGTTGAACAATTTTACGATTTCTTCTAGTACTGAGTTCCCACCTGCTTGCAACATTTCCACACAAACTCCATCCCCGCCCGGCGACTTGTTTCGCTTCATTTGTGACAAGGCAAAGTTAACTTCATCTTTAGTAATGTCGGGCAAATGGTCTTCGTGCAGATGTTGCTCACACACCGTTGACTCTGGCAGGTCCATGGGAGTGGATTTGGATTTATATAAGTCTTCATAAAAATTCTTCAACAGTAGTTAGTATTTCGCATCTATCTGTGACAACACCACCGTTCCTGTCCTTTAGTTTATGTATCTGACTCTTGTTCTTATTAATTTTACGTTTAAATATTTTTGGTCCCCTATTTTCTTCTATTGTATCCTTTATTAATTTTGAATTATACGATCTAATATCAGATTTAATTGCTTTCCTTATAATTTTATTCAATTTTTGTAATTCTATATGGTCTTCTCTAGTTTGGTTCTTCAACAGTCTCCTTTGAGACATTAAGTCTAATGTATGTTGGGTAAGTTTCTTAGTTTTTGTCTTTACACACCCAATGTGTTTTTTAGTGGTGTCCACAATAATTTTGCAAAGACCATCGTTTAGTGAGTCTAAGTCCATGTTCTCTTCCCTTAGGCCCTCAAATTGGTTTTTTAATTCCAACTTGAATTCCTTTTGTAAGAATGCGTAGTCGGTTTTACTGTACTTTCTGTTGTGAGATTGTACCATTTTAGTCCTTTCTTTGGCCATATTAAGACGCAGTGTGGCTCTTACTAAACGGTGGTCACTAGTTGTCTTGAAATGGTTCAGAACGGAAACGTCGGTGACTATATGTTTATGGGAACTAATAATGTAATCAATTTCGTTACGGGTATGGCCATCGGGGCTAGCCCAAGTCCATTTGCGTGCTGGGCGCTTCTTGAAAAAGGTGTTCATAGCTGCAAGGTTGTGCTGTTCCAAGAAGTTGACTAGAATTTGGCCACGACTGTTCCGTTTACCAAGTCCATATTGTCCAACAGACATCTCATTATCTAAAGCGGGTCCAATTTTTGCATTAAAATCTCCCAATACGATTGTGTAGTGACACGGATTTTCCTGTTTTGCTTTCTGAATGCCATCATAAAACATTTCTATTTCATCATCAGTAGAGTCCGAGGTGGGGGCGTAAACCTGTATCAACTTCAGTGAATATCTTTTACTTAAGGTTAGAATGACATAGCAAACCCGTGTTGAAACACTTGCTATGTTCCTCACAGCAGACGAAAATCTCCTATTGATAAGGAACCCTACACCTCCATACGCTCTGTCCTCTTCCCCTCTGTAGAACAACATGTGTCCCGTTGGGAGTGTTAGCAGATCTTCCCCTTTACGTCGAACTTCAGATAACCCTATGACGTCCCATTTTATTTTATCTATTTCCTCCAATAATTCGTAAAGCCTTTCATCAGTGCTCAAGGTCCGAGTGTTAAACGTAGCCAAGGCCATAGTTTGGCAGCCGGATCTCTTCCGGAGATTCTTAGCACCCTCTGCCCCACCGTTACCATAGCCGCTGCCGGAGCTAGGAATAGTGGGGCTGCCGGGGACTGAGGGCCGGGGCAATAGGGCGTGATTCATATTGAATGAAGGTTTTAAGCCATAAAACACCACGCTGGCCAGTGCGTCTTGGTGAGTTCTTCCTGCCACGTTTGCCTGTAGCGCCTTGTCATTACAATAATATTCTAATTTCAAGGCGCCACAGTTACCGGGGGGGACCGCTAGGAGGTGTGGACTCGAAATTAAGAACAAATTGGTCGCTGCCGCAGAACACGGAAGTAATTATCAATGTCCTGAAGCAGAGTTCAATTTGTTCTCTTACCCCCCCCCTACAATCATCATTATACATTAAATGGATTGCCAACCCTAAGGATTAAGATGGAATGCCTCTATGCTAGTAATTAATTGTCTTATCTCCACACCGGAAGACAATTGCCAACACTACTTATTGGCGTCTCTGAGCGCGTTATAGACATTTTTCAATTATAAAACTTAAATCTCAAAGAATCATAGCAAAGACTGCAAATAATGCCTCTTTGCCAGTCATTTCAATTCGAACACATCTGCGTGGCGGTAGGTTGAAAGATTAGATGGTGATGCGATTTTGACGGACCTGTGCAAGGTCCTACCATCACTGAATTAATGTTACGATCTCTCCTCGGTCTACTTAACAGATTGACGGATTCTGTAATTGAAGGTATCATTAGATTTATATTTATAATCAAAGACGTCTCACGTTTATTAGGAGTGCATATATTTAAAGCAATACTTTACACAGAGTGGGCAGGGCCTCTATTCAACTCGGTAAAAACCATACTATAGTTCTTATTTAATGTTGTAATGTTTACTAGGGTAACAAACGGTACAATATGACTAATAGCTAAAAACTATAAAACAACATCAACCACTAAAGTTACCACAAGTTGAAAGTACAAATAACACGTGGGTACAAACTTTACGTTTAGTTTAGTTTATAGTTGGCGTTATACAAAGAAAAATTAATTATGAAAGGAACAA
This sequence comes from Acleris emargana, assembly GCA_927399475.2. Taxonomy (NCBI): domain Eukaryota; kingdom Metazoa; phylum Arthropoda; class Insecta; order Lepidoptera; family Tortricidae; genus Acleris; species Acleris emargana. The sequence continues at coordinate 3,341,227 of OV656858.1, forward strand.
AAGAAAAAAAATACGAATACAAAAACAGACTAAGTGCTAAGAAGGCTGATGGTGGTCTTAAATCTGAGGATTGATGAAGCAAATCAGCATCATAAAATCGGTCGTTATACAGTTTACAAGCTCTGTTGATGAAAGAGTTGCTAGCGTATTTACAGTAAAGGCAGCTGACGTTATAACGATACCATTACAGGATAACTACGATATCGTTTTTACCGTCTAGAATACCTTCCCCGGTATAACACACAATTGAATAAACTCCCTCAAACATTGGAAAAGAAATCTCTCAAAAACAGACCGTTTACCTATCGACATCACGAAACCAAAACCACTTAACTACTAAACACCCCACTTAATTCTTACTCCTAAGAGAAACGTCTAAAGTTCAAAATACGAAAAATCAGGGTTGGTGTGGTTAGTTTTTCAACATGAGCCTCTAGAAAAGTTCACGTAGGGAGGCAAAACCCGTGAATGAGTTGTGACCGCCACTTATGCGTTTGTTCCACCCTATTAGACCTCTAGGGGTCAGCTGGCCTGGAATTAGTTTGGCTAATCTATTACGAGAAGACTGGCGTTGCTCAGTTGAGGGTAAAAACATGTTAATGGACATTGAGAGTATTGTATGCTTCTGTTAAAATAATGTTTATCCATCGACATAAACTAGTCTATTCTGGGGGGAGCATTTTACGGTGAGTGTAAAAGTCAGAGCAAATAGCACTTATATAACTCTATCCTTTTCTCTCAGCGTAAACTGAACTGCAAAGCTATGTCATTATAACCTAAATTATCATTCAAAATGAAAATGTATGAAAGAACTTAAAAATGATAAATCATTTTTAAAGTGGGGTATCGTTACCTACCTAAAAACATTTTTAAATTTCACTCATAATTTTTCGTTTTGAATGATAATTTAGAATTTATAAAAAAAATAGTTTTTAAAGCTTGCTTTTTAATTTTGGTTTCTTGATTTTCATCGATTAGGGATTCTAATAAAGACCCTACATTACATCCTTAATTTAGGGCTACCTATTCCAATGCTATTTTCTCGTAACGACTAAATAACAGTACATTTGACGTATATCCCTCAGGTCTACTCAAAGTTTATTTTCCAGCCAGTTTATTTCAAACCTGTATGCAAATCAAATAAAAGTTCATTTCAAATCCAGACGAACGTGAGACTAAAAGTATTTTAAAGTAAAATCCTCCGTGCTGTGTAGACGCGCTCAGACGGGACAAAAATGCGATATTTTATTTTACAACGAATGTTACTTTTAGAAGTTTATTAGAGGAAAATAAAATCTGGATTATTTAGAATAAGTAAAAAAAGTTTAAGTCCATGTTCATCTAAAAAGTGATTTAAGAATAAACCACGATATAATGGTGAGCCCATCTTTCAGAGATGATATCTCTGAAATATTCCAACCGATTTCTTTTAAAATCCTTGCTAAAAGCCACCGCTAAAAAACTAGCTTTAAAATGAAAAATGCATTCATATCCGATAACCCGTTTAGGAGCTATGAAGCTGCAGACAGATACACATATACACACGACTAACTTATAGGAACCATCTTTTTGCGTGTTGGGGTAAAACAAAGTAAAACAAAGCGCAGAGCAAGACATAATAGTAATAGGTAATAGTGAAAAACGGTGTAAGTCTACTGAAGATCAAGTGAAAAAGTATTTAAATCTAGTTTACTCCGTTTGTGTATACCTATACCCTTTTGTAGAATAAGTTAAGTCGACTTATACCCTTTTTCATTAAATGTCCGGATTTAACATTGGTGAATGATATCGCAAATTACTTTGCTTCGATATGGCTCTTAGAAATTAGTTTGCACAATGGATGTTAGACCTATTTTGATCCAAGAATATTAAAATTTCTGAGCAATTCACGCTGTGCGAGAGAGACTCAAAAAAGCTGACAAACTTTGTTTTTATAGCTTCAATCAATTAGTTATTCTATTTTTGAAATTTTCATTTGTCTCTCTATAACGGTTTAAAAGATACAGCGTTTTTTTTTTTATATTAGCTAAAATAACAAGACATAAAATCTTACAAGGGTAAAACCGAACTGAGCAAAATCTAGGGAAGGTTTACCGGCGGGGAGTTATGTCATTAAAGTCGAGCAAAAAATGCCAACACGTCTCTTGTATGGGGACCATTTTATATGCTATTTTATTGTTCTCTGTTTTTAAATGTATACATATTCATGAGATACTACCCGCTGAAAGACAGACGGACAACGGAGGCTTTGCCATAGGGTCCTTATTGCACCCTTTGGGTACGAAACCATAAACAACACGCATTTAAATGTTAAAACCAAAAGGGCCTAATATGGTTAACCCTACAATGCATGACTTTTATTTTTTGAGAAATAAAACTATAATGTGATATGTCGTTAGCAACTTGACTTTTGTCACAATTCGCAAATATTTTGGTTGTGCCATATGTGGAACAGTATGCAATGTAGGGTTAAGTTTATCGCGTGACAAAATGTAGATACAATATCTGTCACTTTCTGACACGTAAGTCTGTACGAGAGTGACGGATGCTTTGTCCACTTTTTGTCTCGCAATAAACGCACTCTGAAGGTACAAATTGGGATTGTTCATATTTTTAGAATTACTCTAAATCGAAAACAATTTCGAGGAATAGAGGTTTGAAGCCGTTCTGCATTATTAAATTTTTGAAACATTTATATTAATTTAAATAAGTTTAGTTTTAACTTCTAATGACAAAAATAAACAATCGTAAATTTATATACTTCGGACATATCGATAAAAGTATATTTAACCTTTGTTTGACTTTCGTTTTCGGCTTGAAGCCCTCTAGGTGTATCTTACGAATCAGGCGAAAACCGCTTGAAATATAGTATGTTTTAATAAAATTCAAAATTCAAATTCAAAATTCAAAATATTTATCCAGTAAATTGGCCACATGCGGGCACTTTTACACGTCGGTAATGTACAGTGAATCTACCAGCGCTTCGGACAAGACCATCATTGCGGAGAAGAAGCGCCGCAAGAAACTCCAGCAGAAGGTCATTTTTTCAATCATAAAAAACATAATTATACTTATAAGTAAGTTACATTAAGTAATAATAAGGTAATAAGGTAATAAACAATAAATTCTTAAAACTAGCAAAAATAAAATGAAATGAAATTAAAATGTAAGGTCAATAAACATTAACATAAAATAAAATAATGACTATGAGAACAACACGACGAGGTCTCTTCGTCAAAAGCCATATAACTAGGATAATAAATTGAACAAAAAGTCCTTGCAAGCGTGAACAGACCGGACCCCACAAACAGCACCCGTTCACGAGTATGACGCGTATCTCAGCCATCGCCTCTCTCAACCATGTGATCGGGAAAGTGGCGACCCGATCAACGACGCCGCCGTAAGCAAAGACCTTTGAGCGAGCATGGCATGCTCAAGCTGCCGGACAATAAGTAAGAGTAATATTGTGGAAAACAGCTGTCCGGCGAGAAACATCACAGTGTGTTCTCATTTAAAAACTTCTTGTACATACAAGACTAGAAAAGATACAAAATACAAATAGTAATTATCACAGTCGACTGACTGAGTCAGTGCTATTATATACACTATTACAATCACTTTTTATCGTTAGATATCATTGAATTGTTGTAATTCATTAGAAAATGCCAGCCCAGATTTAAAATAATCAATATAATCATGTCACCCATAAAATGTCTGCTAAATAAATAAAGATATTTATAAAAAACAATTGGTTCAAATACAAAATTAATGAAATTGGTCTCTTAAAATTACCCATTCTTTCGATTTCAAATGTACAAACCGTGGGTTATATTTTTTGGTCTATCCCAATTAGGCTTATTAGTTCAATCACTTTTAAACAATTTGGAGCAACGCCAAAGTTAAGCAACTTACTTAAATCCAACTCGAAATAGGCCATCTATAGATCTAGATCGTTATTATTAACACAAGAGCCGTATAAATCAATGGTTATGGCATCGGTCCGCACCGAACATGAAGTATAAATTTATCGAGACCCACCCTAAGTTATACGGGTGCGAATCTAATCCAAGTTATTGCATTTATGTGTTTCAGTTGAGTTGGGGACGTGGAGAGAAATTCAAGTGTGGATCGATTTATGTTAGCAGCGTTATGGCTTGTTTTCAATTAGTTTTAGTCTGGGAAAGGTTTTGGTATATTGAGTGCCAGTGTTAATAGATGTTAACATGGACGTATTTTTGCGGACGGAATGTTATACAGAAAGTCGGGCGGATAAGGTGAAACTATAAGGATTCCTTTTAGAGTACGGAAAAAAAAGGATTTAATTAGAATTTTGTGTATTTTGGTATATTGTTATAGCAAAGAAGAAGAGGACATGGGCGGGACACATTGCGAGAAAGGACGAGAGTCGCTGGACAAGACGAGTCCTTGAATGGAGACCCAGAGCCGATGCTAGAGGGCGCGGCAGTCAGCAACGCTGGATGGACGACATTCGACGGCACGGAGGTCGGGACAGGATGAAACGGGCACACGATCAAGAGTGGGAGAAGAGGGAAGAGGCCTAAATCCAAGCTTGGATCACCAAAAGGCCACCATGATGATGATGACCCTCAGGGAAGGATGTCAAAGACTTTTTTTCCGAAAAAAAACGACAGTGTCCCAGGGAATAGCGGTAAATGACCTTTGCTAACGGATTCACGGGTAAAAGTTAGAATAATATAAAATTTTAACAAAAGGTTCCGTACCATTATCTAGACAACATTAGACCACTACATATTCTATGAATATTTCAAAATATAGAGCAAAAAACGACAAATAAATCACGTATGCTGTATGGGAGCCCCACTTAAATATTTATTTAATTCTTTTATTAGTATTTGTTTTTACAGCGGCAACAGAAATACATTCATATATTCCTTCACGCCTTCATTCCCAGAGTGGGGTAGGCAGAGCTACAGAATTACCAACAACTCCAAAAACTTGTTGATAACTCTGTAACCACAATTTGCACAATTAGGCTAAGATGTTTAACAGTGTATATTAGTGACAGGTAGCAAGCCCATCGCCTAACAGTACTACAAGCCTTTATTCCCTTAGTCGCCTCTTACGACTTCCACGGGAAGACATGGAGTGGCAATATTCTAAGCCGGCAACCACACGGCAAACACAAGAAACACATCATCTGTGAAAATTTCAACAGTCTAGCTATCACGGTTCATGAGATACGGTCTTAGTAAAAGGGTCCCGTTTTTACCCATAGGGTACGGGACCCTAAAAATACACGACAACGACGTAAACATTATCAATATTGGTTCTGTAACAACGTCGCTTCTTAGAAAAAACTGATTGAACGATGGATCACAAAATATGTTATTTCAGAAATAAATTTCGCAACACGTACATTAGCGAAATTACCTAAGGCTTTATTCTATTTTTTTGGATATAAAAACTAAAGTGCGGTGTCACATCAAATTGACATGATTTATTACGAAAAAAATACGCCATTGGTTTTGTCTATGACTATCGACAATGTGGATTAAAAATCCATTAATCGCATAGTATTATCTTCAGGATAAAATATTAGAAGTGGGTCAATCAACTATTCTTTGTACACAATTTTTTTCAAGTTTGTAAGGTTTTTAAGTATAAAGAAAAACTAAATGGATTTTCTTTAAAATATTGCGTGATTTTATTACACAGATAAACAGTGAATTCTATGACCCGGTAGATATATTTATTAAACAATTAAAATATCTTGTTTCACTGGTAACTTAGTGGACCATGTTGTCCCCAGTTTTGTATGAAAATAGTGATTTGTCCCCTAAGTTACCAGTATTTTTGGCAAAAATGTTATTCTGATTTAGATAGCTTATTTTCCCTTGTGCTGACAATGATAGTATTGATTTAAAAAAATAGTTTATACCGGGCTATGGTTTCACAGTGTTGTATAATTAAGACATACTAAAATGTACAAAGAATAGTTGATTGACCCAAGTATATTTAAAATTGAAACTACGCACGACCTTGACGCTAAACCAAAAAACACTTGTAAATTTGAAGGAAGTATTCCTCGGCTTCTTTAGAGGAGCACACAGCACAAGGAAACGATTTTCCGAAAATCGACCCCCCACGGGAAGAAATAGGGGGGAGTAGCAGAAAACTAATTTTACACTTATGGTCGGCCAAGAAACTGGTCTACCAACTCTATGAGATCTAATTATCGCTAAGGATGACACATCTTCGGTGAAACTGCAAAACCGCGTAAGTAACATTTTTAATAAGGAGTAAAATGCACATTCTTAATAACATAGTAATGTTTATTTTCCTTTATCATAAATTTGTTAGTTACGCGTTTTGGCAGTATCACCGACGTCATGTCAATGTCATAATATTATTGCAAGGGAAAATCGAACATGCTGTATCATGACGTGCAAATGAGGTTCAACCGTAGGGAGGTAGACCACATTCTTGGCCGCCTGTGCTTTGTACCTTCAACGAGGTGGACCGACGACTTGGCTAAATTCTCATTTTCATTTTTATATAGGTAGGCCGCATGCTTGTCGCAATCCATTGACAGATTGTTTTAATTTTTTTAAGCCAATCCTATTGCAGCGACGCAATGTATCACGATAAGCATCGCGCAATGAAACTGCGCCTTAAGGTTTTGGGAAACCGATAGATGCAAGCGGGGCAAGACCGGGCCTTGTGGCAAACATAGGGGGAGGCCACTGTCCTGCGGTGGATGTCTCTAGGCTGAAATTATGATGACCAGAAGCGAACTTTTCATGCCGATGACGTAAAAAAGACGAAATATTTCACACAGGCTGCTCTGCTTTAATTTGGCAGGTATTTAGGTATGTCTTTACTGGTAAAAAAATTACCAAAAAAAACCCCGATTCAAAGAAATTCTAACCGTTTTGAGTCAGAGGTTTTAAATTTTTATTTTTTTATTTTATTGATATTTAGGCTAAGAATTACTAATAATTATTAAATTGTTAAGTAAATAAGACTTATGTACCCTAATATAATAGATGACATTTTAAAGGCAGGTTCACAATCTACCTCAACACTATTTATATCGAAAACGTAGAGCGAAAATAACGCTTCAGCATAGCCCAACGTTTTTTTTCTCTTATCTTTCTCGTTATTGAAAGTAAAGCGGTCCCTGGGGCCAGCGGGGGATGAGAAATGGCCGGCAACGAGATTATGGGGTGAAGAATAAGGCAATTATTGCTAGTTATTAGAAAAAGGTGAGGTTTATTCGAAATTCGGCTTAAATTGGAGTTATTTTGTAAGATTGGATTAGCTAGGTGTTGAAAAAGCGGAGATTCAGTAAACAGTCGACGCCTTGAGTTTTTTATCTCCGGCATGTCAAAAAAAAATGTTTTTTCCGAGTGTAATAAAGATCTTTGGTTAATTTATTTAATTTCTATTTTTTCATTTTATTTAACTGACTCCACCCGCGTAGTAGTAATTTATGTGACTGTTGCATAATAAGAGGCATTATGACACGAGTGTATACTTGCATTTTGGCTCGTGTCATAATAAGCTTACACGAGTGTTTTAGTGCCTAAATTTTTATTGTTTTTCCCTTGGTAGTCGGTAACTATAAAAACAAAATAAAATAAACTTTGGATTTTAAAACACTAGTTGTCCAATTTTTTACAGCACGAACATTATAGAAATGTGGAAACATCGGTTTCAAAATCCCTTCCATAATCAATTAAATCTATTTATGAATAATTAAAGGCCCTCTCTCTCCCTCCTCTAGGACCCTTGCCAAGATGCATTATACTAACTAACGTTTCTATTCATTTCGTTTTTAAACCAATCGCGTCACTCGTAGATGACGTGATACGAAAAGTCACGTGATCTACCAGTGTCACGATTGGTTAAAAAAGATAAAAGATGTTTATTCAGTAAGTAGGCAGCACGGGCACTTTCACACGTCAAAAATCTACCAGCGCTTCACAAGAGACCACTGCTGAGAAGAACGCCGCAAGAAACGCAACAGTCAGTCGTTTTTTAAATATTGCTCATACAATAATAAACTTAACCTAGCATTATATAAAACAATAAATCTCACAAAATAAATACATTCATTCGCAGTTTAGCAGGAAAATGTGTCAAAACTCACAAGAACTAATAAGTGGTAGTAATAAAAAATAAAAAAATATAGATATTTTAGAAATTACACCCGCCTATGACGGTGCGAGACAACCCATATAAAAAACATTCTCCCACAGAAACCGTGTCCCCCTGACAATAAACAATGTTTTCATATTTTTTATGACTAACAAGGAAGGGTACCCAACTGTCCGACTCCGATTTGATTCATTTTGATATATGTTATAGAGTAGTCTAAAATAACGGACACGTATTTTTTTTTAGCTGCCCAAACTCAACCTGTAAGGAGAAAATGGCCTTCAAAGTACTGAAAATTGACCAAACCTTATAATTTCTGAGAAGAGATTTGTTCAAAAAAATTGATAATTAATTACTGGTTTCGTTATATGTTGGAGAACATGAATAAAGAATGGGGACGTGTTTTGTCATTTCACCACAAACTCATTTTTTATATAAAAAAACACATGTCAAAGTTTCATAAATTTCGTCGCTACACTCGACTCACTTCCTTATGGTTATTTTTTTGCTTAAAAACTTCTTGGTCCATGACCTCATGGTTTATGCTTCTGAAAAAAAAAAAAACAATTGGTGGTTTTAAACTATTATACTTAAAAAAAATAACTCTGAACTTTTTATTCTTTTCATTGCCGTTGTCGTACCTTCAATTTCAACAAAAACTTGTTAAAAGTAAATAAAAGATAACTTTGAATATTGCGAATGTAAAAGAAATTATTTGTTTATCTGTCTAATATCATTGAAATTGAAGATACGACAACGGCAATGAAAAGAATAAAAAGTTCAGTTATTTTTTTTATAATAGTTTAAAACCGCCAATTGTTTTTTTTTTTCAGTAGCATGTACCATGTGATCATGGACCAAGAAGTTTTTAAGCAAAAAAATAACCATGCCGTGTGAGTGCCGGCTTAGAATTGTGCCACTCCATGTCTTCCCGTGGAAGTCGTAAGAGGCGACTAAGGGAATAAAGGCTTGTAGTACTGTTAAGTAGGCGATGGGCTTGCAACCTGTCACTAATACACTGGTAAACATCTTAGCATGTTTGTGCAAAACGTGGTTACAGAATTATCAAGAAGTTTTAGGACTTTTTGGTAATTCTTTAGCTCTGCCTACCCCAATCTGGGAATGAAGGCGTGAGTTTATGTATGTATGTATGTAAATAACCATAAGGAAGTGAGTGTAGCGACGAAATTTATGAAACTTTGACATGTGGTTTTTTATATAAAAAATGAGTTTGTGGTGAAATGACAAAACACGTCCCCATTCTTTATTCATGTTCTCCAATATATAATGAAACCAGTAATTAGTTATCAGTTTTTTTGAACAAATCTCTTCTCAGAAATTAGAAGGTTTGGTCGATTTTCAGTACTTTGAAGGCCATTTTCTCCTAACAGGTTGAGTTTGGGCAGCTAAAAAAAATACGTGTCCGTTATTTTAGATTACTCTATAACATATATCAAAATGAATCAAATCGGAGTCGGACAGTTGGGTACCCTTCCTTGTAAGTTATTATTAAGTTATTATTATTGGGGGGGTTGAGATGGGCCTTGTGAACCACCTTCGACCATTGCTGATCTTTTGTGGCAGCCCTTTGTTTTAGAGTTCACTACATAGGCCCGTTGCGTCTAAGAATTTCCAGATGCTTTGGGCAGTGAGTAGTTGTATCTCTTGTGGGTCAATGATATGTCGCCCTAGGTGGATACTTCTGTTGCGCATTAGTGGTCCGCACGAACAGAGGATGTGCATTGCTGTTTCTTCTGCTTCTTGACAGAACCTGCATGTCGCTTCTTGTTTCATTCCCATTAAAAACAAATGTCTGTTCAGTTTGCAGTGGCCAGTTAGGACTATTATTAAGTTATTTAGGTGTTTAGTTTAGGTTTAAAACCGAATCGAATAGAAACGCTAGCGTAATACATCTTGGCAAGGGCCTTCGGTTATACTCGTGTTAGAAGCATCGTTACGTCGTTGTTTTAGCCAAAATTTTCGTTGAAGAAGAACGCCATAAAATTTTACTACTTGTCTACCGCGTAAAAAAGGAGTAAAAGGGAAAAAGGCAGTATTTTAGTCAACAAAAACTGGATAACGTTCCTTTACGAGGCGTAGTACAAAAGGTGAACAATCTCTGAAGAAGCGACGGGAACGAAGCGTATTAACTAGCTTGGTTCCGTAACCAACGAGCCTAGCCAAGATGCTTAAGTTCGTAAACCGTTTTCAAAAATTACATGGATTAATAATCGCATTTTTTGACAAAATATGAATGTTTCGTAAAAGAGATACTTGTTTTATCATGTAACACGTCAGTCATTAAAACTCCATGTTTATTTTTTTGTTGCTAGAAAGAGATAAGAACAAACCTTTGTTGGCTTATAATCTTTGTTGGTTATTATTAATATTTTTTTCATCAATTGTTTAGTCGTGTCATCATCAGTGTTAGCCGTGTGGTTGCCGGGTTAGAATAGTGCCACTCCATGTCTTCCCGTGGATGTCGTAAGAGGCGACTAAGGGAATAAAGGCTTGCAGTACTGTTAGGCAATGGACTTGCCACCTGTCACTAATACACTGGGAAACATCTTAGCCTGCTTGTGCAAAATGTGGTTACAGAATTATCAAGAAGTTTTAAGACTTTTTGGTAATTCTTTAGCTCTGCCTACCCCACTCTGGGAATGAAGGCGAAACTTTATATATTTATGTATGTATCAATTATTTGTTACATAAGTCAGCTTTTATATGAGAAGCTGATGTGAAAAAGTAATGAATGTTCCCTATAAGGAGAGACAGAAGCGCTTGTTAATACATACATACATAAACTCACGCCTTCATTCCCAAAGTAGGGTAGGCAGAGCTACAGAATTACCAACAACTCTAATAACTTATTGATAATTTAAATTAAACCCTAAATTTAGATATAATAACAATACTAAAGTTTGGTTTTAAGTCATAGTACTAGAACACTAATTCTTCTAATTCTTTGTAAACATAAAAAGCCTAGATGAAATGGCGGCCACTTCTTCCAGAGCTTATATCTCTTAAAACCTAGTAAAGAACCATTCCGAATAAAATAGATGTCATTTGGGAGCTACGATGCCACAGATAGACACACAAATACACAAACACACACACACATGTACACAAATACATACGTTTAACTTATAACACCTCTCTTTACTTAAAAGGGGACAAAAATATACTTTTCTCAAAATTGACCGGAAAAGTTGACATTACTAACTCCATACTGAGACGCGAAGTACATAGTTTACAGACAGTTCCCAAATTAAAAAAAATATATATTGTGTGCTCGCTACACAAGCCCGCAATGTTGCATACAAATTTCATTGTTATCTAGTTTGTAACTTTTTAAAAAGTGAAAACGGCCATACTAAAATGAGGGCACAAGTCTTATACATCCATATTTTATTAAAACGTAACTATTTTTATCTGTGTCTGGAATAGCTTGAGTTTTTTTTTTCTAAAAAAGCTTGCGATTCGCCTTGACATAAACATAAAGGCGGTAAAGAGTGATGTTATTTCACGTGAAGTTTCTGTTTATATGCGATTTTGTATCTTGCCATTTTTGAGAAGCACTATATTATTATATGTCTCGGCAGGAACGGCAATGGCGGGCCTCGTATTTTTAAACGGACTCGCAAGCTCGTCCGTTTAAACCAATCGTGTCGGCCCGCAATTGCCTGCTTCACTGCCTAGGCAATAATGTACTATTATTTTAACCCTGCAATGTATGACTTTTTAATTGCGGAAATACATAATATAATAATATGATTGGTACTTGTTGTGGTGATTGTGTTATTTAGTAACGATAACTTCAGAGAAAATATTATTCAATATAAGTCGGTAATGATATGTTTTAGCAAGAATTAATTTGTAAGTAAAAATAGATAGATGTCGCTGCATTTTTTTTACAATTTAGGTTACTTAGTACCAATTTCACCAAACAATGTTAAATTTAATCTTAGTTACTTATGTAGTTGTGACATATTATGTACAACTAGACTAGATGCATTGTATAGTGTATTTCTATGGAACTTGCTAACTATGTAAACAAAAGACTTAACTTTGTTTTGTCACTGTTTCTCCTTGAATTTTCACACCACCTCATCAAACACCATTGAAACTACGAACTATTGAAACGGTCGTTACTTTAAAATACAAAATCACCAAATATATAACTCTAACTTGGATATGTCATTAAAAGTTTAAATGGTTTCATAAGTTAGGTTATTAGGACCTGCTGGGATGACGTTTTTGTTTCTTTTAAATTCTACAATTGTCTATGATGGGTAGTGTTGTGGCTAAAGTTGGCGATATATTAAGGCCCCTACACATTACCTAACTCACGCCGATCACACTCAAAGATGATAATTATAATTGTACCTTTTGTAATAAATACTGGTGATATATCATCTTCAAGTACCGATTTTTCTTCAGATTGTGATTAAACAAATTAGAAATAAGTAACTACTTATTTTTTACTTTCGGTATTTTAATATTCGATATGGTTTGACATAAGTAAAGGAGTATTGCCCATCACTAGTAAATTCATCATTCAGAGACAATTTCAGTATGGCGGTTTGTTTACATAGTTAGCAAGTTCCATAGAATTAGACCTTAAGGTTAAATATCCACAGTAGGTTTACCGTAAAATTTACGAAATTTTGCTAAAAATAAAACATTAACCAATCTACGGAACCCTAAAACGTAACTACCCGAGGCTGCTAACTATAATTGCACCTTGGGGTAAAAAGCGTGAGTTGAAAGGACCTTTATAAAGGCACTGAGTTTGAATGCAGATCCCCAAAGCGTCTTCAACGCCCTTATAGCCTGGTCTCAAGGTTGAATTTCGCTCGGTAGTGTTTAAACATTCAAAATGTCTATCCGTCTGGATTCTAAATTGTAGTAAAAGGTTAAGCTATGGTATTTTTACAAGCTTTTATGTAACTTTACTCGTATGTCCTGGAATTTTGAAAGTCGATTGTGATATAGTTCGCGTGAATGGAATGGATTGAAATTTGGAACACCCGCGTAAACCCGATGACAATGCAATATTATGGTATCGCCGAGCTGATCTTTTGTTGGAGTCGGAAGGTTAGGTTAGGTTAGGTTAGGTTGGATCCTACAAGTCTGGGGGAGTGTTCAGGGTGTTAACCGAACCCTCCCTCCTTTGGCGCTGGTAGCCCCGGCAGTGGCTGGGGCAGCCGGGGGCACCGTGGCCAATGCCTTGGCAGGTTCCATGGTGTCTCACCAAGCCGGCAGGAGGGTACGCCAGGGAGGTTTTTAGTGGGTTGCGCTCTCTTGACTCCTAGTGAGAGGGGGTGGAATGGGTGAGTCCCACATATCCCCTCACCATTCCCATGGTGCATAAAACATTTTCCACCCATTTAAAAAAAAAGGTTAGGTTAGGTTGGGTTAAGGATTATTGCTGATTGCTTGAATATATACCCGAGTTGGGGCTCGATAGTTACGTCTTGATATATAGAATATATCGCACTGCTAGATCAAGACAGCATCAACTCAAAATCATTGTTAGTTTTGTTCCAAGCTCATAGACGTTGTATTAAAAGTTGATTTTATAATACAGTTGTATTTTGAGTTACTACACTTTTGATCTGGCAGTGCGATATAACTCTCTATAGTCGGACACAAAAGTTTGTCCCAAAAATGTTTTTTTTTGACAAAAACGAATATATAACGTTTTTGCGCTAGTGATTAATAGTTTAGTCCATTAGAAAAAAATGTTCTTTTACCGACCAATTGTCCTCGTGTTTGATATCCATGGACTTATTTCCCTAATAAGTCCATGGAATGTCTATAAATAACTTGACATTGGCGACAGGTGTGAAAACCATTAATTAAAATTAATAAAAAAGACCGTAATTGGGTTTGCATAGCATGTTACCTGTTTTCCCTTTATTTAACGTGTGGTTGCCGCGTTAGAATAGTGCCACTCCATGTCTCCCCGTGGATGTCGTAAGAGGCGACTAAGGGAATATAGGCTTGTAGTACTGTAAGGCGATGGGCTTGCAACCTGTCACTAATATGCTGGTAAACATCTTAGCCTATTTGTGCAAATTGTGGTTACTGAATTATCAACAACTTTTTAAGATGTAATTCTGTAGCTCTGCCTAGCCCACTCTAGGATTACAGGCGTGAAGGTATGTATGTAATTTTGGTAAATAAATTATAATGCACTTACAATTACCTACTACGTAGACAAGCCCATCAGCATCCTGAAACTGTTATTAGGTATATGTGCATCCACGCAGGGCATATAGTATCTTCTTGGAGCAATTAAACAACAGGCTGAACGTAAAACGCTCTAAGGAGAATTGTCTTGACGAATCCTATCACAACGCGCAAACCTGCGGGATAGCATGTACCCTGCGTCCCCTCTCAACATCTAGGGTTTTCACCAGGGTTTTAAACATTTACTTCGTAACGAAACAAACCTCGTGTGCCATAATTATCACAATAAATAAGAAGTTGTATTAGCAGATTCCTTAACAAGGCCAGTCAAAGACGATGTTAACATAACGCTCATTGACTACAGAACGGACACATTCCAAAATAATTTTCTCTTGCATTGAAAATCTTATACAAGCAGCTTCTAATTTCAAAATGCAACACTGACTGATTTTGGAATGTGTCCGTTTTGTATTCAATGAACGATAACAATAATTTGTGGGTACGGTCGTAATATTCTTTAGTCTGTACGTAGTGGGGCCATTAAACTGGCTAGTTAATATTTTTTTGTTTGTATTGAATTTTTAAAATTCAAAATTCTATATTTTTTCCAACGCCTTGGCCTAGTTAGTAGTGTTCCTGCCTAGCAAACTAGCGGACCGGGTTCGATTCCCGCTATGAGCAAATAATATTTGTGTGATGAGTGCGAGTATTTGTTTTGTCTGAGTCTATGTATACAAGTTTTTTTTCTAAATAAGTATTTATATCGACGAATTTAATTTGGTCAGCCGATATGAAAAATGAAGCCTAATTGTGCAAAATGCGGTTACAGAATTAACAACAAGTTTTTAGAGTTGTAGGTAATTCTGTAGCTCTGCCTACCCCTCTCTGGGAACGAAGGCGTGAGTTAACGTATGTAAGAAAAGCTTTATTAAGGCCCTGTCATCCCAGCTTATAGACACCTCCGGAGATCCTAGAGCAACCAATCTTTTGGGAGAGGTAAGCACCAGCTACTGGTGCTTACCTCTCCCAAAAGATTGGGCTAGCTATCAAGAGAGGTAACGCAGCCAGTGTCATAGTCAGAAATTAATGGACTACATAAATTTTAACTATTTAGTTAGTGGTATGTATGCATAAAAACACTTTACTGTACAAGACATACATTTTCAAATTGAGTATTTACAGAGTAAGAATGATTGTATGTATGTTAACACTATGTACTAAAACAATGATTGTTCATATTTTTACAATTACTTTAATTCGAAAACAATTTCGAGGAATTAGGTTTAAAGCCATTCTGCACTATTAAGTTTTTGAAATGTTTACAACAATTACAAATAACATCGAGGCTTGTACTGCTATGAGTACGTGAATATGCTTTACATATACGAATAAATACTTATAAAATACATTGAAAACATCCTTTACTAGGCTTTTTTGTCCTTATTTATGCAGAAGCTGAAGCGATACGCTACGCTCATCAAAACGCTAGTTCTATACCAGCTAATTACCCAAAGCATCTCGTCATTTTAAAGGACATGGCTGTGCAAACCCGTGCTTAAATAAAAACCGAGAAATACGCATAAATTCTCTCGAAAACCCCGTATTTCAGTAAAGAGGCGAGGTTAATGAAATTCAGTTATCAAATTTGAAACCCTTTTGCCGTTAAATGGACGGAGATTGAATAAAGGAAGCGTGCGTACGGTTATTGGAACACACTTTATTAAAGTCGAAGGGCGTTTGTAATGAGGGATTGAATTGGTTTTACTTTCCATGTGTTGGTGTAAAAGGTTTTATTTATAGCTCAGCTTCATGTTTTTTCCTCGACTACCTAAGAAGGATGTTTTTAGGGTGTATTATAAATATACATAAACAAACATAAACACACGCCTTCATTCCCAGAGTGGGGTAGGCAGAGCTAAAGAATTACCAACAAGTCTTAAAACTTCTTGATAATTCTGTAACCACATTCTGCACAAGTAGGCTAAGATGTTTCCCAGTGTATTAGTGACAGGTGGCAAGCCCATTGCCTAACAGTACTACAAGCCTTTATTCCCTTAGTCGCCTCTGACGAAATCCACGGGAAGACATGGAGTGGCACTATTCTAACCCGGCAACCACACGGCATATTATAAATATTTAATTAGTCATTGCTGAGACACGTTTTATTGGCAAAATTCAAAATTCAAAATATTTATTCAGTAAATTGGCCACATGAGGGCTCTTTTACACGTCGGTAACATGGAGTGAATCTACTAGCGCTTCGGACAAGACCATCATTGTGGAGAAGAAGCGCCGCAAGAAACTCCAGCAGAAGGTCATTTTTTTTCAATGATTAAATACAATAATACTTAAAAGTATCTACATTACATTACAAGGTAATAAAGTAATAAATAATTATTTTTAAAACTAACACAATCCTTATCCATTATACTGCGTGGATGAATATTATGGAACTGAGATTGGTTAATAATGTTTTTAATATTTAAATTATTATTGTTTTGGTATTATATCTTCGTATAAGTGATAATTTATTCGTTTTTTATTCATGACGTGGCTTTAATTATTCAAATTTATTATTCATGAAAATCTCAATGTAATTTCGGATTTTTTAACGCCTTGACGGATTTTAAAGTTGGCGTATAGTTGAATTGATATGTAGCCAAAAATTATAGGCTATACTACCGTCCTAATTCAAAAGGACGTAACAGAATTAATTTTAGGATAAGTTGAATTTACTTAACTTAAAAAAAAAAAAACTAACCACGTTTCTAATCAATTTATCCCATCATTGGTGTTATCCACTCAATCCACAAAAAAAAAAAGTACAATTCAATTAGGACGACAGTTCAATAGAACATCCTCAGTTCTGATGTTGTACAAGTCGGGTTTTTAAAGATTTTTTTTATTAGACGTGTTTTTTGCTGCACCGTTCTTAGACGTATTTTAATGTAAGACAAAGACGTCGATAGTCAGATACAACTTTCAGCTGATCATCCTTATACTCACAGACGACGTACACGTTAAATATATCCTAATATTCATAAACGCACCGTAACTAAAGTGCTTATAGTATGGTTTATCATTATCTTTCATCACGACATTTAAATTTCACGGAAGGAGACCAAACATACTTTAACAGTAATAGGTTTATTGTACATTTATGAATGAGAGGCATTTAAATAATAAATGCGATAGTTATTATAACTTCACCGCTTTACCGCGTTGCTAATTTTAATACTATCTCGTAAAGAGCTTGAAACCCGAAAAAACACGCACAGCATTTTTTATCTAAAAAGAAATGTTCCAAGAGAAAAGAAACGAACAATTTTGACGCAGGCGCTCTAGTCTTTTATAATCATCTAATAAGTTAAATTGTCTTTCGAAATAAATCTACGTGACCTACACTAAATCATGGCTGAAATACGTCTGTATCTGAACCATTTTAGTATCATCTAAATACTCCTTTGAAGTCAAGCCTCAGGGCACAATTATTGTGAAGCTTTCGTACTATCCTCGAATCTTACGCGTATCTACTACTCAATATCCAATGCACAAACGACCTTCCTGTGTTAACAATAAGGTTTTATTTAGAACAGGAGGTGTAAGAAAGATACGTCGTTTTGAGTAAGAAGGACAAATTTCAACTAGCCCCTTTGACTGTCTTTTGTTTGTAACTGTAATACAACGCTTGTGACTAAACTGGAATTTCTAAACTCTTTACTGCTGCGTTTAGAGAACAAGTTTAACAAAAAACAAGCTTTGAAAACTGCCGTAATTGGGTGTTTTTCACAAAAAGAGCACGTAGTTGAGGACTGAAATTAACGACGGCAACTTTTCCATTACGTCACGAAAATTTGTCATACATTTATTATACTGCCCTCATACGTCAAAAGGCGGTATCTAACGTTTTAAAAGTTTCAGTTGTTAATTTTAGTCCTTAACCATAAGCAGTTTTTGGAAAAAGTGAAAATAACAAAAAAGGTGGCTAGCTCCATCTGCTGTCCTACCAAAGAAGGCGACTAACTGCAATGTAGTAGTCGAACCATTTTAAACTCTATTGGTAACCACATTAAATTTAAAATGCTAATACCACTACTGTGCACTTAGCCGCCTTCTTTGGTAGGACGGCAGCCATAGTAATCTTACAAGTATGGGTAAGTTTGTTTGAACATTATTAATACTGGCTAGGTTGATTTTTTTATAATGTGTTGCAGCCCTCTACATACACATAAATGTATACAATTTAATGCAGTAAATAATATCAGAGCGGAGATATTAAAGATTTAAGTATTCAGTTTTTTGTACTAAAAGTACGCCCAGGTATGAATATTTAATAACTCGGCTCCAATGCACTTAAAAGGAATAAAATACGTTACAAAATATGCTTATTTTTAATAAATCTCTCATAATTTACCACATTGAAAACGTATGACTATTACAAATTGACAACATTTTTACCCAAAACCCTTTGTGATTAAAAGTAAAGATTTAAAGCTTCGACTACTTCATTGCAGTTAGCCTTTGGTATGACGGTAGAAAAATCTGACTACCCCTGCAGCATCAAGACTGAGAAGATTCTTAAAAATCTTTTAAAAAAAATTACACAAATAAAAAATCTTTTTTTTTCGGTAAAATTGTATCTAGTTTATTCCCAATTTGGGTTCCCTAATGATTCGCCGACAATTATTTGGGAGATTATTGATTGGCAGGCAACGTTTCGCCGAGTAACGGTACGCCGCCGATGGATTTGTTCGTAGATGTATTGTTTCGCAGACTAACGTTTCGTAACTCAACCTTTAGCAGCTGTATTAGTTGCCTTATGAGTCAGTAAGCTGAATCACTATTGGCAGAAATTCGTTTAGCCTATTAATCACTACACATTTTGAATGTTTGCTCGAAAAACTGTTCGCTTTTAAACGGTTCAACTATTATTCATCATCATTTATTAACTGTTTGCCACCTTATTAATAGTTTACCTATTTTTAAATTGACTTTGTTGTGTTTGTTATCTACTGGACAGATAAAAAAAAAAAACCTCGAAGCTCGACCTCTAGCTTGGCTCCCGCCTTGACCTTCTAACCTAACCTATCCGAGTCGGATCTGCCCTTACTTTAAGATACTTAACTAAAAAAATGCCGATACAAATATCGACTGAACCTTAAATCTACTAAACAATAATGATGCCATGTCACTACTCTGCTTATCATGTTTCGGCGAACAGTTGTTCGGTAAAATGAAACAATTGGGATTGTTCATATTTTTAAAATTACTCTAATTTGAAAACCATTTCGAGGAATAGGGTTTTAAAACCGTTCTGCATTATTAAGTTTTTGAAATATTTATCTATTCCGGACATTTCGACAAAAGTATATTTGACCTTTGTTTGACTTTCGTTTTTGGCTTGAAGCCCTCCTAGGGGTATCTTACGGATTAGGCGAAAACCGCTTGAAATAGTATGTTTTATTCCACAATTACAATTATTTTTTATCATTAGATATCATTTAATTCTTCTAATTTAATAGAAAATGCCAACTCAAATTTAAAATAATCATGTCATCCATAAAATGTCTGCAAAATAAAAAATGATATTAAAACAAAACTATTGGATCAAATACAAAACTAATGAAATTGGCCTCTTAAAATTACCTATTCTTTCTAATTAGAATGTAAAAATTGTAAGTTAATTTTTTTGGTCTATCCCAATTACTAACTCTGCGTATCGCTTTACTGTCTACCGACTATTCGGCGAAACAAATAATAGGCGTAACGAAATTATACCAAACGTTACTCGGCCAAAAGAAAGGTCTGCCAATAGTTGTCTGCGAAACAAAAATCTGCGTAATGAAACTCGGCGAAACGACAGGTCACCCCCAATTTGTTTGTGCATTTTATTAAGGAACATACCGTATAGCCTACGCTGCCCTCTTTAGCCAATAAGATGTATCTAAAATTCAAAAGCCATAATAGTTTTAATTATGTTCTTTTAATACTAAGATTGAAAAAAAGTTTTAGTTCAACAAAAGTTTAACAGGGCGGTGTGACCCGTGTGACACTCCTTGTGTAATTACAAATCTAACCATACCCCGCAGTTTGGAATTCATTAAGGCGTTTAGCCGACGGAAGGGCACAAGGAAACATGGATACACCCGACAAACATTACTCTCCTTCTCGTAAAGTCGGCTACTGTAAAGGTTCTCAACCTGAATTGTGCTGTAGGGGTATATTGTAAGTTTAATTACCCGTGTGTTTGCCGGGTTAGAATAGTGCTACTCCATGTCTTCCCGTGGATGTCGTAAGAGGCAATGTAAGGGAGAAAAGGCTAATTCTGTAGCTCTCCCTACCCCACTCTGGCATAACAGGCGTGATGGTATGTGTATGTGTGTGATGAATATTTGAGGTTATGTGTCAAACAGATCATGAATCAAATCAAATTAATGGGGCCCTGTACTCCTTTGTGAGCAGACAGGGCGTTTCACAAAAAGCCCGGCTGGCTGTTCACAATGGAGTGCTGGCCCCTACCCTGATGTATGGTAGTGAATGTTGGGTGTGGCAGGACAAGCATGTAAGTCGTGTAAATGCAGTTGAAATGCGCTCTTTGCGTAGTATGTGTGGTGTGAAACTGATTGATAGAATTAGAAATGAAAAAATCAAAGAGAAGTGTGGAATAAAAGAAGATGTAGTGACTAAGATTGAAAAGGGCATGCTTCGATAGTTCGGTCATTTGGAAAGGATGGATGAAAGAAGATTGGCGAAAGAGATATACAGATCGAAAGTGTGTGGAAGGGTCGGAAGGGGCCGCCGTAGGCGTACTTTTTCGAATCAAATCGGAGAAATACTGGAAAAGGGCCGAATCTTAAGTACCCGAAACCGACGTGCGTGCATGACTCGATGTATGAATGTTGAAGAAGTGAAGGAAATTTGTCAGAATCGTAGCAAGTGGAAAGAAGTGGTCTCTGCCTACCCCTCTAGGAAACAGGCGTGATTTAATGAATGAATGAATGTGTCAAACAGTACTAATTTGTTTACATCTTTGGCAATTTCAATTCACACACACTATAGTAACGGTAGCTAAACCTTCTAAAGTATTTAGTACCTATTTATTCATAAAACAGTTTGCCAGCATTCTCTTCACTTTTGGTCGTTATCCGTGAGAAATCCCCAGCATTTACACGTGGAATCCACAAGAAAACAATTCTGAACATTTGCGAGCGTTTGTGGTTGCCTTAAGAAGCGGTTTGAGCTTAGGACGGTGTTACACGAGCTAGGTTTAAGCACTATTAACGCCTAGCCAGCGTGCCGTGACTCCGTCTGCAAAAATCGTTGTGTTGTTTTGGGAAGTACAACACGATATGACATGAATTAAGTTACATTCGGATCCGTTTGTCGTGATTGATGGACAAACTTTTAATATTGAAATGAAATGAAATGTATTTAATTGCGTTAGACATAGTATACATTATTATGTTGATCTTAAAGTAAAAAATTAAAACCATACATCTAGACTTAAATAAGTCATGCAAATATTTAATATGAAAGTGTAAAATATACTGATATCACTAAACTATAGTACTAGTAGTAGAAGTAGTAGTAGTAGTAGTAGTACTTTTAGGCGATGGGCTTGCAACCTGTCACTAATGCGATGTTAAACATCTTAGCCTATTGTACAAATTGTGGTTACAGAGTTATCAACAAGTTTTTGGAGTTTTTGGTAATTCTGTAGCTCTGCCTACCCCACTCTGGGAATGAAGGCGTGAAGGTATGTATACTAAACTATATAACATCATCAATTATAAACCTCTGTGTTGTTTCAAGAAAATCTTTAATACTATAGAAGCAACCTTCTGCCAGCATTGAAACAAATATAATAATAATAATATATTGCCGGGTTAGAATAGTGCCACTCCATGTCTTCCCGTGGATGTCGTAAGAGGCGACTAAGGGAATAAAGGCTTGCAGTACTATTAGGCGATGGGCTTGCCACCTGTCACTAATACACTGGGAAACATCTTAGCCTACTTGTGCAAAATGTGGTTACAGAATTATCAAGAAGTTTTAAGACTTGTTGGTAATTCTTTAGCTCTGCCTACCCCACTCAGGGAATGAAGGCGTGAGTTTATGTATGTATGTAAAAGTAACATTTCTTCTTATTTCTTTATCTTTATCTTATTAAGTACATAGTATTACACAAAGTCGCTTTCAACCTCCGTCTGTCTTTCTGTGTGTCTGTATATCCGCTAGCTCTTCCTACCTACACTACGCGGATTTTGATGCAGTTTTTACCATCAGTTACTCGTAGATCACCTTTAACGAAAGGTTTTTGATGTTATATAATTTATCTTTTATCATTTTTTTTTTACTACTTATTTATTTATTTTAAACTAGCGACCCGCTCTTGCTTCGCTTCTAATTTTGTGACACCCGGACGTAATCCAGAATTGGGATCGTTCATATTTTTACGATTACTCTAATTCGAAAACCATTTAGAGGAATAGAGTTTTAAAGCCGTTCTGCATTATTGTTTTGAAAGATTTGTTTATTTCGGATATTCAATAAAATAATATTTAACTTTTATTTAACTTTCGTTTTCCGCTTGAAGCCCTCATAGGTGTATCATACGGATTAGGCGAAAACCGCTTAAAATAGTACGTTTTAATACACTATTACAATGACTTTTTATCATTAGATATTATTTAATTGTTATTATTTATTATAAAATGTCAGCCCAAATTTTAAATAATCATGTCGTCCATAAAATGCCTGGTAAATAAGGGTCAAATACAAAATGTATAATAAATAATAAATATCAGGAGACAATGTCACACCAATTGACCTAGTCCCAATTTAAGCTCTAGGCTTGTATTATGGGTACTAGACAACGATATAAATACTTATATAGAGAAATTTATTCTTAAATACATAGTAAACATCCATGACTCAGGAACAAATATTCGCGCTCAACACACAAATATCTGCCCTTACCGGGATTTGAACCCAGGACCGCTAGCTTCGTAGGCAGGGTCACTACCAACTCGGCCTCTTAAAATTACCTATTCTTTCGAACTAGGATGTTAAAACAGTGAGTTATTTTTTTGGTCTATCCCAATTGATAAGATATACAAACAACTTTCCTCGTGAATCATTATATGTATTGATTGAAAACCGCATTAAAATCCTTTATGAAGTTTAAAAGATCGAAGCGTACATACAGACCGACCAACGGCGAAAGCGACATTTTTTAAATATTTATAGATGCAACTGGCTCATGTGCACGCACCCGATGCACATTGCAGTGCACACGGAGCCTGAAACAATTTGTTTTGTAGACTGCAAAGGACAGAAAGGCAAGTATGCAGAAATTGGAAGGTGGGAAATATAGAACAGCAAATGGAGGAATATTATGTTTCGTTGTTATATGAAATAAATGTTGTAGAAAACTTACATGAAATGTGCAAAAGTTTTTATTTTATCTGCTTTTGACATAGACCAGAGGGTCTCTATTTGACTCGATTAAACCATATTGAAATGTAACAGTATTGTCAAAGTAACTATAAATAGCTTTTTTTACTTGACAACGATGGCATTTGGATTTGGTTTAATTGCATAAATGACCTATAATCTAACGAAATTATATGCTGTAAAGTGGGGATTCAATCAGTATACAAATATTTTGTATAATTTCATTTAACTAATCACGAAAAGCATAATAAATTAACGTTTAGCATAAAAACCAATTTTATCTGGCATACGATTAAATAACATAACACTCATTTAGTATAACTATCATTTTCTTGTTATTATGCATTTTAAGTGAATTTCTTTTAATAGTAATGAAATCTGTTACAAATTTTTAATTTTTATTTATAAACATTATTGTTCCTGAAATTATGCATGCATGTTTATTATACAGGTCGAAATTATGCAATTCGTTTTATGTAAAATCATAAATTTAGACCATTTGTTTTTATGCTAAACATTAAACACCCGTAAAGTGGCGCTTTGCAGTTTTTGTCAATTGTAGTAGATACGAGGGGCGTTCAATAAATTCTCGGTATTGGTATCTTGCAAACCTTTTTAGTAAACTTCTTAATACTGGCCGCGAAGAGTTATTCATCGACGGTTAAAAAAAGTAAATTTGAAGCCCACACGACGTGAACAAACGTGATCACCATGAGCGATTTTACAATGATAATTAAATTGGAGCATCGAGCCGTGATAAAATTCTTGACTAAACAGGGAAAAAATCAAGTGTATTAAAGAAGAAATGGATTTAGTTTACCGTGAGTCCGCTCCTTCATTATCTACTGTCCAAAAGTGGTCAAATGAATTTAAGCGTGGGAGGGAGAGCATAGAAGATGACCCTAGACCTGGTCGGCCTGT
This sequence comes from Acleris emargana, assembly GCA_927399475.2. Taxonomy (NCBI): domain Eukaryota; kingdom Metazoa; phylum Arthropoda; class Insecta; order Lepidoptera; family Tortricidae; genus Acleris; species Acleris emargana. The sequence continues at coordinate 3,365,941 of OV656858.1, forward strand.
TGAAGCTACTTCACCAGAAAACATTCAAAAAGTGGAGAAAATTATACTGGAAGATGGACGAGTGAAGGTTAGGTCTATAGCACAAAAAAACAATATTTCTATTGGTACAATACACGATATTATCCACGATCATCTTAACATGTCCAAAGTTAGTGCGAGATGGGTACCACGAATGTTGACACCGTTCCAGAAGCATACGCGTGTTGCTTGTTGTTCCGACTTCATTGAGCTGTGTGGTGAAAACCCTGATGGTTTGCTCCAAGAAATTGTTACCGGAGATGAAACTTGGGTTCATCATTATGACCCTGAGAGCAAACAAGAGTCGATGCAGTGGCACGTTAAAGGAACACCTCATCCCAAGAAATCCAAAGTCGTCCCACCAGCTGGCAAGATCATGGCGACAATATTCTGGGATTGTGAAGGGATATTATTAATAGATTATAAAGAAAAGGGTTTAAATATTCCAGGAGAGTACTACGCTAACATTTTACGCCAATTACGGGAAGCAATCAAAGAGAAGAGGAGGGGAAAATTTACCAGAGGAGTGCAGCTTCTTCATGACAACGCCCCTGTGCATACTGCTCATGTTGCCAAGGCTGCTGTTCTTGAATCTGGGTTTGAAACACTTACTCATCCGCCGTACAGTCCAGACTTGGCCCCCAGCGACTACTTTTTGTATCCCAACCTTAAAAAGGATCTTCGTGGGCATCGATTTTCTAATGATGAAGCGTTGAAGGCAGCGGTGCTGGAGCATTTTGACACCAAAGACAAAAAATATTTTTATGAGGGGTTAAAAAAACGAATTGACAGATCTTATAAGTGTACAAACATAGGGGGGGAATATATAGAAAAATAAAAATAAAACACTAATCGCATGCTTTTGTTTTCCTTCTCATACCGAGAATTTATTGAACGCCCCTCGTATAGCTCAAGTCACGTTTCTACTACACGCGTTCCTTCCATCTGTTTTTATGGAGTGGTGTCCTATTCGCATTTGCAGCAACACTTAACTGTACATCAGTGGAACTTATTACAAAAGGCATAAGGTTTACCGACGGACAGTTAACAGTGTGGGCAACGGTATGTACGTTTATGTATAAAAATGACGCCAAGTTAGCGTCGTGCAATAGGAAATGCCCTTTTCCAACACCAGAGTAACGCGGGGTGACATCGGTAATGATATTGAATCTTTACATTTCTATAGACATACCTATTGAGTACAATAATTTCAAGCTTTTTATCAAAAATAAAACATATTTTTAACATTATTCCTATTTTAGTTTGAGATCGATTATTAGTATTATTTTAGTAATTATATTGACATACATACAAACGTAGGCGTAGTAGCTACATAATTACCAACAACTCTAAAATCTTGTTGATAATTCTGTAACCACCTTTTGCACAGTTAGCCTAAAATGCTTAGCCTTACAGTACTGCAAGCCTTAATTCCCTTAGTCACCTCTTACGACATCCACGGGAAGACACACACGGAGTGGAACTATTTTTAACCCAGTAACCACACGTGGAATTTATAGAATAGTGACATTTTGTGGCATACTAAGGCTTTATCATGAATTTTCACATGAGACTTTAAAATCAAAATGTAGACAAAAAAACGCTCAAATAAATGACACATAAAACATATTGTATACTTATTTGTCATTTTTTCGTACCCAAAACATCAAACGCTTGCCCTGTAAAATTTAATCACTTTTTTTTAACGTACGAATGTCAAAATCAATTTGGTTTTTCTGAGTAAGAAAGTATATTGCTAGGGCCAAAGAAGCCTTTTTGCCACCACTTCTGTGTTATTCTCTATTATCCTATAGGTACTTTTAAAGAGATCAATTCTTGTCCAAACACAATGGTTTCTCGGAAAAGACTCAAAAGATGTCAACACAAATAGTGGAAAAAGAGGGCTTTCGGGTCTGCCATGTTTTCATTTTCGAGAAAACTCGGCATTAATGCGGTGCATAGGAAAACGAAGATTGCCAATTGCTCGTAAGAAATTTCTAGTACTGGGTATTTATGTGCACTGAGAAAAATAATTGGTTGCTTCTAAAAAAAAGTGATTGTTTGTGCATAAGCGTCTTGATTCCATACAAGCCTAACACCACCACAGATACATCAACGAAGATGTTGGTTGAATCAATAAATAAATTTGGTGATGTTACTATCAGCTTGGTTGATATAACTAATATCTTAACTATTGTATTAATTTATTGTCAACTAATAGAATATTTCTCTACGTTGGCTCTAATATTTTTTTGAGTGTCATCATCATCATCATCATGTTAGCCGAAAGAAGTCCACTGCTGGACATAGGCCTCCCCCAAGGCTCTCCACTCAGACCGGTCTTGTGCATTTCGCATCCACCGCGTTCCTGCAATCCTTACAAGGTCGTCACTCCATCTTGTTGGAGGCCTACTTACAGCTCGAGTAAAATTGCTTTTGTTTCTTCATTGTTAACTATGAATATTTCCTATCTACTGGAAAATAGTAAAATACTCCGGCAGGAGCATAGTCATTAAGTTGACCAATCGACTTGTGTTCAAGTGAATGGGAACGTTGACAATACAAACACGGTGGTACAGTGTTAAAAAACCCCACATGTTAGTAGGGCAGCTTTTTTCAGTTTCTCCACACAACCTCCACTTTGGTTTGCCCTCGGCATCTCCACATCTTACCTGGAACTGGAGGAACTGTTTAGACTGGTGCTAACGGCTTCATTCTACCATCGCACTTCTCGTCATCAGCAGGATATTCATTCCTATCAGCAGTTCTCTAGAACGTTTCTGGCGCGTACTTTAGGAATTTGGAATTAACTTTGTGATGTTTTCCATTGCGCTTTTAAATAGGGTTTCATCAAATTTTACCACATCCCATCAGATCTGCCCGTTTGTCCGGCGATAGCAATAAAAAAAATAAAAAAAATCATACTGAGAACCTCGCAATATTTATTTTTGGCAAATGGTATGCACTTTTTTTCTGAGTTACAAGCCACATTTTATTCTTTAATGTATGGGTATTATTATGATTTTAAAGTTTAGAGTTTGACCGGCGCGGCATTATCTCTGTTACAATTGTGATTTCGCCAGTCACTTCTAGCTATTTTAGCCATTCCAGAATTATCTATCAATTTATACATATAAAGCACTGCCGTGACTAACTGACACTCATAAACAATAATGATACTGAATAACGACCTAAGCCGATTAATAAAGGAGTTTGATATTTGAAAATAATATTCCTTGGGTACTCTAGGGTGCTCTAAGAAATATTTATTCAACAAATTATATACGTGCAAAGTCGCAGGCATCACCTCGTATTCAATATACTGCCCAAACCAATTATAATCAAATAAACTAAGTAACTGCTCATCAATGGGTACTACAACACATCGAATCACAGTAATTCATTCAAAGAGAATAAAATTGAAATGCCAAATCAAAAATGTCCGGGGCTTAACGTTTTTCACAGCACAAAACAAAAATGGCGGCCGTAACGAATCCAGTTGTCTCGCACTATTTAACAGCGTCACAAAAGATTAAAATATTCAAAGTGCACGTGAAAATGTTGCAGCGTTGCACGCGTTTTAGCGAATTTTATCCCCCAGGAGATTAATTAGTATTTAAAAAATGGATGCTGCTACTGAAATTCCTGTTTTTTGGTGCGCAATTTATTACTAGTTAACCCCCAACGCGAACAGAAGGGTGTTATAAATTGAACGTATGATTCTGTGCAACTGTGTATCTATATTATTGTGTATCTATGACTCTGCGTATCTTTGTGTCAGTGTATCAGAGTGTCTGTGTATCTGAGTGTCTGTATATCTGCGTATATTAGTGTCATCGTATCTGTGTATCTGAGTGTCTGTATATCAGTGTATCTTTGTGTCATTGTATCAAAGTGTCTGCGTATTTGTGTATGTATGTACCTGAGTGTCTTTATATTGACGTATCTTGGTGTCAGTGTATCAGAGTGTCTGTGTATTTGTGTATCCATGTGTCTGTGTATCTGTGTGTTTGCTTATATCTTTGTCTGTCGGTGGCATCGTAGTTTAAACGGATGGACCAATTTGGATGTGTTTCATAGAAAGTTAGGTTTAGTGGATTGATGCTTTGTTAAAGAATAAGATTTTGGTAGCGACCCCGACGGGCCTTGCATAAGTTCTTACTACCATTAAAGACATTGTAGATAATATCAAAATCTGCTAATCTACCTCTGGTTTTTTAAGTTAATGTTTTACAGAATTGCTAGTTGGTTTAAAACAGTGATAACCACTACTTTAGACTAGCGGTTCGGTACTTCCGGGGCCGATTTAAAAACGTTAGTTTTATTTCTGTTTTTGGTCGGCACCGGTGGACCGTGAGGTGTTAAAGCTTCGGAATAAAAGTTCGTGTCGACATTCGCGAGCTTTTGAAATGTTTCTAGGAAAGAGAATTGGTTGTTACTATTTTATTTAAAATATTTATTTAAACTTGTTAGTTGAGTACACTTAATTATTAACTTTTACGTATCAATTTAAGCGCAATTATTATGTCCTATTACACCGTGTCCAATAAGTTTGCATACAGTTTAGATTCTCAAGGGGGTAAGGGGAGAACGGAACTAAGATCTGTACCGGCCCAAATGTCAACCTCACCTGCTCGCGCCGGATGGCGGCGGCAGCAAATCGGCTACCGTGGTGCCCCCTGCTAGACAACAGACGAGGCTCTGGCGACCGAGTATCTGGCGGGATAACCAGACTACACTTTCACGCAGACCTAAATATCTGTGTATCGGAACTCTACATCTAATCCGTGGGTTTTCCTTTCATGGTTTTTGTGCGGCAGACGGCCGTCGGCACTGGAATAATAAACCCAAACCGCCACCTACCCTAGAAAAGCATTATGGAAAGTCAAGTTTTGAGAGCGTGTGTAACGAATAGGGCGTCGCCGCAAAACGACGCGCAGACACATCGCCCTACATCTGCGACAAGTATACGAGGGCTACCGAGTCAAGGACGGACTCGGCCAAAGACGCTAGTCCCAGAACAAAACTTGAAAGTCCGCTTCGCAACATTAAATGTTGGATCTCTAACAGGAAGGACGTCAGAACTCGCGGAACTATTTCTAAGGAGGAGAGTTGACTTTGCGTGTTTGCAGGAAACGAAGTGGCGTGGGTCAAAGGCGCGTAACATTGGCGAGGGATACAAAATGATGTATACTGGATCCCCTGAAGGACGAAATGGAGTAGCAATAGTTGTCAGCCAAAAACACCTGGATAACATCATTGAAGTTAAACGGATAAGTGATCGCATAATGTATATAAAGGTTCAAGTCGAGGGCGAAACCGTGAATATCTTATCAGCTTATGCGCCACAAAGTGGGTGCAGAGACAGCGAGAAAGAGGCTTTCTGGACGGCGTATGATGATATCCTCCAGCAGATACCGAATGGCGAAACGTGTGTTGTTGGCGCAGATCTTAACGGCCATATAGGCACCAAAAGTCACGCATTTGGGCGAGTTCACGGAGGATATGGTTATGGTACCTTAAACGATCCCGGTAAAACCATCCTTGCTAGTGCCATTTCTCACGATTTAGCTATCGTCAATAGTTTCTTTAAGAAAGCGCCTGAACACCTTATCACCTACAAAAGTGGCCCTCATAGCACGCAGATTGACTACATATTAACAAACAGTGTAAACATCGGTCGAGTGACATGGACATGACCTTTCGACAAAAATCTAGGCCAAAGCCGGAAAGAGTGCCTGAAATCACGAAGTGGTGGTTACTCAAGGGTGAAAAGGCCGAAGAGTTCAGACAAGAATTTGAAAGTGTGACCATAAATATGGAGGATGATGTGAATACCATGTGGAAACAGCTAGTATCGAATATTATGAAGGCGGGACATAACATCTTAGGCCGCACGAAGCCCGGTAGACGAACACCTTAAGAAACGTGGTGGTGGAATGCCAGTGTCCAGACAGCTCTCAAAGATAAGAAAGATGCTTTTAAGTTCTGGCAGACCACTGGAGCAGACGAGGATAGAGAGGCTTATAAAATAGCGAAAAAAGCGGCAAAGAAAACTGTAGCCATTGAGCGACAAAATGCCACGGGAGCACTGTATACAGCACTCGAAAGTAGAGAGGGACAAAAGGAGATCTACAAGATATCTAAGGCTCGGAATAAGGCATCACAAGACCCAGTTAAAACTAGGGTTGTTAGAGGCACAGATGGGACAATGTTACATAAGGACAAAGACGTCTTGGGAGCGTGGCATGCCTATTACGAACAACTTTTAAACACATCTACAAGAACTGTTTCACTTCCCGAAGTTACTAAAAACCTTGGTCTTGTACCATTAATAACACCACAAGAAGTTAAGGCTGCACTAAAAAGAATGGCAAATAAGAAATCCCCTGGGCCGGATGGGATCCCTATTGAAGTATGGAAATGCCTTGGAGAAAAGGGTATTTATCTTATAACGCATCTGTTCCTCAAAGCCATGGAATCGTCACAAATACCGGACGCTTGGAGATTGAGCACCATCATACCTCTCTACAAGGGTAAAGGTAGTAGATATGAATGCAATAATTACCGTGGCATTAAATTGATGACCCATACAATGAAGCTCTACGAAAGAGTCATTGATGCCCGTTTGAGATCGGAAAGCATTCTGTCTAGCAACCAATATGGCTTCGTTCCTGGTTTATCAACGATCGACCCGATGTTTGCAATTAACATGATAGCACAGGAGTTTCGAGCAAATAACAATCCTTTGTACATGGCGTTTTTAGATATGGAAAAGGCATTCGATCGAGTACCTCGACCTACAATCTGGTGGAGTCTTCGCAAGAAAAATATCCCGGAAAGGTACGTCGACATCATAGCTGACATGTATAAGGACGTCAAGTCCACAATTAGAACCACAGTGGGGCAGACTGCACCAATAGCAGTGACTGAAGGGGTGCATCAAGGTTCGGTCTTAAGTCCATACCTCTTCTGTTTGGTGATAGATGCACTCACTGAGAATGCTCAAACACTGGCTCCATGGTCCTTTATCTATGCAGACGATGTAGCTATCTGCTCAACATCTCGGAATGAGTTGGAACAGGCACTGAACGAGTGGAAGCGTCAGCTACAGATGGGTGGTCTAATGTTGAGTGTCTCTAAGACCCAGTACATGGTGTGTAATAAACCAGGCCCTTTGGAAGACCCTCTCGTAATCGACGGACAACAAGTCATGAGATGCGATGAGTATAAATACCTAGGTACCATGTTGCACACCACAGGAGATTTGGAAGCAAACATTCAGCATCGTATTGCGGCCGCCTGGCTGAAGTGGCGGGAGCTGACTGGCGTAACCTGCGACCGTAGAATGCCTGTTAAATTGAAAGGCCTCGTATATAAGAGCATGATCAGACCTGTTCTAACGTATGGCAGTGAAACATGGGCAGTTACTCAGCGCCAGGTTAATACCGTCCAAGTTGCCGAAATGAGGATGCTTCGGTGGATGTGCGGAGTGACGAGACTCGACAAGATACGCAACGAGTACGTTCGCGGTAGTCTCGGAGTACGCGACATCGCCGACAAGCTGCAAGAGAGTAGGCTGCGATGGTTTGGACACGTGAAGAGAAAACCTCCAGAGTACATCGGAAACACAGTGGCCAATCTAAACATGCAGGGGGTCCGAAGGAGGGGAAGACCGAAGACCAGGTGGTTAGATGTGGTCCGAAAAGACCTTAGTTCCTGCGGAGTTACTGAGTCAGACACGTCAAATAGAGCGAAGTGGAAAGAGAAAACGAAGAAGGCAGACCCCACCGTCAGATGGGAATAATAATTGCCAAGGAGAGAGAGAGACAGTTTAGATTCTCAATAAAATAAATGTACAAACAGTTAATACAATCAAAAGTATATTTTATTAATGGCACACGTATGTATAATATTTACAACAAATGTTTCGGAATAACTCCACCTTTAACTTTTTTTACTAGCTTCAAACGTTTCTCAAATGAATCACACGCGGCACGCACCGCTTCCATTGGTATTTGGTCCCAAATATGCTCGATAACCTTTTTGAAATGATCCAGGTTTGCGATTTTATAATCATGTAGTTTTGAGAGCATGTACGACCACACGAAATAATCTTATACATTCAAGTCCTGATAACTGGGTGGCCATTCATGTTTCGGCAGAAAATCGGTCAAATTAGCCTGACACCAAGCTTGAACAGCGTTTGCCGTGTGTGAAGGAGCTCCGTCTTGTTGGAAAACATAATATTCGTTCTCAAACATTCTTTTTAAATTTGGAGCAACAATTTTCTCCAAAACCTCGGGTTTATAGTATTGAGCATTGATTTGAACGCCTTTATTGATAAATACTAGAGGTAGTTTACCCCGCTTACAAACTGCACCCCACACCATCACCGATGGTGAGTTCTGGAACCTAGGAACATTTTTCTGGTTGTCCGGAAGGTCTTCTATCATTGGTGCCCACAATCGATCATTTTGGGCGTTATGAGGCTGTTCTAACACGAACAGTTTCTCGTCAGAAAATACAAACTCATCCCCTGCGTGCCAAGAAAGTATTATGTTGGATCTTTGTACTCTCTTTTTCTTGGTCGCTTCGGAAATGCCACGAACTTTTCGTTTTTTGTAGGCGTGGTATCCAAGATCCACCCTCAAAATATTGTGTACTGATCCTTTTGAAATTTTCAGCTCAGTAGCCAATTTTCGGATACAACGGTGTTTTTTCCGCCGAAGTCGCTCTCTCTTTCTCTTTCTCTTTATCTTTACTACTCTATCGGTTCTAGCTGAACGTGGCCGACCGGATCTTTTCCTGTCTTCTACTGAGGAGGTCTCTTTATACCTTTTGATTGTGGTGTAAACTAGATTGCGTTTAATTCCAAGGGGTTTTAAGGCCTTAAAGATAGCACCTGGGCTGTCGCCATTGCAATTTTTTCTGATAATAGTTTCACGAAACTGTTTCATCGTGGATTAAAAGCAAACTACAAAATGCTTGACGTTTGAAACGATTGTATTTTATTAACGACACCATACTTTATAAATTAAAATAAGAATTCGATGACCTGTAGTCTGTATGTCTTTAGGGTTAGTGCAAAAAGATGTGTATTCGAACTTATTGGACACGGTGTATATTGACGACGAGGTTACAATAGTTGGAAATGGGTCAATCAACTATTCTTTGTACACAATTTTTTTCAAGTTTGTAAGGTTTTTAAGTATAAAGAAAAACTAAATGGATTTTCTTTAAAATATTGCGTGATTTTATTACACAGATAAACAGTGAATTCTATGACCCGGTAGATATATTTATTAAACAATTAAAATATCTTGTTTCACTGGTAACTTAGTGGACCATGTTGTCCCCAGTTTTGTATGAAAATAGTGATTTGTCCCCTAAGTTACCAGTATTTTTGGCAAAAATGTTATTCTGATTTAGATAGCTTATTTTCCCTTGTGCTGACAATGATAGTATTGATTTAAAAAAATAGTTTATACCGGGCTATGGTTTCACAGTGTTGTATAATTAAGACATACTAAAATGTACAAAGAATAGTTGATTGACCCAAATAACAGGCCCGCTTGCGCCTAAATGTTAACCCTAGGTTAGGTTAGGTTAGGTTAATTAGCTATTAGTTAACTCCAGGTTAATTAGTTAAAATTGACAGTTTCTCTTTCGACTGGCTCTAATTTTTTTGAGTAAATGCATGTCTTCCAAACCAGTTGAATAAAACGACTTTTTACTTATAGTTATTTATATCCATATTTTAAAAAACCTTCAACATTTTTTAGCTGTCATCAAAAAAAAAATACTTACGTAGTATTAATTCATACTCAATACAATAAATAAATAAAATACTGTTTATTTGAAATGCTTTAACAGCTAACTCAGTAAGCCGCTTTTAATGATTGACATAGGTAGAATTCTTGGAACAGATATAAAAGTACTTTTTATAGTTCTTTTTGGGTCAACAGCTATTCCATATAATTATCCGACTTTTCATTCAAAGCAACTTCCCTCGTTCAATTAGCACGTTTTATAATTCTCTATACATGAAAGCGTATAAAACGCAACTGGATTTTAATTTTCAAGACCCAACTAAACAAGTCAACATCAAAGACCATTCAAACTAAGTATCATGAAAAATTTTTGAAAGGCGAAATAAAAAACAATAATTACAGAGAATTCCGAAAGGTAACCTTCGCCCTATTCCACTGTAATGAAGTATTCATCATGCCGTTGCGTACCCGACCTGTGGTCCGAGTAACAAGCAGAATATGAGTGATGGTAGAGGTGCAAATGTATATATATATGAAGAAACGTTGGGAACCAATGAGATGGACTGGTAATCTCGTTAACCTCGTAAGTCCTATGAAAAATTTAGTTATTTTGAAAAAGAATCTTGTGTCGGGCCACTAAAGTCAAAAGTCGCTTTGACAAATGTCCTAAATTTAGGACTTTGGGTCTTACAAGGTTAAGATAGGAGCGAAGAATTGAATGAAGAAAGCTAAAGATCGAAAGAGATGGTGTGCATTAAAAGAGACCGACGTTCAGCATTGGATGGCGACAGGTTGAATAAGAGAAACAGAGAGAGAAAGGTAACGAAGAATTTCGTACATTGACCCGCCATTCCTTGTCTCTGTTACTCGCGCACAATAATTGCCGTCGCGCTCGCACATACGACAACAACATAAGATTAATCAGATCAGTGACGTTCTGTAGCAAAGCCTTTCCTGCATCCCCAAAAGACGACGTGGTCAAATCTTTGAGATGTTGTGGTGAAAGTCCGTCTAAGCCGGCGGCTGAACCATTAGGGAGTGACATGATAGCCTGCTGGACGGCATCGTCATTTACAGATAATACAATGTCATCTGACCCGGGAAGGTAAGGAAGCAGGGTGGAGGTGGGGGGAGTTACGTGTTTCAATTGTTTGTTTTGTTTATTTTTAGACAATCAATTTACAACCTTATAATCATTGAATTATGAGTTAAATGTCCATTATTAGTGCCTTCAGCTGACACACCAATACCAGAGACTGTTTCGTATGAATCAAGTTTTAACTATTATTTGCATAGCATTGCAAATATGTTTGACGCGTGAGTGGCACATGACGTATGTTCAAAAGGATACATGTCTGACGGTACAGGGTAAGTATCGCTGAGACGTTTTGTGTCGAAGATAAAAGAAACACTTATTGAATATATTTTATAATTTATAATAACTGAATACCAAATAATATAGTAAATTAATGAAAGTACAATAATGGTGAGACACGCGTACGCGTGTCTAGTTCTTTTAGTAAAAATATGGAGAATGATCCAAGGATCGATAGCGGAATAGAATCTAATGAATTTGAATTTGGAAGATTTAGATCGAAATGTAATAGTGGCCAGGAACTCAAACAAAAGAGGTTGTAACAACCTCGTTACACATGGGTCCGCTAGCTTTATTAGCAGGCTAACCGTATCAGAAATATTAATAACTAGCTTCTGCCTATGTCTTAATCTAGTGTTCAAGCTATCTCCATTCCGAATTTCATCTAAATTCGTAAAACCGTTACAGCGTGAAGGAGTAACAAAGTAACACACACATAAACTTTCGTATTTATAATGTAAGTTTAATTTTGAGGCACAAATATAGATATACTTATGAAAATATTGGTAGGTTGAGTTAATTATCGTATTAAAACCAGAACTCATTCGATTTTATTTTTTATTTTTTATAGCATGCCAAGGCAAACGAGCACACAGGCCATCTGATGGTAAGTGGATACTGTGACCCATAGACATTCGCATTCACAAGACTGCAAATGCGTTGCCTACCCTGAGCCTGAGGACTAAGATGGAATGCCTCTATGCTAGTCATTTCACCGGCTGTCTTATCCCCAAACCGGAACACAACGATGCGAAAACTGCTGCTTGGCGGTAGGTTAATGGATAAGATGATATAAGCACTTATTGTGTAGGTGTTGAGTTCATTTATATTTAAAGACGTTCCCTATTGTAACTGGAGGGGAGAAGCGAATGCAATGTATGCTGTCTAGCAAAACCAGTCCGTCGGTCCACAGAAAACCAGCGTCGCACTTCCAAAAGGTGGAACGACATAATTATAGCTGAGTGGACACTATTTCCGCAGCACTACTTATCACACAAAGTAATATTTTATAATTACATACATACATACATACCTTCACGCCTTCATTCCCAGAGTGGGGTAGGCAGAGCTACAGAATTACCAACAACTCCAAAAACTTGTTGATAACTCTGTAACCACAATTTGCACAATTACGCTAAGATGTTTAACAGTGTATATTAGTGACAGGTGCAAGCCCATCGCCTAAAAGTACTACAAGCCTTTATTCCCTTAGTCGCCTCTTACGACTTCCACGGGAAGACATGGAGTGGCACTATTCTAAGCCGGCAACCACACGGCAATAATAACGGCGGTTTATAATTAAGCGAAATAAATGTAAATCTATTCTATTCTATTCTAAGTAGGAAGTAGGAGGTAGGATGTAGTTCTCTTATACATTGAACCACACAACTTAAAGCATTTTCAACCGTTAATGAAACGCCATTTGCAGCTTTTGATACTAGCTGGCTAATTATACTGACTTAGCGTCGGCGAGGACATAGCAGAGGGCATCGATCAATTCAAAAGAACGATCAAAAGGTTACATAGGTTAAAAGGAAAGTAGTTCACTTGAAATTACCATTCTGAAGTTAGGTCAAAGGTTATACAGGGTGCCTCTGACCTTGGGGCTTTAAATGCAACGATCGATTCTACTCGCTAAACGGAACTACTTTTGTTCTGCGACATTAAAAAATAACTTAAGTTTCGATAACTAATTGATGTAAAAGTCTAATTGTAAAATCAGTGTATTCAATACTGGCCATCTAATCACTATCTCATGGTACGGGGGCGACATTTCCTTGGTACGAGGCCTAAAGGAAAATAGAGAATTGGATCGCGTACATTGAAAATTACATTTAAGTTGTATGAAAAAAAAATTTTTTTTGTTTGTCATATTTTTAATAACTTACAGAACAAAAGAAGTTCAGTTTCAGGAGTAGAAATGTTCCATGCATTTAAAGCCCCAAGGTCAGAGACACCCTATATATACTCTCTCGCTCAGTGCAGGTAACTGGCTAATTAGTATTATTGAAGTGATTATTTAAGTGTAGTAGTATATTGGTTCACTGGTTATTTCTCCAGTAAAAGAGTGAGCGATTAAGATGTCTGGCTAGACTGTAAGTGTTAATTGTACAAAAAAACACAAATAACTATCTGCAAAAACATGAGCAATTTTTTTTTTCTATGATTTTTTAATTTTCCAAGGTAGTCTTTTTATAACAAATACAACAGTTTTGCTGGTAGGAAGGGGGGGGGGGGGGACGCTTGAAATAAAGAAAACGACCACGTCGAAGCTTAATTTTATAACTCACAAACGGATTCCTATGTCATAACATGTTCTTGATAATAATCCCACTATTTAATCATCCCCGTTTTACGACAAAATTTGTTACCCGAAAACGTTGTCTACAGTTTTTTATGATCATTTATATTAAAAAAAAAAATAGATTATGGTGTAATCTGATAAAGGGTGGCCTAAAGCAAACTGAAAACAAGTTTCAGGCGCCTGAAAACAACGGAAAATTGGTTGAAAATATAGCTACCTCCAAAACGGACTGACAGGATATTTCAGCCTGCTGAAAACGCTGCCAAAGCACATTAAAAAAACGATTGAAAATTAGACCAAGTATGTAATTGATTCACCGGCGCGTGGCGTTACACTAATAACTTAAGTACCAGCAAGGTATCTAATGCGTCAAATACGACGCTCTTGACACCAAGAAGTTTCACATTATGTAACACGCCCCCGAGAGTGAAGCCCTGCGGCATAATCAATTAATATGCTACCTACTAGGTGCGCAAAACATGACAATTAATCTTAAGTTATTAACTAATTACAGATGCCACTTGATTAATGTGTTACCGTCGCGAGATTCCCTGTAACTTAGTTAACTTTGTAAGTAATGATTGTCTTTTGGTTTAGTTTTTTGGTAGTGTCGGGATTGCAAGTATCATAACATTATTAAATTGACTCCTGAGTTTGTATGGAAACATATTTCCGTACAAACTCAGGAGTAAATTTAAAACTACTGTAAAATAAATCCCATGCCATTCCAATGCTTTACTTTATGATAATATAGCAACAATATTATTTTCTAAAACATGCTCGGAAAAAACGGTTTTCCGATTGAAACACAAGGACGGAAAGAGCCTCATTTTACTCCTAGGAGTAAAAAAACCATATGAAAACACTTTCCGTCCATGTCCATATATTTCTTAAAAATGCTGTCAATTTGCATACAAAATCAAAAGGACCAAGACAAAAATTCCAAACAGCCAAGGCAACTGCTCGCTTTTTTAGCACAGTGCGTGTGTTTCTTTTTGAATTTGCATTCCAATGTCTATGGTTAGTATTTAAAAACAATTGACAGTCGGTAACATTCGTTCATTCTGCATAATATAATTATGAAACCGAATATTAAACTATTTGTTGTGTGAAATACTTACTATAAAAAATGAGCTCAAGCGACGAAAGCGACGAAATAGGTACCACACCGCCTATATTAAAATCTGAGGCTGCCTCGGTTAGGCAAAACCTGCTTCCCGCTAAATCTAAGGAAAATTATAACCGAACTTATGACCAATTTATGCTGTGGAGGGCAAACAAAAATGTAAATTAAATTACTTGCTTTTTAGAAATGTATTTGTATTATTTCCTCGCATGTTTGAGAAAAGCATTATGTATGCCTCGGCGGAAAGTAAGGGATTTCCTGACTCGTATTTTAGCAGGCCTCGCTGTTGCTCGGCCGGCTAACCACCTCGTCAGGAAAACCCTTACTTTCCGCGCCTAGGCAACAATGTACTATTACTTAGGGTTTCGTACTTAGACTGTATTACTAAGTCTCCGCTGTTTGTCCGTTCGTCTGTTCGTCAAAGGGCGGTAAACTGTTGAAAAAGAGGGTGTTTTTTATAGAAATAGAAAAATAAATAATTTATTTTTTAGCTTAATTGTATGATTATCACTTTGAACTTTAGAAAAATAACTTGTATCTAATAAAAAATATGATTTTAAACTGATGTGACTTAAGAAGATGCTTACTGAATTTCTGTCAAAGACTAACTTATAGCTCAAATAATAACATATTGCCGTTATAGTTACAAATAATATCGCGTTTAACTGTATACAAACTTTTTCATTATTTTGTATCTAATTTCATTTAATCTAATGTTATACCGGGTGACTCCTAACTCGTGAACCCAAATATGTTTTTCTGACTCTTTAACGTTAGTTACAGCACTCATACGTAACACTATGCAAAAAATAAATAATTTGTAATAGTTAATAAAAAGGTTTATTTAAAATTTTACCAAGTCTTATGGTTACCCTACTTCTAACGTTGAACTGTCATGATTAAAAGTACGCACTGAGTACTTTAATCTACATATTAACTTGTCTAGTAGAATAGGGTGACCACACGGGTGGTAATTTTTGATCTTTAAAGAAGTTAAGTTTTACTTCAACAAAGTTGTGTTGTGTCAAGCTGAAAATCAGCACTGTGACTATAACATGAACATAAACTCACGCCTTCATTCCCAGAGTAAGGTAGGCAGAGCTACAGAATTACCAACAACTCTAAAACATACATACATACATAAACTCACGCCTTCATTTCCAAAAAATTGTTGACAATTTTGTAACCACATTTTGCACATGCCACTGTTACTATAAGTTGCAGCATAATGCTAATGGGGTCGTCTTTTAAGTATTTGCATGTTCCTTTTGTATTTTTTTTAAAAGTGTTTGGTCTTGCACTTAATAAACGTTTTTAATTTATTCTTTCTTTCTAATTTTTTTTTTAAACGGTATCTTTCAAGTAAAACCTACACTTAATAATATTGGCAGGTTACAAAAAACCAAATGTATTTTAGAATTTTTTAAAACAGAATAACCAATAAGTTCGAGTTCTTACTGGCCTGTATTCTTTTTGCATAATTTATGACTGAGTTGCCAGCTTACGAGGGTTGACCTTATATTATTTAAAATTCCTTTGTTTGAGTATTTTTCTAACACATTAGGCTAGGGGGATGTCTTCTCAGCCCCTCGTTACTTAACTTTGAAATAAAACTCAAGACCAATTTTGTTAAATTTAGCTCACCAAACAAGCCCTACATTTACTACCAAGACCTGATAAAGTGCTAAGGGACTCTTAGATAAATGTCCCAAGATTAGGTGGCGCCCAAACATGTCATTAATCTCGTTTTCAAGCGAAAGAAGTAGAATTGGAATTGATTACAAGGCTCAGATATACTGCGCTATCAATGATTAAGTTTGTACAGATGCACTATGTTTCTAGGCCTAAAGTTTCATAATCAGATGTAGAAGTTTTGTAGCAAAAATATCAATTAACGAGGGACATCCTTCCGATTTAATTAATCGATAACTGTTTCAAATACTTATTAAATTCACTGGAAAAAGTAGTAATTAATAATAGCTTTATTAAGGCTCTGCCATTCCGGCACATAGATACTTCCGGAGATCCTAGAGCTGGTACTGACCTCTCCCAAAGAATTGGGCTAGCTATCCAGAGAGGTAATGCAGCCAGTAGTGTCATAGGGACCATGCCGCGAGCGGACCTGTTTGAGGGGGTGCTATTTTTATAGTGGTGATTATTATTTACATCTTCAATATTTGAGTAGCTTTCTTTTATTTTCATTAAAATAAGTTTAGTTTTAACTTTTAATGCATTGTGTTGTACCTATTTTCAGAATTTTTAAAATTAAAATTGAATATTGTAATATCACATTGATGAGTAAATAAACTAAACTAAACTATTTTAGTTTCCATGAGGTTCCGTGTTCTATACATCACGTATGAGTTATAAACGCAATTTTGTCCCTAACTGATACATTCATGAATCAAATGTGATCAAATTTGGATATAACTGTACATACAGAAGTAAGCATTGGATTTATGACGATGAAATCGCATTTTTTATCGGGAAAGGGAGCATATAAATTATATAACACTTGCAACGCTAAGACAAATCAAACGACATATTGCTTGTAAAATATATGTCCATTCGTTTAACCTGTATAAGAGAACTCAGAGCCACACATACATAGATATATTGCGTAACATACACGTCAAAAATAGTCAGTAGGTGGGTAAAACGGAAACGGCATGCGCCTCGTTACAGGTATTGATTTCAGCTTAAATTGTTGTTTTTATTTTACCTCTAGATGCCATGAAGTGTACGTTTCCCTTGTCTTGTTTCATTTACCTAAGACCCATTATTATCATCATCATCATCATCATCATCACTATCATCATCATCATTATCATCATCATCATTGTCATAATCATCATAATCATTATCATAATCATCATAATAATAATCATCATCATCATCATAATAACAATCATCATCACGTCGACACGGCTTGACATAGGCATGCCAAAGCTTTGTCGATGCTGCGCCGCTTGCATCTAACGGTTTCTAGCAACGTCGTCCATTTTTATCATGTTCAACGGAGGCGCAAGTAAAAAGCAAAATCTACTAGGCATGACAATAATAATATAGACTGACGATCTAATGACGATCGCAAGAAAACAATGGTTGCGAGTAGCACAATACTAACCATAGTGGAGATCTTTGGGGAAGGTTTTTGTCCAGCAGCTGTAGAGGTCTTGCCTTCTTTCCGTCTTATCTTTGTGTTCGCTTTGTTTCCGTCATCGTTACCACCATCATCATCATCATCATCATAATCATCAGAAGCCACTGTTGGACATAGGCCTCTCCCATTGTTCGTCACTGCACGATATACGGCCATTCTCACCCAGCTCTTGCCAGCCACCTTGCGAAGATCGTAACCGAGCTCTTCATTTAAGAAATTCTAATTCCCAAAAATGTCTTTGTAAATTATTATGATTGGGGTTGAGATGAGTCTTGTGTGCCGCAGTGCTTTAACCATTCCTGATCTTTTGTGGCAGCCGTGCAGTCCTTTGTTTTAGAGCTCACCGCAAAAATCCGTTGCGTCCAAGAAGTTCCAGATATTTTAGGCAGTGAAGAGGAGGAAGAGGAGGAGGGCCATAGGCAAATACTTCTGAAGCAAATACTTTATTTTCAGATATTAACACAGCGCTGTATCCTCTAACATACATACATACATACCTTCACGCCTGTCATCCCAGAGTGGGGTAGGCAGAGCTACATAACAGCTATCCTCTAACATTGTTGCTAAATACGGGTTATAATTTATAAACATACGTCGTTATCGCGGGAGCAAAAACCAATCTATTAAAGAATACATATAACAGAATGTCTGTTTAGTATAAACGGAATATTCTGCCTACACATACTAAACCTCTAAGAAGTTCTTCATATCTAGCACGAAGTTTTCGCTTGAAACGGTCGATCAAACACTGAGTAACTGTCTTACACTGAGTAAACGCTTCTGTAAGTCAACGAGTCACCTTAAATTAAAAAAAATATACACGTCAAATTCAGTATTATCCTTCAAAACTAGTTTTAACTTTTTAAATATATGATTTTCATTTGAACTCAAATTTAATTTAGATATATTTTTGTATGTTTTTGTACACATCAAATCAATCAAGAATGACAAACGTAAAGTAGCAGGACTTGACTGTAGAGGTTGACGTTAGGTTTAGGATTGCGTATCTAATCTCTTTAAATAAGTACTACTAATCAAGTCTAGTACGGAGGTACAATACTCGAAAGAAAATTTATCAAAAAAAAAAAAAAACTTTTGTATTTATCCTTGCGACAGGGAGGTTTGTACAAAAGAGACATAATACGTACTCTTGTCTGCCTTTTAATGACTTGACTCAGTTTCATAAAATATTCTGAGTAGGAGTTGACGAACACACATACGTCTCTTATGTTCACGCACGGTAGTGGTAAAATATTCAGTTTTCTAAATAACGGGATACAGCAGCTGTCGTCTAACCGAGGATTACACATCACTCTATTATACATTTTGAATTCGTAGATATAAACGCTTCTCGACACGTGTCACTTCTGTTTATTGTCTATTTGTCATGGACTTTAACTTTATGGTTGTAAAACTGGACCTCATTCTTCCTCAGATTCACATAACTTCCTTCCCATACCAAATAACGTTCAAAAGCACAATCCCATGACCGAAGTTCCTGAACTTGTATCCATTACGAGAACTAGCGCAAACTGTTAACACTGACAAACAGTTCAGTGGAGTTTATTCGACTTTTTAAAGCTTGATTCATAGCCCGTTTGCTTTGTAGGCACTATCTTTATTACTTCGGATAACTTCTGCTTTATTTCTTAATGTATCTTTTTTTGTTTGGTGTTCGTTACAAAATAAAGTGGAGGTGTTGCACAGTTTCTCTTCCATTCATTTAATATTAATATCGTGTACGTGTGGAAATAATTTTATTTTATAGCTCTGTAGAACAGAGTCAGAAAAGAGCCTCAGTTTAAAAGGCGTTTTTATGACATACATTTATTTCTATACTATGAATTATATTATGAATTTTACAAACACTTCAAATTAAAAAACGCATTATTTCATACTTTTACTGCGTGCATTATCTTCATTGTGCATTTTATAGGACGTGAGTACACCATATATGACGCAGGATCCTTAATAAACTTAAAAACTTATAAAAAATTGCACGTATAAGCTAAAGTATTCTACTAGGATCGCAAACTGGCATTTTTAGGGTACCGTACCCGAAGGGTAAAAACGGGACCCTATTACTAAGACTCCACTGTCCGTCTGTCCATCTGTCCGTCTGTCCGTCTATCCGCCTGTCCGTCTGTCCGTCTCTCCGTCTGTCCATCCTGTCTATCACCAGGCTGTATCTCAAGAACCGTGATAGCTAGACGGTGCAAATTTTCACAGATGATGTATTTATGTTGCTGCTATAACAACAAAGACTAAAATAAATATTTAAGGGGGGCTCTCATACGAAAACGCGATTTTTTTTATAGATAATGGTACGGAACCCTTTCTGCGCGAGTCCGACTCGCACTTGGCAGGTTTTTTAATATTCTGAAGATAAAACTTTGCATACACTTTAGGTACATTTCTTGGAGCGCATGATAAGTACTTATATAGAGAAATATATACTTAAATACATCGAAAACATCCATGACTCAGGAGCAAATATTCGCGCTCATCACACAAATATCTGCCCTTACTGGGATTTGAACCCAGGACCGAAAAAACGTCCTATTGACGTAATTGCGTCTTATAAAATTACGAATATCTTGACAAACCCATTGTAATTGAATGTAAATTTGGAAAAATTACGGTTACTGCTAAGGTACGCCATTTAAAAGATATATTTCTTGCAAGCAAAGCTTTACCGTAACCGAATTTAAAGTCATTTATCTCGAAAAGCGCTTAAACTGCAGATTAAAAGTTTCAACAGTTTTAAAAACGGCTCTTGTTGACGCTTTTGCTAACTAACTTGCTACACCATTTGAATAGTGATTTTTCTTTTACGTAAAAACCAATGATCTTAAAGCCAACTACAACTTGCTTGTATTTTGCTTGTGAAAATATTACAGGACCTTTATACAACTCAGTAAAACCGAATTACTTTTGACGTGTTATGCTGCTGTTTTTAACTCGGTCACCATACAAATGACAATATAATTTATTTTTCTCAAAAATGACCGGAAAAGTTGACATTACTAACTCCATACTGAGACGCGAAGTACATAGTTGACAGACAGGTCCCAAGAAAAAAAAAATTACATTGCGTGCTCGCTACACAAGCCCGCAGTGTTGCATACAAATTTCATTGTTATCTAGTTTGTAACTTTTTAAAAAGTGAAAACGGCCATAATAAAATGGGGGCACAAGTCTTATACATCCATATTTTATTCAAAACGTAACTTTTTTATCTGTGTCAGGAATAGCTTTTTTTTTTTTTTTCTAAAAAGCTTGCGTTTCGCCTTGTCGTAAACATAAAGGCGGTAAAGAGTGATGTTATTCCACGTGAAGTTTGTTTATATGCGATTTGTATCTTGTGATTTTTGAGGAACGGCAATTGCCTGCTTCACTGCCTAGGCAATAATGTACTATATTTATTTAAACAGGTACAATAACGTAATGTAGGCAAATCATTGTATAACGAGATTACGGAAGATCTTTACATTGCTTACACTACTATAATAATTATAATTGTACACAAAATGTTTAGTAGGCAAATCAAAGCTATATTAACATAACTAATGATAAATAATTTATATACAAAATACTCGTACAAAAATAAACCGGGTAAGTATATGAGAAAAACATAGCAGTTAGGAATATCTCGTTTTCAAACAGTTCTTCAACTTGAATAATAATGTCTAAATCTATATCTAGGATATTATACATCTTAGCCTTATTGTGCAAAATGTGGTTACAGAATTATAAATAAGTTTTTAAAGTTGTTGGTAATTCTTTAGCTCTGCCTACCCCACTCTGGGAATGAGGACGTGAAGGTATGTATATCTAAATTATCATATAAACGACACATTCGGGTAATAGGTGCATTCTTGGGTAACATTATTGACTTGTTACGAACATTATTGTTGTATCCTATACTTAAAGACTTACATACATACATAAACTCACGCCTTCATTCCCAGAGTGGGGTAGGCAGAGCTAAAGAATTACCAACAAGTCTTAAAACTTTTTGATAATTCCGTAACCACATGTTGCACCAGTAGGCTAAGATGTTTCCCAGTGAATTAGTGACAGGGTGGCAAGCCCATCGCCTAACAGTACTAAAAGCCTTTATTCCCTTAGTCGCCTCTTACGACATGGAGTGGCACTTTTCTAACCCGGCAACCACACGGCAATACTTTTACTTTAAGTTTTTTGATCACAAAATGAAAGTTTTTAAAGTGATTATAGTTTGCCAAATGATGATTTGGTAAAACATTAGTGAAATGAATTTATTTGTTCTTATTGAATACATTGGGAAGGACGACGTTAAAAGATTCACTTCAAAAACCACAAATAAACTTTATATGTTATGATTGTTTATTAAAATAAGTAGACCGGATAATTGTCAACATGACCATACACGTCTTATTTACTTAAACACACAACGAACATAACTCAATTATAATGAGTATGAAAAAATATGAAAAAAACATTTTGTTGTAGTTTCGTTTGTAGATTAAAATATTTTCTACTGAAACGTTTATTTGAAATTAGATTTTATTTACAAAGGACAAGACTAGACTTATTCCTTTTAGGCATCTCAAATTTGTAATAGAAAGGAGAAATTAAGTAATTGGAGTAAAAAATGGATTAAACTAGATTGTAATATTGATATTTTTTGAAACGTTGTATATTGAACACCTTATGCTTTACTTTTAATTTTATTACCAATTTAAAGCCTACTTGTGCAAAATGTGGTTACAGAATTATCAAGAAGTTTTAAGACTTGTTGGTAATTCTTTAGCTCTGCCTACCCCACTCTAGGAATGAAGGCGTGTATGTATGTATGTATGTAAAAAAAAACTTAAATTTATAAAATCAAAAAAAACTGCGTATAGAATCTGTGTAACGTATGTACTCGTACAGTAACATTATCATCATCATGTCAGCCGAAAGACGTCCACTGCTGGACATAGGCCTCCCCCAAGGCTCTCCACTCAGACCAGTCTTGTGCTTTTTGCATCTACCGCGCGTTGAGGATGGAGTGACGACCATGTTAGGATGTACAGAATCACCCCAGCAAAATTCAATCGTTATTAATCAAAATCCTAAATAATTATGATGATTTTATATAAAAATGAGGAAATAAAGTTTTTTTTTAAATAATTATTGCGTCTGGTTGCCACTTTATTGAATTTCAAATCAATTGACGTAAGAATTATCACAATCGGCCCACGCGTTTAGTTTCTACAGCGCCACAAAAGAACAAACTTGCATACGTACATTACTCTCCTTCGCGCGCAGTCGAATAAAAAGACTACGGGAGTTGGGGAGAGATGTAAACTATAATAATAATATTGTAAGTTGTCATTTACATCACAGCACACGCAATGGCTCCTAGCGACCGGAGAGAACTAAAGCGAGGGAAGGAACTACTAACACGGCGTCTCGGTAAGTGTTGCCAGTGTTTAAAATTACTTCCTGTTTAGTAGAAATTTACGATTTTTCGACTTTACCCCAATTCACCTCAAATGATTTCTCTATTAAATTGTGTCCAAACTAACAAAGCAAAATGACTTCTCGTACAATATTTTACCACACAAATTATGTGCTGACCCACAGTGACACAATTATCAACAAAAAATCTTAAGTAAGCTTTCTTTGAGAGCTCATTAAATATATTTCTAATTCATTAGGGTGTAGCTAATGAGCCCACGTTAATAAAGAAAATGAAGCTCGTAAAAGATGTTTTGTTTAAAAATTTCCCTCGGAGAATAATGGGTACATGTACAAGTAAATGTTCATGTCTCTTAACGGTTCAACTGTTTATTTGATTTTTGATAATATTAATAGACATGTTTTTAGAGAAGCATTAAAACTAAAGTCCCCAACTCAAACTATGGAAATGATAATGAATTCACTTAATAACTAAGAACTAAAGCTGTTGAGAGAATAATATTCTCTCAACATCTTTCACCATTTTATAGATATTTAAATGCCTCGTCGTTTGAAAATAAAACACAATAAAATATAATCACTATCACCAAATTAAAAAATAATAGCATAGGTACTATAATTAAAAGTTAAAACTAAAATTATTAAAATTAAAATTAAACTAAGCTACTCAAATTAAAATAAAACTACATACATACATACATTAAATCACGCCTGTTTCCCAGAGGGGTAGGCAGAGACCACTTCTTTCCACTTGCTACGATCTTGACAAATTTCTTTCGCTTCTTCAACATTCATACATCGAGTCATGCACGCACGTCGGTTTCGGGTACTTAAGATTCGGCCCTTTCCCAGTATTTCTCCGATTTGATTCGAAAAAGTACGCCTAGGGCGGCCCCTTCCGACCCTTCCACTCACTTTCGATCTGTATATCTCTTAAAAAAAAACTAAGTTATAAAACTAAGTTACTTAAATTAAACATGTAAATAATAATCACCACTATAAAAAGAACACCCCCTCTAGCAGGTCCGCTCGCGGCATGGTCCTTATGACACTGGCTGCATTACCTCTCTGAATAGCTAGCTAAATCCTTTAGGAGAGATACAAGACGTAGAGTTGCAGTAACCGGCCCGCATAAAAATACTGCTCCACAACTTTGAGCCGATCATGCTGATATTCCACCTAAGTTCAGTGGTGCAAGTTAGTCAATAGTTGCTAATATGACGCGTCAGCGTGGCAACGTCGTTAAAAATGATAAAAGATGTTTATTCAGTAAGTAGGCCGCACGGGCACTTTTACACGTCATACGCACGTTTTTATGCATAACTGTTTTATAATAGTGCATAATTGGGATAGACCAAAAAAAGTCACGGTTTTTATATTCTAATTCGACATAATAGGTAATTTTAAGAGACCAATTTGATTAATTTTGTATATAACCTATTCGTTGTGTTTTAATTTCTTTATTTCATAGATTACAACAATTAAATAACACCTAATGATAAAAAATATTATAATTATGGTATTAAAACATACTATTTCAAGCGGTTTTCGCCTAACCTAAGGGTTTCAAGTCGAAAATGAAAGTCAAACAAGGGTTAAATATACATTTGTCGAAATATCCGAAATAAATAAATATTTCATAAATTTAATAATAAAGATCAGCTGCAAAACCCTATTTCTCGAAATGGATTTCGAATTAGGATAATTGTTAAAATATGAACAACCCCAGTTAGTCTATTGGCATAAACTTGTCGGATGTGAGTCTACACACAACTACGCTATTATAAATAAATAAATAAATAAATATCAGGGGACAATGTCACACCAATTGACCTAGTCCCAATTTAAGCTCTAGGCTTGTATTATGGGAACTAGACAACGATATAAATACTTATATAGAGAAATACATACTTAAATACATAGTTAACATCCATGACTCAGGAACAAATATTTGCGCTCATCACACAAATATCTGCCCTTACCGGGATTTGAACCCAGGACCGCTAGCTTCGTAGGCAGGGTCACTACCAACTAGGCCAGCGCGTCGTCAAACGTTGAAGAGATAACTTCGTTTGTGGCTTATACAATTTATTTACAAAAAAGAGAGAAAAGTAAAATAGGTACATTATTCACTACACACACAAGACTCAGAAAAAAATGAAACCAGAAAACAGCAATAAACAAGTAGTGATTGTGTCTTCGCGGCAGTGAATTGGACACTGGCTCAGCATAATGCCCTCAGCATTCATATTAAAACAAAATAGTCTCAACCCGTTATGCTGGCATTAAAATTTGCGCTGATCTGCTGCTGAAATCATACCAACCATAAGTAGTTACGGCAAACGTTTAGGTACCTACTTTTGAAAACTTATCTGTAGTATTGAGTATCTTGCACCTCACGAATCACTTAAAAATAAACTTCAATCCTTAAAAAAACATCTTTGACGGGTATTACACTCAAGGTCAGTTTATTAATTACGACTCTTAGGTAATAACACCAAACTTAATAATGTCTACCGACTCCCATACATACAATGGTCCCATAAACGCAAACGATTAATGGGTCAAAGAAAACATTTAATAAACTTTATTTGCCCGTAGCCTATTGTTCAATGCTCGAAAAGGACACAACTTAAGTTCATACAGCAAGTATTTAAGGATAAAAACTCCATTCAAAAACACTGTGATCGAATTTTTAGGGGTTTCCAAAGAATATTAAAAAATACTTTAATCCCTAGAGATTAATAAGGAGCTTTAGTCCCGATATGCAGAGACTTCAGTAACGTTTTAAGAGCATAAGAATTGAAAAATATTTTTCGTGACGGTCAAAAACAGCATAATATTTTTTTTGGGATCCGTTTCACTGCCATACAATTTATTATTTCGATTATTGAATGTCAGACTTTTGTACCTATATTATTTACTTTCATAACTATCGCAAGTCACAAAATATTTAGGTCATAACGCTTTATAATTCGAACTATGATTATACATTATGTAAAAGATTATTATTATACAAAAGTCATAACCTAAAACCCCATAACATTCAAAGGCACATATTTATAATCAATCACAAATATTTTAGGACATATTTTTATAGTATCAATATTTTGGTTTTAATATTCATATCTTTAAAATTGAAATCATTAAACCTCTGCTATAGACGACACATTTAGATCAATAAGGTTAGGTTAGGTTAGTATTGCGTCAAGGTTAAGGCCTTAACTACCCAGAAATGGGAGCCAGAAATAGAATGAATTTTATGATTTCCAACAAATAATACACGCAATAATTGACATTCCGATTTATACTCTTCAATATTATGACTTTTAACATTATGACTAATAATAAGTATAATGTAAAACGGACAACAATCATCGAAACTTTAACTTTATGGCATTCAATAGAAACCCATTTTTTCAAACAGCGCGTTTTCCACAAACTGCTCTTTCTTTTCCTGTCTATTTCCGTCCACCCAGTACAAAGGTTTCCGGCCGGCGTCGCCTGCGCATCCGTGTCCCGTAATTAAATCCCAGTCGACAGGGATACTCGCGGATTATGAGTCGATACGGTGGCTTTGAATAATGAATACGATGGACGGCGTGGTTAACTAAGAGCGAGTTTTTGACCACCATCGCGAAAAGAGGGGTTTTCTAGCTCTGAGAAACATGTGTAGAGTAAGGATAAGATTGAGTAAGAAGTAGCGAGTTCCGAAAACGATAAGAATTGAAAGAAAAGGATATGCTTAGATTGTTTGGTCATTTAAAATGGGATGAATTAATAGTTACGACAGAGGTATGGCGAGTGAGAGTGAGGAAAGATGTCGGTAGGGGACGCTAAAGATGCATATAAAAATGATTAGATTCGCAATACACTGAAAAAGGGCCTAATCAAAAGCAAAGTCAAAGACACAAAGTCAAATATCTTTATTTTGCTTAAAATGTGCTGCAATACAGGTGGCATTGTTGAAAAAGATCGTCTCACACAGTTTGCCCGTGTCAGGCATGCAAAATGTTAATTAATATGAATTTATATAATATAAATGAAATTGAATGCCAAAATAATTATTAACTTAAATAATAATAAAGTTTACACGTCACATTTTTAACCTATGGAAGTGGTCAAAGTATTCATTTACGGAGTAGAAACAGTGCTGCAATATCCAACTTTTTAATTTACGTTTGAACATATTCAAGGGCAAAATTTTAATATCATCGCATAAGCACTCGATAACCCTAGCTAGCCTATCCTAGCCTTCTTTAATAAGAGGGCTATGCTTGGGGTTTCTCTGCGTGATATAATCAGAAATGATGTTATCCGCAGTAGAACTAAGGTTACCGACATACCCCGAAGAATAGCTAAACTGAAGTGGCAGTGGGCGGGGCATATCGCTCGCAGGACTGATGGCCGATGGGGGCAGAAGGTTCTTGAGTGGCGTCCGCGGACCAGAAGACGAGCTGTAGGTAGGGCTCCAACAAGATGGAGTGACGACCTTGTAAGGATCGCGGGAACGCGGTGGATGCGAAAAGCACAAGACCGGTCTGAGTTGAGAGCCTTGGGGAGGCCTATGTCCAGCAGTGGACGCCTTTCAGCTGACATGATGATGATGATGATAAGCACTCGAAACCAACGAATGTGCATGGAAAGGCTGTGTTATGACGAGGAAGCGAAAATTGTATGTTTAAACCGATGCACCTGGCGTTCCATACTCTCTACCTATCCTATTTGAAGACAGATGTGATATTGTATGTATCTGTTAGTAGGTTAGTAGTATGTTATTTGAAAAATATCCAACCAAAACGAACAGCCATTACGCAAAGTTTGAAGTCAAGGTGTATCTCACGACTTCGTTTCAAAGTTGACTTAGATGACGTAGAACATTAACTGCTAACTGTTACTTGAAGTCAGTTATGCCTCCAACCCGCTAGAAATACTGAATTTCGAAGAACAATTAATAAAGAAATACAGCAGGAATATTTTTTATTAATTTTGCCGTTTATAAAATTGGAATAGACCAAAAAAAAAATAACTCACGGTTTTTACATTCTAATTCGAAAGAATAACGAATTTTAAGAGACCAATTTCATTAATTTTGTATTTGACCCAATATAGTTTTGCTATAAAATTCATTTATTTATCAAATTTTTATGAATGACATGATTATTTTAAATTTGGTTTGGCATTTTCTAATAAATTACAACAATGAAATGATATCCAATGATAAAAAAAGATTGTAATAGTGTAATAAAACAAACTATTTCAAGCGGTTTACGCCTTACCCGTAAGATACACCTAGGAGGGCTGCAAGCCAAAAACGAAAGTCAAACAAAGGTCAAATAAACTTTTTCCGAAATGTCCGAAAAAGATAAATATTTCAAGAACTTAATAATGCAGAACGGCCTTAAAACCCTTTCTCTCGAAATGATTTTCAAATTCAAGTAATTTAAAAAATATGAACATATCCCAATTGGGTCTATTCTCGGAAGTCAATTTTGGACCATTTTCCGATATTGTTTTTGACTGAAATTTTGAATGCATGTGAAACCCGATGCCTTTTAAATATTTGTGACAACCGGTGAAATTACTAGCATAGAGGGATTTCATCGGAATGGTTTTCGAAACAGAGTAATGAGGGTTTCCGCGCATCAGTTTTTTCACTAGATGGCGCCTGTGAAATGAGGTCTTTTTGACAGTTGATGTTAAAATATATGCCTAGAAGAAGACCAAACTAGTAAAAGTTTACTTTTTCACTTGATATATACACATTTCAAATATTTAGGTACAAAATTATTTCAATATATATTTTTTACGTATTATCAACTGTCAAAAAGACCTTACTTCCCAGAGGCGCCATCTAGTGATAAAACTGATGCGCGGAAGGCCTCATTGTATAAATATGAACAATACCAATTATTAAAGGACTTATGAAGACCTACTGGAATTAGTTCAACTCTCAGTTTACGTTTCATTCAGCCGAGTTAAAGTTTAATTGGTCGTTCTTCACTAATGGCTGGGAAACAGAATTTTGTACAACTTTCTGTATTGCTATGAACTAATGAATTATGGAACTGTAAATACCATGGCACGTTTCGGTGAACTAAATACAGGGTGTGTTTGGAAGTGTGATTAAACGGAGCAGGTCGACAAAAGACGTCTAGACCTATCGAATCGGACATTTTAATCAAATTTTTTGTAATTTTCCCTATTTTCATGACACGAAAAATCATTAATTTAATTTTATATTTCATAAGTTTTCATTTGTATCTTACATAATAAAAATTATGACGACTCAACGAATTTTTTAAACCTATTTCCCCTTTTTGTAGTACAATGTAAAAAGCAAACACTGGGACACCAAGTATGGAGATTTTTTTTATGTAATTACCATTAAAAAAATAAAAAAACGGGCTTATAGGTTTCAAAACTTCGCTGATTCGTCACTGAAAAGCTAATGAATTAAAACATGAAGTTAATGATTTTTCGTGACATGTACAAAAGGAAAAAATACAAAAAATATGATTGAAATAATTAATATCCCCACAAAAGTAAAAATCGCTAATCATACATGTGAGTGAATTCGATACGTGTAGACGTCCTCTATCGACCTGCTCCGTTTGATCCACACTTCAAAGTACACACTGTATAGGGTATTCGTGGTGTTGTAATTTAATTTGAGTATTTTTACCTTTGAGTCTTTACCATTCACAGGTCTACGGGAGGAAAGAACCTGCGAAGGCGTACATGGAGCCGAAGCCAACATGCAGAAGCCCTTTAGGCAAATTTCATTTAGTACAGTGATGGGACACCAACCGACGATTTTCCCTGACTTAATCTTTAAACTAACACGATTTTTACAAATACTAAAACTAATCGGGACTTGATCGATAATAATAATAAACATTTACCTCGATAGATAGACATTAGTACGCGATTAATTCTCGATATTTTTTATTTAGTTTTAATAATAATCATCCCTGAGTTCACACTATAGAAGTATATTTAAGGAAACAAATAGAAATATCGTACCTACTTTACATTTTGCATTGCGTGTGTTTTGCTGGGAATTTTTTGACGTGATAAATTCTAGTTCTTATTTTTTTTACAACAGCATTGTGACTGTCAGCTGTTTTTGTTTTATGTTTTAAGACAAAATTAAAACGAGACGCCATGTTTTATGAATGATTTAGTTTCCAGGTAAAGTTTAATTTTGCAATCACGATGGTAAAAGTTCATAACAAATTTGCCAAATTTTTAAACTATCGGTAGGGTTGATTGGTTACGAGTTGTTAACAAACTCTGGTAATTCCGGTTGAAATAAAAAAAGGATACTTTTTTTATTGAGAGTGCATTGGATTCGGTTTTTAGAATTTCATTTGCAGGGATAAAATATAGTAAAAGGTCACCCGTAGCTTTGTTCGGATAAAAATTGTTTCACGATACGTAACTCCGCGATTTACTTCCCATTTGATACTGGTTTTTTGAAAATTATATTTATTTATTTCAATTTTGCACTAATGTAAAAAAAATACGGTTCATAAGACTAGTAAAAACTACCAAACTAGTAAAGACTAGTAAAAGATTAGTAATAAAATTTGACTAATAAAGTTACATTCATGGTCCTCGATTTTTTTTATGGCATAAAATGGCAAACGAGCACACAGGCCACCTGATGGTAAGTGGAAACTGTGACCCATAGACTGTTACATTCACAAGACTGCAAATGCACTGCCAACCCTGAGGACTAAGATGGAATGCCTCTATGCTAGTCATTTCCATGTATGTATGATGATGACCGATGATTGAGATGATTGAACGAACGGATTAGAAAGGATGAGAACGATGAAAGAGTGAGGGAGATAGATGACGACTAGGAGAACGATAGGGCGTGTGCGCTGCAAGAACTGTGTATTTTTTAAATTATTTTTTTGCGGTAAATCCAGGAAATCCTTAAAATAAACTAAGTAAACGATCGTCTGGTTTTATTCCTGAAACCCAGAAGCTACAACTTTGGGGGTCTCGTACGGGATCACGAGGATACAACCTATTTAATTTTGACGTGTAAAAGTGCCCGTGCGGCCTACTTACTGAATAAACATCTTTTTTATCTTTTTTTTTTTTTTTATTAAGTTTGACAACGTGGCAAAGACGAGGGGTTCTGGGTTTTGAAATTTAAGCCTGGCAGCGTAATAAAACTCTTAAACGACCATGGCGACCTTTAAACGACGAATATACCGAAAGACTCAAGACGGGGTAGCCGACAAGCAGACTTTGAAGACAACGGCGCAGTTATCAATGGCGCAAGGTGGTGGTGCGATATTACAACTAACATCCATAATAACCTAGAAGCTAACATACAAATATATTAAATGACGCCTGTTTCCCAGAGGATTGGGCCAAGACAAAGACCACTTCTTTCCAGCTGCTACGATCTTGACAAATCTTTTTCGCTTCTTCGACATTCATACATCGAGTCACGCACGTCGGTTTCGCGTACTTATAATTCGGTCCTGTTCCAGTATTTATCCAATATACAATTACAAGTAAAGTACTACTAGTGATTTTTAAGGAAGTACATGCATTGCCTTCTTTAATAAATAGATAAAGCTCAAGTGTAAAATGAAAATTAATAAATTCAAATCGCTTCACAGTACAAGGGTAATAATATGATAATTTGTAATTAAAACAATATTCGGTTTTTCTTTATCATCGGTTAGTTCGATACGCTGGCTATACTGTTTTAATTCTAATTATATTTTAGTGACCTTCATTTAATTTAGGGTGTATTTTGTCAACGTCGATTTATTTACAGACGTTCTCATACACTTATTTACATAATTCTATTATTTATTTGATTTTTCTAGTCTAAATGGAAGCTCATTGGGTTAGCTCCACTAGCTTCTGTTAAGTACGTCCTGTTTAAAACGTCAAGAGGACTGTCAGTAGACGCTTAAATTGCGTAGTTATCATACATTTTCCATACAGACTTCCATGATTTTTGAGTTTCTTGAAGTTATTATAAAAAAATAGGTTTCATGTTTCGGTTTTTTTTTTGAGTTATTCGTAATATCTACAACATTTCTACTTTAATATCTGAAAAACTCGGACTCGATTTTAGGGGAGTGAAACATTACCGCATTTTTATGGATATTTACAGCCTAACAATGCTCTTAAGTTACACGAGAGCTACGTTCTAGTCTACTTTAAATACTACTTACCCATCATTTTAATCAACTTACCTTTACAACGTTTTTAATTAAAACGTACACGAAAACAAAAAAAAACGCCTGAAAACAACATTCACATTTCTATGCCTCTGCTTTAAACTTTATAAAGTGACACCGTTTGGGGTCCATTTTATATAAAAATCGCAGAGCCTAGTACTTAAATTTTGTAAAACGGCTTTTCCATCCACGCAACGAGGAATGTTGAATCCGCAGTTAATCCTCGTGGCAAAAGTATTTTTTTAAATGTAATCTAACGAGTGGATTAATATGAAAACGGGTTTTAGCATTAATTTTAACTAACTAAAAAAATGTGCTTAACTAGTTTGTAACGACACCCCTATTTTTCCACCTTGACAATAAATAAATAAGCATCACAACACTGCCCTCCTAAGCTTAATGGCGATAACTCAGAAAAAACACGTGAAGAAATTGCAACTTAGTTTACAAACAGAACGGAGTTGAATCTTCTTTGATTATTGAAATCTAGTTATTGCAGTTTTGATTAGGAGGGCAGAACACACGTGACAGGTTCGTTATACATTACAAAGTTAACAAACTAATATGTAACTGGGTTTCATATAAGCTGCGACACGAACACTGAAATGTCACCTGTCACGTGTGTTTGATTTCCTATGATGGCAAAAAAAGTGTGTGAAGAGCACGAGTATTTGATTCCTCGAGTATTTGGGCGAGTTTTTTTTTTCTTGTTGATTTCTTTTTTTGCTCATATTTCAATAAAATTTGATGAATGATAATGATAATAATGATAACCTGATCATGGTAAGCCCTATTTGACGCTATGTCCTACAAATTTTCCCATTCAGTTACACAAAATGTATGGAAATTTCGTAATGAATTAGGAACTTAATAGGAAAATTTCTAGGACATAGCGTCAAATACGGCTTACCATGATCAGAATAACCAAGTTTACCAACTCATCAAATTTTATTGAAATCTGAGCAAATAAAGAAATCAACAAGAAAAAAAAAACTCGCCCATTTCACTAAAACGCTTAATGTAAGTAATTTACGTGATATAAATCGTTTATTTATTTAAACTTATCTGCACAAAACACAATTAAGTTTAAATGGCGAACTACATTATGTTACATTACATAGTTATTGTATTCTTATTAACCTATGTTATGAATAGGAAATATCCATGAATACACATAAAAATACTAATTAGACAGCAATTAGACAAAGAGATCTGATATGCAGTATGACGCCATGAAACAGGTCGGTTATAATAAACTCCATGTTAAATTCTGTTTTGCTAGAAAAAGATAGGAAATAATCTTGGTTATCGTAAATTCAAAAATGTTTTTACATAAATTAGCTTTTATTGAAATTGTTAAAAAAAGTCATGAATGTATTCCCTATTGTGAAATTATGGGCTCACACACAGACACAGAGACACACACACACACACACACACACTCACACGTACGCACGCACGCACGCACGCACGCACGCACGCACGCACGCACGCACGCACGCACACACGCACGCACAAAGTTAGCACACAGTACGGGAGAAAGCTTGGTTTTGTGTGGGATTGTCCCAAGCTTTTTTTAAAAAAAAATATTCATTCTGTGCATGTATAACGCTGAATTTAACCCTCCAAGCGATCTCTTTAATTGTATTTTGACGACAGCATAAAATCACATCCCCGATGGCATGTTTCTGCCGCGTATTGGTTTAGGTAGTTTGATCCGTGAGCCCCGTGACACTGTCTGCCCTATTTTGCTCCCGCATTGTCCTTAATCCGAACTAAATTGCCTTTCAAACCGAGATCAGACAGAATTTTGCCTTATCGCGCTATTTTTGATCGAATTTATTAGCGTTGGTAAGCATTTTTGAGCAGTATTACGCAAAAGCTTTACGTATTTTTTGCAACAAAACATTGCGAACAATTTGAATACGCCAAATAATCATCAAACCGCATGTAAATAAATAAGTTAAGTAAGTAAGTAACTGTTTATTGCACAAAAAAATCACAAAAAACACAAATATGAAAATAAATTATGTATAAAGGCGAACTTATCCCTTAAAATAAAACACCACATTTTGTTAATTTTATTAAAGTTTACTTCAAGCATAATGCAAAAACGTTTTTTAAGATTGACTAAACCTTTGTGGTCCTTTGTCACTTTTTGACATAATGTATTAAATTAAAGCATCTTGTTTAAACTTGACATTGTTATCGACAATTAAAAATCATCTCTATACTAACTTCTACTAAAACGATTTTGCCAACTGACGGTTTTAGTTATCACTGTTGCTTTCTTTGACATAATAAAGAAAAGGACAGGGCTAATATTTATCTGACAGATACACGGACACGGTGTTATCTAAAGATTGATAAATCTGTCCTTACACGCACTAGCACACATGCCACCGGATAGTAACTTGGATCAGAGATCCACAGAAATTAAAATTCTTATAACTTCAATCTCTAGACTGCGATCCAAAGACTCCAGTGGCAACCCCGAAACCTAAGATGATTTCATCAAGCCTGCATCTATGCTATGTCTGCTCTACAAATTTTGTCTGGTTTAACCCTTTTTGTAAGGATCGCGGGAAAGTGGTGGATGCGAAAAGCACAAGACCGGTCTGAGTGGTTCTTGAGTGGCGTCCGCGGACCGGGAGACGAGCTGTAGGTAGGCTCTACCAAGATGGAGTGACGACCCTGTAAGGATCGCCGGGACGCGGTGTATGATAAAATAACAAGACCGGTCTGAGGCGAGAGCCTTGGGGGAGGCCTATGTCCAGCAGTGGACGTCTTTCGGCTGACATGATGATGATGATGAACCCTTTAAAAAAAAGCGCCAAGTGCGAGTCGGACTCGCCCATGAAGGGTTCCGTAGCAGCAATTTTATTAAACCTTAATCGACGTATTAAAAACAAAACTACTTACTAGATCTCGTTCAAACCAATTTTCGGTGGAAGTTTGCATGGTAATGTGTGTTAACATATGTTTTTTTTAGTTGTATCGTTCTCTTATTTTAGAAGTTACAGGGGGGGGGGGGGGGGACACACATTTTACCACAAGAAGTTTCTCTCGCGCAAACCATTCAGTTGAGAAAAAAATTATACTAGAAACCTCAATATCAAGACCTATCCGTAGATATCCCACACGTACGGGTTTATGAAAAAAAATTGAGTTCGGAAAAAAAGTGACTGTGACATTAAGACGAATCCATAAGGGTCCCGTTTTTTGGCATTTGACTACGGAACCCGAAAAAAAGGATATTGCCCACCTGTAAAAGCTTTCTCACTGTTCAGACATTGGTCAATGTATTCACAACCGGTGACTCAACTTGCGCGTTCAAATTGCATACAATATCAAGTTCGTGGCACAGAACGCTTTAAAACAAGTAGAAAAAATTGGGAAAGCTATAACAGTCCGGTTACAACTGTCACTGACAGCCTTCGGAAGTTATATTGAATTTATTGGCACTCTCTCATCCGGAGTGATGGCTGAAAATTGCAGCGTAGTTTGCTCAAAGTTAACGGATTGAATCGTGTTTTTACCGAACTGCCGAAAAAGGAAGGTCCTGTGTTAATCAGCTGTGTTTATGTATACATATGGGTGTTTAATGTTTAGCATAAAAACAACTAGACTAATGATCATTTTACATAACACGAATTGCATAATTTCGATCTGTTTAATAAACAATCGATATAATATTCATAATGCATACAACGAAATGCATAATTTCAAAAACTATAATACATTCATACATACATTAAATCACGCCTGTTTCCCAGAGGGGTAGGCAGAGACCACTTCTTTCCACTTGCTACGATCTTGAAAAAAATTCTTTCGCTTTTTCCACATTCATACATCGAGTAATGCACGCACGTCGGTTTCGGGTACTTAAGATTCGGCCCTTTTCCAGTATTTCTCCGATTTGATTCGAAAAAGTACGCCTGGGGCGGCCCCTTCCGACCCTTCTTCTCACTTTCGATCTGTATATCTCTTTCGTCAATCTTCTTTCATCAATCTTTTCCAAATGACCGAACCATCGAAACATGTTTATAAATTAAAAAGTAAATATTTCTAACGACTTTCATTGGTACTATTAAATGTGGTCACAGTTCTAACCTAACCTAACCTATTTATAAGAAGTTGACTTAAAATGCATAATAACAAGAATATTATAGTTATACTAAATGAGTGTTATGTTATTCGATCGTATGCCAGATATAATTATGCAATTCGTTTTTATGCTTAACGTTCATTATGCTTGTCGTGATTAGTTCAATGAAATTATACAAAATGTTTTTATATTAATTGAAGCGCACCCTATACATGTATGATTTTTGGCTCTTTTTGTATTGCCATAAAAGGCAAACGAGCATAGGGCCACCTGGTGGTAAGCAGTCACCGTCGCCCATAAACATCAGCAACGCCAGGGGCACAGGGAAGTTGTAGCCTTTCGGTGAATACTCTTTCTAAGCTGCGTTTAAAAATGGACCTCATAGTGCTGAGGAAGCACCGTGGAGGAAAGTTCATTTCATCGTTTTAAGGTGCGAGAAAGAAAGGACCTTTGAACACGGACTGACGACTTGTATTGATTGATTTGTGGCGCTCTAGAAACTAAACGCGTTTGCCGATTTTGATGATTCTTATGTCAATCGATTTGTCTTTATCTTGTGAGTGTTACTTGTGGGAGGACCTTGTGCAGGGTCCGTCCGGGTTGGTACCACCATCTTATCCATTAACCTACCGCCAAGCAGCAGTGTTCGCATTGTTGTGTTCCGGTTTGGGGATAAGACAGCCGGTGAAATGACTAGCATAGAGGCATTCCAGCTTAATCCTCAGGGTTGGCAACTCATTTGCAGTCTTGTGAATGCGAATGTCTATGGGTCACAGTTTCCACTTACCATCAGGTGGCCCGTGTGCTCGTTTGCCATACCAGGCCATAAAAATAAAAAATAAAAGTTATAAAGCTAGTGAACTATGACAAGTGGAGTATCATTGAATAGGTATTAAAAATCATCTTTAGGTTTCATCACTTTTAATGTTGAATGATCATTTAGGATTTATATTGATATAAAGTTGGTAAGCAACAATTGACAACATTTAAAAAAAAAAAAGCGTTATTTATTTTTCGCGTTTATAATAGCTGGTTAAAAATTAGACTACCCGTATTTCTCAGTTTTTCTTTATTTAACTTAAATTCGTCGTTAATAATTTATCAAAGAAATAGTCATTAAAAAGACCGTATATCCAAAGTTAGGAATACTGATGTCGTGATCTTAGCATGACATAAAATAAAAAAGGTAACTTTAAACAAATAGAGAACTGACTGTCATGTCATGTCAATCATTCGCTGCCGTTCGTTCACACGTTTGTTATTTTGCGTAATTTAATTAATTACATAATTTGTAGACGCCATTAAAATAAATAAACTATTTTGCGTTTACTGCTTTGCATATCTGATTTGAGTTTCATTCGTCAGACAGATAAAAAATTAACATGACAGTTGTATATATTTTTTTTTAATAAATGGACTAAGTGCACTATAAGTGTATTCCTAACTTTCACAATCCAACTTTTTTTACTGTTTTTCCTAAATATAAAAAAAACTACTGCATAAAAAAATCCAAAGATATTTTTACTGTAATCAGCAGTGTAAAATCTAGAAACGGTATTTTATTTTACTACCTTAGCACAAAATGAATTGTTGTCAATTGGGTTTTTAAAGTTTTTTTTGTTAGCTTAGTTGATAGCGCTAGCTCACGAGTCTAGCGCTAGCTAGCGGGCCTGGGTTCAAATCCCGGTAAGGGCAGATATTTGTGTGTTAAGCGTGAGTGTTTTGTTTTGGAGTCTTGTATCTTTTATATGTATGTAAGTGTGTATTTCTAAGTTTATCGTTGTCTAGTAACCATGTAGTTAAGGCTTATGCCCAGAGCCTAGTTTGGGACCAGGTCAATTTGTATGACTGTCCCTGATATTTATTTATTTATTGTTTGCCCAAAAACAACATACTAAATATTACAAATGTTTGCTGAAAGTATAATTTTTGTATGTTTGTTACGCTTTGAAAAAGTAGGCCGCTGAATTTTTTTAAAGAAATTTGCTATGGAGATAGTTTGAAAAGTAAATGTGTAATAAAAAGCGGACGTGTTTTACTGGCTCTCCTCAAAGATTGGTAAAAGTGACGAAACATTTCTTTCGGTCTCACACTTTAACGTTATGCCAAAAGAAAAACTAAAGAAAACTAAACTAAGAAAAAAAACAATAAGCCATCGGCAGGATTCTTTGCATTTGAGCATTTATTGGCGCGTTATTCTCAACGTCATTATAACGTTATTCAGGTTTCGTTACGATATAAATCCATTAACAAAATATCGATACATTCAAGCGACATGTTTAACACTAGCGAAATAAAACGATTTTTTTCATAACGTTACGAAAATCTGCTCACATATGCAAAGCATTCAAAAAATCAGACTACGCTCAAGTATGTTCGCATATCATACAGATATGAACCATTCGCACGCCCCTCGAGTTCTATTCAAGTTATTCGATTGACGTTCGATGCATAATAATAATCGGTATGCGATTATATGAATTCCTCTATTGGCAATTCGATTCGATTCTTCATCTCGGACCTTTTTTTGTACGTGTCCTGAATTTGGAGAACCGGACGCGTTAGCGATCAGGGTGGATCTCGAGTTATAGTTTTGTGATGAAGTCAATTTGCATTAAAATGGTCGGCAATGGACCTCCTAATTTCATTTTTCCTCCTTCCTAATTTTATTTAGGTGTCGCTAAAACACTTGTTCGAGGACCTTGTGCAGGGTCCGTCCGGGTTGGTACCACCATCTTATCCATTAACCTACCGCCAAGCAGCAGTGTTCGCATTGTTGTGTTCCGGTTTGGGGATAAGACAGCCGGTGAAATTACTAGCATAGAGGCATTCCATCTTAGTCCTCAAGCTTGGCAGTGCATTTGCAGTCTTAGGATTGCGGTCTTGTGAATGCTAATGTCTATGGGTCACAGTTTCACTTACCATCAGGTGGTCTGTGTGCTCATTTGCCTTCTCTATGAAAAAAAAAACTAATTTAAAAATATTTCAATAGTAAATTTTCGGAATTGAAACAGTACCCTGCGATCATGTAAGGTTCCCGTGATTTTTTGAATTTACTTGTGCTCATGTGTTGCGGCAATCACTTATTAGTATTAATTATGATATAATAAAGCTACTAAGGAGTAGATTTATTAAATATAATATAGGCACTACAATTAAAAGTTAAAACTAAACTTATTTAAACTAAAATTAAAATAAACTTCTCAAATAAAATAACTTAAATATTAAAGCTGTAAATAATAATCACCACTATAAAAAGAACACCCCCTCTAGCAGGTTCGCCCGCGGCATGGTCCCTATGACACTGGCTGCATTACCTGTCTGGATAGCTAGCCCAATCCTTTAAGAGAGGTAAGCACCAGCTCTAGGATCTCCGGAGGAGTCTATGAGCCGGGATGACAGAGCTTTCATAAAACTTTTCACATCAGCTGACCAAGGACCCATGGTCTCCACTGCAAGTGCCACAAATTCGTAATTATTTAATAATGATGAATATTGGCGGCGCTTGATGGTTCGGGCCTGATCTGCTGCTCCACCGGCCCGATTACGGGTGGACTGGACGTGGGAAAGGGCGAACGTGTCAACACACGTCGCGACCCAAACCAGTGGCCTACCCAGTTATTTATTATTTTATTCTACTACGATAGTAGAATAAAACTACTCCGCCGTTATTTCTCTCCGCTGTTAGAAGTGAGGTCGTGGCTTCGCTTTATATCTAAACAAATCTTATCAAAACTGATAATGATAAATGATAAAGTGTAATTGTTTGTTAAATATGTAATTAGGTTCATCAATCAAAAGCAAGTAAATAAAGCCTTTGGCAAGTAGGCGTCTCGATGGAGTTTAAATAGGTAATAACAGTGGTGTCTTAACTACAAAGCAATTACCGTAATTCCAGTGAATTTTTGAGGGAAGATTAGTAATTTACAGACAACACACTTCGATAAAATGAAAAAATTCATGGAGTATTGTGGAGAAACATAAAAAGATAGTAGCAAGAACCGAAGTTTTGTTTACAACTAAATAAAACTTGAGCTATAATAATTATAATTTTACGGAATGTATCCGCAACGGGATTGTCTAAAACAGATTGAATACTCGATGGCAACACATCCCTACTACGGAGAAAAGGCAAAAGTGATATTAATTCAAAGAAGCATATTGAACTCTCAGTGGTTATAATAAGGTTGGAAGTGCAATACAATTACTATAGTAGATGTGCCTTTTTTCCGTAGCAGGGCAGAAAACTAATTCAAAGTTTGTGCTATGTTTAAATTCTGAATACGGACTAGGGTCTATTTTATACAAGGTGAAATAATATTGCTTTTGACGTGTTATCGTACTTACTGTGTTTAACACGGCAGCCGTTACTGTCAAGTAAAATGTAGGTGGGTTTAGGTTATGTTACTTTTGCAACAGGCACGGAGGGGCAAATAACCCAGAAATAGGAGCTCCGCGACAGCGTGCGGAGCTCCGTCGACTCTGTCAAATTTAATTTTTGGAGTGTTTAACACACTACTGTGAATATATAATGCTAGATAGGAAAATAAGCGACTGGATAAAACTCGCAAGTGTGTGACACGAATGAGAAAAAAACCGCTGGAAAAAAGCGACTGGTAATTTTCACTATCGGGAAAAACGCGAAATGAAAATGATCTTTAATGAATGCGTAAATTAAAAAATGCGTTTGGGCAAGTCATTTAATAAATTCTAAATTTTAGACCTAAAATAATGGACAAATACTAACAGACACAATAAAGGAAATAAAAATAAATATCAACTTAATTCAATACACAGACTTACGTATAATAAAGACATATATCATGCATATACATATAGTATAATAAAGACATATCGTCGGTGATTCTGCAAAACCGCGTAACTAACAAATTTGTGAACGAGCAAAATAAACCTTACGATGTTATTAAAAAGGTGCATTTTGCTCCTTATTAAAAATGTAACTTACGCGGTTTTGCAGTTTCACCGACGATATGTGTTGATATGGTACATAATAATGAAACAAAAGCCAGTATTTGCAGGCTTGACTCTTTATAAATGTTATAAGGCGTCAAGCCAAATACGTCCTCAATCTTCCCTGTAGAGATGCGACCGATTGCGATTTCCTAATATCACACGGCAGCCGATTTCACGGTCTGACAGTGGTTTTAGACGTATGCTGCCGTCATACCAAAGAAGGCAGCTATCCAAAATTCAAATTCAAAATTCAAAATATTTATTTAGTAAATTGGCCACATGAGGGCTCTTTTACACGTCGGTAACATGGAGTGAATCTACTAGCGCTTCGGACAAGACCATCATTGCGGAGAAGAAGCGCCGCAAGAAACTCCAGCAGAAGGTAATTTTTCGGTCATGTGCAATGTAGTAGTCAAAGCATTCTATACTCTAGTAGGAACAATATTAAACTATAAATGCTGATACTATTACTACGCAGTTAGCCACCTTATTTGATAGGACAGCAGTATGGGCTAGGAAAGTAAGAGAGAGGTTAGCTTAGGACTCTACCGCAAGCGATTCTGGGAATAACTCGCCATGAAGCTAAATCTCTCGGAAAGGTAAGAGGGACAAAGAGGCATTACCAAGTATTGAAAAGTAAGGAAAGGATATAGACATTTCTGCGTAAAACGAATCAGTAGCCATTATAACTGGGCGTGGAAGTGGCACATCAGGCCGTAAATAAAGTGAATACACACATTTTGGAGTGGGAAGAAGAAAGGATTGAGCTTAGGTAATTTTAGTGTGAAGCGGAAATATTTGCACTCCAAATGTTAGCCAAACAGGAGAGAGTATTGTCTTTAGTTGATAAATAATAATACAGTAATTATGACATCACTTAAATCAACAAGAACAGATAGAAACAAAATCAAGATTTTATTGATTCAGCTGAAATCTTAGTTGATCTATCTAGCGTCTTGTCAAGCTCTTATGGAGGCAAGACGCTTATGCACATTCACAATCTTGTTAGAAGCGCAAAAAAGTGCAGAGAAGCAAAAAGCCTGCGACTGACCTTGGCAACTTCACCAAGAAAAGAAAGAGAAAGAAAGAAGAAAGACAAATATTTATTTGTGACATACATAACAAAGAACAGATTAACAACCGTTCCGTTGGAACCATCAGGTGAAAAGTCTTATCCATCGTGACCCGATTGGTTTCATCAAAACATACTATGAACCACGATTATAATTGGGAATTCTGTATTCATTTGATTATTAAAGAACACTGTTCGATTTCAAAACAAAACTTTTGTTACATATATACATACATTAAATCACGCCTGTTTCCTAGAGGGGGAGGCAGATACCACTTCTTTCCACTTGCTACGATCTTGACAAATTTCTTTCGCTTCTTCCACATTCATACATCGAGTCATGCACGCACGTCGGTTTCGGGTACTTTCCATTCCGATTTGATTCGAAAAAGTACGCCTAGGGCGGCCCCTTCCGACCCTTCCACTCACTTTCGATCTGTATATCTCTTTCGTAAATCTTCTTTCATCCATCCTTTCCAAATTACCGAAACATGGAAGCATGCCCTTTTCAATCTTAGTCACTACATCTTCTTTTATTCCACATTTCTCTCTGACTTTTTCATTTCTTACTCTATCAATCAGTTTCACACCACACATACTACGCAAAGAGCGCATTTCAACTGCATTTACACGACTTTCAGATTATAGTCTTGAGAATGCAACAGTCAGTAGTAGATCCTACTTACCATCAAGGTTCCTTAAGTATCTCATAAAAAACGGATACAACCACATTTAAAAGAACGATTGTGTCCACTCTACACAAATTTTATTCTTCCAATGTGCCTCGTGTAAATTGTTCTACTGAAATGTCTATTACCAAGGGCAGATGATCTGTCTTGATAAATTTATCTTAATTAACGCTGCCCAGGTACGTAAGGATCAGGGTCGACCGAAGTTCCTGGTTTGTTAATAACTCCATTAGTGGACTGGAGAGTTAGGTATGACCTAGATGTTAAATAATTTGCTCTTTAACTGAGTTTTATTTTTGTTGAAAAGAAATTATAATTCTAATTAAGTAATAATAAACCAAGACAAGCAAGAAACTAGCATTTAGTCGATTTTTGAAATTAAGTCCGCCATTTAACGAAAATAAATTACTTATACCAGTTTACACTCGCGAAGCAAGACTAATCTTTTGATACAGCGTTCGTCAAAAACAGGTCAAAGTTAATCCAATAACCAGTTTATACATACAAATATGTCAAAAATATTAATAATATTTATTATTAATTTGAGGCAGTCGGGAAGTTAGATTGAAACCATATTGCTTTTAACGATACGATGCACTAATGATAATTATGATAACGAGAGGTTTTCCCTTTCTGCCTAAATATTGAAGCCTGCCATGCATATTATTTCTGTGCATTGTCTATAGGTTAGTAAAGGTACAGTATCGTAGATTTTAGGTTATATTAGGTCACTCTAATCGACAAGTTTTACAATCGACCAGTTGCCCTTTCTCTTTCTTACACTTGTAAATACGCAAGGAGAGAGCCAACTTTAAATAGCAGATAAATTTACTTGTTTATTGTGAAACAGGCCCTAACTATTAAAGACACATGTCATACTAGTTGACCAATGGGAATAATTAATAATGGGACATTGACCTAGTTCCAAACTAAGCTCTAGGCTTGTACTATGGATACTAGGGCGGGGGTGGGTCCAAATCAACGTTAGTTTGCGACCGGTCGCCAGATGATATGGGTCCGTCCCTATGTCAATCTACTTGTC
This sequence comes from Acleris emargana, assembly GCA_927399475.2. Taxonomy (NCBI): domain Eukaryota; kingdom Metazoa; phylum Arthropoda; class Insecta; order Lepidoptera; family Tortricidae; genus Acleris; species Acleris emargana. The sequence continues at coordinate 3,410,255 of OV656858.1, forward strand.
CGGTAGTTGGTTTGGCTAACGGCCGAGGGTGGAGCTCACAGTTGCTATGATACCCCAGGCAAGACTGGTTGTGTTCCTTCCCGAGGTTGCTGCCTGTCAACTACTCGGTTTCCCTCGGATTAAACGAGTAGAACAGAAACAACAGTCGCACTCCTGACCGTCCTGTTTTCACCCATCCACGCCTCCTAAATTTCCTATCCAATCAGCTGCAAGCGATGTTGTGGCATGTCGCAGCGGGCCTCCTATCCAATAGGAAAGGATGGGGGGCGGTAAAATGCCACCCGCGTGTTTGTGCCGTGCGCGGGGACCCGTACGGGTGGAGAACGAGATCCTGGTAGGCTGAGTTTGAAGAGGGTCGGAGTAGTTACCCTCGGATAACAACACGCCACTTTGGCTCGGGATTCATCTCACACGGGAGGTTCTGGCCCAGCCAGTCAGAATCAATCGGCTGTCGCGTCTACAGTCTTCTGGCCGCGGGCGAGCGTTCTGGGGTGATGAGGTCAGTAGCCGGCGGAGTACGGCCCCGAGTCGCTGTAGTGGTGACGGAGGGCTTGACATCGTGCGGGCTCACTTGACAGCTCACCCCGGAGCGCTATATCGGACTCGTATCCCTGATGGGTCAAACCATCCCCAGTAGGAGGGCTCCGAGGAGGGTGGGGAGCGAGTCGGATGAATATTAAGAAGGACAAGTATGGAAGCCAAAACAAACAAAAAAAAAGATGAAAGAAAGGGAGCGAAAGAGGCAGAAGTGGGAGGGAAGCCGAGCACCAACAAGATGGTGCAAGGGGGACCCCCGCAGACGCCAGAGTGTAAGGGAGCGGAAGGGGCAGAAGCAGGAGGGATGCCAAGCACCGACAAGAAGGTGCAAGGGGGACCCCTGCAGATGCCGTGGAGTGAGCTGGTGAATCTGTCCTTGGACGACGAGGAGCGTTTGCTGAACCCACCATCAACTTCGGAGGAGGGAACCGCCACGGCGGCAACCCCGACGGAGGGAGGCGAGTTCAGCAGACTACCGACCAAGGCAGAGAAAAAGAGGGCTAGACAGGCCAGGAGGAACCAGCATAGGTTAGCGATGGCGGCGGGAGAAAACCCTCGCCACATTCAGGCGAAGGGGAGGCCCCCGCCGCCAGGGAGGGCGCCGAAGTTGAAACGGCAGACAACTGACCCGGACGAAGGACCCTCGACACGGCCTCCAGCGAAGAGACCAAACCGCGGTGACTCGCTCGCGAGCACCCGTGCGACCGCAAAGGAAACACGGGAGCTCGCAGTGGCGATCTGCCGCGAGGACGGTGTACCGCTGGATGAGTCGCTAGGGACCGAAGTCCGGAGAATTGTCAGCCGTTTCATTACGGAGGCGATTAAGGAGCAGGGAATTCGAGGGAGGCAACTCCAGTTCGCCATGTCGGGATTGGTGTCAGAGGGATTTTTTTCCTTGTGACACCATCCACGGCAGAGGCGAGGGAGTGGCTTCTTGAGAAGGACCTGGGGGAGCCTCAGGGGCATAGGCTGCAGGCCCGGATGTTGAGCAACACCCGGGTCAATGTCTGGATCCCAGGCCCGCCGGAGGAGCTCCTGGAGGATCCGCTCCTCTACCTGAGAGCCCAAAACTGGGACAGGGAAGGGGAGCTGAAACTCCAAGAGTGGACGCAGGTGGGGCGGGAGAACCTGGCCACGGGTATCCGGGTGTGTTACTCGGTGCCCAAGAGCGTAGAGGATGCGTGGGGTGCGGAGACTAGCCAATGGCTATTTTTCCAAGCCACACGCATCAGGGCGCGATTGGTCAGGGCTCAGCCCCGGAGGAAAGAGGCGGAGGCAGAGACCCCGGGTGGGAGGGGGAGCTGTAGCTGCAAGTGCAGTTGTGGCGACCCAGCGCTGCAACCCGAAAACCAGGCAGAGGCAGCCCCGATCGATGACCATCCACCACGGATGGAAACCGAAGGGGGCTCCTCAGTCTAGGGAAACGGGGGGGCAGCAACACTACACATAAACACAACCAGCAATGGACAACACAGACAAACAACCAGCACTACACAACAACACACACAACACAAACTACAAAAAAATAAGAATATGTCAAGTAAACCTTCAGCATTGTAAGGACGCAATGTCGGAACTATGTCAATACATAGTAAGGGAAAAGATTGATATAGTCCTGATGCAAGAACCGTATGTATGGAAAAACCAGGTCACAGGCCTGGGAAGCCTGGGGGGTGACCTACACTTCGAAAGAAATGGTGAGTTACCACCTAGGGCATGCATTTATGTTAGTAGAGACTTAAGAAATATGGGATGCCTTGTGACCATATGTTTCAGAGACCTAGTCGTGGTAGAAATCAACCTCGTGACAAGGAGTGGAGAGAGAATCAAAGCAGCGATGGCAACATGCTACATCCCAGGTGAAAGCAACGCGCCAACTAGAGAATTGGAGGAAACGATTATAAGATATAAAGGTAAGAAAACACCCATTCTTGTAGGCTGCGATGCAAACTCACATCATGAGGTGTGGGGGAGCACCGACACCAACAAGAAGGGGGAAGCACTACTAGAATTTATTGTAAGTAATGACCTGGACATACATAACACAGGGACAACCCCAACCTTTGTAACCAGGGCTAGAGAGGAGGTATTGGATATAACAATTACCTCAGGGGAGATAGGCAAACATGTAAGAGACTGGAGGGTGGACAGGGAGGACAGTATGTCGGACCACAGAAGACTACTGTACGGCCTGGACTACTACACGGAAAGAACGAAAATAAGAAACCCTAGAAAAACGGATTGGGAGCAATATAACGATATACTGAGTAAATGGACACCGAGCCATAGAAGACCAGATACGAGTGAGGAGCTGGACAGAGCTGCAGAAGATCTGAACAAAGCCATATCAGAAGCCTACCTATCGGCGTGTCCGGAAAAAACGAGCAACGGAGACAAGGGACAGCCGTGGTGGAATAAAGAGATACAGAAACTGAGGAAGAGATCTCGTAAAGCGCTAAGATCAGCTCTGAAAAGGAACAATGATCAGTGCTGGCACGAATACAGAAGCATTAGGAACAAATATACTAATACTAGAGAAAAACTGAGAGCACAGGGATGGAAAACATTCACGGGAGAGATACAACGCTACACAGAGGCAGCGAGATTAGTAAGGGTACTGTCGAACGAGAGAACCTGCCAACTGGGTAGCCTGATAGTAGGATCGACCGAACTGACGGACCCCAAAGAAGTACTGCAGCACATGGTAAAAACACACTTTCCCGATTGCAGGGAGGACAACTTACATGAGGCTACAGTAGGAAAAAATAATAACGAGATAAGGGAAGCAGGGGAAACGATGAACCTCAAGATAAGTGATGAAGTGGGGGAATGGGCTATAAACTCCTTCGCCCCCTACAAAGCGGCAGGACCAGATGGAGTGATACCCGCACTACTACAAAAGGGGTGGAAATACATCTGGAACCATCTGAAAGAAATTTATGAAAGAAGTCTGGTGCTAGGCCACATCCCGAAAATCTGGAGCGAGGTAAAGGTGATATTTTTGCCTAAACCAGGCAAGAAAAACTACAAGGACGCTAAATCCTTCAGAAGCATAAGCCTCTCATCATTTGTTTTGAAGGCATTGGAGAAGATCATAGATACACAGATAAGGACAAGCATGCAAGGCGGTAGACTGCCCTTACACGGGCATCAACACGCCTACATGGAAGGTAAATCAACAGAGACAGCTCTGCACAACCTGACTACAAGGATAGAAAGAGCATTAGAAGACAAGGAGTTGGCACTGGGATGCTTCTTCGACGTAGAGGGAGCATTCGACAGAGCTACTTTTAGTGCAATAAAGAAATGTATACGGAGGGATGACATAGACCCCGCAGTCAGGAGATGGATAATGGCCATGTTAGAAGAGAGAGCGATCACAGCACAACTGGGGGGAGACTCAATAAGGATAAAGACGAGCCGTGGATTCCCACAAGGAGGCTGTCTGTCACCACTCCTATGGTGTCTCCTACTAGACTCGCTCATAAGAGAAACTAACACAAGAGGTATACACATGCAAGCGTATTCGGATGACGGGGTACTCTTAGTGAGGGGAAAAGTCCTCAGTGTAATGAGAGAAGTCATGACAAGAGGGATAAAACAGGTACTAAATTGGTGTCAGAACAGGGGACTAGACCTGAACCCGACCAAGACGAAAATAGTACTCTTCACCAACAAAAGGAAGCTGCCCGTCCTAACACCAATAAAAATAAAAGGTGAAGAGATAGAAACACTCAAGGAAATAAAATACCTTGGAGTAGTACTAGACAGCAAGCTGCTATACAAGACACATGTAAAGGAGCAATGCAGAAGAGCCACTATAGCCCTGTGGCAATGCAGGAAAGCCATAGGAAGGAGATGGGGACTAAGACCAAGGATAACGCAATGGATATACAGAGCGGTGGTCCTACCCAGACTCCTTTATGGAGCCATCGTGTGGTGGCACAGAGCAAAGATAAAAGATATAGACAAAGAATTAACAAAGGTTCAAAGACTAGCATGTCTGATGACAACCGGGGCAATGAGAACAGCACCTACACAAGCCCTGGAGATCATGCTAGGATTGAACCCAGTACACATAGAGGTGGAGAAGAGAGCCACAGAACAGTGGTATAGAATAAAAGCGAGCAGGGAGTGGATCGGGTCCGAGATGGACAAGAGACACGCAAGCATACAGAAAGAGTCAATGTCAAACATGGATATGCTCATGGTAAACAATGACCTAATCAAGAAAAGAAAGAGGTTCGACAAGAAATACAGAATCCACATAGGAGAGAGAGACAGCTGGGAGAGAGAAATACCACAACCCAAAGTGACATGCTTCACAGACGGTTCATGGAAATCCTCAACCAAAAGAGCGGGAGCGGGCATATATAGCCAAGAATCAGATGAGCACACGACGATACCACTAGGGGGCTCCACCAGTGTGTTTCAGGCAGAAGTCTTCGCCATCATGAAGTGTGCCCTGAGCCTCAAGGAAAAAAGCAATGTAACGGGTAGTCACGTTATAATATACTCAGATAGCCAAGCGGCACTCAAAGCACTAGACAATCCGGTGATCAAATCATCTCTAGTACAAGAGTGTAGGAATGAACTGAACACTCTAGGCACCACATCCCATGTAACACTGGCGTGGGTGCCAGGACACAGTGGAGCAGTGGGAAACGAGAAGGCAGACGAACTTGCCAGAGCAGGTGCGGACCAACAGTACCTAGGCCCGGAACCGGTATTACCAATATCGGAGATGGTAACCAAAGGAGTTATCGCCAGAAGAATGGAAAAGAAAACAAATGAGGCATGGGGGATGACGCAAGGGTGCAGACAATCCAAACTCATGATAGGAAGGGTTAATAAAAACAGAACAAGGTACCTTCTAAACCTGGGTAAGTACAACCTAAGCATACTAACAGGAATTCTGACTGGACACTGTCCGCTCAACAGACATCTGACGGTAATAGGTATTAAACAGAACCCTCAATGCCCACACTGTGGCAAAGAGGAAACTAGTCAACACGTCCTAGCCGAGTGTGTCATGTACTCGTCACTGAGATACCACACATTCGGAAAGGACGTTTTGTCCACAGAAGATCTCAAAAGCATCAACTTACGGGACGCATTGTTGTTCTGTAGGAAGACAGGAAGATGGGATCGATGCTGGATGGGAGCGCCGCCGGGCCAGTAACCTGAGGCACGACTGAGGGGAATAGGGCAGAATGAACGGGCAACCGAATCGACTGCCCGCCTGCTTCGGCTGGGCGTCCCCACTTATCATCATCATCATCATGGATACTAGGCATCGTTAAATAGGAAAATACATACTTAAAAACATAAAAAAAGTGGATATTTTAATAAGTTTAGTAGCGTTTTCATATTATACTAATTTAAAAAAGTTTTAAAGTCATAATTAAGTTACAACTCAGGGGTAATAATCATAAAAAACAAACGAAATTAAAACTCAAATAGACGCTTTGAACACTCCAAAAACCCCAAACGCAAACATATCCAGTCCCAACCAATTACTGTTAATTAATTCCATTTGGGCGTATCGGCCAAAACAAGTCGCAGGGCCTGAAAGGGCCAAAAGGGCCCGAAACGCCGCAGTTGTTAGGGTTTTGTTACAGTGTTTTGACCTTCCCTTTCAATAGTTTTAGTCCAAATCCGTATTTGTGAACTAGTTTGGAACTTGTTATAGATTTCCTGCTGTATTTAACATATGTATATTGGGCCTTCCATTACCCCATTTTGTGATTTTATTTTCATTCATTCATTCATACCTTCACGCCTTCATTCCCAGAGTGGGGTAAGCAGAGCTACGGAATTACCAACAACTCCAAAAACTTGTTGATAACTCTGTAACCACAATTTGCAGAATTAGGCTAAGATGTTTAACAGCGTATTAGTGACAGGTTGCAAGCCCATTGCCTAACAGTACTATATTCCCTTAGTCGCCTCTTACGACCTCCACGGGAAGACATGGAGTGGCACTATTCTACCCCGGCAACCATACGGGGATGTGATATAATTAATAAATGAATATGAATATAAATATCAAGGGACGAACTCACACAAATTGACCTTGTCCTAAACTAAGCTCTAGGCTTGTACGATGGGTATTACACAACGTTATAAATACTTAAATAAATACGCAAATACTTAAAAACATCCAAAACTAAGAAATAAATCCTCGTGCTCATCTCACTTTTTTTTATGGCATAGGCAAGGCAAACTAGCACACAAGCCATCTGATGGTAAGTGGAAACTGTGACCCATAGACATTCGCGTTCACAAGACTGCAATCCTAAGACTGCAAATGCACTGCGAACAAATGCACACCTGAGGACTAAGATAAAATCAAATATTTGCCCACACTTTGCCCGGGATTTGAACCCGGTATCGCTAGCATCGTAGGCAGGGTCACTACTAACTAGGCTATCGCGTCGTCGAAGTAATCACAGTGTTGTCAATCAAAGTAATTACAGCTATTATTCAGTTAACAATGATCGAAGTCTTGATATTTTTAGCTTTAAATTTCATATTAGGTATTTCAATTGTTTGTTAACTCGATTGTTAAGCAGAACAGCTGTTAGCTTGAATAATATAGCGTAATTTTCTCTAACTCGAAAAAAATATTAAGTTAAAAAAACCTATGAAAGTGTAACTCACCATGCTGTGTACATATTGTTTTGGAATGTCATCTAGGTTACTACGTCTCTTTGTATAATCATTTTTAAGATTGCCGTGTGCATTTTGTACTTTATTGAATAAATTAATAAATAAGATCATACATACATACATACATTAAATCACGCCTGTTTCCCAGAGGGGTAGGCAGAGACCACTTCTTTCCACTTGCTACGATCTTGACAAATTTCTTTCGCTTCTTCAACATTCATACATCGAGTCATGCACGCACGTCGGTTTCGGGTACTTAAGATTCGGCCCTTTTCCAGTATTTCTCCGATTTGATTCGAAAAAGTACGCCTAGGGCGGCCCCTTCCGACCCTTCCACTTACTTTCGATCTATATATCTCTTTCGTCAATCTTCTTTCATCCATCCTTTCCAGATGACCGAACCATCGAAGCATGCCCTTTTCAATCTTAGTCACCACAACTTCTTTTATTCCACATTTCTCTCTGATTTTTTCATTTCTTACTCTATCAATCAGTTTCACACCACACATACTACGCAAAGAGCGCATTTCAACTGCATTTACACGACTTACATGCTTGTCCTGCCACACCCAACATTCACTACCATACATCAGGGTAGGGGCCAGCACTCCATTGTGAACAGCCAGCCGGGCTTTTTGTGAAACGCCCTGTCTGCTTACAAAGGAGTGCAGGGCCCCATTAATTTGATTGCCCGCATTCACCCTCCTCTCGATATCCTTCTCACACTTACCATCTCTTGTAAACATACTTCCCAAGTACACAAATTCGCTCACTTGTTCTACTAATTCACCATTTATATTGATCACACACTCAGTCATCTCCTCATCCTTCTCTATCACCATGACCTTGGTCTTGGCAACATTTACTTTCATCCCCTTTTGCTTAAATCCCTCATTCATCACTGTTACCATCTCCTGCAACTCAAGTACCGATGGGGCAAGTACAACTTGATCATCGGCATATAAGAGGCATTTGATTAGCAACTCTTGCATACGCAAACCCTTATCATACTCTCTCAAATCCCGCATACAACTGTCCATGAATAGATTGAACAGTCATGGTGAGGCAACACAGCCCTGTCTAACACCTTTAGAGATATTAAACCAGGCCGAGTATACCCCATTTATCCTGACACAGGCTCTGGAGCCCTCATAAAGGGACCTCAAAGCCTGCACCAGGTTGCTGCTCACTCCATACATAGACAGCACCGTCCACAACTCCTTTCTATCTACCCTATCATAGGCCTTTTCCAGGTCCACAAAAGCACAAAAAACCTTTTGGTTGACAGCCAAGAACTTTTCTGTGATGGACCGTAGTGAAAAGACCTGATCCGTACATCCCATTCCCTTTCGAAATCCCGCTTGTACAACCCAGATTTTGTCATTCGTAACATTCAGTACTCTTTCAATTAAAATCTTCGCATATACTTTGCCGACAACACTAAGGAGGCTGATACCGCGGTAGTTTTTGCAGTCTTGCTGTGACCCCTTTCCTTTATACAGAGGGACGATAACGGCCTTGACCCAATCTTCCGGGACTCGGCCGCTACTCCAACATGCATTAAAAAGACGGTACAACAGACTACCCACCAGGCCATCTCCTCTCCTCAGCATTTCTATCGACACTCTATCACAACCTGCTGACTTTCCCGCTTTCATACTTTTTAAAGCTTTCATGATTTCACTCATACTAATAACACTTTCATCTTCGCTACTTGCATCTTTACTCATGCTTTCTGGCTCAAGACAAACATCTTCGCATTCAAACAAGCTTTCAAAATAAGTTTTCCATCTATCAAACATTTTTTCTTCCTCACATATTAAGTGTCCAGACTCATCCCTCACCGCGCTTAATTTAGTTTTCTCTGATTTCCCCCGAGCTGATTTAATCAAGCTCCAAAAGAGTTTAATATTCGACCGGAAGTTGTCAGAGAAACTTCTATCATACTTTTCATTCAGTGAATCTTTCTTTCTAGCCACAACTTCTTTCACTCTTTTCTTTGATCTATTATACTCTTTTTTCTTTCTGTCGCTTATATCTTGTCCTGGATCTACAGCTACGAAATCCAACGAACACTTTTTCTTCTCTTTCACTACATCATCTACCTCTCTATCCCACCATTCCGGACGTTCATTCTTGCTTTTTCTTCTTTTGACTACACCGCATACTTCAGTGGCCGATTAAATAAGATCAATGATATTAAAAACAAGATGGTTTTGAGAATCAAATATAATTAGCTCTACAAGGTTTTTCTTAAGCTGCCATGTTTTATTTTGTCACAATGCGATTTCAGAGAGGCACACAAAAATAAAAATAACTGGGCAAGAGCTTGTTGGACAATGCTCAGTATATTATTATGGTTCCGTCGCCGTTACTAACTTACACTCACTTGTTTTTTTTTTCAATAACCAGATAAGGTGAGTTTCAGTAGGTCTGTATTAACAGTTAAAGTCTTTTCTAATGGAACAAGCATAGAAAAATTAAGTCGATCTTGTTATCTTATTTAAAAAAAATATTTGAGCTATTCAAGATTTTTTCTTGTTGCATCTGACTTGTGTTTTGTGCGCAGTATGAATTTATGATCTACTCGTAGGTACATAATTTCAGTTTAAATAGATTCTGATAAATAGTGAGTGTGACATACAATGACACGCAGACAGAAAGAGGTATGTCCACATGGCCTGTCCAGGCATGGTGAAACTTTAAGGGTATTAGTTTGACTGAGAAACTAAACAAAGCGTTATCCATCATTTTATCGTCGCCAGCAATGTCATTAATTACTATTTATTAATTATTTAGGTATTTATAAATAAATAAATAAATAAATAGCAGGGGACAATGTCACACCAATTGACCTAGTCCCAAACTAAGCTCTAGGCTTGTACTATGGGTACTAGACAACGATATAAATACTTATATAGAGAAATAAATACTTAAATACATAGAAAACATCCATGACTCAGGAACAAATATTCGCGCTCATCACACAAATATCTGCCCTTACCGGGATTTGAACCCAGGACCGCTCCCTTCGTAGGCAGGGTCACTACCAACTAGGCCAGCGCGTCGTCAAGTGTGTTCTAACTTCCTATATAAAAGCAATTATAAACTCAACAGCAACATTTAACATCAAACAATTATTCTATGTTATTCGAGCTAACAGTGCGAATATTAACAACACCAATAACGCGCTTGGACAGATTTATTGTCCAACAACAAACAGCGAGCTCATATGGTGTTTATCGATGTGGACAAACGTGCATAATGCATCTGTCACTTTCTGACCACGATATAAGTGCGAGAGTGACAGATGCTTTATCCACCGCGATAAAGGCGACCATTTTTTTTTTTTTTTTATGGCATGGGAAGGCAAACGAGCACACAGGCCACCTGATGGTAAGTGGAAACTGTGACCCATAGACATTCGCATTCACAAGACCGCAATCCTAAGACTGCAAATGCGTTGCCAATCCTGAGGACTAAGATGGAATGCCTCTATGCTAGTCACTTCACCGGCTGTCTTATCCCCAAACCGGAACACAACAATGCGAACACTGCTGCTTGGCGGTAGGTTAATGGATAAGATGGTGGTACCAACCCGGACGGACCCTGCACAAGGTCCTCCCACAAGTAAACCACCATAATACGGGTCCTGCAGGCCTATTGTAGGGCCATTACCAACTGAGCGTTGGGACAATAAATCATTTTTAACGGACTCTCTCGCTCGTACTCATGGGGCTTATGGTGAGCGTAAGAGATACAAGATAACGCTGATACTACACGCCCTTATCCCTTCCCGATCCCTTACGCTCGCCATAAGCTCCACGAGTACGAGGGAGAGACTGCGATAAAATGATTTATTGCCCTGATGCTCAGTTGGTAATGGCCCTACAATAGTATGGTTGCGTCTATATCGCGTGTTATATGTGTATATAGCACCCGTCACTGTCGTACTTATTTACGTGTCAGAAGGTGACAGATGCCTTTAACACATTTTGTCACGCGATAGACGCAGCCATATTAGGACACCAGGTTTGCTAACAATGTCGGTACAAAATATTGCCTAAAAGATGTATTTCAATTCTTCGCACTCATATAAGGTCTCTGGCTGACACTGGCGACTTTACCTTATATAAGATAATTTAGTAGAAAAATGGGGAGATCGGGATGCGGTTCTATTAAGGTAAAATTACCTATTGCAAAAAAACGTTGTTTTACCTGTTAGCGTTTGAGAATTAAACGTTACCGCAGAGGGTTTTATTTACTTTGATGCAAGTAAATGCATATTTAATTGTTTCTTTGTATTTTTTTAATGTTACTATGCGTTGAAAACCAGTTTTGTTTTTGAAATTCAAATAATGTCTTCTTTCAGTAAAATGTTCCATCTACAATATTCAAGGTACTTTCCTTCCATGTGGCATAGCCGTGGGACGCCCTGTATATAGGGCACAAAAGATAGGGTCGAAGTGTTTTTTTTCTTTTTTATAGCATGGGAAGGCAAACGAGCACACATACCACCTGATGGTAAGTGGAAACTGTGACCCATAGACATTCGCATTCACAAGACTGCAAATGCGTTGCCAACCCTGAGGACTAAGATGGAATGCCTCTATGCTAGTCATTTCACCGGCTGTCTTATCCTCAAACCGGAACACAACGATGCGAACACTGCTGCTTGGCGGTAGGTTAATGGATAAGACGGTGGTACCAACCCGGACGGACCCTGCACAAGGTCCTCCCACAAGTAATTATTTTGAGTTGTATCCGTAAGGACCCCACCAATAAGATCATTTTAGTGATTTATATTTAGTTGTTCGTTATGCTTAAGATTCAAAGTGACATGGTACAGATAAAAATAGTAGAGCTGAAAAGATACCTAATTTATTTTGTCTGAACGATTGAAACGCCCTGAACTCGACCCCTAGACGGTTGCTGTAATTTATGCTTTAGGTTCGTTCATTCGTTTAAAATAAAGATATTGCCCTAGTTTTATACACGCGTCCAGAGAAAACATTTTTCAAGGTCATCGAGTGGGTTTCTATACTAAGCGCATGTAAGTAAAAACTGTTAAGTCTAAGATTTAAAATGTTCATCATCATCATCATGTCAGCCGAAAGACGTCCACTGCTGGACATAGGCCTCCCCCAAGGCTCTCGACTCAAACCGGTCCTGTGCTTTTCGCATCCACGAAAAAAAAAAGGTCCCGAGTGAATAACGATTACTTTTTAAGTTGTAGGTAATTCTGTGGCTCTGCCTATCCGGCTCTGGGATTACAGGCGTGAAGGTATGTAAGTATGTGTATGTATGTAATAACGATAATCGAAATGTACCCGGACAAAGTCGAAGGCAGAAACTAGTATTCCAAATAATATCGGAAAACAAAAAAAAATGTTTATTTCTTACACAAAAAAATCAAATACATTATTAATTTATCTTAAGTTATAATCTTAAATTAACCAAATATTTTATCAGTTAAGAATATTATATGAGCTTTACGTTTTATTATAAATACTATGTGTTGGCGACCGCTGGTTAAGATCCGGTTCGATGGACCATAACACTATTGGCGATACGCGCTAACAGTTAACTAACCCCGATAGCTCAGAGTTCCAAAAACACTAAACAAAACGCGACTATTAGGAGAGGAAATAAAATGAAACTAGATAAAAACGTTAAATGAATTTAAATTATTAAAACAGACAAACACTTTGATATTACATTTACTTAAACACTATAAACTTTAAACAATATAAACAAAACGATTTTACTTTAGGGCAGAGAGACCAACAAACACGCATGCACCGTATACGACGAGTGCAGTACGAAACACTACGAATACTAAGAGCTTGTAACGAGTACTAAACGAAACTAAACGAGTATTCACTGCGAAACCGAGTACTAATCCGAGTATACAAATCCTAACGGAAGTAGAGTAAAGTACTAACTAACTATGAAACCGAGTACAAACACTTAAAATATTGGCTCCGTATTTATAGTATTTCATACAGGTTCAAATAGTGCCTTCACGTCCGAGGAGTCCCAAGCCTCTGCACAAATCAAAAGCCTTAGCTCAATAAACTTAATCGGGACGACCAATCAGAGCGCCTGCATCTCCGGGCGCTTTCCACTCGACCTTCGGGTGGAAACATCCGAGGTTCTTCCCCGTCGCCGCCCGTAAATACCGCCTGCGTCTGATTGGCCGCACGCTTTATCAAATTATCTCAAATTTGATTCAATATTTCCTTATAAACTAACACATAATCAATCATACTTCCTATCTCGCTGCTCGGATCTGATTCGTTTCTTCCTGGCTTAGGTCCGGCTCAGGATCTCTGACCCGATAACCTTTTCCCTTCTAATATCGGAACTAGGTTACCGGGTCAGGAGGACAATAGCCGCGTTCGGCGGTCTATTTTACCTAAATTTTTGGTAGTTATTCTAATGGGATTTAGCTGAGGGAGCAAGGATCGGTTCGGGGTTCAGTCCAGCTTGTAGTTCGGGCTGGACTTTACCTAATTTACACATAAAAAACTTAAATCTATACATCGTTCATCCACAGCTCGTAATACTAGGTGGCTCCCTAAGCTAAATCCCCATTCTAAACCTAAAACTAACTAAAAAATCTTTATTTATATACCTAAAATCTACCTAATACTATATAAAACACTTATATACTAACTTAACTATTTACAGTATCCTTATATACTAGGGTCACGTGTAAATACGTCGCTGTCGGCTAGAGTTCGGCGGTGGCTGTCGTCAACACTATCCCCCCGTCAACATGCCATGTTGACCCGGGTGCAACGGTACGACAGCCAGCTTCGTCGTCGGTCTCCGGAACACGCCGCCTCTCGTTCGGACGTCCGCGCTCCGCACGCCGCCATCTGGTCCAGGGTAGGTCGTCTCGACGACTCCTCGTGGCCACACGTTCCGTGGCAGGGTGGGGTCGACCACGATCACGTAGTCCCCAACCTGCAGTTGTCGCTCGCCCGCCGCGGATGAGCGTCGCGGGGCAAGCGTCGGCAAATATTCCCGGACCCAGCGGGCCCAGAAATGGTCGGCGAGCGCCTGGCTGGCTCGCCAGGTTCGGCGATCGGCTTCCACACAAGGGCCAGTGAGAGGGACCCCCGTGGAGCCTCCTAGTAGAAAATGGTTCGGTGTTAAGGCTTCTTCGTCGGCTGCCTCAACCGATACGTGAGTGAGGGGTCGAGCATTCACAGTGTGCTCGGCCTCGGCGAGCAGCGTCCATAGCACCTCTTCCTTGGGCGCCCTGGACGTCAGTGTCGCCGTCAGCGCCGTCTTCACGGAGCGCACCATGCGCTCCCAGGCGCCTCCCTGGTTCGGAGCTCCCGGCGGTATAAAGCGCCACTCCATCTCGTTCCGCTGCCCGTACTGCCGCATTGCTGGCAGCCACTCGAGGTAGGCGGCGCGCAGCTCCGCGTCCGCACCCCGGAAGTTGGTTCCGTTGTCACTGTAGATGACCCGCGGCCACCCCCGTCGCGTGGCCATGCGCCTTAGCGCCATGATGGCCGAGCCGGTGGACAGCGAGTGCGCCAGCTCCAAATGGACTGCGCGGGTTGTGAGGCACGTGAATAGCGCCACCCAGCGCTTTTCGTGCCGTCGCCCGACGGTCACCATCAGTGGTCCGAAGTAATCCACCGCCGCGTTCGTGAACGGTCGGTGGAATGGCTCGATCCGTGCCAGTGGCAGATCTCCCAGCGCGGGCACCTGAGGTCGCGCCCGGCGCAGGATGCACACCTGGCACGCGTTCGCTACTGCTCGTACTGTGGGTCTTTCGTTGTTCTGGGCGCTTGTTCTTTGTTCTGTGATGCGACGCTATAGCGCGGGCTAGCCGTGCCCCGATAAGCGCCGCCTGCAGCTCCAGTCGCGGGATGCTCAGCGCCTTTGTCGGCGCGACCTTCGCCTTCGCCGCGACGTGACTCACCTCGGCGTCGGTTCGCCAGTAGGCTACCGCAGCGTAAGCCTGGGCGCTCGCGTCTACAAAAACATGTAACTCACGCGGCGATCCCCCCGTGTCAAAGTAACACCGCGGCACCCGCAGCGCAGCCACGCTGTCGAGCGCTCTCAGCCAGTGTTCATCACGGCGTTCTGGTCCCTCCAACACATCATTGTTCAGGCTGCGTCCTTGGACTGTTGACGCAGCATCAAATACCAACCTTAATTTTCTTGGTTCTATTTTCCCGTTCTGGGTGAGTTCGTGGTCTTCCACTGGTTCGGCGTAATCCTTGACCAGCAGGTTATCGACCTGTGCGGCATACTCCGTCGCAAAGGTCGGATCACGGTCCATCTTCCTTTCAATCCCCTGTAGCCGCCGAAACGCCATTGCGTACGTCGGTGGCATTCGGGGTTCATCGTCCCGCCACAGTTGTCCTACCTCGTAGCGGGGTCCGTCTATTTTCTTCACGGTTTGTGCGAAAATCCTCTCAGCTCGTTCCTCGAGGGGGCGTTTCTTGTTGATCAACTTGATCCCCAACGAGTCTATATCAAAATACCTTTTCAGAACTTCGTCCAGCTCTGGTTCACGCGCCGCTAAGTGTAGCGACGTCTCGGCATGTTCGGTTCGGATGAGCCGCGGTACCGTACCGTACACGACCCATCCTAGGTCGGTTCGTAGGGCTGCAGGCTCGTTCATGCGCCCTGTCCTCAGTTCGTGAGGGATCATTATGTGCCAGTGATCGGCACCGATAAGCACATACGGCACTCCGTCCTCAAATGCCGCTTCGTTCAGGCCGGCGAGGTGCTTGTACTTACCTAGTTCTGTTTTATTTAGGCGCTGCGTTCGTAGGCCTAGGTTCGGTACGGTCCGCAGCGTCATTTCGTGTACAGGTCCATCTCGGATTCCTCGTACCTGCGTTGTCACCCTTCGGCTCCGTTGGCTCGAAGTCATGTTTCCCACACCTTGAATGTGTAACGGTGTCTCGGGTCCGGTTGCTCCGATCGCCTCCGCCAACCTCTCATCCACAAGGCTAACGGTGCTTCCCTCGTCGAGCAACGCGTGTGTCTTGACCTCGCATCGCGGTCCCGAAATAATAATGGGTACTACCTTTAACAACACTATGTTTGCGACCATGTGGGGGTTCGTGTAGGTCGCCGCGAAGCTCCGCTCTGGATCATAGAGCTCCGTCGGTTCGTTGTTCGTTGCGCACGCCGCGGCGCGCTGCGTCCTTTCTCGTGACGTCACAGCGCGTGCCGACGATGCGCGGGGCGGCGCTAGCGGCCTAGCAAAGCGTGGCGCCGGCGCTAGCGGCACTTGCACAGGTGGCGCCTGCACAGGTGGCACCTGGTATGTATGCTGCTGGTTCAGGGGTTCGTGCAGCACGGGATGGTGGGGTCGCGGGCATCCGTTCACACCGCACCCTCTCGCCGGGCATTGCTCCCGACGATGTTTTTGATTAACACATTTAAAGCATACCCGGTTCTGTCGGGCCCAGTCCCAGCGGGCTCCGACTGGCATGTTAAGAAGTCGGTGACAGTCAGGCGTATTGTGACCGCCTCCGCAAAACAAACAACTACTCACTGTTTCTGTCGTGTAGGTTCTGTTGACTCTAGGTGGTTGTGGGCGACGGAAAGCTCCTCCGCCGGCCGGGATCGGTGCGCGTCGAGTGTCTCGCTGGATCGGTGGCGCGGGTGTCGTCGCTTCGCTTCACGTGACCTGCGTGGTATCGGCGCTGCTCTCTCGGGCTGCACGTTGTCGAGCCAGTCGCCCACCCGGTTCGCGGGATCTGCGACCGACCCTCCAGCCCGGGACCCTTCAACCTCGATCTGTTCGATGGTTGCGGCGAGCCGTTTCTGGATCAATTCTTCTTGAATCGCCAGCTCACGACGGTGCAACTCGGCGAGCTGCTCTGCCGCCTCCAGTTCTGCTCTCCGCCTTCTTACCTTAAGATCCGTGGTAGAAGCCACGGATGCAGGCCTCGACGCAAACGCAACGCGGTCACGATCCGCCGGTCGTTGCGCTCCTTGCGCGAGCCTCTCCTCCATACGCTGCTCGGGTACTCGGATCGCGGGTGGCGCGAGCGGTGACACTCCGTAGGTGTCCCGCGGCTGCGCACCCCATCCGACATTGCGACTAAACTCCCCCCTGTCCTGGTTCGGGGGTGAGACTGGTGAGTCGCCCATCGGGTTCATCCGCCGGAGGGTCGGGTTTTCTGTCCCGGTTCTGAGGGGGCCCGCTCGTTCCGCGGGTACTCCCTCGACGTTACCTCCTCGTAGCGGAGTTTGTTCAAGTAATCTCTGCCTTTCCTCTTCTAAACGTTGCTCCATCAGACGACGATTTTCCTCGTCCTCGAGGTTATCGCCCGCCTGGCTCCTCGTAACAACCATATTTAATGGTTTTACGTGGGTTCACAACACAATCACAAATCCTAGTTCGCGGATCCGGTTCGAAGGACCATAAAACTGTTGAAGATACGCGCCAACAGTTGACTAACCCCGATAGCTCAGAGTTCCAAAAACACTAAACAAAACGCGACTATTAGGAGAGGAAATAAAATGAAACTAGATAAAAACGTTAAATGAATTTAAATTATTAAAACAGACAAACACTTTGATATTAAGTACATTTACTTAAACACTATAGACTTTAAAACAATATAAACAAAAACGATTTTACTTTAGGGCAGAGAGACTAACAAACACGCATGCACCGTATACGACGAGTGCAGTACGAAACACTACGAATACTAAGAGCTTGTAACGAGTACTAAACGAAACTAAACGAGTATTAACTATGAAACGAGTACTAATCCGAGTACTTCCCCCAGTCCTGGTTCGGGGTGAGAGTACTATCACGAAACGAGTATTCACTGCGAAACCGAGTACTAATCCGAGTAGTAACTAACTATGAAACCGAGTAGGTACTAACTATCTATGAAACCGAGTATCCTTATATACTAGGGTCACGTGTAAATACGTCGCTGTCGGCTAGAGTTCGGCGGTGGCTGTCGTCAACACTATGTTTTTATTTATTAACATTATATCATTCATTATGTCTTTCTAAATTCTCACATACCTCGAACTATTTAGTCCCAAACTCTAGGTTTGTATTATGGGTACTAGAGAACGATATGAATATTTATATAGAGAAATAAATACTTAAATACATAGAAGACATCCAAGAAACAAATGCTTGTGCTTATCACACAAATATTTGCATATACCGGGTATCGAATCCGAGACTGCTACCTTCGTAGACAAGGTCACTTTTACATCATGAAGAAGATAAACAAAGGTTTAGGTACTTTATATAACTTAGATAAAGTCATGTATGTAACAAGTCAATAATTGCACATTAAATGGAGCAGTCCACAAAAGGGATTAAATATTATCACCTGATTCATAAGTCCCTTTACTTTAGTTGGAATGACAATTGGAAAACCACCTATGTTGTTTTCTAATTCACACAACATACGTCATTAAATGTTGACATATAACGTCAATATAGCACTGCCAGATCAAAAGAGTAGTAACTCAATATACAACTGTATTTTAAAATAAACTTTAATACAACGGCTATGAGCTTGAAATAACTAACAATGATTTTGAATTGCTACTGTCTTGATCTAGCAGTGTGTAATATTAAGTAGATGATTGGTCTTATCCTCTCAGTTAGTCTTGATTGTGACTCGCTCGGATCTGGACGTTAGTTTGCCAAATTGTTGACACTTCAAGTCGAAAAACATCAAATATTCAACAAAACTAGAATGTAAGAATGCAGAACAATAATAGCTATTTATGTAACAGGTACATAATGAAGCTCAACGTACGAGTGGCGAGGTTAGAATGCGAGCTTGCGATCATAAAAGTTGGAATGCCAAATGAAACGCTATTTTGTTGATATCCATATTAAACGTCCATATTACCGGATAACAAATCGATGGATATTAATCATTTTTTCTTAGTAAATTTAATAAAATTAAACTTTTAACACATATAATTAGTCTCAATTTTTTTCTTTTTTTAAATTGGGATTCAAATATTTTTAACGGTTTATTATACAATTTAAGAAGTCTTCACTAAACGCCAAGACTAATATCCGGAATGACCGTGTACCCATGGTAATAACAATGCTAAAATAATTATGATAGAACTGTTATTACCATGGCAACGCTCATTATAAAATTGTTTTCACGCTTCGGTTACGCTATAGATGGTATTCTGACACCATTAACGATACCAATATTAGCAGTTTATAGTACGCGAAAAAATTGTTATGTAGTTACATAGAATCGTTCAAAAAATGAACGTGTATATTTTGGTTACCATCACAAACAAGATTGAATTTTTGTTCCCAATTGTTCTATTTGCCCGAATTTTTATTAGTTAACATTTTTTTCTGAAACATACGGATTGTTACAAAACAAACCTGGCCTAACCTATGTGTAATGTACCTATCTTATGTGTAGCATATTTTAAACACTTTGAAAAGTTAATAGATTCTGGATAAAAATGTTTATAGCTCAGAAAATATGATTTGGCCGTCTGTTATGTACTTCGCGATCTCTTTTTCTGCGTTAAGACTGAATTATGTGCTTTTATATAAAAGTACTCAAGCAAAATGGTTTCATGATTTTATTTCATACATCTTTATATTTATCCACTAATTCATAAACGAGGAATAGCTAAAGAGCGCTATGAATGTTTGGGCCTTATCTGTCATTATGACATTTGATTGTGACGGAAAGGGACAAATAATACTTTAACTGTACATTATGTTTTTAATTTAAGTAAATTAGATACTATCGGACTGGGAGATTTAATTATGTTGTTGACATAGCAATAAAGATTATTTTATTATTTGGCGTTATTTTAACATGATAAAACACTTCGTTAGTAACATTCCACAAAAAGCGATATTTTATAAAGAGCTAGTGTTTGCTCGCGACTCCGTCCACGTAGAAGTTGTTTATGACTGTTCCCTCAGGATCAATCCACATTTCCGAAAAAACTTCCTTTTTTCTTATTCCAGAACCTAACCCAACCCAAATATGGGTGCAAAGTTTCATCCCAATCTATACAGTATGTTTAAAGCGTGATTCATTAACAAACATAAAAACATTCAAACTTTTTCATTTATAATCATTATAAAGAATTTTCGTTAGCCTGATTGCGGAAAATGTGGTTACAGAATCAACATTTTTTTAAGATTTGTTGGTGATTTTGTAGCTTTGCTCACCCCAATCTGGGATGAAGGCGTGGGTGTAAAATGTAAAGTAAACACGCTAAATAAACAACTTACTGAATAAGGTTTACTTATTTACTCGTAGACAAATACATAAATCCTTTTGTGTCATCTTTGATACTGATAAGGCATATAAGAAACGTTTCACATGTTTTCACGCTCCAGTTTCTGGTCATATTTCAAAGGAGTATTATTTCAGGACTTCATTCGTGCGTTTAAAATCACTAAAAAGAAAGACAAACACAAATCTTATGGAGTCTTCTTCAGAACATCGTTTAAATCAAAACTCTTACAACCATAAACGAACTAACAAGTTACTACGATACAATGGGAAAAGAAAACATTCCTCTAAACATCAGCGACGAGAAACATTTGAAACTGGCTGGCAAAGATGAAACGCCAAAAGAAAATGAGAAAAATAAAGAAAACGCTGAACTAGCACCACACAATGGTTTTAGAACAGCAGAACATTCAGAAATGACTACAATAGAAGAAGAAAAAGAAGTATTACTAAAGCTTTACCCGATAAGATGGTACATTCTGGCACTATACGTGTTATACATGGTGTGTAATTCTTCGCAATGGCTCCAGTACTCAATAATACCAAACGCTGTATCTAAATTGTATGGAGTAAGTAGTTGGCACATCAATTTGACTTCTCTAGTGATGATGGGCTGCTATTTGCCGCTGGCGTTGCCTGCTGCAAGCCTTATGGATAGAATCGTAAGTTCTATTTATGTTTGTTTCTCTCGAAAATTGGTAATTAATTTGTACTCAATTCAAAATTGTTCTAGAACTTTGGCGGTTTTATTAAAAGTGTCTATGCAGATTTGATTATTGACTCCGTTTTTAAAAATGAATTTACGTAATACGAGGGTGGATTGAAAAGTTCTGAGCCTGGTAAAAAAAAGTAACGGGCTCACTTTTTATAAGAATTTTATTTTTCGACATATTCTCCATGAAGGTCAATGCACTTAGTCCACCTCGCCTCCGACTTCATTATCCCATCAAAAAAAAAAGAATCGCTGAGGTCGTTAAAATATGAGTCTACTGCTTCTTGTACCTCCATATTTGTCGAAAATATTTGTCCTCCCAAGTGTTTTTTGAGGTTTGGGAAGAGATGATAATCGGGAGGAGCTAGATCCGGCGAGTAAGGGTCATGCGGCAGCACTACAAATCCACAATCATATATTTGTGCCATTGATTTCGCCGAAGTGTGAACGCGAGCGTTGTCTTGGTGAAACAGTATTTTTTTCGACAGCATTCCAGGTCTCTTTATTTTAATTTCCTCACGCAGACGACGTAAAAGAGCACAATAGTAGTCCGAATTTATTGCTTTGCCCTTTTCGAGATAGTCTATCATGATATTCATGATAACCCCCCTGCAATCCCAGAAAACTGAGGCCATTACCTTATTAGCTGACAAAATGACCTTGGCTTTTTTGGGTGGTGGTGAACCTGGTCTTTTCCATTGCCTGGATTGTTCTTTCGATTCTGGTGTACTGTGGTGGACCCATGTCTCGTCCATAGTTATAAAACGATTGAAAAAATCGTCGGAGTCACGTTGAAACATACATAAACAATCTTGGGAAATTGTAACACGTACTCGTTTGTTCTCGACTGAAAGCAGTCTAGGCACCCGCCTGGTTGACACCTTAGAAAATCCAAGAACATCGGTGATGATGTTCTGTGCCCGCTCATAAGAAATACCCATTGCTTCCGCTATCTCCACAATCTTCAATCGCCTATCCTTCATTATCGCATCTAATATATTATTGACATTTTCGTCCGTAGTAGCCGTCAACGGCCGCCCACTCCTAGGCTCGTCTTGAACAGTCTCCCGGCCACGTTTGAAACTAGCTACCCATCTTTTTATGGTAGCATACGATGGAGCAGATTGCCCTTATGTTTGATTCATATCTTCAAATATTTGTTTTGGTGTTAACCCCTTCTTTTGCAAACATTTTATGACAGAACGGTGCTCAATTTTATCCATTACTTGAAAAATCAGTGACCTTATGTAGCAGTTCGAGCATAAAATGCAAAATTGTGACAGGAAAAAACAAAAGATAGTGCAGAATGGCGACTAAATATGGCACTTTGACCTGCCAGTATTTATTTGTTTTTTTTTTTATTATATTCAACCTTAGGCTCAGAACTTTTCAATGCACCCTCGTATACCGTTTGCAAATATACTCGTAATTATGATAAGCCGTTGGGCCCCAACCGCATTTTTTTTTATGTCGTAGGAAGGCAAACGAGCACACAGGCCACCTGATGGTAAGTGGAAACTGTGACCCATAGACATTCACATTCACAAGACTGCTAATGCACTGCCAAAGCTAAGTACTAAGATTGAACAGGCCTTTCGTT
Organism: Acleris emargana; assembly: GCA_927399475.2. NCBI lineage: Eukaryota > Metazoa > Arthropoda > Insecta > Lepidoptera > Tortricidae > Acleris > Acleris emargana. Next base: position 3,433,038 of record OV656858.1, read on the forward strand.
AAACTAAATGTTTTTTTTTTGGTTTCCTTCTCCTATTTCTGTGCTAGAGTAAATAGAGTTACTTACTAGCTCTCTTTTTCTGTTTTTGGTGGTGGTAGAATGGAGGGTTTGTCCGTATTGCTACACCATCCACCACTATCTCATCTTTTAACCTACCGCCAAGCAGCGGCAGTGTTCGCATCTGGTGTGGGGATAAGATAACAGGTGAAATTACTAGCATCGAGGCATTCCATCCTGTTCCTCAAATCTTAGGTTTGCAGTCTCGATATTGTATTTAATTTAAATATCTATGGAGCTTTCTCACCCCCAGGCATGAGTGCTCGTGTGCCTTGTCTATGGCATTCAAATTACATAATTATCGTCTGTGAAACTGCAAAACTGCGTAAGTAACATTTTAAATAAAGAGCAAAATGCACCTTTTTATTAAGACTGTAAGGTTTATTTTGCCCTATCATAAGGTTGTTAGTTACGTGGTTTTGCAGTATCACCGACGATATGACACTCGTAGCTGTCTTTGCAGTCAACTTCTGCAAATTGTATTGATCTTCTTTTGTCTGTGTCAATTGCAGAGCCTAAGATGGACAGCAATCCTCGGTTCCACGGGAACTGCCTTGGGATCCTGCATCAAGCTGTTCTCTGCAAGTCCTAGAGGATTTTACATCACTCTGACTGGGCAGACGGTCGTAGCGATCTCTCAGGTCCTCATGCTGAGTGTGCCGCAAAAACTGTCCAGCACCTGGTTTGGAGAACGAGAGGTAAGCTTTATCTTTACAAAGGAGAAACATAGTTTCTTCCTGTTGTCTTCCTTCTATAAATGGTTAATTGTTAGTAGGCCATTGAGGTATTCTGAGTTCTGTATAAATAAACAAATCTCGATTTTAATGACAAGTTAAGAAATCTTCTAAAAAACAACTGAGAATATTATCAGAAACATTTGAGAGCATTGAGAATGACCTCTTTCCTTAAAAAAATTAAGAATCTTAGAAATTTCCGAGAATTTCTTATAAGAAACTTTCACTATTTGAGAAGTTACTTTGCGGTACAATACTAGTTGCATGTCCTAAGCGAAACCTATCCTCTTGTGTTTAACTAAAAATTGATGTTTTTTTTTAATGTAAACAAATAAGCATTTCATTATTTATTTTTCATTCCTAAAACAAATATATTCAGTGAAAACATGTTGCCAATCCAAATGCGTTGCTATCGTGTATTCAAGTCATAAAATAAATGATGTAAAAATTTAAGTCATAACCATAATGTTTTAAAACTCAATAAAGATAGAATGCAGACACATTTATCATCGTTAAAATACAAAATACAGTCTAGAAAATTTATTTTATTTTCATAGTGAAATTTAACGTGATTAGAGCTCAGTACCCTTACCATGACTTACAATTACCGAACTCGGTAGCGAGTCAAATGCTCTGTCCCTCGCACACTGTAAGAATACTTGCGAGGTCTGCAAGGGACAGAGTTTCGACTCGCTAGCGAGAACGTTAATTTGTACCCTTACCATGAGTTACAATTACCGTACTCGGTAGCGAGTCAAATGCTCTGTCCCTCGCACACCTGTAAGAATACTTGCGAGGTCTGCAAGGGACAGAGCTTCGACTCGCTAGCGAGAACGTTAATTGTACCCTTACCATGAGTTACAATTAACGTTCTCGCTAGCGAGTCGAAGCTCTGTCCCTTGCAGACGTCGTAAGTATTCTTACAGAGTGCGAGGGACAGAGCTTCGACTCGCTAGCGAGAACGTTAATTGTACCCTTAGCATGAGTTACAATTACCGTACTCGGTAGCGAGGCAAATGCTCTGTCCCTCACACTCTGCAAGAATACTTGCAAGATCTGCGAGGGACAGAGCTTCGACTCGCTAGCGAGAACGTTAATTGTAGCTCATGGTAAGGGTACTGTACCCTGTATGAGTTATAATTACCGTAATCGCTAGCGATTCGAATGCTCTGTCTCTCACAGTATTTAGAGTCACCCTATAGAGTGCGAAGGACAGAGCATTCGACTCGCTAGCGAGTACGGTAATTGTTAGTCATGGTAAGAGTACAGTTTTATCATAGAGTTGTATGTCTGTCTTTTGTGAACTTGATATTAATTAACATTTAAGTGAAAAAAACCGGCCAAGAGCGCGTCGGGCTACACGCAGTCAGTGTAATAGTGTTCCTTTTATAACTTGGTAAAAAATTACTCGTTAACTTGTAAATGTACCCGTGTGGTTGCCAGGTTAGAATAGTGCCACTCCATATCTTCCCATAGATGTCGTCAGAGACGACTAAGGGAATAAAGGCTTGTAGTACTGTTAAGCGATGTCCTATACCTAATACACTGGTACACATCTTAGCCGATTGTGCAAAACGTACAAAATTATCAACAAGTTTTTAGATTTGTAGGTAATCTCTGAGAACGAAGGCGTGAGTTTATAATAATAATAATAATACATTTTATTTCAGGCAACGAGGCCCATAGTTACAAATACCTTATAGACTAACATACATTAAAAAAAAAACTTAAAACTAACACCGAGGTGACAGAACAGCGTGGTTCTGTTTTGCCAAACTTGGCGTGATGGTCGCGGCTGTCGGTAGGTTGCTCCGATTTACGCAACTTGTAAATGTAACTTAACATTGGTTTTTCTTTTATCTTCTTAATTATAATAACTAGTTCCTTGTTATTTTCACATATCCATAAACAACTAGTTAGCTGGTAGGCTGAGGGTAGACACTGTTACAAAAATTACTAATTTAAATTTAAATAATATTATAATTTTGCAACTTTCTGACTCGAAAAATGTTATAGGCATATCCCCACTATATTTTAAAAAGCTGTACGATACCAAATACAATTTAATAGACGGGTAAAAAACGACACACTTGACAGAACCGCGTGGAGGTTTACCCCATGTGCTTCTGTTTACTCGTGGTCCATTAGAGAAAATACTCTTTTACCGAACAATTGCCTTTACGTGTGAAATGGACTTATTGCTCGAATTAAGTCTATGGGAGTGTCTATAAATAATTTGACAATTGGCGAAATACACCTTAACAGGAGTGAAAGCCATTAATTAAAATTACATTATATTAATTTATAAAAAACTAGTTTTTTACGTTAAAACTGTACGTACGTACTCCATACAGTGAGTTTTTTTAGCGGTTCAATAGTTTTAGAGTTTACACCTAAAATATATTATAAATAAACAAACAAAATATATGTTTTCCTGAGTCTTAGATGTTTTCTATTTCAAGTTATTATTTAGTTTGGAACTAGGTAAATTTATATAAAATTGTCCCCTGTTTTTTTTTATCTCTTAGAAGTCTGTAATAAACTCGTATACGAGTAATATCCTTGCCTTGATAACAAATGTACCTACACGTCTTGTCAGCAAAACAATGGCATCACTTTGCGTAAATACAGAAAGAGATAGGAAATCTTTGTTAGCTTTTAACTTGGTTAGCTATTGAAAAAACGGCCAAGTGCGAGTCGGACTCGCCCATGAAAGGTTCCGGAGCAGCAATTTCACTAAACCTTAATCGACGTATTAAAAATATTACTAACTAGATCTTGTTCAAACCAATTTTCGGTGGAAGTTTGCATGGTAATGTATATCATATATTTTTTTAGTTTTATCATTCTCTTATTTTAGAAGTTACATGGGGGACACACATTTTACTACTTTGGGAGTGTCTATAGCGCAAATTATTCAGTTTAGAAAAAAAAAAAACTCAATATCATTTTTGAAGACCTATCCATAGACCCCACACGTATGGTTATGATGAAAAAAAACATTGAGTTTCTGTTCTAAGTACGGGGAACCCCCAAAATGTTTCATTTATTTTCTATTTTTGTGTGAAAATCTTAATGCGGTTCACAGAATACAATCATCTACTTACCAAGTTTCAACAGTATAGTTCTTAAATATAGTTTCGGAAAAAAGTGGCAGTGATATACCGGACAGACAGACAGACAGACATGACGGATCCATAAGGGTTCCGTTGTTTGCCATTTGGCTACGGAACCCTACAAAATATTTTCCTCAGCTGTTTGTTACATGTTTTAGCTATTACTGAGGCTGTGATAAAAGTCTCCTATTATTTTGCACGCAAGTGTAAATATTCAATGTGAAAATCATTATCTGCTAGCCGTTTCCGAGACGGCTCAAATAACTCCTCCACTAAAGTTGCATATGTGGCGTCGCCTGGGACCACCCAGCTCGTGAATTGTTCAGGGAAACCAAAATTCTCACGCTCCCGAGCCTCTATGTCCTTGAAGTAGCCAAGTACGTGAGAGGTAACCTTGAACAATTCCCGACGCGCGGTGACTCGCACAACTACAACACCAGGCGGCGAGGCGAGCTGCGCCCGCCCGCCACTCGTCTCGCAAAGTCAAAAAAATGTCTCCACTCAATAGGCCCTATGATATACAACAAGATACCCCCAGAAATCAAAAAGGCACCGAACATGAGGAGTTTTGTTGGTAAATTTAAGGCTAAACTAGTATCTGATGCATATTACACTATCGATGAATTTCTCAACGGCTAAATTGACTAGTTGCTGGTTCGCTGCCCAAACAATTGACACCACATAGGTACGTATTGAATGACATACATAACATTTTGACATACTTTGTATAGATAATCTAATTTAATATTTATAGAATTCAGTGTAGAATTACTGTGTTTAGAACTTTTGACATGTAAAACTCTGTTTTATCAAGGAATAAATAAATAAATAAATAAATAAAAGCTATCTAAAGCTAAGCAAATGCGCTAATCGATTTACCTTTGACCGAGTTTGTATTCCTCTGGTTACATACAGCTAAAAGCAAGCTTTGACTTGGAGACGGAACACGGTCAAATAGAAACTCAGATACGATACGACAAAGTTTAAAACAAAAGAAGATTTGATCGTGACTTGATGCTTTTTTGTTTGGATAGAATTATAAAGTGATCAGATGGTCAAGCCGCAAACATTCGGAATCTCTAAGCTAACCATCTGTTGGTGAAACGGTTTAATGGCTTGGTATAGGTAAATTTAGGAATGTGGTTGTTGGTTATATTGGTAAAGACAATGGACGCTGCTTGGATTTAGTCTTGCATTGACTAACAGTTGGAGTGACAGGTAGAGAGGAACGCAGCTATTTGATAGAGTGAGAAATTAATGTTCGTCGGTCATTTTAACAGATTGCTGCGTCTCTGTCAGTTCGACTGGTGTTACGAGTGGGAGCCATTATCGATAAATTTTTCAGTGTATCTTTTCACCGAAAACCATTTTATGCAGAAATCTTGTTAATTACATCAAATATTACTACATATGTATTATAAAACGAAGTCTCCCGCGTCTGTCTGTGTGTCTGTTCGCGATTAACCACTGAAACTACTGAAGGGGTTTTTGTGCGGTTATTACCATCAGTAATATTTTTATTTACGGAAGTTTTTTATATATCATAAATGCTGGTTTATTATGGTATTTTATAATGATACTAGCTTTCGTCCGCTACTCTGTCCGCGTAGAAGTTGTTTATCGATTTGAGTATTTGTAGTTTAATTCTAAAATACATACATAAATTATTACATCACGCCTGTTTCCCAGAGGGGTAGGCAGAGACCACTTCTTTCCACCTGCTACGATCCTGACAGATCTTTTTAGCTTCTTCCACATTCATACATCGAGTCATGCATGCATGTCGGTTTTAGGTAGTTACTTATACTGATGTGCCAAAGGAAACTTTCCAAAATTGCGGAAAATTTCATGTAGGAAAATTTCGGAAACTTCTCACCATGTTGTATGGGGATTGAAACTTTCCGTTTCTTAAATTTAAATTTCCTATATTTCTTGTGAAAGTTTCCGGAAATTTCTTGCAACTTTTCCAACTTTTTGGAAACTTTCCGCAACTTGCACATCAGTAGGTAGTTAAGATTCGGCCCTTTACCAGTATTTCTTCGATTTGATTCGAAAAATTACGCCTAAGACGCTTCCTCACAAGACTCACCTTTGCTCTGTTTATCTCAATCTACTTTCTTTCGTCAATCTTCTTTCATTCATCCTTTTCAAATGACCGAACCATCGAAGCATGCCCTTTTCAGTCTTAATACTACAAGTTCTTCTAATCCACATTTCTCTGTGATCTTATTATTCCTTACTCTATCAATAAGTTTGAAAGCACACGTACTACGCAAAAAGTGCATTCCAACTTAATTCTAAAATACATACAAACATATTTTACGCCTTCATTCCCAGAGTGGGGTAGGCAGAGCTACAGAATTACCATCAACACTAAAAACTTGTTGTTAATTCTGTAACCACATTTTGCATACAAAATTATTGTCATTGCAACAATCAAAAAAAGAATCTCATCAATTCTAAAGCTGTAATTATAGTAACGCGAGTTCAACGCAAGCATTTTGTGGTTCATAACGCATAAGCAACCTTATATTGCAGCTCCACATATTGCTATATCAACTGGTTAAGGTTGCTATTACCTTGGCGCAGCTAGAACTAACTCATGGAGATCCTATTATCGTTTGGAACGGTATTTCAGAAGCAATGTTTTGCAGGGTTGTATGATTCATGGCAATATTGCTAGTATGGAATGTTAATAGCCTGTTCTTGGAAATTGTTTAGTCTGTCCATAATTAAATGGGGTTTAACGTTCTCCAACGAATATTGACGAACTTTCGTAACCCCCAACAGAAAAAGAGGGATGTTATAAACTGAACGTGTATATCGTAGCTCCGAACGTGTATTTTTGTAAAAGAAAATTAGCTCAACCCGTGTGGTTGCCGGGTTTGAATAGTACCAATCCGTGTCTTCCCGTGGATATCGTAAGAAGCTGCTAAGCGAATAAAAGCTTGTAGTACTGTTAGGCGATGGGCTTGCAACAGTTGCAACCTGTCACTAATACGCTGGTAAACATGTTAGCCTTAATTGTGCAAAATGTGATTACAGAATTATCAACAAGTTTTTAGAGTTGTAGGTAATTCTGTAGCTCTGCCTACCCCTCTCTGGGAACGAAGGCGTGAGTTAATGTATGTATGTATGTATGTAAAACTAGTTCAATTGGGATGTTTTTTGTTTTTGTATAGTAGCCAGATAAATAATGATTATTTTCTATACTATTATATTCTATATTTCTTAAAAAGGTTTTATGAAAATTCAAGAGATATCAGTTCTCAAAGAAGATATACCATTACCATTATTAAATTAAGTTGTTTTTATGTTTCATAATAGTAATTTATTACCTCGCTCTTTTTTTCCTTTTATTGGGAATTTCTACAAGAAACCAAATTCTGATCGAATTGTCTGTGGTAATATTAATTTCTTGCTAACATTATTGTGAACTAGCGTCTGCCCGCGACATCGTCCACGTAGATTTTAATTATCGCCATTCCCTCGGTAAATTTAAAATTTTCCAGGATAAAAATTAGCTATCTTCATTTCTAACTTAATTGAAGGAGTAACAAACATCCATACATACAAACATTGGCGTTTATAATATTAGTAACGATTATTGTACATAAATATTTTACTTTATATAACACGGCACGTAAACTGTCCTTTTGTCTCCATCAGCATTACAAATGAAGACGCAAATCGAACGATTCGATTGCAACTTCGATTAGGGTAGATTAGTTAAGCACTATTTCGGTAACTCATATCGATGTATAGTATCGATAAAATATTTTCCTACTCCTGTACTTTTATCTGTCATTTATATAGTCACGAACACTAATATAAGAATATAGATAATATGTTCGCAGAACATTCCGTAGAAAAGTCTATCTAGTCTATTCCCCTTAACAGCACTTGTGCTTTTTTGAGCCAAAACGATATGCCTAGCTGCCAAAGCTTACACCTAGGCTAATTTGACCAATCAAAATACTTCACCAAATTAAACCACCAATCACAATACACATTGACTGTCAATCGGAACGTTAGGTTCTTTTTGGTATGTAAACTATTTTACTAATTTAACTCTTTAAAAAAAACATTTTATTTGGTATCAACCAACCAGAACGCAGCTATATTAAAATCGACCAATCAGGGAAAAGAATTCATTTCTCAAATCATTAGGTGTTTTTTAGTCCCTATTTCACAAGTTAAATCGATTGTGCAACTTTTAAAAAAAATATGACACCTGGCAAGTGCACATCCATTTAAAAACAAAGTTAACCATAGGCACATATTTTGTTGTTTTCGAATGTTTCCCGCTCGTTTGTTGTTCTGTGCTTCGTTCGTTCGTATTCTAACCTAGGTATATTAATAAAATGTTGTTAATTTAATTTTGCATTTTATTTGAAACCTAGTCGTAGAAAAAGTATTGTATGCAACGGTGTATAACTAAGTCAAAAAATACTCGTGGCGTCTTGCTTTACGATGTTCGCCTGCGGCTCACATCGTAACCACACCACTCGTCTTTTTTGACCTCTCTTATACAACTGTTGCATAAACTACTATTATTTTTATATTATTCAAGGTTTTTCTTTAGTTAAACTTGCAGAGTCCGTCGAAACTGCTACTATGAGTACATTATCTTTTACCGTACCACCAAGCATCAGAGTTCGTTACGATCTGGTGTGGGGAAAAAACAACTTGAAATAATTAGCGTTGAGGCATCCCATCTTAGGGCCGTATTAAAAAACTCATCTTGACTGAGATGCCCGTCACAAGCTACGTCAAAGTAAGCGTCAAGCCATAGAGAACTGTCATTTTTGACGCATCTTGAGACAAGTATAGAGTAGAGTTGAGGTCCCTTAGTCCTCAAGGTAGGTATTTGGAGTTTTAGGATTGCTTGTCTTAAAAATGTAGTCTTGAATTGAAATGTCTATTAATCTTAGATACTTATTACCATCAGGTAGCTAGGTGCTTTTGTTAATTTTTATTGCCGTTTAAATGCGTTTTTATATAGATCCAGTAAGAAGTCCGTTTAAAGTAAGAAATTATTGCTACTTTACTTTTTATACTAGAGAAAGAGGCAACTGTTTTCGGAAATTTCAAAAATAACTTTTTCTACTTTCTTATTAAGTTCTTGCTTTTTTACCGAAATTACTTGCCAAAAACCAATAAGAACAACGTAATTGCTTAGCAAAGGGTTTATTGAAATATTTGCAATTTATTAAGTAATAAGAATCACCGCAGTAAACGATAAAATTGTAAGTATTTGGAAAGCAAGTCAATCCAGTCATTTTCGATCGTGGCTAGCCTTTTCAAAAATAGTATTAAGATATTTTATTTTTATAATAATGTTTGTTTCATTTTTTACATTAAAACCGCCAAAAAAGTTAAAATTGAATAGTGGAGACTACTATATGGGGAATTACGTCCGCCAATTGTACTTTACTGTCTATCGTGCGATAAAGTAACTTTTTTATCGACATCGATAATACCATCAACATAAACATCACTACAAAACCGTTGTTTAAGACGTCTAAGTCGAGTCGATCTAGCTCAGCTGCCTCGGCGATAATAGTACAGCTAATGGCGGCGAAAATTACTTTCCAAATTGATTACAAGAACTACTGTTGCATAACTATCCAAAGGGAATTGAAAGGTAATGTTGAAGTGTTATTTGGCAGCTGTTAGGGAAAATTGTTTCTAAAAGGTTTATAAGCGTTTGGTAAAAGGATTTAAGGTAAATAAAGAAATACAGTCATTAAATATCACGAGTTAATGTAAACTAACTTTTCATATTTTGTTCAGAATTGCTATTTGAAAAATCCATGCATATTCCCTCTATTAAGACACTAAATATAAAAGCCAGGTTACAGGTGGCTATTTGATTTACATTGCGTAGCTTATAATAAAGTTTAGTGTGTGAGTACTTTTTGACTTTGCGATGTATATCAAATTTTCAACTGTCATCGCACACTGTCGGGTAAACTAGTAGGCCAGGGCCTCTTTTCCAATTTGTATTACCCAGTACCTACATATTGTGAGTACAGTAAAGTTCATAAAGATGTACATACACTTAAGTACCTTGTCACTTTAATCGCTGTGATAATTCGTATATGGCAGTTTGAAGATGACATTAAATAGACAAGGTACTACTGTATACATCTGTATGAACTGGACTGTAACAAGCCTTGAGCGAAGTTTGGGACAAAGTCAATTTATTTTGAAAATAAAAACCTGGTTTTTGTTCCAGGTTTCTTCAGCATGCAGTATTGGAGTCTTCGGTTTCCAGTTCGGTTTGGTTGTGGGGTTCTTTCTGCCACCCTTGCTGGTGTCAGATCACAAAGACTTGAAAGATATTGGAGACGATTTGTTTAATATGTTTATATACTTTGCGATTGTATCCAGTGGTGTGGCTGTTTTGGTAGTATTGAGTAAGTTTATATTCAAATCAAATAAATTTATATGCTAGAATACTGTTACTAAGATGTAACAAATCAATTTAGAAGGATGAAAGATTTGTGTATAGTTAATAAGCACTTTTACACGTTAAAAATCTACCAGGGCTTCCCAACAGAAGACCACTGGAAACGCCGCAAGAAACTCAACATTCAGCCTTTTTTTTGGGTTCCGTACCCAAAGGGAAAAAACGGGATCCTATTACTAAGACTCCACTGTCCGTCTGTCCGTCTATCTGTCACCAGGCTGTATCTCAAGAACCGTGATAGCTAGACTGTTGAAATTTTCACAGATTATGTATTTTTGTTGCCACTACATTATAACAAAAAATACTAAAAACAGAATAAAATAAATATTGAAAGGGGGCTCCCATACAAATGTGCGGAACCCTTCTTCCGCGAGTCTGACTCGCAATTGGCCGGGTTTTTTTAAATATTGCTTATGGTAATTATAAAACTTAACCTAGCATGCGAAGTTATAAAAGAAAACGTGTCAAAACTCAGAATAACAGGAGCAAATAAAAAATATACTTGCCACATAATAAAGTTTCGATACGTTCTCCTATAGAAACCATGTCCCCTAGATAAGTTATGAATTTTAACTGTTAAATAGTAATAGGTTAGTATGCAACCCGCAAGTATTTGGCTGAATTTAAATCAATTTCATATATTGTAAAGAGTGTTATTAAAATAATAGGTGTTATGATAAATAACTCCTTTAGACACGCTCTGCAGAGTAAAATGGATTCATTGATTTTAAAATAACAATTATGAGGTGTCGTTCAATTCGTATTTTTTGTGGCTATAAATTAAATGCCTATTTTCTACTCGCGTTCTATAAACCGCTAATATTGATATCGTTCATGGTATTAGAATACCATTGCGTAACTGAGGCGTGAAAACAATTCTATAATGAGCGTTGCCATGGAAATAACAGTTATATAATAATCATTATGTTTTAATACATGTTATCCTGATTGTGCAAAACGTGGTTACAGAATTATCAACAACTTATTTAAGAGTGCTTGGTAATTATGTAGCTCTGCCTACCCCACTGTGGGAATGAAGGCGTGAGTTTATGTATGTATGTATGTATGTATGTATGTATGTATGTATGTATGTATGTATGTTTTAATAAAAGTTATGAGAGGGGAGGTTATTTTATTTTAACATTGTATTTACGATAATTAAACAAAATGCAATCGCGTTTTTAAAGCTTGCTTGTTTATTTATTTGTAATCAGTTTAACATTCTCGTTTAATCAATGAAAAATTGATCGATTGACTTTTTCTTTAGCTTTTAGAGCTAGTCCTCCTCTGCCACCAACCTTGGGTCAAGCAAAATCTCGAAACGAATCCAAAACTAACCTGCGCACATACATAAGAACTTTAAAGAGGATTTTCTCCAATCACCATCTTTTGGCTCTCTTTGTAACTACTGGTATCAATAATGGATGCTTTAATGGATTATCTACTTTACTGAGTCAGATATTTTTGAACTATTTCCCGGTAAGTGCTCAGCTTAGAAAGTTATCAGCTTTTGCTTTTTTTATTCTGAATATTTGATTTAGTTTGGTAGCTAGTTAGGGAGTGTTAGAGATGTTTGTTGTTATGAAGTTTCTAGTTATTTCTCTGCAAAACCTTGATTGGTAATAATTTATGTACTTAGCAGGCAAGTTTGAAACTTTTTGATCTTTAACTATTGTTATTAAAATATGATTTTAACTTAGTTTGGGAACAATATCTACATAACAAAAGTTATTGTGTTATTACCGAACTAAACTATTTTGTATGCCAAAAATAAGGTCCTATAAATCCAATATTGGATCTGGTCTCTAGGTCAATATTTTACGTTGAACGCATTCCATGGTAAAAATGTACCGTATGTCCATTCTTGGAGTTCACGCTATCTCCATACCAAGGCATCGATAATTGAGTTTATCGATATAGGCAATACCTAATTGTCATTTAATTTTGCCCCGTACGAGGGCAGAGTGAAAAGTCTGGAAAAATTTTTTTTTTTTTTTGGTCCAAGTAAATATTTATTTTTCAACGTAGTCCCCATGTAACTCAATACACTTGGTCCATCGCTTTTCTAGCTTTTCGATTCCCTCCGTATAGTACGATTTCTCCAACCCTTCAAAATACGCATTGGTTTCTGCGATGATTTCTTCGTTGGAACCAAATCTTTTTCCACCAAGCCATTTCTTTAAGTTTGGGAAAAGAAATCTGGAGAATAAGGCGGAACCGGGAGCAATTCGTAACGCAACTCGTGGATTTTAGCCATAGCAACTGCACAAGTGTGGACCCGTGCGTTGTCTTGGTGAAAAATGATTTTCTTTTTCGCCAAATGGGGTCGTTTTTCCATTAAAACTTCATGAAATCGCTGTAACAAGTTGGCATAATATTCGCCGTTAATCGTTTTACCTTTCTGAAGGTAATCAACACACCACGAGCATCCCAGAAGACAGTAGCCATAACTTTATTCGCCGATAAAACTGCTTTGGCCTTCTTTGGTGCAGGTTCACCTGAAGCAATCCATTGTTTTGACTGCTCCTTGGTTTCTGGTGTATGATGATGAATTCAGGTTTCGTCAACAGTTATGAAGTCCTTTTCATTACACCTAAACTTCGCCAAACATGCCTCTGACAGGGTCACCCTAGTGCGTTTTTGATCTACTGTGAGCAATCGCGGCACCCAACGGGCGGAGAGCTTCTTCATATCCAAATAAGTGTGAAGGTTATTACGAACCCGTTCGTCTTCGGTCGGTCAATACGATGTCATGGATTTTGGTGATCATCTCTGGTGTAGTGACCTCAACTGGGCGTCCGGGTCGGTCGGCGTCAGCAGCGCTTGTACGGCCACAACGAAAATCCGTAAACAACTTGTGGATCATTTTAATCGATGGAGCAGAGTTCCCGTAATATTTGTCTAATTTTTTTTTTGTATCCGTAATGGTTTTTTTTCGCAAAAAATAATGTTTAATCAGAACTCGTAACTCACTTTTCTCCATGTTTGCAAACACCGAAGTGATTGTTTCTTTTTCATAGCTGTCAAAAAAAAAACTAGTCGTGTGAACTGGCTGAAAATATACGATTTACCTCCAAAAAGGCTGCATGACAAATTGACGTTAATGAATTTGTGAAGAAATTACCTTTAATATGATTTTTACCAGACTTCTCACTCTGCCCTCGTATATTCCTAGGTCTGACAATAGCAAAATATTAGTATGGATGCACTGAATATAAATATTTAATAGTACTAATATTAGTATGGATGTATACTAAACTTTTTTTTTAGGGAAGAGAAGAAGACGCAGGCAGAATTGGCGTGACAATGATCGTCTTTGGAATGTCAGCATCCGTCACTTACGGTTTTATACTTGACAGGACGAAAAAGTTCAAACTAGTGCTCATGATAATCTATTACATGTCAGGCGTTGCCATGGCAACGTTTACTACTTTGCTGGTCTTTTGTAAGACTGTGTGGGTCATGTTCGTTGCTGCGGCATTTATAGGGTTAGTAATTTATTCTACACCCTAATTAGTCTTTTGTAAGTAACAAGGTATTGGTTAGTTTATATCTTACTAGTAAATTTGAACCAGTTTCTATTTTTAAAATGGGTTATAAATAAAGATGAATGTAAACTATCTCCGCTGCACTTAACATACAGACATTAAGTTCTAACACAAACTTTGTTTTGCAATCGATTAAGAAATTATTTATTTTTAGGTATCCAAAACAATAGGGAGGGTATCGATGAGCACCTGAACACAGTGCAAAACAGGACAGTTATCTTTAAATCAAAATATTGTGTATAAAAAAGTCAATTTTCCTATAGAGTAATATTTATAATATTTATAATTTGAGTAACAAAAAGGGAAAACGAAGACCAATTTGTCAAGACTTAATGTAAATATAAAATCATCAAAAAAAAATTAAACAATGAGCTCTACGCATTTAAATTTTTTAACATAATTATTGAAAGTAACGATTTTATTTTTATGAAACCTTAAACTTTCAGATTTTTTAAAATATCCAACCTTAGTTTAGGTCGGTCTTATAAATTCTTAAAAAAAAGTTAATAAACCATCATTTTTCACCAGGAATAGTTATTTCTGATCTAAAACCAGCTACGGCCATATTTCCAAACATCAGATGTTGGAACGACATGCAATTTTATCCACTAAAATAAAAAACTAATCCGTCAATTTATAGGGTTCCGTACGCAAAGGATAAAAACGGGACCCTATTACTGACTGTGCTGTCCGTCTGTCCGTCTGTCACCAGGCTGTATCTCAAGAACCAACATAGCTAGACAGTTGAAATTTTCAAAAAATAAATAAATATTTGGGGCTCCCATACAACAAAAGTGTTTTTTTAAAGGTACGGATCGTACTTGGCCGGTTTTTAAACTGCTCAGCTATGAATCTACCCTAAGCTTTCAATCCTTTAATTGGTTTACCCTTGTTTCGCCGAAAATTATTTAGCAAATTCTTAACTCCCCAAACTACGTATCCCATATTTATATTTTTATTTATATTTGTTTCAGACAACACAATTGTTTACCACATAAAATTTGACAATATGTTATTTGCCTTTGCAAATCATTTGCTAAACAATTATTTACCACATAAAATTTGACGTAATAAAATATTGCAAGATAAAAATGTAGCGAAATAAAAAAAAAACGAAGAAAAATTATGCCAAGGATTGGGTTGCCAAATAAAACTTCGGCGAAAAGTTGATTGCCAAATGAAATTTGCCGAAACATAATTCGGCAAAAAGGCAGTACACCCCTTTAATTATTTACTTTGACGTTGCAATTCTACTTCCAGAACGTTCCTGTGTGGTTTTACCGCCGTTAGTTTTGACGTGGCCACCGAGCTGACGTTCCCTGAGTCAGAACTCATCATCGGCACCATCATGAACATGATGTCCTTACTCTTCACATTTGCGACCACCCTCACCTTTGGATATGTTAACGAAAACTTCGGTTACTTGTGGGGTAACGTTGGTTTTGTGGTAACGCTATTCGTTGGAGCTACATGTACATTGCCTATTAAGTTTGAACATAAGAGGACTGAAGCGCAAAGAGCTAAATTGAAGGAGGAAGAAGGTTTAATGATCTAGATAGAATAACTACTTAAATAATAAAATATTAAGATGAAAAAAAAATTTTTTTTTTTCTAATTTTGTTTTTTTTTTATAAGAGCAAAAGGGACGCAAACAAGCATGCGGGTTGCTAATAGGAAAAGAGGATGTCGGTGGGCTTACATACCTTTTTAATTCTCTACCTTTGTATCTTGTTAAGAAACGCTTGTATTTATAATAATTTCTTTGTCATGAAATGCTGGAAGCATTTTTTTTTCAATAAGACCCTTATAACTTATACTTTCGAATAAAAATATTTAAGCAAGCAGTTATATTTTTTGGTGCACCCTAAATTTATGGTTTGCATTTTTTTTTATTCAAATTTATTTCAAAGTAATTAATTTTATTATAATCCTAAACTACGTATAGCAAATTAAACTATACATTTAATTTAAAATAGCTCCAGCTAACATATCTTTCGGAAAAATGAAAATTCGGGCTAATGAATTGATAAAAAACTGGACGTTTTGGGTACCCTTTAGATAAAATTAAAGATACAGTTTTCGTCACATAAAACGGGTCGATTTTTTCAAAAAGACCAGTTGGTTCAAACCGTGGTCAAATATTCAAATCCCGGTTAGAGCAGATATTTGTGTGATGAGCGCGAATATTTTTTCCTGAGTCGTGTATGTTTATTATGTATTTAAGTATATATATCTCTAAATAAGTATTTATATCGTTGTCTAGTACCCATAGTACAAGCCTAGAGCTTAAATTAGGACTAGGTTAATTGGTGTGACCTTGTCCCCTGATATTTATTTATTTATTCATATTATGATCGTAATATTTATCTCTGTGTAAATTTCATTATTAAGATCTGTTTAACAATTCTGGCGAAATTGAGTAAAACATTCCGTGTGGTTGGCGGCTTAGAATTGTGCCACTCCATGTCTTCCCGTGGATGTCGTAAGAGGCGACTAAGGGAATAAAGGCTTGTAGTACTGTTAGGCGATGGGCCTGCTACCTGTCACTAATATACACTGTTAAACATCTTAGCCTAATTGTGCAAATTGTGGTTACAGAGTTATCAACAAGTTTTTGGAGTTGTTGGTAATTCTGTAGCTCTGCCTACCCCACTCTGGGAATGAAGGCGTGAAGGCATGTATGTACATAATGTATGATCGTAGTAAAGTCCTGACATTTTGATGCGCGATTAAAACAAGCAGACAGACCAACGGTTATATCTGCGTTTCGGAACGCAGTCCCAGATGAGCAGTCCAAACTGTGCCGTGCAAAGGCCGCTATTGAAAGTGCACTTTATTGCCACCTGCCAAAAGACTGTTGGAAACAATATTGAGAGAGGGTTAGTGTTATTAGTAGAGTTAGGACATTTGGTGGCAAATCGTGGTTCTAGAATACATGGAGTCGCCATTTCCTATTAATTATAATACAAACCACTTTTACTTTGACCTTCAGTATTATACATAATACATAAACTCACGCCTCCATTCCCAAAGTGGGGTAGGCAGAGCTACGGAATTATCAGCAACTCTAAAACCTTGTTGATAATTCTGTAACCACACTTTGCATAATTAGGCTAAGGTGTTTAACAGCGCATTAGTGACACGTTGCAAGCCCATCGCCTAAGAGTACTAGAAGCCTTTATTATTCCCTTAGTCGCCTCTTACGACATCCACGAGAAGACATGGAGTGGCACTATTCTAACCCGGCAACCACACGCGCAAACAAATATTAAATATTAAATATTTTTATTAGTAGGTATGGAAAAACCGAATTAAAAATGTATTTATACTGAACTGAAGGTCAAATCAAAGTGTCATCTATTATAATAATTAGGAAAAACCGACTCCATGGATCCTAAAACCACGATATGCTACCAAAATCCTAACCCTAGTTATTAGACAATATGACATTTCACGCCGAAAAATAGTAATACAATACTTACAACGAAAACGCTTTCGTGAACATTATTCGATACGAACTGAAAATAATGGGGGCCTTTGATCTATACAATATCCTATTCACAAATGCGATCAGAGACAAACTCTTGTTGGACCATCAAATAGCAAATCGTATGAGGGTTCAGTGAACCGATTCACACTGCAAAAGAAAATGGCAATTGATATCTTTTGTTTATAATCACCTTATTGATCTTCTTTACCTACTCGCTTTTCAATTGGACTATGTAGTTTTAACTGGGGAGCCTTGTTGCCCGATTATACATATACTTTTAAGAATTTTGAGAATAAACGTTACACTTATTTCCGTTCAAAAGAAAGGACCTATGAATATAAAGTCTATTAGCGGAAACTAACTTTTTGTTGTGATCAGGATTCAAGTGTTCATAAAATTAATTGCTTACTGTTATTTTATATTTCGACAAACATTTGTGTTCTCAAAATAAATAAATAAAAACTTTTTTGATTTGCACTTTATTTTTTTTTGTTCTTTTCGCAAAGATACATATACCAAAAAAAAATGTGACTATCCACTATTGTCAACAGTACGTACACATAAAAAAAAAATTCATATATCTTGATGCGTCGTGTCAAAATAAACATTCTCGCATTTATAGTAACTATATCATATATTATGTCAATACAATAAATAGTAGTAATTGAGTAGCTTACTAGGCCCTTTAAAATATTATTATATCAAAGGATCGCATTCAGATTGCGCAGACAAGTAAAAAATTACATTTCCATCTGAACAAAATTGTCATGAGGAATTGAATCAACTTGGTTCCAACGTTTCGTCCGTGCGTAAAATTGATTTCAAAAATCCTTTGTGACTTTTAGCGATAATGCCATTTTATTATATTATATTTTTGAGCTCAAACTTTAGATTATTTACCGTTTCCGAGGCCCTAGGCTTAATGCTAACGTAAATAATTTTCGAAACTCTCAAAATCTTTAAAATTGACAGGAAGAGCTCAACGCGACCGTTCGGCAGCTTACTCATTCGTCAATCCTATTCATTTCCGATAGCTATGTTCTCCGAATGCATTTTTTTCTTAATTGATGATTTTTTCACCTTGAAGAGAATGAGGGGTCTACCACATAGATCGCGATCTTAGACCATAAGGCACTGGTCCCACCGCCGGCTACAGACTATAAGCTAGTAGAACTATAAACTACAAAAGAGTGGGCGAGCGGCGAGAAGCGAGTAAAGTTTTGATAGTTTTGACGCTCGGCTATAAAGCTGAGTACCGCTGAGCTAGTTTTATAGTCGATAGCTTTTACCGCTGCGGTCAACTAGTAAACAGCGGTCCCACCGCCAGATATCGGCGAGCTCGGCGAGCAACTAGTAAAATTATGTACTAGAAACAGTTGACAATCGGCGGGAGGCTCGTAAAAATTCTATGGGATTATCGCTTACTCGCCGGGCGGTGGGAGAGTGTCCTCGCCGGCGGTGTGAACAGCCAGCTATAAACTATAAATATATATCTCTCACTTTTATTTACACGAAAGCGATTATCTTTTGTTCGTTTCTTGAGCTAGAAAATAGCCGATAGCTCATAGCTTACTCGCTCGCGGTGGGACCAGTGCCTTAGGCTCTTGACTTTTATCTAGCGAGTTATTATGACGTAGCTATGCAGTTCAATTTACGCTGAGAGCAAAGGATACAGCTATATAACTGCTATAGCTCTGTCCTTTACACTCGCCGTAGATTGAACTAAGGTAAAAGCACCTATTATGGACAATGCTCCAGTGATGAAAATTTACATTTTTTTAATGAAAGCATTGAAATACCGAACATTCCATTCTAATAGTGGTAATCCCGAAAATTTAAATATAATATAATTATTACGCTAAAAGCATATCAATCTCGGAAGCTTATATTTATGGGATTTTTCATAACTGGAGCACTGTCCATAATAGGAGCTTTTATCTTACCTAGTGGTCATAATAACCCCCCTTTTGTTATCTTTACATTTGAAAAGAAAGTTACCCAACCAAGAGAGATTTTTTCTCAGTTGACAAGAATGAATACAAAAAAATTATACCAGGTAGATAGAGCGCTAAATCAAGAAAAGTATTTAACGCACGTTGAAAGTTTAACAACGAGAAAAATTGCAACCTACTTTAAAAAACATTAATCGGTTCAGCCAGGTCTGCTTCTTTGTATTTAAATATAATTAAAGAAATTTCGAAGAGGCTCATTGACGTCACGGGAGACCGAAGAGCTGGCAGTTTCCTCGCTCAACGTATAAGTTTAACCATCCAGCGAGGAAATGCTGCCAGCACCTTTGGTACAATGCCGCAGGGGCCATTCTTAGATTTGATGTTTTAGTTGATTTATATATTTAGAGTTAGCCTTATTTCATTTTAGTTTTATTTCTTAGTTATTGTGTTATGGTTGTTGTATTACTTTATGTCGCTTTTCATTAAATAAATCTTCATTAGAAGAAATGCTGTACAAATTTATACGGAGCCTTAAACACCTACTCAAAAATGCTGAACTGCTCTCCTCCTATCACTTCAATACCCCTCATCATACGTAGTATCAAGTTCAAACTTTTTACAGGCTCTAAAAACACGTCTCCCTATCTCGCTCTTAAAAAAGCATTTAAAATGTATCAAGTCGTCATCGAACCGTCTTTTTGTAATGGCCACCATTACGAAGACAGCGAGGAGAATACAGTGGTTTCTTTTTAATAAAAAACCGGCGAGCGAGAGTGGGACTCGCGCACCGAGGCATCCGCATTTAAGAAAATATGTATACCTATAGTAACCGCAAAAGAAAATACCTACTCATTTTGTTACGAACGTATTATATGTAATTGTGTATGTAAATATCGACGATGGAAAACGATAAGGGCGTATCTCGTAAAAGGTCGTAACTCAACTGAGTTAAAGGTATACTCAGCTTTTTTTTCTGCGTCGATTGGTCCGGGTCTCGTTGCTCTACGATGACATGAAATCCAAAAATCGGACAGTATTTTCAAAAGCGTCTTTAATTTTATTGGTCGTAACTGCCCAAAAAACGACGAATTTAAACATTTTAGAGCAGTTACAACCTTTTTGAGGTCTCGAGATCTTCTGATTCAGTACAAACACCATGTCGAGATACGTCATTTTTGCGGTCTATATTTCTGTAGACAATGGACGTAACTCGAATAACTCCATTTCTGGCAATAAGAAATCAATGGTTCGTAGACAATTTAATACAGATTCGTATTTTGTAGTTATGGTTCAAAAATTACGTTCATACGACATACCATTACAAAATTATGATTTAATTTCTGTTTTATTTTCGGTTTTTTGGCTCTGGTGTAAAGTTGGGTTTTCAGAGATACGCCCTTATCGTTTTTTGCCGTCGATATGTACTCGTAAATATTTTTTAACTCGGCCGCCAGATTTAATTAAGATACCTATGCCTATGCTTTTGGCAACATTCCGTCTCTCATTCTTTCATCATAATACCAGCTCGATGATGGTACAGTCAACAGCATAAATAAGTGATCATTTATGTACCTTGTCACTTTCACGTTATGTTTGAAATGCTATACAAAATAGTGAAACGATTGAAAGCGACAAGGTACATAAATGATCACTTATTTATGCTGTTGACTGTACCATAATATAATGAAAACTCGAAATGTATGTCAAGAGTTACGTTTAAATTAACTTCCAAAACTTGAATTTGTTGTTTGTTAGTTTGTCAGATTTTTAATTACAGGCATTTAGAAGTGTTTTAAAAAGCGTTCCAAAAGCGTACTGGAGGCGTTTTTACTAACGGACTACGCCGCCCCGTGCAGCCTCCGCATTCAGTGTGTATGCGACTTAAATGCCTAAGATTATAACAATCTTATTCATAATATATATTGCGGGGATGTAAAACCTAAATGACTCACCAATTTCAGTCACATAAATGCAAAACGTATAACCATTTCGCGCTCCAAGACGACTGTTTTATATAGTCTGCGAAAAGTCCGATTTTCGGAACAACTTAATGAGTGCCAAAGAGATTTATTGGAAGAGAAACTCATTAGCGTACTCGATTTACATTCAAAGCCTCAAGTATTATTTAGTGGGGATCATTTAGAATTTGTAGAACAAAATCTTGAATGAAGATGGGGTCTTGGATTACGTCTTATACAAATACCAGTGAATTTGTCTTTGGGGTGTTAGTTTAATTCGTTATAATTTTTAAGTCGTTATAATTAATTAACAAACATAACATACACTTGATACAAAATACTGAGAATATTGTAGTTACTACCCAAGGCAAAAGCTTTGCTAGGTGAAATTACTACCATAGAATTCCATCTTATTTATGAGGGTTGCCACGGCATTTTCGGTCGTAGGATTGCAGTTTAAAGATTGTAGTGAGAGAATGCAAATGACTGTGAGTCTCAGATTCCACTAACCGTCAATTGGCCTGTGTATTCGTTGATCTCCTCAAAAAATGTAAAAAAAAATACCGTTCTCCGTTATCTCCGAAGTTTACTTATAATATTTTTTTTTAATCCTGTTGTATAGATATAATTATATGAGCAAAATAAAATGTAGTGTTAAATATTTAAAGATTTTGAGAAAAAATCGTCCAAAAAAAATTTACCTTATTGCTTAGAAGATAAAGAATGATGGGCAAAAATGTATGGAACCCAGCCCAAACACCAATAGTATTATAATTATAACGTTTGTAGGCTTATTGATCCCACTATTTTCTGTCATTGTTATTATGACGACTAGACTGTAAAGGCTGGGAGAATCGAGATATCATATGATGAAATATTTAAGTTCGTACAGACCCGGAATGAAAACTTTCAACTCTATGGGGACGTGTTAAGGACAAACCCTCAAATTCAGCAATTATGATTGACTGATTTCGCTATCCATAAGGCTCGTAGCTCTGTGCTATGGCACATGTTGAAGATTTGATTTGCAACTATTTAATTGGTGCATTTTTTTTTAAAGAATAAAGCTATACTGATATAATCAAGCATAAGAGTTTTTTGTTTGTGGGTTTCTGCGTTTGTTTAAACGGTTTATCTTTCGAACTACCCGTCGGATTGGAATAAATCTTTTTGTACATGATAGCCAGTTTCATGTGAAATAGTTAAGTGAAAAAACGGTCAAGCGTGAGTCAGATATACGGGAAATAGCATTGTAACGCATGCGGGGCACAGGGCAGAATATGCAAACATAGGTTGACTGTTCTTTCCCATCATACTCATAAATCATAACTATTCGGTAGATAGGTATAAACAGGTAGTTAAGTCAGTACTAATAATTAGCACCAAACCCAACGTTTGCATATTCTATAGGCTTCACACTTTCGATTTATATGTAATTCGTCTATTAAACAAGCAATAGCAATTTAAAAATAATTTTGATTTTTTTCAGCGTGCGTATTCGCTAGTTTGATATAAAATACTTTTTATCGAATAAATAGCCCGGTGAAGTTAATCTCATATTCGGATCTTAGACCATTAGTACCTACTGTTTGACACAACCTACAATTTTTATTCCATTTAAATAATAATTATCTCATACAATTAATGAAAAAACAACGAACGATTAAGCAATAATGAATCCTTCAGAAAATTTGACTTTATTATTCACAAGTTAATGTGGAGTTATAACGGTAGATTAGTCCGTTTTTTTTTGAATATTACATTTTATTATTAGGGAATATATTAATAAATCACTTCAAATTCCCGATTCACGTGCAGAAACTAGTTAAATAATGGACAAGGTAATGAATTGAGTACAATAGAGCCAGTCTTATTGTCAGCAGCAATTACTGTCAGACGATAAGAGATGTTAAGAGCTCCTGTCTAGACGATATCGATGAACTAAGGTTTAGGACCGACTTGACAGATGGAGAAATGGTAAATGAAAAGTTTTTATAGTTTTGAAACTGGATTTAACATAATATACATACATAAACTCACGCCTTCATTCCCAGAGTGGGGTAGGCAGAGCTAAATAATTACCAACTGGATTTAAATTGTATATTAATATAGTTTAACCTCTGCAACACTTTTAATTAATGACGATGCGCTGGCCTAGTTGGTAGTGACCCTGCCTACGAAGCTTGTGGTCTTGGGTTCAAATCCCGGTAAGGGTAGATATTTGTGTGATGAGCGCAAATATTTGTTCTCCTGGGTCATGGATGTTTTCTATGTATTTAAGTATATATTTCTCTATATAAGTATTTATATCGTTGTCTAGTACCCATAGTACAAGCCTAGAGCTTAGTTTGGGACTAGGTCAATTGGTGTGACATTGTCCCCTGATATTTATTTATTTATTTATTCATTGGAATTAGATTAGTACTGGTACAGTCGGCTAAAGTATTCTTACTTTGATGACTATAAAAACGCGTAGCTGTCAATAAAAATCATACAAATTTAGCTCCGGGCTATAAACGTTTCACGATTTTTTAATAAGTATGTTATAGGTTAAAACTGCCAGAATTAAATGGGACTGGGCTGGCCACATCAGCCGCATGCACCCGGATAGGTGGGCTAAAGTAGTCACCAAATGGGTGCCGCAAGACGGGTGGCGAAGACGAGGCAGGCCCAGGCGGAGATGGCGGGACGACCTGGACGCGTTTCTTGACAACTGGCTGGACGTTGCCACTGATAGGGATTTGTGGAAATTAAGGGGGGAGGCCTTTGCCCAGCAGTGGGACACTCAACAGGCTGATAAAATAAAAAAAAAGTTATAGGTAGTTGTTATAAAAATATAGGTTTGTACAGTTTCTTTTTTTCGTTGAAAGGAAAACAACAGACTTACCTTACAATATGTTCAAAAATCGTAAAAACCGAACAACATTTTAGTGGAGATATATGTTATAGTATTTTTAAGTAGTTTTTTGTAAAAGAAGTACATACATACATACATACATAAACTCACGCCTTCATTCCCAGAGTGGGGTAGGCAGAGCTACAGAATTACCAACAAGTCTTAAAACTTCTTGATAATTCTATAACCACATTTTGCACAAGTAGGCTAAGATGTTTCCCAGTGTATTAGTGACAGGTAGCAAGCCCATCGCCTAACAGTACTGCAAGCCTTTATTCCCTTAGTCGCCTCTTACGACATCCACGGGAAGACATGGAGTGGCACTATTCTAACTCGGCAACCACACGGCATACGGCACGGCAACAAGTAATCTTACAACAAAAATTATAATAAAACTAAGTTAATTCCGTACTCAGAGAGTTTATATGTTTGTAAAAAAATACGCTTAAAATAATCATTGGATTTAGTATTGTGTACCAGTACTTTTTAATCCCTAGAGCCAAGAAGTGTTACCACCACCAGGCCACCGATATAAGGCGTCAAAAGGACGCTTTTTTATGGCATAGATAAAGCAAACGAACACACAGGCCACCTGATGGTAAGTGGAAACTGTGTGTGTAAAAGAAGTAATTGCACAAAAAATCAAATATACGATAAATAAAAACTCCCGAAATAATTGAAAGAAAAAAAAGGAAGAAAATATATTTATTCGTGACGAACAGACTTACAAAAGGAACAAAATAGTGACATGGACAAAAGAACAGTTGTCACGAAATGGCTCCAACTCAGCGTTATGCTGGCATTAAAGCCAGTGCTGCTTTTCCTTTGGAATTGTAACCCTATTTGCTTCTTATTTCATGGGCTTTGTTCCAATTGGTAAATCTGGCTTTTTTAAACCTAGCTAAAAACCATCCAAGTTTAATTAGCTTTTTAATAGGTACATACATCAAACTGTGTCCGAAACATCCATTTGGAAGCTAAATGCCATAATAGTCTTAATAATCAGATCATGTCGTGTGGTCGCCGGGTTAGAATAGTGCCACTCCATGCCTTCCCGTGGATGTCGTAAGAGGCGACTAAGGGAATAAAGGCTTGCAGTACTGTTAGGGGATCGGCTTGCTACCTGTCACTAATACCTATATACACTGTTAAACATCTTAGCCTAATTGTGCAAATTGTGGTTACAGAGTTATCAGCAAGTTTTTAGAGTTGTTGGTAATTCTGTAGCTCTGCCTACCCCACTCTGAGAGTGAAGGCGTGAAGGTATGTTTGTATGTATGTATGTAATCTACAGATTTTTACGTCACCCCTCGTTTTACGTCAGGGGTTGGTAATATAAGCCATTTTTAACTAGCTTCTGGCCGCGACTTCATTCGAGTAGAATTTGTTATTCGGACATCCCATCTTGCGGGTGATTTCAAATTATCGTTATTTTCTCTTAACTTTTTTTTTTCTATTCCAAATTTTATCCAAATCCGTCCAGCCGTTGCAGCGTGAAGGAGTAACAAACGAACAGACACACAAACTTTCGCTTATAATGTTAGTGAGTTGAGATGTTATTTGAACGCCAGTTAATAATATTAAAATTTCTTTGGTGATGCAAGTCAAAGGCGTGACCACATGCTCCCGTCTTAAATAAATCTTTCCTCAAATTCAAATTTAATGGAACCCCAAACTTTTTTTACTGCCTGTTTGTATTTTTATCTACTCTCATATCGTAAAGTTCGAATTATAAACTTCAAAACGAATTTATATTGGCATCACTACATAGTATAAAACAAAGTCGCTTGCGCTGTCTGTCCCTATGTATGCTTAAATCTTTAAAACTACGCAACGGATTTTGATGCGGTTTTTTTTAATAGATAGAGTGATTCTTAAGGAAGGTTTATATGTATAATACATTCCACGCGGGCGAAGCCGCGGGCGGGTCGCTAGTACTTTATAAACACAATACCGAAATAAATAAAAAAAACACTTTATAACATTATTTCTCTAACAAAATAATGTTATAAAGTAATTTTTTTACTATTACGATACAAGTTAATCCAAAAAGTTAATGTCACCAACGAGGTTCCATATAATTTTTTTTTTATATTGGAACCACATGCGGTTCGCGTAATTTTTATAGCATTACAAAAATTTTCATTCCAATTTTTACTTGTCTGTGACAGCGCCCGCTTTAACGCATGCGCGGTGATGTGCTAGGTTTTGGCGCCATTAATTAAATACGTTTTGCTGTAGTTACTTTATTAACTTTGATCTTTTATTTAGTAGGTTGAATCGCAATGTATGAGAGTAGATAAAGTAGTGTATGAAACTGCACATAACTAGGTATTAAAACACTCGTGTGATACTATTAAAAACCTCGCCTAGCGGCTCGGTTCTTAAACACACACTCGTGTTTTAATCCTCTTTATGCAACAATTTCATAAACTACTATTTTCACATATAAAAACACTTTTTAAACTTAACCCCACTGCAGCATAATACACAAATCACGCAATTTTGCACGTGGACCTGTAAAAAATGCAATATCCGCCATATTGCACCCGCCACGTTGCGGTAGTCATAAATCCTGGAAGGGCAAGGGAAATCTTTATAGTGCCAGCGTTGTTTCAGATAAGGGTCACCTGAGGTATACGAGGGGTGATCCAAAAGTTTTGATAATCGGTATTAAAAATGGGAGATATGTAAATCGTTATATTTTAATTGAAATAAGCACACTTTCTATATTTCCAAACACTTATTAACGTCACTCAATTGTTTTATTTTACCACTATAAAAATAATTTTACTTTAGGAGGTCAAAATGGTCAAATTTTGTACGTTCACTAAATCATCATAAGCTCGTGATTTTTATGTAGCTGTTTTTTAACATTAGTGAATGAGAAGTAGTAGTCGAAAGTTAGGGCTCAATAACGGGGAGAGCGGTTCTCAGTTCTGATCTTTGGTCGATGAGCAGCACCCTTGTGAATTAGAAGCCTCTGAAGCACATTTCCTGCCACAAATTCGTTTTTTTTTTCTTGAGCTTGTTTTTAATATTTTCCCATAACTATGATAGAATAATGTTATATAACTCTCCTAGATTATTTAAACACAATTGCTAAAAACGAATGTCAAAGTATTTATTTGTAGGCCTCAATAATCCTGGGCGAGGCCGAAAAAACCACCCTAAGTTTTGGTGACAGAGCTGGAGATAAAAAATCCACTGCAATGATAACTTATTTATCATTTAAATCATAATGATAAATCAAGGTTTTATTTTCAAAAACAATATTTTTTATTAGTGTACCAGAAGTTTCTCCACACCGCTCCAAATTATTACAAAACTAACTCTTATTTTACCGTCTTGTAAAATTATTCATACAGATGTTTTTTGTTTAACTATCACAGAAAAACAAATGAACAATATAGTATTTTTTTTTCTCTAATTTAAGTTTGATTAGTGCCATGGTATATTCCACATTAAAAAAATATCATTATGTGCATGGTTCATACTGATTCTCAAAACTTATGGATCACCCCTCGTACAGGATGCTAGCGTAGACGCAAGTGTATTATAAATTTAAAAGCTGCGTATTTTTGCTTGAATTGTTGACCTTGATTTTTAGGGGTTCCGTATTCTAAGGGTACGGAACCCTATTACTTTGAAGTCGTACAATGTATATCTCAGTCTTTCTGTTTGTCACTGTGCTGCATCTCTTAAACTGTAATAGGTGGAGATACGAAATTATCAAAATGTGAATAACAACATTATAGCTATTTAACTATAAACAAGAAATTAAACAATAATATAAGTGTAACGGATCGTTTGACAAACGAGAACTGTCAAAGATTACTTTTCTCATTTCTTTTTTTTTAATAGGAGACCAAGGCGTAAGATGGAAACAGGCATAGAAAGTTATGAACTGTCACCTCAGTGTTTTAAAAAAATATTTCGGAAAAACTATAAAAGATAAAAATAAAAGGATTTTTACTCTCAGATCTATATAATAATTCCTATATGAAATGAAATATAAAATACACCTCTTCAAAAAACTATACTCACCCAATTGTTGCAAACTGGTCCCAACTGAGCATATTATGCTGGCTGTGAAGCCAACGCTGGTCTTCTGTTGGGACCGCTCGGTGGAAACACGGAAGGTAATTATAGGGGTACGGGTCGGGTGGCATAAAGTTTGAAGTCATATTTTTGATTTGCTTACGTGGATTCGTCATACTCATCATTAGTATCATTACGCATAACTGTAAATAGTCATACATTTATGCGCATAACATTTTTAATCATATTGTTTAAGAACATATTGTGTAACGCGCATAAATTTGATGCGCATAAAATTATTTTACCATACATTATAATGGTCATATAGTTTTTCCGCTCTTTTATAAAAAAATAACCCTAACCTATCCGATCCGAGTCGGTTTTGCCACTAACTTTACATTATATTAATATTATGACTAAATAAATTTATTTATTTATTTATTTATTTATTTATTAAGGATATCAACAGCACATTACAATTCATAAAAGCAGTAAATTAACAAGAGAATAGTGCCAATTACAGACATCCACCAACGAGCAATGAATAAAGAACAACAACTACAGATACATGTAAGTAGTTTAGTAGTAAGTAAATAGAGACGATCGTTACAGTTACGTACAGAATAGATGCGTGATGCGACTGTGGTCGCATATTGTGTGTGTGTGTGTGTGTGTGTGTGTGTGTGTGTGTGTGTGTGTGTGTGTGTGTGTGTGTGTGTGTGTGTGTGTGTGTGTGTGTGTGTGTGTGTGTGTGTGTGTGTGTGTGTGTGTGTGTGTGTGTGAGAGAGAAAGAGGCTCACGAACGGAAACTTTTAACAACTGCTGATTTGAAAGATGTTTTCGACGAATGTATGACATTCTACATTATGGTTAAACCAATTATGGCTCCGTATAATTATGACAGGGAACAAGACCATAGTTATGCAGAAAGAGACCAGAGCCATTTTTTCGCAAAATGAGTTAGGTATGCCATCGTGAACTAGATTTTTCAAACTATATTCTGGTGAAAGCGACTTATTTTTAGCACGTCATTCCATTGAATTATACAATTATGTATAAAACGACCAATAACGAAATTTGCGTTCTATAATGTCGAAAGCAGCCAAACTAATTGATTTAGACTATTTTGTCCGTTAAAATACTATGTTTTTAATCTGCAGAACACAACCAATCTGCTATCGGTCAACTAGTCGGATTATACAATAAACAAAG
Source organism: Acleris emargana (assembly GCA_927399475.2). Taxonomy (NCBI): domain Eukaryota; kingdom Metazoa; phylum Arthropoda; class Insecta; order Lepidoptera; family Tortricidae; genus Acleris; species Acleris emargana. Next base: position 3,462,517 of record OV656858.1, read on the forward strand.
GTATCAAGTGAGCACATTATTTAATCTGCTTAAAACGACCAAGCAGATAGTCGGTTTCAGCAATTGATGTTTTTCGTTCTACCCCATGTTTGGTCGTTTTCGCAGAGTGCCCGTACAAATTTTGTTGTCACTTTCTTCTTATTAGTAATGATCGACGCAACAGTGTGCAACAGTTCTGCGTTTTCCATTCATCCATCCAGTATTGTAATCAGCATAAGTCGACTAGGGTAATAGATGATTACGATCTACATATAGCTCTTTTTATAAAAATACAAGTATGCAATATTATATTCAGTATAAGTCAGCCAGAGTAATGGTCACTTTCATTGAATTATGATCGAAAGCAGGATATCAAATATTAATTCTACGGAAAACGACCAACTACTTTGTTTTTTAAAAAAACCTACGAAAACTCCGATTTATTTGTATAAAATGCACTAAATAAATTGCATTAAACTATTTTCTACCAATTTCAGTTATTTATTTTTAAGAAAACATATAAAAGAAACTAAAAAAATATATTTTTTTACCTTAAAACGGCTTTATCTCGAAACCGGTTTTATATTCTTGGTCTCTTTCTGCATAATTATGGTCTATTATGCCATAGTACAAGTTATGCCAAATAAAATATATGAGCATCAACTTAATGCGTAATGTGTTATGACAATCGAAATTATGACAATAGTTGATATGCGACCAGACAGACACCCGTAATATAGACATAATGAATAATTTTAACAAACAAAACACAAGCAAAATAAAATAAATAAATAATGAGTATAATTAGGATTGTTCATATTTTTTTAAATTACTCTTACTTATTATTGTCGGGTAGGAGGACCTTGTGCAGAGTCCGTCCGGGTTGGTACTACCATTAACCTACCGCCAAACAGCAGTGTTCGCATTGTTGAGTTCCGGTTTTGGGATAAGACAGCCGGTGAAATGACTAGCATAGAGGCATTCCATCTTTCTTCCTCAGGGTTGGCATTGCATTTGCAGTCAGTGCAGGCTTGTACAGTCTACAGAGATTTTTCACCTTATTGCTTTGTAAAATACTAAATGTAAATAAAAACAGGATTACTTATAATAAGAACTTGATATAAAAAAATATCAGAGATTCATCTTTGAAATATTTGCACTTACCGGACATCGAATCCAGATTCTTACCAACTGCCAATCGCGTCGTAAAATTCCCTCCGGCCACGTGGTTCGACAGTGTTGTCCGACACTCGGACTACAAGGAATTTTATATTCCACTTAGTTCGACACTCGAACTACAAGGAATTCTTATTTTCCACATAGTTCGACACTCGGACTACAAGGAAGCCTTTTTTTCCACTTAGTTCGACACTCGGACTACAAGGAATTCTTATTTTCTACTTAGTCCGACACTCGGACTACAAGGAATTCTTATTTTCCAATTAGATCGACACTCGGACTACAAGGAATTTTATATTCCACTTAGTTCGACCTTCAAACTTCATTTACACCATTTTCATTAATTAAAACACCTTATGTGCACAGCAGTTGCAAGAGCAACTATCCTTTACTCATTTTGACCTTTAGTAAAATTACCAAACGTCTTAGCATTTCTGAAAACTGCTCTGGCGAAATGGTAATAACATCTTTTTAAAATTTCCTGTGGAAATGCTGTTTATAAAGCCTCCATTAGAGCGGGTTCAAAATTGGTCATAATTTGAAGAGGGTTGAACTCTGGTAAACAAATTTTAAGGACATCATATTTGTTATTAGACTACATAAGTCTCCATCTGCCATTTCTACCAGCACATTTGATTCGGGCCGGATGGGAGTATATTTGGGACGACCTTTACGACTCAGATAATACAGGATTGCATAAGTTTAAGCAGTACATGGAAGGACAATGGCTAACCACCGATAATTTTATCAGAAAGTGGTCGGTGCACGGAGAAACACTTCGCACAAATAACAGCCTCGAAGGTTGGCATGGCATGCGAAGTTAAATGATCTCGTCGTGAGGAAAAAAAATCAAGATATTAAAATTATTATCTATATTGAAAAAGGATAGTGACCTGAATGTGCTCAAAATGAAGGGAGGAATATTAAAAAAAAACGCAAGGAGAAAAGTATTTTATGCGATCAGTTTGTATGTTGATCATGTCGACATTGACGTGGGATTTTTTGTCGAGCGAATGTCCTGGAAAGGGTTGATGTTCAATAAAAAAAAAAAGTGAATACTAGGACATATCGACACCTCCTAAGTATACTGATGCAAGTGGTCTTTTTGCGATTTTAGTTTTTTTGCATTTTTATGATTAAAATACTTATATTTACCTCCCACAATTTTTTTGTGCTGAAATTCCTACTACTTCCTGAAATAAAGTGACGTATACCAATGCAAGTAACACTATTTTGTAAATCGGTACGTTGTATACTGAGTCAAGCCGCTTGCACCACAGTACGCGGGACCGATTCCGTGGAGGGGCTGCGTGTGAGCGGTACAACTGACAGTTGGCTCAGTATGCTCGCAAACCATTAACGCGAGCGGACGTTGGCTCAGTATGCTCGCGTCTGTGGCGACGCAATATAAGTGTAATGTACCTACTAAGTTCGGTTTTAAGTTTAATTTTAATATTCAATACTTGTGTTGTCTCTAATCAGTAATTTGTTCGTATTAATTAATGATAATAAAACAAGTAACAAATCAAAATGAAGCGAACGAGAGGAAAACAATTAGTTGCAATGGTTTTAAATTAATCATTTATTTTATTACTGCAATAATTCAGTTTATTTTATGACACTACGCTTTAATTATGCATGTTTAGGGTTCCGTACCCAAAAAAATAAAAACAGGACCTACCTAAGTACTAAGACTCCACTGTCCGTCTGTCTGTCTGTCACCAGGCTGTATCTCATGAACCGTGATAGGTAGACAGTTGAAATTTTCACAGATAATGTATTTCTGTTGCCGCTATAACAACAAATGCTAAAAACAGGTTAAAATAATAAATATTTAAGGCAACAAACGTGATTTTTTTGCCGTTTTTTTGTTCGATATTAATAACGGCAACTGGTAAAGTGTCTAATGTTGTATAGATAATGGTATTGAACCCTTCGTGCGCAAGTCCGACTCTCACTTGGCCGGTTTTTATTTTATAATGACGTAGGTAGTGACCCTGCCTACGTAGCTAGCGGTCCCGACTTCAAGTCCCGGTCAGGGCAAACATTTGTGTGATGAGCGCATGTATTCGTTTCTAGTCTTGGGTGTTTTCTATGAGTATAGTGTATCTTGGTCTTAGTGGATAGTGTTTGGTGCTGGTGCCTAGTGCAGGGTCAGTCCTGAGAGGTGTGGACGGTTTTTTATTAGAGAAAGCTAGGGATAGAAGATATGTGAAATTAATAAGTTTCGGGACGGAGCAAGGAAGAATATCATATGAAGGAACTGATCGGTTTGGACAATTGAAAAAAAATGTTGCCCGTGGAACCATCCTCAAGGCCACATGCAAAAGTAGGGGATTGAATAATACCCTGTGGTGTGAAGTCTCAAGCTGTCTTACAGCCCTCGAGACCAGCTCAGAGACGGGTAACCTAGTATCGATAGAGGTCTATTGTCTTGGATTCACTGCACAGAAATTAATTTCAGAAAATAGCTCTTTCGTTTTCTGATAAATTCTCTGCTTTAAGGCTCTTAAGTGCAGTAGGGGAGTCGAGGTTTTTATGAACGAACTCATCAACGAAATGTAATGTACATTAATAACGTTACGCCATTTTGTTTAGTTAACGTTTGCATAACAACCAGATATCGCTTTCAAAAAACTCGGATTACTTTAACCCTAGGGTAAAATTTACCCATCTTTAAAACTGTGACTATTTTAGTGGTAACCATTTTTAAATTGGTTAAATAAATGTATAGCTATAAAAGTAGCTTAGTCCTGATGTAGCATTTAATAGAATGATTAAATATAAAGATAGTTTTTGGCGTTGTCAATGTTACCCCTAGGGCTAAAGTAACCCCAGTTTACGAAGTCATTTATTTTTAGATAAGTATTTTTTTAATGGGAAATTAGCAGATAAATCTAGAACCTATTGCCATTAGCATTCTTAAAACTATAATCTGAAGACCGCAATCGAATGCTCTTTTGCTAAATTATAATCCGTATGCCAAGAGAGATAAACGTAATTACAGATCAAAATGAAATTTTCAAGTGAAAATCTTCATACTCTGTATTTTTTATAAATAAATATTGGGTAATGTTGTTTTTAGAGTCTATTACTAAGACTCCGCTGACCAACTTTTTGTTTTGTTTTTAAATAATATTTTATTATTAGGGTTAATTGAACACATTATGAATACCAAAATGATCAAAAACTTTCTTGAAAGATAATTTAATTAAGTTCCTTTATTTCCCTTACTACTAGTAAAGAGGTAAAAGCATTTGTTATATTCGTTTCTATTACTTAAAATAATTATGGCTGTAATAAAAATGAAAGTAAGTTTATACCAGAATAAAACCGTTATTTTGCATATTTCTATCTTTTCATTTAAACAACATAAGTTAAAGCATATTTTTAAAAGTCAACCCTTATTATTTTTATACATAAAACATGAAAATATTATAAAAGTAAACTGGTTCAAGTGACATGACTTTTATTGTAAACTGGTACAAGTGATTATTAATGCCCTAAAAATAATAATAAGGGGTAACAGAGCAAAGCAATATAATTATTTATAAAATATATCACCCATAATCACTTAATTACCTATAAAAATAATGAATATATGCTAAATTGTGATAATTGCAACAAACGATGTATACTGGATCAAGTGTTAGTTAGCTCAGTGTACTATAAATGGAAACACACTTGATACGCGTATACTAGTTTTTCTGCGCTTTTCTAAAAAACTACCAAATATATTTAAATTCTATTGATGTAGAAAAAAACGTAGCGCTTTCATTAGGATAACTCTAAAATTTCATTGCATTATCTTAAAAAGAAAAAAAGTTAAACATGTATTTACCTTTGCACGGCTCTCCTGGAAAATCGTGATTTTGCACTTGCATCAGTATACTTAGGAGGTGTCGATATTATAGTTTAGTTTCAAGAAGTATGTTATATTTGGTTTACTATTTAATTCAATAAATTTATGCTTATTATTCCATAACCCATATGGGAGTTTTAATTAATGAAAAAATATGAAATTGAAGTTTGAAGGTCGAACTAAATGGAATATAAAATTCCTTGTAGTCCAAGTGTCGGTCTAATTGGAAAATAAGAATTCCTTGTAGTCCGAGTGTCGGACTAAGTGGAAAATAAGAATTCCTTGTAGTCCGAGTGTCGAACTAAGTGGAAAATAAGACTTCCTTGTAGTCCGAGTGTCGAACTAAGTGGAAAATAAGAATTCCTTGTAGTTCGAGTGTCAAACTAAGTAGAATATAAAATTCCTTGTAGTCCGAGTGTCGGGCAACGCTGTCGAACCACGTGGCCGGAGGGGTAAAATTGTCAAAGTTTTCTAGAATCAATAAAAATTGTTTTGTTTTTCGACATAATATGTGTCACAAAAATATTCAGTCCAAAAAACGCTTTAAAATGTTACCAAAAATCAATGTACACCTACCTAGTTATTAAAAAAAATATTCAATAAAACTGTCTCCAACAATATGAGTTTCGATATTAAACGTCTAAAAACCACTACAATACCTACGTCAGAGCACATAAAGACGTGTTTTTACATTATTCATGACCTGAGCAGCGACAGTCCGAGCGTTTGGTTAAAATTCTTGTCGACGAGGTACTTATAGGAAGATGGATGGACGAATTTAACGATGTTTAAAGCATTACTGGGGTTATTCGAGTAAAACAATTTCTTCTTGGGTTTCCAGATCGTTAAAAAATATAACTTTCAGATTTTTCTATATTAAGTTTGACTAAACTTCTAAAGCAATTATTGCACAATATCGCCTTGTAAGTATGTGTGTCCTTAGCTATTTCTGTATCCAAGGTTGTCTGAAAGAAATCGCTATTTACGATGCAGTTTGCCTAGTTAGTAGTGACCATGCTTACAAAGCTAGCGGTCCCTGGTTCGATTATTCTGTGATAACCGCAAGTAATTGTTTCTGAATCTTGTTTTCTTAGTATGTTTTTTTACAAATAAAACAGTTGATTAATTATAATATGTTTAAATCAAGGCCATGTCAACAAATCTGCTAAATTAGGCCAATCTCGCTTTTACTTATAGGTTAGGTTAGGTTAGAGTTGCGTCAAGGCGCGAAGCGCCATAACTAGGGGAACAGGAGCTCCGGCTAGCAGAGCTCCGTCGCTTTGTATAGGTATAATAGTAACTTAAAAAGGTGACTACGAGTCATCTTTTAAGTTACTATTATACTATTTATTGAGTCAGTAGGTGTAATATGGGGGAAAATAAAAAAATAAGTAACTGAAGTAGGTAAGTTTTATTATGGGCTTGGTTTTTATTCAAAAAGAACGTTATGCTCAATAAATACTATACAAAGTGACCGTTATACTGATTGTCAGTTATGCAGATTGATTAGTATGCTACTAAACTATTAATGCTTTTGAAATTATGCAATTCGTTTATATGCATTTTATTGTTAAACCATTTTAATCATTACCGCAGATCAAAATTATGCAATTAGTATTATGAAAAATGAAAATTAGAACTAAGTTTTTATTCAAAACATTACACACCCATGATAATTATAATACTCCATCATTGTTAAAAGTATGACCGACCCTTGAGTTTCTCGCGGTGCTTTTTCTCAGCAGTGCAGTGGTCTCCTCTTGGGAAGCGCTGCTATTTTTAAGACGACTTAAAGTACCTGTGTGGATATTTTACTGAATAAACATCTTTATCACTTATCTTTGAACAATGACATTCATCTTCATTGCCAAGTTAACATTTTATAACAAATTGACCTTATAAAAGACAGAAATAAATCATTTCCAGAGCTCCATCATCAAATAAACTGAAAATATCCCAAGACTTAACTTCAAATAAGAGGCGGTAAGCCTTCCATTGTATCCCTAACCTAGATTCATAAAGAATAATTCCGAGCAATTTTGTTACAAGTAAAATGTTATAAGGAGAAATCGCCTTTCTTATAACAATAGTCGGGAACCTAATCATAGCGCCATTTATGAACAATTCTCTCTCAGAAGAATAATATCAGTCTCTCAAACATGCGGACTCACTGTTAGTTCGAGTGGCAAGCAATTTCTGCAAACATAAAAACAGTTAACTCGTAACTTAAAAGTAGGTTACATAACATACGCGGTTAGATGGTTCACTAATGTTTGACCAAAAAATTATTGACAAATGGTCATTTGACAAACAACGTTTCACCAAATGATCATTTGGCAAACGAGACAGCCTAACCTATCCGAGTCGGCTATGCTCTGATTCGTCTTCCTCGTAAAATGTAAATTTAACTGTTGATCATTTGGAAAAGTAAGTCATTTGTAAAATGACTGGTGGTACAATGATCAATTGACTTAACATTTTTTTGCAAAACGTTGTTTGTCAAGTGTAATTTTGCCAAATGACTTTTGGTCAAACGGCAGGACACCCGGTTAAATAAACATAGCAACAAACAACCTTTATCAAAAAAAATGCATAAAATATATTCATATCAGAAAATTATATCAGAGACAATGTCACACCAACTGATCTAGTCCCAAACTAAGCTCTAGGCTTGTACTATAGGTACTAGACAACGATATAAATACTTAAGTATATAGAGAAATAGACACTTAAATAAATAGAAAACATCCATGACTCGGAAACAACAATTCGCGCTCACACACAAATATCAGCCCTTACCGGGGTTTGAGCCGCTAGCTTCGTAGGCGGGTCATTACCAACTAGGCCAGCGCGTCGTCAGCGTGTCGGTAAGCACGTTTCGTAATAGCAATTGATTCACGTATTGAATTGCATTTATATTAGACATTATCTGTACGTTTATCTAGCCGCGCATTATCTAGTATTGTAGTAAAGTCTAGTGTTGTTAACATTGTATTTATACGCATGTGTAATTGTAATTAAATGAGATTGTGACTGACTGACTAAGTGGTTACCCTCTCACCCCTACCAATCATCATCATTATGTCAGCTGAAAGTCATCCACTGCTGGAAATAGGCCTCTCCCAAGGCTCTCCACTGAGACCGGTCTTGTGCTTTTCGCATCCACCGCGTTCCCGCGATAGCCCGAAGAATAGCTAAAATTAAGTGGCAGTGGGCGGAGCACATCGCTCGTAGGACTGTAGCCGATGGGGTCAGAAGGTTTTTGAGTGGCGTCCGCGGACCGGGAGACAAGCTGTAGGTAGGCCTCCAACAAGATGGAGTGACGACCTTGTAAAGATCGCGGGAACCCATACGGATATCTCCGGTGAAATGCATCATAATCCGTCACAGTAATTAATAATTTTTATTACATAATGATGAGTGGAGATGTAGGGTCGCACATGCAGTGATCAGATTCAAGATGTACTGAATAAGAGCCAAATCAAAAGCACCTGAAACCGACATAAGTGCACAAAGAGGTTGATGAATGTAGAGGAAGCAGAAGTTGTATGTTTAGACCGGTGCACTTGGTGTTTCACAGTGTCTGCCTACCCCATTGGGAGACAGGCGTGAAGTTATGTATGTGTGTTAGTAATAACATAGAACACGCTTGATTGGGGATCTCCTTGAAATTATCGACAAACATTTCATCGAATGTGTCATTTCACCGAATTTCATTTCATCGAAAACTAATTTCTGCTGAAACCTTGTAGTTTTCAGGTTATCTTAAGCATTTGTTACGTAGGTTAGGTTGGGTAAGACTTGTGACCACAATAAAAATAAAGCTCCGGCACGTGGAAATGCCTGTCGATAAAATGAAAATTCGGCGAAGTGAATCGTTCTCTGAATTGAGTTTCGATATTTCAATCTAATTGCGATCTAAGTATTTTTTAGTATAAAATCAACCAAACTGTAGGTACATTTTAAGACTACTTAAATGTATGTATGTATGTGTTTCTGTGTGATGCCCTGTAGACTGAACGGGTATTACACAGGGATACTCATTATTTTAACACTTTTTTGGTAATGGCTAAACACGATTGAACGACTTGAACGGGTGCTTTTTGCTTTGTCACCCTTCCTTAATAGCTGTGTGTAACAATCTGTCAGACATCTTCCGCAATTTCTGTTATAACCTGAATGGGCCACTCGTTATTAATCCGAGAGGGCTCGAGGCGAAGAATCTTTTTCCGCATATTGGGAGGCAGGATTGCGGAAGAACGGTGGGCATTTAATTTGGGCACAGAAATATTTGTGTACGATTAAGTCTTATTTTAGAGATCCGTGATTGAAAACCAGTCACAGGCTTTTGCGTGTATGGTTTTGTTAATTCACGACGGCCCGACTTTTTACTCACATTGACATAGACATTAAACTAACCATTACAGGGGCACTTATTGTTTCTAGAGGCTTAAACGGATGGCTTAAAGGCAATAGTACGAAAACGTTGCCTGGTTGATATGTAGAGTGCGAGGCAGTACCAACAGCCTCTGAGTATTCATCATCATCATCATGTCAGCCAAAAGACGTCCACTGCTGGACATAGGCCTCCCCCAAGGCTCTCCACTCAGACCGGTCTTGTGCTTTTCGCATTCTGAGTATTATACTAGATAAATTCGATTGCCCTGTAATGAAGCACTGGAATTTCGTCCGTATGGCTGACCTACCAGTCATATTTAATGTAAAATGAACTATTTAAATCTTTAATCATTTAACATAATAAATCTCTTATATTTAAATTTGTAAATAAAATATATTTTTGTTAAAATTATTTCTTTGTATTTTTGAAATTTATTTGTCGAAATTGTTTTGCCTTATTATTCATTATACTATTTAAGATATCCTCAAAACCACATAATTTAACTTATAATTGTTTGGTGGTCACAGATCTATTCTAACCTAACCTACTTAACCTATGCTCAAAATAAAAAGAAATGATTCAGCAAAATAATTTTTCGATGAAATTAAATTCGATGAATTGTTACATTCGATCAAATTAATGTCGGTGATTCAAGGAGATTCCTAATACAATCGATGAAGTGAAATAAAAAATATCACTGATCCTAAATAATAATATGAAATGGGTGCCTTCATGGGAGTAAATGATTTTATAATATCAGCGACGCGCATTCGATACTTCTGGTATTGCAGACGTCATCAGACTCGCGTGGTTGCCACCCCGTGTGGTTGCCGGGTTAGAATAGTACCACTCCATGTCTTCCCGTGGATGTCGTAAGAGGCGACTAAGGGAATAAGGGCTTGCAGTACTGTTAGGCGATGGGCTTGCAACCTGTCACTAATACGCTGGTAAACATCTTAGCCTAATTGTGCAAAGTGTGGTTACAGAATTATCAACAAGTTTTAAAAGTTGTTGGTAATTCTGTAGCTCTGACTACCCCACTTTGGGAATGAAGGCGTGAGTTTATGTATGTATGTGTATCAGACTCGCCATCGCCGTCAGGCGGTACGATTGTTTGCCATGATCGTGGCATAAGAAAAAGGTCAGCTCCACGTGTCAAAACCATAGTAAAAATAAAGTACATTTTAGTTTACCAACTAACAAATAAAACACAGTGTGTAATACAAATAAATATTATTTTATTTGTAGCTGTACATTACATCGTAGAGAATCCTCTTCTTTGAATAACTCAACATACACTTGACCAAATGATTATTAGCACTGACGAGTTTTCTTTTATGTTTCTGTCCAAATAATTGAGACGAAGGTAATTTCAGATATAAGTTAAGGTAGAATAATAAAAGAAACAGAACAATATTTTTATAGGTTAATGAGGAAGAATGTCCCCGATGCGGTAAACAGGCAGACATATTGATAATTTATGTAAGTATACACAAAATGGTTAACCTTACTTAGAACCTTGTCATTATAATTTTTCGCTGTCAATTACATAAGGTCAGGTGGGGTAAGGGGAACTACTGGGAAAGGGAAACACTAGTTGATGTATCAAAAACTATAGACCGCAGAGTTGTGATTACACGATCGATAAAGCAGTAACTGAGATTTATTTACAAAAAAAAACACAGATAGCGTTATCACAACTGAAACTGCGAGTGTGACAAAAACAATACTTTAGTTGACAAACAACGAAAACACGAATTCGACGTACCTTATTTAGATACTGATTTATGTTATAAAAAGTCTGGTAACAAGTCTGGAAATGTCAGTAAGTATTGATTTATAGATATATTTTGTTTGTATGCATAATTATAATTTTTTGCTGAATATGCTATAAATATTAAATTTTAATGTGATTCTTAACATAACCTACAAATGCATAAGTGGGGTAAGGGAAACTATCATGACCGGGTTAAGGGGGACATATGTTTATCTTTCCCGACGTCAGAAGTAACAAACATTTTGAGACAGGCATATTTTATAAAAAGTAGAAATAGTCTCTTGAATCGGTAACTAACTATAAATGTTAATATGATATTTTACACATTGCTTGGATACCGAAACAGCTGACCCCTCCATACCGATTATACCCTAAATGGCAAAATAGGTTATTGGTTTGTAAAAAACAATTGGGAAAAAGTTAAGTTATGGGGAAAATAATGTTAAGTATTAAACGATTCTATTGGTTATAATTATTGGTTATCTATTAACTATTATTATATGTTATTACTTACTTTTATTATGCTATTTTGTATGATGTCAAATGACGGTTGGCGATATGAACATCTTGTTTTAATCAAGACTACATTATTTTTTACAAAAAAATGCCTAGGAACTATGTGAGAACAATTGTATGCCAAAGAAAAGTAATTTAAATACGCTACTTGATTTTAACTATTACTTAATAAACATTACAATAAAAAATTACACCTACTTTTTACTTCCTTTGTTTTTAGTTGACTACCCCTGTTCAAAACTCGTACGTTTCCCTTACCCCAAATACCGATTGTGGTAAATATTTTATATTTGTAACCGTATTTCGTTAAGTATGAAGTACACATTTAAATAAAGGTGTTTTTAAAAATGTTTTGCGTATGAATAATCCAAACTAGTATTATTACTTGTAGATTTATTGAGACTGTTTCCCTTACCCCAAAAATAGGGAAAGGGAAACGATGGAACTAGTCTTACGAATAATCATTTTCTGGCGATGTGCATTAGAACTAGCATACAAAGTATTTTGTCCTGGAAAGCTAACGCAAATAAGTATGTTTTATCTTTAGCGAAAAAACTTAGAACCTTATACTTTGTAGTATATAACTCAAAATAAGATAAGAAGAATAAAGTATGTTCCCCTTACCCCACCTGACCTTACTTGTCATTTGATATGAAGTTAAAGTTTATTATAGGAAAGAATATGTATTTTCGTTTAGATACTGTACGTGGGATTAAAAATGGATATTGGTATTAGATGATAATCTAGTTAATTTGTTACAAATACGTCACTCAAACACAAGATCACTGAAGTCGTATTTAAGTATAATTGTTTGATAAAAAAGTCAAACTCAAAAGTGAAATGTAAAACAAAATTACAATATCATTTATATTCATAAGAACCTGCTCTTTTTAACAAAAAAATATCGATTCATCATTTTAAACCATCCTATATAAATAAAACAATTTATTTAATCAACATAAAATAGCACACCTGTATTCATGCCAAATTTTACTTTCACGAAATGTTTCTGTTATTTTAGTTATACGTGATAAAAATAAAATAATATGAACGTTATATTTAAGATTGTCTATGCCAGAAGCTTTCCCAAAGCTTGGGTGCCAAAAAAACATGTAGGCTTTTCTGTTGGGAAGAAAAAATAAGTCAATGGAAGTGACAGTTGAACTTGGAAATAATAGCACTGGCTTATCAATGGATGTTCTTTTGCTGATTTTAGATTTCTTACACGTTTGTATTATGGCGACGCGGTAGCCTAGTCGGTAGTGACACTGCCTACGAAGCTAGTGGTCCTGGGATCGATCCCCGGTACGAGCAAATATGTATTTGTGTTATGAGTACGAGTATTTGTTCCTGAGTCTTGTGTGTTTTCTACCCATAGTACACGCCTAGAGTTTCATTTGAGGCTTGGTCAAATTGTTTGAGATTGTCCGCTGATATTTATTAACAAATAAATAATGCTCATCACTAGGCATCGGAGTTTTTGTCGCACGGTAAGACTAATAGCAAGCTATGGAGTCGTCATTTGCCATAAATCTAAACTCTTATTCATATTAGCTTCGTATGCAAAACCACTATAAGCTAGGCTAACTATGTCGTAAAATTCAAACATCAAAAACGTTTTTATCGTGGACTTAACAGAATACGGTTCTGTAAAGTTCAATAAACGATAAGATCGGAATTTCTGTGGCATTTTTGAGATGTCATAACGACTTATCATTTAAAATCAAATCAAATCAAAATCTTTATTGCATATCACATTACATATATGACATTATTTACATTTATCTAATTTCAAGTAATAATCAAAGTAGTAATGTTTTCAAGTAGTAATGTCGATATATTAAACTTTATTATTGAGTGTAAGCAACTTTTCGGAAACGTAATGGAAAATATATGTTTATTTATGGTATCATGACTTTTTGCCAAATCATTATTTGGCAAACAATGTCATTCAACAAACTTTCATTTCGCAAAAATGTAATTGTGGTTAAACGATTACATATTTCATAGGCTAGACCGGCTTGTTAAAAAAAATTGGTTAGGTTAGACATATGAACACAAAAAATATAAAATAGCCTTATGGTGGGAAATACTGGGAAAGACTGAATACCCTATTCGCGCGTGACGTTAGGGCCCCTTGCAGTAAAGCTGCAGCGTTTCTGAGATGCCACAGGCAAGTCGCTGTGAAGGTGTATAATGCGCTTCCATTTGAAATTAAGTCCTTACAGAATACTGAATTCCTGGTTTCCTTGAAAAGGTACCTTATTAAATTAAGTCTATATAATTTATGCGAATTTTATAACGCAGAATAGTATGGTTGAAATTGAATACATATTATAATAATGTTTTTTGTTTTGTTTTTTTTAAGTATCGAGTCTATTTTAAATCTAGAATTATACCACCTAATGTATATGTTCATACAATTTAAGGCAAATAAATAAATAAATAAAAATACATCGTTGCGAAATGAAAGTGTGTAACATTGTTTGCCAAATAATTATTTGGTAAAATATTAGTGAAACTTTTTTTTATAAATAGCCTTAGAAACATTTACTTGTTAGCACTAACACTAATTTTGAACATGAAATTGAAAAAGCTGCACTGGCTTAGACATTGGTACCCGTATTTGGGCACTGATTAATTGTACAATATAATTAATTTCCAAGTAACTTTTATATTTGAATGCACTTACCCAAAGGTTATTTGGAAGATATCGCTTATTAGGGATAACACTTCCTGTGTATTATGTATTCGATTACGATTCTTTATTCTACCATAAATTATGAAAGCCTGAGCCGATTTAGATGAGTGTGGTATCGTTAGGATCCTTTCACTATCCCGGGCGACATAGGATACCTAAACTGTCAAAATTACAACAATGTTAAAATGTCACACCCCACAATTCCAAATCCTATTCCAAATCCTTCTCGGTGCATTCTGTCAGATTGTGGAACCGGCTACCGACTGGCATTAGGCAATCACAAACGGTAGATTCCCTAAAAGGCAAATTAAAGAAGTTTTGGCTTGACTCTAGCTCCTAAATATCAATTATCCTCTAGGTACGTAAAATGTAGTTTATTTATGTACTATTAACTATTAATATATATTTCTGTATCTATTTATGTAGGTATTTGAATGTAGTTTTATTTCAATTTTATTTATATAAGTTTTATTGGTTACTTAATGTGTTATATTCTTCTTCTTGTACACTTGTTTACTCGTTGCACAACCTTTCACTCTTCTCAATCTCTCAAGGGTTAGCTGGAAGAGATCCCTTAAAGGGATAAGTTCGCCTTTGTACATATTTTTATATTAATTGTATTGTTCTGTTTGTTCTTTTGTACAATAAAGTGTTTACATACATACATACATACATAATGCAGTCGGGTTTTTGAAGCTACTTTTCATTTAGTTTTATTTTAATTTTTGTTCTGTATTGTATATGTACGATAGCGAAAGTCGATAATTAAAGAAACTCTGGTCTCTGCTTATGAACTTGCAAAGGTTAATAAATAAATAAATAATAAATAAATAAATATCAGGGGACAATGTCACACCAATTGACCTAGTCCCAAACTAAGCTCTAGGCTTGTACTATGGGTACTAGACAACGATATAAATACTTATATAGAGAAATATATGCTTAAATACATAGAAAACATCCATGACTCAGGAACAAATATTCGCGTTCATCACACAAATATCTGCCCTTACCGGGATTTGAACCCAGGACCTCTAGCTTCGCAGGCAGGGTCACCACCAACTAGGCCAGCGCGTCGTCAAGTTCCTGGGTCAAGCTCCAAGCAGGCGTCAAGCTCCAAGGTGACTAGTTCTTTACGTGTAGGCAGGTTCTTTCAAACGAGGAACTTTGTTTTTTTGGCGTCAAAATGTAGATCAAAACAAAGCTTGTCAATCTAGATAAAACCATTCAAATCAGTAATGACACGCAGTAAGAGTAATAAAAAACAAATTCGAATCAAAACAGTCACGGGCGCCTCCTGAAACAATGTCTCGTAAAAAAACTTGGAGACGCCGCAGGGGGTCGCCAATCCAACTTTTAAATTATACTGCCCAAGGAAACTCGAAATCCATCTCGGATGAAAGAAATAGCCGAGTTTGTTGGCCAATTTGTGAATTAGTACGTGCTTCAGAGGGTATTTGGAGATGTGAGATTGCGGGGTGCTCAGTTTTTTAACAAAAATGAAAATGGAAATATAAAATGTATAATTTGAACAATTACACGAAGGCAAAAAAGTATTATGTACGTCACCTGTGTGATATTATCCCACAGGTGACGTACAAAATAAATATAATGATTATAATTAAACACAAGTAACGAAATTAAATTTGAATGTAAAATGATAATACAGGTAAAACTGTATGTACAGGCTTATAATATATCAAATCTGATACAAATACTAATAATGTCATTTTTCATTTTTTGTATTAAGCGACAAGGTTTA
This sequence comes from Acleris emargana, assembly GCA_927399475.2. Classification (NCBI taxonomy): domain Eukaryota; kingdom Metazoa; phylum Arthropoda; class Insecta; order Lepidoptera; family Tortricidae; genus Acleris; species Acleris emargana. The sequence goes on from OV656858.1 coordinate 3,478,692, forward strand.
CCAGAATAATGAAAAATATCAGATTTGTTCAGGTTCGTACAATTTTATTCCAGTCCATCAAGGATACCATGGCACTACCTATCCCTACAAATTGAATAAGCGTGAAATTTCATTACATGATAAAACGTTACACGCGTGTGGCTTGTTAAATATTTAATTTGCACATGTCATTAATGACAGGCTTATTAGTTATAATAAGGTTACTCTGGGTTTATTAAATTAATTTATTTTATCTGTTAATTATCTTAATGTTTTTAGTCACTTTTTTATTAAAATAATATTGAAATCTCGACGAAATCTGCTAGAATTTTAAAATGTTTAAGCACAGAAATACGAAGAATACGATATAGGGTCGATCTTTTTTTTTATCTAATCAAAACACCTATAACAAACGCATCACGAAGAATTTTCATTTCATCAAAAAGCTCATGTGTAACCTAACCTTACTTTGTATTTACATACATACATACATACATACCTTCACGCCTTCATTCCCAGAGTGGGGTAGGCAGAGCTACAGAATTACCAACAAGTCTTAAAACTTGTTGATAACTCTGTAACCACAATTTGCACAATTAGGCTAAGATGTTTAACAGTGTATATTAGTGACAGGTAGCAAGCCCATCGCCTAACAGTACTACAAGCCTTTAGTCCCTTAGTCGCCTCTTACGACTTCCACGGGAAGACATGGAGTGGCACAATTCTAAGCCGGCAACCACACGGCAACTTTGTATTTAATAATTAAAATATCCTAAAAATATCATGGTTCCAGCAGAAAATAACGTTTGATGACCTGAAATTCGATAAAATGATAGAAAATGATAGAGTTACCGAAAAAAAAGTAAAAATAATCTGTTTCTTGGAAATATTTGGTTATTAAAAGGTCGTTTTAAAAAGTAAGCGCTAAAAACTCAACTAGCTTAAGTAATACAAGTGGCATCATAAGAGTCATTATCTTAGTCTTTATCTTTACTTATGTTATAGATGTGAAAGTTTGTTTGTATGTTTGTTTGTATGTTTCGTCTTCATGGTCCAACGCCTCAAACGATTGACGTGAATTTTGTACAGATATATTTAAAAACTCGAAGAAAGATACAGGTTACTTTTTATCCCTAAAAACAAAGCGATAAAAGACTTCTACCGGGATAGAGTCGCGGGCAGAAGCTAGTTAAATTTGTATATTTGTTTGTCCATCTCAAACACGATAAATTTCCAACTTACCCCCAAACGATGCAAGATCAAAGCTAAAAAAGGCATCAATATCCACACTGCCATCTAAAATAAAAAGGCACTATAACAGTATAAAGTCCGTATGCACGTACTCCCTTTTTGTTGTGATCTACAAAATAATCAGCTTGACCTTTCCAAACTATATTTCTTCATATATTCCTGCTGATACACGTCAAACCATATCCGCTAGCCATTGATCTCACCCTGTATGTACGAGGTCAATAGCCGGTCGTTCTATTTCATTAGGTAGGTCTGAGTCACTGACTCAGGTCAGAGACAGTACAGGGTGTTGTATTATTTTTATCACATTTCAGACTAGCGACCCGCCCTTGCTACGCTGTGGCTTACACGAGTTTTCTGTAATACCTTTAAATAAAAGTAAAAAAACTTGTTTTTTTTCTAACATGGTGAATACCGCATACTCACACCAGAACACAAAAATATATTATGCAAAAATCAAACGAGCATTTGCGCTGCTAACCCTGAGGACTCATTTGGAATGCCTATTTACTGGTATTTTCCTCAGTTCTCTTATTCGCACTCCGGTACACAACAGTGCAAACACTGTTGCTTGGCGGTAAGTTAAAAGAATAGATAGTGAATCGTCTCTTAATTTTAAAGGGGGTTCATCAACGGAACCCATAACCAGATCTTCAGAAAAAATATATCGGATCACCCCTTACATTAAATTTTAATATACTTAAAAAAAACGTTTAAATTGATTTAGAAATCGACAAAGTCGAGAAATCGACAAAGTAACTTTTTTTTTTACAAAAATATACTTATTGATAATCTCCTCCTTTTTGAATTCGGTTGAAAATGCAAAAATAAACACATTTTCATGTCTACACCCTTGTGTAGTAAAAATATCAATTATTACAGATGAAATGTTTTATTTTCATGGCAACTGAAGTTTTTATAAAAGAGCATGGTGTCAGTCAAGTTGTCAATATTAATATTCAGAGGATATATTTTATACGTTAGCACACGTTACGTTGATTTTTATTATTCAACTGAACGAAATATAAACTGAGAGTATTATTTCATGTTGATTTTTGTGGTGTCAATATGAGGCTGAAAAATATTATTCAACTCTCCCAAATCTATTCTGTACGGTCAAGGATATAACAGCTGACAGTTTACAGAGTGCACAAAAAAGGGTTTTTTAAATTGTCATAAATATTACTCAATATTTTACTAAAACTGTAAGTTTACATTAGTGGTAATATAATTCACTCTAACATAAAGGTGTATTTTGAGTGGCTACTGTTTTATCCTCGCAACATAATATGATGTACAATGAAGGTAGATTCAGGACTTTATAGTAGTTTATGCAACAGTTGTATAAGAGAGGTCAAAAAAGACGAGTGGTGAGGTTATGATGTGAGCCGCAGGCGAACATCGTAAAGCAAGACGCCACGAGTATTTTTTGACTTAGTTATACACCGTTGCATACAATACTTTTTCTACGACTAGGTTTCAAATAAAATGCAAAATTAAATTAATATACCTAGGTTAGAATACGAACGAACGAAGCACAGAACAACAAACGAGCGAGAAACATTCGAAAACAACAAAATATGTGTCTATGGTTAACTTTGTTTTTAAATTGATGTGCACTTGCCAGGATTCATATTTTTTTAAAAAGTTGCACAATCGATTTAACTTGTGAAATATGGACTAAAAAACACCTAATGATTTGAGAAATGAATTCTTTTACCTGATTGGTCGATTTTAATATAGCTGCGTTCTGGTTGGTTGATACCAAATAAAATGTTTTTTTTAAAGAGTTAAATTAGTAAAAGAGTTTACATACCAAAAAGAACCTAACGTTCCGATTGACAGTCAATGTGTATTGTGATTGGTGGTTTAATTTGGTGAAGTATTTTGATTGGTCAAATTAACCTAGGTGTAAGCTTTGGCAGCTAGGCATATCGTTTTGGCTCAAAAAAGCACAAGTGCTGTTAAGGGGAATAGACTAGATAGACTTTTTTACGGAATGTTCTGCGGACATATTATCTATATTCTTATATTAGTGTTCGTGACTATATAAATGACAGATAAAAGTACAGGAGTAGGAAAAAGAAATAATGAAATACTTGTATAGAGGAACCTTACTGTGATTCAAATACTTACAACCGCGTGAGATAGTTTTAACCTCGTAAAGTCCACGTCAAATTTCGTTAGTTCGAAAAAGAATCTTGTGTCAGTCGACTAAAGTCAAAAGTCACTTTGACAAATGTCCTAGATTTAGGACGTTGAGCCTTACGGTGATAATTTTCCATATAATATTTAATAGTTAAAAAATTAAATTTCTTGTACTCTTGATATAACATGCAATGTATACAATGACCTGCTTTGGAAAATAAGTATCATTCATTCATACATAAAACATACATACCTTCACGCCTGTAATCCCAGAGTGGGGTAGGCAGAGCTACAGAATTACAACTTCAAAAAGTTGTTGACAATTCAGTAACCACGATTTGCACAAATAGGCTAAGATGTTTACCAGCTTATTAGTGACAGGTTGCAAGCCCATCGCCTAACAGTAGGTACTACAAGCCTATATTCCCTTAGTCGCTTCTTACGACATCCACGCCACGGGAAGACATGGAGTGGCACTATTCTAACCCGGCAACCACATGGGATAAAAACATAAAACATAAAACATTCAATAACAAAAATAAAAAAAAGAATTTTAAAGAAAATAATACTCCATTTCATTGAATGCATTGCCCAGGCGCAGAAGTTTTCCAAAAAAGCCCTTCTATATCTCCGAATCCAAATCTCAAGATGAATTCTAAAGTGGACCGTGACACATGAAAAGGGTAGGATCACCATTAATACAGGGAAAAGGTGCCCTAAGTAGCTGTGCCTATAAATCTTGGGAGCGGATATGGAAATTTTTGACTTCTGTTGGACGTCTAGTAAAATGGAAATTAGAGATGCCTTTTGTGTTTGACGTTACAAATGAATAAAGAATATATTATGTAAGTAGGCTGAATGGTAACTTTTATTTAACAAAGTCTACCAGTGCTGCTAAAGAAGTCAAAACTACTGTTGAGAAGAAGCTCCGTAAGACAATTAGTCATATTACTAAGACTCCGCTGTCCGTCTGTCCGTCTGTCTGTCATCAGGCACCAGGAGATACATCTCACGAACCGTGATAGCTAGACAGTTGAAATTTTCACAGATGATGTATGTCTGTTGCCGCTATAACAACAAATCCTAAAAATATAATAAAATAAATATTTAATGGGGGTTCCCATACAAAAAACGTGTTTTTTATAGATAATGGTACGGAACACTTCGTGCGCGAATCCGACTCGCACTTGGCCGCTTTTTATTAATTTAATTATGTTGCTGTAGCGACATAGCGGCATAGCTAACTATAAGGCATGCGCTACGTACGTTAGCTATGCAGTCGGGCGCATCAGTAGTTCCGTGCCCATAGGACTGTGTAGACACTTCACAGAAATAAATAGTTATTTACATACATACATACATAAACTCATGCCTTCATTCCCAGAGTGGGGTAGGCAGAGCTGAAGAATTACCAACAAGTCTTAAAACTTCTTGATAATTCTGTAACCACATAGTTATATTATTGGGATTATTAAGTTTCAATTAAACCTAAACTAAGAACCCAAAGTGGTGACCCTGGTGTATTGGAACATTTGAATATTTGCAAAAAGTGTAGTTGGGCAACGGGTTACTCCTTCCAGTCGGGTGCCAGGCAGGAAGAACTTAAGAGGCACGCGAGAAGTACGAAATGAGTATGGGCAGTACGGCGTGGCGGCGCCAACCCCGGTCAGGAGCCAGCACAACCACCGGCAGCCAAAACCAGGAGTTGATTTTGCACTGGCTAGCAGGATCCCGGAGTTTTGGAGCGACCGACCTAGGCTATTGCTCGCGCAGCTGGAAGCGGTGCTAGAACTGCGACGGCTAGGGGACGTGCAGAGGTTTAATGTGGTCGTGACGAAGCTGGGCAAGGCCACCGTCGACGCGGCAGGTGATATTATGCTAACGCCGCCCAAGCTGGGAAAATATGACGCCATTAAGGAGAGATTGCTCGCGGTTTTTGAGGAGTCAGGGGAGGTAAGACATAGTGGCACAGACAGGCTAAAGTTTCTCCAAAAAAAAAAGTAGTGGTTTTTTACCTTCTTTGCTTAGAATAAGCTTCTTGGTGTTCCAATTGTTACATATTTATAAAAGGGAACGGAATATTCATGAAAATAAAAGAATTATGGCTTGTTGAAATATGGAGATGCAGGTGAAAGTGTCATTAGACAGGTTAGAAGAGAAAAGGTTCCAGGTTAAAGAGAGTTATATTAAAATACAAATTACTATAAAAAAGAAATTCCCTACATTTACTTTGGTAGAGCACTGTTAATGGATACTGCTTCATAAAGCATCTGTACAGTTTTTCAGGGAAATTATATATGTAAGTTGACGACGCGCTGGCCTAGTTGGTAGTGACCCTGCCTACGAAGCGAGCGGTCCTGGGTTCAAATCCCGGTAAGGGCAGATATTTGTGTGATGAGCGCGAATATTTGTTCCTGAGTCATGGATGTTTTCTATGTATTTAAGTATATATTTATCTATATAAGTATTTATATCGTTGTTTAGTACCCATAGTACAAGCCTAGAGCTTAGTTTGGGACTAGGTCAATTGGTGTGAGATTGTCCCCTGATATATATATATTTTTTTTTTTTTTAAGTTATTAAATTAAAAATATTTAAAATATTCATTCACTTTAGCTTGCCAATAGTCACACTAACCTGCACATTAGTTTACATATGTCTCTTTAACCTGCCAAGAGTTACATTAACCTGTGCCTAACCTTATCTAACCAAGTTACAGGTAAAAGTTACACAGGTTAGAGTTAAAAGTATATTTACAAGACATTTACTCGTAAACCGACGAAAATATGAATATTCCACTCTTAGTAATATAAGTAGATACATCAGAATACCACGTTCAAATGATTATTTAATTATGTCCCATACCGTTAACATTAAATAATCGAGACAAGATAAAGTTAACATACCCGTTACAAACTCCAGATTACCGCATTTGATCACTAATCTCCACAAAATTATGACAGATAGTCTCCAACCGTTTCGTATAGTGGAGAGCCAAACACAGGCCGAATGTTTACCGAGAAATATGGTGTGCCTATTATTTTTCGTATGTGAGTGAGATACAATATCACCGACACACAGGTTACAGTTAAAATATCACTGGACAAACTGTCGTGTGTTAAAATTGATGTATATGCATATATTTTTAAAACCATATCATAACTATTGAATGTAATAATAATCTTCTTGAAATATATTATAAAACATATATAATAAAATATACACAAATAGTTCAAAGACCTTAAAAACTGGAAGCAAGTCGCATTTGGACAAGACAGGTTATAGTAAATAATGGGGCCTACCATTTTTTTTAACAAATTTAATGAAAAAAAATTAAAAAAGTGCCTTGGCCTCGATGCAAATGGTCTGTGCTTATCTATGAACGTTTTTAAGTTTTCTGAAAAACAAACATTTAACACACTTTGTATTCAAAAACTCATTGACAGGTTACGGTGCCACTTTTTTTAGAACGACCCAGGAGGCTACTGCACGAGTTGGAGCTGGGGGATCAGAAACCATCCCGACTCATGAGGCAAATGCTGGACCTGTCGGGAGGTAAATTCCTCGAATCGACCATCCGTATGCTGTGGGTAGCACTCATGCCCGCGCCGCTGAATAACAATTAAAATAACATTAAACTTTAAATTTGAAATAAGTATCATGCGAAGTTTTGCAAGCTAACGAAATGTCAAAATTACTAGGATTTAAAATGAAGAAAACATGAATGTGATGATGCAAGATTATCATTTTAAAAAGTTTCGATTTATTTTCCTACATGAGTCGACAATAAAATTGAAGACTAATTGTGAAAACCGCATCAAGATTTCACGAATAATTTCACGGTACCTTTTTTATTTCTAGTTCATATAGTAATTATGCGTGTTAAAGATAGCTTTTTTTTATGGCGTAGGAAGGCAAACAAGCACACAGGCCACCTGATGGTAAGTGGAAACTGTGACCCATAGACATTCGCATTCACAAGACTGCAAATGCACTGCCAGCCCTGAGGACTAAGATGAAATGCCTGTATGCTAGTCATTTCACCGGCTGTCTTATCCCCAAATCGGAACACAACAATGCGAACACTGCTGCTTGGCGGTAGGTTAATGGATAAGATGGTGGTACCAACCCGGACGGACCCTGCACAAGGTCCTCCCACAAGTTGATACTCTTATAAATAAAGCTTAACATTTCTAACGGAATTACAAATTAAACAAAATAAACTCAAACTAGATGCCATAAACGATCTAGAGTCGTGAGATGCTAAGGTACATTTGGTCTTACGAGGTCATAAATCTATATCGAGTGGTGATAGAGCCGTGCTACGCCATCTTGCGGCCGCAGCGAACGTGTCTGTTCGACCGGCAGCCGCAATTTCACAGAACATATCGCTGTTAATTAATAGACGGTTCCAGAGCGTTAGGTCCATGAGTGGTTTGGAAGACTCTTACATTTCTCACCTTTTTGTAGATTTATGCTTTTGCATAAATAGTTGGTTCTTCTATAGTGACTTTTTTTACTCATTAATAAATTACAAATCACGAGAAGTGTTTTGTGCAAGTTTTAAAAAATAATAAGGAATTAAAAAATGTATTTAATACAGGTTACATTTACATTGCATTATTCTGAGAAGTTACTGAGTAAATCTCATGAGTGACTAACTGTTTTTTTTTTTCATCAGTACAGTTACTAGGATGGGTTCTCATATTTTGAGAAGTGCACACCACTATGTTACCTCAGCTTATAATTTGTAAAATATTCATAATAATGTATTTAATATGAATTTTGAATAAGTGTCTATTCAAAAAATATAAAACTGAAAATATTTATACAGTAAATTGACAATGTCGGTAATATACAGTGGATCTTAATCGATCCCAATAAAAATTAGTACGAAGATAGCTTGAATTTCGAAGGGTTAATCCGACTTAATCCATGATCGATCGAAATTACGAATATTTATCGAAATGCACTTCATCGATTTTTATTTCATCAAATCTGTTTTCTATATATCTTAAACATTAATAACGTAAGTTAGGTAAAATTAGACGACGCGTTAATTGGCCTAGTTGGTAGTAACCCTGCCTATGAAGCTGGCGGTCCTTGGTACAAATCCCGGTAAGGTCAGATTTGTATGATGAGCGCGAATATTTGTTTCTGAGTCATGGATGTTTTCTATGTATTTAAGCATATATTTCTCTATATAAGTATTTATATCGTTGTCTAGTACCCATAGTACAAGCTTAGAGCTTATTTGGGACTAGATCAATTGGTGTGACATAGTCCCCTGATTTTTTTAAAGTTTAGGCCTGAGACTATGAAAAAAAAACTCAAACGGTGAGAAATGCGCTTTTCGGTGCAATGAAAATTATGCGTAATGGTACTTTCGTTGAAATATGTTACGGTAAAATAATAAGTACCTGAAGAAGGATATAAGTATAGTTATACTGTATATAGCAGTAAACGCCTTTTATGCTAAAGGAGTCGTGGAAACAGCTAGTTATGTGAAAAGATAAAGTCACTCACCCCAGGTCAAAAATCTGCTGTGACGTGAACAACCTCAGTGTAATTACACCTTACTAATTATAATGTGGGAAGAGACAATATCACCGGGATATAATTTCCAGGGGTCATACGACATTAACCTCCAACGTAGTTCTTTCACAGTGTTATTTATCCCTACGTTTAATAAAACGATATCTTTTCGCAGATTTTCTTGCAGATTAGAAGTTTAAATTTTGTGAAAGTCACATTTCTAACGCAACCTGAGAAATGAATGTTTAACAAACTAAAAATAGCACGGAATAGCTTTCTATGAAGTAAAATTCGATGAAATGGTGCGTTCTCTAAAATTAAACTTCTGACTTTCGATGAAATTTGGTATTGGAAATGGCCTACGATACTTTCATTCCGAAATATTGGACAGATTTGATTGAATTAACGCGAACAGAATCGCGGGAAGTAGATATTAGCATATAAATGTTGGATTTCACTTAGAAAATATCAGTAAAATTTGACTCGATAGTTGCAATTTTTTTTTTTTTATAAAATATTTTTTAAACGCAAGTCATTAAAAATATCCTTGCCACCGTTGCATATTTAAATTAAGGAGACTCTTTCATTCCATTTCAATTTAGAAATGTCCGTCTCTAGATCACTTTTTTTAGGGTACCTACGCAAAGGGTAAAAACGGGACCCTATTACTAAGACTGCTCTCCGTCTGTCTGTCCGTCTGACCGTCACCAGGTATTTCTCACAAACCGTGATAGCTGATGAATTTCTGCCGCTCTATAACAAAGGTGTCTTTTTACCTTCCTCCTCCTCGCATTTGGTCGGTTTTTTGCAAATTACATAAGTAAGGATGAACTTCTTTGGCATAATTAGTGCACAATCAGTAAAAGCAGTGCTTCTTCATACCAGCATGGCAGCAGTATCTGAAAATAACTTGAAAGTCAATACAATGTTGTATGAAAATCAATATCGCTTACGAAACTTATGACATTGGTATAAAAAAGTAAAAAAAAAGAAAAAGTAAAATAAAAAAGTATCACTCTTGAGTAAACTAAGCTTTAGGCTCGTACTAAGGATTTCTAGACAACGGTAAATATAATGATAAACATACCTTCATTTTATACAATAGAAATAGATATTTAGGTATGTATAATGTCATACCCAATAACCTGGGACCGTAGCAGATTCTCACTGCCTACCCAACACATTATCTGCTACGACGCGCTACGCGCTACGCTCGTAATCGTTTCCTGCTTTCTAGCGAAAACTGCCTACGAACATACTGCCCTCCTACGGAGAAAAGACGCATGTGCAATTAATTCATACAAGCATATTAAACTCTCAATGGTTATAATAAGGTTGGATTTTCAATACAATCCATATAGTAGATACGCCTTTTTTCCTTAGGAGGGTAGTATAGAACGCGACTAGCAGGTGGCTGAAGTTGAATGTGTGTAAGTCTATCACGACGTTAAATGATGTTTTGCACATTCTCTCCGTTTGGTGTAAATTGGCATCATTTCATTTTTGTGACACCTGCAAATTACTACAGGAACTTTCCTATAAAGATACAAAAAAATGTAAAACAATATCTCTTTTTACCGGTGTACTGCCTTTTTGCCGAATTATGTTTCGTCAAATTTCATTTAGCAATCAACTTTGCGCCGAAGTTTTATTTGGCAAACCAATCCGTGGCATAATTTTACATCGTAACTTTTTTGTTTCGCTACATTTTTATATTGCAATATTTTATTACGTCAAATTTTATGTGGTAAATAATTGTGTAGCAAATGATTTGCTAAGGCAAATAACATATTGTCAAATAATTGTGTTGTCTGAAACAAATATAAATTGGATTAAAAACGAAACTGCTCCCAGAGATAGGTAGGTTAGGGTTATTTTTTTTATGAACCCAAGAACGAAACTGCTCTCAGATATAGATAGGTTATGGTTAATTTTTATGCCAATCAATACATTTGACGAAAACATAATTGACATCTTAAAAGAATCCCAGGTAATAATTTGTCTAACAATAATTTATCAAATCATTCGTTGGGAAATGATATCAGTGCGAAACGTTGAATTGGGAAATGAAAATTTGACCAAATGAAAATATGGGATACGTAGTTTGGAGAGTTAAGAATTTGCTAAATAATTTTCGGCGAAACAAGGGTAAACCCTTTTTACCAATACTACGGCAGAATAAATATAACACCATAGCCTTTTTCACGAGAATAACCAACTGCAATAAATTTAAACTTGACATCGACAGATATTTATCCCCAGTCCAGTATCAGTATCCGATATTATTGCCAAAATCGTTGTAGAAATATTTTATTTTAGATATTAGAGCAATAAAGAGAACCAGACAAGCACAAGACGTAAAATGAATTTTTGACAACGTCAGACGTCAGATGTCATTACCTGTTTTTTTTAGTAGAACCTAAACTAACATAATGTGTCTATTGTGTCGTAGAATTGGAGTTGCGCCCTTTTAGAATAATAATATCTTAATAAATTAATAGTAAATTAACTATTCATCATACGAAAAAATTAAAACACTTGATATCATCCAGGAGCTTTTCGTGTCGTCAAATATTTTTTGCCAAACTGATTCATTTCCCAAACATATCATATGACCAAACTGCTTTTTTCCGAAACTGTAAATATTTCAGGATTTATTTCAGGACCATCATGTAGAACCCTATAGGTAGGTTAGATTTATAAAAATCCTGACATATTTACAGTTTCGGGAAAAAAAGCGTTTGTCCAGATGTTTTTTTTGGGAAATGAGTCAGTTTTCCAAAAACTTTTTGACGAAACGAAGGTAACCCGTGTCTTCCTCCTCCCAAACAGAGCATCAACAAAATTATAGTTTTAGAAATATGAAACTCGCGCACTGAGGGTACCGTACCGCCCCGCACAGTAGGTATTGTTATATTACGATTCAAATTCGATTTCGGATCGAATCACCCCATCTCACACCAGACCATACATAACATAACACTCACAAGATAAAGACAAATCGATTTTTTTATTTTTTTTGGGGACAATGTCACACCAATTGACTTAGTCCCAAACTAAGCTGAAGGCTTGTACTGGGTACTAGACAACGATATGAATACTTATATAGAGAAATATATACTTAAATAGATAGAAAACATCCATGACTCGGAAACAAATATTCGCGCTCATCACACAAATATCTGCCCTTACCGGGATTTGAACCCAGGACCGCTAGCTTCGTAGGCAGGGTCACTACCAACTAGGCCAGCGCGTCGTGACATAAGAATCATCATAATCGCCACAAAAGAATAAACATACATACATATAGGCAACCATAAAGACATTACCCTCCTCCTTTGGCAATCGGGTAGAAAAAGTTAGTTATTGAACTTGGCTCTTAATCTTAAGATATTACCTGACGGTTAGTGGTATCTGAGGGTACATAGTCATTTATTATCTTAAGATTAAGAGCCACGCATAGCAGGAATAGGAAGCTACAAAAGCAGCACAATTTACCTTTAAAATCTAGTTACACAACAATTATTAAATAATTAGCGTGTAATTATTCTTCAATTAACGGCTGCTAAAATATTTTTTAAATTTCGCATGTGGTTAAGGCTTGCAAAGTGAAAGAACGTCGCAGTAGACTAAGTAAAAACAGTAACCGACCAACTGGTTTGTTAATTTTTCCAAAGGGCCAAGGAGGGTTATATTTATGCACGTATCTGTGTATCTATGTGTCATTGTGATATTATTTATTATTTCCAATCATCCAAACGGCTGAACGGACCTCTAAAATTGAAGTATTAACAAAAAAAAAACTGATTTAAGGTTTCATAAGGTGAGGGCACCCTATTATGGACACTTAACTCTTATTTCATTATAAATAATTGAATGTCTCAAAATAATTGAATAACCCTTACCTTCCGTAACATAAGAATCAAGTGTCCATCATTTGCCCTATTCATTACTGGTTCCATACCTTTAAGTTGTGACTCATTTCTTTTTCTTTTTCTAAATTAATTAAATCAGTATCATCATCATGTAGTTTTTACAATAACAAAAGTGTTTCTTGTAGTTACGTTTGAGTTCTGAAGAATTTAGTTTACACCACCTGCCATGTATTTTTGTCTTTTATTATGTCTCTGTCCAAGGTTGTCTGGAAGAGATCGCTATTTAGCGGTAAGACCGCCTGTTGTATACCTATAGTTAAAATGAACTGTGCCGTGTTTTGTTTTTTTTGGTGTTCAATAAAGAGTATTTGTATTGTATTGTATTGTATCATCCCCTTAATCATCTGCTGAAAGATATTCCTTTTTGTCTACAAACAGCCTATCCAGAATCCTTATTTACTCACTAAGTAATTAAAATTTTCTCCTAGATCTCTACGAATCTCCGTATGGTAATACTTCTGGATCATCATCATCATCATCATGGTGGCCTTTTGGTGATGGAATCTATGATGTAGCCCTCTTCCCTCTTCTTCCTAGATATGAGAGATACCTGTTAGTTATGGACGTGAAATGTTTAGCAAAAAAACAAATGATCTAATGATCATAATTTCGATCTGTATAATAAACCATCGATAAAACGAAATGCATAATTTCAAAAACTATACCTAAAGTTCATAAATGAAAAATTAAATATCTCTAACGGCTTTCATTACTATTAATGTGGTCACAGTTCTTACCTAACCTAACCTAGTTAGAAGAAATTGGCTTAAAATGCAAAATAACAAGAAAATGATAGTTATTCCAGATAAAATTATACAATTAGTTTCTATGCTAAACGTTCATGCTTTTCGTGATTAGTTAAATGAAATTATACAAAATGTTTTTATACTTATTGAAGCACACCGTGTTTGGCTAGCATTGAATCCTTAATATCCATTATGAATATTTTATCGTCCTACAAACTGTTTTACTCATATTTAATGTGCGACCTCGTTATCGCATAAAATATTTCCATTAGCACACAACCGTGTCGTGTTAATTAAAAAGAAAAGCAGCTTTTCTGGCAGCCAACTTTAAAGCGAAGTTTTCCTATTAATTTCCACATTCACGGCGGCTTTAGCAATAGCTGAGTTTTAATTGCCAGCAAATTTTGATGAATATTGTGACGCTTTACCTCTAGAATGTAATGATTAATAAAGGTTAACGGTTAGAATTTCCGAAACATTTGTGGGAGGACCTTGTGCAGGGTTCGTCCGTCCGGGTTGGTACCAGTTAGTCCTTCCAGTTATTCGCACATAGCCTTAAATGGCAGACATTTGCCAGTCTATTCCGACTATCGGTATCTCGGTTCACTGATCCAACATGACAGGGACATTGACAAGGACGACAGGAACAGAATAAATGCAGGCTGGATGAAATGGTGACAAGTTTTACTTGTGGGAGGACCTTGTACAGGGTCCGTCCGGGTTGGTACCACCATCTTATCCATTAACCGATCGCCAAGCAGCAGTGTTTGCATTGTTGTGTTCCGGTTTGGGGATAAGACAGCCGGTGAAATGTCTAGCATAGAGGCATTCCATCTTAGTCCTCAGGGTTGGCAACGCATTTGCAGTCTTAGGATTGCGGTCTTGTAAATGCGAATGTCTATGGGTCACAGTTTCCACTTACCATCAGGTGGCCTGTGTGCTCGTTTGCCTTTCTATGCCATAAAAAAAACATCTCAGGTATTTTATTCTCAAGTGTGTTTGATGACACGTCAGCCTAGTTGGTAGTGACCCTGCCTACGAAGCTAGCGGTCCCAGGTTCAACTCCCAGTAAAGGCACATTTTAACGTGATAAGTGGGAGTATTTGTTTCTGAGTCATGGAGGTTTTCTATGTATTTAAGTATATATTTCTATATGTATAATTATAAGTATTTATATCGTTGTCTAGCACCCATAGTACAAGCCTAGAGCTTAGTTTGGGACTAGGTCAATTGGTGTGACATTGTCCCCTGATATTTATTTTATTTTTATTATTTTATAACTGTTGCGTTAAAAATCCCAAAAGCGGCCTTTTTGTTTGTAACGTTTTAATAGGTAATGCTAATTTTTCGAATAATACAACAAAATAAATTTTAAGTAATTTAAATTACATTAAGTGAATAAAATTTAAATCGATGTGGAAAAGGTCGATTGTGTTCATATTTCAACGTGTCAAGAGTCCACAGCGTCGCTTTGAACCCGCCGTAGTCTCGGCTCTAGAGAAAGTCATCAAATGCATTCATCATGCACCGAGTGCAACAGTAATGCATTGGGTCAGGATCAGACTGATTATTACGCACACTAATAGATCAAGTTAATCCCAAACCGAATGAAGTCATTATTAGTCTCTCGTCAAAACTGCCATGTGAAGCCAAATCAAATGGCTGCATCTCAAATACAACTCCTGTAGCAATCACAACCTTAGTACTAAGCTGAGAGGATTTAATCTACATTGGCAATTGAATCTGAGATACCATTTATCGGCTTAGGAAGGCAGAAAATCATAATGTTATTTTACAATGAAGAGAAAAGCAGAGCTTAAGAAGCTAAGTTTGTTTCTGAAATAATTAATTACAAATTCATTAATTGAAATGCAATATAGCTTAGGGATTACTTTGAAGAGATTATTCAGTTATAAAGTTAGGTCTAGCATTAAAAGAAGTTAATATTCATTAGTGTTTCTTGAATTTTTGGGTTGATGATGTTTGAAGTTTTCTGTGAACCTTGTTAGAAGACTAAGTGTTGTTTCTAAATGATTTATAAACAGAGGTTGTACTTTACATGCCGATGACGTCAGTTTATATACAGGCTGATTAAGAATGAAAGACTAGTAGGTATTGAAAGGTTTAAATTTGGTTTGAGTTTCGCCGAACAAGTTCTGCAGAAACCGAAAGGGAGTTTATGTAATTATGTAGATGACCAATACTGAATCTAAGGCCAATAAGATCACATCTTTTTTTAAGTACAACTACTTAACTACCTGAGTCCTAGACCACGACTCATGAACACATGCACTGCGATATGAGTTGACGCAGCATTCTGTGTCCCTAAAAACCCTTATTTAACTTTCCGAGTTTAACGATACTGACATTGAGAAGGACAGTATATGACTCAATAGACATAAATACTATTATAGCATTAACATTAATAAAAGAAAGTTGTCTAAATTTGCCATTTTTAGTAATGAGAGGTGAAAAAAAATATGAAGCTGCCGTGGTTTGATTTTGATTGCAATAAAACTATAGTTAACTTTTATAATTTTCCGGCTGCTTATTTTGTTTTTTTTTTATTTGTACCAGTTAAGATATACCTGGAGAGCCTTGGGGGAGGCCTATGTCCAGCAGTGGACGTCTTTCGGCTGACATGATGATGATGAAGATATACCTAAACACCCTGTGTGTAAAAAGCCGTCATTTTGACGTCATCGGAATAAAAAGTTCAACCCCTGTTTATAAGAATAAAAACAAAATAATTGCTTCTTAGAAGGTGTCTTTCATCTAAATCAACTGTAAGCCGGTTCTGTAGAACTCTTTTTAACAATAATTATTTTTTTAATATTATATTCAGGTTATTAATGTGCAACAAGCTGTCACCATGTACCAACTAGTTTTTCTAACTTAAATGTATTATCCGATGCTCATACGGTGAAGGAAAATCATCGTGAGGAAGCCTGCACAGTCGACGTGAGTGTGTAAGAGAGTAATTGCACAAAGATCCTAAAGGGTCGAAGTGTATCCGAAAGGGCCTATCTGTAAGATAAGATTAGATAAGATTATATGCAATTTAACGATATGAGAATCAGCAAATGTTTCAATGTTGAAATTATTTTATTCTTACATTTTGGGTACCTATCTAACAGGTCTTTCCGTGCTCAATTTTAGTTATTTAAAACCGGGCAAGAGCTTGTCGGACCATGCTCAGTGAAGGGTTCCGGAGACTATAAACACTAAGTTACTTTAAAACACAAAAAACTTATTCAAAAACAACAAGTAAATATTTGACGCTATCTTGGATGATTTTTAGTATGTACAGGGTGGCAGATTTCTATTTTCGAAGTCATTTTACAATTTAAAAAAAAAAATAGTTTTTGACATTTGGCGGGAATACACTGTTCAATATTGCGGATTTCATTTAAATCATGTCTCAATGGTCAGAACGCCACCGTTGTTATACAGTTGAAGCGTTTTTTAAAGCTAATGATTCGTTTGTTCTTGCACGCCGACAATTTTGTTCACATTACAATATTCGTCGTGTAAGTGACGGGCCGAGTGTTAATTTGATTTGGTCATGGGTGCAAAGGTTCCGAGAAACTTCTTCAGCACAAAATATCCCGAGATCAGGCCCCAGCCGGCTAACACGGACGCCGGAAAACATATTGAGAGTGCAGCGGAGTTTGCAAGAAAATCCATGACTTTCAGTGCGGAAGAGAGCTGCCGGTTTAGGACTCCCAAAGTCCTCAGTTCATGAAATACTGAAAAAAGATTTGAAGTTTCATCCCTACAGGATTCAACTGGTCCAAGAAATTAATGAAAATGATTTCACCAAACGCAAAGTTTTTTGTGACACTATGTTGCACAGATTTCGTACTCTAAGTTGCATTTTTTGGAGTGACGAGGCCCATTTTCACATGAGTGGTCATGTCAACAAGCAAAATGGTCGCTACTGGGCCCCGCGATCGTCTAATCCACGGTTGAAACACCAAAGACCTTTGCATTGTCTTTGATTTAAAAAAAAATATCGCTAGTGAAATCAGCAACATTCCGCAGAATATGCTGCTGCGAGTGGTACAAAACGCAAGGCTCCGTTTTCAGGAATGTGCACGTGTAGGGGGAAGACATTTAGATGAAATATTTTTTAAGTAATGAAATCCGCATTTGTGATCTTCATTATGAGATAGATATAAATAAAGTTTCTAGCTTAAACCGTTATTTTTTTATTTCAATTTAAAAACATAAATCTGCCACCGGACTCCCTGTATATAAAATATTTAGCCACCTGTATGTCAGGAATCAATCAAGTCCATTAAGTCGTGATAGTTTTCTGTTTAAGTTAGTTATTAGGTTAGGTATGCTTTCAATAATAATATTTTTTTAGATTTGTTTTACTTGTACTTTTTGATGAAGTTCAATATTTTCTATATGGTCTCAAAATCATTTTTTTTTCAGTAACATTTAAGTAATGATTTTTAAGACATACCTCACACGATGACATAAGGTAAAAAGCTAGTTTTTTTTGGCAGTGCATTTGCAGTCATAACTTAAGATTGCAGTCTTGTGAATGTGAATGTCTGCGGGTCACAGTTTCCTTTTACCATCAGGTGGCCTGGGTGGTCATTTGCCTTCTCTATGACATAAAAAAAACTATGCCATATTACAGCTAGAGTAAACCGCGGACAAACGGACAGACGGACATGGCGAAACTTTAAGGGTTCCTTATTGACTCCGGAACCCTAAAAAAGTGAACTTTAAGTTAATTCACTTAAGATTATGGCAAGCTTTTAATGCATATTTTCTAACTAACCTGACTTTTTGTGAGCTATCTCTTGCTACATTGTTTTTTTCCTTCGCACAGTAGACTCATACTTTTAAAAGTACAGTCACAAACCAGAATTTTTGAGCCACTTGGCATTGTTCGTAATTTAGCCGTATATTCAATAACCGATGTCAACGGCTGGCTGACAGCTATTCGATTTGCATTACATAGACAAATTACATGGGTATGTAACTGGCTCAACAATCCGGGTTCGCGACTGTACCTTTGGGCTCTAACAGAATAAAGATGTTCATTCATATTCTCTAAATAAAAACTAACCTTAACAGTATTTTTTATCAAAGGTATCTCATGAATAGTAATAATACCTCCGTCAGTCACAGTGCACTGACCTGTCTCGCCAGGGAGTAGTCTACACCGCCCGCAATATCACACATTCCGGACACATTACCGGTACATCCCTACCCTCTTTTTAGAAAACGACACATCTACAAAATAATTTCCAATACAAATTCTACTCTCTCTTATGGGTTATAAGTCAGTATATGCTTTACGCAACCAACAGCACATAATAGGTTCTACTTTAAAAATGTTTTTGTAAAATGGAGTTAGAAAAAAGCAGATTTAAATCGCATTGCTGATGGGATCTTTGAAAAGGAAATCTTTAGGGTCTGTTTTCAAACCCGTAACACTGTTTAACGCCTTAGGGCAGGGGTCGGCAACCCGCGGCTCGCGAGCCACATGCGGCCCTTTGGATGTGAGGCTGCGGCTCTTTAGTTCCATTCGCAAATATTATTTATTTTATAAAAAAAAACTACAAATATCAACAAACTTTATGAAAGTATAGAAGCTATTTATTGTTGGCAAGAAAAAAAATTGTGGCTCTTTAAAAACTTGAATAGTAATTTTTGGCTCTTCCGACTCAAAAGGTTGCCGACCCCTGCCCTAGGGAATACGTTTAGCTTTTTTAGCTGAAGTTGTTGATTTCTGAACATGACTTATTTTTATTTTAGGTTACTACTAGGGTACTGGTTAATATATCTGTAATGTACTCGTTATTCTTGTTGATTTTTTTTTAAATTTAAGATGCATTATGTTGAGAGTAGTCGTTTATGAAAAAAAAATATCAATAAAATACGTTTATCGCTACTTTCGGAAAAAAGTACTCTTTGTCCTGCCTCGGGCTTCAAGCTATCACCATACTTAATTTCACGGCATAACCAACAGACAAATTACATTCATTTTTTAAATATTATTGTCGATGATAAACATGATGAAACAAACCATTTAAAACTAATAACAGTTATTAAGGCTATAAACGTATGTATCTCACTATGCTGCCGTTATTTATTTGGGAAACAACATTCATAGCTTAAAAAGACATTAGCCAAAAAGTTTCCACTTATAAAAAACCATTTCTGTTGCTCCGGTAGACTTTAAAAATACTTAATAACAAAGAAGGCAGTTAACCGTATAGAAATAAAATTAGCATTTTAAATGTTATGTTGTTACCAATAGAGTATACAATGCTTAGACTACGACATGCAAATAAAACGACAGTATGGAGCACGGCATATCATTTTTGCAAGCGCCAAAAACGACAAACGCCATGTTTGTGTCAATCACGTAACACGGCATGCATTTTTTGGCAATCATTTTTGTAACCACTTTACTCTACAAACTGTTCTAAGTTTGATTTTGTATTTTTTAGTTTTTAAACTCTAATGCCTTTGTAGTTACCGTGGAGTACCTAATGGCTACCACAGACTATCAGTCAGACTGACAGGCCGAGAGGGACGCAGCTATTTGTTAGAATGAAAAAGCTATATACATCTCTCATTCTAACAGATACCTGCGTCCCTCTCGGCCTGTCAGTCCTACTGATAGTCTGTGGTGGCCATTATGGTTCGAATTCAAATGTCACAATGACAAATATGAACAAAGCATGGATTAACCGCAACCACGAGGTCCATTTGCAACGTTAAAAGATGGCGGACGTGTAATTTGTTTTAGACTTTAATTTTTGGGTAATTAGGTGTTCAAAGTTCTTTTCTGATAGTGATTTGTTCTTTTTATGCCTTTGTGTCGCACAGTGATTGAAGACTTGGACTTATTTCGTGTATCTGGCATCTTTCTTCTCGTTTCAAGTGGACTCGCAGTGGTGCAGAGGTTAAAACTATCTTGACCTCTGACCTACAAATCACCGTACAACGTTGCCCCAATCTTCCTAGAGAAGATTGGATTGTGTTTTATTGCTATATTGATTTATACTCATATAAACCTTGACACTGGCGAAATCACTTCACGTGGAAACGCCATAATATCCCTGCGGTAGTAGCTGTTCAAGTCGCCGCTTGTTAATAATAAGGCTGTTAAAGGGACTTGACAGAAGCGCGTGGATCTAACCTCAAATACTCTTTAACCTTACAATTGTGCTCGCGTGTGATATCCATGGACTTGTTTCTCTAAGTTGATGGTGATTGTCTAAAACTCGACATTGGCGAAATGCACTTTAAAACAAGGCGTGAAAGCCATTGTGGAGAAGAAGAAGGCTGTAAAAGATCGAGCGTTGCAGTGTTCCGGTTTGGGGATAAGACAGCCGGTGAAATGACTAGCATAGAGGTATTCCATCTTGGTCCTCAGGGTTGTCAGTCTTGTGAATGCTAATGTCTATGGGTCACAGTTTCCACTTACCATCAGGTGGCCTGTGTGTTCGTTTGCTTTATCTATGCCATAAAAAGCGTCTTTTTGAGGCCTTATATCGGTGGCCTGGTGGTGGTAACACTTCTTGGCTCTAGGGATTAAAAAGTACTTGTAGACAATACTAAATCCAATGATTATTTTGAGCGTATTTTTTTACAAACATATAAACTCTCTGAGTACGGAATTAACTTAGTTTTATTATAAATTTGTTGTTATCTTATATGTTGCCGTGCCGTATGCCGTGTGGATGCCGGATTAGAATAGTGCCACTCCATGTCTTGCAGTGGATGTCGTAAGAGGCGACTAAGGGAATAAAGGCCTGTAGTACTGTTAGGCGATGGGCTTGCCACCTGTCACTAATACACTGGGAAACATCTTAGCCTACTTGTGCAAAATGTGGTTACAGAATTATCAAGAAGTTTTAAGACTTGTTGGTAATTCTTTAGCTCTGCCTACCCCACTCTGGGAATGAAGGCGTGAGTTTATGTATGTATGTATGTAGGTCTTACTTGTGACAATTTCCAAGAAAATGCAAACATACATATAAAGGCAGTAAGTGTACATGACTTCCTATATTTGCTACCTTTCTTATTGGAATAGAGTGTATATTTCGTGAGAGTTCTATGGATAAATCAAAAAGGGCGAAAAAGCATGGATTCGGTACATCTATACTGGCATTCCGTTACGGGCGGTATTGTGTTGGGAATTGGTGCGATGGGACGAAGAATTCAATTGGAAATTGGACGTGTTGATGTGTTTTCGATATTTCTTGAATGGTCGCAAAATTTTAGGAATCATATTGAGCTAGCTTTGTCGTCTGGATTTGTTTTACACGTAGGTACACTTTTTCAAATTATCAAACATACTTTTGCTATTACTGAGGACCTAGTGTAAAAGGGTATAACTCTCCTGAAGATTCAGTGAAATAGTGTTTAAGTCTAATATACTCCGTTAATGTAGGTAAATGTTTGTGTTAAGTCGACTTATACCATTTTACACTAGGACCCCAGATTTATTCATATTAAAAAATATTATTAAATATAATTTGATATAATCACTCAGAATATTGATCAGGGGTGTTATTATGAGGTAGCTATGCAATCCTTGATTCGCTCGCAAGGCTGATGGCCGATGGGGTCACAAGGTTTTTGAGTGGCATCCGCGGACCGGGAGACGAGCTGTAGGTAGGCCTCCAACAAGATGGAGTGACCTTGTAAAGATCGCGGGAACGCGGTGGATGCGAAAAGCACAAGACCAGTCTGAGTGGAGAGCCTTGGCGGAGGCCTATGTCCAGCAGTGGACGTCTTTCGGCTGACATGATGATGATGATGATGAGCTATGCAATTTTTTTACGGTGAGTTTAAAGGACAGAGCTATATAAGTTATATAGCTCTGTCTTTTTCTCTCAGCGTAAACCGAACTGCATAACTATGTCATAATAACCCTCCTGATAGTAAAATAACTTTCCTTTAAGTCTCTATAAATCCTTCTCTTTCTGGATTTACATAAGTATAATCCAAAAAAACAACTCACAAACTTATTCAAATACATGTTATAGGAAACCCTTACCAAATCTTTCCTCATCGATACGAGGAAAAGTGCAAATCATTATTTTTTCGATGGCGGAAGACGGTTCCTACCCCATTAGCGTCACGGGGTCCAAAATATCAAATTTCCTGAGCAAATAGAAAACAACGAGGGATATTATATTATTTAATGGGATCATATTTACCATAATAAGGTTAAATTTTATTTTTATGGCATGGGAAGGCTAGCGAGCACACAGGCCACCTGATGGTAAGTGGAAACTTTGACCCATAGACATTGGCATTCACAAGACTGCAAATGCACTGCCAACCCTGAGGACTAAGATGGAATGCCTCTATGCTAGTCATTTCACCGGCAGTCTTATCCCCAAACCGGAACACAACAATGCAAACACTGCTGCTTAGCGGTAGGTTAAAGGATAAGATGGTGGTACTAACCCGGACGGTCCCTGCACAAGGTCCTCCCACAAGTAGAATGCGAATGAAGTAGACGGTAGTGGAATGCGATAATATATTCGTCGGTGAAACTGCAAACCGCGTAAGTATCATTTTAAATAAAGAGCAAAATGCACCTTTTTTATAAGACCTTAAGGTTTCTTTTTCTCTATCATAAATTTGTTAGTTACGTGGTTTTGCAGTATCACCGACGAATACCACCATTCTTATCCTTTAACCTAACTACCGCAAATACAAGACTTAAGATGATTCTGAAGCTCCGCTAAGATCGCGTAGCTGTCAAAAAATCCATATAAATTTAGCTCCGGCCGTTAACGTTTCTCACCCCCTAAATCAAGTCCGATTTCCACGATTTTTAAATGTTGTAGTTTATAAAGAACTAGGTATGTACGTTTATGTTTTTTGTTTTGTAAATTTGTTTCATTGTAAGAAGTATTTTCGTGGAAAGGAAAACGTAGAGACATTTTTTTCATGATATCTAGAACATATCGTACCGTATGGTTGATTGTATCGTGTGGTTGCCGGGATAGAATAGTGCCACTCCATGTCTTCCCGTGGATGTCGTAAGAGGCGACTAAGGGAATAAAGGCTTGTAGTACTGTTAGGCGATGGGCTCGCAAACTGTCACTAATACGCTGTTAAACAGCTTAGCCTTTTTGTGCAGAATGTGGTTACAGAATTACATACATACATAAAGTCACGCATTCATTCCCAGAGTGGGGTAGGCAGAGCTAAAGAATTTCCAACAAGTCTTAAAACTTCTTGATAATTCTGTAACCACATTTTGCACTAGTAGGCTAAGATGTTTCCCAGTGTATTAGTGACAGGTGGCAAGCCCATCGCCTAATAGTACTGCAAGCCTTTATTCCCTTAGTCGCCTCTTACGACATCCACGGGAAGACATGGAGTGGTACTATTCTAACCCGGCACAGAATTATCAACAAGTTTTTAAAGTTATAGGTAGTTATGTAGCTCTGCCTACCCCACTCTGGGATTACAGGCGTGAAGGTATGTATATATGTATGTACAACATATCGTAAAAATAGGACTAGGTTTAAGGGTAGGGAAACGTTTTCGCATTTTGTATGGAAATTTTTGGCTTCACAATTCTTTTAAGACGAGCCGTGAAATTACTAGCGTAGAGGCATTCTAACTTTCAATTAGTTCGCAGAGTTTGCAACTTATTAGGTGTGATCATTTGTCTTCTCTATGCCAAAAAAAAAAAAAAACTGCATTGTCTGTTGGTCTCAGATTCCATTTACCATCAGGTGGCCTATATGCTCGTTAGCTTACCCTTAATCATATCGCACCTCCAATAAAATAGGGTTCTTACTTGAAATTGCGTAATTTTCAGTATACGTCAAAATGTGTCGCTATATTTATAAAAAAATATTTTTCTGCATATAATTTTTAAAATAACTTTGAGCGTTATATACCATTTTAAAGCTCACTATATGCTTTATTAGATGAAATTAAGAGACTACACATATTCTTAAAGAAATTACGACTTATAACCCTATTTTACAAGGAATTTTCATTAATTTTAATTAACAAAACTGCTGTTGAGATAAAACAATCTTTATTTTAATCATACACAACATTTTGGTGTATTTCTATATTAATGTACACGGATAATGCAAATATCACTGTCAACTATTCAAAATAGTGTTACATTTCGAAATAAAACTGTAACATAAGTTACATTTAAACTTAGGACGTTGTTTTACATAAAAAAACAAGTTAAAAGATACTTACTTGTTAAAAGAAACAGCACTATTTCGTGTTATCACATTATTTTGCACGGGCTTGGCGTCCGCTCGTCACAACTTCAAATGGCACACTAAAAGAGAACACCCGCGAAGAGGCCCCATACAACAGATTGCCAATGTTAAACTGAAACAAATGCCATCTCTCGCAAACTAGCCGCACTACTACAGGTATGACTCTTTTTGAGATAATAAAATGAAATATTGGCATCTTTCTGCATATTTAGCTCAAAATCTCATTTTTTCAAGTTAGAACGCTATTTTATCGGAGGTACGATATTTTAATTTATTAGAATTATGTAATATATTTAATTTCAGATTCGTGTGTGTTTTTGGGATAGCCCACCCAAATAAAACATAAAATTACTAGAGGCTTTCATTTACTTTGTGCAAATATCTGCTGTATTATATGTATGTATGTGCCTGGCAAAAATTACATGGCATTTATTACACCTTTTTTTTTAATGAATGGCATATATCTCTGTATCTATTTTTGTAGGTATTTTAATTTAATCTTCAATTTTATTTATTTAGGTTTTGTTAGTTAGTATATGTTTTATTTCCTTCTAAATAAATTATTAGCCTATTTGTGCAGAATGTGGTTACAGAATTATCAACAAGTTTTTAAAGTTGTAGGTAATTCTGTAGCTCTGCCTACCCTACTCTGAGATTACAGGCGTGAAGGAATGTTTGTATGTATGTAAATAAATTGGTACACTTGCTTACTCGATGCACAACATTTTACTTTTCACAATATCTCAAGTTTTATCTGGAAGAAGGGATCTTAAAGGGATAAGTTCGCCTTTGTACATATTTTTAAATTAATTTTATTATTCTGGTTTTTCTTTTTTCTAGAATCAAACTTGGAACGGCTAACTTCGTAGGCAGGGTTACTAGGTACTTACAAGCTCAATCGTGTCGTCTATAAACAAAACATTTACTAAGTAATCTAGATAAACAAATAGATTGTAACTGTCCACTGACCTCAGACAAGATGCGTTAGCATGACGTTAACATAAATGATTGTCAAAACGAAAACTACCAAAATGTATGAAATTGTCACATAAGCGCTCGACGCTACATTTTCGGTAACGATAACATTCTCACAATGCAACTTGGCTAGGCGTTTTGTAAAACAAAGCGTTACCATGGGAGATATCTAGTTGAATTTACTATAGAATTTTCGTCGATTTTAGTATGAGGAAAAACTACATTTTAAAATCTCTCATACAGTACTCGTAACGTGTGGAAATATAACCTAAAAAAACCGGTCAAGTGCGAGTTGAACTAGCGTGGAGAGGGTTCCGTACATGTTTTTTATAGGTTTTCCTTCATAAATCAATTATAGGTAAATTTTCGTGAAACAAAATCATTTGGTAAGTTGAAAGTAATTCTTTAACTCTGCCTACCCCACTTTGGGAATGAAGGCGTGAGTGTATGTTTGTTTTGTTTTAAAATCATTTGAGATCCTTATAACGATCCGTGTCGTATGATACGTGACATTTTTTTTTTTTTTCCTAATTTCTCCCCTGAAAATGACCCCATTAAAAAAAATTGTTGCACATCTGTATTTGGGTCATCAAATTAAATATGTGTACCAAATTTAAACTCAACGGGTCTAGTAGTTTCGGACCAAAAATCGGCGGTGACAGACGGGCAGACAGACAGACGCACGAGTGATCCTAACTATAAGGGCTCCGTTTTTTCATTTTTTGTACGGATCCTAAAAATGCCACGACTCGTATTTTTCTGGCGTGGAGGTTTTATGCAAAAATGTTTTTACGGCTAGCAGTATCGACTATCACAAAAAGAATACTGGATAAAATCTACACCACCCAAATCCCAGATTTTTTAAAGTAAAAAAAACTCCGAAAGCATTCTTCGTTTTAAATTTAGATGTTCTCACATCTATTAGTTCCTGGCAACCTTAGCAACCCAATTTAATTTCTCATCTGTGTACATTCGAAAATGGAACGCCTGTTCCTCATTTAAATTAGCACATTTGGTACCCCTATTCAAGTCCATCTCCATTCTCTATAATTGCCGGCTGCGTATTTGAGCGAGCGAGTCAGCAATAGCTATTGATTGCAACGTTCGACTCGATTGGTCCTGAATAGGTTAGATTACAGGGCGTCAACACGGGAAGTAATCAAGTGACCGACTGTTGATGACGCAACAGTTTCCGCAGTAGAATAGCATCTAGCTCTGCATCGGGAATTTCAGTCAGATGGGTTCGAAGTGAGGACCAATTTGCTAGAGCCGTCGTATTGTTTAATGGCTTCGTTTTAGTAGCTCTTTGAAATTGGTCTATTATGAGTAGTGTTTGCTAAAAGCATGTAGTTATTGCCACTCGTGATGATTGTAGGTTAATTCGTTTTCGAGATGAGACCTTATTTGGTTTTGGAATTACAAACGAATTAATTTAATTAATAACTAGGAAATACAACTAGCCCCCTGGTATAATGGTGATCCTTTCTTTCAGAGCTGATCTTTTAAACAGTCCAACCAATTTTCCAACCTAGTTTAGACCCACCGCAAGAAAACCTGCTTTAAACTTAAAAAACCGCATTTAAATCGGCTCACTTATTTAGGAGATATTTTGCCACAGACAGATACATAGATACACACGGCAAACTTACAACACCCCTCTTTTTGCATAGGGGGTAAAAAATTGTAACTTTTGAATCATCATCATCATCATCATGACAGCCGAAAGACGTCCACTGCTGGACATAGGCCTCCCCCAAGGCTCTCCACTCAGACCGGTCTTGTGCTTTTCGCATCCACCGCTTTCCCGCGATCCTTACAAGGTCGTCACTCCATCTTATTCAACTTTTGAATATCAGGGGACAATCTCATACAAATTGACCTAGTCCCAAACTAAGCTCTAGGCCTGTGGGGTAAATCATCAATAACTGGCCACTTGCGAAAATGTTAAAAAGTTACTGGCCACCAATTTTATACACAGACGCCGTTCGTAAAGATACTGTGACAGTAGTCCGGTTAACAACTCTAGATTCAAAGATTCAAGATTCAAATAATTTATTTGCTCAGAATAAAGTTGTGTAGATGTTACATTACTTTTTAAATTATGTCCAGTGTATTCAGCCTGTATGCAGGCGTGCAAAACATTTGTCGGAGCGATACACTTAAAATTAAATAAAATTAAAGATAAAAGACAATCATTACAAAATATAAAGAAAAGAATAACAATTAAATTAAAAATGTCAGTCACGATTTAAATATTTCTGAATGGTATAAAAACAACGGTCTAAGAGCCAGGTAGTCAATTTATTCGTAAAACTATTTCCCTCGAGTAACTTTATGTCCTCAGGTAGGTTATTATATATGTCTATGCACATGTTACAAACATTTTTCCTGTAAATCATTTTATGAGCCCGTGGTTTATAAAGTAAATTCATTATTTTAACTCTGGTTTCTCTTTGTATTACTTCACCTCGTTTTTTGAATAAATATCTATGGGTACTTACAAATAGACATATTTCCCGTATATATAAGCAAGCAATGTGCAATTTTTTAAATAAAGGGATGCAAGAGTCATCATTCCAAGCATTACAAATAACCCTAATACATTTTTTTTGGGCTTTAAAAACTCTTTCCATATCGACTGAACCACCCCACAGAATCAGGTCGTAACGAAGAACTGAGGACACATAGCCATGATAAGCTGTTAATGCGGCTTCCACTGAGACAGTGTCTCTCAGTCTGCGGAGAGCAAAAACAAATCGATTCAGTCTGTTACATACCTGCTCGATGTGATCTTTCCAATTTAGATGTGTGTCTAAGTTGAATCCAAGAAACCTGATGGAGGCAACTTCTTCTATGATTTCGTTTCTGTATTGAACTGAAATTGGTAACTTATTCGAATTATAAGAATTTACTTGCATTAATTTAGTTTTATTAATATTAATTTTTGAATCGTTCATGTCCATCCATTTTACAATATCATTTAAAGAATTATTTATGTCTTGATTAAAAGTTAAACTATTACTACATTTGACCATGATGGATGTGTCATCTGCAAACATAATGACTTTATGACGGGTAGCGTTCGGCAAGTCATTGATGTAGATAACAAAAAGTAGGGGGCCAATATACTTCCCTGTGGGACTCCAGTATAATTTACTATATACTGAGATCTAAAAACTTGTTTGACTATTTCATTAGATAGATAGATAGAGATATAGATGTAGATATTCAGCTTAAATATCAGCATCTTTTGCTTTAATTACACTTTTTTTTATGGCATAAGAAGGCAATTGAGCACACAGGCCACCCTGATGGTAAGTGGAAACTGTGACCCATAGACATTCGCATTCACAAGACTGCAAATGCACTGCCATCCCTAAGTACTAAGATGGAATGCCTCTATGCTAGTCATTTCACCGGCTGTCTTATCCCCAAACCGGAACACAACAATGCAAACAATGCTGTTTGGCGGTAGGTTAAGTGGGAGGACCTTGTGCAGGGTCCGTCCGGGTTGGTACCACCATCTTATCCATTAACCTACCGCCAAGCATCAGTGTTCGCATCGTTGTGTTCCGTTTTGGGGATAAGACAGCCGGTGAAATGACTAGCATAGAGGCATTCCATCTTAGTCCTCAGGGTTGGCAACGCATTTGCAGTCTTGTGAATGCGAATGTCTCTGGGTCACAGTTTCCACTTACCATCAGGTGGCCTGTGTGCTCGTTTGCCTTCCCATGCTATAAAAAAAAAGTATGCTAAACAGAGTCCGTGCGGTGCTATTTTATTGGTTAATAATTATTGTTATTAGCTGGTATAATAGTTATTGCTAGAAACTTTTATTGTACGATCTCAAACACACTACATACTAAACATTTTTTTGGTGTCTGTTAAAGTAATTTTGTACTGTATAACTATTGACAAATATACAAATATGATATGATTATGATATGATATAGGATTCTGCTACTGTACAAGTCCGTATACTTAGTTCTTTTATCAAATTACTTGTTTAATAATCGTACTACAGAGAGAGAGGCTGTATAGGTTTCTGCTTCTGCACAGGTTCAATAACAGCTTTTTTAAATACTTTTCTTCCCTACGGTTGACATACTGTATCAATTTGAACAATGGCCTACTTTCAGTCTATGAGACATGAAAAATAATCAAACTGCAACTGTCAACATTCTTACAATCAAGTATCCAGAGATTGCTTCGAAATTCAAAACTACAACATAAAATTCTAAATTTAAATTCACGTTCGAAATTCGAATTTGGAGTGCAATCGCACCGGACGCCGTCAACGTATCCGGCGCCGGCAGTATCGTACGAATATCGAGAGCCTTGATTGGGTAGCTTGTCATTGGGTAGTTTATAGGTACGTGTTCGTGCACCGAGTTTTATTGATTTTCGTTAGGTTGGCAGGAAACATTCTTTGAACTATTAGCGATATTAGCTGTGGCTGGTAGACTACTCAGGGCCTCTATTCCAGATGGTAAAACCCATATCGTTTTTGACCTATTAAGGTATTGTTACGTATGTGGGGGAAAGTACTAATAAATGATCAAATATACCGATAATTCAGAATAGTTTTTTCTAACGCACTCACTTTAGCCGTTAAAAAATTATCGCGCAATA
Source organism: Acleris emargana (assembly GCA_927399475.2). Taxonomy (NCBI): domain Eukaryota; kingdom Metazoa; phylum Arthropoda; class Insecta; order Lepidoptera; family Tortricidae; genus Acleris; species Acleris emargana. The sequence continues at coordinate 3,509,148 of OV656858.1, forward strand.
AGCTTCAAATACTTAGATGATCGTCGGTTTGCTCTTGTTCGCACTGTTCACAGTTCAAGTAAAGAATAAACGTAGTCGCAACCGATCCGCCTTTTATAGTGCCAGTGCAGTGTCCGACCATTCAAGAATGCATTCTAGTATGATCGATGTAAGCACTTTGACTCGCAGAGCATAGTGCTAGAATGTTCTACACATTGTGACCTTGATTACAATAATTTTGACCTTGACCTTGACCTACATTGCGATGTTCTTGACTTACGGATCTGGAATGATCCGCGTATTGCTATCTCATTTCTAATCGTGCTCTCTTTCACTCCTAAATAAATTTTTCCATATACTGAAATGCATTTCATAAAGGTTCCCGAAAACGCCTGAAAATTGGTGGTATAATCTGAAACGGATTGTATAAATATGTTTTAGGCAACTGAAAACCACGGCAAGTTCTTCAAAATTTTGATAATAAATGGTATGTGATAGAGCTACTTCTGAAACGGACTGAAACGATACTTCCGCCTGCTGAAAACGCTTCTACAGCACCAAACATTACTATCAGGAATGAGTCACTATCCACCTGCGTATAAGTATTTTTTTTAACTCAGCCGTCATACTGTCTAGTAAATAAAAGCTAAAAAAAGAATCAAACGAATCTCGGCCATGCTTCATAGCCGTTTCTTACGGAGTGCAATCTTATTACTGCCGGAAGAAAACAAATCATCTTTAGTTGTGTATTTCATACCGATACCAGTGAAACCTTGATTTTATTCATTGCTTTATTCTGCTCTTATTTAATTATTTAAACTTTATTGCACAATACGAATGTAAAAAGTACAAATGGCGGACTTAATGCCTAGAGGCATTCTATACCAGTCAACCTCATGGTTAACAGAGAATACAATGGTGCAAGTGGAGATGTAAACAGTGTTGAAAACTTAATTCAATACCTACTTGATACTATAAATGTCATCATCATCATGTTAGCCGAAAGACGTCCACTGCTCACTGCTGCGACTGCACTATAAATGTATACATACATACATACCTTCACGCCTTCATTCCCAGAGTGGGGTAGGCAGAGCTACAAAATTACCAACAACTCTAAAAACTTGTTGATAACTCTGTAACCACAATTTGCACAATTAGGCTAAGATGTTTAACAGTGTATATTAGTGACAGGTAGCAAGCCCATCGCCTAACAGTACTACAAGCCTTTATTCCCTTAGTCGCCTCTTACGACTTCCACGGGAAGACATGGAGTGGCACTATTCTAAGCCGGCAACCACACGGCAGCTGCTGCTGTTGCATTTTATTAAGTTTATTTTAAGGGCAAACGTTGGGAACTGTAAACTTTTTTCGGCCCATATTGACGTAAACTGCGAAATAAAATAAATTGACAAAAAAATATCAGTATGCAAAAATTTCAACTGACTTTCAAAAATCCCTAAGATAAGTTTGTAATAAGCAAACCTTCATCGCATCACATATCTACGAACAATTCAATTTCATGTAACACTAAACCAATTAATCTTCACATCAGCACCTTCTCTGATTAAACTCAAAATAAACTTGATCTTATCCTGGTTAAATCCTTTCAGTGCCGATAACAACATACCGCATCCACTTTCTATAGAAGTTACGAACCGTGGTATTGAATGTGGCAACTGTATTCAATTTCAGTCAAGTTACGCGAAGATTAAGTGTTTCGGAGGCATACGCTATTACCAGTGTGTGTATTTCTGCATGTTTGTAAAAAAGCCGTTTATTAGAAAACGGTTATTATTATTAAATAAACAAAAACCATTGACATTATTGCAAGCCCTTCATTATTGTAACCCCACCCCTTCTTTCAAAGCTGATATCTCAAAATATGTTTAGTCAATTTACTTCACAAAAACAATTTCAACGATTGGGATTGACCAAAAAATAAATTCACGGTTTTTACATTATTCAAAAGAATAGGTAATTTTAAGATACCTATTTCATTAATTTTGTATTGTAATTTAGTGGTTAAATATCTTTATTTATTTAGCAGACATTTTATGGATGACATAATTTATCGAAACCGACGTGCGTGCATGTCACGATGTATGAATGTGGAAGAAGCGAAAGAAATATGTCAAGATAGTAGCAAGTGGAAAGAAGTGGTCTCTGCCTATCCCTCTGTGAAGCAGGCGTGAATTAATGTATGCATGTACGTATGTATGATTTTCTTAAATTTAGATTGGCATTTTCTAATAAATTACAACAAATAAATGATATTTAATGATAAAAAGTGATTTTCGCCTAACCCGTAAGATGCAACTAGGAGGGTTTCAAGCCGTAAACGAAAGTCAAACAAAGGTTAAATATACTTTTGGCGAAATATTCGAAATAGATAAATATTTTAAAAACTTAATAATGCAGAATGGCTTTAAAACCCTATTCCTCGAAATGGTTTTCGAATTAGAGTAATTTTAAAAATATGAACCATCCCAATTGATTTATTGCCAACTCAATTTTTGGCATTAGTTATATTTATTATTTTACTTTTTTATATCTGAAACGGGACGTAACCGCGTAAAACCATTTCGTGGAGCACTAGTTGGAGTCAGGATCAAACCATTGGATTACATTTCATAATCCCAAAATCCTCTCTACGAAACGGAATTTCTATAGTAGAATATTGGTGCGGTGGAAATCGGATACACAAAAATTTCAACTGGGATGATGGAAACAACCTCTTGAATTCCTGGAATCCGGTAACAAGCAAGTAGAGGCGTCATTAAGTCATTATATATTGTCGGACGACGTGGACACTGTGAGTTTTGTATGCCGGTCGGTGGGTAATCCGGTACTACAAAAACCTCCCTAGAGTTCTGAACGAAATGAGTGACTTCACAAACGTACCTAGCTGAATTTTAAACTATTGGCTTGAACGACACGCCAGCCTAGTTGGTAGTGACCCTGCCTACAAAGCTAGCAGTCCTGGGTTCAAATCCCGGTAAGGGCAGATATTTGAGTGATGAGCGGGACTACTTTGATCCTAAGTCTTATAATTTGTCCATATATTTAAGTATGTATTACTCTAGTGTAATAGGTTGCCATAGTACAAGCCCTACAGCTTAGTTTGGGACTTGGTCGACTCAATAGTGAAATAAGGAGAATATAACCACGACGACGACGCGCTGGCCTAGTTGGTAGGGACCCTGCCTACGAAGCTAGCGGTCCTGGGTTCAAATCCCGGTAAGGGCAGATATTTGTGTGATGAGCGCGGATATTTGTTCCTGAGTCATGGATGTTTACTATGTATTTAAGTATATATTTCTCTATATAAGTATTTATATCGTTGTCTAGTACCCATAATACAAGCCTAGAGCTTAAATTGGGTCTAGGTCAATTGGTGTGACATTGTCCCCTGATATTTATTTATTTATTTATTTATTTACTGCAGCAGACGCTACTCGTATACTTTTTTGTTCCAATACAATTATTAAAACATTTCTCTTAATTATTAAAAGCCCCAGTTAATTCTTCGAAATACTTCTAAAAATTCCATTATTAAACAAGCAAAACAAAAATTAATTTGCGGCAATCTTATTACAAAAAAAATAAATACGAATTTTTTGAGATGCTTCGGCATTTAATAACTTTTTAATTAGGTGTAACTTTTTAAAGTTATTTTCTTTTTAAAGTTAATGAGGGTCCTTTGTGATTTAGGCTTGTTTAAATTTCATAATGCTATTTTTCATAGAATGGGCTATTCAAATTCAAAGGATATAATTTGAACATCATGAAGACCGAATATAACTTAACGTTCTTATGTTTAATTTAAATTCTAAAGTGTGTTCAAAAGTTAAATTTTATCAAGTATTTATAACTCTGACACGATATTAAGACTCCTTTTTCTCAAACATGCTTGGAAAGGGAGGCTTTTCTTTTTTAAAACGTACACTGGAAACGCCTAATTTTCTTCCTAGGAGTCATATAAACGAATGGGAACCCATCCATATCCGCTGCGATATTTTATTTAAAAATGCTCTCTACATATATACATACATACATACATACACTCACGAGCTATATACAGGATGGCCAACAACTTCTAAAACGTGTTGTCAATTGTATAATCACATTTTGCACAAATAGGCTCAGATGTTTACTAGTGGGGTTATTATGACATAGCTATGCAGTTTTGTTTACGCTGAGGGAAACGGACAGAGCTATATAACTGCTATAGCTCTGTCCTTTACGCTCGCCGTAAAATGAACTGCATAGTTACGTCATAATAACCCCCCAGTATACCTACATTAGCGACAGCTTACACACCAATCACCTAAGAATACTACAAGCCTTTTTTCCCTTAGTCCTGTTTCCCGGAGGGGTAGGCAAAGACCACTTCTTTCCACTTGCTACGATCTTGACAAATTTATTTCGCTTCTCAACATTCATACATCGAGTCATGCACGCACGGTTTCGATTCGGCCCTTTTCCAGTATTAATCTTATAATAATTTAATATATAAATAATTTTTGAGATAGATAAAAACCACAGATAATAATGACTCCTTCTTTGAGAGCTAATATCCTGCTTTAAAATAAATAAACATTGCATAAAAATTGGTTCAAACGTTTAAGAAATACGGTGCTACAAACAGACACACACATAGCGATCAAACTTATAACACTCCTCTTTTTGCGTCGGAGGTTAAAATGAAAGCCAAAAAATATAGTCATTAGAAACAGATAGATAAATCCAAAGAAATCCAAAACTACTAACAGATGTACATATTCAAACCAGTTCTTCAACACATGCTTCGTTCCACAAAATTCCTTTAAAAATCGCAACTAAATAATATTTCTCATAAAAAAAACATTCATAAATCACAAGATTTGACTCAACATCAATCACGAACGTATTGTGCTTGCATCACACGTTTTCATGATTTACTGCAGCCAGAACTTAGTCCTCAGTCCCGGAGTGAATGATGACCTCTTTACCGTATACCTCATTATTCAGATGGTACTCCTTTAAAAGGCATTTGGGAATTATGATTTGGATTCTAGAATGTCTTCATCTTCTTTACATTACACAGTATTAATAACCCTCCTCCTTAGGCAGTCAGGTATAGTACATTATTGCCTAGGCAGTGAAGCAGGCAATTGCCGTTCCTGCCGAGGCATATATAGTGCTTTTCTCAAAAATGGCAAGATACAAATCGCATATAAACAGAAACTTCACGTGAAATAACATCACTCTTTGCCGCCTTTATGTTTATGACAAGGAGAAACGCAAGCTTTTTTAGAAAAAAAAACTCAAGCTATTCCAGACACAGATAAAAAATATGGATGTATAAGACTTGTGCCCTCATTTCATTATGGCCGTTTTCACTTTTTTAAAAGTTACAAACTAGATAACAATGAAATTTGTATGCAACATTGCGGGCTTGTGTAGCGAGCACGCAATGTATTTTTTTTTTAATTTGGGAACTGTCTGTAAACTGTGTACTTCGCGTCTCAGTATATGGAGTAAGTAATGTCAACTTTTCCGGTCATTTTTGAGAAAACGTTGTTTACCAAAGTACTTTGAGATCTTTTAAACTACTACGCAATGTATTTTAATACGGGTTTCACCATCAGCATCAGTTATGATTTTCATCAAAGAGATTCATAAATAACATGTATTCTGTAACCATCTGTTCTGTATCTTATCCATTAACCTAGCGCCAAGCAGCAGTGTTTGCATTGTTGTGTTCCGGTTTGGGGATAAGCCAGCCGGTGAAATGACTAGCATAGAGGCATTCCATCTTAGTCCTCAGGGTTGGCAACGCATTTGCAGTCTTAGGATTGCGGTCTTGTGAATGCGAATGTCTATGGTCCACAGTTTCCACTTACCATCAGGTGGCCTGTGTCCGTGCCCGTTCGCCTTACTATGCCATAAAAAAAACTTCTTTGGAAAATAAATATCATTCGTTCATTGACCACCGCATATTCTGGTTAGAGGAGATTGAATTAAAATTAAAATTAAAAATAGTTTATTGGTCACAATCAGTGTGTTTACAATAAAGATAGGGTAAGAACCTTCTAGTAAGTATGGCAATAGTTGTAACAGACGATCCCGCTCTTCCAGTATCAAAATTAAGGATACACAAACAACCAGTCACTACACTAAACAACGTATGGAAGCGAGGTCTCTTTTTCAGATAATACCTTTATTTTTTTTGAGTTTTCTGGTTTTAAATGGCACATATTTAGAAAGCCAGTAAATCAAAGAAGATTAATGAGCAATTTTTTTTAATTGCTGTTACTTTTTTTTTGTAGACATGCGAAGTTGTAAAATTATCTAAAAAAAAACATCGTAATGTTTAAAGAGGTTTTATTAATAATGCTAGCAGTAGAAGGTAATTGTTTGAATTTATTTTGAAGAACAAGAAAGCAATGGCAAAACACTAAAAATTAAGGGTGTTAAATAAAAAAAAACTGGCAACCAGAAAAGTCAATAGGTATCTTAAAAACCGTGAAACTTAGCATAATAGTAAAGATGGTCGAAGATGTTCAGAATGACCCTAACTATCATCCCTTAAAACCCCTACACCCGACTGCCAAACACCCTGTATAGATTTAACTCACGCTAAAGACCTATAACCTAAGTTGGTAAGTTTAGTTACTTGTTATGATTAATAGGAGATGCTACTATAAAGGCTAAATAAGTTAAAAATGCTATGTAACTTTGCCTTTCAATATAACTAACTTAAACCTTACTTTTAATAAACCGTTTCTAAACCAAACGCCACGCGTAAAACGATCTCCAAATTAACTTAACCTCATTCAAAATTATTATAATTCCCAACCAAATCCGATTTCTAAGCAGATAATTGTCTGAAAGCCAAGTTCTTAATGTATTGTTCCGTCTATAATACACAGCGGTGAAGGAGGAACTCTTCATTCTGAAAGTTGGTCGATAAATCGAATCAGTGAGTTGAGGTGTTAAATAGAAGAGTTTGGGGCCCAGGCGCTTTTCATTAATCCGGGTGCCTTTTATATTTGGGACACACTGTAGTTTAAAATTCACTGAATTTAAAATATTAGTTTTGTTGGTTATTCAATTAACAATATATAGGTTGTGTTTTAAAGAAATAACTTACTCAGGTAGACACGTGAAAAAATCTGCTAATATATATATTTTTTTTAATTTGTGTACATTTTTTCTTTTAAAATACATTTTAATAACATTAAATTATATAAAAATATCAGAATTATAAGTTTTTTCTATAGGAATGTTCACAATATTTTATTTTCTAAAATAAGGTAAAACAATATCGTCGTTGGAAAGGCAAAACTACTAAAGCGCCATTTTGGTCAAAATGAGTTATACATACAGTTCGACTGCTTTTTTTTTTCTGCATCGATTGGTCTGGGTCTCGTGGCGATCGGAGCATGTTTTTGGCGCTTTAGTAGTGAAAATTGGGACAAAATTTCAATAATTTCTAAGGATTTTTTACTAACATCCGACTCATTTAGACATATTTTTGAATAGATGGCGGTTAAGTATTGTGCTTGCTGTATCTAGCCATTTCAAGCTTTATTAGTAATTTTAGATAACGTAACTGAGGATACTCGGTGGTGATTATGTAAATTTCGCTTCTATTAAATATTAAATGTAACGTCTCTTAGTCAATAACGTTTACACAATAACCGTCATTTGTAGTAATTTAGTATTTTTTCTCTATTGAAATCATATGAAGTCATGCTTGTTAGTAAATAATCTTGTAACAGGAATCGACAATTGTGGCACTTTAGTATTTTTGCCTTACTCAATAAACAAAGTAAAAGGATATTAGTAAATTTCAATGCGGGACCTCTATCTGTTACAACTGTTAAGAAACGTTGCACTATATACTTTAAGAATATTAAGATATATTAGTAATTATTAAGTTATAAAATAAATTAGAAAACTATAGGTAAGGCGTTATGCGATTCATAAAGTTGTTACATATTCGACCTTTAGTCTATTTCTCAAGCTAAATTTCAAGGCAAGAAGCAGGGGAAAAAGCCCCCCAAAGGCGGAAACAGCGCGCTTGTGGTCGACGCTCCCTCAACTTCCTCCGCAATTGCTACCACCACCTCAACTGCCGCCGGTCCAGCTGCCACTAAAGCCGCGCCTCAGGCCACTATTGCCCCTGCACATGGGCCTGGTCTGAGTGGTGCAAACTCAGGGAAGGCGGACACGGTCAAGGTGGCCCTGGAGATTCTCCAGGAGGTACTGATGGTCCTCCATACCGGCGCAGACATTGTCGCCATAGTCCTCAGAGGGATCACTCGGCTGGTTTAATGGACCCTCTGAGGATTATACACTGGAACGCCGCGAGCCTAAAAAAGAAGACTTCGCTCCTCATGGAAGTCCTCCGAGATCAGAGGATACACATAGCCCTGATCTCGGAGACCATGCTGTCTCCGGCCATCAAGCTGAAGGTGCCTCACTACCACATCTACCGACAGGACGAGGAAGGGCCAAACAGGGCCTACCGAGGACTGGCCGTCCTGGTCCGTAGAGGAGTAATCCACTAAACGCTGCCGCAAATCCGCCTGGGCTCTTTACAAGCCCTAGGTGTGGAAATCCTGGTCGCCGCCGCCCGCATGCGAGTCTACGCCGTCTACAAGCCCCCGCACACCCGTCTCGACCTAAACGAGGTCAGGGCTCTCGCCGCTGCCTACCCTAGCGGCCGGCGACTGGAACTGTAAAAACCCGGCCTGGAACTCCTCTACGTTCAACCAGAACGGACGCCGACTCCTCCTGGACGCTGAGGCCGACGGCTACCACGTGGACGGTCCGGAGACTCCGACGTACTATCCCAACAACAACGCGTTTACTCCGGACGTCCTGGACATAGCCGTGCACCGCGGACTCCAGGGACAGCTCCTCCAGGAGACCCTGGACGATGAGGTCCAGTCCGACCACCAGCCGGTACTCCTCGTCCTGTCTGCGGCACCCGCAGTCTCCACCCCGAGAACTCCCAGACCCGTGACAGACTGGGAGGAGTTCTCGAGGCGCATGGATGCCCCAGTTCCTCAGCAGAAGCTCACTGATGCAGCGGACATCGACAGATTCTCAATGGACCTAACCAGTCGCATCCGAGAAGCTCTGTCCGCTGCATCACACACCAGGAAAACGACCAACAGGCTGCCTTCACTGCCAACGCACATCGCCAAATTGATAGGGGACAAAAGGCGTCTCTGAAAGCGTTGGCAGATCATTCGCTGTCCGGGGATGAAGACTCAGCTGAACGCCCTGACAGCGAAGGTCAAGGCAGCCCTAGAGGACCACAGGACAGAGCAATGGGAAGAAACGCTAGCCGGCGCGGCGGACGATTGGAACTCCATCCGTCGTCTATGCCGCCGACTTAGCGGAGCCCCCACACCTGTCCGACCCCTGCTACACACCGATGGTACCCCTAGGTACCGGGCCGAGGAATGGGCCGAAATATTCGCCGAGTGCCTGGAGCGTCAGTTCCAGCTGAACCCATCCGACGAGGCAGACCACATAGCCGCAGTTGAAGAGCACCTTCGAGTTTACTTCGAGGCGCCGATAGCTCCTGAAGAAGACCCCATCTTCTTTTCCCCGGGCAAAATGAGGCACATGATCGCGAAAACAAAGCCCAGAAAGGCCCCCGGTGCGGATGGCATCACTAACGCCACCCTCCGCCACTTACCGCCTCGAGCGATCGCGGCGGTAACCCACCTCTTTAACGCCATCCTCCGCACCGGCCATTTCCCAGCCAACTGGAAATCCGGACATGTCATCATGTTGCCCAAACCGGAGAAAAACATCCTGAAGCCTGAGAGCTATCGGCCCATCACCCTCCTCCCGTGCATCTCGAAGGTGCTCGAAAAACTGATGCTGACGAAGCTGGTCCCGCACATCATGCCTCGTCAAGAACAATATGGGTTCCGCTCGGAACATAGCACCACGCTCCAGTTGTCCAGGGTGCTGCACCACATGGCGGTCGCCGCGAACAAGCGCGAGCACACGGCCGCAGTACTCCTGGACATGGAGAAGGCTTTCGACTGGGTCTGGCACTCAGGCCTGGTCTACAAGCTGTCACTGTCCTCGGCCCCCCGCAGACTGACGAAGGTGGTCCAGTCGTTTTTGACGGACCGCACCTTCAGAGTGGTTGTGGAAGACGCCATCTCCGAAGATCGCCCCATCGCAACCGGAGTCCCCCAAGGCAGCTGCCTATCGCCGGTATGTTACGGCCTTTACACCGATGACATACCGGTTGTTGACGGATCCCACCTGGCCCTGTACGCTGATGACGCGGCCTCCTCTTACAAGCCAGAGTACGCCGTCATCAAGCTACAGCGACAACTAGATGCCCTACCAGCTTGGCTCTCCAGGTGGAGGCTATCCGTCAACGTTGCGAAAACCCAAGCGATCTTCGTGAGCAACTGCATACGCCGCCTTCCACAACTCACTCTTCTTGGACTTGACATCCAGTGGTCCGCGGTAGTGAAATACCTGGGGATCACCATCGACAAGAGACTAACCATGGGTCCCCACACAAAGACCGTCGTCGCCGCCGCGAGAACAGCAAGAGCATTGCTACGTCCAGTGCTCCAATCCAGTCTCCCTCTGCGTGTGAAGCTCGGGGTCTACAAGACATATATACGCCCCCGCCTCACGTACGCCGCACCATCATGGTTCGCCCTCCTGGCCGCAGGGCACAGAAAAAAGCTGAACTCTCAGCAAAATCTGTCCCTGCGAGCCGCCACAAATGCCCCCCGCTACGTGAGGAATACCACGATCCAGAGGGACCTCAAGATTGAGAGCCTAGACGACTTCATCGGACGCCTTGCCACGTCCATGTTCGCGCGAGTTGACGATTCGCGCTTCCCCCACCTGAGGGATATCGCACCGCAGCACGCGCGACCCCCCGACGGCAAGGCCTACCCACGCGACCTCGACAAGGCGACGACGTCGACACCCACGGAAGACCCATGAAGACGCTGCTCAGCTCGTAGGTCGCTAGCTGGGCGTCCCCCAACGGGACTTCACCTAGCTGGCTCGACCTCGCGAGCAGCGTACACCCGGACATTGAAATTTCTATAAAGTATTTTTGACTTTTAGTATTTTCCGCTTATGATTAACATATTTTTTGATACATGGAAGTATTTTTTCTCAAGAGAAAGTAAAATGAGACAAATCGTACGTATTTATTGACTCCTTACCTAAAACTTTAATGTGGAGGTTAGTTATTTGGTCTTACCAGCATTTTTTTAGGATTGAGAGCATTAATGCTAAAGCGACACGTAACTCCGTAAATATTGAACATATGTACAATACGATAAATGATTCGTGCAGATAAAAAAAGAACATGATATGTTACTCTTTACAGCTTCCGTTTTCATTCCAAAGAAAAAAAGTTATGACAGTGTAAAGACAAAAAAATCCATTAAAAATGCTTTTTCTCGAAATGACCCTTTTGGAGGTTAGTAGTTTTGCTTTTCCAGTGACGATATAAAATTAAAAACAATACTAAAAGCAGGACATTACATTAATTACAAATAACATTATACAGTACATTCAGCGATAAAATCCTCAACAGAGTAGAAACAAAGTATTTAATTCTAGTGAATGAATATATTCAAGTCACATCACTTTATTAGACTAGAGGTGCTTTATCTTATAATAATTATGGTTACTGACGTAGAGACCTCGTCATGTTGTTCTCTTAGTTTATTTTATTTTATTGGCCTTTCATTATTTGTAATAACTTTATTTGTTTAATTTAAAAAAAAAATACCACCTTGTTATGTAACTTAGGTACTTTTCAGAAGAAATTACCTTTTGCTAGAGTTTCTTGCGTCTCGCTTCATCACCGCAGTGATGGTTTCTCCGAGGCGCTAGTAGATTCACTATGTAGGTATATTACCAACTTGTAAAAGAGTCCTCATGTGGCCAATTTACTGCGTAAATATTTTGAATTGTATCTCATTAGTAGGGTCCCTACAGATACACTTCGACCCTACATTATTTATTGTATAATTGCCCCTTTCCTAGAGGTGTACTCACTCCATTTGTTTTTTTTAGCACTTAGGCAGGTTTTATGACGTATTCAAATCAGACTATGCATACAAATTACTTCTTTTTTTTACTTAACTTTCTAATTCGTAAAGGTACGTACAAAATGACGGATCGTGACTTAAGGCGACATTTAATTAAATGGACGTCTGTACAACCAAGCGTGTATCGTTCGAAGCAAACATGTTTGTTTGTAACGTAAACCTATTTCGGCGTTACTTGGAATTCGGGTATCCGTCTCTGGCAATTAGTCTGCAGGCAAGGCATCGGTCTAATCAATTTACTTGGTAGGTTCAAGCCAAACGTTGACTACGTCTAACGTCTCCATTTCAGAGATGCATTAATTTAATTAACATTTCCTTTTATTATTATTATTCAGATATTTATTTCATATTAGTATTAACACTAAACTTATTAAAATAAAACTATGATACTCAAATAATAAACATGTAAATAAAATCACCACTATAAGAAGAACATCCCCTCTAGCAGGTCCACTCGCGGCATGGTCCCTAAGACACTGGCTGCATTACCTCTCTGGATAGCTAGCCTAATCCTTTGGGAGAGGTAAGCAACAGCTCCAGTATCTAAAGTTTAGTTTTTACTTTTATTCGTAGTACCTTAATTAGTAATTAAATTAAACTAGTATTCAAATATAAAAGTAAAATAAAAATACTTATACAAAAAATGTAACATTATAAAAAACTTAATCTATGGATGCCGCTAGCAGTGCGGCAGGGCTCAAGCTACCGGTGGTTAGGTCTGCAGAGAAAGGAAACTCCTCACAATGCGTGCTGTGTCGAGTAGTACTGCCTTCTGTATCCGAACTTTCATCCAGCCATCTAGCGAGAGTCTCTTGAGGTGTTGGTCTAAATTCTTCGCTATATGACCGTTTGCCGAATCAATCCCACATGGCGGTCACCTCGTGAGCCAAGTCAAGATACTTGCTGAGCTTGTTCTTCTCGGCCTTCACGAGGTTGTCGTCATTCGGGATGGTGACGTCGACTAGCACTGCCCGGCGTTGCGATCGATCTGTGACACGATATCAGGCTTATTGACGACAAAAGTCCTGTTCGTGATGACAGATTGATCTTAATATAGAAACACGAACATTGTCGAGAACTGGCGCCGGTGTCTACTTATAGTACGGCACTTCAGACTCAACAAGACTATATTGAAGAGCAAGTTGCTGACGGATGATCCTGGCTACGAGGTTATGTCTGTGCAAGTTCTCACCGTTGGCCAAATGCAAACCACCAGAAATTATATGTCTGAGGGACTCGCCGGGGCAACGGCACGCTCGACAAATGTCGACCGTGCCATCCCTCAGAATATATTTGTTATTGTTCGTCATTATGACCTTGTCAGCAATTGCACCGACAAAACCTTCGGTTTCCCCAAAGAAGTCACCGAGCCGTTGCCCGAACACAGACGCTAAAAAGACTAAAAAGGTAAAAGCGTCCGTGTCACTCCTTGCTCTTCCATATGTTATTGCGGTCTCCAGTGCGCAACACCGTTGGTCTACGCCAGTTTTCGTTTGCCAAGGAGAGAGGCGTGAGGCTCCTGTCTACTGCAACCACATCACAATGCATCCCCACACTCACTGCCCAGGAAATAATCCCTGAGATTGCACACCTTCCCCTTCCACACGGTTGTGGAGATTCTTAGCATTTAATACACCTTGACCTCCACATTTCCTCGGAATGTACAATCTCATGACAGATGAGCGTGGGTGCAACATGCGTTGGGATTTAAGCAGTACACGCACCCTCCTACCTAGGGCGTCCAGCTCAATCTGAGTCCACCTTATTATGCCAAAGGAGTATGTGAGCAGCAGCATCACCCAGTCATTGAAGGCACGCACCTTATTGCCACCCGATAAAAGACTGTAAAGAACTTTTGTCAAGTAGCAAAAGAAACGCTCCTTCACTGACTGCTTGACCTCGCCGTCCATAATGTTTTAATGGGAAACTCATTTAAGGAAAGTGAAACCGTTTAAGATCCTATAGTTTGCATTTTCTAAAGGATTAACATAAAAATATATCCAAAAGGCAAATGAGTTAAATAAATGTTTCGTTAGACTTTCTTAAAACAATGTATCAAAAAACCACTAACCCTCTAAATTGGAGAAAATGCAAAATCAATTCCTCGAACTTTACTATTTGGAAGCGTTTCAAGCAATGTTTTGAATATGCAACTAGTTCCCCCATTTGTTTATTTGTTTCGTATTGGAAACGGATATCAATATGCTTGGCTGTGTACTTTGGAGTTAACGTTTCAGAACAGTATCGCGGCAGAGTAAGTTTATAATTGACGTTGTGTTTATTAATGACATATCAGAAGTAAGTGAGATCCCATTACCTAGTTTGATATTAGCATAGTATAAATAGAAAAGCAGTTCGTTCTGTGGTTTGCTTGTGGAGGCTTGAATTAGTATAGTGATTGATGAAAATTCAAAAATTCAAAATTCATTTATTTGTCAGAATACAGTAAGTAATACACGGTCCTAGTTATAAAATTAAAGCCGTGTATTCAGCATGCAAGCAAGCGTACAAATATTGTAAATATTCTATTTCCAATATAAATTCTAGTCAATAATAAAATAATACAAATTTAAGCGTCTTAATATTCCTTGTCACTGTAAAAACATTTCTCCATTAGCGAATGAACTAATATATTACCCGGCAAAAAAATATTGCTGTACAACCGAACGATTTTAAAAATTCATTCATGTCTACTTACTTTTATAGTATTATATAGGTCTGCCTGTAGGATACCCGTGTGGTTGCCGGGTTAGAATAGTGCCACTCCATGTCTTCCCGTGGATGTCGTAAGAGGCAACTAAGGGAATAAAGGCTTGTAGTACCTGTTGTGTTGTTGTTGTTAGCCGATGGGCTTGCCACCTGTCACTGATACACTGGGAAACATCTTAGCCTACTTGTGCAAAATGTGGTTACAGAGTTATCAAGAAGTTTTAAGAGTTGTTGGTAATTCATTAGCTCTGCCTACCCCACTCTGGGAATGAAGGCGTGAGTTTATGTATGTATGTAAGTAGTAAGCGAGATTCCATTACCTAGTTTGATATTAGCATAGTATAAATAGAAAAGCAGTTCATCCTTGTGTTTGCTTGTGGAGGCTCTTTGTGTTTGGCACACTTACAGCACTGGGAGCACTAAACGAGACGTGGACGCCATTAGATTATTCTTGGAATAACTATTCCCGAATAGGTTCACTTTTCTTGTAGTTATCGTTGGTGAAACGTACAACTGATTTACTCTCGATTAACTGGGGATTTATTCTAAGAATAAAAATATTTACTTTCGTTTGGCCAAATACGCACTTAAACTGTGATCTTGTTTTTCAAGGAATTTAAATGTTTTGAAGGTTGACACTATGTTTTTATCTAATTAATTGTTAGTATAGACAACATTTTCATCTTTTTGAACCTGATTTTAAAAAGGCTTTCTTGTAATTAAGCTCCACCCATAAAATCATTTTCTTATGAGCGACTGCGTTACCCATTTAATTTGCTGTCTATAAAATGAAATACATTTTTACAAGCACTTGCGCAACTTATTTTTTTGTGCTATGGCTTGGCACTTGGCGGTCATCTAAGCTACAAGCTACATCAGATGACTTCGCGAACATGAAGTTTTTTAATAGCCAATCTGATAGAGTAGAATGTGCATGTACGGTTCCCTATTGGATCGCATATTTTTTTTACGCATAATGTATCTTTACACGCATAAATTCGTTTGGCCAAAAACTTTTACAATAGAAATGGTTTTATTTTAATTACATACATACACTAAATCACGCCTGTTTCCCAGAGGGGTAGGCAGAGACCACTTCTTTCCACTTGCTACGATCTTGACAAATTTCACTCGCTTCAACCACATTCATACATGGAGTCATGCACGCACGTCGGTTTCGGGTACTTAAGATTCGGCCCTTTTCTAGTATTTAGTATTCTAATTATTATACAAAACTAACCAACCTCAACCTAACCTAAGCTATATAAAAGACGTTTATTAAATTCTGAAATAAAAGGGCCTGAAAGGGTGTTATGCTAAAAGATACATACAATATGCGTAAAAAGTTAATGGTTTTCAAAGGGATGCCACTTAAACTCTTTACACTTGTCCAAAAAAAAAAAAAATGAGCATGACAAAAAAAAAAAAAAAACCTTTTTTTTCTACGTTCTACAGAGCATTGTGTCACATAATCGGAGGCGCGCGTTTTGGATAATGACCAGTTTTCGCTTTCGGCCCGAACAATCGAACTCGTATTAAATAAAGCTATTAAAGTTCTGCTCGTTTCGCACCCGTGCATCGGTTAGTTTTAGATCAATGGCTCATTGTTTGAAATATATATATATCTTTCTATTTAAAAAAATAATATTCTTATAAATACAGGGTGGAAAAAAAACCCCACAAGGACGGCAACTTGTTAAACATTGATAACTATAGGACCTCCGCGACTCCGTACGCATAGAATTAGCTTTCAGCTGCTCCCCCTATTTTTAGTGAACCCCTGGACCTTATAAGGAACCTACGTGCCAAATTTGGAATCTTTACACTCAGCGGTTTGGGCTGTGCTTTGATATGTCAGTCAGTCCCTCACTCAGTTTCTTTTTTATATTTTCAATGTAGTAAATTGGACGTAAAGAAGGATTGATTTCAGCGCCCTCTATGTATTAAGTAGGTACTTAAATTTGACAGAAGTTGACATTTTGTACCATTTTTAATTCGATTAAAAATCTACAAGCTAAAAAAAATCCTAGCGTAAACTAAAAGAGATGAGGGTATCAATTCGGATTGTTCATATTTTTACAATTAATCTTATTCGAAAACCATTTCGATTAAAAGAGTTTTAAAGCCGATCTGCATTATTAAGTTTTTGAAATATTTATCTTTTCGGATATTTCGACAATTAGGGTTACTTACGGGTTAGGCGACAACCGTTTGAAATAAGTAGGTTTTAATACACTATCACGATCACTTTTTATCATTAGATTCATTAGACATCATCATTAGTTGTAAATTATTAGAAAATGCCAACACAAATTTAAAATAATCATGCCATTTAAAACAAAACAACAATTTCGATCTCTTAACATTACCCATTCTTTGGATTTAGAAAAACGGTAAGTTCGTTTTTTTGGTCTATTCCAAGTGTTCATAAAGTTTGTGAAGCCGAAACCGAGGTCATTGACCGACGCAGCGTATTTCTCTCCAAATTCGAACCGTCCAATACATCATTCCACTCGTTGGAAAAACGAAAAGCATTTTGTATTCTATTTTTGAAAAGCAGGACATTGATAGACATGGCCACAGATGCCGTAAGACTGATCGGGCTATAAAAAGTCTGGTCAAATTTAACGAGAGGCACTGGCTCCAAATAAACGGGTTTTTTGAAAAAGGAATACCGGTATGCTCATATTTTCAACTGCCAAAAAAGGAAGGTAATATTACAGTGTGACTTCCAATTGGTAATACAATACAAAATCAATGTTTTACACTCATTTTCCCTAAACATAGCTGTTTTTTTTTCCATGTTTAAATTTATCCGAATGTATTGTTACTCATAATCATCGCAAGTCATAAAGTGTTTTCTGAAACAGTTTTTTTTTCAGGATTTTTTAAAACAAATGTAATCCAACCGGTCCCGGTCATCCGGTTAGATATTTAAATAATCCTGAAATAAAAACCGCTTCAGTAAAAAACACGACTTTCGATGTTTTTGAGTAACAATACATTTGGACTACAATATTTTAAATGAAACAAAGCGCTCCCGTTTATTTATACTAAAGATCATCTAATAATAAGGCAGCAAACACTAAATAAAGGACATGGCTAAACATTGTAACTAGTAATATGTCATGTTAATAAGCTGAATTATGAATGAAATTTATTCAGCATGAAAAAAGTTTCAGAAACTTTTCATTTTGTTACAAGTCTTAAAATATTTTTTACATCCAGCGATGATATAATTATGATCTTTTATCGTAAAGCATTCTGACAGAGCCATCTATTGAGATACTTTGTAAACAAGTGATCTTGCGAGTAAAGGGTTGATACCATTATTTCTAAATAACTTTTTTTATACAAGTTCTTAAGAAAAACGAACAACGCAGAATTAATATTTTTCTACATCACATAAAACCCAATTCTATAAGTGTCCATCAGAATATTTTCTTAGCCGAAGCTTCTTTGGACACCAAGCCGCATTGTTAATCCAATGAAAGCAACCAAAAAAATCCTCGTTTTGAGACGTATTGTAATAACATATAAATAATATAATAATAATATACTGTTTATCTCATCCTTACATGCAAGTTAATTGTCCACATTTCACGCAAAACGGATCTTCATAATCTTATGTTATCTGTCAGGTGTCATGGCAAAAGAAAAACATAAAAAACCACGTAAACACCTTTTAAATATTTCATTATTTCACGAAAGTTCTAGGAGAATAATAAACATGTAATAATTAATGACTGAATTTTTTAATGTTACGAGTAAGTAAGACATTTCTTTACATGCTTAGGGCAGTAGTTTGGCCATGTTCTTTAAAATGGTAAATTCGTTCATAATTTTTGTTTGTTTATTTTTTGTGATTGTAATACAGGCGTTGGAACCCTACACTGAACAGTTCCTCGGGTTTTTTTTGTAGTGTTACTCTAAGAACAAGTCAGAAGAGTAAATATTATTCTAATTATTATTTAAAGCAGCCGTCCTGCTTCCTGCGGGTTAATTTAGTCGTGTTGACAAACGCGGATAAGCGCTAATAAAACATCTGTCACTTTCTGAGCACTATATAAGTGCGAGGGTGACGGGAGCTTTATAGATCGCCATAAACCTGTAACCTTTACCATGAGTTACAATTACCGTACTCGATAGTGAGTCGAATGCTCTGTCCCTCGCACTCTATAAGAATGTTGCTAGGTCAGTGAGGGACAGAGCTTCGACTCGCTAGTGAGTACGTTAATTTTAACTCGTGGTAAGGGTACAGAGGTCCACAACGCTGTTTACTCGACAAACTAGCAACGAAAACAAGTAGACGTTCTCGCCTCCAGTGAGAGCATACATCTAAAATCTGTGTTTTTAGGACTCCGCTATAAATCCATAGTTACAACTTAAAGGGACTATCTTCAATTCTGTGCATAGCAAATTTAACCATTCTGTTCTATAAGTAAGGTTGAAAATTTAATGTAAATATGAGAATCGTTACGCTCTTTTTTCTAAGCATAACTGAAAGCCGGACCTAGATAAATATTTAGTTACTGAAACACAAAACCACTATTATGCTACTGTGTTACTAACGGTATGTTACTTGTTGAATTGTCTTAGTAATAAGATAAGTGACGACCCAGTATTTTAGTAAGTGACCTACAAATCTGGCGGCCTCAGGTTTGATCCCCGGTTAAGATATTTTTTTTTTTTTAAATGGCGAATGTTTTTAAGGGTTCCGTACCTGAAGGGTAAAAACGGGACCCTATTACTAAGACTACACTGTCCATCCGTCTGTCCGTCTGTCTGTCACCAGGCTGTATCTCACGAACCGTGATAGCTAGACAGTTGAAATATTCACAGATGATGTATTTCTACATACATACATACATACATACCATCACGCCTTCATCCCAGAGTGGGGCAGGCAGAGCTACAGAATTACCAACGACTCTAACAATTTGTTGTTAATTCTATAACCACATTTTGCAAAAACAAGCTAAGATGTTGTTTACGATAATATGTATACAGGGTGACTGGAAATTCGCCGTATTCCTTGAAAGGGGTTATTCTACAGCTCATTTGTAACGATTTAAGTCCAGTCAACCAGGGGTCAAAACTCATTGGTTATCGAGTTATTCACGTTTTTAGAATTTAAAAGAAATACCTGCCTTTCGACCAAAAACTAGTCATTGTGTAGAAACTTCGTCATTTAGAAATAAAATAAATCATTTTTAAAATAGACAATGAATTACAGATTTCGGAAAATAATAAAAAATGCCAAAGAAATGCAAAGTTTTGCAAATAAAACGATTTGAAGTTAAAAGTTCTTGTAATTATTTTCCAAAATTTGTAACATTTTAAAGTATAACTAAAAAAAAAAGTATGACACATCGCGTACAAATGACAGGAATAGTTTGCTCAATTCATAAGCTTTCTAAAAAGGTAAAATTTATGACATTTTAAAATTATTTTTTTATTTAAAAATGTACAATTAATAATAATAGCAGAAATGTTCGCGGTTAAGCTCCATCGTTTCAACCTAAAAACGTGTTTGGTTCATCGTACCGTCTTATTCGGGAAAGAGGATCAGTTCAATGCCGCCAAGCTGACGCTGGAAGACCTCGACATGATACTGCTCAAGAGAAGAAATCCTTCAGTGTTTCCGGGCAGACGAAATGGAAAGAAAGTAGAAAGTAACTGATTACGTAGGTCACTCGAAAAGTTTTGAGATGCTCGAAATTTCAAAATGGAACGCACTTTGTTTTTTAAAAAGCAAAGCAAGCCAGCAAGCAGTATTATTACAAAGTGTTATTATTATTATGAACACCATTAGCTGAATTTAAAAAGGAGAACGATGTTCTATTCATTTTACTACGACACTTCGCGCGTTTTTCGGTTAATAATGGAACGCACTTTATGTTTTTAAAAAGCAAATTTAAAAGAACACGATTTAACGATCCCGCGTTTTTAGGTTGAAACGATGGAGCTTAACCGCGAACATTTCTGCTATTATTATTAATTGTACATTTTTAAATAAAAAATAATTTTAAAATGTCATAAATTGTACCTTTTTAGAAAGTTTATGAATTGAGCAAACTATTCCTGTCATTTGTACGCGAAGTGTCATACTTTTTTTTTTAGTTACTTATGCTTTAAAATTTTACAAAATTTGGAAAATAATTACTAGAACTTTCAACTTCAAATCCTTTTATTTGCAAAACTTTGCATTTCTTTGGCATTTTTTATTATTTTTCGAAATCAGTAATTCATTGTCTATTTTAAAAATCCTTTTTTTTATTTCTAAATAACGAAGTTTTTACACAATGACTAGTTTTTGGTCGAAAGGCGGGTATTTTTTTTTTATTTTAAAAACGTGAATATCTCGATAATTAGTGAGTTTTGACCCCTGGTTGACTGGACTTAAATCGTTACAAATGAGCTGTAGAATAACCCCTTTCCAGTCACCCTGTAATAGTGACAGGTTGCAAGCCCATCGCCATGTATTTCTGTTGCCGCTATAACAAGAAATACGAAAAACCGAATAAAATAATTATTTAATGGGCTCCCATACAACAAACGTAATTTTTTAAAGATAATGGTACGGAACCCTTCGTGTTAAAATTAGTAAAGTAAGTATGTTTTATTAAATAAAAACTGACTTTGCCAACTTTAAGGTTAGTTAGCTTATCACAAAGCTAAATGGCATCCATTTCAACAATAAATAAATTAAGTGAAAATAAATCATTAAAATTATACAAATGGGATTAAGTGGCTAAGAACAAAGAACGTTAAGTTAAAGCACCAGAAATAGGACAGACATTTAATAACAACACACAATGTAACTGGTCTTGCGCAGTGTAATGGAAGAAGAATCATCGATACAAGAAGAAGAATGCAACTGAAAGTAGTTTAACTGTGTTTATTTCTAACAACTAACTAAAATCAAACTTTGACGTCCTAACATCCCAGATAACTGGGTATAAAATTAGAGTAGAGTATAAAATTACTTATTAATAAAACAAGGGTAATTTATCATCAAATAACAATGGTCAGTCATCCATGAAATAGTGAAATTAATCAGTTACAACGAAATATCTTCAGTAACCGCCATATTGTGAATCTACTCGAATTGATTACTTTGAAATGGCTGTGGATGATTTTAATTATTTTGATTCAATGAAATTTTATTTAATGGATATTTTCAAAATTCGTTTATTGTTTTTACTTAAAAGCATCGGTGACATACCGTGTCACCGACACTTCGACATACAAGTCATCTTTTACTGGCATGCATGCATGCATAACTCGATATATGAATTTGGAAGAAGCGAAAGAGATCTGTCAGGATCATAGCAGGTGGAAAGTAGTGGTCTCTGCATATCCCCCTGGAAAACAGGCATGATTAAATTCATGTATGTAGTATCAGCCCAATGGAACCCATCATAGAACTGTGTCACAGTGATATTATGATTCAAGTCGTAAGAAGTGTCAAACAAATGGTTTCACTATGTCACTGACGCATAGATTTATTTTATTGTCGATCTAAAAAAAGCAATGTAGGTAAAGCCACAGTAGAATACCAGTAGCAGTTATATAGCTCTGTCCTTTTCTATCATCGTAAAATTAACTGCATAGCGACGTCATAATAACCCCCCTGTACCAACTAAGCAGGGTTGTCTATTTTAAAGTATTAACACCATCTCAAACTAAAGCTTTTACTAATTTTCTTTACAAAACCAACACACACACACACACACACACACACACACACACACACACACACACACACACACACACACACACACACACACACACACATACACAAACTCACGCTTTCATTCCCAGACTTGGGTAGGTAGAGCTACAAAATTACCAACAACTCTAATAACTTGTTGATAACTCTGTAACCACAATTTGCAAAATGAGGCTAAGATGTTTACCAGCGTATTAGTGACAGGTTGCAAGCCCATCGCCTAACAGTACGGGAAGAAATGGAGTGGCACTAAGTATTCTATCACGGTAACCACACGGGCAACACATTCTTGTTTATATTATTAGTATATTGATAAATAAAGCCTCCGACTCTCAGCTCAAGTGTAAGGCAACAGTCATCGATCAACGAGTTAGAAACTCAGTTAGCAGTTTGCACAATGGAGTGGATACATTTTCAATGTTCGTGCCAAGCAAGAGTTTTCTTGACATTTATTTTGACTTTGCCAATGTTTAAGGAAAAATGTTGTTTGTTTTTGTACTTTTACGGGAGTATTGTTACATACATAATATATAGCTTCACGCCTGTAATCCCAGAGGGGGAGGGTAAAAGTTGTTGATAATTCAGTAACCACAATTTGCACAAATAGGCTAAGATGTTTACCAGCACATTAGTGACAGGTTGCAAGCCCATCGCCTAACAGTACTACAAGCCTTTATTCCCTTAGTCGCCTCTTACGACATCCACGGGAAGACATGGAGTAGGGCTATTCTAACCCGGCAACCATTCGGGATTGTAACAGTCTTTTATTTATTTAAATATATATATTTTCAACCTTAAAACATTTTGTTTTCTTATTCAGTTGAGGTGTATTTCGCCAATGCCGTGTTATTATTAGAGAAATAGAGAACGCCAGTTCAATCCTTTTACACAATGAATACATTAAAATCACTAGGGAGACATAATCTTTGCTAGTTGTTTTCAAGTAGTTAATTGTCTAATCCAAATCACGGACAATTTTTACCAACCGGAAACCGCAGCGCTGTTCGCTTGCGGCGGCAACCACTCCGGCTTACTTCCGGTAGCCATCTTTGCTAAAAGGAAGTTTGTTTAGTGGAGGAACACATTGTTTCCCAACTTGCCCAAGTGGCACTCAGCCAAAATCCAGGTTTTGTTTTTGCTTGTCTGGATAATTTTAAGCGTTTGAGATTGTACAGTGTTGTTGTTGAGACAGGTTTAGCAATGCGTCTTATATTAATTCAAGGATTGTTATGGAGGTGACAGTACAATATGTAATGGTATTTACTTTTCATGTAATGTGAATGTAGTTGAAATGAGAGCTCTAAGAAGTATGTGTGGAGTTAGGATGATAGATAGAGAAAAAAATAGCGAGATCCGAGAACGATGTGGATTGAAAGAAGATGTAGTGACTTAAATTTAAAAGGGTATGCTAAGATGGTTTAGTCATTTAGAAAGGATGGATGAAAGAAGGGTTACAAAAGATACATGGCGAGCGAGAGTGGGCAGAGATGTCGGTAAGGAACGTTCTAGGCGGACGTACGGTGATCAGATTCGCGATGTACTGAATAAGGGCCGAATAAAATGCACCCGAAAGCGACGTGCATTAAGAGATTGATGAATGTAGAAGAAGCGAAAGTGGTATGTTTAGATCGGTGCACCTGGCGTTCCATAGTCTCTGCCTACCCCATTGGGAGACCATAGAAAG
Source organism: Acleris emargana (assembly GCA_927399475.2). NCBI lineage: Eukaryota > Metazoa > Arthropoda > Insecta > Lepidoptera > Tortricidae > Acleris > Acleris emargana. The sequence goes on from OV656858.1 coordinate 3,533,371, forward strand.
GGATCCATTTTCATTCTTCTGTATTTGCTAATGCTAACTTATGAATAATTAAATAGGACTAAAATCATATCACCCAAATCATTTTAATTTAGGTATCACTGTTAAAGTAATAACTAACTTCATAGCTAATATTTGGAAGATTTCCAACCAAATTTAACAGGTCAGCTGTTAACGGGTATATTAGGAATAGAAGCAATAACAAAATTTGTAAGTTAATTTAGGTTCAGACTTAATATAGAAGAACACTTATAAAGAGTGACTCATAGATCAAAATAGATCATAGTTGTTCAAAATTCAAAATATTTATTCAGTAAATTGGCCACATGAGGGCTCTTTTACACGTCGGTAATATTGAGTGAATCTACTAACGCTTCGGACAAGACCATTATTGCGGAGAAGAAGCGCAGCAAGAAACTCCAGCAGAAGGCCATTTTTCTCAATTATTAGGTGCTCGATTGCCTTCCTATGCCATATAATAAATAAATACTTACTACTACTACTTATACTTTTTACTTGTGGGAGGACCTTGTGCAGGGTCCGTCCGGGTTGGTACCACCATCTTATCCATTAAACTACCGCCAAGCAGTAGTGTTCGTATCGTTGTGTTCCGGTTTGGGGATAAGACAGCCGGTGAAATGACTAGCATAGAGGCATTCCATCTTAGTCCTCAGGGTAGGCAACGCATTTGCAGTCTTGAGAATGCGAATGTCTATGGGTCACAGTATCCACTTACCATCAGGTGGCCTGTGTGCTCGTTTGCCTTGCCATGCAATAAAAAAAAAAAAAAAAAATGGTAATAAAGTAATAAATAATTATTTTTAAAACTAACACAAATTAAATTATTATTCATTACAAATGTCAATAAAATAAAATATTAGTCAGCTTTATTGACGACGCGGTTAGCCTAGTTGTTAGTGACCCTGCCTACGAAGCTAGCGGTGCTGGTTTCGATTCCCGGTTTAAGCAAATATGTGCGTAATGAGCACTAGTACTATATCGTCGCTAGAAATCAATAATGCTGTAACCCTCAAAAACCAAACTTTATACTAGAGCCAAATTACAAACGCAAAAAAAATAAAAAAATCATAACTTCTAAACGGCAGGAGGCTTTTCGGTCCCATTTTGCAAATATTATTAAAATAAATAGTTTTGTTAAACTGAATACTCAAATTTGATATAAAATGGGTTAAGGGTGATTTTTGCGGGTTACAGCATTTTTTTTCTTTTTTTTTCCCCCGAAAGAATGCTGTAACCCAAAAGGGAAATGTCGTGGTGTAATTTAAAAACCAAATGAAAGGGCGTTTTAAATTGCTGTAACTAAATAACAGCCACTACAACAATTTTGGTCCGAAATTACTTACTGATTTAAAAAATTAAGACCAAATTAGTTAGGAAAGCAAAAACGCTGTACAATGTTCCAGAGATTAAGTTTCTTACCTTGTATTGCTGTAAGTCTCATATCGACAAAAAATACCGGAATTTAAGCGGGTTACTACATTTATTTGTTCTCCAATAATCTAAATATCACAAATAACTAATGCTGTAAAGTTTTTATTTTTCATCGTAGAAACACGAGACATGACCATTCGACGCAGAAAAAATTATGAAGTAAATATTATGCAAAAAAACGATTTTGGTAGGAGGTGCGGGTTACAGCATTATTGCTTTCCAGCGACGATATCTATGTATACAAGTATGTTTTTCGTTGTTTAGTACTCATAGTAGAAACCTAGAGCTTAGTTACCAGGATAATTTGCTCTAAAAAATCCATTCCACGAAACAAATTCGAAAGTTATATTGAAACAAGAATCAGTTTTAGTTTATTTACTTGTCATAGTAAACCGGATGAAATGGTTTCCGGAAGACTATCCCCGTTCGGAAACTCTGAATATCGAATGCCCAATCCAAACCCCCGAATCCATTCAAACCGTTGGAATTTACATTTAAAACAAAACACTATCGCGTCAGTCTCCTCGCGTATATTCCGTCTCCCCACGGCCCTCTTTCCAAATACTTGCTAAAATACTTGGTATTATCGTACCAGAAAATACCAGGTGCATCGTTTTACTGGGGAGTAAAATGTGGACCGTCAATTTCACTTTATGACTGCGTTGCGCGCTGCCGCGTTAGGGGTGGGCAGTGGACCGGGGCAAACGGGGGGGACTCTAGTTTAAGCGGGATATGGTAAGGAAACTTATTAATTTGCAATAGTGTTGAAAACTTACAATCATTGTTCAATTTATGGTCAACTAGCGGCCCGCCAGCGGCTTCGCCCCACTGCAAATTTCTGACTTCCCCGGTGGATCTTTCAGTTATTTTCTGTCATACAAACCTTGTCATGACAATGAGGAACACAACAAAAAAGAAATCAGCCAAATCGGTTCAGCCGTTCTCGAGTTTTGCGCTTAGCAACACATTTAGCGATTCATTTTTATTATATACTAGCGGCCCGCCAGCGGCTTCGCCCCGCTGCAAATTCCTGACTTTCCCGGTGGATTTTTCAATTTTTTCCGCCGTAAAAACCATCTTTGAACTTCAACGAACATTTAAAAAAAAGAATTGGCCAAATTAGTCCAGACGATGTTGAGTTATGCGCTTACCAACACATTTTGCGATTCATTTTTATATTATAGATTTACATAGGTGTACCGACAACTGTGTGCTTCTCAAAAATCCGAAGATGTTCGTTTGCTAGAAACAATTTCAACGTCAAAATTACAGATTTTTAATCTTTGCCCAACAAAATAATAATATACTTAATCATATTATTGAGGTTTTTTTGCTTGCCTAAACAATTACAAATACTTAATACACAGAAAATATCCTAATCAAAAGCACATAACCTAAAAGAAAAGTTATCAAGACTTATTCACACAAACATGTCAGATAAACGTGTCCAGATACACATGTTACAATTTTTTTTAAGAATTAAAAAAAGGCCCCCGTGTGCTTGCCGGGTAAGAATATAGTGCCACTCCATGTCTTCTCTCCTATGTCGTAAGAGGCGACTAAGGGAATAAAGGCTTGTAGTACTGTTAGGCGATGGGCTTGCAACCCGTCACTAATATGCTGGTAAACATCTTAGCCTATTGGTGCAAATTGTGGTTACTGAATTATCAACAACTTTTCAAAGTTGTAATTCTGTAGCTTTGCCTAGCCCACTCGGGGATTACAAGAGTGAAGGTATGTATGTAAAAAAATGTCGCCTACAGTCGCGCCCCACCCTAATAACTTGGAGAGGACATTTTTTCATAACAACAGTATCCTTGCATTTTTTCTAACCTGCAATAAAACCGACTTAACCGCTCACAACACTAAGTCGAAATTCAATTAACGTTTTACGATGTAGCGGTCACGGAAACGTGAAGTGCAGTAATGAAGTGGCCGTAAAAACGCGTCGAGTTTTTCGTACCCATAAAAATGAACTCGAGCGATTTTACGCCGTATTGGCTAAATAATAAAGTTGATTAATGGCTTGAGTTAGCTACCTGAAAAACTTTTATCGCTAAAACCCATAGTAATCGTTTGTAGTTCAAATGATATGTGAATTTCATGGTTAAATTTTATTGCAGTGTTTACCTGCCAAGTTCCAGATAGTGAATAGACAGCCGTTTGTTTACCTATTATAAAAAATAACTACGTAAATTGTCTGGCCTACTCCCTCCAATTTACAATTTAGGAACTTTAGTTATTCTGAAAACACATGCTTAGGTTTTTGTCTCAATGGTAAATATAATTTTTAATTATTTACTGAGGAAATAAATAAACGAATTTTAGCTAATGGCTACAGAGCTTAAAGGCACATGTTTTTTAAGGTTCCTTACCAAAAGAGTAAAAACAGAACCCTATTAAATACTAAGACTACATTGTTCGTCTGTCTGTCTGTCACCGTAATGGCTAGACAAATGAAATTTTCACAAATGATTGTATTTCTTGTGCAACTATAACAACAAATACTAAAATCAGAATAAAATTAATATTTGAGTAGGCCTCTACAACAAACGTAATTTTTTTCCCGATTACATACATACATACCGTCGGTGATACTGCAAAACCGCGTAACTAACAAATTTGTGAGAGAGAAAAATAAACCTTACCGTCTTATTAAAAAGGTGCATTTTGCTCCTTATTAAAAATGTTACTTACGCGGTTTCGCAGTATCACCGACGATACCTTCACGCCTGTAATCCCAGAGTGGGTTAGGCAGAGCTACAGAATTACCTACAACTTTAAAAACTTGTTGATAATTCTGTAACCTATTTTTCCCGATTTTTGCTCGATATAATTAAGGCAAATGGTACATTGTCTAATGATCAGTGATGGGAAATAGGTGAGCTAAAATACCTATTCTTCGCGAGAGGACATAATATAGAGTGGTTACAACCGGATATATATATTTTTTTTTTTCTGTTCCGGGTATTCGATATTTATTCGGGTAATTATCGTAATGTAAAATATGACATGTTTTGTTTAAAGTACGGCATGTTTAATGTTAGTTTTTAGTAAAAAGGGCTAGAGAAAAGAAGGAATGTACAAGATTTCTAAAAAGTAGTAGCAGGACTAATAATAAGGGTTTTCCCACGCATTGTTTGTTTATGACTTGCAAATGGGCGTTCACATTTTCGGATTACTTATAATTTTAACTTTATGGCAGGAATGTTACCATTTTTACTACAAACTTTACAAACATTCTATAAGGAAAAGAATGTATGTTCAACATTACGGCTAGTATTCGCAGTGCCCGGATAAATATCAAATACCCGGAATCCAAAAAATATATACTTTTATCCGGTTGTAACCACTCCATATTATGTCCTCTCGCAAAGAATAGGTATTTTAGCTCACCTATTTCCCATCACTGCTAATGATGTCTAGACAATGACACGGGACCCTTCGTGCGTGACTCCGACTCGCACTTGGCCGGTTTTTTTTTAACTTTACAGCAAGTGACAAAACGTGGTCATAAACAAAATGGCGTCGTTCCGACCACTAGTCCAAAAACGAGCGTAGCGGAAACTTTTTTTTTTTTTCTTTTTTTTTTTTCTTAGTATACATATATTTTATCAGAGCACCATTTTATAAAAAAACCTGTTGCCAAAATTCACCTTCCAAACAGACTTGTTATACTTAACTCACTCAGTTATAACCAGAGCAGGGATCGGAAATTCGGTACGATATTTATCTAATCTTTGGAGGCGGCATTGTTATTCAGATAATATTTATTTATTTATTTATTAGGCATGGTAACAAAATGTAGATTAAAATAATCACAATAATATAACATGTAAAATAGGTTTATATCTATATTTCTATTACTACCACATGCAACACTCGTTTAGTATTAATACATAATTATTATTATTATTAATTAGCGCAATATAGTGTCCCACTGCTGGGCAAAGGCCTCCGCCCTTGATTTCCACACCTCTCGCAATCTTCGGCCAATCCTTCAAAAATACGTCCAAGTCATCCCGCCATCACCGCTTGGGTCTGCCTGTCCTGGGGGACCCACCAAGTTTCTGCATTGACCCACCTTTGTGGGTGCATGCGGCCCAGGCCCACTTTAGCTAATAATAATAATAGAGGTAGGACGTTACTAAATGCCCAAGGTATTTATAGTACATTATTATAGCATAGTTGTTGCGACTGTGATTGTTTAAAAAGTGAACAAATTAAAATTAGAGATCATTGTTGGTTATATTCATACATCGGGGTTTTCGGTGCGGGAATGTTTGACATAAGCCAAAGATTAAAAAACAGAATTTTACTCTAGGTTTCTACCTAATGAAAAATTAATTGAAGAAAAAAAAGTATTTTATTAAAGAAATGTCGAAAAACTATGAACGAATTTTTACAAGGAAATAGAAATGCGATCGAAAAAAAAAAAAATATGCTCCTATTACAACTGCCGACTTAGAGAGATCGTTCAGTTCATTGAAATGGATAATATTTACAGCAAGACGTCGCAGATGAACTGTTCCAAATATTGAAAAAACATAAATAGTTTATTTTGAAAATCGTGTCAACTACTAAATTTACCTACTGCAGGTAATTAATTAACGTTAATTTTATTATTATCTCATTCTAGCCTTTTTAGTAAAGCTAAAGTACTACATGAGTTAAAATAAACTTGTATCATAGTGTAAGCAATTCGCAGAGAGGTAGTTAGTCATTAGGCATAATATGATATTTTCTCAGATTACCTATCTGTTGATATCTACTCTTTCTTAAATCATTCCCGCACCGAAAACCCCGATGTATGTTGATTGACTAACTTATTCTTATTCAAACTATGAAGACACAATAAAATAAAATAAATGAAATTAATAGCATTATATGTTTTTATCCTATGGTCTGCGAAGGTGGGGCGAATTTATACATTCCATTTAGATTCTTATAAAATAGTACATTATTGCCTAGGCAGTGAAGCAGACAATTGCCGTTCCTGCCGAGGCATATATAGTGCTTGCCTCAAAAATCGCAAGATACAAATCGCATATAAACAGAAACTTCACGTGAAATAACATCACTCTTTACCGCCTTTATGTTTATGACAAGGAGAAACACAAGCATTTTTTAGAAAAGAAAACTCAAGCTATTCCAGACACAGATAAAAAAGTTACGTTTCGAATAAAATATGGATGTATAAGACTTGTGCCCTCATTTTATTATGGCCGTTTTCACTTTTTAATAAGTTACAAACTAGATAACAATGAAATTTGCAACATTGCGGGCTTGTGTAGCGCGCACGCAATGTATTTTTTTTTTAATTTGGGGACTGTCTGTAAACTATGTACTTTGCGTCTCAGTATGGAGTTAGTAATGTCAAGTTTCCTGGACATTTTTGAGAAAAAGGCATTTACCCTATCAAGAGAGACACCATTAAGGGTAATTGGAGACAATACAGCTGGTCGACTACGTCCGACCTCAAACACCATGTATTGTTTTTTTTTTTGTAAACATTATATTTTAGGCCAAGGGATTCGGTATAAGATTACCAGTGATCGGAATTGGTAGTGCCATTTCGCGGGACTTCGGTACGTAAGATTAGTATGGATATAGTTTTTAACCCCGGGATTTGATATGAAAATAATTAAGTTTGTGTTTAAAAAATATTTAAAGAACATTTAATGTGAAATGATGGATGGAAAATGTGCTTTTATATAAATGCCCTGAATAAAAGTCTCTATAGTTGCTACCACTGTTATCGGGTCCCTTTCTATGTTTCGACTGATTTTGTACTTGATAGCAAAGTAGTAGTACTTTAAAAAGTTCCAATTATCCTCTATCTATTTCAACAATTGACATTAGTTTAAACCTATTTTGTGATAAGCTGGCCAGTTATAGAGATAAAACGATTGCAATGTCAACTTCATATGCATGTCAGTGTCATATGCAATCTGTACCTACCATATAAATATAAATTCGGGGGCCATTTGCAACGTTAAAAGATGGCGGACGTGTAATTTGTTTTAGACTTTAATTTTTGGGTAATTAGGTGTTCAAAGTTCTTTTCTGATAGTGATTTGTACTTTTTATGCCTTAGTGTCGCACAGTGATTGAAGACTTGGACTTATTTCGTGTATCTGGCATCTTTCTTCTCGTTTCAAGTGGACTCGCAGTGGTGCAGAGGTTAAAACTATCTTGACCTCTGACCTACAAATCACCGTACAACGTTGCCCCCAATCTTCCTAGAGAAGATTGGATTGTGTTTTATTGCTTTATTGATTTATACTTATTTATACTTGACACAGGCGAAATCACTTCACGTGGAAACGCCATATCCCCGCGGTAGTAGCTGTTCAAGTCGCCGCGGGGGCAAAAGAAGAAAAAGAAATATAAATTCAATAATCGCTAATGTTACCGGACTTTGTGATATTCTTATTGTGACTATTTTGGCTGAACCTTACGGGACTCCGATTCACTTCTGATTGGACTAAGTAAAGTCTTGTTGTTGTAAATAAGAACAGTATCAGATCTTTCTACCTCACTGAACATGCCTCGGAAAACTAAGAAAGAAACTGTTCTAAGTTGGATTGAACTATATCCCGATTTAAAGTTGATATAGGGTGTAGAAAAAGTACAGTGAAAAGACACGTCGAAGGACCTGTACACACAGGATTGCCTCGCAAACCAGATGAAGGTTTTTACTTCGACCTGATCAAGTTCCTCATAATGTGCAATAGTGAATGGGGAGACTATTGCTAAGTTTGTTACAGACTGCTTACAAAATATGTGGGGTGAATCCTATGAAAATCAACTCGATAGTGTGCTTCTATTATGTACCGATAGCGTTGCGAATTTTAAAAAGTGATTTACCGAAAATGAAACATATTACATGCTTAGCTCATGCTCTGCATCGGGTGGCAGAGCAAATAAGATGTCAATATCCGGATGAAGACACCCTGATCGCTAACTTGAAAAAAGTATTTTAAAGTCTCCTAATAGAGTGCAACTGTTAAAGGTTTATCCAAATTTGCCCTTACCTCCTTAGCCAGTAATCACAAGGTGGGGGACCTGGCTCGCTGCAGTGTCTTACTATGTAAGGTACTTTAATGAAATAAATACGGTCATGTCACGATTAAGAACTTCAGATGCAGTTTCGATTAAAAAGGCTAAATTTGCACTTGGCTTAAAAAATCCAACATTAAAAAATATTTAAATTTTATTCATGAAAATTTTAATATCATCGAGGTGGTTTTAACTCGTTTACAGGAACGTAATATGTCAATGGTCGATGCCTTAATAGATTTTGATCAAGTTAGGATGGTCATAAATTGGTCTACTAGTTTACCCGTAGAAACCAAACTTAAAGCGGTCATGGCTCGAAATCCGGATTTAGACACTATAAGAGAATACGCTGAAATTATTTCAAAAGAAACCGCATCTGATGACATTTCGTTTTATAAATTTGCCCCGCTGACATCAGTAGAGGTCGAAAGGTCATTTTCTACATATAAATGGATATTAGACATTAATAGAAATAGATTGACAGAAGAAAGTATAGAAAAAAATATGGTTTGCTAATATTATTTCGAAAAAAAGTAAGGAATAAAAGATGTTAAATTAATTTAATAATGTTCATTTCATATAGTGATGTTGATGTTTTATGTTTTATTCAATGATTGTATTATTGTCAATTGTAACTGTTAACTGAAAGTAATTTTAAATGAATGATGTATTTATAATGACAAAAAAAAGTACTTATGCGTTTTGAAGATATTTTTTTTGTGAAAAAATACGAATCCCGGAATGTCGTCCGCATAGCTTAAATTGTTGACACAAACACCGTCAATATGACAGCCGACATTATTATAATAATATTTTTAAAAAGCCGACGCCTTATTCTCTTACCTTTTTCCGGGATGCCAACTTTAGGTAAATATGGTACCGAATTTCCGATCCCTAGTTATAACTGTATGTATAATAGTGGGCAGAAGCTTGTATCTCAAATAACCAGTGAATCTTCATGAATCCCGGCGTGTTTGCGAATTAGATCATTCAATTAAGAACGGTATTTACTGTATTATTAAGTTTCAAACAAAACTCTGTTACAAGTTCGGTGTCTCTAATTAAGACAGTTGGAATCCATTTAACACCTCTGCCGCCGTGTTTCGGCCAAGTTTTATTATCTGACCTTTATTTCTAGCTAATTAGAAACAATGGATAAAATTAAATAATAGTAGGGAGCTGTTATAACTACCTATACAGTTTTTTAGAGTTTCGTACGTCCAAACAAAAAATAACCCCTTTAAGTTTTTTTTTTCCTCTTTTAGACCTGCTATCAGTCGCCTAGACTATGATCTGAGGGGTTATTATGACATAGCCATGCAGTTCACTTTACGTTGAGCGTAAAAGACAGAGCTAAAGCAGTTATATAGCTCTGTCTTTTTCTCTCAGCAGCGTAAAGTGAACTGCAAAGCTACGTCATAATAACCCCCCAGGTAGGTTGACGTTCATGGGGAGTTTGGCGAGTTAGGGCTACTGCCCCAGCTCGCCTTAGTCAGAATGGATTAGTTGTCCGTTTTTTTGTCTGGCTGACAGTAAGTCTGTCAGTAATTTTTTTATCAGAAACACGTGGAGTTTTTAAATTGAAATTAATCAAAAAAACTGAGATCCACGGTCTCTTGTAAGTGAAAGAAAATAAGCTTTTAGCCAATGCAGTTAACAATACCGCCATTTATGCGGCTCTTCTGGCACTCGGAATTAAATATTATCTATAAACAAAAGAATATAAAAGATGTTTATTCCGTAAGTAGGTCGCACGGTTTTACACGTCAAAAATCGGCATCCCTTTGAAACGCAAAAACTTTTTACGCATAATAGGTACATCTTTTCGCATAACATCTTTTCGAATAACACCCTTTTAGGCTGACATTTCAGAATTAAATAAACTTCTATTGTGTAGCTTATGTAAGCGAAGGTTAGTTTTTTATAATAATTATAATAAAACCATTTCTATTGTAACAACCGGTTTCGGCCTAAAGAATTTATGCGTAAAGAAACATTAAGCGTAAAAAAATATGCAATACAATAGGGAACCTCAAAAATCTACCAGCGCTTCGTAAGAGACCACTGCTGAAGAAACGCCGCAAAAACTCAACAGTCAGTCGTTTTTTTAAATATAGTTGTTTTTTTACTTTTCATTAACCCGATTGAGAAAATAGTTTACTCAATATGCGATGTCATTGATCCTTTTAGACCTTTTTTTTTACATAAGTTAGTAGATCATATGATAACGACGAAGGTATTACTATTTTTCATATTTTATTGGGCCTGTGACAGATTGACATCTGTCAATCCATCAAACAAAAAGCAAACTTAGTGGTGTTGCTAATTAAAATCACTTTTTTTTCGATCATCGATAAGGTTTATAATCGATTCACTGCTCTGTTATAAACTTAAGAATAAAATAGGGTGCCCAGTGTGGTTGCCGGGTTAGAATAGTGCCGCTTCATGTCGTCCCGTAGATATCGTAAGAGGCGAGTAAGAGAATATAGACTTGTAGTACTTTTAGGCGACGGGCTTGCAACCTGCCACTAAGACACTGGAAAACAAACATCTAAGCCTTATTGTGCAAAATGTGGTTACAGAATTATTAATAATTTTTTTGAGTGGTTGGTAATTCTGTAGCTCTGCCAACCCGCTCTGGGGTTGAAGGCATGAGTTTATTCATGTATGTAAAATACCATCGCACGAAAACGATACAACCATCGTTTGGTAAAGTGTACATAGGTTTTATGAGGTTTGTTAAATCGCACTGACATTGATATTCAAATTGGTTTTAATTACTCTCGTATCAAGATATTAGCGTTGACAGAGCCTTGAGAGGAAAATTTATAATACTCATTCATAGTTGATTCGAGTGAAGGATGAAAATGATCTTAGATTTTAGTACAATAGTTCAATTAAAGTAAATTGATACAACTTAAAAATAATATCAAGGGAAAATCTACCATAAATTAAAGTAATCTCAAAGTTTGTATACTTAAATATATACAAACACCTGAGACAGGAACAACTTGCGCTCATCACACAAATATTTACCCATATCGGGAATCAAACCCGGGAACTCTAGCTTCGTAGGCAACGTCACTACTAGTGATGGGCGATTTCTGAAACATTGCAATACTTTCCTTGACTGCGAAAATTACAGCTTCTGAAAGGTACATAATTAGATAAAAATTATTCTAACACGATTAAGTTTCATTTAAATTTCATGAAAACTTTCCGTTACTTTCGTTACATTATAAAACTTTATTAATTTTCAGAAATTAAACAATTTCACATTGGTATCAGAGTACTGCAGAAATGTAAGTGAAAGTTTCACTTTTTAAACTTACAAGCCGCCTATCACTTGTCACTAGCAACTATGGTAATCTCATCACCAATATATAAACACCTTGGCTAAAACCAGCATAATGGCATGACATTGCATGTAATTATTAATCTGATTTGCCCGGATTTAGGGTACTTAGGCTTAGCATTAGGTCAACGACCGAAAACCCTTAATCGTAAATCCGTTTTAAAATAACACTGAATAGGTATCAGTACCCTTACCATGAGTTACAATTACCGTACTCGCTTGCGAGTCAAATGCTCTGTCCCTCGCAGACGTCGCCGTATTCTTATAGAGTGCAAGGGACAGAGTACCCATTCGACTCGCGATCGAGTACGGTAATTGGTATAGACCAAAAAAAAATACTCACTGTTTTTACACTCTATCTCGAAAGATTAGGTAACTTTAAGAGACCTATTTCATTAATTTTGTATTTGACCCAATAGCTTCGTTTTAATATCTTTATAATAATAATAATAATAATAATAATAGGCCGCAGGGCAGCTAGTGGCGAGCTGTTGGTGAGTGGCGACACCACGGACCTGAATGCTCCCGAGGGTAGGTCCTGTTCCTCACCTCACGCTTGCCTTCACCGGCCGGCTGGAGTGTATAATGACGAGGAACAGACCCTCACCTCTGGCTTGCCTTTATTGGCCGGTCAGAGTGGAGTCGCAAGAGCTATATGCTCGAAGGGTGGATGTGTTGCATAAGTGGTGAGTGGGCACCTTATGGTCGTTTAAAGTCCAGAAGCACCTCTCCACCCTTAGCCCCTCTGGAACTGTTACCTCCCTGCTGCTATATATATGCGGCTATTTCGGGAGGCCCATTCTTGAGTTGGCGAGTCACCGCCTGCCATTTCAACCAAAGTAATTAGCATTGGCCAGGCAGGCGCCGTAGTTTCATCAATAGCCTAGTTCACCAATCCATATCTGTTCATTCATAGAGCCTATTGTTAATACTTCCATCCTTCTTAAATAGTCCTACACTAACCGTTGGTTGTCCGTGGGAGCATACTTTTATAGTTTGAACTCAGGGACAATCGCCGGTTGGTGTCCCATCACTTTACTAAATTAAACTTGTCTAAAGGGCCTCTGCGTGTTGGCTTCGGCTCCATGTACGCCTTCCAAAGGTCCGGGACTCCCATAGTCCCGTGAATGGTAAAGACATACAAATAATAATAAATAGATGATATCTAATGACAAAAAAAATTTGTAAATTGTGTATTAATACTTACTTTATACTTACATTAAACTTTTTGCCGAATTATGTTTCGTCAAATTTCATTTAGCAATCAACTTTGCGCCGAAGTTTTATTTGGCAAATCAATCCTTGGCATAATTTTACATTGTAATTTTTTTATTTCGCTACATTTTTATATTGCTATATTTTATTACGTCATATTTTATGTGGTAAATAATTGTGTAGCAAATGATTTGCTAAGGCAAATAACATATTGTCAAATTTTATGAGGTAAATAATTGTGTTGTTTGAAACAAATATAAATTGTATTAAAAACGAAACTGCCCCCAAAGATAGGTAGGTTAGGGTATTTTTTTTATGACCCTAAAAACGAAACTGCTCCCAGAAATAGGTAGGTTAGGGTTATTTTTTTTTATGAACCCAAGAACGAAACTGCTCTCAGATATACATAGATAGGTTATGGTTAATTTATTTGCCAATCAATACATTTGACGAAAACATTATTGACATCTTAAAAGAATCTCAGTTAATAATTTGTCTAACAATAATTTATCAAATCATTCGTTGGGAAATGATATTAGTGCGAAACGTTGAATTGGGAAATGAAAATTTGACCTAATGAAAATGATTGCTAAATAATTTTCGGCGAAACAAGGGTAAACCGTTTTTTTTTGCGGTTTTTGCCTAATCCGTTAGATACACCTAGGAGGGTTTCAAGCCGTAAACGAAAGTATCGAAATATCCAAAAAAGTAGAATATTTTAAAAACTTAATAATGCAGAACGACTTAATAACCCCTTTCTCGAAATGGTTTTCGAATTAGAGTAATTGTAAAAATATGAACAATCCAAATTACCGTACGAACTCGCTTGCGAGTCGAATGCTCTGTCCCTCGCAGACGTCGCCGTATTCTTATAGAGTGCGAGGGACAGAGTATTCGACTCGCTAGCGAGTACGGTAATTGTAACTTACTGTTACTTGTGGGAGGACCTTGTGCAGGGTCCGTCCGGGTTGGTACCACCATCTTATCCATTAACCTACCGCCAAGCTGCAGTGTTCGCATCGTTGTGTTCCGGTTTGGGGATAAGACAGCCGGTGAAATGACTAGCTTAGAGGCATTCCATCTTAGTCCTCAGGTTTGGCATCGCATTTGCAGTTTTGTGAATGCGAATGTCTATGGGTCACAGTTTCCACTTACCATCAGGTGCCTGTGTGCTCGTTTGCGTTCCCATACTATAAAAAAAAAAAACTCATTGTATGGGTACAGGTCAAACGCGTAAGTCAAAAGGAATTGCATAGGCTTTCATATTGACATGAAGTAAAATTATGCCTTTATATTATTTTAGCACTAGAATTATCGTTTTAATATCGTCGGTGATACTGCGAAACCGCGTAACTAACAAATTTATGATTGAGCAAAGTAAACCTTACTCTCTTATTAGAACGGAGCATTTTCCTCCTTATTAAAAAAAATACTTTCGCGGTGTTGCAGTTTCATCGACGATATGATTTATTTTAAAATTATTTTTTGGTTTATAGGCAACTTAAATGGTTTTGATTCTAATTTGAATTCACATGTCGGCAATTTGTTATTTACCTAAACTTATAAAAAAAAATTTTTTTTTAATCGCTCATTAAATTTGGCTCAGAACCAATACGATAAATCTCCTGGACGTAAAATACACACACACACACACAAATTGGTGTAGTAATTACTATAAAAGTGTATTTTAGTAGTGGTAATACTCCAATGAAACAATGCTTTGTAGTAAGCCTACCCTAGTAAACATTGTATATAAATAGCGACTTGTAAGTTAACTCAAATTAAATGGTAATACACACACACACACAAATTCATTTCATTTATATAAAACTTGTTGTTATGAAGGAGCGAGGCTTCCTGATACAGGTATTGCATACTTAATAGGAAGTCCCTTAGTATAATTTACACTTAGTTTTTCGAAATAAATATTTATCTTTTTTTTTTCTTTTTTTCACACACACACACACACATATACATAAACTAAACCTGAAAAATCACAAACATCCTCAGGTCGACTCAGCATTATTTTATGAAAGTCCTTGTACTCTAACAAAATGGCTACCAATAAAATTAAAAGGTCCTTTGAGGTAAATTATAAAGTTGGCAGCAAACAAACTATTTTGCTCGTCTAAATTACTAACTCAGTTTCTAATTTCTAAATATAAAGGCAGAGTAAATTAATACGCTGACCTATTTAACCGCTAACCTTATAAGTTTGATGGAAAACTAGTTTTATTATCGGGTGTGTAATGTTTAGCATAAATACAAATGGTCTAATGAGCACTATGAGCAGTAACACGAATTGCATAATTTCGATCTGTGTAATAAACCATCGATATAATAGTCATGATGCATGAAACGAAATGCATAATTTCAAAAACTATAATGTTTAAGTCGTGTGGTTGCCGGCTTAGAATAGTGCCACTCCATGTCTTCCCGTGGATGTCGTAAGAGGCGACTAAGGGAATAAAGGCTTGTAGTACTGTTAAGCGATGGGCTTGCTACCTGTCACTAATATACACTGTTAAACATTTTAGCCTAATCGTGCAAATTTTGGTTACAGAGTTATCAACAAGTTTTTGCAGTTGTTGGTAATTCTGTAGCTCTGCCTACCCCACTCTGGGAATGAAGACGTGAATGGGGGTATGTATATATGGATAATGTTTATAAATTAAAAAATAATCATTTCTAACGGCTTTCATTACTATTAATGTGGTCGCAATGGGACGCGGAGCAGCCTTACCATCCAATAGTCTAGTATAAATGTTTCATACATACTTACATACATACATACTTTCACGCCTTCACTCCCAGAGTGGGGTAGGCAGAGCCACAGAATTACCAACAACTCCAAAAACTTGTTGATAACTCTGTAACCACAATTTGCACGATTAGGTTAAGATGTTTAACAGTGTATAATATTAGTGACAGGTAGCAAGCCCATCGCCTAACAGTACTACAAGCCTTTATTCCCTTAGTCGCCTCTTACGACTTCCACGGGAAGACATGGATTGGCACAATTCTAAGCCGGCAACCACACGGCATACGTTTCACCTTCTGCTTAAGGGTGTTTCATTTATCACACTTTTGCAATTGGTGCTAGTTATCTAAAAGATCAGTATTTAATATTGTATGCAGCTCAACATACTTACAGATAATATTTTATCTAAACCTATATTTTTTAATTACAAAATGAGTAACTCACATAAATTGTCCTACAGTTGCTATAAAATACGTAGGACTTGGAAGTATACAAGGTGTTTCGATAGCTTAACATCTTATAATTATTATGTCAATTTACATATTTATCAAGCGTATAAAGGGTGTAAAAAAAGTTTAGTAAAAGTAAGAAAAAAATAAAAAAATGCTGTTCAAAATATCTTTATTGCATACATTAAATCACGCCTGTTTCCCAGAGGGGTAGGCAGAGACCACTTCTTTCCACTTGCTACGATCTTGACAAATTTCTTTCGCTTCTTCAACATTCATACATCGAGTCATGCACGCACGTCGGTTTCGGGTACTTAAGATTCGGCCCTTTCCCAGTATTTCTCCGATTTGATTCGAAAAAGTACGCCTAGGGCGGCCCCTTCCGACCCTTCCACTCACTTTCGATCTGTATATCTCTTTCGTCAATCTACTTTCATCCATCCTTTCCAAATGACCGAACCATCGAAGCATGCCCTTTTCAATCTTAGTCACTACGTCTTCTTTCATTCCACATTTCTCTCTGATTTTTTCATTTCTAACTCTATCAATCAGTTTCACACCACACATACTACGCAAAGAACGCATTTCAACTGCATTTACACGACTAACATGCTTGTCCTGCCACACCCAACATTCACTACCATACATCAGGGTAGGGGCTAGCACTCCATTGTGAACAGCCAGCCGGGCTTTTTGTGAAACGCCCTGTCTGCTCACAAAGGAGTGCAGGGCCCCATTAATTTGATTCCCCGCATTCACCCTCCTCTCGATATCCTTCTCACACTTACCATCTCTTGTAAACATACTTCCCAGGTACACAAATTCGCTCACTTGTTCTACTAATTCACCATTTATATTTATCACGCACTCAGTCATCTCCTCATCCTTCTCTATCACCATGACCTTGGTCTTGGCAACATTTACTTTCATCCCCTTTTTCTTAAATCCCTCATTCATTACTGTCACCATCTCCTGCAACTCAAGTACCGATGAGGCAAGTATAACTTGATCATCGGCATATAAGAGGCATTTGATTAGCAACTCTTGCATACGCAAACCCTTATCATACTCTTTCAAATCCCACATACAACTGTCCATGAATAGATTGAACAGCCATGGTGAGGCAACACAGCCCTGTCTAACACCTTTAGAGATATTAAACCAGGCCGAGTATGCCCCATTGATCCTGACACAGGCTCTGGAGCCCTCATAAAGGGACCTCAAAGCCTGCACCAGGTTGCTGCTCACTCCATACATAGACAGCACCGTCCACAACTCCTTTCTATCTACCCTATCATAGGCCTTTTCCAGGTCCACAAAAGCACAGAAAACCTTTTGGTTCACAGCCACGAACTTTTCTGTGATGGACCGTAGTGAAAAGACCTGATCCGTACATCCCATTCCCTTTCGAAATCCCGCTTGTACATCTATTTTAATTAAGTGTTTAGAACACTATATATTACTAAAATGTTTTAATAAAGCACTAGAGTCAGACAAAGCGTGACTCATTCAAAGCGTGACAAATAAATAAATTACTTACTTACTTACTTACTTACTTACTCATTAGCATTGGATACTTTTATTTGTTCAAAGTTTGTCATGCATTTTGTTGACCAGTCAATACGTCATGGAGCGTGTAGAAAAGTTTTTAATCACAATCTGTTTCAATGAACAGTTCGTTGCTTATGTTTTGTTTGTTCGTGTCCTGTCATTAAATCACTTGGTAATGAAAGACTTTATTAGCAAAGGCCTAGACTGGTTATTAATTAATTCTACAGGGTGCGCCAGTAAGTTGTTAACCCGGTGACGAATAAAAGGTTATGCAAAACTATTTAATTTAGATTTTATTGAAAATGTCGCTTGATGATCCAAACTGAAACAAGCTGGACCAAAAGTGTTTAAGGTTTAATTATTATTTAGACACTAAAATAGAGCTAAGCAAGCGTTTTAAACCTATTTTAAATCATCAATAAAAAACCCATGTGTCATGCAGTTGTTTACACATTTAGGTCCTCGTAATGACCCAATAGACCCAAGCTACTTCTACAGGGTTTTCATTAAATTAAAGTTATAATAAAACCTAGCTCTGCTAAGACCTCTTCTTTAAACTTTTGAACGCCACAGTCGGCTCTGGCCGACAAATGAAAGTCGTGCCACTGACGCCACCGACGGCCACAGCCGACACAAGTTAGAGATTAAAGGAGACTTTGTTTCGTATGGATTAAGTTGTAATTTGCTTAGCATAGCAAACATGTTGATTGATGACGCATTTTGTATTTGACGTACGGCGTTCAAAAGGTTAAAAATCAGACGCTAATCCCAAATTTTGGTACTATGACCATTTGGATTTTTCGTTTTGGATCGACAGCTGTGTGACGCGGTTTTTTTGCAAAAACTAAAATAAAGTTTACTTTTTACCCCACTGCCGAAGGAGGAGCGTAATGTGTTTATCAGCCTATACATGTATGTTTGTTCCTTTATAGCGCTTTAGAAACTAAACGCGTATCTAAACCGATTTTAATAATTCTTATTCCAATAGATTTGTCTTAATCTTGTGCGTGTCATTAAATATGTGACAGTAATAAAAAAACAATATGGCAGCAACAAGACGCCATATTGTAAAAAAAAAAAGTCGACGAATTATGACAAGTGAGGTATCGTTGAATATGTATTTAAAAAGCATCTTTAGGTTTCTTTTATCATTTTTCATTTTGAATGATCATTTAGGATTTTTTACATCACATAAACTCACGCCTTCATTCCCAGAGTGTGGTAGGCAGAGCTACAGAATTACCAACAAGTCTTAAAACTTCTTGGTAATTCTGTAACCACATTTTGCACAAGTAGGCTAAGATGTTTCCCAGTGTATTAGTGACAGGTGGCAAGCCCATCGCCTAACAGTACTGCAAGCCTTTATTCCCTTAGTCTCCTCTTACGACATCCACGGGAAGACATGGAGTGGCACTATTCTAACCCGGCAACCACACGGGTTTTTTAAAACTATTTAAAATTGGTTAGCTACAGTCGGGTTTTTAAAGCTTGCATCTTGTTGTTATTTCTTTCTCTTCGTTAATTGATTATAACGTGATAGTTGTAAGAGTGAGTCAATGGATAACAACAGATTTTATTTTTCAAAAAATAATGCTTTGATTATAAGAAAAGCTCATTTAACTTTCATGTAACAAATAGGTTAATAAAAAACTTGATATTGGATTAATAAATAACACTTTTTTTTACAAATTAAAATGTATCTGCAACACAAATACCTTATATTAGTCTAATAAAATTCACCAACTCTAATTTTGTCTGTCTACTTCCCCCCTAAAATAGGCAATATAGCAGGTATAACTTTCTCTCTCTCTCCCATTGAGTTCATTTCGCTCAAATAAGTTTGTATTTTAATCAATGGTCTAGACTTCTTTACTTCCAATTTATTTTCCACACAAATCGCAATTTCAAATTAGACACACCCCTTATCAACTATCGTGTTTAACCCCCACTACGCCGCCCCCCGAAATGAGACATTTTCGACAGCCGCGACAAAATTCTTTGCCTTAAAACCAAAATGATTAAAGTATGCGATTGTAGCGCTAGTGGCTTACACTTTTAGATCTGAAATTGCTTAAGTATTCACGTGGAAATAGAGCGCTTTAGCAGTGCAGTATAAAATTGCCTAGCGTCAAAACTAGTTTAGTTTATTGGGTGCGCCTATAAAAGCTTGGGTTCGTTATAATTATAGATGTAACTGGACGTTCACACGCTACCTGTGAGCGTTGATATTGAAATTGGGGACAGTAGAATGTATGGATAAGGTATTGTTAGACATAATTAAAAGTGACGAAGCAGGCGAAAAATCATACAACTTTAAATACATATTAATACCATTCTTCCTTTTAATTTAAGAGTACAAAAACATATACGATTGAAAATTAATAATTTAGACACTTAAATAATGGATCCTTTAAAAAATAAGCGGCCAAGTGCGAGTCGGACTCGCCCATGGAGGGTTTTGTAGCAGCAATTTTATAAAACCTTAATCGACGTATTAAAAAA
Organism: Acleris emargana; assembly: GCA_927399475.2. Lineage (NCBI taxonomy): Eukaryota > Metazoa > Arthropoda > Insecta > Lepidoptera > Tortricidae > Acleris > Acleris emargana. Next base: position 3,553,715 of record OV656858.1, read on the forward strand.
AAACTACTTACTAGATCTTGTTCAAACTAATTTTCGGTGGAAGTTTGCATGGTAATGTACATCATATATTTTTTTTAGTTTTATTATTCTCTTATTTTAGAAGTTACAGGGGGGGGGGGGGGACACACATTTTTACCACTTTGAAAGTGTCTCTCGCGCAAACTATATCATTTTTGAAGACCTGTCCATAGATACCCGACACGAATGGGTTTGAAGATTTTTTTTTATTTTTTATTTTCTAAGTATGGGGAACCCCGACAATTTATTGTCTTTTTCTATTGTATAAAAATCTTAATGCGGTTCACAGAATCCATCTACTTACCAAGTTTCAACAGTATAGTTCTTATAGTTTCGGAAAAAAGTGGCTGTGACATACGGACGGACAGACACACGGACAGACATGACGGATCTACTAATAATATTAAGTCATACAAAGAAATGTTTGTAAGTCCTATACTGTCCTCATAATTGAACCTCATAAAAACGTGTCCAATAACTTCAAAATATTTTATTTCAGTACTCAACAATTCCACTGAACTTTCTTGTCTTAGAATTTAAACAATCACTATTTACAGTAGTAAGATCAGAATTTTAATACAAACCAAAGCTGAATAAAACTATCCTTTCTAGACCCAATTACTGAAAGCAGGCTCTCCTGATTTTTACATGGAATGGAAACTGCAGCAAAGTGAATGAAACAATCAAAGAACCAATCTAGATCCATAATATGCTAATTGGCTTTTGCTAAACGAAACGTATTCGCCTGCTTGGAAATTCATACATCTTCAATGGAACTGCAGAATAATTCTGTAGAGATTCAAAGGTTCTGCAGATTTTGTTTACAATCTCTTCTTTAAGTACCACCTCCTGCAAGAGATCGGATATCATTAAGATAAAGATAAAAAATGTTTATTCAGTAAGTAGGTCGCACGGGCACTTTTACACGTCAAAAATCTACCAGCGCTTTGCAAGAGACCAGTGCTGAGAAGAAACGCCGCAAGAAACTCAACAGTCACTCATTTTTTAAATATTGCTTATGTAATAATAAACTTAACCTAGCATTATATGTATAAAACAATGAATCTCACATAAAACAAAAAAATAAATATATTCATGCTTAGTGAGCAGGAAAATGTGTCAAAACTCACAAGAACTAATTAGTAGTAATAAAACAAAATTTGAAATTTTAGAAATTAAATTACACTTACCTATGACGGTGCAAGACAACCCTCATAAAAAGTTTCCATATATTCTCCTAGAGAAAACGTGTCCCCTAGACAATATACAATGTTTACATAATATGTATTATGACTAAGTTATTATTAAGTTATTTAGGTGTTTAGTATAGGCAACGCATTTTTATCTGTTGGATAGATTACAAGGCTATCTTTATTTGGGATACTGCTGCTCAGAACAAAGATCAGGGGGGTTATTATGACATAACGGTAGGATAAACGCCACACTAGGTAAAGTACTTAATTGGTTTACTAGTAACAATTTGCTACTCAATGCTAAGAAAACTAAATGTGTTAGGTTCGCTTTGCCTAATGTTAGACCGGTAGAATCTAGTATATTTCTTAATAATGAGAGATTGGAAATGGTAGATAAGGCGCTTTTCTTAGGGATAACTATAGATAAAAACTTGCAATGGAGTCCCCATATAGCAATACTAGCAGGTAAATTAAGTTCGGCAGCTTATGCTGTTAGGAAAATCAGGCAACTTACTAATGTTGAGACAGCTCGCTTAGTTTATTATAGATATTTTCATAGTGTTATGTCGTACGGTATTCTGGTTTGGGGAAAAGCTGCTGACATACAGACTATATTCGTGTTGCAAAAAAGAGCCATTCGTTCTATATATAATCTAAACTCCCGTGATTCCTTAAGAGTACTATTTAAAGAAATTAATATTTTGACAGTAGCATCACAATTTATTTATGAGAATATTATTTATGTCATTAAAAATCAAGACTCTTTTGTTAAGAATTGTGATATACATAATTTGAATACAAGAAATAAAAGTAAAATTGCTATTAAAAAATTTCGTGTCCGTAAGGTTTATAAATCATTTGTAGGTCAATGCATCCTTTTCTTTAATAAATTACCTGACGTTGTTTTAAAGTTACCATTTCTAGTACTTAAAACTTACTTGAAAAAGTCGTTGATGTCTAAAGCTTACTATAGGGTCGAAGACTATCTAACAGATAAAAATGCTTGGCCAACACCTAAATAATTTAATAATAACTTAGTCATAAAAATATGTAAACACATTTGTATATTGTCTAGGGGACACGGTTTTTGTTTGAGAATGTATCGAAACTTTTATGCAGGTTGTTTTGCACCGTCACAGGTAAGTATAACTTGTATACTTTCAATTTTTTTTATTACTGTTGCTTATTAGTTTTGTGACAATTCTGAGTTTTGACACATTTTCCTGCTCAACTACGCATGAATATATTAATTTTTGGTTTTATATGAGATTCATTGTTTTATACACCGTGTTTTTATTGATTTACGATAACTTCGGCATATTACTAGGTACATCCATAGAAACTAAGTGGTAGATTCTTTTTTTTTATATTGCAAAAAAAAAAAAAAAAAATTCCTTGGAGCTAAGTTCATTTAGTTACTTTGCTCCATAGAGTTTTTTTTTTTTTTTTTGCAATATAAAAAAAAAGAATCTACCACTTAGTTTCTATGGATGTACCTAGTAATATGCCGAAGTTATCGTAAATCAATAAAAACACGGTGTATAATGCTAGGTTAAGTTTATTATTGTTTAATATCATTAGCAATATTTAAAAAACGACTTACTGTTGAGTTTCTTGCGGCGCTTCTTCTCAGCAATGGTCTCTTGTGAAGCGCTGGTAGATTTTTTTTGACGTGTAAAAGTGCCCGTGCGGCCTACTTACTGAATAAAAATCTTTTATCTTTTTTTATCTTTTATCTTTTTAACTATGCGGTTCAGTGTACGCTGAGAGAAAAGGACAGAGCTATACAACTGTTATAAATAGCTCTGTCCTTTTCTCTCAGCGTAAACAGAACTGCATTGCTGTGTCATAATACCCCCCCTGGGCCTCTATTCAACACGGTAAAAACCATATCGTGTTTGAGCTGTTATCGTATTGTCACAGTTTTGATAGCTCTTATGTACTTGACAGTAATGATGGCTGACGTCATAACAATACCATAACAGATTAACTACGATATCATTTTACCACGTAGAATACCGGCCCTAGTGCTTCAATTGAACTAGGTCCGGATGTTCTTAGCCATGATGTTTGTCTTCTTTCAGGTTTTTTGCACACACACACACACACACACATACTTATAACACCCCTCTTTTTGCGTCGGGGTTTAAAAATGCGATTGTTGCGACAATGTGACTCAACCCATACCAACCAATACAAGTAATGTTTTTAATACAAACACCTTACTACTTACTTGTGGGAGGACCTTGTGCAGGGTCCGTCCGGGTTGGTACCACCATCTTATCCATTAACCTACCGCCAAACAGCAGTGTCCGCACTGTTGTGTTCCGGTTTGGGGATAAGACAGCCGGTGAAATGACTAGCATTGACGCATTTCATCTTAGTCCTCAGGGTTGGCAACGCATTTGCGGTCTTGTGAATGCGAATGTCTATGGGTCACAGCTTCCACTTACCATCAGGTGGCCTGTGCGCTCGTTTGCCTTCCCATGCCATAAAACAAACAAACAAAACCATTGTATGGTCTTTTATCCTTTATCTACACATACATACCTTCACGCCTTCATTCCCAGAGTGGAGTAGGCAGAGCTACAGAATTACCAACGATGTTAAAAACTTGTTGATAACTCTGTAACCACAATTTGCACAATTAGGCTAAGATGTTTAACAGTGTATATTAGTGACAGGTAGCAAGCCCATCGCCTAACAGGACCACAAGCCTTTTTTTTTCTTTTTTTTTATTCTTTATCTTTCATCATGAATAAAGTAAATGGCACAAAACGGAACCCCATAACGCACCCAGGTACCGTATCCACATTTTTTCCCTCCAGCCGCGACTCCCCCGAGCTTGCTCGCATACAGAATAGAAATGTGTTGATTATTTACAAAATAGCGTGATTCCGACGATTCCTAGTCGAATATTGTCTGTTCTGATGTGATTGCGAGTTTTATTGGATTTACTGCAGGTTTCAATTTGATGTACAAATACAAATGGAGTGATTAAAGTGCTTTTGATTTGTTAAGAGTATTTTAAAACCTCTTTGTGTAATTGGGAAGGGACTTGAGGTGAGGATTCAGAGTTTTATGGTATTCTTGTCTTGTTGTATTTGCATTATTTGAATTATAAATGAAATTCGTCTTTTTTTATGGCATAGGAATGCAACGAGCACTCAGACCACCTGATGGTAAGTGGAAACTGTGACCCATAGACACTCGCATTCACAAGACTGCAAATGCACTGCCAACCCTGAGAACTAAGATGGAATGCCTCTATGCTAGTCATTTTACCGGCTGTCTTATTCCCAAACCGGAACACAACAATGCAATAATAATATTAAATTAAATTGTTAACTTGTTTTCGGTTTCTCTACAATGTCCACTTCATATAATATCTGGAAGAGATTACAATGAATATAAACACTTGTTTTTTGTCAGATTTTATCTATATTCCAATTTAATGACTTCTTTTAGTAAATATGTAACTATGGGCATACAGGCAGTTAAGAGATTTAAAAAAAAACAGAAATACGTAGCCAGTCAAAAATCAACTTCAAAATATTTTCATTTTTTAAAACACACTCTTTTGCCGGCTACTCTGGCACTTACAGAAATATTAAAGGACCTGACAAATGAGTCCTCAATCGAGGGGTCATTGAGGGAGGAGTTCCTACGTCCAATTTTCGTCTCCATCATCATACCAGCTCGATGGTACCATTATTATTGAACTGTCATCAGAAATGCACTTAGTCGTTTAAAATTGGCTTCCTAGATTTGATAACATTGTTTGTTAGTTTAATAGTAAATTAAGCTTATGAGTGTGTTAATAATAAAAATTCAAGGCTAACGTACAAAATGGTTTTCGAAAAGCAATGTAAAAAATTACAACTTAAAGAAAATATAATAATGGCATTCAAACTAACCAAGAGCCATCCTGATTGAATAGTTTAAAAAAAATCTATATTGGTTGATCCGTTCGGGAGCTTCGATGCTTACAGACAGACACACAGATACACGTTATGTCATGTTAAATTTATAAAGCTGGTCATACACGACCACTCCAACAAGCCGAATAGAGCAGCGCTGCGCCAAAATCTATCCGTGAATGTGTAAACTGTAGCGTTTAAAGGTACTTGGCGCGGTCCGTTGGATTTCCAAATGGACGCAAAGCCAGCTTGACGCGCCAACGAGCATTCCGAATGATACCATCGTGAATGTCGAAATTGATCTATGGAACACGCTACGCCACCGTGCCAAGCTAAATGGCGTCGTCTTGAATGCGTTCTCTGGCTGCTATTTTCTAATAAAGACTAGAACGTAAAGAAGCGGAAACTAAATGGCGTAGCGCCCTTTAATGTGGTCAAAATATTACGCCCATCCAGTTATAGACACTCCATCTGTCACCGAGACAAACGGCGCCTCCGTAAATGCCCAGCTTTACTCCCCTCTTATTTTCTTGGGGGTTACAAAATAAAAAAATATCTCATTATGAATGAAACGTTTTTACGTCATTTATCTAATTAACCTAATAGATCTTTAATAGGCGAACCAATTATTTCTTTATCATAAAACATCAACAAAACGTCAATGACCAACCCGTGGTTTTAGATTTAGGTGTAATTATCTACGTTTTTCATGCGGGCCTTTTGAATACTTAATGTAATAATTACTACCGGTGTTGATATGAATTGGGATACACCAAATTCGAAAGAATAGGTTATTTTAAGAAACCAATTTCATTGAATTTGTATTTGACCCAATAGTTTTGATTTGATATCTTTATTTATTTAGCAGACATTTTATAGATGACATGCTAATTTTAAATTTAGGTTGGCATTTTCTGATTATAATATAATTATTAAATGATATGAATGAAATTGGTAATGGAATGAAGCAGTTTCCATATCATTAGGGTAAGCCTATCGATAGGGATACGCTAACGTTTGTGAGAGCATATGTCGTTGTTATCCTATCGATAGACTTACGGCCAAACCCTATATTCAATCCGCGGACAGATAGGCTTACTTCGGATTAAAATTTGACACATTTTGTATGGGCAAATAACAAATTTTAACCCGAGGTAAGCCTTATCTATCCTCGGTTTGAATATAGGGTTCGGCCGTAAATCAAATAAAGGGGTTTATTCACCAGTAAATTCGTAACATTTTAATTTTTTACAAGGCGTTTTATTTTTAAGATAACAAATTAACATTAAGTACGATAATAATAACACGCCAAAATTAATTTCTTTGTCAAGATCAGACGCAAAAAACAAACATCACGAATAATTTACAAGCGTGCCATAATTAAACCTTAGTTGTTGAAACAATATCCACTCCTAACCAGACGTTATCGAACTTATTTAATCTAAATCTGTATTTTTATGTGGATGTTTTGCGGCCGGGACTTTTAGGTAAACAAAAGCTATCGAAGTGGACCTTTTGGAAGCTTCCAGATTTGAGATCGGCCTACATTTAGCATCCGTTCGAGTCACGATCACAAGCGGAATTCTTGTTTTAATTGTATTCAAAAATCTACCAGCCCTGCGGATATAAGCGCATACTGCTCCTTGGTGGAAGGTTAGGTTGGATTTTCGCTTTCAAACGGGTTTAGAACTGACTTTGTTTAGGCCGAGAACACTATATTTTTTCTAAATTGTGGATATACTTACATTAGATTGATTTACACAAAACGTTTGCTATTTAATTGCGATCTAGCTGCATAATTACAGTTAGAATGCAACTTTCTGTAGTCAACATAACAGCATCGAAACTGCTGATCAAATGCTCCGAGCCCTTGCTCAGCTGTCAACCATTTCTACTGACTGCACATTTGCAGTTTGCAGTCGATATGCGGTCGTGGGGACGCGGAAAGTTCAAGATTTTGTAATGCAGTTTAGTCTGCAGTATAAAAACAATCTTGCAGCTAGATTGCAATTGAAATGCAGTTGGTGTATAGGTAAGGTACATATGCTTTGCTTTTAAAAATGAAGATAATGTCATCTTTGTTTTTTTTTTGGTGCTCGTCGAATAAATGTTCCTAGTTCTATTTCTATAAAAAACAAAGAACGGTGTGGATTGAAAGAAAATGTAGTGACTTAAATCGAAAAGGATATGTTAAGATGGTTTGGTCATTTAGAAATTATGGACAAAAGAAGGGTAACGAAAGATATATGGCAAGTGAGAGTGAGCGGAGATGTCAGTTTTGGGCGGGGATGTTCTAGCCGGACGTACGGTGATCAGATTCGCGATGTACTGAATAAGGGCCAAATAATAAGCACCCGAAGAGATTGATGAATGTAGAGGATGCGAAAGTTGTATGTTTCGATCGGTGCAGCTGGCGTTCCATAGTCTCTGCCTACCCCATCGGGAGACAGGCGTGAAGTTATATTTATGTATGTATGTACAAAGAAAAACTCGAACCAAGTCCCAAGTACAACTTTTCAACCGCTAAAAACGAAAATCATTTCTTCAAATGTTAATTTCCGCTTTATCTCATGTCCTGCTCTCCCGCTCACGGCGTCCTGAATTCACGATCATACTCCCAACTTTCGAGAGCTTTTTGTCTTCGGATGACTCTCAAAGAGGTTTTGATCTAACCTTTATTACGGGCTTGTTTAACTTGAAGACTCCTGGTATTGATTTGAATATAATATATTATACCCTGTAGATTTAATTTGATTAACTATGGTTTAATAAATGAAGTTCCGTTGAATGTGATTTTTATTAAAAGAATCAGAAAAATAAGGCAAGCAATGTAAAGTCAAATAAAATATACTATAGAGAGTAGTCTTAAAATCGACTAAAATCCAATTAATTATTATCATCTGTTTTTGTTACTTTTTGTGCAAACTTGTATGTGTCCATCCCCATGCATTGTCTTTACTCATCTACTTCAGGGTTAGCTGGAAGAGATCCCATTTTGGCATACGTTCGCCTTTATACATTAGTTTAATATTAATGTTGTAATATTTATATTTTTTGCAATAAAGAGTTTACATAGTCATACATACATTATAGAGGTTTATTTTTTCTCTTGCTTTGAAACTCTGAAAATAAATTTGAAAATCCATCCGTTTGTATGATTACTTGAGTCGAACGTTGACTCTACTTTCGGAAAATAAACCTCAGTGAAAACAATGAGAATTTAGATTTACATCATTTTTGCAGACAAAACCAGATGATGTGTATATATGTAGCAATGGTAAAGATTCACTTAAGGGTTACGGTAACATGTCAAAATTACAATACAAACAATACAATACAAAATAATGATCTTTATTGAACACGAAAAAGAGACAAAACACGGAACAGTAGGTAATTTTAAATTATAGTTCGGTACACAATAAACGGTTATCAATTTGATAACATTGAAAATATACTACAAATTGTGGTGCGCCTGTAAGTTACAAGCGGAAAACCACATATTTCACTTATTTAAAACTAAATTATTTTAGGAATGATACAAAAAATATTGTAACATTTTTTTTGAAATTGTATCTGTGGCAGAAACTTTATTGGTTTACAGCTCTGGTGACGTCACACGCAAGTCACCACAGATTATAAGGGTATGTCTCTTCAAATGAACTTGTTTATTGTTTACTTTCATGGACGTCACACTTGTCATAAGGCCAGCGGCATGGTAGAAACATCGTTTTTAGCGTTGTTTTGAAAATTTAAACTATAATACAGTAGAATACAGTGAAAAGATTTATTAAGGCTCTGTCATACCGGCTCATAGACACTTCCGGAGATCCAAGAGCTGGTTACCTCTCCCAAAGGATTGGGCTAGCCATCCAGAGAGGTAATGGAGCCAGTGTCATAGGGACCATGTCGCGAGCGGACCTGCTAGAGGGGGTGTTCTTTTTATAGCTTAGATTTATTTTAATTTAAATAAGTTTAGTTTTAACTTTTAATTGTTAACATCTTTATAGTCTGAGGGTAACTAAATAAAGAAAATATCGATGTGGTGTGCTCGTTATGTAATAAATAATTATTTCAAAATGTTTTCTAAAGTAAGCCAAATAGCCTATAGTGAAAAAATAATTAGCTAAAGATACATATACATGGCAGGCGGTGTAAACTAATATTAAAAGTAATATTGTTTTACTAGAACATGAAATGAAATGTTGGCGTTATGTTATTTATTCTTCAAAGTATCACTTTTCAGGCGGAACAACTCGAGAGAACTGTAAAGAAATTTCATACGAAATTTAAGGCCTAGGCCGGATAGTATTTTTTTATTTTTTATTTTAATGTAAACATGGCGGCTGTGTTTATGAACAGGCTAAATAGCTATTTTTTTATATATTTTTTGAGGCTGAATTTTTATCGGACCAAAAATATCCGCGTTAATACCTATTACACACGTGTTTATCCTATATCGCTTCGCTCGACTGGCAACCCCCTACTTCCCGGCCTCTGTAGTAATGTCATCACTGTGTAGAAATATAGGCCCAGAATATTTTTTTCCATCGTGGCAGTACTTATGTGATATCAGTTTGGATTATCATCAATTAGCACAACAAAATGTTTTAACATCGGGATACAAACGCGAAGGTGAAGCGATGTTAATTTCAAACAAAGGCAGTTATTTATTTGACTCGTATTTTTCATGTGTATTCAGTCATAACTCATTACATTGTGTAAGTCGGATTTCATTGTGATGTTTTTTACTATGAAATTGGTTCTCTTGTCGAAATAATTTTCACCTAGTAAATTAAATTAGTAAATTTTTAATTGTTTGTTTTTTTTTAATAGTCAAAGAAAACTTTAAATGAAATATTTTAATCTTTCAATATTACACGTTTTCGCATATATCACAGTTAAATTGTATATTCCATTAGCTACAGCAGTCCTGGCTACTTTATATTAATGCATTTAAATTTATTTATTATGTTTGTATTCATTTGAAGTAGTACTTAAAACATACATTTACGTGAAACAAACTAGCATTCCCATTTTAATAACAGAGTGATTGTATAATCATTACTAAATATTAATGAAGTTCTTGGAATAATTCAGTAATGGATTTTCTGGTGCTTTCTTGGAGAGTGAACTCGATCGAAAAACTATATTATTTTTAAGATTTAGGAGTCACTTACTTATACGAGTATTATAATTATTTCTGATGTATAGTTAATATTTATTTTTACTTATTTATTTTCACTTTAACAAACCAAAGGGCTACAAAGTTGCTGAAATTAAATATGTTAGAAACATAAGTAAACAGCTAACCAGATTTAGATAAAATTAGACCTATAATAAAAAGAAAACAGAAACAAACAAATATTTAACTAGTGTCAGAGGAAGCAAAATGATTCCAGGTCACTATGATATTGGTTTTTCATCTCACTAGCTCGGAAAGCCCTTTTTGTTTGTTTGATATCTATTGCGAAAATCGCATTTTATCCACAAGTGAGGGAAGAGTTTTGACATTTGAAGGCAGCTTCAGTGATATTTGACAGCTAACCAAACGTAAAACCTTACAAGTGCTGAATTTTTAACATCACAATTAATGAATTGCATCGAGTAAAAAACACTAAATAGTCCTTTATTACTAGTTCTAGTAGTACTTAGTAGTACTTTATTTTAATTCATAAATATCAGCATTCAAAATTAACCTTCATTCTTGTTTTAAAAACGGATAAAATGTTCTGACAGTCCAAATAAGTCGATGTGCAAACAAAACGCATCCGAAATAATAAAAAAAAAACTTACGTCCAAACTTTTCTATTAAACTTTTCTTTACTTTACTGGTTGATGTATAATTTCAGTTTTTTTTATTGTATGAGCCATATTGTACCGTTTGTACCCTAATAAACATTAAAACATTAAGCCGTCAACGTTAAAATATTCGCATGTTTTTCTAGTTTGTTTTGTTATTAAAAATGAGTGATTCGAGTGATAAAGACGTATTAGGGTCATTCTACTTTTCAGTGTACATTTTTGGTTATAGTCCGATAAAAAGTATACCAAATTATGAATCCGCGTCTAAATAAATAACATAAACTTAGAATGTTTAAGTTTGACGGTTTCCAAAAAAACAACTCTTAAATTACTCAATTATCGTTAAAAAATCTTGGTAACTCAGTGGTAAATTGCACTCTTTCCATAGAAAAGGCGGGGACATCAACATCCACTGCGTTACTGACATTATAGTTATTACAAATAACTTTTTATGTATTAGGATAATTCTAAATACAAGCTTATTTACGTCCCTCTTCGAGTTTCAAGTTAGAAAACGGTGCAATTCACCGTTTTTGAAATAAAAATTGTTTAGTGCAAATGTGACTAAAAATTTATGTACAACGAAAAGTAGAATGGCCCATTAACACCCGTGGAGTTACAGGAAACCGTGCAAAATGCGGAATTAAGCTTACAGTACAAACCATTTTCTTAGTTTCCTCGCTGTAGTCAACGTTAAATATTCGCATGTTTTTCTAGTTTGTTTTGTTATTATAAATGAGCGATTCGAGTGATAAAGACGTATTAACACCTGTGGAATTACAGAAAACCGTGCAAAATGCGGAACTGAGCTTACAGTACAAACCCTTTTCTTAGTTTCCTCGCTGTAGTGAGGTGAAAAGTTTTGTGTTATACACGGGTGAAAAGTTATTTTACGTCTCGTGTTTTGAAACACTTGCTACGCTCAGGATTCTATTTTTGAACCACTCGCTTTGCTCGTGGTCAATCATAGAATCCTTTCGATAGCTCGTGTTTCAAATGAACACTCGCAGGTAAAATACAACTTTCCCCACTTGTATAACAAATAACTATTTTAGGCCAGAGCTCGTCTTCCACAGCCATGTGGTGGACACCACGGCAGGCCACACAAACGACGAAACTTTTTGTTTATATTTTTACAACATTCGATAGTTGATGAACAATCTGAACATAATATTTCAAGTAAAATGCATATTTAAATTATATAGTAAATTCATAAAACAAATGATAAATTATATCGAAAGTACCAATTTTAAAAATGTTATTTCGTATTTCTTATCAAAATGAGCTTGGGTATCTAGAAATAACGAAAGAACGGATTTTGTCCGTTTTGTGTCGGTCGTAATCGTTGCCAAAAAAAAAGAAAATCCGGTCACAAATCATTTTTTAAACACAAAAAATACAATAATTTATAAGTAATGAAACGTAACATTGATACAATAAAACACCTAAAATATTTTCGAACATATCTAGCACATAGTTAAAAAATGCATATTTAAAACTATTAAATGGAAAAAAAAACTATTTTCATTTGTGAGTAAATACTGTTATTTTAACATACTAAGCGAGAGTTTAAAAGCACGTTATGGTACATTTACATTTTCAGTTTGGCCGTGTTCGACTGTCCTTTTTTGGTCAATTTTGTGTAAACTAGAGCTCCTGATACACGTGTTGTCACACACGCCCGGATGAGTACCCGTGTTCATGACCCGGCGGTAAGTACTACCTACCCGGATCCGTAAAAGACCCGCTTAAAAGTCCGTGTTTAAGTCTAGACCTTAATTACCAAATACCAAAAATAAAACAGGAAACAGTAGGTACATTTAAATAATAGTTTACTTTTTCATCAACCGTCCTTGATTTATTAATCCATAGCTCGTCTAAACAACGGCCGGGCTGAGCTCTATCCGTAAAGGACGAGTAATACCCGTGAGTAATTAAGATTCGTAAATGCGTGTCCGGATATAAGCACTCTGGCTCACACCAAGTCGCCACTGGTACACGCCTTGCATTTGGTGAACACGCTTGTAGAGTTTGCCCCTGATTGTGATGTATTTGCCAGTGGATGGAAGGATGTGTGTATTGAATGTTTGAGGTTATGCGAGAAGATGGATGCCCGCGTTTCTTCAGTTTAAATAATACTTTCCTTCTGTCTACATATAATGTCTTGTATAACTTTAATTTTTTATTTATTTATTTTTTTAGTGTTCTTTTGGTTGTGTTTGTTAATTTATATTTAGTATGTAGTTCACAGTGCTCTAGTGTTAAGCTGTTATGCTGTGTAATTATTTTTAGATAAATAAATAAATAAATAAGCACCGGTACCCGGTTACCTCACTACACGAATACCCGGTTATCCGTTCGTGATGAACACGGGCACGGTTCCCCGACCCGTGTACGCGAAAGACGAGCACGACCGCGAGCCCTTAACGTTTTTTTAACAGTAAAATAACATACATACATACATACATAAACTCACGCCTTCATTCCCAGAGTGGGGTAGGCAGAGCTAAAGAATTACCAACAAGTCTTAAAACTTCTTAATAATTCTGTAACCACATTTTGCACAAGTAGGCTAAGATGTTTCCCAGTGTATTAGTGACAGGTGGTAAGCCCATCGCCTAATAGTACTACAAGCCTTTATTTCCGGGTGTGGTTGCTGGGTTAGACTAGTTCCACTCGATGTTTTCCCGTGGATGTCGTTAAATCAAATGCGATTAAACCCAACGCGGTCGAAGCATTGTAAACGCGCCATGTAAAAGTCAACATATTCAACATAACATATCCTAGGACGACTAAGAGGGAATTCCGCAAAATGTAGTTCTTATACGCTTTTTGCAGCGCTAGTAACGTATACCAATGCAAAAGTAAAGATTTTTTCCGACTGAAATCCACTTAAATTGATCCTAAAATCCCATTCAAAGGAAAATAATAATATATCCTGAGAGCACGCTGTGAAATAAAATTTACTTAGTTCTTTTTTCTCAGTAAATCTTATTCAATCTGTTATGTGATTATGTCCATCTGAGTGCTTTGTTTTGAAAACTAGCTCATATATAGTAAATATCTATACTAATTTTATATTTAAAGAGAAAAGATTTCATTGTTTATTTGCATTGAATAGGCTCCAAAACTACTGGATCGATTTAAAAAAATCTTTCACCATTAGAATTTTTATATTATCCCTAATGAACATGGGCTATGATTTATTTTTCTGCGTGGACAGAGTCGCGGGAAACAGCTTGTAGTAAACATAATATTATACAACTTATAATTCATGTTGACATAAACATTATCGTTATTAAATAATTTCGAACTTGTAGCACTTGCAGTGGAGACCATGGGACCTTGGTCAACCGGTATGAAAAGCTTTATTAAGGCTCTGTCATCCCGGCTGATAGACACCCCCGGAGATCCTAGACCTGGTGCTTACCTCTCCCAAATTATTGGGCTAGCTATCCAAAGAGGTAATGCAGCCAGTGTCATAGGGACCATACCGCGAGCGGACCTGCTAGAGGGTTGTGTTCTTTTTATAGTGGTGATTATTATTTACATCTTTAATATTTGAGTAGCTTAGTTTTATTTTAATTTAAATAAGTTTAGTTTTATATTTTAATTGTTAACATATAAATATTTTCTTTTACTTTTACTCACCTGAATTGGCTGAACATATCTGGGAATCAATGTATATACATATTCGACCTTGTGCAGGGTCCGTCCGGGTTGGTACCACTATCTTATCCATTAACCTACCGCCAAGCAGCAGTGTTCGCATTGTTGTGTTCCGGTTTGGGGATAAGACAGCCGGTGAAATTACTAGCATAGAGGCATTCCATCTTCGTCCTCAGGGTTGGCAACGCATTTGCAGTCTTAGGATTGCGGTCTTGTGAATGCGAATGTCTATGGGTCACAGTTTCCACTTACCACCAGGTGGCCTGTGTGCTCGTTTGCCTTCCTATGATATAAAAAAAAAATAAAAAAAAATCGTAAGATTCTTATTGCTTACCACGTTCTTGTGAATAAACATTTCGAACATTGGCGTAGCCAAGAAGCAAAGACTGCTAAAAATAACTGTTTTCCATCGACTCGAAACGTATAGAGTTGACATAGTGGTCGAGCGATCTCTTATCAGCTTACGTCAATCATTATAATACATTCTGTTGATTTTCGCTAGCACTATAACTGAGGTCTAAGATGAAATAATTAAATGTCAGGGGAAAATCTCATACAAATAGACCTAGTCTCAATATAAGCCCAAGACTTATACTTTGGGTAAAACACAATTTTCAAAAACTGACAAAGTGTATGGAATTGACATAAATAAAATAAATAAATATCAGGGGACAATGTCACACCAATTGACGTAGTCCCAAACCAAGCTTTAGGCTTGTACTATGGGTACTCGACAACGATATAAATACTTATATAGAGAACAAATATTCGCGCTCATCACACAAATATCTTCTCCTACCGGGATTTGAACCCAGGACCGTTAGCTTCATTGGCAGGCTCACTAACAACTAGGCCAGCGCGTCGTCATATAAGCGCTTGACACGACCATCCGGCAGCTTACGTCAATTCTATACATTTTTGAGATAACAATCTCGCAATGCATCTTGTCTACGGCCACAGAAAAGATACTCGCGTCCATTACACAAATAATAGCCCATACCGGATATCACACCAAGTACTGCTAGCTTCGTAGGGTCACCAACCAGGCTAAACCCGTCGATATATAAAATACATACATACATACCTACATAAAGTCACGCCTTTATTCCCAGAGTTGGGTAAGCAGAGCTACAGAATTACCAACAACTCTTAAAAAAGTTGTTGATATTTCTGTAACCACGTTTTGCACAATCAGGCTAAGATGTTTACCAGTGTATTAGTGACAGGTTGCAAGCCCATCGCCTAAGAGTACTAGAAGCCTTTATTATTCCCTTATTCGCTTCTTACGACATTTACTAGAAGACATGGAGTGGCACTATTCTAACCCGGTGACCACACAGGTATATCATCATCATCTCAGCCGAAAGACGTCCACTGCTGGACATAGGCCTCCCCCATGGCTCTCCACTCAGACCGGTCCTGTGCTTTTCGCATCCACCGCATTCCCACGATCCTTACAAGGTCGTCACTCCATCTTGTTGGAGGCCTACCCACAGCTCGTCTCCCGGTCCGCGGAAGCCACTCAAGAACCTTCTGACCCCATCAGCCATCAGTCCTGCGTGCGGTGTGCCCCGCCCACTGCCACTTCAGTTTCGCTATTCTTCGGGCTATGTCGGCAACCTTAGTTCTCCTGCGGATATCATCATTTCTCATTTCACAGGTATATAAAATAAAGGTTGAAAAATAGAAACTTTAGTTTAGATTCGTCGCATAAAATCAACCTCTTGTATACACTGCGCAATATTCAAATAAAGCGCCAAACCGATTTATTTTTCCAAGATTTTCAGTCATGCGCAAGAAACAGCGCCGGCCACTAACACACGCGCAATTCGTTCATTCACACACTCTCAATCACCCTGAAATCACAGACACATACGAAGAAATCCACCCACACTAGCTCATGTTCCTGTAAAATGCGGTGTAAGTACAAGCGTTCCACGCACACAGTGGCAAATCCAACCCTGCGACGCTGGGTACATTAGTCTCATTCGAGGTGCCACGGTGAAGGGACGTATCCGCGTTTCCCGGGTTTTTGTGACGTACGGTAAAGTGATACGGGACGGGAACTTGGTAGCTAGAGTTACCAGTGTGGTTTCAAGTTTGCTTTGATAGTGAACGTTTGGACTTTTATTTTGTGATAGTGAAGTGTTGATACTGTAGTGTTTTTTTTTTGGGAGAGTGAAATTGTGTTCTATTGGATAATTTGCAGGTAAGGAATTTTAATTAAGTGTTGGAATTTAATTAAAAATATTTTTAATGAGATTTTTACAATGAGATTCAAGAAATAGGGTTTTTAATTAATTTCGTTTCAATTAATTTTTAGGATTGAATAATAACAAGCAACTATAAAAATATTTCAAACAATATTCAAAATAATATAATATCAATGGACATTAAGAATTTTCAATTAAATAAAAATCTGACGATATTTAATTCCACTATCATGGCTGACCGCTTTTATTTGATATGATGCGAAAACACGGTTATTATTATAATTCATACATATTTTACAATATTATTCTAGCTTTCAGAATTATAATTTTAAGTATGTTTTAGGCCAAGGTACAGGCTGCGGATAATTTGGGGACTCATATTAACATTTATATTACTGTATCCGTAACTTATTAAATAATAGATATAAAAAAGTGGCTTTTAAAAGATTTTTTATTTGGTATTAGACAATGAAAACGACTTATTCGGAAATGTTATTTTTATTATTTTATCAACAGTCGTTCCTTTTTTATTCAGTAATACAAAATAAGTATGTTGTTTTTTAATACACGAAATTTTAGTTTTAATTAGATACAGACGTTTTACATAAGTCTTACCCAATTAACGTTTAAATTAAATTTGTACTTACGTATTTTGCCGGGTCTTCTTTAAATCATTTTAGACGCATTAATGATACTATTTTGTCTTCTTTTTAAGTACGCAAGGATAATTTTCTTTATAAACGCTACACCGATTTCTAAGGTTTTATTTTTTAAAACCTAACGTTTTGCCCTTTTTCCAATTATCAGCGTAATGTTTAATTAAAATAAATATTCCCGGAACGAAACATTAATTCTCATCTTAACTGTATTTAATTGTACTGCCGTGCTAGTGTAAAAGGCGATCATTCGACATTTTGACCAAATTGAGTTGTTATGACCATCGTGATATGGAGAACAAGCCGCGTCGACCCATCTTACCCGTTTGTCGATAAGAGGCTTGGTTGCGAAGATACGATAAGGAAAAAGACCGTATAACAGACTATTTTCCAGCAAATACTAATGAATAAAGCGGTAACTACACAATACTACATTAGAAAGACGTAAAACAAGACACTCCGCATTATTGTCTGGTGTAGGTTTTATTTATTAATAAGTTGAACTACTCTATAAGGCCGTAATTGCAGATTACTAAGTAAAAAGAACGAATAACATATTTTACCGCCTTTTAACTTAGTATTTCAAATGTTTTTTTCTATTTGCTCATAATTTAAATGAACGTAACAGAGTTTTCTAGACAAAAAGACCGTATGTCAGTATTTTGCGGTATTTTAGTCTAGTTAATGCCGAGTTTTAAATAATGATAAACTTGTTTAAAAAAACTTTTATTTTGTGATACGGTATTTTTACTTGGGACAGAGGTAGTTTTTAACGCTAGATTACTATTCGAATATCCACAGTCGACCCATGCTACTTAATAAAACCGTATAATCCCCAATCTCCTACATACCCCCCGCGGACGGGAGTGCTCGCGTTCGGGCGCCCTTCAGTTCGGTGACGTTACGGGTAATGAAGGTGCGTGTGCGCTGGCGCCCGTTATCACGCGAAAAGACGAGGACGACGAATTGACGATAAATCATAAAACTGAGTACATAATACCATTCTAAATGTTTGTTACCTGAGTACAGTAAAAATAAATAAAATAAATATATAAATTAATATATGATATATTTTTTTGGAGAACTAACATAATTGGGATAGACCAAAAAAATAACTCATGGTTTTTATAATCTAATACAAAAGAAAAGGTAATTTTAAGAGACCCATTTCATTAATTTTGTATTTGACCGAATAGTTTTGTTTTTATATCTTTATTTATTTAACAGAGATTTTATCGATGAATTACATGATAAGTTACGTTAAAAAGTGATTGTAATAGTATAATAAAACATACTATTTCAAGCGGTTTACGCCTAACCCGTAAGACACACCTGGGAGGGCTTCAAGCCAAAAACGAAAGTCAAACCACACGGTCAAATATACTTTTGTCGAAATGTCCAAAATAAATAAATATAACAAAAACTTAATCATGCAGAACGGCTTTAGAACCCCATTCCTCGAAATGGATTTCTAATTAGAGTAATTTAAAAAATTTGAACTATCCCAATTATGAATTATATTAGTATCTAAGAAAAACATGAACAATAAAAAAAACTAGAACATCTATAGTTAGCTTAAAGAAATAAGTCCTTTTTTTATAATGCATTTATACAAATATACAAATAAATAATAAAGTTTTTATGGAGAGAGTTTTATGGAAATAAAGCAAATCTAGAATATCAATAATTAGCTTACAGAGATGGTTAAGTCCTTTTATAAAGTGAATATTTTATAGACCATAAAACAAATATATCAGTAAATGATAAAGTGACTATAGTAAGATTTGTCTATTTACTTTTCATAATATATTTCACTAACATGAGGACTCAATCTAGCTAGAAGTCAAAATGACTTCTGTATCCCACTGTTTTACTATTAAAGTTAAACATGGATACTTAGTGAAATTGAACATCTCATTTAGTTATATAAAACTCAAGTCAAATATAGACTTAAAGGTGAAGCAAGCAATATCAATCTTGAGTCACAATATTATATGATATAAAAATAACAAAGTATAACTATCGCTTTATTGAACGATAAATAATCTACTGTATAATTGAGTTTTTAAACACTCAATTTATATTTTGACCCTTTTCTTCCCTTACTATACGACTGACTGACTATTCG
The DNA here is from genome assembly GCA_927399475.2 of Acleris emargana. Classification (NCBI taxonomy): domain Eukaryota; kingdom Metazoa; phylum Arthropoda; class Insecta; order Lepidoptera; family Tortricidae; genus Acleris; species Acleris emargana. Next base: position 3,573,314 of record OV656858.1, read on the forward strand.
TACATATTGGCAAGGAGTCTGACCTGTCTATGGAGGATGACTATTGAGGTAGACTAAGGTCTAGGGATAGCGATCCCAGAGCGTATGGAGGAGATCTCCTTATTTTTTCTATGGCATAGGAAGGCAAACGAGCACACAGGCCACCTGATGGTAAGTTGAAACTGTGACCCATAGACATTCGCATTCACAAGACTGCAAATGCACTGCCAACCCTGAGGACTAAGATGGAATGCCTCCATGCTAGTCATTTTACCGGCTATCTTATCCCTAAACCGGAACACAACAATGCGAACACTGCTGCTTGGCGGTAGGTTAATGGATAAGATGGTGGTACCAACCCGGACGGACCCTGCACAAGGTCCTCTCACAAGTAAAGTTCCTCCTTCCCTAAGGGAAGGGAATTCTTAGATTTGCTTTAATCTAGACTTCGGTTTCATAAATTATATCTACTATAGGTACATATTAACTTTATCTTTAAAACCAATTCACTTAGTACGTAGGTTGAATTTCAAGTGGTTAGGAGTCATTAAATAAACTAGGATAGTGTTAGATAAGTTTTAAATTATAGTCTACATACATACATACCTTCACGCCTGTAATCCCAGAGTAGGCTAGGCAGAGCTAAAAATTACAACTTTAAAAAGTTGTTGATAATTCAGTAACCACAATTTGCACAAATAGGCTAAGATGTTTACCAGCATATTAGTGACAGGTTGCAAGCCCATCGCCTAATAGTACTACAAGCATTTATTCCCTTAGTCGCCTCTTACGACATCCACGGGAAGACATGGAGTGGCACTATTCTAACCCGGCAACCACATATTATTGTAAATATTTAGGTATCAATATTCTAGAGAGTATTAGTATAGCTAGGACTTAAAACAAAGACTTAAAGAATTCTAGGGTTACTATAGGTTCACAACTATTGGGTTATATTAGATTACTTGACGATCACATGCCAAAACTAATTTACTTTTAAAATAGGTTGTTAGGAATAGGAAGCTTAATAGACTAGGAATGTTACTTATGGTGACTAAGTTATTAGGTTAGGTAGATAGATGTAGTAGGAATTAGGTAAAAATAAAATAAAAATAAAATTTTAGCTATTATAATTGGTTCCACGAGGACCAGGATTTGAGTAATTCTATTTAAAAGTGCTTAGGCTACATTAGGGTTATTGCAAGGAGAATATATTGAGTTTCATTTTAGTAAAGAAACATTTACCAAAGCAAAAGGAAATCGCCCGATGCTTTCATCGCACACACACTTCCGAGGGATAGACAGACGCAAGTCGAAAACAGAATTTAGTACGTAAACTAGGTCCATTAATGCCTGCTCTTAGCTTGAAATTTTGCGAGGACTTGCCAGAATTCAACCAAGAAAATGTCGATGAATTATAGGTTAAGTATTTTTAACCTATAATTCATCGACTTTTTCATGGTTGGATTCTGGCAAGTCCTCCCAAAATTGCAATTCAATTACTTTATGAGACTGATTATGTTTAAATTAAAATAATTAAAAAAGAAGTTTTGATTAACAGTGCGTCATACAGACGAATCAAAGAGTATTATTGTTGATTTATTGAATAACTATAACACGACACCAATCTTAGAAGAGATAATATTTCCTGTGATTTAACTGTTAATTTTTGTTTATTTCAAATATATTTGTACCGAATTTATGATGGTTTTAATTAGCAATTAGTCTAACCTTTCATCGTAGTACTAGATTAAAAAACCGTATTTCGTCTGACTTATGAAGACATACGTTTTTTTAGACTAGTATATAAATATAAAATGATCGATACGAAAACAAACCATATTTTTTTGATTTGCGTACTAGACAAGATAAACGTATTTTTGTTATTCGGCGTTATTATTTAGATCAGAATTATTCAAAAAATATTTTGTACTAAGCAATAAGGCGGTCTGTTGCAAATACGTCTTTTTAATTAAGCATTATTGTGATACGTTCAAGCCCTAGTTTAGTATGAAGACGTATGAAGGAAAATCAAGCCTATAAGGCGGTATAGTGCTCATATACCGCCTTTTTGCTTGTTTTTCAGTGGCAATTATTAATCGGCAACAAAACAAAAAGGAAAAAATGCGTGTAAAAAAAAAACTGTAGGTAATAAAAATACATTACTTATGTAGAAAACTAGTAAAACACAATGTCTATCCGACCCAAAAAGTTTCATTTCAATATCTGTTTAAATTACCTAGAAATATGAAAATGAAGATTTCGGTCACTTTTTTGCGATTATCTCGAAAGTGTCTTTTGTCGAAAAGTCGCCTTTTACACTAGCACGGCAGTGTAGGGTACAGTCATCAGCATAAATAAGTAATCTTTTAAGTACCTTGTCACTTTAACGTTGTGTTTGAAATATAATACAAAATTGTGAAACGATTGAAAGCGACAAGGTACAGAAATGATCACTTATTTATGTTAATTAATTTAATACTACTTATTAATTAAAATTGTACGAAGAAATCCAATTCAATCCAATTGTAATGTTGTCTTATAACAAAATACACAAAGTAGAAACAAATGGCGGATTTATGCCTTAAGGCATTCTCTACCACTCAATCAGAGAAGTTATGGTCTCTATTTGTAAAACCTATTTATTGCCTTTGACATTATGATTATTTTTTTTTAACTCGACCGCCATTCCTGGTAAGTAAATAAGAGCTATCGTTATATTAACAATACTTATACAATCCAAAGGCAATGTGGTTTTACGCACGAGGCTTAGTCTGTCTCCTAAGAGACAACCAATTTCCAAATAGAGCCCCGGATTTGACACGAATAATTTCAAAGAGACCCGTTTCCTTATTCCCTGTGCGCGTGTATTCGTATGTATGTTATTTAATCCCACTTAATATTTATTTCCCCGTGTGGTTGTCGGGTAAGAATAGTGCCACTCCATGTCTTCCCGTGGATGTCGTAAGAGGCGACTACGGGAATATAGGCTTGTAGTACTATTAGGCGATGGGCTTGCAACCTGTCACTAATATGCTGGTAAACATCTTAGCCTATTTGTGCAAATTGTGGTTACTGAATTATCAACAACTTTTTAAGTTGTAATTCAGTAACTCTGCCTGGCCCACTCTGGGATTACAGGCGTGAAGGTATGTGTAATATTTATTTCGTTTCTTCGTGAGTCAGTTCGATAAAAGACGAGGTTGCAGTTTACAATTCCTTTTTCTATAATTTTCGTTTCTTGCGTCGCTTCTTCTCAGCAGTGGTTTCCTCTTGTGAAGCGCTGGTAGATTCTTGACGTGTAAAAGTGCCCGTGCGGCCTACTTACTGAATAAATGTCTTTATCTTTATCTTTATCTTTATTTTATTGTAAATGAAAGGTTTGAGGCGGTAAAAAAGCGTCCTAACTTAAAATTCCAAATTCAAAATTCAAAACTGACTGTTGTTGCTAACCAACTTTAAAACTTTATAAATCCTAAATGATCGTTCAAAATGAAAAATCATCAAAAACATTAAGATGATTTTTAAAAACCTATTCAATGATATCACATTTGTCATAGTTCGTTACCTTTTTTGCTTTTTTTTACAATATGGCGTCTAGTTGCCGCCGTATTTCATTTTAATTACTGTCATTTCTTTAGTGACACTCACAAGATTAAGACAAATTGATTGCCATAAGTATCATCAAAATCGGTCCACGCGTTTAGTTTCTAGAGCGCCACAAAGGAACAAACATACATAATATATAGACTGATAAACACATTATCCTCCTCCTTCAGCAGTCGGGTAAAAAGAGAGATTACATCGTAATGTTGAAATAAAAAACCAAAACTAGTACAAACAACAGCATATTCTAATGTGATTAAACTAACATTTAAGTTGATACATCTAATGTTTTGTGATTGTAGTAGAGAAACCAGAGATAATATATTCACATCAATATAAATCCTTCGAAAACATTGTTATTACTTTCTTAAGCGTTTCCTTGTTTATCCCATCTCCATGGTTGAACAGCTCAACATTTGATATTAATTTACGATTATAGCCCTTAAACGTATATATTTAGAGTATTTTTTATTTCCAATAATCCAACAGTTCCCAAGACAATAGCTATAAACTTCCACTTGGACGGAGCCGCAAACAAAAGCTAGTGTATTCATAACTTTTAAGACTAGAAGATAACCAAGTAGTGGCGTCTTAAAATTGCAGCTTTAAAAACGTTTTAACCCAGGTTCAAAGCTGATATGAAAATTTTAGAACACCGCAGGCAAAGCGGAGATAGCTTGCATTTTTATAAATTCTAAATGACCTTTGTACTTGCGCTAGAAAGCATTTTTCTAGAAATAGTAGGCTATTTACACGTTATTTGGGTGCAGAATACTGATTTTATATTAAAGTAGGGATTCCATTTGATATTTTACTGTTCTGGCTGTTCTATTCTCGTTTGACTGTTTCTGATTCTGACTAAAATATGGCTTAATTCTAGATATAACTAAGCTCTTGTTTTGCTCTAAGTTCTTGGTTAGCTCCGACTAAGCTCTTGTTTAGTTCTTACTAAGCTCTTGCTTAGCACTAAGATCTTGATTAGCTCTTATTAAGCTCTACCTTGCCTTTAGTTAATTTACAGGGTGACTATAAACTAAAACTGGCTTAGCTCGGACTTACCTATGGATATTGTAGCTTTGTTTTCACGTAGAATTAGTTTAGCTACTTGCTATTTGCTAGATCTGGCTTAGATTGAATAAATACATGAAGCTGGATTGTCAACGAAGATTCTAGAATGCATGTGGCCTAGATGTTATGTTACGATGGATGAGTGGCGTTACTAGAATGGAAAAAATTAGGAATTAATATATTAGAGAAAGATTGAAAGTAGCACTGATAGTGGAAAAGTTGAGGAATAGTAGATTGGCGTGGTATGGGCATGTAACGAGGAAGGACAAAAGACACATTACTAGAAGAGTAATAAAATAAGAATAAATGTTGATGGATATAGGGGTAGAGGAAGAAAAAATGTGTGGATGAACTGTGTGAAGAATGATTATGTCTATCAAAGTTGTGAGTACTGAGTTAACAGCAGATAGAGGACAGTGGAAGAATGTTGTGCCGACCCCACTTAGTGTGGGATAAGGGCAGATGGATGATGAATATTCTATCACTGTTTAAGTTATCGCTTTTGTATTCTTTGTCATAATTCATAATAAAAGAATAGGACGGAGCTAAAATTTGTCTTTGTTTTTTTTCTGGGGAAAGATTTTTGTTCATGGTTCGACTAGATTATTACCACCAGGACGCATGATATTGGCATAGATGCATTTTATCCAAATCCTCAAGCTCCGCAATACAGGGATTACATTCTTGAGGTTGTTAATGTCTGATGCAATTCAAACTCCACTTTATCATTAGATGACTTGTGTGTTTGTCTGACTTCTCCAATCATTTAGAAAAAGGATTTCTTCCAGATAATCATTTAGAGGTTAAAAATTTACCCTTAAAATGATAGACAGCGATATTTCTTCCAACATTTTTTTAAGGGATATTTATTATTCATTTAAGGTATCAGATTTTTAAGACATATTTAACTACAATTTAAATCTGAATCTGAGTCTTGGATGTTTTCTATGTAATTAAATATGTATTTATTAATACTAATGAGTAAGTTTATAGTTATATAGTACCCATGGTACTAGCCTGGAGCTTAATTTGGGACTAGGTCAATTTGTGTGAGATTGTCCCCTCTGATATAAAATTTAAATAATCATTGTATAATTTATTACTTCTTGATCATTTTTATCATTGTCATCAGTATCATCATTGCCAGAGGCTTTAATTATAAATGTAGACGTATCTATAACACAACTACTGCATGAATTTACAATCGTATTACGTTAATACGGAGCAATAACGACGTCAAATTTGGCTTATGCCTAGTTTGCATAATAAATACCTACATTCAGTTGGTACTTTCTCGCTTAGAACTAGTATTTATACCAAGGTATTAAAGTGTATTTTCCTATAAACCTATTTTAGTTTGACACTGTCTGTCAGATGCAAATGTTAACCGGTGAAATAACTAGCATTATCGTACGTTCCATTTTAGTCCTTAGGATTGCGGTCTTGAGATTGTATTCATGAGAATTTAAATGTCAATGGGTTTCAAAACCCGCTTACCATCAGATGGTAAGAAACACAAAAAAAGTTACAATAAGGACTAAGCATATTTTAAGGGGGTCCATATCGTCTGGCATGTTTTTTTCTTTTTAAGAAACGGTTACTTACCTTTTTGTACGTTAGATAAGTTTGTAAGAAATTTTGAAAAGTTTACGGTTCCAGCGATCTTAAAAAAAACACCATGAATGCTCATAATGTGATTTAGATCATAATTATAGCAAGTCATAATATGTTTTTTTCTTTTTAAGAAACGGTTACCTTTTTGTACGTTAGATAAGTTTGTAAGAAATTTTGAAAAGTTTACGTTTCCAGCGATCTTAAAAAAACATCATGAATGCTAATAATTAAGTAAACAGAGTAATTTATGACCAAAACAAGATGAAAAAACGGGCTCCAAGTCTGATCTCTACTCTGACTGCTATTTTTTGGCAACAACTTAATAACCTTATAAAAAAAAACATTTTTAAAATTAGGAAGAAAGTAACATAATTAGCTTTGCCGCGTTATATATTAAAGCATTGAATTTCAAAATATTCTCATAGCGTTTAATATTTAAAAACAAGACGTTCTTAAGAACCGCATAGAGAAAATTGCTCCTTACTGCGGTGAAGAAATTGTGTGGAAATATTAACATTTTCATAAAATGTTCCTTATCGTTTTAGTGTCGGAAATTTCTGCAGAATTCCACCCGTGGACTTATTTTAAAGTTTTTAGCTTTAAACCACTTGTTCATTTGGAAAGGATGGAGGTCAATTGGAAATTATGTATGAAAGAAGATTGACGAAAGAGATGTACAGATCGAAAGTGAGAGGAAGGGTCGGAAGGGGCCGCCCTAGGCGTAGTTTTTAGACGTGCGTGCATGACTCGATGTATGAATGTTGAAGAAGCTAAAGAAATTTGTCAAGATTGTAGCAAGTGGAAAGAAGTGGTCTCTGCCTACCCCTCTGGGAAACAGGCGTGATTTAATGTATGTATGTATGTAACAACTATTAACTTATAAAGCTGTGTTTGTAACCTATGTTTCTTTATTAGATTTGGGCAGTGTACCTATAATTTAACCCAACTGCCCAAGAATTAGGGTAACTAATTCGGGTGTACGCACGTTCAGGTCTAAGTCTACGTATGTATCCAAATTTGATTACATTTAACTATCCGTAGGATTAACGCCTTTACGAATTTATGAGTGATCTAATAATTTAAAAGAAACTCCGCCGTTACCCAAAGCAATTAAAAGGCTAAAAAAAATAAAAAAACGTTACAAACTTAAAACATAAAATAAAACAATATTTAATAAATATCCAAATGGTCACTTAGCAGACGTTCTGTATTCATAAAATTTGCATTTTTTTTTCTTTATCATACAAATTATGTATTTACTATTTAAAAATAATGTAAGCACACACATTCACACGCGTGCACGCACACACAAACACATACACACACGCAATAATTCAGAAGTCTCTTGTTCAGAAAAAATTACAATAATTTAGTTTAAGCATTACTTTTAATAAATAGTAGTGAGATGGATTGGGAGCGCTCTCCTCTCTCTTTAGTCCGGTGGACCTGCAAACCAGCGTCAAAGCTAGTAAGCCTGACACCATGCTGAGTGGCCTTTTCGGTGTTAATTTTAGATTAACACGTAAGTTTGTATTACTCTACTTTTTAAAATGTTTTTGTTGATGTTTATGTTAATTTTATTTTAACGCCGAATAAACGATTTCTATTCTATTTTAAACGATTTCTATTCTATTCTGTTCAATTTGTAGGCGTACAAAGTTGGTAGCTTTAGTTTCCAAAAGCAAGCGAGTGGTTATTCTATAGCTACAAATTGACGCTTTTTTTCGGTTCCCCTTGGACATTGTTATTATACGTCTCCCTTTTTCTCTTTTTCCTTTAACTTTGTCTTCAACATTAGTTAAAAAGAAGCTGCCATAGCGTATTAGCTTTTTCTTCTTCTTTACTATCTTCAAAACGGCACGTGTTATTTCCAACAAATAATTTATCCACATTAAAATTATAAAGGAAAAATGTTTTGATGTTTTGTTTATTTTAACGCGTAATTTTCTAGAGCTGAGATTACCAATTAAAACTTCACAAAAGGCAAAAACAGGCGGGATGAGATAAAAACTCGATTAGGTTAAGCTTTACTCAAGAAATAAAATCATAATTTAAAATTGTTGTAAATCAAAGTTTTAATTAAAAAGTTTTACCTACTGAAAATATGGTAGTTACAGATGACGTTATAAGTAGCTGCACACTTTGGTACCTTGTCACTGTAACGACTTTGACAGATTAGTACCGCAGATTAAACATAACATTATAGTGACAAAGCCCTACAGTGTTTAGCTACTTTTATGGCCAGCCGTACGTATCTTTAAAGGCCTATGTCCAATTACAATGGGCGTAATTTTTGTATGTATAGCATAATTTTGAATGATGATGCTGATGTTAATAATGATGATGATAATGACAGAGATGAAGATGATGATAATGTTGATGATGGTGATGATCCAAATAAAATATTGATTATTGTTCAAGCGATGTTTAGTTCTATTTCTGATGTTAATAAACACAAAACGACCACTTTAAGCATGTCAATGTCTTCTCTGATAACATGCAAAGCAAAAGTATCAATATTGAAAGCTAAAACATTTTTGCGTATGAAACGGGGCAATTTATCAAAATAAATGAAGAGCCTTCTAGTCTTTAATTAAAAATTAACCCTGTCAGGTACCCGGGCGTTCGTTCGAAAAATATAAATTGAATAATGGTAGAAAATTAAATTTGTCCGAAAAGCGAGGGTAAACAAGGCAAATTACTTGTGAAATTCGACAGCGGGTCGGACAAACATTTTTCTAAGTATTTAGGGTAGTAAACAGGGTGTTATTATGATTTCATTATAAAAAGTCTGGTATGTTTTTGAGAAATTTGTGGTTAGTGAATATGAATAAAATAGGTAAAATTTAAATAAATTATGACGAAAAAACTTATAAATTTTAAGTGTTATACTCAATGGTTTCCCGACAGGAGCTCGTTATTTCTAAAGTGACACTGTCCATCCGTCCATCAATCTTACCTTTAAACAGTTGGACCTTTTTGACTTCTATCGATGGTAAGCTATTTACATAGTGTTATAACGGTATATTTCCTTAAAAAATATCAAACTTTGAGGTATTATAAATAAATAAATAAATATCGAGGGACAAAATGACACACCAATTAACCCAGTCCCAAACTAAGCTCTATGCTTGTACTATGGGTACTAGAGAGCGATATTAATACTTGTATAGAGAAACCCCTCAAACCCCCTACTGGGATTTGAACCCAGGACCGCTAGCTTCGTAGGCAGGGTCACTACCAACTGGGCCACCGCGTCGCTATATTCAAAAGCAGCCAAGTGTGAGTCGGTTGGTACGGAACCCACAGTGCGCGTCTGACTCACGTACCCGTGTTATAAACTCAGTTTTGATTATAAGAAGTCCATGTGGCTTGATTGATTAATAAAATAATCCAAAAAGTCACAATCTTTTTACTCATTTACAGAAAAAAGGATTTATAAGACAGTAGGGATAATAGTGAAAAATGTAAGAAAAGTATGAAGCGATCTGCTCTCGGAAAGTTTTAAGTTGGAATCCTGAAAGAAAAATATCCAGCGCTAACACCGGATATCTTCACAAAGGGAAGCTGAGATTTTATCTTTTATTTACGATACAATTTTTGGAGAAAAGTATGGTTAAGAATTTTCCTTTTTATAAATCATTATTGTGGTTTAAGTGCTTATAGAATAAAATGTACAATGTCGAATTTTTCATTGTTTTGAAAACTGTATCACGCCTGTTTCCCAGAGGGGTAGGCAGAGACCACCCTCTTTCCACTTGCTACGATCTTGACAAATTTGTTTCGCTTCTTCCGCATTCATACATCGAGTCATGCACGCACGTCGGTTTCGGGTACCTAAACTGTATCAATTATACAAAAAAAGGGTTTTCGTAATGGCATGGAGAAAACTGATGGTAAGATGGATCTGTGACACACATTCAAGACTATCATCTTAAGATCGCAAATGCGTTGCCAACCCTGAAGACTAAAATAGAATACCTCTCAGTCTATGCTAGTCATTTATCTAGCTCTCTTATCTCCACACCGGACCACAACAATGCGAAAGGATAAGATGATGGTACGTACGATGATCGTTCTTCTTTTTTACCGACTTTAGCCTCTATACTAGTCTTTCATCTTATTTAGCGTCTCATTAGAGTATTGATATTTATGATTTTCGTGTTTAATATGTCCATACTTTTTTTTAAGGTACCAAATATTCGTGCTCTTAATTTAACCCAGGATTTTTTGGTAATATTGTGTTTCGTAGAATGCCGTGACAGAGTGGTCATCTAAGACTTGGTCTCTTGGTGTTTCTGGTAAACCACATTAAAAATAACATAACATCTTAATAAATAATAAATGCAACGCTTTTGAAATCAAACACGGAAACCATAATTATTGATAGTTCAAAAATCAATAAAAAACGAAAAACGTCGGTTTATTGTCGGGAAAAAGAATAAAGACCCAGCAACGGTTTGCCAAAGATTTATATGTCGTAATGTTCTGACCTACTTACTTGGTTTTGCAAAAAAGGGATATATCAACTGCTATATCGTCGGTGAAACTGCAAAACCGCGTAAGTAATATTTTAAATAAGGAGCAAAATACACCTTTTAATAATACAGTAAGTAAGGGTTATTTTACTCTATCATATTTTTTTTAGTTACGCGGTTTTGCATTATCACCGACGATATGTATACTTACAACAAGTAAAACGCAATATGATAAAGATCGGAAACAATATGCTTCAAAAGAATGGGAAAGAGGCCTTAAAGAGAAAAGGGGAAAGTATTAAGTTTGACATCTTGTGTGGGTTGTGACATGTTTGCCGAACTGAAGCGAGGCTAGGAAGAACGAAGTAATTGACACGATGCCTTTTGTCTTTTTGAGTACAAAAGACTAAAAACAATAGACTGTGAATCAAAACTTAACAATCAGCCAAGCGCCTGTCGGACCATGCTCACTGTAGAGTTCTGAAGCTGTTACTATAACCTATAAAAAATACAAAAAAACTACTTCAAAAAACAGTAAATGAATTATTATTTTCATTTTAAAACTCTTCGGCTTAGTTAAATTAAGCGATCAACTATGCCTTTTTTTTATGGTTGACAATGTAGTTGGTATCTTTACCGTTACTACTTCACCCGGGCATGGGTAGCAGTGCCCCTCGGGGGGGCATGCTGAACCCTAAGTTAGAGGTGCGGTGGTGGTCGCACCTCTGGAGGGGTGCCTCCGTCGGGTTTCAGGCCGGTCGAGCGCAGCTCGGCCGGCTGAGTATCTTGATAGTCTTCGTTTTCTTCGGTTTCTTCAAAGTGTTCGGATTCTTCGGTTTCTTGAATATGTTCGGTTTCTTCGGTTTCTTCATTGTGTTCGGATTCTTCGCTTTCTTCGATCTTCTCGATCCCTGCAGTGATGCTATGAGGCTCAGGTCTGGGCGGGCGGCCACGACGTCCCTGGCGGCGGAGCTTCTTCCGCTCTTCAGTGCCCTCATCCACTGCGAGTTGGATGGGATTGGTGGGATCGAGCAGGATGTGCTTGGGGAGCCTGATGGGTGCCCCAAGCGCAGCAAGGACGTCGGGATCGGATGAGGTGAGTTTGGGAGTGTAGGAGGTGGCACGAACGATGAGCGGGTTAGGGTGATGTGGGCCTTTATCAAAGAAGCGCCTAGACGCTTCCTTGATAGTGTGTCTGATCGACGGGACGCCGAGGTCCCTGTGAAGGTCCGCATTGCGAACAAACCAAGGGGCCCCCGCGACCGATCGGAGAATCAACTATGTCAAATAACAGCTCTGCTTTATATGAGTTGATCAGCGGACAGTACATAGCGAAACTATAAGGGTTCCTTGTTGCCTACGGAACCGTAAAACGGTGGGCAAAGACCTCTGAATTATAGTCATTACTAAACCTATTAAAACATAATCATAAAACCATGTTTTGTTGTACCAGTTATGAAAATTCCCGCCATTTTATCTGTTCTTATCATTTCAAATCACGTAACAGAGATTAAAAAAGTATTGGTACCGGTACCGCCCCCATTTGTAGTTTTTATTGTTCTGAAACTATTTAGAGGGCTTCTAAACGAGCAACATTTTCACGGCAATGTGTGGCCGGCAACTATACGCATCTTGCTCTAACATACGAAGTAAGAGTAAGGCAGCACTAGTTACCGGCCACAAATTGCAGCAAAACATGGCCCGTTTAGAAGCCCCATTATACATATATTAACATATTGTCAACGTTTTGACAGCTTTGATTTACTCGACAGTAATGGCGGCCAAGTTAAAAACAATTCAATAACATGTCAAAAGCAATCATTGTATTATCGAGCAGAATATTGCAGACCTAAATAGTCGGGCTGTACATTCCAATTTTCCTCAAAATCCTTACAAAGGTACATTTAAAGGTAACGCCTTGAATGTGTTTCAGTGAACTCCCCCCTTAATTAACAGTGCCGTGAATGGGCTACTAATGCACAGTGATTACGCCCTACGTGTCGTGACGCCGTTGGTAAAAGTGAGGTGAAGTGGTTCTTTTATGCCTTACACGGTACACGCTTTTATTTGTCCTGCAGTGTTTATTCTTTGTCGCAATCGCTAACTTATTTGTAATTAATTAATGTTATGGCTTAAAACCGTTCTAATGCGAGTCGGACTTGCGTAGTTACCACGGCAAAGACCTATTTAAAAAAAAAAAACTTTTTTTCATGTGTATTTTCTATCTTACAAATTTAAATGGCCTGCGCCTTCCCACACTAAAATATTGTTTCCGCGTCTATAGTATAAAGGTAATTTAAAAAGTTTAATCGTAAACAATAAAATGAAGCTTCAAAATATTCACATAATTATTTAAAATTTCCTAACAAATTGAATGGGATTTTATTTCATATTTTATTAGCCCATCTTGTTTAATGGTTTCTAGCACGACCCACTGTCGTAATTTCCTATTGTATTGTTTCTTTATGTAGTTGATTTTACTTTTAAATCAGTAAGAGTTGTCATCACGTTAACAATATAATTATTACAATATCGAAACATTATGGTCTCAAACAAAGTAGAATAACTCTATTTTTCGTGTTTAATATCGGCGTTTGTTGCTTTTTCTTAGAAACTCTACAATTTTCCGGGATCTTAATTATCTCATCGGTTGAGACCAGTTTAGTGGTGAAAGAGTAACCAGCAAACAAACAGGGTGACTGCTTGGAATCTTTCCGCGATACATGGTGGTAGCCTATGTGTTAATGTCGGGTATAAGCTATCTCCATTTCAAATTTCGTCAAAATCCGTCCAGCCGTAGTGTCCAGGAGTAATAAATAAATACACTCACACAAACTTTTGTACTTATAACATTATAGTGGAATAAAAATATTGGTACCTATATTCGTACTTATTATATGCGTACGAATATATTCAAATTGTCATTAACTTATTATAAACATACGATGAATCACAATTCAATGGCTATCAATTAAGAAGGCTAAGTGTCACTTCCCTTTTACTCAAATCAAATACAACTCCCGCGATCACATCAAAAAACAATTGAAAAAGAATGAAAAAAGGAAGATGACATGACAAAGCAGAACGATGCAAAAAACTTACGACGGTTTTGTACCAAATGGCCCATTGGAGATTACATTGGTTATTTTCATGCCAGTATTTTTATACCTACAAGTATTTGTTCAGAGATTTTATCCAATTTAAGAAGATTGTTATTTTTAGAAATATTTTGCTCAATCTTTTGCTATAGAGGCTGGAAATGGTTTGTTATTTCACGGTTAAATGTTATGGGTGGGACGTTTTAGCGATAACATAAGAAGGACGGCGAAATTGTGTGAAATGTTTATTTTCTAGTAGTCAGGCGCATTGTGTATTATTGTTTCTTTGTTAGACAACATGTTTATAAAATGTATTACCAATAAATAAAGGTCCCCAAGAAGGCGCCATAGGTCAACGAAAGACAAAACAATCTGTAAGTTTCTTTAAGAGTTTTAGTTTGGACCAGTTTTTTTTGTAATAGACTTTAGAAATTAACTTTTATTGCAAGATATAGCGGTTTTGAACGTCACGTGTTTGTTTGCCTTCTTCGTGCCATAAACACAAGCATTTATTCAAAAAATGCACTAACGTAATAACTGATGTTATTGGTAGGCCAGTTTTAGTCAAATATTTTCAATTTATTTATAAAATTATCTGTATCTAGGGTATCCATGAGCACAATAAAATTATATATATTTTTAACTTATTGATAAATTAAGATAAATTTTAAAGAACTACCTCGTAAGGTCCAATGTCCTGAATTTAGGACATTTTGTTAAAGTGACTTTTAACTCCCCGCGTGGTTGCCGGGTTAGAATAGTGCCACTCCATGTCTTCCCGTGGATGTCGTAAGAGATGACTACGGGAATATAGGCTTGTAGTACTGTTAGGCGATGGGCTTGCAACCTGTCACTAATATGCTGGTAAACATCTTAGCCTATTTGTGCAAATTGTGGTTACTGAATTATCAACAACTTTTCAAGTTGTAATTCTGTAGCTCTGGCTAGCCCACTCTGGGATTACAGGCGTGAAGGTATGTATGTATGACTTTTAACTTGAGTTGACCGACACAAGATTTTTTTTTCCAACTAATGAAATACTTACCTTACGAGATCAACTTGGTCTAACTAGCTTATAAAATGAACACCGTAAAAGTCATTTTCCCCTCCATTTTCCTTATTAAAAATGGGAAATTATTTGGGTGCGCGTGTATGTACCTAGGTATTGATTCGAAAAAAAATAGTTTTTCCAAGACGTTTGGATCGCTGTATGCATAATTATGTGACCGAAATTAATCTTTTTTTTTGTTAACAGGCAACAAAAACTTTATTATAATGTACAAAACCTTTTCATATGTATTTTTTCCCTCTTTGACTCATTTCTTTAGTTGAGAAATCTAATGTTTCGTTTTACTTACTTTTTAGTTTTTCACCGAATTATCTTTAGTTAAATTATAGATACACATAGGTAAACACATAAGCAGCAGCCAAACACAATCCCCATTATTGGCTTTCACTTGATTTGATAATGAAATGATCAAAATATTTCATAAGGAATTTCTAAAAAAGGAAATCTTCATGTAAATTGCGATGATAGTACCTCAAAGAAAGCCGGCAAATATATTGGAAGCGGGCGTCAAAAGAAATGGGAATACCTTTGCAATGAAATGTCACCTTGGGAAGGTGAAAACATGGCACGAAAAATAGAAAACCTCGGCCCGAAGGCAAAGTTAGGAAAAATATAGTCATCTCAGTCATCCACCAAACTAAGTGAAAATTGATTGTTGGTTTGCCAGAGTAAATTCTGTTAAACGGATTCCACCTCTTACTGTTTAAATTAAATTAAATGCTACTTAGGTTAGGTACCCGCATTTGGGTGGTTCTTACAGTTCACAGGTTATAAAAAACATAGTGTTGCTGTATGATATAATTTGATGTTGCCAATACCAAAAGCCCAAAAGAAATTGCATTCTGGTAACTTTTAACACTATAGATATAAAATAAATTATAATACATAGAACTGACGTGAGCTATCGTGCATTCACTTATGTTGTGCTATATTAGCTAGCATTATTTTGTTAGCTGCAGTTTCATGTTTATACGGAAGATAATGTATTGGTATGTAATTCTTTTATATAGTTTTTATAATACCCTAATATTTAATCTTAATACTTAATATTCTAATGTGATATCTTTTAAATCAAATTGTTTTAATTGCTCCGTTTCAATGGCCCCACGTTGGGCGCCATAAGTCACATGTTGAAACCTCCAGATATTTTACACTGTGATAATTGTAAGCCAAAACAGTTCTGTACCCTTACCGTGAGTTAAAATTAACGTACACGCTAGCGAGTCGAATGCTCTGTCCCTCACAAGCTCGCAGTATTCTTATAGTGTGCGAGGGACAGAGTATTCGAATCTCTAGCAAGTACGGTAATTGTAACTCATGGTAAGGATACTAATTCGGGAAACGTGGCGCCAATAGTTATCTAGTTACGCCGAAAATAATTACTTTAATTAAAAAATAACGTTCAAACGCTTTAAAAAAAAATATATCGTATCGTAGCTGCCTTTTAATTATGAAAAAACAAAGACCGGAAAAATAATGAGTTTAAAAAATATATATTTCAAAGCAGAATTTGAAACGGTGAAAATAAGTAACACGGGCGGCAAAAAGCCGTTATAAAGGAGATTTTACAAGTATAAAAGTACCGACTTGGCAAAAAAGATTATAACATTGAAAGGTTAGCTACCTAGTAGAAATCCCTTTGTTGTTCCATGTGTTTTGTATTTTTTTTTTATTGTTGTTAAGTAATTTGTAAATATACCATGGGGTTATCATGGCGTTATTTCATTAGATACTTTTAAGGTTTCAGTCTCGTTGTCCGTTCGTCCGTCTGTCCTATCTTTAAGGAGCTTTTTAAACGTAATAAGTAGCTGATTGCTTTTGGTACAGAATATGTATTACTAGGTACCTCGCTTTATTTCGGTTTCTGTAAGTTTTCTGTTACACCCTCATATAATGAAGAGTTAGTCATTTAATTATGTGTGTGTAACCTTCCATGGTTTCACCTGATGCTTCCAATGGAAGACCAGCGCTGACTTTTACTTGTGGGAGGACCTTGTGCAGGGTACCACCATCTTATCCATTAACCTACCGCCAAGCAGCAGTGTTCGCATCGTTGTGTTCCGGTTTGGGGATAAGACAGCCGGTGAAATGACTAGCATAGAGGCATTCCATCTTAGTCCTCAGGGTTGGCAACGCATTTGCAGTCTTGTGAATGCGAATGTCTATGGGTCTCAGTTTCCACTTACCATCAGGTGGCATGTGTGCTCGTTTGCCTTCACATGCTATACAAAAAAAAAAAAAAAACTTTAATGCCAGCATTACGCTGATTTGGGACCATTTCGTGGCTACTTTCTTCTTGTATTGGTTAATCTGTTCTTTGTTATGCATGTCACGAATAAATGATTTTCTTTCTTTCTTTCTTTCTTTTATTATACATATAAACCTTCTTCTTGAATCTCTGCATATTTTGATAATAACCGCACTAGTTGCGTAGTTATTAAAGTGACTTGGTTTTATACTTTGTAAGTATAATAGCAGATTCCCTTTTTCTTTACCTAAGTAATACTACGAGTATATCGCAAATCTTTCTCCGAATCCCAAAGCACATTACATTTTTAAATTTGCCTTCCACTTCGTATAAAGCTGTCACTTGTCCTATCCTCTTTCGGAGTCTTCGCTTAGGGCCCAACAGATTTGCATACCACTCGCGTCCTGCTTATGTAATACGACGTGTCCATCTGTTTTTGTTATTGTACCTTTTTTACCCTGTCTACTTAATTCAGTAGATTCTGTTGTTTCGATAAGGAATGGAGACCGTGTTGGAATAAAAGGAATAGAGCGGTAGCAATGGACACTGTTTTGTTTTTATTTTCACTTTTTTTCTTGTGCTCCATTCGCTTCTATTATTTTGAAATAGGAAAAATGTTTCTGTTGAGTTTAAACTGGCACTTTTTCAATTTACGGACATTTTGAATTACTTACCGGCTTATGTCTAGTTTGTACATTAAATTTAACAATGTTTTGGTTGACGTTTCGTTAGCCTAGTTGGTAGTGACCCTGCCTTTGAAGCTAGTAGTCCCCGGTTCAAATTCCGGTTAGGGCAGAATGTGTGATGTATGCTGGTATTTAACCTGAATCTTGAATTATTTCTATGTATTTAAGTACGTATTTCTATAAAAGTAAGTTTATCGTTGTCTAGTACCCATAGTACAAGCCTAGAGTTTAGTTTGGGACTAGGTCAATTAGTGTTAAATTGTCCCCGATATTTATTTATTTTATTTTGTAATAATTATTAAAAAGATAAAACAACTTTTTGTGTCGGCGGTAAGTTGTTAAGGTTACTTAAATTAAACGACCGAAACGAGAGGAAAACCACAGTAAAACACGTGGATATGAAAAACATATTTTTTATAACTAAGGAGTTTTTGACAATTATATTTGTTTTATGTTTGAATGTCATTAATATTACACGGTTTTGTTTTGTTTCTCCGAAATATACAATCACAATATTTAGAGCACTTAACGTTTGGTTTTTTAACTTTAAACTTATTAAATACATAATAATAAAGATTCTGATATCAAAAGTCTGCACCTACATAATTCTAAATAAATATATTTAGTCGTAAGCGTGACATAACCATTACCTTTTATCGTTTATCGATCCTATAACAGCTATCATTATAAACTCGTTATACCATCATCTCCCATAACAATTTCACCGTAATACCATTTGAAATTGGCTCACATCCATCATCTTCAATAATAAATTTACTATCCTCACATTATTAACCTGCTGAACTCATAAAACACATCATCTTTTTGATAACGGTATCATAATACTGAGTGATATTTATTTTCTAGGAAAGCCCAAATAAAAAGTAGGTGAGTCTTCAGCCGCTTAAGGCATTAGGGATATTATCCCTTAGTTCCTTTACGATGTTTTCCTCCTTGGTTACAAACACTGCGCTTGCTTTGGGAATTAAATGTGGATCATAAAAATAAATCTTATTAAGTTGTTTGCTTCCTATGATGCTTTGACCTCTTTTAGCGACACAAGGAAGTCCCCAAAGACCTGTATACTGAATGAGGAATATTATCCATTTTTGAAATGCTTGAGAAATAATGGATTGTTTTAGCTTGTGTCTGTGTTTTTAAATATCATGTCTAAGTTATTGATCGCCTGGTTGCGTAAATGTTTTTTTAACGTTTGAATTGAAATGGTTTATTTGTATGTTACATAAAAAAGGTTATGCAATGAAGTGAGTGAAACACTCAAATAAATGTGACACTAAGTGTTTTTTTTAATTCGCTTGTAAAATATATTGTGACGTATTTTTGGAGATTAGATCCTTACTTTATTTTAATCCATAAAGACTTACTATCTTATTCATAAACACACTACAGCTAAATTATGCCTAAAATTACGTTCGTTCTTATAGTTATCATTGAGACATTTGCATCTAACATAAAGTAACAAAGCATTTTAACTAAACTAGGATTATAGTGTGTTTATGAATAACGGAGTAATTCTCAAAGCAATTTTTAACTGTTTTGATAGTCATACATTCACCAAGCTTACAGGAAGGTTATTTTAAAATGAATTTTCATTTTAACTTTCTAACTGTCTGCAAGAAAACTCAGACGCTTGGTACAAAGATAATTTTGGTGGAAGTTCATCGGCCAAATGTCTGTCGAGGAAGAACAAGTTTGAACATGTTGGAAAGTGCAGTTTTGTTTCCTCTCTCAATGGCTTCTGTTGTGTTCAAAGCATTTAGTGCAATCTTAGTTTACAGAGAAAGAAAGACCAATCTTACCAAGCTGTGAATAAAAAATATTAGTACAATGATCATCAAGATATCAGGGGACGATGTCACACCAATTGACCTAGTCCCAATTTAAGCTCTAGGCTTGTATTATGGGTACTAGACAACGATATAAATACTTATATAGAGAAATATATACTTAAATACATAGTAAACATCCATGACTCAGGAACCAATATTCGCGCTCATCACACAAATATCTGCCATTACCGGGATTTGAACCCAGGACCGCTAGCTTCGTAGGCAGGGTCACTACCAACTAGGCCAGCGCGTCGTCAATCAAAGATATATTGAATTAAGGATATACTTCGACCATTTAGGATCTTTTGTGCAATTACCCTCTTACACACTCAACGGTTCGAATGTGCAGGTTTTTCCTTCACCTTAGGAGCATCGGGTAATGCACTTAAGTTAGAAAAGCACATTGGTACCCACATGGTGACTGTGGGGTTCGAACTCGGTACGATACGATTACGAGTCGACCCCCTAAGCCATTAGGCTACCGACGCTCTTAATTAAGGGTTTACTGTTTAACATTTTAATTAAAAAAACCGACATTACATTGCAAAGCTTGCCTGCTTATTTTTGTTGCAGTCGATATCAAGTTATTAAATTCTTGATCAAACATAGTTAAAATACTTAACAATTCTATTTAACAATACAATCGTCATTTTATGGCCAGTGATAAATCAACTTATAATACGAACTGGTATAAAACCTCCTCCAGTTATAACAACTTCTTTATTACTGTATTTGGTCGTAAAAAAATAAACGAGATCTTTTGTCTCAGAGGAAGAAATTGTCTTTACGCGCGATGGAATCTCAGACCATTCAATTTCACGACGCTTCGATCGATCAATACAGTGCGGGTATGATATATCGAATGAAAACTATAGAGACATCGTATCTCATTGATCTTAAGTGGCTGCGAAATCGACCTTAAGACAAGCAAATTAAAATTGAAGTTCTACATAAACGCTGAAGTTGATACGATGTTGTTGGAATTGATATAGATGATGTCGCGAATGAGATATGAACGCGTCATAATATTCAAAGAGGTTATATTAACGTTTGAAGTTTGGTGGGTTGTGGTTAAAATCTAAAGGTTGAATATGAGGACTAATTTAATAACATTGTTATAAATAAGTAAATTAGCTGTGACGGAGCGAAGGAAGTTTTAGGCTTTGGTAATTTCTCCTCCGTAAAATTGGAAGGTAAATATTTGGACTTGTTTCAATTTCTCTGAAGCCTCTGGAATTTTGTTAATGAAAATATGATTGTGTATTTACTAGAATTCAATTTTGTTTCTTGTTATTGTTAATTTGAAAATATCTGAGTAATAATAATATCATACTTAATGAGAAAGATTGGACGTTTTGATGTTTGTGACTTAATCACGCTTCAACCACTGATTGATTCAGGATGAAGCTTGGCATACATATGGGTTAGCTTTTCGAATAGGAGAAAGAATCGTTTTTATCCCGGAAATTAAACAGTTCGGGAGAGCAGTCATAAACGTCTTCTTTTCAGACAGAGTCGCGACCAAAAGCTAGTATACACTATCTAAACTAATATTATAAAGAGAAAAAAATTGTATTTGTTTGCATTGAATAGGCTTCAAAACCATTAGAATTATACATTATTCCTGATGAACATGGCAACGTTTTATTTTTTTGCGTGGACGGAGTCGCAGGCTTCAGCTAGTATTTTATGAAAAATCGCCACAGTAATATGATATTGCGATTTGAATACATGATTAGAAATAAAAAAACAGTGTTCAAACAATAACCGCCAAATCAAAGATGATTATAGAAAGTACAAAATCATACACATCCACACTTTAATATCTAACCTTGATAATATACGACTGATACCGGTAAAAAAGTGTAATTACCTACATAAATACATGAATACCTTCACGCCTGTAATCCTAGGGCGGGGTGGGCATAGCTATGTACAAGTTGCAGAACAATCTCAGAATTTAAGGAATCTTCTCAAGAAATAACTGAGAATATTATTGGAAACATTTGAGAGCATTGAGAATGTTCTCTTCATATACAAAACTAAGGTATAGTTTTAGAAATTTCAGAGAAATTCTCATAAGAAACTTTCTCATTTGGAGATGTTGCTTAACGGTAAAATACTGGGTGGGGAGAGCTACAAAATTACCTATAACATGTGTAATTTAAAGATAAAAAATCAAAATTAACATAATAGTATTGGTAAAAATATAGTTATCAATTAAACTAGTGATTTATTTGTTTAGTACTTATAATAGCTGGAACCGTACAAGTATTTGTTGACTTTCTTCATTGCAACTTTTCATTATTAGAAGCACCGAATAATCCTTTCTACAAACAGATCAATGCACTCCAGGTATTGAAAATGTTGCACCGTCATAAGTCGTAGAAATAACACTTTATATGTAAATGTTCGTCCACAAAAGTGATTCAGCACCAATCCGGCTTATCTAGCGAATCGCGGATTGCATCGCGTTCGGAACTGCATCGCTCTATGCACCTATGAGTTAGTAAGTAATGCATTTTGTCCTCGAACGAAATTGGGATATCACAGAATATTATTAACATAACTATTACAAAAACTCGCTACATAATGTTGACATTTTATTTTAGAGCTGATAGAAAATGTGCTTTCAAATAAAAAAAACTGCATCCAAATTTGTTAACTCGTTTAAAACTACGGTGCCACAAACAGACGCACACACAGCGGAAAAACGTATAACACCCCTCTTCTTACGTAAGGTGTTAAAAGATAGCACTAAACAATGAGGAAATGATTAAAAAGTCAAAGCATTGGCAAAGGCCTGAATAAAGAATAATTGTACTCTTATTCTAACTGATAAGATAGATAAATGTACCATTGATAATTAAATATAGTGCCTTCTTGTGCAAAATGTGGTAACAGAATTATCAAGGAGTTTTAAGACTTGTTGGTAATTCTATAGCTCTGCCTACCCCATTCTGGGAATGAAGGCGTGAGTTTATGTATGTATGTATGATAATATATTTTTAATTTAATATTTATAGATTTATATAATGCTAGACTAAGTAGTACCATTGTAATAATAAATATATTTAAAAAAATGACTGACTGCTGAGTTTCTTGCGGCGTTCTTTCTCAGCAGTGGTCTCCTCTTTTGAAGCGCTGGTAGATTCTTGACGTGTAAAAGTGCCCATGCGGCCTACTTACTGAATAAATGTCTTTATCTTTATCTTTGTAAAGTACAAACTAGCGAACCATATCTCAAACTCAAACTCACGGCATTTAACTAATACAAGCACAACAGAAATAACCTGTTGGAGAAATAAACTTCACAGCGACTGAAATGATAGATCAGGGGGGTTATTATGACCTAGCTATGCAGGTCAGTTTACGCTCGCGCTAAAATGAATTGCAAGGATATGTCATAATAACCCCCAGGGATGATAATAATATAAAGAGCAAAAGAGACCATATGCGATTTGTGATGGTTACTGCCTTCAAATCATTATTACCTTTTTCCAACGGACATTCTAGCAATTATCTGCTATATAGAGACCAAGACAATTCATTCTCGTCAATTTTGCAAAGCACCACTCTACCTCGACCCTGTAACCTTTCCATTGTTTCCATCTCAGTTATTTTGAGCCTCATCTCATGTACTCTCTTTACGGTTTATGTAAGCCTAGTACTACGTAAGGCGCGTTAGCTTTTTTGCTTTGTAATACTTTAGCCTGCTATCATTTCTTTAGCGTATCAAGCAAGCAAAGATGTTTATAATAGAGGTACCAGTGGACGGGGTGACTTTGATAGCAACGTTGTGGGAGGACCTTGTGCAGGGTCCGTCCGGGTTGGTACCACTATCTTATCCATTAACCTACCGCCAAGCAGCAGTGTTCGCATTGTTGTGTTCCGGTTTGGGGATAAGAGAGCCGGTGAAATTACTAGCATAGAGGCATTCCATCTTCGTCCTCAGGGTTGGCAACGCATTTGCAGTCTTAGGATTGCGGTCTTGTGAATGCGAATGTATATGGGTCACAGTTTCCACTTACCATCAGGTGGTATGTGTGCTCGTTTGCCTACCTATGATATAAAAAAAAAAAAAAAAAAAACTACTATTCTACATAAACATGTATTTTTTAAGGAGTCGGAATACGCCTCCATAATATTTTTTCGATACTGGTAGCGATAGTTACTTCTTCCAAAAGTTAAAGTAGTCCACATGTTACTGTCTATTTTCGTAAAGAAAAAAATATGAACAGTTAGCGTGCTTTTTGTCTTGATTTTTGAGGTGGAAAAACTTCAAATGTACCTATGTTATGCAAAAACGCATGTTATTTGAATGGTGTCATATGTAAAGCAAATCTAATTAGTGATATCGGAAAAGAATAACATCTATTCTATATTTCTTTAGATTTTACGTGATTTTCAGCGGGTTTACTTGAGATATTCACTCAAATATTTAGTGTTTTCAAAGTATTCTCTAGTGTAACTTTCATCATAGAGTTTTTATTTTGATTACGGGAACCTAAAGGTCTCATTTTTTTCTAATTAGTCAAGTCAACAAAACAAAAAAAACCGATCTTTGCATATTTTTATTTTATTATTTTGTCTTTTAGTTTCTTTAAAACTCGTGTCAAACTTTGAATTTGATCAAAGTAACCCCGATACATGGTATAACAGATTTCAAATTTCTACAAATAACAGTCCCAAGGCCCTTTAGTTAATTCTTCTCGATAAAACCATATTGCTTTTGACATGTTATTGTATTGTCAACGTAACGATAGCTCTTATTTACTGACAGTAATGGCGGCTGAGTTGACATAACGACAACATGTAGAATAGATACCCAGTACGACTGATATTTAAATAAATCTCTGTTTGAAGTAAAGTAAAGGTTTTTGCTGAGCAAACACTCCCTAAAAAAGCATACTTCTCGCATAGTTAATTTAAAGTCTGGTCTAAAAACAACAAAGTAGAATGAAAACCATATGCAGCCAATTTAGAATGATAATTTCAAAGCAAATAAAAATCCCTTATTGCTAAGTTAAATATACAAGTAAAACATCTCAAAGCTAACCCATGTAAATGAGCTAAAACTCTCGACACGGCGTAACGTACAGTCTGTGAGCACTTAGCCTTCGGTTTAGTACTTCTCTCTCACTCGCTCTCACACGATCTTATTAAGAGCGAGTGAGAGAGAAGTACTAAATGGAAGCCACTTCTAAGTGCTCATAGACTGTACTGTCGTTTACGAATGAAATATATTTCAAAGTTGGGTAAAACGTTTCTGTGATTTGATTTATTTTCGCTATTAAATTTGGTTCCAATTAATTTAAGATTCGAAAAAGGTCTTGATTCATGGAATGGCTTCAAATGACGACGTTTGTTCTTAAAATATTAGCTTTTAGGCCCGTATTAATAAACTGATCTCGACGTCAATGTCAGTCTCAAGATTCGTCAACAATGACAGTTTTCTATGGCTTGACGTTTACTTTGACGTATCTTGTGACGCGCACCTCAGCCACGATGAGTTTATTAATACGGCCCTTAGACACGCGTTATTACTAACAGTTATACAGCATTGTGACTCTCAAGCCCAGAGTTCTACAATACATGTTATGTAACTGCAACTCCGTCCGTGGAATAGTACATTGTTGCCTAGGCGCGGAAAGTAAGGGATTACCTGACGAGGTGGTTAGCGCTGTTGCTCGGCCTGCTAAAATACGAGTCAGGAAATCCTCGTTTCCGCCGAGGCATACATAATGCTTTTCTCAAACATGTGAGGAAATAATACAAATACATTTCAAGTAATTTAATTTCCTTAGATTTAGCGGGAAGCAGGTTTTGCCTAACCGAGGCAGCTTCAGATTTTAATATAGGCGGTGTGGTACCTATTTCGTCGCTTTCGTCGCTTGAGCTCATTTTTTATAGTAAGTATTTCACACAACAAATAGTTTAATATTCGGTTTCACAATTATATTATGCAGAATGAACGAATGTTACCGACTGTCAATTGATTTTAAATACTAACCATAGACATTGGAATGCAAATTCAAAAAGAAACACACGCACTGTGCTAAAAAAGCGAGCAGTTACCTTGGCTGTTTGGAATTTTTGTCTTGGTCCTTTTGATTTTGTATGCAAATTGACAGCATTTTTAAGAAATATATGGACATGGACGGAAAGTGTTTTCATGTGGTTTTTTTACTCCTAGGAGTAAAATGAGGCTCTTTCCGTCCTTGTCTTTCAATCGGAAAACCGTTTTTTCCGAGCATGTTTGAGAAAATGTAATTTATCGCTTTGTCCTCAGAAACTATAACACTTCCTGGGGGGTTATTATGACCTAGCTTGGCAGTTAAGTTTACGCTGAGAAAAAAGGACAGCTCTGTCCTTTACGCTCGCCGTAAAATGAACTGCACACCCATGTCATAATAACCCCCCTGGTATTAAAAGTGTCGTTTGTGTCAGATTTGATGTAAATCCGCTATATATGCGTGATTTATTTACAGACAATAATTATAATTTGAGAGATGCGGTATTTAAGATTACATACATACATTAAATAACGCCTGTTTCCCAGAGGGGTAGGCAGAGACCACTTCTTTCCACTTGCTACGATCTTGACAAATCTCCTTTGCTTATTCAACATTTATACAAAAATTAACGTTAACTGGTATTACAAACTAAGCAATTATTCAAAACCAAATTGACGCACATACGCCAGCATGATCACCGCTATATTGTAAGATGTCTTCGTGCATACTTATACTGACGTCAGCAAACACCGATGATGCAAAAGAAGTTTATGCAACTGACGCATAATAAGAGGCCTTAAAATAAGCTCGTTTCATAATATGATCACATTACTTTTTTAAGGCCTAATTATGTACAGTTGCATACACTACTTTATCTACACACTTATCATAAGTACTCTCAGATGGGTTCAGAAGCCGACGACTTGACGACAAAAATGATGGCAAAACCAACTTTTGCCATGTCAGTGCCAGTGTCACGAATATGTGTTTTTAAATAATAGATAAACGAATGAAGTCCCTATTCGCATGTCACTCGAAATAAAATGTCGTGCGTTTTATAAAATAACATACTAGATTGACGATTTGTATCGGTAACTGTTTTTATAACTATTGATACTAACTAGAATAGACACCCTCTTGAGTTTTGACGGATGTTCCAAATTTAAACTCATAATCTTACTAAAAGCGATACTGTAATTAACATTACAGTACAGATTTTACGTACTACCACAGACAAGAAAGTTCTCATAGTAAAATTGGTTGTAATAATGCTGGTCATTTCCTATGGTTTCTGAACGCATTTTGAAGCACTTAAGACATGTGCGTAGATAAATAATTTCAAAAGGTGAGCTACAAAATATTTCAAAACGTTCAAAGAAAAATTGGAAAAATCATCCGACCAAATAAATCTGTGAACGCATTGAGACTACTATCAACAAAAAATAAACGTCAAAAGGCTGAAGACCGGTAATGAAATAAATCCCTTGCCGTCCGCTGGCAAGCTTATTGTTTTCCCCCTATAATTTATCAATATTTCTCTTATTTTCACTTTCGCAGCGGCGGCGTCATGCCGCATTGTACCGGCTTCTGTCACGACCTCATACGAAATGAGATATAAATCTCTTTACGAACCGTCCAACTAAGCTTGAGCTGTGACAGGTCTAACAATCCCTATTCTTCAATACAGATTTCAAAGTTTATGGTGAAGTGGGGGAGCTCTTAGTGGCTGGTGCACTGGTATCAGTGACATACGTTTCTAAGATGCTCGGTATCGCTTGGTTGCCTTCGATTTCTTTTGTAGAGGGATTAGAGTTTATTGAGTTACTTGAGCCTTGGAAAGCATTGCAGGTTATCTGGAGGTGTTTGCAATTTCTTTCACCTTTGAAGGGATTATATATTTTCCTCGAATAATCCGTCTCTGAATAAAGTCTACAGTTTATTCAGTGAGATTAGAAATTTATTTCTGTCACATATTAGTACCTGGATGACTCGATGACGATTGATTTATCGCCCCTGAAACCCCTTGCTAAATTTCATGAAAATCGTTGCAGCCGTTTCCGCGATTCGTTTCCGAGATTCGCTCGTTTAAAGGTATTAGATACTAGTACGGATTGCTAGCTCAAAAATATCCAAATATCGGTCCCATCTGGCAGAAAGCAATAAAATTGGCATGCATTTTCTTTGTTGTTTTTTTGCTGTTAGAAAAATACGTTTTATTATGATTATGTGTGTACATAAAGTACTGAATGCAACTGTACATAATTAGGCCTTAAAACACTCGTATGCTGCTATTATGAAACTCGGTGAAGCTTGTTTCATAAATCCACACTCGTAATTTACCTCTCATTATGCATCAATTGTATAAACTACTATTAAAAATGTAACATAAAAAAGGTACAAAGATGCAAAGGACTTGACACTTTACAAGTTAACATACTAAATTGTGGTCCACCAACTTGCAAGGGTAATATTGTGCCCCTTTTGGCAGGACCTTGTTCAAATATGTCACCGAAAGGGTGCGAATCCAGTAATTATTGATTTACTTGCGGTTTTCCCTCTCGACGGGAGGGCCGTGGAATTTGTACACAAAAAGCAATTACTTATGTAGGGATAGAATTTGGGTTTGGACTATTTTGGTTGTTGTTTGAATGCGTCAATACTAATAAATTCCATCTAAATCTTAAAGGTTAGCAAGTTGTAGTCTTGAGATTTTCATCGTAAGATTCCTTATGTCTATAGGCTTTAGAGTCCACTTAATCTTTGTGCAAATAACCAACAGAGCCAACCATACATGGATCTCAGTAGCAAAATTAAAAAACAAATAATTAATTAATCGGCTCATAGATATCTCCTAGAGCTGGTACTTACCTCTCCTAAAGATTTGGGCTAGCTATCCAGAGAGGTAATGCAGCCAGTGTCATAGGCACCATGCCGCGAGCGGACCTGCTAGAGGGGGTGTTCGTTTTATGGTGGTAATTATTATTTACATCTTTATTATTTGAGTAGGTTAGTTTCATTTTAATTGAAATAAGTTTAGTTTTAACTTTTAATTGTTAACGTCAATTAATTAATTAGTATTAATTAATTTATATGGTTTAGGTATCTTGTAAGTTTTGCTATTAATGTCGATTTCTTATTAATAATTATTACATGTAGCATGACTGTTAGTGTTAATTATGAGATTTTTCCATTAATTATAATAAATGCGAAAGTTTGTGTATTAATTTGTTACTCTTACTCTGCAACGGCTGGATCGATTTGCATTGGTAATAGCTTATACCCTAGATTAACAAATAGGCTACTTTTCATCCCGGACATCGATTATATAAATTCCTCGCAAACATATGAGGTCCAAATAGCTTATTATTTAGTTTTATTAAATATGTTAACAATTAAAAGTTAAAACTAAACTTATTTAAATTAAAATGAAACTAAGCTACTCAAATATTAAAGATGAATATAATAATCACCACAATAAAAAGAACACCCCCTATAGCAAGTCCACTCGCGGCATGGTCCCTATGACACTGGCTGCATTACCTCTCTGGATAGCTAGCCCTATATATAATTCTATTGTTAATATTGCCATGCGAATACTACTTCACAACGTATTTGCATTTTTGGCTCTTTTGACGCGAGTTAAATACCGAAAAATTACACTTTATCGTGCTTTTTTTTGGGTTTATTTATCAAGTATGAATGCCAATGTTTTTACAACTATGCCGTCTACACAATAATCATTATCTTCACATATTATGTAACAAAGTCGCTTTCCGCCGTCTGTTCCTCTATATGCACGCTAAGTTAGATAATTCCTTTAGATAGACACCGTAAATTAGATCATTTTTCTTAGCAATGCAGTTCTGTTTACGCTGAGGGAAAAAGACAGAGCTATATAACTGCTATAGCTCTGTCCTTTACATCATGTCAGCCGAAAGACGTCCACTGCTGGACATAGGTCTCCCCCAAGGCTCTCCACTCAGACCGGTCTTGCGCTTTTCGCGTCCACCGCGTTCCCGCGATCCTTACAAGGTCGTCACTCCATCTTGTTGAAGGCCACCTACAGTTCGTCTCCCGATCCGCGGACGCCACTCAAGAACTTCTGACCCCATCAGCCATCAGTCTTGCGTGCGATGTCCTTTACGCTCAACGTAAAATGAACGGCATAGCTATGTCATAATTACCCCTCATATCTTGACTTACTAATATTATAAATGACTTTGGATGTTTGTTACTCAATCACGCTTGAACCACTAAACGGATCGGGATAAAACTTGGCATACATATACGTTAGGTCTTGGTATAGGATATGGGCTACTTTTTATCTCAGAAAAATTTAGTTCCCGACGGAATAGACATACCGACATCTACACGGACGGAGTCCGCCACAGCTAATATTTCGTGGCTACTTTCTTTTGTATTTGTTAATCGGTTCTTTGTTATGTATATGTCACGAATAACTGTTTTTCTTTCTTTCTTTTTTTAATTTAATTCTGATTCATGTTTGTATATCATATAAAAAATATATTATTCTACGTTTAAGATTAAAAAATGGCAATAGCCGTATAATTTTCACGGAAAGTGCACAGAAATCTGCACATGGCATCCAGGTTAAACTTCCGTGCAACAATATTCTGCGCTAGAAAGCAGCGGTTAAACTCTTCAGGATAATATTAAACTGAGGCGCATTCCACTAGACAAAGCGGGAGCACTCAACTGACAGAGTAATTATGCTGTTTCAATAAGGACGTCGTTTTATTATTACGTTATCTATATAACATTATTACGGATACGAGTATTATTGCGAAGATTTGTTCTGTATTCATACATACATACATAATTACGTCTTTTTCCCAGAGGGGTAGGCAGAGACCACTTCGTTCCGTTTGCTACGATCTTGACAAATTTCTTTCGCTTCTTCAACATTCATACATCGAGTCATGCACGCACGTCGGTTTCGGGTTCTTAAGATTCGGCCCTTTTCCAGTATTTCTTCGATTTGATTCGAAAAAGTAGGTACGCATAGGGCGGCCCCTTCCGACCCTTTTACTCACTTTCGATCTGTATATCTCTTTCGTCAGTCTTCTTTCATCCATCAAATGACCGAACCATCCAAGCATGCCCTTTTCAATCTTAGTCACTACATCTTCTTTTATTCCACGCTGTTCAAGGTTCAACGCTTGCAAATCCCGTTCGATGTGCAATTACATATATACACGCACGCCTTCATTCCCCTAGTAGGGTAGGCAGAGTTTCAGAATTACCAACAACTCAAAAAAAATGTTGATAATTCTGTAACCACATTTTGCACAATCAGGCTAAGATATTTACCATAGTATTAGTGACAGGTTGCAAGCCCATCGCCTAACAGTACTAGGAAGCCTTTATTCCCTTAGTCGCCTCTTACGACATCCACGGGAAGACATGGAGTGGCACTATGCTAACCCGGCAACCACACAGGCACGGGGGGGGGTGCGCCTTATTGAGAAACGCGCAATAGCTAAACAAGGGGCGTTTATCGCGTGACAAAATGCGGATAGAATAATCGTCACTTTTTGACACATGTACGTGTACATAAGTACGAAAGTGACGGATGCTTTATCCACATTTTTACATGCGATAATCGCATTCATACTAGGCCCACAGACAAGATATTGCGATGAAATAAAATAGGTTTTAGTGTTTCAAGACAGAAATCAAGTAGTTTTTGTCACTGGCTCCCAGGGTCCTCAAAGGAAATATGCTTTGTCCTTCTTTATCATTATGACATTTACGTTTGACAGAAAGTGACGGCATATTAAAAATAGGTTTATAGTGCGTTTTTGAATAAGGGGATTGGTTTATAGAACAAAGACAGACATGATGTATAATGACTTATTTGCAGGTGGAGTTGCGGAAAAAAAGAAGTTAGTGATATAAAACTTTATTATATATTATGTATATTTGGTTTGCACGAAGAGTTCGTATTCGTGTGTCTGTATATTAGTGCGTCTGAGCTCCCAAATAAATGCACTAATATGCATGCTGTTTAAAAGAAGGCTACTAGTGGTGGCTAGTAAGATATGTCAGGTTTAAAAGTAGGGTCGTCATTATATCAAGGATTTTGTATCTATTGAATAGTTATATGTAGGTAAAACAATATTTTACCTACAACACTGCCAGGCATCCCGGGGTTATTATGACATAGCTATGCCGTTCATTTTACGGCGAGTGATAAAGACAGAGCTATAGCAGTTATATACCTCTATCCTTTTCTCTCAGCGTGAACTGCATAATCAGGGCATAATAACCCCCCCCTGTTCATTAAATATTCTGGCTAATCTTTCTGGAACGAGTATAGAATTTCTAGATCATTTGCATCGTTAGCGTAAAATTGAATCTCAAGAGAGCATTATATTTCTTCAAATTGTAAAGATTGAAATATTCTTGAAAAATCAGTTACTTTTTTAATTACTAGCTTTTGCCCGCGACTTCGTCCGCGTAGAACTCGTTTATCGCAGTTAAGTACATTCATACTATAAAGTAATTTAATAGTTAGACGTCCTCCATGGCCAGAATTATATAGACATAGCTTTTGCCTGCGGCTTCGCTCGCGTTAAGAAGTATTATTATTAATTATGTATAGTTTTTGCGGCGTTGCTTTTGTTTCGCGTGTGTAAAAAAATAGGGCCTTCAAAACTTCTTTGTACACAATATTCTTAACTAATCTGTCATTAGGCGGTAAAACTATCAAGCTACTGGGTGAACTTACTCGAGAGCAAGCAACATAAAACTGTCCATGAGAGAAGCAATGTTCTCTCAAGTCAATACCCGCAAATTTGAGAGTTTGCCCCTGAGACTTGTTTATTGTCATGGCAAAGCAGACTTTTAGGGGAAACTGTAATCGTTTAAATTCGAACGGGATATCATTCGGTATTAATGGGATTCGTGGTACAAATACAGTGTCTCCTTTCGCACACCCGGTTAATGGCTTCCACTATATTGCGATGTAACGCTTTCACTTGCAGTCTCGTACCGTTACAAAGTTTTGGTGGTTTTAAATTTCTCAACAACATAATTGGAGTGCCCACACGCAGAATAAGCTTATGATAAGGCAAATAAACCTGGCGGTTTCAATGAATTTAAAAATTCTACAGGGTAATTAGTAGCGTCATCTGTATTAACCACAGTATCAATCAAAGTATAGACCTTTTCTTCGCCCTCAAACGACATGAGCAGTATATCGTTGATAGCTGCTGCTTGATCGTTCTTTGGAGTAAGAATGGCATGCTCACATAACCATTCAATAGGTTTGTCATGTATATGAATAATGTCTGGATAAACTTTAGAAAGTAATTATTGAACCGTGGATCAACTGTGCACAATTCTTCCGGGATGGTTATCATTCCATCAAACGATGGAAAATCACCATTACCGATGTTAAGAAAGAGATCTGAAAATCTACCAGCAGACTCATCCCCGCCCAAATGTGCTCTCATATTTTTAGAGAGCTTAAGAATATTAACCTGGGGCCACAAATTTGATTTCTTAATGCACGACTTTACTTTGTCAGCTCTGGTTCCTTTTGGCACCACTGGTAGAGTCTGCCGAAAGTCTCCGGCCAGCAAAACTGTTACGCCACCCATTAATTTTGTATCACCCCTTATATCTCTTAGTGATCTGTTTAAGGCTTCAATACCACCTATATGAGCCATCGTTATTTCGTCAAACACGATTATTTTTGTACTCTTTAAAACTTCAGCAAAATTACTTTGTTTGGAGATGTTGCAAATGGGAGTCTCGGAAGTGATTAAATTGAGTGGTAACTTAAAAGTAGCAGTTCGACCACCTTCGAGTAATGTAGCAGCTATGCCGGACGACGCCACAGCCAGAGCAATGCCGTGAGTACTTCTTAATTTCGCCAAAAGTAAATTAATAAGGAAGGTTTTACCAGTTCCACCTGGTGCGTCTAAGAAGAATATTCGACCGTCATTTGCGTCTACACTTGTGATAATTTTACTGTAAAGTTCCTGTTGCTCGTCATTGAAGGATGCTTAATTTTGTCTTACTGCGTCTTTTAAGGCCACTGTATCGTAACTGGTCTTCTTCACGTACTCTCTATTTCCAAATTGTATTGATGAAATTGGCTGAGGTAATCCATACTCTTTAAGACGTCGGCCGCCTAATGATAATATGGCATCCTCTAATACCAACCGGCATTTGTTGAATATCAGGTCCGATGAGTGCTCTACATCCACGTCACCTTGCCTTTCCAGTTGTTTTTTAAAGTCCTCAGAAAGGTATTCTTTGTATTTTTCCCATAGACATATTATTATAAGGGGTCGGAAACCTGGCAGAACAATAAAATTATAGCAAAAAGCTCTCGAATCATATGCGGTGTTTGACAAAGTGCTGCCTCTTCAAGAGCTGAATCCAAATGCCGATCATCTTCGAGTAGACCTAGAGCCTTGCACGCGGATTGAAAAGTGGAATTTAAGTGACCATCCACAGTTTTCAACGCTTCAAATGAAATTGGGCCTCTGAGCTCATGTAGAAGCATTCGAAGGTGGTAGCATTCTGTATTGTTTGGATGAACAGTATAAACCCTACCTAGAACGTGTTCTTTTTTAACCCATGACCATCCTTCAACATTCACTCCTCTCTTCCTTTTCGTTTCATTGGGTACTGATAGGTTCAAATGAATACGTTTACATCCTTCATCATCCCTTATTTTATCCCCATGGGGGTTGAATTTATCAAAATCCTATTTAAGCGGACGTTTTTACCATAGTAGCTCCAATCTTTAATTTCAGTTCAATCAGTCGAAAATCTAAGAAGATTTATACAAACTTTCATCCCCTTTTTATTCCCCTTAAGGGTGGAATTTATCAAAATCCTTTCTAAGAGGATGCCTATATTATAGTAACTATATGCATGCAAAGTCTCAGCCCGATCGGTTTAAAATTGACAAAGATTCATACAAACTTTCATCCCCTAATTTATCCCCTTGGGGGTAGAATTGATCAAAATCCTTTCTTAGCGGATGCTTACGTCATAACATCTACCTGCATACCAAATTTCAGCCCGATCCGTCCAGTAGTTTGGGCTGTGCGTTGATAGATCACTATGTCAGTCAGTCAGTCAGTCACCTTTGTTTTATATATTTAGATATAATCATAATGTAAGAGCAGAATTTGGCATAATTAAAACTGTTAACGCGAAAGAAAATAACGCGAATGCAAGGACAAAACACATGTCTCAAAGGCGTCTTAAATAACCGAGGCAGCGGCGTACCTGTCTTTAATGTTGATCCATGTGATGCCCCCATTAATTTTGTTTGTGTTTCCCCACCGCTTGTTACGAGTACGTTTATGTACGTACGATGAGTTTAACAAATTGCTGATTCGAACTTGAAGATTGATGTTTGTTGATGAACATGATCGAAACGTCGTCTTTTGTTTTGATCCTCAATGTAATAGCAGGTCCTTATTTGGATTGTTTTAGTTAAGATGGTAGCCTCATTTTTTTTTAAAGCAAACCAAAACCAAATTATCATATGACAGGGTATATACCAGGTACCAGGGTAGGGGACCTTGTGCAGGGCCCGTCCGGGTTGGTACCACCATCTTATCCATTAACCTACCGCCAAACAGCAGTGTTCGCATTGTTGTTTTCCGGTTTGGGGATAAGAGAGCCGGTGAAATGACTAGCATGGAGGCATTCCATCTTAGTCCTTAGGGTTCGTAGTGCATTTGCAGTCTTGTGAATGCGAATGTCTATGGGTCACAGTTTCCACTTACCATCAGGTGGCCTCTGTGCTCAATTGCCTTCCTATGCCATAAAATAAATAATAAATAAATATTTTACAACACTTTTATTTCGCAAATAAATACGTGCAGCTGCATTATTTAATATACTTGTATTGTCAAAAGTCTAACTTAACCTAACTAATTTAACAAGCTCATGTAACCCAGTAATGGTTTAAGCACGAAATGAAAGTTTGTCAAATTATGATTTGGTAAAAGTCAGGATACCATGTTTTAAACTGGTAGTTTATTTATGCTTTCATTGACTTAATTACAGTATTCCTTTAGATAGACACCATCATTAAAATCATTTTTCACTAAACTTTTTATCTTATCTGGGGGGTTATTATGATATAGCAATGCAGTTCTGTTTAGAGGGAAAAGGACAGAGCTATATAACTGCTATAGCTCTGTCCTTTACGCTCAACGTAAAATTAACTGCATAGCTATGTCATAATTACCCCTCATATCTCATCTTACTAATATTACTCATTATCATTATTTGTGACTCAATCACGCTTCAACCACTGTATTGAGTGAATCGTAATTAAGATAGACCAAGACTTTACATACTAGATGTGACTTGGAGTCAAAATATTTTAAGTTTGGCAATTTTATTTTAACCGTGTCAGCGTCATGTTTGATGTGAGCTGATCAATATTCTGCCACGCGGATGGCATTGCCAATGGCGTTATATAGAACCTGCCACGGGGAGTTGTCTGGGCACGCGGGGCAGAGCGGAAGATGCAGTGGACATTGACAACCTGAAACTTCATTAGAAACTGTGAAAATCTTCCAAGTACTAGTCAGTGAAACGGATAGGGAGTCTTTTATCTCTATTTTTATAATCTACTAGCTTCTGCCCACGACTTCGTCCGCGTAGATTTCGAATATCGTTATTCCATCGGGAACTTTAAAAAAAATCTGGATGTAATGTATGTGTTAATCTAGGGTAAAAGCTATCTTCATTTCAAATTTCATCCAAATCCGTCCAGTCGTTGCAGCGTGAAAGAGTAACAAACATCCATCCATCCATCCATCCATCCATACTTACAAACTTTTGCGCTTATAATATTAGTAGGATAGAATTTCAGTGGCAGAAAAGATTTAATAATACGTCACATTTTTATATCGTCTTTGTTATACTTAGCGATAAGACCGCTTGTTGTTTACTGTATTATATTTAATTGTGCTCTTTCTTTGTTACGTTTTTGTTTGGTGTACAATAAAGTGTATTTTATTATGTTGTATTGTATACTTTTATGTACTTTATTTAAAGCACAAGGCTCTAAAATTGACCCTCGTTGTATTCCTTTACGTATATAACTTTTAATACTTGATGACTATACAAAATACTCTAAAGTTCTTATAACGAAATTTAATCACTAAATATGGACACGAGAACGCTATTAAAATTAAATTTCATGGACAAAAGAACGCTAACACGCTAAATTTCTCTTTAACGATAACCAGGGGTCGGACAATAAGTGCGGATGACGTCAAACCACTTATAGGATGATTTCAAATAGTATTTGTGATTTTCATAATCAATTATTATTACCTGTGTAGAAACTGGGTTAGAATAGTGCCACTCCATGTCTTCTCGTGGATGTCGTAAGAGACGACTAACGTCCGGTTCCTATATTCAATCCGCGGACAGATAGGCTTACTTCGGATTAAAATTTGACACATTTTGTATGGGCAAATGTCAAATTTTAACTCGAGGTAAGCCTTATCTATCCTCGGATTGAATATAGGAACCCGACATAAGGGAATAATTTCATTAAATAATTAGTATAATAACATCAAATTATATATATATATATTTTTTTACTAATCTTACCTACTCTTCCCACCTTTGAGTATTAAACCTTTCCTAGGTTCCTAGAGATTTGTTATAATTAATTTTAAATAATCGTACCTTATGGTAACAAGATTCGTGAAATTTATTTTATTCACTACATCACCCTACCACTTGTATTATTAATTCCATGGATTTATTTACGATTATTTTGTTACTTCATTAATACTCCTTCGTTACTGCATGTCACACGGAAGTTTAAATACAAACGTCATCCTGTGTGCAAGATTAGATACGTAAATTTTACGTCATCCGCACTTTTTGTCCGACCCCTGACGATAACTCTAACGTTATCTACTCACTCGATTAATGGTGCGTTCCTATATTCAAAACCGTGAATAGCGTTGTGACGTGTCGTTAAAATTTGACACATTTTGTACGTAGCAAATGTCATCCACGTTTTTGAATATAGGAACGCACCGTGAAATAATTAACTTATGCTAGTGGTACTGGAGCTTGTCAGGTCTTGTCAGTTTTTACTTGTAATAATGACATGCATTATACAGGGTGGCCCAAAAATACGTTGACAAAGATTTTTAAGAAAATGTTTTTATTACTTACAAGACTTTCACAATATGACATTAAAAATTAAAAACTACAATCTTTTTAATTAAAAAAATCAATTATCTTCAAAATATCCACCTTTGGCTTTGATACACAGATGCAAACGTTTGTTAAAATTGTCAACGATATGCCGCAGCTCCTCCGAGGTTATTTTTGCCCACTCTTTGGTAAGTGTTGCTTTCAGAGCGTCTACACTTTTGTGTTTAGTGGCACAGGCCCTTGCCTCTAAGATTGACCACAAACTATAATCCATAGGATTAAGGTCAGGCGAGTAGGGTGGCCATTCTTTTGAGCTAATGAATCCGGGAAAATTGTCTCTACACCACTGCTGCACACTATGGGCCCTGTGAGATGGAGCCGAGTCCTGCTGGAATATCCACGGTTGGGTTTCAAAATGTTGTTGGCTCCAAGGAAGAACTACAGCTTCAAGGATATCTCTTCTGTATATTTCTTGATTAATTTTGACACCTTTTTCGATGAATATAAGGGGAGTTTTACCT
Source organism: Acleris emargana (assembly GCA_927399475.2). Lineage (NCBI taxonomy): Eukaryota > Metazoa > Arthropoda > Insecta > Lepidoptera > Tortricidae > Acleris > Acleris emargana. The sequence continues at coordinate 3,611,737 of OV656858.1, forward strand.
GTGGAGCAAATACCACCCCAAACCATAACTGATTCCGGCTTTTGACGGTGAGGAACAATTGCGGCCGGTCCAGGACGACTAGAACAATACATTCTGTCATTTTGGTGATTATGGGCCTGTTCAACGCAAAAAAGTTTTTCATCTGAAAAAAGGATATTTTTCCACTTTTCAGTAGCGGCACGCTGCTTAATCAAACGGCATCTGTCGAGGCGAACTTTTTTATCTTTTTCTTCAAGAAGTTGTGCTTTACGCAGTTTGTATGCTTTCAATTTGAGGTCATTAGCGACAATACGTTGCACCGTCGAACGACTTACACCCAGCTCCCTAGCCATTTTTCGCACTTTGGTCCGTGGATTGCGATCAAGCCGTTTCTTGATAATATTTCGGAGCCTGGGAGTCCTAACAGTCCTCTTTCTTCCTCTTCCTGGGCGGTCCGCGATATGCCCGAGCTCATTATATCGCTTAATAGTCTTGGACACTAGTTGACGACTGACATTTAGCGATCTAACTATCTCACACTGTCGTTTTCCAGATTCGTGTAAGGAAATTATTGCGTTGCGTTGCGAAGACATGACAAAAATCAATATTTAACTAAATAATTTTACACAAGCTATCTCTTCCAAATCGTCAACAAACTGTGTAAAAATGTAATAGAAAAACAAATGAACTCGTAGCGTGTTCCATTTTCAAAATTTTTACTTTTTAATTTTGTCAACGTATTATTGGGCCACGGTGTATGTAAGTATAGACACGGTGGCGTCCGCGGACCGGGAGACGAGCTGTAGGTAGGCCTTCAACAAGATGGAGTGACGACCTTGTAAGGATCGCGGGAACGCGGTGGATGCGAGAAGCACAAGACCGGTCTGTGTGCAGAGCCTTGGGGGAGGCCTATGTCCAGCAGTGGACGTCTTTCGGCTGACATGATGATAGTCTAACCTAAAATAATACTAACCTTTTCGTGCCGTGACTAATATACATATAAAATTCTTCCGTGGCTGTCTGACTTATAGACATCAGACTAAAAACAATTCAGTGATATCTAATGATAAAAAAATATTGTAATAGGTTGTAATGGTTGTAATAATGGTTGTAATAAAACATACTATTTCAAGTGGTTTTCCCGTAAGGTCAAAAAAAGGTCAAATATAAATTTCAGTCGAAATTTTTGAAATATAATATTTCAAAAATTTCATAATAATACAGAATGGCTTTAAAACCCTATCCCTCGAAATGATTTCAAATTAAAGTAATTTAAAAAATATCAATAATCCCAATTCTACGTATACAAAGTCCCAAGCGTCCTGGAAGTTATTATGACACGTAACAACGCAGTTCAGTTTTCGCTGCGAGAAAAGGACAGAACTATATAACTGCTATAGCTCTGTCCTTTACGCTCGCCGTAAAATGAACTGCATTGCAATGTCATAATAACTCCGCTGCAGTTGAATGTGGATGGATTTTTTAAAACGCATTTCTCCACTAACAATGGAAATACCGTTAAAGATCACAAGGAGTGAAATTAAAATTAAGCGAAATAAAGATGATAGAAGCATTTTAAACTCCTAATTAGACAGTGATTAGACAGAGAGGTCAGATATACGGTAGTAACCACAGATCACAGAAACAAGGGAGATATGTCATGAACGCCAATTCGTACAAGACCCGGTGTAGCCACTTTTAAACATGTGTGCGTCTTACGCTTACGCTCTATTAACTACTACAAAAACAACATCCTCATAATTGGTTACAGCTTACGAACTAAAAACGCCGTAACATAGTTTTGATAGTAGCAGAAAATTAAGCTTTATACTAAGTTCTCAAGGTTGAAAAATGCTGAAAGATCGTTTTTTTTTCCATCGTAGTTCAGTCACTGAACGTAAGGTAGCGCTTACTCGTTACTTAGCTGCCATCTATGCGACGAATAATTAATTAATTCCTCAGAGCTAGATGGCGCTAAGATAGTAGTCCCTATGTTCAGCAGGTTAAGGACTACTCACACAGCGACATCTAGTTATACTTTTTTCAAGAGGTGTGCGTTTCTCTCCTGTTGTCCACTTAGGGATGCCACAAGGAATGTTTCAAAATATATCGATAAACAATTCAAACTTGTTTGCAACGTTAATATAGGTACTATTAAATTTACAGGCAATAAGTACTATTTTTATTATTTTACTACTAGGTTAATACAATTACATCATTTAAACTTAATATATTATTGTTAGAATAGAATAATATTTTATTAGCAAGAATACGGTTTGCGTAAAATTGATACATAAGATTTTAAATTGGGAACGATGCCTATATCAGAACGTAGGTAGCAAAAAAATGGCTGAATTTCTTGGGTTACATTTTCTGGAGCTGTTAAAGATTTTCGTTTTGATTAGTACATAAAAGTCTAAATTGTAAACTTGGACTTTATGATGTTAATACAAATACACTAATAAAATGGGTTCGGTTGAGTGTCACGTCACGAGATCTCAGTTTGGGACAAACCATTAGTTTACCGACTTGATTATGTAAACTTTATTTCATAAATGGTACAAATTACTTAAAACAGAAAGATAGACTTAATACTTGGGGCATTCTCTACCATCCAACCTTTAGGCTTGAATCCTTTTGAGAGTGAGTCGGCGCGAGCTGTCAATAAGCGCTGTGTGCAAGCACAGCTCAATACTGAGCCAGAGCCCTTTGCCTTTGTGGTTGGTTAATTTATTTTTATCTTAATTGTATGATTCGTCTACTTATATTTGAATTGCTAGAGTCCTTCGTCGTTCGTTAATATTGTAAAGAATATTAAATTTTGTATAACGTGAAAATTTGTTAAAAATATTTTTCTTCTGTTTTAAGCGTGTGGTGGTAGTGATAAATAACTAGAACTATTAACACATTGAATTCTATTGAAAGCTGTAGAATAAGCCATTTATCGATAGTCGATAGAAATCACGTCAACACAACTTTCACAACCTTACGCTCTGAAATCCATTCAAATATAAAATATTCATTTAAAAATATAAATAAAGCTTAAAAACTAAATTTACCGGTGGTAAGTTTATGCCCTTTGATTTTATATTAACGTTTGCACTTCGATTTTTGCACACTTTCACGCTACATACAGTCATTTTATCATTTAAACGGAGCTTCTATACTGACAGCGTTCAGTGAGTGACTATGTCAACGCTTGGCACGCTTCGTGCCGATATGGTCATTTTGACCATATCGAGGCGTCACGAACCACGCCCCCATAACATATCTCCCTTGTTTCTGTGATCTGTGGTAGTAACAAATCTTTGTTAGCTTATCTTTGTCATTTTTATAGCTGATATTCAAAAGAACATTACATACATACATACATACCTTCACGCCTTCATTCTCAAAGTGGGGTAGGCAGAGCTAAAGAATTACCAACACCTTTTAAAATTTGTTGATAACTCTGTAACCACAATTTGAACAATCAGGCTAAGATGTTTAACAGTGTATATTAGTGACAGGTTGCAAGCTCATCGCCTAACAGTACTACAAGCCTTTATTCCCGTAGTCGCCTCTTACGACTTCCACGGGAAGACATGGAGTGGCACTATTCTAACCCGGCCACCACACGGCAATTATTTAATATTTATTTAATTTGAATATACTCCTTAACAATTTATGTCACATCAATAATGTTTGATTTGAAGGTAAGATTACCATTAACTCCTAGTAAACCACGGATCCCATGTCGCCCGATTAACGTGTACGAAATTAATCTCTTGAATAATTCCACTCCACAATGCGAAATCGCTCCCTTCGTAATCCCGTCAAGTAAAATGTGTGCGTGAAATAATTTCTGATGTAGCGTTTTGCTTACCGTAAATATGGCTTGTTCAGTATATTTGGGATTTATGGCTGTTGGAATAAGGCTGGATTTATGTACAGAATTATGCCTTGTCGAAAGTTTTTCAGCTTGGTTGTGATTCATAAATGCTTGTGTTCTACTTAACCGTTCATTGACTTCTGTTACATACATACCTTCACGCCTGTAATCCCAGAGTGGAGTAGGCAGAGCTATAGAATTACTTACTAATTCAGTAACCACATTTTGCAAAGAGGTTTACCAGCGTATTAGTGACAGGTTGCAAGCCCATCGCCTAACAGTACTAAAAACCTTTATTCGTATTTTTTTTGGTCTATCCCAATTGTTAACACGTTGCCTGCCATTACGAATATACTCGTAGTATAATTATTGCATACCTAATGCCATCCCTACAAAACAGTCCATATGAGTCCAAAAAATAAAGATGACGTCTGGCTAAAAAAATTTGTATGGAACTTTTTTCACTTGATAAACTTTATTATATTTCCAATGCCAAAGTTTTCATTGATGCCCTCTTTTCCTTGGCAGCATTTTAAATAATCTATGAGATTTAGAATAAAGATCTACAAAAATACTCGTAGTTGGCAGGCAACGTGTTAACAGACCTAATTTTTTATCGTTATATTCATCGTCTATTTACAAAAGGTCTTTGTGTACGGCATCAAATTATGAAACGAAACATATTTCGTAACTTAGAGCATTTTCAGATCATCTAATAAGTTGTTTTATTCGCTTACTTTTTAGCAAAAAATATCTGCTGGCTCTCCATTTGCCATTTTACGAGAATATCAGCTGTTACATGGACCTAAAATAAAAGTTTATCCTCAGGACTTTCTGCGAACCCAATAGCTTAATGGCTCTTACATAAAACGTAGGAAATTTTCATTAATGTGATGTAAGTGGTGGGAGGACCCTGTGCGTTGACCGTCCGGATCGTTACCACTAGTGACTATTTTACTGTTTTAATCTGCCGCCATTATTGTATGGTGCGGGGGTATAAGATTTTCATTAAAGTGATGTAAGTGGGGGAAGGACCTATGTGCAGGGTCCGTCCGGATCGTTACCACTATCTTGCTGTTTTAATCTGCCGCCATTGTTGTATGGTGCGGGGGTATAAGATTTTCATTTATGTGATGTAAGTGGTAATAGGACCTTGTGCAGGGTCCGTCCGGATAGTTACCACCATCTTACCGTTTTATTCTGCGGCCATTTGATTATTGTATGGTGCGGGGGTAAAAGATTTTCAATAATGTGACGTAAGTGGTAATAGGACCTTGTGCAGGGTCCATCTTGATTATTACCAGCATGTTACCGTTTAATCTACCGCCATCGGTGTATTGTATGTAAAAACTTGTTATGATCGGCGAGAATTAGCTAGTTGTATGCAAAGCTGACTCTTAACCTACTAGTGAATAGGAATTTCAAGAAAACGAAGAGCTAATAAAGACTTTTCAAAGCCTAGGTACAAATGTATTTTATTGTTTTTCCTCGTTATACTGAGATTTAAAAATATAGGAATACTGCGAGGTTTAGTAAATTTTAATGATGTGTCAAAAATGTGTGGGGTGACTGCACCAATGATGAACACTTCTAGCTGACAGGCACCAGTAATGGACACTTCACTTTTAATTTAAACTTCATACGGTCCTAAATTGATTGTTGCAAAACAAATGAATAACCCTTATCTTCTGTAAAATAAGAATCAAGTGTCCATTATTTGTGCCTTGTCCATTACTGGTTCCATCAACTTAGCAAGATTTTGTTTTTCAAAACATTCAAATTCAATTAAATACATACCAATTTATAATCATATTTAACACTCTCTGTCTCACTCTCGTCTTTGTTCGCTATTCCCTCAGGAATGTCCAATGTTCCGGTATAAAAAGTAGCCTATGTGGTATTTCAGACTATAACATAACTCTATTTCTGTGCCTTTCATTTTGCGGGTGGTAGGAACTTGTGCAGGGTCCGTCCGGATCGCTACCACCATCTTATCCATTAACCTGCCGCCAAACAGCAGTGTTCGCATTGTTGTGTTCCGGTTTGGGGATAAGACAGCCGGTGAAATTACTAGCATAGAGGCATTCCATCTTCGTCCTCAGGGTTGGCAACGCAGTTGCAGTCTTAGGATTGTATTGCAGTCTTGTGATTGCGAATGTCTATGGGTCACAGTTTCCACTTACCATCAGGTGGCCTGTGTGCTCGTTTGTCTTCTCAATACCATAAAAAAAAAACGTCATCTGAATCCATTCAGTTGTTCCAGCGTGATTGACTAACAAGCATCCAAACTCCCGCATTAATAATGTGAGTAAGAAGTAAGATTTCTCGCCATTACAATTTCAAATATCTTTGCGCAAACTAAAGTTCTTGAAACTCCAATGTTCTCGCCACAAATAGCAAACACTTATGCTTAATTTATAAACTACTAGAACACTATAGTAATTACAGTTAGGATACTTAGCCTTGGCAAGTTTAGCACCTTTGGAATTTTAACGCTCACAAAGCGACCGAAACTAAATTCATCAAGTTTCTAATGCTTGAAATCAAATACTTCACGAAGTCCCTAAATAATGTACTTAAACCTCTCGTTGTAAATGACCTTTAAATTATATATAAAAGATTATAAATACTGGACAACATACTCACTCAAATTAACAAGTGTTCAGCACAAAACAGCTTTCTATGAAACGAAAATTCTGCAAAGGGATACTTTCTATGAAGTCAGTGTCGTTGAAACAAGGGGATACCATAACAATGTTATTAAGACATCATTATAAAATCGTTATTTCTAGATACTATTCTGAGTTTTCATTTGATTTGCCAATTATTTCCTTAAGACAAACGACCCTTATAATAATACCCAATTAATTTGCTCGCATCCTGTATATTAACTGGTTTAATGCCAATATATCAAATGCCAACAGATTAAATTAATTATGTCAGGAACAGGTTTACGGCATCATAAATCTGAGGCACATATTTATTGGAGACAAATAAACACATTGTTAGGGAATAGGTTATTTATCTAGAATATACAGGGTGCCTTTGACCTTGGGGTTTTAACCTTTTGCTACCCGCCGGCTTGCGAAGGAGCCAGTAACGAAAAATAGGTACTTGAATTCTAATTTAAGACATTAATGACTGTTTTGTTTTTCAGCTATATGTATCGGGTTTGGAAAGGTTCAATGCATGGATCGTTTCTACTCCTGAAACTGTTCTTTTGTTTTGTTAGTTGTTAAAAATATGGCCTACTTACATTTTTATTTTTTTCATACAAGGGAAATGTAATTTTCAATGGACGCGATCCAATTCTCCATTTTCCTTCAGCCTTCGTACCAAGGAAATGTCGCCCCCGTACCATGAGAAAGTGATTATAATGGCTATGATTTAATACACAAATTTTACAAATAGACTTTATTATCAATTAGTTATCTAAACTTACTTATTTTTTAATGTTGCAGAACAAAAGTAGTACAGTTGAGCGAGTAGAATCGATCGTGGCATTTACAGCCCTAAGGTCAGAAGCCCCCTGTGTTGATAATTTTGATGACGTTGCAGAAGGCAATTCGGCCCTTGCTTGAGGTTAGAATAGAAGACAAACAAACACACAGGCCACCTGATGGTAAGTGGGATCCGTGACCCATAGACATTTTTAAATCTTAAAGTCTTAGACAACATGTTGATAACCCTATGGACTGATTAACTAGTTTTTTTTTTGGATTGGAGTAACTGAAATAAAAAATAATAAATAAATAAATATCAGGGGACAATGTCACACCAATTGACCTAGTCCAAATTTAAGCTCTAGGCTTGTATTATGGGTACTAGACAACGATATAAATACTTATATAGAGAAATGTATACTTAAATACATAGAAAACATCCATGACTAAATAAAAACGTATATCTGCTTCTGTCTGCGACTTTGTCCGAGATTTCCATAAACGTTATTCCCTCGGGAGTTTTCCGGTTTTCCGGGATAAAAAGTAGACTATATTTTAATTCAGCTATCTCCATTCCAAATTTCATCCAATTCCAATGATGCGAGAAAAAGTAACAAACATCCATACATCCATACATACAAATTTTCGCGTTTATAATATTGGTAAGGATATTAGTGGGAAGTAGAATGAACTTTGACCCTTCAGATTATTAAACTGTCTGTTCTGACATCTATAGACGGAAAAATAGCAAAAAGAATTTATTTGATTTTAGTGCGGTCGTCTCTTTTGATAACTAAAGCGGTTCTGATATCACAATCGGAAATAACTTTGTCTTCGTTTGATTTAAATCAGTTGCGTCGATAAAGTCTTACCCTTTTCTGTGAAGATTCTGGATTTATTTAGGTACCTGTAATCTTCAAAGCAATTTACATAAATAGAGACACGAGAACACAATTTCATGATTTCGAATTCAAATAAAATAAGATATATTTTTTATGGGGTGCGTTTTAATCAGTATAAAAACATTCTACTGATCACGAAAAGCAAAATGAACGTTTAGCATAAAAACCAATTGTATAATTTTATCTGGCATAAGATCGAATAACATAACACTCATTTAGTATAACTATCATTTTCTTGCTATTATGAATTTTAAGTTTTATTTTTATAACTAGGTTAGGTTAGGTAAGAACTGTGGCCACATTAATAGTAGTGAAAGCCTCCAGAAATATTTATTTTTTCATTTATAGACATTATAGTGTTATTATACAGATCAAAATTATGCAATTCGTGTTATGTAAAATGATCATTAGACCATGTTTTTATCCCAAACATTACACACATTTTTTTATGATCTAGGAATGGATAGCGATAAAGGCAACCTTAAGAAGAAAATAAATGAATTCATCTAATACACTAATAACACACTTTAACTTCGAATTTGAGTTTTATCTCTTGTTAAATGCTTTGCTCCTAGTACTCACCTCGCTTTTCTTATTCTTACATATCGCCCCTTCAGAACAATTAGTGACCTAATTAAAAAAAAAAATTGAATTTGTGGGAGGACCTTGTGCAGGGACCGTCCGGGTTGGTACAGTCAACGTCAAAAGTAAGTGATCAAAATTAACATTTCAAAACATGTTCAAGCATGACGCCCCAGATAAAACAGATTATAACAAAGTGTCATTTTCAACTGAATATTTAATTAGTCAAAAGAAAATGATCATAAACGGTGCCATAACTGTCTCTTTACAGAAAATTTCAATAAAGTTTTTTTTTTTTTACCTAAGTGTCAAGTGTCCAACAAGATAAAGTCAAAATGACAAAATCTCCAAATGAAAATTAGGGCAATCACGGCAGTTAAAAAGGATTTATTTTAAATATGCAAAAAAAAAACAAAGCGAAGTAGTAGGAACTTATTTCAACCCTTGACGGAAATGAGAGGTGTTATAGTTGTTTCGCGTGTTTGTCTTACGAGTATAACCGACATTAAACGAACGTCTGACTTGTATTCCGAGGTGGTCTTGAGAAGACATGAAGGCCCAAACATTCATATTCACTTACATGTGATAGTTTGGTAGTATTACTGACTATTGCTATTTTAGAAAATCAGTTTAATTTGAAACACTCAGTAATGACTTTAACTGTTTGAATGGCATGTCACTTACTTATGACACATTACGAGCTAATTTACTAATGCTAAATTACAATAATCAGATACATCTGTCTTAATTTATTGTATATACTATTTTGAGACCCTATTTCATCAGTTTCTTTTGCTGTTGACTGTACCACCATCTTATCCATTAACCTACCGCCAAACAACAGTGTTCGCATTGTTGTGTTCCGGTTTGGGGATAAGACAGCCGGTGAAATGACTAGCATAGAGGCATTCCATCGTAGTCCTTAGGGTTGGCAGTGCATTTGCAGTCTTGTGAATGCGAATGTCTATGGGTCACAGTTTCTACTTACCATCAGGTGGCCTGAGTGCTCAATTGACAACATTTCATTTTGGTGACACCTGCAAATTACTATACGAATCGAAAGGGTTTTGCCTCCTGAACACGGCAAAATATTTATTTAGATTTATTTTTCTTTATTGACAAAATTACAAGTAAGTTAAAAAAAAATCGAGTTTTACCAATACTATGCCTGAATAGATATAATACCATTGCCTTTTTCACGAGAAAAAAAGCTGTCATACTTCAAGTTTGACATTGACACTATTGACAGATGGATAAATACTTGAGATCGGTTGACCGCCATTATTAAAAAGAAAAACTTTTTTTTTTATACAGATTGGACTAACGTAATATGTCCATTGTGTCGTAGAAATGAAGTTACGCCCTTTTAGAATAAGAACATCTTAATAAATTAATAATAAAATAATTATACATCCTAGGGAAAAAATAAAACTATTAGTGTCTTCCTCCTTCCAAACAGTATCTATAAAACGAATAAAATTAAAGTCTTGAAAATATGAAATCTTGTCAATTGCCTTCCTATGCCATAAAATAAAATAAATAATAATAAGTCATTTTTTTTACTATAGAGACCTAAATCAAAATTAAAAATTTCTGTATTAGGTCACTATTATTTTGAAGGTGTGATATGAGGTAAAAAGCATTTACATTGAAAGACAAGGTATTCCTTGCATCAAACTAAGTTTCGTCAATGCGTCACAAAATTAACTATTCACAAAGCGCCTTACTAAAATCTCCTGGATGCGGGTTGTGATAGTTATGGAGATACTAAGAGTTGGGTTTATTTCGAAAACATCACGTTTTCAGGATTCAAAGATGTTTAAAGTTCTTGTAGACGCAATAGGGAACATGCATGGATTTTAAAAATCGAATTTCTCATCAAAATATGAAAATACCGTAAAAGAGATCACCAAAACGGAAATTAAAATTAAAATCGGTCAAGAAATACGGAAGTTATAAGCATTTCAAACTTCTAATTAGACAGAGAGATCCGATGTGCACCGTGACGTCATTGTGCTGCGGCCATATAAATACCATGTAAAATTCCGTTTTTCTAGAAAGAGATAGGAACAAATCTTTGTTGGCTTATATCTTGGTTATTTTTATAGTTATTCAAAAAATGATTTTTGTGATCTGTTTGTTACATGAATCAGCTTCAATTGAAGCTGTAAAAAAAAAACATGCATATTCCCTATTGGGGTTGTTCATATTTTTACAATTACTCTAATATTTAAACCATTGCGATAGGGTTTTAAAGCCGTTGTGCATTATTACGTTTTTGAAATATTTATCTATTTCGAATATTTCGACATAGGGTTTTAAAGCCGTTGTGCATTATTACGTTTTTGAAATATTTATCTATTTCGAATATTTCGACAAAAGTATACCTTTGTTTGATTTTCGTTTTCGGCTTGAAGCCCTCTTAGGTGTATTTTACGGGTTAGGCGAAAACCGCTTGAAATAGTATGTTACACTATTACAATCACTGTTTAACATTAGATATCATTTGATTGTTGTAATTTATTAGAAAATGCCAGCCCATTTTTAAAGTGACCATGTCATCTATAAAATGTCTGATATTAAAATAAAACTATTGGGTCAAATACAAAATTAATGAAATTGGATTCTTAACATTACCAATTGTTTCGAATTAGAATGTTACCTTGAGTTTTTTTTTTGTTCTATCGCAATTGATTAGCCTTAGTAGCCTCTTTTCTGCCTTAGAACAGTGATGGTCTTGTCCAAAGTGTTATAAATTCTTACCATATTACCGACTTAGAAAATAATCAAGAGGTAGCTTAGCTAAGTTGCATGTCCCTTATAACCGTATGTTTTTTTATAATATACATTGTATATATAGGCAAACGCAGGTAGCAAACGTCAATGATTATTCATAAATTCTTTGATTTTTGTAGTCTTTTATGTTTCAATGATCTTACTTCTCTAGGCCCATTGATGGAGACAATTTTGCAAATTATATATTTATATTAGATTTTTATGGTAGCATTTTTCGAACTGTTGCTTAAGCCTCACTTTTATATTTTAGCATTAAATTCATCACAAATATATTTCTTCTTCATTTCTCTCTATTTCTCCACTGTCTTCATGGCAGTTGGATTTACATAAATAAGATGATGGAATGGTAACCACTGTGGCAAACTAAATGCACCACTCACTTGCAATGCCTGCATTATGAGCAGTTGCGGCATGCAGCAATTTGTGCCGTTTAACAGTCAAAGACTAAGAGACCATCAATTCCAAGAACCAAGTTTAGCAATTCATGTCTAAGTTGAAGCTAGGACAAAATGTTCAGAGCTGTAATTATCTAATGTCTGACCAGTTAGAGAAGTTCAAGATTAGATATGAATTTGAAACTAAATCTTCAATTGCAATTGTTCTTAGAAATTCGTCTCAGAATACGGTCATAGTGATTAGGGTATAAGTTGACTAAGCTCATTGTAAAGAAGGCTATAAATCGTACAGAATCAACAAGACTTACATCATTTAGTAGTTGAACCTCAAAAGAATCAGAATATGAAATATGGGATAGTTTTAAAATTTACTTAAATTTGTATTTAAGTCTTTTCTCCTTTGTGATCAATTCTGTTGTTAAAAACTTCATGATTATCTGTTAAGTTTTTAACCGAATATTTTTTGTAACACTGTTCATGTTATTCAAAGACAAAGTCAAAGTTCTTTATTTTTCAATTTAGGCATAATATGTATAATGCACCTATGAATGTCAAAATGCATTACCACCTGATCGAAAAATAAAATCTTTGTCTAGAAGAACCGGCGTAGGTAGATTTAAGCGTAGATTACTCATGCAGGATGCACGACTCACTGCGAAACATCCCATATCCTTGATAAAAAAAAAAGGGTCAGGGGTCTCTCTCACAGAAATTAACCTAGCCCCAAACTAAGCACTAGGCTATAGTACCTATGGGTACGAGGCAATCATAAACCTATTTATATAAATAAATACATAGAAAACACCCAAGACTCAGGAACAAACACTCGCGGTCATCACACAAATATTTGGCAAATATTTGTACCGGGGATCGAACTCGGGACCTCTAGCTTCGTAGGCAGGGTCACTACCGACTAGGCTACCGCTTTGTCAAATTGATTTAATTCGTATACTTTATAATATGCTCGGGAAATTAGTTTTTGCTGTATGATAGATTGAAATGTAGCGTCAGTAAGATCAGTTTTTTTTAAATACACATACATACATACGTTCATACATACCTTCACGCCTGTAATCCCAGAGGGGGGTAGGCAGAGCTACAGAATTAATTACCTACAACTTTAAAAACTTGTTGATAATTCTGTAACCACATTTTGCACAAATAGGCTAAGATGGTTACCAGTGTATTAGTCAAAGGTTGCAAGCCCATCGCCTAATAGTACTACAAGCCTTTATTCCCTTAGTCGCCTCTTACGACACACGGTTTTTTATTGTAGAATTTTATTATTTAAGATAGCTGCTCACAATTTTCGGTTGGCTTATAATGACTTCTGCAATTACCAGTTTATCTTTAGCCATGTTTTGGTGAAGTCGCTCATAAATTAAATAAGCAACTCCTCCAATTGTTTTTTACCCCCTGTTTACTCTACTGACCAGATAAATCTTTCTTGTTTTCGTCACGACCTACTTCCTTCATTAGGGCAATCATTCATCGTGCTTTGTTCCTTGATATATAGCTATGTTTAAATCAGAGATACTCGGCCCCCTTGGCAAGTAACGCTAATGTTCCTCAAATTCCTTTCCTTGTTTGCATGGTGGTTATAATTTATTTTCTTTGATTTAATTTCCTTCTGAATAAATTGCGTGTTTGTAAACCAACGCGCGTGTCTAAACTTAGAGCTAGAATTTATTTTATATCATCTTAGCCTACTTGTGCAAAATGTGGTTACAGAATTATCAAGAAGTTTTAAGACTTGTTGGTAATTCTTTAGCTCTGCCTACCCCACTCTGGGAATAAAGGCGTGAGTTTTATGTATGTATGTATGTAAAATTTTAACAAATCACGCCTGTTTCCCAGAGGGTCCTGACTAATCTCCTTTCAACATTAAACATTATGTTCTATTTAATATCTTTCTAAACCAATGAAAGGAAGGCCCATATTCAATGTCACTATCAACAATTTATTTTGTAATCAACCTTCTGTGTATACCTCTTATTCAAAACTGTGATTATCTAGAGGAGCTGAACGCTTCCACTACTGGCATACATTCCCAAGCATCTCCTCATGGTATGTACAAACTCGTATATATTTGTTATACATTTAAGAAAAATAAATATTTAAAAATCGTGATTGTTCGATAAAATACTGCTTTGTCCACCCCTGGGGCACCTAAGATAAAGATAAAGACAAAAGATAAAATACATTTAGTCAGTAAGTTACTTTCACACGTCAAAAATCTACCAGAGTTTCACAAGAAAAGACCACTGCTGAGAAGAAACTCCGCAAGAAACTCAGCAGTCAGTCATGTTTCAAACATATATAATATTACAATGGGACTGCTTAGTCTAGCATTATAGAAAGCTTAACTATTAAATTAATATCAAATAGCCTGCGTTAAGCAGAACACGCCAAATCCTTACGAGAAATCTCCCTCTGAATTCAAAGTTTATATTGCGTTTACTGACATTAGTGTAAAGTAATGATTGAGCTTTAACAGAGGTGATTTAAGACATTTCGTAGTATTAATGTCTCAAATAAAGGACTATTCCTTCTATATTCCAAGTCGCAAGGTCCAGTGAATACGGCTGGGCGTCGTTTGACAAACGTGGAAGAGTTTCATACTGTATAGTTAAGAAGATTAGGTCAAGTTCTATTATTACACTTAATCACTATGCTGTAACCCTTATCGAAATATTCATAAACTTCAACCTAAAATCACATTTTCAAACTCAAGTAATTACTATTATCTTTGAATTTCCCAAAATCACAAAGCAGGCCTTTGAAATATCTCTCCTCGTGCCGGTATATTTGAATTTAAATGACCACAGGCCAGCACAAAAGGGGAGCCCATGGGGAATCGATGGAGCAAAACAATCATATACGTATTTATAGCCGTGGAGATGGATAGGCTCGCTTTGAATTAACGCTACACGCCGATACTATAGTATACTCCGATAGAAGCCTAATAAAACGCCAGATTAGCTGCCTTTGTTTGGTTTCTACAATGTTTTAATTATGATTTGTATAGTTGATGGAAATCAGAGTTCAATACAGTGGTTTTAATTTGGTAGGACTTTTATTACCTTGTAAAAATACACAATTAATTCCTTTATCTATACCAATGTTACTAATATTAAAGCGAAAGTTTGGTTGTTTGTTACTCAATCACAGCAGAATGGCGGAAACGGAAAAAATGTTTTTTTTTATAGAGATTGATTAGTCTACTTTTGGTTAGGCTACTTTTTATCCCGGAAAATTGGACAGTTCTCGAGGAAATAACAAAAAACGTCGTCTACGCGGACAGAGTCGCACGCAAAAGTTAGTTTTTTGTCAGCAATGCAAAATACTCGATAATTTTTATTTATAGTGTAGTGTCTTCAACAAGTGTCTTCAATATAATTGAAACTACCACTTTAAATTTGATTTTAAACAGCAACTTCTTGTTTCTCCAACATTTATGTCGTATTTTTTACGCTATCTTACATAAAGTGTACCTTTTCCAACTAAAGTTACCAGCAACTTGGATATCATAGAAACTGCTTAGTTTAAATCTATTTTAACAAGCAAATAAAACCCTAAAAGTTTCCTTACTCCAACATTTCTGTAAAATTTTACGCTATCCAACATTATTGAGTGTACATTTTCCGTTTGATGTTACAAGTTCGATATTATCGAAGCACTGTAACATGCAAAAAAATATAGACACTTTCGTATTTCAACATTTCCATCGTATTTTGATGACGCGCTGGCCTAGTTGGTAGTGACCCTGCCTACGAAGCTAGCGGTCCTGGGTTCAAATCCCGGTAAGGGCAGATATTTGTGTGATGAGCGCGAATATTTGTTCCCGAGTCATGGATGTTTACTATGTATTTAAGTATATATTTCTCTATATAAGCTTAAATTGGGACTAGGTCAATTGGTGTGACATTGTCCCCTGATATTTATATATTATTTGATATTTATTATTTAACGTTGTCTAATCCTCAGCGTCCAAAATCAAGAAAGTTAGGAGATAAATCGGTTATCCCGATGGCGTCACCCTAATTCTATCAGACACTGCGATGTTGACTGTTCGTAAGTGCGCACGTGGTGTGCGAGTGATCGATGTTACAGCTTAGAGGCTTTACGCTGAGCTCAGATTGGGTGTGTATCTTTACGAGATGATTGATTTTAGAGGTTTTGTGAGATAAAAACGGAGCTATAAGTTCTGCTTTTGTTGTATCTTCTTTTACTATACAAGAATTCTGTTGGTTTGGAGTTTAAATTATAATTATATTTACTACAATATTGGCTGTTGTTCACATTCAACTAGCGACTTGCCATCGCTTTGCTTTGTGTTTTGTGAGTTTTCTGTATTACCCGTACCTACCTATCATCATCATCATTGTAATGTCAGCCGAAAGACGTCCACTGCTGGACATAGGCCTATCCCAAGGCTCTCCACTCAGGCCGGTCTTGTGCTTTTCGCATCCAGCGCGTTCCCGCCCGTACCTATAACCCGGATCAATTACGTATAATTTCCTTCCTCTTAAATCAGTGTCTGTTTTATACTGTAAAATAGGATCTATAGAATGATAACGACACTGACAGCAGCCAGCTCTTCAGTGCATGATGACGATGTTTTTTGTTCGTAAGTGTGAACTAGGGAATGCAAATAACAGGTAAAACCGGTTTTAACCGGTTATTTTCATACAAAATCGGTTAATAACCAGTAAAATTATATTCCCTAGTGTGCACGTGTTGTGAGAGGAAATTAGTGCTCAACCGAGATGATTGATTTTACCATAACGAGATGTTTTTTTTTAGAGCTATACTATCTGCTTTCAGTTTATCTTCTTTTTTACAAAATAAATAAATATCAGGGGACAATGTCACACCAATTGACCTAGTCCCAAACTAAGCTCTAGGCTTGTAATATTGGTACTAGACAACGATATAAATACTTACATAGAGAAATACATAATTTACATAGAAAACATCCATGATTCAGAAACAAATATTCGAGCTTATTACACAAATATCTGACCTTACCGAGATTTGAACCCAGGACCGATAGCTCCGTAGGCAGGGTCACTACGGTCGTCTAGTTAAGACTAGACAAACAATTATAAAATTGACCTTTAAATCCAGGTTTGGTTACGAGTGAAAATGCGTCTTCGACGCAAAGCAATGACCTGCTCCAAGCCATTCTACAATTATTTGTTAAATTTCGTCTGTATGACTAGTGCCCGGTTTCTGAAGTACTTTTATCGGTGGTTTATCTGTCCGTAAACGCTATTGGTCCGTTAACTTTGACAACTGCGTTTCCGAACAACGACTCAAAGATAAACTCCGTTTAAACTAGGTTTAACTTAACTGACCAAATTATTATTTATACAAAAATCAACCGGAATTGATGATGAATTAAGGCATTAACAGCAGTCTACGTATGACAAACTATTAAGATCCATCTAGCGGCAGCGGAAGGAACTATTTATCTGTCAATAGTTATCGAACTGTTCGTAGAGCACTCAGAAACGCACGAAGAGATAAACGTCGTTTAACCTAAACATAACTTTAACGGATCAATAGCTATTAAAGGTTTAACTAGTGACTTCAGAAACCGGGCATAGGAGAAGCACTATTAAAGCTAAGTTCGATTTTCAAATTCTTTTTAGAGCATATCGTTGCCCGGTTAAGATCAAATTCAGTCAAAGAAAAAACTAGGCATTGAAACGTACGTACCAGTGACAATATTATAGTTCTACCATATTCTTTAATGTACCTAGTATAAAAAGAGTCACTTTGTGCATCTGTCTATCTGTCTGTTTATGCAACGAAATTCAATGCGCTTTTCATCATCAGATACTATTTCGCTGATTGTTTTTATGTATGATAAATTACAAACATACATACCTTCACGCCTGTAATCCCAGCAGAGTGGGGTAGGCAGAGCTACATATTTATCGACCACTTTAAAAACTTGTTGATAATTTAGTTACCACATTTTGCACAAATAGACCAAGCTGTGTACCAGCGTATAGTTTCAGGTTGCAAGCCTATCGCCTAACAAATAATAATAAATATAATAAATTTTGGGTGTTAAAAACAATAGTTGCTAGTATTTTAATATAAATCAACATGGAAAAAAAAATTGATGGCTCAAATGAAAACCAATTATTTACTTAATCGTTTGCGTTACAGCTTTAGATAATCGTTATGATTAAATTAAATTTGTGTTGCCTAATTATAATGCAATATCGAAAATGGTTTAAATTTTAGCCGAACTACGAGAGTATAATAATAATGAAAGTTTTTTGTTTTTGTGACCGATTGCTTTTATTTTAACATATTAAAGAAGCCCGTTTATTCAAGGAAAAATCGCCTTAAAAAATGAATATTTATTTAAATACTTAAAAAATAATAAAAATGTAATATACTGTTTTATAAAAGATAAAGGATAAAAAAAAATGTGTACAAAAAAGTGGACCTAATACTCCCTCTAACCAATATCTCGCATGCAAAAGATATTAAAAATGTAATTTTTATTCTTAAGTAACTTTGGAAAAAAACCTTTCTTTTTGCGTTAGGTATCCTCATCAATTTTTATCAATGGCTGGATGGATAGAAAAGAAAATAAAGTATTGTTCTAATTCTGGCCTTTAATTATATTTTATTGATGTAGTGTAAATCTACACACCCTGTATAACGTTTATTTGAGTTGCTAGTGATGTTACTGAAACGGCGATATCGATAAAGTTTTCTCATTTCCTCCGTTATGAAGAACAAGCATTTGAGCAGAAAGTTTCGATGAACTTTTAAACACCAATAAATTATCTTTACTGTTACTTTATTCATTTACCAAAAAAAACAGAGAAGGATTAAAATGGAAGTTTCAAGTCGTACAAAATCAATAGTGACTGTTGCTCAATGTAGATATGGGCCAAGTTTGAGTCCTTGTAGAGCATCGAACTTTTTAATATATACATAGGGTAAAGTCACCAGTGGTCAGCCAGAGACAAGTAGTCGACCTTATATGAGTGCGATGACTAGAAAATATATCTTTCGTACTCTTCCCACTCCTACAAAGTATAGGCATAGGCTGACTACTGGTGACTTTACCCTACAATGTGCTGAAGCGATGCTATTTTAAATCGAAGTACCTAACGCCGAGACCAGATATTGGTGACAGAGAAGATTATTTTCCAAAAATCTATATGTATTAGTTGCAAAATTTGCATTTGCATTTTTTTCTAATTAAGTATTCAAACGTGTTGTTTCTTTGTTATTTGATTATGTTGCTGAGAAACTAAACCCAAACCAAACTATTTCCTACTTATTATATGTGGGAACATGCAACTGGAGGAACTGATACGAATATATACCATTGGATATCATTGAAATTCTGGGGTCCTATTGAAAAAGGTCGTAAGTCTTCAGAAAATCAATTGAAAAAGGGTGTAAGTCTAGTATACTCCGTTTATGTATATACCCGTTTTTATTACGAGCTAACTCAACTTGTACCCTTTATCACTAGAACTCCAGAATTATTATAAATACAGGGTGTAGGGGGCCTGGTCTTGACGTCCTTTATCAACCTGCATCGTTTGATCCACCCCTTAAGTTAAACCTGTTTTTGATTACAAGTAAACATCAAACGATTTCAACTATACATCACTTGCTTTTGCATCATAATTACGAGTTATGTTTATACAGGATGTTATACTGAATTATGTTATTAAATAAATGGGAAAATTTAAATACCCATATTTAAGAAGTGTATATTTTACTATTTCATATTTAAAAAAATACGATTTTTACTGTATTGTATAATTACCAGGTGCTTGTTAACCTTAACTCGACGCATGTTCATTTATGCGTCAGTGAGATGAGAATACGTTAATGAATGAACATGCGTCAATTTTATTTAAATTTTAGTGATGGTAAGACCTTGTCCAGGGTCCGTCCGGATCGCTATTACGCTATTATCTTATCCATCAATTTACCGTCAGTCAGCAATGTTCGTATTGTTGTGTTCCGGTATGAGAATAAAACCACCAGTAAGATTACGAGTATACTTAGAGACATTGCATCTTAGTTTTCTGTGTTGGCAACGCATTTGCGGTATTAGGATGCAAATGGTTACAGATCCTACTTACCATCAGCTGGCTTTAGTGTTTGTGCGCCTTCTACTTGCTATAAAAAGCTAGATAGAACTTTTTTTGTCATCGATCCTCTAATCATAAAATAATTATATGACTTTTTTGATTTTAACTTTCGAACGTTAGATAGCGTTGAGGTAAATTATTCAAAAAAACAATAATCATTTGCGGCGGACGTGTAATTTATATTTTTATAGAGACTTATTTCCACCTTCTTATATGAAATATATAAGAAGACAAATAATTAACATCTCGAAACTTGCAGTTGGTCTTGTAATGTTAAACTTTTCAAATTTTACTTTTGCAGCGACCCGCTTGTACCGAAATAAATAAAAAAAAACTAAAACGTTCTCAAACTTAATTAAAGTTTCTCCAACAAAAGTGTGTCGTGTATTTTATAAGGTTTCGCCTAGCTTCCGATAGGTGGGGCAAGTCAGGAGAGTTGGCTGGCCAC
Source organism: Acleris emargana (assembly GCA_927399475.2). Lineage (NCBI taxonomy): Eukaryota > Metazoa > Arthropoda > Insecta > Lepidoptera > Tortricidae > Acleris > Acleris emargana. Next base: position 3,632,300 of record OV656858.1, read on the forward strand.
TGATTCATTACGAACGAAGTTTTAATTAAGACTCTAATAGTTTCCGAGTGCAGGTAGAACACGTGTGCTAAATTTTTGCTTGTGTTCCAATTTGTTAGTAAGTTTGTAATTAGCTATTGTCACCTTCTTTTATGAAGTAATTATCTTTATATTGTAAAAACAAAGTCGCTTCCTGCCGTCTGTGCTTTCTGTATGACCTTTCAAACGACGCAACCGATTTGAATTTAAGTTATATATCTTTAATACACAGAATGATTTAAGAGAATGGTTTTTATTTTAAAATAAAGTTTAGATTGTGTACGGGTACGGGTTAATAAATAATAAACAAAAACTAGGTTTCAAAGTTTTGTTTTCTAAATATGTCGTTTATTATGAATGCGTTTATAATTTTTCTCCATTAAATACTTAGAGATTAACTTGTAATAATTATTTATTTCTAACTTTTTATTATTCTTTTTTTTTTTCATTCGCGTCACTATCACAGCCAAATATCTATTGCTAATAAACCCTTTTCTAGGAAGGTTTTTTAAAGAGATTACTATTAACTGAAAAAAGAGTATTTATAATGTCGTTCACTCAATTTATTTTTTACAGTTCAAAGGAAACTCCGCCTTTTTTTTTGTAGTTGTAGTTGTTTGTATCCAGTAGCAAGTATTTCTATTGTATTAAATACTTCTAAATACTGCCCATCCATCTTTGATTAACCTTCATTTCTATAACCCAAATAAAATCTAAATGATCTGTAAATTCATTACAGTTTTCCATTCAATCCTGGTTATCGACTCCCCAATAAATGTAAAACGATTGTTTTCGTTCGTCGCTTGAACCACAAGTATAACCACCCGAAATGATTTGGCAACAAGCCAAATGCCTGCTATGTTTCTTGCGGGGTGCGGATATATCATCCTGTAGAAGAAAACACGTTTTAATAAGCCATAATATTTTCAGTCTGAGATACTTTTACTAGAGGTTTTGGCAACAATCTTTGAAATGTAATTACTTTTAGATATAATATACGCTTGTCATACAATTCAAATATAATTCATTTTTTGCGAGATCAGGGGGCTCTTTTTACGGTGATTTTTCATGTTTGTATGAAAAAAAAGGCATATTTTAACTCTTTGAAAGTTTCTAATTTCAAGGTGAAAGGACGACATTTAGAGGTTGCACAAATTGACCACTTATGCTATAGCAAATTTCCAATGTTTACTATTTTTGCATAAACAATAACTAACTTTCCAGTCAACTTATGTCAAACACTAATGATATCGACTATCATCACCATTTTTATGCCTTTTGCGGCACTGGAGAATTTGCATAATCATAAAAATTGGTTCAAATAGTGGTCTAACTGTGCAAACCTTAAATCTCGGTCCAGGGTCTCTATTCTACGGATTTAAAACCATATTGTATTATTAAATTGACATTTATGGCGGCCCTCATGTCATTGTTGGACATGTTCGCATTCATTCCTCGTTCTCAAGCGATCTTTGCTAAGCGATGTGTACTGAAACTGACTGAGAAAGCAAGATAAATACGGACTTTTCCGACCAAATGCGATGTCATGTCATGTGTATGCTTACTACATCTGTCAATCTTATTTGTATAAAGCCTTTTATTTCGTAATAAAACAAAGTTCCTGCAAAATGTATCTAGTGTAAAAGTGATTTTAGATCACTTACAAATAATTCAAGTTTGAGATATTACCTTACCTATGTCTCAATACACAATGTCCCGTCTTCAGCAAAGGTATTTGAACGAAGTACGAAAATAATATTTTAATTATGTTTTTAAAATCCAATTTCACACTTACTTACACACATTTTGTTTTTATTGTTCTAATTTTTTTTTATTTCATCATCATCATGTCAGCCGAAAGACGTCCACTGCTGGACATAGGCCTTCCCCAAGGCTCCCCACTCAGACCGGTCTTGTGCTTTACGCATCCACCGCGTTCCCTCGATCCTTACAAGGTTGTCACTCCATCTTGTTTGTCGTCGTCGTCTCCCGGTCCGCGGACGCCACTCAAGGACCTTCTGACCCCATCGGCCATCAGTCCTGCGAGCGATGTGCCCCGCCCACTGCCACTTAAGTTTAGCTATTCTTCGGGCTATGTCGGTAACCTTAGTTCTACTGCGGATATCATCATTTCTGATTCTATCACACAGAGAATCCCCGAGGATAGCCCTCTCCATAGCCCTCTGAGTGACTTTGAATTTAGCCTTGTCAATAAACTTTAACGATAACTGTTCAATAGGCAAAAACTAAAATGTAAAAGTGACCGTTTCTTTCGGAATTCAAATCTCCTTAACGGTTAACCTCCAGAGTCGTACAGTCGCGAACCGGGCTTGTTGAGCCACTTACCCGTGTTCCTAATTTGGCTATGTAATGCAAATCGAATAGCTGTCAGCCAGTCGTTGACATCGGTTATTGAATACACGGCTAAATTACGAACAATGGCAAGTGGCACAACAATCCCGGTTCGTGACTGTACTAAAACTAGTACATAATACAAGCATTGAAATAAAAATCCAGTGCAAAGGAAGTTAAGGGGCACTTCTAGTGTTTTCATGATAAATCTCAAATTAGAAAATTGACTTTATTTCATTCGCAATAGATTGATATTCCATTGACAGATTCCCTTGCATGGTGGGCCTTAAGCGTACTTTGGGAAGAACCATTTTGGTTAAACTACATACATACATACATACATAAACTCACGCCTTCATTCCCAGAGTGGGGTAGGCAGAGCTACAGAATTACCAACAACTCTAAAAACTTGCTTTACTTGTGGGAGGACCTTGTGCAGGGTCCGTCCGGGTTGGTACCACCATCTTATCCATTAACCTACCGCCAAGCAGCAGTGTTCGCATTGTTGTGTTCCGGTTAGGGGATAAGACAGCCGGTGAAATGACTAGCATAGCGGCATTCCATCTTAGTCCTCAGGGTTGGCAACGCATTTGCAGTCTTAGGATTGCGGTCTTGTGAATGCGAATGTCTATGGGTCACAGTTTCCACTTACTATCAGGTGGCCTGTGTGCTCGATTGCCTTCTATGATAAAAAAAAAAAAAACTTGTTGATAACTCTTTAACCACATTTTGCACAAGTAGGCTAAGATGTTTCCCAGTGTATTAGTGACAGATTGCAAGCCCATCGCCTAACAGTACTGTACTACAAGCCTTTATTCCCTTAGTCGCCTCTTACGACATCCACGGGAAGACATGGAGTGGCACAATTCTAATCCGGCCACCACACGAACTAACATTAAACTAACATTTGTAAAAATAATGCATCAGCATCAGGTCATGCGTTTGGAAGCTACAATATCACACACACATAAATTTACGTTAAATTATAAGACGAAATTTTTTGTTCAGTATTTGAAAATAACTTGAATGAACAACAACAAGAACGCAAAACTACTGTCTAATTCTGGAGCCCTAGTTAAAAAGGGTAAAAGTCTCCTGAAGATCAAGTGAAAAATGGTTTAAGTCTAGTACACTCCGTTTTTGCATATACCCTTTTTATAACGTGCTAAGTCGACTTATATCCAGGGGTCGAAATTTTCATAGCACTTTTGAGCTGTCATAGGAACTTCTCGTTTATCGACTTCGGATATACATATTTTATCGATACATTATAGAACACAACATATTAAAGAAGATTAAAAGTATAGGTAAACAACAGGCGGTCTTATCGCTAAAGAGCGATCTCTTTCAGATAATGATAATCTATTTATTTTATAGAAAAACGAATAAAGAAACACTTAGTCTTGTTTGCACTAAAACAGACTGAACATGAAATTCATAAATGATAAAACACTGAACTGAACTGATTAAAATGTTAACTATTAACTTTTCATTATTTTTATTGCAAATCTCTATTTCACGTTTTTAATTCTTCTCTTTAGCGATAAGACCGCCTGTTGTTTACCTATACTTTTAATCTTCTTTAATATGTTGTGTTCTATAATGTATCGATAAAATATGTATATCCGAAGTCGATAAACGAGAAGTCCCTATGACAGCTCAAAAGTGCTACGAAAATTCCGACCCCTGCTTATATCCTTTAAAGGGTTGCGTAAAAAAATTCACAGAAGATGTATTTCTGTTGCCGCTATAATAACAAATACTAAAAATGAATTTAAGTGGGGCTCCCATACAACATACGTGATTTTTTTGCAGTTTTTTGCTTAATAATGGTACCTACGGAACCCTTAGTGCGCGAGCCCGACTCGCACTTGGCCGGTTTTTTATGCTACTACTAGTCAAGACGACATACCCCATTTTCAGTAGGCCCCCAGAATTGAGGCTGTAATAATTTGTGCCTCGTGAGACTTAAACGACGATGGCTTTCCTGAGTAAACTAACTACGACATTAAGCTAGTACCGTCACGTTTAAATTAAATTATAAAAGGGCCTTACGTTAAACATAAGTAGTTATCTTAAAACCCACACGCTCGTCTTTATGCCAAAACTTTAACAAGGCGTTGCTTTAATCTTAAACTTTCCGGGACAACCCTACATCCTCCATGCCAAGGGCTCACTCAGCAAGCCTATTTTGCATGACAATAAAACCTCCTGGCCGTGAACGTTTAGGCATAAGATAGCCATAAAAACTGCCAGTGTGAACATCGCTATTCTTAAAACGTAGGATACAAAATAAACTGCAAAAAGTCTTTAATGTCAGCTGCGTTCGTGTTGGCTCGGGCTTCGACCTAGTTGGCAACTCTCATAGATACATCCCACACTTTTATTTACTGTTGGGGTAAACATCGCCTTGGCGAATATCGCATAGGCCATTAAAAGATGCAATGCCAACTGTGTAGGCGATTTGAATTAGGAAGGTATTAAATCATAGACAATCTGATGTTGTCGGTGAACTTTATCAAATTTTCTGGGTCATTTTTTTTTGTATTTAAGCAAAAGCAATGGCATTTTTACCCGACTGCCGAAGGAGGCAATGTTTTGACTTGTATGTTTGTATGAATGTGTCTTTGTTCCATTATAAAGGTTGATCAGATGGCCCGATTTAGACAAGCCAGGTGTCGTTACATTTGTCTTAACGTCTTTATTTATTTATTTAATCTTTATTGCACAAAAGAATACACTTTATTTACAAAAGGCGAACTTAATGCCATAAGGCATTCTCTACCAGTTAACCTTTGGGCAAAGCAGAGATTGTGGTGGCAGTGCAACATAGGGTCTAACATATATGTAGCTTAAACGTAATAATATATACCTACATACCAATATATTAAAATAAATATAAATACTTACATAAATACATTATTTATTTATTGTACTGGTACTTTTTTTATTTAATTGGAATTGGCGAATTGAAAAATAAATACAATGACACCAGAACTAACATTGTATTGACGAGATTATCCAAACAGCACTTGGGTTTAAAAGCTTTCTTTTTGTCATTCCAATTGGGAATATAAAAGTTTTTTTTTTATTAATTGCTATTATACTCGTATATTTCCAGAGTTGATATGTCTTCATTGGCCCAACAGATTTTAACATAACCTCGCTAAAGACTTTCTCGATTAAACAAACTTTCTTTTTAAAAACAGACCTACGTTACGGGTAGAAAAACTCAATATCCCTGGGGGGGTTAAAACTGTTTGGCTGGTATAGAGTGCTCTAATTGGGTTGGGATATAAATAGATATACCCAAAACTTCATGAACTCCGCGTAACTCATACTATAATTAACTGTAACCTCACTTAACTTAATCAACTTTGTATCGTTAAGTGATAATGTGCCTACGAAGCTAGATAGAACAGAATATAATAGAATATAATAACTTGATTTCAGGCGACAATGCCCTGATTTACAAATACTTTACAGAATAAAAATTGTTTCTTAAAAAACAAAATTAACAAGCTTTTGTTGCCGACTGCACTTTGATTTTGCAAAACCTTTATCTGCATATCAAGACCAAACTATTGAGTCCTAACACGGTGAGTCTACGGTAAAAATAGAGGAGATCCTGTCGCCACCTTCCGACTCCATCATCAGATCAGCTCGTAGATACCATAATATTGCATTGTCATCGGTAATAAATTTCTTGAGGCATTTCTTCTCGTCAGAGTGGTCTCCTCTTGAGAAATGTTGGTAGATTTTTGATGTGTTATATATAATATATATCACTACATAGTATAAAACAAAGTCGCTTGCGCTGTCTGTCCCTATGTATGCTTAAATCTTTAAAACTACGCAACGGATTTTGATGCGGTTTTTTTTAATAGATAGAGTGATTTTTAAGGAAGGTTTATATGTATAATACATTCCACGCGGGCGAAGCCGCGGGCGGGTCGCTAGTATAATATATAATAGTTCCTTTTTTTATAGTTAGTTAAAAGGCTAGAGGGGTTATTATGACATAGCAATGAAGTTCTGTTTACGCTGATAGAAAAAGATAGAGCTATATAACTTCTATAGCTCTGTCCTTTACACTCAACGTAAAACGAACTGCATAGCTATGTCATAATAACCCCTCTAGAGCTTAGTTCAAGACCAGTACAATTTATGTAACATTGTCCCCAGATATTGATTTATGAATTATGACATCAATCGATGACCAGATAATTATAAACTACGTATCAAATGTATCAAAGATAAATTTGTCAATTTATACACCTTCAAGATGGCGTCATTTTATATGGATAAGTTTGCGTTGTTTGGTGCAGCAGTAAAGTAGTCTTACGTACGATGTTTCCCAGTTAATACGTCTTTTTGGTGGTCCATTTGTTAGACTGGACGCTGAATTTGGAAGAACACAAGATAAAATAAGTATGAGAATGTTTATTTGGAAAAGAGAATAAGTTAAAAGCCCGTGTGGTTGCCGGGTTAGAATAGTGCCACTCCATGTCTTCCCGTGGATGTCATAAGAGGCGATTAAGGGGATATAGGCTTGGAGTACTGTTACGCGATGGGGTTGCCACCTGTCACTAATATGCTGGTAAACATCTTAGCCTATTTGTGCAAATTGTTGTTACTGAAATACGTATCAACAACTTTTTAAAGTTGTAATTCTGTAGCTCTGCCTAGCCCACTCTGGGATTACAGGCGTGAAGGTATGTATGTATGAGAATAAGCTAGACAAATAATCGCTAAACACTTCAATAATACACTGGGAAACATTTTGGCCTACTTCTGCAAAAGTGGTTACAGAATTATTAAGAAGTTTTAAGACTTGGTAATTATTTTGCTCTGCCTACCTCACTCTGGAATAAAGGCGTCAGTTAATGTATGTATATACTTCACTATCCTTTAAATTACTAAAGCAGCAGTGTTGTGTTTCAGTGTAGGGATAAGACAATCAGTGTAATTGCTAGCTTAGAGGTATTCCGTCTTGATCCTCAGGGTTGGTGCGCACTTACTGTCTTATGATTCTAGTCTTGAGAATGCAAGTGTCTATGGACCACTTATCCCAATTATCATCAGGTAGGTAGTGTGCTCTTTTGCCTTAATTTAAAAATATTAATTAATTAATTATTAACTTCACGCCTGTAATCCCAGAGTAGGGTAAGCAGAGCTACAGAATTACTCACAACTTTAAAAAAATGTTTATAATTTAATTAGTACCACTTTTTGCACAATAAGATGTTTACCGATATTATATTTAAATAAACACTGCTAGATCAAAATAGTACTAACTCAAAATGCAACTGTGTTTTAAAATCAACTTTAATACAACGTCCATGAGCTTGAAACAAAACAATGATTTTAAGTTGATACTGTTTTGATGTCAATAGTGTCTCATAATCACAACATAACTTAAGCTAACCTAACAACGAAAATAATACATTTACATGACCCTATCTATTAGTTTAAATCAATCACTAAAACAGTGGCAAGACAAATCCTGTGGTCCTAGTGAATAAGTCTTCTGAAGGTCAAGTGAAAAAGGGTTTAAGTCTAGTACTGTCCGTTCATGTATATACCCTTTTTTATTCCGAGTTAAGTCGACTTGTACTCTTTTTTACTAAGACCACAGAATTAATACTTGAAAGTACGGGAAGAAGTTCTTGCCGTACTTCCAAGTCTTGGACCACACGGCGTCACAAAGTTTGTTTAGGGCTGCCCCTCTCAACCGGGTCCGAGCCAAATTTAATTATATAATTCAAGTGTAACCCTTCTAGAACCTCTGCCGTCCAAATAAAGGGTGGTTCACAGTTCTGGACACCTTTCTTGAGGAGCGGCCTTGTTCATTGGTCCTTGAGACTGATTACACTTCAATTTGAGACGGAATAGAAACAGAGGTGTTCTATTCAACTTGTATTGTAGCTACATCGTCAGCTAGTTGACTCGTTATTATGTTAGTTTGGTACTTACGAGTATGGTTACTCGATTTTGCCGTCCTTGACATTGGTGACATTAAAGTATTGGGATGACTTCTTGGCTACTCGTTACTGGTAAAAACTAGTTACAAGTGTGAAAATGTAGTTTTTTTTTTTTTTTAACTGTTGTCTTTTCTTACAGATTGGCCCCTTTAAGAAACACTTTGACACTTTTAGGATCTTTTGTGCAATTATCCTCTTACGCACTCAGTTGTTTGAATTTGCAGATTTCCTCACCATGTTTTTCTTTTATCGTAAGCACCGGATAATGTAATTCAGTTAGAAAAGTCATTGGTACACGGCACTGCCGAGATTCTAATTTGGTACGTTACGATCACGAGTCGAAGCCCTAAGTCACTACGCCACCGACGACACGCTCTCAAACCGTTCGACATCATACAATAAAAAACATGTTTAATTTCTAGCAAACAGAATGTAAACTTGTTTTTTTTAAAGTATTTTAGGTTTGCAATAACACGTTTCAAACACTCTTATTATGGTAACTAATAAATTAAAAGACATTGAACTTTATTAATGTCTAAAAACGTACTATATTATCATTTTATAATACAAAAACGCAAATACGCTATCGGTAAAATCGTGTATATATTTTATAAGAATATACGATCACAAGCAACGAACCAAGAAAACACATCGTTGATATATTCAAACGTTGTGCTATATGAAGGGCGTTTATAAAACATAGGATCCACAACGCATTGACATGCAAAGATCATATTGCATGCATGGGCAACCCTTGTCAAAGTCGCCCGATATCTGCTGGAATATTCCGATATACCTACAACATTCAATGAATACATCTACTAGGGCAAAATACTTGAACAATAAGTTCTTCTAATAATAATTTAACCTTTTGAACGCCGTACGTCAAATACAAAATGCGTCACTCACACGCCTAACATGTTTGCTATGCTAAGCAAATTACAACTTAATCCATACGAAACAATGTCTCTTTTAATCCCTAACTTGTGTCGGCTATGGCCGTCGGTGGCGTCAGTGGCACGATTTTCAGTTGTCGGCCAGAGCCGACTGTGGCGTTCAAAAGGTTAAAGGGTGCCGTACCTGAAGGGAGCTCAATTAATATGCCTACGCTGTACGTCCGTCCTGATTTAAAGAGCTGTCTTTTAATCCTTAATAGAATTTGGGTTGTTTTCTTTTCAAAATACTGTCATTACGGCGGATTTACTGACAAATTAAAAACTTTGAGTGTGAAATAATAACGTAACGAAAAAAGAATCATGCTTATTTAGGTTTGTCTCAAAAGCATACTAATTTATTTTTGTTCTTTATGTCCTTAGAAAATAATGAAAACAAATTTCTACTTATGGCCAAAGAGTTTTAACGCCACAACAAAACGCAGAACACAAATAAACGCAGTTACAAACAAAATAACGTGATTCCGACCACTAGTCCAAAACAGGCCTAGAAACACTGATCTTAAAAAAAAAAAATGCTCTTGACATAAACCAATATAAACATGATTTTTATGATGGAGTCATAGAGTCTATGATGGAGCAATAGTATGGACCCGCTTTTACATGGATAGCCTCCAAGCTAGCAATTTCAATGGTTTTTACAAATGCTTCCTACATTACAAGGCAATGTAGCAATCAATTGCTGGCTAATCCTGTTAGGTAGTGTAGCTAATCAATCGCCGCTTCGGGTACGGTTAGATGACCCCGGAATTTCCTGGAATTGAATTGATAAGTGGATATGGATTTTGCCTATTTGTGCAAACGTTCGTTAAATGTAATGTCACCTTCTATCTAGCTGAATAAGAAAGAGACAGTAACGTGTTTAGACGTAATTATTTAATTTGCTTTTTTTTAATGAAATGGGTGGCCTTCAGACCGGTCTTGTGCTTTTCGTATCCACCGCGTTCCCGCGATCTTCACAAGGTCGTCACTCCATCTTGTTGAAGGCCTACCTACAGCTCGTCTCCCTGTCCGCGGACGCTACTCAAGAACCTTCTGACCTCATCGGCCATCAGTCATACGAGAGATGTGCCCCACCCACTGCCACTTAAGTTTAGCTATTCTTTGGGCTATGTCGGTAACCCTAGTTCTACTGCTTATCGTCATAATCGGATATCATCATTTCTGATTCTATCACGCAGAGAAACCTCGAGCATCGCCCTCTCCATAGCCCTCTGAGTGACTTTGAGCTTTCTTATGAGGCCCATTGTTAGGGCCCACGTCTCAGATCCGTAAGTCATAACTGGCAACACACACTGGTCAAAGATTTTTGTCTTCAAACACTGCGGTAATTTGTACGAAAAGATGCTGCGAAGCTTTCCGAACGCTGCGCAGAGCCTCCGACTATCACGGGAGTTGGCGCGATATGGACATTGGACATGACTTTCGTATTGTCCGTGTTCATTCTCAAGCCAACTCGGCCGGAAACTCTACTGAGGTCGGCGAGCATTGCACTGAGGTCTTCCATGGTCTCAGCCATGACTACGATACTGTCAACAAATCGAAGGTGAGTGATGTTGAAGGTGAGTGATTTATGTTGATGCTTCGTTCTTTCCAGTCCAGAACCTTAAAAGCATCCTCCAATGCAGCGGTGAACAGCTTCGGAAAGGACTCATCTCCTTGTCTGACTCCCCGCTGCAGAGGAATAGGCTTCGTGCTCCGGTCCAATTATGTACAAAGTATACTAGACTTATGCCGATTTTGACCTCAACCTCTGGACACTTGTCTTGTATCCTTTTTCACTAGAGCCACAGAATTCTGCACTGTATTTTACGTTTTCTCAACATAATCAGCTCACTTTTTCCCGACACTAGATTAATTTCACCCTGCATTAACTGAAAACCTCTAAGACAAATGCTTTCCTCATTACAATAATTACGCGTATTTCTCAACCCAAGCCGCGGAATTTGTATACGTTAATCTGGGTTATTTAGTATGGTATCATCCATCCCAGCCAAGTTTCACCGCTAATGGCTTATCAGACGTATGACTTGTAAAGTTGGGGAACATCAACTTAAATTTAGGATGCGTAAGTGATTTCAAACTCGAATTAAGGTCGGGGTTTAAAATAAATGCGTAATTTATTTATGGAAGATGAAAGAGGCCTTTAAAATTGTAGTGGCTTGAATCCGTTGATAATATTTCTGAAATTTATAATGCCTTCTTGTAAAATGTTTCCTATAAACAGCGTGCTAAGTCTGATCCTTGGATATTTATGTTTATTGTTATTTAGTAACAATTAAATTTTTGACGGATTGCGTCGTATTAGTAACTTTTTTGTAGTACCCAAACACAGCCTTAACTTAATAACAATTTTGGTCCATTTTGAGACGGTGGATAAACGTGTAATATGGAAGTATTAATACCATACAACTGACTCCTTAGTCGCGCAGTGAAATTCACTTGTAGTTGAAAAGCTACTTTCAACAATATTTAAATCTATATATCTATTTTGTTACATTGATAGTACTTGGTATATTGGTATTTATTTCCAATACAGAATCTTAAGTACCCGAAACCGACGTGTGTGCATGACTCGATGTATGAATGTTGAAGAAGCGAAAGAAATTTGTCAAGATCGTAGCAAGTGGAAAGAAGTGGTCTCTGCCTACCCCTCTGGGAAACAGGCGTGATTTAATGTATGTATGTATGTACAGAATTTAATAATAATACAATTAAAAATTAAAACTTAACGTTTTTAACTTAAAATAAAACTAAGCTACTCAAATATTAAATATATAAATAATAATCACTACTATAAAAAGAACACCCCCTCTAGCAAGTCCGCTCGCGGCATGGTCCCTATGATATGACACTGGCTGCATTACCTCTATGGATAGCTACCTAGCTAGAGTGTATGGGCCGAGATGAAAGGGCCTTAATAAAGCTTATAAGTGAAGCCAAAATTTATGTGTGTTTAAAACCTACCTAACTTTAAAAGTAACCTAGAAAGTGGTTCTTGATATATTTAAGGCGGTTAATTTTAATTACACTTCCAACATACAGGATGACTTAGATGTTAAACAAAACTTAGTAGCCCAAAGGTTTGCCAAGAAATACCAACACATCTTATCATCCTCTAGCAATAGTTGGGAACTCCTAATATCTGGGTAAACACACTTATGTATGAGTTGTATGACATTGTGGCGACGAAGTTTAACTTAATCTTAGCAAAGTTTGATGAATGTTGTATTACGATAACTGAATAGGTTTTTGACAATAATGACATTAGTTTTGAAGGAAACAAGTGCGGTAGACCAAATTTAGATGGCAGAATTTCAAAAGTTAACGACTAGTTTCTTAAGGGGCTACCATGCTTATAACAGATATTTTTGATGAAGTTTAAGTTCTAATAACTCAGTTAAAACTTAAAGTAAATTTAAGAAAAAAAAAAAAAACTATATATAAAAAAGAGGATGTCCTGACTGACAAATTCAACTCCTAAAGGGAAAAAAGGGACTGCTACGTTTGTATGGGAAAAATGATTTTATGGTCCAATTTACTTGAAACGTTGTAGAAATGCTTTTCAATGCAAATAATTAGACACGTATCTCAACGATTACTAACATTCAACCCCTAGATGGATGAAAGGGGTTTGCAAAGTTCGTATGGCAAAAATTTTTTCATTGTTAAATTTGATTGAAACTTGGTAGAAATGTTCTTAATTGCAAATAATGAGACACACATTTCAGCGATTATCAAAATTCAACCCCTAGAGGGATAAGCGGTTGCCAAATTTGTATAGACAAAATATTTTTACGATCAAGTTTACTTGAAATTTGGTAGTAGGTAATGCTCTTCAATATAAATAATGAGACACGTATTACAGCGATACCTAAAATTAAACCCCTTGGGCAATAAAAGGGGCCCGGGTCGCAAAGTTTCAATAGGAAAAAAAACTTAAACTGTGACCCATAGACATTCGCATTCACAAGACTGCAAATGCACTGCCAACCCTGAGGTCTAAGATGGAATGCCTCTAAACTTGGTGGAAATGCTCTTTAATGCAAATAATCTACCTGTATTCACAACTTTCGGCGATTCGGGAAGAACTACCTCTGAGATGGTAAAACGGGGGGTAGAAAATTGTATGGTATACTATATATTTTCTAAAGTGAGAAACGTGGAAAATGTTGTTAGAGCTAAAAAAAATCCATTCGGCGATTTTGCAAAAAAATACGGGTAAGTTGATGGTAGAAGTTTTTGTGGGATTTTTGTAATTTTTGAAGGAAAAAATGTGGAAATGTATATTTAGGCTACTGTTTTAATAATAAAAAAATTTAGTTTCGCCGATTTAGGAAAAACTATCTCAAAGGTGGTTAAATGGTAGAAGTTTGTATAGAACTTTGGTCATTTTTGAAGTGAGACATGTGAAAATTGATATTTTGGCTACTGTGAACATCGTTGTTCAGGATATATACATAAAAAAATACTAACGGTAAATTTGGAAAATGGGGTGAAATGTGAGTTGTAGAGGTTTATATGGGAATTTGTTCATTTTTGAAGCGAGAAATGTGGAAATTGGTATTAAGGTTACCTACTGTTTACCTAGAAATTAAAAATACGACTACGACGAGTTAGGTAAATGAAACTCGGTATCAATACCATTATAAATTAAATAAAAAGCAGTTTTTAAAAGAAGTGTGAAAAGCGAGTGAAACTTTGTATGCCAGTTTGTTTTTCTTTTAGCCAGTAACTTGTAAATGAATGACACCATCTAAAAAAGTGCATCCTTCAGTATTTTTTAAACTTTTGTAAATTAATATGGGTTATGTATTAAAGTTTCAGCAGTGGTCTCTTCTTGGGATGCTATAGTACTTTTACCGATTGTCTTGACCCCACACTGCACAACAATGCAAACACTGCTGCTTAGAGGTAGGTTAATATAATAATAAATAATATCATGGACAACCTCACACCAATTGACCTCGTCCCAAACTAAACTGTTCAGGTACTATACACCTACAAGTATTTGTTCAAAACATCCAATACTCAGGAACCAACTACTCATACTTGAAAACGGGGCCGCTGGCTTGGTATTCAGGGTCACTACTAACCAGGCTAATCATCAAAATGATAAAACGATGGTAGCGAGCCGGACGAACCCTGCACCAATCTTCCACCATTTTGGTTGTGTTCCGGTTTGGGGATAAGACAGCCGGTGAAATGACTAGCATAGAGGCATTCCATCTTAGTCCTCAGGGTTGGCAACGCATTTGCAGTCTTGTGAATGCGAATGGGTCACAGTTTCCACTTACCATCAGGTGGCCTGTGTGCTCGTTTGCCTTCCTATGCCATAAGAAAAAAAAGAGAAATTGTGACCACAATACCAAAATTGCCAGCACCAGTTAACCGAGATACAGTTAATTGAATTTAGAGAACATCCGAACAATTTAAAAGTTTAAACTGGTTATTCGCAAATGCTGTGTTTACGGAACATTCCACAGTTGGATTAAAGCTGTTACGAATAAAGTTTTAGCTGAAAGCCTGTGCCCGTTAGCTACTCGCGTTTTGTATGCCTGAAGCGTTTTTTGGGAAGTTACAGGCTTAAATTAATTAGTGGCTAAAATAGTTTAGACTCCAAATTTGCAATTAATCGATGGCTAACAGAAAAGTTTTGCTTATTTTTTTGACAGCAGTGAGGAACTTTGCTGATCCGCAATCAAGCCCCTGGTTTAAGATAAAACATAGCTCTAGGTTTCCTTTCTACATAAATCGTATCTTCAGTACAATAGTGACCTTATTAAAAATTTCAGCTTTCAAACTTCAGGTCATAAAGTTATTATTATAGAGACCTAACTCTAAATTTAAAAAAACTGAATTAGGTGGTATATGAAGGCAAACGAGCACACAGGCCACCTGATGGTAAGTGGAAACTGTGACCCATTGACATTCGCATTCACAAGACTGCAAATGCACTGCCAACCCTGAGGACTAAGATGGAATGCCTCTATGCCAGTCATTTCACCGGCTGTCTTACTAGAACTATCGTTACGTTGAAAATACGATAACATATCAAAGCCAATAATGATTTTACCGAGTAAAATAACTGTGTACGTTCACGAACTGAATCGTTCTATCTAAATCTGATCACGATTACAGAAGATTCGTTAAACTTCTCGTCGAACTTTCAATACAGAATACCAGTTCGTTATATAGAAACAAATTCAACTTTGTTCGGGCGTAGTTTCGTGTATGTGAACCAAATTGGATGATTTCGTTTCTCTTCGAGTCCAAAATGTTCGTGATGGGCATAAATAAATTCGGCTTTATCTACCTTTTTTTTTATTTGAATCTGATAAACGTACCATCTTTATTTTGAGTGGTTTTGTAACATTAAAAATGTTTAGTTACGCAATTTTAATAAAATTGCTTCAAACTATAAATAGGTTAAGTTTGTAGATGTAAGATTAGAGAAATTAAGTGAACCTTTTAATTTATTAAGTATAATTTCCGGCTCTATAATTATACGAAAATTTAAATTATAATCTAACCCTCTTATTCATAAACGCACAATAGCTACAGTGTCCTTGAAATATGCTTTTTCCTTATCTATCATTCTGACATTTATATTTGATAGAAAGGGACAACGCAGACTATAATTAAAATAGGATTGTAGTGCGTTTATGAATAACGATAATTTAATAATTCCTACTCCATCATTTTAATTTTGGTCTTTTATTAAACAATTTCAGCACACAAGGAACCAGTCTTGTCTACTCTGCTCAGTCAAACTGTTTTGGGGATCGTATTTGTTTCTTCGGAACTCTATTTTACTTGCTAAAACTAGTGCTAACGGAAAATTAACATGTTTTCATTTATTTTGACACTGTCAACAATGTTTGGTTATCTGATGCTGACTAAATAATCATGGACTAAGTGAATCTAGTTTATGTATAGACCTACAGATATCATTGGTTTTTAGGGTAAGAGCTTCTCCTGTCTTCCTGGAGCGTGTGGACGCAAACGTGTATTCAGTTCTGTAAAAATGTAGATATTGTAGTCATGGATTAAATAGATTTTATAATCTCATGTGAGTGTTCATATTTAACATCATCACCACCCAGGAATCATAGAAACGCGCTAAACATCTTAGCCTAATTGTGAAAAATGTGGTTACAGAATGATTGATAAGTTTTTATAGTCGTTGGTAATTCTGTAGCTCTGCAACCCCGCTCTGGGAATGAAGGCGTGAGTTTATGTATGTATGTATATCATAATAATGTCTAAAGCAATATGGTTTTACCATAGCATAGTAGAATAGAGCCCAAGGATAAATACTGCCCTTCTTAGCCAAAAAGCTGTAACTCAAATCAAATAACCAATCAATGCAGTATGAATTATATTCCGTTAGTAATGAGGTTGATATTACTACGGGAGTTTTATCCGAGATACTGCCTATTGAAGGGAACCACTATTTTTCTTACTGTTTTGGTCAAGCAAAGACCAAAAAATTATTAGCTACTTATGTACATTGACTTTTAATTGAGGATGATAATTCCCATCCTTGATAACCATTGTGTCCAGTTGTCATGACAGCCAGGAGCTTAGTGTCAGTGGTCAGTCAGGTCTTACCGGATCTCGTTAGCTTAGTTCTCGTCCCGTTAGAGTGTCTACAGAGCCCCGTAATCTCCTCAGTGATATCACGTATGAAACCGGTTTAAACTAGTTTGGTCTTGTTGAAAGAGCTTCTTAACTAATATTAATTTGTGTAAAAGGGCATTTCTTTAAAAGTTTGCACCTAGTTAAGGACTAAAATGAAGGAATATTAACTTTTCCGCAGAGTTACAAAAATTATTCGTACATTTATATCCTACCTCTCAACGCCAATTAGCAGTATCTCAAATTCAATAAATTAAGTAGATTCAATTCTCACCCGTTAGTAATATGCTTGCACTTGCTGCAGGAGTTTTGGCTGAGATACCACCTTGTCTGAATAACAGTTTAGCTAATTTTCGTAATTCAGTGGAAAAGTTAACGTTTCTTAATTTAGTCCTTAACAATTTTTTTTATGGCATAGTGAAGACAAACGAGCACACAGGCCACCTGATGGTAAGTGGAAACTGTGACCCATAGACATTCGCATTCACAAGACTGCAATGCAGTATCCTAAGACTGCAAATGCGTTGCCAACCCTGAGGACTAAGATGGAATGCCTCTATGTAAGTCATTTCACCGGCTGTCTTATCCCCAAACCGGAACACAACCATTCGAACACTGCTGTTTGGCGGTAGGTTAATGGATCAGATGGTGGTAGCGATCCGGACGGACCCTGCACAAGGTCCTACCACCCGTAAAACTAACAAACTAGGTGCAAACTTTTAAATAAACGCCCAAAAAGCATGACTTAAAGATAATAAATATTATAATTATAGACAAAAACCCCCTATATAATGGCGACTCCCTACTGTGTGTCGTGTTTGTCGGTGTGGATAAACTTGGATAAAACATCTGTCACTGTGTATCTAATATTTCAGTGCGAGAGTGACTTATATTTTATTTACCACGATAAACGAAACCATAACAAGGGCCCTCATGTCTCTTAGACGCAAATGATTTTTATAAATTTTAGCTAAAAACCATTCCTGTTACTTTCGCATTCATTAAAAAAGAAAACACTTCTAATTTGACCCATTTGTTACCAGCTACAATGCCTAGAAGGTATTTGGGGTTCGTAATTGTCTCTCACTTGCTCTCATACGCTCTTATTAAGAGCGAGTGAAAAAGAAGTACAAACCCGAAGCCTTTGTGCTCATAGACTACATTATTGAAGACATTGTGTTTGAATCAGCCGCCATTACTGTCCAATAAATAAAAGACGTCACAAAGTTGACAATACAATTACATAATATAAAAACCAGTTGTTTATACGTCGTAGTAGAAAGGAACTTCTAGTGATAGAGATATAAATAGTGAAATCCGATAGAAAGAAAGAAATAAAAAACATTAATTTGGAAGAACAAAACTAACGAAAATATGTCAAAACTACTGAACCTTTGTGCCGGACGATGTAAAATACTTCCTGCTCAGTGTGATGCTGGAGTTTCAGGCAAGAGCTGGTTTTCCTCAGGAACCAATTGGTGACACCACGGCAGATCACACAAACATTAAAACTTAGAAAAAAGTAAAACTTCCAATAAAAATAACAAAAATATATAGGAAAACAAAACCTACACATAAACCACAAACTAAACTATTGAAAGCTACAAATAAGTATGTAGTGATAGTTTAGGGTCTCTTAACTTATATACATAATACCTTTAACCTCTAAGATACGTGTAGCAAAACAAAAGCATAAATATTACGCAAGAGCCTAAGCCCTAAGAATTTCAAGTAAAACCAACTCATATTTAACTTCATCAGTAAACAAAATGTAAATCAAGGTAATCAGAGATAAAATATTTCAACGCTGGGCCGGTATTTTCACCTTTTTCCTTGGATTTGGGAATAATATTTTACGTTTGAGGAAAAAATATAGTTGATTGTCTGAAGTCAGTAGGTAATTTAAAAATACTGGTGGTGGAGGTGCCAGGATTGGACCCAAATTTTTACCATAATGTATTATTTTGTGGTTTGCCATATATTTTTATAATATTTACTTAACTAAGGATTATCTATTTGTGAGATGTTCTAGATCTGTGTTATCTCATAGATTTACAAAAACTATGCATGAGCATGTCGGACCATGCTCAATGTAGGGTTCCAACGCTATTACTACAAAAAAAAAGACCTCGAAAAACAACATGCTATGAACTAATTTCGTGTTTAAAATTAGTGATTAAAAGTGTCTTAGATAATTGTAGTAGGTATAAAAACTGTAGTCGCTTGTTCTTTTTGAGTTCAATATTTCATAAACAGTCCCTTTAATCTAAAAAATTGGTAGTACCATGTGCATAGTGTTTTTTAAAAGCTATCCAAAAATAGATTATTTAGTGTTGTAATGAAAAAAAAACTAACCTATGATTTACTTATGTACCCAGATATCCAAAAAAATATACAGTTTTTTCGGTGTAATGTAAATTTGAAACTGTGTCAAATAACAGTTTTGTAGTACCAAGGGTCTATGAGCTAGACCGTGGACCTACAGACGGACGGACAAAGGGACAGACGGATATAATAGTTTGACCCCGCTGAAGCGTACTGAATTTAAAATTTCTTCAAAACCCGTGAACGTGTCAACGCAGACGAAGTCACGGTGAGAAACTGGTGATAAATTAGTAGTTGCTTAGTGATGATTTTCATACAAAAGTTTGAAAAAGGAACGAGTCGATTGTATCTAAAATTACTCTTAGGCCGGTATTATAAAACTAATTTTAGTTGAGATGCCCATCTCAAGATACATCAAAATAAATGTCAAGCCATAGAAAACTGTCATTATTGAAGCATCTTGAGACGAGCATTACAGCCGAGATCAGTTTATTAATACGGCCCTATTACGACACTATGGTAGGGCCTTTACCAACTGAGCGTAAGGGCAATAAATCATTTTTATCGGACTCTCTCGCTCGTACTCGTGGGGCTTATGGCGAGCGTAAGGGATACAAGATAACGCTGATACTACACGCTTCTTTTACGCTGGCCATAAGCTCCACGAGTACGAGCGAGAGACTCCGATAAAATGATTTATTGCCCTGGTGCTCAGTTGGTAATGGCCCTACAATAGGCCAATTTGTATGAAATTTGTCGCCTTGATTTTTGTTTTATCATACTATCCACAAGAAATTTGTCTTATGATCCTTGAACTCCATATTTCATCCAAGAAAACAATAAAAAAACCGTATCTTTTTACGACATTCCAAACTTCGTGGGCAATGTTTTTCATAAGCCACAAGCAAACAACCGAGTTGTCAAAACAAAGTGCTATTTCTCCCACTAGAATGTTCTTGTTTTCGAGAAAATGTCATTCCGTCGGATGTTGGTTTGTTTTGCGGCCGCGGTGGAACCGAGTAATGACCAAGACGGAAAATATAGCTTAGATGGCGATAATGGTCGAGAATTATTTGTAGGTCAGTTTAATAATTGTTTATTGGTCGCCGGCTTAGAATTGTGCCACTCCATGTCTTCCCGTGGAAGTCGTAAGAGGCGACTAAGGGAATAAAGGCTTGTAGTACTGTTAGGCGATGGGCTTGCAACCTGTCACTAATATGCACTGTTAAACATCTTAGCCTAGTGGTGCAAATTGTGGTTACAGAGTTATCAACTAGTTTTTGGAGTTGTTGGTAATTCTGTAGCTCTGCCTACCCCTCTCTGGGAATTAAGGCGTGAAGGTATGTATGTATGTATGTTGTTTACTCTTAACTAGACGACGCGTTGGCGTAGTTGTTAGTGATCTTTTCTACAAAGCTATTGTACCTTAGGGGGGCAATGGATCATTTTATCGGAGTCTCTCGCTCGTACTCGTGGAGTTTATGGCGAGCGTAAGGGATGCGTGTAGTATCAGAGTTATCTTGTATCCCTTACGCTCACCATAAGCCTCACGAGTACGAGCGAGAGAGTCCGATAAAAATGATTTATTGCCCCGACGGTCAGTTGGCAATGGCCCTACAGTAGCGGTCCCGGGTTTGATTTCCATATATTTGTGTGATAAGCGCATTTGTTTTTGAGTCTTGGAAATTTTCTTTGTATTTAAGTAATTATGTCATTGTCAAGCACCCATCAATCAATACAAGCCTAGAGTTTAGTTTGGGACTTGGTCAATTTGTGTGAGATTGTCCGCTACTATTTTTATTTTTATTTTCAGTGGATAGATAGAAAACGTAGACAAACCTTTGATTGTAATTTTAATAAAACTATACTCCAATTGTTAAGGTTTTTTAATTTATATCATAGAGAATGCAAACGGGCACATAGACCACCTGATGGTAAGTGAAACTATGACCCATAGACATTCGCATTCACAAGATCGCAATTCTAAGACTGCAAATGCACTGCCAAACCTGAGGACTAAGATGGAATGTCTTATCCCCAAACCGGAACACAACAATGCGAACACTGCTGCTTGGCGGTAGGTTATTGGATAAGGTGGTGGTACCAACCCGGACGAACCCTGCACAAGGTCCTCCCACAAGTAAAGATATTTAACTAAATGTAAACAAACCTAACCACGTGGCTCTGATCAACAGCCAATCAAAAGTGTTTGGTCGAGCTGTGACGTTGTGTCCTACTTCTATTGGCTGACGAACTATGTCTCGTGGTTTTTTTGTTTACATTTAGTTACCTAAACAATGAAGCCGTGTGGTTGCCTGGTTAAAATAGTGCCAGTCCATGTCTTCCCGTGGATGTCGTAAGAGGTGACTAAGGGAATAAAGGCTTGTAGTACTGTTTGGCGATGGGCTTGCCACCTGTCACTAATACACTGGGAAATATCTTAGCCTACTTGTGCAAAACGTGGTAACAGAATTATCAAGACGTTTTAAGACTTGTTGGTAATTCTTTAGCTCTGCCTACCCCACTCTGGGAATGAAGGCGTGAGTGTATGTATGTATGTATGTGTACATAAACAATTGGAGTATAGCATAATTTACGACCACCTAAAACTTACAGTAATTATTTCACTATACCAAACAGTATAAGCAAACAGTTGGAGCGATATCCTGAAGCAACTCATGAGTGAAATTTGGCGGGACTTAATACTTACGTCAATATTGGACTCGATTCTACAGTGGCCTCTAAACTTCCTAATTTTATTTAGGTGTAGCTAAAGCACTTTGCTATTCTATGAGCAGCTGTCATAATCAAACGACAGCGCTAATTTGGATCCGACGCTTCTTATTTTAGGCGGTCTTATACATTGTCAGCTTGACATTCTGGAATAGCACTGATTAAATCTGCCGTCTAAACTATGTCTTAAAATTAGACAATTTAGTTTAAGTTAGTTTTAGGCTATTTAAGCGATGTGCATGTAGAATCGGGTCCTTTGATATAGTAAGTTGATTACCACGCCGCTCGGGGAACATTATTCAAGGTACTGCGTCGGATATTGCATAAATATTAGTGCAATAACGTATCGGCAAGAACTAATTAGGTTATAAATTAATCCCTTAAAAAAGGGATTCCGCAAGAAAGTAAAGAAAATTACTTTTTGCAGCACAGAAAGGGAAATATTAAAAAAAAAGTCAAACAAAACGTAACAATACATGCATGCCTTTATTCCCAGAGTGGGGTACGCAGAGCTACAGAATTACCAACAACTCTAAAAACTTGTTGTTAATTCTGTAACCACATTTAGCACAATTAGGCTAAGATGTTTACCAGTGTATTAGTGACAGGGTGTAAGCCGTACTACAAGCCTTTACCTAACCTAACTCGGCAACCACACGGGGGGGGACACCTAACAGTAATTATGTAAAATAATACCAAACTGTCGGATATAAGCAGACGAATTTCTGTGGAAGTGGTAGGGATAAAACAAAATAAAAAATACACAATTACAAACAATGGGGGGGGGGGCATCATTAGTATACGAGAAAAGCATCGATAATTGAGTTAGCGGTCATTTATAATCGACACCTAGGAATATAGGTACAGGGCGAAATTAAATGACATCTATGGATTGCCTATAACGATAAACTCAATTAGGTATCGATGTTTTTCCAATATACATAAATGACATCACCAGGGATCGGAAATTCGGATCGATATTAACCTATACTTTCGCACCGGCTTTGTTGTTCAGTTGTATGGAGGCGGACTCCATAGAATTCATTACTAAAATTTCTGGAATTTCAAAATAATAAATTGCACCGGCATTAATTCATAATCAATTATTTATATTAACTGTTTGAAGTTATTTTTATGTATAGATTTACCAAATGCTATTTAATTTACCTATTACTCATTAACCTAACGAATTTATAGGAGCAAAAATGAATGTTTTATCCTACATGTAAAGTAATTATGAAATAAATACTTTATTGTAAAACGACATAAAATAATACAACCATAACTTGACAGAGATACTTGACGTTGAGATACCGAACCTGGTGGAGGCCAGGGATGCCTGGTGTGAGTCATGCCCTGGAGTGGATTTGCCAACGCATAAACATATACAAAGAGCTTGGGATAACCCTCGTCTTATGGCAATTCATGCAGCCCTTTTAGCTAATAGTCCGGACGATTCAGATCGCGCCCGTCTTCTCGCTGGCACTGCTAGTGAGTCGGGCCATTGGCTCCACGCCCTTCCCTCTCGCAACATTGGTACAGTCCTGGACTCAAGCTGCTTGCGAATATCCATCTGCTTGCGGCTTGGAGCCAAGATCTGTGTGCCTCATTCTTGCACCTGCGGTAAGGAGGTGGATGAGCTTGGTAGACATGGTCTTTCTTGTTCAAGGAGCGCTGGCCGCTTGTACCGCCACGGCGCCATCAATGATTTGATCCGTCGTTCGCTTGCCACCGCCTCTGTACCTGCTTTTTTAGAACCAGCCGGTATGATCAGAGACGATGGTAAACGCCCCGACGGAGCTACATTGGTGCCGTGGAAGCTTGGTAGGGCTCTGGTGTGGGACGCAACTTGTGTCGACACTTTTGCCCTATCTCACATACAAGCAACCCGAAATCAGGCCGGCGCAGCAGCTGATCAGGCCCAGACCCTCAAGCGTCGCAAATATTCATCATTAATTAATGATTACGAATTTGCTGCGCTTGCAGTGGAGACTCTGGGATCTTGGTCAGCTGACATGAAACGTTTCATAAAGACCCTGTCTGCCAAGCTCATCGACGCCTCCGGGGATCCCAGAGCTGGCGCTTACCTCTCCCAAAGGATAGGTTTGACTATCCAGAGAGGTAATGCAGCCAGCATCATGGGTACAATGCCGCGTGCCGATTTGCTAGAGGGAGTATTATTTTTGTAGTTGTGCTAGTTTTAAGTAGATAATAGTTTACTTTCTTAATTATTATTATTAATATTGTATAGTGTATATTATGTATAGTGTTATTTTTTGTATTTTACTTTATTTGATTAACCCTTATAATCTGTGTAATTCATCAAATAAATATTTTGTTTTCTTACCATAACTAAATAAGACTAAAATTAAGTAAGACTAACTCTACAGGGTTGGGCAGATTAAGTGTCCTAGTTAAAAAGAGCCATAAAATTAAAACAAGACAGTTTTTTTTTAAATTTATCACGTTTTAATTTTTAGCGTACTCTATACTTAAAAAAACTAATTCATAAGTTCAAATCGCTCGCCATCAGCTTTAATAACTTGACGCATTCTTCCATAGAATGCATTGCACGCGGCACGCACTACCTCGTCTGGTATTTCATCCCATATCTTGACTAATCGATGTTTGAATGAGTTTAGATTCATGCCCTGTGTGCTCCCAATCTTGCTCAGCATGTAACCCATATCGAAAAGTCCAAAGCATTCAAATCCGGCGATGATACAGGCTATTCTTGCCAAGGTATAAAATCTGTCAAATTTGTTCTACACCAATCTTGAGTGCGTTTAGCTTTGTGAGATGGGGCACTATCTTGTTGGAAGCAGTAATAGTCGTTTCCATATAATTTTTGAGCATTTTCTAGCAAATGACCCTGTAACACGTTCTGGATGTAATAGTCTTGGTTGATTTTGACACCTCGATCAATAAACAGCAGCGGTAACTTGCCTCTAGGCGATATCGCACCCCATACCATGACAGCTGATGCACTCTGGAACCCGTTGTACGGCTAATTTGTCCACAGGAATATCCTTCAATGAAGCACCATAGACACGATCGTTTTGTTGGTTGTGACTGTCTTGTAACTGGAACATCTTTTCATCGGAAAAAATAATATCATCGCCGTCGTGCCAAGCTAGCAATTCCCTACATTTTTTCACTCCAGCTTTTTTCTGGGCATCTGTTAAGCCATGAATTTTTAGTTTTTTGTAGGCCTTTAGCCCAAGATCATATTTTAAAATACTACTAATAGACTCATTGTTCGACGGGATATTTTCATATCTTTAGCAAGTTTGCTTGCACTTCGAGCTGGATTTCGTCTAATGTGCTCACGAATATTTTTAATGATGTTTTTGGTGCGAACAGATGGCTTTCTCCCAGGTTTGGGCCTGATTTGTGAAGATCCCGTTTCTTTGAATCGCTTGACGGTCCACTTATATTGATATTTAAATGTTTCAGCGTCTTCAATATCTCACACGGTCGGTATTTTTTCTGGTACAAATCGCACACGAGCTGGCGTTTCGCGTCCATTGTTGAAAACAATATAAAAACAAAATATATCAAGCTGACGTGTAGAAATCATAAAGAAGATTAAATTGTTAACAAAAAAAAAATACGAAGTGAATAAAAAGTTAAGTTATATTTAAGTAAAAAAGCCATACACAACTAGGACACTTAATCTGCCCAACCCTGTAAATATATAAATTAACTAAAACATTAAATCTAAGAATGGCCCCTGCGGCATTGTACCAAAGATGCTGGCAGCTTTTCGGTCTCCCGTGACGTCAAGTGAAGTAATTATTATATTAACATTTTGTTGAATCCCAGAATCCCGGAACTTATATTATTAAAATAATATTTTTAAGAAGCCGACGCCATGTTTGCCTATCTTTTTCCGGGATTTTGCCAACTTTAGGTAAATATCGATCCGAATTTCCGATCCCTGGACATCACATATATATTAATTATACATAAACGACAACACATAAATATTATATACATAAATGACATCCCATATATAAATATATATATAAATAAAATAAATAGGTAAATATCAGGGGACAATCTCACACGAAATGAACTAGTCCCAAACTAAGCTCTAGGCTTGTACTATGGGTTCTAGGCAACGATAAACTTACGTACATAGATAAATACATACTTAAATACATCGAAAACACCCAAGACTTTGGAACAAATACTCGCGCTCATCACACAAATATTTGTCCATACCGGGGATCGGACCCGGGACCGCTAGTTTCGTAGGCAGGGTCACTACCGACTAGGCTACCGCGTCGTCATAATGTGATGTCATTATGGGAAAAACATCGATAATTGTGTTCATCGATATAGGCAATCCTTAGATGTCATTTAATTTCGCCCTGTATATTCCTAAGTCTGGATATAAGCAAACATTCCCAGCGATTCCCCAAGGCAACTCGTAAGTGAAATCTGGCGGGACTTAATACCCACGTCAATATTGATCTAGCCAGTTGATTACAAGCCGTTTTGTTAATATTATCCAAGACATTGTGTCGGATATCGCTTATATACTAGCATTAGCTTACAGGTTACAGGTACCGCTGATTAAAGCTCCAACCACACTGAGAACAGAGGCGGCGCGTTGCGGCGTGTTCAATTTTTATCCCAAACTCCATTATTCCGCGTATTAATATTCCCAGTCGCTAATTTTCCAATTCGTGATTTTACCAAACCGCTTTTTTCCATAATTTTTTCCCCGTCGCATATTTGCCATTCTGCATTTTTCCAAGTCGCAAATTTCTCCATTGTAATTAGGCTCTCTTGAGTGGCGTCCGCTGACCGGGAGACGAGCTGTAGGTAGGCCAACAACAAGTTGGAGTGACGACCTTGTACGGATCGCGGGAACGCGATGGATGCGAAAAGCACAAGACCGGTCTGAGTGGAGAGCCTTGGGAGAGGCCTATGTCCAGCAGTGGACGTCTTTCGGCTGACATGATGAGGTAGGTAGGATAAGGTTATGTCAGTTTTAAAGATCCGTAAGGCCAAACCATCAAGAAGCAGGAGCTCCGCGGACTCTGTGAAAATTATAAAACTATTCAGAAAAAAAGAGATTGGGAAATTATGATAATGGAATTATTTCCGCTGAGAAAAAAAACTTCGGCAAAATAAGATACTGTAAAATATCGCCATACTCCTAAAAACGCCTCCGCCACACTTTGTAAACGCCTTCGCTCACAATGCGTTAGCGGCTTAGGATGATATAATCTATCTATAAGTTAGCAGGATTATGCACAATATTAACCTATACTCCTGCCATGAGAGTAGGGAATGCAAATAACCAGTTATAACTGGTTTTAACCGGTTATTTTCATACAAAAACTGTTAATAACCAGTTATAACCGGTTTTAACCGGTTATTTTCATACAAAAACTGTTAATAACCAGTTATAACCGGTTTTAACCGGTTATTTTCATACATAAACTGTTAATAACCGGTTAAATTGCATTCCCTACATGAGAGCATAGCGCTTTATTAATAATGTCCGATGAGTCCTTTTGGGTCTTTGTTTGTTCTCTGCTTCTCTTCTTCTTGTTTAATTTCGATGGTCATAATGTCTCATAAAGTTTACTAACTTTTTCAGAATAGTCTAGTATTTTTCCTAGCGTACGTATTATTTTATCAAAATACCATTCAATTTTTTTTATCACCGGTGTAACCTAACCTAACCTACGTAATTAATGTTTAAAATATCTTTGA
The DNA here is from genome assembly GCA_927399475.2 of Acleris emargana. Classification (NCBI taxonomy): domain Eukaryota; kingdom Metazoa; phylum Arthropoda; class Insecta; order Lepidoptera; family Tortricidae; genus Acleris; species Acleris emargana. The sequence goes on from OV656858.1 coordinate 3,660,039, forward strand.
AAACATCATGGTTTCAGTAGAAAGTAGCGTTTGATGAAATGAAATTCAAGGGAATGATACAATCGATGAAGTTAACTAAATATAATAATTACTAGCTTTTGCCCGCGACTCCAACCGCTCGTCGTTTATCGCTGCTCCCTCGGGAACTGTCCAATATTCCGAGATAAAAACTATCCTATGTCCTATTCCAGGACCTAACTAATACAGGGTGTCCCAAAATCGGTAAACCACATTGACACCGGAGGTAGGTCAGCTTAAGAGGTGCCGAACTAGCCTAACATGACCTCAGTAAAATGTGCACGGTTTTCGAGTTATTGCCAAATTAAAGGTTTTTATAAATTTTCACCTTTTTTAACACTGTTTGTGCTAGGATTCAGTCGGAAAGCTCTCGAACTTATTTTTTTTTAAATGTAGGGAGCCTGGGATAGTTTATTAAGATATCAAAAGTGTTATTTTGTCAATAACTAATGTAAATTTATGAAAAATATTGGATTAGTCTCGATTTAAATTATCAGTAAATCATTAATTTCAACTTTTGACACCTGCCGTGAAAAAAATTTACTAGAAACGAAACGAGCAAGTGATGTTTAAAAATTGAGCATGTTATGCAGATTCAGAAATGGTACAATACAAGTATCTTACTGCGATAAGAAAAGCATTCAATAACACTTTTCCGATGCCGCAAACCGTCGCCGTCAGGTAAAAACAATGCCGTACGATGTGATATCGCATTTGAGGCCTAAACATCTTATTTTTTGCCAAATGCACGAGATCGAAAGAGATGGAAATAATGTGCATCTCGGGCTGGATGAAAGTTGATGACCAAAAAAAAACGGGTTTAACTTTCAATGATTTATTTTAATACTTAAAATTAGTTACAATAAATGTTCAAATTGTCTGCCTCGGACTCTAATACATAAATAACACCGTCTCAAAAAATTTCGGCTCAATTTTCTTAAGGTAATTCCCGATATGGTCCGGGCTGCGTCGAATACACGCTGCCGCAATTCTTCTTCACATCTTATTGGTTTTGCATAAACTTTATCTTTCAAACATCCCCAATAAAAAAAATCCAATGGGTTTAGATCCGGGGAACGCGGTGGCCATAAAATTGGACCCAATCGCCCAATCCATCTCTCGGGGAATGTGTTGCTGAGGTGTTCGCGGACTAGTCGAGCGTAGTGTGCCGGGCAGCCATCTTGTTGGAACCACATCCTTTGTCTCAGTGCCAACGGTGTATCTTCTAAAAGTACTGGAAGATCATTTTCCAAAAATTGAAGATAATTTGTTCCATTCAAAATAGCTGGCAGTTCGACCGGTCCTATTATTTGGCCGTTAAAAATGCCCGTCCACAAATTAATTTTGAATTGGTATTGGGACCGGTCTTCTCTTTGTTCATGTGGGTTTGACAGCTGCCAGCTATGGGTATTATGTAAATTTAGATATCCATCCCTTCTGCAGGCTGATTCGTCGCTCCACAGTACTTCATTGAAGAAATTAGGATTTTCCCTGTATTTCTGAGTCATCTTCCGACAAAATTCAACACGGTGTGCGTAGTCCGTTGCAAGTAGTGTTTGGACGCGTTGGATATGGTAGGGATGGTATTTATGACGATTTAAAATTCTTTGTGCCGATGATTTGGGGACTCCAGTGCGGCGTTCAATAATTCGCACTGAAGTTCCTGGCTCCGCTCGTACTTCTTCCAAAACCACGTCGTCGTTAACAGTCCGAGGTCTTCCTCCTTGGGTACTCGTTCCTGGTAGCCTGCCCTCGTGATAAGCGTTTAGGGCTCTTAAAATGACGTTATGAGTCGTTGGATTTCGACCTGGATATCGTTCCGAGTACAACCTTGTAGCCAATCTTGCGTTGTACGTAACATTGCCTCGACTTGAAACATGCCTAGTTTCACCGTAAATCAAGAGCATGTCAGCGTAGTCGCCATGAGTGTACTGGGGATCACGGTTTGCCATCGTTGTTGTCGTAGCAGTTCCACAAAGCAAATCAGAGTCCAATAGAGTGCCGAGTTGTCGTTTTCAGAGAAATCAGAGTCCAGAGAAAAGCCAAGTCGATAATAACACACAGATGGAACGCAGAGAACACGGGTGTCGCACGAAACGCAAGGTAACGAACTGATTTGGTTCGAAGGCTACTGCTTATCGTGCTACTTGTAAATAAACGGACAAAGCACTCTATCCATCCCTTTCTTTAAACAATTGGTAAAGCAAGGCAGGTACAAAGCCCGAAGTGGAGGGGTCCAGGTAGAAATCCACACGTGCTATTAGTCACCGATATCCTTCAAAAGGGAGATGAACATTATTTCCATCTCTTTCGTTCCCGTGCATTTGGCAAAAAATGAGATGTTTAGGCCTCAAATGCGATATCACATCGTACGGCATTGTTTTTACCTGACGGCGACGGTTTGCGGCATCGGAAAAGTGTTATTGAATGCTTTTCTTATCGCAGTAAGATACTTGTATTGTACCATTTCTGAATCTGCATAACATGCTCAATTTTTAAACATCATTTGCTCGTTTCGTTTCTAGTAAAAATTTTTCACGGCAGGTGTCAAAAGTTGAAATTAATGATTTACTGATAATTTAAATCGAGACTAATCCAATATTTTTCATAAATTTACATTAGTTATTGACAAAATAACACTTTTGATATCTTAATAAACTATCTCAGGCTCCCTACATTTTAAAAAAAATAAGTTCGAGAGCTTTCCGACTGAATCCTGGCACAAACAGTGTTAAAAAAGGTGAAAATTTATAAAAACCTTTAATTTGGCAATAACTCGAAAACCGTGCACATTTTACTGAGGTCATGTTAGGCTAGTTCGGCACCTCTTAAGCTGACCTACCTCCGGTGTCAATGTGGTTTACCGATTTTGGGACACCCTGTATGTCTGCCAAGTTTTATTTTGATCCGTTTCGTGAAAGACGGAAAAAAATAAACACTTTCACATTTACAATATTAGTATGTATAAAGATTTGAAAGCAGACTCTTTACCGTAAGAATTTGATCTGGAAATGACTTGAAAGGTAGCCGAGCGCTCTAATTAAAAATAAGATAATTATACATCGTCATCATCATCATCATGTCAGCCGAAAGACGTCCACTGCTGGACATAGGCCTCCCTCAAGGCTCTCCACTCAGACCGATCTTGTGCTTTTCGCATCCACCGCGTTTCCGCGTTCCTTACAAACTAATAATATACATACATACATACATAAACTCACGCCTTCATTCCCAATAATAATATAACATTGATAATTATACACTTATCCCAAAATATGTACAATAATAATATTTGACACATGCCGTGTGGTTGCCGGTTTAGAATTGTGCCACTCCATGTCTTCCCGTGGAAGTCGTAAGAGGCGACTAAGGGAATAAAGGCTTGTAGTACTGTTAGGCGATGGGCTTGCTACCTGTCACTTATATAGGTACACTGTTAAACATCTTAGCCTAATTGTGCAAAATGTGGTTACAGAGTTATCAACAAGTTTTTAGAGTTGTTGGTAATTCTGTAGCTCTGCCTTCCCCACTCTAGGAATGAAGGCGTGAAGGTATGTATGTAGGCATGTATAATATTTAAAACAATAAACCTTCTGCACTAAAAAGCGAGAAATAACAATACTTGACAGTAAATAAAGCATCCAAGTCACGAAATATTGTAAACATCTGTCAAATAGTCAACGCTGTATAACTTTCTTGACCCACTGGCCTTGTACAAAACTGCCCCCCTACGGAGAAAAGACGCGTGTGCAATTAATTCATAGAAGCATATTAAACTCTCAAGGGTTATAATAAGGTTGAATTTTCATTACAGTTCATATAGTAGATACGCCTTTTCTGCTTATGGATGTTAGCACGGCGCTGTTGATTTATTACATAACCAAGATGGCCGAAACGCCGGAAATCGAGAATACAAATCTTCCCTTAAGGTCTTGCGGACGTGTGGAATATATGGCACGATCAGTTTGAATATCCTTTGCTTGTATACACTCTGTAAATGTGTGCTCAGTTATTTGTTAAAGGGTCTCACATTTTTTCGTTTTTATTTATAGTTGAAATGAAATTGATACAATTCTCAAAAAAACTATGCAAGGTCCATCTGGATCGCTACCACCCTCTCGTCCTTTAACCTTGCGCCAAGCAGCAGTGTTCGCATTATTGTGTTCCAGTGTGGGGATAAAATAACAAAATTACTAGCATGGCATAGCATCTCAGGATTGAAATCTTAAGATGTCTTGAGAGTAAAAATGTCTATGAGTCACAGTTTATCCCACTTACTTTCCATTGTGTGGTATGTGTATTCGTTCGTCATCTCTTTGATATTAAAAAAATATATTATTACGTAATTTTGGGGTCCTCTTGAAAAAGGTATCGTCGGTGATACAGCAAAACCGCGTCAGTAACAAATTTATGTTAGAGCAAAATAAACCTTACTTTCTTATGAAAAAGGTGCATTTTGCTCCTTAAGATAAAAAAGATAAAAGATGTTTATTCAGTAAGTAGGCCGCACGGGCACTTTTACACGTCAAAAATCTACCAGCGCTTCGCAAGAGACCATTGCTGAGAAGAAACGCCGCAAGAAACTCAACAGTAAGTCGTTTTTTAAATATTGCTAATGATATTATACAATAATAAACTTAAGCTAGCATTATATAAAACAATGAATCTCACATAACACCAAAAATTTATATATTCATGCGTAGTTGAGCAGGAAAATGTGTCAAAACTCAGAATTGTCACAAAACTAATAAGCAAAAGTAATATAAAAAATATATATATATATAGAAAATATACAAGTTATACTTACCTGTGACGGTGCAAGACAACATGCATAAAAGTTTCGATACATTCTCCTACAGAAACCGTGTCCCCTAGACAATATACAATATTTACATATTTTTATGGCTAAGTTATTATTAAATTATTTAGGTGTTGGCCAAGCATTTATCTGTTAGATAGTCTTCGACCCTATTATAGTAAGCTTTAGACATCAACGACTTTTTCAAGTAAGTTTTAAGTACTGGAAATGGTAACTTTAAAACAACGTCAGGTAATTTATTAAAGAAAAGGATGCATTGACCTACAAATGATTTATAAACCTTACGGACACGAAATTTTTTAATAACAATTTTATTTTTATTTCTTGTATTCAAATTATGTACATCACAATTCATAACAAAAGAGTCTTGATTTTTAATGACATAAATAATATTCTCATAAATGAATTGTGATGCTACTGTCACAATATTAATTTCTTTAAATAGTACTCTTAAGGAATCACGGGAGTTTTGCAACACGAATAGGGTAAAGTCACCAGTGGTCAGCCAGAGACCAGTAGTCGACCTTATATGAGTGCGAATAGTGGCAAATGTATCTTTCGTACTCTTCCCACTCATACAAAGTATAGGCAGAGGCCGACTATAGGTCTCTGGCTGACCACTGGTGACTTTACCCTATAGTCTGTTATTTAAAATGTTACTTACGCGGTTTTGCTGTTTCACCGACGGTATGTCTTCTGAAGATCAAGTAAAAATGGTTTAAGTCTAGACACAAGTATTATAAGTAGCATTTAATTTACAGGCTTACAGTAAAACTCCGGACAAGTGCGGGTCAAACTCGCAAACCGAGGGTTACGCACATGACACGGTTAACTCAATTCAAAATTTGACCGCCGCGCCGTTCCTTGAATAAATAACCTGTTTTTATGCGATTTCATTAAAAATGTATAGTTATCAGATTTTTCCATATATTGTTAGTATAAGAGTGTATTACTAGCCAAATCTCATAGCTCTAGGTCAACGGAAAATACCCTATAAAATTTGATTCTCTTGAGAGCATCGACATAGGGTAAAGTCACCAGTAGTCGGCCAGATACCAGTATCCGACCTTATATTAGTGCGAAGAATGGGAACTATATATTTTGTACTCGTCCCACTCATACAAAGTATAGGGAGAGGCCGACTACAGGTCTCTGGCTGACTACTGGTGACTATAACCCATACCTTTTTTTGCGGCCGTATCTTGTTTACGTTGTTTTAGAAGATTGATTATTTCATAGTTTCAAGGAACTATAGGCCTGAGTATATGATTTTCATTTCAACTTGATACTTCTGTTCTGACAGACAGACAGACTGACGGCCAGACCGATGGACAAAAGTGATCCTATAAACGTTCCGTTTTTTTCTTCTGAGCAAATTCCAAAATTAACCTTTTTTTTTTAATTTCAGGTAACTTCCCAATGTGAACATACGCCTTTGCCTGGAAACACAAGTGATATGTGAGTACATGTAACTTTGTGCCCGCTCTTTACAAAAGCTTGTTCGCCAAGTTCGTTTATAAATTGCATAAACAAAGTTACCTCTATGTATAAACTTTTCCAAGCTCTTTCTGCGCGTGAGAGATTACGAAAACAAGAAATTGTTGTGACACAATTGAACAATTTTGGAACAATTTGATTAAACTTTACAAAACTTTTTTTATTACGTTTAACCCAATGTGATGTACAGTCACGAACCGGGATTGTTGAGCCACTTGCCATTGTTCGTAATTTAGCCGTGTAGTCAATAACCGATGTCACCGACTGGCTGACAGCTATTCGATTTGCATTACATAGCCAAATTAAAAACATGGGTAAGTGGCTCAACAATCCCGTTTCGCAACAGTATCTTAAATCTTAAAGACGTAACTAACAAAAAAGTAAGTCAAGTAGTCCAGTAGTATCTTTATTTTTATGGCTTGAATAGGGTAAACCACCCTGGTCTCCTATTTGTAAGTGAGATCTGAGACCCATAGTCATTTACAAAATTATAGAGCAAAATAAACCTTACTATCTTATTAAAAAGGTGCATTTTGCTCGTTATTTAAAATGTTACTTACGCTGTTTTGCAGTCTCACCGACGATTTACAATCTTAATATTGCAAGCCTAAAGGCGGTGTTGGTGGGCGTATAAACAACAAGTCTTGGCGATATTTAAAAAATACCCAAGTCGCTTGTATCTCATTACGTCTGAGTTGTAAAATTACCACATTGCTATTTAAATTTTATGTCTGTCCTATGAAAGCCGGCAGAGCCCCGCACAGCGGGGCCCATATTCCAGTTCAAATTCCCTTTGCGTATTTTAATTTTACAGACGGATCTAATCTATCTTGTGACGTAAACAAAGCGATCAGTTTGCGACTCACACAGTTTGAGATGTAGGCTACAATGTCAAGCTATGTCTCAATTTTTTGAGTCGGTAATTTTGTTACCGAGTCATTCTACTACGACCAAGATTAAGACGTCATTACTTTTCTGCTGGTAAATAAATAAAGATAAATCAATGTTCATTATTTATTTTTACTGTACAACTTGTCTACGAACAAAGAAAATACTTGGTAGATAAGAAATCAATCCTGCACAACCTTGAAGTTTCTGAATATTGATTATATAATATTATATTGTCAGCAGTAAAATAATGCTTATTTATTACTATTCATTCACAGGCATCAAAGAAGTTTAGCATTGTTTTACTGCCATCAACATTATCAATATTATGAAACTTCATGGTAATGCATAGTGACGCAGGATTGACTTCTTACGCGCCCATTTTTTTTTTGTAGTATACGAGTTGTACAGTAAAAGTGTATGAAAATTGGTTTATCATTATTTCTTTATCAGTAACTTTTGTAGTCGGGACTAAAATTATGCTCCTTAGATTATGCCGTACGATTTTATAAATAAATAGTATTACAAAAGTCGAGATTAAAACGTCTCTTGTCAAATCGTGCAAAAAATATCTAATTTGAAATCCCTTTCAGAAATTTTCCAATCCCAAAAAGAAGATAAGGCTTTGAATGATTAAGACCGAAGCGGATAAACCCCGCGGACTGCGATATTCATAAAAAAGGAAAAAAGGTTGATCATGCTTTAAAGCTGATTAAAAACACAGCCATTATTGAATTAGTCATGTTGTGATATTACGATACGTTTAGTGTTCTCTTTACATGGTTTAAAACGATGTCGATTTACGCGTCTGTCTGCCTATACATCCGCTTATACCTCCTAAATCACGAAACGGAATTAAGTGCAGTTTCCACCACACGTGTCAGGTTAAACGACAAATGAAAGTGATACGGTCTCAATTAGCATAGTATAATTAAATTTTGCTTTATGCTATATGTTGTCGATCATAATCACAGACACCCATCTTATAACCGTCTTTTTTTTACGATCTGTGTCCGAGAGGAGTAAATATATCGTGATAATTGAAAAAAACATTAACATAAATAATAATAATAATAAATATCAGGGGACAATGTCACACCAATTGGGTATTATGGGTACTAGACAACGATATAAATACTTATATAGAGAAATATATACTTAAATACATAGTAAACATCCATGACTCAAGAACAAATATTCGCGCTCATCACACAAATATCTGCCCTTACCGGGATTTGAACCCAGGACCGCTAGCTTCATAGGCAGGGTCACTACCAACTAGGCCAGCGCGTCGTCAACCAACACAACATCATAAATCATGATTACGTCTCAAAGATCGTAGCAAGTGGAAAGAAGTGGTCTCTGCCTACCCCTCTGGGAAACAGGCATGATTTAATGTATGTATGTACGTATGTTTGTACGTCTCACGTTAAAGTAGATTGTTCAACGAGGGACTAAAACATGCCATAATGACACGAGATGTTTATGTGGCTATAGTTTGAGTGTCATTATGGTTGTTTAGTCTCCCGTTAAACATTCTACTTTTCACTTTGAATGCGAGGAAAAAAACGAAAATTGCATTGTTTTTTTTAATTTTATCTTTTATTTTCTTCGGGAGCTTGGTCGGTAAACGATCATACCGCTCCATACGTTTTCTTAAAATTAAGCAATATTGTTATTTGATTGCACACACATTTTAAATAATGCAAACAGTAATTTGGTTTGATTACTGGGGGTCGGACAATAATTACAAATATGCAACAAAGTTTCTGACAAGTTTGTTCCGCGATTGTTAGTTTTTTGTAAAGTGACACTTTAAATGCTTGCATATTTAGCCAACAGATACAAACTTGCAAACTATTTTGACCATGCCTAATAAATCAAAAGAATCCTTAGTATTATTTAAACCGACCGATATTCGTAATCATTAATCGTTTTTCAAGGAAATAAATCTTATTTTCAATATTTTTGTACAGTTGTCATTTTGAGGATATTTCCACAGCCTTAAAATGGTCCATACACAATCACTGAAAATGGCGATAATCCTCCATTCACAAACACCGTGATTGGTTGTTTAGGTAAATAAAAAAAAACTTTAATCCCTAGATATTAAGGAGCTTCAGTCCCGATGTGCAGAGACTAAAGTAACATTTTAAGATCATGAGAAGTGAAAAATCATAATTAAGTCATCAGAAACATATCCGTATTGTCAACATTTTGATAGCACTTATTTACATACATACATACATTAAATCACGCCTGTTTCCCAGAGGGGTAGGCAGAGACCACTTCTTTCCACTTGCTACGATCTTGACAAATTTCTTTCGCTTCTTCAACATAAAAAAAAAGTAAAAGCGGCTTAGACAAAAACATAACATAACAAGCCAAAAGCATTATTGTTTTACCGTGTTTTATATAACCCCTGTTCGTAGAAATGAAACTGAAATATAAATTATTAATTTACCAGATTTGCTTAAAAAAATAAGGAAACATTAAAAGGTTAGTAAACATTCTCAGTAACTAGCTTTTACGATTTCTTTCTACGTTAGTTTGTTTATTTCCCGTACCTATCAAAACAGTCGTGGGAATACACAGCAGTAGATTAAATAAACAAAATGGATACCGTCTGTGAGTTTGTACAGGTATTTATTGAATCTAAAGTTTAAACAGTTTCCATCGAGCTCAGATGGCGGCTCACAAGTTGAAAGCATTTGTAATTTAATTTCAATTCAATTGCTGCATTGAAATTGTATTCTTATTAATGAGTCTGTGAGAAGTGATACCACTTTAAAAAAACGTTTTTAAATAGCGTAAAAAATAAAAGTTTTTTTTTAGATATGCACACGTGTCATAAGTGACACAGATGGGTTATTATGACATAGCTCTGCAGTTCATTTTACGGTGAGCGTAAAGAACAGAGCTATAGAAAATAACCTGCATAGCTACGTCATAATAACCTCACAGATACACGATACGATAAAGATGCGTAACGCTTTGGTGAGAGAGAGACTATTGTTTCAACTCAAGGTACATAAAGAAGAGACACGAACAAGCATAACGCTGAGTTGGAACTATTTCGTTCCAACAAGAATTTTGTCTATGTCGGTATTTCATTGCTTTTGTTTGGCTGTTTGAAATTAATAAATGTTTTTTGGTTGTTTCTAAATTAAACTTTACACAGCTCTACAAAACTCTTACATTAACACATAAAACACATTATTATTATTTGTATGTCTTTACCAATCACGGGAAAATGGGAGTCCTGGACCTTTGGAAGGCGTACATGGAGCGGAAGCCAACACGCAGAGGCCCTTTAGACAAGTTTAATTTATTAAAGTGATGGGACACCAGCCGGCGATTGTCCCTAAGTTCAAACTATAGAGGTAGCTCCCACGGACAACCACCAATAGGCTCTATGAATTAACCGATACGGATTGGTGAGATAGGCTATTGATGAAACTACGGCGACTGCCTGGCCAATCCTAATTACTTTGGTTGAAATGCCAAGCGCCAGGCAAACATAGCAGCAGGGAGGTAACAATTCCAAATGGGCTAAGGGTGGAGAGGTGCTTCTGGACTTAAAACGAGCATAAGGTCACTCGCCACTTATGCAACACATCCGCCCTTCGAGCATATATCTCTTGCGACCCCACTCTGACCGGCCAATAAAGGCAAGCCAGAGGTGAGGGTCTGTTCCTCGTCTTTGCATACCGCAGCCGACCGGAGAAGGCAATCAAGGCGTAGAATCAGGAATTCGCGACTCGTCCCATTTAGTTAATAATTCCTCAGGAATAGTGTTTTTAGTTTTTAGTACATCAGCCAAAACAGTTTCCACTTATAATCTTAATTACATTTCTGTTGCTCAGAAGACATACAGTGTGTGACATCCATAAGAACATATATTTTACGTAAAGATAGCTTTAAGTGTTGTTAGCCGTTTAAAGAAGGAGTTAAGTTATTAGCTAAATTACATTTAGTGTAATTCATTTTTAAAGGGTACAACGAGCAGCAATGTATAACATTGAGTCTAAGTTAATTGCAAGTTAATTGAGGGATAATTGAGCTATGTCTGATACATTGCGTGGCAAATTCGTTAGTATGAAAAAAAAAGTACAACTTATGTTAACAAAACACTTGTTTTTATGATAATTAGGATGCATATTAACTGTTGTCAAAATATATGTTCGTATGGATGTCACACACTGTATACATATTACCTTGAAAAAAAAACAAAAACAACTAACTAACAATTTCATAATGTTAAACACTTGCTATGGTTTGTTAGTATTGTTGCAAAGTATAATAACTACCTTTATGATTTACCTTTATCTTTATACAGAAATCATTTTATTTTGACAAATATTATATTATTATTAAGGAGAGTGATTGATTATTGATTATTGCAGAAAAAAATTGATTTAATCTCATATGAAATATAACGGAATTCAGGGTATAAACCTTTTAAAATGTCATACAAATATTCTAGCCATCTCAGTGTAGTGAAGTAACCAATGGAATTAAATATTTCATAAAAATATTGTGGTTTGCTTTGGCTTTATTAAAAACCCGTTTCTGGTTTTAAAATCGCGAAAAACAACAAAACCGCCATAACAAAAAGTCCGCAAAATTCACTCGACACCGTTATTTGCTCCATGTTTAACACCCATTTACGTTTAATTTATTCTGACGTTTCATTTGCCACGTAAAAAAGGGTATTATTCGAATCGCGGTGATCAAAGCCTCCATTTCAGAAGCTATGTTATGTATAATCATCATACGAGGCTAATAAAATTTAAATTTTATATCAACACCGACAAGCCTTCAATTTGGATTACATGGAGCAGCACTTACTGCGTTATTCCGTTGATTACGAAGTTTGAAGCTTGAAGTATTTTCATTTACAATGAGTGGAAATTTGCTATAGGTCCGCTTGTGTACGTTTCTCATTTAAAATTATAACAAATAATGGCAGCATTGTTTGCTTTCGTAATAAATAACTTGAATTGTGCAGTTAACTGGCATTGGTAAAATGATTTTCATTGTCTTGCTGAAGTAAGTTGTAGTTAATCACATGATAATTGGGTGACTGACTCGAAGAAGTCTCACCGGATGTTTTCAATTTTAAACTTTTCAAGGCATATTAAAAGCCAATTAGCACACAAGCCGCTAGGTGGTTAGTGGAATTAAGAGGCCGTATTAATAAACTAGTCTCGACTGTAATGCTCGTCTCAAAATGCGTCATAAATCACAGTTTTCTACGACTTAACCTTTACGTTTACGTATTTTGTGATAGACATTTTAGCCAAACTAACATCTTTTATTTAATATAAATTAAAATTAAACTAAGCTCATATATTAAAGATGAAAATAATAATCACCACTATAAAAATAACACCCCCTCTAGCAGGTCCGCTCGTGGCATGGTCCCTATGACACTGGCTGCATTACCTCTCCGGATAGCTAGTCCAATCTTTTGGGAGAGGTAAGCACCAGCTCTAGAATCTCCGGAGGTGACTATGAGCCGGGATGACTTAATAAAACTTTTCATATAGGCTAACCAAGGTCCCATGGTCTCCACTGCAAGCGCCACAAATTCGTAAATTTTTGAATAATGATGAATATTTGCGGCGCTTGATGGTTTGGGCTTGATCAGCTGCTGCACCGGCCCGATTACGGGTAGACTGGACGGTGTGAAAGGGTGAATGTGTCAACACACGTCGCATCCCAAGACGAGTTTAATAATACTGCCCTAAATTTACATCCATTTGTAATCTGAAGACTGCAAATTGATTTGCCAATCCATGATGGAATATCTCATCACCAGTACTGGATGTTTTTCTCCTGGTCCAAAAGACAACAGTACGAATATTGCTGCTTAGCAGAAGATTAGCGAGTAAATGATGGCAGCGTATTTCGCATAAGACAAAAAAAAACAAACCTAATTCACTGTGTACAGAGTTAATTTTTCATCAATCGCAGATTGGTAGTTATTCCCTTTTCGTTAACGAAACTGGCAATGTATTTCGACTGGAGGTAAACAATTGGCGACATATTGATTAAGAGATCTTCTTTGCTGTGTGATTGCCTCATGTCTGAACAGAAACGCCCACATACAAGCTCATTCAATATTGCGTACTAGAAACGCGTAGGGTGAACAATCGATATGTTGAGGGCCAGTGACACCACTGGTCTTTACAAATTAAATACAATTGTAAGTTGGTGGCACTGAAAATTTCTATACCGGGCTTGATTGATTACAATTTAAAATAGGCTCAGTTAGCTCAGTTAGTTAGTTAGGTTTTGGCACTTAAATTTGTTTTGGAGTGATGAAATTGCAATCACTTGAAAATAATTAGTCAGTTATAGCTGTCATTTTGAATATAACGGGTGATAACAAAAAATGAGAATCATTTTCAGTAGTCTTAAAAAAAAAACTATTGCCATAGACAAAAAATTGTTCAAGATGTTATTTGTTCCTCTTTTGATATTCTTGATTTTTATTTGTTTCATTTTTTCAATCATTTATAATTGTCAAAATGACGCCGAAACAAGAAGCTCTGCGAAAACGCGTTGTACATTTTTATAATAAAAATATAAACATGGGGAAAAAGTACACAGTAGATCATTTTACCAAAGAAAATGTAACAGTTTCTACTATATATAGAATTCTTGCATCCTTGACGACAACTCGCAAACGTGGTAGCGGCCGACCAGCTAAAATAATGACCAACGGAAGACTGAAGACATTCCATATCACTTTCAATGATAGTGATTCCATGAGCCAACGAGATGCCGCGAAAATATTTAAATGTTTTCAACCGTACATTTGCCGCTCTTTAAAAAAGGTGGGTTTGGAGTGCCGCAAGAAGATAAGGGCACCGTAATACACCGATCAGCAAAAATGTAACATTATGTCACAATGCCGCTGGATGGTTACAAATTACAAAGAAAAATCGTTTATTTTGGATGATTAAAGTTATTTCCCTTTGAGCAAAACCCATATACCTGGAAATGATCGGTACTATACCAGCAACATTTCAACATCACCAGACAATATAAAACACAAGTATAAGCACAAGTTTGAGCAGAAAGTTATGCTTTATGTGGCTTTTTCCGATAAAGGTGTGTCAAAACTGTGGTTCAAACCTAGTGGTTTAGCAGTTAATCCTAAACTCTCATAGAGTGAATGCTTGAAAAAAATACTTATACCATTTAATCGCCAACATCGCCCTGATGGAGAATATGTGTTTTGGCCAGATAAGGCATCGTTGCATTACGCCAAAAAAACATTGCAATTCCTAGACTCCCATAATGTGCCATTTGTACCGAAAATCCGAAATCCCAAAAACCTTCCACAATGCTGCCGATCGAAGATTTTTCTGGTTTTTTGAGCAGTTTGGTTTACAAAATTAATTGGGAAGCAGAAAATTGTGCCCAACTGATAAAAATAATCAAAACCTGTGTGCGAAAAATGGACAAATATGCCGTCCAACGGTCTTGTTCGGGCATTATGTCAAAACTGCGTCGAACAGCTGATTACAGGCCCTATCATAACGTGCATTAATAATTTTGTAAATAGTTAAATGTGTATTATAACCCTTACTATAAAAAAAATATTTAATGTTACACAATTATTTTTTTACACCCTTCCAAATAATTCTATTTTTTTTGTTATCACCCGTTAGTGGACTCTAAACTTGGCATTATCCCTTTCAAAACTTTCACGTTAAAATAAGCTCATTGGTTCATGAAAAATAAGGACGTATTATCATCATCATCATGAATCTCCTACCGTCATCCCAACTTATTAAAAGGACTTATTATATACTGTGGTTATTGATAGCGAAAATCACCGATTTTGTTGTTTGCTCCGACCTTATACACGCAAACATTTTGAAATTGTTGTCATTTATTTATAATTATTTACATGTCGTAGTCTTTAATATTATTTATTGTAATTTTAATAAAACTATACTCCAATTGTTTAGTTTTTTTTTTATATCATAGAGAAGGCAAACGAGCACACAGGCCACCTGATGATAAATGGAAACTGTGACCCATAGACATTCGCATTCACAAAACTGCAAATGCACTGCCAACCCTGAGGACTAAGATGGAATGCCTCTATGCTAGTCATTTCACCGGCTGTCTTATCTCCAAACCGGAACACAACAATACAAACACCGCTGCTTGGCGGTAGGTTAATGGATATGATGGTGGTACCAACCCGGACGGACCCTGCACAAGGTCCTCCCACAAGTAAGTTGTTTTTTTCCAATAAGAACTGGCTGGTCTCTGACGTTCCCCGGCTTGCCTACATTGCATTATCATTTAAACAACTGAGAAGCGTTCTACGTTAAAAAACAATTAAAACATCTGAAAGTTAAAGCTGGAAAAAAATTCAGTGGGTAAGCGTTTGTTTGAGCGAAACGGTCTGGAAGTTACGTGCCTGTGACAGACAGGCGTAACCCGGAACTTTGAGAAAAGTGCGGCTTAAATAAAAGCCTGGAATAGGGTAAAATATAATTGTTTTAACAGTTAGAGTGTGCCGCTGGAATAAGACGGTAAGTTCAAAAATCGGCGACACGTCGCAACTTTAGCATTACAGTGACCCTATTCAACATTTTAGCATTCGACTTACAGACGTATATTTATTACAATAGAGACCTTACTGGAAATCCAATATTTTTGAATTAGGTCACTATAATTCTAAAGATGCGATTGTTAGTGTTTGTGTCAAATTTTATTCTAATCAATAGAGATGGTAACTTGAAAGTGAGCAATTTTTCCTAATATTGAATCTCCGTAAATAAACATCTACCTACCTTCTTGGAGACTGAAAACCAGCTTTATTGCTGTGTCTGATTTTAATTTTACCGCACTTACCTTGTACCTTAAAATCTGTAACAAGAACACACACAATAAAAAAAAAATAAAAAAAAATGTGTTTACTCGTAATCTACCTATAAGTGACGTGACATGTAACTTCCAGTATAACACTGTAAGAAAAACCCAACCATAGACGCGGCAAAATCTTTACGCGCTCGCCTCGCTTTCAACTCGCCCGCAAATCGCAAGTGTGATATGGCCCTAAGTTGCAGCCTACGGTTTTTACTTGTTGCGTAACTATTTATTTAATAAAACAAACAATAATTTGGATGATGTACTTGTTTCTCTAGAAATAGATTAGAATTGTAAAATAACTTTGTTTATTTGCTTCACCTCTGACGCCTTCATCACCCTCACTGTAAGTCAGTCAATATATCACTGGTTTAATGTTACTTGCCTATGCATGCTTGTTTGCAGACATGTACTTACTAAACGTCTTAATACGTTTAGAAAAAAATTGATATGAAATTGTCTATGTATATTTGTATAAGAATAACAGCAGTACCCCAATTTATTGAGCAATTACTAAAGTATTGTTGAAACGTACAATATCATAGCCTTTTAATGTAGGGCAGATGGGCATTCCCCTTTACTGTTTTGTGTTGGTAAATAAAACCCATTAAACTACTTTCATTTAAAACTTTTATTAATGCAAATGGCATTCATAAAAAGTACGTAGGCAGATTTAAATAGCTTTAAAAACAGTTGAATAACTGCTGCTTAAAAGTGGCATAAAAGACTTTGAAGACGTGTCTGAACTATGCGTCATGAATAGCACTATAGTAGGTTTCGGAGGCCTGAAAGCTTTTCCAACTTTTAAATGCAGCAGAATACATAAAAAAAGGTTCATTCTGCATTCATCAAGAACAAGCTCCTACAGTAACTGTTCATTGAATAGCCAGCCAAAGATTTTCCTAAAGGTTGCACAAGTTTTAGAAATTTGGAAAAATACCTCAATTTGTTTAATGTCTGCGAGACGTGGTTGGAATTGCTCATACGTTTGACAAAGTTGCTTACGTGAGCTGAAAAAAGAAATAGTTGGCTACGTATCTAATGAAGTCTGAAATACTTGAATCATGTTCATGTAACAACTACATGGATTCCAAGATTAAATTGGTATTTTGGGGAACAAAATTGAGTTTGCTAACAATGTATTATCATTTATGAAGCGTATTCTATAAGTTTCAAATGTAATACATTGTCTGAATTCCAAATAGATTTCTGACTCAAATTATTTACTCATTTTCAGCAATTTCTCAAGGTGTTTCTCCTCCTTTAAGACCAGCTCTGGCTATAATGTCAGCGTAACGTTGAGTTAGAACCAGTTCCTGCTGCATGATCTTTTTTCTATGTCAGTAATTGGTTTCATTATGTTTGTCGGTTTGTCATGAATATATTTTTTATTTCCTTCTCTTTTCTTCGCTGGAGCAGACCGTTTTGAAATCTAGACTCCTGGTTAGCTTAACAGAATCACCTTCATCTGAATGAAATTGTATCAAATATGACCTTGTGTAAATGTGTAATTGCTTTTTAATGTCTAGAAGTGGTAGGACCTTGTGCAAGGTCATAATTTTTCGAGGTTAAAATTCTTTAACCTATCGCTAAGCAGTGTTTGGTTTTTTTTTTTATTTGTTTAAAGCAGAAAATATCAAGACGTTCGTTAAAAATTGAGAAGGGAATATTCAAAAGCTAAACAATTAGATTACTATAAGAATACTATATTCCAAAACATGCAAACTGCTACTATGTGTTACACGCAAACAGCTCAGTGTGGTCCACACAGGCCACGTTTGCCGCAGACATTTGCGGTGGACCCAGATAGCCACTGATTGGGCTCCATTAGTTATCGACGAGGCAGGCCAAGAGTTCGTGACAGATTGTACTGATTTCTCATTGATTTGGGGGAAGAGGAGAAAAATGGCTCGCAAATTGTTTCAGAATATAAAAGGGTAGGAAAAATGCTTTAGAAAAAGTTATATTTGATCTTGTCTTTCTCTTGAAGAGGCTGGTGATGATACAGATGAAACGAATTATGAATATGTTTTCAAAAATACATTCGTTTTTTAAATAGAATTTCAGCTCATTTAAAGAAAGAAAGAAAATCATTTATTCGTGACATGCATAACAAAGAATAGACTGACAAATACAAGAAGAAAGTAGGCACGACATGAGTATGAGTATTCATTTGCTTGAAAACTATAGTCTCTGTTGAATGCACTTCCTAATAAAAAAGTATTGAGTCATTCCCATAATGAGTTTGTCCATCTCTATGGTTATTGCAATACAGCGAATATTTTTTCAAGCGTAAAAGTATAAGAGAAGACGTCACATTGCAAAGACGGAAACGATTTTAATAAGAGACATATTTAGAGAAGAGAATTTCATAACATTAAAATAAACTAAGAAATTAAGTTAATCTTTAATGTTATGTAAAACCTTTTTATTGTAATACCTATTTCTTTTTAATTATGTTGTTTTTAAACAGTTTGTCTTTTGTTTTTAAACCTTTCCGTTAAAAGATTAACTTTCGTGTCTGTGTATCTGTCTTAACCTTTAAGAATATGTAACTTTTTAATCTACATTTACCGTAAATGATATGGTTTTGACTTAAAAAAAAGTGGAGCAAGAGCTATTATATAATAGTGTTATAAAGAATTAATACAAAACAATCAGGGATATAATTACTTCCACTACTTCCACAGTAGCTTTCAAACGACACAACCAATTTTTATCAAACCTAGGCGTAAGCTAGCTAAGAACTTTCCTTTTCTTTACGAATGGACAGACACATACAGACGCGTGCATACAAACACAGAAGCACACAGAAACGCACACAGACACGTCACATATACCTCCTACACACCTCTCTTTTTACATCTGGGGGTTATTATGACGTAACTATGCAGTTCATTTTACGGCGAGTGTAAAGGAGAGAGCTATAAATAGCACTTGCATAGCTCTGTCCTTTTCTAACAGCGTAAACAGAACTGCCTAGCTATGTCATAATTAGGCATCGGAGTTTTTGTCGCACGGTAAGACTAATAGCAAGCTATGGAGTCGTCATTTGCCATAAATATAAACTCTTATTCATATTCATACTCATTTATTTAATTTATCTTAAAATGCCTCTATATTGGTCGGTTATCTTAGTCAACTATATAAAAAAATAATTTTCTATTAGAGTATAAATTCATAACTTGAACTATTTTAACATACAATTCGCCAATAGTGTGGACTAAAACATTCCCTTCTGCCGTGTTTTAATGTATCTTTTGTTTGTTTATAAATTTTCGTAATTAAATCAGTATAAAAATGGTAATTATTTTTCATTGTAATATTTATTTTCCAAATATAACATTAAATAATCGTTTCAAAACTCGTCAACGTTGTTATCCTTGATTATAAAAAAAACCTGAATAATTAAATAATTAAATGAGTATGAATATGAATAAGAGTTTAGATTTATGACAAATGACGACTCCATAGCTTGCTATTAGTCTTACCGTGCGACAAAAACTCCGATGCCTAGTCATAATAACCCCGCTGAGGTAAAATAACGATCAACATGTTATAACATGCCTTAACCTAACTTATTTTTATCGTCAGAATCAAATTCCAGCCGCTGAAACTGTTATAACTAGTTAAACAAATTTCAAATTGCTTTTTCAAGTATAATCATAGGCGCGCGACGGGAACTCTTGAACCAATCCGATTGGATTAAACGCGGCAGCCAGCTTAGTCAGCCAATTAAAAACAGATTTAAAAATCTGCTGGGCAATTTGCTAGCCGTTAGGTGTTGAGAGTATTGGAGTGTTATGTGAGGCCTATGAGCCGTCAGTGTTTAAAGACTAAGTAGCTTTGCGTGCGTTTGAGTTTCCTACCTTTTTCTAACCCTGGTTAGGTGGGGTTTTTTATATTTGTTAAGATTTAACCCAGTCGCATGTTTCCGCTTTTAATTTTTCTTAATGCTAATTTTGTTACAATGGAATAGGCAGGTTTAGGATATCTTAGTTTTTCAGCAGCCGCGAAGGGCCAAAGCACCTAAAAATGGGAGCTCCGCGAAAGCGTTTTTGTTTTTAATTAAACTGTAATTCATAAATATGTGTTTTAATAATATTGTGACTCATTTAAAGCAAAAGATATTCTGAGCTTTTTTATAAAATCTTAACATCGAAGGAAGGAGTGGTTTATTTTTAACCAATTTCTTCAAAAGCAGAGTTACTTTAAACTTTTTTGTACAATCAAACAAAATATTATTTTAAATCCAAATAAAGACAAGTTTAGGTTGAAGCAAAATTATACAAAAAAAATTAGACATTAAACGTTAATACGTTTAATTAAAATTAACGCTACAGAATTTCAGCCAGTTTTTGCTTAAAATCTTATTCAAAAAGCAGCTATCTACTAAAAACATTCTTTGTTATTCAAACAATCAACGTGCAAATTCAAGCTCTTATTCTATAAGAGTATTAATATCCTTTTGTATGACTACGGAACCCTAAAAAGCACGTCAGACGCCTGTCAAAGATGATAAGGATGCTATTGAATTACGGGTGTATTAGGCGTAACACGCTTGAATTGAGTCTTTATCGTTAATGGCCTTCTTCCTGACAGTTATTGACCAATCAGTTGAGGAAAAACGGTAAATTATATCCACAAATACAACGAGTACATACTCCGGTAAGCACGTTTCATAATTACTATCGATGCACGGTTTAATGAATCTTATTTAGATTGGGAATAATCTGTATTTACGTGTATTTGGCCGCGCATTAGTTAAGTTAGAAAACTGTTAATTATATCCTAAAATATTACGAGTACATGCGCCGGTAGGCACGTTTTATTATTATTATCGATGTAGTTTTTGATGAATGTCATTTAAATTAGGAATAATCTCTACGTGTATTATCTGCGCATTCGTTAAGTAAGAAAACGGTAAATTATATCTTCAAATATTACGAGTAGATGCGCCGGTAGGCACGTTTTATAATTATTATCGATGTAGGTTTTAATGAATCTCATTCAGATTAAGAATTATCTGTAGGTACGTGTATTTAGCTAAGTTAATATTGTACGAGTATTATATTCGCACTGCTAGATCAAAACATTATCAAATCAAAATGCTTGCTAGTTTTGTTTCAAGTTCATAAAAGTTGTATTAAAGTTGATTTTAAAATATAGTTGCATTTTGAGCTACTACTGTTCTAACAGTGCGATATGTGTTGTTTTATTATTATTAAAGGAGGTTGGGCTAATTGGCCTATATGAACAATGAGGACAAGTTATTATGTCACTGGATAGGTAATTTTAATTTGTTAAACTACTTCTACGGCAGGTAGTTCAAAATGTTAGTGTAAGAAAAAATCGGCATTCAAAGACAGCAGTGTTTTAAAGTAGTTGCCGGCGTCCCGATGTTCCAGATTTTTTTAATATTTCGCACAGTAATTTGAGGCTTCCCGCTACACAAAATCGTTGTAAAATAAAAATAAAATATCCGATGGTATAGTGCTTATGTTATTGGTTTCTAAACCAGTGTTCATACATTTCTGCCCCCTCTCCTTTGATTGTAACTGACTGACAAAGTGGCTACTTTCTCGCCCTAATCACGATGATCGTCTCTGGTAATGTGGTGACCCCGACTGAAGAATCATCGCCGCTGGCCTGCCCGACGTGATACTAATATGGGGTACCCACTTTGTCATTCAGTTACGATCAAAAATTACAATAACACGTGCGTATGTATACAATGTTAACTCAACTAATGCGCGGCTTAATACACGGATAGATAATTAAATTCCTAATCCAAATAATATTTATCAAATCGTGCATCGATAATAATAAGTTACGTGGTTTTTTTTTGATGTAGCCAGATGCCAAATTATAAAAGACAGGTAGTGAAAGACCTTAGCCAAGTACCTAAAGTAAAAAATGCCAAGTATTTTAATATTACATAAAAATAGTTCACATTAATTTTAATTATAGATTCATTGTAACGAAATTAGAAAAAAGGTTTAATGTCAATTAAATACTTTTATAAAATAATGTCATCTTCAAACTTACTTTTATAAACTATAAATACTTTCATTAAATTCGAAGCATTTTTTTGTTGATTCGCCAGAACTCGCAATCTCCAACTACCGAGCCCTCAGTCATTAGATATATCCTAAATAATATATATTATACCCTTGACCCTTTGAACCTCGTCTAAATAGCTCGAGGTAACAAAAATGTGGACATTTTGTTGATAGAAAGGTTCATACAAAGGGTCATCGTCGACAAATACAACTCTTTGTAAAAGCAGCGGACGAAATATGTTTCAAAAATGTTACATGTCACTGGATTTATTATATAAGCAATATTTGCGGGTGAAGAGTTTATATCGCTAGAGTGAAATTGGCAGCGGGTATTTATACAGGGCGTCCCACGGCTATGCCACATGGAAGAAAAGTACCTTGAATATTGTAGTTAGATGGAACATTTTACTTAAAGAAGACATCATTTGAATTTAAAAAACAATTTAAACTGCATTCATAGATATTTAAATAATTACATGGTTGAACCGGGAATCGAACCCGTTACACGAGAAAAATAATTACCCTGTAGCTTTATCATACCGATCGAAAGGCTTCATCATAAGGATTATTTTTTGCTAAATAACATAGCGTCGGAAATAGAAGGAAGACCATATTTTAACATTTAAAGTGAAATTTTTGTTCAAAAAAATGAAAGCTGACATTGCCGTACGGACATTCAACTGACATTATCATAAGTACCTATTACTAATAAATGTACCCACTTGAGAAGTACGCATCATTTCCCTTTTATAATTTAAGTGCATGATAAAATTATAAAGAGATAGTATAACGATAGATAGTGTAACGGGTTCGATTCCCGGTTCAACTACAACTACAACCATGTAATTAGGTATTTAAATATCTATGAATGCAGTTTAAATTGTTTTTTAAATTCAAATAATGTCTTCTTTCAGTAAAATGTTCCATCTACTATATTCAAGTTACTTTCCTACCATGTGGCATAGCCGTGGGACGCCTTGTATATTAGTAATAGAGGCCTTGCCTGAATTAACGAGGTCGATAGTGGGGGATATCTTTGGGGAAGGTATGTTGTCTATTAGGCTGAACAATGACCCTTATCAAACCATATGTTTTATTGACCACATAAGTTTGGTTGAAATATGGAACTTAGTACGTTGACATAAACTTTAAGAAAGCTTGCATTTACTTGAAAATTTAGTTCGTTTTAACCTGCTTTCCAGTAGATTGCTAACTTGATAATACAAAAAATAGAAAAAAAATACAAGAAAAAAAATTTGCTTGACAAAACCGAGTCCCCAAACTTGGCTGAGCCTGTATCTTGAGACCCTGGAGTTTTTTTTTTTTTTTTTATATCATAGGAAGGCAAACGAGCACACAGGCCACCTGATGGTAAGTGGAAACTGTGACCCATAGACATTCGCATTCACAAGACCGCAATCCTAAGACTGCAAATGCGTTGCCAACCCTGAGGCCGAAGATGGAATGCCTCTATGCTAGTCATTTCACCGGCTGTCTTATCCCCAAACCGGAACACAACAATGCGAACACTGCTGCTTGGCGGTAGGTTAATGGATAAGATGGTGGTACCAACCCGGACGGACCCTGCACAAGGTCCTCCCACCTCCGAGTGCAGGGTGTGAAACATGTTAAGGTTTCAACTAATACTACAGGTTGATAAGATAAGCGCACGCACCTTATGGTGCTGTGTGTTTGTGCGTGTGCGTGTTTTGGAGTGTATTTTGTTTGTAGTTATAATATGTCGATTGGTGGGGCCTGTTTAAGGGAACCCCCATAAATGTATTTCGTTGGGAATTATGATGGGGAGGTTACATAAAGATGTTAACAGATACAAAATGTTAATTTGTGTATCCACTAGTAGTGGTTCTAACATTGCGTCTCTCAGTATATTATGGTCCACATTTTAGAACCTTTTAACTTCAACGGTCATCGGTTCTACTAGTATTATATCTAATTTAAGGAGTAGTAAGTAATTATCCCCAGTAAGTAAGTCCTCAGTTATTAAAAAAAAGTTTTTTTTTATCAAGTGATGGAATCGATATCACAGATCTGATCACCTACCTAAGTAAGTAAATAAGTGAGATCCGAGACCTATTGTCTATAGATCTTAAAACTGGAGTCCTAAGACTGCATATGCCTTTTTAATCTCAAAAACTAATAAGGAACATAACGATGTAAATGCTGCTGCTGATTGTTAAATAATTAGATGGTGGTCCTACCACTTAACTAATGCTTAAGTGGAACATCCAAGTAATATTAACTTACAGTTTTATTCGCGCAATCGGGTAAAAAATATGATCAAACAAGGACGATGTCGAATTCTCTTGACAATGTCGAATATTTAGCACTGCTTTAAATACAGAAGCTTTAAATAGTGTAGGCTGTATCGTGTGCTATTACGTCATAACGTATCGTTAATTCTTGGCTCCACATGCCGGGCGAGTTGGCTCGGGTCCACTCGCCTCTTGTTCTATGAATCATGGGAATATTAACCTCGATGAGTTTGGTGTCGAGCTGGTAGAACAATTAGTACAGTTAACAAGGCTCTGGCTTTGTAAGAATATGTACGGAGTCAGCCAAAAGTTTCGTTATACTGCCTGTTTTTTTACAAGGGCATAATAGTTGAGGTTTGTTGTTTTTATATTTAGTAATAAGACTTTGAAAATATTGAATTTGACAGTGGAATAAACTTTTAAACTTAACTAACATACGTACATACATAAACTCACGCCTTCATTCCCAGAGTGGGGTAGGCAGAGCTAAAGAATTACCAACAAGTCTTAAAACTTCTTGATAATTCTGTAACCACATTTTGCACAAGTAGGCTAAGATGTTTTCCAGTGTATTAGTGACACGTGGCAAGCCCATCGCCTTACAGTACTATAAGCCTTTATTCCCTTAGTCGCCTCTTACGACATCCACGGGAAGACATGGAGTGGCACTATTCTAACCCGGCAACCACACGGAACAAAGAAAAACAAAATAAGTAAGAATAAAATAAAGGTTAATGCGAATTAATTTGTAATCAATAACACTGTATTAGTTTAAGATATGATTGAATTTCCAATAATTAAACGATTGATCGTTATAATGTTCCCAAGAGGTTGGACTAATTGCTCGCAAATGCAATTATACCTAAAATGTTACCATTATTGTTTCATATTTACTTACAAATTCAAATTAATAATAAAGCCTTGTAGTTGTTGAAGCTTGTTCAACCTCCTGACAACTTTAGTAACATTGTAATTGCAACCTTGCCTTGTTTCTTATAGGGTGCCTTTTATGCATGATAATTATGTCCTCAAGCGAAGACCAGGGGACTCCGGAAGCAAAATTTAAATAAGGAAGCCAATGAAATAAACGTGCAAGGAAACACATGAAATATGATGAATTTATTTCATAACCGTAAATTAGTGAAAATACTGAAATATCCTTTCATCCTAATGAAACATTTCATGTTGAAAACATTATTTTTTTCATAGAAATTTATTCGGCATGCAATGTAACGCTAACAAGTTAACAATTGACATTACGAAATTATTTTTATAGTGGTGATTATAATTTACGTCTTTAATATTTAAGTAGCTTAGTTTTATTTTAACTTAAATAAGTTTAGTTTTAACCTTTATTGTAGTAACTATATTATATTTACTGATCGAATAAAGTAAACATTACAATCTCAGAAGTGTCAATGTCAATTAAAACTTCGCATTGCATTGATGCTCTAGAAAATTTTAAACATTTACGCGTTATATTTTTAATTCTTATAACTATCGCTGGTTAAAACTTATGAGCTTATGAAAAAAACAGTATACAGTGTGTACTGTATAAGTATATTGTGTAATAAAAAAGCAAGAACCATTTTTCCCCGATCTACGGAATTTAAAATAGTTTGAAAACCCAAAATGGGCATTGGGCTATATGACACTTCAAAAAGTTATTGTCCGCTTTCCGATGTTTTGATTGCCGAAAATCATAACTCTGAAACCGTTTAATTTTCCTGGGTTGTTATAAAACTAACCTAACCTAACCTACAGGTTCTGTTGGTATATCCTTTACTCATTTTGGAAAGGTAATAAGTTCAGAGAAAAATGATTTTCGGACAAACGAAACAGCGGACAAAAGTTAGTTCCTAAGTTTAACAATAAGTGAAATTACATACATACATACCTTCACGCTTTCATTCCCAGAATGGGGTAGGCAGAGCTACAGAATTACCAACAACTCTAAAAACTTGTTGATAACTCTGTAACCACAATGTGCACAATAAGTGAAATTAAAATTTATTTAAACAGGTTTATGCCGGTGGGTTGATTCTCGGTAAAAACAAATGTGCGATGAATAAATAAATAAATATCGGGGGACAATATCACACCAATTGACATAGTCCCAAACTAAGCTCTAGGCTTGTACAGTCAACAGCATAAATAAGTGATCATTTATGTACCTTGTCACTTTAACATTATGTTTGAAATGCTATACAAAATAGTGAAACGATTGAAAGCGACAAGGTACATAAATGATCACTTATTTATGCTGTTGACTGTACTATGGGTACAAGACAGTCGTCGATGAGAACAAGTATTAATTTATCATACATCTACAGCACCTTGCAATTATTTTTTTTTTTTTTTTTTTTATGGCATGGGAAGGCAAACGAGCACACAGGCCACCTGATGGTAAGTGGAAACTGTGACCCATAGACATTCGCATTCACAAGACTGCAAATGCGTTGCCAACCCTGAGGACTAAGATGGAATGCCTCTATGCTAGTCATTTCACCGGCTGTCTTATCCCCAAACCGGAACACAACAATGCGAACACTGCTGCTTGGCGATAGGTTAATGGATAAGATGGTGGTACCAACCCGGACGGACCCTGCACAATGTCCTCCAATGTTTATTATTGTCAATGTAATGTAATTTTAATGGACGAAAGATATCCTAGTGTTTCTGAATCTTGATTGTTTCCTATGTTTATTTTTTGATTATTTATTTCTTACAACAAACCTAGACTAAAGTTCCAGACGATTATCAAAACCTTTTGAAAAAACCTCTTATTACCAAACCAATACGCCAATACTTTTTCAAATCTTCAAGAACATACAAGTAATTGCTTTTCTTCTCCGAATACTGGGATATTCTGCGTAATAAGGTCTTCGATTGATCGACACCCTTACGTAATTGCGTAAAGGCGACAGCTGGGCTACTAAAGGGAGGCATTATTTCCCTCCTCCCCAGTGTTGCCACGTCCTACGATATACTGAGGAAAAGCGCACTTGTGACTACGCTTAGGGAAAATCTATACGTTTCAGAATCTGTGTGTGACCACATAGCTTAGAATTTACTAATTGTGTAAATAAATAAACCATTTTGCAAAAAGCAAGCTTCAATGGCCCGAATACACTTTTTTTTACGGTCGTCTATATTGCTTCAAAGTCCGCATTTATTTTTTCAATCGTTGCAACATCAAGGACTATAAATGTTGATACACCATAAAACCTTGTCACAATGACATCGTCGAGTGATGAGATAGAAATTAAATAGGAATAAATCGTTGGTTTTATGCGACAAGGGTCATCAAGTGTTTCATCAATTAGTCCGTGAGCGTAGCCAGTGCTGCTGAGACGAATCTAATATCAAAATCGGTTCAGCTTTTACGAGGAAACAGGGAATTCATATTCGTTCATACATAAGTTCCATTTTTAACATCCCACAAAGGGGTGTTACATGTTTAATGTGGACGTACGTGCTAAGTTTTATGAAAATGACTAAAAGGTAAATCTTATTTGTAAGGCTTTTATCTATTTAATGGTTGTTTTTACTTTATTTTGTCTTTTGTGGACTAACTTTTACGTTTTCTAACCGTAACCATTGGTTTCTATAACATTTATGAAATACTTTTATGCGGTTTTAGGCATATAATCATTAAGAGTTGATTATTCTTTTCGCGTGGGATATTTTGAAAACTAAACTGGCTTGCTCTGATTTTTAGACTAAGTTTAAATTATATTTATTTATTACACATGCTTAGCTGTTGATGTTTATAATCTTATTGTTAGTCGTACTTAAATTTAAACACGAGTAAGCCTTTTTTTATTGGTTTACCCCCTTACTTATGTATATACATGGAATAAGCAAAAAAATAAAAGATATTGTTTTATATTATTTTTAGAAACATCAAATAAAGTTTAATGTATGAAAAAATGTCATTGTAATGTTTTACAGCTAAGATGATTTCCCAAAATATTTTTACAAACCAAGTACATTATTATTCGTTTACTTACATTTTGCTTAGTGAAACAAAAGAAAACAGCAAAGCTAAATGGAAATGAGATTTCCAGACTCATCAAGTATTTGTGAGAACACAATCAGGTCCGGAAAATACTGTGTAACTCGATATTATACTTTGCTGGCTCCATTTAAAACAAGGGACGTAGATCGTGGGTAAATATACAAAATTTGCGAATTTAGGAGAAGAGAAATTGTATAACAATGTGTTTAAGTTAAGTATATTGTGCAACCAGCGTTTACATTGCAACATTGTATTTTTTTTTCTTCATGGCACTAGATTTTATCACTGAGCATCAGAAACGATACAAAAAAGATAAAATACGTTTAATCTGTGAGTAGGCCACGTGGGCACTCTAACATGTTATGAATCTACCAGAGCTTCCCAAGAGGAGACCACTGCAGAGAAGAAACGCTGCGAGAAACTCAGCAGTCAGTATTTTTTTAACCATATATAATACTACAATGAGAACACTTAGTCAAGCATTATACAAAGTTATAAATATCGAATTAAACATAATATCAAATATCATGCGTAGTTCAGCAGGAAAACATTACGAGAGAGATAGAGGGAGAAAAAGGGAACGTAAAAACACAAGACGACCACATAAAAGTTTCAAAATGTTTTCCTACATCAACAGTGTCCCCTGGACTGCCTTGACAAGATATTACTTTTGCATTTTTACAAATTATTAATTACTAAGTTTCGGGCTTAGGCCAAGCAGTTTTGTATGTTGTAGTTCTTTACGAATATTTTAAGTAATTTTAAAGTGCTGGAAAGGGTAACTTTAAAACTATAATGTCTTTTAAACCTATACTATAACCAGGAACTGTTCCGTCTATGTATTATTAGGTTTGATTTTTTCACAAGAGTGCCACCTAAGTCATCGTGCTTCTAATTTTCCTAAAAAAATATTAAATAACAACAATTTGACCCGGTTAGCCTAGTCAGTAGTAACCCTGCCTACTAAGCTATGGGACTATGGTTCGATCCACGGCATGGCCATATTTGTGTGATAAGCGTTAGGTATATTAGCGGCTTTCAGTTTTTACGTTATTTAATAATAATGATTTTTTAAACAAACCAAAAATTATTTTGGAACAAGCTGAAGCTTAGCATAGAGAAAAAAAAAGCAAAATGTTATTAAAATTGACTTAAAACGTATGTATCAATAAATTACGTAATCAGATTTGAATGCCAAAATAAACTGCTACATTTTTTGTCAATGTTACATAACAGATCTTTGATTTCAAGGTGTTTTTACACTCTATTCCACAGGGTTCATAGCTAGGGTCCATTTAAATCAATCTGACAGTTCACGGAGCAAGGTAAAGTTATAACTTATTAAGTATTACGTGATCAAACAAAATTTGATTAATGAGATTTACTTTTATCAAATCTGCTTATCTACGAGTACGTTAAGTACAGCAGATATTATGGTGACCTATACCAAATCCCATAATATTGCAGTACTCTTGGATTTACTTAAATATTCCAAGTTTCAATCCATCATAACGGAACGGTTCATTAATGACTTGCAAAGTTAGAACCAGAGTCAGACGTAAAATACAAGAATCAAGCAAGTAAATAAAATCTTGAAAAATAGGGCAGCTTTTTTCCTAAATGTAAGACACGTCTATAGTAAACAAGTTATATTCGGCATGCCACAGGGTTCACTGCTCGGGCCCATGTAAATCAATCTGACAGCTCGCAGATCAAAGATAAAATTTGTCAGTCGCATTCGCGGGTAATATTTCACGTGTTCAGATTAGTGTATCAGTATAGATTGACGTCTTATTACAGTGTTCGGTAAAGATGATGTTATAAATGATGCATGAGTTTTATGCATCTGAAGGAGCATTTCAAAGTATGAGGTAGTTAGCGTAAATTGTTGGAAAGGAACAAAATGACAAAAATGATTTTGAAAGTTTCGAGTGTACATAAAAAGTATACAATGTAGCACAATAATATTTTAAAATAATTAAACGCAGGTTTTTGGTAAAATTAAAAGAAGTAATGGGCGGGGTGCATACCTAAAGACAAATCGTGGGTCACCTGCAACAGGGTGCATCGAAAACGTGGCTAAGATGCAGGCAGCAGGCTAGGATGCACGCGCGCAGAACCGGTCCTTGTGGAAGGTATATGTCCAACAGTTAAACTGAATTTTTCGGTAGCGAACCAAAAGGGCATGAAGCGATTCAACTAGATCCCTATGTTTCGATCAACATAATAATATGAATTTTTCAAAAAAGAAGTCACAGTGAGCGATCTTAAAAATGCCTTCAATTAAATCATTAGCTACCGAGAAAAGAGTACACGCCCAAGATTGTAGCAAGGTTTTTTATTTTAAATTTCTTGGTTTTGAAAGATATTTTAACCTCACACCTGCGCCTCGGTGACCGCGTCAAGTTATGGCATGCTTCATACATGTCTTTGCATTTGTTTTTGCCGCTCACCACTGTCGTAAAATGTACGTAGCCAGAATTCTAATTTCTTAGCTTTGATATCTATAACCCCCTTTTATTTAAACAAATCAGACATTTAGTGTGCCTAAACGTCTTCTGTATCAGCTTTTGCAACTTTAAATTGACATTGAAAAATTACCCAGATCGAATGATTGATGGAAACACTGCGTTTAAAAAACGATTCGGCCGCTTAATTTTTCTGTCGTTAGATGCCACTGGTGGCGTGTGATGGATGGAACCGAAATAGAAGGGAATTTAGAGGCCTGGGGCTAAAACGCGAACTGGTCTTGTTTATTTTTTTAAATTCATTGTTATTTTACGCATTCTCTGCCGGATATGCATACGAGTAATAAACGTCTTCCTGACAGTCACCCATTGCCAAGTAGCTGGGATGTATGTTAGTCTTTAAGATATTTTAATTATGGACCTTAGTGCTTCTAGTAGAGGTTTATTTCTATATAGTAGCAAGCTTTGCTACGGAATCTTGAAATATCAATTCGTCTACTACAGTGTCATTTCCTTACTAACGTTTGGTTATTATCACTGTCACACTCACACTCACACCTGATGGAATATTTGTTTTTTTTTCAAAGAAACACGAACAAAACCAATAGGAAATAGAACTTTAGGAATCAATTACCTAAAACCTGGTTCAGAATTAGACGGTAACTAAATTCTAAATTTAATTATTATTCTTGAAGTATGTTATTTAAAATAACATATTAAATTACATACATTCATACATACACTCACGCCTTCATTCCGAGAGTGGGGAAGACAGAGCTACACAATTACCAACAACCCTATAAACTTGTTGTCAATTCTATAACCACATTTTGCACAATCAGGCTGAGATATTTACCATGTGTATATTAGTGACAGGTTGCAAGCCCATCGCCTAACAATACTACAAGCCTTTATTCCCTTAGTCGCCTCTTACGACTTCCACGGGAAGACATGGAGTGGCACAATATTAAATTATTAGCTGTATAAACCAGTGGAAGCGCAAGACATTTAAAATTGGTAAAACTGATCCCACGACCGGCGTTGCCTATTTAGTGTGGTGGTCATGAAAAATTTAAATTTTTTAATAATATTTTAGGAAATACATTTGGTTACACTCACAACAAAATGTCTCAAGCATGCCACCAGACCTTTTGCCATGGTTCACGGCGCCCTATTTAATAACAGTAGCAAACGTTTCAATTTCTAAACAAACAAAACGTAACTTCTAAATTAAATACACGTAGACGCTACAAACCGTACTGTCTGAAATATATTCAACTAACAGAATAAATACAGAAATCACAGCTTGTTCCAGCAAATAGTTGGAAACCGGAACCGTGCGGCTAATTTTGATGAATGTGGGTCACACATAAATAGGGCACACATCTAAAATTCTCTACTAAAGATGGAATTGGATCCGAACGGGAATAGTAAACGGTTTGAAAGCAGTATTCTAAAACATTCATTTTGTAGGGTTCCATACCTAAACAAAGGCGGTAGGTAGGCCTCCAACAAGATGGAGTGACGACCTTGTAAGGATCGCAATGACGCACTATTCACTTTACATATTCGAAATTATTATGTTTGTCCGATGAAATATATCTTCGTTTACAACAGTAAACGTCGTCGGCAAACAACTCCGCCACACAGGGCGTTTGAGAACTGTTCCTCGTCGCATGGCACTTGCAGGTAAGAACCCGCGCGTCATCGGTCCCACCTACTACAAGCGTCTACCCGCCGAACTCAAACGCGAACCATCTGACGACATGTTTAGACGCCGGCTTAAGAATCTTTTGTTGGATAACCCAGTCTATTCGGTGAATATGGAACTTGACTTATAAATAGGATTGACTTTTAATTTTTTTAATGTACTCTGTGTTTGTGTTGACTTTCTACTATTATCATTTAATTCTATTTCTGACGACCTCAATGTAACTGCATATAATTTGACATGCCATGTAATTTATACTGTGTTATATTGAGTAATAAAATCTGATTTTGAATCTGAATCTGATCGCGGGAACGTGGATGCGAAAAGCCCAAGAACGGTCTGAGTGGAGAGCCTTGGGGGAGACCTATGTCCAGCAGTGAACATCTTTCGGCTGACATGATGATGATGATGATGATGATGATGATGATGTACCTAAAGGGTAAAAACGGGACCCTATTACTAAGACTCCGCTGTCCATCGGTCTGTCTGTCTGTCGCCAGGCTGTATCTCACGAATCGTGATAAAACCGCTACACAGTTGACATTTTCCAAGGTGAAGTATTTCTGTTGACACTATAACAAAAAATACTAAAAACAGAATAAATGTTTGTAAAAAATGGTACGGTACCATTCGTGCGCGAGGCTGACTCGCATTTGGCCGTTTTTATTTTTAATAAATATGAATTGGTCAATGTCGCAAATCATAACAGCATTATATTTTTTGTAAATCAGTGTTCTTATAGATCTATAAGTGTCAATGACGACCCTGAGGGGTTATAATGACATAACTTTGCAGTTCAGTATACGGCCAGAGAAAAGAACAGAGCTATATCACTGCTATAGCTCTGTCCTTTAAGCTTTCCGTAAAATGAATTGAATAGCCATGTCATTATAACCCCAC
This sequence comes from Acleris emargana, assembly GCA_927399475.2. Taxonomy (NCBI): domain Eukaryota; kingdom Metazoa; phylum Arthropoda; class Insecta; order Lepidoptera; family Tortricidae; genus Acleris; species Acleris emargana. The sequence continues at coordinate 3,693,597 of OV656858.1, forward strand.
TGATCTAATAAATGAATAGCTGTAATAGTACGTAGTACTTTATTTACCTCGAAAGGTTAGTGAAACTGATTGATATATTTTCACCAAAGCGTACTTTGAAATTGACAACATTTCAAAAAAAAGCGTTATTGATTTTTCGCGTTTATAATAGCTGGTTAAAAATTAGACTACCCGTATTTCTCCATTTTTCTTTATTTTACTTAAATTCGTCGTTAATAATTTATTAAGGAAATAGTCATTAAAAAAACTGTATATCTGAAGTTAGGAATACTGATGTGATCTTAGCATGACATAAAATAAAAAAAGTAACTTTAAACAGATACAGAACTGACTGTCATGTCATGTCACTCACTTGTCAATCATTCGCTGCCGTTCGTTCACAAATTTCTTATTTTGCGTAATTTAATTTATTACATAATTTGTAGAGGCCATTAAAATAAATAAACTATTTTGCGTTTACTGCTTTGCATCTGCTTTGAGTTTCATTCGTCAGACAGATAAAAAATGAACATGACAGTTGTATATATATTTTTTTAAATAAATAGACTAAGGGTGTATTCCTAACATTCACAATCCAACTTTTTTTACTGTTTTTCCTAAATATAAAAAAATGTACTGCATAAAAAAATCCAAAGATATTTTTACTGTAATCAGCAGTGTAAAATCTAGAAACGGTATTTTATTTTACTACCTTAGCACAAAATGAATTGTTGTCAATTGAATAGACGAAAAATAGTTTTTAGAAAGGTGGTGCTTAAATTAAGTTCCACGGTTTATTAACATCTTAACAAATTAAATCAAATATAGGGTTATCTATTGGCATGGAACGTACAAGGATTTAGAAGGTTTAGCAAGTTGACACAATATGTAATTTTGCTACGTTATACATTCCTGACGTGCCTTGCATGTATAACACGACTAAATTACGTACAACGTGTGATGTTGGGAAATGTATAATGGCAAATTTGCGTAATGCGTCAACTTAATAAACTTTCAAATTATGTGATCGTTTCAGATGGAGCACAAAATGTATATACAGGAGGATGTAAATAAATCGATGCTTTGTTACATACAGGTTGTTTGGTAGAGTGTTGTCTTAAAGAAACAGGAGTGGAAGAGGTCATAAGCTATCCATTTCAGACTCTTTAACCCTTTATTTGTCTAGGGGCTGTTTAATACCTATTTATGTTTAATTTTATAAAAAGTCACCGACATATGACCTTGAAACCCCGAAAAAAAAGGAACTATTCGGTGTATTCACTAAATTATAATTTTGTTAGAAAGTTCAAATAAAAGTCTTATAGGAAGCGTAAAGCAACATAAAAAAATAGGGGCTCTCAAAAATTACACATACATTTTGCCTGTTTCTTTTAGACAACGCTCAACCAAACACCTTGTAAAACAACCAAAAAAAAAATTATTTATGCGACTTCAAGCAAAAAGTAAGACGAATATTTTTTAAGCGATAGCATTTCACGCCAAGTTTTCGCACTTCTCCCCAACGCCTGAACGTACCCATAATTCCAAATAAGGGGGTAGGTGAGCCAAATACCCAAGTTCCCATTTTCATATTTTTCACATAACGTTTCACATAATTCAGGAACAAAATATGTCACCCCGTAAATATAACAGTATGAACCGAAACCTATTTGGAAAGGGGCCAAATATTAATAAACCTATAGTATAAGAATAGTTCATTGCGGTACTTGTATGAAAAAATGACTTAATATTATAACTAGCTGACCCGGCAAACGATGTTTTGCCATGTATGTGAAATTTCATTTTTTATAAGGAGCAAAATATACCTTTTTTAATAACAACGTAAGGTTTATTTTGCTGTATCATAATTGTATTCAAATCCTGGTCCTGGGTTCAAATATCTGCCCTTACCGGGAAGAGCAGATATTTGTGTGACGAGCGCGAATATTTGTTCCTGAGTCATGGATGTTTTCTATGTATTTAAGTATATATTTCTCTATATAAGTATTCATATCGTTGTCTAGTACCCATAGCACAAGCCTAGAGCTTAGTTTGGAACTAGGTCAATTGGTGTGACATTGTCCCTGATATTTATTTATTTATTTATTACTTACTCTTACGCATTATTTATTTATTACGCTAAAAACAGTATCACCGACGATGTCTCAGGTAGTAATTTTGTCAGGTATCCATTATTATATCGAAACACCTTTCAACGAATGTATCATAACCAGAGGTCGGAATTTTCGTAGCACTTTTGAGCTGTCATAGGGACTTCTCGTTTATCGACTTTATTTTTTTTCATCACACTTGCACGTAAACAGTTTCTAAACATACAGGTTAACTAGGCCGCAATGCCCCATATAAAACCCTCGACCTTTCTTTTTACCATGAAACCCAAGGTCGGTATGTAATTTTTTTTTAATTTATAGCGTAGCACACAGGTCATGCAAGTTCAAGCAAAGAGTTTACACGCAATTGAAAAATTGTTTTAAAATATTATTTAAACAGGAATTTCATTACAATCTCGCTACATGTTACTTAAATACTCAATTAATGTTCCTAATAATCGATTTTAATAGTTTTCTGTATTAAAACGTCGTTTTTTTTTACACTACTTCAGGGCTGTATGTATACCTACGTAAGTATTTGCCCTTAACGTTTCTGAACGAAACATTTGTATAATCTGTGGAGTCCGCCCGCCATCCGCTTAAAAAAAGTTCAAGTAATTCGTAATAATAGTTGTGCTGACTTGTGTAATTATTTTACTCGCAAATGTGATGAAAAACATTGTATGTTTCACGGGCGGTACGGGAATTACGAACCTCGACTCAGAAAGCCCTCAGTCTTCGACTTCGGGCTTCTACTAGAGCCTCGATAGTAATTCCTTACTTACCGACCTTAATACACAATGTACTATATCGATACATTATAGAACACAACATGTTAAAGAAGATTAAAAATATAGGTAAAGCACAGGCGGTATTATTGCTACAGAGCGATTTCTTTCAAATAACTTTCGAGTAATTGAAAACGTGAAATAGAGATTTGCAATGAAAATAATGAAAAGTTAATAGTTAACATTTTAATCAGTTCAGTTCAGTGTTTTATCATTTATGAATTTCATGTTCAGTCTGTTTTAGTGCAAACAAGACTAAGTGTTTCTTTATTCGTTTTTCTATAAAATAAATAGATTGTCATTATCTGAAAGAGATCGCTCTTTAGCGATAAGACCGCCTGTTGTTTACCTATACTTTTAATCTTCTTTAACATGTTGTGTTCTTTAATGTATCGATAAAATATGTATATCCGAAGTCGATAAACGAGAAGTCCCTATGACAGCTCAAAAGTGCTACGAAAATTCCGACCCCTGATCATAACGCAGAATTTTCATTTCATCGAAACACATTTCTCGTCGCATGAGTAATTTTGTTTTGGTAGGTACCAGTCTAACCTTTGCGGTTTGATGACGCGTTGGCCTAGCTAGTCGGTAGTGACCCTGCCTACGAAGCTGGCGGTCCTGGGTTCAAATCCCGCTAAGGGCATATATTTGTGTAATGAGCGCGAATATTTGTTTCTGAGTCATGGATGTTTTCTATGTATTTATATCGTTGTCTAGTACCTAGTACAAGTATAGTTGTCTAGTACAAGCCTAGAGCTTAGTTGGGACTTTGTCAATTGGTGTGACATTGTCCCCTGATGTTTATTTATTGTAATGAATGTTTAAAATATCCTGAAAACTTACAGTATCCTGAAAGCGTAAATACAGTGTGTTTCGTGGAGGTAGCATTTCAGACGCATCCTGTACAAATTCAAGCTTCCTGTAGAATATTTAAACGCACGAAAGTAAGGGGAAGCTTGACAAAATGTTTCACTTTTCTCCCAATTCTAACTAGGTCTTAGCTGTATTGTTTAATGCAGCTTAACACTAAGAAGAAGATTTAATTATTTTTAAAAAAATCGCGCCCAAAATAGTGGAACTTCACTATCCTCTTATGAATAAATTGGTGGATTATATCGTAATTTCCGTTTAGCACCCTGTAATTAGCACTTTTATAATTAAGTATGTATCGGAATATGTTGGCATCTCAGAAACTTTGTACAAAAATTGAAATGGTCGAGAAAAGTCACGTGATCTAAGACTTTTTATCATGAAACTGCAAATATTCTTACATTTCTGATACAGTTTGGTAATGGTATGCGGAATAATTAAATCGTTTCAGACGCTAAGCTCTGGAATTTTAAGCCGTGTGGCAGGTTTGAATTTACGATATCCGCTTTAGCTAAGAGCTTTAAAATATTAAATTATTTACGCTTCGTTACTTACTCAGGGTGTCACGAAAATTAACGACGGAATGAGAGCAAATGTCATTTTTACCCTGAAATATACAAAATGTTTCCTACGTAAAATATTTGAATTTATTTGACATTTTTAATAGGTACTTAAAAGTGTTTGACAAGTTTCTTCTCATATTATATTTAGGTACTCAATTAATTGTTGATGCAAGGCAATCAATATTAATTACTATATTGCGCAATATTAATTTGCACGATTTACCTTTTCAAACAAGATTTTAATACCAATATTTGGCAAATTGCAATATCAAAAGTTGAAAACAATCCATTTTTAGTTTTTCCATCATTTAAATTGCATTGTTTCATTTCCAAAATTATCAAACTATTTATTACCTGCAGTCCTATTCTCTAGAATAACATAAACCATAAAGTAGAACAGCATAAAGCAAGAGCGAATATCTGCCGGGCAACCGTTACAGCTGCGGCTACCATCAATCACTATCATGTGCGACTGAGGTCAAACGTAGCTTTAATCTGGCCACCTCGCCCGATATAATCATCCTGTATATTGTACGCGTGTATTCATTTTAACTATAGTCATTGAAACCGTAGTCCTAATATAATATTTTTTTTGTTTAATAATGATCCTTATACTATCTATATACTTATGACAGTTTGTAAGAATGTTTTTCTTTCAATTACGCATGAACGTTGAAAATTCTAATTTACTTATTTATTTGATCTTTATTGCACAATAATACAAATTTAAGGCAAATAATGGCATTCTCTACAGACCTACCAGTTGACATTGGGGCAAATCAGAAAATTGTTGTAGACCGTGCAATATTGTACGAACAAAAAAGGAGCATTAAGAGAAAAACATAAAAAGCATAACAGCATGCATCGAAATAACACATAAACATCATCATTGTCATGTCAGCCGAAAGACGTCCACTGCTGGACATAGGCCTCCCCCAAGTCTCTCCACTCACACATAGCCCGAAGAATAGCTAAACTCAAGTAGCAGTGGGCGGGGCACATCGCTCGCAGGAGATAGCCGATGGGGTCAGAAGGTTCTTGAGTGGCGTCCGTGGACCGGGAGACGAGCTGTAGGTAGGCCTCCAACAAGATGGAGTGACGACCTTGTACGGATTGCGGGAACGCGGTGGATGCGAGAAGCACAAGACACATAAACATACAAAAAATAAATATAACGTGTAGTGTCAAATAAATAAGCAATTGAAATAAATTACGGACGCATAACTTTTTGTCTCGGAAAATAAATGAGTTCTATGTGGATAGCATTGCGGGCTATACGTATAGCCTAGGTCTTGTACAAACAAGCGTTTTGGCACGTGTCTGTTATGCAAAGGTCGTGGGTTAAAACTGAGCTAATTTAGCTCAGCTTCTGAGAGAATCGTCGGTAACCATAGGTACTTGTAAGCCTAACCGAGTTGATAAAAAAGATAAAAGATAAAAGATATTTATTCTACGAGCGCTTCGCAAGAGACCACTGCTGAAAAGAAACGCCGCAAGAAACTACAAACAAACAACTACATAACTTTTGAGTTTATCGAAATTAGAAACGATAGCATTATCATTTCTGCAGAACCCGTTTTCCAATTTTGTTATTTTAATTATCGTTCTTGACCTCGTCATGGTGCTCTGCTAGTATTTTTTTATTTTTACTATTTTCTATTGACCTTGCATTTATTTGTAATGATTTTATGGGTGTTAGTTTTAAAACTTATTATTTATTACTTTATTACCTTGTAATGAAACTAGAACTTACTTTTAAGTAGTATTTAATAATTGAAAAAATGACCTTCTGCTGGAGTTTCTTGCGGCGCTTCTTCTCCGCAATGATCGTCTCGTCCGAAGCACTCCATATTACCGACGTGTAAAAGAGCCCTCATTGGCCAATTTACTGAATAAATAGGGACAAAATGTGGATAAAACATCCGTTACTTTCTGACACGTACATACGAGAGTGACGGGTGTTTTATCCATATTTCATCACGCGATAAACACAAACCATACTAGGCCCGCCGTTTTCGGTAGATTCGAAAGGTGTGTAGTTGACATAAGCCGTCAACGCGATCTGTAATCAGCTTACGTTAATCCTGTACATTTTGTCGTTTCTCCTGCTATGTTCCCTGATCGAGAACTAACAAAACACAGTCACTATAAACGGAAATACAAAAAGTAAAAAAGGAGCCAAGCATGCAAATAAAGTTTATTTTAAAAAGTGCAATGAGCACCAAAATATTGGGTGTGTAATGTTTAACATACAAACAAATGATCTAATGATCATTTTACATAAATCGAATTGCATAATTTCGATCTGTATAATAAACCATCGATATAATAGTCATGATGCATAAAACGAAATGCATAATTTCAAAAAATATAATGTTTTTTAATTAAAAAATAAATATTTCTAACGGCTGTCATTACTATTATGTGGTAACAGTTCTAACCTTATCTAACCTAGTTAGAAGAAATTGACCTAAAATGCATAATAACAAGAAAATTATAGTTATACTAAATGAGTGTTGTCTTATTCCATCGTATCCCAGATAAAATTATACAATTGGTTTTTTATGCTAAACGTTAATTTATGCTTTTCGTAATTTGTTAAATTAAATTATATAGAAAATGTTTTTATACTGATTGAAGCGATCCCCCAAAAAGTAACATTAAATAGCCGAAACAGTAAAAAAAAAACCTTTGATCGACCAATTACCATGGGGCAAGGTTAGGCCAATCATCGTTAAGATTTAGGTCTTGATCACAGGATTAGCCATAGAAAAAAATAAGATATATTTATATTTTTGTGTGGTTTGTGTGTTTTTACCTTCCTAAATTCTATCGAAAACTTATTTTCCCTCAACATAAAAAAAAAAAAAACACAGATGTGTATAAAAATACATGAATTCAAATAATGACGCCAACTCCTTAATAATATTTTATAATAACTAGTTTTAAAGCACTCTGTAGGTTCATAATTCGCTTTTAGTATATTAACGTATTTAAGTTCGTTTTTGGGGTTCCATACAAAAAATGCAAAAGCGGAACCCTCATAAGATCATTCGTGCGTCTGTTTGAGAAATTGATGACCCAAACACAGTGCATTTTTTTAAAAGTAAGGGTCATTTTTGGGCGATAAATTAGGAATAAAAAAAAAAAAAACAAACCTTTCTGTGTTACATATCAAATGAAAGGGCTCGTTATAAGGATTTTAAATATATTTTTATATATTATTTTAAAACAATTAGTTTTGATTTTATTTATAAAAAAAGATGAAAATTTTCCAAACCAACATCTAAGACCATTGGGCACCTTAGGTCTAAAGTCAATACAACAATAAGGTTGAGTTTCCTAAAAATTACAAATGACTTGACATCTCTAATGACATTGACAACTTCAAGCATATTTTTCTTGAAATGGGTCCCAAATGAACGCTCGTGACCCTACACCAACCTCTTCATTGTAAAAACCATCTAAAATCCTTTAGTATGATAGAACATCGTATTTTCCCATAATGCCTTTAACGACTCGTAAATTTCTCTCGTCCTAAACTAACAGCAAGCTACGGACGGACAGCAACATTGTTACCTGTGCAAACAGGTATGCTTTGGTTTGGTGCGGATTTCTTTTACAAGCTTGTTAGCTTATGTATACATTTGTAGCTTGACTCATATAAAAGTAAACTTATAAACCGGTCAAGAACATGTCTGACCATGCTCAGTGTAAGGTTCCGAAGAAGTTACTTCACAAAAACTATCTAAAAAATAACAAGTATGAACTACTTATTTATTTATTTATTTAATCTTTATTGCACAAAAGAATACACTTCTTTTTTTTTTTTCTTTTTTTAGCATGGGAAGGCAAACGAGCACACATGCCACCTGATGGTAAGTGAAAACTGTGACCCATAGACATTCGCATTCACAAGACTGCAAATGCGTTGCCAACCCTGAGGACTAAGATGGAATGCCTCTATGCTAGTCATTTCACCGGCTGTCTTATCCCCAAACCGGAACACAACGATGCGAACACTGCTGCTTGGCGGTAGGTAAAAAAATTCGCGAACTTCACTATTTAAAGTTATTTGGTGCTGTCTTAGATGATTTTGGTAGTTATCAACACTTTAGGCGCCTGTATCTCGAAAATTATGGCTGATTTACATTAGTCCAGCAAAAGCATGCCAGTAGAAGTACATTCCGCCGTTACAATAGCTCTAGCCTCAAACTTGAAAACAAACTCGTCAATGTACTTCTACTGGCATGTTTTTGCTGGACCAATGTAAATCAACCATTAATCAAGTCTACTTAGTCGTGATAGTTTAAAATTCGATACATACGCTTTCATTGAAGATAGATACATACATACATAAACTCACGCCTTCATTCCCAGAGTGGGGTAGGCAGAGCTGCAGAATTACCAACAACTAAAAACTTGTTGATAACTCTGTAACCTCAATTTGCACAATTAGGCTAAGATGTTTAACAGTGTATATTAGTGACAGGTAGCAAGCCCACCGCCTAACAGTACTACAAGCCTTTATTCCCTTAGTCGCCTCTTACGACTTCCACGGGAAGACTTGGAGTGGCACTATTCTAAGCCGGCAACCAACACGGCATTTTGAAGATATTTTTCAGTTTTTTTTGTATAATTGTAGTTTTAGCTATAGGGGTGACGAACACTTGACTCTAACAAAAATTAGCGCTTTAAAGCCAAGTATTTCATAAACGGATCCCATAATTGAAAATTTATTTATTAAATCATTCAACTTTACTAGTAAAATCCGTGAATTAAAACGGTAGGATACTATCACCCGTGTTTCTTGGTACAGGGGCGGTACTTAAACCCGTCTTTCTTTATTATGTAACGAGTGTAACGACAATTTATGTTGTGAATTAAGCATACTTCGAATGAAACATACATACATACATAAACTCACGCCTTCATTCCCAAAGTGGGGTAGGCAAAGCTACGGAATTACCAGCAACTCCAAAACCTTGTTGATAATTCCGTAACAAAAAAAAATCAAATTATCTAGTCTTTCAAAAAAAACCATTTGGGAAATAGAATCAGTCCAATATGCAACCCTGATCCACCATAGAACTGTCACAGTGACGTTATGAAGTTTAAAACAAATTGTTTTATAATGTCGTTTCGTTCGTTAGGCTCATTATATACTCGAAACTGTAATTAGATTCCAAAATCCTAACCTCAACCGACGCACATTCGCTGTGCTTACTGCATTTTGGTTTAAGTGTAGGTATTTTTATCAATTAAACTGACCCTAATATTACTGGTTACACGAGTTCTCATTGATATGTTAACGAAATAATATTTTAATAAAGAAATAATCAAGATGGGAACTGTCAGATTTTGGAATCTAATTAGATTTTCGAGTATAGTATGGTGCAAAGCAGTTAGTGTTCATGATTTTTCGGTTAAATATACTGCTTTTTTTTTAGTGTATGTTATAGTATAATAATAGAGTATAGATAATGGAAGCATGTAAATGTAAGTATGGATTAAATAAGAGTAAACTATCGTCTTGAATCCAGAGCACAAACCTAGACTTCACTTTGGGTCCAGTTTCAAGTAAGTTCTTGAAACCGTAGGGAATAGCATTTAGCTACTACTTGACAACGCCTGCAGAAGTGCAATAAGTCGCTGCACGTCATGGGTCCGCTAAAATTTAATAAAATACCGGTCCAAATTACGGACTGCAGGTCGATACCTAGTTTTGACCGGAGACTTAAAAACTGGCTGACACAGAGGGCTTACTATTCCGTCAATGAGTACCTTGATGACTGACTTTTTTTTTTTTTTTTGGCACATTTTTTATTAACTTTAGTGAGTAACTTTTTTTTTTTTTTTATTATTGATATCATTATTTTTGTGATTTATTTTTGTATTGAATATGAATAACAATGTATAATCCTTACTGAATAAAGTATTATGAATTATTATTACGAATTGTTCATTTATTTGCAACGAGTGAAAGTACTTAAATTTAGTTAGCCAAACATCTATTAAGCTCATCATCCCAAAGGTATTTTTAATCCTTACTATTTCAAAATATCAAAGGTTTTTTGGTCCAGACCGAATTAAAAGAGGGATTACTTTTTTCTCTATCAAATAATCTAAATCTAGATTGTTAGTTACATTAATATTAATAATCTCTAGTCTCACAAAATTAACTGACTTTGAACTTTAATGTTAGACAAACAGAGTTGATAAGTGAATATACAGTGTATTTTAACTCGTTATAAATTCTCTCAGAGATTATTTTAAGCAGTCATTTAAATAGGATGGTAAGCCTCAGGAAAATAAAATATTTCATACATTTTTTATATATTTTTTTTTTGCAAATGTGTGAAGTGTCTTTATTGTGAAGAAGTTATGGTTAAAGAATCTTTATTAATTATAAAGATGAAGTTATAAAATCAATATATTATATTGTTTAACTGTACTATGTGCATAATGAGAGGTGATAAAAAAATTATGCGAGTTAATTCCGCTACAGTCAACCATAAAATGGTGTACAATATTTGTCTTAAGTACGTATTTAAAATAGTAACATGTTTAATTACTTATACCTATATAATTAAAAATAAACATCAAATAAAAATAAAAAATCTACTAGATTACTTTTTCAAATGAATATTTAAGAATTACATTTTTCTGGCATTTTCTAGAAAGCCTTGTACAGTGTAGAAAAGTTTAATTAATAGCCAGTTTTGAATTACAGATTTAAATAAATTTATCATTAATAATTTATTCTTTAGCTCTGCCTACCCCACTCTGGGAATGAAGGCGTGAGTTTATGTATGTATGTATGTATAAATTTATCACAGTTATACAATTTGAACGCGTCAGGGATGCTATTATTGTACAGCCATCCAGAACATACTTTTGCAAATGTTGTTGTGCGGTGAGAAGTGACTAATAAGTAATAATTTATGTTTAATCCGGATATTAAAATTACGTTTGTCTGTTTCAAACAAATGCGGGTGTTTTTTACAAATTTGGAAATTTCCTTAACATATACAAGGAAGAGGCAGTATTATTTATTCTTCAAACAGCTTACTACAAGAATCTCTTTGAGAAATTCCACCAAGTGCCCTTAAGCAACGCTTTTGCATTCTAAATGCAATAAAGTCGGGAGAATATCCCTAAAATATAATGCCATAGCTTAATCTAAATTGCATAAACCCGTAACATACTATGATGAATTGATTGATATAGCTTTTTATGTCGTACATACATACCTTCACACCTGTCTCCCCATTCACTCCTAAACGTACTTTTTTTTTTATGGCATAGAGAAGACAAACGAACACACAGGCCACCCTGATGGTAAGTAGAAACTGTGACCCATAGACATTCGCATTCAAAAGACTGCAATGCAATCCTAAGACTGCAAATGCGTTGCCAACCCTGAGAACTAAGATGGAATTCCTCTATGCTAGTAATTTCACCGGATGTCTTATCCCCAAACCGAAACACAATAATGCGAACACTACTGTTTGGCGGTAGGTTAATGGATGAGATATGGTGGTAGCGAACCCTGTATAAAGTACTACCACCCGCTCGCTTCGCTTCACTTCCTCTACATTGATCAATCTCTTCAAGCACGGTCGGTATCGGGTGCTACTGTTTTGGCCCTTATTCCCTAAATCGCGAATCTGACCAGCGCTGGTTTTAACGCCAGCATTACGCTGAGTTGAAACCATTCCGTGACAACAGGTATTTTTGTCTATATCAGTATTTTCGTTGAGATTTTTTTGTTTGTTTGTCACGAATTTTTCTTTCTTTCTTTCTTTTGATCAATTTTCTCGGTTTCTATCACTGATGGAAACTTGGCAGGTTTTCGCAGTATATTTGGAGACGAGAGGTTAAACATTATTTAAGTGCTCAAAGTTGTTTTAATTACCTAATATTTATTTTATTTTTTACTATACAGAATGCCATAGAAAGATTAAATCTTGTGTAAGGCTATAACTGTAACTTGTCTTGGACCCAATGTCACAAAGCCCGTATTTGATATTTATCTACATATTTTCCACGTCCACTGGGCCCTATATCCAATAGTGCGTTACCACTGCTGTGAAAAAACTCAGCAACCAGTAAGTATTTAAACATAATTATTTCATATTACAATGGTACTGCTTAGTCTTGCATTATATAAAATTATCAACGTAATATCAAACCTGCTTTTGTCTGTTTAAATTGGTGCAAGACGACCACATATAAGTTTCAATATGTTTTCCTACATCAACGGTGTCCCCTAGACAAGACAAAGCTTTTTTGAATTGGTGGACTGACCTATCAAAGTTGTTAAAGCGACAAGGTACAAAAGTGTGCATATATTTATAAGGACTGTTTTCACCGTTTACGAAAAGGAAATATCCGATTCTACAGAATGGTTTAACTCAATAAATGTTTACTTAATGCCCATAAATTATATTGTTGTGTTTATAAATCATATTCGTGACTCCGGGCAGTTTATGAAATGTGCACTGGATTCGAAAATATGACGAATGAGTTTATAAATGAAGTAACTGAGCGGAAAGGGTAAAAATTTGAATATCTTTAGGAATATTTTCATGCCGAATTAGCCTCGTTTTTTCAACTTCCATGGTTATGTGGATAAAAAGGTTTCGTTTGATAACTTTTTGCATGGAAACAGCACTGGTTATATTACGTTAACCCCCATGTTTATAGGCATTATATTATAATAAAATAAATAAATAAATATCAGAGGACAATGTCACACCAATTGACCTAGTCCCAAACTAAGCTCTAGGCTTGTACTATGGGTACTAGACAACGATATAAATACTTATATAGAGAAATAAATACTTAAATACATAGTAAACATCCATGACTCAGAAACAAATATTCGCGCTCATCACACAAATATCTGCCCTTACCGGGATTTGAACCTTAATGCCTTTTAATTGGTCTTGGTCTCCCTCTTTTCCTTTTTCCTTCTATTTTTCCTTCAATCATCATCTTAATGTACTCGTCGTGCCGTAACAGGTGACCAAACATCTTTCCGCGTCTATTATCTATCGTCTGCATAGGCTTCTCTTTTCCTTCACTATGCCTAGTACTTCCTCATTCGTCTTCTTTTCTATTCTGCTAATTTTTTCCGTCCCTCTCCAGCACCACATTTCGAAGGCTTCCAGTCTTTCTCGGTCCCGCTGAATCATTGTCCACGTTTCGCTGCCATATATGTAGAGCTATGCTCCAGATGACACCTTATTAAGCCTTTTGCGTATTTTGCTTAATATTCTAGATTTAAACAGGTATTTCTTGGCATTAAAGGCTTTCTTCGCCATGGCTATTCGGGCAATTATGTATATCCGGTGTGCACCTCGGATAATTGGTGATACTGATAAGCCTACCCAAATACTAAAATTGCTTTACTTGTTCAATTTCAAATATATTTTTTTATTAGTAGGCGTCGTGTCGTATCAGTGTGTTAAAGAGAAGGCTTGAAACAGGCAATAATGGAAATTACTTCACCGAAAAAAGCATAACTCTGAAGTAAATGATGATGATGATTATACTGCCTATAAACTTGGGGGTTCACGTGTAAGTCTTCTTTTAATAATAATAAAAAGGGTAAGCTTTTAAAAATAAAAAAAAGCCTCTAAAGGTAAATTTAATGTCCACATCCTTCTTAAATAGTCTTGTACTAACCGGTGATTGTCCGTGCGAGCATTCTTCTTAGTGTGAACTCAGGGACAATTGCCGGTTGGTGCCCCATCACTTTACTAAATTAAACTTGTCTGCGTTTGGAATTAGGCCCCACTTACGCTTGACATAAGGTCGGGAATCCCATAGCCCCAGGATTGGTAAAGACGTGCAAATAAAAAGGAACATATCGTCGGGTGATAATGCAAAACCGCGTAAGTAATATTTTTAATAAGGAGCAAAATGCACCTTTTTAATAAGGTGGTAAGGTTTATTTTGCTCTATCACAAATTTGTTAGTTACGCGGTTTTGCAGTGTCACCGACGATATCAGGGGACCATGTCACACAAAAAAATCTACTAAGTTCTAGGCTTTACATTGAGGGACCAGATAACGACAAATTATTAAATAGCTATAATTATCTGTAAAGCTATTTAATTATTTAATAAATGCTTAAATACCTATAATTACATCATTATAATACCCAATAACAAATAGAGACTTGCGCTCATTACACAAATATTTCTCGCTAAGGCTCGTTGGTAGGGTAATCACTAGACAAAACGAGTTGTTTTAAAGTATCACATATTTCTTCAAGTAAGTATAATTTTTTTTACTACTAAATAGAAAAATCTATGCTTTGGTTTTGTGTAAGAAATAATAGTTTTTGAATCGTATTACTATGGCAACCAATTTGTTATCAACAACAAAGGCTGTGTAAGGATATAAAGTATTAGAAATTAAGCGAAGTTTCAATTTATTTAAGCGCAATTTTGTTTTTATTAACTATCTTTTTCTTTTATTGTTATTAATACCATGTATTACATAAAGTCATCCATTTTGATCAAATATTATAAAACGCGCATGATTCTGAATAAATCCTACAAAAACCCCATCAGCTTTTAGAGGACGAAATATGTCAAAGTTAATTTGTGCTGTCGCAAAGTGACACAGGGTACAAAATCCAACTAACATAAATCAGCTTGTCTCGAGAGAGTAAATACTTACTAAAAAAACAGCCTAAAGCAACAGAGTATCGAGCAATTTTAAGAAAATTGCGAACATCTTCAAATATGAGGTTGACAGAATAGATTTCATTTGTTTTGCTTTATCAACATGTTTTTTTTCTGAGAAACATTTGATAGGGTTATATCAATTAAGGGTTGCGGGGCTTGTATGTAATGGTATGTATGTATGTAAAACTCTTTATTGCACATAAACAATTCTGTAGCTCTGCCTACCCCGCTCTGGGAATGAAGGCGTGAAGGTATGTATGTATGTATGTATGTAACAATTACAAGACATGTTTGCATCGATATAAATAATGTACAAAGGCGAACTTATCCCATATGGGATCTCTTCCAGTTAACCTTGGAGTAGAATGAGCAAGGATAATGCCGAAGGATAGACAACTCAACAATGAAACAAAAGAAGTCAAGGCTAGTAAGCCTGACACCATGCTGAGTGGCAACCTTTTCGGTGTTAATTTTAGATGAAGTACTCTAAGTTTGTATTACTCTAATTTTTAAAATGTTTTTGTTTTTGATTTTGTGTATGTTAATTTTATTTTAGCACCGAGTAAACGATTTCTATTCTATCAAATCGAAAACGTACATCCTAATACTCATTATGTACTAACGTAAGAATAAACGAATTTCAAAGATATGAAAACAATCGATTTTTAAACAATGTAAACTTTTACACTAGGGTTCTATCGTTCTCGTAAAACAAAACGTCTTTTTTCATGTTATCGTATTGTTTTTACTTCTGCCGAGAATACTATCAAGTAAATAAGAGTTATCATAACGTTGACACGTAAACGTTTACGTTTGTGGGAGTTCGGGTTGGTACCACCATCCTATCGATTAACCTTCCGCCAAGCAGCAGTGTTCGCATTGTTGTGTTCCGGTTTGGGGATAAGACAGCCGGTGAAATGACTAGCATAGAGGCATTCCATCTTAGTCCTCAGGGTTGGCAACGCATTTGCAGTCTTGTGAATGCGAATGTCTATGGGTCAAGGTTTCCACTTACCATTAGGTGGCCTGTGTGCTCGTTGGACTTCCCATGCCATAAAAAAAAACGATTACTATGTCAAAATCAAAAAGGTTTATTTTCAACAGTTTTCATTAAGTATATTTTATTCTGTAGCTAGCGACCCGCCCTCACTTTGCATCGGTTAGCGTGAGTTTTCTGTAACACCCATTAATAAAACGGATTGTTTTATACATAAAAACCTTCCTCTTGAATGACTCTATCTATTGCTGAAAACTGCATTAAAATCGATTGCGTAATTTAAAAGATCTAAGCTTACAGACAGCTGGAGCGACTTTTTTATATATACGATGAAAATAAGACTATTTTTCGACATCGACAAACATTTCAGCGAATGTGTCATCTCACCGAATTTCATTTCATCGAAAATTAATTTCTTCTGAAACCTTATAGCTTTCAGGTTATCTTAAGCATTCGTTACGCAGGTTAGGTTAGGTTAGACTTGTGACCACAATAAAAATAAAGCTCCTGCACGTGGAAATGCCTGTCGATGTTGTATGAAATGACCCTATTTGTTTATACTTTTGCTTTCCTACGATCACAAAGCTGATAATTCATAGAACCGGAAGCCTAATACTTAAATCACTATACATACCAAACTGCCTTCCCTTCTAACTATCATTTCCGCTCAACACATGCAAATTTAGCCTGTATCGGTATACAAAATGCATAACAACCACATGAATAATACATGTGAGCGATTCTGTATAAATATTGGCACAAAAGAGGGATGTGAATCGCCTTAGCCCATGTCCATCAGGGAAAAAATATTTTCAAGGGATTTGGGGGTAGTCATGAATATATTCTGGGGAAAGGCTTAGCCCACGTTTGAGATCGTTCGTATGCAGGCTCTATGCGAAGGCAAATGGATTCGGATGAAAGTTGGCTGTAATGTAGCATCGCTTTAGGTGTTAGTATGTATAGATAAACAAAAACCGGCCAAGTGCGATTCGGATTAGTGCACTGAGGGTTACGTACAGAAATAAAGTAGGTATTATTTTCTGATTTGAATTCGATTTCAAATCACATCAGCATTTCTTCTTTTGGGTTTGTACTTTAATCATACCAAATTTGATGCTTGTACGTTTTACCGTTTTGAACATTAAAAAAAAACGTTTCTTATCCCGTGCTTATGCTTTTATGCCGTGTGGTTGCCGGGTTAGAGTAGTGCCACTCCATGTCTTCCCGTGGATGTCGTATGAGGCGACTAAGGGAATATAGGCTTGTAGTACTGTTAGGCGATGGGCTTGCCACCTGTCACTAATACATTGGGAAACATCTTAGACTACTTTTCCAAAATGTGATTACAGAAGTTTTAAGACTTGTTGGTAATTCTGTAGCTCTGCCTACCCCACTCTGGGAATAAAGGCGTGAGTTTATGTATGTATCTTTCTTATATGGGGACCCTGATTATTATTTTACTTTGTTTTTAATTTATTTATTTGTTACTAAATCCGCCGTAATTACATACTTATGTACAATATACTGAAATGACAATCTGCTATCTATTTCAGCTCAAATGATACAGGTTCTTTAAAGACAGGACGGACAGACAGACGGACAGCGTAGGCTTATTAAGAGACCTGCCCCCGTATTGTGGACGCCTTTATTGCGATGGTGGATAAAAGATGATAAACCATCCGTCACTCTCGCACTTACGTACTGGTGAGAAAGTGACAGATGCTTAATTGAGGTTTATTCATATTGATCATAATTGCTTATTCGGTGGTGTTCGTGTTCTTCCAGGAGTTCCAAAAATGATATCAATTAGAAGAATATTAACATGTCCTAATTACTTATTGAAGTTTGTTTCTTTCTTGTAGGTACTGTAAACTACGTTTTTTGTCTGAACATTCTTGATAGGGTTTCTTTGCGGTTTGAATTGGACAAGACGTACTTTGACTTAAGTTTCAGTTTGTTGAAATTCTTGGTCATTCGTCAGAGTTAAAGTAAGGACAACAACGGAAACAAGGTCATTTTAACTATTATAATTAAATAAGAATGTTTATCCATGCCAAGTACATTTATAGTTTAAGCTTAGAGCTTAGTTTTGGGACAAACAAGAAGGTCAATTTGTATGATATTGCCCTTTTTTTTCATTCTTCATTAATATATTTACGGTTAATTTTTCTTGCCATTCGGAGCTCTCGCTAATTCTTACCCCAATGTTGCGACACAACAAATATTCCAATAATAGATTATTGTCTTGACTTAACCATTAAACCTTAACGTTAAGTCACGAGACGGATTTCCAGAATATTCTGTGTTAACAACTAAGCACTGCTAACTATAAATTAGCTTAACAACTTGACAGTCCTTGGATATCATAGCATTCAAAATAATGCGGTTGGTAAGATAACGACTGTGCTTTATTCACAGAATAAATAAGGTTCAAAGTTGAACCATCACTAACTGATTACACTCCTGCACTCCTTTGCAAGCTGAACTTTTAAACGGTTAGGGGACTATCTTAGACCATTTTCGACCTGAATCCTATGCCAACTTCGTGTTACGGGGTACAACATGAAGGTATATTTCAAATTCAAATTCAAATTCAAATTCTTTATTGCTTGACTATAGGTACAACGATAAGATGTTAAGTAATAATGTCAAATTCCTAAATCTATAGCCTACCATTATCTATGGTGTACAATATTTTAATGTCTTAACCTAAATCATTATTAATACATTTAAACAAAACACTATGAGAAACCTAACGATTTAATATCTATATATTTCCTTTATTATTTAAAAAGTCAGGTATATTGTAAAACATTTTTCAATAACCATTCATTAAGTGCTTTTTCAAATTTAGTATCGTCCAGGGATTTGAATGTGTCAGGTACATTATTATATATCTTAATTATCATAAAGTAAATACAATTTCTATAAAAAACTGAGCGAACCGGATGAACATGTGTTAATTTATTGTCATGACGAAGGTTTTTTTTATATTTATCAACCTTTTCAAAGAGAGCCGAGTGTTTCTTTACAAACATAGTTACCTCCTTGATATATAGGCAGGGGAGTGGTAGTATATTGTACTCTGCAAATATGGGTCTACATGAGTCTCGTTGAGAAGCACCATTTAAAGCTCTTACACAACGCTTCTGTATTTTAAATGCTTTTTGCCAATTTGTAGATCATTCATTCATTTTATTTATTATTCCAAAAACAGTATACTACAGTTTTAATTTAATAAAAAGGGTTAGTTTAATAACAATTTAATACATTCTGCATGCACCATATCTAGTCGATGCTTAAATTTAAATGGTTTTGCTCAGTCGAAGACATGGTACCCCGATATGCCACACGTTTCGAATCGCTCAAAAAATCTATATATTTAAAGTTAGTATTTTGTTGTTACCGCTATTTGATCAATATGAAAGTGTTACATTAACTTTTAACTGGAAGAGATCCCTTAAAGGGATAAGATCGCCGTTTTACATCCCTGTTATATCTTTGTGTTTTTAAAAATTGTTATCTTTTTTGTTTGTACAAAGTTTTTACATACATACATAAATACCTATTCTATACGAGTGACATTCATTTCTTGATGTGTTGTGTTGAATATTCGAGGAATTACGTTTTAGTTGCTAGCTTCGGGGTACTTGAATAGTAGTACTTAACTACAAAGGTAACTTGTAATATAAACTGGGAATCGAACCTAAAACTGCTAGCTTTGTTGGCAGAATGCTAAACATAGGCTTCCTTCTTTGATTTCCATCAGTTAGTAACGATCCAATGCGGATGCATCCGACTTTGTACCACCTATATTATATTTTACCCATCATGCAGACGGCCATCCTACGCTGCACTTGGCAGGTCATCGTCTCCACTCAATAACCTTTCTGCCCCAACGGCCGTCGGTTCTTCTAGCTGTATGCCCTGTCAATTGCCGCTTCAGCCTACTAATGCTCTAAGCGTATCCATACCTAACCGCCAGACAGCACTGTTCGCATTGTTGTGTTCCAGTTTGGGGATAAGACAGCCGGTGAAATGACAAGCATAGAGGCATTCCATCTTAGTCCATAGAGTTGGCAATTGCAGTCTTGTGAATGCGAATATCTATGGGTCACAGTTTCTACTTACCATCAGGTGGCCTGAGCTCGTTTGCATTCAATATGCCATAAAAAAATCTATATCGATGATCTTAGTTCTTCTACGGATCTCCTAATTTTTGATTTGATCACGCAGAAAAACACCGAGCATTGCCTTCTCCGTAGCTCGCTGAGCGACTGAAGCCCATAGTGAGACACCATTGAATAACTAACCAAACTGAAAAAGAAGTCAAATTTGAACATGACGGGCTTGTCGGTACCTCTGAATTCTTTATTTCTGATTACCCTCCACCACTCACTCAGCACTCACTTACAATGCTAATTCACATATTTGTATGTAAAACTTTACATTTGCATGGGCCCTGTGAAAAATTGTACGAATCCACGAACTTGAGTTTTTAGGATACCGTAAATCCTTACTAATATTATAAACGTGAAAGTTTGTATGTATGGATATTTGTAACTCTTTCACGCTGCAGTGGCTGCGATATTTGAAATGGAGATAGTTTAAAACCTTAAACTAAAATATAGGCTACATGTCATCCCGAAAAATTGAAAAGTTCTCGAGGAAATCTCCGCGGACAAAGTCGCGGGCAGAAGCTAGTCTAAAATATTGTTCATCACTCGGACTTCTGTAATTGAGTAGATAGTGACAGTTTCATTATGAGTTAGAACCGCATTTTTGTCAATTAACACTTGAGACACATAAGTTTTCTTTTTATATTAGCTGTTTTGCTACTTACCCACGTCTCGAAGTACGCCATAAACTCATAATTAAAAATAAAAATATCAGAAAACAATATCACACCCGCCGTGTGGTTGCCGGCTTAAAATTGTGCCACTCCATGTCTTCCTGTGGAAGTCGTAAGAGGCGACTAAGGGAATAAAGGTGCGTTAGGCGATGGGCTTGCTACCTGTCACTAATATACACTGTTAAACATCTTAGCCTAATTGTGCAAATTGTGGTTACAGAGTTATCAACAAGTTTCTGAATTGTTGGTAATTCTGTAGCTCTGCCTACCCCACTCTGGGTTGAAGGCGTGAAGGTATGTATGTATGTATGTAATATCACACAAATTGAACTGGTCCCAAACTAAGCTCTAGGCTTATATTATAAGTTCTTGACAATGATAAATATTCTATTTTTCCATGCCTAAAATCAATCTCGGGACACAACCGGTACACACATACACACACACACCTATCTCATTTGTGCTTCCCCATAACAACTCATAAATACAATGCAATAGGAACCTCTAGTAATTTTCTAAGCAGGCACGGAACCCGGGAGTTGGAATGATCTATTAGGGAGTAAGCTTACCTTTTCTGAAAGTGACTCCCCAAAAAGGTGTTACTCTTGAAACGCACCGCAAAAGTGCTTTTGCATAATATGTTAGCCTGCCCGAGGGACGATTTTTCTCTTGGTATGAAGAAGAATGCGGAACGGTACGCACAAATGAGTGGAATCCAGTAGGTTTAGTTTCAATTGAATTTTTGTTAAAATGGAATTTTCAGGTCTTTTTCTCACAGCGGCAATAAAAGCTCATTCTTTTAACAAACAGTTGAGAATTTTTTTTATTGAATAATATTAAAATAACCAAGATAAAGGCCAACAAAAGGTCCTACCTCTTGGTAGCAAAATATGGAGTTTATATGGCCGACGTATCTGATCTCTCTGTCAAAATTCAAAATATTTATTCAGTAAATTGGCCACATGAGGGCTCTTTTACAAGTCATTAATGAGTTAATCTACTAGAGCTTCGGCTAAGACCATCATTGCGGAGAAGAAGCGCCGCAAGAAACTCCAACAGAAGGTAATTTGTTGTCTAATCAATGTCCAATTAGTAATTAAAAATGCTTTTAACACCCGTATTTTTTGGCCGAATTTAATTTTAAATTCGCTTTTGGTGATGTAATGTTAGTTAACAAAATGCACATTGACTATTGATTTTAGTTTTGGCCCTGGCAAAATAATCTTCGAGGTGTCATTTAAATAAGTATACTTGTGTAAAATTCAGTATTTTTTTACTAACATTACAAGGAGAGAGTGCAAATTTTGTGAGATTGTATCTACTTGACAGAACCAATGGAACCACCAAAGTTCACGGAACCTATTAGATATAATATTTTAACATTTAAAACGTACATTTCAATTTTCTGTATGGACAAAAGCATTTTTTAACTGGTTTGAAGCGAGCTCTGGACGTTTGTCAATAATTTATTGTGCTGTCCATTTTAAAGCAAGTAGGTATAAGTTGATTGGTCTCTTTAACTAACATTTAAAAAAAATTGTGCAGTACACACACACACACACACACATACCTTCACGCCTTCATTCCCAGAGTGGGGTAGGCTGAGCTACAGAATTACCAACAACTCCAAAAACTTGTTGATAACTCTGTAACCACAATTTGCACAATTAGGCTAAGATGTTTCACAGTGTATATTAGTGACAGGTAGCAAGCCCATCGCCTAACAGTACTACAAGCCTTTATTCCCTTAGTCGCCTCTTACGACTTCCACGGGAAGACATGGAGTGGCACTATTCTAAGCCGGCAACCACACGGCATAATTGTACAGTAAATGTATTAAGATATTTCTCTTTCCCTCTTCAACCTGCCTCCACCTAACGCTGAGTGTTTGTCTCGTCTAATGCACTCCGTCTACCTTCAATGATAGGCTTTGCGCATCCAATCAATTCCCTATCTTAACGACATCAACTGAAAGTGATCCCATAAAGGGATAAGTTCGCCATGTACGTTTATGTACGTACTTACTTGTAATTGGTTTTATTTGCAATAAAAAGTGTACATACGTACATACAATCATCAGTCATCTAATTGGTAAAAAAGTAGTTAGATCTTGTATAATATCATAAGCAATATTAAAAAAAAACTGACTGTTGAGTTTATTGCTGCGTTTCTTCTCAGCAGTGTGGTCTCTTGCGAAGCGCTGGTAGATTTTTGACGTGTAAACACGCCCGTGCGGCCTACTTACAGTACTTACCTACTGACTAAACGTCTTTTATCTTTTTTATCTTTATATTTTTAGGGTTCCGTACAGATAAGACTCGGTTGTCCGTATGTCTGTCCGTCTGTCCGTCACCAGGCTGTATCTAACGAACCGTGATAGCTAAACAGTTGAAATAACAACAAATATTAAAAACAGAATAAAATCAATATTAAAGCGAGGCTCCCACACAAGGTACAACATGAAAATCACGTGAGTTTGACAAGGAATCAACTAATTTGAGTTCTGAATCTTTTTAATCAAACTTTGCTACTGCATCTGACCTAGACCAATTGTCTTGAAAGGCTCCAGTTGCCTCTCGACATTTGTTTTATTAATGGCCACAAGGAAACCCAAACTGAAGTAACGACGCCATTTTTATTTGTCTTTGTGGTAACTTTAAATACTCCCATTTTGGACATTTGCCACACTAGTAATACGTCTTATCTTGACTCTTGGCATAACACGAGCAGCCATTCCGAGCATAATCTGCGTTCCATTTTCTTAAGACTAAGAGTTTCATGACTAACGAGCACTAAATAAAGTGTTCCACGTTTCCACTGAGTCACCGATGGAACTTGTGGAATTATTTCACTTGCTCCAGGACCTGAACTTGCGTTGGAACTTTGGCTTTCAGTTGCGATCACTTTAAGCTTAAATAACAACTTGAAACGTGGATTTGTCTGCAAGTGTTTGCTCCTCGTAAGAAAACTGTCGTCTGACCAAATTTTATCTGCCGAGTTTTTTAAGTATTGCAATTTGATGACAATGCGTGTCAGGTTAACCTCCTTGTACTAAAAATAGTACACAATACAGCCATTGAAATAAAGATCTGCTGCAAAGGAAGAAAGTAGAATTTCTTTTGTTTTTATGAAAATTGACTTTAATCCATTCACAATAGATTCATATTCCTTTGACGAATTCCGTTGTATGATGGGCCTTAGAAGATTGGTTAATGGTAAGCGATGATCACAGCTGTTATAATTCTGGGATCTTCGTGAAAGATCTCCTAAAGATCAAGTGAAAAAGGGTTTAAGTCTATTACACTCTGTTTACTTCCTATTTTTTAGTTCGAGTTAAGTCCACTTATATCCTTTTCACCAGGGCTCCAGAATTATTTCAAGAGTGTAAAAAATTATCTGCGTGATAGAATCAGAAATGATGATATCCGCAGTAGAACTTAGGTTACCGACATAGCCCGAAGAATAGCTAAACTTAAGTGGCAGTGGGCGGGGTACGTCGCTCGCAGGACTGAGGGCCGATGGGGTCAGAAGGTTCTTGAGTGGCGTCCGCGGAGACGAGCTGTAGGCCTCCAACAAGATAGAGTGACGACCTTGTAAAGATCGTGGGAACGCGGTGGATGCGAAAAGCACAAGACCGGTCTGAGTGGAGAGCCTTGGGGGAGGCCTATGTCCAGCAGTGGTCGTCTTTCGGCTGACATGATGTTAAAATTCAAGAGGTGCAGTCTTGGAAATGTATTCTTAAGATTACAAACGTCAATAGGGTAAAAGACGGTGGTACTACGTTTTTGTTCTAGCAATAAATTGACTTTCTTGCGGTTTCAACAGAAGAAAGATACCTAATAATTAATAATTTTCTACTCAAATCGTATAATTGCGCAAATAATTCCTAGTGGTATAATTTCCGAGTACAAATTGTGGTTTAAATTAGAAATTCTCCTTTGAATAGATGCTTTATTGTAAATATTTCAAACAAGAACCTAATTACACATTTCTCACTACTCATTATGATAATGAAAATTAGATTCATAAATATCTTGCCTGACTGGGATGTAAGTGATTGCTTAGGCATTTATGATGCGTCTTATTTCACGTGTAAAAGAGTTATTAACTCCATTTCAATAAAACCAAAAATATTATGAATTTTTGACGACTGACGATTAAGGAATTTGAAATGGAATAAATCAGCCTAAGATTAAGTCATTCGAGCAAATCGTACTTTATTGACTTACGTAAAATTTGAAAGAATAGAGAAGTATTATCCATAATATTACTTTTTGATTTATATTGAATCAAAGACACCAAAATACAGTTTGTACTAAAAACAAAAATGACACTGAAAATGGTGATTTGAATACATAAAATACTAAGAATAAAGGACTAGAAACCAGTTATTACCTATAATTTCAATATTATTTAATTCCATCCACACATTATTATTTTTATACTACGGTCTCTATTTCAAAACTTACTTTACCTACTGGAGGCAACACACAGCGGTTGGTAGATTGTCCCTCGCATTTATATGTAATTTCTCAGCTTTCACTCGTTATCAGGAGGGGGTTTTTGTGAGATAAAACTCGTAAGTACGCTACTTTACAAATTATTAAAGTTTTTGTGAGACACACACAGTTTTACCTTTAACACTGGGATTGAGAAGACAAAGTTTTACTTAAGACTTATTACTAGACCTAGAGATTTTCCTAGCACGAACGACGTGTTGTTAGTGCTTGACACAGTAAAAACATCGACAATCCTGCTATCGATAACCACTACTTCAACGTCATAGAGGAAATAATTGTACATCATTATAATAATATAGTTATTAAGAAAATAATCAAAATTAAAGCTCATTGAAGTGCCTAATAAGAAAATAGCAAAATCATTTCAATAAGGAAAAAAATACAATCATTATGTCATATTATTATATATAACAATGTGGTGTGTTTTAAAAAGTAAGATGAGAATAATAAGTTAATAACAAAACTTTCAATTTATTTATATTTTAGGCACATACTTCAATGAAAATAGCTCGATGACATTGAAGTGGACTTATCGATAACAAGATGGTCGATGTTTTTATTGTGTCAAGCACTAACAACACGTCGTTCGTGCTAGGAAAATCTCTAGGTCTACTTATTACGTATCTGAGTTCTACTAAAATTTGATTGGTTTGTTGGATATTTACAAATTAATTAGTAATTAGAGTTGTTAGTAATTCTGTAGCTCTGCCTACCCCACTCTGGGAATGAAGGCGTGAAGGTATGTATGTATGTATGTAATTAGTAATATTTATACAGAGTTACAGAAAATTTGATTCATTCCCTTGGAGGGGTAAAAGTATAACTGATTTGCGATAAATTTCGTCATATCGTCGGTGATACTGCAAAACCACGTAACTTACAAATTTATGATAGAGAAAAATAAACCTTACTGTGTTATTAAAAAAGTGCATTTTGCTCCTTATTTAAAATGTTACTTACGCGGTTTTGCAGTTTCACCGACGATATCAAAAGAGAAAATATCAAAAGAGCCCTAGCTGTCATAACTGCATAGTGTCTACAAACAGTACCAGGCTCGTTATAAACTGGAGTTCATTTTTCCTTTTCTCCCTCTATCTCTCTCGTAAGATTTTGGTGTGGTTTGTAGTTTATTTGAGGGCCTTCTTGCTACTCACCTTGGGGCTCTGCCAAAATGAATTACGCTAAAAAAAAAAAAAAGATAAAAGATGTTTATTCAGTAGGTAAGTAGGCCGCACGGGCACGTTTACACGTCAAAAATCAACCAGCGCTTCACAAGAGACCACTGCTGAGAAGAAGCGCCGCAAGAAACTCAACAGTCAGTCGTTTTTTTTTAATATTGCTTATATAATAATAACTTTAACCTAGCATTATATAAAACAATGAATCTCACATAAAACAAAAAATAAATACATTCATGCGCGGTTGAGCAGGAAAATGTGCTAACTAGCGTTTCTATTTGTTTCGTTTTTAAGCCAATCGCGTCACTGGTAGATCACGTGACTTTTCGTATCACGCCATCTACCTGCGACGCGATTGGTTAAAAAACGAAACGAATAGAAACGCTAGTTAGCGTAGTGCATCTTGGCAGAGCCCCCTTATCTATGTGGAATCAGCTCTCGGCGTCTGTATTTCCAAACCAATACGACATGGGGGCCTTCAAAAAACTAGCCTACTCTTTTCTCAAAGGCCGGCAGCGCACCTGCGATTCCTGTAGGGTTGCGGGTGTTTATGGTTGTGTGTAATCACTTACAATCAGGTCTCGGATGCTTCATTTTTCACATAAAAAATGGTTTTACACCGAATCCTAAGTTTCTTAAAACTGCTGAGCATTGGAAAAAGAGTCGTGTGTTGCGTGACTTAGAGGGAAACCAATCAAATGAACAGTAGATTCAGAAGACGGTAAAGTTGACTTGGGACAGAATTGCTAGATCAAGGTAGAACAAAGAGTTTTTTTATTTAGAACAAACAAAATCAAAATCAAGATTAAAAGATTTTTTCAAGATTTCATAATGGAGTCGGTTTTATAATTATGAGGTGTCAGAATATCCTACTATCCTATCCTACAAATATTAAAAACGCGAAAGTTTGTAAGTATGGATGGATGGATGGATGTATGTTTGTTACTCTTTCACAATGCAACGGCTGGACAGATTTGGATGAAATTTGAAATGGAGATAGCTTATACCCTAGATTAACACAAGGATTACATTTCATCCCGGATTTTTTTTTTAAGTTCCCGAGGGAATAACGATATTCGAAATCTACGCGGACGAAGTCTAGGGCAGAAGCTAGTGTATAAATATTTTAATATTATGTTGATATCAATTAATTTAAAAAGCAAGCGCAGCCAAATCATTTTTAGGCTTTGAGCTTAACATCATCATATTTTTTAGTACATACATACATACATACCTTCACGCCTGTAATCCCAGAATGGGGTAGGCAGAGCTACAGAATTACCTACAACTTTAAAAACTTGTTAAAGTAAACTCAGGATAATAGATTTGTGACCGCGATAGGCGTACTTAAGTTGTCAATTTTGCTTCATCAGCGTCTATAAGAAGGCTTTTTATCAAACATCTGAAGACATCTTGAGAATCCGTAAGCAACATTGTAAAGGACTCGACCTCAAAAAC
Source organism: Acleris emargana (assembly GCA_927399475.2). Taxonomy (NCBI): domain Eukaryota; kingdom Metazoa; phylum Arthropoda; class Insecta; order Lepidoptera; family Tortricidae; genus Acleris; species Acleris emargana. Next base: position 3,721,619 of record OV656858.1, read on the forward strand.
CTCTTACTCTAAAAGTATTTAGATATTCCTTTTAAAATTAAGTAACAAAATTGAGATCAATTAAGAAAATGTAAAAAACATCAAGACGTGAAATTTTAACGCAAATGATCAAACGGGATCAAAAAGAAAGTGAAAAAATTAAACGTCTGCTTCCAAAAGAGCATTTAAATTCAACCCTTTAATAAAAATAATTGCGAACCGTAGGTATCTCTTCCAATTTATTTTCATTCGGACTTACGTCCATAAATTTTTAAATCCGCCCAGATCGTATTTCAGTGAAACTTGGCAGTTCAATAATAAGGCTGAAGGGGAAAGCGTGCAGAGTTATAAAATCAACTTGTTTTTTTTAGTAAAAGATCGTATATCCGATAGTTCGAGGATTCTATGGGTAAGTGGGTCGACGAAAACATGCCCCTTCCACCCGACCTGAACCTACCCTCGTGTTTTTTGTTTGGCCACCCAACCGTGGCATCAACACAAAGAAAATGCTCACTGGAAGACATTAAAAGTTGCACGTTAGCAACTCTCGGGTGATTCAAAAAGACGCTTTAATGGCCTGAGGAAGTTTTGTAACTTTCTTTGTAAGCGGTAAACTCACTAATTGAGAAGTTTTGGTGGATACCAGGGGCACAGGGGGTGAAATTTCTCAAAGAATAACCCTGAAAACTCGGGCATAGTGAAAAGAATCATTTTTGGTTGGATAAATTTGTTTTTGTGCTGCGATCGGTTGAAGCCAGTTAGGAAAGTTTAACAAGGATGAAAGAGGAAAATGCCGCTCAATGAAGTTTTATCGGATTTTATTCGAGCCAAGATAAGGTTTAATATAATATTTCTTATCGAAGGTACGTAATTACATCTTTTAATTAAGAAAGAACAATCGTAATAAAAATCTGTTATCATAATAAAAAGCAATTTTATAATAAATGTTTTTCAGAACGGTCTTTGAGAAAGTAAGCTTTATTTTTTTAAATTATGTAGTACATAAATAGTCAATTTTTTTATTTATTTTTTTCAAATTTATTTCAGAATCCAGTTCCATATGTTGTTAATACCTACTAACACGATTATTTATTTACCTCGTGAAATAAAAAAAATATCCGACTTTTCACATTTTTTACTGGGATTTATCGTAATAATACCGTGCTCTTATCGTTGATCAGATTTCACTGTATGACAATTATTTCGTCAGTGGTTCACCACTACACGCAATATATCCGTGTGGCGTTCAGGGTCTTTTGGAATTGCTATATTGTAATAGCCTTATATTGTGAGGTTTACTACATATTATGACATTCGATAATTTACATCCACCACTTATAAATACTACTACTACTTACACTACACCCCTTAATTTTGATTAGGGGTGGTCTAAATTAATTTTTCCTGGTCTTGCGCAGGCGTTCCTATCGCTACCACCACATCCTTCAATCTACATCCAAACAGCGTACCGATGTTGTGATCCGGTGTAAGGTTAAGACGACCAGTAACAAGACTAGCATTCCATCTTATTCCTTAGCGGTGAGCGAGGAAAAGATACACCAATAGTAATACGAGTACTTCATTTTCCGAAATGATGCTGTTTTTTTTTTCTTCTTTTTTTGTTTTTTTTTATGTTCAGCGCATCTCTCCTATTGGTGGATTTCTCCTCGCTCAGGCAGGGGAGGGGCTGCCTTGCTCCACTCCAGTGGACAGTCAGCCTTACAGTGTTTCAGATCCCATTAACCATCAGCTGATATGTGCCTTCGTTTGCATTCGCTATGCTTTATAAAAACTTCAGTCGCTTTCTCATTTACCAATAATTAAGGAGTAAAAGATATAATAATATACATATTATCAATGTTATAAACAGAAAAAAAAACGAAAAACTGCATATCTCGGTCACGTGCTTACGCATGATAGATATGACCTTTTGCAACTTATAATGATGGGCAAGGTTGCCGGTAAACGGCGAGTTGGTCGGAGAAAGAAGTCGTGGCTCCGCAACATCCGAGAGTGGACTGGAGTAGCGAGCGCATCTGAACTGTTTCGACTCGCTAAGAACAGACAACAATCCCAGAAGGAACTTAACTACCCAACCTTCACTAGTTGGAGAGGCACTTGAAGACGAAGAAGAATGTTATACAAAGATCACAACGGGTTACGGATTTAAATAATGTTGAAAAACGATATTTTATTTATTTATTTATTAATAAGTACATCCACATCATATATATTAATCACTTACAGGCTATTTTTGATAAAGTAATATCTTCTAATATACGAGACAATTCATCATCATGTCAGCCGAAAGACTGGATCACTGCTGGACATAGGCCTCCCCCAAGGCTCTCCACTCAGACCGGTCTGGTGCTTTTCGCATCCACCGCTTTCCCGCGATCCTTACAAGGTCGTCACTCCATCTTGTTGGAGGCCTACCCACAGCTCGTGTCCCGGTCCGCGGACGCCACTCAAGAACCTTCCGACCCCACACGACCCCGACGACCCTGACGAGACAATTACGGAGTACATAACTTGATTATGAATTAATATTAACTATCGCATTAATTGACAATCCAAGAAGTACTCAATTAAACTATAAATTATCTTAATTAAATAATAAAAAAAAAAAAAAGTATATTTTGCCAATTAGTAGACAACGCCGATAATATTTTGGTTTTAAAACTGGTCCTGTGTCCCCGCTATTCATGAGCAGACGCGGCCGCAGCATGACGAACTCTCAATGTTTTGGATAAATATCAAAATATCATAAAAATATTAGGGGACAATGTCACACCAATTAACCCAGTCCCAAACTAAGCTCTAGGCTTGTACTATGGGTACTAGACAACGATATATATTGCGCCGTGACTTCACCAAATGGTTGCAACGGAAGACCAGTGCCGGCTCTGCCAGCAACACGCTGGGTTGTGACCATTTCGTGACAAACTGTGCATGTTTCCAATTTTTATTTTTATTTTTTTATGACTTTGTTCATGAATGTTTGTGACGAATAAATAATTTATTTTCTTTTTTCTTTCTTTTTCGATATAAATGCTTAGAGAAATTTATACTTAAAATACATAGTAAACATCCATGACACAGCAACAAATATATGCGCTCATCACACAAATATCTGCCTTTACCGGGATTTGAACCCAGGACTGCTAACTTCGTAGGCAGGGTCACTACCAACTAGGCCAGCGAAATCAAATTAAATCGATGAGTCTTGCGTTATCCGAAAATAGTCCACATTTATAACGATACATACATACATACATACATTAAATCACGCCTGTTTCCCAGAGGGGTAGGCAGAGACCACTTCTTTCCACTTGCTACGATCCTGACAAATTTCCTTCGCTTCTTCAACATTCATTTATAACGATACATCGAATACAAAAGCAGCGAAAGTAAGCACAGATCTTAAAGAATACAATTCTGTTTCAGATAATGTTCTTCAAGCGGAACGCCATCGGGATTGAAGTGGTGTACATCGAATGGAGGAAGGGCTGAGACTTGCACGCCATGTGGCGGTCGTTGGAGATGGGTTGCAGGATCAGCTACAGGCTCGAGATTGGTCTTGTTGTCATCGTCATAATGGTGCTTGGGTTCTTTAATGAAAGTCAAGGTAAGATAATAGTAGATGATAATGAGAACCCGTTATCTTGGGGCACTGACGTCTCTTTGCTGTAGGGATTGAATGTTTATCGACCATCTCTATCGATGTTTGTAGTAAATATCATGCGATTGATTCTTTGCTTCTAAAATCTCTGCTCAATATCAATATAGCGTAGGCACTGAAACTTCTTGATTTAAAATAAGTATATTACCTCAAATTTATTACGAGATGCGATACCCTCATGCAATTATTGTGGAAAATTTATGATAAACAGTTTTAACTAACGAACTCAAGCGACTTTATTTTCCATTATTTTTTAACATATTTGTAGTACATGATATATAATTCTAAGTGCAATATCATCGACATTTACATAGTCGATAAAAAAAACATCCAATCCCTACGGATAAGCCTCAAGATAACGGGGTCTAATGATATTAGTAATAGGAATAATGTCATTAAAAATCTTTCATAGTAGGAACATGAAACTAGTGTTCGAACATAAGGAGATAATTATGTGTTTTAGAGTTGTGTGAGGTTGGTTAAACCCATTATCGTTTTTGAATAATACTTAGTACGGTAGGGTAAGTAATTTAGGGGTACATCGAAAGAACATGCTTAGTCTTAGTAATTTTTTGAGCAATCACGCTTTGAAAGTTACAAATCATGTGGTTTTGTACGTATATTTTCATGAACGTACAGTTTATATTTAAATTGAAAAAAGAAAGAAAATTTGTTAAGATTTCTATCAGTAACTGAGGGGTTAATACAGTTTATTGCAAACTCTTTATTTAAGGTTTTTTCCTTCTGTGATTAAAAGTGAAACCCCTTCATTTATATTAACGATCGAAAAAATTAAAAACCTTTTGTTGCTGTGTTGTTGATTGTTAAAAGGCATGTACATTTTTTTTACCATTATTCAAGTATAAAATTCGCAATACGAATTCTACTCTATTTCATACACATCTAGAAAGATGTGTATGAAATGCAGGTAAGGAACTAGGTAATAACTAGATCATTACCATTACGGAGTTTATCAAAGACAGTGTAGGTATGTCAATACTGTCTTTATAATGTTACTTAAGATTTTAGTTCATAGAAATAGGGATTTTTCATATTTTTAAAATTACTCTAATGCGAAAACCTATTCGAGGAATAGGATTTTAAAGCCGTTTTGCATCTTTAATTTTTGAAATATTTCTCTTTTTCGGATATTTCGACAAAAGTATATTTAACCTTTGTTTGACTTTCGTTTTCGGCTCGAAACCCTACTCGATGTATCTTACGGGTTAGGTGAAAACCGCTTGAAATAGTATGTTTTAATACAGTATTATGATGACGTTTTATCATTAGATATCATTTTATTGCTGTAATTTAATAGAAAATGCCTACCCAAATTTAAAATAATCACGACATTCACAAAATTTCTGCTAAATTAATAAATATATTAAAACACAACTATCGGGTCAAATACAAAATTAATGAAATTGGCCTCTTAAAAATACCTATTTCGTTCGAATTAGAATGTAAAAACCGTGAGCTATTTTGGTATTTGAGGTATTTTTGGTCCATCCCAATTGAGTCGATCTTTCCAGTTTAAAAGTCCTCACGTTACACAATAAACAATAGCATACATAAATTATGGCCCACAAGACAACACAAGCAACCTTACACTCCAATGCTTCTTGTAGTAAACTGACACTATTGTTTGAATCACTTTAACTTTCTCTTTGTTACGCTCAGATTAAATTGTTCAAAACAGATGCCCGATCTCTAACCCCTTTTATAAAGTCAGAGAACTTAGTAGACTTTAATTACGATTCGTTCTGGAATATTTAATGGAAGGGCTCAGGTGTCAGCCTTAATTAAACTAATAGAAATGTTTCAAATTGAAAAACCAATATCGCTCCTTGATTTGTTCAGCATTTGCTACCAAAAGCTAACTGAAACGTTTGTGCCTAATTGACTAGAAGATTCAATCTTATCAAGTCTAGACTCGAATTCAAACACAAATCTTCAATTTCTATTGAATAATTGGGATTAGCCGCATTTACGGTTTAAAAACCCTATCATTCAGAAACCCTTTTAAAGGATTTGGTTTTACAAGCTATCTCTTAAATCTATATCTCAAAAATAGTTAACAATCATAAGGTAGGGTAAAGTCACCATTAGTCAGCCAGAGACCTGTAGTCGGCCTCTCCCTATACTTTGTATGAGTGGGAAGAGTACAAAATAATTATATAGTTCCCAATCTTCGCACTCATATAAGGTCGGATACTGGTATCTGGCCGACTACTGGTGACTTTACCCTATTTAGTTGTGAACGGACTTTGGGATGCACGGATGGTCTGCCTGGATCGCTACCAACATTTTAAACTTTAAGGTAACAGGGGGGTTATAATGACGCACCTAGCTAAGCAGTTCACTTTACGTTGAGAGAAAAAGACAGAGCTATACAACTGCTATAGCTCTATCCTTATCTCTCAGCGTAAACTGGACTGTATAGCTGTCATAATAACCCTCCAGGTCATTATAAACACCAGGCACCTGACCCGCACCGCCTCGCCTCGAGGCACTTAGTATTCTTTATATGGATTTGTATGGTCACGTGCTCACTACATCAACTACGCTACGTAACGTTTTTAATACTAACCACGAGGCGAGGCGGTGCGGGTCGGTTCTGGCTAGTTCTAATGCACTGTGACTATTAACATGCAGTTAAGCAACAGTATTCGCGCGGGAGTAAGACAATCGGTGAACTTTCTGGCATAGAAGGCATTCTACGTTAGTCCTTCCAGTCTTAAGATTGCGATCATAAGATTGTAGTCTTGAAAATGCCAATATCTATTGGTCTTAGAACCCACCTACTGGCCTGTATGCTTGTAAATAGACTTTGTCTGGAATTGCTTTCAGGAAATTATTTTAAATATTAACCTAAAGCTTTTAAAGGTAAAAATAGGATTAAAAAAATATATAAATTGTTTTTTACATTACTATCCATGATTATAAAAGACATGTCATTGAGCTAAGAAAATTTTGTAGAAGAAATAGCGTTCAAAAGTTATAAATAAGGACATAAATTAGGACTATAGAAAATTCTTACTAAAAATATTAATCATCGTCAGCTATCCAATATATTCTAGATAGAGTGCAGCGTATCTCAAATAGATTATTGTCTCGTTGTCATTCTACTAGATATCTATGAACCAACTCATATTTTTCTCTCACCGCTCAAATAACTATATCATAAAAGAAAATGACGATCATTTGACAACGTGATCGTGAACCCTTACACTAGATTGATTATTTGAGGTTGAACGCTGACGAGTTCCCAAGCAGTTCTCCAAATCGCGTATCGTTAAGGGTAATGACTCAACGTTTTGACGCTTCAAAGCCTTGTACGGTTAAGCGCTGTACTTAAGTCAAATGCTTCTTTACTTAGTTCAAGATATTGGAAAAGGGGGATTAAGTGGGTTTTTCCAAGCGTTTTTTAATTTGACATGTGTTTTTCTATGATTCATCCAAACCCAAAGTCATTATTATACAATCTATTAGTTCTGAAGTAAGCTGCATCGGCATATTTACAAGTTGAAAATTTACTTCGTGTCCCAAAAAGAGATCCTGATGTTCTAGTGAAAAAGGAGACACTGGCATGAATAGAGAATACTAGACTTACATCCTTTTTCACTTGATCTTCAAAAGGGTTCTCTGCCCTTTGGCAGAATTATGTTTGGCAGAATACCATTCAGGAGACATATACCAGTTTCACCAGGACCCCAGTATTGAGGAGAAGCAAAGCAAGAAACTTAACAGTTAGTCTTTGAAAACATTATGTAAACCCGCAACACACAATAGTATAGTGCATAAGAACTAATTAACTAGTAGACGAAATTCCCGAAATTTGGAGAATATTTCCGCGGTCCAGGTGGAAAAGGGTATAAATTTCCTGAAGGTCAAGTGCAAAAGGGTTTAAGTCCAGTATACTCTATCAATGTATATACCCTTTTTTAGTACGAGTTAAGTCGACTTATACCCTTTTTACCTGACTGCTGAAGGAGGAGGGTATAGTGTTTATCAGCCTATATATTTATGTTTGTTGCTTTGTGGTACTCTAGAAAGTAAACGCGTGATCCGACTTTAATGTTTTTTTTTTTGTCTTAATCTTGTGAGTGTCAGTAAAATAAAACAGTAGTTAAAATTCAATATGCCGGCAACTTGACGCCATATTGCCAAAAAAAAAAATCGCCCAACTATGACAAAGTATCATTGAAAACGTATTAAAAAATCATCTTTAAGTTTCCTTACTCATTTTTAGAACGATCATTTAGGATTTATAACGATTTTAAAGTTAGTTAGCAATAACAGTCGGGTTTTCTAAAGCTTGCTTTTTTTCGCTATTATTCACCTGGTCCCCAGACTTAATCCCACTATAGTTTCATACAGCCGACACGTCAAACTTTAAGCCATGAATGAAATCTACGCGTAAATTCCTCGTACGACATGCACACACCAGCACAAATAATGTCGTACTGAGCGAACCAACTTCATCTGGTTTGAGAGGTATGACATTCTGCCCTCCTAAGCAAAAACGCAGTATCTCGGATAAAACTCCTGTAGCAATATCAACCTCATTACTAACGAAATAGAATTCAAACTGCATTGGTTATTGAATTTGAGATACTGCTGTTATGCTTAGGAGGGCAGCATTGGTGTGTCGACTACATTTCTATGTCATTATTTTAAGTACAAATTAATGATAACGTATAGGAAGTAGCACGACTGCGCTGTGCGTCATTTTCAATTCCATACGCTAAAAGATTTGATATTTATTTTGAAAGTTAGCGTTCGCAGACAGCAAGTGGTCTTATCATCAGACTTAAAAAAGTAAGAACATGGCAACATGTTCTTTGCTGTATAAAATTTGTACTTTGTTTTCCACGAAATCTTCTCCCTCTCTTACTTATTATACGTGTCAGAAAGTGACGGATGTTTTAGACACATTTTGTCGCATGTTAAACGCAACCAAATAAGCCCCCCTGCTGCGTAATTGCGGGTTTAAATCCCGTTTTGGGTATTGTTTCATGGCCTCAATTGTAAATTCATTATGAATATAAGTAAAAATTCTCCGAAAATTCGGCCATCGTTACTTCTAATAACGGTTTCCCAGAATTTATAATTGGCGATATCAAGTTCCAAGGGGTCCGTTCATTTGACCGAAATACGTTTGGCCGAATGAGTCGTTTGGCAACTGTTTCATTTCCCAACCCGCATATATTTCTGTAACTGTGAATATTTCAGGATTTATTTTTGAACCATTGTGTAGACTATACAGGGTGTCCCAAAAGTACCACGCCACAGTGACACTGGAGATTTCCCAGCCTCAGACGAACCAATCCAGCCTAACATGACCTCAGTAAAAGTTGCACATTTTGCACAATCAGGCTAAGATGTACCAGTGTTATTAGTGACAGGTGGCAAGTGTATCGCCTAACAGTACTACAAGCCTTTATTCCCTTAGTCGTCTCTTACGACATCCATGGGAAGACATGGAGTGGCGCTATTAATACTATTAATCAGGCAACTACACAGCTTCAGTTATTAATTAATCATTGTTTAATAATCGGATGACACAGTAATTAGAAGCACGACGGTTGGTTCAAACGCTGAATGGCCGCCCTTAATTACCCAAATCAATATTTGTTTCGGCACCGACCTACTAATTCAATTACAAAATCTTCTATTTAATTATAATATAGGTACTACAATTAAAAGTTAAAACTAAACTTATTTTAATAACAAAACTAAGCTACTCAAACAGCTACAAACCCGCAATATTTTTGACAGACCTATCCAACGTCACCCCACATAATGGGGTGGACGAAAAAAAAAAACCATCCCAACGTTACGGGTAGGGTAGGGACACTAAAAAATGTTTTTTTCAAGATTATTATTTTACCACGTTTTCGCGTGACTAATATGTATATCCAGGCCAAATTACATCTTTCTAGTACCAAGAGTCTCTGAACTAGCCTGCGGACGGACGGACGGACGGACATGGCGAAAATATCAAGGTCCTAGTTTGACTACGGAACCCTAAAAATGTAAATAATAACTACCACTTTAAAAAAAAACACCCCCTCTAGCGGGTCCGCTCGCGGCATGGTCCCTATGACACTGGCTGCATTACCTCTCTGGATAGCCAGCCCAATCCTTTGGGAGAGGTAAGCACCAGCTCTAGAATCTTCGGAGGTGTCTATGAGCCGGAATGACAGAGCCTTAATAAAGTGTATATTATCTTGTATCTCCTTGTATTCTCCCCTCTTTAAAAACAGAAAACTCGACCCCTTATAAATTTAATTGTACTTAATGAAATCCGCTGAAAGAGCATTGCTCCAGAGCAACTCCAAAGCAATATCTTTATGTTTGTTCATATCATCTGTCGCAGATTGCATAGAAACCAATCTCGCTAGAGCAAATTCCTCCATTATCAAATAACCAGTGTTGAGAACGTTTGTGTATTTGTCCAAATCTCGGCAAATGTTTGGACAACTAATGTCATTATATCGCGTAAACAGATTCCACTAACAGTTTAGTTTGGAATGTTTTGCTTGTGGCAATGTTGGTATTGTTTCGTTCAGCAAATCGAATGGATTGTAGACATTTTAATTAATGTTGTTGTTTTGCGGTGGAAATTGAAAGTTTTGAATTTATTAATTACACAAACATAATTTATACAAAATTACATACATACATACATACCTTCACGCCTTCATTCCCAGAGTGGGGTAGGCAGAGCTACAGAATTACCAACAACTCCAAAAACTTGTTGATAACTCTGTAACCACAATTTGCATAATTAGGCTAAGATGTTTAACAGTGTATATTAGTGAAAGGTAGCAATCCCATTGCCTAACAGTACTACAAGCCTTTATTCCCTTAGTCGCCTCTTACGACTTCCACGGGAAGACATGGAGTGGCACATTTCTAAGCCGGGAACCACACGGCATTTATATTATTATTATACAAAATTATTAGCTAAAATACACATGTAGGTGTTATAGTATAATTTTAGGCCGCGTAATATTTTTTAATGCTAGGGCAAGCAAACCAGCTCTCTCTTACATTTTTTTCCGGATGACAACACTACGAATACTGCTTTTTAGCCGAATATGAATGTGGTAGCGACTCGGCGAGCCCGCATAAGGTTTAGCTACCCATATAATAATACTACTTTTTTTTCACTACTTTCAAGGTTAATTGAATGAAAACATAGATTTACTTGACGTCAAAGTCGCCTACGCTAATAATTTATTGCTGGAAAATTTTCCTAACCAACTAAAATCAAGCCCTTGAAATACATACTTTCAAAAAACCCGATAATTTAACAGCAATTGATATTACGAGTATTCTTACGATCTTGTCTATATAATACGGGGTGAAATCTAAGTCGTACCACAGAATGGATAATAGTACAAGTAGTCGTACTACAAATGATCACCTTTGTGTTGTACCCACGAATATGAACAACTTTCACTATACGACCAACTCTGAAATCACGAAAAAAAACAACTGCTTCATACGCTTTGGTCGAGTACGTATTGAACTTTTCTATTATTCAGTTGTTTTTTTTTTCATTTCAGACTAGGTCTTATAGTGAAAGCGGTTCATATTCGTGGGTAGAATACAGAGGTGATCATTTGTAGTACGACCTAGATTTCACCCTGCATATGTTAGGTAGAAAAGACAAGGTTACATATATATTTATCACCATAGTTTTTTATGTTTGCAACATCCCAATTCAATCGGTATAATTAGATATACAATTTGAATACATTTAGAATACTTATAAGAGTCGAGTTCCCGGACATCTAATCTTCCACGTATTCCTTAGACCCTAATGTTATTATCCCATGCTTTGCTTTGTCGTTATCTGTCGAATTCAAATGTCACAATGACAGATAAGGACAAAGCACTGCTTACCTATTCTACGGTTACTCTACGTTAATTAATAAAGGCATTAGGTAAGTAATTTAAATACAAAACTGCACACTCTGAAAGCTAAGTTTTTTTTTGTATTACTTTGGACGTAAGTCTTTGTCGGGGCTTTTACACCCTGTATAATTCTGTTATGAAGTGTTTTGTGTGTATTTGTTTTATAATTTTTGGTATAGGCAACAATATAAAAACGCACTGCCCCGTTAGAAACTCTCGCTTTTTGGTACACTTCATTGTTTTTATACTCATTTCTTAAACCTTTAATATTTGTATTGTTTGTAACGCGCTCAGTTAATTTACATGATCTTTTTAAAAAAACACTGTAAAATCGCAAACGAAAACATTTCCGAGCTTACCACATCATTCCGCTTAAAATCGGAGAGAACTTTATTGAAATTTGCTGCCACTTTAGTGTGAGGTTTTCTCTGTAAATACTGTAGTGTTGAGTGAAAACTGACAAATTTAACATCACAGAGATATTTTTTATTTTTTTATGGCAAAGGAATGCAAACGAGCACACAGTCCTCCTGATGGTAAGTTGAAACTGTGACCCATAGACATTCACATTCACAAGACTGCAAATGCACTGCCAACCCTGAGGACTAATATGGAATGCCTCCATGCTAGTCATTTGACCGGCTGTCTTATCCCCAAACCGGAACACAACAATGCGAACACTGCTACTTGGCGGTAGGTTAATGGATACGATGGTGGTACCTTGCAAATCTACCGTAAAACTAAAAGATGGAAACTGACTTGTAACATTCCAGTGTAATGTGTCTCTTGCGGTCCTTATCTTATCGCACCCATTAGATAAGGGCCGCGAATGAGACGTTCTGAAATGTTACAAGTCAGTCGCCACCTCAAAGTAGCGGCTAAGTGCATAGTAATAGTTTCAGTATTTTAAATTTATTGTTGTTACGAATAAAGTATAGAATGTTCCTCCTTTTTGTTATAAGTTACAATGACGAGTAACAGACCCCCTCACCTGGCTTGCCTTTATTGGCCGGTCAGAGTGGAGTCGCAAGAGCTATATGCTTTAAAGTCTAGAAGCACCTCTCCACCCTTTGGAGGCCCATTCCATTGAGTTGGCGAGTCACCGCCTGCCATTTCAACCAAAGTAATTAGCTTTGGCCAGGCAGGCGTCGTAGTTTCTTCGATAGCCTAGTTCAGCAATCCATATCAGTTCATTCAAAGAGCCTATCATTAATGTTTTCACCCTTCCGAAATAGTCCTACACTAACCGGTGGTTGTCCGTGGGAGCATACTTCTATAGTTTGACCTCAGGGACAATCGCCGGTTGGTGTCGCATCACTTTACTAAATTAAACTGGTCTAAAGGGCCTCTGCGTGTTGGCTTCGGCTCAATATACGGCTTCCAAAGGTCCGGGACTCCCATAGTCTCGTGATTGGTAAAGACATAGTAATAATTTATTTAGAAAATGCAATCCGTAATATTATTTTATGTTAGAAAAATCATAAAAACTATATTACATAGTATTAATGTTAATTACAAAATAAATAATTTAATTTAATTCCTAACACTCGTCATAGTCGGCCGTAGGCTTGTGCCTGTCTGCCTAGGAGGCGAGGATAGGGCTATCCAACATCTCAGCCACCGCGGCCAGGGCGCGACTAGACTACTAGATATTACCGGTTATTTATGTCATTATAAGAGATATCATTGCAATTGGAATGTTACTTTGTTATATTTTTTTGTTATCATTTATTTTATCTACTTGTGTTTGCTACCGTTGGTTTTAAAAACCGGATTATCACTTATCGGGCTGTATCACATAAACCGTGATAGCTACATAGTTTAAATTTCGTTTGATGTTTTTCTGTTGCCACTATAACAACAAATACTAAAAACAGAATACAATAAATATTTAACTGGGGCTTCCATACAAAATACGTTTGTATGCCGTTTTTTGCTCGATATTAACGACAGCAAGTAGACGCTTGAAATATTCACAGAATATTTAGCTGTCTAATTTTTTATAGATATAGTATGGAACCGTTAGTGCGCGAGTCGGACTCGGACTTGGCCGGTTTTTTTATTTATAAATTTTCACTTAGTTTATGTTTTATGAGAGGTTTTGTTGATAAATTTAAGGCTAAACTAGTATCTGATGCATATTACACTATCGATGAATTTCTCAACGGCTAAATTGATTAGTTACTGGTTCGCTGCCCAAACAATCGACACCACATAGGTACGTATTGAATGACATACATAACATCTTGACATACTTTGTATAGATAATTTTATTTAATATTTATAGAATTCAGTGTAGAATTACTGTGTTTAGAACTTTTGACATGTAAAACTCTGTTTTATCAAGGAATAAATAAATAAATAATAAATAAATAAAGGGCCCTACTGAAAATCAGCGGCTTACCTCGGTATTGTACTGAGTGGTAATTTTGTGACGCAACGGCACTGATGAATCTACTGAGCAACCGATTTTTTTTAATATTGATAACAAAAATGGCAGCCAAAAAAGAAGTACGAAAACAGAAATACTCTATTTTTAACTTGATATTAAATACTTATTACTTTTATTCCACCGCGTTTGTACGTATTTTTGCGCTAATCTTAGGGCCTGATTCACAATCCACAAGTAAACTTATCTGCCATTTAAAGTTGGCTCTCTCTTTGTCTATTTTCAAGTGCAAGAAAGAGAAGGGGCAAAATTTATCCGTCAAGTATGCTTTACTTGTCGATTGTGAATCAGGTGGATAGACTATCAAATTAATTTTAAAGTAGGTAACATTCACCATTATTATAAACCAATTACTGAGAAAGTAGCTCGTGTAACATAAATCTATTAATATCTACTAATCAATATCGATCTTATTTCTAACTAAACCAGATCGTGTTAAATCCTTTGTGGAGACACGAAATCACATCGCGTCTACTTCAAAGATGTGACACCACTTACACCAATTTAGATATAATTATGTTAGTTAATAATAACATCGCACACTTTAATTAACTAAATAGATCCGAATAGTTGTGATTGGCAAGCAACAAGCTATCTGTAGCAAGATATTTTGCCACTGGAATGAAACGGAATTTAAAAAAATATAATATTTAAGTGGTTGGCAACACTGCTTCATGAACAAGAAATGTATAAATGAACAAGAAATATTATTAAATCTCTAACGACTCTATACTTTATATCTTTTATAACAATATAATATATGGCGCAGCCGGTAGGATACATACATTTACGTTCTTCAAAAGTGTCCCAAGTAAACCCAATAACATGACGCGCAATGTGGTAATGGGCTCTGGAACGTAGGGATGGCTGCGGTGGTTCTGGCTGTGAACAGCATCACGCTGGACTTCGTAACGTTGCCGACGAGGCCATCCGCAGAGAACCAACTGTGAAGGCGCTAGCTATTCTCTGCTCGAGCTACTAGTACGTGCACGCGCTCACGACCACCTTGGTGTCATCGGCGACAGAGGATGGGAGGTCGTTAATGAAGATCCCTGCTATCGATTTCAAGTTTTTTCCGTATATTTTCAACTGAACAGTCTACCTTCTGCTGGTTGTTACGTACGTCAGTATGTGTATAGTTCTTGATTCTGATTTTTAAAATCGGTCTATGACTAACGGAAAAATCTGTGAACACATTTTTTATTTTCATTGAGCTAACCACGTCTCTTTTTGTTGTTGGTTAAAAACAACATATAAATAATCAATTCGTTTCAAAAGCATATCTGATACAATTGTTTACTTCATCAAAATCTAGTACACAAAGGTTTTTAATCAAAACGACAAAGACAAATTTGTAGAAAAGAAAATAGGACAATCAGATACAATTTAGTGCTTGTCTAAATAGTAGCCTGAGGGATATTTAGATTGGCCTTTGTAGTTAATTCTTTTGAGTTGGAACAAAGTGGTTTTCTTTATTTACTGGCTAGGAATAATAATGATTGTTTTTTTCAATGATTCTTGTGCTGATTTTTTTTTAGGATTCTGTACTCGAAGATGAAATCCTATTAATAATCGTATGCCTAGGCTGCCCGTCCGTTCATCCTAACTTTAAAGAGCCTTTTTAACTGGGATATTAAGCGGATTTTTTATTTGGAACTCTTCTTAGTTATGATGTGATATTACGGCAGATTATTTCGTTCATAACAGTTTGTTTTTGGTCTGCGCGTGTTTTTCTTTCTGCGTTGGATGTTTTCTGTGTGTGTATTTCTCTATAATATGTATACAATGGGATCTGAATTCAATTCATTGAAAATGTTACAAAAAGGAAATGTGATGATTAAAATAAATACATTTTGACGACGCGACGGTCTAGTCGGTAGTGACCCTGGGAAAATACTTGTGTGATGAGAACGAGTATGTTTTCCTGAGTCTTGGGTGTTTTCTATGTATTTAAGTATGTAGGTATTTATCTATATAAGTAAGCTTATCATTGCCTTGAACCCATAGTACAAGCCTAGAGCTTAGTTTTGAGCTAGGTCTTAGGTTATAGGTTCTTACAGACTTCAGGATAATAAATTTACAAATTTATTTTAATTTATTTTAATCATCAAATTTTCTATTCCTTATATTTTCAATCCATTGAATTCAGAACCCATTGATTGTGTTTAAACTAAAAAAAAAAGGACCAAGTGCAAGTCAGACTCGCACACGAAGGGTTCCGCACCATTATCTTTAAAAAATCACGTTTGTCCTATGAGACCTCCGCTTAAATATTCCGTTTTTAGTATTTGTTGTTATGGCGGCAACAGAAATGCATCATCTGTGAAAATTTCAACTGTCTAGCTATCACGGTTCGTGAGATACAGCCTGGTGACAGGCAGACGGACAGACGGACATCGGAGTCTTAGTAATAAGGTCCCGTTTTTTACCCTTTTGGTACTGAACCCTAAAAACAGCGAGCAACTCAAAACGCTAAATTAAAATAATATCAATTTTTACTTTTGTATAAACATGTCTGCGTAATTTTGTCATTACCAATTCAGCTCCATTTGGTTTTCATTACCATTAATTAACATTAGTTATCACCATGTGGTCAATATCAATGTATTTTGTAAATTTATTAATACTGTGTTTACACTATGTTTTGGAATAAATTAATAATTATAATGATTGCATTTCAATGTGATGCGTAATTTTTAACATACAATATTTTTTTTAGCTTTTAGGGTTCTGTTTCCGAAGGGTTCCTAACTGACTATGTGTTGCCATACAAAAAACGTGTTTTATGAGTTTTTATTATTTGGTGATACGGATTCCTACTCCTCCGAAATGGCACGACCGATTTTCGTGAAATTTTGTGTGCATATCGTTTAGGTCTGCGAATCGGACAACATCTATTTTTCATCCCCCTAAATGTTAAAGGTGGTCCACCCCTAAATTTTACATACATGGAAAAACAACGTTTGCCGGGTCGTCTAATATAATCAATTTTTTTTTTTAAACAAGGCACGCAATTTTTTTTAGGAAACTTGCAATACAGGACGGCCCTAAAATTATTATTTTCAAGCCCTAATTAACATAATTTGTAAAAAAAAATCATTCAAATTTATTTGGCACCCAATATTTAGTTAGCAAGTTTACAACTACAAATTTTACATCACTGACGAAACGAGTGCATTTTTTTGTGTTATGAGTCGTATATTTTGCGTCACGTAATTTCTGCTTCATACAAAAGCCCAACTAGTTCTGCGTCGCCGTATGAACCAAACAGGAGTTTTGTATGCTACTGAATGTAGTAGAATTTATGCGTCCAAAATTACGCTCGTTTGGCTTCATCCTATATAAGGTAAACCATTAAAATTAAAATTAAAGTCAGCTTCTCGGAAGTGTCAAGAGACTTTGCATTACATTGCTGCTCGAGAAAATTAAATGGTAACGCTTTATGATTATGAAGGGTAATAATTATATTAAGCTATTGCATAGCTTCTATCGCGGGCCTTGAGCGCGGGGACCGAATCCAGAAATTCTGTAACGAAAAAACCTCACGCTCCCCACTCCGACGGGCAAGGAGGTGTGGCTTGAAGGCCGTGCATCGTCTAACGTCGTTTCAGTTCGGCAGTCTTCGACACGGCGTTGTGTGCGTTTGTACGACATGCAATAGCTTTACCGCGGCAGTCCCCGAGTGCCACACGTCTTTTTTTATATTTTAAAATCGTTAACAGTATACTTAAAACGATTAGTTTAAAACTTATAGTATGACAGACACTTTATACAAATCATATTGTTCTTTAAAATACCTACCTCGCAAAATAATTCATTACAAAAATTAACTTGCAAGGTATAGCAGACATTACATACAGGATGTCCCAAAAATAGCACGTCACAGTGACACCGGAGATTTCTCAGCCTAAGACCAACCAGACCAGCATAGCCTCAGTAAAAGTTGCACCGTTTTGAAGTTATGCCAATTTAATGTTTTTTTCTTATTTTTCACCTCTTTTGACATCGTAAGTGCCCGCATTTTCTTGGATATGTTTTTTATCCAGTGTTTTTTATTTGTGTTATCCTAGTTTGGTTGGTATTAGGCTGGGGAATCTCGGGTGTCACTATGACGTGCTAGTTTTGGGACACCCTGTATAAGAAAACCCAAATAGTTTCGTAATAACTAATAATAGATGTGTACATTATTTCTTCCCATAATTAAGCCACTCTCATCGACCTCATACAAATTATCGGCAAAACTAAGCCCAATAATGGTTTTTCTAATAACAAAGTATTTTCGTGGAATATAACAGAAAGAGAAACAATTACCGAATACGTATATGAAACGAAAGACGCTTTTGCCGTGCACAGATGTTATTAATGTGTTTCATTAGAAATGAACACGGAATTGGTTTGGCTGGAAGCAGCCTGTATACGATGGCACCCGCGATATACAAACAAATATTAAGTTCTCTTTTTAATCTTGTAGCTGGGTATTTTTGTTATAAATCTAAAGCTTTCAAAAGGGTCGAGGACTATCTATCAGATAAAAATGCTTGGCCTAAACCAAGATAACCCTATCATCAAACTATGTAAACATTGTATCTTGTCTAGGGGACACGGTTTCTGTAGGAAAACGTACCTATCGAAACTTTTTATGTGGTTATCTTGCACCGTCATAGGTAAGTTTTTGTTTTTTTTTTATTCTTACAACATACATACATAAACTCACGCCATCATTCTCCGAGTGGGGTAGGCAGAGCTACAGAATAACCAACAAGTCTTAAAACTTCTTGATAATTCTGAAACCACTTTTTGCACAAGTAGGCTAAGATGTTTCCCAGTGTATTAGTAACAGGTGGCAAGCCCATCGCCTAAAAGTACTACAAGCCTTTATTCCCTTAGTCGCCTCTTACGACATCTACGGGAAGACATGGAGTGGCACTATTCTAACTCGGCAACCACACGGTATAATAATCATAAGCAATATTTACAAAACGACTGACTTCTGAGTTTCTTGCGGCGCTTCTTCTCAGCAGTGGTCTCTTGCGAAGCACTGGTATGGCCGATTGCTATTAGGGAAATGGTAGCACTGTGAAATATGTTGCCATCACTCTCGCACTCATGTAAAAACCAGACTTAAAAACCTATCGAGTGCAAGTCAGGCTCACGCACCGAGAGGGTTCCGTACCGCCTCACAGTAGGCATTATTATATTCTGATTCAAGCCCAACTCACACTTGACTATTTAAGTTTTTCTTGTTTTTCATCAGGGTTTGACACTAAAACTTGTATGTTTTACCGTTTTTACGATAGAACAAAATAAGAATACGTTAAATAAAACCTTTCTTGTTATGGGGACCCGCTATATTATTTCATTCCCTTTATTTTTTATTTGTAATCTGTTGAAATGACTCATATTCTGAAAAAAAAACACTCGCTCTCTATTAAGGTTCAAAAGATACGGCTCTTTATATTTAAGATAGATAGATAGACAGGCAGACGGACAGACGGATGGGCATCGTTGGCTTAGTAAAAGGGTCCCGTAGGACGCCCATTGGGTAAGGAACCCTAAAAACACAAATCAAGGTGTAGACGAATATTATTTTTATTATTTATTTATTAAAACAGATGAAATTACATTATATATAGGAACATATGAATTTTATATTCTTATACTGTAGTTTTTGTATCATCTGATTCTACAAAAGAACAAGATTTAAAACTCCATATGGCGAATGTACATTATTCCAGCAAAAGCATGACAGTTGTATATTGCGTCGTTACAATAGCCCTCGCCCTAAACGTGAAAACCAACTCGTCAATGTACCTCTTCTGGCATGCTTTTGCTGGACCAACGTATCAGCCAATTGTCTTTTCTCAAACATGCTCGGAAAAAACGGTTTTCCGATTGAAACACAAGGACGGAAAGAGCCTCATTTTACTCCTAGGAGTAAAAAAACCATATGAAAACACTTTCCGTCCATGTCCATATATTTCTTAAAAATGCTGTCAATTTGCATACAAAATCAAAAGGACCAAGACAAAAATTCCAAACAGCCAAGGTAACTGCTCGCTTTTTTAGCACAGTGCGTGTGTTTCTTTTTGAATTTGCATTCCAATGTCTATGGTTAGTATTTAATAATACATTGATGACCAACATAGCTTTTAATGTGTTTTAATTAAATTACTTGCTTTTTAGAAATGTATTTGTATTATTTCCTCACATGTTTGAGAAAAGCATTATGTATGCCTCGGCGGAAACGAGGATTTCCTGACTCGTATTTTAGCAGGCCTCGCTGTTGCTCGGCCTGCTAACCACCTCGTCAAGAAAACCCTTACTTTCCGCGCCTAGGCAACAATGTACTATTTTTGATGCTGGCCGCAACATCGGACACCTTAAAAAACCATTTCCTGCGCGCGACTCTTCATTTTGCTTTAGTTTCTTAGTTGAACCATTACAATAAACGCTGTGGGAGCTGCATGTTAAGCTCTTTCCAAATTTGAATGTAACGGCAATTATTACAATTAATTTGCAAAAGGAACGTTTTAGAAATTACTTCAAGTACTAATGATGCAAATAATATCTGGGTGGTTATTATGACATAGCTATGTAGTTCAGTTTACGCTGAGAGAAAAGGACAGAGCTATATACATGCTATAGCTCTGTCCTTTACGCTCACCGTTAAATGAACTGCATAACTATGTCATAATAACCCCTCTGGTATGTATTAAATATAAAAAGTGAAAAGAACATGTTCTATTCTCAAAATTTAGAGTTTCCTTTAATTCATCTACTGTGATACAAATATAGATTTATATCAATATTATTTTCTCTTCAACCAATCAATCAACCTTTTATTCGAAAATTACGTAAACAATGACATGGCTCCTAAGTTTCCAACACGATATCTTAAAATTTACTAAGTTGACTAGATATGTTCTTTCCGTGTATCATTCATAATTTTTGTGTGACTAGGCATGTTTTCGTTATTGTATTTGATCCTTTATAAGAAACACACAGAACAAAACCGTTAAACCTCGAACATAGGCCTCCATCTACCAAAATAAAAAAGTCTACTGAATATTATTCAGCATTATAGACAATAGTTATCATCAAAACGATTAAAACAATGTTGAATTACCCCCTTTTTTAGAATTCCGTACCCAAAGGGTAAAAACGGAACCCTATTACTAAGACTCTGTTGTCCGTCTGTCCGTGTGTCTGTATGTCACCAGGCTGTATCTTATCTTCAAAATTTAAACTATCTAGCTGTATCTTAGCTAGATGAGCGAGTTCGACTCACACTTGGCCAGTTTTTTTGGCATAGCGTTCCCTCTCTACGCTTTTTTTAAACAACTTAACCGAAATAAAAATAACGAAAATAAAAACGTTATCTTTTCTCCGTCGAATTATTACCCTTTTATTAATATATGGCAACATTAACCAGACGTTCAGTCGAGAGGCTGTGAAATTTCTCGAGCGAAATGGGCCTTCAAATATTCAAAGTAATAAAGCACAAGTTGTTGAAAACTCCAGTATTTTATACTGGTCTCGTGTGCTTGGAAAGAAATCAAAGCAATATTTTTTCTGTATGCCTAGCAATATTTTTTTTTAATCGTAAAGGTGGGTCACGACCTAGAATGTCACAAGTCCCCTATTTCATAATTTTGAAAATGACAAGTGACTGTTTACTTATAAACTCTCGCTCGCTTGCGTGGCTAAACATCTCGTGTCATTATGGCTTGTTTTAGTCCCTTGTTGAAGAATTTGCTATTATTTTACTCGGACCTTAAAAATAAGTTTCACTTAACAAAAAATTAACAACCGCAAAACAAATTCGGCAGAAACTTTGGTACATAATTTTTTCAATATTGAAATTTTGTATAGCACGTCGTTTTTTTTCACGCATTCAAAGTGAAAAGTAGAGCGTTTAACGCGAGACTAAACAACCATAATGACACTCGAACTATAGCCACTCTCGCTCGCTCGCTTGCGTGGCTAAACATCTCGTGTCATTATGACTTGTTTTAGTCCCTTGTTGAAGAATTTGCTATTATATTACTCGAACCTTAAAAATAACTCCGATGTAATGGTGGATGGATGGTGGGTCGTTCACGAGATTTCTTCTCTGATAGTCCTACTATCCGTAAAGTCTTACTCGAGCCGATTTGCATTGAACCTAGCTTAGAGCCGTTCTGGTAGTTTTTTTACACGTCCGTAAACACGGCTGTATCCGTTTATCCGTTTGAGACCTAAGATGATACAAATACATACACAGATACATAAGTACACAAAAACACAGAGACACATGTTTATAACACCCCTCTTTTTGCGTTGGGGGTTAAATTTGCTGATAAAACAGAATTAAATGGCGCACATTCAGCGAATAGCTCAGAAACATTACGACCGGTATAAAAGTGAAGCGTGAACCGCTGTATTTTATACCAAACTTTTTAACGCTCGTCTTACTTATCTTTGGTATTCTGTAACGCTACTGCTACGAGTCGATTTCACCATTGTATTTAGTTTTTTGGATTTGATGACCCAACTGGTTAGTCATTTCGTACAATGGATTCATAAATAAAATGCATTGTTTTTATTTAAGTATTGCATTGTTACGGCTCTTTTATGTAATAGTAAGAAATATCGATAAATAAACAAACGTATTTATCCATCAATATGGCAGCAAAGGATGCTTAACCTTTTGGTTTTTACCGATATTGTACGATTCTGCCGTTTTTACCGTAACGTGAATAAGAACTACTGATTATAATGTTAACAACATAAAGAGGATATAGTTTTACAAAATGTGAAATGGAGGCCTAGTACAACGCCAAAAACGATTGATTTGAAATTACTCCTACACTATTTTCTACATTTTCTTACTGTCAAGTAAATAAGAGCTAACGTAACGTTGCCAAAACAATAGCACTTCAAAGAAAATATGGTTTTACCTAGTAGAATAATGATCCCGACTTGTATTCCAGAGAAACACGTAAAGAATAACACTACAGGTGGTAACGATTTTACCCAGCCAAAGTGAAAGGTGCGGTTTCGCGGTACCTTCTTGAATACATAACACCCTTTTTTCGCCGGCACCTTCAACTTTCTTTCGCAATGAAGATCCGAGCGTTATACAGGGTTCGTGATGGGAATATGCAATGAAAGTTACAAGGGCTGATAAAGTACGTATATAACACCGAAACGTAATGTTATGTTACTGGTTTGTTTTAACAAGCTTTGTTCTCTGTTACGGGTATTGAACGGGTAGATTGCGTTGCGTAACGTTGCTGTAATGACTTTGATCGCTTACAAAAACGATGTTTATTATTTCGATTTGTATAAAGGGTGTTTTTTTAACACGAGATGCTAAAAGAGGGGTGTTTGTTTAACAATACAATGCTAATACACTTTATTGACTAAACGCAAAAACGAACAATGAAAGAAAGAAACATAAGATCCTAGCCCTAAAATCTTTTTTCAGACAACCTTAGTTCGAACTTTTGTTATGCACTTTTTGTGCATATTTATCTCTTTGTCTGTGTATCAAAGTGGATGGACCGATTTTTTACTGATTTATCCAAATAACCTCAATATTTCTTTCTAATATTCTAATTCTCTACTTAATAGTAGAGTTAAAATATTTTCTATCATCGGGACAAAGATTAGGGATAGTTTATTTCAATCTGTGAATTCTTTAAAAAAAAATCTATTCTTTATACGTTTGTTGCATAAAGCTCTTAAGATTTAACACCATTCTTGATATATTCATCATGTAGATTCTAAAGTATTATTTCGTGTGTGATTTATGTGCTCGTCTGCGTTTGACTTTAAACGTAAGTTTGTCTCGTTTAAGTGGCTAATCCGTTGCAAAAAAAAATAAGGATGTTTTTGGAACATTCTTCAAACAAACCAGGACCTTAAAATACGTCTATTTCTGGAAAAAAATAAATGATGAAGCGGATGAAGTCGCGGACGAAATAAAAGACGCAAACTAGTCTAGCATTAAACAATACTGTATGTTAACAATAAACAGTATCATGCTGTATTTATATTAATACTTGTAATTTTGATAGCCAAATGAGGCTACAAATAAATTTATATTTTTTACGGCGAGAAGAAACCAAACGACCATAACTGACGGTAAATGGGATCTAATAATTTTTATTATACTCGTTCAAAATGCATTCTTATGATTACCATCTCCAAATTGCAAATGCGTTGCCAACCCTGAGGACTAAGATGGAATGCCGCTACGCTAGTAATTTTACCGGTTGTCTTATCCCTACACTAGAATGCAACAATGCTGCCTAAATACCGAAGAAGGCGGCTAACTACAATGTAGCAGACGAAGAATTATAATACTCTATAGAAGCGCTTTGTTTCATATAAAAAAATGTAGTCTGAATGTTTTGTTACTCACAATCATCGCAAGTCATAAAGTGTTTTTTACTGAAACGGTTTATATTTCACATTTTTTTAAATATCTAGCTGGTAAATGAGGTTAAGTTACGTTAGGTTTGTTTTATAAACACCCTGAAATAAAAACCGTTTCAGAAAAAAACACTTCACGACTTGCGATCATTATGAGTAACGATACATTCGGACTTTAAATTTTTATAAGAGCCAATATGGACACATTATTGGTGACCACAATAAATTTAAAACGCTTTTACTACGAGTATTACAAAGCATTTAGCCGCTTTCTTTGTGGATTTGTCGATAGGTAAGAGGATAAGGAAGTAGCGACGCCTCTGACCTTTTAATTATAGCTACATCTAAATTAAACACCACTCATCAGTGGATTAGAACCAGCAATTTGCTCGTTTTCTTCTATCAATAGCTACCGGTGCAATTTGGAAAGGGCGAATGTAATTTAAGCTCGATTGGACCCAACGTTTGATGTTCACAAACTTCCTTTAGATGGGTTTTCCTCAACGAATCCATTCGCTAGTTGGCTTCTTGGTACGAGCAGAATAAATAACCCGTTCCATTTTATCTTCTCTTTTATTTAGTTTCTTTTGTTCTATTTGCTGGTTTGTTACTTTGATGAAATTTGGTGCCTAGTCTACGACAATGCTATTGAAAAACTAACATCAACTTGGTTTTGATGTTACCAAAATGTAGGATGAAATTTTAATACTTTTCTTGTAACTACTTTTTATGAAATAAATAAGTTAAGATTGAAATTGCAAATAAACAACAAATAAACAACAACTTTGATATATTATTTACACCATTAACGATGACATTGTTTATTATATTTATAAAAACTAAAAATATTAATTACCAGAAAAAATATCAAGAGAAACTGGCCATGATGTTGGCACCCTGCCAATTTTAGGCACCATGATCTTTATTTTGGCTAATGCTAAAATACCAGGTCCACCATCAGGTCATGTTTTCAGTAAATTTTACATGTCGGTAATATGGAGTAAATCTACTAGCGCTTTGGACAAAACCATCATTGCGGAGAAGAAGCGCCGCAGCTGAAGTTCATTTTTTCAGTCATAAAAACATAATAATACTTAGAAGTAAGTTACATTAAGTAATAATAATGAAATGAAGTAATTAATCAAAGTAGAAATTTATCACTTATAACAATTAAAACTTCATTACGTTAATATTCCTTAATGTAATTTACTATTAAGTATTATTTTTTCGAGATGAAAAATGAGTTTCTTGCGGCGCTTCTTCTCCGCAGTGATAATCTTGTAATAATCTTGCAATGTAAGGTCAATCACACATTAAACTAAAAATAATGACTATGAGAACAACAAGACCAGGTCTCTACGTCAAAAGCCATAACTAGAATAATTAATTGAACAACAAGTCCTTGCAAACGTGAACAGCCATCGCCTTTCTCAATCGTGCGATCGGGAAAGTGACGACCCAATCAATGACGACGCCGTAAGCAATGACTTTGAAAGGATAAGACAACCGGTCAAATGACTAGCAAAGAGGCTAGCTAGGCTAGTAGCTTAAGAGGTCGACTCGTGATCGCAGCGTAGCAAGTTCGAACCCCCGCGGTCACCATGTACTAATGAGTTTTACTAACTTAAGTGCATTACCGAATGCTCTTACGGTGCAGGAAAAACATCGTGAGGAAACCGGCACGTCTGAGTGTGTAAGAGGGTAATTGCGATGGGTAAGTAATACGAGATATAAGAACTGATAATATAATACTCATAATATATACGCTCACTTTGTATAAACACGTTTAGTATAACGTTCACTGGATATAATGAACGGAAGATATAATTTCAAAATATCTATTTCCATACAGTATAACGTTATTAATATATAATATCAATTTATATAACTATTATAAAACGTATAACGTTCATAACACCTAAGATTTAAAAGATATATTAATCAAATTATCTAACATCAAAAAACATAATACACGTATAATATAAATACATGCATATGTTATTTGAAATTAAATTCTATTTTCAGTATTAAGTGGCCTTCTTTATTAACAATCAACCTTACCTTACTAACTTTACTGGCAGCAGTCTGAATTTTCTGGGCAAAAAAAAATTACCTCGAAGGCCTAGGCGGGAGCAAAGCTCCCGCCTAGGCCTTCTAACCTAACCTAACCGAGTCGGTTCTGCCCAGAGAAGTCTTGCTCGCTCGCTTCGCTCGCTCACATTTATATCATACGATATTATATCTTGTAACACTTATACTAAAAGATAATATGTATTATGATCGCTATATGTCATGTATGTTATACGAACTGAAATTAGTCATTGTGAGTGTTATATTAAAAAATATTATATAAAATGAATATTATATGACTTGACCGTTATTCCTTATAAAAATATTGATTTTGTTATTATAGCTAACGTTCATTATATCTCGTAAACGTTAGTAACATGAAAATAGTTATTATGTAGTTATATCTCGTGGGACGCACCCAATTGCGATCGATCCTAAAGGGTCGAAGTGTAACCGAAAGGGCCCCATATGTAAGATAAGATAAGCATGGAGGCATTCCATCTTAGTCCTCAGGGTTGGAAACGGATTTATTTTATTCTTTGGTTATTGTAGTCTTTAGAATTCAAATGTCTATAGGCCACAGATCCCACTTACCATCAGGTGGCATGTGCTAGTTTGCCTCCTCTTTGACAAAAAAAAATTTGACCGTCAGCCTTCTCCCTGTCCATAAAAAGGCAATCACAAGAGACAGTATCTAGATTTTTGGATGGAAATTCTTTGCAAGAGGTAAGCACCAGCTTTAGGATCTCCAGAGGTGTCTATGAGCTGGAATGACAGGGCCTTAATAAAGCACATCATATTTCTTTATACAGGTAAGTTTATAGTTGCCTATCTCATAGAATCAATATAGAATAAATTGAGTTCTTTAAATACGTCATATCGTCGGTGAAACTGCAAAACAGCGTAAGTAACATTTTAAATAAGGAGCAAAATGCACCTTTTTAATAAGACAGTAAGGTTTATTTTGCTCTATCATAAATTTGTTAGTTACGCGATTTGCAGTATCACCGACGATATAACGCCCTGGGTTCCATATATCGCCCGGTTCCCTTTCCTGCTAACTCCGTTCATCATTTGACTTGCCCCCATCCGGCGGACCCTTTCGTCTCTCACCCCTTATTAGCATATCCCGTGGCGTAATTTTTCCTTATTCCTGTTGCGAATTTGCTTTTTCACCTCTTAAGTGCATAGGTGAAGAGACCATTCGGCACTCAGTAAATTTCCGGAAATTTTAAATGTGAGTAGCCTTAATGAATTTGTATGTTTTAAATAAATACATACATACATACGTACATAAACTCACGCCGTCATTCCCAGAGTGGGGTAGGCAGAGCTAAAGAATTACCAACAAGTCTTGATAATTCTGTTACCACATTTTGCACAAGTAGGCTAAGATGTTTCCCAGTGTATTAGTGACAGGTGGCAAGCCCATTGACTAACAGTACTACAAGCCTTTATTCTCTTAGTCGCCTCTTACGACATCCACGGGAAGACATGGAGTGATACTATTCTAACCCGGCAACCACACGGGTAAATAAATAAATGTCAGGGAAAATCTCACAAAAATGTTCCTAGTCCCAAACTAAGCTCTGGGCTTGTACTTATATAGTGAAATACATACTTATATACATAGAAAACATTCAAGACTAAGGAACAAATATTCGCATTCATCACACAATTATCTGCTTTTACCGGGATTTGAACCCAGGACACAGGTTTTAGTCAATTGTAATGTTTTATTTATAATGTAACTTTTTTGCTGGTTAAAAAATAGTTTATTAATTTTTAGCGTTTCAGTTATAAATCAGCCTGTATATATAATATTATTTTAAAGCTTGAAATTCCACCTTCGCAAATATTTCTTATTACTAGACATTTCGTAGAAACTTACATATTATTTTACTTTTGTTTTATTTTAAGTACTTATATTAAACATATCGGGCCCGAGGTGATAACTAGGGCTTCCAATCCCGGGATCCCGGGATCCCGCGATATTTCATGTCTTTTTCAATACCGGTATTCATTAACCAATACCGGGATCCCGCCCGCGGTATTAAAAATAAAAATGGAGAAATAAACCATTCGTTTATTTATATGGTTTATTAACAAGTGCGTTTCAATTGCTTCGTAACTTTTGTAAGTTACATGTAACGTAAGAGATTTCGATACTCAGCCGTTCTCTGGTCATTGTTTTAGCAATACCGAAAAAAAACTGTTGACAATAAGGTTCTAACGGTACTTCCGCTCTGACTGCTGTCCTGCTTATACATATGCCTCGCGTTTATCTTTTATCTTACTCTATGCTTTGCATAGCCCTTGCTAAAGGGAGTAAGTCAGTTGCCTGCCGGAGTTTGTCGTGTTTGGTCACGTGCCAGTCACATCACGTCACGTGCCAGTAAGTGTTAACCTATCCGACGGCGTCTCTTCTGGTATTTGGAGTGCACTAAAAAAATTAATATCTACAGAAAAATCACCAACCATGACAATATTAATAGGAAATACTTTAATTTTTACTTGTTTCAATTGTGATTCAATTACAAGGATGATTTAGTTTTACGATTATATATATATTTGTAACCTGAAAATTAAAAAAAAAAAACATATTTTATCAAGTTTGTTATTATAAATCAACCAGGTTTTGACGCTTTGTGCCAGAATCGAAAAACGCCAGATTCGCGGAACGCCAGATTCGCAGAACGCCAGATTCGCATAATGTCAGATTTTCAGATTCGCAGTATACCAGATTCGCAGAATGCCAGATTCGCACGATGCCAGATTTCAGATTCGCAGAATGCCAGATTCGCATAGTACCAGATTCGCATAGTACCAGATTCGCAGAACGCCAGATTCGCAGAATGCCAGATTCGCAGATTGCCAGATTCGCACGGTGTAAGAGTGAAATAATCAATTTCCGTTGCCAGCTCTTACGCAATCATTGGTTCAAGTACAGTAGTAATAAAATATACTTTTTCTCAATAATGAAATGATTCAACGCTCTAAAACGACTTGTTCCTGATAAAATAATAGGCAGTAATGTTGCTTAGTAATGTTAGTAATGTTGCTTTATAATTAGATTTATATGGATCATTCCCGCCCTAACGCCGGTAAAGTGATCGTCAACTGATATGGCAAAATGATCCGATAACGGTTCTGTACCTTTTGAGGTATGGAACTCTAATTAATCTTACTCTCTCTATTACTATTATGTGAAAAATAAATCTGGCACTGTGCAAAATCTGGCAATCTGCGAATCTGGCATTCTGCGAATCTGGCGTTCTGCGAATCTGGTACTATGCGAATCTGGCATTCTGCGAATCTGAAATCTGACATCGTGCGAATCTGGCATTCTGCGAATCTGGTATACTGCGAATCTGAAAATCTGGCGTTCTGCGAATCTGGCGTTTTTCGATTCTGGCACAAAGAGTCAAAACCTTTTTTTTAATAAAAGGATAAGTATATCGGAATTAATCTGCAAGTTTTATTTTTAATAAAAACTCAATTTTTATCACTTTTTCTTAATACCGGTCCGGGATCCCGGGATCCCGGTATTGAATAACGAATACCGGCATCAATACCGGTATTATGAAAAGTCCGGTATTTGGAAGCCCTAGTGATAACAGAAGGATACAATAGGGCTAAAAATAATACCTTTTTTCACAATTTTATACAAGCGCGGATATTTCAAGGCAATGTACAGGGTGTCCAATTTTTAAATGCCAGTTTAAACAAAAAAATAACTACATTTTCCTTTCATGTCAGTGTACGTGCAGTGATTTGCAGGTGCATCCTTAACCGGCTTGCTTTGAGCCTAGGTCGTTATTCATGTAACAGGCTTAAGTAAAGAAGCCACTTGACCTAATGCCTTTAGTCTAAGCCCTTTAGAGCTAACGTTCCTTGGCTGTAGGCTGTAATGTTTTGCTTCAAGGAAATTTTAATTGCGCGCTTTTTACGAAAGGGCTAAATTGAAAAGTGGATGATGTGTGTGATAGAGTTTTAAATTGAATTTATAGCTTTATTTTTTAACAATGATGTTAGTAATTGAAGAATGTAATTAAAAAAAAAATCTTATTGATACTTCATAAAACTATAAAAAATAAACTAAAAGAAAAAAGTAATCCTTAATCAAACGCTGTAACCACATTTTGCGCTAAGATGTTTACCAGTGTGAAAGTGACAGGTTGCAAACCCATTGCGTAACAATACTACAAGACATTATTCCCTTAGTCGCCTCTTCCACAAGAAGACATGGAGTGGCACTATTCTAACCCGGTAACCGCACGTAATATCGCTTGTTATTTGTATGAATATATTATTAGCTTCCTGCTCCGTTGAAACGGTAAGTAAGAATAAAGTATAATTCACAACCATTACGCCGATAAGAGCTCTGCAAACTTCCTAAAGAATTAACCGGCCATTTTAACTTAAACTACAGCGTGTTCTCAAACGCGACCACGCCGCAACCATTATGTACTTAACAAATAGCAAAAACCTACTCCGTCGCAAAGCTAACTTTATACGTGTTTGTTTAAGGGCTATTTCGTTTGCGTGGGTAGTCTTTCAAAACATGCCGTGGAGCTATAAAAAGGAAGTAAATGAGACGTGAACCGGCCGATTAAAGGCTGGTAATTTGGCTATATGGCGGTAGGTAAGCTCTGGAAGGGTTAGGTAAGTCTGTAAATGGATAAGGCTGTGACTTAAAGACTGTTTTTCTAACAAGTATCAATACGCCGTTGGTTAAAGGATAACTGGAAGAGGCATTTGAAAAGGTGTTGTAAGAGTTTACTTTTGCTCTTCTATTGTTTTTTTTTGCTATCATAACAAGCGGGATAAAAATCATGTGGCTATAGTTTAATTTAAATGTTACATTTATCATAGATCTCTAATTTTTTGCCTTTCTTTTTTTTATTAAGTGGGTTGTTAAAATTGCACTTAGATTACAATTTATGAAAACGACGAGTGTAAAGAAAAAAAACTGCTACAGTTCAGTCTACTAAGTTTTTTTTTTTAACTTAAGTAGTTTTTTCAATTGGTAATTACTCTTTATTATTTTCCCTATGTTTTAAGCTGTATTGTTATATGTACAAAAAACATTTGTAACCCGTGTAACATAAATGCCAGATTTTATTCATTGCGCCAGAACAGGTGTTAACATTTTTTATTAGGTATCAAAACGCCGATAATGTATCACCCTTTATAACCACATCTGAGCTTACCAACACCCTGTAAAAAGGGTCGTACACACCCCAAAATTAACTCTATTCACCTGAGGCACATTAGGGCTCAGATGCCTGAGTCCCACATAATTTCTTAATCAACCTTTGTTCAGGGTAATCGCGCATTTGCTATTCTATTTGACACCCAGAGAGAATACGGTAGAATGCTTTTAATGCGAGTACCGTAAAGAAGTCGAGTAAAAACTATTTGTCTGCATTAGCTAGGTTCAAATTACATATTTAAAAAAAGTATAAGTGTAAAGTATGCCTAAGACAAAGTTTAAAACGATCTTATTCCTGTTAAATTCAAATAATAATAATCATCGTTTAATTCAGAATTAAATTCCATAATAAGTAAGTTACAAAAGTTCATTATTCTATGTTAGTAGGCAATTACATTAAGATTAAATAAAATAAAATACAAGATAATAAAAATTATATTCACATTCAATAAAATTACATTCATGTCATTAGAAAATCAAATAGTAATAGAAGTAGTAAAAAATATATAAAAATTACAAAAAAAAAGATATCGAAATTAGAATTAATATAAACATTATCAATAAGAATAGAATAAAGAATTAGATTTTAAATTACTACCCATTACTAATAGTAGTATTCATCCTTTTTTATTGGTTAATGTAGGATACACATATAAGTAGCATAAAGGAATTCCATTTTAATCCTAAAGGTTGGCAACACCTTTGAATTCATAGTATCGCAGTCTTGAGGTTGTGGTCTTGAGAATTCAAATGTCAATGTACATATATTAGATCCCACTCACCATCAAGTGTCTTAAAAAAACTGCTCAATTTAAAAATGACGTTTTTTTATCGATTTTTATACCCTAAAACTGATCTAACGCTTAAAAGCTCTTACGAATAGAACGTCGACTAATTTTGGATCGTGCTAAGATAAGCTTCGGACCCGGCACAGCGCTTCACCTCACTTTATCGGTCTTGAGAGCCGAGTGGTTGGAGTCCCGCCATAAGGTGATCTCAAGTACTTGGTATCAATCGCTACTCTAGGATCTCAATTGAAGGGAGTTAATTTTGTAAGCCTTGGAACCCAGACTCAATTAATAAATTATAACAAAGGTTTATATCTTATTTACGGATTATCATAGCGTTTTAGGGGCATCTCTTTAATGCTTAAGAGGTTTTTTTTCGCAATATAAATTTGACTTTTCAGGAAATTAAGGACACAACGACGTACACAATTTGGAGACAGCAAAAAACACTACAATCAAAATTACATATCATACTACTACTATTTACTTTTACTACTTTGACGCAAACTTTTGAAGCAACCTGTGTATGACTGATATAATTTTAAAGGGCCATAACTCTACCCACATTTGCATAGTTAACAACCTAAGGGTAAAGTGATTATGTATTAAAATCCCTTCAAACAGCGTACTAAAGTGTCAAGTCACATTAAAGTTAGTAACACCTGTTAATAAAATATTAGGTCATTAAATTATCATACGTGATGAGCATGACTAAGAAACTTGGTTTATTATCACTATGTCTTATACAGTGTGTTTACTTTTTAAAACCGTGACAGCGTTCTTATTAAAAAATCACTTGAGACAGGCTTCAACTAACAACACCCTCTATTTTGACGGGCAATAACTTCCACTGCTACGCACACTTGCTACGTAGCGTACAGCTACGCTTTGTATAAGTGACGTCATTAGTCTACGCGTTAGTTCGTAGTATCTTTGTATGGTTCTCATGTTGATACAAAACGTAGCTCATCCTGACGTAGAGACCTCGTCATGTTGTTCTCCTAGACATTTGGTATGTTATTTGTATTTTATTGACGTAAAATTTGTAATGATTTTATTTGTGTTAGTTTTAAAAATAATTATTTATTACTTTATTACCTTGTAAATGTAATTTAGATACTTTTAAGTATAATTGTATTTAATCATTGAAAAAAAAATGACCTTCTGCTGGAGTTTCTTGCGGCGCTTCTTCTCCGCAATGATGGTCTTGTCCGAAGCGCTAGTAGATTCACTCCATGTTACCGACGTGTAAAAGAGCCCTGATGTGGCCTATTTACTGAATAAATATTTTGAATTTTGAATTTTGAATTTAATGCCTAGTATACCAGTTTTCACAATGGGCTGGTTTATTATTGAGACTTGTAATGTACAAGTTGCAGAACATTCCCAGAAGTTAAGAAATCTTCTCAATTACTGAGAATATTATCGGAAACATTTGAGAGCATTGCGAATGTTCTCTGACTATACAAAATTTGAGAATATTCTTAGAAATTTCCGAGAATTGCTCATAAGAAACTTTCACAATTTGAGAAATTTCATTTCAGTACGATGCTTGATGCTAGACCTAGACAAATTAATCTTACTAACATTATAAACGCGAAAGTTTGGGTGGATGTTTGTTATTCAATCACGCCAGAACTGCTGAATGTATATGGATGAAAGGGTCAAGCAGGCTAAGCTAATAAGAACAGTGGCAGGACCTAAGAACACTGCATGCTTAATATCAGAACATCAAAAATCAAGCTAGATTTAAACTGTTATTTGAGCTTATCCAAGCAAGTGGGGGTTCCTAAATAAAATCAAAATTGAGGAGAATAGAATGGGGCTAGTAATAAATACTTTTACAAACATTTATGTAGTTCAGTACTTATCCTTAGATGAAAAAAAATATTGTTTTTTTTCGCTTTTTTTCCACTTCTTGCGAATACACACCTACTAAAATGTATACGTGACAAGCCACAACTGTCAACTACATATACAGTGGTGGCCACATAATTAGAAACGCTTGCGTTTTTCTGATACAATTATTATTATTTAATTTTGCCTACAAATATAACTTACCAATTTTGAGAACAAATCGGAAAGCTCTTAACCTAATTTATTTTTAGTTACACTTATCGTAAATTTATAACTTACTAAATTTATCGCTGTTCAAAACAAATATTTCATTTAATAAGGATTCGAAAATATATTTTTTTGGTGTTGTCACTTTGCCATCACTGATACTGTGTCAAAAAAAACATTCTCAAACGTATATTTACTGCATCCAAACATTTCAAATAATAACAGTGGCACATGAGTAGAGTGTGTCCAAACTAAGTCACACACATACTCGTAAGCCAGGCCCGCACGAAACACACGTCGCATGCGCAGCGTGCGTGCGATGCGTCCGAGCATAGCACATGGAAGTTTCAACTTTATTGTCTAGTTACAAACCACTATAACAGCATACAGTAATGACATCTTCGCTTCCCATGAGGTATTTAAGTGCAGAACTCAATTACAAACTACGGTTGGGCTTTTAACTGAAAATGCGTTAAAACTGGAAGTACTTAATGTGGTTTCGTTATTTCATGACAAGAGTAGATAAAATAATTGGTATAGTTTTAACCGACTGAGGCAAAGCCCAAAAGGAGGGTTATGTGTTTGACCTATATGTCGAACTCTGGGTAAGGACCAGAAAGTTGGACCAACAACGAAGTCGAATAAAGTTCCATTGTGCAACGAAAAGTATCCCTACAAATTGTTTGGCTAATGTTCGTGTCACAACGAAAAAGTTTAATAAAAAAAAATTAGTACCCCTCTATGTCCCCTAGTAACTACTAAAAGGATACATTCTCGACAACTCGGCTATACAGCGAGGACTTGACAAAGCTTTTCAAGGTATTTTAGTGTAACGATAGTGTAATTAGTGCAGTGAGTATTACACAAAGAACACATTAACAAAGTGTCTTAACAGAGGCAATAGGAAAAGTGCTAATGGACACTTTCTTAGCTTAGTCTGTATTAGACGTTTTGGTCAAATTTGAAATACTTATTAGTTATAAGACTAAATTGTATTTCCATGGATTGTATAATAAGATATTTCATTGACATAATAAAAAACATCATCATTATCATCATCATCATAATCATCATCATCAATGCACAAGTTGCAGAACATTCTCAAAGGTTAAGAAATCTTCCCGAGAAACCACTGAGAATACTATCGCAAACATTTGAGAGCATTAAGAATGTTCTCCTTCCATACAAAATTTAAGAATATTCTTAGAAAAATCCGATAATTTCTCATAAGAAACTTTCACAATTTGAGAAGTCACTTTTCGGTGCAATGCTAGACTAGCATAGCCAATGATATTGCAGAAAAATCTGCAACACTGCAGCCATTATTGTGAGCACACCATTTGTGTAATTTGTAAAGAAAAGCCGCAGGTATTATGGCTTTTAGTTGATCTCGATTGGTGTCAAGGTCATTAAAAGGTCACACATGGAATTCTTAATCATGAATTTTGCGATAAATCAAAGCTCTCCATTCTGGCCTCATGGAAGCCTGGTGTTTCAATCAATCAATCAATCGATCAATATAATTTATTAGCAGAATACAGTACACAAGATTTTACAGTCAATTTTAATTAATAATTATGTCCAATGTATCCAGCCTGCAAGCGACCGTGCAAATTTGAATTTTATGCATTATACATACATAAACTCACGCCTTCATTCCCAGAGTGGGCTAGGCAGAGCTAAAGAATTACCAACAAGTCTTAAAACTTCTTGATAATTCTGTAACCATATTTTGCACAAGTAGGCTAAGATGTTTCCCAGTGTATTAGTGACAGGTGGCAAGCCCATCGCCTAACCGTACAACAAGCCTTTTTTCCCTTAGTCGCCTCTTACGACTTCCACGGGAAGACATGGAGTGGCACTATTCTAACCCGGCAACCACACGGCAACGGAAACCACACGGCAACGGCAACCACACGGCAATGTTATGCATTATAGAAATTTATTAAATAAATTCCACTGCAAAGATTTTTATACAGCACCATTCCACCTCTGCCGTGCAGATCTTAAAACGCAGTAAGTGCAAAAATGCTGTTTCGAGAAAAACGCAAAAAACTACTTCAAAGTTCATTTTCTTTTGTTATTTTGATGACTCTTGCAAAATTTTGACTATAACTTTAAGGTATAAGTAACAAGTATTGATTACAAGGAAAAAGTACATCCTCATACTTATATTAGGCATGTGATGAGGATTTAAAAGAAACCTAAGCTGTTACTGCTATAATATTTTCACTAAAAATCTTTCAGAATACCGAATAATATGCAGTATACAAGCTTGATACTGCTACGATATATTCGAGTTTGCAGAGTTAAATACAGTATGTTATCATATTTGCTGCATCTTAGTTAGACTGTGGCATTTAATTAAAATGCTACGGGTTTTTTTACTGCTTATTGCAAAAAAAATTGAACGTAAAAATGTGTAAAATTTGACCCGACGGACGTCTAGTGAAGGCCGTAACAAGCTATCGACATTCGAAATTATTGAGTCACTTTGATTTATTTCAACCGGAGTAGATTGTGCGAAAGTCGGAGTTACTGTTGTTAGTTCTGTGAAAACGATTGCTGAAGCTGTCATTTCCGGAGCTGGTTCTGTTACAGTAGGGTCAACTGGAGTGTGGTCGGCAATTTGTGATGTGAGACCGTGAGGCCGGTTGCGTAAAGGTTGTGGCCGTGCGTTTTTGTATTATATACTATACTTGTTCAGGTAAAGATTTCTGTGGAGGGTGTATTGAACTATACTGTAACTGAGTACCAGATAAATCCTGAGCAAGTTGTGTTACATCGAAATCCGTACAAAGTCATGGGAATTGTCGTATTCAAAATTCCCGCTTTCAATTTCCTTCATTTAGGTGATGGGCTTGCCACCTGTCACTAATACACTTGGAAACATCTTAGCCTACTTGTGCAAAATGTGGTTACAGAATTATCAAGAAGTTTTAAGACTTGTTGGTAATTCTTTAGCTCTGCCTACCCCACTCTGGGAATGAAGGCGTGAGTTTATGTATGTATGTAATTTCCTTCATTTTATGTAATGTAATAGGAAGTGACCAAATTGTTGAATCATTTTACCGATTTCCTGACGTAGTTTGTTTGGGGTTTTTCTTTTTTTCACGACTATCATTTTTCTTTAATGTCTTCTGAGCTATTTGGCCGAGTTCTCCTTCGTAGTCATGTAAAAAAAAATCTTTGTAACAGCTAGAATTTTTCTTGATGTAGAATTCATTTTGACGACGCGCTGGCCTAGTTGGTAGTGACCCTGCCTACAAAGCTAGCGGTCCTGGGTTCAAATCCCGGTAGGGGCGGATAATTGTGTGAATATTTGTTTCCGAGTCATGGATGTTTTCTATGTATTAAAGTATCTATTTCTCTATATAAGTATTTATAGCGTTGTCTAGTACCCATAGTAGGTACAAGCCTAGAGCTTAGTTTGGGACTAGGTCAATTGGTGTTATTGTCCCCTGATATTTCTTTATTTATTTATATTTATTTTCTTATTTTTGTAAACAAAATGAAATCTGATGTCAAAGAGTTACCGCAGGAAGAATGAGATGGAAAGATAAAATACAGAAAGTATCTAATGTACCTGCAGAACCAAACAAACAAACAAATAAAGTACCTAACGAGAACTATGCCTCTTATTGATGTAACAAATTAGTGAGTAAATTAGTTGAACAAGTTTTATTTATACGTATTTAGTCAATGTATTGGTACTAGATAAAACAAAAAAAGTTATTTAAACGATAATAAACCTTGGTTATCTATTAATCTTGATTATCTACTACATTTTTACAAGTAAATACCCTATTCTTTGTTTATTTACAGTAAATTAAACAAATTACACATTCCTGTCACAAGTGCAATTCAACGCGTTAATAATTATATAAGTAACCGAATTTCAAATAGAACAACATACCTCGAACGCAGTCTTCGCCACAACCACACCAACCACAAAACACTACGGACCTTTACTTCTCTTACGACGTCCGAGACCCCACTGGCCAATCAATTACTAAATAATACACAGCAAATAACGCGAAAAACGCAGTACAAATATTAAAAAATATTAATCTACTAACTAAAACGCAGCAACTCAACGTAAGCTGCGATTTAGGTGGTAAACTTATATTCGTACGATACGGCGATTACCGACTAATGAGCAGTAAAACTACTATCCACTGTGAAAATTGTAGTACAAAGTTAAAAAAAATGTTAATGTACAAACTAAAACGCAATTAACTAGACGTATACTGCAATTTAATTAGAATATAATCATTTGCATCTTTCAATGATTACCAACTTATTAGGAGTAAGTTATCTAAACGCTGCATTTTAAATGGCCATTACAGATGGGATTAAATTGTACCTTTACAGTTAAAATATTGTAACTGATTTCTTACGGTGTTTTATTTAGTTTTCCAGTGTTAATAAACCGTGAAATACTTAATAAAACACTTCAACTTCAATAATTACTGCACTTTATTTAGGCATAATCTACATTATTTTCGGTGTTTTACAAAGCCATGCTATGATTTTTAGGATTTTAATTACATTCTGCGTTTTAGTTAGTCCTACAGTGTACTATTGTCTGAGCACTTTAACATACTGCTCGTAGAGGCTTCGAAGGAGGCTCCGGAGGAAAAAACCGTCTAGATAATTATTTGCGTTTCGACGCCCTGATTCCAAATCACTAATAAACAGAAAACACTCGAAATGCCACTTACTGCGTTTTAAGATCTGCACGGCAGACCTTGTTTGCCCTTTAAATAGTATTTATAGATCAATCGATTAACCATGCTCTTCTTCGTTCCAGGAACAGCACACTATGGCGAAGACAGCGTGGGATCCTTCCCGTTCTTCGAATACAACGTGCCTCGCAATGTCACCACCGTGGTGGGGCAGACAGCTTTCCTCCACTGTCGAGTCGAACAGCTGGGAGATAAAGCGGTAAGATTATCAATCATATTTAAGGCTTGGCGAAGGGAAACAAACACACAATTAATGTATAATAAATAAGCAGTGATCGTACATTTTCCAGCATTGTTGGTGCGATGACGTCAAATGACACACGACAGCGACCTAGGGTTGTCGACGTGCATAATATGATTGACGTTTAAAATTATGTAATATTATGTTGTCATTGAAAATGAAACGTTTTTTTTTACTAAATCAGTCATTATACTTATTATAATTGTGTATAACATTTATTACTGTAACCCAAAATTCCTCAAATTTTTCGGAGGGTATAATAGTTAATATATCAATTCCTAATCATAAATATGAACTACCTGGGATAAGGATTTATTGCAACTGTGTTACATTTTCTCATATACTCATAGTATATTAACCCTTCATTTAATTATGCATATTGGGTTAGGCTTTACATGTTCTGAGAATATTTCCTGAATTTCTGATTTGTTTAATACGCTATTTTATTTTGATTTTTGATTTTATTTGATTCTTGGTTCAAACAATTTAATATTGGGCACTATTTATAACCCTAGACCAAAAATGCTGGAAAAAGTACGATCACTAATCATAAGAGTAAAAAGGAAATACAAAACCACAGGTTATTAAAAATACGTACAAAGGCGAACTTAGTTTACCCTTGAAACAACTGTAAAAGAAGAACCCTAATCAAAAACAGACAAATACACGATCAACCATTTGATGATAAGGAAAAGACAAATAGACGGACATATAAGTACACTTTTATTATTTTGTTCATAGCTTGACCGAGTTTATATCCACTAGATTAGATAATGGGCAAAAATGTATAGCGATTTTCCTAGATTTGGCAAGAGCATTTGACACGGTTTCTGTACCATTACTTTTATCAAAGCTAGAAAAGATGGGAGTGAAGGGCACTCAGTTAAAACTTTTTGAGAGCTACCTCTCTGACAGGACTCAGAGTGTAAAGCTGGGAAGTTACGTAAGTGAGGAACTTCCCCTATCCTACGGAGTACCTCAGGGAAGCATTCTCGGTCCTAGTCTCTTTCTCGCTTATATAAATGACCTTCTAGACCTTGATATTCCTGGCAGACTTGTTTCTTATGCAGATGATACTGCTTTACTGTTTGGTGCAAATAGTTGGGAAGAGGTTTTCAAGGTGGCACAGAGTGGGTTTGATGTGGTGAGAGAGTGGCTAAGAGATAACGTCTTGACTTTGAACAAGGATAAAACTCAATATATTGCATTTTCAATTCGAGACTCAGGTCAACCTGCAAAAGAACTCAAGGTTTATGCTCACGAATGTAATAATGTGTCAATTTGTACTTGTTCTGTTTTGCATCAGGTAAATACAGTCAAATATTTAGGCATATTAATAGACAAAAATCTTAATTTCAAAGATCAAATAATGGCTCTCAGCGGAAAAATTAGAAAACTCATCTACGTGTTTAAAAATCTGAGGCATTGTATGGAACCAGTTTTAATGAAACAAATCTACTTAGCTCTCTGCCAGTCAGTAATTGCGTATTGTATATCCTGTTGGGGGGGCATCCCGAAGACAACCTTGCTACCTCTCGAAATTGCCCAGCGTGCTGTTCTCAAAGTGTCCACCTTCAAACCGATACTATTTCCTACCAATCTACTCTACAAGTACTGTGAAACTTTGACCGTCCGGCAGCTTTTCCTTCTTTCTATCATAATGAGGCAGCACAACTTAACTTCGTTTGAACCAGCAAATGTAGGGAGACGAAGAGATCGTATAGTGATTAACAAACATACACCACACACAGTGTTCATCAAAAGATTCTTTAATTTTCTGGGTCCCTATGTATACAATAAAATTAATAAAATAAAATACGTCTATCCACTAAAAAAGGAAATTTGCAAAAAGGTAATCAGTCTGTGGCTGCTAAACCTTAACTACAAGGAAACGGAGGAATTTCTTAAAATCCCAGAATAATCGAACACCACACACACACACACACACACACACACACACACACACACACACACACACACTCACACACACACACACACCATATAATATACAATTATTATTATTATTATTTTTCACTTTTGTCTTTTATCCGTTCTAATTTTTAATTTATGGAAATTGTCATTTTTCATATTACTGCTAACTTAGCTTACTACTCGATATATAACTCTCATATGAACTCCCTGGGGAAGAGCGCTGTCTGCTGAAATACAGGTTACTACCTAGTTTGGCAGCGGTGGTCGAAAAATGTATTGTGAAATGATATAAGCTCTATTACCTAAGAAACTTGTAAGCATACTGTTTTATGAATAAATAATTATTATTATTATTATTATTATTATTAATGACTTTATACACAATTATAACAAAACATTAAAGCAATATGTTTGCTAACAGTTAGTTCCCCGGGTCACCCCGAATCGATCGCACAGTTACGTTAACACGACTCTCCTAGTAAATAATATAATAATATATTATTTTCAATTACAAACATATCTCTTATTTATCACGCTAACCAAATTATAAATTTTAACATCACAGTATCTTTATCCTGCTCTTACACCGCATTTAATCAAAAACTCTTTCACCCTCTAACCCATTTGCTACACAAACGGTCCCCTACTTAGCATCAACCGCAGTAAATTCTCGTTCAAGAGAAAACAAACCCCGCAACTGTCGCTTACGCCGTTTTTATAAATATTGTGACGTTATTCGTGTAAAAGCTCCGGGAAGAAAAGCGTAACCGGCAGTTGGTAGTTTGTGCAATTAGTTATTCATAAGTTTCAATTGCAACGACAATCTGCAAAACCTCTTAAAGCGTCGTTCAGGTATATACTCTCTCTCTCTCGCTCTTATACGCTATTGTGCTGGTTTAACAGAGTGTATCCAAAACTGAAAAATCCTGAATAAACTTTATTTCGTGTTTCACATTCTTACCACTTTTCCAAGATTTAATAAACATACATGACATTTTTTTTCTAATAATGCTGGGCCTTTTTTTGGGTTAGTATTATTTTATCAAACACTTTTCAACGAACGTATTTGCCGCCACATGAGTTTTTTTTTTGATAGGCACTATTGTAACCTAGAGAGAAAATGATAGAGCTATATAACTGCTATACCTCTGTCCTTTACGCTTTATGTACGTAAATAATGTTCGATGTTATGAAAACATAATGGTTTCAGAAAATATTGTTTGATGAATTTAATTTCGGTAAAATGTTACTAGCGATGAAGTGTAACTCGTTAATGATGGGTTACCATTTTTTTACCACATCTAAGTATTTTTTACTTATACTAGTACCTACCTTATTCTATTTTGACTGCCATACTAAGTACTTATTCTCTTGACAGCTCTTTGGATTAATTTGTTTGATGAATCTTAGCCTAATTGTGCAAATTGTGGTTACAGAGTTATCAACAAGTTTTTATATTTGTTGGTAATTCTGTAGCTCTGCCTACCCCACTCTGGGATGAAAGCGTGAAGGTATGTATGTATGTATGTATGAAATCATAAAAGTTATGCCCGCATTCTTATTAAGAGTTTCTCTCTATACGCAACTCGAAAGTTTAATTTATCCTTAATACAATCACCCCGAAAACTTATACCAAAGTTTTTGAAATAAGTTCAGTACAGCCCTATTATTCAGAAGTAGGTATTCAAATCAAATTCGGGTAAAGTGTTCGGTATAATTTTCAAAGAGGGTCTAAAAGGTTCGATTTTGTTCGCGAGTTCCGAGTTTCCAACCATGAATGTTGGGATCCTAGTTTGGGAAGTATTAAAACTTTCTTTTGTCTCGTTTGTTCCTTGTAAAAACATGGGGTTTTGAGGTTAGATGTTGACTTTGTGACTTACTACATTATGTTGATGGTCTTGGATCCACTTTCTGAAACTCACTAGATTCATATTCGTTCATACATACATTATACTTGACGACGCGCTGGTCTAGTCCTAGATCCTGCCTACGAAGCTAGCGGTTCCGGGTTCAAATCCCGGTAAGGGCAGATATTTGTGTGTTGAGCGCGAATATTTGTTCCTTAGTCATGGATGCTTACTATGTATTTAAGTATTTATATCTCTATATAAGTATTTATATCGTTGTCTAGTACCCATAATACAAGCCTAGAGTATAAATTGGGACTACGTCAATTGGTGTGACATTGTCCCCTGATATTTATTTATTTATTTATATATATGCACTGACGCCATTATTCCCAGAGCGGGGTAGGCAGAGCTGCAGAATTACCATCAACTCTAAAAACTTGTTGCTAATTCTGTGACCACATTTTGCACAAACAAAGAAGTTTTACCAGTGTATATTAGTGACAGGTTGCAAGCCCATCGCTTATCAATACTACAAGCCTTTATTCCCTTAGTCGCCTCTTACGACTTCCACATGAACTACAATGTTACACACAGACACCCCGTTTTTTGAGTCGGTGGTTAAAAATCAAGCTATCTTATCAGTCACCTCCAAAATGACATAAGAAATTGCGGTGAAGCCTATTCAGCGCTGCTTTTACATTGTCCCAAAAAAATATCTAATCTAATGTCAACGTATTGGCATTTCGCTGAAATTGGCCTTTTTGTGCGGCGATATTGGCCTATTGTTAGCCCACTGCGGCTTACAAATTCACCTTGTTATTTCGATCAAAAGAACCGACTTCGAAGCTTGCCCAACGTATTTTCTATACAAGTTAAGCTTGATTATTACATCACCGTATTCAACCTCTGTTCGATGTTATAATCACGTTTTGTTTATTATAATTATATTTTGATGGTATGAAAGCAAACGAGCTCACTGGCATCTGATATTAAGTGGGATCTCAGAATTCTCATACCCATACCTAATTGTATTTTTCAAACTATAATTTTAAGATTGCAATCCTAAGACCGCAAATACATTGTGTGTATTTCATTGGTTGT
Source organism: Acleris emargana (assembly GCA_927399475.2). NCBI lineage: Eukaryota > Metazoa > Arthropoda > Insecta > Lepidoptera > Tortricidae > Acleris > Acleris emargana. The sequence continues at coordinate 3,766,086 of OV656858.1, forward strand.
GTAATCCCACACCGGAACACAATAATACGATCACTGGTAGTACGAACCACCTTATTATTTATGTATATTGTCCGTTCAATAAAATTAGATTATTCAACAAATAAGGAATCAAACAAACAGTGTTACTTTTGCTTTTATAATATTAGTATGGATGGATTGCCGATAAAGTTATTAAAAATCTCAAAGGGGACAAAACAACATAATTACTAGAACTAATTAATAAGTAAAATTGAAAAATCTCATCACCTCGATATCTAACCGTACAAATTTTAAACCTAATCAAATCCGTTCACGCCTACTCTTTCTCCCCCGTTCACAACATTAGTGTAGTCATCTCCTTCACTCTATTAATAACCTCATTAACTGCGCCCTATTTCAGTCATAAATTTGAATTTAGATTGTTAAAATAAATTCCGACAGTAAAAACCCGTAACCGCTTATTACCACTCGCGATAATAAAATTCCGATTCCTCTCAAAAACCCTAGTACAAAAAATTTACCGTTTCAAAACCATTCCCGACTGCGGCTTCGGTGAAAGTAGTTATGCAAAATGGCACATTGCGATTTTAAATCTAATTTTCAGCTGTAGGCGGCTGAAAATGTTGTGAAGAGATATTTGCAACAATTTGCCTTTAAAATGAATCAAACGTTGCCAGAGCGCAAAATAAATAAGTATCAGTAAAGCGATGGTTAATTATATTTCCATCTTGCTTTGTTGTTTAAATAATTGAATAAGTACAATATTTATTTAATTACTTTAATAACATAGGTACTACAATTAAAAGTTAAAACTAAAATTATTCAAATTAAAATTACACTAAGCTACTCAAATTAAAATAAAACTAAGCTACTTAAATATTAAAGATGTAAATAATTAATTTAATCACTAATCAACTGTGACCGATTTTATTAACATTGTTAGCTATGTGAATAATAGTTATTGGAGAGTGATGATGAATAATTTAAACTAAACGTTTTGTGGTATTTCATCGCATACACCTACTGACCTACAGAAAAATTTCCTGACCTATTTTAAAACTATAACAGACTAACTCAATTTGTTAGAATAAAGCTATTATAATACCTCCAGCAAAAGAGAGTATTTCTTGATCCAATTTCTGTAAATTCGTTATTATGGGATTTATTGAGTACATTTTTATGTTTGGTGTAATAATTTTGTTAGGTACTATCAGACGCCATAGAGGTTTATAAAATTGCTGGTTAATTTCTTCTTCGTATAAGTTTTAAATAAATGATGAAATTAAATCTGTAATTTGAATACAAAATTACATGACTTAAAAGGTTGGTTATATGTTTGGTGATAGTTTCTTTAATAGAAATAAGCACATTTTAGGGGAAGTGCCACTTTGCCAGTGTCATTTTAAATAACTTCTAATTTATTTATGAAGTTTTCAAAAATATGAGTCAAACAATAATTTCCTTTGCGTTTACTTTAAACATCTCTCTATTATTTCTAATTAGCTAGAGCCTTCAAAAATAATTTAGAACTAAAATACAACGTAATAATCATGTTACCAAGAATAAAACATGAAATTATTTTTCTTAATTAATTTTTATGACTAAAATAAGGAAAAATATGTCTATTGCCTGTTTGAAAATACACAATAGACATTTAATAACAGAAGACAAACGTATTAAATTAGTTAAGGTAATTAACAAACTAAAAAGAAAATATGATAGTCTAGCTACTGCGTTCACTGATTATGTGGTTATTCCGCCGAGACCTAGTTCAGCTAAAATAGTATAATCAATAGTGACTGCTCGACCGGCTTTGTGTCGGCGCCATGTTTATATCTACTATAGGTAAGCGTGAATCACTTGAGCGATGTCGCGATGGGGTAGTCGAGTTAAATATAGTTCAGGAAATATGAATTGGCTGTCTGTAATCTTCACTAAGATCTTTGTGTTAATATAAACTAAAGGTAATCGTAAAACTGACCTCGTTCTTCAAACGTGGGTTGAAAGGTTAAGGGTAAGGTTAAATAAAGATGGCAAAGTAGATAATAGACGGCTTAATCATATTTTCCGAACTATAATAAAACTAACAAAAGAGATCCATTTTTACTTGGTAAAATTATATTGCGTTCGACATGTTACCGTTTGGTTTTAAGTATTTAACTCGGCGCCATTACTGTCAGAGTTATCATAACGTTGATAACATGACATGTCATTAGCAATATGGTTTTACTTAGTAGAATGCAGCCCCAGAATAAAAAAAGGATTTCGACTAACTGGTCAACTGAGAGATAGCTAGTACAGAGATTTAATTAAATCAAGAGAGCTTGCTTCTTGCAAATTGATTCCTTCAATTTCTTCTTTCATCCGAATTTTGTCCAAAGTCATGACCTGTCATACATGCGACAGTTGAATTTTTTTATAGAATAGGAATGTTACATCATAATCCACAATTAATTAAAAGTACACTCTTTGCCATATCCTTAATTAAAAAAAAACACCAATGGTGGTGGTTTTGTCTTGTTTTTGTGCAAGTTTAATTTCGCGGTTACGTAGGGTTAGGTTAGCAGATATATGGCGGTATTAATATTAGATAATATTGAGTATAATACATATGCTAATGCCAACGATTAAACTTTAAAAGGTGTCTTGATTTTCTCTTTAATTTTTACAACACTGAGTACTTACACTAGAAGTACATGAACAGTAATGAAGTGAGTTTAAAAATAAAACGTATTGGTTATAAATAAGAATCGAAAAACCGGTGGTGTGGTTGCCGGGTTAGAATCCCGTGGATGTCGTAATAGGCGACTGAGGGAATAAAGGCTTGTAGTACTATTAGGCGATGGGTCTCTAAGCCTATTTGTGCAAAAGGTGGTCACAGAATTACCAACAAGTTTTTAAAGTTGTAGGTAATTCTGTAGCTCTGCCTACCCCACTCTGGGATTACAGGCATAAAGGTACTCGTATGTAATGTATGTAAACATTTTTATTTAAATTTTAAATAAGATCACAAGCTTAACAGTTAACTTTTTATACTAAGTAGAACAAGTTTTATTCTTTAAATACTACCAACCGTCTCAAGGCAAAAGTTAAGCACGACGATGCCTGAACTTTGACTCTTAAGTCCTACCGCTTACCACTTGATAATAATGGTTTATGTTAACACTGTATTCACTCTTAGTTTTTTTTAAAGAGAAAATGTTATAAGTAAGATCACTTAAATACATACATACATACATTAAATCACGCCTGTTTCCCAGAGGGGTAGGCAGAGACCACTTCTTTCCACTTGCTACGATCTTGACTTTCTCTCGCTTCTTCAACATTCATACATCGAGTCATGCACGCACGTCACGTAAAAAACTAAAGACTAAAATTAAACAGCCTCTTTACATTAAACTTTATGGAACACTAAAACAAAGAAACCCACAAATATTTCAAACATCCTTGAAACACAAAGACCGAAAACCATATAACAGTAACAAACTATAAATTATACAATTCTTGTCACGCTTCTCCATTGAACTGGAGACATCCATTACTCTAGTTTCAACCCCATTGAGGCTCTAAGTGCTTTTATGTCTTTATTCGAAACGAATACCTTGAATGTCGTTTATTGCAGAAAACTGTGTTATTGCGTTTCCTGCGAGAGAAAGGAATTTACACTGTTTTGCTCGCTTCGAGTTTTAAAAATGATTGTAGTCGTTACGTAAAACGCTCACTTGTGTATGAAACGATAGTTTTTCCTTGACTGTTGTGTTTATAGAAAAAATGAAGGCGGAACGACGCCAACGACGCGTTGGCCTAGTTGGTAGTGTCATCATCAGCATCAGCCCGTTGCAGTCCACTGCTGGACATAGGCCTCTCCCAAGGAAAGCCACAGAGCCTGTCATTGTTATTGTCGTTGGGAGGTAATGCCCTAATCGCTACGCTGCGCTGGGCAGGCGGGTTGGCGATCGCAGTGAATCAAAACAAAACATACCGGAGAACGCTTTAGCCCATTTTCTAGTGTATTGAAGCTTAGGTTGTTCTACTTCACACATTAGTCGCCTTGTACGACACCCAAAGTGTAATGGGTTGGTGTTACTCTACTCTGCCGGACACAACGCGGCAGTTGGTAATGTCCCTACCCTGAAAGGATTAGCAAGCTGACATGGCAATGGGCCGATCACATCTGTCGCAAAACTGACAAGCGTTGGGCAGACGTGTTCTGGAGTGGAGACCACGGCTTGGCAAGCTTAGTGTGGGACGCTCTCCAGCTAGGTGGAGCGATGACATACAAAAAGTGGCTGGCAGTGATTGGAAACAAAAAAACTCAGGACCGAGCTCAGTGGCGTGCCATGGGAGAGGACGATGTCAAGCAGTGGACGGAAGTATGCTGATGATGTTGAAACAATTTGAAAAGCTTGCCATGCAAAATAATTTTTGGTCAAATATACATCCTTTCCCAGATTTTGATTTATCAATAACATAACAAAAAGCAAGCATTAAAACCGGACTGTTGCTAACCAACTTAAAAAAATTATAAATTTTAAATGATTACACCAAATGAAAAATTATGTCAGAATCCCAAAGATGATTTTTTCAACGATTACCCACTAGACATAATTCGTCGACATCTTTTTTTTTTTTTGCAATATGGCGTCTGGTGGCCGCCATATTGAATTTTTAAAACTGTCATATTTTTGACACTCACATGATTAAGGCAAATCGATTGACATAAGAATAATCAAAATCGGTCCGCGCGTTTAGTTTCTAGAGCGCCATGCATTATAGGCTGATAAACACACTACTATTCCTTCGGCAGTCGGGTAATAAAAACCCGACTGATGCTAACCAATTTAAAATCTTTACCAATCTTAAATGATCATTCAAAATGAAAAATGATGAAAGAAACTTAAGAATCATTTTTAAATACATATTCAATGATACCCCACTTGTTATAGATCATAGACTTTTTTTACATTAAATGCGATTGCGTCTAGTTCCCGCCATATTGAATATTAATTATAAAAAATAAAAAAAAACATTTAATTCAGATAAATCAATCCATAATTTTGTTAGTCACAAGCGTACTTAAGAACTATGTTAGTACAATTAAATGCTCTTAATAGATAAAGGCCTGGCATCATGAACTCCCACGTATCACGTGGAAGACCATGAATTGGCTCAGGACGGCAGAGTCCATTCTGTCCGCTACCATATGCAGAATCTCGTTGCGGCTTCCCCGCATACGCCTGACTATGGATGCGGATTTCTTTCGCATGATTGCATAAAAGTCATCGACGCCAGCATCCGCAAACATACCAGATGCGCTGCAGAAGCGGGGAAGCCTCAGCAAGGCCCTGAACACGTTATTATACTGCACCCGTAATGCATTATATGAGATGTGTGTAAAATTGACCCACAGACTACTTGTATAAAAACTTTGACAATACGCCCTAAACAATGTTAATTTGACGTCTATTAGTACATCGAGTGAATCTGTGTGCCACCATATTACCACGAATAGACAATGATCTGCGCTCTCGCTCTATGTCCATGTCATCTTTGAGGTCCTCCGTCACAATGTGACCAAGGTACTTAACATAAGGCACGCGCTTCAGAGGCACTCCGTTCAAAAGAGGTGGTGGTATATAATATGGAAATTTTATTTTACCTGTAAAGATCATGAACTCACTCTTTTTCTCGCTGTACCTTAAACCGTGAGACCGTGACGTCCGTGACCTACAGCATACTTCTCACGAACTTCCAACAAGTCATTCAGCCCTCCAATCGACGGACCGAGCAGCACCATGTCATCCGCGTAACTGATGTTATTGACGCTAATGTTATCTATCCGACACCCGACATGCTTGCTGCTCAGTTCGTCAAGCTGGTTGACATACAAGTTAAATAATCGCGGAGAGGTCAGCCCCCCCCTGCCGCACACCACAGTTCAGAGTATAGTCATCCGACTGCGCGTTAGCCCATTTAACAACATTAATTTGCTTACTTTACCAGTGCGACAGAATACCAATAACTTCGGATCGCACCCCTGCCATTCTTAGCTTATTCCAAAGTAAGTCATAATTTACTAAGTCGAAAGCCTTAGACAAATCTAGAAAACATGCGTATATTGGAGTTGTTCTCTTCACGTAGTACTCGACTGGTATACTTTAACGTTAAAATAGCACTTTCGGTAGATAGCCCTTCCCGAAAACCAAATTGCGCATCCCGCAGTTGTATGTGTTTATTCAGGTGGGAGTCTAGAATTTTATCTAACACTTTTGCAACAACTGTAGCGAGCGAGATAAAGATTATTTCCATATCTTTAGTGACACTCACAAGATTAATGCAAATCGATTGACATAGGAATCATCAAAATGGATCCACGCGTTTATTTTCTAGAGCTCCACAAAAGAACTAACAAATACAGGCTGATACTCGTGTACGCATTACCATCCTCCTTCGGCAGTTGGGTACAAAGCTATTTGTTTTTCTCAAACATGCTATGTAATGTCGGCGTTATGTTAGTTATTTTAGGCTTCAAAGTGCCACGTTCCCGACGGAACAACTCGAGAGAACTGTAAAGGAATTTCATACAAAATTGAAGGCCTAGGCCGGGAAGTAATTTTTTTTTTAATTTTAATATGGCCATGACAGCTCGTTTTATGAACAGGCTGAATAGCTGAAAATCGTTTTTTTTTTTGTATCTGTGTGGTTCGGACCAAAAATATCCGCGTTAATGCCTATTACACAAATGTTTTTTGAGTGATGTTTTTTTTTTATTTCATTGTATATGTTTGAGAAAAGCACTATACATACCTCGCCGTGAAAAGGGGTTGCCAGCCTCGTAACTATCCGACCTCGTTTCGCTCGGCCGTCTATATGAACTCGGCCTGCAACCACCTACTTCCCGGCGTCTGTAGTATTGTACTATTCCTATTTTAGTATGCATCAAGAGACCTAAGTCGCAGGTTTTACCGCAAAAGCAAAGTTTGGCCAAAGTACAAAGTACCTAACTTGTACGGTCGGCGTTATATAACTGCACACTTTAGAGCTTTGTCACTTTAGCGTCAAGTTTGAACTGCTGCAGTAAACTGTCAAAGATGTTAAAATGACAAAGTACAGAAGAGTGCACCTACTTATAACGCAGACTGTACCAACGAGCGCGTAAGTCAACTAAAGCTCGTCGGTTTATGACTTTTTTTCCAAAGACAGTGTGTTTCATGTTAAAACTACCATACAGGAATTGCCACAGCGATGAGTGACAAGGTACTAAACAAGATAAGTGTACATACATTTTGCATGCACCTAAAAACTAATTCAATTACACTTACACCCAGTTACCTTTGCTCAGACATGTGGTACCTACAATAGGCCATATATGTATTCAACCGCATCAAAAAAAAAACTATATCTCAGGTTAGTATGTCGTTTTTTTTCTCTATTGACAATTTTAAAGTGTAACCTTAAATATTTTTGTTTTGAATTCTGTTATTTTTTTATGCTAAAAGCAACCCCTAAAAACGGCTTTATCACGATTAAATGATATATGGACTCCCCAAAGTCTTTTTAAATAAAAACCGCGTAGCAGTAATAAAAACATCAAAAGAAAAGTCCTCGTCCCAAGTTGAAGAGTGCTCCAACTCGAGTTATCAGAATAGACCCCCAGGGCATGCAAGATTTGACACAAACTCCAATTATTCATTTCATTAAGAGAATAGGTCTTTGGGGAGCGATTTTGAGGAGATGTGAGTCGGCTAGGCTTCTAAAGGCCCCTCTACACGTCGGCGGATCATGGGCGTGCGTAAGGGACGCATTTACACCTTAGAGTGAGAAACATATTCTTGCATACCACTCTTACGTATTGCTCCGTCCCCCATAAGACTCGTGGGCGGTCTTGTGGTTACTACAGACCACGGTGACATTGTTACAAGTTTGTATTTTTACAAACGTTAGGACTTTCAATGGCATACCGTTGTTTTAGAATCCATGGAGTCGTTAGTTCCCAATTATTATAATCAAACCATAATTATTGTGATATTTTAATTTTAATTTAATTCAATAAACCTCTAAAACAATTTAAATTCATTTCGGTGTGGAGCGTTTCATTTCGGAGCATATCTCCGCTCTGAATGTGTAATAAACGATATTAAATGTATGTATGATGTATGGATAGACTGAATTGGCAATGTATTTAAATTATTTTGAAAACATGACAATACTAAATTTTATAATCAGTATTAGGATATCGACGGTGAAACTGTAAAACCGCGTAAGTATCATTTTTAATAAGTAGCAAAATGCACCTTTTTAATAAGAACGTAAGGTTTATTTTGCTTTATCATAAATATGTTAGTTACGCGATTTTGCAGTATCATCTACATCGACGATATAGCAACTCCATGGATTCTAAAACCAATATATGCCACCAAAACACAAATCCTAATTCTAATGTTATTTGATAGTCACTAATATAAAACTCAGTGACCTAAACTTCTGCATTTTGTTCTATAGGGTGTCCTAAAATACTGAAGGGAAAAATGCTGGCTGTCACTAATGTCTAAATGTTGCTAAAAAAATGTTCTTTGTTTGCAGGTATCGTGGATAAGAAAAAGAGATCTGCATATACTCACTGCAGGAATATTAACGTACACATCTGACCAACGGTTTCAGGTTAATAAAATCACTTTTATTTGATTTTTATTGGATTATTTTCTGCCTTGGAGTTCAAGCTTTCTCCATAAACTTCATTAAAATTTGCATAACAACGGTTCAGCTATGTATGAGTGTAAGCATGGATAATTAACCGTGTAATATTGCTAAACTTAAGTAGCTAAGATACCGTGAACCGAGAATTATATTAATAGATTTAAAATATATATTATTTTTACTGCATTTTTTTTTTTTATGGCATAGAGAAGACAAACGAGTACACAGGCCACCTGATGGTAAGTGGAAACTGTGACCCATAGACATTCGCATTCACAAGACTGCAATGCAATCTTAAGACTGCAAATGCGTTGCCAACCCTGAGGACTAAGATGGAATGCCTCTATGCTAGTCATTTCACCGGCTGTCTTATCCCCAAACCGGAACACAACAATGCGAACACTGCTATTGGGCGGTAGGTTAATGGATAAGATGGTGGTAGCGATCCGGACGGACCCTGCACAAAGTCCTACCATTCATTCGTTTATTCATTAAATTTCTATTCTAAAACGTAAAAGTAAACGTAACTTAGAATGTCCTTTTTTTTCTTGCTACCAATTAATATAGCGCAAGCTTACAATCATTATACTTAGAAACAATATTTTTTTAAATATCAGGTAATAAGGCCAGACAAGTCAGAAAACTGGACATTGCAGATCAAGTTTCCTCAAGAAAGGGACGCCGGCATATACGAGTGCCAAGTCAACACAGAGCCGAAGATGTCGCTAGCTTTCCAACTCAACGTTGTGGGTGAGTCAGTAATTGTATAAATTACCCGTAGACTAACATACTCCCATCTATTCAGTCCACTTTAACTTAACCTTTTGAACGCCTTACGTTGTATACAAGATGTGTCACTCACACGCCAAACATTTTTGCTATGCCATGCAAATTACACCATATTGATACGAAATAAAGTCTCTTTCGATCTTGAACTTGTGACGGCTGTAGCCGTCGTGGCGTCAGTGGCACGACTTTACGTTGACGGCCAGAGCCGTCGGTGGCGTTCAAAAGGTTAATGAATGGCATATATTGTCAGTGAAACAGCAAATACGCGTAAGTAACATTTTAACGACAATAATCTTGTTTCTTGTTATACTGAATTCTCAAAGCATCTCTTTCTTAATTACCTGACGATTGGTTTAACCACCGACCGAAACCTGAGGGCCTGATTTGGCTGCGTTTATCGCGTGACAAAATGTGGATAAAACATCCGTCCCTTTCTGACACGTAAGTATGAGAGCGACGGATCCATTATTCACATTTTGTCACGCAATAAACGTTACCATACCTACACCCACAGGGTGTTATAATTGTAAAGATGGTTACAAATTGGAACCTTTTTGGCGCCAAAACTCACTAATTTTCTCCAAGTATATATTTTTTTGTCAGTTAATTTTTTTTTTTTTATATTCTATTCTGCTACTTTAACGTATGTATCTGTGTATTTGTGTTTCTGTCTGTAGTTTCGCAGATATCAATAAGATAAACCAACCAACCTTCGAGGCTGTTTAAAAAAATACTGGTTTAATAGGACTGTTTCTTAACTTACTTTAATCAAAACCGATTGAGCTATATGTGAGTTATCAGCAATAAAACCCCTATTTTTTTATAACTTATTACTAATATTACTTATACTTGTTTTGTATAAAAATCTATAAATATATAACAGCGTTATATTATAAACAAGCAATACATTTGATTCGTTACGTTCAAGTACAGGTTTAACTTTACGTTTCCGGAAAGAAAACAGTGATTTTAGTAGAATGATCTGAATTAACAGTTTTACTTTTTGGTTGACCACCCTGTATAAAACCGTTGCACTTTTAAATGCGTAACAAATTATTACGGTGAACTTCAACTACCTAGTATTTACCTTAATTTTTAAGTATTTTTATTTGTCAAAACACAACAATACTCATTTGCACAAAACAGAATAAATTACAGATGACGGAATTAATGCCTAATGGCATTCTTTACTAGTCAACCAGAAGGCTTAACAGAAAGTCGGTGCAAAGAAAATTTGCGTTAAAAATAAAACTTTGCAGCAAAAAATTATCATGATACTTAAGTATACAAAACATAAATATAAGTACAAAAAACTAAATACTTTCATAATACATAAGTTTTAAGTATAATTTTAAGCCTTCAAGCAAAATAGACAAAACTATTTATACAAATGAACTAAGCAGAAGCTTGGTAAAACTCATAAGCCTGGTTAATAAAAGATGTCAAAGTAAGCAAATTGACGGTGAACAAACTCCATTAATATTACAATCTGCTTACTTAGCAAGCAATGACTTGGGAAAGCAAAATACTCCGGTTCTAAAGACGGGCGATTATTTATTTAGTAAAACAAAATATTATCCAGTTTCTTAGAAGGCTCACGGAAGCTTAAGCGGTTCCAAAAAACACATCCTGTAGGAAGTCAAACGGGATATTAAATGTCTTTTCTTAGAAAAATCGAGTTTGATCAAAAGGACTGAAAATACGTAAAAAAACATTTATTTATGTAGATGACATGTATAAGATTATAGTCAATAAATATACTATAATATATAAAATCAATAACTTGTCAAAATGTTTCCAGAGATATACCTACAAAAACTTTAGGTTAGGTTATTTTTATAACAATCTAAAAAAGTTATTTCACAGAAAAAATATTTTCGGACAAATAAAAATTTCGGTAAAACGAAACAGCGGACAAAAGATTTTCGAACTTAAGATAGGTGACCCCCTATGATAGATATTTAGATCGTTATAAATCCTAAACGGTCGTTCAAAATGATCTGTCCGTCTAGCTGCCGCCACATTGAATTTTAATTAGTGTCATATCTTTGACACTCACAAGATTAAGACAAATGGATTGACAAAAAACTCATCGAAATCTGTCCCTGCGTTTAGTTTCCAGAAAGCCACAAAGGAACAAACATACATATATAGACTGATAAACACAATACTGAATTTAAAAAATAAAAATAAATCACTTTGGCTAGAAAATATCTAAAGTTTATCATTGACTTAAGTTTGTAAAGCTCAAAGCTATTCTTACAGACGAAAAACGCATAAAGACTAATAGAACTTAGGAATTTCAACATAAACCTGAAGAAATTGATTCGTGAAAGTTTCACCATCGGAAAATTTCCTTTATAACCCGAACAACGCTCTAGCTATCTTAGACTACTCTTCCCCAGTGGCTTTGTCGATTAAGACAGAACATTACAGTACCCTCACCATGAGTTGCAATTGACAACAATTCATTTTGTGCTAAGGTAGTAAAATAAAATACCGTTTCTAAATTTTACACTGCTGATTACAGTAAAAATATCTTTGGATTTTTTTATGCAGTAGTTTTTTTTTATATTTAGGAAAAACAGTAAAAAAAGTTGGATTGTGAATGTTAGGAATACACTTATAGTGCCCTTAGTCCATTTATTACTAAAGGAATTCAAAAAAATATACAACTGTCATGTTGTCTGACGGATTACTTGATTCTAACGACACTCTTTCGATTGCACGCAAAACAGTTTATTTATTTTAATGGCGTCTACAAATTACGTAATTAATTAAATTACGCAAAATAACAAAGTGAACGAACGGCAGCGAATGATTGACAAGTGAGTGACATGACATATGACAGTCAGTTCTGTTTATGTTCAAAGTTACTTTATTTTTATTTTATATCAGCAGAATTATTCCTAACTTTGTATATACGGTCTTTTTAATGACTATTACTTTAATAAATTACTAACGACGAATTTAAGTAAAATAAAGAAAAACTGAGAAATACGGGTAGTCTAATTTTTAACCAGCTCAATAATACTTTTTTTGAAATGTTGTCAATTATCGTACTCGCTAGCGAGTCGAACGCTCTGTCCCTCGCACTCTTTAAGAATACTGCCAGGTCTGCAAGAGACAGCACATTCGACTCGCTAGAGTACGTTAATTGTAACTCATGGTAGGGGTACAGGCTGGGCTGCACTTTGTACAGTAAATAGGGCGATTCCAGCTAATAGAGCCACATCTTTACCTGGGATGCTTCAAACAGAGGCCATTATTATAACTTCTCACTTTAAACTTTCAGGACGGTAATTTTAGAGTGTAAAATAGCTTCAAGGAGTATTTGTTGTTTATACCTATACAAGCGTAAGAAGTGTACGCAATTTTTTTTAATTAAACAGACACGTCATTTCGTCGGTGATACTGCAAAACCGCGTAATTGACAAATTTATGATAGAGCAAAATAAACCTTACTGTCTTATTAAAAAGGTGCATTTTGCTTCCTATTTAAAATGTAACTTACGCGGTTTTGCAGCCGAATTTAGCATAGGTGGCCTCCTAAGAGGATTGTGAACCGCCGCTAAAATCGCGAAGCTGTCATAAATTTCCATACAAATTTAGCTCCGGCCGTTAACGTTTCTCACCCCCTAAATCGTCCGATTTCCACGATTTTTGAATATGTTGTAGTTATTATAAAAAACTTGCGTGTATGACTCGATGTATGAATAAGGAAGAAGCGAAAAATTTTTTTCAAGATCGTAGCAACTGGACAGAAGTGGTCTCTGCCTCCGGGAGAGACCACTCTCTGGGAAACAGGCGCGTTTTTTTTTTTTTTATGGCATGGGAAGGCAAACGAGCACACAGCCCACCTGATGGTAAGTGGAAACTGTGACCCATAGACATTCGCATTCACAAGACTGCGTTGCCAACCCTGAGGACTAAGATGGAATGCCTCTATGCTACTCATTTCACCGGCTGTCTTATCCCCAAACCGGAACACAACAATGCGAACACTGCTGCTTGGCGGTAGGTTAATGGATAAGATAGTGGTACCAACCCGGACGGACCCTGCACAAGGTCCTCCCACAAGTAAATGTATGTATGTATTATAAAGAACTAGGTCTGTACGTTTCTGTTTTTTTAATTTATTTCATTCTCAGAAGTATTTTCGTGGAAAGGAAAACGTACAGACATAGTTGTTCATGATATCTACAACATATTCAAAAATCGTTAAAATCGGACTGGGTTTAAGGGTAGAGAATAGGGAATGCAAATAACCGGTTATAACCGGTTATAACCGGTTATTTTCATACAAAATCGGTTAATAACCGGTTAAATTGCATTCACTAGTAGAGAAACGTTTTCGTATTTTGTATGGAAATGTTTAACTTCACAATAATCCTCTTAAAGTCATGTTTGAACTGATACACGTGAAAGGCTAAAGCTAGAAAGTGTATAGCTACCTATAAAGCTGACTGGTACAAGACAAAGACAAACATACTTATTATAAGATTCGTTTTCATAAAATATTTGCCCCTACTGAGATTGTAACCTAACCCTCTAAGCCCCACTATACATCATAATTTGCCAATGGAATATGACCCTATCATGAATGCAATAGAGTGAATTTTCTAATTTAATTTTCAGTCATAAAACAAGGGACATACATACATACATAAACTCACGCCTTCATTCCCAGAGTGGGGTAGGCACTAGGCAGAGCTACAGAATTACCAAGCACTCTGAAATAAGTTGTTGATAATTCTGTAACCACGTTTTGCACAATCAGGCTAAGATGTTTACCAGTGTATTAGTGACAGGTTGCAAGCCCATCGCCTAAGAGTACTAGAAGCCTTTATTATTCCCTTAATCGCGTCTTACGACATTCAAGAGAAGACATGGAGTGGCACTATTCTAACCCGGCAACCACACGGGTAAATTACAACAAGGGAAATTACACTTCATCTCGTTTATAATGATTCTTTAATTGAATGACCGTATTATGTACATAGAACTTTTTGTACGCAGTAAATAAGAGCTATCAAACGGTGACAATACGATAACAGCTCAAACACGATACATTATGGTCTATGGTTTTTACCGTATAACCCGTCTATTCGGTGAATGAGTACATGGAACTTGACTTATAAATAATATTGACTTTAATTTTTTTAATTTGTGTTGACTTTTACTATTATCATTAAAGTCTATTTCTGACGACCTCAATGTAACTGCATATAATTTGACATGCCATGTAATTTATAATGTGTTTTATTGAGTAATAAAATCTGAATCTGAATAGAGGCGCAGTTGTGTGTAAGAGGGTAATTAAACGAAATCCCCATCTGTACGATACGATAGGATATATCGCACTGCTAGATCTAAACAGTAGTAACTCAAAATACAACTATATTTAAAAACCAACTGTATAACAACTCCTATGAACTTGAAATAAAACTAGCGAGGATTTAGAGTTGATACTGTATTGATGAGCAGTGCGATATACTCGAATAGATTATAATCATTTATTCGGCTATTAAATAAACACAAAAAACACATACATATGAGAAAACAAAAAATAAAAGTACATGACCTATTTAACTGATTAAAATAAAATAGCCGAAACGGAGTACCAGCTCAGCGTGGTGCTGTGGCACGGAGCCGCAGCGCTGATTTTCAGCCGGACCCGCATGAGATAGATGGCAAAAACAAGAAAAGAAAAAAAAAACATTAAACCAACAAAAGAGTTCAATGCGGACAAAATTTGGCACGGAACCCCTCAACCTACCAATAACTACCCTTCCCACCATAACATCTTTCTAATCGACAAACTTTACAAGTCGAAGACTGATTGACTTTCAGACGAGTACATCAGTTCTACGATCGAAACTTCCAGAAGTTTCGACTTCACAAAATATTGCTTTATTTTTCTGCCTCGGTGGGTTTAGGGGCGGTATATTACGTTGGAGATTACGTTATTTGAGTTATGTGCGATCATGAAAATGTTGGCAATGTTTTTGCTCACGTCTCAACATATGAACGAGTTTATAAAGTCGAGTGTAAGCCGAGATTACGTAGTAAAGATAGACAAATTACGTTGTGGAAATTAAAACGTTTCTGTAATTCAATATCTGCATAAACATATTTTGTAGTAAAGTAAGTAAATAAATAGATATCAGGGGACAATGTCACACCAATTAACCTAGTCCCAAAACAAGCTCTGGGCTTGTACTAGACTACGATATAAATACTTATATAGAAAAATAGATACTTAAATACATAGAAAACATCCATAACTCGGAAACAAATATTTGCGCTCACACACAAATATCCGCCCCTACCGGGATTCGAACCCAGGATCGCTAGCTTCGTAGGCAGGGTCGCCGAAGTAAGAAACTGTATCATTAATTTATACATGTGGGAAGTAAAATCATGCAAAAATCTAAATATTTATTCAGTAAATTGGCCACTTGAGGGTTATTTTACATGTCGGCAATAAAAAGTAGATCCAGTAGCGTTTCTGAAAAGACTTGTCCGCACCTCTGAATCTCCAGCAGAACTTCATAAAAGAAGAAAGTAACATTACAAGGTAATAAAATAATAAAAAATATTTGATAAAATAATGACAATGAGACCAACACGAGTAGGTCTCTCCGTCACAAACCATGACTAAAATAATTGACTTAACAACCAGTCCTTGCAAACGCAACGTGAACAGAGAGACTGGACCCCACAAACAGCATTCGTTCACGAGTATGACGCGTATTTCAGCCGTGACCTGCGTCAACCATGTTTTCGAGAAAGTACAGTTTGATTTGTTTAAAAATAATAATTAAGGGGTCATTTGCGAAGGCGTACTAGTTATAAACTGTGAAAACAAACAAGTTCCCAGGGACACAGCTATACGACTCTTATAGCTCTATCCATTTTCTTGACTGGAATTTGTCAATTTTTGACAGTTCATAAATATTGTCCTTCAGTTCTAGTAGTCTTCAAATTTCTTAAACATAACCATTATATATCACAATGATTTGATCATTTGTGTTGGTGTGGTAGGACCGCTTAGAAATGTTTGAAACACGTTTATTATTATACTTCAATTTTTTTATTTTTTTGTGGAGAGCTTTTGTGTAGGCCTATGTCTAGTAGTGGACGTTTTTCGGCTGACATGATGATGCGATGATGTTGACTTAAAATTTTAGCGTTTTAAATTTTAAAGGTGCCAATCACTTTATTGTTCGCCAAAACTTGAAAATAAATAATAAACAGAATCGCGTCGGTGCCAACACTAATCATGTGGCAGGCCGCAGCAATTAATTTTGACTTTGTGGTGAAATTTTAAAATTAAACGTCAATTATCATGTGTTCACGTTTGCAAGGACTTTTTGTTCAATTTATTATTCTAGTTATGGCTTTTGACGTAGAGACCTCGTCGTGTTGTTCTCATTGTCATTATTTTATGTTTATTGACCTTACATTTGTATTAATTTTATTTTTGCTAGTTTTAAGAATTTATTGTTTATTATAACTTACTTTTAAGCAGGGATTGTAAAACCGGTGAAATTGAATACCTGTATATAAATTGTCAAACGATTACCGCTAAAATAATAATACCTATATTCGAGTTAGCGGTAATGTTGTCATTCCGCTTTTGTCTTTTTCACTATGTATGCACTATTTACAGTATTCTTTACCTCTATTTAATATCGGTATTCGTTGCTCTTGATAGATAAGGTGTCAAGTAGACATTATGACTAGGCTTGGGACTTTTGGATGCTCGCTATGGTTTTAGATTCCACGGAGTCGCCATTATGTTAAAATATTATTTTTCGAAGTCAAAGTCAAAGTGTAAAAATAAAACAAGTTAGATTTACGCTGTTATATCGATCGGTAATAACCACGTTATTATGACTGCAATTAATTTTATCATTAATTTATTAGTTAAAATATAGAAAAAATAATAGTGATCCATTCTTAGTACCATTTTAATGATGAACATGAAATAGTAATAGATGATGATTATGATGCACTGATTCAAAAAGCCTGTACCTCATCAAAAATTTAGAAGTGGCGACTAATATTAGATTGAAAAAGACATTTTTATACTCGTCGATTAAAATCTGTGTATTAAGATTTCATAGAGAATACTGTAACGTCACTCTTTTCATCGATGTTCCTTCCGAAACAACCGAAATAACTATTTCGATACGCTCAAGACAACCGAAAAAAATTTGAAAATAGAACTTCGGATTTGTCCTTGTTTAAGGAGACTCGATCCGATACAAAATTGCCAATCTGTGGCGTTTAGGAACGTAGCAGCGTCGCGTCATCTGTCAAAAATCTACTTTTCAATTATCTTGTGTCAAAAAAGTCGGATAGTAGAACACTTACGATATTTAGTTTTCTTATATACTCGTATGACTTAAATTATTAATTTTAATGAACTCGTACAAAAAGTATTGTTCACAATAGTGTCATAATTAAGCTTTTTAATCTCGTACCTTACTTAGGCCACTCAGCAAGCTTCGTGGCCTAAACACGGTACTCGACTAAAAAGCTCTCTATTATAACACGATTGTGAAAAATACTATTTTGTTATTGTTACTTAAAGTATTTGTTTTATTTTGTTTTGTTTACTAGCAATAGAGTATTTTATTATTGGTAATTATATACATACAAGTTGTATGTACTTATCCACTTTGACTTTGACTTCTAAAAAAATATTTTAATATAATGGCGACTCCGTGGATTCTAGAACCATAGTGAGCATCCAAAAGTCCCAAGCTTAATTATGACTGAAGCACAACAAATATAGGTGTAACATAACTCAATAGCATTGTTGGCTAACACTGGTTGAAATGTCTGCTAGTACCTACTGAACAAATAAATTGATTTGCGACGTATTTCAAATTGTCAATTGTCAATTTGTTTATTCGCCTTTCTGTAATAATTTAATAAAGTAGCAAAAAGCCACACGAAAAAGAAAGATTTCGTATTTATATAAAAATATCTAAAATGGGCCGCGGACGGAAAAGAAAAAGACAAACCGATCATATGATAGAATGGTAATCTTTTCGTTGATTGTCATAATTCAAAATTAGAAAACTTGCTTGTTTGGACACTGACAGGTATTACCGGTAATGGGTTTATTGGTAAAGTATCAAATAGAGGTAATGTTGTCAATTGTCGAAACCGCTATTACATTTCAATACCGGTTTTGATTATACCGCTTATTAGAGCTTTAGTGATATAAATACCAAAATGCAATTATAACCGGTTATACCTTATTTAAAACCGGTAGTAAGAATACCGGTAACGATCCCTGCTTTTAAGTATAATTATGTTTTTATGATTGAAAAAATGACCTTCTGCTGGAGTTTCTTTCGGCGCTTCTTCTCTGCAATGAGCGTAAAAGAGCCCGCATATGGCCAATATTCCGAATAAGTATTTTGTATTTCTATTTAAAATCTGTGAAAATGATGCAATCTCAGTATTCACAATTATTCTTGGGCAAATGGTTCATTTTCCGTAGACAAAAGTAGTACTCTACGTCATTCTGACTATTGTGCAGAAATCTGGTGATCCTGTCATAGTTTGGACGAGATTATTATGTTTTTGCATTTCTATTTTAACTTTGAATGGGGTATCATTTAAAACTTCATCCTTCTAATATTTCGTTCGCCAAGCAGCAGTGTTCGCATTGTGTTTTCTGGTGTGGGGATAAGACAACCGGTGAAATTACTGGCATAGAAGCATTTGATCTTAGTCTTCAGGGTTGGCCACGTTTTTGCGGCCTTAGGATTGCAGTCTTAAGATTTAAGATAAGGAAATAAAATTTCTTAATTGTTTTTGTAATTTCTTAGCTTTGAGTGTTTCTAAGACAGTATTTTACTACATTAACCTCCCAGTTGAAATAAAAGAATAAAGAACTTTAGCTTTAGGCTGCTACAAATAAAATAAAAAACTCATAAAACTTACTTTATTTTATAAAACCAACATTTCAAACACACAAAACAACGATTTCCATACAGTTTTACCTCATAATTTTCACAAAAAGGGAATAAAACCTACAAAAGATTGAACATTTTAGCCTTTTTACGCTTCATCAAAATCATTATTAATCCTAGGACGAAATGCTTTTAAGGGAACTAATACTTCTAAGGCTGCTGCCACGTAATGGAAGATTTTTTTTCTATATCTAAAAGTCTAGATATGAAAAGGAAACTTTTATTCCCTTAATTTGGAAGAAAATTATTTGCGGATTTCGGTGTGATTGGTTTTAAATTAATTATTTTTGCTTCAATCTTATTTGTATGGTTGATTGAGAGATATCAGTTCTAAGATAAATCTCATTTTACCTTTTTGGCTTTACGAGCTATTGAATTAAAGCGTAATAATTACCAATTAATTCTAAGTTAATTAAGTGACATCTTTATAAATTATACATCATTTTAAGCCTTTAGTGGTTCTGGAAAATACCGTCTACATGCACAAAGAAGAAACTCCCATCGACGGTAATTAGTTAGTTATTTACATTATCTACTAGCTTCTGCCCGCGACTTCGTTCGCGTAGATTTCGATTTTTCGAAATAGAAACTATCCTATGTCTTATTTATTTATTTATTTATTTATTTATTTATTGTAGGAGAACCAACAGCTTTAACAATTGTTATACTAACTTAAATAGAGGTACAGAGCCAATTACAGGAACTCACAAATAGATATAAATTAATATACATACACCTTAGCGACACGCACAACAGTCCCGCAACTAAATAGGAATTAAAACAAATAAAAAATAAAAAATGCACACATATGTAAGACCTAACAAAACCAAAAAGAACTGAGAATATTCATAACATGCTCGACCCACTAAGCCCGCTTATCAGTTCACAACTTGAAGAAAACTCATTCAAAACACATTTTAGTTAATTTACGCCTCACAGAAGGTATTACGCAGTTAAATATGTCAATATCAAACTCTCTCGTCAAATTATTCATTCTTCGACTAGCACGGTTAAGAAAACTATTCTGTCTGTATCTGGACGATGTACGCTTAAGAGAAATAGGGGGGAAGTGCCTTTTGGACCGAGATGGAGTAACGAAGGATAGTTCATGTAGCAGCTCAGGACAGTCAATGACGCCAGTTGTGATTTTAAGGAGGAAAATTGTATCAGCTATATCCCGACGCTTATTTAACGGGACCAGGTGGTGTTTCATACAAGTACTCAAGTAATTAGTGGAATTGTAAGGACACTTTAGTTTGTAACTCAAATATTTAACAAATTTTTTCTGAACACGTTCGATCCGGTCGATGTAAGTATTGTAGCAAGGATTCCAGACTTGAGACGCATATTCAAGTTTACTCCGAACTAGTGAGCAAAAAAGAATCTTCAGTGTTTTAGCCTGACTAAAATAAACAGAACTACGCATTATAAAACCTAGCGTTCTTAACGCACTACCTATGATACCATCAATATGGGTATTAAATAGAAGTTTGGAATCATGAACCACCCCCAGGTCACGCATAGATTGAACCTTATTCAAAGGTTGACCTTTAAGTTTGTAAGCAGTAGGAATCAGGATACGTTTCCGCGAGAAAGTCAGAGAAAAACATTTGGATGGATTCAAATCTAACTTATTATTCAGACAATACTCATCAAGTCGCACGAGATCAGATTGAATCAATGACGAGTCATAGCTTGACTCAACCTTCCCATAGATCTTCATATCATCAGCAAAGCAAAGAAGTTTAGAATAAGTGAAGCATTTACTGATATCATTAATAAAAATATTAAAAAGCAATGGTCCAAGCAGAGAGCCCTGGGGGACGCCACTCGGTACTGTCACCCATCCAGAGATGTAATTATTGACTACCACAGCCTGGGACCTATTGTCAATGTAGGAAGAAAACCATCTTAATAGGTCACCACTGATTCCAATATCATACAGCTTGGATAATAAAATAACATGGTCGATTCGGTCGAAAGCCTTACTATAATCTGTGTAGATTACATCCACCTGGGTGTTATCATCCATTGCACCAGTGACATACTCGTTAAGCAGCACAAGGTTGGATACCGTGGATCGGCGCTGCAAGAAACCATGTTGGATAGGGCTTATAGAATTTTTTAAAGCGCAGTATACTTGATTATAGACAATTTTTTCCAAGACTTTGGATAGTATACATAATTTAGAAATTGGTCTATAATTTTGTACTTCTGTTTTTGGGCCTTTTTTATGGACTGGTGTTATAAAAGCCGATTTCCACATTGGCGGGACAATACACTCGGTGAATGAGCGCTTAAATAGCAGAAAGATGGGAAATGCCAAACTTTCCGCACAATTTATTAGGAACTGAGCAGGTAGATCATCCGGACCAGCCGATTTAGATGGGTCCAGCTTAAGTAGGAGATTTTTAACTAAATCAGGGCTTACTTCAATGTTTGCCAAGAAAGCTGTAGAGTTAGCATTATTCATAGAGTTAAGAACATTGTTACTAGTGTTAGAAGATGAGAAAGACGATAGAAAGTACTCTGAAAAAGCATCGCATATGTCCGGCCCAGTGTTAACTAAATCACCATTATACTTTAGGCTACTTGGTATGCCATGGGAACCAGAACGCGACTTGATGAACGACCAGAATTGCTTGGGGTTTGTACAAATATTGTCTTCAACACGACTAATATACGTATCAAAACACCGTTGCTCCAGCCTTCGCACTCGATCACGCAGTACCGTGAAAGACAACAAATCAGATTTATTCTTATATTTCTTATATTTCTGCAAGTATTTAAATTTCTCTTTAATAGCACGTTTCAATGAATGTGAGAACCACTTAGGATACGAGTCAACTTTTATTTTCGCACTGGGGATAAATTTAAGCCTTAGTTTTTCATAAGTCTCATAAAAGAAATCAAGGCAATTGACTAATGACCGCACACAAAACTCCTGCTCCCAGTTAATTGAAATTAGTTCAATATTAATAGACGTATAGTCACCCCTGTTATAGAAATATTTCATGCGAGACTCAGGCTGCAACAAGTTAATAACTGTAAATTTTACTTCAATAACCAACGCTTTATGATACGGGTCAATCGGTACCAGCGGGCTCAAGCATTCACTTACACTTACAACATCATTTGACAAAACAAGATCCAATAGTTTGCCAAAATTATTCAAAATACCATTGTACTGACAGAGACTATGTGTTGTTAAATCATCCACAAAACTACACTCATCGTTACTAACGTAATTACACGGAACTAACGACGGACCCCGAGGCGTCCATAATATATTACTCATATTGAAGTCACCGACCAATAACAATTTATCATTAGGATTATTTAAAACTACGTCACCTAAACAGCTCAAGAAATTAGACAACTGCTGCGAAAAAGAGTTACCCTGAGATTGCTTACACAAGTATAAGACGCACAAATGAACCTTAATCATATTTTTGTGACCATCAATAAGTGAAACAGTGAGCCACAAGTCCTCAGCCGAAGACCGGTAGCTTGGCCGCGGCGTTACCGTCAACTGCCTGCGCGTAGCAATAATCACGCCACCACCACGGGTTTGGCCCGTCAAAGCAAGGTCACGGTCCCGCCGCCAAACAACGTAACGGTCATCAAATAACTCTGAATCCAGAACTCCATCCAACAACCACGTCTCGGTCAAAATAATTATGTCATAAGCCGCACGAGTAAGATTACGGTAAAACGTTAACGTTTTAGAACGCAGCCCCCGCACATTTTGATAATAAATAGTAGGATAATTCACTCCCGTACCTGAGTTATCAAATATAATTACTTAAAAATGAAATGGAATAGTTATAATATACCACAAATAAAAAGTCAGCCGACATGTCTGACAAAATAAATACAAATAAGAGAAATAATAAATCAGCGCGTAAACACCATCCAGAGCAGGTTATAGAAACATTACCATAAGTGCGAAAGAGCAAGATAATTAGCATAACTAGAAGCGAGTGCGAAAAAATGAGACAATTATATTTTAGAGAGCGGTTCGACAGTGCATAGCAACCAATAATGTGGGTAGCGATAAGCCTGAGCGGTAAACACAAGAAGCTAGCCAACTTAATGGGCCGCACATCGTTACTCAAACTTTTGTACTCTGCAAGTGAGAACACAAATAACATTGAAACTTTGCACAAAGATTTAAAAAAGCGACAAACTAGAGTAATTTGTTTAAATCACGTTCACTATTTATAATATGAACTTTGGCATTATCATCCTTGCGGACGTGAATTTTACAAAATTTAACCCAAACATGCTCATAGCCCTTAGCCTTAAGCGATTTTTTTGTATTAGTTAATAGTTTTTTGTTTTCCGGTGTTAGGTGATCATTTAAATACACACTTTGCACATTGCCCTGAAAACCAATATCTTCAGCGGTGACCTTCTTTTTCAGTCGCGCCGAGGCCACGAAGTCTTCTTTTATGTAGCGGTTATTGAAGCTAACTAAGATCAGCTTTTCATTCGAATTATGAACGGGGACCCTTGATATGTAGTTAATACTGCTTCTCTCCACTTTGTACCCAACCGCACCGCATATTTTGTCCAGGATTGAAAAAAGGTTCTCGTTCTTTTTGAGAGGGACCCCCTTAATCTCCACATTATTCACTCGCTGAAGCTGATCATTGCGAGCAATATCATTTTTTAGGAGGGAGACTTCGTTGGTCAGAAGCGTGACTTTCTCTTGGGAGGCCTCAAGCTCCGAGACTCTCTGCACCACATCCGACAAGGATAAAGAAAATTCATCCAGCTTGGAACTTACAAAATTACACGAGTTCTTGACATCGGATAATTCAGTCTTTAGAAGGCCAATATCACGCACTAGCCCCGGGAGACAAGCAAGCTGTTTTTTCATATCCCGCAACTCGTTCATAACGGTGTCCAAATCAGTAGGTTTAGTTTGGCACGGCGAAACCTCCCTCTTCTTGCAGGAATGACACTTCCAGCCCACTCTACGTTCAGGCCCCAATTTACGGAAACCCTGTTCAGTAATGCCGGCGCAACAGTACCCAAACTCCTTTTTGCAAGCTGCACACTTAATTAGGTCATTAGCCTTAACTTGGCAGGTAGCACACTGCATCTTGATTGTAAGGCCCAGCGAAACTCGTAGATACGTAAATAAGCAAAGTTTGAGAACCACTAGGGAACTTAGGTCGCGAGAAATACGCGGTATGTGAGCGGTCGCTGCGAGTGCGCGAACAAGACTGCTTATGCCAGGACCTAACCTGTATGTGCTAAGTTTCATCCCAATCCGATGAGTGCTTAAAGCGTGATTGAGTAATTACAAACATCCAAACATCTTAACTTTCTCATTTCTGTAACCCTCTTATTCATAAACGCGCAATAGTTAAAATGTGGGTCCATATTGGCTCACCTAATTTTTTTAGTCCGAATGCAATTTTATTCCTAATCATCGCAACTCCTAAAGTGTTTTTACTGAAACGGTTGTTAAATCAGGGTTTTTATAAAACAAAGCTAACCTAACCTAACCTTATCTACCAGTTAGATACTTTAAAAATCTTAAAATAATAATGGTTTCAGTAAAAAACACTTTAGGAGTTGCGATGATTAGGAATTAAATTTCATTCGTACTAAAAATAATTTGTTCAAATTTGGCACACCCTTAAAATGTACTTCAAATATGCGTTGCACTTAACTGTCATGGTGACATTTCCATTTGACAGTAAGGAACAGCTCATACTACAACTAACATAGGTTCATAGTGCCTTTATGAATTAGGGAGTCACTCTTAACATACAATATTTCTAATCTCACTTATGTTATTGCCCTCAGAAGCCAAGGCTCATGTCCTGGGTCCAGCAGACCTGTACGTCAAGACCGGCAGCTCCTTGATGCTGACCTGCGTCTTAAGCCAGGGTCCTCACGACCTTGGAACCATATTTTGGTATAAGGGTAAGTTTCACATTAACTTTGCCATGTAGATAGGTAAATTTATGGGTATAGTGAACGTTAAGGCTCTTATAAACCCACAATAGCTAAAACATGGTTAAAATATGCTTTGTCCTCATCTAGCATTGTGACATTTGCATCTAACAGAAAGTGACGAAGCATACGAGTCTTCCGGTAACCTTTGGGGAGGGAAGATGGCCGATTGTCCGGCTTTGTACCTTTGATTTATTCTATTTACTGATTTACTCTACTCATTTGACACTGGCGAAATCACTACAAAATACTTCGATGGACCGCCATTATAAAAAAAGACGAAGGTTACACTGAGTAAAATAGAGGTGTGTTTATAAATAAAGGGGGTTAGTATTTACGTTAGATATTTATACAAAAATTCAGTATTTACCCTGATGTTTACCCAAAAGTCTGGTGTATACGCAAGTACTACTAGCGACGGTTCTTAACAAGATTTCATGAAAATCGGTTAGACCCTATAAGAGGTAGTAGTTAGATAATAGTTTTTTTTTTTTTTTATATCATAGGAAGGCAAACGAGCACACAGGCCACCTGATGGTAAGTGGAAACTGTGACCCATAGACATTCGCATTCACAAGACCACAATCCTAAGACTGCAAATGCGTTGCCAACCCTGAGGACGAAGATAGAATGCCTCTATGCTAGTAATTTCACCGGCTGTCTTATCCCCAAACCGGAACACAACAATGCGAACACTGCTGCTTGGCGGTAGGTTAATGGATAAGATAGTGGTACCAACCCGGACGGACCCTGCACAAGGTCCTCCCACAAGTAAAATTAGGAGACCACTGCATGGTTACACAGCCACACAGTCTCCAAAAGTCAGTAAAAAAGAACCAGTGTCTTGTTCTTCATTGTGAAACCTTAATTAACTAAGTAATATAAAGTTAAGTAAGTTAAGCAATCAATCGCAGTATCCGACTATCAGGCTCAATCCTCACCGGTGTAATTCCGCCGTACGAGTTAGTCCGCTTGTGACTTAACTGCGAAGTTAAATTAGTTAAGTTGGTCCTTGGTTGGAGACTTGAAAAATTTCTAGGTTTATTAGGAGTTTTCACAGATATTTGCCGCTGGTCTAGTTGGTAGTGACCCTGACTGTGAAGGTAGCGGTCTGAGGTTCGATTCGATTCGATTATTTACGTGATGAGCGCGAGTATTTGTCTCCGAGTCTTGGATGTGTTATATCGTCCCCGTAGAGCGAAAAGTCACCAAGTCCCAAAATGTCGAAATCGACTTTTTAATAAGTACCTTAATAATATTTTTTTCTGCAAATTTCAGTCTTATTGCTATGTGAATAGCAGTCATGGATCCAATTTTAGAAAGTTGGTAAATTCATTACTTTTTTGTTTTTGCGCATGAATTGAAGTTAAAATTAATTAAATTACTTAATGAATTTATACCAAAATAAAATCGGCCAAAGTGGTTACTTAAGTCATTTTAGTTATTTTGGCCTTATTCAGTTATGCTTCTTACCGAGCACAATTTTATTCCCAAATTCACTAAAACAACTTAGTTACCTGACAATTGCAAAGCTTGCTACAAAATATGAAAGCGAAAATTAACTAAGTATTTTTAGTAAACATTCAATCATCTTATTTTCTTAATTAATACTTTGTAACTCGGGAATAGCAGGGGGGGGCGACGAAATGAGAAGATGACGAGATACGATGAAATTATTTTATATTACACAAGTAAGTAGGTAGGTGAGAGAGAACTTTACAGATTAATGACGAAATATCACACTGGTCGAGGATATCCCAGCAGAGGTGGAAGTACCCGAAATCAATGTGGAGTAGGGGATGACACTTAGCCGTCTCAACAAGGGTGAAAGCGACTCAGCGTGCATATCAAGGCCCTAAGGATTCGATACACAACTAATTTCAGTGGCCGGTATATTAACGATCTGAGGGGAACAAACGATTGTGCGATCTAACTCGATCCCAGCGCCATCTAGGGAAAATAACGGGCGCGGTTGGTTAGTTCCGCTACCGGATGATAGATGTCGCTAGTAAGCTATATATTGGCGAGATGATTAGTACCGCCACTGGACGGCAGATGTCGCCGGTAAGCAATATGATTTGGGTGTTACAACTCTCCCCCTCTGTCCATGAAGTCGACTCGACGAGTGAGACAGGGACGTCTGTATTATTTGCGAGCCTTTGTTGCTGGTCTGCCACGGGGCCTAGTTATTGTGGCAGCATGGGTCTTCTTTGGTCTTCCCCTTTTCCTAATTGGTAGTGTAGGTTCAGGTACCGTAACTCCATCGGATCTGTAGCGGACTAAGGCTGACGCATGATATATGCCAACAGGTGCATTAGAGTCGGTGCTTGCGATTTCAAATGAACTAGGACCGTGTCGACGTACAATAATGTATGGTCCATCGCGTCGTGGAGCCAATTTGGAGCTAAAGCCTTGACTGGATTTGCTCAATACATGAGTAGTAGCTAACACGAGGTCTCCAGGATGATAGTCGGGACAGGCTTGTCTTTTCTTGTCAACATACTTCTTCCTTTTTTCTTCTCCAATCTCCTGTATCTCCCGTGCTCTAAACAAAGTTTTTGCCATTGTCAACAGGCGCGGAGTGATTTCCTTGATGAAGTTGTCATTCTGCACTACCTCCCGAAGGTCATATTTTACTTCATCCGGAGTTCTCATTTCACGGCCAAACGTTAAATATGCGGGCGTATAACCAGTGGCGCACGATTTAGCCGTATTCATGGCAAAGCGAATACTAGGCAGTTTCTCTGCCCACGCTGTATGATTGTCCTCAACCAAAATAGCCAGCTGAGTCTTCAGGTCACGGTTTCTTCGTTCAACTGGATTTGTTTCCGGGTGGTATACTGGCGTAAATCCGTGTTGAATGTTAAGACAGTACGTCAACTGCTGCATGACACTGCTGACAAATTGCGTACCGTTATCACTGATGAATCGACGAGGTGTACCATATCTCAGTATTATCTCTTCAAGCAGTATCTTGGCACATTCTTCTGCAGTGGCTCGTTCTAACGCGAATAGTTCTACCCAACGTGAAGCAACGTCCTCAATAATGAAGATCCAGTTGTAATTATCCGCAGTCCGGGGTAAAGGCCCGAACAAATCAAATGCGACTACTTCAAAACGTTGATTCTGGGCTGTAGTCTGGAGTAAACCGACAGGTTTCTGATTAGAAGCTTTATAGCGTTGACATTGCAGGCAATTTCGGACATAGTTTTCTACCTGTCCTCTCATTCCCTTCCAAAAAAATCGCTTTGCTATACGATCAAGCGTTTTGTCTGCCCCGTAATGTCCGGCAGTTGCTTCATTATGGTAAGTAGTAATAATGCTAGCCTGCTCCTGTTTGGGAATAACTAACTGAGCGCTTTCAGCATCTGTGTCCTGACTGTAACGATACAACAGACCATTTTCCATTACGTATCCTTTCTTACTCCAGTATCTGGCCTTCTCTTCAACAGTATCTTCTAGACTTTGTACTATATTTACAATGTCTTCATCTTTGTGTTGTTCCATTCTAATGACTTCCTTACTTTTTACAGGCATGTCTACTACCACTGTACAGAGTCCACAGTCTTCCTCTGTTTCAGGTTCACAGCTGGGACGTGATAAAGAATCAGCAACGACATTTATTCTTCCAGGAATGTACTTAATGTTAATGTCATATGGCTGCAGTAGTAAAGCCCACCGGGCCAATCGCCCAGTTGGTGATTTTAAGGACATAAGCCATTTAAGGGCTTGGTGATCAGTCATGATTGTTATGTTACCACCTTCAATATAGCCTCGGAATTTATTAACTGCCCACACAACTGCAAGGGCTTCGCGTTCCGTCGTGGAGTAGTTACGCTCGGGCTTCGTCAAAAGTCGGCTAGCGTACTCTACGGGGTGCTCTGCTTCCCCCTCCCCCTGCACCAGAACCGCACCGAGAGCATAGCTGCTTGCGTCAGTCTTGATTGTATAAGGCTTTGTTTCATCGGCTTGGGCGAGAACTGGGGAAGACACCAAAAGCTCTCGAAGCTTTACAAATGCATTTGTTTGATCTTCTTCCCATTTCCAAACGGCGTTTTTTTTGGTCAGGCGCGTGAGTGGCTCTGCAACTTTTGCGAAACCGGGCATAAACCTTCTATACCATGAGCACATTTGAATAAAAGACATCAGGTGTTTTAGATTTCGTGGAGTTGGCATACTCAATATAGCACTGACTTTATCAGGGTCAGGCTGCAGACCATCAGCGGTGATATAATGTCCTAGGTACTTTATCTTTTGGCAGCAAAAATTACATTTATCTTGATTTGCTGTCAGGTTGTATTCCTTTAGCTTATTGAAGACATCCTGCAGGTCCTTAAGGTGTTCCTTGAATGTTGCAGACATCACGATCAGGTCATCTAAATATACCATCAACTTGATATGGCTCAAGGAGATGCGAAAACGATCCATCATCCGCTGAAACGTTGCTGGAGCATTGCGTAGCCCGAAGGGCATCCTTCTAAATCTGTACATCCCGAATGGTGTAACAAAAGCGGTTTTATCCCGATGCTCTTCTTTGACACTCATCTGCCAGTACCCAGCGCGGAGGTCTATCGTACTCATGTATGGCGTAGGCTTGGCATTGTGAAGTAAGTCGTCGATCCTGGGTAAGGGATATGCATCAGGTGTTGTAACAGCGTTAAGTTGTCGGTAGTCGACGCATACTCTTGTGCTTCCGTCCTTTTTGGGTACCATTACTACAGGCGCGGCCCACGGGGATGAACAGGGCTCTATGATCTTTTCAGCTAGCATTTTACCTAGCTCTTTCTTCAAGACTTCGGTTTTTATAGGAGATAGGCGATATGGTGGAACCGAAATGGGTTTATGATCTCCCGTGTCTATTGTGTGCTCAAAATCCTTCACGGGCTTCCCATTAGGCTTAAACACGTCTTGGTTCCTGTCCAAAAAATCCTCTATCTGTTTGACATCAACTGACAATATTGACGTTGCTGGAAAGAGCCTACTGTCGACGTCACCCAAATCACCATCTTCATCATAATTTTGCAGGCTCCTCCTAGCATCTTCATAAAGCGCATCTATAGTCGAGGAGTAGTTATGGCCAAACTCGGTATGGGGCCGTTTCTTGGGAGGTGATGGGATGTCTAGCCTTATGAGAGGGCCATAAGGACGTGGGAGGCAGGACTCGGTGTTGCTCTCTTCTGGCAATGAGGGAGATAATGAAACGTCGTCAGTTGTCATGGTAGCTACTGCTACCTTTTCGAATTTTGCGAAACTCTCTTCGTAGAGTTCAAACTCTTGAAAGGGTTCTTCTACAAAGTGCCAGGTGCATTGGGGTAAATTGAGCACTATATGGGCATCTTGTATAAACCCAACTCCAAGGAGTGTCCGGTTCCTGCGTGACTCCGGTGGTAGGACCAAAAAGGTTGTCCACACTGTCCGGTCATTAACTTTAACAGGAGCCTGGGTGCTCAGTACGTTCTGCCGTTTCTGAATACCATCAGCTAAGGTTATACCGACACTTAACTCTTTGAACGCGTATCCTTGTCTACGTAACTCACAGTATAAAGAGTATGAAGCGATACTTGATTTAGCGCAACTGTCCAGATATGCTGCACCAGCTATTCCACCAATCTCAACATATATGATCGGACGATCTCTGGCATCGGTGGTTGTATCGATTGCACAAAATCCAATCTCTGGTGCGGGGCGTTGAGCCTTATTCGTATGACATGTCGGGCAGTTACTCCTAACAACCCCGGGAGCACCGCAACCGTAACATTTGAATTTAGGTGTAGATGGTGATGGGAACTGAATAAGTGCTTCCGCTGTATCCGTTTTGGCAGACACATTCGGTATAGCGTCCTTACGAACTGCCAGTTTTTTACAGTTTTCAGTCGTATGGCCGAAGTTCTTGCAGTACCTACACCGCATCTTCCGCGAGGTCGCTGGCTGAATATCTGTCTTGCGTTCACTTATTTTCCTTTCACTTGTAAGTACTACTACCTCTTTTTCTTTAAGGACCTGCTCCGCAGCTTGAGCAGCCTTCAGTAGTTCTTTAAAATCCTTTACTTCAGCACGTGGTATCTTCTCTCGAATGTCTAGGCGTAGCAGTCCATATATCATGTCCAGCTGTTGAGTCTCTGTGTGACCTGGGCTTGGTAATTGGGAGAACAGCATCCGCTTGCGTCTTATGAAGTCCTCAGTTGAGATCTCCTGAAGCTGTTTTACTTGAGTTATGTCAGAGTACAACAAAAAAGGTTCGCGGACCGGAGCAAAGTATTCCCGCAGGCGTGTCTCGAAATCTTGCCACGTAGTCACGTCGTTCTTGACACCTAGCCACCAAACACCAGCTTCACCTTTCAGCAAAACGGGCAGCTCATCTAACGCAGTCCGATCACCGATGTCGGCCGAACGCTTGAATATGTTCACCGCAGACAGAAACGCTTCCACCACTTCAGCGTTCTTCGTACCCTCGTAGGTATAGGCGCATGTCGTGAAAGTCCCCTTCTTTGTCGGCCGTGGAGCAGGCATTCTGTCCAGGAGTTGCTGAAACTGTTCGGGCGACAACATGTTGGGTTTCTTCCTGATCTTGACAGTCGTCTGACGTCCGGAGCGCGTCACGAAGGTTGGGCTTCTATTTAATTTCGCGTTCCCAAGACTTCTCCCAGTCATGAAACTTCAATTTATGTAGGTCGTCTGACGTATAGCGTAGCTCGTAGCGTAGAACCAGGAACCGAAGCGCGTAGCAACGTAGACCCGAAGTTCGTAGCGGTTGCTGACGTCACGTCGACAGGCCCCACGTTGGGCGCCAGTTGTAACTCGGGAATAGCAGGGGGGGGCGACGAAATGAGAAGATGACGAGATACGATGAAATTATTTTATATTACACAAGTAAGTAGGTAGGTGAGAGAGAACTTTACAGATTAATGACGAAATATCACACTGGTCGAGGATATCCCAGCAGAGGTGGAAGTACCCGAAATCAATGTGGAGTAGGGGATGACACTTAGCCGTCTCAACAAGGGTGAAAGCGACTCAGCGTGCATATCAAGGCCCTAAGGATTCGATACACAACTAATTTCAGTGGCCGGTATATTAACGATCTGAGGGGAACAAACGATTGTGCGATCTAACTCGATCCCAGCGCCATCTAGGGAAAATAACGGGCGCGGTTGGTTAGTTCCGCTACCGGATGATAGATGTCGCTAGTAAGCTATATATTGGCGAGATGATTAGTACCGCCACTGGACGGCAGATGTCGCCGGTAAGCAATATGATTTGGGTGTTACAACTTTAAAAATGAATGACAATTCACTAACTGAGATATAGGTCCATAATTAAAAAGAAGCTACTTGCTTCGATTTGGTAGTTGGAGCTTATACCGAAACATTAATATCCTTGCGATGAGACTATAATTAGATAAATATGTCATCCCAAAGAAACGTTAGTTTTTTTTTTTAATTTCATAACTTTGAACCTTCGTATCTCAAATCAGATACATACGACTTAGTGACTTTTCGCTCTACGGGGACGATATACAGGGTTATTGGTAAGTAGACCTATTCCCCTCTAGGGGTTATGGGAGAGGTCATTTGCATTTTAGGTCCCATAATACCCGACCCCGCACCGAGGGTTCCGTATTTCAGATAACATGAATGGGGAAACCGCAAAAGAAAATATTCATTTTGTTCAGAACTTTATTTTTTAAAGATTTTTCAAGTTTTTTGATATTTTTTTCAGAATGTTAAGTTTCATTCTTCTTTTACCAATAACATTCTTCATTTTATTTTTTGTTTTAAAAATAACTAAATAACTTCCATTTGAAATTTTGTTTGTGGCAAATGTCAAGTTTAACTCGACCTAATAAAATCTATCTGCGGTTTGAATATTGGAAACGGGCTTCAGTGATCTCTGAATGCATATTACAGGGCGAACGACATGAAGTGTTACCAAATTCACAAAATCGAGCCTGGTGTCAAAGTAAATGCGACTTACTATCGGGAAAATGTTTTGGAAGCTGCGTTGGAGCCTTGGGCACGCAAACATTTCGGTAGTAGACCGTGGACATTACAACAAGACTCGGCCCCGGCTCATAAAGCTCGTGT
The DNA here is from genome assembly GCA_927399475.2 of Acleris emargana. Taxonomy (NCBI): domain Eukaryota; kingdom Metazoa; phylum Arthropoda; class Insecta; order Lepidoptera; family Tortricidae; genus Acleris; species Acleris emargana. The sequence continues at coordinate 3,799,606 of OV656858.1, forward strand.
GAACCAAGAATGGCTGAACAACGCGTGCCACAATTTATTTCGTCCACACAATGTCTTTCGAATTCCCCAAACGCGAACCCGATGGACTTCTATTATCTGGTCCATTGTGGAGAGCAAGGTGAGGAGAAGAAAACATGCCAGTATGGATGCATTGAAGAAAGCGATCGTACGTAATTGCCATTGCATACCGCAGGATCACATTCGTGCAGCGTGCAACTCATTTTTCTACCGTCTGAAGGCCATAGACAGCAAAAGGTGGTCATATCGAGTTAAAATAAAGTAATCTTAAAAATTTGATATCTTTTTCTCATTTTTTTCTTAATAATGAATAATTTAAGACAACAAAAAAAAATCGTAGCCTTTTGAATTTGGTAACACTTCATATCGTTCGCCCTGTACTTGTGGGAGGGCCTTGTGCAGGGTCCGTCCGGGTTGGTACCACCATCTTATCTATTAACCTACCGCCAAGCAGCAGTGTTCGCATTGTTGTGTTCTGGTTTGGGGATAAGACAGCCGGTGAAATGACTAGCATAGAGGCATTCCATCTTGGTCCTCAGGGTTGGCAGTGCTGCAGTCTTGTGAATGCGAATGTCTATGGGTTACAGTTTCCACTTACCATCAGGTGGCCTGTGTGCTCGGTTGCCTTCCTATGTCATAATTTTTTTTTTTTTTTTTTATTGCATAGGAAGGCAAACGAGCACTCAGGCCACCTGATGGTAAGTGGAAACTGAGACGCATAGACATTCGCATTCACAAGACCGCAGGCAATCCTAAGACTGCAAATGCGTTGCCAACCCTGAGGACTAAGATGGAATGCCTCTATGCTAGTCATTTCCCCGGCTGTCTTATCCCCAAACCGGAACACAACAATGCGAACATTGCTGCTTGGCAATTCAATCAATTAAATATCAAAATTGAAACAGCATCATTTTTCAAGTGATCGTCATTGGCATCAGTTTACTTCAACTTATTTATGATAATTAATGGGGACCACTTATTTCAGAGTTGGTATCTTTTAAACGACTGGACCGATTCTCACAAAAATTAGCTTAGAACTAAAAAACCTACCTTCAAATAAAAAAACCGGCCAAGTGCGACTCGGACTCGCGCACGAAGAGTTACCATTACCTATAAAAAATCACGTTTGTTGTATGTGAGCCCCCTTTAAATTTTTGTTATACTTAGTTACAACCTTGTCCAAATCGATTCATCCTTTTGCGAGCTTCAACGCCGTAGACAGACACAAAGATACACAGACACACAATCAACTAAGAACACTTTTATTTTTGTCGGTGGTTAAAAACGGGTGCCCTCCGACTGACCTAAAATTGGATTTACTAAAAATGTTTGGTCGAAAAATTTCCTATAATATTGAAGGGCATACCTACTTCTTCATTAGAGTAAAGATTTTTTTGCATTCATATTTTTTGTTCTTTAGCACTTTTCGTCTAAAATTTTAATTACTAAAAGGCTAAATCCATAGTATTGTTTGGTCGAAGCCCCCCCCAATCTATAGGTTAGGTTAGGTTAGAATTGTGTCAAGGCGCGAAGCGCTATATCTAAGCGGATTAGGAGCTCCGCGAAGCGGAGCTCCATCGACTTCACCTCAAAGTCAACGTTATACCAATTCAAATCAGTAGACGAAACGTTGGTAATCAAAAAAATATGTGGCAAAACATAAATAGGCTAAACAATTTTAGACCAACCGATATACACCCGTTGAAAACATACATACCTATACATACAATCACGCCGGGGACGACTTCCTTCCACTTGCTACGATCCAGACTAACTTCCCTCTCTCTCTCTCGTCCCGTCTCTTCATACACATGCGTCGTTTAGGGATCAGCTGACCTGGCCCTTTCTTAATTCGTCCCCCATGTGGTTTAAAACGCTGCAAAAAATTATAGAAGACCTCCAACCATAAACCAAATTTATTACGAGTATAACCCTAGAAATACGTTTTAGTTCCACCGCCTCTATTTTTGCCATCATTACTCTTCAGTCAACTTAATAACGACTGTCCATGACTAATTACACAATAGTTTACGCTAGCCCCTTCCAACTCGAAACCTGAAACGTTACCGAACTCAGACTCAACATAAATCCAACCAAATTGCGTTGCCCGAAAATAAACAAATGACCCCAGTAAATTACTGCTCATAATTTGACATTCCAAATTCAGCAGCTTTTTACAATCTCCACTCTATCTGGTTTGAACTGGTTGGCGTTTCCTATGTATATTTTATTAGTATTGTTAAACGTCAGTTCGCGTGTTTCGAGGCTAGTTCCCATAGAATGATTTGGAATTACTGTTTTGCGTTATGAATCAGATTTGGTTTGTAACAATACTATCAGACTGGTTGACAGCGGTTCGGGGAATTATGTTTTTACTGCCAGTAATTTGAAGGAATAGGCTTTAATGTGCTGCCATTACAGAAAGTAGAGGTTAATAAGGCCACTAGACTATGTACCGTTAATATTGACCTTAAATGTATGAAAGATAGACCTGGGGGGTTATTCTGACGTAACTATGCAGTTCATTTTACGGCGAGTGTAAAGGACAGAGCTATAGCAGTAATATAGCTCTGTCCCTTTCTCTCAGCGTAAACTGAACTGCATAGCTATATCATAATAACCCCGCTGTACATATAAAAAAAATGTTTATATACCAACTTAACGGATTACTAATGTCTTGCACAAAATTTATTCGCACATTTTCGTTTCGCATAGCAACCATTTGGCACAATCATCATTTCGCACAATTGCTTTTTGCCTAAATTTCTTGGCATACTGTCATTTGGCACAATTCTGCCGTGCTAGTGTAAAAGGCGACTTTTCGACAAAAGACACTTTCGAGATAATCGCAAAAAAGTGACCGAAATCTTCATTTTCATATTTCTAGGTAATTTAAACAGATATTGAAATGAAACTTTTTGTGTCGGATAGACATTGTGTTTTACTAGTTTTCTACATAAGTAATGTATTTTTATTACCTACAGTTTTTTTTTTACACGCATTTTTTCCTTTTTGTTTAGTGGCCGATTAATAATTGCCACTAAAAAACAAGCAAAAAGGCGGTATATGAGCACTATACCGCCTTATAGGCTTGATTTTCCTTCATACGTCTTCATACTAAACTAGGGCTTGAACGTATCACAATAATGCTTAATTAAAAAGACGTATTTGCAACATACCGCCTTATTGCTTAGTACAAAATATTTTTTTAATAATTCTGATCTAAATAATAACGCCGAATAAAAGAAATACGTTTATCTTGTCTAGTACGCAAATCAAAAAAATATGGTTGGTTTTCGTATCGATCATTTTATATTTATATACTAGTCTAAAAAAACGTATGTCTTCAAAAGTCAGACGAAATACGGTTTTTTAATCTAGTACTACGATGAAAGGTTAGACTAATTGCTAATTAAAACCATCATAAATTCGGTACAAATATATTTGAAATAAGTAAACAAAAATTAACAGTTAAATCACAGGAAATATTATCTCTTCTAAGATTGGTGTCGTGTTATTAGTTATTCAATAAATCAACAATAATACTCTTTGATTCGTCTGTATGACGCACTGTTAATCAAAACTTCTTTTTTAATTATTTTAATTTAAACGTAATCAGTCTTATAAAGTAATTGAATTGCAATTTTGGGAGGACTTGCCAGAATCCAACCATGAAAAAATCGATGAATTATAGGTTAAAAATACTTAACCTATAATTCATCGACATTTTCTTGGTTGAATTCTGGCAAGTCCTCGCAAAATTTCAAGCTAAGAGCAGGCATTAATGGACCTAGTTTACGTACTAAATTCTGTTTTCTACTTGCGTCTGTCTATCCCTCGGAAGTGAGTGTGCGATGAAAGCCTCGGGCGATTTCCTTTTACTTTGGTAATTGTTTCTTTACTAAAATTAAACTCAATATATTCTCCTTGCAATAACCCTAATGTAGCCTAAGCACTTTTAAATAGAATTACTCAAATCCTGGTCCTCGTGGAACCAATTATAATAGCTAAAATTTTATTTTTATTTTATTTTTACCTAATTCCTACTACATCTATCTACCTAACCTAATAACTTAGTCACCATAAGTAACATTCCTAGTCTATAAAGCTTCCTATTCCTAACAACCTATTTTAAAAGTAAATTAGTTTTGGCATGTGATCGTCAAGTAATCTAATATAACCCAATAGTTGTGAACCTATAGTAACCCTAGAATTATTTAAGTCTTTGTTTTAAGTCCTAGCTATACTAATACTCTCTAGAATATTGATACCTAAATATTTACAATAATATGTGGTTGCCGGGTTAGAATAGTGCCACTCCATGTCTTCCCGTGGATGTCGTAAGAGGCGACTAAGGGAATAAAGGCTTGTAGTACTATTAGGCGATGGGCTTGCAACCTGTCACTAATATGCTGGTAAACATCTTAGCCTATTTATGCAAATTGTGGTTACTGAATTATCAACAACTTTTTAAAGTTGTAATTCTGTAGCTCTGCCTAGCCTACTCTGGGATTACAGGCGTGAAGGTATGTATGTATGTAGACTATAATTTAAAACTTATCTTACACTATCCTAGTTTATTTAATGACTCCTAACCACTTGAAATTCAACCTACGTACTAAGTTAAAGATAAAGTTAATATAATAATAAAAAATAATAATAAATAATAAATATCAGGGGACAATCTCACACCAATTGACCTAGTCCCAAACTAAGCTCTAGGCTTGTACTATGGGTACTAGACAACGATATAAATACTTATATAGAGAAATAAATACTTAAATACATAGAAAACATCCATGACTCAGGAACAAATATTCGCGCTCATCACACAAATATCTGCCCTTACCGGGATTTGAACCCAGGACCGCTCGCTTCGTAGGCAGGGTCACTACCAACTAGGCCAGCGCGTCGTCAAAAACAATATGTACCTATAGTAGATATAATTTATGAAACCGAAGTCTAGATTAAAGCAAATCTAAGAATTTAAAGGTTTTGTGGCCCCCTTAGGGAAGGAGGACCTTTACTTGTGGGAGGACCTTGTGCAGGGTCCGTCCGGGTTGGTACCACCATTCTTATCCATTAACCTACCGCCAAGCAGCAGTGTTCGCATTGTTGTGTTCCGGTTTAGGGATAAGATAGCCGGTAAAATGACTAGCATGGAGGCATTCCATCTTAGTCCTCAGGGTTGGCAGTGCATTTGCAGTCTTGTGAATGCGAATGTCTATGGGTCACAGTTTCCACTTACCATTAGGTGGCCTGTGTGCTCGTTTGCCTTCCTATGCCATAGAAAAAATAAGGAGATCTCCTCCATACGCTCTGGGATCGCTATCCCTAGACCTTACTCTACCTCAATAGTCATCCTCCATAGACAGGTCAGACTCCTGGCCAATATCTACGATTAGTCAGTCAGTCGTATAGTAAGGGAAGAAAAGGGTCAAAATATAAATTGAGTGTTTAAAAACTCAATTATAAAGTAGATTATTTATCGTTCAATAAAGCGATAGTTATACCTACTATGTTATTTTTATATCATATAATATTGTGACTCAAGATTGATATTGCTTGCTTCACCTTTAAGTCTAAATTTGAGTTGAGTTTTGAAATGAGATGTTCAATTTCACTAAGTATCCATGTTTAACTTTTATAGTAAAACAGTGGGATACAGAAGTCATTTTGTCTTCTAGCTAGATTGAGTCCTCATGTTAGTAAAATATATTATGAAAACTAAACAGACAAATCTCACTATAGTCACTTTATCATTTACTGATATATTTGTTTTATGGTCTATAAAATATTCACTTTATAAAAGGACTTAACCATCTCTGTAAGCTAATTATTGATATTCTAGGTTTGCTTTATTTCCATAAAACTCTCCATAAAAACTTTATTATTTATTTGTATATTTGTATAAATGCATTATAAAAAAAGGACTTATCCATTTATTAATCCATTTCGAGGAATAGGGTTCTAAAGCCGTTCTGCATGATTAAGTTTTTGTTATATTTATTTATTTCGGACATTTCGACAAAAGTATATTTGACCGTGTGGTTTGACTTTCGTTTTTGGCTTGAAGCCCTTCCAGGTGTGTCTTACGGGTTAGGCGTAAACCGCTTGAAATAGTATGTTTTATTATACTATTACAATCACTTTTTATCGTAACTTATCATGTAATTCATCGATAAATGTCTGTTAAATAAATAAAGATATAAAAACAAAACTATTCGGTCAAATACAAAATTAATGAAATTGGTCTCTTAAAATTACCTTTTCTTTTGTATTAGATTATAAAAACCGTGATTTATTTTTTTGGTCTATCCCAATTATGTTAGTTCTCCAAAAAAATATATCAACAACTTATTTAAGAGTGCTTGGTAATTCTGTAGCTCTGCCTACCCCACTCTGGGAATGAAGGCGTGAGTTTATGTATGTATGTATGTATATATTATTAATTTATATATTTATTTTATTTATTTTTACTGTACTCAGGTAACAAATATTTAGAATGGTATTATGTAGTCAGTTTTATGATTTATCGTCAATTCGTCGTCCTCGTCTTTTCGCGTGATAACGGGCGCCAGCGCACACGCACCTTCATTACCCGTAACGTCACCGAACTGAAGGGCGCCCGAACGCGGGCACTCCCGTCCGCGGGGGGTATGTAGGAGATTGGGGATTATACGGTTTTATTAAGTAGCATGGGTCGACTGTGGATATTCGAATAGTAATCTAGCGTTAAAAACTACCTCTGTCCCAAGTAAAAATACCGTATCACAAAATAAAAGTTTTTTTAAACAAGTTTATCATTATTTAAAACTCGGCATTAACTAGACTAAAATACCGCAAAATACTGACATACGGTCTTTTTGTCTAGAAAACTCTGTTACGTTCATTTAGATTATGAGCAAATAGAAAAAAACATTTGAAATACTAAGTTAAAAGGCGGAAAAATATGTTATTCGTTCTTTTTACTTAGTAATCTGCAATTACGGCCTTATAGAGTAGTTCAACTTATTAATAAATAAAACCTACACCAGACAATAATGCGGAGTGTCTTGTTTTACGTCTTTCTAATGTAGTATTGTGTAGTTACCGCTTTATTGATTAGTATTTGCTGGAAAATAGTCTGTTATACGGCCTTTTTCCTTATCGTATCTTCGCAACCAAGCCTCTTATCGACAAACGGGTAAGATGGGTCGACGCGGCTTGTTCTCCATATCACGATGGTCATAACAACTCAATTTGGTCAAAATGTCGAATGATCGCCTTTTACACTAGCACGGCAGAATTGTCTTTGGCAGAATAGTACATTGGCATAACGTTGATTAGAATAATAGTCCTATGGTAGAATAATTGTTTCGCCGAATTTTGTATGGCATACTTTTTTTTTTTTAATTTATTTATTTAAGAAACAAACAGTCGTTTACAGACATAGATCATATGAAACTAGGGCTTAAGTTTAGACATTGAGTTCCCTTAATATATTTGAAAGTAGTCTAAGCAAATTATACAAATAATAAGAAAGTAAGTAATTACTTTACTTACTTTTAGGTATAAGTGTACATAAAAAAAAACAATTTAACAAAGTAAGGTATTTGCTACATGTATGTTACCGAAAAACACTCTTTATAAGACTTATGTTGCAATGAAATGTAGAAAATGATATGTAGTTGGCATAAAGTTATAAAGCAGAATAATATTTAACTATGTACTTCATCCTTGATCGTACGCCTACTTTTGTTGTAGTAATTATGTACTAAGCTTGAATTACATTATGCAAGATGAAGGGAACCCCTTATTTATCCCACTGCTCCAATTGCCATGCGGCCAAGGCGCTTCGCCGGCCGCTACCGCGGCACGCTCGCTACGCTCGCTCGGCTCGCGCGCTGTTATTGTAGAACTTCTAACCTAACCCAACCTATTTTACTGGTAGCAGTTCGTTACTAATCATTATGCTATGGTACAATTATGCCATAATAAATTCGGCGGAAGGTATATTCTGCTACATAAAATTCTGCGAAATGAAAGTCGGCGATATTAGTATTCTGCTATTCAAAATTCTGCCAAATGATTGTTATACGTTATGACAGTTATGCTAAGTATACTATTATGCTAAAGTATCATTCGGATAAAAATGTTTCTGCGATAACTGTTATGCGAAATGTATTTCGGACAATCGATATTATGCCAGATGAAGGGAACCCATCACGAGGATTTTCACTTATTCACCCGTATGTACGAGTACATACCAGTAACCACAACCGCGTTGACGAGTATGACCACAACACGTGGCGTTGTCTGTCTCGTGGAGTCGGAACAATAATATAGATATAAATGAACTGGAACAAAATCAATTATTTTGTAAGCAGCTATACTCGTAGTAGTAATGTTAAGGATATCAACAGAAAAATCTTTAAAAATAAAACCTGGTTGAGATAGCTAGGTCTTGTCAAGATGCTAAAGCTGCTAGTATATCTGTTTTCTATTGACTCAGAATGAATCTATATAGAAATAGCCTAAACGGTCGTCGCGATTTGTTATCAGCCTTAATCAATCCTATATTATTTATCTATAGATTTACAAAATCGCTAAATTATCGTTCTAAGTCGCATCTTGCATTATTATTATACACTCCAGTTGTGTCATAAAATAGATAATAGAGCAATGCGCCCAGGGGTGTAAATGTAACACCACCATAACAATGTAATAATACGTATTTATTTCCCTGTACAAGTATGTTCATCGTTGTCTAGTACTCATAGTATAAGCCTAGAGCTAGAGCTAAACCTTGTTTGGGGCTAGTTCAATTTGTGTGAGATGTCTTTATTATTACTTACTAACCCATTTCCAAGAACAACTATCAAAAAGTTCTCATAACTCCACCATTCTAAAACACTCTCTTTTTCAGGATCAAAACTAATAGAGTATAAGGAATTAGAAGATAATGAGATCGTCGAAGAGCCAAGAGTTCGCTTGAAGACTCAGTGGACCGAGCAGCTGACGTCTCGACTGACCATCGAGAAGCTGTTGCCAGGGGACAGTGGGAACTACAGCTGCGTGCCAACGATGGCTGAAGCTGCTTCAGTCAATGTGCACGTCATCAATGGTAAGATGATTTACACAATCATTAAATCATTTCAGCCCAGATTATTAATTTAATTATACAGAACACAAAACTTTACAGTAAATTCCAAAGGATTCACAATGTGAAACTTTAATCATACATATAGATCAAATTCCGGTAAGGCGATATATTTGTGTGATGAGCGCGAATATTTCTTCCTGAGTCGTGGTTGTTTTCTATGTATGTAAGTATATTTTTCTCTATATATTTATATCGTTGTCTAGTACCCATAGTACAAGCCTAGAGCTTATTTCGGTAATAGGTCAATTGGTGTGACATTGTCCCTCATATCTATTATTTATTTATTTACTTACCAGTAAGAATATCAGTACCGTGGACCATGTCTAGAAGACGATTTAAGACGGTTACAGCTCTCAGTGTAGGAGCGTTAAGCGGGTGTCGTGCGCAAATTCCCTCATTCTCTCTAATATAGATGACCAGCCGAGCTGCCGTCTCAGAAACAAACCATAGGGGATGACTAGAAGACGTTTACGTGGAATTTTCAAAGTGAAGAGATCAACCATACCCACATACTTACTACTTACATCCTGCAGCGTAAAGGCCTCATCATTGTCCGATTCCAGGTTAGGGTTTTTCTGACAGTCTGATTTGTTTACATTGCACAAATAACTATTGGAGTGATTTTTGTCCGACATACGGACGTAGTTAAACGAAAAATAATCAATCCACGATACAATCGGAATTGAAGTTAAATATGCCAGGATGGTCCGTAGGGTATTGACTATCAATAAGCAAAATGGATGCGGAAAATTATTGCGTAAAATATTTTAAAGTCACACAGGAACCAACCCACATTTATGGCAGGGATATTATTTTAAATCGTAGAAATGATCCAATCCATTTGGATACTGGATAATTGGACCGTTACCCAGTGTCATATTGAACCATTTTTCTCAAAACAGATCCAATCCACTTAAGCCCCAATATTTCGAAAAGTAATGAAAAACTGCGAATTATTTTTATAAACTCGTACATAAAGAAAATCATTTTTTGCTCATTTTCTCCACAGTAATTGCCTTTACTGGATTGGGCTGATTATATTTATGATGATATCTAAAAACTAGGGGGTGATTATGACATGGTTATGCAGTTCATATTACGGCGAGCGTAAAGGAGAAAGCTATATGCTATGCTTTTCGTGGCAGCTTTCGCTACGCTGCCACGAAATGTTGGAATAATCTGCCACCGCCAATCAGAAACTCTAAAAACGTTACAAACTTAAAACATAAAATGAAGCAATATTTACTAAATATCCAATTAGCCAACACTTAGCAGACGTCCTGTATTCATTCATTGCATTATTATTATTATTATTTTTCTTTGTCATTCAAATTATGTATTTAATATTCAAAAATAATGTAAACATACACACTCACACGCGTGCACGCACACACAAACACACACACACGCAATAATTAATAAGTCTCATGTTCAGAAAAAATTACAATATCTAATTTAGTTTAAGCATTAAGTACTCTTTATAAATAGTAGTGAGATGGATTGGCAGCGCTCTCCTCTCTCTTCAATCCGGTGGCCCTGAAAACCAGCGTCAAGGCTAGTAAGCCTGACACCATGCTGAGTGGCAACCTTTTCGGTGTTAATTTTAGACTAAGTACTCTAAGTTTGTATTACTCTAATTTTTAAAATCTTTTTGTTTTTGTTGTTGTTTATGTTAATTTTATTTTAGCTCCGAATAAACGATTTCTATTCTATTCTATTCTATAGCAGTTGTATAGCTCTGTCCTATTCTCTCAGCGTAAACTGGACTGCATAGCTATCTCATAATTTCCCCCCTGCGGGGTTATTATGACATACTCGTATCTATGCAGTTCTGTTTACGCTGAGAGAATAGGACAGAGCTATACAACTGCTATAGATCTGTTTACGGTCGGCGTAACATGAGCTGCATAGTTAAATCATAATAACCCCCCTGATCTGATAATAAAGTCGGAACACCCACCAAGTTTGGACTCGTGTACTGAGCAGATAAAACGTTAATCCTATAGTTTGATCTCAATAATCTCTTCAACAAACAAAGACGAACATTATTACACTCTAACTCTCTCTTATTTTTAACAGGAGAACACCCAGCTGCCATGCAACATGGCAACGCCAATACAGCTTCCCCCTGCGCGCTCTCAGTGAATCTTCTTATCTCACTGTACTGTACTTTGGCCACACTGTACACCAGTACAGTAGATGGCTTCAGATGAAAATTGGACAAAGTGGCTTTAACTAACAGTTGGAATAACTAATGTTAGTCCTAATGTATCGTTTGTCCTAATTCTTTCAAAAGGGTAAACACAATTTAAACTAGACGAAGAGAAATAGAAACATGTTAGTTATTATACTAGTTGGAAAATACGCATGCCTAGCTTTCAATATTGTTATTAAACCTCTAATAGTCGCAAAAAGAAATATATTTTTATGAAAACGTGACGTTATGTCTTGCGATACATTAGGACACGCAATTTTTATGGCAAATAATGAGCTACTGTTAGATCAAACGTTTAAACCAATTGTGAATGTAATTTAAAGTTCGATTGAAGTTTTATATGTCGAATAGTTGTATAATAATGTAAAGTTAGATTAAGGTAGATATTCTTTTGTTTTATGAATTTTATGATATTAGTTGATAAAATTGTGTGTAGTAAATTGACTTATTTAAACACCAGGTAAATAAAAATCTAAATTTAAAATGTTCGTGCTCATAAAATGTAGCACTTTTATGTAAATTTATTTTTATTGACTTTATGAGATTTATCTCAAAAGGAAAACAATTCATCTATGACGTAGATAGTTAAACTGTTTTTATCGAACTTCTGCTTTACTATATGATAATAGTTTTGTTTGTGTTTTAATTTAACAAAATAAGTAATCAGATTCATATTTTTGTCTTTAGCTTTTCGTATTTGTAAAAGAACAGGCTTTTTAATAATGTAGCAGTCTAAACCGTTATCCAAAAATAAAACATTTAGGTCTTATATATTATTTTGTATAATTGAAATCCTATTTTTTTTCAACGTCACATATTTTTAGTGTGACCAAAATCTCCGAAAGACGTGGAGTCGTTTGCTAAAATTAATATGTGAGAAAACACTAGCAGTGTTCTTTTAAATAGGATTGTTTTATTTGTAGTGTGATTTTTAAATATGGTTATTGCTCAGCTGTGTTTTTTTTTCTTTGAGGAGAATGTGTGTCGTAATTATACATTCTAATCATTGCGAACCCAAAAAACATTAATAAATTACAAAATATTTATTGATTTAGAAAAAAAATACAATAAATACTAAATAAATAAAAAAAAAAAAATTCAATATTGATACAATTATTCACCTCTTGACACGAATTAGCAAGCAATATCACAATTTTATATTTGATATAAATAGTTTACATGCACCAAAGCTAAATAGCACATTGAAAAATATGGTACGTTACACAATCGATACTTCGGTAAAAGCTTAAAAAAAACGCAAAAAATCATTTGATATTTATTAAAAAGGTTTTTTCTAAAATTTAATCATAACTGTTGACGTAGCTATTTTAGAATCATGTTCTGTACTTGTTTTTTTTAATGTAATCGTCACGAGTAAAACAGAAAAGAACACATTTTACGAAATAGCCACTTTACGGAAATTAATAAAAAAACCATTAGTCCAGCTTGTTTGTTTGTTGGGCTTTCTACCATTGTTTTAATAAATGTGACGATTAGTTTCATTCTCGTGGTAAAAAACATAATTATTGGCAATTTTTAATGATAAAATTGTTTTAGTAATAATTTTTGAAATAAATAATTTTACCAAAATGTATTTTTAAAATAATTATTAATTTCTACTTTTGCAACTAGTTTCATTTTTATTTAGATAAATTTGATTTGTTATGTATTAATTAACATCAATTAAAATCTGTGTGACCGTAAGGCCAGCCAGTTCAGAGCAGACCCTTACAGGTTCTGAACTCCTGGTAATAGGATGACTGAACCCTCATCTGGATGATTGTCAAATTGGAACAGCTTGACGAACTGGATTCCTTCAAGGAGACTTGACTTTTTACAATTTTTTTTAGTCAGTATAAACATTCTTACAATATTAGTTAGCCGGTGTTCACTCTATAATAAACGATATTATTTTAGTACTAATAAAAAAAATAGAAAAATAGTATAGCAATGGAAATAAATTATCACTTATTTATTTTTGTAGTAAATTAAGTTAAGTTAAAATAAAACTTTATAAATATCTGTATATAAATGTAAATAGAAACACTTGTAAATAATTATTTTAAACGTACGTTTTATGGATCAATTAATACCTTTAATATTTTCGTTTAGATTTTCTGTTGTATCTATAGAGTTTATAAATGTGAGAAAATATTGTGTTTTTTAAGGAGTTACAGAAATAGAGACAGATGGAAATGTTTATAACAATAGAACTAAGGAGAACTTTGACAAATAAAGATAGCGTCTAATAATTGGGACTTTTATTTATTTAACTCATCGATTGAAACACTGAATAATAAATAGTTAAAAAAAAAACCCGACGGTATTTGTATCACTGATAAAAAAAAACCGAGATAAGCTTTTGCTGTCGACTGTTTTTTTTTGGAAAGTCATTATCTCCTTATCAAGACCAAATTAACACGGTGAGTCTACGTTAAGTATAACGGTGATCCTGTCGCCACCTTCGTCGTCGCGACTCCATCATCAGAACAGCTATTTCTGATACCATGATATCGTCGATGAAACTGCAAAACCGCGTAAGTAATATTTTAAATAAAGAGCAAAATGCACCTTTTTAATAAGTCTGCAAGGTTTATTTTGCTCTATCATAAATTTGTTAGTTACGCGTTTTTGCAGCATCACCGACGATATTTGCATTGTCATGGGATTTATGTATGACTGTATGTGGTGCAAATTTCAGCTTATTCTATTAACGGAAAGTGGGTCAAAATTTATTCGAAAATTAAAAAAAAAAAGACAACAGAACTTACATACCTACATACGAACATTGTAAGAAAAAAAAACTTGTAATAATAATTAATTATCTCAACATAACTACGTTAAACGGGTTAAAACTATCTATGACGTCTATTAATTTATTTACATTTCCAGTTTAATGATAACGCAAAGGTACAAATCGATATATTCAAAAACGTCAATAAGAGATCTGTCAATTGAACGATGTCATTTATTTATAATGAATTTGTGTCAACATAAACTTCTTCAGTTGGACTTATTGTTCCCAAATTGGGGTTAAAAGAGTTAAAAGACTGTTAAGATCTTAATTAAAGGATGACATAACGACTTGTATAACGGTGATCGTCATCAAAATCAGCATCCAGACTGACATAAGGCCTTTCCAAACGCCCGTCAACATGCTCTGCCCAAAGCGTTTCATTCTGTGCCCAAACCCTTTTCTATCCGGTCCGGAATATCGTCGGTGAAACTGCAAAACAGCGTAAATAACATTTTAAATAAAAAGCAAAATGCACCTTTTTGATAACATGGTATGGTTTATTTTGCTCTATCATAAATTTGTTAGTTACGCGTTTTTGCAGTACCACCGATGATAATAGTTTTAACATCTCAATCTGTATACTTTGTCCTCTAAGGGCGGCAAAGGTGTTCCGCAAGATAGCGTTATTTACCAGTATCATTAAAACCTTAAATAACTCCTAAACTTATTAACTCAGTATAAGAAACTTAAAACTATATTCTGAACCAGTATAAAAGGCGACTTCTTGTCCTTTAACATTAACGTCAAGTTCTGGGACACCCTGTATGTATGTAGTCAAAATTCAAAAATCATAATATTTATTCAGATAACTGGCCACACGTTACTTTTACACGTTACACGTTAGTGATATATTTATATTCCAGAACGTCTCGCTTTTCTTCTTAATTATACAGATATTGGACCCGATTCTACGTGCACATCACTTAAATAGCCTAAAACTAAATAGTCTCATTTTAAGACATAGTTTAGACAGCAGATTCAATCAGTGCTATTCCAGACCGTCAAGCTGACAATGTATAAGATAGCTTAAAATAAGAAGCGTCAGATTCAACTTAGCGCTGTCATGGCGCTGTCATTTAATTATGACTGCTGCTCATAGAATAGCAGTGTTTTAACTGACACCTAAATAAAATTAGAAAGTTTAGAGGCCACTGTAGAATAGGGTCCATTGAAGCAATAGTGCAAAGTTAATTTGGGAAGAGTCGGTGATCAAATTAGAGATACTCAAGAAACCGAAGAAACCGAACACTTGGAAGCAACCGAAGAAAACGAAGTCCTTCAAGATTCTCAGCCGGCCGAGCTGCGCTCGACCGGCCTGACTCCCGACGGAGGCACCCCTCCAGAGGTGCGACCACCACCGCACCTCTAACTTAGGGTTCAGCATGCCCCCCGCTAAGGGCATCGCTACCCGTGCCCGGGTGAAGTAGTTATGGTAGAGAAATACCAACTACATAGTCAGTCATAACATAACATAACGATCAAATTAGAGATCTAAATCTGACAGTTCCCATCCTGATTATTTAGTTATTTTAATATTATTTTATAAAAACATGAACGAGAACTCGTGTTACCAGTAATATTAGGGTAAGTTTTATTGATAAAGAGGCGTTTTCACTAAAACATGTACCCCAATGAAGGACTGATATTAAGGAACTTTAACTTTTGTCAGTTTTGTGACGAAAATTAACCATACATTGCGGCCTTCAAATAGATAATGTTTGTCACAAAACTGACAAAGTTAAAGTTCCTTAATTTAAGTCCTTAACTAGCTTTATTTGATAATCATCATTCCCTCAATAACTTTTAAAATTTCATCCAAATCCGTCGAGCTATTGCACCGTGAAGGAGTAACAAACACACACACAAACTTCCACAGTTATAATATTATAGTAAGATTGGGATTCACGTTTCAGTGAAAACGCTAAAAATACCTACATACATACATACATAACATACATAAAGTCACGCCTGACATCCCAGAGTAGGGTAAGCAGAGCTACAAAATTACCAACAACTCTAAAAACTTGTTGATAAATCTGTAACCACAGTTTGCACAATTATTAGGCTAAGATGTTTGTCAGCGTATTAGTGTCAGGTTGCAAGCCCATCGCAGTACTACAAGCCTTTATTCCCTTAGTCGCCTCTTACGACATCCACGGGAAGACATGGAGTGGCACTATTCTAACCCGGCAACCATATACGGGGATACTTAAATCAAAATGCAGTAATCACAGCGAATGTGCGCCCACTGAGGTTAGGATTTTTATCTCGAATTTGATCACCCACTGTAGCGTCGCAGACTGAAAACACAAGAATTCGTAAAATTATCATCGTACTGAATGGGACTGGCTTGTAATTGGGATAAACCAAAAAAAAATACTCGCGGTTGTTACATTTTACTTCGAAAGAATATGTAATTTTAAGAGACCAATTTCATTCATTTTGTATTTGACCCAATGGTTTTTATTTAATATCCTTATTTATTTAGCAGACATTTTATGGATGACATGATTATTTAAAATTTGGGTTGGCTTTTTCTTATAAATTTCAACAATTAAATGATATCTAATGATATAAAGTAATTGTAATAATGTATTTAAACATACTTTTTAAGCAGTTTTGGCCTAATCCTTAGAAGGCTTCAAGCCGAAAACGAAAGTCAAACAAGGTTAAATATACTTTTGTTGAAATATCCAAAATAGATAAACATTTCAAAAATTTAATAATGCAGATCGACTTTAAAACCCTATTCCTCGAAATGGTTTTCGAATTAGAGTAATCGTAAAAATATGAACAATCCCAATTAGCCTTGTAGTAGCACTCATAAAGAAACATAACAACAAAAGTATCTCACAAAAGAAACAAAATATAAAAAATTAGAAGCTGATTTCATTTCCTTTTTAATACTTACAAGCCCAAGCTCTGAAAGCCTCCTAATTTCCCCCAAAGTAGAAAAAGCTGACCAAAATAACAAATTAAATGTCCGATATTAATATCTTCAAAGCGGCATTTATTCAATATTGGAGGAATAAATCTTGGGATGTCTTCAACAATGACTCAGGCAGGTACAAAGGAGGACGTTTTGAAAAGGCAAAATTACTCTCAGATTGGAGAGCTACAGCTACGTTTAGTCAATATTAAATTTTTTTCGCCAAGTTACGCATAGAATTGAAACGCTCGGATTCTTCTTTTCGTGTTTTACGAGTCTTTCTCGGTTTTATTTTCTGGAGTTATTTTCTGAGAGCTTTATATTAGTTGTCTTTTACGTACTGAGGACACTTGTAGACAAGGTTCTGTTCGGGTTTGTACAGGTATTATTATTATCGGCACACTTTTGTACCTGATCGCTTTAACGCCTTTGACGGATTAGCGCGGCAGTTCAAATATGACGTTATTGTGACAAAGTACTGAAGTGTTCAGTTACTTAGTCAAAGTCAAAGTCATTTATTGTTAATTATAGGTATGTACAAGGTTTTAAAGGTTTTTTCTAGGAACAGCTATAATTTGCCATTTCGGCTCACAATATCTTATATCTTATGTGCTTGTATTTTATCATAATCTAATAATTATCATTATAGAATTTAAACTTAGTCTAATAATAATACACTCTTAAAAAAATCCTCTATTTCGTAGATTACGTTACACATTAAGAATTTTATTAATTTTCGTTTGAAGATAGCCAAGTTCAGTTCTTTTATATGGTCTGGCAGATGATTAAATAGTATTACAGCCATTACATAAATACTCATGTTATAACATCTAGTTCTAGCTGGGATCACTGGGTATACATCAAAGGAGAACATTCATCCTTCATACATTTCTGGGCCTTTTCTTAAAGTGCCGGCCAAAAAAAATTTTGGTATAAATCGCTAGAATTATGTATGTCAAACAACTTTTATTATGGCATGAAAACTGTCGTATCATTGCCTGACTTTTTAAAGCGGTTCGAAAGATCGACTTTTCCATAGCACAGACAGTTGATCCAGCAGTTGGTGGATGACAAGCTACAGCACATTATTACTGCACGTGCCCTATTGGGAAACGCACAATAGGCTGCTGTTCGCACACAATGACCATTGCATGGTATATGGGCTTCGCACGGCATGAGCCCTTTATTAACCCACCAGCAGCAAGTTTGGAGGACGTTATAGTTACTTAAGAAGAATCCTAATCGTCGAATCGTATCCTGTCCTAATAAAAAAATGATCAATATAACCTATTCTAACAGCGAATAGCATTATTTTTGTACCATATTATTATACCATTTTTAATAAATGTTAATACTATAGAAAAGTCCATCTTTCGAAACTCTGTAAAAAGTCAGGGAATGACCCAACAGCTGTAATGCCATATTACATACATACATAAACTCACGCCTTCATTCCCAGAGTGGGGTAGGCAGAGCTAAAGAATTACCAACAAGTCTTAAAACTTCTTGATAATTCTTTAACCACATTTTGCACAAGTAGGCTAAGATGTTTCCCAGTGTATTAGTGACAGGTGGCAAGCCCATCGCCAAACAGTACTATAAGCCTTTATTCCCTTAGTCGCCTCTTACGACATCCACGGGAAGACATGGAGTGGCACTATTGTAACCCGGCAACCACACGGCATATGAATGACCTCCTTTGTTTTGATTTAGCCTTGGTCTTTTTTTAATAATTACTCGAAACAAGTGGAAGTTTTCCTTAACAAATACACACGCCTCCAATATGTACATTGATGGGAGGGTCAAAATATTAAGTTCTTTAAACAGAGGCTTGCAGCTGTCTGTTTTTCGAGCTCCTATAAGGGATCGTACACATTTTTTCTGCACTACAGTTCCTCTGTTCACAGAATTTCCCCAATGCATTATGCCATATCTCAAATTAGATGCAACATATCCGTGATAAGCACTTATGAGGCCGAACGTACTAGATAAGGGTTCTATTATACAATGTTTAACTATATTGCTTTTGTATTGTCAACTTTTTAACTTCATTGACTTATTATCGTCCGTCGTGTGCGGGTGGTAGGACCTTGTGCAGGGTCCGTCTGGATCGCTACCACCATCTTATCCATTAACCTGCCGCCAAACAGCAGTGTTCGCATTGTTGTGTTCCGGTTTGGGGATAAGACAGCCGGTGAAATGACTAGCATAGAGGCATTCCATCGTAGTCCCTCAGGGTTGGCAACGCATTTGCAGTCTTAGGATTGCATTGCAGTCTTGTGAATGTGAATGTCTATGGGTCACAGTTTCCACTTACCATCAGGTGGCCTGTGCTCGTTTGTCTTCTCTATGCCATAAAAAAAAAAAGTATAGAATAGAGGCCTAGAATTATTAACACCAGGTTTTAACGTCTGTGTTTGTGACGCTTTAACCGCTAAACCTCTGAACCGAATCAAATTTCAACCTAATTGGTATATAGTATAGCGAATCAGAAAAAGACAATCGTTTTTTTACTACCTCTGATCTGATCAAATATTTTGATAGGAAAGTACTCTTTATAATCCATGGAACGCGAGTGTTTTTCGATATAACTTCGATTAGATAAGTGGTTGAGAAAGTAAAGGGACAATATGGTACTTTTTATCACTGAAAATTGAACAGTTCCCGAGGAAAGAGCAAGAATTGACTTTTACGCGGACGGAGTCGCAGGCAATCAGCAGTCTCCTCTAAATAGTATAAAACAAAATTATGATCCAGGTTGGTCAGTCTGTTTTGCCGCTTACTTCAAAAAAATGTAATGGGTTTTGATGCGTGTTTTTTATCATTTAATGTTTTTTTCTGAAAGGAATCTCGGAATCGAATTTCTGATTTATGTCGGAGCATGGTGTCAAACAAAAATACTCATATAAACCAAAGCGACGCGAGGGCGAGACACTAGTTAACAAATCATATATTAAAACAAATAAAAAACATCCAACAACCAGAAATAAACCTGTCAAGTCCAGGAATATGGAATCAATCTACACGAAATTAAATCAAATTCTAAAATATTCCTCAATTTAATTTAATTTATTCTTGTTACCTACGAATTTAGGAGCAAAACTTTCTTTGAGTCAATCTGGAAAATATTTCTACTGAAAGTTTTTTGTTGACGTTAGGCTTGAAATATAAACTGAAAGCAAAATAAAAAAAAGTTGCATTTTATAGAAATTGTTTTTGAAACGAAGAAAGTAAACGAGCTAATGATAGAATGTCTATAAAGGGTGTTAGTCAATTTTGTATGGACCCCGTCCCCACCCTCCAATAGTCACGGGATGCATGTCAATAATGATCGTTAGGACCCAAAACAAGACAAAATACCTATTTTAGTAGCTAAATAGATGGGAAATATCTTTCAAGATCCAAGCAAGCCAAGAATGTGTTAATTTTTAAACAAATTCCATACAATACGATAATGATTTTCAAGATCCCATAGTAAATATACATCATGGTGCCAAGATGTATAAACTGGGACATGTTTCATCTCTGTTGGTGGGTGGGGACATTTTTGCCCATCGTCCTTTCGGAATTTTAACACGTATCGAATTAAAAATAACTATTATACACGATACAATTCTTCAAATACGTGCTCACTATTTCCATTGAAACGATACCTACAACGCAGTTTATAAAACCCAGTAAACCAGTATAACATGTACCAACTGACGCGTTCCCTGAAAGCCCTAATAGACATCCAATTACGACCTTATAACGTAGACATAGAGACTAACTGACAGCTCCCTGCGGCTTCAAGACGTCAGACAGATGTCCGAGAGGAATTCCAGAGATTACGCTGCAAATTCTGAGTTTAGTCAAACGAACCTGTTTAGACATGTTCAACACTTTATTGTCCAAAACAAGAGAGCAATTAAAAAATTGACCAAAATATAGCAGGGATGAACAAAGGCATTAAACTTATCCCTTTAAGGGATATCTTCCAGAAAACCTTTGAGATTTTTTTTTATGGCATGGGATGGCAAACGAGCACTCAGACCAAGTGATGGTAAGTGGAAACTGTGATAGACATTCGCATTCACAAGACTGCAAATGCACTGCCATCCCTGAGGACTAAGATGGAATGCCCCTATGCTAGTCATTTCACCGGCTGTCTTATCCCCAAACCGGAACACAACAATGCAAACACTGCTGCTTGGCGGTAGTGGCTGATTTTTAAAGAACCTAAGAACAGGGTATACGAATTTAAGGAGTGTTATAACCCTTTTACACCCAAGCTGATACGATTGTGAGGGATTTTTCTAATTGAATTTGAACCGTGTAAGATAAAAATTAAAGTGATACGAACGTGAGGCTTTTTTTTCAAATTAAATATTAATCGTGTAAAAAATTCAAAATTCGGAATATTTATAAATTGAGTAAATTGGTCACACGAGGGACCAGAATGATTGCAAATTA
Organism: Acleris emargana; assembly: GCA_927399475.2. Classification (NCBI taxonomy): domain Eukaryota; kingdom Metazoa; phylum Arthropoda; class Insecta; order Lepidoptera; family Tortricidae; genus Acleris; species Acleris emargana. The sequence goes on from OV656858.1 coordinate 3,821,162, forward strand.
CCTCTCCCATAACCCCCAGAGGAAAAAGGTCGAGTTACCAATAACCCTGTATATATATTCAACCTTTTTAATAAACTAATTACAGGTACATTATTCTCATCACTATTTCATCCTCTATCTAAACACAATCACAGTCAGGTATACTTGTTATTGTCATAGGCTGTCTGAATAGCCACAGACTTTACTGGAATAAATGCTTTAATTTCACCTTTCAAATGATAACCCTTAGCGAAGATACTTTAACAACGAAAAATACATTCATTTCCAACCAAGTAAAAAGTGCTTGACAAGACAGACATAACCCAAATGTCTGAATTACTCCGAATGTAAACGAAAATTCACAGAGCAACCAATGAAATATTCCATTGTGGCGTTTAATTAAATCAAAAAGGCTCTCGGGAGAAATAAACGATGTTTACGAGAAATAGCTGACAAGCCTGACACACCTAAATGGGAGCAAAGGAATTAAAAATATTACAGGCAATACTGCAACGGAGATAATTGGAGGATTTGCATGGAGCGGTTATGAGAAAACGCTTGAATACAGTTTCATGGAATGTATTATTTCAACAGAATTTTGTTTCAATAAATCATTTGTCATTGAGGTCACATATATTTTGCACTTGAATCAAGAATTGCTTGTCATTTAAATAGGGTCCACTACATAGTTACGAAAAGACTTTTAGATAGAAAAGAATACAGTGTTTTGAAAAAGTCTTCATTTTCGAATCAAACTTAACATAAGTATAGCAATGAAATTATACATTGAATATAAAGTAACTTGAGTATGACATAGTTTTCGGAAAAATGTAATTAGGACATACTCGGAAAAAAAACGAAATTTTAAGGTTTCCCAATTTTAAAGCCATACATACATTCATACATTAAATCACGCCTGTTTCCCAGAGGGGTAGGCAGAGAACACTTCTTTCCACTTGCTACGATCTTGACCAATTTCTTTCGCTTCTTCAACATTCATACATATTGGTTGCAAAATATTACGGGTATTTCTTTATTTTCTATTTATTATTGCAAATTCCTGACCAAAATTAAAAAAAACCGATAATGTACGAGTTGAACTCAAAGGCGGAGGCTTGCGTACTTATTTCAATTTTTTTAAGTTTAAATACCTAGTTATTATTTAACGGAATAAGCACTATTTAGAAAAAGAATAAAAACTGTCTAAAAACTTGTAATTGATTAAAATATTAATTTATTGTTAAATATAGACAAAAAAAAACTTGGCGCATTTGACTTGTTTTTCTTTTATCTCATGGATTGAACAAATGAAACAATCCACTTGGCCCTAAATATCTGAAGCGCTCCAGGTGACACCGGTATTAAGATAAAGGAAAATTCAGACTCATAATATTAATAATTCAAGAAGATTTGTCAGATGCAAAGATAATTTAATTCAGCATTTCGAAAGAGAACTCTTAATCATATTTTATCGTGTAGAAAAATTACAATTAATTATTCCCAAACGGTTCTCAAACTTTCAAGGCTCATTTTATTAAATCAAAATCTGGCGTATCATGGCATTTGCATCATAAAAGTGACATAATAGACTTTCACCCCGCGTTACAGAAAAAAAGTTTCGCCTTAAACGTATTTTCTTCATCTACATTTTATTAAGTCGGGACATTTTCCGCGTGAAAGTTTGAGGCACGGTGATTGAATATTTTTTTTATTAAAAAGTTCCTTCGTTTTGGCTTTACGCTTTTCGATTTCAGGTATCGAAAATCTTTGGGAATGCTATTGTTGTTACCGGCTGAGCGAGATAATCGATTCATAAATGCGGTAAGTAGCTACAGTAAAACCGGAGTATTAATAATCAATGGCTCTTTATCCCTATCCTTCTCTATCAATGCACTTGTTATGCCAGAGAGTGTGAAAGTGATATAGCAAAGAAACTATTTTTAGTAATATGGTTTAACTACATCTCTCTAACAGTTCCTTTCGAGTGCGTGACGATCGAAGACGACGACGACGACGACGACGGTTAAGACAATCATGACGCTTAAATCGCATTGCCTAAAAAAAAAAGTCAGTTTCGGTGATGACATATCTCATCCTAAATCAAATCCGATTGCAACGATTTTTTTATAAGTTGTATTATGAAAAACTAGGTTAGTATTTTTTCGTTTTTCTTTTGTTTCGTTTCCAAGAAATGCTTTCGTAAAATATGGTAATAATGGGATCCTGCCGTTTTGCCAAAATTATTTTGGTAAAATTTCATTACCCAAACAAATTTTCGCAACTGTTTTTTTGCCAATGCAATCTTTGGCATAACTATAATACGCTTATTTTCATTTCGTCAAATTTTCATTAAGCAGAGTTTTCTTCGGATACAGACATTTAGGCATTTGGTCTTTTAGCAAATGCTTTATTAAGGCAAAAACATTTAGGCAAATGAATTGATATGACAAAACATATAAAGACAAAAATCGGAGTTTGTTTGAGTAATATAATATAGGTAAAACGGCACGATCCCATAAATACAAAATGCACTGCTATTTTCACAAATACTGCCAGGTAAGTAGGTTAGGATAGGTTAGAACTTTGACCCCCAAGAAAAACGAACTGCTACAAGAACAGTAGGTTAGGTTAGGTTACAACTGCGACCATAATAGCGCGCGAGCCGAGCGAGCAAAGCGAGCGTGCCGCGGCAGCGGCCGGCGAAGCGCTAGAACGCAACTGCTGCCAGGTAAGTAGGTTATAGCTTACAAATTCTACCGGTAAACTAGGTTAAGTTAGGTTAGAACGACCCCCAAAATAAATTCACCATTATTTCCTGTTTAGAATTTGCCCCAAGTGGAAAAAACACCCTTGCAATACAACGCCTTCAAAGTTTGATCTTATGCTAGCAATTAGCTGCAATGAACAACCGACTAAATAGAAATGGTAAATTGAATATTGACGATACAAATCAACGCCAACTAAAACATTTGACTAAATTAAATTTAGTCAAACGTCCAGTTGGTAAGCGAGTCAATGACTAAACATTCATGTACCAAACATTAGGTATGCGTAACTATTATTTGTATTTGTATAATGAAATTTTACGAAAAAATATTGGGAAGTGATAATTTGTCAAACATAATTTGATAAAACAAAGGTGACCCGGTAATAATCGGATTACGTTTAAGAGCAGGAAATCTCTTTATTCGTCCGGAGTTTTAAAAGTGAGTTGTTTCAAAGACTACAATACCCGGTATCTTACGTTATCTTACGCTCATATATATTTGGCAATTTAGAATAGCTCGATCAATTAATTTAATTAGTAACTTTAGCGGTTGCAGTATAATTAACGTTTATTTTAACCTGCGGATTTAGCGTATCGCTAAATTTAACTAATTGGGTTTAAACCGTATTTTACGGATCAATAGTTTCGGTTAAACACCGCAAAGCGGACCACACAGTGGTTATCTATTGAAAATAAATTGGTTTTAAGTACGAAAATATCGTTTTTAACGCTTTTTCATGGCATGGAGAAGGAAAACGAGCACACAGTCCACCTGTTTCCAATCTTAAGACTGCAATCTTAAGACCCAAGATGCGTTGCCAACCCTGAAGACTAAGATGGAATACCTCTATGCTAGTAATTTCACCGATCTTCTTATTCACACACCGGAACACAAAAATGCGAACACCACAGATTAGAACAGCTTGACCCAGATACAGTTTTATACATAGACTAAAGATTTCTAATATGACCTTTTTAGGGTTCCGTAGTCAAACTAGGAACCCTTATAGTTTCGCCATGTCCGTCCGTCCGTCCGTCCGTCCGCAGCCTAGCTCAGACTCTTAGTAGTAGAAAGCTGTAATTTTGCATGAATATACTTATTGATCACGCCAACAAAGTAGTTTTTTTTTTTTTTTTTAGTGTACCTCCCCTACACGTAACGTAATGTATTGTATTTATTTGACAGAAGTGGCGGCTGTGTCAGAAACAGTATGCTCATACTGCCCTCCTAAGCCAAAACAACTTTAATAGTACATTGTGTATTAAGGTCGGTAAGTAAGGAATTACGATCGAGGCTCTAGTAGAAGCCCGAAGTCGAAGACTGAGGGCTTTCTGAGTCGAGGTTCGTAATTCCCGTACCGCCCGTGAAACATACAATGTTTTTCATCACATTTGCGAGTAAATAAGTAAACTTATAGGGCAGAAAAAACTTATAATACTTACACAAGTCAGCACAACTATTATTACGAATTACTTGAACTTTTTTTAAGCGGATGGCGGGCGGGCTCCACAGATAATACAAATGTTTCGTCCAGAAACGTTAAGGGCAAATACTTACGTAGGTATACATACAGCCCTGAAGGAGTGTAAAAAAAAACGTCGTTTTGATACAGAAAACTATTAAAATCGATTATTAAGAACATTAATTGAGTATTTAAGTAACGTGTAGCGAGATTGCAATGAAATTCCTGTTTAAATAACATTTTATGACAATTTTTCAATTGCGTGTAAACTCTTTGCTTGAACTTGCATGACCTGTGTGCTGTGCTATAAATTAAAAAAAAATTATTTACCGACCTTGGGTTTCATGGTAAACAGAAAGGTCGAGGGTTTTATATGGGGCATTGCGGCCAAGTTAACCTGTATGTTTAGATACTGTTTACGTGCAAGTGTGATGAAAATTAAATTGATGCAGTTTACGAGCCCGTCATTGTAAGTCACGGTATGAAAAGGTTCGTCACTTTTTGACCTTATTCCAACAATATAAAGGTTCAAAAATGTATTATTTATAATTAAGGTATTTTTTTTTCCATTATATTATTATTATTGGGGGTTGAGATGGGCCTTGTGAGCCACTTCGACCATTGCTGATCTTTTGTAGCAGCCCTTTGTGTTAGAGCCCACCGCAAAGGCCCGTCGCGTCCAGGAATTTCCAGATGCTTTGGGCAGTGAGGAGTTGTATCTCTTGTGGGTCCATTATATGTCGCCCGAGGTAGATACTTCTGTTGCGCATTAGTGGTCCGCAGGAACAGAGGATGTGCATTGCTGTCTCCTCTGTCCCCTGACAGAACCTGCATGTCGCGTCTTGTTTCATAACCATTAGAAACAGATGTCTGTTCAGTTTCCATTCTATTCTATTATATTCAAAATTAACGAACCTTTTTGTTTATAACAATTTTGACCGCGACTTCTTCCACAAAAAAGTCACTTTTTGCTCCAAATTTCCGGGATTAAAAGTATTACTCTGTTTCTTTATTCAGGCGGTTGATGGGTAAGTTGAGTTTTTGTACCAAAAAGGAACAAAAAAGAAACTATCGCATTTTCGCATTTATAATAATTAAGGATAAGAATACAAATTTATAATTCACCACAAACTCACCTAATAGTAGTTTATGAAATTGTTGCATAAAGAGGGGTATTAAAACACGAGTGTGTGTTTAAGAACCGAGCCGCTAGGCGAGGTTTTTAATAGTTTCACACGAGTGTTTTAATACCTGGTTATGTGCAGTTTCATACACTACTTTATCTACTCTCATACATTGCGATTCAACCTACTAAATAAAAGATCAAAGTTAATAAAGCAACTACAGCTTAACGTATTCAATGAATGGCGCCAAAACCTAGCACATCACCGCGCATGCGTTAAAGCGGGCGCTGTCACAGACAAGTAAAAATTGGAATGAAAACTTTTTGTAATTCTGTAAAAATGACGCGAACCGCACGTGCGTTCCATTATAAAAAAAAAATAAATATGGAACCTCGTTGGTGACATTAACTTTTTGGATTAACTTGTATCGTAATGGTAGAAAAATTACTTTATAACATTATTTTGTTAGAGAAATAATGTTATAAAGTGATTTTTTAAATTTTTTTCGGTATTGTGTTTATAAAGTATGCCAATATAAATTCGTTTTGAATTTTATAATTCGAACTTTACGATATGAGAGTAGATAAAATATTTTTTCATTCATGTATAAATGTATTATAATATATAACAATACACAGCACAGCATAATAATGTATCTATTACAGCTGTCTATTTCACGTTATCTAATTACCGTAATACTCGTAAACTGGAACGGTAATTATAATGTCAATAACTGCTAGTTGATTCTGGTTTCATTGAGCCATAGAAAACCCATGTCATTTATCATGACAAGCGCAAGCTACATATTGGTGAACGCTCGGTTACCCGTCTCATTAGGATGTTAGATTTGTAATAATGATCCGAACATAGATGTTTTAGATTTGGAAGAGGTAATTAGAATAAAAAAACAATATACAGGGTGCCTCTGACCTAAATGTATGATCGTTTTTAGTTCTAAAACTGAACTTCTTTTGAGACCACTGCTGAGAAGAAACGCCGTCGTTTTTTTTTAATATTGCTTATAATATTTTACAATAATAAACTTAACCTAGCATTATATGACGTCGCGCTGGCCTAGTTGGTAGTGACCCTGCCTACGAAGCTAGCGGTCCTGGGTTCAAATCCCGGTAAGGACTTTATTTTTGGTATATGCTATCGGTTATACATACTTTCGGTTATTCCAATCTTGATCTATTCACGCTATTAAAAAACTATTTCCGTGGTATGGAAAGTATTCAACAAACCCTTATTTTTTAACAAAAAGCTTCAGTACTGAATTTGTAGTTTGTATAAATGAAAATAATTTGAAAATGAAAATGAAAATAATTTATTTCATAAATGCGAGTTATAAAAATGAGAACAGGGTTGGGTCTTTCTAGTAGGTAAGAAATACCTGTGGCAGGAAGTCCCCGCTCCTCCATAACAAACAGTTGTTGTCTGTTGGTATAGCTACTTATCTATACTCAACTTAAAAACTAGAAAAATGTACAACGACAAAATATCAATTGATCATAGTATCACTGATATAGTGTCGTGACCCTAAAGTTGTGCGTGTGTGTTTGTGTGTTTTATTATGCAAATTGTGGTTACAGAGTTATCAACAAGTTTTTGGAGTTGTTGGTAATTCTGTAGCTCTGCCTACCCCACTCTAGGAATGAAGGCGTGAAGGTATGAATGAATGAATGAATTTTATTATAAAGGTTTGCAGATTGTGTCTTATACTGTCTCTTAGCAAATAAAGATTTATATGTTGTAAGAGGGGCAACAATGTGTTTACGTCTTCTAGTAAGGATCATGGGATTAAATTTTAATTTTTTATGTAAATTTAGTATTGTACGGAGGATATACATTCGCATTGATAATTGGTCACTAGTCTGGTACAGCTCATTTGTGGGAAACCTGTACGGCCTCAAGTACATTACCTTCAGCAGACATCGTTGCCCTCTTTCAACCTCCAAAAATTTGGATTTAGTTGCACCGCCCCAGACGGTGATGCAGTAGGTCATAATGGATTCCGCTATACTTCATTTAATTTAGAATGAGAAACCACAACAACATTATATTGCGACTCGTGAACTGTAGGCTCCCAGACTATTGTACTGTACTGTTGGCTCGGTAATAAATAGTTGACCAAACGCAATATAATGTTACTGTGGTTTCTCATCCTAAAATAAATGAACTATAGAGTTACATAAAGTTGATTAAGAAGCGTCTTGTTAGCAACATGTCTAAAGCCGGGTACAGACTGGTGAAACGTAACATGCAATGTGTCATGCAATGAAAGAATTCACCGTACAAAGTGATGATACATTGCAGCAATGTGTACTGTGAATTCGGTGAATTCATGACACATTGCATGTTACGTTTCACCCAGTCTGTACCCGGCTTAAGAATTTTAAAAATCCATACCAGTTTTCTAATTCTACCATTTACAAATTCAATATGCGGGTGCCAAGATAGGCGCTGGTCTAATATGACACCAAGGTATTTAGTGGAACTAACCCTCTCAATGCCCATACAGCTACATATAAGACGATCAGCACCTGGACACCTTATTTGTTCCTGCGTCATGGATGTTTTCTATGAATTTAAGTATATATTTCTCTATATAAGTATTTATATCGTTGTCTAGTACCCATAGCACAAGCCTAGAGCTTAGTTTGGGACTAGGTCAATTGGTGTGACATTGTCCCTGATATTTATTTTATTTATTTATTTTATATAAAACAACGAATCTCACATAAAACCAAAAATAAAAAAATAATATTTATGCGTAGTTGAGCAGGAAAATGTTTCAAAACTCAGAATTTTCACAAGAAGTAATAAGTAATAGTAATAAAGAAAAAAATAGAAATTATACAAGGTTATACTTACCTATGACGGTGCAAGACAGCCCATATAAAAAGTTTTGATACATTCTCCTACAGAAACCGTGTCCACCAGACAATATACCATGTTTACATATTTTTTATGACTAAGCTTACCCAGAGGTTATTATAGCAATGGTTTATTATACAGATCAAAAATATGCAATTCGTGTTATGTAAAACGATCATTAGACCATTTGTTTTTATGATAAACATTACACACCCAAGCTAAACATTAAACTTAAAGTAAGTCTTTTTGAAATACTTCACCGTGTAATACAGTACCCAAACGAAAATGTTTAGCAATTTAGTGCATTGTCATAATAAACTTCACTCTGCACATCTAATGGCAAGCATGACAATGATAATGGCATTCACAATGACAAGGTTCTAAGTAGGCTCAATTGTTAGGTTTAAAAGGTACATGATTTAAATGATGGGGCGAGCGCACCGCAACAAGGCAGCTTTAGAATTTAGTCTATTTATTTGTTGCGAGGCATAGCGAGGTATGTATGTATGTATGTATGTATGTAAACTCTTTATTGCACAAAAATATAAATATTACAATATAAATATTAAAGTAATGTACAAAGGAAAAGGTAAAGGTATGTATGTTGTATGGTTGGAAGGTATGTATGTGGAAAGAAGTGGTCTCTGCCTATTCCTCTGGGAAAAAAGCGTGATTTAATGTTTGAATGTTAGCATGTTAGTATATTTTTTGTTAATAAGTCTAAACCTTGAGAGAGTTTGAGACTAGATGAACTTGTAAGAAGTATTTTTGACACTAAAATACTACAATAAAATACAATACAAAATACTCTTCATTGAACACCAAAAGAAAACAAAACACGGAACAGTACATTTTAACTATAGGTATACAACAGGTGGTCTTACCGCTAATCAGCGATCTCTACCAGACAACCTTGGACAGAGAAATAATAAAGACAAAAATACATGGCAGGCGGTGTAAACTAAATTCTTCAGAACTCAAACTAAACTACAAGAAACACCTCATAAACTACATATAACACTTATATTATTTAAGTATGAAGTTTTCCACATAATGGCAGGTTAACTCATCAGTTCTGATGCAGCCACTGCAGTCTGCACATGACTGACATCTATGTTTTCAAATCATAGTGGCATTACTCCATTTAATATAAATAAAAATATTTACACACTTACAGCACAGATTGTCATTGAAAATGAACCTTAATTACAAGATGAGATAAACATAAATTTGTTTAAACCTTGATAACAAACCAATATCAGTTCTATTATCTGCTATTTTTTAAGATTCAATAAGATTCAATATAATTCTTGACTTGATGCTAAGCTTTGTATAAAAGGGATTATATTGTTCAATTGTTTGCATTTGACTCAACACAGAGGTATTATAAACTGTTAAAAACTAACAAGTCCCAAGCAGTGAAAGATATAGAGATACAACTTCTATATATAGCTCAATTTCTGTCACTGGAACTTGGCAAGTTTTAACACGGCCACAGAAACTTAGACGACCTGTCAAACGGGCGAACCATTCCTGAATTATTTATTAAGTCACTTCGTCGATTTAATATTTATTACTAACGTCGACGGGATAAGAGGTCAAAAAAGTACACCCTGTACGTATATTGCGGTCAATGACGTCTGAAACACTGGAGGTTGGCGGTTAATGCTGAAAACTTGTATTTATCAACCACTAGGCAAAACCACTTCTCTGCGCTATATAAACATTTTAAAGGCTTTTATTGGATATTTTGATTTGTTTGTTAAGGTCACTTCGCAAGTTAGAAATTCTTTAAATTTCGCCATGTCCATTAGTGTATCTATAATGTTACCGGGAAAACATGACATTTTGACCAAAGTTCTGTGGCTTATTCTATTTATCAATTAAAAACGAATATCTTTAAATAATGCTTATATTTCAAACAAAAACAACCCGTAATGCCGGTGCAGCAGCTGATCAGGCCCAAACTATAATGCGCCGCAAATATTCATCATTATTCAATAATTACGAATTTGTGGCGCTTGCAGTAGAGACCATGGGACCTTGGCCAGCCAATATGAAAAGCTTTATGAAGGCCCTGTCATCCGGGCTCATAGACTCCTACGGAGATCCTAGAGCTGATGCTTAGCTCTCCCAAAGAATTGGGCTAGCTATCCAGAGATAATGCAGCCAGTGTCATAGGGACCATGCCGCGAGCGGACTTGCTAGAGAGGGTGTTCTTTTTATACTGGTGAGTATTATTTACAAACTAAGTATTATTTTTATTTTAATAAGTTTAGTTTTAACTTTTAATTGTAGTACTTTACATACATAAACTCACGCCTTCATTCCCAGAGTGGGGTAGGCAGAGCTAAAGAATTGCCAACAAGTCTTAAAACTTCTTTATAATTCTGTAACCACATTTTGCACAAGTAGGCTAAGATATTTCCCAGTAGGTAGTAAGTAGGTAGTAGGTAGCAACCCATCGCCTAACAGTACTACAAGCCTTTATTCCCTTAGTCGCCTACTAATATTATCTAACATAGAACTTAAAATTTAAATAAGAATCTTTGGAGAAAGTAATTTGTTTGAAGTAACGACAGCGGAACCCTACACAGAGCGTGGCACGAAATGCTCTTGTCCGCTTTAAACATGACATGTCCCTTTCGTAATCTTCAATGCTGCCATAATAATAGTGAACACCCTAAACATTACATCTATTATAACAACATACTGTATGTTGAATATAACTCCGGCACAATATTAAGCACAAGTTACGTCGTCCTGAATAATATATTTCACTTATATAGTACTTTAGTTCTAAGACGTTTATTGTCATGCCACCCTTGATTTAGGGTCGATGGGGCAGTAAAGGGTTACCCCCGGCCCCTAATGGCGGTTTGAACCCCAGGGTCAAAGGGAAGATAAGCTTCAGATTATCTAATAATCAATCATTCCTTATCATAATTATTAATTCATCCTGTTTATCAGTTCGGCTCGCAACTTCCTTGGCGAAGATTTGTCGTTTCTCGTTGTTCAATGATGTTTTGTTTTTGTTTATGTAATCATGCTATTTTTTAATAACAAGGAGAACGCACACGAGCACAAAGGCCACCTGATGGTAACCTTTATATTATATTCTCAAGATTATAACCTTCAGACTGCGATCTTGGGACCGTTAATGCATTGCCAACACTTACCACTAAGATGGAATGCCTCTTTGCTAGTCATTTCACCAGTTATCTTATCCCCACACCGGAAGACAATAATGCGAACACTGCCACGTGGCGGTAGGTTAAAGTTTAGACATACATGCTCAAGATTTGAACCTTTACACTGCGATCATTTTTAACCTTTCATCTAAGTATGATTAGGATCCTAACTGTACCCGTCGTCTGCGTATGATAAGGATCCGTACAGAAGTGATTTAATCGTTTTATTTAAATATGGACTTTACTGGCTTGGAGTAGGGTTCTAATTTTGTTGTAGAATAGTCGAAAAAAATCAATCTTCCATAGATAATATTAAGTAGTTCGAAAAATGGAACTAATTAAGAACCAGGAGTTTTTAAACTCTGTCACCTGACAATGATGACGTCATAGGTCCGCAGACGACGAGCATTTCAAACTCACAACATTTGACAAAAACACAACGCAACGCAACAAACATAAATATATCGGACATACACATACCTACATACATACATAAACTCACGCCTTCATTCCCAGAGTGGGGTAGGCAGAGCTAAAGAATTACCAACAAGTCTTAAAACTTCTTGATAACTCCGTAACCACATTTTGCACAAATAGGCTAAGATGTTTCCCAGTGTATTAGTGACAGGTGGCAAGTCCATCGCTTAACAGTACTACAAGCCTTTATTCCCTTAGTCGACTCTTACGACATCCACGGGATGACATGGAGTGGCACTATTCTAACCCGGCAACCACACGGGAACGGGGGATATCGGACATTTTAATCTATAAAACTAAAAAGCATAAAGATAGGGCATAAAAATATTTATTTACAAGTTGCGAATTTAAGGACTTTTCGCTGTAGTGTGAGGTCAAAAAAGACTCTTTGATGAAATGAGCTGATTGATGAAATGATACAATCAATGAAGTGAAAAACGATATAAAACTGAGTTACCTCTTTCCGATATGAAAAGTTTTATTAAGGCTCTGACAGCCCGGCTCATAAACACAGGAGATCCTAGAGCTGGTGCTTACCTCTCCCAAAAGTATTGGCTAGCTATCCAGAGAGGTAATGCAGCCAGTGTCTCAGGGACCATGCCGCGAGTGGAGTTGTTAGAGGGGTGTTCTTTTTATAGTGGCGATTATTATTTACGTATTAATATTTGAGGAGCTTAGTTTTATTTTAATTTAAATACGTTTAGTTTTAACTTTTAATTGTTAACATGTATTAATTACGTGACATGAAGCTACCTCTTTAAGAACTTGAAATTTAATTAGGACCCCACCACATATAATATAGATCAAAATAAATCTTTGCACCACCTTTTGCTGTTTAGGCATGATGACGCCTCAGACATTTAACACCTTAAAACCTTTGCAAACGTTCACATTTATAATATTTATAAAATAAATAGAGTTTCGTAGCTAGAGAAGGTTCTTGATTAGTTTGGAAAGCAAATTAGCTTTTGAAATGTGACAAAATCAAGTTAGTATTTCGTTGATTAAATAATTTTAAAGTACAAATCGTTTTGACGTCTGTCTGAGAAAGGATTTGTTTTAAAATTCCGCTGTATTTTCAGATTTATTAATCAATTATAGAAGTTAAGACGAAAGTTAACTAAAACTCTAATTTTACTTGTGTTGAAATGCAAGGGTAAATTATTACAATCTAGCTATACTCGTAAATTAAAATATTGCGACGTAATTTATTCTAACAAGAGTGTTATTAGAGTTCTGTACCTAAAGGGTAATAACACGATCCTTTTATTGAGACTCCGCTGTCCGTCTGTCTGTCACAAGGCCGTATCTCACAATCTCAAATATTTGACGACGCGCTGGCCAAGTTGGTAGTGACCCTGCCTACGAAGCTAGCGGTCCTGGGTTCAAATCGAGAGAAGGGCAGATATTTGTGTGATGAGCGCGAAAATTTGTTCCTGAATCATGGATGTTTACTATGTACATACACATACATACATAAACTCACGCCTTCATTCCCAGAGTGGGGTAGGCAGAGCTAAAGAATTACCAACAAGTCTTAAAACTTCTTGATAATTGTTTAACCACAATTTGCACAAGTAGGCTAAGATGTTTCCCAGTGTATTAGTGACAGGTGGCAAGCCCATCGCCTAACAGTACTACAAGCCTTTATTCCCTTACCCTACCTTCCTTCCTTTCTTCCTTTCTTCCTTCTTTTCTTTTCCTTTATTCCTTTACTATGTATTTAAGTATATATTTCTCTATATAAGTATTTATATCGTACCCATAGTTTGTACTATGAGTACGATATAAATACTTAGAGCCTAGAGCTTAGTTTGGGCCTAGGTCAATTGGTGTGAAATTGTCCCCTGAATCCGTGATGTGACAAATGTAATTTTCACAGATGATGTATTTCTGTTCCCGCTATAACAGCAAATACTAAAGACAGAATAAAATATCGTCGGTAATACTGCAAAACCGCGTAACTTACAAATTTATGTTAGAGCAAAATAAACCTTACTGTCTTATTAAAAAGGTACATTTTGCTCCTTATTTAAAATGTTACTTACGCGGTTTTGCAGTTTCACCGACGATATATGATGGCAATAGATAATGGCTCGGAACCCTCCGTGCGCGACTCCGACTCGCACTTGGCCGGTTTTATTTATCCGTCGTTTATCTACGAGTATCCTGGTCTCAATGGGTGAAAGTGACAACTTATTTCTTATCGTTCGTTCAAAATTATTTTTTCTGATTACATACAAGATTTCTAAAATTTATTTTAATTCAAGAGAAGACCACTGGTGAGGAGAAGTGCCGCATCTAATTTAACTAAACATTGAATGGAATTAAATTGATGCAATTTGTAAGCCAACCGCGGACCGGGAGACGAGCTGTGTAGGTAGGCCTCCACCAAGATGGAGTGACGACCTTGTGAAGATCGCGGGAACGCGGTGGATGCGAAAAGCATAAGACCGGTCTGAGTGGAGAGCCTTGGGGGAGGCCTATGTCCAGCAGTAGACGTTTTTCGGCTGACATGACATGATGATAATGATGATGTAAGCCAACACTCCCTGATGGTAATTAGGATCTGTGACCAATATATGCAACATCCAATGTATTGCATTTTCACGACTATAATCTAAAGACTGCAAATCTAGGAACGCAAATCCGTTGCCAATCCTGAGGACCAAGATGGGAAACCTCTATGCTAGTAATTACACCGGTTGGCTTATCCCCACACCGGAAAAAAACAATGCGAGCACTACTGCGTGGCGGTATGTTAAGGGTTAAGATGGTTGAAGCGATCTGAAAGCTCCTACAACCACTTAAATATAGTAATTTAATAATAAAAATCTTTAATTAAGATGAATTTACATTATAGTACAGTATTTACTTACTTTCGAAACTCAAACACCTAAGTGAATTTTATTAAAATTTACTTTAGCAAAGAAAATTTACACTTCTCTGGTAAAATATGCTTTGTTACAGAATTTATTAAATTTTCTGTTAAAACAACGTCATAAAGCGTCCACTGAACTCAGTTGAACACCTGAATCCATTTGCTTGTGCCAGGTTACCTGCAATGTCTTAATTTAAGTTGCAAGATGAAAGGGCTCCTTAACAAAAGTGAATCTTATTAGTTTTTTAAATGGATTATGAAACAAAGTTATCGTCGACCGTTGGTGCAGAACGGGATAGTCAGAACAACAGAATTACCAAGAACAGCTATTGTGGAGCCGTTACCATCTGACCATCGGGGCAGTAAATCATTATATCGGATTCTCTTGCTTGCACTCGTGGGGCTTATGGCGAGCGTAAGGGATACAAGATAACGCTGATACTACACACATCCCTTACGCTCGCCATTAATCCTACGAGTGCGAGCAAGAGAGTCTGATAAAATGATTTACTGCGTTTTATTTTATTTTATTTTATTTATTTATTTAATAATTTAGGCTTGCGTCGGTGGAGTAATTGCTACTGTTCTTTATTCTCTGCCAGCTTTTTTACTTCTTGATACGTTACTCTCTCTCTGTCTCGTTTTGCTGAATAAGCCTAGGTTTTCGTCTTCACTTTTTTCCCTCAACTTTGCTCTTCAATATGTTAAAAAAGAAACTGACATGCCGTATCAGGTGTCCCTTCTATCTTCTATCTTTCTTCTTCTACATTTTTGTTTTGTATGTCATAGGAAGGCAAACGAGCACACAGGCCACCTGATGGTAAGTGGAAACTGTGACCCATAGACATTTGCATTCACAAGACTGCTAATGCACTGCCAACCGTGAGGACTAAGATGAAATACCTCTATACTAGTAATTTTACCGGCTGTCTTATATATATAATATATATCCCCAAACCGGAACACAACAATGCAAACACTGCTGCTTGGCGGTAGGTTAATGGATAAGATGGTGGTTCCAACCCGGACGGACCCTGCACAAGGTCCTTCCACAAGTATGGTTCATTCTATGGTTTCCAAAATATGCCTCGTCTCGTTTACAATCTTCGATAACTCTTCGTTGGTGTTCTTTTACGTCCAGCTAATTATTTCCATCCTTCACCAACACTACATCTCAAACGCTTCCAATCTTTCTCTATCTCTCTGCGTTAGTGTCCAAGTCTCGCTACTGTAGAATTCGATGTACAAATAATAAAATGTATTACTCAATAATTTCAAAGTTTAATATAACAGCAACACGTCACTCCACTTCATATTTATAACTACAGGTTCGCACACTGGTATAATATAAATAAAAAAGCTAGCTTTAAAAACCCAACTGTTGTTAACTAACTTTAAATGTCGCTATGCGAGCATGCCCGCAAAATCATGGTGTTGTTCGCGAGAAACAGAGACAAGTATTGCGAAGTCAATGTACGAAATTCTTTGTGTTCGCCTTCCTACATTGTTTTTATATCCACACAGGAATACAACAGAGTTATGCTGCTTGGCTCGAAAAATCTACAGCATGTTTTGTTTTAAAATCTTTCTAAACGGAAGCTCTTAAAAAGCTTTCTCTTAAAACTGTTACAAGACTTCAGTGAAGGAACATTTTTAATTTTAAGGATGCTCGAACATTAAGCTCTGCTGTTAAACTTTTATTCACACTGTACGAAGCTGTTGAAGTAAGCTCTCTCATGCCGTAGAAGTAGGTAAAGGGAAGTTGGTGTAATTCGTGTTGGTTCCGCGAATATAAGAAGAAATATGAAAGGCCTTTAAAAGCTAGCACTTTTATTTTCAAGTTACTACAGTATAAGTTCTTATGACAATTTTTTTACTTTATTATGTTCATTTGCATGATTATTCATTATGAATTTCTTGCGTGAAATTCGTCAATATACGTCTTAAACATTAGCCAGCTTTTTCATTATTTTTGAATTGTTGACAGTCCCTAGCAAACCTTTTTATACAGCTAGAAGTGCATTTTTTTAAGCTTCATATTACTATACGAATTAAGTATTAAATTACCCATACACGAGAACCATTTGTCATATAAACCAATTCAAATAAGAAGTTCATCGATTATTTACAAAATACCGATTCATATGAACGATTTATAACAAAAGCGTTAAAAAATATTTGCTAAGATTTTCCCAGTTCAATAAAAGCCCGTTAAAAACTGTTACAAGTTTTCTCAAAAATATTTGTAAAAGAAGGTATTGAAATACTTGGGATTATTACATTTTGTATTTTTTATCTTAATTTGATACCTGTCAAACAAAATAGGAATTAAAAATCTTACGACCCTTTTTTTAAAAAAAACAATAAATTAAGAGCCTAAAATAATAAATCTTGTAGCAATCAAGATACAAAATTTTAATAAATCTATCCAAAAACTAAATCAACCTGTACAAAACCAATTTTATTCCTTATTGCAAACAAAACAGGTTTTCGTGGAACCCGAAAAACAAAGTCGTAATAGTTTTTTACGGGCTTAGTTCTACGCAAACACGGGTCGTAACGCCGCCAGTTTACGCTGCGCCTCGTAAACTAACACATTGGAGAGAGTGAAGTATAAACGTTTTAATATTAAGAAACTTGCCTGTACTGATATAATTGTGAATTCTTCTAAAGGAAAATACAAGCACATGCTACTTGCGGTAGATATTTGCAATCTCCAGACTTTTAAGGCCCTTCTACAGGATGATCCGTCATGGTCCTGCGTTAGACACCAATTTATACCATAGAAACAGCAATATATTCTTGCATCTCGACATTACGCATTACTCTGACTTTATGGGCCATCGCGTGGAGTGCCCAATGGATTTAAATTTTCTTGAATAAGGGTAATTTATGCATGTACAAAGGCTTTACTCCTTCACAACTTCCATCCCTATCAATCACGTGCACTAATGCTGTGGCCATCCTTATCTACGGCAGTCACCTTGGGCATTTTAATGTAAAATCGCTCTTCGTTAAACCGCCATAAATTGTGAGCATCTAGCATAACTCGAGTCGTGGTTGTGACAATTATTTAGAAGATAAAAGCAAAGGATAACGAAGCTAATGGTGGTCTTTTTAGGATTTCGTAGTCAAACTAGTATAGTTTCGCCAAGTCCGTCCGACCGTCCGTCCGTCCGTCCGCAGCCTATCTCAGAGACGCTTAGTACTAGAAATATGTATCATGGATAATACATACACGTCACAACAACAAAATGAAAAAAAAAAACCATGAAAACATTTGTGGGGATGTCATTGCATAGGTCTTTCAAAAATACCTATTGCGGGTTTGCGATTTTTCGATTAAAGACTCCGTTTATGAGATATTAAGCTTTAAAACGCTTATTTTTGTTAGAGTCAAGTTTCCCTCCCTCCAAATAACAAAACTACAAATACTAAAAATCTGTTTTTTTTTTGACGAAAGCGCATATAACGAATTTTAACGAAAAACTATCACGGCTAAGTAGACATGATTGATTCCTGAGATACAGGCAACTAATGTTTATATACCTACTAAAATTGCCTAAAACAGCACCAAATAACTTTAAATAGAGAATTAGTACATACTTGTTGTTTTTAAGATTTTCGTGAAATAACGGCTTCGAAACCCTACACTGAACATGGTCAGACATGCTCTCGCGCGGTTTTTAAATAAATAATAGCTTTTTTTTATTTCATTTTAAATTGATAGATGACTTATTTAAACATTTTAAAATTTATTATTACTACAATTAAAAGTTAAAACTAAACTTATTTATATTAAAATAAAACTAAGCTACTCAAATAATAATGATTTAAATAATAGACGACTGTAAAAACCAGTTCTAAATAATAGATGACTGTAAAAACCAGTTCTAAATAATGATAACATCTCAAATTAAAAACAGCCTGTACATGAACATAATGCGAGAATCAATCCTTAACCGAAAACATTAACATTAAATTAGCATACGTAAAACGTATATTTTACGCAATACGGTAATCATGGCTTCTGCGTAATCACGCAAATTGAGGTATTCGTTTTCATGCCACGTATGTAATTAGGGTTAAGTTTGATTTGTTACGAGTCGCCATTACGGCGGGAGCGATTTTAATTCGTTATTTTATGATTATATTTAAGTGTATTTACTTTTTCATTAGCCAAATAGTAACGTAATGTTTTATGTGACACGATAAATGAATACATTAATGATACTAATTAAAATTACCAAATAATTATTA
Organism: Acleris emargana; assembly: GCA_927399475.2. Taxonomy (NCBI): domain Eukaryota; kingdom Metazoa; phylum Arthropoda; class Insecta; order Lepidoptera; family Tortricidae; genus Acleris; species Acleris emargana. The sequence continues at coordinate 3,840,181 of OV656858.1, forward strand.
AACGGACGGTAGCCGTTTTGACGGCTGTCAGATGTATTGACTAAAAGCTGAATAAGACTTAACCGTCTGTTCTTCTTAGTCGACATAAATATAGATGAATTCTGTTCGTATTGTTAAAGGCATAAATCTGCCTCTCTCTAAATACTTTTGCAGTGCCCGACTGGATTCATTATGAAACATTTATACACATGTCATATTCTCTTCTCATCTTTATAAATTCATTACGATTACAATAAAATATTGAGTATTGAGTACTGATTATTGTCTCCAGTAGCTTAAAAGTATTTTTAATTTAATTTAAATTGAGACATTACACAATGTCAAAAATAAATGGAAACAAATGTTAATTTGCCGTTAACAGGGTGGTTATTCTGCCCTCCTACCAAAGAAGGCGACTAACTGCTTAGTAATTGAACAAGCAATTTAAATGAAATGTTGTTATCAATCACTACATAGTATAAAACAAAGTCGCTTGCGCTGTCTGTCCCTATGTATGCTTAAATCTTTAATACTACGCAACGGATTTTGATGCGGTTTTTTTTAATAGATAGAGTGATTCTTAAGGAAGGTTTATATGTATAATACATTCCACGCGGGCGAAGCCGCGGGCGGGTCGCTAGTAGAGTATAAAATGCTTTGACTACTACATTGCAGTTAGCCGTTTTCTTAGGTAGGACGGCAGTATTATGACATGGCTATGCAGATCATTTTACGGCGAGCGTAAACTACAGAGCGAAAGCAGTTATATAGCTCTGTCCTTTTCTCTCAGCCTAAAATGAACTGACAATCCAGGGCATATTTGTGGACTTCGTAAATTTAACATGTAGGAAATTGCTATTTGCTTGTGCTCAATTTACATAATAAGCTTACTTACGCCACAAGAGTGATAAACCTTCTGTGTTTTATTCATGATCGTTTTAGTGTAAACCGTTGTCTACATTACTTTGAATTCCTGTTTCATATAAGTACAAAAGAGGATTAAAAAGACACAGTTGCCTTTTTTTTGCATGGAAGAGGCAAGCGAACATTTTCAGGCCCTCGAAGAAAGTGGAAACAGACCTATGGTTTTTTTAAATCTCAAGACTGCAATCTAAGATGCTCGTCTTGAGTTTTCTATAACATTTTGACTTAAATATACACAAAGTTAAAAGAAACAGAAAGTGGAAAGTGTTGGGCCAATAACAATAAACATTGTATTTAAATTACCGATGTTTACTAATATTATACATACGTCAGTTTTTGTTTTGTTTATTCCATTTAAAGAAAAGGATAGGTAGCCTGGAGATGAACAAATGAATAATGAAATGATGAAAAGCAAATTAAAACAAAAATCGTTCAAAAACACAGCACGCGGAAGAAGTTCTATTCTTCATCGTATAGATAAACTTTGTGGCCAAAATCCAGATAGAATTAAATCAGGCAAAGGACTTTCTACACCGTGTTTTTCTTGATTTACGATAACTTCGGCATATTACTAGGTATATCCGTAGAAACTAAGTGGTAGATAAAAAAAAAAAAATTGCAAGAAAAAAAATGTTTTCTGTTTAGAACAAAGTAATTAAATTTTGTATCTTTGGTCATTCTAAAAGGACCTTCTTCTAGATAATCAGTGTCAAATATGTCAATGTTGGCGTGACATACTCGAACACACATCATTAAGAGCCTTTTACTCCAGTTCAACGTGATTAACTGATAAAATTTTTAAATGAAATATCTTTAAAACCAAAGAAAAGGTTTGCCAAAGAGCAATGGAGCGTAGTATTTTAGGTGTCAAATTGACAGATCGCATCAGAAATACGGTCATACGCTCCAAAACCCAAATTGCTGACGTAGCCTTAACAGCTGCCACCCTCAAGTGGAACTGGGCCGGACATATCTGCCGCATGCCTGATGACCTTTGGGCAAAAATAACAACAAATTGGATACCGCAAGATCGGACACGACGACGTGGCAGACCCCGGCGCAGATGGCGAGATGAGCTTGATGCCTTTCAGCACGATTGGCGGGAGATTGCCCATAACCGAATTACGTGGAAGGGTGAGAAGGAGGCCTTTGCCCAGCAGTGGGACATTCCGGGCTAATAATAATAATAATAATAATCTTTAAAACCGTAAGAGTTATCATATTTTGTCTGTCTTCGGGAAATTAACTTTATTTGACCTAAAGAACGTTCCCTTAAAGTTATCGTAAATCAAAAAAAACACGGTGTATAGAAAAAAACACCACCTGTAGCTCTAGGTAGGTAGGTATGTAGCATAATGAGGCGAATGAATGAGTGTAGCTAATAATAATAAGGTTACCTAAGTGTTATCATAAGAAGTGATATTTAGTAATAAACAGAGTCTCGACCAAAGCAATTGTTTCCTAAAACTCAGCCCCACGCCTCACCTCAACAACAAACCTTTATATACACCGATATCTGAGGTAAAAATATTTCCATCCGGTGAGATTGCATCATACATTTATCTTGTTGTACGTTTTCCGTGTTGCAGACAAGTCGGCGCCAGAAACAGGAAAATCACCCAAAACATCCTAGTAAATACCACAGTGAAAACAGTATTTCATCTACAAACTGAGGTAGATTGCGCTTGCATGACATGTGGGCGTCCCTCGATCGTACGCGCCGCACATCAATGTAGACTCACACACAACAGGGGACCAATATTTGACTTTCAAGCGCTCGATTTCAAAACCGAGCGGTAGAAAATATTCGAATGCGAAAACCATTCACGATTTATTTTCGAATGGTCCCAAATTCCATATTTTTGAGATTTCACTCGAAAGCGAGGGATTGACTAAATAGTATTGCTAAGTTGGAACTTGTTTCATTATACGCAGAAAGTCGATGTTTTACAGGTTTTTTTTAATTCATATTTTAATTGCGAATAAATGTGTGAAAATAACAAAAGATGAAATCATAACAAGCAATTTAATATTTCAGTGCCAATAAGATTTTTTTACGCCTTTTTTACAAATTCTTAACTGGTAACAGTGGCGAAGCGTCACGTAAATAAATAGGCAAGCCGGAGCAAAAAAAAGGTGTATGGCACGCCATACACGCCATTGGCGTGTGCTTGTTTGCCCCTTCCGTGACATAAAAAAAACATACCTTAAAAAATGGATGTCGTCTTTTTAGTTCTCAAAAAGCAGTGCTGAAGTGTCGCGTGCGTTAAAAGTGCGCGGAAAGGCAATTCTTACTTTCCAAGTAGTACGACCGTATCAATTAAACGTTTCAATAAATTTCGATTACGTTCCACTTACGATTGTGGGCCTCAAAATTATTACCAAAAAAAGTTTAAATTCTACTGTTACCAAACTCATGTAATAATATACAACTCCGTATATGATTCTCGCTTTGAGCATGTTTTCTAGCTGAATTACTTATAGAAAATAAAATATAGAAAATAGAATAAGTTTTTTTTTTCTTGCCTTTTTCGTGCTTATTAAGATTAAATCTTAGAAAAAATACAAATTTATTTCCCTATTTCTGGGCGGTTTGCCCTTCGGGAATATATAAAAACTAACCTAACATAACCTATTTTTTTTACATACTTTAATTCAAACCGTAATATTTCAGTAATAATTGATTTTAGAGAAAAGTTTGTTAAAAAATATGCTTGTTTTAGTATATTCTAAACAATTAAATCATCATAAATAGACCTTATATTGACATAATTTTCAAGCATCAAAATTTTCTAAGTGCCTGACGCCTTGAAAATGACCAACATTTGAACCCCTATAACTCGGCCAATTTTGATTTTAGAGAAAAGTTTTTCAAGTAAAACAGTCTTATTTTAACGTGTTCTATACGATAAAATCATTTAAATTAGGTGTCATAATGATACAATTTTGGCGAAATTTTTTATAAGTCCTGCGTCCCCTAACTGAATTATATAAATTGTGAATATCTGCAAAACCTGTTCGATTCCAAACACTGCTAGAATTGGAAAACAGCAAAGATGAATAGCAAAATAATTTGTTTAATTTGCAGCTGCCAGTCAGCCAATTGTACTTGTAATTCGCTGTGGAAATGTTTGAAGAATCCATCTCTACGCCTATAATCAATTTTTATGTCTGAGCGAGCGCGTCCTAACTTAATGACATGTTTCTTATTTCCAAAGGATAACTTTGAAAAACATGTTTGTTCATTAAGTAGGTAATCTGTAAGACAACACTCAATTTGCACCAATGCGGCCGTTTGTACTTTGAGTACAGGCAAAAATATTTAAAAACCAAACCACGAATATAACCTAAATAGATCGAAGCAAAAATAACAATATTTAGGTACTTAACGAAATATAAACAAACCTCCGTTGTCGCCACGAATCTGCAAATAACACAATCCAAACAGAAAAACATTCACAGAACACTAAGCAAGCTTAATTTCACTAGTTGAGTCTCATAAAACACAATAAGTTAAGTAATAACACAAATTAAACTATAAATCAAAACAAAACACCGCGTATTTTAGCGCGAGGACGCGAAAGTAATGGCGTAATGAAAAAAGTAGTTGAAGGTCGTGAGGACAGGGGGGAGAGAGATGGTTGAGTTGAGTTGAGTGTCCTTGGGAAAAGAAAGTTAACGCATGCACTTTAAGTTCAAAATTGGATGCAATAAGCCGTAGTTCGCCGGCCGGACTTGCGTGCTTCTCCGTCTTGCGTGCTCACACAGATGCCGCTGTGTCTGTGTGCGAGTTTAAAGCTAATGTAGCGCTATAATATTATACCATTTGGTTTGAATGTGTTAGTGAGGTCCGGCGCCGAGTCACCGGCTTGTATGGCGGTTTTAATTGTGGGTGTAAGTTCGAGCGCGCGTAGTGAAAGGTAACTGAGCATGTGTGCGTGTATACGAAAATATTGTTCTTGTTTCTTTCTAGTAATATAGGTTAGTGACTGGGTGCGAGCGAGTGATAGATTTCGGCTTGGTAAATAAATAAATTTGAATTGCGGCGTTAGTGCGTGTTCATTCATCGTATTATGAAGCAAGGTAAAGCTATATATAGTACACCGGGTTACTTTCGGTTTTACGTTTTGTTGTTTGTATACCTAGTAGGTACCTACTCTATGCATAGGAATATTTAGGGAAGCCGCTGGGAATCGGGTTGTATGAACGCTTCGCTACTGTGGTAATATAGGAAAAATGAAACGCTTTCTCGTCTGTGGATGTCTATTGCATTGTGCTAGGGCTGTTTATGCTTCGTGTACTTCCCGGCATACATACCCAAGTTGGGTAACCCAACTGGTTTGAAAGATGTCAAATGATACTTTCTATTGATATAATTCAAAACGAATGCTACGGACCACTCTTGTTCATATTTTCTATAGCTCGCAAGTCAAAAATACCATTTCATTGTTTTTTGTCACTTTCGAGTGAAACTTCGAGCGCTCGAAAGTAAAAAATCGGTCCTCAGAGCGTACCAAGCCGGTTTTGTCGGGGCCGCACCAACGCCGCGTTGCGTGGACATCGATGCTAAAATTGCGCCACGTACATAGACAATCCTAGCGCCTGAGCGGCAATAGGTAACAGAAACTAGTAAAACGCCGGAGGTGAACTACTTTTCTATTTTTACTGTGTAAATCCGTCAATCAATAGATGTGGCGGCGCAATTCCATTAGATGATTTCAAAGGTTAAACAAGTAGACTTAATTATTGTGCTTAAGTTAAAGTAAAATTATAAGATAAAAAACTCCTTGCAGCGCTGATTCTTTTTAAGCAGCCTAACAAATTATGCCAAACCCTACCTAGGTACCTATATTTTTTTTAATGGCATAGGAAGGCAAACGAGCACACAGGCCACCCTATGGTAAATGGAAATTGTGACCCATAGACATTCGCATTCACAAGACTGCAAATGCACTGCCAATCCTGAGGACCAAGATGGAATGCCTCTATGCTAGTCATTTCACCGGCTGTCTTATCCCCAAACCGGAACACAATGCAAACACTGCTGCATGGCGGCAGGTTAATGGGTAAGATGGTGGTACCAACCCGGACGGACCCTGCACAAAGTCCTCCCACAAGTAAATAATGGTCAAGTGTGAGTCGGACACGCGCTGGTTCGATTCAAAATTCGAATTGAAATCAAAATTTAATTATTAGTTACTACTGCATGGCGACATGAAGCTCTCTGTACGCGAGTCCAAGTTGCACTTAACTGGTTTTTTCTTGAATTATCCGATATAAATATGCCGATTCATTGAATAAATACAACAAAGCCATTGCTAGAAATTATTCCCGTACGTCTCTAAAACGCGAAAAGAGCTATTTAAAAGAAGAAACGAACATTAACAAGCTGAAGTTGGGAAGAGGAATACAAATAGAGCATTCCCGAGGCGACCCTCAAATTGTCAATTTGCTTCACAAAGTCCACGGAAATTATTTGCTGGATAAATATTTGATACAGCATGATGAGTCTGGCTGTTTAATGGAGATGAATGCAGCTACAAAAACGTTGTATAATGGAAATTATGAATGCAAAGGTTAGTTATCACAACGGTAAATTTTTGTTTGCTTTTTCTTGTAACCCGGCAACTAACCATTAATGAACCATTAACCAAGCATTGATTTTTAATGTACTCTTTATTTGTGTTGACTTTTACTACATAAATACATACATACATACCTTCACGCCTTCATTCCCAGAGTGGGGTAGGCAGAGCTAGAGAATTACCAACAACTCCAAAAACTTGTTGATAACTCTGTAACCACAATTTGCACAATTAGGCTAAGATGTTTAACAGTGTATATTAGTGACGGGTGGCAAGCCCATCGCCTAACAGTACTAAGTTACAAGCCTTTATTCCCTTAGTCGCCTCTTACGACTTCCACGGGTAGACATGGAGTGGCACAATTCTAAGCCGGCAACGACACGGCGGCACTTTGACTTTTACTAATATTATCATTTAATAATATTTCTGACGACGTCAATGTAAGTGCATATAACTTGACACGCCATGTAATTTATACTGTTATATTGAGTAATAAAATCTGAAATCTGAACTTTTTCGACTTTATAAGCACATCCATACTATACTCGTAATAATATTATAAATGTAAAAATGTGTATGTTTGTCCGTCTTTCACGTTTCAACCACTGACCGGATCGAGATGAAATTTATCACACATATTGATTACGTCTCTGAATAAGACATAGGGTAGTTTTTATACCGGAAACAGACATGAGTTAATGTATGTATGTATGTAGTTCAGAACATATGATTTTTTTCTTTTCTTTGATATATGAACATATGATCTTTTTTTCTGCGTTAAGACTTACCGGATCTAACCTTGACCTTAACCTTTCAACCCACTGTGCTGTTTAAAGAATAAGGTCAGTTTTACGTTAACCTTTTGTTTGATATTAAAACCGAGCAAACATCGAGCGTCCAGTGGCGCCCTCATTTCTATTATTCCTTTGGGTCCTGGGTTCAAATCCCGGTAAGGGCAGATATTTGTGTGAGGAGCGCGAATATTTGTTCCTGAGTCATGGATGTTTACTATGTATTTAAGTATATATTTCTCTATATAAGTATTTATATCGTTGTCTAGTACCCATAATACAAGCCTAGAGCTTAAATTGGGACTAGGTCAATTGGTGTGACATTGTCCCCTGATATTTATTATTATTATTATTTGTATGTCTTTACCATTCACGGGACTATGGGAGTCCCGGACCTTTGGAAGGCGTACATGGAGCCGAAGCCAACACGCAGAGGCCCTTTAGACAAGTTTAATTTAGTAAAGTGATGGGACACCAACCGGCGATTGTCCCTGAGTTCAAACTATAAAAGTATGCTCCCACGGACAACCAACGGTTAGTGTAGGACTATTTAAGAAGGATGGAAGTATTAACAATAGGCTCTATGAATGAACAGATATGGATTGGTGAACTAGGCTATTGATGAAACTACGGCGCCTGCCTGGCCAATGCTAATTACTTTGGTTGAAATGGCAGGCGGTGACTCGCCAACTCAAGAATGGGCCTCCCGAAATAGCCGCATATATATAGCAGCAGGGAGGTAACAGTTCCAGAGGGGCTAAGGGTGGAGAGGTGCTTCTGGACTTTAAACGACCATAAGGTGCCCACTCACCACTTATGCAACACATCCACCCTTCGAGCATATAGCTCTTGCGACTCCACTCTTATTATTATTATTATTATGTTTTCTGATAAACTAAAGAACTTCCATGGAATTGGACGACGCTTTTTTGTAGTGCAAATAAAACAAAATTTATGGGATACGTAACTAACTTTGATAACACTTACCCTTTGAGCAGTCAGGTTAACGGGAAATGGTGGCCACTTTTTTAGTAAACTATGTGATATATCCTATAAGTTGTGTTTTCATTTGTAGTACAAAAAAGCACCGTCTGATTTCAAGAAAATACTTTAGTTTATTAGTTAACTCAATATTAGTAATGACGGCGCCACTGTACACGGTGCACGGTCGGCGCAGTCTTAACAAAAAGATCTTAGTGAAGATTACATACGGTCAATTCAACATTTTTTTTCTTGAACTGTGCCTCTACTATTTCTCTATGAAGCATTTTGAAATAGGTACAGTCAGCTGCAGAGAAAAGGATACCCCCCACCTGGTAAGGATCGATTTTTTTCATAAACCCATGGTAAAAATTATATGATTTTTCGGTGGATTGAAGATTTTACTATTGTCTACACATAAACTTAAAATCATTTAAATCTAACCACAGGTTTTCGAAAAAAAAACAATCCTTACCAGGAGGGGGGGGGGGGGGGTATCCTTTTCTCTGCAGCTGACTGTACATACAAGGTTTAGCCGGAGATCTAAGGTATACAAAACCCGTCTCAATGCGAATGGGATTCGCGCCCCCAAGCTTTATGCCTTCCGGCCGCTTACTCATCTTTCATAAGTAAAATATATTTTTTAGGGAACTATTTCGTTACCTACCTAAAGTAAAATTACTTCGATGGATATAGTGAAGAAGAAAAATCACACCCGATATTGTTGATATTTAAAGGAGCAAAGACCGCATTGTAGGAATTTAAAACATACTTAGTTCCAGTCAGTGAAAAACACACATTAAATAAATCATAATTTTACAATACACAACACAACAAAAAAAAAACTGGACAATCTCAAATTAAAATTAAATGAACTATATTCAAACTATTTAGGTACTTAAATGTAAACAAACCAAACCACGTGGCTCTGATCATCAGCGAATCAAAACTGTTCCGTCGAGCTTTGACGTATCGGCTCCTATTGGCTGACCAACTTTGTCACGTGATATTTTTGTGTACATTTATTTAAGTACCTAAACAGTTTGAGTATAGTCCCAAACTAAATTCTATTTTTGTACTGTAGGTACTAAAGATTAATAAATAGTATAGTTTATACAGAGTTAACAAAGTTTAATTTATATACAAAAAAACCCTCCAAATACCAAAGAACAAATACTTGCGCTCATAATCATTTACTTAAGAGCTATTCTCTTGTCGGTGGAGTAATTTCCATTCTTGCCTGTTCCAACCCTTCTCTTTAACACACTGATACGGCACAAATCCTACTTTTTCTTTTAATTGGTCTAGGTAAGTTCGCCTTGGTCTCAAAATTTTCCTTTTTCCTTCTATTCTTGTCTGCAATAGGCTTCTCTTTTCTTTCACTATGCCTAGTAATTTCTCATTTGTCTTCTTTTCTATCCTGCAATTTTTTTCCATTCTCCTCCAACACCGCATTTCGAAGGCTTCCAGTCTTTCTCGGTCCCGCTCATACCAGGAATCGAATTCCGGACTTCTAGTTTCATAAGCTTGGTCACTACCAACAAGCCCAACAGAATCGTCAAACAATAACCGTGTGACCTATCCATAACCATCTGTCTACAGCCATAAGGTCGATATTGCTTGGAACATCCTCGTGAATTCATAACCTTTAATACCCCTGGAACACGATACAAAATAATATATTGAATCCGCCCGCGATGCCAGCACGGTAGCCCGGTGTAGAATATTTATTCCCTAATTTACTTTGTAAGCAAACATCATGAACAAGAAAAATGTACGTAAACAGAAACATTGAGAATGAAACGATACGGTATGTTATAGCGCTCTTAATCACTGTCTGAATAAATATAATAAATAACCTTCTTTACAGAGTATAAAACAGAGTCGCTTTCCGCGTCTGTCTCTCTTTCTATCTTTCAGTCTGACACAGTTAATATATAACAAAGTAGCTTTCCGCGTCTGTCTCTCTTTGTGTCTGACATAGTATAAAACGTAGTCGCTGTCCGCCTCTGTCTCTCTTCTTTTTTTCCGTCTGACATAGTATAAAACAGAATCACTTTCTGCGTTTGTCTCTCTTTCTGTCTGACATCTCTTTCTGTTTGAAACAAAGTCACTTTCATACACCAGATTGAAGGGGGCAAAAATGTACCAGTGCTAGTGATTCATTCAATATCGACTAAGTTTATCGACAACTTTTGTCGTGACATATGGATCTTACATTTTTTGCAAAGAGTAAGTCGTACCTTTATCTTATCTGAATGATCAGCTTTCCTTAAACTTGACGATCTCTTTTCTTTCGAGGCGTTTATAACCGATATAAAATGCAAAATAGTTCTCAATTCTTTGGAATGCTAAGGAATATTTTTGTACTGAATGAATTTGTTATTCAATGTGATTTCAATGGTTGTCAAAAGTGACTCGATTTCAGGCAGGGTCAATGTCAGATACCGGTTGTTTATAGTTGCGATAAGTACAAATAAAAGAGGTTTGCACATAATCAAAAGGTATTCAAACTTGGCCATTATTTATGATAATGATGGATGATTAAAAATTGCTTTTTATCGATGTCGATAAACTTAGTTAACGTTTAATGATACACTAGCAATGGTACATTTTTGCACCCGTCAGTCCGGTGTTTGGATACTTTCCACGTCCATGTTTTTCTTTCTCTCTGTATGTAATATCCGCTAACTCCACTTGAAGCACACGACGGATTGATGCGGTTTTCACCATCAGTTAGATATTTTTTTAAGAAAGGTTTTGACGTATAATAAATTCTGATATCTGTACGGGTGTTTCATAAAACTTACATAAACCGAAAAAAAGCGAGGGCGTCTCGCAGTATTACGAGTACGAGTATGATACCGACATCAGTTAATTTTTCTGATGAAAATCTTGTATGTTTTTTTTTTTTTTTTTTATTGTATAGGAAGGCAAATGAGCACACAGGCCACCTGATGGTAAGTAGAAACTGTGACCCATAGACATTCGCATTCACAAGACTGCAAATGCACTGCCAACCCTAAGGACTAAGATGGAATGCCTCTATGCTAGTGATAGGTTAAAATCTGACCAGGTGAATCGTGGCAGTATCTACTTAAGTCGAGATCATAACTATGTGTAGGAACACTTTAGTACCTTGTCTATGTAATGTCATGCTTAAACTGATATAATAATATTATATGCATTGTCACAGCGATTAAAGTGACAAGGTACTAAAGTATACACAATATTTAAGAACTCGACTGTAACAGCTATCCAGTTGCTATGCATTTGTGCTGGGTTTTGGGTTCCGTCTCTCAAGGGTGTCAAACGGGACCCTATTATTAAGTCTATGCTCCGTCCACCCTAAATAGTAATTCAATCACACAACAAATTATAGATTTAATTAATTACATACATACATACATAAACTCACGCCTTCATTCCCAGAGTGGGGTAGGCAGAGCTACAGAATTACCAAGCACTCTTAAATAAGTTGTTGATAATTCTGTAACCACGTTTTGCACAATCAGGCTAAGATGTTTACCAGTGTATTAGTGACAGGTTGCAAGCCCATCGCCTAAGAGTACTAGAAGCCTTTATTACTCCCTTAGTCGCCTCTTACGACATCCACGAGAAGACATGGAGTGGCACTATTCTAACCCGGTGACCACACAGGTTAACTAATTAATTAACTAATTCAATATCTATAGACATGATAATGGAACCAATATTGCACGAAAAATCTGTTTTAATCTTAAGAAAAACTGACTTATCTGTAATAAAATTCCATTAACATTTGACACTTTAAGTACTAATACAGAGGGTCGAATCTTATTTTGATACTGCATTGTACTTCAGTCTTTCTCACTAATAGTGGATAGCAGAAGGTTTACAACAAAATTGACCACCTAGAGTCTCGAATAAGCACGACTGGACTTTTCTTAGAGATTACAGATGAAGTATTACTGGAAGGTGCCATGTATTTTTTTTTTTAAAGTTATTTGGCTATTGAGCACACAGGCCAACTGATGGTAAGTGGAAATTGTGACCCATAGACATTCGCATTCACAAGACTGCAAATGCACTACCAACCCTGAGGACTAAGATGGAGTGCCTCTATGCTAGTCATTTCACCGGCTGTCTTATCCCCGAACCGGAACACAACAATGCGAACACTGCTTGGCGGTAGGTTAATGGATTAGATGGTGGTACCAACCCGGACGGACCCTGCACAAGGTCCTCCCAATGTAAAAATCTAATGCTAATAAAACAATGGATTAAACTTGTTGGTCGCTGATAAAAAACTATATAGGAACTGGGTCTCTACTTAACAGGATAAAAGCATATCGTAATTTTGCCCTCCTAAGATTATAGTATGTCAGATAAAAATCCTGTAGCAATATCAACCTTATTACTAGAGTTAGGACTTTTGGTGGCAATTGTGGCAAATCGTGGTTATAGAATCCGTGGAGTCGCTATTTTCTGTTTATTATAATACATACCACTTTGATTGTGACCTTCAGTATTTTAATATTAATTTATTCATTAAAAAAAAAGATAAAAAAAAAAAAGATAAAAGATGTTTATTCAGTAAGTAGGCCGCACGGGCACTTTTACACGTCAAAAATCTACCAGCGCTTCGGAAGAGACCACTGCTGAGAAGAAACGCCGCAAGAAACTCAACAGTAAGTCGTTTTTTAAATATTGCTAATGATATTATACAATAATAAACTTAACCTAGCATTATATAAAACAATGAATCTCACATAACACCAAAAATGTATTCATGCGTAGTTGAGCAGGAAAACGTGTCAAAACTCAGAATTGTCACAAAACTAATAAGCAACAGTAATATAAAAATATATATATATAGAAAGTATACAAGTTATACTTACCTGTGACGGTGCAAGACCACATGCATAAAAGTTTCGATACATTCTCCTACAGAAACCGTGTCCCCTAGACAATAATACAATATTTACATATTTTTTAAGACTAATTTAAATTATTAAATTATTTAGGTGTTGGCCAAGCATTTTTATCTGTTAGATAGTAAACCACTAAAGTAATTTAAATCAATTTTGGTATGGAGGATATCGTTGCTGTATCTCTGAGGTGAAAGTGTTACAAACAAGCAAATATTAAATAGTAGGTATGGATGGAATACCCGAACTACATACATACATACATAAACTCACGCCCCCATTCCCAGAGTGGGGTAGGCCGAGCTAAAGAATTACCAACAAGTCTTAAAACTTCTTGATAATTCTGTAACCACATTTTGCATAATCAGGCTAAGATATTTACCAGCGTATTAGTGACAGGTGGCAAGCCCATCGCCTAACAGTACTACAAGCCTTTATTCCCTTAGTCGCCTCTTACGACATCCACGGGAAGACATGGAGTGGCACAATTCTAACCCGGCAACCACACGGGCACAAAAAATAAAAATGTATATATTGCATTTTGAAATATGACTACTGAAGGTCAAAATCAAAGTGTCATATATTAAAATAATTAGGAAATAGCGACTCCATGTCGCATGGGTCGTCCATTTGCCGTGGTAAAAAGATTAGCCAGCCTAGATACTCCGTTACGGTGTCTAGCTGTTTCAGTAACCAGAGGGCTACCACGGTAGCCGCTTTCTGGGCAAGTAAGGTTTAGCCCGAGTTCTTGCCGACACGAAAGAAGAAGAAGAAGCGACTCCATTCTAGAATAACGATATGCCACCAAAATCCTAACCCTACTTATTACTAAGAGAAGAGAACTAAAACTGCTTTGGTTATTAATTCTGAAAACTGATTATTTGCTTAGGATGTTGATCAGTGATCGTATTGTCAACGTCTTGATAGCTCTTATGTACAGTCAACAGTAAATAAGTGATCATTTATGTACCTTGACGCTTTCAATATGCCATACAAAATTCGGCGAAACAATTATTCTACCATAGGACTATTATTCTAATCAACGTTATGCCAATGTACTATTCTGCCAAAGACAATTATTGTGCCAAATGACAGTATGCGAAGAAATTTATGCCAAAAGTAATTATGCGAAATGATGATTCTGCAAAGGGTTGCTATGCGAAACGAAATTATGACAACCAATTTTATGCAACATGAGTGTAAACCCAATTTTGTATATCATTGCAAACACAACGTTAAAGTGATAAGGTACATAAATGATCATTTATTTATGCTGTTGACTGTACTTGACAGTATCGGCGGCCGCGTTTAGAACAATACCGTAACTGTTACAGCACCTCTATTATATGCGGTAAAATTGCATAGAGACGCTGTGTTATAATTTAAATAATTACCACAAAGTTTACAAAAATAAAGCAAATTTTATTCGTTTTACCAATAAATAATAAAATTGTAATCTAATATACTTGGAAACATCTTAGCATACTTCTGCAAAATGTGGTTACAAAATTACAAACGAGATTTTAAAGTTGTAGGTAATTCTGTAGCTCTGCGTACCCCACTCTGGAATATACTTGGCATAGTATTTCGTAAAAAAAAATTGAACAACGTATAAAATACTATTTGTTACCCGCGAATCCGTATGCGTAAAAGTTGTTTATCGCTTTTTACTCGGGAACTGTGTAATTTTCCGGAAAAAAAAATCCTTTGTCTTTCTTCAGGGTTATCTCAAAAAAAACATTAAATTCAAATCGATTTCAATAAAATGTGTTATTCGTTAACAAACAAACAGAATTCTTTTCGCGTTCGCAATTATTAGTAACGTCTTTACTCGCATAAAATCGTATTAGAGCGAGTGAGAGAGAAGTACAAACCCGAATCCTTCTTCTTTTGCCCCCGCGGCGACTTGAACAGCTACTACCGCGGGGATAATGGCGTTTCCACGTTGAGTGATTTCGCCAGTGTCAAGTATATATATTGTATAAATCAATATAGCAATAAAACAATCCAATCTTCTCTAGGAAGATTGGGGGCATCGTTGTACGGTGATTTGTAGGTCAGAGGTCAAGATAGTTTTAACCTCTGCACCACTGCGAGTCCACTTGAAACGAGAAGAAAGATGCCAGATACACGAAATAAGTCCAAGTCTTCAATCACTGTGCGACACAAAGGCATAAAAAGTACAAATCACTATCAGAAAAGAACTTTGAACACCTAATTATCCAAAAATTAAAGTCTAAAACAAATTACACGTCCGCCATCTTTTAACGTTGCAAATGGCCCCCGAATCCTTTTCTAAGTGTCAACGTTATGGGGGGTTATTATGAAATTGCTATGCAATTCATGTTACGGCTATTATAAAGAACAGAGCTATAGATGCTTCATAATTCTGTCCCTTTCTCTCAGCGTAAACTGAACTGCAAATCAATGTCATAATAACCCCCCAGTAAGTTGTCGCCCTTCAAACGACATCGGATATTAAATTTACCGTCACTAAAATCTAAAATCGTGTGGTTGCTGGGTTAGAATAGTATCACTCCATGTCTTCCCGTGGATGTCGTAAGAGGCGACTAAGGGAATAAAGGCTTGCAGTACTGTTAGGCGATGGGCTTGCCACCTGTCACTAATACACTGGGAAACATCTTAGCCTACTTGTGCAAAATGTGGTTACAGAATTATCGAGAAGTTTTAAGACTTGTTGGTAATTCTTTAGCTCTGCCTACCCCACTCTGGGAATGAAGGCGTGAGTTTATGTATGTATGTGTAAATCTAAACCCTTTTCAAAGGTTTGAATCATGCTGAAGGACACTTCAACATATTGATTGCTACTCCCATTGATTGGTGTCGAGATGGCAACCATCGTTGACAGGAAGCTCTTATTTCAAGGACCTTTGTGCTAACCCCAACTATATGATTGAATGGTGCTTCAATAAAATGTATTTTTTACACCGCATATTGGTCTTTTGTTGTGGAAGTAGATCAATAGATCGACAGATAGGCTTGAGTTTTTTGTATACTTTGTTATAAAGAATCGTTTATTTTTATGTGTATTTCTCTGTGAAGTAAATCTCATGATTTTAGGTTATACACCGCGAAAAGTTAATGAAGAAGTTACTATGCTATTTTGTTTAATAACTGGAGTTTCATGTTACTAAAAATATATAAAACTTGTATTTTAAAGAATAGGTATGTGTCTCATTCAACAGTGTTTAATACATAAAACAATGAGCATACAATTTGTAAAGTTTTGGATTTTTGTAGGGCAGACGCAACGGCAAAATAAAAAATATTGATTAAACGTAAAGTTAAACGCAAAGCGAACGAACAGACCGACAAAGTTACTTTCACACTTACATTATAACAAGTTTTTGCCCGCGACTCCGTCCGCGTAGAGGTCGTTTATCGCTGCTCCCTCGGGAACTGTCCAATTTTCCAGGATAAAAACTATCCTATGTCTTATTCGAGGATCTAATTGATATGTCTGCGTAGTTTCATCTCGATCCGTTCAGTGGATGAAGCGTGGAAGACGGACAAACATACAAACTTTTTACTTTACTTTTGGGAGGACCTTGTGCAAGTTCCGTCTGGGTTGGTACCACCATCTTATCCACTAACCTACCGCCAAGCAGCAGTGTTTGCATTGTTGTGTTCCGGTTCGGGGATAAGACAGCCAGTGAAATGACTAGCATAGAGGCATTCGTATTTGCAGTCTTGTGAATGCGAATGTCTATGGGTCACAGTTTCCACTTACCATCAGGTGGCCTGCGTGCTCGTTTGCCTTCCTATGCCATAAAAAAAACAAACATTCACATTTATAATCGTTGTATGGATATTAAAGTATGGACTGAGTAATTTCTGAGGTAATTTATTTAATTTATTATTTAATTTAATCCGTAATTTAATACTCAAACTTCATAAACGTTTCCTACTTCCTCTAAAGGATAAAATAAAAATGTAATACCATTGCCTAATCTAGCAATTCTTTATCGCAGTAAGCCGGGAAAACCACGGGTGTTGCCACGGACAGGTGAAATAGTGCGAAAAATTGCCCCCGGGTCAGCCCGCTACATTTTCTCCGGGTTTCTTTTCAATGTTGCCACAATGTCGTTGGGGCAGAGGAGTAAAATGCCGGCTGTTATTATTATGGCGGGTGTTTTTGCATCTAAACACACGGCAGTATGTCCGGTCAAGTTTTTTTTCTGCTAGAGGAAGCAAGCGAGCGATCGGATCACCAGATCTGCAACTTCTGAAAGCCGAGCAACACTACACAAACCCATTAAGTCCGTATTTCAGACCCTCATAACTTTCTCCCCTTAAGCTCCTGTGAAATGTTTTTTGAATATTCTTATGTTGAGCATTAGAATATTATATGATTCATAACCGAAAAAATACCTTTACCTTAGCTTTATGACCGTGCATCGGTTATTATTTTGTAGTTGTATTAAAAAAATATTACCAGCCATACCATGGACAGATTTAGATGAAATTAGAAATGGAGATGGGTACCCCTGGTATCGTTTTCATACCAGAAAAAGTAAAAGTTACCGATATAATAATTATAATCAAAATCTACGCGAATGAAGTCGCGGGCAGAAGTTAGTCTTATTAGACTCGATTATAGGGAAGGTGGACCAAGTCCGTCTAACCCAAATCTCCTAAACAATAAATGATTCGTCGCACTTACCCCGTTGACACTCCTACCCTAGCTGGGGGGTTATTATGACATAGCAATGCAGTTCTATACGCTGAGAGAAAGGGACAGAGCTATATAACTGCTATAGCTCTGTCTCTTTATCTCAGCGTAAACTTAACTACAAGGCTATGTCATAATAAACCCCTTACCTTATGACATTACTACGTCGTTGGTCAGTTTTACCACAGTAGTTATCATCATCTTGCCAGCGTCCCAATAAATAATAGTCGGCACAGCACGACTTTATTACCACATTAATAACGCATAATTTCTCTTGTAAAACTTTTTGGTTGTATGCTCTCAAATAAATGACAATGACCTTGAAACACAGTCTTCTGTTTTCTTTACTTTGTGACGCAGGCCCTTAACATTGCGATACTAAACAATCGAAGACAATTTCGAACCCCTAACTCACCGTGTTATTCCTTTGTGTGTTTTCGTCTCTGTTTCATTTTAACTCTGTTTGCGAAGGAAAAACGTCAAGTCAATTAGATGAGGGTACTTTAGGGTGGTACTTAGGCCGATTGTTTTTGGAAGAAGTGAATATTTTAAATAAATTTACATAAAGAATTCAGTTTTGTTTTATGTATCGCTGAGTTAAGTAGACAACGATGCGAGTTGAAGAAAAACGTTTTAAAAATGTTCATTACTAGCTTTTGTTTTTTATTTACTTCTACCAGTTTCGTGGTGGCCGGGCTTTTTGCACCGTCTGAATCGCTACCTACATCTCATCTAAACCCACGAAGCAGCAGTTTACATTGTTCTCTTTAGTGTAGGGTTAAGACACCCATGAAATGACTAAAACTGAGCATTCACGACCGTTTCAACCAGCCGAACAGAACAGCGCCGCGCCGAAATCAATCCATTAACGTCAAAACCGTAGCGTTTAACAGTACTTAGCGCGGTCCGCTGGAATTCCAAATGGACAGAAAGGCAACGCGCAATCCGAATGCCAAGCTAAATGGCGTCGTCGTGAATGCGTTCTCTACGGTCGCCAATTTCTAATCAGTCTGGTCCGGTCGCACCGTTGAGGCGTGGCGTGACGCGCCAGTGAATGTGGTCAAAATATTACGCCAATCCAGTTGTATACATTCCATCTGTCGCCGAGACAAACGGTGCATCCGTGAGTGCCCACTATGCCCAGCTTAACATAGCATTCTATCGTAGAAATACAAATATATCGTATTCATTTGTAGGAGGTTCTTGAGTGGCGTCCGCGGAACGGGAGACTAGCTGTAGGTAGGCCTCCAACAAGATGGAGTGGGGAACGCGGTGGATGAGAAAAGCACAAGACCGGTCTGAGTGCAGAGCCTTGGGGAGACCTATGTCCAGCAGTGGACGTGTTTTGTTTTTTTGTCGTGGCTGACATGAGCATGATGATTCCATCGTAATCCTTATGCTTTTTTTTAAGGAGGTGAAGAATACTAATGTTTACAGCAGGTTGGTCCCAACTGCACGCTGCGTGAATAAACCAGCGCTTTGGATAAGACCATCATTGCGGAGAAGCGTCGCAAGAAACCGACAGTAGTAGAGATTTATCCAACTTACAAGGACCGCTTTCGAACCCTTTAATCAGTGATTTCGAGTGTTTTTGTCCTTCAACGGACTTCCACAGCTCATCTGAAAAGGAGTCCCAGATGCCTAGCGAGTAAACTTCACCCCCAGTACAGTGTGAGTGTGAATGAGATGATAGTTAGACAACAGCGTGCCGCGTGCAGCGTGTTTTACGGTAGAAGAGTTTTGTGTTTGGGTGGGAGATCCCGGAGAAGACCTGATAGTTGCAATATAAGAACAGCAATGACTTTTTTTTTATGGCATAGAGAAGACAAACAAGCACACAGGTCACCCGATGGTAAGTGGAAACTGTGACCCATAGACATTCGCATTCACAAGACTGCAATGCAATCCTAAAACTGCAAATGCGTTGCCAACACTGAGGACTAAGATGGAATGCCTCTATGCTAGTCATTTCACCGGCTGTCTTATCCCCAAACCGGATCACAACAATGCGAACACTGCTGTTCAAATAAAGAAAGGCAGACTGACGACCGAAGTTGTATACTAAGAGTTCCTTTTTAAACATTAATTAATTTTAATCCTATTATTAACGAGTTTAACTTTTACCAACAAACCCAAAGTAAATCTTGGTTCTCAATACGGAAGTTATCTCATTGTTCACCTTGCTAAATCTCTTGGATGAGAAACTATTTTAATTAAAAATTGTAGCAAGTTGGGACCAGGTTGGCTAACATTTTATGAGTTTAATTTATGGAACCACTTATATAGTGGATTTAAATTTACCAAATTGTACGTAGGGTAAAGTCACCAGTGGTCAGCCAGAGACCAGTAGTCGGTCTCTGCCTATACTTTTTATGAGTGGGATGAGTACGAAATATATATTTCCCACTCTTCGCCCATATAAGGTCGACTACTGGTCTCTGGCTGACCACTGGTGACTTTACCCTATATTGGTACAAGGTAATGTATGACAAAAAGCTGCATTTTGCAAGCCGTTTTAAATAAATCACTTAAAT
Organism: Acleris emargana; assembly: GCA_927399475.2. NCBI lineage: Eukaryota > Metazoa > Arthropoda > Insecta > Lepidoptera > Tortricidae > Acleris > Acleris emargana. Next base: position 3,860,578 of record OV656858.1, read on the forward strand.
TTCAAGCATCAAACTCACAATATTCATCTAGTCCCAATCTAAACTTAAGGCTTGTACAGTCACCTACATAGAGATTTTACCACTTTTGGACCTTATTACAATGCAATAAGGTGAAAAAATTATTACATCTCGACAGAAATAAAAATTTTATTACATAGAAGACATCCAAAACTAAAAAACAACTCGTGCTCATCACATAAATATTTAATACTAACTTTTGCCCGCGAGTCCATCTTCGTAGAACTGGGTTATCGATGCTTTCTCGGAAACTTTCCTATTTTCCACTATTAAAACTATCCTTTGACCATTTCTAGGACCTAACCTGTTCAGTGGATGAAGCGTGATTGAGTAACAAACATCCAAACTTACTCAATTATAATATTAGTAAGAAGTACGATGGTTCGGTCATTTGGAAAAGATGGATGAAAGAAGTTTGACGAAGGAGATATACAGATCGAAAGTGTGTGGAAGGGGTTGCCCTAGGCGAATTTTTTCGAATATAATCGGAGAAATACTGGAAAAGGGCCGAATCATAAGTACCTGAAACCGACGTGCGTGCATGACTTGATGTATGAATGTGGAAGAAGCGAAATAAATTTGTCAAGATCGTAGCAAGTGGAAAGAAGTGGTCTCTGCGTACCCCTCTGGGAAACAGGCGTGATTTAATATAATGTATGTATGTAGTAAGATAAAGTTAGATGTGTCCATTCAATTCATTTATGCATTTAATTACAATGTAATTTTACAGCATAAAATAACACCAAAGCACTTACACAATAAGTTATTAAATATAAATAGAAAAAATACATGCCAACAAGAAAAGTCATTAAATTAAGAACTTACCGGTAATAGAACCCAGGACCGCTAACTTCATAGCCGGGTCACTACCAACTATGCCAATGCGTCGATGTATTATTATGCATGTATTTTTAGACTTTACCCCGTGTAAATACGAGTATCCGCCGTCCCTTTAATGACAGGTAAGATTCAAGCTTAGCTGCATCTCTTGCATTGTAATTCAGTTAGTGCATTATAGAGCGAATGAACTGCGGTCGCAGCTTAGTATGCAACGGAGTCACTGAAAAAAAAAGTATTTACTCAAACATGCTCGGAAATATATGCTTTAATGTCACGAAATTAAGACATGAAGTTTCTTGTTTATGGCTCCCTAAATTACTTCAGGGCCTAGGCCTAAGAATTAATGTATGAAAGCCCTAAGAAAAAATATAATCGGCCGCTGCTCTAACTTTTTAAAGCTTACTAACATTAAACTGACAAAGGAAAAATTACATACTGCCAACCAGCACTAGACTCTGTAAACATATTTTGCGACATTAAAAATAAAACAAAATCTATGGTACTATAATAATTTATATGCATTCTTGCGATTGCCATCGTAAGATTGCAGTTCTGAGATTGCACAGACGTGAGATTGCCATCGTAAGATTGCACAGTCTTCAGATTGCCGTCGTAAGATTGCACGGTCTTCAGATTGCCGTCGTAAGATTCCAGTCTTGAGATTGCCATCGTAATATTGCAGTCTCGAGATTGCTATCGTAAGATTGCCCATATATGTCAAAAGCGTGTTATTTTGACACGTGAGGGCTTCTTGTTTAACGCAATCGCAATCGTTTTCATTTTGAAAATCGAAGTTTTGTCTGCATACATAATGAAACCAATAGGGTATAGTCACCAGTGGTCAGCCAGAGACCAGTAGTCGACCTTATATGAGTGCGAAGAGTAGGAAATATATCTTTCGTACTCTTTCCACTCATACAAAGTATAGGCGTAGGCCAGCTATAGGTCTCTGGCTGACCACTGGTGACTTTACCCTCCACTAGAAGCCGGTTGCGATGGCGAATGCGTTAGGCAATCAAAATAAATTACAGTCTGTGAGCACTTAGAAGATGCTTCGGTTTTCTACTTCTCTCTCACTCGCACTTAATAAGATCGTACGAGAGCGAGTGAGAAATAAGTACAAACCCGAAGGACCATCTAAGAGATATCGCACTGTAATGTTTTGCCCCGTTGCAACCACTGTACCTATATGATATCCTTTTGGGAACTTTAGGTAAATTGGCTCTGCATATTTCCAATCGCTAATTATGAGTTACCTACTAAATTGTAGCGAAAACAGTCATTAGTTCAAGTTCAAGGTCGTTGAAATATGTGGGAGTGCTTAAAGCGGGAATTCTCAGAACTATACCGGCTATAAATAGAATTCCCCGATCAAACACACGCCTCTTAATTATTCCGCAGTAATTTAACACGAATAACAAATTAATGATCAAGTTTTGGCGAATAATGTTACAATTTATTTATAATTCATACATTTCAACATTTCAATTAGGGTTAGATTCATAAACTTATAAAGGATTGCAGTCTATACAGGGTGTAAGGGACGGCTCACCGAAAACTGAAACCATAGCTTCAGACCATTGCACTGAACTGAAATCCAGTGGAAATTTTCCCGGGAAATTTTTCTCGTTTTTTACGTGAAAATGCCGTTTTTACAGTTTTTTTTACATAATGAGCTTCAGTATGTCATAATATGTTGTCCTAGATCGGTTTATATGGAAAAAAAAACGAGAAAATTTTCGTTTTCCCGGGAAAATTTCCACTGAATTTCAGTTCAGTACAATGTTCTGAAGCTATGGTTTCAGTTTTCGGTGAGCCGTCCCTTACACCCTGTATATTAAAGCAAGGTGAAACCAGTCTAAAAACAAGCTTTAAAAAACCCAATTGCTGTTTGGATAAAGTCGTCACTTTAATGTTACATAGTTATCATGCATAATAAAAAAAATACTGCTAATTTCAGATTTAATTGCAACATGGTGCTAACCAACTTTATATCGTTATTAATCCCAAATGATCATAAAAAATGAAAAATCATTAACCAGTTTTTTTCAAAGTTCGTTTTGTTGGTTAGCAAAGATGGCTTTTTAATACCTATTCAATGATAACCCATTTGTCATACATCGTCGACTTTTTTTTACGTAGTAATCAAAATTCAATATGGCGCAATCAAGTAGACGCCATATTGAATTTTGATTACTGTCATATCTTTATTGACACACAAAATTAAGGTAAAATTATTGACATAATCATAATGGGTCCACGCATTTGTTTCTAAAAGGCCACAAAGGAACAAACATAATATACTTAAATAGACTGATAAACACATTACATGTCCTCCGGCAGTCGGGTAAAGAGAGTGTCAATCACTAGAGGACCCCCGTCTTCCGTGTAAAATTATTTAGTTAACCGCTGTTCCCCCGAAGGAGGAGTCTCCTTGCGCAGTTGGGTACCATTATCTAAAAAAAAAACACGTTTGTTGTATGAAAGCTCCCCTTTAATATTTATTTAATTCTGTTTTTAGTATTTGTTGTTATAACGGCAAAAGAAATCACATCTGTGAAATTTTCAACTGTCTAGCTATCACGGTTCGTGAGATACAGCCTGGTGACAGACAGCCGGACAGACGGACAGCGGATTCTTAGTAAACCCTAAAAAAGAGCTGTAACGAGTCCTCTTCTTACAACCTAGTCTGTGCCTAAGCCCTGTCTGGCTTCAAATTGGAAGCATCCGTGCGCCGCCGCTACAAACCTCTGATCTTATGTTCGCTGAATACAAGGCGCTTTTGTTAGAATCCCGTACCCCGAATCTGTCAGTGTCTCTCGTTTCAAACTGTACAGCTAGATGGCGCCGAAACTGGCTTTGAGGCAGACGAAGTAAATTTGAGCGGGATGACTGAGGTATTTTTTCTTTTTTTATATTCTCTTGCAAAGGAACGTTCGATACAGTTTAAAAAAATCGGACAAAAGCGTGTCGGAACATGCTGTACACTAAGCATTGGGTTCTGAAAAAAATATGTTGTAAAACAACAAACTTTCTATAGTTATTTGTTGTTGTAATAGATGATTTTTAGTAGGTAGTTTTACTTGTGGAAGGACCTTGTGCAGGGTCCGTCCGGGTTGGTACCACCATCTTATCCATTAACCTACCGCTAAGCAGCAGTGTTCGCATTGTTGTGTTCCGGTTTGGGGATAAGACAGCCGGTGAAATGACTAGCATAGAGGCATTCCATCTGAGTCCTCAGGGTTGGCAGTGCATTTGCAGTCTTGTGAATGCGAATGTCTATGAGCCACAGTTTCCTCTTACCATTCAGGTGGCCTGTGTGCTCGTTTGCCTTCCTATGCCATAAAAAAAAGGTATAAACACTTTAGTATCTCAAGAACAATCAAGAACTTATACTCAATCAATACATTTTCTAGATTTTTAGTATTTGTAGCTCTTGTTGTGTAGGGGGACCCCTACTAAATCTGGTGACAGACAGTCGGACAGACGGACCGACGTACAGACGGACAGCGGATTCTTAGTAAACCATAGAAAAGAGCTGTAACGAGTCCTCTTCTTTCAACCTAGTCTGTGCCTAAGCCCTGTCTGGCTTCAAATTGGAAGCATCCGTGCGCCGCCGCTACAAACCTCTGATCTTATGTTCGCTGAATACAAGGCGCTTTTGTTAGAATCCCGTACTCCGAATCTGTCAGTGTCTCTCGTTTCAAACTGTACAACTAGATGGCGCCGAAACTGGCTTTAAGGCAGACGAAGTAAATTTGATCGGGATGACTGAGGTATTTTTTCTTTTTTATTATTCTCGTGCAATGGAACGTGTTCGGATTCAGTTTAAAAAACCGTCGGAACATGCTCGATGTAAGGTTCCGAAAAAAAAATGTCGGTAAACAACAAACTTTCTATACTTAGTTATTTGTTGCTGTCATAGATGATTTTTAGTAGGTATAAACACTTGAGTCCTGTATCTCAAGAACAATCAAGAATACTCAATCAATACATTAGCTAGATTTTTAGTATTTCTAGCTCTAGTTGTGTAGGGGTCTAATAATATAAGAAGTATAATAAAAGGTAATTATGTAGTACGGAATGCCATCCTAACGGTATAGGAAAAAAGGTTAGAATATCAAGTTTCACAACGATCGAACTTTACAATAATAAATAACGTTTTTTTTTCTCACGAAAAATATAATCCCCACCAATTACGAGGCTCCGGAGTTCCAGAGCCACTGTCATAAAACCCCCCAACTCTTTCCTCGGAAGGTTTAACTGCCTTATTGGGTATTCCAAAGGCATGGCCCGTAAAAATTGGCATTACTTCACACTTAGGAGGTCTTTAAAATTCCTCTCGTGCCACGTTTTTGCATTGAAAGTGGCTATTACCTGACTTTTGGCCCGGCACATGTGCTGTACAAAGTTTGCAAGTTCTTAAAAATTATGACCCTGCGTGAATGTTTCCAGTGATTTGTATTAGATGTTTAAAAACGCTTGACTTTTATTTTATTTTATTCTTTATTGATGGTAGGGTCTTGTGCAGGGATCACCAATCGCTTGCAAGAGCTTAAACAAGCAGCACTCTCATTATTGTGTTCCGGTGTGGGGATAAGAAAGATAAAATTACTGGGATCCCTTTGTCAATTTTAAAAGTCAGAAATTTGATTTCCATATTATTTTATGCTCATAAGTATCGATACCTAGTCATAAAAAATAGAAAAAATTGCGCTTAATAATTACAACGTTAATTATCCATCATGAGAAACATTATATTCTAGAGTACTAAATTTAATTTGCATAGCGTGTCAAAGGTATATTGATACAATAATTTTTATTCATAATATGTTTCTCTATCCTAAAGATCCAGTGCAATAAACTAGCGAAACGGGCGAACAAGTCTGGTCAATGCAAAACCGAGTCTGTTAGCTTAGGCTTAGCAGGCTAAGGGGGGAGCGTAGCGTAGTGTTAGGTTTTTTTATATTCCCACATAAATATGACTGAGTCACAGATCTTACTTACCATCTGGTGGAATGTGTGTTTAAAATTAGGTTAAATCTCACAATCATGCCTTTTGAAATGAACCTTATCGTATCGAAATGATTTCACCACCACAGCTATAGTCGCGTGTGTTGTGTGTAGCTATGGACCCGATTTGACAGTTGTCAACTAGGTATCTACATGTCGTGTTTGATTGAGGGTAACTTATCACAAGTCCGAAGTTTTCTTTCCCAATTATTGCATTTGTCCGAAAATGTGCAAGTGAGAAATATTTCTGACAAACAAAAAAGATTTTGATTTGATTTGATTTTTCTGAATTCATTGACTTTTCTAAACTTTCAAAGATATTAATAGATTATTTTTGCTTCATTTCAAAGCAATCCTGAAAAATTTAAAGCAATCAAATTAAAATGCTTTTCTTACTTTTGAAAATTCGGACAATTGAAACAGTTTAGAACAATAATTCAGGCAATAACCGTTTTTGAGGCATGTTTGAGGTTATGTTTAGTACTTGGTTGACAGCTGTCAGATCGAACCTCTTAGAACGGCGTGACTATAGCGATCACATTCTTCAACATACGGTGCAAAACGCAGTATAGAACGTAAGCTAATGAAAGACACGCGGAGGTTCAAAATGGAACTCATTTCCTATACAACTGTGACACATTTACGTAGATGGAAGCGCGGCTATCATAATGGCTTCTATTTACTGTTCGCTGAGGTGTTCTTTTTCTAGTAACGGCTTGTTTTCAAAAGGTTGATCGTTCGAGAGGAGTCATATAAGCGAGTTTCAAGCTACCTAATTGAGAATGTACTATAATACCAACCCTATAATATCATTTGCATGCTTGACGGGACAACTTAAAGTCTCCGGTTAATACGACGTCTGTCAAGTTGATATTCTGAACTCAACTCCACAACTTTACTAGTAGTGGTAGGACTGTGTGCACACCAACTACCAAGTAGCATTGTTCGCATTGTTGTGTATCCGGTGTGGGGATAGGACATTAAATTACAAGTATAGAAACAATTTTAGTCCTCAGTGTTGATATAGTTTTAAGTATAAATTGAGTTTCTGGCTCTAAGACCGTTGTTTATATACCCTTCAGAAATATTAAAATCGAGCCTGACATTTTAACTTTAAGTTTTAATCTAGCTGACTGACATTTTACTTTTAATTTAATATTTCTCAATTATTTGAATATAACTGTTTGTGTACTCTATTTTTTATATTTTGGATTGTTTGGTAAAGAATAAAATATCTATTCACTCTTACCTTGAAAACACCAAGGTTATATGATTCCGGGAATACAGTCGAAGGGAAAGCGTTACACTCCCTAGCAGTGCGAATAAGAAACGACGCAGCAAACCGCCGCGTGCGAACCATTGGGTATTCTACCACATGTGGATGGAAGTCCTCTCGGCGTCTAGAAGACCGATGTGAGAAAGTGGAGGGTGTGATGAGGTCATGCAGTTCTTGGGCACACTCTTCATAATAAATAAATAAATACATATCAGGGGACAATGTCACACCAATTGATCTAGTCCCAATTTAAGCTCTAGGCTTGTATTATGGGTACTAGACAACGATATAAATACTTATATAGAGAAATATATACTTAAATACATAGTAAACATCCATGACTCAGGAACAAATATTCGTGCTCATCACACAAATATCTGCCCTTGCCGGGATTTGAACCCAGGACCGCTAGCTTCGTAGGCAGGGTCACTACCAACTAGGCCAGCGCGTCGTCAAATATACCGAGAGACAAGCCATTGCCATAACATAAAAACTCTTTTGCCGTGCCCTCTGTATGTAAGGTTAGATCTTTTAAACTACTCCACGGATTTTAATGCAGTTCTCAGCAATAGATACAGTGATTCAAGATAAAAGTTTGTATGTAGTTATATTTTATTTTTTTTATAGCATGGGAAGGCAAACGAGCACACAGGCCACCTGATGGTAAGTGGAAACTGTGACCCATAGACATTCGCATTCACAAGACTGCGAATGCGTTGCCAACCTTGAGGACTAAGATGGAATGCCTCTATGCTAGTCATTTCACCGGCTGTCTTATCCCCAAACCGGAACACAACGATGCGAACACTGCTGCTTGGCGGTAGGTTAATGGATAAGATGGTGGTACCAACCCGGACGGACCCTGCACAAGGTCCTCCCACAAGCAAATTCACTCTTCAATTATATAAATCCCGTTTGAATCAATTAAGTTGTTTGGAAGTTATTGTGCCCCGTAAACGATGTCATTTTTTTTGTTCTTTCTTAGTGTTAAAAAATAAACAAATTCAAATCTACTGCAAAGGTGTTAGAGTATGAAGAGGTGTTTTAAGCTCCTTGTTTGCTCAGAAATATTTGGTGACTGTACACCCTTATTTATTACCTGTAACTTTCTGGAGTTGCTATTTGACGTGTAAAAAGCACACACGGCAATGAAGTAGGCATTTATTGTGTAACTTTTTTGACAACTGCCTCGGTGAGCGTCTTCTTTGGAAACGAATATTATGTACTTATGCATATTTGTGTTTGTGTGTGTCGAGTTAGTCTTACTGTCTTTACTAATATTATAAGTAGGCATCGGAGTTTTTGTCGCACGGTAAGACTAATAGCAAGCTATGGAGTCGTCATTTGCCATAAATCTAAACTCTTATTCATATTCATACTCATTTATTTAATTTATCTTAAAATGCCTCTATAGCGGTCGGTCTAGGTCAAGTTATATAATTATTTTTTTTCTATTAGATTATAAATTCATAACTTGAACTATTTTAACATACAATTCGCCACTAGTGCGGACCAAAACATTCCCTTCTGCCGTGTTTTAATGTATCTTTTGTTTGTTTATAAAATGATCTCTCTGTCACACATTTCCACGCGCGTTGAAATTAAAATCTTTAAAATTCGCAAACCCCTAATAGGACCGGAATTTTCGCAGACAACCCTATATCAACGTGTTCGCAATAAAACAGCGCTTATGATGATATAATTTTTTTTTAATTATCCAATCCAGTGAAAGTAACTGGCATCGATATACCTGTTTATACCTGACAACCCAGTAGTTCGCCCAGGTAAATAGTGGACAACCCAACGGCTGCACATTCTATATGTTTTATACTTTCAGTCAGGACAATTTTTTTTTATTATCCTTATGTTGCAACATTTAATTAAAAATCATTTTTTGAAAAATAATTAAAAATAGTCTGCCCAGGATTTTTTTAGCGAACCCACTTTTAATATGTTTTCTAATATACTAAATTCATGATAAAATATGTTTCGTTGTATTATCAGCTCGGTGAAGGTCGATTTAGGTTCGGATCTTAGACTAAAAGTTATATCACTGAAACAAAGCAATTAACCTACATGCTCGTTTGCCTCCAACAAAAATATCTGATACTGTTACAAAAACTTAGTAAAGTACAGCGAGCCGCAGTAACACGTCACAACTCGGTTGTTTCTTGTTCGCGATACCATCTCTCGTTTAAGATTACTTTTCTTCCAGGCTTGACAAACGATTACAGAATAATCTTACCTACGAAAACAATCTTGTTTTAATATTTTTTCATACGCAGATGAAGTTTTTTTAACAGAAAGTAAGTTTAAATGGGGATTTGGTGTGGTTTGGTGAATTTTATTTGGACAATTGAAAGTGAAGTAGTAGTCTATATTAAGTTTTTAAGGTTTATGGCACACAGCAGGTGGTCTATGGTTTGATCTTAAGATTGCAATGCTTTATAACCCTTTACACCCGAGCTGATACGATTGTAACGTTTTTTTTCTAATTGAATTTGAACCATGAAAAATTAAAATAAAAGTGATACGAATGTGAGGTTCTTTTTTAAATTAAATTTGAATCGTGAAAAATAAAATTACCACGAAAAAAAATTTTTTTTTTTCAGTTGGTCTTCTTAAAAAACAGTCTGAATCGCTCGGTTGTAAAGGGATACAATTGATGTTTGATTTGTTATTCGTGTTGACTTCATGCGAAATAATTGGCCACGGGCTGGGAACACTATTCTAATATTAATTTGTCCGAAAGGTATGCTATGCTGGAAATATTTTAAATTAAATGCATAATTTTATTGCTAAGCTTTAGGTTAGGTTTAATTTATAAACGATAGGAAAAAATAAAATCGTTTATCAAAACATTGCATTCGGAATTATGAAATTTCAGAAATTAGATTAATTTGGAATTATGACTCTTTGAAATTATGTAATGTACCGCTAATAAGACCTTATTACTATTATTATTTTAATTTATTTCAATTTTGCATCTACGAGTATAAGCAAGTGATATACTTTCGCTATTAGCACGCCAGAGGGTCAAAGTTTGCGTAAAAACTGTAAAAGCCTGATATTTTTTTTTTTTTTGTTAATGTGTAGTTTTAACTTAGATTATAATATGTGTAATTAATGCGCTTAGGACGCTAGATCTCACTTTGTTGTTATGTTTAATATTTTATAATTGTTTATTTAAATTGTAGTATTTTTATTATTTGTAGACTAACTTTTATGCTGTGTTTCTTTTAAATGTTCTATTTCTTTTCTTGTTTTGGCCATCTTTCTCATGCGGGTCCAGCTGAAAATCAGCGCTGCGGCTCCGTGCCACAGCACCACGCTGAGCTGGTACTCCGTCTCGGCTATTTTATTTTTAATTAGTTAAATAGATTTTGTAATTTTATTTTATTTTCTCAAATGTGTGTGTATTTTTTTGTGTTTATTTTATAGCCGAATAAATGATTCTATTCTATTCTATTCTATATGATATGATATGATATGATATGATATATGATGAACATACATCGTTATCGCGGGAGCAAAAACAAATCTATTAAAGAACACATATAACAGAATGTCGGTTCAGTATAAACGGAATATTCTGCCTATACACTCTAAGCCTCTAAGAAGTTCTTCATATCTTGCACGAAATTTTCGCTGGAAACAGTCAATTAAACTTGTCTTACAATTTGTAAACGCTTTTAAAAGTCAACGTGTCAGCTTTAATAAAATAATATAAAAGTCAAATATTTTTGTCCAGAACTAGTTTAATTGCTTTAAATATATTTCATATTTAATTTAGATATATTTTTGTATATTTTTGTACATGTCAAATCAATCAAGAATGACAAATGTCTAAAGTAGCAGGAAAAGTGACTGAAGAGGTTGAGGTTAGGATTGCGTATCTAATCTCTTTAAATATGTACTACTAATCAAGTCAAATACGGAGGTAAGACATTTGAAATAATATGATACATTTTGAACTCGTAGGTATAAACGTTTATCGATACGAGTGTCACTTCTGTTATTGCCTATTTGTCATAATCTTTGACTACTGTCAAATCGTTTTTGCTCCCGCGATAACTATGTATGATGATGAATGAAAAAGTCAGAGAGAAATGTGGACTAAAAGAAGACGTGGTGACTAGGATTTAAAAGGGCATGCTTCGATGGTTCGGTCATTTGGAAAGAGATATACAAAGCAAAAGTGTGTGGAAGGGTCGGAAAGGGAAGCCCTAGGCGTAGTTTTTCGAATCAAATCGGAGAAATACTGGAAAAGGGCCGAATCTTAAGTACCCGAAACAAACGTGCGTGCATGACTCGATGTATGAATGTGGAAGAAGCGAAAGAGATTTGTCAGAATCGTAGCTGATGGCAAAAAGTGGTCTCTGCCTACCCCTCTGGGGAACAGGCGTGATTTAATGTAAGTATGTATCTCGTATGGAAGGTTCTTGAGTGGCGTCCGCGGACCGGGAGACGAGCTATAGGTAGGCCTCCAACAAGATGGAGTGACGACCTTGTAAGGATCGCGGGAACGCGGTGGATGCGAAAAGCACAAGACCGGTCTGAGTGGAGAGCCTTGGGGGAGGCCTATGTCCAGCGGTGGACGTCTTTAAGCTGACATGATGATGTATGAATGATATGATGTGGTATGATCTTAGAGCATGATACAGAGAAAATAAAATCATACCATCTTAAAAAAACTAAACATACTTTAAACTCTTTTGAAAGCGGCAGCCTGAATTAAAGTTCAATGCTAGGTATACGCTAGTTTTAAATTTTAAAATATCCCCATACTGGAGGTAAAGTAGTCTAAAATCCTTGCAACACGCTCGCTTGAGCTTAAATAAGATGTTCCCGCGAGAATACGATGACGTTTTTGCAGTGTGTTGCAAGGTATTAACTTTGACGGATTAGTATATTATTGCCAAGGCGCGGAAAGTAAGGGATTTCCTGACGAGGTCGTGGAGAAATACTAGTCAGGAAGAAAAAGCTTCCTTAAGGTGGGCCTGAACTCAATTTGAAACTAAACCTGCGCAAAATGATATTAAATTAATACGCACTGAAGTTGTTCTAGGTTAAGGCCGGTTAATTCGATAAAGAAGTCGAATGCCCCAACGTGTGGCTCTCGCCAAGAACGGCGTGGGGGGGAGAATCACTGGGTTTTTAGTGAGAATTCTGGCCACTCTTGGTTGGTGAGTCCCAAACACGGACCTAAAAATACGGACGTACACATACATACATATCTTTACGTCTGTAATCCCAGAGTGGGCTAGGCAGGGCTACAGAATTAAATACAGCTTTAAAAACTTGGTGACAATTGTGAAACCACATTTAGAACACATAGGCAAAAATACGGACGTAACCTCGTCTAATCATGAGTGAAGCATGCAAATTTGCTATCTTGGCCGTGCACAGCACATGCACAAACGTAAACTATCACTCGTGCCTCGGTGCTTTGTCTTACCTAGTGAGCGGTAAGTCGTGTATAACGAACGAAAGTGCCAACCATGCATGCTTCACGCCTTTTTTAGTGCAACGTTACGTCCGTATTTTTGTTAGGTCCGTGATCCCATTTAAACTGTTTAGACTCCCCCGGTTAAAAAAAGGTTGATTTGTCGTAGATCGTCAACCTATTTCTAAAACCGCTTATTCTCTCTGCCTTGTTGACTCAGCGCATTCAAGTCATGTGACAGACACGTCTGCTCGGCACTCTTAAAGAAAAATGTGACGCTAACATGTCGCTTCGAGACTAAATTTAAAATTCAACTTTTTAACGTCGCCCGAGTTGGCATACGTTTCGTTTGAAAGTGAAATAACGTTGACATTATGTCTAATGGTTAGAAGAAAAGGTCATAGGAATATGCCGTATGAGTTTTACATACGCCCAAGAAAGAGGGGTTAAGAGGTTCATAATATTTAATATAATGTACGTATGTATGTTTGCATGCCTGTAGCACTATGGGTTCTATGTTCGTAGGCAGTTTTCGCTACAAAGCAGAAAAACGCTGGAACCAGTTACGAGCGTAGAGCGTAACGTAGCATGTAGCGTAGCGCTACGCTGCAGTGGATCTGCTAGAAGATACATAAAACTAACAACAGAGCCAACTTTTTTTAATATTTAATTTAAATTGTATCTTTATATTTTGCTTAGTGTAAGAGCTAGCAAAACATTACAAAAATTGCAATGGAACTTTGATAGTTAGAAAAATAAGTAGAAGAGCTTTCGTCTCCTTGATTCTTATTATCGGGCTGTTCTTTTGACAAGGTAGGTCATCCTTTCAGTAATCCTTCTACGAAATTGGTAGTGTCACTGCCGATGATTCCTGAAATGAAATGGTAGGACCTTGTTCAGTGTCCGTCCAGATTGTTACCACCAGAGAGTAGTTTCATCTAAGGCTTGAGGATGGAAATGTAAATATATCTTATCTTATTTTATCTTACCTTACAAATTACAAAAAAATGCAAATTTTGTTTGTTCTACTCACTCTGATCATGATTTGAGTCTTAGCCGTTAGCTGAATATGTTTTGGTTTACATAATTTTGTATGTTTATCTCACCAAAGTACCCAACTGTCCGGCTCCGATTTAGTTTATTTTGATATAAGTCAGAAAATAACCTAAATTCCACAGAGAATTAAAAAAATAAATATTGACCTACTGGTTTGATTATAATAATATGTTTAAGTAAATGAAAAAATTAAAAGGATGTGTTTTGTTATATCGGCTAAAATTCATATTTGAAAAAATACCAAAGAAAGCGTATTTTCGATGAGAAATAGATAACTTTGAAGGGTATTTCTTTAAAGTGAATTAGTGATTTTTCAGTACTTTGGAGGACAATTTGCCCCAAAAGATTGAACATTGGCAGCTAAAAAAAATTATTAGTTATTTTAGACTACTCTCTAACATAATATATCAAAATAAACCAAATCGGAGCCGGACAGTTGGGTACCCTTCCTTGTCAGTCTAGTACCTAACCTACGCCTATAAGCCTAGAGCTTACTTTGGAACTAGGTCAATTCGAGTGAGATAATCCCCAGATATGTATCCATTAAACAATGCCCACCGAACATTCATAAACCGAACTCAAACAGCTCCCAATCTCAACCATACCCTTGCGATCCAAACTCATTTTCTAGGTTAACAATACATTATTAGCGGCTCAAAAGTAAGCCGAAAAGTATGAAACCTTTTTTTTTCCGTAATCCTTTACCAGGTGGGATAAGCAAGTAATTTTGAGGGAAACTTGTGGGACAAGTCTGGGGATCCCGGCGGCCATCTAATAAATATAAGGAGATATTACATCGTATAATACCAACCTTGTGCTTCTAACTGCACCATACCATAATATCAACCTTATTTTCAACATATAGGGTCTAATTTGAACGTGTGACTTGTGATATAGTATAATGAAAACGCGTAACAGTGTTAAGTGTTGTGTTTGCACGTTCAGTTGGTATGACTATTAATTAATTGAGGGTTAAAACGGGTAAGGATATAAGGTTAATCGAAGTAGAGACGGAGTGTGAAACATCTGGTTTAAGTACGGTTCGTAACGTTATTACCAATGACACGGAATGGAGTTGAATGCTAATATTAATACGGAAGTTTGGCGCTCAATATGTTTTAACGTTCGTTGCCGCTGACTGATAGTTGTATATTACTTTAACACCGAAGTGTGTAACTAGTACTGAATGTATGAAGGTGGCAGTTTTACGGTTACGTTTATGCAAAATATGATCAAAGTTTAAATGTAATCAACGCTTAATAACAATGTAAACGGTCATAGAGGAGTAAATTTGAACCTACAATAATTAGAATGTGTTGCTTTTAAGTGTATTTGGAACTTGAATTTTATTTTCTGTGGGTACTTGCTAGTCATAAATGATATTATTATAGAAGATAAAATATTTCTCAAATTTAATTTTGTTAGATATTTTTTTTTTTAGGCAGGAAAATCAATTAAGTACAATATTTCCAATCGACTTAACGACTTATTCTACTCCTGACGCTTTAATGTGCCCCCAATCAACATAAACAGGCCTGATTGACCTTGACCTTCAAATGATAATAATACAAGGTCATCAAACTCGTTTACGATCAACAAGATAAAATTACGATTTTACGACCAACAAAATTCCTGTCGGCGTCACGACATGCGATAAATCGAAACATCCCTTCTTATACGAAATTCTGAGGTGTAATTTATTATTTTCTAGACCTATAAATATTCAATCCACAGATATCCTATGTTTCATCTTTAGCCTACAGGGTTGCCTACGTCCTTATGTTTCAACATGCTTGTGTTTTAATGCAAAACGGAGGAAGCATTTTTTATAAAGATTAGCCTTATTGGTAGTGACCCTGCCTATGAAATTAACGGGAATAGGTTCGATGCTGGGTCAATGCAAATGGTTTTCTGATGAGCTAACTGTTAATTTATTTCGCGGTCTTGAATGTTTTTTTATGTATGGAAGATTTGATTTTTCTATTTAAGAACATTATATAATAGTATGGGCTTGTAGTACAAGCCTGGAGCTTAGTTTAAAGACATCTTTCTTGAGGTAAAGCGGGAGATTATATCCTTATTATATAATATACTAGAGGACGCTTGCGATTTCATTCGCGTAGAATTACTATTCCCGCTACTCCCCCCATTTATTCCTGTTGGGGGTCGATTTTCGGAAAATCCTTTCTTAGTGCTCCTCATCATCATGAAAGGAACCCCGGTGCCAATTTCCAAGTTTTTTAGTTAGGGTCCGGCTGTGCGTTGATATACAAGTCACTGAGTCAGGTTTGCCTTTTGCAATCATATAGATTTACAATCATTTGCACAGCAAAATTCTTAGCCGTCGAGTTTTGACCAAAAAAATACCGAATTAATGATCGAGTATAAATTATGAAACTTTTTTTTTTATGTCATGTGAAGGTAAACGAGCACACAGGCCACCTGATGGTAGGTGGAAACTGTGACCCATAGACATTCGCATTCACAAGACTGCAAATGCACTGCCAACCCTCAGGACTAAGATGGAATGCCTCTATGCTAGTCAAAAAAAAGACTGCTTCTTAAAAATAGTACAGCTATCGCGTCGAATATTATGTATACTAAAGCAAATTGACAGACGTGTAGATATTATTGGCGTCTTGCCAACGTATATTTATATTTATGACTCTGACTGTACATAGTACTGAAACCGCAGTTTAGAAAAACTAACATTTTAACTCAAAATCGACACTGCGACTTTTTCGCCTGTATACGAATGATATTCTAGTTTATTCAGTCGTTCATTCGCGGATAGTTCTTGTTCAGTGAACGCGTTACGATCTGAACGAGTGAATGAATGAAGGGGGCGAAGGTGGGCCGCAAAAAAAAGTAACTTGAATAACTGCTTTTATTTAGGTCAGTCGTTGCATAAACCAAAATTGCTGAAACTTGTCTAATTTTTTGAGAACTTAGGTTACCTTGTGGATTTTGAGGATTAGCAATTGCAAGGCTCAAACAGCAAAACCTATCATAAGTTTCGTTTTAGTGGTGGTAAGACCGGATTACTGCAACAATACAATACAAAATAATACTCTTTATTGAACAACAAAAAAACAATACACGGAACAGACAGAGAAATAATAAAATACAAAAATACATGACAGGCGCTGCAAACTAATAGCTTAAGAAGTAAAACTTTTTCGAACAAAATCTAATAATATAAAAATATTTTATCTGTAAAAACCGTTCAACTTTACATAATAGTAAATGTGGTAAAATGTGTTCAGAATGACCCTAACTATCACCCCTTAAAACCCCTACACCCAACTGCCAAACATCCTGTAAGTATACGTACATATAATCTCCGCACTTTCTTTACTTAAGTATATTAATACCCAAAAAAATAAGTAAATACAAGTTCGCTGCCTATACTAGTTTAAAATGATGGCGCTCGGTTTATTTAGAACATGAAAGCAACTTTTAAATTCTGCAACTTTCTAGTTTCTAAAGTGAAAACATTAACAATACCGAGTTACTATACTAACAGTGGAGTCACTTCGATTCTTTTCAGAAACTATTCCTAATACTATTCTATAAGTTGGGAATCGTTCGTAGTTTGCTACTTTGTCGGCACTATAAAGTAATAGATTTGTTCTGGAAGATTTTATCTCTTGAGGAAATATTGCGATGGAAGCAATAGCTTTAATATTTATTGGATTGGATAATATCGTAAGTTGACTTAGAGTATTTGTCTAAAGTTATTCAATATCATAGTAAATAGAGAAAATTAAAAAAAAACTATGCTCCTTTTTTACCAGTGAATCTCGTAGTTAGTTTAGTTTATTTATTAATCGATGTAATATTACAATATAAATTGCATTGTATGTCAAAAAATAAGAAATCACACTGACATCGTCAAAACATAAATACTTATAACGAAAAATGCAAAAAAATCTAGTAGTTCACTAATAGGTCAGTCAAACAGAAGTCGGTTTTTTAATGGAAAATATTGTAAGTCGCCGACTTCAGTTGGACTAACCTATTATTTTAATATATATATATATATATATATATATATATATATATATATATGTATATATATATATTTTCAGATATCTCAGATCCATAGGTTGTTAGTTACAAAAACACATATAAAAACTAAGTTAGTACAGTAATAATATTAATATTTCAGTGTCGTAAGACATGAAGGTCGGTGTATCGGCGGAGAATATCCGAATCCCACCTCCCTGCTATCATTTTCAGGATGCTATTTGTGCTCCCCCTCATCTGCCTCACCACAGAGGCCGTCTTCTTCCGTATTATGGCATAAAAGTCCTCTACGCTAGCTCTGGCAAACATCCCAGAGGCGCTGCAGAATCGAGGAAGCCCAAACAGCATCCTGAAAATGTTATTGTATTGGATTCGCAGGGTATTGTAGGGCCTCAGCCCGAAACTAGCCCACAGGCCGCACGTATAGAAACTTTGACAGTAAGCTCTAAATAACGTCAGCTTCACTTGAGCACTGCAGCGCGCGAACCTGTGCGCCAGCATCCCGCCTCGGACCGACAACGCCCTGCGCTCCCGCTCTATATCGAGATCGTCTTTTAGGTCCTCGGTCACAATATGACCTAGGTATTTGAACCGTGTAACACAATTTAAAGGAACTCCGCTTAACAATATTTTGGGCGAGTAGGCTGGACATTTAATTTTACCTTTGAAAATCATGAACTCACTTTTAGTAGCGTTGTACTTCAAACCGTGCTGTTGTGCATACACCTCGCATGAATTAATAAGCTTTTTAAGGCCTGATACTGATGGACTCAGCAGCACCATATCGTCTGCATAACTAATATTATTTACACAAACATTATCAATTCTACAGCCGGCACGAATGCTGCTGAGCCCCTCAATCAGTTCATTCACATACAAATTAAATAATCTAGGTGAGGTTAGCCCCCCCTGCCTCACCCCACACTTCAGCACATATGGATCTGAATATTCTTTAGCCCACTTTACCACGTTTATTTGATTGCTATACCAGTGCGACATGATTCCTGTCACAGCCGGATTTATGCCTCTCTCCTTCAGCTTTGACCACAGTATATCATACGACACGGTATCGAAAGCCTTAGAAAGATCTAAGAAACAAGCATAAATGGGCGTATTTCTCTTAACATAATAGCTAACTGTATGTTTTAAGGCTAATATTGCACTTTCAGTAGATAGTCCTTCACGAAAGCCGAATTGGGCATCATGTAATTTGACATGCAGGTTCAAAAACGTGTCAAGAATCCTATCTAGTACCTTTGCGGTGACTGTAGCTAAAGAAATCGGCCTATAATTACTCTTATCCGCGAGATCTCCTGTAGAATTCTTAACTAGGGGAATGACCACGGTTTTCATCAAATCCGGAGGTAAATAAGTGTGTTTCACGCAGAGCGTGAACAGCATAGATAATAACCTCCCAATGTGCGAGCCCGCGTGCTGGAGGTGCTCAATGCTGAGTCCGTCGTGCCCCGGAGACTTACCTCTTTTCATGTTAGCTATAGCTAGTCTAACGTCTTTAGCGGAGACTACAATTGACTGACCTGTCAGATTGGACTCATCATTGAACCCCTCCCGCACGCGATGGTAGGGGGGCTCCATCTTAAAATAATCCCTGAAAATGTTAGCGACATCTTTGGGATCACTAACGCCATCCACACAGGCCGACAGACTTGGTTTATGATTCATTTTTTTGGTACTTTTCCAAAATTTTCCAAACTGTTTAGTTGAATGTTGTGTCGCCAATATGTCACATTGAATCTGCACTTGATTATTTTGACAGAACTTAAGCTTAGATTTAAAAATTCTACGACTAGTGCACATCTTTTCATAAATAGGACCACTATTGGGCTTCCCATGTGATACAAAATAAAAGCTATTTTTAGCTTATTTGCAGTTTTTTGTTTTTTTAAACCATAATAAGCTTATTTTAGTCCCACTTCTTAGTTGATATTATGGAACTGTAAGACATTTCATGCTCTGTGTCTTTAGCTATTTCTCTGTCAGAGATTGTCTAGAAGAGATCGCTATTTAACTTAAGACCGCCGTATGTATACGTATAATTTAAATGTAGGTACTCTT
This sequence comes from Acleris emargana, assembly GCA_927399475.2. Taxonomy (NCBI): domain Eukaryota; kingdom Metazoa; phylum Arthropoda; class Insecta; order Lepidoptera; family Tortricidae; genus Acleris; species Acleris emargana. Next base: position 3,880,332 of record OV656858.1, read on the forward strand.
CCTTTTTTTTGGTGTTCAGTGAAGAGTATTTGTCTCATTGTATTACTTAAAAAAAAAAAGTTTTATTTTACCACTTTGTTAGCGTGACTAATATGTATATTTATGCCAAATTACAGCTTTCTAGTACTAAGAATTTCTGAGCTAGGCTGCGGACGGACGGACGGACGGACATGGCGAAACTATAAGGATTCCTAGTTTGACTACGGAATCCTTAAAAGTATACCTTAAAACTGGTTTCAAATTAATTTAACGTCTCACAAAACAATAAGTAACAAACAAGTACTCAAAACACCTCATTTCCTACAGTCGGCTTCGAGAGTTTCAGCTATTTATCGCAGAGCAAGCTACGTCTGCGAGTGCGATAGTTTGCCGGACGAAAGAATAATATACTGCGAAACTTTCCCCGTGATTTAGCCCGCCTTGCAGTTCTGTTAGCCTGGTACTTTACTCGTCGATTCGACATAATAAAATAATTTTGGAGGTAGTCGTCGAGACCACCCTAGACAAGATGCATTCGTACGGTTTCGTAATCGGAAATGTATAGGATTGATCTGAAAGATGTTAGATGGCGCTGTCATCTTTGTAAATATCAGAACCGTACTCTTTTCTATAAGCTTTTATTTTACTTGCAATGTATGTACAGTTCACTTCCCACTGACGGAATGGGCTGATATTTATGTTAATTGCACCTATTTAATTCCTTATTAGCATTTGCATCACCTTATCCCTGAAGTAGTCGTTTATCGCTGTTCTCTCGGGAACTGTAATTTTTATCAGGATACATTTTGGAACGAATTTTTTCTTCGATTGGCAGGAACAGCAAACAAACATACTCTCACATTTGTATCGTACTTATTTTTTTATGGCATTAAGGCGAATAAGCAGTGGGATCTCTGACCCGTACACAATTCCACTCTCAAGACTACAATCTTAAAACTGCAATCCTAAGACCCCAAATGCGTTTCCAACCTGAAGGACGAAGATGTAATGCCTCTATGCTAGTAATTTTACTAAGTAGGTAAATGGTTTATGTGTTTATTTTATTATCCGTTACACTTTTATTCCCTGTTTTTGACCTTCGTCAGCTCAACTAAAGTTTTTGAATATAATATTAATTCAAGGTCACGTATGTATAATTAATATGATAAATCAAATTAATCAGCTTTTTAAATTATAAATAAATAATATTGCTCAAATTTAGAAAAATATTCCAAAAATCTACTAGAACGTAAATTGAAAATGATAATTTAAAACTACAGCGTACAGAATATATGAATAAGGAGCTTAATCCGAAGCACCTTCATCAAATCTACAACATTTTCTCCATTTTACGTCCAAAAAACTACTAAAGATATCGGCGGTGGTATTACTTAACGTGATTAAATATTTACTTTAAATTATTGGGACAAATATATAGTAATTCCATCTCTATAAAACTGACTGCAAAGGTAAGTGTTTTTTTTGTTGTGGAAATTAAACAGAATGTATTTCATAAAAAATAAAATTAAGATCCACACAGTCTATCCCAAACTTAACGTCGTAATTGACAACAATTCATTTTGTGCTAAGGTAGTAAAATAAAATACCGTTGGATTGTGAATGTTAGGAATACACTTATAGTGCCCTTAGTCCATTTATTACCGAATAGGAATTGAAAAAAATATGAAATGACATGACAGTCAGTTCTGTTTCTGTTTGAAGTTACTTTATTTTTATTTTATATCATGCTAAGATCACGACATCAGTATTCCTAACTTTGTATATACGGTCTTTTTAATGACTATTTCTTTAATAAATTATTAACGACGAATTTAAGTTAAATATAGAAAAACCGAGAAATACGGGTAGTCTAATTTTTAACCAGCTATTATAAACGCGAACAAACAATAATGCTTTTTTTTTTGAAATGTTGTAAATTGTGAGTTAGGTGTTTTATTTTATTTTATTTAAACATCGAATCCACAGAACAAATAACAATGAAAGCTTACTTAAACATCATAACAAATCATTGGCTAATTACGGATACTCAATATTTTACCAAAATCTTTAATAATTCGAATAAACTAATCATTACGAAAACGTTAACCGCATGTTTCACAATCGACAAGTGAAAAATATTTGACAGATAAATTCCCTTTCTCATTCTTACACTTGAAATTAGGCAACTTTAACTGGCAGATAAATTAACTTGTTGATTGTGAAACAGGGCCGTAATGTAATAACAAACTTTAACTATTAGATTTTATTTAAAGGATGAAAAAAACCAACGCGACATTTGGCGACAACTACCATGAATATTAAAAAATGCCACAGGAGGCTTAATTTTATTTTTGAAATCATTAAACACTGCAATATGGATTTTTGTAAATTCATCTGGCTTAACTGAAAATTGAACTGGTCGAATATGACAAAATAATAAAGTAGGGTGTTTAGGGTATTTATTTAATTTTAAGGTGTATGTGTTTGTAGATATAAATGATCACTATCAATGACACTTTTGATTGATATCATAAAATACGAATTTATTGTTTTGTCATATTTATGGCATGGGAAGGCAAACGAGCACACAGACCACCTGATGGTAAGTGGAAACTGTGACCCATAGACATTCGCATTCACAAGACTGCAAATGCACTGCCAACCCTGAGGACCAAGATGGAATGCGTCTATGCTAGTCATTTCACCGGCTGTCTTATCCCCAAACCGGAACACAACAATGCGAACACTGCTGTTTGGCGGTAGGTTAATGGATAAGATGATGGTAGCGATCTGGACGGACCCTGCACAAGGTCCTACCACCCACAAAATCCTTTCTAAATAAATATTTACTTTAAATAATTGGGACAAAAATATAATAAGTCCATCTCTATAAAACTGACTACAAAGGTTAGTGTAATTTTTTGTGAAAATTTATTAGAATGTATTTCATAAAAAGTAAAATGAAGATTCGTCGGGTCGAAAATAATAAAGTAGGTTTTTTAACAGTATATTTAATTTTAAGGTGTATGTTTATATACCATTTTTTTTAATTTTAATTTATTGTTTTGTCATATTCGACCAGTTCCATTACTGTTCAAGGCAGAAGTTTAAAAAAAAACTATGCAGTATTTATCGTTTTTTAAAATAAAAGTTAGTCTCCTTTGCTATCAATTCCTATTTGCTATTTCCAATATTTAAGGTAGATAACGTTCATGTTACATTCGTTTTTTTCGTTGTTGGCTTAAGAAGCTTTTGTTGGATAACCCGTCTATTCGGTGAATGAGTATATGGAACTTGACTTATAAATAAGATTGACTTTTAAATTTTTACTTTATTCTGTATTTGTGTTGACTTTTAATATGATCATTTAATTTTGTTTCTGACGACCTCAATGTAACTGCATTTAATTTGACATGCCATGTAATTTATACTGTGTTATATTGAATACTAAAATCTGAATCTGAATCACAGACAAAAAACTCGTAATTTAGACTTAAAAAAAACAAAAGAAGTCTGTTTTCTACATCTTTCAATTCGCGCTAAATAATAACTCCAGAGATGAAATGTACCAGCAATAAAGTATAAAATATCGGCTGCCCGAATTGAGCCCGGTGAAAGGTTCTGCCCATTTTACCATATTGACGAATCCCTGGGTTACCGACCAAAATGCTATCCACCGCTAGTACATACATACATACATACCTTCACGCCTTCATTCCCAGAGTGGGGTAGGCAGAGCTACAGAATTACCAACAACTCTAAAAAACTTGTTGATAACTCTGTAACCACAATTTGCACAATTAGGCTAAGATGTTTACCAGCGTATTAGTGACAGGTTGCAAGCCCATCGCCTAACAGTACTACAAGCCTATATTCCCTTAGTCGCCTCTTCTAGTCTAGTCGCTAGTACATTTGTGATGTTATTATGGCGAATAGATACGCACTTACATACTACGACGACTGCACTGACGACGCGCTGGCCTAGTTGGTAGTGACCCTGCCTACGAAGCTTCTGGTCCTGGGTTCAAATCCCGGTATATTTGTTCAGTCATGGATGTTTTCTATGTATTTAAGTACCTATATATTTCTCTATATAAGTACTTATACCCGTAGTTCAAGCCTTGAGCTTAGTTTGGGACTAAGTCAATTGGTGTTACATTGTCCCATGATATTTATTATTTATTATTAAAACGAAAACAAAAACATTTCAAAAGTCTCCAATGATATTTTACTCCGTATCCAGAAAATATATGTGCTATACATTCACTTGTATTCTGTAAGTGCCACTGCCCGAAAATGAAACAGGGTGTTTCAAAACGCTTTTTAAAGGTAAAATACTCGCCGTATCTCCTCTAAAAGCCTCTTTCACAGCTAGCACGTCACCGACGGGACGCGAGATCAAATTTTGTTCGTGGTTCAACTTCATTTCAATCCTTTCAGGGGTGTTATTCTTTATCTTGCTTTAACCGATATTTCTGCCTTTATTAGTATGTAGTACAATCGCCCAAACAGCTGAGTGACCAATGAAGATAAACGGAGAGAAACTGTCTCTGTCGTGCAAATGAGACTCTTATATGAAATCTATATTTATCTCTTTCGACATTTTCTCACTTCTGTCTTTAATGGGCGTTAACCGCCCATGCGTGTGTGGCTGTTTGTACATAATCGGGCTAGACCTTGTTTTCCTCGCAGCTAGGCTACTAAGGTCATAGACACGTACCACCACTTAATCCTTGCGAGTGCACATGCGTTGTTAAGTTATGATTGTGCGTTGCTTTTGTTTTGTAAGATACGCTTGCATTTTTAATAAATATTACTAGATAATTATAAAACAAACACAACCGCGTCAGTCTGTCTGTATGTTCGTTATCATTTCAAAAACGACTAATTGGATTTTCAGGCAATTTTTTTTTTTTAACTTATTTTTATGAATAAAAATTCTGGTTTATTAAAACATGTTACCGAAAACTTACAATAAACCGAAGCGAAGCGCGGGCGGGTAAAATGTAAAGTGACTCTTTCTGCTTATTTTGTTAAGATTTTATTGCCAATAACAATTATTGCTTTACAAGCTCAAAGCTGCATAATATTAACGCTTTTCTTTTCTAAATGCCACTTTAAATATTTCGTTTATACTTCGATGACAAAGCTTGCTCCATAAATGAAAATGTTATTTATTCGTGGAAAATGGCGCGGATTTCTGCGTCCTCACTTTCCGCTTGACACTTTGAGTATATTCGCATTACAAAACTTGTCCTTTTGCCAGCAAAATCATCCGTGAAGGCTTTATTTCGCGTTTTCGTCGAAAGTCATTGAATTTTTTCGCTTCATAACAATTATTTTTTAAGAACAATCAAATGAACAGCCTATACTTTTAAAACATCGGTTTTTATACGTGTATTCCAATATCTGTTCTTTAAATCACTATTGTAAAATATTAAGAAGTTACTATCACTTGTGGGAGGACCTTGTGCAGGGTGCGTCCGGGTTGCTACCACCATTTTATCCATTAACCGCCAAGCAGCAGTGTTCGCATTGTTGTGTTCCGGTTTGGGGATAAGACAGCCGGTGAAATGACTAGCATAGAGGCATTCCATCTTAGTCCTCAGGGTTGGCAACGCATTTGCAGTCTTGTGAATGCGAATATCCATGGGTCACAGTTTCCACTTGCGATCAGATGGCCTGTGTGCTCGTTTGCCTTCCCATGCAATAATAAAAAAAAAGTTAATACGATTTTGAAGGCACCATCTTTATTTAAAAGTTTACTCTTTGTATTATTTATAAATAACTTAATGCCCTTCCAAATAATATGTCTTATTACAATTGATTCAAATTATTTAATATTTAATTTCTTCTGTGACCCTACAAGTTAAACACCCTGTGGTAAATGCGGCATTCCAAACGAAGCTGGAATAATTAAAAGCGGCAAAGTTCTACGTCGCCTTGTAAACTTTAGCCGAATTGCGGCGTGAGTAAAGCCCAGGGACTTTATCTAATTCACGTAAATCCTTGGAAAACTTAATTCTAGTTGTGAGTACACATCTAAGTTAGTGTAATATTTAAAACCTGAAAAATTACAGAGTTTGACTGGTTAACACTGGTCGGTAAAACAATATTGCTTTTGACATGATATCGTATTGCTTTTAACTGTCAAGTAATCAACAGTCTGTGAGCACTTAAAAGGTGCTTCGGGTTTGTACTTCTCTCTCTCTCTCTCTCTCTCTCTCTCTCTAAATACAGGCGTATGAGAGCGAGTGAGAGACAAACCCGAAGCATGTTCTAAGAGTTATCGCACTGTATTATTACTTTGACATTATGACAACATTACATGTCTTAAGCCATATCGTTTTCCCGAGTAGAATTCAGACCCTGGATACCGTTTACATTTTAATATCACACGTAAAAAGCCAGTTAGTTTCGTGATATAAATAAAAAATAAATAAATAAATATCAAGGGATATTGTTACACCAATTGACCTAGTCCCAATTTAAGCTCTAGGCTTGAATTATGGGTACTAGACAACGATATAAATACTTATATAGAGAAATAAATACTTAAATACATAGTAAACATCCATGACTCAGGAACAAATATTCGCGCTCATCACACAAATATCTGTCTTTACCGGGATTTGAACCCAGGACCGCTAGCTTCGTAGGCAGGGTCACTACCAACTAGGCCAGCGCGTCCTCAATATATATATATAAATGTGTATATAGAATATAGTCGTAAAAAAGCAGGACAGGATTCGTAGACAGGAACATTATTACCACGATTATAAATACATAATATATCAAATTATCTATACAAAGGTGCCGTTAAAAATAATGAAATACCCCCAAAGATTCAACACCATAGCTCTTCAAAAAATATAATGCGGTAATAAACTTTAATGTGGGACCGCCATAACATCAAAATGGCGGAATGATTGACCCTGTATCGAACGGCCAATCTTTGGAGTAGCTTGCCCTATTAAAATGTAGCAAAGTTATATACAGTATGACACCTGGGAGCAAGGAGACGGGTAATAAATAAATAGGTGCATACATACAATCACGCCCCTTCCCTGCGTTGGGGTTGGCAGAGACTAATTCCTTCCACTTGCTTCGATCCAGACAAACGTCCCTAAATTCCTCCACACTCATAGATCTCTTCATACACGTGCGTCGGTTTAGAGTCTCCTGACCTGGCACTTTCTTAATACGTCCCCGATCTGATCGTGGAACGTTCGCCTCGGCCTTCCCCTCCCAATGCAGCAATGTTCTTATTATATCTGTATTCTTAATCTTACTTCATTCGTACCCTCCACATGACCAAACCACTTCAGCATTCCTTTATTAATCGTTGTCATTACGTCTTCTTTTAAACCACAACGGTCCATATTACATTGTTCCAAATCCTATAACAAACGTTCACGCCAACCATACTTCTCAACTGCATTAACTTTAAATTCATTAAAAAAAATGAAAAATAATAAATGACTGACACAAAAAAAAATTGAGACAAGTTGCCAACTGTATTAGTTTTAGTAGTAATTATCTGCTTATCGGGACTAAAATAATTCTGCCGTAATACTCAAAAAGGCAGCTACTTAACTGTAGTAGTTGAATCATTTTATACTCTAATGGTAACCATATAAAATTTAAAATACTTATTGCTTATACCATTACCATGCAATTAGGTGCTCTCTTTAGTATAACGTCAAAACGAACCCAAATTTAATGCAGTGAGTCTACTTTAATGTACTGAGGGGTTATTATGACATAATCATGCAGTTCAAGTTACGTTGAGCGTAAAGGACAGAGCTATAGCAGTTTTATAGCTCGGTCTTTTTCTCTCAGCGTAAACAGAACTGCATTGCTATGTCATAATAACCCTCCTGTAATGACTAACGAAAACTAGTTAAAAATTAACTTACAAAATTTGAACCGTAATGACAGACACACGAATAAAGCAAGTTAAATAAAGGAATGTAAGAAAAACCTTCATAACACTTATCCTCTTGGTATTGTAAATGGACTGTTCAAAAACAAAGAAACGTACACTACCAATCAACTAATGGGCCATACAATAACGATGAAAAATGGGTGCTGAAATAATTGAAATGGTAGTTTGTAACTAAATCGTAATAACAGTTCTGTTATGACCATCAGGGCGTTGTACGATTACCATAATATGGTTTTCAATAAAACCTAGGGCTTTTATACCCGGCTGCCAAAAGAGGAGGGTAATGTGTATATACTTTTTATATTTATATTTGTTCGTTTGAAGTGCTCCAGAAAATAAACTCGATTTGCCTTAATCCTATGAGTGTCACTTAAGATATGATGGTGATCAAAATTAAATATGGCGACAACTAAAGAGTCATATTGTAAAAAAGAAAAAAAAGGAAATTAATGACAAATGGGGTATCATTGGACAGGCATTTAAAAATCAACTTTAGGTTTCGTTAATCATTTTTCGTTTCGAATGATCATTTAGGATTTATAACGATTTCAAATTGATTAGGAACAGTCGGGTTTTTTTAAAGCTTGCTATTTGTTCATCTGTTATTTGGAACATTGTAAACATTGATATACTCGTACTCTAAAAACCTTGGTTTTTTTTAAATCGCGTAATAAATAAATAGTAATAAAATAAATAAAATATATTTATTTCGGACCAGAAGGTATCCATAGGATGTTAGTAATGTAATGAGTTATGCGATGTTATTAAATCTTATTTAAAACACGGGTTTGTAAAATACGATTAAAGTACAATTTGGGCTACGCCCGAACCAATGTTCCGCACAAAACTTTAAAATGGGACAATCAAATCTGCCCAAAATCTGCGAGCATACCCCATACACTGCACCTCCTTGGCAGTCCCATCAACATTCTGAATGCGTTATTGTATTGTACGCGCAGAGCGCTATAGGCCCTTTTTGTATACTTAACCTACAGGTTGCTCGTGTAAAAAGATTGACTAAATGATTTAAAGTGCGCAATTTTTACGGGTACACTACATAAATACGAAAAACTAAATTCCGAGTCCAATAATAAGTCCGAATGAATAATAATCAGAAATATCAAAAATACGAATTCCGATTATTAAAATACCGATCATCAAAACTCCGAATATCATTACACCGACTAATAATAACCCCACCTAATCAAATATGTAATTGAAGTAAGAGTAAGAGTGTCGACGGAGCTCCGCTTACGCGGAGCTCCTATTTCTGGGTGGTTTGGCCCTCCGGGCCTGCTGCAAAACTAACATAACCTAAACCTACCTCATATTTATGATAGTTAGACCGGGAACACCCAAATACTCCGAAATATTTTATTCCGAATTTACTAATTCCGATTTATAAAACATAATTCCTAATAAATAAAATTCCGATTATTGAAAACACGAATTTTTTTATCCCGAATATCAAATTTCCGAATTAGTAATAAAGTTTCGGAAAATTAATAATCGGAATTTTGTTTATCGGGCCAATGACACTTCGGGCTTTTCATTATTTGGAGTTATAAAAATCGGAAAAATATACAATCGGAATTCGGAAATTCGGTTAAATAAATTTCGTGTTTTTTAGTAATCGAAATTTTATTCCTTAGGAATTATGAAATTCGGGGTTTTAAAAATCGGAATTAGTAAATTCGGAATAAAATATTTCGGAGTATTTGGGTGTTCCCAATTTTTACCTCATGGAACAACTAGCAAACCTGCGGGCAAGCATATTACCTCGGGTATAGTACCTATAGCAATTTTACGTACTTACTGCAAACTAGCTTTTATACAATTTAAAATAAATGTCGACAAGAAACAGTAAACATAATTTTCATCTTGGGTTACTGTGTTTTGTTTACTGTGTTCACAGGCATAGCCAATAATTTCATCGGTACAGGCTATAAACGCAGTTTAGGAGATGCTTTTTAGCCGTGTTTCTCTTAGGGCTAGGAGGAATTAAATGGAAATTGTTGGCCCTTGAGGGCAGTTTGTATGCGGAGACATTAGTTTTCAGGGTTGAAAAGGAGTTTGCACACTTAGAAATGCAGTCTTGTTATTGTCTATGGGTCTCGAATTCTTCTTACCATCAGCTGGCCTGTGTGCTAGTTTGCCTTCTCTGTGCAATAAAAAGTCCGGTCTTTAGTAAAACGTCTGTTTTCTGGTCAAATACAAAAAAAAATGCGGTACTTTTTGAAGGAAATGAGACTGCTAATTTCATAATAAAAGGTACTGTTAAAAGAACTAAGTGCGAATACGCCCTTTTAGAAGTAACACATCTCGGGACATAATATCTACGCTCTTATTTGACTGAAACGAATATAAAGTATAACAGCTTTAATCTATTTAATGTATGTGAATAAATAAATGGGCATAATAAAAAAAAACAACAGTATTTTTAGCCGATATGAAAAGCTTTATTAAGGCTCTGTCATCCAGGCTAATAGACACCTCCGGAGATCCTAGAGCTGGTGCTTACCTCTCCTAAAGGATTGGACTAGCTATCCAGAGAGGCAATGCAGCCAGTGTCATAGGGACCATGCCGCGAGCGGACCTGCTAGAGGGGGTGTTCTTTTGATAGTGGTGATTATTATTGACATCTTTTATATTTGAGTAGCTTAGTTATATTTTAATTTAAATAAGTTTAGTTTAAACTTTTATTTGTTGACATCATTAAACAGTATTTTCCAACCAGAAGATGACAATATCACAAAGTAATAATCGCTGCCAATCAATAATCCGACAAACACAACGTAAAAAAGAAAGCGTAGAAGTATACTGCAAATGCACAAAGTGCGATAACTGGAAACGCCCATGTCTGGGAGTACCTTTTTTACTATTTGAAAAATCCTTTGTAATGCGAAATAAAGTACTTTTAATGTTGGCTTCGTTTCGTAAAATTTGTAGCGGTAATTATTTGATTTACTGGAAATAGTTATCTTTTATGTTTGAACAGAGTAAAAACAACAGAAAATTATTTATCATGATTTACTTAGTTTTATTTGTAGCGTGATAAAATGCACTTATGCATATTATGACTATTTAACCAAAATCTATTGGTTAAATTCTACCCAAATATTTTTTTAAATGAACAATATGATACACTTAAAAAAAATTGTTCGCATCTAACAAGATTGTGATTGTTGTGCATAAGCGTCTTGATTCCATAGGAGCCTAACAACACCGTAGATACTCGTACTTCAACTAAGACCTTAGATACGAGGGCAGAGTGTAAAGTCTGGAAAAAATTAAACAATTTTTTTGTTTTATGGTCCAAGTAAATATTTATTTTTCAACGTAGTCCCCATGTAACTCAATACACTTGGTCCATCGCTTTTCTAGCTTTTCGATTCCCTCCGTATAGTACGATTTCTCCAACCCTTCAAAATACGCATTGGTTTCTGCAATGATTTCTTCGTTGGAACCAAATCTTTTTCCACCAAGCCATTTCTTTAAGTTTGGGAAAAGAAAATAGTCGCAGGGGGCTAAATCTGGAGAATAAGGCGGATGCGGGAGCAATTCGTAACGCAACTCGTGGATTTTAGCCATAGCAACTGCACAAGTGTGGACCCGTGCGTTGTCTTGGTGAAAAATGATTTTCTTTTTCGCCAAATGGGGTCGTTTTTCCATTAAAACTTCATGAAATCGCTGTAACAAGTTGGCATAATATTCGCCGTTAATAGTTTTACCTTTCTGAAGGTAATCAACATATATTACACCACGAGCATCCCAGAAGACAGTAGCCATAACTTTATTCGCCGATAAAACTGCTTTGGCCTTCTTTGGTGCAGGTTCACCTGAAGCAATCCATTGTTTTGACTGCTCCTTGGTTTCTGGTGTATGATGACGAATCCAGGTTTTGTCAACTGTTATAAAACGATGCAAGAAGTCCTTTTCATTACACCTATACTTCGCCAAACATGCCTCTGACAGGGTCACTCTAGTGCGTTTTTGATCTACTGTGAGCAATCGCAGCACCCAACGGGCGGAGAGCTTCTTCATATCCAAATAAGTGTGAAGGATATTACGAACCCGTTCGTCTGAAATGCTTACAATATCAGCTATCTCAAGGACCTTTATTCTTCGGTCGGTCAATACGATGTCATGGATTTTGGTGATCATCTCTGGTGTAGTGACCTCAAATGGGCGTCCGGGTCGGTCGGCGTCAGCAGTGCTTGTACGGCCACAACGAAAATCCGTAAAGCACTTGTGGATCATTTTAATCGATGGAACAGAGTTCCCGTAATATTTGTCTAATTTTTTTTTTGTATCCGTGATGGTTTTTTTTCGCAAAAAATAATGTTTAATCAGAACACGAAACTCACTTTTCTCCATGTTTGCAAACACCGAAGTGATTGTTTCTTTTTCATAGCTGTCAAAAAAAAAACTAGTCGTGTGAACTGGCTGAAAATATACGATTTACCTCCAAAAAGGCAGCATTACATATTGACATTAATGAATTTGTGAAGAAAATACCTTTAATATGATTTTTACCAGACTTCTCACTCTGCCCTCGTACATCAACCAAGGTGTTAGTTGAATCACTATATAAATTTGCTGTTGTTACACAAAATGTATTCATACGTTGTTTTATTATTCTATGGTTTATTTCTTTCTTTATCATAAAAAGGGCACATCGGACATTATAACACTCTTATCGCATTATGCAACCTTTTTAGGGTTCCGTAGTCAAACTAGGAAACCTTATAGTTTTGCCATGTCCGTCCGTCCGTCCGCAGCCTAGTTCAGAGACTCCTAGTACTAGAAATCTGTAAAAATTTTTTGACGTGTAAAAGTGCCCGTGCGGCCTACTTACTGAATAAACATCTTTTTTTTTTTTGACATAAATATACTTTTAAGTCACGCCAACAAAGTGGTAAAATAAAACTTGTTTTTTTTTTTTTTTTGTGTACCTCCCCTACACGTTACTTGAGGATGTATTGTTTTTTCTCGTCTACCCCATAGTGTGGAGTGCCGTTGGATAGGTCTTTCAAAAATATTGCGGGTATAAACAATTTTACGATTAAGGTATCCGTTTATGTAATATTAAGCTTTAAGGCGTTAATTTTTGTTAGAGTCAAGTGTCGTCCCCGGTTTCCAACGGCAAAGTTAAGTTTATTGCGAAGTCAAATTTGTTTGTAGTAATAGCTTCGGAACCCTTCACTGAACATGGTCCGACATGCTCTAGCCCGTTTTTTATAGGTATGTCGAGTTAATTCTCCTTCACAAATAATTGACACTTGTTTGTTTTGTTTTTGGCTTCAGAGAAGTTATCCTATTTCATTTTTCTCCTAACTACAGTAATATACAGGATAATGAATAAATCATTTTATTCACAGAAAAACCTTTCCGGAGAGCTTAACGGAGAAAAATGTTATTTACCTGTGTCACAAACACACCGACAGAGGTCAGGTGTACTTTTGTTTCGGTATTTATTTTTGCTAAATTACCCGCTAGTAGTTAATTAATAAACGGTATTCAATATACTTTGACTTTGGCGTATCATTAATAATCCAAATGTATTTGTTTTTTACATGGTGACTTTTCATTTCGTTAGATTTTATGTCATTTCGTTGGAACAGAATACTAATTCTAAAATTAAGGCCATGTCGTCTTGTATTTGATTTTTTGCCGGTGGTAGGACCATATGCAGGGTCGATCCGGATCACTACCACCATCTTATCCAATAACCTACTGCAAAACAGAAAGTGCATTGTTGTGTCCGGTGTAGGGACAAGACAACCGGTGAAATGACTAGCATAGAGGCCATCTTAGTCCTCAGGGTTGGCAGTGCATTTGCAGTCTTAGGATTGCAGTCTTGTGAATGCGAATGTCTATGGGTCACCGTTTTCACTTACCAATCTTACCATCAGATGGCCTGTGTGCGCCTTTGCCGTCTGTGTCTCATAAACAATAAAATGTATTGTAATATTTAAAATGGAAGTCCAAAGTAAGTACTTGACTTACATAAAACTCTTTTCTAGTTCTTAGCTAGGTTTTAACAGAATCTGTTTAGCCGTTTAAGAGATACTAGCTCTGAAAACAGGGCAGGGAGTTTTAAACAAATTAAGTTAATATAGAGAAGGGCAAAACGCTCAAAGATTACCAGATAATAAGTTGACAGACCTATAGACACTTGCAAATCAATTGACAAGAGAACGAAGCTGAAATGCCTCTTCGCTACTCTTTTCATTATGTAACTTATTACCTTGTTATACTGTAACGAACTTTTCAAGTAAAATGTTATAACTTCTTTATCTACTTTCCTCAAGTATATCAGAGTCCAGTGGCTTAGCGACTAAGTAGATCACTTCGAGTAAACTACGAGCTAGTAATTTGTCTTACGCTGCCAACTACACAGCTAGTGCAATACAGGGTGGATAAAAGTTTCTCTACTTAGTGGAAGTTTCTGTCAAGTTGTTAAAAGTTAACTTGACTCGCTTGTTTGGTTGATTGTTGTTTTGCTTTGTCATCCAATTTTGTATTACGATAGTTATGAAAAACAAGCGAATCTAGTCTGAAATTTGACGTAGTTACCTCCTCTAATACGGCATTGTATTGCATGGTTTTTTGGCATAACAATATTTTTATTCGGTGGCTGTGGTTTTGGAATGTATATGGGAAAAACGTGCAATACAAAACCACGGTTAACAATAGAAATAGAGGAGCACACAGGGACCAATTTTTTATATTTTCAAATATTTTCTACTAAAATTGCGTTTTTTGTTGTACTTAATCTCAATCGACAAGAGAAGATCATCTATCAAAAACATTACTTTATAATATTTTGAGTATGATCGAAATAAATAAGAACCAATTTTCTTCACAAAATAATAATTAACAGTGAAAACAAAGCGGAATGTCAGTAATTTCTGCAAATTCAGCTGTGGTGTCGGCATATTTGAGCAGTGGCCTATGGGGTGGGTTGCTCGCTGTAATATTCATAGCCCGCCACTAAAGGTGTAGAGTATTCTGTTCCTTACCAAAATCTAGTTAAAACTGGTTATGTTTGTTGGTAAGGGAAAGTATTATAAGGCCTGTAGTAGATGTCCTTAAATTTTCTAAAAGGGTAAAATTTTGCAAAATCAAGGCCCTAAAACCTATTAAACCATCTTAATAAAAGTCGGTTATTAAAACATCATGACCCTTTGTTCTCTTCAATTTGCTTCCTTTTCTAATCGCCAATTGAAAATACCAACCTCCATCAAAACAGATTGCCCCAAATCTTAATCACAGATTTCTCCCAAATTCCCTTCAAACTAATATTAATTATATTTCCTTGTTTATGTTCGCTCAAAATTACTTTTACCTCTACTAATGAATTTGATCCGTAATCAAGTTACTTAACAGTTAGATTATAATAACCAATGTTAGGCAAACCTCATTCTCCTGCCCTTTGCCCACCGCATTTGGGGTCGGCGCAACAAATATTTTTCTTCCATGCTTCTCTGTTAGTCGTCCCCTACTCGTATAGCCATCCACATTCATACTCAAAACTTTCCTGGCAATATTTCCCTCATTCCTTCGCATTACATAAATAAAAATAAATAAATATCAGGGGACAATGTCACATCAAGTGACCTAGTCCCAATTTAAGCTCTAGACTTGTATTATGGGTACTAGACAACGATATAAATACTTATATAGAGAAATATATACTTAAATACATAGTAAACATCCATGACTCAGGAACAAATATTCGCGCTCAACACACAAATATCTGCCCTGGGATTTGAACCCAGGACCGTTGGCTTCGTAGGCAGGGTCACTACCAACTAGGCCAGCGCGTCGTCAAACATTACATGTCCATACTATGACAACCGATTCCCACCAGATTCCCCCTTTTCAGTCAATTTAGGCAAACGCTTGTACTAAACGCTTAGAAACTTCATCGTTTATAACGTCCTCGTAGAGCGAAAAGTCACCAAGTTCCAAAATGTCGAAATCGACTTTTTAATGCCACCGGTATTGAATTTTTTTTCTGCAAATTTCAGTCTTTATGTGAATAGCAGTCATGGATCCAATTTTAGAAAGTTGGTAAATTCATAATTTTTTTGTTTTTGCGCATGAATTGAAGTTAAAATTAATTAAATTACTTAATGAATTTATACCAAAATAAAATCGGCCAAAGTGGTTACTTAAGTAATTTTAGTTATTTTTGCCTTATTCAGTTATGCTTCTGACCGAGCACAATTTTATTCCCAAACTCAATAAAACAACTTAGTTACCTGACAATTGCAAAGCTTGCTACAAAATATGAAATCGAAAATTAACTAAGTATTTTTAGTGAACTTTCAATCATCTTATTTTCTTAATTAATACTTTAAAAATGAATGACAATTCACTAACCCTATTCTAAAAATCACAACTGAGATTTAGGTCCATAATTTAAAAGATAATAGTAATTATCGCTTATAACTTGCAAAATAAGCTACTTGCTTCGATTTGGCAGTTGGAGCTTATACCGAAACATTAATATCCTTGCGATGAGACTATAATAAGATAAATATGTCATCCCAAAGAAACGTTAGATTTTTTTTTTTAATTTCTTAACTTTGAATCTCAAATCAGCTAAATATGACTTAGTGACTTTTCGCTCTACGGGGACGATAATGCCTCTGTTTTTCCAAACTTTATTCAGCAAAGACATGTAAATGGAAATCATAATCGCATGGTTTTATTTTCCGGCACATAAGTTAAACACCCTTTATGCTTGCCACTCCATCTTCTCACCATTTTAAAAGACACACGTGTTGTGCTAAATTATGCTCTATTAAGGCGAGATAAGGCTTTATGGACGGTAAACAAGGCTGTAAGAGAACGCGAATGTTGGTTGTGCTTTAAAAACCGCGTTCATTTGTCACAGGCAGATGCAGTCGAATCTTTTTTGGGGCCACGCAACATACAGTATGATTTTTATTTAAAGTGGTTTTCTTGGCCCTTTTCACGTTTTTGTTTATGCGATATTATAAGTATTTGCATCAGTTTGGGTCCCATGATAATAGAGAAGCGGGTGAGTTACGTATACGTTTCAGTATTTTACCGGTTTAAACACCACATAACCTACTTTGTCCAAGTTTAAAATCCTTCCAAATAATCTGTTTTTGTTTATTGTCAGTCAGGCACAGCATTTTATCTTTATCATGTGACTCGACCTTCCTCAAAATAAGAAATCAGATAATTCAATTAACGTGTATTATTGTGTGCGAGTAGAACTTTAGTGTGAAATTAAATAATTACATTCGAGTAAAGAGACCATTCAATTTTATTAATTTCAGCAATAATCACGGGCTGTCAGTTTTACCCATGGAAGGTTTTGAAACACTGAGACTTGGCAAATAAGAAACAGGGTGTTTCACAGGGAGTCCTAATAGGACATAAGTCAATAATATAAAACGCAATTTTTATTTTTTTTTGGCCGTTTAGTTTTTCTAAACTATGCAATGGTATAGATTTTGGTGCTGTAGTTTGGGTCTAGGTCAATTTGTATGAAATTGTCCCATTTATTTTGCTTAAGTAGAATTCAAAAACTCGCCGACTTCGTGGCCTTACCACAGAAGTCAGGTGATTGAGCACTGTCCTTTGACATGGACGGGGGAGAAATTGCCGGGTTTTTTGTGATGAATCAAGGTGCGCGTTAACGCCCGGGCTAAATTATGATTTGTGTCCGCCGCCATTTTGGGATATATGGACATGGATAAAAGCATATCAGCTATTTGACAATAACTCCACATGACATGTCCAGAATTGAATTTACTGGCAGCAATCGAAAATAGAAGAGGAATTATAATACTACGACACCACCTTTTCCTTAAAGCCGTCATAGAAGGAAAGAAGGAAGGAGAGGCAGGGGAAGACGAAAGAGAAATTACTTTAAGCAAATAAAGAAGAATGAGGATGTGACGTATCAAAGTCAAGCAGTCAGCAGAAGACCAGAGCGGTGCGCGATTACTTCACCGACAAAAGAGAGAACAAAAAATTTACCGACGAGAAACTTCTCAATTCCAAAGGCAATATGAACCCATATATGACCCAGTATTGAGGTCCAGGTGGACCTTACGCAAGTGTTTTTTTTATAGTGATAAAAGGCATCCTAGTACGCAGGCCACCTGGTGGTAAGTGGGATCGATCAAACTCAAAATACCAGCATATCTAAATACTGGATACAGAAAACACTACTTAGAATAATAGTACCTGGATGACTAAGCGTCGCTCGGGTTGGGTCCACGAAGATGATAACTTGACAGATCGATTTTTCGCCCCCATAAACCTCTATATTCGAAATTTGAAAAATGAAGCCGTTTTCGAGATTCAGAATATATATATATATATATATATATATATATATATATGTATCGAATACTCGTTTTGCTCGAATTGCTCGTTTAAAGGTAGATACACTCAGGGGCAAAAAACAGGTCAGAGTGCGTTTTTCATACTAAAGAGGCTATTTCGAAGCCTTGGTTCCTCATCAGGGGATGCTTTTAGTGAAATCTGATGATGGATACCCCGAGCATCGATACAGGACTTCCAGAGTGCCTAGGATATCCAACTGATTGTATCTGCGGTTAACGCCGGAATTGAGAATGTTCTAAAAACATCCAAAATGGCAATAAAATGTAAGGAAATCCAAATGCTGACCCAAACTCTCTCGCTGTGGTGTTAACTGATTGTGCGATAAGTTAGGTATCTTAAGAACTTTTGACCTCCTCTATTGAAACTCGGAGTTTCCACCATTAAACCTCACTCAAAATATCCCCTGGCAAGGAACCAAGGCTTCAAAATAGCCTCGTATACAGGGTGTAAGGGACGGCTCACCGAAAACTGAAACCATAGCTTCAGACCATTTTTCTGAACTGAAATCCAGTGGATTTTTTCCGGGAAAACGAAATTTTTCTCGTTGGTTTCAGATTTTGGTGAGCCGTCCCTTACACCTTGTATAGGTATAATATATACAGGGTGTAAGGGACGGCTCACCGAAAATTGAAACCATAGCTTCAGACCATTGTACTGAACTGAAATCCAGTGGAAATTTTCCCGGGAAAACGAAATTTTTCTCGTTTTTACGTGAAACTGCCGTTTTCACAGTTTTTTTTACATAATGAGCTTCAGTATGTCATAATTTGTTGTCCTAGATCGGTTTATATGCAAAAATATGGAAAAAAAAAAGAGAAAATTTTCGTTTTCCCGGGAAAATTTCCACTGGATTTCAGTTCAGTACAATGGTCTGAAGCTATGGTTTCAGTTTTCAGTGAGCCGTCCCTTACACCCTGTATATATATGTATCGAATACTCGTTTTGCTCGAATTGCTCGTTTAAAGGTATTAGATATCAGGTAAATACACTCAGGGGCAAAAAAAACGGGTCAGAGTGCGTTTTTCATACTAAAGAGGCTATTTCGAAGCCTTGGTTCCTCGTCAGGGGATGCTTTTAGTGAAATCTGATGATGGATACCCCGAGCATCGATACAGGACTTCCAGAGTGCCTAGGATACCCAACTGATTGTATCTGCGGTTAACGCCGGAATTGAGAATGTTCTGAAAAACATCCAAAATAGCAATAAAATGTAAGGAAATCCAAATGCTGACCCAAACTCTCTCGCTGTGGTGTTAACTGATTGTGCGATAGGTATCTTAAGAACTTTTGACCTCTTCTATTGAAACTCGGAGTTTCCACCATTAAACCTCACTCAAAATATCCCCTGGCAAGGAACCAAGGCTTAAAAATAGCCTCGTTTATATGAAAAACGCACTCTGACCCGTTATTTTTGCCCCTGAGTGTATTAAAAACAGTACCTTAATATGAATGTTACGCTTACGTAGATTTCAGTAGGTACAGTCATGAACCGGGATTGTTGAGCCAATTGCCATAATTCGTAATTTAGCCGTGTATTCAATAACCGATGTCAACGACTGGCTGACAGCTATTCGATTTGCATTACATAGCCAAATTAGAAACATGGGTAAGTAATTAAGTAAGTAAAGTAAGTAAAATATTTATTCACAACAATAACACAACAAAAAATAAAAGTAGCAATAAAAAAGAAGGAAAAGAGACAAGAGAACAGATGTGCTAATGTTGCGAAACGGTCCCAACTCAGCATGTGCTGGCTGTGAAGCCAACGCTGGTCTTCCGTTCCTTCCGTGTAAGTGGCTCAACAATCCCGGTTCGCGACTGTACACGTACATTCCAAAGAATCGAGAAAGCAAGCATTATAAAATTTTAGTATTTTAGTGAAGAATAAGCTGGAACTGAGACCCATTGACATTTTCATTTTAAGACAATAGTCTCAAGACTGCAATGCTAAGACTGCAATGCTAATGCTAATTGCAAGTAAAGACCTTCGTTAGCAGTGGGACATCGAAAGTTTCGACATAAGCGGCCCTGAGTTCTATTCCCGGTATAGGTAAATATTTGTATATTGAGCGCGAGTATTTCTTCGATATTTTCTATGTATTTCAATTTAAGTATTAGCGCAGAGTTTAGTTTGGGACTAGGTCTATTTGTATGAGATTGTCCCCCGATAATTATTTACGAGCATTTATGTAGTTTTCTCGCAAATGCATTTTGTCTGTTATTTTGATACGACCGTACTCCTTTATTTTCCAGTTTATTTGGTACTGCCACAGGGCGATGATATTTCAACGTCCTATATTTATCTATTCCTGCCTATAGGATGTGTTTTAAACCGTTGTCCGAAAAAAATGAATTTTAAGAGGTGCGTTTTGGTATAACGGAAAATGTACGTTTCAAGACTTAATGACGAAAATGCGAAATATTATTAACAACCCTTAGTTGGTCCCGGGTTTGATCGTGGAAGAGGAAATATTTATAATTATTATGTAAGTATATTTGTTGTCTTTGTGACCAAAGTATTCAAAGCGGTAAAAACGATATCGTAGTTAATCTGTTATGGTATTGTTATGACGTCATCCGCCATTACTGCCAAGTAAATAAGAGCTATCAAAACGGGGACAATGCGAGAACAGCGCAAACACGATGGTTTTTACCGCGTTGAATAGAGGCCCTGCTGTGACATACAGACAGACAGGCAGGCAGACAACAAGAGTCTCACCATAAGGGTTCCGTTTTTAACATTTTGGTACAGAACCATAAAAATGTATGTATCATAGAATAGCGAATGTATAAGAGACCTTATTTCTTACGACAGGGGGTTCAATTTACTTTGACTATTAATTTGCGCCTGTGTCCTTTTTATTTAAAAGTACAGTACGAATAGACTGATGGAAACAGTTTCACACACGTAAACAAAATCAAACTGAGTCGGTTTAGCTTGTATGTGTTTGCTATTAGGGTGCCGTAGTTAAATTAGAAACCATTATAAAATAAATAAATAAATATCAGGGACAGACGTCGTATACATCCATAGTTTTTGAGTTACAAAAGACTTAAATGTTACACTTACCTAGATCTTCTAAATCATCTTAGATGCCTATTAACCAAACATAAACATACAAACAAAAACTCACGCCTTCATTCCCAGAGTGGGGTAGGCAGAGCTTAAGAATTACCAACAAGTCTTAAAACTTCTTGATAATTCTGTAACCACATTTTGCACAAGTTGGCTAAGATGTTTCCCAGTGTATTAGTGACAGGTGGCAAGCCCATCGCCTAACAGAACTGCCAGCCTTTATTCCCGTAGTCACCTCTTACGACATCCACGAGAAGAAATGGAGTGGCACTATTCTAACCCGGCAACCACACGGCAATACGGCCTATTAACCAACAAATGAATATTTAACTTTAAATAAGTTTAAAATAGATTATGCCAGGGCTTCTATGAAATGTGGTCCCACCATCCAAAAGCTGTGTTTTAAACATCGTTATTAGAAAGGTATTTTTGAGCTCAACTCATTTACTTCAGCGCTAATTACAAATCTTACCGAACGAATGTAATATTAAATATAAAGATAAAAAAATGACTGACTGCCGAGTTTCTTGCGGCGTTTCTTCTCAGCAGTGGTCTCTCTTGTGAAGCGCTGGTAAATTCTTGACCGACTTACTGAATAAATATCTTTATCTTTATCTTTTAGCCGATTGAGAATTAAGCTTTACTTAACATGACAGTTTTATAATACCCGAAGTCAATGTGTTAACAAATGTTAATGATAATGTATGAGTATGAATTAGACTTGGACCCTGGCGAAATAATAACTTATATTCAGCTCAAACATAGCTATCCAACAATGTAACAGATATAGCTATTGAAAAGGGAACCAGTGGGGTTATTAAGACAGAACTATGCATTTCAGTTTACGCTGAGAGAAAAGGACAGAATTATATTATAACTGCTACAGCTCTATCCTTTTCGCTCACCGTAAAATGATCTGCATAGTTACGTCATAATGATCGCCAAGTATTTGCATCATCCTTTGCAAAATACTTGTGAATTTTAAAGATAGATTTTGTGTTTTTAGTTACAACGACAGAACCCTACACTGAGCAAAATGTTGAATTCCTCTCGCCGGGTTTTTCCAACTACCACAGCCACAGACTGGTATGTATTCTTCCCAAAATTGGAATGTTCTGACCAACAAACCGGTTTTGTTTTATTCTTTTGTTTTGTAGCTTTTTCTTTTGTTTCTGACCAATCACGGGTTACAAGGCGTACAATAACCTCTCAAAATTGGTTGCTTTGATTGTTGCAGCTTTCGTTAAATTCTGGTAAAAATCAGTCAAGTGCGAGTCGAACCAAAGGTACCGAAATTTGACGACGCGCTGGCCTAGTTGGTAGTGAAGTGACCCTGCCTACGAAGCTAGCGGTCCTGGGTTCAAATCCCGGTAAGTGCAGATATTTGTGTGATGAGCACGAATATTTGTTCCTGAGTCATGGATGTTTGCTATGTATTTGAGTATATATTTCTCTATATAAGTATTTATATCATTGTCTAGTAACCATAGTACAAGCCTAGAGCTTAGTTTGGGACTAGGTCAATTGGTGTGACATTGTCCCCTATAAAAAAAAAAATGCTGCACAGAAGGTATTATTAATATTATTATATTTCGACTTGATAAGATTTCGGATCGAATCAGCGCAAGCCCGACTCGCACTTGACCATTTTTAGGGTTCTGTAGTCAAACTAGGAACCCTTATGGTACAAAATATACATATTAGTCACGCCAACGTGGTAAAATAACATACATACATAAACTCACGCCTTCATTCCCAGAGTGGGATAGGCAGAGCTAAAGAATTACCAAAAAATCTTTAAACTTCTTGATAATTCTGTAACCACATTTTGCACAAGTAGGCTAAGTTGTTTTCCAGTGTATTAGTGACAGGTGGCCAGCCCATCGCCTAACAGTACTACAAGCCTTTATTCTCTTAGTCGCCTCTTACGACATCCACAGGAAGACATGGAGCGGCACTATTCTAACCCGGCAACCACACGGTAAAATAAAATCTTGAAAAATCATTTTTTACGATAACGTGGGGATGTAAGTTTTTACTCGTCTACCGCATAGTGTAGAGTGTCATTGTATAGGTCTTTTAAAAATATTGCGAGTTAGTGACAACAATATTTCGATTAATGGCTCCGTTTATGTAGCGTATATTAAGCTTTAAAGCGTTAATTTTTGTTAGAGTCAATTGTTTGATACTAAAAATCTGAAAAATATCTCAAATGAAAGCACATATAATGAATTTAATACGAAAACTATAAATACTAAGTAGACTTCAGTGGTTCTTGAGTTACAAACGGTTTGAATGTTTATACCTACCGAAAACTTATTTGCGGTGTTGGTAAACTGAGGCGCTACTTTGAAAATCGAAGTTTGAAGTTACTCCATCCTATTCTTTCGATGTAGTCTTGAATAACGAGTGACAGAGATGGAACCTCTGACCGCGACATATGCCGATGCATGGGGATAACAGTTTTCCAACGGCAAAGTTCGCGAGGTCTAACTTGTTTGTAGTAACGGCTTCGGTACCTTGGCTTGCGCTCCCCCTCATCTGCCTCACCACAAAGGCTGTCTTCTTCCGTCCTACGGCATAGAAGTCCTCTACGCTAGCTCCGGCAAACATCACAGAGGAGCTGCAGAATCGAGGAAGCCCAAACAGCATCCTGAAAATGTTATAATAGGTTATTGGTTATAGGTTATAACGGAGGTTACTGAGGTTTACTTGTGGGAGGACCTTGTGCAGGGTCCGTCCGGGTTGGTACCACCATCTTATCTATTAACCTACCGCCAAACAGCAGTGTTCGCATTGTTGTGTTCCGGTTTGGGGATAAGACAGCCGGTGAAATGACTAGCATAGAGGCATTCCATCTTAGTCCTCAGGGTTGGCAGTGCATTTGCAGTCTTGTGAATGCGAATGTCTATGGGTCACAGGTTCCACTTACCATCAGGTGGCCTGTGTGCTCGATTGCCTTCCTATGCCATAAAATAAATAAAATAAAAATAACGGGCTATTTCCGCAACTCGACGACTCAATGTATTCGCCTTTTTTGCGTGCTGGGTTGCTGACGCTACTCTTGCCAACCCAGTTCTACCAGGAAGCCTAGCAGACCCTTGATGTTGCCGATGGCTTCTGGTAGCGCCCTCGGTGTTCCGAGGTGACGTGCCCGGTATGTTGCCACCTAAGGGCATTCGATGATGACGTGGGCTGCGGATTCCTCCGCCGTCATACAGGCTCTGCACAGGCTGTCTGTAACACCTAATGTGAACAAGTGTTTGTTACACAAGGCATGGCCAGTTATGGCTCCAGTTAGTAATCGGAGTTGGGCCGAGTAGTTGGAAATTTTATAATAATGGTAAATAGGTCCGTTTGGTTTTGTTTTGACCCTGCATATATCTTCGTAGGCAGTGTTATTTTCAAAGTAGTCATAAGGACGTAAATGCCATGTATGTTTGCCAGTTTTATTATTTATAAGCGGCTAATGTTACCGAATCAATATCGCGATCCAAACGTCCCAAAAACCGACATCTAGGTCGTTTACATAGCCACCTAATACCACAAAGAGATAAAAACCGGCCAAGTGTGGCAGGGGTCGGAATTTTGTTAGGGTTTTGTGTATTAAATGTTACAATGTCTGTATAACTATTTTTCAGACCTTATGTAACGGTCTGAGTGGAGAGCCTTGGGGGAGGCCTATGTCTAGCAGTGGACGTCTTTCAGCTGACATGATGATGATGATGTAACGCATTTGTATATTCAAATAATAAATTTCTAAATTAATTTGATACTGTAATTATTAATTTTAAATAATAAATGGATCTATTGAAAATTATTATTAAATTTAAAATTAAAATTATGATCTAAAATAACAATTACCTAATAGTTGCTATTTTAGTATAATATAATTTTGGAATTTCCAACAGAAATCTGTTAAAATATACAAATGTAATTATTTGTCAACTTTTTAATAATGTCATAAATTGAATATTTCTTATTATTATTTTAACTTTTAGCATTTGTTAGTTGTTAGTTGGCATTTGTTTGGTTTTTTTACGTAACTCATGTTAGCAAATAAGTTGTTTCATTGATTGAATAAAAATAACACATGGAATAAAAAGCAAGCTGTAAAAACCCGACTGATTTTTTTGATATCGTCGTCTGTCTAATAAATATTGTGTTAGATAGAAAAAAAAGCAATATAATGGTGATCCCTTCTTTCAGAGCTAATATCTTAAACGGCCCAATTGATCTCCATAAAACCTAGTTAAAAACCACAGCTAGAAAACCCGCTTCGAAATACAAAAACCGCATCCAAATCAATTCATCCGCTTATGAGCTACGGTGCCACAGACAGATACACAGATACACACGACAAATATATTTGTGGAGGGGCTAAAGAAAATATCCTATAAGAGGTCTCATTCCTTTGATTAAAATGTTTTAGCCTATGTATTTCCCGCAATCAAGGCTTGACTTATAAATAGGATTGACTTTTTTTTTTTTATGTACTCTGTGTTTGTCTTGACTTTCTACTATTATCATTTAGTTCTATTTCTGACGACCTCAATGTAACTGCATATAATTTGACATGCCATGTAATTTATACTTACTGTGTTAGGTATATTGAAAAAAAAATAAAAAAAAAATCTAAGGACATATCAAATGTTAAAATCCGTCAAACCTAATATACCTTTACCATAAGATAACCATAGACATACAGGCATGGTAAGTAGTTGGCATGGCATTTAATTATGAACTAGAATTTGCCTACGACTCGGTCGTAGGTCTGGGTTTTTGTCAAGTCCGCGTTCCTCCTCCATACTCTCGCCATTCTAAGAGGCCTGATTTGACAGCTGTCATCGCAGTAACAAAAACGGCGCGAGTATAAATTAATATAAAGATTCATTGCACGTGCCACAAAGACGGGCACGCACATCAGCAAAACGGCCTTAAGTTGGACTACCGAACCCTAAAAAAAAGAATCGGTCCATTTCCTTATTGTATGATTTCTAGGTCCATTCGTCATTTGGGCTGTCGGATGGATTCCGCCGCTCACGGCTCGCTGAGTAAATACATTATCCGCTTGCTTTGTTAAAAACTGGGGAAAAATGGCGGTCGAATTAGATCGAGACGGTCTTATAGGACAATGAGATTGCTTGATGGCTTTATTGAAAGATACGAGCGTTTCGTGTTGGGTTATAGTATTTTTTGGCATCGAGAAGATAAACAGAACAGAAGATAAAACCGAAACTTAATGAATACCTTTTTTTTTTCAAATTTATGCAGGAAAACATATCATGCCGTGTGGTTGCCGGCTTAGAATTGTGCCACTCCATGTCTTCCCGTGGAAGTCGTAAGAGGCGACTAAGGGAATCAAGGCTTGTAGTACTGTTAGGCGATGGGCTTGCTACCTGTCATTTATATACTCTGTGAAACATCTTAGCCTAATTGTGCAAATGGTGGTTACAGGGTTATCAACAAGTTTTTGGAGTTGTTGGTAATTCTGTAGCTCTGCCTACCCCACTCTGGAAATGAAGGCGTGAAGGTATGTATGTATATACTCGTACATATCAATCTTACGAGTATGTGGTTGTCTTGCACCGTCTTATATACACATAAGAAGGTGTTCTCTTTTCCTTTTCTCTCTCTATCTCTCTCTTAATATTTTGGTGTGTTTTCCTGCGGAATCTACGCAGATAATTTGATATGTTTTTAATTTACTATTCATAGATTTATATAAGGCGTTTCTTCTCAGCAGTGGTCTCCTCTTGTGAAGCGCTGGTAGATTCTTGACGTGTAAAAGTGCCCGTGCGGCCTACTTCCTGTTTTTTTTTTAAATCTTTTATCTTTAACAAGCACACCGGTCAACTGATTGCTAGCAATGCCGTTTGCGTGGTAGAATATTGGTCAGCTCATATATGACATGCCGTCGACACGCAAAGAAGAAGAAGGTCAACTGATGGTAAGTATGTTCTTTAGATCATAAACGTTAACGGGATAGAAGCTTTAGGTCCACATCTCGATAGGTCTAGGTAGCAAATTTGCGATTATATATCGATCTGAATACATAATTTCGTGCCTATATCGCTGTACGACCAGTTGACTTAGTTATCAAATCCCAAAAAGTCTGATTTGATAAATAACCACATTGTAGTTTTTATCTTATGTCTGACTTAGCAATGTCGACGGAGCCCCGCATGACGGGGCTCCTGTTTCTGGGAAATTTGCCCTTCCGGCACTTGGAGTTACCTAACCTTAACCTACCTAGAACGCAAACGAAATGGTTTTGGAACTCGGACTTTTTGAGATGTTGTGCTACAAAGCTGTCAGTCGTACATTTAAATGACGCCGGCAAAGTTGTAAAATACATACATACATACATTAAATCACACCTGTTTCCCAAAGGGGTAGGCAGATACCACTTCTATCCACTTGCTAGTGAGTTATCATTCAATCATATTTTTTTAGATTTAGAGAACCGTTTAGGAAAATATTATGGAACTCGAAAAGTGTCATTTTTGCTAGAGTTGCATGTCCCCGTGCTTTTTGGGTTTGTATTAACGTAGCCAGAACCCTACTTTGAGCATGGCTCGACGTGCTTTTGCCCAGTTTTCTTTTATTTGAAAGCTTATGTTAACAAAGTAAGGTTAAAAACAGCCTAAAACATATTTTTTTGCTCAGCGTTTAAATAATCATAAATCAGTGTTCAATCGAGTATCTCAAACATTCTTCGTAAAATTTGAAAACCATCGGGTAAGTAGGAATACCCTTCAAAGGGTAACGACATTTCCTAAAGGAATCGCGATAAACGACTTTAACGCGCCAGAGTCACATGAAAAAGCTAGCAACCGTTAATCATACGCTGGTGAGTTTCTTGATGACCATATTATTAAATCTTCAATTGCAACCAGTTGTTACATAAACACAGATCCACGTTAAATGGTTATTGTTTTTCGTTAGAAAATAACATTACAGCGTAATGGAATGTAAATTATGCGTGATTGATCGTCTTACATTACGTGTCCCTTAATACAATATCGTATCATATTTATTTTCTTATTTGGCAAATAGAGTATCTACCTTAGTAATAATATCTAAGAAATGTCGAATACATTAATGTATTGAAGGCATTGTTAATATAAATCTTCCAATGGAACTTAAGAAATAACTTCCAAGATTTCGCTCCCTTTACACCCGAGCTGATACGATTGTTAGGGTTGTTGTAAAATAAAAATAAAAGTGATACGAACGTGAGTTTTTTTTTCAAATTAAATATGAAACGTGTAAAAAAAAACATCCTTTTTTTTTTTATCAATTGTTATTTTTATAAAAACATTGTCTGATTCGCTCGGGTGTAAAGGGCTATGATCGTAATGCCTCGTGTACACGGAAAAAATATCAGTACCCTGTAAATGCAGTTAAAACTTTTAAAATTCAGGCGAATATGGCTAAAGGATAAACGAAAATTCTGATAAACGATGCATTAGGACAAATTACGATTAGGGATTCCAATGTAGACCCATTTTAATAACATTGGGCCAGGGGATTTTAAACTTTAGTTAACCGATACAAGATTCACAATCGAACCATCGAGATAGAGTCAAGCAATCCGGATAAATTCGCAAGCATAAGACAGCGCGTAATAAACAAGTATTATTACCATCAATACGAGCTCGTATCTTTTACGTATTTGTTTTCAATATTAGCATTCACATATCGTCACAGGTACACGAGACACGATAGCACTGAATTCATTGGTATTTTCATATTCTTATCAGATTGAGACTCGGTTCGATGGATGGAATGAATAGGAAATGAAAATTCTTCGTTCTTTTGATGCTGCCAAGTTTTTGAAGCAATGACACAGTCATGTTTATTATTTGGGTGTTTAAATTTTCAATGCATGCCTTCACGCCCGTAATCCCAAAGTGGGGTAGGGAGAGCTACAGAATTACCGACAACTTTCAAAACCTGCAAGGTTGCATACAATTAATTGTTAAATTTATTAGATAAAGAAATGGAAAAACTATTTTAAAATACGCTTATACATTACTGATTATTGCAATGAATCATTAAATCCTTCGAACGATAGTAATTATACAAAAACTTGGTTATGTGGCACCTGGAAAAATGAGTCCTTCATGGCTGGAACAGATGCTGAGGTCCCCAAGTTACTTCTGTTAGTAGGACAAAACAAACCTCTAAATTTGGAATTAGTTCTTTCAATTTTATCGTCCTAATTACCTCTATAATTGGTGTAAACCATTCCTGTTCAAAGGTAACTTTGTTATTTAACACATACATACATACATAAACTCACGCCTTCATTCCCAGAGTGGGATAGGCAGAGCTAAAGAATTACCAAAAGGTCTTTAAACTTCTTGATAATTCTATAACCACATTTTGCACAAGTAGGCTAAGATGTTTCCCAGTGTATTAGTGACAGGTGGCAAGCCCATCGCCTAACAGTACTACAAGCCTTTATTCCCTTAGTCGCCTCTTACGACATCCACAGGAAGACATGGAGTGGCACTATTCTAAGTATTCTAACCCGGCAACCACATGGTAAAATTACACGGTGTTATTTAACTAACATCTTTATTTATAGATCAAAAGTCTTGATAGACTACTTGTAGAACATTATTAAACCAGTAAAATACACATATTTTTTTAAACACAGGCCTCATGGCAACTGAAATCTGAAACGAATAGACATCTTCAAAGCTTTCTATCTTCAATATTGTAAGAAGTAATTTTAATTTATACGTTCGTGTTGAGATTTTTTTTAAAGCTTTTTGTTTATAATTTCCTCAAATAACTTGTTTAAGTACCCGGGCTTTGAAGACCATCGGGCGACGTTTGAGCTTTGAAGTTACCTAATTAAACTTTGGGAGCCTCCCCGGGGAACTACCCTCTGTTCAAGGACGAAGATGGTCTATATGACTCGATTGTAGTAATATTTTGATATTCTATTAGATTACATATTTATTTAAAACCGTGTGGTTGCCGGGATAGAATAGTGCCACTCCTTGTCATCCCGTGGATGTCGTAAGAGGCGACTAAGGGAATAAAGGCTTGTAGTACTATGAGGCGATGGGCTTGCAACCTGTCACTAATACCCTGGTAAACATCTTAGCCTTTTTGTGCAGAATGTGGTTACCTACACAATTATCAACAAGTTTTTAAAGTTGTAGGTAATTCTGTAGCTCTGCCTACCCCACTCTGGGATTACAGGCGTGAAGATATTGTATGTATGTACATATTTATGTCATGGACAAGACAAACCGACACAGGTCACCTATGCTCCTATACAAGATACATTGCTAGATTTGCGTGATAGTTATCGTTATAATCGTAAAATTCAAATCGAATTTGACGCCATTACTGTCGTGTAAATAAGAGCTATCAAAGCGTTAACAAAACGATAACAGGTCAAAAACGATACGGTTTTTACCGTGTTTAAAAGAGGCCAAAGATTGATGTAAGCTGTTGGCTGGTCATTGGTCGTGTCCAGCGCCTTTTGTTAATACCATCTCTTTTGTACTAACAGTTACTTGTGGGAGGACCTTGTGCAGGGTCCGTCCGGGTTGTTACCACCATCTTATCCATTAACCTACCGCCAAGAAGCAGTGTTCGCATTGTTGTGTTCCGGTTTGGGGATAAGACAGCCGGTGAAATGACTAGCATAGAGGCATTCCATCTTAGTCCTCAGGGTTGGCAACGCATTTGCAGTCTTAGGATTGCGGTCTTGTGAATGCGAATGTCTATGGGTCACGGTTTCCACTTACCATCAGGTGGCCTGTGTGCTCGTTTGCCTTCCTATGCTATAAAAAAAAAGTTTTTGAAAATCGTTTTCGATAGCGTAAGTGAACGATGTTGCTACGTAATAGGTGACATTCAGAGTACATGGCACAGTTTATATTAAACCCAGTTAATGTATCAGTGTGTTAACTTTGCAATGTATACTTAAATGTAATCACATAATCGTTATCAATATGGGCTGATGGTCAGTATATTTGCCATCTCAAGACTTCAAATTCGTTAGATATCGTCGAATCCTAATCTGAACGCCCGTCCAATAAAAGAGGGGTGTTACACGTCAAACATGTGTATCTGCGTGTGTGTCTGTAGCATCGAAACTCCCAAAGGAATGAATTGATTTAAACGCGGCTTGTTCAGAAAAGAAGGTAGTTTAATCAGAATGGTTTTTAACTAAGTTTTATGAAAATCAGTTCGTAGGTTACACTGCAAAACCACGTAACTAACAAATTTATGATAGAGCAAAATAAACCTTCATCATCATCATGTCAGCCGAAAGACGTCCACTGCTGGACATAGGCCTCCCCCAAGGCTCTCCACTCAGACCGGTTTTGTGCTTTTCGCATCCACCGCGTTCCCGCGATCCTTACAAGGTCGTCACTCCATCTTGTTGGAGGCCTACCTACAGCTCGTCTCCCGGTCCACGGACGCCACTCAAGAACCTTCTGACCCCATCGGCCATTAGTCCTGCGTGCAATGTGCCCCGCCCACTGCCACTTCAGTTTAGCTATTCTTCGGGCTATGTCGGTAACCTTAGTTCTCCTGCGGATATCATCATTTCTGATTCTATCACGCAGATAAACCCCGAGCATAGCCCTCTCCATAGCCCTCTGAGTGACCTTAAGCCTTTCTTATGAGGCCTATTGTTAGCGCCCACGTCTCGGATCCGTAAGTCATCACTGGCAACACACACTGGTCAAAGACTTTTGAATTCAAACACTGCGGTAATTTGGACGAAAAGGTGCTGCGAAGCTTCCCGAACGCAGCCCAGCCGAGTCGGATAAATACACCTTACTGCTTATAAAAAAGGTGCATTTTGCTCCTTATTTAAAATGTTACTTACGCGGTTTTGCAGTTTCACCGACCAGTTGCCGTTTATGAGATAAAATTATGATGTCTGAAAAAATGGGTTGTCATTTTTTGCACTTGTTTGTTATAAAATCAATGCCTTTAATTAAATTTCCTCCACCCTCCTTCTTTCCTTTACATGATAGGTAAGACAGTTAGTTTTAGTTCTTTTTTGTCCTATAGAGCAGATTTTTTTGTTCAAAACAACTGGCTGAGGTTTACTTACACATAGTAAAGGAAGAAAATATTATTTTTGAGGGTAGTTTCATGATAGTTAACCACGATCATTATAGTGCAGATAACATTTTTGTTTTTTTAATTTTAAGTTTAAATTGTTATAGATTTTAAATGTTATGCATTATGAAAATACAAAACGTTACAAAAAATACCTTTTAGCTTATTAATTATTATAGCTTATTATGAGTTTATAGCATTTAGTTTTATAAAATAGTAGACCCTACCATTTATGTCGGGGGTTTTCATATTGTGAATAGTTGTTCAAAGGTCACCTTATTTACTTATAAAAAATACAAAGGGGTACCTACCTTAAAGAATGTATTAAAAAAAATCACATAATTATACCGATTACTAAACTGACATGAGTCAAACAAACACCTTATTATACAAAGTAACCATTTACCGTATTTCGTCTTTACGAAAAAATAACCCGAAGCGAAAGCTTATTCGTATCCTCTTCGGCATCGTGCTCTATCAGTTTACAAGAGCCATCGTTAAGACGACGTGAAACACGGTCCCAGACAGTCTTTATGAATCCGAAACAAGGTCTGGAACGGTCTTAAAAATTTGAGACCCAATTTACTTACAAACGCTTTTACCAAGGAAGCTGACGTAGCAATAGGTATTTTATAGGGCAAAGTACAATGTAAGTAACAAGTTTTAAGTCTTTTAGCGGGGCTAGTATGGTAGCGTTCAGCGTGACAAAATGTGTATAAAGCATTTGTGATGTCAGAAAGTGACGGATGTTATATCCACATTTTGTGACGCGATAAACGCAGCTATATTAGTTCCCCAGGGGTGTAGGGTTACCATATAGTAGGTAGGTAGGATTTGTCCAGAGATCTCAGGATTTTTCGACTTTTCTCAGGATTGCGGCCGGATTTTGCAAATCTGATGAAATCTCAGTATTTCCAATAAAACATAGCTTACATTTTAAACATCTCCTTAATAACAAACTAAAAATAATCTTCCTTTGGTAATAATTGCACAGTTAAAATCAATACTTACTTATCCACGTTAAACAAACTAAAAATAATTATTCTTTGGTAATAATTCATAATCATCATCGTCATGTCAGCCGAAAGACGTCCACTGCTGGACAAAGGCCTCCCCCAAGGCTCTCCACTCAGACCGGTCTTGTGCTTTTCGCATCCACCGCTTTCCCGCGATCCTTACAAGGTCGTCAGCCCATCTTGTTGGAGGCCTACCCACAAGCTCGTGTCCCGGTCCGCGGACGCCACTCAAGAACCTTCTGACCCCATCGGCCATCAGTCTAATAATTGCAAAG
Organism: Acleris emargana; assembly: GCA_927399475.2. Classification (NCBI taxonomy): domain Eukaryota; kingdom Metazoa; phylum Arthropoda; class Insecta; order Lepidoptera; family Tortricidae; genus Acleris; species Acleris emargana. Next base: position 3,914,133 of record OV656858.1, read on the forward strand.
TTAAAATCCCAGACTGTATAAAATCTCAGGACTTTTCCATGGAAATCGGTCCTTTTCTCCGGATTTTTGATTTTTTCCTAACCTAACCTAACCTAACCCTACCCAGGGGGGTTATTATGAGGTAGCTATGCAGTTCATTTTACGCTGAGAGAAAACGACAGAACTATATAACTGCTATAGTTTTGTCCTTTACGCTCGCCGTAAAATGAACTGCATAGGTATGTCATAATAACCCATCTGGGGCCCTAATATGGTAAGTTGGTGTTCTCGCGGCAAACCGTCTCCAACGCGTTGGTAACCATGTTATTCATGCGAGAAACACAAAAACAATCGAGACGTTTTTGTGTGTGTACTTGTGAGAGGACCTTGTGCAGGATCCGTCCGGGTTGGTACCACCATCTTCTCCATTAACCTACCGCCAAAGCAGCAGTGTTCGCATTGTTGTGTTCCGGTTTGGGGATTAGGCAGCCGGTGAAATGACTAGCATAGAGGCATTCCATCTTAGTCCTCAGGGTTGGCAGTGCATATGAAGTCTTGTGAATGCGAATGTCTATGGGTCACAGTTTCCACTTACCATCAGGTGGCCTGTGTGCTCGTTTGCCTTCCTTTGCCATATATTTTTTTTTTTTGAAATGTAAAAATACACAAGAGGCTCTGAACGCCTGCAACTACGTTACGCAATAATAATTATTCTCCCAATTACTTCCTGTTGGGGGTCGCTTTTCGAACATCCTTTATTATTACCAGAGACCGCACAAATTTGCGACATTGTTCGCAATAGGGTGGACATGACTTCAAAATTAATTAAAATATTATTCAGTTAATTAATTTCTTACTTGACATATATTTCATTGCTAGTCAGTAAGTACAACATTTTGTTAAAGTATGTTTATTAAGGCAAACGGTCAGTATTTTTTTCTACATTTTCGGCAGACAGTCGTTTTTTCTTTCTTTTACGTTCGTGTTTAAAATAAGTATCGTTTTCGTAAATATTTATATACAATAAATAAATAACGATTTTAAACTGACACGATTACTTACACTAGTAACAATACCCAATAACTACTACATGGTATATTACGCTATAGTTATTATTTCTGACGAAGAAGTTTTCTAGTTCTACAGGTATAAAACCTCTGTAGGTTCACTTTTTCTTAATATAAATATTTTGACGTTTATAGTTGCCAAATTAGTCATAATTATCGTACCTAAATTATCCTAGATATCTAAAAGGTAGTACTGTAATATTAAATAATGGCTTTTTCTATACAATCTATCCTGATGGGTACTGAATATCGCCAGTTTAAAAACGAATTAATGGCAAAAATAGAAATAAACATAATACGACGTGGAAATGGTATACAAATGCGTATTGCTATAAATATAGTGATATTAATTCAAACAAGTTTGCAGAAAATTAAATATATTTTCGTTTTTTGCAGGAATAAAAAAAAATTGTTTATGCCGCTGTTATCTAAACTTTAAAGAAATGTGTTTGAAGTTTCTCTTGAAACTAATCGATTCATCAAAATTCGATGAATGTTGGGAAACGGTAATCGCTCTCATTCGTAAATTTCAATGCAACGATGATCAAGGTAACTTTTCTACATTCCTAAGTTGATGGTTAAATGCACTAAGAACTATGCATGTAAATTACTATGCTGTATTGATTTCTATTTGTATTTTAAATAAAAAGTCAATGTTTGGTTTTAGAAGTGCAAACCTCAAGAGATATCACATGTATATGCACCACGGAAACAAAATTGCGTATTATGTTAAAAGCGATACCATTGCATAATTTTGAGATGTTTTGGGTACTAATAATAAATTTAATAGAAAAATACATATGAATACCTTACGCAAACCACATAATAGTAATAAATTGAATAGTAGGTATGTATCTCTTTGTTTCCTAGTTTAAGTACCAAGTGTATAAATCATTCTAAGTTCTTATCTTAGAGAGCAACCTCTTTAGATTGTACCGATAAACTGGCCAGTCATATTAAAATTACATTGATAAAAACATGACGTCAACTAATGTCAGTTTAATACTATTCAATCCATGTTTGTCGGCAAATTTGTTGGAATTTGTTGAACAATATGTCGCGACGTGAAGCTAGTTCTGATACAGTAAGTAATTGGATTAAGGGGTATGATGAATTTTCATTTAATGGTGTGACATTATTCTGCAATTTATTTAAATTGAAATTGATACTTCTCGAAAAAATCATTTTACCAGACATGCGAAAAGCAGGTTACACTTGAAAATAAAGAATGATCTTACTAAAGATGACAATTTTTGCTATGATTTGTCTTTGATGATGATTTGTGCAAATATACCATGGAACAAGTTAAATAATAGTTACTTTCGAAATTTTTTGAAGAAATATTGCATCGGGTTTAAAATTCCTTCAGAGTCGTACATGAGAAATATAATATTTCATAATGTTTATGAAAAACAAGTGACACAAATTCGAGAAAAACTAAGAAATGGATGCTTTTGGGTGTCAATTGACGAGAGTAAGAATTTTTTAGACCGCAAAATTGCACATATTCTGGTTAGAAATTTAAGCGAAAATCAGCCCACTACTTGCTATTTGATTGCGTCTAAAGTTCTGGATAAGGTAAACGGTTCCACAATCTTGAATTTTTTTGAATCAAGTTTACGATGGCTGTGGGAAGACCTTGCTGAAGAGAATTTGAAAAAAATATTTTTGTTTACTAGTGATTCGGTAAGCTGCGGTTAAATGCTGGACTCAAAATTATATCCACAAATTTTGCATATAACGTGTTTGGTACACGGGATCCATAGACTCTGTGAAGAAGTGAGAAAAAACTTTGAAGACGTAAACACATTGATCAACTATGTTAAAAAACTTTCTGCAAAGCTCCATCCAGGATAACCACGTTTAAACAAATGAATCCAAACATTCCCTTGCCACCTCAACCCGTAATTACACGATGGGGTACTTGGATCCAAGCGGCATGCTACTACAATGATAATTTTGCTGCAGTAAAGAGAGTTATAGAAACATTTCCCAATCGTGATAGTGTATGTCCGCAAATGTAAACAGATTATGATGGATGGATTCGGATGATGTCGTTAACAATTAACGCTTCATTTCACAACATTTTCAATACATTTTGGCTGTAATAAATAACTTACAGTCTTCTTCAAATACTGTCGAACATACTTTAAGTAAAATAACAACTATACTAAATAATCTGGACAGTATACCAGGAGCAGTAGGTAACCGTTTGCAAGCTAAAATGAAAGCCGTACTTAACAGAAATCCCGATTTTGAGGTTATTGCCCAGAACTTACAACAGAAAGTAAACTCTGAATTATGCTGGAATGATAATATTCCTATAAAACTACTTAAATTTGCCTCATTAACATCAGTGGATTGCGAGCGGAGTTTCTCAGCACTTAAGTATGTTTTCGATGTAAAAAGAAATAGACTGACAGCAGAAAATTTGGAAAAAATACTGACCATTTTTTTTAATAAACCTATTCTATAACAAACTTTTGTATTTATTGACGGAATCAAATTATATGTCAAATAAGAAATTAATTAACTGAATAATATTTTAATTAATTTTGAAGTCATGTCCACACTATTGCGAACAATGTCGCAAATTTGTGCGGTCTCTGAATTTATTACCAAAGTTGAAACAGTTGTTCGTTTTCAAACCAAAATTCAAAATTCAAAATATTTATTTAGTAAATTGACCATATGAGGGCTCTTTTACACGTCGGTAATATGGAGTGAATCTACTAGCGCTTTGGACCAAACCAAACCAAACCAACGTGCGTGCCTCAACCGTAATATGGCTGTGTTATACTTTATCAGTGCATCCAAGCGTATTTAAGGAATATTCCCTCCATATTTCAAGATCCTAGGGTCAGTGGTTTAGGCTGTGCTTTCTCTGTCAGTCGGTCAGTCAGTGACAGAAGAGTATTACTATAAATAGAAAATAATATACATACTATTATAGTTATTCAAATTAATCACGATTAAATAATTTAATAATAACTTAGTCATAAAAAATATGTTAACATTGTATATTGTGGGAGAATGTATCGAAACTTTTTATGTGGGTTGTCTTGCACCATCATAGGAAAGTATAATTTCTAACATTTATGTTATTTTTTATTACTGCTACTCAAATACGCATGAATATATTTATTTTTTGTTTTATGTGATATTCATTGCTTTGTACTATAATGCTAGGTTAAGTTTATTATTTGTATAACGAATATTTAAAAAACGACTGACTGTTGAGTTTCTTGCGGCGTTTCTCGTAAGTGGTGTTCTCTTGCGAAGCGCTGGTAGATTTTTGACGTATAAAAGTGCCCGTGCGGCCTACTTACTGAATAAACATCTTTTATCTATTAATCAGTTTATTTTAAAATACTTAAGCATGATACTTTTCATCTTACAATGACCTATCATTAAAATATTCGATTACAAAGGTGCCAAAGGAAGTGCCTAAATATATTTTGTCTCTAAATTACTTTAAGAGTCTTAAAGACTGGAGCAAAACTTGAGCAGATTTTCGTAGTAACTCTAGCATGGTGTAACTCTTGACGCAATGGTGTATCCCAATAACTCACTTTTATAACATTTTTTTCGTTTTCGATTTGAGAAATTGTTTTTTTGTGGATATTATTATAATTTTCACTACTACATTTCTAATCGGGATTACGTTATTGAAAAGTGTTCGTAATAATTGAATAAATGACAAGTTTAGAAAATTCACAAAATAATTCCAAATTGATCAAAATTCCGAACGCACTTTTTTGATAGCAGACTTATCTTTTTAATATCGTTTATAAATCAAACCTAACTTGACCTCCGTTTGAAAATTAAATTATACATTTAATCTAAAATAGCTCAAGCGTAAAATGGCTGTATGAAAAATTCCCCTAATTAAGCTTATTAAGTTAATCAGAAGCTGGTAAACATCTTAGCCTAATTGTGCAAAGTGTGGTTACAGAGTTATCAACAAGTTTTAAAAGTTGTTGGTAATTCTTTAGCTCTGCCTACCCCACTTTGGGAATGATGGCGTGAGTTTATGTATGTATGTGTATGTAAGTAATTGAGATTATCCAAATGTAAGATTGACTATGTTAGATCATCTTACCATCTCCAGTTCATCAGAAAACGTTCAAAAAGTTTTACAAAATGGCGTCCATGCTAGCGCCGCGATCCAAATTTACATTTTATTAATCCACCAAAGGCGACGAGATTTTTCGCAAAAAAAACAATGTTCGAGCCGAAGACTTTCTAACAAATGAAACTTCCGCCGATAAATTCTAAATTAAAAGTAATTCCGCTATTACTTGGATCGAGGATGTAATCCGATCCTAAGTGGTTTTTGATGAAATTTGGCGCCACGCGGAATACTGAACGTTGTGTGCTTTAGGAATTGAGAAGCTATCGGGATAGATAACGCTCAATTATAGCTAAAGCACTAAAATGTCTAAAAATACGATTTTGTTAAAAAATGTTACTTTCTTACATACATATCATACATATATATTCTTCTTCAGGGTTAGCTGAAAGAGATCCCATTTACGGATAAGTTCGCCTTTGTACATTACTTTAATATTTGTATTGTAATATTTATATTTTTGTGCAATATAGAGTTTACATACATACATCCATACATAAATACTTACATACACTATCGCCTTAATTTCCAGAGTGGAGTAGGCAGAGCTACATAATTACCAAAAGGCCAACAAAAAAAAACCCTATATAATTCTGTAACCACATTTTGCACAACTAGGCTAAGTTGTTTAGCATTGTATTAGTGACAGGTTGCAAGCCCATCGCCTAACAGTACTACAAGCCTTTATTCCCTTAGTCGCCTCTTACGACATCCACGGGAAGACATTGCTTTCTTGGTATATAAAAATACACAATTACTAACCAGACATTAAGTCATTAGATGGTACAAGTTTCAAAATGACACTTAAAAATTGGTGAATATCGAAATGTTTTTACAACCTAATTGAATATTTTTGGTGTTAATGATTAACACGTATGGACCGATTTTGATGATTCGTATGTCAATCGATTTGTCTTAATCTTGTGAGTGTCACTAAAGATAATGATTGTCATCAAAATTTAATATGGCAGCAACCAGACGAAAATATGTTTTTTTTTTGTTAATCAGTTGTTGAGTGTCCCACTGCTGGGCAAAGGCCTCCCCCCTTAATTTCCGCAAATCCCTATCATTGGCAACGTCCGGCCAGTTGTCAAGAAACGCGTCCAGGTCGTCCCGCCATCTCCGCCTGGGCCTGCCTCGTCTTCGCCACCCGTCTTGCGGCACCCATTTGGTGACTACGTTAGCCCACCTATCCGGGTGCATGCGGCTGATGTGGCCAACCCAGTCCCATTTAACTCTGGCAGTTTTTTACCAACATCAGTTATGTCGGTTCTGGAGCGAAGCGTAGTATTCCGAACGCGATCCGTTGTTTTAAAACCTAAAATACTTCGCTCTATAGCCCATAGATATAAAAGAGAAAAAAAATAAGTCGATATACTTTGACAAGTAGGGTGTCATTGAAAAGGTATTCAAAATCAACCTTATGTCAGGGCCAGAGTCACCCTGTACACAATCATGAAATTTCAGGGGACAATCTCACACAAATTGACCATAGACAACGATAAACTTACTTGTATAGATAAATACATACGTAAATACATAGATAATTTGATAATTCTGTAACCACATTTTGCACAAGTAGGCTAAGATGTTTCCCAGTGTATTAGTGACAGGTGGCAAGCCCATCACCTAACAGTACTACTTACAAGCCTTTATTCCCTTAGTCGCCTCTTACGACATACACGGGAAGACATGGAGTGACACTTAACTTGAAGTTTTAAGACTTGTTGGTAATTCTTTAGCTCTGCCTACCCCACTCTGGGAATGAAGGCGTGAGTTTATGTATGTATGTATGTATGTAAATACATAGAAAACACCCAAGACTCAGGAACAAATACTCGCGCTCATCACACAAATATATAGTGTTCGCATTGTTGTGTTCTGGTTTGGAGATAATACAGCCGGTGAAATGAAAGGTGAAAATGAAATGATAAGATAGCGTAGAGGCATTCCATATTAGTCCTCAGGGTTGGCAGTGCATTTGCAGTCTTAGGATTGCAGTCTTGTGAATCCGAATGTCATATGCAAATGGCATTCCATAAGAAAAAAATGACAGTTTACCAATTTATCGATTTTTTGCATACAACATAAATACGTTTATAGTTTCTCGATGACGATACTATAACCTTATCTAACCAATTGAAGGTAAAAAAATGTGTTGTGTGTTACTGTATTATGCCACAAAATCTGGATTAATGTCTTTGATTAAGGTCGATATTACTTATTGATAAGCGTACGATAGCTAATGGGTGCTTGCTTAGAATATGTTTTGTCGTTATCCTTCATTGTGACATTCGAATTTGTACTCGTAACCGCGTCGAGGCTCTCTTTCAATATATTCTACCCTTCTTGCTTGTAAATCGTGAATGTACTGTTGATGTTAATCGCTCTTACCGTCTCGTAAATGAAAACAACAATGAACTAAATGTGATAAGGATACATAAGCAATATTGGCTTACACAAAGTAGAATATAAGTCCTGAATGCGTTAAATTAAAACCTCCACTAAAGAACATGTCTTCATTACCGCCTCAGCTTCTACTTAAGCAAAATTAAAATTCCCTTATAATTAAACTCCAGGCTTTTCGTATAATTAATTCCCATCTCAGAGTCTTTGTACATCTCATATATTTAATGGACAACCATTCGAATTAATTAAAATGGCTTTTCACTGTTTCTCTGGAAGTTTAATGTTTATAATACGTTTTGTTGATTTATTTGTTTACGATACGTCACCTTTGTTGGTAGAGACCCTACGAAGCTAGCGGTTCCGGGTTCAAATCCCGGTATTAGATATTTGTATGATGAGGTTTTTCTATGTATTTAAGTATGAATTTCCCTATATAAGTAAGGGTTCACTAATGTTTTACCAAATCATCATTTGGCAAACTATATCATTTGACAAACTTTCATTTCGCAAATAGCTACCTCCCGCCGGATTATTTTATATTTTTTTGTGGTCAAAAGTTAAACTTCTTCTAGCCTATTTAATAAGCCTATGCAACTAATGTAATATGTAACAATTTAAGCACAAATACATTTTTGCGAAATGATAGTTTGTAAAAGTTGGTTCCAACGTAAGACCAGCGCTGACTCTAATGCCAGCATTAGTCTGAGTTGGGACCATTTCATACTTTCTTCTTGTACGTGTTCTGTTCTTTGCTATGTATGTCACGAATAAATTATTATCTTTCTTTTTTCTTTCTTTCTCTCTAAAACGATATAGATTGTCAATTGATGATTTGGTCAAAAGTCCCAAGATACCAAGTAGGTCTATCGTTATTACAGTTGTTATTCCGTGTCTCTGCCTGCCCCACTCTAGTGTTTTCTCATACCACATATACATGGTTTTTGTTAAGTCGACCTATTCCCCTCTAAGGGTTATGGGGGAGGTCATTTGCAATCATTTTGGTCCCATAATACCCTATGCAAAAATGAATCATTTCTGAGATAATTTAGATTTTAGGTTTTTGCTAAAAAAAACATGCTTTCGGATTAGGTAAAATTGCTGTTCTTAGGCAATATTAAAAGTAGATTTATCTGTACACATGCGAGACCAAAAAAACATTTTTTTTTATCAGTTTATTCAACATAAATGACAAAACCAAAAAAGTTTACTAAATTTTGCGTAGGGTATTATGGGGCCAAAATGATTGCAAATGATCTCCCCCACAACCCCTAGAGGCGAATTGGTCGACTTACCAATAACCCTGTATAATCATACACATATCATAACCTAGCATTTTAACACTAACAAGTATCTCATGTCAAGACTAGATACTATCCTTAATTGATTCACCATATCCTTACTCTAATCTGATGTAATACACAGTGCATTTAATATCAGTCTGTCTTTGTAAACGTCTTATAGGATAAAGGCTGAACCTCAGTAACCTGTGCTTAATCCAAATAGAACCTGGATCAAATTTTAATACCTAGTATTAATACTTGGTAAGTAATACTAGGTACGGTGGGGAGAAATAAGTAGAGTATGCTATAGTCTATTGGTTTAGGTAGTAAAGTAAATGTAAACAAACCAAACCACGAGACTGTGTTAAGATATAATATGATACCACGCCTACACAATAATAAAAACCGGCCAAGTGCGAGTCGTACTGGCGCACGAGGAGTTCTGTACTATTATCCATACAACATTAGACACTATATTATAACCTTTTTTAGTGTACCTATTGCCGTTATTAATATCGAGCAAAAAACGGCAAAAAAACACGTTTGTTGCATGGGTGCACTTTCATATTATTTTATTATGTTGTTATAGCGGCAACAGAAATACATACATACATACATACCTTCACGCCTTCATTCCCAGAGTGGGGTAGGCAGAGCTACAGAATTACCAACAACTCTAAAAACTTGTTGATAACTCTGTAACCACAATTTGCACAATTAGGCTAAGATGTTTAACAGTGTATATTAGTGACAGGTTGCAAGCCCATCGCCTAACAGTACTACACGCCTTTATTCCCTTAGTCGCCTCTTACGACATCCACGGGAAGACATGGAGTGGCACTATTCTAACCCGGCAACCACACGGCACAGAAATACATCATCTGTGAAAATTTCACGGTCCATGAGATACAGCCTGGTGACAGACAGACCGACGGACTGTGGAGTCTTGGTAATAGGGTCCCTTTTTACCCTTTGGGTACGGAACCCTAAAAAGGGACGACTTTATGTGCTTCTGCGCAAAGAACGTGAAATAAAGATAGTTTGCGCGCACCTTGATTACAGGGTCAAATTCAAAATCATTGGTGCTTACTTTAAAACTACATCATAGAACCCGTGTGGTTGCCGGCTTAGAATAGTGCCACTCCATGTCTTCCTTTGGATGTTGTAAGAGGCGACTAAGGGAATAAAAGCTTGTAGTCCTGCTAGGCGATGGGCTTGCAATCTGCCACTAATACGGTGTAAACATCTTGGCCTAAATGGAATAGACGAAAAAAAATAACTTACGGTTTTTACATACTAATTCGAAACAATAGGTAATTTTAGGATACTAATTTTATTAATTTTGTATTTGACCCAATAGTTTTGTTTCAATATCTTTATTTATTTAGCGGACATTTTATGGATGACAAAATTATTTTAAATTCAGGTCGGCATGTTCTAATAAATTACAACTTTACTATTAAATGACACCTAATGATAAAAAGTGATTAGAAAGTGAAGTGAGTTTTCGCCTAACCAGTAAGATACACCTAGGAGGGATTGAAGCCGAAATCGAAAGTCAAATAAATGTTAAATATACTTTTATTGAAATATCCGAAATAAGTCAAAAACTAAATGATGCAGAACGGCTCTAAAACCCTATTCCTCGAAATGGTTTTCGAATTAGAGTAGGTACTTAATTGAAAAAAACTATAAATATAAACAATCCCAATTGTGCAAAATGTGGTTAAAGAATTATCAACAAGTTTTTAAAGTTGTAGATAATTCTGTAGCTCTGTCTACCCCACTCTGGGATTACAGGCGTGAAGGTATGTATGTATGTATGTAAGAACTCATCCATTGAATCAAAAATCATCGTTAAAGATCTTGAGATTGGTATTCGAAGATTCACCCAAAAATATTCGAAAAAGGTGTCATGTTTGAGAAATAAAACTATCGAGGATTTTGTTTCTAATCGTGTTTTTACGTTTGTCAGTCTCAAGGAAATATCCAAAGAACTGGCTCAAACCAGAATTTAGGACCTAACAGATTTATTACCCGGAGGGGCTATTGCCTACCACACTCGCAATCGCAATCGTTTTCATTTTGAAAATCGAAGGCTGGTCTGCATACAAAATGAAAACAATTCGCACCTTCAGAACAATAGTGACATAACTCAGAAATTTTGAATTTCGAGTTAGGTCTCTATCATAAAAAATGTATGACTTGAAGTTTGAAAGCTGAAATTTTGAATTAGGTCACTATCGTTCTTAAGTCGATTGCGATTGCGAGTGCATCAGGCAATAGACCAGCAGGTCTCTATTCCACTCGGTAAAACAATATTACTTTAGACATGCAATAATATAATAATAGTCATTTTATTAGTTTTTAACCGCGACTGCGTCTGTGAAGTGGTATACTGTTCTTTCGGAAACTCTTTCACAATGATAAAATAAGATAACTTCTACAGCAAGGGCAACTGAAAGAGCTGCAGCTGAGCAACAGCTTGGTCCTGTTTTGCCGAAATTGTCGTCATGGTCACTGCCGGTAGGGTGCCTAGAAACCGCAGGAACACGACACCTTTCGGCCAGAAGTCAGGACACTCGACGGTTCCCAGCATAAACGCGGTACGCGCACTACAAACGAACTGAAGTGCACGTAGTGAAGCGACCGCAGCTGGAACACCGTCAGACTGCATCCAACCTTCTGACGGGCGTACTCCAACACTTCGTTTACCGTTACACGTAGAGTGCCGTGTTTGGTATATCCGCCCGCAGCTAGGAATTCGGGTCTGTTATTGCATTACTATACCGAGTCTTATTAGGCTGTTTGCTGTGCTGCACCAATATGAATCCCTCCTTATCCACACCGGTACAAGGGAGCTCCTTCACGGAAGCTGGAGCTCTCTTCTTCGACGCCTTAACAGGTGCTCTGAAGTTCAGCGTCCTTCTGAATGAGACATAAAAAGGTGCATCTTTAAGTTTTCCCAACCATCCATCTATCCACAAAATTGGTTTGCCTTTGAACTTAGTCTGACCTCATCTATATCTGTAATCTGTGCGTCAAAATGGGACCAGATTCAACCCAGCTGAATGACAATGGACCCGATTCTACAGTGGCCTTTACACTTCCTAATTTTATTTAGGTGTCGCTAAAACACTTTGCTATTCTATGACTAGCTGTCATAATCAAATGACAGCGCCATGACAGCGCTAATTTGAATCTGACGCTTCTTATTTTAGGCGGTCTTATACATTGTCAGCTTGACATTCTGGAATAGCACTGAATAAATCTGCCTTCTAAACTATGTCTTAAAATTAGACAATTTAGTTTTAGTTCTTTAGGCTATTTAAGCGATGTGCACGTAGAATCGGGTCCATTTACGTCATTAAACAAGTCTTAGAATGTGCTTACATAGCCAAATAGGGTAGCCCTTCTAAAATACACGATACAAATACTTGCAGGTACTAGTCCCAAGCATTCCCTGTTCTAACGACTTATTCCAGTAGTTTGCTATTCAAATTGGCAAGTGAATAAATTACAAGTTACTCACCTCTCCACTAATTTCTTTGTCCGAGTTAGCGGTGCATGGAATAAGTAAACAACTTCTTAATGAGTGCTCCGGCAAGAACATTTTAAATTTAAACTTGGTTTGCGATGATTTTTGCAAATTTTTAAGGTAAATATGATGACTTTTCATAATACAGGGCGCCCAAACTTATAGGACATGAAGGGGAAGTACCTTAAATATCGTAGATAGTGTATTTTGCTGAAAGAAGACTTTATGTTATTTTTAAAAGTTAGTAATTCTGCATTCATAGATTTTCTAAAAATTACTTGCTTCGTCTGGGAATCAAACCGACTTAAATGTCAAAAAAAAATCGTGTGTGTGTAATTGAAATACTAAGTTTTATCATTTTATCTACACGTGCACTTATAATAAGGAAAACTATGCTAGTATTTTATGAAGTGAGTACTCATTTAAGAATAATCAGTGCTATCTTTGGAATGATAATATCGCTACGTAGTTCATTCTTGTTGTTTTTGGTCTGGTAGGTACGTCATTTTTTATCTGCACTCCCAAGGAGTGGAATGCTCTCATTGCATCTGTATTCCCAGAATCGTAATAACCTTGGTGTTTTCAAGGCAAGAGAGAATATACTTTTTGTGAAAAATATTTTATTATCCTACGCAATATTTCTTCATAACAAACAAATAAAATAAAAAAACGGAATCGTAAAAATCTAGTTTTTCATAACAACTACAACATTATTAATAAAATTGTTTAAATCGGAATTGATTTAGGCGTTGAGAGACGTTATCGCCCGGAGCTAAATATGTATGGATTTTTTGACAGCTACACGTTTGTAGCGTCGCTCACAACAAGTAGGTATCTACTCATAAATTCATAATGTTTTTTTTTCTTTTTATGGCATATGAAGGCAAACGAGCACACAGGCCACCTGTTGGTAAGTGTAAACTGTGACCCATAGACATTCGCTTTCACAAGACAAGACTGCAATCCTAAGACTGCGAATGCACTGCCAACCCTGAGACACTAAGATGCAATACCTCTACGCTAGTCATTTCACCGGCTGTCTTATCCCCAAATCGGGACACAACAATGCAAACACTGCTGCTTGGCGGTAGGATAATGGATAAGATGGTGGTACCAACCAGGACGGACCCTGCACAAGGTCGTCCCACAAGTAAATAGTACAGTTTGGTACATAAATATGAGTACACTTTACAACCTTGTCTATTTAATGTCATGTTTGAACTGCCATATTTGAATTGTCACAGCGATCAAAGTGACAAGGTACTATAGTGTACACATTTTTATGCTACTCCGTAAAACAATATCGCTTTGACGTGTTATTGTTTTTCACTCGACCGTTATTATTAGTATTAATAATAATAAATAAATATCAGGGGACGATCTCACACCAATTGACCTAGTCCCAAACTAAGCTCTAGGCTTGTACTATGGGTACTAGACAACGATATAAATACTTAAATAGAGAAATAAATACTTAAATACATAGAAAACATCCATGACTCAGGAACAAATATTCGCGCTCATCACACAAATATCTGCCCTTACCGGGATTTGAACCCAGGACCGCTCGCTTCGTAGGCAGGGTCACTACCAACTAGGCCAGCGCGTCGTCAATCAACTATCAAGTAAGTAAGTAAATAAGAGTCAATGTTTCATATTTAAATTAATTATAAGTATTAAAAGACATAATTTACCTTAAATACTCACTGTTGAACAAAGTAACTTCTAAATTCGTAAATTATTGAACGCCTTTCATCGACTTCTAACTTTCATAATAGAAGCAAATCATAGAGTTATGTAGCTATAGAAGAGTTGATAGCTCTTGTAAGCCTGCATAAACCTTTAGACGTGCTTTGATTTTAAACCGATTTCAAAAAAGGAGGAGTTTCGATGTTCCACTCTGTGTATTTATTTTGTATTATGTTCACCGATTTCTCTGCCTATGTTATTTTCTGGTTTGATAGAGTATATTTCCAGGGTGGTTCAATTGTCACTATGTCTGAATCTGATGAGGGGTTCCATGAGGCATTGAGGCAACTCCTCAAATTATTATAGTCATATTTTAACGATTCTAGTATTTTTAGTAACATACATACATAAACTCACGCCTTCATTCCCAAAGTGGGGTAGGCAGAGCTAAAGAATTACCAACAAGTCTTAAAACTTCTTGATAATTCTGTAACCACATTTTGCACAAGTAGGCTAAGATGTTTCCCAGTGTATTAGTGACAGGTGGCAAGCCCATCGCCTAACAGTACTACAAGCCTTTATTCCCTTAGTCGCCTCTTACGACATCCACGGGAAGACATGGAGTGGCACTATTCTAACCCGGCAACCACACGGACTTAGTAATAAATCCGGCAATTGCATTCAGAAACTATCATTTCGTGAAATGGAACTAATGATGAAAACTACAGATGACCACCGGAACTCCTCAACGGTACATAGTTCAAAGGTGGCGGTAACATACCTCGAATGAGATAGTTGAGCGACTATAATGAAGAAAATTTTATTCTGGGGTCCTGGTGAAAAAGGGTACCTACAAGTATGTATGTATGTATGTATGTAAACACTTTATTGTACAAAAGAACAAACAGAACAATACAATTAATATAAAAATATGTACAAAGGCGAACTTATCCCTTTAAGGGATCTCTTCCAGCTAACCCTTGAGAGATTGAGAAGAGTGAAAGGTTGTGCAACGAGTAAACAAGTGTACAAGAAGAAGAATATAACACATTAAGTAACCAATACAACTTATATAAATAAAATTAAAATAAAACTACATTCAAATACCTACATAAATAGATACAGAAATATATACTAATAGTTAAATGTAGGTACATACATAAACTACATTTTACGTACCTAGGGGATAATTGATATTTAGGAGCTAGAGTCAAGCCAGAACTTCTTTAATTTGCCTTTTAGGGAATCTACCGTTTGTGATTGCCTAATGCCAGTCGGTAGCCGGTTCCACAATCTGACAGAATGCACCGAGAAGGATTTGGAATAGGATTTGGAATTGTGGGATGGGAATGCGAGGGTTAGATTGGCCTTTGAGCGCAACCGGTTTTGGGAGCCAGTGGCCATGAACCTAAATCGCTCAGAAAGGTAGAAGGGAGCACGATGATTAAAAATAGTATTAAAAAGCAGCGACAAGATGTGAACGTTTCGGCGAAAACGAATAGATAACCAGTTTAGCTGTGCACGGTAGTGGGAGACGTGATCGTATTTACGTAGGCCGAAAATGTATCTAATGCACACGTTTTGGAGTCGCTCCAGTTTATCAAGAAGCTGCTCTGAGAGGTCCATATAAGCAACGTCAGCATAGTCTAGAAGAGGAAGAAGAAGTGATTGGGCTAAAGTTATCTTGGTTTGTTGAGGGAGAAAATTCTGCAGACGCCTGAGAGAATGGAGTGAAGCGAAGAGCTTGCGGCTGACATCGGTAACCTGAGTTGACCAGGAAAGTGTCTGATCTATTGTGATACCCAAGTTTTTAACTGAAGAGAAAAAGGGAATTATGGTACCGTCAAACACCAAATTGGGCATCGCAACGTCAGACAGCTTCGAGATGTAGTGGGGACTTCCAACAACGATGGCCTGCGACTTCTTTGCATTGACCTTTAGTCCAAAATTAGTGGCCCATTTGTGGATCGTGGCAAGATCATCGTTGATAAGGTCAATCAGGGAAGGGAAGTCATCAAAACTAGCCCCCGCATAAATCTGCAAATCGTCAGCGTACAAGTGATATGAAGAAAGAAGGGACGTCGTTATACCATTAATGAAAATTGAAAAAAGAAGAGGAGAGAGCACAGCCCCCTGAGGGACACCAGCAGAGAGAGTATTCCAATCAGAATGATTTTCATCCATCTTAAAACGCTGGCGCCTTCCAAGGAGGTATGACTCAAACCATGTAAGGGCCGAAAAAGACAAATTTAGGGTCTTGAGGATGCCGAGAAGAATATTGAAATCAACTGTATTGAAAGCACTACTGAAATCTAA
This sequence comes from Acleris emargana, assembly GCA_927399475.2. Lineage (NCBI taxonomy): Eukaryota > Metazoa > Arthropoda > Insecta > Lepidoptera > Tortricidae > Acleris > Acleris emargana. The sequence goes on from OV656858.1 coordinate 3,930,543, forward strand.
CAAAACCAGGACAGTCAGATGTTTATTTTCTATGTTTAAGCAAATGTCGTCGGTGACCTTAACCAAAGCAGTGACCGTGCCATGCCCGGGGCGGAAACCAGATTGAAAGGGATTAAAAAGATTGTGCATATTTAGAAAACGAGACAGTCTTTGATTAACAAAGTGCACTATTATTTTGGAAAGTACAGGGAGAATAGAAATGGGGCGATAATCGGACAAGGACGCAGGTTTTGATACTTTTGGAAGAGGAAGGACATGAGCAAGTTTCCACAATGTAGGAAAACAGCCCGAAGAGAAGGAGAAGTTGATAATGTCGGAAAGGATAGGAGCAATAGAATCCGCCACCAGCATGAGCATGTCTAAGCTTAGGCCATCTTCACCGACGGCCCTGGTTTTTATAGACTTCAGAAGGTCTATGGTCTCCTTCGGAGTAATAAATCCTAAATCAAAAGGGGGAAAGTCGGGGTTCGGGGCATTGCCAGGCCAGTGTGACGTTAGGTATTTTATTGGTGTGAAGAATAAAACTACCCAGTCCAAATTAAATTTTATTGGGAAACCACGTCCCCAGAATAGGTTTAAAATTAAGGGTTGTGGTATCTACTGCCCGTCTAGTTTTACCACCGTAGCACCGGTACTCTCCTGGCTGGTCGATCGGAGACCTCGTCGATGACGGCAGCTCAGACAGCGGTGACGAGGGGCAGAACAAGCGCCGGGAACAAGGAAGGCACCAGCGGTCGCCGAGATGGTGTTGAGTGGTGTCTTGAGCGTATACGACGCACCCAATATTGGGTGCGTGATCCGCTTGCTTATATGCAATTATTGTCGCCTCCGAAGGAAGTCGCGAGCGCGAAAGAAGTGTCCGTTAACGCCGGATTAAATAAATAAAGATATTTCTTTATTACGATAAGTCGTACGAGCGCGTATGACGTCACTCTGGGTGAACGCGCTGCACAGGCCCGGCGTCTACAACGATTCGGAACGGACTGGCGGCGGCGGCGCGAGCGCCGGCTACTGGAAACTTCCATGACGAGCCGGTTCTCGCTAGGGCACTCGCGTAGTAAATTGCTAAACGTTTTAAAGCAACAGTTTTAAAACAAGTCAACTTAACTCGTAATAAAAAAGGGTTTACAGCGTGTAAATTTCATACGGGCATATATTTTAACAACAGTTAATATACACCCCAATTAACGTAAAAACTTGTGCAACAGAAAGATTAGTTGTATTTTATTTTTTCTTACTAATTAATTCAGCAAGCAATGTACACATCACACATTACAATTAACGCACCTAATAAACGTCATGTCACGAATGGACGGTTCGTCATTTGTTTACTAGTACGAGGGGTGTTCAAGAAGTTTTGATAATCGGTATTAAAAATGGGAGATATGTAAATCGTTATTTTTTAATTGGAATAAGCACACTTTTTATATTTCCAAACACTTATTAACGTCATTCTATTGTTTTATTTTACCACTATAAAAATAATTTTACTTTTGGAGGTCTAAATGGTCAAATTTTGTACCTTCACTAAGTCATCACCAGCTCGTGATTTTTACGTAGGTTTTTTTGAACATTAGTGAATGAGAAGTAGTAGTCGATAGTTAGGGCTAAATAACGGGGAGAGCGATTATCAGTTCTGATCTTTGGTCGAAGAGCAGCACCCTTGTCAATTAGACGGCTCTGAAGCACAATTCATGCCGCAAATTCGTATTTTTTTTTCTTTAGCCTATTTTTAATATTTTCCCATAAATATTATAGGATAATGTTATATAGCTCTCCTAGATTATTTGAACTCAATTGCTAAGGACTAATGTCACAGTATTTATTTGGAGGTCTCAATAATCCTAATAAAGGCCGAAAAAACACCCTATATTTTGGTGACAGAGCTGGATATAAAAAAAACACTGTAATGATAATTTATTTATTCTTTAAATCATAATAATAAATCAAGGTTTCATTTTCAATAACAATATATTTAATTAGTCAACCAGAACTTTCTCCACACCGCTCCAAATTATTACAAAACACACTCTTATTTTTGCCGTCTTGTAAAATTGTTTATACTGATGTTTTTTGTTTAGTTATAAAAAAAAATACAAAGGAGTAATGTATTTTTCTTTTCGCTTATTTAATTTTAATTAGTTCCATTGTATATTCCACATTAAAAGAATATCATTGTGTAGATGGTTCATACTGATTCTCGAAACTTATTGAACACCCCTCGTACATACACATACATAAACTCACGCCTTTATTCCCAGAGTGGTGTAGGCAGAGCTACAGAAATTCCAACAACTCTAAAAACCGACACTACTACTTTGTTTACTAGTTACGCCAATAAAAGTCAAAAATAAAGATCATTAATTTATTCCGTTTTAAATTAAGTTATTTATTAATTGTGGCGGTTCACTCGCCTGAGATACTTATTTTCCACATGTCGTCCTTGCACTTGGATACTGGCGACACAACGACGATAGATGGACGCTCTCACACTTCGTAAATTCGTTTCTCGAAGTTTTTGGAAAACTTCTGTTATTTTCTCCCTCAGCTGCTCTACTGATGTTCGAGGCTGTGATTAAACCTCGTTTTTCACAGCCCCCCATAGGAAAAAATCCATCGGCGTTAAATCAGGACTTCTCGCCGGCCATCGCCGGGGACCAAACCTCCCAATCCATTGATTTCCAAACATTGAGGTTAATGCAGTTCGCACGCGAGTTGACGAATGTGCGGGAGCCCCATCCAGCTGCAACCAAGTCTGTACACGTTCTTCAGCTGGTAAAGAGTTAACATACTCTGCTAAAGGGCCATTTATGAGCTCGATGAATTTGTCTCCATTAAGGTTACCATCGATAAAAATAGGTCCGATGATGCGGTCTCCGTGTATTGCTGCCCAAACATTTAATGACCATCGATACTGGTGGCCTGATTCTTTTAGGAGATGTGGATTTACCTGCGACCAGTAGTGACTGTTCCTTTGATTCCAAATACCATTTCTAGTAAATGTGCTTTCGTCGGTCCATATTATTTTAGACAGGAATTCCTCATCACTTTGTTGTTGGTAACGTATCCACTCACAAAACGCTACGCGTGGCAACAAGTCCCGTGGTAATAAAGCGTGTGCCTTTAAGAACTTATACGGCCGTTGCCTGTCCTTTTTCAAGATGTTGTCAACCGTCATATCGCACCTTTGCGACAAAACTGTGACATCTGGGCAAATCACAACTTTGGAGATGTCACAGTTTTGTCGCAAAGGTGCGATATGGTTTAGATTAAACCTTCGTCCCGCTTCTCTGGTGCTGCTCTCCGGGTTTGAGAAAAAATGATGTAAAATAGTTTCTTCTGTTTGTGCCGGCAGACGGGAACTATTTTCTGATCTCCCAGTCAGGGTCAAACCATCGCGAATACGCTGTAGAGCATTGATGATGACGCTGATGATTCGCGGAGTTCGTCGGTTAGGAAATCGCTCTCTGTAGATTTCTAATGCTTCTCTCCCACTTTGTCCAGCTTCACCATATGCCAATATCATATCGGCTAGTTCATTAGCACTGAAATTCGACGGACGCGTCATTTTCGAAAACAATCTTATTGATTTGTGACGGCGGCGTCATGACAAATTATGTCAGAAAAAATGCAACCAATGAGTTCGTTCGTTTACTTATTATTTTGTTACGTTTATCACAGCTTTTATTCTTGTAGGTCGAATCAAAGAAAAAAACAACGGGACTATGACAACGAACTTGTAATACTACCTAGTACTTATTACCTTTATGGTCTTTGATAATTATGTTATCATGTAATGCATGACTTATTATGAAAGTGTCAGATACGTAACGTCAAGAGTACTTCAATGCAGTTTTCAATGTAAACAATGTTAAGTGCTAATGATATCGCAAATGATATGCTACCACCACCACCTGCTTGGATTGCATGACGATTTTTTTATGCAGTGATTCGTGAAGATTCATAATAGTATAGGAACTTGAACATGTGAGTGTCTCTCCCCCAGACAATCATCAATAACTTATTACGACAAGATCTACCAAATTTAGCAATTTAGAAAGGTGTTTCTTAATCAGTTGTGCTTTATGCACGTAGCATCATTTCATCATAAATTCATGGTCATTGGGCCCTTATTGACTACAAAAAACAAGGAAAATAAACAGTTTTGTACAAGGAAGTTGCACGCGTTACATTGCTCCTAAGACAAACTTTAAAAAATTAACTACGCTTCAATAATAAAAGTTAGTGACAAAATATATTTCTCAGATGATTTGTATGATCGTTAACTACGTCTGGTTAAAATATATGCCCGTATCAGATTTACACGCTGTATACGTGAACGGAGTATACTAGACTTAAACTCTTTTTGACTTGATCTTCGCTAGACTTATACCCTTTTCACTTGGACCCCAGAATTGTTAGAATATCACTATATCTTCTCCGCGGCGTCGCTTGCAACGACCTTGAGATGTCTTAAAATTTCATATCAATTCAGAAGTGGGATTATTATGATCACAAAAAAATATAAAAAAAATATGTTAAAAAACGGAAAAAATAACTATATAATGGACCCGATTCTACGTGCACATCGCTTAAATAGCTCAAAACGAACTAAAACGAAATTGTCTAATTTTAAGACAGTTTAGACGGCAGATTTAACCAGTGCTATTCCAGAATGTCAAGCTGACAATGTATAAGACCGCCGAAAATAAGAAGCGTCAGATTCAAATAAGCGCTGTCATGGCGCTGTCATTTGATTATGACAGCTGCTCATAGAATAGCAAAGTGTTTTAGCGACACCTAAATAAAATTAGGAAGTTTAGAGGCCACTGTAGAATCGGGTCGAATAGCCGGTTAATAGGTCAGTCTAACTGAAGTCGGCGACTCACAATATTCTAAACCAAAGATCATAGAGTTAAGTAGGTATAGAAGAGTTGATAGCCCCTGTAAGCCAACATAAACCTTTCGACGTGCTCTGATTTTATACCAGCCGTTCGTAATTAAGTTTGTATGCAAATAGCAGAGTTAATAAGGCTTTTTGGATCGTTTACTTTCGTCGTAGGTGTTAAAAGGGGCTCTTAAGTGATTTCTACTTAATTTGTCTGTGTCACACGTTTACAGGACAGGGGGGTTTTTAAACATGTGTATTTGTTTGTATGTTTGTGAATCTGTGTGTCTGTTTGAGGCATCCTGGCTCCCAAACAGATGGACCAATTTGGCAATATTCCAAATTTTGGCTGTTTTCTTTCTTTATTTTTTAAAATGCGAACGTAGTGTCATCGTAGGTATAAATAGAATATTGTGGTAGTATCTTTAGATTAAGTGCCATATTTTTTTTTCTACTACCTTAATTTTCTTCAATGTACAATTTATAAAGTAATCAAAAATACATGTTCCATAATTTGCGAATGTAAAGGACAAAGCTATAGCAGTTATATAGCTCTGTCTTTTTACCCGACTGCGTCAGAAGGAGGGTTATGTTTTTCGAGCGTATGTATGTATGTATGTATGTATGTATGTATGTATGTATGTATGTATGTATGTATGTATGTATGTCTATTTCTGGGCACGCTCTGCAGCCTAAACGGCTTGACCGATTTTAACATACTAGGTGTCATTCGATTCGTCTTAATTGCCGAAGTGACATATGGTATATAATATTTCAAAATGGCGTCTGCAAAAACAAAGAGGGGGTTTAAAAAAAAAAAAATGTTTATTATAGCAATATGGGTCTCAAATGAAAGCTAGTAAATAGCCCATTCCAAATATATATACATTATAATACTTTGATGCTACCATTTAGACAGGGAAATCAAAAAGGACGTTAATTGTTAAGTAATAAATATTTCTTGTTGAGCTGTAAACGCCTACAATATAAACCATTAAGAAAGTAGTGTCATAATTAATAATTCACGAATACCTACTACATACTTGATTAATGCACATTGATGTTATAGTATAAATTGCTGGCTAATACCTACCTAATGCGCCATCCTGCCTACGCATGGACAGTTTATTTAAGTAAAGATACACGGAATAGGTAACCGCAATGTAGGTGCTTAGTCTAGTACCCAGGTACACGTATGACGTACTGACCGTTGAGGAACTAAATTGTTAGAGATTAAGAGAAGTTTAGTTGATTTATACCTACTTCAATTTCTCGGCCTAAGTAGGTATCTACAATCTGTTCGATCGGCCTCCATCTAACCAAATGAACTAATCTTACGTTACTACTGGGGATCGATTTTTGAATGCACGATGCTTCTTTTGCTAAAAGGAGAGTTCCGCTTGTAATTTGTTACTTATAGCTTCGTGACATTAAAAAATCGAGCTCCAGAGCTCATTTAACGTTTGGTTATATTAATAAAACCACTATTTTATTAATAAAAACTAAAAAATGTGAAATAAACTAAATTATTTAAATAAAAACAAAAAACCCGACTGCAGTAAAAAAAACAACTGTAAAGCGAGAAACAAGCTATATAATCGATAGGTAAATACTTATAATGTACCATGCAATGATTTTTTGTTTGATACCTCGTTAACAAGTAATGCAATTTATACCAATATACATACAACTTGAATAGTGGAAAAGGTTTTCCAGGCGGGGACAAGCAATGAATTATAAAAAGTACTTAGGTACTTAAGTATTTTCTTGAAACAAAAAACATTTGGATTAATAGCTTGTCCCCGCCTGGAAAACCTTTTCCACTATTCAAGTTGTATGTATATTGGTATAAATTGCATTACTTGTTAACGAGGTATCAAACAAAAAATCATTGCATGGTACATTATAAGTATTTACCTATCGATTATATAGCTTGTCTCTCGCTTTACAGTTGTTTTTTTTACTGCAGTCGGGTTTTTTGTTTTTATTTAAATAATTTAGTTTTTTCTCTCAGCGTCAACTGAACTGCATAGTTATGTCATAATAACCCCTCAGGGGTGCAACATGAATGGCTTATAATGCTTTAAAAAGCATCATGTATGCTTGCACCAACTTGCAACTGACTGAATTATCTCCGAGCCGCAATTTAAGAAAAACAAATCGTCGGTGACAGGGCAATACTGCGTAACTATCAAATTAAATAGGGTGCAAAATACACTTAACATATAAGTTAGTAGGGTACATTTTGCAACTTATTGCAGTGGTTACTTACGCGGTATTGGAGTAACTAAAGTTTCATACATTGTAAACCTTTTTAATCAAGATACGTTACGTTCTAAAGGGATCTTTACACAAGGATAAACTTGCACCAAATAGTTTTTAACATACTCCAAAATTACGACACTTTAAAGTTTATACCTAATATTTAAAGGCCGTCTGCACATAATAGAAACGGTGCAAATCGGGGGACACTATTTGGGCCCTATAAAGATTCCAAAAAAACCACGACTACACGACTTATTTCCATACTTTTCGCTTATTAGACTATACTATACGAGTACTATATTATACAGGGTGTCCCAGAAACCGACATCAACCCGCCTAGGACCGATAGAGCAGCTCATAAGCTTTCGATTTAACCCCCATGTAAGTTAAGCACTTCTCACAGCTGTATCTGTATCTTCGCACAACTGTATCTAGTTGTATCAATGAATGAGTTAAGTAAACATTTTCCGTAAATAATTATCAAAAAAAGTTCCCGACAAATTGAGAACATCCTTCTTAATAACGACTCACCAAATATCGGTCCGTCTCATTGGTTAAGAACGCATACTAAACGCAGCTTTCGTGACGTTACTACGTGACATTCGAATCCGACAGCTGGCCAACGGGGATCTTACCTTACCATCAAGGAACGAACGTTCTTTCATCTGTACATACTTTTAACTCCTATAAAACCTAATAAATAATTGTAAATCAGTATAATAAAATCATTCACTGAAAATAACCCTAGGATCCCCGCATCATCTCCTATAGGAGCCTAGGGCCCCAACATACGGTCCTTCACCCTTATAAGGAGTCATAGTTCTTCTGCACCAGTGCCTACAAGAATCATCACCGCCAGCTTCGTGAGTCATCCACAGCATCCCGGAGAAACAAAATAAAAAAACAACAACCTTTACTTCACACTTCTCCCTATACTAGTCCTTTTAAGGGAACTAATAGTCCAAGCGCCTATGAAAATTGTAGTGCGAGCGCGCCCTGACTTTACTCTACCCGATCGTACTAATTAAAAACAAAACTAATTAGAGACGGCAACTGAACTTAACTGTTTACCGGGAAGTTTTTAATAACGTTTTTCCTACATTAATGTAGAGTGACGCGGCTTTGTTAGACCCAGGAGCGAAGTTGTAGGCTAGGATCCAGTTGCATAATTGTTATCCTAGAATAGAATAGAATATAATAAAAAAACGTTTATTCAACAAACATATCAACACAGGGGTACATCATAGAAAAGATACAATAACGAAGTACAATCACTTCTTATCCCCTAATAAGCGACACCATTAAATTAAAAAGTACAATGAGGTTGATCAGGTTTGATGAGGCTCACCTTATAATTAAGTTTAAAATAACAAAAGCTGCTTGTTTTGTGATGAATAAAGCTTCGTGCGTTATTTTAACAGTTGATTTAAGGAATATTATACTTTACATAGCTTTGTATAGGGGTCAAAATTAAATGCAAATCTGAGGATCAACTAAGAGGTTAACAAAATAACATGATAGCTTATTTAAGAACCTTATTCCAATACAACTGATAGTCTAGTTTCTCATGGTGTTCCTATAAGTTATTTTGCTTAATAAATACTTATTTTTTATGGTATAGAAAGGCAAACGAGCACAGGCAGGCACAGGCACGGGTGGCCTGATGGTAAGTGGAAACTGTGACCCATAGACATCCGCATTCACAAGACTGCAAATGCACTGCCAACACTGAGGACTAAGATAGAATGCCTCTATGTTAGTCATTTCACCGGCTGTTTTATCCCCAAACCGCAACATAACAATGCAAACACTGCTGCTTGACGGTAGGATAATGGATAAAATTGTGGTACCAACCCGGGCGGACCCTGCACAAGGTCCTCCCACAAGTAAATAATTGTGTGAACTCAAATTCAAATTAAACTTAAGAAGGTAAGTTGATTCTCAGGCACACGTATCTCTAACTTACCCACCTTTTTCAAATACCAAACGACTATCACAGTCAAACAACCAACCCCGGTGCTATAGCACGCCGTATAATTTGTCCGGGCAAAATGTCGTTTCCCCTCGGTTAGACTCTTTGAGAACAAGCGTTGAATTACACCAACAATTTCGTCCGTGAAAGGCCCGAGATAACTTGCGATTTCTAAGCCCCTAGTACCTGAGATGAAATTAAATGATAAGTGTAGGCTTAGCTTGGAATATTAAGAAATGTTTTTGTGTACGAAAAAATACATGATGGTGGACGTGTTTTGTTAGTGGGATCTCGTGTTAGGTCGCTAGGATTACCTCCACCACATTACCACTGACTTTGTTCTCATCGGGAATTGAACTATGGACCGTTGACTTAGTATGCAGAATCACTATTATTTATTTATTTAATCTTTATTGCACAGCAATAAGTAAAAATGGCAGACCTAATGCCTAATGGCATTCTCTACCAGTCGACCAAAGGATCTTACAGATTATTATTTTTTCAATTAGGCTTACAGTCGTTTGTTGAATTGTCTGTCAGTCATAATATATTATTATTTTTTCTGTAAGATCAGGATATTTTTGCAAGAATTGGAAAATCCTAAAATTTTCTAAATATATTTTTTAAAGTATTTTTACTGTGATTTATTTTAAAGATATGTTACCCAATGCGTAGTTTAGGTTAGTTAAGAAATTTAAGTAATTTAAGAAAATTGTACTCAATAGGAAAAATTCTTTCAGGAATTCTTTTCGATGAGTCCTAATTCCGAAAATTTGTAATTTCATGTCCATTAGCCTACGAAATGTTCGGTTTTAATATTCAAACAGCAGCGAATAGATTAGGTTACCTACGGTTAATAAATTACATTTGACTTGTGTAAATTTTTTCAAATTTCAACCCAAATTCTCCCTGTAACCGTACCATAGCCAAACCGTAGTTTATTGATTCATTTTATTAGTGCACAATACAAATTAAATACCTGTAATATACAGGGTGTAAGGGACGGCTCACCGTAAACTGAAACCATAGCTTCAGACCATTGTACTGAACTGAAATTCCGTGGAAATTTTCCCGGAAAAACGAAAAATTTCTCGTTTTTTTCCATGTTTTTTGCATATCAACCGATCTAGGACAACATATTACGACATACTGAAGCTCATTATGTAAAAAAAAACGGTGAAAACGGCATTTTCACGTAAAAAACGAGAAAATTTTCGTTTTTCCGGGAAAATTTCCACTGGATTTCAGTTCAGTGCAATGGTCTGAAGCTATGGTTTCAGTTTTCGGTGAGCCGTCCGTTAAACCCTGTATATATACCTACCTTGTCAGGCAACTTTGAAGAAAGGTAGCTGAATTCGTATATAACAAAATACAATACCCATATGATTTCGGGGTTAGAATAGCGCCACTCCATGTCTTCCCGTGGATGTCATAAGAGGCGACTAAGGGAATTAAGGCTGGTAGTACTGATAGGCGATGGGCTAGCAACCAGACACTAATACACTGGGAAATTATGTGGTTACATAATTATCAACAAGTTATTACAGTTGTAGGTAATTCTGTAGCTTTGCCAACCACACTCTGGGAGTAAAGGAGTGAGTATGTATGTATGTATGAAATACATTGGTTATTTATGCAAATTATGTAATATTTTACAATATTCATAGACGGCGTAATATCATTTATTTACTCGTATAAGAAGACCTTTTAGACTTCTGTGTTATACTTCTATATATATTGAATTTTTTATTACTTCAGGTAATTAATGAAATATTTTTATTGACTTGGGATTGGGCTCTGTGCTATGTAAAGTTAAATTAGATTTAGTTTTAAAGAGGTTGCTTTTGTAATGAGATAGATTTATATGTAACAAAGTAATTAATTTTTATTTTAACAATACTACAGAGTTTCAGTATGTAGGTACAGGCAAGGAAGGATTAAAAAATTATGATTTTATAGTGAAGTTAACAGGTTTCGCTTTAAAAACACGGATATAATAGTATCTCACTGAATTTTTATACCATTAAGTCTCCATATCAAAAAGCACTTTATTTTCCACTTCTTATCAAGTGTAAGTCCATCAAATTTTATGTTCTATATGACCTAAAATAGTTAACCTTAGTCATATAATGCGAAGCGACATAACCCATAAAAAGCATTTTATGCGATGCTTTAGTATCATAAAAAGAAGGGTTACTAGCTTCTGATATGAGATGTTTCAGTTCCGCATAAAGGTCTTTTTGTTCTGTCTTCTGATTTTATTGTCGTTATAGCAACGTCAATTATATTTCCAAACTTTATTTTTATGATAAAAGCTGATTTGCAAAATGGTCAACCAGTTATAAAAGGGACATTATTATATACGCTTGTGGTTAGTATTAGTAATAAATAGGATAGTTATGTTTTAGCTCTTTTATGCACCACTATGTATATTTCTGGTGGGTTATTTGGTCGACTGGAGAATGCCATAAACAGAGCTTGGCCGGTTTTTCATCGTTTATCATTTAAGTACCCAGTGGTAACAATTGGGAATATTTTTCCCATTTGTTACCACTAAAATATTTGGTGATAATTACAAGGGAAAAAAATCAGTAGTTAGTGGTTACAGTTAAGAATTCTTATTCCCATTCGTTACCATTGGTAAAAGATGAGAAAAAAATCCCAGCTGTTACCAATGGTAACAAATTGGTGGTAACGGGTGGGGAAAACCTTTAATTTAATCGAAAGACATTACTCACCGCATTAGTTATTTTTATTTTTATTTTTTTTATTTAGTTTCAAGTCTAACTTAACGTAATTAATGTTTAAGGTATTCTGAAAACATAATGGTTTCAGCAGAAAATATCGCTCGATGAATTGAAATTCGATGAAATGATACAATCCATGAAATGAAATTCGTTAAAAAAATAAAATAAAAAAAACAGTCGAAGTATTGGATCGCATAATTTTTTACGCATAATGTATCTTTACGCATAAATTCGTTTTACGGAAAACGGATTTTACAATAGAAATGTTTTTATTTTAATTATTATAAGAAACTAACCTACCCTAACCTAACCTAATTTACACAATAGACGTTGATTAAATTCTGAAATGTCAGCCTAAAAGGGTGTTATGCGAAAAGATACATTTACATTTACATTAAATCACGCCTGTTTCCCAGAGGGGTAGGCAGAGACCACTTCCTTCCACTTGCTACGATCGAATCTTGACAAATTTCTTTCGCTTCTTCAACATTCATACATCGAGTCATGCACGCACGTCGGTTTCGGGTACTTAAGATTCGGCCCTTTTCCAGTATTTCTCCGATTTGATTCGAAAAAGTACGCCTAGGGCGGCCCCTTCCGACCCTTCCACTCACTTTCGATCTGTATATCTCTTTCGTCAATCTTCTTTCATCCATCCTTTCTAAATGACCGAACCATCGAAGCATGCCCTTGTCAATCTTAGTCACTACATCTTCTTTTATTCCACATTTCTCTCTGATTTTTTCATTTCTTACTCAATCAGTTTCACACCACACATACTACGCAAAGAGCGCATTTCAACTGCATTTACACGACTTACATGCTTGTTCTGCCACACCCAACATTCACTACCATACATCAGGGTAGGGGCCAGCACTCCATTGTGAACAGCCAGCCGGGCTTTTTGTGAAACGCCCTGTCTGCTCACAAAGGAGTACAGGGCCCCATTAATTTGATTCCCCGCATTTACCCTCCTCTCGATATCCTTCTCACACTTACCATCTCTATTCATCTCCATTTCATCTCATCGAAAAGATACATTATGCATAAAAAGTTTATGCGTTTCAAAGGGATCCCGTTTTTGAGACGTCACAATTATCTAAACGCCCTTATTCTACTGGTAATAAGGTCATGTATGATAGTGCTGTGATCGCTGGAATTAGTGCGCCAGAGTTTTGTGGTTTGTGCGTCTACGAACTTACAACATCGTTTACGCTCTTACGAGATGCGTAAATGACAAACATACGCATTTACGATCGTAAAAAACAAGTCTATACGCGTTGACAAAACGCCAATCTGAAACCCCCCTTAGAGTGGCAGACCACTTATTAAGCTAATTGTACACGTTTCCAAGTGGAAGGTTGAAGCCTACGCAATTTGTACTTATACGGACTGCGTAGGCACAACCTCACGGAACCCCGCGTATTTAAATACCTAATTAATTTCGTATATTTTTATATAAGGTCAGAAGTGAAATATTATTTCTAATTTTATATCTCAACCTGTGTTAGGTATTACCTGTATATTTATCGTTGGCTAGTGCTCACATTTACAAGCCAAGAGCTTAGTTTAGGGCTAATCTACAGGATGTTCCTGTAACTAACGGTTCAACGGAGATGGCTAATAATTAGGCTCTTGACCCACCAATTCAGTAACGTCGACAGTTAGTTTTAAAGACATCCTGTATATAAATGGCTTACTGATATGTATTTTGATAAAAAAATAAATAATAAAACTTTGCTCTGTTGATAAATAATGTCTCCAAGCCATTAAAATCGAATACATTTGTCCGCCGAAAACAATCAATTTATCAATATCAAATGCCCCAATAAAATACTACCAGTTTCCAGCATGATTAATACCATTATTTTTGACTAACGAACGAAAATCTAGGAAATAAATAGGATATTTGTAATTTTACAACAAAGGATGATCTAGAAGCGTCATTTGTTAGGTTGGAAGCTTGGGGGGATAAGACAAGCGTAATTTGTTCGACTTTGAATATAAAATGGATTTGGTTGGGGATTTCGTTAGTAGGCGGTTAGTCAGTGTTAGAATTAAATAATACAAAATAAAGTAAATAAAAACATCACAAATCTCAGGCCTAAACTAGGTACCTAAGTCTCAAACTAAGCTGTAGACTTGTTCTATGAGTACTAGACCTATTGATTGGAAATAAACAGTTCCGGCGAAATCACCGAGAATCAACTTTTGAGCAACTGTAAATTTATAAACTGGCAAAATTATAACAAAGTTTTTTTGTAAGTTTAATTAAACCCTCAAAATAATGGCAACTCATTCACGGTTGACATCTCTTGAAGCATTACAAATTTCCATGTAGAATCTTAGCCCTGGGCTATTCTTTTCTACTAGGTAAAGCCATATTGCCTTTGTCACGTTTCGTATTATAAATAAGAGCTATCGTAAAGTTGACAGTACAATAACACGTCACAAACCATAATTTATCGTGTAGAATCACACCCTGTATAACGACCTCCTCGATACTTTTTCTGTATTCTACAGCATGTTTTTATTTAAAACTAATTCCCGAAAGTTCCTTGCCTCTCCCAGAACTAATCGTTTCATTTCAATATTATTCCGATGTTATGTTGATGTTTACTTTACCGTTCATTATTATTGCTAAAAGGGTAGTGGTGTTTTAGGGATTCATTGTTGAAGTTTGTTTATTGCTTTTTAGGAGCTCTGGGAGGTCTGAATTTAATAGTATTAAATTTCATTGTATTTATAGGGTACCTTCTCGTTAGGGTCTCCCCAGACCTATCGACGCCGAATCGGCTTGAGCCGGTAAGAAAAAGTTGTATGTCCATGCAATAAGAGCGAAAACGACGTCGTTCCGTTCGTAACGCCGAATCGAGCCGAGCCGAGCCGAGCGACGTCGTTTTCGCTCTTATCGCATGGACATAAAACTTTTTCTTACCGGCTCAAGCCGATTCGGCATCGATAGGTCTGGGGAGACCCTTATTCTACTGTTTAAATAAGGTAAGAGACTAAATGCCGCACTCAGAGACGTCAATTAAATTGAATGCTTGATTAAAGTTGCTGCTGGTCACTTTCTCTGCTATAGCAATAGAATGAGACAACACATCTTAACAAGCATTAAATTTAATTGATGTCTCTGAGTGCAGTCCGAGTTATTAATTATTAGAACATTTCCAAACCCTCACGAGCAAAGCAGCAGAATCTTAAGAAGTGTAAATTTAAACTATGATATAAGTGTAATTTGTAAGCCATACCTACGATAAATAAATAATTATGTCATAGTTAACTTGAACTGAAACCTCGACCACAAAACTATTTCATAGTTAATCGATCAAGTCAATAGTGACTTCCTAGGTTTTAAATTTTAAATTTAATGTGGTTAACAAATAGAATATACAATGCTTTGACTACTACTTTGCAGTTATCCACCACCTCCAGATTGCTATCACTATCCTATCCTTTAGTATATACTCTAACAATGTTCGCATTGTTGTGTTCTGGTGTTGGGATAATAATATAACGGGTAATGACTAGAGTAGAATCAGTCCATCTCAGTGGTTGGTTGACAAATTAGCAAGAAGAGACAATATCTAAATTCAACTTTAAATTCAAATATCTCTATCGTACATGAATAAACATAAAATTTAGCCGAGATTCAGCTACAGAAGCAGACACATGACACATCTGTGTACTTAATACATGACAAAGAGAGGTTAAACTGGCCCTTACACTACGCGTAGCCTATCCTGCAGGTATCCAATCCAGAGAAGAGTTTACAAAAAGAGCGAATAGTTAGTAAAATTTTAAACTAAATATACAAAAGGTTTTATCTAACCAACAGGTGGCGTGTGTGCTCGTTTGCCTTTCAATTGCCAAGTGACCTAGCATTTTAATTAGCTAACTGTACATACAATACAAGTAAAACTAATAATTTTAAGCCTGATAAAATAAACCCCCTATACATTATATTCGTAATGACGACCTCTACTTTAAGAGCCATCTCTTATCTTTCTTAACCTTTTGAACGCAACAGTCGGCTCTGGCCGACAGCTGAAAGTCGTGCCACTGACGCCACCGACGGCCACAGCCGACACAAGTTAGAGATTAAAAGAGACTTTGTTTCGTATGGATTAAGTTGTAATTTGCTTAGCATAGCAAACATGTTTGGCGTGTGAGTGACGCATTTTGTATTTGACGTACGGCGTTCTAAAGGTTAAGGACCACCCCGATTAAATTGGCTATAAAAAAAAAATTAACCGGCCAAGTGCGAGTTGAACTCGCGTGGTGAGGGTTCCGTACGTAACTACATTTTGTATTTTTTTCAAAACTTTATGTTCAGTGGTTTTGCAGATCACGGGGAGGGCGGGCAATTTTCGTCTTCTTTCATGGATAAAATCAAACATTTTTATATTAAAATAATAACAAAAATATTTTTGAGATTCTCATAATGAGCCCTTTGTTTGTCCCCCGAAAAGACAGTTATTAAAAAAAAAAAACTTTGCACATCTGTGTTTGCGTCATCAATTTACATAATATGTGTACTAATGTGTGTGTTTGTCAGACAGACGCATGAGTGATCCTATTAGGGTTCCGTTTTTTTATTTTTGAATGCCACAGACAGATACACAGATACAAACGACATACAACCTCTCTCTGTTTAAAAAGGTTCAAAAACCTTCCTCAAACTTGCATAAAGTGTTATAAAGTAACTACTAATCTCCAAGTACTAAATCGACAGTTCTAAGTTGTTTTTAACTCTCACGTTTGTTTATCGGAGAACTTTCACTATTAATAATACCTAGCTTTTGCCCCGGTTCCGCGCGATTTAGGACAACGCCGTGTTTACACAAAGGAAGCACCCTGGTTATATATTGATGAGAAAGTTTGGATGTTACTCCATCCGTGAAGGTGCTTAGTTCTATGTTGCTGTTGTGAAATAGATTGTTGTGGGAAAAACTGGAAATGTTCGCATTTTCGGTAAGAAAATTTGACTAGCACGGACACTTCTTGTCATTCATCGGGAGAGATCTTAAGTGCAAATGGCAGTGAGACACATTCTAGTGTTTTTAAAATTTCATTTGCTTTAGGACGGGGCGGGGATGCGGTCACTTGACTTGAACAAAAATTTGCGCTTTAAAACTTAATATTTCATAAACTTATACCTTAATCGAAAAATTGTTGTTAGATAACCGCAATATTTTTAAAAGACCTATCCAAAGACACCCCACACAACGGGGTGGACGAGAAAAAAAATACATCTTCACGTTACGGCTAGGGGAGATACACATTTTTTTTTGTTTTTTCACGATTTTATTTTACCACTTTTTTGGCGTGTCTAATATGTATACTTATGCCAAATTGCAGCTTTCTAGTACGAAGAGTCTCAGAGCTAGGCTGCGGCCGGACGGACGGACGGACGGACATGACAAAACTAAAAGGGTTCCTAGTTTGACTACGGAACCCTAAAAACAGGTCCAGTTCGCAAAAACAATACGCTATCTCTTTTGGATCAACTCTTTACATAAAGACAGACGGATAGATTTACAAACGGACGAACGGACAGGGTAACCATAGGTCCCGTTTGACACAGTTCGGACACGGATCTATTAAAGCAATTGAAGGGTCCACGGAAAGAACATGTCTACATGTCTAGTCACTTTTTTGTTTAAATGAGTTTTGAATCTCAAAACTTGTATCTTTTCACTCTTAAAAAAACCATACTACACGAAAATTACGTACAAAATGACATGGTTCCTAACTTTCTAATCGCGATATCTCAAAAAGTTACTAATGTGACTAGACATGTTCTTTCCGTAGACCCTTCAATTAATCAGATTCATTTAAATGTAACAGCGACCGTGATACTTAATTATAATTTCACATTATATTAAGGAAATACCAACAACACCCTATATATTAAATTGACAATTGATGAAGTTTCGTAAAGTCATAACTTCGGTAAACGCTAAATAATGGCAAATTCCACGCGCAAGTTCAAAGGCAATTACGATGTGAGTGACGCTTTATTCAAAATTGAATCAAATTCAAGTTCGAGGTATAATTTTGTATATGACGCAGTAAAGGACATGGTACGTCATTATGTTAAAGGCTTCCTGTCGCCGAAACTTAGTAATTGCTACATGAGACTCCACGACCTCGTTAAAATAATAAAATTGGGTTGTTTTTGGATGCGTACGAAATGTTCCGTAATGAAGAAAGACTGCCTAATGGTGTTTAGTTATCTTTCTTTATCTACACTCATATCATAAGTCCTCTATAATGTGTTCAGAATCCGTAGACAATGACCATCATTACATGACATGACCATGATATTTTTTCTTATCTGTAGCTGTACTGTAAAGTTAAAATTACGATACAACTTTTGATAAAGTAATGTTGTTTAAATTTGGAACAACTTCCAAAACCAACACAATTCAAACAGGGGGTCAATTCTAGTATCTATTAAACGTCGACTCGGTATATTTTAAGAAAAGTGTCGTAAGCCGTTTTGATGTCGAGTGACATTAGAATAGGGACTTTGTTGGTTAGTCTATGATTTAAAAAAAAAACATTCATATTCGTGACACAGGTTAGCTTTGCCGCCATTTGTTTGTTCTGTCGCCTGTTTTTAAAATCCGGAAAGAGTACTTATAATATGTGTGTAGATAAAGTAATGTATGCAACTGTACATAATTAGGCCTTAAAAAACTCCTGTGATGTTATTATGAAACTCGCCTTCGGCTCGTTTCACAAAATCACACTCGTGTTTTAAGGACCCTCTTTATGTACCAGTTACATAAAATACTATTCTCTATCGTACGCTTTATAACTCAATTTAAAATCTTCTTCTGTTTCTTTTTAGGGATCCGTATCAAAATGGTAAAAGGGAACCCTTATTATGAGACTTAGACTTAGATATCTGTCTGTCGGTCTGTCGTCCGTCTGTATGTCACAGCAGTTTCTCTGAAATTATACAAGCTATTAACTTGAAATTTGGCAAAGTAATAAAAAAAGAAATTTAAACCGGAATAAAAAACCTAGCTACTTCAATAAATGCTGGTTATAAATCATATTATAACCAGACATAGAAGTTTTTGTGGCAAAAACGTCAATTACCTAGTCGGTTACTAAGTTCTGTTACTGAGATTAATTACAATAAAAAAAAAAAAGCAGTTTTGCATAAACCTGTATATTAATCAAAACTTTGATTTATATAGAATAATAATAAAAATAATGTATTCTAAACTATTGCAATTATTTGAAGTACGAGCTTGAAGTATTCCCATTTCGGACGATAAAATCATAGTTAAAATAACGCACGACGATGATACTGATAACGGCCCCAACTTTTGTAAGAGTTCCTGTAGAGAGTTCAAATTTGCGTGACATATTGAACAGACTTCTAGCTTTAAATTCTGATACGAACGTATTCAAAGCAACTAAAGATCCGCTTGGACACCGGTCAATCTTGATGAATCATTAAATCGACTTTAAGATTTCACATGATTTTGCAGAAATACGAAAACACACCAAATCTCTTGCTTCATAAGTTGGAATTAAGTCATGTTGAGAAATATAATTTTGGTCTCTAAACATAAACAGAGATAGGATTTTTTATTATATTATACAAAAAAAGTTGTTTGGTAAACAAAGACTAACTTTTAAGCGATTTCAAAAAATGAAATTTACAGAAAAGTCATGCGTAATTTCATCGATGCCGGCTGTGAATGTTAAAAGATCGTATCGGGAATAGCGGAAACTAAGAAAAATTATTAATTGTTTTTCAAAATGTATATTAATTAAGCTTTTAATTTTTATACATATTGAAATTAAAAAATAAACATAAGTTAGTTTTATTTGCATCAACCTTAGTAACAGAACTTAGTAACCAACTAGGTAAGGGACTTCCTTCCGACATATTTTATCGATAACTGTTTCAAATACTTATTCAAACTGAAATTTCATAGTAGAGAGGTATTAAGTTCCCCGAATAAAAAATAAATTAACCAAAATGCTGATCCCTACCCATCGCTGTTATATTATAATGATAAATAATATATAATTATTAACGTGTTCCTTACGCAAAAACTTCTTTTAATACTATTCAATCGATTTCCATACAAAGTAAGCTAAAAACAAGAGTGCCTTGCAACAAAGGCCTATTTAGGTAAATTGTTATTGTACGGACCTTACACTGTATAATAGGTATTCAAGTTGCAAGTTCATACAGGTAAAGAACATACTATAGCGATATTTACATAATAATAAAAAATAGAAAGATAATCATTGATATAATGTTAATATAAAATAAATAGTGTTTATAATAAAACGTAGAACTCATATATATTCTTAACTGATAATTTTTTTTTTTTTTTTGTAGCATGGGAAGGCAAACGATCACACAGGCACACCTAATTTTTGATTAATTTAAGATTATAAGTGAAGATAAATTAATAATGTATTTGTTTTTTTGTGTAAGAAATAAACAGTTTTTTTAATTTATTTTTTTAAATATTATGTGTTATCTCGTAGACATAACCATACACCGGATTGACGGGGGCCAAAATGTACCAGTGCTGGTGTACAACTTTTCTCGGGACATATGGATCTTGTTTTTTTTTGCAAAAGTAAGTCGTACGTTTATCTTCTATATGTGAATGATCAGCTTTCCATGAAGATTAACAATCTTTTTTCTTTCGAGGCATTTTTAACCGACTTAAAAAAAGTGACTCGAGTACAGGGTCACTATCTGATACCAGTGGTTTAAAGTTACGATAAGTATGAATAAAAGAGGTTTGCACATAATTAAAAGGTAACTAAAACTTGGCCATTACTTATGATAATGATGGATGATTCAAAATTGATTTTTATCGATGTCGATAAAGTAAGTCGACATTGAATGAATCCCTAGCACAGGTACATTTTGGCCCCCGTCAATCCAGTGTTTGGTCATAACTGTCATAAGAAAGCACAATTTATCGATAAATTAATATCGTTCGGAAGTCCCTAGGGCATTTTTAAAGTGCCACAAAAACTCATGTCTAATAACACTCTGCCCTGCTAGGGTATAAGGCAGTTTCCCACCAAAACCCACAGTGGCAATTGCAACCTTATTAACCATTAATGAGGTTGCAATTGTTACTGTAGTTCTGTGTGAAAACTTATTTATTTATTTATTTATTTTATTTTATGGCATAGGAAGGCAATCGAGCACACAGGCCACCTGATGGTAAGTGGAAACTGTGACCCATAGACATCCGCATTCACAAGACTGCAAATGCACTGCCAACCCTGAGGACTAAGTTGGAATGCCTCTATGCTAGTCATTTCACCGGCTGTCTTATCCCCAAACCGGAACACAACAATGCGAACACTGCTGTTTGGTTGGTAGGTTAACTTCCTTTTACTTCAGCAGGGCAGCACTGTGTTACGCAATAACCCAAGTGTGAACTAGAGTGCCACAACTATTAGTGGTTGTTAAGTAAACTTCCCTGGAATATGACCTCCTAGTATCCCCAGTGACACTTGGAAGTTCGTACTGCACCTGTCGCGGTTAGTGATGGGCGATTTCTGAAACATTACGAAACTTTCTTTAACTGCGTAAATTACAGCTTATGAAAGTTACATACATACATACATAAACTCACGCCTTCATTCCCAGAGTGGGATAGGCAGAGCTAAAGAATTATCAAAAATTCTTTAAACTTCTTGATAATTCTATAACCACATTTTGCACAAGTAGGCTAAGAGGTTTCCCAGTGTATTAGTGACAGGTGGCAAGCCCATCGCCTAACAGTACTACAAGCCTTTATTCCCTTAGTCGCCTCTTACGACACCCACGGGAAGACATAATTACATAATTAGATGGAAATGATTCTGACACATGTAAATTTCATGAAAAGTTTCCGTTACTTACGTTACATTACAAATTTTTGGTAATTTTCAGAAATTAAATGAATTCACTTTAGTAACTTTCAGAGTTTTGCATGAAATTTTAGGTGAAAGTTTCACTTTTGAAACTTTCAGAATATTGCGGAAATTTAAATGAAAGTTTCACTTTTGTAACTTACAAGCCGCCCATCACTAGTCGCGGTGCAGTTAAGCCCCTTATTCTGGCTCAAGCTTTGTCTAGTAAAGAAAATTAGGTAAATATCTAAAGTTTTACTTGAATTACTGTTGTCTTAACTTGTTTGCTTTTCTTTTCAGCGGAGCGTAGGTTCGTATCCTACCGGCTGCGCCATGTTTATTTATTTATTTATTTTTATTTATTTAAACTTCTTTGCACAAAATACAATAAAGTACAAATGGCGGACTTAATGCCCAATGGCATTCTCTACCAGTCAACCAGTGTAGGCGAAACAGAAAAAGAAGATCGGTGCGAAGAAAAAAAGCGTTGAAAAAAAAACTGTTTGAATAAAATATATACAAGATACGGGTATATAAGATATAAATATACGTAAATACATAATATAAATATAATGATACATATGAAATATGTAAATAAACAGATATGGCGATGTGTGTTAAATCGATTTACGACTGCGCTTGTTCCAGCAGATGCTTATGAAGCATCCGCTTGAAAGCTAACTTGCTAATGCCATGTTAACTACTAGGGACACGTCAGTAAAACAACAAGCTTGAGTAACAACTGCCGTATGTACATACCATATCTTCCATCTACCCCCATACATAGATGTTTATTAATCATATCTACAGGAATGAACGGTTTTATTTTTTCCTAGTATATTTAAACGGGTTTTGCGGGTGGTAGGACCTTGTGCAATGTGCATAGTCCGTCCGGATCGCTACCACCATCTTATCCATTAACCTACCACCAAACAGCAGTGTTCGCATTGTTTTGTTCTGGTTTAGGGATAAGACAGCCGGTGAAATGACTAGCATAGAGGCATTCCATCTTAGTCCTCAGGGATGGCTGGGCATTTGCAGTCTTGTGAATGCGAATGTCTATGGGTCACAGTTTCCACTTACCATCAGGTGGCCTGTGCGCTCGTTTTGTCTTCTCTATGCCATAAAAAAAGGTCATTCTTTCTTCCTTTTTACAGTGACGTAGTCAACAAGAAGCCCTTATAGTTTTTCAATGTCGGTCTGTCCGTCGATCCTCGGTTTTACTTAGCGACTCTTTGGACGTCAAAGTTTTTTTTTAATTGGTGTACCTCCCGAACATGTAGAGCAAGTTTTTTTTTTATAGATTTGGGGCACCGTTTTGGAAATATTGAACTGTGTGTGTGTTAGTTTGTTACTTAACTTCTTCACGCAGCAACGGCTGGACGGTTTAACATATAAGCTTCTTTTCATCCCGAAAAAAAAAAAAGATCCTGAGGTAATAACGATAATCAAACTAAACGCGGACAAAGTCGCGGGTAGAATATCAATAAGTAGCAGCTAGTCCTGATATTTATCTCTACGTCCGACGTGTAATATATTTTTAATCTACAAAGGCGCCCCCCCACCACGTAAATTAACTTAGTACTTATGACGAACTGAATTTAATAGTAATAATACGTAATATTATAGTGGAAGGGTCGGAAGGGGCCGCCCTAAGCGTGCATTTTCGAATCAAATCGGAGGAATCCTGAAAAGGCCCGTTTAAGTACCCGAAACCGACGTGCGTGCATGACTCGATGTATGAATGTGGAAGAAGCGAAAGAAATTTGTCAAGATCGTAGCAAGTGAAAAGAAGTGGTCTCTGCCTACCCCTATGGGAAACAAGCGTGATTTAATGTTTGTATGTAAATATGTATTTAATAGTACATATTATAACACCCTGTAACGATTCACAATGCTACGTGTAACATATTACATAGCTCTAAGATTTACAAACCAACATTTCTGTGTTTGAATCATGTATTGTAAACGCCTAAGCTTTAATTAGGTGTTATACTCAGTTTGTATGTAACAATGTAAATATGCATGTTAATCCAAGATTTCTACTCTCTCGGATTAAACACTTAGAACAAATAGACGCGACGGGATGATTACACAGTATGTGTCTAATCTGTGGATTTTGAAGGCGTTCCCGAGATCTGACAAGAAACAGAACAGATTAAAGTTTTACAGGGGGATTGTGTTAACTATGCGTAACTATGATAGGGGACGTAATTATTTTATTATTAAGTAAGGATTGACAGTTCTTTTTTTACATTCAAGTATGGGGTAAAATAGTACCACCTGGATTGTGTTAGTATGGGATCGAGAGTGCTTAAGACAGTAAAATTATATTTCTATTATTCTCTTTCATATGGCAGAGACAAAGAAATCAATATAATTATTTTTATTTATTGATGTTTTTATTCGATGCAAGTCGTAGTATATCTACTTATACTTCGATTATATCGCTGACATCAGTGGCCATTAACTCGGGGTATTTAAACAAAAAAATAAGTTTAAAACCCATTTTTTCAATAAATAAATAAAATTGAAGAAGCAAGTTATAACTACGAGTGCCGTAGAACTGTTTCAAAATAATTATTTCATAAATTTGACGTGCCCGAAGCTTAGGCTAAGTTTTGAGCCAAAATCATTCGTGTTTATGATCCTGGTATTTTATTTGTTCATTGTTAACTGGCATAACTGATCGCTATCCTACTTGTATAACAGAAAAGCACCCTTCAACTGTTTAGCAAAATTATATGATAAAGCACCAATGTACGTTACCGTATTCCTTGCCACAAAACTGGAAATGTATATAATTTAAGATTGGAATGAGTGTCAGGGGCACTGGTTACATTATCATTACCAGTGCCAAAAACTCAATATGGAGCCCATTTCATGTAGAGTTCAGGAAGGCTGGTTTTAAACGTGTCCCAGTTAAATCAGACTAACTGGAGCTAAACTCATAAATCACAGGAAGAGCCACACAGCGGTTATACGACATCTCCATTTAATTAACGACACTTTACAAATGGGAATCACGTTTCGTGGGTGCTTTACAATTTAGGAGATTCAATGTTGGATTGTAATGGGTTTGGATGCCAATTTGTGAATAGTGTTTTCAATCTACGAAGTGATGCCTCGCTACTTGATTTTACATAGATAGACAGAAACATAGATAGAGTGCATTGTCAAAGGGTGTAGCAGGATATCCCTTCAAAAATTGCCCCCAATGCTTTGAGTTTGGAACTATTATAAGATGATGTCGACTGCCCCCTGGAACCTCGCAGCATGCATTTAACCGTAAAACGTTTATTTTTTCAAAAATAATGAAAACGACAAATACCAACTTATGCATAAAAAATGCTGTAATGTAATTAAAAGAAACTACTTAAAAAAATACCAATTCTCTAATGACTTTCTTTCCTCAAAAAAAAACATTATGTATATCAATTCAGGCTCGTCGTACTAACACTATATTTTTTCTAAATATGAACCAATAACTTACCTACATGATATGTAAGTCTCATATAATTAGAAAAGGTGGCGTGACTAACAGACAGACGGACGGACATGGCGACACTATGAGGGTTCCTAGTTTGATTACGGAATTAAAATCTAATCTTTTTTTGTCTTCATGTTAAACGCATACAAATAAGTTAAAGAAAAGTGTGAATACGCTTGGGACTTTTTTTTATGGCATAGGAAGGCAAACGAGCACACAGGCTACCTTATGGTAAGTGGAAACTGTGACCCATAGACATTCGCGTTCACAAGATTGCAAATGCACTGCCAACCCTGAGGACTAAGATGGAATGCCTCTATGCTAGTCATTTCACCGGCTGTCTTATCCCCAAACCGGAACACAACAATGCAAACACTGCGGCTTGGCGGTACGTTAATGGACCAGATGGTTTATCATAGGTGTCGATTTAAAAAAAAACTAAACTTTAATACATCTTCTTACAAAACCGATATAAAAGAATACGTCGTAGCCCTTACAATTAAAAATTCTTCAAACCATTAGTGAAAATAAGCAAGAAGCAAGCCGGAAGTTATGAGGAAAGTAAAGCTAATAAGGAAGTTGGACAAGTAAGCTTTGTTCTTAATTAATGGTTTAAATTAATAAAACTTAGTTTTAAGTTACGAGCAGTCAATGAGGGCGGGGTTTGGAGAGATTAAAACAGCACAGACTAAACTTGAACATTTATTTATTTATTTGTAAGTATATTTACATGGTATTACATTTGGTGGACTAATGCACCATGAAACATACATACATACATACATAAACTCACGCTTTCATTCCCAGAGTGGGGTAGGCAGAGCTAAAGAATTACCAACAAGTCTTAAAACTTGTTGATAATTCTGTTACCACATTTTGGACAAGTAGGCTAAAATGTTTCCCAGTGTATTAATGACAGGTAGCAAGCCCATCACCTAACAGTACTACAAGCCTTTATTCCCTTTAATTAATAAACAAAGATACAAAAATAAGCTAAGTAAAAATTATAGACTATATTAGGACCCTCGATTGCCTAGTATCCTTCACCTCACAAAATCTCATGCATTCATAACACGCAGCCGACCATCGGCCTGCAAGCAGAATACCTATTATGGTCTTGTTTATCGATGTGGATAAGGGTGAATATTCGGGCGTTTGAACCTCCGTCATTGTTGTCTTCAATATATCATCATCATCATGTCATCCGAAAGACGTCCACTGCTGGACATAGGCCTCCCCCAAGGCTCTCCACTCAGACCGGTCTTGTGCTTTTCGCATCCACCGCTTTTCTTTCAATATATTGACGAAATTAATTATAGCTACTAGCTACTTGAACCCTTCCAATTAAAAGAACAAGAAAGTTATTCATTTTGTCAGGAATAATATGCGAAGGCAATAATGACGGCGGTTGAAACGCTAAATAATCACCCATACATACATACATTATTGCGGAGTGGTTGCCGGCTTAGAATAGTGCCACTCCATGTCTTCCCGTGGATGTCGTAAGAGGCGACTAAGGGAATAAAGGCTTGTAGTACTGTTAGGCGATGGGCTTGCTACCTGTCACTAATATACACTGTTAAACAGCTTAGCCTAATTGTGCAAATTGTGGTTACAGAGTTATTAACAAGTTTTTAGAGTTGTTGGTAATTCTGTAGCTCTGCCCAACCCACGCTGGGAATAAAGGCGTGAAGGTATGTATGTATGTACATACATACATACATTAAATCACGTCACATTAATACATACATAAGCGTGGATAAAACACTTGTCACTTTATTGCGAGAGTGACGGTTGCTTTATCGACCGCGAATACCCATAATACGGGCCCAGGTCGCACTCTGGCGCATACACAACATGTCTATATTAAACTTGATTAATTATGCGGTTGCAGTTTCTGTTACCTACTGCCGCTCGGTTGCTTTAATACGCGTCGCTCGATACACGCACGCAACCAAACGCGGCGGCGGCGCGGTCCCTTACTAAACTGGCTTGGTTCGTTTGCTTGTGGTGGCCTGTTGGCGCGTACGGTTGAGACACGCACACTTGCAAACCACACAATACTTATGTTTGAAGATGAGCTATTGATCTACTTTTAATTGAAACTTACTAACTAAAAGTACAAATGAGAAACAATGCGAAAGTAGGGAAACAAGTTAAGAAGATGTGAAGCGGCGCTAAAATCACTTAGCTGTCAAAAAAAAACCATACATATTTAGCTCCAGCCGTTAACGTTTCCCACCCAAATCAAGTCCGATTTCCACGATTTTTGAGTATATTGTACACACACACACACAAACTCACGCCTTCATTCCCAGAGTGGGGTAGGCAGAGCTAAAGAATTACCAACAAGTCTTAAAACATCTCGATAATTCTGTAACCACATTTTGCACAAGTAGGCTAAGATGTTTCCCAGTGTATTAGTGACAGGTGGCAAGCCCATCGCCTAACAGTACTGCAAGCCTTTATTCCCTTAGTCGCCTCTTACGACATCCACGGGAAGACATGGAGTGGTACTATTCTAACCCGGCAACCACACCAACCAACCACCACCACAACCACCACCACCACGGGTAGTATATTGTAGTTATTATAAATAAGGGAATAAAGGCTTGTAGTACTGTTAGGCGATGGGCTTGCAACCTGTCACTAATATACACTGTTAAACATCATAGCCTAATTGTGCAAAATGTGGTTACAGAATTATCAACAAGTTTTTAGAGTTGTAGGTAATTCTGTAGCTCTGCCTACCCCTCTCCGGGATCGAAGGCGTGAGTTTATGTATGTATGTATAAATAACTTACGTACGTTTCTGTCTCTTGTTTTTTAAATTTGTTTCATTCTAAAAAGTATTTTCGTTAAAAGGGAAACGTTCAGACATAGTTTTTCATGATATCTATGAAACGTTTTCATATTTTGTATGGATTTTTTTAGCTTCACAATCTTCTTAACGAACATACACTAAATTTGAACTAATTTGGCTGCAATTACTAGCATAGAGGCCTTTATTTCAGTCCTTAGGGGTGCCAACGCAATTACGGTCTTAGGATTGCAGTCTTGAGAGAAAAATGTAAACTTGTCACATATTCCCCTTACCATCAGGTGGCCTGTCTGTTCATTTGTCAGCTCCATGCCATAAAAATAATCCCAACGTGTAGGCAGAAAAGATGACACCTCTATACGTTACTAATCTACATCATTCATAGCTTTAACAGGCGAGTCGAGTTTCTATTAAACTGTAATACAAGCCCGGGTATTAAGTAACGCCACCCTGTATATTAGTTTATTAGCAAATGCTGTGTAAAAAAATAATCCCAACGTGTAGGCAGAAAAGATGACACCTCTATACGTTACTAATCTACATCATTCATAGCTTTAACAGGCGAGTCGAGTTTCTATTAAACTGTAATACAAGCCCGGGTATTAAGTAACGCCACCCTGTATATTAGTTTATTAGCAAATGCTGTGTAAAAAAATAATCCCAACGTGTAGGCAGAAAAGATGACACCTCTATACGTTACTAATCTACATCATTCATAGCTTTAACAGGCGAGTCGAGTTTCTATTAAACTGTAATACAAGCCCGGGTATTAAGTAACGCCACCCTGTATATTAGTTTATTAGCAAATGCTGTGTAAAAAAATAATCCCAACGTGTAGGCAGAAAAGATGACACCTCTATACGTTACTAATCTACATCATTCATAGCTTTATCAGGCGAGTCGAGTTTCTATTAAACTGTAATACAAGCCCGGGTATTAAGTAACGCCACCCTGTATATTAGTTTATTAGCAAACGCTGCGTAATTTATATTAATACCTCAGTAAACAGATGACGGAGTATTGAGCGTTGTGATTGTTTATTAATTAAAAAGGAAGGCGTAGTGTAAGAAATATAAAGTGAGTTGTTACCTCAGAATGGTCGTTGTTTGCAGTATACATACATACAGAAACTCACGCTTTTATTCCTAGAATAGGGTAGGCAGAGCTACAGAAATACTAACAACTCAAAAAAACTTGTTGGTATTTAGGCTCAGATGTTTAACAATGTATTAGTGACAGGGTGCAAGTCCATAATTTATATTGTTTGAAGTATGGATGTGGTTTTTTTTTTTTTAATCATTATAGCAATAAACAAGTAGAATTGACCAACTTAATGCGTAATAGCATAAAACGTAAAAGTAATTTAAAATTCGGTGGACAATCTTACTATCTATCTCTAAAATTGGATAAAAAATTAGATTCCATCAATTCTACCACGATGTTGCCAGTGAAATGAAACATTCCTAAATTAGTAAATTACCTCTTAGCGAATGAATGCATATAGGTAAGTGATTAATTATTTAGTCAATTTAAAAATAACATTTAAATGCAATGTTTAAATAAGAATGGCTACAAAAAACCAGTCATATAAATAAATATTTAATCGAAGCAATTTTGTGGTAGAAATATTCATTTTGCAATGGTAGAAACTTCAGGTCTCGATAACATTTGGTATCCGTTTTGATACAATAATATTATCGTGTGAAAGATGTGCGTACATTATTAATTATTAAACTAAAAATACGTAAATTCAAAAAAATATAACCGTGTAAGTGTTGGCTATTTTTAGGGCGAATTACTTTATCCTGACTTAACAGGAGGAGGGGCGTTAAATAGTGTTACCGTCGTCGTCGTCGTCGTCGATAAAAGCTTTGTACAATGTATTTTACTACCAGGAAACAAACAAAGGCTATTTTTTATCCCATAAAATGCAACAGTTCCCAAGGGCACAGCGATAAACTTTCGCAGTATAGGGCATAAAACTAGTAATAATATATTTATTGTTATTGATTATTACGGGCTGACGCTGTACTACAACACCCATTAAATAAAACCTTAGAGCGTCAGTGGCTTAGGGGGTGTTCGAACCCCCGCGGTCACTATGTACCAATGAATTTTCTAACTTAAGTGCATTACCCGATGCACTAACGGTGAAGGAAAAACAACGTGATGAAACTTGCACATTCGAACAGCTGAGTGTGTTAGAGGGTAATTGCACAAAAGATCATAAACGGTCGAAATGTATCTGAAAGGTAAGATAAGACAAGATAAATATAACCTTGCCGCAGTACGTCAATTTAGGTTAATCATTTATTTAGGCTCTTTTAGCCCGGCTCATAGACTCCTCCGGAGATCCTAGAGCTGGTGCTTACCTCTCCCAAAGGATTGGGCTAGCTATACAGAGAGGTAATGCAGCCAGTGACATAGGGTGTTCTTTTTATACTGGTGATTATTATTTACATCTTTAATATTTGAGTAGCTTAGTTTTATTTGAATTGAAATAAGTTTTGTTTTAAATTTTAATTGTATTACTTACCTATATTCATTTTGTTTTGATTAATGAATTAAATAAAAATGTATTTGGTTTAATTTGATATTGTCATACCGACAAGGTTCTAAAGTATATCAACAAAGCCAGCGCTTGTCCCACAAAACAACTCAGAATAAAGAACACAACTAAAAAGTACTCATTTATGCCCACAGATGGCGCATAAATCAAATCCTCTGCTGTGTTACATGACAAGTCCATTTTGCATTAAAATTTATTCGCTACGTATTGCTCCTGTTTTGTTTAAGCATGTTGTTCTCTAAGTCAACCGCATAGAGTCGAAAGTTTCTTTGAATCATTGAAGGGTTGCTGTGTTTAGGTGTGTTAAGTTAATAAATAAGTTTCTGACAAAAACATTTTTAGACATGCTTTTTTATGCTGACTGTACTTTTATACAGTATGAAACAAAATCGCTTCCCGGCCCTCTTTCCCTCTGTATGTACTATCAGCCCATTGGAACCGTGACGCCCCATAGAACGGTGTCACAATGACATAATAAAACAATTTATTTGACACTTCTTATGACTTGAATCATAACATCATTTTGCGGGTGGTAGGACCTTGTGCAGGGTCTGTCCGGATCGCTACCACCATCTTATCCATTAACCTACCGCCAAATAGCAGTGACCGCATTGTTGTGTTCCGGTTTGGGGATAAGACAGCCGGTGAAATGACTAGCATAGAGGCATTCCATCTTAGTCCTCAGGGTTGGGCAACGCATTTGCAGTCTCAGGATTGCATTGCAGTCTTGTGAATGCGAATGTCTATTGGTCACAGTTTTCACTTACCACCAGGTGGCCTGTATGCTCGTTTGTCTTCTCTATGCCATAAAAAAAACACTGTGACAGAGTTCTATGGTGGGTCAAGGGTCCAATGGGCTGATAGTATCCATTGATCTTTAAAACGACGCAACGGATTTTAACCCTTAATTTGGCAAAAATAAAAAAAGTCGGGAATTCAAACCCTTTTTGATTTTGAATCAGCAAAAAAATAAAAAAACATTCCAAACATTAAAAGTGAACATTATAGTATGGTCACTGTGATGTACACTGCCAAATTAAGGGTTAATTTAGTCTTCAATATACAGGGTGTCCCAGAAACCGACGTCAACCAGCCTAGGGCTGGTAGAGCAGCTCATAAGCTATCGATTTAACCCCCATGTATGTTCAGCAATTGTTATTAGTTTCCGAGATATTGATCATATAAATTGGAATTTTTGCCATTTTTCCTTATGTCCGTGATACGAAAAACCCCTGAAAATTCATGTATTAAAACATATTTTTTTCAGTTTTTTCTTGCATGATCAGAATCACTGTGAAATAAGGAAGTTTTTAAAGCTAATAGCCTATTTTTTTTTTATTACAACTGTTTGAGTAAACGCACAGTTACTTTCTCCATACTAAGAGAACTCCGTTTGTTTTTCACCAAGTATGGAAAAACAAACTTTGTGCGTTTACCCATCCGATCCCGACGTGCTCGCTGCGCTCGGGGCACCCGTCAGGCGCCCCAAGCACATCCTGCTCGATCCCACCGATCCCATCCAACTCGCAGTGGATGAGGGCACTGAAGACAGGAAGAAGCTCCGCCGCCAGGGACGTCGTGGCCGCCCCCCCAGATCCGGACCTGAGCCTCATAGCATCACTGCAGGGATCGAGAAGACAGAAGAAACCGAAGAAAACGAACACATTCAAGAAACCGAAGAATCCGAACACTTTGAAGCAACCGAAGAAAACGAAGTCCTTCAAGATACTCAGCCGGCCGAGCTGCGCTCGACCGGCCTGACACCCGACGGAGGCACCCCTCCAGAGGTGCGACCACCACCGCACCTCTAACTTAGGGTTCAGCATGCCCCCCGTAAGGGCATCGCTACCCGTGCCCGGGTGAAGTAGTTATGGTAAAGACATACCAACTACACAGTCAGTCATATAAAAGTAAAAGTAAAAGTTGTGCGTTTACTCAAAAAGTTGTATTGAGTCTCTGGCGGGTCTTTGTTTTATACTAATTAAATATATGTATATATATATATATATATACAATTGTTTATTGGTCACAATCAGTGTGTTTACAATTAGGATAGGGTTGGTACCTTCTAGTAAGTATGGCAATACTTGTGACAGAAGATCCCGCTCTTCCAGCATCAAGATTAAGGATACAAAAACCAACAACACAATACAGAGTTCACAAGAAAGTTAATAGTTAGTAGAGAAGTATAATATAGACTAAACTCAGCCGAATCCAGGGCAGGTTACTAGAGTACAATAATTTAATTAAGTACTACTCAAAGAAGAAACTCGAAATAGCAGTATACTTCGTAAGGCAAATATTTGGTTGAGCACGCAAATATTTAACGCCGAATATTATTCAAACGAAGACGTTTAGACGTATTTCATGTAAATAAGTAATTTTAATTATTAAGCAAAAAACACAGTTTTGTTTCAGTAGTTTGGGCACCGTTCCTGCTTCATTATAATAATGATAATATGTGAGATTGAATGATAATTTCATTTGTAAAACTGAATTGAATATGATGATAATAATCATTCCTAACGACCCAATAATTCGAATATACTGGAATTCTGTGGCTCTAGAGAAAACGTATATAGTAATTTAACCCGCTTACGAGTAATATGTATGTATGTTAATATTGATACAAAAGAAAAACCACAATGTCATTATTGTTTACGTATGTAGTAGTATATATATCAGTATATGTATGTATTTTATTACAGCACTTTTTTTATTAGCCTATCCTCTTGCAATGTCCTTGCTTATTCTACTTCCTATCCTATCTGGAGGACATCATATCGCCTATGTAGGTTCCTATATTATCTATAGTGATGCAAAATGTTTTGTAAATGATTATGTAGGTACAATTAAGAGTTTACATAAACACACACATAATAAACCTAGAGCTTAGTTTGGGACTAGTTCAATCGGTACGACATAGTCCCCCGATATGTATTTATTATTATGCTAGGCCGAAGCGATATAGCAAATACCGCACTTTAACGCTACGTGTAGCGGCAGACATCGGCGACAACTTCAGATTTGTCACAGATCCGGGGCAATCCTCAAATCTAGACGGATGCCTCGCCGGAACCAACACATATTTCAACAACCCGGGAGCAACACTGTAGATAAACGTACCAGTGACATTTTGATGTAGTGCC
Source organism: Acleris emargana (assembly GCA_927399475.2). Taxonomy (NCBI): domain Eukaryota; kingdom Metazoa; phylum Arthropoda; class Insecta; order Lepidoptera; family Tortricidae; genus Acleris; species Acleris emargana. The sequence goes on from OV656858.1 coordinate 3,964,350, forward strand.
ACTTCGGTAACTCTGAGAATTCAACAATATTCCACCATTGTTCTGGTGGACACGGGCTTAATAATACTTGATATATATCATTTTCAGGTTTGAGGGAGTGGGCCAGTGTGTGTAAGGATGTAGAATGGCTTATGTTTTAGAAGTTGTCTTTTTATGGAAAACTAGCTTCTGCCCGCAACTTCGTCCGCCGATTTCGATTTACGTTATTCACTCGGGAACTTTTAAATTTACCGGGGTGAAAGTAGCCTAAATTTTATCAAATTTTGTCTAGCCGTTGCAGCGTGAAGGAGTACGCACACACACACACACACACACACACACACACACACACACACACACACACACACACACACACACACAGATCACACACACTCATACACACATCACACAAACAGGCACACACACACACACACACGCATACACACACACATACACACCACAATGACAATGGTAAGTGTTATTTTTTTAGAGATTATGTACCTGGGTGTATTTTACTCCGATGGTCGCTGAAACGCTTTTGAAACAAACCTATATAGGTTTTTTTTCGTAACACCTTTTAAAAACGTTCTCAATGTCAATTGAGAAACTCCTCCATTTTTAAAGTTGGTTACAAATGATCTCATTACAAGACAAGTATCATTGTACACATAATATCACTTACTTCATGCCACCTCATGCCTTTTTTATTATTTTTTAAGGATGCCACGTAAATCTACGACCCAGGAGCGAGGTGTAAGGAAGATTTTCATTGTCGCCACCATTTTAGTAATGCGGACTCATTACTCGACAGGGACGGTTATTTTTTACTTTCCAGAGCCTTAAATAAAGCTAAAAAATACGTAAGAAGGGTTCTTTTTCGGGGACAAGCTTCAAAATTACTTATTGTTATTAACTTATCTGATACCGTTAACTTGGGTTACTTTAGTCTTAGGGGGTAATATTGCCCACCCCAAAATCCATCTTTAATATTTAGTTATTTTATTAAAGTTCGTGACCATAATTTTATCGAAATTCACTTCATTCATTGTATCATTTCATCCAACGCTGCTCTGCTGAAATTATGTTTTTTTTTAATGACAATAATATCCAAAATATTAATAACGACGGTTAGGTTAGGTTAGAATTGTGATCACCGAAAAAAAACTCATACAGCAAGAAATGCCTGAAATGAAATGAAAATTCTACGTTTGATGAAAGATGTTTCGATAAATAATAGGTACCCATTAAAGTTACATCAGGACCAAGCTACTTATATCGTTATAAAATTAATGGGGGTGACGCCAAGGGCTAAAGTAACCCGAATTCACATTTTATTTTTAGACAGTTACATTATGCTGTAACTATTTTCATAATTTATCAAGAAATCATTATTTAATTGCTATAATTAGGTTATGTTTGATTTAATATTAAAAATCAAAGTCTTAGTTTTGGGATACATAAAATTGCTTTTTTTATGGCATAGAGAAGGCAAACGAGCACAAAGGCCACCTGATGGTGAGTGGAAACTGTGACCCATAGACATTCGTATTCACAAGACTGCAACCCTTAGACTGCAAATGCACTGCCAAACTTGAGGACTAAGATAGAATGCCTCTATGCTTGTCATTTCATTGGTTTAGTTATCCCCACACCGGAGCACAACAATGCGAACACTGTTGTTTGGCAGTGGTTAATGAATAAGATGGTGGTAGCGATCCGGACGGACCCTGCACAAGGTCCTACCAGCCGCTTGGCCTTGTAAGTTAGTACACTTTGGTACTATATCCCTTTAAAGTTATGTTTGAACCGCTGTACTAACCTGTCAGAAGCGTTAAAGCGGCAAGGTTCAAAAGTGTTCAGCTACTTATGAGGTTGATTGAATTATCTTGGAGACTAGGCCACTAAAGGACCTATATTTAGCACAAGCCGATCACGTAGCAAATGTAATATAATTTTCGGTAATCGGCTTTCGCTTATTCACTCACAATAATTGGGTTTTCTGTATACGAAACAAATACAATAAAATAATAACGTGATTAACGTCAATTTATTTTACTTGCGACCGCTGTTTCCGTTATGTGTCCGAAACGCGGATGATAATTATTCACATTTAATACAAATAAATCGCGTTGCTTTTGAAAATACACGATAAATATAAAAAATAAAGCTTATTAAAAAATGTTGACTCATTTTACTGACAACTCATCGTTTCATCGAAATTAACTTCATCGATTGTATCGTTTCATCGAATTTCATTTTATGAAACGTTATATTCTGCTAGAATCCATGTTTTAAAAGTACAAAGGTAAGGTAACTTTTGAATTGGGACAAAACATGCGGCGAGAAATGCCTTTCGGTGAAATTCAAATTCTGCGGATACTGTCGTTGAATATCTCTCATGTAGGTATTTAATACTAATGTATGTCCATACTCACTCAGAGTATGTATGGATGTATGTAAACACTTTATTGTACAAAAGAAAAACAAATGAAGATAAAAATAAAAATGTACAAACGTGAACTTATCCCTTGAAAGGATATCTCTCGAAAAAGGTTGTGCATCGAGTAGGCAAGTATACAACTTTATTTAGGAAATGAACATAAAAAAAATACTAAAATAGTGTACGTATTGTACTTATATTAAATATAAGTATGTACTTACTTTTATAAAAATTGACGGATGCACAGGATACATGATATGCTGTTGCCAACTTCCAACACCATGCCGAAGGAGGAAGGTAATGTGTTTATCAGCCTGTATGTTTGTATGTATGTTTGTTCCTTTGTGGCATTCTAGAAACTATACGCGTGGACTGATTTTGATGATTCTTATGTCGATTTGTATTAATCTTGTGAGTGTCACTGAAGGTATGACAGTAATCTAAATTCAATATGGCGGCAACCAGACGCCATATTGTAAAAAAGATAAAAGAAAGTCAACGAACTATGATAAATTGAATAGGTATTTAAGTCTTTTCTAGGTTTTATTCATCATTTTTCATTGTGAATGATCATTTAGGATGTATTTATAGCTTGCTCTTTGTTACACTTGTTGAAACTTTTGTATTAAAAATCGTCATCGACAACGACTTTATAGTCATTTTACTGAATGCGGCTGTGAGCCACATATAAAATGCATTGTCATCGACATATATTTTTCAAAATTATCATAATTTATACCGTGTGGTTGCCGATACCGTGTGGTTGCCGGGTTAGAATAGTGCCACTCCATGTCTTCCTGTGGATGTCGTAAGAGGCGACTAAGGGAATAAAGGCTTGTAGTACTGTTAGGCGATGGGCTTGCCACCTGTCACTAATACACTGGGAAACATCTTAGCCTACTTGTGCAAAATGTGGTTATAGAATTATCAAGAAATTTAAAGACTTTTTGGTAATTCTTTAGCTCTGCCTATCCCACTCTGGGAATGGAGGCGTGAGTTTATGTATGTATGTATCATATTTTATGATTCAAAATTGACTTTCAACTATTAAACTAAAAAATGTACTAAAACAATGATGTCAAGTTAAATAATTTAAAGAAGTCTAACAAAAAGCACACTTAAAACACCTAACTGCTGTTTGGATAATAACGTCAATGTAATATTTAATCTCATGCATTATTTTTTTTCGCCAATTTCTCATGAAAAAAAAGTACCCAGCGCCACCCGCGATGCTAAGACGAATACTAACGACACCTCGCTTGAAACAACCGAGCCATCCGTTTAGCCTTTACAAGGGAACAAAGAATCATACATACATACATATGTACATACATTTATATATACATAAGGTATGTTGGGGTAAGAACGGATCTGGTCAAGATCGGTTAATTCAATTTTCTACTAAACTAGAAGAGATTTTCGATTACTGGCAACCCACCTGACTACGCCATCTTGTTGCGCCCCACGCCTCAGTCAGCCGCGGCTTTAAAGTGACAGGTTATGTGTGGCAGCCAGAAAAACCGAAACAGTATTATTTGACGAGTGATCAGGAAATCCGAACTTTCTCGTGGCTACGTATCTCAACAACCACGTCAGTTTGACCTGTTTTTGTGTGTTACTTGTGCATATTATTGTTATAATACTTGTTTTATGTAAGCTAGAACTACGAATAACGGCTAGATTAGGCTGTACGATTTAATCCGATCTTCGTCTTGCGGGTCAAGATCGTTTTATTATGCCGTGGGAAAGATCGGACGTGGTGCCCGTTTTTAAAAAAAAACTCGCTTGTTTTTCAAGTATACAAAAACATTCTGAACTTGTAGTTTTGACAGTAAAAGAACGGATATTTATTTTTATGAGCCATACGCGTAACTGCACAGAGTTCGTTTTTGAACATAGTCCGTTGTTACCCCGAGTACGTCCGATGTTTCACGTTGCAAAAATATACAATTACTAACTTTAGACCCATATTAAACAAAAACCGTTGCATATATGAGGGAATTAAAAAATCTATCGAAAATATATTTTATACTTATTTATAACAAACGATAACAATTCAAGGAATCGTTAGATATGTTAGTCAAAAAAAATAAACCCCGAGGGCTTACCAAAGTATCGAAAATTAGTCCGATGTTACCCCAACATACCTTACATACAGGTCAAAAATATTACCCTGTTCCTTCAGCGGTCAAGTAAAAGCTTGCTTTAAAAGCCCGTCTATTTTTATTTATATTATTTTTTGATAAATTCGTCTATATACGGAAGCCCGTTTGTTTCCCCTAGTTTTTGTTGCTCATATTTAAGTAATGTCATTGTAGACAAGGATTAAAAGTCATAATTTTATATCGCTGGAACTGAAAACTTTTCAAGGAATAAAAATTATTTTGGTTAAAAAAAATCTGAGAAGTAAGTTTCTTAAAAAAAAAACGTTATGATTTGCGATAAATATGACCTATAACACATTATCATATTATATTATCATGTCATGGATGTTTTCTATGTATTTAAGTTTATAATTCCTTTTATAGTATTTATATCGTTGTCTAGTACCCATAGTACAAGCCCAGAGCTTAGTTTGGGACGAGGTTAATTGATGTGACATTGTCCCCTGATATTTATTTATTGATTTTGACTAAAACTATAAATAATTATGGCAGACGATATAACCTACTTATATTGTTCTAAATTCACCAATTTTTCATAAATGTAGGTACGTCGTGGGTACCTCGAGAGGTGGGTAGTCAAATCTATCGACGTCTCGCTTCAGACCACACGTGTATGTGTGGTTCTGTATGGTCACCAAACACATCACCTCACCTTCGGCAGTCGGGTAAGACAAACAATTAATTTTACAATATTAAATTCCAAATACTCACAAAGTCAAGTTACTTCTTAAGGAACCCCGAAACAAAATTAATATGGACTCAAGTTTTCGGTAACACTGAAATATCTCTCCGAATTTAAGAATGTATTTTTTGTTGTTGTTTTTTAAAATGATTGAGGGTGCTGAGTGACTTCTTCCGGTTCCCGTTATCTTGGCCTCTGTCATTTTTTAATAATTTACGGCCGACTTTTTTTTTAAAAATATTGCATTGTAATATTCAAAAGAGTTGCTATTCGGATTTAAGGATTTACTTTAAACCTCAGTTTAACCATAGAAAATCTGTTTACCTGACCGCCTAAAAAATATGTCTTACTGTTTGTTATCGATCATAAAAAAATATTATAAGAATTTTGCTGAATTTTCTTCTAACATAGATAGTGAACTCTCTATCAAAAGACGTAATAAACGAATCCAAACTTAATTATAGAAAAGTTCCCATCTGCCACCTTCCATCTTCGTCATCATACCAGTTTGATAGTACTGAGATCACTTGTAAATTGAGCTTTGTGAAAAGCCAATTTTATGAAATTTGCCGAGAATAATATAATATTTAAGTAAGTATTGATCCCAGGAAAATAACATCATGATACGTGTCAAAAACATGTCGGTTATACAGTTTTCAAAAAAATATTGTCAAGTTATACTTTGGCGGTCTAGTATATTATCCTTCCTATCCTTCCTATCCCTACTTCACGGTGTAAGTTCTCAACCGATCGACCTAGGTTTTGGTACAGATAAATTTAATGTCCAGAGACGGCTGAAAAATTAGACGTGCCGCAAGGGAATAGCGATAAACGATATCTACACCGTACAAAAATCGCAAGCCAAATATTATATTTCCATTTAGAGCAACGTATTCAAGATTCCTAAATTTTAACATATCCTTAACGCGCTGCGCAGAACCATAAAGCAGGGTAACTTATTGGTGCGAATGAAAACATTTACGTCGCCATAATTCTGAAGGCTACGAGGTTTTAAACTGGGAAGAGCGAATTCCTGGCCTCGTGGGGTTACTCCGTAACGTTGTATAGTTAAATATCAGGGGACAATTTCACACGAATTGACTTAGTACCAAACTGAGTTATAAGAATAACCTTTATTGCCACAACCTTTAATTTTGCAAATACAAAAGAATTATTAAAAAAAGTTAGTTTATGTGTTTTTTTTTTTTTTTTTAATAGTACAGCTAACTAAGAAACTAGATTAAACAATGGGTTCCAATCTCTTCATATGCTAGGCAGGGCCCGGCTCTGGTTTTCAGACTGATCCCTATAAACGGGACGGTCGCAAACTGATACAAAATGTTTGATATGGTAAACTAGGCAAGTAAAAAACTACAATAAAAAGGTAATGTTTTCAAATTATAAATGAAAACGTAGTAAATTACTAATAAAGACATATGAAATAAATGAAAAATGAAAACATGAAAAAAGTTATAGGTTTATTATAGTCGCCAGCAATTATATTTTATTAAACTATATTCGCATAAATATCTTGACTGGAGCCTTCGATGAAAACAAAAAGAAGAAGATACGTGACCGGCGCGCAGGCTTGAGCACCTAAGTATAGGCGCTGAGAACCTGTGTTTGATCAGTTGTCCGGCCGTCACCGATCTGTCAACACGTGCAACGTCGTGCGATCAAAAGCGAAAAACATGCCATATCGCGCGTTTTTAAGGTGCTTTAACAGCACGAAACATAAAAATAAATTACAAAGGATCACATTTCATTCGTAAGTACAAATAAACATAAAGAAATATTTTTTTCGCAATATACGTAATTAGTTCGATTTATTGACCTCCATCTGTGTGCCTCCATACACCATCTTCGTGTCGTTATTGCGGGACATAAGGCTGTCTCACTTACGCGCATGTTAGTCCATCAATTTATCTCTATTGCTCCTTAGTGCATGTTTACAGCTGTGTGGTTTTTGCGAATTTAGGTGTCGAAGCACGGTTTATGTCAGTGTCTTGTACGGCGATAACATGTCTTCCCGTTTTGCTTTAGTCTCAGACTGGGGCCTTTAGAGCTTTGAAGAGATTTTTGGTCTCGCTTCGTTTTCTATAAACTCTTTTACCGATTTGGGTAAATATTTATCATTAGGGTAACATATCCTTACGCTGAATTTTCATTTTATCAAGCATTTTTCACAGCAAGAGTTTTGTTTTGGTAGTCACAAGTCTAACTTAACGTGATCTACGTAATAAATGTTTAAGATATCCTGTAACTATCATGTATTTGGCAGAAAATAGCGTAAAATTGTATGAATTTGGATGGAATTATACAATAGACGAAGTTAAATTCATTTAAATGATGGGTTACTCACCATTTTAATATCGAACCTACCGCCACTGAAAAATAATAATAAGAGGGGAGGCACACTAACACAGTAGTTAGTACATGAAATAGGCTAGCTAAGTAAAGTTTTTTTAATTACAATGTGCTGTGTGCAGTGAAATAGACCACATAATAACTATATCAGGGTACATTCACAGATTCCCACACTAATACACCTAGTCAATAGTCCCAAACGCTAATTCTCGGCCGATTAGAAGTCAATCCTGACACCTGTCATTCCTGTACAAATTATAACATCAAACCCAAAAATAGGTTGTACTGCGATGGCAGGTGTCAAGATTGACTTATTTTCGACCGAAAACTATAGACAATGATACACATATCTATCTTACATAATTAAATAAATAGAAACTCCCAAATAAGGAACACGGGAACTTCAAAAAACGAGCCTAAGGTACTCTTCTCGTAACGGCTTGCAGCGCACTTGCGATTTGATCACCATCACTTTCCATCTGAAGACCCGCTTGTTTGTCTGTCTCTTTTTTATACAGAAAAAAACAAATGCTCGTGCTTATCACACAAATATTAATATAACCTGGAACCGCTTATACAGTCAGGTCGAGCTACCAACAAGACGTTGTCGAAAAATCTTTTGGTAAAGAATACCCCCACCGATAAAAGAAGACAACTCCGGTCCAACACGGCTTATTAGATCTGTCGACGATAAGTATTTAAAGCTCTCGGAATTTTAACAGGAGGTCGAGCGGAGGTATTTGGTTGTTCAATATTTGGTCAACTCTCGTCTCAACTTACCGAATAATTATTCGACAAATTCAAACGCCTACCTACCACAAGTATGTAAAAAATTTCATTCTGTTTCATTTGTCCGAATTTAATTATACAGGGTGTTTGGTAGAGCGTTGTCAAAAAGAAACAGGCGAATAGAAGAGGCCATTAGCTATCCATTTCAGGTACTTTAACCCTTTATTTGTCTAGGGGCTATTTAATACCTTTTTTTTTATTTTTATTTAATGTTACCAACATTCGACCTTGAAACCCCGAAAAAATAAAAAAAAAGGTATTAAATAGCCCCTAGACAAATAAAGGGTTAAAGTACCTGAAATGGATAGCTAATGGCCTCTTATATTCGCCTAATTCTTTTTGACAACGCTCTACTAAACACCCTGTATACATATAAAACAAACCTAACCTAACCTATACGTTCAATAGGATTGTTATGACATCGAATTCGAAAAAAAACAAATCTAACTACTCGAAGTTTTAGACAAATCAAATAGTTGGGATAAAACTTTGGACTTTTGGTTTATATACGGCTTCTTCCCGAACGTATTAATAACATTTTTATACGTGTAACCTTAATCATACAATCTTATTAGAGGTAGATAACAAGGCCATACACTACTCATCGATTATAATTATCCAAAATTTATGGGATTGATGTAAGCTGTCAGACGGTCGCCTAAAGCGTAGCGTCAAATCCATACTTTTTGTCAGTTTTCGAACATCGTTTACGTTAGCGCTAAGTCACTTGTCTAGCCTCAAAGATACGCTTACGTAAAAGATTTTCGAATACTGTCGAATATAGAAATGATGTACATTTGAAAAATAAACATATCCCACGTTAAATACAACACTGAAACAAAATTACGAAACACACTATTTGAATAGTGACATATTGGCGATTAAAATGTTTTTTTATTTTTATGAATTCCTTTTTTAACGTAGTGATTGGATCCGATTCTACGTGCACATCGCTTTATAGCCTAAAACTAACTAAAACGAAATTGTCTAATTTTAAGACATAGTTAAGACGGCAGATGTAATCAGTGCTATTCTAGAATGTCAAGCTGACAATGTATAAGACCGCCTAAAATAAGAAGCGTCAGATTCAAATAAGCGCTGTCATGGCGCTGTCATTTGATTATGACAGCTGCTCATAGAAGCGCAAAGTGTTTAAGCGACACCTAAATAAAATTAAGAAGTTTAGAGGCCACTGTAGAATCGGGTCCATTGTTAGATTTAACGTGTGATATGTGAATACATTTCTTGCAAAAGATGGGTAACCCTAATTATCCCGTTCGGAAACCCAGTTCCTGAAGCTATCCGCGCTATGCCAAGGTTACCCGGATTACGCTCTCCCCCGGGAACTCTTAATCCAACTTGACGCTATGTTCGGGCGCGAGGGAAATAAATTTAGATTCCCACTAATTTACTTATCTGTTGGAAGTTGTCCGTGCCCAGGCCCATGATTTGTAATAAAAATTGGCTCATTATGGAGTTTACGGTTCAGATTTGTTATTGATAATAATCGTGAATGGGTTATTTTGTACTGAAATTATGAACAAAAAAATTGCTTAAAATTTAATATTTGTGTGATGAGCGCGAATATTTGTTTCTGAGTCATAGATGTTTTCTACGTATTTATAAGTATATATTTCTCTATTATATAAGTATTTATACCCATAGTACAAGCCTAGAGCTTAGTTTGGGACTAGGTTAACCGGGTGTGACATTGTCCCCTGATATTTATGATATTTTTTAATAATCGTTGCCTAGTACACATAGTACAAGCCAAAAAACGTACCATAGTAGAAAACCGATCACATTCTATGGAAATTTAAATTAAAATGACCTGCTTTCATTGCCCTTGACTATAGATCAATTAGTATCAGATTTTACCCGGTTTTTTTAATGGCTCGTCAATTGAATGGGCTTGCTCCTGCTCGGGCTGTCGGTGTAAAACAATTTATGCTTCGATCCTGACAGGATGGCTTTCAAATTAAACCAATTTTTCACGCCACGTGAGATTTTAGGTCCGAAAAGAATCGGGTGTTTTAAAAACCCTCCGCTGTTTTTCGCATTCCCTTATAAAGGATTCCAAAGTTTTTTTTGAGTAAGCATTCAATTTAAAAATAATATATTAACATATTTATTATTATTGCCCGTGTGGTTACCGGGATATAATAGTGCCACTCCATTTCTTCCCGTGGATGTCGTAAGAGGCGACTAAGGGAATATAGGCTTGTAGTAATATTAGGCGATGGGCTTGCAACCTGTCACTAATACGCTGGTAAACATCTTAGCCTGATTTTGCAAAATGTGGTTACAGAATTATCAACAAGTTTTTAGAGTTGTTGGTAATTCTGTAGCTCTGCCTACCCCACTCTGGGAATGAAGGCGTGAGTTTATGTATGTATGTATATTAATAACGTCAAAATGTTGTATCATCGACTTTCAAATCAACTATTTCTAAAAACTATTATTTCCTTTGAAATGATTTAAAAAAAACCACTATAATTCCAGGTGGGTGGGGATAGACCGCCAGAGGGGTAAATGCATCCTTCAAAGTTTTTAACGGAATAAAACCTTTTTAAAGCTATTTCTGTATCTTTTAACTTTTTTATTTCGTTAAAAAATAAAAAGCCTCCGCCCTTACTTAAGCTGCTCCTAATACATGTAATCATTAAACTTTTTACACCAAAAACCCTATGGTTCACAAAAACCCTACCAACCATTGACAGGATTCAAAACGTGTCCAAACTCCGCATTCGGAAACCCACTGAAACGCGAATAACTCCTACGTAAGTTATTTGTCCTCCAATGTCTGATGTCAACACGGTATACGATGTTTGACTAGGTCAAATTCTGCTGCACATAATACCAAAAAAGGTTCAACTGCAATTTAGTAGACGAAGCATTTTATACTCTATTATCTACTTTATAAAGTTTAAAATGCTTATACTGTTACTATACAGTCGGCCGCCTCTTTTGGTATTACGGGGGAATTGTTAAAGTGATAAATCTGAAAGCTTTTGAGCCCTGCCACAAATATCTAAGTTTGACGTTGAATCCATCGCTTTCTCTCGTATTTGGAATGAATGGTGTAAGAATGGGACGGGTGCTTTGGAAGTACCTATTTCGAGCCCTTAGATTGTTTTTAAGTGCCAGTGTCTCAAGTTTGTAGTCACCGTTATAAGTTAGGTGATCGCTTTTGAACCTTATTATATTGATTTTAGGGACGTTATTCTCTTAAACAACTCACCATTGAATTCGACAAAGTATTAACCGGTAGAGTATAATAGACGCGCGTTCGTAGGCACGTAAGACGGAGTTAACTACCCACTTTTTATGGCATGATGATGGTAAGCGAGCACCCGTGCCATCTAATGGTAAGCAGGATCTGAGCCTGATAATCATTTGCAATCTCTAGACTGCCATCTCAAGACTGCATTCCTCAGACTGCAAACTCTGCCCTGTAAAGATAATAAGCAGTATGTCAGATAAAATTCCTGTAGCAATATCAACCTTATTACTAAGAGAAGAGAACTAAAACTGCTTTGGTTATTGATTTTGGGATATTGCTTATTTGCTTAGGAAGGCAGAACTTAGTGCCTTTATGATTCTATATAATGTTGTATTTGTAATGCTGTTAGTTTTTATGTTCATATACACCACGGAACACAACAGTGCGAACACTGCAAATAAAATGTGTTAGTGACCCTGATGGACTCTACGCAAGGTCCTGCCATAATTTTTAGGGTTCCGTAGTCACTTGTGGGAGGACCTTGTGCAGGGTCCGTCCGGGTTGGTACCACTATCTTATCCATTAACCTACCGCCAAGCAGCAGTGTTCGCATTGTTGTGTTCCGGTTTGGGGATAAGACAGCCGGTGAAATTACTAGCATAGAGGCATTCCATCTTCGTCCTGAGGGTTGGCAACGCATTTGCAGTCTTAGGATTGCGGTCTTGTGAATGCGAATGTCTATGGGTCACAGTTTCCACTTACCATCAGGTGGCCTGTGTGCTCGTTTGCCTTCCTATGATATAAAAAAAAAAAAAAAGTCAAACTAGGAACCCTTATAGTTTTGCCATCCAGTCCGTCCGCAGCCTAGCTCAGAGACTCATAGAACTACAAAGCTGTAATTTGCCATAATTATACATATTAGTCACGTCAACAAAGTGATCAAATAAATCTAAAAAAAAAAATACACGTAACGAGGGGATGTTTTTTTTTCTCGTCTACCCCATAGAGTGGGGTGTCGTTGGATAGGTATTTCCAAAATATTGTGGGTTTATCAGCTTATGAAATATTCAAGTTTTAAGCGCTACAGCCAAAACTACAAATAGGTACTAAAAATCTGAAAAATATCTAAAATGAAAGCACATTATAATGAATTTAATAGGAAAACTATAACTACTAAGAAGACTTCAGTGGTTCTTGAGTTACAAACGGTTATACCTACCGAAAACATATTTGCGGTGTTGGTAAACCTGACCGTGACCTAGATGTCAATGTATGGGGATAACAGTTTTCCAACGGACAAGTTAAGTTTGTCACGAGATCTAATTCGTTTGTAGTAACGGCTGCGGAAACTTACACTAAACATGGTCCGACATGCTCTTGCCCGGGTTTTTCACTTTGTAAAGTTTTAAACATAAACTTTGACGACGCGCTGGCCTAGTTGGTAGTGACCCTGCCTACGAAGCGAGCGGTCCTGGGTTCAAATCCCGGTAAGGGCAGATATTTGTGTGATGAGCGCGAATATTTGTTCCTGAGTCATGGATGTTTTCTATGTATTTAAGTATTTATTTCTCTATATAAGTATTTATATCGTTGTCTAGTACCCATAGTAGGTACAAGCCTAGAGCTTAGTTTGGGACTAGGTCAATTGGTGTGAGATCGTCCCCTGATATTTATTATTATTATGTATTATTTTCAAGCATTCCAAGCAAAATAAATTACCAGATACCGTTTCATAAAAGGAAACGAATCTATTACAATATTATCAAATTGCCTCAACTTTGTCTTAACTTCGTCTCCACGTAATTCCTCTTAAGCATTTCGCTGACAATAATTTATAACTGTTATAATTTAACATTAACCTAGAACGACGTCTATCCGTACTCATTTAAGGGAAAATATTTATTTGTGCCCATTTGGAGTAACAAAGGGAATATTTAAAAATGGCGGTGACTTTGACGCACGAAATGTTTCGGAGTGTTAATGATAATGGATATTTAATTATTTGTGTTCGTTAATGTAGGAAAAACGTGGTTTTAATACAGATTTTAATCTTTGTTTGTAAAAACACGGCTTTACTTGTTTAGAAGTTATCATTTTGAACGATGAAAACGATGCATGTTGAATGTGTATTGTTAATAGTACTTACAGAATAAAGGCTTGTAGTACTGTTAGGCGATGGGCTTGCCACCTGTCACTAATACACTGGGAAACATCTTAGCCTACTTGTGCAAAATGTGGTTACAGAATTATCAAGAAGTTTTAAGATTTGTTGGTAATTGTTTAGCTCTGCCTACCCCACTCTGGGAATGAAGGCGTGAGTTTATGTATGTATGTAATAGTTAGGTATTTTCAAAGCGCGCTTTGACAGGGCCGGGACAAAACACATTGCAATTAACCTAAATCCTAATAACGTGCAGTGCCAGTTACAAATACGTAACCAATTTGAAGCTCTCAATTGGTTTAGTTCAGTCAATCCTGGAAACAAATTCAATAATCATTTTCCGAAAAATACACTAACCTGCTGAACCAGAAACGACCCGACACTAGGACCATGTCGCTTGTTCCTCAGGTGACTCTTTGAAAATGCCTTGGACCTTAATCACCTGGAAATTGGTGCCATTTTCAAATATCAGGAACCGGATTCCAAAGCACGGTATACGAGTGCATGTTTGTACAAAGTGCAAAGGATGCGCGTGCACTCTTATGGCAAAACGGCAGACATCGTGAACAGTTTGGAAGCTTCCAAGAAATTACCCCGTCAATTATGTATTTTTGGAGATTGTATACTATCAATGAAAACGAAAAATCACAAACAACTTGAAATACAAAAACATTGAAGTTCTAATTGATGAGGGAAAATTGACATTAGTTTAAACTATATTATTTATTATGTATATAAACAATACATGGAAATTAAAACAATCAAAAACAAACATTGAAGCCAAATAATTTCAAAGAAATTAATCTAAATAGCACTAAGTAAAGCCGGTGATTTTAAGTGGTGTCGGTGGAAACAGTACGCGCTACATTTAACCCTTCCACTGACACAGGTTTCCACTATGAGTAGACTAACGCAGCGTCCCCTTTTCCCAGTGTTTAACATATTCATGCTTTCTGCATTCCCGGGTAATAAAGTACTGTGGATATTGAGCTTTTTCAAGAAGGTGCAATCAAGAACCCAGACTGGTGGCTCCACAGCTTGGAGAAAAATGGACATAAAATTTAGGCTCTATTTGGAGTAAATTAGAAAAATGATCCAATTTATACCTACCTAAAAAACCGGTCAAGTGCGAGTCGGACTAGCGCATGGACGGTTCCGGACCACCGCCCAGTAGGTATTATTATATTCCGATTTGATATCGATCTTGAATCGAATCAACGCGAGCCCAACTCACACTTGACCATTTTTTTTTTTTTCAAAGTTTGTACTACACTCAGAGGCAAAAAAACGGGTCAGAGTGCGTTTTCCATACAAAAGGGGCTATTTTGAAGGCTCGGTTCCTCGCCAAGGGATGCTTTTAGTGAAATCTGATGATGGATACACCGAGCATCGATACAGGACTTCCAGAGTGCCAAGGATACCCAACTGATTGAATCTGCGGTTAACGCCGGAATTGTGCATATTCAGAAAAACATCTTAAATGGCAATAAAATGTAAGGAAATACATATGCTGACCCAAACTCTCTCGCTGTGGTGTTAACTGATTGTGCGATTAGTTAGGTACTTTAAGAACTTTTGACCTCCTCTATTGAACCTCGGAGTATCTATCATTAAACCTCACTCAAAACAACTCCTGGCAAGGAACCAAGGCTTCGAAAAGTTTGTATAAAAAACGCACTCTGACCCGTTATTTTTGCCCCTGAGTGTAGTTCTAATCATTATCATCATCTACTAAATTTGACGCTTGTATGTTATACTGTTTTTACGATTCAAGAAAAACAAAAATGTAATACAACCATATTCTGAAGAAGTTCAAAAGGTGGACAAACGGACGGACAGACAGCTTAGGCATATTAATAGGGTCCCGTTGAGCTACCCTTCGGGTACTGAACCGTTAAAACTGCTTTTTAATGTGTTACTTGACACTTGAGAGTATTATAATCTACTTTCACGATGATAAACCATCTTTGCCCAGCTTTGCTTGGCAATTTTTATTTATTTTGTAGTGTTTTATTTTACTTGTGGGAGGACCTCGTGCAGGGTCCGTCCGGGTTGGTACCACCATCTTATCCATTAACCTACCGCCAAGCAGCAGTGTTCGCATTGTAGTGTTCCGGTTTGGGGATAAGACAGCCGGTGAAATGACTAGCATAGAGGCATTCTATCTTAGTCCTCAGGGTTGGCAACGCATTTGCAGTCTTGTGAATGCAAATGTCTATGGGTCACAGTTTCCACTTACCATCAGGTGGCATAAAAAAAGCCGTAAGAGCACACGCCGATCGCAAGCCATACAATACTCATACAGCGACGTCGGAATTTGAGCAATATATAACATACAACGCTATTAGCTGTCTAGGCACTTCGGAAAATGCAATATTGCCACCCCGACAATGTGGCATTCGGCATTTCTGTGTACAAACGATTTCGCGGACAAAATGCCAGCTCCACCGGCATTCTTTTCCGAAACCTTGTTTCACGAGGGGGAGAGAAATATTCATCGTCATATTACTTATCATTACCGCAAATTTTAAAACAAAGAAGCTACATCAATCACTGTCGCCTAAAGAGGAAACGTATGTAGATTTTGCCGCTTTCTAAATATCGGTTTTGTCGGAAATGGGCCGGCATTTTTTAAATTTTGTTCCCTCTTTTTCGCACGTTTGCGTCATATTGGCACGTTGGCTTGATCGCTGATGATTGTGTACTTTCTGTTTTCCTAAATTATTCTATAAATAAATCAGTGTTTTAGCAAAAACTTTGTAAATCAGGTATAAGAGGGTTTAGTTGTTTGTCGTCACTATTAAATACTTACACAAATGCGTATAGTGTTATATTTAGCACATAAATTAACCGAGTTTGTTTGTACTTCTTTCTTACTTGCATTAATTCTCTTTGTGATCAGATCCGAACCCTAAACACTTTTAAGAGTTCTTGCACACATCCACATATATATATATTTTACGACTACAAATACACACATTCTACCTAATAGTCAGTAAGCTAAAATAACAGTAACGTTTATAACTTTTAACTACTTATGCTCAAAAAGTGTGTCACATTAGCCTTATCAAGCGAGACTAAAGTAGGACATGTAGACCCTAAGGAATACAAGGGAAAATATAATGATTCGCATTTAGAAAACATTTTAATATGACCAATCAAAATACTAAATAAATAATAATTAGGTTTTTTCTGGTACGTTATACTTTTTAACTATTTTTTTTTTTTTTTTTTATATAAACAAAACTTTTTATCGATCAACCAGAATAGAGCTATGTTAAATTCGGTGCTTTTTAGTCCCTTTTTCCCTACAATCGTTACAATATGATTAAATCGATTGTGCAACGCTTTGAAGCGCTAAATACTCACACGGTCAGTGGCGTTTATTCGCTGTGTCTATATTTTGTATCCGTCAAAGTATTTTTTTAAAAGCATGCCTTCAAATTAAAACAATATTTTCGCCATAGAATATATTATTCATTGTAGGTGGATAATCTTTGTTAATTTTAAAATGACGTCGAATGAGGATGAATTGCTACTTACGTTGAATATAATAATGGAGCAAAGAGCGAAATAACGAATTGTAATTTATTGACAGTTGTACTTCTAATTGTATTTTTTTATCTTTTTTTTTATCATCGTCTTCATCATTATGAGCCGCAAGGAGTCCACTGCAGGACAAAGGCATTCCCCAAGGTCGCGGTTTTCCGCGACCTTTATCAGATCGTCAGTCCCCCTTGTGGAAAGCCTGCCGACACTTCGTCTCCCGGTTCGCGGTCGCCACTCTAAAACCTTTCCGTTCCAACGGTCATATGTTTTTTACCTTTTCATATTTTTTTAATTTTCTTACTATCGTAAAAAAGCCATAAATTAGGTGCCCCTCGGACAATTATAACCATCTCGTGATACTATGCCTTATTCTAGTCTAGCATTTCGAGTTGCGGACCTTTAGAACCTATAAAATGTGTCGGTTAACTTCAAACTCGGATAAATCCATGCAAAAGGACAAAAGAATTGGTCTTTTTTCAAACAAGTTAAGTTTTAAATTCGTATACCAAATTTCAAGGAGATATCCGCATTTGAAGTGAAGCGACTCAGACAACATCTTATTATGATGGTTTACCATCATTTCACCGATACTCATTTCATTGGACGTATCGCTTCGCAGTTTTTTTTTTTCATAGAAAGCTTTTTTCTGCTGAACCCGTGTTGATTTCAGGTTATCTTGTGATGGCTTCTAAATTACCAGCACACGTACACTCCTAGGCTAGTGAAGATCGTATAAAATCCGAGGCCTAAACATTCTGGTGATTGATCTTTAGACCGCTGGATACCGCTGGATGACAGCAACAGTGGACCGATCGTTGTGAAAAACCTTGGGGAAGGCCTTTTTCCAGCAGTGGACGTCTTGCGGCTGATGATGATGATGATGATGATGATGATCTTACAAACTAGTTAACATACTTTGTACAAAACAACCCAGTCAACCAATTATCTTTTCATCTCACTAGCTCGGAAAGCCCTTTTTGTTTGTTTGATATCCATTCAGAAAATTTTCATTTGAAGGCAGCTTAGGTGATATTTGACAGATAACAAAACGTAAAACGTTAAAGTGCTGAATTTTTAACATCACAATGAATGAATTGCATCCAGTAAAAAACACTAAAATACAGTCTTACAACTTTATTTTAATTCATAAATATCAGCATTCAACATTAACCTTCATTCTTGTTGTAAAAACGAATAAAATGTTCTGACAGTCCAAGTAAGTCGATGTGCGAACAAAACGCAAACAAAATAATAATAAAAAAAACTAAAAAGTCAAATATTTTAAATTAAGCCATCAACGTTAAATATTCCCATGTTTTTCTCGTTCGTTTTGTTATTACAAATGAGTGATTCGAGTGATGAAGACGTATTAACATCTGTGGAATTACGGGTACCCGTGCAAAATGCGGAATTGAGCTTATAGTACAAACCCTTTTTCTTATTTTCCTCGCTGTAGTGAGGTGAAAAGTTATTTTACGTCTCGTGTGTTGAAACACTCACTACGCTCAGGATTATATTTTGAACCACTCGCTTCGCTCGTGGTCAATCATGGAATCCTTTCGCTAGCTCGTGTTTCAAATGAACACTCGCAGGTAAAATACAACTTTCAGGGAACCAACAACCGCCAAAAATAAGCGTCTTCTATTGCTTATAGCATATATTTACTCAAAATTAATCAATTGTAAATATTCGCTGCTATAAATTATTATTCAAAACTATATTAAAAATACGGTTAAACTTGAAATACGGAAAAGGTTCGCCAACATCTACTGAAGCAAGAACTTGAATAAAGTGTCATCATCTTCATCACACAATCTTTTCATCACTAAATATTACAGTTATGTATTACATTTATTTCTAAACTCAAGTGCGTAATAAATTTTCAACACTGCGCCTCTGTTCTAGGCGGATATTTATAAGAGCTATCAAAACGTGGAAAATACGGGCAAAAACGATATTGTTTTTACCGTGAATTCAACCCAGAAGCCATGTTGAGATCTCCAATTGCACCGGTTATTATCTGTTAACGATGTGGTTGGTGTAGAGAATGCCTTAAGGCTCTAAAATGAAAATGAAAATGAAAAGTATTTTTGTCACACAGCACTATTACCAACTTGAACTAATAATTATATTATTATTCCACATTACGTCCACCACTTGTACCTTCACATTTATTTGTATTGCGCAATTAAGTTAAATTAGTTAAATAAATAAATAATACTGTAATGCAACAAACTAATATTGTATCATTTCTTCGAAGCAGCGGAGTGAGCTGCTCTGGAATGAGGTAATTAAATTTTAATTGTTGTATTCATTGTTTCCCAGAACGATTATTTTGCTACTCTAAAATGATGTCAAAAATAATAAATTTTCATACTCCGAAAGTGGGTCATTATTTATCATTGAAAAGAACAAAAGAGTTGAAAGTGATGCATTTCACATGAAAAGTAATCTTTTTATAAAACTCGAATGAAAGTTACCATTTATTTATAATATTTATAAAAATAGGTCTTTCATCCCTTGGTTAACATCTACTTTTATTTTAACCAGACTAGCAAAAGGAGGGATATGGTTTTAGACCGTATGTTTATAATATGTATTTATGTACGTATTTAAGTATGTAAACCGTGTTCCAATATTCATGTTATAATATTGATTTTATTATGATAAAATAACATGTATAATTATTTGTAAAAGAAGTATCGAAAAAACATTGCATGGTGAAATATTAGGGACATTGGTGTTATTATTTTTGTAGATTATAGAGCTCGTTTTTTGCTTTGTATGTTTTTTTTTAATTTTTTAGTATGCTAAACGTCTGTTATACATTTCGTAGGTACGGAAAATGAAATTATGCAAAAAGTTTTTAGACTGATTGAAGCCCATCCGACCGCTGAGATATCAACTCTGACAGAAGAGGTCGCCATTTTAAATCTTTTTTTTTTTTTTTTATAGCATGGGAAGGCAAACGAGCACACAGGCCACCTGATGGTAAGTGAAAACTGTGACCCATAGACATTCGCATTCACAAGTCTGCAAATGCGTTGCCAACCCTGAGGTCTAAGATGGAATGCCTCTATGCTAGTCATTTCACCGGCTGTCTTATCCCCAAACCGGAACACAACGATGAGCAGCAGTGTGCTTGGCGGTAGGTTAGTGGATAAGAATGGTGGTACCAACCCGGACGGACCCTGCACAAGGTCCTCCCACAAGTCTAATAGTCATTTCACTATAGTTTATTTATTTTAGGGTGAGAAACCACAATAGCATTATATTGCGTTTGGTCAACTATTTATTACCTAGCCAATAGTACAGTACAATAGTCCGGGAGCCGCAAAATAAAATTGTTTTAATGTCACTTTATTTGCGTGTCGTCAATTGTTACTCTAGTACAAATTGTAAAGAGATTACAGTTCACGAGCCGCAATATAATGTTGTTGTGGTTTCTCATCCTAAAATAAATGAACTATAGGGTCACAGCATTCAAAGAAGATTCCATAATTGATAAGAACCCCAATTTCGTCCACTTCTCCCATTTAAATAAAAACGAGCTTCATACATTCGTCGAATAAAGACTGTTGACCATCTACGGCCGATCGCGAGGTATTTTGGACGCTATTTACTGGAAATTAAACTCAGTTTTGAATAGTAGTGGTTCCACCTTGTTGGACAAAAGGCAAAGTTAATTTCCTCCCCTGGAAATGAACGAGGCTTAATGAAAGGTAACCATTTTTGTTTCTCGCTTTAAACAATACTGTTGACGGCTTTTGCGTGTTTTGGAAAAGGTTTTTTTTTAATTTGTGGTTATTTACCTAATGAGCTTCTCGAACAAGAATTGGAGTTTCTTGAGGCGTTTCTTCTGCGCAGTGATGGTCTTGTCCGAAGCACTAGCAGGTTAGTCCCATATTACTGACGTGTATGAGAACCCTCGTGTGGCAAATTGTTCATCCATTCTTTTTTTAATTAACCAAACGCCAACGTTATAGAAATCAGAGCCCCGAGTTAGTTTTTTCGTTTATTCAAAGCTTTCTCTCCATGTTTTAAAATGACAAGGTGTATTTTGTCGATGTCGAGTTTTAGCGAATCACCTTGGACTTATAAGAAATAAGTGACACGAGATAAAAAAAAGGTTTATTCACAGCTTCAATAAACGCTGAGTCATGGAACAAACAGATGTGAAAAGACATATTTTGAATAGATATACAAATAAACCAAGATAAAAGCCAAGATTTGTTTTTTTCTCTTTTTAGCAAAACAGAACTCAACATGGAGTTAAAATGGCCGACCTGTCACATGACATCACAGAGCATATCGGATCTTTATGTATAACTAGCTTTCCGCCCGCGACTTCGTCCGCGGAGAATCATTATTTTGGTTATACGTAAAAAAAGGACAGTTCTTTTCAAGTTTCAAATATTTATTCGCACGGCTATTGAAGATCACTACCATCTAACGATATCTACTATCGACTATTGATTGAGCACTTCTTTGTATACCACGTGGGTGGTAGTACTGTCGGGCGCTAAAATAACCAGGCTGCTGCATGAACTAACTCTGGAACAGGCCACGTAAAACTGCCCGTGTGAGAAGCAATCCTCCCTTAAGTCGATGCCCGCCACCTTTAATGACTGACCCTGAGATTTGTTTATGGTTATAGCAAAGCAGACTTTAAGGGGGAATTGCAGTCGCTTAAATTCAAATGCGTAATCAGAGGGTATAAGTGGTATTCGTGGTATGAATACCGATTCACCCCGAGCACATCCGGTAAATACAGTAGCCTCAATAACATTTTTGTGAAGTGCTTTTACTCGCAGTCTTGTTCCGTTGCAAAGCTTAGGGGGGTTAAGGTTACGTAATAGCATGACAGGGGTACCAACTTTAAGGAGGAGTTTGTGAGAAGGGAGACCAGGTGGGTTGACTCTATTAAGGAACTCAACAGGATATTGAACAGCCTCATCGGTTTGTAAGACTGAATCTACCGACTTGTATTCCATTTCTGACACTTCAAAGGACTTGAGGAGGATATCATTAATGGTGGCAGCAACATTGTTCTTGGGAGTCAGTATAGCGCGTTCACACAGCCAATCCATCGACTTCATTTGTAAATTAGAAATATCAGGATAAATTTTAGATATTAATTCTGTTATTGTTGAAACTACTGTGGCCAGCTGAGTAGGGATACATATTTTTCCATGCGATTCGGGATAATCTCCGTTTCCTATTTTGAGTAGGAGTTCAGAAAACTCTCCAGCAAAGACGTCGCCCCTTAAATGAACTCTCATATTTCTCCTAAGGGAGAGTTTTTTGATATTGGGCCACAGATGTGAGGATTTTAAACATGCTTTAACCTCGTCAGTCCGAGTTCCTCTAGCGACTACAGGAAGATTCTGACGAAAATCCCCAGCCAACAACACAGTAACTCCACCCATCACTCCATCATTACCTCTGATATCTTTAAGGGTCCTACTTAGTGCTTCAACTCCGCTCTTATGTGCCATACTGCTCTCATCCCATACAATAAGTTTACACTCCCGAAGAACTTGGGCCATTTCACTCTGTTTAGAGATATTGCATAGAGGGGTTTCAACTCGGGTGAGATTGAGCGGGAGTTTAAAAGCAGCGTGAGCTGTTTTACCACCTTAAAGTAGGGTAGCAGCGATGCCAGACGATGCAACAGCTAAGGCAATGCGCCGACCAACTATTACTTTTGCCAAAAGTAAGTTTATTAAAAATGTTTTGCCGGTGCCCCCAGGTGCATCTAGGAAAAACATTACTCCTATCCTAAGCCTAATTCAATGCTGTTTAAAATCTCACTATAGACAGATAGCTGTTCTTCTGTAAGGGAAGTCGTACTGTTAGATACCACTTGCATCATTTGTGTCGTAGTTTATTTCCTTCAGATAGTTTACGTTATCCAAAAACTTTTCACGCCTGTTTGGTTGGGGCAAACCATATTTTGGTAGAGCATGCCCTCCTAAAGTAAGAACGGAGTCCTCAATCTGTATCAGGCACTCATTATGTACGTCATCTAACATTTCTTCTGCATTGCAATGTAATTTTTCCTCCGTTTGCCGTCTGATGTCTTCCGATAAATTATCTTTAAACTTTTCCCAGAGACTTAACGGGTCGGAGAGATGACAGAATACTAACATTACCGTAAATAGCTCTCGTAGTTTAAATGGCGAATTTGCGTGCGGCCAATTTGACCATAAGAGTTTTTTTTCCCATACATTCTTTGCAGCCCCCTTTCATCCCTCTAGGGGTTGACTTTTAGTAATCACTGGAATAATTGTCTCATTATTTGCATTGAAGAGCATTTCTACCAAGTTTCAAGTAAATTTGATCATAGAAATATTTTATCTAGACAAACTTTGCAACTCCCTTTCATCCCTCTAGGGGTTGAATTTTAATAATCGCTGAAATAACAGCCTCATTATTTGCATTGAAGAGCATTTTTACCAAGTTTCAAGTAAATTTGACCATAAAATATTTTTTTCCCATACAAACTTTGCAACCCCCTTTCATCCCTTTAGGGGTTGAATTTTAGTAATCGCTGAAATACGTGTCTCATTATTTGCAATGAAGAGCATTTGTACCAAGTTTCAAGTAAATTGGACAATAAATATATTTTTTCCCATACAAATTTTGCAACCCCCTTTCATCCCTTTAGGGGTTGAATTTTAGTAATCGCTGAAATACGTGTCTCATTATTTGCAATGAAGAGCATTTGTACTAAGTTTCAAGTAAATTGGACAATAAAAATATTTTTTCCCATACAAACTTTGCAACCCCCTTTCATCCCCTTGGGGGTTGAATTCCGAAAAATCCCTTCTTAGTGGATCTCTACATCATAAAAAAAAAGTACTGTCCAAGTTTCATATTTATAGCATTAGTAGTTTTGGCTGGGCGATGGTGAGTCACCCGGGACATTGCCTTTTATATATCGCACTGCTAGATCAAGACAGCATCAACTCAAAATCATTGTTAGTTCTGTTTCAAGCTCATAGACGTTGTATTAGGGTTGATTTTAAAATACAGTTGTATTTTGAGTTACTACACCTTTTGATCTGGCAGTGCGATATATAGATTAGCAGTTTAACGCTTTTCCAGGCATAGTACATTTCATCGACCACATTCATGTCGCTCAAAATTGAAATTTATGACATAAATTTATTGAACTTTCCTGAAATATGACTTCGTGGATCAGTATCCTTCAGGAGGTTACGCATTCGTGGCTCTATTCCATTTGTTGCTTGTGTCCTTACTTTAGCAAGGCCTGGAAAAGGGTTAAAATGCTTGTATCATGAGCAGTGATGGGAAATAGGTGAGCTAAAATACCTATTCTTTGCGAGAGGACATAATATGGAGTGGTTACAACCGGATAAAAGTATATATTTTTTGGATTCCGGGTATTTGATATTTATCCGGGCACTGCGAATACTAGCCGTAATGTTGAACATACATTATTTTCCTTATAGAATGTTTGTAAAGTTTGTAGTAAAAATGGTAACATTCCTGCCATAAAGTTAAAATTATAAGTAATCCGAAAATGTGAACGCCCATTTGCAAGTCATAAACAAACAATGCGTGGGAAAACCCATATTATTAGTCCTGCTACTACTTTTTAGAAATCTTGTACATTCCTTCTTTTCTCTAGCCCTTTTTACTAAAAACTAACATTAAAGCTTGAACACAGTAAAATGTGGGCACAAGTAAATGATTATATATTTTTATTTATACAATATGGAAACTTCTTAGTATTATAAATAAAAACTATTTGATATCATGAATAAAAACTTTTATGACAGCGTTCCACTTTGATCATTTGTTTTCACG
The DNA here is from genome assembly GCA_927399475.2 of Acleris emargana. Classification (NCBI taxonomy): domain Eukaryota; kingdom Metazoa; phylum Arthropoda; class Insecta; order Lepidoptera; family Tortricidae; genus Acleris; species Acleris emargana. The sequence continues at coordinate 3,989,541 of OV656858.1, forward strand.
ATGGCGAGTTATGAACACAAGAAACGTGAAATTATTTTGCGCAAACATACTGAAAATCCCCATTTAAGTTATAGGGCATTAGCAAAACTTTTAAAATTACCGCAATCTTCCGTATGTTTAGTTTTAAAAAGGTTCCGAGAACGATTGACAGTAGATCGCAAGCCGGGAAGTGCAGGTAAGCAAGGCGCAAAGGATAAAAAAAAAGAAGCCCATGTCTTGCGGCTTTTTACAGCGAATCCGAAGTTATCGTCCCGTGATGTCGCAAAAAAGGTCAAAATGTCGCAGTCATATGTACAGAAAACTAAGTCTAGAGCTGGATTAAAGTCGTTCAAAGCACAAGCTGCACCCAATCGCGACGCTAAGCAAAATCTGTCTGCAAAACAGAGATCACGAAAGTTGTACGACAATTACTTGACAAAATTTGGATGCGTTGTATTGGATGATGAAACATACATCAAAGCAGACTTCCAGCAGATACCGGGGCAAGAATTTTATACTTCTAAGAATCGTAAGGATGCCCCAGAAGATTGCAAGATAAAAAAGAGATCGAAGTTTCCAAAAAAATATCTTTTATGGCAAGCTATTTGTAGTTGTGGTAAAAGAAGTCGTTCATTCGTAACAACAGGCACAGTAAACGGTGAAATCTACAAAAAAGAATGTTTGCAAAAGCGTCTACTGCCCTTTTTACGCAAACATAGCTCACAGCCATTATTTTGGCCAGACCTTGCGAGCTGTCACTACTCTAAAGCAGTAGTTGAGTGGTATAAACATAACGATGTCGCAGTGGTACCTAAAGAGTGCAATCCTCCAAATTGTCCTGAACTGAGGCCGATTGAAGAATATTGGGCAATTATGAAAGGGATTCTAAAAAAAGGAGGCGGAGAAGTTAAATCGGCAGCTGAATTGCAAAACAAATGGAAATGGGCTTGCAAAAGATATCCTGACAGTGCTGTGCAAGACTTAATGAGCCGGATTCGACGCAAAGCACGCAGTATGGCATATAGAAAGCAAATTAAATAATTGTATATATTTGTAAAAATGGTTATTAGTCTAGTAAATAAATGCAATAAAAAATTCCTTGAAATATGTTCCATAACATTTTTATTTTTGTTACTTTATGTGCCCATGTTTTACTGTGTTCAAGCTTTAAACATGCCGTATTTTAAACAAAACATGTCATGTTTTACATTACGATAATTACCCGAATAAATATCGAATACCCGGAACAGAAAAAAATAATAATTTTTATCCGGTTGTAACCACTCTATATTATGTCCTCTCGCGAAGAATAGGTATTTTAGCTCACCTATTTCCCATCACTGATCATGAGGCTTGTATCATGAGGCTTGTATCATGAGGCTTGTATCATGAGGCTTGTATCATGAGGCTTGTATCATGAGGCTTGTATCATGAGGCTTGTATCAATCGTAGTTATTGGCCGATTATAATTTCCTATGAATATATTTATAGTTTCCTAAGAAATGTTATTTAAATAATCCATGCATATTCCCTATTGTTCGGCTGAAGAGTTAACTCTTCTAGATTAAACAGAACTATCGCGCTTCTGGCAACCTACCTTCGAGCAAGTAATGTTAAAAGTATCGTTATCGAGGTAATATGTTTGTCTGGGATGACGTAGCTCCCAAACAAAAAATACAAATTCGAACGCGGTTTTTGAATTGCTCCCGGTACCAGGCCACCATAAGCCAGCAAGAGATCTTACCTTCTAGAATCGCCAAAAACTGGCTACGAAATCGAAAGAGGTATTCAATGCTGAAGTTACCAGGCGATCAGAATCCAGCAAGAGATCTTTACCAATTATTGACTGAAGTTGTGCATTGCGTGTTTTTTATAGAAAGTTAGCTTAATTTACATAGCTCTTAATTAACATGCTTAATTGGCTTTGCATGTGATTTGCCATAATTCTAACTCACTATACTGAAAGAAGCAATTTACTTTTCACCCACTCAAAATGATTTAAAATTTCCATAGGTTTAATTCGTTGTGGAAATATTCTCAAATATAAAATAATTTATTTCAAAGAGTATAAAGGTAAGAAGCTTCATTTCGTTCGTATTAAATCTCCGATATTGCATATTCTCTAGAAATGTGAGACTCTATTTAAAATAACACTGCTTATTTCTGAAACTGAAATAACAACGCTTACTTAAATGAAAATTTAAAATTGCACCGCATACTCGTATATTTAAATTATATTCCGATATTTAAAGAGAATTCAATTGGAATAAAGTAGTCGAAGTCAATTGGAATCATACCTGAAAACTCTTGTTTTAACCGTCTACGGCGAAGCAAAAACAGGGTTATGATGGTATCCCTTTGAAATGCATAATGTTCTTTATCCTAATATATAATGTTTGGTCAAAAAAAAAATTCACGAAACATCCTTTCAGGCACAAATTACAGAATTTAATAAACATCTATCGAGTAGATTAGTTAGGTTAGGTTATATTAGTTTTACTTTACTTGTGCTTACCTATCCCAAAGGATTGGGCTAGCTATCCAGAGAGGTAATGCAGCCAGTGTCATGGGAACCATGCCGCGAGCGGACCTGCTAAAGGGGGTGTTCTTTTTATAGTGGTGATTATTATTTACATCTTTAATATTTGAATAGCTTAGTTTTATTTTAATTTAAACAAAATTTAATTTTAACTTTTATTTGTAGTACCTACCTATATTATAAAATATATTTAAAAATACGTTTTATAATCAATGAATTGATGAATAATAATTATTATACAACTGTTATTACCATGGCAACGCTCATTTTAGAATGGTTTTCACGCTTCGGTTACTTTCGGTATAGGTGGTATTCTGATACCGTTACCGATATAAATATTAGCGGTTTATAGTATGCGAGTAGAAAAAACATATTTTATTTATCGTTTCATTTTTAGTGACATTTATTCATGGTCATATAATTAAAAAAAAATGGCATAGTGTCGAGAAGGCAGACGAGCACACAGGCCATCTGATGTTAAATGGGATCGAAGACCATAGACATTTCCATCCTCAAGATTAAAATTGACAAATCTGACGACTATGTTGGTAATTTCACCGGTTGTGTTATCTCCGCACCGAAACAAAGCAAGGCGAGCACTGCTGCTAGACGGTAGATTAATTGATAAGATAATGGTACCAATACGGACGGACTATGCTTAAGGTCCTACCACCACTTAAATGATGATTGTATTAGTATTTATTTTATGTAACTACATAAACACACCAAAATGATACCGTCATAAGTTAAATTTAATCATATAAACATATTTTAGATACATTTTGGAACTACTAATCCAATAAGTTCCTAAGTGGGCATCGTTCCCAAAATGCTGGCAGCATTGCCACGTTAAATGACATTACTTGATCTTAGTGCCAAGTAGGGACAAACATTTCGGTCGTGAAATTCACTTATTCATCATTATTATTTCTCGTAGTAAATATCTGGATGTATTTGTGAACAAGAATACGTTTTACTTTACCTTTTTAAGTGAATAAGGGTAACCTAACTAATATACTGCGTAACTGGTGCATATATTTTCAAGGCGGTTTTTTTTTTTTTTTACATTTGAGCGCGAATATTTGTTTCTGAGTCATGGACGTTTTCTATGTATTTAAGTATATATTTCTTTATATAAGTATTTATATCGTTGTCTAGTACCCATAGTACAAGCCTAGAGCTTAGTTTGGGACTAGGTCAATTGGTGTGACATTGTCCCGTGATATTTATTTATTTATTTTATTTATGCTTTTTAGTTATCATAATTAGCGGCCGAAAGCATGAAGGTAGGAAAATATAATGGTCTCGGCCCAGAATATATGTTTATTCCATTCGGCGTCGAGACCCTTGGTCCGTGGGGTCCTAGCGCTCGAAGCCTCTTCAAAGAAATTTCGAAGAGGCTCATTGACGTCACGGGAGACCGAAGAGCTGGCAGTTTCCTCGCTCAACGTATAAGTTTAACCATCCAGCGAGGAAATGCTGCCAGCATCTTTGGTACAATGCCGCAGGGGCCATTCTTAGATTTAATGTTTTAGTTAATTTATAATATATTTAGATTTAGAGTTAGTCTTATTTAATTTTAGTTTTATTTTTTTGTGTTATGGTTGTTATATTATTTTATGTCGTTTTACAATAAAGATTATAAATATTATGCTGTTATGTAGTCCTACTTCTTAATTAATAAGAAACTATATAATATTTCAAAAGGATAGTCATATATTTAAACCTAAATATGCTTCGTCATCGTCGCTGAACTATCTTAATCGAAATGTCTTGTCGCTACCCTTGAAATATATACCGTTAAGGAGTTCCGGTGGCCATCTGTGGTCTTCATCATCAGTTCCACTTCACTAAATAGTGCTTGCAAATACACGAGTTACTATGAATAATACCAAAATCGATTTAGGTATGCCTATACATTTTGAAGAGTTCCGTCGATTCCTCATGGCTTCATCATCAGATCTTCATTTTGATAAAAATGGGACCAAACGGAAAGCAACAGCTTTCAAATAAAAATAGAATTATCAAAATCAGTTCACCCAGTCGAAAGTTCTGAGGAAACAAACAAAAAAAAAAACAGACGCATTGAGAACCCTCCTCCTCCTTTTTGGAAGTAGTTTTGAAAAAAGTCCATCCGTATGAAAGCTACGGTGCCACATACATACACAGACATACATGTTGAAAGTGAATTAAGCGTAGGTATTCACTGATTATTATTTTTAAATTACCCATCGAATAAAAACCGGTAAGTATGTCGGTTTCCGAAACAAATATCCTTGAATCCTAACGGAACAAAAATAAATTGAGACAAACCAGATCGAAGTATGCAAAGTACCGGTCCATTCAATACCTTTCCTTCCACAATTCTCCGAACCATCCATCTTTGTCTTTAACCCGCAATAATAGAGACAAAAATATTTCGACTTCTCCGCTCCGTCGTTTGAATCGGGGTTATTCTTTTGAGTAAGTCACTCGTTTATTAGACACTTATTTAGACACTATGTACAGTCGCGAACCAGGATTGTTGAGCCACTTACCCATTAGAACTGTGTCACAGTGACGTTATGATTGAAGTCGTAAGAAGTGTCAAGTAAATTGTTTTATAATGTCACTGCGACAGCGTTCTATGTTGGGCAGGGTTCCATTGGGTCATAACGTGCAGCAGAGCTATGCCTGAGGCAGGGCTTGGAACCGTGTTTTTTAACAAGCTTGTCAGAAACGCCATAAATTTCAAATAGAGCATGGTCCTGTACGAAATATCGCTAATTTGTTCGCACCGCCACCGTTTTCTCGTCTTTCCTACCCTATTAGGTAGCTCTTTATACCTGTATGTTTCACCAAGGACTTAAAATGTTGATCCACCCTAGAACCTTGTCTTACGGACAAAACAAGTGACGAAATATAAATTATATAGGAATTAATCATTGGTTTTATGCCACAAGGTTCTATAGTATTACACCAATTTAAGTCCGTGTCCGTACGTATTTAAGTATAAATTTATATGTAGGTATGTGTGAATAGTTCTAGGGTACGATGACATACAAAAAGCGGCTGGCAGCAGTTGGAAACGTAAAACTCGCGTAACCTAGAACGTGCCATGGGAGAGGCTTATGCCTAGCAGTGGACGGAAGTAGGCTGTTGATGATGATGATGATGATTGATGATGATGATGATTAAGAAAACACTTTGCCCAATTTCGACAAACTTCACTGGGTAGGTAAATTTATTTAGAAATTGACGGAATTTAAAGTTCATAAACATAGATACCTAACATTATGTAGACGATCATATCAAAATATGAAGACTTTTTTAAAGCGTGATTTTTGCCAAACATAATTTCAGAGAAGTAGAAATGAAATGCGGCTGACCGAGCGAGAATACCCTCAAAGGTTACCCGGCGAAAATAAATACTGATTCGTTCGATCAATAAACCTGTAACTTACGACCCGATTGGGGACTGGGAATTGCACTAAACGAGTATAAGTTTCAGTTACGGAATCGGAATTTATTCTCATGCATTCAGCGCAATCAAGGGTGTATCGGGGAATTCTCGGGGGAGTTGAAACCAAAAAGGAAAACAAATTTAATTAATTTCTTGTTTATCTTGGGCGCTAATACTTTTCACCGGATGCGTAGTTTTTTTTATAGCATAGGAAGGCAAACGAGCACACAGGCCACCTGATGGTAAGTGTTAACTGTGACCCATAGACATTCGCATTCACAAGACTGCAAATGCACTGCCAACCCTGAGGACCAAGATGGAATGCGTCTATGCTAGTCATTTCACCGGCTGTCTTATCCCCAAACCGGAACACAACAATGCAAACACTGCTGCTTGGCGGTAGGTTAATGGATAAGATGGTGATACCAACCCGGACGGACCCTACTTTCCTGAACACATGGTTGATACACGTCTTGCTCGTGAATGGGTGCTGTGTGGGGTCCGGTCTGTTCACGTTTGCAAGGCTTGTTGATCAGTAGGCTTTTGACGTAGGTCTCTACCTTCGTCGTGTTCAGTTGTTCTCCTAGTCATTATTTTAAATTAGATGTTATTAACTTTTGCAAAATGTGGTTACAGAATTATCAACCAATTTTTAGAGTTGTTTTGTCTGGGAATGAAGGCTTGAGTTTATTTATTTATTTATTTATGTATTAATTTATTTATTAGGGTCGCCAACAGATATAACACCATTAACTTAATTTTTATATTATATGTATAGGGAAGAGTGACAGGGTGTTTGTTTACCCAATTATACGCAAACTAAGCTTGCGTAAAACAATCGCATTTGTGCCGATGCGGTATGTGTTATTACGTCATGTTACTTAGCTTGCTTTTTTACTTTATGATCTTTAGTGTATTGATTTTGTTTTTATTTTATAAAATAAAGTGTATGCACATACTAAACTTGTAACTATTATCGTATTTTTTAGTTGAAAAAATGTCTTTCTTCCAGAGTTTCGGCGGATTTTTAAAAATATTAATGTCAGTTAACGTAAGAAAGCGTTATTCTCGAAAAGCTTCTCAAAGAGTGTCCTTTATATTTATACAGACGAAAGATTGTCTTTTCTCTAAAGTAAATACAACAGATTTATTTCAGTTGACAGATGCTTATACTTGATGCAGTTTATTTTGTTCTCGAGAACATAGGTTGATGGCAATGGACTGAGGACCTTGACTATCCAACGACTACGTTATATAGACAAACTGTCGGACAGACAGCCTCTTTAGGTATATTTTCATTTTAAAGTTCAACTGCTCACTGAACCGTAATAGGTAGTCCTAGGTTTTCAATTTACGTGAATAATCGAGATTTCCGTGCGATTTCTCGGAATTAATTTATCTCAGAAGCGATTGAAGCTATTGAGGGTTCAGTGATTGAATTTTATTCGAGAATTTGTAGAATACAATTTATATAAGTAATAGCTTCTGCCTGCGACTTCATTCGTCCGCGTAGAAATAGTAATTTGCTACATCTCCTACTTTGCAAAGGATAACCTAACCAAGCCTAAAGTTTGGGCCATATTGGGCTTGTTTTGGATTCGTTCCTTCAGAGAGACTTCGAGCATAACCCTCTTCACTGAGGGTTCGATCTTAAATTGGTGAACCAATTGCACCTTCACTCATCTCAGTCCCATATGTTATAACTCTCTTCTTCTCTCTTCATCAACTTTCGCCTTTAGTCTTTACGGTATGGGCGATGAAAAGATTTGACGGAGTTTCCCAAATGCTGCCCAACCCAGCTGTATTCTCAGTCAGGCCTCTCTATCGAAGATATTCTCACCTAACTGCAATATTTTCCCGGGTTAATATATTCGCTGAACGCTTCTAGAGGGACTGCTTTTATGGCGATTGGTTCCAGAAAAACATACTTATTGTACATAGTCTTGGTTATGTCTAAGTTCATCCGGAGACCGATGCGTACTGCCGAACATATTCATTTAGATTCCGATTGTACAGAATCGATATTATTTCGGTTTTGATTAAAGAGCTTAATAAAACTATTCATGCTCGAAATACCAGTTAATTTCGCCTGCTAATTTGTTCGCCCGCCCACCATCACCACCCTTTCTTCGTCTTTCCTAGCCTAGTAGCTCTTTATTTGCCTTTTCACTTGCTCCACTTGGAGTCAAGCAGGCCTTATAATTCAAAACATCATAATCTCCACTTCATCTACGTAAAAGAAGAATAACAGCTTTATCCCAGCGATGATAACGCTTGCGAATCTATTCCGCTCCGAGCGAGCTTTTAGAAGCTTTTAGAAGAAAATATTAATAACCATAATTAATCGGTATATTTCCAACCGTTTCCACGCCACGCTCAGCATGTCTTAGAATAAGAAAAGAAATGTCCAGTATTGCTTTTAGGAATGCTTATCTGTTTCCCGAACTTTTGTGGTTACTTAGACCTATACTGAGTTCCCTACTGAAGGTTATTGAGTGGCGTCCACGGACCGGGAGACGAGCTGTAGGTAGGCCTCCAACAAGATGGAGTGACGACCTTGTAAGGATCGCGGGAACGCGGTGGATGCGAAAAGCACAAGACCGGTCTGAGTGGAGAGCCTTGGGGGAGGCCTATGTTCAGCAGTGGACGTCTTTCGGCTGACATGATGATGATACTGAGTTTAGTTTCCCACATTGTATACGCTGAAGTAAGTATATTCGATCATAAATTACAAGCAAGTCTTGAGCGTTTTTAGCCACCATCTTAGGTATGAGATGTACTCGCAATTTATTTTTATGTCAAGTCCTTTCCAAAGTATTCAATATAATCCTCCAGTACATTTGAGAGTACCTAAATTGCGAGGAATTACGTCCCTTTGTGGCACGCCCACGCCTCGATGCAAAAGAATAGTTCTGTTTCTACTATAGACTCATAAATTTCGCTAAGTTATTAAATTGTTACTTACATTTCAGAATTTCTCAAACTACTAATGTAACACAAGTTAATTTTCGTGGTGAGAGTTACTCATAAATTGTAAATATTTTATTTCATGTAAAATATTCTAACAAATAATAAGCCTGAATAAGTGTTTGTAAAATGTTTCATTTCGGCCCACGGACCCCAAAACTAAGACATCAAGCAATTCCTCAGAATTTGAAGCATCCACTAGCATTTTTCCTCCGGCGAGAATCCGTCGAACATTTCCCTTTAAAATTACTATCGGAATTTATTTGAAGACTTTCACTTCTCTTTTTGCCCCTTTCATTTTAATTTAGCACTTTGCTGGATTCACTTTTATTTAGTTTAAGTGCCTAGTGGGTTTAAAGGAAATGTATTGAGCATTTAATTTTAAATCGGGCGGTATTATCTTTAACAACTCACTTTTTGAATCGTTGCTAAAGTATCCCGTGTGGTTGCCGGGTTAGAATAGTGGCTTTTCATGTCTTCCCGTGGATGTGGTAAGAGGCGACTAAGGGAGTAAAGGGTTGTAGTAATAGGTACACTGGTAAACATCTTAGCCTAATTGTGCAAAATGTGGTTACAGAATTATTAACAAATTCATTATATCCTCATCATCATTATCGTCATCATCATCATCATCGTCATCATGATAATCATTGTTTAATAGTTACAAGTGAAGCTAATACACTCGTCGTCAAAAATATCGCATCTCGTCGAAAATCAGATTCAAGCAAATCCAGCCCTTAGTAAAATTATGGCACCTCGTAAATATTAGTATCAATCGAAAGCACGTTTAATGTGGTTTAAATTAACAATATTTAATTTACAGAAAAAAAAGTGTTTTCGCAATCTGAGTTTCGAAAAAAAAGTGCCGTGTTCCAGGTGTATAAAAGTCTGGTAAAGGTCAAATGTCAATAATTTGCTATCCAGACGTTGAAGAGAACACATCTAAAGAGCTCAAGCAAAAAACGACCCTCAAAAATGGAAACCACTGCTGCTGAATCAGCCCAGGTGGTCGCACTGCTCCAAGCTGGAGTTCGGCAGTGTGATGTTGCTCGGCAACTTAATTTAAGCCGGTGTGCTGTCCACCGAGTATACCTGCGGTTCCAGGAGACTGGAGGCATCATTAGGAGGCATGGAGCTGGCCGCCGACGCTGCCCATCTGAAAGAGATGACCGCTTCATTGTGTCGTCGACTCTACGCAATCGTTTCTCTAATGCTGTGGAGGTGCAACAGCGTCTCCGAGAAGCTCGGACGACCTCTGTTAGCACCTCCACCATTAGGAGAAGATTGTGGCCCGCAGGGCTGCTACAGGTCCCCAACGGACCGCACAGCATTGCAGGGACCGCCTGCAGTTTGCTCGTGACCACGTCGATTGGACATTCGACCAGTGGAGGCAGGTTCTCTTCTCCGATGAGACGAGGGTCTGCCTCTATTGCAACGACAGGCGTAGAAGAGTCTACAGAAGGTCGGGAGAACGCTCAAGCCTGCATTGAGGAAACGGTGGCCTACGGAGGTGGTTCGTGCATGTTCTGGGGCGGTATGTCTACAGATGGCAAGACCGACCTTGTGTGCGTCTCCCGGACGGGGGGGCACTCGCGGGCAGGGGTCTCTGACTGCTCACCGGTACGTCACGGAGATCCTGGAAGAGCATGTGGTCCCATATGCGGGTTTTGTCGGCACTGAATTCACTTTAATGCACGACAACGCCCGCAGTCACACTGCATTGATCGTTCGTGATTACCTGGGAGGGGTTGGGATCCCTGTTATGCAGTGGCCAGCGAGAAGTCTTGACTTGAACCCAATCGAACACCTTTGGGACGAGCTGAAGCGACGTGTTCGGTCACGTGACGCCATCCCTACCACTTTCCAAGACCTCCAGGACGCCATGATTGAAGAATGGGACCTCATTCCTCAGTCAGACGTAGTGAAGTTGGTTCGGTTGATGAAAGACCGCATGGAAGCAGTAATTAGGAAAAGGGGGGGTAACACTAGGTTTTAGGTTACTTTTAAGTGTCTTTTTTGTTTTGTTGTTAACCATTTCATTGATGTTAATTTAAGATTTAATAAAACATTTTTCTTGTCTTCGCATGAAACTTCCTAAACAAAAACCTGGTTACAATAATGATATTTTTTTTAGCTTTTTTAAAAAGAACACTTTACTACCTTTCAAATAATCTCTAACAGTCATACCTTTACCCTTGATTAAATAGGGTATAATGTCGGTTGAACATATTTTTCCCGAAGGTGCGATATTTTTGACGCCAAGTGTATAAGAACTCACTTTTCAATTCAACGGATGAATTATTAAACGGTGAGCTTAAGTTTTCCGACATAGGCTTCAAAAATATTTTACGGCGTGCATTCTCAAAAAGGTAGAATAACCTTCGCTCGTTATGAGTTTGCTCGCTCGATCAACCAATCGACTAGAGAATACCATCCCATCCTACATTGTTTTTTTTTTTACTCGGCCTTATTTTTGTTAAGTAAATATGGACTTTCATAACATTGACAAAGGTATTGTAGTTGCGAAAGTATTATGGTTTTACTGAGAAGAATAAAAACCCTGCATTTTGACACAAAATATTTCTAAACTTAATTCGAAACTACAAATAGGTACTATATTCCAATCATCAGACGTATTATTAAATGAGCAGTAAAACCTACTGTAAGGCTCATCACTAGTGATATCATAGTCTTAACAATGACATGACATAAATACTCCTTTAGTAGTAGTCGAATATATTCATAACTGGCAACACTGCATTTGAGATCGATTATAATTATTATCTGTAAACACTGTTTGACGCTGACAGACTTTTAAATGTAACGGGGAAAACAAACGTATGTAAAATAGATAATACATACATACCTAGAGATACAGAATTACCTACAACTCTAAAAACTTGTTGATAATTCTGTAACTACATTTTGCACAAATAAATAGGCTGAGATGTTTGCCAGCGTATTAGTAACAGGTTGCAAGCCCATCGCCTAATAGTTCTACAAGCCTTTATTCCCTTAGTCGCCTCTTACGACATCCACGGGAAGACATGGAGTGGCACTATTCTAACCCGGCAAACACACGGGATTTTATTAATTTTCTATTATATTGTATTTCTATTAAAATTCCCGTCAAAATAGAGCTATTGGAGTCATATATTAGTCCCTTTTACTATCAAGTTCAGAAAGTTCATAACATGGCCCCAGTAGTTGAAATGGCTCCAGCTCAAACGCTTGGAGAAATACGGTGTAAATTATTCGTAGACCACTTTAACTTGATCCTTCTCATTTGGACCTTTTAGGCTGAGTGTCCACTTAACGCGTAATGTAGTGTCGACCGAGCGAAATTGAGGCCCATAACAAATGTTTGCGCTTTTGAGTTGTTCACAAAACAGTTTTGGCATATTCATAACTATGGCCTTAGTTTATTGTAAGCCTCAAATTTGAATGTTAACAACATAATAGTTGGGTTTTGCTTTTTCGGCGATTTTATGGTGAAATGTATAATTTTGTAACTTTTTATCAGGGGATTATTATTAGATAGCAATGCAGTTCGGTTTACGCAGAGAGAATACAACTGCTTTAGCTCTGTCCTTTACGCTCGCCGTAAAATGAATTTCATAGCCATGTCATAATAACCCCCTGACCTTTATCTGACTTATTTACAAAAGATAATTTTATCCAATTAAATAGTTTTTTTTTTTTTTTTTTTTATATCATGGGAAGGCAAACGAGCACACAGGCCACCTGATGGTATGTGGAAACTGTGACCCATAGACATTCGCATTCACAAGACCGCAAACCTAAGACTGCAAATGCGTTGCCAACCCTGAGGACGAAGATGGGATGCCTCTATGCTAGTAATTTCACCGGCTGTCTTATCCCCAAACCGGAACACAACAATGCGAACACTGCTGCTTGGCGGTAGGTTAATGGATAAGATAGTGGTACCAACCCGGACGGACCCTGCACAAGGTCCTCCCACAAGTATTTTTTTGTATTGAACCTAGTGAACAGATTTCAATGATTTCTTTTTTGGAAAGGTACACACAACATCACACCTAACTAACCATTAAAGACAGAGCAGAGAGAAAAAGAAAGAGATGTATATATGTGTATTATGTCAACTTCTATGCATTCTAGTGCGACTCTCTTTCATGCAATACTTCAGATTTCTGAAATGTATAGCTAGATGTGTTGCTGTGTGTACTAAGGTTGACTTGATGATACCACCCAAAAAAAAAAATGAAATTGCTAAAAAAATCTAGGCAGGAATAGCAATTTTTGAGTTATATGTAAAACACTGAAGCATTTACATTTCAAAAGCATTATGTGTAACGCCCAGATTAGAGAATGCAATTTAACCGGTTATTAACCGTTTTTATATATAAATAACCGGTTAAAATCGGATATAACCGGTTAATTCCATTCCTTAGTCCAGATGCCCTAGACAAGATGCATTGGGCGTTCGTAATCAATATCCAAAATGTATAGGACTGACGTGAGCGGTCAGACGGTCGCGTCGAGCGTCTACGACAATTCCAAACATTCTGTCACTTTTCGAAAATCTTTTACGTTTACGATAAGCAACTTGTCTATCCTCACTGGGTCTCTATTGTACTGGGTAAAACCATATTGCTTTTGACCTGTTATTTGTATTGTTAACGTTACGACAGCTCTTAATTACTCGACAGTAATTGCGTCCGAGACAAAAACCATAACATGTTAGTGTAAAAAAAAAAAGTTAGTTAGCTTTATTAAGACTCTGTCATCCCGGCTCATAGACACCTCCGGAGATCTTAGAGCTGGTCCTTACCTCTCCCAAAGGATTGGGCTAACTATCCTTAGAGGTAATGCAGCCAGTGTCATAGGGACCATGCCGCGAGCGGACCTGCTAGAGGGGGTGTTCTTTTTATAGTGGTGATTATTATTTACATCTTTAATATTTGAGTATAGTCTTTATTATTTGAACTGAGCTGATCGTCTACACAAAGGCCATTGTTTGTGTACAATACTATTATCTTTCTTTGTGTCCGTAACCGCAAGCCGATTACATATAAAAAGTTAAAACTACATTGAATGTACATTGAATTATCAACCCTATCCTCTTAGTCAGTAGGTTTAAAATGTAAAGTGTCAGGATACAGATATAAGTCTTGTGTAGATGATAGTATTGTGTAGAGAATAAGCTCAGTTCAAATAATAAAGACTTATATCTGTATCCTGACACTTTACATTTTAAACCTACTGACTAAGCGGATAGGGTTGATAATTCAATGTACATTCAATGTAGTTCTAACTTTTGTGTATGTAATCGGCTTGCGGTTACGGACATAAAGAAAGATAATAGTATTGTACACAAACAATGGCATTTGTGTAGAAGATCAGCTCAGTTCAAATAATAAAGACTATAGCTTAGGTTGTTTTTATTTTAAATAAGTTTAGTTTTAACTTTTAATTGTAGTACCTATATTAAATTAGTTGCTTAATTAAATTATTATGATCAATTATTTTGCATAGTTGGCAACCGGATAATATTTACTTTACTCACCGTATTTAATTAATAAAGCCTTCGCGAGTGAAATAAATTAAGCACAATACATCAGAATATTAACGTAAACAATTTTGTTTACTTTGAATTGTTTAATCGCATTCGGTATTCGAAATCGGAAAGAATTGCTGGATTTATTAAATCGTTTATTGATACGGAATACATTGTAGTTATTTTGTTGCGTCTATATATTTTGGTTTATTTTTATTTATTGTAAGGTTTAAAATTTTCCTTTTTTTAAATAACAAGCTGCGGTGTTATTCTTCATCTGCATGAAAACGAATATCATCATTTTCATTTTGCATAAGACAACTTGCATAACTTTGTTCGATATAATAAACCAACGCGATATAATATTTAGTTAACTAATCTTTTACCAAAATCATCATTTGACGTTCTATATCATTTTACAAAAACTTCATTTCGAAAAGAGATACTTCCCGCTGCATTATAAAAAAAATTGGTGGTCAAAAGTCTCACTTTACCTAACTTATTTAACTAACCTAACCTAACCTATGTAATATTTAATGGTTTGACCAACTACATTTTTGTCAAATGATGATTTGGTAAAAAGTCAGGACACCATAAAATTTAGTATGCATAACAACGAAATGCACAATTTCTTAAATCATCATGGGTTAAAAATAGTACATTATTGCCTAGGCAGTGAAGCAGGCAATTGCGGGCCGAGTATTGGATTTAAAAATACGAGGCCCGCAAATGCCGTTCCTGCCGAGGCAAATATAGTGCTTTTCTTAAAAATTGCAAGAAAAAAATTGTGTTGGAGTATTTTTTTAATTGCAAACAAACAAAATCTTCACATGAAAAAACGATTACTCTAATTACCGCCTTTATGTTTATGACAAGGAGAAACGCAAGCTTTTTTAAAAAAAAAACTCAGGCTATTCCAGACACAGATAAAAAAGTTACGTTTCGTATAAAATATGGATGTATAAGACTAGTGCCCTCATTTTATTATGGCGGTTTTCACTTTTTAAAAAGTTACAAACTAGATAACAATGAAATTTGTATGCAATGTATTTTTTTTTAAATTTGGGAACTATGTTTGTCTGTTAACTATGTACTTCGCGTCTCAGTATGGAGTGAGTAAGGTCCACTTTTCCGGTCATTTTTGAGAAAAATACATTTCTAAAGTCTTTGATTACTACCTCCTTTAATGTGTTCACATGCAGTTCTAACCTAACCTACCCTTTTGCAATCATCTTGCTCATATGCTTTTTCGAATAAAAAATAAAACACAAGTTTCGTAGCAGGCATGATTTAATGTATGTATGTATGCATGTATGTACACTAGTTTCTCACTAGAGAAGAAATTGACTTAAAATGGATAATAACAATAAAATGAACGGGATTTCGAAAGGGAATGGGATGTACGGATCAGGTCTTTTCACTACGGTCCATCACAGAAAAGTTCTTGGCTGTGAACCAAAAGGTTTTCTGTGCTTTTGTGGACCTGGAAAAGGCCTATGATAGGGTAGATAGAAAGGAGTTGTGGACGGTGCTGTCTATGTATGGAGTGAGCAGCAACCTGGTGCAGGCTTTGATGTCCCTTTATGAGGGTTCCAAAGCCTGTGTCAGGATAAATGGGGTATACTCGGCCTGGTTTAATATCTCTAAAGGTGTTAGACAGGGCTGTGTTGCCTCACCATGGCTGTTCAATCTATTCATGGACAGTTGTATGCGGGATTTGAGAGAGTATGATAAGGGTTTGCGTATGCAAGAGTTGCTAATCAAATGCCTCTTATATGCCGATGATCAAGTTATACTTGCCCCATCGGTACTTGAGTTGCAGGAGATTGTGACAGTGATGAATGAGGGATTTAAGCAAAAGGAGATGAAAGTAAATGTTGCCAAGACCAAGGTCATGGTGATAGAGAAGGATGAGGAGATGACTGAGTGTGTGATAAATATAAATGGTGAATTAGTAGAACAAGTGAGCGAATTTGTGTACCTGGGAAGTATGTTTACAAGAGATGGTAAGTGTGAGAAGGATATCGAGAGGAGGGTGAATGCGGGCACACATACTACGCAAAGAGCGCATTTCAACTGCATTTACACGACTTACATGCTTGTTCTGCTACACCCAACATTCACTACCATACATCAGGGTAGGGGCCAGCACTCCATTGTGAACAGCCAGCCGGGCTTTTTGTGAAACGCCCTGTCTGCTCACAAAGGAGTACAGGGCCCCATTAATTTGATTCCCCGCATTTACCCTCCTCTCGATATCCTTCTCACACTTACCATCTCTTGTAAACACACTTCCCAGGTACACAAATTCGCTCACTTGTTCTACTAATTCACCATTTATATTTATCACGCACTCAGTCATCTCTTCATCCTTCTCTATCACCATGACCTTGGTCTTGGCAACATTTACTTTCATCCCCTTTTGCTTAAATCCCTCATTCATTACTGTCACCATCTCCTGCAACTCAAGTACCGATGGGGCAAGTATAACTTGATCATCGGCATATAAGAGGCATTTGATTAGCAACTCTTGCATACGCAAACCCTTATCATACTCTCTCAAATCCCGCATACAACTGTCCATGAATAGATTGAACAGCCATGGTGAGGCAACACAGCCCTGTCTAACACCTTTAGAGATATTAAACCAGGCCGAGTATGCCCCATTTATCCTGACACAGGCTCTGGAGCCCTCATAAAGGGACCTCAAAGCCTGCACCAGGTTGCTGCTCACTCCATACATAGACAGCACCGTCCACAACTCCTTTCTATTTACTCTATCATAGGCCTTTTCCAGGTCCACAAAAGCACAGAAAACCTTTTGGTTGACAGCCAAGAACTTTTCTGTGATGGACCGTAATGAAAAGACCTGATCCGTACATCCCATTCCCTTTCGAAATCCCGCTTGTACATCCCAGATTTTGTCATTCGTAACATTCAATACCCTTTCAATTAAAATCTTCGCATATACTTTGCCGACAACACTAAGGAGGCTGATACCGCGGTAGTTTTTGCAGTCTTGCTGTGACCCCTTTCCTTTATACAGAGGGACGATAACGGCCTTGACCCAATCTTCACTGACTCGGCCGCTACTCCAACATGCATTGAAAAGACGGTACAACAGACTACCCACCAGGCCATCTCCTCTCCTCAGCATTTCTATCGACACTCTATCACAACCTGCTGACTTTCCCGCTTTCATACTTTTTAAAGCTTTCATGATTTCACTCATACTAATCACACTTTCATCTTCGCTACTTGCATCTTTACTCATGCTTTCTGGCTCAAGACAAACATCTTCGCATTCAAACAAGCTTTCAAAATAAGTTTTCCATCTATCAAGCATTTTTTCTTCCTCACATATTAAGTCTCCAGACTCATCCCTCACCGCGCTTAATTTAGTTTTCTCTGATTTCCCCCGAGCCGATTTAATCAAGCTCCAAAAGAGTTTAATATTCGATCGGAAGTTGTCAGAGAAACTCCTATCATACTTTTCATTCAGTAAATTTTTCTTTCTAGCCACAACTTCTTTCACTCTTTTCTTTGATCTATTATACTCTTTTTTCTTTCTGTCGCTTAGATCTTGTCCTGGATCTACAGCTACAAAATCCAACCAACACTTTTTCTTCCCTTTCACTACATCATCTACCTCTCTATCCCACCATTCCGGACGTTCAGTCTTGCTTTTTCTTCTTTTGACTACACCGCATACTTCAGTGGCCGATTTGACCATACCATTCTTCATAATCTCCCATACATTATTTACATTATTCTCAACTTCACTGCCATTCATCTTATTAACACATTCAAAACAGTCTTTTAGCTTTCTTACGTACTCATCTTGTATAACTTCGTCATTCAGTTTATCTACTTTTATTCTCTCTAACGCAGTGGTAGGTACGGGAACACGATGGCACCAACGTGTGAACAGACCCCTTACTCGTGTTACTAAGTAGTGATCTGAACCAACGCTAACTCCTCGAAATGCTCTGGTATCTACAACTTTGCTACGCAACCGTTCATCCACAATCATCAAGTCTATCATAGACTTCTCATTCTGCCGTCTCCACGTATACTGATGAATCTCTTTGTGATCAAACAAAGTGTTTGTCACGCAGAGATTCTTGGCCAAACATACATTGAGAAGACATTTGCCATTCTCGTTCACTCGCTCATCACCATACTTACCCAGCACCGATTCATAACCATCCCTTTGCACACCTGTCCAACCATTAAAATCGCCTAGCAAAATAATCCTTTCATTCTCCTTGCATTTTGTTGAAACCTCATGCAAACTTTCCCAAAAACTCCTCCCTTTCTTTTTTTGATTTATTCGTATCTGGGGCATAAGCCCCAATTACAAATAAACCAGTGAGACCTACCTTGAGTCTCACCCAGAGAAGTCTTGGGCTCACACTTTCATGCTCTTGCATACATTCGGCCATCCGCTCTGTGAGTACAATACCAACTCCCTGACGACCGTGCTCGGATACCGGAACTCCGGACCACAAAGCCGTCAAGGTTCCGTGTGTGGACGTACTCACCCCTTTTTTCTTCGTCTCAGTCACACAAAGAACATCCATTTTTCTCTCTTTCATCATCATACATACTTCATCTAATTTATGTTCCATCCCTCCACAAACATTCATCGTAGCAAGGCGGCTTTCAGCGGCCCGCTTTTTGCCAACCCCCCTGCGAACACAGCGTGACGCGTGGCAAACGGCATCGCCGCCGTTCCGATCCCCGGAGGGATCCGAATATACGTGCACTATTTTGCCCCCCCCAGAGTACGAAGGGCTGCCCAGGCTAGGCCTGGGGAGGGATTCTCTGGCATTGCCAGTACCCTCCTGGGGTATAAACCTTTTAAATCGTGCTCGCATGGTCCATTATGCAGGGTCGGGTTTGAATTCGGAGTTTTCCTTCTCCTAGATAGGTAGCAGCCCAATGCTGACGACGCCTATCCCGCCGGGTTTGAATTCGGAGTTTGTATTTTAAGTAGTTTTAATGATTAAATTGTGAATATTTGGGACTAAAACCGAAGATAAACATGTAAATGTTTAGTGTAAATGTTATCAAAACTATAAGTGCTGTGAAGAAAGTAATATCACGAGTGCAAAATTTGACAAGTAACTAGGTCAACGACTTCGTGATTTGAAAAATATTTTAAAAATTACTACCGTTTGCTGTGCTGATCATCAACGAAACCAGGGGAGTATTAATATTGCATAATCCTGTTATGTCTTTTACTTCTGTCTGTGTTAAATTTAACTAAAACTATATGAGCTTTTATAAAATAAAGCTACACTGACAGCCAGAAAATAATTTAGTTGAGTCATGTTTTAGTTGCACCTAGGTAATGTGGTTTATTTAAAGTTTTAACTTAAGATTACGTATACATTGACATTATTATTAGAAAAGTAATATTATTGTATTAATTATTAAATCACTATCCATACCTATCCTTAATAGATTATTGTCTGATATTGACACAGTAGGATTTTTAAACTTAAATTAATCTTAGATTGTAATTAGGCAATTAGGTTTATCTATTTTGTGCCCTGGTACTGTTCTTTATAATTATGTTTTCAGCAACCAGTAAGCCTACTACACGTCGGGATGTCCTTGTTACCAAGCTCCGGAACACACAGTCAGAGCTGAAGACGGTCAAAGAGCTCAATGCACAGCTGCTGCAGGAGCGCGACGAGAGTGAAGAGGAGGTTCTGCGTGTTATAAACTATAACAAAACCCTCAAAAGTTCTCTCGCCAAGCTGGACTTGGATTTAGATTATATGCGGGAACAACGGGATCGCCTCCAGATTGATGTGGACCAGTTCCAGCTGTTCCGGGAGACACATGAGGAGGCGCTACGGCGGATCCGGGACCTGGAACAGCTACTGGAGGAGCGACCAGTCAAACAAGACACTACTTGTGCGCGATGTGTTGCGGAGGAGTCGGCTTACAATGTAAGCTTGTTTGCGGAGCTCAATACTTCTGACTGTGAATTTAACAAACAGATAGAAACAGTAGACCTTACTAACTCTGTAGATCTTATTGATCCCAAACCTTCTAACATTACTGTGAGGGGATCAAACAAAATTAAAAAGTATTTAAGATTAAGTAGATTTATAAAAAAGTCAAAAATTTTACTACAATGTAATAAACGTTTTATGAAATTAACTCCCATTAGGTATAGCAATGTAGCCTTACATAATGACCTATTAAATTGTCAACATGAACTAGAGTGTATTATGCATGATTTTGATGCCAATACTAAGCAACTCAAGGTATTGGAATTTGCCCTGCAAGATGTAACTAATAAGTATACACTGTCTTGCAAACAAATGGAGGAGTACATAGGCTTCATGAATAACATCATCGATCTCGGTAATACCAACATGGACAAACTAGACTCGCTGGTAGGTAAATCGTGCGATGTCTACGGCGGCTCTCCCTGGAAAAACTGGAGGCAGAGCCTGCCGGCCTCGCCGTCACCGGCACCGGCGCCGCGCCGCGCCCGCCCCGCGCCCCTCACGCCCCCCGCGCCCCTCCCGGCCCCCCGGGCAGCGCCGGGCGCGGGGCGGGCGCGCACTCCGGCGGCGGCGGCTGCAGCGCAGCGAGGGGACACTCCAAGCTGCGCGCCCGATGAAACATAGTAAGATCATACCCTTGTTTAAGTCAGGGACAAAATCAGACCCCACAAATTTTAGACCGATTTCGATACTACCAGCTCTAAGTAAAGTTTTTGAGAAATTAATTCTTAATCAAATATCCTCACACTTTAATCAGAATAAGCTACTTCATAGCAGTCAATTCGGATTTACCAAGGGACGATCTACAACTGATGCCGGTTCTACTTTAATAAAACATATATTTGATGCCTGGGAAAAATCACTAGATGTTATTGGAGTTTTTTGTGATCTGTCCAAGGCATTTGATTGTGTTGATCATGTTACGTTAGTGCGAAAGTTAAGCCACTATGGCATCAAAAACAATGCACTTGATCTTATTGCTTCCTACCTCGCGCACAGAACTCAGCGGGTAGATATTAACAGAACACAATCCTCTGGGTCATCTGTAGCTATGGGAGTGCCTCAAGGATCTATTCTGGGTCCGTTTTTATTTTTGATCTATATTAACGATCTCCCGTATGTAGTGCGCGATAAACATGAAATAGTCTTGTTTGCTGACGATACCTCACTAATATTCAAAGCGGATAGGAAACAGGATAATTTTAATGACATCAATGTTGCGTTGTCTACAATTGTTGACTGGTTTACAGCCAACAACTTACTTTTAAATGCCAAAAAAACCAAGTGCATTAAATTTTCTTTGTCCAACGCTAGGAGTATGAATGCGGATAGAATAAGACTGAAGGATGAGACACTGGAATTTGAAGGTAGTACAGTATTTTTAGGTGTCACTCTAGACTCGAAACTGCAATGGAGTGCGCATATATCCACACTTGCAAGTAAACTAAGTTCAGCGGCTTATGCGGTAAAGCGAATCCGACAACTTACTGACGTCGAGACGGCGAGACTTGTGTACTATAGTTATTTCCATAGTGTTATAAGTTACGGAATTTTACTGTGGGGAAGAGCGGCTGACATCCAAACCATCTTTGTATTACAGAAGCGGGCTGTACGTGCTATTTACCAATTGGGGTCTCGTGTTTCGTTAAGGGATAAATTTAAAGAAATCAATATTCTTACAGTCGCGTCTCAATATATCTTTGAGAATATCATGTATGTACGCAAACACATACATGAGTTTAGGCATAACCGCGACGTTCATAATTTAAATACTAGAAATAGGGATAAGCTCGCACTTCCAGGTCACCGTCTCCGTAAGGTAGGCACTTCGTTTGCGGGGAACTGTATACGTTTTTACAACAAGATACCATCTGAAATCGTCAATATGCCGTTCAATAAATTTAAGTCTCACATCAAGCGCTGCTTATTGGGTAGGGCTTATTACACTGTAAATGACTTCATTGGTGACCAAGATGTATTTTAGTAGTGTCTAGGATATTTACAATATAAAATAGTCTCTAAGCAAATTTTGTATTCAAGCACTGACTCAGTCAGTCGACTGTGATTTACTAATTGTATTTTATCTTTTCTACTCTTGTGTGTACAAGAAGATTTTAAATGAGAACACACTGTGATGTTTCTCGCCGGACAGCTGTTTCACACAATATTACTTTTGTTGTCCGGCAGCATGAGCATGTCATGCTCGCTCAAAGGTCTTTGCTTACGGCGGCGTCGTTGATCGGGTCGCCACTTTCCCGATCACATGGTTGAGAGAGGCGATGGCTGAGATACGCGTCATACTCGTGAACGGTTGCTGTTTGTGGGGTCCGGTCTGTTCACGTTTGCAAGGACTTGTTATTCAATTTATTATCCAAGTTATATGGCTTTTGACGTAGAGACCTCGTTGTGTTGTTCTCATAGTCATTATTTTATTTTAAGGTTTATTGACCTTACATTTGTAATAATTTTATTTTTGCTTGTTTTAAGAATTTATTGTTTATTACTTTATTACCTTAATATTACTTAATGTAACTTACTTTTAAGTATAATTATGTTTTTATGATTGAAAAAATGACCTTCTGCTGGAGTTTCTTGCGGCGCTTCTTCTCCGCAATGATGGTCTTGTCCGAAGCGCTGGTAGATTCACTGTACATTTCCGACGTGTAAAAGAGCCCGCATGTGGCCAATTTACTGAATAAATATTTTGAATTTTGAATTTTGAATTCCTTCTCCTAGATAGGTAGCAGCCCAATGCTAAACGACGCCTATCCCGCCGGAGGAGATTTTACCATTAAAATAATCCCTTAATCTCATAATCGCCTTCTACGATACCCACGGGAGGATAAGGGGTGGTGCTATTCTACTCTACCGGCACCACATGGCATAGATCTTTACCCTGAAAATTAATTTTATTAACAATGCAATGTAATAAATTCAACTAATAATGACAATAATATTTTATGCATGAAAAACTTTGAAAAAATGTAAAAAAATATTATATAAACAAAAATAAATTTGAGACCTGCATGTAAACAAGAAATAATTTAAAAATATTTATAGAGGAAATTAAGATTTGAACAAAAATATTTTTAAAAAAGGCTGCCTATTTTTTAATAGATAAAACAAGATTTGATGGCGACCACTTCTTTCAGTGTTAATATTTGTTTAACTTAATCGAATTTTATAAAACATTGCTAAGAACCATCCCATAAAAAAAATCAGTCAATCCGTTTGAGAGCTATGATGCCACAGACAGACATACACATCGAAAACAAATAACACACCTCTTTTTGCATTGGAGGTTAAAAACGGATTATTGTCGAATGTTCGATAGAGCGACACGTTTTTAAGCTGCCTAATTTGAGAATGCATGCCCTAAGATGTGATTTGTATCCTTTGACGGGACTACTCAAATTCACCGGTTTATAATTTAGAGAGAGTTGTTTAAGAAAACCCACCAGAAATTACAGTCTAGTCTCCCCCTAATTTATCCACAAACAGAGTTTGTACAAGACAGGCATAAAACAAATTACGCTTATCGTAGAAGCGAGAAAAGTAAATAATTTTGCGAATCAGTGGACGGGCACCCTAATCCCAAGGTCGAGAGAAGGACGGAGTGATTAATAGCCTCTAATGAAGCGAGACGGCCGGTTTGCTCGGTGCTGTAACCGGATACGTTTTTCACAATAAACTAATGAATTTGTTCGGAATAATCTACAGCCATCGGGTTGGGCTTTGCTTAACCCAATTATTGGAAGAATATTTTGGCTTAAGTTTAATTCAAATATTAGTAGCAGAATTACTGGAAGTACTTGTTTAGTTGTGGGAGGACCTTATGCAGGGGCCGTCCGGGTTGGTACCACCGTCTTATCCATTAACCTACCGCCAAGCAACAGTGTTCGCTTTGTTGTGTTCCGGTTTGGGGATAAGACGGCCGGTGAAATGACTAGCATAGAGGCATTCCATCTTAGTCCTCAGGGTTGGCAGTGCATTTGCAGTCTTGTGAATGCGAATGTCTAAGGGTCACAGTTTCCACTTACCATCAGGTAGCCTGTGTGCTCGTTTGCCTTCCCATGCCATAAAAAAAAAGTAATGACCTTGTATATCTTGATTGCTCCCACCATATTACAAGCTTTTATTTAACTTGCAATGTAACTACTATCAGCCCAATTGGAACCCTGACCCACCATACATAGAACGGTGTCACAGTGATATTATAAAACAATTTGTTTGGCATTTCTTACGACTTGAATCATCACGTCACTGTAACAGAGTTCTATGGTGGGTCAATGTTCCAATGGGCTGATAGTATGTAGGTACATATGTACGGGTCAAATCTTGCAAGTTTCTGATGAAGCTGAAAATTTGCATAAACGTATAAATTGGATGACAATGCGATACTATTATGACATGGAGCTGATCTGATGATGGAGCCAGAAGGTGGCGACAGAAGCTTTGCTATACTTAGCGTGGACCCGCCGTGTTTGGACTCTTTTGTTCGGTCTTGACTCTGCAAAATAAAGCTCATTGCCAAAATACCATAATTTGAAAATACCAGATTCCCATACATCCAATTCAAATATAGTGTTTTGGAAATCTGTTACAAAGTGCAATCTGAAATTTTACAATTATGAAATTTTGGGAATGAGCGCCAAATAACAGTCGGCAGCATAACCTTGTCGCAAAAATGTTTTTTTTTGACAGAAACTTATAAATACCTTTACACCCGAGCTGATACGATTGTGACTGTTTTTTTTCTGATTGAATATGAACCTTGTAAACAAACAACCAAAAAAAAAACAACATTGAAGTACTTTTTATTTATTTATATATCCGTAGGAATATGAATTGTTAATAAGGTTTAAAGGTCGTGTGTAAAGGAAATATGACAAAACTAAAGACCAAAATCAAATTGATATACATAACCAAAAAATAGCGACTCCATGGATTCTAGAACCAAGTTTTACCACCAAGATCCTAACCCTAATATTGATACTTAGCTAAAAACCGTGCCAATTAAACTATAGCTTTATTTTTAAAACCCGCGTCTAAATCAGTACATCCGTTCAAATATTGTCTTAGAACCTACCGTTCCAGGTTTGTTTCCCGGAAAGAGCAATGAGCGCTAGTATTTGTTCCTGAGTCGTGGATATTTTCTATGTTTGAGTATTTATTTGTTTATGTAAGCATGTCTATGTTTGTCTAGCGCCAATAGTAAGAACCTTTTTATGGCACTAAAAAAACAGGTTTCCTGAATGGCGAGTGGAATCTGAAGCCTGATACTTGAAATTTCAGGATAATCTTACGATGATAATCTGAAGACTGCGAAATGGAATGACTCTATTCTAGTCACGCTCATTGGCCGATCTAGTTTAAAGGCGGGTACACACTGGCGAGCTGTAACCGTAGCAGCAACGAGTAGGGTTGCCAGGTGAGTCGCGAAAAAATACCGGACAACCCCAAAAGGGGGGGGGGGGGTATGCTAGGTCGCAAAAATACGTTTTTTTTAATATAAATATTTTTAATTTATTAATTAACAACACATAAATCAACTTAATTAGTACTAGTATTAGCGCGAGTTTTGCGTTTGAGGGATTTCATATGCCTACTTTAGTAGGCGCTTGTGACCAGTAGTACCGACTTTCTTCAAAATACCGGACATTGTTCTGTCCGGTATGACCATTTATTTTTTACCGGACAGGCCTCGAAAATAACGGACTGTACGCTTAAATATCGGACATCTGGCAACCCTAGTAACGAGCCGCGCACACATCACGATGTTACGTGCAACAGTTACAGCTCGCTAGTGTGAACACAGCTTTAAACATATTCGGTGAACGAATTAGTGTGATTTCCGCTTTATTTATTAACGTATAAGTGTTTCTTCTCTGTTGCTTTTATAATACGAAGAAAAGCGAGCCTAATATCAAAACCATCGTGGCTACGGAACGTAATTCTAATTCTTATCATTGGTACTTTAACCTAAAGGGTGTTCCGTCCGGCGGTTTGCGGTTATGAAGACTGTATCAAAGGATCTTCAGTGATGACAAAGGGTGGCTACAATACCCTTTGATGAGAAACCTCAAATGAATAGAATAGATTATAATAGAATAGAATAGAATCATTTATTTGGCTATTAAATAAACACAAAAAACACATACATTTGAGAAATCAAAAAATAAAAGTACATAACCTATTTAACTGATTAAAATAAAATAGCCAAAACGGAGTACCATCTCAGCGTGGTGCCGTGGCACGGAGCCGCAGCGCTGATTTTCAGCTGGACCCGCATGAGATAGATGGCAAAAACAAGAAAAGAAATAAAACATTTAAAAAAAATACAGCATAAAAGTTATTCTACAAATAATCAAAATACTACAATTCAAATAATCAATTACAAAAATTAAAAATGTTACAGATCACAACAAAGTGAGGTCCAACAAATTATTTGGGTTGCATTAATATTGAAATTTAGTAGTACATACATACATACCCAGAGTGGGGGAGGCAGAGCTACAGAATTACCAACAACTCTAACAACTTTTTAATTCTATAACCACATTTTGCATAAACATGCTAAGATTATTTACTATGTGTATATTAGTGACAGGTTGCAAGCCCATCGCCTAACAATAATACAAGCCTTTAATTGGGATAGACCAATAAAAAAAACTCACGATTTTTACATTCTAATTCGAAAGAATAGG
Organism: Acleris emargana; assembly: GCA_927399475.2. Classification (NCBI taxonomy): domain Eukaryota; kingdom Metazoa; phylum Arthropoda; class Insecta; order Lepidoptera; family Tortricidae; genus Acleris; species Acleris emargana. Next base: position 4,016,743 of record OV656858.1, read on the forward strand.
TAATTTTAAGAGACCAATTTCAATCAATTTTATATTTGACCCAATATTTTTGTTTTAATATCTTTATTTATTTAGCAGACATTTTATGGATGACAAGATTATTTTAAATTTGGGCTGGCATTTTCTAATAAATTACAACAATTAAATTATATCTAATGATAAAAAGTGATTGTAACAGTGTAATAACTTGTGGGAGGACCTTGTGGGAGGACCTTGTGCAGGGTCCGTCCGGGTTGGTACCACTATCTTATCCATTAACCTACCGCCAAGCAGCAGTGTTCGCATTGTTGTGTTCCGGTTTGGGGATAGGACAGCGGGTGAAATTACTAGCATAGAGGCATTCCATCTTCGTCCTCAGGGTTTGCAGGGCAACGCATTTGCAGTCTTAGGATTGCGGTCTTGTGAATGCGAATGTCTATGGGTCACAGTTTCCACTTACCATCAGGTGGCCTGTGTGCTCGTTTGCCTTCCTATGATATAAAAAAAAAAAAAAAAAAAACATACTATTTGAAGCGGTTTTCGCCTAATCCGAAAGATACACTTAGGAGGGCTTCAAGCCAAAAACGAAAGTCCAACAAAGGTCAAATACTTTAGTCGAAATGTCCGAAATAGATAAATATTTCAAAAAATCGATAATGCAGAACAGTTTTAAAACCCTATTCCTCGAAATGGTTTTCAAATTACAGTAATTGTACAATTATGAACAATCCCAATTCCATAGTCGCCTTAAGACTTCCCCGAGAACGCATGGAGTTATGGAGTAGCGCTATTCTAAGCCGGCAACCACACGGCATGTGTCCTTCAAATTATTAAATGAATAATGAATGTTTTACAAAATAGAATGTCTGTTATTGAAATGTTTAATTTGGTTTCAATAATTATGATGCGTTTATTATTATGTAATTAATTAATGTTATTGTTGGAATACTGAATATGAATGAGGTAAAACTGTCACAATGTTATTTTTATGAATTATTTATACGTGTACTAAAATCCGGTCAAGTGCGAGTCTCGCGCACGAAGGGATCCGTACCATCATCTATATAACATTAGCAAAAAACTACAAAAAAACACTTGTTGTATGGGAGCCCCCCTTAAATATTTATTTTATTCTGTTTTTAGTATTTGTTGTTATAGCGGCAACAGAAAAACATCTTCCTCGAAAATTTCAAGCACCTGTAGATTCGAAAGATATTAAAATGTTTAACTGAAATTTTATACATACATACATACCTTCACGCATTCATTCCCAGAGTGGGGTAGGCAGAGCTACAGAATTACCAACAACTCCAAAAACTTGTTGATAACTCTGTAACCACAATTTGCACAATTGGGCTAAGATGTTTAACAGCGTATTAGTGACAGGTTGCAAGCCCATCGCCTAACAGTACAAGCCCTTATTCCCTTAGTCGCCTCTTACGACATCCACGGGAAGACATGGAGTGGCACTATTCTACCCCGGCAACCATACGGAAAATGAAATTTTATGTTAAGCAAAAATGACACAAACATTTTCGCGCCGTACCACTATGGTCCCGCTCATAGGTCATAAGTCCAAATAATCAACAATAGCCGAGCTATGATTTGTACTTCTCTGATAACACATTCATTACCAGCCTACTTAAAACTATAAATAGTTTTGAAGTAATCAGTCGGGATCATTGTTTTTCAGACCTCCGAAGTGAACACACTTAAACCGCGTAATTAGTCTTATCAATAGATCATTAAAGTGAAAGTTGTTTGTTGACGGATTTCTAAAAACTTGTTGTGATAAACTCTATTGAATCATCATAGAAATTAATAACAAAGGTATGTGTTTTAATAATAATATTTTTACTAGCTATTTTTACTATACATTTTATATTTATTTGAGAGCTACGAGACACCTAACTTTATAAAAATATTTAAATTGTTTGTGTATTACCATTGAGTTTTATCAATGACGCCATGCTGTACCATTAATAATTTTGATTGTTTAAAAAGCGTATAAAAGTCTAGTTATTGTGCCAATAGTCATCTTCTGCTAGATTTTGCTAGATGTTTTATTAATTCGTCCTCTACGCTGTTCGTAGAAGATGCTACGATATTTGTCAATTTCTAATGTATTTTGTTTTCTTTCTAACAGGTTCTTTTTTGCAAGTCCAGTTTACAAGAATGCACATATTTGAACTATGGCACCTTGCTAAAGGATCACAGATGGAAAAATATCGAGTTTTGGAAATGGTCCCGGAAGCTGAAAACGTTGAAATCGAAGTTCTAAGTAAACGCGTTAATTGCATAATCCAAAGGATCGCAGATTACTGGAAAAAAGCAGAAAGTAATAAATATGAACTAGTCAGAAAACATAAAAAATGGTTAAATGTCCTTGAAACTATAGATATAGCAAAGAATGAGTCGGTATCTGCGAGAGAAAATTAGTTTACTGGTCAAGAAATGACATCAAATCTCGGTCGACCGAAGAAAGATTTTGAGTCTTGCAGTAAACGAACTCAGCGAAGGAGATTAGTGGACCTCTCAAAAATTGATAACTCGGCCGTCAATGCTTTGATAAATACTTCGTCAACCTCGAGTAGTGGGCCAAATGATAGTCATAAATGTGAAGTGAATCCAAGTGAGATCCTATCGCTAATCACAGAAGCAAAATTAACAAAACACCAATACCTTTTAATTAAAGAGTTCATTAATAGTAAACAATATCCAGTTTTGCCTTCGTATCATAAGGTTTTAAAAGCCAAGAAACAGTGTTACCCTGAAAAATTATCTATTACTGAAAAAAGTGCCGAAGTAGAGTTACAAAATTTGTTGAACCACACGGTTAAAAGAATACTGGATTCTCAAAATATACTGTTATCAAGTATCGATCCCGAGACCATAGGTGATGTTATGTTAGTTGGTAAGTGGGGTTTTGACGGTAGTACCGGACACAGTGAGTATAACCAGTGCTTTTCCGATGACCCAATTTAGAAGATGGAAGTTTATTCGTCATAGTTGCAACAACAGGAGAAGAAACAATATTATGGAAGAATCCTCGCCCATCATCAACTAGGTACTGTCGCCCTATTCGCTTCCAATTTGCAAAAGAGACAAAACAATTATCTAAGAACGAAGAAGATTATTTTAAAAAGAATTAAAAAAATAAATTAGGTCTGATAGTGGACAAGCCGCGTAGCGGAGGAAGCGGCAACTCGAATGATGGGAATACAGCACGTAGGTTTTTTGCTAACTCTGCCATTTCTGCTGAAATTACAGGAATTAAGCAAGAGCTTATTGATAGTTGTGGTACAATTCTTAACTGTCTCAATTCCGGTTACAAAATTAATTCTGAGAGATTTAAATCGTTTGCTTTAGACACGGCTCGACAGCTTGTTGAGGAATATCCGTGGTACAATTTGCCAGCGTCCATTCACAAAGTTCTGATTCATGGGTCTGAAGTAATCGATCAGTTCGATCACATGATGGTATCCATAGGAGAACTATCAGAAGAAGCTGCCGAAGCTACAAATAAAAATATAAAAGCGTTTCGGCTCAACAATACTAGAAAAATGTCACGTGTTGCGACGAATACCGATCTTTAAAATCGACTTTTATTAAATTCTGACCCACTAGTTACGGGTCTTAGAAAGCTTCCTAGGAAAAAAAAGTGTTTCATCTAAATATGTCATTAGTTTATTACATTATTGCTAAGCTCATTAAAGTTTCACTAATGAGTGTTAGATAGTTTAATTATAGTATTTTTAAGATAACAACTCTTTACGTGCGGTTCATTCTACTGCATGAATTGCAGATAACGAAAAAACTTAGTAAATATTTTTGCGTTCAATATAAGTTGTTTTTTTTAAATTAAATAGTATTAAGGTATTGTTTGTTATATTTTTAAGTGAAAACATGTTACTTACTATTTATAAGTGTTAATTATACAGTATTGAAATATGGTGAATTTTGAAACGTTTGTAATTGTTTTTTTTTTATTATTATTCAATAATATATACACATAAAATTAATTGTAAGTCCTTTATTTTATCAAATAAATTCATAATTAACAACAATATATGCATTTCTTCCCAATAATGTTGGAAGTTTTGGACAAATCGACTTATGACACTCTCTCCATACACGCTGAACCACAGTGCGTACGTGTACTGTCGGTAGAATTATGCTGTACTCATTGTTATGTTAACACCACCTGTAATGACCATATTCTTGCAAATGAATAATTATTATATTCTATTCTATACAGCCTGGTGACAGACAGACAGACGGACAGATGTACAGAGGAGTCCCGTTTTTACCCTTTGGGCACGAAACCTTAAAAAGCATCAGGGGACCATTTCACACAAACTGACGTAGTCAAACTAAGCTCTGGACTTGGACTAAGGGGTCCTAGACAACAATAAACTTACTAATATATTTAGAGAAATACATACTGGAATACATACAAAACCTCCAAGACACAGATACAAAATACTCGCGCTTATCACAAAAACTGCCCTTACCGGGATATGAACGCAAACAGCATGTGGTTATTTTGAGCTACTTTCCTATATTTAGTCCGTAACCAAATTATTTGAACAAACGTAATGACTTAAATAAACTAGGTGTGCTTGTTGTCCCCGGGCAAGTCTAAATGGAGCAAAGCTGCTACAGATTTCTCATCAAGTCTGTAACTAAAGCTTAGGATGAAGCTTAGAAAATAAATTAAATTGGACTTTCGATGGGATCAGATTTTCGGTGATTATTCCTCCGTGGTATGTCCGATTTTCAATTATTATTATTTTAAACCATCTATGGCTAGATCAGCCAGCCTTGGGCTTGAATAAAATGTCTGTAACCATGTTTTCAAGCAAATAAATACCTAAATTCTATTCCATTCCTTTTTATTCTACAATATTTATACATACACATACATACCTTCACGCCTTCATTTCCAGAGTGGGGTAGGCAGAGCTACAGAATTACCAACAACTCTAAAAACTTGTTGATAAATCTGTTACCACAATTTGCACAATTAGGCTAGGATGTTTAACAGTGTATATTAGTGACAGGTTGGAAGCACATCGCCTAACAGTACTACAAGCCTTTATTCCCTTAGTCGCCTCTTACGACATCCACGGGAAGACATGGAGTGACACAATTCTAAGCCGGCAACCACACGGCAAAATTCTCAATATTCTCCATAATGTTATCGTAATAAATAAATAAAAATAGTTCTCATATTTTAACAAATGAAACAATTAAAAACTAAATACTAACAAAACATTACAACCCCGTATACATCCCACGCGAGCAAAAAGCACGAGTGATATTCCAAATTCGTCCGTATGAGTATTCTCCGCTCTTGCCCGCGGCCATAATCTCTCCTAACAAGAGCCTAGCTTTGTGCCCAAACAAGAGATAAATGTAACGGAAATACAGCGCCGACCAAAACGACACATAACACCCTGTAGAGTACTGACAACTCTGTCCTGAATATACAGGGGGTTTAAAATGGCGTGATCTTAAATGTATACAGTTAAAGTGACCTATTCAAATAAAAGCAATCATGAAAATGGAAAAGTGACATTGCTTAATCCACAATCACTTTTAAGTGATCAAATGTAAATGTCCATTCGAAATTCGGGTTTACCTATTATTTTATCGCAACAGCATTCAACGAACAATCACAAGTCTAACCTAACCTCCGTAATTAAAGATAAGATAAAAGATAGTAAGGAAGTAAGTAAGTAATTTATTTTGTGAAACATAGGTATACATAAGTGATCTTATTGTTATATTAATTTAAGCGATCTCTACGCTCTGCCTTACGGCGTACAAAAACAAAAAAACAATTTAAATTATTAAATTACTAAATGGTTCCATTATACATAGCACATATTAAGTTCTTATATTAAATAAACATCAGACTGATTTAAAAATATCAACCATAGTACATAGATTTCACAGACAATAAGAATTCAGAACGCCACAATTCAACATTTACAATCAGACTTTGTCATATTTATTCAGTAAGTACTAGGCCACGCGGGCAGTTTAACACGTCGAGCTACCAGCGCTTCCCAAGTGGAGACCACTGCTGAGAAGAAACGCCGCCGTAATATTTAAGATGTCCTATAACCATCATGGTTTCAGCAGTAAATAGCGATCGATGAAAATTCGATGACATTATACAATAGATTTAGGGTTAGCCTTTTTTGAGCCATGTTTTATCTTATCTTATAATGATGGTTAATACCAGATAAAAAAAAAAATGTGCAGGTGAGCTACTGAAGATTGAATTCGATACAATTGGCCTCATAAAAAGCACGCCTTTGTACGAATTATTCCCACCTGTTACCACCAATTTGTTACCACTGGTAACAGCTGGGATTTTTTTTCTTACCTGTTCCCACTAAAGTACTCGGTGGATACAAGTGGGAATATTTTTCCCATTTGTTACCACTAAAATATTTGGTGATTACTACATTTAAAACATTTGGTGGTAACAGGTGGGAATAAACCCTTTGTACCTTGTCGCTTTAAGACCTTTGGGAGATTAGTGTAATAGTAGTTAGAACATGACTTAAAATGACAAAACACTAAAGCAAAAATAAATTAGCCTTATAATGGCGTCCTTTTCATAGTTAGGTTTGTCAAAATGAAAACAAAAATCACAAGACTTTTCTTTCATAAAATTTTCAACAACGATGCAAAGGAAAATCCTTACTGTGAAAGGCTTCGGACATTAAGAGCATTCGTGCATTCAGACGGAGGAAAGCAGAGCATTTTATATAAGAACCAAGATTTTCTCAGGAGTTAGTATTCTAGCGAGGGTAAAAATAAAATTCTAATGAGGTTCAGTGGCTAGAATAAGCACATAAGTGTTTGATGCAGTAATTGTCTGCTAGTTGCCTCTGTTTTGATTTTCTTTTGTTCAAAACTGCCTTGGCTGACATTCTACATATACACATGACATAGAGGGTGTTCTGTGGTACCGTAACTTTTAAAAGGGTGAACCAATTTGGAAGTGTTTTTTTTAAATTGAGAGCAGGATTTGTAGCGAGGGATTCTGAGCTAGATTTTATGAAAATTGGTTAGGTTTAAGAGATATTAGCTCTGATAGATGGGGTCACCGTTAAATCGGGGATTTTATCTACCGACTTGACGAGTTTCCGTATTAACAACGTTTTGATAGCATTTATTTACTTGACAGTAATTAGTAAGTAAGTAAGTAAATTTATTCACAAGAACATGGGTACATAACATGATGGTACAAGATATAAAGAGTTCCAACATATTCTGCCATTAGACGGCGTGTAAATATCTAGTCATAAAAATAATAATGCGGCTTAATTAATACCTATGTCAAATGCCAATTTACAATTTTCAATTAAATAAGATTGTATAATTTTTAGAGTATCACAGAATTACATTATTTTAACAGATCCTTATCACTGAGGTAATCATTCACCGAGTAGTAACATTTCTTAAGAAGTAAATGAAATAGCCTACTTTTGAAAGAATTTAGAACAATATTGTCTTTAAATGAATCTGGTAAATGGTTGAAAATCCGAATAGCCATACAGTAAGAGTTTATTCTGCAGACTTTAAGCTTTTGGTAGGGCACATATAACCTATTGCCATATCTTCCTGTTCTAGAAAACACATCACATTTTTTTCTAAACAGGTAGGAATGCTTCATTACAAATACACACATCTCAAATATATAAAGGCTCGGAAGTGATAAAGTTTTACAGTTTTTAAAGAGTGGTTTGCAGCTTTCAAGATATTTAGCTCCACAAACAGCCCGAATACATTTTTTTTGAACTTTGAACACCATTCCAGCGTCCACTGAATTGCCCCATAGAATGATGCCATATCTTAGCACTGACGACACATAACCATTATAAGCTAACAATGCAGTTTGTTTATTCACTACATTTCTCAACCGACTTAAGGCGTAAGAAAATCTATCCAGTTTCAAACATATTTTTTCTACATGGGACTTCCAATTGCAATATTTGTCCATTGAAATACCCAGGAACACTAAGTCATCTACTTCCTCAATATTTTCACCTTTATACATAACATTAAGGGTTAACTGTTTGCTATTATATGTTTGAAACTGTATACATTTAGTTTTGCTTAGGTTTATGCTAAGTTTATTAATGGTGGAGAAGTTAAAAACAATACGATAACGTCGTGTTGAAGATATTATAGTTAATTACTGAGTTAAACAAAGCCCTTGGTCAAGTGTGAGCTGGGAGTAAGTTTAGAAGATTATAGAGTCTGGCAAACGAAAGCGTGGCCTGAAAAAATGGCAACACTGTAGTGTCGTCCCTTTTTTCTTAGATTGATTTGAAAGGGATGACACTACAGTGTTGCCATTTTTTCAGGTCACGCTTTCGTTTGCCAGACTTTATCAATATATACTACTCAAAACAAAATAGTATATTCTGTATACAAAAGAACTGTTTTTGCAGAAGGATTATTAAAACAAATTTTAACCTGTAAGTTTTGAATTTAGTATCATTCGAAAGCTGCAATGTTCAACTTACAAGTTGTGTTTTTAATTTTTTTGTCAATTGTTTTATTTTTACCATGCGTGTGGTTTTTTAAATCAATTTTCAAATTTCATACAAAATGAGCAAAAAAAATTTTTAAGAAAGTGCAACTTTTTTAAAAATCACACGCACGGTAAAAACAAAACAATTGGCAAATTTAAAAACCTAGCTTGTAAGTTGAACATTGCAGCTTTCGAATGACACCACTTAATTTAAAAATTACAGGTTAAAATTTGTTAAAATAATCCTTCTCCGAAAACAGTTCTTTTGTATGCAGAATATATTTTGTTTTGAGTGTTTCCCAGAGGGGTAGGCAGAGACCACTTCTTTCCACCTGCTACAATCCTGACAGATCACTTTCGCTGCTTCCACATTCATACATCGAGTCATGCATGCACATCGGATTCGTGTACTTAAGATTCGGCCCTTTTCCATTATTTCTCCGATTTGATTGAAAAACATTATAATTAATAATTAAAGATTGACAAGTAACTTTTTTAAAGTATATAGACCGTTAAGTGTTAAGAAGAAGCCCTTAAGTAGGTGTTTTTTTTTAATTTCTCTCAATGTCACAAACCATCTTAAAGCTTTTGGCTAAGTTTGGAACAGTTCAGTTTTGTGAGACTAGCTCCAGAATATTTTGCCTCTTTAGTACGGTCACCAACTTGATGATTGATGAATGATGATAGACGGCTAACTAGAGAACCTTGTCGCATAAAACTAACGATTAATTCCTATGTAATTTCTATCTCGTCACTTGGCGCTGTTATTATGACAAGCTTCTATGGTGGATCCACATTTAAAGTCCACTTAAATGCCATCCTACACTCATAAAATATTATTTTAAGTTTTCAATGACATTACATACCAGTTCATATTAATCGCAGAAAAGAAATTAAACGAAAGAACCTAATATTAAATATTAAAACAAAAAAACCGTGCCGTTGCCGTGTGGTTGCCGGCTTAGAATAGTGCCACTCCATGTCTTCCCGTGGAAGTCGTAAGAGGCGACTAAGGGACTAAAGGCTTGTAGTACTGTTAGGCGATTGGCTTGCTACCTGTCACTAATATACACTATTAAATATCTTAGCCTAATTGTGCAAATTGTGGTTACAGAGTTATCAACAAGTTTTTAGAGTTGTTGGTAATTCTGTAGCTCTGCCTGCCCCACGCTGGGAATGAAGGCGTAAAGTTGTGTATGAATGTAAACAAAAAAAAAAGATTTAAATAATATTTTTAAAGTTTTCTTCTTTGGGATGCTTCACTGAAGGGTGGGGACAGAATCCGGCAGCTGATAGCTAACCTTCGTTTAGTTGGAGAGGCATTTTAAGAAGAAGAAGTGAAGGGTATGGTTGGAAATCATCATCAATTTTATCTTAATATAACAGGGCTTACCTTCCTTGTCGTAAAAGGCGAAAGCTTATAATTTTACTACGTAAACGCGTCACTTCATATTATTGTATTTTATTTGTTTAAGTCGGCAGCCATACAATTTGAGTCGGCATTTAAAGGTTGTCAAAAGCATTGTCTCTTTAAGAGATTACTGACGGTCTATCTGTTTTTAACTTAGTGTGTCAATAGAAAGCAACAAAGATTATTGTTTTGCAAACAATTTAACAAACGAAAGGTGTTGTTTTAATTTTCTTACTACGAGGGGTTTCCATTCTGTTCCTCCATTCGATTTGAAAGTGGGATGTTTATCTTTTATGATTCAATAAAAAACGTGTATTTTTTCCTTAATATACACATTAAACAACACCTAGCTACAAGTGCTACAACCTACCTACCAACCTACTTGATAATAGAATTTAGTTCAGTAAATAGTGACCCTGCCGAGAAAGTTATAGGTACCTGGTTCGAACCGAGGTTATAGCAAATACAGGGTGACACGCAGCGTACAAATTACTGGAAAAACTTTCTTGGTTTATTAGCTACCTATCTAATAAGATACAATACTTTAAAAAAAATAGGTATTTAAATTAATTAAGTTTTTCTTTCGTCGATCCATAGCTCTTCTAGCCTCATAGGAAAAATCCTTAGGGAATTCCCTTTAAACTATGAGACTTCAGGCTTGGAGGACGCAAAGAATGGGTGGTTAACTGCTTGCCCCGGTCAAAATTTTCCTGTTAACCTAAAATCGCAGAGGTGTTGGGTTGATATAGTATGTAAATTGACTGTTGATTCCCTTCTTAGCCAGTGCTGCGCAGCGGATCGTGCTAGAATTTTAGCAGTCGGTACAAGGGAGGCTGGATACTGGCTTCAAGCTCATCCCTCGCCAAGCACTGGTACTTTCCTAGACCCTAACACACTCCGCCTTTCAGTTTGCCTTCGCCTTGGGGTCCCGGTCTGCGCTCCACATCGGTGCCCCTGCGGAAGTGACGTAGATCGGCTAGGACATCACGGACTTTCTTGCCAGAGAAGTGCTGGCCGCTTTTCCAGACACGCCGCACTAAACGACATCATTCGTCGGTCTCTTCTCTCAATAAAGGTCCCGGCTCTTTTAGAGCCGACCGGCATTTCTAGAAATGATGGCAAGAGACCTGACGGAATGACCTTGGTCCCGTGGAATATGGGACGGGTGCTAGTGTGGGATGCAACCTGTGTCTCCATCCATCTCCATCGGACCTCTAATAGGGCTGGTGCGGCAGCTGAAGCGGCCGAAAGCATGAAGGTAGGAAAATATAATGGTCTCGGCCCAGAATATATGTTTATTCCATTCGGCGTCGAGACCCTTGGTCCGTGGGGTCCTAGCGCTCGAAGCCTCTTCAAATAAATTTTGAAGAGGCTCATTGACGTCACGGCAGACCGAAGAGCTGGCAGTTTCCTCGCTCAACGTATAAGTTTAACCATCCAGCGAGGAAATGCTGCCAGCATCTTTGGTACAATGCCGCAGGGGCCATTCTTAGATTTAATGTTTTAGTTAATTTATATATTTAGAGTTGGTCTTATTTAATTTTAGTTTTATTTTTAGTTATTGTGTTATGGTTGTTATATTATTTTATGGTCGTTTTACAATAAAGATTATCACTTAGTACTAATGAACACTAAGAAGTACACGTTTATGAAAGTCGTTTGTGTGGTACGAACTCCTTAGATTGTTTCCAAATGGGTCCTACTATGCCTCCTTAAAAGGTTTGTATCGAATATCCAGTCACCCTGTATAAGTGTATAACGACATAAAATAAATGTATAGATCTTTAAGACATATTGCATTAAATACACAACCCTCAGAGGACATTTAACTGTAACAGAAATGAAAAATAATAAAGAAATTCAATTCAATTCAATATAAGTGTATGCTTATAATTCTTTAATGATTTATATGCATTGCTATTTATTTACCGCTTCATCTTAAAGTGCCCCTCCAACAGTGAAGATTAGCTAGCAGCTGCTGGAATATGTGTTGCGATGTAGAATAGCTCGTACGAGCTCGTAATTCCAGCCCACTCCCGTATGTTGTGTAGCCACGACTTCTTTCTTCACCCAACGCTTCTTTTGCCAGCAACTTCATTCATCATTGGGATAGATTGGGAGCGCTCACCTCTCTCTTCAATCCGGTGGCCCTGAAAACCAGCGTCAAGGCTAGTAAGCCTGACACCATGCTGAGTGGCAACCTTTTCGGTATTAATTTTAGACTAAGTACTCTAAGTTTGTATTACTCTAATTTTTAATATGTTTTTGTTTTTGTTGTTGTTTATGTTAATTTTATTTTAGCACCGAATAAACGATTTCTATTCTATTCTATTCTATTCCTCACAATTAGTTATAAAAGTTGATATCTGTCATGTCTGAGAGCATTTATTTATTTATTCTAGCACTGCCTGGAAATTGGCCTGTTTTGACACTTCATAATACGCACACAGCGTCCTCAATCGCATGGCCGCCTGTATCCAAATACTATCCACGTCTTCAACTTTATGCCGTCACACGCGACCTAAAATGCTCCTTAAGCCTCCGTTACTGCTCGAGTTTATTCTGAAAGTTGCCAAATTAAATTAAATTTGTCGTCAAAAGTTTTATCTCTTCCGGTACTCGAGTATTTTACGCACAATTTCATCAAAGCGATGGAAGTTTTAGGATAAAGGGCCCAAGAAGAGTCAAGTGGCTTCACTACATAAATTATAAAACAGAGTCCCCGCATCTGTTCCTCTGTATGTTCGCTATTATCTCCAAAACTTCTGAACGGATTTTCAAGCGGTTTTCACCATACGTTAGATAATTTTTCAAGGAAGTCTTCTTTTGTATAATTAATTCTGGGTGTCACAGAAAACACACATTAACCGGAGCGAACCGATTCGCTAGCATAAAATGGAATAGAATAGAATAGAAAACGTTTTCATTAATTCAAAATCCAGGATTATTATATTATTAACAAAGACTTTACAGGCTATGTGTAATAATATATTATGATGTATGTGAACACTTTATTGTACAAAAGAAAAATTAGAACAATACAATAAAATAAAAATAAATTATGTACACTCTAAAAAAGCGAACTTATCCCATTTAGGGGTTCCGAAAGGTTGTGCATTAAGTGTTTTATCTTGACAAAAATGACTTGAAGCAAAATAGGTAATAAATGCTAAATTTAATACGCTGGCCTAGTTGGTAGTGACCCTGCCTACGAAGCTAGCGGTCTTGCGTTCAAATCCCTTTAAGGGCAGATATTTGTGTGATAAGCGCGAATATTTGTTCCTCTATCATGGATGTTTTCTATGTATTTAAGTATATATTTATCTATTTTACAAGCCTAGAGCTTCGTTTGGGACTAGTTTGATTGGTGTGACATTGTCCCCTGATATATGTATTATTTATTATGTTAATTATTTAAATTTGTATTAGTTCTTGGTGTGTAGGACGTACAAGTACAGTACAAGACGTTTTTAAAAGCGCACTGTGATATTTCTCGCTGGACAGCTATTTCACGCAATATTATTGTTTTGTCGTCTGGCAGCATGAGCTTGTCATGCTCGCTCAAAGGTCTTTGCTCACCGCGGCGTCGTTGATCGGGTCGCCGCTTTCCCGAACGTTAAGGGAAGCGATGGCTGAGCCGGTCTTCACAAACAGCACCCGTTCACGAATATGACGTGTGATACTCAGAAACGGGAACTGGTCTGTTCCCGCTCACAAACATTGCTCAGTCAATTATTCCTAGTAATGACTTTTGGCGTATAGACCTAGTGTAGTTTAGTTTAGTTTATTTATTCATCAATAGGGTTAGGATTTTGGTGGAATTTCGTAGTTTTAGAATCCATGGAGCCGCTATTTCCTAATTATTATAATACGTGACACTTTGATTTTGACCTTCAGTATGGTCATATTTCAAAATGAACTATAATCACATTTTTATTTTGGTTTTTCCGTCCCTACTAATATTTGCTTGTTTGTAAGGCTTTCACAGCAGAGATATCCTCCATATCAAAATTCATTTAAATTGGTTTAGCGGTTTAATGAATAAATTAATTTTTAAATATTAAAATACTGAAGGTCAAAATCAAAGTGGTATGTATCACAATAAATAGAAAATAGCGACTCCATGGATTTTAGAACCACGATTTGCCACCAAAAGTCCTAACTCTATTCATCAATGTAATATTACAATATAAATTGCATTGCATATCAAAAAATCCGAAATTACATTGAGGGCGTAAAACATAAATAAATAATTAAATATCTAATAATGGTCACTGTCCGATGTCAATAATTATGTTCAACGATGAATAAATTTCAACAATAATAAATTTACATTCCAGCTCCATTATATTCATCCTCGGAGTATAATGTATTATCCAATAAAAGGTTTCTTAGCTGATGTTCAAATGCTTCGTCGGATCGTACATTTGTACACCTTCTCGTGTAGTTCGCTTAGTCATTATTAATATTTTTATTTTATTTACCTTACATCCCCCATTCATTCCCCGTGGTTACCGGGTTAGAATAATGTCACTCCGTGTCTTCCCGTGGACGTCGTAAGAGGCGACTAAGGGAATAAAGGCTTGTAGTACTGTTAGGCAATGGGCTTGCAACCTGTCACTAATACACTGGTAAACATTTTAACCTAATTGTGCTAAATGTGGTTACAGAATTATCAACCAGTTCTTAGAGTTGTTGGTAATTCTGTAGCTCTGCCTACCGCACTCTGGGAATTCAGGCGTGAGTTTATGTATGGGTATGTGTTTAACTTACATTTGTAACGATTTTAATTCTGCTAGTTTTAATAATTTACTTATTACTTGATTAACTAGTTATGTAACTAACTTTTCAATATTGATTGATTGAAAAATGACCTACTGCAGTTTCTTGCAGCACTTCCGCAATGACGGTCTTGTAGATTCATTCCATATTATCGACCTGTTAAAGAGCCCTACTGTGGCCCATTTACGTATTAAACATTTTAAATTTGAGTATAAAACTTGGAACTTTATATTTAGATGACTAAATAGCGTGTTTGTTTTTTAGTCAAAACTGTACACTTTAATATAATAAAGACTTGTTGTTAATTCTGTAGCTCTGCCTACCCCACTCTGGGAATGAAGGCGTGGGTTTATTATGTACACTTTAGTACCTTGTCTATTTAATGTCATGTTTTAACTGCCATACATGAATTGTACCAACGATTAAAGTAACAAGGTGCTAAAGTGTACACATATTTATGAGCCAGACTGTACTCGCTAAAGGTGAGGACACTCGACTACAAAAGAACAATAGACCTGGTCAAGACGCAAACGCTGCTATCATTTCTGCTAAAAATCAAAAAAATACTTTCCAACAATAATATCCTTTAACAACACGTCACCACGTCGCTTTAAAATGAAAAAGCATCAAATAAACAACCGTTTTACGTCCCATTGAATAATGTCGCCGTTTCATCTTGAAATGACACATAAAGCGCAAGCTTTCCTTTGGGGTATAAAATTACTCGTAAGACGCGTGGAGGGACTTAATACTGTGGAACAATGTGAACAAGAGAACAATCTCGAAGTTTGCAAGGGGATACTGCATTGCTTGACTTAGTGTGGAGGGGCAGGACATACCTCTTGAAGGCAATCGGCCTTCTCCAATTTTGAGTTTTAATCCAGCACTTGAATCACAACACTTTGATTTCACTCGCGTGTTATTAGTTGTAAATATTGATAGTCTTTTGGTAAATAGAGCTCTTGATTAAGTATTTTATAGTTTTCGTTCGCGCGCGCGTGGGTTGTTGTTTTTTTTTTTAAACTTCTCTTTTGGTCTTACTGGAGAGGTAGCGGGGAAGGGAAAGTGTTGCCATGTTTAATGGATGTGTTTGAGGTGCGTTGAAAATATAGAATGCAAATAGATAATGTCTTATAAAAAAAAAATAACAATAAAATAATATATTGTGGCGCAGCCAACTTCGGGGGCCTAGAGGTTTCCTCTATATTGAGTTAAAGTATATTATAACTAAACTAAATCTATCGTATGTATACCTTGGATAAACTAAATTATTGAGTAGGTAACGGACAGAGCCGGGTTACCGGGCGTATATAACTACTAGAGGGCGTTTTAACCCTTGCGACGCGAATTATATTGTCTTTTCCGGGAAAAACCTCGGTGACAACAGCGAGAGGCCAGCACATAGGATGAGTATTATCATCTTTAATTAGAACCACCGCTCCAACATCCACAGGCTCAGAAGGCGAGTTCCACTTGCTGCGTTGTTGAAGTGACGAAATATACTCCATGCTCCAGCGTTTCCAATAACTTTGTACTATTTTATTTAAAAATTGATAGCGGGTGAGTCTATTAATTGGGAGATTTAGATCAATCTTTTCCGCGGGCAAATATTTCAATGGAGTTACGTTTAAAAAATGACTGGGAGTTAATGCGGATGGATCAGAAGGATCTGATGAAAGAACGCAAATTGGACGGCTATTCAACAAACTTTCAATTTGCACTAGGATTGTGTTAAATTCCTCATAAGTCAATATTTGACTTCCGATAGCTTTAAATAAATGATTTTTTACAGATTTGACATTAGTCTCACTTAGTCCGTTAAAATGCGGACCATAAGGTGGACTGTGTTGAAAGTGAACCCTTTGCTGGGTGAGATAATGACTCAGATAATTTTGATAATCAGTGGACTGTATTAAGGGATAAATTTCGTTTAATTTGCGTTTTGCACCTATAAAATTCGTACCTCCGTCGCTGTACAAGATTGAGACTGGACCTCTGCGTGACATAAAGCGTTTGAACGCGGCGAGAAATAAATCAGTACTCATGTCCGAGACCAATTCCAGATGAAGCGCTTTGGTTGTAAGACAAACGAACAAACAAATATAAGCCTTATGGCTTTTTACTCCACGGTGGCGTATATGTGTTATATAAAAGGGTCCAGCGTAATCGACAGCGGTGTGTACGAAAGCCTTTACTTTGCGTGACTCTAATTGCGGGAAGATCGCCCATTGGTGGGTTAGGATTTCGAGGTTTTAATTTAAAACAAGAATTACATTTATGTACCCTTTGTCGAATTAAGTTTCTGGCAGAGAGAATCCAATATTTCTGACGTATTAAAGATAATAATAGAGCGGGACCGGTGTGCAAATTTGATGTGTGATAGTAATCAACTAAGAGCGACACTATGCGACCTTTGGCTGACAGCAATATTGGATACTTCTGATTAAAATCCAGATGAGAATGGGAAAGTCTACCGCCTACGCGCAGTAGACCTTGATCGTCAAGAAAGGGGTTGAGTTTTAAAAGTACTTTATTGAGAATATTTTTATTGGTTTTAAGAGCGATTATTTCCTGGGTAAAGAACGTAGTTTGTAAGTAGCGTAGTGCGTGATTTTCTGCTTGATTCAAATCATTTATAGTTATAGAGTCTTGAGATTTAAGCAACTTTGCGAAGCGGAGTAAGTATACAAGCGAACGAATGAATTTGATCCACGTCGAGCAGTGATCGGCGAGATCTTCAATGGGATGCGTAGTTTCCGTCGTAGCTGGAGTTTGCGCGTGAAGAGATACAGTTTTAGTTTCTTGTGATTCCATATTTCCATTGTGATTGATTTTATATTCCTTTACAGGCCACGTATTGACGGGCGCGGACATCCACTGCGGGCCATGGAACCATAGAGTGTTATTTATTAATCCTGTAGGTGTTACAGGACGCGAGACGATGTCGGCGGGATTTTCTACACCACGGACGTGAAACCAGTGAGGCGCGGGCAAGTATTCATTTATTTGAGCGATGCGGTTAGCTACGAAGGTATGAAACTTGTGCGCGGGTGAATGTATCCAGGTAAGAGTTACTGTAGAATCAGAGAACGCATATATTTTATTTATATTGCAACGTTTAGCAAAGACAGCGCGAATTGAATTAATTAATTTTGCGAGCAAAACAGCAGCGCAGAGTTCTAAGCGGGCGAGAGTTTTATTTGGATTAGAGACTTTAGATTTGGCGGTAAGTAATTTTACAGAATTAGCGGTCGCGTTTTCATCTGTGTCGATTCGAACATAAATGGCAGCACCATAACACTGTTGGCTGGCATCTGCGTATCCAAGTAATGTTATTCTGTGGGTAGATGTTATTCCAATATGACGTGGTATTTTAATTTCTGACATTCGCGGTAATTCTTTATGAAATTGTTTCCATTTAAGAACAACGCAATCAGGCACCTCATCATCCCAATCGAGTTGTAACTTCCAGCATTCCTGGATAAGCAGCTTCATATAAGCAACGACTGGACTGATAAGACCTAACGGGTCAAATAAGCGAGCGGTGACTGAAAGGATCGAGCGTTTCGTACAAGTTTCTGGAAAATCGATATTTATATTAAAGTGAAAATTATCATCAGTAGGTTGCCATTGCATACCTACAATTTTTGTATCTGCATTGGGATCGTTATCGAATTTAACAGCGTTAGGACTCTTTTGAGAGGATGGAATGCGTGACATGAGGTGAGTATTATTCGAGATCCATTTAACTAAATTAAAGCCTCCAGACTTGAACATAGCGATCATTTCTTTTTTGGTATTTTCAGCGGTCTCTTCGGTGTCTATAGAGCCGACATAATCATCGACGTACATATGGTTTTCGGCTTCATAAGCGGCGAGCGGATATACGTCGCGACTGTCGGCGGCGAGTTGACGCACGACACGCATGGCGAGATAGGGCGAGCTAGATACGCCAAAACATACTGTATTGAATTGATATATATTAATCGGCGCATCAGAATCGAACCTAAACAAAATCCGTTGAAATGAATGATGATCTGGACAAAGCTTAACTTGAAGGTACATTTTTTCGATGTCTGCAGTTAGTGCAATTGAAAACATGCGGAGGTTGAGGAGTAATTCGAAGATGTTACTTTGTAAAATCGGGCCTACGTACAGTAAGTCATTGAGTGACTTACCAGAGGTAGTCTTACTTCCCGCATCTAAGACGACGCGAGTTTTTGACGTTTCTTTATCGGGACGATAAACAGCTCGATGCGGCATATAATAAACCTGCGAGTCTTGAAAATTATTCGGAACTTCAGAGAGATAGCCTTGATCTAGATACGTTTGAATAGTTGCGTTATAATCGGCACGTAAATCGGATGAGTCGAGTTTTTTTTCCAAATTTAAGAAACGACGTTTAGCTATTGAGTACGAGTGTCCTAAGTCGGAAGGCGGATTTTTAAACGGGAGTTCAACAGTGTATCTGCCTGTATCATCGCGAGAATAAGTAGATTGAAATATATTTTCACATGCTTCGTCGTCGGGACTGAAGTGTTTTTTATCAGGAACATTTTCTATTTCCCAAAAGCGTTGCGTTAATTTATCGAGTGAGATAGCTTCAGTTTGACAAAAGAAAGACTTGTAAGAGTTTTGAGAGTGAGAATTTGCGGAAACATTATGCTTAACTGGAGCGATTTCATCTCGAGTACGAGGGAGAGTATTTGCGGTTAGCAAGTGTGAGATACATTGGGCCTTTCCCATGGCGACATATCCGAGAGTGGTTTGTATAGCAACGACCGATGAGTTCGACGAAGTCGATTTATGCGATCCGAGTAACAGCGGGAATAGTTCGTTGCCTATCAAACAATCTATTTCACCCGGTGCGTAATAATATTCATCAGCCATCGGCAAATCATGCAAATGGACTAAATCTGTGCTGTCAATTTCAGCGTTAGGCAAGAAATCCGTTATTGTATCTATAACGCGAGCACTGACTGTATAGCAACAGCGTGAGTCGAAACGCGAGTACATCGTAAAATGCGTTGTTCCGAGAGAGTGATTTTCAATTTGACCTATGCCTTTGATGACAGAGGGCGAGGGTGTAATTTTTAGATTTAAACGTTCGCAACAAGATTTTGTAACGAAGTTACTCATTGACCCTGTGTCAAGAAACAAGCGCATACGGTTTACTTTATTATTGTCATATACATTTACAGACGCGGTAGGTAATAATACAGTAGTATTATTGTTCGAAATACGTGCGGGAACCGTAACTGACAGCGCAAAGTTAACATTATCATTGTTTGAATTCGCGCGGGAAGTCTGAGGCCGCGGTTGTGACACATATTCACCGTGCGTGCGAGCAGTATCCACAGGCGACGGACGCGGATCACGCGGCGGCTGCGGGTGCGAGTGAGACGAACGATTCGCGGCGAACTTGGCCGAAGGCGGAGCGCGTTCGCTGCGCATAGGCGCTGTCAAAACGCGCTGATAACTCGAGTTGTTATCACTAACACTATTATAGGAGTCAGCTGGGCGCGGCAAGTGAGAGATATTTGAATTGTTATTGTCATAGTGCAGTAACGAGTGATGTTTGCGGTTGCAAATCGAACATCTGTTAGATGATTTACACGAATTAATATGATGAAAGCCTAAGCAGTTGATGCAGAATGTGTATTGACGAACAATTTCGTTGCGTGTTTGCGTATTTTGTTTTAAGAAGTGTTCACACTTATATAAAGGGTGAGAATTAGCAGCATTACATACTTTGCATGGTTGTGATTGAGAATAAATGTCAGATTTGGAAGTCTGAGAAGCATCAATTTGAGTGCAAAATGATTTTGTTTTATTAAGCTGTGGTGCGGGTTTATTAAATGATTTATTATTAAACTTGGAATAAGAAGGCACGTGGAGCATTTGGAGTTTACTTTGTTCACTCAAAAACTTTTTTAAATCACTAAATGTAGGGATATCTAGGTGTCTGTGAGATTGTTCAAATAAGTCAAGCATAGATTTATCAAGCTTGCTTAATGCAATATGAGTTATCATGAAATCTGACAAATTGACAATCTGTAAGCGTTGCAAAGCTGCTTCAGCTGAGCAAAAGTTATCAAGAATATTATCAGCTGATTGGTCAGGCTTTTGTTGTAGCATTTGTTCTAAATAGATAGAAGCCTGTACCCTGGTATCCTGGTATTTATCTAGAAGAGCTTGCCATATGATGTCATAATTTTGTGAGGTAGCGGTTATTCCAGTACAAACATTGAGCGCTTTGCTGGAGAGACAACCAATTAAATATTGGACCTTTTCAGCATTTGTGAGTCTTGCATTAGTGTGTATAACACTGCGGAAATTTTCATAGAACACTGGCCATTTGCTAGGGGTACCATCAAAACTTGTGAGTTGAAGCGGGGGCAGTTTAATATTAAAATTGTCATTTTTCCTTTTGTCATCAATCTCTTGCTTCAGAGTGCTTTCCTTATGTTTGATATAACAATAAAGCTCATCAAATGTATTGAGGACGCTGTAACTTGGTTGTACCTTTGGGTTCTCTTGAAGTTGCTCAATAAGAAGTTTATCAATGGTATCTATGTAGTCTGAGCGGGTTTTATCAACAGATTGAGCTCTAGCGAGAAACTGAATGTGATCAATATCATTGGAAACCTTTACGCTTAGGTCATAAACTTCTTGAATTATGTGGAACAAACTATTTTTTTTATGTTCGAGAAAATTAATCATGACATTGTCATCACTTGAACTTCCACTGGCATTTTTATCTTTTCCTCCCATTGTGGTAGGCCAAAATATATGTAGTAAATGCGTGAAAAAGTTAAATAATTACCTATCTGCATATTATTCGTAAGTTACATCGCGCGGCGAATAACAAACATGGCGGATGACGGCGGTAGGTACATACCGCTTAAGCGGCGAACGAAATATGGACGATATTTACTAGAAATATTAACTTAGCGCTGGAAATAAGTTTCTACACTTTAAATGTAGGATATATACATGAGTTTTAATGATAATTTCCTACGAAAGGGGTAACTATATGAGCGATGCGAATAAATTTAAGTTGGTTGAAAGGCGTTGCGCTTCGTGCGCTATTGAGTAGGTATATACCTATAATAAATATTTGCGTGTGCGTAAATAAGTAAATAAACGTAAGAGTAAGTGGAGTAATATTGTGTAAACTGTGAGGAGTAAGATTAGGAGGAATCCAGTTCGTAAGGACCACACTTGGAGGGGCAGGACATACCTCTTGAAGGCAATCGGCCTTCTCCAATTTTGAGTTTTAATCCAGCACTTGAATCACAACACTTTGATTTCACTCGCGTGTTATTAGTTGTAAATATTGATAGTCTTTTGGTAAATAGAGCTCTTGATTAAGTATTTTATAGTTTTCGTTCGCGCGCGCGTGGGTTGTTGTTTTTTTTTTTAAACTTCTCTTTTGGTCTTACTGGAGAGGTAGCGGGGAAGGGAAAGTGTTGCCATGTTTAATGGATGTGTTTGAGGTGCGTTGAAAATATAGAATGCAAATAGATAATGTCTTATAAAAAAAAAATAACAATAAAATAATATATTGTGGCGCAGCCATAGTGAAATGGGTGTATGTTTACTTATTTTAGTATTGATACAAATTAGGCCATGTTAAAGTACTTTTTTTTTTACATTCATAATTTAGGTAACTTTTAGGTATCAAATAAACAATCATTTTACAACCCATTGAATAATGTCGCTGTTTCATCTTGAATTGACCAACTAAGTTAATAGTAAACTTTTCTTAGAGGTGTAAAATTGGGCAATTAATACTGTGTAATAATGTGAACAAGAGAACAATTTTGGATTTTGAATTATATTGCATTGCTTGACTAAGTTAAAAGAAATTGGTGTAGGTTTACTTATTTAAGTATTGGTTCAAACGAAGCCATGTTAAAGGATAAATTGAAAAAATAAATAAATTAAATAGTACAATCTTAAACCAATTGACCTAGTTCTAGGGGCAGACTCGTGGTCACCCCAGGTTGTCACCCCAGTACTATTCGCTTTGGTCGGAAATTCGACAGAAATCATTTTTATTCCGCAAAAGTAGGTAGGTTAGGTTCGTTAGGTATCTTTAGATGCCCGAAGGGCAAATCGCTCAGAAATAGGAGCCCTGCCTCAGGCAGGGCTCCGTCGAATAGTACTGGGGTGACAACCTGGGGTGACCACGAGTCTGCACCCCTAGTTCTTAACTAAGGCTTAAAGGTGGCTTGTGCTCTAGGGCGGCTACACCACGATAAACATACTTATGCTCTACATAGGTACTTAAACGACTGGAATGATGCTTAGCGCTAACGTAACGTAACGATTTTCATCAGCGTCTGCTCGAAGTGACTATCCAGCAGCTTACGTCAATCCATTACATTTTCGATAACGATAACGTTTGCCGAATGCATCTAGGCACAGAGGTGGCTTGTGTGTTCATTTCCTACTCCATGACATAAAAATTTTTAATATAATTATGATGTTACATTCTGCCGTCCTATCAAAGAAGGTGGCTAACTGCAATGTAGCAGTCAAAGCATTCTATACTCTATTGGTAATCACATTAAATTTAAAATGCTTATACTATTACTATGCAGTTAGCCGCCTTTTTCGGTAGGACGGCAGCATAATAGTGCGAACGAGTGGTTCAAAAATACAAACCTGAGCGTAGGGAGTGTTTCAACACACGAGACGTAAAATAACTTTTCACCCGTGCATAACACAAAACTTTTCACCTCACTACAGCGAGGAAAATAAGAAAAAGGGTTTGTACTATAAACTCAATTCTGCATTTTGCACGGTTTCCCGTAATTCCACAGGTGTTAATACGTCTTCATCACTCGAATCACTCATTTTTAATAACAGAACAAACTAGAAAAACATGCGAATATTTAACGTTGACGGCGTATTTAAAAAGTTTTTACTTACGTTTTTTTATTATTATTTCGGATGCGTTTTGGTCGCACATCGACTTACTTGGACTGTCAGAACATTTTATCCGTTTTTACAACAAGAATGAAGGTTAATGTTGAATGCTGATATTTATGAATTAAAATAAAGTTGTAAGACTGTATTTAGTGTTTTTTACTCGATGCAATTAATTAATTGGGATGTTAAAAATTCAGCACTTTTAACGTTTTACTTTTTATTAGCTGTCAAAAAACACATAAGCTACCTTCAAATGTCAAAACTCTTCACATGTGGATAAAAAGAGAATTTCCTCAATAGATATCAAACAAACAAAAAGGGCTTTCCGAGCTAGTTAGATGAAATATATTTATTACATCACAACACGAAACACTTCACATACACGCACAACAGACTCCGTTACACAGAAAAGGATATACAGGTTTAAAAAAAGCACGAAAATCACATTCAATACGAAACAACACCGCGTAAAATACGTGAACGTACCGGCCAACATCAAAAGGATACGAGGTGCTCTAGATGCAAGGCGTGAAAAGGCGGCAAATTTAATAGGACCGTGTGAACTTTTCATGTCCACCACTGTACAAAAGTGAAGCGAATACACGTCGTGGAACTTAACACTGGCGGTTTTGCGGGAATACCTGTGACGGAGAGTTGGTTTAGGCTTGGGAAAATAAAGATTTAAAGGTGTTATTAAAAATTAGTTTAGGCGTGGAATACACAGAAGCGGCGCGGCGCGGGTAAGGACGTGTGAAGGCGGGTGAGTCTGACTCGCACTTATCCGGTTTTTTATTTTATACTAGCTTCTTCCCGCGATTTTGTCCCTCAGGAACTTTTAAATGTTCCGGGATGAAAGTAGCCTAATAAGTTATCCAGGACGTGTAAGCTATTTCCATTCCAAACTCCATCCAAATCCGTCGCACCGTGAACAAGTAACAAACAAACACACAAAAATTCACATAGTAATATTAGGAAGACTCGAACACCCCTAATTCCTAGCTTCCAACGTCCACATAGCAGTTATCATACCAACTCGGATGCAGAAAAATTGAGGGTATTTGAACATTTCAATTCGTCGGTGCACTGGGGAACACGGAGTGCACTCAGACAGGAATTGCATGCATTTCATGCATTAGCACGCGTGTGCCGAGGCCAAGTTCCTACACAGTCGGTCATGCTGGATTTATATTAAATAAAATAAATAAAATAAAATAAAAGAATCTTTATTCACCAACAACAAGCAAACATACATACCTTCACGCCTTCATTCCCAGAGTGGGGTAGGCAGAGCTACAGAATTACCAACAACTCTAAAAACTTGTCGATAACTGTGCAACCACAATTTGCACAATCAGGCCAAGATGTTAAACAGTGTATATTAGTGACAGGTAGCAAGCCCATCGCCTAACAGTACTACAAGCCTTTATTCCCTTAGTCGCCTCTTACGACATCCACGGGAAGACATGGAGTGGCACAATTCTAAGCCGGCAACCACACGGCAAGCAAACAACATTAACAAAATACAAAGTAAAACAAAAATAACAAAATTGCTGGTGAAAAGGTGCAGAACTCAGCTATGGAGCTGTTTTTCAGTCAGATGGTCTTGGCTTTGTTATTAGAAATTATAATATTTAGTGTGAAAGAAAGTTTGATTATCGTTATCCTGGTTTTACATATTACCTGGTCCCTTATCGTCGTAAGGTCCAGTGTGCAATAGAATATACATAATCAAGGCAACTTTGAACTCTAATTCAATTAGAATAAGGTTTATTTTCCTATGCTCATAAACTAAAAATGGCATTTTCGGACAATCGCAATTGAACTTCCCTTGAATGTAAATTTAAAGTACCAGTTACAATAAAAATCAGTATGGTGGGCCTTACGATGTTATGGAATCCCTAATCGACATTATCATAAAACCATCCTTGGGTTGGGTACCCTATGCACTCAATCCCCATAACAATACATCAACACTTACTTTAGAAAGTAAAAGTTTACTCGTGAATACTACAAAGAATTATTTCTTCCAAATCTAAAGTTTCTCCCCACTCGAAAGTGTCAAAGCAGAAATATAATGTTCTCAGGAAATTCTCAATAAAAGCACAGCTTTAGTGCACCATGTTTGCAGTTTGCACCCGGATAACTCAATTCAATATCCGCCAGTCATCCAACCACTGCACTCGTAGTGTGGTTCTACATCGAAACGTTCAAAACTACCAGTCTACCAAAACCCGAGCAGTCTTGGGACCTATTGACAATTTCACATGAAACAAGTACAGAGCGTGCCATGCCACAGGTCTACTTTAACTGGTAAATGCTCTGCGCAAAATTTTGTGCTAGTCAAAGGGAAATAAACCGTGTTCTGATGCGAGTTTTCCGTAGAAAATATGTATCCTTGGAAATTGCTCTCAATTTATCGCAATGCAATTAGTTAAGTGAAAAGATACGCTTGTAAATTTAACTATTTTAACGACTAATTAATTATAAAGAAAAGTACCACTCCATGTCTTCCCGTGGATGTCGTAAGAGGCGACTAAGGGAATAAAGGCTTGCAGTACTGTTAGGCGATGGGCTTGCTACCTGTCACTAACACGCTGGTAAACATCTTAGCCTACTTGTGCAAAATGTGGTTACAGAATTATCAACAAGTTATAAGACATGTTGGTAATTCTTTAGCTCTGTCTGCCTACCCCACTCTGGGAATGAAGTCTTGAGTTTATGTATGTATGTATGTACCGGTCCAAATAAGGGACTGCAGGTCCATACCTAGTTTTAACCGGAGGCTTAAAAACTGGCTGACACAGAGGGCTTACTATTTCGTCAATGAGTACCTTGATGACATTGACTTTTAATTATTTTATTTTGACACATTGCTTATTAACTTTAGTAAGTGATTTTTTGTATTTATTTTGTAATTATTGGGACTATTATTTTTGTGATTCATTTTTACTATAATCCTTACTGAATAAAGTATTATTAATTATGAATTATGAATTATTATCTTACAGATGGACCCTTTCGGATACACTTCGACCCTTTAGGAT
The DNA here is from genome assembly GCA_927399475.2 of Acleris emargana. NCBI lineage: Eukaryota > Metazoa > Arthropoda > Insecta > Lepidoptera > Tortricidae > Acleris > Acleris emargana. Next base: position 4,043,459 of record OV656858.1, read on the forward strand.
CTTTTGTCCAATTACCCTCTTCGAATGTGCAGGCTTCCTCACCATGTTTTTCCTTCAACTTCAGAGCATCGGATAATGTATTTAAGTTAGAAAAAATAATTGGCTCATGGTGGATGCGGGGATTCGAACTCAGTACCTAAACGATCAAGAGTTGACCACCAAAGCCACTAAGCCACTGACGCTCTAAATTGTAGTAAATAAAAATATTTGAAAAAAATATGACTCCTACTAGATCCTTCGCCTAACAATTTACTATTAAATTTTATTATACTATTTTACTAATATTTAATAATAAAAAAAAATTGCATGTTTAGCTCTTTGTTCCTCAATAACACCAGAAAGGCTACTTTTCATCCCTGAAAATTTGACAGTGCCCGTCTCCCGATGGAATAGTTATAAACCACTTCTACACGGACGAAGTCGCACGCAGAAACTAGTATTAAATATTTGTGTGAGAGGCGCGAGTGTTCGATTCTAAGTATTATTATGTCGTCTTTGTAAATTACAAGTAAAATAGAGTATACCAGTCTTCTCTCAGGGGGTTTTGAAGTACTTTTATGAAGGCATAATATTCAAACCGAAATATAATATTACAATAGAGGAAATTGATTCATATGCCATCTTCGATTTTGTCATTGTGACGTAATCAATCAAAACGTAAGACACTTCTTGTGAGTTTAATTACAGTGTCACTTTGACAAAGTCCTAAATGGTCTAGGAATCAATTTCCTTGATTGTACCTGTCGACGCGTTGGCCTAATTGGTAGTGACCGTATTAGGTATTAAGTATTTATACTCAAAAATATGTCCATATACACCTTATTTCAGTGTAATAATAACTTCGTAACATATTTATGACAGGATTCTTTCGATACATGTTTTTGAACTTGACTGCCTAGAGCTTAGTTTGAGTCTAGGTCAATTTGGTGTGAAATTGTCTGGTTATCTTAAAATATCTACATGTGCGCGATATCATCTCGCACTTGACTGATTTTTGAGCTTTGTGGTGTGCGGTGGTCACCACAGCCTAATTGCGTCACAGATACAAATGGTGCTACTCATAAGACTTCCTATTATGAAAATCCCTACATCGTAACGGGAAAATCTTAGCAGGAATTTCCTCTACTCGTAACATCGTTATTATACGCGCCGGAAACGCGTCAATTGACTCTTGTATTCAATAAAAAGTTGAAGTGTTTACTTGATTCCTTATATACATTCATCCAAACATATACACACATGTTTTTCCATATATTTTGTAATATAATAAATACGAAAGTGTGTTTCGTCCATTTCCAGGTTCCAACTTAACGGTCAATTAAAATTTGGTTCTTACATTAATCGTTTATAACGAAGTATAAATACACTGGGTGTTACCCGCGACCCCACACAAGTAGAAAAATAAAACATGGTTTGTTATTTGTTGATAATATTTTCGAAATCGGTCCAGTAGTTTTTGAGTTTATTGGATACAAACAAAAATGAAAATATTTTTATTATTATTATTATATCTCGTCGAACGTCACGTCATATACACATTACATTTTGTAATGAAAAATCAATCTTAGATCGTTAATAATAAATTCCCAATTCAAATAATTCTTAAATACTAACGTAGTATTTAGTACACTCGACGGGGTATTAGTATGCCGCAGTGTGGTTGTCGGCTTAGAATAGTGCCACTCCATGTCTTCCCGTGGATGTCTTGAGAGGCGACTAAGGGAATAAAGTGTTGTAGTAGTGTCAGGCGATGGGCTTGCAAACTGTCACTAATACGCCGGTAAACATCTTTCTCAGCCTATTTGTGCAAATATGTGGTTACTGAATTATCAACAATATTTTAAAGTCGTCGGTAATTCTGTAGCTCTGCCTTCCCCATTCTGTAATTACAGGCATGAAGGTAAGTATGTATGGTTACAGAATTAACAACAAGTTTTTAGAGTTGTTGGTCATTCATTAGATCTGCCTACCCCACCCTAGGAATGAAGGTGTGAGTTTATGTATGTATGTATGTACGATAAATAAATAATTACGTCATAGTTAACTTGAACTGAAACCTCGACCACAAAACTATTTCATAGTTAATCGATCAAGTCAAAAGTGACTTCCTAGGTTTTGATTTATAACATCACTTAAGAATCGTTATGTAGCATTTTAAATTTAATGTGGTTAACAAATAGAATATACAATGCTTTGACTACTACTTTGCAGTTATCCACCACCTCCAGATTGCTATCACTATCCTATCCTTTAGTCTACTCTAATAATGTTCGCATTGTTGTGTTCTGGTGTTGGGATAATAATATAATAGTGTATGTATGTGAATGTATGTATGAGTATTATATTAATATAAAAAAATCGGTCATATCTGGCTCTTCAGGAGTTTATTTTACCTATTTCTTAGATACATAGAAAACAGTTAATTCAAACCGATAATAATAGAGCCAATACAAATAAGGATAGTGCTACACCTGCCAGTCTTAAATAGTTACGTCGTATTTCTTTTAATGGCGATTTTTACTAACTGGCTCTTGAAAAAATCAAGCGATCGTTCCATTTATAAATTATCATTGTACTCAAGACCTTGGTCTGTCTCCTTCAAAACGAATTTGTTGTCCCTGTCATTTATCATTTGAGGAAAAACCCTTTTCCAGAACACTTGAAGTCTTCAGAGTGACGTTTTATGAAAGAGGCACTGTTTTCCCAAATAATGTGAAAACGGACGGAAAAAAGTCAGCCCAGTGTCCTTGTGGCGGCGCAAATTGGATGAGGCTTTTGTTTTAAATATTGGAAGACTTTTAAAAGAATTGTAAGCAAATTAGTGTTATGTTTCAGAGGATATTAGTGCGGCATATAGTGTTAGGGATAAAAAAAGATAAAAAATATTCATTAAACATGCAAAATGAAACAAAAACAGTTGGTTTTTAAGTGGCGATAGCTCTCTCAATCGCGCTCCTAAGTTCTTATTAAGAGCAAGCGAAAGAGAACTAATAAACCCTAAGTACATTATAAATGCTCACATACTGTAGTATAAAGTTCGGATGTACTCGTTTGCGAGCTACTTTGGTCCCATTGAAGTTTCCGGGCAAATAATAAAAAAAAACAATTTTTTTTTGCATTACAGTCGAGTACTAATAGAATGAATAAGGTTTAAAAGTGAATGCAACATTTTGTGAATGTATGTAGGTACCTGGGTCGATTATCCGTGTTCGAATTCCGTTTTAAACTTCCTTCAACTTTCACATTAAATGGTAGACCCTGCATGCTATCGCGAATCTAGCCGGACCTAGCTTCGATACCGGTAAGGGCATTTTTCCAACGATTACAAGCACTTTGAAAGCTTTATAGACTAACTCTACCACTCTAGTCTGTAGAATACAATTGCACTAAAAGAAAAATGGCGTTCACAACGCATCATTATATCATTCCACATGGCTGTAAAGATATTTTTCTCAAAAGCATTTGTAATCTACTTGCTAGGGTGGTAGAGTTGATAATCCACTGAAACTTTCGCCGCTGCTTGGCGGTAGGTTAAGGATACAACACGGTGGTCGCGATCTGGACGCTTCCATAAGGTCCTCCCAACAAGCAAAATCAGTACTTATAGTGTTTTCAAGCCTATTTTTTATTGTACTTATAAGATACTTGTAGTTTGCTACAAACACGGAAATGGGCGCAGTTATAGGAGCATCGCTTTCTTATAACCATCTTATAATCAACTAGCAGAAAGTCACTAGGCCCTATAATACACTTACAGAAGTTCTACCAGAGTACAATTGCTCCTATAACGTTCTGAGACTACCCATTTATAAGTTTTATAACTCTTATAAGTATCTCGCATGAGCATCATACTAAAGCAATCTTACTTATAACGCACTACTAATATACTTAGTTATTAGTTATAAGTACATTTTATAAACATCTTTCCGTTGTTTCGGCCGGTTGGTGTGGTGTGTTTGTGGGAAATAAATACTAAAAAACAAACGTAAGTACCTATTTTTCTTATTAATCTAACTAATATAATTTGTAATAGTGTAGAGCATATGTAAGTATTGTAAAATACTGTATGTATAGTGTGTGAATTTACCAGGGAAGTCATTTTTATTGTAAATGTCAACCATAATTTGTTTAATTTTACAATGCCCATGGAAAAAGTGTACATATCATATATGTTGTTAAAATAATATTACCACATTTATTATGAACATCCGCCATTTTCTAAAAATTCTCTGCATTGAGTACGTTATAGGACAATTATAAGTAAATTTGCACTTATAGCAGTTTTAATCCAGATAACCTGCCGCCATATTAAAACGTATTAGGGTTCCTCACGAAATATTCTTACTATCTATGAATCCTAAGAAAGTTAATTTAAGTTAAAAATAATGTTTCGGTTTCCGCCATGGTTACAAATTTAAATAAAACTACTTAAACGGATTATATCGCGTACCATTTCTTAAATTCATCCCGTATCAAATACTACACTATATTACAGATTACAATCATCAATGAGACAATTTTAGTTTACCTGTCATGCTTTTTTTAAATAAATGATTGTTGTCTTTTCAGTTCTTTTCGAAATGGTGGTATATTTAGACGTTGACTGCTTTTTAAGTAAAGATGACCTTATGAAACTCAACGAATGTGAATGGCCATGGTCAATAACACATTTTACCCTATCTGAAAAGTGTTATGGATGTGGATGATTCACTGATTCAAGAATGAATCCCCACTTTATTGTTAACGTAATCAATATTAAGAAACTACTTAATATAAAACAATTGTGGTGTCAAGGCTGCCAATATATGCTCGTGTACAATCATTACATGGAAGATGAGTGTTACTACTGCTATTAAAAAAAAACACAATCAGTATCAACCAAGTTTTAGAACATCATAATATTATTATTTAGATTGCATACAGAATACTGTAACGTCACTCTTTTCATCGTTGTAGTCTATGTTACTTTATTAGTGTGTAATAAGGTCCGTGCATCTCTTGGTAAAACGTTACTTAATCTTTTGTTAACAACAGTAGATAGTTCATTTAAGGCTTGGTGAGGTATATTAAATTTTATAGCCCATGTTCTTATATCTTCAACCAAATCACAATTTTTTTCATACTCGGTGGTTTTTTCTAGGTCAAAGTCGTATTCATCTTGTTCGCTATCCGAGTCTAAAACACAGTCCACCGCGGAACCCTTATTTACTTCACTTGTATTTGCACTTGACGCACCAGGTTCACTTTCTAATACAGATGAACTTGTTCTCGTTAAATTGGGCTTCACTAATTCTGTATTCCATTTTGTCACTTTTCTTCTAAAATTACCGCTCCTTTTAAATCGTTTCCATTCGCTTAAATCCATTTTAAACGACTTTCCCAATACGAATTCGAACAATTGATTCACCAAAAAATACCAAACGTTTACTAGTAAGGTGTTTGATCTAGTAACTTATAAGATTATTTCACCTAATAAGGCTCTTACCAAGTACAATTTCATTTATAAGAACATTGGACAAGACTAATAGCGATGTAGACTTGTAATAACCTCAGCTTAGTATCTTATAATATCTTGTTCTCTTACAAAATGCTACTATAAGATCAAATATTATTCAGGCCTATTTGATCTTTCTGAAAACTGTTATAGGAGACTTAAACCTATAACTGTCTTATAAGACGATCTTGTAGGTAACTAGAAGTCTGTAAAATAAAACCAAATGATCTTAAGACTATTTACGCTGGTGAAATGTTACTATAAGTATAAGTATCCTGTAACTGTTCTGTGCTACAATCTTGTAGCAAACTATAAGGCTAAAATATAAACATGAATGCTCTTGAGTATGTTACCGCTTATCGTATGCTATTATAAGTATATGGCTCTACGTCAATGCCTCTATAGGAACGTTATTAGTAAAAATGTACTTATAGTCTTTATTTATAGGAATACTTTGCTTGTTGGGCTGAGACCACTAAAGACATATAATTTTATTTGCGCTGTAAATGGGTATCGCATTTTATCGAATTTCACTTCGTCGATGTATAATTTCATCGAATTTCATTTATCGAACGCTATTTTCAGCTGAAACTATGATGTTTCCAGGATATTGTAAACATTAATAACGTAGGTTAGATAAGGTTTTTATTTTTTAGACTATTTATTAGACTACCAAAAAAAAAAGAGGCGAGAAATGCATGTCGATGAAATGAAAATTCTGCGTACGTAAGTAACGTTTTACGTTTGCTGAAACGTGTTTCGATATAATAATAGGTTTCAAAACATGAAAAACGGCTTATTGAAGGTCATGACCATTTCCAACAAAAACAAAGTTAAATTCCTGTTACAACATTGATTTACGGCTACGAGAGGCCGGTAATACTGTTTGAGTTATTTTTCTAAATCGCCACTTTTCACCGCCTACAGAATCCAGTCATTTCTCTCTCGGACGAAGTGTACAAATGGCACGCAGTTACGCCACTAACGTGCACCCTCTAAACTTACAAAGGCATATCTACAACATACAAATGATGGCATAAACCCTCTTCTAGTGAGTAGTTAAGGTCGTATTCGCAATGCTAATTCTAAAGCAGATACGCCTTTTTTGTTGACAAGTAAGTTTACTAGGGTTATAGATGATTCTGCATTTCATGTGTGTAGTCTGTGTCAATTGAAATTGGCAAAGATGTAAACACAGCCAAACGAACCAATTTACCATTATTACTCGATAATCACGCGCTTTTAAAGATCAAGTGAGGTCTTAGCAATGATTTATACACTTAATGGACCCGATTATTTATTTATTTATTTTATGGCATAGGAAGGCAATCGAGCACACAGGCCACCTGATGGTAAGTGGAAACTGTGACCCATAGACAATCACATTCACAAGACTGCAAATGCACTGCCAACCCTGAGGACTGAGATGGAATGGCCTCTATGCTAGTTATTACACCGGCTGTCTTATCCCCAAACCGGAACACAACAATGCGAACACTGCTGCTTGGCGGTAGATTAATGGATAAGATGGATTTGATTAGATTTGAATATAATATACGAAACTATTCAAGTTATTAGCGTTACTTGTATGATTCATAATCCAACCGACGTAAACAATTGCAAGACAACAAGGAAGGAAGTCATGTTAATTAGGATCGCGCAAGGAAAACGGTATTTAGATGTAATGGTGGCGTTTAAACAGTGATTCAGAACTAAACTGACACACACATTGATGGAGTGTTAAACTGGATACACACGGTCAATCCATTTGGCGCCAGCCCAATTGTTATCATTCAATTCAAATTGAAAAATGCCATTATGCAGGCCACTTACAGAAAATTCATTACTCACACCAGACACACATAAAAAAGTGATAACCGAAAACAGCAATAAGCAAGTAGTGAGTGTTTCTTCGCGGCAGTGAATCGGTCACTGGTTCAGCATAATGTTGAGGTATTTAACAACTGCATGCAGCTCTGACTTAGCAATTAAGCATCAGTCCGATTGTAATCAATCAAATGGAAGAACGCCAATACATTTGGCTTTCGGGAAATTTGCGGTCTGTCCATTTGCCGTCAGTCCTATCGTAATCAATCAAATGACTTGAACCAGAGGAAACTTACGGTTTCAGTTTAATGGTATTAATTTCGGACATTTGCGGTTAGATCATATTTTGCCGTAAGGCCAAACGTAGTCAATGAAAATACATTCCGATATGTCCTTACTAATGGCATGAATAACAATGGCAGAAGGCAGTAGATTAAGGGGAGCACGAACAATCCGTGGCTTCAAATTTTTTAGTAATTAAAGATTTAACTTTTTTTATCTAATCTTTATTGCACTTAATATACAAAAGGCAAACTTACTCTACTAATTAACCTTTGGAAGGAGCAAAGATTGATTGATTGAACAATGATCAAACATGGCAGGATATCACGCCAACTGGCGCGATTGACTGACCGTGAATGCCCAACTTTAGTCACTGACGTCATATTAGCACATGCAACATACACTCATGCAAACGCACAGCAATTTTTACTCTAGAAGAAATCAGTTCAATTGGAAATACAATAAGCACTGTTTAATTCATATTGGTTACAATACTTACAATGGATTTGTGGAGGACAGTCATTTTTACTTCATATCTGTGTTACGTTCAAGCTGGTAGGTGAACATTTTTACTCATAAATATGTTACTGTTTTTTTTTTTCGTTTTGAATTTATAATTAAAAGAGGAAGCTCGTGTTTAACTTTTTTTTAAACTAAAAATAACATGATATTTTATTAATTTCCACCTTGTAATTTTCGATACTTACTGCACACTGTCCAGCAAAGACAATGAACATGCCATTCTACGCAAAATAGCAAAACAAGATACATACAATAATAAATAATAAGTTTTTTTTTTTAATACCAATCTTTTATTACTGACTCTTGACTTTTCTAACAACGATAATAAACTCACTGTCAAAACAGTTGTTTAATGAGTCCAACGTTTCATCACATTCCAGACCCAGTTTTTTATCTACAACATATTCAAAATCGAGAAAATCGGACTAAGTTTAAGGATAGAGAAACGTTATCGTATTTTGTATAGATTTTTTGTAGGTTCATAATCATCTTAAGAGCAACTTCCAATGCACAGACATTTGTAAATAATTATTCGTCCATAAAACTGCAAAACCGCGTAAGTGACATTTAAATAAGGAGCAAAATGCACCTTTTTAATAAGACAACATGGTTTATTTTGATCTATCATAAATTTGTTACTTATGCCATTTTGCAGTATCACCGATGCATTGTAATTACTTAGAATAATTTAATTTATTTTATTTTAGTATTTACTCTTAGTTATTATTTATCTGCTTTTGTTTGTGTCTTAATTAAGTAATTTCATAGTAATTATCATAAATAAAAAAACAGATGCTTGTACAACTCCAAGCGGGAAGCCAGGACAATGTCAATCAATCCTGGAATGCGGTCTCCTAAAGGATCTTGCTCTGAAACCAGATATTACTAAGGAGGAAATATACATGCTAAGAAAATCAGCGTGTGGATTTAGCAGTATTTTACCTAAGGTAAATCCATGTGATGGTTTTTAGATGACGCATTTGAAGTCATTGGAATGAGATCAGGCTAGGGAATGAAATTTAACCGGTTATTAACCGGTTTTGTATGAAAATAACCGGTTAAAACTGGTTATTTGCATGCCCTAGATCAGGCTATTTGTCTAAGGCACTCGCAATCGCAATCGTTTTCATTCTGAAAATCGAAGGCTTGTCTGGATACAAAATGAAAACAAATGGGATAGACAAATCAAATCAAATCAAATCAAATCAAAAATCTTTATTTGTAAACATTTAAAAAAAAAAAAACTTACGGTTTTTATATTCTAATTCGAAAGAATAGGTAATTTTAAGAGACTTACTTTTTTTTTGACCCAATAGTTTTGTTTTAATATCTTTATTTATGTAGCAGACATTTTATGGATGACATGATTATTTTGGGTTGACATTTTCTAATAACTTACAACGTTTGGGATTGTTCATTATTTTTAAAATTACTCTAATTTAAAAACCATTTCGAGGAATAGGGTTTTAAAGCCATTCTGCATTATTAAGTTTTTGAAATATTTATCTGTCTCGGAAATTTTGACTTAAGTATATTTGACCTTTGTTTGACTTTTGTTTTTTTCTTGAAACCGCTTGAAATTGTCACTTTTTATCACTAGATATTATTTAATTGTTTTGATTTATTAGAAAATGCCACCGCAAATTTAAAATAATCATGTCATCCATAATAATGTCTGCTAAATTAATAAAGTAATTAAAACAAAACTATTGGGTCAAATACCAAATAAATGAATTTGGTCTCTTAAAATTACCAATAATTCGAAATGTACTATAAAAACCGTGGGTAATTTTTTTTGGTCTATTCCAATTTAATGATATTTAATGATAAAAAGTGATTACAGTAGTGTATTAGAACATAATATTTCAAGCGGTTTTCGCCTAACCCGTAAGATACACCAAGAAGGGGTTCCAGGCTGAAAACAAAAGTCAAACAAAGATTAAATATACGTATGTCGAAATATCCGAAATAGATAAATATTTCGAAAACTTAATAACGCAGAACGGCTTCAAAACAAACGGCTTTATTTGGTTTTCAAATTAGAGTAATTGTAAAAATATGAACAATGCCAATTGGGATTGTTCATAAAATATTTTTAATATTACTCTCATTTAAAAACCATTTCGAGGAGTAGGGTTTTAAAGCCGTTTTTCATGATTAAGTTTTTGAAATAATTATCTATTTCGGACTTTTCTACAAAAGTACATTTGACCTTTGTTTGACTTTCGTTTTTGGCTTGAAGCCCTCCTAGGTGTATCTTACGGGTAAGGCGAAGACCGCTTGAAATATTATATTTTATTACAGTATTACAAACACTTTTTATCATTAGATATCATTTATTTGTTGTAATTTATTAGAAAATGCCAACACAAAGGGTGATGGGCAATTTTGTATGGACCCCGTCCCCACCCTCCAACAGTCACGGGATGCATGTTTATATGTTCGTTAGGACCCAAAACAAGACACAATACCTATTTTAGTAGCTAAATAGATGGGATTATTCTATGAAAAAAACCTTTCAAGAGTGATGCAATGCAAGAATGTGTTGATTTTTAAACAAATTCCATACGATATGATAATGGTTTTCCAAGAAAACCCCATACATAGGACGATCGTCGTCATAGTAAAAAATCATCAGGTTGCCAAGATCTATCAAATGAGATATGTTTCGTTTCTGTTGGTGGGTGGGGACATTTTGCCCATTGTCCTTTAAAACAATCTTGTCATCCATAAAATGTCTGCTAAATAAATAAAGATATTAAAACGAAACTATTGGGTCCAATACAAAATTAATGAAATTGGTCTCTTAAAATTACCTATTCTTTCGAATTAGAATGTAAAAACTGTGAGTTATTTTTTTTGGTCTATCCTAATTGCTCCACTTTAAAGCCGGTTGCGATTGGGAGTTCGTTAGACAATAGCGACTCCGCTTAGACCAAGTAAAATATTTGTTACACAAAAACCAATACAAGCTAAGCGTAACTACAAGGTTAGCTGGAAGAGGTTTGTATTTTCCTATTTTTTGTTTTGAAGAATAAAGGTGCGACCCCACCGCTGCTTAAAATACGGTGACGGTACGGAATCGCAGCGATGCATCGTATCCGTACTGTTTTTATCGCATGGCCTCCACACCGCTGCTCAAAATACGATGTTTGCGTAAACAAAAGACGGTAACATGGTGCCGTTTTTGACGCACCGTATTATACGCACCGTTACGCAGCGGTGTGGAGGGCATTCGATAAAAACGGTACGCATACGATGCGTCACTGCGATTCCGTACCGTCACCGTTTTTTAAGCATTGGTATGGGCGTACCTTAAAGTTTTCACGTATTGAAACAGGCAAACATGAAATTAAAACCAAACGAACCAATTTATTTATTTTATTTATTATTTTTATTATAATTGACCATGTTTACCCCATAATCACGCACTTTCGACTACCATACAGTACCTACCGGCAAATAATAAATCATCTTTATACTTGCATACATTATGTACAAACATTTGTTATATACCATTTTTAACCTTATTTAATCAGCTAACGAATTGAATAATAGCAATACAATTGGTCAACTAGTTCTTGATTGGTTGTCAATTTGGGTAAGTCATATTTGTAGGTAATCGTATGAGATGTAAGTGCAAAGGTCATATTATATTTATATTATTTGTCGGTACTGTATGGGTAAGGACCAAATAGTTGGCCACGCTAACTCACTCAATTAAATTTTCTTTGAAACTTTTCCGTTGTGACACGAAGCCATACGTAGGGATAATTTTCGTCGCAAAACGGAACCTTTTTCGACTTCGTTGTTTGTATGGTTAACTGTGCTTAACTGTGGTCCAACTTTTTGGTCCTAACCCGTATGTGGATTGTCACAGCGATTAAAGTGACAAGCTACTAAAGTGTATACATATTTATGATCTGGACTGTATGTGCATTAATGTTTTTATTTCAAAAATATATATCCTTAACTCTATACCGTTTAGAGCATCAGATCATTATTTTTGAGCACCTTGTCTGCTCCGATGTATGTATGTGATGGTGACTGTTTTTATATGCTTCTAGGTATGTTGTCCAGACGTCTGGGATGATCACGATTGTATGCTTTCTGCTGGGCCACCAGATTCCCGTGCAAGGTGTTGTGGGGTACCCAAAGAAATAAAAGAGGGTAAATCGATTAATTTAATAATACGTATTATATTCTAATGGCGTTACTTATAAACGTGGGGTAACTAAAACATGTTATGCCCTTATCTGTCAAATTCAAATGTCATAATGACAGATAAGGACAAACTACATTATATACTCGTATAAACAAGAATTGCTTGTTTAAAGTTATTAAAGATATAGATTGGTTCTCTATCGTTTGCCCGAATATCAATTGCCATAATTGTATCACTTGCCATAATGTTCATTTGCCATAAAGGCATTTTTTCTAAAACCGTGAACTATTCAGAATTGTTCAAAATCAAACCTAACCTAACCTAATGGGCTCTATACGATGGCATGTAAAATTTACCTGAAAGGTTTACAGTTTCAGAAAAAATGCCTTTATGGCAAATGAACATTATGGCAAGTGATACTATTATGGCAAATGAAATTCGGGCAAACAAAGTGATCCCTCTATAGATTAGATTGGCTCTGAAAGAGGTCACAATTTTTAATGGTTTAATTTTTATATTTTAATAGTTGTTTAATTTTCATTTGAGCAACCTATACCCAGGGGCAATATTACCTATGACGTATGAAATAGTAAAACCATAAATTATGACGTGTTATGGGAGGTATTGTTTTTATCTGGGCCGCCACTACGTCTAGTAAATAAGAACTAACGTGACGTCTACAAGGCGATAACAGATCAAAGGCCATGTGGTTTTACAGGGTTCACTTTAATCAGTTTAAAAACTTTTTGCATAATATCATACCTCGTAAAGCCCACCATATAACAAACAGGGTTTTTTTTGTGAGTGGGACTTTAAATCTACCATCATAAAAATATAGTTCAATTTCGTTTGCTCGATAATGCAATTTTCAGTTTATAAAAATAGGAAAATAAACGGGTGTCACTCAAAATCCCTAACAACGTTTGTCCTAACTCATAGTTTGTCCGAATTTTCATTTGCCCTTAATCGGTTCTCAGATGAGTCAGGCCACTTCTTAAGTTTTTCAATTATGTATGTGGTTCTGTTAGGTTTGGTTTGTATTGTAATAACGGGTGATAACACAAAAATGAGAATTATTTGCAAGGGTGTATAAAAATAATTGTGTAACATTTTATAGGCACATGGAATCACTATCATTGAAAGTGATATGGAGTGTCTTCAGTCTTCCCTTGGTCATTATTTTAGCTGGTCGGCCGCTACCACGTTTGCGAGTTGTCGTCAAGGATGCAAGAATTCTATATACAGTGTTTTTTTTAAATGGGACAGTATGGGGAAATCCGAATCTAAAGGAGATAGAGGAAAAGTGTCCAAGGAGACATTAGGTGTTTTTTTATGTAAACAAATTTGGCTCATTAAAATTTTTGGTCAAGCGTGAGTTGTTCTTAAAAAATTATAAAGTTGGTCAATTTTTTTTTTGACGCGGGTCGACTCTGTTTCATGTAAGGATTATTTCATTGTATGGAAAGAAAAAAATCTGAACAGCAGAAGTTGGTCAAATTTAATGAAAACTAATCTTCATACAATTCGATGGCTCCACCGAATAAACGTGCAAGGGTTAATACCGTAAAAAATTTTTTTTGCTGATTTCGATTCCTGAGGTTGTAATACACCCCCCCTAATTTTTTTAGGGGGCCATGCTTATTATTTTTTTATTTATTAAAGAAAAACTTTTTATTCTACGGAAAATATAATCAGCAAGGCCAAACGAATATTGGCACTCTCACTTGTTACACAAATTACAATCCATCGTCTAAACACAAACAAACGTGCGTGAATATAAAACACGTTTTTTCACATTTGTACTAAACTTTATATTTTGTGTATTATTCTGATGCACGCTTTTTCGTGTTATGGTCGATACGAGTTTTGAGAGTATTGTTTCTTGCTGTTTAAATGTGCTATAAAAGTTATAGTAAGAAGTGTTTGCTATTTAATTAATAATACTCAGAATTTGTAATACCGGTTGCAGCATAGAATTTTCTCTATGTGATATTGTATTAATTCAAATACGAATATTCATTCATAATATTATGAGCGTCAAATTTCGTTTGACGTACTTAGACTATCTTCTTTTAGTTTTTTGTCATTTAAATTAGTGTTTTTATTCAAAATGACAAGAGTGTCAACAACGGTTGGTTCAGCTCGGTGCAAAAGAATACTATACATACATGATAAGGGAAGAATCTGGAAAAGGTTAGTAGTTATAAGAGTTATAATTCATTTAGTGTTTGTACATAATAACGAAATATTAAACTATTCACGACGAAATCCTGTTTATATAAGCACCATGTCTAGTAATTATTTTACGAGATTGATTTAACCTATTTAGCGTTCTTTAGGTGTCGGTACTGAGGTTTCAATGTACGAGGGGCGTTCAATAAATTCTCGGTATTGGTATCTTGCAAACCTTTTTAGTAAACTTCTTAATACTGGCCGCTAAGAGTCATTCATCGACAGTAAAAAAAAGTAAATTTGAAGCCCACACGTTCTTTTGTTTTTCTGCTACTGCTGAACAAACGTGACCACCATGAGCGATTTTACAATGATAATTAAATTGGAGCATCGAGCCGTGATAAAATTCTTGACTAAACAGGGTAAAAATCAAAAGTGTATTAAACAAGAAATGGATTTAGTTTACCGTGAGTCCGCTCCTTCATTATCTATTGTCCAAAAGTGGTCAAATGAATTTAAGCGTGGGAGGGAGCATAGAAGATGACCCTAGACTTGGTCGGCCTGTTGAAGCTACTTCACCAGAAAACATTCAAAAAGTGGAGAAAATTATACTGGAAGATGGTTGAGTGAAGGTTACTCGTAGGTCTATAGCACAAAAAACCAATATTTCTATTGGTACAATACATGATATTATCCACGATCATCTTAACATGTCCAAAGTTAGTGCGAGATGGGTACCACGAATGTTGACACTGTTTCAGAAGCATACGCGTGTTGCTTGTTGTTCCGACTTCATTGAGCTGTGGGGTGAAAACCCTGATGGTTTGCTCCAAAAAATTGTTACCGGAGATGAAACTTGGGTTCATCATTATGACCCTGAGAGCAAACAAGAGTCGATGCAGTGGCACGTTAAAGGAACACCTCATCCCAAGAAATTCAAAGTCGTCCCTTCAGCTGGCAAGATCATGGCGACAATATTCTGGAATTGTGAAGGGATATTATTAATAGATTGTAAAGAAAAGGGTTTAAATATTACAGGAGAGTACTACGCTAACATTTTACGCCAATTACGCGGGAAGCAATCTAAGAGAAGAGGAGGGGAAAATTGACCAGAGGAGTGCTGCTTCTTCATGACAACGCCCCTGTGCATACTGCTCATGTTGCCAAGGCTGCTGTTCTTGAATCTGGGTTCGAAACAATTACTCACCCACCGTACAGTCCAGACTTGGCCCCCAGCGACTACTTTTTGTTTCCCAACCTTAAAAAGGATCTTCGTGGACATCGATTTTCTAATGATGAAGCGTTGAAGGCAGCGGTGGTGGAGCATTTTGACCCCAAAGACAAAAAATATTTTTATGAGAGGTTAAAAAAACTAATTGACAGATCTTATAAGTGTATAAGCATAGGGGGGGAATATATAGAAAAATAAAAATAAAACACTAATCGTATGCTTTTGTTTTCCTTCTCATACCGAGAATTTATTGAACGCCCCTCGTGGGTAGGTACCTATTTGGTAGCACGGAACAGAAGTTTCTTTGAAATCACACGGTTTTAATCGATTAGGTTGTTTAATCCTGTTTATATAAGCACTATTTCTAGTCATTACGAGATCTCGTTTTAAGGTTTTTTTTTTTCGTTTAGGGTAATTCCGGGGTAGATGGCCATAAGGGCGAGATGGCCAATTGAAATATATCATAGTTCTAACGGCTGGATGTTGCTAGTTTTTGTTTAGATCGCCGCGCGTCGTGGGTGGAAGCAAGGATATGGCAAATATTTTGGCGAAAAACAATGAAAAAGTAAGTAAAATCTGTGTTAATTGTTTTGACAAGTGAAAATATTTCAAAGGGGGTTCATATTTTAACTTGTGGTGATGTTAGTTTTTGAAAATATTGTTGTTTTTTGTTTTAATTGCAAACTATACGGTTGTCGTTATGTTCTAACCTCAAACTTATGCAGATCGAGTATTGACATGTTTTCTGTTTAGGTGTGGTCATCTCTCCCGGAAGAAAAGGAGAGATGGCCTGTTTAAATCGGTGTAACATGGCCATATGGCCATCGAGGCAAAAAAAAAACGGCTCAGGTAAACAAAAGAAAGGCTATCCGAAGGCTGTCGGATAGCAGTGACGATGTCCCCCTTATCTTAATATCGAAAAACAAGAAGAAAAAGAACTTGAAAGGGAAGGATAACTGTCGTGGAAGCGGAAAAAAATATTACGAGACTCTTCTTGTTGAAGATTGGCTCCAGTGCACGATTTGTATGTTTTGGGTTCATGAAAATTGCACCGAATTTGACGATCCATGCTCCAAATGTGGCCAGGAAAAGAAGAAGTGCCTCTGGACCAAAAAATAAGACTGAAGACATACAATAATTTAGAGTTAGGTTATGGCCATCTTTCCCATAATGATATGGTCACCATACCCAGACACCCCGCGGGAGAGATGGCCAATTGTGTTTTTTTTTTAAAACGATTTTTCAATCTGATCTCATGAAAAAATATTTTTGTTTATTTAATTATCTAACGTTGAATGTTCAAAGTTTATACATAAATAAAGATTTCTTTGATAACTCGTATACTTTTTTTTATTGTGCACCAAAAAAAATATGGCCAACTACCCCGGAATTACCCTATTACTTTCTTTGAATAAGTTTGTTTGGATTTTAAAGCTAAGTAAATGTTTATGTTTCGTTGACTTTACATTAAAGTTTTATAGAAAAAATATTTCCTTGTTTTAATAAGACACAATGAAAAAATCTTGACCGAGCCTGCTGTATTTGTATCAGTGATAGGTACAACCACGGCGAGTATGCGTTATTTTATATAAATCGGTTTATATAAAGATTTTTTATAAAACTTATTAAATAAAAAGAGGTTTGTTTGGTTTTAACTTTGTTTTAACAGTAAAGAAACAAGAAAATTTCAGTTACAAAACAATCATTAAAACGCTTTAGTTATTGCTAAGTATTTTTGCACAACATAAATTATATAACAAAATCGTGGAAAAGTAACTTGCTGTTTATAACAATCGTATATTTCTACCTAAAGAAGCATGCAAGAGTTTAGTACACATCAAGGCAATAGTCTTGATTCTACACAAAACCTAACGTTACTTTGCATTACATATAAAGTAGACGAGCCTTATAACACGAAAAAACGTGTAAACGTTTAAAACACAAATTAACTTCGCTTACCTGCACTAGAATAATAAAATAACAGGCTTTTTCTCAATTTTCTTGAAAACTAGCTTTCATACCTAAGTTTTTTTTTTTAATACAAAGATTATTTTACTATCTATCTTTTTTGTATACATCTTATATACCTATATTGTCTCAGTTAATCGTAATTACAATTTTAATGTTTTTATTTTTTCCTGTAAAATCAGCTTTTTTCACATACACGTTTATTCGGTGGGACCATCGAATTGCAGTATTCGCCTTTTAATATTGTTACAAGTGCCTAGGCGTGTAAAAAAATATTTAAAATTATTCCATTTTTAAATTTCGATAATCGATAAGAGCTCCAGATGATTCAAGAGAAGAAATTTTTTTTTAATCTTCGTATACATCATGGCACGCGATAGTCTTGAAATTATAAAAAAAAGAATTCAAATTTGGAACGTAAGTTATTTCTGCAGCAAAGAATTCAAATTTGGAACGTAAGTTATTTCTGCAGCTGTGATTTTGTTTCCAATCAGTTCATGCTTGTAATTTTATTCATCATGGCGTTAACTAATTCACATAAAGTTGATTTGATTGAGGCGTATTTTCTTAATTATCGCAGTAGAGATAATGCACTTAAGTGGTATCAAGAACGCTATCCTGACCGTGTAGTACCGAATCGCAAGATATTTGATAGTTTAATAAAGAACCTAAGACAGGAAGGCTGTTTCAAACCTAAGCGTAAAAGGCCGACGATAGTCAATAGTGAGTTCATAACTATTGCCGTATTGGGATATTTTGAAGCATATCCAAAAGCTTCGTTACGGGAAGCAGCTGAAACCATCGGTATTCATAAATCAACTGTAAGGAAGATATTGAAGGCTCATAAATACAAGTGTTACATAGAAGGTCGACTTGTACAAGCGTTACTACCTGGAGATAAAGACCGCAGGTTATATTTCTGTAATTGGTATGTGGCTCAGACTATTAGAAATAGATGTTTTCCTAATTTTATTATTTGGACTGATGAATGCAACTTTTCGAACAATGGCATGTACAACAGGAGAAATAACCATTACTGGTCAAAAATAAATCCGCTAAGAACTACAGAAACCCACAACCAAATCTGATTTTCTTTTAATTGTTGGTGTGCGATATTACATAACAGAATTTTTGCTATCAAAATTTACCAAGGAACGCTAAATAGTGAAAAATATCAGGAAATCTTGAACATGGCTGCAGATTTAGTAGATGAGACTATTAGCTTAAGGAACTTTGGTAAGATAATCTACCAACAAGATGGTGCACCAGCCCACAACAGTAGGGCAAGTAAACTGTGTTTGGACGAGCAGTTTCCAAACCGTTGGATGGGTACATATGGGCCGATAAAGTGGCCCCCACGATCGCCCGACTTAACGCCATTAGATTTTTTCTTATGGGGTTACCTTAAGGGTCGAATTTATGAATCCCGATACAACTCCGTACAAGAATTAAAAGATGCTGTTTACAACACTTTAAACACAATTCACCATAAGTCTCTGTTAAATGCAACTAGAAGTGTCTTGAAGCGTGCTCGTACCTGCATAAGACAAGACGGCGGCCACATCGAACATTTACTCAAGTAATAAACCAACTGTATGAAGATTAGTTTTCATTAATTTTTTTACACGCCTAGGCACTTGTAACAATATTAAAAGGCGAATACTGCAATTGTATGAAGATTAGTTTTCATTAAATTTGACCAACTTCTGCTGTTCAGATTTTTTTCTTTCCATACAATGAAATAATCCTTACATGAAACAGAGTCGACCCGCGTCAAAAAAAAAATTGACCAACTTTATAATTTTTTAAGAACAACTCACGCTTGACCAAAAATTTTAATGAGCCAAATTTGTTTACATAAAAAAACACCTAATGTCTCCTTGGACACTTTTCCTCTATCTCCTTTAGATTCGGATTTCCCCATACTGTCCCATTTAAAAAAAACACTCTATAGTAGAAACTGTTACATTTTCTTTGGTAAAATGATCTACTGTGTACTTTTTCCCCATGTTTATATTTTTATTATAAAAATGTACAACGCATTTTCGCATAGCTTCTTGTTTCGGCGTCATTTTGACAATTACAAATGATTGAAAAAATGGAACAAATGAAAATCAAGAATATCAAAAGAGGTACAAATAACATCTTGAACAACTTTTTTGTCTATGGCAATAGTTATTTTTTTCTGACTACTGAAAATGATTCTCATTTTTTTGTTATCACCCGTTGAAACTAAAAAGTTTTAAAATTAAAGCGGAAATGGCTTTAGGATAAACGAAACTTCGGACAAACGATGCATTAGGACAAATGACAATTAGGGATTCGATAGGGGAACCAAAATAAACCTTATTCCTATTGCAAGACAGTTCAAATAAAATTTCCTTGATTATTGTACATTCTATAGCACACTGGGCCTAACGTCAAGGATAAAAACCAATTGTATATTTTTTTAATGCATAGAATCAAATCAAATAACATACATTTGTCATAACCAGGGATCGGAAATTCGGATCGATATTTACCTATAATTTCGCGCCGACTTCGTTTTTCAATTGTATGGAGGTGGACTCAATCATATAATTCATAATAAAATTTCTGGGATTTCAAAATAAATAAATTAACCCGGCATTAATTCATAATTATTAATTTATTCTTAGCCTATTTGTGCAGAATGTGGTTACAGAATTATCAACAAGTTTTTGAATTTGTAAGTAATTCTGAAGCTCTGCCTACCCCACTCTGGGATTACAGGCGTGAAGGTATGTATGTATGTATGTATATTAACTGTTTCAAGTTATTTTCCATGTATATGTTTAACCAAATGTTATTTAATTTACCTGTAACTTATTAACCTGACGAATTTATAGGAGCAAAACAGAATGTTTTATCCTACATGTAAAGTAATTATTATATTAACATTTTGTAGAATCCCAGAATCCCAGAACTTAAATTATTAAAATAATGCTATCTTTTTCCGGGATTTTGCCAACTTTAGGTAAATATCGATCCGAATTTCCGTTCCCTAGTCATACCGATCATTTTCTTGTCGAGTATGACCATGCATGTTGTAAATTTTTCCTTACTAGGTAAGGTTAGATAGAACTGTGACCGCATTAGTAGTAATCAAAAACGTTACAAATATCTACTTAAAAACATACATACCTATGAACATAATTATTTAAAAAATGATGCATTTCGTTGCTATGAATAATAGTTATTGTAGGTATCGTTGGTTTATAATAGAGATCGCAATTATGCAATTTATTTGACTTTTCATTTATCGACTTTCATTATCGATACAATAAACTTCTGAATAGAGAATTAGCAACTTATTACGAGGGTAACCAGATAATATAAAAAATAGGACCATCTGTTTATATATGAAGAAACTAAAATAAGCAATTGTTAGCACTTGCAAGTATTTCGAACAGATTAGTAATAGATATTTTTAGCCGTATTTGGAACTGATTTTATAAGATACAGGGTGGGCCATAAATTTTTGCAAATAGCAACACTGATTTTTTCGGACTCTGTTAGAGTGAGCGGCGGGAAATTGGTGGGAAACTATAGGTCACTTCGTGCAATTTTATTTATAAAGGAGCGTTTCACGGGAAAGCAACAGGGATTTTGTATTAAACAGTTTTATAGAAACAACGATTTGCATCTTTCTGTACGACGCCTACTTAGAATTGAATAAGGATAACGCCAAGTGAGTGAGTGTCCAAGTGTTAGTTTAATTAGATCTTAGGTCAAAAACTTCAAGCAAACTGGTTCGACACTGAATATCAAACAAACAGGGCGTCCACGTTTAACAAGAAATGATGAGAACATACGGCAGGTTAAAGTTTCTGTAGAGAACGATCCAGAATTATCTACGCGTAAACGTTCAGCAGCTCTAGCAATACCAAGAACTAGTCTACGGCGAATTTTACATCTAGATCTGAAACCGCACCCACTGCATGAATTTGAAGGTGACCAAAACATGGATGCAACAAGATGGAACAACATGCCATACGTCAAACATGAGTTTACCGGTGGTGAAAGAAATGTTTCCGAAAAAGTTGATTTCTCGCAGAGGTGACATCCCAATTCCCATGACTGCCAAGGAGCCCGGACCTAACACCTTGCGATGTTTTCAAGTGGAGATATTTAAAGAGTCGAGTGTACCTTAATAATCCGATGACAATACCCCAGTTAAAACAAAACATTCAGAATGAGATAGCTGCGATCCCTCGCAGCATGCGTCAGCGAGTTTTCCAAAGTGTTTGTGTAGTCGACTGCAGGAGTGCAACGACGAGACGGAGGAGATCTGGACGACGTTATTTTTCAAAAATAAATTGCATTTATCTGTTACTAGGTTACATAAATAAAATATAAAAAAACATGAAAAGTTAAATTTTTATCGATGTTTTAAAAGTGCAAAAATTTTTGGCCCACCCTGTATATTGTTTTACATGTTACTTTTATATTTGATTGAGTAAAATGTCAATTTCAAAAAGGTTATTTGGAAAAGATCGCTCTTTAGCCGTAGCCTGTTGTTTACCTGTACAGTTCAGTTAAGGTTGAGAGAAAGAGACAGGGCTATATAATTGATATAGTTCTGTCCCTTTCTCTCAACTAGAACTGCATTAGTACAATTGTTATGATTGATGTGTTTGTGTGATGTATTTTTCAGGGACGAGCTCATCGTTCCCATGGATGGGAATAATCGAATTCCAAAAAGAAACTGTTGGGAATTTACGCAACGCTGTCCTTATTAGTGGCAGGTTTGCCGTCTCTGTCGCTCAATGCTTCACGCCAAAATTTGTTGCAAAATACGGACGACCGTAAGTAAATATTTGTTACATTAATTTTATATTGATCTGTTTAATTTAGTTTACAAAATTCAATTTTAGTCTATATGTATACATAAAATTAACCCCACAATATTTAATAATTATTAATTATTTGGTCACGCTATAACTAAAGAACGGCTAAACCGATTTGACTGATTTATTTTTTGTGGTATTCGTCATTGTCAAGACTAGGTTTGTATGAAAGAAAATAAATGAAAAATTCACAAATAATATACAAGATACGGGTATATAAAATATAAATATACGTAAATACGTATTATAAATATAATAATACACATAAAATATATAAATAAACAGATAAGGCGATGTGTGTTAACAAGGCCCATCTCAACCCCCCAATAATAAATAACAATATTTACAAATTTTCATACACATTGATTCGGCACGCAATGTATCGGAACGCAACTGATATTATCACTCTCTAACTCAAGTAATTGTTAAAATTCGAAAAAGGAATCGAAAATATGACACATTTCCTGGATTTTTAACGATTACGATCAAACAACAAGCCCAAAAAAAAAACACATTGAAATGAAACTAAGTTTGCATGTCAGCAGTGTCAAAAAAACTTTTCATTACATCGCTGCTCGAGAAAACTTAAAAATGAGTGCATTAAATTACCTAGCGTAATTGTTTTGTTTTTATTATAAAATCGTTAGCAGTAAATTAAAGCTATAAGACTAACTGCCGCACTCAGAAACATCAATTAAATTTAATACTTGTTTAGTGATGTTTTGTCTTATTCTATTGCTATAGCAAAAAAAGTGACAGCAGCATCTTTATGAAGCATTAATTTTAATTGACGTCTCTGAGTGCGGCAGTTAGCAATGTATAGTGGATTTTCACCTGTCACCTGTCATTGTCAAATGGTGAAATAAGGGGAAAGTGACATGAGTTGTTTGCTTTATCCATGCCATTATAAAAACATAATTTTCTCTGTTTCTAGAACCATAATTCGTTTCGGACTTGACACTTTCAGCATCCCAGTGGAGAGGGTCTTTAGTCATGCTGATTACAGCGAAAATGGACATTTTAACGATATAGCACTCTTGAAGCTTATTTATACAGCACCATACACAGGTAATACTGCCAAACTAGGTTTAGAGTCGTATGTATGTATGTATGTATGTAAACTCTTTATTGTACAAACAGAAAATAACAAATCAAAAATAAACAGAAACAAAAAAGGTATGTACAAAGGCGAACTTATCCCTATAAGGGATCTCTTCCAGTTCGTATCGCTTGCTTCAAAAACGTTTCGATTTGTTTTATTCTACTCGGTAAAGCCATATTGATTTTGACAAGTTATCGTATTATCAACGTTACGATAGCTCTGGTTTGCTCCCTATACAGCATTTTTTTATTAAATTTATTCTATGAGGATATCAGATCAGATATAATATGATTTGTGGGTAGGACCTTGTACAGGGTCCGTCCGGATCGCTACCACCATCTTATCCATTGACCTACCGCCAAACAGCAGTGTTCGCATTGTTGTGTTCCGGTTTGGGGATAAGACAGCTGGTGAAATGACTAGCATAGAGGCGGTCCATCTTGGTCGTCAGGGCTGGCAGTGCTTTCAGTCTTAGGATTGGAGTCTTGTGAATGCGAATGTCTATGGTTCACTGTTTCCACTTACCATCAGGTGGCATGTGTGCTCGTTTGCCTTCTCTTTACCAAAAAAAAACATCTGTATTGGTTTTTGTTTTCATTTGTATAATATTTCAGATTTGATCAGACCGATATGCTTACCCTCTTCCGACTTCGCTGCTGATGGCGAAAAGGAAACAACCCTGGCCAGAGCTGGGTGGGGTATCGTGGATGGAAGATCCAGAAACAATCCTTCGCTGCGATCCTCCCAATCACACTACTTGGAAGCTGAGGTAAAACTTACAAATATAATTACCAATACTACAGTCAGTGACCGAATTCGTGGTCATTTGTCAGTTCTTGATTGTTTCGTTATTTTAACATTATCTCGTTCAAACATGGATGAGAACTCGTTTGACCAGTAATATTAGGGTAAGTTTTATTGATAAAATACCTACACTTAAACCAAACCCCATGCCAACCAACCACCAATTTGCTGAGTGGAGACCATTTCGGCACACCTCATCCTCATTGTACTTTTTTTAATTTAATGGTGTCGCTTGTTAGGGGATAAGAAGTGATTGTATTACGTAATTGTCTTTTCTATGATGTACCCCTGTGTTGATGTGTTTGTTGAATAAACGTTGTTCTATTCTATTATATTCTATTCATAGTCATAGCGAATGTGCACCCGTTGAAGGTAGGGTTTTGATCTCGAATTCGGTCACCAATTATAGCTTCTAGTAGACTGTTCTTCTGCCTAGAAGTCGTTTATTGCTCTAACTACCCTAAGGCTTCGGGTTAAAATTTGACATTTAACAATACAAAATGTGTCAAATATTAATCTGAAGTAAGCTTTATCTATCCGTGGTTTGAATAATATAGTAACTAGACATGTCCTTCCCCAAGTTTAACACTTAGATGTATGCGGCTCAATGTTCACGTATAAGAACAAAATAAATTCCTCTCCATTTAATTAATACACGACGATTACGATTTTGACGACGCGCTGGCCTAGTTGGTAGTGACCCTGCCTACGAAGCTAGCGGTCCTGGGTTCAAATCCCGGTAAGGGCAGATGTTTGTGTGATGGCCGCGAATATTTGTTCCTGAGTCATGGATGTTTACTATGTATTTAAGTATATATTTCTCTACGTTCTACCAAACACCTTGTATAATTTATCAAAATCAGACCATAACTGTAGATCTGATGCCATGTACAAAAATCAGTCTCGCGTGATATATACATATAGGAAATAAAAAATACTCGTAACAAATAGTACAATACACTATACATACATTACATAATATAATATACTACCCCATTCGTAAACACCAGTATAAGAAAATAACTTTTTAAACTTATGTTTCATAGACTTAATTATTGTAAGAAGGAGATATACAGATCGAAAGTGAATGGAAGTACTTTTTCGAATCAAATCGGCGAAATACTGGTAAAGGGCCGAAGGAAGAAGATGGAAGAAGCGAAAGAAATTTGTCAAGATCGTAGCAAGTGGAAAGAAGTGGTCTCTGCCTACCCCTCTGGTAAACAGGCGTGATTTAATGTATGTATGTATATATGTAATAATTGTATTTATTGCAGGTATGCGCGGCAACATTAACAAATATAACAAGCAAGAAAACTGAACTGAAGAGTACTCAATTATGCATCATAATCGGGAAGGACGGGAACAGTCTAGATCTCGGAGGTCCTCTCATGTACGCCAATCCTAGACGTCAAGTCACGGAACTCGCTGGGATAGCCAGTTATCCTCTCAAACAAGGGTTGCCTGACGTCTTTACTAAAGTTTATGAGTACCGGTCGTGGATCCTAGAACAAATTCAGAATTGATCAGTATCGAGTTTTTAAAAATGAACTATCCAAAAGAATATATTAACAAAATCATGTGGAAAAATTGTAACTAATCCTAAATAAATCGCACAAGAATTTAATAATCACTACTTAGACCAATAGTTAGTCAATAAATATGTTTATTTAATAGTTTTTTATAAAAACAAATTGAATAAAACGGAAATATTATAAATTAAAATAATCTCGTAAGTTGTTGTTTATTAAGAGTTTTGTAAAGGCGATCGAATATTTGATTACAATGGATAAAATCATTAAGTCTGGACCCATTCTGGATCATTTATCTTGTTAAATTGATTTTGATGTTTTTATACGGCATTTTTGACACAACCGATTTCAATTGGCCTGGTTTTTACTCGACTGCGGCAAAGCCCAAAAGGAGGATTATTGTCTATTTCTTACTATTTTACACACATAGTATTTTTTTAAATTAAAACGAATGAAAAATAGACCAAAAAGGTATTTTGTTTTGCTCTATATCGCGGGCCTAGTATGGTTACGTTTGTCGCGTGACAAAATATGGATAAAGCATCCGACTCGTACAATACCAGTCAAAAAGTGACGGATTTTTTATACACATTTTGTCACGCGATAAACGCGGCCATATTAGCCCTCTATTTCTATATTGTACTAGCTTTCCGCCCGCGACTTCGTCCGCGGAGAATTTTCAAGTTTCAAATATTTATTCGCACGGCTATTGAAGATCACTACCATCTAACGATATCTACTATCGACTATTGATTGAGCACTTCTTTGTATACCACGTTGGTGGTAGTACTGTCGGGCGCTAAAATAACCAGGCTGCTGCATGAACTAACTCTGGAACAGGCCACGTAAAACTGCCCGTGTGAGAAGCAATCCTCCCTTAAGTCGATGCCCGCCACCTTTAATGACTGACCCTGAGATTTGTTATTGGTTATAGCAAAGCAGACTTTAAGGGGGAATTGCAGTCGCTTAAATTCAAATGCGTAATCAGAGGGTATAAGTGGTATTCGTGGTATGAATACCGATTCACCCCGAGCACATCCGGTAAATACAGTAGCCTCAATAACATTTTTGTGAAGTGCTTTTACTCGCAGTCTTGTTCCGTTGCAAAGCTTAGGGGGGTTAAGGTTACGCAATAGCATGACAGGGGTACCAACTTTAAGGAGGAGTTTGTGAGAAGGGAGACCAGGTGGGTTGACACTATTAAGGAACTCAACAGGATATTGAACAGCCTCATCGGTTTGTAAGACTGAATCTACCGACTTGTATTCCATTTCTGACACTTCAAAGGACTTGAGGAGGATATCATTAATGGTGGCAGCAACATTGTTCTTGGGAGTCAGTATAGCGCGTTCACACAGCCAATCCATCGACTTCATTTGTAAATTAGAAATATCAGGATAAATTTTAGATATTAATTCTGTTATTGTTGAAACTACTGTGGCCAGCTGAGTAGGGATACATATTTTTCCATGCGATTCGGTATAATCTCCGTTTCCTATTTTGAGTAGGAGTTCAGAAAACTCTCCAGCAAAGACGTCGCCCCTTAAATGAACTCTCATATTTCTCCTAAGGGAGAGTTTTTTGATATTGGGCCACAGATGTGAGGATTTTAAACATGCTTTAACCTCGTCAGCCCGAGTTCCTCTAGCGACTACAGGAAGATTCTGACGAAAATCCCCAGCCAACAACACAGTAACTCCACCCATCACTCCATCATTACCTCTGATATCTTTAAGGGTCCTACTTAGTGCTTCAACTCCGCTCTTATGTGCCATACTGCTCTCATCCCATACAATAAGTTTACACTCCCGAAGAACTTGGGCCATTTCACTCTGTTTAGAGATATTGCATAGAGGGGTTTCAACTCGGGTGAGATTGAGCGGGAGTTTAAAAGCAGCGTGAGCTGTTTTACCACCTTCCAGTAGGGTAGCAGCGATGCCAGACGATGCAACAGCTAAGGCAATGCGCCGACCAACTATTACTTTTGCCAAAAGTAAGTTTATTAAAAATGTTTTGCCGGTGCCCCCAGGTGCATCTAGGAAAAACATTACTCCTATCCTAAGCCTAATTCAATGCTGTTTAAAATCTCACTATAGACAGATAGCTGTTCTTCTGTAAGGGAAGTCGTACTGTTAGATACCACTTGCATCATTTGTGTCGTAGTTTATTTCCTTCAGATAGTTTACGTTATCCAAAAACTTTTCACGCCTGTTTGGTTGGGGCAAACCATATTTTGGTAGAGCATGCCCTCCTAAAGTAAGAACGGAGTCCTCAATCTGTATCAGGCACTCATTATGTACGTCATCTAACATTTCTTCTGCATTGCAATGTAATTTTTCCTCCGTTTGCCGTCTGATGTCTTCCGATAAATTATCTTTAAACTTTTCCCACAGACTTAACGGGTCGGAGAGATGACAGAATACTAACATTACCGTAAATAGCTCTCGTAGTTTAAATGGCGAATTTGCGTGCGGCCAATTTGACCATAAGAGTTTTTTTCCCATACATTCTTTGCAGCCCCCTTTCATCCCTCTAGGGGTTGACTTTTAGTAATCACTGGAATAATTGTCTCATTATTTGCATTGAAGAGCATTTCTACCAAGTTTCAAGTAAATTTGATCATAGAAATATTTTATCTAGACAAACTTTGCAACTCCCTTTCATCCCTCTAGGGGTTGAATTTTAATAATCGCTGAAATAACAGCCTCATTATTTGCATTGAAGAGCATTTTTACCAAGTTTCAAGTAAATTTGACCATAAAATATTTTTTCCCATACAAACTTTGCAACCCCCTTTCATCCCTTTAGGGGTTGAATTTTAGTAATCGCTGAAATACGTATCTCATTATTTGCAATGAAGAGCATTTGTACCAAGTTTCAAGTAAATTGGACAATAAATATATTTTTTCCCATACAAATTTTGCAACCCCCTTTCATCCCTTTAGGGGTTGAATTTTAGTAATCGCTGAAATACGTGTCTCATTATTTGCAATGAAGAGCATTTGTACTAAGTTTCAAGTAAATTGGACAATAAAAATATTTTTTCCCATACAAACTTTGCAACCCCCTTTCATCCCTTTGGGGGTTGAATTCCGAAAAATCCCTTCTTAGTGGATCTCTACATCATAAAAAAAAAGTACTGTCCAAGTTTCATATTTATAGCATTAGTAGTTTTGGCTGGGCGATGATGAGTCACCCGGGACATTGCCTTTTATATATATACTAGCGACCCGCCCGCGGCTTCGCCTGCGTGGAATGTATTATACATATAAACCTTCCTTAAGAATCACTCTATCTATTAAAAAAAACCGCATCAAAATCCGTTGCGTAGTTTTAAAGATTTAAGCATACATAGGGACAGACAGCGCAAGCGACTTTGTTTTATACTATGTAGTGATATAAGAAGATAGATAAATTAACTTAACCTCGTAAGTCCTACGTCAAATTTCGTTATTTCGAAAAAGAATCTTGTGTCAGTCAACTAAAGTCAAAAGTCACTTTGACAAATGTCCTAGATTTAGGACGTTGGCCCTTACGAGGTTTAAAAAAACATACCTCCATATCAGGGTCATTATTCGAGCGTTCCAACCGCCTCACTTTCGTGGACATGTTTTTGAAGAATTGGGCGTATATTTTGATAGCATTTTTGGATATTTGTTAGTCCGGTAAACTTAGCTACCCAACCAGAAACGAAAACGAAATCTGTAGCGACTTCAAAAATGTGACCACGACAGTGATTCGGAACAAACGCCCAAATAATGACCCAACACTGCCCGCAGTATGTCAGATAAAATTCCTATAGCAATATCAACCTTATTACTAAGAGAAGAGAACTAAAAAAAAAAAAAACAAAAAAAAAAAAACAGTAAATTGGCCACATGCGGGCTCCTTTACACGTCGGAAATGTACAGTGAATCTACCAGCGCTTCGGACAAGACCATCATTGCGGAGAAGAAGCGCCGCAAGAAACTCCAGCAGAAGGTAATTTTTTCAATCATTAAAACATAATTATACTTAAAAGTAAGTTACATTAAGTAATAATAAGGTAATAAAGTAATAAACAATAATGACTAACCCCCTTACTTATAAACGCGGAATAAGCTTGGAATAGTTTATGCATGCTTTGTCCTTGTCTGTAATTGTGACATTTGCATCTGACAGAAAGTGACCAAGCATGTCATAAACTATTCCAAGCTTATTCCACGTTTATAAGTAAGGGGGTATGAGAACAACACGACGAGGTCTCTACGTCAGAAGCCATATAACTTGGATAATAAATTGAACAATAAGTCCTTGCAAACGTGAACAGACCGGACCCCACAAACAGCAAATACAAACTGCTTTGGTTATTGATTTTGGGATACTGCTCCTGCAGAACAGCAATCCTAGGAACCCTGGGACCACCATTGAAAGGTAGCAAATGAGCACAACAATATCCAAAAAAATTTGAAGGTCCATGTGCCGAACACCCCGTATGACAAAGAAATTCATATAAGTAGGGGCATGTAAATTCGATCTGATAATTAGCTGAACACTTTTGTACCCTGTCGCTTTAACGACTATGACAGGTTAGTGCAGCAGATAAAACATGACTTTAAAGTGACAAAGTAGTTATGTGTACAGCTACATATAAAGCCGCCTATACGTTGATATGTCATCTCATCTGTCAAGACTCAAGTCATTGTCAGAATGGTGAAAAAGCGAGCTAAAGTAAGAACATAATAGTGTTTATTTTTAAATGTAAATCAACCAAATGCCTCATGGAATCTGGACACGAAGATTCTGTTGATAGAGATACATTATAGGAACAATAAGCATAATGGCTAGCCAAAGAGCTAGGATTTACGTGGAGTTAAAGATCAAACTTTAAAACAATGTACAGTCTATGAGCCCTTAGAAGATTCTTCGGATTTGTACTTCTGTCTCACTCGCTCATCCCTTTACACCCGAGCTGATACGATTGTGAGGGTTTTTTCTAATTGAATTTGAACCGTGTCAAATAAAAATAAAAGTGATACGAATGTGAGGTTTATTTTTCAAAATAAAAATGAACCGAGTAAAAAAAAAATTAGACCTCCAATTTTTTTTTTTTTTTTTCAATTGATATACTTACTTAAAAAAACCGTTGTCTGAATCGCTCGGGTGTAAAGGGTTAATAAGAGGGTATGAGAACAAGTGAGAGACAAGTATAAACCAGAAGCACCTTTTATGAGCTATTGCACAGTATATACGAGTAGATGTTAGACGCCTGTATTCCACTGAGTAAAACCATATTGCCCTTGAAGTTTGTTACCGTTTTGTTTTGAACTCGGCTGCCATTACTGTGAAATAAGAGCTATCGTAACGTTGGCAATACGGTAACATGTCAAAGGCAACATGGTTTTATCCAGTAGAATAGTTTTACTACATAATCAGAGCAAAATTGTAAAGAGAATTGGAACAAACATGACGTAATGATACATTTTGAGGGAACTCTTACGTTCCGGTATAACATAGGTATCATGGTTTTATCGCTAAAAACGATCTCTTCCAAGCAACGGAAGTATTTAAACACAGTGTCACTACCTCATACTCAAAATTCATACATTAAACTCATTTTCTTCTTTCAAGCAGCTTCACCCCTTATCCCGCTACCATCTCGGGCGACAAAACAGTCAGTTCGCGTTTATCTGAGTTGCTTTCACTTACTCATTGTTTTCGGCGGCTTCTTCTTGCTGAAGAAGGTTACCCTATATTTATGATTACACTATTCATTTTAAAATTAAATAAAAAGTGCTGGTTACTACTGCGAATAATTCTTCGAACTATTACTAGAGGTAAAATTCCCATTATCTTAACTTTTTATTCCCAGTATTTACCAGTGGTAACAGATGGCGCTCATCTGTGATCGCGGGAACGCGGTGGATGCGAAAGCACAAGACCGGTCTGAGTGGAGGGCCCTGGGGGAGGCCTATGTCCAGCTGAGGACGTCTTTCGGCTGACATGATAAAAAGATGGGGAAAAAACCCAATTGTTACCAATGGTATCAAAGTGATAGTAACAGGTGGGAAAATTCCGGTTTTATCTATAAATATCTTCCAGACAACCTTTGACAAAAGAAACACTGCAACGTAAGTATAGAGCAAGAAAAATTAACATTTTTACTTGCTTTTACTATTGCTAACTTACATTTTTTGGCCCACCCCATATTTGAACAAAGTATCATTACATCATACATTTGACTCATATTCTCGTACAAGCAGCTTTACCCCTTATCGCTACAATCTCGGGCGACAAACAAGTCAGTCCGCGTTTATCTGAGTGTTGACCCCACGTGCGCTAGACTCGCTGGCGACGCGCCCACAACAGCACACAGAGTGGGGCAGGGTCCGTTTAAAAAAAAAATTAACGACCTTTATACATATCGCAACTACAGAACAATAGTGACCTAATTCAAAATTTCAGCTTTCGAATTTCGAGTCATAAATTAATTATTATAGAGACCTAACTTAAAATTATAATTTCTGAATTAAGTCACTATTGTTCAAAAGGTGAGATATGTATACATCGGCCCTGTTAAGTCGAATACCGTTTTGACATAAAATACATACATACCTTCACGCCTGTAATCCCAGAGTGGGGTAGACAGAGCTACAGAATTACCTACAACTTTAAAAACTTGTTGATAATTCAGTAACCACATTTTGCACAGGATATTTATCAGCGTATTAGTGACAGGTTGCAAGCCCATCGCTAAAAACGATCTCGTCCAAGCAACGGAAGTATTTACACGGTATCACGACCTCATACTCAAACCTCAAACATTCAATTCATATTCTCCTTTCAAGCAGCTTCCCCCGTTATCGCGCTGCCATCTCGGGCGACAAACAAGTCGGTCCCAGTAGTTACCAGTAGTAAGTGCTAGTTACTACTGGGAATAATTCTTCCAACTGTTACTAGTGGCAAAATTCCTAGTATTTTTACTTTTTCTTCCCAGTATTTACCAATAGTAACAGATGGGGAAAAAATCCAATTGTTACCAATGGTTACAAATTGATAGTAACAGGTGTGAATATTCCGGTTTCATCTCTAAATATCAACCTACCTGCAACCTAAGTATATGGCAAGAAATATTTGCATTTTTACTTGCTCTTGCTAACTTACATTTTTTTGGCCCACCCTATATTTACACAAAGTATCATTACATCATACATTTGACTCATATTCTCGTACAAGCAGCTTTACCCCTTATCGCTACAATCTCGGGCGACAAACAAGTCAGTCCGCGTTTATCTGAGTGTTGACCCCACGTGCGCTAGACTCGCTGGCGACGCGCCCATAACAGCACACAGAGCTGGACGTAGTCCGTTTAAAAAAAAAAAAAACTGCCTTTATACATATCACACCTCAGAACAATAGGGACAAAATTCAAAATTTCAGCTTTCGAATTTCGAGTCATAAATTAATTATTATAGAGACCTAATAGTCCAGGCAATGAAAGATTTTGGATGGAAAAGTTGAAAGCAGAATTTTTGACTTCGGAACTTTGTTTGGACTAGTTAGGAGATAAACATACTAAAAGTCCCCACCCCTAGGAGGTATAAATATATAAATTGTAAAATAATGTCTGTTGTATATAAATTGTCACTTATAGTGTTAATGTAAATTCCTTTTTTTTAATTGTTATGTAACGTTGAAATCTACGGTTACGTCTGATACTCGTAATAGCGAAAGAAATGAGCTTTGCGCTATGTTTATGTGAAATAAATTTGCCGAAATTTTAAAATGTGGTATAACTTTTCAACGGTAGTTGATATATTAATATATGTATACAGGGTGTCTGGAAAACCTTCGGAGAAATTTGGGGGGGTAATAGTTGGCACGATTCTGATCACGGGGGTATGGTTCATTTGGTTTCTGTTAATGTAAAAAAAAAAGAAGGATTAATTATATTCATTTTGTTACTTGATGTATCGCAGCCGATATCTCGACCTTGACATTTTGACGTTGATAGTATACTACTCCAACAGTTAGTAGTATCTTACGTCAAAATTCAATGTCCGAGGTCAATGACCTGAGACCATACGTTGTCACATGGTATGTAAACAAACAGTTCGCTCCATGTAAACAAAAATCAAGGTAGCATTATAATAAAAATAAATGAGTAATTTTAGTGCAACTTACTGTATTTTCGTTTTTGCAATTTGAACACTAATTGGTTTTAAATGTGAAATGACTAGGTCTCTTGTTCATGTTTTGCCGAGACTGATCATATCGTCCGTCTTTTACTGTCGAGATCTAACCATTTACCATTGTTTTCTGCTCTAAAGTAGCCCATATAACTGATTTACAGCAAAAATATTGAAGACGTGAATATTGAAAATAACATAATTTAACACTGACATCTAATGACAGCCATAAATTCATAGACTTCTCAAAGTTCAAATAGACGGATTGAACGATCCGATTATTGCTCTCCGTATTGAAGAAAAAAAAGGAGAAAAAGAAAATCGTTTATTGGTGCAAACCACAGAAAAATAATAATCAAATTAAATACAGTGAGAAAATAATTTAAAACAAAACCTTAAAACTATTTTATAAAATAATAATGCACCAAATTGGGTGCTACTCAGCATCATAGTGTCAGACATGCCGTGACGCTGCACGCGCTGATTTTCAGGGCAACCAGACGGGGAGAAAGCGCTGCTGGCTGCTGGTTCTTTCCTTTTGATCCGCATGGTATTTGTGGCAGTAGCCAAAAGTCCAAGTGCAAAACATTTTGTCGATGGATATAAAGGTCGTCGCATAATTGATTATAATAGGCTATTTGACAACATTGAAAATATACTACAAATTGTGGTCATCCTATCTGATACTAGCGTAAAATAACGTATTTCACTTTATTAAATTATGTCTATTTTTTTGGAAATTACACGAAATAATAAGATTTTTTTTTGAAATTTAATCTATGGCAAAAACGCTATGTGATGTTAGAAATACTTTATAACCTGTGAGTGTGATGTGAAGTCACATCACATGCAAGTAAACAAAACAAACCCCAAACCAAACATCGCTTCGCTTGTGACATCGCTTCCTTGACTGATTGTGATTGTAGTCCACGTTTTATATTTTCTGGGTGTTCCTTAAGCCGGCTACTCACACACCTGCTGCAGGGGCAATACGGGTCGCACGGCGGTTGGACCAATTTTAGGCTGTTCTCTACACACTAGCCTGCCGTTCAGTGTGTAACTGATAGTCCCGCTGAACGCACGTCCACGAGAAAGCCTCCTATATTGTCGAAACACCAGAGGATTGGTATCGCCTTGGCACTTTCTGTGGTGCTACCAAAAAAAAAAGGAAGAGAAGATATTGGGTGAAGAATTGGTTGCAGAAACGAAGCAAATTGTGCCACATGAATATTATGAAAGAATTGGAAGTAGATGATCTTAGAAACTTATTGCGAATGGATATTGATTCTTTTGAAGAGCTCCTGGCTATGGTAACACCATTTTATCCAATTTTGTCCACTCCGCTCGGTTGTCACCAATGAACTGACTGGAATTGCCCCAATCCTACTACACACGCAGCAACCTTGCAGGGCGGTAGACACAATCTAGGGAGCTAGGAAGGTCTTGCGCCCCTGCCGCCCTGCCGCAGGCCCAATCTAAAAATTGCTCCTGCTTGCCTACACACATCACAATTAAGGAGGCAATCAAGGGTCCAATTCCCATATTGCCCCTGCAGCAGGTGTGTGAGTAGCCGGCTTTAGTGGCCTTTTTCTTTTAAGGGTTTTTACCACAGAGTGTAATCACGTCGACCTCTTCTTACAAAGCGATCCTATTTTTCTCTTTCTTCTATGATACGAATATCTAGCAACAACATGTATGATGCCAGCTTTAAATGTAATTTTGATAAAACGTAACGTGTAGGTAGGATTTTTTGTTTACAAATGAAACCTAAAACTCTTTTCATAAAGAGTTTTAATGGTCCAAGATTTAAAAAGATAATATGTCAAATTGTCAATAATTAATTATTGTGTTTTTTATTCGTCGGAAGCCCTGATAGTGGTACAAATCAATGAAATACAGCCATGATTCATGATCTCGTAAAAGAAGTAATGTGCCTACGAGTGCAAGTGCTATTTTAGCCGTGTGAGTGTGAGAAAAGTGTGAGTAAAAATCACAATCGTAAGTTTCAGTTTTAGATTATTTCACATAATAGCCCTTATCAGACACCGTCTTTTCATTCACATTAGAGGATAATGTGTCAGTTTTCTAAACTCCATGGAGCTTTTGACCATGATTGGAAACATTGTTCATAAGGAACAACTTGTTTATTTACATTACGTTGTGACACATATCGTCGGTGAAACTGCAAAACCGCGTAAGTGACATTTTAAATAAGGAGCAAAATGCACCTTTTTAATAAGACCGTAAGGTTTATTTTGCTCTATCATAAATTTGTTACTTACGCGGTTTTGCAGTATCACCGACGATATTATGAATGAATCAGTTAAGATGGGGCACACTGAGAGCATCGTCAGGAAAGTCGATGATAAATCTGTCTGTAACTCAGTCAAATATTAACTTAAACAAAAGTTACCAATATAGGGATGATCCAAATCATCCACCCTATCTACAGTTAAAATTTCTCCGAAGGTTTTCCAGACACCCTGTATATATTATTAAAGAAAATTCAACTTTTTACAAGGTATGTAGGAGGTTGTTTTTCTCAGATGATGTATTTGCAAGTTAGAGAGCAATGTATGACAAAAAACGTGAGGTCAAAAACACATTTTTGAAAATCGACCGTTTTTCGGAGTTCATATCTAGACAACTATTGAAAATAGGTAAAAAACATAAAGACCAAAGTTGTAGAGAATTTTATCAGCTTTAATGATGTAATACAACAACATTTCCTATGACGCATCGTTTTCAAGATGTAAACAAAAAACCAAAAAATGGGACCTTCTTTGTGCCCCCCCCCCCCCTCCCCCCTAGGGCTCACCTCCTAGGGGTGGGGACTTTTAGTATGTTTATCTCCTAACTAGTCCAAACAAAGTTCCGAAATCAAAAGTTCTGCTTTCAACTTTTCCAGCCACACCCCCTTTTTAAGCACTCATTGACAGAACTATAACTTGAAATTAAAATTTCTGAATTAAGTCACTATATTGTTCTAAAGGTGCGATATGTATACATCGGCCCTGTTGAGTCGAATACCGTTTTGACATAAAATAATTGAAAAAAAACATAACATAATACAAAACTATGGATTTCTAGTAACATCAGCTAACCTATTACACCTAGTGTTCCATAGGACTCGAGCCTTTTTAGCCCGAATTTTAAAGCTCCGGAGGTCCTTTTAGAGCTGGCTTAATGGGATGGGTTTCCAAGAGCTAGTGATTTTAATAAGGCCGTAGTCTTAAAAAAGGCTAGCCTTTTTTTTAGGGTTCTAGCTTTTTTAAAGGCTTAAGCCTTTTTTTAAGGTTGTAGCCGCTAACTTGAGTCGAGCTGAGCCTTATAAAATGCTTAACTTTTATGAATTCAGTCGCAGTTCGTATCATATTCGTAAAAATCAGTTGTGTATTTCTGTTGCCGCTATACAACAAATAATTAAACTCAAAAAAAAACATTAAAAAATATTTTTGTACTCGTCGATTAAAATGTTTGTATTACGATTTCATAGAGAATACTGTAACGTCACTCTTTTCATCGTTGAATAGTCTATGTTACTTCCGAAACAACCGAAATAACTATTTCGATACGCTCTAGACAACCGAAAAAAAATTGAAAATAGACCTTCGTATTTAAATAATATGTGCCCTTGTTTAAGGAGACTCGATGCGGTACAAAATTTGCCAATATTGTATGGCGTTTTGGAACGTAGCAGCATCGCGTCATCTGTCAAAAATCTACTTAAACTTGCTGCTGTATCCAGGACATTAAAAAAAACCGGTGGTGTGATAACTTTTCTTTTAAAAGCCAAGAAGTTTACGTTTTCTCTGTGGAAATAAAAATCATCATTCATAAAGATTTCATAGAGAATACTGCAACGTCACTCTTTTCATCGTTGTTACTTCAGAAACAACCGAAATAACTATTTCGATACGCTCTAGACAACCGAAAAAAATTTGAAAATAGATCTTCGGATTTCCATATGTGTCCTTGTTTAAGGAGCCTCGATCCGATACAAAATTGCCAATCTGTGGCGTTTCGGAACGTAGCAGCGTCGCATCATCTGTCAAAAATCTACTTTTAGTTTTCTTATATACTCGTATTAATGACTTACATTATTAATTTTAATGAACTCGTACAAAAAGTATTGTTCACAATAGTGTCATAATTAAGCTTTTTAATCTCGTACCTTACTTAGGCCACTCAGCAAGCTTCGTGGCCTAAACACGGTACTCGACTAAAAAGCTCTCTATTATAACACGATTACGAAAAATACTATTTTATAAACTCAAAAATATTTGTCTCCGAGCCTCAAGAAGCTTGGAGGCAAAAATATTTTTAAGTTTCAATATTTTTACAAGGACTTATAAATGGTTCACTAATGTTTCACCGAAATACGTTTGGCCGAATGAGTCGTTTGGCAACTGTTTCATTTCCTAACCCGCTTATATTTCTGTAACTGTAAATATTTCAGATTTTTTTAAAAATAGCTAACCTAACCTAACCTATAGTCTACACAATGGTACAAAAATAAATCCTGAAATATTCACAGTTACAGAAATATATGAGGGTTGGGAAATGAAACAGTTGCCAAACGACTCATTCGGCCAAACGTATTTCGGTCAAATGAACGGACCCCCTTATAAATACTTGTAATTTCTGAATAACAACGCGCAATGACTATTTCACATCCTCGCATTGTACCACGCTTTGCCAATATGTCTGCTTCCTCGTTACCTCTTAACTCACCTAAAAAAAGACAGACCGTTCATTTGACCAAAAGTACGTTTTATAATCATAACGACGCTTGAAAGGCAAAATGGGATAAGCGATTTTTTTTGTGATTATGAGTTATATATCTCGTTCAAATCAGCAGATTTTCCGCATCGCATGAGCTAGGTCTCGTGCCCATATGACGACTTCTGTGTCGCTTATGCGTTTTTAGAAACACCGTTCTATTTTTGTTACTAAGCAACGTCGTTTTTACAGGTTTTTGAATATTGGAGATTAGATATTTTTTTTAAAGGTTACTTGGACTGCTTGGCTGTTTTCATTATAATTATCATGGTCATAAATCATTTATTGCAAGATTGTGGCTGCTTTAACTATGCATTACAGACTAATAAATAAATATCAAGGGACAATATGAAATCAATTAACTTAGACCCAAACTAAACTCTAGGCTTGTAATATGGGTACTAAACAACGATATAAATATATAAAAAAAATACTTAAATACATACAAAACATCTAAGACTCAGACACAAATACTCCTGCATCCACTCCTTATCACAAAAATATTTGCCCATACTGGATTCAAACTCGGGACCATTAGCGCCATAGGCAGGTCACTACCAACTAGGCCAACCCGTCGTCAAACTACTCAGTTGTGAAATCTTTTCAATACAGCACCACAGAAACTTTGACGTTTAAAAACAGAGCGCAAAATTGGATTTTGCTGCAAGCGTGAGACAAAGATCTCTCTCCACGCTCTTGATTCAATTATAGAATCCTTCGATTACTCGGGATTCGAAATCAACACTTGCAGCTAAAACCAACTTTGCTGTCTTGCGCAACTAACACAAAAAAAATATGAAAACATTGTTTATTGTCTGGGGGACCCTGTTTCTGTGGGAAAATGTGTCGAGGCTTTCTATGTGGAATGTCTTGCTAAAAGGTGAGTGTAATTTCTAAAATTTCTATATTTTTTATTACTACTATATTGTGAGTTTTGACACATTTTCCTGCTCAACACCGCATGTTTTTTTTTAAAATAATTATATAATGCTAGTAACTTTATTACTATATCAGCAATATTTAAAACACGACTGACTGTTGAGATTCTTGCGGCGTTTCTTCTCAGTAGTGGTCTCTTATGAAGCGCTGGTAGATTTTTGACGTGTAAAAGTGCCCGTGCGGCCTACTTACTGAATAAACATCTTTTTCTCAAAAATTACCGGAAAAGTTGACATTACTAACTCCATACTGAGACGCGAAGTACATAGTTTACTGACAGTTCCCAAATAAATAAATAAAGCGTGTTCGCTACACAAACCCGCAATGTTGCATACAAATTTCATTGTTATCTAGTTTGTAACTTTTTTGAAAGTGAAAATGGCCATAATAAAATGAGAGCACAAGTCTTATACATCCATATTTTATTCGAAACGTAACTTTTTTATCTGTGTCTGGAATAGCTTGAGTTTTTTTCTAAAAAAAGCTTGCGTTTCTCCTTGTCATAAACATAAAAGCGGTAAAGAGTGATGTTATTTCACGTGAAGTTTCTGTTTATATGCGATTTGTATCTTGCGATTTTTGAGAAAAGCACTATATATGATTCGGCAGGAACGGCAATTCTGCCGTGCTAGTGTAAAAGGCGACTTTTCGACAAAAGACACTTTCGAGATAATCGCAAAAAAGTGACCGAAATCTTCATTTTCATATTTCTAGGTAATTTAAACAGATATTGAAATGAAACTTTTTGGGTCGGATAGACATTGTGTTTTACTAGTTTTCTACATAAGTAATGTATTTTTATTACCTACAGTTTTTTTTTTACACGCATTTTTTCCTTTTTGTTTTGTTGCCGATTAATAATTGCCACTGAAAAACAAGCAAAAAGGCGGTATATGAGCACTATACCGCCTTATAGGCTTGATTTTCCTTCATACGTCTTCATACTAAACTAGGGCTTGAACGTATCACAATAATGCTTAATTAAAAAGACGTATTTGCAACATACCGCCTTATTGCTTAGTACAAAATATTTTTTGAATAATTCTGATCTAAATAATAACGCCGAATAACAAAAATACGTTTATCTTGTCTAGTACGCAAATCAAAAAAATATGGTTTGTTTTCGTATCGATCATTTTATATTTATATACTAGTCTAAAAAAACGTATGTCTTCATAAGTCAGACGAAATACGGTTTTTTAATCTAGTACTACGATGAAAGGTTAGACTAATTGCTAATTAAAACCATCATAAATTCGGTACAAATATATTTGAAATAAACAAAAATTAACAGTTAAATCACAGGAAATATTATCTCTTCTAAGATTGGTGTCGTGTTATAGTTATTCAATAAATCAACAATAATACTCTTTGATTCGTCTGTATGACGCACTGTTAATCAAAACTTCTTTTTTAATTATTTTAATTTAAACATAATCAGTCTCATAAAGTAATTGAATTGCAATTTTGGGAGGACTTGCCAGAATCCAACCATGAAAAAGTCGATGAATTATAGGTTAAAAATACTTAACCTATAATTCATCGACATTTTCTTGGTTGAATTCTGGCAAGTCCTCGCAAAATTTCAAGCTAAGAGCAGGCATTAATGGACCTAGTTTACGTACTAAATTCTGTTTTCGACTTGCGTCTGTCTATCCCTCGGAAGTGTGTGTGCGATGAAAGCATCGGGCGATTTCCTTTTGC
The DNA here is from genome assembly GCA_927399475.2 of Acleris emargana. NCBI lineage: Eukaryota > Metazoa > Arthropoda > Insecta > Lepidoptera > Tortricidae > Acleris > Acleris emargana. The sequence continues at coordinate 4,085,016 of OV656858.1, forward strand.
TTTGGTAAATGTTTCTTTACTAAAATGAAACTCAATATATTCTCCTTGCAATAACCCTAATGTAGCCTAAGCACTTTTAAATAGAATTACTCAAATCCTGGTCCTCGTGGAACCAATTATAATAGCTAAAATTTTATTTTTATTTTATTTTTACCTAATTCCTACTACATCTATCTACCTAACCTAATAACTTAGTCACCATAAGTAACATTCCTAGTCTATTAAGCTTCCTATTCCTAACAACCTATTTTAAAAGTAAATTAGTTTTGGCATGTGATCGTCAAGTAATCTAATATAACCCAATAGTTGTGAACCTATAGTAACCCTAGAATTCTTTAAGTCTTTGTTTTAAGTCCTAGCTATACTAATACTCTCTAGAATATTGATACCTAAATATTTACAATAATATGTGGTTGCCGGGTTAGAATAGTGCCACTCCATGTCTTCCCGTGGATGTCGTAAGAGGCGACTAAGGGAATAAATGCTTGTAGTACTATTAGGCGATGGGCTTGCAACCTGTCACTAATATGCTGGTAAACATCTTAGCCTATTTGTGCAAATTGTGGTTACTGAATTATCAACAACTTTTTAAAGTTGTAATTTTTAGCTCTGCCTAGCCTACTCTGGGATTACAGGCGTGAAGGTATGTATGTATGTAGACTATAATTTAAAACTTATCTAACACTATCCTAGTTTATTTAATGACTCCTAACCACTTGAAATTCAACCTACGTACTAAGTGAATTGGTTTTAAAGATAAAGTTAATATGTACCTATAGTAGATATAATTTATGAAACCGAAGTCTAGATTAAAGCAAATCTAAGAATTCCCTTCCCTTAGGGAAGGAGGAACTTTACTTGTGAGAGGACCTTGTGCAGGGTCCGTCCGGGTTGGTACCACCATCTTATCCATTAACCTACCGCCAAGCAGCAGTGTTCGCATTGTTGTGTTCCGGTTTAGGGATAAGATAGCCGGTAAAATGACTAGCATGGAGGCATTCCATCTTAGTCCTCAGGGTTGGCAGTGCATTTGCAGTCTTGTGAATGCGAATGTCTATGGGTCACAGTTTCAACTTACCATCAGGTGGCCTGTGTGCTCGTTTGCCTTCCTATGCCATAGAAAAAATAAGGAGATCTCCTCCATACGCTCTGGGATCGCTATCCCTAGACCTTAGTCTACCTCAATAGTCATCCTCCATAGACAGGTCAGACTCCTTGCCAATATGTACGAATAGTCAGTCAGTCGTATAGTAAGGGAAGAAAAGGGTCAAAATATAAATTGAGTGTTTAAAAACTCAATTATACAGTAGATTATTTATCGTTCAATAAAGCGATAGTTATACTTTGTTATTTTTATATCATATAATATTGTGACTCAAGATTGATATTGCTTGCTTCACCTTTAAGTCTATATTTGACTTGAGTTTTATATAACTAAATGAGATGTTCAATTTCACTAAGTATCCATGTTTAACTTTAATAGTAAAACAGTGGGATACAGAAGTCATTTTGACTTCTAGCTAGATTGAGTCCTCATGTTAGTGAAATATATTATGAAAAGTAAATAGACAAATCTTACTATAGTCACTTTATCATTTACTGATATATTTGTTTTATGGTCTATAAAATATTCACTTTATAAAAGGACTTAACCATCTCTGTAAGCTAATTATTGATATTCTAGATTTGCTTTATTTCCATAAAACTCTCTCCATAAAAACTTTATTATTTATTTGTATATTTGTATAAATGCATTATAAAAAAAGGACTTATTTCTTTAAGCTAACTATAGATGTTCTAGTTTTTTTTATTGTTCATGTTTTTCTTAGATACTAATATAATTCATAATTGGGATAGTTCAAATTTTTTAAATTACTCTAATTAGAAATCCATTTCGAGGAATGGGGTTCTAAAGCCGTTCTGCATGATTAAGTTTTTGTTATATTTATTTATTTTGGACATTTCGACAAAAGTATATTTGACCGTGTGGTTTGACTTTCGTTTTTGGCTTGAAGCCCTCCCAGGTGTGTCTTACGGGTTAGGCGTAAACCGCTTGAAATAGTATGTTTTATTATACTATTACAATCACTTTTTAACGTAACTTATCATGTAATTCATCGATAAAATCTCTGTTAAATAAATAAAGATATAAAAACAAAACTATTCGGTCAAATACAAAATTAATGAAATGGGTCTCTTAAAATTACCTTTTCTTTTGTATTAGATTATAAAAACCATGAGTTATTTTTTTGGTCTATCCCAATTATGTTAGTTCTCCAAAAAAATATATCATATATTAATTTATATATTTATTTTATTTATTTTTACTGTACTCAGGTAACAAACATTTAGAATGGTATTATGTACTCAGTTTTATGATTTATCGTCAATTCGTCGTCCTCGTCTTTTCGCGTGATAACGGGCGCCAGCGCACACGCACCTTCATTACCCGTAACGTCACCGAACTGAAGGGCGCCCGAACGCGAGCACTCCCGTCCGCGGGGGGTATGTAGGAGATTGGGGATTATACGGTTTTATTAAGTAGCATGGGTCGACTGTGGATATTCGAATAGTAATCTAGCGTTAAAAACTACCTCTGTCCCAAGTAAAAATACCGTATCACAAAATAAAAGTTTTTTTAAACAAGTTTATCATTATTTAAAACTCGGCATTAACTAGACTAAAATACCGCAAAATACTGACATACGGTCTTTTTGTCTAGAAAACTCTGTTACGTTCATTTAAATTATGAGCAAATAGAAAAAAACATTTGAAATACTAAGTTAAAAGGCGGTAAAATATGTTATTCGTTCTTTTTACTTAGTAATCTGCAATTACGGCCTTATAGAGTAGTTCAACTTATTAATAAATAAAACCTACACCAGACAATAATGCGGAGTGTCTTGTTTTACGTCTTTCTAATGTAGTATTGTGTAGTTACCGCTTTATTCATTAGTATTTGCTGGAAAATAGTCTGTTATACGGTCTTTTTCCTTATCGTATCTTCGCAACCAAGCCTCTTATCGACAAACGGGTAAGATGGGTCGACGCGGCTTGTTCTCCATATCACGATGGTCATAACAACTCAATTTGGTCAAAATGTCGAATGATCGCCTTTTACACTAGCACGGCAGAATTGCGGGCCTCGTATTTTTAACCAATACTCGCCCTGCAATTGCCTGCTTCACTGCCTAGGCATTAATGTACTATTATCTTTTTTTTTTATCTCGGCTACTGTTACATTATGTGTACTGTGCTGAATGGGTGCACACAAATGGATGATTTCGGGTTGTCGTGTGTCCCCAGCTGTGTCGGGGATTATCAAATAAATTAGCACACGTGTAGTTTTGTGCTTGTTTCCTTTTGTAAGGCTAGCGGGAAAGTTTTGGTAAATAGTGATGGGAAAAGGCACGGGTATACTCGTAGTTACGTGTGCGTGTGGCGAGATAAGGCTGAATGAGATCGGGTTGTCGTGTGGCCCCAGATGTGTTAATTAGTTTTTTTTTTAATGACTGGAACGCTCTTGGCTTTTTAACCTATCAATAGATAAGGTCGAAATTTTTATTTATATTAATAAGTATAATTTTTAATACTTTTCACATTTAAAAGAAATCGAGTTTTAAAAAAAAGACTATATTTTATATTAAAGATTGAAGAATTTAATTTGTTGATGGCAAACTTTATTTTGATATAAACTCTTTATTGTGTTAATTTAAAACGAGAAGTCTGTTTTTGTATGCATACTTCATTTATTGCACTGGTATCATTGACTCGATACATCTGTGTCAACAAATTGAGGGCCGCTTGATTGATGCGAAACTGTGAGACGTCACTTCACTTCACAATTCGTGCTCCTGTGTCGTAATCGCTTTCCAGTGACTCATTTGTGCGATTTAAATTTTAATTATTTCTTGAATTTATTTTTATATCATGGTTCGAGCGAAATGATAACTTCATAATTATATTTCTTGCTGGTCCAAACTTTGAGATCCCCTGAAATGTCACTTTGACAGTGACGTAACTTTGTTTAAATTTTTTCTGTGGAAATAAAAATCCGACTTTAGTTCAGGCATAGATAAAAGCCAAAAAAACAATGCAGGTACATAGTTGAGTAGTATTGTTAAGAAATGTATGGAGAAATTTTAGACAAAAATAACAATTGGTATTCATTGATAGTATAATTGAGTGTGAGAATAAAAGACATTGCAATAAAATGAAGAGCAAAGCTTCTTTTTATTTAAATTATTTTAAAGGTGTAAATAATAATATTAACAATCTAGTTGTTTTAAACTTTACCGTATATTCCACAATGATATTTCATATTAAGATACGTTATGCTAAACGCATTTAAACCCGTCGCCAATTATTGACAGTTGCTACGATACCATATTTCTACAGACAAAGACGACATTCCGTAGCGAACGCTATTGTTAGAAAGAGATAAATAGTTGTTTCAAATTGCTCGCCATTCTCGTCAAGACAAGCGCCCAGTCACGGCAGCCATTAAGATACCCGTCTTTATCGCACTCATGCGTTATCTCATTGTGTATCTCATGTTTCACAGGTGATAGTGCCGCCAATGCAAATTAAACAAATGATGGCGAGATGAAAACAAAATGTAAAAAATATTTACGGTACTTACGAATTAATCAGACATCCTTTCTTCCTTTAACAGTTACCCCCTTACTAATAAACGTTGAGTAACGGTTATATAGCTATACAATGTTTTGTCCTTATCTGTCATTGTGACATTTGAATTTGACAGATAAGGACAAAACATTGTATAGCTATATAACCGTTACTCAACGTTTATTAGTAAGGGGGTAACAGTATAATTTCGGCTGGCTCGAAAAACACAAGACGGCTTTTCTTATGAAATAAATATATTTTTTAGTTTTAGGATGTAAAATTTAATTGTGTTTGATGCGTGCGTGTCAGCGGCCGCGATGCAACTAAACAGTAGTAAGGTAAATTACCTTCCTTCTTGAGGAACGCTGTTGCGAGCAAATGACGTATCTTAATAAAAAATATCATTGATATTCCATCGATTTGCCGTTCATAGAGATATTCAAAAATACCTTGATATTTTTATGTAAATTTAAAAGCTAACTTATAATTTTTTACAAAAAAAGGGTTCCGTACCCATGACTTAGCATAACGCTTAAAAATGCTTTGAAACAAACATCAGCCTTCTAATATTCCAAATCAGAGGTCGTAAACCTAAAATGAACACCAGGATATTTAAGCACGAGTTTCAAATAGCGGAACCAACGGCGCTATGGCGGTATTCGCAGAAACGTTTACCCACGTCAAAGTTTCAGTTGGGAGTGAATTAAATTTGCCAACCACTGGACGAGGACTGTATTAAATAAACTACGTTATGACACTGCCCGGTTCATTTTGAGTCTGTTATTTGGAATTGGCTAGTTGGAGCTGTTAAATTTTAGTTTTATAGTAATTGTGAAAGTTTGGGAGGTTGTTAATAAATAACATAATGATGTTCAGATGTTTGGATCGACTCGTATAACGGCTATGTGTTAATACAAGGGTGAGAAAAAGAGTTTTTTTCGTTATATCAATTATTATAATTCGAAAACCATTTCGAAGAATAGGGTTTTAAAGCCGTTCTGCGTTATTAAGTTTTTAAAATATTTATCAATCCGGATATTTTTACAAAAGTATATTTAACCTTTGTTTGACTTTCGTTTTCGGCTTGAAGCCCTCCCTGATGTATATTACGGGTTAGGCGAAAACCGCTTGAAATAGTATGTTTTAATGTACCATTACAATCACTTTTATCAATAGATATTATTTAATGGTTGTAATTTATTAGAAAATTCCAACCGAAATTGAAATTAATCATGTCAATGGACGAAATGGCTCACAAGGCCCATCTCAACCCCCCAATAATAATAATACTTGAATCAACCATCTTATCCATTAACCTACCATCTTATCCATTAACCTACCGCCAAGCAGCAGTGTTCGCATTGTTGTGTTCCGGTTTGGGGATAAGACAGCCGGGGAAATGACCAGCATAGAGGCATTCCATCTTAGTCCTCAGGGTTGGCAACGCATTTGCAGTCTTAGGATTGCGGTCTTGTGAATGCGAATGTCTATGGGTCTCAGTTTCCACTTACCATCAGGTGGCCTGTGTGCTCGTATGCCTTCCTATGCGACAAAAAAAAAACAACTTTTATTGAAGCTGTGAAAAAAAGTAATAAATATTCCGTATTGTATTGTATTTCATGGTAAGGGTTTCGGGACCCAACATTTCCGCAACCGAACCGAAATAGAGACATTTAATTATTTACGCAGCAACATTAATACTAGTGATCCGTGTCAAGTGTCTCAACTTCACCAGAGTTGAATCTATTCCACACTAATTATAAATGTTAAAGTAATTTTGTCTGTGGGCTTGCAACTCTCTCTTAAGATTTTAGTGTGTTATTTGAAATATTTTTAATTTGCTATTTATAGATTTATATAATGCTAGACTAAGTAGTACCATTGTAATATTAAATAAATTTAAAAAAATAACTGACTGAGTTTCTTGCGGCGTTTCTTCTCAGCAGTGGTCTCCTCTTGTGAAGCGCTGGTAGATTCTTGACGTGTAAAAGTGCCCGTGCGGCCTACTTACTGAATAAATGTCTTTATCTTTATCTTTTATCTTTAACCACTGTACCGATTTTGATAAAACATTGTAATAATATAACTAAAACTCTAAGAAGGACATAGTATATGTTTATCTGGGAAAATTGGACAGTTCCCGTAGGAAGAGTGATAAAAGACTTCTACGCAGACGGAGTCGCAGGCAACCGCTAGTTTACATACAGGATGGAAATAACCAACGCTAAATGGACGGCAACTACCTTAAATATTGCAGATAGCAAGTTCTACGCAAAAGACTTACTTTTATTTTTAAAAAAAAACTTTGTTTGTAAATTTTTTTTAAACTGCCTTGTCTGGGACTTGAGCTGACAAAATATGACAAATAATATTAGGAGACAATGTCACACCAATTGACCTAGTCCCAAACTAAGCTTGTACTAGGTTCTAGACAACGACATAAATACTTTTATAGAGAAATATATACCTACTTAAATACATCGAAAACATTCATGACTCAGGAACAAATATTTGCTCCCATCACACAAATATCTGCCTTTACCGAGATTAGAACCCAGGACCGGTAGCTTCGTAGGCTGGGTCACTACTAGTGATAGGTGGTTTGTAAGTTTCAAAAGTGAAACTTTCAATTAAAATTTCATGCAATATTCTGAAAGTTACTAAAGTGAATTCGTTTAATTTCCGAAAATTACTAAAGTTTTTTAATGTAACAACATACACCGTGTCCAATAAGTTTGCATACAGTTTAGATTCTCAATAAAATAAATGTACAAACAGTTAATACAATCAAAAGTATATTTTATTAATGGCCCACTTATGTATAATATTTACAAAAAATGTTTCGGAATAACTCCACCTTTAACTTTTTTTACTAACTTCAAACATTTCTCAAATGAATCACACGCGGCACGCACCGCTATCATTGGTATTTGGTCCCATATATGCTCGATAACCTTTTTGAAAGGATCCAGGTTTGCGATTTTATAATCAAGTAGTTTCGAGAGCATGTACGACCACACGAAATAATGAAATACATTCAAGTCCGGAGAACTGGGTGGCCATTCAAGTTTCGGCAGAAAATCGGTCAAATTAGCCTGACACCAAGCTTGAACAGCGTTTGCCGTGTGTGAAGGAGCTCCGTCTTGTTGGAAAACATAATAATTCGTTCTCAAACATCCTTTTTAAATTTGGAGCAACAATTTTCTCCAAAACCTCGGATTTATAGTATTGAGCATTGATTTTAACGCCTTTATCGATAAATACTAGAGTTAGTTTACCCCGCTTACAAACTGCACCCCACACCATCACCGATGGTGAGCTCTGGAACCTAGGAACATATTTCTGTTTGTCCGGAAGGTCTTCTATCATTGGTGCCCACAATCGATCATTTTGGGCGTTATGAGGCTGTTCTAACACGAACAGTTTCTCGTCAGAAAATACAAACTCATCCCCTGCGTGCCAAGAAAGTATTATGTTGGATCTTTGTACTCTCTTTTTCTTGGTCGCTTCGAAAATGCCGTGAACTTTTCGTTTTTTGTAGGCATGGCATCCAAGATCCACCCTCAAAATATTGTGTACCCTTTTGAAATTTTCAGCTCCGGAGCCAATTTTCGGATAGAACGGTGTTTTTTTCGCTCTCTCACAATCTTTACTACTCTATCGGTTCTAGCTGAACGTGGCCAACCGGATATTTTCCTGTCTTCTACTGAGGAGGTCTCTTTATACCTTTTGATTGTGGTGTAAACTAGATTATTTAATTCCATAGCACCTGGGCTGTCGCCATTGCTAAATTTTCTGATAATCGTTTCACGAAACTGTTTCATCGTGGATTAAAAGCAAACTACAAATGCTTGACGTTTGAAACGATTTTATTTTGTTAACGACACCATACTTTATAAATTAAAATAAGAATTCGATGGCCTGTAGTCTGTATGTCTTTAGGGTTAGTGCAAAAAGATGTGTATTCGAATTTATTGGACACGGTGTAAGTAACGGAAACTCTTCATGAAATTTAATAGTAGGTACATTATTGCCTAGGCAGTGAAGCAGGCAATTGCGAGCCGAGTATTGGTTTAAACGGACGAGCTTGCTCGTCCGTTTAATAATGGCCCGCAATTGCCGTTCCTGCCGAGGCATATATAGTGCTTTTCTCAAAAATCGCAAGATACAAATCGCATATAAACAGAAACTTCACGTGAAATAACATCACTCTTTACCGCCTTTATGTTTATGACAAGGAGAAACGCAAGCTTTTTTAGAAAAAAAATCTCAAGCGTTAAGTTACGTTTCGAATAAAATATGGATGTATAAAGACTTGTGCCCTCATTTTATTATGGCCGTTTTCACTTTTTAAAAAGTTACAAACTAGATAACAATGAAATTTGTATGCAACATTGCGGGCTTGTGTAGCGAGCACGCAATGTATATTTTTTTTAATTTGGGAACTGTCTGTAAACTATGTACTTCGCGTCTCAGTATGGAGTTAGTAATGTCAACTTTTCCGGTCAATTTTGAGAAAATGAAATTTACTTGTGTCGGAATCATTTCCATCTAATCATCTAACTTTCAGAAGCTTTAATTTTCCTAGTTAAGGATAGTTTTGTAATGTTTCAGTAATCGCCAATCACTAGTCACTACCAACTAGGCCAGCGCGTCGGCAAAGACATACAGACGCACAGACAGACAGTAGCCAGGCGTGGGCGAAGCGGTCCCTCGTCGCCCAAGGGCCGTAAACCCTAAATACATAGTACGAAAAGGGTCTCACTGATGCGATTTCGCCCACACTTCTAGTTTAGCCCACGCTACGCCACTGCACACAAAACACCCCTCTTTGTATGTCGGGGGTTAGAATAGATCCACCCGGATCTTGATAATATCTGGGCAGGCTAGCCCAAGGATACATAATAATTATTACTCACTTTAGTTTGTCAATAAAACGAAATATCCAGGTTAATAATGACCACCATTACCGCATCCTTTTGCGAGCGTTAATGGCTTTAGGTACTATCCTTTCCGACCCGTTCGCTCATTGTTTCGTAAAACATTGTTTACTCATTAGAAAATTAACGTTTATGGGGAAATAAAATGTAGATAGTTGTGGTTAGGGTTGGGTTGCTTGCTGTTAATAATAGGGAGTAAAGTGGGCTTTTATACGCGTGTTTATAAGATTTACGAGAATTTTCGCATTATTAATTTCGTAATCTCCGAGTACCGCCGTTCGGTGCCGGCAAGAGTTGAACAGCTCCGATCACGGCCGAGTACCTACCATAAGGACCGGTCAGAGCTGGCGGAAGCCGTTCAGCGTCTTCGACGGCCGAACATAGCCGGCGACGACGGCCGAACAGAGCCGATGACGGCCGAAGTAGCTACTGATGCGTTTGTATTTGTCTATTTGAATTATTAACACGTGTAACACGTCTGTCCGATTCCCAACTCACGTTGTTACTCTAACAACCAGTCTCCAAAAATGAGATTTACGATTGCCGATCACCCGCTGTTGCCTACATCTGTTCATCCGGCTCAACGGCTGTACGCGTGCTGTCTGACGTCTCGACGGTAGTACGGAGCACGGGAGAGCCGACCGTCGCTTTACAACTGTTGCGATAGCAAATCGCAGGCGATCGGGCGTCTCGACGGCCGCAAGGAGGATGAGACTGCTGAACGCAGGTGTCCAACCGCGGAGACGGCCGATCGGCTAAATGCGAATAGTGTGGTGTAAAACAGTCGGTGAAAGCCGACTCCGCGTCGACTGGTTTGGGGAGACCCTTACTCATTCAAATATCGATATAGAAAGTTATATAACCGCAAAGTGACATGCATAATATTATAACTATAAAAATTGAACGCCGACTATTTCCGATGGAAACGTAATAAATTGTTCCACGCGAATGGAGTTGGTGTTTGATATCGTATATCTAACGAGTTTTAAAAAAGCAAGCGTTAAAATATCGCCGTTGCAGCATGACACTAACACACACACACACAAACCTTCCATTTTAGTATAAACAAAGACGCTTTCCACCGTCTGACCCTCTGTATATCCGCTGAGATCTTTCAAACTATGCAACTTATTTTAATGCATTTTTCATCAATAGATAGATCATAATAGTTCATGGGAAAGGTTTTTATATAATAAATTATGATATGGATCATACACACTTGAAACAACAAGTTGGTCTGTGGTCAAAAAATAAAGTTAAAGGGTAGTGTGGTAAAGGTAATACTAAAGTAGATCTGACGCCATTTATGCGGATATAGGATCAGCGCTTTTTCTCCACTCGTCCCTATCCAGTGCGCACTTTTGCCAATTCCTCGCAAACGACTCTAGGTCATCCCGTCATCTCCTTCTGGGTCTAACTCTACTACGATGTCCGTCGCGTGGAAGCCAATAGGTGGCCCATCTCCCATCGTGCATGCGGCAGATATGGCCAGCCCAGTCCCATTTTAACTTCGCGGTCTTCACACCAACATCAGCAATACCAGTTTTGGAGCGCAGTTCTGTGTTCCTCACCCTATCGAATTTTCCGAACCCCAGTATGCAACGCTCCATTTCTTTTTGGCAAACCTTGAGGCTTGAGCCTTTAGGCTTTTGATTCTGTCAATGACCACGTGACGTTTTTGCACCTTATGTTAGGATCGGTAGGAAGCACATGTCGATGAGTTTTCTTTTTAAGTAATAGGAAGGGTGCCTTTCATCAGTTCCTTCATGGACCAGTAGCTACTCCAAGCATTTTCGATCCGTCTATCGATCTTAACAACGTTATATTCTGGTATTTCCATGGGAAAGGCGGTAACCTAAATCTGTGTATGACCCTAGAGTGTTATAGAAAACTCCAATAAACAAGCGAAGCGAGGGCACCCCCTATTACAGTCAGCTGCAGAGAAAAAGATACCCCCCCCCCCCCCTCCTGGTAAGGATCGTTTTTTTTCAAAAACCTGTGGTTAAATTTAGATGATTTTTGGGTGAATTGAAGATTTTACCCTAACCACAGATTTCGAAAAAAAACAATCTTTACCAGGAGGGGGGTATCCTCTTCTCTGCAGCTGACTGTACAAATAAAACAACATTCCTTAAAATCTTACACGACATGTATTTTCTAAACACCACTTCCAATTCCCCTCACAAGAAGCCATTTCATAAAGCAATTTAAAAGGCAGAAACGTTCAAAACGAATAAAAATGGCCTTTCGAAATAGCCAATCACTACCGAGGGGCAAAATCTCATTTCCGTCGTATAAAAAGGACACGGGGAATATTTTTAATTTCGTCTAATATGTCCTAGGGATTCAATTGGTACATTTCTTTTGCGATGCGGTAATGAGCGTGTTTCTCATTCGAACCGCGCGCCGGCCGACTATTTGTGCTGGGCCATAAAGTTTTGAAGAAAAGTACTATTTAAATAAATAAATAAACATCAAATTATTCTCACACAAATCAACCAAGTCCCAAACTATGCTCTGGCTTGTACTGTGGGTACTAGACATCTATAAACATACATATATAGAGGAATTTAAGTACAAACTTAAATACAAGAGGACCATCCAACACTCAGGAATAAATGTTAGCGCTCATTACACAAATATCTGTCCATCCCAGCAATATGCAATATGTTTGTCACCACCCTGTTAGTGTTATAATATAGCAAATTTATATCATGATTTTTGAGTCTAGAAGGTTTTATATGTATTTAAGTAACACTACACATTAATCTGGAAATATTTCTTACCAAATTTGATAAACACGAATTTCAGCTCGTAAATTCCGAATAATCACATACCGACTTATTAAAATCCCGAAAAATATTATTCCGAATTTTGTCATTCCGAATATCCTTATTCATTTGAAATTTTTGCAGCCTGAATTATCTTTTTTATTTATTTCAAATAAGCGCCTGACAAAATATTGTATAAATACATTGAATAATGTTTAATATGCATGCATAATGCTCAAAAACTGTAGGAAATGTCCGACAAAGTCGACGGAGCTCTTGTTAACCTAACCTAACCTATCAAGGGAAAATTAACCTAATTTTGTAATGGGCTCGTCTTCTCACCTAATTTTCGTTTCAAGTAGAATACTTCAATTTAATTAAATCAAGTGGCTATTTTCGTCATTCCGAATTTTGCATTACCGATCTGGTTTGTGAATTTTCGGAATTCAAATATTCGGAATGATAATTTTCGTAAAAAGAAAATTCCGAACTATCAACATTAGCAAATATACAGGGTGTAAGGGATGGCTCACCGAAAACTGAAACCATAGCTTCAGACCATTGTACTGAACTGAAATCCAGTGGAAATTTTCCCGGGAAAACGAAAATTTTCTCGTTCTTTTTTCTATGTTTTTGCATATAAACCGATCTAGGACAACAAATTATGACATACTGAAGCTCATTATGTAAAAAAAACTGTGAAAACGGCATTTTCACGTAAAAAACGAGAAAATTTTCGTTTTCCCGGGAAAATTTCCACTGGATTTCAGTTCAGAACAATGGTCTGAAGCTATGGTTTCAGTTTTCGGTGAGCCGTCCCTTACACCCTGTATATCATACACAGGTACTACAATTAAAAGTTAAAACTAAACTTATTTAAATTAAAATTAAACTAAGCTACTCCAATTAAAACAAATCTAAGCTACTCAAATATTAAAGATGTAAATAATAATCACAACTATAAAAAGAACACCCCCTCTAGCAGGCCCGCTCGCGGCATGGTCCCTATGACACTGGCTGCATTACCTCTCTGGATAGCTAGCCCAATCCTTTAGGATCTCCGGAGGAGTCTATGAGCCGGGATGACAGAGCCTTCATAAAGCTAATAAATATATTATTAACGAAACACGGGAAAACGGATTCGTGATTTTAATACTTAGTAATATAAAAATCGAGATTTTGATAATTCGGTATTATGAAATTGGGTATTTTCAAATTTGGAATTTAAAAAAAACGAGTTTTTAAGGTGTTCCCGTTTAAGTATACGGTTCCTTAAATGACCGTATATTTATAGTACCCATAGTGCAAGTCTAGCGCTAAGTTAAGGACTTAGACAATTAGTGTAAGGTTATCCTGTATTTTTTTCATTTTATATCAATCAATATTAACGAATCGCCTATTCCATGGCCACACCATTAGGGATGCAAGTGGAAAAACAAGGTAATATAGAAGCGCGTGCCGACCGATACGTAATGACGCCGTGAACGAGCGAGACAGCAAGCCCTATCACACAACCGGGTCAGACAAGCAGGTATAAGTAAGTAAGCAGTATGATGTGATATTCTTGGACTTATTAGAGAAATAAGTCCATGAATATCACAAGGGGAGTGTTTAATTAACTTGACATTGGCGAAATACAGCGAGTGGAAAGTGGTGGCCATTAAATAAAAAAACATAAATTCTAGCAGCGTTTTTATCTTGGCGAGGTCTAGAGAAAAGAGAGTTATCTTTAATTCAGAATAATTCTTAATTTTAACTAGGTGCCTTGTACTCGTAATAAAAAATACACTTACTACCCTTTTCAGCCATGGAATGCAGTTAAAACGCCCCAAGTACCCCATTGTTCAAAAGATATCATTACCACTTTATGTCACATACGGCCCTAAAATGCTATTATTATCGTATCACAAAGCGTACACAAAACACTCCTTTTTATCATTCTCATGATTCCCATAATAAACGTAAAGTGTTGACGATAACTCCTTTTGTTGTAATTTCTCGGTGTTTTAGGTTATATTGGGGTATTAAGATTTTATCTAAAGGATTCTGCTTTGTATTTAATAAAATTTAGTCTCTCGTGTTGTATAAAAAAACATTGTTGCGATCCTAACTCGATACGAAGCCGCTGTGTTAAAATGTTAATGTTTTACCATCTGCTAACCACACAACTTGAAAACTTAAAAAAAAACTCCGTTCGCTTAAAAAATGTTAATCGCAAGTCACTTCTTCTGTAACCTTGATCTACTCCATGCTGAGTAAAGGTCTCTTCCATTTTAGCCGATTTAGAGAGGTCTTGTGTTTTCCTGATCCAATCCTTCGGGTGCGTCCCACGAGATATAACTACATAATAACTATATTCATGTTACTAACGTTTACGAGATATAATGAATGTTAGCTAAAATAACAAAATCAATATTTTTATAAGGAATAACGGTCAAGTCATATAATATTCATTTTATATAATATTTTTTAATATAACACTCACAATGACTAATTTCAGTTCGTATAACATACATGACATATAGCGATCATAATACATAATATATTTTAGTATAAGGATTATAAGATCTAATATCGTATGCTATACTCAATGGGTGGGTACTGTAAGGAGCGGGTACAGTCGAGTTCATAGATATGTGTACCCTGTAGTACTTTGTCATTTTAATCGCTGTGACAATTCATATACTTATGGGAGTTTAAACATGACATAAAATAAATAGACAAGGTACTAAAGTGTACACATATTTATGAACTCGAGTCTACCAGAACGGTCTTGCTTGTAATTTGTTTTAATTAACCAGAAAATGCCACGAGCATGACGAATCAGGTCAGAACCGAATCGGTTAGGTTAGGCTAGAAGGCCTAGGCGGGAGCAAGCTCCCGCCTAGGCCTTCGAGGTTATTTATTTTTCTGCCCAGAAAATTCAGACTGCTGCCAGTAAAGTTAGTAAGGTAAGGTTGATTGTTAATTAAGAAGGCCACTTAATACTGAAAATAGAATTTAATTTCAAATAAATAACATGCATGTTTTTATATTATACGTGTATTATGTTTTTTGATGTTAGATAATTTGATTAATATCTTTTAAATCTTAGGTGTTATGAACGTTATACGTTTTAATAGTTATATAAATTGATATTATATATTAATAACGTTATACTTTATGGAAATAGATATTTTGAAATTATATCTTCCATTCATTATATCCAGTGAACGTTATACTAAACGTGTTTATACAAAGTGAGCGTATATATTATAAGTGTTATATTATCAGTTCTTATATCTCGTATTACTTACCCCAATCCTTCCCAGCCACACATACTAAATCTTCAGGCGTGTTATTCTCTTAAAAACGGCATTAGGTCAGGCGAACAAGTGAACGAGTGGCCGAGTGAACGCGGCGAACCGGCGAGTTTAAGTAGTCCCGTCAGAGCGTACAAAACACGTTTTAGCGCGTGCATTATCAATTGGGATTGTTCATATTTTTTAAATAACTCGAATTTGAAAACCATTTCGAGAGAAAGGGTTAACATGGCGGCATGGTTAGGGACATGACGAAATTATAAGGGTTCCGCTTTTTTAACCATTTTGGCTACAAAACCCTAAAAAACCAATTCTTAATATATGTACTGAAGAGTTCCACTTACGACGTGACAGCAGAGTCGGTAGTGACCCTGCCTCCGAAGCTAGCGGTCCCGGGTTGGATCCCCAGTACGGGCAAATATTTGTGTGATGAGCGCGAGTATTTGTTCCTGAGTCTTGGGTATTTACTTTGTATATGTTTTCCCCTGATATTTATTTACTTATTTACTATGGAATCCGGTATTTTAATTATAGAACGGGAAACTCATATTTATTGTCTTAAATAATATACCTACATTTAAGGAATCCGCAGTTTCAAGTCAACGCTTTTCTTTAAAAGTTCAAACTTTTAACAGTCACAAAATACGTCATTGTTTTATGCATTAAATGTTACGCAAACATTGCAATGCAAGAAAAATGTAATAAACTGCAGGCCAAAATAAAGTATACAGCGGAATATTAATGCTAAAACATACGACACACTACGTGGCCAAATAGCACCGTACTCTGCGGCACATTTTAACTGCTCCTAAAGGTATATAAATTTCAATTTTAAAATCTGAGCGCGCATTCGTACGCGAGATAAAATTACAAATAGAAATGCTGTGCATACTTTTATTTGCATCGCAGTGCAGCGCTGTCTTATGTGTTTTGTTTATTGTTTGTAGAATTTGGAATTAAAAAAGTTTTTATTAAGTTTGGTGTGTTGCATTGTGTAAAAATGAAGTAATCTATATAAATGGTCAAATATACAGGGTGTTAGGCAGGTCGTGTGTCAAATGAGTGTTCTTAATGAGTTATTTATTTTATTTATATTTATTTATGAATATAAACATACTACAGTGCGATAGCTCTTACAAATAATATTCAGGTTGGTTGTTCTCGCTCGATCACGCTCATACGCTCTTACCTAGTCGGTTACTAAGTTCTGTTACTGAGATTAATTACAATAAAAAAAAAGCAGTTTTGCATAAACCTGTACATTAATCAAAACTTTGATTTATATAGAATAATAATAAAAATAATGTATTCTAAACTATTGCAATTATTTGATGTACGAGCTTACGATAAAATCATAGGTAAAATCACGCACGACGATGATACTGATAACGGCCCCAACTTTTGTAAGAGTTCCTGTAGAGAGTTCAAATTTGCGTGACATATTGAACAGACTTCTAGCTTTAAATTCTGATACGAATGTATTCAAAGCAACTAAAGATCCGCTTGGACACCGGTCAATCTTGATGACTCATTAAATCGACTTTAAGATTTCACATGATTTTGCAGAAATACGAAAACACACCAAATCTCTTGCTTCATAAGTTGGAATTAAGTCATGTTGAGAAATATAATTTTGGTCTCTAAACATATACAGAGATAGGATTTTTTATAATATTATACAAAAAAAGTTCTTTGGTAAACAAAGACTAACTTTTAAGCGATTTCAAAAAATGAAATTTACAGAAAAGTCATGCGTAATTTCATCGATGCCGGCTGTGAATGTTAAAAGATCGTATCGGGAATTGCGGAAACTAAGAAAAATGATTAATTGTTTTTCAAAATGTATATTAATTAAACTTTTAATTTTTATACATATTGAAATTAAAAAATAAACATAAGTTAGTTTTATTTGCATCAACCTTAGTAACAGAACTTAGTAACCAACTAGGTAGGTAGAGGTAGGTTTTGGCCATCTCTACACCGTTTATAGCCACTCTAAATTTTAAGTTATATGTTAAAGCATTATGAATTTACAAAGTTATCTGTATTTTAATCTTGATTATTAACTATTAATGAATATTATTTTTAATTTTACAATATTTTTGATATTAATTTCAGCCTGAAATGGCCAAATCGGGTACAGTGGCCACAAATGGTACTTTTACCCTATTGTACTGAACTACTATTATTTGCTTGAGCCATAACATCGATGATCAATGTAATTTAATACTGGTCTTCCAAAAGAATAACCCAGGCCTTTAACTTTAAACTTTACAAAATGTATCTTATTAACACAGATCAAGCTTTTGTTTCCTATAAGCGTCTGAACAGTTAACCCGGTTTCGACACACGAAAAAGTGGGTTTTGTAATAAAAAAAAACAAAACGCCGTTATCAAAATTATATAATACGGTGATTAATAACATGTAGAAGACAGTATTAAAATTTGCGGTCGAATTTTTAAAGATTGATTTTAGTTAGATTTATTTTCCTGTGCCGTACCCATGATTACATAAATAAATACTAATTTGTTTGTAGGTATTTGGAGACATGTTTCAAGTCAAGACATAATAATTATGTATCTTAGAAAAAACTCTAGAACGCAAATTAACATAATAGGTTAATTAATACGAGTATGTCGACATGAATCAGACGAAGACATATTTATCTTGTTCAAGTGACTATTTTTAGGACATTTATCTTCCCGCAAATAACGTATTCGTATTTATTATAATGTATAGACGCGAGGCCCGCGCCAGGCAATTGTTTTCAATTTAAGCTTTACAAAATGTATCGTATTAACACAGGTCAAGGCTCGCTTTTCAATGTTTCACTTTTCAGCTGACGCGGTGCTGATCTGGTACCGGAGCGTTGTGTGCGATGACCATTACCCAACTGCGTCGGGAGGGTTCTGTTTTTCGAGTGTATGTACATTGTGTTTGACTGTCTTAGTGTCACATTAGTCTTGGTTGTGGTATCAAAAAAACCGGCCTAAAACATATCGGACCATAGACATCGGCCACACACGCAATTTTAGCGAAAATATCACTTTTCGAGTTCAATCTTTAAACGGCCACATAAGTCTAAAAATTGATAATAAATAACACGTAGGTATATAATGTTTTTTATGAGCTATCCAATGAAACTCAACTCAATGTCTTAATATAAAAAATTGCTTTGCTTTACTTGTATATATGTATAGGTATGTACGAGAACACTTTATTGTTCAAACCAGAAACAAAACAGTTTTGTCGACGGAATTTAAATCTATACTTAATTAACTATGTAAAATTACAGCTTTGTACTACCAAGACTTTCTCAGTTAAATTGAAACTGAGACGGACAAACGGACAAGGTGAAACTATAAGGGTAATTTAGAAATACTATTATTAACAAAACATACGAGTATTGTGAATGAATGAACTTTTGATTATGTACACTGGAATGATCATACAAATCTAAGCTTTACAATTCCTACACCTAACCCACCAAATATTTTTTAAACTCTTTCCATAACTCATAAATAAAGTAACAAAGCTCCAAGCAAAATAACTGACCCCATACCGAACAAACCTTTCCGTAACAAAAAATATTTACAAGAAAAAATATGTGTAAAAGTACACCTTTTACCCCCATTCAATTAAACAAGGAGGGTTTATTTTGGGACGTTTCTGACCCGCGTGCTGTAATGGGCCCTGTTATGTTGAAATTTATTTCATGACTGTCTCTCTCTGTCTGTATGGCTTTGTTTGTTGGAAGTGGGTGAAGTTACATTGTCATTATTATGTGGACGTTGTCGAGTTAAATTAGGAAGCCTCTTACTAGAGCAGCATACAATGAAGAGATGAAGCAGCCACTTTTAGCCCTTATTACAATGAAATAAGGGGTATTATTCTCTTCAAAACGTTAGCGTGTATAAAACACATTTTAGCGCATGCATTCTCAAAGGCAGCAGGGCTTCTGTCGATGAGATCGAACGTATAAGTCTGCTTATTAAGAATGCTGCGGTAAAAGGTGTTTTGTACGCTCTGACGGGACTATTTAATTTCTCCGGTTTATATTAGCTGCACCCGTTCGACCGACCGAACGCCTTTTTAACCTCCTAAGACCCACCATACAACGAAATATGCCAGTGGAAAATCAACTTATTGAGATTGCAATATAGTCTATTTTCTAATTTAATTGCCAGTCATAAAAACAAGAGAAATTCTACTTTATCTTCTTTACAATTGATATTGTATTGCAATGGCCATATTATGTACATTTTTTTGTACGCGAGGACTTAGGAGGTTAAGAACCACAAAGATGAAAATGAGGATACGTATGTACCTAGTTCTTTTGTAGACTACCTATACATGGAAGGAACATGTCTAGTCACCTTGGGAACTTTTAGAGTTAACACAATTCGCAATTTGGAAATTCGTACGTTGTTTTCGTTTTCAGGATTTTTTTAAAGTGAATAACCCTGGCAAGTAGTGTAGTACTGTAGAGTTCCAAAGCCGTTACTACTAACACGAAGAACTATCTGAACAAAACAAAAAGTATGAACTAATTTCCTATTTAAATTTATTTAGTGCTGTCTTAGATATTTTTAGTAGGTATAAACACTATAGTCGCCTTTACCTCCGAATCCAATCAATTTTACTAAGTCGTGATAGTCCTAGATGTACTATCAGCCCATTGGATCCCTGACCCACCATAGAACTGTGACACAGTAAATATCAGGGGACAATAAATAAATAGGTACCAGGGGACAATGTCACACCAATTGACCTAGTCCCAATTTAAGCTCTAGGCTTGTATTATGGGTACTAGACAATGCTATAAATACTTATATAGATAAATACATACTTAAATACATAGTAAACATCCATGACTCAGGAACAAATATTCGCGCTCATCACAAAATATCTGCCCTTGCCGGTATTTGAACCCAGGACCGCTAGCATCGTAGGCAGGGTCACTACCAACTAGGCCAGCGCGTCGTCACAGACGTTATGACTCAAATAAATTGTTTTATAATGTCACTGTGACACCGTTCTATGGTGGGTCAGGGTGCCAATTGGCTGATATTGCCAATTAGTATTTTATTAGTCGATGTCAACACTATTCTTAATCTTAATAAGGACCTGCGCCTCCGTTCAGTTATGGTATAGCTTTTTTTTAATTTTTAACTCGGCCGGTCAATGACAATTCGGTTTTTACCGCCTCAAATCTCGGCCCTGGGCCTCCATTCTCCAGGGTAATTCATATTGCCTTACCACCACCATACTGTTATCATATTGTCAGCGGTTCGATCTCTCTTTATTTACTTGACAGTAATGGCGGTAAGAAGAAGAATTAAGAAGATAAGAAGCATTTTGAAAATAAGGAAAATACATAAAGTTAAGAGCGAAATCATTAGAAATAGGACCAAAATAATAGATGCGCTCAGATTTGCTCTCAGGCAAAAATGGAACTGGGCGGGACACCTCGCCCGCTACACCGACGAACGTTGGACTAAATTGTGCACGTCATGGAAGGGACCTCCTGGTAAAAAAAGAGTGGGTAGACCAAGAAAGAGATGGGTAGACGACATAGTGTCTACAGCGGGAAGTCTCTGGCTCAATAAAGCGCAGGACAGAAAAGGATGGAAGAAACTGGGGGAGGCCTTTACCCAAAAAGGGGTCTTTATTCAAAATAATGAAGATAACCAAACTAACATACCTATTAGCATGTAAACAAAAATTACTAACACATTTGAAATGTATACAATTAAGGGATAAGGAAATAAAAGGCTTAAATAATAATAATAAATAATGGCGGTCAAGCTAAAAACAATATGATAACTGAACACATTAAAGACAATATTGTTAACCGTCACCACTGTAAAATAGAGGCCCCGTGGGTCACCAGATTTAAACCAAATGTAAACACAGTTTTTTTTAGGACATCTGTGTTAACGTTTGGATACTAAGATAAACAATCAGGAATAAATCTGCTCTCAACACTAATATTTATCATTTGCGTGGATCTTTAGGTCAACATAAATCATATTATAAATCATCCGTCGACATAATTAAGATTGCACTTATAAAAACAAAATTATCAGTTCGTTGACGTAGTCTGACTCCATATATAATGGCCGAGCGCGAAATTGACTGCATTATAGCTCCGGTGGACTTGAAGAGCACAAGTCTGGTGATCATGTCCAAGTTACTTTTGTGTTTGTGTATTACAGCACTAATCTTCAATTTAGGATTCGCTAGAGGTAATTACATATCCTGGTGTATTTTTTACAGATAGTGAAATCAGTGTTTTATAATAATGAGTTTAACGTTGGGTATTTTGTTATCGTCACTCTTAAATGGTTGAACTGAATTAGATGCAGTGTTAAACATGACATTTGTACACAGCTAAGTGGCCCCTCCCGGCGCCGCCAGGGTGTAATTTATTTTCATACAAACCTTACTAAATATACTTTACGAACTCTTCTTGTACGTACCAAATACGTATATAAAAAAACATAAAAATCGGTGGAGCCGTTTTGGAGGAGTTATACCACAAACACCGTGACAAGAGATTTATATAAATATAGATGTAAATTCAGTGGCAATGGTGTGATCTGATGAAAATAGAGGTGATCTGATGATGGTAGAGGAATTTTGCGACATCATGGAGAAAGCAAACGCCCTCACAGACCACCTGATGGTAAGTGGGATCTGTGACCCATAGACATTATGCATTCTCACGTCTTCAGCAGTCTTAAGATTGTAATCCTAAGACCGCAAATGCGTTGCCAACCCTTAGAACTAAGATACCCATAATACCATTAGTTTGGGACTAGGTCGATCTGTGTGAGATTGTCCCCCGATATTTATTTACTGTTTTGATTGTATAGACTGAACGGATATTAACCTGGTTTCGATACACGAGATAGTATTAATTATTTTAGTGTCAACGGGTTCGGTAATGTAAAAATCCAAAATGTCGTCGTCAAAATTATGTAATAATTTGTAGATAACAATATTAAAATAATTAGGTATGCAGTCAGGTTCTTTTTGAGTTACAGCTCGGTTTTTGTTAAACTTTTTTTATGTGTGTCTAAAATTTTTACGCTGGTATCAAGTATGTATTTGGATACACATTTTTCAAGTAAGGTCTCTTAATATATATTACTAAAGCATTTAATCAAGATAATATGTACCTATCTTAAAAACGATATAAAACACGAATTATCATTATTATATTTTATTTAATAGAATTTTAGCCAAAATAACCTTACCATAATAATATATCGACATGAATCAAACGAAGACATAATTATCTAGTTCGAGTGACTACTTATACATTATTTTTATCTTGCGCTGTTTGTATTACGAAGTCGATCTTATTAATTCCTTCACTTTTCTACCATCTTGTTCTCTATGTAGCTGTGTATCATCATTTAATGAGTCACGTCAACCAAACTAGTTTGTCGATGCCTCACATCTTACTCGTATTCCTCGAATGGTATTTTTTTCTGCACGGCTATGACTGATCCGGATTATCGGAACGAACGATGCCGGAACTTCCAACAGTTTTCCTGCTTTACTTTCCTGTACTTAATTATTGGGTGTTTTTTGATAAACGCAATGCTTAATTATGAATTATTCCTTTTTCGACGTATTTTTAATTGGGCACGTTCTTGTTTTGACGCATTCGTGTTTTTTTTATATAATTAATTAATTATAATATTTAATGAAATCAAATTAAACATGATACAAAACAGTAAGCCAATAACAAATGTTTGGGTGCATTTCAATTGCATCAGGCTCTCAAAGTTATTATTAAACAATACGCACTTAAGAGAAAAATAAATTATATATTTATCAGTTAAGTACTTTAAGATTTATGTAAGTTTTCTCTAACGGCCATATATAATCCAGAAATGAAATGATGATGAAATGATTTGTTGTGATTTCGATGTATGAATGTGGAAGAAGCGAAAGAGTTTTGTCAGTATCGTAGCAGGTGGAAAAAAGTGGTCTCTGCCTACTCCTCTGGGAAACAGGCGTGATTTAATGTATGTATGTATGATTATATATACAAACTTCTTAAAATTCTTTGCGTAGTTTTATCTGTGGTCTGAGCGTATGTATGTATATGTATACAGAGAGACAGACGGAAGGAAGTGACTTTGTTTCATATTGACAATAATGCATTTAAAAAAAACTGTTTTGAAAAAAGAATCAATTTTGATCCATATTTATGGTAGGTGTCTACAAGTTAAAAGTACTAAACACGAGGTAAAGTAAAAATTGGTTAGTATTCATATTATATATTTATATTTAGTTAGATTGTGATTATTTTAATTAAGTTCAAGCCTGATTTTATTTTTGTGAATTCAAGTAGGCGCCCCCTTTTGTATACTGGAGCGCCTCTAATGAGCCCCCTCCAGTTTCGTTTTAAGGGCAATGGTACTTTCCTCTATTCTATTATTATTTATTAAT
Source organism: Acleris emargana (assembly GCA_927399475.2). Classification (NCBI taxonomy): domain Eukaryota; kingdom Metazoa; phylum Arthropoda; class Insecta; order Lepidoptera; family Tortricidae; genus Acleris; species Acleris emargana. The sequence continues at coordinate 4,109,128 of OV656858.1, forward strand.
TTAATGGCAACCGGTCGCAATATCGAGCAACGATTTCTGCCAATGTCAAGTTTATATTTTACATTAACATTTAAAAAAACCATACGGCAACGTTGTACGGTGATCCTCTAGCCTCCGTGAAGCGATGTAGGTAGAACTTTACGAAGACAGAAAGTCGGAGCAATCCTTCCAAAGGCGACACGTGTTCAAACTTGAATTCTTCATTTTACTGCACATTTGAATATTAATTTCATCATGTCAGCCGAAAGACGCCCACTGCTGGACATAGGCCTCCCCCAAGGCCGGTCTACACTCAGACCGGTCTTGTGCTTTTCGCATCCACCGCTTTCCCGCGATCCTTACATATTAATTTACTACATAATACATTATTACTATACATTAAACAACAATATGCAAAAAAAAACAATGAAGAAAGCGACGCCATCTTTTCAAAAACCTCTATTTCTACTCGGTAACCATATTGCATATTTGACTTGTTAAAAGTCAACAACATTACGATACCGTCGTAAACATGTCAAACGCAACATGGTTTTCGTGTGTTCATTGATGTGGATAAAAAATCTGTCACTTTCGGGCCAGTAGATGCAAAGTGTAAGTGCGAGAGTGACGGATGCTTTCTCCACTGCGATAAAGGTGATCATAATACGCCTAATATTAAATTGTATATACTTATATGCTCGGGGTTTCTCTGCGTGATAGAATCAGAAATGATGATATCCGCAGTAGAACTAAGGTTACCGACATAGCCCGAAGAATAGCTAAACTGAAGTGGCAGTGGGCGGGGCACATCGCTCGCAGGACTGATGGCCGATGGGGTCAGAAGGTTCTTGAGTGGCGTCCGCGGACCGGGAGACGAGCTGTAGGTAGGCCTCCAACAAGATGGAGTGACGACGACAAGACCAGTCTGAGTGGAGAGCCAAGGGGGAGGCCTGTGTCCAGCAGTGGACGTGTTTCGGCTGACATGATGATGATGACACTTTATATTTGTTGCAGACGAGATCTGCAATCTACCTCGCTCAACAGGCATATGTCGCGCTGCTTTACGGAGGTAAGTCACAATGCTGGATGATTGTACTTCCTTACTTATTTTAAGAAATTGGCCATAATTTTTCGAGGGCCTTATCTATGTGGAATCAATTTTCGGCGTCTGTATTTCCGACTTGGGAGCCTTAAAAAAACGAGCCTACTCTTTTCTCAAAGGCCGACAGCGCTCTTGCGGTTCCTCTGGTGTTGCGGGTGTGTATGGGTCGCGATGATCACTTACCATCAGGTGGCTCGCTTGCTCGTATGCCCCCTTTTTCAAATAAAAAATTAATTAAAAAAAAGTTGGTTGGTTCGATTAGGTGGTCTACGTTTTGGTGATAAAGAGGCCCCTAGGGCCCTTCTAAAGCGATTGACGCAACGCCGGGTTTTAGTCCGTTCAAGTCAGTCATAACCCGTCTTGGCCCCCGTCTAGGCGGATATGCAAAGGCGTTTCCCCAGGTAAAAAAAAAAGAGTGTCTTCATTTTGGTACACTTTTTTGTGGCTTGTAAAAGGCTTACAAGCACTCTGGCCACCTACTAGGTGATTCTATTAAATAACTTTCTTTTGATCTTGGACAGAATATTAACCGGCGAGTTAACCTTATCCCATCAGTGGGCTTATTATGACATAGCTATGCAGTTCATTTTACGGCGAGTGTAAACGACAGAGATATAGCAATAATATAGCTCTGTCCCTTTCTCGCAGCGTTAACTGAATTACGTTGCTATGTCATAATAACAACCCAGAGCTTACCAACCACATTTTAAGGGCGTTTGTTTCAATTAGGTAGCTTTACTCATGGAGTGAACCCGCTCGTATCATTTTGCTCGCTCGATCGAAAGTTCGACAAAGAGCCGTTTTTATGAGAATAGTAAGTGTGATCTGAGACCCATACGCAATCTCTAAACTGCAATCAGAAGACTGCAAATGCGTTGTCATGCCAACCTAGAGGAGTAAGACGGAATATATCTATGCTAGCAATTTCATCGGCTTTCTTATCCCCATACCGGAACGACGGATAAGATGGTGGTAGCGATCCGGACGGACCTTGCACGTCCTTTAATTAACAAAAAATAAACACGAGCACACTAGCTCCCTCTCTCCCATATCTAACGTCCTATGAAATAAAAGTATCGCCGAATGTCAGTTAAAATTTACATTTGCCACACATAAAATGTGTCTAACTAATGTTTACTGGCAATAACCTAATCTACGGACTTGAAGTTCGCCTTTGTACAAAGTTTATTTTCGTATTAGTGTTTTTTTTGCATCGACATATTTTTGTTACTGACTTAAAAAAACTTAATCTACGCGCGGTTTGAATATTTGGAACGGACGACGTCCCTTCCAATTGACAGATGCATTTTGAACTCTATTGTTTTACGATCACGTGTTTATAGGTTAATATTCGAGTAGCAAACCACACATGTGGCGGAATGTACTTTTAAATACATGTTTGATGCTGACTTTGGAGGGAGTCATCTTAGTTAGGATGTAGGTACGATTATTAGGGTTAGGACTTTTGGTGGCAAGCCGTGGTTGTAGGATCCATGGAGTTGCTGTTTCTTGATTATCAGAATACACACCACTTTGATTTTGACCTTCAGTATTGTCATATTTCAGAATTCAATCTTTCATTAAATCGATAAACGAGTTTAAATTAATTTTGGTACCGAGGATATATCCGCTGTGAAAGAGTAACAAACAAACAATTAGTAGGTATGGGTAAACTGACCCAATAATGTAATCGGTCCGTCCGGATCGCTACCACCATCTTATCCATTACCTACCGCCAAACAGCAGTGTTCGCATTGTTGTGTTCCGATTTGGGGATAAGACAGCCGGTGAAATGACTAGCATAGAGGCATTCCATCTTAGTCCTCAGGGTTGGCAACGCATTTGCAGTCTTAGGATTGCATTGCAGTCTTGTGAATGCGAATCTCTACGGGTCACAGTTTCCACTTACCATCAGGTGGCCTGTGTGCTCGTTTGTCTTCTCTATGCCATAAAAAAAAATAAAAAATATTAAGTACTTAATAGCAACTCCATAGATTCTATGACCACGTTTTGCCACCAAAATCCTAACCCTAACGATTATTAAGGGTTTCGTACCTCAAGGGCAATACGGAGCCCTATTGTTGCTGTCACTCTGCCGTCTCTCCGTCAGCCTGTCTGTCCGTATGATGAACACATCTGGGATTTGAATATCTTGTGTAGAATATTAACCGAGAACCTAATAAGTATTTAATTTTAAATTTATTTTTTATTTTTTAAAATACATTTCCTAACAGTTTTTTCGGTTTTATAATTGTTATAATAGAACTGTTATTACCATGGCAACACTCATTATACAACTGTTTTCACGCTTCGGTTACGTTATAGCTATTATGATACCGTTAACGATGATAATATTAGCGGTTTATACCTAGTAGAAAAAAAACACTTGTAATAACTTGTGGGTCCCGCCCCCCAGTCAGCGCTGAAGGTATCAGGGGGGCGGTAAGCCCATCAGAAAAAAAAGGGGATGCTGAAGCTGTTCAGGGGGGTGCTGTCCGTATTAATAAAATACAATCTCTACCTCTATATAGCCTTTTTAGTGTCCTACTACTAGGCCTCCCCCGTCATTTCTCCAGTCATCTCTTGTTCTGGCCTCCTTGCCAGTTGGGTTTGAATTTATCCAAATCGTTCTGCGATCTCCTTTTTGGTCTGCCTCTGGGATCCAGTCAGTCGTGATCTTGATCCGTGTTTTATACAGATAACGCTCTGTTAAAGGCATGTCGCGTACCTACCACACGCGTGTATTACACCCAGGAGCAATGAAAACGGGTCACTTTCTATGATATTTAAATGAAAAGTGACCCGTTTTCATAAAGATAAAGATAAGATAAAGACATTTATTCAGTAAGTAGGCCGCACGGGCATTTTTACTCGTCAAGAATCTACCAGGTCCACATGAGGAGACCACGGCTGAGAAGAAACGCCGCTAGAAACTCGGCAGTCAGTCATTTTTTAAATGTATTTAATATTACAATGGTATACTTAGTCAAGCATTATATAAATCAATAAATATTCAATTAAAAAATATATCAAATAACCTGCTTAGTTTCTGCAGGAAAACACACCAAAATCTTGCGAGAGAGATAGAAAGAGAAAAGGAAATAAAAAACTCCTACCTAGGTGTAAGTATATAAGACGGCGAAGGAGTATGCAAGACGACCACATAATATTGATATGTTTTCCTACATCAAAGGTGTCCCCTAGACAAGATAAAGCTACTGAATCTGAAAAAAATAATAATAATATTAAGTTTCGGGTTTAGGCCAAGCATTTTTGTCTATTACGAGTAGATAGTCCTCGATCCTATAATACGCTATGCTCTTGACTATATTATAAACGCAAATGTTTGTGTGTTAGTTTGTTACTCCTTCACACTGCCACGGCTGGACAGATTTAGATGAAATTTGGTATGGATGTAGCTTACACTCTGGATTACCACATAGATACTTTTTATCGTGGAAAATTTAATACTTCCCCAGAGATTAACAATAAATGAAATTTAAAAACGAAAGATAAGAATTGTTTTTTTTTTTCAGGTATACATTTAACCCAAAGACCCAGAAATGCGAGAAATTCTACTACGGAGGATGTGGGGGAAACAAGAACAACTTCAAAAAATTGGCAGCCTGCGAGAAAGCGTGTAAACAAAACAAAAATTGAATTGACCAAAAATAAACATAGTGATGTTAGAGAAAGGAGCAAAACTAAAATAAACTTAACTTGGACTTTTTTAATTGTAGTTTTTTATTAGCTTGGAGTAGGCAATCGAGCATTTAAGCCACATGATGATAAGTCGAATGTCGAATCTGAAACCCATAGGCCTGTAATCTTACGAGGATTGTGAAGCTAAAAAATTCCATACAAAATTAGAAAACGTTTCTCTACCCTCAAACCTAGTCCGATGTTTACGATTTTTGAATATGTTGTAGATATCATGAAATACTATAAAATCTGTAGGTACATTTTCTTTTTAAAAATACATCTTAGAATGATACAAATAAAAAATAAAAAAAATAAACGTACAGACCTAGTGCTTTATAATAACTATAACATATTCAAAAATCGTGGAAGTCGGACTTTATTTAGGGGTGAGAAACGTTAACGGCCTGCGCTAAATACCTATATGTAGTTTTTTTTGACAGCTACGCTATTTTAGCGGCGCTGACTTTAATATTATGACTGAAATGCGTTGCCTGCCCTAACGACAAATTGTAAGTTGGAATGATCTCTCTCTCTAGTAATTTTATTGGGTGTCTTATCTCCACTCCGGAACACAACAACGCGAAAACTGCTGCTTAATAAACGTATGATTCGCAATGTTCAGACGCCTACGCTTAGTACTAATATAAAAATGCGAAAGTTTGTATGTGCGTGTGTGTTATTTTGTTACTCCTTCACGATGCAACTGCGGCTGGACAGATTTGCATCAAATTTAAAATGGAGATAGCTTATACCATGGATTAACACATAGGCTACTTTTCATAAAAAAAAAGTTCTTGAAGGAATAACGATAATCAAAATATACGCGGCCAAATTTGCGGGCAGAAGCTAGTTAATTATAAAAGCTCGAAACTCAAATAACTCGTCAAAAAATATATAAATCTGGCAATTTAATGTGGATCAATAAGCCTATTCATCCAAATAGTTTTTTTTTAATGGCTAGACATTGAAAAAATATGGTAAAAATATACCAATCGTAAAAAATCTTTATTGACATGTGTGTATCCACGTAACGTGGCCGTGCGTCTAGTGATGGGCGATTTCTGAAACATTACAAAACTTTTCTTAACTGCGAAAATTACAGCTTCTGAAAGTTACATAAGTAGATGAAAATGATTCTGACACAAGTAAATTTCATTTAAATTTCATGAAAAGTTTCCGTTACTTACGTTGCATTACAAAACTTTAGTAATTTTCAGAAATTAAACGATTTTATTTTGGTAACTTTCAAAATATAACATGAAATTTTAGGTGAAACTTTCACATACATACATACATACATATACAGGCCTTCATTCCCAGAGTGGGTTAGGCAGAGCTACAGGATTACCAACAACTCTTAAAGACTTGTTGGTAATTCTGTAACCACATGTTGCACAATTAGGCTAAGATGTTTACCACGTGTATATTAGTGACAGACCGGTTGCAAGCCCATCGCGTAACAATACTACAAGCCTTTTTTCCCTTAGTCGCCTCTTACGACTTCCACGGGAAGACATGGAGTGGTACTATTCTAAGCCGGCAACCACTCGGCTAGTGAAACTTTCACTTTTCAAAATTTCAGAATATTGCAGTTTAAGTGAAAGTTTCACTTTTGAAACTTACATACCGCCCATCACTACGTACGTCACGTCAAATAACATTTCCCACGTTCCCCGGCATAAAAGGTTAATGCCCAATGATTCTACCCGTCCCCCTCCCACACCCCCCGAGTTATCTGAGGCGGATAACAGCTGACGTGGGTCCATAAGACCTGCCAAAGGAAGCGTTATGATAGTTTTTTTTTCGATTTCGAAGGGTTATCGTGCATTTCTAATTTCAAGTTAAAAGGAAAATCGAGAAGGTTTCGCTTCGATGCCTAAATACCGAAATACGGGAATATAACTAAAATTCATAACACCAAAACGCTTGAAGTACAAAATGACCTACTCCTAAAACGCCTGAAATTTAAATATTTTACTAACCTTCTTTCATGATGGCCATAGGAACTTTTCAACGGCTCTTTATATAGATAGTGATTTCTTTTTAAGTGTTAGATCGAAAATTCACTATTCAATTAAATAGACTAGTATGGAACGAAGTCCCCCTTTAATTTCTGGGTTTATATTGCGGATGTTTAAATACACACTGTGAAAGTTTTAACTTAGTTTGTACCTAATATAGTTTGGTACAACCCACTGACAGATAAGGTAAGTAATAAACCCATTTTCTCGAGGTCCCGCTGATTTATCCTATTAGTAGGATCACGAGGAAGACCACTTGTCCTACTAATAGGACAAATAATTAAATGATCATTTTCCTTCTTTTCGTAGGTAGGTTTAGGTAATGTTAGTTTTGCAGCAGGCCTGGCGGGCCAAACCATCCAAAAAAGGAGCTCCCCGACAACTCCGAGATAGAGCTCCGTCGACACTGTCTAATTTATTTCAAATTAAGTGTGTCGACGGAGCTCCGCTCCTGCAGAGCTTTTATTACTAGGTGGTTTAGCTGGGTGTGTAATGTTAAGCATAAAAAGAAATGGTCTAATGATTATTTTACATAATACGAATTGCATAATTTCGATCTGTATAATAAACTATCGATATACAGGGCGAACGATATGAAGTGTTACCAAATTCACAAAATCGAGCCTGGTGTCAAAGTAAATGCGACTTACTATCGGGAAAATGTTTTGGAAGCTGCGTTGGAGCCTTGGGCACGCAAATATTTCGGTAGTAGACCGTGGACATTACAACAAGACTCGGCCCCGGCTCATAAAGCTCGTGTGAACCAAGAGTGGCTGAACAACGCGTGCCACATTTTATTTCGTCCACACAATGTCTATCGAATTCCCCAAACGCGAACCCGATGGACTTTTCTATCTGGTCCATTGTGGAGAGCAAGGTGTGGAGAAGAAAACATGCCAGTATGGATGCATTGAAGAAAGCGATCGTACGTAATTGCCATTGCATACCATAGGATCACATTCGTGCAGCGTGCAACTCATTTTTCTACCGTCTGAAGGCCATAGACAGCAGAAGGTGGTCATATCGAGTTAAAATAAAGTAATCTTAAAAAATTGATATCTTTTTCAAAAAAAAATCTTAATAATGAATAATTTGGGACAACAAAAAAAAATCGTAGCCTTTTGAATTTGGTAACACTTCATATCGTTCGCCCTGTAATAGTCATGATGCTTAAAACGAAATGCATAATATCAAGAACGGAACAGAACGGCTTTCATTACTATCAATGTGGTCACAGTTCTAACCTAACCTAATTAAAAGAAATTGACTTAAAATGCATAATAACAAGAAAATGATAGTTACACTAAATTAGTGTTATGTTATTCGATCGTATGCCAGATAAAATTATACAATTGGTTTTTATGCTAAACGATCATTATGCTTTACGTGATTAGTTAAATGAAATTATACAAAACGTTTTATACTGATTGAAGCGCACCCGGTGTAGCCCTCGGGGCCTGCTGCAAAGCTAACATAACCTCAACCTACCTATGTATTTACAATGGTATTCCCTTGGTTGATATAACAACTTTTCTTCTATTTTCGGTTTGCCTAATATTGTTTGGAATATTTAACCATTTGTCAAATATCACTTTTCATATTTTTTATTTAGTATAATGATTTGTTCATCGAACCACGTTAACTCTAATAGACGTTTTGCACCATTTTTGTATAGTCTAATATTCTTATACCTAAAGATTAAGTTACCTAACTATCGTTTAGTATAACTTATTTAATCTAAATGATAATTTTATCGAAAACCGACTTCAGGGCACCCCGTATCCACGTGGTCTTGTCTGCCCTACCCCTATAGTGTTTTTGCAAAACGCGGAGCCAGAAGCTACCGTGCTACGGGAGCCTACTAATTTCCAATATCTGATTATATAAAAAATATTATTTTACCAAGTGATTATTAGGCAATAAGAGTATTATACTAACTTATATTATGCACTACAAAAATTATACAAACCGAAATTATATAGTTCAAGTATTTATGAAAAATAATATTATATTAAACGATTATAAGGCGAAGTGAATGTTTATGGCAAGTGATTTTAGACAAACTGAAATTAGGCCAATGGCAAATAGTTCAAAAGTTGTTATACCAATCATTAGACAACCATTTACAATTTTAGCAAACGAAAACAATCATTCAATAATTTGTCCCACTAGTAGGACTAAGAGGAATAGGTTTCCCTCGTGGACCTACTAATAGGACAAAATCAGTAGCACCACGAGAAAACGGGTGTAATAAGGTCCGTTTGACACCTTCCATAGTCTCCTTCTTAGATACAACATTGTCTCTAATTAAGTTTTAACACTCAGTTTACAGACGGTCGTATTATTTCCTAATTACACGGCAGCAGTAAAAACTTTACCTATAACGTATTCGAACCCAATTTAGCAACAACGTTGCTATTACACTCACTTTATAGGATGGAAAAGATGTTTCATAGTAGTAATGTAATCAATTGGATTGCCTCAATAAAGTTAAATAGAAATAAATACATATAATGTGACCAAATCAAATAGATTAACCAAGACAATCTCAAATATAGGCATTTATGTAATATCAGTAAGATATACATACATACATACCTTCACGCCTGTAATCCCAGAGTGGGGTAGGCAGAGCTACAGAATTACAACTTCAAAAAGTTGTTGACAATTCAGTAACCACAATTTGCACAAATAGGCTAAGATGTTTACCAGCGTATTAGTGACAGGTTGCAAGCCCATCGCCTAACAGTACTACAAGCCTATATTCCCTTAGTCGCTTCTTACGACATCCACGGGAAGACATGGAGTGGCACTATTCTAACCCGGCAACCACACGGGGTAAATATACATACAAATAAAATAAAAACTAAACTTATTTAAATTGAAATAAAACTAAACTACTCAAATATTTAAGATGTAAATAATAATCACCACTATAAAAAGAACATCCCCTCTTGCAGGTCCGCTCGCGGCATGGTCCCTATTTATACAGGGTGCCTCTTACCTCGGGGCTTGAAATGCAACGATCGATTCTATTGGCTAAACTGAACTACTTTTGCTCTGCAACATTAATAATTTCTTAAGTTTATATAACTAATTGAGTTTCAAGTCTAATTATAAAATCAGTGTATTTTATACTAGCCATATAATCACTATCTCATGGTACGGGGGACATTTCCTTGGTACGGGGGCTAAAGGAAAATGGGGAATTGCATCGCGTACATTGAAAATTATATTTAACTTTTATGTTTTTTTTAATTTAAGTTTGATATATTTTTACAAATTACAGAACAAATGAAGTTCAGTTTCAGGAGTAAAAACGATCCATGCATTTAAAGCCCCAAGGTCAGAGGCACCCTATATACATATATATATACATAGTTTAATAAATACATTCCTACTACATAATATTATAAATGCGAAATCTGGTGTGTTAGTTCGTCACTCCTTCAAGCCGAAACAGGAGGACGTATTTGGATGACATTTGAAATGGAGATAGCTTACACCTTGAATAGGCTACTTTTCATCCTGGAGGAGACTTTTCATTTTTTTATGTCCAGAATGATAGATATGACCAATTTACCAATCTTTTATTATCAGTGTCATAGGGACCATGCCGTGAGCGGACCTGCTAGAGGGGGTGTTCTTTTTATAGTGGTGATTATTATTTACACACATACATACATACCTTCACGCCTGTAATCCCGGAGTGGGGTAGGCAGAGCTACGGAATTACCTACAACTTTAAAAACTTGTTGATAATTCTGTAACCACATTCTGCACAAATAGGCTAAGATGTTTACCAGCGTATTAGTGACAGGTTGCAAACCCATCGCCTAATAGTACTACAAGCCTTTATTCCCTTATATTATGATTGATATTTACATCTTTAATATTTGAGTAGCTTAGTTTTATTTTAATTTAAATAAGTTTAGTTTTAACTTATACTTGTTAATGTAATGTAAACAATGGTTAAATATACATCTTTTATTTAAAAAAAGTAAATAACATCGAAAGCGGCAAATTATTTCATATTTATGGTTAAAGAAACTTTATTCTCATTCAAATTACAATTCACTTACATGAGAACATTAAAATCTAAGTTAGTATTTAAGGTTAAACGAACGAAATTAATAGAAAAAATTATAAATGTATATAAGCAGACAATTGTCATGCATCGTATCTCGTTAGCGTACAGTGATAAGAAACTTAGTAACATGCATAAACGAATAACATTTCATTGGAGGCGGCTTTAACGTAACTTTCATTTACAATTTAAATAATCAAGTAATTTTATCGCACAAAGTTATCCAGTTCAACTTTAGATACATACATACATACATACCCTCACGCCTTCATTCCCAGAGTGGGGTAGGCAGAGCTACAGAATTACCAACAACTCTAAAAAACTTGTTGATAACTCTGTAACCACAATTTGCACAATTAGGCTAAGATGTTTAACAGTGTATATTAGTGACAGGTAGCAAGCCCATCGCCTAACAGTACTACAAGCCTTTATTCCCTTAGTCGCCTCTTACGACATCCACGGGAAGACATGGAGTGGCACTATTCTAACCCGGCAACCACACGGCGGACAACTCAACTTTAATTGTTATTATTATAACTATATATAAAGTTTATTTAGATTTGTAGGTATATTATGTGTACAGCATTTTTTTATATAGGTAATAACTTATTCATATAATAATATAGGTATTTATGACGGTAAAACTATTTAACACTGCGATACCCAACATCTTAAGTAGTTTTCCACAAAATGTTCCCCGTAAAATGTTCTGAAATAACCTGCTATACCCAGCCGTCTCACTTTAACAAGATTGTCAAAATATTACAGATGCATTAACCCTGCGCCTGCCCCACTCAGACCCCCGTCAGTAGCAGTAATCCACTCGGCAGTGGTAGTGTTAAAATTATGGGGAAGAGAGGTTAAACGCTTCTTAAGGGGTGGAAGTGGTTATTGTAGCAAATAATTGATTTTGTCCGTTAAATGGAGGATACACGCATTTAAATGTGTTTTGTACGCTCTGACGGGACTAAAACTCGCCGGTAGTTTTCCTAGTAGAATAGAGACCCAGAAGGACAAATAAGAAAACTACTGATTTAGAATCAGGGATACCACTCGAAAAAAACACACCTCTGAATCACTCTCTATTTAATAAAACTTTCGAGCTATTCTCAAAATTCTAGGCGAAAATTCACAATATCAAAAGTCAAACAGACCAACATATTTCAAGCGCGTAACCCCGCCACTCTTAATTCCCTTGAGTCCTTTTTATTATTTAAACACAATTTGCGGCAAAACGTCAGTTCAAAACGCCCCCGGCAATATCTCTAATTGTTTTCTAAAATTCTAATTACACAAACAGCCAAACTGCGCGGTCCGAGTAACCATCCTGGCAGTGCCATGAATATTTTACGTCTGTGGTACATGAGGTCCGAGGTGTTATTGTTTATCGGAATGTTGCGGCAAAATGGGGCAAGTAATAGTTAAAAAATCACTACGAGTATAACTTGTCCTTATACTACTTGTCATTTAGGGACCACATTAGATTCACAACATGAGGCTTTAGGTCGGAATTACAGAATTTAATAAACGTCTATTGTGTTGACTAGTCAAGTTAGGATAGGTTAGTTTTTTATAGTACCGTAAAGTGATCCTACTTTGCTCCCCCATGGGTAACTATGCTCCATAGTGATTATTTCGTTTGTTACTTATAATCAGGGTTCGGAGTTTTCATAGCACGGTAAGACGAAAGAGAGCTGTGTAGTCGACGTCAGCATTAAAAGTTAACTCTTATTCATACTCATACTCATGCTTTTAAAATAGCTGTAAAGCTACTAAGCTAAGTAATGAAAGATTACAATTTTAGTATAAACAAAATAAATCTATTATACTCGTAGTTATTACAAACAAACCAAAGTAACAAAGTTAAAATAGTGATAATTTCATAGCTCAAATTTATGTTTAATTTAATATAAAACATTTAGAATTAAATGAAAACATGAGTATGAGTAAAAGTAAGCGTTGTCTTTTCATGTAAATGTCTACTCCACAGCTCTCTTTCGTCTGACCGTGCTATGAAAACTCCGAACCCTGGTCCAGTCAATCGTTGGTGAACTCAGTCGGTGAAATCAGTCGATGACCAATTTTCTAACAAGAATCGTTGAATGAATCCAGCCGCTCAGTGAATGAAATCAATAGAATGATTTACAATCCAGTTTACCTCAACATAACGATAGAGCATAATTACCCGTGGGGGAGCGAAGTAGTTAGGCACATTTTAGGGTAGGTAATTACAGATCAGAGAGAAATGTGGACTAAAAGAAGGTGTAGTGACTAAGATTGAAAAGGGCATGCTTCAATGGTTTGATCACTTGGAATGGATGAAAGAAGATTGACGAAAGAGATATACAGTGTGAAAGTACTTTTTCGAATTAAATCGGAGAAATACAAGAAAAGGGCCGAATTTTAAGTACCTACCCTACACCGACGTGCGTGCCTGACTCGATGTATGAATCTGGAAGAAGTGAAAGAGATATGTCAGGATCGTAGCAGGTGGAAAGAAATAGAGAGAAGTGGTCTCTGCCTACCCCTCTGAGAAACAGGCGTGATGTAATGTATGTATTTATGTATGTATGTAAAAAAAATCCTTTCCAATGGTAAAAACCGCTTTAGTCGAAATAATAAAACCTACTTGAAATATGCCCTTTCCTTATCTGTCAATGATATTTTAGTTTGACAGAAAGCGACAAAGATAGTTAAGAGGATTGTGAAGCTTAAAAATGCAATTCAAATGCGAAAACGTTTCTCTACCGTCAAACTTGGTCCCATTTTTACGATATTTCAATATTTTGTAGATATCATAAAAAAACTATGTCTGTATGTCCTTTCCACGAAAATACTTCTTAGAATTAAACAAATTTAAAAAACAGAAACGTCCAGACCTAGTTCTTTATTGGCAGAGTGCAAAGTGGGTGGAGGGGGTAGCCTAAACGATCACAGCACTCGCTACGGCTAAAATTGTCATTTTTGTCGCTGACTTGAGCTATCAAATCCATATTGCAGTAAACATTTTCTAATCGTTTTTGAGATAAAAATATGATGAATTACTATGTTACAGTCCCGATTGTGTAATATAGTAAAATAACACAAGATTTCATTAATATTTTTCACAATATTTACTTACTTCTTGTTTGAAGGCGGTGACAATATTGTCCATAATGGCCGCCTGTCACGTGGCGCTGTCGTCGCGCTCGGTCCCAATAATAACAAAAACATATTCAAATATCGAAAAAATCGAACTTGTTTTAATGCGTGAGAAACGTTAACGGCCGGAGCTAAATTTGTTTGGATTTTATTGACAGCTACAAAGCTAAAGTAGGTTCATTGTTCGTTTATGAATAAAGCGGTCTTTAAGAGTACAATAATACCACCGTGTATGACAAGCAACGGGCATAAAATATGTAATCCCCACTAATGCACATCCTAATACCAATTTGCTAATTGTTTTGAATAACTACCTGATAACTCGGATAGAAAACTAATATTAATCTAGTTGATTAACTGAATAACATTGCGAACTCTCACGTAGTTCTCGACGGTTATGAAACTAATGAATTTGACTTGGCTAATTAGTGTTAATGTATTAAAAGCAAACTTTGGCTTTTAGCAATTATTAAAATTCAATTAGTGTTAGATGTTCTCTTGTTTTTCGCGCGTATTATTTCGAATTTTGAAACTTTTACGTACTATGAAGGTTGAAGAGGTCCTTATCACCTCTATGGCCATATATTTGAAATAGGAACACTCTTTAAAATATACGGATAGCTGTCATGGATGAAACGATGCAGAATCTTTTGAGGGCGATGTAAATGTTGAAGTAAGTTAGCAACCAACATTACGTCGTAATAAATGTATTAACATTATGTAAAGTTTACTTTTATAGCACCCCACTTCTCCCCACTACAGTGTAGTGCACTTTTAGGGTACCACATCTAAAAGGTGCCAAAGGGAACCCTGTTACTACGTCGTCGCTGTCCGTCCATTCTACTTGTGGGAGGACCTTGTGCAGGGTCCGTCCGGGTTGGTACCACCATCTTATCCATTAACCTACCGCCAAGCAGCAGTGTTCGCATTGTTGTGTTCCGATTTGGGTATAAGACAGCCGGTGAAATGACTAGCATAGAGGCATTCCATCTTAGTCCTCAGGGTTGGCAGTGCATTAGCAGTCTTAGGATTGCGGTCTTTTGAATGCGAATGTCTATGGGTCACAGATTCATTTACCATCAGGTGGTCTGTATGCTCGTTTGCCTTCTCTCTCTAGGATATAAAAAAAAAAAAAACTAACTTAGAAGAGTATCATTTAAACCATAATCGATAGGCGTTAGTTTTTTTTTACAGGGTATTATGTGCTATGACAGCATATTTCAAACATAGTAATAAAAAACTATTAGTAAAATAATAAGGACAGTTCCCCATACAAGAAATATTTTTAAACGCTTTTTTATATGCTCTGTCGTTCTATAAGCGTCAAATTTGGTGTGATTACAGTGGAAACCCTGAAGAGAATAATAATAATATAAAAACCGTTAAAAGTAAGTTGGGCCGGGGTTAGAGTTTAACTCGCATTGAAATGCACTACAAATTGTATCTTATCTTGTGCGAATAGAGTTCAATCCTTTAGGATATTTTGTGGAACGAACCAAAGATATTTTATATTTAGTTACGTTATGCTCATACTAAACGCATTTAAAACCCGTCGCCAATTACTGACAGTTGCTACGTTACCATATTTCTACAGACAAAGACGGCAATCCGTAGCGAACGCTATTGTTAGAAAGAGATAAATAGTTGTTTCAAATTGCTCGCTATTCTCCGCTCACGGCCGCCATGTAGCTACGCGTCTTTATCGCACTCATGCGATATCTAATTCTGTTTCTCATGTTTAACAGGTATATAGTGACGCCGGTCCAAATGAAACAAATTATTGCGAGATGTAAACCAAATGTAATAGTAGTTTATGCAACAGTTGTATAAGAGAGGTCGAAAAAGACGAGTGGTGTGGTTACGATGTGAGCCGCAGGCGAACATCGTAAAGCAAGACGCCACGAGTATTTTTTGACTTATACTCGAAAATCTAATTAGATTCCAAAATCTGACAGTTCCCATCTTGATTATTTCTTTATTAAAATATTATTTCATAAACATATCAATGAGAACTCGTGTAACCAGTAATATTAGGGTCAGTTTAATTGATAAAAATACCTACACTTAAACCAAAATGCAGTAATCACAGCGAATGTGCGTCGGTTGAGGTTAGGATTTTGGAATCTAATTACAGTTTCGAGTATAGTTATACACCGTTGCATACAATACTTTTTCTACGACTAGGTCTCAAATAAAATGCAAAATTAAATTAACAAATTTTTATTTATAGATTTTTACTCTTTAATATATAGCCTGACAAGTTCCTATTTAGCCCTGATGTAGTGTCGCTACAAACAGCTTACATATGGCAATTATACGTGTACGTCATGAATAGTCGGGACAGTGAGTATTGGCATCGTGCAAGAACGAGTGAGATATACAATTAAGTACTTGTAGATTGTGAAACTATGTTTTCATGTAATCGGAAGAGCATGTCTAGTTGATAATTAAATATGAATAATTACCTATCCGTCAAAATCCGATTCTAAATATTCGACATCCATATATTCATCAGATTCTGTCATTATTATCCATTATCCATTATTTTTGTATATATTCTTAATTGTAGCACTACAGACGCCTTGAATGAGAAAAAAATAAAATTTAATAATTAATATACATATTTAGTACCAAGCTAACCAATTCATGACAATCGCACTATGAATATCATACCCGTCATGTCAACAACTAATTTCAAAACATTGTTTATTGGAATGCTGCTGAATCCTTCGTCCTTTTTCTGCCGCAACCATTTGAATGTATTTATAATAATGTTTTTTGCATCGGGGTGAAATTTCTTGGGCATTTTGATTTTAAAATCGATTTGTTTACATCGGTGACATTCAATGACTTCCAACGTCCGTTGTCAAAAAAAAACGTTGCCATTTAAATAAATTTGTTCCACTGAAAATCCGCAACATGGCGAGGGCTAAAAAGGAACTTGTCAGGCTTTACCTAGGTTAGAATACGAACGAACGAAGCACAGAACAACAAACGAGCGGGAAACATTCGAAAACAACAAAATATGTGTCTATGGTTAACTTTGTTTTTAAATTGATGTGCACTTGCCAGGTTTCATAATTTTTTTTAAAGTTGCACAATCGATTTATCTTGTGAAATAGGGACTAAAAAACACCGAATGATTTGAGAAATGAATTCTTTTACCTGATTGGTCGATTTTAATATAGCTGCGTTCTGGTTGGTTGATACCAAATAAAATGTTTTTTTTAAAGAGCTAAATTTGTAAAAGAGTTTACATACCAAAAAGAACCTAACGTTCCGATTGACAGTCAATGTGTATTGTGATTGGTGGTTTAATTTGGTGAAGTATTTTGATTGGTCAAATTAACCTAGGTGTAAGCTTTGGCAGCTAGGCATATCGTTTTGGTTCAAAAAAGCACAAGTGCTGTTAAGGGGAATAGACTAGATAGACTTTTCTACGGAATGTTCTGCGGACATATTATCTATATTCTTATATTAGTGTTCGTGACTATATAAATGACAGATAAAAGTACAGGAGTAGGAAAAAATATTTACGGTACTTACGAATGTAATGACTAGATATCCTTTCTATTCTTTTACAGTTACAGTATAATTTCGACAGCCTCGAAAAACACAAGACGGCATTTTTAATTAAATATATTTGTTACATTTCGATTCGATTCGAAAATTTTATTGTCTTTGCTTTGAAGCGTGCGTGTCAGCGGCCGCAGCGCAACTAAACAGTAGTAAGGTAAATTACCTTCCTTTTTGAGGAACGCTTTTGCGTTCAGATGACGTATCTAAACATGGTACCGCAATCAAGAATCCACACCTCAAACCACTAGGCCAGTAAACCAATATCATTCCTTGTTAGGACAAGAAAAATAATGTAATTTTTCTTTATGGACCCCGAAATTTATAAAAAAAAATATATGATGGGTTTGTTCTTGTCCCTAGTCAAGACCAGAGAGGACAAAGGAGTTTTTTTTTTGTTGTGCCAATAGAAATACAATACAAAATACTTTATTGTTCATCGAAAAAAAACATTATAGGATTGCAGCACAATAAATACACGCACTGCGAAAATTTCTATTGATTACTCGTACCTTACTATTACAGTTCATGATATACAGTTCGCTGACAGACAGAGAGTCGTAATAGGGTGATCACTCTATTATTACGGAACCCTAAAAGTCACTGTAACTTATTTTCTGCGATTTTTCCTGCTCGTAGCTAAATTATTCAACTTAAGCCTTTGTAGATTTTTAGGAGCTGACTGTACTTGAGTAAAATTCTCAAAACAGGAACTTTTCATTCGCAAATAACAAAACGAGAACACATTTGCGTTACCAAATCAAAAAAGGCTTATACACAAATGTATGCTAAACAAGATACAACCCTCTCGTATTGGAATAAAGTCTTACATATTTTTAGAAGCAAAGTAGCCGATATTGCCTTTGTTCTAATGCAGTACAAGAATGCATTATAAATTCCCCATGAGTACCCATTGTACTTATTCGCTATTCAGTGCCAAATAATGGCGTTTCGATACAAAATGCCCTTTCATATGGAGCCCTCGGTACCAAACGAATTAACAAAGTATAGGCTTGCTTTACTAAGCAAACTTACTTTGCGAAGGGGAGATTATGCTTCTACTTTGAAAAGGGCATATAAACGTGATTTTTTTTAGGCACATAAGACTTTTGATTTCGCGAATTGAAAGGAAATTATAATGCTCACAAAAGAGCGGTAACAGTCTACTTTTCATGATTTAATGCTTCCGTTTACTTAACGTTTAAAGGGTTGTTTTAACCCCTTATAAAAAGGGGTAACACGTGTTTAAACCATAAATCATTTGTATAAGTGGCTGCATATCATAGTAGCTCTAGCACAAACATTTTTATCTACACACACACACACACATAGAATAGAATAGAATAAAATAACGGTTATTGTTTAACCGTGTACAGAGATGTTAACCAACAGTTTATCCATCACGGACATACAATATTAAGTCCCTTATTACTAAAACAGAATTAATTACTTCATTCCTATGTATTACTTAATTAATTACCTATTATATAACTCATTCATATCGTAGAAGACTCGATCAATGAGCCAACTTATTGTGGTTTTGAATCACAAAAGTCCTCTATGCGTTTAAAACCCGTTGGCCAGCATTACTGTGGTAGTATTGTAACAGCAATGTATGATTATGACAGCTGTAAGTTGTAATTACGTTATCGAATATTAAAGTAAATTAATGAGTTTCAAATTTGGACCATCTTCCAATACCAACACAATTTAAATAGGCCCAAATCTAGTGTCAACTGAAACGTCTACTCAGTATATTTTATAGTACCTACAATATCGTACGACATTGGATTTCGAACGAATTCAGGGACTTTATTAGTTTGTCTATGATTTTTTAAAAACCATTCATATTCGTGATACACACATTAGCGTATAATACTTTTTGTCGGAGGTTAAAAAAAATATATAATCGTAAAAGAACATCCAAAACCAGCGACACTTAACACTGCAACAGCTGTCGCCCTACCTCACATTTTGTCCGAAGAGAAATACAAATATGTTTGCGTCGCTAATGGCCGGCAACGGGTTAATCGATCTTTGTTTGCACCCGCGCTTAAAGTTACCGTTTTACGCCCTGTTTATTCACCAAGTGAGTAAAGTGATATGTTACAGCCCGGGTCGAAAAAGGGTTTTGGCCTTTCTTAATTAATCCATTACTGGGTATTTAAAGCTTAAGTTATACGTTTAAAATAAATAATAAGGCTAATTTTATAAATTCGAAAGGGTATGTGAGTGAAGTAATTTGCTACTCCTTCGTGTTTAAATGGCGGGACGGATTCGAATTAAATTTGGAATGGAGGTCGCTGCCATGTTGCCTTTGACATGTTATCATATATTTTAAACTCGGCCGTCATTACCGTCAAGTAAATAAGAGCTATCAAAACCTTGACAATACGGTAACATGACAAAAGTAATATCGTTTTACCAAGTAGAATAAGGCCCCTGGATTCGCCTTACGTTTACTTTCTTTACTGAAGTAAAAAGAACAATGAATTCCGGGATGTTATCTTAAAATATTGACAATTCGTCGACGAAGTATTTAGTACAAAAATATTAATAATGCTCTGACGTGTCTACTTAAACTCGCTGGTTTATAACTTCTCGGCGAGTTAGAAAGTGAGTTAAGACTCAGAATACCATTGAAGAGTAATTTCAGCATTATTCAGACGGGAGTTATTGTGGCGACGCAATGTATCACGAAAAGCATGCGAACTATCGCGCACAGTTTTTCTTTATTTTCTTTCTTTCTTTCAATAAAAATGAGCCTTTAAGACACCAATCCAGAATCATTTGATATTTTACCTTCATCATCATCATTATCACACCAGCGAAAAGACTTCCACTGCTGGATATAAGCCTTCCCCAAAGATCTCCACGACGGTCAGCAGGCCTATTGCCTGACGCACTCGCTATTGCAATTGTTTTCGTGTTCATACTTGTTATTCTCATTGACAGACTGAATAGGACCCGACTGTATAAAGAAGTTCATGACTTGACAGAAGTTTACAAAGCATAACTTTCGCGTTTAGTTTGATTCACATTTATTTTGAAGTCGATTGCGATCGCGGGTAAGTTAGGAAATAGCTGTACACGTAAAGTTCCAACCGCGGGAAACGCCACGCGCCGTTCCAATCTCCGTTCCAAACCGTACGTTTAAATGCAACTGTAATAGTAAATAGTAAAAATGTACAGTTTTTTTTTAATGGCATACAGGAGACAAACGAGCACACAGGCCACCTGGAAACTGTGACCCATAGACATTCGCATTCACAAGACTGCAATGCAATCCTAAGACTGCAAATGCGTTGCCAACCCTGAGTACTAAGATGGAATGCCTCTAAAAGAACGAGGATAGGAACAGCCCGTGGTGTTTCCCGCGGTCCAAACTTTCGGTTCGTGTAAAGGCCGCTATACTGCCCTACTACGGAGAAAAGGCACAAGTGCAATTAATTCAAAGAAGCATATTGAACTCTCAGGGGTTATAATAAGGTTGGAAGTGCAATACAATCATTATAGTAGATGTGCCTTTTTTCCGTAGGAGGGCAGAATAGGCCTGCGGTTTCATGCTACTCGCATCCATCGGCTTCCTGCGATCTTCACCAGATCTCAGAGACTCAGATCAGATTTTACCTTAGAGTAAATCACCTAACTACTTGTACTTGTACTTGTGGGAGGACCTTGTGCAGGGTTGGTACCACCATCTAATCCATTAACCTACCGCAAAGCAGCAGTGTTCGCATCGTTGTGTTCCGGTTTGGGGATAAGCCGCTGAAATGACTAGCACAGAGGCATTCCATCTTAGTCCTCAGGGTTGGCAGTGCATTTGCAGTCTTGTGAACGCGAATGTCTATGGGTCACAGTTTCCACTTACCATCGCCTAATCCACCGCCAATCCAAAATGCCATTAAAAAAAAACATATTTACGTATTGTCAACTTTTTGATAGCTCTTATTTACTTGACAATAACGGCGTCAAAGTTAAAGACAATACGACGGCATGTCAAATCCAATATAATTTTAACAAGCACAATGGAGCTCCAGTTCTGTAAGCTCTAAGTGGGAATAGTATAGATACGAACTTTAGGCGTTCTAACTGAGCTAGAATTCAAATATCTAGCGAAGTTTAGGCTCCAGAGGGTCAGTTTCGTTGTTATCGGCGCCAGGTGCGGGCAAAGTTTCCTAACTTCTTCCTGGTGGACAAGCTCAATCAAGAGTACTCTAACTTTAATATTCTTACTCTACTGGACAGACAGAGAGGACGATAAGGTATTTGAGGGGACATCTTAAATTGCTGAAGCATTAACCTAAATAATATACATACCTTCACGCCTGGAATCCCAGAGTTGTTGATAATTCAGTAACCACAATTTTCACAAATAGGCTAAGATGTTTACCAGCATATTAGTGATAGGTTGCAAGCCTATCGCCTAACAGTACTACAAGCCTATATTCCCTTAGTCGCCTCTTACGACATCCACGGGAAGACATGGAGTGGCACTATTCTAACCCGGCAACCACACGGGATAAACCTACATAATATTTTTCCAAATATTCCTTCCGTCCGTCTGTATGTCTGTCTTAACTATAAAGAGCTGTATTTTTGTTTGAATATGTGTTATAAAAGCGGATTTTCTAATAAAAAAATAAGAGACTCACCATACAAGAAACATAAGATTTTTTTTTGGTTGTGTCTTAAAAACGATGAACTCTACAAGCGTCAAATTTCGTCATAAACCCTAAAGAAAAAAAAAAGAAAAAAATTGACCAGTGTGCACACTGATTCGATTCCAAATTAAACTCCAATCGGAATATAATAATATAATAATACTGTACGGTACGGAATCCCCGATACGCGAGTCCGTCTCAGACTTCACCGTTTATTAATGTAACCCAATTCTTAACAGCAACCTTGTTAATAATGCTAAGCAAATAAGATTAGTAACATAACTAGACCTAGGAATATGCGGGGCAAAATTAAATGACAGCTAGGGATTGCCTACATTGATAAACTCAATTATCGATGCTTTTCCTATATACCAGTGATCACTCCAAGTTTTGTTTGTAATAATATTTTTTTAATGAAAATATGCCAATGAAACAAATAAGCAACATAATTCTGGTCATTCTTTATTTTAAAAGACTTTTTCAACCTTAACTCATCATCATCATAATATTTTTCTTACTGTGTATTTCAGAATGACTGTCCTATTTTGTTAAAATAAACAATCAGAATTAGTCAAGAGTAAAAAAATAAGATTATGATTAGTGAATGTTAAAATATCCTTTTAAAATAAAGAATAACCAGAATTATGTTTCTATTTTGTTTCCTTTGCATAGTTTCAATAAATAAAAAAAATACAAAAAAAACTTGGAGCGATCACTAGTATATGGGAAAAGCATCGATAATTGAGTTTATCGATATAGGCAATCCCTAGCTGTCATTTAATTTTGCCCCGTATATTCCTAGGTCTGAACATAACGTATTTGAGCCCTCATTACTTAACCCCGGTAACATCGATACGGCGTGACCACAAAGCCTGGGTTAGGTACATACTCTTTGTTGCAAAACTTCTACCCCCTAAGTAATATGGGTTCCCTAAGTAATAGCTTATCTACGATCTAATACTCGACACATGTAAGACCCTCTTGGGTTATACTTAGGGTAGCATATGCGTTAAATCTCTATGACACATGTACCCTTCTTACTTATTTGATCTAAGATGTTTATTTGGATGCCAAAGTTCGGAAATCCTTCACCGCCATCTTTCTTCGAAATTAAGACAAAGACTTGTTATTGATTTAGGTAATTGGGATTGTTTTTATTTTTTAAATTACTCTTGTTTGAAAATCATTTCAAGGAATAGGGTTTTAAAGCCGTTCTGCATTATAATTTTTTTGAAATATTTATCTATTTCGACAAAACTATATTTTGATCTTTGTTTGACTTTCGTTTTTGGCTTGAAGCCCTCCTGGGTGTATCTTACGGGTTAGGCGAAAACAGCTTGAAATAGTATGTTTTATTACACTATAGTGTAATACAACAAAATTGTTATAACAAAAACTTGTTATCATTAGATATAATTACATTTTTGTAATATTTTAGAAAATGCCAACCCAAATTTAAAATAATCATGACATCCATAAAATGTCTGCTAAATAAATAAAGATATTAAAACAAAACTATTGGGTCAAATACAAAATTTATGAAATTGGTCTCTTAAAATTACCTATTCTTTCGAATTAGAATGTACAAACCGTTTTTTTTTTTGGTCTGTCCCAATTGTTTAATGTATTGAGATACAATAGGTTAATAGTCAGTTTGAAGCTACCATTTCTGATTAGATGCATAATTTCGAGTTGTAGGTTTTCCATTTGTACTTAATGCCAGTAAACCAACGTACAAATAATGTTTTTTTATAATAACTACAACATATTCGCAAATCGTGGAAGTCGGACTTGACTTAAGGATTGAGAAACGTTATCGCCCGGAACTAATGGTATGGAATTGTGGTTAAGGTATGGATTTAAGTATCGCTTCACAATTCTCTAAAGCATTTTCTTCAAAATAGATTTCGATACAGGTCAAGTTACAATTGTAGTTAGACTTCTAACTCATACGTAATTCATCGCAAATTTAGCAACCAATGTTTCTTTTAAGTAACAATTAAGTATAATTGCTTACTCAAGAACAAATTGTTCTCCTTAAGCGAACGGATTTACTTATTAATCACAGCGGATGTTCCACAATTCACCGATTCCCGAGTAAAAAGTAGCGAAGAGAATTGCGGTCACTAGATAGCCAATATTACGAATAATTTAGTAGACGAACCAAGTCCAATCCAAGATGCTTGTGGCCCGAAACAAAAAGCGAATCAATGCTATACATTACTATCCAGTGCACGAGGCTAGCTCCTAGCTCTACTGCAGAAGCGTCGGTGTATATTTATTTGCTGTCAATGGAATAGTTGTCGCAGTTTGAAGGGTAGGTGTTAGAATCAGCGCTGGAAAGAACTATGCGAGAAGACAGATGAAGCAATTCGGATGTTTTACCGTCTGATTGGATGAGGCTGTTCGGATAAATAAAATAACGCCTATCGAAAAAGGTTGTTTGCGGACCAGTCTTGTGTGGCAACGACCTTTGCTAGAATACTATTGTTGGATGTTGTTAAATTAAGTTTGTATTTTGTTTGTAGTTATCGTCAACTTTGTTGAATCTTTGCAAAAAAATATTAGAACACATGATCCTGCAACTACTTGTGCATATGATGGATTAAAATAGACAAAGAGTTTCAATGTAACGGTGACTCCAATATTCAACGGATTTTTATTAAACCTGCCGATTAGTGATTTTTAGCGGTGGTAGGACCGACCGAATTGCTACCATCATCTTATCCTCTAACCTACCTCCAAGCAGCTATATTTTTATTGTTGTGTTCCGGTGTGGAGATAAGGTAACCGGTGTTTTTTTTTTGTTAACCGGTGAAGTTAGCATAGAGATATTCTACCTTAGTTCTTAGGTTTGGCAAGTATTTAAATGTCTTGAGAATGAAAATTTTACATGACTGTCAAGTTCTTAAATAACTAGCACAGTTTTTTTTAAGTTTCAACCTTAATAAACACGTTGGATACATTTTTATGTTTCTACTTATATTTAGTAAACGTAGAAAGGGTACTTTATTCTCTGTGAAAGTCTGTTCAGTTCTAATAAATCTAGCTTTCAGAATCTTAGGCATTGCGATCCGAATTCAGCGTACATCCAAATGGCTATCTCTTGGGGATCCTCTAGCTTTGAGTCCGAATTACATGTTGAGCCATGTTATTAGCTACAACATCACAGTGTATAGTTCTAAATTAAACTTGATATGAAATTATTATATTTTGGCCTTACATTTATGGAGGAATACTGGAAAAGGGCCGAATCTTAAGTACCCGAAACCGACGTGCGTGCATGACTCGATGTATGAATGTTGAAGAAGCGAAAGAAGTTTGTCAAGATCGTAGCAAGTGGAAAGAAGTGGTCTCTGCCCTCTGGGAAACAGGCGTGATTTAATGTATTTTATGTACATTTATGGAAACTACTTGGAAATGAAGGTTAAAAGTCTTGGCTTGCAAAACTGCCATTTAAAGTTGGTTTTTTAAAGGATCATGGGCATTTTTGTATGGAAATTGGGTGTGGCACCAACAGAATTGAAACCTTTATATTTAAAATGACCTTAGTGAAAACTTCATTTCTTATTATGGCCGCAAATACCTAGCTCACCGGAGAACAAAAATATGATCACTTGAAAACAAGACAGTCCATATATTATAAAGTTTAGGTAATATACATTAACAAACTGAAGTATTTTCTTGAAATCGAGAGTTTATTTGTCGTACAGATAAATACACCATTTATAAGATACATTAAATACCTACATAATTTTTTTTATCGTGTATTTTTTTTCAGCTATGTAACTTAATCGAAGGTTATGTTGATGATAGAGTTCTACGAGATACTTTGTAATCTTGCGAGTAACGTGTTGTTACGGATATTTTTAAATATACTTTTTTAGACAAGTTCTGGAGAAGCACCAACACTACAGTTTACATATTTTTGTACATCAAATACCCTACACGCAGTTCTATAATAAACTGTAACAATTATACATTAATTAACCGAAGTTTCTATGGACGATATATCTTGTTTTCAAGTGCCCATATTTTGTTCTCCGGTGAGCTAGATATTAGCGGCAATATTAAGAAATTATGCTTTAACTAAAACCTTTTTAAGGATATAGGTTTCAATTCTGTTGGCGGCACACCCAATTTGCCCATGATCCTTTATGTGTGTTATTTGGATGGTGGGTGTTTGGGGGGGTGGTAAATTTAAGCCAAAGAAGTCTTTTTTTTGACATTAAAATAAAAGTAAAAAGTACTATAAGGCCAAGAAAAAGGTTAGGTATAACTTCTTCTTCTTCTTCTCCTAAGCATGGATTTCCATTGATGTCCTTGATTTTGCGATTCTGGTACAGGTCGGCCCTGCTGTCTTGTGGATATCGTGCGACCATCTGGCTGGTGATCTTCCTCTATTTTGGCTTCCGGTACAACTTAACAGAAACGAATTTAAACAAAATGAAAGTCTATTATATTAAGCGTATATTTCATCATGTGCTTGAAAGCCTAGCGCTGGTTTTTAAATCGGCTCCGGGTGGAATAGTCGCTTCGAATAGAATAGAATAGAATAGAATAGAAAATATTTATTCAACGCACACAAAAATACAGTAGAAAAAATATAAAGTAAAAAGAAGACATTAATTAGGAACGTTGAACAGGATCTCTCTCAGCATTGTGCCAAAGGAAAACTGCGGCGCTGATTTTCAGAGGGACCCTGACTTAAAAACTGAACTACGTTAAACAAAAAGACGGGTAACAGTAAACATGTAACACGTAACATGACAAATACTAGCGACAATTTGTTTCATAAAGTGAAATAAAAATTAATATAAAAAACAATATAAGAAAAAACTTAAAAAAGACTAATGCTATTTGTGTGGCAACACCAGAACAACACAACTATTTCCTGTTGGATCGTTGCAAGTGACGGCCAATATAATTTAAAGGTATGGATTACGCGTATTACCAGTTTCATATACCTACTCCAAAAAATGATAGTACACTACATATAATTATAAACCCGGAATTAACATTAAAATAAAAAACTTATACTTATTGTAAGAGAAACCAATAAAAAGTATTGAGCTTGACTCGTACACAGAAGCAGCCATCCAATAACACAACGCCAACCCCGCCATATTCCGACCGCTCGGCAACCCGGCAGGACGGGGAAGTCGGCCATACTTGCGATACGTTTAAACCGCTCCACAAGAAGGTACTTTCCGTAGCGTTCCGTCCGTCTGTCACACTCGGTGCTGGCTGAAAATCAGCGCTGCAGGTTCTTAGCACCTCAGCATCATGCTGAGCCAGTATCCGATTCACTGCCACGAAGACACATCCACCACTTTGTTTTAGTTTACTGTTTTTTCTTTTTTTTGTGTTTTGTTGTGGTTAGTGAATAAATGTATTTTTCTTCTTTTCTTTTTAATTTAAATTTAAATATTTTTTCAAGTTTTGTGCATTATTTTATTATTAAGAATATATCAAGTAATATTAAAAATCATGATTGTATATAATTTACATAGAAGTAATATAATAAAATAATAAAGAGGTACCCAACCATAACTCACCCTACTCTCCAATCTGAGCCCCAACCACAAAAAAACGACATTTAAATTTAAAACCCTGCTATTGTTTGCCAACAACAATTTGCTTTGGATGCCAACATGTTTTTTTTTACCTTTAGTTGTCTATAATGTTGTCGCATTAGAATATAACGCCAACGAAAAAAGTAACTACAGTGGAAATAGGCAGCGCAAGATCAGTTGTAGCAACAATGTTGAGAACTTTTCATATTTTAGAAATCGTATAAATTGCCATTAAGTAGGTAAAAAATCTCTTAGGCAGTGGTGAGAAATTTCATTCGAGCTCTTTTTCAACAAATTGTTGTAAATGCAGTTTTTCTCTTTCCAAAAATCAAGGTATTGTTTACTCAAACCATATAACCCTCTTATAGTTTCCGATTTCTTCACACTAACCCATTCGCTCAGCCTGTATATTTAGACTGCACAATTTCAAGTTACATCCAATCCAATAGAGATTTTGCCTCACGAGCTCTCGCGTGTGGTTCCAGGGTGGCTTGAGGTAATTAAATTACGTCCAGAAATTCTGCTTAGATACATGTCTAACTGGGTTACGCCTGGAGAGCGGGCAGGCCAGGCTGTGATTACTGACTTGTTTCCTAATCGGATTGAATTTTTTAATTGGGAATTTGTCACAGGATGTTTTTAATAGTGTTCTTTGACGATACAATTTATAGAAATATTATTGCATATTTATGCGAACAACAACTTGTAGTTAAAACATGCGGCATGCGTGTTAGATAGTGACAGCAATGTTTGGCGACAGGCTTAAGGTGCACTTACACAAGCAACTTTTAATGGCAATTTATAGTCGGCCATCTTACTTTAACTTTGTATAATAGAATAAAATGTCCGTACTATTGACGGCCAATTTTTACTCAAAACTATACTATTACTAATTCTGTTATTCATCTTAAGACCTTGTTGTATCGTATTCTAGCAACAAAAGATTTCTATTCAATTCCTTTTTTATATTTAAATTCCCGGTCGAGTTATTAATTTACCAACCGGCGACTCGAAGTTGTCTCGTCAGAGTGTTATTAATCAGTGAGTGCGTGCACCAAAGCAAAGCAGCTCAACTAAAGTGGTAGGTAACACACTCTGCCCTACGTGCCTACATTAAACTTGACTGCACAGGGCCACATAAGTTTGCCATTTAATTCTACATACATACCTTTACGCCTATCTCCCAATGGGGTTGGCAGAGACTATGGAACGCTAGGTGCACCGGTGTAAACATACAACTTTCGCTTCCTCTTCATTCATATCAACCCCTTCATAAACGCACGTTGGCTTCCAGTGCTTTTGATTTTGTTATAACATAATGTAAAAGTGCCTACTTGTATCCACGGCTACCAAATGTTTACTTTTAAAGAAAACTATAAAGAATGTTTCCCACGAAATGGTTGTTTCCAATAGATTTCTCGCCAGACCCAATATAAATCAAGAGATATCCTGTTCACGTTACCGCGGCCCTGGAGAAATATCTGGGCCATGATACGACGGAAAGGGGTTCATAAATGATAATAGTTTAAGGTTCGTGTGTGTGCTTTAAAACAAATAAACATTGGGAAGTGGGAAATAAATAAAGTACCCATTATACTGTATACTGTCCAAAAACACTTGTAAACAGCTTAGCCTTATTGTGCAAAGTGTGGTTACAGAATTATCAACAAGTTTTAAAAGTTGTTGGTAATTCTTTAGCTCTGCCTACCCCACTCTGGGAATGAAGGCGTGAAGGTATGTAGGTGTAGGTAGGTGGGTCCAGTCCTGGCTTAGAATACTTACATTAAAACTTAGCTTTAATTGTATTAGTGAATGCGTTATTCACATTCTATAACGTTTTAATTGTAACGTTTTAAAAGTTGGATCCATAACGCTGCCCTCCTAAGCAAATAAGCAATATCCCAAAATCAATAACCAAAGCAGTTTTAGTTCTCTTCTCTTAGTAATATGGTTGATATTGCTGCAGGAATTTTATCTGACATACTGCGTATTGGCTTAGGAGGGGAGAACGGTATTCAACATAACGCTACATAATAGTACTTCATAACGATATTATACTCGTAATAACTGTCCGTGTGGTTGCCGGGTTAGAATAGTGCCACTCCATATCTTCCCGTGGATGTCGTAAGAGGCGACTAAGGGAATAAAGGCTTGTAGTACTGTTAGGCGATGGGCTTGCAACCTGTCACTAATACACTGGGAAACATCTTAGCCTATTTGTGCAAAATGTGGTTATAGAATTATCAACAAGTTTTTAAAGTTGTAGGTAATTATGTAGCTCTGCCAACCCCACTCTGGGATTACAGGCGTGTAGGTTTGTATGTACAAGTAGGGTAAAGTCACCAGTGGTCAGCCAGAGACCAGTAGTCGCCCTCTGCCTTTACTTTGTATGAGTGGGAAGAGTACGAAAGATATATTTCCCACTCTTCGCACTCATATAAGGTCGACTACTGGTCTCTGGCTGACCACTGGTAACTTTACCAGTACCATAACGTTTTATTTCACTTGTATTTTAAAACCCATCCAATATTCGTATATAACTAGATATAATTTGCTAAATTTCCTATCGGTATTCGATTTTGGATCGTTTCTATTTAATTTAGGAAGCGGTTTTAGTACTCATGTGTGACATTAAAAATACCCGAGCGTGTCAGTGGGCAAAGGCTTCCCCCCCCCCCCCTCCACCCTTTTAGCAGTTAGGAACTAGTTACGGGCCCGATTTCACTACTGGACTGGCCGAAGGCAAATTTAATAATGCTACATAAAAGTAATAAAGGTGGGTGGAGGCTATTTAAAAGTTTTATTACGTTCGCATGTGACACTCGGTTGGGAAATTTACCGGTGTTTTTCTCCATTGAGCCCCGGATTTAGTTGTTCAACTCCGGTGCAATAAATATTTAAAGCTGCATTGTGTAGCCGAACTAAATAATTTATGTCATTTTCTAAAAGGTTGCGGAAAATACACGATTTCGTTCAGATTCAGATTTTATTACTCAATATAACACAGTATAGTTATAATAATAATTACATGGCATGTCAAATTATTATGCAGTTACATTGAGGTCGTCAGAAATAGAATTAAATGATAATAGTAGAAAGTCAACATAAATACAGAGTACATAAAAAAAAAAAAAAAAACATTTCACCATTCACCGAACAGACTGGGTGATCCAACAAAAGATTCTTAAGCCGGCGCCTAAACATGTCGTCAGATGGTTCGCGTTTGAGTTCGGCGGGTAGACGCTCGTCGATTCGAGGAATGCTTTTATTGTTTTTGGGAAATATTCTAGATTGTCTAAAGAAGTTTTAGTATTAGTAGCTGCGAAACGTTGCGTTTATGTATGTACAAAAATGAAATGGAAATTCAAAACACAGGTAATAAAAAAAACGGTCAAGTGCGACTCGGACTCGCGCATTGAGGGTTGCTTACCGCTGCACACTAGGTATTTATACTAGTAATTCCGATTTTAATTTAATTTCGAATTGCATCAACGCGAATCCAACTCATGAAATTACAACTTTTTAGTGCTTATTTGTCGTTTTTGTTCGGGGATTGTACTTTAATCATACCAAATTTGACGTTTGTTTGTTTTACCGTTTTTACGGTACAACAAAAAAAAATAGTTGAAAAATAACGATTCTTATATGGAGACCCCCCTTTATTATTATCACTGTCTTTAATTATTTTTACTTGTTAGTAAATCCGCCAAAGTAACACATATTTTGAAGAAAAAAAAGCCCGCTGTCTATTTATGGTTCAATAAAGATACAACTAGGGAATAAAGGCTAGGCTTGTAGTACTGTTAGGCCTAGTTGTCCTATGGGGCACGGAACCCTAAAAAAAACTTGGACACGAGTTAGTCGGACTCTCCCACCGACATGCACATGACATGGTTAACTCAATTCAAAATTTGGACCGCCGCGCCGTTCCTTGCATAAAGATCGTGTTTTTTTTGTAATTTAATTAAAAATGTACAGATTTCAGTTCTTTCCTATATTTGTAGTAAAAGACGGTGTTACTTGCCAAATTTTATAATTCTAGGTCAACCTTTTCCTCCTTGATTCCTTCGAAAGTGTCGAAATACACGTGTTTTGCAACGGGCAATCTTTTTTTGATTTTTGCACAGATTCAAGGGACTGTAGACCGGAGTATATGGTTCTAATTTTAACCCGATACCTTTACGCGTTCCTGAGATAAACGGTCTTGACAAACAGACGGACAACAAAGTGATCGTATAAGGCTTCCGTCTTTTGTTTTTCAAGTACGGAACCCTAAAGTACTAAGGCTAATTGCATCGTCAATAATTCGACGAGTAGATTACACTACAGCGACGTACGCACGAAATGACGTTAGTCGCACACACTAAGATCAATTAATCCACTTGGTTCGTGTCCGTCTGGGTACTTGCTTGTACGTGAACGGCAGTGGACATCCGGCTGAGGAGTTACATAGACTTGTAGTAAAAGGTCATTGTTGTGGTCAAGGTCAGTGTCACGGTCAATAGATGCATGTGTGGTAACCCTTTCAGGGTCATGTGCCATATTTCATCATCATCATGTCAGCCGAAAGATGTCCACTGCTGGACATAGGCTTCCCCCAATCCCGTCCACTCAGACCGGTCTTGTGCCATATATTACGTCGTGTTTCAGAGTCAATTTGTCAAATTACAGTAACAGATACACTGTCTAAGAGTCCAAGGACATTGTCAGCAATCTCACGGTCAATCGACGCGTGTGTGGTAACCCTGCGAACCGTCACGTGCCATATTTACTTCTCGAGAATTACTGGGTACGGAGCGTTATGCCGAGTATTTAGTTACCTTAATGGTAGCGGGGAAAGGCGCAGTAGATCCACTTTAAAATATTGCAAACGTTGTGCTCCTGCGGTGTTAAAGTCAGTCAATAAAAAGTGAAACAACAGTGTTACCTGTCGTTGACTTGATCGTACAAACTTGCCTTTTATGTTACGAAGAAATTTAAAAAAAACGGTTGCGGGATAAAAATGATACTTTTTATTAAAAATAGTTGGTTGCCAAAGCCACAATTTTTTCCAAGTATGTAAGCATGGGAACATATTTTTTACAAGCTTTCATTACATACATACATACATTAAATCACGCCATTTTCCCAGAGGGTCGGCAGAGACCACTTCTTTCCAGTTGCTACGATCTTGACAAATTTCGCTTCTACCACATTCATACATCGAGTCATGCACGCACGTCGGTTTCGGGCCATTTTCCAGTACTTCTCCGATTTGATTCGAAAAAGTACGCCTAGCGCGGCCCCTTCCGACCTTTCCACTCACTTTCGATCTGTATATCTCTTTCGTCCATGCCCGAAGCATGCCCTTTTCAATCTTAGTCACTGCATCTTCTTTTATTCCACATTTCTCTCTTTTTCATTTCTTACTCTATCAATCAGTTTCACACCACAGATACCACGCAAAGAGCACATTTCAACTGCATTTACACGACTTTCATGCTTGTCCTGCCACACCTAACATTCACTACCATACAACAGGGTACGGGCCAGCACTTTATTGTGCAAGCTTCAATTTTAACTTAATTATTTTGTTTCGATTCTTTGGGTTATCATACCAAGTTAATTCTTACCAAATAGTATGTTTACACATCATCGGTAATATTATTTTATTATCAAAATCTTAACTTATCTTCGAAATAAATGATGATTTTGTCCTATCATCATAATATCAAAACTACATTAAATTTCTCGACGATATAGCCTGACATCGCGTTTTTTTATCACTTGCTTGCTTTGCTTCAGGCCTAAAATTAATTGTTTAACCTACTAATAAATTAGAAGTCCTAGAGCCTGTTACCAACACTAAACATATTTTAAATATTTTGGCAGCCCTGCTGTATTTGCACTCTACGCCGCACCCTGGGCTGCCACCCCTGATAAACCCTAGATAAAGCAATTATGTGGCTGCGCAGCCGAAGCGATCAAACCGTGTACGTGATTATTAAATCACGGCTTGTCTGTGGAGCTCCGTTTTTGACAGGCAAGGGTTTCAAGGTTTTTTAATGGCAACACAAACTAGGATGAAAGGCAAACTCTTTCCAGACTTTCAAATAGCGCTATAATACTTTACGATAACGTTATAATTATACCGTTATTTACACTTTATATCGGTATAACACATCTATGTAGCGGTATTCATCATCTAATAATAATAATAATGGTATGAACTTCATATTGATATAAAGTTAATAACGATATATGCTATAACAATTTAATAACGTTATTCGGCACCTCTATTACTGCGTTATTACTGCACTTACAAATTCACAGGTTCGTAAAATACCGCGAATGCCTTCCTTGCTCTGTTATTTTCTATTTACATACTCAGAAAAACGACCAATTGTAAAAAAAAATACATAAATATCTAGATATAGTGCATAATCTATTTGGTAATAATTCGTATTGAGCCTACATACGAGTAATTACATTTTGGTCCTTATTCATATTAGACCATATTCACCTTGTGCCTATTATATTTTGCTTTCAATATATTAATGGACAAAAATCTATTAGGGTTTTATTAACTACTTACTAACGAAAAGATATTTGTTTTTTTTTTAGTCTTGTCGCCATCCTGCAGTTGGATAGCGTCACGACTAAAATGATAATGCTGGCTTGGCTTGAAGTTGAGCAAGTAAAAATGTCACTAAATAGCTAGCATACAGGGTAGAAAATACAAGAAAACGATGGCGGCGCGAACAAATAATGGAGCGGAATTAAGCGTTATTTCGAACAGGAATCGAACTGAAAATGCTCTTTTTTAAATGTTTTTTAAACAGCGTTTCTGACGAGCTGTTCCAAAAATAACCTATGGGCTTTATTGCCTAACACACTCTCAATCGCAATCGGCTTTAAAGTGGACCAATTAATTTCAATTTTGTATGCAGATTCGCCTTCGGACTGTCAAAATGAAAACGATTGCAATTGCGAATGCGTAAGGCAAAAATCCCTCACGTTTCCGAGCCATAGTTGAAATAAGAATAGCCTGCAGATCATCGAACTTTACAATACTTTCTAATAAAGCAGTCACTCCACATTTTGACATTGGAAAGAAAGACAGAAATAAAATCATTTATTCGTGACATGCATAACAAAGAACAGATTAACAAATACAAGGAGAAAGTAGCCACGAAATGGTCCCAACTCAGCGTAATGCTGGCATTAAAGTCGGCGCTGGTCTTCCGTTGGAACCATCAGGTGAAACCACGGAAGGTTACACACACAATAATTATTTGAACACAAAACATGAGTAATAGAACGAGAAAAGGGAGGGGGGTGTGAGATTAAGAATAGAATAGAATAGAATAGAAAATATTTATTCAACGCACACAAAAATACAGTATCACTACATAGTATAAAACAAAGTCGCTTGCGCTGTCTGTCCCTATGTATGCTTAAATCTTTAAAACTACGCAACGGATTTTGATGCGGTTTTTTTTAATAGATAGAGTGATTCTTAAGGAAGGTTTATATGTATAATACATTCCACGCGGGCGAAGCCGCGGGCGGGTCGCTAGTAAATAATATAAAGTAAAAAGAAGACATTAATTAGGAACGTTGAACAGGATCTCTCTCAGCATTGTGCCGCAGGAAAACTGCGGCGCTGATTTTCAGAGGGACCCTGACTTAAAAACCAATAAACGTTAAACAAAAAGACGGGTAACAGTAAACAGTTAACAGGTAACATGACAAATACTAGCGACAATTTGTTTAATAAAGTGAAATAAAAATAATATAAAAAACAATATAAGAAAAAACTTAACAAAGACTAATGCTATTTGTGTGGCAACACCAGACTTGTGTGTTTGTCTGTGGCATCGAAACTCCCGTACGGATAGACCAATTTGGACGGGAATTTTCAAAAATAATCCTTGTTTTCTCGTATTTTTTTTCTAGCTGTTTTATGAAAATCGGTTGGACCGTGTCAGAGTTTTATATAGACTTAATTAGTTATTCTATATAAAAACAGTGCCATACTGCTATGCTATTAGAGGTCTGGATTTTTATTTTATTTTACGTGTTTAATTAAGTAAAGGCTCAACAAAATGCTTTTTGTCTCATCCATATTAAGCAGAGCATGAAATGATACTGTTGTATTAAATTTCATTATTATTTATGCATAGGTATGTTAATATTGTAAACCTATGCATATTAAATTGAGCATGGTTAAGAATTTGGTTTTGAATAACCCTACGAGGTTAGAATAACATTGGTAGATTTTTGACGTGTAAAAGTGCCCGTGCGGCCTACTTAATATATATAATAAACATCTTCTTTTTTTATCTTTTTAATTAAAATATTCCGTGGTACAGTCACTGACTATAATATAATTATTCAGCATAGATAAAACTGGAATGTTGAGGTAGAGTATTTAGTTCTGGAGTTTTTAATGTTTTCTGTTTATTTAAGTAAGTATTGTTTATCTCTATAAGTATGTTTATCTCTGTCTCCTACCCAGAGTTCCAGCCTAGAGTTTTGAGAAGACTGCATCTTAATTCCTAGTTGGCTAACTTATAATAAAATTGATTACTATTTGCTAACGTAATATTGATATGGTACCTTCGGCTTAGTTAGCATTATACATATTGACTAGGCTCCCAGGAGCGAATCGACATAAGCGCTCGACGCAACTAAAGATATAAAAAGAGATAAAATGTTTATTCAGTAAGTAGGCCGCACGGGTACTTACACGTCAAAAATCTACCAGCGCTTCACAAGAGACCGCTGCTGAGAAAAAACACTCCAAGAAACTCAACAGTCAGTCGTTTTTTAAATATTGCTCATTATATTCTACAATTAGAGACTATTTTGGCGACTTACGTCAACCCTATACGTATTAGATATCGATAACGTTTGTCGAATGCAAATTGTCAAGGGAATAGCGCATTAATGATTTACATAAAGCGCATACAGGTCGTTGCCCTCATCTCAGAGTAACCTTTACTGTAAATTGCACGTTCACAAAAAACAGAGAATAATTTAAGGCGCACACAGAGCCTATCCAGACCCTTGTCACGGCTGACGAGAGAGACAAAAACCCTGTTCGTGTGTACCAGGCCTTTTTGTGAGCCCACCCTTTGCTTGAGTCTTCCACGCGAGTGTTAGAGGGTTATCAAAGTCTAAAATACATTTTTTTAAACCCTTGCAGCATTAGGACTGAGATGGGTCTATAAAGGTGTACAACTTAATTAATTGATAGACGAGACGAGGTATGCATGAGGTTCGGGGAGAGGGCTTTTTCATACCCCACACCTTATGCTTACCCCGGCTCTCAATAAAGATAGAATGATGTAACATAGCCTATGACATTCTTTAGGTGAATACCAATTCAAATATACCCCACACCCGTCAAAGCTTTCAGGAAATCAAAGAGAAACATGGATAAATAATGGATACCCGAAAACATTTTCTTGTTTGGATACTCGGTTGAAAAAGTCGAACAATTTGACACCCAACACAAAAAACATGAGACCAGATGTCTCGTGTTTTTAGTTACGGCTTTGATTTAGAACATTCATAGATGAAAAGAATAAAAAGTACCTACGTGTACAGAAGGTAATCTTCCTAACAAAGATTCGGTAGGTTGAAGGTCTCTACTATTACGATGCCAGGTGATGTAGTTTATTGTTAAACATAATAATGAAAATTTGAAGCGTCAAATTTAACAACACTTTCATTTGATAGGCAGTTGTGTAAAAAATTAAACTTTATTGACGACTGTACAGCCGCGCTCAGTGGGACCCCACCCAGTTTTTGCAGACCCCGTTTGTTCGGTCAAGCATTTTTGTTGTTCGCTATTTGGTACACGACTTTATTTTTTTAAAGCTTTGTCCCAAAATTGTTTCGCAGAATCGTTGTCACAGAGATTTATCTGTTTTTATACGTGTTTTTTTCCATATTGGCAGGTTATTGGATTTCATGAATGGCGTTTTTGCAACAAACGCGAAATTGATATTTTTCAATCAAATATTTTACGCATAAATCTGATATGTGATGCCGAGCGTAGGTGGCCTAGTGGCTTAGGTCTTCTCGTGATCGTAGGGTACTGAGTTCGAACCCCCGCGGTCACCATGAACAATGAGTTTATCTTACTTAAGGAAAAACATCGTGAGGAAACCTGCACCTTCGAACAGCTGAGTGTGTAAGAGGGTAATTGCACAAAAGATCCTAAAGGGTCGAAGTGTATACAAAAGGGACCATCTGTAAGATAAGATAAGATATGTGATGCTACGAGGGGCGTTCAATAAATTCTCGGTATTGGTATCTTGCAAACCTTTTTAGTAAACTTCTTAACCCTTAATTTGGCAAAAATAAAAAAAGTCGGGAATTCAAACCCTTTTTGATTTTGAATCAGCAAAAAAATAAAAAAACATTCCAAACATTAAAAGTGAACATTATAGTATGTTCACTGTTATGCACATTGCCAAGTTAAGGGTTAATACTGGCCGCGAAGAGTCATTCATTAACAGTAAAAAAAAGTAAATTTGAAGCCTACACGTTCTTTTGTTTTTCTGCTACTGCTGAACAAACGTGATCACCATGAGCGATTTTACAATGATAATTAAATTGGAGCATCGAGCCGTGATAAAATTCTTGACTAAACAGGGAAAAAATCAAAAGTTTATTAAAGAAGAAATGGATTTAGTTTACCGTGAGTCCGCTCCTTCATTATCTACTGTCCAAAAGGAACACCTCATCCCAAGAAATTCAAAGTCGTCCCCTCAGCTGGCAAGATCATGGCGACAATATTCTGGGATTGTGAAGGGATATTATTAATAGATTATAAAGAAAAGGGTTTAAATATTACAGGGGAGTACTACGCTAACATTTTACGCCAATTACGGGAAGCAATCAAAGAGAAGAGGAGGGGAAAATTGACCAGAGGAGTGCTGTTTTTTCATGACAACGCCCCTGTGCATACTGCTTATGTTGCCAAGGCTGCTGTTCTTGAATCTGGGTTCGAAACACTTACTCACCCGCCGTACAGTCCAGACTTGGTCCCCAGCGACTACTTTTTGTTTCCCAACCTTAAAAAGGATCTTCGTGGACATCGATTTTCTAATGATGAAGCGTTGAAGGCAGCGGTGCTGGAGCATTTTGACACCAAAGACAAACAATATTTTTATGAGGGGTTTAAAAAACTAATTGACAGATCTTATAAGTGTATAAACATTTTACTTGTGGGAGGACCTTGTGCAGTGTCCGTCCGGGTTGGTACCACCATCTTATCCATTAACCTACCGCCAAGCAGCAGTGTCCGCATTATTGTGTTCCGGTTAGGGGATAAGACAGCCGGTGAAATGACTAGCATAGAGGCATTCCATCTTAGTCCTCAGGGTTGGCAACGCATTTGCAGTCTTAGGATTGCGGTCTTGTGAATGCGAATGTCTATGGATCACAGTTTCCACTTACCATCTGGTGGCCTGTGTGCTCGTTTGCCTTCCTATGATATAAAAAAAAAAACATAGTGGGGGAATATATAGAAAAATAACAAAATAAAATAAATAAAAATAAAACACTAATCGTATGCTTTTGTTTTCCTTCTCATACCGAGAATTTATTAAACGCCCCTCGTAGTGTGATCACGACGCAGACAGAGAGGTGATGTAAGACTGGTGCGTTTCAATCAGTATAAAAACATTTTGTATAATTTTAACTAATCACGAAAAGCATAATGAACGTTTAGCATAAAAACCAATTGAATAATTTTATCTGGCATACTATCGAATAACATAACACTAATTTAGTATAATTATAATTTTCTTGTTATTATGCATTTTAAGTCAATTTATTCTAGCTAGGTTAGGGTAACATAGAACTGTGACCACATTTATAGTAATGAATGCCGTTAGAAATATATATATTTTTAATTATAAACATTATATTTTTTGAAATTATGCATTTCGTTTTATGCATCATGACTATTATATGTGTTATGTAAAATGATTATTAGACCATTTGTTTTTATGCTAAACATTACACACCCAAGTTACACCCAGTATACAGGGTGTCCCAGAAACCGACGTCAACCCGACGAAAAGTTGTAATGAAAAAAAAATTGGCATGCAGCTTTAAAAATTTCCTTATTTTACAGTGATTCTAATCATGCAAGAAAACACTGAAAAAAATGTGAATTAATACATGAATTTAGGGATTTTTCGTAGCACGGACATAAGGGAAAATGACAAAAATTCAGATTAAAATGATCAATATCTCGGAAACTAATAACAATTGCTGAACATACATGGGGGTTAAATTGATAGCTTATGAGCTGCTCTATCAGCCCTTGGCGGGTTGACGTCGGTTTCTGGGACACCCTGTATATAGCACTGCTACATCAAAACAGATTCAACTCAAAATCCTTGCTAGTTTTGTTTTAAGCTCATAGAAGTTGTATTACAGTTGTCTTATGATGCAGTTGTATTTTGTGTTACTACTGTTTTGATCTAGCAGTAGTAGTCTGTAGTAGTAGAAGCTGTGATAGGTTCACTAATGTTTTACCAAATCATCATTTCGCGAAGAGATACTTCCCGCAGCATTATAAAAAAAAAATATGGTCAATTATCTAATCTAACGTAACTTATTTAACAAGCCCATGTAATATGTAATGGTTTGAGCACAAACACGTTTTTGCGAAATTAAAGTTTGTCAAATGATGATTTGGTGAAAAAGTCTGGATAACTAAGTTCGGAGTACTACAAATCAAAAATAACTTTAAAGATCATTAAATATCGAGACAACTACAATTTTTATTGTTCATATTTTTACAATAACTCTAATTTGAAAACCATTTCGAGGAATGAGGTTTTAAAGTTTGCTGCACTATTAAGTTTTTGAAATCTTTATCTATTTCGGATATTTCGACAAAATTATATTTAACCTTTGTTTGACATTCGTTTTCGGCTTGAAGCCCTCCCGGGTGTATCATACGGGTTAGGCGAAGCCTAAAAAACCTATTAAAATCACGTTTTATTATTGTTGTAATTTATTAGAAAATGCCAACCCAAATTTAAAATAATCGTGTCATCCATAAAATGTCTGCTGAATAAATAAAGATAATTATCAAAACAGAAGTATTGGTTCAAATAAAAAAATAATTAAATTTGTGTCTTAAAATTACTTATTCTTTCGAATTCGAATTTAAAAACTGTGAGTTATTTTTTTTGGTCGATTACAATTTGGATATTAGAAATGTGAAAAATCGGTGTTCCAGTCAGTAACGATAGAGACGCCCTAGTTTCTTTACTTTAACTGCGGATATAGTTATGGCCTTTATTTAATCGTTGTTACTTTACAACTAACCAAAAATAACTTGAGACTGTAATTAAGATTGTTCTAATTGCGGCTTAACAGTTGGTACCCCGTATATTTTTGCTATCAACGCCATCTAGCCCATTAGTTTGACACTTATGTGTATCTCTTGGAGACCGCGTAGCGAGTAATCTTGGTAGTCACCAAGATTAATCGGTACGGGTCGTGATCACTAGATGTCGCTAGCAAGTACGGCAACTAAGAATGATCGTGACATTTTTATGGTTTTCCCTAGATGGCGCTTCATGTGTGGAGTAAGATCGGGGTAGCTTCGTTAATTACATCGTAAAACACCTAGGTCATAACATCGTAAACAACTGTTTACCAGGAATGTCTATGGACCACCTGATCTCACGAATCTCCAAAGACAAATTCGATCGCGATACAACTCTAGTAGTGTTACTAGCAAACAGTATAACTTTTAGTAAATATGACCTACTTAAATTGTCTGAGACCCTCACAGAAATTAGCAAAGGTGATATAGGTAAAATAATTATTTGTGCTTGTCTATTTTCCCATAGATTGACAAATAAATGTAATAAAAATATTGATTTTCTGAACTCAATATTATATAAAATGGCATTATATAATTCTAAAATACTGTATTTTGATACAAATAAATTTGTAAACAAATTCGATTTGACGCGTAAATATTGTTATTTACCAAGTAGGTACTTAGATGAATGTGCTAAGTTGTTAGCATATAATATTTTAGACCCCGTTATGACTAGCATAGCGAGCGATAAGAGGACGGAGCCTGCGCTAAGTTTTATTAGCACTGGTTCTGCGCCGGAGTTGCCGGTTGATTTAAACTGACAGCTTCGACAACGACCGCGGCTGCCTTCGTTCGCGACGACAGTCGCGGTGGCCCCGTGCTTGCCCACAGGCCGACGAGCATTACGAGTAAATTCGGTGGTAATGTAATAAATGTTATTCATCAGAATATACAGGGATTTTCAAGTAAGGAACTTGAAATTGGTTTATTTATAGATAGTGCTAATGTACACGTTTTATGTGTTACTGAGCATTGGCTTAAAGGTTATGAGTGCATGTTTAATTTTAATAATCATAATATAATTAGCATGTTTGCTAGGCAATCTTGCAGTCGGGGGGGATCCTTAATTATAGTTAAAAATAACATTAAATGTAAGGAGCGTAAAGATATTGTTATGAAGTCCATTGAACGTCACATTGAAATTGCGTGTATTGAAATGGAGCAATTTATTATTGTTTGCGTATACAGACCCCCTTCAGCGGATTACAAACTATTTGAGAGCGTTTTAGAGACTGTTCTTAGTTGTGTTTTTAATAGTAAGAAGTTTATAGTTGTGTGTGGAGATTTTAATGTTAATTTACTCGACAAATCGCCCATGTCTATTAACTTGCTGAGCTTTTTTAAATCCTTTAATTTAGTAAATTTGTTCTATGAGCCTACCAGAATCACAGCAACCAGTGCAACGTGTATCGATAATATATTTAGTAATTTTGACCCCATTCAGAAATCTATAATTAATATCTTAAGTTCGGACCACTGCGGTCAGCAAGCTTCTTTTAAGGGAAAAACTGATAATACTCCTCAAGATTTTATATTCAGACCAATGTCTAAAACTCGATTAGATTTGTTTAATTCTAAGATCTCGAAACAATTGAATTATATGACTTGTACTCGGGATGATCCAGATAGCTTGTGTTCTGCATTATTTAATTGTATTATCAAGGAATTTAATGCCTGCTTTAGTTTAAAAACGGTAAAGGGTCAGCAAGGTACGAAGTTTAGTGATTGGGCTACACCAGACATTCACGCAAAAAGGTATAAATTATATGAGTTATATGCTACAAGAGCTGTCGATCATAGG
The DNA here is from genome assembly GCA_927399475.2 of Acleris emargana. NCBI lineage: Eukaryota > Metazoa > Arthropoda > Insecta > Lepidoptera > Tortricidae > Acleris > Acleris emargana. Next base: position 4,152,185 of record OV656858.1, read on the forward strand.
CCGGAGTTCCTAGATTACGTCAAAAACTATTCTAAAGAATTCAAACAGATTTGTGCGGCCGCAAAGTCAGAATATTTTTCCAACAAAATCCGTAACTCAGACAACAAGATTAAAACGGTTTGGAATGTAATTAATACTGAAACTGGTAGAACTAGAATTAGAGACCCGCATTACAGCCTGCAAGTTGAAGATACTCTAGTGAACTCTGACCTTGATGTAGCTAAAGAGTTTGAGCGGTTCTTTACAAATATACCTTTAGATACCACTAAATCGTTACAACCATCTCCTGATAAGGCTGAAATATTATTAAGATCAAATGTGAAGGAATGCACAGATGTGTTTAACTTTTATCATATCACTCCTAAAATTGTTATTAATACGTTTAGGTCACTTAATCTAAAAAAGACTGAAGATCTCTGGGGCCTCTCTGTCACAGTACTACAGTCCATCGTAGAGTTAACTGCACCTTATTTAGCTGCTTTATTTAACAAATGTGTCGATATCGGAGTGTTTCCCGATCTGATGAAACACAGTAAAATTATACCCTTGTTTAAGTCAGGGACAAAAACAGACCCCACAAATTTTAGACCAATTTCGATACTGCCAGCACTGAGTAAAGTTTTTGAGAAAATCATTCTAAACCAAATATCCTCACATTTTAATAGGAATAAGTTGCTTCACAGTAGTCAATTTGGGTTTACCAAGGGACGGTCTACTACAGATGCCGGTTCAACCTTAATTAAACATGTATTTAATGCCTGGGAAGAATCACTAGACGTAATTGGAGTTTTTTGTGATTTATCCAAGGCGTTTGATTGTGTTGATCACGCGACGTTAGTGCGGAAGCTAGGCTATTATGGAATCAAAAACAGTGCCCTTGATCTAATCAAATCTTACCTTGCTCACCGAACTCAGCGGGTGGACATAAACCGAACGCAATCCCCTGGATCAGCTGTTGCTATGGGAGTGCCCCAAGGCTCAATTCTGGGCCCATTCTTGTTTTTGATTTATATCAACGATCTCCCTTACGTTGTGCGCGATAAACATGAAATAGTCCTGTTTGCCGATGACACTTCACTTTTATTCAAGGTAGATAGGAAACAGGAAAATTTCAATGACATTAATGATACGTTGTCTACAACTGTTGATTGGTTTACAGCCAACAACTTACTTTTAAATACCAAGAAAACCAAGTGCATGAAATTTTCTCTGTCAAATGTGAAAGGAGTGAATGGGGCTAGTATTAGACTAAAGGAGGAGACGCTGTCATTCGAAGATAAAATAGTATTTTTAGGTATTACTTTGGACTCGAAACTGCAATGGAATGCGCATATATCCACCCTTGCGGGAAAACTTAGTTCTGCAGCGTATGCAGTAAAGCGAATCCGACAACTTACAGACGTCGAGACGGCGAGACTGGTGTATTTTAGTTATTTTCATAGTGTTATGAGCTATGGGATTTTGTTATGGGGAAAAGCGGCTGACATTCAGACCATCTTTGTTCTACAAAAGCGGGCTATACGTTTTATTTATAAACTGGGTTCTCGGGTCTCACTCAGAGATAAATTTAAAGAAATTAATATTCTTACCGTCGCGTCGCAGTATATCTTTGAAAATATCTTGTATGCACGCAAACACATACATGACTTCCGACATAACCGTGACGTTCACAAGTTCAACACGCGAAATAAAGATAAACTCGTAGTCCCATGTCACCGTCTTCGTAAAGTAAGCACTTCGTTCGCGGGGAACTGTATACGCTTCTACAATAAGATACCTACTGATATTGTCAATATGCCGTTCAATAAATTCAAGTCTCGCATTAAGTGCTGCTTGCTGGGCAAAGCATATTATACTGTTAATGACTTCCTAAATGATAAAGACGTTTTTAAGTAGTTACTACTAGCTTACTTAAATTAGGGTTATTGTCTTTTTTTTTTGTAATTATAGCTGAGAACTGGGCAGCGCTTATTGCAAAATGCCTTTAAGCCAATGATGTACACTTTAAAATTTAAATTTACCTTGTGTCTTTTTCGTATTTTTTGTTATTGATTCTTGTGTGCACAAGACATTTTAGAATTGAGAACATATTATGATGTTTCTCACCGGACAGATACTTTTTTACTGTTATCTTTGTCCGGCAGCATGAGCATGTCATGCTCACTTTAAGGTCTTTGCTTACGGCGGCGTCGTTGATCGGGTCGCCACCTTCCCGAACACATGGTTGAGGGAGGCGATGGCTGAGATACGCGTCATACTCGTGAACGGGTGCTGTCTGTGGAGTCCGGTCTGTTCACGCTTGCAAGGACCTATTTTCCAATTTAGTTTTTTTAATTATCGTTCTTGACGTAGAGACCTCGTCATGTTGTTCTCCTAGTCATTTTACCTTTTATTTTTATTGACCTTACATTTGTAATGATTTTATTTGTGTTAGTTTAAAATAATAATATTTTATTACTATTATACCTTGTAATGTAACTTACTTTTAAGTATTATTGTATTTAATAATTGAAAAAATGACCTTCTGCTGCAGTTTCTTGCGGCGCTTCTTCTCCGCAATGATGGTCTTTTCCGAAGCGCTAGTAGATTCACTCCCATGTTACTGACGTGTAAAAGAGCCCTCATGTGGCCAAATTACTGAATAAATATTTTGAATTTTGAATTTTGAATTTTGAATATGTGAGTTAACACTTTTAAAACATATGATGGAAATAAATTTATTATTTATCGGTTTTTAATATTTTTCTCAGTGCATACATTAACCATATAACATGGTCAATACAACCATGTTGTTGACTGGTAGAGAATGTCATTAGGCATTTAATCCGTCATATTTTGTGCAAAGTTCTTGTGCTAATATAAACTTTATAACCCTTACTTAAATAATTACGCCACTAATTTAATAAAAGTTAGAATGACATATAAAAGTAAAATTAATATGTTGTACAGTGATTTAAATCAAAATAATGACTTAATTTTCCTAATTCACTTTATAATACGCTGTAATAAATTATTTATTTTATTTACTTTTTCTATACACTGTACTTTAGTACAGATAATTTCCATTGAACCCTTTATTTTAAAATCTAACACAAACATAGGTAATGCTAGAAATAATCAAACAATTTATAATTAAAATATCACTTTATTTTATGAATAGTAACAATACTTACAAATACTATAACATTATACATTATACTGATTTAAAACATATCTACATTAATAACTAAAATTATATCACAGATAATAAGCACATTAAAGGGGGTGGGGTTAACACTGACCATAGATATCACAAAGACATTTGAACACCGAGAAGAAGAAGAATAGACAAGTGAAGTGTTTTCTGTCAACTGGTGAGGGCCCAGGCACCTAAAGAAAGAAACAAATGTAAACATACAGACACGGAGACACATTTCAGGTTGTTAGTTACAAATATAAGCAAAACTTGCGTGAAGGTTAGATGGGTAAAATATTTTTTTTTAAACTAAAAAATATGACAGAACTATACAAAATCGTTAGTTATGATTAGAAACCAAAATTTGATCAAGGTAAAGGTACCTTGTCGCAGTAATTCATAAAAGTGTTATTTATTTGAATTAAGTATATCAATAAGCTGCGACACAGTTCTAAAATGTACAGTTACTTCTGACTTCGACCGTACTGAGAAATATCATGTCTCTTAAAACTGTATAAAGAATTCAATTTGTAAACTGTGAACTTGAATTTTCCAAGGCATAATACCTATAGAAAATATATGAACTGTCTTCTCCGTTGCAACTTACTCAATATACAATAGGTATAAGCGATGCACAATTCGAGGATTTTAATTTTTAAAGTAAGGTTATGATAAATCATTAGATTAGGCTACAAGTTGAATGCAGAAGAAATTCTCTACGATTGTAAAAGACCTCAAAATAACCTGAATAAATTGCGAAAGGTTATAGTTAAAATAGGGGAAGGAGTAATTCTCTTAAAGCGTTTAATTAAAAAATAGACGAGATAAAATATTAATGAAATTATTATGTGCTGATGCAATAAAACTCAAGCATTAGATCATGGTTGCCTCGGCCAAATCAGTTCAAAAAAGTTTGTGAAATAAACGAAAATAATGCGCTTTGGTGTTTTCTCATAGATAGATCTTTGGAAAATAGATCTTTGGTCCTTAAACGCATGATTTTTGAAAAAATTGATCACTTTTTGATATTTCACACAGAAGATACAACCAAATTACTAGCAGAAGCAACATATAGTGAATCATTGAATACCCCCATATTAACAGCAGTCGTACCATCAGATGAACTTGTAATTTCTCTTTCAGTCATAGAATTTCCAGTTTCTGTAGTTGTACTGAATTCATTTAGCGTTGTAGTAACTTCAGCAATGTATGAATCCTCATCTGTTTCTGATACTTCTTCAAATTCTTCTTTAAACGTGTCGGTAACTAGTTCATCGTCGGTAGTATAATTAGAATTATAATCTACGAAGGTATCTTCATCGAGTTGCGTGGTGTTATCATACCACATGTCCGTAGTCGGTATGGTGTTTGGTTCTGTAGTTAACACTGTATTGAATTCAGTTGTAGAATGTGCAGTAGTAGATACTGTATTGAATTCAGTAGTAGAATGTGCAGTAGTAGATACTGTATTGAATTCAGTAGTAGAATGTGCAGTAGTAGATACTGTATTGAATTCAGTGGTATCAACTGTATTGAGACGTGTAGTAGTACTTGACACTGTATGGCGTTCTGTAGTTGGGACTGTATTGAATTGAGTAGTTGAAACTTCTGTTGAAGTAAACGCTTGCGTAGAAACTACTTTATCAAACTTGGGGGTTTGTGGAGTTGTAAAAAGAAACGAGAAAATAGTACCTTTCTTTTTGGCCGTGGTAAAAGGACTTGCAGTGCTTGAACCATAAATATTTTCATAATCAGAGCTTGTAAAAGCGTCATGTATAGGTGTGCCTTTCTTCCGATCTTTACTAATTTTTACCATCTCTTTTGCCATTAGTTCTTTATCTCTACTTTTTTGTACATTCTCATTCACACTTAAAAGTATATCCATAAGGATACTATTATTAGGGTCTTTAGGTTTATCCCTATATGCGTCCGTTGCAGCATCTTCGTCGTTCATCGTTTTATTTCTATCAATGTATTGTTCATCAAGTCTTTCTACAATATTGTGTGTATAATTATTATTTGGGTCATAATCAGGGTCCGTCTCACCATGAATATGTACTTCTAACACATTTGTATCGACTTTCGTCTCAAGATCAAATGGATTTTGAGTGCTAACATTCATATTATTTTGATCGAAGTAATCTTCATCATTACTTTTGTATGCTAGTTTCGTGTACTTTGCTATCGCAGGACCTAATACATTTTCTAGGTACGTACTAAGCCTTTCGCACTTAGTTACTGTGTTTACGTCATTTGAACTGCCCCATATTATGAAACCAGAGGCATTTGACTTGTATATTGTTTTTAAGGCTTGTCGTAAGTCCACCTGGAAATAAAATAGTGCAATCATTAAATTTTATTCATATCCAAGAAAGTTAAAATAATGTTCTTATATTTATATTAAACACTACTAGTCCATAAACTGCAAATTAAATATCAGTTAGGTACGATTTGTTATGCCATGAGAACGGCAAACGAGCTCTATTACCTTACTTGACCTTTGATGCCGTGCTTCTAGAATACAATTATACCTCCTTGATTTTGATTTTCAGCTTTGTCATATATTATCATATAAAATAGGTCACAATTAAGGAATGTGTATATTAGGAAATAGCGACTCCGTTGTGTCCAAAAACCTAACATTATGAATGATACCTGTTTACAACGTATGCACGCAATTTGAAGTTTTCGATAATATACTAAACTTTTGCATACCTCACTCATAAATCCTCCATCTCTGTACTTAAACCAGAAGTACGGCAGTATAGGAGATCCTGTGCCTACCCTGGCTGCTTCTGCCACCCGCTGACGTATGAGGGCGGCCAGCTGTGAAGAACTCAGGTTCTTGGAGCTGTACACGGAGGGGAACAGCGCTGTGCTCTCTGACCAGAGCCAGGATGTCCTGGAAAAAAGAAAAAGATGTTGATAGTAATACACTTCGGATTTTTTTGAAGTTGATTGTGTAATGTGATTGATTGTTGATTGCCCTTATAAGCTAAAAGGCAGTAGGTATCAAACATTTAATAGCAAAACAGGTTCAATTATTTTCTATTAGTAATGAGACTAATGAGGTTGGTACCGGAGTTTAGTCTGAAATACCGCTCATTATCTTACAAGGAACGGTACCCAACTGTCCGGCTCCGTTTTGATTTATTTCTATATATTTAAGAGAGTACCTAGTCTAAAATAAAGGACACGTATTTTTTTTAGCTGCCCGAACTCAACTTATTCGGTGAAATTGTCCTCCAAAGTACAAAAAATGACCAAAACCTTTAAGTTCTGTAGAGAGTTTTGTTAAAGCAAATTGCTATTTAATTACTGGGTTCATTATATGTTTGAGAACATGAAAAAATAACGGACCCGTGTTTTGCTATTTCGGGTCAAACTAATATTTTCCAAAAAAAAACATTTTTTTTCAACCCATTTGGTCATATTTCGTAAGTAATAGTCAGGGGTCGGACAAAAAGTGCGGATGACGTAAAAATGACGTAATCTTGCACACAGGATGATGTTTAAGTTTGTATTTAGACTTCCGTGTGACATGTAGTAACAAAGTAGTATTAATGAAACATAACAAAATAATCGTAAAAAAATTATCCATGCAATTGATGATGAGAGAGAGAGGGTGATGTAGTGAATAATAGTATATTACACCACTAGGGAGATAAAACAAAGAAAGTCCGAGATCGCAGATGTTTGCGGCTTTTTCCGTACGCGTAGCGGGCGTAAAAAGCGACTTTATGGGCAGGTGTGACTTAAACTTGTTACCATAAGGTATAATTATTTGAAATTAGAACAAGTCTGTGGGAACCTCAGATAAATAGGTTTAATACTCAAAAGTGGGAACAGTTGGTAAGATAAGTAAAAATAAAAAATAAAAAATTTGGTGGTTTTTTATTATACTTATTATTTAATGAAATTATGCATTTCTAACAAGTCTATTATTGTTGTCACAGACTTAAAATATGCTTGAATGATTTTTTTTTCCTCAATTGGTTGACCGGGGGAAAAAAAATTAGCCAACAATTTCGCGGTATCCATAACAATCGCAGTACTTGATTGCTCAGTTTGTGTAGAGATATCTTTGCCTTGTCCTGTAGTCTGCGTTCCTACGGATATTAAAATATCAGTTGTAGAATATATATATATATATTGCCACAATATTCGAGTGAAGATGACATTTTACAGCGTTTTTTATACATTTGTAAATATAATTTTTAGCTAAATATAATCGTGAAGATACAATAGCTAAACAATAACGATGTCAATTTATTGTTCATCTGATTGACAATATGTCAGTCAAAACCGTACTTACTCATTTCAAGTGGCGATATCGTTTAATAAAGAGGTTGATAAATGATAAGTGATAATTGTTCTTGAAAATCAAAAATACTATTTGAAATCATCCTATAAGTGGTTTGACGTCATCTGCACTTTTTGTCCGACCCCTGGTAATAGTACTCATCTTGCTTACGTTATCGTCTTATTCACTTGACGAATAGCTAACACACCGGTGGAACGTTGCTAAAACAAAAATGCTAGGTCTTTGTTCGACCTCATCGGTATTATTTATTGTTGATTCGAGTACATGCACACTCATCTACACAAAACATACACACAAACACGCGCGTAGCGCACAAACACACGCACGCACACACACATAGATAAAGTTGCGAAATGGCACTATTTAGTATTCCTGACGGGAAAACGATGATATTATATATTTTTGTGTACTGAAAGGTAACCGCAAACTAGTAATCCAAGTTTATTACAACAAACTTTGAAATAAGGCACGCGCGCGGATATAGCACAAACAAGACGTAGTCCTGCTCCGAATAGCTCTGGCTTCGCTTAAGGGGAGGTGGTGAGAGAGAGACAGCAGTTATCTCGCTTCCATTGATACTCACGCGACGCCACGGCGTTTACCGGAGCATCCACATAAGTTCCTCTTTAGTACACTCGTGTCATATTTAACCAATTTTTTTTTATCATTTGGATGAGCCTGGATCTCAAAATAATGCATCACCTACCTTCTAAGACCCAGCATACAACGAAATTTGCAATATTGCAATAAAGTCTATTTTCTAATTTAATTGCCAGTCATAAAAACAAGAGAACTTCTACTTTATCTTCTTTACAATTGATATTTTATTGCAATGGCCGTATTATGTACATTTTTTTGTACGCCGGGACTTAGGAGGTTAGACCCAGGCTGACCCTTAACAAACGATCCGAGACCTGATCTGAGGAGGGCTGAGTTTAGAAGCGACCCCCCCCCCGTTCTCCCCACCCCACCTAATTAAAATCCCTATTCACCCTCCTTCGTGGCACTCACTGATCATTCTCCTTGGGTACGTTATCGGCACATCGCTCCACAAGATGGCTGCCGGCCATGTTGAAGCAGTAAGGGAATGCGTAGTAGCCCCACCGCGCGCGCGGGCGCAGAAGCCGAGCGAGAGAGAGGGTTGCCTGCATAAACTCGCGGCCTGCTCGCTCGAAGCGGTATTTAGCCTGAAACATAACCAATGTTTAGTATATCCATATAATACTCGTTAATATTGACGGGGACACTACATAAATCCGAAGAGTCACAATTGGGATCGTTCATAATTTTACAATTACTCTAATTCGAAAACCATTTCGAGGAATAGGGTTTTAAAGCCGTTCTTCATCATCAAGTTTTCAAAATAATAATCTCTTTCGAATATTTTGACAAAAGTATATTTAACCTTTGGGTATAGGTGTATCTTACGGGTTTGGTGAAAATTTCTTGAAATAGTATGTTTGAATGCACTAATACAATCACTTTTTATCATTAGATATCATTTAATTGTTTGTAGTTTATTGGAAAATGACAACCCAAAAATTAAATAATCATGTCATCCATAAAATTTCTGCTAAATAAATAAAGATATTAAAACAAAACTATTGGGGTAAATACAAAATTAATGAAATAGGTCTCTTAAAATTACCTATACTTTCGAATGCAAAATCCGTGAGTTATTTTTTTTAGTTTATCCCAATTCCGGAATGATCAAAATTCTCATTTTTTTATAATTCCTTTTACAATGTTTTAGAAGAAGACTAAATTTTTTGATATCGCTCATAAATCAAACCTTAACTAACGTATAGTAATTGAATTATGCATTCAATTTAAAATAGCTCTCCTCATGGTGATCATGATCATGATGATTGTCAGTTCAATTAAGATATCACTTGCTTCTTATTATTTGGCGCACTTTATAGTAGAGGATCCGAATAGGAGATGACTTTCACCGGGCTTTCGATAAAATGTATTTTATATCAAAAATATGTTGATTGAATTTTTCAGCCTACCTAGTCGCTATTTACTCGTATTACTTAACATGATGAATTTGGTATAAATTTATTTTTCTATAATCGGATCTAAGACCATTATGACGTTGTGGGGAGGGGAAATATAATCACTTGTGTGATCCATTATGAAAACCCCACTCGTATTTTCAGCCCTAATTATTTACAGTTACTTACACTTCCTTATCTTCGAATAGATAACTGTTTTAATGTCTATGAATACTAGAATAGAGACCCTCTTGAGTTTTGACAGCTGTTCCAAATTTAAACTCATAACGTTACAAAAATCTATACCGTAATGTAATAACATTACAGTACAGATTTTACCTAGTACCACAGACAAGAAAGTTCTCGTAGTAATATTGGTTATAATAATGCTGGTCATTTCCTACGGGTTTTGAACGCATAATAGAGGACTATGAGAACTATTATACGGTTCTGTGTTTAGATAAAAACATTTACGACGTTTAAAACTTCAAAATTGAATAACCAAATGTATGCATACTTTCTTTTTAACTCTCGACTTACTTATTTGCTTTAAATGCGTTAACAGTCTAATTTAAACGTCAGAATAGACACCGCAGCTAAATTAAGACGGTAAAGTGCAACGCATACGCAATTACGAAATCTATGTTAATTGTTACGTCAATTTACTTACGTTAATGACTTTAACACTGCATTGCGCTGTTAGTAAACAAGTCATTGTAATTGTTATCTATTACCTACAAAAAGGTCATAATTTTTAACAACTCATAGTTTTTAAATCGTTTTTGAATCATTACCGACTCTGTGTGGTCCTGTTAGAAGAGTATTATTTTTTTTGTGCACAATAACTAAGTGTGCTTGAAATATACTCTATCCTTATCTGTCATTAGGACATTTGAATTAGACAGAAAGGGACAATGAATACTTTAACTTAGTGTCCTTTTATGAATAAGGAGGTAAGACTGTTACTCTCTTAAAAACGGCTTCTTGTCAATTGTTTTATTGAGAATCCCGCACCGACGGGACAATTTAAAGTAGCTGGTTAATAATTCGTTTAACGAGTGAAAAAGTGACCTAAGTTGAGAATAGCATAACCTAAAAACTTTTGGCTTACCTGGTTACCGGTAATACATACTTCAATAACGAATTGAAAATCCCAGCTACTTTAAGGGCCTGTACAGACGGACTGCAGAATGGCAGTTCGAGTCCAGTTCTGATGCAGTTGACATAACTGCGGAAAGTGCGTACGACCACTCGAACTGCCATTTTGCAGCTGGGTTGCAGTTCAAATGCCGTCTGTCTGTACCGGCCCTAAGATGGTGATGTATATCGCAACATCCATTACGAAATCTATGTTAATTGTTACGTCAATTACGTTGATGACTTTAACACTGCACTGGGGAGTTATTATGACATAACAATGCAGTTCAGTTTACGCTGAGAGTATAGGATAGAGCTATACAACTGCTATAGCTCTGTCCTTTACGCTCGCCTTAAAATGCCATGCCATGTCTTAATAACCTCATTCATAAACAAGGCCTTTATTAAAATTGTTATTTTATTAGTTGATGTTATTATATTGCTAGTTATAGTGGTAGGACCTTGCAAGGTCCGTCTGGATCACAACCACCATCTTATCCTTTAAATTACCGCCAAGCAGCAGTGTTCACATTGTTGTGTTCCAGTGTGGGGACAAGACAACCGGTGAAATTACTAGCATAGAGTCATTCCATCTTAGTCCTCAGGGCCAGGTTTGTCAACGCATTTTACGGTCTCATGGTATTGCAATCATGCATGCATGGTATTGTAGAGTGCAGTATTGAGATCGCAAATGTCTATAGGTCACAGATCCTACTTACCAACAATTGATATGTACGTAAGTTTGCTTTTTCATGATATAAAAAAAAACTACAGCTTTCAATCAGGACATGATAGGAGTATGCAGAAGTGATTGCCAACCTTCGCCAGTCTGAGAGGATCCATAAGAAGACTGTAATAATCCAACTGAAGATCACAACTGAAGATTTTTTGAAAGGTGACGATGGTTCGAATGATTTATTCTTCAAGCTAAGGCTTTTACCACCACTAAAACATGTAAAGAGGTCAAATCAGGTCAGCTCGATCAAGCAAACTCGTCAATACTGTTCATTATAACACCGTTAATATAACCAATTACAACACCCAACCACGCGGCGGAATTAGAACGAATGGTATATTTAGATGCAATCTCTTGATGCAATCACAACAGATGTATCATCCGAACCGATATGATATTATGACTGCGAAAGTGAATATATTGACGTTTTACAGCTTGGTCGGTATGGCTCGAAATATTCCAGACATGTAGACCGTTTTGGTAGTCATCAATGAATATAAAACCAGTGAAATGCAACGGACTCGCAAACCAAAGGTTCCGTCCACTAGTAGATAATTATTATATTTAAATTTTAATTCGATTTCGAATTTAATCCGTACGAACCCAACTCGAACGAGAATCGAACCGAGGACCGCTAGATTCATAGGGTCACCAAATAGGCTACAGCGTCGCCCCTAAAGGCCCGTTGCGTCCAAGAATTTCCAGATGCTTTGGGCAGCGAGGAGTCGTATCTCTTGTGGGTCCATGATATATCGCCCTAGGTAGATACTTCTGTTGCGCATTAGTGGTCCACAAGAACAGAGGATGTGCATTGCTGTCTCCTCTATCTCCTGACAGAACCTGCATGTCGTTTCATACCCATTAGAAACAGATGTCTGTTCATGCAGTGGCCAGTTAGGATCCTAGTCACTGCGCAAGTCCTTTCTCTTTTGAGTTGTAGAATCTCTTTGGAGAGCTTGCTTCTGAACTCTTTTATTAGTGATTTTGAGTGGTTTTGTTATTTTGTGGACTAACACCGCTCGATCGCCCTAGATTGGTATAGGTCGCTTAGAAGGGAATAGGTTTTCCGGGCCGACCAGGGACTTGTCAGCACCGTTCTTAGCCCTGGCCTATATACTCGTATGTACCTATTCAACAAATTAACAAAGACATGTATACCAACTTTTACATACATAAGCAAATACTTAAATACAAAGAAAATATCAACGACTTAGAAATAAATTCTTCTCATAACACAAATATTTGCCTTTACATACCTGAGATTAAACCACTTTTGAGCCTTATTACAATGCTTTAAGGTGAAAAATTGGATACGTGTCTTTGTATTCGACTGTACTTGCGACCGTTAGCTTCGTGATCAAGGTTACTATCAATTAAAAAATTGCTAATACGAATAATTAAATTAATATTCAATATTGGATTGGCTACTTTTTTGCACCATGGTGCGAAGAATCTCCGGGCGGTAAACACAACATATCATGAGAATAGATTCTGGAATGTTAGCAGGTATTATATCTAGAATGGGTATGGGGCAGGTATTATTATTTTATCGAAACATCTTTCAACAAACGTATCATTCATTACGCAGAAGATTTGACGACGCGGTAGCCTAGTCCGTAGTGACCCTGCCTACGAAGCTAGCGGTCCTGGGTTTGATCCTCGTCATCATCATCATCATCATCATCATCATCATCATCATCATCAGCCTATACTAGTCCACTGCTGGACATAGGCCTCTCTCATTGCACGCCAACGAGCACGATTCGTGGGCACTCTCATCCAGCTCTTGCCAGCCATCTTGTAAAGGGCATCCTATCCTACACTACGTTGGCCGATTCGCGGTCTCCACTCAGGAATTCAATAATTTTCTTAAGTATTATTAGTAGTATTTCTTGACTGGCAGAGTACCACCGTACGTTTCAAAGAAACTTCTTGCTACGTACGACTGCACTGTGCACTGTGGAATCAATTGCCTGCAATGGAATTTCCGGACCGGTACAACATGGCAACCTTCAAAAAACGAGCCTACACTTTCTTTAAAGGCCGGCAGCGCACCTTTAACCCCCCTGGTGTTTCAGGTGGCCACGGGCGACGGTGATCACATACCGTCAGGTGAGCCGCGCTCGTAGGCCTCCCACTATTATTTTTAAAAAAGTACCTCTGCTTCAATCCACCCCCTGGTCCACCAGGGGTGTAGCCGTCTCTCTATCAGTATCGATACGTTCTTGTAAGGGGTCAGCTCTCCGAAATTCTGCCGGAACACTGGACGCCAGGACTCGAAGTCTATCACGCCGATACCTGGAACAAGTCGCCGTTCATCACTGTTAATCTGAACAACTTTATTCCCTTCGGTGTCGAGACCCTTGGTCCGTGGGGTCCTGACGCTCAAAGCCTTCTAACCCTTGTTTCAATGACATTCATTTCATAGAACCATTTTGCAGAATTTTAGTTTTATAGAAAGTTATTTTCTGCTGGACCCGTGTTGGTTTCTGGTTATCTTGTGATGGTTACAAATCTAACCTTATCTAACTAACGTGAATCATATAAATTTAAGATAACCTGAAATGGACACGGGTTCAGCAGAAATATTAATAAGTATTAAGCAGATTTTTATAGTTTTGCTATGTCCGTACGTCCGACCGTCCGCAACGTAGCTCAGAGACTCTTAGTACTAGAAAGGTATAATTTGCATGAATAATATATATATTAGTCACGCCAACAAAGTGGGAAAAAAAAATCTTCTTTTTTTTTAATTTAAGGTAGGTACATTAAAAAAATAAAAATAAACTACACGTAACGTGGTGATGTATTTTTTTCTCATCTACCCCATAGTAAGGGGTGTCGTTGGATAGGTCTTTCAACAATATTGCGGGTTTGTGAAAACCATTTTTTGGTTAAGGCTTCCGTTTATGAAATATTAAGCTTTAAAGTGCTAATTTTTCTGAGACTCAGGTGCATATAAATAGCAGTATAAATATTACAATATTAATATTAAACTAATGTACAAAGGCGAACTTATCCCTAAACGGGATCTCTTCCAGCTAACCCTGAAGTAGAAGAGTAAGGAAGATTTTTAAGGTAAATTTTTCTAATCCGTGATAATTTATTTACATTAGTATATCAACCAAAATATTTTGCATTGAGATTGCAGATAATTTTACAACAACAGATTACAACATCGAGTGCTCGAACAAAGCCATTAGGTCGATTACTCGTGAGTCACTCCACAAAGAGCGAGATAACGCTATCAAGATGAGTGGGCAAGAGGATTGAACTATTCTGAAGGTCATGAGGATCGATAGATAGGAAATGCGAAAAGAAAGAAAAGACTATGGCGAGCGAGAATGCTTGATCAGATTCGCGATGTACTGAATAAGGGCCAAATCAATTGTATGTTTAGACCAGTGCAGCACCTGACGTTCCATAGTCTCAGCCTAACCCATTGCGACACAGGCGTAAAGGTATTTTAGGTAGCTGTCTAGGAAAGTAATTTTGCCAGAGAAATAACTGCTTACTTTCATATTTTTTGGTGTCCGTCTGTTCGTCTCTCCTTCTGTCTGTCCGTCTATTCACCCATCTGTCTGTCCGTCTGTCAGTCTGTCTGGATGTAAGCAGGCTGTATTGTAACGTAATCGGTAAATACATTTGCAGTCTTATGATTGCAATCTTAAGATTGTAGTCCTGAGATTGCTAACGTCTAATGTAACGTTAGATTCTACTTACCATCAGGTGACCTACGTTCTAGTTTGCCATGACTTTGCTATAAAAAAAAACATACATACCCTCCTTTTTCGAGAGTCGGCTAGTAATAATACAGCTTGGAAAATTTATAACTATCTTCAAAATTACAAACACTTACAAATAAACTCACGCCTTGGTTCCCAGAGTGGGGTAGGCAGAGCCACGGAATTACGTACTTACCAGTATAAAAACTTGTTGATAATTCTGTAACCTCTATTTCCTGGGTTTTTGGTGCCTATCTTATATATTTACTCTATTAGATACGTAAAAACTAATCAAAAAAAATCGGGATTTTTTGCATGGATAACTTTGGAGGTATAAGCTGGCTAAAAATTGACACAAGCTAGAAAAAAAATAAAGCGCGGAAGAAAAATTTTTATAAAGTAATAAACTACGCTCAGTTTTTTTTTACATTATATATTTATAAGACCGTAGGTACCTAATATCTGTGTATGAATATGAATTATTCCATTAATGGGTAGCCAAAATTAAAGTCAAAACCTGCTTAAATGGGATGCACTACCGTGGACCCCCATTTTCATCACATGGACCCCCATTTATTTTTTCCTCTCACATGGACCCCTTGTAGGTTGGTGACCGCTGAGGGTCGATAAAGACTGTTTACCAGTGTGACAGGTTGCAAGCCCATCACCTAACAGTACTACAAGCCTTTATTCTCTTTGTCGCCTCTTACGACATCCACAAGGAAACATGGAGTGGTACTATTCAACCCGGCAACTACACGGGTCACAATGCCAAACAACACACACAAAGTGCCATAACAAACAAACACTTAAAGTGCCATAACTGTGTTGCAATCAATTGCGGTGCTAAAGTCCAATCAGGAACCAAACCCGGTATATTCCGCCGGCCTTGTCGCTTAGTTTAATTGATACTGTCTGATTTATGAGTATGTTGTTGTCATGGCAATCAGGTTTGTTGCTAAGCTATTTTTACAGCCGATTGATGACTTGTAGACGTCTAAATTACTAGAGCTAGACAAAGTAGAATGTCCTACTAATTTTATAAATGTGAAAGTTTGCGTGTTTTGTATATTAATGCTTCATGTTCAATGGCTGGACGGATTTGGATGGAATGGACATAGTTTATACCCTGGATTGAGACAAAGGTTAGTTTACATCCCGAAAAAATTAAAAGTCCCCGAGGGAATATAATTGAAATCTACGTGGACGAAGTCGCGGGCAGAAGCTAATGTATAATAATAATAATAAAAACGTTAAGAATGTATTGTTTTCTGGTTCCACACACTAAGGGTTTCGCTGTCCGTCTGTCTATCAGACGGCTCTATAACACCAAAAAACCAGAAACATAACACCAAGTATGTGAATTATAATAGCCAGTATATAAAAAAAAAAATTAACGATCAATCTTAATTTGAGAACTCTTCGTGTGCGAGCCCGACTCGCACTTGGCCGGTTTTTTTGAAGATGGCAAACGAACACAGGTCACGACACAATGGACAATGGATAGGTCCGTGGATAGGTCCGTAGACATTAATAACAATCTCAAGACTGCAATGCGTTGCCAATCGATAGGACTAACATGGAGCTGTCTACATATTTTTTTTATTTGATTTTGGCCTGATTTAGTATAACCATTACATTCATCATATGAGTGTGATCTAAATTAAAATAAACACGTATTTGAAACGGACTACGAAATTAATTAAATTATTTTTTGTTTCATATTTATTATTTATTTATTTTCAATCAGTTCTGAGCTATGTTCAATCTCACAAGTTTCTAGCGCATTAAAAGTTAATTTAAAATGAAATAAACATATTTCACTTATAACACACAGTTCAACCCAGCTTCTCTTTTAAAAAACTTGGTCTTCAGACCTTACACCTGTCTTAAAGACTTTTTATTCAGAAAATAACTTCTATGACCCATTGACCTAAAAACTAACACGTAAAACTACACGTTACAAACTAATAAAAGTGGCTAAACCGTAAAATTCGCGTTAAACATCAAACATTTCGCAACTCAAAAAATTATGTATGTTTTAAAGTATGAGTTTTTTTTATAATACATAGTTTGATTCTAGTGGCGTAGAGATTGTCAAATCCTGTTTTTCCTCTTTTAAAATACTTAAGTCTGTATTCATGCGAACCATCCGAGAGTGGACCGGTATTGCCTCCATCGAACAGCTGTTCCGGCTGGCTGCAGATAAGAACGAGTACAAGAAGCTGACGGCCAACCTTCACGATTGAAGAGGCACTGGAAGAAGAAGAAGGCCGTATTACCTCTTCTTCTTCTTACTTTTTTTATTAATAGCGGTTCACCGCGGTTTCCCGCAGTGATTTCGCTAATGTCAAGTGAGTGAGAGTAATTAATTAAAAAGAAACAATTATGTAAAAGCCACATATTTCATACGGCCATCTTCCCTCCCCGAAGTACCTAAGAAGTACACTACATAATTCCGAAGGGTAAAAATTTCCAATTAATCAAAATTCCTAATTATCATAAATCCGAACACAATTTTTTGATAGAAGACTTAACTTTTTGTCATCGCTTATAAATCAAATCTAACCTCACCTACAAAAAAAATATCACGACTAAGTAGTGATGGTCAGACATGCTCTTGCACGGTTTTTTAATTCCGTCTCACTCGAGTCCGAGACACATGAAGTTTATTAGTTCATATTTCGTCCGGGTCATGACACTGCGCAATGTTCGAGGCGGCAAGATCAATTAAAACATTCCACTTGTTTGTAAACAATGTTGTTATTGGTATGCTTTTAAAGTGACATGTTATTTCGCAACAGACAAGGAATTATAAAAGGCTTTAATCAGGAATATCGGGATACACCATATTTTTATTTCATCATCATCATATCAGCCTGTTGCAGTCCACTGCTGGACGTAGGCCTCCCCCAAGGAGCGCCACAACGCACGATCTCCCGCCCTTTGCATCCAGTCACTGCCACCTGCCTTCTTCAGGTTATCGGCCCATCTAGCCGGGAGGCGCCCTACACTAAGTTTGCCTAAGCGTGGTCTCCATTCGAGAACGTTCCTGCTCCACCTCTCGTCGGTTCTGCGACAGAATATGGCCAGCCCACTGCCATTTCAGCTTGCTACATTTTTGGACAATATCAGTCACCTTAGTCTTATGTCGTATGACCTCGTTAGGTTTAGGTTTAAAGACATTTATTCTCATATAAGACATACATCACTTCCATGAGAACATGGTTATAAAACAACAACAAAAAAAATAACATGTATCTGACTTGGTCGTTGCCACCGCAAGAATGCAAAATAATAATAATAACAATAATAAATGATAATGAACGACAACAAGAATTAAGACATGCAAATATTAAACAGTGGTGAACTACTATCTACTTTACAGTTTTGTGGGTGAAATCCATTCAACTCATTCGTTAGTTTATTTATTTATTACGACAATGCTAGTTTTAGTGGTTTGATATATTCAGCGAGTCCCTTTTTGAATGCGTTGAATGAGTTAGCATTCTTAATGTCAGGCGGTATTCTATTATACAGGAGCGCACCTTCAAACGTAACCGTTTTTTTACCATAATTAGTACGTATTTTAGGCAAAGCACCTCCTTCCGGATCTTATCCCTTAATGAGGTCCCCAACATAGACCTCTCCATAGCACGCTGAGTGACGTGCAGTCGGTGGGCCAACTTGACTGTAATGTTCCACGTTTCGGCTCCGTAGGTTAAAACTGGTAAGACGCATATATTTTCATATGGTTTTGACATACGATCGTGTTGTATTTAACTAGGCCACCATTACTGTCTTTTACGCGCAACTATCGTAACATTGAGAATTCGATAACATGATGACACGCTGGCCTAGTTGGTAGTGACGCTGCCTACGAAGCTAGCGGTCCTGATTTCAAATCCCGGTATGAACAGATATGTGTGTGATGACCGCGAATATTTGTTCCTGAGTCATGGTTTTTTTCTATGTATTTAAGTAGGTATATATTTCTCTATACATATACATATTTACTTGTCTAGTACCCATAGCACAAGGCTAGACCTTAGTTTGGGACTAGGTCAATTGGTATGACATAGTCTCCTGATATTTATTTTTTTACATACTAATCTTCACGCCTGTATTCCCAGAGTGGGGTAGGCAGAGCTACAGAATAACCTACAACTTTAAAAACTTGTTAATATTTCAGTAACCACATTTTGCACAAATAGGCTAAGATGTTTACCAGCGTATTAGTGACAGGTTGCAAACCCATCACCTAACTGTACTACACACCTTCATTTGCTTAGTCGTGATATTTATTTAATTATGTCAAAAGCAATATGGTTTTGCCGAATACAATAGAGCCCTAGACATGTTAATCTCTTAAGGGCTGGCTAGACGGTCGCCAACACCCTTCCGACTGCGTGACCTTGGTCGAAACGGAACGTGTAGGCAGTTGATTCCACCAAAAATAAATATTGGCCAGCCTTGGCGACAAACCTCCGACCAAGGTCAGTCCGTCGGAGTCTTGTCGCCGAGCGTCTAGTAGGCCCTTTAAAACCGGCGTCTTATCTAGCGCTCAATCGAGCGAGAGAGCTCATGCTAGTGAAGTTTAAGCTATCTAATTGAGTATACACGCCCAAATGGTACTATTTTAATCGTCGGGTAATTTATCCGAGGTTAAAAGTGAATTCTTGAGAATATCATGACAGCCATTAATGGGACCTGTCTGAAAAATTACTTCCAATGTTTAACTAAACATACCTACAGACATACAGTCTGCGCGCGAGCTCCGAGGTATCAGGGAAGAATACTGATGTGCGCCACTGCCCATCGCATCGTACTCGAGAGTAGACCGTATGGCCTTAGTTGACTATAATCATAATCATAATAAAGATATATGGCGAGCGAGAGTGAGCGGAGATGTCGGTAGGGGACGTCCTAGATGGACGAGTGGTGATCAGATTCGCGATGTACTAAATAAGGGCCAAATAGACAGCACCCGAAACCGACGTACGTGCATGAAGAGATTGATGAATGTAGAGGAAGAGAAAGTTGTATGTTTAGATCGGTGCACCTGTCGTTACATAGTCTCTGCGTACCCCATTGGGAGACAGGCGTGAAGTTATGAATGTGTGTATGTATGACTATAATCAGTAACGTAATATTGACTAAATCACGGCACTAAATCATGACGTCAGCTTTTCTTGAGATTGCTACTTCCTTCCTTTTGTTTTTATACATGTAAAATTGAATAAAAACTAAAGGAGGTGTGACGGTAGCATGGGAGGAGGTCATCCTCGTTTTAGGTCGTATAGTAAGTTCATCAGAGAGCCTATTTAGGCTGCGTTTATCGCGTGACAAAATGTGGATAAAACATCCGTCACTCTTAGGCACGCACGAGAGTGACGGATCCACATTTTATCACGCGATAAATGCAACCATACTATACCTACTATCCGCAAAATTAAGTGACGAGTCGGGCAATAAACGTCAGATTCCTTCCTTTTTGTGCCTACCGCTACCAGCCCCATAAGGCCGTGTAGGTGCGAAAGAGATAGCCTGATTCTGATGATTTATGACCCGACTCGTTACTTAATTTTGGGGATAGTATAGGCCCGCAGGTTTAAGGCACTAGTCCCACCGCCGAAAATGAGCGAGAAGCAAGTAGAGTCAGCGATCAACTGTTAATATTTGTGTCTCTTTTATTAACACGGGACACGGGATCTATATCTTTTGTTCGTTTCATCTTCAGGGACTAGGTCAATTGGTGAGACATAGTCCCCTGATATATATTTTATATTTATATCAAAGGCAATACGGTGTTACCGAGTAGAAGAGAAACCCAATGGCAATTACGCCAGAGACAGACTTAAGGTACAATTGACTCAAGAAAATCGTGAAGTATCCGAGTATCTAAATAGCTATGAACGGCTTCTACGCAGACGGATTCGTGGACAAAAGCTAGTGTTATGTAAATTTTATTGTTGATTTTATTGTTCTTATATAGACCGTCTTGACGAAGCCGCAGCTAGGTTTATGTATTTTGCTCTAGAATAATATGTCTTCATATAAAAACAGAAACGAGATATCATTCGTTCACACAAAGCGTTTTGCATCTCCTTTTTTATTGCGCACTGCTAAAGAGTGGACTTTGTTTCCTTCGTTTATTTTTCTTGAGTGATTTAATTTTATGGTGGTTTCAATTCAAGAGTAAATAGACTACTGATTCAACGAGATCCATCCTAGAATCCATCATTTCCCATGAGCGGACCGCTGGGGTTCTAGTGAAAAAGAGTAGAAGTCGATTTAACTCTTAATAAAAAAGGGTATAAACAGGAACGGAGTGAGTATACTAGTCTTAAACGCTTTTTCCGATGTAGATAAAGTTGGATTAAAAAAAAAACTTTTTATGGCACAGGAAGGCAAACGAGCACACAGGCCACCTGATAGTAAGTGGAAATTGTGACCCATAGACATTGGCATTCACAAGACTGCGAATGCACTGCCAACCCTGAGAACCAAGATGGAATGCCTCTATGCTATAGTCATTTCACCGGCTGTCTTATCCCCAAACCGGAACACAAAAATGCAAACACTGCTGCTTGGCAGTAGGTTAATGGATAAGATGATGGTACCAACCCGAACGGAACCTGCACAAAGTCCTCCCACAAGTAAAATTTATTCAGTAAATTGGCCACACGCCCTCGTTTTCTTTAACAAGTCGGTAATATGGGCTGAATCTACTAGCGCTTCAGCGGAATGTCAGATCATTTGTCACTTTCTGACCACGTTAGAGCGAGAGTGACGGATGCTTTATCCACCACCATAAAGGTCACCGACAAAACTTACCATTGAATTCAGGATCAGGTATGCTGCTGTCCAGAGAAAACCTGAAGGCTGTGAGGTGTTCGTCCAGGTTACCCTCTTGGGGGACGCCGCCGTTACGGAACTTGAGCTTGCCGCTGCTGTCATCCTTCAGGATGGCTGGGAAGAGCCCTGGGTCGTACAGGATGACTATCTGAAAATAATAGGCATTTGTAAAGCAAAGATCTTGGATATCTGGGACTTCAATCGTCAAAACTCGACAAAACGCGACCTGGCGACATCTAACGGCAACTTGTATCAACCAACTCGCTAGCGCCACCAGCGTCAGACAGTGGAACTAAGTGTTCTACATCGCGCTAACGAAGTTTCTACGGTCAGTTGACACATATACCACTTCCAACTTCATCCCAATGGACTTCGGTCCCCAGGCATAACACCCGCCTGGAGAGAGATCTCTCTATTGTCCTCTCTTCCTACTAAGGTATAAGTCTTCTGAAGATAAGTGAAAAAAGGTTTAAGTCTAGTATACTCCGTTTAAGTATATAATACCCTTTATTATTACGGGTTACGTCGACTTCTACCCTCTTTCACTAGGTCCTAGAAATATAAAATAGTTTTTTCGTGTGTTTGAATAAACAATATCACTGTCTTTTTTTTTATAATTATGTCATTTGATCATGTAAAATTGTATCATTTGATCATGTAAACTCAATATCACAATTGAGTTTTATTATAAATTTCCACATTTCATTATTATTAAAAAAATAACCCGGATATCACGCATTCAATAAAAAGAAATCATTATTTTGGTGGTTGTGACCATTCTTAGTTACGTCCTCCCGCGAAGTTTAGGCAAATAGGCACTGCCTATTCCGACCTCTGGTAATAACCCACCTCTTCTCCTCTAAAGCTGTCGTGTTTGTTCTGCACGATGCCATACCGCTCGTACAGCGACTCGAAGACCACCTTCTTGGACCGGCACTGCATGGTGGGAACATTCCAGTACACGTCGAAAGGTTTCAACCCGCGGACCGGCCCGTCGGACGGCCGCTGTATCACGTAGTAATTGCTGAAAAAATACATTTTACTTATAGTGTTTTTTTTTATGGCATAGGAAGGCAAACGAGCACACAGGCCACCTGATGGTAAGTGGAAACTGTGACCCATCGACATTCGCGTTCACAAGACTGCAAATGCACTATCAACCCTGAGGACTAAGATGGAATGCCTCTATGCTAGTCATTTCACCGGCCGTCTTATCCCCAAACCGGAGCACAACAATGCAAACACTGCTGCTTGGCGGTAGGTTAATGGATAAGATGGTGGTACCAACCCGGACAGACCCTGCACAAGGTCCTCCCTCAAGTAAATGCTATGTCATAATAACCCCTCTGGTCAGAAAGCGACAGATGTTTTATCCACGCTTATCCACATCGATAAACAAGATCATAATAGGCCCGCAATTTGTGTCAGAATCTCGATCTGTTTCCACTTCAATGTCAGTCTCAAGATTCGTTAATAATGACGTTTACTTTGACGTATCTTGTGACGCGCACCTCAGTCAAGATGAGTTTATTAATACGGCTCTTAGTTTATCAAACCCACTATATCATTAATTAATTACTCTTTCTTAAACTACGTTGCTTTTAACTGGTCCCTAACGAGTTGAAACTTCCAAAAACATAAATTACTGACACTTACTAGCATTTACATTTTAGAAGCCTGTAAGTTCGTACGCAAACACGACGAATTCTTTAGCAAACGAGACGATCTGCCCACAACACGACCAATACGCCATAAACACAAATTATTATTGCCCTCCTCTCGCTTAAAAATCCATTCCTCCGGTCCCGTCGTAATGTCAGTCAAAATTTATAATAACTTACCTGAAACAATACGTAAAGAAAAGAATCAACACCTATATATACATAAACTAAAAAATATTTTATATGAAAAAGCTTACTATAATATAACAGAGTATCTAAGCGATAAATTATAATATAATAAATAACTGAGTAATTATTAAGAAAATAAACAGATAGGTATATAGATATATAGAAAAATGGAAATATTTAATATTGATTAATTATTAATTGGATAGTCCTCCTCTCTCTTATATTGCTGCGCCCAACAGGGTCCATAGAGTACGAATATCACCTATATAAGTGTATTATGTATTATTATGAGTGCAATAAATATATGAATATGAATATGAATATGAAACTACTTTCACAGTAATCCTTAACAAGGATATGAGAATTAGGACTGATTTTTTATCTGTCCGTCCATTACTCCTACATTGTTTTTTTGTGTTCCTTTGATCGTTGCCTAGCGCGCGTGGGTTCCGGTATTTTACTATAATACAAGTATAGTTGCTATTCAATATATAGTACTTCGTATCTATACTAGGTGTTCAAAAATACCTGAACTCGCTCTTACGCATTTGACAGTAGCATTGAGTTCATATATTTTTTAGCATCGAATGCTCCGAGATTGTGATGAAATTACATTTTATTGTTAATAAACGAAAATTATTCACAACGTTAATTAAACTATATGTAATTTAATCAAATATTCATTATACTAAGGGTTGAGTTCACCAGCCAATTTAACAGACGGTAAAGTCTAACTGCCGCGCACAGAGACGTGAATTGAATTTAACGTTTTTTTAGTGACGTGTTGTCTTATTCTATTGCTATAGCCAAGAGAGCGACAGCAGCAAGTTTAATCAAGCATTCATAGCAAGCAATAATTAAAATAAATAATAAATAAATATCAGGGGACAATCTCACACCATTTGACCTAGTCCCAAACTAAGCTCTAGGCTTGTACTATGGGTACTAGACAACGATATAAATACTTATATAGAGAAATAAATACTTAAATACATAGAAAACATCCATGACTCAGGAACAAATATTCGCGCTCATCACACAAATATCTGCCCTTACCGGGATTTGAACCCAGGACCGCTCGCTTCGTAGGCAGGGTCACTACCAACTAGGCCAGCGCGTCGTCATAATTGTATAATATCATAAGCATTCATTAAAGAAAGACTGACTTTTGAGTTTCTTGCGGCGTTTCTTCACAGCATAGGACTCTTGTGAAGCGCTGGTAGATTTCTGACGTGTGTGTGCCCGTACTTACTGAATAAACATCTTTTTTTTTTATTGACTTCTCTGAGTGCAGTAGTTAATCAGCTGTTAGTCAATACATTTGACAACCTTCAAATCGCTAACCGTCCGTTTAATTGTTGGTGTACACTGCACTAATAAATATTATGAAAAATGAAAATTGACATAGCTGTTAGGTAAAGATAAGTAAGACAAACATAATCTAAACAAGCTTTGAATAAGAATATTTCATATTAAAATAAATAGGAGAAATACTGGAAAAGGCCCGAATCCTAACCTAAGTACCCGAAACCGACGTGCGTGCATGACTCGATGCATGAATGTTGATGAAGCGAAAGAAATTTGTCAAGATCGTAGCAAGTGGAAAGAAGTGGTCTCTGCCTACCCCTCTGGGTACACAGGCGTGATTTAATGTATGTATGTATGTATGTATGTTTAAAAAAGATACTTGTTTAAAGTTAGGACGCACACACGGACAGCAAGGTCTCTTCGGGCACGGAACCCTAAAAAGATCTATGTAAAGCCTGACCACACGCTATACCTCCATTATTCATTCATTCAATAAGATTGATCTATTCTGAACAAAAACTGACCTTCGAATGTCTATGTTTAGACTGGCTTCAAACCTTTTGTTAGCACGCTCTATGTATCACTAAGGTGTCAGCAGACCTTCTAAATCGCTATTTTACGATAACGTTATAATTATATCGTTATTCTCGATGTATTATTATTATAACGTTATTAAAGACCTATCTAGTCTAGTCTGTCGTCGGCAGCTGGCAGTGACTGGATGCAAAGGGCGGGAGATCGTGCGTTGTGGCGCTCCTTGGGGGAGGCCTATGTCCAGCAGTGGACTGCAATAGGCTGATATGATGATGAAAGACCTAAAGCAATATTTTTATCATACCGATATAAACTTCTATATTTACCCTTACCGCGAACCGAACCCGGGACCGCTAGCTTAATAAGCTAGTTACGTCGTCAAAATCTGTTTATGCAACAATTAAACCTCTTATTTTGTTATGTCATGTCGAATTAAGTAACAAAATAAACAATATATGACTAACACAGCAAATATTGTGTAATAATTATAAAATAATAAATTTTACCAATTGCCTATTTCTTTGAGAACTTTGGATTTTACTGTAAACAAACAAACGAAACCAACCATTGTAGGTACTAAATTGATTACCTACTAAATTAATATTGTTACGTTATAAAAATATACACACCTATATACCGACCCGCCCTCGCTATGCTCTGGTTAATGTGTTTTCTGTACCACCCGTACATAAACTAGACTTTATTATACATAAAAACAATCTTTCGCGTAAAAGGGGATATACAGACAGAAACGGAAAGCACTTAAGCTTTATACTATGTAATGTGAAAATAACATAAAGAATATCAGAGGATAATATCAGACTAATTTTAAAATAAATATCTGCACAAAAGTTGTAAAAATGGGTAGATACACTACATAATTCCGTACTCATAATTTTGAATTGATAAAAAATCCGAATTTTCATAATTTCGAATGCAATTTTTTGATATAAGACTTAACTTTTTGATATCGATTATAAATAAAACCTAACCTAACCTACGTATGACAATTAAATTATGCATTTAATCTTAAATAGCCCCAGCGTCAGCTTTCGCAAAAATTAAAAATCGGAAAAATGTGTATTCGGACAAAAGTAATTCGGAATTTTAAATTTTAAAAATATGTTCGTATAGACCTCATTGCCATAATAATAAGGTCTGTGTTTATATTTTTGAGACTTTGTGGTGTATACATATTGGTGTCCTTGACTGTACTATGGGTGCTAGACAACGATAAACTTACTTATATAGAGATATAAAAGTGAGATCATCTTGCAACATCACTTTTTTTTAGTTCCGGTACAAAGTCCTAATGATGCACGTACACATGCATTTTTTATAAAAAAAACGTGGTTAATCTAAATAAACAAAAATATGAAAACATATGAGTAATATAGCAATGAGAAAGTTACTTCTAAATCAGTTGCATATGTGTAAACAAATACACAGTTAAATTTCACTTTCTGACTTCTCAGAGTTCCAAAAAAAATCACAACAATTAAATTTAAATATATTTTTAATTAGAGTGTAAGTATAACTTTACCATTCTTTACTTTGCATGGCGATAACTAATCAATTTAAATACAACATCAAATAAATAATTTTAATAAATAAAAGAGGTATGGCTCAAAATTAGGCAACGCATTTTTTGGACAAAAAGAGCTCAAAAAAAATGCTATATTAGTTCGAGTAGCTCATTAGTTGTAGCCGCAATCTATTGTAATATTAGAAATGACGTAAGCGCCATCGGAGCGGTCACCGACCCCTTACATCATAGGTACAGTCAAGGACTTTAAATGTTATGCCACTGTAAAACCCTGTCATCCCACATTAAAGAAATTACGCCAAAATTAATGATTAACGTTATGCGACAGGGTTCCATAGTGGCATAACAATTAAAGTCCTTGACTGTACTTGACTCATTCTATTACGCAACCGACATGTAAACGCCTTTATATGACAAATAAGTTCAATCCTTAAAAAATAAGAATGATTATTAATTTATTCGCGAATGGGTACGATTCATTTCCCGTTCTTTGTTTAAGAATTTCTTTACGAATCGCGCACTGAGGGTTCTAATATGAAGGATACGTTAAATACCAGAGCTCTTAAGCCGCCATAAGGGCGACTCTCAACAACGCTCTATATAATTCCATTTTTATAACTTTCATAACATATAACAAACGTAAGATATAACAACAAAAAGTATAATTTAATTAAGTTTATTTGATATAATATCCTATGTTATGACGTTCATTTGTTTTTTTTTCCTATAACATACATAAGATATAATTTTATATTACATAACAACATCAGAAATAATAATCCGGATCTTACATACATTGATTGTAGCCTGGAATCAATTTTGACTTTCTTAAGGTTACATACATACATACATACCTTCACGCCTTCATTCCCAGAGTAGGGAAGGCAGAGCTACAGAATTACCAACAACTCTAAAAACTTGTTGACAACACTGTAACCACAATTTGCACAATTAGGCTAAGATGTTTAACAGTGTATATAAGTGACAGGTAGCAAGCCCACGCCTAACAGTACTACAAGCCTCTATTCCCTTAGTCGCCTCTTACGACTTCCACGGGAAGACATGGAGTGGCACAATTCTATGCCGGCAACCACACGGCATTCTTAAGGTTAACTCTGACCTATTCTGACCCATTAGGTTAGGTTAGGTTAGAATTATAATTATTTTTTTGGTTCTGACCTGTAAATAATTTAAATTGTATCAGCATTCTGTTATTCCTGGTTACATTTAATATGTTATGTGTTTTGGGTATTAATAATTTGAATATTATGGCTTTTAATCGATGTACAAAAATGTATTATGTCAATACTTCCTTAATTCATTAACATCTTTAATATTTCAGTAGCTTGGTTTTATTTGTCAAGATCGTATCTGTCTACACCTCTGGGAAACAGGCGTGATTTAATGTATGTAGTTTTATTTTAATATAAATTTGTTTGGTATTAACTATTAATTGTAGCATTCATCATACATGTTATGAGATTGTAATTTTGATTTTTATTTGTTTCATTAGTTATACCAAATGAATTTTATGGCAAACCATATTATATAAAGTATATTTATATATTCTAAGTTTTTTTTTTCCAACAACACACTCGAAATATACATTCTTCGCTCACAACTAACGTCGTCCCATAATCGAATAAGATAATAAACATTAGTACACCACTCCACGTGACCCAGTTCCTCGATAAACCACCGAAATGTCTCACTTGGCAGGTGGATAGCTCCGTCAATATTTCTGCCCTCCTAATTGCTTAGCAGTATCCCAAAATCAATAACCAAAGCAGTTTTAGTTCTCTTCTCTTAGTAATAAGGTTGATATTGCTACAGGAATTTCATCTAACATACTGCGTATATTACCTAAGGAGGGCAGATTTGTGCGCCGTGCTATCTCCCGCCAATATTATTAGTGCTGGTGTGTTTGTCCTAACTTGGTTGACTAATATTGACATGTTTCGACGGTTTTCACTTTTTGTTTTGCATTTTTGCAGTGTTATACTGTTGCTTGCACACTTTTGTGTATGTATGAGAGAGTATAGTCGAGCAAGTAAGTGACTTTCACTTTGCTTCAACAAAGTGTATTGCGTCAATGTCTTAGTTTGTTTTGTCCTTTGGGCTCCCGAACAATATTAATTTATCGATAGATTGTACATTTTTATTTTTGAGTATTTCTCATATTATGATCGCCTTGCCCTTATCCCAATCATCTGCGGTCGGCGCAGCATGTTTTTTCCTTCCTCACATCCCTGTTAGCCGTCATCTCAGCATTCGTCTTCTTCACACAATCCATCAATCAGTCTTTTCCATATATTTTCCGAAATTTTTGTTGCAAGGCACTCTTGGTTTCAGTTTACATTGTCTGAAAATCAAATGGATAGCATTAAAAAAAAATGCGTAAGAAACACATTAATAATAAATTTTTATTCATTAAAATTGATGCTTATTTGAATTTTAAAATCCCTAAAAAGTATGCCCATGAATTACTCAAATTAAATAATTATTAGGTACCTTTCATTATTTAACATCTATGAACTTAATATTAACACCTATCTACTATGAAATGGCATTTATAATTATTTGAAACAGTTCTCGATAAATTTAATATCGGAAGGAAGTCCATAGTTAATTATCATTTTTGTCACAAAAACTTCTATGTTTGCTGATTAGGGATTCCGAAGGTTATCCGCTTCAAATACATGTGGTTCGTGCGCTAGTTTACCTTCTAAGTACATGCTAAAAAAAACGAGTCGAGACTGTTTTTGATCAATGAGGACAAATATTTACCACCGTGCCCCTATTACACTGATATCACATGGAAATGCAAATAGTAGATAACGCCTCATGGAAACTCGAATTGCTCAATGTCAACAAGAAATTGAAATAATTACATGTTTTTCATGGAAAATTTTGAGATAAGGCATATGTTTTGAAGTCACAGTTGGGACACATACATACTCATATACCTTCACGCCCTCATTCCCAGCGTGGGGCAGGCAGAGCTACAGGATTACCAACAACTCCAAAAAATAGGTTGATAATTAAATAACTAAATAAATAAATAAATATCAGGGGACAATGTCACACCAATTGACCTAGTCCCAATTTAAGCTCTAGGCTTGTATTATGGGTACTAGACAATGATATAAATACTTATTTAGAGAAATATATACTTAAATACATAGTAAACATCCATGACTCAGGAACAAATATTCGCGCTCATCACACAAATATCTGCCCTTACCGGGATTTGAACCCAGGACCGCTAGCTTCGTAGGCAGGGTCACTACCAACTAGGCCAGCGCGTCGTCAAATAATTCTGTACCTACATAATGCAACCATGTGATTGCCGGGTTAGAATACTGCCCTCCTAAGCTAATACGCAGTAAGTCAGATAAACCTCCTGTAGCAATGTCAACCTTATTACTAAGAGTAGATAACTAAAACTACTTTGGTTATTGATTTTGGAATACTGCTTATTTGCGAGATGCGCACTCCGAGCTTCAGTGATTTGCGCTCGCGCTGTTCAGGATAGAACTGCGTTGCATTTACACGTGCAGTTCGGAACAAAGATTGGAACAACGCGGGGCGTTTCCCGCGGTCCGAACTTAACGTGTAAAGGCCGCTCATGTCTTCCCGGGGATGTCGTAAGAGGTGACTAAGGGAATAAAGGCTTGTAGTACTGTCAGGCGGTGGGCTTGGTAAACTTCTTAGCCTAAGTGTTCAAAATGTGGTTACAAAAACATATGCAGGTAATTTTAAGATTCTGACTCTATTGACGACTCGTTGGCCTAGTTGGTCGTTACCCTGACTATGAAACTAGCGGTTCCGGGTTCAAATCGGGCAGATATTTGAGATGAGCGCGAATATTTTGTTCCTAAATCTTGGATATTTTCTATGTTTTTAAGTACGTATTTCTCAGTATTAATATTTATAACGTTTTTTAGTACCCATAGTACAAGCCCAGAGCTTAGTTTGGGACTAGGTAAATTTTTGTTTAATGGAGAAATTTTATTTGATTCATTTATTTGTTTTGCATGTATATTTGGATGACTTCACTATTTTTAAGATGCATCAATGTAATGCTAGATAGATTCCCTTATTTATCCTTTCCCTGAGATGGTTTTGGCCAAACCGAAAAACTAATCAAAGAAAATTAAATCTAAGTATTCGTGATAGATATTTACTAAGCACAATTATATAGGTATGTTTTTGCCATCGACAGATAAACAGGCAGACGGCCCACCTGATGGGAAGTGGTCACCGGATGGGAAGTGGTCACCCGAAGGGTAGTGGTCACCGCCGCCTATGGACATTTGTAACACCGGAAGCGCCAAAAATGCATTGCCGGTCTTGAAGAAATTCACTGACACCCTTTTTAAAAAGTCAAATATTGGAAAGAATTGAAAAAGTCTAAAATAAACTATTTCAGAGCTCAAGTCGTATAATTGCATTGTCAAAAGTAACTATTGTGTAAAATTAATAAGCAACGATTTTTACTTAATATTTATTTATGATTACCTACCCCTAATATCTAATAATTCTACTCAATAAAATTATTTCAGCAAAAACCTTGACACTAAACTTTTAGGTATAAAGTAGGCACGTCGGGGCTTGACAACCTTTTAATTACGTCTGTGAATATTATAAAAGGTTAACTATTTCTGTCTGGATTTTTCAGTGTCCAACTATCAACTGTCATACCAGATTGCGTGTTTCGTTAATTAATTTACTTTGTGTATCTGTGCATCTGTCTGTAGTAAATTAGGATCGCAATTGTTTCAGGGTTTAATTCTTTACAAAATTATTTTAACTTAAGAATTCAGTTCTATAGCGTCAATACTGAATTCTTCTGAATGCCAATGCACATACGAGGGTGGATTGAAAAGTTCTGAGCCTGGTAAAAAAAAGTAACGGGCTCACTTTTTATAACAATTTTATTTTTCGACATATTCTCCATGAAGGTCAATGCACTTAGTCTACCTCGCCTCCGACTTCATTATCCCATCAAAAAAAAGAATCGCTGAGGTCGTTAAAATATGAGTCTACTGCTTCTTGTACCTCCATATTTGTCGAAAATATTTGTCCTCCCAAGTGTTTTTTGAGGTTTGGGAAGAGATGATAATCGGGAGGAGCTAGATCCGGCGAGTAAGGGTCATGCGGCAGCACTACAAATCCACAATCATATATTTGTGCCATTGATTTCGCCGAAGTGTGAACGCGAGCGTTGTCTTGGTGAAACAGTACTTTTTTCGACAGCATTCCAGGTCTCTTTATTTTAATTTCCTCACGCAGATGACGTAAAAGAGCACAATAGTAGTCCGAATTTATTGCTTTGCCCTTTTCGAGATAGTCTATCATGATATTCATGATAACCCCCCTGCAATCCCAGAAAACTGAGGCCATTACCTTATTAGCTGACAAAATGACCTTGGCTTTTTTGGGTGGTGGTGAACCTGGTCATTTCCATTGCCTGGATTGTTCTTTCGATTCTGGTGTACTGTGGTGGACCCATGTCTCGTCCATAGTTATAAAACGATTGAAAAAATTGTCGAAGTCACGTTGAAACATACATAAACAATCTTGGGAAATTGTAACACGTACTCGTTTGTTCTCGACTGAAAGCAGTCTAGGCACCCACCTGGTTGACACCTTAGAAAATCCAAGAACATCGGTGATGATGTTCTCTGCCCGCTCATAAGAAATACCCATTGCTTCCGCTATCTCCACAATCTTCAATCGCCTATCCTTCATTATCGCATCTAATATATTATTGACATTTTCGTCCGTAGTAGCCGTCAACGGCCGCCCACGCCTAGGCTCGTCTTGAACAGTCTCCCGGCCACGTTTGAAACCAGCTACCCATTTTTTTATGGTAGCATACGATGGAGCAGATTGCCCTTATGTTTGATTCATATCTTCAAATATTTGTTTTGGTGTTAACCCCTTCTTTTGCAAACATTTTATGACAGAACGGTGCTCAATTTTATCCATTACTTGAAAAATCAGTGACCTTATGTAGCAGTTCCAGCATAAAATGCAAAATTGTGACAGGAAAAAAACAAAAGATAGTGCATAATGGCGACTAAATATGGCACTTTGACCTGCCAGTATTTATTTGTTTTTTTTTTATTATATTCAACCTTAGGCTCAGAACTTTTCAATGCACCCTCGTATATTAGGTACCTAGTTAAAAAGTTTTTTGGCTTGTTGGATAATGGTTGAAGGAGAGGTATCTTGTGATTTTTTTACAGCAGTCCCACGTTAATTCTTAACGAGATCTCATTTATTACACATTTCAGTACCAACTATTTAAAAAAAAACACGAATTTGCTGTTCGAGTTCCCACTTTGTTACCAGTCTCTACGTCCCCTTGCAAATGACTACTGCGTTACTATAATTGCTTTTTCCCCCAGCCCCATACAATTAGGTATAAAAAGTTATTCAAGAAGTAGATCAGAATCTTAAAATTATCAGTTTTTTTTATTACATACATACATTAAATCACTCCTGATTCCCAGAGGGGTAGGCAGAGACCACTTCTTTCCACTTGCTACGATCTTGACCAATTTGCATTAAGCATACGTTCACGTTAAGAGCCGTTTTATTAGGCATCAAAAAATAGAATGAATTTGCTGCTAAAAACAAAATAGGTACCTATACTTATCTAAACTAATATAATAAAAGCCATCTGATCCAAGTTGCGTGCTCTTAGCCTATAACGAACCGACCTCTTCCGAGGCTCCATTTCATTTAACCTTGTGTCGTGATCAGAGGGGTTATTATGGCATAGCTATGCAGTTCATTTTACGGCGAGTGTAAAAGACCGAGCTATAGCAGTTATATAGCTCTGTCCTTTTCTATCAGCGAAAACTGAATTGCATAGTTATGTCATAATAACCCCTCTGTTCGTTCTCAATAAAGGTGTGGCCACACTGACGGCATCTTTACATAATAGACGCTGTACATATTGGGCCAAAGCGTTGGGCCACGGTATTGGGCCAACGTGTAGTAGACTCCTTGGCTATTGGCTTGTTTGTAGTTGGCGACCAACACTGGCCGGCCAACCGGCTAATGTCGGTTTTTTGTTCAAAACGCCAATGTGTAAACATGATTCGTAATTTTAGCCCAATACATGGCTGTAGCGGCCATAAGATGCATACCATGGCAAAGATTACCAAGGCTCCTAGATAAGATCTGAAGAACTGACTTTTATGAAAATGACATACCTAAGTACCATGTTTATAGCAAACTATCGGCCCGCCAGCGTGCAGCGGCTTGTATTGTAAAAAAGAAAAGAAAACGACAACGACGAGTGGGTTATTATATTATTGAATAGTTATTCAAATCATCTTTATGTTACTTTCCTCATTTTTCATTTTGAATGATGAATTAGGATTTATAACCATTTAAAGTTAGTTAGCAACAGTTAGGTTTTTATAAGCTTGCTTTTTGCTCGACTTGTTATTAAAGGTTAATCCAAATCGTTTTTTAATTACCATTTCTATCAATCTAGGTGTCGAGTATTACTTAGTGGAACATGCTTTGTCATGACGTCATTATTTACATTTTGATTATTATTTTAGTAGGTAACGATAAAAAATAGGGACAGTTTTAACTATTCGAATTTTAAAATTATTATTCATTGTTATCATACTTCTATCTTACTTTCTCACTATCTCGTATTATCAATGCGAAAGTTTGAATGTATTTTATTCAATCACGCCAGAACGGCAGAACGGATTTGGATAAAATTTGGCACAAAGGTAGTCTAGAATTACACGTATGCTACTTTATCACGGGAAAATGCACGGTTCTCGAGGGAAGAGCGATAAACGACTTCTACGCTGAAATGGCTGGACAGATTTGGATGTTTTGGATGGAGATCGCGTATACCCTGACACAAAAGCTTGTAATAATTATAATGTATGTATGTATGTAAACTCTTTATTGCACAAAAAACCAATTACAAGTAAGTACGTACATAAACTTAAGATAAAGTGTACGATGACGTACACGTGGTGGTAATGTTAGTGGGTTATAAATTTATAATGGTGTATCCCAATTAGTTAAGTACTTATTCACTGGGGCTTTTGACGGGTAAACCCAATTATTTTCTTTTGAGCTCTCATATAAAATTAACTCAACAAATTGGTGCATTTATTAATTATTTTTTCACTACTCATGCTCTTAAAATGTTACTTTAGTCTTTGCATACCGGGACTAAAACTGCTTATTAATCTCTATGGATTAAAATTATGTTAGTGTTAGTTGGTTTTTTAATGGAGGAATGTTGCCATTTTCAGTGACTGTGTATAGACAATTT
Organism: Acleris emargana; assembly: GCA_927399475.2. Classification (NCBI taxonomy): domain Eukaryota; kingdom Metazoa; phylum Arthropoda; class Insecta; order Lepidoptera; family Tortricidae; genus Acleris; species Acleris emargana. Next base: position 4,187,701 of record OV656858.1, read on the forward strand.
TAAGGATATGGAAATAACCTAAACATTAATTACAACTGCAAAAATAAATAATAAAACGTATTTACGGAAACACGATTAATGATTACGAATATGAGTCTATTTAATTATATTAAGGATGAATTCATTTTATCATGCATAGTCCAATTAGTTTTAAAATATAGTTTGCAAGTTTGATTCTGTTGGCTGCAAAGCATTTAAAGCGAAACTTTTTCTATAGAACGTTGTTTTCTTTCCTCGCATTTAAAGTGAAAAGTAGAGTGTTTAACTACAGACTAAACAACCATAACGACACGAGCTATAGCCACCCTCGCTCGCGTGGCTAAACATCTCGTGTCATTATGGCTTCTTTTAGTCCCTTGTTGAGAAATCTACTATAACTTTCTTGCACTTATTTGGAATGTTTAGTAGAGAAAGCCAACGTGCCTAATATATCTCATTGCCAAAGCAATTATACTAAATTATTTCCTGACGATGAATGAACAAAATGACGTAACATTCAGTTACGTTACGCTCAGCTCTATTCTAGTAAATAGTGTACTAGTGTCTGACCGAAGTTGCGGTTTCGGTTTTGGTTTCGGCAGGTTTCGGCGTAAAAAACATGTTTCGGCCGAAAGTTATCGGAATTGTGTAATGAGAGCGAGTATTACATTCTGAGTCTTCGATATTTTTATGTAGTATTTAAGTAAGTATTTATTTCTCTATTTAATTATTGATATCTTTTCTAGTCGGTACAAGCCTGGAGCTTAGTTTTGGAGTAGGTCAATTTGTGTAGCCACACATAGTCCCCCGACTATTTTTTGTTATATTCGTAATTACAAAAAACCAAAGAATTGGTTTAATATTTTCGTAATCATATGTTTTTTGCAATAAATATCCTTTAAATGTCATTGTCGTTACAAAATTTTGTTTGTTTTGCGTGTGGACTGGAATAATAATGAAACGGACGTTATTTTATATCATACACTTCCGTTAAACGCGTTTCCTTAACCGCTTTAGGATAAATGCATTACAGTTGATGATCAATCTAATTACTAATACATTAGTTAATTTATATCAAATTTCAATGACAACTGCGGGCCCATTATGGTCGTGTTTATCCACGTGGATAGAACATCTGTCCCTTTCTGACCAGTACGTAAGTGCGAGAGTGACGGATGGTTTATTCAGTGCGATAAAGGCGACCGACCATAATACAGACCCAGGGAGCCTAATATGGCTGCGTTTATCGGGTGACAAACAATGTGGATACAACATCGGTCACTTTCTGACACGTATATAAGTACGAGGGTGACGGATGCGTTATCCACGCAAACCATAATAGCCTCGCGGCTGCTGGACGGACTAACAGACGATAAAAAATATTACAAATATCAAGTTATTCTTACGTATGTAAGAGTGACATTTAAAAGCACTTTTGCATAAACAGGATTTCTCAGCTAAATCTTAATAAGTACCTAATTACGATTACGATACGATTTTATTCATTAAGATTTAGCTGAGAAATCCTGTTTATGCAAAAGTGCTTTTAAACGTCACTATTTCTGAATATGCATGAAATAATATATCCTTTTATTTCCTTATGATGAGGATAATACACGGGATATAGGTTTCAGTCAGTTTCAAATATTTTATTTGCAAGAGTAAATTATAAAGAGGTACTTATTTTTAGGTTAGTAATAAAAAAGTTATCTTATAAAAACACTCATGTGTGTTCGTCAGTCAGTCACAGAAGTTATTTTCGATAACTATGCAACGTACTTACGGCTGATACTTTAAAAATGCATTTTTATAGATATGTAGCTGCCTGGCGCCGCCCGGTCATGGTAATTACCACCACGAAAAACAAAACTATATTCAAATCGGTCGAGCCATTCTTGAGTTATGGTGCGACCGAGAGAAACAGGGATTTTATAAATCAAAATATAAAATGCCCCAATTAAAAACCAAGTACTAGTACAGAATATCTAAAAGGAAGTCTTTTACATAAATAATTTTCCTCTTAGATGCAAAATATTTAGAAAGGACCAAGTTGGAATTAGGGCATCCTCCCGGGAAATCCCGGTTCTGTAATTCCCGGGAAGTTTATAGTGCTTTTAAAACCGGTACTGAAGATTACATCCCGGTTCTCCTGGTTCCTTCCATGAATACCAAACAAGTATCGTGGCGCGTATCACAAATATCCTAATTCACACCTCATTGCAGCGACGACGCCGGCACAAGCGGCCACATCGCATCAAACTCCATCATATTTGGTGGCATATTTGCAATAATTGATCTCTAGATTTCTAAAAAATACCAAAGGAAGAACAAATAACTTTCCAGTAAGTATTTTAATTAATTAAGATACGTTTTTGTTGAAGAAAACATGCATGATTTAATGTCGTATTTATTTAAAACAAAGTTTCCTAATGTTTTATAATCGTTTCATTTCGCAAATTTCCACGATTGGCGGTAATTAGGGGTAAAAAAAGAACCGGGAGAACCGGGAATCCCGGTACCGTCCCTGCCTAGAACCGGGAAATGGAAATCTCGGAACTGGGACCGGTCGGTACTGCATGCCCTACTCGGAATTAGTTAATACCTAATTTTTTATTCCATCGAAAGTCTCCTTTATTTCAAATCTATTTAAGTTTTTAAGGGTCGGGAAGACGACTAAAGGTTTATGGCTTATGTGTTAATACAGTACTTATTTTTGACCAAAAGATGGCGTTATTCACGGACTGTAGGACGCGGAACCCTCAATACGCGGGTGCGACACGCTCTTGACCTTTTTTTAAGCTAATTCTAGTTATTTACCAGGATTTAAGTAGACAGGTTCAGGTTTTATCAAATGCCATAAAAAGAAACAACAACAACTAATCGATTGAAAAATAAATAGTGCTGTTCTAGATTTGAAATGATTCACCCGTTGCCTAGCAACGTTCGAGTCGAGTCGTGTAAACATGACATTTGTTTTAGCCTATTGGACTTTGCACTTATTTATTATTTTAAATACTGAACGAACTTTTAACAAACACTAAAATATTATAGAATACCTTTTTAACGGTTTAAGTATTAAGAAATGCAAATAATAGTATAAAAAAACAACAACGCCAACGTTTTATTGTTTACAATGCCAAAGAAACGTCACACACAGCCGCTTCCAAAAAAAAACTTCCATCTTTTTGACAAAGGGCTTTCTCGAGTCATTGACTTTGTCTTCATTGAAATATATTTATTTTGGCAAACTGCCTCACACTATTCGGCCGTTTTCACAAATACGCAACAAGGTGTATTTTTTCCTTATCATATACATAAAAGCATGCCGCTAAATCTAACGCAATAACCAATAAAAAAACTTACTTCGACTCATCACACTTCACCGCGCACCCCGACAAAATTAAAAACACCAATAACTTCATTTTCGTTCAATTAGTTTTAAACACTGAAAGCACTTTAAAATTGTCCAAGTTCACATTAAAAAAATATATTGGAACCATAGCCTTATTTTCGAGTGTAAATTAAAAAGTTAGTTTCCCGCCAAGTTTTGACGTTTGAGAGGCGCGTTCGACTACCGCGCTGTCTCGACTCGATGTGTGTTGTATGATATGACACTTAAATAGGGGACTGCTCAAACGCCCGCATACTCCAAGAGTTGTTGTTTTTTTTTATTGGAATTTTTCTATGCGCTTCGTATATTTGTTTGACTGGAATGTTAACTCCTGGAATGTAAAACAGCTACGATAGACTTCTCTTGTTTATACGAAGGATTAATGTATATTTTTAATATATTTTTAGCATTCTTTTTGGAACAGTTAATCGTAGTTAAACAATAAAGACAATTAAAAGGCTAAGCATCGTAATTAATTACGCTAATGACACTAATAGTTCAATTTGTGTTTAATGAATATTGACAAATTATAATAAAAAACCTCAAAAACCGCTGTTCTACTAACGATGCAACTCATTCGTTTACCACCTTAAAATATAATTATAAAACGCGATAGAGGAATTCCTGAGAGGTGAAAATACAAAATATAAGTTATTACGTAAAAATATACTGCAATAAATAAATGAAAGTGTTATTGAAATGTTATGTCAAATGTTATTAATAGGTAAGTACCATAAAATAGACTGATATTTATAAGTATTCATATTTAGCTTTTAAGCATGCCATGCCCTTACATACGTGGTTGTACCTACTTATGTATTGCAATAAATAAAATAAATAAAACCGGGCAAGAGCCTGTCGGACCATGCTCAGTTTAGGGGCACTAACGTCCTTTTCTTGAGAAGCACAGTTTTTCGGCAATAACTCAAAAACGGTACTTATATCCAATCCTACTGAAAATAATTTTCGTTGAAAGTAGGTATTAAGCGTTACCTTTGTAATTTATTTTATATTTTTTAGACATCTTGTAGTTTTAGAGTAAAATGCCTGCGACAAACGGGCGAACAGATGGACATAACAAAACTATAAGGGTTCAGTTTTTGCCATTTCAGCTACGAACCCTAATAAATAATAGCGTACCATCCCATCGCAATTTTTCATTGACATTCTAATGACCAGCAAAAATGTAAAGGTCAACTCCATAACCAAATGATGCGGGCCATTGCGGGAATACGTCTTGTTTACTGAAACGTGATCTAGGACACACTGATATATAAGCAGCGATGTAAATCAACTTTAATATTCTAGGGTTCTGGATCATTAAATCCAAAAACTATGATGGTTTTTTGAGGGAAGTCATGTCATATTTTTTTATAAGTACCCAAACCGACGTGCGTGCATGACTCGATGTATGAATGTTGAAGAAGCGAAATAAATTTTTCAAGATCGTAGCAAGTGGAAAGAAGTGGTCTCTGCCTACCACTTTAGGAATCAGGCGTGATTTACTTAATGTATGTTTGTATGTAATTACATTAAATATCTAGGTTTGACCCATACTGAATTAGTTTCGCTCTGAAACTGGGATTACATATCCAAGCTAGACTTTAACTTATTATTTTTCAAGTTTTATTTTCGTGTGATGCTGGAACTAAAAAATAAACAAAGGATCCAGACGGACCAAAAATCCAATAAGCTTGATGGACAAGCTTTTATTGGAAATAACTTTAATCGTGAGTAATACTCAACTTAAGAAGATAATTGAAGAAAAATCGGTGGAAAAGGGAAAAGAGGGAGACCAAGACGACGCGCTAGCCTAGTTGGTAGTGACCCTGCCTACGAAACTAGCAGACCTGGGTTCAAATCCAGGTAAGGGCAGATATTTGTGTGATGAGCGCCAATATTTGTTTCTGAGTCATGGATGTTTTCTTTATCGGTATTTAAGTATATATTTCTTTATATAAGTGTTTATATCGTTGTCAAGTACCCATAGTATAAGCCTAGAGCTTAGTTTCGGACTACGTTAGTTGGTGTGACATTGTCCCATGATATTTATTTAAGAAGAATTACCTAGACCTATAAAAAGAAAAAGTAGGCGTCGTGCCATATCAGTGTATTGAAGACCACTAACTTTCTGTGAATAATTCTTTCTCTTTAGAGTTAAATTCTTATATAATTAAGAAAATATATAAAAATGTTAAGCTTAACGAGCATTAAACATTCAAGTCCAGAGTCCAAAGTAAAATACAAAACGTTGCAGATAGAATTTGTTTGTATACACACTCTAAACATGAATACCTAAATTACTTGTTTCTTTTCAAGGTCATTTCCGCCATGTTTTGGCTCTAGCTGAAGTGAGAGCTGATTAGTATGCAGGCTGTACGCAGCAAACATTTGACCAAAGAAGTTTTAGTATATTTGTCAGGGCCGTCTCGAAAGGGTTTACGTGCATGTTATTTATATGAGAGACGCAAACGCTTTAAAGACGTTTTGTGCATTAGCAATTTACACTAAGGGCTCTGGGCCAAGATTATTGACGGTTAAAACCATATCGTCTTGACCTGTTGTATCATATTTTGTGACTAAGATTGAAAAGGGCATGCTTCGATGGTTCGGTCATTTGGAAAGGATGGATGAAAGAAGATTGACGAAAGAGATATACAGATCGAAAGTGAGTAGAAGGATCGGAAGGGGCCGTCCTAGGCGTACTTTTTCGAATCAAATCGGAGAAATACTGGAAAACTGCCGAATCTTAAGTACCCGAAACCGACGTGCGTGTATGATTCGATGTATGAATGTTGAAGAAGCGAAATAAATTTGTCAAGATCGTAGCAAGTGGAAAGAAGTGGTCTCTGTCTACCCCTCTGGGAAACAGGCGTGATTTAATGTATGTGTGTATGTATGTATTTACTTGATAGTAATGGCGACCAAGTTAAAATACTATAACAAATCAAATACGATATGGTTTTTAACGGCTAGAATAGAGTTCCTGGGTAATAGGGCATTTTTATTTATATTTATGACTATGTTTATGTCTTACTTATATATTAATCGTAAGTATACTCAAAGGTCCCTATTGTATATTTTAAACAATAGAGAGGAAAAGCGTTATTCTATTAACAATAGTTCAATATCGTTCTTTACTTATTTATTATTATGAAATTGCGACCCGTGGTGGTTATTTATGGGTGTTACGGAAATCTCACATTAACAGCAGCGAAGCGAGGGCGGTTTGATAGTGACTTGTAAATGAATGGGGACTACGAAGCACTTAATCTCAAACGTTTTATGCCCTTTCCTTTCACTCATCATGCGTAATTAAATCGAGAGAAAAGGAAAGCTAACGTAACTTGTGGGAGGACCTTGTGCAGGGTCCGTCCGGGTTGGTACCACCATCTTATCCATTAACCTACCGCCAAGCAGCAGTGTTCGCATTGTTGTGTTCCGGTTTGGGGATAAGACGGCCGGTGAAAAGACTAGCATAGAGGCATTCCATCTTGGTACTCAGGATTGGCAGTGCATTTGCAGTCTTGTGAATGCGAAAGTCTATGGGTCACAGTTTCCACTTACCATCACGTGGCCTGTGTGCCGGTTTGCCTTCCTGTGACATAAAAAAAAAAAAAACTTAGAACTTCGATTTTCAAAGTATACTTAATAACGTTGTGAACGGACGGACAATGTAATTTGATCGCTATATGGAGACAAAGTAATTAATACGGTAGTGGGTGTATGTAGGTGTATCGATGGATGGTAAACATTACGTTTCCAAGTAAGGCATGTTGGAAACGAACACATCAGCTGAGCAAGGTTGAATTAATTGCCTTACGCTGCGTTCTGTCACAGTAAACACGCAAAAAACAGTACAAGGATTATTTTTTATTATTCTTTCATTCGTTGAAAATATGTTCTGATATTTAGTCATTATTAAGGGCTTGCTACCTGTCACTAATATACACTGTTAAACATCTTAGCCTAATTGTGCAAATTGTGGTTACAGAGTTATCAACAAGTTTTTGGAGTTGTTGGTAATTCTGTAGCTCTGCCTACCCCACTCTGGGAATGAAGGCGTGAAGGTATGTATGTATGTATGTATGTATTATTAAGTCTAATGAGCTAAAATTGAGAATTTCCTTTATATGTCGAACCTTTAACCAATAGACACACGTTTGGAAGAAAAAGAATAACCTAAACAGCAAATTAACAATAAAACAACACAGAAAGGAGGGGACAGGTTCAGCGACCTAGTAAACATTACCTGTGCGGACGAGTCTCACCGATGGTTAAACTTCGTCAAAGCGTCCATTAACCTACCGCCAAGCAGCAGTGTTCGCATTGTTGTGTTCCGGTTTGGGGATAAGACAGCCGGTGAAATGACTAGCGTAGAGGCATTCCATCTTCGACCTCAGGGTTGGCAACGCATTTGCAGTTTTAGGATCGCGGTCTTGTGATTGCGAATGTCTATGGGTCACAGGTTCCACTTACCATCAGGTGGCCTGTGTGCTCGTTTGCCTTCCTATGATAAAAAAAAAAAAAAAAAAAGCGTCTGTAAATGATTTAAGAAATAACTCTTCCCTATTGATCTTTCAGGTAGGTATAGTGCATACCGATAATTCCGAAGTGTTAATTTTTTTATATCGCTTATAAATCAAACATAACCTTACCTACGTATATCAAGTAAGTTATGCATATAATCTAAAATAGCTTCAGCATAACACAACTTTCGGAAAAAAAATCTGCGGACTATGGAATTCGCAGATTCTGGTTTTCGTTGGGATTGCTCGGTGAAATCGCGGAAAGTAACTTCTAGGGCACAGTAACAATAATATTTAGTATAGTTTAGTAAATTTTATTTGGTATTAAACTGTGTTTTACGATTACCATTTTATTTGATATTAAAAAAACATCTTAGTGATGATTACAGACAGCCAATTCATATTTTCTTAACTGTTCAAGTGTACATACATTTTATCGTACTAAATATTACAGTACTCTGTGTACTGCAGCTCTGAGCAGGAAGTTCGTCTCAAGATTAGCTGACTGGTTCATTTTGCAATAAACACAATACGTACATTCCGTGAGTAATCCATTCATGCTTAGGTATTGGTTAGCAATTACTCAAAATTAATGTTCGCGTTTCTTGTTTGACCTTACGTGACTGATGAGCAGTTTAGGATGATGTATGAGTGAGGTCAGTTTAAAAACGTTTTTTTTTATAAACTTACACGTGTTTGTGAATTTTATTTCGTGTGACAAATGCGCACAAAGACGATTTAATTGATTTAAAGTTGTTCTAGTTAACTCAGACATTGGCATTAATGAACAATTTTATCACAGAGTTTTAATTATTTAACTACTTAAGTTCTTTTTCGGGACTTAGTCACTTTTACTACCTACTTATTCATCATTAGACGAAAAATAATAGATCATAATAGAATAGAATAGATAAACATTTATTCCGCCAATTCGTGAAAAATATACAATACAATTATATAATTGTTTACTAACAAGCAAGCAAGCTATTTGATTAATTGTTACAACAATGTTGATGTGCGCCAAAATGGTATCATATACATGATGAGATTTAATATGCTAAAAGTGCCTGTTTTTGGTTTAGTCAAAATATTTATTTTATTTAAATGTAGCAAAAACGCAATTAGATTAAAAAATACATGTTTTCGTTTTTGTTTCTCTTGAAAGCCTCTAGCTCTTAGCCTACCCTACAGGAAGCGCACCGCACCTCAATTATCTGTAGAAAGTGTCAATCGAGTTGCGTAACCATTACAACCTGAGCCCTATTTCCCGATCTTCATTTTCTTTTATTCCATTTTTTACATCTAAAGAAATGAGCGAGAGCTCTTCTTATAGTAGCTGGTACTCATTTGTTTCAGGGTTTCCGACGTGCTAATTTAGATTAAATATGTACTGCGGGAATTTGGGTTTTATCAATTGAGGCTCCAAGGTTATTAAGGCGGTTAATTGTTTAATTGCGTTGGTAAGTATGTAAATGCATTCATTTGATATGAGTAGGTATAATCCATTATGGTTTTTGAATGGTAATTTAGAAACTTTAAACGAAATACCGACTTAAATAATAATTATATTTGAACTTCAAATTTATCTGCGTGATCAAATCAGAAATGAGGAGATCCGCACAAATCCCAAAGTAGCCGACGTAGCCCGAAAATTTGCTAGAATTAAGTGGCACTGGGCATATCACTCGCAGAACCGATGGCCGATAGAGTCGCAGAGCTCTCGAGTGGCGTCCAAGTCCGACAAACCCAACGTAGGTAGACAATGGACCCAATTCTACGTGCACATCTAAAAAACTACTGTGTAAAACTACATTTTCTAATTTTAAGACATAGTTTAGACGGCAGATTTAACCAGTGCTATTCCAAAATGTCAAGCTGACAATGTATAAGACAGCCTAAAATAAGAAGCGTCAGATTCAAATTAGCGCTGTCATGGCGCTGTCATTTGATTATGACAGCTGGTCGTAGAATAGCAGTGTTTTAGCGACACCTAAATAAAATTAGGAAGTTTAGAGGCCACTGTAGAATCGGGTCCAATGTTGGCTGGAGACGTGGCTAAGGTTGCAGGAAACCGTTGGATACAATCGGCGCGAGACCGGACCTTGTGGCAATCCTAGGGGGCAGGTCCAGCAGTGGACGTCTTCCGGCTGGAATGATGATGATGAATAATGATATCTGAATGTCGAATGATGTTTATAGTACGCAAGCAGAAAAACATAATTACCTTACTGAAACAGAAAAACAACTGAAAGCAACAAGATTCAAATGTGTTAAGCTACTTTTAGGTATAATAGTTATGACGTTCCCAGCTACACTTTTCTTTTCTTTTTTTAACAAAAGCGATTTATCAACGACCTCTACTTACATAGTGCCTGTAATACGCCAGGTACACATTTTAGATTTTTGACAGACTTGTTTGGATTATAAAAATATTTACTGTAACATCTGTTCGGGTCACTGACCTGATATTTTAAACACCTTTGTATAAAAATCGTGCAAATGTTTTTATTTAGATTCAAAAGATCGAAGCCATATGTGCGTATTGGAAGGGAATCAACAGTCGGTAATTAACCATAAATATTAATTTAAAAAACGGACAAGTGTGAGTCGGCCTCACGCACTAAGGGCTCATATTTGGCTGATTTATTTTCATTCATATTCGGACCATCTATGATAATATCTTTGATGATTGTATGTTTTACAGTTTTGACGATAACAAGAAAAACTTTTAAAAAATATTATTAATTTAGGGATCCCCCTTCAAAAGATACAGTCAGTTTTATACCGTGTTCATTCTTACTTGTCTAATTCTAGAAAACCACTTTCTAACCTCAAAACGAACCAAAACAGTTAATTTACTACTAATTGACTGTAATTGCTTTATTTTATTGAAAATAGCGGTTGTAGCCAAAAAATGGTTCATTTTGAGGTTAGAAAGTTGTTCACTATATAAGACAAGTAAGAATGAACACGTAGCGTAGCTGACAATACTCACAACACTGACAACATTCAGTTATTTTTAACTCAGGTTAAAAAAAAACATTGTCTATTGTACCGCTTTTCATTTTAAGTATTTGGATATTTTAATCTAAACACCTGCTAAATGAGACCATAGATAGGTACAAAATTAGCTCATTTTGACGTCGTGTGCACCCAAAGTTCGACCCCTGCGGATGGGTGACTATGTAGGTCAAACCAATGGCGGCTACATGTGCAAGCCATTGACTTCGCGGGGTAGCCACGCTAAGTGTGATACCCTGGCTGGTCTGTTCCAACTAGTTCTATTGCCAGTTCTATTAATGGAACTAGTGGGTTTTTTTTTTCAAGAAGTTACTCGTATATTATAAATTATAATCTATACATATATACAAGGGCTGATCAAAAAACACCCGCAATATTTTAATTTCGAATTTAAGTACGCCATTAAGAGTCCATTTTTTATTTAGGTTGGTACTCATACTTCTCATCTATAATTCTATACTTAATATACTTAATTACTTAATCTATAAAACTAATATTATAAAGAGGTAAAGTTTGTGATTTGTTAGGTGTATTTTCGAATATTTTAATTTTCTCGTATAAAAAATTTCGATAGCCTTCTTTCCCTGGTACTTCAAATGAGACAAAAAACAGTGAAGTAGTTTATTGATCGACTATCTTACAGGAAGCAATAAATTCGATAAAATATTCTGTGAACTTATACAAACAATCGATCACATACTTCATTATTATAAAGAAAATATTAAAAATACGTAAACAACGATATAACGTTAGCTACGATATGATTACGATTAACAATTAAAACTAAATCTAAGATATAAATCCAAACTAAAATTAAAGTACTAAATCTAAAAACGGCTCCTGCAACATTGTACTAAAAATGCTGGCGGCATAACCTCATTAAACGGCTAATCTAATTCGTTGAATTTTCAAAATTGGTTCAAAGTTTGAAAAGCAAAGAAGAAAAATGCGATCTATTTTATTCTTCTTTTAGTTGTATATCAGTATTTATGTATGCGCCTATTATATACTACTTTTGTCACAAAATTATATAATATAAGTATTTAACACATGTTGGAGCATCTATAGCATTTAGTATAGTATAGTTTGTTTTTTACAACGTTCTGTGAGTCACCAAAACGGTACTGGGTGAAAATCAGTGCTGTAAGTGTCTGACACCTCAGCATAATGCTGAGCCAGTGTCCGATTCGCTACCGTGGGGACACACAATCCGTGCTGTTTCAGACACATTGTTTGCTATCTTTTATTTGTCTATTTGCGTGTCTTCTGTGTAGTGAATAAATGTAATTCTTCTTCTTCTTTTTCTATTTTACATAGGTATGCTACAGTTGTCCATTTTAAGCTCTATTCGGCTGCCAAAAGCTCTCTCACAATACTTTATTCAAATGACTATCTTCATCTTTAACAATCAGCTTTTATTCATCACTGGATCTTCATAACATTCTCAGGATATATCCTCCTGAAGTTCCACCCATAACTCTTCTGGGTACCAGTGCCACTTAAACTTGGCGTAGATGGCAATGACTCAGGGATCCTGGTCAAGGAAGCATCATGGCTTATCGATGACGTGTTCTTGGTCAATGAGTCTTGACCGAACGTCAGCTTGGATAAGGACTCGTCTTCAAGAGACGGAGGGATTGAGAGGTCTGACTTGATGTCTACTTCGAAGTGCTTGAGGCGAGCGGCACTGCAGAGAGGAGTAGCGTCCTGTTCCATGGTGTTCAGGTCTTCCACCTTGATTATGTAGGATTCCTTGCTTTTGGAATATCTGAAAGGGAGGTTAACAGTGTTAGAGCAGAGGTTTTTCTTTTATAGTGGATTAACTTAATGCGCAGATGTTTATGACGATTGGCGGCCTTTTTGAGAAATTTCAAGCTTTTTTCAGCCCTTTATGATATACTTAAGAAACTGTATGTTATTTATGTTTTCTAATGTTATCAACAGTACTAAATATAACTAATTGTTATGTTATAACTTTGGGTCTTTGTGCCCACATATCTCGCATTTAATGTTTATTTTTTTGGCAAGCTCTATGTTTAAAGAAAAACAATATCTTAAACCTACAACAATAAAAAAGGAACATTCTCACACATCACATTTCTCCGTTGGTCTTGTCTTATTGAAAATCTGTAAGCTGTACCTATGGGAACTAGACAACGGTCATACGTCGTTTTTACACTTTGACCTTAACGGGACTCGAGCCCCGGGATTGCTAGCTTAGCAGGTAACTAACCACTAGGCTAACCAACCACGTCGTCGACAAAATATCAAGACAAACGTTTCAAAATCAGTTTCGTTCTACGGCTGTCTGCCGTCCTACCAAAAAAGGCGGCTAGCTGCATGTACTAGTCGAACCATTCTATACTCTATTAGTAGCCACACTAAATTTAAAATGCTTATGCTATTAGTAGGCAGGTAGACGCCTTCTTTAGCAGAACGGCAGCTGTATCGTCTACCTAACCATTATCTTCAAGTAATAGAATCGTAAGTTCGTATTCTTACTTTAGAACGTTCTTGAACCTGTATCCCCAGTTGATCTCCTTGGACAAGTAGGATGTCCGGCTCTGCGTCACCGTCCCCATGTTCTTGGAAGCGCCTGTCAGGCAAACCACTATCTCGAACCTGAATCAAACGATCAAGGTTAAATGAGTCGCTTCACTTGAAACTCGGATATCTCCTTGAAATTTGGTGTACGAATTTAAAACTTAACTTGTTTGAAAAAAGACGCGAATTCCGTTGTCCTTCTGCATGGATTTATTCGATTTTGAAGTAAAGCGACTCAATTATATTAAATTGATTCTGAAGTTTCCTAATGTTTTACCAAATCATCATCATCAGACTATATCAATGTACAAACTTTAATTTTGCAAGAAACTTCCGCCGCATTTGGTTTTTGTGTTCTAAAGTTTTACCACGTTAGGTTAGGTTAGCCTAACCTTAAATATTTAATAAGTTCATTTAACCTTTGTAATTGTTTAAGCACAAATGAACGGACCCCGATTCTAAGAAGGACCTTAACTAACCACATTATTGCGGTTTACTGAAACGTTATTCTTATGCGGTTTACATTAGCGTATACATGTTGATGCATATTGCCGAGATCCTCAATCTATATGAGATAATATAGCAAGACACAATTAATATGGCATGCGTTAAAGCTCTTACGTCGTTGACCAAGACTCTATTATTGCTTAATCCGCGCACCATATTAAATGAGTCTTGCTATATTTTGACCAATAGACGAGATGCATTCGTCATTGCTATCGAAATTGTATAGAACTGACGGTAGCTGGTAGACGGTCGCGCTGAGCGCTTACATTTATGTCAATTTCATCTCAATATTCGAAAATCGTTTACTTTAACCGATATGCTTGTTATCTATGCAGGGGCCACTTCGGTTTTTTGTTTTAAGAGACAGTGTCACACAATATGGGCCTAATCCCAAACTATAAACAACTACAAATAAAACAACGATAAAAATACTTATATAGAGAAATACATAGAAAATATCCATGACTCAGGAACCAATTTTCGCGCTCATCACACAATATCTGGACTTGAACCCAGGATTGTTAGCTTCGTAGGCAAGGGCAATTCATGTGGAGAATTCATACCTGTAATCCATCATGTCCTGGGCGGAGAAGTCGAAGAGTGGGCTCTCCGCGTCGATGACGTGGGTGACCGTGATCGGCCACAGCAGGAACGCTCGCGCCTCTTTGAGCTTCAGCTGCTGGATGTAGTTGTGGACCATCTCGCCTTCCAGGGTCCTGGAGAGGACAATCAAGTGATTAACTGGATCTGGAACTGTCTTTATAAAATCAAACAAGTTTTAACCAGTTGGTTTTTTATTTATAACAAGTTTGTATATGTAATTTACTTTTCACTTCTTAGGATCGAGAACGGGATGGGGAGGCGTCTTATCCGTTTGAGATGCTGCTCGCGAGGTCAAACCAGCTAGGTGAGACCCCGTGTGGGGAGACCCGTCCTACAAGCAGAGCAGCGTCTTCATGGGCCAATGTGGAATCCTCAGAGGGGACATTGCTAGAGCAGTCGAGAAATCCCTCTGAGGACTATTGCGACGATGTCGTTGCCGGTCTGGAGGGCCCTCAGGACCTCCTGCAGGATTTCCAGCGCCACCTTGACCGTTTCGGACATATCAGCCTGATCGGTCGATCTATCCTCTCGGGCCAGATCCCTAGGTAGATGCAATAGTGGTCTGAGGTGCGGCATTGGTGGCAGCTGGAACCGGGGCTGGTATTACCGGTTTTTTTTTATGGCATAGGAAGGCAAACGAGCACACAGGCCACCTGATGGTAAGTGGAAACTGTGACCCATAGACATTCGCATTCACAAATCTGCAAATGCACTGCCAACCCTCAGGACTAAGATGGAATGCGGTGGGCGGTGTTGCTAGGTCGCCACAAGGGCATACACATTATTTATTAAGAAAACTAACCTAATAGGTTTGAGCATGTAGGCAGTGATGGTGCTGTCTATCATGTGAAGGTTCAGAAGGTCCCACACCCGGAACTGGAGACAGAGCTTCCCGTCGCGAAGGCATATCTGGAACACAAGGACTTCATATTTAAGGCCAACGTTTAATAGAAACTAACTACAATGGGTCTCTTGAAATGAAATGATGATTAAACTCCTGCAGTGATACCTATTTGTAGCACAGGTTTTCTTAGACAATGCAGATAGGGCGGTCCTTTTAATTGTAAAATAATTGTAAGTTTTTGATCCTGGATGGTGATGTACTCGTATGGCGCCATTATTTATTCCTGAATCTTGTATGTTTTCTATGTATTTCAGAATGTCTCCATAAAAGTAGTTTATTATTTGCAGCAGAGAATCGATCGTTGTGGAAAACCTTGCGGAAGGCTTTTGTCCAGCAGTGGAAGTCTTGCGTGGACGGCTGATGATGATGATAATGATGATGGTTTTCTTTAATAGTGTCCAAACTGAGGTTGCATGGGTCACAAGTTTTTTGATGATGATGATATATTTTTACTTACTGTCGCTTTTTTGCTGAAACCAACCGAAGACACGTGGCGGTTGGGCCTCACCAACTTCGTGAACAGCAAACTGGAGAGACCACCCGACAGCGCAGTTCCAGCCACGATCTGAAAATATCGGCTTAAATTAGGGTATTTAGGGTGCTTTTCCAACAGCGAGGTATCCAATTTTTGATGGAAATGGTTTTTTTTGTGGCATAGGAAGGCAATCGAGCACACAGGCCACCCTGATGGTAAGTGGAAACTGTGACGTGACCCATAGACATTCGCATTCACAAGACTGCAAATGCACTGCCAACCCCGAGGACTAAGATGTAATGCCTCTATGCTAGTCATTTCACCGGCTGTCTTATCCCCAAACCGGAACACAACAATGCGAACACTGCTGTTTGGCGGTAGGTTAATGGATAAGATGGTGGTACCAACCCGGACGGACCCTGCACAAGGTCCTCCCACAAGTTTTAAACACCACAGGTTTTAATTCTTAAGCAGCTTTATGGTCGGTCTTATAATGCTATGTCACTAAGTCATATTTGTACTGCTGCACGAACCTGTCAAAGGCGTTAAAGCGACAAGGTACTAAAGTGTGCAGCTACTTATAAGGCCTATAGTTTAGTTGTAATGGTGGCAGGAACTTCGGCTTCATCTGTCCGGATCGCTACCATCATCTTATCCTTTATCCTATCGTGAAGCAGCAGTGTTCCCATGGTTATTAGAGATACCACTTACCACCAGGTGGCCTGTGTACTCGTTACCACTTGATGGTAAGTGGGGTCTGTGATCTGTCTGCTTAAATTCTGAACACTACAATCTTTACAGCGCCACTCAAAGCTACAACCAGCGGTTGCCAACATTAAGGACTGAGATGGAATGCCTCTATACTAGTAATTTCACCAGTTGTAATTACTGATGTGCCAAAGGAAACTTTCCAAAATTGCGGAAAATTTTATGTAGGAAAATTTCGGAAACTTCTCACAATTTTGTATGGGGATTAAAACTTTCCGTTTCTTAAATTTAAATTTCCTATATTTCTTGGGAAAGTTTCCGGAAATTTCATGCAACTTTTCCAACTTTTTGGAAACTTTCCGCAACTTGCACATCACTGGTTGTAATATCCCCACACCGTTACATTACACAAGTGTATGATAGATGCAATAATATACCGTTTCCTATAATGTTAAACCGTTGCTTTAATTGATTACCTCCAAAACCATCACAATGATTGCTTCTGGGCATTCCTCGCTTGGATATCTAACTCCGTAACCAATCGTCATCTGCAAAAAATTATATAAAACATGAACACAATGTACAGTATCAAGAATCTCTTACAATAGAGGACCTACTTCATCATCATTCATCATGTCAGCCGAAAGACGTCCACTGCTGGACATAGGCCTCCCCCAAGGCTCTCCACTCAGACCGGTCTTGTGCTTTTCGCATCCACCGCGTTCCCGCGATCCTGACAAGGTCGTCACTCCATCTTGTTGGAGGCCTACCTACAGCTCGTGTCCCGGTCCGCGAGCGCCACTCAACCTACCCTACAAGCCTACTTACAAGCCTTTAATTCTTCTGGGTAAAAACAGATGCACTATGACATTTAAATTTAACAGAAAGGGACAAAGAATAATTTAACTAGAATAGGTTTATTATTCGGTTATGCATAAGGGGATCAAATTTTAAACGTTAGCCTTTATATCACTAATACTTAGTACACCTTGCTTTTAAATATATGTTTATCATATTCGTGACATCATAGTATGATCTTATTCCCTTAAGGCTTTAAGAACTACTATCATGTCATCATACACTTACGATAAAGAAGATATACTGAAACACAGTGGCATAGGAGACCTCAATCAATCAGTCTTTTGAGTAACGTAATTATATGATACAACATACCACGAGGTTTAGGTTTCTTTGGAAAAAAATGCATTCTATATTGCGTAATAACTTTAAGCATCACTGGCTATAAGCAATAAACTCTTATAGGCTAGTCAAGCTTCGCATACATTCACTCGTATCACGTCATCTACCAGTGACGCGATTGGTATAAAAACGAACGGGATATCAACTCTTACTAGCATAAGGCATCTCCTCAACCCTTAACCCTCTTCACAAACCTGTGTTTCCACGGACATCATGAGAAGACCAGCGAACGAGGAGGTCCCAATGACGCAGTGGTCCTTGCCGTCGCCAATGTCGTCCTTATAAGCACTGGAGACGGCGAACCAAATACCAGCAAAGATCAGCCAGAAGACGAAGTGTGCGACCACCATCATGAGGATTATGAAACGCCATTTTGCATTGATCTATAAAGTAAGAAATAAATACATATCAAGGGAAGCTTTCACACAAATTGAACTAGTACCAAGCATCTTGGCAAGTGCCTCTGATTTACATTAGCTTTTCGTCGATAGAATAATTTATTCAAGAGGAAGGTTTTTATGTAGGTACCTATAATAAATTCTGGTTTTTGTACGGGTGTTACAGAATTGTCACGAAACCCGAAGCGAAACGAGGGCCTTCGCTAGTAAGTATATTTTTTATTTTTTATTTTTTTTAGCATGGGAAGGCAAACGAGCACACAGGCCACCTGATGGTAAGTGGAAACTGTGACCCATAGACATTCGCATTCACAAGACTGCAAATGCGTTGCCAACCCTGAGGACTAAGATGGAATGCCTCTATGCTAGTCATTTCACCGGCTGTCTTATCCCCAAACCGGAACACAGCAATGCGAACACTGCTGCTTGGCGGTAGGTTAATGGATAAGTTGGTGGTACCAGCCCGGACGGACCCTGCACAAGGTCCTCCCACAAGTAAACAGAATTGTCACAAACCCGAAGCGAAACGAGGGCCTTCGCTAGTATATTATAAAAAGTACTCTGTAACGTTAAAAATACCTACTTATATACAGGAACAAATACTTAAATACATAGAAAACGTCCAAGAATCAAAAACAAATACTCTCGATCACACAAATATTTGTCTATACACAATACCGCTTACTTCGTAGGCAGGTTGAATGTGACTACCAACTATGCTAAACGAATTTGTAAGGTGGAGTTCTGGAATTATAAGGGGAATTACTGTAATTGTAAGGTAGGAATTTATCCTGTTTTTTAACAATCATTGCTTTGAAAATAATTTTAAGATTTTGATTTTTTTAAGTCCTGTCATCCCGGCTCATAGACACCTCCCGAGATCCTAGAGCTGGTGCTTACCTCTCCTAAAGGATTGGGCTAGCTATCCAGAGAGGTAATGCAGCCAGTGTCATAGGGACCATGCCACGAGCGGACCTGCTAGAGGGGGTGTTCTTTTTATAGTGGTGCTTATTATTAACATCTATAATATTGGAGCAGGTTAGTTTTATTTTAATTTAAATAAGTTTACTTTTAACTTTTAATTGTAGTATCTGTATTGTATTAAGTAAAATTACCTATTTAGTTAGCTAATAACTTAAATTGAAATAATATTGTCTATTGATATGTCAAAAGTTTTCACACAGGCCATCTGGCATGTGAGATCTGAAACCCATCGACATTGGATTCTCAATTGCAATCTCAAGACTGTATTCCTAAGACCGCAAATGCGCTTCCAATCCTAAGGACTAAAATTGATACAGTGGACTCACGACTGTGTTGACGATGTCCCGCATGTACTTGATGGACTTGGCGGGGATGTTACTGCGCACGGGCACGTTCTCTTCTCCTGTTTTGTGCACCACTCGTCGTGAGCGAGTCGGTCTGCCGGCACGTCTCCTGTAATCAGATGATAGAATAGAATATAATACAATATAATCATTTATTCGGCTATTAAATAAACACAAAAAACACATAGGGTAAAGTATCCAGTGGTCAGCCAGAGACCTGTAGTCCGCCTCTGCCTATACTTTGTATGAGTGGGAAGAGTACCAAAAATATATTTCCCACTCTTCGCACTCATATAAGATCGACTACAGGTCTCTGGCTGACCACTGGTGCCTTTACCCTACTTACATTTAAGAAAAGAAAAAAAAAAACTATTTAACTAATTAAAAATAAAATAGCCGAAACGGAGTACCAGCTCAGCGTGGTGCTGTGGCACGGAGCCGCAGCGCTGATTTGTCAGCTGGACCCGCATGAGAAAGATGGCAAAAACAATAAAAGAAATAGAACATTTCAAAGAAACACAGAATAAAAGTTAGTCTTATAAAAATATTAAACATTACAATAAAGTGAGATCTAGCGTCCTAGGCGCATTAATTACACATATTATAATCTAAGTTGAAACTTAACAACAAAAACAACCAAATTATTACAAAAATTATCGGCTTTGTCACCATCTTCCTCAACCTACATGCCAGCAATATCAGCGTTGTGACTATCTTCATCACCATTCCGCCAGTTATATCTTGTGTTTTTAATTTGCCTTACTGGCAGCCTCTCTCGTCACGGCATGGAGTTAATAATAAAACGCGACTTTGAAATCAAATACTTCATTAACTATTATCATCACGTCGTCTTTTATTTAAATAATTATCATCATCATCATGTCTGCCGAAAGACGTCCACTGCTAAAAAAATAAAACTAAAATGAGAATATTTATTTGCGAGACTGTATGTTTACAAACTTCTCATGCAGAAAGTACCTTTACGCCATTACATACTTTATGAAGGCGCGAAAATACTTGACTAAATATAGTACATTATTGCCTAGGCAGTGAAGCAGGCAATTGCGGTCCGAGTACAGGTTTTAACGGACGAGCTTGCGAGTCCGTTTAAAAATACGACGCCCGCAATTGCCGTTATTTCCGAGGCATATAATAATATAGTGCTTTTCTCAAAAATCGCAAGATACAAATCGCATATAAACAGAAATTTCACGTGAAATAACATAACTCTTTACCGCCTTTATGTTTATGACAAGGAGAAACGCAAGCTTTTTTAGAAAAAAAACGCAAGCTATTCCAGACACAGATAAAAAAGTTACGTTTCGAATAAAATATGGATGTATAAGACTAAACTTGTGCCCTCTTTTTATTATTGTTGTTTTCATTTTTTTTAAAGTTACAAACTAGATAACAATGAAATTTGTATGCAACATTGCGGGCTTGTGTAGCGGGCACGCAATGTTTGTTTTTTTTTAATTTGGGAACTGTCTGTAAACTATGTACTTCGCGTCTCAGTATAGAGTAAGTAATGTCAACTTATCCGGTAATTTTTGAGAAAAATAAATTAACGCAGTTCTGCAAATGGGACCCAAACCCAACCCGCAAAGATTTGGCAATAAAATGTCAACTGTCATGCTGAATACTGTTGGTTGGTTCCCGTTTGCAGAACTGCGTCCGCA
Source organism: Acleris emargana (assembly GCA_927399475.2). Classification (NCBI taxonomy): domain Eukaryota; kingdom Metazoa; phylum Arthropoda; class Insecta; order Lepidoptera; family Tortricidae; genus Acleris; species Acleris emargana. The sequence goes on from OV656858.1 coordinate 4,208,967, forward strand.
TGTACCTGTAAAAAAACTATCTTCATCTTTATCTTTATACGTTAGGCCGCATGTATTAATATAATGTTCATTGTGTATGAACACGGTATCCACACGTATGCAGAGGAAACGTTATAGCGATTCGTTCTTTATTATTTATATTCTAATGAGTCATTCTTATTGCTTTATGCGGAAAAAAAACAACACTCTTTTTTTAACTATCTTAGAATATCGAAATTCGATATCTTATCGGCATACATGCGATATGATTTATCAATTTATTTGAATCAAACTTAGTCAATGCCAAAATATATTTTAACGATTTGCACAGTACGAGCTTCATTGGTTTTAGTAAAATTTCAAAAGTATATGATGATATTACATACATATATAGGTAAATACATTAAATCACGCCTGTTTCCCAGAGGGGTAGGCAGAGACCACTTCTTTGCACTTGCTACGATCTTGACAAATTTCTTTCGCTTCTTCCACATTCATTACATCGAGTCATGCACTCACGTCGGTTTCGGGTACTTAGGATTCGTCCCTTTTCCAGTATTTCTCCGATTTGATTCGAAAAAGTAGGTACACGTAGGGCGGCCCCTTCCGACCCTTCCACTCACTTTCGATCTGTATATCTCTTTCGTCAATCTTCTTTCTTTCTTTTATGTTGATATTAATCACACAAAAACAAACTAGAGGGTGCCTGTTTGCTCGGGGGTGTTTGTTTGTTTAAATGTAGGTAGGTCTCGGTTCTACTCCTCAAATACTAGCCGGTGAAAGCGTCACTGGTAGGCTCTCCTGACTAGTATAGACGAGTTTTGCAGCGAATGTGCGACGACACTCACTGTTATTATCTTATCTTACAAACGGACCCTTTCGAATTAACTTCGACGCGTTTAGGATCAAAGCTTTTCAAATGGGCAGGTTTCCTTTCACCGCTCTTCACTGACTGTTCTGCCCTCCTTAGCTAATTCGCCGTATGTCTGATAAATCTCCTGTAGCAATATCAACCTTATTACTAAGAGCAGAGAACTAAAAATGCTTTGGTTATTGATTTTGGTATACGCTTATTTGCTTAGGAGGGCGGTGTTAGTTAGTAACCCTGAAATTGTACTGTAAGGCCGCAGATGGTCAGGCTTAGGCGGAGAGCAATACTGCCGTCCTTGGAAAAAAGGGCGTATGTCTCATAGAACCGCGCATGTATTAGTGACCTTATTTCTTAAGTTAGGGGGTTAAATTTACTTTGACTATCAAATTGCCTTTGCGTCCTTTTTATTTAGGAGGGCAGAATAGGTACCTATTATTTTATCAAAACACCTTTTAACAAACGAATCATTACGCACAATTTTCATTTCATCAAAAGCCTTTTCTCGCCGCATGAGTTTTTTTTTTTTGTAGTGGCTATTTAAACCTAACCTTTATAATTAATGTTAAAGATAAATATCAAATATCAGGTTACAATGACACACCAATTTGACCTAGTCCCAAACTAAGCTCTAGGCTTGTACTATGGGTACTAGATAACGATATAAATATTTATATAGAGAAATATATACTTAAATACATAGAAAACATCCATGACTCGGGAACAAATATTCGCGCTCATCACACAAATATCTGCCCTTACCGGGATTTGAACCCAGGACCGCTAGCTTCGTAGGCAGGGTCACTACCAACCAACTAGGCCAACGCGTGTCGTCGAAGATGTCATGAAATTCGATAAAATGATGGGTTACCTGTTACGGTACACTTACCTATGCCTCAATCCCTTCTTCCTTTTACTATAAGGTGTAGAATATCCATGTGCTGAAGGTCCAGTATCATGCTCATTAAATACACTCTCAACAACGTCAATAGTATCGTAGTCACTTGTAACATTAGAACTAACTAGCGGCCGTGTAGACGCATCTGAAAAGTTCCTGGTCGTATTAGTTTTCGGACTGTCAGTTTCCACGTCAATAGTCATAATTAAACCTTTATCTGTTCGTTCATCTTCGCTAGAATACTGAGAACTTTCAGTTCCGAAACTTAGAGTAGAAGGAATCACTTTGGTATCATAGTTAGTTATTACTGATGGGAAAGCGATTTCTTTGCCTTCCACATCAGTTTGGGATATCCTGTAGTGTTTCTTTAGTTCTTCATTGTTGTAGACTTCTGTGTCCACTATTCTTGGGATTTCTATGGATGATCGTCCGGATCCGTTTCCAATAGCTTCTGAGTAGCTAAGGGATCGCTCGAGGGCGCGATTTCGGCTTCCTCTTCTTTCTGGTTCGAATGTTGGTGGTAAGTTCATCATGTTACCTTATTATTGTTTCTTATCATAGAGTCATAACGTTCTTTTATCGGTGATCGATCTTGGTATTAATTAAATTCTCTTGTCTCTTGTTTTACGATGTTTCGATTTTCGTCTTCTGCAGTTATACTGTTTATAAGTTCGTCTCCATTATCATCACCACTTACACTATTATCATTTACGCGTACGTCTATTCGATTTTTATTTAAAAAATACTTATCAACAAATAAATGTGCGTCTCCGGCGAGTTGTAACACAACTATATGTTATCGTGTCTAGATAACACACCTTTATCCGACTTGAGATAAGAGACATATTTGTTTTTGGTCTGTTTTGATCAGGTGTCCTAGAAACTCTGAAACACGTTGACTTGTAGTTGAAACAGTTTACCTTGCGTTTGTGTTTGTGTGAGACAATCGCAGCTGTTTTTCATTCACACCAACTTGATATGCGTGAATTTATTTTACTCTCGCGCTTTTGTATCTCCTGGCAAAACATATGGGTGTTACAAGTTGTCTGTATATCTGTGTGTCTGTCAAGTGGATGAACGGATTTGGACAAGGTTTTTCAACAGAAAACTAGTTTAATCGCTATGGTCCTAAGCTAGGTTTCATGAAATTGATATGGGGTTACCATGCCATACTAAAGCAGTTTAGTTTAGTTCAAGAGAAAGGGACAGAGCTGTTGCAGTGACAGAGCATAGTATTAAATCGTAATCTCGGAAAGTAGGAGCCGTCATAACATTGGGGGTTTTTATATACTTATTTAAAAGTAATTAGTTATTTCAGTTTTAAGTTTGTCATTTATGCCTAATGAGAAGACACTAAGGTGCTCTATTTCCATTGCTACAGAAGAAAAAAAAATGCAAACCTTTGTTTTTTTGTAATTTAATCTGAAGATAATTTTACTTTTTTTAAATTGCATGGAGAAGGCAAACGACCTGATGGTAAGTGGGATCTGTGATAGACATTTGCATTCCCAAGACTTCAATCTTAAGATTGCACCCCTAAGGGCCGTATTAATAAAATCATCTCTGAGATGCCCGTCACGAGAAACGTCAAAGTAAACGTCAAACCATAGAAAATTGTCATTTTTGACGCATCTTTAGACGAGCATTAGAGTCGAGATCCGTTTATTAATACGGTCCTAAGACCGCAAATGCCTTGGCAACCCTGAGGACTCAGATGGAATTCCTCTACGCTAGTTACCTATTTCACCGGTTGTCGCCTTCTCCATGCCACAAAAACAAATATATCTGACACGTCTCTATTACTAGAGGCATAAGACCGTGTCAGATATTTATAGCCCAATGTTAATATATTTATTTCAAGGAAAAATATTGGATAATACATTATTCTGTGACTGTACTGTTATTTGAAATTAGTGACATAATGAGGTTATCGTTTTATTTAGACAGGTGGTATTAATGCCAAGAAAGGCAAATTTATTTTAATAACAAGTTCTTACACTCACACACACACACACACTTCAAGTGTCCTGACTTCTGGCCGGAAGGTGTCGTGTTCCGGCGGTTTCGGGGAAACCTACCGACAACGACCATCACGCCAAGTTTGGCAAAACAGAACTACGCTGTTCTGTCACCTCGGTGTTAGTTTTCAAGTTTTATATTGTTATGTATGTTAGTCTATAGGGTATTTGTAACTATGGGCCTCGTTGCTGGTTTTTTTTTTTGAAGGCTTATGGCGATAGGAACTCTAGGGCCCTAGCAAAGATGCATTACGCCGCTTAGCGTTTCCATTCGTTTCGTTTTTAAACCAATCACTGGTAGATGACGTGACTTTTCGTGTCACGTTATTTTCCAGGGACGCGATTGGTTTAAAAACGAAACGAATGGAAGCTCTAGTTGGCGTAACGCATCTTGGCTAGTGTTGTTTGCTTAAGTCTGTTTGTTTGTTACGCTTTCACAGCGAAACCGCAGACAAACCGATAGCTCTAACCCCAGGGATGGACTTGGGTACTTACAAGGGTTCTGAAGGCAAACAAGGAACCCCTCTACCTACTTTCGCCATGTCCGTCTACCCGTCTCTATCCGCGGTCTATGCCAAGGAGCATTTGTACTATAAAAGTTGTAATTTGGCACAGCTATACATTTCAATTACGTAATAAATATCATCTACGTAATAATTTAAATTTCAATTACGTAATAAGTCATCCATATACGTATACAGATGTAGCGCATAATTGTATTCCATCGTATTTTCACGGAAACGTACGAACGTGTCTTGCTATTTCAGTCGGTCACAGTACAGACCGGTCTGAGTGGAGAGCCTTGGGGGAGGCCTATGTCCAGCAGTGGATGTCTTTCGGCTGACATGATGATGATGATGATGATGACAGTACAAAAAGTACTGAGGTTGACAGAAGCAGCATGACAAATACGATCGTTGCCGAGAAAATACGATGGAAAACAATTATGCACTACCATCTGTACCTACCTATGTTAATAATTGACATTTTGCCATTATTGTTATTTCAATTATAACAGTTTATATCCTATGTCACCCGGGATGGGGAAAGGATTCTAACGATACCACACACACATTAATCGGCTCAGGCGTTTAGAAGTTATGGTGGAATAAATAATCTTACATACATACATACCATGAACCCTGAAAACCTTACACCCCTTATTTGTTGTGTAAAAATATTTTAAGTGAAAGTACATTATAAAGAACTTATAAGGAAAACTATCACGTCTGAAGACTTGATTGGCTCCTGAGATATAGACGACTGAATTGTTTATACTTATTAAAACTCATCTAAAACAGCACTAAATAACTATAAAAAAATTGTTCATACTTGTGGTTTTTCGAAATATTTTTTTTGTTTGTAGTAATGGCGCGGCGTCAGAACTTTACACTGAGCATGGTCCGACATGTTCTTTGGGGGGCACCCAGTGGTGGCATAGTCATCAGCCCACGGTGCCCCCGTTAACAGCTTTTGGAGGTTAACACCGGAGTGGTTTTAGACGGTATGCTTCCACCTCAGCTCTCGCAGGAGGCTGAGGTGGTTGAGAGTCCGTCATACCCCCCCTTTATGGCTGCCCTAGCCTGGGGGGACGATGCGTAATGCATTTCCTGTCCGAAAAAAAAAAAAAAAAAAAAATGGTCCGACATGTTCTTGCCTTGTTTTTTATTATAGAAAATTGGACAGGTCCAGAAGGAATAGTGATAAATAACTTCTACAGGCAACAGCTAGAAGCGTGCAACATAGCACAGCTTTTAGTAAAATAAAATAAAACGCCTACATGAATATTATATACATGGTGTGTTTTACAGTGAAATTGCGAGTTATATTTTAAAAGGAACTAGTTTTGGTATGAAAGCTTTTTTTTCTAAAGTGAGAGCCTGAATTTATCAACAGCCAGAACCATTTTTGGTATTTTTATGAATAGCCTATACAGAAACAGTGTCCGAATCCTGCGACTGCAAGCCCTTAGGTATTCTGCAAATACTAGGTTGGAAAGTAAACTGATAACACTACGCTAAAAACGTTTAAGTATGTTATTGAGAGATGGTAAACATTGTCAATTGAATCAAATAAGGTTCCGTGACGGGTGAAATCAGCTCCCCAACCTACAAATACTAAAAAACAGAACAATATCAGTATCACTTCTAAGAAGGCTTGATTGATTCCAAAAACAGGCGACTAAAGTGTTTATACCTACTAAAATCACCTAAGACAGCACCAAATAACTTTAAATAAGTAGAGAATTAGTTCATATTTGTTTTGTTTGAGGTTTTTGTGTAGTACCTAACGGCTTCGGAACCCTACACTGAGCATGGTCGGACATGCTCTTGCCCGGTTTTAAATTATGCTTCCCTGTCGACAGATTTGCAACATGCCATTGTGGTAAAAAATGTAGCAATATTTTCTTAATCATGTCAAACTTATCAGTTGTTTATTAATAAGAACGCCTATAATATGATAATAATACAATATAGGTACTTAATTTGTTAAGGGGAATCGCTTTTTTATTTTTAGGTTTTATTGTTAGAGGAGCCAAACGACCAAAAATCCATTATAGTATAAATTACAAGGTTTCCATTTTGATTGACGCAAAACTTTCAGTGAAATTTTTCAGCTAAAGGTACTTACTAGGTACTTACTGACCAACGTGACCAACAGTCGCCGGCCGAGAGGGACGCAGCTATCTGTTAGAATAAGAGACTTTCTCATTCTAACCAATAGCTGAGGCCCTACTTTGAAAATCGAAGTTCGAAGTTGCTCTAGCTGCATTCCTTTCTCTCAATTTAGTCTCAATAGTCTCAGTAAACAGGAATTCGGCACTCGAAGATTCGAATTTAGTGGTTCGTGGTACATATACCTACTGTAAGTATCTAAGTAATAATGTAGGCGGACCATTTAATTATCTTACCAAAATGTCCCATCTTCCTCGCTCTTTATTCGAAGAAGTGAGTAACAAGGAGACAGTTTGCGTGACTTTTTTTTAAATAGGGCATTTTTCTAATAAGTGAATAAGCTTGACCTTAAATTGTATTTCTTTGCGCCAATCAACACACTATTTTAATACTTTATCAGTTGACTTTGACCAAGTTAAGTGGATCTTACTAAAATGCATTTACGCGCGTTGTTTTGTGCAAACATTCTTGTGATTTTTAGTGCAATTACAAACGGATATGATCTTTTTGCTGGTCATGATTTTGGATCCAGAATGTCGTACGTTGAGGTGAAGAAACACGGTTTATTGTTTTTTACGAGACACGAAACCGTCACATTGTCGTACCCAGAAGGAGCAAATATCACAGGAATCGCTTGTCAGGATATCTCACAAAACAAAAAAGGAGAAGCAGTAATTACAGAAGGAGGATTGTACACAAATCATTTGAAAATAGAATTGCAAAGTGAAACAAGTGTCGAGCTAAAGTATATTATAGAAATTTATACTTCGTCCTTCAATTTTGAATTTGTTAACTTTGATCAAGCCATCAAACCGAAGCATATCGTGCGTTTCAAAAAACCTGTTATCGTTAGTAGTGCGTAAATGTGTGAACGTTGCTTAAATAATTAATATGAATTGTTTAGGTACTGCTTTTAAATTAAAATCAATTTATTGTATTTAAATAGATTCTATTATCTGATCGCATCTTTAATTTAAACTCTCTCTCTAAAATTCAAATAAAGGAATGCAACCTTAACTATTTTGTTCTATGTTACAAAATGAATACTTTTTAAACGTCAATTTGACAATCATCACCGATGATATAAACCAATGACGCGTTAGTATGGGAAATATTTTATCCAATGATAACAAAATCATCATGTCAAACAACTGAATGAATGAAGGAAGGAAGGGCTGATAATGATATGAAACTAGTTTCTTGAAAGTAATTTTGCCTGTAATTTTAACAAATACTATAAGTACATTACGAAAATGTCGGAAAATGTCCTCGACGATGCGTAAGAAAACTCAAGTATCGTTCGTAATCCGCGACGAGGAAGAGCGTCGTCACAAAAATGGCGTTAGTTCTTTGCAGTTGGATGCAGCGCAAGGCAGACTGTACTCCGCAGGCCGAGATGGGATTATCAGGGTTTGGAACACGGCTTCAGGGGTACAGGATAGGTATATACAGAGTATGGAACATCATACAGACTGGGTGAATGACATAGTTTTATGTTGCGGCAATAAGAACCTGATCAGTGCGTCTTCCGACACGACTGTAAAGGTATGGAACGCGCCGAAAGGTTTTTGCATGTCGACCCTTCGTACTCACAAGGATTACGTGCGAACTCTGGCGTATGCTAAGGATAAGGAGCAGGTAGCAAGTGCCGGCTTAGACCGGGCTATATTCCTGTGGGACGTCAATACTCTAACTGCCCTAACTGCGAGCAACAACACAGTTACTACCTCTAGTCTCGTCGGCAATAAGGAATCTATCTACAGTCTTGCCATGAACCCACCTGGTACAGTCTTAGTTAGTGGATCTACAGAAAAAGTTCTGAGAGTGTGGGACCCTAGGAACTGTGCAAGGCTTATGAAGCTCAAAGGTCACTCCGATAATGTTAAAGCGTTAGTTGTGAGCAGAGACGGCCAACAGTGTGTCTCAGGGAGCTCGGACGGCACTATAAAGTTGTGGTCGCTTGGGCAGCAGAGGTGTGTATCCACATTAAGGGTTCACTCTGAAGCAGTTTGGGCTTTGTTAGCTACGGAAAATTTCTCACACATAATCTCGGGAGGCCGAGATAAGCTAGTCATAATAACAGAGTTACGAAACCCAGATAACTCAATAATAGTCTGTGAAGAGACAGCCCCAATTTTAAAATTGTGCTTTACTGGAGACCAGCAAGGCGTTTGGGTATCTACATCTGAGTCTGATATACGGTGCTGGAAGCTGCCTCCCCTAAATAACCTTAACACTGACATGTACAATCAAAATAATTACAACACTAACAATGTATACCAAACCACACCAATCACTAACATACCTGGCGGGCCCGCTATAAGGCATTATAAAGTATTAAATGACAAACGACACATATTGACAAAGGACACAGCTAATAACGTAGCCCTCTTTGACGTCTTAAAAGCATGTAAACTAGAAGAACTGGGAGAAGTTGATTTTGAGGAAGAAGTAAAGAAGCGCTTTAAAAAAGTATATGTTCCAAATTGGTTCAATGTTGACTTGAAGACAGGTATGTTAACAATACATTTAGGACAAGATGAAACGGACTGTTTGAGCGCTTGGGTGAGTGCTAAAGAGGCCGGATTGACCATGGAACTTGATCAGAAGGTTAATTTCGGTGCATTGCTGTTGCAAGCCCTGTTGGAACTTTGGAGCCATCCGAGTAGAGTCAGTGATTCCGGACAGAAAGTGGTTGGAAACAATTTATTCAGTGTACCAGTGCACACTCCTCTGATTTTTAGTGAAGTCGGTGGCAGGACTCTGTATAGGCTGCAGGTATGTTTATATTATACATATTTATGTGATCAATAGCCTGCAAAAAAAAGTTGTTTATGCCTATTTCCTCGAGAATAGCACAAGAGTCTATCAACTTTCTTTTTGCATATAAGTTTTTTAACATACTTTGCAGTTTACAAACAAACTAAACTAATTTTGAATGATGAATTGCAAATTAAATGACTGCATAGACATATTTATTGAAACATTTTGCTAGCACCATCTTATCCATTAACCTAGCGCCATACAGCAGTGTTCGCATTGTTGTGTTCCGGTTCTTGAGCTACACTTGACTTGACTTGCATAGAGGCATTCCATCTTAGTTCTCAGGGTTGGCAATGCATTTTCAGTCTTAGGATTGCAGTCTTGTGAATGTGAATGTCTATGGGTCACAGTTTCCACTTACCATCAGGTGGCTTGCGTGCTCATTTGGGTTCTCTATGCCACAAAATAAAAACATTTAAAGTCCCTTTCAATGGTAACAGGCGACTAGGTTGCCCTCGGTTTTTGTGAAAATTGTGGTTTGACAAACCAGTAGCAAATTAACTATTTAACCTAGGTATACAAAAGAAATCGTTTATACCTAGCTTTGTTTAAACAGTGACATAAAATAAGCAATTTAAGAATGTTGATGATCCATTTCATCTTATCCTAACCGTCAAGCAGCAGTGTCCGTATTTTTGTGTTCCGGTGTGGTGTGGGGTTAAGACAACCGGTGAAATTACTAGCATAAGGCATTACATCTTGGTCCTCAGTGTTGACAACACATTTGAAGTCTTAGGATTGTACTCTTAAGAATTCATGTCTATGGGTCACAGATCCCATCGAGTGGCAAAAAAATGAACATCATGATGATTTACAACTAACATGATCAATGCATTTTCCAGGTTGGTGATGCAGGAGGGGAGACAGAAGGTAACCTTCTGACAGAGACGGTCCCGGTGTGGGTGGTGGATGTGGCGGTTGAGATGTCACCACCCAAGCTGAACAAGCTACCGTTCTACCTGCTGCCCCACGCTAGCTGTACCACCAAGCAGGACCGACAGAAGAAGGTAAACATGCCTCATAACACTACTTAAAGGAATTGTGAAGTTGAAAATGCCCATACAAAATGCGGCAATATTTCTCTCCCTAAACCTAAACAAAAAACTGAAACATACAAACCTGATTTTTAATAATAACTACAACATATTCAAAAATGGTGGAAATTGGACTTGATTTAGGGGGTGACAATCGTCATCGCCTGGAGCAAAATGTATGACAGCTACGGTCACTGCACAAGCTTGGCCATTTATCCATTAAATAAATAAATATCAGGGGACAATGTCACACCAATTGACCTAGTCCCAATTTAAGCTCTAGGTTTGTATTATGGGTACTAGACAACGATATAAATACTTATATAGAGAAATATAAACTTAAATACATAGTAAACATCCATGACTCAGGAACAAATCTTCGCGCTCATCACACAAATATCTGCCCTTACCGGGATTTGAACCCAGGACCACTTGCTTCGTAGGCAGGGTCACTACCAACTAGGCCAGCGCGTCGTCTAATATATTAACCTTTTGAACGCCGTACGTCAAATACAAAATGCGTCACTCACACGCCAAACATGTTTGCTATGTAAGCAAATTACAACTTAATCCATACGAAACAAAGTCTCTTTTAATCTCTACCTTGTGTCGGCTGTGGCCGTTAATCAAAATGGCATTTATTATAAAAAGTAAGAAATAGCGACTCCATGGATTCTAAAACCACGATTTGCCACCAAAACGTCCTAACTGTAGACATAACACATTGTTCCCAGGACCGTCTGGTGGCGAACGACTTCATCCAGTGCCGCAAGGTGGGCGAGCACGTGGCGGAGAAGATCGTGGGCGGCGGGGACGGCTCGCCGCGCGCCGAGCCCGAGCCCGCCGAGCGCGTCGAGCTGCTGTGCGCCGACCAGGTCAGTCCCAATTCTTTATTGCTTCCATAACTTATATACTACTCAAAACAAAATAGGGGCCACGGTATATTCTACATACAAAAGAACTGTTTTCGGAGAAGGATTATTATAACAAATTTTAACCTGTAAGTTTTGAATTTAGTATCATTCGAAAGCTGCAATGTTCAACTTACAAGTTGTGTTTTTAATTTTTTTGTCAATTGTTTTGTTTTTACCATGCGTGTGGTTTTTTTTAAATCAATTTTCAAATTTCATACAAAATGAGCAAAAAATGCAACTTTTTTAAAAACCACACGCACGGTAAAAACAAAACAATTGACAAAAAATTTAAAAACCTAGCTTGTAAGTTGAACATTGCAGCTTTCGAATGATACTAAATTAAAAAATTACAGGTTTAAATTATTTATAATAATCCTTCTCCGAAAACAGTTATTTTGTATGCAGAATATACCGTGGCCCCTATTTTGTTTTGAGTAGTATACATAATATACAGGTGTTAGATATAAGGTATGAGATCTTTATGGACCCAGGTAGGGCACAGCAACTTACAAACTATACTAGCCCCCAACCAAACTGACGACCGGGGCCATAAAACCCTGGAGCTCGCGTTATCAGTTTCCCATTGTTTTTCACGGAGCGAGCCGAAACCCACCCAGGTAGTAAACCCACATTGAGGAATGTCGATATTGGCGATAAGTTGAGTGAGGAAATACATTTTATCTACTCTCATATCGTAAAGTTCGAATTTATTTATTTATTTATTATTTATTTATTATTATTTCATTCCAATTTTTACTTGTCTGTGACAGCGCCCGCTTTAACGCATGCGCGGTGATGTGCTAGGTTTTGGCGCCATTCATTGAATACGTTTTGCTGTAGCAATTAAAAATACAAGTAAACATTATTCATGTCTCTGAAGAGACGATGCTAGCGGTAGTCGTATTGTTAATTTAGAGATGTTTAAAAAGCTTGAAATTAAAAATAAAATTTTAATTTTTAAAATACCCAAATCAAAACAGTCATTAAAAAAACCTCTAAAAAATAAAAAATAATAAGTATTGGCCTTATAAGTTTAATTATAGGTGGGTAATCATTTTTGATACAAGTGTCGACAAGTCGGGGGACCGCTAAGTAGCTGGGGTATTTTATATTATTTCATTTACGGTCCCCCAACGTCTTCTCTAAATTAACAATATGACTACCGCTACGTCTCTTCAAAGACATGAATAATGTGTACTTTGTATTTTTTTGTTCTGCGCCTAAAACTGGAAGGACTTTGTCGTATTACATAAATAATTAAAAAAGAGGGCTGACGAAAGTTTATAAAGTGTGTCTCTATGTCTATGTATCTGACTGTTTGTGGCATTGTAGCACCAAAACGGATGGACGGATTTGGACACAAGATTTTTGTAATAAAGCTACATTAATCGGGATGGTTACTTTCCGTCTAATCCAAAGAATTCTAGGGCTAACACATTCATACCCTTTCACGCATAAATTCATTCGTTCTGATAAAATAACTCCCACTCCCTGACTACCTCTCTCAGAGTTGGCTACTCCGGACCAGTACCCATAATATTTATCATGAGCGGTTGTTGAACATCCTTTCTTCTTTGTTTCACTCACACCTAGTACATCAATTTTTCTTTCATCCATCAACTCATAAATTTCCTCAATCTTATTATCCACACCTCCGCGAACATTCAATGTTGCGAACTGGCATTCCCCAACCCGCTGTTTGCCTTTTGAATATTGCTTTGGTTCTTAGCAAGATTTCATGAAAATTGGTTGGCCCGTTTAGGAAATATCGGCTCTGAAAGTAGGTGTTGCCGTCATATCGGGGGCTTTTAACCCATTAAAACCTCATTATCATGTCAAAAACGGCTAATCCAAAAAAAAAAAAAACTACCAAGGAAATACTCGACTTATGGCTAAGCATTCGTGCGGGTCCAAGATAAAAAAAACTTCGTTAACATTTTTTCTGTGGGAATAAAAATCCAACCATACATACCATACACACACAACACATACATAAACACACATAGATTAAAGATATAAATTTAATAAATCCCTGTATTTTTTTTCATAAATCCTTTCTTTATAGGTATTGGACCCAAATATGGATCTCCGGACGGTGCGGCATTTCATATGGAAGTCCAACGTTGAGTTCACCCTGCACTACAGAATACTGAAGCAGTAATGAGTGTACCGCGAAAGCATAATATTATAACCTACTGGGGTCCTACTGAAAAAGGGCATAAGTCGACTTAAGTTGTACTTAAAAAGGGTATGTACCTACATAGACGGAGTATACTACACTTAAACCGTTTTTCACTAGGACCCCAGTGTGTCTCTTCATTTAAGACTACGCCGAGCGTCAAGTGATGCCCTCATCACTATTATTGTATTTTATGTTAAACTAAAGTACATACATACATACATACATAAACTCACGCCTTCATTCCCAAAGTGGGGTAGGCAGAGCTAAAGAATTACCAACCACTTTTAAAACTTTTTGATAATTCTGTAACCACATTTTGCACAAATAGGCTAAGACGTTTACCAGCGTATTAGTGACAGATTGCAAGCCCATCGCCTAACAGTACTACAAGCCTTTATTCCCTTAGTCGCCTCTTACGACATCCACGGGAAGAAATGGAGTGGTACTATTCTAACCCGGAAACCAAACTAAAGTATTATCTTAAAATTTAGGGATTGTTTTGTGATGTTCAAATGTATACACAGTTTATAGCTTATATGGCATACCTAACTTAATAACAATTGGACTATGAGTGAGTAACTTTACTGAAAAAAGTCCCCACCTTTTTCTGTTAACTAGACTAAAATGCCTTGTGAACGATGTAAACAAATTAGTACTGATTGACACATAACCTCAAATATGCACCAACCGTGTTTTTACTCAAATAATGTATTATGAATAGTTATTTCATCTTAAACTTATTATGAAAATAATGTTCTAGTGTATAAATCATTGCAAAGACCTCACTTGATCTTTAAAAGCACGTGATTATCGAGTAATCATGGTGAATTGGTTCGTTTGGTTTTGTTTACATCTTTTGCAAGTTCTATTGAAGGCGACTTTACATGAAGATTAAAGGTTATTCAACTTTGTCATAATATATGCTATACATTGTGTATTCATTTGTACAACAAAAAACCATCCTTGGATTTCAAGATGATATTAAGATTAAAGATTAATTACTTGGATTATTTAGGTTATTATAAAACACAATAACGTCGATGAAACTGCAAAACCGCGTAAGTAACATTTTAAATAAGGAGCAAAATGCACCTTTTTAATAAGATTGTAAGGTTCATTTTGCTCTATCATAATTATTTTTTTGCAGTTTCACCGACGATAATTATAATGAGGGCCCCACTGGACGCTCGGCGTAGTCTTAACACTAACTCATTAAGGTGGATTCACAATTACAACTTGCACTAGATAAAATAGCTATTACAAATAACGATTGATATCATATCCCTGCTCCTGATTGGTCGAGACATTTACTACATGTTACTTATCCCTTCGCGTATCGCCGTTATTTTTCCCAATTTAAGTAAAGAGCTAAATTATCGCTTTTATCACGTGAATAAAGCATTTGTCACACTCGCACTTACATACTGGTGAGAAAGTGATAGTTTTATCCACAGATCACAGAAACAAGGGAGATATGTTATGGGGGCGTGGTTCTTGTCGCCTCGATATGGTCAAATTGACCATATCGGCACGAGGCGTGTCAAGCGTTGACACAGTCACTCACTGAACGCTGTCAGTATAGAAGCTCCGTTTAAATGATAAAATGACTGTATGTAGCGTGAAAGTGTGCAAAAATCGAAATACAAACGTTAATATAAAATCAAAGGGCATAACTTACCACCGGTAAATTTTGTTTTTAAGCATTATTTATATTTTTAAATGAATATTTTATATTTGAATGGATTTCAGAGCGTAAGGTTGTGAAAGTTGTGTTGACGTTTTTTCTATCGACTATCGATAAATGGCTTATTCTACAGCTATCAATAGAATTCAATGTGTTAATAGTTCTAGTTATTTATCACTACCACGACACGCTTAAAACAGAAGAAAAATAATTTTAACAAATTTTCACGTTTTACAAAATTTAATTTTCTTTACAATATTAACGAACGACGAAAAACTCTAGCAATTCAAATATAAGTAGGCGAATCATACAATTAAGATAAAAATAAATAACCAACCACAAAGGCAAAGGGCTCTGGCTCAGTATTGAGCTGTGCTTGCACACAGCGCTGATTGACAGCTCGCGCCGACTCACTCTTAAAAGGATTCAAGCCTAAAGGTTGGATGGTAGAGATTGCCCCAAGTATTAAGTCTATCTTTCTGTTTTAAGTAATTTGTACCATTTATGATATAAAGTTTACATAATCAAGTCGGTAAACTACTGGTTTGTCCCAAACTGAGATCTTGTGACGTGACACTCAACCGAACCCATTTTATTAGTATATTTGTGTTAACATCATAAAGTCCAAGTTTACAATTTAGACTTTTATGTACTAATCAAAACAAAAATCTTTAACAGCTCCAGAAAATTTACCAAAGAAATTAAGCCATTTTTTTGTTACGTTCTAATATAGGTATCGTTCCAAATTTAAAATCTTATGTATCCACTTTACGCAAACCGTATTCTTGCTAATAAAATATTATTCTATTCTAACAATAATATATTAAGTTTAAATGATGTAATTGTATTAACCTAGTAGTAAAATAATAAAAATAGTACTTATTTCCTGTAAATTGAATAGTACCTATATTAACGTTGCAAACAAGTTTGAATTGTTTATCGATATATTTTGAAACATTCCTTGTGGCATCCCTAAGTGGACGACAGGAGAGAAACGCACACCTCTTGAAAAAAGTATAACTAGATGTCGCTGTGTGTGGGTAGTCCTTAACCTGCTGAACATAGGGACTACTACCTTGGCGCCATCTAGCTCTGAGGAACTAATTAATTACTCGTCGCAAAGATGGCAGCTAAGTGACGAGTAAGCGCTACCTTACGTTCAGTGACTGAACTACGATGGAAAAAAAAACGATCTTTCAGCATTTTTCAACCTTGAGAACTTAGTATAAAGCTTAATTTTCTGCTACTATCAAAACTATGTTACGGCGTTTTTAGTTCGTAAGCTGTAACCAATTATGAGGAGGTTGTTTTTGTAGTAGTTAATAGAGCGTAAGCGTAAGACGCACACATGTTTAAAAGTGGCGACACCGGGTCTTGTACGAATTGGCGTTCATGACATATCTCCCTTGTTTCTGTGATCTGTGGTTTTATCCATGTTTATCTACATCTATAAACACGACCATAATAGGCCCGCTGGACGACAAAAACACCGCGCATTTAGCAATTTACCTTGCTAATTTTGTGTCTCTTTTATTGACACGGTATCTATATTATCACTTGAGAGAGAAATAGTCGATAGCTAATCACTTTCTCACCGGCAGTTGGAAGTGCCTGAAGGGATGTAGTATGTCGTCGGTGATACTGAAAAACCGCGTAACTAACAAATTTATGATAAAGCAAAATAAACCTTATTGTCTTGTTAAAAAGGTGCATTTTGCTCCTTATTTAAAATGTTACTTACGCGGTTTTGCAGTTTTACCGACGATATAGCTATTTTATTGCGTGCAATTCGTCATTGTGAATTCACCTTAACGCAGTAAGTAATTGTCTTAAATGTGAACCGCCAACTCTTATTACTTCGCTTTTGCCCTTATTCCAGACCTATTAAAAAAAAGATCTTCATCCTTTTTTGATGATTTAGCCTCAAATGACAAGTGAAAAGGACGGAGTATCCAAACTTTGAATTTTGTGATTAAGTAAGCTTTAAAAAAACTGTACAGTTGCTTGTTTTTTATATTTTCTTGCAACTATTAATTTTATTTTCGTTGTATTTATGAGGCGTTGCTTTCGAGCACAGGGTGGGTCGTATTTTTTCTTGAAAGATACTTTAATTAATTGGCAGCTAAGATGAATATAAATTGGGTTGTTTGTTCTACCACGGCAACCTTAAAAGCTCATAAATATCAACCTACTTAAGTATTTTTTTTAACAATTATAACCCGAAGTTACTGGAGCGATACGCGTTCTAAAAATTGGCAAAGAGCATAAGAGGCATAACATAACGGGAGAGCACACAGGCGAAGTTTAAAGTTGACGCTAGTTACAGTATTATGCTTTTGTGATACGAAATAATGTTGTTATATTATATTATAAGCAAAGAGCGGAATTCTTCATAGCAAAAATCAAACTGTCAGAGGGATTGACCTAACTGTTTTATCGACTTATCGATGTTACGGAATAATATCGCATTAGGTATCCATAATCAACTTAAAAGATTATTCTGTAACATTTGACCTCTTTGATAAGTAAACCTAGATATTTTTCTAGCACGAACGATAAGTTTGAAGGGAAGATGAAGAAAACATATTTAGTACAGATTTAGATTTCGACTTTGTTATTTTGAATGAAGATTAGTTACCTACTCTTAGCAATATTTGTTTTTAATTTTTAATGATAAGTTTCATATTGAAAATTAAAAAAAAAGTATTTTCTGTTTTATTCTTTACTATTATACTAAAATACAGTGACGGTCAGCTAATTAGGGACACCGTTAATTTGTTTGTATGTATATCCAAAAGCCTGATTTCATTACTTTAACTTTGTTTCGTTAAGTGACAAATATTTATCGATAAGTCGATAAAACAGTTAGGTCAATCCCTCTGACAGTTTGATTTTTGCTATGAAGAATTCCGCTCTTTGATTATAAGCTATACTTATATCTATTTATTGATGCCAACCATAGGCATGTGACTGTCCTATTTGGTCTACCGTTTTCATTTATTGGTCACATGAAACAGCACTTTTGTATTGTGATAATTATCATTACCAAATTCCATGATTGTAAAATCAAATGACATGCATACAGCCCTCCTAAGCCAATACGCAGTATGTCTGATAAGATTCCTGTAGCAATATCAACCTTATTACTAACAAAAGAGAACTAGATTGTGGTTACTGAATTATCAACAACTTTTTTCAAGTTGTGATTCTGTAGCTCTGCCTAGCCCACTCTGGGATTACAGGCGTGAAGAAGTATGTATGTATGTATGTAGAGAACTAAATCTTCTTTGGTTATTGATTTTGGGATACTGCTATATTTGCTTAGGAGGGGAGCAGAAGGGTGAGTATGCACCGGAGAGAGGCAGCGAAGCGAGCGGGGAAAAAATCCACCAATAGGAGGCTAGGGAAATACAGCATTCCTATTGGTGGATATTTTCCTCGCGCTCCGCTCCGCTGGTTTATTCACCGTAAGTCACACCATTTCATTCTTGCCTTGCATTTGAGTGGCTTAACTTCAAACTCTTCAAACTCGGCAAACGTGATATTGCAAAACCGCGTAACTAACAAATGTATGATAGAGCAAAATAAACCTTATTCTCTTATTAAAAAGGTGCATTTTGCTCCTTATTTAAAATTTTACTTACGCGGTTTTGCAGTTTCACCGACGATATGCGACTTTTTTCAAATAAGTTAAGTTTTAAATTGGTATATCAAATTTCAAGGAGATATCAGAGTTTGAAGTTAAGCGACTGATTTTATAAAAAATCTTATATTGGGTAAAATCACCATTGGTCAGCCAGAGACCAGTAGTCGACCTTATAATGAGTGCGAAGAGTGGGAAATATATATTTCGTACTCTTCTCACTCATACGAAGTATAGGCAGAGGCTGACTACTGGTTTCTGGCTGACCACTGGTGACTTTACCCTTATTATTATTTAACTTTCTTACTTTGTGAAGGGCTTCTTGCTAACCATTTGAACGCCACAGACGCTACAGCCGACACAAGTAACATTAAAAGACTTTGTTTCGTATGAATTAAGTTGTAATTTGCATAGCATACCAAACATTTTTGGCATGTGAGTGATATTTTGTATTTGACATAAGGCGTTGAAAAAGTACCTTCCTTCAATTAGATTTGTTTGGTCAATTTCCTTAAATCTGCATCGCTTAGTTCCTGATTAAAGTTCTCACTGTAATGTTTTTCTCCCGACGCGTTTTTCCGTTTTGCATTTTTCCCCATTCCAGAAATCAAATTCATAGTGTCGACGGAGCTCCGCTTTTGCGGAGCTTTCATTTCTGGGAGCTAAGTCCTTGTTACAAATCGCCTGTGACTCTAATAACGCGTAACTAACAAATTCAATAAGTTGCAAAATGTGCCTTACTGATTTACTTTGTAAGGTTTATTTTGGTCCTTATTTAATTTTTGCCTAATTGTGCAAATTGTGGTTACAGAGTTATCAACAAGTTTTTGGAGTTGTTGGTAATTCTGTAGCTCTGCCTACCCCACTCTGGGAATGAAGGCGTGAAGGTATGTATGTATGTATTTAATTTTTTATTTACGCGGTATTGCATTATCACTGAAGAAATGGAAAAATCTTCGATTGGGTGAAAAACGCCAATAGAAAATTTGCTCAAAGAA
This sequence comes from Acleris emargana, assembly GCA_927399475.2. Lineage (NCBI taxonomy): Eukaryota > Metazoa > Arthropoda > Insecta > Lepidoptera > Tortricidae > Acleris > Acleris emargana. The sequence continues at coordinate 4,228,683 of OV656858.1, forward strand.
TTTTTACTCGTATTTCATTTTTTGACATTTAAATCCAGTTGACGAACACTCACCACCAGACCTAGGAATATACGGGGCAAAATTAAATGACAGCCAGGGATTGCCTATATCGATAAAATCAATTATCGATGCCTTTCCCATATACTAGTGATCGCTCCAAGTTTTGTTTGTAAAAATAACTTTTTATTGAAAGTATGCAAATGAAACAAAATAGCAACATAATATTCGTTTTTCTTTATTTTAAGAGGATTTTTTAACCTTCACATCATCATCATATTTTATTTACTCCTATCAAATTCTGATAGTTCATTTTAACAATAGTAAATTCATTGAGACAATCATTCTGAAATACACAATAAGGAAAAATATATGATGGCGAGTGAAGGTTAAAAAATCCTTTTAAAATAAAGAATAACGAATATTATGTTGCTATTTTGTTTCATTTGCAAACTTTCAATAAAAAAATATTTTTACAAACAAAACTTGGAGCGATCACTAGTTTTATGGGAAAAGCATCGATAACTGAGTTTATCGATATAAGCAATCCCTAGATGTCATTTAATTTTGCCCCGTATATTCCTAGGTCTGCTCACCACAGATGCAACGCCAACGACATATAAATCCGTCAATTTCATCATATGAATATGGCTGTAGCGAAAAATAAACGATAGCGACGATAGCATAAGGTTGAAATTAGCTCCGGTTTTAAGGTGTCATAGGAGTGTTAATATGGCAAAAAGGTCTTTAAAAGGTTATTTTTTTGGTCCAAACCCAACCAGCCAAAAGGTTTGTACAAAAACTAGTAAGCATACTGGCTTATTTCAAATTCTAAAATAGCATTCACGAGTAGTATGTGATCCTATTAAAAAACTTAAGTATTATTTTGATTGTCTGGTCATACAATGATAAATTAAAAAAAAACTGACTTGTAATTTTCCTAATGTAATGCTAATGTATGACAGTGTTATTTGACAGAGTTTTAATTATTTCCTGTAAGTTTTCGCCAAATCAACTGCAAATCTGTCAGTTTACTCAGTAAAGAAAATTTATTTTACTTGCCTTGACTGTACTACTGATAGGTGAAAACGTCACGTCATCTTATCCTAACCTAACGGCCTAAATATAGCATTTAAATGTAAAAGTTCAGAAATTGTTAGGGCGCCATTTTGTTTTTATTTTCATCTCACTCGCATTAGCTTTAAAACGTACCTACTAGAGCGAGAGAGTAAGTATAATGTTATTCGAATGACGAGAAGATATCTTGTATTATAATGTAACTTTAGTGAATGCTCTTATTTCAACACCTAAATAATTTTATATGTATCTTGAAACGACTGCGAAAGACTTAATGTAAACTTGTTCTATATTTTAAATATCTGACTGCTTGATTCATTGTATAGCGTAAATATAGATTATGAATAAACATTGTTGAATGTATTTGGTGTTATTATTACGTAAGTATGTTTTAATTATTGACCTTAAAATAACCCTAGTTAGGGTAGTTGCTCGCACACACACGCTTGTCGGTTGATGTTCAGTTTGAAGTTTATTGTGACAAGACCCAGGTGCTGTTGTTAGTACTAAAGATTTTATTTTTAGTAAAAGGTCCTTGGTTGACGCAGAGTTGAGGTTAGGACACCGCCATTACGTCATTTGGTCTCTTTCATTCAATGAACTGGGATAACGCGACGCGACGCGTTGCCTTGACCTCACAGTGAGCGAGCTAAGAGACGGTTTTATAGCTTCGCATACAGCCATGTATGTCTCAGCTTGGCTGCTTTGTTGTGGAAAGCGGTCCTTAGACATGATTATGAAACGTATAAAATCAAGAGTAAGTATAGTCCCAGATAGACGTGCGAGTAAGTATGCTGCCGTCCTACCAAATAAGGCGGCTAAGTGTATAATAGTATTAGCATTTTAAATTTTATGTGGTTACCAATAGAATTTAAAATGGTTCGACTACTACATTGCAGTTAGCCGCCGTCTTTGGTGCGACGGCAGTATGGCTCGGCGACCTTACTCGCCCGTGTGTCGCCCTAACTAAAGTCTAATTCTATGGAACTTGCTAACTATTTAAACAAACCGCCATATTGAAATTGTCTCTGAATGATGAATTTACTAGTGATGGGCAATACTCCTTTACTTATGTCAAACCACATCGAATAATAAAATACCGAAAGTGAAAAACAAGTACCTAGTTACTTATTTCTAATTTGATTAATCACGATCTGAAGAAGAATCGGTACTTGAAGATGATATATCACCAATATTTTTTACAAAAGGTGCCGTTATATCATCTGTGAGTGTGATCAGCGTGAGTTAGGTAATGTGTAGGGGCCTTAATATATCGCCAACTTTAGCCACAACACTACCCATCATAGACAATTGTAGAATTTAAAAGAAACAAAAACATCATTCCATCAGGTCCTAATAACCTAACTTATGAAACCATTTAAACTTTTAATGAAATATCCAAGATAGAGTTATATGTATATTTGGTGATTTTGTATTTCACAGTAACGACCGTTTCAATAGTTTATGGTTTCAATGGTGTTTGATGAGGTGGTGTAAAAATTCAAGGAGACACAGTGGCAAAACAAAGTTAAGTCTTTTGTTTACATAGTTAGCAAGTTCCATAGAAATACACTATACGCGAACTTCTAAAGGTAAACACGGACGAAAATGCCGTCGAGCTTTAAGTACGCGTACTTACTCGCCCGTCCATCACCCCTTTAAGACGCACTCTTATATTTAGAGTTCCGTACCAACAAGGTAAAACAAGAACACTTCGTCGGTGATACTGCAAAAACGCGTAACTAAAATATTTTAGATAGAGCAAAATAAACCTTATGGTCTTATTAAAAAGGTGCATTTTGCTCCTTATTAAAAATGTTACTTACGCGGTTTTGCTTTTTCACCGACGACTTGATAGTTACGACGTTAATGTCTTCGTTTGTATATCACAGCAGTTTTTCTCAGCAAGTACTGAAACTAGTATTTCTTCGTACCTTATTCTAGTTTTCTATTTTAAAAACAGAACCGTCTGTGCGCTAGTCCAACTCTCACTTGACCTGTTTAATATTTGAAAAAAATATCTGCTCATCAAGACCAAACGATTGAATCCTAACACGGTGGGTCTACGGTAAGAACAGCGGAGATCCTGTAGCCACCTTCCGACTCCATCATCAGGTCATCGGGCTTATATAATTATGTGGTCCAAATTTCACCCGTCCCGTTAACGGGAAATGGGTCCAAAATGTAACTTGCATTTTACCCGTACATACATGCATACATTACAAGTTAAATAAATGCTCGTAAAAAGACGAGGACACGGTTGGGAGTGAAATTGGCGACACAGTAATAAATTTATTAGGTACCCAACTCTCTTTCTGACACAGTCGGGTAAATAACCTATTAGATTAATACCCCGATATACATATAATCGTGACCCCTTCTTTCGGCTCGACCGATTTTTATGAAACCTAGCCACCGCTAGAAAACCTGTTTTCAATTACATAAAACTACATCCAAATCGGTTCTCCCGTTAAGAGGTATGGTGTCAGACAGACATAGCGGTCAAACTTCACCCTTCTTTTTGCATCGGTGGTTAAAAAGCATAACTCTAATGTTCTACGCGGTGGATGTCACTTGAGAATAATTATTTATTGCATAGTTCCACTGGCTCCACCGTTGTGACTTTTTTGCCAACTTGCTAGACATAATAATGATTAATCGTAAGTTGGGGAGGCCTATTAGGTCTCAGATAATAATTTTAGCACTTGACGTCTTTTTGTTAATGTTATGTTTGTGTATTCACTAATCGTAGTTAGTTATAGCATCGTTTTAATTTATACTCATTACCGTCTGCTTAAACATGTTATTCGCACAACTCAAAGAGCATATAAAAATACTTGTCATTAATTTTACGCGTAAAATGTGTTTGTTATCGCTGTTTCTGGAAAAAAAGTTGTTGTTTTCGAGTATTTCACTTTTTTTCTATTTTTTATAATAATCGTAGCAAGTGGAAAGAAGTGGTCACTGCCTACCCCTCTGGGAAACAGGCGTGATGTAATGTATGTATGTATGTATAATTTATATTGACAGTTTTGGCTGTATGACCTACGTCACCTACGTTTCTTCGGATTTAAAAAGTTAGCTAACCTCCCTTTCTTGTGTGTGTTTTGTTTTTGTTTGTTTTATCTTGTCTTAGTTGTCTTGTCTCAGACTATAGTAGTTTGTATTGTTTACCAATAGGTATATTCATTCAATTATAGTTTAGTGCGCCGTAGTTCAATAAGGACAATTACATACATACATAAACTCACGCCTCCATTCCCAAAGCGGGGTAGGCAGAGCTACGGAATTACCAGCAACTCTAAAACCTTGTTGATAATTCTCTAACCACATTTTGCATAATTAGGCTAATAATTTGGTAACGAATAAAATGAATCAGTAAGCGGTACATGACAGGCGTGACGATGGATAAGGGCGTTCAAGTATCGTTTGAAATCCGCGACGAAAAAGATCAGGGACATATAAAAGGCGTTACTGCTATGCAACTGGACCCTCTACAAGGAAAACTTTATTCCTCTGGCTGCGACGGGATTATCAGAGTATGGGACACGGCCCCGGAAGTACAGGACAGGTTTGTACAGAGCTTAGAGCAGCATACAAACTCGATCAACGACATAGTTCTGTGCTGCGGTGGTGAACACCTTATAAGCGCTTCTTCGGATACCACTATCAAACTATGGAACACGTCGAAAGGTAATCACACTGCCTCTTTGCCCCATCATGGAGATTGCGTGAACGCCTTAGCGTATGCCAAGGAAAGGAAGTTGCTAGCAAGTGGAGGAAAAGATGGTGTTATATATGTCTGGGACGTTAATACTCTTACACGTCTTACAACGACTAATAACTCGGTCACACCGTTAAATCTAGCTGGAAAGAAGAATCCCATCCATAGCCTCGCCATGAGCCCAGCTGGTAACATTTTACTTGCAGGATCTTCAAGAAGTATTATTCGAGTTTGGGACCCTAGCACATGTACAAGGAAGTGGAGGTTACTAGGACATACAGATGCTGTTAAAGCTCTAGTTGTCAGTCAAGACGGTCAACAGACTCTGTCAGGGAGCTTAGATGGTACGATAAGGCTGTGGTCTCTTAAACAACAAAAGTGCATTTCTATTATTAAGGTTCATCAGAATCAGGTTTCGGCTTTGCTGGCGACAGAAGACTTCAGACATGTAATTTCTGGTGGATGTGATAAACGGGTCATTGTAACTGACTTATATAAGAGAAATAGTGTAGTAATCTGTGAGGAGGAAGCTCCGATTTTAAAATTGTGTTTCACAGCAGACCAGAAGGGTATATGGGTGTCTACAGTAAAATCTGATTTGCGATGCTGGGAGCTACCACCACTGAACGATCTTGAAGAAACATTTGTGGATAATAAGATCATAGGTTACACTGAAAATGTTTACCGATCATCAGTCATGACAAGTATAATTGGGGCACCAGCGATAATAGAGGTCAAGGTGTTCAACAACAAACGTCACCTATTCACTAAAGACACTGATAATAAAATAATACTTTATGATGTCCTAAAAGCCTGCAAGATAGGAGAATTAAATGAATTTGATTTAGAAGAAGTCCATAGACGTTTTGACATGACTTATGTTCCTGACTGGTTTAAGGTCGATGTGGAAACTGGTATAATAAAAATACATTTGAGACAACAAGATCCAAACTGTTTTGGGGTGTGGGTTAATAACAAAGCTGCTGGATTGACTAAGGATAAAGACAAAGCGGTTAATTTCGGTGTCTTACTGTTACAAGCACTTTTGGAGCATTGGAAGCATTTACAAGACAAAAGCGAAGCCGGAGAGATCAATATTGGAAATGGTTATTTCAAAGTTCCTCCACACACTCCTGTGACTTTCAGTGAAGTGGATAGCTGGAGTCTCCTAAAGCTACGGGTATGCTTTGAGATTTGTTAGATAAATTTTCCAATTTAACCCTTTAATTGGCAACGTATCTAATAATGCACATACCATAATGTTCACTTTTTTTATTTTTTGGTTACTATATTTTTTATGCTGATTTCAAATTAAATAGGGTTTGAATTCACGACTTTTTTATTTTTGCCAATTTAAGGGTTAAATATCCTTTAATGCGTTTATTGCCTTAGTTCGGCATGGGGAAAACATGAAAGAAAAATATTTGACTTTTTTTTTAAATAAAAAGTAGGTACAAAGAAAATTAAAAAAAAATACATACCTAAATTCATTGCAAAAACAATAATTATTGTTTTTCTTCTTGCATACTATAAACCGCTAATATTGATATTGTTAATGGTATCAGAATACCACCTATTGCGTAACCGAGGAATAAAACAATTCTATAATGAGTGTCATAATTTAATAATTATTATAGCACTGTTATTATCATGGTTATGGTAATTTCAGATATCATTCTTGACGTTTAGTGAACACTTGACATCCTAATCTGTATAATAAATGATTAAAAGTATCTTTACACCAATTAAAATTAGATATATTAAAAACAAAATTAATTTTGAGACTAATTTATCTGTTTAAAATTACATTTCTATTTAGTTACTAAAAATAGATGAATATTATGCATCAATTTGTTATTTGGTTACCATGGTTACTTTCAATATGGATATCAACAAGATGGCATTTCATTTGTTATTCCAACTTTAATGATAAATTGTCAGAACTGTTTTAGTAACTATTCTGTATGAAATTTGTAAATATATTTGTAATAAAACGCCAATAAGGATATTGGAATTTGTTAGCAGAAAAATCGAAAGTATACATGAAAAGCTAACGATTGTTTGTATATTTTAGTCATTATCATTTTAAGCTTGTAGAAAAATGTATGTACCTATGCAACGGTACATAATTATCTTTTAAGGTACTCGTGCCTGTAATTAGAGCGCTCGCAAGCTCGCGCTCTTACCTCAGCACACGTACCTTAAGAATCTTCAGTACCAATTATGAAAACATAGTAGCAAACTTTCACGGTTTGGTAAAATGTATTCAACATCAAACAAATTTGTTTCCCAAATTGTCTGCGGTCTTTCAATGGACTTCAAAATGCCCTTAATGGGCTGTAAACGCACTATACATGACATAACATCAAAATGGCAGAGCAAATAATGCAATCCAACTTTAATATTAGCAGAATTGGTAAGCAGGGTATATATCATAGAAATTAAAAAATACTTAACTTAAAAAATTAAATAGAACCATAGATAGAACTAAGATAATGTGTAAAAAGGACTTTCTTAAACCTATTTTTATTAGGCTCCAGTCTCACAGCCGCAGGCAAGCTGTTGAGAATGTACGGTAAGCGCTTCTCAATAAGCCTGTCCCCATAGTAATTGCTTACTCTGGGTACAGCATACTTACCCGCGGTTACCGATCTGGTGCCATGTTTTTGGTTCAATTGCGATAAGTTACTCTCTTGATTGCCATGTTGATTGACTGCTATGAAGTATTTGTGTCTAAGAGTTGCCGGTAGGATTTTGCATATTTTAAATAGTTGATAATAATCTTGTTTATATTTATTTTTAGTTTTATTGTTCACTAATAGCTTCAGAAATTTAATGATGCATCTGTATATATTGCAGGTCAGTGAAGCAGAAGCGGAGGAAGCAAGCAGGCTACTGAAGGATATAGTGCCCAGATGGGTGACAAGTGTGGTTGAGGACATGGATATGCCCAAACTTGTCAAGATATCTTTCTACCTGATTCCACATACTGAATTAAGGCCCGGTGCTATTAAACAGAAAAAGGTAGGTAGGAGGGCATCTTACAGCTGGAAATGGTGCACCCCCAGGATATCCAAGGAATCTTCCCTCCTAATTTCAAGTGCCCTAGTCAGTTTCTTCTGTGTAGCTTTTCATCACACAATGGAAAAAATTAAGGACTTTTTGATTACAATATGTGTTATTGTGTGGGTGTTTGGTAGCTAGGTGCAAAGCTTTAAGGGGGTGATAGAGCAGCTCATGAGCTATCGATTTACCCCCATTTATGTTCAGCAATTGTTATTAGTTTCCGAGATATTGTTCATTTTAATCGGAATTTTTGTAATTTTTTCTTATTATTATGTCCGTGTTACGAAAAACCCCTAAGTTTTTAAAAAAAAATGAATTCATGAATTTACTCCCCACCATTTCCAATGGGTGTATTACTATGAAGATTAATAAAATATGTCAAGTATTTGAAATGTAGGCCTGGTAAACGATTCTAAAATCAAATAAGTTGGGTGTTTCCTTTCAGGACCTTATAGCAGTGGACGATTGCACCATATGCCACAAAATTGCTGAGCATGTGTTACAGAAGCTTTACAATGATCAGTGTACTCTGTGCAAGAACGGCTGTAGCTCGGAGTGCAAGGATGAATGTGAGTCCAAGTCCGGTCACCGCGTTGAGTTGATGTGTGCTAATCAGGTAAGACCACCGTCACCTCTCACCCATACTCCCAATCCCCCTTAAATAAAACAGTTTGAATGAATGCATGATCCAGTTTGACCTAAGATCAACTGCTTAACACGGTTGCTAGTTAAGAATATTATATCCATTATATTATGTTGTTGTTTACCAAGATATACTCCTTGAGTTGAGGTACATCAACTGTGCCCAAAGACAAGATGTATTCAACGTTATTGTTATCGAAAATGTTTAGGATTTACATTTAGCTGCCAGACGATCGCGTCCAGCGCTTAATGTCAGTTCCATAAATAAATACTTTTTGCGGGTATTTGTTCTACAATAAAATATAAATATATATACAGAGTGGAAAAAAATGATGGGCTCTGGAGGGGAACTGAACTGCCTTAAATCCTTATGTTAGATCATTTTACTTAAAGGAAACATTAAATTTTATTTTTAAAAAGAAACAAACTGCATTTAAAGTTTTTGAAAAATTTGCTGACTCACCCGAAATCAAATCAAACCAGCTAACAATTAAAAAATAAACTACTTCTTTAGAGTAAAATGATATTACTCAAGGATTTAAGGCAGTTCAGTTCCCCTACAGGGCCCATGTTTTTTTTCTATTCTGTAAAACATGGCGTGATTTAATGTATGTATGTATGTTATTTATAATTATAACCAATAACTTCTCCAAAGGTACTGGACCTCAAAATGGATCTACGAACGGTGTTCCACCTCATATGGAAGTCAAGCGAGGAACTTACGATGTATTACAACGTTGTAAAACTTATTAGCTTGCAGACGTAGGACTCAATATTTATCACAGGGTTACGCCGGATAAATCAGAGTACCATGGTTACTGGGATAGTCATGGTTACTGGGATAAAGTGAAAGAAAGAAAGAAAGAAAGAAAGAAAATTATTTATTAGTGACATACATAACAAATAACAGATTAATACGTACAAGAAGAAAGTAGCCACGAAATGGTCCCAACTCAGCGTTACGCTGGCATTAAAGTCAGCGCTGGTCTTCCGTTGGAACCATCAGGTGAACGTGAAACACACATAATTATTTGAACACAAAACATGAGTAATAAAACGAGAAAAAAAACCGCAAAATTCTGAGATTCGTAAACAGTTTTCCATGCCCGTCCTTAAATGGCGGAAAGGGCAACAGTCCCTTAGCCTTACTACATAAATCAGAAAAATTAAAAAAAAATCTTCAACGCGGTGTTCATAAACGTGCAATAGCAAAAGCTTGAAATATGCCATATCGTTCTGTTATTATGAATACTTTAAGTAAAATTATGAATACCGGTTATTGTGTGCCTAGACGAAGATGGCGTGATATCTTTATACTGATACTCATTTATTTATTACAATACGTGTATACAAGATATTAAAAATATATTAAGTCCCAACACAAACCCTGTAAGGGCGGTGCAATCGAATCAATAAAAATACGTTTTTGGCACTTGTCCCACCAAGAGCGAGTAAGCGATTAGCTATCGGCGATTTTCTCGCCCAAGAAACGAACAAAATATAAGGATCCTGTGTTAGTAAAAGAGACACGTATACTAATCGTTCATCGCTGGCTGTTCACACTGCCGGCGAGAACACTCGCTCTACTAGTTTGTCGCCGCGATAAGAGCGATAAGATAAAACTAGCTCAGATGCTGCTCTTTGAAAATCGATACGTTAGCTCCATACTTCTTCTTCTCTTCTCTCGATTTAGTCTCGAATGAGGAGTGACAGGGATGGAGCTACCCTAACTTGAACTTTGATTTTCAAAGTAGGCCTCTGGTGGAAAGAGGTATCAAATAAATCCCTAATCAAAGATGCATTAACCGTGCGAAGGGACTCATCGGGATTGAAGAAAATTAACTCAAAAGTTACGATTCCCTCTTAGGTTTTTCTTTGGAAACTGGATGACGAAAAGACATTTTAATGTGTGTATGTGGAAAGTATAGTAGATCAAAGGCCTGTTACACATTCGACAAGTAAATTTATGTGCCAGTTATAGTTAGCCCTCTCCTTGTCTAAGTTCAAGTGTAAGAAAGGGAAAGGGCCGTGTCAGATATGCTTTACTTGACGATTGTGAAACAGGCCCATAGCTGGGCATTAACTCGTTAATCCGTCAATCGTTAATTAACGAAGTTAACATTTTGATTAACGGATTAACTTTTAAGTTAACTTTTTAACATGTTAACGGACACGTTAACTTCCGTTAATATGCAGAAGTCCGTTAATCGTTAATCCAATGCCTACTATTTACTAAACGGCACCGCGGCGCGGCAAGAAAAACAGGTTCAGACAAGTATGAAACGACAAGTGCAGGGCGGCGCGTAGCAGCGAGTGTGTAGTGTGAGAAACAACGATGATGACAAGGAAGACTTTTTCAATTCTGTCACTCAGTCTATAGAAAAACCAATGACCTCCAACTCTTTAAGAGTAAAGCGCAAACTCTCGTTAAAATGTGGCTGGACATGAAATCAAAAGACTCGTTCAAAGATGCTGCATTCCTCAGGGAACAGATATTCATAAATCTATTCATTAAATACATTACTGCTATACCCTCAAGCGCTGCAATTAAACGTCTGTTTTCCACGGGTAAAGATATTTTAACCCCAAAACAAGCCTCGCTTTCAGACGAGAACTTCAACATGTTAATGTTCATGAAAGGGAATATGCACCTTATGCCCTTTTGTATTTTGTTTTGTTCCTATCCTGTTAACTTCCAGAACCCAAACCAACAGGTTTTATAAGTTCACTAACGCAACGATATAAAAATGCATTTTTTTACACATATTAACGGATTAACGATTAACGTTAACTTGCGTTAATTCTTTCGAAATGTAACGCGTTAACGTTTAACGAAGCTAACTTTTTTTGTAGCGGATTAACGATTAACGAAGTTAACTATTTGATTAATGGTGCCCAGCTATGAACAGGCCTTAAGATATTTGTTACTTAGTATGGTAAATAATTAAATATAAGGTAAGGATTTTGATAGGCTTCATGGAAGAAATTGAATCCAGGTTAAATTGCAAAGTTGAAAATGTTGAAATACAAAAATAGTGTGGCCAAGTTTCAAGTTTTTTTTAAACTTTATTTAGGGAAGAGGGTTATTTATAATGTGCTACACCAGCTATTCCCTCGGGAGCAGACTAAATTTCCGGGATGAGAAGTAGGTAGGTACCCTATGTCCATAGGGCTGTCAAATATCTCCGTAAAAAAAAACTTCAATCATTTGAGGTGTCGAACCGTGTAAACGGAACAAACACACTTTTTGCATTTATTTATATTAGGTAAGGAAATAAGGATAACGATGGAATGTGGAAACTTGTAATCTTAGAAACTTATTGAAAAATAAATGAGATTATTGAAATTTATATTTTATTTTTACACTGATTTTTAGCTGACCGAAAACTCTCATAGAGATTTAACCTCGTAAGGACCATGTCAAATTTCGTTAGTTCGAAAATGAATCTTGTATCAGTCGACTAAATTCAAAAGTCACTTTGACAAATGTCCTAGATTTAGGACGATGGTACTTACGAGGAAGAAAGTAGATGAGTATTTTGTTGTTTAATTAATTTAATACCTTGATTATCACTATAATTCCGCTATTTTTGTGGGGCAGACATGTACAGAATATTGTAAAAAAACCGGTCAAGTGCGAGTTGAACTCGCATGAAGAGTCCTTTTCCTGTATCTACAAGCAATGAACTATATTTTGTACATTTTTCAAAATTTTAAGCTGAGCTGAGAAATTACACCTGATTTGGTCCAGTTCGGAGCGGCTGTGACAGACCGACGGATAGACAGACAGACGCACGAGTGATCTTATAGGGGTTCCGTTTTTAATTTTTTGTACGGAAAAAACAGCTTACAGCTGTAATCGCGAGTGTTTTTTAAATTGTACCATTGTACCTACTACAGAGTTCAAGAAAATATACTTATTTTGGGTGTCTATCATTTTATCGAAATTCCTGTCATCGAATTTCATATCGACGAAAACTATTCCACGAATGTAATTACGTTTTATTTTCTATACACATAATTTTAAATTCATCGATTTTCAAATAGTCGAACAACTTTTCATCATAAATTGTTTCGAATATGTCTCAAATCATCGCAGTAACGATTCATCGAATTTACCTTTTATCGAAACATGATTCAATAATGGTACCATTCATATTTTATAACTACGCTAAGCATTTATGGGAAATCCTACTTACCTACTTCCCTAACCTACCTAACCTACCTCGGACTCCGTGAGCGTGTCGGGCTTCCAGGACATAAAAAAAAATAACCCTAACCTACCTCGGACTCCGTGAGCGTGTCGGGCTTCCAGGACATAAAAAAAAAATAACCCTAACCTACCTCGGACTACGTGAGCGCGTTGTGATTACAATGTATAGTAACACTGATGAAATGATTTTCTGTGTAATATGAAATTTGGGAACTGAAACTTACGTTAAATCAAAATTATAGCAAACGTGATTCGATGAACAAATAAAATAGTGAAGTAAAATTCGATGATTCGATTCCGGTGTAACAGGTAATTCGAAGAAATGTAACAGCGATCAACTGAAGTCATAACGACATTCTGCGAATAGTGTTCTGGGAACAGATATTCGATGAATCGATTTTCTGTAAAGTGATAGATTACCTATTTTTGGTTGATATAAGATTTTATTAAGTTATAAAATTAATGTACAGTCAGCGATATAAGTAGCAGCCCGCTTTTGTAACTTGCCACTTTAACGCCTGTGACAAATAGTAAAATTGTTCAGATATGATAAAACAATTAACAAAGCACTAACTATTGCGTGCAGCAATGGGGCTAATACCATAATATTTACCTAAAAACTGCTGCACTTGAGAATATTTGTGGGATTCATTGGAGTTTTATTGCTTGTCAAATATAGGCTGAATGGTTAATAGCTTTAGACTATTGAAGTGAAATAAAGAAAAGAGTAAAATGTTATCTGTCAGTACGGTTCCGAAATAACCTCAAAATTTGCGATTGAACACAATATTTTCATGTAAACAAATAAAGAAAAACCCATAAAATGAGTGGAAGGTATATTATTGGCGCCTTCTGCTGCCGATTACCTTTTAATCCTTTAAGTCGGAACATTATTTCACCAAAAAATATAAGTATAAGTGTTCTCAACTATGATTCGTGCAGTTTTTCTTCAAAAGTTGTTACGACACTGGAAGAAAAGCGACATTGTAATGTGGGGACTATTGGTCACGTTGACCACGGTAAGACGACGCTTACAGCGGCCATAACTAAAGTTCTAGCTGCGGAAGGATTGGCGCAATTTGTTTCGTATGATGAGATAGACAGGGCCCCTGAAGAAAGAGCAAGAGGTAATATTTGAAGTAGATTTTTTTTTAATGGCATGGGGAAAGCGATCGAGCACAGACCACCTGATCATCAGGTCCTGATGGTCAGGTGAAGTGGGATCTGTGACCCATAAACATTTGCATTCTTAAGACTACACTCCTATGACTGCAAAAGCATCTTAGTAATTTAATCGGTTGTGTTACCTTAGGTTCTGCCTGCGACTTCAGCTGTGTAGATTTCGAGTATAGTTAAATGTAGCCTACGTGTTAATCCAAGGTATACATTTTCACCATTTCAAATTTCATCCAAATCCAGCCGTTGCAGCGTGAAAGAGTAATGAACATTTATACATACAAACTTTTGCATTTATAAAATTAGTAAGGATAAGGAAGATGGTGGTAGCAAAACAGATCGAGCCAGCTTAAGGTCCTACCACTTATAGACTTACATAAATTAAGAAACTGAATGAAGATAGAGTTACACGGAACAATTGAAAGCAAACTTAAATAGGTCATTAATTTTATGTTAAAGTTATGTATGGTTTATGTGTGAGTTCTATTCATTACACCATTCACCTGTTCTATATTAAAATATTGGATGATGTGCTCCTTGTCAAGAAAATATACAGACGTAAGTAAGGCAAAAACTTTTTTTATCAATAATGCTAAATAATATTGGATTATAATAAACTAGCAACTCTACTGCATCAACACAGACACTTTTATCAAACAACCGGTTTTTGTTCACAAATTCCAGGAATCACAATAAACGCAGCACATGTGGGCTACAGCACCAAAGTTCGGCACTATGCACATACAGACTGCCCTGGACATGCTGACTACATCCGTAACATGATATCAGGCGCTTCACAAATGGACGCAGCAATATTAGTGGTAGCAGCCGACGATGGGCCGATGCCACAGACTAGAGAGCATATGTTGTTGGCAAAGCAAGTTGGAATAAAGCATATATTGGTGTATATTAATAAAGCTGATTTGGTTGATGATGAGGTAAGTTTGTTTTGTTGTTTAAATGCTATTATAGTAATCATCATAATCATTCCAGCCCGCATCCACCCACTGCAGGGTAAAGGCCTCTTCATTTTCACACCCCTTTGCCCGGTCTCGCGCCATCCATCCTTTTCCAACTGTCTGCCAAATGTCATCAGACCAACAAGCTGATGGTCTGCCTACTAGTCTTTGACCTAATCTCGGCCACCACTGTATATAATATTTATGTTTATTAGCCGAAACTTGGGTTTAAGGATTCCAAATGCTTAAAGTTTTTCCATAACCATCTGTTTGTCCTTATTATGTTAAAGTAGTTCACACAAGAAAACCTAAGTTGGTTCTTAACTATTATATTTGGACACAAACATTTGTAAAAAAAATGGTAGTAACTGGTATTATAGACATACTCGAATATATTTTCACAAGCGTCGATTTAATTTGCTTTTAACCCCCAATGCAAAAAGATTGCCAGCTATGTGTGTGCGTCCGTGCGTGCGTGCGTGCGTGTGTGCAGGTTTTTTATTTGTAAGCATGTTTTCTAGTGATGGTTCTTAGCAAGGTTTCATGGAAATCGATTTGGCCAGTTAAGAAATGTCATCTCTGAAAGAAAGGGTCACCATTATAGGGGCTATTTATAATGTATCTAATAGTCATTGCATGTCCTTTAGTTGGAATTTGGGCACGTAAAACCCAATGACAATGTTATATAGTATTATGGTGCCACTGAGCTGAACTGATGGTGGATTTAGAAGGTGGCAACAGTATCACTAAAAAAAGATAAAGATAAAAGATGTTTTTCAGTAAGTACTTTTTTTTACAAGTCAAAAATCTACCAGCTGCTTTACAGAAAGTAGACCCATCCGGTTTGTGACTGAATAAAAACAGCCAGAACGGAACTAGTGTTTTTAACCGACTACCGAAGAAGGAGGGTTTTGTGTTTATCAGTCTATTTATGTATGTTTGTTCCTCTGTGGCATTTTAGAAACTAAACGCGTGGACCAATTTCGATGATTCTTTTGTCAATCGATTTGTCTTAATCTCGTGTGTCATTTAGGATATGACAGTAATTAAAATTCAATATGGCAACCAAAAAAAAAAAAGTTGACTGATTATGACAAATGGGGTATCGCTGAATAGGTATTTAAAAATCATCTGTAGGTTTTCATATTTTTTCAATTTGAACGGCCATTTAGGATTTATAACGATCTAAAGGTGGTTAGCAACAACAGTCAGGTTTTATAAAGCTTGCTTTTTGTTATTCATCATTCTCATCATGTCAGCCGAAAGACATGAGCGTTCCCGCGATCCTTACAAGGTCGTCACTCCATCTTGTTGGAGGCCTACCTACACCTCGTCTTACCAACCTTATCTAACTTTTTTGTTATTATTATTTATTTATAAATATCAATTGTTTCAGTTGTTGGAACTAGTGGAAATAGAGATGCGAGAGTTGTTGGGACACTTCGGGTACGACGGTGAGACCGTGCCGGTCATATGTGGCTCGGCGCTCAAGGCTCTCAACGGCGATGAATCTAATTTCGGTAGGTTATCACATTTTTTTTTAATTCCGTAGACAGTTTCGTCGTGTCCGACTGTCCGCGATTTTACTCAGAGAGTCTTGGTACTACAAAACTGTAATTTGGTATAGTTAATCACTCCAACACTCTTGGAAAAATTAATTTAGGGTACCCATACAAACTGAAATGAAAATCCATATGTTAACGAACTTAAAAGGAAAAATATCACGACTATGTGGACTTGATTGGTTCCCGAGATATAGGCGGTTAAGGGTTTTTACCTACTAAAAATCATCTAAGACAACACCACCAAGACTGTCCCAAACAGCTTGCCTGGCTCCCCTGAAAACCAGCCTGGTTGTCATCCCCATGCCAACCATTTTGCTGACTGGAGACCATTTCGGCACACATTAAGCTCATTAGGGGATAGGTAGTGATTGTACTACGTTATTGTATCTTTTCTATGATGTACCCCTGTGTTGATGTGTTTGTTGAATAAACGTTTTTCTATCATATCCTATTCTATTCTATTCAAATAACTTTAAATAGAAAATTGGTTTATACCTACTTGTTTTTTGTCATAGATTTTTGTGTTTTAGTAATGGCTTCGGAACCCTACACTGAACATAGTTCGACATGTTCTTTGCCCGGTTTCTTTTAAGCAATAACTAGATTTTACCCCTGGCTTTTTCTGCGTAGAAATTGTTTATTAGACTGTCTCTGTATAATTAAGTTTTTTTTCAATCATAAATCTAATGCACATAACAAATAAACGGTTAGTCCCGATTCGCCTGATTCTTGAGGAAAGAGTTCTGACTGGCACATATTGTATGTAAGAAATTCCGGCGAAACAGGAATCCGACGAAACAAGAATCCGGCGAATCGGGAACTAACCAAATAAACAAGTGCTTTTGAGCCTTGAATATTGTGTCTTCTTAAAATGTATACAATCTACAAAAAACAAGCTCATGCGCTGAAGCTATTCCTCTTACAATTATTTGCTTTTGCTAAGATTGTTTTTTTTTCTCCTTCAGGTGTACCGTCTATAAGGAACCTTCTAGAAATCATGGACAATCACGTGCCACAGATTGTAAGAGACCTCAAGTCCCCCTTTCTACTGCCCATAGACAATGCTTTTACCGTTCCAGGCAGAGGGACAGTAGTCGTTGGTACTATTAAGACTGGTATAATGCATAAGAATGACGAAGCAGACCTACTAGGTTTTGGACACAAGATTGCAACCACATTGTCTGATATTCAAATATTTAAGAAGAGCGTTAGTGAGGTAAGTGTTTTAGTTTTAATGTTCTTGCACTTTATAAATACAGTGAAATGATGGTTTATGATACGTCACACAATCTACGCTCGATTATGATACGAGAAGTTAGGATGCAAGGTTAACTCGAGATGATGGGCATGGTTATCAAAAGAGCTGCTTACTATTGCATTCATTCTATTACCTACCTCCTACGAGTTATACTCGTATAAGTAATGTCCGCGTTTTCTCTTGGCGCGTTTTGTTTTGAATCTTTGTCGTAGTGTTAAAACACTACATAAATACATTGGGACTAGGTCAATTTTTGCGATATTGTTTATAAAAAAATAAAAAATAAAATTAGCTTCAACGTTTTTGAATGAAAAGTATTTAAATATAAAATAAAAATTACAATACTTGAAACTAAGTATTTAAAGTACATTAAATTACAGTATTTAAAACATATTATTGTGACTTTTTTTTACGAGAGCATTTTCATTACCAGGATATATTCAGGAAAAACTTGTCGGACAAACGAATAATAAAGGAGCGTATTTGAATGTAAATGTATTTTTAAACAACTTTTTTTTTACAATAATGTGGAATATAAATCACAAAATAAGTAAGTATTTGTATTTCAAATACAAGTAATTTAAATACTGCCCAAAACTACTAATACCTTACTTTTTTTAGGCTATCGCAGGTGACAACGTAGGCGTCTTACTTCGTGGTATTAAAATAAGATCAGTAGAGACCGGCATGCTACTGTGCAAAGCGAAAAGCATGCAACTCAGTAACCATTTCAAGGCGAAGATATACTTTCTCACTAGAAGCGAGGGTGGGAGAAAGAAGCCAGTGTTTTCTAAGTACTCGCAGCAAATATTTAGTGGCACGTGGAATATTGCTTGCAGGATTGACTTAGGTAAGTGTTACATAACGGGTGATAACAAAAATATGAGAATTATTTGCAAGGGTGTAAAAAAATAATTGTGTAACATTTTATAATTTTTTTATAGTAAGGGTTATAATACACATTTAACTATTTACAAAATTATTAATGCACATTACGATAGGGCCCGTAATCAGCTGTTCGACGCAGTTTTGACATAATGCCCGAACAAGACCGTTGGACGGCAAATTTGTCCATTTTTCACACACAGGTTTTGATTCTTTTTATCAGTTGGGCACAATTTTCTGCTTCTCAATTAATTTTGTAAACCAAACTGCTCATAAAACCAGAAAAATCTTCGATCGGCCGACATTGTGGAAGGTTTTTGGGATTTCGGATTTTCCGTACGAATGGCACATTATGGGAGTCTAGGAATTGCAATGTTTTTTTGGCGTAATGCGACGATGCCTTATCTGGCCAAAACACATATTCCCCATCAGGGCGATGTTGGCGATTAACTGGTATAAGTATTTTTTTCAAGCATTCACTCTATGAGAGTTTAGGATTAACTGCTAAACCACTAGGTTTGAACCACAGTTTTGACACACCTTTATCGGAAAAAGCCACATAAAGCATAACTTTCTGCTCAAACTTGTGCTTATACTTGTGTTTTATATTGTCTGGTGATGTTGAAATGTTGCTGGTATAGTACCGATCATTTCCAGGTATATGGGTTTTGCTCAAAGGGAAATAACTTTCATCATCCAAAATAAACGATTTTTCGTTGTAATTTGTAAAAATCCAGCGGCATTGTGACATAATGTTACATTTTTGCTGATCGGTGTATTACGGTGCCCTTATCTTCTTGCGGCACTCCAAACCCACCTTTTTTAAAGACCTGCAAATGTACGGTTGAAACCATTTAAATATTTTCGGGGCATCTCGTTGGCTCATGGAATCACTATCATTGAAAGTGATATGGAGTGTCTTCAGTCTTCCCTTGGTCATTATTTTAGCTGGTCGGCCGCTACCAAGTTTGCGAGTTATCGTCAAGGATGCAAGAATTCTATATGTAGTAGAAACTGTTACATTTTCTTTGGTAAAATGATCTACTGTGTAGTTTTTCCCCATGTTTATATTTTTATTATAAAAATGTACAACGCGTTTTCGCAGAGCTTCTTGTTTCGGCGTCATTTTGACAATTACAAATGATTGAAAAAATTAAACAAATAAAAATCAAGAATATCAAAAGAGGTACAAATAACATCTTGAACAATTTTTTGTCTATGGCAATAGATATTTATTTTAAGACTACTGAAAATGATTCTCATTTTTTTGTTATCACCCGTTAACATATTATTATGGTATATAGCATTATTCCGCGTAGTATTCCATGTTGCGGGAGATTTTTTCCGGGATGAAAAGTAGCCTATGTATTAATCCAGGGTATAAGCCATCTCCATTCCAAATTTCATCTAAATCCGTCCAGCCGTTGCAACGTAAAGAAATAACAAACTAACACACACGTAAACTTTCACATTTATACTGTTAATAATAGGATAGTGAGAAGTGACAGTGAGATTATTAATAATTGGCCAAATCCCCGTGTGGTTGCCGGATTAGAATAGCGCCACTCCATATCTTCCCGTTGATGTCGTAAGAGGCGACTAAGGGAATAAAGGTTTGTAGTACTGTTAGGCCATGGGCTTGCAACCTGTCATGAATACGCTGGTTAACATCTTAGCCTATTTTTGCAAAGTGTGGTTACTGAATTATCAACAGGTTTTTAGAGTTGTAGGTAATTCCGTAGCTCTGCCTACCCCACTCTGGGAATACAGGCGTGAAGGTATGTATGTATGTATAAACATATAGCAAAAAAGTGTAACTAATAAAAAAACACATCTTTAAAAACCAACTGAAAAGCGTAAAGTAATATTGATCATCTATTTTTTATATAAAATTACTTACTAGCATTGAACCATACTATCATAGTATCGTAAAACGGCCCAGATCCTGGCCTAAGAACAGAACCCATTTACCATCAGGGTGCCCTTTAAGTTTACCTCAACCACCTTATTCCAGATCCATCAATCCAAATGATGATGCCAGGAGACCACGGCGAGGTGTACCTCACCCTCCTGGAGAACATGGTGATGACCCAGGGCCAGCCGTTCACGGTCCGCGAGAACAATGTCACCGTGGCCACGGGGATAGTCACGGATACGATGCCCCCCGTCGACGTGCCTAAGGGGAAACTAGGGAAGGCCGTGATCGAGCTGAGTTGAGAACTGTGTTAACCTTTAGTATGCCTAGTTCCGGATCCGTACCGACCCTGGTCCTATGCCTTGTTCCGTAGGGGCTTAATCGGGTTATTTGAAATTGGATCCTAGATGCTTAAAGATAGGGTTCTAATTTGTCTGTAAAAAAAAACGAAAAAATTCAATCTTCCATAGATAGCATTCAGTTGCTCGAAACGTCAAATCGAGCTAGGAGCTATTAAACTCGGTCACGTGACACCGATGACGTCATAGCCCGGCAGATGACGGGTACAAGTATGCGAGCCTCTCCGGCATACGAAAGGTTAAGGGCGTATTAATGAATGAATGCTCGTATTGGGGATTCGTTTGTTGGTATCGATCGATATGAAACTAGATTGTCTGCTGTATATACTTTCATCACGTTAGTAGATTTGACATTAGAATCCATAATGTAACAGACTGGTTTGACAGATAGTGTAGTCAAATTTGTCTGCGAATTAGCCTCAATCAAGGCAAAACCAAGGTGGAATGAACATCTTTAAAAAAAAAGTTTTTTTTTTAAGTATATGGAACTCTTATTTGTTTGTCGAATTTTGGCTAGCACTCTTGTTCTAAAAAAAATAGACTAAGTAAGAGGTAGTGGTATACTATTATGAACTGAAGTAGTGTCTTTGCACTCTAAATGGATGTCTCCATGCATCAAATTAATGGCATCCAAAATATCAGTTGTTGGCAAAGACAGAGTGATTGTAGAATTAACGGCACTTATTACCTTGAGATAAAGTTCATGTCTGCAATTGGTAGGGTACTAACAACAGGGCTAGTTCCCTGTCATAAATACCGCCTCAATTGCAATCTTTTCCCTTTTCTTAGGTCAGTCACATTTTCACTTGTTCAGCTAATAGAAAGGTGCTCTTCGAAAAGTCCAAGTAATTCTGTACTAATACATTATTTCATCTAAATGGATTGACTTTTAACACGTTGGCTGCCCACCCTACTACACCTACAGTATTGCTCCCACGCCCCATACAAATTTATTGATCCCACCGGTGATGCTCAAAGCATCGCTCTATTACTGAGGTGCCATGAGCATCACCGGTGGGATCACGTAATCTTCTCTGTGTGGCCATGAGCATCACCGGGGGGGATTAGAAGTAATTAATAGCATTCAAAGTTCGACTTTAGCCCCCAAAAATATCCGCAAATCAATAACCTGAAAAATTAGCTTGTGATCCCACCGGTGATGCTCATGGCCACACAGAGAAGATTACGTGATCCCACCGGTGATGCTCATGGCAGCCAACGTGTTAAGTACCAACCTTGTGATTTATGATTTGGCGAAGTTTGATAGTATTGACATATTGTTAACCAGAGAATGTTTGTAAATAGCGCATGTAGATATGTTAATAAATTATTATGTTTATAATTGTTTTTTTTTTTACTCGTGTTACACTAGGTAATATTTTTGCTAAACTTTTTGGGTTATTCCCACCTGTTACCACCATTTTTTTACCACTGGTAACAGCTGGGATTTTTTCCCACCGTTACCACTGGTAACTACTTGGAATAAAAAATCCCAGCTGTTACCACCAAACGTTTTAAATGTAGTTATCACCAAATATTTTACTGGTGACAAATGGGAAAAATATTCCCACTTGTTACCACCAAGTACTTTAGTGGTAACAGGTGGGAAAAAAATTCCCAGCTGTTACCAGTGGTAACAAATTGGTGGTAACAGGTGGGAATAACCCAACTTTTTAAGGCGACGGCTCTCTTTTGGCACATTTAGTGCGAGCAATGCTACGAGTGCTACGCTGTAGCCCGTTTGTTTGCGTTTTTTTTGTAGCGGAAATCTGCTACGAACAATGGACCCGACTATAGGGTCGTTGGCCCTGAATGTGTTAAGCCGGGTACGCACTAGCGAACCGTAACTGTAACTGTTGCTCGTAACTTACGATAACAGCTCGAACACGATATCGTCGGTGATACTGCGAAACCGCGTAACTTACAAATTTATGATAGAGCAAAATAAACCTTATGGTCTTATTAAAAAGGTGCATTTTGCTCCTTATTTAAAATGCTACTTAGTGCAGTTTCAGCGACGATATGGTTTTTTACCGTGTTGAATAGAGGCCCAGGTTGCTAGTGAGTACCCGGCTTTAACCCTTTGAACGCCTTTGACTTTACAAACGTAGTCCTCACACGCCAATGACAGCTGAAAACCACAGATAATGTCAACCTTCCGTCACAAATACTCGGGTCTATTTTGCATTGTATCTGTGACCACTATTATATGAGATCGATGGCGTCGTAATCACGACAGTACACGACCACTTTAGTGGTTCTTGGCGTTCAAAGGGTTAAGGTAGAATTGCTTTCACAAATGATATGTCTCCCGATGAGGTTAGGAAAAATAAAACTTCACAAAACATTTTATTCATTATATATTTTTTGTCAGAAGGTAATTAATACAGTGCCAAAACAGTAACAAAATATTAGTAAGAAAAAAAGTCTGCATCTAGCATGAACTACTGAATACTCAGACAAACGATATACCCTAATCGGTTCAAAGTAGGACAACATTTAACACTTAGTTTCACAACATTTGAACGACACAATTGGCGCAGAGCTATTTTATTTAAAATCGTGAACTAGACCCAACACCGACGTCTAAGTGGATATTATATTCGCTACTTTGGGGGGCGGGTTGTGCTTGTTCAAGAAATTAGTTTTTTTTAAATGTCAACATGGCACTTGAAATGTTAAGTTAAAATATTGATATACAGTTTTGATTACTGTCATTAACTATTACTATACGTAATAGTTAATTTATTAAGTTATCAACAACTTTTTTGTTGTAATTCTGTAGCTCTGCCTAGCCCACTCTGGGATTACAGGCGTGAAGGTATGTATGTATGTATGTATTAAGTTATATTCAACATGTCAATTTTATTATTTCTGTCAGTGCAATAAAGTTAAATGCAATATTTTGGCGGGTATCCATGGACAAAAATAATTTGGACAGTTTTTGAAAATAATACACTTGGATAGTTTTTGAAAATAATACACTTGGATAGTTTTCGAAAATAGTTTTCGATAGCGTTAAGCATCCTGTTTAGGTTTACGTTAATGAAGTAGGAAGTCAATTCGGACAGTTCGAGCCATAACCTGTATTTGATATTGTATTTGAGGTTATACTTTGTACTGGAATGACAGCTTCAAGTACTTATTTTCCGTTGGTGATTCTGCAATAGCTCGTAACGAACAAATTAAATAAGGAAATGTGAGATAATTTTTGCAACTTATTGAATTTGTCAGTTTCGCAGTATTGCTATATCACCGACGTTTTACAGCTAATACCTATTTGTGTGAATTAGATTACTAATACAAATTTCAGAAGCGGAGTGGTGTTATCTTACTTGTGCTAGAGCAAGATGTATTATACTGTCTGTTTCTAGGTTTAAAGTTATAAGACAGCGGTCAACTTCTGTTTTTTATATTAGAAGTCTAATTAATACTCCCAAACATATTATAAGAAATGCTGTTTTGATCGAAATTTGTTTCATTTTGCCATATCTTTTAGTAAACTAACTATCATACTGAAATATATTATTAAATACTTTAAAATCAATAGTTTAGCACACCCCCACCCCCCACTACTAACTAGCGAGCAGAGTCTGTCCTTCACAAATCTCCCATAACTGCTCAATATCAGTCCGTCACCGCCAACCGCGTATCTAAACATTAATCACATAGATACTTGTATACACATGGATCTAACACGTAGAGACAGGAGACGTCAAAATAATTTAAATCCAATCCTATGTAAAATGCTATGTACTATCAGCGAAGTGAAATGAGCTACACTTAAATTACAATATCCCTTGGTCCAAAACGACAGCTAACTTGGCATCTTAAGAAAAATACTATTTTAGCTTCGTCAACAATTTTTGGTTTTTCGAAAACACGTTCGATAGCGCACGTCTATTTTACCCCACCATAACAATGTAGGTGCAGTGGACTAATTAAAAACCAGTGCGGACAGTGGGTATTATAAAAATACAAAATATTTTAAAACTTATTGTAAATAGCAGAGCAAGTTTCGTTGGGATGGACAACATGGTATTCAAAAGCTCCTAGTGCACATTTCCAATTGCGCGGAATACATAGATATGAGTGGTGGGTAAATACATCGGGGTATTTGGTTACTGGGTAAGCGTAAATGGGTATTTACCCGCGTGCGAGCAATTACCCAAATGTTTACCCATGTACGAACAAGTACAAAAGGAGCTATGAATTTAATTTTACGTATTTCTCTGGAAGATTAGATGTGCGCCATCAATTAAACACTGCATTCCAGGTACGATACCAACACGGAATTAAGATTTAATAAGCTCATAAAATTCGATATTCACCACAGACAGTATATTTTGTATTATTAAGTATCTTAAAAACATCTAAGTAATTCATCTACCGGACAGATCCAAAGTTTACAATGAGATAGGACTAGCGATTTATAAATTTATACTTTCACTCTATTTTTAAACGATTACAAACACTTTGTCTACAAAGCCTTGCTAAAAACAACAAATAAAATTATAACAAGAAACAATGTTAAAAAATCAGTACGCTGTCACGGTGAAATGGGCATTGCGCGGCAGTGAACGAAATGCGGCAAATCCAAATACAACAAGAGCGCCGACTCGACGGAGACAGCTCCAACCTCGGCAAAACCATTCCAAACCATTCAACAGTGCTATCATGATATTTTATACGAACACCTGTACAATTCCGGCAAACCAACTTGTTTATAACAAGATTATTAAATATTTCAAACAAAAACATTAAAGAAATCACTTTCAATTAACAAAATTATAAGAAATCACCGGAAACTATGTGTTACCAGTAAATACAATAATCAATTGTGATTCAAATGAACGTGTTGCTTAGTCAATTTCGTGAATCATATACGCTTCAAGATAATTATTATCGACATTTAAAAAAAGCAGTCGTTTGGTTGGAAACAGGTGTCAGACAAACGGGGGAAAGTTTATTCCTGGCACATTTGCGGAAAACCATTTCAACTGTCATTTGTATCACTTACAACTTAAAAAGATAAACATAAAAATACATCGGTGTCGACTGCAGCTTAGCACCACAATTAAAACTAACGATTACGTACTACTGAGGCGTTAGCTCAATTTACTGCAGTGAAAAAAGCATCCGTCTCTTTCGCTCTCTATTATTGCGGGAGAGACGCGTGCTTCCATCAAAGCTAACACCCCCGAACAGAGACGGAAAACAAAATGGGCTGTCTTGATCGCGAATGTACTTATGTACAATGTAAAAATTAATTTACCAACACTTACACCTATAAAAATATTTTAGAAATTCTCACTTACTTTTAAGAGGAACTGGCAAAATAAATCCTGTATTACCCATTTTCTTTATTTACTCACAATTAAATACAAAAACCAGATTTGGTCCTGACATATAAAAATTCAAGGTGCCGTTCCTATACATGGACAGAACTGACTGTATGCGAACTACCGAGTAGCAAAAATATTAGTACACTTTTCACGCTTACACGATGGCTCAAAATATATCAAATCCACTAAATACCCAATAGAAAACGTGTGCCTCGAGCCGCAGAAGCGTCGATAACTTAACAAACTAGGAGTAACATTAGTGCGGTGGCCGCCTCATGCACCGGCTATGGCACGAACGCAAGCCACCACTCACACGGGCAAACTACGCATTATCTTGGCTCGTGTCAAAGCCCATTCAGAGGCTAGGAACCACCTCCATATTATTGTCCACACTCATACCTATAAACACTAACATTTTGCAACTAATATAAAAATCCCGTTGACCTCCCCTACTTTCTTAGTATCAAAAAACAGTGATTAAATTTTAATTAGAATAGAGTATTTTGTGCACGATGCGTTAACGCCATAGTTCATAAGAACGCCTCGCACAATCTTACGCTAGTAGCAAAGACACCAATCGCTATGCTTAACCATTGTTCTAAAACCGTCCAGCTACCGTACTATAAGCTTGAGAACCGTACCTGAGCTAACAGGCTAGCTTCACAACTAGCATCATTTAAAATAGTTAAAAAAACGTTACACATTGCGGGGTCGTCTAACAGTGAGTAATGTTTTCTACTGAGTTTTATATTTTAATAAATATTCATTTAAGATTATTATCAAATTCGATAAAGCTCTAAAATTGATCCACATTCACTTTACGCGCCTTATGAGGCTTTCTGAAGCACTGTTTACGAGGAACTTAACGGTAAACAAAATATACTGTGTATGCTTCGGACTTCTTTGATCAATTTTACATTACCTATCTTTTTACCATATAAAATGAAAGAGTGAAATAAGAATTAGCCATGAAACATCGGTCTCTTCACTTGTTACGATGGTAAGTTTTCACCAAGGTAATATTGATCAAAAAAACCAGCGCTCCCTAACACTACGGAACTGTAAAACGTGAACCATTACCCGGTAATTATTCTATTATAACGAAAATCTAGCTGAACCCTAGCGTAGCGATAACATTTGTACATTCAGGATTTAGGAGTGTTCATATTCTGCCGTCCTACCAAAGAAGGCGGCTAACTGCAATGCAGTGGTCGAACCATTATAAACTCTATTGGTAACCACACTAAATTTAAAATGTTAATACCACTACTGTGCACTTACCCGCCTTCTTTGGTAGGACGGCAGTATTACGAAGGGAGTTTTAACAGATCCTGTGTTTATAACGTCGCAATATAAACATTTACATGCGTATTCAAACTAGGTTATTATAATTTATAAGAAATATGCTATTATCAATACATTAAGTATTTAGAATATTATTCATTCAAACGTTCCCACCGCTGCCATTGTATTGCAGTCATTTTAGCATAAATACAAGTAAATTTACCTATAGCGTCATTTAGTGTTAAATGTTCACCAAGATATCTCTTCAGAATATTTAGAGGTCTTAATTCTTATTGACCAATGTGGTATTTACCTAAATATTTACCCATAAAATGGGTGTATATTAGGCATAGGTAAATACCAGATTAGCCATTTTATCGGAAAAATATGCAAATACAATGACAGCGGTTAATACGGTGACTAAACAAACTTAATTACATATTTGACAAGCGTGCATGTACAATAATTTTTCACTAGCATGCATTATCCGCGGACCGGAAGACGAGCTGCGGGTAGGCCTCCAACAAGATGGAGTGACGACCTTGTAAGGATCGCGGGAAAGCGGTGGATGCGACAAGCACAAGACCGGTCTGAGTGGAGAGCCTTGGGGGAGGCCTATGTCCAGCAGTGGACGTCTTTCGGCTGACATGATGATGATGATGAAGCATTATCTATGGTCAAATTAATTGTACATGCTAGCTCTTCAAGCATGCAAATAATTTAGTAGTTAAATCCCAACACACGATTCTATCGCTCTCCTAGTTCAAACAGAAAACCTAGTGTACAAAATTGCCTTAAAGCTTCAACAGAGGTTGTACATAACCTGTAATGTTAGGGCTTAAGCAAGCTCCGTATACATTGATTTAGCAACAAACAAATCTAACACTGACTAACTGGTATTAAATAAATCGACCACTAATCACCCATGCATTAACTAACTATATTATCTAGCGTTCTTATACAGTACATTAGTACCATACTTGTAAGTCACAGAAAACGTTGCCTCTTTGTTAGAGTGAGTTAATAAATATTAAAACATTAGCTGGTCATATTATTTTTAATTTTGAAAGCGGTATAATTTTCTGAGTAGATGGTCATCTTTATAGTAACTTTGTAGATTTTTGAGTTGTGAGATCGGTTCTATTTTTTCATCGGCTATATAATATTGTGGTTATTTGATCATCAATTTATTATTGTAGTTAAATTATTCGTCGCATTCGCGTTTTTATGTCAATAAGAAAGTCATATTTTTTTTGTTACCATCTACTTCAGGCTTATGATAAACTGATGGTATTAGTTTATACACTCGCGGTCAAATAAAACGGGTGCGTTTTTCATACTAAAGAGGCTAATTCGAAGCCTTGGTTCCTCGCCAGGGGATCCATTGCATCAGCGATTCAGGACTTCCAGTAACATGTAAGGAAATCCAAATGCCGACCCACTCTCTCGCTGTGGTATTAACTGATTGCGCGATCAGTTAGGTATCTCAAGCACTTTTGACCTCCTCTATTGAACCTCGGAGTATCCACCATTAAACCTCACTCAAACCTACCCCTGGCCAGGAACCAAGGCTTGGAAATAGCCTCGTACGCACTCTGACCCGTATTATTTGACCGAGAGTGTATTATAAATAGTATAACGAAAATACCGATTGCAACTTCTAATATCTATCCACAAATGTGTTCAAATACTCAAGCGGCACAACCATGCCATTACACATAGGCAGGACGTATTACGTACTCCTTCACAGAAACATCTCTTAACACCTAACTAGCCAAGCTTCTAGGCTTTAAGTACTGCCACACTGCAAAGTTTTGGTATTTTAGAATTATCTCCACGTTACACCATAGGACTATAAGGACATTTTTTTTTTCTAATTATAATTAGGTTATATCACACAATATTCTTACAAAGATATGCTGTTTTAAGCGTTGGTCAATAGAAATCGTGAAATAATTTTTATAACCATTTATATTAATAACGTTTTAATCTTAGATTAGAACTTAATTTAAAACGAGAAAGTTTTGTAGAAGCGATACGGGGATACAAATGCTTGGAGGGTAGCTTATTCTATATGAAAAATTCAATATAATTGGACGGAAAAAGGAATATATGCAGGGTTATTGGTAAGTCGACCTATTCCCCTCTAGGGGTTATGGGAGAGGTCATTTGCAATCATTTTGGTCCCATAATACCATATGCAAAAGTGAACCATTTCTGAGATAATTTAAATTTAAGTTTTATTGCTAGAAATATCAGGAAAGCATCTTCAAAAATTTACAAAAAAAAAGGCAATTTAAATCATATTTATTTAATAGTTTTTGTACAAGGTAAAGTTGCTGTTTTTATGCAATATTAAAAGTAGAAATATCACGTTTAAGAATGCAAAACCAAAAAGTAAAAAAAAAAACATGTTTTTTTATCAGTTTATCCAACATAAATGACACAAAAACAGAAAAAATTACCAACTTTTGCGTAGGGTATACGACCAAAATGATTGCAAATGATCACCCCCATAACCCCTAGAGGGGAATAGGTCGACATACCAATAACCCTGTATATATTTAGTCGTTTTGGAGCCGGCTTAAAACGATTGGAGCGTTGCCTAATCCTATATTCCATCTCACAGCCATAACACTTTAAAGCTGATATACGTCCGTATATCTGTTTGTCGTAGGCCAATTTGGTAAGAAGTTGAAGGCAATAAATAATGGCATCCTAATTCTGAAACTGGGTCTCTCAAGGGAAGCCAGCCAATCGGCGCAATCTTTCCCGCTCTAGCAAACGATACTTCTCAGTGTCGGAAAAGGACTGCACCACTAAATCAAGTCTAAGTCTATCGCTGTCACCCCTATAAGCATGCTTATTTATATTCCTCGTGTTAATGCGAGATTGCTTAAAATAAATTTATTGCACCTATCAAATAAATTGCTTTTTAAAACTTCTAAGCGTTATACATTTCTCATAACTCTTATTTGGTCTGAACATTGCTATATCGGATTAGAGGCCATAATTATTATGAACATGCCAAGTTTCAGTGCGAGAAAGGGATAGAGCTATACGAGTCTTATATCACTGTCCCTGTCACTGCCTGGAACTTGTCAGGGTTTTAGACCTCAGATCTCAATACTTGGATTCGAATCCTTACGTTCACACTACCCACAAAAAGCTTACACAGCTTTCAAAGCTATATTGCAACGCCCCAATCTTAGCGATCTAATTTAAAAGAAGCTAGTGGTGGCTCTTTCTTATAAATTATACGGGTATGGCCGTCAAAACTTGTACCTTAACGCACTGGAACATGTAACACACATAACACACTAACACACTGGAAAGTAGCCGAAATTTCTAAAGAGGAGTTCACATGTCGGTTTTTATTTTTAACCGACTATCAAAAAAAGGAGGTTCTCAATTCGTGGGGATCTTTGTTATTTTTTAAGTACCTATGTTTCCCGATTACTCAGAGACCACTGGACCGATTTGTTTTTTTTTTTCGTTGTTTGAATGGTTATACTTTCTAGTTGGTTCCATTGTCAACACGTCAGGATCTGATGATGAGATCTTGGAGAAATCAAGGGACACCTATAGCGATTTCGGTATTTTTCACTGTAACTGGTGCATTTGCTTTTGAAAAGTACTATTTGGTGAAGTGGAACTGATGAAGACCACAGATGACCTCCGGAACTCCTTAACGGTACCTATTTGAAGGGTGGCGATAAGATATCTGTATTAAGATATTTGAGCGGCTCTGAGGGATTACATTTAGGTTTTAATATGACTATGATATTATCGCGGCGTTACCTGCGGCGAGCTTGAAATGTTCTATAGTTTCTCACTAATTGCGAAGTGGGACAATATAACAGCATAATAAATAGGATCACTAAAAAGTATAAAATAAAATAAATGTTTAAAAAAAACAAAAACTCGCTTTCAAAAATGCATGGGTTTTTTGGTTTTTTTAAACATTTATTTTTATTGATAAGATTGTACCTACTTGGTTTAACGTACACACAGATCTAGGAACTGGACGCTGGTACTTATCCGAATAAAACATCGTAAAATTAATCTTGTTTGATTTATTTCCAACCATGAAGCAAACACATACAAATAAATGAAAAATATATCAATAAGTGAGTATCAAAGCAATGTCGAGAATTAAAAAAAACAAGTAAGCTTCTTAGAAACAGACATTTATTTTCAAAGAATAAGTATGTACTTACTTACATCAGTATGAGCACTGATGTACATACACAATAGGCAGCTTATCCTGCGGTTATTCCCCGGGTTTCCATCGGTCGGTCAAATAATCTCAGCGTGAAGAAGTAACAGACATGCAACCAACAACACATTCATATTTATATTATAAGTATGGATTTTATTTGTTGACACCTATCCCTCCTGATAATCGCTATGTTAGCTTTTTATATTTAAAGCATGCAAATATAAACCAACCCTTATCTGGATTCCCGTGTGTTATCATAGCAAAAAGCGTATCACACGTAACGAACGGCATAACGCACATAACACACAACGTAACACACATAACGCACATAAATGAATGAAAAAAACAAATTGGTTTATCGCCGCCATTGTGGACGCTACACTTGTGATGATTCTTTGTTTCATAGAATATGGTTTATATTTTCGAATAGAACAACGGTAAAACATAATATTTACACTTATCTTGACAAAATATCCTTCCGACGTATTTCTTGTTCCAATTCTCGCAGTTTTCACTATGAAAAGTAATAAATTCCACCGATAATGAACGCCATACACCCGATGTGCGACATTTGACCTAATACCTACGTTGTTGCTCTAGCAAATAAATACGATACGGTGCTACCATACCAGGAAGGAAAAAAATCTAACGATGAAAACTTAAGTGTGTTACATGTGGAAAATTGTGTGGACTTTGTATTGAAACACATTTTTGTATATCTGAATATTAAATTGTGTAAATGTTTGTTTCATTGGTTTAAAGGTTTTTAATCATAGAATACGGTGTGATTAATTTCATATCAAAAATCGTTTTCGTAAAAAAATAAAAATAACATTTATGTAAAGGGGATGGTACCTAGGCACGATTTTCTGACTGCCTACATCACTTTTAATCATGATATTGCCGCAATTACGACCATTTACAAGAGTTTAATTATTCCAACCCATTAAAGTACTAAGGGAGATTAAAGTATTCGATAGTTTCATAACATATCTATGCACATTTTTTTTTAAGAAATTTAAGCGTGGAGCTTCATTTAAAAAGTACAAGTTTTGACGGCCATACCCATACGAGTCACGAAGCTCAAACAGTGAATTTCATTAAATTTTAGGCTGAAATTTCACTATCGAGAAATAGTACTTAGTGCCTTTTAGGATTTGATTATTTTCGTAAACTTCTGAACGCTGCTGTGCTGATTAATTTGAAGTTCGCACTAATGTTGTGCGGTTATTTGTATTGAGCGAGAAACTATCCAAGATAGGAGCATAGCAGAGTACAGAAGTCGACTTTCAGAGTAAATTTATAAAGCAATATGATTTAAGCTAGCTCCATACCACCTACCGACTAGATCTGATCGAATATGAATCTTCAACAGATAAGGAAATTATTTTCAGTAGCTCTACTACCAACACAGAAATGTGCGGGTTACATTATAAGAACAAATGACTACAAAATTCAAGCAGAAATTATTTTAGGATAAACTATAAATTCGGACTTACGCTGCATTAATATTGATACAAAATAGGTTTTCTAATAAATATCCTGCAAAAAATATTGAAATAGCTTTCTATGGACATGCCTATATATTTATTCGTAATAGAATTAATTAAAATCAAAATTATTGGTCATGTTTTAAGTTAATTTCTCAAATTACAGTGAGGTAAAGGTATGCATTCAGAAAGACAGATCGAGTCGGTGGGAATACGCAGCATTTGACACACCGCTGTGTCTTTACGACCCTTATACAAACTACATGCACAAATTCATAGCCGCTGTAGTCAGTACTAAAATATATTTCATTGTAAACAATATTAAGTAAATAAATTCATCTGAGTCAAACCAATAGTCAATAAAGAGTAAATAAACAACAGAGTAGAGTCAACAATATAAGCTAGAGCGATGTGATGAAAGACGGACAAATACATTTACAAGATTAGGTAAATACAGGTAAATATACAATTATACCATAGGTAACTTACCCGCGGGTGGGAATTTACCCACCCATCTTTAGGTAACATATTTTTATATGTTAACGAAATGTACTTTTAAAGGGTGACATAGTTGAGTCTTCAGTTGTATTTTTATTAAAGGTTTTTTTTCTAACATTCAGCAAAAATGCGACATTTGTAAACAGGAAAGTTGCAAATCCTCTAATGAAAAATAGTTAAGAGTTTAAAAAAAAATACAATTGAAATCCGCCTTTAGATCGATTTAATTTTTGTCCATAATGCATAGTATAAAGTAAAGTTCAAAATTATCATCACATCGCCCTAGCACAGGCAAGACCTAACATGAAAAAATCAACAGAAAATATATCTATGTTGCTAATTGGCTATCTAAAATTGATTTAAACAATAAATAGGCTATATTTTAAATAATTTTGGTCAGAAACGAGCTAAGCATCTAAGAGACAAGAGTTGCATATCAATTATAATGACATCTTTGAATTATTCAATAACGTCCATAAACTATTTAATATCCATTTGCATAAACCCATTATAGCCTAATGGCAGTGATATGGCAAATATGGATTTATCGTTGTTTAAACCTCTTAGCAAATTTTTCAAACGCACGTGTTAAAATATATTACTGCAATTGTCATTATTATTGATAGTGTATCTAAGAGTGAGGTAAATAGTTACATGTATGGCAACAATGGAAATAGACACCGAGTTTTACGAAGAAAATTATTACTAGAGCATTGAACTGAGTGACTACGCCGCTACGCAATACGGCTAGAGCAAGAATCAAGCACTATGTTACATAATTAGATAAAGTAATTATATTTTTGTATTTTTTGTATTTTATAACAGGCAGGAGTCTAAGTTAAAATTGGAAATATTTGAGTGCACTATGAAATGACTAATCACTCCCTAAAGAGTTGAAAAGTGGTTACTTTGTTTCAATAAGTAGAATATCTTGGGGTTTAACAGTTCTGGAAATATTGGTCATGTTTTTAAACACCAATTAAAACATGTACAGTATAAAATAAATTCTATAAACCGTATTTACGTGACGCTGTCGAAGTCATCTCAGTATATGCTAATATATTTAGCTATAAAACTAAATTTATTCATTGTGCTAACTTTGAACAAGTAATTATTGCTACAATACGCTAAGTGCAATTTGATTGTACTAATTGTTTTATTTAAATAATCTGGAAGCTACGTATTGGGATGACTAGGCGGGCTGCCAATTATATTTTATATAAGTCGTTGTTAAAAACACTTTGTGAACAACTTTGGTGTCACATTTTGTGTAATTAGGTGCATATTATTTAAAAAAACGTGTTGAAAATACTGTAGGTACAGTTTTCGTGGAAGTTCGGTGGATAAACAAATACTTTTTTTTTATTATAGTATAGAAACGAAATATATTGTTGTACCAATATTGACAACAAATAATTTCTATCGTAAAGGGTATTAATTGTGCTCATTGGTCAGCCCCCTATAAGCTTAACTTCGTTCCTCATAAATTTCTCTAACACATTAAACTTACGTTTCTAAATCATCTACCATTTCGAATCTCTTCTACTCGAAGCGTTCAAATGAAAATGCAATAGTTAAAAAAAAACTTAATAAAAGCAAACTAGAATCTATAAGAAAAATTCCATGTCTTAATTTTGTACATTACATAAGGGCTTATAAAATGCATGCACACTTTATTAGAAAAGGCACTACCTCCAATGAATACTAAATAAACGTATAGCCATTTTATCAATTCATTTCATATGAGCGTTAGTCAAATTTAGACCTTAATTAAAGCGAATATAAATATAGGATGTAACGTAACTGAAATTACGTTAAGCATCAATTTGGCTTGACGGATTCCATAAAAGGTCTCAAGCAAACTAGAATTTACTTTCACCGGTCCAGTCAACCTTCGTTTCTATGTCTCTCGACATAGTCAATTAACTTAGAACTAAACAAAACAATGGAAATTGTTTCTAACACTAAGGATATTTTGGTTTAATCCACCATCGCCATTCCTATGGCAGTAAAGAACAGTTTTGTGCGACGTTGGAAGTAAACAACTTCTGTACATTCAAAATTAAAGCGTTATATGTTTCAGAATATGCTTGCGTTTCACTGAACCTACCGCCTGAAGACATCAGAGCAAATTGACTACAAAAATTCAACTAATCTTAATCAAATTATATAACTATGAGAAATCTCTTACTACGTTTTGGCCGTAAGAAACTACTTAGAACACAATTCGAAATTGCACTGAGACACGGCGCGGATCAAATCACTTGGGTTGGGAAGTTAAAGCGCATGTTAAAATTAAGAATTGACGAAAATTTGCCAACCTTCTACCGAAACGATCCTATTCCTTCCTACTTAAGGTATATTTCCGTATAACCATGCCGTGTACTATCCCTAATACTACACACCTTACAAATCAAAACGTTAAATAAATATAAAGTGGTACACTTACACCTAATAGTTTATAACTTCATATATTTTGTTTATTTCCACGAAACGTGATATATTAAAATAGTGTCAACTAGTTGTTATTAAAGTAGAAACATCACATTTTTATTAAAGGGTCTCTGTTGTTTGGTGTGAGCGAACGTGCTTTTTTTTAATATTTATGGTCTATCAGTCTCTCTGAGCGGGGAAGACCCATAGATTTAAGTCTATGAAAATGTATCTGTCAAGATTAAATCATTCATTTCCTGTTTCCCCTTTGTTGACTAGAGTTTTGTGCTTACATGCCCGGGTTACGCTAGGATAGTTTTCTCCATTGCTTTTTTTAAATTTTCATCTGTTGTGCCTGAAATGGAAATGGTATCTCCGCAGGTAAATATCCAAAAAGATCATCACTTGTTTTCGCGGCCAAATACAAATTTCTCTCCACTCTTGGGCTAACGCCCCACACTTGTTCCCAATTAGGTAAATACAGTATTTACCTAATGTATAAGGTAAATACCTGTTAAAAATTACATCTATCAACATTGATGATTGCTAGCTTGAAACTTATCCTGTCTCCGGACATTTTTAAAAGGAAGCCACACTGGAAGCTGCCACATTGGAATTTTTACTCATCACATCAAGAAAAGGTGCTAAGTAACTGTATTTTAGTAGATACATCCTTTAATGAAGATTGAATTTCACTGCAAAACGTGTTTTTTTTTATTTTATTTATTTAGTTTGCTCACACCAAGCAAAGCATTTGGCAAGTGTTTATATTTGCCACTTGTCCATAAGGTTAGACATAGACATATAATACTTAAAAATCCCAGCCAAGCACGATTATAATTTCGATCCCGCATAAAGAATATTTACCAACAAACGTGAATATGAATTTATATTCATAAAGTTGCTATAAGGTATTAACATCGATATGACTATTATTGGACTTGTCAATTTTAATTAGGAGAGTAACGTTAGGGCCATTACGAATGTGCATTTGCAATGCAAATTATATGCAAAACTGCAG
Source organism: Acleris emargana (assembly GCA_927399475.2). Taxonomy (NCBI): domain Eukaryota; kingdom Metazoa; phylum Arthropoda; class Insecta; order Lepidoptera; family Tortricidae; genus Acleris; species Acleris emargana. The sequence continues at coordinate 4,265,812 of OV656858.1, forward strand.
TTTATGTGCGTTTTTTTTTTATATTTCGATACACTTTTACATGTGAACTGATAACTATATTTATCTACTTTTATGTCCCATATTTATGTATAAAATATTTGCGGAGTTTACAATGAAATTAGTTGTAAAATTAGATAAAAATACATCTAATAATCTGTTTTTTTTTCAACTCATAATTTAAAAAAAAAGGATACACGCAATCTTAAAACTGAGATTTGTATTTTTTTAAAGTCGACGAGAAAAAAATTGAACTGACAACATGATCTCTAGACAACTGCTTTAAAAATGCATGTCGACTTAATCACACAGAAACTCCAATGTTGCTTGCAGATTTAATGCATCATAATAATGGCGTATACTTCTCCAACTATACATTTAACTAGCTACGTGTGAATTTAAACGTTTATTAATAAGTATTCTAAATAAAGCGGACCGACGTAATGCAAGGTAGGTACTGGCATCGAATACTATCCTACACACATCTATTAAAAACATTAACAATTACTAATGGTCTCTGTTTTACCTGCGTTCGGGTCGCGAATACACGTAAATGCATTCATATTTAAAAATCGCCGTTTCTAATATTTTTCTGATATGATTTTAGATTGCCACGAGTCCCATAAAGCACTTCTAGGTTTAAAATACTTATAGTGGATATGCTAACGGTATTATGGCGACCGACATGTTTTCAGATTTTTGGCATTAGATAAACTGGTGTGTAAAAATGCTTTATAAAATTTGTATTACCAAGTTTCGTCGAAGCCAAACAAATTACAACAGGCGAATCGTGTAAAAATATGTTTTATCCTATTTCATTTGGCGTTCTTAGTAAAAGCGAGGTTTTTATAAGCTAAAGCGATGAAAATTAATTATTATGCGTCAAAAATATTATAAAATGCGAAATATTTGTTCGTTTGGCTTCGTATCGATTGCTATCATTTCCGGTAAGAATCTGACAGCGTTTATTTTGTACGTATTGAAACAGGCTCATAAATATATTGTTTTAAAATTATTTAGCTAAAGAGGAGTAAGGACGCAACACGCCTTGAATAAGGCAAAAAATCTGCCGTAGAAAGGTCGTATCTTCATTAATATTTCATACCAAAAACGCCTTTATGACGGCAGCGTAGTTTACATTGATTATCCAAAATAGCAAGAACTAATCAAACAGACGATTTTCAGTTTAACATTGGAAGTGCTAACTCACGCTGGTTAGCACAAGTCCAAACACCAAAATCATGGGAATTCTCGTCTTATAATTCGGACTGTCTTGGTCCTACAAAATGCAGGATATTCGTAATACTTTTTAAAACACAGATCATTTAGGAAGGCGAAGTCACAAAGACCAAAGATAACCTATTTCTCATAAGCCGAGGATATCTGAGATTGATTTACAATGACAAATTCACTTTTATCTATCAATCAGATATGGTTTTTCGCCAATACTTTACACGTGGTCCTAGGTGTACAGAAAAATAGAGTATTTATTTAAATTCTTCAGATATCAATAACTAATTATGTCAATTTCATACACGACTTTAAACTGCAACTAATTTAGCTAGTAGTCTGATTAATTCATTATAATAACAAGCATTTAATTATTCAAAAAGTTACATTGAAAACGTAATGGTATCTGGGGTCGAAAACACCACGTTTGTTCGTCAGACTATAAAAAAAAAAATAGTTACAGTTTAAAAACGTTATTATACAGAAATAATTAGGTTATTGTGTAACGGTTTTCAAATTAGAAAATAGCCTCAGAATAAACGCTAAATAAATTCTCTATTCTGTATACGTAAGCCCTATGCCCCGATCACAATTTCAGCAGGATCCAGTGATTGTGCTACCATCTATAGCGCGCGTCGATCACGAAAAATTGCGTACATTGACCCATCATTACATGTCTCTGTCACTCGCGCCAAAATTATATTACCGTCACACTCGCAGGCATCGTGGATAATAAACCTTTTTCGTACAGTAATACGGCGCGTCACTGGCCTAAAGGTCAACGTACGAAATTATTCGTCATGCGTGTCCGCACTTTACTTGAAGACGGAAAACTAGTCTATTTTATTTTTTATTTTAATAAGAAATGTCTTTACATAACTAGACATTGAAAGCCTTATAACAAAAAGACTCATTAATAGATACCTATAGGCCGTTAGCTGCTAGATTGAAAAAATAGAACACCTTATATAAATTCATAGGAGACTTTAGTCTATATTTCTAAATCAATCACTGGACTAAATGTCTAAAAATGTGAACAGGGCATTTTAAAATGTCACACTTTCTATATCTAGTTGATAGGCCCAGTGGCTAAATAGTATGGGTGTCGATTTTGCATGAATCTGTTGTCATACCTTTGGTTCTTCTGATAGAAATCTCTCCCTTGGTTCACCTTGTGCCTGTAGTTCTGTGTTCGGCGCTGATTCTTGTCCTTCTCAGTCTGTTTGTTCGTTGTTGTAGTTTTGTTGTTGTTGGTTTCAGTTTTGGTGTCGGTCTGTGGTGGAGGTTCGTTGGGTTTTTCCTGAAGACGAAAAAAAAAAATGAGGCCTTTTTTTACGATATTTTTTTAAAGTCACAATACATGTCCAAAGCAATATGGATTTATCGAGTAGAATAGAAAACCAAAGTAACTGTTTCTTTTAATTTAATTATATTCTAAATTGGTGTCTCACCTTCTTATTGTACCTAAAGAAACATATAGACTTTGAAGTCTTATTTTTTTATAAGACAAAGCGAATGGACAGTTTGTTACATTGGAGAGTAAGGTAGCAGGGTGAATCAACTTTTAAGGTACTCCTTTTCTTTTGCGGTATCAAAACTTTCCTGGTGACTTATCATTAATAATAATGTATGAATATTAATATCAGACCACCAAATTTACAGACCGTACACGTTAAACACCTCAAATATTATTTAATCTTCGAAAAAACCTGGTAACTCAGGGGAAAATGCACATTTTCCATACAAAACCTAGGGACAACATCGTCCGCTGCGTTACCAACTATATTATTATTTCAAACTGTACTATTTTTAAATCAAATCATTTCAAATGCTAGCCTAATTGTCTGATTTAATAAGCGTGTAAGCTACGGCGTTGGCAAATATATAGTTTTTCTAAAAACATATAATTTGTGAAACATGTCGAAAAATGGGGAGTACCTTAGAAGTTGATTCACCCAATTATAAAAAATAACTGAATTGTTGAACATCAGTTCATTGGTGGTCTATGAATAGTACAATAAGTAAAGTAGGTATGTACCAATGTATGTATGTGTATATTTGTATGATGTATATTACCTCTTTAGGGTCAACGGTGGGTGGTTTAGAGCTGCTAGGAGGCGGCTCGGCGGTCTCTGGGGGTGTTTTAGGCGACGGCGGCTCCGATGGAGGCTGTCTCTCACTCTGTAATAAATTTCAATAATAAAACATACTATCTAATGGTGGACCGGAACGCTACCACTGTATCAGTTTTTTTTATGGTATAGAGAGGACAAAAGAGCACACAGGCCACCTGATGGTAAGTGGAAACTGTGACCTATAGACATTCGTATTCACAAGACTGCAATGCAATCCTAAGACTGCAAATGCGTTGCCAACCCTGAGCACTAAGATGGAATGGCTCTATGCTAGTAATTTCACCGGCTGTCTTATCCCCAAACCGGAACACAACAATGCGAACACTGCTGCTTGGCAGTAGGTTAATGGATAAGATGGTGGTACCAACCCGGACGGACCCTGCACAAGGTCCTCCCTCAATTTGACGATGAATTAAACAAAGTGTTCCGGAAGATCGAAGCTCGGCAGTACATTAAAAGCATCCGGCTTGTTTTTCGATAAGTAATCTACAGGGTGGAAACGAACGTCACTAAACGGCTAATAACTTTAATATTGGAAATAGCTAAATTGTATGCAACGGAGACGTTATTGTTTTATATTCCACCAATCACTTTTTCGTTCTTATCTAACAAACAGAAAACAATTTGTGGAAATAAAATGGATACAGGATAACAACGAATCAGTGCATAACTCGAAAATTGCCAGTTTGGCAAGAGGTGTTCCCCAGGGTTCAATATTAGGTCCTATCTTGTTTATAATTTTTTCAAACGCCCTGGTAAGTTATATGGAAGGATCTCTTCAGGATACTAAACTCGTTGTTTTTGCTGACGACAGACGAACGTCACTAAACGGCTAATAACTTTAATATTGGAAATAGCTAAATTGTATGCAACGGAGACGTTATTGTTTTATATTCCACCAATCACTTTTTCGTTCTTATCTAACAAACAGAAAACAATTTGTGGAAATAAAATGGATACAGGATAACAACGAATCAGTGCATAACTCGAAAATTGCCAGTTTGGCAAGAGGTGTTCCCCAGGGTTCAATATTAGGTCCTATCTTGTTTATAATTTTTTCAAACGACCTGGTAAGTTATATGGAAGGATCTCTTCAGGATACTAAACTCGTTGTTTTTGCTGACGACACAAATGCCATCATATCTGCAGAAAGTATTTCGGAATTAAATGAGAAGGTAAACAACGCTCTGAAAACCTTTCACATCTGGTTCGAAAATAACAATCTTAGACTGAACTGCAGTAAAACCAATGCTTTGCTTTTTAAAACCACTGCGAGAAACAAAAATGTGCTACAGATCCATTTAAATGATGCTCCTATCCACCAAGTGAATTCAGTCAAATTCCTCGGTGTTCTTATCGACTCCAGCTTAAACTGGAAAACCGAATTGTCAGCGATCGCAAATTCCGTGAGTTCAGCCTGCTACGCACTAAGAAGCCTAAGAGAGGAGGTAAACATGTCCCAAATCAAAATGGTATAACTATGCACTGGTAGAATCGAGATTGCGATACAGTATTAAGTTCTGGGGACATAGCTTTAAGTATAATGTTAACACGGCTTTTGTTGCCCAAAAGAGGGCTATCAGGATTATGGCGAGAATATCTCAGAGTACATCTTGTAAGAAATATTTCTTGGATTTTGAAATTCTCACTGTTCCTTTCCTATACATCCATATAGTTCTCTCTGACCTTATAAAAAATATAACAAATATAGAAACACCCCAAGAGCGAAAAAAGCGACTTGCGACACGGAGGAAAAATTTCCCACAGTCCACCAAAACTAGGCTTAAAGTATTAAAGCACTCGGCGAGTTACCAGGCAATTGTTCTTTTTAATAAGTTGCCTGTGGAAATGAAGTTGCTTTCAAATATAAATATATTTAAAAATAAGCTAAAAGTTTTTTTGCTGGGGAAGTGTTTTTATTCAGTTGAGGATTTCTGTGACTCGTGTACCTAATTAATTAATTTTGATACGTATATAATATTGTTAAATGTATGTTCAAATATTATGTATTCTTTTATGAACTAATGATGTGTCTTAAATTAATTTGTGAATTTATGTAATGATATTTCAAATGCAATGTATATTGTTACTGAATAAATGACTATGACTATTCGATTCTCGATTAAGGCAGACGAATTAAAAAATCTATAATTAGTATTTATTGTTTTCAAAATAAAAATAAGCCCCTTGCGTATAATTTGCGATGTCCAATATTTAAGGTAGTTCCCGTCTATATGGCGTACGTTTTTTCTTTCTGTATACCTAGGAACATGAAATTTAAAAATCCCCCTCTGGCGAGTATCAGAGGGAGGAGCGGGAAAGTAATTTCACGCGTTATTCTGGAGTGGAGACCGCGACGGCGAGATGGAGTGATGATTTGCGAAACGCTGCTGCGACCGAAGTCCAGCAGTGGAGTGATATTTGCCGTGATGATGATGACGCGAGCACTGACCGGCCTGGCGCGGTCGGCGGGCGCGAGCGCGGCGGTGAGCGTGAGGTCGCTCCACATGGGGCGCTCCGCCCCAGCTGCAGGATGGGAACTGTAATGATGACGCGAGCACTGACCGGCCTGGCGCGGTCGGCGGGCGCGAGCGCGGCGGTGAGCGTGAGGTCGCTCCACATGGGGCGCTCCGCCCCAGCTGCAGGATGGGAACTGTAATGATGACGCGAGCACTGACCGGCCTGGCGCGGTCGGCGGGCGCGAGCGCGGCGGTGAGCGTGAGGTCGCTCCACATGGGGCGCTCCGCCCCAGCTGCAGGATGGGAACTGTAATGATGACGCGAGCACTGACCGGCCTGGCGCGGTCGGCGGGCGCGAGCGCGGCGGTGAGCGTGAGGTCGCTCCACATGGGGCGCTCCGCCCCAGCTGCAGGATGGGAACTGTAATGATGACGCGAGCACTGACCGGCCTGGCGCGGTCGGCGGGCGCGAGCGCGGCGGTGAGCGTGAGGTCGCTCCACATGGGGCGCTCCGCCCCAGCTGCAGGATGGGAACTGTAATGATGACGCGAGCACTGACCGGCCTGGCGCGGTCGGCGGGCGCGAGCGCGGCGGTGAGCGTGAGGTCGCTCCACATGGGGCGCTCCGCCCCAGCTGCAGGATGGGAACTGTAATGATGACGCGAGCACTGACCGGCCTGGCGCGGTCGGCGGGCGCGAGCGCGGCGGTGAGCGTGAGGTCGCTCCACATGGGGCGCTCCGCCCCAGCTGCAGGATGGGAACTGTAATGATGACGCGAGCACTGACCGGCCTGGCGCGGTCGGCGGGCGCGAGCGCGGCGGTGAGCGTGAGGTCGCTCCACATGGGGCGCTCCGCCCCAGCTGCAGGATGGGAACTGTAATGATGACGCGAGCACTGACCGGCCTGGCGCGGTCGGCGGGCGCGAGCGCGGCGGTGAGCGTGAGGTCGCTCCACATGGGGCGCTCCGCCCCAGCTGCAGGATGGGAACTGTAATGATGACGCGAGCACTGACCGGCCTGGCGCGGTCGGCGGGCGCGAGCGCGGCGGTGAGCGTGAGGTCGCTCCACATGGGGCGCTCCGCCCCAGCTGCAGGATGGGAACTGTAATGATGACGCGAGCACTGACCGGCCTGGCGCGGTCGGCGGGCGCGAGCGCGGCGGTGAGCGTGAGGTCGCTCCACATGGGGCGCTCCGCCCCAGCTGCAGGATGGGAACTGTAATGATGACGCGAGCACTGACCGGCCTGGCGCGGTCGGCGGGCGCGAGCGCGGCGGTGAGCGTGAGGTCGCTCCACATGGGGCGCTCCGCCCCAGCTGCAGGATGGGAACTGTAATGATGACGCGAGCACTGACCGGCCTGGCGCGGTCGGCGGGCGCGAGCGCGGCGGTGAGCGTGAGGTCGCTCCACATGGGGCGCTCCGCCCCAGCTGCAGGATGGGAACTGTAATGATGACGCGAGCACTGACCGGCCTGGCGCGGTCGGCGGGCGCGAGCGCGGCGGTGAGCGTGAGGTCGCTCCACATGGGGCGCTCCGCCCCAGCTGCAGGATGGGAACTGTAATGATGACGCGAGCACTGACCGGCCTGGCGCGGTCGGCGGGCGCGAGCGCGGCGGTGAGCGTGAGGTCGCTCCACATGGGGCGCTCCGCCCCAGCTGCAGGATGGGAACTGTAATGATGACGCGAGCACTGACCGGCCTGGCGCGGTCGGCGGGCGCGAGCGCGGCGGTGAGCGTGAGGTCGCTCCACATGGGGCGCTCCGCCCCAGCTGCAGGATGGGAACTGTAATGATGACGCGAGCACTGACCGGCCTGGCGCGGTCGGCGGGCGCGAGCGCGGCGGTGAGCGTGAGGTCGCTCCACATGGGGCGCTCCGCCCCAGCTGCAGGATGGGAACTGTAATGATGACGCGAGCACTGACCGGCCTGGCGCGGTCGGCGGGCGCGAGCGCGGCGGTGAGCGTGAGGTCGCTCCACATGGGGCGCTCCGCCCCAGCTGCAGGATGGGAACTGTAATGATGACGCGAGCACTGACCGGCCTGGCGCGGTCGGCGGGCGCGAGCGCGGCGGTGAGCGTGAGGTCGCTCCACATGGGGCGCTCCGCCCCAGCTGCAGGATGGGAACTGTAATGATGACGCGAGCACTGACCGGCCTGGCGCGGTCGGCGGGCGCGAGCGCGGCGGTGAGCGTGAGGTCGCTCCACATGGGGCGCTCCGCCCCAGCTGCAGGATGGGAACTGTAATGATGACGCGAGCACTGACCGGCCTGGCGCGGTCGGCGGGCGCGAGCGCGGCGGTGAGCGTGAGGTCGCTCCACATGGGGCGCTCCGCCCCAGCTGCAGGATGGGAACTGTAATGATGACGCGAGCACTGACCGGCCTGGCGCGGTCGGCGGGCGCGAGCGCGGCGGTGAGCGTGAGGTCGCTCCACATGGGGCGCTCCGCCCCAGCTGCAGGATGGGAACTGTAATGATGACGCGAGCACTGACCGGCCTGGCGCGGTCGGCGGGCGCGAGCGCGGCGGTGAGCGTGAGGTCGCTCCACATGGGGCGCTCCGCCCCAGCTGCAGGATGGGAACTGTAATGATGACGCGAGCACTGACCGGCCTGGCGCGGTCGGCGGGCGCGAGCGCGGCGGTGAGCGTGAGGTCGCTCCACATGGGGCGCTCCGCCCCAGCTGCAGGATGGGAACTGTAATGATGACGCGAGCACTGACCGGCCTGGCGCGGTCGGCGGGCGCGAGCGCGGCGGTGAGCGTGAGGTCGCTCCACATGGGGCGCTCCGCCCCAGCTGCAGGATGGGAACTGTAATGATGACGCGAGCACTGACCGGCCTGGCGCGGTCGGCGGGCGCGAGCGCGGCGGTGAGCGTGAGGTCGCTCCACATGGGGCGCTCCGCCCCAGCTGCAGGATGGGAACTGTAATGATGACGCGAGCACTGACCGGCCTGGCGCGGTCGGCGGGCGCGAGCGCGGCGGTGAGCGTGAGGTCGCTCCACATGGGGCGCTCCGCCCCAGCTGCAGGATGGGAACTGTAATGATGACGCGAGCACTGACCGGCCTGGCGCGGTCGGCGGGCGCGAGCGCGGCGGTGAGCGTGAGGTCGCTCCACATGGGGCGCTCCGCCCCAGCTGCAGGATGGGAACTGTAATGATGACGCGAGCACTGACCGGCCTGGCGCGGTCGGCGGGCGCGAGCGCGGCGGTGAGCGTGAGGTCGCTCCACATGGGGCGCTCCGCCCCAGCTGCAGGATGGGAACTGTAATGATGACGCGAGCACTGACCGGCCTGGCGCGGTCGGCGGGCGCGAGCGCGGCGGTGAGCGTGAGGTCGCTCCACATGGGGCGCTCCGCCCCAGCTGCAGGATGGGAACTGTAATGATGACGCGAGCACTGACCGGCCTGGCGCGGTCGGCGGGCGCGAGCGCGGCGGTGAGCGTGAGGTCGCTCCACATGGGGCGCTCCGCCCCAGCTGCAGGATGGGAACTGTAATGATGACGCGAGCACTGACCGGCCTGGCGCGGTCGGCGGGCGCGAGCGCGGCGGTGAGCGTGAGGTCGCTCCACATGGCGGCGCGCGCGCGCCGGGCGCACAGGCCCAGCTGCTTCACCGCCTCGGCCAGCTGCAGGATGGCTGCGGGGGAGGCAAAACATAAAAATATAAAACATGTTTATTCAGTAAGTAGGCCGCCCAGGCACTTTTACACGTCAAAAATCTACCAGCGCTTAGCAAGAACTGCTGAGAAGAAACGCCGCAAGAAACTCAAAGATAGTTAGGGAGCACAGGGGAATCGAGGTCAAACATTCTTGGCTGAGGCACCCCAAACAGGCAGATTTTGCTGTTTAATTTTCACCTGAATACCAAAAACAAGGTTTGACTGATTAAAGACAGTGAGCAAAATTGGACAGTGCCAGCGAGACAGGGTAGAAAAAACACATTATTATAAAATCAAGTAAATGCCTAACCTAGTATAAATATACATTATAACACCGCTGTTACTCACATATACATAATAACACCGCTCTACATATATATTATAACACCGCTGTTACTCACGGTCGGCGCGGGAGTACCGCGGCTGCGCCAGCTCGCGGCGGCGCGCGGCCTGCACGCAGCCCACGGCGCTGCGCCACGCCAGCATGGCGCTCTCCACTTCGCAGTGCGGCGCTCTACAGATAATAAAAAAATAGCATGTCTAAATGTGCAGTGGTATTTGAGAAGACAAGGTAAATACTTAATTACCCATCAGGTCGACCACTGTTCACATCGTTCATAATTACCCAAGGTAAATACTAATTTTGATGTAAATTTAAATATCTAAAAATGGGTATTTACCATAGCGTTAATCGTCAATTAACTAAGTTAACATTTTGATTAAAGGATTAACTTTTAAAAATGTTAACGGACACGTTAACTTCCGTTAATATGCAGAAGTCCGTTAATCGTTAATCCAATGCCTACTATTTACCGAACGACACCGCGGCGCGGCGCGAAAAACAGGTTCAGACAAGTATGGAACGACAAGTGCCGGGCGACAATTTCGAAGGACAGAGATAGTTTAAGTGGCGGAGGGAGCAATACCAGTAACAACGATGATGACGAGGAAGACTATTTCAATTATATCACTCATAGAAAAACCAAAGAGCTCCAACTCTTTAAAGAGTAAAGCGCAAAGTCTCGTTTAAATGTAGCTGGACATGAAATCAAAAGACTCGTACAAAGATGCTGCATTCCTCGGGGAACAGATATTCATAAATCTATTCATTAAATACAATACTGCTATACCCTCAGGCGCTGCAGTTGAACGTCTGTTTTCCACGGGTAAAGACACATACTAGCTTTCAGACGAGAACTTCAACGTGTTAATGTTCATGAAGGGGAATATGCACCTTATGTCCGACGATTAAATTACACATAACCTAAACCGCGTTTTATAAATTCACTAACGCAACGATATAAAAATGCAGTATTTTACACATATTAACGGATTAACGATTAACGTTAACTTGCATTAATTCTTCCGAAATGTAACGCTTTAACGTTTAACGAAGCTAACTTTTTTTGTAGCGGATTAACGATTAACGAAGTTAACTATTTGATTAACGGTGCCCAGTTATGGTATTTACTAGCGATGCATCCGATACCGATACCGATACCGATATATCGGCGATACTTCGGGTTAGCCGATATATCGGTATCGACGATATTTTTATGACCGATTCAACGATACTTTTTAATTTAAAAATGTAGTGTAAACAGCAGCAGGTCTTATTCAAACAGACTTGCGAAATCGCCATTCTCCGAAAATTTTAAGATTACTTTGTTTTTTAAACAAAAATGTTATCAATGTTAATTTTAATTACTATTTTTTTTAATTATCTAATATTAACCTATGTATCTACTTCTTATATTAATAAAAAGAAATCTGTCTTGTGATTTATTTATTTTGTCTTCATTTTTGAATTCACAAAAAGCGTATCGGTATCGGTATCGGTATCGCCGATATTTTTATAAGAGTATCGGTATCGGTATCGTATCGGCGAAAAGGCGTATCGATGCATCCCTAGTATTTACCTATATACTGTATACGGTAAATACATGGGTATTTATTTATTTTAATTTATGGTGTAAAAATAACTATTAAAGTTTACAGTAAAATACCTCCTGCGATCAAAAATATTACAAAAGACTTTATATTTTGTAGTAAGTTAAGGAGTATTTAATTTCAAAATGTGTTATAATTTGGAAGTTTTTTGCGTTCGAAGAGTAAATAAATCTGTTAGCATTTATTTATTTAATATAAATGTTATTTTCTAAATAGACATTTTTTGAACCCTGTAATTTTTTTTAAATAAATTACCTATTAACTATACTTACATTTCAGCCAGATTCTTAACATCGTCTCTCCACGAGGCGGGGTCAAACGTCGCTGGATCGATACCCTCCTTGTCTGCCACGTTTTCCTGCCCCCTCTTGAGGACAGTGATTTTCGCGTCATCCTTACTGGGTTTCTTGCTCTGAGTCACACAGACACTCGCGCGGAGCGTTTCCATTTTGCCCATTAATGTTAATACCTGTAATTAATAAAAGAAGAAATCTTATTATAGTGTGTCTCTCTCTTCGATATTTAAAATTTTCTACATATGATTGAGAAAACAGGCCGCGACCCACAACCTTGATTTTTAATTCCGTAGAATTCTGATGTTTGTTGGTCTTAGCAGACTACAAAATATTCCTCGAACAAATGGTGCAAAAATTAAAAAAATATATATGTAGAATATGACTTCTGTAATTAAAATATTTGAATGTAAAAGTAAATAATGTTTTATTAATTAATAAAAAGTAATTTTAATTTAAAATCGCACAATTTACACATAATATTTTGTTTATTTTTTTCAGAGGTAAAAGTAAATTGTTGTGGGTAGCATTCTGATCATTGTCATGTATTACAAACCTTTGGAGTTTATAATATTGGATCATCGTTGTTTTGTATTTATACAGGGTGACTGAAAATTCGCCGTATTCCTTGAAAGGGGTTATTCTACAGCTCATTTGTAACGATTTAAGTACAGTCAACCAGGGGTCAAAACTCATTGGTTATCGAGTTATTCACGTTTTTAGAATTTAAAAAAAATACCCGCCTTTCGACCTAAAACTAGTCATTGTGTAAAAACTTCGTCATTTAGAAATAAATAAAAGCATTTTCAAATACCCAATGAACTATTGATTACGTAAAATAATAAAAAATGCCAATGAAATGCAATGTTTTGCAAATAAAAGGATTTGAAGTTGAAAGTTCTAATAATTGTTTTCCAAATTTTGTTTTAAAGCATAACTAAAAAAAAGTACACTTCGCGTACAAATGACAGGAATAGTTTGCTCAATTCATAAGCTTTCTAAAAAGGTACAATTTATGACATTTTAAAATTAATTTTCATTTAAAAATGTACAATTAATAATAATAGCAGAAATGTTCGCGGTTAAGCGCCATCGTTTCAACCAAAAAACGCGGGATCGTTATCGTTTATAAATTCAGCTAATCGTGTTCTTTTAAATTTGCTTTTTAAAAACATAAAGTGCGTTCCATTTTTAACCGAAAAACGCGGGAAGTGTTGCAGTAAAATGAATAGAACATCGTTCTCCTTTTTAAATTAAGCTAATGGTGTTCTATTTAAAAAAAAAAATGCTTTTTAAAAACAAAGTGCGTTCCATTTTGAAATTTCGAGCATCTCAAAACTTTTTGAGTGACCTACGTAATCAGTTAATTTCAACTTTCTTTCCGTTTCGGACGATATTGATAACTAAGCTTCTTTCTCAAATGCCTGCGTGCCAATTCGAAGAATACGCAGATATCATTTATTGTTACGGATTCTGCGATGGAGACGCGGCTGCAGCTAGAAGGGAATACCAACGTCGCTTTAGGCTGTTTTATGTCCTTTGCTGTTGACTTTGGGATAAAATACAAGAAAAAAATAATGATGACGCACAGACCAACCTACCTAAAGCACCTAAACATCATTCGGCTTCTAACTTGGATGATATTTAGAAGTATATGTGTTGGCCTATTGTCTATTTAAAAAAATGAAATATTCTACTGTATTCAATCAATCACACATGCACTTTTTAACCTTGATTTTTCTTTGTTTTCAAATCATGTTAAGTAGTTTATGTACTTACATCATAATAAATATTATTCAAAATCTTCGTTTAAATCTTATATACGTACTTTATGTATTTGGAATAGCAACCAATTCAAATGACGAACAAAAACGTCAGTCAGTCTGTCAATAACATAAATCAATCAATATTTTTAGTGAAAAATAGACAAACTACTGTAACTATAAAAAATGATAGATTAGACCTAGTTAATGATACAGTATTTCTTGGAATAACGTTAGACTCCAAACTCCAATGGGGTCCTCATCTGGCTAAATTAGTGAATAGACTAAGTTCTGCAGTTTTTGCAGTTAGTAAAATTCGGAATATAATAGACTTGAAAACCGCTCGATTAGTTTATTTTAGTTACTTCCATAGTATTATGTCATATGGTATTTTACTATGGGGTAGTGGTGCTGACGTAAACAGCATCTTTGTTCTACAGAAGAGGGCTATTCGTGCTGTTTACAAGATGGGTCATAGAGACTCGCTTAGAGATAAGTTCAAAGAAACGAATATATTAACCGTATACAGTCAATATATTTATGAAAATATTATGCATGTTCATAAACACATCGGTAGTTTTAGAAAGAACTGTGACATACATAATGTTAATACCAGGAATAAACATAAGCTCGCAGTGCCCTTTACACGGCTTCACAAAATAAAAAACTCATTCATGGGTAATTGTATAAGGTTCTATAATAAGCTCCCAAGTAGTGTTACTCATTTATCAGTAAATAAATTTAAGAGTTACGTTAAACGTCAACTAATTTCTAAAGCGTATTATAGTATTAAAGATTATATAAATGATGACAATGCTTGGGACTGAATTATTTGTATTACAATTATTAATGACCGTGGAGACTATATACATCTCCTTGTATGCTTATTATTTTAATTTGACATCTGGAGACTCTTTACATCTCCAAAATTGACCGTGGAGACTTTCTACATCTCCCTTGTTTGTGTTTGTTGTTTTGTTTTTTTTGTTTAATTACCTACTTACCTATATTTAATTTTAATTTGACATTTGGAGACTCTTTACATCTCCGGAATTGTATTATTATTTTAACCTGACATTTTTATTAATTTCATTATTATTACTACTGGGACCTGTACATCCCTGTGACATTTAAATTAGATAGCTTATGTTTAGTATTGTAATAAGTTCTTTATTTAAAAAAATGGCTTACTGTTGAGTTTCTTGCGGTGCTTCTTCTCAACAATGGTCTCTTGAAGCGCTGGTAGATGGTAGATTCAGACTTGTAAAAGTGCCTACAGGGCCTACTTACAGAATAAATGATTTTATTTTATTATTTATTTTATTTAGTTAAAAAACATCAACAATGAGAAAAATGTTCATTACTCCTGAAACGTCACAATGTGACTGCTGTCAGATGGCTGTCAGAATTCTACGGAATTAAAGAAAACCTCAAAAAATAATAATTTGTATCTCTGTGTGTAGGACTTATCGAACTATGCCTTTTATAAAAACACAATACTTGTTAATACTTCCCGCTTGTACTCTAGTTAGCATATTACTTTGATAGGAATACGCTAGTACCGTCTGCCGTCTCTTTTAGTGTATCTTTGCATGCTAGTGGTTGTACAGTCGAAAGCATTAATATCTACAAAGCAAATATGAATGTACACTGGTAATGTTTGTGCAAAATGTGGTTACAGAATTAACAACAAGGTTTTTAGTTTAGAGTTGTTTGTAATTCTGTAGCCCTGCCTACCCCACTTTGGGAATGAAGGCGCGAGTGTATGTATCTACAAAGCCATGGCGTCAAATATAGATAGAACTTATTGTTAGTGGCATAGGGGCGTGTAGTTATTTTTTGCGTCTTGGGAACGTGTACATATTTATGAATTTGTTTTTTTTTTATGACATGGGAAGGCAAACGAGCACACAGGCCACCTGATGGTAAGTGGAAACTGTGACCCATAGACATTCGCATTCACAAGACTGCAAATGCGTTGCCAACCCTGAGGACTAAGATGGATGCCTCTATTCTAGTCATTCACCAGCTGTCTTATCCCCAAACCGGAACACAACAATGCGAACACTGCTGTTTGGCGGTACGTTAATGGATAAGATGGTGGTGCCAACCCGGACGGACCCTGCACAAGGTCCTCCCACAAGTAAAATTTCTACTTTGACGTGCTACCTAGTAAGTGTACCTTAATGTACTATATGCTTGTCAGTGTACTTTGGTGTGATAGTTTGTGTACCATGGTGTGGTAGTTAGTGCGCGGTGTGCTGTACCATGGTGTGGTAGTTAGTGCGCGGTGTGCTGTACCTTGGTGTGCTCGCGCAGCATGTCGACGGTGAGCCGGTCGACGCGCGAGGGGCAGGGCGGCAGGCGCGGCACGGGGATGCTGTTGGAGGAGGACACGGCGCGGCCCGGTACCTTGGTGTGCTCGCGCAGCATGTCGACGGTGAGCCGGTCGACGCGCGAGGGGCAGGGCGGCAGGCGCGGCACGGGGATGCTGTTGGAGGAGGACACGGCGCGGCCCGGTACCTTGGTGTGCTCGCGCAGCATGTCGACGGTGAGCCGGTCGACGCGCGAGGGGCAGGGCGGCAGGCGCGGCACGGGGATGCTGTTGGAGGAGGACACGGCGCGGCCCGGTACCTTGGTGTGCTCGCGCAGCATGTCGACGGTGAGCCGGTCGACGCGCGAGGGGCAGGGCGGCAGGCGCGGCACGGGGATGCTGTTGGAGGAGGACACGGCGCGGCCCGGTACCTTGGTGTGCTCGCGCAGCATGTCGACGGTGAGCCGGTCGACGCGCGAGGGGCAGGGCGGCAGGCGCGGCACGGGGATGCTGTTGGAGGAGGACACGGCGCGGCCCGGTACCTTGGTGTGCTCGCGCAGCATGTCGACGGTGAGCCGGTCGACGCGCGAGGGGCAGGGCGGCAGGCGCGGCACGGGATGCTGTTGGAGGAGGACACGGCGCGGCCCGGTACCTTGGTGTGCTCGCGCAGCATGTCGACGGTGAGCCGGTCGACGCGCGAGGGGCAGGGCGGCAGGCGCGGCACGGGGATGCTGTTGGAGGAGGACACGGCGCGGCCCGGTACCTTGGTGTGCTCGCGCAGCATGTCGACGGTGAGCCGGTCGACGCGCGAGGGGCAGGGCGGCAGGCGCGGCACGGGGATGCTGTTGGAGGAGGACACGGCGCGGCCCGGTACCTTGGTGTGCTCGCGCAGCATGTCGACGGTGAGCCGGTCGACGCGCGAGGGGCAGGGCGGCAGGCGCGGCACGGGGATGCTGTTGGAGGAGGACACGGCGCGGCCCGGTACCTTGGTGTGCTCGCGCAGCATGTCGACGGTGAGCCGGTCGACGCGCGAGGGGCAGGGCGGCAGGCGCGGCACGGGGATGCTGTTGGAGGAGGACACGGCGCGGCCCGGTACCTTGGTGTGCTCGCGCAGCATGTCGACGGTGAGCCGGTCGACGCGCGAGGGGCAGGGCGGCAGGCGCGGCACGGGGATGCTGTTGGAGGAGGACACGGCGCGGCCCGGTACCTTGGTGTGCTCGCGCAGCATGTCGACGGTGAGCCGGTCGACGCGCGAGGGGCAGGGCGGCAGGCGCGGCACGGGGATGCTGTTGGAGGAGGACACGGCGCGGCCCGGTACCTTGGTGTGCTCGCGCAGCATGTCGACGGTGAGCCGGTCGACGCGCGAGGGGCAGGGCGGCAGGCGCGGCACGGGGATGCTGTTGGAGGAGGACACGGCGCGGCCCGGTACCTTGGTGTGCTCGCGCAGCATGTCGACGGTGAGCCGGTCGACGCGCGAGGGGCAGGGCGGCAGGCGCGGCACGGGGATGCTGTTGGAGGAGGACACGGCGCGGCCCGGTACCTTGGTGTGCTCGCGCAGCATGTCGACGGTGAGCCGGTCGACGCGCGAGGGGCAGGGCGGCAGGCGCGGCACGGGGATGCTGTTGGAGGAGGACACGGCGCGGCCCGGTACCTTGGTGTGCTCGCGCAGCATGTCGACGGTGAGCCGGTCGACGCGCGAGGGGCAGGGCGGCAGGCGCGGCACGGGGATGCTGTTGGAGGAGGACACGGCGCGGCCCGGTACCTTGGTGTGCTCGCGCAGCATGTCGACGGTGAGCCGGTCGACGCGCGAGGGGCAGGGCGGCAGGCGCGGCACGGGGATGCTGTTGGAGGAGGACACGGCGCGGCCCGGGAAGGCCAGCGCCAGCCGCGCCTCCGTGCGCTTCCGCTCCCGCTCTAGCTGCCGCCACTGCTCGTAGCATGCGTCTAGACGCGCGTGCAGGATGCCTGTGGACGTTGCTGCGCCTCTGTAACACATTTAAAAAAAACATACGGTTAATGCAGAACACAAACGAGGTCACAGGTCTTCAGGGCGCTGTTTATCAAATACGGACGCCCGCGAGTTCGTATGCGTAGAGTTTGTGTCACGCTACTCCCCCTACTATTTCGCTCATTGAATACAAAACGGACACATTCCAAAATAATTTTCTCTTGCATTGAAAATCTTATACGAACAGCTCCTAATTTTAAAATGCAACACTGACTGATTTTGAAATGTGTCCGTTTTGTATTCAATTAACGATTTCTTCCTGTTGGTCGAATTAACGATTTCGAAATTCGCAACTCAAAAGAATATAATAAAGATATATGATTGGCAACCTATGTCTCGAACTTCAGTCAAGTGGAATTAATTAATTGTGTATCGACATTTGCACACATCTACCAACAATATAATTGAATTAAACCTACACAAAAAACATTAACATAATAAACTGGCTACCACTATTTGTTTTTAAATAAAATATAACAAAAAAAACTAAGTTCGGAGTTTCGACATATATGAAAACGACACACGAAATATTTACATTCACCTACTGAAAAATGGGAGTTTTTTATAACTGGGACTTAGAATCTAGAATCAAGGGAATAAAGTTCAATTGCGATTGTTCTAAAATGCCATTTTCAGTTAATGAACATAGGAAAATAAATTATTCTTATCACAATAGAGTTCAAAGTAAATTGCCTAGATAATATCCATCCTATTGAACACTGGGCTTACGAGGTTAAGCCTTGGTCATTCACCAACAATAATAGTAATACAAAACGTGTAAAACTCACCGGATATTCCTCATAGCGTAGTACGGCGCTAGCAGCGGAAGATCCAACATCGGTGACGACGTCACAGGTGGAGCCGCGGGAGGACTTGGGCCTAGCAGCGCCCCCAGACCTACACCCAAAAACATAGCAACATATCAGTTATAGATTCTTCTTGTTACTATGAAAACAGACTTTACAGGAGTTGATATTCCCACAGTTAAGTGTCGCTTTTGAATAAATGAAGGTGGGTATTTACCCAGTTCATTCAATAAATTAAGAAAGTATTTACCCAATTTATCCAGTAAGGTGTATAATTAGGTATTTACCCAAACATTTGGTATTTACCCAAGTTTATACACAGTATTTAAACCTGGGACCCAATTTCCGAGGGAATACCCAAAATAACAGTATTAACCTAGTTTTAAATAAATACATGCAAAGAAAGTCAAATTCTGCTCTCTAGCATAATATAACCAAAATTATTCGTATTTATCCAGTTTTTGGAAACACGAGACAAACAAACTGACAGACATGAGGAAACTATGATACTGTAAAAATGAAGGAGGCAAATACATACCAAGATTGAAAGGTGCGTTCTCATGAAGAAAAGAGACATCCACATTCAACTGATTGGGCGGCGGTCTGTTTCTCATCAGCAGACTCATCTGCATGGCTAACTCTTGTTGTTTCATAATGGCTTGCTGAGCATTATTCTGCCCTTCAAAGTTACCCCTCTGTTCCATATTACCCTGAAAATTCTCCCGAGGAACTTGGTTCTGTCGCATAAATTCATTCTGGTGACAGCCATTGACTTTGAAATTAGGTGGTGCATTCTGAAAATCAAAGTTTGGTGGTGGACGCTCTCCCATATGCTTTATCATTTCATTTAAATAGAAGTTATTATCCATGTTAATCTTAGGAGGCTGCTGGAAATTCCTATTGAAAAGCATCTTATTGCGCTCCTCTTGCATTTTACTAAAGTCGTCGCTTTGAAAGTGACCGTTCTCCATTGGCATTTTGTAATCTAATCCCGGCTCTTGAGTACGATCCAATGAAATATTTAGCTGGCTTAGGTATGCCAGCAAATCTGCCGGATCTTGGTTCTGTTCTTTAAATCTTTGTGGATAATCAAAGTTGTTGAAATTCCCGTCCAAGTTCAAGCTGTTAGGTCTGTTGAAGTTATTGCTGAACATGTTTGTTTCTGGAAGTGAGTTCCTTTGGTTGGGCTCAAAGAAATTGTAGTATTTGTCGTCATATTTGTTTGGCGCGAACTGGGCACCACCAATCTCCTGTGCTGCTAATCTTAACAAGTTGAGCTGTTCTTGAGTGACTTCTGGATCACCAGCAGGCTCCAGAAGTAAGTGGTCATCGGGGTAGGTAAGGAAGCCATTCCCGAATCCGTTTTGTGTGAAATTGAACCCGTTCTGGTCATTCTGCGAGTTGTTTTGAGGGAAGTTGTAAGGTTCTTGGAAGTTGTAGGTGGGTGGGATGAATGAGGTCCCTGGGTCGTTATTTGGGTACTGAGCAATTGTTGGCCCGTTTAAACTTTTTTCCGGTGGTTGTATAGAGCTGTAATAAAGGACGGTATCTTTTGTAGGAATAAGGAAATATGTACAGTCAACCAATTTGATTTCTAGGCCACTTTGGACCATGTTAGAGTGACGTTGACAACCAAAACGTAAGCGACTTCCTATGTTTTGGTTTACAACGTCACGTTGACAAAGTCCATAGTGGCCTAGGAATCAAATTGGTTGACTGTACAGGCAACCAAACTGGATGATGGATACCAGTGCAATATATCTCTCTATATATCGATGCAAATAGAGGCAAGGAGGAAAATAATGGAGACAAATGCTTTCAGAGCTGATCACAGTGATCCATACTTACTAATATTAGAAATACGAAGTAATTCTGTCTGTTACGCTTTCACGCACTTTTTAAATTGCTGAACCGATTTCGATAAAATTTGCTAAGAAGATAGCTTAAACCCTGGTACTTTTACTCATAAATGGCCTAACCAATTGTTTTCCATCTGGGGTTTTAAAAAGACTTAAGGCCTGTTTCACAATAAACAAGTAAATTTATCTGCCTTTTAAATTTGGCTCTCTCCCTCCGTTGTTTCCTTTTTTCAAGTGTAAGTAAGAGAATGGGCTAAGTGTATCTATCAAATATGCTTTACTTGTCGATTGTGGAACAGGCGGTTAGTCGAATGTGTATTTATTACCGTGGCCATTTGTAAAGATGGTATGTTAAATAAGAAGAACGTCATTGTACATACTGGTTAAGAAAAATATTTTTACTGTATCATTAAAGTTAGTCATTCATTGAATATTATTTAGTCATTAAATTCATATGATTCACCCCTATCTAAGAGACCAAGTCTGTAACTCCTTTACTCGCAGTTTTATGTGCAAGGGTCAAAAATGTAAATACCTGTTCCCTTCTGCAGGACCGGTTTCATCGAGGATCTTTGTGATGAGGTCGCGAACCATCGCGTTTTCTTCCATAATGCGGTCCGACTAAAAAAAGATAAAATACAATAGTTACCAGGTATATCATTAAGAGCGTCCTTGGCCTAGTGGGATAGGGCTTCGACATGTGATAGTAAAGTGAGCTTGAACCCCTACGGTTGCCAAGTAGCAATGAGTTTTTTTCTAATACATACATAAACTCACAAATAGATTAAAATTAGCAAGTTGAAACCACTAGTACCAATCAGATTACTACTACCTGTTTCCTCTTAAGACCCAACGGCCTATATGTAGGACATATTATGTCAAAATAGTTTAAAGGGAAGGACAGTTTTATATTTAATTATATTCTTACTCTTATCTTTGGATAAGCCACGTTCTTCTGCTAAGATTATCTTTAAGGAAACTATAGGTCTATATCGTGTTATTTAAGCTTGTACATTAATGTATATGACTGTTTGTTTCTTAACAATAAAAAAAAAAAAAAAAAAAAAAAAAAATCTCTTCAAAGTTTACTTTACTGACACAAGAATCATTTTTGAACTATAGAGAATTGACGAGGGACTTACGAGGATATATTTCGTTCACACGTTCAATTATTATTTGCCTGTCATCATCATTCACTTAAAAGCGATGCTCTTTCTAGTAGAGTATATTCCCATTATTGCCTATTCCAAGCCTTCTCTTTAACACACTGATATGGTACAACACCTACTTTTGTGAATTGGTCTTGGGTAAGTATTGACGCCGCGCTGGCCTAGTTGTTAGTGACCCTGCCTACGAAGCTAGCGGCCCTGGGATCAAATCCCGGTAAGGGCAGATATTTGTGTGATGACCGCAAATATTTGTTCCTGAGTCATGGATGTTTACTATGATTATTTTTTGATTTGATTTATGTATATACGAGGGTGCATTGAAAAGTTCTGAGCCTAAGGTTAAATATAATAATAAAAAAATAAAAAAAATACGGGCAGGTCAATGTGCCATATTTAGTCGCCATTATGCACTATCTTTTGTTTTTTTCCTGTCACAATTTTACATTTTATGCTGGAACTGCTACATAAGGTCACTGATTTTTCAAGTAATGGATAAAATTGAGCACCGTTCTGTCATAAAATGTTTGCAAAAGAAGGGGTTAACACCAAAACAAATATTTGAAGATATGAATCAAACATAAGGGCAATCTGCTCCATCGTATGCTACCATAAAAAAATGGGTAGCTGGTTTCAAACGTGGCCGGGAGACTGTTCAAGACGAGCCTAGGAGTGGGCGGCCGTTGACGGCTACTACGGAGGAAAATGTCAATAAAATATTAGATGCGATAATGAAGGATAGGCGATTGAAGATTGTGGAGATAGCGGAAGCAATGGGTATTTCTTATGAGCGGGCACAGAACATCATCACCGATGTTCTTGGATTTTCTAAGGTGTCAACCAGGTGGGTGCCTTGACTGCTTTCAGTCGAGAACAGACGAGTACGTGTTACAATTTCCCAAGATTGTTTATGTATGTTTCAACGTGACTCCGAAGATTTTCTCAATCGTTTTATAACTATTGACGAGACATGGGTCCACCACAGTACACCAGAATCGAAAGAACAATCCAGGCAATGGAAAATACCAGGTTCACCACCACCCAAAAAAGCCAAGGTCATTTTGTCAGCTAATGGCCTCAGTTTTCTGGGATATCAGGGGGGGGGTTATCATGAATATCATGATAGACTATCTCGAAAAGGGCAAAACAATAAATTCGGATTACTATTGTGCTCTTTTACGTCGTCTGCGTGAGGAAATTAAAATAAAGAGACCTGGAATGCTGTCGGAAAAAGTACTGTTTCACCAAGACAACGCTCGCGTTCACACTTCGGCGAAATCAATGGCACAAATATATGATTGTGGATTTGTAGTGCTGCCGCATGCCCCTTACTCGCCGGATCTAGCTCCTTCCGATTATCATCTCTTCCCAAACCTCAAAAAACACTTGGGAGGACAAATATTTTCGACAAATATGGAGGTACAAGAAGCAGTAGACTCATATTTTAACGACCTCAGCGATTCTTTTTTTTTTGATGGGATAATGAAGTTGGAGGCGAGGTGGACTAAGTGCATTGACCTTCATGGAGAATATGTCGAACAATAAAATTGTTATAAAAAGTGAGCCCGTTACTTTTTTTTACCAGGCTCAGAACTTTTCAATCCACCCTCGTATTTCTCTATATAAGTATTTATATCGTTGTCTAGTACCCATAGTACAAGCCTAGAGCTTAGTTTGGGACTAGGTCAATTGGTGTGACATTGTCCCCTGATAAAAAAAAATGAAGTTTTTTTTGATCTTTGATTAAGGCCATGTCGTCCCGGGTCATAGACGCCTCCTGAGATCCTAGAGCTGGTGCTTACCTCTCCCAAAGGATTGGGCTAGCTATTAAGAGAGGTAATGCAGCCAGTGGTCAGTGTCATAGGGACCATGTCGCAAGCTGACCTGCTAGAGGAGGATTCTTTTTACAGTGGTGATTATTAGTTACATCTTTAATATTTGAGCAGCCTAGTTTTATTTTAAATAAGTTTAGTTTTAACTTTTAATTATAGTAAGTACCTATATTATACTAAACAATTAGATGGATTCATGAGTTCATGAATCACATCTCAACTGAATGTATCACATTTCAATTGTCCTAATATTCCTGTTTCTTTATATAACTTACATACATAAACTCACGCCTTCATTCCCAGAGTGGGGTAGGCAGAGCTACAGAATTACCAACCACTCTAAAAATTTGTTGATAATTCTGTAACCACATTTTGCACAATTAGGCTAAGATGTTTACCAGTGTATTAGTGACAGGTTGCAAGCCCATCGCCTAACAGTACTGCAAGCCTTTATTCCCTTAGTCGCCTCTTACGACATCCACGGGAAGACATGGAGTGGTACTATTCAAACCCGGCTACCACACGGGCCCTTATATAACTTTCTTCCTGGTTATATCTTTCGCCCAGCTAGTCTTATAGTCCAGTAACTTTATACATCGGTAGTATGCGTCAAAACCGGTAGTTCTGAATTTTTGCAGACTTGTTTATGATATAGGCCTAATGAATAATCCAAGTTTGTGACCTCGAGGGCCGAATGTAACTTTGTCAAAAATCGAAAAAACCGTGAAAAAATCGTTTTTATTTCAAATTTTGGCGATTATAACCCTAAAGGACTGGTTTTTGAAAAAACTATTATAAAACCTTTTTAAAGAAGACTAAATTTGCTACATTATGATACCAAAATTGTCTCCGTAGATCCAATAGTTTCCGAGATTTAGCCTTTCAAAGTTTATAATTTTTTCGAACTTCGCAATTTTTTGCAATTCTGTCGTTCTAAATGAATTTTGACCCTGATTATACTATCGAAGCCCTGTACACTTATGATGGGATGTTAAAAAAGATAATGAGGAGTGTGAACGATGATGTTAAAGCAAAGCTACGAATAATGAAGTAATTAAAAAAGAATAGTACAACAAAAGTTAATAAGTTTATTTGTTAGGAAATTGAGTAATATTCAAAATCATAAAGTCAAATTAATTTAGCCCTCTTGGAAGGTCCCAGTTGAGGTTCGTCCGTATCTTGATCGACGTATTGGGATGGCATATCCCCATCAGGGGATGGTAATAAATCGTCGACGTCTTGTGCCGTCAAATCATCCTCCATTTCGAGATCGGACAGATTGTCACCTTCTGGGTTATTAACTACAGCAACATCAGGTATATTGTCACAAGAGGCTCCGCTATAGTGCCTGCAGACTGATGAGCATTTTAATCCTGCCTTCCTGCAGCTGCACGCGTTCCCACAACCCTTCGTGCAGCTGCAAGAAATCATCTGCAAGAGGTGTTGTGGGGCTGAATCTCTGGTCATCATTTTGGGGTTGAGGCCTTGTGGCGTGGATATCCACCCTCAGGAAAGAGGGTTCAGTGTGACTCTTAACCATCCCGTCCTGCTAGAGTTGTTCGAGTGACATCTAAAATATTGCAAAAAATTGCGAGTTCGAAAAAAATGATAACCTTTGAAAGACTTAATCTCGGAAACTATTGGGTCCACAGATACAATGCTAGTATCATATTGTAGAAAATTTAGTCTTCTTCAAAAACATTCTTAGAAAGTTTTTTCAAAAACTAGTCCTTTAGGGTTATAAATCGCCAAAATTTGAAATAAAAACGTTTGTTTCACAGTTTTTTTGATTTTTGACAAAGTTGCGTTCGGCACTCGAGGTCACAAACTTGGATTATTCATTAGGCCAACATCATAAACAAGTCTGCAAAAATTCAGAACTACCGGAATTGAGGCATACTGCCCCATACTTTCAGGCGACAAAGTTACTGGATTATTAGTTATGTCCTCACTTTTGTAAATACTTATTTGTATATATTTTAGCTAAGAATATTAATGATTTTAATATTAAGTTGTAAATTGATTTAGTATTTGTAGTTGTAGTTAATGTACATAATTTATTTTATTTTTAGATTCCCCAACTGATGAATCAGCATCCTGTTTTTGGAAAAGCATTTTCACCGATCATGTGTAACTTCCAACCTTGACACTGGCAGAATTGTCCCACTGGACAGTGGCCATATATCAAAGAATTGAACTTGAACAAGAATGTATCACATTAAGTGTTAATTCTCATCTTCTTAGAATTATTCAATAATATAAAGTACATATACAATTTAAGACAAAACTTGCTAGTGCAATATTGTATGTAATGCGTGCTGCACCAATCCCAGATTATTAGTATAAGGGCATGGAGATGATGACAACATGATGTGTTCTGTGTATGATGGCTAATATGTAAAATAGATAAGTATAGGTTTCATTATAAGTCACAAACTTATATTCCGGAACAAATAATATGCCAAATTCTAATCTCTTTACATTTGACTTAAAACCATTAACATTTGAAATATCGAACAACTAATCTATTGGGGTTAAATGAAATTTTGCAAAATGACATATTGTTAAATTAACCTTCATTCGCGTAAAGCACTGATGATGCTTAACGCTTATTCATTAATGAATGAATATGAATTTGAAATTAAAGTTATTAATAAGCCTCTACAAAGTATTATGTTCACCTGATAGTAGCACATTATAAGTATTCTATAATTATTCCCTTTCACAATCATAATAAAGCGGAGGGTAGGATTTGAATTAGGATTAAAATAACAGAGGCCACATGCCAAGGTAAAGTATTTTTGATCTAACAACAACGATAATAAATAGATCACTATCACAAACAGGAAAATGGTAAATATTATTGCACTTATGTCAAATAAACAATATAGTTTACCACTAAACATTACCAACATAGGTATAGCATCTGAAACTAAATAAATCGACTTGGATCAAGGTAAAATGATCTAAAAGAAAGTACAACCTTAACTGAACAGGTATTATGAAATATGCACTTATAAGAATCTGATGTGATTCTGATACAAATATAAACAGTATTGAGTAATACCCACTATTATGGGCCGGATTATTGGCATTGCCGTGTTATTCTGTCCTCTAACGAACAAACTACATAATTCTAAAAATATTGTGTGCATTCTTTACTTGTCATCTTTCACCTTAGCCGAAAATTTGCGACGTGTTACGGGACGAATAATTACTGCACCCAAAGCTTTTATGCCACTGAACACCCGTTAAATAGACTTATTAGACAAAAACATGAGTTTTATAACAAAAGCTGATATTTTTCTCAGATTTTGGGTCAGATTGACAGCTCAATTTGGACATGTAAAACACCCATGAAATGGTCACTTTACAAAACACACCACCACTTACCTGGTCTGTTTCATTTTCGACGGCTTTATACGCATTACTTATGTGGCATAAATCACTGAAGGCCATTTAAATTAAAAATTATTTCTTGCCACGGCACATACGAGCTGCTAAGCCATTTTTTTCATTGACCTACATGTGTATAAATACGTACGTATTGCTCACTGAATAGTGTTGCTGTCACACAGCCAAGTTCGCCCGGAGAGTTGTTTTTGTTTGCGATATACAGGGAAAAACAAGATTTCAGTACTTTTGCTTCATGTACACCTTAAAATTAACTAACTTTACTTATATTTAACATTTTTTTTATGCTTACAATATTGTGCACCGCAAAATTCCCGCGCTTTCAATGTTTGTTTATACTTTTCTAAATATTTTTTTTATTTGTGTCTATTAATTTATCATTGGCCAATTACCTTATTAAAAAAATATTTGAGGACACAAAATTGTTTGATAGTAATTTGTTAGCCTGAATAGAAGGTTTTTCTTTCAATTCTTACTATTATTGTGAATAATAATGAACTCAATCATGGGAGTTCCGATAAACTCGCGAAACCTTCTACCTTTGTTATGGCAACCCCATGATTCTCGTGTTCGTATAGCATTTTTTAATAATTAAGGCCGTATTTAGTTTTAATTATACTACTTAATCTAAATGTAATATCATCATATACAAACCTGATTATCTTCAAATTGTAATTTAAGCCAGACTATGTGGACTGGCAATCGTTTTCAGTGTTTGAGTTATAGATTTTATTCGATTTTAGTCACAGATTGGGTAATGGGTATATCTATTTTTAGTTGGTAATATTCTTCTTTTACGTCAAACGCTCTTGTTTGTTCTGTCTATGCTTACCTTTTTCTTTTCACATTATTTTCTTATGTTTATTTTTATTGAATACAGCGCCATCTCCAGTCAGATTCATGCACTAAGACTTTCAGTCGTAACCACTCAGTCAAGTCATTTGTTTCGAACTAGCGAATAGATGACGCTGTAAACCTCCTTTAGTGAAATTCAAAGTTTTTAATTTCTAAGACAAGTTATGTAGGCTTGATATGAATTTTGTAGTGTTTAGGCATAACCTTGTCTTGCATCCGGCTAAAATCATCTTAGACTAACAGCGTAATGGTCAGTAATCCTAAACAATTATAAGCAGAACACTTTTATGGGTAGATAGACTGAAAGTTATTTAAAAAAATACTTTGACCAGTTTTATACAATATTCTTTCTTTTTAAATTAAAATACGACATGGTCATTCATTAGTCATTATATATGTATGTAGTTACTCGTGAAGTGTCGTGTCCCAATTTGGCTTTTTATTCGGTCCGACTGATTCTATGGTCCAATTCGGAAGTACATTCTAATTTAAAAAAACCAGCCAAGTGCGAGTCAGACTCACGCACCAAGGATTTCGTACGTCCACACAACCACAACATTATTATACTTTCAATTGTAAAAAGGTCGCGCTTTCAATAAGAATAATTTACATTGAAAACTAATTGCGTGATCTGGTGGTAGACTCTAACGGAATTGACGAAACTCCATAAAACTATAGGCGCACACATAGCCACTTTAATAATGTCACTAAAAAAACAAGCATGTGTTGTTTCATTTTTACCGTGGTGTTGTATTTTCTTTTCCTAGTAAATAATTCTCGCTGCTAAGGCGTGAAAAGTTGTATCTGTCACACGAGACCATATCGTGTATTTGAATCCTCGCTGCTTTCAGGATACAAACCTAGATCCACTCGTGATTTAATTATAGAATCCTTCGATTATTCTAGATTTATAACCTTAAAACCTGCACTCGCAGCAAAAACTAACTTCGCTGTCCAGTTGCACAATTAACTTAAGAACACTACGCGATGCTTTTACGGTGAAGAAAAACATCTTAAGGAAACCTGCACATTGGATCAGCAGAGTGAGAGAGTGGGTACGTAACGTAAGATAAAGATGCTGTGGCATCACGCCGCACAGCCCGTAGCCCGATGAAAAAAAAAGCCATTGGAATACTTATAAAGTCCTAGTGAGCAGGCAACATTTTTGGCGTCATCCCATTTGATTGACTATGGTTGGAGCGGGTACCTATTATTTTATAGAAAACCTCTTTCAAGGAACGTATTATTATTATTACGCATTATTTTCATTACATCGAAAGGCATTTCTCGCCGCATGAGTTCTTTTTGGTAGTCACAAGTCTAACCTAACCTACATATTTACCTAATGCTTAAAAACCATGACAACATCATCATTTCAGCAGAAAAAAGCGTTCGACGAAATTAAATTCGATGAAATATGCAATCGATGAAGCGAATTTCGATAAAATTATGGGTACCGGTTAGAGCCGCTATGTTTACTCTCTTTTCATTTATAATTAGGTAACCAGAGTTTAATTTGTCCTGTCACTCATAAGTTCATAACATTTTAGGGCGTGCATTCTCAATAACGTTGCATAAACTTACTCGTATGAGTTCTCTCACTCGATCGACCGCTTGGCAAGAATAACACGAATAAGAAGAGTTGTTGAAAGAATAACACCTCAGTGGCCCTAACAAGATACATTCGGCGAACTTTATCGTTATCGAAATGTATAGGATTGACGCAAGCCGGACGATTTCATCGAGGGTTTAAATTCCATACATTTTGCCAGATTTTGAAAGTAGTTTACGTTACCGTTTAAAATCTTGTCTAAGGCCACTGTTGCCCTAGATAAGAGACTAAATAAAATAAATTATTTAAAGATAATAAATTTTGACAGGTTTCGAAAATTGATTACGTTAGCGTTCATCTTGCCGAATGCCGGGTCGATTTGCAATTTGAAATGAAATAATAAAATAAATCAAATAAATTATTAATAAGTCGTTAAAAGTCATCTATAGAGTATAGTATAATTTTTGTTCAAAAAATAATTTGGTTTCTGTAAAGTCGGTATACGGACGATCATTTTATTGCTAGGCGATGGGCTTGCAACCTGCCACTAATATACACATCGTAAACATCTTAGCCTGTTTGTGCAAAATGTGGTCATAGAATTAACAACAAGTTGTTAGAGTTGTTGGTAATTCTGTAGCTATGCCTACCCCACTCTTGGATGAAGGCGTGATGGTATTTATGAATGTACTTATGTAATTTTACGTGATAACGTGAACGATGCGTCACAAGCCGTACAACGCTTAGGCCGATCGAGCCGTGCCTCTCTATCGCTTGTTCCGCGCTCTCGCTTGCACGCTCGGCTCAGGCGGAACGTGACAATGAGTCACACTTTTTCGAACGTGCAGCCGGCGTTCATTGATTTACAAGACGTTTTAGCGTCAAAAGATAAATAATCATTAGTCATTCAATTATTATTTTATTAAATGAAACTGACTAGTTGACCGATCAAGCAGAGCTGAAACCACTCCACTAATGCACTTGAGGAGGGATTCCTTGGATGTCCGATGCCGATTAGCCGATGGAGTAGCGGGAAACTAAATACGAGTATGATGTCCCGGGCGTGCTCTAGTAATTTATAATAATTAAATTACACTAATAAATAAGATATGAATAAAATGGAGGGAGTTAAAAAGGTGTTATTATGACATAGCTATGCAATTCATTTTACGTTGAGCGTCAAGGACAGAGCTATAGCAGTTATATAGCTCTGTCCTTTTCTCTCAGCGTAAAAATTACTGCATTGCTATGTCATAATACCCCCCAGGGCCTATATTCAAGACTGTAAAACAATGTTGTTTTTGATTTGTTATCGTACTCGGCCACCATCCTGGCACGTCAACAAGAGCTATTTTTTTTTATTTTTTTTTCCTGGACTCGCACGAATGCTTTTGCCATTACTCAATTTTTTTTTTAATTTTTTTTTTTATTATTAACAAAAATTAGGGAAACTAACACGGATTATTTTACTACTAAAAAACGGATGAAAAAACGGAAAGGATAAGGAACTATGGATCAGTACAGTAGTTGGTTATATTTTATAGCAGAATAAATAGATTACATGTAAAAAAGTATTGGAAGAAAGAATAAATATTATATTTTAATGTTGTTACAATTTATAAAAGATTCTATAAACAAATAAATAGAAGGATCAAGAGAGGAGAGTAGGATATTCATATTTGTAGGGAATGGGACATGGTAACAAGAGCTATGAAAACGTTGACAATACACTCTAAGCCATGGACTTGTACCTAAACTGGACTGAGTACTAACTTTTTCTAGTCAATCAAAATTGAACCGTATTACGAAGCAAGACAGTTACAATTATGTGATGATAGGAGATGAGGATGAGCGAGAGCAACCAACCCGAGGACGGTGTCCCCCTCACTCAAGTTGCCAATGTAAAAAAGGTAATGACATAGTGGTATTAAAGAATACTGTAAATAATTACCTGCTTATATACTAAATAGCTACATTTATATAACAGATATTTTACCTAATTTGTAAATGTTTAAGATTTTAACATTATTTACTGATTAAAACGGTATAAATAAAACACGGTATGAATAAAATATTGTGGTAATTGTAAATTTTGTCTGGTATCCCCAGCGTTGACATATTTGTTTAATGGCGTCGTTGAGCTCTTGTTTGTTGCCTTGTCGACTAAATTAGATTCATATTAAATGAGTAAAAATGGTGAAAATATGTTGCGAAGTATAAGTGTAAAGGGTTGTAGAAGTGAAAGAATTTTTCAAATCGGTCCAGTAGTTTCGGAGCCTATTCAATACAAACAACTAAGCAATCAAATCTTTCCTCTTTCTAATATTAGTATAGATTTAGATATATTTCTTACTTATTGTGAATTGACACATTTGTAACTTTAAAAAAATCATGATGTCCGCAGATGTACTTGGTCACCCTAATTAAAACGAGATGCAATTCTCTAGTATGGTTTCTCTGTCGGTCACACTTTTTTATCGCAGTACTCAGTTCAGTTTAGGTACAAGTCCATGCTCTAAGCACAAGCAGTAAAAACCATATTGTCTTTGACTTGTTATGGTATTGTTATTAAGTCGGCCGGCATTACTGTCAATTAAATTAAGAGCTATAAATACGATAACAGGTTAAAGACGATATAGCCCTGGTCAAAAGCAATATTGTTGGTCGTCATGTCAACGTTCCCAATTGACAACATTTAAAAAAAAAAAAGCATTATTGTTTTTTCGCGTTTATAATAGCTGGTTAAAAATTAGACTACCCGTATTTCTTGGTTTTTCTTTATTTAACTTAAATTCGTCGTTAATAATTTATTAAAGATATAGTCATTAAAAAGACCGTATATACAAAGTTAGGAATACTGATGTCGTGATCTTAGCCTGATATAAAATTCACTTGTCATTCACTGCCGTTCGTTCACAAATTTGTTATTCTGCGTAATTTAATTAATTACGTAATTTGTAGACGCCATTAAAATAAATAAACTATTTTGCGTAGAATTGAAAGCGTGTCGTCAGAATCAAGTAATCCGTCAGACAGATAAACAATGAACATGACAGTTGTATATTTTTTTGAATTCCTTTGGTAATAAATGGACTAAGGGCACTATAAGTTTATTCCTAACATTCACAATCCAACTTTTTTTACTGTTTTTCCTAAATATAAAAAAAACTACTGCATAAAAAAATCCAAAGATATTTTTACTGTAATCAGCAGTGTAAAATCTAGAAACGTGCACTTAGCTTAGCACAAAATGAATTGTTGTCAATTAAAGTAAAACTTACAATTATATGGATAAACTGCAATCTGATCATAATCGTTAAGTAATAGGCTGACCATGAATATTTAAAGACAATCAACGCTCCGAATCCAGTGCATACGCCAGTGCACCGGTAATTACAGCATCGGCAGCGGAGTGTCAAATCCCTTTGGGGTGCAATTGTATCGCGGTGCAGTGTAACATGCACTTCGCTTAATTGTTACGGTTTAGGACCAAAATGGTTAAGGCTTTGCATAACTGTGGCGATAGATATAGGTTGATTAAGTTTTAAAATAAGATCTTTATTTTATTGATTATAATATAAAGGATAGTGGGCAAAATGCTCCCAGCTCCGCCAGCCATATTATATTGAATATGACTCGAAACATCTAACAAAAATAATAATAATAGATCGTAATGATAATTAAACACCGTTAAATATTTTTTTTTGTTTATAAGGTTATTATTGAGTTTATTTTGTTAAAAAAAAGTTAAACCCATTCGGCTTAAAATAAATAGAGAACCCATGGACAGAATTTGATGCACATTGGTACGGAAGTCCATAGCTTTGATACCTTCTAAACAAAAGTAATCTAAGCTGTGGCGGACTGTGGTGTGCCGTCCAAACATTTTTGCCCACTATCCATTGTTTTTTTTTTAATTTTCATGATATTCACTCACACATTACCTATTTAATTTTGTAGTTAAAAGAGACTTTATCACGTACAATAATGATCATGAATGATTACCTTGACGTTTCGATCGTATTGCAACGACCGCGGTTACGGAAGACTGAAGAGGAATAAGAATAAGTGTATACTTATAAACAGAGGTCGCACTTTTGACGTCGATGACGTCCAAATAAGGAAATTTTGCATACAGAATGCTCTATTTTCATTGAACAGGTGTTTAGGTACTAACTGGTATAAATATAATAAATAATGTAAAATTAAAAGCGGTAAAATTATTAAAGTTAAATACAGCTTTAATAGCAATCAAAATACGGACCACGGCAGCAACAATTTTTTTTCACAATTTATTACTTATAATGGAAAGTTGAGTCTCTTTTATGAATGTCAATACACGTTGACACTGGGAGTCGATATGGACCTCTTTGGGAACACTGGGATAAAGGATAAAATGGTGGCAACGTTTCCGGGCGGATCTTGCACAAGGCCTACCACCACTAAAACAATACACATTACATTCCAAATTTAAATTATTTGAGCATTCAACTTGCTAACTCGTCATGTCACCTGCATTGCTTATTTAAATCAGAACGCACCCGTACGGCTAAATTCAACAAATTGGATAATGAACGCAGCGGGGAGCCGTCGGCCACACCGGCTTGGCGGGAAAAATGACGTCCGTTTGGGCGGGAGTGTACATGATTTGGATTTGTTTTGAATAAGGATAATTTCACGCACTTCAATCGAGATGCTAAATGAGGATATTCATGACCTTTTAACACAAACCACTATATTTATTTTGTTGGTTACATTATTAACCTACCCTAACCAAGTCTGTGAGAACGGTGACAAAATGTTCGATACATTTTCATACTTTAACTTTTGTTCATAATTAAAAATTAAAGGATACTTATGGAGTTTAGTTTTCATCGTTGGTTGGTCGTAATGAGGTGTTTTGATGTTGAATTCTTTGTAACTTTTCGTTATTATGACAGCTGAAACACATTCACTGGTTGACACAGACCTTTAAAGTTTTCCAACATGATCGGTCCTGTGCCACTTCCATGCAGCTGTTTAACGCTATGTTCAAAATCAAAAATCAAAATCAAAATCAAAATATTTTTATTGCATGACTGTAGGTATCAAGTATAATAATATTATACAGTTGTTAAAAAAAATATGTGTGTGTGCATCACTACAATCTACCATAAATATGGTGTAGAATAATTGACATAAGCCAATAAACAATAGGTAGTTATAAAAAACACTATTGTTCATTAAGTGTTAATTAATTTTCTAAGGAAATATTTAAGTGAAAAATGTAACCAATATAAAAACAAAAAAACTATACTCGTAAAGGCTACTTACATTCTAAACCATACACCTTTTATCTTTGTACATACTAACAAATTTGTCTTATGGTACATATTATATATGTAAATAGGTACTTTATTTACTTTTTGGTGTTTTTATTTACATTGACATATCTTATCACTAAACATAAATGCATAAATGCTAATCTAAGTAGGCAGGTAAAGTAATAAAGTAAAAGTCTATAGTAATAATAATAGTAGGTAGGTAATAATCTATGTCTATAGGCACCCGTTGTTCTCAAAAAAGTCTTTTAAATGGTAAAATTGCTTTTTTAAAAGCCATTTCAATAAACAATTCTTAAATTTATACAATTCGTACGATTTGAAACTATCTGGTATGTTATTAAAAATTTGGATGGACATGTAGTACATGCTTTTCGTTTCCGATGCTGTTCATTTCCGAACTGAATTAGGTACTTTACCCGATGATCTAACGGTGAAGAAAAACCGCGTGAAGAAACCTGCTTATTGGAACAGCAGTGTGTTCGTAAGACAATCCTACTAGGTCCAGCTAATTATTGTAGAACACTTAAAACTTCAGATAGCTTAAAACTTAGCATGGCGCTCAGGACTCAGGAGTGTCACGACGCATCTTCCTTGGATCCAGGCTATCTTTCATCATAGAACTTTTTTTTTTAAGTATGTAGCTATCACGATGATTACCGAATAATGTTTTAGGGCTGTAAAACAAGTGAATTGGAGGTTATCAAAAAGGGCAAAAATTAGGAATCCTGTGCGTCACGACATTCCTACTAATATTATAAATGCAAAAGTTTGTGTGTGTCTGTGTGTGTGTTATTTCTTCACGCTGCAACGTCTGGACGGATTTGGATGAAATTTGGAATGTATATTAAAAAAAACCCGGAAAATATAAAAAATCCCTAAGTAATAACGATAATCAGCATCTGCTCGGACGAAGTCGCGGGCAGAGGCTAGTTAACTATAGGTACTTCTATAGAACAAATGGTGGTATC
Source organism: Acleris emargana (assembly GCA_927399475.2). Classification (NCBI taxonomy): domain Eukaryota; kingdom Metazoa; phylum Arthropoda; class Insecta; order Lepidoptera; family Tortricidae; genus Acleris; species Acleris emargana. Next base: position 4,301,377 of record OV656858.1, read on the forward strand.
AGACGGTTGAAGATTGAATTAAATAAAAAGGTAACTAATTGTTGAGCCATAAGTAGGACCCTGTCACAGAAAGCCTATTGATTTGGTTAAATATTGTACCTGGTTAAGGACTAATTTGATACAGAGTTATCATCTTCAAATTGTCAACCAATCGTTTCGTATGGTTAATTTTCGTTACACAATGAACGTTAACGTTTTTAGGGTTCAGTATCCATAGGGTAAAAACGGCACCCTATTATTTACTAACACTGTTCGTCTGTCCGTCTGTCTCCAGACTGTATCTCATGAACCGTGATAGCTAGACAATTGGAATTTTCACAGATGATGTATTTGTGTTGCCGCTATAACAACAAATAATTACTATAAACAGAATAAAATGGATATTAAAGATTAAGATACCATACATCAAACGTGATTTTTTAGGATTAGGTAGACGCGTGAAATATTCACAGAATATTTAGGTAGTTGTCTTATGTTGTATAGATATGCTACGGAACCCTTCGTGCGTGATTACTACTCGCTCTTGGCCGGTTTTTTAATTGAGTTGTTAACTACGTAAGTACCTACTGGTTTTTGCTGACGCTATAATGACTAGGTTTTATGGTGGCCTAAACAATTAAATTGGTTCACTGTGCGTAGGTAGGTAGGTAGGTAGGTAGTCAGCTGCAGAGAAAAGTATACACCCCCTCCCGGTAAGGATTGTTTTTTTTCGAAAACCTGTATGGTTACATTTAAATGATTTTGAGTTTATGTGTAGACAATAGTAAAATCTTCGATTCACCGAAAAATCATATAAATTCAACCACAGGGGGTATCCTTTTCTCTGCAGCTGACTGTACTAAACTTACCAAGATAGTTAGAATAAAAAAAAAACTTGCAAAATGGATGCTAATTAATTAGTATGAAGATAGTTCCTAAAATGGCTTATTGGTAAAAAAAAAATACTAAATAAAAACTGGTATTGCAGGTAACCCAACTATACCAATTATACTTATTAGTAATAATTGATGTGTCACATATCACATAAAAGCATACACAATTTTACTTATTTGCCAGCATCTGAAACTACTTTACTACTCCCAAAAACACTGGCCGTAAACAATCCAACTTAAAAAAAAAACATCAATAAAAGCAAAAAATCGAACACAATCGAATCAAGAGTCCGTCGGCCGTGAGCGCAAGCGAGATGTCCACACGTGATCTTTAGCGTGTCGGAGCGGGACGGCTATAGCGTTAATCCTATTGGCTTATACCGGGCGACGTTTGCCACGATTGGTCGCCGTGCCTTACTGAACTGTCACTGAGCTCGGTTAGGGGGCGAGCGGTAATTCGGGGACAAACCCCCCTAAAGGGTCGTGGGGAGGCGGGTGGAAAGCCGTTTCACAGAATGGAGTTTGGCGATTGACTTGTGGGTAGTTTTCAGGGTTCCTTTGAACTTGGAACGTTGCTATTTTAGTTTTATCTTTTTCTTAGCAGTGTTGTTGGAATTTTTAATTGATGAGAGGGTAAAAATGGTATGACGTTTGTCTGTTAAGTAGATGTTCAACTATTTTTGGTGTTTTTTTTTTGTTTAATGTAGGTACATAATATTTTCAATTTATAGCTAATGTACACTCAGGGTCAAAAATGACGGGTCAGGGTACGTTTTTCATACAAACGAGTTCCTTGTCTTGGGTATTTTGTTTTGTGTAAGATTTAATGGTGGTACTCCGAGGTTTAATAAAGGAGGTCAACAGTTCTGAAGATACCTAACTTATCGCACAATCAACACTACAGCGAGAGAGTTTGGGCCAGCATTTGGATTTCCTTACATTTTATTGCCATTTCAGATGTTTTTCTGAACATACACAATTTTGGCGTTAACCGCAGATTCAATCAGTTGGGTATCCTAGGCACTCTGGAAGTTCTGTATGGATGCTCGAGGTATATACGTCATCAGATTTCACTAAAAGCTCTTTAATATGAAAAACGCACTCGACCCGATTTTTTTGCCCGTGTGTGTATAAAATTCCCGTGTCACAATGTTTGTAATAAAACTCCTCCGAAACGGCCTGACCGATTCTTATGAAATTTGGTGTGTATATTTAGTAGTTCTGAGAATAGGACGTGAACTATTTAATAAGGTTTGTATGAAATAAAATACACCCAGGCGGCGCCAGGCGCGGACAAGCCTGTTAGCAAGTTGTTTGAGGCTCATGTTTGCTATCACAAAAGAATTTCATTTTCTGCCATTTCATTTGTATTGAGCCCGCTTAGGCAGTAATAGCAGTTTTTTATCATTCAACAGTGTTTCTTTTTCACATCAAAATTCTGGTCACCGATTGGAAAAAAAACAGTGGAAATCAAAAATATATTAATACTAGATGTTGTATAATTTTTAGAACTCAATATCGGTTTAGACTTCTTTTGGTGGTGTTACAAGAAAACATATAGACGGACAAACATACTTACACCGAACTTTAACTATAAGGTTTCCATGTTTAATATATATTAGGTACTGTTAAAATGTTACAATTCACTAAACTCAGGAGCAAATATTCACGCTTCTCACATTATACTTACCCGGGGACCCAACCTTGGGCCGCTACATTCGGAAGCAGAGATAATACCAACATGCAATGTCATTTTGAAAGACGGGCCCCTTCGTGAATCGAAATTACTAAGAACATCAAAAAGTATATCAAGTTGCAACAATGCGGAGTTGTAACGGACACACACTTGAGCTTCTGTTGGTGCTATTGCGTATTTAAAAAAAAGAGCCTAACTTTGCTATTTATTTTTGAACGGAACCACCTCACCAATCAGAAATATTTCAACCGGCAACGCTGAAATGTGGTCCAAACGTAATCGATAAAACGAAACTAAAACGGAAACTATAGGAAAAGGAATAAAACATTATTCATAAGTGCTACGCGTATTTTCAGTGCTACGGGCTACGACGTAGATTCTTCGTAGCATGAAGTAAAATCTATTTTAAAAGAGGTTTTGCATCGGCAAGGTTTTTTTATGCTGTGTATTAGTATACACAGGAACATAGGGACGAAGGGGTTAATTTGGTGTTTTCATTTTATTTTGGGTTAGGATTTAATTTAAAGGTTTAATGGACTATTTAGTTAATTATCGTTGGACTGTAGTCTGAAACCTAGAATAAATCGCTACTTTTTCTAGTAACTTCTAACTAGGCAGTCGTCGTGATAGTAAAATACCTAAACGTCAAATGTCATTTCCCGGGACAGTCTGTGATTGGCTGACAGGCGCGCGGGAAACGTTGACTTTTCCTCTCTGACGGGACTTTTCGCGGGAACCACGCCCTCGCGAATCTTATTGGACGACGAATCAAAAGTTATTGTGGTTCATCGTCCATCAACATGTGTAAGTATGCTTGGCTGATATCTAATGTACAAAACAGCTCACCGCCATTCATTTCTACCAAAATATCTTGTATGATAGGTATCGGGTACTGTTCATCCTTAATAGCTTTATTCAAAGTGACTTTGTAATCCGCGCACAAGCGTATGCTGCCGTTAGGTTTTACAACTGGAACAACTGGTGTGCCCCACTCCGAATTGTCAACTTTGGTAATTACTCCCTGGTTGTTGTGTTGGTACCTAATTTTATTGCGTACCTATTTACCTTAGAGATATTATTATCGCATGTTTGTTATTATAATAATATTATGACTATTTATTTTAATTTTATTATGATAATGTATACGTTTTGTTTGAGAATAGTATTAATAAATACATTAAATACCTAACCAATTAAGTTCCAATACCCACAAGTTTTGTAAAGACGGAAGTGGCACAAAAAAGACAATAGTTTTTTGTTTTCAGTTTATATTAATAAGTATCTTAACTAATTAATGTTGGATAACTTTTATTACTTACTTACCTGTTGGTAAGCCTAAGATGGTCTTAGACAATTTTTATTTCCAAAGCAAGCTTCTCTAAAACACATAAAAGTAACCAAAACACGAATTCAATTTCGCAAACGGTCATTATTTTAAATGGCGGACGCCGTAATGCCACAAATTAAAGCTTAAAACGGGCGCTTAACAGCTGACCCAAAATCGAACCCCCCTGTCTGGGGGAATACAGGCTACAGTCGAAAAGCAACGGGGCGGGGCACGCCACGCCTTCGGACGCCAAGCGACGACGCGTCAAAAGTGCCCCGGCCGTGGCACAGCGCGCGCGGCTCGTGCCTCCCCGCCGAAAAAAAAACGAACGTCAAAAGTGTACTGTCAGATTTTGGAGGGAATTTTAGGTATTTTATTGTGCTAGCGGACTAAAATAATTGAATTTATTTTAAATGTATAAAAATACTACTATTACAAAATAACTTTATTTATTCTTGTTTACCATTTCTCGCTTCATTTTTTATTTTATAAATGTAATTATGATTTCGGCACAGCTGCTTTAATTTGAAAACGTTGAGGATGTAATTAAAATCATAAGTATTGTTAAACAAATAGCTATTCAAATATATTTAACTATTAGCAGAAGTAAGAAGCACTTGATTAAATAGTCGAATGATGTCATTTTTGAGTTTTGCCGTTTAATTTTCAATTCCGTGAATATTCGAGTTAAATTTTAAAATTTGACGATTTAGGTTATGAAATAATATGGTTCATGGAGATAACAAATAATAAATGATAACACTAAGTCCCTGTCATCTGCAGCTGTAAAAGATATAGATGACAAAATTGGTTATTTATCAATTATTATTATCTTAAAGAAACTTTTAAAAAGAAACCAACTTTATCTTGAGCTACAAATTGATCAATCTCTAAAATATTAAATCCAATTAAGAGAACCAATCAATTGGCAACAGTTACTTTGTTATAAAGTTCAAAAACAATGGAAATCAGTTTAGATCCGCAATGGCAGCATCAATAAATTGTCAACCTAATCAATAAAGATAAAATGATCAGTATATTCTAAGCTCTACGTAGTGAAAATTAAGCTTTGGTAAAATATAAAGACTTAATTGAAACAAAAAAAAAAACTTTTTTTCATTTATCATAAGCGGTTAACATTTTTTTATTATTTTACCGTGTCGCGTATGTTTGCATATATCAGCATTTAAATTATTAATTTTATTGTTAACAGTTAACTCACGTTGTTATCAACTATCAATTATCATCAAAACCATGAAAGACTAATATTGAGTGAAATATTGTGACAAGTGTATTACCATATAAAAGACTCAATTCAAGATGGAGGTTGCACAGACTCCACTGCAGCTAACCACAGATCACCAGGACGGCAGAATGATGGGTAACTTTTTTAAGTATTATTTTTTTAAAAGAAAGGGCAGCGACGGTGGCGTTTTTGCTGCCATAGCTCAAATTGCGCATTGGGTCCCGTAATCACGGCTGTTTAGCCATGAACTGGCTCAATTTTGACTTTCTTCCTTGGTAAAGATAAATCTAGTTTTAGTGTTAAATCCAGATTTAAGTCTGACAGTTTCAAATAATTCTACAGGGAAGATTTTAGAAATACTCAGTAAGTAGGTAGGTACCTTTGCAGTTAAGTCACATGTCGGTTGTGTATTCTGGCTACAGCTTTAGAACTACTAAATGTATTTTTTGAGATTTTCACCCGATTTTAGGGCTCCGTAGTCAACATAGAACCCCTTATAGTTTCGCCATGTCCGTCTGCCCGCGGTTTAATTGGTAGACTCCTAGTACCTACTTACAAAGCTGTCATTTAGCATAGTCATAGATTAAAATAGCGCTGACAAAGTTGTAAAATCAAATCTCGTTTTTCTTTCGGTTACCTCCTATACAATGTAAAACAAAAATAATATTTTTATCATGTTGAAAAAATCGTTATGTACTTATATTTTTTTATAATTTTTTTATGTTCCGGAGTCGTTTAAGATATATTGAACTCGAAAAATTGTGTTTAGTTCGAGCGTGAAGTGTCGCCAATACTACAAGTACGAAATAAAAATCTGAAACTATCTTATATTAGTATTAAACACATTAGTACATATAACGAACTTGATAGGAAAACCATCACGACTAAATACTTTTTGGATTGGTTTGTGAGATACTGGCAGCTTAAAGTATATTCTAACTTTAAATAGAAAAGTGGGGGCCATTTGCAACGTTAAAAGATGGCGGACGTGTAATTTGTTTTAGACTTTAATTTTTGGGTAATTAGGTGTTCAAAGTTCTTCTCTGATAGTGATTTGTACTTTTTATGCCTTAGTGTCGCACAGTGATTGAAGACTTGGACTTATTTCGTGTATCTGGCATCTTTCTTCTCGTTTCAAGTGGACTCGCAGTGGTGCAGAGGTTAAAACTATCTTGACCTCTGACCTACAAATCACCGTACAACGTTGCCCCCAATCTTCCTAGAGAAGATTGGATTGTGTTTTATACTCATATAAACCTTGACACTGGCGAAATCACTTCACGTGGAAGCCATATCCCTGCGGTAGTAGCTGTTCAAGTCGCCGCGGGGGCAAAAAAATAAAATAAAATAGAAAAGTGTTGTTTTTTTGAGATATTTTTTTGTATTGGTTGTAAAGGCTTCGGAACAGAACCCTACACTGAGCGTGGTTTTAAATTGTATTAGGACAATACGTGACTTAGGTTTAAAACTATAATATATATTTAACCCAAGCAAATCGGGAACGCGTTCCTTTTTAGTACAATAATAATCGCAAATAACTTTAAACCGATTGGCTCAACCGAATTTAATGAAACTTAGCTAAAACTGGAACCGGCACCGTAATACAGCTTTCAAATAAAATAATGTAATGCTTCAGTCGGGTAAAAATAGGCATTAGCTAGACGATGACAGATATAGAGGTACAAACACAATACGTTATTTTTAACGTATTGTGTTTGTACCTCACGATTTTAGCGATGAATTTGATAATATGTTTTAACATTAATAATATCCTTTAAAATAACCCCGCAATGTGCGAGTTGGAGTCGCACACGAAGCGTTCCGTATATAATTTTTTGTTATTTTTTACGTCAGTTAAATTACTCACTTTTTGATCATTTCATGTATCTACCTACCTAGATAGTTCAAGAGATATACGGCGATTCTTAAGGTCGAGCAAAAATCGCCGGAAAATCGCGGTTCTTGTAATATTCTTTTATCTTATTCTCGGCTCTAACGATATCGATGATACCTACGTGCAATATACCTAAGCGTTTACAGGGGCGAAAAATCTGTCAAGTTGTAATCTTCGGTAAAATTCGTTTTGAATCCCAGCGACGCTCGGGCTTCCAGATACTTCTTTTTATTTGTTGTTATGGCGGAAATAGTTAGAAAACTCCGTGAAAATGTTCAACTGCCTATTATGGTTCACGAGATACAGTACAGCCCTCTGACAGACATAAAGATAAACAGATGGACAGCCTAAGTTATGAAATAGGGTCGCTTGCCACCCTTTGGGTAGGGAACCCTAAAAAAGGAAAACAGTGACATACGTTGATAACATGTACTTGCGGTACCTTTACTAAAATTTTGTAACGTATAGGTGAAAAACTTAAGTAAATGACCTCTTGCATGTAGTTGTAACACGTCTGTATAGATCGTTCGACATTATTTATTTGAAATTTAACGTAAATTCCATATTCTTAGTGTTGTACACAACTAACAACGCAAGAGGTTATTTTCTTAAGTTTTCACCTATGACGTATCTGTAGTGCGGATTATGAAATTTGTTCTTGTTTTTCAGATTAACTAGAATATCGATCATCTCGTATAAATATTTGCATATGTTTTGTTAGAACAAGGACACTACTTAGGAAGAATCAAATTAGGGAAATAAACGTTTTCCATTAACGCCCAATTTAATCCTGAAATATTTTTATCATACAAGCAGATTTGACTTAACTACCTTTGACCATAAAACCTTAAATAATCCAACAAACTACAATCAAATAAATCCACTCAAAAACAATTGGCTGCTGCGAACAACCGAATTATATTCGAATTTTTCACGCTCGCCACACTGTATTTTTTAATGCAAGCCACGACATTAGTATTCTGTTCTCGCCTGCCAGTAACTCGGGGTCTATTTGACTGATTTTCAGCCCGCTCCATGATTTGCCACTTTACCCGGTCAGAGTGTGTTCTGAATATAAAACAGCCAATAGGAGCGGAGATGGGGATTTGAAATTTCATTTTCGTTCCAGAATAATGCGTTCGCATTTCGAATATTGAGCTTTTATTCAGCTAGTCTTTGGAGTTGATACGTGGCAGCCATTTTTGCTGGAGCAAGAAGGCTAACTTACGAAAATGTTTTAATTTGTATGTACGTGTTTTATGCATATGCATAGTCGTATCAATACCTGATTTTCTGCTGTTAGATTTTTAAGTAATTTCAACGAATTTGATTGCTTCTTGAGATCTAATATCCGAGAAGTGGAAGTCTTTCAGCTAATATGATGTGATGATAATGTTCCTAGTTAAGTACAGTGCAATACGAGTACAGTCTGTATGAGCAGTTAGAAGGTGCTTCAGGTTTGTACTTCTCTGTCAGAGCGTATGAAAGCGAGTGAGGGACAAGTACAAAGCCGAAGCACCTAAGAGCTATCGCCCTCGCTCTCGCTCTTAAAAAACCTTTGGATGTGTACTCCTTTCTTTACTCGTTCTCATACACACTTATTCTAGCGGCTAACTGACTTTACCCGGCCTCGAAAGACTTTTTGACAAAGAAACAAAACTACATTCGTATCTAAAAAATCTGTCAAGTGAGACTTTGACTCGCGGACCAAGGGTTCCGTACTTACAGTATTAGGTATCATTACATTCCAATTTTAATTCGATTTCGAATCGAATCAGTGCGAACCCAACTCACCCTTGACCAATTTTTGGTATTTGTTGTTTTTCTTCAGGCATTGTTCTATAACCGTACCGATGTTTGTATGTTGATGTAAAAATACCTTGAAAAAAAAGTTTCTTGTATGGAACCCTCTTTATTATTTCACTTTTTTTTTTTTTTACTTTTTAGTAGATCCCCGTAATAACACATATGCTGGAAAAAAAATGACCCGCTCTCTTTCACGGGTCAAAAGATACAGCTCTTTAAAGCTAGGACGGATGGACGGACGAACGGACGGACGCACGGAACCTTAAAAAAAATCATCTAGGAAATACGAATTGTAACTTGTGCTATAGTATAGATATAAAAGTAGTTCATCTTCGGCCGTTTAGTAATTTCTGTTACCTATTGCTGCTCGGAACCTAACGCTCGATACTTAATATACAAACCACCAAAAGCGGCGAAGGCGCGGCCCTGACAAACCGGCTTGTGCCGTCCTGTTGAGTTTGCTTGTGGTGGCTCGCAGCGCGTATGGTCGAGGCACGCATGCACAGCGCACGATATATATGAAGATGAACTACTGCTTATACTGTGCCCTACTAAACAAATATCTTATCTCAAAAATGACCGGAAATGTTGACATTACTAACTACTGAGACGCGAAGTACATCGATTAAAGACATTTCCCAAATAAAAAAAATATGACATTGCGGGCTTGTGTAGCGAGCACGCAATGTCATATTGCATACAAATTTCATTGTTATCTAGTTTGTAACTTTAAAAAAAGTGAAAACGGCCATATTAAACTGAGGGCACAAGTCTTATACATCCATATTTTATTCGAAATGTAACTTTTTTATCTGAGTCTGGAATAGCTTGAGTTTTTTTTTTCTAAAAAAGCCTGCGTTTCTCCTGGTCATAAACATAAAGGCGGTAAAGAGTGATGTTATTTCACGTGAAGTTTCTATTTATATGCGATTTGTATCTTGCGATTTTTGAGAAAAGCACTATATATGGGTCATTCTACTTTTCGATACCTAAAATAGAAATGATAATTTAACATCCATTATAAAAATTCGTAGATATCTTGAGATAATTTCACAGCAGTCCCACATTAATTTTCAACCAGATCTCACGTTATATTGTAAATTTACCCACTATTTTTGTCATTTTTGTATATAAAACACGAATTTGCTGCTCAAATTACCACTTCGTTACCAGTCTCAGCGTCCCTTTACGAATAACGACCACTGCGTTACTATTATTGCCTTTTTTTACACAGCCCAACCCAATTTAGAAATAAAAAATATTCAAGTATGTCGATCAGAATCCGAATATTGTGTGCATTTTTAAGATTATCTAGTTTTGTTGAAAATTATGACTCCAAATTTACGTTCACGTTAAGGGACGTTTTATTAGGCATCGAAAAGTAGAATGGCCGATATGCCTAAGCAGGAATGGCAATTGCCTGCTTCACTGCCTAGGCAATAATGTACTATTATACGTCGAACCATCAACTGAAGAAAACAAGAATCCCCTCCCTTGACAGCATAAAAAAAAGTTACGTCCTCCGAAAGTCGCAGACACAAACAGCCGTAGGAAGCGTTTAAACCCGGCTTCGGAGGGCAAGGGGGTGGAAATTAATCAGAGAGGCTCAAGGGCTTGCCGCGTCAAAAGAAAGGAGAATAAAACGGCAAGCGACAAAGTTTGTACGGGCGACGCGACGCCGGCACAGCGGTGCGGTGGAGCGGAGATAGGTTTATTCGGATAGTGCTGAGGCCTTAGGTGTAGTTTGGCAAGTGTTTGGAAAATATGCGCTGTTTGGAGAGAAATTGAGAAGCCATGAAGTTTAAAAAAAAAAAATGGTTTTTTGACTTTGTTTTACATAAAACACAAATTCCAAAGGGAGCTAGACAAGATGCATAAAGCTGACTTTAGCTCTTTTTTGAAAACTGACAAAATGAGTAGAATTGACGCAAGCTGACAATATTTCGCTTCCGCTCTTATGTCATTCTGTCCGTTTTCTAAAATCGTGCCTAGACCTTATTTGAGTGTCAGCAGTTGTAAAATAAAGTTGGGACATTTTTACCAAGCGTCTCGCACAGATTCGTTTAAAATATTTAATGAGTAATTAAATAGTTTACCCTTGTTACATTGACGACACTCGTATCAATGCATAGGAGGTATAAATTTGTAAAAAAAAAAATTGGTTGGCAGGCAAAAAAAACAATAAAACTTCGGCAGAAAAAGCTTTCCAGGATTTGCAACATTCTATGAAACGTTATGGTAATATAACCGCCTCTCAAATAAATATACACCCACGTCGACTCCACACCTCCCATGCGCGGTAAGTGCCGTGCTACTGTAACATTGATTTATCTTGATACCGCTCTCGAGTCTGACTTCCAATTTTCTCCAACGGCGTTTTTATGTCTTAGGACATTCCCTTTTCCCCCACTTCCACTTTGAGGCTGGATCGTATATAGCCAATTTTATGATTCCGAAGCTGTACGTTGTTGTATGGGCGCGGAAAGTAAGTGATTCTTGGACGTGTGAGTTGGATGATCTAGATACACTACTCTTAATAATTGAAGGAAGTGATAATTACGGCTCGCAATGCCTAAGGATTCGTTCATATAAACATACAAACCTATCCCGAAATTGCATGGCCTAGTTCATCCCTAATTCATACTAGAATGTAGCTCTGTGCTTGTTTGTCGGTTTGTTACGCTTTCACGTCTAAGCCGCTAAACCGATTTCGATAAAATTTGGTATAGAGACAGCTAAAACCCCGTGAAACGACATAGGATACTTTTTATCACAATTTTTTTTACATTAACTGGTGGAAAAGCGATTAACCACTTCTACGCGGACAGACTCACGGGCTAGTAATGTCAGATGTGAAAGTAAGATTTCTTTTTCCGCCCGACCCGCCCTCAGTATATGTCCGTTTTCTGCAACAACCCCGTACATATCCAGAATTTATTATACATAAAAACCTTCCTCTTGAACACTCTATCTATTGATTAAAACCGTTTTTAAATATGTTACGTAGTTTAAAAGATCTAAGCATACATACAGAGGGACAGACGGCGGGGAGCGAGTTTGATTTATACTAGGGTAAAAGCACCAGTGGTCAGCCAGAGCCCTTTAGTCGGCCTCTGCCTATACTTTGTGTGATTGGGAAGAGTAGGATAGATATATTTCCCACTCTTCGCACTCATATAAGGTCGACTACAGGTCTCTGGCTGACCAAAGGTGACTTTACCCTATGTAAAGATATGAAAGTTTACATAGCTTGGAAACACACATTTTATACATAGTATGGAGTGGAGAAGGCAAAAAAGTAAACAGGCCACCTGATGGTAAGTGGGATCTGTGAAACGATATTTGTATTATCAAGACTGCAATCCGAAGACTGCAATCCTAAGGGCGCAAATGCGTTGCCAACCCTGAGGACTAAGATGGAATGCTTCTATGCTGGTTTTTTCACCGGTTTTCTTATTCCCATACCGGAACATAACAATGTGAACACTGCTGCTTAGCGGTACGTTTCGTAAGGAAATAGGAATACCTACTTCTGCAAGGACGGAGTCGCGGGCACAAGCTTGTATTATAAAGTAAAAAAAAAATGCATTCAAAATTCAAAATATTTATTCAGTAAATTGGCCACATGAGGGCACTTTTACACGTCGTCGGTAACATGGAATGAATCTACTAGCGCTTCGGACAAGACCATCATTGCGGAGAAGAAGCGCCGCAAGAAACTCGACTAACTAACAAAATTGTAAAAATTTATACCTATTTAGATTTTCTTATTTACTTTGGTCTCTACTCTATCCCAATTGCCAAAAAGCATTTGAAATTCATCTCACTTGCCAATTGAATTTTAAAACGGAATAAAATCAAGCAATAAACATTTAATCTTGATATGGCTAATAAAATAACAATTGCAAATTGCACCCCTTCATTTAATAGCATTTCTACTTCATACGATAAGCAGAACCCTCGGCATCAAACCACCCAAAACTAAGGGACCCTTGTTACCAACAATTATGAGTCTAAGTTCCTTGTATTAAGTGCTGCGCGAAGGGCCAACGTTTTATGGTGGAAGGGTAGTACTAATGTGGCAAATCAATTAAGTGATTGAGGGTTCTAATGTGGGGCTGAATTAATTTGATATGGTTCTGGTCAAATCAGGACTCGATCAAAACATTTCTCGAACGGAACAAGATGAGATAGAAAGTATGAAAGGGACAGGAATATCGATTAAAATTTTTGAGACGAGATTTGTTTGGGATTGTAATCAAATCAAATAAAATAAAATAAATGTATTTGCTAGAATGCAAATTAAAGTGTTACAAAATAATATTCCAGTGTATTAAGCCCTTGCAAGCTTGCAAATATTTCGTTGATTTTAAATCTACTAAGCATGTCAAAAAAATAAAGAAAAAAAACAATAAAAATAATAGTAATACATTATTCAAATAATAATATGGATTATTATTCATTTACATTAAATTTTAAATAATCTTGTACACTATAAAAACATTTATCCATGAGCCATTTTGTCAATATGCGCTTGAAAAGGCTTCCTGTAAGCGACTTCATACTTTCTGGTAAACATACATTCAAGTAATTTGATTTCTATTACAGTACAACAAACCTTTATTCCCTTAGTCGCCTCTTACGACTTCCACGGGAAGACAAGGAGTGGTACAATTCTAAGCCGGCAACCACACGGCAAATGGTATGGTTAATTACAGTTAAAATATTACCGCCGTAAAGGTGTTAATAAAATTAGCAAAATAGCAGGCAGAGCATAGTTACATACATACATACCTTCACGCCTTCATTCCCAGAGTGGGGTAGGCAGAGCTACAGAATTACCAACCACTCTGAAAACTTGTTGATAACTGTGTAACCACAATTTGCACAATTAGGCTAAGATGTTTAATTAATGGTATGGTTAATTACAGTTAAATATTTTACCGCCGTAAAGGTGTTAATCAAACTAGCAAAATAGCAGAGCATAGTTGAGCACACCAAAACTAAAACCTTTCAACGCCATAAGCAAAATTGGAGAATTAATCAAATCTGCAACTATTGTGTGCTAATTTATAAATCCCCCAACAATGCCCTCGCGCACAATCACGTGTTGCGACTGCACTTGGCAGCTCGTAAAGGTAGTCACACAATGCACGCTGGTCCACCAATTACAAGCGCGGCGGGGTACTGAGTGGAGACAGGAGACGTCACGTCACATTTGTGTTGATGCCCTTACATTTTGTCTTAATATAGCTGTGTTGTGGCAATAAAAAGGGATGGCTGTCTGTTTCAGAGGGTTGTTGGCTTGAAATTTTGTGCCTGCTTTTTTCTACTCTAGAAGCATTATTGTTTTTGGCATGTTGTTATCCTATTACCAACCTTACGATAGCTGCAACTCTCTCTTCTAGGCGGTAAAATCGAAATCACCTTATTATTATTATTTATTTATTCAATGGCAACTGGTGAGCAAACATTTCTGCCAATGTCAAGTTTATATTTTATATTTACGTATCAAAAAAATCATCAGGCAACGTTGTACGGTGATCCTCTAGCCCCTGTGAAGCGATGCAGGTAGAACTTTACGAAGACCAGATGGGATTTTCTTGGAGCAAACCTTCCAAAGGCGATACGTGTTCAAACTTGAATTCTTGAATACTGCACATTTTAATGTAAATTTACTGCATATTAATACATCTTTACTATCCATTAAACAACAAAATATGCAAAAAAATGGAAACAATTAAGACTTTGCTTTGACGTTATGGTATTTTTAACTCGGCAGCCATTACTGTCAAGTAAATAAGAGCTGTCAAAAATTTGACAATACGATAACAGGGGGGTTATTATGACCTAACTTTGCAATTCAGTTTACGGTGAGCGTAAAGGACAGAGCTATATAACTGCTATAGCTCTGTCCTTTTCTCTCAGCGTAAACTGAGCTGTATAGCTATGTCATAATAATCCAGCAGGTCAAAAACGATTTGGTTTTTACAGTGTTAAATAGAAGCCGTTTACTTGACGCCGGCCGAGTTAAAAACAGTAGGTACCATGACATTAGAGATGTATACAGTTTTACTGAGTGTTTAGAATAGAGCCTGTGCCGTATTTAATTTATAATTTACTTTAATTAATTTCTTTCATTTTTAAGCTATTGCATAGCTTCTATCGCGGGCCTTGAGCGCGGGGACCGAATCCAGAAATTCCGTAACGAAAAAACCTCACGCTCCCCACTCCGACGGGCAAGGAGGTGTGGCTTGAAGGCCGTGCATCGTCTAACGTCGTTTCAGTTCGGCAGTCTTCGACACGGCGTTGTGTGCGTTTGTACGACATGCAATAGCTTTACCGCGGCAGTCCCCGAGTGCCACACGTCTTTTGTTTTTTAATATTGGGAAAAAGATATTACTTATCATTAAAAATGTCAGAGTTTACTATCATGTCAGGTTTGAATGATGTGAATCATGGTTAAGTTAGAGATTATTCATCATCATCATGTCAGCCGAAAGACGTCCACTGCTGGACATAGGCCTCCCCCAAGGCTCTCCAAGACTGATGGCCGATGGGGTCAGAAGGTTCTTGAGTGGCGTCCGTGGACACGAGCTGTGGGTAGGCTTCCAACAAAATGGAGTGACGACCTTGTAAGGATCGCGGGATGCGAAAAGCACAAGAGATTATTATCAACGGGATATTATACTTTTTCATTATTGTTATCATTACCTAACATATTTTTTTTACAATTAAAACGGCTGTAACTAAAAAAAAACCTTACACGAACACTCAGTATAACTTAACTTAATAAAAAATCGGACTAGTCAAACCCACGTTGGCATTTTCGAACCGCAACGAACCAAGCAGTGAAAATGTAAAACTAGCCACCCGCCCTCACTTCGCTTAGGATTCATCTGTGGTTTCTGTAATTATAATCCAGATTTTTATACATTAAAACCTTCCTCTTGAATTACTCTATCTAGTGATGAAAACCAAATGAAAATCCGTTGCGCAATTTGAAAGATCTTAGAACAGACCGACGGCGGCGGGTAACTACTTTGTTTATACACTGTGTTTTTTTTGGTGATCAGGAACCAATTTTTCTAATTCATTTATTCATGGCGATCACGTTTAAGTCGCAGTTACATGAAACAAAACTTATTTTTTTATGTAATTTTTTTATTTTGATAATATCTTTTAATTGAAATTAATTGTCACCCTACTGATTGACAACATTTGAAAAAAATGGCATTATTGTTTTTTCTCGTTTATAATAGCTGGTTAAAAATTAGACTACCCGTATTTCTTGGTTTTTCTTTATTTAACTTAAATTCGTCGTTAATAATTTATTAAAGAAATAGTCATTAAAAAGACCGTATATACAAAGTTAGGAATACTGATGTCGTGATCTTAGCCTGATATAAAATAAAAAAAGTAACTTTAAACAGAAACAAAACTGACTGTCGTCATGTCATGTCACTCATTCGCTGCCATTCGTTCACTTTGTTATTTTGCGTAATTTAATTAGTTACGTAATTTGTAGACGCCATTAAAATAAATAAACTATTTTGCGTAGAATCGAAAGCGTGTCATTAGAATCAAGTAATCCGTCGGACAGATGAAAAATGAACATGACAGTTGTACCTATTATGTTTTTCAATTCCTTTGGTAATAAATGGACTAAGGGCATTATAAGTGTATTCCTAACATTCATAATCCAACTTTTTTTACAGTTTCTACTAAATATAATAAAAACTACTGCATAAAAAAATCCAAAGATATTTTTACTGTAATCAGCAGTGTAAAATCTAGAAACGGTATTTTATTTTACTACCTTAGCACAAAATGAACTGTTGTCAATTGTTTAGTCTATGAGTTTACAACCTTTTTCAAAAGATAGTAAATTTAATGACAGTGAACAAATTATTAGTAAAAAATTAGTAAGTAATATCTGTCAAATTTCCCACCAAAGCGATGGCACTTGACGTATCTACTTCACTTCAATAATTTATGTAGGATGTCCATGTATCCAGTGGTGATTGGTTTTAACAATATCCTTAACTTATATAAATTAAATAGTGACTTAATTGTTTGAGACATCAACCATTAAATTCAATTTTTGCTGCTAAGTAATTAATAATTTTCAACTCCTGATCACCGATACAAAATCACCGTGTATATGCAAAAATAATGTATGGTAAACATTTCGTAAAAGTAAAGCCCACATTGAAATGTTCTTGCTTGGTTCTGGTTCAACTCGAGATACTACACAAAGTATTTTTTAACAGAGTTTTGTAAACACATCGACCGCGTCCACCCCAAATCGCCCAGCATATGTGCGCAAAATCAATACGAATAGCTCCCCACGGACCGACGGATCCCCGGACACACCACCTAATTGTTTCATTTCCAACAATGTTAGCTCAAACCCATGATCTTATAAGCTTCTATTTCATAATTTGTGATACCATGGTTTGTTATTATTTTAAGAATTGTATATACAGATTTTGGTATCGTAAAGCTACTCATAATAGGTATAACGGAAGCGTTGCCATGATGATAACAATTATATAATGAGCAGTGCTTTCGTAATAACAGTGCTATAATGTCCTTAATAGTAACAACATTATTGCGTTTAATAAATGACTTGGGTATTAGTAATGGCGTTTAATAAATGACTTTATGCTTTACTTTGGTTTTAATATGAATAACATGGCAACAATTATTTAAGTAGTATCTACTTACCAGTCGCCAAAAAATTATAATGATAATAACTCTTTATTTCAAGTATCAAGATTCATAGGAACATTAATTACAATGCTTAAAAAAAAAAGAACTTAACTAAACTATTATTAATAAGTATAAAATAATTGTAATGTCATGGGTGTAAAATATTAATAATAATAATAATAATAATAGTTACAGCAATAATTAATTAATTAAATAATAAGATACCTACTAAAATTCGTACTGGCACAATTTTACTTTGTACATTCACGATACCACTTGAAATCGCACGGCAGTAATTTATGTACGGACAAGTATAATGAGTTTCTGTTTTTTATATTTGGATAATTAAATATAAGTAGACCAGTGAGGCTAGACAACGCTAACTAAAATGATTTTCGACAACTGACAAAATGTATGGAATTGACGTAGGCGTTCGACGCGACCGTCTGACAGCTTATGTCAATCCTATACATTTTGGATAACGATAACTCTAGGGCCCCAGATACCAATAAGAAAATTACTTAAAAAGCTACAGGTGTTAGTAAAAAAATAAATCTGTACGTGACTACTTAACCTTTAATCTACCACCAAGCAACAGTATCCGCATTGTTGTGTTTCGGTGTGGGGAATAAGATTACCTGTAAAATTAGAAGCATAGAGAAGAGGCACTCTACTTTAGTCCTCAAGGTTGGCAACGCATTTACAATCTTAGGAATGCCTGTGCGCTTGTTAAACTTTACTATGCCATAAAAAAGTTTAACAGGAAGCTTAGTAGACTTGAAGTTTCCGACGGCTTTCGGACACGTTCCGAAAGAATAAAAAAAAATGTTAGGTTAGGTACAATGCCCCGGTTTGTAAATGTAAAAGCCGAAGTGCTTTTGCCGTCATAACGTATACCAGAATGTTTTATATTTTCAGGAGACGATAACCGATCCCCACTGAGGTGGTCACCTCCATCGTCAGCGGCGCTGGTGGCAGCTGCACTGGCCCCACCAGCCCTTAGACCCTGGCTGCCAGACCAGCCGAATAAGAAAATCAACCATCTGGGTAAGACATTGGCATGCACAAATCGCACACCCAATCCTTTGGAAGAGGCGTCACTCCAGATTTTCAATTTTGAAAAAAGTAATAGCGGCAATTCTACTATCCTAAGCAAAAATGCAACCTCTAAATTCAATAGCTTAAGCAGATTCAACTCTGTTTTGTTTGGTACTAAGTTGCAATTCATACTGGTGTATTGTCTTAGATATTGCTTTATGGGGGCAGAATGGAAGTCGGTGTTAATCAGTCTGTGTACTTTATTAAAATACTTTTGTTGTTTTTTATTTTTATTTTTATGGCGTAGAGAAGACAAACGAGCACACAGGCCACCTGATGGTAAGTGGAAACTGTGACCCATAGACATTCGCATTCACAAGGCTGCAATGCAATCCTAAGACTGCAAATGCGTTGCCAACCCTGAGGACTAAGATGGAATGCCTCTATGCTAGTCATTTCACCGGCTGTCTTATCCCCAAACCGGAACACAACAATGCGAACATTGCTGTTTGGCGGTAGGTTAATGGATAAGATGGTGGTAGCGATCCGGACGGACCCTGCACAAGGTCCTACCACCCGCTTCTAAGTTCGTTTCTAAGTTGATGATAAAATATTGGAGGCCGCCTGCGACTTCGTGCGTACTCCCTATAATTTAACCCCTAGGGGATAAATTTCCGAGAATTCTTCTTAATGCATCCATAAAAAATTGCATTTTATTTTTTATTTTATTTTTTCGAGCTTCGTTCCGCAATTTTGAAAAAAAACTTAAATCTCAAATATCTCAGAAACGAATCATTTTCGGCCAGGGTACTACATTATCTTATTGGCTCTAAATGAGCTCTACTATGCCTCATTAATAGGTTTGTATCGAATATCCAGTCACCCTGTATAGAAAACTGTCGATACATTTTTGAAGCAATATCAAGCCTTATGATCTTACCTCACCAAGTTTGCTCTCCACTACCTGTTAAAGGAACATAAAAAGCCAATCCTGACTCCTGCTATGCTAGTTCAGATTATAACCTCAAACTCAAGAATAGCTTACCTTCAGTTTATTATAGTGTAGTAGTATCCGCTGATAAGTGATTGTTCCTCAGGGTTAGTGTGCGTGGTATGTGGAGACACCAGCTCCGGAAAACACTACGGCATCTTGGCTTGCAACGGATGCAGTGGCTTCTTCAAACGGTCCGTCAGGAGAAAACTAATCTACAGGTCAGTGCAGTCTACCCGAAACTTAATCATTTATATTTCTTTCAAATTCAATAGCTTAATCTTGTCTAGGGGACACCGTTGATGTAGGAAAACATATCAATCTTATGTGGTGTTCTTTTGTTCCTTATCTCTCTCTATCTCTCTCGTCGTTGGTGTGTTTTCCTGCGGAAACTGCGCAGGTTATTTGATATATTTTTTAATTTAATATTTATAGATTTATATTATGCTAGACTATATACCATTGTAATATTAAATTTATTTAAAAAAAATACTGACTGCTGAGTTTCTTGCGGCGTCTCTTCTCAGCAGTGGTCTCCTCTTGTGAAGCGCTGGTAGATTCTTGACGTGTAAAACTGCCCGTGCGGCCGACTTACTGAATAAATGTCTTTATCTTTATCTTTTTTCTTTTGTCTTTATTTATTTCACTAAACAGAAAAACGAAACAACATAATATTTATTCTCCTTAGCCCATTCCAAGAACAATTGAATATTTACAGTCAAACATAGTCTTTTCGCAGTGTTGCCATTAAGGACCTTCAATCACATGTATTGTACAGTATTCCCAGCTTCTTATTAGCTTCCGGCTGGCTACCTCTATCACGCTTGCACTTGCAACTAACACTATAGTTGTCACTCGTGTGTCATAGAAAAACGAATATTGCCGATCGCTATTAGGAAAATGGTTGCACTTGTTCATATTTGGCAACACTTACCTGAGGCAATAGATGCACGTAATAAAACATTACCTTATCACAGATTTTTGGGTGAATCAACTTTTAAGATAGGTACTCCTTTTATTTTGCAGTACTGAAACTTTCCTTGTGACTTATCATTAATAATAATGAATGAATATTAAAATCAGACCACCAAATTTACAGACCTTACACGTAACATACCTCAAATATTTTTTAATATTTGAAAAAACCTGGTAACGCTGGAAAATGCACAGTTTCAATACAAAACTTAGGGACACCTGTCACTAATACGCTGGTAAACATCTTAGCCTACTTGTGCAAAATGTGGTTACAGAATTATCAACAGGTTTTTGGAGTTGTAGGTAATTATGTAGCTCTGCCTACCCCTCTCCGGGAACGAAGGCGTGAGTTTATGTATGTATGTATGTACTTAGGGACAAAATCGTCCCCTGCGTTACCAACTATATTAATATTTAAAACTGTACTATATTCAATTAAATCATTTAAAATGTTAGCCTGTTTGTCTGATCTAATAAGCGTGTAAGCCACGTCGTTAGCAAATATATAGTTTTTCTAAAAACATATATTTTGTGAAACATGTCGAAAACTGAGAAATACCTTAAAAGTTGATTCACCCTTTTAAAAAATGTAATCATTTAAAATATGAATAAACTAGTTTTTTTACCTAAGACTTTATCATTTCTTCTAGCACTTTTATTAGTCACCAACATAGATGAATATTTACCCATTTCGTGCAAAGTTCTCGTTAAAGAAGAGGTTTAAATATCTGATTTGGAACTTCAAGTCAGAAATTATCATAAAACTGCTTTATGACGCAGAAGCATTTTGAAAAGTCACATTCATATCGAAACCAGTTGTCCGTATTGATATTGAATCAACATTGACTATTGAAAATTGGCGTAACCATTCATACGATCAACCTAAAAAAATACAAAGTTAAATGCGGTCAAATTTTAATGAGACAACCAGTTTGTCTTAATGAAAACGTTGTATAAGAGGCAAAATAAAGTTGGTTGGAAATTGGATTGCCCAAATTCAGCTTGTTTGTACAATTGGTGGAAAAAAAATTGGCCAGCGGTTGCAGTTCGTGGTGTGACATACTTTTTCGTGCGGCTGGCAGTGTACAATAAGTATCGTGGTCCGTGAAGTCAGTATCCATTTATACTAAACCAAAAGGTCGTAATTCCAATTCAATAGCTTAGGCAAGTTGAACTTTCTTTCGTTAGTATCGAGATTGGATAGAGATAGTTTTAATAGTAGATGTGCTTTTTTGCTTTTGAAGGTAGAATAAGGTTATAAGTACATTTTCGGAAATAATGTCAACGATGTTTTTCTGAGTAATTGCTGAATGTAATTTAAATTTTGAAAACAATGATTCATTTATTTTACTTCAGGTTATTGAGCCCAAATGTAAAATCTGATAATCTATGTCTTTCTCCTAATTTATGTTAAACAACAGGCCATTTTATTGTAGCATAGCTTCCAGATAACCTTAATTATTAGAAGCGACGTTAAAAATAGTTTGTTCGATTAAAACAAAAAATGAACCCGATTCTACGTGCACATCGCTTAAATAGCCTAAAACTAAATTGTCTAATTTTAAGACACAGTTTAGACGGAAGATTTAGGGCGTTTTCACTAAAAAGTGTACCCAATTAAGGACTGAAATTAAGGAACTTTAACTTTGTCAGTTTTGTGACGAAAATTAGCCATACATTGCGGCCGTCAATATATAGCTAATTTTCGTCACAAAACTGACAAAGTTAAAGTTCCTTAATTTCAGTCCTTAATTGAGTACACTTTTTAGTGAAAACGCCCTTTAACCAGTGCTATTCCAGAATGTCAATCTGATAATGTATCAGACCACCTATAATAAGAAGCGTCAGATTCAAATTAGCGCTGCCAAGGCGCTGTCATTTGATTATGATAGCTGCTCATAGAATAGCAAAGTGTTGTAGCGAGACCTAAATAAAATTAGGAAGTTTAGAGGCCACTGTAGAATCGGGTCCAATGATCGAGCTACAGAAAATATTCCAGCAAGTGTCAAGAAATCTTGATCCTTCAGCCAGGAGAACAAAATGAAACTTATTGGGAAAAGTAAAATTCTTATACAGATTACAGAAGAGAAAGTCATATTTAATGAGGAATAAAACGTCAAGCGGGTCGCAGGTGCGGCACACTTTGGCTTGTCTAATGGAACAAACAGATGAACACCTATACAAACCCAAATTGTAATGTTTGGCGAAATGCGTAATGTTTCCTGTAATGGGGTCACTGAGTCATTTGTTAACTGACTATGAACGGAAATAGCTACGGATAAAGTTATAGTAATAATATTACCTTGGACATTTAATTATTTTCCCCGTGTGGTTGCCGGGTTAGAATAGTGCCACTCCATGTTTTCCCGTGGATTTCGTAAGAGGCGAATAAGGGAATAAAGGCTTGAAGTAATGTTAGGCGATGGACTTGCAAGCTGTCACTAATACCTACACTGGTAAACATCTTAGCCAAATTGTGCAAAATGTGGTCACAGAATTATCAACAACTTTTTAGAAATATTGGTAATTTTGTAGCTCTGCCAACCCCACTCTGGGAATAAAGGCGTGACATTGAATACATACGTAGATCATTTTCATGATCATAATATTCATAATGTATAGAAAACGTCCATGACTTCATAATCGTACACGTAAAATTAGTATTCCGCTACTTCCTTTATTTCATTTCGATGGAGTGAAATTTACAAAAAAATATCTCTTAGTACTGTCGACTACAAAGAGATGTATCCACTTTTGGACCTTATTACAATGCAATAAGGTGAAAAAGTGGATACATCGCTTTGTAGTCGACTCCACATACACCCAAGGAATATTCTCTGCAAATTTCAGGTAGCCTAGGGTCAGAAGTTTTGGCTCTGCGTTGACTGTTAGTCCGTCAGTCGTCTGACATAAAACTTTAATTACAACGCAATTTTCAAAGTACGAGAGTCCAAAAATTACTACCACATAACAAACAACAGACGATCTAACATGTTGCCTTGAGGTACACCAACGCAAAGTCTTACATATTGTGGTATGATAGTTTATTGATTAAACGAAGAAATTATCAGAAAAATTACTTAAACAGAAACATCATCAGCTTATGACAGACAGATCAACGCTGCAAAAGAAACGTACAAGAAAGCAATCACATGACTGAGGAAAATCCCAATCAAAGCTAGTGCCCGAATGAAAGCAGTTCTGCCAACACAGAGGACTAATACAGATTAAATATATTTTCATTACCGATAATCCTTAGTAATAGGCTTACGAACAAGTTGACATTTGTCGCAAAAGGGACCGCAGTTGTGCCAACTTATTTTTGCTGTTAGCAAAGTAGCTGTTGTCGTTTTCATCAGTAAAATAGTATGGGAGAAGCGTATTACCATGTTTTTCTGGTTGAAAGAGTAAGTTTGTAAATGTTTAGGGCTGTCGGTTTCTCGGTACTTGAGTTCTGTATGGGCATGCTATGATTTTTAGCTTGGCATGTATAACGAGAACATGTTGGTATTACCATTATAGAAAGTTTGACCGTATCTTAAAGATTAAAGCATAGATTACTTTGGTTCTATAGTGCATCTTTTAACAACACAACTTATCGACTTTAATGTTATTAACCGTAAATAAATAAAAACTACACATTTATCAACTATTTACTTGGGTGCCAGTTAGTGCTTGTGTTCCAGTGTGGAGCTAAAACAGCCCGTAAAATGACTAGCATAGGCGTATTTGGATTTATTCTAATAGGTTGGCAACGCATTAGCAATTTTGGTATGTCATTTGCCGTGATCTATGTCATATATTTTACATGCATATAATCGTAGATATCAAAGATTCAAATTCAAATTGTTCCATTAAACTGGCAGCACCATTCTCAATTAAAAAGGTAACAGGACTAGGGCGTTCAATCTGCCATAAAGCCGGTACACATGTCACACTTGACCATATAAGGGCGCGTTCATAATAACATTACTCGACTGAATTAATCGAATAGGGAGCCAAATGTTAAACTGTTTTTAATATTATCTGTCCCATCTTTCTATTGAATATGATTGGTTTTTTTTTTGGATATGGTACAGGCAAGTGGGGCCGCGCGCTTCTTTAATGTTTTGTTCCAAACTTGTTTTGGTTTTTTTGTTTGATCTCAGTCTCACCTGATGTTAAGTGACGACGAGGTCGAAGGCGAAGGCGAGGCCTTGAAAACACCAAGGTTATAAATACGATTCTGGGTATACAGACGCCAGGAGAGCATTTCACTCCTTGGCAGTGCGAATTAGAAATAACGCAGCAAATCGCTGCGTCCGAACCGTTGGAAATTCGTCGTCGTCTGGACGACCAATGGGAGAAAGTCGAGGGTGGGATGAGGTCATGTATTCACACAGATAAAATCCCGATTTTTACACTTCTTGATTGTAATAATCTTTAACGTTTTATTTACTCACATTTTAAATGTAAATGTGTGCGTCTTTGTTAGTTCTTATTTTAAATTTAGATTGAAGTCGTTTTTCAACACCTGAAACTCGGGTGATGTACTTAGGTCAGTATCTCGTATGGTTCCCGGGTTAGAATAGTGCCACTTCATGTCTTCGCGTGGACCTTGTAAGTAGTACTGTTTGGCGATGGGCTCGCAACCAGTCACTAGTACACTGGTAAACATCTTAAGCCTAATTGTGCAAAATGTGGTTACAGAATTATAGACCAGTTTTTAGAGTTGATGGTAATTCTGTAGCTCTACCCCACTCTGGGAATGAAGGTGTGAGTTTATTTATGTGTCAGGTATCTCAAGCACGAACTTTTATCTTTTATCGAGTAAGTAACGAAATCGTATCTTCATCGAGAAAATATCTATGGGATTTGGTATAAGCGTCTCGTGTTGGTATGAATAGCAAGTTGACATTGACGTTGATTTTTGTATCGTTTTCGAATAGTACAGGCGATTCGAAAACGTAACATTAGGTGGCGAATGTTTTGTAACATTTCTGTGTAACGTCTCAGTCGCGGCCCTTGTTAATGATTGCACATGTCTAGCACATGTCGACCGCGACTTGTGTGTCGCTCGGATCTCCCTTTCTATCTAGCATGTAACGATAGAGACGCACTAAGCGACAAGCGAGAAAATGCAACTTGTGCTACCAGCGCAGGTGTTACGTGAAATGTTACAAGTCAGTCATCTTAATATAATTTAAATGTTCATTTCTCAACTAATACTCTGATAAGCGTTCCTCATGGAAGAAGTCGCGTAAGAAAATTTGTTCCCATTCTTCACACAATACAATGAACATTTTCAAAAGTATTTCATTAAAAATAAAACCATTGCCGTCGGCCAGTAAACAGTGAACAGCAAGCGGCAAAATGCACTTGCCGTAAAAAACGAAAATTAAATTCGCATCACATTTAAATATTCCGAAATCGGGGGAGATAAGGTACAAGGCGATACAGTAGCGTAGGAAGAGCGGAAGCGGGTTTAACGTTGTGGGAACACCTTCAAATTCCGAATTACTGTTGTCCTAATATTCATTTTCCCGAATTTTCATTTCTCTGTGCTGGAGCTATTTACAATTAATCGTTAGAAGTTTTCTATCAAAACATTGCATTCGAAATTATGAAAATTCAGGATTTTGATCAATTTGGAATTATAACTCTTCATAATTATGTAGTGAATCCAACGATGATTTTCCACTAGACATGTGCACGAAGCCATTTTTAACCAACTGAACCAGAAGTAGGGTAAAGTTTTTCACGCCTATGTATGTATGTATGTGACCTCCTGTAGCCTAAACGGCTCGAACGATTTTGAAGATTGATATGTCATTATATCCGTCTTGGTTGTGGGAGTGACATACTCTATATAATATTTCAATCAAAGTAGTGGAGATAAAAATAATAATGACATTAAAAAACAACATTTTGTTGACGACAATATCAAAAAATTCAGTCGATTTTATTTAAACCTTGCATAAGTTATTTATCTTGTTACCCTCTTTTTTCTCCACCATAACCTCAACCCGTCAGATGGGCACAGATGCAGTAAGAATAGAAATATGCTTACCAGTACACGGATTAAGTGGGTTCAAGTGTTGCCAGCCCCTCTATTGTAATTTTTGCCATAGACTCGCTACAGATGCGACCTCTTTACTTTCTCTGGTGTTGCCAGTTTTTGATAGGGATTAGTGGGATTTGATAGCTTGATTTCATTTTAGGGGGACAACATGAATTGTAATTCTTTTGTGTTTGATTTTGTTAAAGGTTTCTTGATATGACGAAAATGTATAACGTAGAGTTTGCGGGTGGATTTTACACGAAGATATTTAGGTATCTAAATACAAATAAGACCTATAAAAAAATTTATTGATTGATTAGTAGGCACTTTTACATGTCAAAAAAATCCAAAATGTTCCCCCTCCCCATCATAAAAAGAGGGGTGTTAAAAGTTTGACGTGTGCATCACACATATGTGTATGTGTGTCTTAAATAATGGCTTTCACTCCTTGTTTTAACTTTTATTTATTCTGGTGGAGTAAACAGAAGCACGCTTCTGTCAAGTCCTATTCAAGATAATTCTGGGATCCTACTGAAAAAGGGGATATACATAAACGGACTGTACTAGACTTAAACCCTTTTTCACTTGATCTTCAGAAGACTTACGCCCTTTTTCATCTGGACCACAGAATAAGTAGTTATTACCTCGGGGGTGTTCCGAATAGTTTTTAATGACGACGCGATGGCCTAGTTGGTAGTCAACCTGCCTACGAAGCTAGCGGTCCTGGGTTCAAATTTCGGTAAGGGCAGATGATGAGGGCAAATATTTGTTTCTGAGTCATGGATGTTTTCTATGTATTTAAGTATATTATATTTCTCTATAAAAGTATTTATATCGTTGTCTACCCATCGACTAGGTCAATTGGTGCGACAATGTCCCTTGATATTTATTTATTTACTTATTTCTAGATGCCAGGCGGGGACGGGGCGCTGCGTGGTGGATAAGGCACACAGAAACCAGTGCCAAGCTTGCCGGCTGAAAAAATGCCTTACCATGGGCATGAACAAAGATGGTAAGTTTTTTAAATGCGGAATTCTATTTACACTATCATACTTTCCCAAAGTGGTTTCTACCGCCCTCCAGTGGGTACTACAGGAAAATGGGGGGGGGGGGGGGCGGTAAGGCAGTTAGCAGTACAAATAGCAAAAATGTGATAAATTTAACCGAAATTCCATTGATTTTGGAATCAAAGTGTTTTAGTGTAAAAGTGGCCTATGTCCGACTCTGGGCTATAAACTGTCTCTGTACAAAATTTCTCTTCGATCAGTTTAGGCGCTAACCCAAAAAAAAAAAAAAATTTTAGTAGGGATGCCATATCAATATCAAAGAACTTTTCTCCATTTAAACGCTTTGGCTTAGCCTAGTTGGTTTTGACCTTGCCTACGAACCTAGCTGTCCCGGGTTTGATCCCCGGTTTAGAAAAATATTGGTGTAGATAACAGTTTCTGAGTCATATTGTTTCTGAGTCTAGGATGTTAGCCATTTTCTATGTATTTAAGCATGTACTTATCTATAAGTTTAACGTTGCCTACACAGATCACAGTGGTTGCCTAGTACATAAAATTCAAGTCTAGAGCTTAGTTCGGGACGAAGTTAATTTGTATAAAATTGATCTTTGATAGGTACTTTTTCTCCGTATTGATTTTTTTACTAGCTGTTTCCCTGCAACTCCGTCCGCGTATAAGTCAATTATCGCTATTCCCTAGGGGAACTATTATTTTTACGGGATAAAAAGTAGCTCATGTTCTATTCCAGGGCCTAACCTATAGGTGTGCCAAGTTTCATCCCTTTTTTTTTTTTTTGTGATGGATAACGTAGTTGGTGTCCCCACCGTAACTACTTCACCCGGGCATGGGTAGCAGTGCCCCACGGGGGGGCATGCTGAACCCTAAGTTAGAGGTGCGGTGGTGGTCGCTCCTCTGGAGGGGTGCCTCCGTCGGGTTTCAGGCCGGTCGAGCGCAGCTCGGCCGGCTTAGTGTCTTGAGAATCTTCGTTTTCTTCGGTTTCTTCAAAGTGTTCGGATTCTTCGGTTTCTTGAATGTGTTCGGTTTCTTCGGTTTCTTCATTGTGTTCGGATTCTTAGGTTTCTTCAAAGTGTTCGGATTCTTCGGTTTCTTGAATATGTTCGGTTTCTTCGGTTTCTTCAGTGTGTTCGGATTCTTCGGTGTCTTCGGTCTTCTGGATCCCTGCAGTGATGCTAAGTTTCATCCCGATCCGTATAGTCGTTGAAGCGTGACTAAGTAACAAACATCAAAACATCCAATCTTTCTCAGTTAATAGTAAGATAACCGAAGCCAATGAAAAAAAAAATCCTTCCTAAAGTTCCTATTACAGATTACATTTTTTTCTCACGTCGACCCCCGACTCCCACGTTATACAAACATTAAGCTTCAATTACTTAGATAAACATATCAAAACACATCACAACATAACAAAGAACAAATCTGCACTATGGCTGCCAAGTCACATACACGCTACCAACTTAAATTTGCGTTTGGGTAAAACAATATTTCGGTGTGCAAATGGGGGAGCGGTTTTTTTTCAACTGATCAATTGATTTGGTTTATAAGAGTCAATTAGTCGGAAGGTATTTTTTTGACTGGCTCCTTAGAGTTTATTGTTTATTAACCCCCGAAATAAAATAGGGGTGTTATTATACGTTAAAAGTGGTGTCCGCTTGTTTCACTGACACTCATTTCATAGAACGTGTCAATTCGCAGAATTTTTGTTTCATAGAAAGATTTTACTGCTTAACCCGTGTCGATTTATGGTTATTAAATACGATTCACGTAGGTTAGGTTAGGTTAGCCTTGTAACCATCACAAGATAACTTGAAATCATCACGGGTTTAGCAGTATACACCGTGTTTTTTGTTGATTTACGATAACTTCGGCATGTTACTAGGTACATCCATAGAAACTAAGTGGTGGATTACATTTTAAAAAATTGCAAAAAAAATAAAAAAAAACTGATTAGAACAAAGTAATTAAATGTTGTGTCTTTGTTCATTCTAAAAGGGCCTTTAGAGTTAACTAATAGTCAGTGTCAAATATGTCAATGTTGGCGTGACATATTTGACATACACACACAATTAAGAACCTTTTATACCAGTTCAACGAGATTAACGGATTAAATTTTAAAATTAAATATCTTTAAACCCGTAAGAGTTATCATTTGACTGTATTCGGGAAATTAACTATATTTGACCGAAAGAACTTTTCCTTAAAGTTATCGTAAATCAAAAAAAACACGGTGTATAGCTTTCTATGAAACATTTTTTTTAAAACCGTTAAAATGTGTCCTCTTGTTTCATCGACACTAATTTCATAGAACGTGTCAATTCGCAGAATTTTCTTTTCAAAGGTTTTTTTGCTGAATATTATTCACGTAGGTTAATTTAGTGTGTTATCTGTATATCTGTGTGTCTGTCTGCGGCATCGTAGCTCCCAAAGGGATGGACGCGGTTAGGCCGCTTAAGAGATATCAGCTGTAAGTGACAGTAAGATCTGTCAACATTAAACTAAACAGTCTATAGGCCTTTTACTTTCTCAACCTCGTTTCTGATTGAATAGTTAGATAAGAAACTAGTATTTAATATTATAAGGATACAATCATGTCCCCCGTATGGTTGCCGGGTTAGAATAGTGCCACTCCATGTTTTCCCGTGGATGTCGTTAGAGGCGACTAAGGGAATAAAGGCTTGTAGTCCTGTTAGGCGATGGGCTTACCACCTGTCACTAATACGCTGGTAAACCAGCCTAATTGTGCAAAATGTGGTTACTGAATTATCAACAACTTTTTAAAGTTGTCGGTAATTCTGTAGGTCTGCCTACTCCACCCTGGGATTGCAGGCGTGAATGTATGCATGTATGTATGTACAATGTACTTAGAAATATGTTGTGAGTGAGACAAGCACTTATTTCTTATTCTTCACATGACAACAATTTTACCTATGAAACAAGCTGTCACATTATCCACTCGTTATGCATTAGGTGTTACCAGCTAATGATATTTTGCCGCCTTTTTTGTGACACGACTCACTGGCTGGTCAGACTCTAGCTTTATTTGGGTGTTTTAAAGAATGAATGAAATGTATGAGCGGGAGCGAAGGGATAGAATAAATGGGAACGGAATGGACGAGTTTCTGGATTAGATGATGGCAACAGTGAGAGACGTAAGTAAGATTAATGTGGAGTTTTTAAAAATAGTTTATTCTAAATAAATCAATGATCCCACACAGGGTGTAGCAAAATAGATCACAAGAAAATAAAGATTTACAACAAACTATAACCAAAATCATCCTGTAAAAGATAAAGAATAAAACAATTGACTAAACTCACCAATTATTTAAATTCTTACACCGTAACCGTCCACGCACGCACAACTAACAAACGTATGCACGACTTAACTCAAACAAATTGAATATAAAAAAACATTTTTAGGGTCCCGTAAGCCATAATTTGTATACGGAGCGGTCTCTGACACGTGGCGACGCGTGGCGTTTAAAAAACAGTTACCCCTTTAAAATGGCGTGAACATCGTTTGGTGTCTATGCTTTTACCGAATTCCATATTTAAAAATATATATATTCGAGGACAATCTCACACAAATTGACGTAGTCTCAAACTAAGCTCTAGGCTTGTATAGTCACGAACCGGGATTGTTGAGCCACTTGCCATTGTTCGTAATTTAGCCGTGTATTCAATAACCGATGTCAACGACTGGCTGACAGCTATTCGATTTGCATTATATAGCCAAATTAGAAACATGAGTAAGTGGCTCAACAATCCCGGTTCGCGAGCCCGTACTATGAGTACTAGACAACGATAACCATAATTATATAAAGAAATACATTTTTAAATACATACGAAACATTCGAGAATCAGACCAAATAAATACTCGTGCTTATCACACAAATTTCTAACTAACTAGCTTAGCTTCTAGTCTAACAACTAGGCTAACGCGTCGTGGGGTAAAGCATCCGTCACTCTCGCGTACGTCTCGTATGTACGTGTCAGAAAGTGACAGATGTTTTATTCACATTTTGCCACGCAATAAACGCAGCCTTATTATGCCCACAGTTAAATTCAAATTCATATTGTTTATTGCATTTTACTTTGTTGATACATAAGGTGGTTAGATGACCGATTAGATCAATTAGATGGACCAGTTTGACAGATGTGTTATTTATCCTCTGGCCAGCTATATAGTTGGTTCCATCTTGGATGATCCCAGTGACAGCCAATACGTATTTACTCATAAACACGTAAGTAGTTAGTTCTGGGTAGTTACTTCGTCGCTCTGGTTCGGGTTGAAAACGATTTCTCCCGAGGATGAGGGTAACCAGGTATTGTCTTAAATATTAGCTTAACATGTAATATTCTCAGGAAATAATCAAGTCTACCTAAGTAATGATATGCTTTGATATATCACTAATGATATACTTTCATTTAAGATATTTTTTCAGGGGAGGATGCGCAAATGTATCTAATACTCGTACAACACGTTTCGAGTTCAGTATTTCCTAAAACGGTCGGTTAGTCGGCGTTATTTAAAAAGTGAAACCGCGGACAGACGAATATGGCGAAACTATAGGGGTTCCTTGTTGATTACAGAACCCTAAAAAGGAAAGAAATAACTCAAAAACCATATTCAATAAACTGATCATTTAGTTTGACGTTGAGTATGAGTATCTTGAGTCACGCATTTCACTCAAGAACGGTCTTGAGATACACTTGTGAATAGCATCAAACTTGTATTTGACTGACAGTGAATACCGGACGGTAAACTGCATAATTATGGGGGACATTTTACCCTTTTTGCCTTAGGCTTAATGCATTGTTGCATGATGACAATAATGTTACAATGCGACGTTGACAATAGCGTCTATACCCTTAGCGTTACCCAATATTATTGATCTAAGCATGAGATTATAGTTTATAACCCATCGGATAATTATTCATATTCACATTTAAGTTGGGCAGTTCTTCATTAACCTCCATCATTGTCGTTTTCGCATATTATAGGTATCTTCTATTTACATAAGAAGTTGCACGTAGTTATCATTATTAAAACGACGTCAAAAATGGACGAAGTTCTCAATTCATCTGTTTTTTTTTAATGTTTGTTACCTCACAACATTCGACTGGGTGAAGCGATTTTGATGATTATTTTTAACTAGTAAGCTGGTGCTTCCCATTTGGTCCGATTTTTATCAAAATGAAGAATTAATGATGTCAACGAGAAAGCACTATTTGGTGAAGTTGAACTGATGATGAAGACCATAGATGGCCACCGGAACTCATAAACGGGATATATTTCAAGGGTGCAGATACTTCAATTAAGATAGTTGAGGGACTATGACGAAGCATATTTAGGTTTAAATATATGACTAAGAGTTTCCTACGGCGTTGCTTGCGACGAGATTTATATAAATAATTAAAAAAAAAAAAAAAAAACGAAGCTTTTTCATAAAGTGGAACTTGTACAGATTTGCATGGCTTGACGTTTACTTTGACACTGGCATTTCAATCATGACAAGTATATTAATACGGTCCTAAGGCTATCTGTACTTGTTTTGGTGCAATAAAGATAAACTAAATGAGTAAATGAACACAATTGTAAAAAAAAACAACTATTTTTGCATCAAAGCCACAGGGTGTCTCTAATTACAGCAGAATAACGTCTCCATCCGTGTGAAAATTTAAAAACTTACCAATCAAACCGCAATCTGAATGCCCTCCAGCTAAATCTAATAAGGCGTCCGTAACACTCGACTCATTACGGATTGCAGCACAATACAAAAGGACGCAACTCGAAAACAAATCATATTCATTTTAAACATTATTTGCATTGCGTAAAACTTTAAATACAGGGGGATTTTTGTCACGATTTTAGAACTACAAAGGGCCTGCGGGGTATTTAAATGAGGGCTGCAATGACTAACCGCGATTCTGGGTACAGTTATTAATTCTCGTTTAAGCCGTGTCTAATCATTGGTAAAGGCGTGGTTGACACCCCTGGAGATTTAAACCAGTGCACTAATGACAGCAAGCTCTCTGGACTTATTGGGACACATTCACGATAAATTTGCGTCTATCTGCGTCTTTTAATGTTTTTTAACAAATTAAGCAACCCACTTGTTCGCCATATCGAACAACCTGCCGCAAGAAATCGATTTCGGAATCAATGTGTTACAATTCAATACCAAATTAAAACTAAACTGTCGCGATGACTCGAAGTCAATCGTAACCTCCAAATCAGATCGTTAGAAGGTCACTGTAGGGTTACGAAGCCGTTACTACAAACAAATTAGACCTCGCGACAAACTTAACTTTGCCGTTGGAAATCTGTTATTCCCATACATCGACATAGGTCGCGGTCAGTCTACCAATACCTCAAATAACTTTTCGAACCACTAAATTCTACTTAATAGTGATAAATTTCCTATTAAATTCATTATATGTGCTTTCATTTAAGATATTTTTCAGACTTTTAGCATTTGTAGTTTTGGCTGGAATACTTGACTCTAACAAAAAATAGCGCTTTAAAGCTTAGTACTTCAGAAACGGATACCTTAATCGTAAAATTGTTACCCCAAATCCGTAATATTTTCCTACCTACCCATCGACACCCCACACTATGGGTACTAGACAAGAAAATAAATCGCTTGGTGTAGGGGAAGTTTTTGGCATGACTGACTACCTACTATGTATATTAAATGCCACATTACAGCTTTCTAGTACTAAGAGTCCCTGAGCTAGGCTGCGGACGGACGGACGGACGGACATGGCGAAACTATAGTTTGACTACGGAACCCTAAAAACGAGTTAATTGTAACGTTTTTGCACGTTTAGCCATTACTTAGTCTATTTTGAAGTAAATATATCTTCTTATTGATATTTTCCTCTGCTGCCGCAATCCCTATAAACTATATACTTAACTAATTCGTTACTAAAACTATCCCCTTGGAATAGCCTATTTGGTACCTGCATCAAATATATTGTTCACTGAATTTTACATGAGGAATCCGACGCCAAGTAAACAATGACAATATATAACAGCAGAGGAGTAATTAAAACGATAAAAAAAAATACAACCCGCTGTAGGTAGCAAAATAAGAATAAAGTAAAAATAACTCTAGATAAAATCTTTGCCATCACGCAGTTGGAAAAAAAACGTGACGCTATGAACTACCTGCTAAAAATACCTGTTTGTATAATATTATAGCTACATTATACCTCGTATTCACCCTCTGTATTATTGCTCGGCTGCCTGAACAATAAAGATACCATAATTGCGAAATAAAATCAAATACATCAGGTGCAAGCCTCATCTGCCCGCGATGTCCCATAACCATTTAATCAAAGAGAAACCCCCTGAAATCGTGTCGACCACCTTGCTCCCGCACTAAAACCCAATCCCTGTCTCTCTCTTAAACGACTTCTGTCAAGTTGATTCGGCTTAATGGTTATTGATTCCTACAATCCATAGCGAAAGAATTTCGGTTTAAAGGCACTAGAGTTAAGGTTGCAATTTAGTTCGGTTAGCAAAAAGAGTATTGAACTTAGAGCGGTTTCAAACTCAACCCTAAAGCGGTACAATTTGAAGTCGCTATTTGTTCGCTTAAAAGTTAGAAATCTGGATTTAAGTTTCGAATTTCGATGGGGCTTTGTACAACTGTTTGTGTTTTATGTCCCATCGGATTTTGAACGTAATTGCAGAGGGGTAGGATTGCTAGTGGATTTGATTGCGGGGTGGGGGAGTTGTGACTTTTTGGGACACGCCGGCCATTAATTCAGGGCCGGATTTAAGGGTTTGTGCAAGGATTAAATTCGCATTAATCAGTGTCTGTTACTGCAGCCTTAACTCCGGTATAAACAGTTAAGTGTTAGGGTACGCGACGTCGGATTTGCGTACAATCGGTCACGTTTTTGTTAAAATACTCGCATAAACGTTCTTTTTTTTTTGGCGTTAGGCGTATGTCCAACAGTGGTCATTTTTAGCTGGCGTGATATTAATGGAAGCTCAGTATTATCTGTACTATATCCTTCTTTTATTACTTTTTTACCTCTTTCACCCCTAATAAATTCAAGATGAATTAAATCATGAATTAAATCTTTTACATGTCTGCTTCTGCCAGCGCTTCGGGAAATGTGTCTCGCTGTGAAGACACACCGAGGACTTGGCAGTTAGTCTATTTTAATATTTAATAGTTCTAAAATCACAAATAATACCAGCTTTTGAAAATTTGCACTATGCAACTCTTTGCTTGTACTGTAGAATAACATGATGTGAAATTACTTTTCCATCTCTGCTTTCAAAATGTTAACATCATAATTCATAAGTGCTATTTTAACCGCAAGATATTTTGGTCCGTTTTCACTTGAACGGTTATTATATAGAGAGGCGAGTCTGACTGTACTTTAATCCCCGGCTTAAGCCGCAGGAGGTACGGCGCGGATTAAAACTCAAAATCGCCCCATTACCATTTAATTTTACAAATGAATGTTTAATTCTCTGCTTTCTACTCTTTTTCGTATTTATTACATTACACATGTTTTTAAACTAGCTTTACGAACTAATATAAGATTCATTAAAGAAGTTAGAGAACTTGTCAAAGGTTCATAATTAATAAAACCGTGGTTACACACGGTATGTAGAACATTCATATTTTTTTTTATAAACTCAAATGACGGAACATTATCCCAGATTTCTCTTCACAATTACCAAACTTACAAATCTCCTAGCGTAATGCCATATAAAATTCTGAATATGAAAACCAAATTAAATCTAAAACGCACAGAGAATTCTACATTCAATTCCCATTACCACAACCCAAAACCCTCTAGTCATATTTCGTTAACGAACACGAAACAAATTCAAAACTTGACACACAGTCCTTGCGAATAAACCAGAATTACAGCGAAACCGTTAATTGACTTAGAACTAGCTAAGGCTTTTGACGACGTAATGCGCAGCGCCGAGCGTAATTAGATTGTCCCGACTACCGTCGACATCTCAAAACGTAACCGAATTACGCTTTCCTTTTCACAGAGCCGAGAGCAAAATAATACAAAGCTAAAGTAAAGTGATAAAAGGGGATGGCGTCGGGTGTGCCTCAGGGCTCGCGGCTGGGACCCCGACTAATGATGTGCCTTTGGCGGATTATGCTTGAATTATTTTCAGTAAATTTGTGAAGTTATCAATAAAGGTTAACACCCTGAAGATTTAATTCAAGGCAACTTTCATGTAATTCAATTTGAAA
Organism: Acleris emargana; assembly: GCA_927399475.2. Classification (NCBI taxonomy): domain Eukaryota; kingdom Metazoa; phylum Arthropoda; class Insecta; order Lepidoptera; family Tortricidae; genus Acleris; species Acleris emargana. The sequence continues at coordinate 4,338,244 of OV656858.1, forward strand.
TAACTTCGTGAGAAGTTAATGAATAATGTCAGAGATCTACGCCGTAAGTAAATCCACATTGTGAGCAGTACAGTTCAAATAAATTCCGTTAACAGTTTATTAGTTAAATAAGTTAAACTTCGAAGGAGTTATATGCCCAGCAGACATAATGATGAATACCAATATGTCAAACATGACAATAGGGTGAATAGAAAGTAAATAGCTGCAAGTTGGTAGAAAGGCAAGTCAGCTGCTTAAAATTTTAGGCATCTCACAGTCTTCACATACACAAATAGGCCCGGCTGGAGTAATACCACCAGCTCTCAGAAAGATGTATTTAGTGTTATGTACAGTCACCAGCATAAATATATTACTATGGACAGCCGTGCAAAAACAAATGATGCTCCATTGGGCTCATAAGTATGTGACGACATTACCTCGGTAAAAATATGTGATGCTTTTAGTACGGCATAAACATCGTTACACCGTAACAGCATAAATATCGGATCGGGTCGCTCAAAAATAAATGATGTTCCATTGGGCTCACAAGTAAGTGATGATATTAATTTGGTAAAAATATGTGATACTTTTTGGACGGCATAAACATCGTTACACTGCATCAGTATAAATATCGGATCGGCTCGATCAAAACTATTTGATTACCTATAAAAATCAAAATTATGTGACCATCTCTCACCGGCATAAATATCTCCAGGTCGCCACACCGGTAACATCATAGGACCTTGTGCAGGGTCCGTCCGGGTTGGTACCACCATCTTATCCATTAACCTACCGCCAAGCAGCAGTGTTCGCATCGTTGTGTTCCGGTTTGGGGATAAGACAGCCGGTGAAATGACTAGCATAGAGGCATTCCATCTTAGTCCTCAGGGTAGGCAACGCATTTGCAGTCTTGTGAATGCGAATGTCTATGGGTCACAGTATCCACTTACCATCAGGTGGCCTGTGTGCTCGTTTGCCTTCCCATGCCATAAAAAAAAAAAAAAAAAAAACTATCTGGGGGTCCTCACGGTAACATTGTACCTAATTGCAACCTTGTCGAATAACTATAGGGTGCCTTTTATGTTTAGTATTATGTCCTCGAGTGAGGACCGGGGGATAGATGCTGGTCTAAAATTATTATTAACTTAAAACAAATAATAAGGCACAAAATAAAAATAAAAATTAAACCCGAAAAGAAAATAAAAAGTGTTATCTCTATGTATTCGACTGAGATTTGAACCCGTAACCTCTGCTTAGAAAACCAACGAATGCTACTGAGACCACAACCAACCCCTGACAAATGGCTCTAAATTTGGCTTCACTTAGCTTTCGCTATGATGTGTCAGGCGTTTCGACGATTCTGTTGAAAACAAAATAAGTTACAGTTGACCGAGAGGCACCTGTCAAATGATTGAAGCGAAAAACGTGAGATAGACATATGCAATGACAAGTCTGCACCGTTTTCGTGAATTGTCAAATCACTTTACACAATTTACGTCTCTATGCCAGCCATGAAGGTAAGAATCGTTTTTGCAGATCGATAACATATTTTTGAACCTCTCAGATATTATTATATGTCGAATGTATAGTGACGCCGAATTTTGTTTTCGCATAATTTTTCTCCAGCTTAAAGGTAAAATGTTTTTTTTTGTGTAATCCTTGTAGAATAGGTACAGTAGGTTTTTTATAATATAAATTTCAAAAAAGTCAACGGTATCAGTAGTATTAACGGTGCGGCGGTCCACCTGTCGTCCGATGCCTATGCTTTCACAGAGGGATAGATATTTATGCCGGTGAGAGATGGTCACATAATTTTGATTTTTATAGGTAATCAAATAGTTTTGATCGACCCGATCCGATATTTATGCTGATACAGTGTAACGATGTTTACCTATGCCGTCCAAAAAGCATCACATATTTTTACCAAAGTAATATCATCACTTACTTATGAGCCCAATGGAACATCATTTATTTTTGAGCGACCCGATCTGATATTTATGCTGTTACGGTGCAACGATGTTTATGCCGTACTAAAAGCATCACATATTTTTACCGAGGTAATGTCGTCACATACTTATAAGCCCAATGGAGCATCATTTGTTTTTGCACGGCTGTCCATAGTAATATATTTATGCTGGTGACTGTACATGCCTTTTTGTTTGGTAGATAGAGAGCTAAAACTGCGTCGATTTCGTCATCTCCCTTACGATCAGAAATATGAAAGAAAGACTGACGAATGAAAAGCGTAGGGTTAGTAATATTGTCGATAACAGAACAATTCTGTGGATACTAAATTCTCAAAATAATCTTGCTCTTAGTCCTCAGGGTTGGCAATGCATTTGTAGTCTTAGTATTGCTGTCTTGTGAATGCGAATGTCTTTGGGTCACAGTTCACACTTAGCATCAGGCGGCCTGTCTGATCGTTTGCCTTTTCTATGCCATAAAAAAAATGTATTTAAAAACATCGTCTCTGCTTTGTCTTTGTTCCTCTCGTCGCCACGTCCCTAAACTCATTACGCCGTCTCTCTGACGCTTTCTTTCTTTTGAAATTGAATCAACATTTCATTGTTGGAGGTAACTCGGCGGTTCAAACCCGAGTTCGAAGTTTGATTGCCAGAATTCTCGTCCCATGTTACATTGTTTGAATGAGAATTAGGTTACTTTAAGTGCTATCGTGAAGTCAGAAAGAAAGGGAAGATTTACGTATTTATTGTATGGTTTACGGAAGAAATAGGGTATATTCATGACTTATTTTCACTGCTTTAATAAAGACTGATTCATTTAAATTGATGAGAAAAATCAATTTTTGAATAGCAATAAAAATAACCAAGATAATAAGCGAGCAAAGATTGATCCTATCTCTGTCTAGCAAAACAGAATTTAACATAGAGTTTATCTGGCAGATCTGTTACATTCACACGACGTATCGGTCTAATAGGCTGTCTTATAAGCAGTTTATAATGCTTTTATCATCCTTATTTCTTGGTCGTTTTTATTTTAATTTCACTTTTGGTGTTCTTTTTTTTTACATATTTTAATATTTTGTTATTTTCTCTATTGGAATTGTTTGCCATTCCTTGATAACTTTTTAAGTGCCGCTGAAATTTTATTAGGAGAGATGTAATAATGGGCATTTACATAACGTATTCAGTCCACAAATTCGATCCCCACTACTACAATGCACTACAATGACAATGTGATTACACATTGTCATTATTGGAGCCGTGAAACGTCAATTTGAATTAAATAGGTACCTATCATTTGTAATATTGGCCCATAAATATATTTTTCGGTAAGTACCTATTTTTTTATCGAAACACTTTTCAACGAACATAATCATTACGCTGAACTTTCATTTCATCTAAAGGCATTTCTCGCCGCATGTGTTTTTTTTTCCTAGTCACAAGTCTAACTGAACCCACACGTAATTAATGTTTAAGATATCCTGAAAAATTAATGTATGTGTGGTTACGGCTACGGTTTTTTAAAGGAAGTAATCTAATAAAGAGGTACTCCATACAATAAACGTTTTTATAACAGCATAAATAAGTGATCATTTATGTACCTTGTCGCTTTCAATCGATTCACACTTTTGTATAACATTTCAAACACAACGTTAAAGTGACAAGGTACATAAATGATCATTTATTTATGCTGTTGATTGTACAAACTAAACACACAAGCGTCTAATTTGCTATGATCATATGTTGTACAAACCCTGAAGAACATCGAATACCAAAAAATGTTCAAATTGGTATAATAATACTTACTTTGCGGCCGTACGGAACCGTCGGTGGGCGAGTTCGATTGGCACGTGGCCGGTATTTTTAATAAGAATTAATTCCACTGACTGCAAATGCGTTGCCAACCCTGAGAATAGTACAGATGTAGTGAATAATACTTTCTCATCATATTTACCTCGCTTTCTCAGTTGGCTTATTGATGGATACTAAAGCTAATTGAGAAAGCAAGCTAAATACGAACTTATCCGACAAACAACGATGGGAAAGGATTATTCACTACATCTGTACTTAGTAGTAGTGGGTCATTATTCGAGCGTTTCAACCGCCTCACTTTCGTGGACATGTATGTTTTTGAAGAATTGGGCGTTTATTTTGATAGCGTTTTTGGATATTTGATAGATGTCCGGTAAACTTAGATACCTAACCAGAAACAAAATCGAAATCTGAAGTCACTTCTACAAAAATGTGACCACGAAAGTGAGGCGGTTGAAACGCCCAAATAATGACCCTAGTACGCTAGTCACTTGTGAATCCCTATGTCTAAAAATTGGGTATTTTCCCTTGAAAAAATTACCCATGACATAAATTTATGGTGTTCTTGGTGAGTGAAGTGAAAAATAAGCAGCTATGACTAAGAAACTTCAACATTATTTGCCAGGTGATATAATTGCATATTATTACGCGTTATTAAATAAGAATAGAGAGCTCATTAAAAATAATTCGATAAAATCTACGAATGAACTCATCGCGATGATGTGGCTGTGGTGGCATCATTATTAATAATGTGAATTGTTTTTCCTTCTATTACATTATTTGATAAACAATGTTAATTTGTTATATAATTATTTGCGAGAATACATTCATATATCGGTTCTTTTATTTTTTAATCATCATCATCATTTGGGCGACGCGCTGGCCTAGTTGATAGTGACCCTGCCTACGAAGCTAGCGGTCCTGGGTTCAAATCCCGGTAAGGGCAGATATTTGTGTGATGAGCGCGAATATTTGTTCCTGAGTCATGGATGTTTACTATGTATTTAAGTATATATTTCTCTATATAAGTATTTATATCGTTTTCTAGTACCCATAATACAAGCCTAGAGCTTAAATTGGGGCTAGGTCAATTGGTGTGACATTGTCCCCTGATATTTATTTATTTATCATCATCATAATCATCATCACCATCATCATCAACAATATCATCATCAACATCATCATTATCATCATCAGCCTAGAATAGTCCACTGCTGGACATAGGCCTCCCCTAATGAGCGCCATAGCGCCCTGTCTTCAGCTTGCCGCATCCAGCATCAACACATTACATAATTTTTTTAATATTTTACTATTTACAGCTGCATTTACACGTACGGTTCAGAACTAGGGAATGGAAATAACCGGATATAACTGGTTTTAACCGGTTATTTTCATACAAAAACGGTTAATAACCGGTTAAATTGCATTCCCTATTCAGAACGAAGATTGAAATGGCGCGTGGCGTTTCCCGCGGTCCGAACTTTACGTGTACAGGCCGCTAATTCATCATACTGTACCACTGAAATGCACACATAGGATTCCCGTGGCATAATCAACGTTCAGATTCTAAACAACTTGTTTGTTAGATAAATTTCACATAATCATTATTTCTGTGAAGCGAGATTCCTTTTCGCATTTTTTCCCTTTCTTCCCCAGTCGATTTTACTACCGTCACTTTTGTTCACGGTCGACTTATTTCCCAGTCGCATTTTTTCCCGATCGATTTCTATCCCAGTCTCTCTCTTTCCCAAAAGTAATTACATCGTAATGTAGGTAGGTTTAGGTTATGTTAGTTTTGCAGCAGGCCTGGAGGGCCAAATAATCTAGAAATAGGAGCTCTGTCGACTATCTAATAATTTTTTGGAGTGGGTAACACACTACTGTGAATATAATAATGCTAGGAAATGACACGACTGGATAAAACTCGCAAGGGTAAAAACACGAATGTGAAAATAAACCGCCGGAAGTTAGTTTATAACATAAATATTCTATCGAATCGGCTAGATTTTAACCTAATCCGACCAGTCAACCTTTACATTGATCACCAACCAGAGCATAATTAAACCACGGTTAGTTGCCGAATAAACCGATGCAGATTACCCACACATAGGATCCTCCCACCAACTATAAATCAACTCGCCCCTCCCACTTCCGGCCGCAGCCATCTTTGAGATCTCACTTCCGGCGGGGAAAGGGATGGCTGCTAGTTTTTTACATGTGTGAGTAGCCGGCAGTTAATGTTTAGATCCGGATTTTACAGAGAAGCCACAGAATAAAATAATAAGTTGTGTGTTTACTTGTGTTAATATAATGCAGGATTATAACACACATCAAAAATGGTTTCTCCTTAAATCGCCTACTCTAATGTCATAGGATATTTTACTTTGCCGAATGTTTATTTCATCGACATGCATTTACACATGCAGGAGCTATTTTTGGTGGTTACAATTCTAACCTAACCTAACCTACGTAACCAAAGCTTAGAATAACCTAAAAAAAAAAAGGCTCGATATATTTTCGAATATATTTTAAAAATCTCACAAATAAAATAACCAAAAAATTTAACATGCCTAAATTATTTTCAGTAAAACGACCTAATGTGTCCTAAGACAGTTTTCCTGCAACTCCTATGGTTTCAGAATTCCCCTTAGGTACTGTCCCAGTTAAAAAAAACAAACTGTACGCTAAAGACTTCCAGCAAAAGCAATGCTTGGTCTTAAAATTTAAAAATATTGTCATGTAAAGCGCCGCTAAAAGCGCGTAGCTGCCAAAAAATGCCATGTAAATTTAGCTCCAGCCGTTAACGTTTCTCACCCCCTAAATCAAGTCCGATTTCCACGATTTTTGAATTTGTTGTAGTTATTATAAAGAACTAGGTCTTTACGTTTCTGTTTTTTGTTTTTTAAATTTGTTTCATTCTAAGAAGTTTTTTGGTAAGGAAAACGTACAGACATAGTGTTTCATGATATTTACAACATATTCAAAAATAGAAAAAAAACGGTCTAGGTGTAAACCTAGAGAAGCGTTTTCACATTTTGAATGGAAATTTTAAGCTTCATAATCCTCGTAATGTAACTGTTTTAACTGTAAAATGATTTATTTTGTTTTGTTCATAAAGAAAAATATTAACAATAGGGATATAATACTCAAACCCATGAATGGGCCATTCTACTTTTCGATGCCTAATAAAACGTCCCTTAACGTGAACGTAAATTCGGAGTCATAATTTTCAACAAAACTAGATAATCTTAAAAATGCACACAATATTTGGATTCTGATCGACATACTTGAATATTTTTTATTTCTAAATTGGGTTGGGCTGTGTAAAAAAAGGCAATAATAGTAACGCAGTGGTCGTTATTCGTAAAGGGACGCTGAGACTGGTAACGAAGTGGTAATTTGAGCAGCAAATTCGTGTTTTATATACAAAAATGACAAAAATAGTGGGTAAATTTACAATATATCGTGAGATCTGGTTGAAAATTAATGTGGGACTGCTGTGAAATTATCTCAAGATATCTAAGTACGAATTTTTATAATGGATTTTAAATAATCATTTCTATTTTAGGTATCGAAAAGTAGAATGACCCGAATATCATTATATTTATCCCCTTAAAAATACATATATCCCCAACCCTACTCGAATCTGAAAGCAGATATAGGTACAATGAAAATGTCGTAAAAGAATTGGGGAGGAATCGAAGACGAAAACATAGCTATAAAATTCGTTTATGGGGCCCCTATCAAAGTAATAGAAAGACATATATCGTAGTAAAAGTCGGATTTTCTGTCCGTCTCACGAAACATTTTGCACCTAAAGTATCAATTTTTTTTTGATACATTACAATCAAATAATAGGTACGGCTCCTTGGCGGGTTCTTTTTTTTTTTAGATTTCGAAATGTTAGTGATAGGTTTATTCTAAAGGCAAATTATAAGCCAAAATGTTTTTCAGGGTTCCGTATTCAACAAGGAACCCTAACCTTATAGTTTCGTCATGGCAATGAGGAATACCTTATTGGCATGGAGAAACTTTATTGAATAGCTCTTACTAACTACATTTTTTTTTATTTAACTTGTTCAGAAATATTGCACTCGAAAACTGACATTTAAAAAATCAGTGAAGTGAGTCAGGTTAGGTTGACCAAAAATACTTTAACATTATTCAAGGTATTTAATACCAATAGGGACACCAAAAAAATAATTCACGGTTTTTACAATCTAATTCAAAAGAATAGGTAATTTTAAAAAACCAATTTCATTAATTTTGTATTTGACTCAATAGTTTTGTTTTAATATCTTCATTTATTCAGCAGACATTTTATGGATGACATGATTACCTATTTTATATTTGAGTTGGCATTTTCTAATAAATTACGACAATTAAATGATATGTAATGATAAAAAGTGATTTTAATAGTGTAATAAAACATACTATCTCGTAAGATACACCTAGGAGAGCTTTAAGCCGAAAACAAAAGTCAAATAAAGGTCAAATATACTTTTGTCGAAATGTCCAAAATAGATAAATATTTCAAAAACTTAATAATGCAGAATGGCTTTAAAACCCTATTCCTCGAAATTATAAAGACAAAATTTTAATATAAATACTTCGCTTTACTATCAAATTTGCTTCAGTAATTACAAACAAAAAATCAAGGAAACTTTAAAACAAAAACAGCCAAATCCATCGTCCCTAACCAGTTGATATCGGTAAAGTTCGCCAGTAAAAAGGTAGGGGGCAATAAAACCAAATGGATGCCCCCCTTAGGGGGAGTGTCATTTGCAGTTTTACGCAGGCTTCGTTCGTTAGGTTTGGATGACGGGGTTTCCGCAGCGGCAACTGTTACGAGCCGGGCCTCTATTCCAGATCGTAAAAACCATATCGTCTTTGAGTTGTAATGGCATTGATTTAACTCGGTCGTTGGGCCTCTATTCTAGGCGGTAAAAACCATAATGCGATACTTAACTGTAAGAAAGGTCTGACTTACGCTGAAACTGAGTACCTCCCAGAGGTCACACACACACACACACACACACACAGACACACACACGCACACGCACACGCACACGCACACGCACACGCACACGCACACGCATACTCAGTTTATTTTTGGTACTTTTTTTTTAAATATTTTTATCATATTTTATTTTTAAAGGTATTTTGTAAATGAAAATGAAAAGCCAATAAAACGTTGACACTACGATAACAAGTCAAAAACGATATGGTTTTTACCGGCTAGAATATCGTCCCCATACTGCCTTTACTTTGAAAAAAATAATTTCCTAGTTTTCCACGACACACAGCAGAGCAAATCCACTTTACAGGTCACGAAAACTATTATTATTATATAAGAACATTGACGTTTACTAATTGAACATTACTATTTAATTAATTTTCAATATTATGAATACTGTATACCTACATTCAAATTTATCGTCTATGTAGTAAAATTTTGCAAGATTTAGCTGTTTTTGGATGAGTAATAATTACCGTTTTGAATATTAGATATACATACATATATCAGTTACATACACATACATACATAAACTCACGCCTTTATTCCCAGAGTGGGGTAGACAGAGCTACAGAATTACCAAGCACTCTTAAATAAGTTGTTGATAATTCTGTAACCACTTTTTGCACAATCAGGCTAAGATGTTTACCAGTGTATTAGTGACAGGTTGCAAGCCCATCGCCTAAGAGTACTAGAAGCCTTTATTATTCCCTTAATCGCCTCTTACGACATCCACGAGAAGACATGGAGTGGCACTATTCTAACCCGGTGACCACACAGGTATACCGGGTGTACAATCCAAATGGGTCAGTATGGAGAAGTCGGAAACTATGAGAGATAGCGAGATCTGTTCTTAGGAACCATGTCGTCGATTTTAGATTTAATAATAATTACATTCAAACTTTTTTATTAACTCTCATACATAACCGGGAATCGAACCTGGTCAATATTTTTGTGACCGCGTTAAGTAAAAAGGACCAAATTTGGCTATGAAATCTTGTGTAAACACAACTGACAGTAAATTAGACTAAAATGCCCACAGTTTTATTAATTTGCAAAAAGTCGTGAATAATATGAATCGATCATCAATTATCTGAAGAGACCACTTATGCATATCTTATCTGCATCGGTATTATGCATTACAAATAGCGTTTATTTAAAATTAGAACGCATTTGTTCAGCGGGCGTACCAATTCATTTAAAATTTGAAAATGGAATACTGTTTTTGGAAATAACTTCAAATGAAACACGGCTTTTCATAACCTCCTCGTGTTGATTTTTGATAACTTTCACAGACCAGGTTCGATTCCCGGTTATGTATGAGAGTTAATAAAAAAGTTTGAATGTAATTATTATTAAATCTAAAATCGACGTCATGGTTCCTAAGAACAGATCTCGCTATCTCTCATAGTTTCCGACTTCACCATACTGACCCATTTGGATTGTACACCCTGTATATCAGTTGATTCCTTGAAAGACAAATGGAAGAAGTTCTAGCTTGACTCTAGCTCCTAAATATTGTATCAACTATCCTCTACATAAGGGTAGTTTGATTATTATCGACACTAAAAAGCGTAAACGCTGTAACCCGCAAAAAGCAAACTTTACACCAGAGCCAAAAAACTTTAGAGATTTTAGAAAAAAAATCATAACTCTCTTTATATTCCACCGATCGGTGCGATTTTTATACCACAAACCTATTTTATAATTCTCTATGAGATCATTTACCTGCCATGTACTACAAGTGACTGTGTTTCTTTTTAATGTCGGTTACAGCAATCCGACATTTTTTTTTAATACGATAAAACGCTGTTAATGATTGCGTGAAATGTATGGACAGATGAAAATCCGTGTTATTTCCAATAAACGTAAACGCTGTAACCTCCACTCTTTAAATGTTTTGGAGTGCCTAAATTGAGGTAACATTGTGTTATTTGTCTCTTTAAAATGTCATAAATGTATTAAATGATAGATACCAAAAACGAATACTAATATTAAAATGAAGTAAGTTTGTGATCACATTTATTTATCATTATTTTAAAATGTCACCTTAAATAATCATTAAACATCTTGAACTTAAATCCAAGATCTTTAATGATTCTTTCAATCATGTTTCAATAATAAAACCAGGAAACATAAAAAAGTATATTATTAAGTGGAAAGAAGTGGTCTCTGCCTAGTTGCCTACCCCTCTGGGAAACAGGCGTGATTTAATGTATGTATGTATGTATGTATATTATTAAAAAAGTATTAACAATTTTCTTTACATTCAAAGTTCTCAACATAATTCGTTCTTTAAATAGTATTTTTTTAGCTTATAACAATCAGCCTTATGATGAACAAATAAAAATAACACTATTTTGCTAGTAGGAACTTAATGTAGGTATAAGCAAAATCACGCGTAATCGAGGATTTTTTAATTTTGCACAAGCAAACACCGTCAGGGGGTGCTTTAGGTAATCTCCGGCAGAGATCCGGCTAGCAGAAACGACGACCTTTAGCTCTGGCAACATACAACTGCCGAACATTGCGGACCGACGAAAAGTTGCTGTTACTGGAGGAGGAATTGAGCAGGTTACGATGGGGAATCATAGGGTTGTCAGAAGTCCGTAGAGAGAGGGAAGTCATGATAACCCGGTCACCTAATCTATTTCCGGGAGGGCGACTACCAGTCCCAGGGAGGTGTCGGGTTTATCGTCCACAAGTCCCTCGTGAACAACGTGGTTAATATTGAGAGCGTGTCGAGCAGGGTATCGTGCCTTGTACTCAGAATGACCCAACGATATTCGTTGAAGGTCATACAGGTATATGCTCCGACCTCGACACACTCCGACGATGAGGTGGAGGCTACGTATGAGGATGTTTCCAGAGCCATTGCATAGCTCCAAGACTCACTTCACGGTTGTTATGGGGGACTTCAACGCAAAGTTCACCTACCGCCAAGCAGCAGTGTTCGCATTGTTGTGTTCCGGTTTGGGGATAAGACAGCCGGTGAAATTACTAGCATAGAGGCATTCCATCTTCGTCCTCAGGGTTGGCAGCGCATTTGCAGTCTTAGGATTGCGGTCTTGTGAATGCGAATGTCTATGGGTCACAGTTTCCACTTACCATCAGGTGGCCTGTGGGCTCGTTTGCCTTCCTATGATATAAAAAAAAAAAAAAAAAAAAAAAAGTTGGGCAAACGAGACGGTGAAGAGCAGAAAGTGGGGAATTTTTGAGTGGGGGTATGAATCACAAGGCCACCTCCTAGCCAGTTTCATGGAGAAGGAGGGACTCTATATGATTAACTCCTTTTTCAGATAATGTGAGCATAGAAAGTTGACTTGGATGAGCCCTGATGGTGTAACGAGGAATGAGATAGACTTTATCATATCGACGAAAAAGCACATATTCAATGATGTATAAATAAAATAAATAAATAAATATCAGGGGACAATCTCACCAATTGACCTAGTCCCAAACTAAACTCTAGGCTTGTACTATGGGTACTAGACAACGATATAAATACTTATATAGAGAAATAAATACTTAAATACATAGAAAACATCCATGACTCAGGAACAAATATTCGCGCTCATCACACAAATATCTGCCCTTACCGGGATTTGAACCCAGGATCGCTCGCTTCGTAGGCAGGGTCACTACCAACTAGGCCAGCGTGCGTCGTCCGTATCCGTCATTAGTGCGGTTAAAACCGGGAGTGATCACCGTATGGTACGAGGCTGATTGAATATCCAGTTCAAGCTTGAAAGGTCTCGACTGATGAAGTCTACGCTCCGCCCGGCATCTGCTCAGCTCCAAAACCCCGAGAGCTTTCAGTTCGAACTTCAAAACCGTTTCGAGTGCCTTGGCAGCAACGTGGACGATTACAACGACAACCCGAACACCCGTCGAAAATGTAGCTAAAGACCCGAGGGCTAAATTAACCCGACACTATACCGAAGATCTCCCCGACGTCAGCCTGTACGAGATAAGTATGGCCCTCAAACAGCTTAAGAATGGCAAAACCCCAGGTGAGGATGGAATTACAACCAAACTCCTGAAGGCGGGTGGAAAATTCATCCTTAGGGGCCTTCAGACGCTGTCCAGCTCCGTCCTCCACGAAGAGAGAGGTGTGGTGGTTCTCTCCTTCAAAAAAGTGATAAAACTTTGCTGAAGAATTATAGAGCCATGTTTACAAGCTGTTTTCGAGGGTCATCACAAATCGTCTCACGCGTAGGTTTGACGATTTCCAGCCTCCCGAAAAAGCCGATTTCCGAAAAGGTTATAGTACCATATACCACATACATGCGTTGCGGCAGGTTATACAGAAGAACGAATGCCTTGCATTTGTGGACTACGAGAAAGCCTTCGATTCGATCGAGACATGGGCTGTGCTGCAGTCTAAGTGCCAAGTTCACTACCGATATATAGAAGTGTTGAAGTGTCTCTACGAAAACGCCACTATATCCGTCCGACTACAGGACCGCAGCACGAGGCCTATTTCTCTGCAGCGGGGAGTCAGACAATTAGATGTGATCTCTCCGAAGCTGTTCACCGCTGCATTGGAGGATGCTTTTAAGGTTCTGGACTAGAAAAGACGAGGCATCAACATAAATGGTGAGTACATCACACCTTCGATTCGCTGACGATATCGTAGTCATGGCTGAGACATGGCTGGCTATAGCAGTCAGTGCAATGCTCGCTGACCTCAATAGAGTTTCCGACTGAGTTGGCTTGAGAATGAACATGGACAAGACGAAAGTCATGTCCTATGTCCATGTAGAGCCAACTCCCGTAATAGTCGGAGGCTCTACGCTCAAAGTTATTGACGACTTTATTTACACTCGTCGAATCCGACTTAGCTGGGCAGCATTCGGGAAGCTTCGCAGCATCTTTTCGTCCAAATTACCGCAGTGTTTGGAGTCAAAAATCTTTCACCAGTGTGTGTTGCCAGTGATGACTTACGGATCTGAGACGTGAGCGCTAACAATGGGCCTCATAAGGAAGCTCAAAGTCACTCAGAGGGCTATTGAAAAACCTATGCTTGGGGTTTCTCTGCGTGATAGAAACAGAAATGATGATATCCGCAGTAGAACTAAGGTTACTGACATAGCCCGAAGAATAGCTAAAGTTAAGTGGCAGTGGGTGGGTCACATCGCTCGCAGGACTGATGGCCAATGGGGTCAGAAGGATCTTGAGTGGCGTCGTTGGCGGACCGGGAGACGAGCTGTAGGTAGGCCTTCAACAAGATGAAGTGACGACCTTGTAAAGATCGCGGGAATGCGGTGGATGCGAAAAGCACTAGACCGGTCTGAGTGGAGAGCCTTGGGGGAGGCCTATATCCAGCAGTGGACGTTTTTCGACTGACATGAACGCCGTCTGAAAGTCAAAGTCATAAAATTTAAAAAGTATTGTAGAAAAAGAAGGATTAGATATCTGAAAGAATTTTGCAAATCGCCGCAGTACTTTTTGAGATAATCGTGATGATACAAATATACATTCATTCATTCATATAGACGTACGTACAAATATACAAACCAAACAACATACATACATACAATACAACATACATACATACAACATACTTACATACATATAGATCAGACGCAGATCCTTATTTTTATGAAGTCTGTAAAAACTACTATAAACAGAAAAACATCAATGTGTAACAAAATGAAACATCGATGTATATTTGTGTAAAAAAGCTACCTTATACCACTTTCGAAAATATGACATTTAAAAATTATAATCATACAACCTTTCACGAATTTAATCATTCGTAAATGTCCTTTTAATTCTATGTACCTTCAGGAAACACGAAACTCTACATAATTCGACACAATTTAGTAAAGTAAGAATTAATTACAATAATAATAACTAGCCACTTTATTTGCACTTTATGACTGTAAAATATTAATTCTTACATTTTAACTTTCGTTGTCACGCGGTGAAAGAAGGTTACACCTCACTCAACTTGTCCCGATGGTGCGACCGACCGACTGATCAAGGCTGTAAGCCATTATCCACACCTAGTACGCGCGTGTTTTAAATAGCGGTAACTCCAAGCGACCCCTAATAAGTCATCTTTATAGAAATGAAGTAAAGGCAAATAGTAATTAAATGTATCACTTCATAAATGGTGTAACTGGTAAGTATTCAATTGCGGCGACTCATTATAACGTAGTAAGTCACTGTCATCTGAATATATTTTACAAAAAACGTAGTAAGAGTAGTTCCACATTTTTTCCAATAAGCGTAAACGCTGTAAACGACGGTAGAAATAGTTTTATGCACGCTGTAACCTACCGGACTTCAAACTTTTGTAAAACCTTAATTGGTGTAAGTGCAAATGGAAAATAATGACCTACTTATTGGCTATTTACTGCAATTAGTTTTGCTATGTGTTAAAAAAGTACATACAATTCCAACGCTGTACAAAATTTTCTAATCGTCGTAGCGCCACGGGACCCGGACCATTCGACGCAGAAAAAAAATCTGATTCCGAATATGTAAAAAAAATATTTTAGGTACATTGCGGGTTATAGCGTTTACGCTTTTTAGCGTCGATATATAGTTTATGTAAGTTTAATTATGTAAATGTATAAATATATTATATTTCTGAATTGGATTTGCGAACGCAAACGAGTATGGCGATATTTTTTCCAAAATCTTTTTTTTCTGGATCTCTTTCTTTTCGCAAAATTTACCAGTAGCTTATTTTGCCGAAAATCTTTTCTCTCCAGAAATAATTCCATCATTATAATTGCCCAATCTGTATATAACTGAATAGATATATCATTTTACAGAGCCCTACTTCTGGATGGTTTGGCCCTCACGAATGGGAAAATTGCTTCGTGGAATAATCGAATTTGGGAAACATATTGATACACCCATGGCTTTAATACCTATCTACTTCTGCTTTTATAAAGTCAATATCTTATTTTGCCAAGCTATACGAACTGTTAATGATTGAAATCGCTGACAATTGTGACGCAAACCGCGAGGTTTGAGTTCAAGAACTTGTATGCTTTATTTTTATTACCCCCTCTCCTCCCTCAAATTCTACGTTAGTCGAAAACTTTGCAGACGGAGAGGAGTGAATTTTATTCCCCCATGTCCCGAAGGCTCCCCTAAATCAGAGTTGATCTCGCTTTCTCTATCTCGATTAGCAAACGTTGCCAGCGTTAAATAGATGGTTTTGATTGACCATCAAAAGCAGTAGTGAAATAGTAGTGGGTATTTTTAACGCAATACACTGCATAAACGTGTTTTCTTGTCTTTCCTATGCGCGCTTTGTTCAAAACAAAAGACAGGGCACCTACGGAATGACCTGGACAAAGAGACAAGTAGCATTAGCTAAGACGTAAACGTTCCTGTTTTTAATCGGCTCGAAATGACATAAGCGATCGACGCGATATGTCATCAGCTTACGTCAATCCTATACATTTTGTCGAAATTCGAAAATCGCTAACATAGCGTTAAGGAATTTGTTCAGGATCCATCAGGATCGCTACCTTCATCTGATTGTTTAACCTATCGCCAAACAGCAGTGTTCGGATTATTGTGTTCTGGTGTGAGGATAAGACAACCGGTAAAAATAACTAGCATAGAGGCTTTCAATCTTAGTCCCTAGAGTTTGCAACGCTTTTGCAGTCTTAGGATTGCAATCTTGTGATTGTAGTCCTTGTCCATGGCGTGACTTCCACGGGCGAGTCGCGGCTATAGTCTCTATGAATCAATCTCCACACGGCGATTTCATCGCGGTGATACGACGAGTGACATTGACGAGGAAAACGTCAACGACACGCGCCGCGCGCACCCCAAGAGACGGGACGTACTTGCCGCGAGACCGATCAGCTCGCAGCGTCTGTTCAGGGGTGTCATGTCCGCCGAAAGACGTCCACTGCTGGACATAGGCCTCCCACAAGGCTCACACCGGTCTTGTGCTTTTCGCATCCACCGCGTTCCCGCGATCCTTACAAGGTCGTCACTCCATCTTGCTGGAGGCCTACCTACAGCTCGTCTCCCGGTCCACGGAAACCACTCAAGAACCTTCTGCCATCAGTCCTGCGACCCCACCCACTGCCACTTCAGTTTAGCTATTCTTCGGGCTATGTCGGTAACCTTAGTTACTACCTAATTGAGAATGCACGCGCTAAAAGGTGTTTTGTTCGCTCTGACGGTACTTAAACACGCCGCTGCTCACTCGTTCGTAAGACCAACCGCCATTTTAAGAGAATCCCACCCCAGCATCTGTTGCGAATGCGCCTACCCTGGCGGAATAGCCGCGATAAACTCAACGTAAAAAAGCCGAGTATGATAGATGTTAATTTCTGTGTAGACATACATACATACATACCTTCACGCCTTCATTCCCAGAGTGGGGTAGGCAGAGCTACAGAATTACCAACAACTCTAAAAACTTGTTGATAACTCTGTAACCACAATTTGCACAATTAGGCTAAGATGTTTAACAGTGTATATTAGTGACAGGTAGCAAGCCCATCGCCTAACATTACCACAAGCCCCTACTCCCTTAGTCGCCTCTTACGACTTCCACGGGAAGACATGGAGTGGCACTTTTCTAACCCGGCAACCACACGGGACATAGATATCTGTATAGATTTATCTTTAATTGACTGTCCGACGAGCTGATATAACTAAGCGTGCGCTATTTGTTTCGTGCAGCGGTGCAGAACGAACGGCAGCCGCGGAACACAGCCACCATCCGGCCGGAGACGCTGCGGGATATGGACCAAGAGCGCGCTCTTCGGGAGGCAGCCGTGGCCGTCGGCGTGTTCGGGTGAGCTCATCTTATCTCATCTCATCTCATCTCATCTCATTTTGTACAGACAGGCTATCTCGCATGCACTTCAAACTTGTACAATATTTTGTGCTATTACCCGACTTTCACACTTAGTCTAGATGTTCTTCTGTGGCGGTTTCTTGGCTTTTTTGATCCGCGGGTCGGGTTCCCTGTTCGTAGGTAGTTTTTGCTATAAAGGAGATAAAACGGTGTATTAAGTTAATTTACTAACTATGTTTTCTTTACTACACAAGCCAAACACACGATGGATAATACACTTAAGTTAGAAACATTTGAATTGAAGATTTTACTATTGTCTACACATAAACTCAAAATCATTTAAATCTAACCACAGGTTTTCGAAAAAAAAACAATCCTTACCAGGAGGGGGGGTATCCTTTTCTCTGCAGCTGACTGTACACAGCCACCACTGGGGTTCGATCAATTCGACCTCGGCGGCACCTTACGTTTACGAGTTGACACTTTAAAATAGGTAGGAACTGAAATGAGAGCATTCAATAAAATGCTTCAGCAACTCAAATATTTGGCCTCTTACAAAAAAAAAAACGCTTTTCTATTCTGTACCACCCTACATCCAAATTCTTCGTCTGATGCACTTTTTAGTTCTGGCAAAGACGCTCATAGAGGTGGAACTAATCACATGCAGATTTCTAGCCTATACTGTCGACCAAAGCAAAAAGGTATTATGCTTATACAGAGTTGATACTCTTATCCTGCCTTTTTCTTTTGGACAGCAGCAAAGCCGTGTTGACTAGAACGTCACGAGCGAGCGACGAGCGGCGAGAGGCTATAAACATATCTATAGAGATGTATGAAGCATGCCACACAGTGCGGGCGATGCGGCGATTTGTATTAATTTGTTTCTGCCGCCTCCACCGCGGCGTCTGGCTTAGAGTTAAATTAATACAGGTTTACCACAACCGCAATGAACTTTGTACAGAAAAGTTATTCTGAATAAGTAATTTGTTTATTGGCTACACTACACCTACACCTTCAAATCCAAAGGTACACTACGGCTTACAAGTAGGTGCACAATTAAGTATTCTGTCACTTTAACGCCATGTTTGGAGTTCTGTACTAATTTGCCAGAGGGGCTAAAACGACAAGGTACTAAAGTGTGTAGCTGTACGAGTACTTATAAGGTAAACCGTACACAAAGTAACAGTTAGAAAAGATACGCGTCAGTCTTTGACTTCTCTTTCGGAAACTGTCTTTGTTCAATAACCAACTTATCGCTGCAGCTCAGGGAAGCTCTGTTAACTCGTTTCAACTGAAACTGGTATGAGGTAGCGTTATTTTTTATTTATCCGGCCGCAAATATAACTTGGTGTGGCGGACATCTTGTTTGACGTTGTGGAAATTATGAACACTTTGTATTTGGTTGTTTTTTTTCTTTGTCGGACAAAGCTTTGGTAGTCAGCAATTAAAATGGACGGTGCTTTGCTGAGATAATTTAGTAGATTTATTTCATGAAACGGACTTTTGTCAAAGCTAACTTAGGTAACTAGTGATGCCAACTTAGACAGGCCGGACGCAGGATAACTTTGTTGGGAAATTAATGATACTGTTAATATTACAATTATATCTTGCTGACACGTATATAAGTACGAGAGTGATGGATGCTTTATCCACATTTTGTCACGCGATAAACGCAGCCATACTAGGCCCTAGGTACTTTGTGGTTATAGTACGATGACATTACATACACAGCAAGTACCTACACAGAGATAAATATGAAAGACTCCGGTTTTAAAAAATACCCTCAACACGCAAAGTTTGTCCCAATATGGCTGCGTTTATCGCGTCACAAATTCAAAATTCAAAATATTTATTCACTAAATTGGCCACATGCGGGCTCTTTTACACGTCGGTAATGTACAGTGAATCTACCAGCGCTTCGGACAAGACCATCATTGCGGAGAAGAAGCGCCGCAAGAAACTCCAGCAGAAGGTCATTTTTTCAATCATAAAAAACATAATTAATTATACTTAAAAGTAAGTTACATTAAGTAATAATAAGGTAATAAGGTAATAAACAATAAATTCTTAAAACTAGCATAAATAAAATTATTACAAAATGTAAGGTCAATAAACATTAACATAAAATAAAATAATGTCTATGAGAACAACACGACGAGGTCTCTACGTCAAAAGCCATATAACTAGGATAATAAATTGAACAAAAAGTTGAACAAAAAGTGTATAAAAATTCCGTCACTTTCTGACACATACATACCTACCTAGTACGAGACTGACGGATGCTTTATCCACATTTTGTCACGCGATAAACGCAACCATACTAGACCCGCATATACTACTTTGTGGGTAGGTATACTACGATGCCATTACATACACAGTAAGTACCTACACAGACATAAATATTAAAGACTCCGGTTTAAAAAAATACTCTCAACACGAAAAGTTTGTCCCGATATGGCTGCATTTATCGCGTGACAGAATGTGTATAAAACTTCCGTCACTTTCTGACACGCACATATCTACCTTGTATGAGAGTGACGGATGCTTTATCCACATTTTGTCTCGCGATAAACTCAACCACACTAGTCCCACTGGCTCAAACTTACGACTCGGGACAATAAGCAGGATTCACTAAATAAATAACCTGGTTTCAGTTTTAGATTTAAAGATAACGATTGTCACCAGAAAATGAATTTGCTATGAAGAACTATAGAGAGTTTTTTTAATAACTTATTGTCATAAAAAAGTTTTCGCATAGGGCCATTTCTTCCCATTTCTCAGGGCTGGCTTATAGAGAAGGCAAATGAGCACACAGACCACCTTATGGTAAGTGAAACTGTGACCCATAGACATTCGCATTCACAAGACCGCAATCCTAAGACTGCAAATGCACTGCCAACCCTGAGGACTAAGATGGAATGCCTCTATGCTAGTCATTTCACCGGCTGTCTTATTCCCAAACCGGAACACAACAATGCGAACACTGCTGCTTGGCGGTAGGTTAATGGATAAGATGGTGGCACCAACCTGGACGGACCCTGCACAAGGTCCTCCCACAAGTAAGTAAGTAAGTGTTAAGATAACGATCTTGAGACTAGTCTTAAGATGCTTATGGGTTTCAGTCTGTGTGCTTACCTTCTCCATAAAAAAATATCTAGCTACAATAACGTCCGAACAATAACAAATCGTACCAACTCATATCAAATTTCCCAATACACATTAGGCCCCTAAAATTACGACGTGATTTGGCAGTCAAATACGTAGCAATCTTGCTAGTGCACTCCCGTGTAGCGTAGGTAGTAAATCATATATGGATATGTAAACTACCCACTTATTGCGAATGATAGTTTGGGGTTATGTTATGAATTATGCACAAGCTTTATCTTACATTTTCGTAGTGTAATTTTAAGAAGTGCTTCGAAATTCTGGAAAGTTTGATACATAAATATATTGAGGTTCTCGTTTATTAAATTTGGTTATCTTTTATTAGCGTAAGTAAAAAAATTTAACCTTATCGCTTTCTTCTCGCAAAGTCAAGATGGCTTAGTTTAGTTTATCATTTGCTTAGTGAAATATCAAACGCTTTATCGTTGTGGATAAAACATTTATCACTTTCTGACAAATATGTAAGTGCGAGAGCGACAGATGCTTTATCTACAGCGACAAGAGTAAGCTCGCTGAAATCGTAATATTTTTTGATAATGTCGTCAACATAATGTTTATTTTTTTACTGTCTTCATTACTTTAATCGACTAACTTTACTTTGTTTAAAATATTTATAGCCTATGTTACTCCCTCAGACATACGAATCTAACGACACCTGACTCTTTTACGTATGTGAGTACGTACGTTTTACGTTTAGGCTACAGGAGGTAACAATGGAACGGGCATACTAGGTGTCGGGTTTCTTGAAGTCCAAATTAAAAATTTAAATAGTTCATCTTGAGGGCTACCAAAAACACCCCTATGTATGTTCAGCGATTTTTAGTACTTTCAGAGATATTGATCATTTTAATCAGGATTTTTGGAAATTTTCCTTGTGTCCATCGTACGAAAAACCCTTAAGCGCTTGTATTATTTCAATGTTTTTTCAGTCTTCTCTTTCATTGTTAGAATCATTATGAACTTAGGATGTTTTTAAAGCTACATTCCATTTTTTCCAACCTACATTTTTTTGTGTTATCACACACATGACCAATTTTTTATTTTTTTTGGACCACATGAAACCTGACGCCCTGTATTGTATACATACATACATACGCGCGACAAACATTACCCACCTTCTGGCTCAATCGGGTAAATACAGTGCAATTCCAATGACCAGTCAACTAACTTGCTCGGATATTTATAGAGGCAAAGGGTCAAGTCATAACAGAGTCAGTCTATCAGCTATGAATTATGATCAAAGGTGCCGGCGGCACGGGTGACTAGGTATTCTACCCTTCCAAGCCAATAGGCAATATCTCAGACAAATCTCATGTAGCAATATCAACCTCATTCCTAACAAAATAGAATTAGAACTGCTTTGGTTATTGAATTTGGGATACTACTGATTGGCTTGAGAGGGCAGTATTATCGTATGTTATGATGCTTTGGCTCGGGGGGCTGGGTTATTTTTTGCGGTAGAGAAGAGGCCTTAATGTTTTATAAAGGTTAGTATGAGCTTTCAGGTCAAGGAAATCTGCAATGGTTGTTTGATCTAAGTGAGCGTGTTACGAGCAGGCATTGAACATTCCAAGGGCCGGTCTCCTCCTTTGCGGTGTTCTTTGTTGTCGTCCGCCGCACCTAAATCAACATTAAAATGCTGTCTGCCGCTAGATTGATCGCCCCTGCTGCCAGGTCCGCTATCTTTAGCAACACAGCGCTGGTACGACCACTGGCAGCTGTCCCCTCTCAGACACATACAAGTGGTGCCTTCTGCGCCCACCCAACTGTCAGCCATTCGTTCCTTTCAAACCACAGCAGTGTCCAAAGATATTGACTCAGCTGCCACATTTATTTGTGCTGAAGCAGCAACAGTTGGAGTTGCGGGATCTGGAGCGGGTATTGGAACGGTGTTCGGGTCCCTGATCATCGGTTATGCTGAAACAGCAGCTGTTCTGCTACGCCATTCCGGGTTTCGCCCTGTCTGAGGCTATGGGACTCTTCTGTCTTATGATGGCCTTCCTGCTGCTCTTCGCTTTCTAAGCAATTTACTTTTAAGAACACTACAACTGCCACCAAATGTAACGAGGTTTCAGTGTTATAATATCATGTGACCGGCCATTTAAATCAAATGTGGAATGGAAACCTCACCCTCATAGTGATGCAAGGACTGAATAGATGTGTTTCACATGTCAGTGTGTGTCATCAGGAATGCAATTATTTAATTATGTAGTATAAAGAAAAATCTGCAAATAAAATGTTGTGAGAAACATTTAAAAAAATAATGTGTTTAGTAACAATCCGCATTTTATTAATGTACTATAAGACCATTGGAACCCTGTCCCATCATAGAACGGTGTCACAGAGACGTGATAAAATAATTTGGTTGACAGTTCTTACGACTTGAAACATAACGTCACTGTGACAGAGTTCTATGGTGGGTCAGGGTTCCAATGGGCTGATAGTACGTAAGCCATATGTCGTTTTTTTATTGTTTTTAGTGTAGGAAATCGTCTGAAGTTTTAATTATTGAGTTTGTGAAATAAGATTAGCTCCGGAAAATAACTTGTCGCTTCTAACTAGATTGTGATAGTTGTGCAGCGTCTTGATTCCATAAGATTTAACTAATATCATTTGCTGATGTCACTAATATCATAAGTTTTTTTTTTGTCGATTAAAACAAAACCTGGCTAGGTAACTCTCATTTTTTTGAGTGTACCTTAAATCTAAGTTTTTCTCAAAAAGAGCAGACTAATATTGCTTTTATTATGACTATGTAGTAGGACTTCGAATAATTCACGATGCCCACTACTATACATATAACTTTAATGATGGGTTATTATGACACAGCTATACAGTTCATTTTACGGCGAGCGTAAAGCACAAAGCTATAGCAGTTATATAGCTCTGTCCTTATCTCTCAGCGTAAAATGAATTGCCTAGCTACGTCATAATAACCCCCCAGTACCTACTATCAAATAGTAAGTAGTCGGGCTCGCCTTCGTGGATTTCAAGTACTGTAGATTGCATTAGTCTGCTGACTGCAATCTTCCTAATGAAAACTATACTCAAACTTTTTAGGTAGTCAAATAAATGTAAACAAACCAAACCACGTGGCTCTGATCATCAGCCAATCAAAACTGTTCCGTCGAGCTTTGACGTATCAATGTTCGGCTCCTATTGGCTGACCAACTATGTCACGTGATTTTTTTGTATACATTTATTTAAGTACCTACACAGTTTGAGTATAGAAGCCATGATAAATCTAGTTTAGTCCTTAAACTTAGTTTATATAACTAAACGACCTCAAGACTAAGTTCTGTACATTTTGACAAAACTATACTGAACTTTGGTAATGTTTACAATTGACAACCCTAAGTATACCTGTTTTTGGGTAGGTCAAGTTCAAGCCATTAGGGATGAAACGGTTTTTTTACATAACTTTAACAAGCTTATTACTCGAAAACAGTAACTAACATTAACATAGTTTATTGGAGAAAAAAACAGTACTAAAGTTACATAATCTCCTATTCTTGGGTTGGGCCGTCCTGTTCCCCTCGGTATATCTTGTTCTTAAATTATCCGTGTCTTTTTCCATATTCCAGCCCCCCCGTATCCCTGGCTATGGCGCTCTCCCCGGCGAGGTACCCCCTACTCTCCCCCCACTACGCGCCGCTGCCGCCGCCTCAGCCGCAGCAGCCAGACTCCTCGAGAGACCATGAGGAGAGGAACCACTCTGACAGTGACGGTGAGAAAACCAACATAACAGAAATAATTTATGATTAAGGTTTTCACCATCCACTCATCGTACACCTACCTTTAGAGGGCACCACTGTCCCTATCTAGCCACCTTTTTCAAACTTAAGTTTACCTGGACCGTGGGACTCATTCACTCTAACGCATGAAAAACAGTGGCATACAAAATGGACACATAATTTGTATGTATCCCAGTTTTTTTTTCATATTAACTTTTCGTGTAATCATACAAAGTTGGTTTTTCCATACTAGGTGAAAAACAAACATGGGGTTCACTTAGTATGGAAAAACAAAACTTTGTGTGATTACACAAAAAGTTGTCATGAAGTAAAAACTGGAATGTAGCTTTAAAAACATCTTAAGTTCATAATGATTCTAACAATGTAAGAAAAGATTGAAAACACATATAATACAAGACCTTAAGGGTGTTTCGTACGATGGACACAAGGAAAAATTATAAAAAATCCGATTAAAATTATCAATATCTCTGCAAGTACTAAAAATCGCTGAACATACATGGGGGTGTTTTTGGTAGCCTTCAAGATGACCTATTTCAAATTTTTATTTGGACCACAAGATACCCGACACCCTGTATAAAATTCTCGTGTCACGGTGGTGTTTGTAATTAAACTCCTCCGAAATGGCTCGACCGATTTTCGTGAAATTTTGTGTGCATATCGGTTAGGTCTGCGAATCGGTCAACATCTATTTTTCATGTTAAGGGTGGTCCACCCCTAAATTTTACATAAATTGCAAAACAACGTTTGCCGGGTCAGCTAGTTTAAGTATATATTTCTCCATATACTCGTACGTATTGATATCGTTGTCTAGTACCCATAGTACAAGCCTAGAGCTTAGTTTGGGACTAGGTCAATTGGTGTGACATGGTCGCCTGATATGTATTATTTGTTTACTAACATGTTTGTTGTATCCACAGACGACAGCATCGACGTCACGAACGAAGAGGACTCTACGTCATATTCACCACCCGCTGCCAACCTCACCACCTACCCTCAGAGCTGTGGACCTTGCAGGTATACACGCGAACTAACTTGTACATTTTAGTACCTTGTCATAGTAACATAGTACAGTGAGAGTGGTTCGAATTTAGTAAATCAATAGCTGCGATAAGGTACTTATCCCATTCCAATTAATTTGGTGGATCATAAAATAGTTTTAAGTAGGTATTAAAATGTATTCGTAGTTAATTTCCCATTTGTTTTATTTCTATTATAATTGTTTTTTTGCACCGAATGAACGATTTTCTTCTTTTTAAAAGTGGAGTTTTCAACAGGTAGAGACAATTTCTGGTAAAAAAAAGAGTTGTTTTTGAGGTTGAATGTATTTTGTTTTGCATAATCATCAATATATATGCTTATAAATAGCCAAACTAATGAGTCAAAACTCGGTAGGCTTACGTTTAACGTTTTAAATAGCCCATTCCTGTAACGTAAACTGGTTCACAATCGATTTATTCTAAAAACTTAATACACCATATGTAGTTACATGGAAACATCAAAAAACTTACGACATGGTTAATAACACTTGCTTTTATTAAACTTTGTTTTTAATTTAAGGAGATATCGTCGGTGATACTGCAAAATTACGTAACTAACAAAATAAATGATAGAGCAAAATAAACATTACTGTCTTATTAAAAAGGTGAATTTTGCTCTGTATTTAAAATGTTACTTACGCGGTTTTGCAGTTTCACCAATATGCCCAATCCTATGTTCTTTTGTCTTTTTTATAACATGTATGTATAATAGGTTCTTGAGTGGCGTCCGCGGACCGGGAGACGAGCTGTAGGTAGGCCTCCAACAAGATGGAGTGACGACCTTGTAAGGATCGCGGGAACGCGGTGGATGCGAAAAGCACAAGACCGGTCTGAGTGGAGAGCCTTGGGGGAGGCCTATGTCCAGCAGTGGACGTCTTTCGTCTGACAAGATGATGATGATGATGATGATGATGATAATAGGCATAGTAGAAAACCAGTTCTTAATGAATATTTTTGATGCTGTCCAGGCCGTTAGGAGTGGAGAGTGCAGCAGAAACTGCGGCGCGGTTGCTGTTCATGGCGGTCAAGTGGGCCCGCAACCTGCCCTCCTTCGCCAGCCTCGCCTTTAGGGACCAGGTAACCCTCGGAACTACTAAGCTGATCAGTACTGATCACCCCACTCGACAGCGGGGGTGCAGACTCATGGTCATGCCAGGATGTCACACCAGTGCTATTCGACGGTGCCTGTGGCAGGGCTCCTATTTCTGAGTTCCTATTCCTATTTGTCCTTCGGGCATCTAAAGATACCTAACGAACCTAACCTACCTTTTTTGCGGAGTACAATTGATTTCTATCGAATTTCCGACCAAAGCGAATAGCAGGGGTGTGACAACCTGGTGTGACCACGAGTCAGCCTCTGACGGTGGAGAATGTCCTTATCATATACCGCAGTCTGCATCCATTACGCGTCACATATTTCAAGACTTTAGTGGGCTGTGGGACTTATTCACTCTAACGCATGAAAAATTGTCATCCGATGTATGTAGCCGTGCAGATGAAAAGGGACAATGGACCTATTAGAGTGTTGGAGCATGACAACAATATTCAGAACAGCGTGCCTCATTCATTGTGGTGACTAACGTTTTGATAAACTCATCTTGGTATTAGCAGAGATACATGTCACGGCATATCAAAATGTGGAGTCAAAGTTTGTTAATGTCAGCACAAGGTTTTTATGAAGAAAATAATTGAAAAATTCACCGGGAAAGCCAGGAAGTCGGCGAAGCCGCTGGCGGGCCGCTAGTTTTTAAATAAATACGTGAAATCATTAAAGCTGATGTTTGGTCGTTTCAGGTGATCCTGCTAGAAGAGGCGTGGTCAGAGCTGTTCCTCCTAAACGCAATCCAGTGGTGTTTGCCGTTGGACGCAGCCTGCACTGCTCTATTCGGAAGCGAGCAGACTGACCAGGGTAAGCTCCAAGGCTACTTTTTTTAAATTAAGCACATTGAGAATGAGCATACAGGCCATCTTATGGTAAGCGCAAGCTGAACATCGCAAACGCGTTGCCAATCATGAGGATATATGAAGGGTCCACGGAAAGAACATGTCTAATCACTTTTTTTTGAAAATGAGTTTTGAATCTCAAAATGTAGAGGACGAAATGAACTATTACCTACCACTCAGATTCAGATATAAATCTTCATATAACTTGTATCTTTTCACTCTTATAAAAATCCTCTACACGAAAATTACGTACAAAATGATATGGTTCCTAACTTTCAAATCGCGATATCTCAAAAAGTTACTAATGTGACTAGATATGTTCTTTCCGTGGACCCTTCATATTGCTCTCACACTCCCTCTGGGATCTATCAGCTAGAAAGAGTGTGATAGCGTTAGACAGCCAAGTACTAAATTAGTGCTCTGGTTTAATTTTTAGTATTACTGCAGAGACCGGGAAGAAAGCAGTTGCCGGATGAGTACAAGATAGCGCGGTCGAAACAGTCGACCCTATCGAATAAAAAACACCGTTTCAAATCGGTCCAGCGGTCTTTGAGTAATCAGGGAACATACATACATTAAAAAAAGATCCCCATCAATCGAGAACCTCCTCGGTTTTTTAAACTTAGTTAATCGGCGGGAAGTGTCTCTTTGCGATATGATGTACTTTGCCAAATGATGATTTAGTAAAACATTAGTGAACCCCCTAACCCAGCCCAATGAAACCCTGATCCACCATAGAACTGTGTCACAGTGACGTTATGATTCAAGTCATAAGGAGTATCAAACAAGTGGTTTTGTAATATCACTGTGACACCGTTCTATGGTGGATCAGGGTTTCAACGAGCTGACCAAGTAGGAGAGCATGCCTAGATGCCACGAGTGTGGTTCCTTGGGCTGATAGCACCATCAACGACTTTAAATATTGATCCACCATAGAACCTTGTCATAATCACACCGTCAAGTGACGACATAGAAATGACATGGGAGTTAATCGTTGGTTTTATGAGACAAGGTTCTATAGTGGTTCATCAGTGCCCGTACATCGGCAGTGGAAGTTATTCGTGGGTGTCATGCTGCAGAGGGCGGCGGCTCGGGCGCGCTGCGGCGGCTGCGCGAGGTGCTGCGGCGGTACCGCGCGGTGCTGGTGGACCCGGCCGAGTTCGCCTGCATGAAGGCCGTCGTGCTCTTCAAGCCAGGTGTGTGCTTACCAGCGCTAGCCAGAACCTTAGCCTCCAACAAGATGGAGTGACGACCTTGTAAGGATCGCGGGAACGTGGTGGATGCGAAAAGCACAAGACCGGTCTGAGTGGAGAGGCTTGGGGAGGCCTATATCCAGCAGTGGACGTCTTTCGGCTGACATGATGATGATGAGCCAAAACCTTTAGCCAGAGTCTCCATCAGCGTAGAGATCTTTTATATGTAAATGTGTATGTTATTTCATGTGTGTGTATTTGGTATGTGTGTGTGTATGTATGTTTGGTGTATGTTTGTACACTCTTTACTGCACATTATACAATTAGAAGGCATGTTTGCAACAATATACGAGACTTTATCCAGTATGAGATCTCTTGAACCTTGGAGTAGAAAATGCAAGTTGATAGATAAAACAAAATAAACTGCTAAACAAAACTGCTTAAATAAAATACAGGGTTGGGCAGATTAAGTGTCCTAGTTGTGTAGGTATGGCTTTTTTACTTAAATATAACTAAACTTCTTATTCACTTCGTATTTTTTATTTATTGACAATTTAACCTTCTTTATGATTTCTACACATCAGCTTGATATATTTTGTTTTTATATTGTTTTCAACAATGGACGCGAAACGCCAGCTCGTGTGCGATTTGTACCAGAAAAAATACCGACCGTGTGAGATATTGAAGACGCTGAAACATTTAAATATCAATATAAGGTTTATATCGCGGACCGTCAAGCGATTCAAAGAAACGGGATCTTCACAAATCAGGCCCAAACCTGGGAGAAAGCCATCTGTTCGCACCAAAAACATAATTAAAAATATTCGTGAGCGTATTAGACGAAATCCAGCTCGAAGTGCAAGCAAACTTGCTAAAGATATGAAAATATCCCATCGAACAATGAGTCGTATTTTAAAATATGATCTTGGGCTAAAGGCCTGCAAAAAACAAAAAATTCATGGCTTAACAGATGCCCTGAAAAAAGCTAGAGTGAAAAAATGTAGGGAATTGCTAGCTTGGCACGACGGCGATGATATTATTTTTTTCCGATGAAAAGATGTTCCAGTTACAAGACAGTCACAACCAACAAAACGATCGTGTCTATGGTGCTTCATTGAAGGATATTCCTGTGGACAAATTAGCCGTACAACGGTTCCAGAGTGCATCAGCTGTCATGTTATGGGATGCGATATCGCCTAGAGGCAAGTTACTGCTGCTGTTTATTGATCGAGGTGTCAAAATTAACCAAGACTATTACATCCAGAACGTGTTACAGGGTCATTTGCTAGAAAATGCTCAAAAATTATATGGAAACGACTATTACTGCTTCCAACAAGATAGTGCCCCATCTCACAAAGCTAAACGCACTCAAGACTGGTGTAGAACAAATTTGACAGATTTTATACCTTGGCAAGAATGGCCTGCATCATCGCCGGATTTGAATGCTTTGGACTTTTCGATATGGGGTTACATGCTGAGCAAGATTGGGAGCACACAGGGTATGAATCTAAACTCATTCAAGCATCGATTAGTCAAGATATGGGATGAAATACCAGATGAGGTAGTGCGTGCCGCATGCAATGCATTCTATGGAAGAATGCGTCAAGTTATTAAAGCTGATGGCGAGCGATTTGAACTTATGAATTAGTTTTTTTTAAGTATAGAGTACGCTAAAAATAAAAACGTGATAAATTTTAAAATTTTCTGTCCTGTTTTAATTTTATGGCTCTTTTTAACTAGGACACTTAATCTGCCGAACCCGTACAAACATATGTAATAAAATAAACCTAGCAATATACACTACCACATACGTAACAGCTATTAAAACCTAAAAAAGCGGGGTTATTATGAGAAAAGGACAGAGCTATATAACTGTCATAGCCGTCCTATTCTCTCAGCGTAAACTGAACTGCAAAGCTATCTCATAATAGTGCCTCTGAGCTAAGGGAATAACAACCATATCGACTTACGAATCATCTTGTTGATTTAAATCATAACTTCTTTAAACTCTTGTACCTATTATAAGTTTGACAACATACTACATAATTTAAGAGCCAACTGCCAATCAAAATTTTCGGTTAAAACCAGTATATTTATTTATTAATTAATTTATATTTACAGAGACCCGCGGCCTAAAAGACCCCTTACAGATCGAGAACCTGCAAGACCAAGCGCAAGTGATGCTGATGACGCACGCACGCGCCGCGCACGCAGCGGCACCGGCGCGTTTCGGTCGACTCCTGCTGCTGTTGCCTCTCCTCCGGCTGGTGACGCCTCATCAGCTAGAAAAGGAGTTCTTCGCGAAGACCATCGGACAGACGCCCATGGAGAAAGTTCTCGCAGATATGTATAAGAATTAGGACTGTTAAATGATTAGGGAGTGCATTTGGAGTGTAGGGAACTATTATTTTGAAGGAAAACGAGCGCTCAGGGCACCTGATGGCATGTAGGCTCCGAGACTAATGAATCTCTACTACTTCAACTTGTAGGTATGAAGGTATTTGGACGATTGGGACTGAAGAGAATATCCATGGTTCTGGGTAAGAGCTGGAGGACATGACTCAACAAAACAGCTATGGCTTACTCTCATACTGTCAAGTATTCATGTGATTTGTTAGGAGTCCTTTGACAGGGGAGTGTGGTCACAGGTGGATCCGAACATAGTTGAAATACTGTCTTAGGAGCCAGAAATTCCTCCTGACATTAATTCTGGAAGAAATGTTTGAGAATAAAGTTACTGGGTCAGGTAGACTCTTTGGGTTGATTTGCAAGTGCTGCTTAAAGATTTTTAGGGTTCGAAAAGCGCCAAAATATACTACTTAAGCAAGTGGGCAAACGGAACAAAAGCCATATTTGAACTGTTCAAAAATGCCAACGTCCGGCCATTGGAAGAAACTGCTATAGGAGTCATATATGCCTGTCCCTTGAACTGCCTACAATTTGGCACCTTTAGCAACTCAATACAAGGGCATGATTTTTGAAAAAAATATCGGTATTGAGTGAAGTCTTCATGGTTCATGCCCAAGAAAGGAATTGGGCTGTGCTTGTGAGGCAATCGTGATGAGACTATGCTGCCGTTATATCAAAGAAGGGATTACCTGCATACCTAGTCGGTTACTAAGTTCTGTTACTGAGATTAATTACAATTAAAAAAAAAAATTAAAGCAGTTTTGCATAAACCTGTATATTAATCAAAACTTTGATTTATATAGAATAATAATAAAAATAATGTATTGCAATTATTTGATGTACGAGCTTGAAGTATTCCCATTTCGGACGATAAAATCATAGTTAAAATCACGCACGACGATGATACTGATAACGGCCAAAACTTTTGTAAGAGTTCCTGTAGAGAGTTCAAGTTTGCGTGACATATTGAACAGACTTCTAGCTTTAAATTCTGATACGAATGTATTCAAAGCAACTAAAGATCCGCTTGGACACCGGTCAATCTTGATCACTCATTAAATCGACTTTAAGATTTCACATGATTTTGCAGAAATACGAAAACACACCAAATCTCTTGTTTCATAAGTTGAAATTAAGTCATGTTGGGAAATATAATTTTGGT
The DNA here is from genome assembly GCA_927399475.2 of Acleris emargana. NCBI lineage: Eukaryota > Metazoa > Arthropoda > Insecta > Lepidoptera > Tortricidae > Acleris > Acleris emargana. Next base: position 4,370,469 of record OV656858.1, read on the forward strand.
CTCTAAACATATACAGAGATGGGATTTTTTATAATATTATACAAAAAAAGTTCTTTGGTAAAGAAAGACTAACTTTTAAGCGATTTCAAAAAATGAAATTTACAGAAAAGTCATGCGTAATTTCATCGATGCCGGCTGTGAATGTTAAAAGATCGTATCGGGAATTGCGGAAACTAAGAAAAATGATTAATTGTTTTTCAAAATGTATATTAATTACCTAAGCTTTTAATTTTTATACATATTGAAATTAAAAAATAAACATAAGTTAGTTTTATTTGCATCAACCTTAGTAACAGAACTGAGTAACCAACTAGGTAGTAATAGTAAAAGCATTTTAAATTAATAGATTATAGAATGCTTTGCGTACGTCATTGCAGTTACGCCTTCTTTGATATTACACGAATGTGGGAAAAGTTATCTCTGATGTTTAAGAACTAGAATTTTGTTAATTTTTATAAGCAAGACGTTCAATGGACTGTGGAGTTAGTGCTAATAGCAGTGTTAGAAAAGTTATGGTTACACAGTTAGAAATGTATTATATTCTTCAATTTAGGTGTGTTAAGTGGGAAAATAAATAATTAAAAGGAAATAGCAAACCTAATATATTTTGTAAATGTATTCTTAACCTAATGTAAACTAAACCTATCGTGAATGGATCGATCTTGTAAGAGGCTTATTGAAAACTTGTGCACTTTGGAGTTCTTCAGAATTGTTGTAGATGCAAGCATGAGAGGAGGAAAGTCAAACCCAAACTTTACAGCCTTGCCTTGGTATACGCGGATATGTGTATACCCATACAAATATATGAGAAACACGACAGACATTCAATATAACGTATTGGTCTCTTCTTGTTCTGGCGAACTTGTTCATTTTAAATTATTAATGTATTCATCAGAAATTGCAACCTTCTTTTGTCTATACTTTATGCTGGCAAGAAAAACTAGGTGATCCTTTTTCAAATATTATTTTAATCAATAAATTGAGTGACGATGACGGACATGAAATTCATCATTCGGCTCGAAGGACCTAATAACAGTTGGTCGTGGTATTTAGTCAAATAGTAATTATATAAATGAAACTATGAATGTACGAACGTAGAATTCTTGCTTTCTGGCTTTTCACGTGTAAATAACAATAAAAAGCTTGACAATTACATTTAAAGATATAAAGAAGTGGGTAAAATGAGTATGTACCCAGAACTCATATTTAGTTTAAAACAATTTAAAGCTAGGTATAGTCAAGGAAATTGATTGTGTTGTAGTTTGGCTTAAATTGGCCTTGTTATACATTTCCCGGAGTGTCACGACTCATGACACCTGGAAAATGTATAACCCAGCAAATTGCCGTATAACGTCAAAGTGATAAACAAACAAATTCCTCGACTGTAAGTACATAACTTGAACGAATTATGGCCTCACAATGTGTTAAATTACATTAGTTATTTAAAACTCAACAATTATGTGTAATTTAAAACATATTTTTTATTATCCGTGATCCGTTTCAATATCGAAACTCATTTCATAGAACGATTCACTTCGCCGAATTTTCTTTTCATCGACAGACATTTCCACGTGGTCACAAGTCTAACCTAACCTAACCTAACCTACGTAACGAATGCTTAAGATAACCTGAAAACTGAAATTCAGCTGAAATTCGTTTTCGATGAAATGAAATTCGGTGAAATGACACATTCGATTAAATGTTTCTCGATATTTCAAGGGATCCCATTTCAAAGTCATAATAGACGAACGTCATTCAAACTATGTAAACAAACAATCGCGACACGATATATTTATTATTTCAGAGTAGACCTTATCAGCATACCTGGGATAACTCGGGGCAAGTTCTAGGGATTTGATATCGATAAAAAAGATGTCGATATAATATTTATATTTAACGCGACACGTGACATTGTATTTTTTCGGGAGAAAACTGACATTTCATTTAGAGCAAAATAATTTTGACTCACGTAGTTGTATGTCAGGATATTCACCAATCCACGAGTTAATATAATATTCGCGTGGGCGTGGATGTTTCTTGGGTGGCATGGTTATTTTGGACTTTGTAACAAACGTAGTGGAATATTATTTCGTATATTATTCTTACTCTAAGATATGAAAGGCACTGACAGTAAATGGTCATTTTGATTGAAATGATATCCCCATACTTTTATTATCTTAAGAGGCTCGATATCAGATATGACATCGTACCTCTTTACAGTAATCGAGACTGTTCAATGTGCACATGTATTTATTTAATTATATCGACATCTTTTTTATCGATATCAAATCCCTAGAACTTGCCCCGAGTTATCCCAGGTATGCTTATCAGCATTCGACCATTGCTTATCACCTAAACCTCAATGACTTCCTGCATGACCCTTTTCCAGACTAAGTTTCCTTAACACAATCACATTAAGTTTGTTGAAAAGAGATTCCATACTTCACATCACGAATTTCTAGAATAAATTTCACCTTTAGAACAATAGTGACCTAATTCAAAATGTCGGCTTTCAAACTTCAACTCGTACATTTATTATAATCAAAGAGCGGAATTCTTCATAGCAAAAATCAAACTGTCAGAGGGATTGACCTAACTGTTTTATCGACTTATCGATAAATATTTGTCACTTAACGAAACAAAGTTAAAGTAATGAAATCAGGCTTTTGGATATACATACAAACAAATTAACGGTGTCACTAATTAGCTGACCGCCACTGTATTTTAGTATAATAGTAAAGAATAAAACAGAATAGTACATTGTTGCCTAGGCGCGGAAAGTAAGGGTTTTCCTGACGAGGTGGTTAGCAGGCCGAGCAACAGCGAGGCCTGCTAAAATACGAGTCAGGAAATCCTCGTTTCCGCCGAGGCATACATAATGCTTTTCTCAAACATGTGAGGAAATAATACAAATACATTTCTAAAAAGCAAGTAATGTAATTTACATTTTTGTTTGCCCTCCACAGCATAAATTGGTCATAAGTTCGGTTATATTTTTCCTTAGATTTAGCGGGAAGCAGGTTTTGCCTAACCGAGGCAGCTTCAGATTTTAATATAGGCGGAGTGGTACCTATTTAGTCGCTTTCGTCGCTTGAGCTCATTTTTTATAGTATTTCACACAACAAATAGTTTAATATTCGGTTTCACAATTATATTATGCAGAATGAACGAATGTTACCGACTGTCAATTGTTTTTAAATACTAACCATAGACATTGGAATGCAAATTCAAAAAGAAACACACGCACTGTGCTAAAAAAGCGAGCAGTTACCTTGGCTGTTTGGAATTTTTGTCTTGGTCCTTTTGATTTTGTATGCAAATTGACAGCTTTTTAAGAAATATATGGACATGGACGGAAAGTGTTTTCATATGGTTTTTTTACTCCTAGGAGTAAAATGAGGCTCTTTCCGTCCTTGTGTTTCAATCGGAAAACCGTTTTTTCCGAGCATGTTTGAGAAAAATACTTTTTTTTTAATTTTCTATATGTAACTTATCATTAAAAATTAAAAGCAAATATTGCTAAGAGTAGGTAACTAATCTTCATTCAAAATAACAAAGTCGAAATCTAAATCTGTACTAAATATGTTTTCTTCATCTTCCCTGTAGTAAAAAAAATAGTCATTATTTTTTCAACATTACTCCTTTTTTCATTGTAGATCCATTTATAAGATGAAAACGAGCGTTCTACCTCAGTTGAAGTAACAGGAGCATATTTGTAGTACTCGATAACGGTGTTTTGGCTGTAATCACTTTTTTCTATAAAATCAGCATATCAGGTCAAATGTTACAGAATAATCTTTTAAGTTGATTATGGATACCTAATGCGATATTATTCCGTAACATCGATAAGTCGATAAAACAGTTAGGTCAATCCCTCTGACAGTTTGATTTTTGCTATGAAGAATTCCGCTCTTTGATTATAATAGAGACCAAACTCGAAATTTAAAATTTCTGAATAATGTCACTATTGTTCTGAATTTCGAAATGTTGATGCCGTCGTTTTTACCCTCTTGTAAAACCTCACCACACAAATGATTAACATTTATCACACATAAATCAAATTATTAATTTTATCGTATGGGAATTACAGATCAAGTAAACAAATAAATTTGTCATGACATCAGCTGTCTTCGATCAGTTAGATTTATCGAAATTGTACTTTAATTGTACTTTAAAGAAGTGGTCTCTGCCTACCCCTCTGGGAAACAGGCGTGATTTAATGTATGTATGTATGTACTTTAATGTACAACCACAAAAGAGGTTGATATAGTGCAATTCGGACCGCATTTAGGTGTCGAATGAAGGTCATTAATTAATTGTAACATATGGAGAAATGGTTTTTAAACTTCTATACATTGTTAAAAATAGGTGTATCCCAATTTAGAGCTAACTAAGACCGAGACACGCACAGACACGTTATCCTTATGCGCTTACGGGTCACGTTAGTGTTGTAACTATCAAACGAGGAAGGAAGGGGAACTCATCAAACTACAGTCAGCGTCAAAAATAGCTATACTAGTACAGTCAGCTGCAGAGAAAAGGATACCCCCCCTCCTGGTAAGGATCGATTTTTTACAAAAACCTGTGGTTAAATTTATATGATTTTTCGGTGAATTGAAGATTTTACTATTTTCTACACATAAACTCAAAATCATTTAAATCTAACCACAGGTTTCCGAAAAAAAACAATCCTTACCAGGAGGGGGGGTATCCTTTTCTCTGCAGCTGACTGTACCTCGTTCCCAAACCACATAAGATTACAACAGATTTTTGAAAAGCAAGACTTTCTTTCAGAGCTTATATCTTTTAAAGGGTTCAACTGATTTTCATAAAAATTAGGTAAAATTTACTTTGATTAAACTATCTTTCTTTAAAAAAATACAACGTCCAAATCGGTTCACCCGTTTGAGAGCTACCGTGCGTATACATACACACATATGTACAGTCACGAGCCGGGGTTGTTGAGCCACTTGCCATTGTTCGTAATTTAGCCGTGTGTTCAATAACCGATGTCAACGACTGGCTGACAGCTATTCGATTTGCATTACATAGCCAAATTAGAAACATGGGTAAGTGGCTCAACAATCCCGGTTCGCGACTGTACATAGTTAAACGGGTTCCCTTCATCTGGCATAATATCGATTGTCCGAAATACATTTCGCATAACAGTTATCGCAGAAACATTTTTAGCCGAATGATACTTTAGCATAATAGTATACTTAGCATAACTGTCATAACGTATAACAATCATTTGGCAGAATTTTGAATAGCAGAATACTAATATCGCCGACTTTCATTTCGCAGAATTTTATGTAGCAGAATATACCTTCCGCCGAATTTATTATGGCATAATTGTACCATAGCATAATAATTAGTAACGAACTGCTACCAGTAAAATAGGTTGGGTTAGGTTAGAAGTTCTACAATAACCATGACCGCATTGCAATTGGAGCAATTCAAGCTTAGTACATAATTACTACAACAAAAGTAGGCGTACGATCAAGGATGAAGTACCTAGTAAAATATTATTCTGCTTTATAACTTTATGCCAACTACATAGTATGCCATACAAAATTCGGCGAAACAATTATTCTACCATAGGACTATTATTCTAATCAACGTTATGCCAATGTACCATCCTGCCAAAGACAATTGTGCCAAATGACAGTATGCGAAGAAATTTATGCCAATAGTAATTATGCGAAATGATGATTCTGCCAAGGGTTGCTATGCGAAACGAAATTGTGACAACCAATTTTATGCAACATGAATGTAAACCAGTTAAACACGTTTCACTTTTAACTAGGGTTAAAGTTTTGGTGGCATATAGTGGTTATAGAATCCATGAAGTCACTATTTCGTAATTATAAACATACCAGCTGAGAGAGCTACAAACTATCATTAACATTAGTAGTAACTGAACTAAAGTAACTGAAATATTAAGTTTATTTAGCGAAATTACAACACAGACCAAATTCAAAATGATGTTTATGATAGTTACGCCCGTGTCTCACCGGGAGACTATGGCGGCCCAACCAGTCGCCGGCCACCTAAAAAATGTATGGATGCGCAATTAAGCGGACACAAGGTGAGATATCCTCTACATTATACATTTTGTTGGTGGCGGTGACTGGTTGCGCCGCCATCCATGGTGTCCCGTTTAGAAACAGGCCTTATGAAATAGCGACTCCATCGATTCCAGAACCACGATATGCCGCAAAGTCCTAACCCTACTTATAACACACCTCTTTTATTTCATCGCTCGTTAAAAATAAAACCCACTTTTATTCCCACGTCTATATTTGTCCCACGGTAAATCAGCATCCTTACGTTACGCCGGTCACGTATGTCGATTTTTTCCTCAAGAGATAATTTTCCCCTACACGTCACAATCAATTCAAAGAACTCGCGGATAATATTTGTCAATATTTAGATACGCAGTATTAATTACTACGTGGGGAAATACGGTACGAGACGTAAATGAATAACATTATCAATGCACCGAGATAAGGAAAAAGTTGTTTATTATACTTCAATTTGAAGGGAAGTACCTTATAACGGTACTCAAACTGTTTAGGCTCATTTGATATTACGTCAGTTTTTTTTCCTGTGAAGTTTAAAATTACAAAATACTTTAATTACCTTATAAAACACTTAAACGCTGCCAATTTATTGTTTGCTGGAGTGTTTCATTTTTGAAACAACCTTTTGTTACCAACCCATTTTTTTTGCAAAGTCATTACCTATCTGCTTATCAAGACCATAGTAATTAGTTCCAACACGGTGGGTCTTCGTCAATTATAGCGGTAATCCTGTCGCCACCTTCCAACTCCATCATCAGATCAGCTCTTAGATACAATAATATTGCATTGTCATCGGGTTTACATATTATGTGGTCCAAATATCAGGTCATTCCATTAACGGGAACTGGTTCAAATTGACTTGCAAATTTTAAAGCGGACAACTGACATACAAACAGAGCAAGGTAATAAAAGTGTGTAAAAACAAGCAGACTCCATTGTGGCACAATAACATAAGAACTTGCATGACCCCCAAAAATGTCGCTAAGGCTCTCTTTTAGCAGCGCCACTTTTCAACAGGCGAGATAGCTATGAACTGCTCGAAGTTACTACTACGATTTGCAATAGATGGCGTTAGTGTCTTTAGGAAAACTATACAGCTTAGAATAGTGTAGAGATGAATAATATCTATTTTATCATAACATACATACAGTTGAACGTAGAACCTACCACTTCCTTGAAGTCAGTTCCAAAGAAAAGTTCGAATTGTTTACCAAAAAATGTGATTGATTAATAACGATCGAGATGCGTAATATTTCAAGGCTTTCACGATCAATCATGTGATGTGGTTATTTTCATCAACTTGCTTCTCAATTCGGAAACGTATTAGGTTATCTGCAAGTTAAGAATCTAAGTGAGTTATCTTGTCAGAGCATTATATAATTTTAGTTCGTGTATTTTTAATTTGATCGCAACGTTTGTCGTCAAAGTGGCTGTAACTTTTGGTCCGTTACTCCTGCACCTCTTAACCTAACCTAACTCAGCCGCGTGTAACTTTACTTTGCCGGTTAATAATTCGTTCTTCTTCTTTTTATACTGCCTCTACATCTAGTGAAGGTTGGCAGTCAGCTCCACATACCTATTTCTCTTCATCTTTGGCGAGGTCGAAAAGCTCCGCTGCACGTGTGACACCAGTCCATTCCCAAATGTTTCGCAGTCACGATTTCTTCCTGCGCCAGACAAATTCTTCCAGCCACTTTGCCCATGACCCATGATTATTACTAGCAGACGTTAGTATTTTGAGTACCTAGATAGGCAACTTTTCTTCTTTTAGTTCAATGGTTCGTTAACGAATTGAAAAACGATATGTTTTACACAATAAATACCACAGGATGTCATGTTCTTTCTTATTTTTTAATGGCGTCATGTTAACAACCTAAGTACCTAGAATGTAAAATGTACGGCAGTTTACTGACAGTTGCGTCCGAAAATCCAATGACGTGTCTTTCCGGCTCTCTCCTTATTTTTTCCGGCTAATCAGGAAGGCTGAAGGGTAAAACCAGGAAAGTAAAGTGTTGTGTACTCGTGTCGTTCGTGCATACGTTTGGGCCTTTTTGGTGACTAACAGCCAATTTAACCAGTGAATATCCTACCTCTTTATTGAAGACAGCTACAGTCCCCCTCTTAGTTAGATAATTGACAAAAATATTGTCCATTTGCCGTAAATCGAAAGGCCTTCCAAGGAAACGGACCATAGAAAAGTAAAATATGTTTTGGATTCCTTTTGCCCATTTGTTTTCTAGCATATGAGTGCCACTGCTGGGCATAGCGACCTTGATCTCCATAATTTATCTCCAAAAAATATTTAAGGATATAATTTGGCTGTTCATAGATCTATGGAAAATGGGTGAGATGTATCTTGACGTTTTTGACTAAATGATGCCATTTTTCATTTTATCCCTTTTGAAATGGGTGACTTCTGAACTGTAATTTTGCTAAATAACTAATACATTATACAAAAATAACTTAAATTATATCTTCTTAATTGGACTATTGAATCTTGTCAATTTAATTTTATAGCGTTTACCTCAACTGGCGACTATAAACTATGTTATTATTACGAACCTTAGAACTTTATGCGTGTACACCATATTAATATCCATAGTGATATTATAAATGTGAAAGTAAGTACAGTGCGATAGCTCTTAGAAGGTACTTGTCTCTCACTCGCTCTCATACGAAGAGCAAAACCGAAGCATCTTCTAATTGCTCACAGGCTGTATTACTGTTTATCTGCCTGTCTGATTGTTTGTTTCACAACTAAACCGCTCAACCGATTTCGATTACATTTGTAACGGAGATAGATTGAGTCCGCGATAGACATAGGAGAATAATATTGGACAGTTCCCGAAAAAATAGCATTAAACTACAAACAAAATCGTTGTAGATACACCATCTAAGGGTGAATCAACTTCTAAGGTACTCCCCATTTTTCGACATGTTTCACAAATTATATGTTTTTAGAAAAAATATATATTTGCCAACGACGTAGCTTACACGCTTATTAAATCAGACAATTAGGCCTAGCATTTGAAATGATTTGATTTAAAAATAGTACAGTTTGAAATAATAATATAGTTGGTAACGCAGCGGACGATGTTGTCCCTAGGTTTTGTATGGAAAATGTGCATTTTCCCCTGAGTTACCAGGTTTTTTCGAAGATTAAATAATATTTGAGGTGTTTAACGTGTACGGTCTGTAAATTTGGTGGTCTGATATTAATATTCATACATTATTATGAATGATAAGTCACCAGGAAAGTTAAGATACCGCAAAAGAAAAGGAGTACCTTAAAAGTTGATTCACCCCTAAATCAAGCCGTTGACAAGTGTCAATATCAATCTGCTATCGTAAATATCAAACACATTAAGAATATTAATCTTCTGTATCCGTGGTCAGATTGCATTGTTAGGATCAATCTGACCACGTTCACTCTTTTGTATCCTTGGTCAGATCGATTGATTTAATAGGATCATAAATATGAGGTAGGTTTAGGTTATGTTAGTTCTTCCGCTGGCCCGGAGGGCCAAACCACCCAGGAATAGTAGCTCCGCACAAGCGGAGATCCGTCGACTTTCTGCGAAAGTGTTTAAAATGCGAATAAACCAATCGTTCTGACTAAGGATACAAAAGAGTGGACGTGGTCAGATTGATCTAACAATGCAATCTGACCACGGATACAGAAGGAATATTAATAGCATTTTATCAAAAAATCAAGTCTGACGGAGCTCTTTTAAAGATTACTGTAAGAAGGCAATCGACGCGAATCAAGTTGCAAGGCAAAACAGGTTTATAAACTATTTATAAGTCGAAGGACTTTGCTCGCAGTCGCAAACCACATCTTGTAGTCATCTACAGACGGCACGTGACGTTATCTCAAAAACTTCTTATTTAAGGGATTTTATAGCAAAATATTGCATTGTTCAGAAGGGAAAGACAGTAGAAAAAGATGTGTTTAGGAGTCACTTTAGCCGTGGTGCGATCGGTTATGCTAATTGACAATGGCAACGTTTTTAAAAAGCTTTCTGAAAAAATATAGAGGTTTATCTCAAAAGTAAATTGGTTTTCACTTCTCACGCTCTTAATATCGTCGCTGGAAAGCAATAATGCTGTAACCCGCACCTCCTACCAAAATCGTTTTTTTTGCATATTTTTACTTCATATTTTTTTCTGCGTCGAATGGTCTATGTCTCGTGTTTCTACGATGAAAAATAAAAACTTTACAGCATTAGTTATTTGTGATATTTAGATTATTGGAGAACAAATAAATGTAGTAACCCGCTTAAATTCCGGTATTTTTTGTCGAAATGAGACTTACAGCAATACAAGGTAAGAAACTTAATCTCTGGAACATTGTACAGCGTTTTTGCTTTCCTAACTAATTTGGTCTTATTTTTTTAAATCAGTAAGTAATTTCGGACCAAAATTGTTGTAGTGGCTGTTATTTAGTTACAGCAATTTAAAACGCCCTTTCATTTGGTTGTTAAATTACACCACGACATTTCCCTTTTGGGTTACAGCATTCTTTCGGGGGAAAAAAAAAGAAAAAAAATGCTGTAACCCGCAAAAATCACCCTTAACCCATTTTATATCAAGTTTGAGTATTCAGTTTAACAAAACTATTTATTTTAATAATATTTGCAAAATGGGACCGAAAAGCCTCCTGCCGTTTAGAAGTTATGATTTTTTTATTTTTTTTGCGTTTGTAATTTGGCTCTAGTATAAAGTTTGGTTTTTGAGGGTTACAGCATTATTGATTTCTAGCGACGATATGTTACTTTAGACTGTGCATATGGGGACTAAAGCTCCTTATTAATCTCTAGGGATTAAAGTATTTTTTTATTCGCTTTGGAAACCCCTAAACATCCAGTCATGGTGTTTTTGAATGGAGGATTATCGACATTTTCAGTGAATCAACAATTTTTAGGGCATAGAAAAAACCTCAAAATTACAACTGTTCAAAAATATAAAAAAACCGATTTAATTTTGTGAAACACTATTAATGATTTATTTATACATACATACATTCCTTCACGCCTGTAATCCCAGAGTGGGGTAGGCAGAGCTACAGAATTACAACTTCAAAAAATATATATTAAGGATGAATTCATTTTATTATGCAAAGTCCAACTAGTTTTAAAATAGTTTTCAAGTTTGAATCTATTGGCTAAATATGCAAGCATTTAAAGCGTCACTTTACAAAAAAAAACCGTTGAACAATGTTTTAAGAAACTTTGCTATAATCAATATTGTAATTTTGTATAAAACTTCGTTTTTTTTCCTCGCATTCAATGTGAAAAGAATTGTGCAACACGAGACTAAACAACCATAATGACACTCGAGCTATATCTACCCAAGCGGCTAAACAACTCGTGTCACTGGCTAGTTTAAGTCCCTTGTTAAACAATCGACTATTTTTTCTTCCTTTTGATATTGTGTACTGATAAAAATAATGAATATTATCAGTGTTTGCTTTACCCGCTTTAGGCTAGTGGTCGGAATAGCGTCATTTTGTTTGTAACCGCATTTTGCTAGCACTAGCTGCGACGAAGCAAAGGCCATGTGGCGTTTAAGCTCTTGAGTCGTAAACAAAATTTTGTTTAGTAAATACCTATTCAACAAAATACCCGTGTGGTTGCCGGGTTAGAATAGTGCTACTCCATTGTCTTCCCGTGGATGTTGTAAGAGGGAATAAAGGCGTGTAGTGCTGTTAAGAGATGGATGGGATTGCAACCTATCATCACTAATACGCTGGTAAACATGATAGCCTATTTTTAGTAAAGGGATACAGAATTATCAACCACTTTTTTTAGTTGTAGGTATTTCTGTAGCTCTGCCTACCTCACTTTGGGAATAAAGGCGTGAGTGTGTATGTATGTAAATAATATGTATGTTGTTTTTATTACTAACTAGCGACCCGCCCGCGGCTTCGCCCGCGTGGAATGTATTATACATATAAACCTTCCTTAAGAATCACTCTATCTATTAAAAAAAAACGCATCAAAATCCGTTGCGTAGTTTTAAAGATTTAAGCATACATAGGGACAGACAGCGCAAGCGACTTTGTTTTATACTATGAAGTGATTAATTATTTTAAAAACATGAGACAAACCTCTATAAAAAGGATTGTTATCAGAACAGCTTTCCAAAAAAATCTGTTGCCAATTATTAAAACCAATTTGCACTTTAGTCGAGTCCCAGATTTAGGTCAAAGTGATTAAAAAAATGGGAAAATTAGTTTATTATTTTCCTTGTCGAGATATTATTACGTTGTTATTGATTTCCGAGAACACGGTGTCGTTTTTTAAAATCCCTAATGACATGACGCAATCGTGCGCCGAAATTACGGGGGCTAAAAATAAGCGGTAATCTTGAAAAAAATAGTTAGATGAATTTACCTCCTCTATTTTTAAAACCGATAAATTTCAAATAGGGTAATTTCAGTTAGTTACTGGCACCTAGTGATTGTTGAATTATCGTCTAGCATACATACATAAGGTATAGCTAGACTCTAGCTATACCTTATGTATGTATTTATGTATGTAAAACTCTTTATTGCACATAAACTATAACAAGACATGTTTGCATCAATATAAATAATGTACATAGGCGAACTTATCCAATATGGGATCTCTTCCAGGTAACCTTGGAGTAGAACGAGCAAGGACAATGCCGTAGGATAGACCAATTAACAAAATTTCAGGAAATAACAAATAGTACATACAACAGAGAAATAGGAAGAAAATAAAATATCTTCCTTAATAAGATACACACCTAAACATAGAAATAATATAATATACAATATAATACTACCACACATACGTAAACAGCAGTTAAAACCTACAACAGAAGGATCAACACTCAGGCTCATCCCCTTCCTTCCTTAAAAAAAAAGTAAACAATATACAATACAATACAATACAATAGGTACAATACAACAACAACAACAATACAATATGGCAGTTCACCATACCTGTTTTAGACTCTAGTCCAGCCTTCCGAATGTATTCATTAGCGACCAGCTCTCACTTCGCTTCAGTTTATGTAATTTATCCGTAACATCCGTACACAAACGAGATTTTTATACATAAAACCGTCCTCTTCAATCACTCTGTCTATTGATGAAAGCATTTAAATCCGTTACACAGTTTCAAAGATTTCTAAGCGTACAAAGAGAGGGACAGACGCCTGGAAGCGACTTTGTTTTAGAGATGTAGAGATTAGGTTTTAACACCAAGCATTTAAAATTAAGGTTATACACTTAAATAATAACAACACAATAATGATAACTGTGCTACAGCTTAATTTCTTGTCAGTTTCATTATTTCTCAGTTTTTAATATATATTTAATTTATTGTACCAACAAAAGAGATACGACAATAAAGTTAAAACTAAACTTATTTAAATTAAAATAAAACTAAAGATGTAAATTAATAACCACCTCTAGCAGGTCCGCTCGCGGCATGGTCCCTATGACAGTGGCTGCATTACGTCTCTGGATAGCTAGCCCTTTGGGAGAGGTAAGCACCATCTCTAGGAACTCCGGTGTGTCTATGAGCCGGGATGACAGGGCCTTAATAAAGCTTTTCATATCGTCTGACTAAGGTCCCATGGTCTCCACTGCAAGCGCCACAATTTTGTAATTATTTAAAAATGATTGTACACAACATTTACATTTAATTTCAGTAAATAAGTGAGATCAACAATCTCCTGCCCTTATCCAAATTGTGGGGTCGGCACAACATGCCTTTTTCTTCCATATTCTCTGTTCATCGTCATCTCGGTGGTCACTCTGTTTCTAGCCAAATCCTCCTTCACACAGTCCATCAATCGTTTACTCGTTTTATTAATTCATTCATTCATGTCAGCCGAAAGACGTCCACTGCTGGACATAGATTACTCATAAGAAGATTATAATACTTAATACATACTCGTGAATGTCCAAAATTAGAAATTTATGTTTAATGAATTTGGTTCTAAATATTCTTGCGCTGTCAGAGAATATACCTATGTCTATTACATTCTTTCTTATGTGTTTTGAATAGGTAGGTACTATAATTAAATCTTCTTTCTAAGAAGGTTCCTATTTTTATGTCTAAGCCTATTTATAAGTAAAGTTGTTTTGTAAATAATAATTTAACTATTTTACGTTACTATACTATGTAATGACTAAGTAATTGTAAATAGAAGTTAGATATAAACTGTATCGATGTAAAATGTGTCCGTCGGCTGCTTAATAACCTTAAATTAAAGGAGGAGGTTCTCAATTCGTCGGGATATTTTTCAAAAATGTATTTTCTTGCTCGTGAGCATAATACATTTAATCAAATTCTGAACAAGCATTTGTAAATTGTATACACTTAAGGATCTTGTCACTTTAATCACACTGTGACAATTCATATATGGCAGTTTAAACATGACATTAAATAGACAAGGTACTAAAGTGTACACCCATTTATGAAGTCGATTGTAGGCCAAGCCAAGATGCAAACGTTGTCAATGTTTCTTTTTTCTATCGACTCGATATGTATCTATAATCAGTTCCATCTAGGATGATTCCTGTGAGAGACGTATTTCGTATAACTTACTATACTCATATCACATGCGAGGTACTTAAAAATAAAGCGATTCATTATTTAAGTTCCCGAACGGCGTCAATGCCGTATTTATTTAAAGTTAAAGAAACAAGTGTAATACGTGTTTATATGAGCTGTCACAGGACTCATCTTAGATGAAACAGTGTAGTTGACATATGCGCCTGATCTGTCATCAGCTTACGTCAATAGTAAACACTTTTTTAAATTTTCGAAAATTGCTAAATTAACGTTTTATGCATATTCAGTTATATAGCCGCTTGGGTATATAACAATATAACTGAGTAGATATGTTTAGATTCAGGTTATTTATTGTTCGTTTCAGCACTTTTGGTGGCATATCGTGGTTCTAGAATCCACGGAGTCGCTATTTCCTAATTATTACAAATATCCCACTTTGATTTTGATCTTTACTATTGTGTTATTTCAAAATAAACTAAATTTTATTTTTAGCTCGGTTTATCCTACAGGTTTACCTAACATTTGTTTATTTGTAACGCTGTAACAGCGATATCCTCTTTGCCAAAATAATTTTAGAATGGTTTAGCGATATTATGGCAATACTGAAGGTCAAAATTAAGGTAGTATGTTTATAAAAATTACAAAATAGCGACTCCGTGGATTCTAGAACCAAAACAGCTGACCCTATTTATTTTAATATACAGAAGAGGTAGAAAGACTTCTCCAAACGATTAAATTAAAACGCTGGAATTTAATTCCAGTGGACAGTGTTATTCCCCCCATGTTATCTGTCGTTTTGTGTAGATACTACACTTGTATATGTAGGCACAGTCGAACTGCAGATAATACGCCGTTATGATTGTTTATTTATGCAGCGAAAAAGGTCACGTTCACCCTGACCGAAAATAACTCTTTACTGAAAACAGTTGCGAAACGCTAAAGATATTTAATTACTATCACTTGCAATATACTTACTTAACATTTTATATTTTTACATCTCGTCTACATACATACATACATACCTTCACGCCTGTAATCCCAGAGAGTGGGGTAGGCAGAGCTACAGAATTACAACTTCAAAAACTTGTTGACAATTCAGTAACCACAATTTGCACAAATAGGCTAAGATGTTTACCAGCGTATTAGTGACAGGTTGCAAGCCCATCGCCTAACAGTACTACATCTCGTCTTAAAGTTGGTAAAAATCTAAAAATTAAATAAATACTTAAATATTAAGGGCTTCTACTATGGGTGCACGAGAAGACTATTATATAGAGAAATACACACTTAAAAAAAAAACCCAAGAGTCAGAAACAAATACTCGCGTTCATCACAGAAATATTTGCCCTGGCGGGAATCGAACCAGAGACCGTTAGTTTAGCAGGGTCACTTCGAACTAAGCCAACTGTGTCATCGAAATGTTTAATATTTAAGTAACGAGGTACTCTGATACTCGGACAAGCACTATAGGGTGATGGAACCAGTAATGGACGAGGCACCACTAATGGACACTTGATTCTTATTTTACGGAGGATAAGGGTTATTCATTTGTTTTGCAACAATCAATTTAGGACCGTATGAAATTTGAATTAAGAGTGAAGTGTCCATTACTGGTGCCTGTCAGCTAAAAGTGTCCATCATTGGTGCCGTCACCCTATGACCTTTTTTTGCTACCATGACTAGGGTTGCCTACCGTACTATATATTTTGCCTAATTGTGCAAATTGTGGTTACACAGTTATCGACAAGTTTTTAGAGTTGTTGGTAATTCTGTAGCTCTGCCTACCCCACTCTGGGAATGAAGGCGTAAAGGTATGTATGTATGTATGTACTATATTTTGACTCTGTGTACTATACACCGTGTTTTTTTTTGATTTACGATAACTTCGGCATATTACTAGGTACATCCATAGAAACTAAGTGGTAGATTAGATTTTGAAATATTGCAAAAAAATGTTTTTTTTTCTGTTTAGAACAAAGTATGTAATTAAATGTTGTATCTTTGGTCATTCTAAAAGGGCCTTTAGAGTAAACTCATACATAGTCAGTCAGTGTCAAATACGTCAATGTTGGCGTGACGTGACGTGACATACACAGACATTTAAGAGCCTTTTAGACCAGTTCAACGTGATTAACTGATTAAATCTAAAAATTAAATATCTTTAAAACCGTAAGAGTTATCATTTGTCTGTCTTCGGGAAATTAACTTTATTTGACCTAAAGAACGTTCCCTTAAAGTTATCGTAAATCAAAAAAAATACGGTGTATACTGTTAAAGAAATATATAGTACGCAAAAATACTATATTACGGTCATTCCTTATATTATAACACATATGCAGTTTGGGTTGGCCGTTTCAACCAGATTTAAGCACCAATGTATTTGGAGTGGAGAAATAGCATTTTTCAGCTCAGATAGTTGTCAATAGCAGTCAGAATGTTAGTACGTAGTAAATATTGTGCATTATATTTAATAAAGTACTAGATAAAGTATTATATGTACTAGTGGATGTCGTAAGAAGCAACTAAGGGAATAAAGGCTTGTAGTACTGTTAGGCGATGGGCTTTTAACCTGTCACTAATACACTGGAAAACATCTTAGCCTATTAAGTACTTGTGCAAAATGTGGTTACAGAATTATCAAGAAGTTTTAAGACTTGTTGGTAATTCTTTAGCTCTGCCTACCCCAATCTGGGAATGAAGGCGTGAGTTTATGTATGTATGTATGTAAGTACTAATTTACACACTTTGTACAAAAAAAAACTTTAAAGCACTATATTTTCTTTCGGTGTACTATATTTTTTATACTTAAGGCTTGAAAATACTATATTTGCCCAAGAAATAGTTGGCAACCCTAACCATGACCTCTGCTGACTGTATCGCATCCATCCATCTCCTACTGCCTACTGTACTATTCTCATAATAACCAACTAAATAGTAAACTACGTTTCATTGTAGTTTCTTTGATTGGTTAACTCGTGGTAGATAAAATCCCAATTACCTTATTTAACCACAGAAGGAAGGGAATACGTCATCGGACGCTTCTATCAGAGGCATCGTGTGTTTTAAATCCACAAATATGCTCCAATATTTATATAGTTTGGCAAGAAGACTTCAATTTATGGAATAGTGTAACTTAAACATTTAAAACTGGCAACTGGCCTCATTTCTCCAAACTCTGTGCCAAACTTACTTACCTATTTGTACATGTACATAGAGGCGTGTCTTTTTAGATTTATTAACACTTGTGTGGTGATAATTTCCGCATCTAACCTTTCTAGTCTTTCTACCACTTTTAGATGATTAAAATTTACATCGTTGCATTGTTTTATAATAATAACATAACCTAGTCCACGTTCCAATGTGATGCCACTCAAAGTAGACCAAATTTGATCTGCTCAGTACGACGTTATTTTGTGGGCTTGTGTGCGTGATGTACTAGAAAAATACGTCTATATGCTTCCATTTGTATATTGGTACTCTGTGTAATTTCTTGATGCACAAAAAAAAGTTTATTACAGTCGAACACAGAACTGTACTTTTTAGTAACTTGTCGTAGAAACGTAATAAACCAAGAGTTATTGAATTTAGTACATCCATAATCCATGATAGCTGCGACAAAGTACTAAAATATGTAGCTACCTCAGAGTTCGGCCGTTTATACATACAAACAGTACCTATTGATATTAAAATGTGAACGATATTTTAGCTTTGTAAATAAATTATATTATACAGTAAAATATGCTTAAATGTATTGTAAAAAATGGTAAAATGTCTAAATATTAGCTTGCTACACATGAAAATATCTATTATTTAGTATTATGAAACTAAGTAACGGCTGTCCGATTTGAAACGTATCCGGTGTAGAAGGAGATCTTCATCTCTTTCACATTATAGTAACTTAGACAAGGAGGAAGAGAGATCTAGAGTCGTTTGTACCCCGTAACAGTCCGTACTGGGCACGTTTTAAATTGGACGGCAGAACATGGCCAAAGTGTACCGAAAATGTAACAAATACATGTGACGTCGTTTAATGGTTTTTATCTATTCCTACATGTAATTACCCGATATTTGGTAAAGGTATTTACCCATTCTGCCTGGTTAATACCAATGGCCTACTTATGCTAATTTACACTCAATTGGGTGGGTAAAAAAATGGTGTTATTATAGTATAGGTAAAAAAAAAAGTGAATCCCCTCTTGCATTTAGTTGTAGGTACCTATACTAAACTAATATAGGTATGTACTCGTATGTAATGTATGTCAAATTTTAAATATAAAAAGTCGAACTAAGTATATCTACAGATATGTAACATAAGAGGTGCTTTACTTGAGTTTTTTTACCTTTTTTACCCACCCAACAGAGTATGTAATTTAGTATTTAAGTAGACTATTGGTATTTACCAGGCAGAATCGGTAAATACAGCAATTTTACACTTGATTATTGGAACGAAAAGGAGCCTCAAAAGGATCAGAGGCCCTACTTTGAAAATCGAACTTCGAACTTACGTTAGCTCTATCTCTGTCACTCGTTATTCGAGACTAAATCGAGAGAAAATGATGGAGCTGACGTAACTTCGAAATTCCATTTTCAAAGTAGAGCAGATAACGATCAACTTTCTCAGGCTAGAAGGGAGTTCCGAAATTATCAATGACCATGTGAGTGTCCTGTCCATTTAAGAATCAGGCAATTTGCAACGGGAATTATGATGATAGTCCAGTAACTTTGTCGCCTGATAGTATGGGGCAGTATGCGCTAAATCCGGTAGTTCTGAATTTTTGCAGACTTGTTTATGATGTTGGCCTAATGAATAATCCAAGTTTGTGACCTCGAGCGCCGAACGCAACTTTGGCAAAAATCGAAAATACCGCGAAAAAAACGTTTTTAATAGCATTAATATTAATAGCATAGCTTCAATAGCATAATCAGGGTCAAAATTCATTCAGAACGACAGAATTGCAAAAAATGGCGAAGTTCGTAAAAATTATAAACTTTGAAAGGCTCACAATCACAGAAACTATTGGATCTACAGACACAAATTTAAAATCATATTCTAGCAACTTTAGTCTACTTTAAAAAGTCTTAAGACTTTTTTTTCAAAAACCAGTCCTTTAGGGTTTTAATCGCCAAAATTTAAAATAAAAACGATTTTTTCGCGGTTTTTTCGATTTTTGGCAAAGTTGCGTTCGGCGCTCGAGGTCACAAACTTGGATTATTCTTTAGGCCAACAACATAAACAAGTCTGCAAAAATTCAGAACTACCGGATTTGACGCATACTACCAATGTATAAAGTTACTGGACTACCAGTGATCACTCCAAGTTTTGTTTGTAATAATATTTTTTTATTGAAAATATGCCAATGAAACAAATAAGCAACATAATTCTGGTCATTCTTTATTTTAAAAGACTTTTTCAACCTTTACTCATCATCATCATAATATTTTTCTTACTGTGTATTTCAGAATGACTGTCCTATTTTGTTTAAATAAACAATCAGAATTAGTCAAAGAGTAAAAAAATATGATTATGATTAGTGAATGTTAAAATATCCTATTAAAATAAAGAATAACCAGAATTATGTTTCTATTTTCTTTCCTTTGCAGTTTCAATAAATAAAAAAAATACAAAAAAAACTTGGAGCGATCACTAGTACCTATATGGGAAAAGCATCGATAATTGAGTTTATCGATATAGGCAATCCCTAGCTGTCATTTAATTTTGCCCCGCATATTCCGAGGTCTGATGATGAGACTAGGTATAGTATGAATCTTCTCAAATGAACTTTTCGCTTCGAGCCCTAATCTTCCAAACAAAGGCCATTGTTTCTATTATCGCAAAACCGCTAGCTACCGAGTTAGCACGTGCTACTACAACATTGATATTGAAAAACAAACGGTATCGTCATAGTATTAAGGTTCAAATTGAATGTCACTGACATTCTAGATGTTACGTTATTATGTATCGTCCTACACTACCAAAACGTAACATCTAGAATGTCAGTGACATTCAATTTGAACCTTAATACTATGGCGATACCGTTTGTTTTTCAATATCAATGTTGTAGTAGCACGTGCTAACTCGGTAGCTAGCGGTTTTGCGATAATAGAAACAATGGCCTTTGTTTGGAAGATTAGGGCTCGAAGCGAAAAGTTCATTTGAGAAGATTCATACTATACCTACCGTTAATTTGAAAACCATATCAAAAAATATGGTTGAAGTTGTAAATGTGACTCGGTCATTAGAGGGTAGCCCATAATTTCCGAAAATCATGTTTTATTGGTTGCAGAATTTTTATTCCTATTTATTTCCAATCGCATATTATCCTATAAGAATTTCTCCCAATTGCAAATTTTTCCACTTATAATTAGGTCAAAAAAGGAGGTTTAGGTCATGTTACTTTTGCAGCAGGCCCGAAGGGCCAAACCGCGCTGAAATAGGAGCTCCGTCGACACCTTCACATTCATTTGGAAATGGAATGGGAAAAATCACGACTGAATAATTAAGATCGGGAGAAAATGGGAATGTAAATTCAGCAACCAATAAAATTTGATTTCGGAAATTATGGGTCACTGTCATTCATTAGACATGCCAAGTCACTTGTGAGTTATAGGAAACTCAACCTTAATTTTTAGGATGTCAGATTGAGAAATTTAAGGCTTACTGTACCTGTTGGCCGTACTCAGAAAGATCCATTTCCACGCAAAGGCCACTGGATGAGAAAAGCCAAAGACAGAGCTATGAACGCAAACTGGGAAGGCCTACGCCAAGGAGGTAGGAGGTAGATATAGTGATTCAAGGGGAAGACTTTAATGTGTAATAGATTCTGGTTTTTGTCCAGGTGTTACAGAAATCTCACATAACCCGAAACGAACCGAGGGCGGGCCGCTAATTAAATACCTGCAGACAAACATCGAAAACAAGCCTTGGGTTTGCTAACCCGATCGACATAACACAAACATAAAAAACAAACAGTTATCACGATTGTTCTTGATCTTTTGAACTTATTGCACGCTCCATAAGGTTGAAAGTCTCTCGAACACATCTGGAATTCCCCAGTATTTTATTTAAATTTAAGTTACGGGTTTTTCCTTGTTTATAAACGTCGTGACTCGTATTGTAAGGACGCGTTCACACGAGCGAATACATTTCTATTTGTAATAGCTCTTTAAGTATAGGTGGGGGCGTTTTTCAAAAAAAGTGTACATTAACTTTTTTTCCAGAATTCGTTTTTTTTTGTTATCCTTACTCAGTATCGTTGATACTATCGATCCTCATACAAGAACAAAAGTGTCCCAGATTTTACTATGTAGGTAAGTTTTTTCTTCCAGTGCGTCACAAAAATGTGACAATCTGGAATGGATTATTTTTGGACACTTTTTTTCTTGTATGAGGATCGATAGTATGATCGATATATACGATTCTGAGTAAGAAAAACCAAAAAAAACGAATTCTGGAAAAAAAAATGTACACTTTTTTTTTTAAACACCCATTGTTCTATTCTACTCTCGGTAAAACCAAATTATTTTTGACATCGCACCTTCAGAACAATAGTGACATAATTCAGAAATTTTGATTTTCGAGTTAGGCCTCTGTCATAATCAATTTATGACTTAAAGTTTGAAAGCTGAAAATATCGTTCTCAAGGTACGACATGTTATCGTACTGTCAACGATAGGTATGATAGGTCTTATTTGCTTGACAGTAATGGCGGTTCCTGAGGAAGGCCTTTTTTATGCCTTTGCATACCCGCCAAAACAGGGGTCATGCATGTTATGTCCGCCTTGCTCGGACTAAAGCCCCCGGGACGTTCCTCCAATCGCTTAAAGAGGATGCTACGGAACCGCTATAGCGCCAAAACGTCGCCCCCACAATAGCGGTTGCCCTGTCAGCTCGTCTCCCGAAGAAGGCGTAATATAACCCCCGTCAGCTACACCATCCGTGACTTCATCGAAGTGGCTTGGGCTTCCCAGTTGTCCACACCCTCGAAATTAGGTGGACAAATTGGGAATAGGATTTTTTATTCCTAGCTGTTCGGACTCTTTAATTTGCCTCGACTGTGTCAGCTATTCCCAGTAGTCCGCACCCCGTAGTTCGCACTGCGAACTACTGGGAATATTTTTCCCATTTGTCCGCAGTGCGAACTACTGGGAATAAAAATTCCCAGTAGTTCGCACCACTTGCCGGAGGTGCGGACTAGTGGGAATTTTAATTCCCAGTAGTTCGCACTGTTTAATTCAACATAACTGTGTTCAATTTCATATGGTATTATAGGAGCAGGAATATAAAAAAGTAATTTTAATTTAACACATTTAGTGCGAACTACTGGGATTTTGATTTTCCCAATTGTCCGCAGTGTGAACTACTGGGAATGAAAATTCCCAGTAGTTCGCACCACTTGCCGGAGGTGCGGACTACGGGGTGCGGACTACTGGGAATAGCCCGTTTTTATTAATGTATCTAAGTAGATATTAAACTAACACACATGTCAGCCGAAAGACGTCCACTGCTGGACATAGGCCTCCCCCAAGGCTCTCCACTCAGACCGGTCTTGTGCTTTTCGCAACCACCGCGTTCCCGCGATCTTCACAAGGTCACTCCATCTTGTTGGAGGCCTACCTAAGTACAGCTCGTCTCCCGGTCCGCGGACGCCACTCAAGAACCATCTGACCCCATCGGTTATCACTCCTGCGAGCGATGTGCCCCGCCCACTGGCACTGCCACTAAAACTAACACAGTTAAGACAAATTAAAGAGAGCAAATAACTCGGAATAAAAATTCCCAGTTGTCCACACTGTAGACAACTGGTTTTTTTTTTCCATATTAATATTTAAACATTTATTCGGCTGTAATATAAGCAATACAATCAGTCAAGGTCCGTCCGGATTGCTACCACCATCCACCACAACCCTACCACCACCTTCCACCACCTTCAACCACCACCACCACCACCTTTAACCTACCACTAAGCAGCAGTGTTCGCATTGTTGTGTTCAAGACATACCGGTTAAATTACTATCCAACTCCTCGGGATTGGCAACGTGTTTGTGGTCTTAGGATTGCAGTCGTAAGACTGTAGTATTAAGAATGCAAATGTCTACGGATCACAGCTCCCACTTACCATCAGGTGGCCTGTGTCCGTTTGCCAAATCCATTCCATAATAAAACTTGCAGCTTTTTCATGTTCATGTACCTTTAGTGGTTTTTTAATACATTATGTACCTACCCAACTATATACATGTACGTGCAAGGTCATTGGTTATCTATCAGGGCTCAGTTTATTATAAAGAGCATCCGACTAGGTATGTATACATCACATAAACCTAAACACAGTGACAAACGATAACGATTTTTTAAATGGTTTGAACTCTAAATTGGAATGTAGGTAGATAAATTACCCCAAAACTATTTTCAAATATTTTAATTTTCGTTTGCGTATTTTCAGATTTTAATTATTTCCTGATCGTTTGCTATTCCAATGGTTCATTTAATCACGTTTGAAAATTACGCTACTTTAAAATGACATACATTCCCTCTCCTGTACTTTTCTTATAAATTTACATATTTTACTTATAGAATAACTAGTTTTCTGTAACATCCGTAACATAAACCTGAATTTAATGAACACCACATTCTGTGAAAACCGTATGAAAATCCGTTTAGTAGTTTTTGAGATCATCACGAACATACATAACATACAGACAGATTCGGCGGGTACTTTTTTTATAATAAAAAGATAAAAGAAGTTAAGTAGGACGCACCGGCACTACAGGGCAAAAAAAACTACCAGCACTTCCCAAGAGGAGACCACTGCTGAGAAGACACTCGTAATAAATAAATATACCTATATTTGATGTCGACTGTACTTAGTGATTCTTTGATTCACCACACCAACAATAAGGGCACTATAGGTTCCTAATGTTAAATTTGTTGCAGTTGAATAAAAAGTAATTTAAAAAATATATTATTTAAAAAAAGATGTGTCGTAGGTATAATAAAACGTATCAAGGATTTTTTCTCCATTACGACAACGCATGCAACTTTCAATCAAAAAGTTAATTTTGAAATGTGTGACCATCATCTTCTCCTGATTTGGCCCGTAATAACTTAATTTTACCAAAAATCTAAATGTTTTTGTGGTCAACGTTTCCAGACATCAGAAGCGGTCGAAGCCTACCAATTGGTTACTACGGCGGCGACCCCAATTTCGGAGTGGAATAAATACCTAATAAATAATTGCATCCAAAACTGGTTCGAGCGAATGGAATAGTGTACCTACGTTACATACCGCGGCGAACACTTTAAGAAAGAATAAGTTTTATTTCGACTTAGTTTTCAAAAACATTTGAATATAGATAGATAGATGGATAATTGCCAATTGGTATTTAAGATAGGATAGGATGAGTAATGAAATGAAGAGATAACCTAATTGGCGGGAACCTTATCTTAAGGTATTAACGGGATTAAATTGGCAACATGATCTAATTATTAGTATAAACTTGCCACTTAAGAGAATTGCAGTCTCAATTCACTTGTCACGAATTTGAAAAAGGTGATGATATTTAAACCACAAATAAAATTAATGATATAATGAGATTATCCATTACAGATCTGTCATTTAGCTATTCAAATTATCACAAAATTCAAATCTTAGGACATTCATATTTAAGGATAACAGCAGTCTTCCATACATTACTTATTTTTATAATGAAAATAATTAAAGAGTAAAAAAATATTGATAATGTCATACACATCACATTCCTTTGTAGAATAATGAGACTAATGCAAAACAATCATGCAAATATACTTTTACCTAATCTTGATCATAGCTATAAAAGTAAATAAGAACTTAATCTGAGAAAAAACATAGTACTTATAGAAGCGAAATTTTTCACATTGTCTTATTATGCGAGTACCTACACTATTCATGAAGAATTCTACAGATGTTATCCATTGATTCTGTTTGAAAAATGAGCCTGATGGAAGACAAAAAGTAATTTCGCTTGACAATAAAAACTCCATAGAGACTCAATGATTCTGCCAACATCAAAGTTTAAGAAGGCACAAACTTGAAAATGTAATTGGTACAATTCTGCTCTCCTAAGCAGTATCACAAAATCAATAACCAAAGCAGTTTTAGTCCTCTTCTCTTAGTAATAAGGTTGATATTGCTACAGGAATTGTATCTGACATACTGCTTAGGAGGGCAGAATTGTCCAGGGGCTTGAGCTATTTTGATTACATAGGCACATACAAGACTAGATCAACTGTTAAAATGTTTACTTCTCTTTTAGATAAGTTTTTGAAATACTTAATCATTGAACAAGTAACACTTGATAAATCTCAGGTTTGCAATCCAAACATTGCCAACTCGACACATGTTAACAAGAAAGTAGGTATTAAAAGTACATGTCGCACCTTCGGTAGGTCAAGGGCACAATTGCCCCTATAATCATATAGTACATTGTGCCCTTGTTCTACCGAAGGTGCGATGTGTGCTTTTTTCAACTATAACTATATTGTGTCTGGGCTTGAAAATTATTTTTTAATAAATGTAGTTTCTTGAGCCCGCAGTATATAACGTCAGATAGGCACTGATCCTGCACTCATTTAAGATTAATTTTATTTAAGTAAACAAATAGTAAATGTGCCTACCACCACAAAAAGTTAAATTAAAAACGTGACAAACAGGACATTTGTAAATCAGTAACCATGTTTCAACTACATGCCCAAATATTTAGAATACATCAGTTATGCAAATCCGTTATTAACATTTACATATACCTACAGAAAAAAATGATTATAAAAAAACTTGGTAAACAATGATTAAAAAATAATTTACTCAGATCAGCCAAACTAATCAGACTTTGCACATTAAAATGTTCCACGAAGCAATCAGCAATTTCTTAGTAATAAGATTGGTTGTTTATTCTCAAATTAGTTGTAAAATTGAAGATTGACAGTATAAATTCTTGTTGTTCTTAATATAAATGGCCCTGTAAAATGAACTTCTAATTCTAATTTTAATTAATGGCTTTCATTCCTGTTAAGGTTTATTTTGACAATTTCGAGTTATTTAGACAATTGTTTGGTAAAAGAGTATTTTCTCTAATGGATTAAACAGAAGCACATGGGGTCAGCCCCACGCGCTTTTGTCAAGTCTAAAATGAACTTACAAGTGTTCTTAAATTCTAAAGAACAAAGGGATTTCGTACTAAACCTATTATAAACGGATCTTGGTTGAGATGCCCAACTAAAGTCACGTCAGAAATGCCAGCTTTTAACCCAGCCAGTGTAACCCAACATTTTATCTCTTTCACTTCATCAAACAATCAAATCAATATGTTTTCAGGATATCTTAAACATAAGGTTAGGTTAGACTTGTCTACCAAAAAAAAATTACACATGCGGCGAGAAATGCCTTTCTATGAAATGTAAATTCTGTGCAATCATACAGCTGTTTGCTTTCTGAGCAAAGATCAGTTTGTTTATAGCTCTTGTTGAGCAGAGCCATATAGATTTTTCCTGTCCAGCAGTTGTTACTTACATTACATTTTCATTTACAGTTTACTTACATTAAATAACATAAATTCAGTAGCACCTCGCAATTTTCAGTTTTCTCAATTGTCATGTTTCATGAGTATTTAAAGTGAATGTTACTTTGTTTCAGTTTTCATTTGAGGCATGTCAAGAAATTATTGCAAGAAACTCAGCAGCTCAAGTACTTGTGACCAAAGTCAAACTAAACCATCTATGACTGAATACATAATTAGCTGCTTTAATATAAAAATGAAACAACTAAAACGCATGTCATAGGATTTTACACTTAATGTGCATAGCATTCTGATTTGAACTGCAACTGTAATTCTTTTTTAATTGTGTTGTTTCTGTATTTAACCAACATAATTATGAACTCACTTTGTTTACAACATATTTTACCTTGTGAGCAGCAATAAAAAGGAATTGTCTAGCAAAACAAAAGCAGATGTCTTTTTAAGGTCCAATTCACATATAGTACTAAGAATACAATTCAATTTCTTTCATCATATTAAAATACTTCGACACAACAATTAAAATATGAACTTTATATTTAGTTACAGTAATCATAGACATTTAAAATGACAAAGAATGTTTGTAATTTACTATAAATATTTATAAGGCGCATTTAATACAATTCTGGAATAAGAGCAAAAACAGGCATAAAGATTATAAACATCAAGAAGCATCCTCAAGGGAACATAATTCAATTTAAACTTTATGGAACATTATAAATTGTAACATTCATTGAATTCACAAATTTTTAAACAAACAACTTCAGTCATAAAAAAATATCAGTATAAACTTGGTTGCTGGTATACTCCCCCAAATACTATTGCGTTAGTGACTTTTTCAACAATAAGGTAGCTGAACGGACGATTAGCTTCAAATCTCACCACTCCAATACGGTTTGCAAACTCAGCAGCTGTCACTGCAGATGCTGTTGTCCCTTCCTCTGTTACTTCTATCTCAGCTTTGTGTATAACCTTTGTAACATACATAGGATGGCGAGCAAGACGGTACAAATTAGCCCTCTGTGGATTAAAGAGGTCTTCAATAAACATTGCCCTCTTCAAAATCTCTGTGAAATCTAAATTTGACTCTATTTTAAATTTTGGTATGAAACAATCAACTTCATCTTCTCCATACTCTTCTTGAGATAGTTTCATTTCGGAAAACACTGTATCCAGGGGAACCTTTTTGAAGTTTAAGAACATGTCTTGTAGGGTGACACCAGGATTTGGAAGCATCATAAGCATGGACAAACGATTCTCTTTACCATATGGCAGTTCAATTACCCTGGCCTGAATATCTTTAATATTAGCAAATGGGTATGTGTAACGATTATACATCATGTTTACTTCTCCCTTTTTCGTACCATTGCTGTCATAAAATGGTTGTTTAGTAGTAGACGACGCATTAAAAGGCGAAGTCCATTGCCCTTTGAAATACACAGCGCTTGCGATGATCATCTGTATTTCACCAAAATCGCTTGCTTCAACTAACTTTGGGATACGGCCTCTAGTGAGAGTAGAAATACCCTGGTTGATGTAGTTGGCTGTTTTGACAGCATCTCTGAAGTCTGACTCAAGGATTTGCGTGTCGTAAAACATTTTTGCAACTCGCTGAAAGTCTGTTTCCAATGATTTATTTTTATCAACAAATATTCCATTGAATTTGGCGAGTTGGACGGTGGTTGTGTTGACTTGTAACCACCGCGCGATTTCTTGGAACTTCTGTCTGCTTAATGTTTCATTAACGGGGATGCGCAACGCCCTATTTAATTGTTTACGCGTATTCATCAACGCGCCTTCTGCTGTCACGGCAAGCACTGTCCACGCGGTGATGGGCGACAATATAAGGTTCTGCTCACCCTGCAATGCTGTCGCGTGGTATAATAACTCCACGGAGAAGTTTCCCATCGATTCGCTAAGCTCATTATGCAGATTGGTCGGGTAGTTGTTTTGCAGCACATTTTGCAACACAATTTGCTGCGGGGCTGGAACATTCCGCTGGGCGGAACACAATAAAACACACGCAAATAACACAAACACGTATAAAAGCATACTGATTAAGGTAAAAAAACACTTTAAAAGTCAACCGCAAGTTTGGCTTAAATCGAGTCCGCTTTAGTCAACACGTAGTTGCTGCTATGCCGCAGCCAACTGAACGTCGGCTATCACACAAGCGAAGGAGGAAAACGTTATCTATTATTTACATAATATAAGCACACAACTAAACCCGTTTAGGACCGGCTACGCTACGGGCAGCGGGCGGACGGACATGGACAATCGGACAATGGCCATGATGTGAGTGACAGTGACGTTTGTACAATTGTATTGCCATGTCCTCCGCTAAAGGAACAAAATGAAAAGACTTTTATAAAAAGATAGATGAATATTGGAACATAGACAATAAAGGCTTTTGGGGTAGGAACTTAATAAAAATCCAATTGTTGACTTTAGGGAAGCACGGGGTGTTTATGGAAAGTATTTAACAAGACACATTCGTGGGCATGCATTTGCACAGTTTGCGCATAGAATACCAATTTTTTTCATTATTTATTCATCAGAATGGGTTTGTAACACGTAACACTACGTTCTATTTATTTCTGTTATTTTATTTTTGAGTCAGTAATAATGTTGCCACGCTAAGAAATTTTTCTGTAAACGTACGTTTCATAAAAATCGCCTTTTCCTTCCAATTAATCCCTGATTTTTAATTCCGTAGAATTCTGACGTTTGTTGGTCTTACCAGACTACAAAATATTCCTTGAACCGATGGTGCAAAAAATTCAATAAAATTATATGTAGTGTGACTTCTGTGATTTAAATATTTGAATGTAAAAGTAAATAATGTTTTATTCATTAATACAAAGTAATTATAATTTAAACTCGCACAATTTATACATAATATTTTGTTTAATTTTTTTCAGAGGGAAAAGTAAATAGTTAGAGTCTGACCAGCGAGTCGCTGCACAAGCATTTTTTCAGAATTCTATATATGGCAACAATTTTATCTGTCAAACTAATTGTCAATCACAGTTTTTATATAACCTAAAATATAGCATCAGTGTATCTGTTACGGAAGTATTATCGTGTTATAATGGCTAAACCGATCAGAAGCAGTGCAAGAAGCATGTTATTTTCTATGATCTCTAACTACAATCAGGTTAGAAGTGACGAAAATGAGAGATTACTGAAAAATAAACGAATATTGGATGAAATCATTCAGACGACCGGTAAGTTATTGTCAAACAATGTTGATGCTTTTAGTGGCACTCTTTCATTTACATAATAGGAACGTTGGTGTTTTTGTATTATAATACCGTACGTAATTATTTATTTTGATTCTAGCTGGCGTGCGTGATGAAAACATTAAGCAAACTATTGAAAAGCTAGTAAAAGAACTGAAGATGGATATTGATAACAAACAATCAGAATCGAGTTATTTGGCAAAAATATCCATCATGACAGGTAATAAACTATATTTGCTTGTCAAGAGTTCTCAATATATGAATGTGTTTATTTCCTGGACTAAAAATGTCTCCTTTTTCAGGTGTAAGCATTAGAACGCTACGTACAATAAAAAAAGAGGGTTCTACTAACCAAGGTGAATGGAATACGCCAGGGAAAAAACGTCCCCGTCCATCTACTGTGTCAAAATTAGACAATTTTGATGTGACAGCCATCCGTAATAAAATTAACGAATTTTATTGTGTCAAAAAGCAAGTTCCTACTCTAAGAACATTACATGCAGAATTGAAAGAATCTATAGGATTCTCAGGATGTTGTGAAACACTGAGGAAAATATTACACCAGAATGGATTTCAGTTTAAAAGAAATAAAGAGGAACGCTCCATTCTCATGGAAAATTTTGAAATATCTGGATGGAGACAAAGATTTCTAAGAAGTATACACAAGAAACGACAAGAAGGAAAATCGATTGTTTATCTTGATGAAACATATGTCCATCAAAACTATAGACCAAAAAAGTCATGGCAAGGGCCTTCGACTTCCGGTGTTGTTGAAAAAATTTCATCCGGCAAAAGGCATATTATAGTGCATGCTGGATCAGAGCAAGGATTTGTGCCAAATTCTCTGCTTGTATTTAGCACAAAATCCAAAGCAGCTGATTATCATGATGATATGAATAGTGTAATTTTTTTAAAGTGGTTACGTGAAATGTTGATCCCAAATTTGACGGAGCCGAGTGTGATTGTAATGGACAATGCAAGTTACCATGTCACACAAATAAATAAGCCTCCAACCATGCACAGCTTGAAGGCAGACATTCAAAAATGGCTAAGGGAAAATAAAATCCCATACGAAGAATGCTATAAAAAAGAGGAATTGATGTGTCTTGTTGAGGAAAATAGAGTTGGTCCTGTATATGCAGCAGAGGAAATATTGAAGCAGCATGGACATGAGGTCCTTAAATTGCCCCCCTACCATTGTGACTTAAATGCAATTGAACTCATATGGAGCCTGGCAAAGCGAAAAGTAGCTAGCAGAAATTTGGGACTACATGGTTCAGAAACTGAAAACTTGATCAGAGAATGTTTTTCAATGATTACACCAGCAGATTGGAAAAAATGTACAGACCATGTAATCAATGTAGAGGAAAAATACAAGTCTAAGGATAACATTCTTGACACTGAATTGGCTCCATTTATAATACAAGTTCGTGAAAGTGATGATGAAAGTGATGATTCTCTATCAGGTGTTGAATTTTTGGAATCTGATTTTGATTATGACTCATGAATAAATGGCTTTATCATTTTATAAATTTGTTTTAATAAAAAATACATTAGGTATATTAATTTATTATTGACTACTAAGTACTACCTACGTAAACTAAACAGGTATGTTACCAGTTTAGTTTATATAGTACCTACAGTCGAGTTCATAAATATAATTATGAGCAAATCCAAGGCTTCAAAAATAAATGAGCATAGAAAAGTACATATGAACTGATCAAATTTACCAATCAAAAATATGTACACACATCATCTGTCATATTTATCTGAGCATATCACACAATAATATGTAAGCAACTGAAAACTGATAAATATCTGTACTAAGTACTATTTTTCAAAATTATTTAATCAAGGCAAAGTGCACAAATATCTATGCAAAAGTTCTTTCAAATATTTATAAACATGTAGTGGCACAAAAATATCTGTACTGACGTTTTACAATGTTATGTGAACACGTTGCTGTTCATAAGTATCTAAACAAACACAAGACTTAACAATTTGACAATCATCGAAAAGAGTACCGTACTGTCAAATCATACATTTGTCTCTTTCCCTTTCAATGTGACTTCATAGAAGTGTCATTAGTGTTTGCTTGCGGTTTCTAATATAGTAGTACAGATATTTATCAGTTTTCATTTCCTACTATTCTAATAACGTAATAATATAAAATATAATTACATCAAGCATCAAATAACTTTTATCACTCTATACTTTGTGTTACCAGCTAAAGATTTTTTGAATTTGCCGCTTTTTTTTTGTGCAACGACTCACTGGTCAGACTCTACCTATGGGTATCATTCTGCTTATTGTTATATATTACAAACCTTTGGAGTTAATTATATTTGATCATCGTTGTTTTGTATTCATAATAGTGAATTTATTTTTTTGAGAAAAATATAGACTATAATATGACAGTTGTCAAACTGTCATTAGTTCCGCCAAACGAATGACGACGCTTTAGGCTATTTGATGTCCTTTGCCGTTGACTTTGGGATAAAATGCGAGAATAAAAAATGATGACGCACAGACCAACCTACCTAAAGTTCTAGTATTCTGCTTTATTCAATCAATCACACATGCACTTGTTAACCTTAATTTTTCTTTGTAAGCAAATCATGTTATGTAGTTTATGTACTTACATCATATTAAATATTATTCAAAATCTTCGTTTAAATCTTATATACGTACTCTACCTTATGTATTTGGAATAGCAACCAATTCAAATGACGAACAAAAACTTCAGTCAGTCGGTCAATAACATAAATCAAACAATATTTTTAGTTGAAAAACATCAACAATGAAAAATGTTCATTACTCCTGAAACGTCAGAATGTGACTGCTGTCACATGGCTGTCAGAATTATACGGAATTAAAAAACAGGGTATAGGTATAGTTAGGTCACTAGGCTGAATCCCTGTGACAGCTCATATACCTAATCAGTTAATCACGTATTGCATTTTGCATTTAGACTTTTCCTACATACCTACTACATTAATATAAATTCTGGGACGTTTAAAAATTTTAGTGATTAGGTACGTACGGTCGGCTACAAAAAGATGTATCCACTTCTAGACCTTATATATATCAATGCAATAGAGTGAAAAAATGGATAGGTATAGTCGAGTTCATAAATATGGATATACTTTAATAGGTACTTTGTCACTTTAATCGTTGGGATAATTCATACATGGCAGTTTAAACATGACATTAAATAGACAAGGGACTAAACTGTATACATATTTATGAACTCGACTGTATATCTCCTAATCATCTCTATTTATATGATTTGCTTGCGTATACAGTGTTTGAAACGGTTTATCCTTGTTTCGCCGAAAATGATTTAGCAAATTCTTAACTCCCCAAACTACATATCCCATATTTTTGTTAGGGCAAATTTTTATTTCCAAACTCAACGTTTCGCACGGATATCATTTCCCAACGAATGATTTGATAAATTATTGTTAGACCAATTATTACCTCGGTTTTTTTCAAGATGTCAATTATGTTTTCTTCAAATGTATTGATTGGCATAAAAATTAACCATAACCTATCTATGTCTGAGAGCAGTTTCGTTCTTGGGGTCATAAAAAAAAATAACCCTAACCTACCTATCTCTGGGAGCAGTTTAGATTTTAGGGTCATAAAAAAATTACCCTAACCTTCCTATCTCTGGGAGCAGTTTCGTTTTTAATCCAATTTATATTTGTTTCAGACAACACAATTATTAACCACATGAAATTTGACAATATATTATTTGCCTTAGCAAATCATTTGCTACACAATTATTTACCACATAAAATTTGACGTAATAAAATATTGCAATATAAAAATGTAGCGAAATAAAAAAAATACGAAGTAAAATTATGCCACGGATTCATTTGCCAAATAAAACTTCGGCGAAAAGTTAGTTGCCAAATGAATTTTGACGAAACATAATTCGGCAAAAAGGCAGTAGGTACACCGTTTGAAACGAAATATGGTGTATTGGTGTCATAGGAATATTCTACATTGACTAAATGATGTGTCTCTAGCATGTTAATTGCCACTGATTGGTCGATTTGCTTGCAGCTTTATCATGCATGTACTCACACATGCATTCACTTTTTATGCTCGCTCGTAACACAAACTACATACACGGGTGTCTCTCTGGCCTTAGCAAATCATTAAAAAAACAACCGACTAGGTAGCATCTCGTGAATGTACTCAGTGACAGCCAATAACGATATTTTGAATGGAAAGGGTAAGCACAATCATACAAATTTGATTGGGTTTACCCATACCATCAAAACTTCAAGCTAATGAACTGTATGCGTTGCAACTCAGCTGACAATAAGCCAAAATGTATACTTAGATCTTTGGCTTATTTTCAGCTAAGTTGCGTTGTAGACGCATACTGTTCATTTGTTTGAGCTACAATTTTGATTGAGCTTACCCTTTCCATTTAACATAATAACTCGAACAGCGCGCTCATTTATTCATATAGGTGTACCAGAATCTCATGGCAAATGGGGAAATAAAAAAATGCAGAGGGCAAATACTGGGGAAATTGGACTAAACGGTATTGATACTGTGTAATTTTTAACCGATTCCAAAAAAATGAAGAAGTTTAAGATTCGACGAATTTATATTTTTTTATGCTTTTAGGATTATTAAAAAAATTATATGACACTAGAGGTCTATTAAATTAAACTCTCAGTATAGGATAATAATTTAATATATCTGAGGACAAAGGACAATTTCATATATACCATGACTCAAACTAAGCTATTTTCGTGTACAACGGTACTAGACAACGATATACACGACAGCAGTATATAATTAGAAAGCAGTAGGTATATAAAAAGAAATATTAACTTAAAAACTTACAAACATCCAAGATTTGTAGCAAAATTCTGTGCTCATCACACAAATATGTCTCTACCGGTATCTTAACGCCTTGCGTCCGTGGGCAATGGAGTTACCGTGCCGCTTAAAGTGAGTATGTGTATATATATACTATAACTTCCTATATATAGTATTTATATATTCTTTAATTAATACAATCGTTACATAATCAAGCCCTTAAGACGAGTTACATCGAGTCGAGTAGGTTGGATTGGGTTAGACTAATTATGAAATGGTTGTATATTGCTGGGGTGAGGTATTATTATTGCTCACAAATAAAATAATAAACACACCATTATTTCTATGAGTATAAAAAATAACTTGAAATCTCATCGTATGGTAGTGCTGGGAACCCCTGTAATAAGTAACATTTACGTAAGACCAAATATACCTAAACATAAAAGTATCAAAACCGTTTGTTTCAACTTACCGGTCAACTCCACGACACGCTTTAAAATTGAAGATTGTGATTGATTTACACCTCCTTCTTCGCGTATTGTATTATATAAATTGTATACAATATTCCTCGCTTGAGATCTAAGTGGTTTTCTCGACATTTTCACCAGATAACAATCGTTGAAGTCGAATTACAAAATGTAAGCA
This sequence comes from Acleris emargana, assembly GCA_927399475.2. NCBI lineage: Eukaryota > Metazoa > Arthropoda > Insecta > Lepidoptera > Tortricidae > Acleris > Acleris emargana. The sequence continues at coordinate 4,406,382 of OV656858.1, forward strand.
ACAGTAAACAATCGATTTGACACAGCTGCCAGTTTACAGTTGCCATATGCAAACCATTATTTTTTTACTTTTAAAAATGCCATCAGATTCTGGTACACCTTTTTTACGTTCCCGAAGATAACATTTACCAGATGAATTATTCTGCCACCAAAAACCACTTTTTAAGTGCTCAATTAAACAATAAAAAAGCTATCTGAACAGTTTTCGGTTTAAACCCACTACAAAAAGTTGTTCTAGGAAAATAAGTAAAATTTGCATTTTTTTACTAGGGGCTAAACTAGTAAATCGTCGTTCTATTTGAATAAAACTTTAACTGAAAATAATTATGAAATAAAACCTACACAATCATATTATGGACGAAATACTCTTTACTTTTGTATAAAATAATTGTCAAGAAAATTAGTGCGAATTGGTTAAAATTCAAATCGAAAACCGTGTCAAAAAATATCGTCATTAGTGGCCACGGCCATTGATTGTCGAATTTCGGAAAAACGGAGGTAATTGAACAATAAAAAAAAACAGGCCTCGTCTGACCACCACCCGCCACTTAGTTGCCTCGCAAGTGTCTCAGGAGCAACACGTGCTGAGTTACGGCAAGGTAAGTGGCCAAAAAAATTATTTCAACTTTGTCAATTTTGTCGTCATTATTATTTGTAGCTATTATGTGTTATGAATTATTAAGTTTGTATTTGCATTGAAGTAAACCTAGGCTTTGTTTTGGTGAAACAGGTATTTTGTTTTCAACTTCAAACAGAAACCTGGTTCGACACATTTTTACCCGACTGCGTCAGAAGGAGGGTTATTTACTATAGTCATTGTCGGTCATGTCATTGTTGGAGAAATTGAGAGGGACGACAATGATATCGGTAGGACCCTAATGATAACTCGGAAGCCAACAATGATATTCGTGGCTGCCAATGATGCTTTATTAGACAAATCTAAGATTTACCTATACTTTGAATGATAATCATTACTATTTTTATCCTTGATCATGTTAAGGCTTATTAGAGTCGTCTTGATAATTAAATGATGACTGTACAAAAAAAGTACAGTGTGCAGTAAAATATTGCCTCTAAAATATCACGTTGAGTAATTCTGTTTTATGACAAACAAATTAATAAAGTTTTAAAACTTGTGTATTTATGTACTTGTGATACAATTGGGTGCGGTGTTTAAAGATCACTACTCTCCCCCCACCCGTGAAATGTGTCCTCGTTAACGGTTTTTTAACATTCTTAGGACAACTATAATAGATAAGAAAAAAGGGTCAATGATAAAAATTATCCTTCTTAAATTCTAAAAAGAAAAGACTATAATATGTTTTTTTTTCGTAGTTTTCAAGGAGGAAGTGTTTAAAAAACCATTGCCAACGCCAGCGATGGTTCTTCACTCGCAAATGTATCATGTCACACAAGTTTTAAAACTTTATTAATTTGTTTGATATTCCCATACATTGAATACATATAATTACTCAGCTAGTAGGTAATGAAATGTCGCAACCCCGTCAAGTTAAGGTTCGCTAGAATGGTCTAAATGAGTAGTTGAGTGAATAATTCTTTTTTACATTCTAACCCAGTTATGCAAAGATTTCTCTCATTTAAGAATAGTGACCTGGAACTGCTCTGAAGCAGGACTCGGAAAAGGTGGTCCGGATGGCGTCGGAGCGACACTGAAGCGTAGGTACCGCTGATCGAATGGTGGTATTCGGAGAAGATATTGGAACCTTTGGTGAATTTTTTGATCTGATAACCGATTACGTCGCGAATGATCAATGATGATGAATGAATTATGTCAATTGACATACTTTCCCACACTATTTTATATGTTTATTAGATGTGTACAATAAATGACTACTGCACTAATGTAATAAGTGTGCTGTGCTGCAGTGAGTTGAGTGAGTCGAGTTCGTGATGATTAGAATAACGCAGAAAGTCTGGTGAGTCGAGTTTGTGATGATTAGAATAACGCAAAAAGTCTGAGAAAAGAACAAACAAAATGTATATTTAGATTATAAAGATAACGTTAATCAGTAGTAGTAATTAGATGTGGAGACTTCAATATACTTACATACTAAATAATTATGTTGATTAGACGTGTAGGTACAATAAATGAAAACTGCATTAATGTGATGAGTGCAGTGAGTTGAGTGAGTCGATTTGGATTATAAGGTTTTAATTGTAATTATTATTATATTAATGACGAAAAGAAAGTCTGTTACTAGTACAAAAAATATATATTAAGATTATATAAAGATCATGTTAATTAGTTGAGTATGAATGTCACTTCACTAGGCAATTCTATAAGATACCTAATGCACATAAATGAATGTGCCCACATCAGCAACTAGATATATCGTTGATCTCAGTTAAATAAATATATAGGTATATCTATTATTTAGTTTTATTTCATTTAAATAAATGCACTTAAACAAAAAAAAACAAAAGACTGATAAATCTGTCAACGTGACGTGGTCAAAAAATAATGGCTGAAATTACAAGCTTGTAAAACCATACAACCCCCATTACGAAACATATAACCCCCGTTCCCGTTTTTGGAATTCGATTGAAAATGAGTAATGCTGCTAGTGTTTAGTTGATACATTTTATGTTATTGATTCAAATATTCGTCATTGTCGGTTACATCGCATCATTGTCGCCTTTGAAGTACGTCATTGTAGGCTTATTTTGTCATTGTCATACACCGCCCTTTTTTTTGAACTTTGAATATATTTAAAAAAAAAGATTATTTTGAAGTGCCTCTTTAATAAAATTATAATATTGAATAAAAACTATCATTTAAGCGTTACAGTGAAGTTGTAGCACAAAGATGACATCGGGAACAAAATTTGTTCCTGGAGAATTTTTCTGCGTGGAATCGCCCGCGAGCGGCGAGAAGCGAGTAAAGTTTTGATAGTTTTGACGCTCGGCTATAAAGCGAGTGTTCGCGGACGTACCGCTGACCTAGTTTTATAGTCGATAGCTTTTATCGCTGCGGTCAACTAGTAAACAGCGGTCCCACCGGCAGATATCGGCGAGCAACTAGTAAAATTATGTACTAGAAATAGTTGACAATCGGCGGGAGGCTAGTAAAAATTCTATGGAATTATAGCTTACTCGCCGGGCGTTGGGAGTGTCCTCGCCGGCAGTGCGAACAGCGAGCGATGAACTATAAATATATATCTCTCTTTTATTTACACGGAAGCGATTATCTTTTGTTCGTTTCTTGGGCTAGAAAAAAGTCGATAGTTCATATCTCACTCGCCGGCGGTGGGACCAGTGCCAAAGAGTGGCTGCCGGAACGCAGACTGCCCACGAGAGGATTGCCTAACAGTTTTGAAATAAAATTCGATTTTAATGTACTGTATTTTAATATGTACTGGTTGAACAAAAATAGTGCCTAAGCAGGTGATAGGTGGTAAGGAGAGTGATTTGCATAATTTTTGAAGTTAACAAAAACGTTTTATTGGAAGGGAGAAGCCCGAATCTGCGTTTTGTTATTTACATCTGGTTTCGTTAAGTACTGAAAGGTTATAAATATGAGTTAAATAATTAAATGAATTTATATGAAAATTATAAACTTTTTTGGGACCATTAATACATTTTAAAACTATACAAAATAAATGGGTTAACATAGAGGTGTTTTCCATTGCATCAAGCTCTCGGGTTTAGTAGCGCATTTGCGGTTTGGGATAGTAAAGACTGTACACGATAAAATCCGGGCATGCATGCTCTGGTGTATTTTTTGAATGAATGCTAATTTTCAAGCAGCACTTTTTTGTAATAGTCAGTGGTTATGAAACGACGTAATAAAAATACAATCATAATAAAATGTTAGAGCGTCTGTGACTTAGACCATTATATAATCCGCAGTACCAATATTTTTTTGTACACGGTCTTCTGACAGTCTTTACTAAATTCTCGTGTTAAAAATATTTTATTATTTTTAATTATACAAGCCAAATTATACCTTATTACATTATCTTTTCACAGTAGTTAAAACTTTTCTAATTGTATTGAGATTGAGATAGTTCTGATTTTTTTTTAACTTTGTCGAATTTGACTTTTTGACAAATTAATGCCTCCCATACAAAAACAACCTTCAGTGCTTGAAGTAAAAAGTCTTCCTGACTACTACAAATAGAAATGAGTTAGAAAAAGTTTTTTTTTCGTAAGACGACATTCTAATGTGAGTAAAACAGCTTGTAAAAATATAAATACAGTTGTGACATTGTAGCAGGAAGCGAGTGAAGATTGTCAAAAAACGCTGGACAGAAGTGGAAAGGTATGATAGAATATTCGCCGGGTGCGGCGCCATTACGCCACCTAGCGTGCGCAACTTTTACGGACAGTGTCAAAAGTGTCAAATAATGGACACAGCAAAATAAAGGTAATTCATTTAAAATATTGGTTTTAGAGCAGTTAATTAATCAAAGTCTATTTGATTTCAGTGTTAAACACATCTAGTTATTAGATTTATTAACAAAAGTCACTATTGTGTCTGTATTTACTATTGTTATGTCAATTTACTTCGTTGTTGTTTTCTTGCAAATTCAAGGTAAAAATGAATGTTTTATTATGTTTCCTTCCAGGTTATTGCAAAATGACAACAATTATAAGAACCGGCTTTCAAACTGTGTTTCCAAACATACAATTTCAGCCACAAACAGTGTCTAAAGGAAAGCTCTTAGTTCTGGCACATCATGTCCGAAACATTGAGGAACTACGGTGCAACAAACTGAGCTATTGTATACGTGCAGACGTAGTACGACAAACTTCTGTCACATTACCTCCATACAAGACATCTTTAAATGTAAGTAAGTCCACTATATTTTCTTTATCATTACACTACCTTATTATTACATTCATCATCAATATGTTGGGCAAACCCGGACCCGTGGACCCGGGTATGTCCTAAAACTACGACCAAGGCCACCGGGGAATGGGCAGCAGCATCCCTGAAGTGCAGTGGAGATGCTGCGATCGCCAACCCGCATGCCAAGCGTGGCGATTATGGCTTTTACCCCCCATGAAGAACACCCAAAAACCACGGCCCGAGTACTGTAGGCCCTGATGGGGGAGGCCTGTGTCTAGCAGTGGACGTCTTATGGCTGAAATAATTATGTTGGGCTAAAAGTCATGGTCACCATGCTTGGCAGGCGGGTTAGTGACCGCAGTAGCTGTTAGTACATTCTCGATGGATTCTACTTACTTACCTTATTACATTATTTACCTAGTTTTGCAGATTATAATTCTAACTATTCTGCTATTGTTACTAAATTATGTGTTGAGAATTCTTTAATTATTTTATAAATAATACATTTGTGTATTACAAGACTTTGTTGCATATTACAGATAAATAATGCACGAGAAGTCACCGCTGTGAAATGTACATGTGTCTACAATCAAAGTGGCAAATGTAAACATGTGGCAGCCTTAATATATTTTATCAACAATGATGAGAGTCAGACTCAAACAAGCCAGGAGCAGCAGTGGGGAAAGCCAAGCACACGACAATTTGTGAAACAAAAGTATGCCAAGGGTAAATTTTTCCATGAAATGTTTCCTCCTACAAAGAAAGTACGCCGTGATCCTGAACAAGTTCATCTCTCAGAGTTAGTGCACGTATCTTCCTTGAGAACAGTTTTGGAAGCAGCAGCGGTGTCTAAGGATATGGTTGCAGTGAAAGATACATTAAAGATGTTGTTAAACAAAGTGGAAACAAATTTGGAACAAGAAGAATGTGAGGCATGTATAAATAGCTTTTTCATATTTAGAGATGAATTTGAAGTATACCAAAGTAATTATGAACTCGAGGATCATCTGAGAGAATTTTATAATAAAAACATTGTGATGTCAAATGAAACGATTCGCAATGTCTGTCAAGAAACAATTAAACAATCAATGTGTTCAATGTGGTATGCTATAAGAAGATTTAGAATTTCGGCCAGTACAAATGTACACAGCATCAAAAGCCGCACCAGAAAATCTATAGATAGTTTGGTTAACAGTATTTTATTTCCAAAAAAAGTTGATTGTGAAGCAACAAGATATGGTTTAAATAATGAAGAGTGTGCATTGGCAGAATACGAAAAAATTAACAATTGTCAAGTGAAAAGAGTCGGTGTAATTATTAGTAAACACCAACCATGGCTTTGTACAAGTGTCGATGGAGTTGTAGTTGAGGACTGCTGTATTACAAAGCTTGTGGAAATTAAATGCCCCATTTCTTGCAAAACAAAATCAGTAATAAATGAAAACACTAATTCATGCAATGTAGCATATTTAGAACTGCACAATGGTGAATTAACCATTAAGAAGAGTACAATGTACTACACACAAATTCAGGTGCAAATGTACATTACAGGAATGACAGTATGCGATCTTTTCGTCTATTCACCAGTGGAGAACGGCAGTGTAACTGTCCGAATGTATCGCGATGAACCTTTTATCAAAGAAGTTATAATAGCAAGTGAACTCTTTTACTTTAAACATTATTTACCTGCAGTGTACATTGCAGCGACTAAAGACCAAACAAATGATGAGAAACGCTCTTTCACAGGACAAAATATTCTTAACTTGATGTAAGTTTAGTTTTAATTAATAATAACTAATAATTAAGTTTTAAGTATGGTTTTAAAGTTGTTAAAATTGGGATTGTTTATTCTGTACTTATTTCCAATTTCAGTAAAGAGGCTTCTAGACGGGCCGGGCCATATTTTCACTGCAATTTGTGGCCGGCAACTATTGGTGTCCCTGTCTTACTCACATATTAGAAAAAGACACCGATAGTTGCCAGCCACATATTGCAATGAAAATATGGCCTGTTTACAGGTTTCATAACAAACCAAATGTGATATTTTCAGTTAATAATTTTTAGGAGAAAGTAATATGATTTGTTATAACTTTGATTATATTTAAAATGTTTATTTCTACATATCATTAAGAAAATGTTTTAATTTAAAGTTTAGTTAGGTATTACAATGTTAGCCAAGGGACTGATAGCTATTTAAAATATAAACAAACGATTACCAAAGTGATTGCAAATTATCTATTTTATTGTTGTTGTAATTAATAAAAAACAAATTATAAGAAAGTTTTGTGACGTTTTATTTAATTACATCATTTACATCCTTTGGAAAATATAGATGCTTGTAAATTTACTAAAACGCAACACATGTGAACAATATCGTCAATGCAATGAAGAAGCTCTGTAGGAATCTTTTGTAATATCTGGTATAATCTCAATCGTTGCATAATTCTCTCTACATGTATTCTTACTCTTGCAATATTATAAGTAGCTTCAGTTTCTTGTTTGGAAAATTCAGTGCTACTTTGTAAAAAAGGCGGCATTACAACATTTACTTCTATCCCACTGTCATCTATAATTTTCTTAATTTGTGGAAAACCTTTGTCTGCTAAGACTACATCTCCGGGCTCTAAACAATCGATTATTCCCGATTCAACTGTTATTTGGGAGTCACTTTTTCTTCCACCAGCTACCGAGGATTTGAAAGAAATGAATCCTCCTGGAGTAATGCCTATTAGCACTTTGGCGGTGAATCCTTTTTTATAATGTGAGTAACAAAGAACACGATTATCCACAGCTGCTGGAACACTTATCCTGAACTCTGTGCAATCTATTATTACTCGGGTATCGGCATAATCTGGGCGGAAACACTCCGGCATTGTAGCTTGTACAACATCTTTGCTTGGCCAAAACACAAAATTGGCAGTAGCAGCAGCTAGATCTTCCAATGTTGTATAAAATATCCTAGATATAGTTGTTCTGTGAACACCAAACAAAACGCTTAGTGCTGAAAATGTCATTCCAGTTTTGATTTTCATTAAAAATATTAAAAGCTTATTTCTCTTTTTAACATCACAGCATTTTTGTTCCTCGGACATTTTCTTCAATAAACATTCAAAGTTACCAAATGTTATTCCAGCTAGGTCCGTTAGTTGTTCATCACTTTGTATAGATGATATACCAACAAAGTCGTTATGTTTTGCTGTAGTGGACTGATCTTTATATGTTTTATGATTAGTACCACAACCTTTATCCTTTGTTTTGTAAATAGAAGTTGCCACAACCCTTGAGTGCCTTGGTATCTCTGTTTGAATTTCAGCATGGCAAAATTCACTATAAATATATCTATTACAAGTAAAAGTCATTTCCTTATTTTCATACTCAGAAAACATATCAATTTGGCAGCCTTGATCTACTTTTGATTGATGAGCAACATTTTCTTCAAAAGCAATAAGCATTTCCTTTGGCTGTGAATTTTCAAAACTTTTATTTGAAAAATTATCCTGTGCGTGTGAATTTGAATTTAAAAGGTCATCTTTCATATTTCGGTTCAATCTTGCCTTAAAACGTTCATGTCTTTTTAACATAGCAGTTTCATTTATTATCTTCTTTGATCCGTACACTGCAGGGAATATTTGAGGTATGTAACTAGGACTGGCTGTCTCATCTGACTTTTTTCCGCCGACGAAATGTGCACTACATATGGTATCTCTAGCTCGAGGGGTCCATGAAGATCCATCAGTACTAAAACAACAAACATTTGCAATTAGGTAAAGTAGTTATGTATCATATTTTTAAATTATTAATCATTCTATTGTATTATGTTATGTAGTATTATTAGGCACCTAATATGCATATAAAAGACATACATATAATACAGATACAGAGAAAAACAAGGGTTAAATTTACACTCACTTTATTCTTCTTACAGCAGCTATCCATTTCATTTTCTGGTCTTGTTTCCAACTTGACGTAGGAAATATATAAAATTTGCTATCACTATTTCGCCCAGTGTTTTTGCAGTTCACCACACAACAGGTTTCGTGACTCATTTTAGCTCTTTCATTATTTTCAATCAGAAATATCAGTCTAGAGCATAAGCAACACAACTAAAATTATTAAAACGTTTGACGTTTGACAGATATACCGCTGTAGCGATTTCCACTTTTGGCCGCTAAAAGCGCTGCGATCGTTTTCGCTTTGACAACTTGATCTTTGCACCCGGCGAATATTCGACGAAAACTCACACATACCCATACATTATGTGATATGATTTTATTTTATTATATAGTAATATAACAATACAAGCTATGAAAAAAAAAACTGCTTGAAAATATGCATTCATTGCAAAGATACACCAGAGCATGCATGCCCGGATTTTATCGCGTACAATCTTTAGTCACAGAACAGATAGGTACAGAAGACAATCTACATACAAAGTGCGCTCGAGCAACGCACACATAGACACCGCTCACGGACACGATATCTCAGACGAGTTGAGACGCGTGCGAGCGCGAGTGCCGCACTGTGGGAGCGCGTAGAACAAACGGTCGGACATGCTTGAAAATAAAATGTTTCACTTTCTTGCTGTTAAATGACTTTTTTGTAAACTTTAACGCTTAGACCATCATGTCTTATAATATTTTTTTCATTTATTTGCCTCGTTGGTGAATAGTAATCGAGCAAACATCACTATCTGATAAACCCGTAAAACTCGTCCATACTTCTAGGTACGATTTTATCTGTTGTTTAGTAGTTGAGGTCCTTTTTTTGATTTTATTACAAAGAGTATATGTTTAACCTCCTAAGACCCAGTTTCGAAGAGGGTACTTCCGATGAAGACCCAATGTCATAATATTAGAGCTAATTAATAAAGTACTGAACGCCCAGACCAAAAATTTTATGTAACAAGTTAACCGCAACATCTACAGCTGTCATATTTTAGGGGTGTTATAATATTGATTTAGGCTTGTCAGACAAAAAGAAAAAACACCGATATTTTTTGTTCTTTATTTAGCACATTGGGCTGTCACATATGTTATACATAAAATCGAACAGTGTTCAAAATCTTATAAAAAGTTAGTATTGAAACACTTAATACTAGCAGAGATCAACAAAAATAGCTTTCAGCTTTATCAAAGTTACAATAATAAGTTTTCTTTCTCACAGAAAGCTCAAATATCACTCATAAAGTTAAAAAATTGGCATCAAAATCAACAAAACAATCATAATTGTTCCAATAAAGTTTCATTATTGGCCTTTTTCTAAAAATAAACTCAAAAACCCTTTAACGAATGGGAATTAAAACTAAAAAAACACAATAACAATTCAAATAATTACCATTATTGTACAAAAATAAATATCCCATTCTTTGTTTCTTTATCACACGAATACAAAAACTCATTCGAATAAGCAGGATGCCAAATCATGAAAAAAAAGCAACCTTTGGTATACCAGCCCGGCATACTAGTACTAGTACAAATAAATTATTGTCAAAAATACAAGTCGAAAAGGACGACATTACAACAAAATAACAGTATTTACACATGCGTTATTAGTTTTTCTCAAAATCAATGCAAAATACCGTAAGTTTCAGATAAAGATTTCAAAGATATTAATAAGTTAAACTAACCACTTCTCGTTTCACGTGTCATTGCTGCGACGTCTTGTGACAGAAGACCGAAGATACCCCACCCCGCTCACTTTACGCAGTGCTGCCACAATGCCAAATATATCCACAGACTAACCGACAAGGTACAGATGACATGGCGCGTAATATAAAAATACCAGGTGTCAGTAAATATTTTGTTCTAGTACTATCACAGTGGGTCATTGCTCCAAGTCTCTGTTTAAATACTTGGGCTTTCACTGCAAACTGATTTTGTCCTAGTATTATCACTTTGAACCCCAAGAGGTTAAGTATCGCCATAACAAATACTATCTAGGTGATTTATAATATAATTATTATAATTGTTGTTTTATCATTCATGTAAAATTAAACTAGAAAGTCATGATTATAAAAAATGTGCCAAACAATTCCCAGATACTAAGTATTACAAGTTATAAGTTAAAGATAATTTTAATACGCTGCAGTTTAACCTTACCCGAATTTTGCCGAATTTTAGAGATATTTGCAATTGGAGGTCATTTTTCGAAAGCGCCTATTTAAAAGAAATAGCAATTTGTTACTTAAATGTGCTAAGGCAGCCGAATAGAAATGCAGTTCTAACATAGTCCATCCGTGAAAAATCTATACATAATATTTATTTTCCATATGTGAGACTTCACCACACACGCAAAATATCTAGGATTGCTTGCAATACTGATCTGATATATGCACTTCTTTTACGGTCTGATCCGGTTATCTCCAGTAACATTAAAAGGACAACGAAAAAAAAACTGTTGATCGAAGCGCAGCCACTCATCAGTGAAACCGAAACCCAAATTATAGAGTATGAGTAACTTTTTGTAATTTTTTATATCATAACCATAACAGAGAAATGATGAAAATATGACTCTTTTGTTATAAATAACAATAATATCTACAATACTATTTACTATTTCGACAGTGCGCCTTGTGTAATTTAATAGCAATCACTTTAGATGAAATAATTTTAAATTGTAGGCGTAATAAAGAAATATGCATTTTTAAGTGAATCCTAAGCACAGGACCAATAAAAAACTTATCAAGGGATGTTTGCATGCGACCAAAATAAAATACTGCCAAAAATCTTGCGTATTTTTTTTAATTATTTTTTTTGCTTTATAATCGGAAGATTATTCTTTTTCCCCTATTAATATGTTGCTAAAAATGCACTATACTAGCATTTCGTTATAATTTAGAGGCCATAATAATAGCAGTTTATCTGCAATAAACAGTTTACTGTCGCGCACTCGCATGTCCGACCGTTTGTTCTACGCGCTCCCACAGTGCGTCGTTTCGACTCGGGCGAGCCGATCGACGTTTTTTCGTTCTTATTGCGTAAACATAAAGTTTTTTTTATCAGCTAACTTCATCTCATCCCACAGCCGTATCCGCGTCGATAGGTGTTGGAAGACCCTTACTATTACATAGAAGGCTATCTGATGTCTCGACGGCAGTCTGGTACGGGGCGCGCGAGAGACGACCGTAGGCAGGTTTACTTGCAAATCGCAGGAAATCGGGCGTCTCTGCGGCCGTACCAAGGATGAGATCATGAGACTGCTGAACGTAGGTTTACAACCGCTGAGATGTCCGATCGGCTAAATGCGAATAATGCGCTGTAAAACACTCGGCGAAAGTCGATTCCGCGTCGATAGGTGTGGGGAGACCATAACATGACAAAATAAATTTAAATTAAAAGTAGGTACTTATAATTTTATGGATATAAATAATTTTTTAAATTTTATTTTAATTGCGTGTGTAACTTTGTGTAGGCACTTGGTTTTAAGTTTAAAACTTATATTTATCACAAACATCTACATGTTCATGAAAAGATATACTTATCAGTTAAATAAAACTATTGAGTTTATAATCAAACCATTTTTTTTTTTATTATTATATTAAATATCACAAATTCGTAAACGAGAAATGTGTGCCAATAACCTCTATTTTTAAGAAACTTCTCAGTATAAAAATGGTTGCTGGTATACTCCTCCAAACAATATTGTATTGGTTATTTTTTCAACAATAAGGTAGGTGAATGGACGATTAGCTTCAAATCTCACCACTCCATTACGGTTTGAAAGTGGAGCAGCCGCCTCAGTAGACGGTGGGGTCCCCTCCTCTATTACTTCAATCTTAGCTTTATGGATAACTTTTGTTACATACGTAGGTAAACGAGCAAGACGACCCAAACTAGCCTCCTGTGGATCAAAGAGGTCTTCAATAAACATTGCCCTCTTCAAAATCTCTGTGAAATCTAAATTTGACTCTATTTTAAATTTAGGTATGAAACAATCAACTTCATCATCTCCATACTCTTCTTGAGATAGTTTCATTTCGGAAAACACTGTATCCAGGGGAACCTTTTTGAAGTTTAAGAACATGTCTTGTAGGGTGACACCAGGATTTGGAAGCATCATAAGCATGGACAAACGATTCTCTTTACCATATGGCAGTTCAATTACCCTGGCCTGAATATCTTTAATATTAGCAAATGGGTATGTGTAATGATTATACATCATGTTTACTTCTCCCTTTTTCGTACCATTGCTGTCATAAAATGGTTGTTTAGTAGTAGACGACGCGTTAAAAGGCGAAGTCCATTGCCCTTTGAAATACACAGCGCTTGCAATGATCATCTGTATTTCACCAAAATCGCTTGCTTCAACTAACTTTGGGAAACGGCCTCTAGTGAGAGTAGAAATACCCTGGTTGATGTATTTGGCTGTTTTGACAGCATCTCTGAAGTCTGTCTCAAGGATTTGCGTATCGTAAAACATTTTTGCAACTCGCTGAAAGTCTGTTTCCAATGATTTATTTTTGTCAACAAAAATTCCATTGAATTTGGCGAGTTGGACGGTGGTTGTATTGACTTGTAACCACTGCGCGATATCTTGGAACTTCTGTCGGCTTAATGTTTCATTAACGGGGATGCGCAACGCCCTATTTAGTTGTTTACGCGTATTCATCAACGCGCCTTCTGCTGTCACGGCAAGCACTGTCCACGCGGTGATGGGCGACAATATTAGGTTCTGCTCACCCTGCAATGCTGTCGCGTGGTATAATAACTCCACGGAAAAGTTTCCCATCGATTCGCTAAGCTCATTATGCAGATTCGTCGGGTAGTTGTTTTGCAGCACATTTTGCAACACAATTTGCTGCGGGGCTGGAACATTCCGCTGGGCGGAACACAATAAAACACACGCAAATAACACAAACACGTATAAAAGCATACTGATTAAAGTAAAAAAACACTTTAAAAGTCAACCGCAAGTTTGGCTTAAATCGAGTCCGCTTTAGTCAACACGTAGTTGCTGCTATGCCGCAGCCAACTGAACGTCGGCTATCACACAAGCGAAGGAGGAAAACGTTATCTATTATTTACATAATATAAGCACACAACTAAACCCGTTTAAGACCGGCTACCAAAGAGTAGTGTAATATACTGGGAAAAGAGAGCCCTCTCACGGGTTATTCATGCAGACTGATTTGAAGCGCCATCTACATTTTTGAACAAGTACCAATCATATATATATACGTATAGCCAGCTACAGATATTCTTAAAATTTAATGGCTTGGCTTTCCAGTAACAAACTATTTTGCTCTCGTCTTGTCGTAATTAGATTCGATTAATATTAATCTGAATTTAAGAATTACGACGAGACAAGAACAAAATAGTTTGTTACTGGGAAATACCTAACTAACGTAAAGTATTATTTTATAGCTTTATTTTCTATTTTTATAATGTTTACGTTTGTTGTAGGTAATATTTTTGTGCAGCTATTTTTACTTCGTCATCCCCATCATAGATTAACTTACCGGACAAAATCCGATTAACCGATTGACACCAGCTGTAAATTATTACATTTAATGTAACACTTATAGTCGAGTCCGGAATTAGGCGAACTAACTTGACAGTTCATTGTACACTAATGTTGCCACAGTTTTTTTTTTTTTTTTTATGGTATAGGAGGCAAACGAGCAGACGGATCGCCTGATGGAAAGCGAACATCGTTTTAGACATCGTTAACGACGCAGTCCGCCATTTTGTTTTGTTGACAGTTCGGACCATGCCTAACAAACAAAGCAAGCAAGCCATTCGGCTTTCTGTCATCCTATGATTGATTTTTTTGGACAGATTGTAACCTAGCAACAATACTTATTAGCGTATAAAATTAATTAAATCGAACACATAACGGATTTGGAATTATCATCGACGATATATAGCGTTTGTCTCTATCGCACTTTCATATTTGCCAGCAAGAAAGGAATGAATGCTATATGTATGGTACAATTGGGATTGTTCATTATTTTTAATGTGTGGTTTTTGTTCATTAACTTGAAAATACAATATATTTTAAGGTACTAATTTGAATATTTATGAATTTTGTGGCTTCGTTTAATTTAAATATTTTTTTCTATTTTTTTTTACATTAATCGTTTTTAGGAAGACATTGCAACGTCTTAGTCTCTAAGTCTATTGAAAAAAAAACTGTTGCTGGTTTGTCAACGTCAACGTCTTGTCGACATACCCTTATAATCTGTGGTCTTGTCACGAACTCTGTGCGTTACGATTTCAAAGTTTGATTTGTTAATAATCCTAAAAAATATGACCGAAAGTGACTTTATTAAAGCCGACTCTCGTAACTTGCCGATGGTGAGACACGTGGCTATAATGGAGTACATCGCTTCAAGCAATAAACACAATTTGGCTGAAATAAGAGGAGCAAAAATTCTCATGTAAGTATTGTGCACTGAAGTTAGTAAAACGCGCCATATATTCATAATCAATAATGTGTTATTATAATTAGTTAACAGCTAATAATGAGTATCATGTTCCAGATCCTCACGTGATTCCTATCTTAAAAACGCTGTTGGATATGTACAAGTGCGACGAACGGGAAGCGAGTGCACAGTTCAGGCGAGAATTGTTCCCGAACACAAAGTCACAACGAAACCGTACACAGTTATGTGCAAAATCGATGAAGCTAATGAGTCTATAATCGACTCCACTTGTGCTGATTGTGCAGCATCAGCAGGTGAATATATATTATTATATGTATTTTTTCCCGTGTGGTTGCCGGGTTAGAATAGTGCCACTCCATGTCATCCCGTGGAGGTCGTAAGAGGCGACTAAGGGAATAAAGGCTTGTAGTACCGTTAGGCGATGGGCTTGCAACCTGTCACTAATATGCTGATAAACATCTTAGCATATTTGTGCAAAACGTGGTTACAGAATTATCAACAAGTTTTTAAAGTTGTAGGTAATTCTGTAGCTCTGCCTACCCCTCTCTGGGATTACAGGCGTGAAGGTATGTATGTATGTATATGTATTTTTAATCATACATTGTGTTGCTGAAACAATATCACAAGATCACCAACATTATCCCTTTATAATGTATATTAATTTGATCTTGTGATATTGTATACTCCTGTTTTTTTAGCCTTAGAAAGGACTTGACAGAAAGTATTGCACAGTTTATAAATATAATATTAATAATAATATGTATACATACATAAATAAATGTGTGTGTATTGTTTTAAATTGGATAGTAATTAATGCATCTTCTTTTAATTGTTCTGTATTTTCTAAGCTGGGATGGGATTGTAAAAAAAGCATATTAGTTTAATAGAAGCTGTGCTACTAAACCTGTTGCTTACATTAAAAAATGATGCTGCACTTGTAATTTCCCTTTTAAATTGTGTTATTTTTGTGCCATAAAGAGTTTACATAATTACATACATACTATTGACAATTAAGTTTAGTATACATATTTGATATAAGTGTATATTTGACTGATGTACAAATATGTATGATTTCGAATGTAGCATTTTGCAGAAATGTTACTTATACCAAAATTTTACTTGTGTACAGGTGGATGTAAGCACTCCTTGCTGCTTCTATTTTGGTTGGCAAATAAAACATCGGAGCCAGCTTCTACATCTACGGTGTGCTATTGGAACAAGCCCGCACTCGCCACGGCCCGCACAGAACATATTTCCAGCAAGGACATTTTCCCCAAGGCCAAAAGACCAAAATTGAGCCCTAAAGACCCCAATGTTTTGATAAGTTTTATTGAGGAATGTCAAAAACGGAAAATGGTAAACTCTCTCATTCTGGGTTGTGATGAACACAATCCAAAGTCTTCAAATCAGCTCCATCAAAGCTTTAATATATTTGATTTAACAGTAGAATTTGTGGAAATAACAGCACAACATGACTACACAAGTTTCAAAAACTACTTATCAAGTATAATTAGTAAAAATATAATAGATAAGATTAATAAAAATACCACTGGGCAATCTGACAACAAATACTGGCACAGCATACGACAGGGAAGATTGACAGCATCAAAATTGCATGAAGCTGCCCACTGCAATACTGCAGATGGATCACTAGTGGAACAAATTTTGGGTGGGTACAAAGTTCCCGAAACCAAAGAAATACGACGTGGCAGAAAATTAGAAACTGCTGTACTCAATGAAACTGAAAAAATACTGGACATTAAGATTAACAAATCAGGCATTGTACTAATTAATGGAATCACAGGAGCATCCCCTGATGGAGTCACTGATGATTTTGTCATAGAAATAAAATGTCCCGCAACAGAAAAGGCAGTTAAAACCTATATTAAAAATAATGCCATTCAAAACAAATTCAAAACACAAATCCAATGCCAAATGCTAGCATGCAAAAAATATAAGGGTCTTTTTTGTGTTGCTGACCCTCAATTTGAAACTACAAAAAAGGTTCATTTAATATGGGAAACCTTTGATGAAGTTTATATAACAAATGTTTTGTCAAAAGCAGAACATTTTTGGGAAAGATATATATTTCCAAAACTATTAAAAAGTGCTAAAAGCTAGAAATAGTTATTTGTTCAACAAGAGAGCAAAGTTGGTTTTTGCTGCGAGTGATGATGTTGAATCCCGAGTAAGCGAAGGATTCTATTATTGAATCACGAGCGTAGCGAGTGATTCTAGGTTAGAATCCTGAGCGTAGCGAGGGATTCAAAGACACGAGACGTAAAAAACTTTGGTCTCGTGTGAGACATACAACTTTTCACCTCAGCAGCGAGAACAACACAGCGCGAAGCTGGTAGGGCCAACGCAGGTCTTCCGTTGTGACCATTTGGTGAATACACGACTAAATAACGACACGATCGTATATGCATCAATCACAAGCAAAGCAAAATACTAATAAAATAAAAAGTGGAAAAAATAAACATGAAACAGATAAAACCTGTCACTCAACTTGATAATGCCGTAGTGCAAACACAACTTTATACAGCTTTATGTAGTCTGTGGCTTTAATTAGGCCTTGTCTATTCTATGGCTATTGGCTATGGCGGACAAATTAACAAAAATTACATCGTCATTTACATTACATTACATTTGTTTAATACGCAGAACAAATTAGCAAAAGTAGGTCAAGGACCATGAAAACCAAATTGAGTATCAAACTATGAAAAACGTCTAGTAACACCGTGCTCCTGAATGCTTGTGGGACATAAAAAAAGGTATGTGAATACGTGATTCGAACTAAATTGCAACTAGGTAGTCTCATATGTCTGAAATTTTCTCGACTTTTTCGCGTTCCTGCAAGTGTTTCCTTAATGAGCCTTAAAACTATGTATATACATTTCAGGTTCTGAAGCGATGGGGGCAGATTATGAGCTAAAGTAGTTACGTTGACGGAATCATTGACAGCCTCGTGGAGTCATAATCTACAAAAAATAAATTAAATTGAACAAAAGACGTGGATTTCTAAACTTGAACAAATTCAAACAAAGAAAAACAGCTACTAACATCATGCTACTTAATGCTTGTGGGACATAAAAAACAGGTATCTGACTGGAACCAAATTAATAGTTACTGTTCCCTTAACTGCAAGTGTTTCTTTAACTGAGTCTTAAAACCATGTATACATTTCAGGTTCCTAAGCAGGCAACAGATTTTTCCAGCAATTTGTTGCTGTGGCCTGATACTTTACTACCCCGAAGAGGAGACATGCCAGATGAAGCTTGAAGATTTTAGGTGTGACATGAACCCACAACGGAATGGCGAAGCAGAGGCTTTTTTTGTTTTTGAGTGAAGACATGAAAAAAAACAATATGATAAAAATTAAATAACATGTATCTATATTTGTAAAACCAACAATTTCAAAAAATAAAAGTTAAAAGTAAAATTACTGCAGTTTTGCAAGTTAAATGTTACAGTTTTGTTTGGAACCGATATTGTTGTCTTAGAAACTTGAGTTTGAGTAGTTGATGAGGCTGAGATTTCGGCTTCCTTTCTTGTTGTGGGCTGTGACAGAGGAATAGAGAAAGTAGGTGACTCAGCAGTGGTATTTGTGACTCTGGAAGTAGATGGGCAAGACCAAGGATCTGAGGTCTGTTTCCAGCTCATAGTTTCACCGGCTTCCTCACTTGTAGATTGTGACGGCACAATAGTGAAAGTAGGTGACTCAGTCGCAGTATTAGTGACTCTGGAAGTGGATGGGCGAGACCAAGGATCTGAGGTCTCTTTCCAGCTCATGGTTTCGGCTTCCTCACTTTTGGATTGTGGGGGAAGGATATGGAAAGAAGGTGACTCAGTGGCGGTATTTGTGACTCTGGAAGTAGATGGGCGAGACCAAGGATCTGAGGTCTGTTTCAAACTTATGTTCTCTATGATACGCTTACAGATTTTAGTTTTATTTTCAAGTGAATCTTCAATATATCCTTCCGCAACCATATTCGACCTCCATCCGCCGTGCCGTTTTTGAACATTAGCGGCTGAAAAAATTTTGGACTTCTTGGGTTTGTGCCCTACTGATATTTTCTTCAAAAATGCAATCAGTTTGTGGTAGGTTTCAATGTGCACATCATCCTTCGTTTTTATTGTTGTTTTCAACATTGAGTAAATACTCCACATTGTTGATGGTTGCTTTGTTTGTGATAACTCTATGAAATACGCTAACAGTACAGTCTCCGAAAAAGTTTTGGAACCATTTGCAAGTCTCCATTGCTTAAAAATATCATAAGCTTTCAGATATTTTTCGCGAGACGTAGCGTAACAGAAAAGCAACAAAAAACATTTTTTTTAAACAAGTACAATAATCCCGCTATTTTTGAAATGCGTTCTGAAACTGCCCCCGCGGTTTATGTCACGAAATCAAAGATTGCTAAAACTATAACAAAATTATGTAGATACATGATAAACTTCTTATTTTTCATTAATTTTGTCTTCAAAACATTAAATAAAAAAAATGATCGTATAAAATAGTTATAATAAACACATTTCAAACTTTAACAGATAGTTTTATTTGCAATTTTACGGTTATGTGTGCATCCGAACGTGCGTTTCTTTTTGGGCCTACTATGTGTGGAATTTGAAAATCGAATTTCGAATCAAGTTGTTCCTATCTCTCGCTTTTTTCCTATCGAAGTGAAAGTGACAGAACAAAGTGAAGTTCAATTTTTTCGAATGTTGTGAGTAGCCCCAGCACTGCTCACGGCATTTAAAAAAAATAATTAAAAAGCTACTTTGCCTCACGCTCGCAGCAAAATTGAATTTTGCTCACTGTTTTTAAGCAGCAAAACCTGCTTGTTTGAGCTGCTGAGGTGAAAAATATATACCTACCATTGCCAAAAAATGTTCTGCTTTTGGCATAACATAAAGTTTATCAAAACTTTCCCTGTTAGATAAACATATTTTGTAGTTTCAAATTGAAGAGCATTTGGTTTAAGATTTGTGTTTTAAATAGCAATTAAGGTGTAGGTATACACATTAATTTACATTATTTAAATATCATAAACATAAACAATAAAAAATATGCCATTTAAATAGGTAATGATGAATTAATGAAATAAACAGTATATATCACGCACTTTTTATTATTTCTCCTTGAAGATTAATTAATCCACAGGCTATAACTACAATTTCATCTAAATAAGGCACATAGTTATAGGTGACTGTAGAGTGTGGTTTTAAGATTGAAAATTCTCTAACACGTCTAATGACTCTTTCAACATGTACTCTCAAACTGGCTATTACTTTGCTTTGCAAGGATTCAGTTAGAGTCTGCTTTACTCCGGTGAATACACTAGGTGGCCTTAAAAGTTTAACACCATGAGAATTTAGAAGACTTTCAATTTCCTTAAAACCTCTGTCAGCTAGTACAACAGCATTTGGTTGAAGAATATCTAACAAGTTACTATTTTCAACAATCGCTTTATCAGATATTCTTCCACCATAGCCTTTCGAAATAAAACTTTTTAGTCCCTGAGGTGTACAACCTATCAAATATTTCACTGTATTGCAATTTTTATATTGGGACCACGTTTGTGCCTGCCTTAATGGGTTGGATGGTTTGGAAATTTGTATTTCAAAACAATCGATTATCATTTGTACATTAGAACATCTTATTTTAAATACTAAGGGCAATTTTTTTTTTATTTCACTTGGTGATGGGCATACGATTAAGTTTTGAAAGAAGTTACTTAAAGTTTCTACACCAGTTAGAATCATATTTGATAGTTTTGTCCTGGAAATTTCGAATTCATCACTTATTCGTTCAAGAGTATCATTCTGCCTTATTTTCAACAAGGTCACAATTATGCTAAGGTACTCAATTTTAGGTGAGCTTTTCTCGATTATGTGCTCAATGAGCCAAAGGTACGATTTAGGTAAGCCTAAATACATTTTGGGTTTCTTTATGATCATGTCCAACATTATTTTCCTTCTTTGGTAGTCTCTATGTGGTGCAACATCTGTGGTTTCTGTTTCGGAAGTGCAGCCAAACAAGGAAGGAGTTTCGGTTGTGGTTGCTGATAAATCATCTGACAAATGCATGTATTTTTCTGCAGTTCCAACAGTGGTTTTCTTAAGTTTAGAATTGGTTACCTTGTCAACCATTTTAACAGTAGCTTGAACAGCAACCTGTACCTGGAGACAAGTAATTAATTTATAAAGTTTATTATAAACCAACATTTCACATCACTCCAATCAATATGTTCGGGCTGAACTCAGAAAGTACTGGACTGATTTTGATTTTTACTACAATAAGTATGTGTTGCTTCATGAGTGCTAGATAGAAGGTTGAATGGACGGATGGGTGGAAGGATAGTGGTGGTGGATGGGGATAGAATGTGGCAATGACATTATTGCAAATTATTAGGAATTATCTCAACAGCGATCTTACACTCACTGAGTAACAGTTTCTCAGTACTACAGTAGTACAGTAGTACTAAAAAATTTAAGATCTTACCAGTGTACAGTTACTGTACACTGGTAAGATCTTAAATTTTTTAGTCACATCTTAATATACCTTGACTGGAACAGTTACACCAGACGTGGCAGGCATGTTGATATCATCATATTTCCTTCTTTTAGCTGTTACTGTTGATTTGTCTAGTAACACTTTCAAAAGTTCAGAACCATTTGGTTGTGTTTCATTTAATTCATTGGGAACCTGGAATTAAAGCGTTATATTAAAAAAAAATTGTAAGTAGCTCTGCGCTCATTAGATTTAGTTTGTAACTCTCAGTTATAATGTTTTTATCTCATATAAGTGAATTGTAAAAATTCTTATGGGAATAAATGATCTTAAACCTATATAAATCTATATACTAATATTATATAAGTATAATTATATTTAAATTTGTCAGGATCGTAGCAAGTGGAAAGAAGTGGTCTCTGCCTACCCCACTGGGAAACAGGCGTGATTTAATGTATGTATGTATATAAGTATAGAGGTAATGTTTGTGGATTTGAATTAAAACCTATAATTATAATATTTCTTTTGGTTGCTAATGTTATTGCTGTATACACTATAAAAACAGAACAATAATTAATTTTAAAATCCTATTCACAATATGTAGGTACCTACAGGACATGGTGTCTATTATTCCAATTACCACGACTTTCCTTTAAAATAAGTAGGTACCTGATCCGCGAAATTGATGCCTAAACGAAGTTTGGCTGTTGTCTTAAAAATTGGTCTTCGGTTTTTCAACTTAAATGTGTTGAAGTTCCTTAAGTCTTCCTTTACCTGTGAAAATGTTATTATTTAGATGAGTTAACTAACAGTGATAAGTATGCCAGCACAAGGAGGCAAACAAATTTATTTTAAATATTGAATACAACCCATTATAACTAGCCTATATACTTACATCAAAGTGGTCTTCGCAACAATACATGGTGTAAACTGAGAAGTACTCCACGTTAGCTTGCCGACACCATTCTTCCCTTAGGTCTTCCCTTATTCGTACAATGAGCTTGTTTGGGCTATTGATCGAGTCATTTTTACATGTAGGAATAAAGCACTTCTTATAGTCCATTTTATTAAGTGTACAAATTACAATAGGAGAGCAGAGAAATAATATTATACGGAATTCAATCAACGTAAACATTGAACGGAATGTCGTTATATCTTAAATCAGAGCTGACAATAGAGCATAAACAAACTAGAAGAATCAATGATTTATTTTAAGGCACAGATTTCTATTAATTCTGCCACAAAGCGGCAAAATGAAGGTCAAACAAAGGTCATAAGTTTGTTTACAAAAATAACAATAATCAGAGATTATTTTTAAGATATAATTTAATAAATTGGTTCTATGACTGATATACTCCAAATGGATTTATAGTTAGAGGAAATTAAAAAATATGAACAATCCCAATTGGTACATGAAATGTACCGTACTAGTCCGACGGAAGCCACCTAAAAGGATCACAATGGCCTGTTGTTATTTTTGTATTTTATTCCTAATTTGAGGAGTAAGTATCGTAAATATCCGCTTTAAACCGTACATCCTTCAGATCATATTATACCTAAGTATAGTAAAAATTGCTGTAGTTTTTCCCTATTTGGCAAGTATGTATGAGTGAGAAAGTTTCGACGACAATTACTTGATAAAATATAAATATAATCAGATTTATAGAAGGCACAAGGTTATATCGACATATTTGTGTCGACATAAACCTATCACTATTTATTTTTTCCTATGTCTGGCAACATTTTCGGCTGTCAAGTTAGTTCGCCTAATTCCGGACTCGACTTTAGAAGTACATTTTTTAAATCATCTTTATGTTTTGGGCATTTAAAAGGATATGTAATTGTTATTGTATCAACAATATAATACAAAAGTACACAAACTAAAAAACAACGTCCCTGTCGCACATTAAAATAAGCGTCCATATCGCAGAAATTTAACTTCACACGCGAAGTAAGTCAATACCCACACGGAGGAGCAAGCGAGCAAGCTCAACTCGACGCTTGAAGTATTGTGGTTTGTGGTAACAAAAACACTTAAAAACCAGGTCAGAATCGCACGTGCAGACCGGAATGCAATTCAAATCACACTCAAATACAACCGTGGCCATGTTAAATGACTGGTAGGCAGGCAGGGTTGCCATTCAAAAAATCATGTTTCACTCGGCCAGATCTAATAAAATTAGATTATTCGTAGTATTATTTCAAAATAAAAGTATTTTTGTGATTATTTTCAATGACAGGATATTTCTTATTGAATTATATTTAATGATAACATGCATGCAGTGACATCTATCGGAGACTCATGATAACAATCGGTGTTGTTACTGTTCAGAAATGTAGATGGCGTAACTATCTATTTAACATAGCACAATGTAGGAGACTGTATCCCCTCTGCCGGCTACGCTACGGGCAGCGGGCGGACGGACATGGACAATTGGGTAGGTAACGTTTTGGGGTCTATATTATATTTTTTTCTGATAGTGTTTAGTCTATTAACCAATAATATTCAGTTATTTTTTTTTACTCATTACAGTTCTTCTACAATATTTTTTTTTAACTCCGTTTTGACAGTTCTCAAGCTTTACGGCATTACCTTGCCGTTACCTTAGCCTATGTGATAATTTAAAAAAAAAAGGATTATGACAGCACTTGTTTGTTGTCAAAATTGTCAAACGATAACGGTGTTTCGCTTTCGTTTGCTTACCTCCTTGTGCCTCCGTGTTGTTTTCTTGAATTTTACGACGACTTCTGCTCAGACCCTTGGATTTCGATATTACCGCATTTCTCGACGACCCCCGCAACGCTTTTTTGGACTTGAATTGGCACTACTCTTGACGACTCCCGCGCGTATTTTGGCTCACGATTCTTGCTATCACGGACGGACATGGACAATCGGACAATGGCCATGACGTGAGTGACAGTGACGTTTGTACAATTGTGTTGCCATGTCCTCCGCTAAAGGAACAAAATGAAAAGACTTTTATAAAAAGATAGATGAATATTGAAACATAGACAAAAAGGCTTTTGGGGTAAGAACTAAATAAAAATCCAATCCAATCCAATCCAATTGTTTGTTTGTTTGTTTGTTTGTTTGTTTGTTTGTTTGTTGTTTGTTGTTGTTGTTTTGGGGTGTTTATGGAAAGTATTTAACAAGACACATTCGTGTACATTTGCACAGTTTGCGCATACCAATTATTTATTTTTTTCATTACTTATTCATCGGAATGGGTTTGTAACACGTAACACTACGTTCTATTTCTGTTATTTTATTTTTGAGTCAGTAATAATGTTGCCACGCTAAGAAATTTTTCAGTAAACGTACGTTTCATAAAAATCGCCTTTTCCTTCCAATTAGGTATAGTTAGGTCACTCTAGGCTGAATCCCTGTGACAGCTCATATACCTAAATCACGAATTGCAATAATAATTTGCATTTGGACTTTTCCTACGTACTACATTAATATAAATCCTGGGACGATGTTTAGAAATTTAAGTGATTAGGTACGTACGGTCGACTACAAAGAGATGTATCCACTTCTAGACCTTATATCAATGCAATAGACAAGGGACTGAACTGTATACATATTTATGAACTCGACTGTACATCTCCTAATTACTCTTTTTATATGACTTGCTTGCGTATCCAGTGTTTGAAACGAAATATGGTGTCATAGGAACATTCTACATTGACTAAATGATGTGCCACTGATTGGTCGATTTGCTTGCAGCTTTATCATGCATGTACTCACACATGCATTCACTTTTTATGCTCGCTCGTAACACAAACTACATACACGGTTGTCTCTCAGGCCTTAGCAAATCATTAAAAAAACATCCGACTAGGTAGCATCTCGTGAATGTACTCAGTGGCAGCCAATAACGATATTTTGAATGGAAAGGGTAAACACAATCATACAATTTTGATTGGGTTTACCCATACCATCAAAACTTCAAGCTGAAGCCAAAATGTATAGGTACTTAGAGCTTTGGCTTATTGTCAGCTGAGTTGCATTGTAGACGCATACTGTTCATTTGTTTGAGCTACAATTTTGATTGAGTTTACCCTTTCCATTTAACATAATAACTCGAACAGCGCGCTCATTTATTCATAGCTCTTTGAATAAGCGAGAGCGCTGTTCGGAGTGAATTTTGCAACATGATTAAATTTTTATATGATTTTTTTTGCGTAGGTGCCTAAATGTAATGGCCATTAGCTATCTACAAAAAAAACAGTTTCACTTGTCAGCATAGCTGGGCACCGTTAATGAAATAGTTAACTTCGTTAATCGTTAATCCGCTACAAAAAAAGTTCGTTAAACGTTAAAGCGTTACATTTCGGAAGAATTAACGCATGTTAACGTTAATCGTTAATCCGTTAATATGTGTAAAAAAAATGGTTTAGGTTCTGGAAGTTAACAGGATAGGAACAAAACAAAATACAAAAGGGCATAAGGTGCATATTCCCTTTCATGAACATTAACATGTTGAAGTTCTCGTCTGAACGCGAGGCTCATTTTGGAGTTAAAATGTCTTTACCCGTGGAAAACAGACGTTTAATTGCAGCGCTTGAGGGTATAGCA
This sequence comes from Acleris emargana, assembly GCA_927399475.2. Taxonomy (NCBI): domain Eukaryota; kingdom Metazoa; phylum Arthropoda; class Insecta; order Lepidoptera; family Tortricidae; genus Acleris; species Acleris emargana. The sequence continues at coordinate 4,432,671 of OV656858.1, forward strand.
GTATTGTATTTAATGAATAGATTTATGAATATCTGTTCCCCGAGGAATGCAGCATCTTTGAACGAGTCTTTTGATTTCATGTCCAGCGACATTTTAACGAGAATTTGCGCTTTACTCTTTTAAAAGTTGGAGCTCTTTGGTTTTTCTATAGACTGAGTGACAGAATTGAAAAAGTCTTCCTTGTCATCATCGTTGTTTTTCACACTACACACTCGCTGTTATGCGCCGCCCGGCACTTGTCGTTTCATACTTGTCTGAACCTGTTTTTTTTGCCGCGCCGCGGTGCCGTTCGGTAAATAGTAGGCATTGGATTAACGATTAACGGACTTCTGCATATTAACGGAAGTTAACGTGTCCGTTAACATTTTAAAAAGTTAACTTAAAAGTTAATCCGTTAATCAAAATGTTAACTTCGTTAACTAACGATTAACGGATTAACGAGTTAATGCCCAGCTATGCTTGTCAGTCTTGTCACGTTCGTTTTAACCAAGCTGTAATTTTGTAGTTTAATAAACTCATAATACCTATTTGCTACAAATTAAAAAAAAACATTCGTAGGTATTTGAATAAGAAACATTCTTCCATAAAGTGGTGAAAGGAGATCGCTACCACCATCGTACTCTTTAAACTGCCGCCAAACATCAGTGTGTGCATTGCTGTTCCAGTGAGGGGTAAGACAATCGGCGTAATTACGAGCATTGAGGTTTTCCATCTAAGCCCTCAGGGTTAGTGACGTATTTGCTGGTAGATTTTTGACGTGTAAAAGTGCCCGTGCGGCCTACTTACTGAATAAACATCTTTTATCTTTTTATCTTTTAGCATAGGCACTGGTCCCACCGCCGGCTACAGACTATAAGCTAGTAGAACTATAAACTACAAAAGAGTGGGCGAGCGGCGAGAAGCGAGTAAGTGTTGATAGTTTTGACGCTCGGCTATAAAGCGAGTGTTCGCGGACGTACCGCTGAGCTAGTTTTATAGTCGATAGCTTTTATCGCTGCGGTCAACTAGTAAACAGCGGTCCCACCGGCAGATATCGGCGAGCTCGGCGAGCAACTAGTAAAATTATGTACTAGAAATAGTTGACAATCGGCGGGAGGCTCGTAAAAATTATATGGAATTATAGCTTACTCGCCGGGCGTTGGGAGAGTGTCCTCGCCGGCAGTGCGAACAGCGAGCGATGAACTATAAATATATATCTCTCTCTTTTATTTACACGGAAGCGATTATCTTTTGTTCGTTTCTTGGGCTAGAAAAAAGTCGATAGTTCATATCTCACTCGCCGGCGGTGGGACCAGTGCCAAAGAGTGTAGCTGCCGGAACGCAGACTGCCCACGAGAGGATTGCCTAACAGTTTTGAAATAAAATTCGATTTTAATGTACTGTATTTTAATATGTACTGGTTGAACAAAAATAGTGCCTAAGCAGGTGATAGGTGGTAAGGAGAGTGATTTGCATAATTTTTGAAGTTAACAAAAACGTTTTATTGGAAGGGAGAAGCCCGAATCTGCGTTTTGTTATTTACATCTTGTTTCGTTAAGTACTGAAAGGTTATAAATATGAGAGTTAAATAATTTAATGAATTTATATGAAAATTTTCAACTTTTTTGGAACAATTAATACATTTTAAAACTACAAAATAAATGTTGCATACGCAACATAGAGTTGTTTCCCATTCGATCAAGCTCTCGGGTTTGGTAGCGCATTTGCGGTTTTAGGATAGTAGTCTTGTGAATGAAAATGTCTATTGGTCACAGAAGCTACAAATAACAATTTTATAGGTCTAAACTGGAAACACTACTCAAATGTCTGGTCGTCATTGGTCGAGGTTGTGTCAAATGGAAACTTGTAACCAGTAAATTGTAATTTGTAGCTTTATAAAACAGACCCCAGGTGGCTGTGTGCTCGGTCGCCTGCCACTCGCCATAAAAAAAACATTTAGACTGATTCTGGAATAAGTATACTTGGAACTAAAAAGTCATATTAACAGCTTATCGTCCCACGTTCGAGTTTCTTCTGCCAGACCAGACAAGATTTCCTCGCACCTTTGACGTTTTGGGTATCCAGAAAGCACTACTTTGGCCAAATTTATATGTATTTATAGTATATTTATTTGAATTTAAATACCTAAATATGAAAATAAAATAATAAAAGATGCCACACAAGAACTTTTACACGTCAACATAGCAGCACTTCCCAAGAGGAAAACATTGCTGACAATGCGCCGCAAGAAACTCAACAGTCAGCACTGCGTCATGTTATTTGTGTTTTCCTAACATGTTAGGTGTTAGAAAAACACGATAAAATGGCGCAGCGGACCCGGCTTATCTTGACAACCGCAACATCGGAGCGATGGTCGTGCGTTACTGATCTTCTAAGATGGATAGTGCGTAGAAGGCTTAATACAATTTGATTTAAGTTACCTATTATGGCTATTATTTAACACTTTTTGTCTTGCTGTCGTAACGTCGTTCGTTTCGACTCGGGCGAGCCTATCGACGTTTTTTCGTTCTTATTGCGTAAACATAAAGAGTTTTTTTATCAGCTAACGCCGTATCCGCGTCGATAGGTGTGGGGAGACCCTTACTATTACATAGAAGGCTATCTGATGTCTCGACGGCACTGTACAGGGCACGCGAGAGACGACCGTAGGTTTACTTGCAAATCGCAGGCAATCGGGCGTCTCTGCGGCCGTACCGAGGATGAGATCATGAGACTGCTGAACGTAGGTTTACAACCGCTGAGATGTCCGATCGGCTAAATGCGAATAATGCGCTGTAAAACACTCGGCGAAAGTCGATTCCGCGTCGATAGGTGTGGGGAGACCATAACATGACAAAATAAATTTAAATTAATAGTAGGTACCTGGGTCATTCTACTTTTCGATACCTAAAATAGAAATGATAATTTAAAATCCATTATAAAAAATCGTAGATATCTTGAGATAATTTCACAGCAGTCCCACATTAATTTTCAACCAGATCTCACGTTATATTGTAAATTTACCCACTATTTTTGTCATTTTTGTATATTAAACACGAATTTGCTGCTCAAATTACCACTTCGTTACCAGTCTCAGCGTCCCTTTACGAATATCGACCACTGCGTTACTATTATTGCCTTTTTTTACACAGCCCAACCCAATTTAGAAATAAAAAATATTCAAGTATGTCGATCAGAATCCGAATATTGTGTGCATTTTTAAGATTATCTAGTTTTGTTGAAAATTATGACTCCGAATTTACGTTCACTTTAAGGGACGTTTTATTAGGCATCGAAAAGTAGAATGGCCCACCTACTTATAATTTTAAGGATATTATTATTATTTTTTTATTTGCGTGTGTAACTTTGTGTAGGCACTTGGTTTTAAGTTTAAAACTTATATTTATCACAAACATCTACATGTTCATGAAAAGATATATCAGTTAAATAAAACTATTGAGATTATAAACCATTTTTTTTTTTAATTATTATATTAAATATCACAAATTCGTAAACAAGAAATGTGTGCCAATAACCTCTATTTTTAAGAAACTTCTCAGCTCAGTATAAAAATGGTTGCTGGTATACTCCTCCAAACAATATTGTATTGGTTACTTTTTCAACAATAAGGTAGGTGAATGGACGATTAGCTTCAAATCTTACCACTCCATTACGGTTTGAAAGTGGAGCAGCCGTCTCAGTAGAATGTGCGGTCCCCTCCTCTATTACTTCAATCTTAGCTTTATGGATAACTTTTGTTACATACGTAGGTAAACGAGCAAGACGACCCAAATTAGCCCCCTGTGGATCAAAGAGATCATAAATACCCATTCCCTTCAAAATTTCTGTTAAATTTAAGTTTGACTCTATTTTAAATCTTGGTATGAAACACTCAACATCATCTTCGCTGAATTCATCACGAGCCCGTTGTAGTTCAGCAAATATTGTAACCAGTGGAACCTTTTTGAAATGTAAGAACATGTCTTGTAAGGTGATGCCAGGATTCGGAAGCATCATAAGCATGGACAAACGATTCTCTGTACCATATGGCAGTTCAATCACCCTGGCCTGAATATCTTTAATGTTGGCAAATGGGTATGTAAAATAGTTATACATCATGTTTACTACTCCTATTTGCATACCATTGCTGTTATAAAATGGTTGTATAGATGTGGACGACCTATTAAATGGTGAAGTCCATAAACCTTTGAAATATGCAGCGCTTATTAGAATTGTACCAACTAAATCACTTGCTTCAACCACCTTTGGGAATTTGTTACTTGTGTGACTAGCTATAGCATTATTGATTTGTGTTGCAATTTTGTCAGTGTCACTGAAGTCCAAATTGATGACTTGTGTTTCATAAAATGATTTCGCAACTTGCTGCAAGTCTGATTCCAATGTAGCATTTTTGTGGACAAATAACCCATTGAACCTGGCAAGTTGGATGGTATGTGTGTAGACGACCAACCATCTTGCGATTTCTTGGAACTTCTCTCTGCTTAATGTTCTGTTATTAGAGATGCGTAAGGCCCTGTTTAGTTGTTTTCGCGTAGATTTCAACGCACCTTCCGCTGTCACTGCAAGCCCTGTCCATGCGGTGAAGGGCGACAAAATTAGATTTTGCTTGTCCTGCAATGCTGTAAAATAAAGCAACTCCAATGAGAAGTTACCAATTGCTTCGCTAAATTTATTGTGCAAGTTAGTGGGGTACTCGGATTGCAGCTCATTTTGTAACACTTTATCCTGCAGAGCTGGAGTATTCAGCTGGGCAGAACACAATGAAGTACACGCAAATGTCACAAACACGTACACAAACATACTGTCAGTCACACTTTATGTCAATTGTGTTGTATCCGTAAACAGGTTTTATACCAGAAGGAAAGGCAAAGGACATTGATCCATACAGCCTTATTTATTTAAATATTTTAAATGTGTTTAAAGGGCATTTTTTTTTCTAGTGTACCTAGCGTTTTTCACGTGTCCGACAACTTCATTTAATATTTTTTACATGATTATGTTAAAAACTTTGACTTGTAGCTAAATTACCAGATAAACAATACTCTTACGTTTAAAATTATGCTACTAGAAGTATTCAATAACGTTAAATTTACAGTTTTTTTGTTATTTTTGTTCCCTAAGACCCCCAATTTTTTCCGCGTCCAGGCCTACTGTTACATTTTCGAACTTCAAATAAACAAGTTTGGAAACTTTTGTCGTACATGAGAACACATGTTTTTGGGAGTCTAATATGTGAATTTACTAAAAACGCCCTTAATTTGCCTCCTTTAGAGTAAATATTTAACAAAAAACTAGTTTAAATCGTGTCCACCACATTCGACATAAGGGGAATTCCCCCTTTCCGTTACCGTATATTAGGCTTAAGGTATCATTTTTATTACCAAAATATATCTTTATTTTCATCTAGAAACTTTAGTTTTCACGTAGCAGCACAATATTTGTCTTCAAACGGTCAGTAAACGAAAAAATTGTGTGTTGAAGTGTCGTGCTTTACGTGGTTCAAAATGGGTTCCACCACTCCGTTACCAAGATTTGAAGGTAAAATCTTTATCTTTGTGTTGTTGTGATACATTTACCTAAATAATTGTTTATATCTAAACTCAATTTCACTATAATATATTTACAATCAAGATCGAATGCATATTTAATTTGTATCTCAAAGTACAAAACATTACTCCCGTTACTTCCCCTTTCGTTGCCATGTCGGCAGTCATGTATAAGGGGAATCTAAAAAGTAACGGAATGGAAACATAAAGTTATGTTTACACTGAGATCACATTTGAATAAATTATAGTATTTACATAGGTAAATTTATTTGTACCACAAAAGTAAATCGTCTTTAGAATAATGCAACGTGTAATTTTTAATCTGCTGCGTAGTTGCAATAACATTAACCGCAGATATCTCAATTAAATTTAAATAATATGACTAAACTACCTACATTTGTTATAGAAATGGCTCCTCTCACAGCTGCCGAAAAACAAAAACGGTATCAGGAAAGGATTAAAAATGACCCTATTAAATATGAAATCCAAAGAAAAAGGACGTGGCGAGAATAAAAAAAAATATAAAGGCAAGAAAAATTGTAACTACCAAACTATCCCGAAAAATGAAGCATCCACCAAAGAATAGGTACCTACCTAATACCATTGCAGTTGCTCATAATTTGTCTCTCAATAACCAGTATTGGTCAGGAAAGTCTAAAATGTAACCACTATAAATATGCGATAACCATAACCCTCATTTTGCTTTGGTCAGTCGGGTTAATAAAGCTTTTGTGGATTTGTGATCTTGGTATAACTGCAGCCTTATGATTTCGTTACCATTATTTTCGTTACCGTCCTTTGAAAATAATTAACATTTTATTTTATTATTAAATCCCCAATTGATAAACATTGCAATTTGTGTATTATATGGATAAACTTTTTACTAAAGTATCCACGTATAAATAAATTTGTCGGGTAAACCTCATAACCCAACGGGTAAAGAAAATTGTAAGTAGTTTTGGTCGTCTGGTAACGAAATAGTTACAATAATCGTAATTTCTTTCAAATTAGTTCATAATGTTTTAAAAATAAAACTTATTTTCATAACTTACTATATTTTCAAGTAAGTAAAGCATTTGTTTATCCCCATTTTACTTTCTTTCAATTTATATCAATAAATGTATATGGTAACGGAAGGGAAACAAATATGAGCCCGAGCCACTTTGAAATCGCTGTATAAATTTAATTTCCGTATGTTTTACAAAACCATTGCTAAATTAAGATACCTAAGACTACTAAAAATGCTTCAACACCCTTAAAGTTCAACAATTAATAAGTTCGAAAAAAAATCATCACAAATCTGTTGGTACAACTTTGAAAAAAAATGCCCTTAAAGCGACTTCTTCGGTGTTGTAAGTTAATCGTAAAAAATAAATAGTGATCCGTTATTGAATGAAATTGAACGAACTCTAATTGAAATAAAAATTAACGATGCGAATTAACGATTGCAAGCTTACTGACCTAAAATGTTTTATCTAAAGTTATAATTATTTTATCAAAGCGGCCAATTTTTAAAACTATATCCTGGTTAACAATGCTACTTTGCGGCTTTTATAACTTACAATACATTTCCAACCGTAGGAATGGCTCTATGCCAAACAACAAATTACAACATCCCTCTGGCCAAAATCACCACCTAAACTTTGAATAAAAATTAGATTATTAGTTCGTTATTTTATGAAACCGTTCACTACGTGAACTAAGTGCATCACTATTAGTCTAAATGTGGTATCTTTACTTTACGATTAGTAGCAGTTGTAATTTTACTGCGATTGCGCACAATTGAAAGGTTGACCTCATTTAGGGAAAAATCACTTGAAAAGTCGATTGCAAGTTTGCTTAAACTCAACTCAGTTGGCTGCGGCGTACATACAAACAACTGAACGTGAGTGGCTATTGCACAAGCGAGGAGGAAAACCGGACGGTCGTTATACAGGCTGTCGCCTGTAATAGGAGCAAAAAGAAAAGAATCATATCGCACAGTTCACGGGAGTCGTAATTAATACGTGCTTTTTTAATATTGGGTATTGATGATTGACAGTTTATGATTTGTCAACTCGCATTGTCAATGGTTAAAGTTTTTATAATTTCGAATCAATCAATGTAAGATTATTAAAAAGTTCGAATGCATAAACATGGTTTGTGGAGGTTTGTTAAGTCCTCAATAAGAAACATTAGCTACTGTCATGGAACGCCCCGTACCAAGACATCTAACGACCGATTAGCGAGAGATTACGATGGCAAAATCCATTGATTTTGGCTTGTAACTTTAAAATACTATTTCTTCGATTTTAATCTCTTTGAAAATTTATGATCGCTTAAAGGTAACTGTGGATACCCTAAGGAATCGTCTTTTTAATTATTTGCTCCTGTTACAGGCCACACCCTGTATAATATTAACATAATGTAAGCATGACCTCGTCATATTTGATTGGATATAGTGATCTGACATGTATGGTTTATTTCAATAATAGCAATTATAAAAGAAACATAATGGAACAAGGTTATAAAAATAAGTTGTGGTTACATACGAGTATTTACAACAAATGTTGCGTGTATAGATGCAACCACAGGATGCAACGAATACTCTTTTAGCCGAAAGGCATCATAGACCAGCAACCAACCATGCAGAGCAAATATCATGTCACTGTAGTAGCTACGCGCATGACAGAAGCGACAGCTGGCGCGTAAAAAAAAGGTGCTTGTTTTAAGATATTATTACTGAGGTCCTGCTTTGAAAATTTAAGTTCGAAGTAACGTTAGCACCACCCCTGTCACTCGTTATTCGAGAATCAATCGGGAGAAAGGGATGGAGCTAAAATAACCGAACTTCGATTTCCTCAGGTAAGAGTGACTGAAATGCTCATCTTCACCATTTGTTTCTAAAGTAATGCAGTGGGAGAATTAACAAGCGGTCTCATTTACTTACGTACCAATAAGGTTCAAGGTTCAAACCTTTATAATTACACTCCTTATGGCATTACTTTGCGAGCTGAACTGTCAGGTGATATACAGCAGAGTGGTCACATATTAGGGACACTTGTGTTTTTCCCATAGAATAATGCCCACTAATACCTATGACTTTTCAATTATGACAACCAATCGGAAACCTCTTAATTAATTTTATGTTTAGTTACACTTGTCGTATAAAGGCGGTTACGTACCTAGTGATTTATTCAATGTTAAGTATAATCGGTAAATAAAATAAATAAAAAGTAAACGCCGGATAAAAAAATCCAAGCGGCCATTTTCTTTCCTAACGGTTTCCGAGTTTTTACTCATCACAATTTGTCTGTAGTCAGAGTTCGACCGGCGATCGTTTACACAAGCATTTTTCTCAATTTTTTATATGGCCAATGTCATTATATATATATATTAAGATACGTCATCTGCGCGCGAAAGCGTTCTACAAAAAGGAAGGTAATTTACCTTCCTACTGCTTAGTTGCACCGCGGCTGCTGTCACGCATGCATCAAAGACAGTAAAATTTTATTACCGAAAAGTTTTTCGAGGTTGCCGAAATTATACTGTAACTGTAAAACGAAGAAAGGATGTTTCATTTCATTCGTAAATACCTTGCCATTTTGTTTAGTTTGCACCGGCGTCACTATCACCTGTGAAACATGACTCATGAGATACACAATTAGATATCGCATGAGTGCGATAAAGACGGGTAGCTACACGTGAGCGGGCATTTGTCTTGGCGAGAGGGACGAGCAGAACCACTATCTCTTTCTAACAATAGCTTTCTCTACGGATTGCCGTCTTTGTCTGTAGAAATATGGTAAAGTAGCAACTGTCAGTACTAATTGGCATCGAGTTTTAAATGCCTTTAGTATGAGCATAACGTATCTAAATATAAAATATAATTGCATATGGCAACAATTTTACCTATGAAAAAAGCTGTCGCATTATGAGTACCTATCCAGTCGCTATGCATTTTGTGTTACATGGGGCCTTTTGCATAATAAAGTACAAGCCCATAATATAAGTAAAAAGCTTGTAATTTATTATGCAATCGGCCCCAGCTAGTGATATTTGGAATATGCCGCGTTTTTTGTGTCACCGCTTGCTGGTCGGCCTTTAATTTAGAGTTTAAAGTAACTTGCAGCACAATGTATAAAAAGAACCGGTAAAGGGTGAGTCCGACTCGCACACCGGGGGTTCCGGCCTGCCGCACATTAAAACAACATAAAACAATAAATTACTATATTTATCTACATTTATCATCTTTATCTAGCGCTTTCTCTTCGATCTCCTGGTGCGCCTCCACTAATATCCTACCTAAAGCCTTCACTAGCCTCACTTTGAAACGGGAAACTGTTGTATTGTCTTCATAAGATACTTCTGAGGGCTCCCGCTCGATGTAGTACTGTAGCGTGTTAGAGAACATCTCCCTTGCTTTTAGGATATGATCGATTTGACTGAAAAAAAAATACAAATACGGAGACGAATAATGTGAAAGTTAAGGTTAGAAAAACGCGGCAGTTTAAAAATATTTTGACTTGGCAACACCACATGTAACTTTGTACAAGCTGTCAAAATTATCTGAGGCCCTACTTGGAAAATTTTAGTTCTAAGTTCCGTTAACTGCATCCCTTTCTCTCCATTTATTCTCAAATGACGAGTGACGGGGAAGGATTTGCAAAGTAGGGCCTCTGTTGTTGTATTAGGGGCAGACTCGTGGTCACACTTGATTGTCACACCACTGCTATTCGCTTTGGTCGGAAATTCGACAGAAATCACTTTTATTCCGCAAAAGTAGGTAGGTTAGGTTCGTTAGGTATCTTTAGATGCCCGAAGGGCAAATCGCTTAGAAATAGGAGCCCTGCCTCAGGCAGGGCTCCGTCGAATAGTAGTGGTGTGACAACCTGGTGTGACCACGAGTCTGCACCCGTTGTATTCACGTTGCTATTTTATTTGCTGCCAAATGTTTAGTTAAATAACAAGCAAATAAAATTTTGAGCGAATTTGGTGGATGCCTCTTTTTATTTTAAAAGTAAAAAATAAGCGAAGGTTGATACATCAAATTGTAGATAACGCGCCAAACGAAATACAACACATAATTTCTAAATCTACATACATACATACATAAACTCACGCCTTCATTCCCAGAGTGGGGTAGGCAGAGCTACAGAATTACCAACAACTCTAAAAACTTGTTGATAATTAATTCTGTAACCACATTTTGCAAATCAATTAACCACAATTTCTAAATCTAAATAAATGATAATGTTGCCATGTCTAAAATAATTTAAGATTTACGAAGCATATTAACCTTGTTGGAACATGGATATCGAGCCTATGTCTCGGAAGTTTCAGCACTGTGGAATCTCCGTCACTCTCTCCCTGTAATAGATGATAAGCAGAGGTCGGAATAGGCAGTGCCTATTTGCCTAAACTTCGCGGGAGAACGTACGTAAGAGTGGTTACAATCACCAAAAAAATGATTAATTTTTATTGAATGCGGGATTTCCGTTTTTTTTAATAATACATAATTGTGGAAATACAATTTTACATGATTAAATGACATATATTCTGATTTATTTCTAATGTAAATAAACAAACAAAGTATTTGTAATATATAATTTTACCTTACTATTTTAACTCATTACTTTGTTTTACATACCTTGTTTATTTTATCGAGACTCTTTAGCCGTATACTTAATACCTGCATTATGCGACCCTGCTGATAATGGGGACGCTCCATAAGAAAATGTTTTTAACATGTGATATTGAGTTTTAGTATCAATTTCCACATTTATGTATTAATAAATAATCCCGGAAGTCCCGCATTCAATAAAAATAAATCATTATTTTTGGTGGTTGTAACCACTCTTAGTTACGTCCTCCCGCGAACTTTAGGCAAATAGGCACTGCCTATTCCGACCTCTGATGATAAGATATAATTGAGGATATTCCATGGGTAAAACCACAATATGCCACATACCTTCCACATGTCATGGAATTATCAGCGTTACGTTACCTCTTATTTATTTTACAGTAATGGCGGGAGAGTTAAAAACAATACGATAACATGTCTAAGGAAATATGGTTTTACTTAGTAGAACAGAGGCCCAGGGGGCTTAGTATGGTGGCTTTTATCGCGTGACTAAATGTGGATAAAAAATCCGTCAAACGTATACAAGGTATGGGTAAGTCGACCTATTCCCCTCTGGGGGTGATGGGGGAGGTCATTTGTTATCATTTTGGTTCCATAATACCCTATGCAAAAGTTAGTAAATGTTTCAGTTTTTGTGTCATTTTTGTTGGATAAACTGATAAAAAAAAACGTTTTTTTTTTACTTTTTGGTTTCGCATTCTTAAACGTGTACAGATAATTATCCGTACACGTAACACGTATTTTAATATTGCATAAGAACAGCAATTTTACTTTGTACAAAAGCTATAAAAAAAAAATGATTTAAAGTGCAAACATTTTTTTGGTCAATTTTTAAGATGCGTCTTACCAATAATCCTGTATAAGTACGAGAGTGAAGGATGCTGTATCCACATTTTGTCACGCGATAAACGCAACCATACGTCCATAATATCAATGACGAAAATTCGGAGAGACCTTTAATCTACCGCCAAATTAGTATTGATGTTTTTTGGTTTGGGGGTAGTACTAATAAGTGAAGTTACTAGCATTGTTAGTTCTCATAGTTGGCAATGCATTAGTAGTCTTAGGGACGTATTAATAAACTTATCTTGGCTGAGATGCCCGTCACACGATACGTCAAAATAAACGTCAAAAAACCATAGAAAACTGTCATTTTTGACGCATCTCGAGACGAGTATTAGAGTCGAGATCAGTTTATTAATACGGCCCTTAGGATTGCAGTCTTAGGAGTGCATACAGTACTCAAGACGGAAATCCATACATACATACCTTCACGCCTGTAATCCCAGAGTGGGCTAGGCAGAGCTACAGAATTACAACTTTAAAAAGTTGTTGATAATTCAGTAACTACAATTTGCACAAATCTTAAATCCAGTCTTAAGAAAATGTATTATTAAGGTTATTTGTGGCTTGATTTAACGGTTATAACTAAGGTTAGGACTTTTGGTGGCATAACGTGGTTCTGGAATCCATGGAGTCGCTATTTTATAATTATTATAAATATACCACTTTGATTTTGGTCTTCTGTTTGTCATATTACAAAATAAACTAATTTTTTTTTGTTCGATTTAACCATACCTACTATTTGAATATTTGTTTGCTTGAAATAAAATCACTCTCTTTACCAAAATTCAATTACTCGAAAACTGGTTTAGCGATTTAACGTATGAATGCATTTTGAAATAAGTATTAATTATTGCGACAATTACTGAGGGTCAAAATCAAGGTGGTATGTTTATAATAATTGGGAAATAGCGACTCCATGGATTCTAGAACCACGATATGCTATGAAAAGTCCTAAGCCTAGTTATAACGTTTTTATTAGAATTCGTGAGAAGGCGTGGAGAGGAATGAACTTTGCTCAACTCTTTCCGTGTATGGGGAGGACGAAAGTTTTACAGAATCTAGCCGTGACTCACGGTCTGAAATTAGTCACGGCTCACGCCCTAAGCTTATACTGACGTCAGTATAAGTGTACTCACCACCGCGGCGTCGCCCTGGCAGAAGATGGCGACGGCGTGCGGCGTCACGCGCGACGTCCGGTACAGCACCAGCGCGCGGCGCTCGGCGGAGTGCAGCCCGCCGAAGTAGGCCAGCAGCTCGCCGCGGCGCCGCCGGCCGTGGTTCACGCTCTCGGAGCCGACGTGCGCGTGCTCGCCCTTGCTGGGACAATTCAAAATAACAGCTGTACAAAATGACAGCTTTAACCTTTTGAACGCCACCGACGGCTCTGGCCGTCAACGTAAAGTCGAGCCACTGACGCCACGACGGCTGCAGCCGTCTCAAGTTCAAGATCGAAAGAGACTTTATTTCGTATCAATAAGGTGTAATTTGCATGGCGTAGCAAAAATGTTTGGCGTGTGAGTGACACATCTTGTATACGACGTAAGGCGTTCAAAAGGTTAAAAAACTGTTGCCTACCAACTTTAAATCGTTATAACTCCTAAATGATTCTTCGAAATGAGAAATTATTAAAGAAACTTAAAGATGATTTTTAAATGCCTATCCAATGATACCTCATTTGTCATAATTTGTTTTTTTTTTTACAATATAGCGTTTTGATTACCGCCATACTGAATTTTGATTACCATCATATCTTTAGTGACACTCACAGTATTAAGACAAATCGATTTAATTAAATTCAATTTATAAGAATAATCAAAATCGAGCCACGCGTTTAGTTTCTGGAGCGTCAGCGTCACTAAAGTCGTCGTCAGTCGCGCGCACGCAGCCACCCGCGTAGGTTGTATTTTTATTTGCTTACGGATTGCGTTGACTCGCGAATGGTAATAGCAATGACGAACGTTGTAAAGTGTAATGAGTGTAACATTGTTATTGATGAGATGTTATCATACATACAAAATAAAGTGTCAATCGTAGACGAAGAAACACTTGTGCGTATTTGTGCGTCAACATTTACAAGCGATGAGATTAAAAACTCCAAGACACTTCTTTTTGAGTCCATCCCAACGGGAATAAGGAAAATATCACGAAAGAACAAAGGAAAGGAAGATCGGAACATAACAGATATCATAAACTTATTCAAATCCACCGAACCCGATATTATTCCAGTCTTTGTGGCAAGACAGCTAGACAAGCTTCCACCGATTTTGTTTGATCACTTAGATTGTTCCAAATTGCTGAGGGACATGATAGCAATGAGGGCCGAAATTGAGCTCATAAAAACCACTTATGCAACGATGGATAGCGTGAGTGAGCTAAAATCAGACGTTCTTAGGATTAGGAACGACTCTCTACCGCCGACATCGGCGTTCAAAGTTAATCTAAAACGAGGTGCTTGGCTTGATAGTGGTCCGCCGGGACTATCACATGATTATAATAGTGTGTGTAACGACGACTTGTACAATACAAATAACATAAATGTTTCGCCGAAAATAAATACACCACAATCACAATATAGAGAAATGAGGGTAGACGAAGACAAACGAAACAAACGCGGAGTAAAGGAGTGTCAACGGTCGGTGGACGGTGCCCAGGCGAGTGGCGGCGGCACTGCCGGGGAGGAAAGAGAGCGGTCTGCGTGTAAGGATGATAGCGCTAGGACCGGTTCTGGTTCTCTGGTATCGTTAGAAACACCGAGCCCGACTACACAAGCACATGATCAGCTGGTATGCGCCGATAAGGCCGATAATGCGAATAACCATGAAACGACAAACAAAAATGAAAATGTCAATATGCCATGGAATACAGTACACTATCGCAAGAAACCAACGAAATATCGGTACCTTGGCAAGGCGGGCGTAGCCCTAGATCTAGATTGTACTTTTAGAGCGGCAGATAAAAAACTTCCTATGTTTATAACGAATGTACATACTTCTACTACTGAGAGCGACATTGTAAAACATATTTATAATAAGACACAAGAAACTGTGTCTCTAGAGAAAATAAATATGAAAGTTGAAAGAGGACACAAAGCCTATAAGTTTTTAATATCCGAGGCCAATTTAGCAAAATATATGGATGAAACACTGTGGCCCGCGGGTGTTATATTCCGTCGTTTTGTAAATTTTAGATATAGGACAATGAAAGGTGAACCTCCTACGGGCACTGACGGTTTTAACAAACTTAGAAATGGAAGATAGCTCATATCGATTTGCTACCTTTAACTGTAGGAATGTTAAGCGCTCCATTGACGATGTCCGAGAACTTTGCCGTACAAGCGACATAGTATGTCTCCAGGAAACTTGGTTGCTGCCGCACGATATACCCTATGTGGGCACGGTCGACAGCGCGTTCGGTTACACTGCGACGTCGGCAGTTGATACATCTGCGGGGATCCTAAGAGGACGTCCGTATGGAGGAACTGCTGTGTTATGGCGTTACAGTGCGTTTCAGCAAGTGTCAGTGTTGCAGTGCGATAATGCCCGTATTTGTGGTATAAAAATAACAACCGGTGATCGGCCGGTGATAGTAATGAGTGTTTATTTACCAACAAAATCCGTCGATAATCTACAGGATTTTACAGAGTGTTTGAGTGCAGTGAGTGCGATTATTGACGAATATGGAATTGATGCTGTTTTCATGTTAGGAGACTATAATGCGGACCCGGGTGAGTTGTTTTACAGTGAACTTATGAGTTTTTGTAACGATCAGCTTTGGTCATGTATAGATATAGACATGCTAGGATTAGATTCGGGGACTTATACCTATATTAGTGATGTGCACGGGACTAGTAGCTGGCTGGATCACTGTATTGCTACTCACTCGGCAAAGCAGTGTGTCACGGACGTTAAGGTTATGTATGACACTGTGTGGTCTGATCACTTCCCACTTATTATATATTGTAATTTAAAATTACTCACACCCAAAGTGATGCCTAGAAGTCAGTATGTATATAGAGGCGTCTTATGGGGTGTAAGGAGTGAGGAACAAGCTATTGTGTACACCAAGGAATGTCACAAGCGGTTAAAAATGATTGACTTTCCCCCTGATTTCGTTAGCTGTGCTGATTGTTTATGTAATGACTGTGGCCATAGGCGTATTTTGGATAAGCTGTACTCCGACATTGTGACTGCCCTCCGTGAAGCTGCGGTGGCGAGTCGGGGAAGCAAGAAAAAGGGTCGGGTCGGATCGCGCGTGGTTGGGTGGAACAAACATGTCAGCGGAGCTCACACGACGGCTAGGATCAGGTTCAAGGAATGGGTTATGTGTGGTAAGCCTAAGTCTGGCATAGTATATAAGGAAATGTGTGAAAGCAGGCGCGTTTTTAAGTCTAGATTAAAATGGTGCCAAGACCACCAAGACCAAATTAAAATGGACTCGCTTGCGGAAACACATTCCAAAGGTAATTTTCGCGATTTCTGGCAGGATACCAGTAAGATTAATGTCCGACCTGGCCTTCCTGTGAGCGTCGATGGTGTGAACGTCCCCAGGGACATTGCAAATCTATTTAAGGATCATTTCTCCGTGAGTTTACCGGTCGGTTTTGCGGCGTTTGCGGAAGGGGAGCTCAATGCTGGCGCGAAAAGTCGAGTGGTTACGACGTCTTTTCTTGCAAAAGACGCCGCTGAAGCCATAAGGCTAATGTCTAGAGGTAAGTCCCCGGGCCATGACGAACTCAGCATTGAGCACCTGTCGCGCGCCGGGCCACATATTGCTAGGGTGTTAGCTATGTTCTACTCGCTGTGTGTGAGCCACTCCTACTTACCAGCCGAGTTCATGAAGACAGTGGTAGTGCCTGTAGTGAAGAATAAGACTGGTGACCTTGCCGATAAAGGTAACTACAGGCCTATATCTCTTGCCACTGTTATAGCTAAAGTCTTTGACGGGTTGCTTAACACACAGTTAAATCGGTACGTGACATTAAATGATAACCAATTCGGGTTTCGTCCTCGGCTGTCCACTGAAAGCGCTATACTGTGTCTGAAGCAAACCGTCAAATACTACACAGACCGCAAGACGCCAGTGTATGCTTGCTTTCTCGACTTGTCTAGGGCCTTTGACCTTGTCCAGTACGAGCTACTATGGGACAAACTGAGAAACATGGACTTGCCTCAGGAACTCACTGGCGTGTTCCAGTACTGGTATGCACACCAATCCAATTGTGTCCGGTGGGCGGGGGCAATGTCGAATCCATATAGGCTTGAATGTGGAGTTAGGCAGGGTGGATTAACATCTCCAACTCTGTTTAACGTATATATGAACGAACTGATAGTCGCGCTCAGCAGCCAGCATGTCGGCTGCCACATAGATGGTGTATGCGTCAATAATTTAAGCTACGCAGATGACATGGTGTTGCTGAGCGCGTCCGTCTGCGGCCTGAGGAAGCTTTTACGGTTGTGTGAGGACTATGCAAGTAGTCATGGATTAAAATATAACATAAAAAAGAGTCAATGCATGGTCTTTAAGGCAGGTAAAAAGTGTCACGAAAATGTACCTCCGGTACGGCTTAAAGGTGTGCCGCTGGAGATGGTAAGTAAATTCAAGTACTTGGGACATATAGTCACTCCTGACCTTAAAGATAATGCTGACATTGAGCGGGAGCGGAGGGCGCTGTCAATAAGAGCCAACATGATTGCTCGCAGGTTCGCACGATGTTCACAGGAGGTCAAAGTTACACTTTTTAAAGCGTACTGTACATCGCTTTATACTTGTAGCCTGTGGGCTGACTATACAAAGCGAAGTTACAGTGACCTGCGAGTCCTTTACAATAATGCGTTCAGAGTGATTGTGGGGCTGCCCCGATACTGTAGCGCCTCGGGTATGTTCGCGGAAGCGCGCACCGCTTGCTTTCATACGACTGTGCGTAGGAAGAGTGCGTCCTTGGTGCGCAGAGTGCGGGACAGCTCCAACAACATTCTGAAAATGATAGCCGCCAGACTGGACTGTACCTATATCCGGCACTGCTGTGAGAGACATGTGGCAGTTGCCTTGTCAAAAAGAAGTCTGTGATTATTAATTTTTATTTTATTTTATTTGTATTAAATTTAGTGACATCTTTTTAATGAAATTGTAATAATTTATCCTGTGACTTTTATTTTATCTAATTTTATTTTATTGTGTTGATTGTTGTGTGTACACTGATTATGGATTTTTGTTATCTGAAATAAATGATTATTATTATTATTATTATTAAAGGAACAAACATACATATATATGCAGATAAACACATTGTGCTCCTCCTTCGGCAGTCGGGTAAAAACCGGTCAAGTGTGAGTCGGGAGGGTTGAAAAACGTAAAAGAGAATACTCATTTCGTTATGAATTTTATTTACTATGCAATAAGATCCATTTTAACGAGCCTGCTTACTGTAGTATGTCGTCGGTGATACTGCAAAACCACGTAAGTAACAAATTCATGATAGAGCAAAATGAACCTTACTTTGTTGAACCAAAATTAATCTTCTAATAGATTGACGAAAGAGATATACAGATCGAAAGTGAGTGGAAGGGTCGGAAGGGGCCACCCTAGGCCCCTCCGTCCACTTGGATCCATTGCATGGCTCCATTGATGGACCCTAGTACACTTTTTCCTCCACCTGAATCCATCATGTAATGGATTCTAAGACACTTTAAGGTGCACTTGGATCCTCCGAATTAATCAAACGAAGTATAATTTAAATGGCCGTTTCCTCGTGGTCCTACTATTTTTGTCCTACTGACTTTCGACGGAGCCCCGCCCAGGGCGGGGCTCCTACTTCTAGGTGGTTTTGCCCTTCGGGCATCTGAAGATACCTAACGAACCTAACCTACCTACTTTTACAACCATAATTAGTATTTAAGTAAGTGGAGGATCCAAGTGCACCTTAAAGTGTCTTAGAATCCATTATTTGGAACTGACTGGTACGATGGATTCAGGTGGAGGAAAAAGTGTACTAGGATCCATCAATGGAGCCATGCAATGGATCCAAGTGGACGGAACGCCCTAGGCGTACTTTTTCGAATCAAATCGGAGAAATACTGGAAAAGGGCCGAATCGTGCATGACTCGATGTATGAATGTTGAAGAAGCGAAAAAAATTTGTCAAGATCGTAGCAAGTGGAAAGAAGTGGTCTCTGCCTACCCATCTGGGCAACGGGCGTGATTTAATGATTTTGCTACTTATTAAAAAATGTTACTTACGCGGTTTTGCAGTTTCACCGACGATGTGTGACTGAATGAACAATTCTTTTTATTCTTCACCTTTCCGTTATCCTTACCTGGTGACCAGCTTAACCTCCGTCGCAAGCTTCCCCTTGGTCCTGACCCTCGCCCTGGTCTTTAGAAGCGCATTGGGTCCACACAACAATATGGCCGCCGTCAACTCGTCAATGCCGGAGAAGCGGTTCAGCTCCTCTGCGTCAGGACATGGTTGGACTATAGGGCTTGACAGTAGCTGTTCTAGGTATAGATCGGAGAGAGCTGGAAACATTTTTTTTTGTGATTTTATGAGCAAGCACGCAATGCCACCTGATTGTATGTGGGCTAGGTTTAAACCAAGTCAACCTTGAAATAATGTTTCCCGAGATGTCCTTAACAAGTGGTTTCTTATTAATCTTTAGTAATTCTCCAAATATTAATAATAAACTTAACCTAGCATTATATAAAACAATAATAATTAATAAATGATGAAAAAATTTAATTGATCATTCATGAATTAATAGCGAAATAATCATCTGTGAATTAATAATTACAAATAATTAAATATAGAATAAATAAACAATGAATGAAAATTAATTGAAGAATGAATGATTGACGAATAATTAATGAATAATTTATATTATAAGTTATTAATAAAATATTAATAAATTATTCTTAAAATATGAATGCACCCGTGTGGTTGCCACTCCATTTCTTCCAGTGGATGTCGTAAGAGGCGACTAAGGGAATAAAGGCTGGTGGTACTGTTAGGCGATGGGCTTGCAACTGTCATAAATACACTGGTAAACATCTTGGCCTGATTGTGCAAAATGTGGTTACAGAATTATCAACATGTTTTTAGAGTTGTTGGTAATTCTGTAGCTCTGCCTACCCCACTCTGGGAATGAAGGCGTGAGTTTATGTATGTATGTATGTAATTCATTATTCATGAATGAATTAATGGGGAGCCTGCCGTTTGGCAAATATATGTTTGCCAGATGTATCATATCCCAACTTTTTCATTTGCCAACCTAATGTCATATAAACATTTCAGGATTTATTTCAGTACCATCGCGTAGAACCCTTTAGGTTAGCTTAGGTTAGTTTTTATAATATCCTGAATTATTTACGGTTACAGGAAATAAAGCCTGTTGGCTAATGAAAAGTTGGGGAACGATACATTTGGAAAACATATACATAAACATAACAAAGTTCACCCGAAGTAATGAATTGTAAATGAATAAATGATAAAACAAAAATAAATAAATAAATATTATATTGAATGAATTAACGATGAATTGATAAATAATGAAATAATGAATGAATCATGAATGGAGGAACGTACATTTGACGTAGCGCAGGCGATCCGCGCGCAGGCCGCGGCGCGCAGCCCACTCGTCGGGCGAGCGCGCCCGCTCGAACTCCTCCTGTATCCAGTGCAGAGCCACGTGGTCTGAGGTCGCGCTAAATTCTCGCTTTATTTCACGGATCTCTGAAAGATAAAAGATAAAGATAAAGACATTTATTCAGTAATTAGGCCGCACGGGCACTTTTACACGTCAAGAATCTACCAGCGCTTCACAAGAGGAGACCACTGCTGAGAAGAAACGCCGCAAGAAACTCGGCAGTCAGTCATTTTTTAAATATATTTTACCTTTTAAACGCCACCGACGGCTCTGGCCGTCAACGTAAAGTCGTGCCACTGACGCCACGACGGCTGCAGCCGTCACAAGTTCAAGATCGAAAGAGACTTTATTTCGTATCAGTAAGGTGTAATTTGCATGGCATAGCAAAAATGTTTGGCGTGTGAGTGACACATCTTGCATACGACGTAAGGCGTTCAAAAGGTTAATGTTACAATGGTATACTTAGTTCTAGCATTATATAAAAAAAATAAAAAAACCTGCGTAGTTTCATCAGGAAAACACACCAAAATCTTGCGAGAGAGATAGGAGAAAAGGAAAAAAAAAGAACACCTACCTAGGTGTAAGTATATAACCACATAAGATTGATATATATTTTCCTACATCAACGGTGTCCCCACACGGTGAAACAACGGTTTAATCATATAAATCTGACGCTATTCCAGCTGCAGTCGCTTTGCTACTTGTACTTAAACGGCGCTAACCAAGATGCAAACGGTACTACCGTTTTTCTTTTCTATCACTTAAAATGCGGAGATGTTGGGAGGGGACGTCCTAGACGGACGTACGGTGATCAGATTCGCGATGTACTGAATAACGGCCGAATAAAAAGCACGCGAAACCGACGTACGAGTACGTGCGTGAAGAGATTGATGAATGTAGAGGTAGCGAAAGTTGTATGTTTAGATCGGTGCACCTGGCGTTCCATAGTCTCTGCCTACCCCAGGAGACAGGCGTGAAGTTATGTATGTATGTATGTATGTCACGTAAAATGTATGGGACGACATTCTCGCGCGTTGCGACAAATCACGCGGTCAACTGCTTAAATACAAAAGCGACACAAATCAAAATGTGTTGTGTTTGTGTTGCATTTAAATTCGGAATAGATACTTTAAGTTTTAATCAAACTGTGTCGGTTTTTGTTTTGTGGCGCTTTTGTATTTAAGCAGTGAACTGTCATCCCATTCATTTTGAGTGATTGAAAAGGAAAACATTGGTAGCCATGGTATCTACGCACCCAGTTCGTTTGTAGTGCGCGTGCCACGGTTAATGCTGGGGACCGCCCAGTGTCCTGACTTCTGGCCGAAAGTTGTCGTGTTCCGGCGGTTTCTATTGCTATTCGAAAATTCCGCGTCCGTAAAGTATAATAATATAAATCATTTGTTGGTCAATGCATTCATTTCTATAATAAATTACCTGACATAGTTTTAAAGCTACCCTTTCCAGCACTTAAAAATTACTTGAAAAAGTCGTTAATTTCTAAAGCGTATTATAGGATCGAGGACTATCTAATAGACAAAAATGCTTGGCCATATACCATTGTAACATTAAATATATTTAAAAAATGACTGACTGCCGAGTTTCTTGCGGCGTTTCTTCTCAGCAGTGGTCTCCTCTTGGGAAGCGCTGGTAGATTCTTGACGTGTAAAAGTGCCCGTGCGGCCTACTTACTGCGTGTGGTCTTTATCTTTATCTTCAATTTCGGACAATCAAAAATATGCGGAACAAAGTGTATGACATGCGTTATTAGGACAAAAAACGTTATGCGACACAACGATGGGACTAATAATTGTATGCCATCCGATAAAGAGCCCTCAGAAACACATACTTGCGCATTGCGCCCATCACACAAATATTTTCCCGTACCGGGGATCAAACCCGGGACCGCTAGCTTCGTAGGCAGACTTCGGATATAGACTCTTCCTGCAGTCACTTCCCGCAATTTCAATTTGATTTAAATACCCCGAAAGGAAAAAAGACTTACAAAATAAAATAGAGGAAATAAAACAGGTAAATGTGTGTTTACAAACAATTATGGGAAAATGATCAAGCAAAATCGTAATATACATCTATATTTCATCATAATATTTTTACCTTCTGGATTCACATGGATAGTTGGAATGGTTCCTCAAACTGGTTAATTCCACGTAGCAAACTTATCAGTCGCATTTTCCCCCCTTTTTTTTCCCGATTGCATTGTTTCCCATTTTGAATTAGTAGCGATCGCATATTTTCCATTGTAATTAAGTCGAAATACATTGAAATAGGTACATAGATATAGGTTATGTTAGTTTTGCGGAAGGCTCGAAGTATCTACGGACCCAGTTCGTTTGTAGTGCGCGTGCCACGGTTAATGCTGGGGACCGCCCAGTGTCCTGACTTCTGGCCGAAAGTTGTCGTGTTCCGGCGGTTTCTATTACTATTCGAAAATTCCGCGTCCGTAAAGTATATAAATCATTTGTTGGTCAATGCATTCATTTCTATAATAAATTACCTGACATAGTTTTAAAGCTACCCTTTCCAGCACTTAAAAAATACTTGAAAAAGTCGTTAATGTCTAAAGCGTATTATAGGATCGAGGACTATCTAATAGACAAAAATGCTTGGCCATATACCATTGTAACATTACATTTATTTAAAAAATGACTGACTGCCGAATTTCTTGCTGCGTTTCTTCTCAGCAGTGGTCTCCTCTTGTGAAGCGCTGGTAGATTCTTGACGAGTAAAAGTGCCCGTGCGGCGTACTTACTGAATAAATGTCTTTATCTTTATCTTTATCTTCAATTTCGGACAATCAAAAATATGCGGAACAAAGTGTATGCCATACCTACGTTATTAGGTCAAAAGACGTTATGCGACACAACGATAGGACTAATAATTGTATGCCATCCGATATAGACCCCTCAGCAACACATACTTACGCTCAACACACAAATATTTTCCCGTACCGGGATCGAACCTGGGACCGCTAGCTTCGTAGGCAGACTTCGGATATAGACTCTTCCTGCAGTCACTTCCCGCAATTTCAATTTGATTTAAATACCCCGAAAGGAAAAAATACTTACAAAATAAAATAGGAGGAAATAAAACAGGTAAATGTGTGTTTACAAACAATTATGGGAAAATGATCAAGCAAAATCGTAATATACATCTATATTTCATCATAACATTTTTACCTTCTGGATTCACATGGATAGTTGGAATGGTTCCTCAAACTGGTTAATTCCACGTAGCAAACTTATCAGTCGCATTTTCCCCTCTTTTTTTTCCCGATTGCATTGTTTCCCATTTTGAATTAGTAGCGATCGCATATTTTCCATTGTAATTAAGTCGAAATACATTGAAATAGGTACATAGGTATAGGTTATGTTAGTTTTGCGGAATGCTCGAAGGGCTATAGCATCAAGAAATAGGAGCTCCGCATGAGCGGAGCTTCGTCGACTTAGTGAAATTGATTTTGAATTCGAAAATCCATTATTTTTATGTTAATTGGTTTTTCTTTTGTACAATAAAGTGTTTACATTCATACATACATACAAACACAAATAGACACATTTAAGAGAAGACTCCTCTTTTTTGTTAGTAATAAGGGCTAAAAGTTGATACATCACCTTGTTTTTTTTTACTTTTTCATTATGTCATTGGTCATGAGAATGCTAAGAGGGATGTGTAGTGTTACGTGAATGAGCATATAAGGTGCCTAACAAATTAGATACCGATATTTTTACAGCTGATAGTACTCGGCTCTCGGACTAGATTTAGGTATAAAACATTTAAGGTTTTATGGAAGTTTTTGGAAAAAAATAAGGGAAACAACTTTGTTACGTAAAAACACCCTGTTAATTAAATAATTAATAGTCACTGATTAAGACCTCTGAATATTTTGTAGAACCTCTTAACAATCACTTGACTGGCCACTTCACGCCAATAACCTCAGTTTTCCCGCCAATCTGGAGAAAATCATAATGACATATGACAAACAACTGTTTACATGATAGTGTTAAATGCAACATCTTGTCAGTTAATTGCACAGGATGTTTATGGGTGAATCAACTTTTAAGGTACTCCCCATTTTTCGACATGTTTTACCAATTATATGTTTTTAGAAAAACTATATTTTTGTTAATGACGTGGCTTACAAGCTTATTAAATCAGACAAATACGCTCACATTTGACGTTATTTGATTTGAAATAATACAGTTTTAAATAATAATATAGTTGGTAACGCAGGGGACAATGTTGTCCCTAGGTTTTGTATGGAAAATGTGCATTTTCCCCTGAGTTACCAGGTTTTTTCGCGGATTAAACAATATTTGAGTTGTTTAACGTGTAAGGTCTGTAAATTTGGTGGTCTGATTTTAATATTCATAGATCATTATTAACCATAAGTCACCAGGTAAGTTTTAAAACCGCAAAAGAAAAGGAGTACCTTAAAAGTTGATTCACCCTTATGTTTAGACACAATTTTAATTTCTTTTTTTTGTTCGGTAAATGAAAACAAAAAAAACATATTATAAGCTTTTTACTTTATATTTAAAGTTACTTGTTTTGATGTATCTCTTAAAATATCGGTATCTAATTGGTTAGCACCTTATATAAGAGGAAGTCTGAAAGTGACACCGGTGATTGAAAAGTTGGGTGGAAACCGGTTGTCACGGTATGGGCATGTGATGCGGAGGAATCAGGAGAATACCGTCAGGACAGTTTTGAGTATGAATGTGGATGGCTATACGAGGAGGGGAAGACCAAAGAAACGAGAGATGGACTGTGTGAAATATGATATGGCTAGGAAAGGAGTGACGAGATAACGACTAAAAGAGAAAGACAGAAGATAAGGACAGGAGAATGATGATGATGATGAATTTCCAGGGTTTCAATCCATATCACTAGAGTACATAGTAAAGTTGGACGTGAGTTATCTCCATAGCTGACCTTCCCTCCTGTCGGCGGCGTCGGCGAACACCTCGACGTTGTCGGCGCAGTGCGTCACGACGCGCGCGGCCGCCGCGCATGCGCCGAGCGCGGCCGCCGCCAGCAGCGCGCGCGCGAGCCGCGGGTGCAGCGCCAGCGCGCCCAGCCGCGCGCCCAGCCGCGTCAGCTGCGCCGCGGGGGACAAGGCTCCTGGACAACAAATAAACGTGTTAATAAAACCGGCCAAGAACATGTCGGACCATGTTGAGTGTAAGATTCCGAAGCTAGAAATGCAAAAATCTATCTCAAAAATACGCTGTCGAAATGTGCACCAGCAAAAGAGCTTCTTCATGGCACTTACGCCCTTTCGTTGAGAAGCGCAGGTTTTCGGCATCAACTCAAAAACGATATATCCGATCATGTTGAAAATAATTTTCGTTCAAAGTATTTCTTAAGCGGCTCCGTTGTATTTTTTTTTATACATATCGTTTAAAACATAAAGAAGAAGAAGGGGGGACACAATTTATGCAACTTCTAGAGCGATTATTTTCGAAAACATTCACCTAATAAAAAAACGAAACCTTGAAGTTTTTCAAAAGCTCTGTCAAAATATGTGCCACACGATGATTTATGCTGATTTTTTTTAAAAGATAGTATCTATATCGTTGTCTAGTACCCATAGTACAAGCCTAGAGCCTAGTTTGGGGCTAGGCCAATTTGTCAGATTGTCCCCTGATATTTATTTAATTATTTGACTCGACAACGCATACGGCGGCCCGTTCCGACCCTTCCACTCACTAATATGTGTTTATTTATACGTATGGTATTCGTACAATCGTTCGTCTTTAATATTATATTATAACTTGACTAAAATGCTAATTTTAGTCCTTGTATCCATTGGATTGAGTCATTTGCTAGGGTGAACTGGCCCGCCGGGTCACCGTCGTACTTGGTTAGTGGGCAATCCTTGAGGATATGTTTTAAGTCTTGGTGTGGGGCGCCGCACTTACACTCCGGTGACTCAACCAAACCACACTGGTGCAGAAAAATAATTTTAATAATAATTAAAGAAAGAAAGAAAGAAAGAAATAAATAAAATAATTTTATTTCTGCAAAATGATACATTTTTCTTATTAGTTAACATTCTACTAATGTGTGTACGTGCTGGATAAGGATGAGGATTTCTGGAGTATCAACAAAAAGCCCTTAAACTTACGCTTAAAGGTGTAGGTTACATGGAAAAAAATCCGGTAGTTGACTATTGGTATTATCAATTTCAACGTCATCTTACCCTCAAACCTTTCATAAAATAAGTCGGAAATTAGATATTGTAAAAATAAGACGTGTAATAATTATATTATATAATTTATCTACACACATAAGTCCACCATTATGAGTTTAAAACCCGTAGGAAATTACCAGCATTATTAGAACCAATTTTACTATGAGAACTGTCTAAACTGTCTTGTTTATGGTAGTAGGTAAAATCTGTCCTGTAATATTATTACAATATAGATTTTAGTAAGGTTATGAGTTTAATTTCGGAACAGCCGTCAAAACCTAAGATATTCATAGTTATTAAAACCCGGCGTATCCCAGTAGTTCCATTCTGTTGTTCCATTATGGGACTACTGGGATTTTTTTCTCCCAGTACTTCCATGGAACTAGGATATTTTTTCATCTAATCCCAGTAGTTCCATTATATGATTATTATTTTTTATTTTTTTTGGCATAGGAAGGCAATAGAACACAGGCCACCTGATGGTAAGTGGAAACTGTGACCCATAGACATAAATACAGTTGAATGGTAATTAAATATAGTAAGAACAATAACCTTACCTTTTTACCTACGTGCAATTAAGTGTGTAAACTGGCGTAATATTATTGTTACGTGCATTTGGCAGATTTATAAGGAAAATAGACATTTATTGTCAATAATTTGTTTGACTTGCATGCTATTCATGGCGATATAAGTAGCTCTCAAGACACAACTCAAGTTGTACCATTGATTTATGCATTGCTATCAGGAAAGACAAAAATAATGTACTTATAGCCTATTATTTTCGTTAATTTAGTCACAAATACCAGATTGGACACCCCACAAATTTAAAACAGACTGAGTTACCGGCTATAGATGCCTTTAAGAATATGTTCCCACTAGCAGAAAACCATGGGTGTTATTATCATTACACGAGGTGTTTGTGGCGAAAAGCCAAAGAATTGGGCATTAATAAAACCAATTACACTCGAAAACCCGTGGCCTTATGTAATGCACTACCCTTGCTACCTAGTAACAAAATAATGGAAGGGTGGGAGTATATCAAGTCTGAAATACAATTATTACACGAAATTGAGTTCATACCTGAATCCGAGAAACTATTGTTAAATAGGTTTAAACTATACATGGAACGGTTTTGGTTGCGTGACGCTGAATTTATTAACCTATGGTGTGCTTTCGGCGAAAGACACAATTTTGTAGAGACATGGCACGGCGGATTAAATAAGTAATTTAAGAAAACTGTAATAACTCTATATAAACTATTGCAAGTTTTATCAACTGACGCTATGTATTATACTTTTCATCTCTCCTGTTCGGAAAGTTTAATTTGAATGGGTAGATAGCCGGGTGGAAAATTGCGTTTTCCCCTCTAGGGTGGAAAGTATTTTTTTTTAAAATAGTTACGTTGGCCATGGAGTCTAAGACAATTGAGCTACATCATATTAAAATCATTCATATATCTAAATTCGACTATACGTTAAACGACGTATTTATTACGATCTATAGGTTCATATTAAAATCATTTTACGACTGGTCTCTTTTTTTCGCAATTACAAAAAAATCAACATTTAAAATTATTCCTCTTATATTCTGCTGCCCGCCATAATGCCATGATAGCACAGCATGACAATTTTTTTTTCACGGTTCTGCATGGCCATCTTGAAAATACACATACTGCCAACATTAGACAAAATAATCGAGTTGGTCACGACCAAGGAGCAATACAACACAACACGGAGGTTGAACGCCGAACATCCGTTCGAAACAAGAAATTTGACATTTATTACGTCACGAATATATTCCATCTCTTTCTTTAGTAAGGGTAAGAATGAGGTGGAAGTCATTTGTGAAATATGAAAGAAAGAGATGGAATATTTAAATACGTAATAAAGGTAAAACTTTTTCGTTCGGCGCGGCGTTCAACCTCCTTGCTGGCTCTTTGGTCGTGACCTCGATTAAACTTTTCTAATGTTGGCAGTATGAGTATTTTAACTTTTTTCTTAA
This sequence comes from Acleris emargana, assembly GCA_927399475.2. Lineage (NCBI taxonomy): Eukaryota > Metazoa > Arthropoda > Insecta > Lepidoptera > Tortricidae > Acleris > Acleris emargana. Next base: position 4,461,536 of record OV656858.1, read on the forward strand.
TATAGAAAAAAAAGTTTGCAATAGAAAAAGCGGGAAACAAGATTAAATATATTTTCCTCACAGTCGAAATGAAAAGTAGAGTGTCTAACTCGGGTGAAATTGCCCATTTCCCCTCGAACTATTGGCGCTCTCACTTCGTTCGAGCGCCAGAAATATCTCGGGTGAAATGGGTCACTTTCCACCCTTGTTTATCAATCTACTATTACTGTACCACATTTCTTAGAGAAGAATCGTCCGCAGTTCTCATAAGTAGAGTTAGAAAATTCAAAATAAAAGGATTCTTAGTTAAGCAACGTTTTTGTTAATATTGCTAATAATCAGACCCGTTAATATATTGCGGTCAATCCCATATTACGATTTAACTGTACCGGAACCGATGGTACTAATTTTATCTTGCATAAACAGAATTTTAGTTCCATGGAACTACTGGGAGAAAAAAATCCCAGTAGTCCCATAATGGAACTATAGAATGGAACTACTGGGATACGCCGCAACCGATATCGAATCGAAACGTCTATTCAGTATGTATTTTAATATAAACCGCACGACATTTGATCTCGAGTGACTTGAGAATAGGGCCTTCATTCGTTGGTCTATGATTAAATCGACACAGAGGATCGAATTGCCGCCATTATTGCCGTCATTTGTTTGTTGGTTTTTTGCTGTTATGTTACAAAAGTAGGATAATTCTAAACTTTTGATATGTGTGTAGATAAAGTAGTGTATGCAACTGTACATAATTAGGCCTTTAAAACACGAGTGTGATTCTATTATGAAACTCGCTGACGCTCGTTTCATAAAACCACACTCGTATTTTAAGGCCTCTCATTATGCATCAGTTGCATAACTTACTAATGTAAAATTCGGAAACTTACCTAAATCTATTAGATCATTAACAGCGAGTTGTATAGCTTTTTGCGTAGGCGGCTCCGGCAACTGCGACAGGAAATCTTCGACCCTATCGTTAGGGGCATACGACTTGCAGTCCAACACCGTCTGCTCCAGAGGTACTCTGAAAACGAATGTAATCGATCAAGTGTGAATCTTCAATTTTTTTTATTAAGACCGAAACTAATCGGTTTTTTTTCTTTTGAGGTAAGCTTTTTGCTGACTGTACTGCTGTACAGTCATAAATACTACGATAGTAGAGTTTCAACTCTCGAAGTTTCTCTCGTCTCAATCAACAGAGCTCTTTAACACCATATTGCACTTTTATCGGGTATGCATACAGTCAAAAGCACCAAAATAATATCTATACAGCCATCGCGCCAAATATATGTAAACATAGACCTTATTATAAGGGACATAGGAACGTGTAGATATTTTTGACGCTTTGGAAAAGTATAAAACTCAACATGACCTAATTAAATTTTTCATTTGTACCCCAAGACACCCGACACCCTGTTTAGTTATTGGTTACCTTCATTTCGGCGAAACATGTTTGCCAAATGTATCATTTCCCAACCGTTTCATTATGCACCTTTGGCAAACATATTTATGTCAAACGGCAGGGTTCAATATTTATGACTAAATACTAAAAACCTAAATACTAATAACCAGTAGGTATGTTGTTAAAATAAACTACGTAATTTAAATAATTACAAAAAAACAAAATAAGCAATATATCGACGGTGAAACTGCAAAAACGCGTAAGTAACATTTTAAATAAGGAGCAAAATGCACCTTTTTAATAAGACTAAGGTTTATATTGCTCTACCATAAATTTGTTAGTTACGCGATTTTGCAATATCACCGACGATATGTAAGTGTTATATGTTTAGATCTAAAAAGCCTAAAGCCGCAAACGCACTGACGAAGAGAAAACGCACGCAAAATCGGTTGGGCTTCTATGGAAATATAAGCTCTGCAAGAAGGGGTTTTTCCCGTTTGTCCGATCAATCAATCCAGTGCGACATTTTTTTCCCGTTCGTCATACTAGTCTAACAAATGGGAAATCGTGTTTCCAGTTTGTCTGATCAATCAATCCAGTGCGACATTTTTTTCCCGTTCGTCATACTAGTCTTAACAAATGGGAAATAGTGTTTCCCGTTTGTCCGATTAATCAATCCAGTGCGAATTTTTTTTCCCGTTCGTCATACTAGTGTATAAATGGGAAATCGTGTTTCCCGTTTGTCCGATCAATCAATCCAGTGCGACATATTTTTCCCGTTCGCCATACTAGTCTAACAAATGGGAAATCGTATTTCCCGTCTGGCCGATCAATCAATCCAGTGCGACATTTTTTTCCCTTTCGCCATACTAGTCTAACAAATGGGAAATATGTTTCTCGTCTGTCCGATCGACCGACCGATCAATCGACTCAGTGCGACTTTTTTCCTGTTCGGATATATATTTTTCGTATATTCTAACACCGTCACACCGGTTAAAATGGGAAAATAAATCCCATTGGGCCGATTGGCCGATCGACCGACCGGACGAATGGGAAACAACCAATTTTTTTATTTTAATCGAGTTATTTATCGATTGTATCATTTCATCGAACGCTTTTTCTGGTATGACCAGGATATCATGAAAATTAATTACGTAGGTTAGGTAAGGTTAGACTTGTGAGTACCAAAGTTTCATCAAAGGCAAGAAATGGCTTTCAATGAAATGGAAGTTCTGCGTAGTGATATGTTCGTTGAAAGATCTTTCGATCAAATAATATGTACACAATTAATAGTTACGTCGAGTAAAGTCGTATTTATCCTATTAACTTAGTCTGCTTATGTGAAACTAGCTAAGAAAGTACCATAAATACAGACATAACGGGTGATAACAAAAAAATGAGAATCATTTTCAGTAGTCATAAAAAAAATATCTATTGCCATAGACAAAAATTTTTCAAGATGTTGTTTGTACCACTTTTGATATTCTTGATTTTTATTTGTTTCATTTTTTCAATCATTTATAATTGTCAAAATGACGCCGAAACAAGAAGCTTTGCGAAAACGCGTAGTACATTTTTATAATAAAAATATAAACATGGGGAAAAAGTACACAGTAGATCATTTTACCAAAGAAAATGTAACAGTTTCTACTCTATTTAGAATTCTTGCATCCTTGACGACAACTCGCAAACGTGGTAGCGGCCGACCACCTAAAATAATGACCAAGGGAAGACTGAAGACACTCGATATCACTTTCAATGATAGTGATTCCATGAGCCAACGAGATGCCCCGAAAATATTTAAATGTTTTCAACCGTACATTTGCCGGTCTTTAAAAAAGGTGGGTTTGGAGTGCCGCAAGAAGATAACGGCACCGTAATACACCGATCAGCAAAAATGTTACATTATGTCACAATGCCGCTGGATGGTTACAAATTACAAAGAAAAATCGTTTATTTTGGATGATGAAAGTTAAATATTTCCCTTTGAGCAAAACCCATTTACCTGGAAATGATCGGTACTATACCAGCAACATTTCAACATCATCAGACAATATAAAACACAAGTAAAAGCACAAGTTTGAGCAGAAAGTTATGCTTTATGTGGCTTTTTCCGATAAAGGTGTGTCAAAACTGTGGTTCAAACCTAGTGGTTTAGCAGTTAATCCTAAACCCTCATAGAATGAATGCTTGAAAAAAATACTTATACCATTTAATCGCCAACATCGCCCTGATGGAGAATATGTGTTTTGGCCAGATAAGGCATGGTCGCATTACGCCAAAAAAACATTGCAATTCCTAGACTCCCATAATGTGCCATTTGTACCGAAAATCTGGAATCCCAAAAACCTTCCACAATGTCGGCCGATCGAAGATTTTTCTGGTTTTTTGAGCAGTTTGGCTTACAAAATTAATTGGGAAGCAGAAAATTGTGCCCAACTGATAAAAAGAATCAAAACCTGTGTGCGAAAAATGGACAAATATGCCGTCCAACGGTCTTGTTCGGGAATTATGTCAAAACTGCGTCGAACCGCTGATTACGGGCCCTATCGTAACGTGCATTAATAATTTTGTAAATAGTTAAATGTGTATTATAACCCTTACTATACTAATACGCTGGTAAAAATCTTGGCCTAATTGTGCAAATTGTGGTTTCAGAGTTATCAACAAGTTTTTAGAGTTGTTGGTAATTCTGTAGCTCTGCCTACCCCACTATAGGAATGAAGGCGTGAAGGTATGTATGTATGTATGTACTATAAAAAAAATATAAAATGTTACACATTTCTTTTTTTCACCCTTGCAAATAATTCTCATTTTTTTGTTATCACCCGTTATGTTCGTCACTTAGGCGACAAAATACCATATCGTTTGATTATTTTCTACATACGTACCTCAATATTTCAGGGGTCATGAACGGCACAAAGTCATCCTCTTTCTCTTTCGTGTAAAGTTTAAAACAGTGACCTGAAAATCATAAGACTTTTCAATTGGGTTATCCCAAAAAAAAATACCCCTAGTTTTTATTTTATTTTTCGATAAAATAGACTAATTGAAGACACTAATTTCAAGGTATTTGCATTTAAATCAATATATTAATTTATTTGATTTTTTAAAGAAAATGGCTTTATGACGTCGTCAGTACAAGTTGGGTTGTTTGAGACATGCTTTAAAACTAGGTATTAAATTCGTTTGAGAGTACGCGTAACCGAAATTTTATTTCAAAAACAAAAGTTTGTTGAGTTTGACAATTTCACCCACAGCACCCACTACGGGCGGAGGTTCCAATACGGACTTGTATTTTGATCATTCCATTTTTTTAAAGATCTTACATGTGTAATTAATTTGGACTCGTATTATATGCAGTACTATGGTTGATCACAGATTAGACACAACTTACCAATGAAGATCGTGACGTCACTACATTACAGGTCAAATAATGTCAAATGATAAATTAGAAATAACTATTTAATACTAATTTTGTAAAATAATCTAATAACAGGGAATGGTTCTACAACCCTTTTTCTCGAAATGGTTTTTGAATCAATATACATTACAAAATTATGGGATAACCCAATTCAATCTTATCAGATTATGTCGATACTTTTTATTTAAAGCCAAAAGCTCAAAGGCGGATCCAGAATTCTGTCTATGGAATGATCACAGGTACAAGCATCCAAAATACGTCGACCACGACACGTTTACAGATCAAAAAGGTAATAATCGACAAGAGGCTCATGGGTCACGACCCTCATTACCTCCCCACGGATCTGCTCCGGAGCTCTTGGAATTTCAACTGCTTTGATAATGTGTTACTGCTTAAAATGCTCTAAATTGGTTAAGGTCACATGCTACATTTAAGGGTCGACCAGACCGGTGCTCAAAATACACTACGTACGATCCCCAAATTGACACACTATCGAGATTCGAGATTATGGGTAATTTTCTTTATCCGTAGTCACACCAAGTCACCTTTGACCTAATTAGGGACTTTGACCGCTGCACAACTACGCGGCACAGTTCTTTCTCTGTTGTCTTACTGCGTAGTTCTACTTTGTTCTTCCACTTCGATCAACTAACCTGACCAACTAAAACGGGTCAACTTTTTTTCTTTCCCAACGGGTCAACTATATAAAATTGAACAGTCGACGGAGCTCCGCTATCGTGGAGCTCCTATTTCTGGGTAGTTTGGCAATTCGGGCCTGCTGAAGAACTAACATAACCTAAACTTACCTCATATTTATGCTATGAGACTGGAAAAGCGATCTATTTGGTTGGTTCGATAGGAATAAACGGCTCCTCGGAGTTCCATTCTGTACAACTGGTTAGTCAGTTTAGTTGATCGGAGTGGAAGACGCCGTTCTACTGACCAATGTCTAAAGCTTACTATAGGGTCGAGGACTATCTATCAGATAAAAATGCTTGGCCTAAACTAAACACCTAAATAACTTAATAATAACTTACTCATAAAAAATATGAAAACATTGTTTATTGTCTGGGGGACACGGTTTCTGTGGGAGAATGTGTCGAGGCTTTTATGTGGGTTGTCTTGCACCGTCATAGGTGAGTGTAATTCCTAAAATTTATATATTTTTAGATTTCTTATTACTACTACTTATTAGTTCTTGTGAGTTTTGACACATTTTCCTGCTCAACCGCGCATGAATGTATTTATTTTTTGTTTTATGTGAGATTCATTGTTTTATACACCGTGTTTTTATTGATTTACGATAACTTCGGCATATTACTAGGTACATCCATAGAAACTTTTTGCAATATAAAAAAAAAGAATCTACCACTTAATTTCTATGGATGTACCTAGTAATATGCCGAAGTTATCGTAAATCAATAAAAACACGGTGTATAATGCTAGGTTAAGGTTATTATTATAAAAGCAATATAAAAAAACGACTGACTGTTGAGTTTCTTGAGGCGTTTCTTCTCAGCGGTGGTCTCTTGTGAAGCGCTGGTAGATTTTTGACGTGTAAAAGTGCCCGTGCGGCCTACTTACTGAATAAACATCTTTTATCTTTTTTAATGATTTCTATTTCAAAATCAAAACCAGAGTCGACTGAGCTCCGCTCCTAATTCTGAGTGTTTTGGCCCTTGGGACCAGTTATTACTTTATCGAAACACCTTTCAACGCTGTATCATTACGCAGAATTTGCATTTCATCGAAAGACATTTCTCGCCGCACGAGAACTTCAGCAGAACCTCGCGCTCGATGAAATAAAATTTGAAGAAATGGTGGTGGGTTACCTTGTACAACTAACATATCCTAAACATACCTCGTATTTATGACGTGTTGGGGTGACTACGGATTGGGAAAAATTATCCTTAGGTACATTCGTATAAAATGAACCATAAGTCAGATTAGTCCGGCAATTTGGTGTCTACGGATCGGTTGGTATTTTTGGGAACTAAGGTCCCTTGTTGGCCTGCTGCGGGGGTACCTGGGCGCACGCGGCCGGCGCGGCCTGCGCGCTGCGCGGCGGCGGCGCGGGAGGCCCACGCCGTGCTGAGGCTGGCCTGCTGCGGGGGTGCAGGGGAGGGGGGTACCTGGGCGCACGCAGCCGGCGCGGCGGCGGCGCGGGAGGCCCACGCCGTGCTGAGGCTGGCCTGCTGCGGGGGTGCAGGGGAGGGGGGGTACCTGGGCGCACGCGGCCGGCGCGGCCTGCGCGCTGCGCGGCGGCGGCGCGGGAGGCCCACGCCGTGCTGAGGCTGGCCTGCTGCGGGGGTGCAGGGGAGGGGGGGTACCTGGACGCACGCGGCCGGCGCGGCCTGCGCGCTGCGCGGCGGCGGCGCGGGAGGCCCACGCCGAGCTGAGGCTGGCCTGCTGCGGGGGTGCAGGGGAGGGGGGTACCTGGGCGCACGCGGCCGGCGCGGCCTGCGCGCTGCGCGGCGGCGGCGCGGGAGGCCCACGCCGTGCTGAGGCTGGCCTGCTGCGGGGGTGCAGGGGCGGGGGGGTACCTGGGCGCACGCAGCCGGCGCGGCGGCGGCGCGGGAGGCCCACGCCGTGCTGAGGCTGGCCTGCTGCGGGGGTGCAGGGGAGGGGGGTACCTGGGCGCACGCAGCCGGCGCGGCGGCGGCGCGGGAGGCCCACGCCGTGCTGAGGCTGGCCTGCTGCGGGGGTGCCGGGGAGGGGGGTACCTGGGCGCACGCGGCCGGCGCGGCCTGCGCGCTGCGCGGCGGCGGCGCGGGAGGCCCACGCCGTGCTGAGGCTGGCCTGCTGCGGGGGTGCAGGGGAGGGGGGTACCTGGACGCACGCGGCCGGCGCGGCCTGCGCGCTGCGCGGCGGCGGCGCGGGAGGCCCACGCCGTGCTGAGGCTGGCCTGCTGCGGGGGTGCAGGGGAGGGGGGGTACCTGGGCGCACGCGGCCGGCGCGGCCTGCGCGCTGCGCGGCGGCGGCGCGGGAGGCCCACGCCGTGCTGAGGCTGGCCTGCTGCGGGGGTGCAGGGGAGGGGGGTACCTGGGCGCACGCAGCCGGCGCGGCGGCGGCGCGGGAGGCCCACGCCGTGCTGAGGCTGGCCTGCTGCGGGGGTGCAGGGGAGGGGGGTACCTGGGCGCACGCGGCCGGCGCGGCGGCGGCGCGGGAGGCCCACGCCGTGCTGAGGCTGGCCTGCTGCGGGGGTGCAGGGGAGGGGGGGTACCTGGGCGCACGCGGCCGGCGCGGCCTGCGCGCTGCGCGGCGGCGGCGCGGGAGGCCCACGCCGTGCTGAGGCTGGCCTGCTGCGGGGGTGCAGGGGAGGGGGGTACCTGGGCGCACGCAGCCGGCGCGGCGGCGGCGCGGGAGGCCCACGCCGTGCTGAGGCTGGCCTGCTGCGGGGGTGCAGGGGAGGGGGGGTACCTGGGCGCACGCAGCCGGCGCGGCGGCGGCGCGGGAGGCCCACGCCGTGCTGAGGCTGGCCTGCTGCGGGGGTGCAGGGGAGGGGGGTACCTGGGCGCACGCGGCCGGCGCGGCCTGCGCGCTGCGCGGCGGCGGCGCGGGAGGCCCACGCCGTGCTGAGGCTGGCCTGCTGCGGGGGTGCAGGGGAGTGGGGTACCTGGACGCACGCGGCCGGCGCGGCCTGCGCGCTGCGCGGCGGCGGCGCGGGAGGCCCACGCCGTGCTGAGGCTGGCCTGCTGCGGGGGTGCAGGGGAGGGGGGGTACCTGGGCGCACGCGGCCGGCGCGGCCTGCGCGCTGCGCGGCGGCGGCGCGGGAGGCCCACGCCGTGCTGAGGCTGGCCTGCTGCGGGGGTGCAGGGGAGGGGGGGTACCTGGACGCACGCGGCCGGCGCGGCGGCGGCGCGGGAGGCCCACGCCGTGCTGAGGCTGGCCTGCTGCGGGGGTGCAGGGGAGGGGGGGTACCTGGGCGCACGCGGCCGGCGCGGCCTGCGCGCTGCGCGGCGGCGGCGCGGGAGGCCCACGCCGTGCTGAGGCTGGCCTGCTGCGGGGGTGCAGGGGAGGGGGGGTACCTGGGCGCACGCGGCCGGCGCGGCCTGCGCGCTGCGCGGCGGCGGCGCGGGAGGCCCACGCCGTGCTGAGGCTGGCCTGCTGCGGGGGTGCAGGGGAGGGGGGTACCTGGGCGCACGCGGCCGGCGCGGCCTGCGCGCTGCGCGGCGGCGGCGCGGGAGGCCCACGCCGTGCTGAGGCTGGCCTGCTGCGGGGGTGCAGGGGAGGGGGGTACCTGGACGCACGCGGCCGGCGCGGCCTGCGCGCTGCGCGGCGGCGGCGCGGGAGGCCCACGCCGTGCTGAGGCTGGCCTGCTGCGGGGGTGCAGGGGAGGGGGGTATCTGGGCGCACGCGGCCGGCGCGGCCTGCGCGCTGCGCGGCGGCGGCGCGGGAGGCCCACGCCGTGCTGAGGCTGGCCTGCTGCGGGGGTGCAGGGGAGGGGGGGTACCTGGACGCACGCGGCCGGCGCGGCGGCGGCGCGGGAGGCCCACGCCGTGCTGAGGCTGGCCTGCTGCGGGGGTGCAGGGGAGGGGGGGTACCTGGGCGCACGCGGCCGGCGCGGCCTGCGCGCTGCGCGGCGGCGGCGCGGGAGGCCCACGCCGTGCTGAGGCTGGCCTGCTGCGGGGGTGCAGGGGAGGGGGGTACCTGGGCGCACGCGGCCGGCGCGGCCTGCGCGCTGCGCGGCGGCGGCGCGGGAGGCCCACGCCGTGCTGAGGCTGGCCGCGCCTGCAAACAACCACACTGTCATTCCCACGCTGTCCGACCGTCCGTCTGTTCGTCCTAACTTTAAGGAGCTGTTTTTTTATTTTTATTTGATCATTAATCAAAATTCAAAAGGAATTCCACTTTACTTCCGTTGCACTAGATCTTTATTTCAATGCCCGTATTATGTACTATTTTGAGTACAAGGGGACTTATGAAGAGAACTATACATAATTATCAGTGCCTTGTAACCCAATTATCCTTAAGTGCGACGGAATCGACGACGTGCACCACGTCAGATATGGTAAAGGAGCTCTCTGCGACGTTAATAGCGAGCACGATCTTACGCACACCCAGAAGCCAACGCAAAAGTTTGTAAAAATATTGGATATTTGTCGTTCTATAAGGATTTGTGATAAAATTACCGATTTAAAAAAAAAGTGCTTGAAGTCAGCAATGTCATTACTTTATTAGAGATTCCAAATCGTTTGTAACTTATAGAAAACTCAACCTTATTGCTGTAGAATGTCAGATTGACTTTGGACCTAACTAGGGTCACAAATTTAAATATTTGACACCTACCAGTGCCTTCTTTAACCCGGTTCTCCTTGTGTGCGCCGGAGTCGACGACGTACACGACGTCGGGGATGGTGACGGAGGTCTCGGCGACGTTGGTGGCCAGCACGATCTTCCGCACGCCCGGAGGCGGCGTGGTAAACATCTTCGCTTGGTCTGTTGTTGACAATCTGAAAACAAAAATAATGTTAAATTAAAAAAAAAACATAAAATCACGCCTGTTTCCCATAGGGGTAGGCAGAGACCACTTTTTTCCACTTGCTACGATCTTCTACCACATTCATGCATCAAGTCAGGCATGCACGTCGGTTTCGGGTACTTAAGATTAATAAGAAATAAAATATCAGGGGAAAATCTCACACAAATGGTCCTAGGCCCATACAAAGCTGCGGCTTGTACTAATTATGGGTACTAGACAAAGCTGAACTTACTTATATTACTTAAATCGTCGGTGAAACTGCAAAACCACGTAAGTAACATTTTAAATAAAGAGCAAAAATCACTTTTTTAATAACAGAGTAAGGTTTATTTTGCTTTATCATAAATTTGTTAGTTACAACCCGCGTGGTTTTGCAGGATCACCGACGATATGTTTTCATGTAACGCCAGAACAGATTGCATTTTTTGTTTTTTTTTGATGTGTGCAATTATTCTAAACAAGGTTTAAATAAAAAATATTTTTGACGTTTACCAACCTCGAATGAACCGGTAGTACCAAGTGCGTGCTGTTTCCGTAGCACTGGTCTAGCATGATCTTGGCTTGCTTTATCTCCGCCCAGCCGGGCAAGAATACCAAGATGGCGCCTTCGGGCTCCGTTTTATCCACTGCTTTTATTACTTGCACCACCTGAAGTTACAAAAACATTTTTATTTATTTATTTTGCAATAAGTATAAATCGATATGCTTCGATGGTTCGGTCATTTGGAAAGGATGGATGAAAGAAGATTGACGAATGAGATATACAGGTGGAAAGTGAGTGGAAGGGTCAGAAGGGGCCGCCCAAGGCGTACTTTTTCGAATCAAACCGGAGAAATACTAGAAAAGGGCCGAATCTTAAGTACCTGAAACCGACCTGCGTGCATGACTTGATGTATAAATGGAAAAAGCGAAAGAGATTTGTCAGGATCATAGCAGGTGGAAAGAAGTGGTCTCTGCCTACCCCTCTGGGAAACAGGCGTGATTTAATGTATGTATGTATTTAAGTAAAAATCTGTTTACAAACAGAAAAAAATAATCTTGTAAACAGATTTTTAATATGCGGTAAATAAATTACTTTATTTTTTCACTATACATCGACGATCTCCTACCTCCTGGCAGTTGACGAACGGTCTTCCGTCCTCTTTTATACTGTTTTTGACAGTGTTAGAAAGTTCTAGATTGTATTTCTGTCTGATCTCGTCCAAATACGTCGTCTGCACAGGAAACGTCCGCCCCGGTACTTCTATTACTGGACACGAGTCAAAATATCTGGAATGACATAAGGATTTAGCTAAGAGGCAATGCCTACATACATACATACATAAACTCACGCCTTCATTCCCAGAGTGGAGTAGGCAGAGCTAAAGAATTACCAACAACACTTCCTGATAATTCTGTAACCACATTTTGCACAAGTAGGCTAAGATGTTTCCCAGTGTATTAGTGACAGGTCGCAAGCCCATCGCCTAACGGTACTACAAGCCTTTATTCCCTTAGTCGCCTCTAACGACATCCACGGGAAGACATGGAGTGGCACTAACAAACATAAATAATAAAACTCTACAATTAAAAATAAAGCTTAATACTAGCTATTCATTTCGAAGCGACTGGTCAGTGATTGCTATGGACAGACAGGGTTGAAAATCCGAGAGCCCTTTGCCCAGCAGTGAGACACCAATTCAGGCTACACAAACAAAAGCACAATTTAAAAGTGTATGTGTATACTTCACTAATATCTATACGGCCATGATACTTTTCCAGGAACCAGGAATCTTTGGGTGATGATGGAAATGTCAACCTAGTGGCAAAAAGTCAGGAATCCAGGTCAATGAAATTATATTAAAAAATATTTTTACCTTGTAAATACCTCTGTATCAAGAGTCGCACTCATGACGATCAATCGAAGGTCTGGATTCAAGTCTAGAGCCTTCTTAAGCAGCAAGAGAGCGATATCCGTGTTGACGTCCCGCTCGTGCGCCTCGTCTATAAAGACGTGCGAGCAGCCCAGAAGACCTGAGGAATGCAAATTCAATTCTTCATCCATCCAACCGACAAAATGTCAATTTGATTTTTATCTGGACCTCAATTTCCACTGAGTTTTTATCCCTAATGCAATCATATTGTTCACGACTTGGCTACCTCCTTTACTGCCAAGATAATACAATACAATACAATACAATACAAATACTCTTTATTGAACACCAAAAAAAACAAAACACGGAACAGTACATTTTAACTATAGGTATACAACAGGCGGTCTTACCGCTAAATAGCGATCTCTTCCAGACAACCTATCATAGAGTTAATAATACGAAAACGACACAGTAAAAGAAAAAGTAGAATCCTGTTTATATTTATGTAATGGTGGGCCGATTTTGAGCCCGCACTCAGTCACTCATGGTCATGACCAGACCTAGGAATATGCGGGGCAAAATTAAATGACAGCTAGGGATTGCCTATATCGATAAACTCAACTAGGGACAGGTGGGGTAAATATAAGACACGGGTAAAAATAAGACTAAGTTTTTAACACTCAAAAACTTACTCTACTTCATTCCTATTCCATTTAAAAGGAAGCATTGTGTGTTAATGCTTCTTTTTAAATGGAATAGGAATGAAGTAGAGTAAGTTTTTGAGTGTTAAAAACTTAGTCTTATTTTTACCCGTGTCTTATATTTACCCCACCTGACCTTATCGATGCTATTTCCATATTACTAGTGATCACTCCAAGTTTTGTTTGTAAAAATATTTATTGAAAGTGTGAAAATAAAACAAAATAGCGACATAATTATGGTTATTCTATATTTTAAAACGACTTTTGAACCTTTACTCATAACCATTAATTTTTTTTTCCTCGTTGTGTATTTCAGAATCAGGTCCCATTCTATCCTACTGTCCCATTTACTACTGTTAAAGTAAACGATCAGAATTTGTTCTAAATTTTCGGGTGTTCATTTTCTCCGTCTCGTATGATGAATCCATTTCAGGTGGCTAAAAGACTTCATTTTCTGTGGAAGTCGTAGGGGGGGGGGGGGGGGGAAGTAAAAAGTAAAAAATACAAACTTACAAACAATGCTGGGGGCGATCACTAGTATATAAGAAAAGCATCGATAATTGAGTTTATCGATGCCGGCAATCCCTAGCTGTCATTTAATTTTGACCCGAATATTCCTAGGTCTGGTCATGACGCTAAACGGCCGAACCTTATATTCAAACCGCAGGTAGATAAGGCTAACTTAGCAGTCAAATTTTAACCCGAACGAAGCCTATCTGTCCGCGGTTTGAATATAGGGTTTGGCCATAAGTCGTTCCTTATTGTTAATGAGGAATGAGAATTTATCAATTACCTGACGTTGTTTTTAAGTTACCATTTCCAATACTTAAAACTTACTTGAAAAAGTCGTTGATGTCTAAAGCTTACTATAGGGTCGAAGACTATCTAACAGATAAAAATGCTTGGCCAACACCTAAATAATTTAATAATTTAAATTAGTCTTAAAAAATATGTAAATATTGTATTATTGTCTAGGGGACACGGTTTCTGTAGGAGAATGTATCGAAACTTTTATGCATGTGGTCTTGCACCGTCACAGGTAAGTATAACTTGTATACTTTCTATATTATATTTTTTTTTATATTACTGTTGCTTATTAGTTTTGTGACAATTCTGAGTTTTGACACGTTTTCCTGCTCAACTACGCATGAATACATTTTTGGTGTTATGTGAGATTCATTGTTTTATATAATGCTAGGTTAAGTTTATTATTGTATAATATCATTAGCAATATTTAAAAAACGACTTACTGTTGAGTTTCTTGCGGCGTTTCTTCTCAGCAGTGGTCTCTTCCGAAGCGCTGGTAGATTTTTGACGTGTAAAAGTGCCCGTGCGGCACGGTACTTACTGAATAAACATCTTTTATCTTTTTTTATCTTTTTATCATACACGATTTTGAAAAAGGAACGTGAGATTTGTCTCTGAAATGTGTCTAAGGGCGACGGTTGGTGTTGCAAGTGTAACTTGGTACTATAATTTAAGTTAATGCGCAAATGAAACGTTTTTAGGGTTCCAAAGTCAAACTAAGAATTTTTTGAACTTGGAAGTTGCAATCGTGTTTTTGAATCTTTATTTTTACATATGAAAAGGTAAACCAGATTAAAGACCATTTGATGGCATGTGGGTTCTTTAAACAACGTTACCACCAATTTATCCGCTGTCTTACCCTTAACACTGCACAATATCTTACCTTGGTTTGCCTGCAGCCTCCTCAACAGCACTCCCGAGGTGCAGTAGAGTACGGACCCGGCGGGCGGCCGCGGCAGCATCGAGTCCAACCGCACTTGGTATCCCACAGTTTCACCCACCTATTAACAACAATTATTTTGCTAGTTTTAAGGTTTTTTTTTTGGAACAGGTTGGCAAACGAGCACACAGGCCACCTGATGGTAAGTGGAAACTGTGACCCATAGACATTCGCATTCACAAGACTGCAAATGCACTGCCAACCTTGAGGACCAAGATGGAATGCCTCTATGCTAGTCATTTCACCGGCTGTCTTATCCCCAAACCTGAACACAACAATGCGAACACTGCTGCTTGGCGGTTGGTTAATGGATAAGATGGTGGTACCAACCCGGACGGACCCTGCACAAGGTCCTCCTACATGTAACTTACTTTTAAGTATAATTATGTTTTTATGATTGAAAAAATGACCTTCTGCTGGAGTTTCTTGCGGCGCATCTTCTCCGCAATGATGGTCTTGTCCGAAGCGCTGTAGATTCACTGTACATTACCGATGTGTAAAAGCCCGCATGTGGCCAATTTACTGAATAAATATTTTGAATTTTGAGCAATTTATTTCAAACCCTTTTTCGTACTTCCATTTAGGTTGTTATTTACTAGTCTATACAGAATAGACCGTACAACAAAAATAGAAAGTACAAGATCAATATGTGTTTTACCAGTGGCCCTATTTGAACAAATGTGATAGAAGTGTTTTTTTGCAAAATGGGGTTACTGAATTATCAGCAAGTTTTTAAAGTTGTAGGTAATTCTGTTGCTCTGCCTACCCCCCTCTGGGATTACAGGCGTTAAGGTATGTATGTATGTGATAGAAGTTTATGTTGTTTTAGTCGTAAATCAAGAGAAATAAAAAAGGACGTTTTGGTTTCAAATTTTGAAACAAAATATCAGACATCAGAGAGCGTGTCGTCACGAGGTTTTTATGGTATAGGGAATTTAAACGAACACAAAGGCCATCTGGATGATAAATGGGATCTAAAATCCATACATATTTGCAACCTCAACACTGCAATCCTTAGATTCTACACATACACACATAAATAAACTCACGCCTTCATTCCCAGAGTGGGGTAGGCAGAGCTAAATAATTATAAACAAGTCTTAAAACTTCTTGATATTTCTGTAACCACATTTTGCACAAGTAGGCTTAGATTTTTCCCAGTGTATTAGCGACAGGTGGCAAGCCCATCGCCTAACAGTACTACAAGCCTTTATTCCCTTAGTCGCCTCTTACGACATCCACGGGAAGACATGGAGTGGCACTATTCTAACCCGGCAACCACACGAGCGCGGCGCCCCCCGCGCCTGTAGTGTTGTAGCCAGTATGACTCACCTGCTCGCCCAGCTCCGCGGCGACCCTCCTGGCCAGCCCGAGCGCGGCGACGCGGCGCGGCCCGGCCACGAGCGCGGCGCCCCCCGCGCCTGTAGTGTTGTAGCCAGTATGACTCACCTGCTCGCCCAGCTCCGCGGCGACCCTCCTGGCCAGCCCGAGCGCGGCGACGCGGCGCGGCCCGGCCACGAGCGCGGCGCCCCCCGCGCCTGTAGTGTTGTAGCCAGTATGACTCACCTGCTCGCCCAGCTCCGCGGCGACCCTCCTGGCCAGCCCGAGCGCGGCGACGCGGCGCGGCCCGGCCACGAGCGCGGCGCCCCCCGCGCCTGTAGTGTTGTAGCCAGTATGACTCACCTGCTCGCCCAGCTCCGCGGCGACCCTCCTGGCCAGCCCGAGCGCGGCGACGCGGCGCGGCCCGGCCACGAGCGCGGCGCCCCCCGCGCCTGTAGTGTTGTAGCCAGTATGACTCACCTGCTCGCCCAGCTCCGCGGCGACCCTCCTGGCCAGCCCGAGCGCGGCGACGCGGCGCGGCCCGGCCACGAGCGCGGCGCCCCCCGCGCCTGTAGTGTTGTAGCCAGTATGACTCACCTGCTCGCCCAGCTCCGCGGCGACCCTCCTGGCCAGCCCGAGCGCGGCGACGCGGCGCGGCCCGGCCACGAGCGCGGCGCCCCCCGCGCCTGTAGTGTTGTAGCCAGTATGACTCACCTGCTCGCCCAGCTCCGCGGCGACCCTCCTGGCCAGCCCGAGCGCGGCGACGCGGCGCGGCCCGGCCACGAGCGCGGCGCCCCCCGCGCCTGTAGTGTTGTAGCCAGTATGACTCACCTGCTCGCCCAGCTCCGCGGCGACCCTCCTGGCCAGCCCGAGCGCGGCGACGCGGCGCGGCCCGGCCACGAGCGCGGCGCCCCCCGCGCCTGTAGTGTTGTAGCCAGTATGACTCACCTGCTCGCCCAGCTCCGCGGCGACCCTCCTGGCCAGCCCGAGCGCGGCGACGCGGCGCGGCCCGGCCACGAGCGCGGCGCCCCCCGCGCCTGTAGTGTTGTAGCCAGTATGACTCACCTGCTCGCCCAGCTCCGCGGCGACCCTCCTGGCCAGCCCGAGCGCGGCGACGCGGCGCGGCCCGGCCACGAGCGCGGCGCCCCCCGCGCCTGTAGTGTTGTAGCCAGTATGACTCACCTGCTCGCCCAGCTCCGCGGCGACCCTCCTGGCCAGCCCGAGCGCGGCGACGCGGCGCGGCCCGGCCACGAGCGCGGCGCCCCCCGCGCCTGTAGTGTTGTAGCCAGTATGACTCACCTGCTCGCCCAGCTCCGCGGCGACCCTCCTGGCCAGCCCGAGCGCGGCGACGCGGCGCGGCCCGGCCACGAGCGCGGCGCCCCCCGCGCCTGTAGTGTTGTAGCCAGTATGACTCACCTGCTCGCCCAGCTCCGCGGCGACCCTCCTGGCCAGCCCGAGCGCGGCGACGCGGCGCGGCCCGGCCACGAGCGCGGCGCCCCCCGCGCCTGTAGTGTTGTAGCCAGTATGACTCACCTGCTCGCCCAGCTCCGCGGCGACCCTCCTGGCCAGCCCGAGCGCGGCGACGCGGCGCGGCCCGGCCACGAGCGCGGCGCCCCCCGCGCCTGTAGTGTTGTAGCCAGTATGACTCACCTGCTCGCCCAGCTCCGCGGCGACCCTCCTGGCCAGCCCGAGCGCGGCGACGCGGCGCGGCCCGGCCACGAGCGCGGCGCCCCCCGCGCCTGTAGTGTTGTAGCCAGTATGACTCACCTGCTCGCCCAGCTCCGCGGCGACCCTCCTGGCCAGCCCGAGCGCGGCGACGCGGCGCGGCCCGGCCACGAGCGCGGCGCCCCCCGCGCCTGTAGTGTTGTAGCCAGTATGACTCACCTGCTCGCCCAGCTCCGCGGCGACCCTCCTGGCCAGCCCGAGCGCGGCGACGCGGCGCGGCCCGGCCACGAGCGCGGCGCCCCCCGCGCCTGTAGTGTTGTAGCCAGTATGACTCACCTGCTCGCCCAGCTCCGCGGCGACCCTCCTGGCCAGCCCGAGCGCGGCGACGCGGCGCGGCCCGGCCACGAGCGCGGCGCCCCCCGCGCCTGTAGTGTTGTAGCCAGTATGACTCACCTGCTCGCCCAGCTCCGCGGCGACCCTCCTGGCCAGCCCGAGCGCGGCGACGCGGCGCGGCCCGGCCACGAGCGCGGCGCCCCCCGCGCCTGTAGTCTTGTAGCCAGTATGACTCACCTGCTCGCCCAGCTCCGCGGCGACCCTCCTGGCCAGCCCGAGCGCGGCGACGCGGCGCGGCCCGGCCACGAGCGCGGCGCCCCCCGCGCCTGTAGTCTTGTAGCCAGTATGACTCACCTGCTCGCCCAGCTCCGCGGCGACCCTCCTGGCCAGCCCGAGCGCGGCGACGCGGCGCGGCCCGGCCACGAGCGCGGCGCCCCCCGCGCCTGTAGTGTTGTAGCCAGTATGACTCACCTGCTCGCCCAGCTCCGCGGCGACCCTCCTGGCCAGCCCGAGCGCGGCGACGCGGCGCGGCCCGGCCACGAGCGCGGCGCCCCCCGCGCCTGTAGTGTTGTAGCCAGTATGACTCACCTGCTCGCCCAGCTCCGCGGCGACCCTCCTGGCCAGCCCGAGCGCGGCGACGCGGCGCGGCCCGGCCACGAGCGCGGCGCCCCCCGCGCCTGTAGTGTTGTAGCCAGTATGACTCACCTGCTCGCCCAGCTCCGCGGCGACCCTCCTGGCCAGCCCGAGCGCGGCGACGCGGCGCGGCCCGGCCACGAGCGCGGCGCCCCCCGCGCCTGTAGTGTTGTAGCCAGTATGACTCACCTGCTCGCCCAGCTCCGCGGCGACCCTCCTGGCCAGCCCGAGCGCGGCGACGCGGCGCGGCCCGGCCACGAGCGCGGCGCCCCCCGCGCCTGTAGTGTTGTAGCCAGTATGACTCACCTGCTCGCCCAGCTCCGCGGCGACCCTCCTGGCCAGCCCGAGCGCGGCGACGCGGCGCGGCCCGGCCACGAGCGCGGCGCCCCCCGCGCCTGTAGTGTTGTAGCCAGTATGACTCACCTGCTCGCCCAGCTCCGCGGCGACCCTCCTGGCCAGCCCGAGCGCGGCGACGCGGCGCGGCCCGGCCACGAGCGCGGCGCCCCCCGCGCCTGTAGTGTTGTAGCCAGTATGACTCACCTGCTCGCCCAGCTCCGCGGCGACCCTCCTGGCCAGCCCGAGCGCGGCGACGCGGCGCGGCCCGGCCACGAGCGCGGCGCCCCCCGCGCCTGTAGTGTTGTAGCCAGTATGACTCACCTGCTCGCCCAGCTCCGCGGCGACCCTCCTGGCCAGCCCGAGCGCGGCGACGCGGCGCGGCCCGGCCACGAGCGCGGCGCCCCCCGCGCCTGTAGTGTTGTAGCCAGTATGACTCACCTGCTCGCCCAGCTCCGCGGCGACCCTCCTGGCCAGCCCGAGCGCGGCGACGCGGCGCGGCCCGGCCACGAGCGCGGCGCCCCCCGCGCCTGTAGTGTTGTAGCCAGTATGACTCACCTGCTCGCCCAGCTCCGCGGCGACCCTCCTGGCCAGCCCGAGCGCGGCGACGCGGCGCGGCCCGGCCACGAGCGCGGCGCCCCCCGCGCCTGTAGTGTTGTAGCCAGTATGACTCACCTGCTCGCCCAGCTCCGCGGCGACCCTCCTGGCCAGCCCGAGCGCGGCGACGCGGCGCGGCCCGGCCACGAGCGCGGCGCCCCCCGCGCCTGTAGTGTTGTAGCCAGTATGACTCACCTGCTCGCCCAGCTCCGCGGCGACCCTCCTGGCCAGCCCGAGCGCGGCGACGCGGCGCGGCCCGGCCACGAGCGCGGCGCCCCCCGCGCCTGTAGTGTTGTAGCCAGTATGACTCACCTGCTCGCCCAGCTCCGCGGCGACCCTCCTGGCCAGCCCGAGCGCGGCGACGCGGCGCGGCCCGGCCACGAGCGCGGCGCCCCCCGCGCCTGTAGTGTTGTAGCCAGTATGACTCACCTGCTCGCCCAGCTCCGCGGCGACCCTCCTGGCCAGCCCGAGCGCGGCGACGCGGCGCGGCCCGGCCACGAGCGCGGCGCCCCCCGCGCCTGTAGTGTTGTAGCCAGTATGACTCACCTGCTCGCCCAGCTCCGCGGCGACCCTCCTGGCCAGCCCGAGCGCGGCGACGCGGCGCGGCCCGGCCACGAGCGCGGCGCCCCCCGCGCCTGTAGTGTTGTAGCCAGTATGACTCACCTGCTCGCCCAGCTCCGCGGCGACCCTCCTGGCCAGCCCGAGCGCGGCGACGCGGCGCGGCCCGGCCACGAGCGCGGCGCCCCCCGCGCCTGTAGTGTTGTAGCCAGTATGACTCACCTGCTCGCCCAGCTCCGCGGCGACCCTCCTGGCCAGCCCGAGCGCGGCGACGCGGCGCGGCCCGGCCACGAGCGCGGCGCCCCCCGCGCCTGTAGTGTTGTAGCCAGTATGACTCACCTGCTCGCCCAGCTCCGCGGCGACCCTCCTGGCCAGCCCGAGCGCGGCGACGCGGCGCGGCCCGGCCACGAGCGCGGCGCCCCCCGCGCCTGTAGTGTTGTAGCCAGTATGACTCACCTGCTCGCCCAGCTCCGCGGCGACCCTCCTGGCCAGCCCGAGCGCGGCGACGCGGCGCGGCCCGGCCACGAGCGCGGCGCCCCCCGCGCCTGTAGTCTTGTAGCCAGTATGACTCACCTGCTCGCCCAGCTCCGCGGCGACCCTCCTGGCCAGCCCGAGCGCGGCGACGCGGCGCGGCCCGGCCACGAGCGCGGCGCCCCCCGCGCCTGTAGTCTTGTAGCCAGTATGACTCACCTGCTCGCCCAGCTCCGCGGCGACCCTCCTGGCCAGCCCGAGCGCGGCGACGCGGCGCGGCCCGGCCACGAGCGCGGCGCCCCCCGCGCCTGTAGTGTTGTAGCCAGTATGACTCACCTGCTCGCCCAGCTCCGCGGCGACCCTCCTGGCCAGCCCGAGCGCGGCGACGCGGCGCGGCCCGGCCACGAGCGCGGCGCCCCCCGCGCCTGTAGTGTTGTAGCCAGTATGACTCACCTGCTCGCCCAGCTCCGCGGCGACCCTCCTGGCCAGCCCGAGCGCGGCGACGCGGCGCGGCCCGGCCACGAGCGCGGCGCCCCCCGCGCCTGTAGTGTTGTAGCCAGTATGACTCACCTGCTCGCCCAGCTCCGCGGCGACCCTCCTGGCCAGCCCGAGCGCGGCGACGCGGCGCGGCCCGGCCACGAGCGCGGCGCCCCCCGCGCCTGTAGTGTTGTAGCCAGTATGACTCACCTGCTCGCCCAGCTCCGCGGCGACCCTCCTGGCCAGCCCGAGCGCGGCGACGCGGCGCGGCCCGGCCACGAGCGCGGCGCCCCCCGCGCCTGTAGTGTTGTAGCCAGTATGACTCACCTGCTCGCCCAGCTCCGCGGCGACCCTCCTGGCCAGCCCGAGCGCGGCGACGCGGCGCGGCCCGGCCACGAGCGCGGCGCCCCCCGCGCCTGTAGTCTTGTAGCCAGTATGACTCACCTGCTCGCCCAGCTCCGCGGCGACCCTCCTGGCCAGCCCGAGCGCGGCGACGCGGCGCGGCCCGGCCACGAGCGCGGCGCCCCCCGCGCCTGTAGTCTTGTAGCCAGTATGACTCACCTGCTCGCCCAGCTCCGCGGCGACCCTCCTGGCCAGCCCGAGCGCGGCGACGCGGCGCGGCCCGGCCACGAGCGCGGCGCCCCCCGCGCCTGTAGTGTTGTAGCCAGTATGACTCACCTGCTCGCCCAGCTCCGCGGCGACCCTCCTGGCCAGCCCGAGCGCGGCGACGCGGCGCGGCCCGGCCACGAGCGCGGCGCCCCCCGCGCCTGTAGTGTTGTAGCCAGTATGACTCACCTGCTCGCCCAGCTCCGCGGCGACCCTCCTGGCCAGCCCGAGCGCGGCGACGCGGCGCGGCCCGGCCACGAGCGCGGCGCCCCCCGCGCCTGTAGTGTTGTAGCCAGTATGACTCACCTGCTCGCCCAGCTCCGCGGCGACCCTCCTGGCCAGCCCGAGCGCGGCGACGCGGCGCGGCCCGGCCACGAGCGCGGCGCCCCCCGCGCCTGTAGTGTTGTAGCCAGTATGACTCACCTGCTCGCCCAGCTCCGCGGCGACCCTCCTGGCCAGCCCGAGCGCGGCGACGCGGCGCGGCCCGGCCACGAGCGCGGCGCCCCCCGCGCCTGTAGTGTTGTAGCCAGTATGACTCACCTGCTCGCCCAGCTCCGCGGCGACCCTCCTGGCCAGCCCGAGCGCGGCGACGCGGCGCGGCCCGGCCACGAGCGCGGCGCCCCCCGCGCCTGTAGTGTTGTAGCCAGTATGACTCACCTGCTCGCCCAGCTCCGCGGCGACCCTCCTGGCCAGCCCGAGCGCGGCGACGCGGCGCGGCCCGGCCACGAGCGCGGCGCCCCCCGCGCGCAGCACGGCCGCGGGCGCGCGCGACGACTTGCCGCAGCCCGCCGCACCCACCAACACCGTCACCCGAGACGCGGCTATCGTTGACGTGATCAGCTCGCTACACACCATCCAATATCAAAGCCTTCATTTAGTAACTAATATAATAATTAGGCTTAGGACTTTTGGTAGCATACCGTGATTCTAGAATCCATTTATATTTTCCAATTATTATAAACATACCACCTTGATTTTGACCCTCAGTAATTGTCACAATAAGTAATTCTTATTTCAAAATGCATTCATTCATTAAATCGCTAAACCAGTTTACGAGTAAATGAATTTTAATAAAGAGAGTGATTTTTTTTCAAGCAAACAAGTATTCAAAAAGTAGGTAAAGATACATCCAACTAAAAATTTACTTAGTTTATTTTGCAATATGACATACAGAAGACCAAAATCAAAGTGGTATATTTATAATAATTAGAAAATAGCGACTCCATGGATTCTAGAACCACGTTATGCCACCAAAAGTCCTAACTTTAATAATAATGTTATATCGTTACTTTTGAAAAAAACTCTGACTGAGTTTGAACTTAATTCTCTTCATGTTTAAGTTTAAAATCGTACGTCTCGTAATATGAGAAACGAGGTTTTTTTAAAGTAATGACGATATGTTTGTAACGTAAACTCAAAAACTACTAGACTGATCTCAAAAAATTATTCACCGTTAGAATGCTTAACTATCCCTGAGTAATATAGGCTACTTTTATCACAGAAAAATTAACGGTTCCCAAGGGATGACAAAACTACGAATTCTACGCGGACGAAGTCGCTGGCAAAAGCTAGTTTACTGATAAGCAGACTGATAATAGTATTAGGATAGTTTTTGATATGTTATATTGCAACAATTTAGCTCAAGTAAATATTAGGGCCAGTGAAAATTATATCAAACGAGTCGCTTAACTTCAAACAGGGATAAATGCATGCAAAAGGACAACGGAAATTGCGTCTTTTTTCAAACAAGTTAAGTTTTTAATTCGTATACCAAATTTCAAAGAAATATCCAAGTTTGAAGTGAAAAAGATTTGCTCAAGTCTACCGGTAGTACAAAATTTTGTATTTTTATGCAATAAAGATTAAATTAATAAACTAAATTAATTTTGGCTTTTACGATATACGAGTAAGGTCAGGCGAAGAGAACCCGCCCTACAAACGCACAGTGTCTCGATTAGTACAAGCTAGCGGGACAAAACTCATGACGTCATTTCCAGAAACTATAGATAACAACTTGTAAACAACCCTTCCCAGGTACCGAATTTAAAAAACTAATTACGTTAATCACCTCATTAAGGTACTTCATCGGGTGCAAAAGTTGACTGATAAAACAAGATCGATTTGCATTTGAAAATCAGTTGCATTCGTTGCACACTTGTGATAAGACCTCTTAAAATTGCTAGTAAAGTGGAACAAAATTTTGTGATGGAATATTCTGTTGAAGGTATGTACATCATTTTTCCGTTTTTTTGTTGTACAAAAACATTTTTATTTTTGTTGTTATGTTTGTTTGAAAATCTTTAAATAAATTCCATATATTTCTCATTAAGTGTAAACTTTAAAGGGTTGCAACTTTTTTTATCCAAATGTATCCACGTAGATTCTTCTATATGTCATAGTTACAACATTCAGGCATAGACTGGTGCATATTTTAGATCCCGAAAAGCCCCGCCACTAAAATTATTATCTTTGTTTCAGAACGAGTCATAACTATGACGAAAATAGATTTTTTCGCAGAATGGCAAAAACATGAGAAAAGTGAGAGGATTAGTGCGATTTTTAATTATTTATGCGAAAAACATAATATAACCGATGCCACTGATGAATCTTTAAGAAAACTGAAAATGAAAATTTCAAGTTTTTCTACGAAATTGAATGAAAAGTGGACTTCATCGAAGTGTAATAAAGAAATGTTTTTAAACAAACATAAGAATTGGTTAGAAGGTTCTGCACTTGAAATAAATGTGGCTTTAAACCAGCCGTGCCCATCAACATCATCAGGAGTTCGGTCCGTAGGCGGCCGACCTAAAAAAACATTTGAAGATTCATCAATGAAAACGAAGAGACGTAAAGTAGACGATCTCTTAAAAACGCGAAGTGCAAGTGAACTGACTACTGCCGCAGAATTAGCGAATCGGAAGGAAGGCCATCGAAGTGTTGCAAAACAAATTAAAGAAGTCTGTGAGAGTCCAAAAAGAAGTAAATGTTCTGAAAATAGCAGGCAGCTAACTTCGGATGAAGCGTTAGCTTTTTATGTGGACTCTAAATTGACGAGTCACTCATATAAACAGACTAGGAAGTGGGCAATGAAGGCGGGACATCAAGTGTATCCATCATTCTACAGTTTAGGTAAATCCAAAGGTTCTTGTTGTCTTTCTGACGAGCATATTTCTGTAACTGAAACTAAAGCTGAAGTTAATCTTCAGGCGATTTTAAATAAAACGGCTGAACGATTAGTTGAAGCTCAGTCTGAAGTGATAAGAAGTGTGTTACCTCGTTCACAATATACGTTGATAAGTAAATGGGGTTGTGATGGGAGTTCTAATCATAGCATGTATAAGCAGAGGTTTGAGAACACTAACGCTACAGACGAATTTCTGTTCGTGTATTCATTTGTGCCCTTGAGATTGTTGGACGACGAAACAGTGATCTGGCAAAATCCAAGACCTTCTTCCACCCTATATTGTCGTCCTATCAAGTTCATTTTTGCCAAGGAGACAAATGAATTAACGAAAGTAGAAACTTCTAAAATACTACATGAAGTAAGTCAGCTTCTTCCAACACTTTGTAAAGTTGATGAATCTCAAATCTCTGTTAAACACAAATATAATATAGAACCTGGAAATATTTGTTTTATTTGACTGTATGTTTTATTGGTACTAAGTATTAAACCTATGCCTGCCTTACAGGTATGTATAGTACGAGTAAACATGACTAATTATAGAGTAATCACCCACAGTCTTCCCATAGATGTTGACCAAACGTGCCAAATGGTAGTAAAGTCTCTGATTCTATTTGATTTTCTGTTAAAATATCATAACATACCTGCAAAATACATAAACAATCAAAATAATACAAGAAATAGTTTTGTCCCGCTAGCTTGTACTAATCGAAACACTGTGAAACGGGGGCGTTTAAGAAAAAACTTTCTGTAAGTAGAGGGGTGAAAGTGGGGCAGAGTGTAGCATCACAGTGACGTGATGCCGAAACCAAGCACTTTCCGTTTCTAAGAGCACTGTCACTTTCAATTCGTGCCGAAAATGACGTCAATGCTTGTGACGTTTAAGCGCGTTGAGTTTAGGATAAGTGTCAGTTCAAGTCCATTCAAATTTACACCGTAACTCAATGCAGTAAAATAGTTTGTACGTCATATCATCGAAATGACGTAGGAGCGACGAAAGAAAGCACTTTCCGTTTCTAAATTCACTGTCACTTTCAATTCGTGCCGAAAATGACGTCAATGCTTGTGACGTTTAAGCGCGTTGATTTTAGGATAAGTGTCAGTTCAAGACCATTCAAATTTACACCGTAACTCAATGCAGTAAAATAGTTTGTACGTCATATCATCGAAATGACGTAGGAGCGACGAAAGAAAGCACTTTCCGTTTCTAAATTCACTGTCACTTTCAATTCGTGCCGAAAATGACGTCAATGCTTGTGACGTTTAAGCGCGTTGAGTTTAGGATAAGTGTCAGTTCAAGTCCATTCAAATTTACACCGTAACTCAATGCAGTAAAATAGTTTGTAGGTACGTCATATCATCGAAATGACGTAGGAGCGACGAAAGAAAGCACTTTCCGTTTCTAAATTCACTGTCACTTTTATTTAGTGACGAGAATGACGTCAAACGAAATGGATAGCTCTTTTATTGTTTGAAGGAGTATGGGGCAAGCCAATCTGAGTAACACAAGAACACAATCTCTTTTATTGGAGCGAAGCATTCTTCCCGATTCCGATTTTCGTTTGTCCGCCAACTCCTACCAAACTATTAGAGATATCAGGATCAAATTTAGCCCGTTACACGACATCTAGCCATAGATGGTTAATAAAAAATAAAATTGAAAATCGGACATACCACGGAGGAATAATCACCGAACTTATAATTTGCACTAAACCTAACGTTTGCATATTCTAGGCTTCCTACTTCCGATTAGTATGTGGTTTGTCTAAAAAACAAGCAATTGCAATTTTAAAAAAAGTTCATTTTTAATATTTTTTTAATTATTTAAGTACTGCGTACTACGTGGCTACTTTCTTCTTGTATTTGTTAATCTGTTCTTTGTTATGCATGTCACGAATAAATGTTTTTGTTTTTCTTTCTTTCTTTCTTACTGGAGTGAAATTTTTCAGCCAACCTATTCGCCATATATTACTTACCATATTGAAATAAAATACTTTCTATCGAATAAACAGCTGGGTGAAGGTCGTCTTATATTCAGATCTCCTACAAAAAAAAGATGCCGCCGAATTGAGATCGTCCTCCTTTTATAAAGTCGGTTAAAAACAACTCGTACAACCTCGTAATCTGTTTCACATTCGTGACCGCCAAAACCAAGGTGGCCCCGAAAACCCCAAAATAATGAGGATCAATGCAATGAAGGTGAAGGTCACGCGGGGAGGCCGCGGATCGGGGTGACCTACACTAGAAGGTCACGAGATCGGGGCAACGGGGACGCGCAACTGGGGCACTCGTGGAATTGGGGGAGCTGGGTCATCTAGTCTTGGATGACGATTGGTGTTACGTACAGTGCATAGCTCTTGACCTCCTAAGTCATCTTGTACAAAATACTGGACATAATACAGTCTCTGAAATACAAATCTAGTACAAATGAAATAAAGTGGAATTTCATTTGTTTTTATGGCAAATTGTCATAATGGTAAAGTTTAAAAACTGACAATAGATTTGACCTATTTCGTTGTATGGTGTGTGACTGTGTGAGTGAAGTAAAGGTTGAGTCCCTCTCTTTCACTCCCTCTCGTAAGCTCTTATGGAAGTCTAACTCACTTTACCCTAACTCGAAAGATTAAGACCTCTTTCACTGTTTATCAACTTTTATTGTCAATGGTTCGTTTTCTAATGGTTTAATGGGGGTTTTGCAATTAAAATATAAGTTATAGAAGGATTTAAATTATTAGAAGTATGCCTTTGCGTTCCTTTACCTACCTCTTTTCCCAAACGTTATTATTTTAGTCCAAACTGCCTCTAAATATACTACAAAAAAACGATTTTTAAGAGATTTTCAACTTTAACAATAAGTGAGTATGGTTAGATATAAATCGGTATTTGATACTTAATAAGCCTAGTGAATAGTTTGGGTCAATATGTTTAAGAATGTAGGTAGTCTATTTATTGATTTTTGACAATACAGACACTTTTTATCTTTCTGTTCATAATTCAGACATAGCTAATAGAATATTGTAAAAAAAACAAAGTATAAACGTGATAAAATTCAATAATATTTATTTAAACACATATCACTTTGTGAAACAAAGCACTTTGACAGTTAAAAACTTTCCCGCCAAAATTTCGCGCCAAAACGTCAAAAGTAAGCGGCCGCGTGACCTCAATCTCCCTCAGAGTGACATCGTAACCTCCTTACAGCTGAGAGAAACCAGTGAAATCGACTCCCAGCTGGTGTGACGTAGACGTTCACTTTTTTTCGACTGACGTAGCCGCATTTAATCCAAGTTATTTGCTGTTAGCAAAATTCCAAGTGTACTGTTATATTTAAAAGAGGCTAGATTTTTACTGCATTGTTAAGTTTGTCGTTTTGAGACGTTAAGTGAGCGTTCACTTTCGGTGATGTGACGTAGTGTCGGTGAATACGTTTGCGCTCTCTTTTTAGTAGAAACGCTAAGTCCAATGATTTATTCTATTCTCTATTATTACTATGCAGGTAGCCGCCATTTTGCTATCAGGCCCCTAAAGGGAAGAAATAGGGAGAGTAGCGGGAAACTAGTTAGCGGACGAAGTCGCGGGCGAGCAAAACACTGCCCTACTACGGAGAAAAGGCATATGTGCAATTATTTGATGTGCCTTTTTTCCGTAGGAGGACAGAACAGTAGTAACTCAAAATACAACTGTATTTTAAAATCAACTTTAATACAACGTCTGTGAGCTTGAAACAAAACTAACAAGGATTTTGAGTTGATACTGTTTTGATCAGTGCGTATATAAGTATGTTTATCGTTGCTTAGTACCAACATTACGAGCTTACAGCTTAGTTTGGGCCTAGGTCGGTTATGTAATTATGAATATGACAGTGTTTGTAACCCCCGACACAAAAAAGAGGGGCACTCCTAGCACCGGAGCCATCGCGCTGCTTCATGAGTTCCTTGCTCGGATGCGGGAGGCCGACGGCCTTAAGCTGCTTCCTAAATTTAAATAAGCTCCAGGGTAATGTCTGGCTGTGATGTTCCCTGCTTGATTTATATTGAACCCCTTTTATATTTTTAAGTAAGATGTGTAAATGTTAAACTAAAATGATTTAATTTAAAAAAAAACTAACCTACTCAAATATTAAAGATGTAAATAATAATCACCACTATAAAATAGAACACCTCCTCTAGCAGGTCCGCTCGCGGCATGGTCCCTATAACACTGGCTGCATTACCTCTCTGGATAGCTAGCCCAATCCTTTGCTTACCGCACCAGCTCTAGGATCTCCGGAGGTGTCTATGAGCCGGGATGACAGGGCCTTAATAAAGCTTTTCATATAAGTGCAAATGTTATTTTTAGTTCTTGTCTTAAATTTTTAGCTTTTCTGTTATCTAGCTGGGCGCTTTGTACACAAGACATTGTTTAAATAAATAAATAAATACAGCCTGCGATGGCAGTAAGTACATACCTGTATTCATCAATTGGCAATGGTGTCTTCTCTCTATCATACACTTCAAATATTTTCTTAAGCTGTCTCTTTCTCCTATCTAGCGCCGCCTGTGTTGGCTGGGAAATATGCTTGCCATACACGGGATGCACGTGTATTTTTAAATCTGTAGAAGAAAATAGCAAAAAAAAACTTCTGAAAAAAAATGCTTTTATTTTTACTACCGAGTCTTGATCCTTGATAGAAACAGAATATTATAGACATCAAAAAAAATCTTAGCCAAAATTGAACTTGTTTGACTAAGAAGGTATTAAAAAAAAGGAAGGTATTTAACTTGTGGGAGGACCTTGTGCAGGGTCCGTCCGGGTTGGTACCACCATCTTATCCATTAACCTACCGCCAAGCAGCAGTGTTCGCATCGTTGTGTTCCGGTTTGGGGATAAGACAGCCGGTGAAATGACTAGCATAGAGGCATTCCATCTTAGTCTTCAGGGTTGGCAACGCATTTGCAGACTTGTGAATGCGGATGTCTATGGGTCACAGTTTCCACTTACCATCAGGTGGCCTGTGTGCTCGTTTGCCTTCCAATGCTAAAAAAAAAAAAGAAAAGTATATTTACTAGGTGTCCCAGTTTTTGCTTTTCACTTTGTACGGTGGAAACCAACTTTATGTGATTCGTAATGATTCTAATTATCGCACTGCCAGATCAAAAGTGTAGTAACTCAAAATACAACTGTATTTTAAAATCAACTTTAATACAACACCTGTGAGCTTGAAACAAAACTAACAATGATTTAGAGTTAATACGCTTTTGATCTGGCAGTGCGTTATGTAAGATACCACTGAAAAACTTATGTAAATAAAACATGAAATTAATATTTTTTTCGGGACATGGACATAAGGAAAAACTACAAAAATCTAGGAAACTAGTGAAAATCGATGAACATGGGGTTAAATCGACAGCTTTTTAGTTGCTCTATCAGCCCTAGGCGGGTTGACGGTCTTTTATGCGACACACGTTTCCATATCGCCAGAAATATCTACACGGCCCTATGCCGCTAACAATAAGGTCTAAGTAAAGCTTGTCCCAGAAAAAAATGTCGCTCATTATTAGTTGGGATTGTATATCAGGATGAAATCTAAAGAGGTTTGAAAACTATGTTTCCCGTTAGGATGCTCTATAATGTATAAATAAAAATAAAAAAAAAAACGTTGTCAGTACTAGATGTTCAACGATGTCGTTGGTGCAAGAAAAGTTACACGAATTTATTTTGTACAAATATGTTCAATATAAAGGCATCTCTGCGAAGAAAGTGGCGTCGGAGCTGAAAACGTCTACAAGAACCGTTCAAAGGGTTTTAAAACGGATCAGGGAGACAGGTGGTATACGGCGACGGCCTAGAAGTGGAAGTAAACTAGGGTTTGTAAATCAGAATATCGAGAAGAAGATTATAACAGCTTTACAGAAAAAACCTACCCTCTCTGTACGAGACTTGGCCAAGAAGTTTAAAACCTCAAAATCTACAGTGCAACGAGTGAAGAAAAATTGTTTTATAACAACGTTTAAACAAACTAAAGTGCCTAACAGAAATGCAAAACAGTCAAAAGAGTCTAAAACGAGATCTAGAAAGCTTTATTCAAAAATGACTAAGAAAAAATATTGTACTGTTATGGATGACGAAACATACTGCAAGCTTGAATTCAAATGACTTCCAGGACACCACTATTATTCTGGAACCGACTGAAAAGTAATAAGTGAAGAGTATAAGGTTATCAAAATGGATAAATTTGCAAAGAAAGTTCTCGTGTGGCAGGCGATCTGTTCATGTGGCAAACGCAGTACACCATATTTTGCTAATGGAAGCATAAATGGTGATATATACCCGAATGAGTGCCTCAAAAAACGATTGGTGCCATTCATTAAGAGGCATACTTCACCTGTCCTGTTCTGGCCTGATTTGGCCACGTGTCACTACACGAAGGAAGCAATTGAGTGGTACAAAGCAAATAATGACGATTTTGTTGAAAAAACTCTCAATCCTCCCAACTGCCCGGAGTTACGACCCATTGAAAAATATTGGGCTCATGTGAAACAGAAGCTTTTAAAACATAAAAGTAATGCTACTTCAGTTCAAGACTTCAAGCAGAAGTGGAATGAAGCTTCCAAACTGATCACCGATGACGATGTACAAACTTTGATGGCAGGGGTCAAGGGAAAATTAAGAAGTTTCTGGATGAACTAATCCTAAACTGGTCTTTATGCGTAAATAATAATATTTAAAGGAATATCAAATAAAACGGTATTAGAAAATTTGGTGAATTTTAATATTTAATACGGAATCTTTAAAAATTTATAAGCGACATTTTTTACTGGGACAAGCTTTATACAAAAATTTGACACGAATCCTCTTTAGATATAAATGCTTCTGACTGCACATACCTGATAAGTCCGCAGCTTGACTAGAGGGTTTGAATTCATCCTCGGATAATTCATCTGAAGCAAAACGTTTGGTGAGCAGAAATATCTATAGATCAGATATCTTCTAAAGAAATAAATAAAATACTACAAAGATGCAATACAGAACCTCGGAATACATAGTATCTCAAAGCTAAGGCCGAATAAAAGCACCTAAAGCGCTCTTAAACTCTCAGTTTATGATTGAAATAAGTAAATGAAAGTACAGACGGAAAAAAGTTTTTTTTTTAACTGTGACGTCTGCTCATACTCATATTATAAACAAGAAAATAAAAATGTTTGTTGGTTTGTCTTACGCTTTTACAGTAAAAACGCTAAACAGACTTTAATAAAAATTATTATGGCTACTTTGAACCCTGGGAAAACACATACATAAAGTACTTTTTATCCAAGAAATTTTACCTATATAATCATTTCAAAATTACAAAATTTCGTCAAACAGCTGGCCAATTTGCTGGCGAAAAATGTGCAATGTTAATATTGTACTCGTAATTTTGCCTCTTTCTCTGACTTGAACTTGTACTTGACACCTCATATAACGCGGCCTCTGATTGATGGGTCACTGATGAAGTCATACTTACTACTTGTGGGAGTGGGAGGACCTTGTGCAGGGTCCGTCCGGGTTGGTACCACCATCTTATCCATTAACCTACCGCCAGGCAGCAGTGTTTTCATTGTTGTGTTACGGTTGAGGGATAAGACAGCCGGTGATATTATGACTAGCATAGAGGCATTCCATCTTAGTCCTCAGGGTTGGAAGTGAATTTGCAGTCTTGTGAATGCGAATGTCAATGGGTCACAGTTTCCACTTACCATCAGGTGGCCTGTGTGCTCGTTTGCCTTCCTATGCCATAAAAAAATGTCGATAGTTGGTCGAAAGATCTCCTTTGAATTCAATGTAGACACTTCTTTTTGGTATAAGACTATTCAAGTATTACTTAATTAAGCAGACTTCTCGCCATTTTTTTTCCATATTGGGGGTTGGGGCATATTATTAACCTTTTTGAACGCCTTACGTTACAAACAAAATGGGTCACTCACACGACAAACATGTTTGCTATGCTATGCAAATTAAAACTTAATTGACAAGAAACAAAGTCTATTTTAATGTTCTTGTATCGGCTGTGGCGTTCAAAAGTTTGAATTGAATAGTTTACCTTCTTCATCAATAGTAGAATCCTTGATCATAGCAGCAGGAGGAACCATGTCGTGTTTCGCTGCTTCGAACGTGGCATTGTATATGTCCTCTGAAACGTATGCACTATTAGCTAGTATGGATTATACAATACAAAAACTCTTTATTGAATACCACATACAGCCACACATACGTAATTATAAAAAAAAATGTTTTATAGCGAGTCCATAGCCTCTTCCAGATAATCTTACAAAGAAGATATTATTAAAATAAACAACAGAAATTGGTAGGCAGTGCAAATTGAAATAAAAAATCTAAATATACAAATAAATATGTAAAAGGAATGTATTTTGCTACTTATGTTTTGCACTGCATAAAGCAGTTTAAAATAACAAAAATAAAGTAGTAAAACTTGATATGATCATATATTGAAATCAACGCCACCTAGTAGATAATTTATGAACTTCTTGGACCCCAACTAAACTACGTCCCTACTATCTTTAAATTAAGGTTCACATTCACATTATTACGTGTTGCAAACGAGGTACAAACATATACATTAAATTATTTACATGCATAATATGTATAATATCGAAATACATTAATTTGTATCACCGAGAGAATATAACACGGATAATACTCTATCAACTAACTAAGTAGTTACACATAACAAACACAGATGGCGCTAAACTCACTTATTCCATTTTCATAGTCTCCCCATATCCTTGCAATTCTTTCCATAGAGTTCTCACTTATGCTGGCTCTGATAGGCTCCTGTACTGAGGTGTTCAGCTGTTCTATGACAGATTTGTCGAACACCGGAAAACCTTTTTCGTTTATTCGTTTGTTGGAGTGTAGCCAATGTAAAGCTTGCGATGCTGCTTTTTCGGCGGCTTGTCGCTTTGATAATGCTGTTCTGAAAGCATATTACATTTAATTACAATCGGCATATACGAGTATTTATCACATATCTTTGTTTTGTGGCATGTCATTTGTGTTGCCTCTACGACTTCACCAATGTCAGGTTTATGGAAAGCACATGTTTATGGAGAAAGTGATCAAGTTTGAAAAGGCGAGTAATATTTATAAAATATTTAGTTCGTTCGTTGATCAAATCATTCATTAGGTGAATGTGTGAAGCACTATTAAAATAAATGTGGTATCATTATTTCACAGAATGACATTTAGCTCTGTCATTTTACTGCAGTGAATTAAAAGTCAGACCTTAGTTAGTAGTGAGCTTCCTACGAAGCTAGCGGTCCTGGGTTCAATTCCCGGTATGGGCAAATATCAAATATCAAAGAGTCTTGATGTTTGTTTGTTGGATGTTTTCTTTGTATATAAGTACTTATTTCTCTATAACTATTTATATTGTTGACTAGTACCCATATTACAAGCTTAGAGCTTAGTTTGGGACCAGATGAATTGGTGTGATACTGTCCCTTGATATTTACAGTTTGGTCGCTCTAATTGCATGGTGAATCAAAGAATGCAAACTATTTAGACGAATGACCTATTTTTATTTACTGACTACATACCCTTCAAATTTAATTTTCTGCGGCCACACGAACGCGTACGTACACGTCCAGTCATTCTGTACGGCTTTCTTCCTTCCTCCCTTCGGGGTGACCACGCTTTGTTTATAGTAAATGTCAAAAACATTGTTCGGTGATTTGGCGGCAAACTCATTTAGTGTCACCCGTGGCTGAGGGAATAGCGACAAGAGTGTTGTTATTTCTGTAACAGAATAATTAATATTAATATGTAATAATAAATAATAATCAGGCCAGTGCAGCAGCTGATCAGGCCCAAACCATCAAGCGCCGCAAATATTCATCATTATTAAATAATTACGAATTTGTGGCACTTGCAGTGGAGACCATGGGACCTTGGTCAGCTGATATGAAAAGCTTTATTAAGGCTCTGTCATCCCGGCTCATAGACACACCGGAGATCCTAGAGCTGGTGCTTACCTCTCCCAAAGGATTGGGCTAGCTATCCAGAGACGTAATGCAGCCAGTGTCATAGGGACCATGCCGCGAGCGGACCTTCTAGAGAGGGTATTCTTTTTATAGTGGTGATTATTATTTACATCTTTAATATTTGAGTATTAAATAAGTTTATTTTTAACTTTTAATTGTTAACATTAATAAATATATGTGTTCTACAATATTTTAAATATAAACATTTATAAGAATTAAAGATGTTTTAATATTTTTATTCTATACCAGTTCCAGTAGAATTTTTCATTTATCATTTAGCATGACTAATGCACAGATTTCATATTAAAAATAGTTTTGAAATATTGCTTACTCACTTTAAATGAATGCAATTGAAAATGTCTGTCAGCAAAATGTCCATATAAAATTAGCTCCGGGTGATAACGTTTTTTACCCCTAAAACAAGTCCGATTGCCACGAATTTTGAACATGTTGTGTGTATGTTTCTGTTTTTTATTATTTATATTTGTTTCTTTCCAACAAATATTTTCTGGTAAAGGAAAACGTACAGACCTGGGTATTTCATAATATCAACAACATATTGAAAAACCGTAAACATTTTCGCATTTTGGATGAAAAATCTTAGCCTGACAAACAGTGCTAGTAGCCTAGTGGCTTCGGGTAGCAAATCATCATAGCAATGTACCAAGTTCAATCCTCAGTGACTACTAACCAATTTAACCAATCCCTTTAAAGTTCTATCTATACAACTAAGTCTTTTTAAAAAGTTGTTGAACTGTGACATATTCAATACATCATCCATCTTCAATTTTCTTTTTGTATCACGAAAACCCCATTTGATTTGTCAATTGTAAAGACGTTACCAACCAATTTCCAAGGTTAAAAATAACTAAATGATTTTATTGACTCACCTTTCTCTTTCTGTGTATTTTGAAACTCTGACACGTCGCCATCTAACAAGCCTTTTGAGTAATTTCTGTGTGCTTGACATTTGTGGCAAGTATTTACACATGCTATTGAGTATAACTTGTCAACTTTGTGTTTTGTGACAATACTGCTAGCTGAAAAAATGTTACAAAATAAATAAGTATGTTTAAGTTATACACTAATACGCTGGTAAACATCTTAGCCTAATTGTGCAAATTGTGGTTACAGAGTTATCAACAAGTTTTTTAGAGTTGTTGGTAATTCTGTAGCTCTGCCTACCCCACTCTGGGAATGAAGGCGTGAAGGTATGTATGTATGTATGTATGTAAGTTATGAGTAACGGTTCAAACATGTTTTTTTTATTATTACTTGTTTTTTCAGTAAACAAGATTTTTAGCCAAAATGAACCTTTCAACTAGAGTTGCCGCGAATACTCGCTATTATTCGGTATTCGGCATTACTCGTCATTTTTTTGATATTCGTCGAATACCGAATAATAGCTAGTATTATTCGGCATTCGGCGAATAGTCGTCTAAAATAAACTTTTATCGAACAAAAAAACTAACCACTTAATTTTTTTTTTTTTTTTTATTATTTTCCCTAATAAAACAATACACAATATCAATTATTATCTGTAATATGTGCCTGTGCCTATCATATTGATGAAATTAAATTAGTTAGGCTTTTTAATTAATATTTAATATCTAACAGAGGCAGATTGTAGTGCAAAAAACAATTTTTTCTGCACATTCGGGAGCAAGTCGGTTTCGTTTTTCCTCGTAAATTAAACCTGCCTCGGAAATAGTCTTTCTGAATAAAGTCCTGCAATAATAAACGCCGGGTTATACTAAACGGGGTATTCCCCGTAAACTATGTACAAGAAAAGGGTTGCCACTTGTCAGCATTTAAAAATTGAAAATTAAATTTACTACATAATATATGTAGGTATGTATAACATGAAACAGATTTCTTTAACTTTATTGTTTTCTTTTGCTCACAACCTTAGAAGAAATTAGAAATATTTTTAAAGTGTTTAATATTTGTTTTATGTCGAATAGTAATGTCGAGTTATTCGACTATTCGCCAAACTGAATGGCGATTAATCGGTATTCGACTATTCGCTATAACCACTATTCGCGGCAACTCTACTTTCAACCTACTTTAAAACATAGGAGGTTCTCAGCATGGCGTTTTAAATCAGTTTTGATACAATTGTTTTTATTTCAGTGAATATTGAACAATGAGCAAAGGTAGCTTAAGTTTTTAGTAGTAACTATATTTTTCTATATAATATTGGTCTGGACAATAAATCACAGTCCTCAGAGTTAACTTCTCAGTACCCTAGAACCAACTTGAGAGAAAGGAGCAGATTGTCAAGTTATCAGAATCTCTTTATTTTCATGTACAGGGATTAAAAATATCTTTACACTACATTTATATTTAGCAATTGACTTCAGGTGTGTTATGTGATGCTAACGAGTTACATAATGAGTCAAATAAAAACATGAAAGCAAAACTATGTTATAAATTATTTCTCAACACAACTCTGGCCAAGTATTGACAAGTGCACTTATTAAAATCTTAACCTCTTTAAAAGAGCACTCTATAAATACCAGTTAAGTTAAATATTTACTGAAAGCAAATTACAAAAAGGTCAATTTACCAAGGTAATTGTTGAATAGCTGTCTAATCTATAAGAGTAGTAAGTTGTTACTTTTTAAATAACCTCAGACACATTAGTTGCAGACCAAATATACATTAATACAAGTGAACATAGCTTGCAAAACTACATTAACTCAAAAACTAAACAGTGCTTATTATTCTGTTCTCTGTGTACATTAACGCCCACAGTTATGTCTAAATTAAGAAAAATAGATTACTTACCTACATAATTTCTAGTGGGAATTAATTTACTAACAATAGCATAGTTATTAACGCCAGAAATCAAACTTTTTCTGTAAACACAAAAACGTGTAGTAAAACTTCTTGAAAACATTTTGTTTTGATTTGCTGAAGCTTAGTGTGACTGATTATTATCCAGTTATGTTTTTCACTTGTTACTTGTTTCTAATTTACCATATTAATGAATTTCCATTTTAATAAAAAGTCGGCTTTATCTTTCCCTTTTCGTGCCGGAATTTTCTAAAACACAAGGACGGACACAAGCAGCAGCATGGCCAGCATGCATGTGACAGTGACAGACATTTGACAGTTTTAAGACGTTTTCAATACTTGACCAATTGGATTTTGATGCCGACGTGATGCGTGACGTCAAATTGGTATCGAATAAGTGTTATAATAAGAGTTTTAGAAAAACAATCATATTGCGGAAAAAAATGAATTATATTGATATTCATTAAATCCTTTTATTGTGGTGGTCTATAATGGTGGGCATTTATTATGACGTCAACGTCACATCGTCACGTAAATACGTACACGTGTATGTGGTTTGCTGTCACGAGCATTGAAAAATGCCTGTTTGTATAGCTAACTAGGGATTATCCCAAGCACAATGAAAAGCGAAATGTTTTTAAAGCCTAGATTCTAATAAAAAACCACTAACAAAAATCTTAAATGTTACTTTTTGCTTTTGTTTTTGTATGCATGTATGGTTTTAATAATTACCTACTCGCATAATGAATGTCCTACTTACAACTTTAAAAAACGTATTATCAATGCAGATTTTTCGATTTCTTATGTAAAAATATACGCGATTACATTGTATAATTTAAGTTTTATTTACAACACAGAGCAGGTATTTTTACACCTACTACCACCAAATAGAAAGTTACGTTTTAAATCCTTCAATGAGAGCAGCAGCGGATAGAAAACAGAATATTATTGGCGGTCCATACCGTCATACGTGGGTAATTCTAATAAAAGTGGCACAGACAGGCTAAAGTTTCTCCAAAAAAAAGAGTAGTAGTTTTTTACCTTCTTTGCTTAGAATAAGCTTCTTGGTGTTCCAATTGTTACATATTTATAAAAGGGAACGGAATATTCATGAAAATAAAAGAATTATGGCTTGTTGAAATATGGAGATGCAGGTGAAAGTGTTATTAGACAGGTTAGAAGAGAAAAGGTTCCAGGTTAAAGAGAGTTATATTAAAATACAAATTACTATAAAAAAGAAATTCCCTACATTTACTTTGGTAGAGCACAGTTAATGGGTACTGCTTCATAAAGCATCTGTACAGTTTTTCAGGGAAATTATATGTAAGTTATTAAATTTAAAATATTTAAAATATTCATTCACTTTAGCTTGCCAATAGTCACATTAACCTGCACAATGTCTCTTTAACCTGTCAAGAGTTACATTAACCTGTGCCTAACCTTATCTAACCAAGTTACAGGTAAAAGTTACACAGGTTAGAGTTAAAAGTATATTTACAAGACATTTACTCTTAAACCGACGAAAATATGAATGTTCCACTCTTAGTAATATAAGTAGATACATCAGAATACCACGTTCAAATGATTATTTAATTATGTCCCATACCGTTAACATTAAATAATCGAGACAAGATAAAGTTAACATACCCGTTACAAACTCCAGATTACCGCATTTGATCACTAATTTCCACAAAACTATGACAGATAGTCTCCAACCGTTTCGTATAGTGGAGAGCCAAACACAGGCCGAATGTTTAGCGAGAAATATAGTGTGCCTATTATTTTTCGTATGTGAGTGAGATACAATATCACCGACACACAGGTTACAGTTAAAATATCACTGGACAAACTGTCGTGTGTTAAAATTGATGTATATGCATATATTTTTAAAACCATATCATAACTATTGAATGTCATAATATTCTTCTTGAAATATATTATAAAACATATATAATAAAATATACACAAATAGTTCAAAGACCTTAAAAACTGGAAGCAAGTCGCATTTGGACAAAACAGGTTATAGTAAAAAATGGTGCCTACCATTTTTTTTTAACAAATTTAATGTTTTTTTTTTTAAAAAGTGCCTTGGCCTCGATGCACATGGTCGGTGCTTATCTATGAACGTTTTTAGTTTTTCTGAAAAACAAACATTTAACACACTTTGTATTCAAAAACTCATTGACAGGTTACGGTGCCACTTTTTTTAGAACGACCCACGTGACACTTAGAATAACAATAATGACACATTATGTCATAGAAACCTACACCATGTAACCAATGAAGTTTTGAAGAAGAACTTTGTGAAGTTTGACGCGTCGGCGGTTGTACAAACAGCAACACTCTTAACTGTACACCGGTGGACCTTATTACAAAAGGCGTAAGGTTTACCGATGGACAGTTATCTTATCAGTGTGGGCGATGGTATGAAACTATCACTATCATTATAAAAATATGTTATTGTAGCATGTTAACTCTTTATTGCACAAAAATATAAAAATAACAATATTAATATTATTAATATCAAACTAATGTACAAAGGCGAACTTATCCCTAAATGGGATCTCTTCGAGCTAACCCTGAAGTAGATGAGTAAGGACAATGCATGAGGCTAGACATATTATACAAGTTTGAACAAAAAAACTACAAAAATAGATGATAATACATAAAAAATAAATAAAGATTAAACAAATAAACCAGTACTCAAACTAATATAAACTTACGTATATAATACTTATACATATAACTTTCGAGAAGGGTAGAAACTTGAAGAGTAAGTAAGTAAGGATTTATTAACAAAAAGGTACAATGTTCTTAAAAGTAATATCCGGCGGACCCCAAACTAGCCTGAGCCTGTATCTTGGGCGTCCAGTGAGTGAGGTTAAGCACATGTTTAGATTCGGAGTGTACATACGAGTAATAGACAAAAATATAGTAGGGATAGGGATGTACAATGGATGAACTTTTGCCTTTAAGGGATCTCTTTCAGTTAACCCAGTGAGCGATTAACAAATAATTAATGACAACGAATAGCATGAAGCCAAATCCAAGTATAAGATACATTGGATATTATGGCTTACTCTAGATCTAGATGCTCATGCTGGTGTAGGAAGAGAGGACGATAGAGATATCTCTCTCCAGGCGGGTGTTATGCCTGGGGACCGAACTCCATTGGGATGCAGTGTCAGCCGACTGTAGAAACTTCGTTAGCGCGATGTAGAACACTTAGTTCCGCTGTCTGACGCTGGTGGCGGTGGCGAGTTGTTTGATACAAGTTGCCGTTAGATGTCGCTAGGTCGCCACACTGGTATAAACTTGAACCTTATAGCCTAGTTTGTAAGGTAGCCATTTGAGCGGATTATTTTTACATAATATATTTCCTTTCGTTCTGAACTGATAAAGATAAGCTCTTTATGACCATTTGGACATCTTAGAAAAATACCTACCACTAATACTACACTTCGTTAAACAACCCAATTCTAAACGATCGACCAAACTTGGTAAAAATTTAGCGATTTTTAGCGAACTTGAAATCTTAAAGATCAGCTTACGAATAGTGAGAATATTCATTTTGTTATGAACTTTTTTTTTTTTTTTATAGTATGGGAAGGCAAACGAGCACACAGGCCACCTGATGGTAAGTGGAAACTGTGACCCATAGACATTCGCATTCACAAGACTGCAAATGCGTTGCCAACCCTGAGGAATGGAATGCCTCTATGCTAGTCATTTCGCCGGCTGTCTTACCCCCAAACCGGAATACAACGATGCGAACACTGCTGCTTGGCGGTAGGTTAATGGATAAGATGGTGGTACCAACCCGGACGGACCCTGCACAAGGTCCTCCCACAAGTCAATATTTTCTATGCAATAAGGTACAATATGAATAATTATTATTTTTAGATCAGGATTTTTTCGGATTTTTTGGTCCATAAACTTAGGGGATAAGGGGGACGGTATTCTTTTTAATATTTTTAAATATAACTCAAAAAACACGTGAAGGAAAATAGAAAAAAAAAAGTTTTTTGCGGATTGAGCCCTTTAATATGACTCCTTTTCAAATATTTACAAAAATAATTTCATATTGTTTTCACTAAAAACAGATAAGTTATACAACTATGCCAAATTT
This sequence comes from Acleris emargana, assembly GCA_927399475.2. Classification (NCBI taxonomy): domain Eukaryota; kingdom Metazoa; phylum Arthropoda; class Insecta; order Lepidoptera; family Tortricidae; genus Acleris; species Acleris emargana. Next base: position 4,503,254 of record OV656858.1, read on the forward strand.
CAAGTTGATAGCTTGTATAGTTTCAGAAAAAAACTACTCTGACATACAGGAAGAAAGACACACACCGAAGCCTAAAAAGAAGGGTTTACCCGCCCAAGGATTATTGTCTTATTAACTGAATATGCAATCAAATGCAATTTTTAAACAATGAATATGATAAAAAACAATACTTGAGACGGGACGCGACCACGGTCAATCCGGCTGTCAAGGTTATTCGGATTTAATGTTGTGGATACAATTCTTTATTTTTTACTACTTAACTGCTATAATGCTAATTATATTTCTTGTGAATCAGATAAGAACTTTGATTCTTTAGGTATAAGGCTGTGTAAGTCGACTTGATTCTTATTATCTTCTGCAGGTGGTACGGTCGGTCTTATAGCTGACACTTTAGTGCTCTGTCACCTTAACGTCATGGTTGAACTGCTGCATTGATCTATCATCATCATTATCATCATCATCATCATCATCATCATCATCATCATCATCAGCCGTAAGACGTCCACTGCAGCCTTCCCCAAGGTTTTCCTCAACGATCGGTCCTCTGCTGCTGTCTTCCAGCGGTTCCGCACGACGTTTAAGGATTGCTACGTCTCCTGGCTCGCGGTCTTTAAAACTGATCTATCAAAAGCATTAAAGCGACAAGGTACAAGGTAGTAAAGTACTGCCAATGAGACGAGATTATTATAACAATACATACTTATTTTATTATTATTTAATTCTATCTAACCGAATTTCAAAATAACCCATGGATGGATGACTATATAAAAACACAAAATTGGATAAGTACTTATAATTATGGTTAGTAAACTACATCTAAATATTGGCCTTTATTTCCATATTTTTAAAGTGGGAAATATGGAAATAAAGACCAATCAGCAGAGTTAATGCAAATAGGTTTTAATAACAACTGAACGTTTAGAGCTTCAGAGCCAAGGCCCTGCCCATGGTAGCCCTTTATTTAGCCCAATTTCATCAACTTGAGTATGACATATCACCGAGACAATTCAGGGTACAGTCTACAAAGAGATATGTAAATATTTTGACCTTATTGTTTTTTTAATAAGGTTCAAAATTGGATACATCTCTTAGTAGTGGACTGCACATGGTGTAGCTAATAAAGGTTAGTGACAGAAACTGGTCGACTTTGCAAAGTATTTACAACAGGGATTATTCATGAGTTTTCAATACAAGCTGATTCATGTAAGAAAATGTTGAGTTTTTTTTAAAGCTATAAATATAACCAAGATATTTATATGACAACAAAGTTTGGTTTTTTCTCATTCTAGCACAACAGAATTTAACATGGAGTTTGTAAGGATGACTTGTTACATGACGTCACAGTGCTATTGGATCTCTCTGTCTAATTAGCAGTAAAATCGTCGGTGTTACTGCAAAACCGCGTTGTAACTAACAAATTTATGATAGAGCAAAATAAACCTTACAGTCTTATCAAAAAGGTGCAACTTGCTCCTTATTTAAAATGTTACTTACGCGCGAAATGCTGTATCATTCGTATTTCTTAGCCGATTTTAAATTTAATTTAAATTTCAGTGATCTCTTTTAAGGCATTTTCATATATTGTTGACAAATCATCGGTGATAGTGCCAAACCGCGTAACTAACAAATTTATGATAGCGCAAAATAAACCTTACAGTTTTATTAAAAAGGTGCATTTTGTATGTATGTATGTATGTAAACTCTTTATTGCACATAAACAATTACAAGACATGTTTGCATAATATAAATAGTACATAGGCGAACTTATCCCATATGGGATCTCTTCCAGTTAACCTTGGAGTAGAAAGAGCAAGGACAATGCCGAAGGATAGACAAATTAACAAAATTTCAGGAAATAACAAATAGTACATACAACAGAGAAATTGGAAGAAAATAAAATATCTTCCTTAATAAGATACATACCTACCTAAACAAAGAAATAATATAATTTACAATATAATACTACCACACATACGTAAACAACAGTTAAAACCTACAACAGAAGGATCAACACTCAGGCTCATCCTGTTTATTTAGCCACAACTTCTTTAATCTTTCCTTCAATGAACCGGCAGATTTAGATTGCCTCAAGCACGATGGAAGCTCATTCCATAATTGGACAGAGTGTACCGTGAAAGATTTAGCATAGGTACGAGTCATGTTGGATGGAACGGCAAGGGAAAGGTTAGCACTAGACCGAAGGCGGTGTCCACTACCATCGGCCAAAAAACTAAACCTTTCGGAAAGGTACAAAGGAGAAGAAGGAGTGAAAAGTACATTGAAAAGGAGTGAAAGAATATGCACATCCCTGCGACGGCGGATATATGATCAAAATTCAAAATTCAAAATATTTATTCAGTAAATTGGCCACATGAGGGCTCTTTTACACGTCGGTAACATGGAGTGAATCTACTAGCGCTTCGGACAAGAACATCATTGCGGAGAAGAAGCGCCGCAAGAAACTCCAGCAGAAGGTCATTTTTTTCAATTATTAAATACATAATACTTAAAAGTATCTAAATTACATTACAAGGTAATAAAGTAATAAATAATTATTTTTAAAACTAAAACAAATAAAATCATTACAAATGTAAGGTCAATAAAATACCTAATGTCTAGGAGAACAACATTACGAGGTCTCTACGTCAGGAACGATAATTAAAATAGTTAACTGAATAACAGGTCCAAGGCAAGCGTGAACAGACCGGACCCCACAGACAGCACCCGTTCACGAGTATGACGCGTATCTCAGCCATCGCCTCCCTCAACCATGTGTTCGGGAAGGTGGCGACCCGATCAACGACGCCGCCGTAAGCAAAGACCTTAGAGTGAGCATGACATGCTCATGCTGCCGGACAAAATGTATCAATAATAAAGGGAACTGTCCGGCTAGAAACATCACAATGTGTTCTCATTTCTTAAGTGTCTTGTGCACAAGAACCAATAAAAAATACTAACAAAAAAGGATACATTAGGTAAACTTAAATTTAAATGTCTACATCATTGGCTTAAAGGCATTTAACAATAAGCGCTGCTCAGTGCTCACATATTAAAATTAACCACAATTTCAGTAATAGTCATTTATAGTATAATATCTCAATCTCGATCAAACTCCGCAAACCAAAAATATACCTAATCTAATACAAATGTTTTGCAGACGCTCAAGCTTGTCAAGCAGTTCCTCCATGAGGTCTAGAAACGCTATGTCTCCATAGTCAAGAAGAGGAAGTAATATAAGGAACGAGCAAGGGTAAGCTTAGTGTTAAATGGCAGAAAGTTTTGCAGACGTCTCAAGGAATGCAGGGAAGCAAAGAGTTTACGGCTAACATCATTAACATGGGCTGTCCAGGACAACGTCTGGTCTATCGTGACACCCAAGTTTTTAACAGTGGAGGAGAAGGGGATAGGAGTCCCATCGTAGAAATCTTTGGGCATCACTACACCAGATAGTTTGCTCCTTGTTTAAAATGTTACTTACGCGGTTTTGCAGTTTCACCGACGAAATACGACTTGAAAGATCCCTATTTGAAGTTTGTATTTGTCCAAAAATATTCCATATGCAGTCGTCCAACATATTTTGATCTCTAAGTTTGAATGATTTCTGCTTGTCCAAGGATCATTCATAATGGTGGATGGCGTGGCTGCGAACAAATATTACGTAACATTTGCTAATGAACGTTAATCTTAGTAAGTATTAGGTTATTAGTTTGTTAATTGGCTTTATGTGGAGAAACAGGAAAAATAGCATAGGATAAGAATTCAGTATTACGTATGTCCGTGCATGAATTAACCATGAGCATATTGAATCAATTTTGTATGCAAATCGGAAAATTTGCGGCTTTTTTGCGTAATAAATGCAAACGCCACTTTTACATCAATATGGAATATGCATGGATGTTTCAAGTCGCATTTCCGCTAAACATAAATAGCTAATTAGCAGTGCTCGGATTTCACGGTGCAATACTGCGTGATATAGAGTAGAAATCTTAATACGGATATGACTAAAATCCCGGGATCTGGTTCGAAAAGAAAATGCGATTGTTGGGATATTTATAAATAGATTAAACATATAAAATATTGAGAAAATAATTGTATGCTATTTCAATTTCATACAAACTAATAAAATATAATATCTGTGTGTAGTGTGGTGTATTATATATTTTATTTATATTCACACCCAAAGACTATTTGGCAGATTAATTTTAAACAGAGTATAATAAAAACTAACTTTTTTATATTTTTTTACATACCTAAATTACTTTTGTCAAAATATTTATTTTACACGTTTAAATTGTATTGAAATTTATTTGAAGTAATAAAATCAGAATAATATTTAACAATATAAGTCCCGGAATCCCGGGGTATATCCATATTAGCATAATGTTTGAGGTCATTCACCCCGTGTTGCACCGGGATATCGGATCATTGCTAAATGTCAAATTTTTTTTATGGCATAGGAAGGCAAACGAGCACACAGGCCACCTGATGGTAAGTGGAAACTGTGACCCATAGACATTCGCATTCACAAGACTGCAAATGCACTGCCAACCCTGAGGACTAAGATGGAATGCCTCTATGCTAGTCATTTCACCGGCTGCCTTATCCCTAAACCGGAAAACAACCATTTAAACTCCATGTTAAATTCTGTTTTGCTAGAAAGATAATAGGAACCAATCTTGGGTATTTGTATAGCTATTGAAAAAATGATTTTTGTCGTTAATATTCCTTGGAAGAATAAGGAATATTCACGACTTTTTTCACAGCTAGTAGCTAGGTAATTCATGTAATAAATGTTAAGAAAAAATATTTTTTCAATAACAACAAATAACCAAGATTTGTTCCTATATCTTTCTAGCAAAACAGAATTTAACATGGAGTTTAAATGGTTGTGTTCCGGATGAGGCAAGTAATTAACGCGTTGACGGACAGAACGCCTATAGACGTAGACCTTCGAAAAATATATATGACAGTACGCCTCTCGACGTGCATATTTTCAACCGCCATTAAGACGTAGTGTCACAGCGTGTAATGGTAAGGGTATTGTGATGTGACAGAACGCCGTACGACGTAAGACGTCTATGCAAGAACTGATGCATAATATATACTACTGTAGTACTGTCCATCAACGTGTTAAAATAAATCGTTGGTGAAATTGCATAACCGCGTAAGTACATTTTAATAAGAAGAAAGAAATGGTTAGGACGCATAATGTCCCACTCGCAAAATGTCCCTCCACCAAAATTACGTCCCATTCGCAAAACGTCTTCTATGCAAATGGTCCCTTATGTAAAATACCCCATTCGCAAAACGTCCCTTTCTCAAAAGGTCCCACCCCTTTCGCAAAACGTCCCTTCTGAGAAAGCCCCTTTCGCTGAAAGTCCCTACTGCATAACGCCCCTTTCGCAAAACGTCCCGTCTGCGAAATGACCCATTCGCAAAATGTCCCGTCAAGAAAAAGCTTGTTTAAGTTGAGACTAGGAGTCTTCTCATAAGAGATGGCCTATAATAATCCCTACATTGGCCTTAGTGTGGAATGGGGACTTCACATATGAAAACTTTTCCTTAGTAATTATCACTGTCCACTTCAATGGAGATTAAGAAGGATACTTATAATAATTAAGACGATAAAACAACAAAACAATTGAATACCACTTGTCAGGGCTCTGTCAGGCATGACTTGCTAGTTACCAAAGGTCTTGGTTTTACCAAAAATGAGCGATCATATTCCAATTGAATTTACCAAAAACCAAAAAGGTAGAAAAACTATCTTAAGAGATGGTTACCGGTACAATTTTAATAGAAAAAATAAAAGCGGTAGTACGCAGTGGAGATGTGTCCATCGAGAGTTGTGCAGTGCTTCGATAACCATCAACGATGCTGCGACTACGATTCTACGAGGAACTGACGAAGATCACACGTGTCAAAGGGACTATGTTAGTAACAATGTTTTATTGGCAATAAATGAAACAAAAGAAGATGTTTGCAGTGATTTAGGCCCAGTTGAAGACATATTTGACCGAAACTTAGAAAACATAAATAACTTGGATGCACCGTCTTTTACTTCCAAAAAAGATACATTGTACAGATGCCGGAAAAAGTTTTTGAACGCGGATCGATTACTAGACGACATAAATGAGATACCTGATTGTTTAGCTAACGATTTTTTGATATATGACGATGCTGAGCATGAAGGTGGAAAGACAATGTTTGTGTTTTGTAACAAAACAGCAAGAAAAACAATGAGAAAACTAAAGGAAGCCCAATATTTCGGAGACGGGACGTTCAAAACAGCACCCAGAAATTTCTATCAAGTGTACACTATACATTTAGATATAAAATCAACAAAATCATCTTCCAACGTTGTACCAGTTATCTACGCCATACTTCCAGATAAAACAGAAGAAACGTATATCAAACTTTTCGAATTAATAAAAAACAAACTACGTATAACTATAAAACATTACAAATGTGACTTCGAAATTGCTCCGATGAATGCGATCTCAAGAGTTTTTCCAGACGTTGAAGTCAGCGGTTGTTACAGACACTTTAATGCCGCTGTTTGGAAAAAATCAGCGACATTAAATGTAACTTTGACAGGACAAGGGCGGAAAATTACGAGATGGTGTGCTGCTCTTCCTCTAGTTCCCGCAGAATTTATACCGGCGGCGTGGACATTCATCAGACAAAGCATGCCAGACACTGCTGAAATTAGAACTTTTCAGCAATATTTCGAAAGATATTGGTATCCTAGATACAGCCCGTCAGTTTTGTCTTGTTACGGCCAAATTCACCGCACAACAAATCCCGTGGAAGGCTGGAATAGCCGTTGTAATAAAAAACTGACAAAACATCCAGGATTATTTTGGGCTATACAGAAATTTTTAACAGAAGCAAAGCGTTCGGACAGGAAAATTCGTACAGGCTTGGCTTGCACTCTTAAAAAAAATCGCAGAAACCGGGACATTCATTTCAACAAAGAATACAAAAAAGAGGCTAAAAAACTACGAAGAGGCGAAACAACTGTAAGGGATTTCATAATTTCAATATGTTTTATGCAACAAAATCAGGACTAAAACATTGCGGGGGTAATTAGTAAGCGATTTTTATTAAAATTTGAGGAGCTGATGGTTTTTAGTTAAGTTTAGGATATTTTTTAAGTTCAATTGAATGGTGCGATATCCATAAGTACAATTTTATTAATAAAATACTAAGGAAAAGTTTAATTAGTGTTTTTTATTTTTAAACCTAGCTATTATAGGGAACATTTTGCGAAAGGGACGTTTTGCGAACGGTACATTTTGCGAACGGGACATTTTGCGAACGGGTCATTTTGCGAAAGGGACGTTTTGTGAACGGGACTTTATTTATGTGAAGGGACGTTTTGCGAAAGGGACCTTTTGCAGAAGGGTCCTTTTGCGTAAGGGACATTAAGGAAAGGGACATTTCGCGAAAGGGACGAAGGGACATTCTGCGATTGGGACATTACGCGCCCTAACGAAAGAAATACCTTTTTAATAAGACAGTAAGGTTTATTTTGCTCTATCACAAATTTGTTAGTTACGCGGTATCACCGATGAAATTATTAAAGTAAAGGAATCAAAATTAAAGCTTCTCACGATTTATAAATAAGGAACATTTAATAGTTATAATTATTATAACAGTAACACCGTTGTATTCAGTCCGTCTTTAACCTAAAAACTACATTAAGTACTGAGCCAAAAACTAAAAAACACGTTTACAACAGATATAAATACACCTCTCACTTTAGCATATAAATGCATCACATTGTCTCTTAATTACGACTAAAATGAGTATTTAGTTAGTAAACAGAAGGTTTAGAATATATGCCGGCAAATATCACAGTTGTCGTTGTTTTCTCGATGATGAAATAAATGAAAGGTTTGTTCGCTTTCACACTTGGGGTTGAAATTCTATCAGCGAAGTTGGCTGTTGTAGAGGCAGATGCCACAGTTCCAGATTCCGTAACTTCAATATCTGCCTTATGCACGATAGCAGACACGAATATATTCTCAGCTGTAACCCTTTTAAAACTGGCTAGATCTGGTTCAAAAATGTCATACACACCCATATCATTCAGAGGTTTATTCATGACTACGTTGGTACTAATTTTGAATCTTGGTAGTTTTATATCTACTTCCTCTAAGCCAAACTCTTCTACGTCACTTTGCAGCTTCCTAGTGACATCTGACAAGGTTACATTCTCAAACCTCAAGTAAGTATCAGCCAATCTTGTTTTTGGGTGCGGTAGAATCAACAACATTGAGTATTTACCGTCTAACCCGTATGGTAGTTCCACTACAAACGCTCTCAAAGCCTGGACGTTGGAGAATGGTATAGCTGCTCTCTGATACATCATGTTGACACGTCCAATGACCTCATTGTTTTCGTTATAGAAGGGCTCGTTAACTGTGTCAGATGAATTAAAAGGCGACGCCCATAGTCCTTTAAACGATATCACATTTGTCAGGATCATCCTAGATTCCGCAAAGTCATCAGACGTGAGCACGTTAGATACTCTCCCTCCTGAATTTTTGATGAAATTATTTGCTTTCCCAGCAGCGAGCTCCGGGTTTTTAAAATCAAGCATCTTTATAGTCGCGTTGAAGTCTGCAGTAATCGTTCGTTTAAAGTCCGGTTTCAAAATGAAATCGTCGTCGACGAAAACAAAGTTGTTACTCGACAAAGATACCCCGTTGGAGGATGGCTGCAGCACTGCACTCATCAAGTTCTTATAGCCTTCTGTAACGGTTTTTCTAGTTCTTGGCAGGATGAAGGCGCGGCGTAATTGTTCGAAGCTGTTCCCTGTGGCGCCGAGGGAAACGCCAGTCATTAATGTCCAAATGCCAAAAGGCGAGATGACAACATGTCCGTCTGTTTGCTTCTGCGTGTGGTGAAGCAGTTCTATGCTGAAGTTTCTCGGCCCCGCGTTAAACTCGACGTCGCCGTAACACGCCCCGATTAACAGTAAAAAAATAACGGACTTCATGGCGCAACGTGTGTCCTCGACCGTGGCAATCGATGTACTGGCGATTACGACGCTAATGTCAAGGCATCTGAATCAGGTTTTTCACCACGTTAACTTTGCGCCTACTCAATTCTCCTGAGAAAACAAATGCAACGCGTAGGCGAGTATTCCAACTGTATTCTCGATTGGTTTTTGCGGTGTAGGTTATTAAGGATCTACGTCGGTCGACAACTGCTCAAATGAAGTGGTGAATCCTTCCAGCTTACGTTAGTTTATATCACAGAGAGGAGGTACATGTTTACGTAGTTATGCTAAATATGTAGGTAGCCTATGGTTGTCAAACTTTGCGGCAAAAGAATATATTTCACAGAATGCAAACATCTATATTTTACGACTCAACAAACCTTTTAAAACGATTTCCAATTAATTGTTATCACCGCATATATATTTACAAGCAATACACAACTTAACGAGGTGAAATAAATAAACACAGTCATTAACTTATTATGTTACGGCTAGTGTGAAGTATCTCTGTCCTCTTTTTTCGCAATGTACTTTGTTTGCATTCTACCTATATTCAAAGTTGTTCGCCTTGAATAGTTCGTTGTTCGTTATATTATAACCGACTAGAATATACTGCAAGTAATAAATACTTATAAAAAAATATTTATTGATTTCTAGATAAATTATAGCTTGTTCTTAAGGGTTGTTTACACTTTATGAAGTAGCAAGTGCGGGTGAGAGTGAAGGTAACAGGATTTTTGCTAAGTGTTAAGGGTTTAGAAATCGTTTACACATTGCTTAGCTGTGATTTGTGCAGGTGCAATGTGTGGAACAAAATGAAAAAGAAAAACGATTAGAGTAACAAAATATTTTAAAAACGATAGTCGCCGTCATCGCTTCAGAAATCGAGAATGAATGAGGAATGAGAATGAGGTGTTAGGTGGCAAGGAAAATGGATCAGTAGAAGAACTCATTCAGAATTCATTCGCAACCGTACTATGAAATTAACAAGCAGACACAGTTTACACCGTGTTTAGTTAGGACGTACTGCGAGTGCGGGGTGTACGCGGGTGTGCGGGGGCAACTACCTAATTAACAGGCAAAAATAGACCAAGCGTCTATTCACTTTCGCTTACCAGCATGACCGTTTACACGTTGATTTTACTAATCACTTTACACCTGCACTTGCTACTTCACAAAATGTAAACAAGCCTTAACAACAAAAAACAAACAGGACGTTGGATCCAAAATGCCAAGTGAAGTAGGCATAGGAAGGCAAACGAGCACACAGGCCAACTGATGGTAAGTGGAAACTCTGACCCATAGACATTCGAATTCACAAGACTGCAAATGCACAGCCAACCCTGAGGACTAAGATGGAATTCCTCTATGCTAGTCATTTCACCGGCTGTCTTATTCCCAAACCGGAACACAACAATGCAAACACTGCTGCTTGGCAGTAGGTTAATGGATAAGATGGTGGTACCAACCCGGACGGACCCTGCACAAGGTCCTCCCACAAGTTATTGCTGTTTAAATAGAGGAAAAAACTAACAAGTCATTTTTATTGAGGTTTTCCACTGTTATACATAAATTGAAGTTAAGTAAGTTCAAGTAAGGCCAGCAACATCGTCGGTAGAACTGCAAAACCGCGTAAGTAACATTTTAAATAATTAGCAAAATGCACCTTTTAATAACGAAGTAAGATTTATTTTGCTCTATCATAAATTTGTTAGATACTTACGCAGTTAAGCAGTAGCACCGACGATATATTTTTCTTCCATACAAAACAACTTTAGTTTGTACGTTTTTTTTTCAATTGTTTCTTTATAAATGGGACTAGGTTTAAGTGGAGGAGAAAAGTTATCGCTTATTGTGTGGAAATTATTAGCTTCACAGTCCTTTGAAGTCTTTAACTTCACAATTAGCAACATAAGTGGTTAAAAAATCAATTCAAAAAATTATGATACTTAGAATGGAATAAATCTCCTTGGACTAGGTACGTAAAACATTCCTAAGACAAAGCGACGAACAAACACAAGAAGGTCACGGTTTTATAATAATAAAATGCAGGAAATACTCGGAATAATAAAACAAAACGATAAAATAATTATTGAGTAACAAAACTTTAATTGTTCAAGAATATAGTTAATAATTGAATGAAAATTGTTCGTATAAGTTATTTTTCTTTACAAAATAAAACTTAACATTCTTCAATATAATTATTATAAGTAGCAAATAACTATAATATTATTAGTTTACAGCAATGAAAAGAAAGGCCTAACCGACAGCAGATAACTCCATTTTTGATTTGACTCCAATGAATGACATATCATTTATCAAAATCGTAAATATGTGAGAATGAGTTTGTATATCAACTTTATTGGAATGAAAAGACTTCAGTGTAAATTACCTTGGCATAAAAGAACAGTAAATAAAAAATTGACACAATGCGTCTGTCATTCATGTAAACATCGTCATTGTAAATAAACTTATAAGTAGTAGGTTATAAGTAGCCGACTCAAAACTTATATTTTCTCATGCTAATGAATTTACAACAGGTTTGTGTTGAATTCTTGTTTATTTATTCTAAATTGTCATCTCAAGTCAACACAGGGCGTGGCGTCACACAGTAGTTTTTTTAAATTAAATTTTCAGTACAATACCAAAAAAAAAAAATTGAGAACGTTATGCAGCTCTCCAGCATTTGACGAATCTAATGACATATCATTTATCAAAATCGGACCATAACTGTAGATCTGATGCCATGGGAAAAATCGGCCAAAAATGGACCAAAGTGCAAATATTTTCTATGCGCGTAGTGTTCTATGACACGTAAAACCACCATCATAAACAATCCTCACACTTTAGTAGCCAATCGTTGGACCACCTGTCCTTGTTTGGCAACAACATAACGTCGGTGAAACTCCAAAACCGCATAACTAGCAAATTTATGATGGATCAAAATAAACCTTACTATTTAATTAAAAAGGTCCATTTTGCTCTTTATTAAAAATGTTACTTACGCGGTTTTGGAGTTTCACCGACGTAAAAACGTTAAGGCATTTTAAAGTAACAAAGTACTTAAATATAAGGACGAATATACCGATGGTTATGGGTTTCTCCATGGACTTTGGCTGCGGTCATTTGAATCATACATCGTGACTTGATTACAGTAGTTATTGCTGTCGGAAATAAATGCTGGGTGATTTAATTCTGCACGCGTGCTTACAAACGTAGGTACGGTACGGTATGTGATAAGTATAATTTATAGCTTCGCAACTTTGACTTGGACGTTTCAAATGGGCACCAGCAGTTTCAAAATTACAAGTATTTTTTTAAAAACCCGATTTCATGTTTGGTTTTTGAATTCATGATTTGTAATTTTCTGCCGGGCCCCTTTTTTTTGTCATAATGTATTTTTTACATAATTATTGAGTTTTTTTTTTTATATCGCTGGAACCGTAATGATATTTACTTAGCTAGGTACGAGTATAAAAGAAAAACCTGACAAATGATCGATCAACGCACAGCCGTAGGATGGCAGGAATATTCTTTCTACTAGTTTTCTAAATTCACCCCCTAAAGGGTTAAAATGGGGGGAGTAGCGGGAAACTAATCCTACGCATACAAAGTCGCGGGCGTCTATTAATTTCATATATTAGAGACAAGTTAACATTGTTATCAAAATGATTAATCGAACAAAATATGGTCCCTTTACTTTCTCAACCTCGTATCTGATCCAATAGTGAGATAGGAAAAAATACTTTATTCTGTAGATGGACATGAGTGCTTTTCTTATCGCACTACTCAATCAGATACGAGGTTGAGAAAGTAAAGGGACGATAATATAATCGTACTGCCGTCCTACCAAATAAGGCAGTATCTTCTTAGTAAATAAGCATTTTAAATTTAATGTTGTTAACAATAGAGTATAGAATGGTTCGATTGGACGTAGGACGACAGCGTGTCACAAAGGACTTATCCCGAACCGATAACAGCTTAAAAGCACTTAGGCTCAGTCAAATAATCCGGGTGTTTAAGCACTCATTCATCACATAAATGCAAAAATATCGCACCTTTAGAATTATAGTGACCTAATGCAACATTTCAGCTGTAGACTTTGAGACATATAGTTATTGCCATAGAGACCTAACTCGAAATACAACATTCGTGAATTAGGTCACTATAATTCTAAAGATGCGATATATTATATAAGTAACCCACACATGCCTTGGGTTTTTCTGAAGTTTTCTTATACTGCCTCTCGCAATAAAACAGGCTTGTTCGTTCTTTCAAATATTTTAATTAAGTATACAAAAAAAATATCACATAAGAGAAATAAAAACGAATACATAATTTATATAATTTTAATTTTGTTACATCAAATCTAATTTTCTTTACACTCATTTCAACAACTCGTTTATATACCTACACTACGTTTTGTTTCGAAAACTAAATATTCTGATTGTTTCAGTCTTAAATTATTGATTTGCGTACATTAGTCCGAAATTACCCTCAAATCACGTGTCTTTTTCATTATGGATATACGTACATTGGACCCGATTCTACATGCACATCGCTTAAATAGCCTAAAACTAAATTGTCTAATTTTAAGACATAGTTTAGACGGCAGATTTAATCAGTGCTATTCCAGAATGTCAAGCTGACAATGTATAAGACCGCCTAAAATAAGAAGCGTCAGATTCAAATTAGCGCTGTCATGGCGCTGTCATTTGATTGTGACAGCTGCTTATAGAATAGCATAGTGTTTTAGCGACACCTGATTAAAATTAGGAAGTTTAGAGGCCACTGTAGAATCGGGTCCATTGTTTTAAAAACGTGTTAATATCTAATAGTGCTTAATACACAGATAATGTAGCTGGAGCAAGGAAATGGGCGATCTACTTGCCCGAACACACGATGCATAAAAACTGCGCAAGTTTGTGCCGCAACTTGCACCGTGTAAAAGCACCACAAGATTTTTTTCGAGTTTTCCTTGCTTGGGTCTTTTTGACTATTTGGTTTATCCATTTATGTAAATTAGGCCTTGAAAGAGAGGTCGTCATTGTCATTTGAAATGAAACCTAAACAGCTGTGCGCTTCCTAGAGAATGGCTAATTGAGTAAGGAGGCCAAAGGAATATCACCTTCTCATGTGTACAGGAAACTATATAGTACGAAAATGTTAAAGTACCCTCAATTACACTTTGCCGGATTACCTTTAACACTTAGGCTATCAACCTGAACAATGAACTGCATTGTTTTCCCGCATAACTCAGAAGCAGAACACTCTAAGTCCAAGTTGAAGATGGGTCGAGTTAGAGTCTTAAGTCACGGTGATTAAAGCTGAATGTGTTGTGGGCAGAATTAGGGAGAACCACATTTTTCTTCTGGTAATTATTCAATTTCACACAGTTACTTTGAAGGACAACAAACAATGGGTTCATTTTGTCTCTCGGAGATAAGTGTAACTGAATTTGTGGATCTTAATGGGCCTTTTGTGTGAGAAACAATAACATGTTCTATGGTATTTTAGGAATCAAGGTCGTTTATTGGTTGTACGTTTTAATTTTATTAAATTGTATCGTTCTAACATCTTAAATTTCAAAGTTAAAATTGAATACTAGATTTTATCCGCGACTCCGTCCGTGTTAAATTCGGCTATCGCTATTCCTGCGGGAACTATTTGATTTTTAGGATTAAAAAGTATCCCTACAACTCAAGCTATCTCCATACCAAATTACATAGAAATCGGTTCAGCGATATCGGTGAAAGTGTAATAAACAGATAGACTGAGTTTCTTTCACAATTATTAATATTAGGATGATATTGGACCCGATTCTACGTGCACATCGCTTAAATAGCCTAAAACTAACTAAAACTAAATTGTCTAATTTTAAGACATAGTTTAGACGGCAGATTTAATCAGTGCTATTCCAGAACGTCGAGCTGACAATGTTTAAGACCGCCTAAAATAAGAAGCGTCAGATTCAAATCAAAAAGCGCTGTCATGGCGCTGTCATTTGATTATGACAGCTGCTCATAGAATAGCAGTGTTTTAGCGACACCTGAATAAAATTAGGAAGTTTAGAGGCCACTGTAGAATCGGGTCCTTAGCGTAGTTAAAATGTTAGTATTTTTTACTGTTTATGGCATTACTTAGTGCACTTCTTCTCTATAAGCAAATTAATATAATTTATACACTTATAATAAAGTTTGAGCACCACTGACTGACTCTAAAAATGAGGGCAGACGGAAAATACGCTCGCAAACTAATAACAATTTAATTATTACATCTCGGAGAACGGCAGAGGGACCTGCCTGACTCAATGGAAAACAACGTTTTATGTAAGATGTAAGCAATAGGAATTTAAATTATACAACAGTACATTTAGGAGTTAATTTCTGACGACGCTGGTAGCCTTAGGTTATAAAACGAATCAAATAAAAAAAAATATGTCATAGGCTATGAAGTAGATGTTATACATTCCGATTTTGTGCCGTACATAGATAATATACTAAAAAAAACGTACAAATTAAACTATAAATATTCAAAGAACCTTGTGGCTTATGTATGACTAAAATATGAAACATGTTTTTTAAATTTTCTTATGTCAATTATTTCAAAAAAGGATTGCGGTAACAAAAAAGCTTTGGCACCATTCCAAATTTGCTTTTTGACAGTAACGCGGTCTCAAAGTATTTTGAGAACCTGTCGACTTGTGAGGTTAAAATAGGTGTCCTTGAGGTTTGTTTAAAATTATACTTAAGTTGATTATTTACCTTAAATGCCAAAGCGACCTTTCTTTGAAGACTCTAGTCTCCTAAATGGAGGTCCACTTCATGAAATAATTTTTGAAATAACTTATGGGTTTTAGAACCTTGAACTGTGCTTTAAGACCAGTACCGCGCGAATGTAAGTCACCTCTAAGCTCAAGTGACACTGGGCTGGCCGTGTCGTATAAATATTTTATCTTATCTAACAGATGAGCCCTTTCGGATGCACTTGGAACCTTTAGGATCCTTTGAGTAACCCTCTTACACACTCAGGCTGTTCGAATGTGCAGGTTTCCTCATAAAGTGAGAAAACTCATTGGTACAGATGAGATGTCAAAAATATCTATACACCTTTATGCCACTAGCAATAAGGTCCTTGTATACATATTGGACGCGATGGCTTTATAGATATTAATGTCCTTGACTGTACACAGAAAAGAGCGGTGGGCCCCACCAACTTGGTCCGTAATTTGCTCACTGCGCAGGTAGGTCGCTCAGGTCTCGTTTGACGTGAGTCGACTTGTAGGTACATGATGAGTTGATGACCCAAGTTTCAACCAGGTACTATCAGCCCAATGGGACCCTGACCCACCATAGAACAGGGTCACATTATTTATTCATTTAAACTTCTTCGCACTAAGTACAATAAGGACCAATGGCATTCTCTACCAGTCAACCAGTATACATTGACATTATAAAACAATTGACTTGACACCTCATACGACTTGAATAATAACCTCACTGTGACATAGTTCTATGGTGGGTCCTTACAACAGAAGTCAACTCCCAAAACACTAGGCTAAGGAAGTTCTCTCGTATTCATGAGAGGTTGGCCAGACTTATCTCCGAAGAAGCCATTCCAACTTAGACCTCAGAGGGGTTATTATGACATAGCAATACAGTTCATTTTACGGTGAGCATAAAGGACAGAGCTATGGCAGTTGCATAGAACTGTCCTTGTCTCTCAGCGTAAACTGAACTGCATGGCTATGTCATTATAACCCTTCAGGACTGGATGGATACATATTTGGAGTCTTAATCACTTGTCACCTGAGCTAGCTAGATCATCATCATCATCGGCCTATATTAGTACCGCTGGACATAGGCCTCCCCTAATGAGCACCATAGCGCCCTGTCTTCAGCTTGCCGCATCCAGCATCTGCCTGCAGTCTTTCGCAGATCGTCATCCCACCTGGCCTGAGGGCGTCCTACACTACGTTTGCCGAAACGCAGTCTCCACTCAAGAACACGTTTACAAACCCCAGCGGTAGCTAAATACTTGACTAGCAAATAAACCTCTACCGCAGTGTGTGTGTGTGCTTACCGGTATGTGTGTATTGGTGTGTGTGTGTTGGTGTGTCTGTGTTCACAGCATCTTTTCGTCCGAATTACCACAGTGTTTGAAGTCAAAAGTCTTTGACCAGTGTGTGTTGCCAGTGATAACTTACGGATCTGACACGTGGGCGCTAACAATGGGCCTCATAAGGAAGCTCAAACCCACTCAAAGGGCTATGGAGAGGGCTATGCTCGAGGTTTTTCTGCGTGATAGAATCAGAAATGATGATATCCGCAGTAGGACTAAGGTTGCCGACATAGCCCGAAGAATAGCTAAACTTAAGTGGCAGTGGGCGGGGCACATCGCTCGCAGGACTGATGGCCGATGGGGTCAGAAGGTTCTTGAGTGGCGTCCGCGGACCGGGAGGCGAGCTGTAGGTAGGCCCCCAACAAGATGGAGTGACGACCTTGTGAAGATCGCGGTAACGCGGTGGATGCGAAAAGCACAAGACCGGTCTGAGTGGAGAGCTATGGGGGAGGCCAGGCCAGCAGTGGACGTCTTTCGGCTGACATGATGCAATCAACCTCTAGGATTGCAGTTTTGAGATTATAGTCTTGAGAGCTCAAATGTCTATGGGTCTCAAAACCATTTTTGCGGGTGGTAGGACCTTGTGCAGGGTCCGTCCGGATCGCTACCACCATCTTATCCATTAACCTACCGCCAAACAGCAATGTTCGCATTGTTGTGTTCCGGTTTGGGGATAAGACAGCCGGTGAAATGACTAGCATAGAGGCATTCCATCTTAGTCCTCAGGGTTGGCAACGCATTTGCAGTCTTAGGATTGCATTGCAGTCTTGTGAATGCGAATGTCTATGGGTCACAGTTTCCACTTACCATCAGGTGGCCTGCGTGCTCGTTTGTCTTCTCTATGCCATAAAAAAAAAAAAAACATTTGCCATCTGGAGGCCTGTGTGCTCGTGTGCCATTTCCTCGTCACTTACGAAACTAACAGAGGTAAAAAAAATTAGGGCGAGTTGTTTGAGTTTGGTCGAATCCACTATTAAAACTAACTAACTTCGTATTAAGATGTTTAATTTCCTTTTTTTATATTTACTAATGTTTTTTTGTGTTTTTGCCTGTCATGCACCTATTAAGGAATAGTTTATTTTCCTTAACCAATATTTCAAATATGGTATTTTGTATAAAATCAGAGAAAGAGAGTTAGTTGTCTGCAATGGAAATCAGCGCATAGATTCAGCGCACAAAAATTAAGCAATAATGCATGTTGCATGCATTTAAGTTGGTATTAAATATCTATAGGAGACTTTTGCATCTCTTGCAATCCTTGTGCTTACAGTTGGTGGCCCAATTACAGAAAAAAAACCCACATACTACGCAAGAATGTTAAATGGAATGCCTACGTGCATTGTCTGGTCTGAATTCGATAAGACTGTTATCCAATTATGCTGATCGGTCCCGTCCCAGTGCGTCATAGAACTCATAGATAGACGATGATGACGCTGGTTATAGCCTTAAAATACCTAAGGGGGTTCCGCACCTACGTCTTATTTGTACGAAATATTTGAAACTAAGTTCTGTGGGGTTACCATGACATACTAAAGCAATCCAGTTTAGGTCGAGAGTAAGGGACAGGGCTATAGCAGTTATACAGCTCTGTCCCTATCTCACAAACTAAACTGAAATGCTTTAGTATGTTGTTGCTTGGTGTCTGTGTCTTTTGGGAGCTACACTACTTTAGACTATTTACATACTTCTACAACTATTTACAACCGACTTCAAAAAAGAAGGAGATTCTCGATTCGGTCCTTTTTTATGTGACGAGTAGGATATCATAATATCTCTAGGATGGTCCCAACTAAATATTGTCAAGATCTGGTCATGGAATTTAAACTCAACGGAACAGAATCAATATTTAAACAAAATCCGTAAATGACTTTTTTCTATTTTTTGCTTCATTGCTGATAAACTGTCAGAAAATATATCAATAAATTTAGCTTATTTACCTCAGAACCTGGATTTTTCCTAAAGTGAGTAAAGTGACACTAAAATACTACAGCAAATATTTCAAATAGCATCCCGATCGCTTAAGCTACGTCATAGAAAAAGAAAGACCCCTAGACTGATGGATAGACGGACAGACGGACAGCAAAGTCATCTGATATAGCTTTCAGTTTTTCCGTATTTCGTACAGAACCCTAAAAAGCAGTCGCTTTTTAATCCGCTACTATAGAATATTAAATAGTGCTCGTAATAGCGGTCGAACGTGCTTACACTGAGCTTACATATCGCATTCTATCGCATTATTCATAAATATTTGCTTGAAAAAGACACCCTCAGTGATATGAGATATCAGTTGATGTAAGTACACGATGTACCCGATTCTACAGAGACCTCTGAACTTCCTAATTTTATTTAGGTGTCGCTAAAACACTTTGCTATTCTATGAGCAGCTGTCATCTGACGCTTCTTATTTTAGGCGGTCTTATACATTGTCAGCTTGACATTCTGGAATAGCACTGATTAAATCTGCCGTCTAAACTATGTCTTAAAATTGGACAATTTAGTTTTAGTTAGATTAAGCTATTTAAGCGATGTGCACGTAGAATCGGGTCCGATGGCTAGCTTCGCGCCTAAATTTGGGTTGCACGGGAGATGACGCACGAGAAACGATCTTTTTTACACGCAAGATCGCTATTTTCAAATTCAGTTTAAAATATTAAAAAAACATTGACTTTTAAATAAAAACTCGAATGTTGAGGTTATGTGTCAAACAGTACTGATTTGTTTACATTTTTTGCCATTTCTATTGACCTCGACTTTATACAATGCAAATATCGTAACAGTCGCTTTTAAACTCGGCTTTTATCGGCGCAAACCACCAAAAAATCCTTAGCGACATACCCCTAACGGAATATCGAAGGAGCGTAGAGCGCAGTCGACACTCAATGAATACTTGTGTCCCCGGGGACACACCGTCCGGTAGGTAAATATAGCGGTTGGCGGCGGTAAGTGATGTACCTACCTGTTATGTAGTAAGTTTTTTTTATGGCTTGGGGAAGGCGAACGAGCACACATGCCACCTGATAATTGGGATCTGTGACCCATAGACGTTTGAATTCTCAAGACTACAGTCTTAAGACTGCAATCCAGAGACCGCAAATGCATTGCCAACGAGGACTTAGATCGAATGGCTATAGACTAGTCATTGCACCCGTTGTCTTATCCCTAAACCGAAAAAAGCTTAATTTAACTTATCTAGATAATCTATGCGGTAGAGGAAAGTTACCATAGCCTACAGATCTTCGATATCAAAAGTACTCTTTATCTAAAGTCAACATCGGAAATATCAAACTCGTTTCCGTGCACGAGTGGAGGCAGGAACACTTTCACGACACTTTCTCGCGTTGAAGCGAGAGCGCACATTTGCGCCCTTAGTAAAAACGGCGTATCTGCTAAAAAAAACTTACTGCATATGCACCTTTTTCCTTATCGTTTTGGGACTCGTAATGCTTTGGCTTTTCAATCGCTTACATTACCTTTTTTATGCTAATCGTATTGTTTTGCCCTTACAATACAAGTCGTCTCATGTCAATGTGCCAGAATGATGACAAAGAAACCGCAGCGTGAGTCACATTCTAAATGCGGTATTCCTTAGTCGATACATTGTTAATTTAAGAAGGACTTTGCGTTCATGTCTGGTGCTTTGACCCTTGCTGATACACAGACCTAGGAATATACGGGGCAAAATTAAATGACAGCTAGGGATTGTCTACATCGATAAACTCAATTATCGATGCTTTTCCCATATTCTAGTGATCACTCCCAGCATTGTTTGTAAGTGCGTATTTTTTTTTGTTTTGCCCCTACCGCTTTCACAGAAATTGGATAGTCTTTTAGCCACCTGAAACTTATTCATCAGTCGAGACGGAGGAAATTAACACCCGAAAATTTGGACCAAATTCTGATTTACTTTAACAATAGTAAATGCAACAGTAATCCTGAAATAAACAATGAGGAAAAAAAAAGATGATTATGAGTGAAGGTTCAAAAACCCTTTTAAAATGAAGAATATCAAGAATTATGTTGCTATTTTATTTATTTTTTCATTCACTTAATTAAAAAAAAAAATACAAACAAAACTTGGAACGATCATGGAAAAGAATCGATAGTTGAGTTTATCGATATAGGCAATCCCTAGCTGTCATTTAATTTTGCCCCGTATATTCCTAGGTCTGCTGATACACTACGTGGTCGTGTTATACTCATATAAAAATTACCAATGATCAAACACGTTATTCTGATATTTTGCAATGTTCTCCGTTGCGATACGGGTCTACATCGAAATCCCTAATCGTCATTTGTACTAATTCATCGTTTGTCCGAATTGTCGTATATCCTAAAGACTTTTCCGCCTGAACTCTGTTTTTTAGTGTTGTTATAATACAACCGTAACCTTACCTATCCGTAGGTATTTTTGGAAAACTAAAAATGTTATACATATATACCTTCACGCCATTAATCCCAGAGTGGGGTAGGCAGAGAAAAAGTTGTTGATAATTCAGTAATCACAAATAATGCAAAAATAAATAAATAATTATGCAAATAAGCTAAGATGTTTACCATCGAATAAAAGTTATCTGACGCAGCTGAAAACCAGTATATGTCAAACAATAATTCGGACTAACGATGCTTTAGAACAAACGTTATTATGAAATCAATGTGGGGATATCTTTGATGATTACACATTTTTGATGCGTTATCAGATAGATTATTTATTAAAAGGTTTTTATGTATAATACATTCTGGTTTATGCATGGGTGTTACAGAAACTCAACTTAACCGAAGCGTAGTGAGGGTGGGTCGCTAGGGTCATGGAACCAGTAATAGACAAGGCACCAATAATGGACACTTGATTCTTGTTACAGAAGATAAGGGTTTTTCATTTGCTTTGCAACAATTAATTTAGGACAGTATAAAACTTGAATTAAGAGTTAAGTGTCCATTATTGGTGCCTGTCAGCTTAAAGTGGCCATTACTGGTGTCTGTCAGCTAAAAGTGTCCATGATTAAACAAAAATAAATATCGGCGAAAAATATCACACAAATTGTCCTAGTCCCGAATTTAGCTCTAGACTGGACTTTTACAATCGATATTAGACAACGATAAACATAACTAGAGTGATGGAACCAGTAAAGGACAAGAAACAATTATTTTGTTTCAGAAGATAAGGGTTATTCATTTTGTTTTGCAACAATCAATTTAGGAACGTATGAAATTTGAATTAAGAGTTAAGTGTCCATTATTGGTGCCTGTCAGTTTAAAGTGTCCAACACTGGTGCCATCACCCTATATGGAGAAACAAATATGTACTTCATCACAAATAAATTGCTCAAGACTCAGAAATAAATACTGGGTCTAGTCACACAAATAACTGCCACTAGATGTTGTTCAACAGGGATAATGAAGGATTCTAGGTCCAGTAGTTTCGGAGCCTGTTCAAAACAAAAAAAACAATCAAATATTTCCTCTTTATGATATTAGTGTATATAATGGGAATTGAACCCAGGATCGGTAGCTTTGTAGGCGGAGCTACTAGGTAAACTCTTCGTCAACATATCATTGACATTTTAGTCCATAAACTACTGGAAGGCATCAGACTCATAAGGATACAAAATGGTGGCAAGTTGAAAGTCATGATTTACGTCAGTTAGCAGACAGATCGGTTAGTCATTATTTTTACGGAAATTTTAGTGAGTTGACATTAAATTTTTGAAAGTGTGGTAAAACTTATTGCTTGCTGTCAGTTAGTGTCATTATTTTACCGCAATATCCAGGCCGTGTGGTTGCCGGGTTAGAATAGTATCACTCCGTGTCTTCCCGTGGATGTCGTTAGAGGCGACTAAGGAAATAAAGGCTTGTAGTACTGTTAGGCGATGAGCTTGCAACCTGTCACTAATACGCTGGTAAACATCTTATCCTAATTGTGCAAAATGTGGTTACAGAATTATCAACAAATTTTTAGAGTTGTTGGTAATTCTGTAGCTCTGCCTACCCCACTCTGGGAATGAAGGCGTGAGTTTATGTATGTATGTATGTAGTGTGTATGACTTCCCAACTTCTTTTTTCCTTATGGCTGAAATTAAATAGGTCAGTTTTTTTAACAGCTTAACGCGCGGTGTGGCCAATTATCCTTCTATCATTGGTCCTGCTGAAAGACTCAAATATCATCATAAAGACTAGTCAATAGTGTATCTTATCCTTTAACCAACTTCCAAACAACAGTGTTGGCATTGTTGTGATCTCGGGATAAGACTTTCGGTGAAATTACCAGCATAGAGGCTTTCCGTCCTAGTCCTCAGCACTGCAGCGCATTGGTCTTAGGGTTGCAGTCTTGAGACACTTACAAAAGCTCGAAGGAACCCCAAAGGACTCAGCACAATGTCCTAAAAACGGGTCCATTTCTCAAAGCGTATTAGTCCAATTATATTAGTGTTTTGTCTCGTGAATAAAACTAAAAAACGAGACAAAACACAAATATGATAAGACTAGTACTTTTTGAGAAACGGGCCTGTGGGGTTATTATGACACTTTTTCTTTGGGCAATATGTAAGGCAAACAAGCAAATAGGCCACCTGATGGTAAGTGGAAACTGTGACCCATAGACATTCGCATTCACAAGACTGCAAAATAATGCACAGCCAACCCTGAGGACTATTGGAAGGAATTGGAAGGAACTTTATCCTGAATATTAATACTACCGATTAGTATAATAAAATAGTGTTTATTTTTTTAAATTTTAGTTGGTTCGAGTCCCGGGCGAAGCAAGCGAGTTTAAAAAAATCTTTTAATGCAGATTTGTTTCTTTTTAAAAATAAAGGAATGTCTCCTTTAAGTAAAATGAGCTAGCTTAAGGATTTAAAGTAGTTTCCCTCCAGTGCCTGAGTTTAATTTCCACACTGTATATAAGTACAAACTCCAAGTATTTTTTCATTATTATAAGTAATTAATTAGAACAACATGGGCCGCGGAAAAGCAGTCACAGAAGAAGTCAGGAAAATTAAATTTCCAGTAGTGAGAGTGGAAAATCTACCAACCAAATCGCCAGAGATTTATTACTGCCAAGATCTACTGTCCATGCAATCATCCAGCATCGCAAGAAACACGGCACAATTTCGTGTTGGAAGAAGTCGGGTCGACCGCGTATGACGAGTGCAGCTGAAAACCGGGTTTTAAAGAAAATTATCAAACAAAACCGCCGTGCTCGTTCCGGGGAAATTACCGTAAAATGGCGTGATATGATCCAGAAAGACGTTTCAGTGGATACCTGCAAAAGGGTTCTCAAAAGAATGGGATATGGTTTTTATACGGCCAAGAAAAACCTTTACTAACGGAGTTACAGAAAAAGAAGAGGCTGAAATTCGCTCGCGAGCACTCAACTAACCTACTGATCAATGGCGTCAAATAATATGGAGTGATGAATCAAAATTCGAAGTAACTGTCGGCGATGAACGAAAAAAAATCATTCGAAAGAAAGACGAAGCATTCATCAAAGACTGCATTAAGAGAAAAGTGAAGTTACCTGGGTCTGTGAGTATATGGGGTTGCATGTCGGCACAAGGGGTAGGCCGCCTGCATTTTGTAGAAGGGACAGTTAATGCAGTGAAATACCAGGACATTTTGAAAACAAGTTTAATTCCATCTATTCCAAGCTTGAAATATGAAAATGTCTACACTTTTCAACAAGACGGGGCTTCTTGCCATACTGCGAAGACCACGAAGACTTGGCTCGAGTCTAAAGGAATCCCCACTATGGAGTGGCCGTCGAATAGTCCAGATTTGTCACCCATTGAAACACTGTGGTGGAAAATGAAAAAAAATTACGCAAGTTTCCATCGAGGTCAAAAAGTGATTTCAAAGAGAAAATCGTCGCTGTCTGGGAGTCTGTAACCCCAAAAGAGTGTGAAGAGTTGGTAGCGACGATGCCATTGAGGATCAAGGCTGTTCTTAAGAGTAAAGGCGAGACAACTAAGTGGTAGGCGAACTATTTGGCATACTCAAGATCGATAGCCGAACTATTATGCGTTGTCGTTGATAGAAGAATTGTATTTTTTTTATTACAATATAGAGATATTTTTTTGTTGTATTATATAGGAAATAAACTTGATTAATTTTACAATACTTTTTTTTATTTCTTGCTCCCATGCTATTAAAATTACTAACTAGATATTTGACTTTGAAAAAAAGTTACTTTCAATTTTAAATAGTAGCCGAACTCTTTTGCATTGGGGCTCGTAGCTAGTAATTTCACCGGCTGGCTTATCCCCAAACCGGAACACAACAATGCGAACACTGCTGCTTGGCGGTATGTTAATGGATAAAATGGTGGTACCAACTGTGCCCCTGAGCTACCAATCTACACTAGATTAGTTGGTTACAAACAAGTAGAACTCCAGCCGCAGTTTCATTAGTTTAGCCCACATGCTTGTAGCAATCCATTGACGAGTTGTTTTGACATTATCAAGTCGGGATCTACTCGTATTGTAGCGATGCAATGTATCACGAAAAACTTGATGACCTGATGAGTCAGGCTGTGTTCGAAATAGTCCCCCTCGACATTATTAGTATTGAGTGCGTGTTTTGTGTGTATTGAATGATTATATTGTTAAAAGCTACTTGGAAATATGAAACGATATAAACATTAATGACGCGCGAGGCAGATGCGGTGAAAACCCAATACTTAAGCCGCAATCTCACTACGAGCGGAGGCGGCGCGTTACCATACAAAAAACTGGTAAAAAACGAGTTGGATTCGAGCACCGTGAGTTCCTCATCTACGTCTTATTAGTATGAGACATTAGAAACTCGATAAAGTGTAACCGCGGCTTGCTGTTTTTATACTTTAGAATCCCCATTAAAGGGTAAAGTCAACAGGAGTCAGACAGAGACTAGTAGTCAACCTTATATGAGTGTGAAGAGTGGGAAATATATCTTTCGTACTCTTCCCAAGTTCCCACTCATACAAAGTTACTTATACTGTTTTATATACACACACTAGCGACCCGCCCGCGGCTTCGCCCGCGTGGAATGTATTATACATATAAACCTTCCTTAAGAATCACTCTATCTATTAAAAAAAACCGCATCAAAATCCGTTGCGTAGTTTTAAAGATTTAAGCATACATAGGGACAGACAGCGCAAGCGACTTTGTTTTATACTATGTAGTGATACATACATAAACTCACGCCTTCCACTGATTTATATTGAGTAATAAAATCTGAATCTGAATCTACTGGTAGCTTTACCCTATGTATTATATTTTTAATGTAAAATTCCTTAACTTCACCACCCTTAGTACTACGTAAGTTGACCATAGGACAGTTTGTTATTCTAAGAAACCATATTGCTTCTGATTTCTTATTATCAACGTTTACATACGTATCCCTTATTTACTTGAAAGTAATTCCATAACATGCGACATCGTTTTTACCGCCTAGAGGCCCTTGTCATATTTCAAAATTAGCTAAATACTTACTAACATTTGTTTCGTGTCTGTTTGTAACGCTTTCACAGCGGAAATATCCTGCATTCCAAAATAAATTTAAATTGGTTTACTGGTTTAATTAAAGAATTTTGAAATATGAAAATACCGAAGGTCAAAATCAAAGTGTGAAGTATTGTAATAATTAGGAAATAGCGATTCCATGGATTCTAGACCCACGGTATGCCACCAAAAGTCCTAACCCAAAGAAGGATTCCGTTTTGCAGTAATTGGTACGGAATTCTGAAAAAGATCTCCGCCACACTTTAGAAAGGCTTTAGATCAGAGTATGGAAACGCGCCGCACCGTGCCGCCTTCGCTCTCAGTGCGTTTGCGGGTTTTGATCCGGGTAAATGGTTTTTTTAAGCACGATGCGGGTTCTATCCACGTCAGCATGCTCACGATTTTTCTAAGTATCATCTCCGTGTATTGGGTACTCGGACTCATAGGTTTCTTAGAAAAGGTTCCTCTCCCATGTACCAGATGTTGAGGATAAAGTGGTATCATATTATGTGGAATAAGTACGTACTTACAATACGATACAATACAATACAAATACTCTTTATTGAACACCAAAAATTAAAACACGGAGTAGTACATTTTAACTATAGGTGACAATACAGGCAATAGGTGACATAGCCCGAAGAATAGCTAAACTGACGTTACAGTGGGCGGGGCACATCGCTCGCTGGTCTGATGTGATTGAGTGCGGACCGGGAGACGAGCTGTAGGTAGGCCTCCAACAAGATGGAGTGACGACAATGTAAGGATCGCGGGAACGCGGTGGATGCAAAAAGCACAAGACCGGTCTGAGTGGAGAGCCTTGGGGGAGGCCTATGTCCAGCAGTGGACGTCTTTCGGCTGACATGATGATGATGATGATAATGATGTACAACAGGCGGTCTTACCTTGCGTCCTATAGGAGAGCTTAGAAGCATTTCGAGTAGGTGCTTGAGGCGCTGTAAACTTGTATAGTACTTCTTCTATTTGGAAACATTTTAGAACGTTAAATTGAATATCTAAACAGATAAATAATCAAAGAGCGTTGTCATTTAGTTGGTCCTTAAAAGAAATAAGTGAAATACGTGATTATCTGAGCTGTCACAGGCATCATTTAAGATTGAACAGAGTATAATACAGTGTGTAAATGGAATACTAGCAAACCTGTTAACTAA
Organism: Acleris emargana; assembly: GCA_927399475.2. Taxonomy (NCBI): domain Eukaryota; kingdom Metazoa; phylum Arthropoda; class Insecta; order Lepidoptera; family Tortricidae; genus Acleris; species Acleris emargana. The sequence continues at coordinate 4,531,033 of OV656858.1, forward strand.
TATGCATCCTCATTAACAGAAAAACATGAGTAACCGTTAACATAAGTTGTATTTCAATTTCATAAAAATTAATTAGTCACGCAATGTATCCGAAATAGCCCAATTAACCTGCAATTAACTGAGATTTCAATCTTCGTTTACATCATACATTATACATCATACATTAATATTTATTTATTTATAAGTATTATCATCAGTCTTTGATATTTTTTGTGCAAACTTGTATGTGTCCATGCATAGGGTTGGACAAGCATTGTCCTAACTCCTCTACTTCCGGGTTAGCTGGAAGAGATCCCATTTAGGGATAAGTTCGCCTTTGTACATTACTTTAATATTTATATTTTTGTGCATTAAAGAGTTTACATACATACATACATTGCTGCTCAATAGGACCTTTATTTACGAAATTCCACATTTACATGACTTGTAGAGCCATAACCTAAGTCTAGTTTAAATGTTTTCTCGTATTCTATTTCCGTATTTATTTAGAATTCTTATGTATGGTAAAGTCCAAATTATTGATCACATTATTATTCCATTAAGAAATCTATAATGGACACTCTTTAATGTCGATTTCAATTATTTTAATTGGAATGGTACCGTTTGAACTAAATTAGGGAAATAATAACTATATTTACTATTTCCCTAACTTGCATTGGAAGCACTGAAAAACAAGCACAAAAAATATCCAGCACAAGCTGTGTGCAATTTGGTCTTGTTTATACCTAATTCTTATTTTGTGGGTAAGGACCAAAAAGTTGTCCACTCTGAGTCACTCAATTAAATTTTCTATGAAACTTGTCCGTTGTGACACGAAAGTTAGCTATACAATTGTAGGGATAATTTTCGTCGCACAACGGAACTTTTTTCGACTTCTCTGTTTGTATGGTTAACTGCGCTTAACAGTGGTCCAACTTTTTGGTCCTTACCCTTGTTGTAAAGTGAATTGTTAAAAAGATTAAAAAGCAAACCAATTTTGGCACCTTCAATTCAAGATGGCGGCTCTCGCGTCCCCCTATATCCTATAAATTAAACAAAAAAAAACTGTGCTCCACCTTTTGTACAATCGCCCACACAGCTGAGTGACCAATAAAGATAAACAGAGAGAAACTGTCTCGGTCGTGTACATTTTTTTTTATGGCATAGGAAGGCAAACGAGCACACAGGCCACCTGATGGTACGGGGAAACTGTGACCCATAGACGTTCGCATTCACAAGACTGCAATCCTAAGACTGCAAAGGCACTGCCAACCCTGAGGACTAAGATGGAATGCCTCTATGCTAGTAATTTCACCGACTGTCTTATCCCCAAACCGGAACACAACAATGCGAACACTGCTGCTTGGCGGTAGGTTAATGGATAAGATAGGGCGGACCCTGCACAAGGTCCTCCCACCCACACAAACATGAGATTCTTATGTAAAATCTATATTCATCCCTTTCTACATTTTCTCACTTCTGTCTTTAATGGGCAGTTAAGTGTGTGGCTGTTTGTACAGTAGAAAATCCTATAGACTGGACTAATAATCTGGAATACACTCTACTAAAAACACGTGCACATTTACATTTTAAAATTAGATAAAATTCCCGATCCCAATTGCGTCATTACGTCACAGTTGACCCGTACAGTTGGGCAAGTAAAGATGCTGAAGAAACCCCTTTGTTGGTTCGCTGGATAAATAAACACCTAATTGAATGACATTCAATTAATGCCTTCTAGGTTGCGCCAGCGCCGTACTTGAGCTGCTCTCGCAATGGTGCTGCAACTAGATTTATTTACCAAGACTAGCTCACGACTATGTTAAAAACATGAAGTAATCATGGGTTTTAGCTTATTTAGCAGCAAAGGTTATATCATTATTAATCAGAAATTTGTCAAGATCGTAGCAAGTGGAAAGAAGTGGTCTCTGCCTACCCCTCTGGGAAACAGGCGTGATTTAATGTATGTATGTATGTAATCAGTGATAACACCATTATAGTTAAGAAAAGACATGGGGACCAACAATAAAAGATAAAGGTGTAAGGTTGGGCGAACAAGTGAACGAGTGAACGCGGCGAACCGGCGAGTTTAAGTAGTCCCGTCAGAGCGTACATAACACGTGTTAGCGCGTGCATTCTTAATTGGGATTGTTCATATTTTTCAAATTACTCTAATTTGAAAACCATTTCGAGGATAGGGTTTTAAAGCCGTTCTGCATTATTAAGTTTTGGAAATGTTTATATTTCTTTCGGACATTTCGAAAAAAGTATATTTGACATTTGTTTGACTTTCGTTTTTGGCTTGAAGCCCCCTAGGTGTATCTTAAGGGTTAAGAAAAAACCGCTAGAAACAGTATGTTTTTTTATACTATTACAATCACTTTTTATAATTAGATATCATTTAATTGTTTTAATTTATTAGAAAATGCCGACCCAAATTTAAAATAATCAAGTCATCCATAAAATGTTTGCTAAATAAATAAAGATATTAAAACAAAACTATTGGGTCAAATACAAAATTAATGAAATAGGTTTCTTAAAATTGCCTATTCTTTCGAATTAGAATGTTAAAACCGTGTGTTATTTTTTTGGTATATTCCAATTAGGCAGCAGGGCTTCTGCTGGACTATCGAACGTTAAAAGACTACCTAATTGAGAATGCACCGCGGTCACTCGTTCACTAATTCGACCGAACGCCGTGTTTAAGACAGTAACACCCCTGTTTCTAATTTCTCTAAAAAGGTTAGCAAAGGATAATCTAGTTAAATTGTGAGATATTAACGAACTATGAGTAAGATCCGTTGACGAGCGTAGCGAGAAGTTTTGGAATGAACACTTAATTAAAAAATAAGTCAATGGACCCGATTCTAAAGTGGCCTCTAAACTTCCTAATTTTATTTAGGTGTCGCTAAACACTTTGCTATTCTATGAGCAGCTGTCATAATCAAATGACAGCGCCATGACAGCGCTAATTCGAATCTGACGCTTCTTATTTTAGGCGGTCCATTAAGTCATACATAATAATAATGAGGACGAAACGACGATCGAGTAAAAGTAATAAAGTCGTTTAACACGAAAATAACATTAAACGCATCATGCGACTTACTTTTGTCCTGTAAGAAACGAGGTCGCCGTTTGTGAAAGTCCTTTCTTTATTTTGTACAAGTATGACAAATTAAGAATCTGTGGTAAATATTGCATTCTCAAATAAGTAAGTAAGTAAGTTTTTGCGGGTGGTAGGACCTTGTGCAGGTTCCGTCCGGATCGCTACCACCATCTTATTCATTAACCTACCGCCAAACAGCAGTGTTCGTATTGTTGTTTTTCTGTTTGGGGATAAGACAGCCGGTGAAATTACTAGCATAGAGGCATTCCATCTTAGTCCTCAGAGTCGGCAACACATTTGCAGTCTTAGGATTGTCGTTGTGCGAATGTCCCTGGGTCACAGTTTCCACTTACCATCAGGTGGCCTGTGTGCTTGCTTGTCTTCCATACGCCAGAAAAAAAAGTAGCTTCGGTCTGCGACTTCCTTCTCGTTGTCTATACCAAGGGTATTATTTACATAAGTTTTTTTAAGCTCTGTTTGACTTTCGTTTTCGGCTTCAAGCCCTCTTACGTGTAACGGGTTAGGCATAAACCGCTTGAAAGAGTATGTTTTAAGAAGCTATTAAAACCTCTTTTTATCATTAGATATCATTTAATTGATTGAATTATCCAAGACTATTACATCCAGAACGTGTTACAGGGTCATTTGCTAGAAAATGCTCAAAAATTATATGGAAACGACTATTACTGCTTCCAACAAGATAGTGCCCCATCTCACAAAGCTAAACGCACTCAAACCTGGTGTAGAACAAATTTGACAGATTTTATACCTTGGCAAGAATGGCCTGCATCATCGCCGGATTGGAATGCTTTGGACTCTTCGATAAATAAATATTCCCGCGTGCAATGCATTCTATGGAAGAATGCGTCAGTTATTAAAGCTGATGGCGAGCGATTTGAACTTATGAATTAGTTTTTTTAAGTATAGAGTACGCTAAAAATAAAAACGTGATAAATTTAAAAAAAAACTGTCTTCTTTTAATTTTATGGCTCTTTTTAACTAGGACACTTAATCTGCCCAACCCTGTATTGGGTCAAACATAAAATTAATGAGAATGGTATTCTTTCTTTCGTATTAGAATGTAAAAACCGTGAGTATATTTTTATGGTCTATACCAATTGCGAGTTTTCCAAAAGATGTTACATAAAATGTTTTTACGGCTATTTTTAATCAAAATTATAAAATAAATGCGGTTTACTAGTTCCTGCTGGTAAGCTTGCATGAGGTCAGCGAACGAAACTTAAGATCATGCAATCGTAAAGGCCATATAGCTTAGTATGTTTATGTATAGTTCGTCGAATCGCTAGATTCCAGTGGCTTTTTTCTTTGAAAAGCTAAGAGCTTAGTAGTTATAAAATCCCGGACGCATATCAGCCGCATAATCGTAAACACTGGCTTTAAAAGGTCTACTAAGATCACCTGGAGATAATATTCTCTTAAACCGGTCAAGTGCGAGACGGTCTCGCGCACCGGGTGATTCCACGTGCCGCCGCACTGTATGTAGAATAGAATAGAATAGAATAGAAAAACGTTTATTCAACAAACACATCAACACAGGGGTACATCATAGAAAAGGTACAATACGAGTAACGTAATACAATCACGTCTTATCCCCTAACAAGCGACACCATTAAATTATAAAGTACACTGAGGATGATGTGTGCCGAAATGGTTTCCACTCAGCAAAATGGTTGGCAGTGTGATGATAAACGGGCTGGTTTTCAGGGGAGCCACACCACACGGAGCAAGTATGTAAAAATAAAATAAATATCAGGCATTGGCCACACACAAATGACCTAGTCCCAAACTAAGCTCTAGGCTTAGGATACTAGACAGCGATATGATTATTACGTAAAGATAAATTAATACTTATATATATACATAGAAAACATCTAAGACTCAGAAACAATTACTCGTGTTCGTCGCAGAAATATTTGCCCATACAGGGAATCGAGCCCGGGTCTGCTAGCTTCGGAGGCAGGGTTTCTACCAACTTAGTTCGATTTTTACGATTTTTGGATATCTTGTAGAATATATTTTTTGAGAAAAAAAAACTAACGTACAGACCTAGTCTTTCATGTAATAACTACACACGTTCTTCAGCTGGAGTTTCTTTCGGCGCTTCTTCTCCACAATGATTGTCTTGTCCGAAGCGCTGGTAGATTCACTCTATATTACCAACGTGTAAAAGAGCACACATGTGGCCAATTTAGTGAATAAATATTTTGAATTTTGAATTATGTTCAAAAATTGAGAAAATCGGACTTGATTTAAGCAAAAATACAGCTTTGCGATTTAAGCGTCCGGTTCACAACCCAGAAGCTAAGAATATTTTCGCCATTAATAGCGAGTGTCTTCCTTAGAGTTTCTTTATTTCATATATAGGTACTACAATTAAAAGTTAAAACTAAACTTATCTGAATTAAATTTAAACTAAGCTACTCAAATTAAAATTAAACTAAGCTACTCAAATATAAAAGATGAAAATAAAAATCATCACTATAAAAAGAAAACCCACTCTAGCAGGTCCGCTCGCGGCATGGTCCCTATGACACTGGCTGCATTACCCCTCTGGATAGCTAGCCCAATCCTTTGGGAGAGATAAGCACCAGGTCTAGGATCTCCGGAAGTGTCTATGAGCCGGGATGACAGAGCCTTCATAAAGCACAAGCGCAGGACATTTGTAATCGGTAACCATGGTTCTGGACCCACGAGGCAGGCGTCGCCTAGTGTGGTGGTCATAAGTAATGTTTTTTGAAATGTAAAAATAATGTTTGGTAAATAAACAATTTTTATTTATTTAGCTTAGTGTCTTCCTTGTTTAGCAATAACCTTGTAGGGCCCAGTGTGCAATAAGATGGACATAATCAAGGCAATTTACTTTGAACTCTGTCGCAATAAGCATAAGGTTTATTTTCCTATGTTCATTAACTAAAAATGGAATATTCAAACAATCTCAATTGAACTTTATTCCCTTGATTGTAGATTCAAAGTCCCAGTTACAAAAAACTCTCATTTTTCAGTATGGTGGGCCTTGCGTGGATAAAATAAAAAAAACGAGCCAACAGTTGATCAACACTCAGCTGCAATGTCGTGCGCATCTCGATCATAATTCATGCAAATGACGCCCTAATGAGAAGCAATTTGTAACGTTTAATACAATTAGGGTAATGCGGCGGTTAGATTACAACTAGTTCCTTTGTTGTTTTAAAGACTTCTAACAATGTGGTATTACTCGTGGTCCGGGGTTCTATTAATGTGGGGTAAACCACATTATTCTTGACATTTTATCGCGGACACAGACGGACAGCGACGAAGTGATTCCGTAAGGACTCCTTTTTAGGGTTCCGTACCAGAATAGTAACAGGAACCCTTTTTCGTGAGACTTCGGTATCTATCTGTCGGTCTATATGGTCACAGCAGTTTTTCTTTGAAATGATTACATACATACATACATACATACCTTCACGCCTTTATTCCCAGAGTGGGGTAGGCAGAGCTGATTGAAGCTATTAATTTGAAATTTGGCATAGTTGTATAACTATGTATCTGTTTTAAGTAAAAACAGTCATATTTATAAATATTTAAAAAGGGGTCTACAATGGGGAATTGAAAAATGAAGGTGATTTGGTTATAGCAAACGAAAGACACAGGACATATGAAAGAGCTCAATCTGAACGTTAAAAAAACTATATTTTTTCAAGTTTTCCGTGACGTACTGTTTGATTTATAGCCACAAATCCCACAAATGTACAAAAAAATTACCGTTCGCCCCGAAGTTCCCAAACAATATGGAATAATAAAAAAATCGAAAAATTCTTATATTTAACGCGAAAAATAAAATGAAGTTGTCAAACTATGTATAAGTTTGGAAGAATTTAAGCTAGTCAAAATGGACCTTATTACATAAATAAAGTTCATAACAAAGTATTTTCATTTTGCGCTTTCCAAACATATCATCTTAAATACGAAACCCTCAGTGCGCGAATCCAATTCGCACTTGACCGGTCTTCTCTTTTTGAATACGAAACCACAACAATTTTCAATGGGGAAGTGCGGAGAACAGATTTTTCCATTTGTAAATAACTGTTATATCCATTTAAAATAAGTACAGGTATTAATTATTGAACAGCAGCAATAGAATCCGGAAAGTTACTAGTACAGTTGTCCCATTATCGACGGAGTTATAATTAAATCTTGGAATTATCTATAGGTACGCACATACCGCAGTTGAGTTGCTTATTACTCGACTTAGCTGGAAATAGTACATTATGGTGGAGGTCCGGAGAACAGGGGACTGCCTGACGAGGTCGGCACTTGCAGCTAAAATACGACCAATACCCAGTTATAAAAATACTTTTTAAGAATATATAATAATAAATAAATACTTAATGTAAATACTTATTTATGTACATAAAAAGTTATGAATAATAATGTTTAGAATAATAAAATATTTAAATACTTTAAAAAAAAAATTGCAATGAAAAAAGGTAAACCTAATTTAAATAATTCTGAAATAGTTATATTATAATGCACTACAAAATATGCATTTATAATTGCGTATAATTGATATTTTGTACATTGATAGATTGTAGAGAATTAAATAAGGTTTCGTTAACTTAAATGACTGGTAGTGTAGTGTTATATATAAAACAACTCCTGTATGTGAAATTACGTCACTTTTTCGTAACCGGCACCAAAAATGTACACAAGGAGTTGGATACGAGTAACGGAATTTGAATTTAATACGGTTACTAATAGAGTAAATAATGCTTTGACATTGCAGTTAGCTATCTTCTTTCGTTAACGGCAGTATTGACAGTGACAAATGCTGACAGTTTCAAAGTTTTGAACAAGGAAGGACCTCTGACCTCCACCATTAATATCATTTCTTATAACACTTAATAATGAGTTTAAACAACTTTTTCACATGAAATATAATAGATTCACTGTAGATGGCAATTGTGAGATATTTGTGTATACGTAAATGACTTTTGGGTTAATTAATATCTGCCACGAGACACCGACTTATTTAGGATTAACTTACTTAACCCCTTAAGTAGGCTCTTCAAAGTTTTTATTTTTCGGGGTCATCTCAAATATGAATAATACTTATCAAGTTTTGTTTTTGTCTGTTTCAACCTTATTTGTTTTCCACGCTTTTTTATAAATAAATGCAAATGTGTAAGAATCTAATTATACTGTACTAGCTGTTGCCCCCCCCCATCTCCGTCCACGTATAAGTCGCTAACACCTCGCTCATTGAATACAAAACGGACACATTCCAAAATAAATTTCTCTTGGATTGAAAATCTTATACGAACAGCTTCTAATTTCAAAATTGAACACTGACTGATTTCGGAATGTGTCCGTTTTGTACTCAATGAACGACCTATTATCGCTAAATGAGAAATATCCGATTTTCTGGGATCAAAAGTACGCCATGTCCTTCCCCGAGACTCAAACTATCTGGATACCAAATTTCATAGAAAATAGCGTAACCAATACACAAAGTTGCTTTTACATTAGTAACATTAATATGGATGGATTTAAATGAAAAATACTAAAAACGCCTTGTTATTTGTAAGCTGTAATCGAAAAATTGTAATAAGTAACATAAACTATCATAGTTAGAGCTCTGATTTCAAACATTATCCCTCTTATTCATAAACGCGCAATAACTAAAGTGTGCTTGAAATACGATTTGTCATTATCTGTCATTAAGACATTTATACTTTATAATATAACTATTACTCAACAAATAATAGGTACTTTAATTAAAATAGTTTTGTAGTGAATTTATGAATAACGGGACTAATATCTACTGCTTTGAAGGTCAGTCAGCTCAATAAAACCCTAACCCACTATATAACTGTGTCCCAATGAAGTTATGATTCAATTCTTAAGAAGTGAAGTGCGCCAAGCAGCAGTGTTCGCATTGTTGTGTTCCGGTTTGGGGATAAGACAGCCGGTGAAATGACTAGCATAGAGGCATTCCATCTTAGTCCTCAGGGATAGCAACGCATTTGCAGTCTTGTGAATGCGAATGTCTATGGGTCACAGTTTCCACTTACCATCAGGTGGCCTGTGTGCTCGTATGACTTGCCATGCAATAAAAAAAAAAAAAGTGTCAAACAAAATATTTTATAACGTCACTGTGACACCGTTCTATGGTGGATTACGGTTCCGTTGGGCTGATAGTACATCATCATCATCAAGTCTATAAGAACGGAACCCTCCGATTCCGCGTCCGATTCGCCACTAGCCAGTTTTTTTGCTTGTGAGTACGTAATCGGTGTAACTGTCTGCTCCATTGTGACATAACGCCATATTGTTTGCGTTTGTAAAACTCACAAAAACAAAACACTATCGTGAACTCTTAAAAACGTAAAGCAATACTTATTCGATAACTTAATTATTTGACGACGCGCTGGCCTAGTTGGTAGTGACCCTGCATACGAAGCGAGCGGTCCTGGGTTCAAATCCCGGTAAGGGCAGATATTTGTGTGATGAGCGCGAATATTTGTTCCTGAGTCATGGATGTTTTCTATGTATTTAAGTATTTATTTCTCTATATAAGTATTCATATCGTTGTCTAGTACCCATAGTACAAGCCTAGAGCTTAGTTTGGGACTAGGTCAATTGGTGTGAGATTGTCCCCTGATATTTATTTATTATTTATTTATTTTATAAAGTAAATAACTTAAGTTTTAAATGACTATTTACCGATAATTAAATAATCCCGTGTGGTTGCCGGGTTAGAAGAGTGCCACTCCATGTCTCCCCGTGGATGTCGTAAGAGGCGACTAAGGGAATAAAGTCTTGTATTACTGTTAGGCGATGGGCTTGCAACCTGACACTAATCCACTAGTAAACATCTTAGCCTAATTGTGCAAAATGTGGTTCAATTTTTAGACTTGTTGGTAATTGTGTAGCTTTGCCTACCTAACTCTGGGAATGAAGGTGTGAGATTATGTATGTATCCCGTAAGAATGGTTAATCCTAATTTTATTCATTTTAATAACTGGCCTAACCGATTTATGTTAAAACCAGCTAAGAACCATCTCCAATAAACTTTCTTTCATTTAGAAAAAAAATAGTATCGCTTCACCCGTTTGAAAGCTACGGTGATACAAACAGACACACACACGTTTCTTAAACTTGTAACATCCCTCTTTTTTTGTTCAGGGGTTACTAATAAATATCAGCGGATAACCTTAAACAAATGGACCTAGTTCCAAACTAACCTCCAAACACCCAGGAACAAATAATCGCGCTCATCACACAAATATTGTCCCTAACCGGGAATCGATCGCAAGACCGTCAGTTTCGTAGGCAAGGTCACTATTAACAAACCCAACGGCGTCGTCATCCTCTTAGCTATTAAATAAGTAAAATAACAATAATTTAATACTTTTTTAATTTATACCACAGACGGATCGCTATAAACACCAGCGAACAGAATCACATTTGATTTCCTATGCGTTATCAAAAACACAAATTCTTTATTTGCCTCAAATCTTTGAGACAGGAATCTATTTTCCAATCCTACTACGGTAGCCGCTGCAGCCACCGTACCTTCTTCCGTCACCTCTATTTCCACATTTTGAATGGTTTTAGACACGAACAATGGACTGTCAGAGACACCTGGCAGTAGCGCCTTTTCACTGTCAAATATCGTATGAATTCCTGTGTATTTCAAAGAAGGTATCAAATCTAATTGTGATGACACTTTGAAACGTGGGATAAAAACGTCTATTTCTGGCAAATTATCGTAACGTTTAAACTCCGTTATCCAATTTAAAGGAGCTGTAGCCAAGTTATTTAATAATCGTTTCAGCGGCATTCCTTCAAATGGAAGCAGAATCAGCATTGAAAACTCTTCGTTTTTCCCGTAAGTCATTTCAAGAATTTGTGCCCCTAGCACATTTGAATCACCGACGTTATGGGCTGCCTTATGAAACATCATATTAACCCGACCAATAGTTTTTCCTTGGCCGTTATAAAAATCATTCTCTCTCGTAGCTGTTGGGTCGAAAGGATGCGTCCAATTCGCTTTAAAATACAACGCATCTACAATCAACAGCCTTAAATCTTGAAGGAAATCTTCTTTAACTGCGTTCCTGATTAATCCTTCAGTAGCAACACAAATATAATAATTGATATCATCTGCTAGTTTTGTTGCATTGCTAGCATCAACGGAATACACGTCAGTCCCATACGTGTTTGCCGCCTGGCAGAATTCTTGATGAATTTCCAACGAGCACTCAGGAAACATAGCTGCTCGCTTGTGAACCACAATATCAGGATCATTGCTTCTTAATATCCTTTCAGCAGCAAGATGCAGCGCCTGAGTTGCTCTCAAGTCCCGAGGCAGTTGGAGCTCCTTCATTAGTTCCTGGAACGTGTCACCAGCGGATCCCTCAGCTAGTAACGAGAAGATGCTCCATACCGATAAAGGTGATATGGCGAAGTTGTATGCGCCGAAGTTTTCTTGGAACGCGAAGGTGTTGTCCAGAAGTCTGAGAGCGAATTGGTTGACGGGAGTGTAGTCGACGCGTTCCTCCGCCGGCGCGGCCAGAACGACGGACACACAAACGATGACCCTCCACATTTTGCGCGGCTTGATGCCACGATACCTAACGCAGAACTGATACGTGATTCTATAAACTTCAATGGGCTGTTTTCTCACGTGCGGCGCTTACAATGAATATCGTTTAAGTGGTTAGGTAACGTAAAGCGTGTGATTTAAGACAGTATTTATACGAGAGGGAGGCATTTGGGATCGTTTCGAAATTCTAGTGATATAAAGGTATGTTAAGTGCTTGTTATCAATAGAGACGTCATTCACAGAGGACTGCGTCAGACTAATGAGACCCCTATGTGTTTTAATGATTCGCTTCAATGCGTGTTTGTCTATATAGATACTCGAATCGTTACCTTTGCCTGTTACTTCGATAGCTTATTTTTTTTGCAAAATACCCAGATCTGATTGTTATGGAATTTGATGACATCACTTTTGAAAACTATTTATTTTATCTGCATCTACAAATGAACAAAAAATAGGTGCCGTTATTTTATTAAATAACAAAGAAAGAAAAATAATAAAATAATCGAGTATTTATTTTAAGATTTTGTGGACATACAATACTATACAAAACACTTGATTCACCACCACACCTAATCTTAACAGAAACCAGTATAATATACAAAAATAAGCCTCATTGAAAAACAATGTCGTGATCTTTTTTTTTACTCTTTGAATTTATACCAATTTTACGTTAAAGGTTTTTATAGCCATTTGAAACATTACAGAAAATGAGTAATAGTCATGCTCGTTACGTCATTATGCATGCATCATAATATAAATGGAATCTCATTCAGCATTGTTGGCCTTGGCCGTCAATTTAGAATTCGCGACGATCATGCATATCGTCGGAGATACGGCTAAACCGCGTATCTACAAATTTATGATAGAGCAAAATAAACCTTACATCCCTACTCCCTACTAAAAATGTTACTTACGCGGTATTGCAGTTTCACCGACGACATGTCACTTCCTGTATTCTATTTGATAGCTGTGTGCATATTTTAAAACAACTTTATATGAAAATTTGTGTGATAGTTTCTTAGCAATTTGTAGTAAGCCATCGACCAATAGGATAACAGGATATGTCACTGTCTGACATTGGCCCCTGGGCTAGTAACTACAACAGCTCTGGAATAATCATCCCCATTAAACACACTTAAAAAAAAAACAAGTTCAAAATTAAATGGAGTCCCCATCCCCCCTGGAACCCATCGTGTGCGAGTCCAAGTCGCACTTCATCATCATCATCATCATCCCGTTGCAGTCCACTGCTGGACATAGGCCTCTCCCAAGGAACGCCACAGAGCCCGGTTTAATGCTTTATGCATCCAGTCGCTGCCGGCCCTCTTATGCAAGTCATCCCGCCATCTTTCCAGAGGGCGTCCCCACGCTACGTTTGCCAGTTTTCAGTCGCACTTGGCCGGTTTTTATTATTATTAAGAACTTCAAGTTTTTCAACATAATGTTATTCTACCACCCATCTGATTGACTTACCGCTTACCATGAAACATTAATTTGCTTGTTTGCCATCGAATTTAAACAAAAAATTGGAATCTTCGAGTTAGTACATGTATTACATCGTAACATATAATTTGCTTAATATTGTTACCGTATTCGTTTTTTTATTCGATCACGTAGCTAATTCCTGTTTTTGTGAGTCCGGAGACGTAATTGGCTTGATTACCTTGTGGAATTAATAAAATAAGGAATCGTAAAAAATTACGTCATTATGTGTTCACGAATTGGAATGTGCAGAAATCAGTGAACGGTCGGCTAGATATAAACAGTATAGTCTTTAAATTGTGATACAATTTGCTATGAAATGAAAATATCACTAAAGTCCAGTCTTGGTTATTTTGATTTGGGCAATATTTAATAGCCTGGCATCAGTGCGAACGTCTCAAAACCCAAAATGTTTCAAAAATACCCCGTTCAAATAAGGCCGAAGGCCCAATATAATATAATAATATAATAAGAAGTAAACACTAAATACGCTTTAATTTTTATTTTAAAAAGCAAATCAGTTGGTTCGTCTTTATTATGTTACTCATCGTCTTTTATATCGATATCTTCGTCTTCTCCATCATTCTATTTATCTCATTGTTAACTTAAACACCCTGTAGCTCCTAAAGTATTGATCTTATAGTAAAAATTAATATAGTCAATTTTATAGGAAAATATATTATGTAGAAACTTTTGTCATAAGTAATCATAATGATATTAATACAGATATTCGTGATATGAGCAGTCTGAAAAACAGGTACCTTGAACCCCCCCTTACACTCTCAGCACACCCCCCACCCTTGAGTACTTTTAGTATGTTCATCTGCATACCGCAAGGTATAACTGTACCAATTTACAAAACTACACGAACTATCTCCCCTGATTTTATGAATTTTCTTTAATTAAAAGGCGGTTTTTGTTTTTAAGTCGTTTATTTTATTATTTTTAATAGATGATGTTATTACTTACCTAACAGAATAATAATTATGCTGTTATGTTGTCTCACTTCTCAATTCATAAGAAACTTTAGGACATTTCAAAATCATCAGTTCCACTTCACCAAATAATACTTTGTGAAAGAAAATGCTGGATTTGTTACTAAAAATACTAAAATCGCTATATTCCTCATGGATTTCTTCATTAGATATAAGGTTTGATATCAAATCGGTCCACAATTGACGGAGCAATCAGTGAAAAATTACATAAAAGAATACAAATATCGGAACATAGAGTTTTCTCGATTTTTGACATCAGTTAAAAAAAGGCTAACATGGAATACTTACTTACATACTTTCTCGCCTGTAATCCCAGAGTGGGGTAGGCAGAGCTACAGAATTACCTACGATTTTAAAACTTGTTGATAATTCTGTGACCTCATTTTGCACAAATAGGCTAAGATGTTTATCAGCGTATTAGTGACAGGTTGCAAGCCCGTCGCTTAATAGTACTACAATCCTTTATTCCCATAGCCGCCTCTTACGACATCCCAGTGATGACATGGAGTGGCACTATTCTAACCCGGCAACCACATGGAATACCTATATGCTAGAAAGTTATTTCATTCCTCCACGCCGGAACACAATAGTGCGAAAAAGTGGTTGGCGGTAGAGTAGAGAGTAACAAGATAGTAGCGATACAGACGGACCCAGAACCAGGTAAGACATGTCGAAAAAAAAAGATGTTTATTCAGAAAGTAGACCACATGGGCACTTTTACACGTCAAAAATCTCCCGTGGCTTCCCAAGAGGACAGCTGAGCACTGCCATAGTCAACCATTTTTCAACATACCACAAGTTACCAAAAGTTTTTTGGGGTAAGGTAAAGTTTGTTAGGCTTACATAAAATAGCCGTGTGGTGGCCGGCTTAGAAAAGTACCACTCCATGTCTTCCCGTGGAAGTCATAAGAAGCGACGGCGTCGGCGTTAGGCGATGGGCTTGCAACCTGTCACTAATATACACTAGTAAACATCTTAGCCTGTTTGTCCAAATTTTGGGTTTTTAGAGTTGTTGGTTATTCTATAGCTATCGCACTCGGAGTTATAGCACTGTAACTTACTATGAAAGAAGTTAAGCAAAAAACTGTAGTGCGATGCGAGCGATGTAGGTTTAGGCGCGGTTTAGGTTCAACAACATTGTTTTGCCTTGAGCGTGTGTGACAGGCACTCACTTGACTGACAATAGGGGCATTGCGTGTTAAATAAATTATAATCTTGGCCCGGTCTATACAATAACATTACAATGTACCTATCCTACCTAACAACACTCGAGTAATACCTTTAAAAAATTCGTCTCTGACTTCAAAGTTGAGCCCAACTCGACCATAAATAGTTTATTTTTACAGGCAAATGAGCACACGCGATGGTAAGTAGGATCTGTGACCCATAGACATTTTCTTTCTTAAAGCAACAATCTAAATATTGTAATCCTAAGACGGAAAATGCGTTGCCAACCCTGAGGATTAAGATAGAATGCCTCAATGCTAGTAATTTCACCGGTAATTATATCCCCACACCGGAACTTAACATGGCAAGCGCGAACACTGCTCCTTGGTGGAGGTTAAAGGATATGAAGATAGTAGCGGTCCGGACGGATCGAACACAAGGTCCTTCCACCACTCAAGTACACACGGACTTGAAAGAGGTGACAACTCACCTCTTAATTCATTGCCGAATTATTACCCAGCGATTTTAAGTTGCCCGTGCTCGTAGGCACGTAGGTACGTAATGCGGAATCGGGTACCACTGGCCGAGCATTGTCGTAACTTGTGATTAAATAGTGAAAATGCAGCGTGGCTCAAAATAAAACTAAATTCATGCAACCGTGTCGTTTTCACGTAGCCAAAGTAATTTATTTATTCAAAATGTCATGTTATCTTTCCTGTGTCAGTAATAATGATTTTTAAATTTCTAATGTAAATATTGGGAACTCATCATTACACCATCAACGAACTATGGTTCGTGTAGGTCGTTGATGGTTATACTTATTACTTTTTGGGGAAGTCAAGTAGAATTTTCAACTGGTATTTTACATTAATATAAACCAGTTGTTTTTTTTGGTTCCAGCGCCATCTGTGCCTTTCGTAGGGAACTGCTGAGCAACAAAACTAACAGAAAAATAAGGTAACTTAAAAGTTACCCTATAACAAGTCATCATGTTCCTTGATCCGGTAACATGTTTAATTTTTAACGCAGCTTGTAATGCTAAAGTAAGAATGCTGGTTTGTATACCATTTTACTAAACTGGATTTAAATATTCGCTGCCTAGGCCATCTATAAACGCACTTAGAAACATGCAAATGTGCCCGCTTTAGTTGTTGCTTATGTTGTAGTTGTCGAAGGTATCCACTAGGTGGTGCTGAAATCAAACAACAATAACAATAGAATAGATCTTGATTAGCCTTTTTTCATGAAATTTTGCTCTAGGTACAGTCGAGTTCATAAATATGTGTACACTTTAGTACACACAGCAACACATCTAGCTATACACTTCAGAAATCTGAAATATTGCATGAAAGAGAGTCGCACTAGAATGCATAGAAGTTGACATAATACACATATATACATCTCTTTCTTTTTCTCTCTGCTCTGTCTTTAATGGTTATTTAGGTGTGATGTTGTGTGTACCTACCTTGTCACTTTAATTGCTGTGACAATTCGTGTATGGCTGTTTAAGGAGCTACCATGGGCAGATGACCTTCGATCTGAAGCTTTAAACTTTCAGTGATTGTTAAAACCTATTTACATAAACACTGCTGTTCTAAACTAGCTGCCATCTTAATTTTTCGTTTACAAATCAATGATATCGAGATTTATGCTATCAAAGTTTGGCATTTTTACTCCAACAAAGTAGTTTTTTGTCCTTTATTTCCTTACTTTTTATTAGATATATTAATGAAGAATATTTAGATGTAGTTTCCATATCAATTAAGTCAAGATGAAAAATGTATACCCAATTTTGTGTTTTTATAGTCATGTTTTAATAAATTATAAAAATAACTACATAACTTGACTTGTGGGAGGACCTTGTGCAGGGTCCGTCCGGGTTGGTACCACCATCTTATCCATTAACCTACCGCCAAGCAGCAGTGTTCGCATTGTTGTGTTCCGGTTTGGGGATAAGACAGCCGGTGAAATGACTAGCATAGAGGCATTCCATCTTCGGCCTCAGGGTTGGCAACGCATTTGCAGTCTTAGGATTGCGGTCTTGTGAATGCGAATGTCTATGGGTCACAGTTTCCACTTACCATCAGGTGGCCTGTGTGCTCGTTTGCCTTCCTATGATATAAAAAAAAAAAAACATTTAATAGACAAGTTACTAAAGTGTACACATATTTATGAACTATACTGTATAGTTAAGCAACGGGCTGAACCAACACGAACGAAATAATACGAATGAAATTAATATCTATTGGTTAGCAATGAAAGAGATGCATTAACATTATAGCTAAATGTTAAGTACAAAATCAAATGTTACGAAAGTTTACATTTTATTTTTATTATTTTTTTTACATTTTTACTACTACTAATATACCTACGTAGACAACACATAATAAACCTATGGCACAGTATCTACCAGTTATCGTTTAAACGATTAAATCGATTTTTAATAATAAAATAAAAGACAGTAAGTATCATAGATCATTAAAAACACGGTGATACAACTGAATTATAAAATGTAAAACTATAACGCATAAACAGTAAAACACTCTATAAATACTTGTCTATGACCGTCAGCTTGCAGGACGAAAGAGATTTATTTATTTATTTAGTACGTCAACAAACAGAAATAACATGATCATATTTACAAATTGTACTAGTACAAATAAAAGACAAACAGGGCCCAAACGAAAATGAGTTGAATAAGGAATATATTTTGATGGAACCGGTAATGGACAACGACCAATGATGGACACTTGACTCTTATTTTACAGAACATGAAGGTTATTCATTTGTTTTGCAACAGTCAGTTTATAACTGCAGGGGAAGGAAATCACCTTTGAATTAGGAGTAAAGTGTTAATGATATCCTGCCTTTTGACCAAATCATAATTTTACAAACTTTCATTTCGCAAAAACGTGTTTGTGCTTCAACTAATAAGTTCATATTACAAAGGTTACATGGGAATATAAATAAATTAGGTTAGGTTAGAATTTTGACCACATAATACTGTAAAATAATGCGGTGCAAAGTATCCTTTTGCGAATTGAAAGGTTGTAAAATGAATTAATAGTTTGTCAAATTTATGATGATTTGGTAAAACATTAGTGAATCGTCCATTATTGGTGCTTGTCAGCTTAAAGTGTCCAACACTGGTACCATCACCCTACCCCGTATCTTTTAGCTACAGTTCAGTGTTTTTTTTTTGTTTTGGAAGATACAAGTGCTCTATTTCACGTAAAGTTTTGTCCTTCGCTTCAGGCAAGAAAAAGTAAGCCGAAACAAAAGTGAGGATAACAGACAAACACAAAATGGGAATGTTTGCACCAAGCAAACCGGAGAATAAATCTATAATAGTAAAAATAAAACAATGAGTACAACCGATAAAGGCTGTCATTATAGATACATATTTTTGTGGGATTATTTCAATTAATATAGGAACAAAAACTCCAATTGGCCCACAAGTAATTACTACGTATGAAACAAGAGTGAAAACTATTTTCACTTGTATGTAATCGATATCGAAATAATACAAAAGCCATCCAAGCATTAATAACGTAAATAAAATGGCGGCAGATGACAAGAAGTAAATCCTCCTGGACAGTTTCAGAGAAATTAAAGCAGTAATTAAACCGCAGATGACGTTTACAATAATTGCGTACTCTGATTTGTCTCTTGCAATACCCAGCATCTCCTCCAAATATGAAAGATAACTTGAGGTAAAGAGAACAGGAAATGCCACCAGTAATGGAACGTAAAACATCTTAGAAGATCCTTGCTGTGGTGTTTCTTCTAGCAACGCTCGGAGCTCTTCTTCGGACTGAGAGCCTTCGCGTCTCAACGAGAGAAACTCTTGCTTGCTCTCCCCAAATCGTCTTTTCGACGCTAACCAGTATGGTGACTCCGGCCAAGTCATTATCGAGAAAATACACCCTATCGCCAATCCAAAATTAAGGAAGTCACATTCCCACTTCCAAAAGAGAGTTGTTGCCCGAGAGCTGATCCTTAGAACAGCGAAGTTAACTATAAGGAGAGGCATCCTGAGCTTTGGGCTGGTGTATTCACACAGTACTACCGGAGTCAGAAACATCGTTGCTGCTTGAACCACCGGAAGAAAAATACGGAAGAATAAGGATATGATGTAGAGAAGGAACAGCGAGATCAGTAACAGTCTTCGTCCCTTGCACTCGGCGAGGACTATTAACATTAGCAGGCCAGGCACAGCCACCAGCGAAGAGTAGAGTGTAACTGCAAGCAAAAATAAGGGTAAACCATCGATTTATCGAATTTCACTTCATTGATCCGAGTTTACATACATACATACAAACATAATTAATAAATAAATATCAGGGGACAATCTCAAACAAATTGACCTAGCCCCAAACTAAGCTCTATGCTTGTACTATGGGTACTAGGCAACGATAAAGTTATAAAGATAAATACAAACTTATATACATGGAAAACACCCAAGACTCAGGAGTAAATACTCGCGTACATCACACAAATATTTGCCCGTACCGGGGATCAAACCCGGGACCGGTAGTTTCGTAGGCAGGGTCACTACCGACTAGGCTACCGCGTGTCATCAATATATTAAGGTAGATAGTTAAATTAGTGTATTTATGAGATCTGTACTTACATAACGATAGGTCCTGCGATTCAATGGTCGAGATGGCTTGGCTGCAGAATGATAGGCACAAAATAATCAAGATGACGTTCGCCTGAAAAAATAAACAATACAGTTAAATGATACGCACTGCCAGATCAAAAGTGTTGTAACTCAAAATACAACTGTATTTTAAAATAAACTTTAAGACTACGTCTATGAGCCTGAAACAAAACTAACAATGATTTTGAGTTGATACTGTCTTGATCTAGCAGTGCCTTATACTTGCGAACGATGTTCCCAGCTTTTTAATAGCTTTCGGCTGGCTGTCGCTATCTCGCTTGCACTCACAACTGACAGTATATGTATATTTATATGTCGTGTGTGCGTCGTAGAAAAACGAAGTTAGCCGATAGCTATGAGGAAAGTGTTAGCACTGTACTGGGGGGTTATTATGACTAGAGTTAAGACTTTCGGTGGCATGGAGTCACTGTTTCCTATTTATTAAAATACATACCACTTTGATTTTGACCTTCAGTATTTAAATATTTCAAAATTAATTTATTCATTAAACCGCTATACCAATTTAAATGATTTTTTTAATGGAGGATATCTCTGCTGTAATAGCGTTAAAAACAAGCAAATATTAGTGGGTATGGAATAACCAAACTAAAAATGTATCTAGTTCATTTTAAAATATGACCATACCTGAAGGTCAAAATCAAAGTGTCATATATTATAATAATTAGGAAATAGCTACTCCATGGATTCTAAAACCACGATATGCTACCAAAATCCTTACCCTAATTATGACATAGCAATGCAGTTCTGTAAACGCTGAGAGAAAAGGACAGCTATATATCTGCTATAGCTCTGTCCTTTACAATCACTGTCAAACTTTAAATAAAATAAATAAATAAATATCAGGGACAATATCACAACAATTGACCTAGTCCCAAACTGAGCTCTAGGCTTGTACAATGGGTACTAGACCACGATACATAAATATATAGAAAACATCTATGACTCAGCAACAAACATTTGCGCTCATCGCACAAATATCTGCCCTTACCGGGATTTGAGCCCAGGACCGCTAGCTTCGTAGCCAGGGTCTACCAACTAGGCCAGCGCGTCGTCAAGCTTTGTGTGGTTACAGTGTAAAAACTGGGCAATTGCATGTCGAGCGGTTTAGAGCCCTCAGTGCGCGAGCCCGACATGCACAGCACATGCACTTACTTGTGGGAGGACCTTGTGCAGGGTCCGTCCGGGTTGGTACCACCATCTTATCCATTAACCTACCACCAAGCAGCAGTGTTCGCATTGTGTTCCGGTTTGGGGATAAGACAGCCGGTGAAATGACTAGCATGGAGGCATTCCATCTTAGTCCTCAGGGTCGGCAACGCATTTGCAGTCTTGTGAATGCGAATGTCTATGGGTCACAGTTTCCACTTACCATCAGGTGGCCTGTGCGCTCGTTTGCCTTCACATGCGATAAAAAAAAAAACATGACGGTTATTTTTATTTTTACGTACCTGCCTATATAGGTTACCCGTTGTTCTGTTCGCGTTATCAGTGTTAGCACTGCTAGGTTCCATTTTGTATGGCAATGAAATTTCAGTAGATAAATAAAGCTTTTATAAAACTTTTATCAGACTTAATTTATTCACTACTATATCCATTAAATAATAAAATTAAAATGCAACAAAACTAAGGTGCGTGCTTTACGTTTAATGTCACCGCAACAAATGACATAGGCTAATTCAGGAATAATTAGAAATAAGCAGGCAAATTAGACTAATTTAGATATTCAAGGCCGGCAGTTTAGCTAGAATTATTTTGATCAAGCTAATGTAGCCGTCACGAGCGTTATTTTGGGACCCATTGCAAGGAAAATATGGAATGTTCCGGTAACCTTCGGGGGGGGGGGGGGGGGAAATGGCCGATTGAAAAATGCCCAGCTTTTACTTTTGTTAATTTTGATTACATACATACATACCTTCACGCCTTCATTCCCAGAGTGGGGTAGGCAGAGCTACAGAATTACCAACAACTCTAAAAACTTGTTGATAACTCTGTAATCACAAATTCCACAATAAGGCTAAGATGTTTAACAGTGTATATTAGTGACAGGTAGCAAACCCATCGCCTAACAGTACTACAAGCCTTTATTCCCTTAGTCGCCTCTTACGACTTTGATTTACTGCGCTTTTTACTGATTATACTCTCTAACTGAGACTGGTGAAATCACTTGGTGGACCGCCATTAATTCAAAGAAGAAGAAGAAGGAAAATATCCTTGAAGTCGTTATTGTCAAGTCATTAAATAAAATAAATAAATATCAAGGGACAATGTCACACCAATTGACCTAGTCCCAAACTAAGCTCTAGGGCTTGTATTTACTATGGGTACTAGACAACGATATAAATACTTATATAGAGAAATATATACTTAAATACATAGTAAACATCCATGACTCAGTAACAAATATTCGCGTTCATCACACAAATATCTGACCTTACCGGTAATTGAACCCAGGACCGCTACATTCGTAGGCAGGGTCACTACCAACTAGGCCAGCGTCAAGTCATTTAATTTTTAATTTCTCGGAAGCTCAACCTTATTGTTGTAGAATGTGTGATTGACTTTAGACCTAAACCTTAAACTTTACTCTTGAGGGAATAGCGATGAACTTGCTCTAAGCAAACTTGAGGGAAAAAGTTAGTAGATCATTAATTAACATAGTGGATGCCTTAGGTGGATGTCACGAGATGAAGTCACCAGTAAAACCGGTTGGCATCTGTGCCCTTACCATCATTTACTATTAACGTACTTTACGTACTCGATAGCGAGTCGAATGCTCTGCCCTCGCACTCTACAGTGTGTTACTGGCATGAGGGCTTCTGCTTTAACTAACGATAATAATATGTTGTATAAGTAATTATTTGCGGGTATAATTAAGTCGAAGTTAACCAACGTAACGCTGCAATTTCACTTCGTTGATTTTAACTACCATCAACGTATTGGAGCTCAGTGTAGGTATCGTAATCAGTAACTATCGTTATTACTTGGTACAAGGCAAACATTGGTACAGGGGCAAAACAGAGAGTTATTTATACTCCTTGAATTTGTCAAATTTGCCGGTAACGCTCGTTCACTGTTTTAAGAATTTAGAAATCAAATTAAATCTTAAACAATCCAAAAGATAACTCTAAAGATACTTTATGAATCCTTAAATAAAATAATTTTACATACTTACCGAAAAGTATCGAATAATCCGAGCCATAATCCATATTATTATGTCAAAGCGCAGGAGCAGAGAAACGCAACGCACGCTCACGCTTAACCGAAGAAGGCGCCGTCCCACTCTTTCTCCATTGGTGACCGAAGCGAGAGAAAAGGACAAACCTAGGTGTATTCGATCCTCGATTTTGGTCAAACGTCAAATGGGGCTGCTATGGCAGGTTAAGGTCACTTATAAACAAGTATTAGTTACTCATTAACTTTAATGCGCAGTGTACATTGCTTGCAATTTTTTTTTTGTTAGAAAACAAGTGTGTTCTATTTTTTCTTGTTTTAATTAAATAAACATGTAGGTAAATTAAGGAGTTTCCCTTTGTTTCTCTATATCAAGGAAAGCCCTCATGCCGGTAACACACTGTATAAGAATACTGCGAGGTCTACGAGGGACTGAGCATTCGTCTCGCTAGCGAGTACTGTAATTGTAACTCATGGTAAGGGTACTGACAGACAAAGTCGACAATACTACGGTACCACCAAATAAGGCGGCTAACTGCATACGTATTAATAGTATAAGCATTTTTAATTTAATGCGGTTACCAATAGAGTATAAAATGCTTCTACTACTACATGGCAATAAGCCCCTTTCTTTTGGTATTACGGCAGAATAGCACGTGGCCTCTATTCTACGACTATAAGCAACATTGCTTTTGACCTGTTGACGGCACCAATGTTGGACACTCTTAGCTGAAGGCACCAATTATGGACACAACTTATAATTCAACGATGAAAATGTTACAAATTGATTGTCTCAAAATAAATAAATACCCTTATCTTCTGTACCTAGGGTAGCCATTTAGGAATTTAAAAAGTCGTGACAACAAGCCTGACATTTCGATAAAAGTCCGGAATTTTTAGTCACAAAATGGTATCATTAGTCACAGTCCGGATTAGTCCGGACATCTGTGGACTAATTTGGACGGATGGTAACTCTATCTGTACCATAAGATCAAGTGTCCATTATTGGTGCCTGTTAATTACTGTTTCCACGACCCCGTTTAGGTATACCCTTTGGGTACGGAACCCTAAAAATGTGGTGACCTAAATAAGGTTAAAGGTATTAAATGAGTCAATGAGGTACTTTACGAGTACCTAGCAAGTTGATAACCTTATTGATTTGCATTTTAAAAACTTATCTTATGTTATGTTATCTTATGTTGTTAAGAATTGTGATATACATAATTTGAATACAAGAAATAAAAATAAAATTGCTACTAAAAAAATTCGTGTCCGTACT
The DNA here is from genome assembly GCA_927399475.2 of Acleris emargana. Classification (NCBI taxonomy): domain Eukaryota; kingdom Metazoa; phylum Arthropoda; class Insecta; order Lepidoptera; family Tortricidae; genus Acleris; species Acleris emargana. The sequence goes on from OV656858.1 coordinate 4,555,507, forward strand.
TTTATGCAGGTTGTTTTGCACCGTCACAGGTATACTTTCAAATTTTTTATTACTGTTGCTTATTAGTTTTGTTACAATTCTGAGTTTTGACACATTTTCCTGCTCAACTACGCATGAATATATTATTTTTTGGTTTTATATGAGATTCCTTGTTTTATATACTTAATGCTAGGTTAAGTTTATTATTGTTTAATATCATTAGCAATATTTAAAAAACGACTTACTGTTGAGTTTCTTGCGGCGTTTCTTCTCAGCAATGGTTTCTTGCGAAGCGCTGGTAGATTTTTGACGTGTAAAAGTGCCCGTGCGGCCTACTTACTGAATAAACATCTTTTATCTTTTATCTTTTTATCCAAACACATCCGTTCAAAAGTTTTTTAAATGTTTTCCTTAATATACCTGTATTTAGCCACCAGTATTTTGTATTTCTTAAAACCAACCTTCTTATATACAATTAAAGTATGATTTCGCATACGTGTCTGTTACGTCTTAAGAAATACTACAGCATATTAATTATATTCTCCTTGTTATTGGCGCAGACTCGTCCCTACCTGCGCCTGGGCAACACGTCTAAAGTGTTGATGTATATCTTTTATATTATGTGAATAGTGTATTAAATCATGATTTCTCTTTGGTTGATATTCGCCCTAACTTACTTGTGCTTCGTGCAAAGCCGTAAGTATTATACCGTTGCAAAACCACGTAACTAAAATAAGATGCAAAATACACCTTCATGAGTAACATGGTACATTTTGCAACTTAATCGAATTTGTTAGTTACGCGGTAATGACACTGATCATCGACGATTACCATTTTGAACGTGTGTGGTGGTAGCACTGGGTGGTACGACCCTGTGCAAGGTCGGTCCGAACCGCTACCACCATTTTATCCTGTAACCTACCGCCAAGCAGCAGTATTCGCATTGTTGTGTTTCGGCGTGGGGATACACCGGTGAAATTACTAGCATTGAGGCATTCCGTCGTAGTCCTCAGTCTTGGCGCCGCATTTGGAGTCGTAGGGTTGTAGTCTTGAGGATGCAAATGTCTATGGGTTTCAAATCTCTGATCAATTGCCAATGGAATATGAACCTATTGAGAATGCAATAGAGTAAATTTGTAGTTTTGAGAATTGAAATGTCTATGGGTCTCAAATCTCAGATCTTTTGCCATTAAATAAAATAAATATTGACCTAGCCCCAAACTAAGCTCTAGGCTTGTACTATGGGTGCTAGGCAACGATAAACTTACTTAAATAGATAAATATATACTTAAATACATAGAAAACACCCAAGACTCAGGAATAAATACTCGCGCTCATCACACAAATATTTGCCCGTACCGGGGATCGAACCCGGGACCGCAAGCTTCGTAGGCAGGGTCACTACCGACTAGGCTACCGCGTCGTCAATGGAATACCTGGTGTACTGCCTTTTTGCCGAATTATGTTTCGTCAAATTTCATTTAGCAATCAACTTTTCGCCGAAGTTTTATTTGGCAAATCAATCCTTGGGATAATTTTACATCGTAATTTTTTTATTTCGCTACATTTTTATATTGCAAAAATTTATTACGTCAAAGGGTGATGGGCAATTTTGTATGGACCCCGTCCCCACCCTCCAACAGTCACGGGATGCATGTTTATATGTTCGTTAGGACCCAAAACAAGACAAAATAACTATTTTAGTAGCTAAATCGATGGGATTTTTTCAATAAAAAAAACCTTTCAAGAGTCATGCAATGCAAGAATGTGTTCATTTTTAAACCAGTTCCATACGATATGATAATGGATTCCCAAGAAAACCCCATACATAGGACGATCGTCGTCATAGTAAAAAATCATCAAGTTGCCAAGATCTATCAAATGAGATATGTTTCGTTCCTGTTGGTGGGTGGGGACATTTTGCCCATTGTCCTTTCGTGTGGTAAATAATTGTGTAGCAAATGATTTGCTAAGCCAAATAACATATTGTCAAATTTTATATGGTAAATAATGGTGTTGTCTGAAACAAATATAAATTGGATTAAATACGAAACTGCTCCCAGAGATAGGTAGGTTAGGGTAAAAAAAAAATATGACCCTAAAAACGAAACTGCTCCCAGAGATAGGTAGGTTAGGGTTATTTTATTTTATGACCCCAAGAACGAAACTGCTCTCAGATATAGATAGGTTGTTAATTTTTATGCCAATCAATACATTTGACCAAAACATAATTGACATCTTAAAGGCATCCCAGGTAATAATTTGTCTAACAATATCGGAAATGATATCAGTGCGAAACGTTGAGTTGGGAAATGAAAATTTGCCCAAATAAAAATATGGGAAACGTAGTTTGGGGAGGTAAGAATTTGCTAAATAATTTTCGGCGAAACAAGGGTAAACCGGAATACCTATGTATAGTCTTTATTATTTCTACTGAGCCGATCTTCTACACAAAGGCCATTGTTTGTAAACAATACCATTGTCTTTCTTTGTCTCCGTAACACCAAGCCGATTACATAAAAAAAAGTTAGAACTACATTGAATGTACATTGAATTATCAACCCTACTCTCTTAGTCAGTAGGTTTAAAATGTAAAGTGTCAGGATACAGATATAAGTCTTTATTATTTGAACTGTACTTTACACAATACTATCATCTACACAAAACTTATATCTGTATCCTGACACTTTACATTTTAAACCTACTGACTAAGAGGGTAGGGTTGATAATTCAATGTACATTCAATGTAGTTCTAACTTTTTTGTATGTAATCGTCTTGGTGTTACGGACACAAAGAAAGACAATGGTATTGTTTACAAACAATGGCCTTTGTGTAGAAGATCAGCTCAGTTCAAATAGTAAAGACTATACCTATTGTGAATGCAATAGAGATTTTTTCTAATTTAATTGCCAGTCATAGACATGAGAGAAATTCCACTTTATCTCCTTTGTAATGGATCTTTGTTTAAATGGGCGTATTATGTTGTACGCGGCTATGAATTAATAAATACTTAATAACAAACACGCTTTCAAAACCTGACCACATTTTTTATAAATGGTCGTCTATGTATATTCTCACTTCTCATGCTCTTAAAATGTTACTTTAGTCCCTGCACATCGGGACTAAAGCTCCTTATTAATCTTTAGGGAGCAAAGTTTTTTTTAGTTTAATTTACTACCCTAAACATCCAATCACGGTGTTTGTGAATGGAGGATTAGCGCCATTTTCAGTGATTGTGTATTGACAATTTGTAGGGCGTCGAAATAACCTCAAAATAACAACTGTGTTAAAAAATACGACGTGTTGGCCTAGTTAGTAGTGACCTAGCCTATGAAACTAGCGGTGGCGGGTTCGATTCCCGGTTAGGGCACTTGTAAGTGTGACAAGCGCGTGTGTTTGTTCCTGCGGCTTAGGTGTCTTCTATGTATTTAAGTATTTATTTCTCAATATAATATCAGGAGGGGCAAGTGCAGTGGTTTGACGCCCTTGCACCACCTTACCTTAGGTACAGTCGAGATCATAAATACGTGTACACTTTAGTACCTTGTCACTTTAATCGCTGTGAAAATTTGTATATCGTCGGTGATATTGCAAAACCGCGTAAATACCAAATTTATGATAAGAGCAAAATATACGTTACTGTCTTATTACAAAGGTGCAGTTTTGCAGTTTCACCGACGATATGGCAGTTTGAACATGACATTAAATAGACAATGAACTAAAGTGTACACATATGAACTCGACTGAACCGATTTATATCGTTGCCCAGTACCCACAGTACAAGCCTAGAGCATAGTTGGTGTGAGATTGTCCCTTTTTTAAACTTTTATTTATAGAGTCCTCCTGCAACACCCCTGATGGCAAGAGTGGGAGCTGCATGAGCATCCTTGACTGCGAGTCGATCCGCACCATGGCGAACAAGCCAGGCAAGACACAGGACGAGATTAACTTCCTCAAGAATTCTAAGTGCGGATTCAATATTGATATCCCGAAGGTTGAATACATTCAGCACTTATTATTGTAGAAAAAATATTTTAATACTTTATTAGCACAAGGTTTCCCGCCACTTTATCCACGTCATCGATCCGCCATGTTGGAAGCCTACTCACGCTGCGTCTTCCGATTCGTGGACGCTACCTGAGGTCTTCGACCCCATCGGCCATCACCGACCGGTCCATACTTCATACGGCATTTCTTTGGGGAGGCCAGCTGTGGTCTTTTTGCTGGAATGATGATGATGATGATGACTAAACAGGGTGCAACGATCAATTCTACTCGCCAAACCGATCAACTTTTGTTCTGCAACATTAAAAATAACTTAATTTTAGATAACTAATTGATGTTAAAGTCTAATCGTAAAATGAGTGTATTCAAGCATGGCCATATTATCACCATCTCATGGTACGGGGCGACACTTACTTGGTACGAGGGCTAAAAGAAAATGGAGAATTGGATCGGGTACAATAAAAATTTCATTTAACTTGTATGAAAATAATAATTAAGTTGGACATATTTTTAACAACTTGTGGCGCCCTAGCGACATCTAACGGCAACTTGTATCAACCAACTCGCTAGCGCCACCTGCGTCAGACTGCGGAACTAAGTGTTCTAAATCGCGCTAGCGAAGTTTCTACAGTCGGCTGACATATATACCACTTCCAACTTTATCCCGATGGACTTTAGTCCCCAGGCCCCGCCCGCTCACCCGCCTGTAGAGATATCTCTCTATTGACCTCTCTTCCTACAAACTACAAAAAAAAGAAGTTCAGTTGCAGGAGTACAAACGATCCATGGATTTTAAGCCCCAAGGTCAGAGGCACCCTGTATTATCATCAAGACAAATCTGACTAGTTCAAACTCGGTGGATTTAATTATGTACGGTGAAGATCATGTCGCCCCTTCTGGCTCCATCATCAGACTTTTACTTGTGGGGGGACCTTGTGCAGGGTCCGTCCGGGTTGGTACCACCATCTTATCCATTAACCTACCGCCAAGCAGCAGTGTTCGCACTGCTGTGTTCCGGTTTGGGGATAAGACATCCGGTAAAATGACTAGCGTAGAGGCATTTCATCTTAGTCTTCAGGGTTGGCAGTGCATTTGCAGTCTTGTGAATGCGAATGTCTATGGGTCACAGTTTCCACTTACCATCAGGTGGCCTGTGTGCTCGCCTGCCTTCCCATGCCATAAAAAAAAAGACACGCCAATATTTTACAACGATGTATTATACCGTCAGGGTTTAATTTTTTTTATTTTTTTTTATTTGAAAAAGGGGGCAGACGAGCAAGCGAGCCACCTGATGGTAAGTGATCATCGCGACCCATAAACACCCGCAACACCAGAAGAATCGCAGGTGCGCTGCCGGCCTTTGAGAAAAGAGTAGGCTCGTTTTTAAAGGCTCCCAAGTCGTATTGAGTCGGAAATACAGACGCCGAAAGCTGATTCCACATAGATAAGGTGCGTGGCAGGAAGGCCCTTGAAAAACGCGCGGTAGTGGATTTCCAACTATCAAGATGGTGTTGATGAAATGATAGTTTGGTACGAGTTGTACGATGGTGGAATCCACCGGCTGGTATCAATTCGAACAATTCCTCAGAGCACTCTCCGTGATAGATGCGGTAAAAGACACAGAGGGAAGCAACATCCCTCCGCAGGGCCAGTGGATCCAGATTTTTGAGAAGCCCCCGGTTGTTGATACATCGAGCAGCTCTGTTCTGAATTTGGTCAAGAGGAAGAAGTTGATATTGGGGTGCTCCGGCCCAAATATGGGAGCAATATTCCATGTGAGGCCGTATTTGTGCCTTGTAAAGTTGAAGGCGATGAGCCGGCGTGAAATACCGCCCCGCTCTCCAGAGCACACCAAGCTTCTTTGAGGCTAACTTAGCTTTACCTTCCAGATGACATCGGAACTGAACATTGCTCGATATATCAACACCAAGAATCCCAATACTGGACGCTGCATTAAGGGGAGTACCCTCAAAACGAGGAGAAAGGCTAAAAGGTTGTTTTTTAGCGGTAAAGGCGCAGACTTGTGTCTTCTGAGGGTTAAATTGGACCAAGTTAAGGTGACCCCAGTACAAAATTACAATGCGCAGTTTCCAAATCAGTTGCTCTGATATTTAACAACTATCATGGAGAGAGGGATTGAGCACACAGGCCACCTGATGGTAAGTGGAAACTGTGACCCATAGACATTCGCATTGACAAGACTGCAAATGCACTGCCAAACCTAAGGACTAAGATGGAATGCCTCTATGCTAGTATTTTCACCGGCTGTCTTATCCCCAAACCGGAACACAACAATGCGAACACTGCTGTTTGGCGATAGGTTAATGGATAAGATGGTGGTACCAACCCGGCCGGACCCTGCACAAGGTCCTCCCACAAGCAAATGTTGAAGTTTTAAATACATTGCATTGTTAAGTACTTTAAATCCCCAGGTTTGCTGCCCTGACAAGGCTCTCCCAATTAGCTGCTTCACTCCAGATAACACTCCGGGGAAATGCACGAACATCTTCAACTGCGCCCACATCAGGAAGAGGCTGGAGTCTCCCGCCGTCACTCAACTAGAAAAGGATTATGTTAACAGCTTAAGGTAGCTTTTTTTTAAACATTATTGCTTGGTTCTTCTTCTTATTAAAGAGCAAGACTCTTGTCGGTGTAGTTTTAAATTATACAAGGTCCCCCCATTTCTCTTTCTCCATTGCCATATGGAAATCCTTTATCTCCTACGATGTAATGGAAACTTTTCGCTCTATTTGTCTTGTACAACTTATTCTTGGTCTACCCTTGGCTGGTCTGGCTTTTCTTATACCAGGTTTCTTTTATTTATTTTTTCAATGAGTGGTTCAAGATATTTTTCTTATTCCGTAACATGTTGGGCTTGTATTTTTCATTCTTTTCCAGGACCATCTCGAATATCTCCAAGGTTTCTCTTCCCTTTTGTGTTTAAGTTTCCGTTTTACAGTCATACAAATTACAAAGTGTAAGGTCAATTTCCATTAAATTATTATGTTTATAATTTAAGAGTAGCTCGGTTGACTACTTTGGTAAGTCACGGTTTGGACACGTGACTTACTCAGTGATAGGGTGATGATGGCATTTACTTATTCTGTTATGTTGGTAAAATGTCGGCACCGGCAGGGCGTATTTTTAGGGCGGCAGTCGTGGAAGTGATGGTAGCACAGAAGGAATGGTGATCTGATATGAGAACAATGATGTGACTATGGTGTGATGAGATTATTGCTGCAGTGTAATGAGTTAATTACCACGAAAATATAAGTATTCTATTAACTATTGGATTGCTATAATTCTTCGCCTGACTCCCCAAAATAAGGCATTGTAATTTCATCTAGTCCCAAATTTTTAACACGTTCATGGACGCGGATGCTATAGCAGTCGTGTATCATACCGGCTATAGCATAGGCGTCATAAATACGGGGGTCAAATTAAAATGGTTTTTTATTACTGTCCGTGAACGTGTTAATTACTACTTTTTTATCGGCTCCATAAGATATGACCAATTATTTCGGCTCCAGGTGCTCCTGGCCTGGGTTCAGCGTGTGTTGCGCCGTGTCTGATGAATGCTCGCCCTCCACCATGCCACCAGACCTGAAGACCAATTGCTGCGGGAGGAACGCAAGCCCTCCTAACAAGCTTGTCGCTTCGAGTACGTTCAAAACCCTCTTTTGAAGGGCTAAACTTTACACTGACTTTAGACGACGCGTTGGTCTAGTTGGTAGTGACCCTGCCTATGAAGCTAGCGGTCCTGGGTTCGAATCCCGGTAAGGGCAGATATTTGTGTGATGAGCACGAATATTTGTTCCTGAGTTATGGATGTTTTCTATGTATTTAAGTATATATTTCTGTATATAAGTATTTATATCGTTGTCTAGTACCCATAGTACAAGCCTAGAGCTTAGTTTGGGACTAGGTAAATTGGTGTGACATAGTCCCCTGATATTTGATATTTTATTTAAACCCCTGGATCTTTGTTGCACGGTCGGCCTTATAAGCTGCGCACTTTAGTGCCACTTTACCGCTCACTACCAAAATGGTAATAAGAAACCCTTATGGCGACTTCAGTTTCTATCCGTTTGTCTGTTTGTAATACCTATACATTCAAAATGCCTTTATATTTTCGGGGTTTTTTTTTAAATGCATAGATTTAAATTGATTTGGTCGCAGTTGAACCCAACACGCTTCTCCCGCTCCGCTCGTCTTCGCACCTAAATTAAAGATTAGTTTAGTAATTACCTTGAATTTTGAACTGAAGCATGATTCATTCAACCTTGTGCAGGGTCCGTCCGGGTTGGTACCACCATCTTATCCATTAACCTACCGCCAAGCAGCAGTGTTCGCATTGTTGTGTTCCAGTTTGGGGAAAAGACAGCCGGTGAAATAACTAGCATAGAGGCATTCCATCTTAGTCCTCAGGGTTGGCAGCGCATTTGCAGTCTTGTGAATGCGAATGTCTATGGGTCACAGTTTCCACTCACCATCAGGTGGCCTGTGTGCTCGATTGCCTTCCTATTCCATAAAATAAATATATAAATAAACCCGATAGTTTAGGTGTGACGACGAGCGGAGCCAGTTTTTTTATTTTTTTTATTTTTAATTATTGTTTTTTGGTAATATTGTATAATGTACGGAACTTTGCGTGTGCGAGTCCGACTCGCACTTGGCCGGTTTTTTTATTTTATTTGTCTTAAACTGGCGGCACAACGTATCGGAAACTCCTGATGGGCCGGAGATCAACTACTTTCATATTATGAAGCTGTAATAGGGAATATGCATGTTTTTTTTTTACAGCTTCAATTGAAGCTGATTCATGTAACAAACAGATCACAAAAATCATTTTTTGAATAACTATAAAAATAACCAAGATATAAGCCAACAAAGATTTGTTCCTATCTCTTTCTAGAAAAACGGAATTTTACATGGAGTTTATATGGCCGCAGTGCACAATGACGTCACGGTTCACATCGGATCTCTCTGTCTAATTAGAAGTTTGATATGCTTATAACTTCCGTATTTCTTGACCGATTTTAATTTTGATTTCCGTTTTGGTGATCTCTTTTACGGTATTTTCATATTTTGATGAGAAATGCGATTTTTAAAATCCATGCATATTCCCTATTGTTATAATTGGGATAGACCAAAAAATATAACTCAAGGTTTTTACATTCTAATTCGAAAGAATAGGCAATTTTAAGAGACCAATTTCATTAATTTTGTATTAAATAAATAAATAAAATAAATAAAATAAAATGATTATTTATTTAGGTATTAACCCATCAATTCATTAACAATAACAATACTACAAACATTTAACATTTAATTAATTTATTTTAATTTAATTTAATTTATAATTTATAATAATAATTTCCTGAGCAAACTTCGCTCCCAAAATAATGGAAAAAGTTCGTGCACGCCTGAACAATACTGTTGCCCGATCCGCTCAGCCTCGCACCAAATGACCAACGTCTCTTTCGCAATATGGCGAAGAAGTCATCCACTCTGTTCACGGCAAACATGCCGGACGCGCTACACCGCCACGGCAGCCGCAGCATCGCTCGAAACGCGTTGTTGTACTGAACTCGAAGTCGGTCAAAAGACCGCTTAGTGTACTGATACCACAGCTGGCTAGTGTAGAACGCTTGACAGTACGCCCCGAACAGCGTTACCTTCACTTGGTCCGAGCACTGAGCAAATCGGCGCGCCAACATATTACTTTTAATAGCAATGGCCCGTCGCTGTCTTTCTAGGTCCTCGTCATCTTTTAACTTTTCAGTAAGTACATGCCCCAGGTATTTAAAGCTAGATACAATTTTTAATTCTTTACCATTAAGTTTCACTGGGGGGATGACATCCGGTCCTCTACCATACCTAAACACCATTAATTCTGACTTATTGACATTGTAATTTAGCCCGTGTGCTTTTGCATATCGTTCACATATAGAGACAAGCATCCGCAGACCACTGATAGAGGGGCTCAGCAGCACCATGTCGTCTGCATAGCTTAAGTTGTTGGCGCAAACGCCGGCTACGTGGCATCCGACTGCGGCTCCGCTCAGCTCCTCTATCAGATCATTGACGTAAAGATTGAACAGAACCGGGGATGTCAAACCACCCTGCCTTACTCCACAGTTCAGTTTATATTCGTTAGAATTAGCGTCTCCCCACTTAATAGTATTAACCTGGTTATCGTACCAGTATCCCAACAGACTAGCTATTTGTCTCGGTACGCCCGCGTTTGACACTTTCTCCCACAATAAATTGTAGTCGATTGTGTCAAAAGCGCGGCTCAGATCTAAGAAACATGCGTATACAGATGTCTTTTTCCTAACATAACGTCTTACAGTATTTTTGAGGCAAAATATAGCCATGTCTGTTGAAAGGCCCGCACGAAACCCAAATTGTGCATCATTTAAGTGTATACGTTCAGTAATTACAGGATTAATGAGCCTTTCCAGAATCTTTGAGAGCACCGTGGCTAACGATATAGGTCGGTAATTAGACGGATCGCTAAGATCGCCGGTTCTGTTCTTAACAATTGGTACTACACTCGTTCTCATACAATCACCTGGCAGGTAACCATGAGCTAAACATAAATTAAATAACATTGCTATTTTTTGATGCAGCAACGGACCACCGAAAATAACATGTTCGATACTTAGGCCGTCGTGACCCGGAGACTTCCCGCGCTTCATTTTACGAACACAATCATAAACCATATCTTGTGTAATGACCAGACCCGGGCCAGTTAGCGGGTCACCGCGGCCCACCCCGGCCTCGGTCACATTAGAGGGCACTGAATTTTTGAGCGATCCCTCAACTCTGAACTGTGTTATAAACATATTTGCTATGTCTTTTTCATTCTGTAATCCGTTCACAGATATTGGCCTACTTTGTTTGAAATTTAATTTATTTGTATCTTTCCAAAACTGACTAAATTTACCTACGGATCTAAGAGAAGCAATTATATCCATTTTAATTTTATCTTGATTGCGCTGACACCAACTTAACTTATTTTTAAACAGTTTCCTTTTGCTGGTCATTTCATCATACACGCTTCCTGATGACGGAGACCCGTGCAACAACCAAACTTTATGCGCTTCACGCGCGCTTGTGTACAATGGTAAAACATGATGGTTCCATCCAATTACTTTATTCCTAAAACGCTTGCAAACACATGTTAGTTTGGCCGCGGACTGGATTGACGTGATTATTTTCTCGTAAAACACATTAATTAATTCCTTATGCATTTTATTGTTACACGTTTCTCCACACAGGTCAATTGAAATGTCAATATTTACATTTTTTAAATAATTCGTACATAATTTGTTGTATTCTACTTTTTGTTCGTCATCTCTATGACCCCAGATTACTTTACTAGTGACCTTAGGACACGATATCACTTTGGATTTTATGAGATTTAAGTCACACTCAATAAGAAGTGGATAATGGTCCGACCAATAGACATCGTATAACACACGCGCACTAGAACATAGGTCGTAAGCAGATGCCGTAGTCACACAGTGATCTAACCAACTTGTGGAACCTTGCACTTCACTCTTAAAGGTATAAGTGTTGGATGACTCACCGATCAGCTCGATATCCGCACATACCCAATGTTGCTCCTTGCAATAGGCTCGCAACTCCTTTCCAAACTGGGTACGAACGCCAGCATTAAAATCACCAAGCACCAAGACACATTCACTGCCGTTGTCCTCTGTTATAGCACTTATCTTACCCAAACACTCAGAAAACAGCGGCAAGTTATCCGCGCAGTCCGTAGGCATATATATTGACATTACTATAACTTTACGGTTCCCCGGCAGTTCAGCGCAGATAGCTGCGATGCGTTTCGACCCGCTATCAATGACAGAGATATTTGTAAACATACTTTTTCTCCACAATATTGCCACACCGCCATACGGTCTACCTTTTAGAGGCCCGAGGGATGTATCCACTGCCGAGATTCCGTGATAACCGTAGTCTGGGCTGATCTGGCTTAGAAAATCAAGGTCATCGGGCAACAGCCATAATTCTTGAAGTGCAATTAAATCGCTCTCCTTACTTAACTCTTGAACGTTAGGAAGAGATCGCTTAATCCCTTTACAATTAAATGATATGAGTTTTGTTCTCGTAGTATGCATTATTTGGTATAATTTGGTTTTCGGTTTTGGTCAAATTTCTTAAACATGCTGCTTTTAAATATATATTTTCTGTACACTATTCCCGTTGGCCAAAACCCGTCACTCAAAAACGTTTCCATTTTGTCGGCTTGTATGGTCACTAGAAATGAGTTAAATGATGTCTCGTGATAGGGTTTCAGGATCTCAACTTTTAACACCGATTCTCCCTTGCTAGTGACGTATTCCTTTATATTATCAGACGTAATCGCTTTCTCCGCACGGGAGACGTACAATGTCGTTGTACTAGGGGCCGCTTGTAGCTTTTCATTTGACCCTCCATTTCCTCTTCGATTTTTATTACTTTGTTTTGGCTTACTTAGCTTCTTAGTTACCAGTTCGTATCCTTCCGAATCAACTTGCCTCGGTACTGTCGTCGATTGCGGATTTGAAACAACGATATTTCGATAGGAAGGAATAACGTTATGTTTCGACCTTTCATTATTTTCTACAAGTGAGGGCAAAGCCGGCGGGCCCCATTGGTTAAGGTGAGCTGGAGAATCGACCTTATTTTCATCCTCGTATGGCTCAATTTGCAATGCCAGTTGCGGTGTAGCGACCAGCTTGCTTGGTCCCGCTGCTGCGCCATTGATGCTGGGTGACGGTGTACCCACATGTTCACAAATATTACTATGCACGGCCAACGGTTCTCGTACACTGCCGCACCCAAGTTGCGGTCGTGCAATTAATTTCGTTGCTATCTTTATTTCTTGCTTCATTTTAGTTAGTTCTTCTTTATTTGTTTCACCTGTATATCGTAGTATATTTAGCTCTGACCGCAAAGTCGCCAATTCTTGCAAAATTCTAGTAACATCCAAGTCGTCAAACGTAATGGGTGGAATTTTATGTAGATCTTTCGCAACAAATACTGGCATTTTATCAGGATCACTTTCTTTTAACGCTTTTATTACGTCCTGTAAATTTTTAGTCGCCTTTCCATCGCCTTTTCGTGTTAGTATCGGTATATCAGTATATTCACGTAATTTAGCTTTGGCCGATTGAATTTCGCTTTCTGTGAAATTCGTCACACATATTCGAATTAGCGTTGGCTCATCAATTAAATTAATACGGTTCGTGAGATAACACAGTATTTCATTAAGCACCAACAATTTTTCACTTTCACTTTCACTACCCATCATTTAAACTTAGGTGAAGGGTTGTACAGTCATTAGTGCGGCAATTACATTAACCGATCGCGCGCGTCTTATCTCAGTGGCTACCACCAGCTGACGTATTTGACCCATTAGTTTAGTTTTAATATCTTTATTTATTTAGCAGACATTTTATGGATGACATGATTATTTTATAATTGGGATGGCATTTTCAAATAAATTACAACAATTAAATGATATCTAATGATAAAAATGAATGAATGAATTTTGGGGGAGGCCTATGTCCAGCAGTGGACGTCTTTCGGCTGACATGAATGATAAAAATGATTTAATAGTGTAATAAAACATAATATTTCAAGCGGTTTTCGCCTAACCCGTTGATACACCTAGGAGGGCTTTAAGCCAGAAACGAAAGTCAAACAAAGGTTAAATATATTTTTGTCAAAATATCCGAAATAAATAAATACCTATTCAAAAAACTTAATAATGCAGAACGGCTTTAAAACCCTATTCCTCGAAATGGATTTCAAATTAGAGTAATTAAAAAAATATGGACAATCCCAATTCCAGATGGCTCCGCAACAGAAATAGACGAGTACCCATGGATGGCCCTGATAGAATACAAGAGGTCCACGCAGATGTTCTCAGGTGTCCTCATCAGCGGTCGTTATGTCCTCACTGCTGGCCACTGCGTCTCACCACGCGTAGTGAAGGCATTCGGGGAGCCGTAAGTAAATGCTATAGTGCTTGTCCGGACTTTCAGTTTCGGTTTCGGCCTAGATTCAGCCAAATAACAAACATACATACCTTCACGCCTGTATTCCCAGAGCGGGGTAGGCAGAGCCACAGAATTACTTACAACTTCAAAAAGTTGTTGATAATTCAGTAACCAGACTTTGCACAAACAGGCCAAGATGTTTACCAGCGTATTAGTGACAGGTTGCAAGCCTATCGCCTTATAGTGCTACAAGCCTTTATTCCCTTAGTCGCCTCTTACGACATCCTCGGGAAGACATGGAGTGGCACTATTCTAACCCGGCAACCACACGGGGTTACTGTACTTTTTTGCAATGTCAGTGAATCAGTCCTAAAGATATAGGTCTACGTTAAGCATAGCAGAGAGGATCGCCACCTTCCGAACCCCTTAAAATCTCCGAATCGATCACCACTTTGATACCATGATACTATTGGGTTTACCTATTATGATTCCAACCTTTTCCATTAACGGGAACTGGAACAAAATTAACTTGCAAATTTTGAAGATTACATCTTACATACATACCTACAACATACAAACAGTAAGTAAAGTAAATTATTTATTCACAAGAACATGGGTACATAACATGATGGTACAAGATATAAAGAGTTCCAACATATTCTGCAATTAGACGGCGTGTAAATATCTACCCCCTTACTAATAAACGTTGAGTAACGGTTATATAGCTATACAATGTTTTGTCCTTATCTGTCATTGTGACATTTGAATTTGACAGATAAGGACAAAACATTGTATAGCTATATAACCGTTACTCAACGTTTATTAGTAAGGGGGTTAGTCAACAAATATCTAGTGCAACTAGAATAAAAGTAACGGTTTCGACTGTAATCCAAAACAGACCCTAAAAAGCCGGCCAAAACAGAAAATACGTTCGGGAGATTTCGCGCTGCGCTTAGGCATGTTGCACGGCGCTCAAGTCGTCATTTTGCTGCGTTCACGATCGCAGTTGTGTCCAGACTTTATAATTTTTATGATTACGTTGATTTATTTCTTTTTCCTGCGAAAACATGACCTTGTCCGTAGTAACAGAAAACACGTAGAAAACATGACCCTACACTAAGCATTTTCTGACATGCTCTTGCCTAGTTGACAGGAGCACTACAATTCCATTTGAAAATAATGTCACATCTTTATTTGACTCCTCGTCTTCTGTTTTACTGCTGATGCTGTGTGGTTGTGGTTAGAATAGTGCCACTCCATGTCTTCCTGTGAAAGTCGTAAGGGGCGACTAAGGGGTTAAAGGCTTGTAGTATTGTTATGCGATGGGCTTGCTACCTGCCTGCTTGCGCAAAATGTGGTTTTAGAATAAACAAAAAGTTGTTAAAGTTGTTGGTAATTCTGTAGCTCTGCCTACCCCATTCGTGGATGGAGTGATGGTATGTATGTGTGTCCTTTTTTCAATTCCAAAATGAATCGTGAATCAGCAAGTTATAAATTATTGTACCATTTCAGAACAAACATTCGACTTGGCGAATATGACATCTCCAATACTGGGCGTGATTGCGTGGTCCCTGCAGGGGCGGGGGAAGGTGAAGTGGATTGCAACGATGACCTTGTCGTTGTTCCTATAGAGCGCATCACTATCTACCCTGACTACAATCCTCCTGAATCTCCAAAAAAAAACGACATCGCCCTGATAAGACTGACCAGAATTGTGGAATATACAGGTAAAATAAACGTTGATGTGATGTGATGATTGCTAATGGGTGGAGGACGGATGCAAATTACATCAAAATAATGTCAAACGATATCCGTAATATAGATATGACTACAATTGATTTAGAAAAAAAGAGAACATCACTGCACAAAAAGTTAAAGATTTTTTTTGTTGAAGTGAATAATCATATTTTTTATCTTTATTTGGTATTTTCAGTACATTCCTTTTATATAGTTCATTATCTTCTTATATAGGGAAAATAAACTCTCCGCATCTACATACGTAAAGTGCTACTTCAGTACGTTCTTAATATACAAAATATGTACTGATTTTAACAAAAACACATTAATAACACTCGTCATTTAATACAAGTCTTATCCATCTTGTGCTTTCGTCACCATATTGCATCTGTCGTCAGCCCATTAATGATTACACACATACATACATAAACTCACGCCTTTGTTCCCAGAGAGTTCCCGTTGTTGATGATTCTGTAACCATATTTTGCACTATTAGGCTAAGGCTACGCTGACGTGACGTGATGATTGTATGTATGTAGACTCTTTATTGCTTATAAAACCAATTAGTAGTACCTAAGTACGTACAGAAACATAAGATAACGTGTACAATGGTGAAGTTATCCCTTTAGGAATAGTTTTTTTTTCAAGTATGATTTTCAGACACGTATATTTCGCATTTTGCTAGACGTGCTCGATGTAGCAATGTATAAGTTGCAGAACATTCTCAGAAGTTAAGAAATCTTCTCAAGAAATTACTGAGCATATTATCGGAAACATTTGAGAGCATGGAGAATGTTCTCATTCCATACAAAATTTAAGAATATTCTTAGAAATTTTCGAGAATTTCTCATTAGAAACTTTCACAATTTGAGAAGTTACTTTTAGTACAATGCTAGCTCGATGTGACCATGCGGCAGCTTACAATCCTATAAGCTCAGTTTTATTAGTCAATAGTCCTTTTAGAAATCCATTTACGGACGCAAAGAATCACGAAAACGTTGAAACTGAGCCTTATTCCATTTTTATAACGATAACGTTCGCTGAATGCATCTGGTCCTAATTACAGATTTCATCCGACCCATTTGTCTGCCGACGAGTGACGTCACGGTGAACTTCAGACCAAATGAGACTCTCTACGTAGCCGGTTGGGGAGCCCTGAACGAGAAGATCCAACGAAGCAACCTGAAACAGCACGTGGACGTTACCTACAAGGGCTTGGAGGTAACTATTCAATCGTGATCATTTTTAAGTGTCTTTCTCTACTTATGGGAGGACCTTGTGCAGGGTCCGTCCGGGTTGGTACCACCATCTTATCCATTAACCTACCGCCAAGCAGCAGTGGTTGCATTGTTCCGGTTTGGGGATAAGGCAGCCGGTGAAGTGAGTAGCATAGAGGCATTCCATCTTAGTCCTCAGGGTTGGCAGTGCATTTGCAGTCTTGTGAATGCGAATGTCTATGGGTCACAGTTTCCACTTACCATCAGGTGGCCTGTGTGCTCGTTTGCATTCCTATGTCATAAAAAAAAGGGTGAAAAACGGGACCTTATTACTAAGCATTGTCCGTTCGTCCGTCCTTCCCCGTGGTCCCCGAGTCAGTCGCTATACCTTTGACGTTCTGTGCTTTCTGATATTTTTACTTCGTTATGTTCCGAATTTATTGAAAAGTCGCTACTCTTATATTTATGATAAATTGCATGTTCTGATGTTATTGACTATAACTAGTGTAACGAATTTATTGAAAAGTAATGCTGCTCCGAAATATTTGAGTACCTCGCCCGCTACAATATATCTGATGGCGACTGTACCAACCCTTTTTCTTATTTTCCTCTCTGCAGTGAGGTGAAAAGTTTTGTGTTATACACGGGTGAAAAGTTATTTAACGTCTCGTGTGTTGAAACACTCGCTACACTCAGGATTCGATTTTTGAACCACTCGCTTCGCTCGTGGTCAATCATAGAGTCCTTCCGCTACCTCGTGTTTCAATGAACACTCGCAGGTAAAATATAACTTTCCCCCCTTGTATAACAAATAACTATTACACATCTATACTATCCTGTAGCGCAGATATGACTAGCGGGGCGCTCCGTCGTAGATTGAAAACATTCATCATCATCCTATCAGCCGAAAAAAAGTCACTGGGCTGATTTTGTGCTACTTGCATCCATCGGCTTCCTGCAATCTTCACCAGATCATAGGTCTACTTCAACACTTCGCTTTCCGGTCCACGGCCGCCACTCTAGAACTATTCCGCCTCAACGGCCATCAGTTCTAGGAGCAATATGCCCCGTCCACTGCCAATTCAGGTTCGCAATTCGCTGGGCTAAATCGGTCATTTTGGTTCTTCTGCGAGTTTCCTCATTTCTGATTCGATCTCACTGGCGCAGTGATAGTTCTTCCCATTGCCCTTTGGGTGACCTTGAGTTTTTTTATGAAGCCCATTGCAAAATACCACGTCTTTGATGTTTAAGTTATCACTGGCAACACACACTGTTCAAAGACTTTTGACTTGAGAATATTATATACATTATTAAACTCTTCCGTAACTGATTGACTGACAGACTATGCGTAATATGGCATTTGTTTTCTGCAGGATTGCCAACAAGACTATTCTCCCGCATATGGAAGAAGCACGAAGCTTTGGAGAACCCAAATATGCGCTGGAGGCAAAGATGGCAAAGATGCCTGCAAAGGGGACTCCGGGGGTCCCTTAATGTTCTTCAATGGCACCTATTACCAACTTGTAGGAATCGTGAGCTTTGGACCCGTTCTGTGCGGTGACAAAGTCCCGGGTGTGTACACTAAAGTGTTCGAATATTTAAATTGGATTTATAGTAATATGCAAATATAACGTAACGATTAAATAGTTAGAAACCTATGGTATAATGGTGAACAAATTTTCATGAAAACTAGCCAAGAATCATCCTGATGACCAGAATCATTTAAAAAGACGCGTACCGATTGATCTACCCGTTTACATCTGTAGCTACCATAGTAGCTAGGATGCCACAGACATACACACAGACAGATACACAGGTTAACAAACATACATATCGCACTGCCAGATCAAAAGTGTACTAACTCAAAATACAACTGTATTGTATAATTAACTTTAATACAACGTATATGAGCTTGAAACCAAACCGACAATGATACTCAAAATACAACTGTACTGTATAATTAACTTTTTCACTTCTCATGCTCTTAAAATGCTACTTAAATCTCTGCGAATCGGGACTAAAGCTCCTTATTAATCTCTAGGGATTAAAGTATTTTTTTTAAATTACTTTGGAAACCCCTAAACAACCAATCACGGTGTTTGTGAATGGAGGATTATCGCCATTTTCAGTGATTGTGTATGGACCATATTTTTGGGTGTCGAAATAACCTCAAAATGACAACTGTGCAAATATATAAAAAAAAAGTTTAATTTCGTGAAACACGATTAATTATTACGAATATGAATCTATTTAATCATATTAAGGCCGAACTCTTTTATTATGCGTGGTCCAATTACTTTTAAAATGGTTTCCAAGTTTGAATCTGTTGGCTAAATATGCAAGCATTTAAAACATCAACGAAATAATAAGGTATTAATTGCACTTTTAATATATCGTAGATTTGGTTAGCTACTTTTATTTTATTAATGTTAGATTAACGATAGTTATAATAAGATACCTAATTGTTAGAAACTTTTTTATAATAAATGTTGTAATTTTGTTTAGAACGTCGTTTTTTTCCTCGCATTCAAAGTGAAAAGTAGAGTGTTTAACGCGAGACTAAACAACCATAATGACACTCGAACTACACCCACCCTCGCTCGCAAGCTCGCTCGCGTGGCTAAACATCTCGTGTCATTATGGCTTCTTTTAGTCCCTTTTTGAACAATCTACTATAATACAACGTGTATGAGCTTGAAACCAAACCGACAATGATACTCAAAATACAACTGTACTGTATAATTAACTTTAATACAACGTGTATGAGCTTGAAACCAAACCGACAATGATACTCAAAATACAACTGTACTGTATAATTAACTTTAATACAACGTGTATGAGCTTGAAACCAAACCGACAATGATACTCAAAATACAACTGTACTGTATAATTAACTTTAATACAACGTGTATGAGCTTGAAACCAAACCGACAATGATACTCAAAATACAACTGTACTGTATAATTAACTTTAATACAACGTGTATGAGCTTGAAACCAAACCGACAATGATACTCAAAATACAACTGTACTGTATAATTAACTTTAATACAACGTGTATGAGCTTGAAACCAAACCGACAATGATACTCAAAATACAACTGTACTGTATAATTAACTTTAATACAACGTGTATGAGCTTGAAACCAAACCGACAATGATACTGTCTTGATCTAGCAGTGCGAAGTATAGGCTGAAAAATACATTACCCTCCGCCCTCGGCAGTCGGGTAAAAATAGTACAAAATACGGCCATTCAAATAAAGATCTAGTGCAAAGGAAATCAAGTGGAATTGCTTTTGCTTTTATGAATAATGATCAAATTAGAAAATTGCCTTTATTTCATTCGTAATAGATTCATATTACATTGACATATTTCGATGTATGGGCCTTAGGACGTATTGACTTCGTAAGGTTGTTTCAATAAATGAATTAGAAAGTAGTAGGGCGGGACTTCATTGATTGAAAACAGTTTAGTATAGTTAATAATATAAACTAGGCCCAAACGGGAAGAACAGGGAGAATAACGGGAAACAACATTCCACACATACAAGGTTGCAACCGTGATCTAAGTCCATTGCTAAAACAAGTTGCAGTTTACACGGCAACTACAAATAGGCGGCCATTTTGTGGCGCGTTGTTCAGGTTCCTGTTTAATGAAGCGCTATCATGGCGGCATAATTAATTGTACATCCGGTTCCGCCAGCCATTTAGGTGTTTTCCGGTTGCAATACTAATGTTGAAGATGTGGAAATGAGTTTAAGCTTATATTCATATTTATTAAAACCCTCTACTTACAAATTAGTATCTAGTGATTGCCCTTGATCCTTGAACCTACTGCCAAGCAGCGGTGTTCACATTGTTGTGTTTCGATGTGGCGATAAGACAGCCGGTGAAATTACTGGCATAGAGGCATACCAACTTAGTAATCAGAATTCATCAGCAACGCATTTAACACTTTCATTGCCGCCAACCCGCTAGGCGGGTCGATTTTGTTTGAGAATCAGAGACCTTGGCAATGAAAGTGATTTGCGGTCTTAGGGTCGCAGTCTTCATATTGTAGCCTTAACAAAATAAGTGTATATGTGGAGGCGGAACTAAGAAACAAACACAGCTTTACACACGAGTGACAAATATACTGTCAGTGGCGAGTGCAAGCGTGATAGCGATAGCCAGCCGAAAGCTATTAGTTTCTACTGGGAATGTACATCTTTGTCCTAACAGCGGGGTTACTATGACATAGCTATGCAGTTCAATTTACGCTGAGAGAAAACGACACAGCTATATAACTGCTATAGCTCTGTCCTTTACGCTCGCCGCCAATATAACAAATGGGTAGTCATTGAATATTTAGGTTACTTTTAATCATTTTTCATTTTAAACGAATATGTAGCATTTATAAGGATTTAAAGTTGATTAGCAACAACAGTCTGGTTTTTAAAGCTTGCTATTTGTTAGTAAAGTCTAATTCTATGGAACTTGCTAACTATGTAAACAAACCGCCATATTGAAATTGTCTCTGAATTATGAATTTACTAGTGATGGGCAATACTCCTTTACTTATGTCAAACCATATCGAATAATAAAATACCGAAAGTAAAAAACAAGTAGTTACTTATTTCTAATTTGTTTAATCACGATCTGAAGAAAAATTGGTACTTGAAGATGATTTATACCAGTATTTATTACAAAAGGTCCCGTTATATCATCTGCGAGTGTGATCAGCGCGAGTTAGGTAATGTGTAGGGGCCTTAATATATCGCCAACTTTAGCCACAACACTACCCATCATAGACAATTGTAGAATTTAAAAGAAACAAAAACGTCATTCCATCAGGTCCTAATAACCTAACTTATGAAACCATTTAAACGTTTAATGAAATATCCAAGATAGAGTTATATATTTGGTGATTTTGTATTTTACAGTAACGACCGTTTCAATAGTGTATGGTTTCAATGGTGTTTGATGAGGTGGTGTTAAAATTCAAGGAGAAACAGTGACAAAACATAAGTTAAGACTTTTGTTTACATAGTTAGCGAGTTCCATAGAAATACACTATACTGTGGCCTGTTTTATAAAGCTAGTGTTGCCAGTTTAGACCTGTATAAATTGTTACTTGTAGCTTCATAAAACGTGCCCAGGAGGTTAAGTGACTTTTTTGTCGCTTGTGGATTAATAGTACATTGTAGCCCAGGTACAGAAAGTAAGCAATAGATGGACGAGTTAGTTCGCGGGCCGAGCCGCAGGTGAGGACCGCGAAGATACGAGTCCATCTATTGCACTTTCTACCGAGGCAATACTATGTGCTTTTCACGCCTAATGTAAGGAAATAAAACAGGTTAGGACATAATACACAGTTTAATTAAAAGTAATATTGATATTAGCATTAGGACAGTTGCTGAATGACAAGGAAATGTTGAAATATCGAGGGTCCCTAAAGACTACAAATACGGTTTCATAATCAGAATTGTTAAAAGTGGACGCCATTTTGAACTTTTTTGTTACTGATCCGATTGCTCTGAAAATCGATATCTGAGGGTCCCTAAAGACTACAAATACGGTTCCATAATCAGAATGGTTGAAAGTCAACGCCATTTTGAACTTTTTTGTTACTGGTCCGATTGCCCTGAAAATCGATATCTGAGGGTCCCTGGGGACTACAATGGTTCTTATGGTTCCATAATCAGAACCAGACCAGAAACAAAAAAGTTCAAAATGGCATCCACTTTTAACAATTCTGATTATGGAACCGTATTTGTAGTCCCCAAGGACCCTCAGATATCGATTTTCAGGGCAATCGAACCAGTAACAAAAAAGTTCAAAATGGCGTCCACTTTTAACAATTCTAATTTTAGAATTGTATGTTTAGTCCCCAGGGACCCTCAGATATCGATTTTCAGAGCAATCGGACCAGTAACAAAAAAGTTCAAAATGGCGTCCACTTTTAACAATTCTAATTTTGGAATTGTATGTTTAGTCCCCAGGGACCCTCAGATATCGATTTTCAGGGCAATTGGACCAGTAACAAAAAAGTTCAAAATGGCGTCGACTTTTAATAATTCTGATTATAGAACCGTATTTGTAGTCTAGTCATAAATAACCGACCAATAGCAGAGTAGAAAGTAAACTGGTCTAAAAACACTCCATTTTACTTTGCAACTCAACATTGTTGGACTGTTTTTGTGTTGTACTACTAAGAGCAACTTTCTATTCTGATTTCGATCCTTCTTTGGCCATATTTCCGAGCAGTGGCGTGAAAAAATAATACCAACACCAACTTTATAATTTACTCACGAACATTTCTTTATAGTAACCATGTTAAACATTTACAAAATAAGAAAGTTATTAGTTTTTATTGGGAATGTACATCTTATTCCTAACAATGGGGTTATTATGACATAGCTATGCAATTCAATTTACGCTGAGAGAAAAGGACACAGCTATATAACTGCTATAGCTCTGTCCTTTACGCTCGCCGTATAATGAACTGCATAGTTACGTCATAATAACCCCTAGATATATGTAGTTATGGCACGCGTAGTTAATTAAACGTTAATTACTATAACAGTGTGCTTTGTTATCATTTCGCTAACTAAGTCAACCCGGGCAACCTCCTACGGAGAAGGCACAAGTGCAAATAAATCATAGAAGCATAATTAAACTCTCTACTGTTATAATAAGGTTGGAAGTGCAGTACAACTCATATAGTAGATGTACCTTTTTTCCGTAGGAGGGCAGAATGGTGATACTTCACTTAGCGCTGCGTATTCACGTATCTGTGGGCCTAGTATGGTTGCGTTTATCGCGTGACAAAATGTGGATAAGCAATACGTCACTCTCGTACTTATGTAATAAATACATGTTAGAAAGTGACAAATGCTCTATCCATTGCATAGGGTATTATGGGACCAAAATTATTGCAAATGACCTATCCCATAACTCCTAGAGGGGAATAGGTCGACTTACCAATAACCCAGTATAGTTGGATGTGTTGGTAATCTGCACCAGGGTAAACATACTTACAACGTAAGTATAGTAACATGGGGGCTGCACAAGTATGTCGTAAGCCGATTTATTACAATTATTTACCCCCTCATCATCGTCAGCAAAAGTAAGCAAAGCCCCTAGATTCAGATTCAGATTTCACCCCCACCATGCTTACATAAACGGTTCTGAGTACCTAACCGTATTCATTATTTGTGGGAATCCCCGAATATGCGTTTCATTTTCAAGTATAGACAATGTGAGAGTTTCCATATGTGTATGGTTTTATGTTTATGTTTTTTATTTTGTTCTTGTACTTATGTTGACGTATGTAAAGAATAATGTTTTCTTTATTTTTCCTTCACATACAAAAATACGCAACGCCGAGTGAAGTGCCGCCATAATATTCATTATGCAACACTCAAATAGAGGTGTAATTCTAAAGAGAAGGGTTTTTGAAAGCTTATCACCGACATTGTCGTAACGAGACAAAAAATAAGAGATAATTTATTCAACCAATACTTGCACAAATTTAAAACGAATGACAAGTAAAATAACACAAACAAATGCCGTCAGTCGAGAAGTAATGGTAACGCATCATCTTCAAGGTAATTATGGCGATTGTGGTCAACTAATTAGGGACACTTGGTGATGACACAGAGTTTTGAATTTCATAATTCCTTTTTAATATATTTTTCTTAAAACTTTAATGATTTATTTCAATAACGGGTAGCTAAAGTTATTTTCTTAACTAAAATAATATGATACATGAGTTAATTTACACACCCTATAAATATCGTCTCATAAAATACAATACAAACCTTTTTTGTCAACCCGACTGGCCGGTCATATAATTAGGGACGCACTCAGACTCTGTGTTCTATTTTCGAAATTTAAAAACTTTGCTTGAATTATTTTTTGGTGTTCTAATTTTCTGTTCCTTCCGCGGCATTTGAGTTAACAATTTTCCTCTTTCGAGTGTAATTTATTGAAAAAAGATGGGTAAAAACAAAAACTGTGATGAAACATTGCGAAATATAACTTTGTTAAGCGTGGATGGTCTTATCAGAGGATAGCAGACCATTTAAAATGCTCTAAGAACTTAGTGTATAACGCAGTGCAACATGTGCGACGCAATAAAACTGTTCAAAATGTGCCCAGAAAAAAAAGATCAAGAAAAACAACTCCCCAAGAGGATAGGATGATGGTAAGATTGGCTAAGGCCGATCCTTTTAAAGGCTCAGTTTCTATAAAAAGCGAATTATATGGGGCACACATAACTGCAGGCGTGTCAGCGAGGACAGTACGACGGCGGTTAGAAGAAGCGGGGCTACTTGGAAGAATAGCTCGCAAAGTACCTTTATTAAAAAAACATCATCGGGACGCACGTCTGACTTTTGCTCGTAAATATGAACATTGGACTTATTCCCAATGGCAACATGTTTTATTCTCTGATGAGACCAAGGTCAATCTGGTTTCATCCGACGGCAGCCATTATGTACGGCGACCAGTAAACGCAGAAATGAATCCAAGATTCACAAAAAAACAAGTGAAACATGGCGGAGGAAACATAAAAATTTGGGGGTCATTTTCTGGACTTGGATGCGGGCCCATCAGGAAAGTTGAGGGCAATTTAGACCAGTTTCAGTATAGAACTATATTGGAGGAAACCATGTTACCCTATGCCGAGGAACACCTTCCGGTTATTTGGACGTTCCAGCATGACAACGACCCAAAGCATACTGCACGATTTGTCAAGGCGTTCCTTACCAGTCAATCCGTTTCGGTTCTAGACTGGCCGGCAAATAGCCCAGACCTTAACCCAATCGAACACCTTTGGCATGAAATTAAGAAAAGGGTTGCTGGCTATCGCTCTAAGTCCTTAGATGAGCTTTACGAAGCCTTCAATGAAGCATGGACTAACATTCCTGTGGAGATATGCCGTAAACTGATATCGTCCATGCCACGCCGATGTCAAGCTGTCATTAAAAATAAAGGCTTTGCTACTGGTTACTAATTATTTTTTCATTTCAGCCGGGGTTGTTTAAATTTCTTATTTACACAATTATTTATATGTAAATACTTCTGTTTTGTTCATTATTTAACGTTTACCCCCGTGTCACTAATTAAATTTCCAGCTGTACAATTAACCACAATAACCATTTGTTTGTTATTTCGTATTAAATATTTTATTTACTATACTTTGTTTTTCATTGTGTATCTGTAGTATATAAATGTAAGCAAACACTGAAAATTAATTTAGCCGGGAAATTACCCAATTTCGAAATTTGTAAGAATTTAAATAAACGTTTACATAGTTTGCCGTGTGTGTCCCTAATTAGTTGACCACAACTGTATATTTAATAAATTCACCCTAGTCTTCAACACCATGAGATCCGTATTGTGCTGCCGAAGTTTAAAGATCGTCTTGCGTAGGTACTCGAATGTTGCACTGCTACGTTTGGCCTATAGTTCTGTACTTTGGGTTAGGGTGCTTAGGCATGATAAATATGACCTTTTGCAACTTATAATGATGGGCAAGGTTGCCGGTAAACGGCGACTTGGTCGGAGAAAGAAGTCGTGGCTCCGCAACATCCAAGAGTGGACTGGAATAGCGAGCTAAGGACAGACAAGACAACCATTCCAGAAGTTAGTAGCCAACCTTCACTAGTTGGAGTCGTTGGAAAGGCACTTGAAGAAGAAGAAGAAGAAGAATAAATTCACATCTATTTATATAGATTAGGTGGTATTTGTCTATTATAATGTTTATTTATTTGTAAAAATAATGGATCTTTTGCTGTAGAAATATTGGTTTATTTACTTTTGTGCTAATCTTTGTAATCTTGCCTATCCTTGTTAAGTTTCCTCCATCATGGTCAGTTTCACTGGAAAAGATCCCTTAAAGGAAAATTTCGCCATTGTACAGTCAACAGCATAAATAAGTGATCATTTATGTACCTTGTCGCTTTCAATGGTTTCACTATTTTGTATAGCATTTCAAACATGACGTCAAAGTGACAAGGTACATATAAATGATCACTTATTTATGCTGTTGACTGTACATGATAATTCCATGTACGAAATTACTTTTAATTGTTTTTTTGTGCCATTAAGAGTAAAAATACTCACATACATATTTAGCTATATTATTTATTGGCAGTGGGTCATGGCTCAAGCTACAGATGTAGTGAATGATCCTTTCCCATCGATTTTTATCGGATAAGTTCGTATTTATCTTGCTTTCTCAATTGGCTTCAGTACCTACCCATCAATAAGCCAACTGAGAAACAAGATAAATACGAACTTATACGACAAAAAACGATGGGAAAGGATTATTCACTACATCTGTACGGATCGTTATGCGCTTATTACACCTTCCCAAATAAGTCACTAACAAGAGGGACGCAGCAATACGTTGGAACGACATGGATATATCTCCATACCCGAAACATCGATAATATTTTTTTTTTTTTTTTTTGTCTAGGGGCACCATTGTTGTAGGAAAAAATACACATAAGTAGGTGTTATTTTTCCTTTTCCATGAATTCTATGAATTAATAGTTTGGTACGAGTTGTACGATGGTGGAATCCAGCGGCTGGTATCAATCCGAATAACACAAGCGTTATGATAATAACAAGCAATAATCATCGCAAATAATGAGTTCTCAAGTAACCGGCCTCAATTCCCCTTCTGAGTACAAGGAAGCCATCGGCTCCATTATTCAGATGCAGTAATTTTCCCGGTTACCTAATTGCATGAATAATTCCCTGGATTAACAAACATCGGGATAGCCGTAATCCCTGCAGGGCCACTTGCGGCAGTATTCCCTTAACTTTGCCGAAACGCCAGTTTCGTTCAAATTATTCACGAGTCTACGTTATGGGGAACCTAGGTTAGGACGTGGCTATGAGTAAGAAGCGCGAGTTAATCGCACACAGCTCTTCAAAAATAATCATAATGTACGTTGAATCCGTTGATATTACCATACAAACATTTCATTTTAGTTGAAGTCAACTGGTTGTGTTAACAAAATTAGAATAAAATAAAAGATCCTTTAAGAAACAGTAAATGTTTTAAATAGATCCCTATCTATTTAAAACATTTACGGTATCACAACTTAAAAATACAACCCTAAATATATTATAATATAATAAAATTACGACACGCTTTCAATACAGAAAAATCCAACAATACTTCGTTTTACAAAATCATTTTACAAAGCCAATTAGTCTTAATAAAGGGACAAATTAACATAGACGGACAACCAGACTCAATAAACATAATAATGTTTACATAAATAATACACAACTCATAAAAAAAAACTTTTTCTTGGGATTCTAGTAGAAAACTAGAAATATGAATGTACTTACTTTATTACCAATTGAATAGAATAGAATATAAATAATGTATTCAACGCATACACACATTCAAATCACATGATAAACAGAACAACACATTCAACATGGCATTGAAACGGGCCCCTCTCAGCTTTGTGGCGCAGCAAGCCGCTGCTGTGACTTAAAAACTAACTTACTAAAACAAAAACAAAACAAAAAGAGATCACGACACAATCATCAGCTATAATCGATAGTGAGTAGTCATCCTTACTTTTTTCGTGGCAACACCATAACAACACAACCGTCGACCACCACACCACACTCTTACTACAATCTTATCCTTTAACCTGCGGCTAATTGTAGAGCCGTTACCATCTGACCATCGGGGCAGTAAATCATTATATCGGATTTTCTTGCTCGCACTCATGGGGCTTATGGCGAGCGTAAGGGATACAAGATAACGCTGGTACTACACGCATCCCTTACGCTAGCCATTGATCCTACGAGTGCGAGCAAGAAAGTCCGATAAAATGATTTATTGCCCCGATGGTCAGATGGTAACGGCTCTACAATAGCAGTGTACGTATTGTTGTTCAGGTGTGGGGATAAAGATAGGTACTTATATATATACACAGAGGCATTCTATCTTAGTCTTTAGGGTTGTTAACGCATTTGAGGTTTTAGGATAGTAGTCTTGAGAATGCAAAAAAATAATATTTTAGTGTGTTTATCGTTGTCTAGTAGCAAGTACCCATCGCACAAGCCTAGAGCTTAGTTTGGGACTAGGTCAATTTGTGAGAGATTGTCCCTTGATATTTTTTTTACTAGCCGCAATAACTTTACTGCTAGACGTAGGCTTAAGAAAATTCTCTAAGAGGCATTTCTTAATAAAAAAATTATAACACAGATGAATCGCGTCACTTATCAACGGCTCCAACCTTACTTTTACCACAAATAACTTAACGTAAAATAAACCAAGATGGCTAAAATGATATGCTACATTGTCTGAACAACTATACGCTTCTCGAAGCTCGATAATTTATTCTTATTTACAATGTTCCCGTTTCAATGTTCCACTTTTACTTATAATACTGAGTTTCTAAGACTGGTTATGAGTATATCTTGGATTTATCTTGTCAATGAGTTAAGCCGCACTCAGATTTGTCTGATGTGCGTTACCTTTATTTCGGCGAAATATGTTTGCCAAATGTATCGTTCCCCAACCGTTTCATTTGCCACCCGTTATGTTTTCTGTAGCCGTAAATATTTTAGGATTTTATAAAAACTAACCTAACCTAACCTAAAGGTACTGAAATAAGTCCTAAAATATTTATAAAAAATTGGTTTCGCGAATTAAAAAGGTGGGAAACGATACATTTGGCAAACATATTTTTGCCAAACGGCAGGCTCCCGTCTGATCTGTTGTGTGTTGTGATGTGACGTGCTGGCTACTGTTCACATCTATATGACGTGTCGTGACGCTTCCTGACGATATTTTGAATCAATTAACACTTACATTTGTCTAATTATGTTGTGTCGGGACGAGTCAGAACAGTATTGGTGAGTGTACACTAGTATGATCTGATCTGACGTGGTCACCTCGCCCATCCTGACGCAGACCGGGATTGGGACTTGTGACGTAACACAAACCATCACAATACACTGCGCCAGACAAATGTGAACGTCACCATATTCAATGTATGAAACCAATACTGTCCTGACGCGTCACGACACAACACATCAGACAATTGAAATGAAATGAAATATATTTTGAACACAATCACGTTTATAAATAAATCATGACTTTGGGCCCTGAGCTAGGATTCCCTGGAATTAATATTTGAATCTGTTGTTATAATGACGTAGGAACTTTTGCTTTAAAAACAAAACGAGTGAATCAATAAAAACTCCAGGGTTCTGATAACTTGGTGATCTATACATAGCTAATTTATTAATATGATTATTAATTGATACAAATAATGCATTCGCTTCCTTGATAATATTAATTTTATTGAGTTTAACTTTATGGTGTCTACGGACAAAAATAATCACTCCGTCGTTTTGTAGAAGTTGCTTATCTGAAACAAAACAGTTGTAGCCGTCAAATAGACGGGAGAAGAAGGCATACTGGTAACCAGTTTTCCACAAACCTATAATGTCTATAACGAACACCATGCTTGCATTGCACGACTCTTGAAAGGCTTTTTTCATAGAAAAAATCCCATCGATTTAGCTACTAAAATAGGTATTTTGTCTTGTTTTGGGTCCTAACGAACATATAAACATGCAACCCGTGACTGTTGGAGGGTGGGGACGGGGCCATACAAAATTGTCCATCACCCTTTAGTCACTAGAATACTGTCAATGTCGGTGATTGATACACGTAGACGGTTTAGTCGGGGAAATAATTATGGTAAGTATATTAAGTGAGGTTGTTGAAATAAATATTACTTTTAAAATGCAGATTAGTAGTATAATAATATTTATAAGTGTTTATAGGTACATTATACGAGTTACACCAAGCACAATATGACCTTGGCTCATAAACATAAGAAAATATGCGATAGTTTTATACAATTTTCAATACAATTTAAATACCCAAAATGATTTAACGATTCAATTACACAAAGAACCGGTACTTAAAATGTTTAGTGTAGTAAGTGGACTGAGTAAGGAAAAATGCTAAAAGATGACTATTATGCTTTACATACCTAAATACATGTTAACCGAATGAATACTTTGTATTGTACCACACCTAATATAATGATTATATATATATTTTATTTCATATGTGTATCTTATATGTAGGTACTACCTAAATTTATATTACTTTGAGTACCTACTGGTTTATTCGTTTAATATTTTTTTATTTATAAGTACTTATTATCATCTGTTTTTGATATTTTTTGTGCAAACTTGTATGTATCCAACCCTATGCATTGTCCTAACTCATCTACTTCAGGGTTAGCTGGAAGAGATCCCATTTAGGGATAACTTCACCTTTATACATTCTTTTAATATTTATATTTTTGTGCAATAAAGAGTACATACATACATACATACAATTAATGGGAATGCGGTTTTATTGGTCAACGTTATTTTGCAGCGCTCCCATGTTTCCATTTTCAATTTTACCCGGGGGCCTAATATAGCTACGTTCATCGCATGACATAATGTGGATAATACATCCATCACTTTCTGACACGTACGTACGAGAGTGACGGATGCTTTATCCATATTTTGTCACGTTTAGGACCGGTTTTAGACATCACAGATTATAAAGGTGTTATTATTATCATCCAATCTGATCCAACACTACATAATGCTGTGGTTGTCATTTAAGGTATAGTATTGTTCCACCTGACATCTTATTCAATATAATTAATTAGCCCAATATAGTGTCCCACTGCTGTGCAAAGGCCTCCCTTGATTTCCACACCTCTCTCTCTGTGGCAATCTTCGGCGTCCAAGTCATCCCGCCATCTCCGCGGGGTATACCTCGCCGTCTGTAGCCATCCTGGCTGCCGCATTGGGCCACCTCTGTGGGCGCATGATGGATCTGTGGGTCCAGGATGAGGCCAAGATACTTTATATTGGCCTTCACCTGGACCGCTTCCCCCGCCACGGGGATGGTCGTCCCGCTACGGGGACGCCATCCCCTCCCCCCGAAGACCATAGCGTCTGTCTTCGGGAGCGACACCTCCAGACCCAGGTCTGCCGCCAACGCCACCCTTCGGAGGGCCTCCTCCAGCTCACGTCCCCGCACGGCCACATGCGACAAATATACCTGCCCCAGGCCCACTTTAGCTGGGCAGACTTTTTCCCCACATCGGCTATGCCTGTCTTGGAACGCAGGGTGGTGTTTTCGCACTTGGTCCATTATTTTTACACCTAATAGGCTGCGCCCAATATAAGGATGTTTTAAATATATTCAGACGAATAGACCTCCTCCTCTTCCATAACTTTTAAGGCCTAGATGAGTGATGAAAGTGAATGACAAATATGATACTATAGCCATGGTCAAAATAAGTCCTAAGATAAACGCACAAAGTGAATGACATAATTATGTGTAATTTTTACCATAGTCGAATTATGTGAATGCGTTTTACACATGCAGCGAAGTTCCTGCGAAGCCGTACATACTTAGCGGTTATACTTTCTCATTTATAATATAACTAGCGTAGATGCCTGTATATCTGTCCTTGTAGAACCTGTTTACCGCTATTTTCTCGGAAACTATAAGATTTATTTATAGATAACTAGCGACCCGCCCGCGGCTTCGCCCGCGTGGAATGTATTATACATATAAACCTTCCTTAAGAATCACTCTATCTACTAAAAAAAACCGCATCAATATCCGTTGCGTAGTTTTAAAGATTTAAGCATACATAGGGACAGACAGCGCTAGCGACTTTGTTTTATACTATGTAGTGAAAGTAAAAATGCCGTGTGGGGTTGCCGGGTTAGAATAGTACCACTCCATTTCTTCCCGTGGATGACGTAAGAGGCGACTAAGGCAATAAAGGCTTGTAGTACTGTTAGGCGATGAGCTTGCTACCTGTCACTAATAAACACTGTTAAACATCTTAGCCCAATTGTGCAAATTGTGGTTACAGAGTTATCAACAAGTTTATAGAGTTGTTGGTAATTATGTAGCTCTGCCTACCTGGGAATGAAGGCGTGAATTTATGTATGTATGTAAGTAAAGTAAAAATGTCACACCAATTGACCTAGGTCTAAACTAAGCTCTAGGCTTGTAGGTACTATGGATACTAGGCAACGATAAACTTACTTGTATAGATAAATACATACTTAAATACATATAAAACACCCAAGACTCAGGAACAAATACTCGAGCTCATCACACAAATATTTGCTTTTTAGTTTTAGATCGGATTCGTGTTTCTGCGCTCGCCGTGTGAACACGTACCGCTCCGTCGCTCCCGCCGCTACGCCCCGCTACGCCATCGTTGAGTGCGCTCCGATGCGCTACGCCCCCGTCGCCTACGCCGTCGTAGAGTTCGCTCCGACGCGCTGGATCGCAGTGCTGTGTTAGTGACTCGTGATCAAGTGCAGTGATGCTGCTCTTAACTGAGACAGTGACTCCTGTATTATCCATGATGGATAAGTGTGGTGTTCCGGGTCAGTGCGCGTCCGACATTGGACCCGATGTCCGTGACCTTCTCCTCCGCTTCGAGGAGAGTGTGCCACAGTTCGCGGGCCTCTTGACCGCTCTGATGAGCTTCGCCCGCGCTCAGCCGCCGCCGCCGCCGCCGCCGCCGTTGAAGGCCGTTATTAATGCGGTACCGTCGTCGGAACCTACATTTCCGACCGCCTCTCCTTCCTCACCCGGCGCTCCGCCCGTGGTCTCCGTTGACTTGGAACCATCGGACGACGAAGCAAGCCGCTTGCACGTCCGCAACGTCGCGGAAGCCGACTTGCGAGCTGCCCGTCGCCGCTCGCTGGCCGCGGACCCCAAGATGCGGGCCCGGCCGCGCTCACGAACCCCATTCGTGGCGCCTTTCTCCGCGGCATCCACCGCCGCCTCCGACTCCAACGCCAAGAAGGCAAAGTCCCAGCGCGGACGATCGCGTTCTCCACCGACCCAGAAAAAGGAGTTAGTCCACACACGCAGACTGTCATCGAGCCCAGAAAGAGGCTCGATACTAACTCCTTCGACCTCCGAAACGGTCGATATGGACACGGCCCACGAGGAGTGGAGCACCGTGTCCCACCGCAAGGCCTCAAAGAAGAAGGCAGCGATATCTCCGCCTCCCAGCGAGCCCCCGGCTAAGACCCCTAGAGGGCCCCGCAACGAGAGTGTGCCCTCAAAGACCACCGGTGAGTCATCTACTCTTACTCCCGCTTCTCATTCCCAACCCAAACTTAAGGCTCCCCCGCCCATTGTTATTCATAACAAAGGGATGTGGGATGACCTCTCTCAGGCCATCACGACCAATAACATCCGCTTTACACGTGCTAGGAACACTGTATTAGGGATTAGTGTGCAAGTCGCGGAGATTTCGGATTACCGAAGCCTTACGCGTCTATTGAACACGCGCAAGGTAGCGAACCATACGTTTACCCCGGCCGAGGACAGAGTCCTGAGAACGGTAATCCGAGGTGTCCCGAAGGAGATAGACACAAACACCATCAAACTCGATCTGGTCAGTCAGGGCCTTCCTATCCAGGAGGTTCACCGACGTCGCAATCTCGACCTCATATTAGTTATTAGCGACAATACCCCGGAGGGTAAACAAATTTTCAAATTGACTCATGTGTCAAAACTGTCGGGAATCAGCGTTGAGCCTCCTAGGAAGACCTCTGCGCTTTCCCAGTGCCACCGGTGTCAGAACTACGGGCACAGTCAGAAGAACTGCCATGGGACGCCTAGATGCGTCAAGTGTCTAGGGAATCATGGCACCTCTGAGTGTGCTCGGGTTAAGGGCACCCCTGACCCTCCCGGCTGTGTACTCTGTGGACAATTGGGTCACACGGCTAACTACCGTGGCTGCCCCAAGGCTCCGCGAGTAACCGGCCGGGCGGGCCAGAGGAGCTCGCACCCACCAAACCCCCAGACCTCACAGGGCCCTAGGCCCGCACTAAGTAGCCAGGTACACTTTCCGCCACTCAGAAGTGCACCCGCTTACGAACCTACACGTCCCGCACCCGCTAAGTCTAACCCCTGGGCCGCCGCCCCTCCTAGACTTAGCCAACCTGCCCCATCCCCCGCGCCCCCGAAGGTACTGGCGATGACTCAGATGCTTAGTGGTTCTCCCCCTGTGGACCTCTCGGCTTATCCCCTAGTATGCCGGGCGCTCGCTTTTAGCGAGAGCCTTGCCGTGCTGGAGGAGAAGCTTCGAGGTGCATCGGGCCTCCGAATAATCGAGTTAATGTCAGAGTACAGACACGTCATAGACGGTATTGGCGGCCGTGCTCCCAATTCCCCACTTAATGGATAACGGATCGATGAAGATTAAGCTTAGATCGCTCAAGCTCGCCTCCTTTAATGCCAACGGTATTAAGGGTCAGAAGGAGCTTGTCTTAAATTTCATCAAAGATAACGATTTAGACTTATTTCTTGTACAGGAGTCATTTCTCAAACTGAGCACGCGCAGGTTTTGTATACCTAACTACTTGACTGTTCGCAACGATCGACTCGACAATAGATTAGGGGGCACCCTAATCTATTACAGAGGCAACCTTCACTGTTGCCCTCTCGACCCTCCGCCCCTTTCTAATCTGGAAGTGTCAGTCTGCCGTCTCGCTATGACCGGGCACAGCGCGGTCATAGTGGCGTCAGCCTACCTTTCACCGAACAAGGACATACTCACGACCGACATTCAAGCTCTTTTAGCCCTAGGGCCTTCTGTCATTCTGGCAGGGGACTTTAATTCGAAGCATACATCATGGAATGCGACTACGACTAACGGAAACGGTTACAGACTGCACGGGATAGTGGAGGATCTTTCAGTGGACCTTATAGCTCCAATGGAACCCACTCACTTCCCCCACAACGTTGACCATAGACCCGACATACTGGACATAGTACTTCTAAAGAACGTATCACTCGCGATGCGTTCTATAGAAGTGCGACACGAACTCGACTCCGACCACAGACCTGTTGTATTAACATTAGGCCTCCCCTCCGACTCGCTCCCTCAGACCAAGACTATCACGGACTGGAAGGTCGTCAAGGACAGACTCCAAGACGACCCGACCGACCTCACTGACCTAACAGAGACTCTGACGAGTACCGACGACGCGGACAAGGCGATTGGGGCTCTCACCGACCACCTCAGCTCAGTGCTCAAAAGCTCCGCGAAAGTCGTGCCCTCCTATAGGGACAGACGTCCCCCGCTCACTCGAGAGCTGAGGGAGTTGGTGAGGGCCAAAAACGCCGCGACCAGACAATACGACTCTTACCCGACCGAACAGAATAGAGTTAGGCTGCGTGCGCTTCAAAACCAGGTCAAAACCGGCGTCGCGACTTTGAGAAACGACTCTTGGAACGATCTGTTATCCGACATCGAACCGAGCCACACCGCTTATTGGCGGTTGGCTAGGTGCATCAAATCCGACACAGCCTCCCCTATGCCCCCTCTAAACCACCCCGACAACTCCGGCCCTGCGTTCGAGGACGGCGACAAGGCCGACGTCCTTGCCGCCAGCCTTGAGTCGCAGTGCTCTCCTAGTACGTTGTACCCGGACGAGGCCCATATTACTTGGGTCGACTCCGAAGTACACAGACGTGCCTCGTTCCCTCCTCCCGACCCTCCTCTCCCTCCCGTAACACTCGAGGAGGTTCAGAATCTGATCAGGGTTCTGCGACCGAGAAAGGCGCCGGGTGCCGACGGCATTCCGAACGATATTCTCAAACTTCTTCCTTCCGCTCTACTTCTCTTCCTTGTAGCTATCTTTAACGCTTGCATGTCAAACTGTCACTTCCCCGAGGCGTGGAAAACCGCAGTGGTGATCGGTATCCACAAACCGGGAAAACCACGCCCCGACCCTACCAGCTATCGTCCTATTAGCTTACTTAACACCATGGGCAAGCTGTACGAACGGGTCCTTTTATCCCCCATTCACTCCTTCCTGAGCTCCAACTCGATCCTCATCGACGAGCAATTCGGCTTCAGAGCCCGACACTCATGCGTCCACCAGGTGCACCGCATCACGGAGCACATCCTGGATGGCTTCTCCACCTTCGCGAAAGGTATTCCCACGGGCGCTATCTTCCTCGACGTAGCGAAGGCATTTGATAAGGTCTGGCACAATGGGCTTATCTATAAGCTTCAGCTTATGGGTATGCCCGTTGGGCTAGTCCTAATACTGAGGGGCTTCCTCAGTAACAGAAGCTTTCGCTACCGAGTGGAAGGCTCGCTCTCCCGCCCCCATCCTATCAGAGCCGGGGTCCCGCAAGGGTCCGTGCTCTCTCCCATCCTCTATTCATTATACACTAATGATATCCCGCGCCATCCCAACGTGCAGCTTGCCCTATTCGCTGACGACACCGCACTCTTCACCACCCACAAACTCGCCTCCGTCATCCAGCGCTACCTCCAGGAGATGATCACCGACCTAGGTCGGTGGTTCAAACTCTGGAGGATAGAGGTTAACCCCGAGAAGAGTGCGGCTGTCTGGTTTTACCCGACCCTCCGCCATTTCCACCTTGAGAATATCGTTCTTTTCGATAGACCCATTCCTTGGTCACCAAAGGTCAAATACTTCGGCGTGACCCTGGACAGACACCTGAGCTTCCGTCAGCGCATCCAAATAGCACTCAACAGGGCCAAGATGATCAAGGGTCGTCTCGGTCCCCTTCTCAACCGACGCAGTAAACTCAGCGCTCGCAACAAACTAACACTAATACAAAGTATGTATCCGACCGGTTTTCACATATGCCAGCGTGGCATTCGCACAAGCTCACGACTTACACATAAACACTCTACAGACATTTCAGAACAAACTTCTCCGATCGGTCGCGGGGGCCCCTTGGTTTGTTCGCAACGCGGACCTTCACAGGGACCTCGGCGTCCCGTCGATCAGGCACACTATCAAGGACGCGTCTAGGCGCTTCTTTGATAAAGGCCCACACCACCCCAACCCGCTCATCGTCCGTGCCACCTCCTACACTCCCCAACTCACCCCATCCGATCCCGACGTGCTCGCTGCGCTCGGGGCACCCGTCAGGCGCCCCAAGCACATCCTGCTCGATCCCACCGATCCCATCCAACTCGCAGTGGATGAGGGCACTGAAGACCGGAAGAAGCTTCGGCGCCAGGGACGTCGTGGCCGCCCCCCCAGATCCGGACCTGAGCCTCATAGCATCACTGCAGGGATCGAGAAGATCGAAGAAACCGAAGAAACCGAAGAAACCGAACATACTCAAGAAACCGAAGAAACCGAACACTTGGAAGCAACCGAAGAAAACGAAGTCCTTCAAGATACTCAGCCGGCCGAGCTGCGCTCGACCGGCCTGACACCCGACGGAGGCACCCCTCCAGAGGTGCGACCACCACCGCACCTCTAACTTAGGGTTCAGCATGCCCCCCGTAAGGGCATCGCTACCCGTGCCCGGGTGAAGTAGTTATGGTAAAGACATACCAACTACACAGACAGTCATATAAAAGTAAAAGTAAAAGTACAAATATTTGCCCGTAGGGTCACTACCTACTAGGCTGTCGCGTTGTCAAATAAAAACGTAGGAGAGTGAATGAGGTAGATTCCATCCCGTGCTTGACATTCCCTTATACGGCACAAAATCTTCAACTATTGCGGGTCCTGTCAACATATCGTATCCAGCCTATTTGCCGTCAAAACAGAGAAAGATGTCACATCACGTTAATACTCCGTGTGTTTGTGCAGCCTGCGATGTAGATAACCGGTGCGCTGCCACAGAGTATGCTACGACCTGCTAAGACAGGTACTGCACGAGTTTTTTTGGCGAATAGAGGATTCGATGCTTGAATCGCGGATCTGTCGAAAATTAATAAAGATTTAGCTTGGCGGTAAAGTTTCTCCCACGCTATATGGCAAATTTACAATTTATACGTATGAACGTACATACCTAGTTTTTCAGAATATCTACAACATATTCAAAAATCGTAAAAATCGGACTAGGTATAAGAGAGAAGCGTTACCACATTTTGTATGGAAATTTTCATCTTCATAATCTTAAATTTTCATCTGCTCTTTAACCACCTAAACAAAACAAACCCTACTCTTCTTGTAATGACACCATTATCCTAACTGGTAATGTGTATGGGCGGTAACCTACTTATATCGATGTTTCGATGATAAACCGCTTGAAAAGAACCTAGAGAATAGGTTAGTTTTATAATAAACCAGGAAACTTAAACGGTTTTAGAGAAAAATGATTGACAGATTGGCAGTTGCAAATTTCGGACTAACGAAACAGCCTATAAAAGTTTTTCGAACGTGAGATAGATAACCGTATGAACTTGTGTGTCCGTGTATGTAATGATCATTTATGTGTATTTTAACTATTTCATAGATTTTTTACACGATTGCCCAAAAAAGGAGTGTAATGTTTTCAGATTGAAGGCAGGAGCGGCAAAAGAAGATCAAGAAAAAGCTACATGGACCAAATCAAGGAGAAGATGCATGTCGTGTCGTATAAAAGAGGTCATCAAGGCGCTGGCAGAGAGGATAGGATATTGGAAATAACTCCACCGAGAAATCTTAAATTAAGAGAGAGAGATAATGTTTTCAGTGTTCATGTATGTATGTATGTACGATTCTCTATTCCACCATAACTTGTAAACGCCTGAGGCGATTTAGATGTCTGTGGTATCGTAAGAATCCTTTCACCATCCCGGGTGACATAGGATACCTACCCACACTGTTAAAATTTAAATAACAACAATGGCAAAATGTCAATTATTAACATAGGTATATCGACGATAGTATAAAATGCAGTTGGTTTTTTTAAGGTTGCTTTTCATTTAGTTATTTAATAATATAGTTAATTTATTTACTTTAAGCATTACAATCAAAAGTTAAAACTCAAATATTAAAGATGTAAATAATAATCACCACTATAAAAAGAACA
This sequence comes from Acleris emargana, assembly GCA_927399475.2. Classification (NCBI taxonomy): domain Eukaryota; kingdom Metazoa; phylum Arthropoda; class Insecta; order Lepidoptera; family Tortricidae; genus Acleris; species Acleris emargana. The sequence continues at coordinate 4,595,359 of OV656858.1, forward strand.
CCCCCTCTAGCAGATCCGCTCGCGGCATGGTCCCTATGACACTGGCTGCATTACCTCTCTGGATAGCTATCCCAATCCTTTGGGAGAGGTAAGCACCAGCTCTAGGATCTCCGGAGGTTTCTATGTCTGGGTGAATATTTGAAGATGAACATATTGGGGGTGTAAGAAAAAAAACGAAATATCGACTCAGATGTGAATATTTATTGGTTTAACTTGTCAGTTAACATATTAATATGAAAAAAAAGCAAAAGGGACAGTACTTACACCAATATATATCTATATTTTTCAGTTTTAAATTTTTCTGCGAACGGTAGTGAGAAATAATACGTACGGTAATGAGAATTTTGTGAATGGTAATTAGTACGTATGAATGGTAAGGATAATTATGGAAAATATGGTGGATGGTAGTGAGAAATAACAATATTTCCAAGAGAATATCAAAAATGGTAATTAGAACAACGGCGAAGTAATATTCCAAAAAAATCAATAATATTTTCTTGAATCGTCTTTAAAAAGAATACAGGGTTCCATGATTTACTTTAAAAAAAATAGTATAACAATTTATAATTTAATAATCCATAATTATTTCTTCTTTTCTTTTATTTTCTGCGGCATCTAAAAGAAGTTCAGTTAAGTAGTAGAAATTTAATTAAAATTTTGTAACTACCTCCTATTTCATTTTCATTTATTATTGTTATATGTATGACGATCCTGTGTGGAGATATATTTATTGTCATTTAAATAATATTGACCTATAATGTATCTTTTGTGTTGACTTTTAATTTATTTATTTCAGTGTTGACAATATATTTTATTTTATTTATTATTGTTATGATGTATATGACGATCCCGTGTGGAGATGTATTTTTGTAAAATTAATTTCAAATTTATAGATGACATCCATAACTTATTTCTATTTTCTTTTTTTTCGATGATCTCAATGTAACTAATTATAATTTGACATACTATGCAATTTATACATGACATTATATTGAGAAATAAATAAACTGAAACTGAAACCTATAAATTAATACTCGATCATATTACGTGAAGTCGTACCTATCGAAAATAAGCAAATAATACATTTTAATATTTAGATCCAGTATGACTTTATAAATTAAGTACTTTTTGGGTTTTTTCACATATAGTTAAATAAAATATCATGCTGATTCTCATTACCATTTCAACATTCTCATTACCGTTTGTCAAAACTAAATGGTAAAAAACGGTAATTATGAAAATGGTAATGAGATATTAGTTCATTTGTCGCCGTTGAGGATAATCAAATAAAATAAACAACATTAGGCGCATATCAAGGCAAATACGACCCAATCGCACTTATCTTAGCATATAAATTTAATAATAAAATCTTAAAAACGTATCTTGGAAATCTCGAATGGTGTGGAGAAAAAAATCGTACCAAACGAGTGCTGCCCGGTGAAATATCGATGTAACTCGGCGCCAAATCACTCGAAACGCGTGCAACTCACTTCATTCGCCAACGCGGACTGCCATCGGACTGCTATCGATCGGCACTTTGATCGTACGACCAACTAAGTGGCGCGAAATATTTTTTTAGCTGCGTTCATTGTAACTAACGGTAATGAGTGTTAGGGTCTGGGACATTTTTCTAAGCGATAACAAATTATTTGAAAGTGTTCTTTAAGCTGTGTAATTATGAAGTTCACTAAAACCACTAATATATTATAGAAATTACTGCATAAAAATACGATCTTCAGCATAAAAACGTATTATTTTTAACGTAGACTGTTCAAATTTGGGATTTGGGACACGGCTGGTAATGAGATTTGACATATATTTGTGTAAATTAATAATATTTCTATTTGAAATGTAAGTATATTATGTAAAATATTATGTAAAACAAATGTCATATTTTGTATAAAACCCGAAATTGTATTGATTAATACAATTTTAAATAGGTCTTTACCAATCGCAGCGTAATATGTACATCTTCAAATATTCACCCGTCTATAGCCTATTATTTAATGTCAGTTTCTGTTAAATCGAAGTGCTCTGCGCCCCGGCAAGCCTCCAGGAAGCACGCGTGCTTATCTCCTGGCTGACAACAAATTCACAGCACATTTAGCTACCTTCCGAATATTCATTTCGCTTTAGAATTATCCCGGCGCTCCGCTATGTAAAATGCACGGTTTACGCGCATTCAGCGGCTAATTTTTTTTATGCTTTTCGGCTCTCTTTGACGGGTTTTTAATGGAAAACTTTTATTAAATAAAACTAGAGTCTTGGCAGATTTTTTTAATGATCTACGTAATGATCAATTATTTCGTTACCAATTTTATTTTTTTATTTTTTATCCATAATGGGTTTGCGTTTGACCTCAGTCTCACCTGATGTTAAGTGACGACGAGGTTGAAGGTGGTACACGCTTACCCAGAAAATGCCTATTCACTCTTGCTTTGAAAACACCAAGGTTATATGATTTCGGGAATACAGACGGATATAAAAAGGGTTTCCTTAGATATATAGAGGTCTTGAAGCAACACTTTAAAATTTAAAATAGGAATTTAAAACATGAATGCAAAAAAATTAAAAGCTTAAACAATTCTAACTAAAAGGAAGCTTTCAAACACAACTGCTGCTTGGGTAATGTCGTCGATATAGTATATGTTATCATGTTATTATACTTCTTATCCAGTGACACCCGCGACGCTAAGGCGAATCTAACGACACCTCGCTTCTCGAAATCAGGCTATTCTCGTTCGTTCAGCCTTTACAAAAGAACAAAGAACCAAACATATATATATACCTACATATATACAGGTCAAAAATATTACCCTCCTTCGGCAGCCGGGTAATAAAGCAATGTTTTTGATCAAGCCCTCCATTCTATTAGGAAAAATCATATTATGTTGTATTGTGTTTAAAAGACTATAACATATAAATGTATGTTAATAATCGACATTTTGCCATTGTTGTTATTTAAATTTTATCAGTTTAGGTATCCTATCTCGTCCTATCTCATCTAAATCAGCTGAGGCGTTTGGGAGTTATGGCGGAATTATGAATCGTACATACCTACATATATGAACCCTGAAAACAATAAACTTCCTTTCTTGGGCAGTCGTGTAAAAATATTAATATTGGACCCGATTCTACGTGCACATCGCTTAAATACTCTAAAACTAAATTTTCTAATTTTTAGACAAAGTTTAGACAGCAGATTTAACCAGTGCTATTCCAAACTGTCAAGCTGACAATGTATAAGATAGCCTAAAATAAAATGCGTCAGATTCAAATTAGCGCTGTCATGGCGCTGTCATTTGATTATGACAGCTGCTCATAGAATAGCAAAGTGTTTTAGCGACACCTAAATAAAATAAGGAAGCTTTGGAGGCCACTGAATCGGGCCATTATCCACCTACAAGGCGTTTAAAAGTTTGATATTATTACACAAAAGAATATACAACGAGAAAGTTGCCAAAGAGCCAGCTGCAGGGAAACATACGAGTGATCGCAGCGCTGCATCGCGCCGTGAGCAGGCACGCTCCCGGCGCATCTCCAATGCAAACAAACAGCAGTCAAGCCAGAGCCGGCGCTAGGCAGAAGATTCCCCAACCACTAAAGTAGGATCATTTTTAAAGAAGTAGAATGCAAGGAGCAAATTTTAATCATGTAACAGTTGGGATGACAAAGTTTTTAGAATTTTTTGACTGCTGATTTATAGATCTGCCTGTCGCAGTACGGTATACAGGAAAAGGTGCCACCGATAGGAAGTATTATTAGTAGAATGAACTCTAAAGACAGTAGGTATAGGCAAAAAAACTGTTCTTTTTTTTACGGTTTTTCCAAGTTGGCGGGGAAAGATATATAGTCAGAGGGACGAAAATTTTAGGTTATCATGACTATTATTGTCCTTTACAACATATCAAAAAACCATAACAATCGGACCTCTTTTAGGGTATCGGAACAATGATTTACTGTACGACTTTTTTATATTATGAGCTGCATCTTTTCCGGTATACCGTACTTCCAGTTCAAATTTCGGAATGGCGAGAGGCAGATCCGTATTCTGCAGGTTGTTTTGCCACTTGCATTGTTTAAAGACGCGTTTTGCAGTATAGGATCTAAGTCTATAGGTTTTTAGAGGGGTGGCTTTTTGAGATGGTGATACATTGTACGCGCTTTGATGGCACCGTCTAAAACAAATGAATGATGTTTACTTTAAAAACACAACATTGATAAAAAAAATGGTTTACCAGAGTTAAGAAGTTATAAATAGTCAACTGTTGAATAAAAAATCATCGTAAAAGATTGTAGGGTTTCGAAGATTCAGCCAAAACTATGCGAAAAAGTGTCATGTATTGAAAAATACATACATACATACATACCTTCACGCCTTCATTCCCAGAGTGGGGTAGGCAGAGCTACAGAATTACCAACAACTCTAAAAACTTGCTCGTAAACTCTGTAACCACATTTGCACAATTAGGCTAAGATGTTTAACAGTGTATATTAGTGAAGTTAGTGAAAGATAGTGGAAGTGTATTAGTGAGTGATTGAGTTTGAAAAATGTAATGTCAAGGATTGTGTTTCTAATCGTGTTTTCATAGATGATTTGGCAGAAGTTTCCTAAATACTGGACTGCCTGCTCTTAGATAGAATACAAGTTTTTATTATAGCTTATGGAAGGCAAACATGATAATATGATATATTACAATCTTAAGATAAAAGAGATACAGATCGATACAGAGAGATACGGGTCGGAAGGGGCCGCCCTAGGCGTACTTTTTTTAATCAAATCGGAGAGTTACTGGAAAAGGGCCGAATCTGTGCATGACTCGATGTACGAATGTGGAAGAAGCGAAATAAATTTGTCAAGGTCATAGCAAAAGGAAAGAAGTGATCTCTGCCTTCCCCTCGGGGACACAGGCGAGATTTAACGTATGTATGTACAATCTTAAGATTTCAATCCTAAGACTATCAATGCGTTGCCAAACTTAAGGACTAAGATCGAATGCTTATATGCTCGTAATTTTACTGGTTATTTTATCTACATACCGGAACACAACTTGAATACTGTTTGGGCGTAGGTCAAAGGATAGCTTGTGATAGCGATTCGAACCGACCTTGTACAAAGTTCTATAATCACTAGACGAGTTCTACAGAACCAAGAAACTTGGAAAGAAGAAGAGAAAGTGATGTATGTAGGGCATGTGGGAGATATGTTTGTTTTCAGAGGCAGTTTGCTTTTTGTTTGCCTTTAAAAAAGTTAGCAAGTGTGTGTTTTGGGCCAAATGCGTTTAAGGGGTAAGTTATACAGTTCTAATACAAAATCTATAATTTATTCTAGAACCTCATGTTAAACCAATCAACTACGGAATTCTCAGTGAAGGAGTCTGACTCGCATAGGTTTTAAACAAATTTTTTTTTTGTTCAAAAAGAAGCACTGACCACGCTCGGAGGGTTTCCAATCGCCCAAAGTAACGCTGAAAATACGAGTGCTGTACCAGGGCACAAGCAACTCAAGGAAATTGAATATCACGCGACGGAGTCACGCCCACAATATTGAAAATTGGATCGTGACTTAGCTTGTAGACTTTGCCGGGCCTTTTTCTCGGGGTAAGGACACTAAACCAGGATTCCACGGACTAAATTTTCAGATAAGGTGTTGCCAGATAGAATTATGAGGAAATGTGCCCGTATCGACTCGACCTATTTTGGAGAAGATGGCAACATTATCCAAATTTTAAACTGAAACTGCAGCTAAGTGTGGTATGTATTTGCCACTAAAGATATATTAGTGTGGTATGTAGTTGCCACTTGAGATGTGTCAGTGTAGTATGTAGTTGCCACTAGTAATGCATTATAGTGTAGTACGTAGTTGTCACTAAAGATGTATGTAAATATAATATTAGTGTGGTATGTATTTGCCACTAATATATGTATTAGTGTCGTATGTAGTTGCCACTTGAGATGTGTCAGTGCAGTATGTAGTTGCCACTAGTAATGCATTATAGTGTAGTATGTAGTGACACTATAGATATATTAGTGTAGGGTCGAAGTGTATCCGTAAGGACCCCACAAGATCAGACTACATCGTACATGTCATCGTATTAAAAGAGCCCCTGTGACGATGTAGTATCTACTTTATTAACCCCTAACGCGTTCGTAGGGGTGTTAATATCTGTGTGTGTGTAGATTTGATGAAAGAGATGAGCGAGTTAAGAGTTATACAGCTTTGGAACTTTCGGTTAATTGCTTTTGACGCATTATCGTATTTTTTTTTAAATAACCCGCCATTACTGTCATGTAAATAAAAGCTATCAAAACGTTGACCATTATCAACGTTTTGATAGCTCTTATTTACTTGTCGAATTTTCGTATTCAATAATCAATGATTCGAAGTAATATCGTTTTACTGAATAGAATAAAACCTTCTAGGTTATGGGTACGTAAGAGGTTTTCTCTATTTAATAAGTATTCGTCTTGTTATAGTTAAACATATACTAACACATGGTTTAAGTAAGTAAGTAAAACTTTTATTACCAACAATAAGGTTATTGGTAGGTTAAGTTAATTAACCACACTTTGCACAATTAGGCTAAGATGATTACCAGCGTAAATAGGTTATAGAATTATCAACAAGTTTTAAAAGTTGTTGGTAATTCTTTAGCTCTGCCTACCCCACTCTGGGATTACGGGCGTGAATGTATGTATGTATGTAAGTTAATTATAGTATTAAAGACAGAACTCATTCGATAATGAGCACTTATTGTGAAGGTATAGTGTTCATTTATATATAAAGACTTTCCCTATTGTAACTCGAGGGGAGAAGCCAATGCAATGTATGCTGTCCAGCAAAACCAGTCCGTGGATCCACAGAAAACCAGCGCCGCACTTCCAATAGGTGGTACGACACATAGCTGAGTGGATACCATTTTCGCAGCACTACTTAGCACACACTGTAATAATTTATAATTAAGCAAAATTAATAAATAAAACACACACGGAAAAGAATAGCAATACAATTAACCTTATGAACGCCACAGTCGGCTCTAGCCGATAACTGAAAGTCGTGCCACTGACGCCACCGACGGCCACAGCCGACACAAGTTAGAGATTAAAAGAGACTTTGTTTCGTATGGATTAATTTGTAATTTGCTTAGCATAGCAAACATGTTTGGCGTGTGAGTGACGCATTTTGTATTTGACGTACGGCGTTCAAAAGGTTAAGGAAAAGAAAGGGAAGGAGGTGTCATTTGGCCACTTCATAAAAGTTGATACTTGGCCTTCTCAGCCTTCAACTCTCCTATATCATCAGTACGTATATTTAAATTTCATTTCAATTCTATAACCAACTTATTCATATTTATTTTAATTCAAAACGAACTGTAATACAACGCGGTCTCAAACGGTCTGAATTCAATAGAAGTAATTTATTCTGTAAGCAGGAGTGGCTTTCTAGTGGTGCCTTCGTTCCAGGAAATTGGATTGTCATTTTGAGCAAACGCAATTCGTAATATAATTTGAAAATCAATAAGAGCTGATATAGTAAACTATCATTGGTTATCGGATTTATATTGATATCTTTGTTCATTTTAGCTGGCCATCATTGAGAAAGCTGAAATAGCTAGATGTTCATACCCAGGCGTTGCCCGGGTGTTTGTTAGGGTTCCGTAGTCAACAAGGTAGCCTTATAGTTTTGCCATGCCCGTCTATCCGTCTGTCCGGGGTTTCACTCAAAGACTCTTGGCAATACAAAATTACAATTATTAAAAATATATTTGTGTGTCATCCATGTAAAGGAAGTGTTAATTTTAATTAAAAGTTATATGGTGCTGTCTTAGATGATTTTCGTAAGTGTCAACACTTTTCATCGCCCATATCTCAAACTCAAATAGTTTCCTTTTTATATTCATTATAATAATATATGCTTACATTTAAGATATTTTGATTTTTCGATTCTGATTTTTAGTAAAGTCACGAGCCGGGATTGTTGAGCCACTTGCCATTGTTCGTAATTTCGCCGTGTATTCAATAACCGATGTCAACGACAGGCTGACAGCTATTCGATTTGCATTACATAGCCAAATTAGAAACATGGGTGAGTGGGTAAGTACCTACGTGGTGAAAGTTAGTAGGTTGAAGCGTAACTCTAGTCAATATTACACTTACCAGTTCAATACTTGCTAAACGTTCCTCCGAATCTAGAAATAGATGATAACATACTCACTTACAGAGTTAAAAAATAGAAAGGTAAACAAAAAATATTCAAATTTTTGTTTTACGAATTTGTCGGCATAATTTAATTGTGTATGGAACCCTAAAATGGCCATTATATCCAAATAAGACCGAATTTACGTTTCAAAAATCCTGTTTATACCAAAACAATATTAACGATTCCATTTTTAAAAATTCATTAATAATGTATGTATGTATGTATGTAAACTCTTTATTGTACGAACAGAAAATAACAAATCAAAAATAAACAGAAACAAAAAAGGTATGTACAAAGGCGAACTTATCCCTATAAGGGATCTCTTCCAGTTAACCTTTGAGCGATTGAGAGAAGAATAAAAACAATGGATGGCTAAACGTACAACGTATTAAAGATACAGAAGATTAAAATAATAATAGCAAATAAATATGTAGGTATAATAAATATATATACTAACTAGGATAAATAAATAAATATATACATTGTATGTATATAAATATATATATATACATATATAAATATTTTTTATAAGTATGAAAGGAAGAAAGGACATACAGTCAAAATACATAATACATTATCGATCAGTATCCGTTCAAATTCGCTTAATAAACCATTCAAATTGTTTTCCTATAACGAATTCAACAACCAGCCTTGTTCGGTAATAATTCAAATGCACCTCAACTCCAAAGGGTCCCATGGGCCTTTGATACGGCTGCGCTTACGCTGTTTCAGGTTTGGCATTTCAGTTTCAAAATCAGAGGCGGTAATCAGACAGAAACTGCTGATTGGGAACGGAAACCGTGGATGCTGTACATTGCGTGTAGAGAATTGGACATGAACGATACGTCTAAAGTTTAAACAGCGTTGGAAAGTTAATTTGATTAAAAGCCTATTGGATATGTTTGCATTGTTATTCATTTACAATCTAAATGTTTTAAGACTCATATTGTGTATTTACAGAATTCAACAATAAAACAATTAAAAAATAAAAATAAATATAGTTAAATTAAAATACAACTAAGCTAATATATTAAAGATATCATACACATTAATTGACGCTGTTTAGATAAAGGGTTTCATGCGTCATATAAAAAAGAAATAAATGGTATTCACATTTGGTACACTTTTATGACAAAAACGATTCAAAAGCATTTTACCAAATCATCACATTTGGAAAACTATATTTTTTTAAATCTTTCATTTTGCAAAAAAAGATGTTACAATTAGACATTTCATATTGTTATTATCATATTTAGTAAGGTAGACGAATTGTGCAAGTTTGTTATCTCTAAAATTAAGTAATAAATATGTTTTTGCACGCGGATGATGCGAAAACACAAGACCGGTCTGAGTGGAGAGCCTTGGGCCTAGGTCCAGCAGTGGACGTCTTTCGGCTGACATGATGATGACGATGATGACGTTTTTGCAATAGAAAACGTTGAATAATTATACTTTTCTCACAACCCAATTTTTGGTCAAATTAACGGACCCCGATAAAACACCCTTTAACTTTACCTGCGTGATTTTTTTACCTTCCAATAAAGCTGTAATAGTATAGAAAAAAAAACTAGCAATGTATACATTCCTGGCGTGAGCGCCGCACAAGCTCCGGAACTAGGTCGCGCCGGCAATTTGAATCAACGTCACACTCCGGGCGTCACGTCAAACACACAACTACATTTTCTCAAGCGTGACGTGTTCATATTTGACACGCAATTGGATAGAGTCGAAGCATTCGGAATGGAATAGGTATTAGGTATGTAAAGTAAACTTGATACGCTGATGTGCATGTGGATATAGAATCAATAGAGTCATCATCAAAGAGCGGAATTCTTCATAGCAAAATTCAAACTGTCAGAGGGATTGACCTAACTGTTTTATCGACTTATCGATAAATATTTGTCCCTTAACGAAACAAAGTTAAAGTAATGAAATCAGGCTTTTGGATATATACATACAAACAAATGAACGGTGTCCCTAATTAGCTGACCGCCACTGTATTTTAGTATAATAGTAAAGAATAAAACAGAAAATACTTTTTTTTTAATTTTCTATATGAAACTTATCATTAAAAATTAAAAACTAATATTGCTAAGAGTAGGTAACTAATCTTCATTCAAAATAAAAGTCAGGAAAAAAATAAAGTTTGATTTTTGCTATGAAGAATTCCGCTCTTTGGTCATCATCATCACTAGGTTAGCGTAGTTGGTGATGGATGAGCACGAGTATTTGTTTTTGAGTCTTGTATGTATTGCTCTGTATAAGTATGTTTATCGTTGTCTAGTACCCATAGTTCAAGCCTAGAGGTTAGTTTTGGACTAGGTCAATTTGTATGACTTTCCGTCCCCTTAGGTCAAACCAAATATTGAACCCGCCTTTGAAATTGATGCCCACTTTTCAGTCTTCTCGTAATAATGATATATATATCGCTCATCCAATAGAATAATGACATAATTGCAAAAAATCGGGTTTTGAGATTTTACCGTCATAAGTGTTCTAAAGGTCAGGTCTATCGCGTGGAACAATGACATAACATGCATGCTAAAAATGCAATTATGTCATTATTCTATTGGATGAGCGATATATATATATATATATATATATATATAAACTCACGCCTTCATTCCCAGAGTGGGATAGGCAGAGCTAAAGAATTACCAACAAGTCTTTAAACTTCTTGATAATTCTGTAACCACATTTTGCACAAGTAGGCTAAGATATTTCCCAGTGTATTAGTGACAGGTGGCAAGCCGATCGCCTTAGTCGCCTCTTACGACATCCACGGGAAGACATGGAGTGGCACTATTCTAACCCGGCAACCACACGGTAATAATGAATTTAATTAATTTGACGCAATTGCCTTGATGCTATTAGTCCATGTAAGACTACATGAAGAAACCTGTACCACTATGTCTAACCAGGAAATTAATGGACAGCTGCATCCTCCCCGTCCTCATTTACGGTGGCAATAAATACTTAGTCTTAAATGGATTTTAAAATGTTCAAGCTTGGGAATCTGCCAACCATGCCATGGACCTTAGCATCTTTGGCATTAAATTGCAAGACCAAATCCGAAACACGATCACACCCTCCAGAACAAACATCGCCTATGCAAGCCTCGCAGCAGCCAAGCTTAAATAGGGTTGAGCTGGTCATGTCTGTAACATACCAAATCAGCTCTCAAATGTTCATCCAGTGGAAACCAAGAAACGAGAGAAGAAGAGGTAGACCATAAAGAGGATGGCAGGACGAACCGAACCAGTTCTGTAAAGACTGGGCTCAGGAGTCACTTGTTAGGGAATTGTGGATAGGCCTGATGAAGGTTTTTTTTCCAGAAGTGGGACCGACACGAATAGATAAGTACCTAAGTAAGTAAGAGCAGGGCAACAGTAAGCATGCCCGTCACAAGACACATCAAAGTAAACGTCAAGCCGTAGAAAACTCTCATTTTGTTATTTATTAATACAGCCCTTAATAACGCGATTAAGTCCAATTTAACTACAAATATGAGAAGGCGATGTTGCCGTCCTAGTAGTCTTCTTCTTCTTCTTCATGTGCCTTTCTGACTAGCGAAGGTTGGCAGTCAGCAGACACTGCTCCGAAAACTTTTCTCTGTCTCTCGCGAGGCGAAACAGATGGGCAGCACTCGCGACACCAGTCCAGTCCCGGTGATTCCTCAGCCATGATTTCTTCCGGCGGCCTATATGTCTTTTGCAAGCGATCTTTCCCATCATTATCAGTTGTAAGAGGTTGTATCTCTCATGCCGTAGTATATCACCAAGATATGCCACCTTTCTTTGGCGGATGTTATCCCAAAGACATCGCTTCTTGTTGACACGTAGCAGGACTTCTTGATTCGTCAGTAGTAGTCTAACCATTCTCTTTCACCACATATAATCTTTGCGTTATCACATTAAATTTAAAATGCTTATACTATTACTATGCAGTAAGCCGCCCTTTTGGTAGGATGTCAGAATGTTGCAACTGCCTCGAACGTCCACTTTTCCGTAGTAATCCTCTCATCTAACTAAAACTATCATGGACTGCAGGCTTATGTATGGGTTTTGTATATACAGGGTGTGGCCTGTAACAGGAGCAATAAAGTTAAAGAATGATTCCTTAGATTATTAGCAGTCACAATTGAAATATCTTAATGTGACAAAGTCCTAATATTTGGAAAAAATTGCCATTCAAATTAAACTTCACAGGCAACGGTTTTTACATCGCAATACGGTCGCTCGTCGGTCATTTGGTGTCTTGGTACGGGGGATGCTACGTCACATATTCTTGAAACGACCGAAATTAGCTTTTATCCAGATGTACTAGAAACTATTTTCATTCTTAAGACATACATAATGGCACTGATTTAGATTTTTTTTAAATTTGTGTTGATAATTGACAAATATTTCAATCTGAACTTTTTCATTAATAATAAGTGTGTCGAGTTGCTTTGGCCACGTTTCAACAAAACTTAATCCGGCAAAATTGTATTCCACAACTATAAAGTATTTATTTCACATCTTTACAGACGCTAGAAAATCATCGGATTATCTGTAGTGAACAATGACTAAGTCAAGTTGTCAAGTCAAATGTCTTGAAAAATCACAATATTACAATCGAAATAATAAATAACTATAGCCATGAACTGCTTTTACTTTACTGTGAGATGATATTTTGCTGGATCTAGACGAAAAGTAAGCCGAGGTGTAAACCGTAAACGTAAATGATAACATACCACTGACATCATCAACCATCAGCTATAAGTACCATACCAGCGGAGCCATCGTCAATGATGTGCACTAACAAAGCATGTGGGATATCTGAGGCAGCCCGCAGGAGCATGCATAGCACATATCCAAAGTGTGACTGTGTTCCTCTATTATCGACAGAACAGCCTTTGTGCAAGAATAACTGAAAGAACATACATCTCCAAAAAGTAAACCGTGCTATTCAGGATTACTCAGTTAGTGTGTGTTGTGTTGTTAATTTGTGTTAATAATTGTGGAAATAAACACGTTGATAATCTTCTTTTTGTTAATCATTTTACGTAGTTAGTTTGTTTTTAATAGGTAGTGGTTTTCTAAACGTTTACAAAAAAATGCGTTTATTTTCGTGTTTAATCATTCCGTAATTTTATTAAGTAGGTATTCGTTGTGAATCATCATCAACAACCCATATACGTCCCACTGCTGGACGCGGGTCTCCTCTTTACAGAGGGCTAGGCTGTAGTAGTGCCGTGGTGCCGCTGGCCTGATGCGGGATGGGGACTTCACATATCTTCGAAGGGTTTTAACCTTCTCCGATATGCAGGTTTCCTCACTATGTTTTCCTTCACCGTTGTAGCAAGTGGTAATTAATGATTTAAACTGCACATAAATCGTAAACCAATATTTAGAGGTGCAGGCCCCGGGATCGAACCCGGGAACGACCTCCTGCATGGGAGGCAACCGTTCTAGCAACTAAGCTACCACTGCTACTAGGCTATCACTGCTGAGTTCAAATGCACTGGTACTTTTGGGGCGATGTTTCTTAATAAGATAGTATCTACTTGACAATCCATCAATCGAAACTAGATCTTAACCTCACGCATTAGAAACTACTAATCGCGTGAGAGCGGTATTCCATGTTAGCAAGTTTTCTTTTGACAACTAATTTATTTAAAAAGTAAAGATATTTACAATCCACGCTTATTCAACCTTAATGTCGTTATCTTGTGTTATGCGACGGCTTTGAATCGATTTTCTGTGGAAAGCGGAAAATTGACACGTTCGGTTTTCATACATACTGTTACATGTAATTTTTCGGACCTTTTCGCGGGTTAGTCTTTTTTGTTAAACCTTTGCAACATATTTTTTTGGCTCGCTGTTCGGTTAGATTTATCTGCAGGTGACTGTACTGTGGAGTTTTTTGATATTTAATTTATTCGAAATGTTCATTATTATTTATTATCTTACAAACCATAAATAATGTAATTGTAAGTGTGAACTTTTTAGGAATTATGTACCTACTTAATACCTACTCTATTATTACAACGTAATGATTAGACAACTTACGTCAAGGTGGTAAATCAAAACTTTTCCAAATTGCAATAATAAAATAAGTTACGACGCATTACGAAGTATGTCCATGATACAACAAGAGCAAAAGTAAACTGAGCCTTGTGTTAAGTTGACTACGGTTAACAAGTATTCTCCGGGTAGATAATCCCTGTTGTTGTCATCTCAAAGCGACGAATGTGGGGTCTCCAAATGCGGTTCTGATTGTGGAGTGTGGGTGTTCACTGTCCAGTCAGATTATTACTGAAATTCTCTTCGTTAGTTTTGACAAGACCCTGTCCTCAGTACGTGTCGTGTCGGAGTGGAGTCAAACAGAGTAACAGATCGTATCATCGGTAGTCGTACTCATGCTAAACAAACATCCTTACCAATTGTTTAAAGTGCAAGTTGAGTGGTTAAGATCAAGGTTACCCGGTAAGATAGACATAATTATTATCAGTGATTAGTGCACTGTTTTTGTTGGAACTGCTTAATAAATAGTTTAAACTTACTTTATAGCGTTTTACTCATTTCGTTCTTTCGTCAGTTCACACCTAATTATTAAGGTTGTAACCTGTTACGTAAAGTTGAAAGAAGTGGCAATTTAATTAATTAGTGCATATGTTTAATAAGCAATATTGATTTAGTAGATATTTAATACGTGCAAAATGTCAAACCTTAATGTCAAGTACACCGACTGGACACATATGTCTGCAGTACATTGCTGGCTCTATTAATTTTGTTAGAAAATAACAGTAAACTTATTTTTCATTTTATTTAATTGAAACCATTTGGAATTAATTACTGATTAATTAAAGGGCCTATATTTTAATTTATTGCTCTTATTACAGGCCACACCCTGTACATATACTCATACACTGATGGTCCTACATACATACATACATTAAATCACGCCTGTTTCCGCCCTAGGCGTACTTTTTCGAATCAAAACGGAGAAATACTGGATAAGTACCCGAAACCGACGTGCGTGCATGACTCGATGTATGAATGTGGAACAAGCGAAAGATTTTTTTCAAAATCGTAGCAAGTGGAAAGAAGTGGTCTCTGCCTACCCCTCTGGTCCTATTTACCTAGAAATTACTCAAAAGTTAATGCAGTTTGTCCGTAAGTGTAATTTCATTCGGAAAAGAATAATTTGATTCAATTTAAAGTCAGGCCGCACTGCATGCGGATTGCACGCCAGTGTATTCGTCAGTGGCTCGCAGTGTAATTTCTCAGGGGAAGCGCGAACCGGGATCAGTTCTGATATTGTACCGTGTAACGTACAGAATAACTTTAGAACGTGATATGGAACATATTGCCCCAGCCCCCGTATTACGGTCGCGTTTATCGTGGTGGATAAAGCATCCGTCACTCTCGCACTTGCATATTGATTAGAAAGTGACAGATGTATTTATCCACGTTTATATGGGTATAAACGTGATCTTAATGGATTTGGGAAGAGTTTGCCCGCGGTGTTTGGATTGGGGGCTAAAATACAGTCAATACGTGACGATATTCAGTGTTCGTATTTTCTTATAACACGTACTAAGAAGCGGTTAGTAATTTCAACGCCGCATTTTGTTTTCCTTGATTATTGAAGTAATATTTACATTATTTAGTAATTTTAAACTAAACTGCTTTAAAAAAAGGAAGAGTTTTTAAAGTTTGATGTCATTATTATTTTGCTGTCCATTTCAAGATATTTTCTGAATATTTTGTAATTTCAACACAATTTGTAACCTACATCGCACACAAACAAGCCTTTCGCACACAAAATTCATTACACGCATTTAAATTATCTTCAAATTCAACGTTGTCGGCTTTTCTTAAGTAAAATTGTTAATCAAACTTTAACTCAAGTTAAAGTAAATTAATATAGATTTGTAGAACATTTCATTAACCATTTTCTAACTCTGGGAACATGATCAATATGTCGCCTATAGTAAAAGAAGTTAAGGTGTCAATCCTGACACCTGTCATTGAAGTACAATATTTTTAACCTGTTTATAGATTTTAGGTTAAAACTTAGACTGAGTTAAAGTAACGATGAACGGGATACCGTTCGGGTACGGAACCCTAAAAATAATGAATGAAATCGTAAGTTTACGAGTATTTTCGTGCTATCCGGTTTAAAACAAGTTTTCGAATACTGGCCTCCTAAGCAAATAAGCAGTATCCCAAAATCAATAACCAAAGCAGTTTTAGTTCTTCTTCTCTTAGTAATAAGGTTGATATTGCTTCAAGATTTTTATCTGACATACTGCGTATTAGCTTAGGAGGGCAGAAGAGTAAAGGTGATTTAAAATGTGACGTGTGGTACTAAAAATAGATACATCGACCCATCGACTTAGCTCAAAACACAAAAGGGCATAAATCATATACAGAGTATAGAAGACTTGTACCCTTTTTCGTTAGACCTACAATTTCTTCGGCCGTCGGGTAAAATCTGGAGATTCCCATCTTTCCAACTCACTTGAAAACAAATAAAATCTTTCAATCCCTCATGAAACAACATCCAAACTTCCAGATTCCTCGCAAATTAGATTTATCACGGAGCGGGTCGCTGATTCGATTCCCGCGCGTGACACGGACGTGACGCTAGAACAGGTGAGTACAGAGGAGACACTTCTCTGTAAAGGGCGAAATAGATTAAAATTAAAATTGCAGAAGTTGATCGCTGTCTTACTTTAACTTTAGTTCTAGAGCGAGAAGCACAACTTTGCTGTCTTTTACTTTTGCTTTTACTTTGAACTGGTCATTACGAAATCGCCTTGGATTGCTATGTATCCAGTGCCATAGAACTAAAGCATTTCAAGTACGCCGCAGCAACGGACTTTGGAACGACATGCCACCTCCTTTTTGTGCCGCCACATCGACGTACAGTTTTCGTAAAAAAAATAACGAGTTTATTTATTTATTCATAAAATTTGCAACATAACAGTAACATAACATTATTGAGTTTACTTTAATGCGTCAAATGGAAGGCTTTAACTTATTTTTTTTTAGAATTTTGTATTTATATTTAAATAGTTTGATTTATCACCTTACTTTTAAATATGCATTACTTACTTATTCTTTTGATATATTTTTAATTCATTTTTACTTATTTTTGTTCTTTTTGGCTGTTTTTTTTTGTAATTGTTTATGTAATCTACCTCTATCTCAGGCTCCAGCTGAAAATCAGCGCTGAAGCGCTGCCCAGCCACAAACTGAGCTGGTTGGCCTTTTTGGCTTTATAATAGCGCATTTATGTTTGTTTTTGTTTAAAAAATAGTTTAAAAAATAGTTTTAGTTCAATATTGTATGTTCACGCCTAACGTTCACATTTAGTTTTAAGTCTTATCCTTATGTTAATTAGAGTCAATCTGCATTGTATTCTGTCCCACCAATCAAAGCGCACGAATATCACGACATATCTCAAACCACCAATCATGTATAAGTACCTCACATACGTCACACTCCCACCTCGAATACTCGTGTACTTGCCTCCATCCTCTCATACAGAAACGTTGTACTCTTTGTAATTAAAATCAAAATTATATGAAATCAAGTTTCAATCATCCTTGTTTCTATCCGGAACAAATTGGCGACCGTGACAGGACCTGCAGCATTATATCGGTTCCGAGATCTCAGTTGCAGAGCCTTGTTCCCAAGCGCTTCGAGGTTACCGCCGCGTGCACGCCGTGCCGCGCCCAAATTCCTGGCCAAGTCCCGGGAATTAAGCCGCTACACGCCTACCTCGTGCCTCAGCAGCGGTCTAACCCTGCACCCGGAGTATCTTGGTGACGAACCGCGACGGATCACACCTACCACGCAGATAGCAGCGCCACGTCAGGTGTCGAGAGCCAAGTGCCACATCAAGTGCCAAGTGCCAGTTGTGCCACGTCTCGCACCACCTATCTTCGCCTGCCTGCCCCATAAAGTGAGCCCGTTCCTTAATTCTTCCTGGATTTTTCCACTTCGACTTGTGCAATTAGGGATTTCAGTTTCTTGAATGTTCTGGTCTGCCTTTCTACTTAAATACTTCTAATTAATTCCATTCGTTGCTATATGCGCCAATCCAATTATATCAAGCGCTTAGTACAAAACAGAGGAAACCTAAATTTTAAGAAATATGCAAGTCATCCTACATTTTACGCCTATGTTCATGCCTTAAACTGCATTATAGCCTTTGCATCAACAGTCTTCTTTCTATAACTGCTCTAAGAATACATTTTCTATAGCCTATCAAAAACCTATTTATTAATTTAAACGTAAGCATCTGTTAATTGTAGTGCTAAAAGCTATAAAAAACATATTTTTTTCCCACGCTGTTTGTGCAGCTCCTTCAAGCTATAACGCTTAAAGGTTTCGTTATTCCATTACTATCGATCAGCTGTGCGCATTTCTCACATTCCAGTAATTGACCTACATCGGTGAATCGCCCGGCGCGTGACGTCACGCGCTATTGTTCCCTGCGCCGGCGCTTGCCTACAGAACCGGTCTCGGCCGTAGCAGCTCGGGCGCCTAGTCAGCTGATCTACGAAGTGAGGAGCGTATCGTATGCCATCTTATTTAACTTGTTTACTTACTAATTGTTGAGCGTGATTGATTGTCTCGATATTTTCGTCATGTCTTTGGAGAACAAGCAAGACGATAAGTTAAAGACTCTTACCGCTAAACGTAGTTCGATTAAAGGCCGTTTAACGAAGTTTAAAAATTACTTAGATACTATTACGTCATTAGAAATTGTACCTCCTTTAGAAGTGAATAAGCTTGAGATGAAGTTATCGAGACTGCGCGCACTATTTGTTGATTTTGACGATGTACAAAACCAAATAGAGGTTTTAAGTGTATCTACCCAAGCTGATGAAGTGAATATTCGCGATTTCTTCGAACAAGAATTTGACACCTACATTGCAATGGCACAGAGTTTTACGGAAACATGTTTGCCTATCGATATCAATCCATTAAGTAACAAAAATAATTCAAGAAACTCTTCTTGCTCTTCACAGTGTCGTCGTCATGACGATTGTAATGTTCTGGGCTTTCGATTGCCAGTTATTAAAATTCCCAATTTTGACGGCACATGTTTTAAATGGTTAGAATTTAAAGAGACATTCATGTCACTTGTTCATGACAACGGTCAAATAAAAAATATTCATAAATTTCACTATCTCCATTCTTATTTGGAAGGAGAAGCTGCCCGCGTTCTATGTAATTTAGAAGTGACGGACAGCAATTATTTTGAGGCTTGGCAACTTCTTTGCAAACGATTTGACAATAAGCGTCAATTAATCAACAATCACTTAAAAGCTTTATTTAATATTGAGTCCGTGCGAGAGACTGACAAGTCGCTCCGGTTCATTGTCGATCACATCACAAAGAACTTGCGGGCACTCCGCACCCTAGGACTGCCTACAGAACAATGGGACGTGCTCATTATTTACATGGTAACAGCCAAACTGGACGGCGGCACCTGCTACAAATGGGAAGAGCATAGGAATTCATTGTCCGAGATTCCTACTTTAGACGATTTTTTCGACTTCCTCAAAAATCGGGCTGATGTTCTTGAGACTGTAAATAGGCAGAAACACGACAAGAATAAACATTTACCTTCACAACCCGTGCCTAGGTCACAAAGCAAATCGTTTGCCGTAACTACTAAACCATCGACTCCATATTCTATTTCGTCACCCTATGAATGTTTAGTGTGCAAGGCTCACCATCGTATTTACGAATGCACTATCTTTAAATCAAAATCAGCTGAGGATCGGCGATCGTTAGCTTCGAAACTTAAGTTGTGTGAAAATTGTTTAAAGGTGGGTCATGGGGTGCAGGCCTGTAGACTGCCGGGCTCTTGTCGCCTATGTAAACAAAAACACAATAGTTTATTGCATGTGCCAAATAGTACTGAAATTCCTAGTGCTAGTACGAGTTCATCCCTTAATTTAGCTGCCATAACTAGCTCCGACGTCTTATTGTGTACCGCCAAGGTTCAATTGAAAAACCCTAAAAACAATCAAACTGTTATAGTCCGTGCTTTACTTGACAGCGGGAGTCAGTCTAGTTTTATAAGCGAACGCGTCAAACAGACCCTAGACTTAACTCCTCAGCCATCGAATTTAAGTATAGTCGGCCTCTCAGATACCCCTTTAACTATAAATTCCAAGCGTTGCTTCCTACATCTCCAGTCACTCAATGACCCCTTCAATGTCAATATGACTTGTCTAGTCATACCCAAAATTGCTGACAAACTACCTAAAACTACGGTTGACGTAAGTCGCTATGATTTATCCCAAATTCAACTTGCGGACCCTAATTTCTACGAAGCCTCCGCCATTGACATGCTCATAGGTGCTGACTTATTTTGGGACCTGATAGGGTCCCATCAGCAGTCTTTAGGCGACAACAGTCCCTTGCTCCGTAGCTCTAAGCTAGGATGGCTAATTGCAGGTCCTCTGCCTATATTATCCAAAAAAGCCGCACAGTCTCCTCAATCTATTAGCAAGTCTATTCATTGTAATTTCACATTCAACGAGCCTAACTTGCCTACAATTAATGAGGAACTTGCGAGATTTTGGGAATTAGAAAATATTCCCCAATCTTCCCCCTATACTATGGAAGAGAAACTTTGCGAACAGCACTATCTGTCTAACACCTACCGATTAAATAACGGTCGTTTTTGCGTAGGCCTCCCACTTCGTGATGAACGAGATTGCCTAGGGAACTCCTACTCGTTAGCTATGAAACGGTTTTGTAGTCTAGAAGCCCGATTTAGGAAACAGCCTAAGCTAAAGGAGCAGTACTCGGCCTTCATACACGAGTATGCCGATCTCGGCCATCTCGAAGATTCTTCTAATCACCGGCCTGCAAATGCCTATTTTCTCCCCCACCATCCTGTATTGAGGGACCGAAGCGAGTCGACCAAGCTTCGAGTCGTTTTTGACGGCTCAGCGCGAACGACATCAGGTTTTTCCGTTAACCACTTGCAGATGGTAGGGCCTGTAATACAGGACTCTCTATTTAACATATTAATTCGTTTCCGCCAGCATAAATATATAATTTCGACGAAGCGAAACGAAGCGGACCGCGATTTACAACTCATATTGTGGCGAGACCACGAAAACGAACCTCTTCGTACTCTTAGGCTAAAGACTGTCACATATGGTTTTTCAAGTGCCAGCTTTCTGACGACCCGGTGCATTTGGCAACTCGGCGAGGAGTGTACTGACCCCGTGATAAAAACTATTATTAAAAACGACTTTTACTGCGATGACCTATTATCTGGGGCCGACTCGGAGGAAGAGTTAAAGTATATTCAGCGTCAGGTGTCGTATGAACTTGCCAAAGGGTGTTTTCCGCTTAGAAAGTACCGGTCTAACGTACCTAACCTTTTGTCTGACCTGGCTTTGCCCGAAGAAGGTAACCTCATTATTAGCAATGCAACTAGCACTTTAGGTATTGGGTGGTCTCCTACTTCTGATAACCTTATATTCCAAATAGATTCTTTTCCTAGTTCTGTTCTGACTAAAAGGTCAATCTTGTCATCCACCTTTAAAATTTTTGACCCACTTGGAGTCCTATCACTATGTACCATAAAACCCAAAATTATGATTCAAACTTTATGGGGTTTGAAATTGGATTGGGACGAAGAAGTGCCCCCAGACATGAAAACCAATTGGTTAAAGTTTGCCCAGAATTTAAATGTACTTTCTTCCCTACAAGTCCCTAGAAGAGTTTTAATTGACAACCCCACCTATGTAGAAATGCATTGTTTCAATGACGCTTCACAAAAGGCTTACGGCTCGTGCATCTACCTTAGGTCAATGAACGCCGAAGGTCATGTGCAGAACCACCTTTTGTGCGCTAAAGCGCGCGTTGCGCCCATAAAGACCACCACGATACCCCGACTCGAGCTCTGCGCGGCGATGCTGGGGGCTCAGTTAAGCTCTGTCGTAACTAAGGCCTTACGCTGTCATATTTACCGGCATGTCTACTGGACTGACTCTAAAGTGGTGCTTGGTTGGTTGCAGACCGCAAATAAAACTAAAACGTTCGTAGCCAATCGTGTAGCCGCCATTAACGAACTCACCGATCCTTCTAACTGGCGCTATGTTCCAACGGCCGATAACCCAGCAGATCTATGCTCACGAGGTATAGACCCGCATAACGTAGGTAATGCTAACATTTGGTGGTACGGCCCTGCTTACCTACAGCAGCCTGAAACCTTTTGGCCAACCTTGGAGTCGCGGGTCCCTGAACTCCCAGAATTAAAGGCTTTGTCCATTTTGGTTGCGGAACCTGCACCTGCGGCAGCAGTTATTGACATCACCAAATTTTCTAAATTAATTAGAGCGCAAAGAGTATGTGCTAGAGTCCTAAGATTTATTCACAACTCTCAAAACCCTAAGAATAAACTTAAGGGCCCACTTCAAGTTATAGAACTTCAAAATGCCCTTTATTTACTGTTCAAATTCTCTCAAACAGAGTCATTTCCAGTAGAAACTAAATGCCTAAAAGACAAAAAACCATTACCCGTAAAATCAAATCTAAACTCCCTTAATCCTTTTGTTGACGACCAAGGCCTCATTCGTGTTGGTGGCAGGATCGACAAATCTAATCACCCGTACGACAAACGGCACCCTATTCTCCTAAAAGGCAAACATTATATAACTAAATTGATTTTTGAGTACGAGCACCAGCGCCTTTTACACGCACCACCTCAGCTTTTGCTCGGTTCCATTCGTGACCAATATTGGCCAATAGGTGGTCGTAAATTAGCTCGACATGTCTATGAAAATTGTGTCAGGTGCCGTCGGTTTAGGGGCAAAGGCATGATTAACATAATGAGCAATCTCCCATCCGAACGAGTGGAAGCAGACTTTCCATATAATATTGTCACGACGGATTTCGCGGGGCCATTTTTAATCACCGACCGTAAGGGTCGGGGGTGTAAAATAAATAAGTGTTATTTATGTATTTTTATATGTTTTAGGTATAAGTGCATGCATTTAGAGCCTGTTAGCGAGTTAAGTAAAGATGCCTTTATCTTAACTTTAAAGAGATTTATTGCCCGTAGAGGCATGCCTAAAATAATTTATTGTGACAATGGTCGTAACTATGTAGCGGCGGCTAAAGAGATAAGAGATTTTTTCGAGACAAACAATCACTCTATATGCGATTTCGCAGCTCAGCGAGGAATAGAATTTAGATTTTCCCCGGTATACGCTCCTCATTTCAACGGTCTAGCCGAGGCTGGGGTCAAATCCGCAAAATTCCACATCCGTCGAATATTAGGGCAAACTCACCTGACATTCGAGGAGCTGGCGTCCCTGTTCGCACAGGTCGAAGCTATCCTCAATAGCCGACCCCTTTGTCCCCTCAGCCCCTCGCCTAACGATTTCCAACCTCTTACTCCTGCTCACTTCATGATTGGCAGGCCACTGACTTCGTTGCCGTCGCCGTGTTATGACGACTTCAACACTTCGCGCCTCGACCGGTTTCAGCGGCTTGAACAAGTCCGTCAACACTTTTGGAAGCGATGGTCTCAAGAGTACGTCGCTGACTTACAACAACGCACAAAATGGCGCGTCAAAAGCAAAGAGCTGCAGCTCGATGACCTTGTGCTCATCAAGGACGAAACCCCACCGCTATGTTGGCGCTTGGGACGAGTCAGCAAACTGTTTCCGGGGTCTGACGGCGTTCCACGCGTTGCTGAGGTCAATACAGCCGGCGGGACTATACGGAGGGCTCTTAATCGACTCTGCCTACTGCCTACCAGCCATTAAAGTGGTTTCAAGATTTCAACGGCCGGGAAGATGTTCACGCCTAACGTTCACATTTAGTTTTAAGTCTTATCCTTATGTTAATTAGAGTCAATCTGCATTGTATTCTGTCCCACCAATCAAAGCGCACGAATATCACGACATATCTCAAACCACCAATCATGTATAAGTACCTCACATACGTCACACTCCCACCTCGAATACTCGTGTACTTGCCTCCATCCTCTCATACAGAAACGTTGTACTCTTTGTAATTAAAATCAAAATTATATGAAATCAAGTTTCAATCATCCTTGTTTCTATCCGGAAACAAAAAAATCATTCTTGTTTTTGTAATATTGCACTATAATAGCCGAATAAATATTTCATTCATTCATTCATTCATTTTTCTGACTTCAAAGTTAGAGTAAAACAGCAGTAAACTTATGCAATTTCTATTGTTAGTCTTAACCTTGATTAAGGCTTCTTGCAGATGAGTGGCATTTCGCCAACGGCAGTGACCACCAGTCGGCGGCAGCCGCTTACACGTCAACGGCAGCCATCAACGCGTCAGCGGCAACTGTCGACCTATAGCGACACTAATTGTGGTTTTAGTGTACCGCGTCAATCAAGCGTCGATATATTTTTTGTAATTAATTAATGATTGAAAAGACAGTTAATTTATATTTTGACTGCGATAAAGCCAAAACCGTGTGTCAAATAACGGTCATTTATCTTTAAAAATAAGAATAAAACCATCCCTTTTCAACACGGCAGCTTTGAATAACACTGCGTTGGATTCCGTTCGTCCGTTTGGACACATAGACACATAGACAAACGCGTTAATATTAGAACCCTCTCTAGGTCATATTTTAGTGAATAATGTCACTTCTGCACTTGCGTACTCTATCGGACATGCCACGTAATGTGACAATTATTGATTTACAGCTGGAGGCGACGGGTCTTGTTAAGCAAAAACCAGCAATCTACTACTTTATTCAACTACAATGTTTGTGGCATCGCAGCGCGCAAACGAATGGACCGACGCAGACGCAGTCTTTTTTTAATAGATAGCAAATTTTAAACAGGGTGGTTTCTGCTCAGACTTCACTAAAATCGTTAAGCTCTAACGAGGTAACAGCTCTAAAACCAGGGTTCGTCATAGTTGTGATGTATTTATCGATTTTATTTACTTATCTTATTCATTTACAGACAGTATATTAGGAACAAGTAAAAGCTAATGGAGTAAGTTGAAATGATTGCAATCACTCAAGTTTATGTGAGTATTCAAATGAGGTCATATTTCAGTAAATAATATCGCTTCTGCGCTTCCCTACTCTCACGGACGTGCCGCGTAATGCGACAATCATTGATTTACAGCTGGAGGCGACTGGTCTTGTTTAGAACAAACCAGCAATTGTAAGACTTTATTCAGCTACATTCACAATTATAGAAATTAGGTTAGGTTAACTTGTTTTATTTGAACTTAACGGATTGCCCCGACTAAGCTGTTGCGTATAAATCCACTTTTTTTTTTAATAATGGTTAAAGCCGACACAGTCGACTTCATAAATATTGTGTACACTTTAGTACTTTATATATTTAACGTCATGTTTATACTGCCTTATATGAGTAGTTACAGCTGTGCTAAATAAAAACCAGCCAAGTGCGAGTCTGTAAAAAGTCACGTTTGTTGTATGGGAGCGCCCTTTAAATATTTATTTTACTGTTTTTAATTTTTTTAATAGCGGCAACAGAAATACATCTGTGAAAATTTCAACTGTCTAGCTATCACGGTTCGTGAGATACAGCCTGGGGACAGAGAGACAGACGGACAGATGAACGCGGAGTCTTAGTAATTATAGTCCTGTTTTTACCCTTTGGGTACGTAATCCTAAAAAAGCACCAAGGGATTTTCATTGTAATACTATCAACCCCCCCTGGCTGATGCACGAATGAAATAAGAATGTTACGAGTAATAGGTAACAATTTTCTTGAAATTCCATACATACATACATAAACTCACGCCTTCATTCCCAGTGGGGTAGGCAGAGCTACAGAATTACCAACAAGTCTTAACACTTCTTGATAATTCTGTAACCACATTGTGCACAAGTAGACAGGCTTGAAATTAAATTATCTAAAAACCTTAAAAAAAAGAAAAAAAGTCGTGACATAACACAACAAAGGCAAGATTAATACGTACGCCCTGATATATATATTATTTTTCTATGTACGACACTCAACTTATTAAAATCGATCCACAAGTTCTGGAGTTAACATTTTGATCACACAAATACAATACAGACTGTTGAGTTATCCTTCTTTTGCGTTCGTTTATTCAGTTAAAATGAGCTAAACAAGGATCACTGTGAATGAATATTCAGATAAAAACAAATCCAAATAAATACCACAGTAATTATGAGAAATAAACAGAACGCAATATCGACTAATTAGCAGCAAAAACAAGTGTAACAACATAAGAACCATAAAGAAAACTACTCGACTGCCAGTACTCGATACCAGTCGGTATTAATTGGAGTGGGTATCCCTCCAACTTGAAAAAGTAGTAAGCGTAATAGAACCTTCACAGACTTACGACCCTTGTGATATAGCCGTATTGGAATCCGCTAATGACGTCACAGCGATCCTTTCACCAGTTTTTCCCTTATGCAGTACATTAGGGTTGCTACGTGATGAGAAAACTGAGTGAGAATGTCCGTAGAAAAAGATTTGGGATTTAATTTGGGAAAGTAACTTTGTATGGGCTTTTACTTATTTGTCGCACGTTCCTTATATTTCTGAATTTCAATTTGTTTGATAGAAGATACATTGCCGTCTGTTTATCTGAGTGCCTACAGATTTTAATCGGGTTATACCCTGTTTTGTTAAAACTTATTTCATAGTACGTTACTTTTCGCAGAATTTTCATTTCAACGACAGGCTTTTCTAGGAGCATGATTTGAAATACGTGATAGGGTAAGTGTACCAGTGAATGAACACCCCCCAGTGAATGAACAAAACGCGGTTTTTATCAAAAAATAAGCTTTGTTGTAGAGAACAGTCCAATAAGTTGTGTTTTATTAGTCTGTTAACTCTTTATTTAGGATAGCAACATTATATAATCTATGGCTCGACTTTAGTTTCGTCATGGCGTCTAAATAAAAATAACGTGTGTCAGTGTGGCTCGAAATACAAGCAAAAAATATAAGGATCAAGGTGAGTACTGGTTTGGAAAGTTTGATATTATTGCCATTTATCTCATGCTTATTGTTGGTTTCATATATGTATGTTGTGGTGAAAAGGGTAAAGTATAAATCGGATGCGTCGGCTTTTGATAAATTTTAACCGATTGATATATTTTAAGGTGTTTACAGAAAGGAACCTTAAAAGTACCTCACTCCAGTGAATGAACAAATGTTCATTCACTGGAGCATATCGGATTTGGCATTTTTAAATAGTTTAAGCATTTGTTGTTAAGAAATTATTGCTTTTATTTAATAAACCCTAACATACGTTCATTTTGAATCACTGGTCCAGTATTGGAACAGAAATTTATGTTTTAATCTTTTAAAACGGTTTTGTATTAAACCGACATTTCTTAGTTCATTCACTGGAATTTAATTGCAGGTAAATAAATTACATTATTTTTCCGTTGTTTATTCACTAACTTTTTGTTCCAATGAATGAACGGGATTTATTTTCTTAGTTCATCTATTAGATCAAAAAGCGAGTAAATGAACAACTTTAAAATTAACAGGTGTCATTTCTTCTTCATTCATAAGAGTCAAATTTTATTTTTATACGATGATTAAGGTGTTATAAATATTAAAACACAGCTAGAATTGTTTTCTTTAATTTACTCAATAAAGATTTTATCAAATTTTTTTTTGTTCATTTATTGGGGCAAAACACCGTGTTCACTTCTATTACCAAATATGGTGTGTTCATTCATAGGTTCGTTTTCGTTCATTTATTGGGATTGCCTGTTCATTCATAGGTGATTTCGACAATTTTTCAGAAAATTATATATATTTTTCAAACTATAAGTAAAAATAGGTGAGAATTATGCTTAAATAATAAAAGACTATAAGCAGATGTAAAAAATAAATAAAATTACTTGTCTGTGTTTTAGATTTGTTTTAAAAGTAAGGCCAAAGTCACCCTAGTCCTTATTCGTTCATTCACTGGTACACTTACCCTATATAGTTTATTAAAGTTAACCTTAAAAAAAACACGGCTTCAGCAGAAAATCGCTTTTGATATATTAAAACTCGGTGGAATAATACATTCGATGAAGTTTGTCGGTAAAGCAGGGACACATAGTTTAACAGGCGTCGTATAATGGCAGGCACCTGCTATTCAGTGTTATATTTTGGTTTCTATATTCCCTGAGGGTGCACACATCACATGGATCCCAAATACATGTACCTATTTGTCACAAATATTGGCTTCTATAAATTTATTACAGAAACACAAGTATAATGTATACAGTATAATATAAAAAAAGTTTAGACCATGATTGAAGCTTGCATTTCAAATAATATCCAAATGACCGAACCATCAAAGCATGACCTTTGTATGTATAGTACATTTAATGCTAATTAGGTTTATAACGATGATGTCACGGTTATCAGAGAAAGCTGAATGTTAGTTATGATTATTTTACATTCACTAAACGTTTGTATTATCAAAGTAGAGAAAAAACGGTCAACTACGTCTTTTAGGAGTTTCTGTTACCTATTTCCGTTCGGGCGCTAGAGTTGCGTCAATGCGCGTCGCTCGATACGTAACACGCACGCAACCGAACGAGACGACGGCGCTGCCCTATCTTAACCGGCATCCTGTTGAGTTTGCTTGCTGTGGCTTGCGGCGCGTACGGTCCAGACACGCACACATGCATCCCGCTCGATATACCTTTGAAGACGAACTACTGCTTATACTGTGGTATTATTTTACGTTATGTGAAAGTCCCTCGCGTTATTTTTGCCAATTATCAACCTGTACCCCTACCATGAGTCACAATTACCGTACTCGCTAGCGAGTCGAACGCTCTGTCCCTCACAGTATTCTTATAGAGTGCGAGGGACAGAGCTTTCCATTCGCTAGCGAGTTTGGTAATTGTAAATCATGGTAAGGGTACTATAGGCTTAGTCCTTAACTAAGCGCTCTTCCCCAAAATACCATAATTTGAATATACCACCAACAGATTCAAAATAAGGATTCATTTATTGTACGTACCCAAAATATTGAATCTGGTGTTTTGGGAATCTGGTATAAAGTGTAATCTGGTATTATCAAATGATGTTATTTTGGGAATGAGCGAAACTAAGCTCTAGGCTTGTACTATGGGTACCAAACAAAAATTTATTTACTTATATAGATAAATACATACTTAAATACGTAGAAAACACTTACTGCCTTTAAATTCGTTCAGTTATATTTTGCGAGGCTGAAAATAAAACAAACTGGTCATTTAAATATTCCATTGTTTTTGCTGAATGAAACTTAATAGGTGCTTTGGAAACCAATTACCAAATAAATCGAACCTTAACCACATGAATTTAATGTCCATTATAATTATTATTGGTCAGATAACAATCTCCATTATTCATACCAAGCGCATACAACATGACAAAGTAAAACAAAGCCCATTTCTCTTGAATAACAGTTGATTTTCCTTTAAAAGCTTTGTGGACCTTTGGACCTGTCTGATTAAATACATATTTCATATAAGTTTGCCTATTTACCAACCGGAACGAGGTCATAAATCTTAACAATAGTTAACACCTTCCTTGCCCAACCCTTCACTTTCAAAGAAAATGTAATAGACGTATGTAGCCGTTGGCACCGATTAGCCTAATGTAATTTGAAACTATAGTTATTATATCGCAGTTAAAGTTTCCTGTTGGTAACATTTCATGATAAAAGTGAAAACAATACTCGGTGTAGACAAAAGGAAGAGTTATGGGTTAGGTTCAACTAGTTTCATGCCATTTTAATGTTATCTGTTCTTACTTAATTGACAACAATTCATTATGTGCTAAGGTAGTAAAATAAAATACCGTTTCTAGATTTTACACTGCTGATTACAGTAAAAATATCTTTGGATTTTTTTATGCAGTACTTTTTTTATATTTAGGAAAAACAGTAAAAAAGTTGGATTTGATTGTTAGGAATACCTTAGTCCATTTATTTAAAAAAAATATATATACAACTGTCATGTTCATTTTTTATCTGTCTGACGAATGAAACTCAAAGCAGATGCAAAGCAGTAAACGCAAAATAGTTTATTTATTTTAATGGCGTCTACAAATTATGTAATTAATTAAATTACGCAAAATAACAAATTTGTGAACGAACGGCAGCGAATGATTGACAAGTGAGTGACATGACATGACAGTCAGTTCTGTATCTGTTTAAAGTTACTTTTTTTATTTTATGTCATGCTAAGATCACGACATCAGTATTCCTAACTTTGGATATACGGTCTTTTTAATGACTATTTCTTTAATAAATTATTAACGACGAATTTAAGTAAAATAAAGAAAAACTGAGAAATACGGGTAGTCTAATTTTTAACCAGCTATTATAAACGCAAATAATCAATAACGCTTTTTTTTTGAAATGTTGTCAATTCAAATAGTACTTCACAGGCTAACGGCCGAACCGAAACCGCGGACAATGATATTTTATATTTGACGGTAATCCGTAGCGAACGCTATGGTTAGAAAGAGATAATTATTTTTTTCAAATTGCGTACCCAAATGACGTGGCGTGCCTAGATACCGGTGCTCGCTGCAATGGCCATTTAGCTACCCGTCTTGATTTAAAAAAAATGTAGAAAATATTTATGGTACTTACGAATGAAATGAGACATCATTTCTTCCTTTTACAATTCCAGTATAATTTCTGCAGCCTCGAAAAACACGAGTATTCATAAAAAAAATTTTTTTTTTAAAATTATGTATAATTAATACTTACATACATACATACATACATACCTTCACGCCTTCATTCCCAGAGTGGGGTAGGCAGAGCTACAGAATTACCAACAACTCTAAAAACTTGTTGATAACTCTGGAACCGCAATAATTAATACTTATTTAATCTTAAACCCAATGTGAAGGTAATGATCAACAGTATACATCATTGGTAAGACCTCATTTGATCTTTAAAAGCACGTGATTATCGAGTAATAATAGTAAATTGGTTCATTTGGTTGAGTTTACATCTTTGCCAATTTCAATTGGCGCAGACTATACTTATGTACTTACAGTGCACAAACAAGAAAGGCTTTCGAAATGGAAAAAAATCGGTACTACTCGAATAAACACGAGAGCGAATTCGTGAAATACAAACCCGAGGGCCTTTTTTTACCCGCCTGCTGAAAGAGAAGGGTTATGTGCAGGGAGCGAAACTTTGGTGCCGATGACAGGCGTATGACGTCAAGCAACATACAGAGTGTTTTTATTTAGATTGAACATCATCACTAACAACTTTTTGGCCTCTTTGCTGTACCAATATTGACACTTGAGTTGAGACGGCTGGTACTTATAAAAAAGATAATTGACTGTCATTATCATATTAAAAAGAAGATTGTTGATGACAATAACAAATTTATATTGAATTATTAATTTATTTGTAAATTGTAAATATGACCATTATTTGTTTCGCTTGAGCAAAGTCGCCATGTAATTAATCTGTACAGCCGTGTAAAAATGATTTAACAGCAAAATTATGCAATTTAGAAAAAAAGTTGAAAACAACC
Source organism: Acleris emargana (assembly GCA_927399475.2). Lineage (NCBI taxonomy): Eukaryota > Metazoa > Arthropoda > Insecta > Lepidoptera > Tortricidae > Acleris > Acleris emargana. Next base: position 4,627,114 of record OV656858.1, read on the forward strand.
AAGCACATGGGATGTTATGTTTGAATTTAAAGCGTTCTGCATACTTCGAAATTACATTAAAATAAGGTTTTTCATTTCCTTGTGTAAATAATAATTTTCGTTAGAATTACATGTTCCAACAAGATATTTTATTCCTATCGTATTTATCTTATAGCATTATTAAGAATCAGTGCGATGTCGCAATATTGTTTGTAATAAAAGCATCCTATATGTGAATTTGCGTCATAATGACGTCACCGGCATCAAAGTTTTGCTCCCTGTATGTGTTTATCAGCCTATGTGTATCTATGTTCCTTTGTGGAGCTTTCGAACCCCAACAAACTGACTGACTGACTGTGCAGTCTGGTGAAGAATCACAATGTCTCATGCCTGTTTTATTTGAATAAATTATTTTTTTATTATTATGGCCGTGTGGTTGCCGGCTTAGAATTGTGCCACTCCATGTCTTCCCGTGGAAGTCGTAAGAGGCGACTAAGGGAATAATAAAGGCTTCTAGTACTCTTAGGCGATGGACTTGCAACCTGTCACTAATACACTGGTAAACATCTTAGCCTGATTGTGCAAAACGTGGTCACAGAATTATCAACAACTTATTTTAAAGTTGTTGGTAATTCTGTAGCTCTGCCTACCCCACTCTGGGAATGAAGGCGTGAAGGTATGTATGTATGTATGTAACTAAACGCGTGGACCGATTTTGATGATTATTTCAATCGATATGTCATAATCTTGTTAGTGTCACTAAAGATATGACAGAAGTAAAAAATCAATATGGCGGCAAACAGACAGCTGTGTGCTGTACATTTAACCGCCATTATTGTAACCGCGTTGCAATAATTTCAATAATTCAGTAATTCTCAGCGTCATTTCGAGAATCAGTGTGAAATTAGTTCGGAACTCTGCCTCTGTAATTTCGCAACTGAATAGAGGACAATTTGTGACGTCACGTGCAGACACGCCCATTGAGAAGGAAACAAGTAGATACGGTACCTATCTTTCAGCTTTCTGATTTTATATATGCAAATGGGTTTTTCTTGTTCTGTCATCATGGTTTAACGCTTCTATATCATGGATCGATGTGGAATTTGGTAGTTGTTGGTAAGTTTTGTGTTACAACCGGAGGCGTATTTTTTTAATATAGTATTTTTCGTAATCGTGTTATAATAGAGAGCTTTTTAGTCGAGTACCGTGTTTAGGCCACGAAGCTTGCTGAGTGGCCTAAGTAAGGTACGAGATTAAAAAGCTTAATTATGACACTATTGTGAACAATACTTTTTGTACGAGTTCATTAAAATTAATAATGTAAGTCATTAATACGAGTATATAAGAAAACTAAAAGTAGATTTTTGACAGATGATGCGACGCTGCTACGTTCCGAAACGCCACAGATTGGCAATTTTGTATCGGATCGAGGCTCCTTAAACAAGGACACATATGGAAATCCGAAGATCTATTTTCAAAATTTTTTCGGTTGTCTAGAGCGTATCGAAATAGTTATTTCGGTTTTTTCTGAAGTAACAACGATGAAAAGAGTGACGTTGCAGTATTCTCTATGAAATCTTTATGAATGATGATTTTTATTTCCACAGAGAAAACGTAAACTTCTTGGCTTTTAAAAGAAAAGTTATCACACCACCGGTTTTTTTTAATGTCCTGGATACAGCAGCAAGTTTAAGTAGATTTTTGACAGATGACGCGATGCTGCTACGTTCCAAAACGCCATACAATATTGGCAAATTTTGTACCGCATCGAGTCTCCTTAAACAAGGGCACATTTTATTTAAATACGAAGTTCTATTTTCAATTTTTTTTCGGTTGTCTAGAGCGTATCGAAATAGTTATTTCAGTTGTTTCGGAAGTAACATAGACTATTCAACGATGAAAAGAGTGACGTTACAGTATTCTCTATGAAATCGTAATACAAACATTTTAATCGACGAGTACAAAAATGTAATTTTTTATCTTGATTGAGATGATCCTTTAAAATACTCATCAGATATAACAGGTTTCTATGACCTATAATTCAGTCTACGCTGTGAGGAAAGGACAGAGCTATATAACCGCTATAGTTCTGTCCTTTACGCTGGCCGTAAAATAAACTGCATAGCCATGTCATAATAACCCTCTGACGTCTGTTTTCTATTCTCTCATTCAAGGTACATTTATAATTACGGCCCCTAGTTAGCACAAAACGAATTAGTAATTAGTAAATTCGTGAACAATTCGTATTGTAATCTTAGAGTTACAAGAATGACAAAGGGGCTCTATTCTTTTAGGTAAAAACCTATTTCGTTTGAGATGTAATTACAAGGTCAAAGTTATGTTAACTTTTATTTCATTGACAGTAATGGTGGACGAGTTAAAAGAATACGATAACATGTCAAACTAATGCGCAACAGAAGTATCTACCTAGGGCGACATATAATAGACCCACAAGAGATACCACTTCTCACTGCCCAAAGCATCTGGAAATTCCTGGACGCAACGGGCCTTTGCGGTGAGCTCTAAAACAAAGGGCTGCTACAATAGATCAGCAATGGTCGAAGCGGCTCACAAGGCCTATCTCAACCCCCAATAACAATAATAATAATAAACCGCAGGGCAGCTAGTGGCGAGCTGTTGGTGAGTGGCGACACCACGGACCTGAATGTTCCCGAGGGTAGGTCCTGTTCCTCACCTCACGCTTGCCTTCACCGGCCGGCTGGAGTGAATAATGACGAGGAACAGACCCTCACCTCTGGCTTGCCTTTATTGGCCGGTCAGAGTGGAGTCGCAAGAGCTATATGCTCGAAGGGTGGATGTGTTGCATAAGTGGTGAGTGGGCACCTTATGGTCGTTTAAAGTCCAGAAGCACCTCTCCACCCTTAGCCCCTCTGGAACTGTTACCTCCCTGCTGCTATATATATGCGGCTATTTTGGGAGGCCCATTCCATTGAGTTGGCGAGTCACCGCCTGCCATTTCAACCAAAGTAATTAGCATTGGCCAGGCAGGCGCCGTAGTTTCATCAATAGCCTAGTTCACCAATCCATATCTGTTCATTCATAGAGCCTATTTTAATACTTCCATCCTTCTTAAATAGTCCTACACTAACCGTTGGTTGTCCGTGGGAGCATACTTCCATAGTTTGAACTCAGGGACAATCGCCGGTTGGTGTCCCATCACTTTACTAAATTAAACTTGTCTAAAGGGCCTCTGCGTGTTGGCTTCGGCTCCATGTACGCCTTCAAAAGGTCCGGGACTCCCATAGTCCTGTGAATGGTAAAGACATACAAATAATAATAACATGTTAAAACCAATATGGTTCTACCAAGTAGAAATATAACCCCAGAGAATGCTTGTTCGGGTCTGTCGTCGCGTGTTAAATACCTATCCAATAATATTCTACCTCATCACATCCTTCCCACATCCGTGACCCCTTATTGTGTCAGGTTGAATTCCACACATAATTATTTCTGCCCACACAGCGCGATGTGTTCCGAACGTTCATGAAAATTATCGCACGCGGAAACGGCTCGTACGTCAATACCCGCAGGGGTCATTTGGGCGTGGCAAATTAATATTTTACAGGAAATATATGAGTTTTCGAAAATATAGCTCGTGAATTATAAATTGCATGCAGATTCGGAAATATTGTTCGAGGCTGGTTATAATATCGAGTTACAGTGTTTGGGGCGAATATTGATGACTGGCGTACCTAATAGAATATCGGTAGTTTGGTACCGATATTCTTGGTTCGCGATAAACGATACTGTAGAACAGCGTCTCTATTGTACTGGGTGAAAATCATAGACATTAATATTCTAGTGTAATAGACGAACTGGCTCCTATTTCCCGCGTCACCAAAACAGACATGTCTTAATGTCATTAACGCCGTAATCTCAGCTATATTATTCAATCTAAAATGATTCTTCGAACAATGACAAAAATACTCTCGCCAGTATGACGCTTATATACGAGCTCTCAAAATTGTTCCAACGAATTTTTCTTTCGCTATCTCTTTCGCACTCATATTCGTGCCGTATGTAATGAATATTGCGCTAGTTGGTATATTAAAATGTGTATGGTGAAAACCATATTGCCTTTGACGTGTAGTATTATCCAGATTTTGATAAATCTTATTTACTTGACAGTAATGGCGGCTGAGTTAAAAACAATACCATAACACATCCAAGGCAAGCTTTAAAAACCTAACTATTATTTGTAAAATGTCATCAATATTATTTTCATCACACTTGCATGTAAACAGTATCTAAACATACAGGTTAACTTGGCCGCAATGCCCCATATAAAACCCTCGACCTTTCTTCTTACCATGAAACCCAAGGTCGGTAAGTAATTTTTTTTTAATTTATAGCACAGCACACAGGTCAAGCAAGTTCAAGCAAAGAGTTTACACGCAATTGAAAAATTGTCATAAAATGTTATTTAAACAGGAATTTTATTGCAATCTCGCTACATGTTACTTAAATACTCAATTAATATTCTTAATAATCGATTTTAATAGTTTTCTGTAACAAAACGTCGTTTTTTTTTACACTCCTTCAGGGCTGTATGTATACCTACGTAAGTATTTGCCCTTAACGTTTCTGAACGAAACATTTGTATAATCTGTGGAGTCCGCCCGCCATCCGCTTAAAAAAAGTTCAAGTAATTCGTAATAATAGTTGTGCTGGCTGACTTGCGTATTTATTTACTCGCAAATGTGATGAAAAACATTGTATGTTTCACGGGCGGTACGGGAATTACGTACCTCGACTCAGAAAGCCCTCAGTCTTCGACTTCGGGCTTCTACTAGAGCCTCGATCGTAATTCCTTACTTACCGACCTTAATACACAATATACTACCTATATATATATTCCCGTGTGGTAGCCGGGTTAGAATAGTACCACTCCATGTCTTCCCGTGGATGTCGTAAGAGGCGACTAAGGGAATAAAGGCTTGCAGTACTGTTAGGCGATGGGCTTGCAACCTGTCACTAATACACTGGTAAACATCTTAGCCTATTTGTGCAAAATGTGGTTACAGAATTATCAACAAATTTTTAGAGTGGTTGGTAATTCTGTAGCTCTGCCTACCCCACTTTGGGAATGAAGGCGTGAGTTTATGTATGTTATATGTACTATTTCGTTACCTAACATGTATATAATTATTTTTGACAATTTCACATTTGAAGTACCCTGAGACACCAGCGAAGACAAATCTAACGACACCCATCTTGTCATCAAGCCATCCATTCAGCCTTCAACTTTAACAAGGGATCAAAGAACTATACATACATCATACAGGTCAAAAACACTACCCTTCACCTTCGGCAGTTGGGAAAAATTATAGCTAGAAGCTGATCTCGATTTTAAAACGTATATCTACTAACTTGGGGGTTATTATGACGTAACTATTTAGTTCAGTTTACGCTGAGAGAAAAGGACAGAGCTATAGCAGTTTTATAGCTCTGTCCCTTTCTCTCAGCGGAAACTGAACTGAAAAGCTATGTCATAATAACCCCGCTGTTATCTTTACATAGTATAAAACAAAATGGCTTCCAACCGTCTGTCCCTCTTTTAAACTACGCAACTTATTTACGATAGACGGCAATAGACGAGCTAGGAGACTCATCGGTATCGACTCACTCGCCAATACCAAGCTTCAGAGTTTGGAGCATCGGCTTTGCTTGTCTCTCAGTATTTTACAGGCTATATCATGGAGAGTGTGCCCAAGAACTGTATGACCTCATCCCACCCTCCACTTTCTCACATCGGTCTTCTAGACTCGAGGGCTTCCATTCACATGTAGTAGAAAACCCAATGGTTAGCACGCAGCGGTTTGCTGCGTCGTTTCTTATTCGCACTGCTAGGGAGTGGAACGCTGTCCCTGCGTCTGTATTCCCGGAAGCATATAACCTTGGTGTTTTCAAGCCAAGAGTGTATGTATAGGCATTTTCTGGGTAAGCGTGTACCACCTTCGACCTCGTCGTCACTTAACATTAGGTGAGACTGAAGTCAAACGCAAACCAATTATGGAAAAGAAACAAAAAAAAAACAGGAAGGTTTTTAATGCTTAATAAGTTCTTGATTATGTACAAGTGTTACAGAAATCTCACCTCACATAAACCGAAGCGAGCTACCTTGTACCATCAAGGACTTTAAATGTTCATCCAGAATAGAACCATGTCATAATGACAGCATCAAGTGACGAGACAGAAATTTAAATATGAATCAATTGTTAGTTTTATGCGACAAGGTTCTATAGTGGCTCATCAATTAAAGTCCATGACCGCAAACTGTAGTTACATAACAAGAAGCGTTTGCCATTTTTCTAGCAAACATTTTCGTGTAAATTTTGCCAGCCATGTGTCATGTCGACCGATATGCCTGATATGCCGCCCGTTTGTTACCAGTTTTTAGACTATTTAACGTGGGGAAATATTGCCGCTGGATATTTTTGCTGTTTATAAAAAAGTCTTATCTTAAAAGAAGGCTGTATGTAACAAAGGCCCGTATATTTTATTATGTTGATGATTTTTGTAACGTTACGTTGCCATTTTTGCCAAACTTGTCAAAACAAATGAAGTCGATGCTGGTAGGGTAAAGTTTACAGTGTAATTGTATATGGTCTTTGAATCTACGTGACGGTTGACGGGATGGCTTAGATTGAAATTGAAGAAGCCCTAAATTTATATTAGCAAAATTTGTATTAAAAGAAAAGGCATGAAACAATTTCGAAATAACATAAATAGTTACGTATAGCAAAGAAAGTGTCAGCAGTAACTTTATTCAAGCATTAAATTTGACGTCTCTTAGGGCCGTATTAATAAACTAATCTCGACTGTACCTGCCCGTCACAAGATACGTCAAAGTATACATCAAATAATAGAAGACTGTAATTTTTGACGCAATTTCAGCCAAGATGAGTTTATTAATACGGGCCTTAGTGCGACAGTTTTGAAAGTACAAAATGTCAACTATCTACAAACGCCTCGTGACCTGTGCACAGTAAACAATCGACGATCTACAAACGATATTATCTCCCCCAATTCCTTCTATCGAACCCATCAAATCTCCAATTCATATATTTTCGCGTGGTCGCGCATTTTGACAAACGCGCTCCACATAGGGGTTATTCTTTATAATATACATACATACATACATAAACTCACGCCTTCATTCCCAAAGTGGGGTAGGCAGAGCTAAAGAATTACCAACAACTTTTAAAACTTGTTGATAATTCTATAACCACATTTTGCACAATAAGGCTAAGATGTTTACCAGCGCATTAGTGACAGGTTGCAAGCCCATCGCCTAACAGTACTACAAGCCTTTATTCCCTTAGTCGCCTCTTACGACATCCACGGGAAGACATGGAGTGGCACTATTCTAACCCGGCAACCACACGATAATAATAAATATAAATATAGATAATAATTCTTTATAATATAAATATAAATATCTTGGGACAATGTCACACTAATTGACCTAGTCCCAAACTAAGCTCTAGGCTTGTACTATGGGTACTAGACAACGATATAAATATTTATATAGAGAAATATATACTTAAATACATAGAAAACATCCATGACTCAGGAGCAAATATTCGCGCTCATCACACAAATATCTGCCCTTACCGAGTTTATGAGAGTTATGCATGTCGAATTCCACGTTGTATTAAAACATTTACAAGTTTAGATGGCGTTACGAAACAAAGGAAACTAACGGGTGGAAAGTGGCATTTCCATCTCTAGGGAGGCAAGAGAAAAAAATATTCTGTAGCCCTCTAATCGATCGTCGAAAACTGCCAAAATGTATGGAATTGACAGCGATCGATTGCTAGCTTATATTAGAAATAAAAATTATTGATTTAAAGAAATAGAAAAGCATGTTTGATTAAGCTTCTTAACATACATTTATATAAGTGCAGTGTTCACCAACAATGCGGTTAGCGGTTTGACAGTTGTCAGATGTATTGACTAACAGGTGATTAAGACTTAACCGTCTGTGAAATTTGTGGGTAACTTCTTGATTTTATTCAGTCTTCTTTGGTACTGAATTTCCTTACATAAAATGTAAATTTATATAAATAAATAAAAATAAATCGCTTAATGTGTTGCTAAGCGCAAAACTAGAGAACGGCTGAACCGATTTGGCCGAATTCTTTTTTGTTGTGTTTGTTGTTGTCAGGACAACTAGTAAAATATAAAATAAGGGTGCAGTTTAATTTCGATGGTATGGACGAAATCTTTAGCTGTCATAGAATTTTGCGCCAAAAATTCCGACGTCTGGTGATGACTTGTACCAGCTCTACTTTTGTATACATACCTTCACGCCTTCATTCCCAGAGTGGGGTAGGCAGAGCTACAGAATTACCAACAACTCTAAAAACTTGTTGATAACTCTGTAACCACAATTTGCACAATTAGGCTAAGATGTTTAACAGTTTATATTAGTGACGGGTTGCAAGCCCATCGCCTAACAGTACTACAAGCCTTTACTTTTTTATAATTTAAAATTAATACGGCCACTAGGTTTAAATTTAATACACGCACGAGATTTAATATAGTTTTCTATGTAGTGGTAAGGAATAAGACCGTGAACAGATAGCGATCGACGAGACAAGCTTATTTACATAATCCCGGCTACAGCGAAGATACCGAGGCGGTGCGGAAACACTTGAGTTATCGGGGTGTTTGTAAAAATAAGGTTTAAAAAAGAAAAATATAATAGACAACTTTAAAAAATTTAATGTTTGCTACGTGAATCATTACTTCTTAAGCGGTTTGAAAAAATCAATCATGCTTATGCAGGTTTATCTCAAAAGCATACCCTTATTTTTCTTTTTTTTGTTCATTATTTACTGAGAAAATAAATACACTTTTTGCTAATGACTAAAGAGCTTAACTTCCACATGGTTTTTTCTACGTCATAGCTAGTGTTAGACTTAAAAAAATAATCTGCGGTTAGGTACTATAAATGATGTCATTCCAACCACTAGCCCAAAGCGTGCGTAGCAAACACTAATAATATTCAATAAAAATTTCAAATGTGTTATTTGTGAATTCTCAGTAAATTGTAATTTAAAAAAATAAAACCTTTTCACAGGTTTTGATAAGCATGATTTTTATCATAAGTAACACCTTTTCAAACAAATCCTATTGTCAAATTCATCAATATACCTACTCATCTACATAAAAAGAAAAAACAATATATTTATTCAATAAATTGGCCACGTCGATAATATAAAGTGAATCTACCAGCGCTTCGGACAAGACCATCATTGCGGAGAAGAAGCACCACAAGAGAGTCCAGCAGAAGTTCATTTTTTCAATCATAAAACCATTATAATACTCAAAAGATAAATATTTTTTTAATTATAATATCGTTACGTACGTGGGGGTAGGTAACTGATTGAAATGCACAAATACACCGATATATTTTACGCCTTGCTGCCTTGTTTTGTGTATAATCGCGATGTCCTTGACTCACGTGTCTGGAATCCACCACGTATTGCTGTCTCATGTCCAATCATGCTATCTCTTTCACTCTTAGTGGAAAATTGCAATATACTAAAATGTACTTTAAAGGCCCATAAGGGGTCCTGAAAACGCCTGAAAACGGGTTTTCAGGTTATGGTGTAATCTGTTAGAGGGTGGCCTGAAACGGACTGAAAACATGTTTCAGGCGCCTGAAAACAACGGCAAGTTGATAATCTAATATGATAGAGCTACCTCTGAATCGGACTGAAACGATATTTCAGCCTGCTGAAAACACTTCCAAAGCAACAAAATTCACGATTGAAAATCCTATCACTACTACTACTTTATCTTATCGGCGTAATAATATTATAAGGTAATAAAAAAATAAGTTCTTACAACTACCAACAAATTTAAATATTACAAATGTATGGTCAATAGACATTAGACTAAAAACAATTACTAAGAGAACATCACAACGAGGTCTCCAACACAAAAGCCATAACTAGAATAACCGATTATTTCCTGTATCGTCCCACTAAACTAAACCCAATTCCCGAACACTTTTCAATCCTTTCCTCTCAAGACTGCCCTGAATCGATTTGAATCTGGAAACTTCTATCCGTCTCGAATGAACCGATTTGCATGAAGACCGCGCTCCTTAATGGATGAAAAGAGACTCGATAGTAACATTGTAATATGATTGTTTGTCGACGTCGTTAGTTCAGCGAAATTGAACTTTATTACAAGGGATTTTAACCCGACTGTCCAAGATGAAGGGTGTAATGTTTTTAAGGAAAGAAAGAAAGAAATAAAGAATATCATTTATTCGTGACATGCATAACAAAGAACACAAGATTAACCAATACAAGAAGAAAGAAGCCACGAAATGGTCCCCACTCAGCGTAATGCTGGCATTAAAGTCGGCGCTGGTCTTAAGGGTATCATCACCATCAGCATTTTCTCGATTCCGTGTCCGTTAACGGCGAATCCTGCAATAAGTTTAGTCGGGCGTTTTCACTAAACCGTGTACCCCAATTAAGGAACTTTTAACTTTGTCAGTTTTGTGACAAAATTTACCTATTTATTTATTTGGAAAAAACAGTCATAGAAATATATTTTATTCAAAATAGATTGTACTAAATCGACCTATAGTTCCCAAAATTAAACATTATAGTATTATAAACATTAACAACGCAAACAAAAATTTATACGGAATAATTAGGTACTATTTTTTACCTAAAATATATTTACATACATACATACATAAACTCATTCCCAGAGGGTAGGCAGAGCTAAAGAAATACCAACAAGTCTTAAAACTTCTTGATAGTTCTGTAAGCACATTTTGCACAGATAGGCTAAGATGTTTCCCAGTGTATTAGTGACAGGTGACAAGCCCATCGCCTAACAGTACTGCAAGCCTTTATTCCCTTAACTTTATTACAAGGGTGTTTAACCCGACTGTCCAAGATGATGGGTATAATGTTTTTAAGGGTATCATCATCATCAACATATTCTCGATACCGGGTCCGGTAAAGGCGAATCCTGCAATTAGTCTAGTCGGGCGTTTTCACTAAAACGTGTATCCCAATTAAGGACTAAAATTAAGGAATTTTAACTTTGTCAGTCTTGTGACAACAATTAGCTATTTATTTATTCATTTATTTGGAACAAACAGTCATAGAAATATATTTTATTCAAAATTAAACACTATGGTATAATAACATTAATAAGGCAAACAAAAATGCATACGGATTACTATGTTTTACCTAAAAACTTGTATACTTATTCAGTGCCTTGTTACAGAATATATTTAAAATACGAAAAAGAAAGAAAACAGTATCTTGACATTAGCATGAAAAATAAAGTATACTTATTCATTCTTCGATCCAAAAACACTTTTTAATGAGCCTAAAGTACAGTTGAATATGTCTATATCTATACACAATTACACATTATTATAAAGACTATATATTTATTTTTGTGTGTGTGTATTTAATAACTATACATTGACGGCTGCAATGTATGGTTATTTTTAGTCACAAAACTGACATAGTTAAAGTCCTTAATTTTAATCCTTAATGGGGGTACAGGTTTTATTATTGGGGGGGTTGAGATGGGCCTTGTGAGCAACTTCGACCATTGCTGATCTTTTGTGGCAGCCCTTTGTTTAGATATCACTACCAAGGCCCGTTGCGTCCAAGAATTTCCAGATGCTTTGGGCAGTGAGTAGTTGTATCTCTTGTGGGTCAATGATATGTCGCCCTAGGTGGATACTTCTGTTGCGCATTAGTGGTCCGCACGAACAGAGGATGTGCATTGCTGTCTCTTCTGTTTCCTGACAGAACCTGTATGTCGCGTCTGGTTTCATTCCCATTAGAAACAGATGGTACAGGTTTTAGTGAAAACGCCTAGTCCGGGTGATATGCTCTAATGTAAGTGGCAAAAAAGAATTTCGTTTTAGGGCGTTTCTTTAAAAGTTTGTACCTAGTTAAGGACTAAATTAAGAAACGTTAACTTTTCATTTTTCATTTTTTTCATTTTCAGTTTTAGAAGGGCTTGGGTTGATTCTTCCGTACATGGCGCTTTGTATCAAGGTCTTGAAGACGTTTTGGTTGGAATGCGTTCACCTTTGTGTGAATGTTCCGACGCCTTTCCAGTCTGTGACTTGCAAAGTCCTCCCACCTATTAAAATCGCCTTCGGTGCCTACTATGGCTAGATTTTTAGTAGTTCGTTTGTACCTATTTATTTAAGGGTACACTGGCTGGTCATAGGCCTTACCTAAGGATCTACATAAATGTAGGTATAGTCGCGAAGTGTCAATGAAAATGAACAAAGATAGAAACAAAACCAAAAAAAACCTGCTGTCATTTAATTTTGACCCGTATATTCCTAAGTCTGATCATAAGGTTCAAAATTGACCGTCTCAAAATTAATGAATCACCCTAATATTTTGTAACATCAGATTCAAGTGTCCATCATTGCTTCTTGTTCATATCATAACTGGTTTCTGGCTAACATGCATCAAGCAAAGAAAACCACGTAAATTTCCACTAAAAAGTAAGTATCGTTACATCACAATTTGAGGTTCTCGCCCAAAGGAAGGCATTTCTTTTGAGCGCCTCAGATGACCTACAAACGGTGTTTCTCCCTGATGAAGCCTGAGATATCTCTCAAGTGCCAAGAATGGCAGTTGGTAAGCGCCGCGACACCGAAAGGCGTCACTGGCGCAACCGGATTAAGGGGAAACGCGGCGATCTGTTTGATTATGTTTTCCTTGGATTATGGGTGTACCTATGTAAACACTTTATTGTGCAAAAGAAAAACAAAAACAATACAATAAACATAAAAAAACATAAATATAAAGGCGGACTTATCCTTTTAAGGGATCTGTTCTAGCTAACCCTTGAGAGATGGAGAAAAGTGAAAGGCAACGAGGTATACGAGTCGTTTGTCAAGATCTCGCAAAAGTGGTGATTAGTGGTGGTAGTTTAGTGACTACCACCATCTTACCCTTTCACCTAACGCCAAGCTGCAAGCTGCTGTGTTCGCATTTTTGAATTCCGGTGTAGGGATGAGACAACCGGTAAAATGACTAGCGTAGAGACATTCCATCTTAGTCTTCACTCTACAGGGTCACCAACGCATTTGCAGATTGCAGTGTTAAGATTGTAGTCTTGAGAATGAAAATGTCTAAAAAAGCTTCGTGCGCGGGTCCGACTCTAAGCAACAGTGTTCGTATTGTTGTGTTCCGGTGTGGGGATAAGGCACCGGTAAAACTACTAGCACAGATAGAGCCATTCCACCATAATCACAAATTTCTATTGCTCTTAGGTCACACTTACCATCTGGTGGCTTGTGTGCTTGTTTGTACGCTCCATATTACATAAAAAAAGCTGAATAACACGAATATGCTCGTGTATGTATCAATGCTGAGAGGGATCCTGTTCAAAGTACCTAGTTAATGTCTTTTCGCTTTATATTTTTCTACTGAATTTTTGAGTGATACAAAAAAGATAAAAAGATAAAAGATGTTTATTCAGCAAGTAGGCCGCACGGGCACTTTTACACAAAATCTACCAGCGCTTCGCAAGAGACCACTGCTGAGAAGAAACGCCGCAAGAAACTCAACAGTCAGTCGTTTTTTAAAAATTGCTTATGATATTATACAATAATAAACTTAACCTAGCATTAGGTATATAAAACAATGAATCTCATATAAAATCAAAAATTAATATATTCATGCGTAGTTGAGTAGGAAAATGTGTCAAAACTCAGAATTGTCACGAAAACGAATAAGAAATAGTAATAAACAAAATTAGAAATTATACAAGTTAAACTTACCTGTGACGGTGCAAGACAACCTGCATAAAAGTTTCGATACATTCTCCTACAGAAACCGTGTCCCCTAGACAATATACAATGTAACCACATTTTTTGCGACTAAGTTATTATTACGTTATTTAGGTGTTTAGTTTAGGCCAAGCATTTTTATCTGTTAGATAGTCCTCGACTCTATAGTAAGCTTAAGATATCAACGACTTTTTCAAGTAAGTTTCAAACAACGTCAGGTAATTTATTATAGAAAAGGACGCATTGACCTACAAATGATTTATAAACCTTACTAGGACACGATTTTTTTTAATAGCGATTTTTCTTGTATTCAAATTATGTATATCACAATTCTTAACAAAAGAGTCTTGATTGTTTTTGATTGTTTTGTGCGTTAAATAAATATTTTCTATTATTTTAATATCCCCCGCACTTCCCCTTAAAGTGTTAGGGGACGTAAGGCGAGCGTCAGACTGAAGTGCGGCGTAAAGAGATGCATGAATGCAAGCAGATGAGATGGAAGTAATGCTCGCGGTGGTAACGGATCAGTTTCCTGGAGGAAAATTTAGCAAGCATGTTTTAAGCGATGCTTTCTTTTATGTTAATGTTGTTTTCTAAGTTTCAGTTAGTATTTGTCATTCAAAATGACTAGAATAAGGTTCAAATTCAAGGCAATAAAAACCATTTCGTCTTTGAACTGCTATGGTATTGTTTTTATCTCGGCCGTCATTACTGTCAAGTAAATAAGAGCTATCAAAACGTTGACAATACGGTAAGGGGGAGGGGGGGGGGGGGGTTATGACATAGCTATACAGTTTATTTACGGCGATTGTAAAGGACAGAGCTATAGCAGTTATATAGCTCTGTCCTTTTCTTGCAGCGTAAACTCAACTGCATAGTTATGTCATAATAACCTCTCAGGAAGGTGAATTATCAAGGATTACCGCCTGATTAGTTAATTCATCAGTGAATTAGAAATGAACTAAATAACAGTGCATTAATATTTACGATATTATCAATAAATGGTTTAAAAAGAACTCCCGTGTTAATTAATTATGTAAAGATAAGATAATAATCATCATACTTGGGTTGAAATCATTGGCACGAAAGATAACACTGTTGATAACTGATAATTTGGGTTCAAACTTTTTATACGGTAAGACTAAGAGATATATGGAGTCGACATTATTAAAACTCGCGTCATACTCATACTCGATCATTTATGAGTTTTACGACGTTCCAGAATTTAATTGCATCATTAAAAAAAAAAAACTTCATATGAAGTCACGTTAGCCTAGTTAGTGTTCAGTCTGCTTTTGAAGCTAGCGGTCCCGGGTTGAAGTCCCAGTAAAGGGCCTTTTCGTAATGAGTGCGAATAATTATGTGGCTGAATATTGGATGTTTTATTTGTATTTATTTTAGACATGTATTTTTCTATGTATATAAGTTTATCGGTGTCCTGCCGTTTGACCAAAAGTCATTTGTCAAAATTACACTTGACAAACAACGTTTTGCAAAAAAATGTTAAGTCAATTGATCATTTTATTACTAGTCATGTTACAAATGATTTACTTTTCCAAATGATCAACATTTAAATTTACATTTTACGAGGAAGACGAACCAGGGCATAACCGAATCGGATAGGTTAGGTTAGAAGGCAAAGGCGGGAGCTTGGCTCCCGCCTTGGCCTTCGAGGTTGTTTTTTTTTCTGCCCAGAAATAGGTAAACTAATTGCTAAATGATCAATTGCTAAGTGAGTTTTTGTAAGATGATACTTTTGTCTAATGTCTCGTTTGCCAAATGATCATTTGGTGAAACGTTGTTTGTCAAATGATCATTTGTCAATAATTTTTTGGTCAAACATTAGTGAACCAAGTTTATCATTGTCTACTTGTCTAGTACCCATAGTTCAAGCCCAAGCTTAGTTCAGGCCAATTTGTGTAAGATTATCCTCTGATTAAAAGTGTGGCGACCTAGCGACATCTAACGGCAACTTGTACCTGTAACTCACCAGCGCCACCAGCGTCAGACAGCGGAACTAAGTGTTCTTCTACATCACGCTAACGAAGTTTCTACAGTCGGTTGACATATAAACCACTTCCAACTTCATACCAATGGACTTCGGTCCCCAGGCATAACACCCGCCTGGAGAGAGATCTCTCTATTGTCCTCTCTTCCTACAATAGTAAATTGCTTAGCATGCTTGCTCATAATCTGATCAAAGGCATTATTCTTATAACTACATTCTTTATGAATTTTGTCACTTAGACACCTAAATACTCGTTGTATAAATGGTTAATTATAATGTTTAATTACTCCGGTAGTAAACTAAATGTATTTTTTAAATAAATTAATTATTGAAGGCTACTCCATACCTCACTGTAGTCCACACTCCACTGATAAAGCCACGATATCCAGTATTGATTTGGTAATCGTTGTTACCGTTCGCAATGGAAACTAGTAAACCAAAGAAAGTATCTAAAAAGAAGGGTGAAGACAGGAAAGATGGTAAAAAGGAATCTAGTGTTAAAAAGCAAAAGGGAGAAAATGGATCCAAATGTTGTGTGGTAAGTTGTGTCAATAATATTTTGAGTGTCATGTTAAGTTATAATTCTCCCGTCCCACTTAAGAAGGCGACTAACTGCAATGTAGTAGTCAAAGCATTTTATACTCTATTGGTAATCACATTTAATTTCAAATGCTTATACTATTACTATGCAGTTAGCCGCCTTCTTTAGTAGGTAGGACGGCAGAATTAGTCCATGAGAAACATTGCTATTAGTCTAGTAGTATTATAGTCTAGTCTTATGTTGTACGTACATACATACATTAAATCACGCCTGTTTCCCAGAGGGGTAGGCAGAGACAACTTCTTTCCACTTGCTACGATCTTGACAAATTTCTTTCGCTTCTTCGTTCATACACAAGCACGCACGTCGGTTTAAGGTACTTAAGATTCGGCCCATTTTCCAGTATTTCTCCTATTTGATTCGAAAAAGTACGCCTAGGGCGGCCCCTTCCGACCCTTCCACTCACTTTCGATCTGTATATCTCTTTCGTCAATCTTCTTTCATCCATCCTTTCCAAAT
Source organism: Acleris emargana (assembly GCA_927399475.2). Classification (NCBI taxonomy): domain Eukaryota; kingdom Metazoa; phylum Arthropoda; class Insecta; order Lepidoptera; family Tortricidae; genus Acleris; species Acleris emargana. Next base: position 4,643,998 of record OV656858.1, read on the forward strand.
GACCGAACCATCGAAGCATGCCCTTTTCAATCTTAGTCACTACATCTTTTATTCCACATTTCTCTCTGACTTTTTCATTTCTTACTATAACAATCAGTTTCACACCATACATACTACGCAATATTACGCTAATATTATTATCACTACATAGTATAAAACAAAGTCGCTTGCGCTGTCTGTCCCTATGTATGCTTAAATCTTTAAAACTACGCATCGGATTTTGATGCGGTTTTTTTTAATAGATAGAGTGATTCTTAAGGAAGGTTTATATGTATAATACATTCCACGCGGGCGAAGCCGCGGGCGGGTCGCTAGTTGAATATATATAAAGAAAAACTATAGCAGTAAGTCGTTGAAATAAAGTTTTTTCTGGATTTCTTTTATAAACACCCGGCTCTTAAAACAGCTCTGCGATTTTCAGGCGGTCACACCAAACCGAATCGCCGTGTTATGGTTTTAAAAGTACACTTTTCAATTCGACGGACGAAGCATAGAGGCATTCCATCTTAGTCCTCAGGGTTGGCAACGCATTTGCAGTCTTAGGATTGCGGTCTTTTGAACGCGAATGTCTATGGGTCACAGTTTCCACTTACCATCAGGTGGCCTGTGAGCTCGTTTGCCTTCCTAAGACATAAAAAAAAAAAAAAAACCAGCTAGTTTAAGTTGTCCCTTCAGAGTAACAAACAACGCTTTAGGGTGTGCATTCTTCATTAGGTAGCTTAGAACTTTGCTCCCTTGACCGATCGTTCGACAAGAAGCAGTTTTTAAGAGGGTAAAAATAATACCGCCATTTGAATTTAAGTTTTGAACTCTGAAATAAACTTAATATAAATAAGTATTTTGTACAGCTTTTACTTACACTCGTATTTTTTCTTGCAGGTTTGCCTAATCGTGTCTGCGATAATTGTCGCAACGGCCGCGTATTATGTGTACACTACAGTGTTTTACATCCCGGATCTGCCTGAGATGGACCTGGACGTCTGGTGGGGACCAAACCACACTAGAGAGAATCAGGATACGTCAGTCAGGCCGTACCGAATCTTGTTTACCGATGCTGTAAGTTACGAGTATTCTATTTTTATCCCTACACTAGCGGTCCGCCAGTGGCTTCGCCCCGCTGCAAATTTCTGAGTTACCCGGTGGGTTTTTAATTTTTTTTTCATATAAAGCCTGTCCTGATAACAACGAATACAACAAAAAATAAATTAGCGAAATCGGTCCAGCCGTTCTCGAGTTTTGCGCTTGGCAAACACATTTAGCGATGCATTTTTATTTATATAGATAATTTAAAAGGCTTCCTTCACCTGACATATACTGCCTATGGGGATATCTATATATTGCACTTTTATCAGTTAGTTCCAAGCTATGTTCGTTTTAAGTCTCTAGCTCATCTGGAACTTAGTTAAAAATTAATTGCATTTTTTAAACTAAAAAAAAACCAGTGTTTATAAAAAAATATAAATAAACCGGCCAAGTGCGAGTCGGACTCGCGCACAAAGGATTCCGTACCATTATCTATGAAAAATCACGTTTGTTGTGGAGCCCCCCTTAAATATAAATTTTATGATGTGTTTAGTATTTGTTGTTATAGCAACAATAAAAATACATCACCTGTGAATTTTATTTTGTCTAGCTATCACGGTTCGTGAGATACAGCCTGGTGACAGACAGATAGATGGACAGACGGACTGACGGACAGACGGACAGCGAAGTCTTAGTAATAGGGGACCTGAATGATTAGTTATTCCGCGTGACAGCGCCAGCCTAGTGCAGGTGTCTAGATAAACAGATTGGTAAAATATCGCAAGGTGCAGGATATTGATAGATACCATTTTAAAATGTACTAGCGACCCGCCCTAGCTTCGCTTCAGTTTATGTGACTTTTCTGTAACACCCGGACATAAACCAAAATTCATTAAACATAAAAACCTTTCTCTTGAATCTTTACTAAACTTGTGGGAGGACCTTGTGCAGGGTCCGTCCGGGTTGGTACCACTATCTTATCCATTAACCTACCGCCAAGCAGCAGTGTTCGCATTGTTGTGTTCCGGTTTGGGGATAAGACAGCCGGTGAAATTACTAGCATAGAGGCATTCCATCTTCGTCCTCAGGGTTGGCAACGCATTTGCAGTCTTAGGATTGCGGTCTTGTGAATGCGAATGTATATGGGTCACAGTTTCCACTTACCATCAGGTGGCCTGTGTGCTCGTTTGCCTTCCTATGATATAAAAAAAAAAAAACACTACATATTGTTGTTTGTTTTTTTTTTTTAAATTTAAATCAGTTGCGCAATTTAGAAGATCTCAGCGAACAGACGGCAGAAGCGACTATGTTTTATACCATGTAAAGATTAATTACCTATTTAAGTACCTCTGTTATATGTAAACTTAAACTTACTACATAAATCACTGTATCAATACATACATACATTTTTTTTTTCTTTTCTTCTTCATTGTTTTTTTTTATTATTACTGTGTTGCCATCCTTATTTTAATGATGTTTTTCTCTGTTCTGTTTTTTTTTAAGTGTTCGTCGAATAAATGTTTCTATTTCTATTTCTATTTCTATTTCTTCAACATTCATACATCGAGTCATGCACGCACGTCGGTTTCGGGTACTTAAAATTTGGCCCATTTCCAGTATTTCAAATAATTATGTTTGTACAAGCATGTACATGGTGTATGCACTTTAAACTAACTCCAATTACGGTCAATGACCCTCTAACTGCACGAGTCATAGTTTGAATTATAATAAGCAATGTTAGATTTAAGTCAGTGTACGATTGACCTGCACGATTACAGCACCTTTCACGGTCTTTTAATTCCTCGGCACTTGACAACCTTTTGACATTCCTTTACAATGTTAAATTTCATTTCAAACATAAAAAAACAAAGTGAACTAGCACAAATATTATAATAAACATCATCAACTTTTCTTCCACAGATGCAAGAAGAACTAGCAAAGAAGTTCGAACTCAACCGGCATATGAAGCATCGCAAATCCTTCGAAGACACAGCGTTGACTTACGGGGTCCACTCTGATGCTCTTGGGCGGTTGCTCGACCACTGGAAGTTCAAATACACGCACAGGATCAGGCAGCGGGTGTTCAACCAGTTCCAGCACTACAAGACTAATGTTCAGGGATTGGATCTGCATTTTGTACGCGTGAAGCCTCAAGTTGAAAATGTTAAGGTAAATTTAATCCTTATAACTAAACTAGCAAGGTCCAAAATATTATTTTAAATAATATAGGGTGTCGCAATCCAAAATACCGTTTGTTCTAATGTTCCTTTGTCCTAAATTATTGATTGTCCTAAACCGGTTTTGAGTAGAGTCGTCGGTCGGATTAAAGTTGTGTTATAACAACACTAAAAGTTTTAAACATCAGGCGGAAGTGGCTTTAATACAAACAGTGAATTAGGACAATCATGATGATCAGGACAAATGCACAACCTTTCACTCTTCTCAATCTCTCAAGGGTTAGCTGGAAGAGATCCCTTAAAGGGATAAGTTCGCATTTGTACATATTTTTATATTAATTGTATTGTTCTGGTTTTTCTTTTGTACAATAATAATACATACATACATACAAATGACTATTAGGGATTCCAATATAGACCCGTTTAATTTTATGCAACATTGACTTTAATCTAGTTTTTGATGACGCAAAAACTTGCATTATGTTATGTCGAACCAGCTCTTGCAAAATAAGATTTATGTATGCACACTCCTTTAAATGTCGTCATATTTCATAGACTTTATTTGATATTATTCATAGAATCCTCGATAAGTGAATCTGGTTTTTTCATTCCAGGTCCTCCCAATAATCCTCCTGCACGGCTGGCCCAGTTCCTTCAGGGAGTTCTACGGAGTTATCCCACTCCTCACAGCCCAGCGCCCTGGATATGACTTCGTGTTTGAAGTCATTGTGCCCAGCTTACCTGGCTTCGGGTTCTCAGAGGTATGTAGACTGGTTACATCAACATTGGTAACTTTAAGATGTATCTTGAGCTGATGAAATCGGCCATATTCCAGTTACTAAAAAGGATAGAGCTATAGGCACTACCCTATGTCCCAATCTCTGTTCCAAATTGTACATCAATCGGTTTCAAGGTCAACGATGAAGGATGACCGAAACGAAAAATGGTCATACAATCCTGTTAATACTATTTTGTCACCATTCTTTTTATACGCAGGCAGCTGTCAGACCAGGCCTAAGCCCCTACCAAATGGCCATCGTAATGAGAAACCTTATGCAACGTCTCGGCTTCTCTCAATACTACATTCAAGGCGGCGACTTTGGCCATGTCATTGGCTCAGTCATGGCCACAGTTTTTCCTGATGAAGTCCTAGGCTTCCATTCCAATATGCCATTGACGTTATCCAAGCCAGCTATACTTGGAACTGTGTTTGGTGCTGTTTGGCCAACATTGGTCGAGCCGGAGCACTGGCAGAAGATGTATCCCTTGAAGGATAAGGTCGAGTTCCAACTGGAGGAAACTGGATACAGTCATCTGCAATCTACGAAGCCTGATACGATTGGTGAGTTATTATTTAGAATAATAAAATGTGGTTACAGAATTATCAACAAGTTTTTAGAGTTGTTGGTAATTCTGTAGCTCTGCCTACCCCACTCTGGGAATGAAGGCGTGAAGGTATGTATGTATGTATAATGAAATAAGAAATCTATTGTGAATACATGAATTAAATAACCTAGCTTAGAGCACATAGGGCCTCAATAGAGCCAATGGAATACCATTGCGTTTTTTATCATTAAAAAACTGTTGTTGCTTCCGAGTAGGTAGTATGTTTTTTTTCCTGCGTTGTTAATAAACGTTTGCATTTCACGATATGAAAACCTGCGGTCTCTACACTGCAATATAATTTTGAATTTGACCTAAATAATTTAATAAAATAAGAATTATCATGCTTTTACGAACGATGTCTGTTAGCCTTTACTTCTTTACAATTAGGCATACAATAATACTTTATCTTTAAAAAAAAACCTTCGCAATTCTTCTGTCTTCCAGGAATTGTTCTCAACGAGTCTCCACCTGGCTTAGCTGCATATATCTTTGACAAGTTCCTGGTCTACACTGACCCCAGCAACAAGTTCCTTGAAGACGGTGGCTTGACCAAATTCAACATGACGGACTTGATCGACAACGTCATGGTGTACTGGATCAGCGGCAGCATTACGACGTCAATGAGAGTTTACAAGGAGATGGTGCAGTCAGGAGTGGAGATGACCTTGGAACAGTACGTTATTTTATGTCATGATGTAGGGAATCTAGCGTGTGCTCCTGGTATTTGAAATCTGAAACCTATATTATAAACCATTTGAAATCTCAAGACAGCAATCTTAAGACTGGAAATGGGTTGCCAACCCTTAGGACTAAGATGGCCACTATGCTAGTCATTTAATTGGTTGTCTTATCCCTATATCGGAACACAACGATGCAAACATTGCTGGTTGGTGGAAGCTTAAATGATAAGATAGTGGTTACCCAGATAGACCCTGAATCAGGTCTCACCAACACTATTTACTAGTTAGTTGGTGGGGTAATTTCACGGTTACTTTTGTAGTAGACAGCTGCTGTGACTAAGGGCTTAATCACGGTGTAGTAGGAAGGGTATTCCGTATATATTATTATTTTCTCTTGTGGTATAAACTATGTAAAACGCATAGGCATTTGTATTATAGCCATGTAACTGCAAATATTATCAGAATCCTCATACTGCTGACTAGAATTTAATATTAAGTGATTTTTTTTTCTTCATCTTTCAGAATCCCAACACCAGTCAAAACATGGTTCCTCTGCCTTAAGCACGAGCTGTTCTTCTTCCCTGAGGTCTTTCTCCGCTGGAAATATCCAAACCTCAAGGGAACTACGTCTCATGATTTTGGAGGCCATTTTGCTGCATTGGAAAGACCTAAGGAGTTAGCTGACGACATTTTTTTGGCTGTGAAATCTTTTAATAGTTAAACAAACATATTAAAAAGTTCAATGTTGTTTTTTATTGACATGGAGAGGGCGACAACATAGGCCAACTAATGATAATTAGGATCTGTGAACCATAGACATTTGCATTCTCGACACTACAATCTTAAGACTGCAATGCTAAGACAGCAAATTGCGGTGCCAAACCTGAGGACTATGATGAAAGGTTGCAATGCAATTTCATTGTGTTATTTCTGCACTGGAACACAAAAATACAGACATTGCTGCTTGGCGGTAGGTCAAAAGATAGACAATGTCCTACCACAACTTAAATGGCACCACTGTATTTCCCAATATACCTTTGGTTCCAAAGGGTCCGTACCTTACCGTAGCATAGTTTTGAGAAAAATAAAAAGTCTAATGTACAGAAAGCATATTTCAGCTTCTTCGCTCACAGTAAATAAGTTATATAGCAATCTCATGATTGGGTCCTGTGTACATTTTCAGGGTACCGTACCTCAAAACAAAACCCTTATTTTATAATTTCGATTCATTGTACATCTAGCGGTCTGTCTGTCTGACTCGCTGGCTGGCTATTTTACTTGTCAAGATCCTTTTTCTTAGGTTACATTGAATAAGGCTCATAGCTACTTGTTGCTAGAAAAAAAAAAAATTGCCATCATCTAAGTCAACGAAAAAAAAGCCATTGATGTCGCATATTTCACACAGACCAAATATATCAATAAGTATACAGAAATATCAGATATTATTAATACCTAATTAAATAAATAAATATCAGGGGATAATTCTTCACCTTACGACATAGTCCGAAACTAAGCTCTAGGCTTGTACTATGTGTACCAGAAAACGTTATAAATACTTATGTACTACAAAAATATAAAGAAAATATTTACGCTTATCACACAAAAATCTGCCCTTACCAGGACCGCTAGCTTCATAGGCAGGGTCACTACTAACTAGGCCACCACGTCGACAAAATTTGTAGTAATATCACAAAATAATTATTGCGTAAGGAACCCTCTGTTTGCGAGTAAAACTCGCACTTGACCGGCTTTTATTATTTTATTATGATTACTTGTGACACTCTAAAATATTCTACAAGACGATACGCTTAGTACCTAAGTCTAGTCTTTCTTTATCAACACTGTAACGTAGACCTAAATCGATTGTATATTAAATTATATCGAATAATGTCGATGTGGAAGTAGTAATGATACTATCAAATAAACTGAATATGGAAAATCAGGGGAAATAATTTGTGTACTTTTGTAAATTGGTACAGTTATACCTTGCGGTATTCAGGTGAAGATATTGAAAGTCCTCAAGGGTTGGGGGTGAGTTGAGGGTAAGGGTTAAGGGTTGAAGGTACTTTTTTTCTGGTTTTTGCTCATATCTCGAAACTCATTAATGCAATTTAAACCTTTCATAAAAACACATATATTAAACTAAATTAAATTATGTACAGTCCGGGACTTTCGAGGTCGTCCACTTAAGAAAATTTTGGCTTGTTCGTTGCAGCTGTAGCTAATCATACAGCGCTCAGGTCGTAACGCGACGAACGCACAAACGAATATCACTCTAGAGGTGGTCGATCAGGAATGCCCCTGACTGTACAAAGGCGAACTTATAATTATTGTCTGGTAGTAGTATTTGTTGTTATAGCAACAACAGAAATACATCTAACCTACATCATCATCATCTATACTAGGTTAACTGGAAGAGATCCCATATGGGATAAGTTCGCCTATGTACATTATTTATATTGATGCAAACATGTCTTGTAATTGTTTATGTGCAATAAAGAGTTTTACGTACATACATACATACATCTTCCGTAAAAAAATCAAATGTCTAGAGTTTATATAGCTTCTACTGGGGCTTCGGGTGATTTTAATGGGTGTGTAGTGATCGGTATAAAAATAATTAATATAATTTCATTTGATATAATAACATTTGATATAATTTTCAAGTATATAATCACTCATTTTATATAATAAACGATTGGTATATTATCAAAATATCTACTTTTATTTACTATAATTATCATTTGGTATATCATTTATTTATTATAAACATCATTTGGTATAATCATCATTTTGTATAAAAATCATATTGTATAACCCGCGTTATATTTACCTAACCTACAACGTTGGCCGTGAGGCAGAGTCGACGGAGCTCCGCTTTGCGGAGCTCCTATTCCGCGTAGTTATGGCGCTTCGCGCCTTGACAGCATTCTAACCTAACCTAACCTATATATTAGTTGAGACCTAGGAGTTACCGCTCTGTAGGGTCACAATAGGTAACTAACAAACCGACCCTTGTGGTTGGACACGAGTTAGTTTAGACAGTATTTTTTTATACCAACTGTACTTTATATGAAATTAACTTTATATCGTAAGTTGATTATAGCAAATATGCATTATACTTAATGTATGTTACATAAAACATTTTTAGAACAAATGATCGTTATATAAAATGATAATTATATCATATTTAAATATATTAAATGTTGTTATATGATTCAATAATTATATCAAATGAGCGTTATATCAACTGATATTATAGAAAATATTTTTATATCGATCGTTACGCACCCGATTTTAATAATCTCCAAAATACTGTTGTCTTGTTTAATTACTCAAAATTAGTAATATATTTAATACAGCGTACGTGTGCTCGCTTGACCTCATTCAAAATGGATGTGTCGTGGGAGTGGGGCGCAAACCTCTCCAAGCACGGTGTCGACACTGTGCCGTAGCGTGTTCCACCGTGTCTCACTCGAACATCTAGCTATCGAGATTCGTGGAATACAGCCTGGTGACCGACAGACAGACAGACGGACAGCCAGACAAAGGAGTCTTAGTAATAGGGTTCCGTTTTTACCCTTTGGGTACGGAACCCTAAAAAATGATGAGACTGAAAACCTAGTGAAACATAAAAGCGTAATTTTCCACACAAACGAGGTCATCATCATCATCATGTCAGCCGAAAGACGTTCACTGCTGGACATAGGCCTCCCCCAAGGCTCTCCACTCAGACCGGTCTTGTGCTTTTCGCATCCACCGCGTTCCCGCGATCCTTACAAGGTCGTCACTCCATTGTCCACACAAACGAAGTACTTATAGTAAATTAAGACATAATCTGACTGCTCGTCTCCAGATAATCAGGTTTTCTCGTAATAAAGGAAAAATCAAAGTGCCGGCGGCGCCGCTAACTCGATCAGCCGACTCGATCGCCAGTACTGCTGCGCCTTGTTTACGAGTTGCTTTCAATTTAACCGAGAACTACCGACGTTGTGGAAAATACAGGGTTAAATCGGAGACGTGATTAAAACTAATAATGACTTAATTAAGGATTACAGGAATACTACATTATTAGGATCCCACTAATAATGTAGTATTCAGATTTAATCACGCAAATATCAAAATTCGGAGCAGTCTTTGGGGACTCCCGATAGTTGTGAAAACTAAGTTACTTGTGAACTATTCTTTTTGAATTATTTGTTTGTACAGAAGTTTTAGTGACCAATTAAAACTTTAATCCTTTATCATAAACTAGTATTTTATGCAACTGATGCATAATGAGAGGCGTTAAAATACGAGTGTGGTTTTATGAAACGAGCGCCAGCGAGTTTCATATTAGAATCACACGAGTGTTTTAAGGTCTAATTATGTACAGTTGCATAAACTACTTTATCTACACGCACATAGTACCTATATCATAAGTTTAGAATTATCGTACTTTCGTAACATCAAAAACGCGTTTTTGACAGGTCGTCCAATTCCCAAATAAACCAAATCTAAGATTGTCAAATTCCCACAATGTCCAATCCGTAAAATGACAAATTCCCAAATTGACCAATTTCATACTATATAATCAATTCCCACATTGTCCAATTACCCTTAATGACAAATTTCCACAAGTTCCAATTCCCACAAGGTCTAATTCCCACATTGTCCAATTACCCTTAATGACAAATTTCCACAAGTTCCAATTCCCACAAGGTCTAATTCCCACATTGTCCAATTACCCTTAATGACAAATTTCCACAAGTTCCAATTCCCACAAGGTCTAATTCCCACATTGTCTTATCCCACATATTCTAATTTCTACATTGTCCAATTGCCCTTTATGTCCAATTGTCTATATTTTTTCCTAATCGCGTAAAGAACAACTGAAGATGATATCTTTAAGGGATAAGTTAACCTTTGTACATTCCTTATGCTTGCATACTTTTACGATATCTTTTTAATTGGGTCATTATTCGAGCGTTTCAACCGCCTCACTTTCGTGGACATGTTTTTGAAGAATTGGGCGTATATTTTGATAGCGTTTTTGGATATTTGATAGATGTCCGGTAAACTTAGATACCTAACCAGAAACAAAATCGAAATCTGAAGTAACTTCTACAAAAATGTGACCACGAAAGTGAGGCGGTTGAAACGCCCAAATAATGACCCAATTGTGGTTTCTTCATTTTCCATAATAATGTGTTAATTTACAAATAATAACAGTCTCGCATAAATTGAAGAGCAAAATTATAATTGTCTCCAAAAATACTTGTTACAAAAGAACTGGTATCAAAGTCTCGCTTGACAAGTATTTGTGAGTCAAATGAGGTGTAGCTCGGAATTCTGCCGCTTTGAATTGCAAAACAGATGTTTTTGCCCAGCTCGAGGCGGTGCAGTGATTTGGGGAGGAACGAGTATACTCGTATTTGTTGTGTATTTTCTGTGGTTTTGTAAAATCTAGGGCTTTTCTTGTATTGTAGGATAGTTTAGGGTCTGTATTTATCTTTTTCGTGACTTAAAGTTAAAAAAAGGAGAAGGTTCTCTAGTCAAACTGTACGATCGACGACGACTTTTTTATGATCTAAATTTTTCGTTCTGTATCATAAACTACTCGCACTTTCGCGCGATAATTTCAGTTAAAGAATAGTATCTAAGAATCGTTCGCTCATAATAAAATGCGATTAACAAACGACTTTACATAAGTTACTACATATTACTGTTATTGCATACATTTTTGGTAAGGTTATTAAAATCATCTGAAAACTGGTAATTAATCACACTACGAGGGGAGGTCCAAAAGTTCGCGGAATGGAGGGGATGGGGGTGGGGATGACTATATTTTTTAGTATAGTACTAATGGCCAACTCATTAAGAGTATATATACCAACTTTCAGCCTGAAGAGCTCATTACTTTACAAAATATCGTCGAGCAAGCAAGTCAATCTGGAAAAATCCTGGAAGTATGGAGCAAATTGAGTATCGAGCCATCATCAAGTTCCTGACTAAGCAAGGAAAAACAACTCAGACCATCATGAGTGAGATGTCAGTAGTTTACTGTGATCATTGCCCTGGAAAAACAATGATTTACAAATGGCACGGTCTTTTTAAAATTGGCAGAGAGAATTTGATTGAAGACGACCCTCGCCCAGGACGACCTGTCGAGGTCACCACATCAGATACCGACGGGAAAGTTGAAAAATTAGTATTAGAAGATGCTCGCCTGAAGAAGAAACAGATTTCTGCATTAGTTGGAGTATCTGAAATCACTATTTTGCGGATTCCACATGAACACCTCGGCATGATTAAAGTGAGTGCAAGATGGGTGCCGAGAATGCTTACGCCGCATCAGCGACAGCAGCGAATCGACGCGTGTAGCAGTTTTTTAGAACGGTGTGGAGAAGAAAGTACGTCGATTTTGAAGCGGATTGTTACTGGAGATGAAACTTGGGTTCATCATTTTGAACCTGACTCTAAACAGGAGTCGATGCAATGGCACAAGAAGGGTACCCCCCCACCTAAGAAATTTAAGGTGTCAGAATCGGCCGGAAAGTTGATGGCTACGATTTTCTGGGACTGCCAAGGAATGTTGATGATCGACTACAAAAGCAAAGGTGTCACAATTACTGGAGAGTACTACTCTAGGCTACTGGAGCAGTTGCGGGAAGCTATCAAAGGAAAAAGGCGAGGAAAGCTGGCTAAGGGTGTGCTGTTACTTCAGGATAATGCTCCAGTTCACAAGAGTCGTATTGCGATGGCTGCCCTGAACAAATGTGGCTTCGAAGAATTGGTTCATCCCCCCTACAGCCCGAACCTGGCCCCCAGTGATTATTATTTATTCCCAAATTTGAAGAAAGAGTTGCGGGGAAGAAAATTTCACACCGATGTTGAAGTAAAGGACGCAATTTTGGCTCATTTTGACAGCAAAGAAGAAAATTATTTTTATGTGGGTTTAGAAAAATTAATATCCCGATCTAACAAATGTATTAACCTTAAGGGAGATTATATTGAAAAGGAAAAATAGTAACGTCTTTTTATTTAATTATTTAGCCCTCCATTCCGCGAACTTTTGGACCTCCCCTCGTATATCAGACTAACCACATATTATTATAATGCAACTTTGTGAGTGCGTGTGAGTTAGTATGTTTGTAAGTCCTCTAAGCTGCTGGATGCATACGAGTATTAATACAATTTGGTATTGCCGATAGCTTATACCTTATAATAACACAATTAAATAAACGTAGACTATGCCTTATATCCCCAAAAATCATCGCCTTCCTATTTAATTTCTGGCGATGGTCAACGAAATGATAGGTGTAGCCCATTACTAGTCCTTAGTACAGTCGCGGGCAAAAGCTGTAGGTATGGCAATAAACGTCGTACTAAAACTAACAAAAAAATAACAACTATCTTCAAAAAAGTACCAAGTATAAATACTCGTAGTGTTAAAATACTTGTTTCATGAAGTATTCCCGCGCGTTACGTTATAATGATGCGGTAATGAGCACGGATTTGTATGAGTTCTGAATCAGATATTACATTCTTAACGAATCTATCCCGAGATTCATCCGGGGATAAGCATTATCATAAATTGTTTATTGTTATTGCTATCCATGTTTATAGAGTATCATGAAGTGAGCTTCTGTTTGGGGGAGTTTTCGAACAAAAGCTTTGTTGGCAATTTCGCGAATATTTGATATTAAGGTTCCACAAGGGTACCAACGGAACGGAACGGGACAGAAGGGATGTATCTCATGAACCGTATGTGATACAGCCTTGTGTTGCCTCTAAGTATAACAACAAATAATAAAAGTTCAAATAAAAGGTGCCTTGGCGGTTGTATCTTTTTTTTGTTATATTGCCTTTTTTTATTTTATTATTTTTGTACAATAAAGAGTATACTTCTCAAATACCAGTTACTGGCACCTAGTGATCGTTGATTTATCTTCTCTATGTACGTATAATTATGTATGTATGTAAACTCTTTATTGCTCAAAAATATAAATATTACAATATAAACATTAAACTAATGTACAAAGGCGAACTTATCCCTAAATGGGATCTCTTCCAGCTAACCCTGAAGTAGATGAGTTAGGATAATGCATAGGGTTGGACACATACAAGTTTGCACAAAAAATATCAAAAACAGATGAAAATACTTATAAAAAAAAATTCAACGTACAAACCGGTACTCAAAATAATATAATCTCTATACCCTTACGTTAAAGTTCATGGGTCCAAAAATCGGTAGCCGGCCAACAATAGGTCAGTTTACCCTACATACAATAAACATTATTACTTCGGCGGTTTTTTGCTCAAACACAACAATCGCTGTATCGTAAAGTCGACACTTGAATTTGTTACAGTGTGTATGACTATTGCTGCTATGCCAACAAAAAAAGTTAAAGTTAAAAGGTCCCTATATTAAAAACGTAAAGCGTTTTTGGGGTATAATTTATTTTATTCCACGAAATCGAAGTGGCACCCCTTTACTAATTTGACATACATTGACAGAACCGTACAGCATCAATCGGGGAGGAAGGGAAATGAACGATTTTTTCTCTCGATGATCAAAGTCGTGGGAAATCATATTCTAAATGAATGGTCTTATAATATTACGTCAGAATGGCATTCTGAAGGTGATTGGTGGTAGATTGAACTGGTCAGGGGGGTTATTATGACATAGCCTTGCAGTTTAGTTTACTCAGAGAGAAAAAGACAGAGCTATATAACTGATATAGCTCCGTCCTTCACGCTCGCCGTAAAATGAATTGCATAGTTACGTCATAATAACACCCCAGGACAACTTTGACGTACGTCAAGTAATCATGTCATGGCAGTCAGTATATCTATCTACCTATTTATCTATACCGAAACCAATTTTGTAATTACTAACTTAGCTTTTAAGTTTCTAGATGTCACTAACAATATATGGACCTGGTCTGAAATAAATCATTTGAATTTGAAAATTTGAATAACAGGAAATCGTCAAAATTAGAATACCAACCTACAGGTAAAAGTTCAAACAAAAAAGTATCCAAGGAAACCCTCCAAATTTCAGATCCCTAGGTTCAGCGGATTTGGCTCTATGTAAACCGATCAGTTAGTCAGTTTATAATTTTTAACCTCCGACGCAAAGAGAGGGGTAATAAGAATGTGTGGGTGTCTATTTGAGGCACCGTAGCTTGCAAATGTGTGAACCAATTTGGATGGGATGGATGAATGAAAGCAGGTTTCTTTGCGGTTGTTTTTAGCTAGTTTTCATGAAAATCGGATCAGCTGTTTGAGAGATATCAGCTCTGAAAGAAAGGGTCACCATTATATGGGGGGTTTTTATCTATCTAATGATGACCAGACCTAAGAATATACGGGGCAAAATTAAATGACAGCTAGGGATGGCCTATATCGATAAACTCAACTAAGTATCGATACTTTTCCCATACACTAGTGATCGCTCCAAGCTTTGATTGAAAAATAAAATTTTATTGAAAGTATGCAAATGAAACTAAATAACAACATAATTCTGGTTATTCTTTATTTCCCGTGTGGTTGCCGGCTTAGAATTGTGCCACTCCATGTCTTCCCGTGGAAGTCGTAAGTGGCGACTAAGGGAATAAAGGCTTGTAGTACTGTTAGGCGATGGGCTTGCTACCTGTCACTACATACTCTGTTAAACATCTTAGCCTTATTGTGCAAATTTTGGTTACAGAGTTATCAACAAGTTTTTAGAGTTGTTGGTAATGCTGTAACTCTGCCTACCCCACTCTGGGAATTAAGGCGTGAAGGTATGAAGGATGTAAAAGAATTTTTTAACCTTCAATCATCATCATCATCATTTTTTTTACTCCTAACAAATTCTGATCGTTTATTTTAACAATATAACCTAAATGGGAAAGGCACTCTGAAATACACATTAAGGAAAAAAATATGATTTGAAAAAAAAAACTTTTAAAATAAACAATACCCAGAATTATGTTGTTATTTTGTTCCATTTGCATACTGTCAATACATTTTTATTTTCACAAGAAAAACTTGTAGCGATCACTAGTATATGGGAGAAGCATCGATAGTTGAGTTTATCGATATAGGCAATCCCTAGCTGTCATTTAATTTTGCCCCGTGTATTCTTAGGTCTGATGATGACGACGATAATAACGACGACGCGGTAGCCTAGTTGGTAGTGAGTAGTGACCCTGCCTACGAAACTGTCGGTCCTTGGTTCGATTCCCACTATAGGCAAATATCTGTGCCTCCTGTGACAAGTGATACAACTCGAGTTATAGCAGTTTTCGTTTTCTTTCATGAAACAACTTAAAAAAAAATAACGCATCGTTTGCTCCAACTCCCGTGTTTCTAGGCCTTCTAGTTTCCAAGATACTTTCGTGTAAAATGATACAATTGACCCTTTTTTTTCTGATTTTCAGTGTTTAATGCTATTTCGAAAGTTACAACTTGAGTTAGATCAAAAATTAAACCTGTTTTTGCTTCTTTTGGTTTGTGTTAATTGATACAACTCGATTTATATCAAATGTTTTCAAATATTTCCTAATCTTTGCAAATGTATAAGTCAGTTGTATCAAAAATGTGAGAATATTACGACCATTTAGAACTTGTAAAGTTTGGTGCATAGTGATACAATTACTATAAAATAATAAAATAAATTTGTGTGATAAGCACGACTATTTGTTTCTGAGTCTTGGATGTTTTCTATGTTTTTATATATTTATTTCTGTACGTTAATATTTTATCGAGGTTTAGTACCCATAGTCAATTTGCTTAAGATCGTTCCCTAATATACTCAGGGACAAAAAAACGGGTCAGAATGCGTTTTTTATACAAACGAGGCTATTTCGAAGCCTTGGGCCTTGGTTCCTGGCCAGGAGTTTTTTTGAGTGAGGTTTAATGGTGGATACTCCGAGGTTCAGAAGAGGAGGTCAAAAGTGCTTGAGATACCTAACTGATCGCGCAATCAGTTAACACCACAGCGAGAGAGTTTGGGTCAGCATTTGGATTTCCTTATATTTTATTGCCATTTGAGATGTTTTTCTGAACATGATCAATTCCGGCGTTAGCCGCAGATTCAATCAATTGGGTATCCTAGGCACTCTGGAAGTCCTGTATCAATGCTCGGTGTATCCATCATCAGATTTCACTAGAAGCATCGCCTGACGAGGAACCAAGGCTTTTAAATAGCCTCTTTGTACTAAAAACGCACTCTGACCCGTTTTATTGTCCCTCAGTGCATATTTTTTATTTTTTATAATGATATTATATTAGAAAGGTTTGTCAAGCAATATTTAACTACGTCTTAACGTTTTTAAAGGAGCAGATAGTTTATCTGGTAAGGAATATTTTTTATCCCGGGCATTCCGAAAGTTCCTAAGGGATCACTACCTATCACTGGCAAAAGGTAGTAAATAAACTAAATAGTGACATAAATGGATTACAAGTTAACACAGATTTTCTTTAGTTTAAAACCAACTTTCAGGTGCTCAGAGTAATTTTATTTGCTTTAGGGTATATTATTTCCAGAACTCTCTCTCCAGTCTAACGTCCAGCTACTATGACCCCTGCTCTCATAGCAATTATATTAAACCAGGGTTTTATATACCTGGGGCTAGTACATCAATTATCCAGCATTTTTTGAACTCTGATTTTCAACAGGTTCTGGAAGAATTGGGATCAAAGTAAAATGGTATCATGGCGTCGAGCTCCAAATGTTAAAGAATAACAACTCAATGCAAGTTACGGTTGCAACCGCAGTTCTACCTTTTCAGCAAAAACGGCGTATGTGTAAAATAAATTTCATTGAATAAGTGGCATTATGTTTAACTGCAAAGAGTTTAATTTGCTTTGGCTGCAAGATGGCATATAAGTTTTTACTAGTTAGATTTTGAAAGTTAGTTTGTAAGTTAGTGTCCGCGGCAGACACAAAGGTACAAACAAGCTCGGACAAGTTTGTTGAAGCACAATAGGTTATTGTGTTCCGTGTATCTTGACTTTGTTGTTCTTTTTTACACATTTAAATTTAGTTAAATCACAATAAATGGATTCAAAAAACTAAGAATTCAGTCCTGACACATTACACAACCATGAAGTTTCCCCACCCACCCACAGAGATGAAACATGTTCCAGTTTATGCATTTTGGTTACTTACATGATGCGCTGGCCTAGTTGGTAGTGACCCTGCCTACGGAGCTTGTGGTCCTGGGTTCAAAACCCGGTAAGGGCACATATTTGTGTGATCAGTCCATGACTCAGGAGAACAAACCTGAGTCATGGATGATTTTAATGTATTTAAGTATATTATTTCTCTATATAAGTATTTATATCGTTGTATAGTACCCATAGTACAAGCCTAGAGCTTAGTTTGGGGTGGTTTGGGACTAGGTCAGTTGATGTGACATTGTCCCCTGATATATATATTTTTTTAATTATTTAATAAGATGTATTCTGAACTGTCAAGGGGGTAAGTGCATGTTTAGAATAATATTCTTATCAATGTATTGTTTTTTTTACACCTGTTCCTGTTTGTTTCTCCAATAAAGTAAATAAATAAATAAATAATCCGGATTTCTTGGAAAATCATAATCGTATAGTATGGAAATTGTTTAAAAATTAACATATTCTTGCCTTGCTTGGCTCTTGAAAAGTTTTTTCATTTCAAAAATCATATCGATTTTACTAGGTACTAAAATAGGTATTTTGTCATTTTTGGGTCCTTATGAACATATTATCAGGGTCAGCTGGAAGAGATCCCATTTAGGGATAAGTTCGCCTTTGTAGATTATGTAGTTTAATATTTATATTGTAATATAAATATTTTTGTGCAATAAAGAGTTTACATACATACATACACACATATATACACACATACACATACATACATACATACAGACATATTGACATGCATCCCGTGGCTGTTGGAGGGTGAGGACGGGGTCCATACAAAATTACCCACACCCTTAACTACAGATAACGAATACTATCAGTATCACTAACGTAGTTTATATTTATTATTAACCTCCATTCTTCTTTTTACTTTCTTTATTGGTTATAAAAAACAGTATTTAAACTGAAGGCGAATTTAGCAGATAATTTAACGTTCCCGTCCCTCCGTATTTTCTGGAACTCTAAGCAAAAGCGAAATAGAACTGAATTAAAAATAAACAAACTAGTAGCCGACGCAAATCGAGTCGGGAAAATTGAGTTATTCTGTAGCCGAGTATTTATACTGGCTACTTGGTTAGTGCTACAGGATCTATTAAGGGGAAATGCAGGTAGTATTTTTCTTTGCAGAATAAATAAATTTCTTTCTAGGTAGCAAGGAGCATGTTTACAAATACAGTACAGCTATAATAAGTTTCCTAATAAGTTATAGGAGTTGCTTGTAGGAGCCCAGAGGATTCTGTGATCCCATGAGATAGTATACGGGTGATGAGTCAAGCGGAAAACAATTTCTACTAGGTCTCAATTCACGTACACGCAAGCACGCACACACACACACACACTCATACACACACACACATACACACACACACACACACACACACACACACACACAAACACAGAGAGAGACACACAACAGACACACACACACATACTCACTCAGACACACACGCACTCAGACACACACGCACACACTCTCACTCACACACACACACACGCACACACACCCAACACTCACTCACACTCCCTCACACACACACACACACGCGCACGCACACACACACACAAACGCAAACACGCACAAAGATGCGCGTTGCTACCCGACGCCTACAACGTACCTCTCTCTCCCTTGCTGTTATTAATGCCACAAGGTGGTGGGGTCAGCTTTCCTAACCTTTCAGTTAATGTCATACAGAATGCAAACTAACAACTACGCTGCCACGGAATGTTGGAATAATCTGCCACTGCCAACCAGAAACTCTAAAAACGTTACAAACTTACGCGTACAACATAAAATGAAGCAATATTTACTAAATATCCAATTGGCCAACACTTAGCACACGTCCTGTATTCATAACATGTGCATTTTTTTCTTTGTCATATAAATTACGCATTTACTATTTAAGAATAATGTAAACATACATACTCGCACGCGTCCATGCGCACACAAACATAATTCAGAAGTCTCTTGTTCAGAACAATTGTCAATAATTTAGTTTAAGCATTACTCTTGTCTAAGTAGTAGTGAGATGGATTGGGAGCGCTCTCCTCTTTCTTACCAAAAAACCAGCGTCAAGGCTAGTAAGCCTGACACCATGCTGAGTGGCAACCTTTTCGGTGTTAATTTTAGATAAAGTACTCTAAGTTTGTATAACTCTCCATTTTTATAATGTTTTTGTTGTTGTTTAGGTTAATTTTATTTTTGCACCGAATTAACGATAAGAGAAAGAGATGTACAGTCTGTGAGCACTTAGAAGAGGCTTCGGTTTAGTACTTCTCTCTCACTCTTAATAAGATCATATGAGAGCGAGTGAGAGAGACTGTACTTACTTTTTGAGAGATAAAGCGAGACAACTGCACCGCCCCCGTTTCCTCTGAAATTACACTGCAGTTTTATATTAAAGTGTTTAAAAAGTATTGAAACTGCCGCGACAAACTAATTTAAATTAGCACAGATTAAGTTTGTATTTCAGCTAAGCTGAGCAATATTTTCAAGTTATCAACGTTTCGTAAATCCAAGGGTTTTTTTTTAATTAGAGTGGTTAGGGATGCAACAATTCAGTCAACGCTATTAATCGTTATTTAATACGATAACGATGCATTATTATTTAAAAAAACCAAAGTTCGATTACGAAGTGTTTTTTCCAGAGGTAAATAAAAAAAAAAAAAGGAAGAGAAAAAGACAGATAAAAAGTTACTATTAAAACAGTTGGTCCACCTTAGCAAAATATGGCTGGTTGTATACATTACGAGTATAATGCAAATAATATAAGTCATGCATGAGCTACCGGCATTTTTTTTTGGTTGAAGAATAATTTTGATGAAGATTAAGTTAATATGGCAAGAAAAACTTGGTCTAGTCTTGCCTTTTGGCTTGGCCGACTGATTAGTTTTTAGATAAAAGATACAGACATTTATTCAGTAAGTAGGCCGCACGGGCACTTTTAAACGCCAAGAATCTACCAGCAGCGCTTCACAAGACTAAACCACTACTGAGAAGAAACGCCGCAAGAAACTCAGAAGAAGCAAATCCATTCAAAGTTCATGTCATTGAGTACTAGCTATTTAAGCATTTAACCAATGTATTGATGCCTAAAAAACAAAATCTTCTCAAAAATGACCGGAAAAGTTGACATTACTAACTCCATACTGAGACGCGAAGTCCATAGTTTACAGACAGTTCCCAAATTAAAAAAAATTCATTGCGTGCGCGCTACACAAGCCCGCAATGTTGCATACAAATTTCATTGTTATCTAGTTTGTAACTTTAAAAAAAGTGAAAACGGCCATAATAAAATGAGGCCACAAGTCTTATACATCCATATTTTATTCGAAACGTAACTTTTTTATCTGTGTCTGGAATAGCTTGAGTTTTTTTTTCTAAAAAAGCTTGCGTTTCTCCTTGTCATAAACATAAAGGCTGTAAAGAGATGATTTTTTCCCGTGAAGTTTCTGCTTGTATGCAATTAAAAAAATGAGTGATGAAGATTTTACTCCAACACAATTTTTTTCTTGCGATCTTTGAGAAAAGCACTATATCTGCTTCGGCAGGAACGGCAATTGCGGGCCTCGTATTTTTAACGTTCGTAACGTTTTACGTTTCGTATTTTAAACCAATACTTGGCCCTCAATTGCCAGCTTCACTGCGTAGGCAATAATGTACTATTAATGTTTGCTATACAGAGCATAAAAGAAACAAAAACAAAATTACTTTTGTATGAATGACCCAGTGGCGGAGGATTGGCCAACTTGGCCATATGGCTAAGAATCCCCAAACTTGGGTACATCAAAGAAGATGAACGTAGGCTGTAATTTAAATAAACTCCGTCCAAAAATAATGCCGTAATCCGTCTCTCGGATTCCTTCATAATTCCGCTGCTAGGGTTGCCACTTGCGTAAACAAAAAGTTCTTTTGGAAACTTATTTTTTTAACTTAATAAAGAAAGGCAAACGAGCATGTAGGTATGTAAAAGTATAACCATGAATATGCCATATAATGGTGTGATGGAGTAGGATCACTATTTGCATTTTAAGCAATGAGAAAGTGATTGTACCGGATGTTTTTTTTTCTCAGTTCATAAGACAACAACACAATACATGTATGATTTCTCTTTATGTGACAGATTTATAAATAACAACTATATATTTATGTTAGATATGACTGGGTAGGTATGTTGTGTTTATCCAATGATTGCAAAAGCTTAGTTTTTTTATGCCCCGTTCAAATTATTATGCACTTCAGAGTATGTAGACAGTAAACTGTACTCTATTTTAAAATGTTACTCCGAATCCGGTTACCACGTGACAGGCATGGCCTAGTGTAGGACCAACGGATAATCTTAACTTTTTTTTTTTTTTTTAGATTTTCTAGTTGGTATAAAATATATTTTGTACCTTAATTGCTTACATTCTAACTATTATTTTTTTGTATACACTTTCCTACCTCTACTTGTGGAAATAATAAATAAATGCAGATAATATGAACAAAATCTCAGCTAAAATATTATTTTGCAAATAAAATTTAATCGCCAAATCTCAACAAAATTTGTCTTAACCCTTTCAAAGTGAAATTCCACGTCTCCAAATTAACGTCATGCCATCTCTAAAAATAATTGCCTCATTTAAATTAATGCTGGCAATCTGACACAATCCCGTGGCAACCCTAGCGTTTAGGCCTATGAAAAATGAACAGAAATTAATTCAAGAAAATTAAAATTCCTTAACCGCTTATTCTTTTTTTGGGATTATTTAGACGGTTTCTGGCGGACATCTTGGATCTATTTGACGTGACAGACTCCGCGGAGTTAATCGGCAATTACATGGTTTGGAAGATTTAAAGGTTCTCGGAATTAAGAAAATATTTAAATGGTGGAAGAATAAAATACCTTAATGACTATTTTATAAAAATCAAGCCAAGCAGCAGTGTTTGCATTGTTGTGTTTCGGTTTGGGGATAAGACAGCCGGTGAAATAACTAGCATAGAGGCAGTCTTGTGAATGTGAATATCTACGGGTCACAGTTTTCACTTACCATCAGGTGGCCTGTGTCATGTGCTCATTTGCCTTCCTTTGCCATAAAAAAAAGAAGAAAAAAGAAACCATTTCTCAATTAACAAAGTAAATGAATGACGTAGGAATATGAAGCGGCTTAATATATCTCCATATGCAAACATAGGGATGTTGTAACTTTAACGTGTGTATCCGTGTATCTATAATATCTGTCTGTGACATACTATAGTAGAATCACGCGAACGGATGAACCTGATCTGGATGCGTTTATTTTAAAAATACAAAGTTAGTTTATTTAGGATGGTTGTTAGCTATTTAAAAAAAAAATCGGTTAAGCCGTTTAAGAAATATCAGTTTCGAAAGTGGGATCGCAATTATATCGGCAGTTGTCATCTATTTACTTTAGTAATAGCAATTCAGTGAAGAGGTAGAATTAAGGGGAAAATTGTGGTGGTATTGGATGAAAATATAAATTGCGACTCTCGCAAATTTGTGAGGATTTGGATACATTTTCCTTGCCGTATCTGTCTATACGTATATTGGTTATCTCAGAAACTTCTAAATGGATTTTGATTAGCTTTTTACCATATTTTTTTCAAGGTTTATGTAACTAGTCATTGTTATAGAATATAATAGAAAACGTTTAATTTAGGTAACAACAATTTAGTACAAAAGGCCTATGTCTAGCAGTGGACGTCTTTCGGCTGACATGATGTGATGATGATGAATTTAGTCTCACACTTGCAAGTATTTTATAGGCCAACATACATGAAAAAAATAAAATCTACAACTAACGGCGAGGTGACGGAGCAGCGTGGTCCTGTTTAGCCAAAATTGACATCATGATCGCTGCTGGTAGGTTAGCCAGAAATTACTATAATATCGTGTGAAAAGAGTGCTGGTTGCTAGTAAGTACAGGAATATAAATCACACTTTCAACATTATTTTCATTAATACCGTAAAATGAATGTACTTTGCTCCCGCACGGGTAATTATGCTCCTTCGTTATAATATTGAGGAAATCTGTATTGTTAATCATTTTATTACTTTTATTCGGAGAAATACTGGAATAGGGCCGAATCTTAAGTACCCGAAACCGACGTGTGTACATGACTAGATGTATGAATGTTGAAGAAGCGAAAGAAATTTGTCAAGATGGTAGCAAGTGGAAAGAAGTGGTCTCTGTCTACCCCTCTGGGAAACAGGCGTGATTTAATGTATGTATGTATATATGTACTTTGATTCACTGCGCGGCTGGATGTATAAATCGATTATTTTTAGAAATTTTGTCATCGACCTTGACTTATAAGTAACAATCGCAAGAGTCACTATGGAGCATAGTTACCCATGGGGGAGCAAAGTAGGTAATTACAAACTTTAAACCATACAATATCTACTTGGTTTAATGAACATCCATCACGTTATATCTGAGACATCTTTGAATGCATTTTGAGGGAGATAATGTTACCGCGGTGCTTTAATTTCTCAAACGTCCCCCTTAACATCTGTTCTCGGGTGATTATTCGGCGTTTAAACCGCCGCCATTATTGTCTTCGCATATTTTTCAAGTTAAACTTTATATTTTTCTTGTTCTTTTAAGTGGATTCGATACCACCCCGGGTCCGTTGACTTTGACATCAAAATTTGCTCGTAGTTATCGTTATTTTCGTCAATATAATCAAGACAACAATGACGGCGCGGCGGTTGAAACGCCCAAATATTCACCCTTTCGATATAAAAAAAACATTCCAATTGAAACTACATAGCCAAAAGAATTCAGTATGAGATAATGGTTTTGACTACTAAGAAAACCGGCCAAGTCGGTTCCATATCAATAAAAAATCACGTTTTTTGTATGGGAGCCCCCCTTAAATATTTATTTAATTCTGTTTTCAGTATTTGTTTTCATAGCGGTAATAGAAATATCTGTATATCTCTGAAAATTTCAACTATCCAGCTATCACGGTTCGTGAGATACAGCCTGGTGACAGACGGACAGCGGAGTCTTAGTATTATTTCCCATTTTTAGTTTTTGGGTATGGAACCCTAAAAATGGTGGTGGTGGTGGTGGCTAATGAATGGTGTTAGGAAAAACCTTACATTAAAGGTTAATTTTACGGTAAAGGACCTAAATATTTTATCGTTGCCTCGTACGCATGATACAAGCCTAAAGCTTAGTTTATTATTAGGTGAATTGGTGTGATATTGGCGTATATTATATTTGTTTACTGTAAAATGTTTGAGGTTCTCATTTCTTACGGAGAAAAGACTTAATCCACCATCATCATCATCATGTCAGGCGAAACGTCCAAAGCTCTCCACTCAGACCGGTCTTGTGCTTTTCGCATCCACCACGTTACCGCGATCTTTACAAGGTCGTCACTCCATCTTGTTGGGTACTCGTTCTTAATCCACCAAACAAGCGTAATTAAAGAAGTGAATTCTCATCTAGTTTTAATGGTAACGGACCATTTTCTTGGCAATATCCCCCCGACAGATGTACAGGCTTATCGCGGTACGAATTTAAATGGCAAATGAGAGGGAAGGAGACGAAGCGCAGAGTCTGCGAGCAAGCGAGTGAGTGAAATAAATGTCGATGTTGTGTTGTTTCACTCCAAGGTTTCGAGGCAAGGCGTTTTACCATCAGGTCGGTCTGCTCGTTCCTTTTATAGCTTTAAGACTAAAAAGGTTGGTACTTTTAACAGTTCCGGGGAAAATGAGGAATGAGTTATTAGTTACACGTGTGTGTCTGTCTGTCGGTGGCATCGTATTTCCTAAACCAATGGACCTATTCAGACCCACGTCATTATTACCCAATGCACTCACAATCGCAATTGACTTCGAATTGAAACAATTATTATTTTAAATAAAAAATAAATATCAGGGGACAATGTTACACCAATTGACCTAGTCCCAAACTAAGCTCTAGGTTTGTACTATGGGTACTAGACAACGATATAAATACTTATATAGAGAAATATATTCTTAAATACATATAAAACATACGGGATTTGAACCCTGGACCGCTACTATTTTGAGAGCAGGTTCGCCTTCAAAACTATCGCGATTGCGAGTGCGTTCGGCAAGCCCTCAGGTGTTTTACCAGCTGAGATAAATAAATCTTCATGTTGGGGAATGACAACAAAACAGTATTTGAAAATTATTGCAGCAGAGGCGTGACCCATATTTAAACCGTTGAGAGAAAGTTAAACTTCAGGTAGTTCAACATTAATAATGTTTATAACTGCATTAAAATAATATTATATTATTATCGAACAGGCAATCAAAGTATAAACTGTCTTATACTGTAATGTTAAAATTAATGGTCTTCCTTTTATTTATGACACTATGTTATTTAGCAAAAAATAATTCTTATGATGAAGCCTTTCGATCGGTATCATAAAGCTACAGGGTAATTTTTTTTCTCGTGTTACGTGTTCGATTGCCGGTTCCATATGCAGTTTAAATTGTTTTTAAAATTCAAATAATGTCTTCTTCGGTTTGGATCGCGGGAAAGCGGTGGATGCGAAAAGCACAAGGCCGGTCTGAGTGGAGAGCCTTGGGGGAGGCCTATGTCCAGCAGTAGAGGTCTTTCGGCTGACATGATGAATGTCTTCTTCCAGGGCCATTCCATATGATTTCAACAAATTTGAATTAAAAAGTGTGCCGCATGACTTTTGATTTGAATAAAAAAAATTGAGGATATACTTTATGGTGAGAGAAGTGCTGAACCACCACCATTTTTTTTTCCGAGTTTTACCCATTCGAAGTAAATAGTGGGGTCAAATTCCTGCTTGTATATAATACACTGTAACTTTTTTTTTGAAAAGATAACGAAATAATTGTTGCTGTGTTTGATTAGGCAAGAAATATGGATGTCATACTGTATGATAAAAGTTATCTAAATTAACTACAAAAAAAATGGTGTCCATTTGAAATGTTCAAGTAACTGGTAATTTTTTGCAATTTAAATTCATTTTTGTGCAAACCCTGATGCATATTAAGGATAACTTTTTTCAGAAATATAAAGTACTAGTTTTGTTCATTCTGTAAAATAAATATTATCGTTTTAGAATTATAATTCTAACAGAAAAATAGTAGTGAAAATTGAGAATTTGGAAAAATGCTTATGTTTCACCCCCAAAAAACCCATGTGGAAGAATAATTAAAAATTTGAATTTATTCACAAAATATAGTCAATGTCTTTGTTAATTAGATTCAGTTTAAAAAGTTTCGTTATTTTCCCTATTTTTGGATATATGATTTTTTAAACTGCTTATCTCGTGAATTTTCTCTCATTGTTTTTATATATGCATATTAAAATATTTTTGACTATAACTTTGAAATATATGGTAATCAATTACCATACACTGAAAAATCATTAAATAAAAGCCAGACGGTTCAAATTTACTAAATATATTTAATAATACTTATATATAAAACGAAAAAAAACATTACTTGCAAACCTTTGCTACTTCGAAATTTTCCCCGAAACCCCCAAAAACCCATGTGGAAGAATAATTAAAAATTTGAATTTATTCAGAAAATATAGTCCATGTCTTTGTTAATAAGGTTCAGTTTAAAAAGTTTTGTTATTTTTACTCGTTTATGAAATTTTTTTTTTAGGTGCTACTATAGTCCTTATCGAAGTTATACAGGGTGTTTGGTAGCGGGTTCGACAAACGAAAATGGGAAATACCTGGGTCCAATTGGAACACATTTGCCATAGTAACCCCTATGCTAAAGTTGATAGTTTTTTTTTAATATTTTTTTTTCCGTTTTTTTGAAAATATCCCAAAATTTTACCTTTAAACCTTCTTAATTACATACCTAAGCAACTGAAACCGCCCAATTTTTTTTTAAATCATGCTCTGTTAATGGTTTTATTTTAAAACAAAACCAAAACCCATAGGTAGTGCTTTAAAAAAAAAATATGGGCCCTTAAAGCTATGACAAAATGAGAAAAATAAAATGACATTAAAGTTTCGCAAAGTATAAAAAAAAAATCAAAAGTCATAGACGATTTCAAATTAATTAAAAAACTTCTCTGGTTAATACTCTTCACAACGATATGCCATTTAAAAGAAAAAACACAGAAAAAAAAAATACGCAGTACATTGAAATTTCCTCACGAAGATTTATTAAAGAAATCACTTATACCATGGTTATGAATATTGGTGAATACGTTAGAGTTAATAATCGCTGGTAAATTACCATTAATAAAAACATTTTAAGAGTAATAATAAAATTGAAAACCAAACACTTTTTTAAATTTTGATCACAAAATTTAAAAAATTCTTTGTGCTTCACGGGCGTTATTGCGAGCTCGACCATACGCTAAAATAATATCAGCGTACTCTTCATTGGTAAATGGTGTACGTTCACCCATTGTAATGAAAGTTTCAAAAACAAATACAAATCATCGTGTTTTTCTACAAGTTTTCTGTTTGAAAAAAAATTACAATTTGCCGCCTTTAAAAGAAAAAGTGTACTTTTCTTTTAAAGAACTACAAGCTATTTAAGACACAGATTAAAAAGCTTATTTAGGTTAATGTTTTTTTTCAAATCAATGTGGCAAATGCGACGAAAATGTACGGAATGTATTCCTGATCAAGTGATCACAAAATTTAAAAATGTGTTTACATACATACATTAAATCACGCCTGTTTCCCAGAGGGGTAGGCAGAGACCATTATACTTTTTTTTTTTTTTTTTTTTAAAAGGTTAAAAGGTAAAATGTGTTTTGTTTTCAATTTTATTATTACTCTTAAAATGTTTTTTATTAATAGTAATTTACCAGCGATTATTAACTGTAACGTATTCACCAATATTCATAACCGTGGTATAAGTGATTTCTTTAATAAATCTTCGTGAGGAAATTTCAATGTACTGCGTTTTTTTTTTTTCTGTGTTTTTTCTTTTAAATGGCATATCGTTGTGAAGAGTATTAACCAGAGAAGTTTTTTAATCAATTTGAAATCGTCTATGACTTTTGATTTTTTTTTTTATACTTGGCGAAACTTTAATGTCATTTTATTTTTCTCATTTTGTCATAGCTTTAAGGGCCCATATTTTTTTTTTAAAGCACTACCTATGGGTTTTGGTTTTGTTTTAAAATAAAACCATTAACAGAGCATGATTTAAAAAAAAAATGGGCGGTTTCAGTTGCTTAGGTATGTAATTAAGAAGGTTTAAAGGTAAAATTTTGGGATATTTTCAAAAAAACGGAAAGAAAAATATTAAAAAAAAACTATCAACTTTAGCATAGGGGTTACTATGGCAAATGTGTTCCAATTGGACCCAGGTATTTCCCATTTTCGTTTGTCGAACCCGCTACCAAACACCCTGTATATAGGAGACCGTACTTAGGAGATAATGAATGCAAACTCTTTGTAGGAAGTGCTTGTGTTATTTAACCTGTTTTCATGTATAGTTATTGTTCGTTATATACCACTGGTTGATAAGAAGTGGAACTTTTTTGCCACCTCTCACGGCAAATCCCCCTGTGATGGTGCTGGCGGCACGATTAAGCGGTTGGTAAGAAAGGCTAGTCTGCAACGCACCACAGGTAGTGATAACATTTTATCCCCTGAAGCTACGTACGAGTTTTGTGTAAACAAAATTCTTGGAATCAAGTTCTTTTTCGTCTCAAAATCAGAAGTCGATGTAGCTGAGTTGTACTTATCAGAGCGATTTAAAAATATGAGAACCATAAAAAATACACGTTCTTATCATAGTTTCGTTCCCATTTCTCAAAATGAATTAGTAGTGCGACGTTAATCTACTTCAGAAAATTTCGAAGTAGCAAAGGTTTGCAAGTAATGTTTTTTTTCGTTTTATATATAAGTATTATTAAATATATTTAGTAAATTTGAACCGTCTGGCTTTTATTTATTGATTTTTCAGTGTATGGTAATTGATTACCATACATTTCAAAGTTATAGTCAAAAATATTTTAATATGCATAATATATAAAAACAATGAGAGAAAATTCACAAGATAAGCAGTTTAAAAAAATCATATATCCAAAAATAGGGAAAATAACGAAACTTTTTAAACTGAATCTAATTAACAAAGACATGGACTATATTTTCTGAATAAATTCAAATTTTTAATTATTCTTCCACATGGGTTTTTTGGGGGTCAAACATTAAGCATTTTTCGAAATTCTCAATTTGCACTACTATTTTTCTGTTAGAATTATAATTCTAAAACGATAATATTTATTTTACAGAATGAACAAAACTAGTACTTTATATTTCTGAAAAAAGTTATCCCTAATATGCATCAGGGTTTGCACAAAAATGAATTAAAATTGCAAAAAATTACCAGTTACTTGAACATTTCAAATGGACACCATTTTTTTTGTAGTTAATTTAGATAACTTTTATCATACAGTATGACATCCATATTTCTTACCTAATCAAACACCGCAACAGTTATTTCGTTATCTTTTCAAAAAAAAAAGTTAGAGCGTATTATATACAAGCAGGAATTTGACCCCACTATTTACTTCGAATGGGTAAAACTCGGAAAAAAAAAAAAAAAAAAAAAATGGTGGTGGTTCAGCACTTCTCTCACCATAAAGTATATCCTCAATTTTTTTTAATCAAATCAAAAGTCATGCGGCACACTCGATTTGTTGAAATCACATGGAATGGCCCTCCAGTAAAATGTTCTATCAACAATATTCAAGGTACTTTCCTTCCATGTGGCATAGCCGTGGGACGCTCTAATTAACATGTATAATTAACGCCAACGTGCTAAGCTGATCTGATCGGCAACTTGAGTTACTCTCGGACGAGTTTCGATTGCTTGGGGATCCCCAGCGTAATTAGTAAGTTCATGTCAAGGATGCTGCGGATAACAATAGGGAATATGCATGGATTTTAAAAATCGCATTTCTCATCAAAATATGAAAATACCGTAAAAGAGATCACCAAAACGGAAATTAAAATTAAAATCGGTCAAGAAATACGGAAGTTATAAGCATTTCAAACTTCTAATTAGACAGAGAGATCCGATGTGCACCGTGACGTCATTGTGCACTGCGGCCATATAAACTCCATGTAAAATTCCGTTTTTCTAGAAAGAGATAGGAACAAATCTTTGTTGGCTTATATCTTGGTTATTTTTATAGTTATTCAAAAAATGATTTTTGTGATCTGTTTGTTACATGAATCAGCTTCAATTGAAGCTGTAAAAAAAAAACATGCATATTCCCTATTATTCTAACAGACTATTTATACTGCATAACATTTACTACTCATATTTTAAACTAACTATTACTAGCCGAGACCTCGTTCATGTTGCTCTCCTAGTCATTATTTTTAACTTTATTTTATTGCCTTACTTTTGTAATGAATAATGATTTCATTTGTATTACATACATACATACATTAAATCACGCCTGTTTCCCAGAGGGGTAGGCAGAGACTACTTCTTTCCACTTGCTACGATCTTGACAAATTTCTTTCGCTTCTTGAACATTCTTTCATCGAGTCACGCACGCACGTCGGTTTCGGGTACTTAAGATTCGGCCCTTTTCCAGTATTTCTCCGATTTGATTCGAAAAAGTACGCCTAGGGCGGCCTCTTCCGACCCTTCCACTCACTTTCGATCTGTATATCTCTTTCGTATTAGTATTAGTTTTAAAAATATTTTTTTATTACTTTATTACCTTGTAATGTAACTTACTTTTAAGTATTATTGTATTTTCGTAATAATTGAACATGAAAACCTTTTACTGGAGTTTCTTGCGGCGCTTCTTCTCCGCAATGATGGTCTTGTCTGAAGCGCTAGTAGATTCACTCCATATTACCGACGTGGCCGTATTGAAAATAAATTGAGCCACTCCGTTTCGCGTTGTAGTGCCTAATTCATAGACGTTCCTTCAAGAACTGTCATTTTTTTATGTAATACAGGGCGAACGATATGAAGTGTTACCAAATTCACAAAATGAAGCCTAGTGTCAAAGTAAATGCAACTTACTATCGGGAAAATGTTTTGGAAGTTGCGTTGGAGCCTTGGGCACGCAAACATTTCGGTAGTAGACCGTGGACATTTCAACAAGATACGGCCCCGGCTCATAAAGCTCGTGTGAACCAAGAATGGCTGAAAAACGCGTTTCACATTTTATTTCGACCTCGCAATGGCTTTCGAATTCCCCAAACGCGAACCCGATGAACTTTTCTATCTGGTCCATTGTGGAGAGCAAGGTGAGGAGAAGAAAACATGCCAGTATGGATGCACTGAAGAAAGCGATCGTACGTAATTGGCATTGCATACCGCAGGATCACATTCGTGCAGCGTGCAACTTATTTTTCTACCGTCTGAAGGCCATAGGCAGCAAAAGGTGGTCATATCGAGTTAAAATAAAGTAATTTAAAAAATTTGATATCTTTTTCTCATTTTTTTCTTAATAATAAATAATTCGTGACAACAAAAAAAAATCGTAGCCTTTTGAATTTGGTAACACTTCATATCGTTCGCCCTGTAAGAACCATATATCTGACTCTAAGCTACGTACTATCTCTATGTCTGATCGGTTGAGTCATTGAACCGTGAAGATGTTACGAACGAACACACGAGCTAGGAGACTCATCGGTATCGACTCACTGGCCTATACCAAACTTCAAAGTTTGTAGCATCGGCGTAAAGTCGCTTGTCTCTCGGTATTTTACAGGGTGTATTATGGAGAGTGTGCCCAAGAACTGCATGACCTCATCACACCCTCTACTTTCTCACATCGGTCTTCTAGACGCCGGGAGGGCTTCCATCCACATGATGAGCGCTGCCTGTTCTAATTACTGTTGCTTTTTGTTTTTATTTTGCTTTTGTTTCGTTTTGTTTGTATTAATTTTATATAATGTACTAGCGGCCCGCCAGCGGCTTCGCCCCGCTGCAAATTTCTGACTTTCAATTCATTTGTTACAAAAAATGTGATAAATGAAGAACTGCTCGACCGATTTTGTGCAAACTTCACATAAACCATCTACTAATTAGTCCGAACAAAGACTAAACATTTGGTTTGGATAGGTGAGCCCGTTCTTGAGTTATAAAATTACAACGAAAATTGGCATTGATTTTTATATATATATATATATATATATAGATATAGATATAGATAGATAGATAGATAGATAGAAGATAGATGTATCACCTTCCCTGTTTTCACCGAGCGGCCCCAACGGAAGACCAGCTTTGGCTTCACAGCCAGCACATGCTGAGTTGGGACCGTTTCGCGACATTAGCAATATTCTACTCTCTTGTCTCATTTTCTTCATTTTTATTGCTACTTTTTATTTGTTGTGTGTTATTGTTGTGAATAAATGTTTTACTTACTTACTTACTTACATGTAGTAGAATACCCAATGGTTCGCACGCAGCGGTTTGCTGCGTCGTTTCTTATTCGCACTGCTAGGGAGTGGAACGCTCTCCCTGTGTCTGTATTCCTGGAATCATAGAGTGAATAGGCATTTTCTGGGTAAGCGTGTACCATCTTCGACCTCGTCGTCATTTAACATCGGGTGGGACGGAGGTCAAACGCAAAACCATCATGGATAAAAAAAAAAACACATAATTTTCATTTACAAGTAAATTATACAAGTCCGGGCAACAAATGATTGTGGGTGCAAAGGATAATAGCGAATTTAACTTGGTACTTTTTTTAACAAAGCACAATTTTCTATTTCGGAATTCGTTCCTATTTAGTCAACAAAATGGAAAAGGTAATAAGTGTTTAGGATTAAAGCTGTAGAGAGTTTTATCAGCTTTCATTATGTAGTAACTAGTAGTTTTTTTTTCCTATGACGTATTTTTTTTCGAGATGTAAATAAAACCAGAAAACGAGACCTTTGCGCACAGTGCTTACCTCCGAGAGGTGGGGACCTTTACTATGTTTATCTTCTCACTAGTCTAAACAAAACAAATTCGCGAAGTTAAACTTTCTGCTTTCGACTTTTCCATCCCCACTCCCCTTGTTAGCACTCATTTACCAAGCTGGACCTACCTGCATCATTACTGTATGATTCGACTGTTTTTTTTATAGCATAGAGAAGACAAACGAGTACACAGGTCACCTGATGGTAAGTGGAAACTGTGACCCATAGACATTCGCATTCACAAGATTGCAAATGCACTGCCAACCCTGAGGACTAAGATGGAATGCCTCTATGCTAGTAATTTCACCGGCTGTCTTATCTTTAAACCAGAACACAACAATGCCAACACTAATGTTTGGCGGTATGTGATAAGATGGTGTTAGCAATCCGGACGGACCCTGCACAAGGTCCTACCATCCGTCATGTAAATAACACAATTTTTACTGAATTTTATCGAATAGGCAATCAAACTGTGAACTATCTTATATGATTATATATCGGCAACGTGCTCCGCTGATACGATCGGCAACTTGAGTTAGTCGCGGACGAGTCTCGATTGCCCGGGAACCTCCAGACACCTAATTAGGAAGTGCAGTATTAAGGGGGAACATTTCGCTGTACGTTATATTTCCATACAAACGTTATTGGCCGTTTTTAGCGTTTCTGCAAAACAATAATTAAGTTTTATTATTCATATTTAGTGATGTTAACAATGAAAAGTTAAAACTAAACTTATTTAAATTAAAATAAAACTAAGCTGCTCAAATATTACAGATGTAAATAATAATCACCACTATAAAAGAACACCCCCTCTAGCAGCTCCGCTCGCGGCATGGTCCCTATGACACTGGCTGCATTACCTCTATGGATAGCTAGCCCAATCCTTTGGGAGAGGTAAGCACCAGCTCTACGATCTCCGGAGGTGTCTATGTTCTATGTTTTATTTTTGTTTTATTTGGTTATTGACGTTATTTTATTATCGAAGATGAAATATTGCATGCCTCAGATAGATAGAACATAAGCACATCCTGTAGCACTAAGAACTGTATGTCTAGTATGTTCTTGCAATAAACGCCTTTGTCTCTGATGAAATTCCATTTTTATTCAAAAATACTATATATATTATTTTTTTGTTTTATATGAAACAAAATATTTAAAAAAAGAAGGCGTTTAAATGTTTGTCTTTCAATTACGAATAATCGTCAGAATCATATCTGGAATTAAATTTGACACAACTCAACGTCAAGTCATAAACATTGTTGACTACGGAATCCTGAAAATTACGGATATTAATATGCAGTTAGGTGGTGTTCTCTTTTCTCCGAACAACGTTTTCCAAACTGATTCATTACCCAAACATTATCATTTAGGAAACCGCCTTTTTCTTCCGAATCTGTAATTATATCTGGACCACCGCGTAGAACCCTATAGGTTAGGATAGGTTAGTTGTACAAAAATCCTGAAATATTTACAGTTCCGGATAAAAGCGGTTTCCCAAATTATGTTTGTTAAACGTTGTTTAGAGAATGGGCAGTGAACTGCAGTCAGGTTTTTTTTTTGACAAACGAGCCCCCTTATGGTAGTTAAGTGGAAACTGTGACCCACAGACATTCGCATTCACAAGATTGCAAATGCACTACCAACCCTGAGGACTAAGATGGAATGCCTCTATGTTAGTAATTTCACCGGCTGTCTTATCCCCAAACCGGAACACAACAGTGCAAACACTCCTGCTTGGCGGTAGGTTAATAGATAAGATGGTGGTACCAACCCGGACGGACCCTGCATAAGGTCCTCCTACAAGTAAAAAGCTTGTATTTTGTTTCTAAGCTAAATATTTTAGCCCCTACCGCCCCCTTAACAGCCTGTCGCCGAACTAGCACTAAGTCCGGAAGCGACGAAACTAGGTTACAACTGCCCCGGTCTGGGAATTAGCTCAGCGCAGTTTCTCAATTCATGGAAAAGTTATTTATACAAGTTAGCCGTGGACACTTTTACTGGAATAGAGTTATGTAGTTAGTCGGAACAGTGGCCCTAGACCAGATGCCTTGCATGCAACGCAGCGCAGTCACGAAGATAGCTACGAGTGCAATTAGCGGGTATTGTTGGTTGCAGATTATGGGTTCCCATCCTGCTTACTTACACATTCAAACAGCTGATTGTGTAAGAGGGTAATTTCACGAAAGACTCTAAAAAACTGCGCAAGAGCATGTCTGACCATGCTCCGTGTAGGGTTCCAAAGTTGTTACTACACAAAAAATATCCCAAAAAACAATATGTATGAACTAATTCTCTATTTAAAATTATTTGGTGCCGTCTTAGGTGGTTTTACTAGAAACAAACAATTTAGTCACCTGTAACTGAAGAATCAATCAAGTGTACTTAGTCGTGATAGCTTTTCTTTAAAATTCGTTATTGTGTGCTTTAATTTAAGATTACCGTGTGGTTGCCGGGTTAGAATAGTGCCACTCCATGTCTTCCCGTGGAAGTCGTAAGAGGCGACTAAGGGAGTAAAGGCTGGTGGTACTGTTAGGCGATGGGCTTCCCACCTGTCACTAATATACACTGTTAAACATCTTAGCTTGATTGTGCAAATTGTGGTTATGGTTACAGAGTTATCAACAAGTTTTCGGAGTTGTTGGTAATTCTGTAGCTCTGCCTGCCCCACTCTGGGAATGAAGGCGTGAAGGTATGTATGTATGTAAACATCTTAGCTTGATTGTGCAAATTGTGGTTACAGAGTTATCAACAAGTTTTTGGAGTTGTTGGTAATTCTGTAGCTCTGCCTACCCCACTCAGGGAATGAAGGCGTGAAGGTATGTATGTATGTATGTGATTTAAGATATTTTCAGATTTTTAATATTTGTAATTTTGGTTGTGTGTGTGTTGGGGGGGAGGGGAGGACGACAGTTGACTCTAAAAAATTGCACTTTAAATCTTAATATTTCACAAACGTATAACTTAATCGATTTTTTTTAAAAGACCTCTCGTTATCGTGAAAAAAAAGCAACGCCACGTTCCGTGTAGGTACCCGGAAAATCTTTTATTTTCAAGATTTTACTTTACCACTTTATCGGTATGACCAATGTATATTTATGCCAAACTACAGCTTTCTAGAACTAAGAGTCTCTGAGCTAGGCTGCGGACGGATAAACGGACGGACGGACGGATATGGCGAAACTTTAATGGTTCCTACTTTGACTACGGATACCTTAAAAGGGGTCGTAGTGTATCTGATAGATACGATAAGCTCTAGACTTGTGTTATAGGTCCTGCTAGAAAAGCGTAAAAGAGCGATATTATATTAGGTATATAGACAGCATCCAAGACTCAACAGATACCCGCCCCGCGTTTATCACACAGATGTTGATAAAAGAAATCAAATTTATTTTCCGTCACATTTTTCCAGCTGACTTGCAAACTTCTTTCCTTATAATGATGACCCTAACTCTCCGTTTATTTACGCAAATAAATATTCCATTCCCTCTCGCTGTGAAGCGAAAAACACGCACAAAAATACATTTCAAAACGCAGCGCGTAGCGAGCCCCGTAAACACTACTTGAACGTCAAATAAACCGCCTAATTAACGAAGCGCATTCACGAAGCTAGCTACGAGTACAATTAGCGCGTCTTGTTGACAGATTATGGCTTCCCGTCCTACTCACTCGCACAGAACTGCTTAGAATAGACAGAGATGGGTGTGTAGATTATGTTTTCCTCGGTTGAATGGAACTTATGGTAAAGAGGGCGGCGTACGAGTATAGTTTTGTGTGTTTTTTTGCAAGGAAAATAGGCGGATGTTAACGGTGGTTGTATAATTATGCTTGAAGCCTAGGTCGTGCTCCGTGCAAATACACCACTTTACTCGGCAATTTTAAGCCTACGATTTGAGTATTGTTCTATCATACGATATGAAAGTTATACTTTCTTTTATATTAACGTAAGTACTGTTGATAAAAATCACAAATAATACAGTTTTCAGTCAATAGAAGGTGTTCAAAAACGGAGTAGGGCACACAAAATTTGGGAAAAACGTTAAATTTGTCAGGTCAGCGTGTACATACCTTGGAGCTGGGAGCTGTATCCTTTGCTGTTCCCGCGGGATAGGTGGAATTCACTGAGCACACACTGCACACACAGGCTATCAATAACACGCATCAAGTCGGTATGTCACGTAAGATTGATGTTTCTAAAGAGAGAGGGGAAGGGCGCGGGGTTCGGAGAAGCGCTGGGTAGTTATATTAAAATGGTTATGAACATACCCCCGCCCTAAACATGAGTATGTTTACGAAAGCGTTAGTCCTCAATGGGTAAAGGAATAATCCGGTTTGTTGGTCTGGTCAGGACACCTGTGGGGGTTTTCACGGTCACCACACGCACGACGCCGTCTTTGCCGGGTTGTAGAGTTAGTATACGACCGCGACGCCATTCCAACGGAGGAACGTTGTCCTCTTTGAGGAGAACCAAGTCACCCACTGAAGGGGGTTCTACACGGGTAGTCCATTTCGGCCTTGTTTGCAGGGTTGAGAGGTATTGTACATGCCATCGCGACCAAAAGTGTTGCGTAATCTGTTGCACAAGCTGAAACCGAGTAAGCCGACTGATTTTGGCGTCATGCAACGGATACTCGGGAACCGCAGTTAAAGGTTGTCCAATAATAAAATGACCGGGCGTGAGCACCTCGAGGTCATTAGGGTCCGGGGATAAGGGACATAAAGGCCGCGAATTAAGGACCGCCTCAATTTTTGCAAAAACCGTCGTAAGCTCTTCGTATGTGAGTGGAGTATCTCCAACGACGCGTTTTAAATGGGCCTTGGCAGACTTAACTGCTGCTTCAAAAAGGCCACCCCAGTGTGGTGTGGTAGGGGGATCAAAAATCCAGGTTATTCCGCGTTTGGCCATTTCTGATCCTAGCATTAAGGTATTTTGGTTAAGGAAACTGTACACGTCTCGGAGATGATTATCTGCTCCTACATAATTTCTACCACAGTCCGAACGAATAAGGGAAGGGAGGCCGCGGCGAGAAGCGAACCGGGTAAGAGCCGCCATGAAGGCTTCTGTTGAGAGGTCGGACACTACCTCGAGATGGACGGCCTTAGTCGCGAGGCACACTAGGACACACAGGTAAGTTTTCACTAACTTTCTATTTCGAACCGCTTGTACTTTAGTGTAAAATGGCCCAGCAAAATCCGTGCCTACGCCTTGAAATGGGCGCGCAGCGGTTACCCGATCTTTAGGAAGGTCACCCATAAATGGTTGTCTAGTAAGGGCTTTCAAACGGTAACAAGGTAAGCATTTAAACACCACGTTATTAATTAACCGGCGAGCTGAAAGAATCCAGTACTCACGGGAAATTATTCCGCCTAAAGCACCTGGTGAGGCGTGTGAGTTCACCTTATGATAGTGTGAGACTAGCAAATTTACAAAGCTGCCCCTTTTAGGGAGGAGGAGTGGGTGGCGAGCATCGAAAGGTAACTCAGCATGTTTTATGCGACCACCGACTCGTATAAGGCCGCTGTTGTCTAGGAAGGGGTTCAATCTACAAATAGGGGAATCAACTGTAGAGCCTCGTTTAAGAAGTTTAATTTCCTTAGAAAATGACTGGTTTTGTACTCGCTCAATGAGGAAGTAGAGTGCGGCTTTGCGTTCATTCACTGATAGGTATTGCAGAAAATCGCGTAGATGAGGTTGGCGAGTGTTACGTATAAACCGGAGAATGTAACCAGTCACACCTATCAACTTCTGGAACGAACTAAACTTATCCAGCAGGAAATCAGGGGAGGGAGGTGGAGTTACACTGGTGACTAAGAGACAACGTAGTCCAGGAAGTTCAGTGGGCTGAAGGGGTTCATGCTGTGGCCAGCTAGAGGGGGGTTTTAGTAACCATGAGGGGGACCACCAGAGCTCATGTTGTAGGAGCGCTTGCGGTGACATACCGCGAGAAGCACAGTCAGCAGGGTTTATGTTTCCGGGTACATGTCGCCAAGTAGAGGGAAACTTAGAATTATTAATTTGAGAGACTCGGTTCGCTTCAAAGGTTTGCAGCTCGTACGGTGAAGTGTTAAGCCAGGCAAGAACAATTTTGCTATCCGTCCAGGTGTAGATAGCGTCCAACACTATTACTTTCTGAAGGCAGGAGGTAACGTGTTGAACTAATTTTGACAGGAGCGAAGCTCCTTGCAATTCCATCTTCGGAATTGTTAAACGAGTCCGAACGGGGGCAACCTTTGTTTTGGACATTAACAAGTGGACGGAGCAATTATTTTGTTGGTCTACGGCTCGTAGGTACACGACAGCAGAAAACCCAGCCTCCGATGCGTCGCTGAACCCATGAAGCGTGTATGACGATGGTTCGTCAGGGGCAATACGCCGGGAGATCGATATTTTGTCGATGTTGACCAAGTCTTCAGCAAATGTCAGCCACTCCAATTTCAGTTCATGAATAAGAGGTTCATCCCAATTAAGACCAGAAAGCCAGAGGCGTTGGATAAACACCTTGGCCTTAAAGACAACAGGGGCTATCCAACCGCATGGATCAAAGGTTCGGGCTATCAACGAAAGAACTTTCCTTTTTGTAGGGTGATCATCAAAATCTATATGGGAAGAATAAGTAAAGGCATCAGTCACAGGATTAAATTGCACTCCGAGGACTGCTACTGTCTGCGGGTTCTCGCCGTCCTGGATGGTATGAAGGGGTTGAATGTGCCCCTGGGGTACATTGTCTAAAAGCTCGGGTCGATTCGAGAGCCACTTTCTCAACTCATACCCACCTGACCGCATCAAAGATTCTAGTTCGGACTTGAGGCAACGTGCCTCTTCAAGATTGGCAGCTCCAGTCAAACAGTCATCGACATATATATCGGTATCAATGACAGCAGCGGCTCGGGGAAATCTATCGCGTTCCAGCTCAGCTAACTCAAGGAGAACCCGGATTGCAATATAGGGGCTGGATCGCAAACCGTAAGTGTTAGTGTTTAGGTTATAAACGCAAAGAGGGTCAGATGGAGACTCGCGCCATAAGATCAGCTGATATCGCCTATCTTCAGGATTTACCCAGGACATGCGAAACATCATGCGGATGTCAGCAACAAATACGACGGCATGTCTGCGGAAATTTAGGAGAATATGGGAAATATCTCGCTGTAATTTGGGGCCTGTATGCAGACACTGATTGAGGGACACGCCATTAGTGGTAGGGCTGCTGCCGTCAAAAACGACTCTTATTTTATCTTTGTTTGCCAATTTAAAGACGCCGTGATGAGGGATGAAGTAATGTTCACTCGTTTGAAAGTCAAAAGGGGATAAGGACATATGGTTTAGGAGTATATATTCACGCATGAATTCTATATACTTAGATCGGAGTAAAGAATCAGCTTGTAGTCGCTTTTCTAAGTTAAAAAATCTTCTTTCTGCTATAGCACGAGATTCGCCGAGAGGGGGTCTATTACTTAAGAAGGGCGATCGTGTAACAAAGGTACCGTCAGGATTTCTTATAGTGTGCATTTTAAAAATATTTTCGCACTCAAGGTCCTGTGGATTTATATGAGGTAACTCAGGGGGCTCTTCTATTTTCCAGAACCTTTCAACTACCTGAGATAAGGAAACGCCAGTCATTAAAGGTTCGGAGGAAGTTAAATTCAAAACAGGACCGGAAATTATGTACCCAAAGACAGTGGATATAGCAGTTAAGCCGCTAGGCTCTAATTGTACTATGTTGGAGCGCAAAAGGGAGCCCAGTACGTCAGCACCTAGTAAGACGTCGACCGAGTTAGGTTGGTAAAATGAAACATCGGCAAGAGGCAAAGACTTAGTGCACGACTGAATGGATAAAGGTAACTCCACATCAGGATGCGTGCCGGCGATAGTATCAATTACCATGGCATTTGTGTTAACTATTGGGGAAGAAGTATTAACTGGTTTAAAGGTCAAGGAAACACAGCCGCGCACGGGTACACAGGGTATATTACCTATGCCACGGACAAGCCCGGGAGACACTGGAGGTGCAAGGTGCATATTTAGTCGCGTAATAGCTAAATCAGTTGTTAGGAGGCAGCCTTGAGCACCGGTGTCGCAAAGTGCTCGCGCTTCAATGAAATGTCCGCTGGAAGACCTCACATTAATTAATGCAGTAGGGAGTAGGACAAAGTCAGTATTTACAACGATAGGGGGAGAAGGGGAGGATATGGAGGGGAGAGGGCAGTCTAGCTATTGTTGATTGTCGTGACGAGAGTCACTATACGGAGCTTCACGTGGTGAATAGGGGGACGCTGCACGTCTGCCTCTACTGGTGGTAGGGGTAGGGGAGCGTTGACTGCGACGAGGTGGTGGAGAAGAGAGTCGGGCTGGGAAACGCGCAGCGGTACGGTGCCAGGATCGGGAAGGCTCGGGCGGGGGAGAAGCGCGAGGCGAGGCTGTCGGTGTCGCCCGGGGGCTCGGGCGCGCAGGCGCATAGTAGTGTCCACCCCCGCCCCTGCGAAAGCGCGGGGAGCCAGGGCGGGCCGGCTCGGACTGACGATGGAAGGCAACCGACCGAGAGGTCGGGGCAGGCGAGGAGGGGTATACTGGGTGACGAGGGTCATTAAAGCACAGGAGTGAATGATGCGTCGAGCGTCGGCAAGTATTGCAACGATAATCGCGTGCGCACGATGCTATTGGGTGCTTATCCAAACATCTGTAGCATAAACCATTTGTTTTTACAAAATTTGAACGCTCATGTGGTGAAATATCCAAAAAATCACGACATTCACGTAGGTAGTGGGATTGGCTAGAGCACATATAACATTTAGGCGTCCCAGGTACGCGTGAGTCTGCTTCAGCGACAAAATAGCGGCGCGGGTTTACCGCGGCGGGCGGGGTCCTCGGATGGG
Source organism: Acleris emargana (assembly GCA_927399475.2). Taxonomy (NCBI): domain Eukaryota; kingdom Metazoa; phylum Arthropoda; class Insecta; order Lepidoptera; family Tortricidae; genus Acleris; species Acleris emargana. The sequence goes on from OV656858.1 coordinate 4,686,177, forward strand.
AAGCCGAGGCATCGACTATGGAGGTGTTTCCGACATTATCGTGATGGCGGCATTCTTCCTCTAAAAATGAAATTAATTGGTCAAATGTTGGGAGGTCTCTCTGACCGTCACCATGACGACGCTCGAAACGGGACTTTAAATCGGTCGGGAGTTTGCCAAAGCAAATGTGGACAAGAATATAGGACCACTGCCTGACCGGTAATTCGAGTCGCTCCAGGCAGCGGTACGCCGTAAGCAGGGGGTTGAGAAATAAGGCGCGGAGGCCAGTAAGCCTGTGGCTGATTTCGGGCAAGGTCATTATTTGGGAAATGTATGTATCCGCAAGAACCCGTGTATTATGATATCTTCGTTTGAGTAGGTCTCGGGCTACACTGTAGTTACCAGCTTCAACACGTAAATGTTGTATCAAGCGTTTCGGTTCGTCAGATAAAGCGCTCATTAAATAGTGCATTTTGTGTGTAGGGAGTAGGTCAGTCCGAGAATCGACGACGCTGTCGAATTGGTCGATAAAACTAATCCAAGCGTCCGGGCGACCATTAAAATTTGGGATAGGGAGGTCAGGTAATTTCTGGCGACGAGGACGATCAAGGTCCAACCCCACTAAAGTGGCCCTATCAGTAGCTGGGCGGCTGGGGGTACTAGTAGCCATAGGAATAATTTCGTTGCGTTTTATTTTAATATCAACAACTTTATCACGCATTGATCGAATGAGTCCCTGAACATAACTGTACTCCTCCACATCGATGGCCTGGTCGAGCCCACCGAGGAGTTGGGCGCTGGCCTCACGGAACTCCTTATACTGTTCGTCGAGTTCACTGAGGAACACAAACAGTCGCGCATGATCCGCGGTATTAAGGAGTTGGTGCGCGTTTGCGATCCAGTCACTTGTCAATCTTAGAGTGCCCACGGACTTCCGATAATCTGCGGTCTCCGTGTACAACATAGACCTAATTGTATCATTATTTCCGCGTTCACTCATTTTAACTTGGCAACAGAATATTAACAAACAATTTACTCAAACAAAGAAGGTTTAACCATCAACACTTGAAAACAAGGTGCAAATTTAAACAAGAAAGGAATAGATAAAAGATAAGCGCCGGGAACGAGTTATGGGTCGAGAATGCAAAAAAAACAGGCCGGCGGCCGGGCGTTAGGTGACTCGTCAATGTAATTGAACGTATTAAACGTTTGGTAATTAGGTATAACTACAATAAGATTTAGCAATCAATTATGATTTAATCTTGGGTAAATATTTAAGTACAAGAATGATCAATAAAGAGGGGATCTAACCACGCTCTGCTACCAAAAATGTTCAAAAACGGAGTAGGGCACACAAAATTTGGGAAAAACGTTAAATTTGTCAGGTCAGCGTGTACATACCTTGGAGCTGGGAGCTGTATCCTTTGCTGTTCCCGCGGGATAGGTGGAATTCACTGAGCACACACTGCACACACAGGCTATCAATAACACGCATCAAGTCGGTATGTCACGTAAGATTGATGTTTCTAAAGAGAGAGGGGAAGGGCGCGGGGTTCGGAGAAGCGCTGGGTAGTTATATTAAAATGGTTATGAACAGAAGGGTATTGAAAAAGAATACTGATATGTCAGGGCTCGACAAAACGGTTTTGTTTGGCTGTTTCACGGACCTGCTTCTGCTACTTGTCTTTTACTTGCCCTCATACGCTTGTATTAAGAGTGCAGAGTAAGAAGTAGAAACACGAACCACCTTCTAAATGCTCACAGCCTATTTTGCTTTTTTACATTGCTGCATAATAGTTCCTTATTTATAAATTTTCTTCTCTTTCCGTCAAATTCAAATGTCACCATGACAAAAGCACATTTTAGGCATACTTTAGCTATTGTGCAAACACGAATCAGAGGCATAATGTCGCTTTTTGTTAACGACATAATAATAACAACATTTAATACAAAGAAGTGTTGAGTGAGTCAAAAGGTATTTCAGATGACGTCCCCAAACAATTAAAAATGGCGTTCGTAAACAGCATGAATAACGTTTTAAGTTTATTTCGAACACTATCGAAAATTGCGAAGTAACAAAATCGAACTTCATTTCGTCAATATTCAACGGCAGATAAATACAGCGAGTTATATAAAACTGTCAATATTAATAGAGGAAGCCTGAATATTCCCGATACCGCGCGGGAATAAGATGTCAGGATTCATCTTATTGACGCAGCGTAGGCGCAGCTAGGAACAGCTAGAGCACTTGTACAAATAATCGCCAAAGTATACTGAATTTTGGTATTGGACTAGCTATTGCCGTTTATCGCTTTTATAATAATAATAATGCCGCAGGGCAGCTAGTGGAGAGCTGTTGGTGAGTGGTGACACAACGGACCTGAGTGCTCCCGTGGGTAGGTCCTGTTCCTCACCGCCGGTTGCGGTGTACAATCACGATGAACAGACCCTCACCTCTGGCGTGCGTTGGGTAAAGAATTGGCTAAAAAGGTGCTAACTTTAATCCTACACTCTATTCCCTCGGAAACTTTCAAGATTTCCCGAATTCAAAGTACCGTATAATTAATATGTTATATCTCTATATTAAATTCTGTTAATATTTGTGTAGCTTCAACAGCGAAGCAAAAAAAAAAACAAAAAGAGTTACTTTGGCATTTGACATAAATTTTAGCGTGCATATTATTCGCATAACAATGCAACTTTCTTTGAGCGGGGTCTTTTCAGAAGGCAACTATCATCTTATACTTTAAACCAGGGGTTCGCAAGCTTGTCAGGTGATGGAACACTCACTAAATCGCTTTAATTTTACGGAACTCCTCATCAAATACTTTCATCTACGTAATATGTAAAGTAGTATTTCTATTTTTGCTTTTGACTGTTGACTTTTCCACGGAACCTACTTTGGAAATAGCTGCTTTAAAGTACCGCCAAGCTGCGAAGTTCACATGTTATGCTTCGATGAGGAGATATTTAAACCAACCGCTAAAATTAGTAAAAAAGAGACAGTGGTTTTGTTTATCACATTCGTTCAGATTCAGATTCAGATTCAGATTTTATTACTCAATATAACACAGTATAAATTACATGGTATGTCAAATTAAATTTAATTACTTTCTTTCTTGGTAGATTCTTGACGTGTAAAAGTGCCCGTGCGGCCTACTTACTGAATAAATGTCTTTATCTTTATCTTTCAGGTCGTCAGAAATAGAATTCAATAATAATAGTAAAAGTCAACACAGATACGAAGTACATTAAAAATGTCAAAGTGAATCTTATTTATAAGTCAGGTTCCATATACTCATTCACCGAATAGACTGGGTTATCCAACAAAAGATTCCCAAGCCGGTGCCTAAACATTTCTTCAGATGGTTTGCGTTTGAGTTCGGCGGATAGACGCTCGCAGTAGGTTTTTATTGGCTGACTAATAAAATGCATCTTTAAATATACGAATGTTTTTGAAAAATATATTCTACGATAGTTACCATGGTAATAAATCTAAAATTAATTAAGTAAAATATTATTTTATTTTATATTTTTATCGGTAGATACTCGTTAATCTTCCTCCATGGTCCGTATTATGGTCGCCTTTATGGCGGCGGATCTAGCATCCGCCACTCAAGTACTGACGTACTGGTCACGCGATAAACGCAACCATACTAGGTCCGCAGGAGACAAAGTAGTAGACTTTAATTAATGTCATGCGGTTCTACGACCTACGAGTCAACTCAACAAAAATATTGTCTAAAGAAAAAGCTGTTAATATACAACTACACCCTCTGTTAGCTAAATAAGCTGTAAACTCAAAGGAAACTGAATCAAATGTTTACCGAGGAACTTACCAACAATTTTCTCAGTAAATAAAAAACTTTGAATTGCCTTAAAACTCAAATTGACGGCTGAACGGGAACTCCTAGTTCATTATAGAAACTTGTAAGGTTTAACATTTTCTCTGTGGATTTAAGAATATTGAGAAATAGGTAGGTAGGTGCCGTGTGGTTGCCGGGTTAGAATAGTGCCACTCCATGTCTTCCCGTGGATTTCGTAAGAGGCGACTAAGGGAATAAAGGCTTATATTACTGTTAGGCGATGGGCTTGCCACTTGTCACTAATACACTGGGAAACATCTTAGCCTACTTGTGCAAAATGTGGTTACAGAATCATCAAGAAGTTTTAAGACTTGTTGGTAATTCTTTAGCTCTGCCTACCCCACTCTGGGAATGAAGGCGTGGGTTCATGTATGTGTATGTAGGGTAATATATTATATAATGGAGAAAGCAAACGACTTGTATGCAGGTCATCCGCGGCTGTATTCTGCATGGTAAAATAATGTGACTTTTGACAGGTTCGGTCAGTACTGGCTAAAAGTAAGCGCCGTAGGTGTCTGACACCTCAGCATTTTGCTGAGCCGGTGTCTGCCTAACTGCTGTGAGGACGCAAATTTCCTGTTGGCTTTTAAAAAAAAAAAAAAAATAGTAGGAGGCAGACGAGCAGGCGGCTCACCTGATGGTCAGTGATCACCGTCGCCCATAGACACCTGAAACACCCGGGGGGTTAAAGGTGCGCTGCCGGCCTTTTAAGAAAGTGTAGGCTCGTTTCTTGAAATTATTTTCGTTTCGTTTGTTTTATTTTGTGTCCCCCGTGTGGTTGCCGGGTTAGAATAGTGCCACTCCATGTCTTCCCGTGGATGTCGTAAGAGGCGACTAAGGGAATATAGGCTTGTAGTACTGTTAGGCGATGGGCTTGCAACCTGTCACTAATACGCTGGTAAACATCTTAGCCTAATTGTGCAAATTGTGGTTACAGAGTTATCAACAAGTTTTTTAGAGTTGTTGGTAATTCTGTAGCTCTGCCTACCCCACTCTGGGAATGAAGGCGTGAAGGTATGTATGTATGTATGTGTTTACGTGTGTATTCAGGAATAAATATATTTATTATCTATTTTCTTTTCTCATATGCAATTGTTTTTAACTCGGCCGCGGTTACTGTCAACGAAATAGCTAACATAACGGTAAAATAAATAGTAAAGGGATGTGAGAGCTATATCGTCAGTGATACTGCGAAACCGCGTAACTAACAAATGTATGATAAAGCAAAATAAACCTTACAGCCTTATTAATAAGGTGCATTTTGCTCCTTATTTAAAACGTTACTTACGCGGTTTTGCAGTAACACTGACAATATTTTGCATTCTCAAAACTGCAAACGCGATGCGTTGCCAATCTTGAGGACTAAGATAAAGTACCTCAGTGCCATTTATTTCACCAATCCCCACACCGGAACACCAAAGTGCGAGTACTACTTCTTGGCTGTAGGTTAAAGGATAATGGTCCTAGCGTACCCTACATAAGGTCGAATTATAGCTAAGAAAGTTTCAAAGTTCCCGCTCGCTTGCAATAAATCTTTTCTTTATCTATTAACTATTAATGATAGATACAAACTGTCTTCAAACTAAACAGGAAACTCATTTATCTTCTAGTCGACCGTAAACTAATTGTCCTCAGCAGCAACTCCATTTGGAGGAAACTCCTTCGGTATATCGATTTTAGAATCTCCCGTTTGTATAATAGGGTAAAGTCACCAGTGGTCAGCCGGAGACCATTAGTCAACCTAGGGCGACATAATAATGGACCCACAAGAGATACAACTCCTCACTGCACAAAGCATCTGGAAATTCCTGGACGCAAAGGGTCTTTGCGGTGAGCTCTAAAACAAAGGGCTGCTACAAAAGATCAGCAATGGTCGAAGTGGCACACAAGGCCTATCTCAATCCCCCCAATAATAATAATAATAGTCAACCTTATATGAGTGTGAAGAGTGGGAAATATATCTTTCGTACTCTTCCCACTCAGTGAATGAAACAGGTAATAGAACTGTTCAACTAGTAGAAACTGTAAGATTTATTTATATATATTTTAAAAAATAATTTATGATTTTAAATACGATTAACTTTGATGTTCAATTAAAAATAACAGTGATGATTCTTATTGTGACAAGCAAATGTACTAAGGCATATAATACTGTTAATGACTTCCTAAATGATAAGACGTTTTTAAGTAGTGTGATCCTACTGAAATTAGGCTATCTTTGTTTTTTTCTGTAATAATAGTTGAGCTTATTGCAAAATGCCTTTAAGCCAATAATGTACACTTTTTAAATGTAAATGTGCCTATTGTTTTCATTTTGTAATTTTTATTGATGCTTGTGAGCACAAGACATTTTAGAAATGAGAACACATTATGATGTTTCTCGCCGGAGAGATACTTTTTTATTGTTATCTTGGTCCGGCAGCATGAGCATTATCATGCTCACTTAAAGGTCTTTGCTTACGGCGGCGTCGTTGATCAGGTCGCCACCTTTCCGAACATATGGTGATAGGCGATGGCTGAAATACGCGTCATACTCGTGAACGGGTGCTGTATTTGGGGTCCGGTCTGTTCACGCTTGCAAGGACCTGTTTTTCAATTTAGTTATTTTAATTATTGTTCCTTACACATAGAGACCTCGTCGTTTTGTTCTTGACCTTGAATTTGCAATGATTTTTTTGTATTTGTTTTAAAAATAATTATTTATTACTTTATTACCTTGTAGTGTAATTTACTTATAAGTATTATTCTATTTAGTATTTGAAAAAATGACATACTGGAGTTTCTTGCGACGCTTCTTCTCCGCAATTAGTTCTTGTCTGAAGCGATAGTAGAGTCACTCCATATTACCGACTTGTAATAAAGCTCTCTGAATTTGAATTTTGGAACCCTATTTTCAGTAGAAAACCCAATAAAGACAGGAATAAAAACTGTATTCATAACCAATTACTAATTTCATGTCCTTGCAAATTGCATTTCTCTCTTAACAAGTTACCGAAGGCGCATTTCTTGTAATAAGTTCGCTCTTAGAATATCTAGTTACTTAGTTTCGTTGAATAGTGCTTCTTTCGAGAGATTCTCAGATTTACAACGAGTACGAAGATTGGTGTGCTCGATGTAATTAGATTCAGCGGGAAAATGTTACTGTATGAATGTTTGGATGTTTGTGTTTCAATTATGTATACACAGGGACCGGATACCCCCTTTATTTGATTAAGTCTATCGATAGGGTAAATACATTATATTCTCTGCCAAACGTTAGCGTATCCCTCTAGGCTGTCTAATGACATGGAAACTGCTTCGAACTAGTTAACAATCATTGAGATTACCAGTTTCGCAAGGGTTTCGGATTTAAGCACTTAGCATTACGTTAGTGTTACCCTATCCATTCTCCATCTCCGTTGACTCTGTTTCGCAGATTCGTGTGTTTAGTTTTAAGCCAATCAATTGCTAATTAGTGCAAAAATATTTTGCATGGACGCGCGTAGAGATTACAATAGCTTGAAGCCGTTCAATAAACATTTCATAGGGAAAGCCTAACAAGGCTTACTCGAAATAGTTGTATCGTATGGGATAGTTTTTCATTAGGGTAAGTCGAAGATATGCTTACTGCGAAAACCCTTTAAAGGGTAAGCGGTTCCGGTCCCTGTGTATAAACTACTGAATGGATTTGAATTAAATTTGTTACGCAGATAGTTTTTGTCCTGTTCTAACATAAAAAATACAATTAATTCTAGAAAATGTATCATTTCCCTAGAAAATGGTGAAAAATTAACTTAACGTGAACGAAATCGTGGGGAAAACTAGGAAACAAATAAATATCAACGGAATATTTAACAAAAATATTTTAAATCTATAAAAAGTGGTCTGTGATGAAATCAATAAGAATAATGCTTTTGATTTAAGTCGTTTAAATTCAAACTGGAATAAATCCATGCAAAAGGACAAAGGAATTCGCGTCTTTTTTCAAACAAATTAGGTTTTAAATTCGTATACCACATTACAAAAAGATATCCGTGTTTGGAGTAAAGCGACTCACTTGTCATCGTATTATCATCGATACGATAGCTCTTATTATCACTTGATAGTAATGGCGGCGGAGTTAAACATAATATCTACCGTAACTTATAAAAAGGAATATCGTCGGTGACACTGCAAAACCGCGTAACTAACAAATTTACGATAGAGCAAAATAAGCCTTACTGTCTTATTGAAAAGATGCATTTTGCTCCTTTTTAAAAATGTTACTTACGCGGTTTTGCAGTTTTACCGACGATATTACATACATACACACGCCTGCTATCCCAGAGTGGGGTAGGCAGAGCTACAGAATTACCTACAACTTTAAAAACCCGTTGATAATTCTGTAACCACATTTTGCACAAATAGGCTAAGATGTTTACCAGCGTATTAGTGACAGGTGGCAAGTCCATCGCCTAACAGTACTACAAACCCTTATTCCCTTAGTCGCCTCTTACGACATCCACGGGAAGACATGGAGTGGCACTATTCTAACCCGGCAACCACACGGGACCAAAAAAAGGAATATTATTTTAGTAAAATAGAGGGCCTGGGCAGAATCCATAATATTAATTACTTGAGGCAGTAAATTTGATCACAACGTAATCAAATAACAAAGTCCAGTATAAGGCTTCCTAACAACCCTTAATAATTTAGAAACCTTTAAAAGTTGATTGGAAAACAAAATAAGTTTTCCTTGACCTCGAGCCCCCAAGAAGTTTGGAACTTAAATTTAAAAGGCGATATGATCTGTTGGAGTATTTTTATTTATCGGTTCTGTTGGAAATATTTTTACGACGGATGAGCCTGGATTTACTGTCATGACAAACAAGGTGTTAAGGATTGTACTGTACTGTTGAACCATTTCCTTGTTCTGTCAATTTAAACTAAAATATCGAATCATCAATAAAATATCTAAGCGGCTAGCATTCCTTGCCTCAACTTACACTCACTGTTACTGTTGTAATCATTCTCTCACTAGTCTATACATATGTAATGAAAGAGACACACTGAGTAACAATCGGGATAATACATCTTGTGCTAGGTGTAGGTACAGATACTACTTTATCATGCCTACATAAAGAAAAAGTGGATACCTTTAAGGTAACATTACAACTATAGTATCCGCCAAATTAAGTGGCGAGTCGGGTCATATATCATCGGAATCAGGCTATCTCTTTCGCACCCGCACGGCCTTATGGAGCCGGCCGTGCAACAATAGTGCAGGTAGCGGTAGGCACAAAAAGGAAGGTAACTGACGTTTATTGCCTGACTCGCCACTTAATTTTGCGGAAAGTATAGGGTTCAAGGATACTGTCTGCTATCGTCGGTGAAAACAAAATGTGTGAAATTGTCTTCTTTCTTTGCCCCCGCGGCGACTTGAACAGCTACTACCGCGGGGATATGGCGTTTCCACGTGAAGTGATTTCGCCAGTGTCAAGTACATATAAGTATAAATCAATATAGCAATAAAACACAATTCAATCTTCTCTAGGAAGATTGGGGGCAACGTTGTACGGTGATTTGTAGGTCTAAGGTCAAGATAGTTTTAATCTCTGCACCACTGCGAGTCCACTTGAAACGAGAAGAAAGATGCCAGATACACGAAATAAGTCCAAGTCTTCAATCACAGTGCGACACAAAGGCATAAAAAGTACAAATCACTATCAGAAAAGAACTTTGAACACCTAATTACCCAAAAATTAAAGTCTAAAACAAATTACACGTCCGTCATCTTTTAACGTTGCAAATGGCCCCCCGTGTGAAATTGTCGCAGGCGCTCGACGGGAGCTTCTGACAGCTTACGTCACTCCTATACATTTTTGATAACTGTCACTCGGCGCGGCAATAGACAAGTTTGCAGCATTAACAGCCGACCCACAGACGCCATATTACTAACAAAGAGGTTTACATTGATATACCTCCTCCGCCAACAACTTCATTCTCAGCCTTCACAAACTCAAACCCCGTACTGGCAACAAATCGAATCAGTGGGCGCCCGCCGAATACTGATCCAATACGAATTGAATCCCGATTTAAAAGCGCTGTCTCCCTTCCGAAGAAATGATGGAACCATTTGAGAGTTTGTTTGAAGTCTGCGAGTAGTTCTTAGACGTGGTTTGGGTGTAATTTGCATTTGTGTCAGTTAGCAGAATGTTGGAGTTACTACAGAAATATGATTTATTAACTATGAAAAGTTAAAACTAAACTAATTGAAATTAAATTAAAACTAAGCTACTCAAATATTAAAGATGTAAATAATAATCACCACTATAAAAAGAGCACCCCCTCTAGCAGGACCGCTCGCGGCATGGTCCCTATGACACTGGCTGCATTACCTCTCTGGATAGCTAGCCCAATTCTTTGGGAGAGGTAAGCACCAGCTCTGGGATCTCTGGAGGTGTCTATGAGCCGGGATGACAGAGCCTTAATAAAGCTTTTCATATGGAGTTACTTAAAAGGAATGCTTAATTAGAACATTCTGTTTTTATTATCATTACATTCACAATAATAATTGTAAATCAAAAAGTAGCAATGTCTGTCTGTTTATTGCACTTTCATGGCTAGCCCGCTAAACCGATTGTAACTAAATCCTGGAACAGGACATAGAATATATTTTTCCTGGAAAAAATTACATTTCCAGAGGATAAATAAAAAGTTTCTTCGTCCACTGAGTTGTAGGAAACAGCTTGTTTGAATAAGTAATAAATCTTTAATAACAATACTCATAAAATATTAATATAATAATGATTAAACCTACCTTATGGATGCCGCCGGCAGCGGAGCAAGGCTCAAGCTACCAGTGGTTAGGGCTTGAGAGGAACCTCCTGACAGTTCTTGGTGAGTAGAGCAGTTCTGCTTTTTGTATATCATCATTAATCCAGTCATCTTGGAGATCAAATGTGACTTCGGACTCTTCGCTATGACGTATACATACATACGCTAGAAAAACATAAGCTCTTTCTGACGAAATCGGGCAAAAAACATCCACGGCTCAGAAACAAATACTCATCACGTAAGTAAGTGCCTTTACCAGAGATTGAACCTACAACTGCTAGCTCCATCGGCAGAAAAACTTCTAACTATAGAGCTTCGGTGGCCTAGTGGCTTAGGTTGTCGACTCGTGATCAGTAAGGTACTGAGTTCGAACTCCCGCCATTACCAATAAGTTTTATGTACATTACTTGATACTTTTACAGTGAAGGAAACACACTGTAAGAAAACCTGCACAATTGGAAAGCTGAGTGTGTAAGAAGATGATTGCACAAAAGATCCTAAAGGGGTCACCTTGCCTACGAAGCTAGCGGTCCTGGGTTCAAATCCCGGTAAGGGCAGATATTTGTGTGATGAGCGCGAATATTCGTTTCTGAGTCATGGATGTTTTCTATGTAATTAAATAAATATTTCTCTATATTTTTATATCGTTTTCTAGTACCCATAGTACAATCCTAGAGCTTCGTTTGGGATTAGGTCAATTGGTGTGACATTGTCCATGATATTTTTTTTTTAAATTATTTTAATACGGGCCGATATGTAAGATAAGATAAGATAGGTACGTTTAACTAATATGCCTATCCCATCTAATAAACCAAATGAAGGTACAAGACATCATACACTGAAGTCTAGCGCTAACAACTTGGTTTAACTTGAGCATAAATTACGCAGATATGCTTGTAAACTTGTGAGGCATGTCTAACTAAATCTTGGTTGTTCGCCAGCGCAATGCATCAACTTGTATATGTATGTTTATCAAACTCAAACAAACTCAAACTCATGACAATACATACAAAAATAAATAAATAAAATAAAAATAAAATATTAAAGCCATTTATTCTACTACTTCTTAGAAATAATACATACATACATACCTTCACGCCTGTAATCCCAGAGTGGGGTAGGCAGAGCTACAGAATCACCTACAACTTTAAAAACTTGTTGTTAATTCTGTAACCACATTTTGCACAAATAGGCTAAGATGGTTACTAGCGTATTAGTGAAAGGTTGCAAGCCCATCGCCTAACAGTACTACAAGCCTTTATTCCCTTAGTCGCCTCTTACGACAAATAATAAACAATATAAAATAAAAAATAAAAAAGTAGTTCCCAGTTTTTCTACAAATTACAGATTTAAAAATTTAAATTAAACTTATTTAAATTAATATTAAAGATGTAAATAATAATCACCACTATAAAAAAAACACCCCCTCTAGCAGGTCCGCTCGCGGCATGGTCCCTGTGACACTGGCTGCATTACCTCTCTGGATAGCTAGCCCAATCCTTTGGGAGAGGTAAGCACCAGCTCTAGGATCTCCGTTGGTGTCTATGAGCCAGGATGACAGAGCCTTAATAAAGATTTTTATATCGGCTGACCAAGATCCCATGGTCACTGCAAGTGCCACAAATTCATAATTATTTAATACCTAAATGATGAATATTTGCGGCGATTGATGGTTTAAGCCTGATCAGCTGCTGCACCGGCCCGATTACGGGTTCACTGGACGTGGGAATTGCATCAGTGTAGTACCTAGTCAAAGTATTGTATACTGTCGGTGAAACTGCAAAACCGCGTAAGTAACATTTTAAATAAGGAGCAAAATGCACCTTTTTAATAAGACAGTAAGGTTTATTTTGCTCTATCGTAAATTTGTTAGTTACGCGGTTTTGCAGTATCACCGACGATACTCTATTGGTAATTTAAAAATGCTTATACTGTTACCATTGTTAGTACTGAATTTTATAATTGTTACAAACAATCATCATCATCATCATCATCATGTCAGCCGAAAGACGTCCACTGCTGGACATAGGCCTCCCCCAAGGCTCTCCACTCAGACCGGTCTTGTGCTTTTCGCATCCACCGCGTTCCCGCGATCCTTACAAGGTCGTCACTCCATCTTGTTGGAGGCCTACCTACAGCTTGTCTCCCGGTCCGCGGATGCCACTCAAGAACCTTCTGACAAAATAAGTATTATAATTATACCGTAGGAACAAAAATTTTATTCTTCGAAGACGATGTCACGAGAAGAAACTATTTACCAAAAAACTCGGGGATATAAATGTGGATCAATAATATTGTCCCGTGTGGTTGCCAGGTTAGAATAGTGCCACTCCATGTCTTCCCGTGGAAGTCGTAAGAGGCGACTAAGGGAATATAGGCTTGTAGTACTGTTAGGCGATGGGCTTGCAACCTGTCACTAATACGCTGGTATACATAATATCTTAGCCTATTTGTGCCAAATGTGGTCACAGAATTATCAACAAGTTTTTAAAGTTGTAGGTAATTCTGTAGCTCTACCTACCCCACTCTGGGATTACAGGTATGTATGTATGTACTTATCGACCAAAGATTGATATGCGCAAATAAATGTACAATTCTTCTCGCTAAATATTAAAACGTTTATTCCCGGCAAAAACCGTATTTCTATTTCACGTGCATTGAAATTCCGGCTCCATACTTCTTTCCTTGACGGTCTGAAGACGATTTTATTTAGTCTCATGTATCTTTACTCCCTTAGGGCGACCACACACGGTGACATTTGAGAAATGATATTTTGCGGTCATGAAAATTAATTCGAGACCAGAAATTGTTATTTCTTGAGTTATCGTGTTTTTACGACTTATATGTTGTTCAATTTAGCATGAATATGTTTTATAGATATAATAATATAGTTGGATAGGTAAGTGGGTCATTCTACTTTTCGATGCCTAAAATAGAAATTGTTATAATCCATTTCAAAAATTCGTGGATATTTTGAGATAATTTCACAGTAGTCCCACATTAATTCTCAACCAGATCTCACGTTATATTTATTGTAAATTTACCCACAATTTTTGTAATTTTTGTATATAAAACACGAATTTGCTGCTCTGCCACTTCGTTACCAGTCTCAGCGTCCCTTTACGAATAACGACCCCTGCGTTACTGTTATAGCCTTTTTTTACACATCCCCACCCATTTTAGAAATAAAAAATATTCAAGTATGTCGACCAGAATCTGAAAATAGTGTGCATTTTTAAGATTATCCAGTTTTGTTAAAAATTATGACTCTGAATTTATGTTCACGTTAAGGGACGTTTTATCAGGCATCGAAAAGTAGAATGGCCCAAGTACCAGAACCAGGGAGTTTAGAAAAAGGAGGACGTTTATTCTGGAAAATTTACACGTCAAAAAAAAGTGTTTAACTTCTAACAATAGGTACAATACAAAAACTCTTTATCGAATACCAAATATGGCAAGGAAACAAAAAGGAAATAAATGTTACATAAAAATCGATATCAAAGTTCGACATCGTTTACAAAATTTCAAACTATTACCTATTAACACAAAAACATGCTTTTGTCTTGAATTTATAGAACAGTTATTACCATGGCAACCCTTATTACAGAACCGTTATCACCATAAATAATGATATCCGCAGTAGAACTAAGGTTACCGACATAGCCCGAAGAATAGCTAAACTGAAGTGGCAGTGGGCGGGGCACATCGCTCGCAGGACTGATGGCCGATGGGTTCAGAAGGTTCTTGAGTGGCGTCCTCGGACCGGGAGACGAGCTGTAGGTAGGCCTCCAACAAGATGGATTGACGACCTTGTAAGGATCGCGGGAACGCGGTGGATGCGAAAAGCGCAAGACCGGTCTGAGAGGAGAGCCTCGGGGGAGGCCTATGTCCAGCAGTGGACGTCTTTCGGCTGACATAATGATCACCATGGCAAACCCTTGATGACTCAATGTGGCATTCTAATATCAAGCGGTTATTACCTTTGGAACATTTCTTTTTTTTGCTATCAGTCCTTGTTCGAACCCCCTATCCAATTTTTGCCAGTCACGTTTGAGTCACCGGGCCGCGTGACTGCGCGAGTAAATGCCCTGATTGGTGAAACTCGGGTGCGGGTTCGGACCCGGCAATCGAGTTACTTTCCACACTTTACCTTTCGATTTATTCTGCAAACGAAACAATATGCATAATATAATACATTAGGGTAAATTGACAAACTGATAAACTTTCGTTTTTAGGGTTCCGCACCGGAATGGTAAATAAGGAACCCTTATGGTGAGACTTCGTTGTCTGTCTGTATGTCACAGCAGGTGTTTCAACTTTAAATTTGGCACAGTTGTACAACTTGCCTGCCTGCATCTGTTTTTAGTAAAAATATAAAATTAATTGTACACATACATACATTAAATCACGCCTGTTTCCCAGAGGGGTAGGAAGAGATCACTTCTTTCCACTTGCTACGATCTTGACAAATTTCTTTCGCTTCTTCCACATTCATACATCGAGTCATGCACGCACGTCGGTTTCGGATAGACCAGGTACTTTAAAGATTCGGCCCTTTTCCTGTATTTCTTCGATTTGATTCGAAAAAGTAACTTAGGGCGGCCCCTTCCGACCCTTCCACTCACTTTCGATCTGTATATTTCTTTCGTCGATCTTCTTTCATCCATTCTTTCCAAATGACCGAACCATATTGAAGTATTTTCAATCTTAGTCACTACATCTTCTTTTCTTTCACATTTCTCTCTGACTTTTTCATTTCTTACTCTATCAATCAATTAATTTTATAATTAATTGAAAAGTGGTCTAGAATTTGGGATTTAAAAATGAAAGTGGTTTGATTATAGCAAATGGGGTGTCATATGAAAGGACTCCATCTGCAGTTTCCTTAAATCCATTAAAATATGGTGAAAAAATAACACATATTTGACGTCAACTGTACAACGAATTTTGTGTGTATAAATCGAATGTTTATTATAAAACACAATAAGAGTAAACAACGAATACAGGACAAACAGTTGCTCATCTTTCAACAGGTATATCGCGCGGCTTGATGCCTCGACCGTACGCGTCACGAGTAGGGTTATCATTAAGGAATTTTAAGTCCTGACAAAAAGCCTGACATTTGGATAAAACTCCAGACTTATTACTCACAACATGGATACATTAGTCACTTAGTTACGATGGAATGGTAGGCTTTTAATATGTTCCATCTAACTGAAAAAACCCTGACATATTGAAGAGCCGGACAAAGTCCGGACTAGAGACTAAAAGACTGGACATGTCCGGACTAATCCGGACGGATGGTAACCCTACCCTAGGCTTGTGACTCAAGGTAAAGATAAAATATAGAGATAAAGACATTTATTCAGTAAGCAGGCCGCACTTTTACACGTCAAGAATCTACCAGCGCTTCACAAGAGGAGACCACTGCTGAGAAGAAACGCCGCAAGAATCTCAGCAGGCAGTCATTTTTTTAAATATATTTATTATTACTTAGTCTAGCATCATATAAATCTATAAATGTTTAGTAAAAAAATGTATCAAATAACCTTACGAGAGAGGTAGAGGGAGAAAGGTCGACGAGTCACCATAAGCAAACTCAACAGGACGGAACAAGCCGGCTTAGCTGGGGCCGCGCTGTCGCCGGTATCGGTCGCACGTAAATATCATAATTATACAGGGTGCCTCTGACCTTGGGGCTTTAAATGCATAGATCATTTCTACTCCTGAAACTAAACTTCTTTTGTTCTGTAAGTTGTTAAAAATATGTTCAGTTTAAATTTATTTTTTATCATACAAGTTAAATCTAATTTTCAATGTATGCGGTCCAATTCTCCATTTTCCTTTAGCCCCCGTACCAAGGTAATGTCGCCCCCGTACCATGAGATAGTGATTACATGGCCAGTATGTAATACACTGATTTTACAATTAGACTTTAACATCAATTCGTTATCTAAATTTAAGTTATTTTTTCATGTTGCAGAACAAAAGTAGTTCAGTTTAGCGAGTAGAATCGATCGTTGAATTTAAAGCCCCAAGGTCAGAGACACACTGTATACACAAATCTAGCGCTCGAGCGGTAATAGGTAAGAGAAACTCCTGAAAGGCACTACGTAACCTCTTTATAAATAAGATGGAATTGTAGAACGTTAGGTTTATACTCAGCTCTCAACGGTCAAAAACCAAGCTCTTTTAAATTGTAATAGCTAAAGAACTAAAGACAGGGAGAGCTGAACAATAGACAGTTTTAACAGAGCACTAAAATATATTACACCTGGTAATGTTCGGAAAATTTGCGCCGGAACGGTAACAAACTTCCTGCATGTACTTTCAATTTGTTACTTTGTTCGTTCAGTTTTGTTACTACAGGAATCCTCTTTGGACGTTGCTTAAGATTATTTAAAGGGATTCTTTTTACCCGACTGCGTCAGAAGGAGGGTTATTTACTTATTTGAGTTCTATGGCCGACGGAAAAAACAACGATGCCGTATTTGTAATACTACTTGGAACATCTACAGGTTTTAATAAAATAAATCATTTGTATTGAAAGGTACTCATTAGAAAACCGGCCAAGTGCGAGTCGGACTCGCACACTCCGTACCATTCTTGTATGGGGGTAGCTTATACCCTAGATAATCGAAAACTACGCGGACAAAGTCACGTGCAGAAGCTAGTTTTTTCATATTTATAACACAATAGTACCCGTATTATACCCGTGTGGTTGCCAAGTTAGAATAGTGACACTCCATGTCTTTCGGTGGATGTCGTAAGAGGCGATTAAGGGAATAAAGGCTTGCAGTACTGTTAGGCGATGGGCTTGCAACCTGTCACTAAAACGCTGGTAAACATATTAGCCTAATTTAGCAAAATGTGGTTACAGAATTATCAACAAGTTTTTAGAGTTGTAGGTAATTCTGTCGCTCTACCTACCCCTCTCCGGGAACCAAGGCGTGAGTTTATGTATGTATGTATGTAGTCATACAGACATTTTCATGTCCATTGTCAAAAAATAAACGCGCACAAAATCCAAACTTAAACTCAACTTTATCCACAAACACCGTTGAATTTATTTGCATAAAAAATCCCATTTCTAGCACAGACAAAAAACCTAGGCAACCAAGCACTAAGGCCTCTATTACAATGATACGGCTATAAACAATAAAATCGTCGTGTAGTGACAAAGCCGCGGAACTGCAGACAATAGCAGGGTGGCCCGAGCTTCCCTTTACACAATATAGCTCTTAGTAGGCATTCATTCAACCCTTGGGACGCTTTGAAGTTTATTCGCTAAATACAGGAGAGATAAAAACTTAGCCATATATTTTAAATACAACAAGGTTCTCTAGGGTCTAAATTTCAACCTATAGGTACTAATCAAAACAAAATAGGGGCCACGCTATGTTTTACTTACAAAAGAACTGTTTTTGGAGAAGGATTATTATAACAAATCTTAACCTGTAATTAAAAAAAATTAACTTGTTATTTTTGAATTTAGTACCGTTCGAAAGCTGCAATGTTCAACTTACAAGCTGTGTTTTTTTTATTTTTTGTCCCTTGTTTTGTTTTTACCGTGCGGTTGGTTTTTTAAAACTATTTTCAAATTTCATACAAAATGAGCAAAAATAAAAACTTTTTTTAAAACCACACGCACGGTAAAAACGAAACAATTGATTTAAAAAAAAACACAGCTTGTAAGTTATTTGAACATTGCAGCTTTCGAACGGTACTAAATTCAAAAATAACAAGTTAATTTTTGTTTGTATCTTTCTCTGAAATTAGTTATTTTGTATGCAGAACATAGCCTGGCGCCTATTTTGTTTTGATTAGTATATATGGCGACTTTCTAACGGCGTGAGACGAGGTGTGACCAGACAAAAATTAATTAAAAAAAATGACAAATCTCACTGAAATTCTCACAAGATATTCCAAGTAATCGCAAAAGTTGGTTTTCCGAAAACACGAGCGCGCAACACGAATAATTTCGTACGTTACCCTATTACGTTTTGTCTCTGATACTAATACGGTGCCTTACAGCAAAGGTCAATGTACGAAATTATTCGTTCTCGGCGTCCGCGTTTTACTTTACTGTCGCCAATCCCAACCATTTCTGCTGAAGATGTGCTAGAACCTTGTTGTTTTATAAACCACCTAAAAGACATACAGCATACATACATACATAACCTCACGCCTTCATTCCCAAAGTGGGGTAGGCAGAGCTAAAGAATTACCAACAACTTTTAAAACTTGTTGATAATTCTATAACCACATTTTGCACAATTAGGCTAACATGTTTACCAGTGTATTAGTGACAGGTGGCAAGCCCATCGCCTAACAGTACTACAAGCCTTTATTCCCTTAGTCGCCTCTTACGACATCCACGGGAAGGAATGTAGTGGTACTATTCTAACCCAGCAATCACACGGTGATAGACATATAGGTACAAGATATACATATATACCTTCACATTTTACACAAACTTCTAAAAGAAGAACGAAAACTTAAAACTAAATAAGTATTTCCATCTCGCACTGTTATTTGTGAAACGGGTTAGCCTGAGAGACATGCATTAACTGATATAAACGTAGACAATGGCATTGTGCGCTGTTATCGGATCACTCACTTTTAATGATGTCTAATCAATATCATTTGTATATCTGCTGTTTTTTTTTATTTATTTTTTTATGTTATTGGTATGCCACGTTTCCGTAGCGGTCCTCCAAATATAAAAAATGATGATAACATGGTACTTACATAAATATTTTTAAGAGCTATCTACTTAATGATTCTTCTCTCGGTTTTATAAAGTTAAAGAAATATAATATAATTATCTTTGCTTTGCATGTATGGGGAGGACCCAAAAACAACACTATTTCGAGTTTTTTTTACATCTTTGCCGGTGTATAAATCGCACTGCTAGATCAAGACTGCATCAACTCAAAATCATTGTTAGTTTTGTTTCAAGCTCATAGACGTTGTATTAAAATTGATTTTAAAATACAGTTTTATTTTGAGTTACTACACTTTTGATTTGGCCGTGAGTCTCTGAGAAGTCTCTGAGTAAAACCACGGACAGACGGACAGACGGACATATCGAAACTATGAGGGTTCCTTTTCTAATATAACCCTTTAAAACAGATAATACTGGCTCATTTTCCACATTGTTTAAGGCATACCGTTATCATATTGTTAACGTTATTGGTAGCTTTTATCATCTTGCTGGAGTTGTGAGCTGTTATTGGATCACTCGCCTATTCTTATGATATTTAATGAACTTCACTCGATGCGTTATGATAATATTTTATGTAAATATACAAGGGGTTTCAATCCATTGCAACTTCAACTCAAGCATCGAGAATTCCTCACCTAAGCCTTATTTGTAGGAGATATTAAAAACGTAAACGTCCTGCTTTAATCAAATCTTGATTATTCAATTCCTATCAGTTTCAGAGTCCATTTTACCTTTAGATGGCTTCAATAAGGTCTCTCTTACAAAATAGCACCAGTGTTTTTCAAAAGAAAACCATTGTTGAGAAGAAGCGCCGCAAGAAATACAACGGTTATTATTTCTCAGCATTGTTTGTGTGCTGGTTTGTATTCTCCAAGGCGTAAAATAATACGACAATAATATCAATCTTAACGCAGTTAAACATTTACATTTTCTGCCAGTAAATTATGCCAAGTTTCCAGCTCATCCAGTTTGTAAAAATAAAAAACCCACAATACAACCTACTTAAGATGAAATCCACACTATTGCTACAAACAGAGCCGATAATGCCCCACAGACTTTTTTAATGCACCGCACCGTACCGTTTAATATGCCAAAGCGATTGAAACAATATCCCTGAGGCACCACCAAGTTCTTCATACATCTCCAACAATCCAAAAGCAACCTTCAACTGTTGCAGCAAGAACCAAAGCATCTTCCAATAAACTTGCAGTCACCCGGCAAAAATATTTCAGCTGTATATCTTGCAAAATTGAGTCTTAAAACAAGGGTCTTAAGAGGGCGTAAGGCGCAGAATAATTTTGTATATCACCCCCAAGTGGTTGAATGCTAAAAACTGGGCTCAGACAAACGTCTCAAACCTTTTATCTAAATTGAGTCCCACTTTGCACTAAGTGAGGGAACTTTAGGCATTATGGAAACGATCATTTCCTTTTATTTTTGCTGTAGCCGAAAGGACCGAGTTGGGACGACACGAGTTAGAATTCAATGGAACAGTGCGATTACTGTTGGGGTGGTGGGTTTTCAAGACTTAGCTTTAAGGGTGTTTGTAAGCGGTTTAATGGGTTCTGCGGAGTAATCAAAAGGGACGTTTGCGTAAAAAGCCTTTATTCTAGCCTTTGTTTGTTTGTTTTTGAGTATATTCAAACCTCATGAGTTGCTTGGTCTTTGACAAGTGAGAAAATAGAAATATATTTTGAGGAAAGCCTTCTTTTCATGGCGATGGATATTATTATTTATTATTTATTATTTTTTATTTAATACTTACTTACTTTTTTATTGCCCATAACCGAATTACGTGGAAGGGTGAGAAGGAGGCCTTTGCCCAGCAGTGGGACATTCCGGGCTAATAATAATAATAATAATAAGTAAAATTTAGAATTAAGACTAAAATTAGGCATTACCTCACAAAACTGGAGTAACAGTTTGACTGTGGGAACGGCAGTCAGTAATATAGGCATTCATTAACATGAAATAAAATTAAAATAAAATACCAGTATTATGTTGTCCAAAAAAACAGTGAAGTATACTAAACATACATTTATATCAATTCAAACCTTCACGCCTGTAATCCCAGAAGGGGGTCGGCAGAGCTACAGAATTACCTACAACTTTAAAAACTGGTTGATAATTCAGTAACCACATTTTGCAAAAATAGGCTAAGATGTTTACCAGCTTATTAGTGACAGGTGGCAAGCACATCGCCTAACAGTACTCCAAGCCTTTATTCCCTTAGTCGCCTCTTACGACATCCACGGGAAGACATGGAGTGGCACTATTCTAACCCGGCAACCACACGGGGGCATTTATAGTTTTATACAAGTAAATCTAAAAAATGTTTTTTTTTTAGTCTCTTGAATTTGTTCTTATTTTTTTTACGTCTAATGGCTTCAGGCAGACTATTGAGTAGGAATGGGATACGCTTCTTGAGAGTTCTGTCTCCATAGTAATTATTTATCTTAGGAATTTCCATCATAACATAATGTTCACTTGTTTGTGATATTTTTTTATCCTGATTCTAAACCAAAATGGGTTTGAGCTGACGACTATTTATTATAAGTATTATTAAGGGTTTAATCATCGTTATTTTTTTATTTTGATTATGAAATATTTAGCAAGCAACGGTACATGGTGGTTATCTAAAACACGTCATTGTCTAAACACAGCTTGTTAGATAGAAAAAAATCCCCGACATAATGTTGACCCCGTTCAGAGTTTTTATCTCTTATACTGCCAAACCAATTTTCATGAAACTTAGCTGAGAGCCACTGCAAGAAGCTTTCAAATATAAAAATCACATCCAGATGGGTTCACCCATTTAAGTGCTACGATGCCACACACACACACACACACACACACTTAGCGGTCAAACAGCCCTCTTTGCGTCGGGGTTTAAACAAGAAGTGCCAAGAAGCCATTAACAAAAAAACAAAATATGGTCATCATTTTTTTAGCCTCACTGTACATTTTAGCTAGCAAAAATTAGGCTAAGAATAGAAAATTATTTTGCCCACCTTTTAAGCAAAATTAGCAAAAAACACCGCTCATTTACGCCGGTTAACTGGCCATCACGCCGTAAGCTACCTGTCACGCTTATCGGCGCTCGCAACTGTCAAACTTGCCAGGGGGCTGAGCGCTCAGTTGCCTGGCGCAGTGCTTTGTTTCCATGTCGGGAGAAGACTTGTGTTTTATGAATAGAGATGGTGATTGGACGGTCAGGGTGGATAGACAAGCTATTCTATGATAGCTGGCCACTATTATAAGCAACCATGTGTGAGAACCATCAAATGTACGGAACGCATGACAGCTTCATTGTTATAATTGATCTCCTTGGTTTTTCTAGCTTTTGGATTGTCACAATTGTTGAGGCATGGCGAGCGAAAATGAGTGGAGATGTCGGTAGGGGACGTTCTAGACGCACGGGCATATCGTCGGTGAAACTGCAAAACCTCGTAAGTAACATTTTTTAATAAGGAGCAAAATGCACCTTTTTACTAATATGGTAAGGTTTATTTTGCTCTGTCATAAATATGTTAGTTAAAAATAATGACTAGGAGAACAACACAACGAGGTCTCTACGTCAGGAGCGATAACTGAAATAACTAACCGGGATACATACAGGTCTTTGCAAGCGTGAAGAGAATAACGCTGGAATCGGGTACGAGCATAATGCTAAGTGCTTCGTGGCAGTGAACATGTTTAAATTTTTTACAATGGTTTTCAATCTTTTAAGATTTGTAACTTTTTTTATATTTTAAAACAATTTTATCTTTGTACACCTTTAAAAACTACCAACATAAACACATCCTGTAACAAGCTCACAAACATAATTTGACGTATACACGGCTAATTTCTAACGAATAATTTTCTACGCAGGTTCTTGCAAGCTTGAATCGAATAACGAATAACGATGGAGTCGGCTACGAGCGTAGTGCTAAGAGCTACGTGGCAGTGAATGTGTTAAAACTTGTAACAATGGATTTCAATGTTGTTTTGAGATTTGTTACATTTTTTTATAAATTAACAAGTTCACGGACAGTACGTCGAGAGACGTAAACTGAAACCCTCGTGATATGGCACTACGGCTGTGGCCGGTGTGTTTAATATCACCAGAAACGGAACTCCGTCCACGGCCGGCTATTTCCCATGGCATTTATAGGAAGCGCGGACTCTGTGCCGTGTTTGGTTTAAACACAAGCCGCTAGTGTCACAGTAAAAAAGCTCGAGGGCAACCTCAACCTCATATCATGCACTACTCTTTAACGGGAACGATGCGTGTTGTGGCACATCACGGCTGTGGACGTAACGGCTGTGGACGAGCTGCCACATTAGGTAAGATTTTTATTGTACTAAATTACATACATATATTTTCCGTCATAAAGTGGCACAATGTTTGACAAACGTTAAATGTGGCAGTTCGTCCATGGCCGTAGAAAATTTTGTATGAAATTTATTTGT
Organism: Acleris emargana; assembly: GCA_927399475.2. Taxonomy (NCBI): domain Eukaryota; kingdom Metazoa; phylum Arthropoda; class Insecta; order Lepidoptera; family Tortricidae; genus Acleris; species Acleris emargana. The sequence goes on from OV656858.1 coordinate 4,710,000, forward strand.
GCCATATCACGCAATTTCGAGGATGGTGCTGTGTCCGTGAACGTGTTAAAACAATTTGATCGTTTTATAACTTTCACTGCTACCAAAATAAACACATCCTGTAACAAGCTCACAAACATAATTTTACGTATACACGGCTAATTTCTACGCACCTGACATTTCAATGGGAATGATTAATGAACAGTAGACAATAAGCTGAACTAAATTTCTTGTTCACGTTTACATAAAGGTTGGGGGGAGCTAACGATAAATGCATTGGAACTACTTTAAGATGCCGCATAATGTTGCCAGGCCTATACAAGAATGAAGCGCGCCTCGAGCGTATTTATATAATAGCTGTTTACTTTAAAACTACAATATTGATAAAAAAGCTGTTTTACCTGGATTTAGTAGTTATAAATACTCAACTATTGAATCAAAAACCATGATTAAAGATCGTAGTGTTTCGAAGATTCAATCAAAAACATATGGAAAAGGTGTCAGGTTTGAAACATAAAATTATCGAGGAATTTCAAACAAAGTCCTATAATATTATTATGATCAAGTTTAATAATTATATCCTAAGATACATATATGCGATATGGTTATTCAGATTCAGATTGCGGAGCACTAACGACTTTATCATAATTATGCGTGGCCTCTTAATAGTACTTTATGCAACTGATGCATAATGAGAGGCCTTAAAATACGACTGTGGTATTATGAAACGAGCGTCAGCGAGTTCCATAATAGAATCACACGAGTGTTTTAAGGCCTAATTATGAACTGTTGCATACACTATTTCATCTACACATTATCATAAACTTAGAATTATCCCACTTTCGTAACAGCAAAAAACCAACAAACAAATGACAATAATAATGGCGGAAATTCGATCCTCCGTCAAAAGGAATGTTTTTTATAAAACCATAGATAAACGAATAAAGTCCCTATTCTTAAGTCACTCGAGATCAAATATCGTGCGGTTGATATTAAAAAATATAGCGTATAACTGTTTTAATATCTTTAAATAAGGTAAGGTGGGGGAAGATGAAAAAAGGGGAAAGATTAAAAGTCTCACATAACTCCCTATTTGGTTTAAATTTTTAAGTGCTGGTATCATCCATTAAGCCGCCATTTTGTTACGATCCGCCGCACATTCGCCAGTGACCGCTCGGAGTAAGTAGACGTGTGTTATGTGCTATTTTGTGAAGGTCGGCATTTCGTGGTGAATTCGTCGATTTTCAATCTTACCCCGTGTTTCATAACTTGATTAATAAGGGGAGTATAAAAGTTCTGACTGACTATTTATGTGTTATTTGAGATTCTATTTTTATTTACTTCTGCTAGGTGTAGCTATTAATCATATATTTAGATTTACGAGAAGTTTCCATCTTTACCCAGCCAATTTCGCTGGGGTAACATTGAAATAGTAATGTTTCAATCTTCCCCCGTTTCTGAAAGTCATAGAAAAAGACACATATTCTCAAACTTTGCACTTAAAAAAATAATTAACATAAGGTTTATTTTCTGACCTAATATAACGATAAGATAAATAGTAACTAAGAAGTGTTGTGTGAAACTATTGTGTGAAATCAATAATACTCGTAAATCTGTATTTTTTTGTTTGGAGAGAAAAAAAACCTCTTCAAGTTTACTAGAAGTACTTATTTGGATTTCTAATATTATAAATGTAAGTAAGTCTGTGACTAAATTTTCTACACAGATTACTAAGTATTTGGTATATTTTTGTATTTTAAATGTGTCTTAATTTGTTACACAGATTCATATTTATTTTCTAATATTTTACATGTAAGTAGCTTAATTTGTGACAAAATTAGTCATGCTGCAAGAAAATACTTACTTTTTTGTATTCATTTCTTTTATCAAATAAATAATTGTTTCCATGCAACTGTTATTTTAATTCCAAACTGATCTTCTTAATATTAAAAAAAAATGTGTTTACGTTTTTTTATATGAAGAATATACAATAAAAAGTTTGAGTATCACTGTCGTTTTCCCTGTGAAGCGGGGTAAGAGTAAAATACTTTTTTTTTCAACTGTACTTTTCTTGTTACCTATCAGGAATATTTACGCAAAAATCATATGTATCTGTTAAGCGTAAGGAATTCCATACAATAACGAGCAACAGTAACCGTTTGCATTCATTTAAAAGACTTTAGACACTATGTCAATCTTACCCCTCGACCATTCCATCTTAACCCGTCAATTTGTTTGATAAAATTTGATTTGATTTTATTATTTTTATATATTAGAATAGGCGTAACCGAGTTTTATCGACAGATTACAAAAATATAGCCCTTGCTCATACCTACCAATTTATGCAATTGAAAGGAAGTAAATAGTTTTTTATTTTACGAGGGTTTTAACACAACACTATCCATCTCATCAAAAAACCATTCAATCTTCCCCCACCTTACCTTACTAGAATAGAGACCCCTTTTGAGTTTTGACAGCTGTTCCAAACTTAAACTGATTACATTACAAATATCGATACTGTAATAACATTACAGTACAGATTTTATCTACTACCACAGACAAGAAAGTTCTCATAGTAAAATTGGTTGTACCTAATAATGCTAGTCCTTTCCTGCGGGTTTTGAACGCATAATAGAGGACTTACTATAATGTGTGTAGATTAGGGCATGCTCCCGGGAATTCCCGGTACTAAAAGGACCGGGAAATCCCGGGAATTATCATTTCAACTGGTACCGGTACTGGCGAAAAAAAATTCAGATTCTTCGGTTCCTTCGGTACTGAGTTAGTGACTAGACTAATTGTCATTTTTTCTTTTCAAAACTACGTGATGGGTGGCCTGGTGACGCTTTCCCCCGGCCGATTCGCACAAGCTCGGTTTTATTCGGATGCGATATGAGATCGGCATCGCTCGGCCCGCCCCAGTCGCCCCACCCTTCGACCCGACGCCTCGACCCAATCCAAGGCCAAACGGTCGGGCCGACCGACAGGTAGTCAGGTAGTCAGAAAGATAGCTGTTCTGATTAGGTAAACTCGTGTTCTGGATTAAATAATTAATAATTATCACTTAACAGGTGTCTTATTTAAAAAAATTACCATTAAACAAAAAAAAAAATACAAATAATTTACTCAGTACCGAAAAGTACCGAAATCCCGGGAATTCCCGGTTCTGCTTAGTACCGGAAATCTTAGTCCCGGTTCCGGGAATGGTACCGGTACCGCATGCCCTAGTGTAGATAAACTTTTTAATAGTATACAAGGTGATTTCAAAACGATGTCCACAATTTTATCCTCGTATCTTCTTTGTCAGTAAGCCTAGCTTAATAATTACTGATCCTGCTAACAAAGCTTGCGGTTCGTGGTTTGATTTCAGTTAAAGGTAAATTATTTTGTTTCGGAGTCTTGGATGTTTATTTATGTGTTTATATAGGTAGGTATTTCTCTATAAAAGCAAGTTTACCATTATCTGGTTAAAATAGTTCAAGTCAAGAGCTTAATTAGGTACTACGCCAATTTGTGTTATGTTACTTATACGAGTATTGTACTCGTTTTTTTTTACTTACTTACCAAATTTTGGTTAACAGTTGCAGTTTCATTAGCAAAGTATTTTTTTTAATAACAAACACTAAAATTATCTTTTTGTATTGGGTAAGCAAAAAACACCACCGTAATTTCTTCATACAGATAAAAAAAAACTGTTTACGAGTGAGTTTCATTGCGTAGGTATTAAGAATCTCTAGTTTGAAAAAAGTTACACACATACGTAAGATACACATTCCGTTTGAAATAAACCTGTATCTTTGAATAATTATTCCTTTAAGCGTTTCTGCATCACCCTATTTATTTAATTCAATAGCTTATCTGAATTATTAAGAACACTTCTAGCAATCAGTTCCCAACCGCCTGTCTGAGTTGACACCTGTACAGTGATATCTTGACAGGGGACTGACACGGGACCATTCTGGTAACCTAGATGTCAACGTAATTGTAACAACATACCATATTAGCAGTAATCAAGGTTCATAGTGCCTTGTTACTGGGGAATAGTTCAATTTGTAAATGAATAAATTGGTGGCTTTGCATGTACAGGGGGAATGATATTAATCAATACGGGGCACGTGTATTTGAATAGTTAGTACATCCTGTATAACAGAAACAATCAATTGATTGATGGATTGTTTATGACGAAGCGTTTAGCCTAGCAGTCATGTGCGTGTAAATTGCTCCCAAGTGTTGGAAGTATTATCTATTAAGTAATGTATTCCTCTATTATACGTGTGGTCACATTTTGACGGTGCGTTGGTCTAGTTGGTAGTGAGGCTGCCTACGAAGCTAGTGGACCCGAGTTCCAATCCCGGTAAGGGCAAATATAATAATAAATAATAATAAATGAAATTTTTATTTACCAAAAAACAGTACCTACGTAAGGTTACACAAGATAAAAATTTAATTATACAAAAAAATCTTACGTACATAGTAAGTGTGGTAAAATGGACATGAGTCCAGCAGTCTCCAACCGGGATTAAACAGGTAACATACAAAGGTAGGTTCGGTATACAGTTCAAAAGATAGATGACAGATTGACTGATAGCGGAGCTTTATCAATAGTGTCCCGTTGTTACTATTTTACTACGAAAATACTATTATTTCATCATTTGAAATATACTTTATTCCAGGGCCTCTATTCTGCCTTTGACATGTAATTTTTTGGTCCACGCATTCATTTTTATAATAAATTAACGGACGTAGTTTTAAAGTTACTCTTTCCATTCTTTGAAAAAAATATACCTACCTGGCCGAGGTTTTTACGCCACTTCTTTTCGGGGCAAAGGTTTTATTTTTCGAACCCGAGGAAATACTTTTTGACATTCATAAGTGCATTATATGTATAATGCCTAAATTGAAGAACAAACAGCTTTGACTTTGACTATGAATTTCCAGCACTCAAACATTACTTGTAAAAGTCTTTAATGTCCAAGGCGTTGTATCCTGTCTAGGGGAAACCGTTGATGTACGAAAACATATCTAAACTTTTATGTAATCGACTTGTCGCGTCGTATTTACATGAGTTGGTGTATATTTTTTCTTCTTTCTTTCTCCCTCTATTTGTCTCTTAAAATGTCTTATGTTTTCCATATAAACTACGAGTGATATTTGATATTACATTTCATTTGATATTTATAGCTTTGTATCATTGTAATAAAAAAATATGTAACGTTTAAAAAAATATTGAGTTATATTCTCAGATCGCCTCTTAGCAAGCGCTGGTTTTTGACGAACGGCCTGCTACTATCTTTTATCGTATTGTTTTTAATCACCATTACTGTTATGTAAATAAGAATTGTCAATACGATATCGTCAATAGAAATATAGTTGTACAGATAGGCGTGAGCTATATCTGCTACTATATTTCAGTTTCTATTATATTATGTTTCCATTATTTAAACCGGTATCTATTCGGCGACGTGATCGCAATACAAACAATGGTTGCGATCGCCAAATGGCATAAAATCGGGCGCCATTAATTTTCAATTCTCACTTCGGCAAACACGACAGGGATATAAAGTTTCTCCGTGGTCGTGTGGTTTCCGAGTTTGTTCGAAACGTGTATAAATATAGGTGTATAGGTTTATTGTTTGTTTGTGAGTACTTTAAAAACAAAAGCAATTCAATTAATATATAAAAAAGATGTACAAGCTGACAATTTTTTTCCAAACAAATTTAGCTCCGGTTGGTAACGTTGCTTACCGCCTTAATTAAGTCCGATTTAACGATTTGTAGTAGATACGAGTATTACGATAAAGAAGGTTTGTATGTTTATGTTTTTTGTTTTTAATTATGTCCGTTCAATAAATATTTCCTTGGAATAGAAAATTTACAGTTTTAAGAACCAGTTTTTCATAACACCCACACTTTGTAGTAACGGATTCGGAACCCTACACTGAGCATGGTCCGATATGCTCTTGCCCACTTTTTTCTTCTATTGTTCCTCCAATCGTTATCTTAGTGTACTCGTCAATTCAATGCGTGATTAAGAAATTGTCGTCTTTTTCATCATCATTATCATCATCATCATCATCATCATCATCAGCACCAACAACATCCTCATCATCATCATCATCATCATCATCAGCCTACATCAGTCCACTCCAGAACATAGGCCGCTTCCATAGCACGCCACTGAACTCGGTCTTCAGCTCTTCTTCTCTAGTTACCACCAGCTACCTTTGCGAATATCATCGCTCCACCTAGTCTGAGGGGCTCCACGTTTGCCAAGTTTCATCATGTTATCTAAATACCGATATCGATTAAAAGTACTTTTGACTGTTTTTTTTAGTTACTTATGTGCAACAAAAAGTTTACATACATTATAAACAGGCTGTGATTAAAAGGCTGTCTTTAAAAAAACATAATCACACAGTTTCACAAATTTGCATTAAGTTAGAAAAACTGCCTCATCCATTACTTATAATTCGGTAAACACAAAATAACAGAAATCTCCATAATTTTAACGACAAATGGAAATTTCAGTAAATAGGGCGTGTTTGGAGTCCACCGGAAATGTCCCCGAGCCTGAAATTATTACAATAATCGATTATTTTGAATGATAGATGAATAAATTGATTAACTTTACTTATATTTGACTTAAACAGTTGAAAAATAAGACAATAAATTCGGGAAAAGATTTTTGTTTTTAACCTACTGCCAAGCATTGTTCACATTACATTGCATTCCGATGGGATCCATTGGGATAAGAAAACCAGTGAGTTTAGTAGCATAGAGGTATTATTAGGCCCTGGCCATATCACCACAGTACGGTATCCTGGCTCCCCTGAAAACCAGCCCGGTTGTCATCCCTATGCCAACCATTTTGCTGAGTGGAGACCATTTCGGCACCCATAAACCTCATTGTTTGACGGCGCGCTGGCCTAGTTGGTAGTGACCCTGCCTACGAAGCTAGCGGTCCTGGGTTCAAATCCCGGTAAGGGCAGATATTTGTGTGATGAGCGCGAATATTTGTTCCTGAGTCATGGATGTTTACTATGTATTTAAGTATATATTTCTCTATATAAGTATTTATATCGTTGTCTAGTACCCATAATACAAGCCTAGAGCTTAAATTGGGACTAGGTCAATTTGTGTGACATTGTCCCCTGATATTTATTTATTTATTTATTTATTTATTGTAATTTTTAATTTAATGGTGTCGCTTATTAGGGGATAAGAAGTGATTGTATTACGTTATTGTATCTTTTCTATGATGTACCCCTGTGTTGATGTGTTTGTTGAATAAACATTTTTCTATTCTATTCTATTCAATCTTTAAGGCACGTTGCCGCGTCGTGCATATACACGGTGCTGTGCGCGACGCGGCAACGTGTCTTTCTACGGCGCCGTGCCGTTTCATGTTAACGACGTCACGACGCGATTTGGCCAGGCCCTTAGTCCTTAGGTTTGGCAACGCGTTATTAGTATTGAGGTGGATCCATACTTGTGACAATTTACCGAACATTATTCCGTGACCGAATCATAAACACGTGTCAGTACCGTAACGTGGACGTGTTTTTGTTACGCGAATAATTGACATGCAGTACGGTTCAATCCATTGCTAAACACAGAATAAACGGCAGTTACGATCTACTTGCCCGGCCCAGATTGGACACTGATCTGTGTACTGTCACGCATCGAAGTCACGTGTTACGAGCCGATCGATTGAGAGTCGTTTTTTGCAAAGCTTGTTCGAAATATTGGAAAAGGGCCGAATCTTAAGTGCCCGAAACCGACGTGCGTGCATGACTCGATGTATTAATGTCGAAGAAGCGAAATAAATTTGTCAAGATCGTAGCAAGTGGAAAGAAGTTGTCTCTGCCTACTCCTCTGGGAATTTAATGTATGTTTGGTATTGTCTGCGTGATCAGTAACTGTAGACGTCCACACTTGCATTTATGACTCGCGTCGAAGTACTCCAGATGACACAGAGACAGACACGAGGTAGGAGAGGGACACGTTGTTAACGATACTGACACATGTTTCTGATACGGTAACTAGATAGTGGACGTCTTTCGGCTGACATGATGAACTAGATAATGTTCGGTAAATTGTCACAAGTGTGGACCCACCGACCGACATTTGTCTACACTTCCAACATTTTATCGTACACGGTTTGTGACCGTGTCAGCACAACCTTAGATTGTCCACATTTAGCGTAAACCGTCCTCCGTCCGTCCGGCCATGCCACGTAGTCCGGTCCGTCATCATGTCACAAGTGTGGACCTGCCTGTAGGATTATAGTTTTGAAATTGCAAATGTCGGTGGGTCTCAGATCCCATTTGGGCACCACCAGGTGGCCTGTGCGCTCGATTACCTTCTCGATGCCATACAAATAATGATTAACAAGATACACTTATCCTATAAGAAGCCTAGGGGCTAAGCAGTTTCATACACAGGTTGTAAAAAATGGTGTTTGAGGTGTTTTGGAGGTGGGAGGACCTTGTGCAGGGCCCGTCCGGGTTGGTACCACCATCTTATCCATTAACCTACCGCCAAGCAGCAGTGTTCGCATTGTTGTGTTCCGGTTTGGGGATAAGACAGCCGGTGAAATGACTAGCATAGAGGCATTCCATCTTCGGCCTCAGGGTTGGCAACGCATTTGCAGTCTTAGGATTGCGGTCTTGTGAATGCGAATGTCTATGGGTCACAGTTTCCACTTACCATCAGGTGGCCTGTGTGCTCGTTTGCCTTCCTATGATATAAAAAAAAAAAAAATAAAAAAAAAAAATGCAACCGAAAATGGTTACCTATCTTAAGTCCGAATATTCCAAACTCAAATTTTCATACGTGACATTTTTCTTCTGAAACCTTTGGTCTTTACTGGATTTTTATAAAACAAACCTCAGCTAACCTACAAGTTCTGTAAGGTATCTCTTTGAATATTTTGAAAAGTTATGAAAATTCGAACAGGCGAGACAGCGGGCAATCGTTAGTTAGACATTTGATAGGTTACCACCGAAAACTGACACTGTGGGTTATAATTGCAACGGGTAATTATCCCAACCACATTTTTTAGCGGCGGACGTGATAATTGGGGTGTAAAGTACATTAAATTTATTGCAAAACTATTTATTTTCTAGAAAATCTTACACAAAGTACCATGTTGAGTCAAAGTTAAAATTGTTAATAACTTATCATGTTTATCGTAAAAAAAAAAAACAGTCTAAAATTAATTTTGATGTCGTGTCCAGTACTTGTCACATACACTGATATACCGTGGTACAAAGTTATTAAGCCTCTTCTAGATTGATATTTTAGTTACCTCTATTCCCTATTAGTTAAGGAATTATAAAAAATTACAATTATTGCACTTGCAAATAAAAAGAAACTGGGAACAGTGTAAATAAAACTGTCCTTGCGAAATAGTCAATTTTGGTGGTGAATATTAAAATTGATTTTATGATCGAACGAAAAGTGATTAAACAAACTAATATTGCGCTAGTCGTTCGTTCAGTTCCAGCGATAGATTAGATGGTGAAAGATTTATACAGTCTTGCTGCATCTTCCCTCTAAGTACATAAGTATCTAATTTTGGTGGTACGAAATACATTTTTATAATTGTGATAACTTAGATAACTTGTTATTTTGCAAAAAAAACAATTATGTTTAAATTATTTTGAGTATGTTAATGGTGTTTTTTTAACTACATGAAGTTAAATTTGTATAAAACTAAAATATTCACGTTAAATAAAATAAAAAAGTACAAGTTCTAATTTTGATGATACAATTTTGGTGGCTTTTCCTAAGACACCAAAATTGTCAAAATTCCTTGTTCCACCAAAATTTTATAAACACCAAACAATAACTATTTATTATATTAAAAAAAATACGTTGTTGGTTTAAAAAAATAACAAGAATGATTCCCTAACGATTATTATTTTAACTATCCCGATATGTCATTATTAATCGTGTGTTTTTCTTAGAAAAGTAATTTTGGTGGATAATAGCAATTTTGGTGGTATATAATTAGTAAATTCGATATATCTTAAAACGACTTGGTTTAATGAAGGGCCATTTTAACACTGTTTTATTTATGACTAATGACGTCACTTACACTTAAAATTGTGAACCCTACTGACAAAATAAAAAATACCACCTAAATTAGGATAATTTGACGCTTGTTGAAATTCACCCCAACTATTATTGTCTGAGAGGCGATCGTTATACACTGTTAATTAACTAATTAACGAATTAGCCCATTCCTATTCCAATACCTACAGGGTGAAGTTTAACCATTCTAAAACAACCAGTCAACTACCCAAAACACGGACTAAGCGTACTCTCCTAGGTGTCATTTGAATAGTTAGTAACACCGAGAGAATGTAAACGATCTCATCGGTGTCGCGAGTGTCGGCAGCACTCAAGACACTCCCTAGAGCGCCGTCAGGATGTGTCAAAGTGTCGAAGTCAGCGTCTACATAATGGTTTCCAATAAATGGAATGGGTCATTTACATTTTGAGGGTTAACTCGATAAACAGGGTGATTAGTTTTTGATATATTTATTTTAGGAGTTTTAGTTAGAGTTAAGTTTTAAATGTGGATGTTTGTGCGTGTAAGTATGTTTATTTATTTATTTATTTAATATTTATTGCACAAAAGAATACGCTTAATATAGAAAAGGCGAACTTAATGCCGTAAGGCATTCTCTACCAGTTAACCTTTGGGCAAAGCAGAGATTGTGGTGGCGGTGCAACATAGGTTCTAACATATATATAACTTATACGTAATAATATATATCTACATACCAATATATTAAATGAATATAAATACGTTTATAATGTAGAATCTTCTCATTATTATTAGGTTATTTATTCAACAAAACACTTGTATCTAACAATTGGTATTTAATTATCTCTTTTACATTTGCTTTTATATAAGTTTGTTCCCACCGTTACATATAAAAATCTGACAGCCTCCAACAGTGTTTTCAGACATTAAAAATATAATCCATCTTAATAACAGTGTTACCAGTTATGAATATATTCGACTACTTATATAAAGGAGTATTTACGTCATGTCATTGCTAAGACCATGATATCTATAGTGATGAGCCTAACAATAAATACATAATTGAGGATAAGCACAAAACATTACAGATAACGCAATCAGAAAATCAAGATGATGTCAATTCTACCTACAAAAACAAATGCGAAATATATTTTTTAAATGCAAACTTGTTCGGAGCTTGCTTGATATTAAGGGGAAGGTCATTCCAAAGTCGTGCTGCTTGAAGTGCAAAAGAGCTGGACATAAAGCCTCTGCGGTGTTGGTTACTCTTTCACGCTGAGACGTATTTAAATGAAATTTTGAATGGAGCTAGCTCATACCCACCTTTCTTAAAACAAAAGCTGCATTTTATTCCGAAAAATATCACTGTTCCTTTGGGATAGTTTACGTGGAGTGTCATGCACAGAAGCTAGTATTTAATATTGCCTTGTAATATAACACGAGAATGTCCAATCAAAAGTTACGAACACAGCAATGCTCACAAAAAACAACCCGTAAATATAATATCTTAAGCTGTTGAAATTTCAACGACGGCGAAAGACGTCGAAATATATTTTCCTCAGATCAAACGTAGGAGTAATCTTTTCTTTGTGAATGCGAAGTGAGGCTCAAACGTCCCTCCTTACCTGCTTATCGGAAATATCTTTTATCAGTTAAGGCGAATGTACATTTCAATGTCAGGGATTTCATGTTTGTTCCGATAAAGAATATTTCCTTTATTTATTAACTCAAAACAAGGCTATTTTTAAGCCACTCTAAAATGGAGGAGGTTCTCAATTAATCGTTACCTTTTTTGTAAGTATGTTCCCCGATTACACAAAGACCGCTGGATTGATTTCAATAAAAAATATATATTTGTTTGAAATGGTATACATTATAAATATTAATTACATATTATTATATACCCTTTTATTACTTAAATACTTTCTGATTGGTTCTATTGTCAACGCGTTAGGATCTGGTGATGGGATCATGGAGAAATCGGGGAAACTATTATTTTATTGTAGGCATTGGTATTTGGGATTCTTTCACACGATAGCACTATTTGGTAAAGTGAAACTGATGATGAAGACCACAGACAGCTACTGGAACTCCTCAACGGTAGCTATTTTGAGGGTGGCGATAAGATATATTGATGAAGGTAATTGAGAGACTATGAGAAACCGCATTGAAATTGTTTAAATATATGCACTATGACTTCCCCGCGGCGTTGCCTGCGTTTCTTATTAATGTGCTATAGTTTAAATTTTTGTAATTATTTAATAAATTGGGAAATGGGAATTCATAAAAGCAAGATAATTTTCATGGTCGCTAAAAAGTACATCTATACTCGTACAATACAATACAGTCGAGGTGCCACAATATTTTTAACCAAAGGCCGACTTTAGTTTGACTGACTTAGTACTATACCATTTTAGATGAAATTATTTTTTGCGTTTTTGAAATATTTTTATCTCTCTACTATCTCACTTTTCTCTACTTTGTGATAAGAATTAATTCTAATTATGCAGTAGAAAGACACGTCCAGAATGCCTGGAAGAGCTACCAGTCAGTGAAATAACTGATGAAGGGAAACCGTCCTCTGAGTCTCAAGCGTAAACTCATCAACATGTGCCTGGGCTGGTCATATCTGCCGCATGCACTCACAGAGGTAAGCTTTATTTTATAGCATAGGAATGCAAACGAGCACACAGGCCACCTGATGGTAAGTGGAAACTGTGACCCATAGACATTCGCATTCACAAGACCGAAATCCTAAGACTGCAAATGCATTGCCAACCCTGAGGACTAAGATGGAATGCCTCTATGCTAGTCATTTCACCGGCTGTCTTATGGAACACACCAATGCAAACATTGCTGCTTGGCGGTAGGTTAATGGATAAAATGGTGGTACCAACCCGGACGGACCCTGCACAAGATCCTCCCACAAGTTAATGCGGTTATTTGGTGGGTTCCCCAGCAGGACGGCCACAGACGACCCTCGTGGAGATGGTGGGACGATTGTAGACTTGATTGGTTCCTGAGATACGAGGCGGCTAAAGTGTATATACCTACACAAAACCAACAAAAACCAAAACCAAATCCATCTAAGAAAGCACGAAATTACTTTAAATATAAAGTTAGTTCATACATGTTGTTTTTTGGGATATTTTTCGACAAACTCTTGCCGTGTTTTTTTTATTCTCTTACTCAGAAAAATGAATGGGTACTGGCCTTATTACTTCCGTATATTTGTCAATAATCTTTGCGATTCGGGGCCGATTCTGAGTAATCTTAAAAGGTAATCCCCTCTTATAGCTCAAGATGGCTCTTCGAGGTTGCATGTTCAAAAGATTTAAAGTATTTGTTTGAATAAGTCAATAGGTCTGGTATTAATAGTCGAATTACCTAATAGTTCGGATGCAGCGGTTTGTATGTAATGTATGTAAACTCTTTATTGTACAAACAGAAAATAACAAATCAAAAATAAACAGAAACAAAAAAGGTATGTACAAAGGCGAACTTATCCCTATAAGGGATCTCTTCCAGTTAACCTTTGAGCGATTGAGAGAAGAATAAAAACAACAGATGGCTAAACGTACAACGTATTAAAGATACAGAAGATTAAAATAATAATAGCAAATAAATATTTAGGTATATTAATATATATATTTAATAGGATAAATAAATAAATATATACATTGTATGTATATATATATATATATATATATATATATATATATATACATATATAAATAATATATATAAGTATGAAAGGAAGAAAGGACATACAGTCTTAGATCAGGAACAAGAGTCAAGCCAGTACCTCTTCAGCCTAGATCTGAGTGAGGCAACAGATTGTGATTGCCTGATATCAGTTGGAAGGCTATTCCATAAACGAACAGAATGTACCGAGAAGGATTTAGAGTAAGATTTGGATTTGCTAGCAGGAAAAGCCAGGAGTAGGTTGGCACTCGAGCGTAAGCGGTTCTGGGACCCGGTAGCCAAGAAAGCTGCGTTATTTCTTATTCTCACTATTAAGGAGTGGAATGCTCTCGCGTCCAAATCGAGCTTTAGGAGCTATGATGTCGCACGTAGATACACAAACGCCCAGATACACGTATACAGATACACACGTTGAACTTTTTACACCCCACTTTATTGTGGGGGGTAAAAAATAGGACTTCACAGTGGTTGGTGATTACGCTTTTCTCCCCGTTGTTGTCATGTTCAATAGCTCGGACGCAATAGCCCGGAGCTAAATTTGTATAATTATTTTGACCCCGTGTGGTTGCCGGGTTAGAATAGTGCCACTCCATGTCTTCCCGTGGATGTCGTAAGAGGCGACTAAGGGACTATAGGATTGTAGTACTGTTAGGCGATGGGCTTGCAACCTGTCACTAATACGCTGGTAAACATCTTAGCCTATTTGTGCAAATTGTGGTTACTGAATTGTCAACAACTTTTTGAAGTTGTAATTCCGTAGCTCTGCCTACCCCACTCTGGGATTACAGGCGTGAAGGTATGTATGTATGTATGTATTTTGACAGCTATGCGATTTAAGTGTTTGTTCATAATCATATTATCATTATAGAATGTCTCTCGCCGTAGAGCTAAAAAAAAATTTTTTTATGTAAGTATATAACATTCAACTACCTCAAGTAAATAGCATCTGTATTTTCCATAACGCGGCCGCGGACGGCAACTTTGATTTGTAATTCATGAATATATTATTAAGTTCTCCGCCTGTTTAAATCGAGTTTTCGTGTCTGCTTATTACGCGCTGTCGTGCTAAATATAGAGCAAAATTACAGTAGACTTACTTATAAGAAAAAAAACAGTTAATCTCAAAAAATACATTCAAAGTGCATTCAATTTTTTTTTTTAAACCTACCAGCTGGGAATCGATCTATGTAAAAAAGCAACAATAAACATTCCCTGTTAAAGTAACGTCTGATATTATTCGTAGTTCAGCAGCAAAACATGCCAAAAATACAACTTTTACATTTGCGCAAATTACTATTGACTCATTTAATTTAATTTTAATAAATGCTTTTTACTTATTATAAGGTGTATTTCGTCAATGTTGAGTTATTTATAGACACTCCCAGAAAATGCTAACCCAAATTTAAAATAATCATGTCATCCATAAAATATCTGCTAAATAAATAAAGAAATTAAAGCAAAACTATTCGGTCAAATACAAAAAAAGTCGGTCTCTTATAATTAACAATTCTTTCAAATTAGACTGTAAAAAAGGTGAGTTACTTTGTTTGGTCCATCCCAATTGGTTATTAAAACTGAGGTCCTGGTAAAAAGGGAGTAAGTCTTCAGAAGGTCAAGTGAACACAGGTTTAAGTATTGTATCCGTTTATAAATGTATGTATATACCCTTTTTTATTACGAGTTAAATCGAGCTATAGCCTATTCCATTAGGTTCCCAGAATTGTTAAGCGATGGCAGGTGTTGAATTTACTCTTATGCACAAAAAAAAGTTGGCAAAAATCTTGTTTCTCTTTTTACTATATTGTTTCTATCAAGTCTTCTGTCTTTTTCTCCTGGATGACAAGGAAGGAAGTCTGCGGTTGCTGGCTATCACTGTTCCGCTCGGGGCTTTTTTTCTTTGTCTTTTTTTCATATTTAGGGAGGGAAAATTTCCTCTAATAATAAATGTGCTTGTTTGCGTCTGTCCACGGAGTTTGAGCAAAGTTTTTGATTTAATCGAGATTGTGAAGTATTTTGTGTACTGAAATTAAAAATATATTGAATTACGAATGTGAAAATGTATGTGGTAGCAGAATTATCAACATTTTTATTTGAGTTGATGGTAATTCTGTAGCTCTGCCTACCCCACTCTGGGAATGAAGGCGTGAGTATATGTATGTATGTATGTGTAAGTGTACTTATGTATATGTAAGTATTGTTACGCCGATGGGATAAAGCGTGTCTACCGTTGTTTTCAGGCGAATGATACATGTTTTCAGTCCGTTTCAGGACACCTACCAGATTACGCCTTTATTTTCTGGACCCTTTTTATTTTTTGAAGTATATTTCAGTATATGGCAATTTTCCACTAAGAGTGAAAGATATAGCAAGATAGAAAGAGGCAGAGATACTGAGAATCTTCCACAAGCGTGTGAAAGAGATAACACGATTGGAAATGAGACAAAGGACATCACGATTATAAACAGAACAAGGTAGCAAGGCGTACACCATTCCAGCAACGAATTGTCTCGACGGGTCGAAGTACATCGATCATTCCAGAAGGCATTCTGGAACGATTTGACACGGGTACTATAAAAGAGCGGACCTATTGCAAGTACATTCGTCTTTACTTAGAAAGCGAACAGTGCTAACAAGAGTGACCTAAGTGATCATCTGAGAATTCGAAGTTTATTGTGTGATTATTGTTTGTAACGGTTTAAGTGAGTGCGTTATTAAAGTCTACTTTTGATTAAAGGTCTATTCGTGCGTTTCTATCAGTTATCTACCCGCACGTACGTAACAATATGTACGAATACGTTGTTATTATTTGACCGGCCAAGATAAAGAGTAATTAATTTCTGGTAAATCTACACATGCTTTTTTATATGTCTATGACAGTAATTACGGTAGCCTTTTGGCGGAAATATGTTTGGCGGAATGTATCGTCACTAATAAGGAAGCACAAAGTCACTCAGAGGGCTAAGCTCGGGGATTCTCTGCATGATAGAATCAGAAATGGTGTTATCCGCAGTAGAACTAAGGTTACCGACATAGTCCAAAGAATAGCTAAACTTAAGTGGCAAAGGGCGAGGCACATCGCTCGCAGGACTGATTGCCGATGGGGTCAGAAGGTTCTTGAGTGGCTCCGCGGACCGGGAGACGAGCTGTAGGTAGGCCTCCAACAAGATGGAGTAACGACCTTGTAAGGATCGCGGGAACGCGGTGAATGCGAAAAGCATAAGACCGGTCTGAGTGGAGAGCTTTGGAGGAGGCCTATGTCCAGCAGAGGACGTCTTTCGGCTGACATGATGATGATGATGATGATCGTCACCCAACTGATTCATTTGCCGACCCGTCTTTCCCTGTATACTGTAAATAATTCAGGATTTATGTCAGTGAGATCTTGTAGAATCCTAGAGGTTAGGTTAGGTTAGGTTAGGTTAGGTTAGGTTAGGTTAGTTTAAATTCTGAAATATTTACAGTAACAGAAATAAAAGCGGGTTGGCAAATGAAACCATTGGAAAATATTTCTGTCAAGGCAAACTTATCCCTTTTAATGATGGTAGCGATCTGGATAGATCCCTTCACAATGTCCTGCCACCGCCGACGTAAGTATTTATAGTCGTATATGTCTGTTTGTTTCTTTTAACCACAAACACGCGTGTCTTAATGCTTACAATATCATACTTAAAGGTAAGACCGTCTTATCTTTACCTACTTACCTTACCTACTAATTTAAGCGAAGCTCCATTCTTCCCCGATTCGGATTTTCGTTAATCCGCATACTCCTCCCAAACTATAAGAGATATCAGGATCAAATTTAGCCCGTAACACGACATCTAGCCATCGATGGTTAAGAAATCAATAATTGAAAATCGGACATACCATGGAGGAATAATCACCGAAAATCTGCTCCCATAGAATTTCAATGGAAAATGGGAATAGTACATTACTACAGACGCCGGGAAGTAGGTGGTTGCAGGCCGAGTTCATATAGACGGTCGAGCGAAGCGAGGTCGGATAGTTACGAGGCTGGCAACCCCTTTTCACGGCGAGGTATGTACAGTGCTTTTCTCAAACATATGCAATGAAACAAAAAAAAAAACATCACTCAAAAAACATTTGTGTAATAGGCATTAACGCGGATATTTTTGGTCCGATCCACACAGATACAAAAAAAAACGAATTTCAGCTATTCAGCCTGTTCATAAAACCAGCTGTCATGGCCATATTAAAATTTAAAAAAAATTACTTCCCGGCCTAGGCCTTCAATTTTGTATGAAATTCCTTTACAGTTCTCTCGAGTTGTTCCGTCGGGAACGTGGCACTTTGAAGCCTAAAATAACTAACATAACGCCGACATTACATAGCATGTTTGAGAAAAATAAATTAAAATATCATAGTATTATTAGATTATAAGCGGCGTTGTTCGCTCGTACCCTTTTTGAAGCTTCATCTTTATCTTTAGTTATAGACGTGATGAGAAATCTGCAGCAGCTTCGCTCCATTTAAAATTACCCGGGGACGGCAAATGCACCGAGTAATATAAAGAGGTAAAGCTTGTGACGTTGTAGAGGGTAATCTACTGAACCGATTTTGACAATTATTTTACCAATAGAGAGCCACGTTATTTGTGAGTACATACATACTTACATAAACTCACGCCTTCATTCCCAGAGTGGGGTAGGCAGAGCTATAGAATTACCAACAACTCCAAAAACTTGTTGACAACTCTGTAACCACAATTTGCACAATTAGGCTAAGATGTGTATATTAGTGACAGGTAGCAAGCCCATCGCCTAACAGTACTACAAGCCTTTATTCCCTTAGTCGTTGCTTACGACTTCCACGGGAAGACATGGAGTGGCACAATTCTAAGCCGGCAACCACACGGCAAGCATTTGTAAGTGTTTTTATATTATAATGTGTATTGTATATACGTAAGGTACGCTGCCCTGCAGAGCCTAAACCGCAGTAAGTGCAAAAAGTTCATTTCGAGAAAACGTAAAAAATGTCTTTGAAGTGTAATTTTTCTACCTTTCTAATGTTTTTTGTGTTAATGATTGACTTTCAATAAAGAGTAATAAGCACGAAAAATATGATTATGACAAAAAAAATGCTTTGAGTGTGTCATTAGCTAAAAAAAAAGGTTTTTTCTAAATTCAGAGCCGTTACGGCACTCTGAGTTTTCCCTAAAAAGATGAGTTATACTGACTAAAATGCCGTAAAAAAACCAAGTACTGCAAAAACGTGTGTTATTTTTTGTCAATTGCAAGCTAAGATGCAGTATCAGAGTCATTTACACTGCATTTAAGTCAGTATCGTGATTAAAGTGTATGTGCTACGAACTCCAGGTACTGCGTTTTCACATAAATGAAATGCATATTTTCGAGAAATATAACTTTTATTTAAGTAAACCTGATAGTTTTATAAAAAATAAAGGACGACCGATAATCACACTAATTTTGAGCATATTCTTATAATTATTCTTTGTATTGCAGCTTGACCTTTTCATTGGTACAAATATAACCGCTAATGACTTTGCTGCATAATTAAACTAACACGATTGAGATCAACATTTGTTATAACAACCCAACTTAAAACTGCTAGAAATAAAACTTAGTTACTACGTACTAAAATGCTTAAAAAAACCTTCTAAAATACAAAAAAAACAGTACTTATTGAAATAAGATACTTATTAATCAGATATTTATAATGACATTTATCGCACAGTTATTCTCTTAATTATTTGCATCGCATTAATTGCTTAACATTGTTATTGATAGAAATATTATCGCTAAGTACTGTGGCTTTGCCACAAAATAACTCAACTGAGATCAAAATTATGTTATAAAAACCTAAATTGAAGCAGCAAAGCTGCTAATAGTTATATGTTAAAATTAAAATAAAACCGCCTCAATCATTGGTTAAATTTTAAACTGGCTTAAACACGCATCTTTGCTTCATTATAAAAACTAATTCTATGTTAATTATTAACCACTAAAATACTCGGTAATCAGACTTATAGAGAGTAAAGGCACGCTATTCTATTAATTGTTTTCGAGTTATTAAAGAGATCACACCGTCCGGGTCACTCACGTAAATTTTGTCGAATAACGCTTGAAATGTTTCGGGCTCATGACTAAGGCTCCAGATGAGCCTGAAACATGTCGAGCGTTTTTCGACAGTATATACGTAAGTAACCAGGTGTGATTTCCTTAATGTATCTTACGAAAGTTTTGTTTAAAATTGTTTTTGAGTTGCTTTAAAATATATATCAAAAAATTAAATGTTCTTCTAAAAAATAATACACACATTTGAGATTCAAGAAGATGAAAATAAAGCAATAATAATTTAGTTGATTTCAGAGTCTTGAAAGTACCTAATTCTATCCAATGATATTATATTATTTTACTTTATAATATCTGGGAGACAATCTCACATAAATATACCTAGTAGGGGAGACCGGGGACAATTGAAACGATTTGACTTTGACTGCCTGTTGCCGTTTTATTTTTAAAGTTAGAAAGATGTTTGCCATAATTATTTCAAGGTTAGTTATCTGGTTCCTAAATAAAGTATATTTGGTAAGTCTATCATTAATAGTTATTTTACAATAATTTAATAAAGAGAATGGGGGAATGTGGTTCAATTGACCTCACACCGTTGTTAATTGAAACACTATGTAAGGTCAATTGAAACACCGTAATATCTTTGACACAATGAAAGTAATGTTATCAGTCCTACTCGTTTTCATCGCTATATTGGTATATAATACGACCATCAAAAGTTCACAAGCATAACATAAACATATCGTCATTTATAAGCATCAGAAAATCTCGATCATCAAACGCAGATAAAAAAAAATATATGACTTGTAGCTTTCTTTGTTGCTGGCTACCTTATACATAAAGCTTAATAGAAAATAGTTTGAATGTTATAATAAGCTATAATGATATGGAATTATGTTAAAAATACATAATTATACTACATACAAAAATGCTTGTTTCAATCATAACAGTGTTTCAATCATAACTTAATGAATGGATAAACTTGAAACGTCGGGATTTTAAATAATATACACAATATAATCGGTTAAGATCGTTTTATTATAAAACAAAAACAGTTACAATAAAAATAATACCACGGCTACTTATATGCCGAATTAAAATAAAATCAAAAACGTAATTCCTCTTGCATGTAGTTGTAACACATCAGCTGTATAGACTGTTCGACATTCTATATTTGAAATTTGACATAAATTCCATTCTAGTTTTGTACACAACTTCATGCAAGAGGAGCGTTACTTAAGTTTTTCACCTATTCGTCAGAATGATAGTAAGTAGTAGGTACACATACCGGACTAATACCAAAAGTGGCACCTATATCTATACTTCTATAATATTAATATGAATAAAGTAACTCTGTCTAGTGGTTTATTTATCCAAATCACGGGCAAAAGTTAGTGTAGGTATAATAATTATTGACCATGAAAGAAATCATTATAAAAAAGAAGCCATTTGCGCAAATTCATTTTCACATTTATTAAATAAAAACATGCGTCAAATACAGAACCACCTCATATTTAAAGGCGACTATATTTGGGGACGATTAAAACGCCAGGACGAATGAAACGTTTCAATCGTCCACATGCAAGTTGTTCCTACCATCCCCAAATCACAGTTTTTAATTCAAGGTCAAATATTAAACGCAAAAACAACTCGAACACTGATAATTGGCAATAATAAACATTCGTTAATTTATCACAATCACGCTAAAATAGTTAAATCAGTTAAAATACAAGAACAAACAAAGTTATTAACAAATATACAAGATGAGAAATACTTACTTTTGACCGCGAAAAAATTAAATCGCTCCGTGACACCGCTGCGTTGCTCGGTCGCTCGCGCTCTACTGACCATAGATTAAGATATGGCCGGCGGAGTCCTGAGTGTTGCGTCATACTCGTAGGTATTATAGTTTTTGAGAAATTTGACTTGTTTCAGTCAT
Organism: Acleris emargana; assembly: GCA_927399475.2. Taxonomy (NCBI): domain Eukaryota; kingdom Metazoa; phylum Arthropoda; class Insecta; order Lepidoptera; family Tortricidae; genus Acleris; species Acleris emargana. Next base: position 4,731,730 of record OV656858.1, read on the forward strand.
GACGTGTTTCAATTGTCCCCGGTCTCCCCTAACAAAGGAATCTCTAGGCTTGTACAATCGAGTTCATAAATTTTTCACTTCACTTTAGTACCTTGTCTATTAAAGTGACAAGGTATTAAAGTGTACATATACTCGTATTTATGAAGTGGACTGTAAGTACTATCGATAGGAAGCACTGATAAACATGCTTATATAGATAAATAAATACTTGAAATTTGACGTAAACGGAAACAATAAGAACAAAACTAACACTAAATACCTAAAGTAATGATCTGTAACTTAGAACATTATGAAGTTAAAATCGGAACTACATAGGTATCATAACATTAACTAAGTCAATCGGATAACTAGCAGATAATCAAAATTGGATTGCATGAAACGATTTGGATTCATTGGTTGAAAAATAAAGAAACGTAGGCATTAGGTATAGTAGTATAGTAGGCTATTTTATCATCGACCATAACCTAGTCCGCTCACTAAATAAGTAATACCTAATAATGAACACTAGCCTTTTCAAAAAACTAAAATATGTAAATCAATGTACGTTAATTACGAGCCTATCCATCGCCGTGGTATAATTTTGATGTACCTACTTACTTGAAAAACCAAGCGCCGCGCACCTGCCCTCCTCGCACGGCGTCTAGGACACGACTGACTGTGCAACAAATACAGACTAAGGCGCAGTAAAGGACAACACAACCATGGTACAACTTTAAGAAATTTATTGAATTGCCATCTAAAGGGCAGTAAATACAGACTGATACTGCACTTTAGACAGTAATTTGGTTTCTTATTAACTAATATGTTACCGGTTAAACGTTAGTAAAAAGTCTTGCTACTGCGGTTTAAATAGTAATTACTAAGGGACTTAGATAGAGATGAGCCGACTAAAATTAAGTATTAACTCCTAAACTGCGCTTTAGTTAGTAAACACAATGTCAAGATTTGTTAAGAATACTTCTTAAAACTCACTTTCCGTACATCTAACTGCAGTTTAATAAGGAAATAATTGATAAAATGAATAAAATGAGGAACGCAGTTCATGATTTTTAATACAAAAATCTGTTGCTGCATTTTAATAAGTTATCTCATGAAAGAATTGATGGTTGCCGTAAAGCTAAATTGCACGTAAAATAACACACTTACTGCGTTTTAACTAGTAAACCTTTGGAAAACTGAAGTTGAAAGGCCAATTGCGGCGTTTTAGGTGGTTTCAATATGGATTATTCATTGAGCACTTGTACGTACTGCATAACTATGTTTTTTTTTAAATATATTTCCCGTTGTCTGAATCACACACCGAATAGATATACATATGCGTATTGATCTCGTGATTAAAAATAACGAAAAAATTTTTTTTTAAATTTTTGCAGTTACTGCGGTTTAGGCTCTGCAGGGCAGTACGGTACGGTAAGTCGGAACTAATAATTTGCACTAAACCTAACGTTTGCATATTCTAAAGGCTTCATACTTTCGATTAGTATGTAATTTGTCTATTTAACAAGTAATTACTATTTAAAAAAAGTTAATTTTTAATTATATAAATAGTGGGCTGAAATTTTTCAAGTAACCTACTCGCCATTATTTTACTTACCATATTAAAATTGAAATAAAATTATTTTTATCGAATGAACAGCTGGGTGAAGGTCATCTCCTTCTTAGACGGACGGATCAGGTCAGATCTTAGACCAATATAACTAAGTATGGAGCTTAGACATGTTGTAAAAACTAGAACTTTGACTCCATTACATCACACTGACATACTCAGTCCTACACAGTCTCCAAACCCGCGAGGTTGTACATTTATTTGAAATGCATAATGCCTGCATGCATCTGTGAGGTGTTATTTATTTTGACGTAGTTTTGTAAGAAATTTTAAACATTATTGTTGCTTGAACATAACATGATATTTTTTATCACTAGTTGGTTGTATAAATCAATGATTATAATGGTATTAAATCATACGTGATAAGGACAACTGGCGAATACATAACAAGTACTACGACATATGTTGCTCGTTATCTATGTAACGGTAATTAGTTCCAGCTAATTGAACATCGTTAGATATCTCACATGAGAGGAGTAATCTCGATGGAAGCTAACGGGAATAAACGGGAGCCTGATTTTTGGTGAAATGTATCATTTCTAAAAAAACATTTTGGATTATTTTTGTTTTTCTCGCGAGGTTGCCGGGTTAGAATAGTGCCACTCCATGTCTTCCCGTGGATGTCGTACATTGAGAATAGATTCGTTAGTTTGGCCTTGGTTAGCAAATGCCCTTACTAAAGAACCGTCAACTATACAAGCTTATCTTAAAAATAAGAGTGTCTTGGTGTCTATTACGGTGTGTGTGGATAATAAATAAATAAATACATATCAGCGGACAATGTCACACCCATTGACCTAGTCCCAAACTAAGCTCTAGGCTTGTACTATGGGTATTAGACAACGATATAAGTACTTATATAGAGAAATACATACTTAAATACATATAAAACATCCATGACTCAGGAACAAATATAGCCCTTACCGGGATTTGAAACCAGGACCGCTAGCTTTGTAGGCAGGGTTACTAACAACTAGGCCAGCAGCGTGTCGTCGATAGAATTGGAAGTCCTCAAAACGTGTCATCAGAGGGGTTATTATGACATAGCTATGCACTATACAGTTCAGTTTACGGTGACAGAAAAGGACAGAGATATACCTATAACTGCTATGGCTCTGTCCTTTACGTTTGTTTTCAAACAAAACCCATTAAGCTTGAGTAGTTAATTTTGCCTCAGTAAATATCATATAATGACCGTGCTTAAAAAAAGAGTTGATGTCAAAAGATTTTTTTTTTTCATTTAAATTAAGTTTTTACAAATTAGATTCGATCTGAACCCTGAAACTTTATGTATATACGCTCTGTTAATTCCCTATCATTCCAATTTGAGACAGTCGGCATTGATATATTCATTTAAGGCCAGACAGATGGAATCAAACTAAAATTTATCACGTACGGCGGTAATGGGAAATGTAATAATGTGCGCCGTCTCGGCTTGGGCAAGGGCCCTTACTCACTGGGAGGGAAATTTAAACAAATATTAGACGTAAGGAAATGAGCCAGTTTTTTTCATTAACGACACTATCAAAACACTATAATTAATATTACATACATACATACATAAACTCACGCCTGTACTCCCAGAGTGGGGTAGGCAGAGTTACAGAATTACCAACAACTCCAAAAACTTGTTGATAACTCTTTAACCACAATTTGCACAATTAGGCTAAGATGTTTACCAGCGTAAGTATTAGTGACAGGTTGCAAGCCCATCGCCTAACAGTACTACAAGCCTGTATTCCCTTAGTCGCCTCTTACGACATCCACGGGAAGACATGGAGTGGCACTATTCTAACCCGGCAACCACACTATGTACACATACAACACCGGTATTATATTGTTTTTGTTTATGATTTTATTTGATTAATTTGGAAAAAAAAAGCTGGTCAAGTGCGAGTGGAACTAGCGCAGCGAGGGTTCCGGACAGACGGTTTTTTTTTGCATCATAATCACACCTTTGACATTTTTTTATGGCACAGGAAGGCAAACGAGCACACAGGCCACGTGATGGTAAGTGGAAACTGTGACCCATAGACATTTGCATTCACAAGACCGCAATCAACTCAATTGTACTTGTGGGAGGACCTTGTGCGGGGTCCGTCCGGGTTGGTACCACAATTTTATCCATTAACCTACCGCTAAGCAGCATTGTTGTGTTCCGGTTTGGGGATAAGACAGCCGGTGAAATTACTAGCATAGAGGCATTCCATCTTAGTCCTCAGGGTTGGCAACACATTTGCAGTCTTGTGAATGCGAATGTCTATGGGTCACAGTTTCCACTTACCATCAGGTGGGCTGTGTGCTCGTTTGCATTCCCATGCCATAAAAAAAAAAAAAAAAAACATAAGACTCCAAATGAGTTGCTAACCCTGAGGACTAAGATGAAATGCCTCTATGCTAGTCATTTCACCGGCTGTCTTATCCCCAAACCGGAACACAACAATGCAAACACTGCTGCTTGGCGGTAGGTTAATGGATAAGATGGTGGTACCAACCCGGACGGACCCTGCACAAGGCCCTCCCACAAGTAACGTATTACCGTTTTAACGTAAGAACAAAAACTTAAAAACGTTAAAAAAATCCTGTATGTTGAATGTTCAATGTCACCGTTTTAATTATAACACAATATTCCGTAAAAATATCAACCAGCTGTCTATTACTTTTCAAAAATTATAGCTTTTTAAAGATAGGACAGACGGAAAACGTGTTGGTTTAGTTTGGGTTTTAAAGTGGGGTTCCCTTTATATTATATTCCGTTAATATTGGGTCCTTACCTATGAAATTGGCGTTTTTTTTACGTGTTTTATTTCGTACGGAATTTATTCATTTCAATTTTAACTTCCAAATTCTTTATAAATTTCATTAATACACTATGCAACAAAGGTTTTAGATACAAATAATATAGTTCAACTTCTTACTTAATGTTTAAAATTAAAGTGTGAACTTAACTCTTTTTATGTGCTGCAAGTTCAAGTGTTTCAATTACGCATAGTTTTATGAAGCTAACTACTTTTTAAGTAATTAAGATATGTATAATATAGCTTAGAAGTGTCCAATATTCCTGACAGAATTTTGTTTGGTTTGCATTTGACGTTACTAAATAATCCGCAAAATTAAATGTATGAAAACCACCGTTTTCATAAAATTCTCCGTATAAAACGCCAATTTCATAGGTAAGGACCTAATAAGCTTGTCTGACTAGCATAAAGTAATTCCATCTTTGTCAAAATTGGTAACGTATTGCAAGTATGTATCTGTTCGGCCTCAATGCCAATTTATGAGGTGGATTTAAAATATAGGCTTTAAATGATACTCTATAATATTATACAACATTGACTGGTACTATAATAAATATAGGTAGTAACAAGAAAATGTGAATACTGTTACCCCGATGGGATAAAGTTCCCCCTCTACTTTAAATCGTAAATTTTGGTGGTTTGGAATTCAGTCTTTACTTGGAAAGCGAACAGTGCGAACAAGAGCGACCTAAGCGCCCATCTATTAGAAGTTTATTATGCGATTATTGTATAGAACTGTTTAAGTGAGTGCGTTATTAAAGTCTACTTTTGATTATCAGTGTGTTTTTATTTTTTATTTTTTTTATAGCATGGGAAGGCAAACGAGCACACAGGCCACCTGATGGTAAGTGGAAACTGTGACCCATAGACATTCGCATTCACAAGACTGCAAATGCGTTGCCAACCCTGAGGACTAAGATGGAATGCCTCTATGCTAGTCATTTCACCGGCTGTCTTATCCCCAAACCGGAACACAACGATGCGAACACTGCTGCTTGGCAGTAGGTTAATGGATGGTTCGTGCATTTCTATCCGTTACCTACCCCCACGTACGTAACAATACGTTGTTTTACAATTTTCTTAGTCCATCGTGCGGTCTCCATTACAGTACGCTCGCATCGAAAACGCTCATAATTCGTCTCAAGTTAAATCTCATCTCGCGCAAATCAAATATTTAGCCAAGACGGTATTGCATGTTTGTTCGCGAGTGTATTTATTAGGAAATGACATCATTACAAGGGTGATCAAATTTACCAAAAAATACATCAACGATCGCGTGTTTGATTTAGTTTTAAATTATGAATAATAAATTTCATTATTAAAATAATACATTGCTAAAACCGCTGTAGAACTAAGGTTACCGACATAGCCCGAAGAATAGCTGAACTGAAGTGGCAGTGGGCGGGGCACATCGCTCGCAGGACTGATGGCCGATGGGGCCAGAAGGTTCTTGAGTGGCGTCCGCGGACCGGGCGACGAGCTGTAGGTAGGCCTCCAACAAGATGGAGTGACGACCTTGTAAGGATCGCGGGAACGCGGTGGATGCACAAAGCACAAGACCGGTCTGAGTGGAGAGCCTTGGGGGAGGCCTACGTCCAGCAGTAGACGTCATTTGGCAGACATCATGATGATGATGATGATGATGATGATGATTGCTAAAACTAATATTTTCCTACAAATTTTATATGATTTAAAATGTAAAATGGTGAATGAAAATGGATCAAATAATACAGACCAACTTTGAGATAACTTTTAATTTTCCTTCCTGAACCTTGTACTCGATTAGGTAAGGTTACCTCCACGGTTCTCCCCCAGTCTACGTGTAATTGCTAAACTCTTCACATAATCGATATTTCCTCTATTTACTCAGCCATAAACTAACGAGCTCTCTCCACTACGCGGTACATCGTATCGAAGACGTTGATTAGGCCGCAGTTGGGACTCGTGTTGCGCAAATCGAATATTTGGTTGATAGTGCAGATATTATGGTTGGTTTGAAAGTAGCACCAATGAAAGGAAAGTTGAGGAGTAATAAATATATTGGTAAGGTATGGACAATACATGTAATGATGAGGGACGAAGGAAACATAACTAAAAGAGTGATGATAATGAATAAAGATGGATATAAGGTTAAAGAAAAACTAAAAAAACCGGGCAAAAGCATGTCTGACCATGCTTAGTGTAAGGTTCCGAAGCCGTTACTAAATCTCTATATAAAGTTATTTGGTTTAGTTGGTATAAACACTTTAGTCGCCCTTATTTCAGGAATCAATAATTATCTACCTAGTCGTAATAGTTTTTCTTTAAAATTCGTTGTAAGCGCTTTTGTTAAAGATATTTTTGAAAGATCTATCCAAAGACACCCCTCAGTATGGGGAAGACGAGAAAAAAATAATACATCTCCATGTTACGGGAAGCGCAAGAAGGTAAAAAAAATATTATTTTTACGTTTTCATTTTACCACTTTGTTGGCGTGACCAGTATGTATATTCATGCCAAATTACAGCTTTCTAGTACTAAGGATCTCTGAGCTAGGCTGCGGACGGACGGACGAACATTTGAATGGATTGTAGAAACCATGATAGTGTGTATGAATGGTGTGAGTACGAAGTTAACAGATAGAGAAGAGGGAAAGAAAAAAACATATTGTGTCTACCCCGCCTAGTGAAGAACAAGGACAGGATAATTACAAATATTATGGTGCAGGAACGGATATCGATAAAAAGTAGTGTATTTTTCATTAGACAATATCACGCAAATTGTAGTCTGGATATTAGAAGAGGATAGACATACTTATTTACTAGAGGAGCATCTGTTTTTCATTCAAATTCAAATATTCATTATTAATACTCGCGTTAATCATGCAAATATTCCCCGATAAGGGTCCCGGGGGGACTGCCAGCTTCGTAGGCAGGACCAACTGGATAATATAAAAAAATACAGATAATTGTAAGCCACACTTCCAGCCTAGCATATACATAATAGTATGTTATAATTATTAAATATTATTATGTTTTGTTCGCATTTTTTTTTGAATATTTGGTATTTTGACTTTAGTGAATAAAATAAAATAAGGTGTTGGCATAAGAAGTAAAGCTTTTAGTGTAAAAGTCATAAGCATCATGTATTTTATTGATAAATGTTGAATAATTTCGAACCAATTTAAAGAACATCTGTTTATTAATTTTGCTATATTATTTTCAGGTTTTGAGAACATCCTGTAGTTTTATTTCAAATGAGATGTAATTATCACTCAATTTTAAGAAACAGAACCTTAATTAAAAAATTAACCCGTACAAAAACTTTACAAAGTAGCGAATATTGATTTCACGTTAAATCTAGCCGCAATTAAGACTGATAACGTATTCCACCTCAGAGTTAGAATAATTACTTTAGTTACAAAGTTAACACGCGAACGGAATAACTAATTCATTCACAATTCAAATTTCCCTTTAAACAATATTTCCAAACGTCACTCAAAATGTCACAAGCTTCAAGAGAAAGTGTCTAACGTCAAATATTACAAATCCATCACAAGAATATTTGTCAATGCCATTGAAAATGTTTCACAAAAAACCAACAAACGTAAACAACTGGTAAAATTGACTGACAACCCAAAAGGATCCGTATGTCAACGAAATAAATCAGCCTATAAGTTTCCATGTTAATTTCAAAACGGAAAAATTAACGTGGCGTTCTGTACAAGGGAAGTCAATTTAAGTTTGAGGAGAAGTTCTTAATGTTTTCATGAATTAGGAATCAAAAGTTGTGTGGCTGACGGTACAGGGTGATTGTGGGAGATAAATTAACTCAACTTAAGTAGGTCAACGGTGTTATAGTTTTCTTTTGTTTAGGTTTTTGTAAAAACTATGTCAGGTTTAACGTTATAAAAAAAATGGTCAAGTGCGAGTCGAACTCGCGCTCATAGGCTTTTTTAATAGGTTCAAGAAGGCAAACAAATTACCAGATGGTTAAAGGGATCTCTGACATTTGGATTCTCAAGACTACTGTCCCAAGACTGCAATCCTAAGGGCTGTATTAATAAACTGATCTTGACTGTAATGCTCAAGATGCGTCAAAAATAACAGTTTCCTATGGTTTGCCGTTTACTTTTACGTATCTTGTGATGAGCATCGCAGCCGAGATCAGTTTATTAATACGGCCCGTAAACTGCATTCCTAAAACTACAAATGCGTTGCCGACCCTGAAGACTAAAATGAAATGTCTTGACGCTAGTCATTTCACCGGTTGTGTTATCCCCACACTGCACTGGAACACAACAAAGTTATTACTGTTGCTTGGCGGTAGGTTGAAGTATAAGATAGTGGTTACAATCCGGACGGATCTTGCACAAGGTCCTACCACCACTAAATCATTGCATACATACCTTCACGCCTGTAATCCTGGAGTGGGGTAGGCAGAGCTACAGAATTAATGACAGCTTTAAAAACTTGTTGATAATTCTGTAACCACATTCTGAACAAATAGGCTAAGATGTTTCAGACTATTATGTCTATACCATTATTGAATTTTGGATAATTCCATTCGCGTACCTGTCACGGATCAAGAAACAGTGATTGTTGAGTTCGAATGTTTCTTATCATCATCATCATCATCATCATCATCATCACCATCATCATCATCATCAACATCATCATCATCATAGTCGTCGTCGTCGTCGTCATCACCATCATCATAGTTGTGGGAGTACCTTGTGCAGGGTCCATCCGGGTTGGTACCACCATCTTTATCCATTAATCTACCGCCAAGCAGCAGTGTTGGCATTGTTGTGTTCCGGTTTGGGGATAAGACAGCCGGTGAAATGACTAGCATAGAGGCATTCCATCTTAGTCCTCAGGGTTGGCAACGCATTTGCAGTCTTGTGAATGCGAACGTTTATGGGTCACAGTTTCCACTTGCCATCAGGTGGCCTGTGTGCTCGTTTGCCTTCCAACGCAATAAAAAAAAAGTTGTAGTTTTGGCAAACAGTTTTTGCCAAGCTGATTCATTGTATTATGGGGCTTCTAAACGGGCCATGTTTTGCTGCAATTTGTGGCCGGTAACTAGTGCTGTCTTACTCTTACGTATGTTAGAGTAAGATACGTATAGTTGCCAGCCACACATTGCCGTGAAAATGTTGCTCGTTTAGAAGCGCCCTTATACAATCTTAGACAGCAGTCTCGTAGCGCTACGAAACAGCTACGCCGTAGGTACAGTTAGCGTAGCAGCTGTCTTGTATTGAATACGAGATAACAACGTCGTATTTTCAAGATTACACATCCGTTTCTAACTTTAAGACCAAGGTTATAGGATATAGGAGGTGTGTTATGATTTGCATAAAAACGAATGTACTCGTTTTCTATTTGCATAACACCAATTGAATTCAATAACTATAACTAACGATACAATCATTGTTATACTTAACAACGAAATGCATTAATTGTAAAATCATTATGTTCATAAGTTGTCATTTTTAACGTCTTTGCTTACTTCTTTAGGTGGTCACAGTTCTAACCTTATTTAACGTAGTATTTTTTTTTTAACCTAAAACTCATAATAACCACAAAATGATAGTTATGATAACTGACAATGAATGTAAAGTTATTTCATTTGAAAAGTGCAAAAGGGTGGATCAACTTTTTGTTGTTGTTATTCTGTCCCGTAAGCCAGGAGACAATAGTGATAGAGTTTCTTAGAAAATATGTTATAATATATACTTCCAGCACACTCAGGAGAAAGGCCATATAAGAATGGGTGTGTAATTGCCAATAAAACAGTTTTTTTGTGGACTTATATCCTTTGAAATCATGGTTTTAAAGAGTGACCCAGGAGAAGTCACCATGGCAACGAGCTACAAAGAAAAGTTGATTGACCCAAAAACTGAATGGTTTGTGGCAATTAAGTGAGTAAGACTGTGATAGCGATACTTTTGTTATATATCTAGGGCTCTATTCCACTCGTTAAAACCAAATTGTTTTTGACATATTATCATATTGTTTCTAACTCGGCTGCCATTACTGTCAAATATATAAGAGCTATCGAAACGTTGACAATACTATATGGTTTTACCAAGTATAATCCTACGCATTCTACTAATATTATAAATGCAAAAAATTGCGTGTGTGTCAGTTTGTTACTCCTGAAGGACTTACAGCGTGAACGCTGTAATGACTTGACGAAATTGGATGAAATTAGCAATGGATAAAAAAAAAAGATAAGATAAAAGACATGTAGGCCACACGGGCACTTTTACACGTCAAAGAATCTACCAGCGCTTCACAAGAGGAGACCACTGATGAGAAGAAACGCCGCAAGAAACTCGGCAGTCAGTCATTTTTTAAATATATTTAATGTTACAATGGTATACTTAGTCTAGCATTATATAAATCTATAAATATTAAATTAAAAAGTATATTAAATAAGCTGCGTAGTTTCAGCAGGAAAACACAGTAAATCTTGCGAGAGAGATAGAGGGAGAAGAAAAAATAATAATAATAAGAGAACACCTACCTAGGTGTAAGTATATAAGACGGTGCAAGACGATCACATAAGATTGATATGTTTTCCTACATCAACGGTGTCCCCTAGACAAGATAAAGCTACTGAATTTGAAAAAAATATAAATAATATTAAGTTTCGGGTTTAGGCCAAGCATTTTTGTCTATTAGATAGTCCTCGATATGGAGATTTCTTATACCCTGGATTAACACATAGACTACTTTAAATAACAGAAAAATTTCAAGGTCCCGAAGAATTAACGTTAATCGAAATCTAAGCAGACGAAGCCACGGGCACAAGCTAGCTTACAATAACGAGGGCTCAGTTACCCTATCCTATCCTACAAAGTCTAATGCAAATTTGGATTGTCTAAACTTTTTTGCTTACCGATAGCTTACAAAAGTTATTAAACGAAATATGGGAACATGAACATAATAATATCAACTTCGTGTTAGCAATCGATTAAAAACTTTGCTTCTGAGGCTTAACTCAATTAAAAGTTGTTCTGTTAAACTTTTAGGTAATGTTACAGGAAATCTAAGGATGAATAAATACATTTAAAAAAACAGGGGACAAATTGTATTTATTACTTTATTTTATTTATTTTATGGCATAGGTAGGCAAACGAGCTCACAGGCCACCTGATGGTAAGTGGAAACTGTGACCCATGCACATTCGCATTCACAAGACTGCAAATGCACTGCCAACCCTGAGGACCAAGATGGAATGCCTCTATGCTAGTCATTTCACCGGCTGTCTTATCCCCAAACCGGAACACAACAATCCCAAGCAGCAAAGTAGTCCTATAATTTTATGCTTATATGATTTGAGATCTTTTAAGAGTTCGATAACCACAAATTACATGATTCAAGATCTTTTAAAAGTCGGATAACCGCAACTTATATAATGCTATCGTATAACAATCTTATAAAAGCGATTCTATTCCAATTAATCATATTATTATGTTTTATCCGATCTTTAAACGACAGAATCATTAAAGCATGTAGAGAAGTCGAGTAGACGTTTACACGGTTGTTTTACATAACGATCTAGTCGTATAAGGGATAGTGACATAACTGCATTTTTAATGCTTTTAAATGACACATGGGGCATGTAAAATCCTTTTATATGGCCTTTATTCGCCAATCAAAACAAATCAAATAAAAGTGTTATAGGTTGCTATTACAGGACTATGAGGTTGTAAAAACAACACTTATACAAATAGAACAAATTACCCAGCAATAATTGGCAATATTTTTGGTCATTTAAAAACACGACTAAACGTCAACTCAAAACCTTATATTATATGTATAACGACTTTATTTATTAAACATCGCCTATATAAGACTCTTATACAAATCTTAGTCGATTTATTGGTAGTGTAAAATTCTTTTACTAAACTTTTATATGGCAGGTCGAGTAACGGTATTGTAGTTCTTGTTAATCGAACATTAATATCTATTAATCGCAATTATATGACTGAAATTTCATATTACTGTGGCCATCATTACTTTTAGTCAACGTTTTTCCTTAACTGCATGAAGCAAATCATAAAATTTATTTATAAAAATGGAATGGGAAAAGTGGTTAAAGTTTAAAAGAAGCGGTGGTTATAGGAGGAAAGTGACAAAAAAGCATAGAAGTACAATATCTAAGGTCGAGACCATCGAATGTGCTCGTTTTGGTTCGGACAGTCAAGTGACAAATGATATTGTGACAGAAAGTGGTTCAGTAGTTTTTTTAATGAATTACAATACACAAGTGAAGAAGATAACGCTACTTCAAATTCTGTTACCACATCACTAGATACTAATTCAGAGCATAGTGATGATTTTAATGAACATCTCTGCAACTTAGAATGCCGCACTGAAATTACGAAATGGGCTTTGGATAACAATATTTCACATAGCGCGCTAAAAGAACTTAGCGACATATTAAATAAAAGAATTCCACATATAATGCTTTCTGACCCCAGAACTAGCATTGTACCGAAAAGTTACTTCTCAAATTGTGAAAGTTTCATATGAGAAATTCTCGGAAATTTCTAAGAATATTCTTAAATTTTGTATGGAAAGAGAACATTCTCAACGCTCTCGCATGTTTCCAATAATATTCTCAGTAATTTCTTAAGAAAATGTCTTTACTTCTAAGAATGTTCTGCAACTTATACATTGCTACCCAGAACACTCCTCTGTACAAACAGTGAAAAAATATGCGTAACTCCTGTAGATACTGGAAATTATTGGCACAATGGTCTTATAAACCAAATAAAGGAAATTTTACAAAACTCTATACGCGTAGGTTTAATTTACTACACTTACGCGTCACGTTGCGCATATGCCGATTCGGCATGCCTACTAAATGCACGCGAACTCAAAAATAATACTTCCTAAGTAATTTGATGAATGTCATGTACCTTTACATAGCTTTTACTGTTAGGTTCTTATAATAAATTCAAAATAAGTTTATTGTTAGAAAGTAAGTTAAAAATGAGTTTCGAGCTAGCCTTAGAGAACCCTAAAACAAACAATAATGGCGTCAGGTTAGCTGAATAAGTAACTATTACTCAACAATTTAGATGAATAGTTGTAATGAACGCAACTTATGTGTCGAATAACAAACAATTAATTGTTACCACATATTTTTTATAAATAAATAATATTTAAATTGAGCAAATAGAAGGGGGGCATTAAAATTAAACATAACATTAGTAAAACTTAGTCGATAAACTGGTAGCCGTTTATGAATATGACTATACTTCACGTTTATATGCTCTTAACATTATTTACCAAAATAGTAGTAGAAAACATGAAACTTAAATACTTACCAGCAATTTTTCCTCCGAATAACACAATTAAATATATATTTCCCCACCGCATTTCCCAATTAAATATATAATCTGCTCTAATATGATCCATAGATCATTTAACTGTCATGAAAATTGCAACTAAGGGACTAACTAGTCATATTAAAAGCTTCCATAGTGATATAAATCGCTGTTATGCGGCTTAATGGCCATATTATTAGCGGTTATTCAATTCAGTAGATATGTAATAATCATATAACATGCTTTAATTGAACAATTGAGTGTTATAGAAGTCAGCGTTACCCCTTCTATATGACATATTGGATAGTTATATGATAATTATGCGATGTGTATACGACCAGTAAGTCGAGTAAAGTGCGCCCAAATCGCGTTATATAAACGTGTATATGATGTTTATATGACAATATTTAATCCGATAAGACTGAATAAGAAACGTTGTCTCGATCATTAAAGAACATATTTTGCTGCTTGGGATGCGAACACTGCTGCTTGGCGGTAGGTTAATGGATAAGATGGTGGTACCAACCCGGACGGACCCTGCACAAGGTCCTCCCAAAAAAGGGATAAAAAAAAATAGTAAAAGGGATTCAAATCTCATTACTAACCAGCGGGTTATAATGACTTACTTTAGGTGAGGTTTTCATGATATATAATTGGGCATTTTCGAGCATGTGGTGTGAAAAGTTTATTTAAATACCACCTGTACATATCATCATGTCAGCCAAAAGACGTCCACCGCTGGACATAGGCCTCCCCAACCCAAGGCTCTCCACTCAGACCGGTCTTGTGCTTTTCGCATGCACCGCGTTTCCGCGATCTTCACAAGGTCGTCACTCCTGTAGTTGGAGTTTCTTGCGGCGCTTCTTCTTCGCAATGATGGTCTTGTCCGAAGCGCTAGTAGATTCACTCCATATTACCGACGTGTAAAAGAGCCCTCATGTGGCCAATTTACTGAACAAATATTTTGAATTTTGTACGTATACATGATGGAATTCAATAAGTAATTGAGTTTTGAGTGCTTGTGGAAAGCACTATACAAACGCCGGTTGGGAAGGATACTCGTCCAGAAACTATTTGCTTCCTGGCCTACAATAATAAACTATTTTTTTAGTCTCATAAAACAAAGCCTCGATAGAATAAAAATGAAACTTATCCATCCATAAAATATCTATCACGGTATCAGAACACTCCAAACACGACTATTTACTTTGACAAACGGTGCCATCTAAGCAAAACGCGCGCTTCCCAAACTGTTAGACCGCGGTATCGAAAATCAGATCTTAGGAAATTTATAACTCTGTGACGGGTGCCAAATGCGGTTAGCCTTGGGGTATAGGGTGCTGATGTTTTAAATTTTATGGATATAAAGGTATTTGATTTTTGGTTCTCGAATTAGTGAGGTACCTATCATATTATTTGGTAATTTTTATTACGATAACATTTTGGCTTTTAACTAATAATTATGGTTAGGTACGGCGACGGCACCAATGATGGACACTTTTAGCTTTTATCAAAATAAATGAATAACCATCATCATCTGTAAAATAAGAATCAATTGTCCATTATTGGTGCCTTGTCCATTACTGGTTCCATCACCCTAGGTAGTTCAGGTTATGCAAACACAAAAAAAAAACGTAACCATTTTTATGTTAGGCACCTAAAGGAAAACCCTGTTGTAAAATTGGAAAGAACCCTAATTTTTGATAACATATGGGCATATTGAATATTTTAAAAACATCTTGACAACACGTCATATACACACATAAACTTACGCCTTCATTCCCAGAGTGAGGTAGGCAGAGCTACAGAATCACCAACAACTCTAAAAACTTGTTGACAATTCTGTAACCACACTTACACAATCAAGCTAAGATGTTTACTAGCGTATTAGTGTCAGGTAGCAAGCCCATCGCCTAACAGTACAACAAGCCTTTATTCCCTTAGTCGCTTCTTACTTCCTCCACGGGAAGACATGGAGTGGCACTATTCTAACCCGGCAACCACACAGGACAATAGGAAAAGGATCTTGATATTGTTTTTATTTTGAACTGAATAAACATGAACGGGTTCATCGATGAAAAAAAATACTTTAGTAATATTTTCAATGATAAGTGTAGCTCATATTCTAGGCTAACTCCATTAAGATAACTCGATATATATATATAAAAAAAAAGTTTAATACCGTTTTATTAAATAAGCGTGTTACACTAGCAGCTATGCCACAAAGCTTATTGTTAAAAGCTGCTAGTTAAAAGTTACTCTACAGGGTGTTTATTTCTGAGTAGCATCAACATCCCTATTCCTCTCATTTCTCTCACTGGCCAGTATCGCGCGAGCTACGGAGCGAACCGAACGTGTTCCATGTTCAAACCGTTGGCGGGAAATCCTTTCGTGACAGTTGTTTTTCTTTTTAAATTACGTTGGGATTGCAACGGATACTGTTTTTGATCCTGCCAGGTGAGTTTTATAATAAAAATAAATAAAAACATTTTTATATTCTAGAGGTGTTTTTGAGATTGTTACAGGAAATTTTAAAAACTGATATTCATAGTTTTGCGATACGGTATATTTGTAGATTTTATCATATATATTTGATACCTACGTTTGGTTTGTTCTCGCATGTTTTTTGGGTTTTCTTTGTCCACGAAAATCTTAGAAGTATTTTGTCATTGTAATTCTGAAGCTAAATATCCGTTTTAAGTGTAAATTTAGAGTAAATAAATAAATTGCATATCAACTTAATGTATAATAGTAATGCTTATTACTACGGTTTTAAGACACTTATTATACTTACTTTGTCACTAGATAAAAATACGATAAGCGAACTCGTTTTCTTTTAGTGGCAACACTTAAATCTTGAGTTTTTTTTAATCAACTATTCAACTAGAGATATGCTTTTTTTCAAAATCAAACGTCATGAATGACTATTCGATACATTTTATTTAAACAAGATTCAAGATTCAAGCATTACAATTATTTATTGAAATATTAAATGACCTGACCTGACCTGTGTGGTCACCGGGTTGGAATAGTGCTACTCCATGTCTTCTCGTGGATGTCGTAAGAGGCGACTAAGGGAATAATAAAGGCTTCTAGTACTCTTAGGCGATGGGCTTGCAACCTGTCACTAATACACTCTGGTAAACAACATCTTAGCCTGATTGCTGATTGTGCAAAACGTGGTTACAGAATTATCAACAACTTATTTAAGAGTGCTTGGTAATTCTGTAGCTCTGCCTACCCCACTCTGGGAATGAAGGCGTGAGTTTATGTATGTATGTATGTATATTAAATATTGCTTAATGGATAAACATTTTTAAATTTAGGTAAGTATAAATTATTATTATAATTAAGTTAAATCTAGCTAAGTAATCTAACCAAGACAGTTTAAAGAATATTATAAAACTTTTTTTATTTTGTCGACTACTTGTAACGTAAATCAATTACTACTTACGTCAAAGATACACCGCCGCAGTAGGTTTTAACTTTTTTGCTACCAAGAATAAGGTTCATTTTTCAACGACAGATAAAATCGATACGTCATTGTATTACGTACCCCAAAAATGGAAGAAAATTCGTGGCTTAAGCCATAATAAATTCTGCTTGCGAGACCGATTCCTTCCACAACATTTAATAACAAACAGTTTATTCCTTTCACAATACTTTCATAAGAGGTAAGTGCTTTTGATGTATTTTTTATAGGTGAGGGTTCTGTAAGCTTTGTATTGATATTAAGCTTATGTTAAATCATATTTGAGATAAATATAACAATACATAGTCATGTGCTTATCTCACAAAAATTTAAGTAAGTTTGAGAGGAGATCTTTTTTTTTTATGTTCACCAATAACCTGCCACCGAACATCATTGTTAGCATTGTTGTGTTCCGGTTTGGGGCTAAGACAGCCGGTGAAATGACTAGCATAGACGTATTCCATCTTAGTTTGGAATAGTTCTTTAGAAACGTATAGTTTCGCCGTGTCCGTCTGTCTGTCTGTCTGCGGTCTCACTCCAGTGACTCTTTATACATAGCTGTAGTTTGAAATAGTTATACATTTACATTACGCTGACAAAGTTTGTAAAAGGTAGTATAATATATGGAATAGCTCAGTTATCTTACTTTTACATGCTATTGACGTTTTCCGGTGTTATGATAAGACAACCGGTGAATTAACTAGCATAGAGGTTACATCTTAGTCCACAGGGTTGCCAAGCCAATTGCGGCATTAAGATCTAAGTCTAGAATTCAAATTTCTTTGGGTCGCAGATTCCACTTACTATCACGTGGCATGTACCTATGTTATTAAAACAGAAAGAAAACTAAAGATATTCAGACAATAATTCAATGACACAGAGAAGGAAAACGAACACACATGCCACGTGTTAAAAAGGACATCCAATTTATATTCGTTGCAAGTTAAAATGGGCTAAGGCGTGGACAAAATCAAACAAACCAATTTACCATTATTGCCCCATTATCACGGGGGTATTTTTTAAACATCATGTCGTTTTGTTTTAATTATTAATACACGTACTTACTCGTACATGTCAAATTTAAGATAGAATAACTATTTATATTCTCTTATTCTAATTTTAAACAATGACTTTCACTCCTATTAATGTGTATTTCGCCAATGTCAATTTATTTATAGACGGGCCATTCTCGAAAACGGACCAAAACAATAAAGATGGAACTGTCTCAAGTTAATGATACAGTATCCCACGTTAGTTCCACTTGACAAGCCGATATATTTTCTAGTTAAATTTCGTGAAAAATAACACAAATGAAAATGTATTTCCACGGAAGTGACCTTTACCCTTTTTTTTGCGTCTAATCTATTCTTGTCTTTTTTTATACGGCGCCATTAGTGTCTAAATATTATGTTTAGAACGAACGCAACATAACATTCAAGTTAAAGTTTTGATAATAATATCACTTCCGTGGACACGAAATTTACGTGACATGCTAAATTTGGAAATACCTGAACTTTTAAATCAGTAGGTACTCCCACATTGTACGCCATGAGCTGACCAAATGTCATACACTTGCAAGATGGCGTTATACTTGTTGTCTGTGGACGTTAAGAAACTACGTTCACTGTATTATTCAATTATGGTGGCGGTCAATAAGTTTGAAGGTGACAACTTTACGATACACAAAATTAAATTTTTCATCACACTTGCACGTAAACAGTATCTAAACATACAGGTTAACTTGGCCGCAATGCCCGATATAAAACCCTCGACCTTTTTTTTACCATGAAACCCAAGGTCGGTAAGTAATTTTTTTTTAATTTATAGCACAGCACACAGGTCATGCAAGTTCAAGCAAAAAGTTTACACGCAATTGAAAAATTCTCTTAAAATGTTATTTAAACAGGAATTTCATTGCAATCTCGCTACATGTTACTTAAATACTCAATTAATGTTCTTAATAATCGATTTTAATAGTTTTCTGTATCAAAACATCGTTTTTTTTTTACACTCCTTCAGGGCTGTCATGTATAACTACGTAAGTATTTGCCCTTAACGTTTCTGAACGAAACAGTTTTATAATCTGTGGAGTCCGCCAGCCATCCGCTTAAAAAAAGTTCAAGTAATTCGTAATAATAGTTGTGCTGACTTGTGTATTTATTTACTCGCAAATGTGATGAAAAACATTGTGTGTTTCACGGGCGGTACGGGAATTACGAACCTCGACTCAGAAAGCCCTCAGTCTTCGACTTCGGGCTTCTACTAGAGCCTCGATCGTAATTCCTTACTTACCGACCTTAATACACAATGTACTATTATGTTATGAATTATGTAGACTTGTTTTTTCCACGTTCGTAATCAATAATTAGTATTATTTAGAATGTTAATTCTATGTATAGCATTAAAAACCTAACAATGGGTTAATTTTATTAGAGCAATTAAGTCCATGGACATCACACGCAAAGACCATTGTTCAGTAAAAGAGTATTTTCTCTAACGGACCAAACAGAAGCACATGGGGAGCTCCACGCGCTTCTGTCAAGTCCTTAATTTAAATTCGAGGTTATGTGTCAAGTAGTACTACTTTTTGACACCGGCTATAGGTGTATCATATCCGCACTACCATATCAAGAGTGTAGTAACTCAAAATACAACTGTATTTTAAAATCAACTTTAATACAACGTCTATAAGCTTTAAACAAAACCAAGAATTGTTTTGAGTTGATACTGTCTTCATGTAGCAGTGCGATATATTTGGGTCATTATTTGGGCGTTTCAACCGCCTCACTTTCGTGGTCACATTTTTGTAGAAGTGACTTCAGATTTCGATTTTGTTTCTGGTTAAGTATCTAAGTTTACCGGACATTTATCAAATATCCAAAAACGCTATCAAAATATACGCCCAATTCTTCAAAAACATGTCCACGAAAGTGAGGCGGTTGAAACGCTCGAATAATGACCCATTTCATCGGCTTTGTTTCAAGTGACATGTGGATGTCGTAACAGGCGACTAAGGGAATATAGGCTTGTAGTACTGTTAGGCGATGGGCTTGCAACCTGTCACTAATACGCTGGTAAACATCTTAGCCTATTTGTGCAAATTGTGGTTATTGAATTATCATCAACTTTTTTCAAGTTGTAATTCTGTAGCTCTGCCTAGCCCGCTTTGGGATTACAGGCGTGAAGGTATGTATCTATGTATGTATGTTTCAAGTGACATTGCTTCCTACGCAACCCTAGGATTAGATAGTTACAAAACAATATGGACTTACCGTGTTATCATCCGCTGTGACAGCGTGATGAGGGTCTCCTCCGACAGTTCCTCAAATGGTTTCTTATTTTTTTGCCAATTATTATTTCATGTGGGGACTGGGGGTTGGCAGCTATGGCATTATTATTATGTCATTGAGGCTTAGTGGTCGACGTATCTTATATCGATTGAGAGGATTATGTCGCAGATAATATAAAAATAATTGTGCCGTGTGGTTGCCGGCTTAGAATGGTGCCACTCCATGTCTTCCCGTGGAAGTCTTAAGAGGCGACTAAGGGAATATAGGCTTGTAGTACTGTGAGGCGATGGGATTGCTACCTGTCACTAATAAACACTTAAACATCTTAGCCTAATTGTGCAAATTGTGGTTACAGAGTTATCAAGAAGTTTTAAGACTTGTTGGTAATTCTTTAGCTCTGTCTACCCCACTGGGAATGAAGGCGTGAAGGTATGTATGTATGTAGATAATATGTAATATAAAATTAAGTACTCATACATTCTAAACGGTGCATTTTTGTACATTTTATTAATCATAAAGAACGCAGCAAGTCACGGAAAACTATCAAAAAAATAGTTTTGAAATTTGCAGATTAAGCCCTTTCATACTCGTATTCGTCCCTTTTTGCTATACTTAATCAAATCTTTTCAAATATTTACATACATACATACCTTCACGCCTGTAATCCCAGAGAGTGGGGTAGGCAGAGCTACAGAATTACAACTTCAAAAACTTGTTGACAATTCAGTAACCACAATTTGCACAAATAGGCTAAGATGTTTCAAATATTTAGAAAAATAATTGCATATTGCTTTTACTAAAAACAGTTACAAGTTATAAAACTATCCCAAATTTCCAGTTGAAAGTTTTTATGGTTTCAGAGAAGTTTCTTTTTTATCATTTTGGTACGGAATTCTAAAATCTGGCAAGTACTAAGTATTAAGATAGAGAAAAAAAACTTTATATGGGGTATTATTTTTAAAGCGGCAATAGAAATGGGGTAAAGGCACCAGTGGTCAGCCAGAATCCTGTAGTCAGCCTCTGCCTATACTTCGTATGAGTGGGAAGAGTACGAAATATTTGTTTCCCACTCTTCGCACTCATTATAAGGTTATAAGGCCGACTATTTTGGTCTCTGGCTGACCACTGGTGCCTTTACCCTACACATTCTGTGAAAATTCCAACTGTCTTCTTATTACGCTTTATGAGATACAGACTGCAGCGGTGCCCTGCAAAGGTAAAAACGGCCAAAATAATTGCTACCCTAATTTGAGAGCTGATAAATCTGAAATGGCTCATTCAGTTTTAAGCAAACCTAATTGCCACTTTTTCTCAAACATGCTCGGAAATTACAGTTTTTGCGATTGTAACGCAAGGACAAAAGTGAGTCTCCTGGGAGTAAAAAAACCATATGAAAACACTGTCTGTCCATGTCCATATTGTTTTTTAAAAGTGCTTTCTACATTCACACTGCTCGGTTGAAGATCGAACAATTTAAAATAATATTTTAAATAATGGTATGTCCATCTATTTCTTACTCCTGATGCATATAGAGGGTGTTGCAAGTTAAACTTGTGGATCTGTGTGGCATCGTTAGTCCCATCGTTAGACTCCATCTTTAGATCATCTTTTAGTCACCCTATTAAATAATACATACATACATAAACTCACGCCTTCATTCCTAGAGTGGGGTAGTCAGAGCTAAAGAATTATCAACAACTTTTAAAGCTTGTTGATAATTCTATAACCACACTTTGCACAATTAGGCTAAGATGTTTCCCAGTGAATTAGTGACAGGTGGCAAGCCCATCGCCTAACAGTACTACAAGCCTTTATACCCTTAGTCGCCTCTTACGACATCCATGGGAAGACATAGAGTGGCACTATTCTAACCCGGCAACCACACGGCCTCTCTCTATTGCGTATAAAATCGAAAGGACTATGAAAAAAATCCCATTCACCCAAATTGTGGGTGGGGGCGTGTGGTGCGGCGGCGGCTCGTCGTGCGTGGAACTATCTTAACTAATAATCGTAGTTTTCAAACAAACATTATCTCCGAATTTGTCAAAGGTTTTTAAAAATACTTATTATCATGTATTTGTATCATTTCCTCGCTTTGTTTGAGAAAAGCATAAGATAGGGTGCCTTTGACTTTGGTTTTTAATGCAAGAATCGTTTCTACTCCTGAAACTGAACTTCTTTTGTTCTGTAGGTTGTTAAAAGTATGTCCAACAATTTTTTTTAATTTTTCCATATAAATTAAATGTAATTTTCAATGTACGCGATCCAATTCTCCATTTTCCTTTAGCCCTCGTACCAAGGAAATATCGCCCCGTGCCACGAGATAGTTATTATATATATGGCCATGATTGAATACACTGATTTTACTAGTACATCTTAACATCAATTAGCTATCTAAACTTAAGTTATTATTTAATGTTGCAGAACAAAAGTTTCAGTTTAGCGTTCAGAATCAATAATTGTATTTAAAGCCCTAGGTCAGAGGCACCCTGTATATGCCGCGGTGGAAACGAGGATTTAATGACTCGTATCGGTCTGAAATGTACTATAATTAAACTAGCTTTAGATTAAAACTGCGATTACACCGCCGAGGACCTCAGCGCTTCACCACAGTCCATGGCGCATCTCCTGCACTGCCCCGCGTGCCCCGATGCCCGCACCACACGCCCCCACCCATAAGTTGGATGTACGGGATTTTTTAAATGGTCCTTTCGATTTTATACGCAATAGAGAGCACTTTTAAAAAACGCATGATGCCACTGACAATGCCGTTCCCGTGGCACCATATTGGTCAGCTTACATTTTAACACGCCTTTGATACGGATAAATATTACATCGGAACACCTTTCAACGAAAGTATCATTAACATTACGCAGAATTTTCATTTAGCTGAAAGGCATTTCTCGTCGCGAACGTTATTAATGTTTGAAAAAATTATGAAATAAAATTCGATGAACTGATACAATCGATAAAGTGAATTTCAATAAAATGATGGGTTTCCAGTTGACACGCTAAGAAGAAGATTAACGCTGAATTCTCCCGGGGCGCTCTTTTAATGTCGGAGGCCGGAATAAGCAGGCCTGCCGGAGGTTATTGTCGAATAGAGTAGATTCTTGACGTGTAAGAGTACCCGTGTAGGCGTGTGGCCTACTTACTGAATAATTGTTTTTTTTTTATGAGCAAGTAGAACCAGCGGCCCTCGCCAACATCAGGGAGAATCGTTGAGTTTTTAGTGGGTTTTCCTTCTGCTATTGGTTGATGAGTCCCACATAACCATCTTGGGTCCCCTCAGAAACAGATAGTATGCGTAAATACATTTCTCGTAAAAAGAAGGTTAAGTTAGGTCTAGCCTGTGACCACTAAAAAATTATAACTCCTGGACGTGTCTGAAGCTACACGATGAAAAAAAAAACGATGAAATGAGTGTCTGTGAATCAAGGTTAAAACAGAGTTTTATAAATACGTTGTAAAGTTAAAATAGAGACCTCATCATGTGTTTCTCCTTGTAACTAGCAACTTACATATTTAGCGATTTTATTAAAATAATTTGACCGACGTGTAAAAGAGCCCTCATGTGGCCAATTTACTAAACAAATATTTTGATCTCGGTTTTTTTTTTGAATGTTTACCCAAAGTTCTAAAGAACAGAATAAAAACACTGTTTGCCTTAGAACTGATTACTTTTGTTTTTGTCATTAGCGAATTGTTAAAACTGATATTAAAGTTAAAATATGGCTTCAAAATTTTTATTCTTAGGTTACGAGAAAAAAAAAGAGAAACTGATGTTTCATCACTGTGGATTATGTTGTTGATAGATAGGTACCTACTTACAATGTGTAACGACAAAAATTTAAAAGCGCTTAGTTTACAAAAACAGGAAAAAGTTTATGATTAGAACTTTAGCTCTTTAATATTGATAAAAAATGATGATAAGTACTACTTACTGAGTCACCAATCACGAAATTGAGACCATAGTTGATCCTTTTAACGCTTGTCTAAGACTAAATGCGGGCGATGCTCCACTTTTTGGTGCTGTACTTAGGCACTAGTATTAAAAAAATATTTCTAAATGAAATAAAATAAATAAATTTGATTTGATTAGATTTGATTTAATTTGAAAAAAAAAGGATAACAGTGAAAGTTGGACGACAACAAAATAAAAGCTGAAACAGCAAAAAATTTTTTTGGGGTTCTTTAAAATACAATAGTCAATTTTATTACAAGGTACTATCCCCCTGACCCAAAATCGAACTGTGTCACAGTGACGTTATGATGTAAGTCGTAAGAAGTGTCGAACACATTGTTTTATAATTTCACTGTGACAATGTTCTATGGTGGGTCACGGTTCCGTTAGGCTGAAAGTACATAGTTATTCTACTAGACAACCTTTATATTGTAGGGGACGTCAAGTTGTATAAGTATAAAACCGTTTCAACTTTAAATTTAATTTTTTTTTTTTTTGTTGTTGTTATGGCGATTATATTAATTCACATGCTGTAAAAAAATTAAATGTCTGGTTATTACGGTTCAAAAGATACAGCTCTATGGCAGCCGGACAAACAGACAAACGGACAGCGCCTTAGTAATTGGGTCCCATTGGCGTTTTTTTAATTATAAACCCTAAGAACAGTCAGCAATGAGTCAATGATCGTGAAGCTAACAATGTCCATACAAAATTTAATAACGTTTCTTTTCCCTAAACATAGTCCGAATTTAACGACTTTTGAATATACATACATACATAAACTCACGCCTTCATTCCCAAAGTGGGGTAGGCAGAGCTACGGAATTACCAACAACTCCAAAACCTTGTTGATAATTCCGTAACCACATTTTGCATAATTAGGCTAAGGTGTTTCGCCTAACAGTACTGCAAGTGAATATGTTCTAGATAATTAAGAAACAAAAAGAAAGAAACAGAAAAAACGGAAATGCACAAAACCATTTTTTCTCAAAAACTACAACATATACAAAAATCGGACTTGATTAAAGAGAGAAAAACGCTATCGCCCGGAGCTAAATATGTATGGAAATGTTCTGACAGCTACGCGATTTGAGCGTTGGTTCTAAATCTTCTTATCAGACGACATTATTCGATCTAATTAAAGCTGCAAAAGGCAATTAATACGTATTACCTGTAATTATAATTACAAGTAATATTATTAAGGCCAATTTCCTTAATCTCGACTCAGAACAAATCACTAAAATCCCAGATAATTAGATATTTTATATCAATAGAACGTACTTTCAAATGAAAAGCGACCTTATTTCAACTGGCGTTTATGCTTTTTCGGATATTGTTGACATGTTATTCGTATAATAATAATGTTAAGAGCCACGTAAACGACACCTGCTATAAAGTCGCCTTTGGGTTGGTTTCAAATTATGATATGGTTATAAGGGTGACTAAATCGCTTTGGGTTCATTAGCAGGCTATAGCCGTGTTTCTATACAAAATTTGCCTTTCTGTCAAATGTTCTAGTAATTTTATTTTTAGATACTCCTTGTAGGCAAAGGTCTGTTCCCCAAAGAAGAGCCATGTACACTTGTCAGTTTTCGTAATATGGCGGTTTGTTTTTTTTCACTTTTTAATATTTTTCTTGAATTCGGTCTTTGCGATTAATTTGATTTTTTGGTAAACTGTACTACATAATAAAACCCATCACTACAAAAAATATTGCTTGAAACTTTAAATATTGCTTGCCCCGTCGCCTCTGTCAAATTAGATTTTTAGAATGGGAAAAAATACGATTTACTAATAAAATAATGTACTATGAATTTTAGTGATAAAATAAACGTGAACATAAAATAACGCTATATTATGAAAAACGCTAAATGAAGAAAAGCGAATAAGAAAATTCGCCACTAGTTATGAAAAAAAATATCATTTAAGATTATGTACAGAGAACATAAAGGCATTAGATTTTTTTTATTTATATTTAGTACTTTAAATAAAGTAAATTTATCCGTCATATAAAGTTGTCTCTCCCCAGTCGTCTATTTTCAAGTGTAAGACAGTGAAAGGGCCAGATTTATCTGTCAAATAGGCTTTACCTGTCTATTGTGAAACAGGCGGTAATAGTACATTGTTGCCTAGGCGCGGAAAGTTAGGGTCTTCCTGACGAGGTGGTTAGCAGGCCGAGCAACAGCGAGGCCTGCTAAAATACGAGTCAGGAAATCCTCGTTTCCGCCGACGTTTACATAATTATTTTCTCAAACATGTGAGGAAATAATACAAATACATTTCTAAAAAGCAAGTAATTTAATTAATATTCGGTTTTACAATTATATTATATGCAGAATGAACGAATGTTACCGACTGTCAATTGTTTTTAAATACTAACCATAGACATTGGAATGCAAATTCAAAAAGAAACACACGCACTGTGCTAAAAAAGCGAGCAGTTACCTTGGCTGTTTGGAATTTTTGTCTTGGTCCTTTTGATTTTCTATGCATATTGACAGCATTTTTAAGAAATATATGTACATGGACGAAAAGTGTTTTCATATGGTTTTTTTACTCCTAGGAGTAAAATGAGGCTCTTTCCGTCATTGTGTTTCAATCGGAAAACCGTTTTTTCCGAGCATGTTTGAGAAAAAGTAATTTAATCCATCCTACATACACGCTAACATAATACTCCAGCCTCGAAATAAGCTTCATTAAATACACAAATACCTTTTCTCAATAAATTCTTCGGTCTAAAATACATCAAATAATGTTAAAGGCTGAAGAGGTTCGCATGATCATAGAATTTCACGGGCTACATCCCGGGGGAAATTATTGGGCCGCTAAATATATGTGCAGTGTGATTTATAGCTGAAAATGCTAGACAATATAGGGGATATAACGACGTCCTGGGACATGAGGAATTTAGGTATAAATTATACGGTTGTATGCTTTCCTACTTGAATTAACCGGTTAGGATCAGATTCGGTCCTAACCGGTCCTAGACAAGACGCATTCAAAATGTCGGATTGTCGTAAGCTGTCAGACGGTCGCGTCAAGCGCCTTCGACAATCCTATACATTATACACAGTTTTCGAATATTGTTTGCGTTAGCGTTAAGCAACTTCTCTAGCCTTACAGGTCCTCTAATTCTACTGGGTTACAACCATATCGCTTTTGACGTGTCATTTTTGTCAACGTTTTGATAGGTCTTATTTACTTGACAATAATGGCGTCCGAATTAAAAACAATGTGATTTTACCGTGCTAACTACAGGCGTTGCTAACTAATAAATTCGACCACGATTTCCTAACTGGCCGGCCTAAGTTTTCCCGTCAGAGCACATTTAATATTTAGTGTATGTATATTTAATAGAGTCGCCGTTTTCATCGATAAAGCCAAGGCCGTAGACAAAGCGCATTCGGCGGTCGTTATCGTTATACAAAATATATAGGATTGACGCAAGCTTTCCGACGGTCGCGTCGAGCATTATGTCAGTCGAAAGACGTCCACTGCTGGACATAGGCCTCCCCCAAGGCTCTCCACTCAGACTGGTCTTGTGCTTTTCGCATCCACCGCGTTCCCGCGATCCTTACAAGGTCGTCACTCCATCTTGTTGGAGGCCTACCTACAGCTCGTCTCCTGGTCCGCGGACGCCACTCAAGAACCTTCTGATCCCATCGGCCATCAGTCCTGCGAGCGATGTGCCTGTGGGCTACGTCGGTAACCTTAGTTCTACTGCGGATATCATCATATCTGATTCTATCACGCAGAGAAACCCCGAGCATAGCCCTCTCTATAGCCCTCTGAGTGACTTTGAGCTTCCTTATGAGGCCCATTGTTAGTGCCCATGTCTCAGATCCTTAAGTCATCACTGGCAACACACACTGGTCAAAGACTTTTCACTTCAAACACTGTGGTAATTTGGACCAAAAGTCGAAAGTTGCGTCGATTTTGTCAATTTTCGAATATCTATTACGTTAGCGATAAGCAACTTGTCTAGCCTTACAGATCTGGGCCTCTTATGCTACTGGGTTAAAACCATATCGCTTTTGACGTGTCATTGTATTGTCAACATTTCGATAGGTCTTATTTACTTGACAGTAATGACGGCCGAATTAAAATCAATGATTTGACCTAATAAATTCGGCCACGATTTCTTAACTGGCCGGCTTAAGTTTTCCCGTCAGAGCACATTTCATATTTTAGTGTATGTATATTTAATAAAATTGCACTTTTCATCGATAAAGCCAAGGCTGTAACCAAGATGCATTTGGCAATGACGATGATTGAATGATGATGATTTTGTTTTTTTTTTTTAATATATAGAATTGACGTAAGCTGACGGTCGTGTCGAGCGCATACGTCGTATACATTTTGTCAGTTTCGAAAATCAAGCTCCGAGCTACTTATATAGCAATTCAATTATACATTTATATAAAAATGGTTCCAGCATTAAGAAGATAACTTAACATTAAAAAAACTAAATATAAAGTGTCCTCGGGTTAACCATCAGTTACTTTCTGACCTGTCGCACTGCTAGATCAAGACAGTCTCAACTCAAAATCATTGTTAGTTTTGTTTCAAGCTCATAGACGTTGTATTAAAGTTGATTTTAAAATACAGTTGTGTTTTGAGTTGCTACACTTTTGATCTGGCAGTGCGCTGTATGAGACTAGTTAGTGCGAGGATGACGGATTTCTTTATTCATATTTATTCATCGCCACAAACGCGACCATTTTTTTTTTATACTGGACAATTTGGTCCCTACCAATTAGATCTAGTCCCAAACTAAGCTCTAGGCTTGTACTATGGGTACCAGACAACGATAAACATACTTATATAGAGAAATATATACTTAAATACATAGAAAACACCCATGACTCGTGAACAAATATTCGCGCTCATCATACAAATATATGCCCTTACCGGGATTTGAACTCAGGACCGCTAGCTACGTAGACAGGGTCACTAACAACTGGGCCAGTGCGCCGTCATATCCGGCGCTGACAGTCTAAAACATATCTTATAGTTTTAAAGTCTTGGTAGTCGTAGATCAGTTTTAAACAGACAATAACAGACGCCACAAAATTTTACGATGGAGCGTAAAAGCAAATGTAAATATGTAATTTATTCATGGCCGTGATCGCATCTTGTTTTATTGCCTTTTCACGACCACTTGCGTTTATACTTTGTTTGTGTGACGTTGATTTTTAATGTCACGCTTGTTTTTATGTGTCGCTCTGGACCTCTATTATTTTTTGAATTTACCCTTATTGCAATTGTATTGTGTACGAAATGGTCGAGTTTACTGACAAGCTCGTATGAACTATCATAACCGTAGCGATACAATAAAATTAGGGAAAAAACCACCCTTATTTCTGAGCTGATTTCCTTTAAATAGCTTAACTTATTTTCATAAAACTTTGCTAAGAACCATAATATTATTTACCTTATATTTTGTTTCAACATGGCGTAAAAAAATACGTGAAATCAAAAGTATAAAAAAGTAGGTAGTGTTTAGCAAAGTATAAATGTTTGCAATTGTATCATCAACATGTAACCTGGACGTGCCTAGACTAATCTTCCGTAAACAAAATAAAAATATTAAAACATACATATGGGTCAATTTCCCAATCAATATTTTAAGCTGGCGGCGCTGAAAACCGGGGTGAACTATGTTTAAAAATTAAACTGTTATTTTTTTCTGAATACTTCACGCAGTTGCCTATTTTGAGCAATAAGTAGAATTAAAATATTAATGGAAATAATAATTAAAAAATAATAATTAAGACCTCATTTCTCATCACGGTGGGCTGTCCGCAACCCAGTTTTGATTGCAAAACGTGGAATAAATCAAAAACCATTAATGATTATGAAAAACATTTACCTTTTTTAAAATACTAGATAGTTAGTGTACAAAAAGAAGCCCTGACTTTTTTTTTAACTATCACATATACCGTCCGGTACGAGGAAATACGTTTGTCCGGAGAAACGTTATCATTACCACCGTCAAATGTTCTGTGCCTTATATCTGCTAAGCTTCAATATGTACGCCACCCACCTACCGCGCACTGGTAGAGTTAGTCACGCGCAAGAGTTTGGTGCTTGCGGTTGTGTTGTACGCGTTTCTGGCGATAAAATATAAAGGTCAATTCTTGCTTCCGGTGGGGTGGGGACAAAAAAATCCTCATTCCGACGGTTGATTTATTTTTTGTAGTTTTTGTGTGTTTAGTTTAAGATTTATGTATAACACGTACGTAATATTTCTTAATTCTGGAGTAACATTAGTTTAAAGAAACCAGACTCCGTTGTTTTTTTTAAAATATTTTTGTACAGGTTTTATCATTCCGTGGTTCTCATTCCGATGTTTCCGGTGTATGAAATACCCACAGAAATGATAAGCAACACCGGCATGATACAAAAGTAGCTTCACTTAGTTATCCAAATAATTATCAAATTTAATTATTTAATTTTATGATAATACGCTGGTAAACATCTTAGCCTGTTTATGCAAAATGTGGTTACAGAATTATCAACAAGTTTTTAGAGTTGTTGGTAATTCTGTAGCTCTGCCTACCCCACTCTGGGAATGAAGGCGTGAGTTTATGTATGTATGCATGTAATTTTATGAAATCAAAGCAAATGTATAAATATTATAAGCGTTTAGACGTAAATAATTAAGCGTTTAACGATAACCAAATATGAGTTATTTGGTACTACTAAGCATATAATATGCATACATACATAGCGTCACGCCTTCATCCCAGAGTAGGGTAGGCAGAGCTATTACCAATAACTCTAACAACTTGCTATATAATATTATATTATAATGAAGAAAGTTCTCACAGATGGAAAAAAAGATTTGTTACAGTTTTTTTTCAATTCAATTATAATTATAAAGGACAATGCTTAGTATTAACATTGGACGTGATATTCAGTTTAAAAAATATTAAAAGGTTTAAATTTATATTAGTATTACGTTTTTTTTTAAGATCTGGGATATGTAAATTCACATCTAGTCTTGCACGTCAACATAATTTCATAATGTTACATTTTTCACTGAGTTTTTTAGGTATTTCATATTATATTTTTGAGGCCACACACTAATTATTAAGCATTAAGTGATCTAAAGTCAGTGATAAATCATATAATTGGTGTCCTGCTGTTTGACCAAAAGTCATTTGACAAAATGACACTTGACAAACAACGTTTTACAAAAAAATGTTTCGTCACTTGATCATTTTACTAATAGTCATTTTACAAATGATTTACTTTTCCAAATGATCAACAGTTAAATTTACATTTTACGAGGAAAACGAACCAGGGCATAACCGACTCGGATAGGTTAGGTTAGAAGGCAAAGGCGGGAGCTTGGCTCCCGCCTTGGCCTTCGAGGTTGTTTTTTTTTCTGCCCAGAAATAGGTAAACTAATTGCTAAATGATCAATTGCTAAGTGAGTTTTTGTAAGATGATACTTTTGTCAAATGTCTCGTTTGCCAAATGATCATTTGGTGAAACGTTGTTTGTCAAATGATCATTTATCAATAATTTTTTGGTCAAACATTAGTGAACCGATATAATTGCCACTGGGATATTTGTAATATTAGAATTATTGAGTTATATTTTGCTTGGTCAGCGAACTGTTCCTATTAGATTTACATAGAAGAATGTTATTTATTTTAAATTTATAACTAGTTTATTATTCTAAATCAATCACAATATTTAGAACATTTTTGAAAACCATATTAAAGAAATAAGTAATAAATCAATTCGGTACATTATTAAAAAAATGTAAAGTATTTAAAAAAAAATTAAAACATGTTTATTTTATAAGCGAATTGTTTCAAAACATTAATATACTTAAATGACATTTTTACTCAAACAAAGACTTATAATTATTAATAACATTTATCTAATTTTTACTCAAATAAAGACTTCTAATTATGTTAGTTACTAATAACATTAATGTCATTTTTACTCAAATAAACAGTGATAATTGTGATAATTATTGACTTTTTTCATTTATTTTCATTCCGGTGGATAAGATTTCATTTACGTGGGTCGTTTCTATCATTCCAGTGGATATTTATCACTTCGGTGGATATTTTTTATCATTTCGGTGTGTATTTATCATTCCATAGTTTTATCAAATATTCTATCTCGTATATCTCATAAACTATTTATGACTTTGAGTGTCCCTTAACACCACGTCTACAATATATAACAATGCATAGTTTAAAATGAAATGAGACAAAAACCAGAAATGTTGAAATTGACTCATATACATAAACTCAGTACAGAATTACCAACAACTCTAAAAACTTGTTGATAATTCTCTAACCAGATTTTGCACAATCAGGCTAAGATGTTAAAAGCCACCAATTATTTCCTTTAATTCCACTATAATAATGTATTGTAAACAACAATATTTTGTATAAACTCATTCGTGTGACACTTGACACTAACGATGTAGTTCTGACACAAAAACAAATGACAGTGCAACCATTGTGAAATATTCGCAAAATTGCAGAATTACCACAAAATCTGTATATTTGATGGAGTCCATTGCACTTCCAATGACGTATTTAGGCCGAACAGGGCTACCACGAAACCGCTATGCAGTTTACACTACAGCAAATGAGAGGGACAGAGTTACGGGAATGCTATAGCCTGGTCTCTTTCAACGTGTACCCATTGAACTGCACGTAGTAGTCCCAGTTGTTTTAAAACTGTTGGTTTGGGCTTGATTAAAACACAAAGTTTTAAACCACGTTGTTGTTTCATGGAAAGTTGTTAGATGAAATCCGGTTCGAAGGACCAGTTAGTATTTTGTGCTGTTTTCTGCTTTGTTACGCGTTGATTTGCTTTTTTTAAGCTCGATCGTGAACGTGTGTTATAAATTTGACGTGTGTATATGTTTGTTTGTGGGGTACCTAGGTATTATTTATTGATGGATGAGTTAATTTAATTAAACCTGAGGTTAGGTTAGGTAACCTGCGTGATCAATGTTTTAGATATCCTAAAAACATCATGATAACAGAAAATAGGGTTTGATGAAATGAATTTCGATAAATTGATACAGACGATGAAAAGGGATTTGTATATCTCGAGTTACCTTTGTTTTGATGAAATAAGGTGTAATTTAAGGTATCCTGTCTTTTGGCCAAAATATGTTTGGACAAATTGTATCGTTTCCCAACCGTTTCATTTGCCAACCCACTTTATTTTCGGTAATTGTAAATATTTAAAGATTTTATAACAAACATACAAACCTTCACGCCTGTAATCCCAGTGGGCTAGGCAGAGCTACAGAATTACAACTTTAAAAATTTGTTGACAATTCAGTAAATACAATTTAAAAATAGGCTAAGATGTTTACCAGCATATTAGTGACTATGAGATTTTATAAAAACTAACCTAACCTTACCTATAGGGCTCTACACGACGGAACTGAAATAAATCCTGAAATATTTACAGTTACAGGAAAAATTGAGTTGGCAAATAAAACGGTTAGGAAACGACACATTTTGGCAAACATATTTTGGCCAAATGGCATGCTCGCATATCTCTGGGCCTGTAATTTTTTGTGAACTATAAGAAGAAATGTTTTATTGTGAAAAGTGTAACAATATGATAGGTAACCAAAATACGAGTATAGCCAATTTAATGTGATTCAGGCCGATAATCGTATGGCCATAAATTTGCTTCTGAAATATTGCAGGTGTTAAAATCATTAAAATCGCCAGCCTGCTGACAAAGTGCGCGGTTTTATAATTTTATCGTTTTACTGCAATGTATATTATCTTTAATAAGAATTATTGTTTAAAGTCGAGTTCATAAATATGTGTACACTTTAGTACCTTGTCACTTTTATCGTTGTGACAATTTATGGTTAACCCTCACCTAGCCCCAAAATCATAAAAGCTAATTTCATTAGGCATACCAACGTTTGATATAATTTTCATTAGCTCTAATGTCATGACAGCTAAACTTGTATGTCCTAATTGATTACTAGACCTAAAGTTATATACCCTAAACATTACTTGTACTAAACATTAAATGCTCTAATATTACTGAAACTAATATTGTTAATATTAGTAATGTTACTCCTATGATTAATGGACCTAATAGCTATGAGAACGGGTAAGTAATACGAGATATAAGAACTGATAATATAACACTCATAATATATACGCTCACTTTGTATAAACACGTTTAGTATAACGTTCACTGGATATAATGAACGGAAGATATAATTTCAAAATATCTATTTCCATAAAGTATAACGTTATTAATGTATAATATCAATTTATATAACTATTAAAACGTATAACGTTCATAACACCTAAGATTTAAAAGATATATTAATCAAATTATCTAACATCAAAAAACATAATACACGTATAATATAAAAACATGCATATGTTATTTATTTGAAATTAAATTCTATTTTCAGTATTAAGTGGCCTTCTTAATTAACGATCAACCTTACCTTACTAACTTTACTGGCAGCCGTCTGACTTTTCTGGGCAGAAAAAAAAATAACCTCGAAGGCCTAGGCGGGAGCAAAGCTCCCGCCTAGGCCTTCTAACCTAACCTAACCGAGTCGGTTCTGACCTGATTCGTCATGCTCGTGGCATTTTCTGGTTAATTAAAACAAATTACAAGCAAGACCGTTCTGGTAGACTCGAGTTCATAAATATGTGTACACTTTAGTACCTTGTCTATTTATTTTGTCATGTTTAAACTGCCATAAGTATATGAATTGTCACAGCTATTAAAATGACAAAGTACTACAGGGTACACATATCTATGAACTCGACTGTACCCGCTCCTTACAGTACCCACCTATTGAGTATAGCATACGATATTAGATCTTATAATCCTTATACTAAAAGATATTATGTATTATGATCGCTATATGTCATGTATGTTATACGAACTGAAATTAGTCATTGTGAGTGTTATATTAAAAAATATTATATAAAATGAATATTATATGACTTGAACGTTATTCCTTATAAAAATATTGATTTTGTTATTATAGCTAACGTTCATTATATCTCGTAAACGTTAGTAACATGAAAATAGTTATTATGTAGTTATATCTCGTGGGACGCACCCTATGAGAACTAATGATTGTTTGAACTACATGAAAAACAAATACTAAGTTAGGTAAATTTACCCATATAGGTTAGGTTAGGTTAGAGCTGGGACAAGTAAATAAGAGCTATCGTTACGTTAACGATATGATATCGTTTTGCTTTACCGCGCAGAATATAGCTCCAGATTTACTTTTACGAATCCGTTTAGAGGACATCGTTTTGGTGGGAAAAGTTGTTTGTTTATTTGCCTTCTACGTGTCATAAAGAACTAACATCGTGTCTTGTTTCAGATTGATCTTGAAAATGAAAAGTATTTGGATATTCACCTTGGTCGTAATCTTCTTCAATGCAAGTAAGTGAAAAATTAATCAAATTGTTAAAGAAAAAAAAAACGTATTTGCTTCTTCCTTCACTAACTAATTACTATTTTTGTGTAAACTTGATATAGAAACTGATATCAAGTGTGGTTAAAAATATATCATACAGTCTGTCCACGTTTCGAAAATATACAGACATGTACCTATCTCAGAACTTGAGGTAATTATTACGCTATAAGAAAGCGCCTTCAATACCGGTCCAAAATATAGTTGTAACTTTCCAAGATGTTACTTAGTTTAGGAGTTATTAAAGTTTTAATGGTACTGGTAAGTAACGCCAGTTTGCGGTATACCTTTGGCTCCCGCGGCTACATACCGGGTGTCTCTGACCTAGGGGCTGTAAATGCATGGATCGTTTCTACTCCTGAAACTGAACTTCTTTTATTCTGTGAGTTGTTAAAAATATGCCCAAAAAGTTTTTTTTTTTCATACAAGTTAAATGTAATTTTTAATGTACGCGATACAATTCTCTATTTTCCTTCAGGCCTCGTACCAAGGAAATGTCGCCCCCGTACGTATGGCCAGTATTGAATACACTGATTTTACAATTAGACTTACATAAATAAGTTATCGAAACTTAAGTTATTTTTTAATGTTGTTGAACAAAAGTAGTTCCGTTTAGCGAGTAGAATCAATCGTTGCATTTAAAGCCCCAAGGTCAGGGGCACCTGTATAGCGATGATTTGTGATTCCAAAACTTGATATCCAATACTTAAAAGCGGAGCAATGTATGGAATTAGGGTTCTCTGCCTTTTAGCTGAAATATATTTTGCCAAGTGTATCGTTTCCCACCGTTTCTTTTGCCAACCCGCTTTTTCCAGGATAAATGTTTCAGGATTTTGAATAAAAACTAACCTAACCTATTCTATAGGGTTCTACACGATGGTACTGAAATAAATCATGAAATATTTACAGTTACAGGAACAATTTAGTTGGTTAATAAAACGGTTAGGAATCGACACCGACATATTGACATTGTCATATTTTGACATTTGACAAACGGCAGGCTCCCGTATATCTATCTCACTTACCATTAGGTGTGCCCTGTAGTTTTTTTACAGTTACAGGAAAAAAGCGGGTTGGCAAATAAAACGGTTAGGAATCGACACCGACATATTGACATTGTCATATTTTGACATTTGACAAACGGCAGGCTCCCGTATATCTATCTCACTTACCATTAGGTGTGCCCTGTAGTTTTTTTACAGTTACAGGAAAAAAGCGGGTTGGCAAATAAAACGGTTAGGAATCGACACCGACATATTGACATTGTCATATTTTGACATATTTCGGCCAAACGGCAGGCTCCCGTATATCTATCTCACTTACCATTAGGTGTGCCCTGTAGTTTTTTTTACAGTTACAGGAAAAAAGCGGGTTGGCAAATAAAACGGTTGGGAAATGATACATTTGGCCAAACATATTTTGGCCAAAAGACAGGATACCTTAAATTACACCTTAATTTCCAAATATCAACGCATTTTTGTGTATCTTATGATTAGTGAATAAATGTATTCCTTCTTCTGCTTCATCTTCCTCTTCATTTGAAATAAATCCACTGTTTCTAAGCCACTGTAGCATTTCACCGAGCTGTCCGATTGGAAGACCAGCGTTGGCTTCACAGCCAGCACAAGCTGAGTTGGGACCGCTTCGAAACAATTACCACTATCTGTCATTTATTTTCTTTATTTTTATGTTATATTTATGTGTGTCATTGTTGAAAATAATTGTTTCTCTTTCTTTCTTTCTTTTTATTTCGCATTTTTACCAAGCAGCTTTGACATTTCATATTGAAAAAAATTGCTCTAGACTAATTGCCACACTCATAGACACCAATTAAACTTAATGCTTGATTAAAGTAGCTGCTGCCACTTTCTTTGCTTTAGACAGAGAATAAAACAACACGTCACTTAACAAGCATTAAATTAAATTGACATCTTTGAGTGCGTCAGTTAGACGGCATCTTGTTTCAAAAGTTGGCGAGCTCCACACAAAAAGAGAAATAGTCAAGGCTGTCATAATAGCCATGCCCCTTACTGTCTGGAAGCTTAATTATAAGTTCATTATCATAATTATGTCCTCAGAGCTTTTAAAACTTGCCAAGGTCCAGTGGGTTAAAAGGCAAGTAAATTCATTCCACATTACCGTCGTGTATAAATCGTGTGCCCTTATGTGGCCAATTAACAATTAACAATTATTTTGATACAATTATTTACGAGTTTTATAGTCGAACATTGTGTGAGATTGTTCCATGTATTAATTTATTTATATCTGTTTTTTTTTACTACCTTTGACGTCATATCTATTTTCTTCCCAAACTTAACCTAAAAAATGATTATTTATAACACAAAAAGCTACTTGAAAATATTGTTTTTTCAAAAGCAAATAGTAAAATATTAATTATACAACGTCGTTTAAGGGGTTCCCCTTTCACCGTTTATGTTAATTTACAAAACATAAACAATAAACATTGTAACAAATTAAAATATGTTAACGTTTTTGTTGAACATCATAACAAAATTCTGCTGAAATTAATTTAACTTCAGGATTAAATAAACAATGGTGTGTTTTAACAATAATGGTTCTATGAACAATTTAATCCATTCGAACTAATTACACGGCGAATGATCTGAACGTGGTTTTTGTTTAATTAATTGTAGTATATTTACGTTTAAAACCAGCTATCTGTCTAGTCTATACCGGTTGTACGTTATTTTACAGACAGAAGTTGTTTAGAATTTCATTTCATGTAAAATCATTCTCGTATTATCATTTCATATAATAATCAATATGTAGAATAATTACTTGGAAGACATGTAAATCATCGTTTTTTTATTTCAAATAAAATTCAATGTTTATTTTTTCATATCATAGGATTAGCAAATTAAATATTCTTTGTTCTCATATTATGTAGTTATTATATATAGTAATAACAATAAAATCAACTTATAGAGTAGGTAGCAGTTTATTCAAGGGATGTAAAAATAATAACCTCGAAGGCTTAGGCGAGAGCTTGCTTCGCTTCGCTCCCGCCATAGCCTTCTAACCTAACCTATTCAAGTCAGTTTTGCCCACAGAGGTCTTGCTGGCTCATATTTATATCATTACTATAGTATTTATCTTATAACTCTTATACTTAAACATAATACGTATTATGGTGTATTGATTTTGTTATTATTGGTGTACCCTTATTCTCCAAACAGTAATTTCGTAGAATTTTGTTTCACAAAAATTATTCACAGAATATCGAGTTTCCCACGACTTTGTATACTGTTGTCGTTGAAATAAAATACTATGAAAAAATACACGAACCAAACAATATTCGTTAAAAAATAATTATATTGTTTGATAAGTTTGATTAACGAAAAAAAATAAAAATCATTGATTTGATTTTCTGTGGAGTTTATTTCTTTCAAGTAAATACCTAGTTTAAAATAATATATTACCAAATAGTTAATGAAACATTTTCTGTGAAACTAAATTCTGTGAACTTTCTATCTCTAAAACAAGGGGACACCAGTTTTACCAAATAAAATCGGTAGGTAACGTTATTTAGCCTCTTTTAGTGTCTCACTGCTATGCAAAGGGATCCCAGGCAAAGATCTGATGAACAATAGATAAACGTTAATAACTGTTGGAATACCATCAATCTTCTTAATTAGAATAATAATTAATGACAGCAAAATATATTGAGCACCAAAATTATCTTTGACACCCAAAAATAGTAAACGATCACCAAATTAGGTTAGTTTGTTAGATTTTGGTGATTATTTACTATTTTCGACAGTACAAAGTGTTTTTTTGGCGTTATATTTTACTATTGATTGAAAAGGGCATGCTTAGATGGTTCGGCCATTTGGAAAGGATGGATGAAAGAAGATTGACGAAAGAGATATACAGATCGAAAGTGAGTGGAAGGGTTGAAAGGGGCCGTCCTAGGCGTACTTTTTCGAATCAAATTGGAGAAATATTGGAAAAGGGCCGAATCCGAAATCGACGTGCATGCATGACTTGATGTATGAATGTGGAAGAAGCGAAATAAATTTGTCAAGATCGTAGCAAGTGGAAAGAAGTGGTCTCTGCCTACCCCTCTGGGAAACAGGCATGATTTAATGTATGTATGTATGTATGTAAATTTTACTATATTAGCCATAATTAATACATTCGATAACAAAGCAACATACCGGGCACGTCACCTCGGAACACCGAGGTCGCTACCAAAAGCCGTCGGCAACATCAAGGGTCTGCTAGGCTTCCTGGTAGAACTGGGTTGGCAAAAGTAGACTTTTAAATTTCTGAGAATTTCTCATATAAACTTTCACATCTTGACAAGTTACTTTTCAGTACAATACTAGGTAAGTATACGTATGTTAAAGTTCTTTATGCCCTGGTCTGAATAAGCATCGTTTGTAATTTTTTTTTTTTATCAAATGAATTTTTATTGTACGTTTATATCGTCAAACGCGTCAAAAATAGTGAAGCACCGACATTCTTGTTCCGTTACTGCAGCATTGTTAAACGAAAACCGTCCTCATTACTAAAGCCTTCACAAAAACGATCCTTAATGGCTTAAAAATGAAACTGAATTAAGGCTTTTTTCAACAATTTTTTTAACTAAAGGTGGGTACAGACTGGTGAAACGTAACATGCAATGTGTCATGAATTCACCGTACACATTGCTGCAATGTATCATGAAAGGTAACACACTTGTACGGTGAATTCTTTCATTGCATGACACATTACATGTTACGTTTCACCAGTCTGTACCCACCTTAACAAGGTGTTTTTACTTGTAATAATGACTAGTTTCATGTAGATGTATAGTCAAGGAAATTGATTGTTTAGCAGTGTAACATAACACGCAAATAAGCCGAGTTATACTTGTCCCGGCGTGACACGACTAGTGAAACGTGGTAAATGTATAACCCGGCATGGTCACGTATTATATAAAACTACTAACTATCAAATTCCTCGACTATTTAAGGTTTACACAAAGAGACCAATTTCATAAAGACTGACGGATTATTGTTATTATAATCTTACTCTGAATATGTTAAACATCTATTTTGTTCTCATCTGTCATTATGACGTTTGCATCTGAGTGAAAGTGACATAGCGTTAACCCTTAATTTGACAACGGTAGCTACAGTGTACAGTCACTTTGAAAAAATATTTGCATTGATGGGAGATACTATTTAAGCAACTGATGATAAAATGTAGAAACAGTGTCTATTGTTATTGGTAGACCAATAGTTATATACTCGTCACACTCTCAGAAACTTGTCAGTGTCAAAATGAAGTCGACGCGAAAACACTTGTCGCCACCTCGGGTAAGTGTTAAAACTTTATTGTAACATTTTTGTAAGAAAGTAACGCATATTGTGTATTTGTATTTACAACGAAGTCCTAAACAATGGAATTGTATGCTTTTTTTGCGTGTGCTTGACCTGGTAAAAAGATTACAAACTCAAAAAATACAATGTACACTGTGGTTACCGTTGCCAATTACTCTGTAAACTACCTCAACCAGCTGATGGTAACCACAGTGTACATTGCCAACTACACGGTCACTTTCTTGAGAATAGAATCGGTAGTCACCAGACCTAGGAATATAGGGGGCAAAATTAAATGACAGCTAGAGATTGCCTATATCGATTAACTCAACTATCGATGTTTTTCCCACATACTAGTGATCGCTCCAAGTTTTATTTGTAAAAATATTTTTTTATTGAAAGTATGCAAATGAAACAAAATAGCATAATTCTGGTTATTTTTTTTTTGTTTAGGATAACCAGAATGAGGATTTTTTAACCTTCACTCGTCATCATCATTCATTTTTGTGCTTGTGTATTTCCTAATGACCGTCCCATAGCATTTACTATTGTTAAAATAAACGATCAGAATTTGTAAGGAGTAAAAAAATATGAGTGAAGGTAAAAAAATCTTTTAAAATAAAGAATAACCAGAATTATGTTGCTATTTTGTTTCATTTGCAACATTATTTTTACAAACAAAACTTGGAGCAACCACTGGTATATGGGAAAAGCATCGAGCATTGAGTTTATCGATATAGGCAATCCCTAGCTGTCATTTAATTTTGCCCCGTACATTCCTAGGTCTAGTAGTCACATTGCCAGTTTGGGGTACATTGAGTTTGTTTTTGTATGCTTTTCATGTTCAGTTTTATAGTTTATCAGTAGTCACAAGATCTTGGCTTTAGCACCATCATTTAATGCATGTTCGGAGGATGAGGCTACTTCTAAAGATGAACCTAACTTTTTTCAACCACATTGTACTCTCGGATTCTAACCCAAGCTCTGCGACACCTTCGCTAGATTCTTCATTTGAGAGGCTTAATTTATTAAACAGCAGTAACAGTTCCTTGGAAGAAACAACTAACAATGCCCCACTTGAAAATGCCGCTTTGACGAGCACCACTAATACTGATATTATTGAAAATGTCCCATTAACACCAACTTTCAATGAAGTGTTTCCAACTTCTTCAACCATTGATTATGATGTTTTGCCTGCATTAGATTATGTGCAGTCCATAGCTATACCATCAGCTCCAGAGTATTCACCTCACCCCAGCGTAAGTACGCTGCTGACAAGAACTACACGCAAAAGACGTAAAAAATATGTACCTAAAGTTGTAGCGAAAAAAGTCAATAAAACCAGACTTGTTCTCAACTTCAACTGTTTAAAAACTACCTTCAAATATAGAGCCTTAACAGATGAAAATATGTACAAGACCCAAAATTTAAATCTAGAGACAGTCTTGAAATATTTTTATCTCTTTCTCACGCCGGATATTATCTCAGATATTGTTCATAACACAAACCTGTACTCAATTCAGCAGACCAGAAGGTCTTTACAACTGTCAGAGGCCGAATTGAAAACTTTAATAGGTATTGAAATTTTGATGGGTATTGTTCATATGCCAGCGTACGGTGATTACTGGGCAAGGAGAACTCGGTGCCCCATCATTGCAGATAAGATGCCCCTGAAGCGGTATCAACAAACACGTCGTTACATTTATTTAATCTTTATTGCACAAAAGAATACACTTCGTATACAAAAGGCGAACTTAATGCCGTAAGGCATTCTCTACCAGTTAACCTTTGGGCAAAGCAGAGATTGTGGTGGCGGTGCAACATAGGGTCTAACATATATGTTGCTTAAACGTAATAATATATACCTACATACCAATATATTAAAGTAAATATAAATACTTATATAAATACATAATATTGTAAAATGAGGATAAGCACAAAACATTACAGATAACACCATCAGAAAAACAAGATGATGACTATTCTACCTACAAAAAGAAAAAAAATCGCGAACTTTCTTTTTAAAAGCAAACTTGTTCGGAGCTTGCTTGATATTAAGGGGAAGGTCGTTCCAAAGTCGTGCTGCTTGAAGTGCGAAAGAGCTGGACATGAAGCCTGTGCGGTGAAGAGGGATGGATAGTGTGAGATTGTCAGAGGATCGTAGCTGACGGAGGTGGGTGGAACCAAGAAATTTAAAAAAATATTTTAGGTAATCAGGAGATTTAGGATCGTACAGGATGTTATATAGGAAACAAAGTAATCGCATTTTGCGACGTTGACGAATAGGAAGCCATTTAAGTTGAGAGCGGAAGGAAGACACATGATCATATTTACGAAGACAGAAAACAAAACGAATACAATTATTAAGAAGGCGATCCAACTTATCCAGTTGTCCCTCGCTCAGGTCCGGATAGCACACGTCACCGTAGTCAATGATGGGAAAAATTAGGGACTGCACAAGGGATACCTTGGTCTTAATAGGCAAAAAGTGTTTTAATTTATTAAGACAATGAAGAGAGCCCATGACCTTACGACTTACTTCGGCGACATGTGTTCTCCAACTGAAGGAGTTGTCGATGTAAATACCGAGATCCTTGACATTACATTCATTTTGTCGACAACTACTACCAAACACCGATAAATATTTTAAAATCAGACCACTACTTAATGGAAAAAATCAGGCAAAATTTCTTAAAAATTGAAGAGGAGGGTCAATATTCGATCGATGAAATGATGATTCCTTATAAGGGTACAAAAGCTGGAAATAAAAGGCAATACGTTCAAAATAAGCCTAAAAACTGAGGATTCAAGAATTTTGTACGTGCTGGTGTTACGGGTTTAAATTTTAAAGTTTAATTTATGGCGGTGAGGATACTTATCGTGGATATTATTTCACAGATGTAGAGGAGTTGATCGGAGTAGGAGGGAAAGTGGTGATAGCCCTATGCAAAACAATTAAGTCGAAATCGGCAAGTAAGTGTAAGTCTCTGTAGAACCAATTAAACAGTTGTGGATGAAAGTGGACAGACTATACCACAAGAAAAGGTTATTAAAAAGCCGATGATAGAACGCCCGATGGATTGTGTAAGATTTGATAATGTGGGGAACGAACCTGAGATTGGTGACAAGACTGCTCGGTGCCGTTATTTAAAAGAGGGAAGAACCATGATTTATTGCATTAAATGCAATATGCATCTGTGTATAGTGGCACGAGAAAGAAAAAAAAGAAATTGCTTTTGTCTATTTCATACTAAATAGTGTTTTTTTAAAATAAATTACTCATTTTCTCATAAATTGTGTTTCATTGAATATTTGGCAACGTCAACTACAGTGTACATATAAACAGAGATGACTTCTACTGACAAATTGGCAATGTACATTGTGGTGTACATAGTTTTTCCAAAAAACGGGAAACTCCAGATTTTTTTAATTATTTTTTTGAGGTTTCTGAAATGATAGTTAAATTTGCCAGGTTGCTATAGAATCATTTTTTTGATTTTTGATGTCTTGCCAAATTAAGGGTTAAATAAAATAGGTTTATAGTGTACACATACATACATAAACTCACGCCTTCATTCCCAGAGTGGGGT
Organism: Acleris emargana; assembly: GCA_927399475.2. Taxonomy (NCBI): domain Eukaryota; kingdom Metazoa; phylum Arthropoda; class Insecta; order Lepidoptera; family Tortricidae; genus Acleris; species Acleris emargana. The sequence continues at coordinate 4,776,575 of OV656858.1, forward strand.
AGGCAGAGCTACAGAATTACCAAGCAGTCTTAAATAAGTTTTTGATAATTCTGTAACCACGTTTTGCACAAATCAGGCCAAGATGTTTACAAGTGTATTAGTGACAGGTTGCAAGCCCATCGCCTAAGAGTACTAGAAGCCTTTATTATTCCCTTAGTCACCTCTTACGACATCCACGAGAAGATATGGAGTGGCACTATTCTAACCCGGTGACCACACACACCGGTAGGTAGGGCAGGTTTATAGTGTGTTTATGAATAACGGGGTTATTCTTTAACGACCCTAACCAGGGACCTTATTTTAAATTGTTTGAACCTGTTGATTGTAATTAGGCCGTCTTTACTGTTATATTGTTAATAATACGATAATAATATGAAAAAAGTTTTTGGAGTTGTTGGTAATTCTGTAGCTCTGCCAATAAATACTACCTACTCTGGGAATAAAGGCGTGAAGGTATGTATGTATGTAATATGAAAAAAGACAATGTAATATCAGGCCCTTTAACCCAGTAGCTGGTGAAGTGCTGACAGTGCCTTTGAAGTTAGTGATCCTGAGTTTGATCCTATATTTGCTTCTGAGTCTAACGCACTAGCAATCGCAATCGTTTTCATTTTGAAAATCGAAGGCTTGTTTGCTTACAAAATGAAAAAAAATATTCTGCTTTGAAGCCGGTTGCGATTGCAAGTGTGTTAGACAATAGCCCCTCTGGATGTAAGCTATAATTGTATTTTCCTACTCCTGTACTTTTATCTATCATTTATATAGTCACGAACACTAATATAAGAATATAGATAATATGTCCGCAGAACATTCCGTAGAAAAGTCTATCTAGTCTATTCCCCTTAACAGCACTTGTGCTTTTTTGAGCCAAAACGATATGCCTAGCTGCCAAAGCTTACACCTAGGTTAATTTGACCAATCAAAATACTTCACCAAATTAAACCACCAATCACAATACACATTGACTGTCAATCGGAACGTTAGGTTCTTTTTGGTATGTAAACTCTTTTACTAATTTAACTCTTTAAAAAAAACATTTTATTTGGTATCAACCAACCAGAACGCAGCTATATTAAAATCGACCAATCAGGTAAAAGAATTCATTTCTCAAATAATTAGGTGTTTTTTAGTCCCTATTTCACAAGTTAAATCGATTGTGCAACTTTTTAAAAAAATATGAAACCTGGCAAGTGCACATCAATTTAAAAACAAAGTTAACCATAGACACATATTTTGTTGTTTTCGAATGTTTCTCGCTCGTTTGTTGTTCTGTGCTTCGTTCGTTCGTATTCTAACCTAGGTATATTAATTTAATTTTGCATTTTATTTGAAACCTAGTCGTAGAAAAAGTATTGTATGCAACGGTGTATAACTAAGTCAAAAAATACTCGTGGCGTCTTGCTTTACGATGTTCGCCTGCGGCTCACATCGTAACCACACCACTCGTCTTTTTTGACCTTTCTTATACAACTGTTGCATAAACTACTATTATATTTTTGCATAGGTCGGAAGGGGCCGCCCTAGGCGTACTTTTTCGAATCAAATCGGAGAAATACTGGAAAAGGGCCGAATCTTAAGTACCCGAAACCGACGCGCGTGCATGACTCGATGTATGAATGTGGAAGAAGCGAAAGAAATTTGTCAAGATCGTAGCAAGTGAAAGAAGTGGTTTCTGCCTACCCCTCTGGGAAACAGGCGTGATTTAATGTATGTATGTATGTTTTTGTATGTTAATATTCAATATTATTATTACCCGATTACGGCGAAACCGAAAGGATGGGTTATAATTTTAGCAGGCAGTGTATGTGAATATTTACGAACGTTCCACTTTTGTGTCTAAACTACCCATCCAAGTTTGACGCATGACATATCAATCGATTCATAAAATCTGGGTTCCTAGAGAAAAATGGTATAATTCTCCTAAAGATCAAGTTAATAAGGGTATAAGTCTAGTATACTCTGTTTATGTTTTTACCCTTTTTTATTACGACGTAAGCCGAGTTATACTCTTTTTCACTAGGACTAAAGAAATATGGTGGTGGTATACGAGTCAGATTAATATGTCGCACGTTATATTAAAAAAGCGGCCAAGTGCGAGTCGGATTTGCCCGTGAAGGGTTCCGTAGCAGCAATTTTATATTACAAATTTGAAATGAACGTTTGTAAAATTATTATACTTTGTCAAATGATTTTTAATTTTAATTTATAGTGATGGCGGCTGAGTTAAAGATGCAAAATTGGTTTAACCAGTTAAAATAGTTTTTCTACTCTTACTGTCAAAAAATAAAGAGTGTCAAGTAAATAAAGGCTCGCATAACGTCAACAATATACATATCTAACTACGATATCGAAGAGTGATATTAATATGTGAAATACATTCCCAGTTTTCCCGCTTTATTTTGAAATTATATATTTTTTTTCTTTAACGGCTTCATATACGAGTACAACGTTTGAATTAAAAGAACAGCGCATTGTGCTCTAGTTTTGAGTTTGGAATGTGAATGAATGAACGAACTAGTGAGTGAATGGATGTGGCCGAGCAACTGGGCGATTATTCTGCACCACGTGGGCGAGTTGGGGAAAAATTCATAGGCTTTGTGAATGAAAAGACAGTTTTAAACTTGATAAGGCTGCGGTTGTTGTTTGGTTGTTTTTAGGGTTCCGTACCCAAAGGGTAAAAACGGGACCCTATTACTAAGACTCCGCTGTCCGTCTGTCCGTCTGTCTGTCACCAGGCTGTATTTCACGAACCGTGATAGCTAGACAGTTGAAATTTTCACAGATGATGTATTTTTGTTGCCGCTATAACAACCAATACTAAAAACATAATAAAATAGATATTCAAAGGGGCTCCCATACAACGTGATTTTTAATAGATAATGGTACGAGACCCTGCGTGCACGAGTCCGCACATGACATGGTTAACTCAATTAAACATTTGGACTGCCGTTCCTTGCATAAACACCCTGTTTTTTTGTGACTTTACTAAAATTGTATAGTTTTAAATTTTCCCTATACCTACTGGAAGTATGACATGGTATTACTTTATAAATTTAATAGTTCTAGGTCAACGGCAAATACCGAACGGAGAGTGTCGAAATATAAGTTTTTTTCGGCAAAAATATCCGTAACTTTTTATTACGTAAACTTAGAAGTTTCATTTTTTTACAGCTTTAAGGAACTGTAGATTTGAGTTTATGGTTTTAATTCTAACTCAATACCTTTACGCGTTTCGGAGATACAAGGTCTTGACAGACATACAGACGGACGGACAGACAAACGGACAACAAAGTGATCCTATAATGGTTCCGTTTTTTACTTTTGAGGGACGGAACCTTAAAAACGATGAACAAAACGTTAACTTATTAACGATTGTCTAAAGATTGCTCATGATAGACTATTAATTACATTTAGGGCCTGTTTCATAATCGACCAGTAAATTTATCCGCCATTTAAAGTTGTCACTCTCCTTTCTTTTTTTTTTATATCATAGGAAGGCAAACGAGCACACAGGCCACCTGATGGTAAGTGGAAACTGTGACCCATAGACATTCGCATTCACAAGACTGCAAATGCCCAGCCATCCCTGAGGACTAAGATGGAATGCCTCTATGCTAGTCATTTCACCGGCTGTCTTATCCCCAAACCGGAACACAACAATGCGAACACTGCTGCTTGGCGGTAGGTTAATGGATAAGATGGTGGTACCAACCCGGACGGACCAACAAGTAAGTCCTCCTTCTCTATTAACAAGTGTAAGAAAGAGAAAGACCTTAATTTATCTGTCAAATATGCTTTACTTGTCGATTGTGAATAGGCGGTTATAGTTATATAACAAACCCGTCGAATATTAAACTAATATTAACAACTAAGTTGAGTTATTAATTGAAATCCAACTATGTTTTAGTTTGCGGCCCTGTTTTTGACAGGTTTCAGGCACGTTCAAAGCTTTTATATAATCCTAATTCCAACGAATTTCTAACTGTTTGGCAGAAATACAGTACCTATTAATTATAACATTAATTAAGTGATACTTGTATTTATTATCCATGAACTAATTTTCACACGTTTCATATTTGAGTTTGATTGTCGTCTTGTGGTTAAACTTTTTGAAAAAAATTAAATCTGTCCATTTTTTTTTTGTTACTTAACTTTAAACATCTGTATCTTTTGAGCCGTAATAGATAGCGGTTTTTTTTCAGAATATTGTGTTATTACTTATTAGGGCGGAAATACCAACAAATAAACAATATCAAAGAACGTTAAATAAAAATGGAAGTCCCCATACAAGAAACGTTTGGTACTTCATCATATTTTATTATTGATGTAAGCATCAAATTTGGTATGCTTTTAGTTCTTTGAACCGTGGAAAAAAACTACAAATACAACGCATTGGTTGGTCGCAACGGAAGACCAGCTCTGGCTCTGCCAGCATCACGCTGAGTTGTGACCATTTCGTGACAAACTGTGCATGTGTTCAAAATTCTGTATGTGGTAATGAATGTTAGTCACGAAAATAATTTTTTTTCTTTTGTTTTTTTTTTTTTAATACAAAAAATGGTCAAGTCCCAGTTGGGCTCGTGCTAATTGGATTGGAAATATAATTTAAATTGGAATATAACAATACCTTCTATGCTGCGGCATGAAACCTTCAGTGCGCGAGTCCGACTAGCACGTGACCGGTTTTACTTTAATAAAGTGAACATGTAGTTGGTGTTTAAATTTCCCTTAATTCCTTCTATTCTATTCTTTTGATATAATTCCAGTATTTAAATTAAGTATATCAGATTTTTTTGTGAAAGAATCCAAATTTTTAATAACATAAATAATATTCTCATAAATGTAAGTAAGTTAGATAACATAGGTATTACAATTAAAAGTTAAAACTAAACTTATTTAAATAAAAATTAATTAAATAAAAATTAAACTAAGCTACTCAAATTAAAATAAAACTAAGCTATTCAAATATTAATGATGTAAATAATAATCACAACTATAAAAATAACACCCCTTCTAGCAGGTCCGCTCGCGGCATGGTCCCTATGACACTGGCTGCATTACCTCTCTGAATAGCTAGCCCAATCTTTTGGGAGAGGTAAGCACCAGCTTTAAGATCTCCGGAGGTGTCTATTGTATCTATAATTTTTAGAAATACTACATGTAAAAAATAAATCAATAGCCTTTGCTCCGATTTCCCGAGCCTCGATACGTGTAGAGGTCGATTATCACAAATCCCTAAGGAACTAACAAATTTCCTGCGATAAAAGTATCTGTGTCAGTCTCTTTGTGCCAAATTTCACGTGTCGATCAGTTTCGCCGTCGAACCGTAAAAATGATACAAACAAATAAGCACACTTTCGCATTAAATATCATCATCATCATGTCAGCCGAATGACGTCCAATGATGGACGTAAGCCTCCACCAAGGCTCTTCACTTAGACCGGTCTTGTGATTTTCGCATCCACTGCGTTCCCGCGATTTTCATAAGGTCGTCACTCCATCTTGTTGGAGGTTCCGCGGACGCCACTCAATATCCTTCTGACCCCATCGGCCATCAGTCCTGCGAGCGATGTGCCCCGCCCACTGCCACTTAAGTTTAGCTATTCTTCGGGCTATGTCGGTAACCTTAGTTCTACTGCGGCGGATATGATCATTTCTAATTCTATCATGCAGAGAAACCCCGAGCATAGCCCTCTCCATAGCCCTCTAAGTGACTTTTAGCTTCCTTATGAGGCCCATTGTTAGTGCCCACGTCTCAGATCCTAGGTCATCACTGGCAACACACACTGGTCAAAGACTTTTGACTTCAAAAACTGCGGTAATTTGGACGAAAAGGTGCTGCGAAGCTTCCCGAACGCTGCCCAGCCGCATTTAATAACGTTATTATTATTTAAATCATTCAATTATCATTCACCACTTCCAATCACTCCAACGAAACGAAAGTCACAGAGCAAATAAACAAATCAATTTAGAATTAATTAAATGCAAACAAATCTGCAGACAATCGCGGACCGATCTAAACGCAATGAGCGAATTGAAAAGAACGAATGAAATGAATGAGTAATTTGAAATCAATGGAGACCAGTTCTTTAGGAGTGAAGTATTTTGAGTTTGGAATTAGGTTTTGCTTGAATAGGAATCATGTTTGAATATACAGGGTAGGTAAGTGGATACATGGTATAATAAATCTTTGTTAAAAAAAGGTACCTAAGTTTCAAATGGTTGGGTATCCGTTATTAAAAATTGAAGTTTTGGGGGATACTCGACCTTTTGCAAAGAAAAAAATTCAGTTATTTTACTCTAGCAAATTAATCACATTTTTAGATGAATCAAAATTGGAAAGTGTTGGTAAATAATTTTGGTTTTTCTATATTTTTCTGTAAACTGCCGTTTCGTGATAAAAGCCCAATCTTAAGTTCAAAACATTTGTTATCTGTGTCGTTTGTCCGAAATTTTCTTTTGTCCTAAAAAATCCTTTTTCTCTGAAACCGTTTAACTTTCCTGGATTGTTATAAAACTAACCTAACCTAACCTTCAGATTCTGTAGGTATATCTCATTAAACATTTTGAAAAAAAATTGGGTTCAGAGAAAAATGATTTTCGGACGAATGTAAATTACGGACGAACGAAACGGCGAACAAAAGTTTTTCGAAATATCGAAAGGTTATCGGTAAAAATATAGAATAGAACACTTAATTTACTATTTGTCAGATATCGGTTTTTGTTCGTATGTTTACAAACCTCGAATAACAATAATACTACCATTTATTGTGGCTATTAAATATCATAATGATAATGAATGCGCGTTTAGGTTGGAACATCATGATTTAAATGACAAATTAAATTTAAAAAAAATCAATTACACTATAAATAAAAATAAATATCAGGGGACCATGTCACACCAATTGACCTAGTCCCAAACTAAGCTCTAGGCTTGAACTATGGGTACTAGACAACGATATAAATAGTTATAGAGAAATATAAACTTAAATAATACAGAAACAAATATTCGCGCTCATCATAAAAATATCCACCCTTACCGGAATTTGAACCCAGGACCGCTAGCTTCGTAGGCAGGGTCACTACCAACTAGCAGCGCGTCGTCATGAGTATAAAGTCTAACGTTTGCGTAGTATATTCAACTAGGAGCCTAAAATACTCTCGCCGTGACTTCAAGGGAGCCGCAACCGAGTTGAAATGACAAAGTTGATCCTAGCATTTCTAAGCATCCTGTATAAACGATTAAACGTACTATGTCCTTTATACGTTATACTTGTATTAGGCTGAATTTAGTCGGCCCCAATATGGAGCCGGATCCACGATGTCTGGATTTCAGACGTGATTTGGGTTTAGTTACATTTCCAGTTAGCTCATTTTTAGCCCAGTCTGTGGGTATTTTTGCTCTAAAAAGGGTGGAAAGTTATTGGTATAAAAATCAAGGTTTCGACCTTGAGTCGCGATCTATTTTGAAGTAAAGGTGCCAAGGGTGATCTTTTTTAGTACTGTGTGTTTTAGATATGTTGTGAATTCATTTTGTTGGATTTTTGTACTTTTGTGAAAAATTACAAGTGGTTTGGTGGTTCTTAAAATAAATTTCCTGTTAAAAAAGAGTAAGCGACCGACACAAAACTAGATTAATGTTATACGAATATAATTTAGTTGGGAAAAGTCTTTCCACGTAATTAAAAACTGACGATGAGCATATTAAAGAATTATTTGGTCCCTTTCTGTCAAATTAAAAACGTTGCAATATCTGATAAGGATAAAACATACCTTCGCATACTTTCATTAATATTATTATTACGAGTCAAATTTGCAATCCTAAGACTGTAATCCCAAGACTAGAAATAAAATCGTTGATAATCTCCATAGATTTTTTAGTTCTTCACAATAATTAAACTTCACTATATTATCATCTTGCTCCATGCCAAATTACAGTTAATAGAACGTGGCAAACAACGTTTCTTAGTATCTCGAAGATGTAATTAGCAAGTTGCCAAACTTCATTAGCCCGTGTTTGTTCTGCCGCGGTTGCGCAGCTTGCCGCGCAGTCTGAACAAGACTTAAGACTCATATTTTATAAAGTTGTAATTTATAATTCAAGTTACTGACTTTACAAACAGCCTGTAGATGGAATCGCTTGCTGAATATGTTAGAAAAGTGTGTTAGGTTGGCATTTCATCACAAACTTAATTATAATGTAGGTTATCTTATTCCTATTCTTTAAAAAATATATTTGCATTTCTGTCTTTTTTATAAAACATACACACATATTTAGAGGAAGCGAAAGTTATATGTTTAGACCGGTGCACCTGGCCTTCTATAGTGTCTGGCTGCCCCATTGAGAGAAAGGTGCAAATTTTTGTATATATGTATATTTGACGATACGATAGCCTAGTCGGTAGTGACCCTGCCTACAAAGCTAGCGGTCCCGGGTTCGATCCCCGGTACGGGCAAATATTTGTGTGATGAGCGCGAGTATTTGTTCCTGAATCTTGGGTGTTTTCTATGTATTTAAGTATAATATATTTATATATGTAAGTAAGTTTATCGTTGCCTAGCACCCATAGTACAAGCTTAGCTTAGCTTGGGGCTAGGTACATTTATGTGAGATTGTTATTAAAAAATATACTAATTGAAACATAAAAGGGGCCACGCTACGTTCTGCATACAAAAGAACTGTTTCGGAGAAGGATTATTATAATAAATCTTAACCCGTAATTTTTTAATTTAGTTGCATTTGATAGCTGCAATGTTAAACTTACAAGCTGTCTTTTGGTAAATTGTTTTGTTTTTACCGTGCGTGTGGTTTTTTAAAACCATCTACGAATTTCATACAAAATGAGCAAAAAATGCAACTTTTTTTAAATCCTCACGGTAAAACCTGTTTTGATTGACCAAAAAAAAAAAAAAACACTTTGTAAGTTGAACATTGCAGCTTTCGAATGGTACTAAATTCAAAAATCACGGGATAAGATTTGTTATGATAAGCCGTCTCCGAAAACAGATATATTGTATGCAGAACGTAGTGTGGCCCCTATTTTAAGGTCCGGTATCGTAAAGAAAGGCGCATATACATTACAATAAAAAATATCTTTACAGTAAAAAGTATCTTTGAAAAGGTACACTCAGTACTGACAATTAATTAATTAATTAATAATCTAGTTAAGAGGATATTTCAAGATCCACACAGCATATGCATTGGTTCGTGCCTCAGTCTCGAAGGCCCCCTCCCGTAAAGAGTCTGGACTTTTATATCCAGGATAACTTCATAGCAGAGAGGCCACCATGGCGTGACTATCAGAATTGCTGCAGGTGCTGTTTACAAGTTTAGCAAGTCGAGGATGGTGTGATGCTCCAACTATTGCAGGTGCTGTTTTCGTTGCTACTTAAAATGTCACCTCTTTATCACGTCATAACGACGGTGCCGTCATATCATCATCATCATCATCATCATCGTCATCATCATCATCATCAGCCACAAGACGTCCACTGCTGGACAAAGGCGTTCCCCAAGGTTTTTCACAACGATCGATCGTCTCCTGCTGTCATCTAGCATCCTACTAATATAATAAACGCGAAAGTTTGTAAGTATGGATGGATGTAGGTATGGATAGATGTTTGTTACTCTTTCACAATGCAACGGCTGGACAGATTTGGAAGAAATTTGAAATGAAGATAGCTTTTACCCTAGATTAACACATAGGCTACATTTCATCCCGGATTTTTTTTAAAGTTCCCGAGGGAATAACGATATTTGAAATCTACGCGGACGAAGTCGTGGGCAGTAGCAAGTATTATATATATACTTATATCTTATAGCTAGACTCCCAAAGCAAAATGGCGACACATCGGCCGTGGGTTCTAATATATGAACCATTTCGGGCCAATTTTGACCACGTTATAACTCAAAATCAATTTAATATAAGCACTTGAAATTTAACTTACCTTACGGCATTTTTTCACATAAATTATGTTTTTGATGGGATTATCTTCATTTGTAGGTACCCATTACCTTATACAACTAGATGTGGTCATAAAAAAAAAGCCACGTTTTTGGCCAAGCAACAGTAGCAAACAAAAGTTATTGATTTTTTTGTGCAAACAGTCGCTTTACGCTGCATCAATTTTATAGAAAGGTGGTTAGTGAATACGTTATTATATGTTTAGTACAATATTGAGAATGTGGTTATAAAATTCCTGGTACGAGATATTGCAGCTTAATACCTTACAGCAAAATATCTGGACTGTTAAAATTCTGTGAACCATGTATTCGAACAAAAAATGTTAGCAAATGATTGATTTTATTGGAATACTAAAATAATGGGTAAATAAAAATATGTGTTAAAACTCCTATTCTTACACGGAACGGCTTATACTGCAAGATTTTGTTATAACCTGTTTATGCATAAGCGCAACAGTCAGAGCTGATTATGTATTAAGCGCCAAAACCAATTAGTACCAAACCTATCTACGAACCATCATAGAATTAGCTTCCTATTTTTAAAAAAACACTTCCGAACCAATTCATTCGCCTGGATAGCTACAATGCCACAGACAGATATACACATACACGCGTAATTTTTAAAACAATTCTATTATATCGTCAAGACTAGCTTAGACTTCGTCCCCGTAGGTTTCGGTTATCGTTATACATTTGAAACTTTTAAATTTTCAATAAAACTATCACGTGGTGCCGTGTGGTTGCCGGCTTAGAATTGTGCCACTCCATGTCTTCCCGTGGAAGTCGTAAGAGGCGGCTAAGGGAATAAAGGCTTGTAGTACTGTTAGGCGATGGGCTTGCTACCTGTCACTAATATACACTGTTAAACATCATGGCCTAATTGTGTAAATTGTGGTTACAGAGTTATCAACAAGTTTTTGGAGTTATTGGTAATTCTTTAGCTCTGCCTACCCCACTCTGGGAATGACGGCGTGAAGGTATGTATGTATGTACTATCATGTCCGTTTCCAGGACATAACCTATTAGTTTCTTCCCGATCCGTTCAGTGGTTACAAACATCCAAACAGTATCTTAATGAGATGTAATAAGCGACACTTAATGTCTTACATTTTTTAACCCTCGTGTATCTTTTACCCAAGTTTAAGTAAACACAATTTTCACGTGGGAAATTCACGAATGTGTAGGCAAGCCGCTGCTTAAGTGTGCTTGAGTTGTCGCCGCGAGGATTAACATTCGAGTCTCAGAGGATGTTTTGACAGCTGTGAATCGTTTAAAACATAAGGACCAGATTTGTATTTAAATTTTAAAAGTACTTGTGATTTGAATAGTACAGTCAGCGTCAAAATTGGTCACTTCAAGCTACTTTTGTACTTTATCGCATTAACACATAAGACAATCCTGTTTGACATTGTTTATGTGACAGTAAAGCGACAAGGTATTTAAGTGATCAGTTTCTTTTGACGCTGACTGTACAACACGAGACAGGATGCAAATAACGTTGGTCTCGTGTTGCACATCAAATTGTCGCCGAAACAGAGAGAGCATTATACCTAAAGGTAAAAAAATAGGACATTAAAGTATCTAACTGCTAGATAAGGTTTGGTTAGGTTAGGTTTGTTTAATAAAAAGCCTTTAGCAAAAAACACTTTAGGAGTTGCGATGATTAGGAATAAAATTACATTTGGACTAAAAAAAACACAGGTGAGCCAATATGGACCCACGATTTTTACTCAAACTTTAATTTAAAAATATTTTTCAGTTAGAAATATTATAATTTCACTTCATAATTTACTTGAAAAATATAGTCAAAAGCGTACTCTTTAGACATGCATAAATAAAATTGAATTCAGTTTCACCATATGGTTGACTGGTAAAAAAAACTTGAGGCATTAAATCCGCCTTTCTGTACACTATTTTAATATTGTGATATAAAGTAGATATTAAAATAAAAAGTAAATTAAATAAACTACACTAGTAGGCGTTGGCATATACTTCAGATAGATATATGAAGATAATCAGAAAAAAATCCTCATATAGAATCGTGAAGCGACGCTTTAATAGCGAAGCTGTCAAAAAAAATCATACAAATTTCGCTCCGGGCGATAACATTTCTCGACCCTAAATCAAGTCTGATTTCCACGATTACCGAAAATGTTGTAGTTATTATAAAATAATAGAATTGTACGTTTCCGAGTTTTTTCAACAGTCATTTTAAAGTATGTAAAACATGTTCAAAAATCGTTAATCGTAACAAAGGGTATGGTTGGCAAAAAAACAAATACATTTGAATATTCACTTTTGCTTTTAACTATAAAATAAATACTTACCTTCTTAGGATTACAACTCTAGATGTAACTTTTACGGTACAAAACCATTTTCACCCTTATATATTTTTAAAACAATATACGTTAAATGACATTATTTTATATCATAAAAATAGTCGAAAATCTAATAACATTACGCGAAGTGTTTATTTTAATCTAAATAATCCAATTCACATCGTATCTAGAGTGAATAATTAAGTATTTCAAGTGGAGTCCTAATGAAGTGCACGTGTGATCACAGTATCATCATTCACAGTATGGTTGTGGTACAATACGCGGATTTTATAACGACGGACGAAGGAACGCGATGTACTGTTTGTAATGTCAATATTAAAAGGAAAAAAACACAATATAAATAAGTACTTAAAGTCAAAATCTCATTAAAATAAAACCCTGATTTTGAAGTCAAGAAAAGTAAGTTAATAATTGTGTGATTTAGGTAAAAAAAAAACGATTTATTCAGTGTAATTTTACTTATGTATATAAATCTCCTAATTTGTGAAATATATAATGTTTAAAATATTTGTGTATTTGTTTTTTATGTCAACTACTCATTAATTATTATCAGACTAAGGTTTAAGAGAAGAGAAACGTTACCCCTTTTGTATAGAATTCAGTTTCACATTCTTAATTAGGACAGGCACATGCTACGTTATCTTTTAAAATATGATAGCTTCTCCACAACAAGAGCGATAATTATTCAACGCTATAATATTATCTTTCACCTCATAACTATTAAAACTAACTACGCTAAGCTGAGAACCTTTAAACATTCTCCCCCATCTCAAGCAAATCGTTGAAAGCTTGCACGAAACATACCCCTATCTGAAGACACGTCTTAAGCCTAACCGCGCCATATAAGCGCTCATTAGGGGACCATTCTCCCTACCATTACCCCCCACTTCCCCCCCCACTTCCCCCCCACCCCCTGAGGAAGCGTCATGTTTTCCGGATACAAGATGCATCTCTCTACTTGTGCTATGCTTAATACGTTTCTTGTGGGGAGAAAAAGTGTTTTGTGCTCGAGTATTATTCAGGGGATTGAAAATGGTTTGCTTAGGGTTTTTTATTGTGTTTTTTTTTGTTGATGGTACGTTTGGTATCCTTTAGACACTCATAATATTTTTGATTAACCTTTTAGGGTGAAATTGTAGAATAATCCTTAAATGAAATTAAAAAAAAAAGGAAATTTTAGACGAAACGATTTTCGATCAAATAAAGATCACGATGTTAATCGACTGTTAGTTCGTACAGTTTAACAGCTGATTTGAATAGTACACTCTCGTTTGGTAAGTTGTTGGTTAAATTCGACGTAAAGATTCAATATTAGGTGTGATTAAAAGGAGATAATGAAAAAAAACTATCGGTGAAACATACGTCATCTAAATATACAGAACCAATAGATATAATAACAACTGAATAAATTGCAATTGTAAACTTACAGTTTCCCATAATTAACACGAATAAACTAAATAAGATGCGTTCTATTATCACTTTGTACAATTAATAGACTAAATTGCGTAAAACTATTATATTTACCTCGACGTTTTGATCGAGTCGCGGGAAAAAGCTAGTAATAAATAACGAGTCAACTCATCCCAAGAGATAATGACTCTCATACAAATTTTAAAAACCCAAAACTGTAATCCTTTCACGTAACCCCCGAGTCCCAAACTGGCGCGGTCGGTCGGCAGGTCGTTAGCGCTTTTGTCGGGCAGACCGCCGCTTCTAGCCATTTTCTACCTTTCACGAAGTCTAGGTTCTGGTTGAATTGCTCCATTCGAGCTTTAAGTTATGTTACCGCGTTTAAGTTGTGTAATCTTGTCGCATAAAACCAACGATTAATTTATGTAATTTTTTATCTCGTCACGACGCTGTCATTATGACAAGGTTCTATAGTGGATCAACAATTTAAGTCCTTGATGGTACAATCGACTACAGATGTATACACTTTTTCGCCTTAATGCAATGTAATAAGGTCCAAAAGTGAATACAATATCTTCTTAGTCGACTGTCCCATCAAGGACGTTAAATTTTGATCCACTATAGAAACGGAAGACGTGTTCTTGAGTGGAGACCACGGCTTGGCAAACGTAGTGTGGGACGCCTTCCAGCTAGGTGGAGCGATGACATAAAAAAAGTATCTGGCAGTGATTGGAAACAAAAAACAGGACCGAGCTTAGTGGCGTGCCATGGGAGAGGCCTATGTCCAGCAGTGGACGGAAGTGGGCTGATGATGATTATGATGATGATAGAAACTTGTCTTAATGACAGCGTCAAATGACGAAATAGAAATTACATAGATTAATCTTTGGTTTTATGCGACAAGGTTCCATAATAGTACATCAATTAAAGTCCGTGATCGTACCTTATTGGGGAGTGTCTTTTTGATCGTTTGCAAAATATTATGTTCAAGGTTTTATTCTACTCGGAACAGTCATATTGCCTTTGATATGTTTTCGTTTTGTCTACGTTACGATAGCTATACGATAGCGAATTGAATACCATACGATAACAATGTCCAAGTCAATATGGCTGTGTCGGTTGTCACGTTTCATAATTATGTCCACATTTTTGATAAAACACTAATTACAAAAAATATGTGTAGGTACGTGTGTTAAGCCGTATTTTAGTTAAGTTATTGTACAGTTAGAGTCATTTCTGGTCGACCACCTCTAGGGTGATATTCGTTTGCGCGTTCAACACGTAACGAGCAAGGATTAACTAGTAGCTGCAATGCATTAAACAAGCCAAAATTTTGTTAAGTGGACGACCGCGAATGTCCCTCACTGTAACTGTTAAGTTTTACTGTAAAATTAGATAAAATTAGATAGAAATCGTAATAACATTGTATCTAAAGCCTCCCTGGCTTTCTTTGAGTACTACTAGGTGTACCATTTGAGCTTGCAATACATTAGCAATAGAGCTTTATAATACATACATACATAAACTCACGCCTTCATTCCCAGAGTGGGGTAGGCAGAGCTAAAGAATTACCAACAAGTCTTAAAACTGGTTGATAATTCTGTAACCACATTTTGCACAAGTAGGCTAAGATGTTTCCCAGTGTATTAGTGACAGGTGGCAAGCCCATCGCCTATCAGTACTGCAAGCCTTTATTCCCTTAGTCGCCTCTTAAGTTGAATGAACGGACGAGGTATGGTTCATTCTATGTATTGCATTAAAATCTTAACAGTAGGTTAATTTTATTAAACCTTACTCACATTTTTTGTATTGTAGGTGGACTTTGCACACGACATGGATCACAGAAATGAGAATGGCCTTGACACTCCGATGGGCTTATTAGAGCCCATCGCCCCTTACAATATTTAATTCGCTTATAATATTTTTTAAATAATTCTAGTACTTATTTAAAAGTGTTAAAATATAAATGAATCCAACCATTTTCTTTAAATAATGTATGTAATTTAGTGTTGCCGCTCGAAAGTGCTAGCCGTAGCACGTGTAGCTCGTAGCTGTTCTACGTCACGCTACGAAGACGAATGTAGTCCCTAGACGTTATACGATGTTTCGCGTTAAAATATATTTTTACGGTATATTGAAAGTGGCATAGTAATATATTAGGTAGGTTGGTTTATATAATATTCAACTAGCATCGCAATTTCTTATTAACAAGTTATTTAACATAGTGTTTGTTTGTTCAAATGTCTGGATCTAATAGTGTAGCAAAATGGCCAATTAAAAAGTGTCCCAAAGCTTGCAGTTCAAAGTTATGACCATACGATGTAGCTACACCACAAAATTAACACTAAAACTGTTTTTTTTTTAATTTGACAAACACATTCAACAAGCGCTCCTCCTGCTGAAAAATGAAAAACCCTGTTTAATGATTTTCATTGTGGGCACCAAACCTATATTTTTGAAATCGCTCGTCAAAAGGATTGTGAAGTTAAAAGTTGGTCTACCATTAAATCTAGTCCGATTGTTACGAGTTTGAAATATGAAAAGTTAGGTCCGGACGTTTTTCTTTCCAAGATCTTATTTCACCATAAAAACCCAGATTTTCATAGTAACTACAATATATTCAAAAATTGAAGAAATCGGACTCGGGTCCGGAGCTAGTTTTTTTTTACAGCTATTATGTGATTTAAGCTTCCCTTCAAACTGCTAAATATATAATATAAATGCTGCAACTACGAAGCCACATAAACACACAGATATACTGATGGTTTTATTTTATCTCGACACCCATTTTATATAACAGGGCTTCAGCAGAAAATAGCTTTCGATGAAGTGAAATTCAATGAACTGATATATTCGATGGAAATTGTTCTCCTTGTCTCCAACTTTCTATTTCTGTTATTTATAGAAAAGTATATTTTTTTCATTTCTGGTCACAAAACGGTTATAATATTACCAATACTAAAAACTAACGGTCTTATTACAAAAAAACTTGAACACGCTCTACAAAAGCCTGAAATTACGGTTTTCTATGAATTGACATTCATTAAACAAGTGTCTAGGTTTTTGTAATAATTGTAACTAAAAAAACCTAAACACTTTTTGTAATTTGTTTTGACGACGCGCTGGCATAGTTGGTAGTGACCCTGCCTACGAAGCTAGCGGTCCTGGGTTCAAATCCCGGTAAGGGCAGATATTTGTGTGATGAACGCGAATATTTGTTCCTGAGTCATGGATGTTTTCTATGTATTTAAGTATATATACGAGTACATACATACATAAACTCATGCCTTCATTCCAGGACTGGAGTAGGCAGAGCTACATAATTATTTGATAATTCTGTAACCACATTTTGCACAATTAGGCTAATATGTTTATCAGTATATTAGTGACAGGTTGCAAGCCCATCGCCTAACAGTACTACAAGCCTTTATTCCCTTAGTCGCCTCTTACGACCGACATCCACGGGAAGACATAAAGTGGCACTATTCTAACCGTGCAACCACACGGGGATATATTTAAGTTTATATTTCTCTATATAAGTGTTTATATCGTTGTCTGGTACCCATAGCACAAGCCTAGGGCTTAATTTGGGACTAGGTCAATTGATGTGACATTTTCTTCTGATATTTATTTCTTATTTATTATTGTAATAAAATAACACTGCTGCATTGTAACAAACTTTAAGAATAAGTTATAAGATAGCTACCTAATTTAATTAAGGAAACTCTAAGTCTATTATATGCATTATTTTTAAGGAAAACTTTTTGAACGACTGTCTGTTTCTTAAAATAAATGATAAAAAATAAATAAATTACGAACGAAGTCTAATGCGCTTGTATTATGTATCGAGGTGTGCGATATGTTTTACGTGGAATTAGGTCGTAATTTCGTTGTGGATACGTGAATACAGCTAGTTAGGCGGGTCGTCTTCATTAGGCTACTATTGTTCGTCACGCGTCCCCCGAATCGCACCAGAGACGTAAACAGTGGCTCAATTCTACTTTTTCTCGTAGTTACATTTGTACTGTCTTGGTTCATTTCTCTCAATACTACGAGTTTTTTCGAGTAGTTTTCGTAAAAAAAATATGAAATATTTTTTTAAATACTTGAAAAGAGATCTAGAAAGGTGGGTTAAACAATTAAAGTGATTTGACTATAGCTAATGGGGTGTCATATGAAAGGTCTTAATCTACATATTTAAAAATAAAAAACTTTCTGCAAGGATTTATATCGTCTAAAATGTAAGTACTTACCAAAATTACCCATTCCCCCATTATCTCAGAAATTATTAACCAAAAAATTTGAACAATCCTGACGTATAGATAATTACTTAGGTATATTTTATGGGAAAAGTAAAATGGAGTGTATATATTTTTCAGAAGTTGATATATTTAACACATGTCTTCAAGAGTTCACGGCCCAAGTTAGAGAGAAAAATGATACTTAGTTATGAAATTTCGCGTAACGCTTTTTGTTTTTATTTTTATTTTTGTTTTTGTGCCTTTAAAGGTATCCTTATTTTTTTATTTTTTTTAAACTAATGTCACATTTTCAAGTAATTAATACCATATTGCTCGGTTAGTATTTGTATTATTTAACTGTGGTAACTTTACTGGTTGATGTATAATTTAAGATTTTTTATTGTATGAGCCATATTGTACCGTTTGTACCCTAATAAAAATTAAACCATTAAAACATTATTTAGTTTTTGAGGAAAAACTTACAAAAAACTTATCAAATTTGTATTAAAATTGAGCCTAGTCCAAATGGAACTTATAACGTAGAAAATAAAGTTCATTACAAAATGAGTATTTTCTTTTGCGGTTACCAACCATTTTATCTTAAATAAGGAGCCCTCGATACGGAAGTCCGTCTCGCGCTTGACCGGTTTTTAGAAGGGCAATACAGAATACAGTACCTTAAGACCGAACTTTTATCTTCTATCAAGTAATTAAGGATAACGTATTGTCCGAGAAAATGTATCTGGCGATTGATATCAGAGCATGTTTCATCAAAATTAAATGCACCCTGTATTTTCCTCTTTGATAATAGAAATAAAAAGCTCCCGGAAGCCTCTAAGAAAAGTTTCGCCGCATAAAAAGCTTATCACATAATAACAATCTTAGATGAAAGCTCCATTGTTACGCTGATGACAAAAGATATAGCCGAAAGCACCCGCGACCACATACGGCCAATGTTATGATGAAATGTAAAGCTTGATTCGTTAGGGTCACGTCAGACAGAAAGCGGTCACGCGGTCAAGCGTTCAAGCGGTCAGTTTTGCGTTCTTTGTGTTATATTACGTTACATAGATCAACTCACGCGGTCAGAATGCCTCCTGTGTGAGTTGATCTATGTAACGTAATATAACACAAAGAACGCAAAACTGACCGCTTGAACGCTTGACCGCGTGACCGCTTTCTGTCTGACGTGACCCTTAATACGCTTATACTAAAGGGTGCGATGACAACGCGTGAATATTTACTTGTGGGAGGACCTTGTGCAGGGCCCGTCCGGGTTGGTACCACCATTTTATCATTAACCTACCGCCAAGCATCAGTGTTTGCATTGTTGTGTTCCGGTTTGGGGATAAGACAGCCGGTGAAATTACTAGCATAGAGGCATTCCATCTTAGTCCTCAGGATTGGCAGTGCATTTGCAGTCTTGTGAATGCGAATGTCTATGGGTCACAGTTTCCACTTACCATCAGGTGGCCTGTGTGCTCGTTTGCCTTCCTATGACGTAAAAAATAAATAAAAAAATATTGCTCCATGTGCGCTGTATATTGTGAGCATGTTACACATTCGATCGTGAAGGATTTTATTTTTTTCTTTTGTCTAGTTTTTATTAGATTATTACTATTGTTTTCTGTGTTCTCTTTGTATTCATTGGATAGTGTTTTTGTTTTTTTTACATTTTATAATTTTAAAGTTTTTTTTATTTTTGTGTCCCCTTCCGTGCTGTCACCGAGCGGGCCCAACGGAGGACTTTATCCTGAATATTAATACTACCGATTAGTATAATAAAATAAAGAATGTTTATTTTTTTAAATTTTAGTTGGTTCGAGTCCCGGGCGAAGCAAGCGAGTTTAAAAAAATCTTTTAATGCAGATTTGTTTTTTTTTCAAAAATAAAGGAATGTCTCCTTTAAGTAAAATGAGCTAGCTTAAGGATTTAAAGTAGTTTCCCTCCAGGGCCTGAGTTTAATTTCCACACTGTATATAAAGAAGAAGAGAATATAAAAAAATTGTGACGTTTATTCTGTATTAACAGGTTGTATAAATTTGAAATGAAATGCAAAATCTAATAGCTGTTTACAAGTAGTAATTTATGCACTCGTGTTTTAAGGGCTAATTATGTACAATTGCATACATAACTTTATCTACACACATATCATAAGTACTCTAAGATGGGTTCAGAAGCCGACGACTTCGGCAACAAAAATGGCGGCAAAACAAAGTTGTGCTGTGTCAGTGTCACGAATGTGAATGTTTTTTTAAATCATAGATAAACCTGAAGTCCCTATTCTCATGACACTTAAGATCAAAATGTCGTCGCCTTATATTTAAAAAAAATACTGAATTGGCGTTTCGAATCGATAAATGATTTAATATCTATGGATACGAGAACAGAGACCATCTTGAGCTTTGACACCTGTTCCAAATTTAAACTCATAACTTTACAAAAATCAATACTGTAATAACATTATAGTACAGATTTTACCTACTACCACAGACAAGAAAGTTCTCATAGTAAAATTGGTTTAAAAAATGCTGGTCATTCCCTACGGTTTCTGAACGCATTTAAGAGCACTAATAACATGTGCGTAGATAAATTATAATTATGAACAGCCTGTATAAAAATGTCACGTTACATCACACCGGTGATATAAGTAATATTTCTTAGTTGTTTCACATCGTCCGGTCCTATAATTTAGAAGATGTTTCTCAGAATATTACCAATTTTAACTCGATTACGAGTATGTCCACTCCACTTCGCGCATCAGTCTTTGGCAAAATCGAATACGAGAGAGATAATTTAGTTACATTCGAGATAGACTGACGTCATCTTTGTAAGTGTAGATGTATGAAGTTGCTGAACTCCAAAGACATTTATTTATTTAATCTTTATTGCACAAAAGAATACACTCTATATTCAAAAGGCCAACTTAATGCCCGAAGGTATTCTCTACCAGATAACCTTTGGGCAAAGCAGATGTAGGAGAAAGTGATTGATAGACGATCTGTTCTCAAGAAACAGGATTGATCAATGACGTCGAAGGTGCTCTAATAAGAGCAGTTGTTGCGTGCCCCGAAAAGGACATTTTTACATATACATCTTCGGAGCGAGCGTGCAGCTGAGCAACGACATTGTCAGCTGAGCAACGACGTTTTTTTCACCGTCACAACTTCGCATTGGACTGCGAGGGAGGCACTCATAGAGAGCGCCTCGGCTCAATTTTCCTTACATACTAACTAAATCTTGAAGGAGTGGCGATGGTGCTGTCAGGGTAAGTGAGGGGTTGTTTTCGGTCCTGGGCGGTCTGCCACGGCGATGACGGTGGCGGCGACGTCGGGTCATCTTTGTTCGGTAAGTTGGATTGGGTCTATGGGATCTAGTAGGATATGCTTAGGGCGCCTGAGGGGCGCCCCAAGAGCGGCAAGGATGTCTGGGTCGGTGGGCATGGGGCTAGGGGTGTATGAGGATGAGAGTTGGATGAGGGGATTTGGGTTATGGGGCGCATTATTGAAATAGCGGCGGGCCGCTATTTCAATAGTGTGCTTTATAGAAGGGAAATTGAGGTCCCGGTGTATTGCCTTGTTACGGACATACGCCGGGGCACCAATTACCCTTCTAAGGAATCGATTTTGGAGGCTTTGCATGGGGGCAAGACGGCAAGGTGGGACGTGTCCGAATATCACCGAGGCATAGGTTAGGACTGGTCTTATGCAAGTTTTATATAAGATGATTTTATTGGCTATGGATAATTTACTTTTAGGATTAAGTAAGGGGCTGAGCCGGCCCATCATCATTCGAGCCCTGCGGAGCACAATTTGGATGTGCTTGCGGAAGGTCAGTCGTCGGTCCATGGTTACGCCCAGGTATTTCACCGAGTTGGACCATGGGATAGGACGGCCGAAGAGAAGGATAGGTTTGACATTAATAGGAGAGAGGGTGCGAGAGAAGAAAATAGCAGCGCTCTTCTCCGGATTTACATCTATCCTCCAGCGCCTAAATTAGCGACGAGTGGGTAGAGTAGAGCGCTGTGTCGTCGGCGAAGAGGGCAAGCTGAACGTGGGGGTGCTTGGGAATGTCGTTCGTGTATAAGGAGTATAGGGTTGGGGAAAGCACGGAGCCCTGCGGGACTCCGGCACGGATAGGGTGAGGGGCTGAGGAGGTCCCTTCCACGTTGTAGCTAAAGCTTCTATCGATAAGGTAGTCGCGGATGGTGAGGACTAATCTGGCCGGCATATTCATCTGGTACAGTTTGATGATGAGACCGTTATGCCAGACCTTATCGAATGCCTTAGCTACATCGAGGAAGATTGCTCCCGTCGGGATTCCTTTCTTGAAGGTGGAGAAGCCATCAAGGATATGTTCCGAGATGCGGTGGACCTGGTGGACACAGGAGTGTCTAGCTCTCAAGCCAAATTGCTCGTCTATGAGGATAGAGTGGGAGCCAAGGAAGAGGTGGATGCGAGCTAGGATCAGGCGTTCGTACAGCTTGCCTAAGGAGTTAAGAAGGCTGATAGGGCGGTAGCTAGACGGAGAGGAGCGTGGTTTTCCCGGCTTGTGAATGCCTATGACGTTAGCGGACTTCCACGCTCCTGGAAAGTGATAGTTGGAGAGGGCAGCGTTGAATATATATACAAGAATGAGAAGAAGTGAGTTAGGAAGTAATTTGATAGTACGGTTAGAGAGGCCGTCCACACCGGGTGCTTTTTTGGGGCGCAAACCACGGACCAAGTCCTGGACCTCCGCAAGCGTAACGGGAGGGATGTCGGGGT
Source organism: Acleris emargana (assembly GCA_927399475.2). Lineage (NCBI taxonomy): Eukaryota > Metazoa > Arthropoda > Insecta > Lepidoptera > Tortricidae > Acleris > Acleris emargana. The sequence continues at coordinate 4,799,295 of OV656858.1, forward strand.
CGTCGAAGAGTGGGAGGAGGGAGGAGGAGGAGGAGGCGGAGCGACTACTAACTTCAGAGTCTACCCACTTGATGTGGGCCTCGTCAGTTTGCAGGCTGCTTGGAGTGCACTGTGCCTCTAGGGCACTCGCCAAACATTCCGCCTTCTCTTCGTCCTCAAATGCTGGAGTGGGAAAGTTGGGGCGTTCCAGCGGCGGGAGAGTGGAGTAGGTGTCGGATTTTATGGATCTCGCCAGTTCCCAGTAGGCCAGGTGACTGGGCGAGATTTCGCACAGCAGGTTATTCCAGGAGTCATTTCTGAAGGCCGAGATACGAGTTTTAACCTCGTTCTGAAGGGCGCGCAGTCTCCGTCTGTTATCGTCGGAAGGGTATCTGTCATAAGCACGGGTCGCGGCGTTCTTCTCTCTCAGAAGCCCTCTCAGCTCCTCTGTAAGAGGTGGTCGTCGGTCGTATTCGACTGGGACCTCTTTCGAGGAACGAGCCACTAGGGAGCGGAGATGGGAGGTGAGAGAGTCGATTGCCTTGTCAGTGTCGTTTTTTGTCTCGATGGAGGCGGGTAGGCCATCGATGTCAGTGGGGACCGTTTTGTCCAGACTGTCGCCGAGAGATTTCCAATCGACGACAGTCTTTTTCGTCGGCGGGGCGTCGGGGGGGGGGGGGGCCTAGCATTAAAAGAACCGGTCTATGGTCAGAGTCTAGGGCGTGGGCCACTTCTATTGAGCGCAGCCTAAGGGATACGTTCTTTAGAAGGGCCACGTCCAGTATGTCAGGTCGATAGGTTACGCAGTGATAGGTTACGGGAAATGGGTCGGTTCTAACGGGGCAATTATGTCCACCGTCTGGATGTCGAGATAGCTGTAAAGTCTATGTCCGTTACGGTTAGTGGTCAGGCAGCTCCAAGCTAGGTGTTTGGAGTTTAGGTCCCCGGCCACTATGACCGAGGGACCCAGGACAAAAAGAGAATCTAGGTCGGTCGAGAGTAGGTCTTTATTGGGTGACAGGTAAGCCGACACCACAATGACCGGGCTATGCCCTGTCAGTGCGATGCGGCATACTGACACCTCAAGGTTAGTCAGGGGGGGCGGGTCAAGAGGGGAGCAGTGCAGTTTACGTCTGTAGTAGATCAGTGTGCCACCAAGTCTGTCCGTGAGTCTGTCATTACGTACAGTCGCGTAATTCGGTACCCGGAAACTGCGCGCGCTCGGCTTCAGGAAGGACTCCTGAACCAAGAAGAGATCAAGGTCGTTTTCTCGGAAGAATTCGACAAACTGATCCTTCTGTCCTTTTACGCCATTCGCGTTGAAGAAGGCGATCGAGAGGGAGCGTGGTTTCTCTCTGTGAGGCAGAATATTGTGCGCGGCTCATATTTATAGCCACAGGTCCCGCGCGCATCACTCGCATCAATTGTTTCTTGCATGCCGGGTAGTTGTGATTGCGAAGAACGCAATATACCCGCAAGAAGCATGAGGCCGCCTCCGCCGTGTCTCGCTCTTCGACCTCTCGCTCTTACTCATTAAAATGAACCTCGTTAGTTTAAGAAATACTTGTAACTTAGTTTTAGATATAAATATTAGTTGTAAAATGAATTAAAGAGATTATTCTTACACATCAACCGGGGTTTTTCTCTCTCATCTACTAATTATAGCCTACATGAGCTAAAGTGGTGACCCATCGACTGAACATTCACAATGCAAGACCCAATAGATCCCTCAACCGGCGTCAGAAAACCCTGTGAGGCTGCAACATCAAAACCAGAAACCCCAGACATCAACGGCATCTCACTCTCGCTACGAGTACCACCGTTTTGGCGCGACCAGCCGCGTCTCTGGTTCTGCAGTTTCGAAGCAGCCACCGCCGATCTCAAGAAGAGCCAAGTCCAGCTCGCCCACCTCGTCATTGCGCAGCTGGAGAAACAGGACATCCAGCAAATCTCCGATCTTATCTACTCGCCACCAGAAACCAATTACTATACCGCAATTAAAACAAGGCTGATTGCGATGTACGAAGAGTCTGACAGTGCACAAGTCAAGAAGCTACTGTCACAGGTAGAATTAGGAGACCAGAAGGCCAGCCAGCTACTAAGAAAAATGCTGAACCTCAATCGCGACAAGTTTCCAGAGAGCACCATTAAGATGATGTGGCTCGATCACCTACCGCCCCACATCAGATCTGTACTCGCCGTCAGTGAAACCTTTAAAATGAAAACCACGCTCGATGACCTAGCCCTTCTCGCAGACAAGATGATGGAAGTATCGCCGACAGCGCACATTGCCGCAATCTCGTCACCTGGCGCAACAACCCTCTCGCCACTGCCTCAACTACCGACGCAACCGCTTTATCAGCCTCAGCCAGAACGCAATATACCCGCAAGAAGAGCGAGACAGGGCGGAGGCGGCCTCACGCTTCTTGCGGGTATATTGCGTTCTTCGCAATCACAACTACCCGGCATGCAAGAAACAATTGATGCGAGTGATGCGCGCGGGACCTGTGGCTATAAATATGAGCCGCGCACAATATTCTGCCTTTCCGCTCCTGGCCGTCGAGGTGACAATGTCGTTGCTCAGCTGCACGCTCGCTCCGAAGATGTATATGTAAAAATGTCCTTTTCGGGGCACGCAACAACTGCTCTTATTAGAGCGCCTTCGACGTCATTGATCAATCCTGTTTCTTGAGAACAGCTCGTCTATCAATCACTTTCTCCTACACAGAGATTGTGGTGGCAACTGGCAGTGCAACATGGGGTCTAACATATATTACTTATTTAAACGTAATAATATATACCTACATATCAATATACTAAAAATTAAGAGATAAATTTGAAAACTATCTTCAGCCTTATAAGAGATATTAACTCTGGAAGGTGTAGCTAGGGGATTTTTTTTATTTAACAGTTATTACATCGTGTTAGTAGCATTAAGTATACAAACTGCCCGATTATAAAAGTAACGCCCTGTAGACGCTTGCGGCAGAAAAAGTACGAGTATCATATTTGCGGTCAGGCTGCGAGGAGAAATAGGATGAAAGATAAGAACAGAAAAGAGGAAATTACAGGGTGATCTCGGTTTCCGGCACTCTCAATAACAATACGAGACTATGTTCGTTAAGTAGTACTGGCCCAGTCAATATATTTATGAAGTTTTTATATTGCATTCAGTCAGTTACCGTTACAGTTGTAGAATGGATGAGATTATTCATTGCTCAATAGTTAAATTTAGTTTAATTTTTAGTTGTTGGTAATTCTGTAGCTCTGCCTACCCCACTTTGGGAATCAAGGCTGAGTTTATGTATGTATGTATTTATTGCTCAATGTAATGTTACAACATAAATTGTGCAGCTAGTTAAACTATTATAACATAAAAATAACATACATACATAAACTCGCGCCTTTATTCCCAGAGTGGGGTAGGCAGAGCTACAGAATTACCAATAATTCTAAGAACTTGTTAATGATTCTGTAACCACGATTTGCATAATCAGCCTAAGATGTTTACCAGTGTATTAGTGACAGGTTGCAAGCCCATCGCCTAAGAGTACTAGAAGCCTTTATTATTCCCTTAGTCGCCTCTTACGACATCCACGAGAAGACATGGAGTGGCACTATTCTAACCCGGTGACCACACAGGTGTACTAAAACTAAAACTTATATTATACTATAAATTGTTATCAAAGTGTATTTGTACGATCTATAATTATTATCGGCGGTACATCAGCTGCGCGCGACAGTGTAATTCCGAATGAGCAAAGTGCTAATTAGTTATTGATTCCGCCCGTTTGGCAAGGCTGGCCATGCGATGATAATTTAATTTGGAGGTATTTCCTTTACGCTAGTTTCCAAAATAGGAAAATTATAATAAAAATTAGGGGACAGTGTCACACCAATTGACGTAGTCCCAAAGTAAGCTCTAGAGTTGTACGTTAACCATATATTGTTTTATATAAAGAAATATAAACTTAGATACATAAAAAACATCAATGACACACAATTATCTGCCTTTACTAGGATTTGAATCCAGGACTGCTAGCTTTGTAGGCAGTGACCGTGCCTAACTAGGCCAGCGCGTCCACTAGTAAATAAAAAGTTATATTACGATCGAGGCAAACAAGGAAATGTTAAAAGTCGACGTGATCACCTGTCTGTGGTAACATCGTAGGTCCTAAGAGCCTGCGCAGACAGAGAGCGGTCCAGAGTTTCGAGTTCCGCGTTCAGACTTCTGCGTTCTTACAAATGTACTGAGTCCTTGCGATAACGCACACAGCAGGCGGTCAGACTGCGGCGGTCAGACCGCGGCGGTCAGAGTGGAACGTCGCGTTCTAGAGCTTTTTTGCCGCCGAGTTGGAGAACACCGCGTTCGCCACGATGTCTGATGTTGCAAATGCTGAAAAACTTATTGAATTGGTCAGAGAAATGAGATTATTACATGATTTAAGTCATATACACTACAAAAGTCGTGACAAAAAAAATATATCGAATTCACCCAATCCTTTCTTTTTCTTTTAGAAGCTTCTGGACTTCACAAAAGCAATGCTTCTTTCTTCTTCGGAAGATGAATTTTCTAGCGGCATGTTACACGTAAAAAGATACGGATGAAAATGGAAGGCCTGAATTGTTTTTTTTCTGAACGCCAAACTCAGAACTCTGGACCGCTCTCTGTCTGCGCGGGCTCAAAAGGAAATACCTGTTTTAATTGAAAGCTAGTATATATGTATAACTCAAGTGGTTTTAAGCTAGGTTTGATAAAATACATTAGGAGACAAACCTTCTGCTATATAAAAATAATAATCAGGATCCAAATTTTGACCAATTTTAAAGAAGTACCTAAATATGACTTGCGGGGTTAACTAATTCCTTAGGTATCCTATCATCGCATGTAAAATTTTATTAAAATAAAAGTGTTGATTCCTCATTGATTTACCTAGAAAAAATTCGCCCTGATTTTATTGTAAAATATTTAAAAACATCATTTTTTTATTTTCTTTTGCGTCAAATATGTTACGACGTTGTGCCCGTTAATGTCTCTAGGTTAGCAATGTACAAGTTTCAGAACATTCTCAGAACTAATAAATCTTCTCGAGAAATTACCGAGAATATTAAAAGAAACATTTGAGAGCATTGAGAATGTTCTCTTTCCATACAAAACAATTACGAGAATTTCTCAAAGGAACTTTCACAATTTGAGAAGTTACTTTCCGGTACAATGCTAGTCTGGATTCTAAAACCTGAAACGTCAAACTAAGGTCAAAGACCAAATCACGTAGAATTTTTCGAAACAATCTTTATTCAAATAGGTACTGATGGTTGAAATCGGGTGAGTAAGCTTATTCGAAATAGTTTTTTAATGATCACACATTGTCAAAACATAGTCTAAGCTAAAAAGCTATCCTTTCGCAAGCCCGAAGTTTAGGTATCCAACTGATTTTTATTTTCGAAAATTCCTTTCATTCCTACCAGAACCTGTAGGTTAGATTAGGTTTGTTTTAAAACAAATTACAGAAAAGAACAAATGTTTTTTTTTTTTTTTTAGCCTATTTTGGTGTCCCACTGCTGGGCAAAGGCCTCCCCTCCTTTTCTCCATTCGTCCCAGTTGAGTGCATGCTCCCGCCATTCGCTTTGAAACGCGTCCAAGTCGTCCCGCCATCTCCTTTTTGGTCTGCCTCTGCTCCGCTCTGCTGCTGAACAAATGTTCTAACTAATAAAAATTCAAATAAATTAAACAGTTTGTAACTGAAATTCGATGTTGCGGTAGGTAACCAATTTCAAATGCAAATGCGCCTGGGCAATTTTAGAGGGTATATAATATTATAGTTTGCACGTCATGTCCAATATTGTACGAGCAATATAATATTATACTCCGTCTTCGTAAAGGATCAAAGGATCCTGTATATTGGATTACTTTGGGCAGAAATCAAAGCCATGCATGCAGTTATGAATCGACTGCAAATTTAAACCTTATATTACTTAGCATGAGAGTATAAATTCATTGCTTTTAATTCTTAAAAAGAGTAATAAGTGTTTTTTTGTTTCTTGTTTCACCTTTATTTATTTATTTAAAAACAATTTGCGCATGCCGTGTGGTTGCCGGGTTAGAATAGTGCCACTCCATGTCTTCCCGTGGATGTCGTAAGAGGCGACTAAGGGAATAAAGGCTTATAGTACTGTTAGGCGATGGGCTTGCCACCTGTCACTAATACACTGGGAAACATCTTAGCCTACTTGTGCAAAATGTGGTTACAGAATTATCAAGAAGTTTTAAGACTTGTTGGTAATTCTTTAGCTCTGCCTACCCCACTCTGGGAATGAAGGCGTGAGTTTATGTATGTATGTATGTAATTTTCACATACATTTAATTCTGTAACAATCATTACCTCTCCTTAAGGAATGGGCTAGCTATCCAGAGAGGTAATGCAGCCAGTGCAAGTGTCATTGGGACGATGCCGCGAGCGGACCTGTTAGAGGGGGTGTTCTTTTTATAGTGGTTATTAATTTTTATATGTTTAATATTTAAGAAGCTTAGTTTATTTTAATTTAAATACGTTCAGTTTTTATTTTTCATTGTATTATTGTTTAATTCTGTAAGTAAATGAAATAGATTTTATTTATCATTTTTTAATCTTGATACTTGTCTTATCAATTATAAAATTAACACTAATTTGAATTGGCTTCTTATGTACAAAATTATATATTGGAAATAAAATGTTTAACATTCAGTTTTGTTCTTTTTTAGGTATGAATTATTATGGCATAAGCAATTACACTATAATGTGATTTTAGAGCAAACTATTTAAGGCCAAATAATATAATTATTTACGCGTTACAAAAACGATTGAGACTTCATTTATCAAAATCGATCTTCAAATTTCTCTTCAAATCCTTAGAGGCCTTGAGTTTTATTGGGTGATTGAGTAGAATAAATACAGATTGGTGAGCGGAGACAAATTAACCCAACATTACGACTGTCGAAGTCACATTCTGACAGCTGTCGTAGAAAGAATTTCAGAGCTCTTAGACGGACTCGACCAAACTTGAATGAATAGGCGAATAAATAGGTATAATATAATAGGGATGTAATATAACAAGATTTCAACCTTTTATTCTAACCAGTGGTCGTTTTCCAATCTAAGAAAAAGCTAGAATTACTAAACAATGAGAAGTGAATGATGAAAAAAAAAGTATTACCCGGAAAAAATATTGCTGGACAACGGAACGGTAATGTACAAGTTTCAATCAGGTAAACTTACTTTTATAGTATAATAAAGGATTGTAAAGTAACTGTCATTAGATGTCATCGTCAAGCAAAGTTGTTTGATGTTTTGCTGTTGGTTAGTTCGTATTATTTGGGAAGATATTTTGTTAGAAGTGATACTTTGCGATAAAATCTTCACCGATTCATCTACACTAATATTAGGGTGCGTCCCACGAGATATAACTACATAATAACTATTTTCATGTTACTAACGTTTACGAGATATAATGAACGTTAGCTATAATAACAAAATCAATATTTTTATAAGGTTTAATGGTCAAGTCATATAATATTCATTTTATATAATATTTTTTAATATAACACTCACAATGACTAATTTCAGTTCGTATAACATACATGACATATATAGCGATCATAATACCTACATGTTATCTTTTAGTATAAGTGTTACAAGATATAATATCATATGATATAAATTGCTGTGACAATTCATATACTTATGGCTGTTTAAACATGACATAAAATAAATAGACAAGGTACTAAAGTGTACACATATTTATGAACTCGAGTCTACCAGAATGGTCTTGCTTGTAATTTGTTTTAATTAACCAGAAAATGCCACGAGCATGACGAATCAGGTCAGAACCGACTCGGTTAGGTTAGGTTAAAAGGCCTTCGAGGTTATTTTTTTTTCAGCCCAGAAAATTCAGACTGCTGCCATTCCTTTATAAGTCATTGCTAGTGTAGGTATTATGTTTTTTGATGTTAGATAATTTGATTAATATATCTTTTAAATCTTAGGTGTTATGAACGTTATACGTTTTAATAGTTATATAAATTGATATTATATATTAATAACGTTATACTTTATGAAAATAGATATTTTAAAATTATATCTTCCGTTCATTAATCCAGTGAACGTTATACTAAACGTGTTTATACAAAGTGAGCGTATATATTATGAGTGTTATATTATCAGTTCTTATATCTCGTATTACTTACCCCTAATATTATAAAGAAGAAAAATTTAGATTTTTGTGTGTGTGTATGTTTTTAACGAATAAACTCAAAGACTACTGGCCTGATTTCATAAATTATTTCACCATTAGAATGCTACATTATCCCTGAGTAACATAGGCTATGTTTTACTTTGCTGCCCGGACGGAGTCTCGGCCGACAGCTAGTTAGTCTATATAATAATAAAAAAAACTCCTATATCCTGGTCACGCTATAACTTCAGAACGGCTGAACCGATTTGGCTGATGTCTTTTTTGTTCTGTAAGTCATTGTCAGGACAGAAATCCACCGGGAAAATCAGAAATTTGCAGCGGGGCGAAGATGCTGGCGGGCCCCTAGTGTTTAAATAAACTATAGTTGCGCAAATTAATTACGAAATTAACGTGAATGATCACGATTTTTATGGAATTTTGATCAATTCAGCATTATGACTCCGAGTAATGAAGTCATTTAATTTTTTTAAGTGCTGTTTTTTCTGTACAATTTTAAAATTAATATTAGTCCCACCGGTACATATTCATTGAATAGCAGCTTTAAGCTTCTTCGTAACGATGCGAAATGATACTTTGTAAGGTTTTAATTAAGATTTTGATTGACTTGTAATGTTATCAAGGGAACGTAATTAACGGCATATTACTCTTTGGCGTCCCTTGATTAGAATCTTAATGATGTAGGAGAATTATCTAAAAGTTTAATTGCTCTAGATTTTACCTGCAAATAATTTAAAGTAAAAGAAGTATTACATAGTTTTTTTTTTAGAGAACTAATAAAATGCATCTGGTTTGTACATGAACTAGCTTTGGCCCGCGACTTTGTCCGCGTATAAGTTGTTTATTGAAATTTCTTAGTCTATTGTACTTGTCAAAACCAAATTGCCTTTGAAGTGTCATCGTATTTTTAACTCGCGCGCCATTACTGTCAAGTAAATAAATAACGTTCAAAATTTATGAGCGTGACATTATTCTTGCTATTTAAAAGCGAGGACCACGTTCAGTGCAGGGTTTTGAAGCCAATAGTACAAAAACAAAAAACTATCTCAAAAAAACATACATACATACATACATTAAATCACGCCTGTTTCCCAGAGGGGTAGGCAGAGACCACTTCTTTCCACTTGCTATGATCTTGACAAATTTCTTTCGATTCTTCAACATTCATACATCGAGTCATGCACGCACGTCGGTTTCGGGTACTTAAGATTCGGCCCTTTTCCAGTATTTCTCCGATTTGATTCGAAAAAGTACGCCTAGGGCGGCCCCTTCCGACCCTTCCACTCACTTTCGATCTGTATATCTCTTTCGTCAATCTTCTTTCATCCATCCTTTCCAAATGACCGAACCATCGAAGCATGCCCTTTTCAATCTTTGTCACTACATCTTCTTTTATTCCACATTTCTCTCTGAAGCATCAACAAATGTTTTTTTTAAGTTATTCGGAGCTGTCTTAGATTATTTTCACTCAGTTATTATGATAGCTCTTACATACTTGAAAATAACGGTAGCCGAGTTAAAATCAATACCATAACAAAGACAATATGGTTTTTACGGCCTAGAATAGGCCCTGGAGAGATGAAAAGTACTTATTCTTGATAAGGCAATAATGACACGTTAGTACACTTGCTTGGTTTTCATGATTCAAGTATAGAGCATTTTAAAAACACCGTATTGTTTTAACACGAACGTCGTTACTGCCAAGTAAATAAAAAATATCATAACGTTGCCAATACAATACCATAAAAATACAAAAACATGTAAGGTTTCCTCAAGTAGAACAGAGACCATGAGATTGTTTTTGTTTTAATATCATTCGAATTCAAATTCGGAACGTTTAAAACTGTCTGCGTTGAGAACAGTGGAAACTAAACAAAAGAAAACTGTTGCCAAGACAACAGAGAGCAAAAAGGTCTTAATGAAACAAAACTAAAATATTTATGGCGGCGTGGAACTTTTTAAATATTGAAATGGGAAGCAGTTTGCGCTACACTTGAGACCGTCTGCCGACTCGACTGATACATATTAATGAGTATGCAATTTAGATTATTCGCAACAGTTAAAAGTTGCGCTTCCAAGTTAAAACTGACTTATTTTTAAAGGGTTAATGTATGTATGTATGTACGTAAACTCTTTATTGTACAAACAGAAAATAACAAAACAAAAAATCAAATAAACACAGAAACACAAAAGGTAAGTACAAAGGCCAATTTATCCCATAAAGGGATCTCTTCCAGTTAAACTTTGAGCGATTGAGAGATGAATAAACAACGGATGGCTAAACGTACAACAATTAAAGATACACAAGATAAACATATGAATAGTAAATAAATACGTAACTTTTTATTTTTGTTAACTTGCAGAGTAAATTGAATTGAAAACATTAAACTAAAAAGTACTATTTCTGATTTCTGAGGTATTTATGGTACGTGAGGTACATTTTTTCTAAACTTAAAAGTTAATGCTTAACTCTAAATAAATATCGCAACACTTATCGTTTTACTATTACTACTCGTTTTTTTTTCAGCCTGTATCCAGCGTTCCGATATTTCGACAGAACCGACTAGTTGGAACTGTTTATTGCAGAACTATTATATATTTGTTATTCATAGATTCAAAAATAACCTATGAAACTCCTGAAATAAAGACACCGACCAAAACACCGATACCTAGCTCTAAAATCTACAGGACGTTATAAAGAATCAAACTTGGACATGCATAAAAATAACACCCTATTTATTAAATAAACAAGTTCTAAGAACAAACAGTTTGTTTTGAGATGTCACTTGTGTAGTTTCCGCATCGAGGCGTGAATACGTTATTTCCCTACATTGTAAACGACGCAGTATAATAGATATCCTTAAGCCTAAAGCTTGGGCCTCAGATAAGGAGAAATGCTCACAAAAGGGCATCATAGGGTGACCACGGCTGCGTGACCATAATGCCAAATTCTTAAAATACATTGATAAATAGCAAAATAAAAAACAAACGCCAACATTTTTTTTATGGTCGTCGATATAAATGTTAAAAATGTCATCTAGACGAAGCTAATGACGTAACATCATAAAAATCAGTTGAGCCGTTGAGCAGTTACAAGCGGACATAGGGACAGACATATATACATGCCGGTCAAACACATAGCCCTTTTGAGGTTCACCGCAGTCGGGTAATAAATTTTTGTTAGTTTGTATAGTCATGAAGGAAAAAAAATTTTTGTTTTATTCCTTTTAATCACAAAAAACTGACTGAAAAGGGAAAAAGGGCTGAATGGGTTCTTGTTAATATAAACACTGCAGAATCGCTCGGCTTTTTTACGAACTTGGCCGGACACACTACCATGTGTCTTGATAAACAATACTGTTTTTGAGTGTAGATAGTAATAAAACGATGCCTACACGCATTGATGCTTGTGTGGTTCAGGTTTACATTTGTATTTACACTAGCTTTGCCTTGCGATTCCGTTTACGCAAATATTGTGTTTTGCTTCGGGCGATAGCCGATATCCTGGAATAAACAGTGTCCGTTACCAAGTAATAAACTATCTTTTAACATTAACCTGTTGAGGTGTTTTACAGTGAAAAAAGGAAACAATCCTTTACATACCTTTATACGAAACACTTCAGTAATATTCAAAATAATAGTAATATTCATGATATCAGTCATTCCTAAGTTAACTTTATCGGTTGACAGCACATGCAGTCTTGAGATTATTCTTGAGAATTCAAATTGTCAATAGGTTTCAAGTTCCCACTTACCATCCATCAGGTGCCATGTGTGCTCGTGTACCTTACTCTCCCAATAAAAAAAAACACGAGCCGATTACTCTCATGATTTAGCTAAACTGCTAAAGGCACCAACATCTATTCGGTGCCAAATGTATGTAAACATAGACCTTATTATCGAGAGCATAGGGGCATATAGATATTTTTTATTCCTTAGGAACGTATACATATACAGGGTGGAAAAAACGAATGCCATATGGACGCCAAGTTCCTTAAATATTGGAAATATGAATTTCTACGCAAAGGATACTTAAAATTATTTCTAAAAAAAAACCAGCCTCAATGGATTTTTGATGATTCGTCTGCCTTAACCGGAAACCGAACTGATCGAATATGACAAAATAATAAAGAAGGGTTTTTTCCGGTCCTTATTTAATTTAAAGCTGTATGTGTCATAGACATATATGATCACTATCAATGACTCTTTCGATCTGTATGATAAAATAAAAATCCAATAATGCACATACATACATACATAAACTCACGCCCTCACTCCCAAAGCGGGGTAGGCAGAGCCACAGAACTACCAACAACTCTAAAAACTTGTTGATAATTCTGCAACCACATTTTGCACAATCAGGCTACTGTACTGTTCATTTAAAAAAAACAAGTCTCCTTTGTGTAGAACTTACTATTTTTTTATATTTAAGGTAGTTGCCGTCCATATGGCGCTAGTTGTTTCCATCCTGTATATTTATAACTTTGACTACATGTATAATGTCCTTTCGTTACGCGTGTCCCTTGGCACCCTACCTAGCTAGCCCGCTGCAAAATGTATGAGTCTACCCTCACTATCGACGTTACAGTGTAAATATCTGTAGGCGTCCGCTTTGTTCCTCAGTTCCGGGACCTTCTGACTTTTTTATATAACATTTAGGGAGGACTTTCATCTTTACAATGTCTAAAAGGTCTTCATCGCAGAACGATGTTTAGATACGCAAATGGCCATTTTGCATGTGTATTCTTTGTTTTCGAATGATAGTATTTAAAATTATTTTGAAAGTGTGAGCTATATTTTTACATTTAAGGGGTGTTCCAGCCGCATTTTTTTTTTGATATTAAGAAGGCAATCGATCACATAGGCCACCTGATGGTAAGTGGAAACTGTGACCCATAGACATTCGCATTCACAAGACTGCAATCCTGCTGATGCAATGCCAACCCTGAGGACTAAGATGGAGTGCCTCTATGCTAGTTATTTCGCCGGCTGTCTTATCCCCAAACCGGAACAGAACAATGCGAACCCTGCTGTTTGGCGGTAGGTTAATGGATAAGATGGTGGTAGCGATCCGGACGGGCCCTGCACAAGATCCTACCAACCTACTATTCCTAATTTAGTTAGTTCAAATATTTAATCATGTAGTTTGAAACCGTTTTATAATTTTGCTAACCGCAAATTTAGCTATTCTTGCTTGATACAATTAGGAGGTACGCCCTAGAATACCCAAAGTATAGCCAGAATCTTAAAATAACTATAAAACCAAAATTTGCAACATTTTAAATTACTGATTCAGTTGCAATATCCATTACAAACAAAAGAATAGTTTCAAAAAATACGCTCAACTCGAATGCATAATGAAATATTTAGTATTCAATAAAAGTACATCGTTTCCGTGAAATATGCACGAGCAATAAGTGAACGATCCAGTATGAATGGCGTCCGCGTTCGGCGTTCTGGAAACTTCCTTGATACAGATACTATTCAATTTATTAAGGCAGCGTGGAATGGCTTTCAAATTATGTCAATAGATTGAGCTGGATTGACATTAAAACCATGTTTTTTACTACACTACTATTCAATCAAAACTTTTAGCTTAATTGAAGGAGTCGATAGTTTTTCATTAATTTACTTTTTTTGACTTCAAGCTAATGGAAATTGAATTGTTTATAACTCTGTCTTAAGAATTAAATTGTACTTATTCTGTCCCCTGTTTTTTTTTTTATATTTATCACAGTTTTTAAAATTATCATCTGACATCTTGCTAGCGAGCGGTCATTAAGACACAAGTTTATACAAGTACTATCTCGATGTAAATCGAAGGAAGTATCGTGAAATAGTAGATTGTACAACAAGGGCATATTTTTTTTTTATTCAAGATATGGTATCCATCCGAGGCGACAGGATAATTAAGTCGAGGATAATATGGGTTTTAAGACCAAGTTATACACTGCTTTTCACTTCGATTACGACGCCGACGACGCGCTGGCCTAGTTGGTAGTGACTCTGCCTACGAAGCTAGCGGTCCTGGGTTCAAATCCCGGTAAGAACAGATATTTGTGTGATGAGCGCGAATATTTGTGTCTGGGTCATGGATGTTTTCTATGTATTATAAATCGTCGCATCCTACGAATAAGGGCGCAACCAGCCCTCATGACCCTTTTCCGATTCTTACAGAATCGTGTTCTCCATATTTTTCTACACCTTTTGACATTTAAATTTGGTCAAAATCGTAAATTTGAAAAAGTTATTAAGGTTTTAAATTCGGACGTAAACGGTCACTGCACATTTTCTCCAACGAACAAGGTTACGAGGTCCTCAAGGTCTTTGTTCCGCGGGGGAACCGAGTGCGGGGCGGGGTCGCAAGCGCCGTCGCAAGCGCCGTCGCTTCTATTACCCGCGGAGCGCAACACGTAAGTATATATTTTTTTAAGCGCTTTTTTTCCTCTATTTTATTTGTTATAACTTCATTTTGACCATGTCAAGTATCATTTCTATTGTAATAAATAATATATGTATATATTATGGTATTGTTACACGTAATAGGGTAATATTATCTTATAAAATTATACATGATAGTAATTTAAGCATCCAGCGCGGAACAACGGCGCGAGGTGACAGCGGGCCCTTTTTCCGCGGACTAAATATCTGCGCGCATGCTCTCGCCGCGGCCTTTGCGCCTCTATTCCATGGGTTCCAGCATTTTTTATGAGTATTAAAATATATTTAACAACATCCATTTTTTATTTTCATTATTTTAAGCGTTTAATCTATCATCAAAATGTTTTGAAAAAGCCGTAAGTACCGTTATGACCCTGCTTATTCCGACGAATAAGGTCGTGTTGGTGACTATAAGGCCTTTATTCCATCGATAATTAAATCACTAATATTAAAGTCGACGTGGAAGAAAGGTTTAAGGTAGTTTTTATCGTATTATAATGCAAATAAAACAAAATATAACTGTCAATAGTTGTCTTAGTACTTTTACCATGTAATGAATAA
The DNA here is from genome assembly GCA_927399475.2 of Acleris emargana. Taxonomy (NCBI): domain Eukaryota; kingdom Metazoa; phylum Arthropoda; class Insecta; order Lepidoptera; family Tortricidae; genus Acleris; species Acleris emargana. The sequence continues at coordinate 4,814,505 of OV656858.1, forward strand.
GTTTTACAACAATAGCTTTGAAACTGATTTTTTTAAACATAAAAAACCTTCTCCTGTAAAGTTGACTTTTTGTAGTCGCGCCCTTATTCGTTGGATGCGACGAAATATAAACACATACACAAACTCACGCCTTCATTCCCAGAGTGGGGTAGGCAGAGCTAAAGAATTACCAACAAGTCTTAAAACTTCTTGATAATTCTGTAACCACATTTTGCACAAGTAGGCTAAGATGTTTCCCAGTGTATTAGTGATAGGTGGCAAGCCCATCGCCTAATAATACTACAAGCCTTTATTCCCTTAGTCGCCTCTTACGACATCCACGGGAAGACACGGAGTGGCACTATTCTAACCCGGCAACCACACGGCAAGTATTATAAGTATATATTTCTCTATATAAGTATTTATATCGTTGTCTAGTACCCATAGTACAAGCCTAGAACTTAGTTTGGGACTAGGTCAATTGGTGTGATATTGTCCCATGATATTTTTTTATTTTTTATTTATTTATTACGAGGAAATAAAACAGTGGTGATGTAAAAAAACTAACACTTGATGGCTGTTTCTCCAAACTGAAAATTTCATACGTTTTAAAATATTTATTTTAGACTGAAATGTCTGTTCAATAAGTTCTTTTGCATTTTTTTCTTTTAGTGTGTTAGGTGTGATCATTGTGTTTCCTCTTCACTAAATTGCGTAACACCACAAGTTTTGCCAAGAAAATAACTACCTAATTAAAAGTCCAAAACTATAGACAAAAACCTTTCCACACTGTTTTTCTTTTCATTTTTTTTTTAATTTTCTGCATGATATTTTTAACGTAAGTCGAACGCTATACTGCCAAGTCATACGTTTATTTTGTAATGTTTTTGTTAATAATGCTTGTTTATGATAGTTTTAAATTTATTTTTTGTTAGATTCAACAGAAGTCAAAAAAATTCAAGTGAATGTATTCAAATAACAAGTTTAATTTAATGCAGTGACCTCGTCTGTCATTTTCTAGATGATAACAGCACTTTATGCACTAGTCCATAAAATGCGATTTTATGCAGCCTATACCCAGCATAAAGAAAAAGAGCATGAAAAGTGAAAAACTTATTTTTAACCAGATAATTTCCAACAGATACACCGAACCGTTATTGTGCACACCGCAGTTTTGCAAAGTACCCACCAGTAATTTGTTTCAGTAAGCCCGTTGGTCGCAGACGCGCTACGATTTTCTACCTACTGGGCGGAAAGTTATGGACTAGTGGATTTAATAACCCCTAGCAAATAGGGGGAAGTTTTTTTGTATATTTTTCTCAATAAATTATAGCTTATTTTGCTTTAAGTGAAAATTGCGATAGAGTTCAAGATTTTTCTCTCCTGCTCTTTTAGGAATTTAAATAATGCCTCGGCTAGATTTAAACTGAAATGCAATGCCTTGTAGTTTTAAGTTATTAACATTTAACCAACTGAAGATGTGAACATTCAAATAATAAAAACATATAGACGTTTACCAAATAATTATGAAAGTGTAAGTAATAAAACATTGTAAGTATTCGGAGGAATACCGCAAGGCAAACATTTGGGTCCTGTATTATTCTTTGACGTAGTAAGAAATTGGGACTAAATATCATTGCGAAATTAATGGAAGCGGATAATTTTATGTATGTGTTGGTACTCATTATTGTACTTCAAGAAATTAGACACAACAAATGTCATGTTTTTACAAAACCACTTTGAGGGGCTTCCAGTCACTATTGTTTTTAATTAATAATTTAATGAGATAAAATGGCAAAAATCGATAACACCATATCCATCCAAAGTATGCGCTGTGAACTTTATTATGCATTAACGCAGCCCCAGTTTCGTTCCCAAAAATTTTAATTACTACCGCGCGCGAACAAAACATTATTCATGCAACAATGCACTAGCGGCCAGCAATTGTTTTACGGCGTAGTGTGCGTGAAATCTTTTTTAACCCCGGAGCAATGAAGGTTTAAAATGGATTGTTTTTTTTCAATATTTAATTTATTTCGTAGTCTTTGAGATGTAAAATGAAAGATACATAGGTATGCCATTATAGGTCATGATTATGTACGGTGCAATAGCTCTGAATAAGTGTTTTGGGTTCGAATAAAGTTAGAATGGCATAAACATAAGCATGAGTAGGTAAGTGTTAACATACATACGTAATTTTATAATTCTATAAGTGTCGTATCACTTACATAAAGGTAGCTGACACGCATCCTTTCAGATCCGGGTAACAAAACAAGAATGTTTCGGGCTTCAAGAAAAAAAACATCCTATATCTACCACCAGAATCATCAAAGACAAGAAATTCACGCACAATCGGTGCTGTTCAAAATTCATCTGGCATTTTTAATCGCCGCAACTTCAGTGAAGTAGTCATTACGCTATCGGTGCGGAAGGCCCCGGTCGTTAGAACGCGCCGCTTGTCACTTTTATCTGTACGGAACCCTGTTTGTATTTCAATGTACAGGGTGACTTTGAGACGTGATGCACAAAATATTATTCAAACTTTGCGTTGTGAATAAACGCAATGTTTGATTTATTAATATTTGCTATTACTGCTACGTTTGCTATTACATACAGTTATTTATTGAAAATTTAAGTTATTTATAAAGAAAAGGAAAGGAAATAGTTTGTGAATGTATCTGTAAGCTAAACAGATGAAAAATACTAAATCAAGTTTTGTCTATCAAGCGATACATACCAGCATGTCCATGAATTTCACTAAGACCAAGTACAATATATGAAAAGCTTTACTAAAGTTCTGTCATCCCGGCTCATTGACACCTCTGGAGATCCTAGAGCTGGTGCTTACCTCTCCCAAAGGATTGGGCTAGCTGTCCAGAGAGGTAATGCAGCCAGTGTCATAGGGACCATGCCACGAGCGGACCTGCTAGAGGGGGTGTTCTTTTTATAGTGGTGATTATTATTTACATCTTTAATATTTGAGAAGCTTAGTTTTATTTTAATTTAAATAAGTTTAGTATTAACTTTTAATTGTGAATGTAATGCTAAGAACAAAGCAAAAATATCTTATTCAGAATGCGAAATGAACTCGAACTAACACCATTGTACTTACTTACTTTTATGAGCTACCAATTTTTATGAGAACTTGAATGTGTAAACATTACGCTTTCCACATTTAACTTGCCATTGCGTTTTCAACAACAGCCTGTAAATGTAGTGCAGACTCTTTACGATGCATTAAAAACCAAACCCTGCTTCTTTCTTAAATAAATTTGGTCTAGCTTCTGTATTCGCAAAATGTTACTGAATTTAAGTTCACATTAATCTCTCGAGCGTCTGGTCTTTGTCAGTTTAACATTGATTCAGAACAAAACTGACATTACTCTGCGGTGTTTGTACAAGATTATTAATGTAAATTGGAAATACCATCTATTTATGCACTGTTCACACGAGCACATGCAATCGCTGAATCAATTTAGCTATAATGTATGTTTTGAACAGTAATATGCTAAATCTGTAATAACAAGGAAGTTCGACTAGACTCGTCTTTGGGTTTTTTAAAACGTTAAAAATAACATGTTTGAGTTAACTGTATGTTTGCACTCGTACATGATGTGTTATTCTTTTTAAAAAACCATACTTGATACTTTAGATATTATATATTTACGAGGTTGCATGTTTTGTAAAAATAAACCTTTACAAGTTTAAGAGTCGAGGGCAAGGTGGTAAAGCAAGACACTAATCACACATCATACCAGAGCTCTGTAAGACTGCCCTTTATAAAAAAAAAGTTTATCTGGTATGGCACCTAGAATCTTCAACCAATTACCTGACAAGGAAAAAAAGGCCGACATTGTTAGTTTTAAGGTAAAGCTATCAAAATTACTGATTGAAAAATGTTATTATTGTGTAACTGAATTTTTAATAGATAAATTTTAATACATTTAATACCAATCAGATTTAAACTTTAACATTTTATACTTTATTCCTATTACATTATTGACATTTATTATAGCATTAGTTGTATACATATTTTACCATCTTTTGTAATGACCCGTAAACACAAATAAATTATTGATTGATTTAATGACATATTTTTAAAAAGATCACTCACAGCAAAATTGATCTACAGGATGTTACTTGTCAAGAACGAAATGATTATATTGCTTACCTTCATTATACTCATACTCATACTCATTTATTCATATTTTTCGATAAAATTACACGTCAAAGGTTACATTATTTTATAGATTAATTAGATGTAGGTACATAATAGAAATATATATCAATTTACATTTCAATTAAAATTACTAATTATAATACATTATGAATTATAGTAGTCGTCAAGTGAATAAAATGCTTGTATAGTAAGCCATTTTTTCAATTTGTTATAAAATAAATCATTACAATCAGTATTTTTTATTTCGTCGGGTAGTTTATTATAGATAGCGCACGTTTCACATTTTGCTGAACACAAACGTGTCGTATTGCGTTTGCATGAGTATAGCATGAAGGTCCACGTAACTAGGGCGTAAATATAAATTTTACATTTATGACGCCGCGTGAAACTAGTTTCGCAGAACATTATTACTTTCTAGGAAAACAGTTTGATGCATTAGGTTGGTATACTTTTAGGTGTGGGGTCATAGAGGGCTTGAAAAATAACCCCATTTTTAGTCTAGTTTCTGGTTGCTAGTAGTGTCCAGGGTGTCCCACGAGAAGGGTAGCACTTTTGTTTGGGAGGGTAATTTATGTTCATTTTAAATTGACTTGACAGCCTTGGCATTTTTTTAAAATTCTATCTAATCTGAGTATTTTGATTTAGATTTATATGTCTAAAGTGCTTGACAGAAGCGCGTGGAGCTAACTCCATGTGCTTCTGAATAGTCTATTAGAGAATATACTCTTTTACCGAACAATTTGTCTTTGCGTGTGATATCCATGGACTTATTAGAGAAATAAGGAGTATCTATAAATAACTCGACATTGGCGAAATACAACTTAACAGGAGAGAAAACCAACTTAAAAAAAACAAAAAATAGCCTTCATAAAGCAAAAAAATAGTTTTTAAATAAAATGGTTGGTCAATATACTAACCAAAAGCAGATTTTTTGGTTTTTTATTTATTTTATTTTGTACTTTTCAGTGATCAACCGAATAAAAAAAACAACAATAAACTCATAGTCATATAATATTTAAAGCTAAATATGCTTCGTCATAGTCGCTCAACCATTTTAATCGAAATATCTTGTCGCCACCCTTGAAATATATACCGTTTAGGAGTTCCGGTGGCCTTCTGTAGTCTTCATCATCAGTTCCACTTCACCAAATAGTGCTTTTCAAGAGCAAATACGCGAGTTACAATGAAAAATACCAAAATCGCTATAGGTGTGGCTATACATTTTGAAGAGTTCTGTCGATATCTCATCTTCAATATGATAAAAATGAGACCAAATAAAAAGCACCAGCTTTCAAATAAAAATAGAATCTTTAAAATCGAATCACCCTGTCGACAGTTCTGAGGGAACGAACATTAAAACATAAATTATACAAAAATACAGGCGAATTGAGAACCTCCTCGTTTTTTGGAGTCGTTTAATTAGAATTAGAATAAGAATATGGTATAAGTCTTGTTACCTACTTAAATTAAAGAAAAAACTGATGTTTTATTTTCAATATTTCGAATTAAAATAATAGTAAAATGAGGTACTAATATACATACATACATACATAAACTCACTCCTTCATTCCCAGAGTGGGGTAGGCAGAGCTACAGAATTTCCAAGCACTCTTAAATAACTTGTTGATAATTCTGTAACCACGTTTTGCACAATCAGGCTAAGATGTTTACCAGTGTATTAGTGACAGGTTGCAAGCCCATCGCCTAAGAGTACTAGAAGCCTTTATTATTCCCTTAGTCGCCTCTTACGACATCCACGAGAAGACATGGAGTGGCACTATTCTAACCCGGTGACCACACAGGAGCACTAATAATTATGTTAAATAAGCTGTTCCTAGGATTCATCGTGTACAGTCACTGATTAATCGCTGTGATAATTCGTATATGGCAGTTTGAACATGACATTAAATATAGAAGGTACTTAAGTGTATACATCTTTATGAACTGGACTGTACCACTGACGCTGTTTTATTTTACTGTTAAGAGAAATACGTATTTTTTTATAATTTCGCCTTCTAAAATCAAATCGTGCACGCCAGAAACGTTCAATCAGCATCGTGTCACCGTCTCCGCGAATAGCCGCCAGCACATTTCTATAATAAAGGATGAACAAGATAAAACGCCCTGCAATATTATCTGAATTCTAAAAAATGACAGCACTTTACTTTCTTAGCACGTCGCTTGCAGGCGGGGAACATAAATTTGTGTCAAAAAAACTCGTTTCGTCTTCGTGCTATTAGACTTTTAAAATTATGTTTGATTTTTGAGGAAGGATCTTTAATCAAACGAGACTCGCTATATTCTGTTCGTTCGATATTAAATAAATAACTTTATAACCTCAAAATGAATCTTCATTGTACACAACGGCCGTTTTCTCGAAGATTAAACACGTTCTTTACAACATTTTCCTAATTTTACAACACGTTTTATTAATATTTGCATTTCTTGGTTACAGAATGGTTTATTTAATAAGACAAAAATATTGAATACAACTTTTGGTGTACAAAGATACAGAGACAATAAAAATACAGAAGAGATTTCATAAATACTTTTCAAATTTAACAACTACTCAAATTCAAAATAACTTATTAGTCAAAAAAAAATTAACTGTTAAAAACAACCTGTATAGTTGTTACTATACTATTTATAGTACCGGTACTCTTTTCTTAAAGGCCGGCAACGTATCTGCGATTCTTTTCCTACTGTTGCAGGTATCCATGGTCCACGACGATCACTTTACATCAAGTCACGCAAGCGCATTAAACTTGTCTTCACTAGCACAAATAACAATTACGTTTACAATTTTAAACCACCTGTATAATTTCTTATACAGGTGGTTTAAATTTAAAAACCATCAGCTTTATTCTGCTATCTACTCGTCCATTCATTATGTACTTCCTTAATAATTGTTGCGGATGAAATCGTTATTTCAATTGCAATAATTAATAGCGTTGCGGTGAATAATATTGACAGGTCGGTCATCCCGCGGCGGCGTGGTTAATTTCAATATTCAGAGTTAATTGAGCTCAGGCTGGTCTTTGTGCGTAATTCAACGAAATATGCAGTTTAAATTACATCTAAAATAATTCGATTCGTTTATTTCAACATAACTGACGGCAAACGGTACCATTTTGTGTCGCTTTAACGTCAAACGTAATAACTAATATGGATAAGTCTGTGTTGTTAAAAATTAAACCATAATTATATCATTAAAAACTTACTGAATTTAATTTGTAATAAAATTATCATATTTTCTGTTTTATATTGGCAATCGATTTTTTTTGCCATTGACGATCCATTTATATAAAGATAATGAAAGATGATGAAATGACCTTTCTACATCAACAGATATGACCCGCTATATATGTTTATTGTGTATGTATTAATTGTGTACGAAATTAAAATAGAATAATATCCTATATACTAACATGTTATACTTTTGTTGAAAAATTGCTACCGGTCGCTGTTCATTAAACATAACCTACAAGAAAATAAAACTTTAACATATTATCAGCAATATGCTTCGTCAAGACGTTTTACATAGGAATGATCATTGGCAACACGCTTCGTCCAATTTCCCTAACACTAAAAAAAACTTAAATTATATGTAAAGTTAGTTTTAGTGGTCATAAGGTCACAGCTCATTATACCCACCCGGCACCCGACCCGCTCCGCCTCGCCTCGCGGTTAGTATTAAAAACCGGGCAAGAGCATGTCGGACCATGCTCAGTGTAGGGTTCCGAAGCCGTTACTACAAACAAATTTGACCTTGCTTACAAACTTAACTTTGCCGTTGGAGAACTGTTACCCCTATACATCGACATAGGTCGCGGTCAGTTTACCTCCATCGCAAATAAGATTTAAAAAAAAACATTCCTTCGTTACGTGTAGGGGAGGTACAGTAATAAAAAAAATCTTTCAAGATTTTAGTTTACCACTTTGTTGGCGTGACAGTTTTTTTTTTATGGCATAAACGAGCACACAGGCCACCTGATGGTAAGTGGAAACTGTGACCCATAGACATTCGCATTCACAAGAACGCAATCCTAAGACTGCAAATGCGTTTCCAACCCTAAGGACTAAGATGGAATGCCTCTATGCTAGTCATTTCACCGGCTGTCTTATCCCCAAACCGGAACACAACAATGCAAACACTGCTGCTTGGTGGTAGGTTAATGGATAAGATAGTGGTACCAACCCGGACGGACCCTGCACAAGGTCCTCCCACAAGTGAGTAATATGTACATTTATGCCAAATTACAGCTATCTAGTACTAAGAGTCTCTGAGCTAGGCTGCGGACGGACGGACGGACGGACATGGCGAAACTATAAGGGTTCCTAGTTTGACTACGGAACCCTAAAACCGATACGTAACGTAGTTGATGTAGTGAGCGCAAGTCCATACAAATCCAAATAAATAATACAAACTGCCTCCAGGCGAGACGGTGCGGGTCGGGTGCCGGGTGAGTCTAATGAGCTGTGACCTTTAGGACCTCGTGCAGGGTCCGTCCGGATTGCTACCACCATCTTATTCTTTAACCTACCAAGCATCAGTGTTTGCATTATTGAGATCCAGTGTGGTGATAAGACAACCGATGACATTACTAGCGTAGAGGCATTCCACCTTCTCAGGGTTGCAGTTTTAAAATTATACTCTTGAGAATGCAAATGTCTGAGTCTCTGGTCCTACTTACCGTGCCTGTGTGCTTGTTTGTCTCTCCATGCCATAAATAAAAAGTTTTCCTCGAAACAATTTGATACGGTAAAAGGTTGGAAATATTTTTACTGCACTCGTTCGTTACACGGTAGGTGGCTGGCGTTTTTGGTATTAATTAATAGCTTTGCGGCGAGTAATTTGATAGGTCGGTCATTCTGCCCTGTCGCGATGATTTCAATGTTCAGAGTTAATAATTTAACGTTATTAAATTAAATTTATAATTTTCCTCCATATTGATGATTTTTTATTTTAGTTACGACCGCGGAATTTTGTACCTGAGCATGGCCCGACATGGTCTTAACCAGTTTCTTTATATTTAAACAAAATCATGCAATTACCTATATCCTTCGATTTTTTTAAATATTTACCTTAACTTATCGAGAAAAATCATAAGAACAGTAGTTTATAAATAAAAATATAATATTTTGACGATGACAGGACAAACACGAACCTTCTATCGCAGAAATGAGAAAACCTGAAAAATTGTGAAGATAGTTTGAAACCATGATTAAACAACACCCTGTGTGTCCAATCAAACTAAATAGATTTGTTTTTTGATCATCATGTCAGCCGAAAGACGTCCTCTGCTGGTCATAGGAGTGAAGGCTCTCCACTCAGACCGGTCTTGTACTTTTCGCATCCACCGCGTTCCCGCGATCCTTACAAGGTCTTCACTCCATCTTGTTGGAGGCCACCTACAGATCGTCTCCCGGTCCGCGGACGCCACTCAAGAACCTTCTGGTCTGTTTTTTTATAAGATTAATAATTATTTCGTTATCCGTATACCTAAACCGAATGCCTATTAAAATTTAACGCGTTTCTTTTCTGTCTTATACATTTATTTTACAACCCTTGAGGAAGACTCGAAGTTATAGAAAAGTGAGGTATGCTATAGGATGTTACTTTTTGCTGCATATTGACGTCATCGAAAACCTCCACGATGTTGAAAAATACTTCCCGCTGTGTAAACATTGAGGCTGGAACTTTGTTTTCGTAAAGCTGACAAGTTGTAATTAAACTTTGTTTCTTACTTATTATGCTAACAAAATGGTATTAAAGCTCGAAGTAGGTACGTCAAACTCTTAGCTTTTGCCGCTACCGCATCACGTAATATTCTAATGTAAATGCGAAAGTGTGTTTGTTTGTTGTTTTTACGGCCTAAGGTTAAGCTTACGTTATTGTTATTTTTGGTGTACGGTTTTATTGCTACGTTTAAAATTTTAGGGAACGTGCTTATGTGAAAAATAATATGTATAATAAATAAATATCACCATACGATATTTATTAGGTACATTGACTTCGTCCTTTAGTAAGGTTTAGGCTTGTAGGCACTAGACGGTAATTATACTGCTTATCACACAAATATTTGCCTTTACAGGAAATCGAACCCGGGACCGTTAGTCATCATCATCATCATGTCAGCCGAAAGACGTCCACTGCTGGACATAGGCCTCTCCCAAGGCTCTCCACTCAGACCGGTCTTGTGCTTTTCGCATCCACCGCTTTCCCGCGATCCTTACAAGGTCGTCACTCCATCTTGTTGGAGGCCTACCCACAGCTCGTGTCCCGGTCTGCGGACGCCACTCAAGAACCTTCTGACCCCATCGGCCATCAGTCCTGCGTGCGATGTGCCCCGCCCACTGCCACTTCAGTTTAGCTATTCTTCGGGCTATGTCGGTAACCTTAGTTCTCCTGCGGATATCATCATTTCTGATTCTATCACGCAGAGAAACCCCGAGCATAGCCCTCTGAGTGACCTTGAGCTTTCTTATGAGGCCCATCGTTAGTCATCACCGTTAGTGTTGTTAGCAAAATAACATCACACCTTGTTAAAATAAATAAAGACAAGTAAAAAAAAGGATAAATCGAGGACAATCTCACACAAATTGGCCTAGTCCCAAACTAAACTCAAGGTTTGTATTAGACGTGTAGAGAAATACGTACTTAAATACATAGAAAACATGCAAGATTCAGAAAAAATACTCGTGCTCATCATACAAATATTTGCTAATACCGGTAATCAAACCCGTGACCGCTAGCATTGTATAGACAGAGTCACTACCAACTAAGCTAAAGTCTCATCAATGTTGTACAATGTAACTCAAATTCCCGCTTTCTTATCTTATCTCATAGATAGGCCTTTGTGGGGTACAAATTGGCCCATACGAATGTATTTTTATTTCAGGGTTGTATAAAAAAAAACCTAACCTAACCTAACCTCATTTACAAGCTAGATATTTCAGAAATCCTGAAATAAAAACCGTTACAGAAAAAACACTTTATGACTTGCGATGATTATGAGTAATAATACATTCGCACTACAATTTTTTATATGAAACAAAGCGCTTCCGCCTTTTTGGATATACGACCGTTTAGGATCTTTATTCCGTGTGGTTGCCGGGTTAGAATAGTGCCACTCCATGTCTTCCCGTGGAAGTCGTAAGAGGCGACTAAGGGAATAAAGGCTTGTAGTACTGTTAGGCGATGGGCTTGCCACCTGTCACTAATACACTGGGAAACATCTTAGCCTACTTGTGCAAAATGAGGTTACAGAATTATCAAGAAGTTTTAAGACTTGTTGGTAATTCTTTAGCTCTGCCTACCCCACTCTGGGAATGAAGGCGTGAGTTTATGTATGTATGTATGTATAGTAGCAGTATCAGGTAATAATTATACTAAAGTTAGAAAAAGTCATTGGTACCGTGTGGGTTCGAACCCGGTGCCTTACGATCACGACTGCACTCCCTAAGCCACTCGGCGTTGGCAACAACGCTCAATTCCCGCCTTAAATCGTAGCAAAAAAAAAGATAAATCTAGTTCTGAAAACCACTACACCCTATATCATCTTACATAACTGTAACAATTTAAGCTAAAACGCACTTTATTAACATTTGCATACAGTAAATTTCGTCTTGTTGTCTTGTCTTCGTGTAAACAGCACAGCACACAGACAAATAAATCAACAAGAATTTAACACCGAGCAAGGCGTTAATGACGTCACGAGTCCTGTCATTCTGATTACACTGAAATAAGAAATAGTCACACAAAGGCCTTATTACGAAGAGATAAGGTTTAAAATTGATGGGAACAGCTGTAGATTTAACTTTGTATTGACGATTTTGGTGGCCCAGTTGGGGGGTAGTGGTTCAGTCAATTGGGTCGCTATTCAGTTGTGGTCAGAGTTGGGTTTGGCCTGTTCTGGGGTCGGTTTAATTTGGTTTCGGCTTGTACTTTTGAGGTATAATACTATGAAAGCAACTCTAACGAGGCCGTTTATTTGGCACTGTTTTGAGGTTAGTTAGGTACTATTAAATTGTAGAGATAGAAGTAATTAAGAGACTATTTTATATTGTTTAATACAGTTGTTCAAAAATTGATTCTTTTTGTAGCTGTAAATTGTGCAGAAAGTTGGATTTTTGGAAGTAGTGCTTTTTACTCTTTGTGCATATTGCTGGATATCATGCGGAAAGTTGGATTTTGCGTGCTATGTACTGACAATTGTTCAATATGTACTGACAATTTTTATCAGACTAAGAATTAAGTAAATAGATTCATTTTTGTTTTATTTAAATTTTTCGCAATATAATATTTGGGCCCATGTGGTTGCCGGGTTAGAATAGTGCCACTCCATGTCTTCCCGTAGATGTCGTAAGATGCGGCTAAGGAAATATACGCTTGTAGTACTGTTAGGCGATGGGCTTGCAACCTGTCACTAATACGCCAGTAAACATCTTAGCCTAATTGTGCAAAAAGTGGTTACAGAATTATCAACAAGTTTTAAGAGTTGATGGTAATTCTGTAGCTCTGCCTACCCCACTCTGGGAATGAAGGCGTGAGTTTATGTATGTATGTATGTAATATTAAAATACCATGTTTGATACACGTGCAGAATTGAAATTTTCACTCGTCCCAAATCTTGCCCCTCGTTTGCAGCTCAGGCCAAGTCACCTCGAGACTCGCAGTTTCATAATAATTTACTATTGTGAAACATTATGTTAAGCCCAGGATCCCTCGTAAACAGGAGATTGTCTCGAGTAATTAAATAAGATAGGGGAGACCGGGATGATATACAGCTAAGAATTTGAAGTTGTAGACCGACTGTCATGTCAGTTTCATTAGGTAAAGTTAACTTATCAACTAATTAAAAAAAGTAATTAAATAAAAATACTTTTCCACTTTTTTTGTAAGAGTAAGAAACTCGTGGCAAACGAGCGAGGTTACCTGATGGGAAGTCATCGCCACCGCTCATGACACCTCGAACTCAAGAACAGTATTCGGTGCGTTGCTTTTTTTTTTTTTTTTTTTTTTTTTTTTTTTTTTTTTTTTTTTTTTTTTTTTTTTTTTTTTTTAATCATAGGAAGGCAGACGAGCACACAGGCCACCTGATGGTAAGTGGAAACTGTGACCCATAGACATTCGCATTCACAAGACCGCAATCCTGCAAATGCGTTGCCAACCCTGAGGACGAAGATGGACTGCCTCTATGCTAGTAATTTCACCGGCTGTCTTATCCCCAAACCGGAACACAACAATGCGAACACTGCTGCTTGGCCGTAGGTTAATGGATAAGATAGTGGTACCAGCCCGGACGGACACTGCACAAGGTCCTCCCACAAGTAGAAAGTAGTAGTTATCTCCCTATTTTATTCCAATAAGCGGACGAAATCGCGGATGGTCATTTATGAGTCATGGTCATGAATCATGACCAATAGTTAATTCTGTATAAATAGGCCCCGTTATTCACTTTTTTGTAAGTATTGAATGTTTATTTTATCGACCCTCTTAATATCGATGTTTGTAGTTTTTATTATGCAACAATGCGATTGATTCTTTGCTTTGTAAAACTAAATTTAAATATGGTGTAGGTACGTAAACTTTTTGAAATGAAATAAGTAGATAAATTCATTGTGGAAAAACTATGAACTAACGAACTCCAGCGACATTATTTCTCATTATTTTTAATCAAAATTTAGTAGTGATAATCTTTGACTGGTTGACAGTGACATGACATATGACTCTAAGTACAATACCATCGACATTTAGAAGTCGATAAAATAATCATTCAATCCTTATTAATAAGCGTCGTCTCAGTGCCTCAAGACAGCGGGGTCCATGTATAAACATTTCGTGGCTTCATTGGACTGTTTCGCACGGTACGCGGTAAACCAGTAACCCTTAATAACAATAACCATACTCGATAGCTCTGTGAGCTCTCTCCCTCGCACTCTATAAGAATACTATGAGGTCTGCGAGGGACAGAGCATTCGACTCGCTAGCGAGTACGTTAATTGTGACTCATGGTAAGGGTAAAGGCATCATTGCGGCGTGACGCGCGTGTTACTGACGTGTCCCATTTCGTGGTTACTAATTACCTGCCGACTAGGTTTCGTTTTACCCATAGTACGATTTGTTAGACGTATTTTCTAATATTTTTATTTTCTCGTATAAAAAAATCCAAACACCTTCTTTCACTATAGATAAATTTCTGAACGCCTTTTTTCCCTATGGACATATTTTCGGATATTACTATTATTTTTTTTGCATAAAAATTTCCTAACACCTTTCGTCCCATTACAAAAAAATAATTTGATAGAGTCAACGGAGCTCTTACTTCTGGGTGTTTTTGGCCCTCCGGGCCTGATATAAAAACGAAACTAACCTAACCTACCTGCGTATGCAGTTATTTTAGTATATAATGATGTAAAATGTCTTCTGTGAAATTGATCTAACAAGACAAATACATAACAGTAAAAATGTCCATAGGAATAGAAAAAGTTGGAATTTTTTAAACAAAGAAAAAATATATCAGTTAATACGTGTATTGAGAAAGAACGCGTTCGGAATTTTTCATACGAGAAAATAATTGTAACAGTGAATATGTCTACAGGGAAAGTAGGCACTCGGATTTTTTTCTAAAAGAAAACAATAGGTCAGAAAATACATCTAATAAAACCATAATATAAGCCTAGAGCTTAGTTTGGAGCTAGGTCAATTGGGATAGTTCATATTTTTACAATTACTCTAATTCGAAAACCATTTAGAGGAATAGGGTTTAAAAGACATTTTGCATTATTAAGATTTTGAAATATTTATCTTTTTCAGATATTTCGACAATAGTAAAATTAACCTTTATTTGACTTTCGTTTTCGGCTTAAAGCCCTCCTAGGTGTATCTTTCGGGTTAGGCGAAAACCCCACGAATTAGTATGTGTGAATACACTATTACAATCGCTTTTTATTATTAGGTATCATTTAATTGTAGTACTTTATAAGAAAATGTTAACGCAATAAATAAAAATAAATAAATAAATAAATATCACGGGACAATGTCACACCAATTGACCTAGTCCCAATTTAAGCTCTAGGCTTGTATTATGGGTACTAGACAACGATATAAATACTTATATAGAGAAATATATACTTAAATACAAAGTAAACATCCATGACTCAGGAACAAATATTCGCGCTCATCGCACAAATATCTGCCCTTACCGGGATTTGAACCCAGGACCGCTAGCTTCGTAGGCAGGGTCACTACCAACTAGGCCAGCGCGTCGTCAATTTGTTTGCTAAATAAATAAAGGTATTTTTTTTGGTCTATCCCAATTGATGTGATCCCCTGATATGTATCCATTTCATTTTAGTGTTATATTTATTCTCTTTTTTCTCCAGCAACTATGCGTAATTAACATGTTTCGTAAGACTGTAAGTAATAATTGTACAATAAACTGATTTCTACGGCTAAGGTAAACATTTCGTGGCTTCATCGGTCGGTTTCGCGCGGCGCGCGGTGAACCAGGCGTCGTGGCGGCGTGACGCGCCTGTTTCTGACATGTCCCATTTCGCGTTACTAATTACTTGCCGAATAGTTTTCGACATTTTGTGTACCGTTGTTACTTTTGGATAAAAAAATTACATTGAAAAAGGTTTAGTTGGTACCTTATAGATTACTAATTTGAAAGTAAATAATGTTAAAGTCATTTAATTGGCATAGACCAAAAACAATTACTGACGATTTTTACATTGTTATTCGGAAGAATAGGTAATTTTAAGAGACTCAATTCATTAATTTTGTAATTTGCAGACATTTTATGGATGACATGAGTATTTTAAATTTGCGTTGGTGTTTTCTAATAAATCACAACAATCAAAGATATCTAATGATAAAGAGTGATTGTAATAGTGTATTAAAATATACTATGTCAATCGGTTTTCGCCTAACCCGTAAGATACACCTAGGCGGGCTTCAAGCCGAAAACGAAAGTCAAACAAAGGTTAAATATACTTTTGTCGAAATATCCGAAATAGATAAATATTTAAAAAACTTAATAATGCAGAACAATTTTAAAACCCTATTTCTCGAAATGGTTTTCGAATCAGAGTAATTGTAAAAATAAGAACAATCCCAAGTAGTGGTGGTAGCTTGTTCAGGATCCGTCCCGATTACCTCCACCATCTTATCCTATAACCTACAGTCAAGCAGCAGTGTTCGTATTGTTGTGTTTTGGTGTGGGGAAAAAACAACGGGAATAGTGGTTTTTTTAACGTATTTTTTTTTCACTGTTATACAAAATTACATGGGTAATTTTCAACTCCCCAAGTTCCCCGTTACCAAGGTTCCATTTATGAAATTCTGGTCATTTATATCACAAACAACTCACTAAATTAGTGACTGTAACATTAATATTCGTGCATTGTTTAAATTATTAACAATTTCTCGGTAAAATGAGTCGCTACATCGCATTATCAGAAATTCAACTACACGTTACTAATTACATTTCTGCGGTCTCGTGCGGACGCCATTTTGGAATGGAATGAACATATTAAAATGTAATCAATTTATCTTGATGATAGTAATTGAATAAATGCTTAATTGAAAAGGATTAATGGCGATTAGTTTTCTGAATAGGGAGCAAAGTATCAATTGGGCTATACAGGGTGTAAGGGACGGCTCGCCGAAAACTGAAACCATAGCTTCAGACCATTGTACTGAACTGAAATCCAGTGGAAATTTTCCCGGGAAAACGAAAATTTCCTCGTTTTTTTAATATGTTTTTGCATATAAACCGATCTAGGACAACATATTATGACATACTGAAGCTCATTATGTAAAAAAAACTGTGAAAACGGCATTTTCACGTAAAAAACGAGAATATTTTCGTTTTCTCGGGAAAATTTCAGTTTTCGGTGAGCTTTCCCTTACACCCTGTATTATGCTCAGTAAAACCACATCGCTCTTGACGTGTTGATTGTGAAGGTTTAAGACCTTCACGACGCCTCTATGGCCCGATATTTTTAAAATAGGAACGTCTGAAAATAACGTAGAGATTACATGCTTGTACGACAGAACCTCTCAGGATTTTCATGTGAAAACATAATATTAAACAACCTACTTAACTTATAATATATATAAGATAATAATATATGTAATTAAGTAAGCAAATAAGAATGCGCTTAAGACGCTAGATCTCACTTTGTTGTGATGTTTAACATTTTTAAATTTTATAATTGTTTATTTAAATTGTAGTATTTTAATTATTTATAGAATAACATTTATGCTGTGTTTCTTTTACATGTGTTATTTATTTTGTTGTTTTTGTCATCTATCTCATGCGGGTCCAGCTGACAATCAGCGCTAAGGCCCCGTGCCACAGCACCACGCTGTGCTGGCACACCGTTGCGGCTATTTCATTTTAATCAGTTAAATAGGTTATTGTAGTACTGTTAGGCGATGGGCTTGCAACCTGTCACTAAAATGCTGGTAAACATCTTAGCCTATTTGTGCAAATTGTGGTTACTGAATTATCAACAACTTTTTAAAGTTGTAATTCTGTGGCTCTGCCTAGCCCACTCTGGGATTACAGGCGTGAAGGTATGTATGTATGTATAAGTTATGTACTTTTATTTTTTGTTGTCTCAAATGTATGTGACTTTTGTGTTTATTTAATAACCGAACAAATTATTCTATTCTATTCTATTCTATAGATCTAAATAAATAAGTATCTAAAAAAACGTATTGAAATTAGAGTTAGGACTTTAATTGGCAAATAATGGTTCATGTAATAAATAACTATAGTTATCGCGAATATTTGCTCAAAAACGTCTGAACAAGGGTTTTTTTAACACCGCTTTTCATTCCAGCAATCCAACCGAACTTTTTCTTCTTTTAACTGAAACAAAACGTTTGCAGCGATTACGCTGGCCGCTAATAGTTCTTTTTATTACGGCCACTTCGGGATCCGCACTTAGAGCAAGACCATCGCAGTTATTCGCGGTCTTAGTGCTCCGGGTTCCGTTAGTGATCTCTTACAGTTAAACCAGCTTGGGTTTCTGTAAGACTGAATTTATTTTATAAATGTATGGAGAAGTTTTTATTTTTACTTGATTATGTTGTTTCACAATGTTTGATGACGACGTTTTAGCTTACATACATACATTACATCACGCTTGTTTCCCAGAGGGGTAGGCAGAGATCACTTCTTTCCACTTGCTACATGTTAGCTTAGTTGTTAGTAACCCAGCCTACATAGCTGGCCAGAACCAAGAAGGGATCAATTCCCGGAAAGGGCGGATATTTGTGAGATGAGCGTTAGGTTCAGGGACCTGAACCGCTTAGCGCGAAAGGGGTTTTTGATTTGCTTTTTGATAGACTTGTTGTTACAAACCCCTGCGCTTAGCTTATCGTCGACTTAGCTCAAAGAAAGGGCAACCAAACGATACGGTTAATTCGACTAAGCGATAAGCCTATTCCAATACCCTATTGTCTGTCACCTTATTCAAGCTTATTCGAACGGTTTCAAGCTGGTTTAACCTCTATGCGTAAGAGTTTAGACGTATTATTGAATTACCTAACAATTGATAGGGTGGCGGCAGGCAGTAGCCGCTTAAGCGAGACGGCTAGAGTTCGCCCGAATGCGCAAAAAAGAGAGAGGCGATCGATGGGGTAATACCCAGTCAATGCTAAGCGCTTAAATATTAAACTACCGAAACCCTAATGAACCGGGTAAGCTCTTTGGATGCGGTTAATTACTTCAAAGGGGTTCGCCCTAACGTTAAGGTGACTCAATCATAGCTAAGCACATCGATTGGCTAACCGAATGAAAGCTAAGCCTATTGATAGGGTTAATCAAAAGAAGGGGTTTTCCGGTCCCTGGTTAGGTTAGGTTCTTTTCTTACTCTCTTCTTTCTCACTTCCTTCCACTTGCTACGATCAATTCCTTTCGCTTCTTCCACATTCATACATCGAGTCATGCACGCACGTCGGTTTGGGGTACTTAAGATTCGGCCCTTCTCCAGTATTTTTCTGATTTGATTCAAAAAAGTACGCCTAGGGAGATCTTCTTTCATCCATCCTTTCCAAATGACCAAACCATGGAAGCATGCCCTTTTCAATCTTAGTCACTACATATTCTTTTATTCCACATTTCTCTCTGATTTTTTCATGTGATCATGCTATCAAAATTAAGGACTGACATTTGAAATTGAAATTTGAAGTTTAAAACATTATTTGGCTGACTGTTACAATATAATTTTATATAATCCCTGAAATAGATCATACCATTGCTTTTCATCTGTACAAAAAAAATAATTGTTTATTAAGTTAAAATATAAATCACCTCTTTTAACGTCGCTTGCGAGTGTAGTAAGTATTTGATATCACGAAAAATGTCTGTAAATATAATGACTCGTGTACACTTATGCAACGTGTCTGATTAAAATTAGGTGAAAAAGTGCAAACAATGTCTCTGTCCTCGACTATAACAGTAGATATTATAGCGATCCACCTTCTGTATCTTAAGTCATTTGTATTTAAACAGAAACCAAACATCAAGTGCAAAACATCCTGCATAGACGAATGATGTTAAATTTATAATTATCACTTCAACCGAAAGACGTCCTCGGTTAGATCGGAGTTCTCCCAAACGATTGCTGCAATGGCCGCTCTCAAGTATCCTGTACAGTCACAAGCAATAATATCTTCAGCGACGTTGGGCTTGAAAATATCTGACATTTCTCTAGAGGTTGATATAATTTTTGAGCGCAACGTTGGATTATAAATGTTGCCGACACGGTTAACCTAGTTCATAGTGAATATAGCGATCCTAGGTTGTACCTATACTTATCCTCCTGAGGTTACTTAATACAGCCATTGAAATATAGATCTAGTGCAAACGAAGTAAAGTAGAATTCCTTTTGTTTTTATTGCAAATTGTCAAATTAGAAAATTGACTTCATTTAATTCCTTTGACGAATTTCGTTGTATGGTGGGCCTTATGAGGTTATACAGATTCGCATTTCCTTCTGAAATTTGATTAATTTTAACCTCGTAAGGCCCAACGTCCTAAGTTTAGGACATTTGTCAAAGTGACTTTTGACTTTAGTTGACCGACACAAGATTCTTTTTCGAATTAACGAAATTTGACGTAGGCCTCACGAGGTTATCAAAGTTATTACAATTTCAATCTTAGTTCGAACCACTTTAGTTCCAAATTCAAATATTCCTGTAGACAGACGTCGTGCACACGCAAATCCACGGGTTAATTATGATAAGTTATTTTTAGTCTTTTAAAGTGTATCTAAATTATTGTCTAAAACATGGAACTTAATTTGGTAATAAGCTAAATGTTAATGTGCAAAAAACTCCCTGTTTAATTTCAACCATAATTAAGGATATTTTAAGGTAAAGGCACCAATAATGGATACAACTCTTAATTCAAACATCATAAATTAGAGTTGTAAATTTACTGTCTCAAACTAAATTAATAACCCTTATCTTCTGTACTATGAGAATCTTTGGCTCATTATTGATCCTTGTTCATAACTAGTTCCATCAGATTCAGATTTAGATTTAGACTCCGATTCAGATTCAGATTTATATCATTATTCATTATAATCATCAAATGATATGAAGTTACATTGAGGCCGTCAGAAATAGAATTAAATGATAATAGTAAAAGTCAACACAAAAACAGAGTACATTAAAAATTCACTATATACAGATAACCGATACCAAACATCTAAATCCATTAATTATCTTCTGTGTATATTGTACATGACTGATATCTATGTGCTATGTCAGGTAGTTTCCCCCTTTTTTCTCATAGTTTGTGCCTCTGATTACGCCTCGAGGTGGATTTTTCCCGGGAATAGGATTCCCAGTTTGTATCTAATGCTCAGCCGCTCGATTAACTCTTCCGCGTGGCCGCTTCCTTATAAACCTTTCCCGTTCTGTACAATCTCCGTTTGAATACACACAGGCGGGAAAATCATTTTTTAAACACCCTGTGTACAGGAATCATTGTCTATATTCATAGGTATTCTGAACGAAATTTAAATTTAGATTTTTTAAAGTTTATTTGATGAAGTTTGTTTACACGATGATTTTTATTTACACGCGGTCCAGAATCATTATGTATAGGGTAAAGTCACCAGTTGTCAGCTAGAGACCAGAAGTCGACCTTATATGGGTGCCAAGAGTGAGAAATATATCTTTCGTACTCTTCCCACTCATACAAAGTATAAGCAGAGGCCGACTGCAGGTCTCTGGCTGACCAATGGTGAGTTTACCCTATAGGCCATTTAAACTCACAACAACAAAGGATGATATCAGTTAAACGCATTGCATTTTTTTTTGGATTAATTGATGTGGGCCTCTATTCTTAGCGGTAAGAACGATATAGTTTTTGACTATTATGGACATTTACAGTGCTACACAGAAGAGTAGAAATTAAATTAAGTGTTTGTAAACTGTCAAAAATGTGACAGTTGCGTAGAAAGTAGCGCCCTCATTAAGTTTCTACTCTTTTGTGTAGCACTGTAACTAGGACGCCATTACTGCCAGGTATATGAGAGCTATCAAAGCGTTGACAATAAGATAACAATTCAAATACGATATGGTTTTTGCCGCCTAGAATACCGACCCTTTATCAGTTTGTATCTGTCTGTGGTAGCTTAGCTCCCAATCGCATGAAACGACTTGGATGCGACTTTTTTATTTTATTTTAGGGGTTGCCGTGATACATAAAGCTTTTATCTCATCATCATCATCATCATGTCAGCCGAAAGACGTCTCAGACGGTCTTGTGCTTTTCGCATCCACCGCTTTCCCGCGATCCTTACAAAGGTCGTCACTCGATCTCGTCTCCATCAGCTTTTATCTATTTAATTATTATTTAAAAGGGTGCTAAAAGCTGATCTAATGATGGAGTCAAATGATGGGACTAACAATACCACGCAGATCCACGTCATGTTTAACTTGCAACACCTCACTCTATATGCATCAGGAGTTAGAAATAGATGGACACACCATTATTGAAAATATTCTTATTTAATACGAAATACGTGGTTACAGAATTATCAACAACTTATTTAAGAGTGCTTGGTAATTCTGTAGCTCTGCCTACCCCACTCTGGGAATGAAGGCGTGAGTTTATGTATGTATGTATGTATGTAATACGAAATGTTTACCTTTATTATTAAATTTAAGTTGTACCAGCACCTAAGCTAATTGTAAGTCACAACATGTGGAAGAGCGGTGTTCTCTTAGCACAAGTATCCAGTATACTTAAAAAGAGGCACCAGCACAGATACTGAATAAACTATTTTAATTTTAATTTTTTCAATAACTTTTGAATTGTTCGATCTTCAACCGAGCAGTGTGTACACGTTCTCAGCTCGCCTCACGTTACGAATCTCTTAAGTTACGCCGAAGGCCCCACGTGTAATTTTATGCCCGTCTGATAATCCCTGGGAACAGGTTTAAGATGGTGAATATAGTCGTAGGTACGTCGTAAATAATGCAACAGCTTTGCTTGCTTTGAGAAAACAGTTTCGAAAAGGTTTGAAAGAGCATTATGGTTTGACCGAGTAGAGTTGCCCCTGTAATTGTCTCTATCGCACAGATTCAATGGGGCGGATGAGTAGTGCGATAGAGATAGGTAATTAAAATCTTCATTACATAATATAACACGATATTTTTTTTCGTCTGTCTATCTTACTGTCTTTGTCGGGCTATATACATATACAGTGTGTAAATGAAATATGAGCAAATAATTCAACGACGGTTAATATGCATTAAGACATCGTTAACGTAAGTTGTCATTCTTTTTTTATACAAATTAATTCGCTACGCAATGTAACAGAAATAGCCCAATTAACCTAGAATAAACTGCAACTTAAAATCTTCGTTTACATTATACATTGCTGCTCTATGGGACCTTTAATAGTAGTTTATGCAATTGATGCATAATAAGAGGCCATAAAATACGAGTGTGGTTGTATGAAAGGAGCGCTAGCGAGTTTCGTAATAGGATCACACGAGTGTTTTAAGGCCTAATTATGTACAGTTGCATGCATTACTTTATCTACACACATAATTATCATAAAAGTTTAGAATTATCCTACACTCGTAACATCAAAAAACCAACAAACAAATGAAAACAATAATGGCGGCAATTCGATCGTCCGTCAAGACGAACAAACTAATGAAATCCCAATTCTCAAGTCACTCGAGAGCAAATGTTGTGCGGTTTATATTTTAAAAACATACTGAATTGACTTTTCAAGTCGATGACCTTTTTAATATCTACGAATTTTAGAACAGAGACCCTCTTGAGTTTAGACAGCAGAGCTGTTCCAAATTTAAATTCATAACGTTACAAAAATCTATTCTGTAATAACATTACAGTCTAGATTTTACAAACGACCGCAGACAAGAAAGTTCTCATAGTAACATTGGTTGTAATAATGCTGGTCATTTCCTACGGGTTTTGGACGCATTCATAGAGGACTTATGATGTGTGTGTATGCATTGGAGTTGTAGAGACATAACCTATGTCTAATTTAAAATGTATGTTCGTATTCCATATAAACACTGCTTATATACATGATGCAGTTTTTACCATCTCAATTAGATATTTTTTCACAGCAGGTTTTCATGTACAATACATTATTGTTTATGTACGGATGCAGCAGAAAAAATACATAAACCAAAACGAAGCAAATGCGGGTCACTAGAAGTAAATCTTTTATTAATTTACCGATGTGATATAAACCCACAATAATTTAAATGGCGCCCTTTTAAGACGGTCTTACACTGTTGCTGAAAGATTTAACGACACCTAAAACTTTGATTTACAATAGGTAACTATATCGCTAACTCAATTGTTCCAGTAGTAAATTTAACACGACTTTAACGGCCAAAGTTGGAGAGGTTTCTAAGCTTTATGATTTATTTATAGTGTAAAGGGATTGTCTAAACTGGAATGTGCTAACGTGATGCAGTCTGAGCTAAACAGAATATACAAACTTAGGAAGAGGAATAAGGGGACTTGTTAAAATTATGATAAAGCTTATTGTGTTGAAACCAGAGGCCTTAGATAGTCTAAGAGCCCACGACACACCTAGTTCGATAATACTACAGGATGATATTAATCATAATTAGTATTAATGGGGAACACGAAATGGCGATGCTGCCATGCAAAAAAAATTGCTGCGCGAAGGGCGACCTTCTATCGCTGCAGCATCCACTTTCTCCACTGTTTGGTAAATGCAGCAGTGGTTTTTCTTACACAGAAATTGATCATATTTCAGATGAGTTTTTGTCGCTTGATCGGCTTGTAATTAAAAAAGACGAAAAATAGTTTTGACAGTTTTTTTGCTTTGCAACATTGCCATTTCGTGTTACCTTCATGACGTGAATAAATCATCTGGTAGTCTGATCGAACTAGGTTTAGTATCGTGGTCTCCACTAAGACAAAATCCGTTGAGTTTGCTCATATTTCACTATTTTTAATAATGAGTTCATTATCAGATTTAGAAGTAAGTAAAGTCAACAATGAAGCATGTTTGTAAAATACTTCTTATCGTAGAATTTTGTAGAGTTGGTCATTAGTTTTTTTGCAAGATGGTTAGGGTGAGACTCTTTAAATACGAGTAGGCAATCAACCTTTTGTGAATTCTTTCATTTATAGGCCACGATACACCTGAAAGTTTGTGATTATACCATGGTGCGTCTGGTATGTAATGTTTATCTTATACAGTCTACGTGTATAATCAATGTATAACTCGTACGTCAAGTAAAGCTAAAACGCGTTCGATTTTAATTTTGCACGGAAAAGTACCTACTTTGATTCCAGGTGCTTCTAACATTTTCCCAGGAACCAATTTGTTATTTCTTTCGCAAAACGATGAAAAGCTGTTTGCACGTGTCTGGAAGTTGCTTGAGGTTGGATTAAATTAGTTAGGATGGTAAAATAATGTTCATGTAGGCCAGCTTGCATCGCGAACTCCTTAGACACTTTTTTGGGTAAAAAATTGAGTAACAAACAAACAGGCAGTTTTACTTATGAAGTTTAAATTTACCCCATCTCACATGTTGAGAAGCTTCACTACTGCCAATCATCAAACATTACGTCTAAAACTAAAAAAAAATAGTGGTATCTATAGCGCCGGACAGAACTATGCCCGTAATTACATGAACTGGACAGTGGACGTCTTTCGGCTTAAATGATGATGATGATAATGTTATTTAAGAATACATGCCGCCTTAATTAAATTACTTACAAGCTATATCTTGTATATGCCTAATAAGCGCTTATTGCTCGTATAGGCATGTTAGCGGTATCACAAGGCTGCTATAAGACAAGGGGCATAAAGCTAATGGACTAGGCCGGCCATTACGGCGCACAACATTTGGTCGCAAGCTCAGCGTACACTGAGAAATCATAAAAACTAGCAAAATTTAAACTGTTACTGTATAAAAGAAAGAAAGAAAGAAAATAATTTTTTCGTAACATGCATAACAAAGAACAGATTAACAAATACAAGAAGAAAGTAGCCACGAAATGGTCCCAACTCAGCGTAATGCTGGCATTAAAGTCAGCGCTGGTCTTCCGTTGGAACCATCAGGTGAAACCACGGAAGGTTACAGACACATAATTAATTGAACAAAAATCCTGAGTAGTAAAACGAGAAAAAAAAACACAAAGCTTTGAGTTTCGCAAAAACATGCCCGTCCTTAGATGGCGGAAAGGGCAACAGTCCCTTAGCCTTACTTAAATGACATGGAGCGAGCAAAGTAAACGACATGACTTATCCTACCTATGGCAGCGCCTATCTATGATGGATGATAATAATGCATGATATAAAGTGATTGATGCAAAAATCCATTCGCTACATGTATTTAATATTTCAGAAGTTGAGTCAACTTCTAATACTCATCAGACCTTGACTTACTACAACTTGATTATCCCGCATAGTAATTTTAAATAGACTGTATAAACACACAGCCATGATTAAATTTGTTACAAGCAATATCTTGTGTATGCCTAATAAGCGCTTATTGCTCGTATAGGCATGTTAGCGGTATCGCAAGGCTGCTATAAGACAAGTGGCATGAAGCTAATGGACTGGGCCGGCCATTACGGCGTACAACATTTGGTCGCGAGCTCAACGTACACTGAGAAATTGAGAAACAGAGAGGAGATTACCAGTATGAGGAGTAGATGCTACATACAACTTATTCAAACATCGTAAAAGTCCGATTTGATTTAGGGGTGAGGAACGTTATGGCATTTTGTATGGAAATTTACTTCACAATCAATCTTCTTAAGAGAGTCATTTAGCAGGGCTGATATCAGCGATATTCCATGCGGTAAAAACCTATCGTCTTTGACCAGTTATGGTATTGTTTTAACTCGGCCGGCATAACTTGTGGGAGGACCTTGTGCAGGGTCCGTCCGGGTTGGTACCACCATCTTATCCATTAACCTACCGCCAAGCAGCAGTGTTCGCATCGTTGTGTTCCGGTTTGGGGATAAGACAGCCGGTGAAATGACTAGCATAGAGGCATTCCATCTAAGTCCTCAGGGTTGGCAACGAATTTGCAGTCTTGTGAATGCGAATGTCTATGGGTCACAGTTTCCACTTACCATCAGGTGGCATGGGTGCTCGTTTGCCTTCCCATGCCATAAAAAAAAAAAAAAAAAACCTGTTGCGGCTTTTAAATGTGTAATTTTTCCCGCTTTATTATCCTTCATTTCTACCGTGGCTGCACAAATAGCTATAATATAGTTTCACGCGGCCGCCGTAACATCTCTGTGCGGTGTGGCGCTACTGTCGACAATACTGCCGGACAATTTAATATGGCGCGTGCGCGAATTTATGCGCGGAAATTTCGATTCGTCCGTGCGTGAAAAATCATGTGTGTGAACTGTCAGTTGTGTTGTGAGCCCTCTGGTAAGTGAACCTTTCAAGTATCCTTTCTTCTTCGTATTTAAACGCTGAGGCATTTCTTTTCATCACCGTCGAGCGGCTTTCGAGGATTTTATACGGCCTGAAGCCTTAACTTAACAGAGGCCGTTATCGTACCGTCAACGTTAAGATGTTATGAAATATGTAAATAATGATATGTGCAATATTCGTAGATGATATTTTATTCTAATAATTAGGTACTAGCAGCCTTTCCGTCTTTAGTTGCTACGCCCTTGCAGGGTATCACATGTATACCTTCCATGTAATTCCATCTATATACCTGTAATGTACATACATACATACATAAACTCACGCCTTCATTCCCAGAGTGGGGTAGGCAGAGCTACAGAATTACCAAGCACTCTTAAATAAGTTGTTGATAATTCGATAACCACGTTTTGCACAATCAGGCTAAGATGTTTACCAGTGTATTAGTGACAGGTTGCAAGCCCATCGCCTAAGAGTACTAGAAGCCTTTATTATTCCCTTAGTCGCCTCTTACGACATCCACGAGAAGACATGGAGTGGCACTATTCTAACCCGGTGACCACACAGGACACATATAGGATATGTGACATGCAATAAACGAATTTAACTCTTAACTCTTAGCATCTATTTACTCGGTAGTAATGCCAGCCAAGTTAACAACAATACTATAATAGGGGGGTTATTATGACATACCCATGCCAGTTCAGTTTACGCTGACAGAAAAGGACAGAGCTATCTTACTGCTATAGCTCTGTCCTTTTTGCTCACTCGAGGGTTGCGTGGTCAAACCCGATAAATCGAAATAATTGATTATTGAAATTTGAACTGTATGGATGTTTTCATTAGTGTTCTTTTTGACACAACAAGTTATATCGACTTATTGGGTTTGACCACGCAACCCTCGCACTGTAAAATGAACTGCATAGCTATAATATCATAATAACCCCCCAGGTCAACGATGACATGGTTTTTACCGCCTAAAATATAGGCTAAGATTGAAAAGGGCATGCTTCGTTGGTTCGGTCATTTGGAAAGGATGGATGAAAGAAGATTGACGAAAGAGATATTATATCTCTTTCGTCAATCTTCTTTCATTCGAAAGTGAGTGGAAGAGTCAGAAGGGGCCGCCCTAGGCGTACCTTTTCGAATCAAATCGGAGAAATACTGGAAAAGGGCCGAATCCGAAACCGACGTGCGTGCATGACTCGATGTATGAATGTTGAAGAAGCGAAAGAAATTTGTCAAGATCGTAGCAAGTGGAAAGAAGTGGTCTCTGCCTACCCCTCTGGGAAACAGGTGTGATTTAATGTATGTATGTATGTAAATATAAATATAGGCTATTATCAAGAAGTTTTAAGACTTGTTGGTAATTCTTTAGCTCTAGTCACTCTGGGAATGAAGGCGTGAGTTTGTGTATGTATGTAAAATCTAGGCGTAGCACTATGGTCCCGCTCATAGGTCATAAGTCCAAATAATCAACAATAGCCGAGCTATGATTTGTACTTCTCTGATAACACATTCATTACCAGCCTACTTAAAACTATAAATAGTTTTGAAGTAATCAGTCGGGATCATTGATTTTCAGACCTCCGAAGTGAACACACTTAAACCGCGTAATTAGTCTTATCAATAGATCATTAAAGTGAAAGTTGTTTGTTGACGGATTTCTAAAAACTTGTTGTGATAAACTCTATTGAATCATCATAGAAATTAATGACAAAGGTATGTGTTTTAATAATAATATTTTTACTAGCTATTTTTACTATACATTTTATATTTATTTGAGAGCTACGAGACACCTAATTTTATAAAAATATTTAAATTGTTTGTGTATTACCATTGAGTTTTATCAATGACGCCATGCTGTACCATTAATAATTTTGATTGTTTAAAAAGCATATAAAAGTCTAGTTATTGTGCCAATAGTCATCTTCTGCTAGATTTTGCTAGATGTTTTATTAATTCGTCCTCTACGCTGTTCGTAGAAGATGCTACGATATTTGTCAATTTCTAATGTATTTTGTTTTCTTTCTAACAGGTTCTTTTTTGCAAGTTCAGTTTACAAGAATGCACATATTTGAACTATGGCATCTTGCTAAAGGATCACAGGTGGAAAAATATCGAGTTTTGAAAATGGTCCCGGAAGCTGAAAACGTTGAAATCGAAGTTCTAATGCGTTAATGGCATAATCCAAAGGATCGCAGATTACTGGAAAAAAGCAGAAAGTAATAAATATGAACTAGTCAGAAAACATGAAAAATGGTTAAATGTCCTTGAAACTATAGATATAGCAAAGAATGAGTCGGTATCTGCGAGAGAAAATTAGTTTACTGGTCAAGAAATGACATCAAATCTCGGTCGACCGAAGAAAGATTTTGAGTCTTGCAGTAAACGAACTCAGCGAAGGAGATTAGTGGACCTCTCAAAAATTGATAACTCGGCCGTCAATGCTTTGATAAATACTTCGTCAACCTCGAGTTGTGGGCCAAATGATAGTCATAAATGTGAAGTGAATCCAAGTGAGATCCTATCGCTAATCACAGAAGCAAAATTAACAAAACACCAATACCTTTTAATTAAAGAGTTCATTAATAGTAAACAATATCCAGTTTTGCCTTCGTATCATAAGGTTTTAAAAGCCAAGAAACAGTGTTACCCTGAAAAATTAACTATTACTGAAAAAAGTGCCGAAGTAGAGTTACAAAATTTGTTGAACCACACGGTTAAAAGAATACTGGATTCTCAAAATATACTGTTATCAAGTATCGATCCCGAGACCATAGGTGATGTTATGTTAGTTGGTAAGTGGGGTTTTGACGGTAGTACCGGACACAGTGAGTATAACCAGTGCTTTTCCGATGACCCAATTTAGAAGATGGAAGTTTATTCGTCATAGTTGCAACAACAGGAGAAGAAACAATATTATGGAAGAATCCTCGCCCATCATCAACTAGGTACTGTCGCCCTATTCGCTTCCAATTTGCAAAAGAGACAAAACAATTATCTAAGAACGAAGAAGATTATTTTAAAAAGAATTAAAAAAATAAATTAGGTCTGATAGTGGACAAGCCGCGTAGCGGAGGAAGCGGCAACTCGAATGATGGGAATACAGCACGTAGGTTTTTTGCTAACTCTGCCATTTCTGCTGAAATTACAGGAATTAAGCAAGAGCTTATTGATAGTTGTGGTACAATTCTTAACTGTCTCAATTCCGGTTACAAAATTAGTTCTGAGAGATTTAAATCGTTTGCTTTAGACACGGCTCGACAGCTTGTTGAGGAATATCCGTGGTACAATTTGCCAGCGTCCATTCACAAAGTTCTAATTCATGGGTCTGAAGTAATCGATCAGTTCGATCACATGATGGTATCCATAGGAGAACTATCAGAAGAAGCTGCCGAAGCTACAAATAAAAATAAAAAAGCGTTTCGGCTCAACAATACTAGAAAAATGTCACGTGTTGCGACGAATACCGATGTTTAAAATCGACTTTTATTAAATTCTGACCCACTAGTTACGGGTCTTAGAAAGCTTCCTAGGAAAAAAAAGTGTTTCATCTAAATCTGTCATTAGTTTATTACATTATTGCTAAGCTCATTAAAGTTTCACTAATGAGTGTTAGATAGTTTAATTATAGTATTTTTAAGATAACAACTCTTTACGTGCGGTTCATTCTACTGCATGAATTGCACATAACGAAAAAACTTAGTAAATATGTTTGCGTTCAATATAAGTTGTTTTTTTTTAAATTAAATAGTATTAAGGTATTGTTTATTATATTTTTAAGTGAAAACATGTTACTTACTATTTATAAGTGTTAATTATACAGTATTGAAATATAGTGAATTTTGAAACGTTTTTAATTGTTTTTTTTTTATTATTATTCAATAATATATACACATAAAATTAATTGTAAGTCCTTTATTTTATCAAATAAATTCATAATTAACAACAATATATGCATTTCTTCCCAATAATGTTGGAAGTTTTGGACAAATCGACTTATGACACTCTCTCCATACACGCTGAACCACAGGTAGTTAAGAAGCGCACTGTCCGCCGCGCCGTATCGCAGCATTTGCCGCTAACGACTCTGCGTGTGCATTAGTAATAATTATCGGGCGCAGCCTGCGCCGTAATTAGGTTCGGACCCCTGTTACTGGCCAATTTATTCTATGTTAGCAAGGCCCATTGTGACCCCTTGCTGAGAAAAGGGGGAAAAGTTTCCTAATTTCGTTGGTTCCCATTATTTTTTGTTACATTAGACGTAATCCCTACTATGGTTACTTTCCATTCCTACTATGAGTTGGGCAATAAACGTCTGTTACCTTCCTTTTTGTGCCTACCGCTAACCTACACTATTGTTTAACGGTCCGCTCCATAAGGCCGTGCAGGTGCGAAAGAGATAGCATGATTCCGATGATTCCGACTCGCCACTTAATTTTGCTGATAGTATTGTAGGAAAAGATGTTAATAGAGAGATCTCTCTCCAGGCGGGTATTATGCCTGGGGACCGAAGTCCATTGGAATGAAGTTGGAAGTGGTATATGTATAATGTCAACCGGCTGTAGAAACTTCGTTAGCGCGATGTAGAACCCTTAGTTCCGCTGTCTGACGCTGGTGGCGCTAGCGAGTTGGTTGATACAAGTTTCCGTTAGATGTCGCTAGGTCGTCACAGTATAATCATTATGAATAAAAAAAAGCTTGTTCCGTCTTCAAGGTTCAAAGTCTTAATCCATCAATGTGACGTGAAGTTTCACCGAGTGGTCTCAACGGAAGACCAGCGTCGGCTTCACAGCCAGCACATGCTGAAGTGGGACCGTTTCGCAACAACACTACTATAATATTGTCACTTTTCCTCATTTCTATGTTATATTTATGTGTAAATAAATGTTTTTCTTACTTTTCTTTCTTTCAATGTAAAAATAAGTACAAAATTCATTTCAATCTAGACACGGACCTTCAGTACTTTCTATCCTGAAAATTAATATATTTATTAAGCTCGTGTCTGTTTCTTCATTGGTCCCTGTCTAACGCACGGTCCTGCCAGTCTTTCGAAAACGTTTGAGGTTACTTTAGATTATCTTTATAGTCTATGAATACTTCTGCTATGAATAACTCCGATGATTTAAATTCATTAATCGTATAGTCATTTTATTTTATCGTTACAAATACATACATGGATAGGCAGAGCTACAGAATTACCAACAAATAAATGAATTTAATTATGTTTGAAGTTTATTACAGCATGATAATAAAGTACTTTACATTTTAGGTTTATTATTGAAACGTAATATTAACATGACGGGCTATTGATTATTTTCCGGCGCTTCCTCTCAGCTGTGGTCTCCTTGGAAAGTGCTGGTAAAATTTGACGTGCATTCCAGCCTTCTTACCGTAAAATTTTTGTTATTACTCATGTAAATCTACCTTATTTTTTAATTATTTTTCTTACAATATAATGAGGATAGAGGATATACAGACAGATAGACTCGAAAAGCGAAGTAAGGTAAGACCGACCGACCTATTTTTTACTTGGGTTATTTTTAATTGCGCTGTTTCTTGCTGTGCTGATTCTTTTTTTTCATTAGGAATTGTACAATTCACTTACATGAGAACCTAAAATTTACTTAAAATAAAAATATTCAATGAGCGTGAGAACATAAATGTTATGTTGATTCTGATGTGGTTTTTATTATATATACATTCTGGTTTATGAACAAGAGTTACAGAACCCTGAGCAAAGCAAAATCGGGGAATAAACATCTTTATCTTCAAAGTAAATTAGAGCTATTAGCATCTTTCTTGCTCGTTATAAATCAATAAAGGCGTTTAGCTAACAGGTATCAGCTCGACAGTAAATCCTGGCATTGAACTACACCCGTATATCACCGGGGAAGCTTATGCTCTCAAGGGAGGTGCTACGTTACTCCAATATGTGCACAGCAGTATCCCTTTCAGAGTAAACTTAGCATCAAGTCAAGAAAATTGAATCTAATCTTCCTAATGAATGGGGAATATTTAGTAGTATAGCCACTCCATGTCTTTCTGTGGAAGTCGTAAGAGGCGACTAAGCGTTTAAAGGCTTGTAGTATTGTTAGGCGATGGGCTTGCAACCTGTCACGAATATACACATCGTAAACATCTTAGCCTTTTTGTGCAAATGTGGTTATAGAATTAACAACAAATTGTTAGAGTTGTTGGTAATTCTGTAGATCTGCCTACCCCACTCTGGGATGAAGGCGTGATGATATGTATGAAAACTATATAGTTAACGGTTTTTTAAGTCACGGCAAAAGGTTCATTTTCAATTATATTTTTATCCTGCACGATCGTATCATTCTGTGCTGTAAAGCATTATAAGCTATAAAAACCTACCAAATTCTAGTCTATGAAAGGAATAAAGCTATAGTAGTCATATCTCTCTCTTTTATTGCTTGGATCTTGTCAGGCATTGACAGCTCGTAATAAGTAGGGTTAGGACTTTTGGTGTTATAATGTGGTTCTAGAATCCATGGAGTTGCTATTTTCTAATCGTTCATACCACTTTGATTTTGGCTTAAGTGTTGTCATTTACGTTAAATCTATAAACCAGTTAAATAAATTTTGTAACAGAAGACATATTACTTAGTTTATTTTGAAATATGACAATAGTGTAGGCCAAAATCAAAGTGGTAATAATTATTATTAAATCGCGACTCCATAGATTCTAGACCCATGGGTGGCTAAATGCCACCAATAGTCCTAACCCTTTTAATAAGTGTATGTACAGCGTAAAGCTAGGTCCAGCGCACTTCTCTAATTCAGGCAGTCTTCAGATTGTAGTCTTGAGCCTGCTGACCATCAGGTGGCCTGTTTACTCGTTCATATAACAGCACTAGGCAATCACCACGTTTCATCCCCGTGAAATGAGGCGGTGTAATTGAAATGTGGGAAGAAAACAAATGATTGCCTGCCCTCAAGGTTATAAGGGACAACGATGTACGAATCATTTTAATCCTACTAATATTATAAATGAAAAAGTTTGTGTATTAGTTCAAAGCGCATTGCTCAAAGTCATGCATTTTAAGCCCTACAGGTTTCCTACTAGTGACTTGTGTTTATTCTGTGATGTACTGTCTGTAAGAAAACTTTACATATTTAATACTATCATAAATGCTCATAAAACTACAACTTTTAGATCAGATTCGACATCTTCACGAAGAAAAAAAACTAAAATCATTCGCTCGTCTCAAACCAACTCTGTTTTTGCAAGGAGACAATACGCTGCACAGACCGCGAAATTATATAACCTTATAAATTATATTAATATTTATCCATGCACCGCCTACAAATGTAAGACCGAGCTAATAAAATGGTTAAATATAAAAACCTATGAAGACACAGAGGATTTAATAAAACCAATGTTTAATTACACGGATACCTACTTATTATGCATAACACAAACATAAATAACACGCACACACACACACACACACACACACACCCACACACACCCACATACACACATACACACATACACACACCCACACACCCACACACGCCCACACACCCACACACACACACAAACACACACACACACACACACACACACACACACACACACACACACACACACACACACACACACATAAATGTGCACGCTTACCTTCCTTGTTACATTTCTTAATTGTTATAGCTCAATTTAACTTACTACTTTAAACTGGTTTTCTTTTATTTATACCGCACATGACAAACCCAACTCCAGCAGGAAGCCTAGCAGACCCTTGAACTTCATCCCTGGTAGTATGTAAACAAAATATAGGAGTAGCGGAAAACTAGGAAGAAACTGTAAAATAAGCGACACTATTTCTACTACAAAGTTGCCGGCGTCTGGTATAGGGATTAAAAATCCCGATTTATTGTGTCCGTAAGGTTTATAAATCATTTGTAGGTCCATGCATCCTTTTCTATAATACATTACCTGACGTGGTTTTAAAGTTACCATTTCCAGTACTTAAAACCTACTTGAAAAAGTAGTTGATGTCTAAAGCTTACTATAGGGTTGAGGACTATAAGATAAAAATGCTTGGCCTAAACTAAACACCTAAATAACTTAATAGTAACTTAGTCATAAAAAATATGAAAACATTGTTTATTGTCTGGGGGACACGGTGGGAGAATGTGTCGAGGCTTTTTGTGTGGGTTCTATTGCACCGTCATAGATGAGTGTAATTTCTAAAATTTCTATATTTTTATATTTTTCATTACTACTACTTATTAGTTCTTGTGAGTTTGGACACATTTTCCTGCTCAATTGCGCATGAATGTATTTATTTTTTGTTTTGTGTGAGATTTATTGTTGTATATAATGCTAGGTTAAGTTTATTATTTTATAAGCAATATTTAAAAAAACGACTGACTGTTGAGTTTCTTGCGACGTTTCTTCTCAGCAGTGGTCTTTTATGAAGCGCTGGTAGATTTTTGACCTGTAAAAGTGCCGGTGCGGCCTACTTACTGAATAAACATCTTTTATCTTTTTTTATCTTTTATTTTGTATGGAAATCCGGATTTAATCCGGATTTCCCCATACTAAACGAATCCGGATCGCACTCACTAGTCTGGTGTCTTATATACCGCGTCCATTGCGCAGTGGTTAGCGGTCCCGTTATCTAGCCGGCGAGTTGCGGCCGACGCCGAGCGGCAAC
Source organism: Acleris emargana (assembly GCA_927399475.2). Classification (NCBI taxonomy): domain Eukaryota; kingdom Metazoa; phylum Arthropoda; class Insecta; order Lepidoptera; family Tortricidae; genus Acleris; species Acleris emargana. The sequence continues at coordinate 4,850,307 of OV656858.1, forward strand.
ATTACTCACAGTCGTGCTGTATCCAGTTAATTCACCCGGTGAGGCCCCACGTGAAGCGGACGGATATATTCGTAAATTAGTTATAATAAATTTTAGAGGACAATCTTTCTGAAAATAATTTAGTTTCAAACTATGCCCTAAGCAAATTTATTTATTTGACAACCTACACAGCCGTATTGACTTGGTCATTGTTAACGTACCGTAAAATGTGCCTACTTTGCTCCCCCACGGGTAATCTTGCTCCATCGTTATATTGAGGTATTCTGTATTGTAAATCATTCTAGTGCTTTCATTCACTGCGCAGCTGGATGTATACATCAAATTGTTTTTGGAAAATTTGTCATCGGCCTTGTCTTATAAGTAACATACAAAAAAGTCACTATGGAGCATAGTTACCCATGGGGGTGCAAAGTAGGCACATTTACTGTACTTAAAAGCATAGTCACACACTTCACGTAACTATATCTATACAACTCGCTGTAACCTATAATTTTATCGAATTTCACGACATCGATTGTATCAATTCATTGAATTTAATTTCATCGAACGCTATTGATACCTTGAACACTAACTACCTACTAAGTTAAGGTTAGTTTAGACGTGTGACAACCAAAAAAAACACTCATGCAGCGAGAAATACCTTTCAATCAAATGAAATCCTGCGTAATGATATTAGTTGACACGTGATTCGATAAAAAAATAGGTACCCCATAAGCACAGATTGCCAAATGCAGTTGCGTTCATTTAAAGAAGAAATTACGTGTACTTGTATATCTCTGTATGTATTGAAGTAGCGTTACAACATTATGACACTAATTGCTGCCCGTGATTTTCGATCGCTAGCAGTGAGGCCCAACCTGTTAATCGTTGTTGGTTTGTTGGGATGAGGGCTTATTTATCTTATTGTGGACATCAGCAATGGCGTCAACAATTTTATGATTTTGATTATTTTACGACTCAGAGCAACGAAGGCCTACCCAACTTAGCATGTAATCGCAAGGTACGGTCACGGACTATAATTGATGAACCACTTTAGAAACTTGTCGCATAATATCAACGATTAATTTCTTTGTAATTTTTATCTCGTCATTCGACGCTCTCATTACCAAAAAGTTCTTTGGTGGATGAACTTTTTGAATTCCTTGTTCTACTAAATTTAAACCACGGCTCTTATCGAATATTACTGTAGTTTTTTAGTTAAGTTAATTTCTAGTGTTGTGGAAACCTATGCTAGAAGTGAATGAAAAGCAGGTAAATGAACATCTAATAATGAACCTATTAGTTCGGCCGTTGTCCAGGTCGAAGGGGTAATGGATGCCAGAAGTCAGTTGCTTAATATATCTGTATATTCTAGGTTCACGATCAAGACATACCTACTTTCCAAAGTAGGAGAAAATTAACTTTCATTTCCGGGGTGGGTCTTGAAAACGATGAGGCATGAGGCACTGCGTCGACTCATCCTCCTTAATCTTCATTCACTCATTTTTGCTGGTAGAACATACGCTTCTTGCGAGATGTAGCGGGAGCCCCGTTATTCCACCATGTTGAGAGGGGTGGAGATAAATACTGATGTCTTGAAAATAAATATACTTTTTTTGACTTCTTCATTATATTATTTACGAATATACAAAATGGTGCGCACTCTGCGCCGGCTTCCGAGTGACCGCGTCATACTCGTGAACGGGTGCTGTCTGTGGGGTCCGGTCTGTTTACGCTTGCAAGGACCTGTTATTCAGTTAATTATTTTAATTATCGTTCCTGACGTAAAGACCTCGTCATGTTGTTCTCCTAGACATTAGGTATTTTGTTTATATTTTATTGACCTTACATTTATAATGATTTTATTTGTGTTAGTTTTAAAAATAATTATTTATTACTTTATTACCTTGTTATGTAATTTAGATACTTTTAAGTATTATTGAATTTAATCATTGAAAAAAATGACCTGCTGGAGTTTCTTGCGGCGCTTCTTCACCGCAATGATGATCTTGTCCGAAGCGCTAGTTGATTCACTCCATGTTACCGACGTGTAAAAGAGCTCTCATGTGGCCAATTTACTGAATAAATATTTTGAATTTGAATTTTGAATTTTTAACTCCCCAAACTATATAAAACAATGAGTCGCTGTTCCATCGAATCATTTACTTTTAAATTTAAATAATTAAAAGCAAATGCTTACTTGTGGCAGGACCTTGTGCAGGGTCCGTCCGGATTGGTACCACCATCTTATCCATTAAACTACCGCCAAGCAGCAGTGTTTGCATAGTTGTTCCGGTTTAAGGATAAGATAGCCGGTGAAATTGCTGAAATTACAAAAAAAAAGTTTTAACCAGTACAATAGAAGCCATATACTTGCTTGCCTTCTCCTTGCTATAAAATATATGTTTTTTTCTATGTCCGTTAGCAGTGTGGCCCGACCTGCTTTCCTGTCGGTTTGTTAGAATGAGGGCTTATTTGTCTTATTGCGCACGTCAGCGCGTTGAGCGATGGCGTTCACTGTTTTATGGTAATACTTTAGCCGCAATTTGCGTCTTTTCTTGTTCTTCTGTTTAAAATTACTTACTATTAATCACCTATAAATAACTAAGGAATACCTATGGAGCGATCTATGCGAGCATCTCACTTCTCGACCAAGTACTAAATCGTCGGTGAAACTGCAAAACCGCGTAAGTAAGGTAATAAGGAGCAAAATGCACCTTCTTAATAAGAGTATAAGGTTTATTTTGCTCTATCATAAATTTGTAAGTTACGAGGTTTTGCAGTAGCACCTGCTAGCCATATAGCCAGCCTGAGCCAAGCCAGCCCGATGCTGCGTCATCTCTCCACACCTGCCAAGCTAGTTGGGCCCTAGCAGAGGAAAAAGCTTATAAAAGTGGCGCAGCTAGTCGCTCTAGTCAGACGACTGAGAAAATTTATGAAGTGGGTACGCTGCCTAAGGAATAGTGATTAATCTACTTCAGTTTTTTTGTACTTAAATGCCTAGTCGTAAAATAAAACAAAAAACTAAAACTGGGGTCTATGTCCAGATGAATAAAGCGTACCTTAAATTATTCATGTTTAGCTCATTGCTTGACTGGTAGAGAATGCCTTAAGGTAATAAGTCCGCCATTTGTACCCACTTTGTGTATTATCGATCAAGTTTAAATAAATAAATAATAAATAACGTACAGCTTAACGTACCGATCAAACGAGTTGTCATCTGAAGTTGGTTGTCAGCAGGGGGATCCCCTGGGGCCAACAATTTTCAGTTTGGCTATTAATCCTCTAATTCAAAATTTAGCTTCAAAATTTAATATTTGGTATCTAGATGATGGGACCTTAGGAGGTGATGTAAATACAGTACTTTCCGATCTTTCATCTTTAAAAAATAACTTTAAATCCATTGGTTTAGAGCTAAATTTTGATAAGTGTGAACTCTTCATCAAAAAACCTTCCAACGCTGACAATGACATAACACAAAAATTCAACGAACTTGCCCCAAATATAAAAATAGTAGATAAAAGAACACTTTGCCTCCTGGGGTCACCTATTTTTGAAGAAAGTTTTTCAGATTATATTCAAAATTCTATTTCTAAATTTCAAAATCATTCCCATCGGCTTCTTGACATTAGTCCACATTTTGCACTTTTGGTTATTAAATTCTGTCTTTTTGTCCCTAAATTTACTTATGTGCTTCGCTGCTGTCCGTTTTGGAAACATCAAGATCTTTTGTCAAAAATTGATACTTTGATCAAAAGTAACCTGCAACCCATCCTTAATATTCAGCTAAGCGAGCATTCCTGGACTCAAGGATCCCTCCCAATTCGGTACGGTGGGATAGGGATCCGCAAAATTTCTAGTATTGCTTTACCAGCTTTTCTTTCGTCGATCCATAGCTCTTCTAGCCTCATAGGACCAATCCTTAGGGAATTCCCTTTAAACTATGAGACTTCAGGCTTGGAGGACGCAAAGAATGGGTGGTTAACTGCTTGCCCCGGTCAAAATTTTCCTGTTAACCTAAAATCGCAGAGGTGTTGGGATGACATAGTATGTAAATTGACTGTTGATTCCCTTCTTAGCCAGTGCTGCGCAGCGGATCGTGCTAGAATTTTAGCAGTCGGTACAAAGGAGGCTGGATACTGGCTTCAAGCTCATCCCTCGCCAAGCACTGGTACTTTCCTTGACCCTAACACACTCCGACTTTCAGTTTGCCTTCGCCTCGGGGTCCCGGTCTGCGCTCCACATCGGTGCCCCTGCGGAAGTGACGTAGATCGGCTAGGACATCACGGACTTTCTTGCCAGAGAAGTGCTGGCCGCTTTTCCAGACACGCCGCACTAAACGACATCATTCGTCGGTCTCTTGCCTCAATAAAGGTCCCGGCTCTTTTAGAGCCGACCGGCATTTCTAGAAATGATGGCAAGAGACCTGACGGAATGACCTTGGTCCCGTGGAATATGGGACGGGTGCTAGTGTGGGATGCAACCTGTGTAGACACGCTAGCCCCATCACATCTCCATCGGACCTCTAATAGGGCTGGTGCGGCAGCTGAAGCGGCCGAAAGCATGAAGGTAGGAAAATATAATGGTCTCGGCCCAGAATATATGTTTATTCCATTCGGCGTCGAGACCCTTGGTCCGTGGGGTCCTAGCGCTCGAAGCCTCTTCAAAGAAATTTCGAAGAGGCTCATTGACGTCACGGGAGACCGAAGAGCTGGCAGTTTCCTCGCTCAACGTATAAGTTTAACCATCCAGCGAGGAAATGCTGCCAGCATCTTTGGTACAATGCCGCAGGGGCCATTCTTAGATTTAATGTTTTAGTTAATTTATATATTTAGAGTTAGTCTTATTTAATTTTAGTCTTATTTAGTTATGGTTGTATTATTTTATGTCGTTTTACAATAAAGTATTAGTTGACATTTTATTTTAATTTTACTTGTGGGAGGACCTTGTGCAGGGTCCACCATCTTATCCATTAACCTACCGCCAAGCAGCAGTGTTCGCATTGTTGTGTTCCGGTTTGGGGATAAGACAGCCGGTGAAATGACTAGCATAGAGGCATTCCATCTTAGTCCTCAGGGTTGGCAGTGCATTTGCAGTCTTGTGAATGCGAATGTCTATGCGTCACCAGTTTCCACTTACCATCAGGTGACCTGTGTGCTCGTTTGCGTTCCTATGCCATAAAAAAAAAAAAAAAAAAATATAATTTTTGACGAAATAAATTCATGTTATTATGTACATTTTGCACGCCTGCATGCAGGATGCATACACTGTACCCAAAACATATAACACTTTTATAACTGTATTCCAGCAATTACACGCATTCGATTTTTGATTTAAGTTAGCGATTTTCAAAAATCGACAATTTGATGACAGATCGCGTTGACATTTATAGACTGCATACATTTTGAATCGATAGAAAATAAAAACGTTCGCAGCGTTTGTATTTTGGCTAGGCGCTCTGAAGTGTAGATGGGCACTTGGCCCTTACTGTGAGTTACAATTACCGTACTCACTGGCGAGTCGAATGCTCTGTCCCTCGCACTCTATAGGTGACTCTAAGTACTGTGAGGGACAGAGCATTCGAATTGCTAGCGAGTACGGTAATTGTAGCTCATGGTTAGGGCAAAGGCAAGACGATGGTCGGAGGTCAAAGGTCGTACGGAGTGTGGCCAAGATTAGGTCATAGATCTGAAGGCAAACCATCAGCTAGAGGGCTAAAACACACGTTTGGAAAAAGATGGATGACCTAAGGTACCTGAAATAATGATAAAAAAAATAGCTTTTAAGTTTTAAAAAAAAATCACACCTTTTACTTTTCTCATTCTCTCAAGAGTTAGCTGGAATCTTCATTGTATTGTTTTTTTCTTCTTTTGTACAATAGGATTAAGGCGGGTTATTTGAAAGAAAGAAAGAAAGAAAATCATTTATTCGTGACATGCATAACAAAGAACAGATAAACAAATACAAGAAGAAAGAAGCCACGAAATGGTCCCAACTCAGCGTAATGCTGGCATTAAAGTCAGCGCTGGTCTTCCGTTGGAACCATCAGGTGAAACCACGGAAGGTTACACACACATAATTAAATGAACACAAGTAAAATAAAAATAAAATAAAAACAAAGCACTGAGTTTCGCAAAAACATGCCCGTCCATAGATGGCTGAAAGAGCAACAGTCCCTTAGCCTTTCTTAAATGACATGGAGCAAGCAAAGAAAACCGACATGACATGACCTATCTTATCTATGGCAGCGCCTATCTATCTATGAATGAATGGTTGATAATAGGGTAATTCTAATAAAAGTGAATTGATTAGTAGTTAACTGAACTAACGTTTAAAAATTGAAAATCGAATTGGAAATGTGACACATTTGTTTTCTGAATTAACAATTGGTTTCGATTTTAACCATTCGTTCAATAAACTAACTCACCCAGGCCTTAGGGCCTGTCACAATCGACGAGTAAATTTATCTGCCGTTTAAAGTTGTCTCTCTCTTTATCTATTTACAAGTGTAAGAAAGAGAAAGGGCGAAATTTATCTGTCAAATGTGCTTTACTTGTCGATTGTGGAACAGGCGGTTAGGATCAGTAGTTAACTGTCACATTTCACTTCGAAAAGTCGAATTGGAAATGTGACACATTTGGATCAGATTTAAGAAATGGTGACGATCAGACCTAGGAATATACGGGGCAAAATTTAATGACAGCTAGGGATTGCCAATATCGATAAAATCAAATATCGATGCTTTTCACATAAATACTAGTGATCAGTCCAGGTTTTTTTTTTTTTTTTTTTTTTGAAAGTATTAAAATAAAACAAAATAGCAACATAATTCTGGTTATTCTTTAATTCAAAAAGATTTTTGAACCGTCACTCATAATCATCATATTTCTTACCTCATTGTGAATTTCAAAATTATTGTCCCATGTACTATTGTTAAAGTAAACGATCAGAATTTGATTCAAATTTCTGGCGTTAATTTTCTCCGTCTCGAATGATGAATCCAATTCAGGTGGCTTAAAGATTTTTCAATTTCTGTGGAAGCGGTAGGGGGGAAATAAGTAAATACACACAAACAATGCTGGGGGCAATCACTGGTATATGGGAAAAGCATCGATGATTGAGTTTATCGATGTAGGCAATCCCTAGCTGTCATTTAATTTTGCCCCGTATATTCCTAGGTCTGGTGATGATTTAGAAGCTTTTATTTAACTTGCAATGTATGTAAGTATGTATGTATGTAAGGGTCAAATCTTGCAAGTTAAATTTGACCTACACCTTTAGTTCTGATGACAATACAACAATATAGTACCATCGAGCTGGTCTGATGATGCAGACGGAGGCCATAGGAACTCCTAAATTACACATGAATCGTCGTGTGAAATCGTTAGAATCGTCGCTCGTTAGAATTGTCTTGACGAGTATATGACGACTGTGCCAAAAAAAATACAGTCTTCAACAAAAGCTTGACCCAAAAATGACATTTTTGATTGAAACTTATTTAACTAATAGCTCTGTGGCACGATGTGCAGCCAAAACGGCTTGATGGATTTTAAAATATCGGTTTCGTTAGATTCGCCCTGTTTGTAAGAGTGAATAGGCTAATATTTACACGGTATATTATGTAAGCGGACGTATAAAAATAAGACGGTCTTTCTAAAAATATATTTTTATTTACTTTTCTCATTAATTAGAAAACGTTGTAACGCATTTCTTATGCACGACGGCATTTAAAAAATGACAAGTTCTTTTCCATCAAGACCGAGCTTGTGCTAGTTTAATTAACTTTCATGAGTAATCTTACTCAAAGAGCTTCTAAAAATAAAAAATAGGACAGTACGTTAGTGCATTCAAATAGTTTGCAAGCTTTTATTTGCCGCTACAATTGCGACAAGGAACCACGGCGCGCCGTGTCGGCGACTTCAATCGTTGTAATGCACACTATTTGAGCGAACGAACTGTAATTGAATCACTGGAAACAAAGTCGGTGAAACTGCAAAACCGCGTAAGTAACATTTTAAATAAGGAGCAAAATGCACCTTTTTAATAAGATAGTAAGGTTTATTTTGCTCTATCTTAAATTTGTTTGTTACGCGGTTTTGCAGTATAACCGACGTTAATCATTTTGGTTGTAAAGAAAATTAGTAGCATTAAAAACACCTATTACAAACCAAAACTGTTAGGGCGAATATCCACCAGAGCTATGCGATGTAGCGAAGTAGTATGCGAGGAAAAAATCCATCAATAGGAATAGGCACTTCAAAATATTACCCTTTAAAGTCGGTGAGAGGTTGCTATTCATTATTAATTTAGTACAACGTGGTTTGTCAGAACTTTTGTTGCTTCGCAAAACAAGCGACATTTTTGTGCGCACGACCCTATCTAATTGGGATAGACCAAAAATAACTCACTCTTTTTACATTCTATTTCGAAATAATAGGTAAGTTTAAGATACCATTTTCATTAATTTTGTAATTGATCCAATAGTTTTGTTTTAATGTCTTTCTTTATTTAGCAGACATTTTATGGGTGACATGATTATTTTAAATTTGGATTGGCATTTTATCATAAATTACCACAATGAAACGATAGACTACCGAGAACGACGAAAAAGTACGCCTAGGGCGGCCCCTTCCCACGCTTCCACTCACTTTCGATCTGCATATCTCTTTCGTCAATCTTCTTTCATCCACCCTTTCCAAATGATCGAACCATCGAAGCATGCCCTTTTCAATCTTAGTCACTACATCTTCTTTTATTCCACATTTCTCTCTGATTTTTTCATTTCTTACTCTATCAATCATTTTCACACCACACATACTACGCAAAGAGCGCATTTCAACTGCATTTACACGACAAACAAGTACACTACTAAGTACAAACTAAGTAGGTACATTTTCTTAAATCCAGGTAAACTTTAAGTCTTAAAACGCACCAGCCTGGTAAGCAAGCAAGGTAAGCCTTAAGAATGCAAAAGTCGTCACAAATCGATAATTTTCTAGTTCTCTAAAAATTAAAACGAAATAAGTAGGTATTCTTTTAAACCGGACGTAGTTGCTTTTCGTTTTTGCCATGTAGCGTAATTTACAGTACAAGTAATTGTAAAGGCTATTTCTTTTACTTAAGCACTTTCCGAGTTAATTTTCTGCAAATAATGAACGTTAATTAACGAAGTAGAAAATGTTTTTGCACTTCACGTTTTGCTTTAGAAATAGAAAGAACAACAAAAATATACTAGGTTTTTTCCAGATCTTTATTCTACTGGGTAAATACATATTGCCGTGGACATGTTACGAGTATAATATTGTTTTTAACAAGTCAACTAACAGTTAATACAACCTATCGTAATGTTAACAAAACGATAACAAGTCAACGGAAATATACGAGGAGTTATCTAATATCTTTATTTATTTAGCAGACATTTTATGGATGACATGATTATCTTAAATTTGGGTTGGCATTTTCTAACAAATTACAACAATTAAATCATGAAAAGTGATTGTAATAGTGTATTATAAAACATACTATTTCAAGTGATTTTTGCCTAACCCGTAAGATCCACCTTGGAGGGCTTCAAGCCGAAAACGAAAGTCAAACGAAGGTTTAATATACTTTTATCGAAATATATGAAATAGATTAATATTTAAAAAAAACTAATAATGCAGAAGAGCTTTAAAACCCTATTCCTCGAAATGGTTTTAGAATTAGAATAAATGTAAAAATATGAACAGTCCCAATTGGATAGAGGCCTAGTTCTTTTGAGTCAGGGCCTTGTAATAGGGTCTCGTTGGATTTGGGTTTGGAACACTGAAATGGTTTTTTTATGAGAGAGGGAGACAAACGAGCATGCGGGTACTCTTTTTTACGACTCTAATTACTATCAAGATTAAAAAAAAAACAAAATTCAAAATATTTATTCAGTAAATTGGCCACGTGCGGGCTCTTTTACACGTCGGTAATGTACAGTGAATCTACCAGCGCTTCGGACAAGACCATCATTGCGGAGAAGAAACGCCGCAAGAAACTCCAGCAGAAGGTCATTTTTTCAATCATAAAAAACATAATTATACTTAAAAGTAAGTTACATTAAGTAATAATAAGGTAATAAGGTAATAAACAATAAATTCTTAAAACTAGCAAAAATAAAATTATTACAAAATGTAAGGTCAATAAACATCAACATAAAATAAAATAATGACTATGAGAACAACACGACGAGGTCAAGTAAATAAAAGCTATCAAAACGTTGACGATACTATAAAATGTCAAAGGCCTTATAGTCTTTCCCAGTAGAATATAGTGGTCCAGTCCAATTGAGTCAGATCGTTTTGTGATAAGGCCCCGTTGGCCCCCTTTGGAATCGAACATCATCGACGTAAGAACCATAAAATTGTCTATTTTTCTGTAAAAAAACAAATAGGTACCTCATTATAAATATACTAGCTACTGCGGGTGACATCGTCCGCGGTAGCCATCTCACGGAGGGTATTTTTTCCGAGTCACAAGGTAATGCTGTGTCCATTTCTAATTTAATTAAAACGCCGTCCAGCCGTGTGAGCCTGTATGAGTAACGAACATGGACAGAAACTTGGGCATTTTAATGTCGAATTTAGTTTGCCAGTGAGAACGTTTCCATAACGAAATTTCTGAATAATCGTGACACCGCGGCGACGCCCTTTTTGCGTCAATATAAATTGCAGTTAACGCCACGGTCTCCAAATGAGGCTTCATTCTGTGTCGCCGCTGCCACGGTGCGAATGGAACAGTACTCGAATTATTAATTATATTATCTTTCTTATATTATGAATGAGAAAGTTTCCATGTTTGAATGTTTAAATGTTGCTCAATCACACTTTTTACCCTAAACGGCGGCTTGGGATAAAATTTGGCACACAATCATATTATAGTTTTTTGACGTGTAAAAGTGCCCGTGCGGCCTACTTACTGAATAAACATCTTTTATCTTTTTTTTTTCTTTTTAAAAATTAAAGTAAATATAAAAGTTTCCGGGGGATAATGATAATTGAAATCTACGCTGACGAAGTCGCGGGCAGAAGCTAGTTTTGTATTATCATCAACATCAGCCCACTTTCGTCCACTGCTGGACATAGGCCTATCCCATGGCACGCCACTGAGCTCGGTCCTGAAATTTTTGTTTCCAACCTCTGCCAACCACTTAGCTGGAGGGCGTTCCACACTACGTTTGCCAAGCCGTGGTCTCCACCCCAGAACACGTCTGCCCCAACGATTGTCAGTTCTGCGACAGATGTGACCGGCCTACTGCCATTTCAGCTTGCTAATCCTTTGGCTTATATTTGAGACAAATGTCTGGGACTGATTCAACGATTAAGTCGCTAGATTCGTCATCTGATTTTAGAGTAACAATAGAAATAAATGTGAATTATGACGGCATTAATGATTAAAAATAATAGTTTTATCGATTCGAGTTTTAAACACACCTCACTAGCCTCACATGTCATTTGAAGGGTCCACGGAAAGAACATGTCTAGTCACTTTTTTTTTTAAATGAGTTTTGATTCTCAAAATGTAGAGGACGAAATGAACTATTACCTACCATTCAGATTCAAATATAAATCTGCATATGACTAGTATCTTTTCACTCATAAAAAAACATCTACACGAAAATTACGAACAAAATTACATGGTTCCTAACTTTCAAATCGAGATATCTCAAAAAGTTACTAATGTGACTAGACATGTTCTTTCCGTGGACGCTTCATTTGCACTATAGTCGGTGAAACTGTAAAACCGCGTAATTAACATTTTAAATAAGGAGCAAAATGCACCTTTTTAATGAGATGGTAAGGTTTATTTTGCTCTATCATAAATTTGTTAGTTACGCGGTTTTGCAGTTTCACCGACCCAATGCTATGTTTTATTCACTGAAGTAGTTTAGTTTGTTACTAGTTTGATTATACATTTCTTATCATACCTAATAGCAAGATAGAACCTCCTATGAAACTCGTACCTACATACGTATTAGATGGAACCGCACTTAGGGATAAATTATCCTTATGTTATGTTAGGCCCGCCACAATATTTTTACATTACATTACATTACATTAAATCTCGTCTGTTTCCCAGAGGGGTAGGCAGAGACCACTTCCTTCCACTTGCTACGATCTTGACAAATTCCTTTCGCTTCTTCAATATACATCGAGTCATGCATGCACGTCGGTTTCGGGCGTTTCACAAAAAAGCCCGGCTGGCTGTTCACAATGTAGTGCTGGCCCCTACCCTGATGTATGGTAGTGAATGTTAGGTGTGGCAGGACAAGCATGTAAGTCGTGTAAATGCAGTTGAAATGCGCTCTTTGCGTAGTATGTGTGGTGTGAAACTGATTGATAGATTAAGAAATGAAAAAATCAGAGAGAAATGTAGAATAAAAGAAAATGTAGTGACTGGAAGATTTAAAAGGGCATGCTTCGATGGTTCGATCATTTGGAAAGGGTGGATGGAAGAGATATGACATAGACAGATCGAAAGTGAGTGGAACGGTCGGAAGGGGCCGCCCTAGGCGTACTTTTTCGAATCAAATCGGAGAAATACTGGAAAAGGGCCGAATCTTAGGTACCCGAAACCACAATATTTTAATATTTTAATTACACAGTCTACTGCTGAACTATCTACTGTTACTCGGATTCGGTTAAATGAAGGCCCACCGGTTCCACGAGTTTCAATTCGGACAACGGACGAGCAGCGAGTTTTCAACAAAATAAAGTGCTTGGTTGCAGTTTAATGGCGGTGAATTTCTAAAACTGCAGATTGCATGCATTGACGCAGTTGCCTGTTAGTTTTAACAGTTGCTTAGTTACCGGATTGTATGCAATACGAATTTTAGTATGTGGGTAAATTATCTTAACGAAGATTATAAATGAAAACTCTTTATTGCAATGTACAAAGATGAAGTTATCCCGAAATGGGATTTATTCCAGCTAACGCAGAAGTAGTCGTTGTGAAAATTATTTATTGAGACTTAAAAGCCCGTTATCTTTCGTGTTTTCACTAAAACGACTTAAAATTCATCAAAATACTTTTTCTGTAGGGAAATTACTTACAGGGTTGTCATTTTAACATCAACAGTAAATTGAGATGTCCTAAGGGTTTTAATTTATTTCCCATTTTATTATAAAACGTCGGTGAAACTGCAAAACCGCTTAAGTAAAATTTTAAATAAGGAGCAAAATGCACCTTTTTAATAATGCAGTAAGGTTTATTTTGCGGGGTTTAGCAGTGTCACCGACGATAAGTATTTATTTTATACATAAGTAATTATGTCTGTATGTGGCCTTTAAAGCGAATTCAATTTGTAAGATTTTTTAAGTAGCCAGGGCTTTCTTTTATAGCAGAGCTCTTATTTACTTGGCATTTGCAGTGTAACGCAGTGCAACGTGTATAGACAAATTAGCCTCCAGGAGAAAACATTCTAAAAACCTTAGAACACATACAGACAAATCATAATACATAGAAACCTGGTCCATGCACTAACGTGATACCACTCAAACTAAAACAAAATTTAGATCATTTGGTCGACTCAGTACATCATGTCGCCCTAGGTAGATACTTCTGTTGCGCATTACCGCTAGAACAGAGGATGTGCATCGCTGTCTCCTCTGTCTCCTGACAGAACCTGCATGTCGCGTCTTGTTTCATACCCATTAGAAACAGATGTCTGTTCAGTTTGCAGTGGCCAGTTAGGATCCTAGTCACTGCGCAAGACTTTTCTCTATTGAGTAATAAAATCTCTTTGGAGAGCTTCCTTTTGAACCCTTTAAAGCATACCGACGACGAGGTGTAATGAACTCCTGAGAATAAAAATGTAACTATCGTCAAAATGTCATTTAGGAGTTCATTACACCTCGTCGTCGATACGTAACTTTTTAATCCTGGTAGACCATTTTTTCAAACAATGTTGTGATTTTACAGTAAACAGCAATTAATTGAATTTGACGCTGCCATCAAGGCGCCCGCGAGATATCTCCATCTCACATTTTTCGCGCGGAAGCGCTTCATGTGCGAGCGTGACACAAAATGTGTCCTCTTAATGTTATATTTCTGATGATTATCCTTAAATAATAATAAGATACCGAAATAATTCCCTAAAACTAGACACGTGTGAACCTAATCCGTCCATTCAGCACGCTCATACAAATTTCAGAATATTCATCCCAGAAATACCCAATAGAATCACAAGTGTACTATCTTTTCAAAGATTCCTTTTGCCGAGTAATCTTGGTCCTTTGTAGGCTTAATACTAATCACCCTTTGTGTAGTTGGATTTGAAAGCTTTGATAGTAGCCAGTGTTTATTAATGCAAGAGCCTTTGCTGTCTGTATTGGATTCGAGATTAAAATGAAAGGTTTACCTGGATCTACTCGTATATATCTGATTGAATGATTTTACAAGCACGTGATAAAAAATATTTAAAACTTTTACATCTTTACGAAGTATTAATCACGGTTTCTTTTTTTATTTTGTCTGTTTATCCGTTCATCATCATCATATCAGCCTGTTGCAGTCCACTGCTGGACATAGGGCTCCCCCGAGGAGCGCCACAACGCACGATCTCCCGCCCTTTGCATCCAGTCACTGCCAGCCGCCTTCTTCAGGTCATCGGTCCATCTAACCGGGGGCGTCCTACACTACGTTTGCCTAAGCGTGGTCTCCATTCGAGAACCTTCCTGCTCCACCACTCGTCGGTTCTGCGACAGACATGGCCAGCCCACTGCCACTTCAGCTTGCTACATTTTTGGACAATATCAGTCACCTTAGTTTTATGTCGTATGACCTCGTTCGTTTATCCGTTAATTTGTCTAAATTTTCATAAGATAGTGGTGCATTATTAATGAGGTAGCCTAAACTTAAATAAACAAAATGTTGGCACGTTCAGCTTGACCTCAACCCTACTTATTACCCCTTAACTCAAAAGTCATACAACACCCTGTATATTTTATATTGAATTGAAAAGGTAATGGTTTTATTATATGAAAATTCGGGCAATTTTGTATGGATCCCGTCCCCACCCTCCAACAGTCACGGGATGTATGTCTATTTATTCATTTGGACCCATAAAAAGACAAAATACGTACTTCAGTAGCGAAATCGATGGGATTTTATTAATGAAAAAAAAACCTTTCAAGACCCAAGCAGGCCATGAATGTGTTAATTTTTGAATAAATTCCATACGATACGATTATGATTTTCCAAGAAATCCCCATACATATGGAGATCGTCGCCTTACTAAAAATACATCATGTTGCCAAGATCTATAAACTGTGACATGTTTCATCTCTGTTGGTGGGTGGAGACCTTTTTGGCCATCGTCCTTTAACAGTCGCATATAGATACATGGTGTTTTTTTTTATTTACGATAACTTCGGCATATTACTAGATAGGTACATCGATAGAAACTAAGTGGTAGATTAAGTTATTAAATATTGCAAGAAAAAATATTTTTTCTGTTTAGATTAAAGTAATTAAATGTTTATTTGGTCATTCTAAAAAGGCCTTTAGAGTTCACTCATAGTCAGTGTCAAATACGTCAATGTTGGCGTGACATACACAGACAGTTAAAAGAGCCTTTTGGACGAGTTCAACGCGATTAACTCATTAAATTCAAAAATTAAATATCTTTAAATTAACTTTATTTGACCTAAAGAACGTTCCCTGAAAGTTATCGTAAATCAAAAAAATACGGTGTATATTCTTTCATATATTTAGTCCATAATTTAAAACTCGCTATTTTCCCATAAAACCTTGATTTCATCAAAGCGCAAACAGTTGCTATAAACTCCTTAATGACGGTCTGGAATCGTCAGTTAATTGTCTGGAGATAAACAAAATTCGACGTTTAATACCCAAATAATTCAAAGTAATTAAAATTTACTACGTGGAACGAACGTCGCACGTAAAATGGAGGGAATGGTTTACTTTGTACCTCAATTAAAGAGGGATAGAAGAAACATAAAACATTAGTTATTTGAGATGGGTGTACATTGGTGCGTATTTGTTTTTCTCTGAATTCTGCCGTGCTAAGCCAAAAAGGCCTATGTCCGAAAATTACCAAATTCTGTTTTTTTTTGCGTAGGATTCCTTAAGCTACAAGGAATAAAATTCTGTTAACGAAAAAGTCGTATTTTTATTATAAGTGCCTTAAAACGACTAAAAAAATAGACGTAAGACTGGTTTTTCCCTTAATTCCTAAGGAAATCTACGTACCGTAAAATGGGGCTATTTGGTAATCACGGGGCTATTTGGAACTAAGTAATCATAAGCTTTTAGTTGATATATTTTTTGTCATGGCTATGCTAGAACTGTAAAATTTGTTGTCAGGCTAAGTTTTTAGTTCTATTATTGCCATGACAAAAATATATCAACTAAAAGCTTATAATTACTTGGGTTCCAAATAGCCTCGTGGTTCCCAAATAGCCCCGTCTTACGGTATGTATAAAATACTTAACAATTTGGTCGTATAGTTCCGTTACGAACTAATAGATAAGGTCTCCATTGAAGTAACATTAACGCATTCCTAAGCCAATTGGAGGGGGGCCATTTGCAACGTTAAAAGATGGCGGACGTGTAATTGGTTTTAGACTTTAATTTTTGGGTAATTAGGTGTTCAAAGTTCTTTTCTGATAGTGATTTGTACTTTTTATGCCTTTGTGTCGCACAGTGATTGAAGACTTGGACTTATTTCGTGTATCTGGCATCTTTCTTCTCGTTTCAAGTGGACTCGCAGTGGTGCAGAGGTTAAAACTATCTTGACCTCTGACCTACAAATCACCGTACAACGTTGCCCCCAATCTTCCTAGAGAAGATTGGATTGTGTTTTATTGCTATACTTATTGATTTATACTCATATAAACCTTGACACTGGCGAAATCACTTCACGTGGAAACGCCATAATATCCCTGCGGTAGTAGCTGTTCAAGTCGCCGCGGGGGCAAAAAAAAAAAAAAAGCCAATTGGACGTAAACCATGCTTTGTCCTTATCTGTCATTGTGACATTTGAATTTGGCAGATAAGGACAAAGCATGGTTTAGCTACCCAACGGTTATTTAACGTTTAAATATAATAAATAAGGGCATTAAATACTACTTATTTCGTTCATTAATTTGTTGATTTTATATGTTGTTAATTATTGAAAATGATACTCATTTAGTTGTCTATTCTAAATAAGTTATATTTTGCTCATAAGCGATGTTGTGATATTTATTAATTAAATAACTACTAATTGGGAAAAATAGAGATCTCATTTCATAAGTATTGATTACATACATACATACATAAACTCACGCCTTCGTTCCCGGAGAGGGGTAGGCAGAGCTACAGAATTACCTACAACTCTAAAAACTAATACACAACCTGTCACTATTATACACTGTTAAACATCTTACTCGTAGCCTAATTGTGCAAAATGTGGTTATTGATTACATTTCATAATAAATGTAACTTACAAAACACAAGTACCTAGATTGCTTCAAGATGAGTCATCAATTTATATGACTAGATCTGTTTATTTTTATAACATTTGCTAGGAGAACTTAAATAAAAGTTTAGTACATACCAATGTACATTTACTTACTTAATACAAACCAAAAAAAAGGAATGTTTTCTTTCAATTGTAGTGAGACAATTAAAGAATTGACTAACTATAATTTTTAAAAAAGAGGAGTTTCTGAAGAGCAATAAAGTAAATTTAATTATTTTTCTCTTTTTTTTTACCATACTTCATCCACTCAAATATTTTATTACATTGCTATAGAAACCTTCATAGAAAAATAAGATAAAATGTCGTATAACACGTAAAGAATATACTCAAGTGCTTAGCAAAAAAGTCGTAAGTCCGTTTTAAGTTAAAAATATATATAATTTTGAGTTCAAAATATAACAAACGTATGGCTCTTTTTTTAACTAAACCATAAGTACAAAAAAAAATAAGAAAAGTCCGGTTTTAGATGGAGTTTTAGGTTGCGACGTTGAAAAACATAAAAGCGCGTTTATCTCGAAACCGTCAAAACGCCTATAGGCCTTTTTGGCTAAGCATGGCAGAATTATAATGGTATCATTTATTTTGAAATTTGGTATTTTTAGGGCTGATTGTTTTCGTCTTTACCATGGTTCGGAGTTTTCATAGCACGGTAAATCTAAAGAGAGCTGTGGAGTCGACGTTAGCATTAATAGTCAACTTTTATTCATACTCATACTCATTCATTTATTTAATTCAAAAATTATTTTAAAGTATCTGAAGCCTGGTCATTACAGTTGGTTTGGATGACATTGTAGTGCAGTCATTGAAGCGAAAAATACGGTCTTACCTCCGATTTTTTTTACTGTGAACCGATTTGCATGAAATTTTGGAATTAGGCTCATCTTACCCTTAACTTCAAAAGTGAAAATGATCTGAACTCCGCCTATTATTTTAAAGGGGTGTAAACAACCCCATAATGGAAAAATTGACATTGAGCCATTTTATCGCTAGAAAACATGTCTTATAGTAAGTGGTGAAATTGTAAAGTGTTTTCTAACACAATTACCTCATATTAAAATCATTTTCAACCCCTTGAAAATCTTACAACCCTTGCAAACAATCCCTAAATTGAAAAAATCACAAAAAAATACTTTGGTATGACATAAAAAGATGTAAGTATAGAGTAAGTAATATTTTATATTCTCTATAATAATTATCATTTTTTAACCCCCTGATATAAGATGCCGACTGGATTAAGTGCTGCTATCGTGCTCTTTGAATAGTACGAACGTCAATACTAGTAGAATATATTGTCATTCGATTTTTGGATACTATAATTTTATGGCACAATTTTAATAAGATATTATTAAACAAACAGGTTTTTTATCTAAGTACTAACATTTTTTTATTAAACGAAATGTATTGAAATTGGGTGTCTAGTTAAAATATTATATTAAACACGTGCTCATTCCTTTGCAGACGTAAATATACTGGTCACATTATAACGAATAAACGTAGCACGCACAGCTGATCACCTGGCTTTTTTGTTGGTCCCTTCACTCAAATGTGTTATACACCGTGGGAACGAGTAACCCGACAAATTTTAACCATCGATTCTAGAGCCAATTTGTAGTATATAATGTGATATAACATGTAGCCCAATAACGCATAATTTCCAAGATATTTATTATTAAAAAAAAAATTCCATAATTCATTTAATTTGAACTTTGTCACCTATACCTAAAGCATTATTTACTAAGGGCCGAGTTCACCAACCAATTTAACAGAAGGTTAAGTCTTAATCAGCTGTTAGTCAATACACTTGACAACCGTTAAACCGCTAACCATCAGTTTAATTGTTGGTGAACACTGCACTAAGAAATTGATTAAATTAATTGACGTTGTACGTTAATGACATTGCTATTTACAAGATGAATCTTTCTTAGTAAATAATGCTTTAGGTATAGGTGACAAAGTTCAAATTAAATTAACTATGGAATATTTTTTTTATTAATAAATATCTTGGAAATAATGCGTTATTGGGCTGCATGTTATATCACATTATATACTACAAATTGGCTCTAGAATCGATGGTTTAAATTTGTCGGGTTACTCGTTCCCACGATGTATATACATATACGAACGTTGGTATGTATTCATGCCTACGTTTCCAAAATATATGAGCCATATTATGTATATATACACATTACAATAGTTTTGGGTCTCTATTATACTGCGTACTTTCACATTGCTCCAAATATTCACACTCCGAAATTTTCAGTTACTAAATGTAAGTAGAAAAAAATATGATAAGTTTTTGGACCATAACTCCTTCAATTTTCATGCTATCACAATTTATAAAAAACCATTGTAAAGGTAATTAAGAGAGCTACAACATCCTTTATTGCAATATATAGTAAAAAACCTTTTTCTAAAACGGTGAAGGGTTAAAGAGCTTAAGAGAGGCTGTGATTGCGCTGCCACGCGCTCTTTAAACAATCATATCTCCGTCATTTTTTGTTTGACAGAAAAAACAAAAAAACCAAATTGTTTGTCAAAAAAATACCTAAATTTGTTATCCCTACACTTTTATACGTATCTGTCGTCATTTTTGAGATATTATGAAAAAAAAGGTGGGTGTTTTAAAAATTTGAAATTTTATTTTTATTTTAATCGTTACTTTTTTGAAAAATTTGTGTCCTAAAGCAGCCAAACTGATACAATCTATCAAACTCTTCATAATTAAGTTAATTCAGGCGGAATACGATTAATATTAATTTTGGTGGAAATGGCACTTATGAAACCCATTGATTTAACAGAAAAAACATTAGATGTTCCTCTTATTTGCAATACAGCTCACTTATTTTACATGCAAAAGACTTTTAATAGTGCTCATTTTAAAGCTCATTTCAAGCACTACAAAACCTTTTTTTATTAGAATGCATGAAATGCATCTGCTTGCCGCTAGATGGCATTGACCACATCGATTAAATTACAGACAAAATAAAAAACGGCTTTGATCTTTAATATCTAGCTTAATATTGCACTTAGAATACTTTATAAAAAACCAAATTGTTTATTTTTTTACCTGCTACAATTTTGTTTGTTATAAAATTTTCGATAAAACGTATATTTTTGGAGATATTTGCAAAAAACCGATGAAGAAAATTGCGAATTTTCAATTGCTAATAACTTGAAAAGTATTGGATTTTTCGAAAAACTTTATAAATGATTTTTTGCTTAAAATTAGGCCTTCTATCGATATCCGAGGTTATTTTGAAACAAAAAAAAATCACCCCCGAGAAGGGGTGGCAACCACCCCCAGGGTGGTTGCGGAGTTCAAATCATTTTCACTTTTGAAGTTAAGGGTAAGATGAACCTAATTCCAAAATTGTATGCAATTCGGTTTACAGTAACAAAATTCGGAGCAATAATGCTTCAATGACTGCACTATTGGTTGTACAAAAAAATTGAATTAATCTGTTCATCGGACGTTACAAAAATATAACACGTAAATTTTAATTGAGAAAATAATAAGTTTTGTTTAGGACGTTTTCGGAATTAGTCACTTGACAGTTTTATTCATTTAACAATAATAGGCACTTTTTGCACAGTAAGGAATATGCATGGATTTTTTATATCGCATTCTCAACAAAATATGAAAATACCGTTACAGAGATTACTAAAATTTAAATTTAAATTAAAACTGTCCAATACGGACGATAAAAGCATTTTAAGCTGCTAATTAGACAGACAACATGAAACAGGTCGGCCATAAAAACTCCATGTTATATTCTGTTTGCAAGAAAGAAATAGGAATAAATATATGTTGGTAACATCTTGGATATTTTTACACCTATTCAAAAAAAAAAAATCTCGACTGTTTGTTACTTGAATCAGTTTTAATAAAAGCTGTAAAAAAAGTCAAATGTAAGAACCCACGTAAAATTATGTAGTGGGACAAGACCTCGTGGATTTGAGACGCTATAGGTTATATCATACATACATACATACATAAACTCACGCCTTCATTCCCAGAGTGGGGTAGGCAGAGCTAAAGAATTACTAACAAGTCTTACAACGTCTTGATAATTCTGTAACCACATTTTGCACAAGTAGGCTAAAATGTTTTCCGGTGTATTAGTGACAGGTGGCAAGCCCATCGCCTAACAGTACTACAACTATTCCTTTATTCACTTAGTCGCCTCTTACGACATCCACGGGAAGACATGGAGTGGCACTATTCTAACCCGGCAACCACACGGCAATATAGATATATACCACAGGTTATATATTTTTTATGAATAATTATCGTAGCTTAAATTACTACTAAAAATAACAACGACAATGAAATAAGTAACTACGTTAATATGAAAAAAATGTTCAAAAAATGCAATAATCTGCCAGTCAATACCAATACCGAGTACTAAATCAATGAATCACTAAATCGACCCAGTAAGCCAGTAACTGACGAGAACAGCGCCACGGACACGTTACAGCGTGGGAACGCAACCGTCCTTCAGAATTTGTGGCGTATTTGAATATTGAAAATGGAACGAATTTGTTGAACCGCCATTTTGTATATAGAAGTGTGTTAAAGTAACTGATGGATCGACACTCATATCATAAGTCTTCTATAATGCGTTCAGAATCCGTAGACAATGACCATCATTACAAGATACAATTTTACTATGATATTTTTTCTTATCTGTAGCTGTACCGTAAAGTTAAAATTACGATACAACTTTTGACAAAGTAATGTTGTTTAAATTTGGAACATCTTCCAAAACCAACACAATTCTAACAGGGGGTCAATTCTAGTATCTATTAAACGTCGACTCGGTATACTTTAAGTAAAGACAAGTGTCGTACGCCGTTTTGATGTCGAGGGACATTAGAATAGGGACTTTGTTAGTTAGTCTATGATTTAAAAAAAAAACATTCATATTCGTGACACAGGTTAGCTTTGCCGCCATTTGTTGGATCTGCCGCCTGTTTTTAAAATCTGGAAAGAGTACTTATAATATGTGTGTAGATAAAGTAATGTTTGCGACTGTAAATAATTAGGCCTTAAAAAACTCGTGTAATGTTATTATGAAACTCGCCTTCGGCTCGTTTCACAAAACCACACTCGTGTTTTAAGGACCCTCTTTATGTACCAGTTACATAAAATACTATTGGGTTTCGACGGAATGCTTTAAGTAGCTTGTTGCTGACGTCTCAAGTTACGGATGTACTAAATATCTAATATCAGATAAAAATATCATACAAATTGACCTAGTTACATACTTAGCTCTAGGTAGGAGGTACTAAAGAACGATAAACATACCTCCTTATTTATAAACGTACAATAATCCTATTTTAATTTAAGGCTTTCACTCCTGTTAAGGTGTATTTCGCCAATATTTCGAGTTATTTATAGACAATCCTACGGACTTATTAGAGAAATAAGTCCATGTTTATCACACGTAAAGACAATTGTTCGGTAAAAGAGTATTTCCTCTAATGGACTAAGTGGAAGCACATGAGGTTAGCTTCACACGCTTCTTCTGTCTAGACCAATTTAATTAAAGTCTTTGTCCCTTTCTGTCAAATTAAAATGTCACAATGACAGATAACAGTGCATATTTACAGCAAACTTTAACTTAATGCACGTTTAAACAATAAAAGGTTTAATCTTTACATACAATAAAACAAAGTCTCGTCCCGCGTCTGTCTGTCTGTCTTTATACCCGCTAACTCCTAAACCACGCAAAACAAATATTTATAATGTTCACCATCAGCTTGATTAATTTTCTGGCATGGTTGTTATGTATATTACTTATGGTGTATGTGTACGTGTTTTACAGAAAACTCACTTAAACGGAATCGAAGCGCGGACGGGTCGCTACAGACATACACAGGGTGTAAGGGACGGCTCACCGAAAACTGAAACCATAGCTTCAGACCATTGTACTGAACTGAAATCCAGTGGAAATTTTCCCGGGAAAACGAAAATTTTCTAATTTTTTTTTCCATGTTTTTGCATATAAACCGATCTAGGACAACATATTATGACATACTGAAGCTCATTATGTAAAAAAAACTGTGAAAACGGCATTTTCACGTAAAAAACGAGAAAATTTTAGTTTTTCCGAGAAAATTTCCACTGGATTTCAGTTCAGTACAATGGTCTGAATCTATGGTTTCAGTTTTCGGTAAGCCGTCCCTTACACCCTGTATGTATACCTATACAGGGTGTAAGGGACGGCTCACCGAAAACTGAAATCAACGAGAAAATGTTCGTTTTCCCGGGAAAATTTCCACTGGATTTCAGTTCAGTACAATGTTCTGAAGCTATGGTTTCAATTTTCGGTGAGCCGTCCCTTACACCCTGTATGTAGCGACCCGCTGGTTTATATACATAAATACCAAGAAAATATCACACAAATATTTGCCCTTACCGGGGATTAAACCTGGGACCGCTAGCTTTCTGGGCCACCCTACCAACTATGCTAACCGTGTTGACAAATAAATGACAATCGCAACATACACGAATGATATTTAATTTTACATAAGATATATTCTTATGTCAATTTTGTGTTATTAAAAACTGAATTTCGTACTAAAATATCTCTAGACAGCTACTCAGAGACCACGTGCACGTGTCTACACACACAAGCATGGCTCACCCGCTTTGGTGAGATAAAACAACTGAATCACGAACGATACAAACCATTTCAAAAAAAAAGATCTTGATGTGGTCAATGTCATTAGAGATGCCATATCAATTGTAACTTATAGGAAACTCAACCTTTTTGCTGTAGGATGTCAAATTGATTGAATGGCAAACGGTCAATATATGACAAATATATTGACCGTTCTCAAAAAAACGTGAATTGCATTGTATTTTTCCGTAATAGGGAATATGCATGTTTTTTTTTTACAGCTTCAATTGAAGCTGATTCATGTAACAAACAGATCACAAAAATCATTTTTTGAATAACTATAAAAATAACCAAGATATAAGCCAACAAAGATTTGTTCCTATCTCTTTCTAGAAAAACGGAATTTTACATGGAGTTTATATGGCCGCAGTGCAAAATGACGTCACGGTGCACATCGGATCTCTCTGTCTAATTAGAAGTTTGAAATGCTTATAACTTCCGTATTTCTTGACCGATTTTAATTTTAATTTCCGTTTTGGTGATCTCTTTTACGGTATTTTCATATTTTGATCAGAAATGCGATTTTTAAAATCCATGCATGTTCCCTATTAATATTATGTACTTTAGAGGGGTTATTATGACAAAGCAATGCAGTTCAGTTTACGATGAGAGAAAAAAACAGAGCTATATAACTGCTATAGCTCTGTCCTTTACGCTCGCCGTAAAATAAACTGCACAGTTACGTCATAATATCCCCCCAGAGCTTCTTAATGATATATTATAGATTCACCAAACAAAATTGCCTCCTTGTACCGTGGAAAAGGGTGCAAGGGTGTGCATTCTCTATCGCTTGTACAACGGGGAGTGCTCCGAGGAGCTGTTCGGATTAATTCCTGCCGCATCCTTCCGCCTTCGTCCTACGCGACAGAAATTCCACCACCATCATCTAGATGGTTGGCAGTCCACAACTGTGCGTTTCACACGGAATTTCCTGCCTCGCACAACTAAACTGTGGAATGGTCTGTCGCCTGCGGTATTTCCGGACCGTTACGACCTTCAAACCTTCAAGAAAAGAGCGTACTCTCATTTGAAAGGCCGGCAACGCACCTGTGACTCCTCTGGTGCTGCAGGTGTCTATGGGTGACGGTAATCGCTTTCCATCAGGCGATCCGTCTGCTCGTTTGCCTCCTATACCATAAAAAAAAAAAAAAAAAAAACATAAACACTGATGATGCTGGATTATAAATATACTTTTATTCACTTCTTCATTATATGCTTCGCTGTTCTATCGAATCATTGTGCTTTTAAACTTAAATACTTAATTAAAAGCAAATGAGACAAAGTACAATGCAATAAGGTTTATTTTAGATGTTATAACCTTAACCTTGTAGTACTGTTAGGCGATGGGCTTGCAACCTGTCACTAATACGCTGGTAAACATCTTAGCCTCATTGTGCAAAGTGTGGTTACAGAATTATCAACCAGTTTTAAAAGTTGTTGGTTATTCTTTAGCTCTGCCTACCCCACTTTGGGAATGAAGGCGTGAGTTTATGTATGTATGTATAACCTTATTGTATTACAGTACCATCTAAGCTGTATAGTATATGGGTAACGAAGACTTTTCTTAAACAAAGTAAATGAGACAAAATGAGTCTCATAAAACAAGTGCGCAAATAAACACTGGTTCTATAATCCTAAAAATAACAGTGGCGGCGAGACAAAATGGAAGTGAGAGCTCAACGCGTAATTTGTGGTTCCGTGATAATTTGAGAGCGTGGGCGGGAGAGTTTGTTGAGTTTGTAAACTGCACATCCTAAAACAATAAAAAAAACAGGAGACAATTGGACACTTATTTGACATTTGACATTTATTTGCTGACAGTAGAATTGTCGTTAGTGGTAGTTGTTTGTTTTTTGTTTGCTAATAATGAATGTAAATTAAAGTAATAGGTGACTTGGTATTTACTGTAAATGATTCAATATGAACTCTTAACATCAGTTTTTTTCTCTTTAATTTTAAATAATTTTAATTTAAACACACATGCGTTTGCTTTTTTACATCTCTGCTATACTTTTGTCTATCATATAGTTGTTATTTATTTTATTCCTAAATTAAAGTGTTTACATACATACATACACAAAAGGTTTCAAATCTTACTACGGAACCCTAGAAAAACTTTTCATAATCACCACCGCGGGCTAGATTGAGCTAATGTACTGTCATTAGCTAATGCATGCATTCAACTCTTTGCCGCGGTTTCACAGCGTTTTAGCTGCGTGGCGTTGATGGAAAGTAAAAATTGGCCAAGAGCGAGTCGAGTTTTCGAGTCGAGTTACAAAACACTGTAAAATGAAAAATGCAATTTTTCAGAAATCGCAAAAAACGTTTTTTTTCGTTATTTGGCCGTAAAACTGTGAAGATTCATCCGATGTTTATAAAATTTTGACAAAATATCGATAATGTTACTCTTATTAGTATACAAATCTCAAAAAAACTAATTTTTAAATTCTTTCTTTTATTTAAAAGCCAAAACGTGTTTTGTGGTGACATAATTTGGTAATAACTAATCTAATCGTCGTGACAAAACACTGTAACTATCATATTACAGTGTTTTGTCACAACAAAGTACCGTTTTTATACTTAAGTTTACGACAAAACACTGTAATTATTATGTTACAGTGTTTTGTCATAAGTATGAAAAACATTACTTTAAATTTTAGTTATTGGTAATATTAACATACCATCAAATTCTTCTTAGACCAGACTTGACCAAACAAGAATTATGTTTATGCCAAGATTAAATACTATTTTGAAGTTTAACCTTAGATAACAATTCCGTGTATTGGAGTGGCGACGATCGTTCGATGCTTTCCCCAAATACGGTAACGAGCTCAATTTGGTTTATTTTAGACTAGTGGCACATCTAAGTCCATACAGTCTGTATTATCAACAAACTCCCTTGTTCTGCCATTATTATCAGGTGGATATGCAACGAAAGCTTGTGAATGCGACTCAGTATCATCGGATAAACGTTGCACGTCGAATTGGCTTCCTGGTTTAAAACTGTGTTATTTGGCATAAGTTGATCGCTGCTTTTATCTAGGATAGTAACCTGTTGGACGTGATCCGACGAAGGTAGACGTTGTTTAAAAATGTAATTGACATCCATACCTGCTTCATCAGTCGAGTTGTTTGTGCTAGAAAAATCCGATATAAAACTATTATGAGCACAGGTGGTTGGAGAAGGTACACTGGCTTTGGTAACTAAATGATTGTTCATTTTGGAAAAATTCACTGACACATTTAAGCGACACTCTTTCTTTCCACCTTTTGTAAGATTGAAAATCAATTTATTCCGTTCTTTACTCATTTTCTGATATTTTTATCACGGACAAGTTAAAAACGCGTGAACTAGCGATGAATTCCCTGTGATCTTTTAAGTAATGTTTACAAACCATCGCCTCACAACCAAAACACTCACTCACTTCAAGGGTGAATTGCGGGATTGATACGACAAAACACTGTATCTTAAGGTAAAGGTCGCCAAAAACCGTCAGTGTTGTTTTGGCAAAACACTGTATTTGGACATACATTGATTAGTCAAAACAAGCCCTTATCCTTTAACAGTTACAGTGTAATGCGCTTTGAGGTTTTTCATAGATTTAGGTACAAAATGAGTGGTCTGTTAGTAGGCATAGGGTGACGGCACCAATGATGGACACTTTTAGCTGACAGGCACCAGTAATGGACACTTCAGTCTTAAATCAAATTTCATACGGTCCTAAATTGATTGTTGCAAAACAAATGAATAACCCTTATCTTCTGTAAAATAAGAATCAAGTGTCCATTATTGGTGCCTTGTCCATTACTGGTTCCGTCACCCTATATAAATATGGACCCGAAAAGCTCAATTATTGATGTTAGCACAAAACACTGTAACTTAAGTTACAGTGTTTTGTCATGACACGGCAGCGTAGGTCACGTCTTATTACTTTATTTTAAAAAAAAAATGAACGCCTGCAAATTCGTATGCACAGAACTATAGTTGATTAAAATGGCGTATTAATTAATTGATCATGACTAAGATCACTGTCTCACGACACGTCATAAAAGCCAGTCTTGAGATGTTGACATCGACCAATCTTGAGCGAGGCATATCAGCCAATTCGAATTTAATAATACAAGTATCAGACTGGTTTACTCATGAATGTGACTTAGATTATTTAATCATCATTATTAATTAAAGTGGAAATAAACAAAAGGGCAGATATTTGTGTAATGTCCGCAACTATTTGTTTTTGAGTCATGTATGTTTTCTATGTATTTATGTTTGTATATAATTCTCTATTGTAAGTATTTATATGGTATCTAGTTCCCATAGTACAAGCCTAGAGCTTAGTTTGGGACTAGGTCACTTTGTTAATTTTAAACAAATCACACGTATTACTTCATTGGTTTTAGCTCAGCTTTAGTTTACCATCGCTGTAGGTTTGAGCTGGATTTCTGACTAACCAAACAAACGTACGAACAAACTTGCAGCGAAGTTACGCTTACACAGAGCGAGTTTTCAAACAAGATACTGTTTTATCTTGTTTTCGCCGCAGTCCCGATACGGGTGTAGATAGTTTTACTGTTATTTAAAAAAAACTTGGACGGGTATAGTTTACGAATAGTGGTATACCTACTTAGAAAAAATCCAGGAAGTTTGTTTCTGCGTATGTTAAATTAGATCAAGGGTAAATAATTTATTTCCAGAGCACTGTCAATGACTGGGCAGTTATGTTTTTTTTTTGTTACAGTAACGGCAGTTGCAGACAATACTGGATACCCGCGGCCTGTGGAACTGCATAAAAGGTACAAACCAAATAAAAAAAATACTTCGAAGTTTATAGTTATAATAATAAGATAGTCGTTTTCTTTTGTATCCAAACTAGCAGTAAGTTTAATAAATACATTATTACTTACAATGATTACTAACTAAACTAAACTATTTTTATTTTACTTTTTTTTTTATTGCAGTCAGCCAAAACCTTGTTTCAAACGTAATTTTCATTTTATTTTAATGGCGAAGATATTCCGCCACAATCTTGACGAGGTAAAATCGTTGACATAAAAGTTCAAAAGCAATAAAAACCGTCCGTTCCTGAAACAGCTGATAAGAGCTTTTTTATTTTAGCTCCGGACGTTAAGCTTCCTTGATAGCTTTAAACGGTTATCGGATCGTCGTAAATAAGTACTCTCTAACTTTATTGAATATAATCGTTGAAAATAATTTTATAATTTTAAGCCGTATAGACACTTTTACAGTCGCTAATTAACATGGTTAAAAAATACTAACATCATTAAAAGTATTAAAACCTCAAGCAGATTTTTTTACGCGTCTATAATTTCCACGCTTTTCTTCCTCGCATTATGTTGGAACAATACTCCGCTCTTGTAATAATTAAAAATATTTTTTCCAGTGATAAAAGAAACTCCCGGGGAGCGGAAAAGATCGGATGCGGGAACTGCGGTAAGATAGTTAATTTACATATTAAAGTGACTTTGTTTTGGAAATGCCATTTATTTTTCATTTATTGTAGACCAAAGTCATATATCTCTTTTTGAGGTATCCTTAAAAGTGGAAATTGTATATTTTTGGATTATTTTAAAAACAGTTGGCCATGTAGTAGGCAGAAATTGGTTTGCCGTGTGGTTGCCGGCTTAGAATTGTGCCACTCCATGTCTTCCCGTGGAAGTCGTAAGAGGCGACTAAGGGAATAAAGGCTTGTAAGTAGTACTGTTAGGCGATGGGCTTGCTACCTGTCACTAATATACACTGTTAAACATCAAAAAATCAAAATCAAAAATCATTTATTGTTTGATTGCAGATGTAGGTACAATAAGTTGTTATTATTTACATTAGGCGCATCACAATCAATTTCCGGTGTACAATAATTAAGCACTATTTATTAATTGTCTTTAAAAGTTACTTATTAAAATGAACGGCATGTCTCAAACGGATTTCTCAAATTACATTAATCAAGTATAAACAATACAATACATTACATTATAAAATTATTATCGATATCAATATCAATATTTACCTACCTACATTAAAATTATTAAAACCTAAAATTAAAAATTAAAAAATTAATGCGCATTTATTAAAAAAATCATCCAGGGTATAAAAACATTCATCAAGTAAGAAATTATATAATTTACAATAAAATTTGTTTCTGGGTAGTTCCGTCCAAGAAATAGGTAATGCATTATAAATTTTTATTGCCATGTTATTGCAGTTATTTTTGGTAACATAAAATTTGCTGCGAGGGACAACTAGTGCTTTATGCGTAGCTGACCGCTTATTGATATTACACCTCTTGCTAAACAGTTCCAAATGGTTTTTTACAAATTTACACAACTCGAAAATATATAAACTCGGAACTGTCAGGACCTTATATTTACTAAATAACGGCCTGCAAGATTCTGACCACTTCAATCCTCCCATCGCTCTAATGCACTTTTTTTGTGATATAAACACCTTTTGTATGTTTGTAGCGTTGCCCCATATTACCAATCCATACCGTAAAGCCGAACAAACATAGCTGTGGTACACCATAAGTGCAGTTTTTTCAGACGTAATAGTTTTAATCTTAGCCTTATTGTGCAAATTGTGGTCACAGAGTTATCAACAAGTTTTTATGTAGAGTTGTTGGTAATTCTGTAGCTCTGCCTACCCCACTCTGAGAATGAAGGGTGAAGGTATATATGTATATAATTTCATTAATGTTACTCACGAAATCCTATTTTCTGCAGAACTAATGTTACTCTACCTTTTGGAAGTCGTCTATCTCTATCCCCTTAGAAACTGACCAATTTGGAAGTTTAAAAAGTAGCCTTTGTGCTTTTCTAGACATTAATATATCTCTGTGCCAATTTTCATCCAGATCGGTACAGCTATTTTGGTGTGACGGAGTAAAAATCACCCAAACTGTCAAATTAATTTGATTCGTTATATAAGACAAGATAGTAAGATAAGATAAAAAATATTTAAAAAAAAACACTATAAGTTTAGTATGCATTACTTGAAAACGATTTGCCTTCTTTTTCGTAATTGTCAAGATTTGTATAAAAGAAAAAAAACACACAGCCGACACGGGCTCAAATAGAATTTCATTAATTTACTCGAAATAAAATTAATTTCGCTAGTAACAAATTTTCTG
Source organism: Acleris emargana (assembly GCA_927399475.2). Classification (NCBI taxonomy): domain Eukaryota; kingdom Metazoa; phylum Arthropoda; class Insecta; order Lepidoptera; family Tortricidae; genus Acleris; species Acleris emargana. Next base: position 4,881,626 of record OV656858.1, read on the forward strand.
CTCGTGCAAGTCTGTCATTTCTGTGTCGAGTTTGTCAGAAAATTACATGCGTATTTGAATTAAAGCTGCTATAACATAAAAGTTCTACATTTTGTAAAAGCTGCAGTTCCACGATCTGTTTAAAAGCTGCAGGAGATCCCGGAGCTTTCTGTTAATTATTTAGTTTATAGAAATGGATTTGTGAACTAAAATTGTTTCTGCATGTTGTAAGATTAATATGAAGGTTTTCGAGAGTTATTTAACTAACTATCTAACTATTTAACAAACTTTAAAATACGGTACCCTAAAATAGGAGCTTCAGCTTCAGTTCCCAGTTCAGAATCAACATTTCTTTTATATTTATATTTGGTAACTGATGATAATATGCTCTGATATCTTATATTATCTTATCTTATCTTACATATGGGCCCTTTCGGCTACACTTAGATCTCTTTAGGATATATTGTGCAATTTATTATCCTCTTACACACTCTGCTGTTCAAATGTGCAGGTTTCTTCACAACGTTTTTCCTTTATTTACTGTAAGAACTCCTAACAAAACATTAAAGACATCATAAATTTCCATTACTTAAAAGCATAACTCAATATTACCCAACAAACGTTTCCATAAATAAGTATGGAACTTAGCAAAGTTGCGAAGGTTTTTGCTGAAAAAGATTTGTAAGACTTCCCTAACTTAAAACGTTGAGACTTGCTCTTTCCAGAGTTTCACTTTATACCACAGATACATGTTGCCAGCTAACCAAGACTTTATACTGCCGTGCAATAAAAATGATGCACTGGGAAGTTTATTTTTACACTAATGGGCGTTTTTCAAAAAAAGTGTACATTTTTTTTTTTCCAGAATTAGTTTTTTTTTGGTTTTCCTTACTCAGTATCGTTGATACTATCGATCCTCATGCAAGAAAAAAAGTGTCCCAGATTTTACTATGTATGTTTTTTCTTCCAGTGCGTCACGTCCATATAAATAAAAAAAGACTGCATTAAAAAATGTGACGATTTGGAACGGAATATTTAGGACACTTTTTTTCTTGTATGAGGATCGATAGTATCAACGATTCTGAGTAAGAAAAACAATAAAAAAACGAATTCTGAAAGAAAAAAAAAATGTACACTTTTTTTGAAAAACACTCTAATATAAGCGATATGTTATCATATTGTCAATGTAATCACATTCACTTGACAGTAATGGCGGTCGAATTAAAAACAATATTAATAGATGATTACACATCAAAGGTAATATGATTTTAGCCGCTTCAAAATAACCCTTGAATGTCATTGTATGACTGATTATTGGTTGTTAACTTGTTTTACCAAAAGAGGGGCCGTTAATTTGTTTTTACGTCGCGAGTCTTATTGGTACTATTCTACGACGACCTTTCCAAAAAATATGTTTCACAAGTATTTGGTTAGCTTAATTGCAAACAGCACTAGAGCATGAAAGGTAAATAATAAATCTTAATTATTAAAGAAAAAACTCACTGGCTTATTGGTCAAGGCACATAGGGACTTGAGATTTGAAGGTGAATATCTTAAAGATGCATTATATTTTATACAATGTCGCGGGCATCCTCTAGTAAGTAAAAAAAAGATTGAAATTACAAAATTGGCAAAACTTGTTTTGATAAGACGTTGACTACGTCCTGGCCTATTTGGTAGTGACAAATCCCGGTAAGGGCAGGTGTTTTGGTGATTTCTATGTATTTAAGTAAAAAATGTCTATATGAGTATTAATATCGTTGTCTAGTACGCATAGTACAAGCCTAGAGCTTTGTTTGGGACTAGGTCCATTGGGACTGTTCATATTTTTATAATTACGCTATATTGAAAACCATTTCTAGGAAAAGGGGTTTAAACCCGTTATGCATTATTAAGTTTTCGAAATATTTATATATTTTGCATATTTTGACAGAAGTATATTTGAACTTTGTTTGACTTTTGTTTGCGGCTTGAAGCTCTCCTAGGTATTATCTAGCCGCGATAAGAAAGGGATTAGAGGTGACAGTTTTACCATATACTTACGTCAAAGTGCATATCAATTGACAGCTATTCCAATCCCAATCTAATCGCGGTTTCATAATATATCTTACGGGTTAGGCGAAAACCGCTTGAAATGGTATGAAATAATTTAAATACACCATTACAATCTTCTCTCAATCGCTCAAAGGTTAACTGGAAGAGATCCCTTATAGGGATAAGTTCGCCTTTGTACATACCTATCTTGTTTCTGTTTTATTTTTGATCTGTTATTTTCTGTTTGTACAATAAAGAGTTTACATACATACATACATACAATCACTTTATATCATTAGATATCATTTTATTGTTGTAATTTATTAGAAGATGCCAACTTTAATTTCAAATAATCATATCATCCATAAAATGTCTGCTAAATAAATTAAGATATTAAAACAAAACTATTTGGTTCAATACAAAATTAATGAATTCAGTCTCTTAAAATTACATATTCTTTCGAGTTAGAATGTAAAAACTGTGAGTTGTTTTCTTTGGTTCATCCCAATTCGTGTGACATAGTCCCCCGACTTATTTTTATTTATTATAAAAATGTATTTTCAAGTTAATTTGTCCGCCATTGTAACAGAGTTAACCGCCTCGCTGGTACAGAAATTTGCGGGTAGATTGTTCGGAAATCCGTTTCGCAACCGAGTTCGTTTTGTAGAACTCATTTCGATTTCTTTTTCACTTAATTAATGGATTCGATGGAACTATTTTGCGGAAGTAGAGAATTATCTGATGTCTATTATAGAAATGGAAGTAAATTTGTGTTACGTTTATTTAAAAGACCTAGGTTAGTAGTAAAAATATTGAAAAATTATCATTTTATATCAGGTGAAATTCTTCATCTAGTCCCAAACTCTAGTGTTACCAGCGATAGCCCTTATTTGCTTATAATAAGGGCTATCGCTGGTATAAATGAGGTCGATCAAATTTACACGAGCATCAAGTCGCTAAACAACGAAAAACATATAATAAGGGATATCTGGGATATACATAAAGGGCCGAATCGAATTAAGTACCCGAAACCGACGTGCGTGCATGACTCGATGTATGAATGTTGAAGAAGCGAAAGAAGTTTGCCAAGATCGTAGCAAGTGGAAATAAGTGGTCTCTGCCTACCCCTCTGGGAAACAGGCGTGATTTAATGTATGTATGTATGTGATATACATAACTAAAAAATAGAAACCTTTCCAAATTTATGAACAAATACTCGCTCTCATCACACAAATATTTTCTTTTGCCATTTTTAAGTGGCGAATGTCTGATTTTTACTTTTCTCTCACTCGCACTTACAAGCACATGTACCTACGCTCTTTTGCTAACCTAAATTATTTTACGCGAAATGGCAGTGGTGGCAGGACCTTAGGCTCTGTGATAGGCTCTTTGACCTGTTATGGTATTGATTTGACGTCAAGTCAGTCAGTCAGTCAAGTAAATAAGAGCTATCAAAACGTTGACACTACTTTAAGGGGGGAAGGGGGGTTATTATGACATTGTTATGCAGTTTAGTTTGCGCTGAGAGAAAAGGACAGACCTATATAACTGCTATAGCTCTGTTCTTTACGCTCGCCGACAAATTTACTGCATAGCTAGGTCATAATAACCTCCCAGGCCAAATAAGATATGGTTTTTACCGCCGGGAATATAATAGAGGCCCAGGTCGCTTTCACCCAACCCACCGCCAAGCAGCAGTGTTCGTATTATTGTGTCCTCGTAGTCTTGCGATTATAAATATCTAAGGGTCATAGATTACACTTGCATAAACACCCAAATTCATAACGTATTTTAGCTAGATAAGTACTGGGGGGCTATTATGATATAGCCATGCAACTCAGTTTACGCTGAGAGAAAAGGACAGAGCTATATAACTGCCATAGCTCCGTCCTCTACGCACGCCGTAAAATGAACGGCACGTTATTTTTTCATTACTTTCTAAATCATTTCTTACCTTACCTAGCCTTATTTACACGTTAGATTATTATATATTATATAAATACTGAAAATTTAACGGTGACAGTGATATAAAAATTATGACTGTCAATAATTATGTCACCAACGACATTATATGACCAAAAACTATATCGTCGGTGAAACTGAAAACCGCGTAAATAACATTTGAAATAAAGAGCAAAATGCACCTTTTTAATAAGACTGTAAGGTTTATTTTGCTTTGTCATAAATTTGTTAGTTTCGCGATTTTGCAGTTTCACCGACGATATAGGAAACAACGAGCTCCCAGTTAAGTCGTCTGAAACGTACTCGCTTTAAATTACGAATCTCCTAATTAAATCTCCAGTAAATTATAAACGTAGCGTTTTAGTAACGGTTGGATTGCGTTAAATGAACGTAAACTGAAGAGTAACAACAAGTGGCCAACTGCAAAGCGTTCATAAAATTTGTTTGCTGTTTTCGCAAAATATTCTGTACCAAATAAAGTAACGTTTTACAATTTTTGTAGCGTACACTTGCTTTGATCGTGAGTTTTTGCGATGCCACGGCATGTAGGGCAGGACTTGCTCAGTGTGGACGATATTTCTAAAGCTAGGAGATTCAAGAGACCCCAAACAAAATGCATTACGCTAACTACCGTTTCTATTCGGTTCGTTTTTAAAACAATGAGGGTTTCCGCGCATCAGTTTTTTCACTAGATGGCGCCTCTGGGAAGTAAGGTCTTTTTGACAGTTGATAATACGTAAAAAATATAAATTGAAATAATTTTGTACCTAAATATTTAAAATGTGTATAAGTAGGTTAAAGTCACCAGTGGACAGCCCGAGACCTGTAGTCAGCCTCTGCCTATACTTTGTATGAGTGGGAAGAGTACGAAAGATATATTTCCCACTCTTCGCACTCATTATAAGGTCGACTACTGGTCTTTGGCTGACTACTGGTGTCTTTACCCTATATCAAGTGAAAAAGTAAATTGTCACTAGTTTGGTCTTCTTCTAGGCATATATTTTAACATCAACTGTCAAAAAGACCTCACTTCACAGGCGCCATCTAGTGAAAAAACTGATGCGCGGAAACCCTCATTGCGTCACTGGTCAATCACGTGACTGTATGACGTCATCTACCAGCGACGCGATTGGTTTAAAAATGAAACGAATAGAAACGCTACTGAGCGTTATATTAAATTTTGGTTTATGAACGGGTGTTACAGAAAACTTACATAAGCTAAACACGTGTGTATGTTAGTCCATCTTTCACGCTTCAACCACTGAACGGATCGAGATGAAACTTGGCACACATATTGGCTAGGTTCTGGAATAGGACACAGGTTAGTTTTTATCCCGGAAAATTGGATAGTTCCCGAGGGAGCAGTGATAAAAGACTTCTACGCGGGAGGAGTCGTGCCTTTAATATATGATTATATCTAAGAAAAAAATAATAAACCAGTTATAAGCGGATTAAGTGACAGGCATAACTGATAATAAAACCCACTAATGTTTAGCCACATTCTCACTTAAATGATTTTTTGTTTTCCTCGAAAAGGGACGTAAATAGGCTTAGAATTTTATTATCCTTAGTCGTAAAATTTTAAATATTCTTAGTTTATGATATTTATTTAGATGTGGATTCATAATTTGGTAAACTTTTTATCGGACGATAGAAGATGTACAGTCAGCGTCAAAAGTAACTGGTCACTTCAAGCTACTTTTGTACTTTATCGCATTTACACATTAGACAATCTTGTTTGACATTGCTTACGTGACAGTAAAGCGACAAGGTATTTAAGTGATCACTTTCTTTTGACGCTGACCGTACACTGAAAAGTAGAATGGCCCACTTACCATTCCACAGAAGATAATCCAGACCATCAACAAAATATGCGTAAACATGATAAAAATGGCTACCAAAAACACTTTTAACGCTAGGAACGTGGTTTATCTCCCGGATAAGATATGTTCCTGAATTATTCACTGTTAAAGCTAGCCCGGTGAATTATTTGCCCCGGGCGTGGAAGAACTTGGCGAATTTATAACCGGGACGAATTTTCTAACCTGGGTTTACTTGCACTTTCTGCTCATCGAAATTTATGGATGTAAACAGTTTATATAAAAAAAAAAAATACAGGAAAAGAATATACAAAGGCAAACTTATCCCTTTAAGGTATCTCTTCTAGCTAACGTTTGGGTGATTGAGATAAATAACAAAACTAGACAGTTCCCGGAAAATTAGACAGTTCCCGAGGGAGGAACGCATAATTCTTGATAAAAAAATGATGATGACAATTTTTTCAATTATTTAATAATTTATTGTTATGCGTTTTTAGTGCCTTTTAATCCCTAGTTCTAGTAAAGGAGTTCCCAAACTTTTAAAATAACGGATCACTTTTTTTATGTCCTTGAAGTAATCAATGTATTTTCTAGTAGGTATCTATCACGTTTATTAATGCTTCTATTTTCGAATATATTTGAGGTCTCATTAAAATCTCTCAAATGATACTAACCTACCTATATAGTAATAAATAGAAGACTTTTTATTACATATACATATAATTCACATGGTGAAAGAATTCTAACGATATCACACACATCTAAATCGGCTCAGAAGTTTAGAAGTTATGGTGTAATAAAGAATCGTACATACATAGCTACCGCCAAACAGCAGTGTTCGCATTGTTGTGTTCCGGTTTCGGGATAAGACAGTCGGTAAAATGACTAGCTAGGCATTCCATCTCAGTCCTCAGGTTGGCAGTGCATTTGCAGTCTTCGGATTGCAGTCTTGTGAATGCGAATATCTATGGGTCACCAATTCCACTTATCATCAGGTGACCTGTGTGCTCGCTTGCCTTCTCTTTGCCATAAACAAAAACATAAACTCTGAATAAAAAAATACGCTTCTTTTTTTGGGAAGTCGGGTAAAATGAAGCTAGACATGGTTAAATGTCCGTTCTAAATATAACACTTCACTGTTAAATCAATAAGAACTTTCAAAGCACAAGAGTTAGGAACTTTCCTACATGTCCTGCGCTTAACATCCTCAGGGTAAAAGCTTAAACTCAACTTGCACAGTTTTAGTACAGAGGCTGAAAGCTATGCTGCAACTAAGTGTTTATAATTAATTATTGTGTAAACTAAAATTAATTAAGTAGCGGTTTATTGCTGCCAATTTAAAGAATATTAATTAATTATTAAGCGGCTTCGCGGATAGCGGATTATTTTTAAGCAATATAGGATTTGATTAATTAATCCGGTACTTTTTAGATGTTGAGAACATAAAGCAGTTGTTTTTTTTATAATGTTGTACCTACGATAACTCAGCACAAAATGAACGGCGGTTAGCTCAAAACTTTGCAATAAATTATTTTAATAATCGTCCATTTTGTAGTCAAGTAGCTTGCTCTTGTTTTATAATTATCAAGAGACTCTTTATAAAACTCACCCAAACTTATTATTCTACGTTATAAAAAACTAAACAACGTATTAAAAATTCCATCATCATAAACTAAAAAGCCCTCCTTTCGGTAGCAAAAAGTAAAAACTTTTTTTAATTCACCGCTATTAAAGACTCGAGCTATTCAGCCACCGCTTGAAAACTTTTTTCGAAATCTCTGTGGAGTTTGCGCGTGCAAGTTGAGGCGTTGCGATTGGCTTAGGCCTTAGCTGTATGTATTTAAAGTTGAGTTTTGTATGGTTGGTGGGTATGGGTATGTTGGTTTCGATATAGATTAGCAGTTCGGAAGCTGGTAACTTTGCCATGCGAACCACAGAGTAGAGAAAGTTTGGAGTGCATCGTTCTAGTCGAGTTTCTGGCTCTCCTCCGAACTAAACCGGGTGGAAATGAAGTTAGACTGCGCGTTCTGTTTTTGAACTGGATTTTAGAGGTTGTTTTTACAGCCATGTTTAAATTTTACGTTTTTTTATGTTTTTTTGATGTGTTAATTCCATTTTAGAATTAAAACTGTATGTTTAAAAGGTTTTTTTTTGACGTACTAATTAATAGCGTTTTACAATTGTATGGAAGATATTATTTTTCACTCGTTGTTTTAATGAGTGTATTGTATAGTTATTTTTAAAGACATTAAATCAAATCAAATCAAATCAAATTTATTTATTTTGCTAAAACATCACGTAGGTACATTATTGAAGATGGAAGACAGATACATTGTTTCAGTAATGTTTTACCTTATTATAGTAGGCATGCAAAAAACAAAACAAAATTATTATAATAAATACACATTCAACAATTAATTATCGTTTCAATATAAACGGAACCAATACATTTGAGATACATTAAATTAAAGGACAATAATTTACTAGCATTAAAATGTCAATAATTAAAAATTAAAATATTCTTGCATTGAGTAGAAATTGTTATTAGATAGCCACTTTAAGAGGGCACTTTTGAATTTGGGTAGAGGTAGCTCAGATATAGCAGACGGAAGCTTATTATAAATTCTTACCGCCATTCCTACAACATTATTGCGAAAAAGAGCTAAGTTACTCCTCGGGACCATTAACTGATGCTTGCGTTTACGCATCGCTCCAGGATTCCTTTGAAAGGGCTTACTAAAGAAGTGCAGATTTTTTTTGACAAATAAACCAATTTCAGCTATGTAGATGCATGGTAGGGGAAGAATCCTCAAGTTTTTGAATATCGGCCTGCAAGATTCTCTACTGTTTGTGTTAGTGAGAGCACGGATACACTTTTTTTGAGCCTTGAAAGCTCTATCCAAAACTACGGAATTGCCCCAGATTATGATCCCATAGCGCAGTACAGACGCCACGTAGCCATGATAGGCATTGAGGGCAGTATGTAGGGACGCTATTCTTCTAAGACGGCTTAGAGCAAATAAAAATCTATTCACCTTTTTGCATACATTGTCAATATGGTTTTTCCAATGAAGATTTTCGTCAGCTATTATACCTAAAAATTTGGCTGTATCTAATATTTCTATGGTTTTATTACCATACCGTAAATCTAATTCAAGTCGACGGCTGCTGTACGTTTTGAATTGTATCGCTTTTGTTTTAGTAACATTGATCTTTAATTTGTTTATGTCCATCCAATTCATTACATCCTTTAGTGTATTGTTTATGTCATTTTCAAATGTATCTGGGTTATCACATTTAATTAGTATTGTAGTGTCATCGGCGAATAGAATACACTTGTGCTTTGTTATTTCTGGTAAATCGTTGATGAACAAGACAAACAATAGAGGTCCAAGGATGCTACCTTGTGGGACACCTTGATCGATTGTCTTATAATCGGATAAAAACGAATCCTTCAGCCCATACATATTATGGTGGGAGATTTCAACGCATTGCTTTCGACCTATCAGATGACTGCAGAACCAGTCGTAGGTATGCTTTACCCCTTATACCATAATTAAATAATTTAGACAACAGTATTTGGTGGTCAACATAGTCAAACGCTCTAGACATGTCTAAAAATATGGCAATTACAGGCACTTTCTTATCAATACATTCAGTCACAAATTTGACCAACGAAAAACATGCTAGGGTTGTGGATTTTCCTTGCTGAAAACCATATTGTTCGGAGTTCAATATGCAATACTTTATGAGAAAATTGTTTACCTTTGCAGCCATAGTCTTTTCAAATACCTTTGACACTGTTGGGATCAGTGTAATCGGCCTGTAATTACTCATTTCTGTAGGATCCCCCTTCTTAAGTATAGGCAAAAAACAACATGCCTTGTTAGTCGCCAAAAAAATCTAACTATGCTCTGTTTTTTTTATAAAGCACTACGCCATACAAGTTATATGCAAAAAAACAATGAGCACCATATTAGCATTTTAGGTTAGCAGTATTGTATAGTAAAAAAACAGAGTGAGTTATAGTTTATAAAGCAATAATTCGAGCGTTCTATGTTTTTGTATGTATGATTTTTTTTTACGTTATTCATGTTTCTTTATCTTTTGCAGGTATACCAGTTTACAATGAATCCAATCATAACTACTCAACAAGGTAAGAATATAAAAAGTATTTTATTACAAAATCAGGCTTTCGATTCTTCTGCTTTATCTTCTTCTTTCATCATTATCATATCAGCCGAAAGACGTCCACTGCTGGACATAGTTAGGGTTGCTATCTCTAAAATTTGGCAACCAGGGCAAGACGTGTAAAAACCCAGCGTGGAGCCCGGAAACCGGACGGTTCGTCAGTGGTGCACACCGTGGCGCTCTAGTCCCAAGACTTCAAATTTTTTAATCTGGACTACAAATGAAACCCCGCCCGGACGCTCCCTGGACGTACTCTAAACGAGGACAAATCCGGGGTAAGCTAGACGAATGGCTAGATATAGGCCTTCCCCAAGGATTGCCATGACAGCCGGTTTTGTGCTTCTCGGATCCATCGGCTGCCCGCGATTTTCACCAGATCGTGTCCGTCCATAGTAGCTTTGAGCGTTTGTTTTTCTGAAGATAAGATAAAGACATATATTCAGTGAGTAGGCCGCACGGGCACTTTTACACGTCAAGAATCTACCAGCGTTTCACAAGAGGAGACCACTGCTGAGAAGAAACGCCGCAAGAAACTCAGCAGTCAGTCATGTTTTAAATATATATTATAGTACAATGGTACTACTTAATCTAGCATTATATAAATTTATAAATGGTAAATTAAAAAGTATATCAAATAACCTGCGTAGTTTCTGCAGGAAAACACACCAAAATCTTAAGAGAGAGATAGGGAGAGAAAAGGAGAAGGACGGAAGGACGAGAGAAGGTCTGTATATCTGGTTGTTCCTCCTAAAACAAGCAACGGATTTTAATATGGTTTCAGCTTCAGTTAAATTATTTAATGGAAAGTAATTATGTTTAATGAAGCCTGGGTTATATAGGAATGTTACAACCGAAGGAACCGAAGCGTATGAAGATATAAACCACGTTATTGATTGAAAATGCATCAGCAATACCTTTTCCAACTACTTAGAGATACTTAGCAAATCGTCGGTGATATTGCAAAACTGTGTAAGTAGCATTATTAATAAGGAGCAAATTGCACTTTTTTTATAAGACAATAAGGTTTATTTTGCTCTATCACAAATTTGTTAGTTACGCGGTTTTGCAGTATCACCGACGAAATGGTGTAGATTATTTTGTATACTCCGCACCGAAAATACCTAAATTATGAACTTCACTTAATTAATCTAGACTAAATCAAAATACATACATAAACTCACGCTTTCATTCCCGAAGTGGGGTAGGCAGAGTTAAAGAATTACCAATAACATTTAAAACTTGTTGATAATTCTGTAAATAAGATGTTTCCCAGTGTATTAGTGACAAGTGGCAAGCCCATCGCCTAACAGTACTACAAGCCTTTATTCCCTTAGTCGCCTCTTACGAAATCCACGGGAAGACAATGGAGTGGCACTATTCTAACCCGGCAACCACACGGGGACGATTGAACCACGCACTTGGAAATAATAAAAATATGTGACCTGTATTACTTCCTATAAACCTAAATTATATAGTAAAAAAAACTGATATGAAATTCGAGGATTTATTCGTGTATTCAGTATTTAAAAATTGTCTGTTTGTGACGACTTTTAAATTAGTTCGAATAAATAACTTTCTAGAACCTACAGCAAAGTCTTCAAAAGAGCCTCTCGACCTTCCCCACCATCATAACTTTGGAGCTACTTGACTAAAATCTGGGGAAAAAATTAATAAACTCAATCCCAAGTCTGACGAAGTTTGGTTTAATTTAGAGTTGTGAATCTCGCCTATAGCTGTGATGATTATGCCAGGGCATGCTCGGCTTAGTCGCGTTGAGTTTGAGTCCCGTCTTGGGTTGATGTTTCTTGGAATTTTAACATTGATCGTGTGTACAGGTGCTGCAAAGTATTTAAATATATTTACAGTAGGTACACTTTTTTTTATGGAAAAGGAAGGCAAACGAGCACACAGGCCACCTGATGGTAAGTGAAACCTGTGACCCATAGACATTCGCATTCACAAGACTGCAAATGCACTGCCAACCCTAAGGACCAAGATGGAATGCCTCTATGCCAGTCATTTCGCCAGCTGTCTTATCCCCAAACCGGAACACAACAATGCGAACACTGCTGCTTGGCAGTTGGTTAATGGATAAGATGGTGGTACCAACCCGGACGGACTTTCGCTTCTTCATTCATCAAATTTGTCAAGATCGTAGCAAGTGGAAAGAAGTGGTCTCTGCCTACCCCTCTGGGAAACCGATTTGGGATTGAATGTATTCAAAATTCAAAATATTTATTCAGTAAATTGGCCACATGAGGGCTCTTTTACACGTCGGTAACATGGAGTGAATCTACTAGCGCTTCGGACAAGACCCTCATTGAGGAGAAAAAGCGCCGCAAGAAACCCCAGCAGGACATCTTTTTTTCAATTATTAAGTACAATAATACTTAAAAGTATCTTAATTACATTACAAGGTACCTAATAAAGTAATACATAATTATTTTTAAAACTAAAACTTTGTGTTTATGTAAAAAAATAAACACCAATGTAAAGGCAACTATTGAGGATTCTTTAAAATCTGTAAAATATTACCTCTCAATTAAAACATATTGATCAATACCTATAACACCAAGGCTAAGGCGACTGGTAAAGTATTCGTTCCTAGGATAAACAATTAGTATGGAGGCAGAACTCTCAAAGAGACAGAACAAATTCAAGAGACTATTAATAAAGCATTACCTAGAATGTTGCTATACCCAACAGGGTCCATGATTCAGTTATGTATTAATTAGAGTTATAGCTTAAGGTTAGCCTGTCAACTGCAACACATTGTGCCATGCAATAAACTTTTGAGTATTTCAGTATATAATTATCATGTATGTTTAATATAACCGATTTTATGGACAGTATATAATAGTACCGCTGTTTAATGTTGACGAATGCCTTACCTAGAAACTATCGTTCCCACAGTCAAACTGCCACTCCACTTTAATTTTTAATTTTAATTTTTAATCAAAATTTAACTTAATAAATAAATAAAAAAAATATTATTTTTACGTCACAGCCAAATTTATTGTCACCTGGGCCTAAAGCCACTCACGTGCTTTGTGTAACCAGAGTTACCAGTATCAGCCCTTATTTACTTGTGAATAAGGTCGATCAAATTTGCTCGAGCAATCAAGTGGACAACACGGTAAAACCACATTGCCATTGACGTGTTATGATAATTATAACAATAGCAAGATTAACAAGATTAACAAGATGACCGGGTATGTTGACAAATTGGCTGTAAATGTCACTGATTTAGTCACGCACACAAGATATTGCACGGCGGTCTTGACAGTGACCTCATGGGTTATGTATGTATTGCCCACACATTCGTTTATAATATGATAATTTAGATATAGATTTAGACATTTTAAATGTATCATTATTCAAGTTAAAGAATTGTGTATTATTGTATTTTGTATAAAAAGTATAAATGATTAGTATATTAATTTAGCTTTGATTTGCCTACTAAAAATGTTGTGTACAATATATTATAGTAAAGTAAGCAATGTAAAGATTTACCGTAATTTCATGTTTTTGCCAACATTACGTTATTGTACCTATTTAAATAAATAAATAAAGATTTAAGAAGATTTTGATTATTGCCAATCAATGTGTGTATATATGTTCGCCTTCGTATGTACATTATGTTTTTTATCTTCATTGTATTGTTCTTATTCCTTTGTCCAATAAAGTGTTAACGTTATCATATTATGTACGTGTAGCATCAATTTATTTAATTACAAGTTAGCTCAGTACAATAGCTACAGATAGTATCGCACTAATTAACCAAGGCTTGCCTGCATCTGACTCGGCTAGGATCGTAGATCACGACATATACGTAAGCCCTGAGGCATACAAGGCTTTCACTGCTTATTAGATATACATACCTAATCAAATATTTGACATAATTACTATATAGGTAATGGATTAAACATAGTGGCGTTGGCCTTTCAAGCAGATAAAATTGTAGTATTGTGTTATAACGGCTCTTAGACACTGCGCTCGCAAAGTCACTTTACAATAGTTTCTGTTTTCTTGATAATTTATTGATAAAAATAATAGGTAGATACATGAAATTATCCTTAAGTCTTTTCATAGGTCATACCGCAAAGTCTAAAGACGAAAGTCTTTAACGAGTGTGTCCTGCCAGTTATGACATTCGGAGCCGAGACGTGGACACTGACAGCGCGATTGGTTCAACAGAGAACCAAGGTTACCAAGGTTAGAAGATTACCAAACTGAAATGGCAGTGGGCCGGTCACATCTGTCGCAGAACCGACAATCGTTGGGGAAGACTTGTTCTTGAGTGGAGACCACGGCTTGGCAAACGTAGTGTGGGACGCCCTCCAGCTAGGTGGAGCGATGACATAAAAAAAGTGGCTGGCAGTGGTTGGAAACAAAAAACTCAGGACCGAGCTCAGTGGCGTGCCATGGGAGAGGCCAATGTCCAGCAGTGGACGGAAATGGGGTGATGATGATGATGATGAAACCCGAGTTGGCAATTCACTACCAACAAGCCAACTCATATTATATTTATAAGTTACACTCAGCTATAGAGCTTTTACTCTGTCCTGCGGGGTTCAGTTTACGCTGAGAGAAAAGGACAGAGCTATATAACTGCTATAGCTCTGTCCTTTGCGCTCGCGATAAAATTAGTTGCATAGCCTCGTCATAATTATCCCCCTAAAGTATTTCAACATGACATGCGTAATGTAGTATTTTTAAATATGTTTTTTGCCAAATTAAACATACGATTTCAAGTCAGGTAATTGTACTCTATTTTATTTCTATAACTAGGAATTAACCTAAAAAATGTGACATTGACGGCTCACCATGCATTGTTAGTGGTCTCTTATACATTAAATATAAACAGGCAAGAGCATGTAACACCATGCTGAGTAAATAAAATCTACATACATACATACATTAAATCACGCCTGTTTCCCAGAGGGGTAGGCAGAGACCACTTCTTTCCTCTTGCTACGATCTTGACAAATTAATAAAATCTAAATGAATAAAATACACAAATGAAAATCAGCTTGTGTGGTTGCCGGGTTAGAATAGTGCCACTGCATATCTTCGCGTAGATGTCGTAAGAGGCGACTAAGGGAATAAAGGCTTGTAGTACTGATCTGTCACTAACTAATACGCTGATAAACATTTTAGCCTAATTGTGAAAACGTATAACGAATGCTTAACAAGTTTTAGAGTTGTAGGTTATTCTGTAGCTCTGCCTACCAACCTCTGGGAATCAGCCATGTTTTAAGCTTGTAGACCTGCTAGAGAAGTGCCTTATTAAATAATCATAATAAGAATAATGTTAAGGGTCAGCAAATCATTGCAATTGCAATTCCGAATGAAGGCGTAAGTAATGGTTAGTACAGTATGAGATACAAAGTGGCCAGTGAAGTGGCTCGAACTCGTCCATGTAAATAATTCTCAGCATGCATACTAAGCAAGTATTTAAACTTGATCTGGGCACTACCGTGCGCGTATAAAATCAAAAGTATACTGTCCATAAAATCGGTTATATTAAACATACATTATAATTATATACTGAAATACTCAAAAGTTTATTGAATGGCACAATGTGTTGCAGTTGACAGGCTAACCTTAAGCTATAACACTAATTAATATATAACTGAATTATGGACCCTGTTGGGTATAGCAACATTCTAGGTAATGCTTTATTAATAGTCTCTTGAATTTGTTCTGTCTCTTTGAGAGTTCTGCCTCCATACTAAGCCACTTACTTATAAACGTGGAATAAGCTTGGAATAGTTTATGCCATGCTTTGTCCTTGTCTGTAATTGTGACATTTGCATCTGACAGAAAGTGACAAAGCATGACATAAACTATTTCAAGCTTATACCACGTTTATAAGTAAGGGGGTAATTGTTTATCCTAGGAACATATAGTTTACCAGTCGCCTTAGCCTTGGTGTTATAGGTATGATCAATATGTTTTAATTGAGAGGTAATATTTTACAGATTTTAAAGAGTTCTCGATAGTTGCCTTTACATTTGAGTTAATTTTTTTCGTGAGTGGCTATAGGCCCGTGTCCCTATTGACTAACGCACTCGCAATCGCAATCGGCTTGAAAGTGGAGATTTTTTTTTCATTTCGTATATGCAGACAAGCCTTCGAATGTCACCTCAGGTGCCAAAAAATTCGGCTGTTACGTAAAAATACTCAAACATAGTTTTTTTCGTAATGTAAATATATAAACACATATAAAAAATATATATTGTGTATAATATTACGTATTTTTCTACATAAGTATGTTTTTTATTGCCTTATCACCCAAAGTAAAAGCCTAGAGTTTAGTTTGGGACGACCTGGATCGATTTGAGTAAGTTTTTTTTTTTTAAATAAAATTCTACATGTTTAAATAGGGTTTTACACTCAATTCTTAGTAAAAGTAGATTTTTTTTTTTATGAAAAATTACCTCAACATAAAATGGCTTTTAATAACAACGAAACATCAAAACATGAAAAAGAAAGTATTTTCATGTCATATTTCCTCGCTAACCCACCTAATGCCTTAGCTAACCAAAAAACTAACAATCCAATTATTCTAGCAAACATTTAACCGGTTAACTACGCATAAATTTACCATAGATTAATTAAATTACCGCGAAACAGAGCGTGCGTGGCTGCGCATAATTCGCTCGATGGGAATATATGGGAATTTCCGGGAATTTATGTCGACGCGAGGATGACACATGGCGGGATAAACTGTAGTTAACGTCTGTGGCCGGCTAACCTGCATAGTTTAACTGCTATTTAAAACTCTTAAAAAACTTAATTTAAATCTATGTGTACTAGTAAACTGCGTTTTAGACTGACATTTCTTCGTATTTTTTTGGGTTGACATTTTGACACAACTTAACTGTATTTAAGACTAAATAAAATTAATCTCGCAAGCTCGTCCGTTTAAACCAGTTCTCGGCCCGCAATTGCCTGCTTCACTGTCTAGGCAATAATGTACTATTATTTAAAATGTGCCAAAGTACAGACTACAGAGAGATGTATATTCTGGACCTTATTACAATGCAATAAGGTGAAAAAGTGGATTTATCTCGTTGTGGTGGACGACTATAAATTTAATTATTTTGTTAAAATATGTTCTACATGAAATTATGTCTTAAACAACGAAATTTAAACATTTTTTTTTTCTTCCTTAGGATAATCTCACACAGAAAAACTAGACGGAAAGGAAATATTTACGATGGTAAGTTAAACCGGAATAAGTATTTACTTCTAGTAAGTTTAAACTAAATTCCAGCAGCACTTAAAAGACGCTATAATTTGTCAGTGTACAATTAAGTGTTTTTTTTTTGATATCGGTGTACATAGGAGTGTACTAGCCAAGATCGATTAACTTGTAACGATATTGGCATCTTTTGCAATACACGTTTTTTATTCAGTACAAATTACTATTAAGTTGTAAACTAGAACGAACTCAGTAAATCTTAGTTACGTAACTAAAGTCTACATAATAATATAGAGTAACCGAGATTTTTTTAAAGTTATTGAAAAGGCAACGCAGCACACAGGCCACCTGATGCTTTAAGTGGGACCTAAATCCCATATAGACATTTGCATTCTCAAAGCTACAATCTAAAGATTGCAATCCTAAGACAGCAAATCGTTAGTGAAACTGCAAATCCGCATAAGTAACATTTTTAATAAGGAGCAAAATATACCTTTTTAATAAGACAGTAAGGTTTATTTTGCTCTATCATAAATTTGTCAGTTACGCGGTTTCGCAGTATCACCGACGAATTGCGATGCCAACCGTGAGGGCTACGATGGAGTACCTCTATGCTAGTAATTCACCGTTTGTCTTATCCGCACACCGGGACACAACAATGCGAACACTGCTGCTTGGTGGTAGGGTAGGGTAGATGATAAGATGATGGTAGCGATCTGGACGGACCTGGCACAAGGTCCTACCACACCTACACGGCGAGCATAATGTCCCGTTAAAGCAAAAATATAGCGTCTTTGATACTGAAATTCTGCTTTACTAACACATTAAATAAGGTGCAAAATACACCTTAGCAAGTAAGGCAGTAAGATATATTTTGTAACTTAACGAATTTGTTAGAATGGGTTAAAATCTTTTTCGATGCACTGAAATTTTCCACTCTGTCACGGTTGTAATTTTTTTCTTTGAAAAGTAATATTTTTTTAAACTAAATAAATTGTTTTTATTTGAATCATTTAAAGTATTGTCAAACATTGTCAAACAAAATAAAAGATTACGTCATACAAAAACCACAACTCTGTCACATTTTCCGGGGACAAATTTCAATGCAACGAAAAAGATTTTTTACGCGGACGTACCTACCACCGACAAATAGGTAATTTAGGAAAAATATAAAATGCTGTTAAAATTCTTATAAAATGCACTTGACTGATTATCTTAATTCTCCAATTTTACTAAATTATTTTTTCATCAATATTTCAACAACCGTAGAAACGGGAAGGAAAACAACCCTTTTCTAAAGCCTGCTTCGTATTATTTTTATGTGGCTCTTACTTAAATATCCCCTTATCTCCTCTGGCAGCATAGTAATACACGCTTAACTTTAATTATACAAATTAATGTTTCCTTTTCATTACAGAACCTCGGTTCAGGAGAGATTTGGGATCCGGGAATATTATTATAACACACAATTTTAATGAGAAAATCGTTACTCCAGGGGACGATGTAAGTAATGTTATTAGTAGTAGAAATTTTGGAGAAGTTTCAAGCACGTTTTAGGTTTTCATAATGAAGGTATATGTTGTAAAGTGGCAAACTAATATTGGAAAAGCATGGAATGATGTTTATGAAAACAAAGTTGTTGGTGGTGGCAGTGGTGGTGGGGGACTGGTAACTCGACCTATTCCTAAAAAGAGGTTACTATAAACCTAATTTTCAACAATTTTGTACAAGTTGGTTGGTGGATGGTTCTCAAATAAAGCACAATGAAATAAACTAGCAAGATCAAATCAAATCAAATCAAATCAAATCAAATCAAATCAAAAGTCTTTATTGTATAACTGTGTACAATTTAGATGGTACTTAAGATATAAAGATCGAACTAATTGGTTCTCGTATGAAATCTCTAATCGTCATTTGTCCTAATGCATCGTTTGTTCGAATTTTTGTTTATCCTAATACCGTCTGAATATTGAAACATAAGCCAACTGCCGCTGACCCAGTGGCCTGCGGCGCATTGGCATCGTTTCGGGGTGCTGCTTCACGCCGCCGCTCCGCTGCCTTCTTCAGCGTCATTACTATGTCGCAAACCTGACCGAACCTAACCTAACAGCAGGTATTTCAAAAAGGAAACCAGTTTGGGACAAGTGATAATTCGGACAAACGACGCGTTATGACAAATGTAATTAGAAATTTTGTGGGAATGTATGAAACCTGATCCAGGAATTTTTAGAACAATTTCTTAATACATATTTCATACATCCTTGTGGATAACTTACTAATAAAATCATGTCAATTGTTTCAACCATATTGTTGTAGAATTGTTCAATTCAAGTTATTTAATCATTTTCATTACGTTTCAGGTTAGTTTACAATGCTCAGCCAATGCTGAAAGGCCTCCAAGGTTTATTTGGGATCGGGACGGTGTTGTAATATCTTCAACCACTGAGCAAAGGTATTAAAAAAAACATGCATGCTTGGTCGTGATCCTCACTTAATTTTCCGAACTCAGTAAATAGTTGAAAATCTATCAGCTTAGTGGTTTTGAAACAATTAAGGTTAAGCATTTTATTAAAGTCAACCCACTGATTATAAGTAGGTTAAAATTAACTAATTACAAGTAAAAGTTATTGTGTTAAAAAATCACGAAGAAAGAAAACAAGATTTTGACAAACAATACGCACAAACACGCGATGACATCCTTTAGCAGCTGAAAGCATGTGATAGCATACACCGACCTGCAATGTGTAAATCGTCCAGCCAAATGCGATTCCATGATGATACATGTGACCCTCAGTATGCTGCACTCCACTGCTCTTTGGCAAACCTTAAACTTACTAAAAAAAAAATTTATTCAGACTCACTATTTAATATTTGACAGGTACACTATTGGCCAGATGATGTCCCCCTCCGGAGTAGGCGTGGTGTCCCACCTGAACATATCGAGGTCCAGGGTGGAAGACGGAGGCTTGTACTCCTGCATAGCAGTGGAAGGTGACTCCAGCGCCAGCCATTCAGCAAGAGTTGATGTTTATGGTAAGGCTGCATGCGGTCAATCAATGACAATAGACAAAATAAAAAAAAATAAAAAAAAATATCAGGGGACAACGTCACACCAATTGACCCTGTCCCAAACTAGATAAAGGTAAATAATTTGTGCCGATTTACCCTGTAGTAGGTTACTCTTTAGTATACAAGGGTCCTATGAATATGTGTTTTCTTTGACACTAATACGTGTCTTTAGACACCAAAGCGAACATAAGTATTTTAATAAGTATGTACAGTCGGGGTAAGAAAACCTTCGTCAGTTATCTTTTTCATTCCTTTGTCAAGTCGTAAACTCTTAGTACCTTTTGAAACTAAAGCATTACGCAGACAACCGCACATAAAATTATACTAACATAGTATGATAACAAGGTTCAAATTAGTGCACACCTTTGACCTACGTCTAGTTTCATATCAACATCAAACCTTTTTAATGGCCTATTTAGTTATTTCAAACGTTTAATTAGTTACGATATCTTCTGTTTAATTGTCAATGTCTGTCACTGTCACATATTTTTGCAATAATAATTTATCGCTCCGTCGTGTAATTTCGATAATGCCGAGGAATTTAAGCATCGAAGAAAGAGCTGCAATTATTGCGGACCATGAAGCTGGGTATAATATTAGCGAAATTTCGTCAAATTTCAACATAACCAGAGATACTGTAAGGTTCTGGATCACCCGACACGCGGAAGAGGGTCATCTTACTGATCATCGCCATGCTAATTCTGGACGCCGCCCGACCCTCACCCATGAACAATTAAACTTTATGAGGCAAAAATATGAAGAAAATGGTTTTGAGAAAACTAGTTTTTTTGCTGAAATGTTTGACGTGTCTCCAAGAATAATTAGAAAATGCATTGCACTCAATGGGAATACATCACCGCCGCGCCGTCCTGCCAAAAAAGTGGCTTTAACTACTTAGTGCTCATAAAGCTCAACGTTTAAGTTTTGCCCGATCATATTTAAACTTCGATTGGTGTCACACAATTTTTACGGATGAAAAGAGCTTCCAATCATCCCAACATGGTAGACTACACTTGTGGAGAATATTTGGAACGAGGTATTCGGAGGACCATATTGTGCCAAATTTCAGTTCTGGACGCATATCTGCCAACATTTGGGGTTGGATGTCTGCTGATGGAGTAGGCGAGCTTGTTGACCTTCCGCCTAGGGCAAACGCTGCAAGTTACATAACTGTTCTGGAGGACAGCATGCTTCCAAGCGTTCGTACTGTATTTCCGGCTAATGAACTAACCGAGTTCAATTATGTCCACGACAACGCCCGTATCCACACAGCACGTATCGTGAACGAGTGGTTCCATCGGCATCCTGAGGTGGTAGTGATTCCTTGGCCTGCAAAATCAGCGGACATAAACCCGATCGAAAATCTGTGGGGTTTGATGGTGCAGCGGTGGGTAAATAACAACAAGAGGAGCAAAGCAGCTGTTGTTGAACATTGCCGAAGTGTTTGGGAGGGCTTTAGAGGAACCGACATATGCTCTCGTCTTGTTGGCTCGATGCGAGAGCGACTACAGGCTGTGATTGATGCGAATGGCGGATATACTCGGTTTTAGTTAAGTTTTGATTATTTGAATAAATTTTACCATTGTTGAAAATTTTGTTTAGTATTTAATTTACTTTTACTAACTATATATCCACGAGACGGCACTATTGAACATGAACTCTAGCCGCATACTCGTAAAGAAGATGACACAGTTGTTATCGTTATCTCTTTCATAAGAGTCGCTTCATTTCAAACTCGGATATATCCATTCAGAAAGACAGCGGAATTTGCGCCTTTTTTCGAACAAGTTAAGTTTCAAATTCGTATACCAAATTTCAAGGAGATATCCGAGTTTGAAGTAATGCGACACATAAGATACAAAGCAATTATTCTAATCTCCGATATGACACGAGCATTCACGAAGCATAATCCTTCGTGAATGCTTTGTAGTCTAAAAAGTTGGTAACTTTTAATTGTAACTGTCGTCCCGACTGGCGGCGACTGACAGTCGACTACCGACTGCAATATGTCATACTCAATCGGTAAAGCAGAGTACCGCTCATTCTGAGCAAACGAAAATAGATCTTAAGGTGACGAACCTTTTCTTACCCCGACTGTACCTAATTAAAGTAGGTATAATTTTAAATGAAACTATACTTCCTTGTACCTTTGCAAAATAACTCGCTAGATATATAATGTTCATTGATAAACAAAAGTATTCAAACACAATTCTACCCTTAAACACGTCATATTCAACTTCTACTTCGTAAACAACCTTTTCACCAAACGGATTGAGTACGAACTGCTTCACTTTTAAATTACAGTTGCGTCCTTTTCAATTTGGAAGAGCAAGATTGTAAAAAGCTACATTTTAATGGCGTCGCATTTAATGGTTCCATTTCCTTTTTAGGTCCCCCATATATCAGGTCTTTACCACCGATAAAAGTGCAGAGCGGAGAGCCCTTGAAGCTACGATGCCCATATTACGGTTACCCTATCAGGTAAAATATATTAAAAGATAACAATGCCTCGTAATTTTAAAGATAAAAACACATCTCCTGCGGATATTAATTTTGTGGAGCAATTTACATTAAAAGGACCCGTAATTATCGATGGTTTCAGAATTATTCATAAATGTTAAGGTTGTAATTGAAAAGAGATAATGGAATAGTAATTTCAAACCTTTACCTTAATTTTAATTAAGGTGAGTGCTTGACAAACTTATTGAAGTACTACAAACTGACTTTTTACTCTTATTTTGGTTTTTAATGAGTTTTTTAACTATAGTTAGTCATAAATATGTTTCAGCCGTAGTACAATTATGTTTTTATAGTTTCGAAAACACATTTAATCCGACTTTTAATGCATTTGAGATGAAAGCGTCCGAAATATCATATTATTATGCAATTCTCAATTCCAATTCAGACGCCGAGCGAAAACGCCCGTAAAATATTTACTTCACTTATACACACACTATCAAAGTAGCAATCTTCTTATAAACGCAATATTTCACAGCAAACTAGATTGGGAGCACAAAGGAAAAAAAATACTATCTTCAATAATAAATCAACATTCTAGATATAAAAGATTTACCAGTAATAGAGAAAAAAGTCTTGATTTTAATGAAAATGAACGCGAATATGGAGTAAAAAGACTTAAAGAAAACCCTAATGAAAATGAGCTAAGGAAGAAACGACAGATTTTTGAACAAAGTGAAGATGGAGTCCTCAGTATTACTAGAATAATGAAGGAAGGAAACGGTGAATCTTATACTTGTATAGTGCACAGTCCATCCGGAGAAATGGCGAGAAGGTAAGTGAATCGAAGGAAACAATTACAGCATACCATCATCATGTCAGCCGAAAGACGTCCACTACAGGACATAATAACCCATCTGGGGGGTTATTATGACCTAGCTATGTTACATGCTATGTTATATGATAGTTCCGATGCGTGAGAGAATGTGGTGTCCATCGAGACGCAACCTTCCTAACTTTAAGGTCATTATGCAAAATGGTTGAAACGGTCTAGGATCATCTTTGACGTTGCTCCGTCCACGCTTAAATCCACGGAACCAGTAACTGACAGTGGCAAGAGATAAAGATAAAGACACATTTGGGGGGGCAATTTGCAACGTTAAAAGATGGCGGACGTGTAATTTGTTTTAGACTTTAATTTTTGGGTAATTAGGTGTTCAAAGTTCTTTTCTGATAGTGACTTGTACTTTTTATGCCTTAGTGTCGCACAGTGATTGAAGACTTGGACTTATTTCGTGTATCTGGCATCTTTCTTCTCGTTTCAAGTGGACTCGCAGTGGTGCAGAGGTTAAAACTATCTTGACCTCTGACCTACAAATCACCGTACAACGTTGCCCCCAATCTTCCTAGAGAAGATTGGATTGTGTTTTATACTCATATAAACCTTGACACTGGCGAAATCACTTCACGTGGAAGCCATATCCCTGCGGTAGTAGCTGTTCAAGTCGCCGCGGGGGCAAAAAAAAAACATTTATTCGCAACAATACAAAACCACATTAGGTACATAGATACAAAAAGAACAAGACAGAGAAACAGTTGCGAAACGGTCCCAACTCAGCATTCGCTAGCCGTAAAGCCAGCACTGGTCTTCCGTTGGAACCGCTTGGTGAAGTGACGGATAGTGACACAGTGAGATGGAGATAATGCCCCAAAAGCACTGGTTAAATTTTCATGAGAATCCTTGTAAGTTAGCCTTCGTTTATAATCGTAATATATCATAGCACGAAATGCTTCCCGCGTTACCTCCATTGTTGCGAATAAAAAGTGACACACTTATTTTTTTAATCATAAAAAACAATCTTAATGTTACTGGTCAGTGACATTACACTGAACAGTTAGTAATGAAATTTGTCTTTAAGCTGCAATAAAATGAAATCATTAAGATTAATAATACGCAGTTGACTAACTTTTTTTGGACCGGCCCTCGTATATCTACCCTATGTGACACTCAAAACTTTGACATACCATAATTGCGTGTCATCAAAAAAAAATGTTTGTGTTTTGATAGTAATGTTTAAAATGTTATCAATAAATTTATGTCTATTCTATTCCAATTAGTCATATTTAACTTGAATGTTGAATACGTAAGGCAGCAGGTATTTAATACAAACATTATTGGTTTAAACAACGTTGGGATTCCTGAATAGCTTCATCTTTTCAGAAAATGTCAATACAGATAACGTTTCCGTAGCTTTTAGAGCAACATAAATGAAAGCGGGTAGAAATGCGGAATATAACTTGCTGAAATTGAATTGATTGGAGCTTGAATCAGTTGTAGAGGTGGTTAAATGAGTTTTTATTAAAATAATTCGATTGTTCAATATAATTATTAATATTTTATTGATTTCAAAGTTGCAAGTCAAGTCATCCATATAATCATCAGTACAGTTCTCAAAGCAGTCAACAATAAAATTTACTTTGAAATACGAGTAACAGGGAGGATATTATGACATGGCTATGCAGTTAATTTTACGGCGAGCGTAAAAGACAGCGCTATAGCAGTTGTATAGCTCTGTCCTATTCTCTCAGCGTAAACTGAAGTACTTAAGGACTATATTTTAAGCCACTTGTGGTGAGAGTACCGACCAAAGATCTGACGACCTTTTTAAAGGAGGAATTCTGGCCGACGGTTGTCATGTTTCGATGCGATTTCGTGACCGCCGGCTAGGGGACACCGCGAAAATGTATAAGTAGTCTGTTATATATTGCTATTTATGTTAGTCTGTAAGGTATTTGTAAGTATGGGCCTTGTAGTCTGAAATAAAGTTCATTATTATTATTTATTATAGCTATGTCATATTAAACCCCCAGATACCAAATGGACAGGACACTATTACAAAACGCAGATCTTGGTCATCATTTAACCCAATCACAACGCCAGACCCAATTGTATCATTGAAGCTATACTTTTTTTTTCTCATGTTTATTTGGTTTCAAATTTATGAACATACAAGCTTCTGACCACTACTTTGTCCGAGTAGATTTTAATTATCATTATTCCTTGAGGATTTTTTAAAATCTCCGAGATGAAAATTAGTATATATGTTAATAAAGCGTATAAGCTAGTTTCATTTCAAATAGCATCCAAATTCGTTCAGCCATAGCAGCGTCAAGGAGTAACAAACAAACACAAACTTTCGCATGTTTAATATTAGTAGGATTAAATAATAATGATGTCTTCGATACAAGTATAGTACTACCAACTTTTCCTATGAAAACCGACGAAATTAGTACAGTACTACCAACATTTTCTATGAAAATCGACACGAGTGACAAATTAAACACTCAGTTGCAAGTGCAAGTGTGACAGAACCAGCCACAAGCTATTAAAAAGCTGCATAAGCATAAAGTCGAACTCAGAAGTAGCCGTACATTTTAGTACCATCTCGCAGTAACGTATTAAACTAAGAGCGGTTTGGATTGAGTATAACGATAGCTGCGACAAGGTACTAAAATGTACAGTTACTTCTTAGTTCAACAGATTCTGTAATGAATCAAAATCAAAACTCAAAAATTTACTTGTGTTCTGTTGCTACTATTCCTTCAAGTCAACGAGTTATTTTACAGGTCCTTTGAAATTCAAGTTGTGGAAGCACCAGAATTGGACGAACTGCGTGTTGGTTCCGGCCTTAAAGAAGGACAGATTGTGCAAATAACCTGCAACATTATCAGTGGAGATCCTCCTATTTACTTCTCTTGGCTGAAGGATGGGAAGAAAATGCCTGCCAGTCTAAAGGTAAGACTCGATTTACAGTTCTCGAATATCGCACGAAGTTCTAGAATCAAATTGGAATGACAAATTGAGACAGGTAAGTTTGAAAACGGTTTGTGAATATGGAAAACGCAACCTGACTTTTGGCGAGTGATTTGGTTGCTTGATAATAAACTCGGAAATACTTTTAACTTTTTTTTTGCAACTTTTGTGAAAATGTTAAATTTTGACTAGTTTTCCTGCTCAACTACGCATTATATTTTTACTTGACATTAATTGTTTTACAAGCAATATTTAAAAAACGACTGATGGTTAAGTTTCTTCTCAGCAGTGGTCTCATTTTGGGAAGCGCTGGTAGATTTTTGACGTGTAAAAGTGCCTTTGCAGCTTACTTACTGAATTTCTTTATTTTTACTTCTAATAATACTCAATGTTTGTGTTTTGCATCTATGCAAAGTACACTGTGTCACAAACTCATAATTTCATCCAAGACAACAAACACGGTTAAACTATTGCATCTAAATTCTCCCGAGACCCTCTTAATTGAAGCGTTTCGCCACGGATACTCTAAGTTTGAGGACTGTACTGTGCCATAGACTAATTCGGATCTAATACTAAGACGGTTCTATGTTACAACTATTCCCAATATTAAACTTACCTCTTGCTAGTAAAATACTATATGTGCCTAGATTTACGCCCATGCGGTACGTTTCACTTGTAAACTTGTAGAAAATTGATTTGAGGAAACTAATATAATAAGTCTAGTGAGTTTGGAGAAACGAGCCCCTGTCATAATGCACAGGACCTATTCTAGCGGGCAAAACTATATTGCTTTGGACATGTTATCGTATGGTCTTTAACTCGGCTGACATTACTCGGAATTCAAGGTGGAATTCTGGCCAAGGGGTGTCATATTTCGGCCATTTTGTGGCCGTCGGCTAGCTGACACCGCGAAGTTAATTTATGTTGATTTTAAGTGATGTGATTGTTATGCATGTTAGTTTGGAAGGTATTTGTAGATAGAGTTTTGTTTCCTGAAAAGTTATTCTATTCTATTATATTAATGTCAAGATAAGAGCTATTGTAACGTTGATAATATGACGTTCATATTGTCATGTCAAACGTTTAAATTGCGATTTTGCCCAGTAGAATAGGGTCCCTAAAAGTTGAAGAGAAACGCTTTTATCACTCCCAACTAAACGAACACACATAAGCAAAACATTTATTCGTATTTAGATTATACATAAATCCATATATAATTGTTCATTATCATCCAAGCGTCTTTGCTAACATTGCCTGTAACTTCTAATACTATAATTCTAAGCCAAAAATAGTATATCTGGTACCAATCTTCAAAAGCATAACCATCTCTAACATTAATAAGATAGAGTATATTCCTCCTTAACTGTTGTCTTGGCGATATGGCTTTTTGGTTTAGATTAATGGTATAGAATTGGTAACAATGTAGGTCACTTCTCTAATCTCGTTTTCATCCCATTCTGTGTTTCGATTGAGCTTGCAACTAACCGGCTTATGGAACTGAAACGCATAATAACTAGGTTTGCAGACACGGCAGAATCGTTATAAATAACGAATAGATTGTATAATCGTAAGCTATACGAGTAATCCCTGGCTTTTATGATGTCCTAGTAGTTTAATGTAATTTTGACTTCGCGTGTCTCAGAAGTAAATACAAGATTTTTAGATTGGTCAATCGTTGGTGATTGCAATACAAGCTTTTATTTTATATTCTTGCACTCATCGTATATAATATTTCAAGACAATTTTAAACCACTTAGTTTCCCGTTAACGGAATGGGCTGAAATTAGGACCACATAATTTAAACCCGATTGCAATGCAATATACAAGTATCTAAGAGTTCTGATGATGGAGTCAGAACGGGTGACAGGATCTCCGCTATACATAACGTAGACCTACAGTGTAAGGACTCGTTTGTTTGGTCTTGATAAGTACATAAAGTAGTTTTTTTTTCAAATGAAATCTAATCCTGGAGTGTCTTGCGGCGCTTCTTCTCCGCAATGATGGTCTTGTCCGAAGCGCTGGTAGATTCACAGTACATTTCCGACGTGTAAAAGAGCCCGCATGTGGCCAATTTACTGAATAAATATTACGATTTTTTTATTTTTTTTTAATCCTTTATTGCTAGAAAGTGAGTACAAAAAGTGTTACATAAAATGTTTTAATCTGTCACTATCTGCTAGTATCTAGCATGCAATCTAAAATAATTCTTAACACTACATAAATACCTTTGAAATTTGAAAGCTTGTTTATCAACAAAATTGCGCTCTAGTATATGCAGATATATACTTAAGTTTACGTACGATGGCGTAATTCTCTCGTCCAACGTTAACACAGGCGGAACAAGGCTCGGTGGTTAAAATACACTATACTCCATTAAGTACTAAATGTTAACAAACCAAATCGCGTTGCTCGGATGAAGAGCCAATCAAAACTGATTTGTCGAGCTTTGACTTATCTGTGTTCTGTTTCTATTGGCTGATTAACGTGTCGTTTTTTGTTTATTTAGGTAATTTAATTTAATTTTTTATTTATTTTCCTTTAGTCCTCAGGGTTGGCAACGCATTCGCAGTCTTGTGAATGCGAATGTCTATGGGTCACAGTTTCCACTTACCATCAGGTGGCCTGTGTGCTCGTTTGCCTTCCCATGCCATAAAAAAAAAAAAAGTACTCAAATTTAATTAACGCTACTATGTTAACAAAGCGCTTATTTAAAGGAATAATGACGCAATTGCTGTTTTACTATTTTGCAGGAAAACAATTCTAAGATTTCAAACCAAACTTCCTTTAGTTAGATATAAAAAAATGCGTTGTAAAGGATATGAAAAAGTTACAAAATAAACATGACTTACACTTATGTCTTATTTACACTAGAGTATTTTAAAATACGCTATAATGATATTTTACAGTAAAATAACATACATTTACGTCAGTGTATCTATATGACATTTTGAAATAACGAAGACGCGCAACTGAGAAAGTACGTACGTCATTATCGCGTCAAGTTTTCTCGAACTAACTTCAAAGACAATCAATTATACTGCGACGTTACATCCTCAAGATTTATTATTCCACTATGTAGTTCACCTACTCAATGTTCCAGGCATCACAATATTTAAAGCTAGAAAAAAAATAAAAAACACAAGTATTTGACTTCCTTCCCCCACCCCGCCGGCCCCGGGCCCGCGCCCTAGCGCTGCCCTGCGTGTCATTCGCTTTCTTTGTGCAGGCATCGCAACAACTCACGTTTATTCGTTAATATAATTAAGTGTTACGGAGTGTTATTAATAAGTGTAGGTAATAGGAGTAACTAGCGCTAACATGCCTAAGCGCAAATACAAGGATAAAAGACATCATATCGAAAGTAAAATAAGACGACTACAAGGGCGTCTTGAACGTTGCACGGAATCGTCAGACAATGAAGGTTAGTCATGATACTATTTATTATCTAATTACAAACATAATATCCATAAAACCCAGTGAAATAGTTAACCTAAATATGTTATAGGAAAGTAAAATCGCTTATAAAACGGCGATTCATTTTAGACTACATAATATATATCTACCCTCAAATTATGAAAAATAGGTGCACCGCCGTATTTTTTCTCCGAGTATTATAAGTATCACAGAACATGTTGATGCAATACTTAAGACGTTTTTATGATAAAATATCATGCAAATCTACTTACGTTACTTATAATTAATGTGGAAAGAATCTGTGACCTGCGCACGACTGATAATGACTCGAGTAGTCTAGCGATATAACGCGCGTATATCCAAAGACTTTATAATCATACTGTTAGGTGCTTAACGACCATGATACCTAATAGAAATAATTAACGTTTATTTTGACGTAGTACGGTTGTACGTCGTGTCGTGCACACGAATACCTAAAACCTTAACAGTCTAGCGTCGTAACGAGCTTACGTCCAACGACTTTAAATATAATATACATTTTTTATATCCTACTAATCTTACAGATAACTACGATTATGAATACGACCGATATTACCAGGCTTGCTCACGTCCACTGCCACTATCGGCAAGTGACAGCGAAGGTCCAATACTTCCTCTGTCTGATTCGGACAATTCAATAATTGCTACCAGCTTACCACAATCAGTGATAGTAACCACAAATACGACGCCTATTACCGTATCAGCGGTTCAGCCTCCGGTCGGAACTACCACCGCAATGGCACCACCTGCTCCTGAGTCTGGTGCCGGGGTAGCTCACGCCAAGTACCAGCGCCGAGATCCTTCCTTTATCACATGACATCTTAGAAGCCCTAGGGGACCCAAAAAGAAAAGAAGAGATCTATGGGCCAAAAATCCCAGAAGAGATATCTGAACGTTGGGGGCGAGTGTTGGTGGACGGATTGACGAAGGAACAGAAAGAGAAGTGGACAGACTTATTCTTAATTCCCGATAATTTTCACTTGGCAAAAGCACCACGATTAAACCCTGAAATTATTTCAGTATTGGGTGAAGCAGCCAGATATCGTGACAAATTAATGGAGAAATCACAAAATCAACTCGGGTTGGGTATAGCTGAGCTTTCGAATTTAACATCCACCGTCATTCGAGAAGATGTGGTAAAACTAGACATTCTAAAGAAAATTTCGGATTTAACCCAAATATTCCTTGACCTCCATCACGAGGATACGAAGCGCAGACGGAAACTTGTAACAAGTTCTTTAGATAAAAAGTTCCTACATGTGGTCGCGGACGTCAAGAGGGATGAATACCTTTTTGGCACAAATTTGGGAGACAAGATAAAAGCCTGTAAAACTGCGGAACGGTCTGGCCTACAAATAAAGCGTACGGACGCTAATCCATCGTATACTAACAAGAAGTATCCACACCAGCAGGGAAACTGGAGAGGCCCACCCAGGACACAAAGTCAGCCAGCACGCAGACCGGGTGGGCCGAGAGGTCGGTATGCGCCGCCGCAAAACCGGCGCCCCCCTCCTGCAGCCGAGCGCCCTCCGCGGCCGCCATTCCACAACTCCAAGGCCCGGAGACCCTAACGGAGGTAATACCCCACGCGGGAAGATTATATTATTTTTTAAACAAATGGCGGGCACTTACTAACGATGCAGTTATTCTAGAATACGTAAAAGGTTTTACTATACGATTTAGTTCTAAAGTAGTACAAAATATTATCCCAAAAAATGACAATTTTAGTCAATCAGAAATTAATCAACTTCGTTTAGAATTGCAAAAATTAAATAAGTTAGGAGCCATTGTAAAGTGCAAGGAGGTGCCGGGACATTACTTATCAAAAATATTTCTTGTACCTAAACCTGACGGTTCATACCGTTTTATTCTTAATCTAAAAAACTTAAATAAGTTCATTACTGCCCAACATTTTAAAATGGAGGATATTCGAACTGTTACGAAACTGATGACAAAAAATTGTTTCATGGCAACAGTGGACCTAAAGGACGCTTACTTCCTAGTACCTATAAATAACCAAAGTAAGAAGTACTTAAGATTTAAATTTCAAAATATCATTTATGAATTCCAATGCTTACCTTTTGGACTATCCCTCGCACCTCTGATATTTACAAAGCTCCTAAAACCTGTCGTATCGTGTCTAAGAAGTAAGGGCCTAATTATAGCTATATATCTCGACGATTTGATTTGTATTGGAAATTCATATGATGAGTGTTGGTTTTGTGTCTCAGAAACCGTAAACCTATTACAAGAATTAGGATTTGTCATAAATTTTAATAAAAGCAAGCTGAGACCTGATCAAACTCAAACTTACATAGGTTTCGAACTTGACTCAAAAAATATGTGTTTACGATTACCTTATAGTAAAAGTACACGAATTTTAGAGTATATTCAAAATATAGCTGTAAAAAATTTCGTGTCTATCAGAACTTTTGCAAAATTGTTAGGTGTACTTTGCTCAGCTTGCCCAGCCATTGCATACGGATGGGCGTACACTAAACAACTCGAGCGTGCCAAGTTCCTTGCACTACGGGTCGCTGACGACAATTACGATAGTGTCATGTCAATCGGCTCCCAGTTACAACATGATTTTTCTTGGTGGACCGAACATATCATGACGTCATCTAATCCTATTCGCGAAGGAAAATCGACGCTAAAAAGCGTAAACGCTGTAACCCGCAATGTACCTAAAATATTTTTTTTACATATTCGGAATCAGATTTTTTTTCTGCGTCGAATGGTCCGGGTCCCGTGGCGCTACGACGATTAGAAAATTTTGTACAGCGTTGGAATTGTATGTACTTTTTTAACACATAGCAAAACTAATTGCAGTAAATAGCCAATAAGTAGGTCATTATTTTCCATTTGCACTTACACCAATTAAGGTTTTACAAAAGTTTGAAGTCCGGTAGGTTACAGCGTGCATAAAACTATTTCTACCGTCGTTTACAGCGTTTACGCTTATTGGAAAAAAATGTGGAACTACTCTTACTACGTTTTTTGTAAAATATATTCAGATGACAGTGACTTACTACGTTATAATCAGTCGCCGTAATATGAATACTTACCAGTTACACCATTTATGAAGTGATACATTTAATTACTATTTGCCTTTACTTCATTTCTATAAAGATGACTTATTAGGGGTCGCTTGGAGCTACCGCTATTTTAAACACGCGCGTACTAGGTGTGGATAACGGCTTACAGCCTTGATCAGTCGGTCGGTCGCACCATCGGGACAAGTTGAGTGAGGTGTAACCTTCTTTCGCCGCGTGACAACGAAAGTTAAAATGTAAGAATTAATATTTTACAGTCTTATAGTGCAAATAAAGTGGCTAGTTATTATTATTGTAATTAATTCTTACTTTACTAAATTGTGTCGAATTATGTAGAGTTTAGTGTTTCCTGAAGGTACATAGAATTAAAAGGACATTTACGAATGATTAAATTCGTGAAAGGTTGTATGATTATAATTTTGAAATGTCATATTTTCGAAAGTGGTATAAGGTAGCTTTTTTACACAAATATACATCGATGTTTCATTTTGTTACACATTCATGTTTTTCTGTTTATATTACTTTTTACAGACTAAATTAAAATAAGGTTCTGCGTCTGATCTATATGTATGTAAGTATGTTGTATGTATGTATGTTGTATGTATGTATGTTGTTTGGTTTGTCTATTTGTACGTACGTCTATATGAATTAATGAATGTATATTTGTATCATCACGATTATCTCAAAAAGTACTGCGCCGATTTGCAAAATTCTTTCAGATATCTAATCCTTCTTTTTCTACAATACTTTTTAAATTTTATGACTGACTTTCAGACGGCGTTCATGTCAGTCGAAAAACGTCCACTGCTGGACATAGGCCTCCCCCAAGGCTCTCCACTCAGACCGGTCTAGTGCTTTTCGCATCCACCGCATTCCCGCGATCTTTACAAGGTCGTCACTTCATCTTGTTGAAGGCCTACCTACAGCTTGTCTCCCGGTCCGCCAACGACGCCACTCAAGATCCTTCTGACCCCATTGGCCATCAGTCCTGCGAGCGATGTGACCCACCCACTGCCACTTAACTTTAGCTATTCTTCGGGCTATGTCAGTAACCTTAGTTCTACTGCGGATATCATCATTTCTGTTTCTATCACGCAGAGAAACCCCAAGCATAGGTTTTTCCATAGCCCTCTGAGTGACTTTGAGCTTCCTTATGAGGCCCATTGTTAGCGCTCACGTCTCAGATCCGTAAGTCATCACTGGCAACACACACTGGTCAAAGATTTTTGACTCCAAACACTGCGGTAATTTGGACGAAAATATGCTGCGAAGCTTCCCGAATGCTGCCCAGCTAAGTCGGATTCGACGAGTGTAAATATAGTCGTCAATAACTTTGAGCGTAGAGCCTCCGACTATTACGGGAGTTGGCTCTACATTGACATAGGACATGACTTTCGTCTTGCCCATGTTCATTCTCAAGCCAACTCAGTCGGAAACTCTATTGAGGTCAGCGAGCATTGCACTGAGGTCTCAGCCATGACTACGATATCGTCAGCGAATCGAAGGTGTGATGTACTCACCATTTATATTGATGCCTCGTCTTTTCTAGTCCAGAACCTTAAAAGCATCCTCCAATGCAGCGGTGAACAGCTTCGGAGAGATCACATCTAATTGTCTGACTCCCCGCTGCAGAGGAATAGGCCTCGTGCTGCGGTCCTGTAGTCGGACGGATATAGTGGCGTTTTCGTACAGACACTTCAACACTTCGATATATCGGTAGTCAACTTGGCACTTAGACTGCAGCACAGCCCATGTCTCGATCGAATCGAAGGCTTTCTCGTAGTCCACAAATGCAAGGCTTCGTTCTTCTGTATAACCTGCCGCAACGCATGTATGTGGTATATGGTACTATAGCCTTTTCGGAAATCGGCTTTTTCGGGAGGCTGGAAATCATCAAACCTACGCGTGAGACGATTTGTGATGACCCTCGAAAACAGCTTGTAAACATGGCTCTATAATTCTTCAGCAAGGTTGTATCACTTTTTTTGAAGGAGAGAACCACCACACCTCTCCCTTCGTGGAGGACGGAGCTGAACAGCGTCTGAAGGCCCCTTAGGATGAGTTTTCCACCCACCTTCAGGAGTTTGGCTGTAATTCCATCCTCACCTGGGGTTTTGCCATTCTTAAGCTGTTTGAGGGCCATACTTATCTCCTACAGGCTGACGTCGGGGTGATCTTCGGTATAGTGTCGGGTTAATTTAGCCCTCGGGTCTTTAGCTACATTTTCGACGGGTGTTCGGGTTGTCGTTGTAATCGTCCACGTTGCTGCCAAGGCACTCGAAACGGTTTTGAAGTTCGAACTGAGAGCTCTCGGGGTTTTGGAGCTGAGCGGATGCCGGGCGGAGCGTAGACTTCATCAGTCGAGACCTTTCAAGCTTGAACTGGATATTCAATCAGCCTCGTACCATACGGTGATCACTCCCGGTTTTAACCGCACTAATGACGGAGACATCATTGAATATGTGCTTTTTCGTCGATATGATAAAGTCTACCTCATTCCTCGTTACACCATCAGGGCTCATCCAAGTCAACTTTCTATGCTCACATTATCTGAAGAAGGAGTTAATCATATAGAGTCCCTCCTTCTCCATGAAACTGGCTAGGAGGTGGCCCTGTGATTCATATCCCCACTCAAAAAATCCCCACTTTCTGCTCTTCACCGTCTCGTTTGCCCAACTTTGCGTTGAAGTCCCCCATAACAACCGTGAAGTGAGTTTTGGAGCTATGCAATGGCTCTGGAAACATCCTCATACGTAGCCTCCACCTCATCGTCGGAGTGTAGCATATACCTGTATGACCTTCAACGAATATCGTTGGGTCATTCTGAGTACAAGGTACGCTACCCTGCTCGACACGCTCTCAATATTAACCACGTTGTTCACAGGGGAATTGTGGACGATAAACCCGACACCGCATCGAAAGTATTTCGCTAAAAAAACTTAAAATACGAAATACGGGACTGGTAGTCGCCCTCCCGGAAATAGAGTAAGTTACCGGGTTATCATGACCTCCCTTTCTCTACGGACTTCTGACAACCCTATGATTCCCCATCGTAACCTGCTCAATTCCTCCTCCAGTAACAGCAACTTTTCGTCGGTCCGCAATGTTCGGCAGTTGTATGTTGCCAGAGCTAAAGGTCGTCGTTTCTGCTAGCCGGATCTCTGCCGGAGATTACCTAAAGCACCCCCTGACGGTGTTTGCTTGCGCAAAATTAAAAAATCCTCGATTACGCGTGATTTTGCTTATAGTTCCTACTAGCAAAATTGTGTTATTTTTATTTGTTCATCATAAGGCTGATTGTTATAAGCTAAAAAAATACTATTTAAAGAACGAATTATGTTGAGAACTTTGAATGTAAAGAAAATTGTTAATACTTTTTTTAATAATATACATACATACATACATTAAATCACGCCTGTTTCCCAGAGGGGTAGGCAGAGACCACTTCTTTCCACTTAATAATATACTTTTTTATATTTCCTGGTTTTATTATTGAAACATGATTGAAAGAATCATTAAAGATCTTGGATTTAAGTTCAAGATATTTAATGATTATTTAAGGTGACATTTTAAAATATAGATAAATAAATGTGATCACAAACTTACTTCATTTTAATATTAGTATTCGTTTTTGGTATCTATCATTTAATACATTTATGACATTTTACAGAGACAAATAACACAATGTTACCTCAATTTAGGCACTCCAAAACATTTAAAGAGTGGAGGTTACAGCGTTTACGTTTATTGGAAATAACACTGATTTTCATCTGTCCATACATTTCACGCAATCATTAACAGCGTTTTATCGTATTATAAAAAAATGTCGGATTGCTGTAACCGACATTAAAAAGAAACACAGTCACTTGTAGTACATGGCAGGTAAATGATCTGATAGAGAATTATAAAATAGGTTTGTGGTATAAAAATCGCACCGATCGGTGGAATATAAAGAGAGTTATGATTTTTTTTCTAAAATCTCAAAAGTTTTTTGGCTCTGGTGTAAAGTTTGCTTTTTGCGGGTTACAGCGTTTACGCTTTTTAGCGTCGATATGCATTAGAAATATTTTCGGACGCGTCGTTAACGGGCTGGGGCTGCTCATGTAACGGAGAAAGGACGGGCGGATTCTGGGACACGCATGAGGCGAACAATCATATAAATTTTCTTGAGTTACTAGCCGCTTTTAATAGTTTGAAATGTTTTGCCAGCAATCTCAGTAATAAAGAGATATTATTACGCATTGACAACACCACTACGATATCGTACATTAATAGATATGGCGGTGTTCAATACGTACATTTAAATGACATTACCCGTCACATATGGCAATGGTGCGAAAAACGTCAGTTATATATATATGCGTCATATATCAAGTCTAAGGAAAACGTAGAGGCCGACGAAGAGTCTCGTCGTTCTAATATTGACACCGAATGGAGTCTATCTAAAACGGCGTTTAACAGGATCACTGACATTTTTGGCTACCCAGAAGTAGACTCGTTCGCCTCCCGCATTAATGCTAAATGCCGAAAGTATGTATCGTGGAAACGAGACCCAGAGGCTTTTGATATTGACGCATTTACGGTCGTTTGGAGTAATCATTTCTTTTACGCCTTTCCGCCTTTTTCATTAATTTTAAAATGTTTAAGAAAAATTATTAATGAAAAAGCTACGGGTATAGTGGTTGTACCTTACTGGCCCAGCCAACCATGGTACCCAATTTTCACAAAGTTATCTCGGTACGAACCAATTTACTTTAACCCAGGGTCTGAGCTTCTTCTATCTCCTTTCAGAACCCACCACCCGCTCTGGGAACGCCTTACCCTGGTGGCAGGGCTCTTATCCGGGAAGCATTTCTAAGGCAGGCCCTAGATCAGGATAGTATTGATATTATAATGGCGTCGCTTGCTGAAAGCTCGTTAAAACAGTATGATTGCGCATATAAAAAATGGTATATTTTTTGTAGACAAAACAATGTTGATTGTTTCAGTGATAATATTCCTCTTATTTTAAAGTTCCTAGTTACAATACATCGAACTGGAGCCAGCTATTCAACATTATGCACGATTCGCTCGGCACTCGCTCTGATTTTGGGCAAGGGTTTCAGTGAAGATGGACGGGTGTCTAGGTTCCTCAAGGGCATTTTTAAAATAAAGCCTTGCCTACCTAGATACCAGTCAACTTGGAACCCTAACATAGTTTTAGATTTTTTAGGCAATTGGTATCCAAATGAAAATTTGTCAATAGACAAAATTACAAAAAAATTGGTCGCTCTGCTCGCATTGTCGACTGCACAACGTGTGCAGACGCTATCGTTAATTCGCATGTCCAACATCAGAGTGAATGCACATAATATAGAGATTATCATAACTGACCCCATAAAAACATCGGCTCCAGGTCGCCTTATGCCGCGATTAGTAATCCCTTTTTTCACTGACAAGGAACAAATATGTCCCGCAAATACGTTATCTTCTTACATCGAGATGACTCATAACTCTAGAGGTTCCCCTAGCACTGACAAACTACTATTAACCATCAAAAGACCCGTACACAACGCTAGTTCGGGTACCATTAGTCGATGGATCAAGTCGGTACTCTCAGAGAGTGGTATCGATGTTACGATATTCTCGGCTCACAGTACGCGCCACGCATCCACCTCGGCAGCTAACCGAAAAGGTTTATCTGTAGATCTTATTAAAAAAACCGCGGGGTGGTCGGGCAACTCGCTGGTGTTCGCCCGATTCTACAATAGACCAGTCCTAGATGAGGAAGATAATGATTTTGCCGAGGCTGTTTGTAGGTAGCTAATTTAAGAATATTTACTTAAAAATTCCAAATGTTTAAGTTCCTTACGTTAGAACGTAATAATATATTCTTAAAATTAATTAGGATTATTTTTCGGAATATACTTATACATTAGATTGATCAAAGTGTTAAGGTTTAAGTTTCTTACAATGATTATTATATAGAACAGAAGTTGTTCAGTTCAATAAATACTGTCTGATTGAAGATACGAATTATTATTTTTTCTCTCATATTTCGCGTATGTCTCTAAACATCTACATAGTGGAATAATAAATCTTGAGGATGTAACGTCGCAGTATAATTGATGGTTAAACGAACTTACCTGAAGTGATGTTTGACCATAATTATACGAGACGTTACATCCGAAGAGATTTATTACCCACCCTGCCCAATAACTTTTAATATTGTTAAAAGTTTACCCTAATTACGCAAAATATTATACAATATCTCTAAAAAGAATGACACGCAGGGCAGCGCTAGGGCGCGGGCCCGGGGCCGGCGGGGTGGGGGAAGGAAGTCAAATACTTGTGTTTTTTATTTTTTTTCTAGCTTTAAATATTGTGATGCCTGGAACATTGAGTAGGTGAACTACATAGTGGAATAATAAATCTCTTCGGATGTAACGTCTCGTATAATTATTCAATTGAAAGAAATTTCAATAATAACCAAGTTACACAACTTTGCAGATAACGGAGAGGAGTTCCGAGCTGTTCAGCGTTCTGATCATCAAGAGAGTATCCCTGGACCACTGTGGGAAGTACACCTGCATCGCCACTAACCACGTCGGGAAGGTGAACCAGACGGCGGACCTTTATATTAATGGTAAGATTTATAATGGAAAGAAGTGGTCTCTGCCTACCCCTCTGGGAAACAGGCGTGATTTAATGTATGTAAGGAGTGGTTCAGTAAAAAAGTAGCAATTAATTATCTGGTATTTATTTTTATTTGTTGCTAATTATGAAGCAGTTTTTTTTTTGTAATCTGTAGATATCATACTATTAAAAATATACAATAATATTGAAATGTGAAAGATTCCTTGAGTTTTCTCAATATTTATTGCAATGTACTTTATAAATCTTTGTACAACACAATTTGACCATCTTCGCTTGCCGGTTTCTACAATACCACAATTGAATTTCCATTTTCAGAACTGGTTTTATGCTTTTAAGAATATTATTTTACGAATAAGTTATACCAATAAACTGGATTTCACGTTGGGTAGTAAGGAAGTTTCTCCAATCTAACCTCTGACAGGGGTTTTTCTATGGGAGACAAATTTCCGTAAAAATGGCAAATACACCATTTTTGAAAATCCAGCGAAACTAAAGTCAAATCAAAAATATTAACTAATGATCAAAAGACAATTTTATAAGGTATTAACTAGCCCATCAAACTTAAAGAAAAAAATTACGTTTATGACAAACACCTCATATTAAATTCTCTCAAAAGACAATGTTCAAAAAGTTTTAGGTGTGATTTAATGTAAAAGGCGAAAACTTGAAATCCCTCTTTAATTTTTACCATTCTTATTGTTTATTTTATTTAATAGTATCTATAGATTACTATTACAAATGCACTGCTTAGAAATTAGCACAAAATAAAAATAAATTCCATATTATGTGCTGCTACTTTTTTCCCGGACCACTCCTTATGTATGTATTTATAATATAACACCAGAAACATTCGGGAAATAGAGTTTTATTTTTAAAACATACTATTTTGTTTATATTTTTATTTACTGATTTTTCATTTAACCTTTTGGTACACGCCGGCTCCCAAAAGAGCCAGAGGCAAAAAGTACTTGAATTCTAATTTCAGACATTAATGACTGTTTTGTTTTTTCACTATAATGTATCGGGTTTCGAAAGATTAAAATACTATTAGTATCTGAAGTACCCGAAACCGACGTGCGTGCATGACTCGATGTATGAATGTGGCAGAAGTGAAAGAAATTTGTCAAGATCGTAGCAAGTGGAAAGAAGTGGTCCCTGTCTACCCCTCTGGGAAACAGGCGTGACTTAATGTATGTATGTATGTATGTACTATCAGTGTTTGCTACGCCCGCTTTAGCCCCTTAAGTCCCCGCGTACAAAAAAATGTACATAATACGGCCATTGCAATAAAATATCGATTGTAAAGAAGATAAAGTAGAATTTATCTTGTTTTTATGACTGGCAATTGAATTAGAAAATAGACTTTATTGCAATCCTAATAAGTTTATTTTCCACTGGCAAATTTCGTTGTATGGTAGGTCTTAGGAGGTTAGACTAGTGGGCTTGTGAATTTGCAAAGCTACGTCTGTAACTTATAAATAACCATGTGGCATTTAAGCTCTTTAGCCATTAGCAGTTTAATTTGTTAATAAGTAACCCGTGTGGTTGCCGGGTTATAATAGTACCACACCATGTCTTCCCGTGGATGTCGTAAGAGGCGACTAAGGGAATAAAGGCTTGTAGTACTGTTAGACGATGGGCTTGCAACCTGTCACTAATACACTGGTAAACATCTAAGCCAAATTGTGCAAAATGTGGTTACAGAAGCAATTCATTTGCAAAAAGTTTTTAGAGTTGTTGGTATAGTGCCTAGAAGACCCTTATTTCTGTTTTTTTTTTAAATTGCGTTTTAAGCAAGACCCTGTAATTTTTTATTTTTTGTTACAGTGGCCCCTAAATGGGTCGGTGAGCCGACCAACACATCGTTGCTGTTGGGACAAAGAGGGGTAGTGTATTGTAATGCCAATGGGTACCCAACTCCACAAATACATTGGATGAAGAGAGATGGTACGTATATAATATACTGGGGGATGAGTGGTGTTTCCGAATAAAACTTTTTAATACGTTAAGAGGCTACCATGCCCATAATAGACGTTTTTGATGAAGTTTAATTTCTCATAACTAAGCCAAAACTGAATGTTCATTTATGAATAGATTAAATATCCATTTGTTCATCTTTGATTCTATCGAACAGAATTTCTAAATAACCCATTTAAAACACATAATTGGATATTACTTTTTTATCATGGCGTCAATTGATATGATATGTAATAAATCATCAATTTTTTTTTTCTAGTAAAATATATGGAAATAAAGCCAAAAAACTTTGATAAAAGAAATCTCAATATCAGTGACTCAAGAAAATTTAAGATGGCAGCTAGTTTAGAACATCAGTGTTAATGCAAATAGGTTTTAACAACCACCACAGACTTCATTAAATTTTTATAATTTTCTTTCTAGCAACATTAGGCATTTGGCGACCAGTTCTAGACCTAGCCGGGGGTGGTATCATGAGCTACCCCAACGGGACGCTGGTCATTGAAGTCGTGTCTTTGGCTGACGAGGGGGTGTATTCTTGCAACGTGGAGAACGGAGTGGGGGACAGCTTGAACAAGAATCTATGGATAAGCGTTAATAGTAAGTTACAAATGAATTATGAATTTGGCCCTAATAAGTCAAAAGGTGATATCTTAAGCTCAATAGCCGAAGCAGATACAACCCTCCCGCTTTAGTAATAAATAAGGTCTCTCTTGCTATAGGAGTTTCTCAGAGATACTGCCATTTGTCTTAGCAGGGCAGAATTGGATTAACAAGAGCATATTTTAATAATATTTTATTTTAGTTATCATGTTAAAAATCTGTCAAACCTAACCAACAAAACTAAATATAATTTCCTATTGGAATTTAGGAACGGTCATAAAGTAATATCTTATATTACCTATATGTACGTGTTTTTATTTTCTAGAGCCAGTGCACTTTGAATCAGTAGGGGCCAACCTGACTACCAAAATGGGTTTACCCATCACACT
Source organism: Acleris emargana (assembly GCA_927399475.2). Taxonomy (NCBI): domain Eukaryota; kingdom Metazoa; phylum Arthropoda; class Insecta; order Lepidoptera; family Tortricidae; genus Acleris; species Acleris emargana. Next base: position 4,924,276 of record OV656858.1, read on the forward strand.
TACCTGTCATCCATTAGGTGACAACCCTATTAGGGTTAAATGGAGCTTAAATGGTAACCCTGTCGATTTCTCGTCTTCGAGGTAAGAGCTTTTCAACATCAAAGTTTTAATATTTGTAACTTTATAATATATATAATATATGTTTTTTTAATAGAATTTTTTATCAAGTCATTTTTTAACAAGTTTAATGGCCTTATAAAAATATAAATCTAATAATAATTCAAGAACATTCCGTCTTATATATTTGTAGGGCAGGTAGCGTCATCTACCTTAAATGTTTTGAACTACTTGCTCTTGTAGCAGCTAGTGGATAAACTTTATTAGCCGTGACGTTTGAAAACCATCCCTCAAGCAAGTTAGTTCCATTAATGCGTCTTAGGTGGCGCTGATTTAAAGAAAGATAACTTACAATAATGACACGTAAATTATATACGGGTTTGAATACGTGACACCTTAAAATTATATTTTTGTGCGTTTATTAGGTTTAAAAATGCACTAAGATAATATTCAAAAGCAGCCAGATTTATCAAACAGATTGTTATCATATTTTACTAAATAAAAAAATCAAACTTATTATATGTCGAGTAGTAACGAAAATTCATTTCTTATAAAATTAATAAATCTCCTAATTTTTCAAAAAATATTAAAAACCTTTTAAAATGTCATCTTTTATTTTTCAGAATCTCCGTGTCAGACTCAAAAACGCACAACGGCATCAAAAGCATCGTCACAATCAACTTCGTAGAGAGCAGAGACGGCGGATCATACGAGTGTCGCGCCAGCAACCCATACGGTGTGGCGGCTTACAACCTGCATCTTAGGATATTAGGTAAAAAACATTTAAGTAAATATTTCATTACTCATGTTATTATATTATTAACAATCGCCCTGAGCATGTATTCATTCGCAGCAATATTTAGTTTTTTTTAACTTGACAACCGGATTTAACCTGAATTTTTCGACAACCCTACATCACCTTGTTCGCAATAATTAAACAGACCGGTGCAAATTATTTGTAACCTGCTTATACCTGCCTTCCCAATAGTTATGATAAGAAAAAAACAGTCAATCTAACGTTTACATATTCTATAGGATTCATATTTTAGATTGGTATGTAATTTGTCTGTTAAACAAGCAAATCGTCAGCGCGCGTGGGTCCATCGCGGGTGCGGCGGCTCCGTCGCGGGTGTCCTTGGTCGTAAATACACGCATTCTTCGATAGGCATTCTCAATATTGTTGCCAGATGGTTTCCCGCGATGAAAATGACGTTCTCGGCGCCGGAGCCGCTCCCGCCCAGTGTGTGCAATTGGGCTTAAGGAAAATGTTACTCAATTTGCCTTTGTCAATGTTCCAGAACCCCCAACCCCCCCACTTGACCTTCAAGTGGACTCTATAACCAGTGACTCCGTGAAGCTATCCTGGCGGGACACGATCAGCTTCCACGTTCAATACTACAACGTCCAATATGCCACCAGTGACTTCATGCTGTGGGATACCGCTAAGAGCATTAACATAACCAGGTGAGTTATGTGGCCCTAGTGATAACTATAATAATATATGTAGATAAAAACCTTCGACATAATGGTGAAATATGTTAACACTAAAGGCCAAAATCAAAATGGTATGTTTATAAAAATTAGGAAATAGTGACTCCATGAATTCTAGAAACACGACATGCCACCAAAAGGCCTAACCCTACAAAAAATATTACCTATTTTCGTACGCTCGCTTGCATGCTGAATCCAAGTGCAATAATCGTACTTCGTATGGTAACACCATGTATTTAACTGTATTTTGATTGATAAATGACTTTGAATTTGTATGGGATACCACTTTGAAACTTTGAGTTGAATTCCTTATAATAGTTCCAAAGTCGTAACCCATCAAGTCGGAAATTCAGTTTTCATCATGTAATAAACAATAATGGTAGTAATCACAGAAACCAAAGGTCAGGTTAGACCTCGCTCCCAGCGCCATCTAGCGAGGAGGTATTTATTAGTTCAGCTCCCGGACGACAGGTGGCGTAGGTAAGCAATGTTTAGATTGTTTATTATTCAATAATTCAGCTCGCGGACGGCAGATAGCGTAGGTAAGCAATTTTTAGGTCTGTTTACTAAAAGGGATTTCATACTTAAGAAAAAAATTAACTGACTGCATTTACCTTGATCATGAGTTTTTCTGGTTTGCAGACAAGACAGCGACATTCGTCAAACCATCGAACTCCGAGACCTGGCGCCAGCAACCGACTACCGAGTAAGGGTTGCTTCTGGCAACCAGGTGGACCTCAGTCCGTACACACAACCTGCGCACTTCACTACGCAGCAGAAAGGTACAAACAGACAAAAAGAAAAATCGCTTTGGTTTATTAATTAAAAAAAAGTTGGGCAACCAAAAAAGAGTGGGCCGTAAGTTGTGACTCCTTGTTTGGTTTTTTTTTCGGAATAAATGTATGAGGTATGATTGAATAAGATTATTGCATTACATTGATGAGAATAAGCAATGAAACGCACAAACTTACAAAGGAGAACAATGTTTCAGCATAAAAGTTTTAAACATATTAACAGCATAGATCAGATAAAAAAATATTATAAACATTACATTATTATGTTGAAAGCAAGACAGCAAGATGTTTTCGGCTTGTTAAAAAAAACCTAACCAACCTTACGTCCTATTTGAGTCACTTCTGCCCCGACTCAGTTTGCTCGCTCGCTTCGCTCGCTCCCATTATGTTACAGAACATTATGTGATATTATGATTATTAATTATACTAAACGAAATTATTCTTAATTAAATTCGGTGTCATCAAATAGTTCCTATACTATTTAAAAATCGACCAAACAAAAAACCGGATATATACCAATATTATACTTAACATGTTTTCTACCATGTCAACATTCGTCGAAACAATATTATACTAAAAAAATTATTCCAAATACGTTTCAGACAGTAAAAAATATGCCAAATTCATGGCACCTGTTGTGCCTTCTTTAATAAAAATACCTTAATTTCCTCCTAGTTCTAAAAGCAAAAGTAAACAAAAAAGGAAATCCTTAATCTGGTATTTTTCAGCCCCTTCATCCACGCCTTTGGGAGTGCAGGTCCAAGCCACCGACAACCCCGGCGAGCTGATTGTATCCTGGCTGCCTCCACCCAGGGACAGTCACAACGGCCATCTGCAAGGATACCACGTCAAAGCTGTTCCAAGGATCGGTGGGGAAAGCGGTAAATGTTTTTTTTGGATCAAAGCTATTTTAGTAAGAAATTAAAGTCACAAGAAATAGAGGATAACGATATCCTACAATGAAATAGGGTATAAAACGAATGGATAGAATACAATAAAATAAAATAGATACTATTTTCAGACAATAATTTCATAGTTTACAAGAATTAAAATAGATTAAATTAATTAGTTACAGTAATTTGAAAAAATACTTGATATTTTGGTTAAACTGATCCCTCTTTTTTTTGTAAAGTTCTCTTTATTTATTTATTTAATTCAGGTATAGTTATACTCATATAATGTTAGGGAGCGTTTGTTCTAAGTTTTTATGAAAATTAAATCCAGTTCTTTTAAATAACTACGCTATGGCTACTAAATCTGTCTTTAAAATATAAATAAACATTGATTTTTGGTACTTTATTCAGGGTCTGAAGACACTCAAACAAAAGTATTAAAAGTAATGTCAAGAAAAGGAAAACAAGAAACTACGCTAAGCGGCCTGCTAAAAAACATGAGGTAAGATTAATTAACGACAAAAAAAAACTATTTCTATGAGAAATAAACTAATTTTTGGATAATGTTTTTAGATACGCTGTTTCCATCAGTGCCTTTAACGCGGCTGGTAACGGACCATTTTCATTGCCGGTTTATCAGACAACGAGGGAAGGAGGTATTTGATTTCTTATTTTATTTTAGAATCTATGATTTTTTGCATTTTTTTATTGTATCGTACGAAACAGCAAACCTCAATGTAATTGACCAGATATCAGTGAGGACAAGTTGCTTAACTCTTACGTAAAATAAAATCTAAAACTGTAAAAATGTATGGAGTTGTCGTAGGGGTTCGACGCGACCGTCTGACAGTTACGTCTATCCTATACATTTTGGACAACGAAATCGAACGCCGAATGCATATTGTTTAGGGCTTCTGCTTTTTCTTACTTTTCCGACATTTTAACTTCGCTATATACTGCATTATAAGCTGATTTGGTTAAGCAAATTGTATTATTTTTTTATCTTACGTAATTGCTTCAAGTGGCAAATAAATTTTATTTAATTTTATTTCATTATTGGTGAAGAATTTTTAATGTTGTGCAATTTGAACATTATAATATTTAAAGGAGGAACCTTCTTAACCTTCCATCGTAAAATTTACGTACTTTGCATTCTGCGCGGAGTTTTCCGACTACAAATAAAATCCAAAACATTTTAGCACCAACTTGGTATTATCAAGCATTTTATGCTTTTATCAGCTCCGGAGCAGTCACCATCAAGCTTGGAGTGCCGTGGAGCATCATCTACATCTATACGGGTGTCATGGCAGCCTATAGCCGCCCACGGAGCTTCTCTACTTGGATACTCTATTTATTACAGCACAGAAGGTACTACAAACAAACGTATATAACGGTGGGTCCTCAGGTCATAGGCGGCGTCTCATCCGCCATGTTATCCCAAATAAAACACAACTCTTAATTATACACTACTAGCGACCCGCCCGCGGCTTCGCCCGCGTGGAATGTATTATACATATAAACCTTCCTTAAGAATCACTCTATCTATTAAAAAAAACCGCATCAAAATCCGTTGCGTAGTTTTAAAGATTTAAGCATACATAGGGACAGACAGCGCAAGCGACTTTGTTTTATACTATGTAGTGATAACAATGTTTATTGCGCTCGCTTACAATTGTAACAGACACTCTGCTACAGTCCAATCAAATATAAATCGGATAACAACGGATTATTGGAACGTGGTGAAGTCGGAATAAGGTCGGTTACGAGCCCAGCGTCTCGTGTTTTCCATAACAGAAGTGGCCATCTTGCCGCTGTCAACTCGCTTACCGGTCTCCCGCTCAAAACTTGACATTGACAGTTCGCCGGGACGCCAACCCCCACTTCCGAACACACCCAAGTCTGTCAGACTTGACGTTTCATTTCACGCGCTGTGACATATATAAAAACTTATTAAACGAACTCGAAGTGTTTAGCTTAGTTGTTAGTAAACCTACCTACAAAGCTAGCAGTACTGAAGTATGGGAAAATATATGTGTGATGAGTGTGGCCATCCGGTCCCAAGTCTTGAATGATTTCTATGTATTTAAGTTTATATTTTTTCTCTTTATAAAATTCTCGTATCACAGTGTTTGTAATTAAACTCCTCCGAAATGGCTCGACCGATTTTCGTGAAATTTTGTGTGCATATCGGTTAGGTCCTTTAAATTATATACATGGCAAAACAACGCTTGCCGGGTCAGCTAGTTTCTCTATATAAGTATGTTTATCGTTGTGTTGTACCATTACTACATGCTTAAGTGCTTAGTTTGGGCCGCTACCGACGTGTAAAGAGCACTTATATGACCAATTTACTGAATAAATATTTAGGATTTTGCTTTTTATAAAAACACAGTCTCGAGATTCGCAATATACTTAGCATATTCAGAATTGAGATTTCTTTAGGAACTTGACTAGAAATATAAACTTTATTATGTGTGGCAGATGGTCCTTGGCAAAACCTCTCTTCTCCCCACACCGAAGTGTACCTGCAAGCCTTACTGAAATACCACAACTACACGGTAAAAGTGGCTGGATTCTCCAACTACGGTCTTGGACCGTTTTCATACCCCGTCGTATGCACTACTTTGCAAGATGGTAAGCATTTCTGAACAAATTATAACTCTCATAAATATAACTAGTTAAAAATAGTAATAAAGGTATAAATAAACAATTACTTCACTAGCGATGAATTCAATTCCGATTCCATTTTATTTATTTATATTATGTACAGTAAAATAAATAAATACGCCGTTTAAAAAAAAAAACTATGTTGACGACTCAATTGCTTTTTGCATTTTCTGACCCACCTATTTTTTCTGTTGATATATTAACGATGGAGAATGATGATTGACAAATGCATCAAGCTGTTATTCAACAAATCATAAATTATTTTCATTTCCCACTGCTTATATGGTTAAGGTGTCGGGAGCGATTTTGATTCTAATAGGCAGACGACGGATGCAATATGGTGATGAAAGCACAAGATGGATAAGAAGTTTATAAAATTTTGAGTTCTATTTTCTGTATGAATGCAGTTTTTGCCTTAAATCAGTGCATATTTTCTATAAACTGTAGATGTCGAGAGGTCATTTTCCCTATATAATTAGATAGTGAACTATAAAAAGAATAAACTAAATATACCTAATCAAGAAAATATATGATTATGTACGTCAACAATATTTTTTTTACAGCGATGTTCTCTTATTTTAAATCAATTGTAGTCATATCCATATTATCGTTCGACATTTTTTTAACGTAATTTGCATCCGTCGTCCGCCTATTTGTCATTACTTCCCTTTAGGTAACGCAAGCAACCCTATTTAAAAAAAAATGAAAATATATTCTTCTTTATAATTTTCAGTGCCGGGACCCCCAGCAGCTATAAAAGTATTGATGTCGTCACCAACATCACTTCTTATAAGTTGGAAGAGACCCCTACAACCAAACGGCGAAATATCTCACTATACTGTTCATGTTAAACCAGTTTCAAGGTTGGTGACATTATTAAGGCTATAGCAAAAAGTTCCCTCAGAATAATCTTCTATATAATAAAAATGAATCGCTAAATGTGTTGCTAAGTGCAAAACTCGAGAACAGCTGAACCGATATGGCTGATTTCTTTTTTGATGTGTTTGTCAATGTCAGGACAATGTTTTTATGAAAGAAAATAATTAAAAAATCCACCGGGAAAGTCAAGAATTTGCAGCGGGGCGAAGCCGCTGAAGGGCCGCTAGTCAATTATAAAAACGTTGAAAAATTAAGGTTCACTATATTATCCTTACATCTTTGGGACCTCCTTGGTTATTGAAATAAACTAAGGTGTTATAATAGGTCTTCAAAATTATTTCCGTGGATGTCGTAAGAAGCGACTAAGGGAATAAAGGCTTGTAGTACTGTTAGGCGATGGCCTTGCAAGTTGTCACTAATACAATGTTAAACATCTTAGCCTAATTGTACAAAATGTGGTCACAGAATTATTAACAATTTTTTAAGAGTTGTTGGGAATTCTGTAGCTCTGTTTCAGTTTGGGAATGAAAAGGCATGAGTTTATGTATGTTATGTAAACTTTCGGATTCTGGTAAAGTAAGCTAGACTAGAATAAGAGCATGAGAGAGAGAAAGAGGTACAAACTCGAGAGGCCTAAAAGGTATTTTCACTGTATAGATCTATTGAATACGTCAACACGTTTTTTGACGCCAGAAAAAGTTTTTATCTTGCTTTCTTAGTTAGTTTACTGATAGGGATTGAAGCTCACTGATATTGCAAGATAAATACGAATTTAATTAACCAAATAAGTACGTTCAGGCGTCAAAAAGGGATGTATGTACGTATGTATGTAAAATCTTTATTGCACAAACGTATAAATATTACACTATAAATATTAAACTAATCTACAAAGGCGAACTTATCCCTAAATGGGATCTCTCAGCTAACCCTGAACTAGATGAGTTAGGACAATGCATAGGGTTGTACACATTCAAGGCTATGCCACAAGAGTTCGACTGAGACTCCTGACTATACTCCATTTAAATTACTTTAAAAAGTCAGGATTTAATGGCTCTCCAACAAGTTATCTACTTCTTTCATATCACCCCTTCTCTTTTCAGCACTAGCTCCCCCCAAAGCTACAGAGTAGAAGCGACTCAGCAGTCTAACTTGTCCCGGCACCTGACGTTTCCTCTGTCAGGCCTGGTGACCGGGAGACAGTATGAAGTGTTTGTCAACGCGCATACCATTGCTGGTGAGGGCACTGCCAGCAATAGAGTCCATGCAGAGTTGTCTCCTAGAGGTAAGTTGGTTTTTTTAATTGCTGTTTTTGAGAAAATTTTCAGGTAAACATTAAAGAATAGATTATAGAAGCTCATCTAGTTGTAGGTAGCAGTTACTTCGTTTTAACATATTGTGAACCCAAATGGTTTTAATTGAACCAGCGCTGGCTTTAACGCCAGTATAACGCTGAGTTGGAACCATTTCGTGACAACCGGCATCTTGTTTATGTCAATAGTTTTTATGGCTATTTGTCACGAATAATGATTTTTCTTTTTTTGGTGTGACATTGTCCCTGATATTTATTTATTTATTTATTATATTTATTTATATTTCTTTCAAATATTTCCATACAAAATGCCCAGTCTGATATGTAAAATTAGGTCTGTACGCTTTCCTTTCGAAGATTTTTTTTTTGGAAACGTACGGACCATAACTACAACATTCATTCGAAAATCGTAGAAATTGAACTTGATTTAGGGGTGAGAAACGTTAGCGCCTAGAGTTATTTGTTTGGGCAAATTTTTGATAGCTACGCGATTTAAAAGCGTCGGTTCCATGTCGGATCACCATCCTCTTAAAATCCTCTTAAATTATGGCCGGTGATTGTGGAGTGGAAGCAGAAACAATAAGCTTTATTATCGACAACTAATGCATCTTATATAGATAATTTAAGAATGCTTGCAACTTGGAGTTCGTTTTCCGTTATTTTCAATTCCTATTAGGGATTTTAATAAAAAATGTAATGGTCGCCTTAACATCACTTCTATAAGTTTGCGTTATCTCCTAGCCATGTCTTTTTTCCGTTTTCAGTCGTTGCTGGAGTAGCTTCCCTTGGAGGCCCAATATCGGTGGGCGTGGGCAGCTCCCTGCTGCTGGCGTGCGCCTGCGCCGGCGCGCCCCCGCCGCGCACCGTGTGGTACCACAACCACAACATCATCACGCATCACCCGCGGTTCACACGGAACCATGACGACAGCTTGCTGATTAATAGTAAATATTTCTGGGGTCTTAGTGGAAAATACTATGTCTTCTGAAGATCAAGTAAAAAAGGGTACAAGTCTAGTATACTCCGTTCATGTATATACCCTTTTTTATTAAGAGTTAAGGCAACCTGTGCCCTTTTTCACTAAGACCCAGATTTTAGCATCATCATTTACATCATTTTCAGTTGAAAGACATCCATAGGCCTCTCCAGTGATTTATCACAAGGGTTGGTCCTGCTCTGCTTGCATCCACCGTTTTCCGACAACCTTGACCACGTCGTCATTCTACCTTGTTGGTGGTCTTCCGTCTACACACAAGTTTATTTTTAACCTACCGTCAAGCAGAACTGTTAATGAATGCTTGATGATGAAACAACTGGTGAAATTACTATTGTAGAGCCATTATCAACTGTCCATCGGAGCAATAAATCGTTTTTATCATACTCTCTCGCTCGCACTCGTGGAGCTTATGGCGAGCGTAAGAGATACATGATAATGCTGGCACTACACGCATATAAGCTCCACGAGTACGAGCGAGAGACTCCGATAAGATGATTTATTGCCCCGATTCTCAGTTGGTAATGGCCCTACAATAGCATAGAGGCAAGTCATCTTAATCCTCAGGGTTTTCATAACAAGGGGCATTGATGGTTTTAGCCGGTGCAAGCCCGGCAGTACCTAGGCCGTCCATTCCCAGGTCTCTGGAAGGGATCTCTGCCCCTTTCAAATGTAATTTTGAATATCCTGCTATCAAAGGCTCTATGATCCTTCAGGCGACAACCAATAAAAAAAACCTCAGGGTTGGCAACACATTGTCGGTCGCATTGCAGTCTAACTTTAGATTGTAGTCCTGAGCATGTAAATGTCTATGGCTCAAAGAACCCACTTACCATCAGGTGGCCCGTGTGCTTAATGGTCTTCTCTATACCAAAAGACATGACATGAGGTCATCCAAATTGTGGTGTTTTTTATCGTCTTTGTTTTTGTTCTTTGGGATTGGTTTAGCAGATTCATCAACTTTCAACACTATTACGTTTATTTATTTTTATCCAAGTAAAATTTCCAGACATAGACCAATCCTTGAGCGGAAACTACACCTGCCTGGCTAAGAACCTGTACGGGTCAGATTCCGTCTCGTACGAGGTGACAGTACTGCCCACTCCAGAGCCACCAAGCCTGAGGACGGCGCCTCATAAGCACGCATTGCGTCTGCAGTGGGACGCAGCGAGGACTGTGGGAGGAAGGGGACAGAAGATAAGTAAGTATAATTTACCATTTTCCTAGTATTTCAGGACCCCAATGCTCTCTAAAGCGAGTATATTTTTGAGTAATTATGACGACAAAATGGGCTAGTTGGTAGTGACCCTGCCTACTAAGCCAGCGGTCCTGGGTTCAAATCCCGGTAAGGGTAGATATTGGTGTAATGACCGCAAATGTTTGTTCCTAAGTCATGCTTTCTACATATTTAAGTGTGTATTTCTATGTATAAGTATATATATCGTTGTCTAGTACCCATAGTACAAGCCTAGAGCTTAGTTTGGGGCTAGGTCAATTGGTGTGATATTGTTCCTTGCAAGCGGTTCATTTCTCTGCAGCTGTCAATGATACGTTTCTAACAGTTTTACGCGAAATCAATTAATATCGCTAAATACATCATTCTACTACGATCATACTTTACTTATTACACACAAGTGCAAAAACTATTTAGTAGTGTCAAATAGAGTTTTTAACCTTCCTTAACAATATTTTGTTTCAGTGAACAAGTTTTTGACGAGCTATTTTAGTAACTGTTTTTTATCAATGTACAGTCAACAGCATAAATAAGTGATCATTTATGTACCTTGTCACTTTAACGTTGCGTTTGAAATATTATACAAAATTGTGAAACGACTGAAAGCGACAAGGTACAGAAATGATCACTTATTTATGCTGTTGACTGTACAAGGATCAAGTTAAAAGGATTATGAAGCGCCGCTAAAATCGCGTAGCTGTCAAAAAATTCCATACAAATTTAGTTCCGGCCGTTAACGTTTCTCACCCCCTAAATCAAGTCCGATTTCCACTATTTTTTTTATATGTTGCAGTTATTATAAAGAACTAGGTCTGCACGTTTTAGTTTTTAGTTTTTTTAATTTGTTCTATTCTAAGAAGTATTTTCATGGAAAAGAAAACGTACAAATATAGTTTTTTATCATATCTACAACACATTCAAAAATCGTAAATTCGGACTAGGTTTAAGGGTAGAGAGACGTTTTCGCATTTTGTATGGAAATTTTTAGCTTCACGATCCTCTTAAGTATAAAAAAAAAGTTCGGACCTGTACTAAAATAAAGTTGAAATTCCAAGAATTTACCTACTTCTGTTTTTACTAACTTGTTAGCATTATTCAACTTTTTAAATTCCAGCCTACAATCTTTCCTGGAAAGAAGCCAACGGTTCCTGGCAAGACGCGTGGTCAAACAAGGGAACAGCTATCCAAGGAGCTCAGGAATACACGTTGCAGGGACTCAAGTGCGGGACCAAGTATTCCCTGAGGATGACTGCAGCCAACAGTGTGGGGGCCAGCCAGCCGACCTTCGTAGATGCTACTACTCTTGGAGGAGGTAGGATCTGTTGAGCATTGTTATATTTGACGAAATGGTTCACTAATGTTTAACCAAAAAAATCTTGACAAATGGTCATTTGACAAACAACGTTTCACCAAACGATCATTTACAAACGAGACATTTGGCAAAAGTATCATCTTACAAAAACTCACTTAGCAATTTTATTGATAAATTAGCAATTAGTTTACCTATTTCTGGGCAGAAAAAAACAACCTCTAACCTAACCTATCCGAGTCGGTTCTGCCCTGATTCGTCTTTCTCGTAACATGTAAATTTAACTGATGATCATTTGGAAAAGTAAGTCATTTGCAAAATTACTAGTAGTAAAATGATCAATTGACGAAACATTTTTTGCAAAATGTTGTTGTCAAGTGTAATTATGACTTTTGGTCAAACGGCAGGACACCAGCTGACGAAATATATACTGGGCCGATTTGTCTTAGAAGTGCTACGTCGAATACTTCAACAATACACGTACTTTTTTACCGTTACGATAACTATTGCTGTTTCCAGTAAAATGGCAAAAATAACATTCCTTATTGAATCAAGAATTTTCTGCCTCGCACAACTAAACTGTGGAATGGTCTGTCGCCTGCGGTATTTCCGGACCGTTACGACCTTCAAACCTTCAAGAAAAGACCGTACTCTCATCTGAAAGGCCGGCAACGCACCAGTGACTTCTCTGGTGCTGCAGGTGTCTATGGGTGACGGTAATTGCTTACCATCAGGCGATCCGTCAGCTCGATGACCTCCTATACCATAAGAAGACCCTGTGTTTAAAAAAAAAGACAAATCTAAAAGAAAATAACGTCAGCCTTTTCTAACTTTCAGTACCAATCGCACCGACAACCACAGAATGGTTCTGGAGCAACTCTTCACACATTTTCATACAGTTGAGTGGGTGGGATGACAACGGGTGTGAAATCATCAGATGGGAAGTGGAGTACAGGGAACACCAGAGCAAGGCTTGGCGGAAGGCTGACAACCGACTTGTAAGTTAATATTTAGTTCATCATCATCATCATCATGTCAGCCGAAAGACGTCCACTGCTGGACATAGGCCTCCCCCTAGGCTCTCCACTCAGACCGGTCTTGTGCTTTTCGCATCCACCGCGTTCCCACGATCCTTACAAGGTCGTCACTCCATCTTGTTGGAGGCCTACATACAGCTCGTGTCCCGGTCCGGTTCAGTTCAATTTTAGTTTATTAAGTGGATACGTATCGGCACTGTGTTGATAAATCATTTGAAAGACATCGTATTTCGATGAACCCAACACAATATTGATAATGTAAATGAATAAAATCACACTACAGCAGCTCTGCACATCATAATACCTTGTATAGTACTCAACGTCATTTATTTGAACAAAGCCACGAAAAAGCAGTTATGGCTATTTTTTATTTGCAAAGAAAGACTATAATTCGATGCATCTTCTTTAACTATCTGAAGTATCTGAGCAGTTTGCGTTGTTTTGAAGACAAAAGCAGGCTATCAATCCTGAGTCATCATCGTCAGCTAACCTCTACTTAGTCATACATCATAAGTATCGATCAAAGATGTCCACTTTGTCTTCTTACACTGCCCACTGCTTATCTCGATAATCAGTCCACTTTAAAGGAATGCTTTTGTCTTACCTGAGAGCGTTTAATCCTTTAAAGTTATTGTTTTGAGTACTTTACTAATTTCGATTTTAATTCACGGTCACCTATGAAAAACTCTTTGACCTCATCGTCTGTTATTTCTACACGCAATGTGCCAAGCAGTAGGTATTTGAAAAACAAGGTAAAGGTTATACATGAAAATTTACCAGTTTCCCTGGGAATAACGCTTAGGGGCGAAATCACTGGCAAACACTAGTAAATAAAAATTCTGTTTCTCTTTTTAACAATTAAACCCAAATCTACATATCGCTCCTTCAGAACGATAGTGACCTAATTCTAAATTTCAGCTTTCAAACTTTAAGTCATAAATTGATTATGATAGAGCCCTAACTCGAAAATCAAAATTTCTTAATTATGTCACTATAGTTTATTATGTTATTTGGTTCCCTACGTACCTCCTGATTTAAAAACCAACAAAACCATACACATACATAATTATATCGTCGGTGACACTGCAAAACCGCGTAAGTAACATTTTATGTAAGGAGCAAAATGCACCTTTTTAAAAGAAAGTAAGGTTTATTTTGCTCCATAAATTGGTTACTTACACAGTTTTGCAGTATCACCGACGATACGAGGGCAGAGTGAGAAGTCTGGTAAAAATCATATTAAAGGTATTTTCTTCACAAATTCATTAATGTCAATTTGTAATGCAGCCTTTTTGGAGGTAAATCGTATAGTTTCAGCCAGTTCAAACGACTAGTTTTTTTTTGACAGCAATGAAAAAGAAACAATCACTTCGGTGTTTGCAAACATGGAGAAAAGTGAGTTTCGTGTTCTGATTAAACATTATTTTTTGCGAAAAAAAATCATAACGGATACAAAAAAAAAATTAGACAAATATTACGGGAACTCTGTTCCATCGATTAAAATGATCCACAAGTGGTTTACGGATTTTCGTTGTGGCCGTACAAGCACTGCTGACGCCGACCGACCCGGACGCCCAGTTGAGCTCACTACACCAGTGATGATCACCAAAATCCATGACATCGTATTGACCGACCGAAGAATAAAGGTCCGTGAGATAGCTGATATTGTAAGCATTTCAGACGAACGGGTTCGTAATATCCTTTACACTTATTTGGATATGAAGCTCTCCGCCCGTTGGGTGCCGCGATTGCTCACAGTAGATCAAAAACGCACTAGGGTGACCCTGTCAGAGGCATGTTTGGCGAAGTTTAGGTGTAATGAAAAGGACTTCTTGTGTCGTTTCATAACTGTTGACGAAACCTGGATTCATCATCATACACCAGAAACCAAGGAGCAGTCAAAACAATGGATTGCTTCAGGTGAACCTGCACCAAAGAAGGCCAAAGTAGTTTTATCGGCGAATAAAGTTATGGCTACTGTCTTCTGGGATGCTCGTGGTGTAATATATGTTGATTACCTTCAGAAAGGTAAAATGATTAACGGCGAATATTATGCCAACTTGTTACAGCGATTTCATGAAGTTTTAATGGAAAAACGACTCCATTTGGCGAAAAAGAAAATCATTTTTCACCAAGACAACGCACGGGTCCACACTTGTGCAGTTGCTATGGCTAAAATCCACGAGTTGCGTTACGAATTGCTCCCGCATCCGCCTTATTCTCCAGATTTGGCCCCCTGCGATTATTTTCTTTTCCCAAACTTAAAGAAATGGCTTGGTGGAAAAAGATTTGGATCCAACGAAGAAATCATCGCAGAAACCAATGCGTATTTTGAAGGGTTGGAGAAATTGTACTATACGGAGGGAATCGAAAAGCTAGAAAAGCGATGGACCAAGTGTATTGAGTTACATGGGGACTACGTTGAAAAATAAATATTTACTTGGACCAAAAAAAAAAAATTGTTTAAATTTTTCCAGACTTTTCTCTCTGCCCTCGTATGACCAAAAATATAAAGCAAAAATATTTTCATGGGTTGAACATTTTCAATGATTGTTTCAGCCTCCTCTAGACCAGGTTTGGAACCACTACATCGCCCCCGCAGTGCACAGCCAGCCCAACTCCTTCGCCATCGCTGACCTAGCCCCCGCGCAGTGGTACCACATCAAGATCACAGCTGAGAACTCCGCTGGGGCCACCACTTCGTTGTTCTCTTTTGCTACTACTTCTTTATCAGGAGGTAAATTTATTTATTTATTAGCATCGCCAACAGTGTTTTTATAATATCTAAAAATTACGTCATACTTGGTTTGAATGTAAATCTTCCACCAATTATAGGTGAGCACTGTCATGCCTCTTATGGTTATTTGAAACTATGAAATAATCGATTTGAGTAGTTCAT
The DNA here is from genome assembly GCA_927399475.2 of Acleris emargana. Lineage (NCBI taxonomy): Eukaryota > Metazoa > Arthropoda > Insecta > Lepidoptera > Tortricidae > Acleris > Acleris emargana. Next base: position 4,939,839 of record OV656858.1, read on the forward strand.
AAAATTAAAAAAAAAAAATGCCTATGGGATAATTTTCAAATAAAGATCGTTTCATTGTTTATATAAAAATTGCATTAATTGAGTTTCATGTTCTAAATCTTCATTTTATAGAAATAAAGAAATCGGATCACTGAAAGTTAGGCAAAAATCAAAAATCAAATATTTTTTTGTTTCAGAATCAATAGGCCCACCGTCAGAGCTTCTTGATCTCAATATGCTGGTCATCATATGCAGTTCTATTTTGCTGACAATTTGCACTTTTACTTGCATCTACATCCTTATCAAGAGACACCAGTAAGATATACATTTTTATTTTTTATTTGTGTGTCCTCTTAATTTACTATTATGTCCGAATTTTCAGAGATTTCTTACGTCAGTCAACTGATATGACTTGTTGATTGTATATGTACCCAGGGGTTCAGTTCCACGTAGCTAGTTAAACACAGATATTATTATGGATCTATCCAGCTCTGGAGGTCACTGTAGAGCCAGCGCAGCTTTCTGCTCTGCTATGTGTGGAAATACGTCGCCTGCTTCTCTACGCTTAGGGACTATTGGATTCAATCTTTTCTCACCAACAGTTTTAAGGAATACGAGACGACCGTTCTCACGACGTGAGATCTATTCGGTTTTTCACATAATAATATGAAGTCTTCCCGTAAACGTGCCCATTGTGCTAGATATCGGTTTGTACGTGTTAACGAAACAACGTAAACACAATAACCTCTGAGCATTGCATTACATATAATCGTTTCGAGAATTTCGTATCCTGAGTGGCGAAACCGTGGTATTGTTTACGGTTTACGGTAAAAAATATGTTTCGACCATGAGACTTTCCCGCATAAACATATAAGTTTTGGTTGTCACTACGACATCCGATAAAATCTCGTGTACGGTATACAAGAAAAATACGTCGTTTGAACCTAGCCTTAGGCTAAATGTCAGGATCAGAACAATGATTGATAATAAGCCTCTAGAAAGATCAAAACATCAAAAATGTTATTAAATTTTTAAATCCTTAGTCAATGCTCATCTTTATATATATAATTCTTCTGTACGTGTGTTGACAGTGAACTCCTCCAAAACGGCTGAACCGATCTGAATGTTTTTTTTTGCGTGTGTTCAAGTGGATTCGAGGATGGTTTAGATTCACAAATAAACCCGGCAGATGGCGTTGACCTGCATGGCAGATATCATAATATTTTTTTATTTATACCTTCCTTTGCAGTCATCAACGATTAACAGAGTACAGGAACTCACTAACGGCAGAATGTAAATCAGAAAGAAGCAATGTGACAGTGAACACGCCGCAAAGTGTTCCAGCCGAGATCAACAACAGGGTCTACAGTACTCCGGTACATTTGACTGCCGACAGTAAGCATGGTGAGAAAACATAGCCAAGTTCTCATTGTTTGACTCATCCTAAAATACAAGAGTATCTCTAAAAGCGGTGACAGACGAACGAGCTATAAAATTGCGATATGAAAATTCTCGATCTTTCTTATCTCACTTTGAATAAATCAAAAGGATTTTCTGAGCCGATGTCGATTAAATTTAATGTATACTAGACCGCAAGACCGCAAATGGTAGTCTTTACAGTAACGTATCAGACAGTACTTAATAGTACATTTTGAAACAAGTGCGGAAAGTATGTCATATCGTCGGTGAAACTGCAAAACCGTGTAATTAACAAAATAGCGTATTATAAGGAGCAAAATGCACCTTTTTAAAAATACAGTAAGGTATATTTTGCTCTATCATAAATTTGTTAGTTACGTGGTTTTGCAGTATCACCGACGATATTGCACGAGTCCCGAGGTGTCCTGGCCCGAGCTGCAAGCCAGGGAAAAGACTCGGGACGAGTGAAAATGACAGTTCCGCAGGTGTACCAAACGAAGTATTTTAATACATTTGCGAAAAAAAAAAGTGTGTATATGGGTAATCTGTGTATCTGTCCTCTTCTCCTTGGACCGCTGACGTGAGTTTAACGTGTGCACACATTTCTACCAAAATTATATAATTTTAATAAAATTATCAAAACTTAAAATATAATCGTCAAATACTAGGAGTGCAAAAACATTAGTAGTGACTACCTAACCTATTAGTCATCTGCGCTATTTCGGGCGGTGCTACCTCCTAATTACCTCTGCGCTCCTGGTACTTTATTCAATCATGCAAACTCTTTGGTTTGGATGCACGGCTTAGTGTATTAAAAAAAATGGAGAAGTAAAACGCACTAGTGCGAATAAAAAAAGGTAAAAAGCACTAGTTCGAAAAAATCCAACTTTCCGCGTGATATACATGACGTGACATTTTCATTGTTATTTGATCCATTTCATTATTTTAGGTATATTTAATAATAATTCAACAGGAAATTAAAATAGTACAAATAATTATTTCTAGAATTGTACGAGATAAGCCCGTATGCGCAATTTGCGATTGGCTTCAGAACGTTTGGCCACGTGGAAAACCAGGAGGTGCCAAGCAGGGTGCACCTTCCAAGCAACAGCAAGTTGCGATATGATAGTGGTATGTCTTTAATATTTTTCTCGTCATATTTAACAGAAACTTGATGACAAATTGATTGACCTGTATTAATATTTCATTTATTTTGGCGAGATCATGACGTACTAAGTACCATCTGTTATCATGACGTAATCAACTACCTATATCTTACATACAAACAAACAATTACGGCTCTCACCCGTACTGCCCTCCTAAGCAAATTAGCAGTATCCCAAAATCAATAACCAAAGCAGTTTTAGTTCTCTTAGTAATAAGGTTGAAATTGCTACAGGAATTTTATCTGACATACTGCGTTTTAGCTTGGGTGGGCAGTGTAGGGATAGGCAGAGACCACTTCCTTCCACTTGCTACGATCCAGACAAACTTCCCTCGCTTCCTCCACACTCATGTCTCTTCAGACAGGCTCTCCTGACCTGGCCCTTTTTTAATACTTCCCCGAATTGATCGTTCAATGTTCGCCTTGGCCTATATCTTAATATTGTTTTTTTTTAATACTAAGTAATTTTACTCTAAATCATATCGTTTTTTTTTAAATATCAATTGCCCTCTCTCACAGTTTTTACGTATCAGATTAATAGCAGTATGTATTAACATAACGAAAATTGAAAACCAACAACTATTGAGAGGATATGTACACATGTTGTATTAAGCATCCAATTTCATTAACATTTTCTACTTGTGGGAGGACCTTGTGCAGGGTCCGTCCGGGTTGGTACCACCATCTTATCCATTCACCTATCGCCAAGCAGCAGTGTTCGCATTGTTGTGTTCCGGTTTGGGGATAGCAGGTGAAATGACTAGCATAGAGGCATTCCATCTTAGTCCTCAGGGTTGGCAACGCATTTGCAGTCTTGTGAATGCGAATGTCTATGAGTCACAGTTTCCACTTACCATCAGATGGCCTGCGTGCTCGTATGCCTTCCAATGCGTTAAAAAAAAAAGATCTTTACATAGATGATATTATTTACAAATTATGATGTAACAAATTTTTATTAAACTGTCTTTTTCAGAAACAAGTTTTCAAATGCGCTCAGAGTCTGAAGAAAGTGATTGTGTATCACGAACTACCACTCTGAAAAGTGCACCAAGAAGTAAGTAACAGATTAAGTACTGATGCACTGGCATCCTAGTGAAAAAGAGCTTAAGTATAGAATACTCCGTTTATGTATATACCTTTTTTAGACCTTGTTCACTAGGACCCCAGCATTATGGCCAGGAGCTTAAAATATTGTTGTTTGTTTTAATCCTTCTTCCTTTCGAAATCACATTTATATTTTGTGTTACAATTTGCTGCCTTAGTTGTAAAGAACGATATGGTTTAAAGAAAGTGGAATTAAGTGCTCTATGTTATTTAGAGTCTTTATAAATAGTTGTGACACCGGTCAAGTGTGAGTCAGACTCGCGTATTTAAAATAATATGCTTGGTAATCGCAAAAGAAAGTTCTCATTTTATGTAATTTCTCAAAAACTATAAATAATTAATATTTTTCCCATACTATATAATTGGAGATAAGCCCCCCCCCCCCCCAGTAATCCAGTCATTTTTTGTATATTTTTGGCTACAAATCAAAAAGTACAACAGAAAAAATAAAAATAAACGTTTTGAAATGTGCAGATGTGTGAGACCTTGCATATGACACCCCATTTGCTAAAATCAAACCACTTTCATTTTCCACCCCCCATTATTTTTACTAAAAACAGATGCGGGCAAGCTAGTGGTAGAATTATGCCGAATTTAAAGTTGATTGCATTTGTAATTGCTGAGAAAACCTCCTGTGACATACAGACAGACAGACAACTGACAGGAACAGAGAAATTGGCGACTACTCCTCCGACAGCTCTTAAGTTAAATGATGATGATGACTGAAAAGCTTTTACTTTCTTTCCTTAATGTTTACGTCATTCCTGTATTTATTTTCCAGAAGGCTGCAGAGTTCAACATCACAGATAGCCGAAGGATCTATGAACAGCATTTATCCTGGTAAAGCCCACCATACTGAAAAATGGGAGTTTTTTTGTAACTGGGACTTTGAATCTACAGTCAAGGGAATAAAGTTCAATTGCGATTGTTCGAAAATGCCATTTTCAATTTATGAACATAGGAAAATAAACCTTATGCTTATTGCCACAGAGTTCAAATTAAATTGCCTTGATTATGTGCATCCTATTGCACAATGGGCTTACGACGTTAAACTAGTGGAAGGTTGTGTTTAAGTCCAGGACATAAATATGTGTACACTTCAGTACCTTGTCTATTTAATGTCATGTTTAAATTGCGATAATAGGAATTGTCACAGCGATTAAAGTGACAAGGCACTAAAGTGTATATAGTATTTATGAACTCGACAGTACTATACGAGACTTTTTAATACTTCGTGACATACAATTCTTGAAGTTATACCAAATTATGTTTTTGGCACAGTTTTTCACATTATAATGCTGTTACGAGTCTAATACTAAAAAGCAGTATTTTTGGAAGATAATGCAGGAGTGTAAATATAGTTTCTTTAACTTTGATCCTTAAGGGTAATACCAATAAAAGTCTGTTGACATTTTACCACACGCATTTCTTTCGGTACAATGGTATTCCTGGACCGTCAAGTAGTAACCTAAGAGACAGCAAAAATGTCCTTAAATCAATAAATTTCCGTCTTACTTGCAATAGAAGTAAGTATACAAAGAAGCTATGAAAACGACTGTACTTTTTTTTTACAGTGCGAAGCCGATAAGAAATCAAACCTGACACGTACCATGCCCATAAAGTTTCCAAATATAGATAATATTGACTGCAGTAAAACAATGCTAAACTTTTTTGTTGCATGTGAAGGAATAGTAATAACGGCCTTTTTTACCGCCGTCAACATTATCAATATTCGACAACTTCATGGTTGTGCAGTGTGCCTGTATTTAGTTATTTATTGGTCTAAAGATATACTTAAGTTTACTTTCATCGACATTCGTAAACTTGAGCGGCGGGACGATTTGTCTTGATGTGAAGACACTGCCTATATTGATGTTTAAACTAATCCCTTATTCACAAAGGTGCAATAAAGCAATTATATTAAATTATGCTTTGTCACTATTTAAAAATGTTAGACAAAGTTAAAGCATATTATAGCCTTTTTAAGGACATTTCAAAAGGCTACTAGAAACAACCGGAGACCACAGAGCTGGCAGCTTCCTCGGGCAGCGCATTAGCATTGCTATTCAACGAGGAAATGCTGCCAGCATCTGTGGTACTTTTCCACGGGGACCCTCTCTTTTTTAGTTTTAATTTAATCTTATTTAGCATAGTTATAATTAGTTTTACTGTTAATAATTTCGTTTTTATTTATGTGTGACAATGTTTTTAATTTAGTTTTATTGTAATTGTATTTTGTGCTATTATAATAAACATGACGGAGCTCCGCCCGGGCCCCTATTTGTAGGCGGTGTGCCTTTTGGGCATAAGAAAAGTAGATGAGTAACGAACCGAATGTAATACCTAGCTGGAAATCAGGTTTTGGTGAAGTTATGTCCATAATAAAATATACTCAATCTTTAAGCTTTAGTTATTGTGCTTTTATGAATAATAGGGTACGTATTTATTTATCTATATAAGTGTGTTATTATCATTTTTATTATTGGGGGTTGAGATGGGCCTTGTGTGTCACTTCCACCATTGCTGATTTTTAGTGGCAGCCCTTTGTTAAGAGTTCACCGCAAAGGCCCGTTGCGTCCAGGAATTTTCATAATTATGCTTTGAGCTTATAAGTGTGTGTTGGGACTATGTCAATTATTTTGCCCCTGTTTTTTTTTAATGAGGTTATGGTTTTGTAGAAAATTGTAAATATTTCTGAAGTAATTAGTTAGGGACAATTTTATTCTTTTAATACCTTAAGCTATATTTCATACCGAAGAAAAATATTATAAGCTTCTGTTTCTTACATAATTTGTATATATTATTATGTAAATCTGCATAACTATAGAATTGAAACTATCTTTACACATGTCATAGTTATAAAATTATCTTGGAAAACGTACCCTTTTGAAATTTATTTTTTAATTGTAAGTAGTTTTATAAAATACATTTATTTAAGTAGTCAATGAGATGTTATCTTCAAAAAGACTGATTATTTAACGTTTATTTTCTAATGATTAAAATATAGAAATTAAATTTCGAAAATAAAAATATTAATGTTAGAATTTATACTAGTTGGTTTTATTTCACTCCTCCATCTATTGGATTTGGTGCACTAGACCGTTAACACAATTATCCACTCTGTCTTACCAAAATGTAAGGAAAAAAAAAGAATAAATAGATGCCCAGTCACACAAAGTTAAATGTTCATTAAAATTCGCCAAACTTGCTTTCAAAGTGACCGTGAAGAGTTTTGATGCAAATAAATTGATTGTTTGTTTGATTGATAGATAGATAGATAGATTGATTGATTGGTTGATTGATTGATTGATTGGTTGGTTGGTTGATTGATTGATTGGTTGGTTGATTGATTGATTGATTGATTGATGTTTTAGAAAGTAACAAAAGGTCTCCTTATGTGGCATTAGTACTACTGATGATCGTTTGTGCAACTAGGTGAAGTAAAATAAAACAAAACGAGACAATGCACATTCTATCTATACTTTATACTGAACTTAAATACATATTGTTGTGATTTTGTATGTATCCTACGTAATATACAGAACCAAGAACGTATCCAAATTTTTTTTATGATTTTGACTGTCATTATTCCGAACGGACATAGGCTATTTTTCGATTTATCCTTAAAATATCGAAACTCATTTCATACAACGATTCACTTCGCCCAATTTTCATTTCCAAGTGCAGGAGCTTTATTTTTATTGTAATCACAAGTCTAACCTAACCTGTCCTATGTAACGAATGCCTAAGATAATCTGAAATTAGTTTTCGATGAAATGAAGTTCGGTGAAAAGACACATTCGATGAAATTTTTGTCGATATTTCAAGGGGTTCCTCTATTTTTCATCAGATTAAACTGGATTGAAGTAAGAGCGGGACGCTAGTAAACGAAAAAGAAGAAAAAAAAACACTTTCCGTTAACACCAATAAAAGCTCTACTCGAATGGCTACGGTTCTGATTTCCATGGGGGACCCTTTACCCCGGATGTTAGAGCAGTCTTCATCTTCATAAAGTATTATAATTTCAGACAAAAGCCATCCACTGTTGGACGTAGGCTTGACATATATGTGGACGCGTCGAGCGCTGTCGATTTAGAACGTTATAACGTTAGAGTTATGCATCATGCCTAGGGCTCCCGAACTCAAGGTTAAATATAGCAGAAAATATAACCGAAAGATAAAATGTAGTAAAAAGTTCAACCCCTTTAACCTAGCTAAGAAAGACTGGCAACACTGAGCGATTTAAAACAAAGGAAAATCAGACGAATGAATGTTGTTAGGTTTCGTGCAAATTATTAAGTACCGACTTACTTACCTACCCAATTAGTTATGATGGGAAAAAATAGTCCTAATGTTCAAACTTTCATTTAATTTGTCCATTAAACAAGTTATAGCAATTTAAAAAAAAACTTCGGTTTCAGTTTTTTTTTTTAATAATATACCTAATAGGGTGTGTCATTTTATTCAAACTGTGAAATTCGAAACGTAATACAACACAAAAGTTCCTTTTCGAAGTGTAATTAAGACTTGCATTTACAGATTTAAGATTAATTGGTAGTTTTAGCTCACTCATTGACCTTGAAGTTTAGTAAAATTGGCATAATACGATGTTTGTTATATCTGTTTTTTTTATTTACTGTATAAATAATACATAAACTATATTTAATGTTGGTCTTGTTTAAGAAAAACATAAAAACTTGTCATGTTTTGTAGTAATCAATCAATTCACATGTCTCCTACCGCACGCAATTAAAACGTTTAATGACAAGAATGCTTGTTTGATTATTTTGTGCTATTAATGTAATTTCCCAAACTAAAAGTTATTTGTTGGATACAAACCCGATTAATTGGTGTTGTAAGAGTGTGTTATACTAGGAACTCGAATATTCATATTAAGCTCTTAGTATGGAGATCCAAAAACTTTACCTCAATTGAGTGAGCCAAAGATGTCTAAAAAAACCCATGTTTTTTACATAATTATTTTGTTATTTCAAATCTCAATGCATCTTTTGATTTCTATGAGATGAACAAACAACCAAAGTTTTTTTTTAATATACTAAGGTGACACACCCTAATACCTAAGTACTGGATTGAAATTTTTCAGTCAACCTATTCGTAATAATATTACCTAGATAGGTACTTACCATATTAATTTTGATATAAAATACTTTTTATCAAATTAACAGCTGGGTTAAGGTCGTCGACTATTCGGATCTCCTACTATATGCGAGTGTCTTCAATTTCACCCCAAACCTAAAAGACTTTATAAAACTATACTTATTTTAAAAGTATAACCAATTCCAAAGTGACTTAATTCAAAACAAAGTTACGAAAGAAAGAAAACCTTCAACGACCCTGAGAAGCACTAAAAGTTATTTCAATTGCCCTAGAAATAGCTTATCGCCAAATAAATCTCTTTCACACGGCTTTGGAACAACTTTATTACGGCCTATGGAATCTCAGTTACAAAGTTTCCATATAAAACAGTTTCAAACTACCAATTTGTTCGTAGAACCAGTGATCTGGAAAATTGGTACGAAACTGGCCCCCGATCCTTAGGGGGAGGCTTCTTGAAATATCGGTTATACCTGCAAGGGATTGTAAGGAGACATTCTTGAGATAGGCATAAGTACCTACTAATTTCATTTTTAGGGTTCCTTACCTAAGGCTAGCCACTTCGACCCTTTTATTAAGCTCCGCGGAGTATTAAGACGGTTTAACCTTGTTAGTCGATACTCTCAGTTGATAGAACGTAACTTCACAGTTTTTTTTTGTGGCATAGGAAGGCAAACGAGCACACAGGCCACCTGATGGTAAGTGGAAACTGTGACCCATAGACATTCGCATTCACAAGACTCCAAATGCACTGCCAACCCTGAGGACTAAGATGGAATGCCTCTATGCTAGTCATTTGACCGGCTCTCTAATCCCCAAACCGGAACACAACAATGCGAATACTGCTGCTTGGCGGTAGGTTAATGGATAAGATGGTGGTACAAAACCCGGACGGACCCTGCACAAGGTCCTCCCACAAGTGAATTTACAATATAATACAATACAAATACTCTTTATTGAACACCAAAAAAAAACAAAACACGGACCACTACATTTTAACTATAGGTATACAACAGGCGGTCTTACCGCTAAATAGCGATCTCTTCCAGACAGCCTTGGACAGAGAAATAATAAAAGACAAAATACATAGCAGGCGGTGTAAACTAAATTCTTCAGAACTCAAACTAAACTACAAGAAACACTTCTGTTATTTGTAAAAACTACATATACATAAAGTAAATGATCTAAAAAATACATACCAAATACAAACTAAATACATATTATTATACATCTATATAATATAAATAAATAAATATCACGGGACAATGTCACACCAATTGATCTAGTCCCAAACTAAGCTCTAGGCTTGTACTTTGGGTATTAGACAACCATAAACATACTTATTTAGAGAAATATATACTTAAATACATAGAAAACTTCCATGACTCGGGAACAAATATTCGCGCTCATCACACAAATATCTGCCCTTACCGGGATTTGAACCCAGGACCGCTAGCTTCGTAGGCAGGGTCACTACCGACTAGGCCAGCGCGTCGTCATATATGTATACATACATACATAAATTCTTGAAATCAGCCAAACAAAGATAGCATACGAGGTCATAGGATGGTAAAAATAAAAGTAAAGGAAATCTTAGTAAAACTACGGAAGCGATAGATAATAGTCCTTTAGCTTGCTTTAAAAAATCGAAATAGACTGAGCACGCCTCACTTCTGTTGGCAAAGCGTTTCTTAGCCTCATAGCCTGGATTGTGAAGGAATCGGAGTAAAACTTAGAGGATCTTCATCTAATGAACAGGCTTTTGCATAGGAGTAACTTTTTGTGATAGTCAAAAGTTTAACTAAACTTTACCTACGTAATTTACATTTAAGACGAAACCTTAAAACAACAGGGCCTCAGCAGAAAAGTGCTCTTGGTGAAATTCGGTGATATGATACGGGTGTGTAATGTTTAGCATAAAATCAAATGGTATAATGATCATTTTACATAACCCGTATATAATAATTTCGAATTGTATAATAAACCATCGATATAATACTCATGATGCATAAAACAAAATGCATAAATTCAAAAACTATAATGTTTATGAATTAAAAAATATACATTTCTAACGGCTTTCAGTACTATTAATGTGGTCACAGTTCCAACTTGACCTAACCTAGAAGAAATTGACTTAAAATGCATAGTATTTAACAAGAAAATGATATTTATACAAAATGAGTGTTATGTTATTCGATCGTATGCCAGATAAAATTATACAATTGGTTTTTATGCTAAACGTTCATTATGATTTTCGTGATTAGTGAAATGAAATTATATAAAATATTTTTATACTGATTACATGATACACGTGATGGAAAATTTACGGTAAATCAAGGGTACGCCCGGACGGACAGACGGACATTGCGACACGATAAGGGTTCTGGTTGGCTACGTAACCCGAAAATACGACTGCGTAGATATTTTTACTTAATTAACTTAAAATATTACTTGTTTATGTGTTATCCATTACTTTACCAGATTCAGCGAAGTGAAAAGTTTCCTCTCAAATTGATAAATAGCTAAGACGATGTGACAAATCAGGTGCTTAAAATGATAGACACCCAATCAACAAGGAAAAAGGGTAGGCACGGCCAGCTTTTGAAACCAAACGCGTTATTTTTATAATTTGTTCGTTTGGCGTACAGCTTGACGAGAACCATAACTTGTTCTGTACGCTCATGAGGATTATGTTGCGGTACGTATCTATGATTTTTTGCTGAGCGGCATCAGAATAATCGATGGATGAACAAACATTCAATAAGTACGTTTATGTTTGTTTAGTATTTAATAACTCGCCTATGGGTGAATCAACTTTTAAGGTTCTCCTTTTCTTTTGCGGTATCAAAACTTTCCTGGTGACTTATCATTAATAATAATGTATGAATATTAATATCAGAACACCAAATTTACAGACCTTATACGTTAAACACCTCAGATATTATTTAATCTTCGAAAAAACCTGGTAACTCGGGGGAAAATGCACATTTTCCATACAAAACCTAGGGACAACATCGTCCGCTGCGTTACCAACTATATTATTATTTAAAACTGTACTATTTTTAAATCAAATCATTTCAAATGCTAGCCTAATTGTCTGATTTAATAAGCGTGTAAGTTACGTCGTTGGCAAATATATAGTTTTTCTAAACATGGTTGCCGGCTTAGAATTGTGCCACTCCATGTCTTCCCGTGGAAGTCGTACGAGGCGACTAAGGGAATAAAGGCTTGTGGTACTGTTAGGCGATGGGCTTGCTACCTGTCACTAATACACTGGGAAACATCTAAGCCTACTTGTGCAAAATGTGGTTACAGAATTATCAAGAAGTTTTAGGACTTGTTGGTAATTCTTTAGCTCTGCCTATCCCACTCTAGGAATGAAGGCGTGAGTTTATGTATGTATGTATGTATATAATTTGTGAAACATGTCGAAAAATGGGGAGTACTTGTAATAAATACAAGGAATGTGGGGTTGTATCTGTAATAATAAGAACTGGTAGGGCTACTTTCAAATATATTTTTATTCGTTTCTTCTTATATTCAATAATACATAGCGGTGCGCACTCGGCGCCAGGTAACATGCGACTCGCTCAACTATACAAAAACAATCAGTCGCTGTTCTATCGAACCATTTGCTTTTAAATTTGAATAATTAAAAGCAAATGAGACAAAGCACAATGCAATAAGGTTTATTTTACAGGTTATAACCTTATTGTATTACAGTACCTTAGAAGTTGATTCACCCCTATATCTCCGGACCGGTATCATATCACAAGTCCGAAGTTTAGTTTCCCAACTGTTCCAGTTGACCAAAAACAAGTTTCATGAGTTAGAAGACAATTTATTCTGAATCCATTAACTTTTCAAAAAGAGAAGATACCTACAGAGCCCGTAAAAAAGGTTTGGTTTGTTTTATAACAAACCAGGAAAATTAAGCAGTTGCAGAATAGTACGAGGGGTGATCCAAAAGTTTTGATAATCGGTATTAAAAATGGGAGATATGTAAATCGTTATATTTTAATTGAAATAAGCACACTTTCTATATTTCCAAACACTTATTAACGTCACTCAATTGTTTTATTTTACCACTATAAAAATAATTTTACTTTAGGAGGTCAAAATGGTCAAATTTTGTACGTTCACTAAATCATCATAAGCTCGTGATTTTTATGTAGCTGTTTTTTAACATTAGTGAATGAGAAAAAGTAGTCGAAAGTTAGGGCTTAATAACGAGGAGAGCGGTTCTCAGTTCTGATCTTTGGTCGATGAGCAGCACCCTTGTGAATTAGAAGCCTCTGAAGCACATTTCCTGCCACAAATTCGTTTTTTTTTTCTTGAGCTTGTTTTTAATATTTTCCCATAACTATGATAGAATAATGTTATATAACTCTCCTAGATTATTTAAACACAATTGCTAAAAACGAATGTCAAAGTATTTATTTGTAGGCCTCAATAATCCTGGGCGAGGCCGAAAAAACCACCCTAAGTTTTGGTGACAGAGCTGGAGATAAAAAATCCACTGCAATGATAACTTATTTATCATTTAAATCATAATGATAAATCAAGGTTTCATTTTCAAAAACAATATTTTTTATTAGTGTACCAGAAGTTTCTCCACACCGCTCCAAATTATTACAAAACTAACTCTTATTTTACCGTCTTGTAAAATTATTCATACAGATGTTTTTTGTTTAACTATCACAGAAAAACAAATGAACAATATAGTATTTTTCTCTAATTTAAGTTTGATTAGTGCCATGGTATATTCCACATTAAAAAAATATCATTATGTGCATGGTTCATACTGATTCTCAAAACTTATGGATCACCCCTCGTACATTGTTGCCTAGGCGCGGAAAGTAAGGGTTTTCCTGACGAGGTGGTTAGCAGGCCGAGCAACAGCGAGGCCTGCTAAAATACGAGTCAGGAAATCCTCGTTTCCGCCGAGGCATACATAATGCTTTTCTCAAACATGTGAATAAATAATACAAATACATTTCTAAAAAGCAAGTAATTTAATTTAATTCACATTAAAAGTTATGTTGGTCATCAATGTATACTATTAAATACTAACCATAGACATTGGAATGCAAATTCAAAAAGAAACACACGCACTGTGCTAAAAAAGCGAGCAGTTACCTTGGCTGTTTGGAATTTTTGTCTTGGTCCTTTTGATTTTGTATGCAAATTGACAGCATTTTTAAGAAATATATGGACATGGATGGAAAGTGTTTTCATATGGTTTTTTTACTCCTAGGAGTAAAATGAGGCTCTTTCCGTCCGTGTGTTTCAATCGGAAAACCGTTTTTTACGAGCATGTTTGAGAAATAAACATTGATTTATAATTTTTGAATAACCAGTCCACCAGACACTAGTTGACCAGTTTAACCAGTAAACCAGTAGGTTAACCAGTTGAGTAAAAAAAAAGAGTTGGTAACGGGTAAATTTGATTTTGTCGTAGCTTACCCCGTGGTCCATGTTTATATACCATAAAGGATTGCCTAATTTAACAAAAATGGCGGCGCTATTGCAACCGGAACGTTACCTTTCAGGTGTTTATAGTTCAGGATTCGGAGTTTTCATAGCACGGTAAGACGAAAGAGAGCTGTGGAGTCGACATTGACATAAAAATTCAACTCTTGCTTATATTCATACTCATTCGATTATTGAGTTGCAAGCTTTTTTTATTTTGAATATGTATGATAACTTTCACTCTTAATATAAAAAAATGAGATTAATATTAGGTCCTTACCTATGAGATTGGCGTTTTATACGGAGAATTTTATGAAAACGGTGGTTTTCATACATTTAATTTTGCCGATTATTTAGTAACGTCAAATGCAAACCAAGCAAAATTCTGTCAGGAATATTGGACACTTCTAAGCTATATTATACATATCTTAGTTACTTAAAAATCGCTTCATTAAACTCTGCGTAATTGAAACACTTGAACTTGCAGCACTTAAAAAGAGTTAAGTTCACACTTCAATTTTAAACATTAATAAGAAATTGAACCATATTATTTGTATCTAAGACCTTTGTTGCATAGTGTATTAATGAAATTTAAAAATATTTGGAAGTTAAAATTAAAATAAATAAATTCCGTACGAAATAAAACACGTAAAAAAAACGCCAATTTCATAGGTAAGGACCCAATATTAAATAATAATTATGTACATGAAAATATTTTGTTTACAATTGTAATCTTTAAGTAGCCCAGAAGCTTTACTCAGGGGCTCAGTGTAAATATAAAATCATTTAGGAATTAAATATACAAATGATTATGAGTATGAGTAAGAATTTAATTTTAATGTTAATGTTGACTCCACAGCTCTCATTAGTCTTACCGTGCTATTAAAGCTCCGAACCCTAGATACACATTGACATATCAAAAGACAGCCGGTAATGACTAGCTAAAGGCATTCCATCTTCGTCCTCAGGGTTGGAAACGTACGTCTTAAGATTTTAGTCTTGAGAATGCATATGTGTAGGTATGAGCTACAGATCCTACTTACCATCAGGTGACCTGATGGCATAAACAAATCTGAAACACGATAAATTTACCTACTACATAGATTATTATTTCAGTATTTAAATAGAGCAGTGTCCTGTCTTATAGGGCCTATTTGTTACTGGGTTAAATCCATATAGCCTTCGACGCGTTATAGTATCGTCAAAGTTTGTTTATTGACTTGACAGTAATGGTGGCTGAGTTAAGAATAATACCATAACAAAACAAAGACGATACGGTTTTTAACCAGTTAAATAAAAGTTCAGGGAGGTTATTATGGCCTAGCTATGCAGTTTATTTTACGGTGAGCGTAAAGGACAGAGCTATAGCAGTTATATAGCTCTGGTCTTTTCTCTCAGCGTAAACTGAACTGCATAAACAGGCAATAATAACCCCCCTGGTTGTTTGTAGACCCTTAGGGCCTACGCTAGCTGACGCGGACGCCCGCCGCGTGCGCACGCTCGCGGGTCCCGCTCCGGACACCCGCCGCGGGCCAGCGAGTCCGCGACGGGCGTCCGCGACGGGCGCACGCCTAACTTAGCGCTACACAAGTGAAGAAACCACAAACAAGTCCGCGAGCGTGTGCCCGCCGCGTGCGCACTGAGCGGACGCCCGCCGCCCGCCGCGCGGATTAAAGTACGTCGCACGCGCCCGCGCCAGTTAGCGGTGTCTATACAATTTCTTTGAGGCGGATGTCCGTTGCGGGTAATCCGCGTAAGCTAGCGTAGGCCCTTAATGACGAGATGAGTAGGATACACGATACACTGTATAAGGTTTTTGAACTCGATTTTATTGTTTGAAGTTATAAGCATATTCAGATATTTTTGACCACCTTGCATGCTCATAATATTTATTGGCGACAATCTATAGTTAAGTTTACATTTTTAACGTAAACCAAGCATGTCAAATCCACATCATATCTTCAGGGACATACTTAGAGGAGTTATCTAACGAGGTCATAGGTTCTCGGATCCAATTTACCGCTCCAGCGCTCTGTGGCGACTAAAATGTAAATTATATACCGGTTTTAGCATTTTCTAGCTCAGCGTATGATTGTGGTGGAATATTTTAATAATGTAAGGCTTCCCGAATATCTTTTTTATTTTGGTATTTAAATTCGAAATAGAATCGGTAGGTTTTGTAAAATAAATTCCAATATGATTTTAACATGATTGAAGGCTTACAATTTTTATTTAGAATTAAATCAGTGACTGATGATGTTTATTTTAATAAAAAAACTGAGATGTTTATTATGTAAACGTAAACGTTAATTGTACATTTGAATGATTACTGGGCCTTATTGCATTTGTATTTTTTTTAACTCGGCCTGCATTACTGTCAGGTCCATAATAGCTATCATAAAGTTTTACGATATTGTCAAACAATACGATAGCAATAGGTGTAAAGATAAAGTAGAATTGATCTCCTAGGGCTCTATTATATTCGGTAAAACCATATTGCCTTTGACATGTTGTATTGTCAACGTTACGATAGCTGTTATTTACTCAACACAATTGTCATATTGGAATTCATTTTGAAAAACCACCCATTTCTTTATTAAAATGGTTTATTCATATGTGTACACCGCTACTTTGCAGTTTGAGTAAATAACTGAATATTTGGTACACTAACACTATCAATTACTCACACGCATAGGTAGACTTAAATAGTACTTAAACTTCTGTACAACTAAACAAATTGTACTTTGTTGTGAAGCTAAACATTTCCGTTAAGCCTAATCCAATTATAACTATTTTTGAGTATGTTATAGATATCATAAAACACTAAGTCTACGGTTTCCTTTCCACGAAAATATTTCTTAGAAACAAATTTTAAAAACAAAAATGGAAACGTACCGACCTAGTTTTTTGTAATAACTACAACATACTTGATACTTATTTTACCTGTGGGAGGACCTTGTGCAGGGTCCGTCCGGGTTGGTACCACCATCTTATCCATTAACCTACCGCCAAGCAGTGTTTGCATTGTTGTGTTCCGGTTTGGGGATAAGACAACCGGTGAAATGACTAGCAAAGAGGCATTCCATTGAAGTCCTCAAGGTTGGCACTGCATTTGCAGTCTTGTGAATGCGAATGTCTATGGGTCACAGTTACCACTTACCATCAGGTGTGCTCATCCTTTGCTATAAAAAAAAAAAACAAAAATCTTAAAAATTGGACTGAATTTAGGAGGTAAGAAACGTTATCACCCCGTGCTAAAGTTGTATTTGTTAGTTTTTTTTGATAACTACGCGATTTAAAGTATGGATTCACAATCCTAGTAAATGCAACCAATATTTAAACTTCAGTTAGCACCGCCTTGTAGGTACTGAGGATAAGAACTTGAGTAATTGATACTCGAAGGATTCTAAGACCGATTTCAATTTGAGATTGGCTCTGAATAGCGTCGGGAGCGGTTAGTTTCCAACTATACTAATTAATCAGGACGTGGCTGAGAACAAACTATTATGTTATTGGAAACTAGTGGACAAATACTACAAAGTACTAGTATGGCTTAGAATAGAATATAAATATAAAATAGTAGCCAATAGGTAAGGGAATAGACATATCTCTCTTTCACAGCTTCAATAAAAGCGTGTATGACTCGATGTATGAATGAGAAAGAAGCGAAATTGGACTTAATTTAGGACGCATTTGCAGTCTTAGGATTGCATTGCAGTCTTGTGAATGCGAATGTCTATAGGTCACAGTTTCCACTTACCATCAGGTGGCCTGTGTGCTCGTTTGTCTTCTCTATGCCATAAAAAAAAAATATGTCAAAATGTCTGTGTTAGCTATATCTGATTTAGCTCCGCTTGGCGGGGCTCATATTCATCGGCAAGTCGCCCTTCGGGCATTTCTAGGAACGAAAACGAAGTGGTCGTTTTGCGACTCGGTCTTTTTGAGATGATTGTAGTCGTAAAACGAAATGACCTAAAGCTTCTATACCAGATGGAATTTCCCTATGCTAGTAGTTTCACCGGTAGTCGTATCCTCGCACCGGAACACTGCAATACGAATACTGTCGCTTCGCAGTAGGTTAAAGGATAGGGTAGTAGCGATCCGGACACGGTCCTACCGCCTTAATCAAGAGTTACCGAAACGCTTTGTTTAGTTTAACTCATAAGTAGCTGTACATTTTAGCACCTTATCGCAATAACGTATTAAAGTGAGCGTTGTTCGAATTAATGTAACAGTCAGTAACTGCGACAAGGTTAGGCTACTACCATCATATCCATTAACCTACCGCCAAGCAGCAGTGTTTGCATTGTTGAATTCCGGTTTGGGTATAAGACAACCGGTAAACAGACTAGCATAGAGGCATTCCATCTTAGTCCTCAGGGTTGGCAGTGCATTTGCAGTCTTGTGAATGCGAATGTCTATGGGTCACAGTTTCCACTTACCATCAGGTGGCCTGTGTGCTCGTTTGCCTTCCTATGAAAATGAAAAATGAAAATGAAAATAGTTTATTTCCTTTTTAAAAATCTCAAATACTGCGTTGTTGGGACTTCCTTTTAAGTGAGTGAACCTGTGTCAGGATGCCCCAGGGTGGTTTTAAGTCTAATACATTAATTAGGTACTTAGTACTGCATGCCACAAAAAAAAGTATCCGTAGTGTTATTTTACTACCTTACCGCAATAACGTATTAAAGTGAGCGTAGTTCGAATTAATGTATCAGTAGCTGCGACAAGGTACTAAAATGTACAGCTACATCTGTTGGAGTGTATGTACTCGTATTCTGTGCCCGAGTCATTCTGCGGGCGACGAACCGATTGTTATACGAACACTTCGAAAACAACCACGAGTAGAACTACGATAATAATATAAAGTTGCTGCCAGAGATTCCAGCGGTGGCGGTACTAGTGGTTCTTACCTAGTGAGTTTTGGTTTTAAAACGCAGGTCAAGCCTTTTGACGGAATTACTGATAGATTCTACAGTGTGTAAACGGCATGAGGGCTTTCCTTAATATAGAATAATAATGGGCAACTTCTTTATTTCTGTACATACATGTTTATTTTAATTAAACAAGAAAAAATTGTAGGTACGCACTTGTATTTTGTCAAAATAGTTATTTGTTATACAAGTGGGGAAAGTTGTATTTTACCTGCGAGTGTTCATTTGAAACACGAGCTAGCGCAAGGATTCTATGATTGACCACGAGCGAAGCGAGTGGTTCAAAAATATAATCCTGAGCGTAGCAAGTGTTTCAAGACACGAGACGTAAAATAACTTTTCACCCGTGTATAACACAAAACTTTTCACCTCACTACAGCGAGGAAACTAAGAAAAGGGTTTGTACTGTAAGCTCAGTTCCGCATTTTGCACGGTTTCCTGTAATTCCACGGGTGTTAATACGTCTTCATCACTCGAATCACTCATTTTTAATTACAAAATAAACTAGAAAAACGTGCGAATATTTTAACGTTGACGGCTTAATAGAAAAGTTTTGACGTAAGTTTTTTTTTTATTATTTCGGATGCGTTTTGTTTGCACATCGACTTATTTGGACTGTCAGAACATTTTATCCGTTTTTAAAACAAGAATGAAGGTTAATTTTGAATGCTGATATTTATGAATTAAAATAAAGTAGTAAGACTGTATTTAGTGTTTTTTTACTCGATGCAATTCATTAATTGTGATGTTAAAAATTCAGCACTTGTAAGGTTTTACGTTTGGTTAGCTGTCAAATATCACTTAAGCTGCCTTCAAATGTCAAAACTCTTCCCTCACTTGTGGATAAAAAGCGATTTCCTCAATAGATATCAAAGAAACAAAAAGGGCTTTCCGAGCTAGTGAGATGAAAAATAAATTGCAAGCAATGTACTATCAGCCCAATGGAACTCTGACCCACCACGGAACTGTGTCACAGTGACGTTATGGGTCAAGCCGTAAGAAGTGTCAAACAAATTGTTTTATCATGTCACTGTGACACCGTTCACTGTGCGTTAAAGTTAATTAGTAAAGTCACGTGACAAAACTAAGACTTGATTAAAAGTGACCATAGCAGCCCTATATGACGTCTAAAATCGGGGATCGAATACCTTATACATATTCATTTCTATTTAATTTATAATTATTCTTAGTTATAATCGGTTTTAATTATCACGACTCATTACGCATTTATGAAACAAACCTAAACTTTTTATTTAAGAAAAAATGAAAAGTGTACGGTTCCAGCGATGTAAAAATTATGACTACCAATAATTATATTAACAATAAAATAATGATCAAAAAAGGGGAAAAATGGGGCTAACCATCCGTTTAATTGTTGGTGAGCACTGCTTTTAACCTGTTAACCCGTTAAATAGGGATTTACGTGCAAGTGGGCCTAAGATAACGGTCTCATAGCGAAGAGTCTCGACCAATACTTAAAGAGACTCTCGCTAGATGGCTGGATCAAGGGCCAGATACAGAAGGCAGGTACTCCTCGACACGGCTTGCATTACAATACAATACAAAACACTTTATTGTACACCAAACCAAAACATAACAGAGATGGAGCACAATAATTAAGAATAATGCAGGTAAACATCAGGCGGTCTTATGGCTGATTAGCGATCTCTTCCAGACTAGCTACCTTAGCAGAGACAAGGTGACAAATTAATAATTTTATAATTATTTATTGAGATTATGTTCCACTCTATGCAGCCCTAACCACCGCACCGGTAGCTTGAGCCCTGCCCCGCTGCCGGCGGCACCCGTAGGTTAGGTTTTTTATCATGTTTATTTTTGGTATTAGTATTATTATTTTACTTGTAAATTTGTTTTTTTTTTTAAACAAGAGTATTAAATAAATATCAGATTGGCAAGTGATTACTTACTGACCGACACAATATAGCTTACGCCAACAACAACTAAACAAATAATCCACCATTCGAGAATGCTTAGTTACCGCACAGCGAGCCATCCAGTTCAGTTTGTTGGGCAAACAAATAATTAATCTGTGGAGGGAACAGTTTAATTGCTTGTTAAAGTTAGTCTTGTAGTTCTGTTCCCGAATTCAGCGTCACCAAACGAGGTGTTGTCAAATATTTGGAGGAATTAGCGTTGTTGGGAAGTTATGTACTAACTAGTTAAAATTATTGGGTTTGTTTGACCTGTGAATTATTGGGGACTAGTTTTTCCCGATTTTTGTAGCTGTAGATCCAGGACAAGATCTAAGCGACAGAAAGAAAAAAGAGTATAATAGATCAAAGAAAAGAGTGAAAGAAGTTGTGGCTAGAAATAAAGATTTACTGAATGAAAAGTATGACAGGAGTTTCTCTGACAACTTCCAGTCGAATATTAAACTCTTTTGGAGCTTGATTAATTCGGCTCGGGGGAAATCGGAGAAAACTAAATTAAGCGCGGTGAGCGATGAGTCTGGAGACTTAATATGTGAGGAAGAAAAAATGCTTGATAGATGGAAAACTTATTTTGAAAGCTTGTTTGAATGCGAAGATATTTGTCGTGAGCCAGAAAGCATGAGTAAAGATGCAAGTAGCGAAGATGAAAGTGTGATTAGTATGAGTGAAATAATGAAGGCTTTAAAAAGTATGAAAGCGGGAAAGTCAGCAGGTTGTGATAGAGTGTCGATAGAAATGCTGAGGAGAGGAGATGGCGTGGTGGGTAGTCTGTTGTACCGTCTTTTCAATGCATGTTGGAGTAGCGGCCGAGTCCCGGAAGATTGGGTCAAGGCCGTTATCGTCCCTCTGTACAAAGGAAAGGGGTCACAGCAAGACTGCAAAAACTACCGCGGTATCAGCCTCCTTAGTGTTGTCGGCAAAGTATATGCGAAGATTTTAATTGAAAGGGTATTGAATGTTACGAATGACAAAATCTGGGATGTACAAGCGGGATTTCGAAAGGGAATGGGATGTACGGATCAGGTCTTTTCACTACGGTCCATCTCAGAAAAGTTCTTGGCGGTGAACCAAAAGGTTTTCTGTGCTTTTGTGGACCTGGAAAAGGCCTATGATAGGGTAGATAGAAAGGAGTTGTGGACGGTGCTGTCTATGTATGGAGTGAGCAGTAACCTGGTGCAGGCTTTGAGGTCCCTTTATGAGGGTTCCAAAGCCTGTGTCAGAATCAATGGCGCATACTCGGCCTGGTTTAACATCTCTAAAGGTGTTAGACAGGGCTGTGTTGCCTCACCATGGCTGTTCAATCTATTCATGGACAGTTGTATGTGGGATTTGAAAGGGTATGATAAGGGTTTGCGTGTGCAAGAGTTGCTAATCAAATGCCTCTTATATGCCGATGATCAAGTTATACTTGCCCCATCGGTACTTGAGTTGCAGGAGATGGTGACAGTGATGAATGAGGGATTTAAGCAAAAGGGGATGAAAGTAAATGTTACCAAGACCAAGGTCATGGTGATAGAGAAGGATGAGGAGATGACTGAGTGCGTGATAAATATAAATGGTGAATTAGTAGAACAAGTGAGCGAATTTGTGTACCTGGGAAGTATGTTTACAAGAGATGGTAAGTGTGAGAAGGATATCGAGAGGAGGGTGAATGCGGGCAATCAAATTAATGGGGCCCTGTACTCCTTTGTAAGCAGACAGGGCATTTCACAAAAAGCCCGGCTGGCTGTTCACAATGGAGTGCTGGCACCTACCCTGATGTATGGTAGTGAATGTTGGGTGTGGCAGGACAAGCATGTAAGTCGTGTAAATGCAGTTGAAATGCGCTCTTTGCGTAGTATGTGTGGTGTGAAACTGATTGATAGAGTAAGAAATGAAAAAATCAGAGAGAAATGTGGAATAAAAGAAGATGTAGTGACTAAGATTGAAAAGGGCATGCTTCGATGGTTCGGTCATTTGGAAAGGATGGATGAAAGAAGATTGACGAAAGAGATATACAGATCGAAAGTGAGTGGAAGGGTCGGAAGGGGCCGCCCTAGGCGTACTTTTTCGAATCAAATCGGAGAAATACTGGAAAAGGGCAGAATCTTAAGTACCCGAAACCGACGTGCGTGCATGACTCGATGTATGAATGTTGGAGAAGCGAAAGAAATTTGTCAAGATCGTAGCAAGTGGAAAGAAGTGGTCTCTGCCTACCCCTCTGGGAAACAGGCGTGATTTAATGTATGTATGTATGTATGTAGTTTTTCCCGAGACTTCGTTCACGCGAAAGTTATTTATGTTTTCTTCCTCTTTAAGGCTTGTAGTACTGTTAGGCGATGGGCTTGAAACCTGTCACCAATACGCTGGTAAACACATCTTAGCCTAATTGTGCAAAATGTGGTTACAGAATTATCAACAAGTTTTTAGGGTTGTAGGTAATTCTGTAGCTCTGCCTACCTCTCTGGGAGCGAAGGCCTGAGTTTATGTATGTATGTATGTATGTATGAAAGATTTTTGACATGGCAAAGGTCATAATATGTGTCAACAAAGGATCAAGAATATCTACGTCACAGAAATTCACCCATGTCAACATGCTACAATTTTTCTTTCCTTCTTTATCGTTTTATTTTTAACCCCCGACGCAAAAAGAGGGGTGTTATAAGCTTGTGTGTGTGTGTCTGTGGCACCGTAGCTCTTAGACGGATGAAGTCGATTTGGATGCGGTTTTTTTTATTTGAAAACACGTTTTGTAGCGGTAGTTCCTAGATATGTTTTATAAAAATCGGTCCAGCCATTTTTGATATATTGAACTTTTAGAGGGTCCCGAAGGCCCCCAAAATAACGGCAACACCTACTTTTAGAGCTGAAATCCCGGTAAGGGCAGATATTTGTGTGATGAACGCGAATATTTGTTCCAAAGTCATGGATGTTTACCATGTATTTAAGTATATATTTCTCTATATTAGTATTTATATCGTTGTCTAGTACCCATAGATAGAACAAGCCCTAGAGCTTAGTTTGGGACTAGGTCAATTGGAGTGACATTGTCCCCTGATATTTATTTATTTATTTAATTATCTCTCCTTATTTATTTATTTATTTATCTTGGGGACCGCTTTGTAAACGAAATAATATAAAAATACCCAGCTACTTAGCGCTCCCCCGACGTGTCGACACTTGTATCAAAAACTATTACCTACTTATAGGTAAGTTAAACTTATAGGGCCAATACTTATTATTTTTTACTTTTCAGACGTTTTAAACGTTGAATTATCAAAGGCATTAAAACCTGATATAACAACTTTATGAAGCATTTTTTTAAGCGCCTCACTTTCATCTAAATATAACTTTACGACGAGCGGAAATAAATGCAATAGAATAACATCACATGTGATTATCAAATACCTACCAATTTTTAAATATTTGCGCATCCAATGAACTTAAATACATCTGAAATGTAAGCATCCGTTTTAGTAGGTCATGACTTCTATTATAATTATAGACAGTTGACATCTTTCAAATAATAATCACATGGGTAAGTTGTAGAAATTAGAAATTGAAATAAAATAGAGGTATAATATCATAATTAATACATTGCGACTAAAACAGTACCTTATTAGTCTGTCCGCTACAGACTTCAATTACGACGGAATAGCTAAACATAGCGTTTCCAGCTATTCTCTCAAGTAATCATACCTTAGTACAGTATCTACTCGTATAAATGACTAATTCTAGTCTGTTCTCTCACATAATTGTTTATGAGATGAATACATCGTATTTATAGAGGATTATTCACTAAGTAGGTAATTTGTTAGTTGAGTGCAGTTATGTTAAGAATATTAGGTAATATGCACGTATATTCTACAATACATAATAATATAATATAATATAATATAATATAAGAATACAAGATAATAAATACCCTTTTAAAAATGAACAAAAGCACCGACCGTATCGAAAAGAAAGTAGACAAGATAAAAATGACATAATTTTTATTCTATGTGATATTTGGATATAAAACATAAAATGAACTAAAATATAACACCTTTTCAAGAACTAATTTTAAGAAAACTGTCGTAGACCTCCTATTTAGCCTGCAATCTTACTTTCTTTTTGATGTCCTTCATTAAGTTTTGGACGACAGTAGGTATTTGCTATTTTTCCTGACACTCTGTTCCACTTTTTTTTAAAGTCCTCGACTGATGTTGCAGCTTTGACATTCTTTTGGAGCTGCCGCTTCATAATAGCGCAGTAACTTTCGATAGGGCGGACTTCAGGGCAGTTGGGGGGGTTCATGTCTCTTTCGACTATATCAACCTCGTGGGCCTTATACCATTCCAGTGTAGCTTTTGAGTAATGGCATGATGCCAAGTCTGGCCAAAATAAAATAGGCTTCTTGTGTATTTTAATGACAGGCAGTAGTCTTTTTTTCAAGCACTCCTCACGATATACTTCAGCGTTTAAGTTACCTGTGGTGAAAAAGGATTTCGAACGCATGCCATATTGACAAATTGCTTGCCAAATTAGTATCTTTTTACCGAATTTCTCAACACTGAAGGCTTTATCTTTTCGAGAAACCGTTTTACCAGCGAGTACAAAACTAAGGTCGGGCAATGTTTTAAAATCTAATTTGTAGTATGTTTCGTCGTCCATAATAATACATTGCGTTTTCTTGGTTAATACACGATCATATAGTTTTCTTGTTCGTTTTCTAACGGTTGCCACTTGCTTTTCGTCTCTTTTAGGTTGTTTCTGTTTTTTATAAGTCTTTAGGTTACATCTTTTTTAATTCACCGAACCATTGATGGAGAAGTTTTAGCAGCATTTTGGACAGAAACAGGTGGATTTTGTAAAAAAATGCGTACAACTCTTTTTTGCAATGCAGGGTCCCGAGGTCCTCGTTTTCTGCCGCTCTGAGGCAGGTCTTCCAAAGTTAAGGTGTTGCCGAACTTAGTTATCAACTTGTGTACTCCTGCAGGCCTGACAACATACTTTTTAGCAAGTTTTCTTATTGTTATACACTGAATTTTGCACCAGTCGTCCGAAATCTTTTTTCTAGTTTCTAACTGAATCTGTCCCATTTTGACAATTTGGTAAGAAAAGACGTATTGCTTTTGATATATCGTACCCAAGAATAAGGTTTACAATCAACTAAAAACTTTTCGTAAATCGGAGTTGAGTATAAGTATTTATACGACCTTAAAGTTGTCTACTTTCTTTTCGATACGGTCCTTATGTGTAATATATAAGTAGGTAAATGATTTAAACAGAATATATGTCTATATAAATTGTTATAATGCACTGTATATGCAAATTTTAAGAAATTAAGAAATTGAGCTTTGCAATTTAAACGTATTCAAGTCGTCCTCTCCACTCGTACTAATATCGCGGTGCCCAAGGTCCACGATTAAGTTTTATTATATAACAACTAAACCTTAAGTTAACTTAATATCCTGTAAGCTAATATTGTGGAATGCAAATAAATGATTGAGTATTGAGTATTGGATTTTTTTAAATTGCATTTCCTAACAAAATATAAAAATACTGTTTAAAGAGATCACCAAAGGTGAAATAGAAATTAAAATCAGCCAAAAAATCGGATTATACAAGCATTTTAAACTGCTAATTCGACATCGATTAGAGATAGAGATCCAATACGCCGTGTGACGTCATGATTGGATCGCCTTCGATACTAACTCTATGTTAAATTCGGTTTTGATAGAAAAACATAGGAACAAATCTTTGTTGTCTTATCTTGGTTTTATTTATATTTATTAAAAAATAAAATTTGGCTTCGTCTGGCACTAGTTCAGTAGTTTTTAGGGTTCCGTCCGTCCGTCCGCAGCCTAGCTCAGTGACTCTTAGTACTAGAAAGCTGTTATTTAGCATGGATATACAAAATATTAGTCACGCCAACAAAGTGGTATATTAAAATATTGTTTTTATTTTATTTTAACCTCCCCTACACCGTAACGTAGGGATGTATTTTTTTCTCGTCTACCCGTTAGTGTGGTCTGTCGTTGGATAGGTCTTTCAAAAATATTGCGGGTTTGTGCAAACAATTTTTTGATTAAGCGATCCGTTTATGAAATATTAAGCTTTAAAGCGCTAAATGTTAACTGATAAGTAAAAAATGTATCATTTTGCAGAAATAAAATTATTTTCTTTCTTTCTTTCTTTCTTTCTAAATTTAACAAGCCAAAACAAATACTAAAAATCTGGGTAATATCTTCTATGAAAGCGCATATAACGAATTTAAAAGAAAAACTATTACGACTAAGTAGACTTGATTAAAGCACCATTACATTACATTAAATTAAATTACGTTACATTAAATCACGCATGTTTCCCACAGCAGGTAGGCAGAGTCCACTTCTTTCCACTTGCTACGATCTTGACAAATTTCTTTCGCTTCTTCAACATTCATACCGAGTCATGCACACACGTCGGCTTCGGGTACTTAAGATCATCATCATCATCAGACGTCCACTGCTGGACAAAGGCCTCCCCCAACGCTCTCCACTCAGACCGGTCTTGTGCTTTTCGCATCCACCGCTTTCCCGCGATCCTTATCCTTATCCATCTTGTTGGAGGCCTACCCACAGCTCGTGTCCCGGTCCGCGGACGCCACTCAAGAACTAAAGATAATAATAATAAATAGAAGTTTTTTTGAGATCGTTTTTGTGAAGTAACGGTTTTGGAACTCTAAACTGAGCATGGTCAGACATGCTCTTGCCCGGTTTTTGTTTGTTTTTTGTAAGACGTATGTACTCGTAAGTAAACGTTATTTCTGTCTTTTTATTTCTAATTTAATATGTTTTTGTATTTCATCTGTTACTCAGCATATGGCATAGCAGTTTTATGGATAGCCTAATTATTAAAGATTTTGTACCTACGTTAACTAGAACCAGCGCCCATCCAGCGACTAAGAACTTGAAATTAAATTTAAGCTACTCCCGTTATTTCTTCCTGTAAGTAGGGAATCGGTTTGTCACTGTGAAAAATTGCCTCTTTTAAATAACCGTTTTTTTTTGTCATTGATATTTTAAGCATGTAAGTGAAATGCAGTTGAAATGCGCTCTTTGCGTAATATGTGTGGTGTGAAACTGATTAATAGAGTAAGAAATGAAAAAATCTGAGGGAACTGTGACTAAGATTGAAAAGGGCATGCTTCGATGGTTCGGTCATTTGGAAAGGATGGATGAAAGAAGATTGACGAAAGAGATATCGTCGGTGAAACTACAAAACCACGTAAGTAACATTTTAAATAAGGAGCAAAATGCACCTTTTCATACGACATTAAGGTTTATTTTGCTATATCAAAAATTTGTTACTTATGCGATTTTGCAGTATCACCGACGATATACAGATCTAAAGTGAGTGGAAGGGTCGGAAGGGGCCGCCCTAGGCGTACTTTTTCGAATCAAATCGGAGAAATACTGGAAAAGGGTCGAATCTTAAGTACCCGAAACCGACGTGCGTGCATGACTCGATGTATGAATGTTGAAGAAGCGAAAGAAATTTGTCAAGATCGTAGCGAGTGGAAAGAAGTGGTCTCTGCCTACCCCTCTGGGAAACAGGCGTGATTTAATGTATGTAGGTATGTATGTATGATATTTTATCGCTAAAGTATACGTGTGGAACTGTCATTTTCACTCCTCCCGAGAAGTGAGACTTGTGTAAAATGACATAAGAACATTTCGCACTAGTATCAAAACATTTAATTTGCATTTTTTGTTTAAAACTCAAAATCTCATTCTTATGTAAAAACAGAATGAAATCACAAGAGTTATGAACTGGAATCCTTTCGCCCGCAAACTTGAATCGGACCAAGCCAATGCATAGCAATGCTCTAAAGTTTAAGGCACGCCAACCCAAGTTAGTAGATTAGCAAGTAGAGGGAAGTAGGTCGTGTCGAGGAACGACAAGATTTTAAAGTTGGAAACTTGAGTGGGGCACTGTACGTCGCTGAAATATATAGAGTGGTTGGGTACTTCGATTGATAGATTCTTCCATTCATTAGATGAAGATCGTTTATTTGGCGTCAAAACATAAAACAAATACAATAAAAATGTTTCTTTATTGCGCTTCGGAAATCCGTGAGAGGTTTATTATGTAGCATGAATGAATTCGCCTCGCTCACATCATAAGTATAAATAATTATAACAATAACCAATACTTAGGTGTTTTATTTATTACAACCAATACCAACCAATATCCATTCTCGTTGAATGCTGTAGTGTAGTAGGTACTCTTTAGACTGTGTTCTTGCATAAGTTCTTGTTGCTACTATTTATAATCCTTGTTTGTATGTCATGCGATAATTTGCTTAAAATATTCATCATGTCAGCCGAAAGACGTCCACTGCTGGACATAGGCCTCTCCATAGGGTCCGGTGCTTTTCGCATCCACCGCGCTCCCGCGATCTTTACAAGGTGGATGCTCTTGTTGGAGGCCTACCTACAGCTCGTCTCACGGTCCGCGGACGCCACTCAAGAACCTTCTGACCCCATCGGCCATCAGGCCTGCGAGCGATGTACCCCGCCCACTGCAACTTAAGTTTACCTATTCTTCGGGCTATGTCGAATATATATATGCAAAATATTAAAATATTAGGCAACATGTATTCTCACGTCCTTCTACCATATACATTAACATATTTAGGTAAGACATAATATCTTGGTTGATTTTTTTAATTTTGAAAGTTAGTGGGTCTACTCTTAGTTGTTAACAATTTTATTTTATCGCATTCTTATTACAGAGGGAAGTGTATGTATATTTGATATGTTCAATAAAACGTAGACGTATATGTAAAGTGTATATTTTGTACCGTAATAAGTAGCGGATTGATATTTATCGGTATTTGACACAGATCACAGAAACAAGGGAGATATGTTATGGGGGCGTGGTTCTTGTCGCCTCGATATGGTCAAATTGACCATATCGGCACGAGGCGTGTCAAGCGTTGACACAGTCACTCACTGAACGCTGTCAGTATAGAAGCTCCGTTTAAATGATAAAATGACTGTATGTAGCGTGAAAGTGTGCAAAAATCGAAATACAAACGTTAATATAAAATCAAAGGGCATAACTTACCACCGGTAAATTTTGTTTTTAAGCATTATTTATATTTTTAAATGAATATTTTATATTTGAATGGATTTCAGAGCGTAAGGTTGTGAAAGTTGTGTTGACGTGATTTCTATCGACTATCGATAAATGGCTTATTCTACAGCTATCAATAGAATTCAATGTGTTAATAGTTCTAGTTATTTATCACTACCACGACACGCTTAAAACAGAAGAAAAATAATTTTAACAAATTTTCACGTTATACAAAATTTAATTTTCTTTGCAATATTAACGAACGACGAAGGACTCTAGCAATTCAAATATAAGTAGGCAAATCATACAATTAAGATAAAAATAAATTAACCAACCACAAAGGCAAAGGGCTCTGGCTCAGTATTGAGCTGTGTTTGCACACAGCGCTGATTGACAGCTCGCGCCGACTCACTCTTAAAAGGATTCAAGCCTAAAGGTTGGATGGTAGAGATTGCCCCAAGTATTAAGTCTATCTTTCTGTTTTAAGTAATTTGTACCATTTATGAAATAAAGTTTACATAATTAAGTCGGTAAACTACTGGTTTGTCCCAAACTGAGATCTTGTGACGTGACACTCAACCGAACCCATTTTATTAGTATATTTGTATTAACATCATAAAGTCCAAGTTTACAATTTAGACTTTTATGTACTAATCAAAACGAAAATCTTAAACAGCTCCAGAAAATTTAACCAAAGAAATTCGGCCATTTTTTTGTTACGTTCTAATATAGGTATCGTTCCAAATTTAAAATCTTATGTATAAATTTTACGCAAACCGTATTCTTGCTAATAAAATATTATTCTATTCTAACAATAATATATTAAGTTTAAATGATGTAATTGTATTAACCTAGTAGTAAAATAATAAAAATAGTCCTTATTGCCTGTAAATTGAATAGTACCTATATTAACGTTGCAAACAAGTTTGAATTGTTTATCGATATATTTTGAAACATTCCTTGTGGCATCCCTAAGTGGACGATAGGAGAGAAACGCACACCTCTTGAAAAAAGTATAACTAGATGTCGCTGTGTGTGGGTAGTCCTTAACCTGCTGAACATAGGGACTACTATCTTGGCGCCATCTAGCTCTGAGGAACTAATTAATTACTCGTCGCATAGATGGCAGCTAAGTGACGAGTAAGCGCTACCTTACGTTCAGTGACTGAACTACGATGGAAAAAAAACGATCTTTCAGCATTTTTCAACCTTGAGAACTTAGTATAAAGCTTAATTTTCTGCTACTATCAAAACTATGTTACGGCGTTTTTAGTTCGTAAGCTGTAACCAATTATGAGGAGGTTGTTTTTGTAGTAGTTAATAGAGCGTAAGCGTAAGACGCACACATGTTTAAAAGTGGCGACACCGGGTCTTGTACGAATTGGCGTTCATGACATATCTCCCTTGTTTCTGTGATCTGTGGTATTTGACTAATAAATAATACAAAAACTAAAAAATAATGAAAGTGAAATAATAAAGGGGTCTCGGTGACAGATTGAGTGTTTACAACTAGGTGGGCGTAATATTTTGAGCGACATCACGGAGCAGACTGATTAGAAAATGGCAGCCAGAGAACGCATTCACGACGACGCCATTTGGCTTGGCGCGGAGGCGTGACGTTCTCGCGCGCTGCTCTATTCGGCTTGTTTCAAAGGTCGTGAATGCCTAGCTTATTTCATGTTATCTAAAAGGTGCTGGGAGCTCGTCGTGCGCCTGCGCCGACAGCTGGAACTGCTGCCGGCGCCGGCTGCAGGCCGCGGCGCGGGGGCGGCGCGTACACAGGTTCTGCCGCTGCACCCCCAACTATCCCAGGAGACCCAAATTCTTGATGATTAGAAGGAAACCATTTGAAATAGTGAGTTATACTTAAGGTTGAAGCAAAACGAGCGTTATTTGGTCGCTTATTTTTGGCCGTGTAATCTCTGCTTCTTATAAAAGTTCAAATCTTTTTGCGTCACGGTGTGATCAAACAGGGCCGGTATTTTAAGCGGTAAAAACGATATCATATTTTACCTGTGATGGAATGGTCATTACTGTCAAGTAAATAAGAGCTACCAAAACGTTGACACTGCAATAACAGGTCAAATACAATTTAGGTTTTACCGCCTAGAATAGAAGCGTAAAACTTTTGTATGAAACCGAATGTAGCAGATATTACACGACCGAAATCAGTGACTCACAAATCAAAAAACTACGCGCGTTTGGCTTCTCTCTATAGCTGTTACGAGAGTGTTTTTATCAGATTTTAGTTTGAACCTCCGTTTAGTCAACTCAACGGAAAAACGTGGCCACTTTTTTCGGTCAAATTACTCACTCATAGGTCAATTGCTATTAAATTATTTCATATAACCTATAAAATTACCATCCTTCGATTTTAAGACAGTACTTCAATTGACAGTACCTCATTTATAGCAATGAGGGCGCCACTGAATTTGGAATGCATGAGTAATATGAGACAATGTGATACTGTGCTAACATAAGTAACTTACTAATAAATAAAATGGTTGAGTAGTTGTGAGTTGAGACTTATTTTTTACTTTTAAATTTTAAATTTATAATTAACACCGTTTCTGTATTAGGACGTATCCAAATTCTATTTAATGTGATTGTCTTGCGCCGATACAGGAAAGTATATATTTTTTTTTAATTAAAGAGTTTCTTGCGGCGTGTCTTCTCAGCAGTGGTCTCCCTCTTGGGAAGCACTGGCAGATTTTTGATGTATTAAGTTGCCTTGTAAGGATAGCGGGAAAGCGGTGGATGCGAAAAGCACAAGACCGGTCTGAGTGGAGAGCCTTGGGGGCGGCCTATGTCCAACAATCAGTCTTTCGGCTGACGTCATGATGATGATGATGATGATGAAGTTGCCTTTTATCTTTTTTAATATGTATTTTATTTCAAATCTAATAGAGTCTATTTTATTCCAGCATTGCATTTGCCGGAACGCCACACGGTCATCACCGAAGAATCCAAGGCTCGTTGGTTGCATTAAGACAGTAAGTATTATTTACATATTTTTTTTTCTACCTATTTTACTATACTTTTAATACTACTTAAAATTCTGAATGTTAAAGTTATGATAGTTGGACACTATCATTTAAACGACTGAACGAATTCCGATTAAATTTGGCGTACTCTATTTTTATGGTAAGGAAAAGGCACACGAATACACAGGCCACCTGGTGGTAAGCATAAGTCAAAGACACATAGACATTACAATTATCAAGACTTCAATCTCAAGACCGCAACCCTAAAACTCCAAATACATTGAGAACTGAGATAGATTGCCTTTATGGTAGTAATTTCACCGATTGCTATAATCCCACAGCGGAATACAACAATGCGAACACTTCTGCTTAGATCAATGGATTAGTGAACGCGATCCAGAGGAACCTTGCACAAGCTCAATATTTAAGTTCTCGTGGAATAGTTCATTATTTCAGAGGCCAGGAAGCAAGC
Organism: Acleris emargana; assembly: GCA_927399475.2. NCBI lineage: Eukaryota > Metazoa > Arthropoda > Insecta > Lepidoptera > Tortricidae > Acleris > Acleris emargana. The sequence continues at coordinate 4,973,522 of OV656858.1, forward strand.
ATTAGTTGGACGAGTGACAGCGGCTTAGGTTCTTGATCTAGTCTTACAACTATTTCTTAAAAGGATACAAATAATGCGAAAAGCACAAGACCGGTCTGAGTGGAGAGCCTTGGGGGAGGCCTATGTCCAGCAGTGGACGTCATTCGGCTGACATGATGATGAATATACAAATAATTCTTAGTGGTAGTAAGACCTTGTGCAGAGTCTGTCCGGACCTTTGCCACTATACCATAAACCCACTGCCAGTTGTGTTCCATTGTGGGGATAAAATAACCGGAGAAATTACTAGCATAGAAGCATTCCATCTTATCACAGGGTTGGCAACGCAGTTGAAGTCTTAGGACTGCAATCTTCAGATCGTAGTATTAAGAATTTCAATGGCATGCGTCTCAAGTCCTACTTACCTTCTCGTGGCCTAAGTGCTCGTGTTCCTTGCTGCTATTAAAAAGTTCTTGGTTCAATACTGCTCAACTCAAAATTGTAGCAAATATTTGAGTAGGGACATAATCTGAGTATCTTTGTTTACGGACTTAAGATGCTGTAGGGATAAGCCTAGTTTAGGACGCTGTGTGTGTTATAAGTAGCATTATACGTCAGGAATTAACTCGATGATTTATTGCATACCTAAACAATTATTTTCTTTAGGTACCTACTGTTATTTCTGGTTCAAAGTTTTAAAATAACGCACGAACTGATTTGGATGAAACAGGTTTTCTAGCGGTGTGGTTCTTTGGCATGTTGTATCAAAATCTAAGTTTTATAATGGGATCCGTCCAGATCGGTATCACTATCTTCTATCTTAACCTATCGCCGAGCACCAGTGTTCACATTGATATGTTCCGGTGTAAGACAACAGGTAAAATTACTAGCATAAAGGCATTCCATCTTATCCTCGTGGATTTGGAGTTCTAGGATTGCAGTTCTGAGATTGTAGTCTTGAGAATAACAATGTGCTCGTTTATTTTCGACAGGCCATAAACTTTTTTCTTTTTAAACCCCGAGCCAAAAAAAAGGGTTGTTTACAAAGTTTGACATGTTATGTGTGTGTGTGTGTGTATGTCTGTCTGTCTGTCTGTGGCACCGTAACTCTTAAACGCATGAACTAATTTGGATGAAAGCTGGTTTTCTAGCGGTGGTTCTTAGGCATGTTTTATCAAAATCGGGTTAGTCGTTTTTGAGATATTGAGCTTTTAGGGGGTTAAAAGCCCCCGATCTTATGGTGACATCTACTTTCACAGCTGATAAATCTTAAACGGCCAAACCAATTTTCATGTAATCTTGCCAAAAACAACCCCGATAAAATGTAGTTTTATTTAAAAAAAGGTAACGAAAAAGCTACGATGCCACAAACAGACACTCAGATACATAGACATAGAGACACACGTTATAAAACTTAACACCCCTATTTTATTTTATTTTATTAATTAACCCCCTGTCGCAAAAAGAGGGGTCGTCAAAAATCCATGTAAACCTAACCTAACCTAACCTAATATGCCTTTTGTTTTAGCCATGCCCATGTCGAAATGCCGCACATCCTATCACAAAGCCTGTTATTCCCATTTCTCACACTAAGAGCGTAAGTATTCTGTCTTTGTTTTTTTAAATCTCATAAAACTAGTGAGATGACAAAAAATAAGGCAAACGATCATATGATAAATAATATATTTATTGTTATATTCTTCTCCCGGGCCATTCTTGTTCGGACATCTTTCGTTTTCATCGGAATGTCATAGTTATATTTAAACTAGCTGTCCGCACCCAGCGCTGCTGACCAGGTGTAAAAAAAATTGACATACAAAAGTTATGAAGTGTACTTTACGACCTATTCTCAGACCTACGGAATTTACACACAACATTTCATAAGAATCGGTCAAGCCGTTTCGGAGGACTTTTGTTACAAACACTGACACGATAATTTTACATATCAGGTATAATTAAGTGCTATAATTAACACTAAGATGTACACTTTTTTTAAATATTTTTTTTCGAGCTTCTTAAAAAAACTTAAATCTCAAATATCTCAGAAACAAATAATTTTCGGCCAGGGTACTACATGACCATTGGCTCCAAATGAGCTCTACTGTGCCTCCTGAAAAGGTTTGTATCGAATATCCAGTCACCCTGTATATGATATTATGACTTATCTTATCAAAAAAACATTAAACAAAACCATACATTTATAAAACAGAATGTGTACAAACAAGAATGTGCCAAGACAAGGATAAAGCCCCATTTACATTGGTCAAGGGCAGTGGACAGTGAACAATTGACAGTGTACTGGAGAGTTATTATGACCTGGCTATGTAGTTAATTTTACGGCGAGCGTAAAGGACAGAGCTAAAGCAGTTATATAGCTCTGTCCTTTTCTCTCAGCGTAAACTGAACTGCAAAACTACGTCATAGTAACCCCCCACTACAGTGGCTCCGAATAGAATCGCTGTCTATTTTTCCACCCCACTGTCCTTGCCACTGTACATGCCACTGACCTTGACCTTGAATTTTAATTTATTTACAGGAGTGCGCATGTGTCAAGCCGAAACAATATCAAGACAAAACGGTTTACACCTCCCCGGTTAAAAGTGTGTGTAGATTCACCGTTGACGCCTATTTCACGTGATACAATTTGTTAAATAACCTCAATTACAACAGTATCACGCTTGAATAAAAAACGTGAAATGTAAGCTCTTGTTTAATTAAAATTAATTAAACCCTTGATATTCTTAGAGGTAATTAACACTTGGGACGTTGGAGGGAAAGGAACAGTAGGTCAGATTTTTGTGTGTACTTCTTTTTTTTTACAAGCTTTCATGTAACTTACAACTACGTGTAATGTATATGCGGATCAGATCTTGCAAGTTAAATTTGACCCACTTATCAAGGACCAATTGAGCTGAATCGATCGATCTGGGTCTGATGATGAAGACGAAGGGTTGCCATAGGAACTCCTAAATTACAAATGATAAACCCGTCGTGTAAGGGCTCGTTAGAATCGTCTTAAGAGTCCTTAATGACTGTACAAAACAAGTACAGTCAGCAAAAACACTAGTCCTAAAAAAAAAATTTTTGACCGGAACTTTTTTACGCCCATCTAATCAAATGTTGGAAGTTAATTTTAACCTACTTCTAATTGTTGGGTTGACTTGAAATTTGGCATACTTTTGCATTTCCGATGACAATACAATAATATGGTACCGTCGAGCTGGTCATGATGATGGAGACAGAATGTGGCTAATGGAACCCCTCAATGGCTCACAGTAGTTTCACCAAGTTTGACTTCATTTGACCAGTCTTTTGATAGCGAGTTTATAATAAATACAGTCTTAATTAAAGCGTGTAGTGATAATAATTTTGTACGTTTTGTACGTAATATTACCATATGAGCTCTTGCAATAATAAGGGAGTAGGTAACCTATCCTTTTTTTACCTTTCAACAGTACCCGTTAAGGATCACTTTATATATTATATTTAAAAAAAATATTCTCGTCTATCATCATGTCAGCCGAAAGACGTCCACTGCTGGACATAGGCCTCCCCCAAGGCTCTCCACTCAGACCAGTCTTGTGCTTTTCGCATCGACCGCTTTCCCGCGATCCTTACAAGGTCGTCACTCCATCTTGTTGGAGGCCTACCCACAGCTCGTGCCCCGGTCCGCGGACGCCACTCAAGAACCTTCTGACCCCATCGGCCATCAGTCCTGCGTGCGATGTGCCCCGCCCACTGCCACTTCAGTTTAGCTATTCTTCGGGCTCTCGTCTATAATAATGGTATTAAAAAAAAATGTTATCTAGAAAAATAAAAAGATTAAGTTCACCTTTATACTACTTTTATTAGTGTATATATTTTAACTAGCGATCCGCCCTCGCTTCGCTTCAGTTTATGTGAATTTTCTGTATCACCCGTCCAAAATCCAGAAGTTATTATAAATATATTTTAATATACAATTACGTTTCTCTCTTGAATCACTCTATCTATTGCTGAAAACTGCATTAAAATCCCTTGCGTAGGTTAAAAGGTACAGACGTACAGACAGACGTACCTACAGACGGGGGAACCTATCGATGTTTCGAAAAACTTTTGTTCGCTGTTACGTTTGCGTAGACAAGATAAAGCTTTTGAATTTGAAAAAATATATATTATTGATTAAGTTTCGGGTTTAGGCCAAGGATTTTTGTCTATTAGATAATCCTCAATCCTATAATACGCTTTAGACATTAACTGCCCTGCCCTGCCCGTGTGGTTACCGGGATAGAATAGTGCCACTCCATTTCTTCCCGTGGATGTCGTAAGAGGCGACTAAGGGAATATAGGCTTGTAGTACTGTTAGGCGATGGGCTTGCAACCTGTCACTAATAAGCTGGTAAACATATTAGCCTGATTTTGCAAAATATGGTTACAGAATTATCAACAAGTTTTTAGAGTTGTTGGTAATTCTGTAGCTCTGCCTACCCCACTCTGGAAATGAAGGCGTGAGTTTATGTATGTGTATGTATGTACATTAACGACTTATTCAAGTAATTTTTGAGTGCTGGAAGGGGTAACTTTAAAAGTAGATTATCATTTAACATCATTTGGTGAAATTGGTACTAAATAGAATTTTACCTTTGACAGACAACTGTTTCTCTTTTACACCTCGAGCGAAATAATCTTAATTAGTCTGGAGATCAAAACTCCTTGGGCTTGGGAGCAAATTGGCCTGATAGGGTAGGGTAGGGTTTTCTCGGAGACTGCTTTACTCATAAACTACAAAATATAAACACTTGCTATAATTGATATTAGATTTCACGATCTTTTTTATTTACAAGAGCAAATATTTATTACAGAGATTTTATGCTGAGCAATAATGAACAATAGAGTGTTTATTTTTGAATTTTTAGCTGGTTCAATTACCGGGTGGGACAAGCGTTTTTTTTAATACCTAGTGTCTTCTTAAAGTTAAATAAACTTAAGCATTTACGGTAGTACCCCTTTCAGGGCCCGTAATTTTTTGATAATCAACCAAGGTTTAAACTGGTGTACAATAAACCACTGTTTAAAACAGACCTTATAAGTATTATTATACAGGGTGAACTCTAAATGGTAATACAAATGATCACTTCTGTGTTCTACCCACAAATATGAACAACTTTCACTATGGGTACCACTCTGAAATCACAAAAAAAAAACCAGCTGTCTCATAGAAAATTTCAATAGGTACTCGACCAAAATGTATGAAGCAGCTGTTTTTTTTTTCGTTATTTCAGAGTTGTACCCATAGTGAAAGTTGTTCATATTCGTGGGTAGAACACAGAAGTGATCATTCGTATTACCATTTAGAGTTCACCCGGTACTATAGGGATTTAATAACTTTAAAACATCAAGTTGTTGATAGGTTGTCAAAATTAAAAAGTCATAAGTATTGTAGGCAATTGTATTGGAAAAACGCAACCGTCCCTAATTATGCAGACAATCTCAAACAAATTGATCCAGCCCCAAACTAAGCTCTAGGCTTGTACTATGGGTACTAGGCTACGATAAACTTACTTAAGTATATAGATAAATAAATAGAAAACACCCAAGACTCAGCAACAAATACTCGTTCATCACACAAATATTTGCCCGTACCGGGGATCGAACCCGAGACCGCTAGCTTCGCAGGCAGGGTCACTACCGAGTGGGCTGTTGCATCGTCGATTCATGTATCCTTAAATTCGTTATATAATAATATAGATATTGCTTTTTCATTACAGCACACCAAGACCTAATTTATTATTTACTCCGTTAACATTAATAAATAAGAAGCAGTCACGAGATCCCGTCCTGAATTCTTGACTCGGCTCATTTGCCATTCCTACTTCGTTAGCTGCAAACAGATTACTTGCGTTGGTTGTATTTTTGTTAGAGGCGATTAACATTGGATTTGATTAACGTTCTGCTGAATTTATGTTTGCCTGGTACTACCTAAAGTATTCATTTTAGTCGTTTTGCCAGGGATTGCGTTGGTAGAAATTAGGGAAATCAATTTAGTAATTGTCACATAAGTATGTAAATACATTATGATACAAAAAGTTTTATTATTTATTATATATTTTTTTGTAATAAATAACTATATGTTTTCTATATTTGAATTTTCAACGCATTTCTTGAGTTTAATATCCACTAATAGATAGAACAAGATTTTTCTACACCCACTGAAGTAAGTGGAGTTAAAATACATACGAATAATCGGTGACTTTTTTTCAAATGCTTGAATTGTTTTTTTATTTTGCATTGCAGTGCGTTGCGTAACTTTTTTTTTAATAGGCCGAATTAGTGTCCCACTGCTGGGCAAAGGCCTCTCCCTCGGTTTCCAACCCTTTCTGCCTAGCCTGCGTCTGCGAAATACATCTAAGTTGTCCCATTATTTTGATAGTTTACCACAAAATAGCTGTCGATAGAAAACCTATCAAGACCACTAGCCAAAAAAAGCACAACATAGCAACTTAAAGTAATTATTAGTTATCTTTGAGATCAAAGCCTCATTGCAAATGATAACCTTAAATTAACCAATACGCAGCGAACTATTTCGATTATCCCAAGTGTTCCTCCGTAATTACTGCTCCGAGTAAACAGAGTAACTAATCTAAGTTGCTGGGATAACTCGGAGCTGGGTACGCATTGGCGGGGGGAGATAGTTTTAGGGGTTCCGTAGTTCAATTCGGAACCCTCACTTTTTTATTTGTCTAGCAATATTACTACTTTTTGTTACACATTTAAGATGTCTAGGACTATATTTTTTTTACATTATTCTAGTTTTCAGCATTGCAGAACATTGCGATACTTTTTAGGGTTCCGTACCCAAATGGTAAAAACGGGACTATTTCTAAGACCCCGCTGTCTGTCAGTCTGTCTGTCTGTCTGTCACCAGGCTGTTTCTCACGAACTGTGATAGCTAGACAGTTAACATTTTCACAGATGATGTATTTCTGTTGCCGTTATAACAACAAATATTAAAAATCGTATAAAATATATGTTTAAGGGTGGCTCCCATACAACAAACGTGATTTTTATTGATAAAGGTACGGAACCCTTCGTGCGCGATTCCGATTCGCACTTGGCCGGTTTTTTTAAATAGTCAGAATTAGTGTCCCACTAATCTCTGCTTTTCCAATCCTGTCCGTCTATAGCAACCTAGCAACTGCTCCCAGTAAACAGAATAACAAATCTAAGTTGATGGGATAACTCGGAGCTAGGTACACATTGACGTGGCGATGGGGGGAAATAGTTTTAAGGGTTCCGTCGTGAAACTAGGAACCCTTACTCTTGCTTTATTTTCTCATGGGACCTTTCGAAATACTTCAACCATTTAGGATATTTTGTCCAATTACCCTCTTACACATATAGCTTTAAATTAACATTTAAATGTTCAGTCGGGTTTCAAAATCTTTGTTTTGTACATAAAGGGTACCAACGGGGCCCTATTTTATCCATCCCTGTATCTGATAAACCTTAACAGGTAGGCAGAGAAAATTTTCACACAGTGGATTTCTGTTGCAGCTATAACAACAAAAAATAATAATGAAAACAAAAATGGGGGCCATACAAGAATGGTACGGAACCCATTTCTGTTCAAATCCGACTCACACTCGGCCAATTTTTTTGCTAGCTTGCCCTTCGAAGGACTAGTGCTTCCGTTACCGCACATACCTACTATTTGTTATAACCGATATATATTTTGTAACCCATTTAAAAAAGGAGTTAATTCTAATTCTAGTGGCATCTAAATATTTTTATTTTTCACTTTGACACTGATGTTTCATGAATCAGTTATGTCGTTCAAAATATTACAATTTTATTGAACTTCCCCTTTTGTATATTTAGCTTGCTTGAATATGAAAAAGGGAATTGAGGACAGGAAATTGAATATTGGACATTGATGCATCCGGGAGAGCGACGAATAACGAAATCTCATTTATTTTACACATACATTCGTGTTTACCGAATCATAACGTAAAATAAACTCACATTTGCGTTTTACGTTTTAAAGCCATAATTTTACTATGAGTAATAGAATAGAGAGAAGGCATACATACATAGCATGAAAACATAAATTTTTAATACCATCATAACTGAAATAAATTTTGGCCACAAACCAAACGGTTCATGTTTATCTTCTTTAACCTTACATAGTATAAAATCAAAGTCTCTTTCTGCTTCTGGCTGGTGGGTGGCTGTGTGTGTAGGTGGATCTGTGTGGATGTATGTGTGTGTGTGTGTGTGTGTGTTTGTGTGTGTGTGTGTGTGTTTGGGTGTGTGTGTGGCTGTGTGTGTGGGTGTGTGTGGGTGGTGTGGGTGGGTGTGTGAGTTTGTTACTCCTTCACACTGGATTAATACATTGGCTACTTTTATACTGGAAAACGTACAAGTTTCCTAGGAATAACGATAGTCAAAATCTACGCGGACGAAGTCGCAGGCAGAAGCAAGTTAAGTATAAAAATCTGGTTTATGTACTACGAGTGATACAAAAAACTCAAATCACTCAACTGAAGCGAAGCTTTAATTTAGATTTGCAAAACTACTGCTAAATATTTATAAGGAAATCCCTCATCTTTTTCCAACTAAACAAATATGGCAACCCTTTTCAAAGCGGCATTACGAGCGCACCCTTACTTAAGTTAGTTTTGATAACTGTTCCCTTAATTATCTTGCCACAAACGAGAAAAGTATCGATGAAAATAAAATACACGTACAGTCAAGGACTTTAATTGTTGAGCCACTATGGAACCCTGTCATAATGACAGCGTGAAACCACATGAAACAAATTACACTACAATTAATGGATAACGTTATGCGACAGGGTTCCATAGTGGCTCAATAAAGTCCTTAACTATACGTACAGCGCCTCTATTCTAGGCGCCAAAATCCAAATCGTATTTGACCTGTTATTGTTTGTTTTTCACTCGGCCGCTATTACTGTCAAGTAAATAAGAGCTATCAAAACGTTGACAATACGATAACGGGTCAAAAAAACATATTGAATAAAGGCCATGTCATCATCATCATCATCCTGTCAGCCGAAAGACGTCCACTGTTGGACATACGCCTCCCCCAAGGCTCTCCACTCAGAGCGGTCTTGTGCTTTTCGTATCCACCGCTTTCCCGCGATCCTTACAAGGTCGTCACTCCATCTTGTTGGAGGCCTACCCACAGCTCGTCTCCCGATCCGCGGACGCCACTCAAGAACCTTCTGACCTCATAGGCCATCAGTCCTGCGTGCGATGTGCCCCACCCACTGCCACTTCAGTTTAGCTATTCTTCGGGCTATGTCGGTAACCTTAGGTCTCCTGCGGATATCATCATTTCTGATTCTATCACGCAGAGAAACCCCCAGTATAGCCCACTCCATATCCCTCTAAAGGCAATATATGCAAGCCCTCTATATAACCCTCTATATGCAAGGCCAGGCCATGTCCTATGCGGTAAAAACCGTATGTTGTTATGGTATTGTTTTTTTTTCTATTGAGTGTAATATTTTAAGAAGTAGAGTGGTGATTTAACTTGCAATAGGTGCATTAAAATCGAAAGATAATTTCAAAGTCCTTAATATATTGCAAGTTTTAGACAAATACTTCGCGCTTGTAAACCAAAATTCACTTAATTGTGTGTGTATGTTTGTTTTATTGTTTACCATCATTTGAGCCAAAAACGTTTCACAAAAATAATTATCATTTTGTAATTCTTATTTTTCCGAAGCTGCGAGGAAGGATAAAAAGTACTTTTTATCCCGGAAAAATGGAGAGTTCCCGAGGGATGGGCGATAAACGACTTCGATGCGGACGGAGTCGCGGGCCAGCTTACTAACTTAAGATAGCGCAAGTGCATCTACGGGGCCAGTGCGTCAAATTAACAATATCTCCTAAAAAATATAATGGTTTGTCACACTTACCCCGTTAACAAACTTGCCCCACTTGTCTTTGCTTACTTATCTTGTTTCTGCTCCACTCCTGGGCAAAAGCCTCCATCAAACCTCTCCACAATTCCCTATCCAGTGACTCCTGAGCCCAGTCTTTGCAGAACTGATCCTGTTCATCCTGCCATATCCTTCTTGGTCTATGGTACCTCTTCTTCTCATGTGCCTAGGCAACAGCTAGTAATAAAATGTGTTAGTAAAAAATAAGGAAGTCTCTCAACCACCTGCCACCTCACTTGTGGGAGGAACTTGTGCAGGGTCCGTCCGGGTTGGTACCACCATCTTGTCCATTAACCTACCGCCAAGCAGCAGTGTTTTCATAGTTTTGTTCCGGTTTGGGGATAAGACAGCCGGTGAATTGACTAGCATAGAGGCATTCAACTTAGTCCTCAGGGTTGGCAACGCATTTGCAGTCTTAGGATTACGGTTTTGTGAATGCGAATGTCTATGGGTCACAGTTTCCACTTACCATCAGGTGGCCTGTGTGCTCGTTTTGCCTTACTATGCCATTAAATAAAAAAACCTTTCACTTGCCACAATCCAGGCAAACTCCCTCCCTTCCTCCACACTCATAAGTCTCCTCATATACGTGCGACAGTTTGGAGTACTCCTGTTTTTTTTTTTTTAATTCGTCCCCGATTTGACCGCGGAACTTTCGCCTTAACCTTAACATTATGTAGTCGCTCTAAAGCGAAATTTAAAAACGTTGTGGCTGAATGAGTCGTGAAGCCAAGTTCCTTAATGATTATAGTTAAATATCATTTATATAAATTATTTTACCGTGTGGTTGCCGGGTTAGAATAGTGCCACTCCATGTCTTCCCGTGGATGTCGTAAGAGGCGACTAAGGGAATAAAGGCTTGTAGTACTGGGCGATGGGCTTGCTACCTGTCACTAATACACTGGGAAACATCTTAGCCTACTTGTGCAAAATGTGGTTACAGAATTATCAAGAAGTTTTAAGACTTGTTGGTAATTCTTTAGCTCTGCCTACCCCACTCTGGGAATGAAGGCGTGAGTTTATGTATGTATGTGAATTATATTAAATGTGTATTTTATATGTAGGTAAGGTAAGGTGGGGAAAGATTGAATGGTTTTTTGATGAGATGGATAGTGTTGTGTTAAAACCCTCGTAAAATAAAAAACTATTTACTTCCTTTCAATTGCATAAATTGGTAGGTATGGGCAAGGGCTATATTTTTGTAATCTTTCGATAAAACTCGGTTACGCCTATTCTAATATATAAAAATAATAAAATCAAATTAAACTTTGTCTAAAAAATTGACGGGTTAAGATGGAATGGTCGAGGGGTAAGATTGACATAGTGTCTAAAGTCTTTTAAATGAATGCAAACGGTTACTGTTGCTCGTTATTGTATAGAATTCCTTAGATGATTTTTGCGTAAATATTCCTGATAGGTAACAAGAAAAGTGCAGTTGAAAAAAAAAGTATTTTACTCTTACCCCGCTTCACAGGGAAAACGACAGTGATACTCAAACTTTTTATTGTATATTCTTCATATAAAAAAACGTAAACACATTTTTTTTTAATATTAAGAAGATCAGTTTGGAATTAAAATAACAGTTGCATGGAAACAATTATTTATTTTATAAAAGAAATGAATACAAAAAAGTAAGTATTTTCTTGCAGCATGACTAATTTTGTCACAAATTAAGCCACTTACATGTAAAATATTAGAAAATAAATATGAATCTGTGTAACAAATTAAGACACATTTAAAATACAAAAATATACCAAATACTTAGTAATCTGTGTAGAAAATTTAGTCACAGACTTACTTACATTTATAGTATTAGAAATCCAAATAAGTACTTCTAGTAAACTTTAAGAGGTTTTTTTTCTCTCCAAACAAAAAAATACAGATTTATTATTGATTTCACACAATAGTTTCACACAACACTTCTTAGTTACTATTTATCTTATCGTTATATTAGGTCAGAAAATAAACCTTACGTTAATTATTTTTTTAAGTGCTAAGTTTGAGAATATGTGTCTTTTTCTATGACTTTCAAAAACGGGGGAAGATTGAAACATTACTATTTCAATGTTACCCCAGCGAAATTGGCTGGGTAAAGATTGAAACTTCTCGTAAATCTCAATATATGATTAATGGCTACACCTAGCAGAAGTAAATAAAAATAGAATCTCAAATAACACATAAATAGTCAGTCAGAACTTTTATACTCCCCTTATTAATCAAGTTATGAAACACGGGGTAAGATTGAAAATCGACGAATTCACCACGAAATGCCGACCTTCACAAAATAGCACATAACACACGTCTACTTACTCCGAGCGGGCACTGGCGAATGTGCGGCGGATCGTAACAAAATGGCGGCTTAATGGATGATACCAGCACTAAAAAATTTAAACCAAATAGGGAGTTATGTGAGACTTTTCATCTTTCCCCTTTTTTTATCTTCCCCCACCTTACCTTACCTAAGTTTATATTACTTTGAGTACCTACTGGTTTATTCGTTTAATATTTTTTTATTTATAAATATTATCATCTGTTTTTGATATTTTTTGTGCAAACTTGTATGTGTCCAACCCTATGCATTGTCCTAACTCATCTACTTCAGGGTTAGCTGGAAGAGATCCCATTTAGGGATACGTTCGCCTTTGTACATTAGTTTAATATTTATATTTTTGAGCAATCAAGAGTTTACATACATACATACAGACATACATACACATTTCAAGAATCCCACCTACCATCCATCATTCCATTCTCTACCTATTTTATTTAAAATAATCACCTTTTTACATCTTGTTTATCACAAAAGCTGTCACACAACATCAAAAACTCACTCAAAACCTACATGTATCCAGATCAAGAACGTAACATCTGCAAAATATTCCCATTTGATTAAAAACCTACCGCCTTGCAAAAAGCTCTTATACTCAAAATTGTTATTTAAGCTATTGTGTCGTTACTGCGACTGTCACAGTGCGTTTTGTCTGCGACCACAATGGTCAGGCGGAGAAGTTTACAGACCCCATTCATATTACGCGAAATATCGTCGCGTGCAAATTATTCTCGCTAGTTTTCCATTTTCAGCATGTACGTCATTCATGAAATTGAAAAGCTATGCAAAGGGTCCACGGAAAGAACATGTCTAGTCACATTAGTAACTTATTGAAATATCGCGAATTGAAAGTTAGGAACCATGACATTTTGTACGTAATATTCGTGTAGAGGTTTTTTTAAGAGTGAAAAAATACAAGTTATATGAAGATTTATATCTGATTCATAGGTAATAGTTCATTTCATCCTCTACATTTTCAGATTCAAAGCTCATTTTCAAAAAAAAAAGACTAGACATGTTCTTTCCGTGGACCCTTCATGTGGTTTCATGTTTTGTTTTTTAACAGTAAGGATTTTAATCCTTTTGCACGATATAATGAATAAAAAAAATACTTTTAAGCACTAGATAAACAACAATAAACGTAATTGTATAGAGCAAAGATATTGCACACATATTACATTATGATTAAAAAAAAAGTTAGGGGATAATCTTACATTAGTGCACCTACTCCTAAACTAAGCTCTAGACCTTCGGTAATAGTACCAGACAACAATAAACATACCGAAATACATACCAGTACCTAAGTGCTTGTACATAGGAAACAGTAGACACAAATATGTAATTACCTACCGGTAATCAAACCCGGCACCGCTTGCTTCTTAGGCAGCGTTACTATACTCGAAACTGTAATTAGATTCCAAAATCCTAACCTCAACCGACGCACATTCGCTGTGATTACTGCATTTTGGTTTAAGTGTAGGTATTTTTATCAATTAAATTGACCCTAATATTACTGGTTACACGAGTTCTCATTGATATGTTTATCAAATAATATTTTAATAAAGAAATAATCAAGATGGGAACTGTCAGATTTTGGAATCTAATTAGATTTTCGAGTATATAATAAGATTGACGCGGCGTCGTCAAATATTTGTCATATTTTGAAAATGCGGGAATATAAATTACTGGCTCGTTTCACTTCAATACATACTTACATAAACCAGAATTTATTATACGGGTTCATAAAAAACTTCCTTTTGAATCACTGTATCTATTGACAAAAACCGTGCTATGAATACTATCATACATATAAGCTTAGAACTCTCCTCTCTATTATTGGAGAGGGGCAGGCAGCAGGAAGTCACTTGCAAAGTCGGAGGGTAATGTGTTTATCAGCCTATGTAATGTATAATGTGTTTGTATGTATGTTTGTTCCTTCTTTTTTAAGGCAACTACATAGAATGCAAACGATCATTCAGGCCACCTGATGGTAAGTCGAAACGGTAACCCATAAACATTCGCATTCACAAGACTGCAATCATAAGACTGCAAAATGCGTTGCCAACCCTCAGGACTAAGATGGAATGCCTCTATGCTTGTCATTTCACCGGCTGTCTTAATGCCAAACCGAAACACAACAATGCAAACACTGCTGTTTGGCGGTAGAATAATGGATAAGATGGTGGTAGCGATCCGGACGGCCCCGCATAAGGTCCTACCACCCGTAAACCATTTGTGATGCTCTAGATTTTTAACGCGTGGACCGATTTATGGATATATTATGTTTTTTTGTAAAAAGAAAAAAAAAACGCATTATGACAAGCGGGGTATCGCTGAATAGATATTTAAAAATCTATTTAAAGTTGGTAAAGCAACAGTCGGGTTTTTAAAACCTTGGTTTTGTTATAACTTAAAAAATAAGATACATTATCATAAACTTAATTACCTTTTTTTAATTACAGGTGTTTAAATCACCACTGTAACTGACTGGCTATTAAGTTTTAAGCCGGGGTTCGGTAATTGCGTCATTGAGCCGCGCTATTATCACGACAACGCACCGCAATTAAATTAAACGTGTCTCCTTATGGAGAACGTACCCTAATTATACCGAGGCGTTATCTACATTTTCATAATATAGAACTCAATGCAATATCATTTTATTGAACACTATACAAAAAACGTGGAGAGGGCTATGCTCGGGGTTTCTCTGCGTGATAGAATCAGAAATGATGATATCCGCAGGAGAACTAAGGTTGCCGACATAGCCCGAAGAATAGCTAAACTGAAGTGGCAGTGGGTGGGGCACATCGCACGCAGGACTGATGGCCGATGGGGTCAGAAGGTTCTTGAGTGGCGTCCGCGGACCGGGAGACGAGCTGTGGGTAGGCCTCCAACAAGATGGAGTGACGACCTTGTAAGGATCGCGGGAACGCGGTGGATGCGAAAAGTACAAGACCGGTCTGAGTGGAGAGCCTTGGGGGAGGCCTATGTCCAGCAGTGGACGTCTTTCGGCTGACATGATGATGATGATGATGATTTTAAGATCGTTACATGATCTCAGTTTTTATTTTTATATTTGAATTTATGCTTATTCGAACGCAATAAACAATGTTCCGACAAGTATCAAAACAAAAATAAGTATAGGAAGTCTTAATACTCCCCTTTAATCGCCAACACTCATTTCCAGACCTAGGAATATACGGGGCAAAATTGAATGACAGCTAGGAATTGCCTATATCGATAAATTCAATTATCGATGCTTTTCCCGTATTCTAGTGATCGCAACAAGTTTTGTTTGTAAAAATATTTTTTTATTGAAAGTATGAAAATAAAACCAAATAGCAACATAATTCTGGTTATTCTTTATTTTAAAAGTATTTTTGAACCTTCACCATTATGTTTTTATTTTGGTCCTCATTGTGTATTTCAGAATTACTGTCCCATTTACTATTGTTAAAGTAAACGATCAGTATTTGTTCCAAATTTTCGGGCGTTAATTTTCCCGGCGATGAATCCATTTCGAGTGACTAAAGGACTGCAATTTCTGTGGAAATGGTAGGGACAAAACAAATTTAAAAAAATACGCACTTACAAAATTTGTGGGGGGCGATCACTATCATATGAGAAAAGCATCGATAACTGAGTTTATCGATATAGGCAATCTCTAGCTGTCATTTAATTTCGCCCGTATATTCCTAGGTCTGCTCATTTCATAGAATGATTTACTTCGCCGAATTTTCATTAATTCATCGAATAATTGATTCTGCTGAAACCTTATTGCTTTCAAAATATGACTTCAAAAAAGGCGGAGGTTCTCAATTCGAATGTTTTTTTAAATGTTTGTTACCTTAGAACTTTTGATTAGGTGAACCGATTTTAATGATTTTTTTAATTTGAAAGCTGGTGCTTTCCGTTTGGAAAATTATCTGATGATGGAATCCATGAGGAATCAACGGAAGGCTTCAAAATTCACCTAGAGTGATTTTGGTATTTTTCATTGTAACTCGGTAATTTGCTCATTAAAAGCACTATTTGGTGACATGGAACTGATGATGAAGACCACAGAAGGCCATCAAAACTCCTAAACGGTATATTTTTTAAGGATGGTGGCAAGACAATTCGATTAAGATATTTGAGCGACTGTGAAGAAGCCTATTTAGGTTTAAATATATGACTATGACTTTTCCACGGAGTTGCTTGCGGCAAGATTGATATGTTCTACAGTTTCTTATTAATTGAGAAGTGTGACTACCTACCTGAATAATAATGTATTGATATTAAGAATTAATACTATATAATTACAGCATATTGCAGCGTATAGCTTTATTGATTATAGTGTTTTTGAAGTACCTACCTCATTGTACTTTTAAATTAATAACAGGAGTTGACGTCAGATTATTTGAAGTCAGTAGAACATTTCGTTACTCGCGTGATTGAATAAAACACGGGTTTTAACACATGCTGTGCACTGTAAAATAGATTATTTAAATAAGATTTTAATATTGATTTTGTTACAAATCTTCAATTTAATGTGTTCATTTAAATAAACATTAACTGTTAGTGTGGGGGTCGGGAGAAAAGCAAGATGGCGAGACAGAGTGACTTGAACGATCAACTAAGAAAGTTAAGTAGTTGAATTATATTGTTATTCTTTGGTTTTTGAGGTGATTAACCTGAGTTCTCATTACAATTGTATTGTGTCATACCTAAATAAGTGGGTAATAATCTAATCATTTAGGATATTGGATAGGTATGATAATTGTGAATTAGACTGCTTTGGTTAAATTACTCTTTTCAAATAGCAGCATATGCACTAGATAGTAATTATTAGCTTTATTATACTTATAATATAATACAGTGTATATACTAATAAACAACTGTTACCAAAGTTTAGCGTTTCATTCTATGTATTCCTAGATTCTAATACCTATTCCCTAACAATTGATCACTAAAATATATAAAAAAACAAAAACACGCGTTCAAAAAGCAAAAAATAGCTTCTTTGGCAGTTTGGCATAAAATGGCAGGTAAGTCAAACTTAATTCTGCTTTTGGTTAAAATATTGTAGGACGCCTTAGGTTATCTGAAGCATGCGTTACATAGGCTAGGATAGGTTAAACCTGTCAGGGGACCCCTTCGTCCACTGGAGGGCACCGGAAGTCTGAGGGTGCCTTAGTAAACCAAGCCACCCTCCCGGAGTCGTTGGCGTCGAGGTGCCACAGCCGAATGCGCTGGTTCGTGATCGCGTGGCACCTCCCTGACGGACGCAGATGGTTTACCTGGGTGGTATGCGTAAAGGCATTTCCCCAGCGTGAAAAAAAAGGTTAATCCTGTGACTACCAAAAAATCTCCTGTAACTACGTGTGACTAAAGGGTAAACCCCTTAAAACTACACCCTCTTAAGCCCTTTTATCTGTTTAATATTTATAGGATATATTTTAAAAGAAGAGCGAGATCAGATGTCACACATGACAGATGAATAAATTTGTAGGAGGACGCAATCTTTGCCATTGCTAAAATGTAACAGATAACAAAATTTACTTTTCATTTTCATATTTCATATAACGACCTTAGGGTTCGTAATGGTTTAACCAACTTAATCCTTAGTATTATTGTAGCTTCGTTCATTTCTGAATGGTTGATTGAACCACTCAGAGTTGCCACACAATTTTATGACACGAATATTCATTATACAGAATTCAGCTAACAATCAAATCTGTACCTTAAACCTTTGCTGTAAATTAAAAACTTGCTCAACCTAAAACCAAATTATGAAGTCATCTTTTATGACAGCACACGTTCCAAATTAACATAAGAGTAGGAATTTTCTGGAAAATACTAGTTTCATATTAATGTCGTGCCAGAGGGAGACGGCGATAGTTTTATAGAGGAGATTAGCAGTTATCTTCACCTGCGTGGGCAGAAATGATAATCTGTAGAGGCCGTATTTAAATTTTGGAGCACCCCTTGAATTTTAAACAAGAATATACAGGGCCTGTGTTCCGGGTAGTAAAAATCCAGGGCCTCTATTTAACAAAGCAATAAACTTGTAATCGTATAGTTAACGTTTTGATAGCTCTTATTTACTCGACAGTAAAGGCGGTTTTGTATTTATGTCGCGATTGAATCAGAAATGATGATATCCGCAGTACAACTAAGGTTACCAACATAGCCCGAAGAATAGCTAAACTGAAGTGGCAGTGGGCGGGGCACATCGCACGCAGGACTGATGGCCGATGGGGCCAGAAGGTTCTTGAGTGGCGTCCGCGGACCGGGAGACGAGCTGTAGGTAGGCCTCCAACAAGATGGAGTGACGACCTTGTGAGGATCGCGGGAACGCGCTGGATGCGAAAAGCAAACAAAATGGTCGTAAAAAAAAGCTTAACAGGTCAAGCTTTATCAAAACGTTGAAAATTCGATGACAGGTCAAAGATACCTAGTGTATCTACCGCCTCGAATCTCGGCCCAGGGGGGTTATAATGGGTGCGTCCCACGAGATATAACTACATAATAACTATTTTCATGTTACTAACGTTTACGAGATATAATGAACGTTAGCTATAATAACAAAATCAATATTTTTATAAGGAATAACGGTCAAGTCATATAATATTCATTTTATATAATATTTTTTAATATAACACTCACAATGACTAATTTCAGTTCGTATAACATACATGACATATAGCGATCATAATACATATTATCTTTTAGTATAAGTGTTACAATATATAATATCGTATGATATACATGTGAGCGAGCGAAGCGAGCGAGCAAGACTTCTCTGGGCAGAACCGACTCGGTTAGGTTAGGTTAGAAGGCCTAGGCGGGAGCAAAGCTCCCGCCTAGGCCTTCGAGGTTATTTTTTTTTAATACTGAAAATAGAATTTAATTTCAAATAACATATGCATGTATTTATATTATACGTGTATTATGTTTTTTGATGTTAGATAATTTACAACATATTTATTATATTTATATTTATTGAGAACATATGCATAATATCATAAATGTTTAATGTTTTTTTAAACTCAAATTTGAGGCTATCGCTCTAAGAAATTCGAAATTCGAAAGAAGTCGTTCTAGGCGTTTTTATATAATACGTGTATTATGTTTTTTGATGTTAGATAATTTGATTGATATATCTTTTAAATCTTAGGTGTTATGAACGTTAAACGTTTTAATAGTTATATAAATTGATATTATATATTAATAACGTTATACTTTATGGAAATAGATATTTTGAAATTATATCTTCCGTTCATTATATCCAGTGAACGTTATACTAAACGTGTTTATACAAAGCGAGCGTATATATTATGAGTGTTATATTATCAGTTGTTATATCTCGTATTACTTACCCGGTTATAATGACTATTCTATGCAGTTCATTTTATGGCGAGCGTAAAGGACAGAGCTAATAGCAGTGCGTTAATTGAACTGCATAGCTACGTCATAATAACCCCCCAGAGCCTACTATTCAACTCAGTAAAACCATTATAATATAATCTTCGACGTGTTATGGTATTGTTTTTGGCTCAGCCGCCACTATTTTCAAGTAAATTAGAACTTTAAAAACTCTTTTTAATAGAATTTAAGAGAAATTTATCCTGAAATTTCTTTTTGGGTACCTCCCATACACGTGAAGCAAAGGCAATGTATTTTACATTGTAACAGCGAGTAACGTGTCACTGGATAAATCTTAAAAAAATATCATTTTAGTAAGTCACGAAACCCTATGGGTGATAAAAATCTTTCATTAAAACACATAATATCATAACGAATTTTAAAGAAAAACTATCACGACTATGAAAACGATCACGACTAAAAGGTTTGTAGCTACTATATAATATTAATTCATACGCTTCATACGTGTTGGTTTTGAGATTGTTTTTTGGATCCCTACACTAAGTTCCCGTTGTTTGATCAATAGTTAACTCAACTAATTGTTAAAATTTGAAAAAGGGAATAGAAAATTGGACACATTTCCTTGAGATTTAACCATTACTTAGTTTAACTACTGATCAAACAACAGACCCTAAGCATGGTCTGACACGCTTTGCCTGGTTCAAGTGCCAAAAAAAAAATCAATATTTTTGCGGCACTAGACAAAATTCCTCTTCATAATCATCAATAATTTCAGATTCGAGTCAAATTTAAAAAAAAGCCAGGGCCGGTATTCTAGGCGGTAAAATCTGGTATGTTATTGTTTTGACGTCAGCCAACATTACTGTCAAGTAAATAAGAGCTATCAAAACGGTGACAATACGATAACACCTCAATAGAGGCGCGTTCACGTTTCAAGGTTTCTATTCAAGGCCCAGGTCAGGAGTACCTTAAATGGACGCACGTGTACGAAGAGACTTATAAGTGTTGAGGAAGCGAGAGAAGTTTGTTTGGATCGTAACAAGTGGAGCAAGTGGTCTCTGCCTATCCCTACGGGAAAGAGGCGTTGCTATATGTATGTACGTACAATTAAAAAAAAATGCTGAATATAATGCTAAGCCTGACTTTAGAACACCCGTAACGCAACCTCTTTAAAAACAGTTTTTTCTTAAATTGCCTATCCTCCTAAGACCCAAGGTCCTACCCATAAAAGATAAAAAAAAGATAAAAGACATTTATTCAGTAAGTAGGCCACACGGGCACTTTTACACGTCAAGAATCTACCAGCGCTTCACAAGAGGAGACCACTGCTGAGAAGAAACGCCGCAAGAAACTCGGCAGTCAGTCATTTTTTAAATATATTTAATGTTACAATGGTATACTTAGTCTAGCATTATATAAATCTATAAATATTAAATTAAAAATATACAGGGTGTATTGCAAGTCGTGTGCCAAATGAATAGGGTGGGTAGCTAAGGTCACCTGCAACACGTTTTGGGCCAATTAACACTCATCCTACCCACGGTGTTTTTTTTATATTTTTTTTGAAAAATCTCGGAATCTTCCAAAAGTTAAACATTTTGTTCACCTATCTCTTTTTTTAAATGTGACAGCACAAAAGTACTTATAGTTTTTTTATCTTTAATGTTTGCGCATTCGAATGAATGATGCTCTCTGCTCTCTACCTGTGTTGCGTACACTAGCTCTTTGGCCCTTTCCCAGACGTAAAAGTCAAAGACACTTCGTACAAAAACTGTAGAAATACGAAAAAGGTGTCGTGAATGTATCAATTGTGGAGGAAGACAATTTGAACAAAATTTGAAGTAATTATTAAAATAAAGATGATTTTTAACCATATTGCATTTTGTATTGTGCATTTAGCCCATTTAACTGGCTGGATTTACTGACCGAATAAAACCACAATTTTAGATTGAAACCATATTTTGACAAAAAACTGAACGTGATTCTAGACATGTGGTATACCGTAAGAATCGTCAGGAACTGGAGAAGTTTTTATGATGTTGGAAGATCTGAGGAGCTTCTACTTTTTTTTAAATTGTGCCGTAAAGTTGACCGTGAAGATTTTATTTTTCTGTCCTTCACACTTTGTTGGCTAATATTTTTTTATTTGTTTACTATATGAATAAAAATAACATTTCATTCGAATGCGCAAACATTAAAGATAAAAAAACTATAAGTACTTTTGTGCTGTCACATTTAAAAAAAGAGATAGGTGAACAAAATGGTTAACTTTTGGAAGATTCCGAGATTTTTTCAAAAAAATATTAAAAAAACACCGTGGGTAGGATAAGTGTTAATTGGCCCAAAACGTGTTGCAAGTGACCTTAGCTACCCACCATATTCATTTGGCACACGACTTGCAATACACCCTGTATATTAAATAAGCTGCGTAGTTTCAGCAGGAAAACACACCAAAATCTTGCGAGAGAGGTAGAGGGAGAAGAAAAAAAAGAGAACACCTACCTAGGTGTAAGTATATAAGACGGTGCAAGACGACCACATAAGATTGATATGTTTTCCTACATCAACGGTGTCCCCTAGACAAGACAAAGCTACTGAATTTGAAAAAAATAAAAAAAAATAAGTTTCGGGTTTAGGCCAAGCATTTTTGTCTATTAGATAGTCCTCGATCCTATAATACGCTGTAGACATTAACGACTTTTTCAAGTAATTTTTAAGTGCTGGAAAGGGTAGCTTTAAAGCTATGTCAGGTAATTTATTATAGAAATGAATGCATTGACCAACAAATGATTTATATACTTTACGGACGCGGAATTTGCGAATAGCGATTTTATTTTTATTTCTAGTATTGAAATTATGTACATCAGAATTTTTTGTGAAAGAATCTAAATTTTTAATAACATAAATAATATTCTCATAAATAAATTGAGACGCTACAGTTAAGATATTAATTTCCTTAAAAAGTTCTCTCAGCGAGTCACGGGAATTTAAGTTGTAAATAGAACGAATGGCCCTTTTTTGTAACACAAATATAGTTTGTATGTCAGCTGCCTTACCAATTAAGTACTTTAATTAAAGTGGTGTTTATCCTACTGTAGTCTATGGATTTTCTGTCTACCTTGAAAATTAATGATTAATGAAGATTAATACTTATTAACTTTGTCATTCAGACCCAGCTCCTTCGAAAGTTGTAAAGTCATAGCGTACCACGGTCCTACCAGTACCTAAGAAGAAATAGAAAACCCGCCATTTTGTCTTTTAAGTATTTTGGTCTGAATGAGTATAAAACAATAGTACCTACTACTGGAAGGACTACGGGCCGTAGTGACTTTATGCTCAATTTTTTCAATGGGCTTTAGGAGGCTATAGTTTTACTGATTTAAATACTAATAATCTAGAGTCTAGATTCTAGACTGAGCTAACATGCATGCCTTCAGACTCAGAGGACTGAGTCAAAGGGAATATCCGATGAGGCATCCAACGTCTAACAAGATTCAGTATTCTGATTGTAGAATATGCAATTTCTGAGTGGAGGTGACCGCAGACCACAGGAAACAGTAGATGCAATACATAGCAAACCACTGAAGGAAAAACATCATCTAAGTTCTGATCCAATTAGCTTAACTAAAATGCCAAACCTATTTCAATTAATTTCGATATCGCACTACCAGATTAAAAGTGTAGTAACTCAAAATACGACTGTATTTTAAAATCAACTTTAATACAACGTCTGTGAGCATGAAACACTTGAAAACTAACAATGATTTTGAGTTGATACTGTCTTGATCTAGGAGTGCGATATATACTTTTCCTATTCACTGCGTATATTACGTCTATCTCCAATACTTGCATTACAAATGAAGAAATAATGTTTGGGAATTTGGTAGCCACTACAGTTCTAATAGGTTGTATTTTTTGGTGGTAAGACGTTGCTCAGGGTCTGTTTTGATCGCTACCATCATAATCTGAACCTCAAACTTACCACAACTTGTGTTTGCATCGTTAAGTGAGGTGTGAGTATACTTAATAAATTACTGACGTAGAGGCTTTCCATCTTAGCTCTTAGCCTGGATTGGCAGCGCATGTACACTCTTCGAATTGGAAACCTAAGATTTTCTAAAGGTCTTGGATCCCACTTACAATCAGATGACCTGTGTGGTGGTCGTATGCCATCTCTTTGAGAATCTGTTCTTACTATTCAAAGAAAGATTCATATTAGGTAAGTTAGTATTACTTCTGTAGTTAGTGTCTGACAAATAAATGGCCTATCCACCAATTTTTTTAATTATATACTACTGATATTACACGCATCTCTTTTCTAGGGTAACCGATGCCTACTTGGCAGACCGTATGCCTGTAAAACCCTTATAGACTACACAGCGAAATGTATTCGTGTACCGTCAGTGTAGTTTTGTTCTGTTTCAAGGTAGAAATGTTTGACGGTGAATTTGCATAAGTTAGCCTAATACCGCCGCGTTGATTACTCCCTGTGCGTGTCTGCGTTCTCTGATTTAGGCCACAAAATAGTTTACTCAAATTTTCATCAAACCTAGGGTATCCCAGGGACTCCACCAGTTTATTTATTAGTGATTTTCGGAGTTATCAGTTTCCCGGGATAAAATGTAGGTTGAGCTCGGGTGCACAATTTATACACCGTGTTTTGTTTGATTTACGATAACTTCGGCATATTACTTGGTACATCCATAGAAACTAAGTAGTAGATTAGATTTTTAAATATTGCAAAAAAAAAAAACTGTTTAGAACAAAGTAATTAAATGTTGTATCTTTGGTCATTCTAAAAGGGCCTTTAGAGTTAACTCATAGTCAGTGTCAAATACGTCAATGTTGGCGTGACATACACAGACTGTTAAGAGCCTTTTAGACCAATTGTGATTAACTGATTAAATTAAAAAATTAAATATCTTTAAAACCGTAACTGTTATCATTTGTGTCTTCGAGAAATTAACTTTATTTGACCTAAAGAACGTTCCCTTAAAGTTATCGTAAATAAAAAAAACACGGTGTATAAACATACAAAGACATTTTTTTTTTAAATATAATTTTAAATGTAAATGTGGTGAAAACTGCATAACTAACTGAAAAAACAGTGAAATTTTTAAAACCACCTAATATGCAAAATTAAAGTGAAAAACTGTTTTGAAAATAAGGCGAAGCGAAACGAAGTTATTTATACAGACATCTATACCCGCATTAATTAACGTGAAAATAAACTTAATGCCCTTTTCGCTAAACGGATATCGTTAGGCAACTTTTGATTTCCCCGCCTTGATCAGGTATTTTGTTGAGTTTTATATTTAAACCTTTGTTTATACTCGTAAATGAAATCACTTATTCATGATTTATATATTTATACCATGGAGAAGGCAAACGAGCATACGGGCCACCTGATAATAGACGTAGACCGCGATCTTAAGACTGTAATCTTAAGATTGTAATCTTAAGATAAGATCTTAGGATTCTTAAGATTGCCATCTTACGATGATAATATCCTCAAGACTCCAAATGCGTTACCGACCCTTAACGCTAAGATTCAATGTTTCCCTGCTTAGTATTTTTTTTTGTGTCCTTTCTCACTCTGGTATACTATAATATTCTCAAGAGAGCAATCTTAAGATCGCAAATGCGTTGCCAACCCTTATTTTGAAGCCTAAAGAAGCTTCAATCTCAAGATTGTCGTCTTACGATGAAAATCTCAAGACTCCAAATTGCCAACTCTTATGTCTAAGATGGACTGCTTAAGTTGTCTTATTCCCACTCTAGAACACAAAAAAGCGAACACTACCGCTCAAATGCTGTATAAAATAATTATTACTATGTACATACTTAATTGGAATTGTTCATATTTTTTAATTATTCTAATTTAAAAACCATTTCGAGGAATAGGGTTTTAAAGCCGTTCTACATGGTTAAATTTTTGAAATATTTATCTATTTCGGACATTTTGACAAAAGTATATATTATTTGACCTTTGTTTGACTTTCGTTTTTGGCTTGAAGCCCTCCTAGGTATATCTTATGGGTTAGGCGAAAACCGCTTGAAATGTTTAATTACACTATTACCATTAGATATCATTTAAATGTTGTAATTTATTCGATAATGCAAACCCAAATTTAAAAGAATCATGTCATGTATAAAGTAACTGGTAAATTAATACTTTATTGTAAAACGACATAAAATAATACAACCATAACTAAATAATTTAATATTTTTTTTTGTCTATCCCAGTAATGAATTTAACAACAACACTACGAAATCAACATCAACGTATTTACCAATATCTACCAAAACCCCGTATCATTTTTGATACAAAACATCAGCTAACAACATTAGAAGGAACACCAATTTCAAAAACAAATTACCCTTCCGTCTCACATCGCCGTCTCGTTTCCACACTTCAGCCAACAAATCAGGCTGTAATCTGGTGGAAGTCAAAACTTGGAGGAGGATCGCAGGTAGAATACATTAATGCCAGCCTGAGGACCGACATTAAAACGATTGTCGGATGTGGCATAGAAACCAGAAAAGGGCTTGAAGTTTGCAACCTCCATTTGAATTCGTTCTTTTTTATGTCACAGAAAAGGCACCTGATGGTACAGTCTGTGAGCACAAGAGACTTTGGTTAAGTACTTCTCTCTCACTCGCTCTTAATAAGATTGTATGAGAGCGAATGAGAAAGTACCAAACCGAAGCCTCTTCTAAATGCTCACAGACTGTAAGTGGGGATCCAAGACCCAAAATAGGTGCATTCTTAAAACTAGAATCTAAAGACTGCAATTTTACGAATGCATTTGCGTCTTGTATCTTGCTTTCTCAGTTGATTTTAGTACACATTAGACTAATTGCAATGGCAAGATAAAGATAAAGAAAAAGACATTTATTCAGTAAGTAGGCAGAACGGGCACTTTTACATGTCTAGAATCTACCAGCGCTTCACAAGAGGAGACCACTGCTGGGAAGAAACGCCGCAAGAAACTCTGCAGTCAGTCATTTTTTTAATATATAAATATTACAATGGTATACTTAGTCTAGCATTATATAAATCTATAAATATTAAATTAATAATATATCAAATAACCTGCGTAGTTTGTGCAGGAAAATACACCATTGTACATTGTAGTAAATAATATATTAACTGACCTTTCAACGAACGGACAACTGAATGTGGTTTTTGAATAACTACTGATACTACTTTCGCAAAAAGGCGTATGATCGTAACCGATTGTTCTATTTATTTACAAAGTATAAAGTGTTACTATACTACATAAAAACATACATACATAACAATTACCTAAATAGATGTAAACTCCCAATACTATGGCGACCACTTTCAGAATCAATAACTCCTTACTAGTTTTATTTTTAATATTTATTACGTCTTTATCCAACCATCTAGTTGGTAGCTACGTTGCCACACACATTAATTTATGATTATGACACAACTATTTTTTAAATCCAACTTGAAACATACTCTATATTAATTATTGCCGTAAATATGCCTCATGAGGTCTCTTTTACACGCCGGTAATACGGTATCGGAGTGAATATACTAGCTAGTGTAAATTGCAACTCCTGGAAAATCCAGAACCTCAATACCTCATCCAGGTGCTCGCGACTCCCGACCGCGGCTTAATCTGCATGTCGTTACGGCGTCTCGACTCATCCATAATTCACGTAATGAGAGTGACAAGGAAGCAGTTGACCCGAGTGGAAAAAAACTGTTTTGAATTTTAAAATAATATTAACGATACATAATAGAGACGGTCGCCAAGCGAGCAATAGATTGTATAATGGGTACTAGTTAGACAAAGAAAGGTATATTTTTATTGAAGATTGTGTCAAATAAATATATTCCTTCACGCCTATCTCCCAATGGGATAGGCAGAGACTATGGAAAGCCAGGTGCACCGGTCTAGACATTTTTTTTGATGATTGTGTCTTTATATTAATTTATTACATTTTAGTCTTGCGCTCTCAGCTGTGGTAAAATTAATATAATATAGATACTACAATTTAAAGTTGACTAAACCTATTAAAATTAAAACATAACTAAGCTACTCAAATACTAAAGATGTAAATAATAATTACCATTATAAAAAGAACACCCCCTCTAGCAGGTCCGCCCGCATGGTGCCTATGACACTGGCTGCATTACCTCTCTGGATAGCTAGCCCAATCCTTTGGGAGAGATAATCACCCAGCTCTAAGATCTCCGGAGGTGTCTATGAGTCGGGATGATTTAATATGGTTATCACCATGTAATTTTCAATAAATAGGTATTATAAATAGAAATAATGGTGGACGATAAAATAAATCCTTATGTGAAAAAAACCGTGTATTTTTGAAGTTACGACTTCAAAGTCTCCTAGCGTATCATTCCCCTTTATTTCCATTTCCGCATATTCCACTTCAGTATATATCTACAACGTTGTTCCGATTTTAGTTTAGCACCATCGAATATTCCAGCGTTTTCGCGCTCAAAGGGAATAAAAAGCAAGCCAGCGACTCCATTTATTCTCAATTCCCAACACCGAAGGAGACAAATCAAAGGCATTTGTATTGCGGAAAAGCTGCATACATTATCAAGTACGGTCTCTGATAAACTGACGAATTTCGTACATCAACAAACTTACTTTTGCAAGCGAAATTAAATTATTAACTTTTAATTGTGCGTTTCGTTTGTCAACAGGGTCGATTTTAAAGCGGTTTAATTTTGCGAATCGCAAATGTAACTTTGCAACACAGAATTCGTTAAGGTTTATTTTGCGTTTAGTACCAAACGCTTGTGCTTTAGCTTGATGGCATTGGGTCGAATTTAGTGCAGCAGTTGTGTTATCGTCTCTATTGGTTAAGTTTGTAATTCTATATTTGATTCTATTTGGCCACGTAGCCTAAATTGTCAACTTGGCTTGAAATGTTGACTTTTCACGAGCCGAGCATTTGGTGAGACTTGAATTATTCTTAATGTCTTGTGTCAGTACAAATTATACTTGGGGTAGTCATATAGTTATTTATTTAGGGACACGAAGTGATATGAGTTTAAGGACATACATAAAAAAATCTTAAGTTAAAAATGGATTTGTATACAAAATATTATTGTTTAAACCTCCAACAAGGTTGACTAACGGGTTTCCACTGTGAGCAGAGCGGGCCCCATACGGAGTCGGTTTAGCATTTATTTTCTAGGCCATTAACAAGATTTCGTCTGAACTGTAATTGTTACGAAGCTGCCATCACTGTCAAGTAAATAAGAGCTATCAAAACTTTGACAATATGATAACAGGTCAAAGACGATATCATCAGTGAAACTGCAAAACCGCGTAAGTATTTTTTTAGTAAGAAGCAAAATGCACCTTTTTACAAGGCGGTAAGGTTTATTTTGCTCCATCATAAATTTGTTAGTTACGCGGTTTTGCAGTATTACCGACGATTATGGTTAATGAAAACTGGTGAGTTCCGGAAACCTTCGGGAAGTTAAGATGGCCGATTGAAAAATGCCCGGCTTTTACTTTTGTTAATTTTGATTTACTGTTCTATTTACTGATTATACTCTCTCACTGACACTGGCGAAATTGACAACATTTCAAAAAAAAGCATTTTTGTTTTTTCGCGTTTATAATAGCTGGTTAAAAATTAGACTACCCGTATTTCTTGGTTTTTCTTTATTTAACTTAAATTCGTCGTTAATAATTTATTAAAGAAATTGTCATTAAAAAGACCGTATATACAAAGTTAGGAATACTGATGTCGTGATCTTAGCATGATATAAAATAAAATAAATCATGTCATGACACTTGTCAATCATTCGCTGCCGTTTGTTCACAAATTTGTTATTTTGCGTAATTTAATTAATTAAGTACATAATTTGTAGACGCCATTAAAATAAATAAACTATTTTGCGTAGAATCGAAAGCGTGTCGTTAGAATCAAGTAATCCGTCAGACAGATAAACAATGAACATGACAGTTGTATATTTTTTTCAATTCCTTTGGTAATAAATGGACTAAGGGCACTATAAGTGTATTCCTAACATTCACAATCCAACTTTTTTTACTGTTTTTCCTTAATATAAAAAAAACTACTGCATAAAAAAATCCAAAGATATTTTTACTGTAATCAGCAGTGTAAAATCTAGAAACGGTCTTTTATTTTACTACCTTAGCACAAAATGAATTGTTGTCAATTACTTGGTGGACCGCCATTAAAATGCCAGAAGAAGAAGAAGATATGGTTTTTACCGCCTAGAGTCTCGGTCCAGATGGGTTATTATGACGTAGCTATGCAGTTCATTTTACGGCGAGCGTTAAGGACAGAGCTATAGCTGTTATATAGCTCTGTCCTTTTCTCTCAGCGTCAAATGAACTGCCTAGCTACGTCATAATAGCCCCTCGGTACGAGATTCTACCCTGACTAAATCCTACTAATATTATAAATGCCTAAGTTTGTGTGTGTTTGTTCGTTTATTACTCTTTCACACAGCAAAGGCTGGACTGATTCAGATGAAATTTGAAATAGAGTTAGCTTAGAAGTAAACCCTTGATTAACACATAGGCTACTTTCACCCCGGTAAATAAATAAATAACGTAAGCTCTTCATAGTACCATGTTAATTTTATTTAGTGTTATATTTCGTTAATTGTATCGACATAACTAGGGTTGTATTTCCTAATTATTATAATACATCACACTTTGATTTTGACCTTCAGGATGGACATGTTTCAAAATGAACTAAATACATTTTTATACTCGTCGATTAAAATCTGTGTATTAAGATTTCATAGAGAATACTGCAACGTCACTCTTTTCATCGTTGTTACTTCCGAAACAATCGAAATAACTATTTCGATACGCTCTAGACAACCGAAAAAAATTTGAAAATAGAACTTTGGATTTCCATATATGTGTCCTTGTTTAAGGAGACTCGATCCGATACAAAATTGCCAATCTGTGGCGTTTCGGAACGTAGCAGCGTCGCGGCATCTGTCAAAAATCTACTTTTCAATTATCTTGTGTCAAAGAAGTCGGATAGTAACACTTACGATATTTAGTTTTCTTGTATACTCGTATTAATGACTTAAATTATTAATTTTAATGAACTCGTACAAAAAGTATTGTTCACAATAGTGTCATAATTAAGCTTTTTAATCTCGTACCTTACTTAGGCCACTCAGCAAGCTTCGTGGCCTAAACACGGTACTCGACTAAAAAGCTCTCTATTATAACACGATTGTGAAAAATACTATTTTGGTTCGGTTATTCAATAGCTACTCATATTTGCTTATTTTTAATGCTTTCACAGCAGAGATATCCTCCATACCAAAATGTATTTAAATTGGATTAGCTGTTTAATGAATAAATTAATTTTAAATTATTAAAATACTGAAGGTCAAAATCAAAGTGTTAAGTATTACAATAAATAGGAAACAGCGACTTCATGGATTCTAGAACCACGATTTGCCACCAAAAGTCCTAACTCTAGACATAACAATGCATGGTCACTTATTTGTGATTTTAGTTTCTTATCATTGTTTGCCTCAAACTAAGTAGAGATGAATTAATCCATATTATTAAGAAGTAGTTTTATCATTGTCATATTTTGTTAATAGTGTTATGGTATGTGTTAAGAGTGGACTGTATTGTAATATTTTATTATTTTATTAATACGACACGACACGATAGATGAAAACGATAACGACACTACTACAATCTTATATGTCGAATACCTTGAATAATCAAGAGAACACTCACCTCATGCGGTGCAGCGGTGAATCCTCACTGCTTTCAAGTGCAGGCCTTCCAGGCCCCGAGCTTAAGTACTAAAGACTTACCGAGGCTCCTGTTCTACCTGCAGCTTGATTAGCAGCATCAGCAGGCGTCCTTCTGATTGTCCAAGGTATTGGAGGTGGTACCGACACGAATTAACCACCAAACATTTAAATTATAGTAACCGACACTTTTTACGTGGCAGCTCGCGCGCGATCCAAAACGGAAGGGATTCTATTACATGACAGTTCAACTGACATCTTTGTTGAATGTTGCCAGTAGTATATTATTGGGAGTTTCAAAACACATTTTACATGTTTTGTGTTTTGAAACTCCCAAGGCGTTTTTTGACGAAACGCTCATTTCGAGTTGATCGTTTTTTTAAACGCTAAAATAGGTGTTTTGAAACTCCCAATCGGTTTTGAGGTGTTTTGAAACTCCCAAGGCGTTTTTTTTTTAAACGCTAAAATAGGTGTTTTGAAACTCAATCGGTTTTATGGTGTTCTGAAACTCCCAATCGGTTTTGAGGTGTTTTGAAACTCTCAATCGGTTGTATGGTGTTCTGAAACTCCCAATCGGTTTTATGGTTGTAATTTATTTAAAACTCTTAATAGTTTTTAAGTAGCATTTGATTCGAAATGCTCAATATATATATATATATATTTATTTTTTTCAGAATTTCTTAGCAGTTATTTTATTAAGTTGTAATTCATTCGAACCCTTAGCATGCGTTTGACTTGATCAATGTTCAATTTTTCGTTTGTTACTTGATTATTTCACAGTTAACTTGAGCAAAACTGTTGCTTGTACACCTGACAATTGGAGTCAGTTAATACTTTGTTTTTCAATTGTCAGGTGCACAAACAACAGTAGGTTATTTAGCAAAAGCTTAACACGATGGGCACAGCTAGCTTTGCACCCACCAGACCAAGTACATCTCTGCTCAATTCAGTGTAGTACGAGGTCACATAGCGCCCCAGTCGAGACATGGTTTGCTAAGGTGTTTTTCACAACTTGCTGCAAAGGTGATCAAGCTTCACAACAAGGACGGGCCACCCGGGATGCGATAAGTTCCCAGTAGTCTTATGGCCGCATTTTACGTGAAGGTGGATTTGGGGGCCTTCCACCAAGGCGTGGGTCATCCGTACCTACCACCGCATAGGTACAGAATCTCCAAAGTTCCAAGATAACATCGTTCAGCGGTTAGTAACAAGGGTGATCAGGCCGAGTCACAGGTTGCTGGTGAACCCTACCATTCCGCCGGTCGGTCACGGAAGGTGGGAGCACGCCGTTTAAATATTTTATGTTGTATATATATGAACAAATCTTAAAAACTTCGTTAGCGCGATGTAGACCTGAGCCTGTGATTGGATGGTTTCTGTGACGTGCTCATAACGCGTTGCAAGAAATTATAAATATAAACTAGTTGCAAGTCAATAAATACGCCGGTCTGATTTGTATTTTCACTAGCACAAATAAAGTCTGCAATTCGTTAAAGTTTAGCTTCACATGCTACCTTAATTTGCTGTCCCATCAGAATTAGACACGGCTATTAAGCAGGAATCATGACTCCTACTGTAAGGGTTACATTATGTTAAAGATATACGATCAAGCGATTAATAAAATATAAAGCGCACGTAAATCCAACAGCGGCACTAAACTTCAGAGGAATTTACTTTAGTTTCTAAACTTGTTTTGCATAGTAACACTATTGGATTTAACTTGGGTAGGGAATTGAATAATTATTGAGAAACAAAGTTGCAAAAACACAAAATTTTATTAAAGAAATACAAAAATGTAAAATAACGTATACTGTAAAATCTAATAGCTAACGTTACTGAGTCTTCTCACGATTCGGTCAACTAATGATTCCGTAGCACTTAACAATTCATCGTAGTTATCTTCGATGACAAATTGCACCGCCATGAGGTCATCAGCGTCCTGCTGCGATTCAAGGTTTGCAATACTGATCTTAATTAATCGCTTCCCTTTTTTCGCTTTTTTAATTACATGCGAGTTTAATCCAATATCAGTTTTTATTTGCACTGCTCTCTTCTTTATCTTGGGTTTTTTCGGTGAATTTTCTAAAGATGGATTTTGAATTTGATTTATACATCTATTCTGGTATTGCAAATAAGCATCCATATCTTGGGAGTAGCCAAATGGTTCGTCGAATGCCGCAAGGGTTTGAGACGAAAAAGACGGGAACTGTTCGTTGGTATCTTTCACGGAGTCAATGTGTTGAGAAGTCATCATACTCTGCAAAATAAGAGAATATAATTAGATTTATATCTACTAGGAAAAAAACAATATCAGTATATTAGTAAATAAGTTAGGTACTCACCGTTTAATTCAAGAACTTCAGTCAGTATTATTGTAGGTACGGGATACGAAATAAAACTGCGACTTTCTGAATTGGCGTCTAAAGATGAACTGAGATATTAAACGTATGTATTTATATTTTTCCTTTGCTAAACACGTGCACAGCTCTAATACAGGTTTAAACATGTATTATTGAGCCCTACAAAATATAATATGCTAAACACGAACTTAACTCCAGTACAGGTTTATTCAAGTATTGTTGACAAGTCCTATAAAATAAATCATTCATCGCATCGCATTCAGTGTAAATTGAACCTAAATGAAGTCGGCTTCTTTGTTAAACGACGGTTCCTTTCATTGATGCACCGATTACGACATATTTAACATGATACTTTTGTTTGTAACACAAATGCTTACTTTGCAAATCGACGTCTGAGGTATTAAACCTTTATAAAAACTTTGTTTTGTTCGCATTCCGTAGTACTGTTATTACAAATAGAATGTTATAAATATCTAAATGTTGAGAACTTCTGTGAGTGTTGTAAAGTGCTGAGCGGAAACTTTTTACGTTATAACGCGTAATTACATTTATTTCTACAAGAAAGTCAGTGTCAATCAGTCGCAAACTACAACTGCATTAAAATAATGTTCGTAAGTTTTTAATATTAATGTGTTCTGATATGGTTTTATTGATTATTAATTAAATAAATTGTATACAATATTCCATGTTCTTTTTTTTTTTTTTTTTACAGGTCTGATACGGAATACTCTGAAGTGAAAGTCTCCAAGAAGACTCGACCATATTCGGAGCTTCAAGATCCTGCTCCAATTTCAAGGTAATTAATTAATATCTAAGGTGCTGTGTGTTAGGAGTGCATTGTCGCGGTGTAATTATTATGTTTTGTGTTTTAAAGGTCTACGAAGCCGAAGGTGGTAAAAAAGAAAACCCCGCTGCCCGAATCAGGAGACGAAGCCTCAATACCTCGGTAATTCAATTTTAAACAATTATTACCTGAATACATTTTAAAGTGCTTTATTATATTATAGAACTTCTGTTTTATAGGTCAAAGAAGTTGAAGCTGTCAAAAACGAAATTCCCGCCGACTGAATCTGAAGACGAAGCACCGACTCCACGGTAAGTAAAATATGTATTTATTTCAGTAAATGGTAATTTTAAAAATAAATTTAAATAGGTACTTAGCTCTGCACATGTTTGTTCCGTTTATTATTATTTATTTATTTTTTATCGATTTACAGCTCAAAAAAGTTGGCGCAGACAAGTCTGCTAGAGCAGCTCAACGGTCCTGCAGGCGGCTGGATAATCGACTCCGACAGTGAAGATGGTGACTGGCGTGCTCGCAAACCCGAACCAGTGCTGCTGTCGTCAGTATTGCTAAGGCAAGTTCCCGGGGGCAGGGTGCGTCGAACTGCACAATTATCAGGCGACCTTTTTCTTGAGTTAAAGTTATACAATGTGGCTGACATAAAAAGCATTTCGCCAAAAGATCGATGGGAGAAAGCTCTAGTTAATTTAAAAATACAGTTAGATGTTAATTCGTCAGAGGTGTCAGATATTAATAAAGTGCTTAAATTATGTAAGGACTATTTCGCTGAAGATGGAACGTTCTATCGCGATTTAAAATAATATAATTCTAGTATTAGTTACCTCTGTTTGTAATATTTGCCAGCACTTTTCAAATAGTATTCTTAAAAATAAAAAAAATAAAATGAGTTGTAATTCTATGTTTTGTTGAGTTGAAATTAAATAATGTGGCTGACTTAAAACTATTGTGACAAAAGATCTATAGGAGAAAGCTGTAGTTAATTTGAAAATTTCACCGAGCGTTATATTGTTACTAAAAATAATAATTCTCGCGATACCTTTGTTTATCTTATTTTCTAGCACTTTTCATCTACTATTCTTAAAAAATAAAATAAAATAAAAAAACAAAAAATGAGTTGTAAATCAATATTTTGTTCTGTTTGCGAAACATCTGTTCCTAGTCGAGCTTTTTCTGCTCATTTACGAAGTATTGTGCATAAAAATAATATTTCTATTGATAACGGTGAAGGCGTTGAAAAAATAGCTTCAGCTTTTAGAAGTAGGATAGCATCTTACCGTGTGCGGGGGCGTGAAGGCGGGCCAGACCAGGTTTGTGCACCAGCCGAGTTTATACGTAGCCTTCGCGACAGTGTTCGTAAAATTTTGGAAGCAAGACAATCAGTGTTTAATACTGTCAAAGTCAATTTTGAATTATTTGCTGAATTTTCTTTACTTAAAAACGATACTTGCGACGTAAAATCTTTTGCAACGAAAAATATAGTTATACATCAGAACTATGATTTTAATGAAATATTTTTAAATCTTTTACAATGTATTTGTGGAAAAATTGATGAGTTTCAAGACAGGGATAGTGGTTGGGCTTTTATGCGCAATTTATACCTAGAGGTAAACATCAGTAAAT
Organism: Acleris emargana; assembly: GCA_927399475.2. NCBI lineage: Eukaryota > Metazoa > Arthropoda > Insecta > Lepidoptera > Tortricidae > Acleris > Acleris emargana. The sequence goes on from OV656858.1 coordinate 5,009,711, forward strand.
ATAACCCACTGAGAGCATCAGGATTCATTGATTTGCCTAAAAATATAAAACTAAAACGGGCGTGCATCAATATACAAAATAAAGATGTTTTTTGCTTTTTGTGGTGTGTGATGGCTGCTTTATTTCCCGCTAAAAATAATGTGCATAGGGTATCTTCATATCCCCATTATGAAGGTGTTCTTAATAGCAAGGACATGACTTTTCCTGTGGGATTATCTGACATAAAAATATTCGAAAAAAACAATCAACGTATTAGTATTAATGTGTACGCACTCAAAAATAAATCTGAAATCGTAGGTCCACTTTACAAAACCACATGTCGGAAGCAACATCATATTAACCTTTTAATGTTAGAAAACGGTCGTCAAACACATTACTGTCTTATAAAAGATTTAAGTCGCCTGCTTAAACTTCAATTTACAAAACATAACGGGAAAATATTTTTTTGCGATGAATGTATGATATTTTTTAATAGTCAAGACAAATTTAATGCTCACGTATGCGGGGGCGTAAAGACAATTTTACCTAATCGGGGTGGGCATATTGAATTTAAAAATTTTGAGCGGATGCAAAATATGCCTTTTATAATTTATGCAGACTTTGAATCCTTATTGCAACCAAATACGGATGAAAAACTTAGTTCGAAATGTACTACAACATTGCAGGAACACATACCAGCTGCATTTGCGTACTACATTGTTAGTTCATACGATAGCTCCCTAAACAAATTCGTGTCTTATCGTGGAAAAGACTGCGTAGAAAAATTTCTCGAATATCTGCAAAAAGATGTACATAGAATAAATAAAATATATTCTGACCCGAAGCCAATAACTATTACAGAGAAAGAAGAAAATGATTTTTTGAACTCTCAATATTGTTTTCTTTGTCGCAAGTTATTACTCGGCGATTCCGTGAGAGATCATTGTCATTTAACAGGACGATATAGAGGGGCAGCCCATTCTTATTGTAATATTCGGTACCGCCTACCAACATTTGTGCCAGTATTTTTTCACAACTTATCAGGATACGACAGTCATTTGTTTATACGTCAGTTGGGTGAACTTCCTGGTCAAGTCAAAGTTATTGCAAAAAACAAAGAAAATTACATATCATTTACGAAATTTTTCATTACAAGTCGAAATGAATATATGCCTGTTCGTTTTGTAGATTCATTCAAATTTTTAGGAGCAAGTTTGGAAGAACTTGTAAGCACCTTAAATAAAGAAGACTTTATTCATCTCTCACATTTTTTTCCTTTAAAAGAGCATTTCGATTTATTGAAACGAAAGGGCGTCTATCCATACGAGTATATGTCTAGTTGGAGTCGCTATGAAGAGCAATGTTTACCTCAGCCACATTATTTTTACAACTCATTAACAAATGACATTATATCCAAATATGATTATAAACATGCCGAGCTTGTATGGAAATCATTCAATATTAATACTTTAGGAGAATACACCGATCTTTACCTTAAATCAGATGTATTATTACTAACTGACATATTTGAAAAGTTTCGTCAAACTTGTAAAGTCAATTATAGATTAGACCCTGCTTTTTATCTAACTGCCCCAAGTTTAAGTTTTGATGCCATGTTACTTATAACTGGTGTGAAGTTGCAACTCATTGATGACCTTGAAATAATTAGAATGATTCAAAAAGGTATTCGTGGGGGTGTATGTTTATGTTCTACTCGGTATGCAAAGGCAAATAATAAATACATGCCAAACTTTGATTCCAGTAATCCGAGCAGTTTCTTATTCTACATAGACTGTAATAATCTATACGGTTATGCAATGTGTGGCAATTTACCTTATGATGATTTCAAATTATTACCACGGGATAAAATTAATGTACTCGATATCCTACAAACACCTGATGATTCGGATTATGGTTATATTTTGGAAGTGGATTTAGAATATCCAGAACATTTGCATGACTTGCATAATGACATTCCATTCTGTCCTCAAAAATTCACACCGCCTGGTTCAAAGCAACCTAAACTTATCCCAAATTTATATGATAAATACGAGTATGTCATCCATTATGTGCATTTAAAAACATGTATAAAACATGGCTTGGTATTGAAAAACGTACATAGAGTAATCAAATTTAAACAAGGTCCATTTTTAAAACAATACATAGACTTAAATACAAAGTTAAGACAAAAAGCTAAATCCGTGTTTGAGCAAAATTCGTGCAAACTTGCAAACAATGCTATATTTGGAAAAACGTTGGAAGACGCTGAAAAAAGGTTAAATGTTCTGTTAGTTAATGCGTGGAGTGATAATAGAAATAAAACAAAAAAGAAGTACACAGCAGAGCATCTAACAGGTAGACCTAATTTTCATAGTTCAACCGTTTTTAGTGAAAATTTTGTCGCCATACAAATGAAACCGGAATCGGTAACTCTTGACCGGCCAATTTACATTGGATTTACTGTTTTGGAAATATCGAAAACTCATATGTACGATTTTCACTATTCTGTCATGAAACCTTTTTATGGATCTAATTTAAGTTTATGTTATACCGATACAGATTCTTTTTTGTATTCCATAAATACAGAAGATTTGTATGTAGATATAAAACGAAATTTTCAACATTATTTTGATACAAGTAATTATTCTGTCAGTAACGCATACGGTATAACTCTTAAACATAAAAAAGTACCCGGTTTATTTAAAGATGAACTTGGTGGAGAAATAATAAATGAGTTCGTTGGCCTTAGGTCTAAATTATATTGTATAAAAACAGAAAACAAACAACTGAAAAAGGCTAAAGGCACAAAGAGACATGTATTGCGCGGTGTGGATTTTGAGGAATATAAAAAAGTACTATTAAATAAGGAGCGGATAAGAAAACGCAATATTGTATTTAAATCTTTAAAACATGTTATTTTTACTCAGTCCTTGAATAAAGTAGCACTGTCGTCAAATGATGACAAACGCGTTATACTAAATAATCAAGTCTCGACGTTGTCTTGGGGTCATCAATCTTTGTTTTAATATTAAAGTTAAAATTAGATTTAAGGTGCTATGTTATAAACAAAGGTGTGGTAATTAATAAATAAACGTTATTTCCTTTCAATCTGGTTTTATTTTACTTCTAAACCTTTTGTAACCCCTCTGGGTCCAATTCGAACTTTAAAATTTAAGTGCCCATAAAATAACAAATAGTTGTCATTATCATTGTTATTTTAAACTTTTACAGGCACTTAAATTTGCAGTTTTCGGATCGGACACTATCTTATCATATGTAGGTAGGTATATAAAGGGAAATAATTATGAAATAAAAATATGCTTTACAGTTATAATATTTATTGTACTTTATTACAAATGAGAATACAATGATAAATTATTTTCAGAATACCATTTTTTAATACATAAAACATTTTTTAACGCACAAGAGTTTTTATGCGTTGAACAACTATAACTACTCTGGTCCTTACAATATTTTTGATACATAGATTCAAATTTAGGCAAACCGTTACAACCCAAGTCAATTACGGTACAGTTACTACACAAATCTTTAATCCATTTAACTTTTTCTAACCCTTTTACATATATTTTCTTGTTTTCCAAAAAACAGTGTATCATTCTTTTAAATTCCCTATAATCAACAAAGCCCTCATGCCATGAAATACCTAGGTTTTTCTCTATCCATCTTACTTGTCTTTTTTCGCTTTCCATTAACGTCGAAAACTTATATGGAGGTTTTATTGAAAATACTTGTGTGTATTCATTGGTACCGTATGCAAATTCTTTAACAATAAATTCATTTTGAAATGATTTAAACCCCTGGAGGTCTACGAACAAACAATCTGAATTCATGATATTTTTCGTGTAATGTTGCTTAATGGTTTGTATTCTAAAATACTGTCATTCAGAATAAGACAGTAAGCCGCGGTATTGTCGGGTATGTCTTGTTCACACTCTAGTTCAACTCTAACATCTATTGAACCCGTTTTTAAGGTTTCGTTTTGTCGAGAGCAGTCGATGACAAACAGAGGTGCTTTTTCTTTAAATTCTTGCGGACTCAACAACGGAGCTTCACTGCGGTTATAATAAGACTGTTGGAATTTAGCGTACTGTTCGTATAATATAGCAAACTTTTCAGCCCCAAAACTGACATTTAAACTTTCATATGGAAAATAGTTTGAATTCAAAAAGACTTTAACGTCTCTCAAATGACAATGATCAAAGTACGTTATATCTTTGTCAGGCATATTTTTTCTGTATGTTTTTAATCCAATTATGACGTATCGCGGTTTTTCAATTTGAGATGAAGTTTTGATTGCCCAAGAATGTTTTGATGTTATAGGTAAAAGTGGATACTCATAAAGATCCCAATTCCTAAAAGCTATCTGAATTGCATGATCTTTTTCTAACTGTCTGAGTAACCTTAATCTTTCTCGGTCAGAAACTTTGATATGAGGCATACGCCATACTATTTTAGATATAGTAATGTTGTCTATGTATTCATTTGTGTTCAATTTTACACTATTTAAATTACTATTCGATCTTAAAAGAATAAGTTCATGCTTACTGTTAATAATAATTTTATTATAATCCTCTGCAAAACCAAGAATCTTATTTAAAGGAACTGATACAGAAAATGATCCATGTGTAATTTTTGTGCCATTAACGTCCCACCCCCATACCTTCGACATCGATGATTCGAATTTATTCATGGATACAAGAGATTTCATAGTTGTTGTAACGCCAGCATTTTTAATTTTATCTATTTCGATTCCATTCAGCTCATATCGAATGTCTTGAAACAGATGGAGTATAGGGTTATTTGTAAATTGAACGCTGTTCACCTGCGTTTTTGTTTCTCTGTTGAATACTGCAATAGTACCCTCTATGTATAGTGTGCTTGCTGATGGTAATAAGTAGAGGTCTTGCTGGTTAATAGGAATACGGATTTCATCGTTCAAATTAAAACTTGTTACGTACGGTTTATACGAATGATATTCAAAACTTTCAATCGTGTTATCATAGCTAAAAGGATCTGACAAGTTTAGTATACTCATTTTAATAAGCCTATATATTTTAAAAATTGCTTATTTTCTTTCGTAAGCTTTGAAAGCTGATGTTTAGGTGTTCTTTTCTTGATAGCACAATGAGTAATAACACGTTTGTTGTGCGATACCACACTTTTATTGAAATCTATCATTTTTTCGAAGATGTAAATATAATTGAATCTCTTCACCTCGTAAATTAACTAAATTGCCGTTCGCGTCTAATATTCTTATTTTAAGAGAGGTCAAGTTGTTTTGTGTAACAGGGAAATAGATAACGTTTCTCGGTGTTTCTATCATCCGATAACCTGGTGGCACGTTAGGAACAAACTCATGAATAATATGGCTCGGTTTTCCGTTTACAAATGATCCGCTCACTATGTCACATTCAACTCGCACTATAGTTGTAGACAGAATGGACACAGGAAAAGGGGACTCTGTTAATATATTAGCTTGAACAGTTTCTTCTCCGAAACCTAGTACCTTACCTATCGAATTTTCTTTGTTAAAATATACAGTTTTAGAACACAATATAGACGTTTTTAACGTATTATTGTTACATGTCAGGGAAAATGTGCATCCCTGCAAGTGTTTTTTGAGGTAATCGTCAAGGTCTTGAAGTTCATATGACCCCTCTGGAATTTCTACTACTTCATTTTGACCGTAATAAAACTTATTATTTCTATAGTCTATATTAGGTATAGAATTAAAAGTCGACATATATAGCAACCCACATTCATATTCACCATCGAGTTGAAAAGCTGGTGAATAATTTGTGATCAAGGTAGAAGAGGTTCCGGTTATAGACAAAGCGAAAGACATCGTGAGAATGATAAGCTTTTTACTGTACAGAGATATTTAAACGGTTACTCCAGAATGTTTTTAAATATTTCAAACACAAATGACCACAATTAACAGTGTTAAACTTTTGGTAAGTGTTAAAATTGTATGATATATCATGATTTTTTAAATACTTTATTATTTCTATCGGTGGCTGAAGATCACCATAACTGTTAAAATATTCACAATAATTATTATCTTTGACATAGGCTACCCAGTGAGTTCCTTCGTTTTTACTACTATCTAAATTGACGATAGCACATTCCACTCTTTTAGGACGTTTTGGCAAATTATCTCTCATATAAACACCGCGAAAATGAGGGATATCTGCTGAGTGTTTTAAAATATCAACATTTGTAAGGGCACGTCTGGGTAACCTATGCGTTAGTTTTTTGACTGTTTCAAACATAATCCCTTTCCATTCTTGTACGGTTTAATATGTAATCCTTTTCCTAATGCGATAGACTCCATCATCTTGTTATGACGTTCTGATTCGGCCAAGTTTTTTCGTGCAGCTTTGTAATCTCCAACAGCTTTAGCGATCCCGGCAGCTCCTCCTGCTAATGATCCTAACGCCGAGAGCCCCGCGAAAATAGGTATTAGTGGTAATATACCTCCAGTTTTCGGAATTGGTATTAAACGAGGAGCTCTTAGTATACTATTATTATTACCAATTAATTTTCTTGCGGCAACAAGTGCGCGCTCGATCAAACTGGCGTTATTTTTAGATTTCTTCTTTTTCAATTCAGTGCGTATCTTAGAAACGTAGTGTTTAAATGATTTTATCCCTGCACCGGCTTTTACTTTAGACTTCATCACTTTGCTAACTAGCCATGAAGCGAGTTTTTCTCCCTTTCCAACCCCTTTCGACGTCAATCTTTGTTTAGCCATTTTATAAAGTTCTAAATCTGCACGGTGACGCTCTGCTAAACTAGAATATTTATCGTAAGCAATGTCGTGTTGCATGCATGCGTTATCCAGCGCATTAATTCCCTTATCGCCTCTTAGCAATCGTTCGTGTAATTTTGTACCAGGTCCACAATAATTATAACCAGGCAAGTGCAGTTCAAACGGTAAGTGATTAATAACACTATTTAAAAGTCCTCTTCCTTTCATATCCTATATGCGAATGGTTAGTTCTCTTACGTAAAATCGTATAAGTACATTTAGACAATAGCATTTCTATCAATCCAGCTGTTTTCGCTATCATTTAGTCCTAACCACTTGACATATAATTTTCTGCCCCTTTTTTTAATAATTTTTTCTATGAGGTAAACGTCAGGGTATTTAGTTTTCTGAAGCTCTTGTTCGTAAAATGACCCGAGTATAGGATTATTTCGTTGGTCGTTGATATGGTAAGTCACCGGTTGAGTGCGACTAACTTGTTTAATAGTAAATATCTCAGTAGACCAATTAGGTGTATAACCTTTATGGAAGGCGCTCTTATACTTGCTTATACGTACGCGATCTCCGACGTCGAATTTATTTAGTTTATAACGAAGATTGGACTGAGATTTTTCTATGTTTTTCTTTACTTCGGTTTCATTATGAAAATTAACATCAGCTGGTTTAAATTTTGTTGTTCTATGCACAGTTTCATTATAGGATTTTACTACATCATCTAAAGGTTTTCCAACCCATTTGTAATCTCCAATGAAACTAAAATATTTGTAAAGTTTGTTTTTGAGAGTTTTTATTAATCTTTCGACGATAGATGCCTTTTTAATTGAATACGTGGAATAATGATTTATTTTTAAAGACTTTACGTAACAATTAAATTCATTATTGTAAAACTCTTTACCAAAGTCTGTCTGTAAGTTTATCGGTACTCGTTTTGATGATTTAATAATTTGTTCGAAAGAATTTTTAACTTCTATTTTCGTTTTAGATTTTGTTGGAATACACCACGCATACTTTGAAAATGCGTCTATTACAACCAAAATGTATTTATATCCTCTATTTATCTTATGTAAATTTTGTAAGTCAATCAAATCCGCTTGCCACAAATCATCAATTCCTTTTAATAAAACTGCTCGTCGCTTAAAGTTTTTTCGAGCTGATCTGTGTATCTCGTTCACGACTTGCTGCTTTGCCATTGTTTAATTTGTTGAAAATATCGTCTATTTCAATTTTTGAATAAAAGTTCAATTTCAACTGATTTGCCAACTGATGAATTTGAGAATTTATAGTATCAAACATAGAATCTACATACTTCTTCTGATAAATATTCTGAACGAGCTGATCGACGTACTGCTTATTAACGGCATCATCAGGTGACGATGGATGTGCAAGCCCCTTTAATCTTAATGATTGTAAATCGAAATGTCCATCATCTGATCGGAGCAAAGCATTATTTTTAAGTTCAGTAACTTCAGATACACGCAGGCGTTTATGAAGATGATGTCCGAATTTGTCTATATTCATTTTATGATATATTTGCACGTCAAAAGTTCTGCCTCGACTAACGATAATTATAGTAAAGTAACTGTTTTATATATTAGCATTGTTAACTAATCCTGCTTCTTGCAGTTCTTCAATAACAGATATGATTTCATTATCCAATCCTGTATTACCAGCTTCACGAGAAGCTATAAGCAATTTTAATCTTTCTACTAATTCGTTTGGGTTATCCCAATATACATATGATACATCGGTTTTAACTCTTTTCATCATCGGTAATCCTTCACCACTTATTAAACGTTCTTTAGCCAATTTAAAAAGAGGTCTTATTACGTATAAATATTTCATACCTTTGTTGCTTTTTATTGGTTTATTAGGATTAAAATCTCTTCTATGTGCATTAGTTTCTAATAATAAGATTTTATAATTGCGTTTATCATCCTCAGTTATATTATTTAAATCCGGTATTTTCTTAAATAGCAATTCGTTTAAACCTGGTGATAAATAGTAAGTTTGACCATTTACTTTCAGTTTTTTGTCACTTGTAGTGTATACCTGACAGGATCCCAACATTAGCTTGTCCCGTTCCGTTCGAACACCAAAAGGTATATTTAAGTTGGTCATATAATGCTTTTGAAATTTAGGGTCATCACGAGGAGATGCGAAAGAATCACTCGTCTTAAATGAAATATCATTAGTATTTTCACTTTCCACTCCATCGCTTACATCACTTTCATCGCTGTTTGATGTCTCATCCCCTTCATCTTCATTATCAAGACTAGATTGAGAAGATTTCCTCACAACCGTTTGATCATGAATAGATTGCCTCTTTTCTTCACTAGGACTCAATTTTAATCTTTTTACCGACTTTCCCCATTGAAATCTGTCATTGGAATCATCATCATTAGTATTTAAGTAATTATTCTCATTTTTAACTTTAACTATTTCATTAAGTGGTTCTGTTATTGGTTTCAATACTGATTCCAACATCATATCATTATCAGTTTTCATATTACGAATCAGTCTAACTTTCTTTTTAATGGCTTCGACAGATTTAAGTACTTTTTCTTTCAAATTTTTCTCGTCATTGATTTTAAGATCCATGTCTGATCTTGATGGTTTCCTATGAAGCAATACATGTTTCATAATAATGCATCATGTATTATAGTTAATCCATAATGATAAATGTGTCAAAACTCATTCTATAACATCCTGAATTACGACTACAATCTTTATTTATAACCAAGTAACTATATGGCAGTTTCCATACTTCGGCACACATTTCTCGAAACTGTGACCAAGACATATCGCTTCCAACGTGCTCATCATAAACATGACGCAAATTAACATCATCTTGCTTAAATAGAATTATTAAGTTAGCATTGTCTCTTATTAATTGTTTAGGTATTTTACTATAAGTTTGATTAAGGTAGAAGCTATCAATATTTTTATGACGTCCCATTGCAAAGTAATCCCTTATGTTGTTTTGATTTTCACATGCAACATCATCAAATATAATAATGGAGTTAATGTTAGCTTCATGTGGACTTAGTACCTCATCATTCTCACTATATTTTTTAAATTCGACTGATGGAACCAACATTAGTATTTTTTCTAAATACTGATACATAGGTTGGAAGAGAGTTTTAGAATAAACATAAAGGTTTTGAAAGCGTAGCCCCCGTTCATGCAGCAGAAGACCGACAAGTAAATTAGTTTTTCCACAGTTAGAGGGACCACAAATGATACTTCGAATTGTGTTCGGTAAAAGTTCTCCATGACGTGAATTGCGATCGTGGCGAACTGGACAAACGACTTCTAATTGCAAGTTTTGAAGTTGTTTCACAAACTTCATATTTCCAAATATAAAAATAATATTACTACCTACGTGTTGTAAGCATGAAAGGTCTGTACACAATGAGACTAGATCTTCAAGATATTGAGTAGTTATATGTTCAAGTTTTTAAAACTGTATGAACTTCTTAGCCGATTGAGAGTTTCAAAACACCTCAAAACCGATTGGGAGTTTCAGAACACCATAAAACCGATTGAGTTTCAAAACACCTATTTTAGCGTTTAAAAAAACGCCTTGGGAGTTTCAAAACACCTCAAAACCGATTGGGAGTTTCAAAACACCTATTTTAGCGTTTAAAAAAACGATCAACTCGAAATGAGCGTTTCGTCAAAAAACGCCTTGGGAGTTTCAAAACACAAAACATGTAAAATGTGTTTTGAAACTCCCAATAATATACTACTGTTGCCATATCTAAATTCTAAACTGAGCGGATACTTAACAGTATGCATGGTTACTGGCGACTTTATAGTACCTTTTTTAGCCTAGTACTTAGCCTGATAAATATGTTAGTTTGTTATTGAGCCGCATCGGCACAAATGCGACTGTTTTACGCAAGCTGAGTTTGCCTATAATTGGGTAAACACGCTGTCACTCTTCCCTATACATATAATTTTAATATTAGGTTATAAATAAATAAATTTAAGTTCCCAAGGTAACAATGATACTTAAAATCTACGCAGATGAAGTTGCGGGCAGACTATTTTGTTAATAAAAAAGTGATTCTAAATAAATATAATAAAACTGACATTTTAAATAACTATACCGTTTGCTCGTAAAAATGATTGCAACATGTTTAACTAGGATTTTGGGAACCGTTTCGGAATAAAGCCAACGGTCTATTTCAAATGTTTTCCGGAAACACTGTCGAGCATGCTACAATTAAATGACGTCAAAGTTGCATTTCCTAGAAAGTTTCATTTTAAAATGACCCTTATAGCTCTGGGTCCAGGAAAAAACGTGCCCGTTCCGCAAAGCCTTTTGATACTCAGTGATCCAAAGAACCACTAATATTTTTAACATTTATTAATTTATTATTAGCATTGACGTTCATTTAAATGGTGAGCCACTTAAACGGTATTGTACAGTCGACTACAAAGAGATGTATCCAATTTTATACCTTATTACAATGCAATAAGGTGAAAAAGTGTCTGTCTTTGTAGTCGACTGCATAGTTGAACCACATCGTATAGACCGTTTGACATTCTATATTTGAAATTTGACGTAAATTCCATGTAAAATTTGTACGCAACTACATGCAAGAGGTTATTGCTAGTTTAAATGAGGCCCTTGTCAAGATGCATTACGCTAACTAACGTTTCTATTCGATTCGTTTTTAAACCAATCGCGTATCACGTCATCTGCGAGTGAGTTTCTTATACGCTTTCTGATTCAAAAAGGAACAACATCCAAAATAATTCTGGGCATAAATGTTTTTTTTTTAATGGCATTTAAGGCCAACTAGCATACAGGCCACCTGATTGTAAGTGGAAACTGTTACCCATAGACATTGGCATTCACAAGACTGCAAATGCTCTGCGAACCCTGAGGACTAAGATGGAATGCCTCTATGCTAGTCATTTCAACGGCTGTCTTATCCCCAAACCGGAACACAACAATGCAAACACTGCTGCTTGGCGGTTGGTTAATAAGATGGTGGTACCAACCCGGACGGACCCTGCACAAGGTCCTCCCACAAGTCAAAAACACAAATTCGAATCGGAAAGCGTATAAGAAACCAATTAAGAAAATAGTTCTGGACATATATGGGTTAAGAACAATGGTCATCGCACACAACCATGCCGCGGCACTGGCGTCGCTATTGTCTTACGCACTCTTAATTGCAATCGGCTCCAAAGTGGCACAAGTCTTTTCATATTGTATGCAGCCTCCTTCGATTTTCAGAATGAAAACAATTGGCTACTTGACAAGTTTCAGAAAAGTATTTTAAAATATGCGTTTGCTTATTTTATACATCTCACAATATTTTTTTTCTAGAAAAAATGTTAATTATTAGAAAAAACACGTTTATAACGAAATTAATTTGAAATACGCGCGTAAACGGTAGGTCACGTGACTTTTGTCGTTGGTGACGTCACTACACATAAAACAACGAACCGAATTATTATAAAGTCAACTTAAGCGAAAGCATAGTTTTAAAAATATATTTTGTGAAAATGTCTAATTTTAAGACGTGTGCCGTACCAATGTGTAGAAGTACGACGATTAAAACTCCTGAAAAATTATTTATACACGTTCCTAAAAATCCTCAACATCGAAAGAAGTGGTTGCAGTTGGCACGTCGAGATTCAAAGTTAACAAATGTCCACTTTTGGCAGATTTGCACTATCTGCCTTTAAATATCCCGCCTCCATTTAGTGCAACTTCTCACGAATACAATTATGGTAAGCTTTCGAGTCGTTTATTTTTACTACGGAGATGTTTGACAACTTTGTATTTAGGCTGCAGTGACGTCACACGTAAATCAGTCATGGCCGCTAGCGTTTGGGTTCATTGGAGCCACAGGTAAAAAACGACGATGTTATTTTCCAAAAATAAAGTACTTATCATATTTTTTATTGCAAATAAAAATATGTGCAGTTATTTTTTTAGTGTAAACTACCATATTCAACACTTTTTATATTTAATTGTTACAACTGTCAAGTAGCCAATTGCGATTGCGAGTGCCTTAGGCAATAGCCGCCCGGATCAGCACCGCCTCTGCTCAAATTGAAACATAAAAAATTGAGCTTTGACTCGTAATTAGTACGATATGTTTTTCAAGTTAAAGTAAAAACAACTGCCGGAGCGCGGGTTTTACGACGTCCAATGAAAAATGTATCGTATTAACACAACTCAAAGTTCATTTAGAGCTGAGGCGGTGCCGATCTGGCGCCAGGGCGCTATAGTATGTGATGCGATGACCTAGGCTGTAAAATAAAAAGAGCTATGATGGAAATATAAACTGTCACAAGAAAATATTCAAATACAGAACAATTTAACGACAAACGTTATTAATCAGATTCAGATTCAGATATTTATTATTTTACATGTATAATAATATTTTAAATCCTTAAAATAGGTACATTAGTAAAGTAATAATTTATAATTTAGATAAATTTACAATGTCAATATTATAATAATAGACTGTAAGTGTATGTTTGGGTCAACGATTACCATCGACAAATTCATCAACGCTATAGTACGCAAGGTCAGTCAAGTGCATTTTAAGTTTGCTTGCAAACAGTCTGTTGTTATGCGCGGTATGCGCCTCTAACATCTCCGATGGAAGTGAGTTGTACAATTGGCCCAATAACACCGAGTGAGTGTCGCGATTTATCGAGTCTACGCCGAGGAACGACCATGTGGTTCCTCAAGCGTGCGCCCCTGACCTGCGCGGCGATTAGAGCTGGTTAGGTGAGCACGCGCGTACTTGCATGCGGTCAGAATGTAAACGCCGCGTAGCGTAAGTATTTTTGACTGTCTGAATAGTTCCTTATGGCAGGGTGGTCGCAGGACTTTCGTGCTATTATTCTTACTGCGCGTTTTTGCATTTTAAATGCTCCGTCACAATCAGCCGCGAGTGCCCACAAATCTTCACCTCGAGTAAGTATGCAGTGGAAGTATCCATAGTAGGCAAGCTGGGCGCAAGTCTGGAAAATTAATAACGCTTGTGCGACGTTGTGTCCGTCTGTGTGTAGTTCGACACTGAGCCCCCAGTGTAAATACGTCTATCTCAATATTCTCTTTGACTGGGCTTGATCTCCTGCTCTAATTCCATCCTTTGCTGACGTTCATTAAAACTAGTTCGTTTGTCTCTGGCCGAGCATTAGCTGCTATCGAAATACGGGATTCCGTGTCTCTTTGACGAGATAATGTTTTTCGTTGATGATGGCGAAAACTCGTCATCCGTTTCATATTTTACTTTACTTTTGTTTTTATTATTATATAAACAAAGTGACTACAGAGGTCCTATTGAACTTGATAAGACCATATTGCTTTGGACACGTTACCGTATTTTTTTAAAGGTTTTGTACCTCAAAAGGAAGAAACGGAAAATTTTATGTTTTTTTTTTTTGTTTAATCTTTATTGCACAAAAGAATACACTTATTGAGTGGCGCTATTCTAACCCGGTAACCAAACTCCATATCTTCCCGTGGAGTCGTAAGAGGCGACTAAGGGAATAAAGGGTTTTGGTACTGTTAGGCGATGGGCTTGCAACCTGTCACTAATACGCTGGTAAACATCTTTACGTAATTGTGCCAAACGTGGTTACTGTATTATCAACAAGTTTTTAGAGTTCTAGGTAATTCTGCAGCTCTGCCTACCCCACTCTGGGATGACAGGTGTGAAGGTATGTATGTATGTAATACACTTAATATATAAAAGGCAAACTTCATACTCTAAGGCATACTCTACTCTTTCTTGCCTCTGGAGCGTCTGTCTGTCACAGCCACATAAGTAACACACTTGCATAAGTTTTAACCATAGATAACAGAAAAATCTTTAAGAATTGTATGGTATTGAAAGCAGGAAACATAGGAAAATTCTCAAAATATACGATACCAAACCAAACCATACGATATTCGTACCAAACTATCATTTCATCAACACCATCTTGATAGTTGGAAATCCGCTACCGTGCGTTTTTCGAGGGCCTTCTTGCCACGCACCTTATCTATGTAGAATCGGCTCTCAGCGTCCGTATTTCCGAACCAATATGACTTGGGAGCCTTCAAAAAACGAGCCTACTCATTTCTCTAAGTCCGGCAGCGTGCCCGCGATTCCTCAGGTGTTGCGGGTGTTTATGGATCTCGATGATCACTTACCATCAGGTGGCTCGCTTGTTCCTCTGCCTCCTTTTGAAATTCACATAAAAATTTAATTAAATCGGAACGCTTCTGACGAGAGTTAAACTTGGACTGGTCTTTTTAATCCTTATGTTGGCAGAGACTCAATAAAATATTAATAAGCGTTTTTTGCCATTGCCACGCTAGGTATTCCAAAAAAATAATGCCTTCTTGAGTATCAGCAATAAATGCTAGAATTATTGGATATATTTACTATCCGACGAGTTTCAAATTGTCCCGGAAGAGTATACAAAACAACATTTTAGAGCGTGCATTAGTAATTAGGCATGACTTTAGAGTATTTCCAGTCTTGACGCGTATTATAAAACGCACAAAAAATTGTCACATGTGCCAGGGTCTAAAACAAAGCATGCTCAAAATTAAGAAAATTAAAAAAATACGAGGCACTAAAATAAGACGCATAACTAAAGCTTCTGATGCCCATGAAATATTCCCATAAACAGAAATGGAAATGGGCGGGGCATGTGGCGCGATTGACAGATGAGCGATGGACCATGGTTCACATGGGTTCACACAAAAGTCCATGTGGGAAACGCGGTAAAGGAAGATCGATGTTGAGATGGGAGGATGAAATAGCCAAAGCGGCTGGCCCTAGCTGGATGGAAATGCTGGAGGCCAGCATCCACTGAGGGGTTCTTCTACTACTATTTTTTCAACTTAAGTTTTTAAAAAAGTATTAAGTAATATAACGAATTGAGTAAAGCTCATTAATCTTTTCTTAATAATATCTCACTCATGAAGTATAAAGTATGGCGACAGGATTAGGAAAAAAGTACATGTAATACTATATTTAAGTTATATTTTACCATTTCTTTGTTTGCATGAAATAGAGAGGAAAGCCGAATATAATAACACAATTAAGGGAAATCGCATTGAATCGCCGAAACTAGCTTTGATTAAAATGTATCATTTCATCGAAGCTAATTTCTGCTGAATCCTAATTGTTGTTAGGTTATCTGGAGCATAGGTTAGGTTACGTTACACCTGTGACCACCAATACAACTCCTGCATGTGTATATGCCTGTCGATGAAATGAAAATTCGCCGAAGTAAAACATTCTATGAAATAAGTGGCGGAGATTCAAAGGAAAATCACAATTAAGGATATAATTATATATTATATAGTGCTAATAGAACTCCAGTGGGTCTAGTATGGCTGTCTCTATCGCGTGTCAAATGTGGATAAAGTATCCGTCACTGTCGCACTTATTTACGTGCAGGGACCGGAACCGTTTACCCTTTAAAGGGTTTTTGTTAGGGTATATGATTGACTGGTTTTTACAAATCCTAACGATGCGATAAGCATATCTTTGACTTACCCCAATGAAAATCTATCCCATACGATACAATTAATTCGACTAAGCTCTTAACAATTCCTTAAAACCATCGCTAGGCTTTCTCTTTGAAGTGTTTATTGAACGGCTTCAAGCTATTTTAATCTCTACGCGCGGTCCACAAACACAGGCTTGAAACCAACCAATCACACGAATCTGCGAAACAGAGTCAACGGAGAGGGAGTATCGATAGGGTAACACTAACGTATACCTAAGTGCTTAAATCCGAAACCCTTGCGAAACTGGTAACCTCAATGGTTGTAGTTAACTAGTTCGAAGCAGTTTCCATATCATTAGGGTTAAGCCTATCGATAGGGATACGCTAACGTTTGGGAGAGCATATTAGTAACCCGATCGATAGACTTAGTCAAATAAAGGGGTTTTCCGGTCCCTGTTTACGTGTCAGAAGGTGGCGGATGGCTTCTATAAACTTTGTCACGCGATAAGCTCAGCCATGTTACGGCCCCTGTATTAGAATGGGACTCTTAGAGGTAACCCTCACCGTCGTGCCCAACGTCTTTGTTTGAATCGGTTAGCTTGTTTAAGAACCACTTCAGCTTCGATCCGGATCAGTATTTAGTCCCTTGTCTAGATTGAGCGTTAGACACTTAAAATTAATTTAAATTATATATGTATAGAAGATGTTCAATTTGTATATGTTTCAAGGACTGTGTTATTCTGAAACGTATATTTGATAAATAAATAAATCACTACATAGTATAAAACAAAGTCGCTTGCGCTGTCTGTCCCTATGTATGCTTAAATCTTTAAAACTACGCAACGGATTTTGATGCGGTTTTTTTTAATAGATAGAGTGATTCTTAAGGAAGGTTTATATGTATAATTCATTCCACGCGGGCGAAGCCGCGGGCGGGTCGCTAGTATATAATAAAATGAATCGCTAAATGTGTTGCTAAGCGCAAAACTCGCGAACTCCTGAACCGATTTGGCTGATTTCTTTTTTGTTGTGTTCGTTATTGTCAGGACAAGGTTTGTAAGACAGAAAAAAAAAAAAAAACCCGGGGAAGTCTGAAATTCGCAGAAGGGCGAAGCCGCTGGCGGGCCGCTAGTATTAAATAAATATCAGGGGACAACGTCAGACCAATTGACCTAGTCCCAAACTAAACTCTAGATTTGCACTATGGGCAGTAGACAAGGATATAAATACTTACATAGATAAATATAATACCTAAATATATAGAATACATCCATGACTCAGGAACAAATATTCGCGCTCATCACACAAATATCTGCCCTTACCGGGATTTCAACCCAAGACCGCTCGCTTCGTAGGCAGGGTCACTACCAACTAGGCCAGCGCGTCGTCAACGATAAAAAAGAACAATAGCAACAAATGTTTTATTTTTGTACGTTATTTCAGAAATATTTAAAACTAGGTACGTACCTAGAATTCTGTTTTATGTTACAGTTAATCCAAACGTTCTCTGCATATTTTTTCAATATTTTGCAGCAAAATCATATTTTTTCAATCTATTATGAATTGACACAATTTTTACGACCATTTTGAGATCCCATAAATCACAATTACGTAATAATACCCAAGATATTACATCATAATCGCCCCAATGTTCTCCATTTCATCTCTATATTAACAAATCGGGCGTTCGTAACATTCAATAATGCGATTCCCTGCCAATACATCTGCGAGCAATTGGCAAACAATTAAAAAGCAACTCAGATCCCGCTATCAACGTCATTATAAAGTCGATAATTGTTTGAATTCACGGAAAATCCCAGACACTCGTCGCATCTACGCGCTCTTTCTATGTACAAACTTATGTTTACCGTTGAAATTTCTGTATTTTCATTGGTGTAGAGTCGAGTTTGGTTTGGTTTAATGAAATTGGGGGAAAGGCAGTAGAGCAGGGAATAACCGGGAACGCTTGCCGTAAGCCGCAATCTGCCGACATTCAGGTGCTTGGAGTGATAAGTTGGTACGGAAATGGCTTCTGTATTGTAATGAAGAGGGTAAGCGGGGATTTTCGTAGCAGCGCCATCTGTTGGTTCATTCAATGAATATTTGACGGCTTTGTTAATATGGCTTTGATAGATAAAGTCAGTAGATTATAAATCTTGACTTTATTACGATACCTACTTTCAGCTATTACATACATACATACATAAGCGGACGCCTTTATTCCCAGAGTGGGTTAGGCAGAGCTACAGAATTACCAGCAACTCTAAGAACTGGTTGATAATTCTGTAACCACAGAATGTGGTTTTCGGCTATGTGATACTTTTTAACAGGTAATTTCTTAAATCGACGATTAGATCATTAACCGACGAGTTAAAGTTATTTTGTCAGAACGTATGAACAATATTTAAAGGCATGCATTTACAATTGGGGAGTCTTATTACGACGTCTGATTAACATAAGTGAGAGCTGATTACTCTTGAACGGCACAATCCATTTTCACCAAACTTCCTTAAGAACCGTTCCAACTCAATTAGCCACCAATCCAAAAAAAAAGAAGATCGCTTGTGTTTTCGTGACTATCTTCTATCTTCACCGATATGCTAAAGCCTGACGCTATCAGCAATATGTTTACCTCAGAGTTATTTGGAGAATTCAATATACTTAATTACAGATACATAAAAGCATAGTTGGTACGACACTCGTGTGAAATTATTATAACACTCTTATAACGGTTTCATAAAACACACTCGTGTCATAATGCTTGTCTTTACGTAACAGTTACGTAAACTTTTTTTTCATAGGCAGATGTTACAATCGTAGCAAGTGGAAACAGGCGTGATTTAATGTATGTATGTATGTATGTTACAATAATTATAAAGTTACACTGGAAGCAATCATGGTAACAAAGCCCACTCCTGCCTAGTCTCCACTTTATCTGAATGTTCGCAGATCGCGTAAAATATCGACGCTGGCGCCGAATGTAAAGGGCTCTTATTACCATATCGAGTGACGTCTTTGAGACTATTTTATTGCTTTTGTTATCTCGGCAATGGATTTTAAACAGGCTGAATACTGCCTGGCGATTGGGTTGTTTTCGGTAATGGCAGCTCTGTATTTGTTGGGGACAAGCTTAAAGGAACAAACTAACATACGAGTGTGTCGCGTATTTGTGTGCTCTTTGTAACCCCCGACAAAAGAAGAGGGGCGTTACTAGGTTAACGTGTGTATCTGCGTATGGGTTTTTCTGTGAAAATATGGGATTAACTGTGCTTCTAAATGATAAGACCGATTAAGACACGTTTATAAAAAAAAAAATGTAATTTTGACGGTTAATAGCTCGGAAGGTGATGATGGTATTAATGTAAACAAAATATATTAAAATTTTGTTCAATTAAAGTTTCAAACCGCACTAAAATAAAATAATTTAAAATCGCTACAAGTAATTGAACTTGATCTAGAGTCAATCAGAATTTTAATCACAGACGCACGAACATACGTACTGTTCAACTCATTACCCAGCTTTAACTTCGCGTAGTCGAAAACAATTGAAAATAAAATCAATTATTTGACAATAATATTGATAGATTTGAATTATAGAACGAACCCGTTCAATGTTCCATCCCCTTTCAAACGGCACCGGACGTGACCGGAGGATCTCTTTGTCACATTATCATTCAGTTGGGTTCATTCAATCCATTCGTTCACTCGGAACGGTTATCGTTCTTTGTCAATTTATCAGACACTGATTTTTGCTGTGATACCAAAGCTTGTGCTCATTTATGTACATATTTTTTGTAAAAATGAAGATAAATAATTAAAAAACTAAAGAACTGTTTTCTTGGTATTTATTTAACTTAAAACACAATAAAAAAAATTGAAAGTGAAAATAGTTGACCTATTTCTTTGCTGTGAGTCAAGCAAAAATAAATGCAAGAAATCGCCCTAGGCAAACCCTACTACAAAAACACTAACGCCAGACGATTTATTAAATTTATTTACCAATTTCGAGTAGGTATTCGTTGACTGAGATAACAAGGAAAAATCACCTAAGACGAAGGAACTACACAGATACTCAAGCTCATCACGCCAATATTTGACCTATGCAAAAACCACTCTTGAAAAGGACCAGCGCTGAAAAAATATATCAAAATGTATCATTAGTGGAAATAAGTGGCCTCTGCCTACCCCTCTGGGAAACAGGCGTGATTTAATGTATGTATCATTAATACAAAAAAAAAGTAAAAATTTAGAGTCTTTCAATCTGCAAAAATCTGCAAGGATTATTCGATAAACCGACAGAGTTACGACAAATAAACTGTTTATCTAAAAAGAGATTTACACGAACGTCCATTTAAAGTTGCACGGACTCCAACATCAATAATTTAAGGTGGTTCCCACCCATCCGCTGTAGGAAATAACCATTTACTGTTCAGACTTTATCGTACTGCCACGGAGCGCATATTTTATTAGCAGTAGTAAAATCATTTTGTTTATACTCTAGAAATAAAATGCAATGCTGCGTAAAGCTGCGCTACTTTGACTTAATAAAAATACTTGATAAAAATAACTGCGTTAAGATATAAACACGAATAGGTACTTACTTCGTTTTATTTGAAGTCTTTAAGTCAAATTCAAATTCAAAATCAAAATAATTTGTTTGTTCCAACACAGGTACATGAGGATGTTAGTAGAAAACTTTGAATCACTATGTTGAGCCGGAAGGCATACAATACGTAGTTCAGTTAATATATACATAAATAAGATACACACACACACACACACACACACATATGCAGTTGTCATTAACTTATTTTAATTACTAGATTTAAACTCATTAATAGAGTAGAACACTTTTTACACTAGAAATTTAAATAATTGATTACAAAGTCGCTATGCGGTTGTTTCAAAATTTCCACGATAGAAGTTTTTCACTCTCAATTTTTTGTCTGGTAACCTTTGTTCTCTCGTGCATTGCGATAACATGTTTTTTTTAATTTAATGGTAACGCGTAATTTTTGTCGATACGTCGTAGATAAGGTTAGGTTAGACTTGTAACTTCAAAAAAAAAACTTATACGACGAGAAATGCCTTTCGATGAAAGGAAAATTCTTGTAAAATAATACGTACGCATAGATATTTAAAAGCTGTTTGTGCTCGGTTTCGTTGATGGGACAGTTTCAGACAAATCTGGTGATGACATTTACGAAAACATGGACAAAAAATCTGCCATTTTGGTCGAGCCATTCTCGAGTGATGCTTTATTATACATGTGGCAATTGAGTTTTAATTACTTACACATATATATATATATATAATTATGTATTAGGCCATGCTCGAAATTTTTCTGCGTGATAGAATCAGAAATGATGATATCCGCATGAGGTTACCGAAATAGCCCGAAGAATAGCTAAACCGAAGTGGCAGTGGGCGGGGCACATCGCTCGCACGACTGATGGCCGATGGGGTCAGAAAGTTCTTGAGTGGCGTCCACGGACCGGGAGATGACGGGAGATTGTAAGGATCGCGGGAACGCGGTGGATGCGAATGGCACAACACCGGTCTGAGTGGAAAGCATTGGGGGAGGCCTTTGTCCAGCAGTAGACGTCTTTCGGCTGACATGATGACATGATGATGTCTACCTCTACATTTTGATATGAAGATAATATAAAACCTAATACGTTCATAGCTCTTGTGTACACTGCAGCGGGTATTAAGTAGCTTTTACTCTGATTCCGTTGATAAAACGTATTGTGATATCAAGTATTAAACAATCGTTAGTATTTAAAAAAACGTTTTATAATAATAATTATAATCACCGTGTTAAATCTCTTCCCTGAACCTTAACAAAGTTTCTATATTGACTGGCAGCCAGGCAATTACAGCCCTTTACAAAGTTTGTTGAAGGGGCAAAATTAATCTTTGAATTGTGAAAATTAATTTTGAGTTTTTTGTTATTATTCTCGTGGAGTTGTTTTAAATTGATAAATCATTAGATACCCATCATACTAGGTATCTAGATTCATCGACAAAATATTATACATTTGAAGATTTAAAAAATATTTGACAGCTGTCAGCTCAACACAAGATTGTTTGAGGTTATATTTTGGACTACGAGTACATCGAGCTGTCAAATTCGGCCTCTTATGACGTCGTGACTATAAAAGCATTCCACATAAAAATACACATGTAACCTCCATTCCACATAATCAATATGTAGGAGCGTATTCATCCAATTTAGTTAAGGTGGGTACACGTTTCCCGTGAGATCCAACATGGCGGCCAATGAATTCTAAATGTTAGTAATTACTGCGAGCTCTGTTGTCTCGTGTTTGTAGCATCTCAGTGATTTCTAGGAGTTACATTTGGGGATTGGCTTAGTCTTTGGAGTGAATATTTTCATACAAAATGTATTTCTTTATAGCATGGAGAATGGACGAGCAAATAGTCTACCTGATGGTATGTAGGATCTGTGACCCATAGACGCTTTTATTCTCAAGAGTACAATTTTAACGCGTTGCCGACCCTAAGAATGAAGATGCCTCTATGCTGGTAACTTCACCGGTTGTCTTATTTCACTCGAAAACACAGCTGTTTGGTGGGAGGTTGAAGGTTAAGATGGTGGTAGTGATCCGGATGAACCTTGCATAAGGTCCTATCACAAATGATCAAGAACTTAGGAGTTTTTGGCACTGGCTTTGACTGAAATCTACCGCCAAGCAGCAGTGTTTACATTGTTGTATTCCGATTCCGGTGTTGGGAGAAGACAACAGCTGAAATTACTAGCATAGATGCATTCTATTTTAGTCTTCAGGGTTGGCATCTAATTTACATCTTAGGATTGGAAAGCGGCTGCATCTTAACACAGGTATATTTTATACTTAAAAAGAGGTAGCCAACTACTTTTATGGTAATTATGAAAACGTAGTAAAAGAGAATTTAGTGTCAACTCTGCTCTTCTAAACAAAAAGGACCTATGCGCAATTTGATTGTCAAAGCAAATTTAACCCTTTTAGAAATAAGGTCACTAATAAATACACAGTTCTATGAGATACGTGCTTACCCTTCGAGAAACAGATATTAACTGTATTGTGGACGCTGCTATACATATCAACACAACCTTAATAGTCTTTTTTAGTCGCTACTCAATAACCCTGCATAAAAACGCACTTTAATAGTATTAGCTAGACACAATATAAACAAAATGGCGTCGCACTAAATGGCATTGGCTTAAAATTTTTACTCTGGAATACCGCGCGAACTGAATTGATGGCACTATTAATATTTCAACTCTCTATTCGAGTTAGATGCAATGTAGCGGAAAAAGCGGTTTTGAATTCATGATAGGTATTTGTAGGCACGAATAGACTTGGCTACTATTTTACAAAGCTGACAGTGTGCCGTGAAAGTTAACGATTTGGAGTAGCCTGAATCACCGGCAAAAACATAGTTCTATGTTTAGTCTTCTTCCCTTGTTTTATACAACTTTGAGCGTTTTCCAAAAAGTGCTCATATTTAAGGACTAATTAGGAACGGTAGCTATTCTATTACGTTCCGACAATTGACAAGATTTCATATTTCTAAAGACGTCCACTGTTTTGCGAAAACACCTCTTTACCAACATTATAGGCTTTAACATTAAGATTGCCGGCTTAGAATTGTACCACTCCATGTTTTCCCGTGGAAGTCGTAAGAGGCGACTAAGGGAATAAAGGCTTGTAGTACTGTTAGGCAATGGGCTTGCTACCTGTCACTAATATACACTGTTAAATATCTTAGCCTAATTGTGCAAATTGTGGTTACAGAGTTATCAACAAGTTTTTTGAGTTGTTGGTAATTCTGTAGCTCTGCCTACCCCACTCTGGGAATGAAGGCGTGAAGGTATGTAAGGTCAATGTGTCTAATTCCGTCTACGGGGTAATACCGTACACAAGCGTTTATGACCAATCTAAGAACGGTACGCCGTTGCTGCCTCTGTTGATAAAGCAGGGGAACTTTTTGGTTCAATCTCTTTAAAAGAGATGGCGCTATGTTGTCTACGATTGAAGAAAACAGTGTTTGAAATTTAGTTGTGCTCCGAACTCGAAACGCGAGTGTTGTGTGATGGTGTTTTCCCAAAGGTATGTTTCAAACCGTGCAAGTTATGACTTTGTGACTGTGCTTAATATGTTCTTTAAGATGTGCGCCAACGGCTTCTTTTTTCTATTTTGCATGAATTTCAAGTGTTTTAAAATTATTTGCTGCGTAAAATTTGTACCCTCTGAATTGTCAAGTGGGAAAAACCGTCTAAAATTGAAGGGGCAACACCGTCATATGCCGGTAATTCCCCATTCCAGATATAGTCAACCTTTTTGATCAGCTGTTAAATTACTTAGCACTATGTTAGTTTTGAGTTTATTTACTTAGTTATATTCTGCTGATTATAATAAGTTATATATGAAAGAATCGTGTGTAGCAAGGAGAGTTGTTGGATTATGTCTTAACCAATCCCGTAGATTACGTGACTCGTCTACCAGTGACGCGATTAGTTTAAAAACGAAACGAATAGAAACGCTAGTTAGCGAAAAGCATCTTGGCTAGGGCCTCTGAAGTGGTTCTGGCCATGCAAAATATTTGTTAACAAGTATAGTATTTTCTTTGAAGGATAAGAGTCGGTACTTTAGTTGTTAAGTTTTTATTGTTTTTTTTTTAATTTTAGCCTTGTGTCTTTGAGTTCAGTACATATATACCTAATTATGTAAGTATCGAAAATGTTTATTAACAGTTTTGGATTATCTTTAGTTTGATTTACAATAAATACTTAAAAAATGAAACCATTGATTTTTATTATTAATTAATTTTACATAATTTTATGAGATAACATTTATAAACGAATGTTTATACATCAAAATTAAATTATTATATTTAATAATTGATCGCACTTGCATAATAAGTAAATCGTATAATTTACACTCATACTTACATAAAAAAGTAAAAAATAATAATATTTTAAAGCCTTAGTAAAAAAAGTTTAACACCTCTGATTTTAAAAATATGCCGGAATAGCCCCGAAAAACGTTTTTCGCCGATAAAAGCTAAACTTGACTGTGTATTTTACCCGTTACAGAACAGATTTGATTAAAATCCTCTATATTTCGTTCCAAATTGGATATCATTTGAAATAACCGTCTGATTATCGAGATATTGCTACTAGCCGGATTTACCCCAAAACCTCGGGAAAATCCGTCTACTGACCATGTTTTAAAAAAATATTTTTAATTAAATATACAAGGTAGTTACGCTTTTTCTTAAATATGGTATCAAAAGCCAACTAAATTCTTAGTCGATTCCATACACAAATTCTAATAATAGTTTAAAAAGACAGCAGTTTTCATCAATCAAAGTCAAACAAAAATAAACTATGCCGGTATTAAACACATTGACCTTACTATGTATTTTACAACAGTAAGGTTAACATTGCAGAGGTCTTGACAGAAGCGCGTGGAGCTAACCCCATGTGCTTCTGTTTGGTCCGTTAGAGAAAATAATCTTTTCATCACACTTGCACGTAAACAGTATCTAAACATACAGGTTAACTTGGCCGCAATGCCCCATATAAAACCCTCGACCTTTCTTTTTACCATGAAACCCAAGGTCGGTAAGTAATTTTTTTTTAATTTATGGCACAGCACACAGGTCATGCAAGTTCAAGCAAAGAGTTTACACGCAATTGAAAAATTGTCTTAAAATGTTATTTAAACAGGAATTTCATTGCAATCTCGCTACATGTTACTTAAATACTCAATTAATGTTCTTAATAACCGATTTTAATAGTTTTCTGTATAAAAACGTCGTTTTTTTTTACACTCCTTCAGGGCTGTATGTATAAAACAACGTAAGTATTTGCCCTTAACGTTTCTGAACGAAACATTTTTATAATCTGTGGAGTCCGCCAGCCATCCGCTTAAAAAAAGTTCAAGTATTTCGTAATAATAGTTGTGCTGACTTGTATATTTATTTACTCGCAAATGTGATGAAAAACATTGTATGTTTCACGGGCGGTACGGGAATTACGAACCTCGACTCAGAAAGCCCTCAGTCTTCGACTTCGGGCTTCTACTAGAGCCTCGATCGTAATTCCTTACTTACCGACCTTAATACACAATGTACTATTTTACTGAACAATTGTATTTACGTGTGACATCCATAGACTAGCCGTGTTGGTGCCGGCCGAGAATAGCACCACCCTCTCTCCTCCCGTGGGTGTCGTAAGAGGCGACTAAGGGATAAACCGGAGGATGGGCAGCAGCGTCCTCCGCAGACTACATGGTATAACTGCGGTCGCCAACCCGCCCGCCAAGCGTGGCGACTACGGCATTTTTTCCCCCAAATTGGGGAGGCCTATGTCCAGCAGTGGACGTCTTTCGGCTGACATGATGATGATGATGATCCATAGACTTATTGCTTTAATACGTCCATGGGCATGCGGGAGAAAAAAAAATGGATGTCAAGGAGAAAGCAAACGAGCACACAGGCTACCTGATGGTATCTGGGATTTGAGACCCACTGACGAACCAATAACTGCATTCCTAAGACTACAAATCTGCCGTCCTATCACTAAAAGGCCGTTAAGCCGCATTTTTGTAAATTTTGAGTTTTATATATAGCCTAAAAGAGATTTTTTTTCTCTTTTACTAGTATATAAAACTCAAAATTGACAAAAATGCGGCTTAACGGCCTTTTAGTGATAGGACGGCAGAAATGCGTTGCCAACCCAGCGGACCAAGGTCGAATGCTTCCATACTAGTAATTTCACCGGTTGATGCATCCCCACATTGGAACACAACAATGCGGATACTGCTGCTTGGAGTAAAGTCAAAGGATAAGATGGTGGTAGCAATCAGATCTGACCCTGCATAACGTCCAATAGCCAATTATACAGACAGGCAGAGAGTAAGGCAGACGATAGTGGCCAACATAAGTTCTGTTGATCCTCTGAAAACCATTTTAGTGTCTTAAGTTACAAAAAAAAACATAATCAAATATTCTGCTTATTTTTGGAACCTTTCCGATGCTGATGATGTTTTCCGCAAAATTGTAGGTTCAAATACTTTAATACTGATGTTATATGGGAAAATATTGGTCTACAAAGACTTGTATAGTATAGTAAATAAATAAAAATAATAAACAACATAGGATAATATCAAAAAATTTGTACCTAGTCCCAAACTAAGCTCTAGGCTTGTACTATTGTTACTAAACAACGATAATCTTACCTTTAAAGAGAAAT
This sequence comes from Acleris emargana, assembly GCA_927399475.2. Classification (NCBI taxonomy): domain Eukaryota; kingdom Metazoa; phylum Arthropoda; class Insecta; order Lepidoptera; family Tortricidae; genus Acleris; species Acleris emargana. The sequence goes on from OV656858.1 coordinate 5,037,235, forward strand.
ACATACTTAAATACATAGAAAACATCCAAGACTCGGGAACAAATACTTTCCGCTCATCAAACAAAATGTCTGCTCTTACAGGGGAGCTATCGTATCGTCATTTTAACTAATAAGTGAAATACGTTATGAATGTGTTAATTAAACTTTAAAACAATTTAATCATTAAATCTCAGTCCGTTGGACTTCAAAGGATTAGCAGAACGTTCTGTCTAAAATTTCTGCACGATTTTTTTTCAAACACGACAGCTAGAATTTTAACACGCATGGCTGACACAATGGTGCGAGCGACGCCATTTTGAACAAATGTCGTGTGCGGATGACATCAGGGATGAGATGGATTTTGTGGTACAATGGGAAAGTGTCCTTAAGAGGATGAAGGGAAGATGCAGTTTGCTGTGTACCAGTGCATGCATGGGACTTGTAGAGATGAATTGTTGTAGCGAATAGTTTCGGTACAGTAAATTAGTTTGTGGTTGTATTGTGATTTGAGAATGTATTATTAAACTAGCTGTTTGTGCCCGGCATTGCCTGGGTGAATTTCTTCTTTTATACAAATCCTTATTCTGACAAATGCCAACACAAAAAGTGATAAATCGGTCGAGCTTTTTGCTCCATCATACAAGTGACAATGATTTTAATTTATTTAGATTATTAAAAACCGGGCAAGAGCATGTCGGACCATGCTCAGTGAAGGGTTCTGAAGCCGTTACTACAAACAAATTAGACCTCGCGACAAACTTAACTTTGCCGTTGGAAAACTGTTATCCCCATACATCGACACAGCTCGCGGTCAGTTTACCAACACCGCAAAAAGGTTTTCGGTAGGTTTAAACATTTAAACGATACGAACGATTGTAACTCAAGAACCACTGACGTCTACTTAGTAGTGATAGTTTTCTAATTAAATTATGTGATATTTTTCTGAATTTTAGTATTACTAGTTTTGGTTGTAGGGGGGGGGGGGGGGGGGGGCACTTCACTGTAACAAAAATTAGAGCTGTAAATCTTAATAATTCATAAACGGATACCTTAATCTGATTTTATTACACACCTTTTTTGGCGTGACTAACATGTATTTTTATTACAAATTACAGCTTTCTAGTACAAAGAGTCTCTGAACTAGGCTTTGGACGGACGGATGGACGGACGGACATGGCGAAACTATAAGAATTCCTAGTTTGACTGCGGAACCCCGAAAAATGCTATAACATAAACAAACTAAAAAGTTCAAAGATCTCAATGTTAGTCAGAAATAAGTATAAAAGCGGGTACTTAATAATACTACTGTCAAAAGCAATATGGTACTATCGAGTAGAACAAAGCCTACTTAAGCTAACCTATCTCACCCACACAGAGATATAATAATTATGTGGTATTAGTTCTTTAGGGCTCTTACTGGGCTTTAAAAAGTTACGGTGTCTATTCAGTAAATACGCCACATGGGTACTGGTACCACGTTTTAGGTGGAGTTTTTTTTTGTCTTATTACCGTTGTAAAGACACGTCAAAATGTACTCGTACCAGGGCTTTCCAAAATTAAACCACTGCTGAGAAAGCGCCACAAGAAATTCAATAGTCGGTCGTTCTTGAAACAAAAAAAAAGATAAAAGATGTTTATTTAGTAAGTCACGTCAAAAATCTACCAGCGTTTCACAAGAGACCACTGCTGAGAAGATACGCCGCAAGAGACTCGACAGTCAGTCGTTTTTTAAATATTGCTTATATTATTATAAACTTAACCTAGCATTCAATAAAACGATTAATTTCACGTAAAACAAAAAATAAATACATTTTTGCGCAATTGAGCAGTGAACATTACTACTTATACCATGAAATAGAGAAAACAAAACATGAAGGAACTTAGAATTAATTATGTATGACACATAATCATGTGTAGCAAAGCAACACCGCATTAGAAAAAATAAACTTTTTGTCATACTTTGACGGCAAAGCAAGAAATCAGCAAAAATATACTTCATGTAGGTGCATAGCGTTGTAGAGACACAGCGGAATGCAGTAAAAAAAATAACAAAAAGTGTCAGTCGGTACTAGACTGAATCTAGAACTTCTTTATTCAGCTTTGTCACGAAAAGTAGGTCAGCCATGTGTACCATGTTGCATTCGAATTTTTCGAACTAGTTTACACAAATATGTCGTTTGAATAGAAGTCAAAACGAATTTATAATTGACTACGGTATGTTGAAAATACTATTGTTTGTAAAAAATATTGGACCATTGTTTGATAAAACAATTCATTTTTAACATTAACATTTTTTGAGTGGATGTATGTGTATGTCTGCATATGTGTAGGTCTGTGTATGTGTGTGTCTGCATATATGTAGGTCTGTGTATGTGTATGTCTGAATATCTGTGGGTTTGTGTATGTGTGTGTCTTGAGATCTGTGGGTCTGTGTATGCGTGTGCTGCAGATCTATGGGTTTGTGTATGTATGTGTCTGCGCATCTGTGTGTGTCTTTGGTATCGTAGCTGCCAAATAGATGGACTAATTTGGATACGGGTTTTTAAGAACCCTCGTGTCATCGGTCCCACGTACTATGAGCGTCTACCCGCTAAACTTAAAAATGTACAATCTGAGGAAGCATTTAAATATCAGCTGAGAAAACTTTTACTGGATAATACATTATACACCATCGATGAATATATGCAACTTAAATTGTAAAATTATTATAGTTTTGTTTAAACTTTTTTTTTTTTGCTTATTGACGTCGGAGACTGACCATTTATTAGTTATTTATAAAGGTTGTCTTAGATTATTTTAGAATTATTTTAGTAATATTATTTTAATATTTTGTATTCATGTTTACAATATCAATGTTATTTCGTATTTTTAGACATGCAATGCAATTTATATTGTAACATTACATTCATGAATAAATAAACCAAACTAAACTAAATTTGAAAAGCTAGTTTATTAGGGGGTGGTTATTAGCTAGTTTCCATGAAAATTAGTTAGGCCGTTATGAGGTAGCTCTGAAAGAAGGGTTTGCGATTATATTGGGGGTTATGACTTATTAATAACAATAAATATATTTTTTTACCATTAAGGGTTGTAATTGCCTTTACAAATGGAACCTTTCTTATCTTTTATAAAACACCCCTTTAAGATCTTGTTGAGACTTATGTCAGGTTATCCGATGACGTTTCTTCTTAACCGTAACATTCACTTATGATTTTGTATTTTTTATTTTGCTGTTTTGTAATCTAGAAAACAGAGGTATGTTTGAGCCGCTGCACCTGGCGTCCTAAAGTCTCTACCTACCATGCATTGGGATAAAGGTGTGAAGGTATATAAAGGTATATATATTAATTTTAAGTTTGCTAACAGTCCTGTCCAAATAATAATATAATAAATAATAAATATCAGGGGACAATGTCACACCAATTGACCTAGCCCCAAACTAAGCTCCAGGCTTGTACTATGGGTACTAGACAGACAACCATATAAATACTTATACAGATAAATATATACTTAAATAGATAGAAAACATCCATGACTAAGAAACAAATATTCGCGCTCATTACACAAATATGTGCGTTTACCGGGATTTGAACCCAGGACCGCTAGCTTCGTAAACAGGGTCACGACCAACTAGGCCGGCGCGCGCGTCGTCTTTAAACAAAGCAAAATATGTCTACGAATAGATTCACAGGATTCACTTACCAATTGGTTTATCAGCTTTCTGTGTTTCAAAAACCATTATTAGATCCTGTAGACTGTCTTTTGTCCTGGAAAGGAATTTAAACAAAGTTTTAGAATAATCTTTGACAACCATCACAGTTTTAACTTTATAAAATATTCCACACACCACTTTTGGATTACCAGTTCCACTTCTACCCTTTTGTTTGTCGTTCTACATTTAAATTGGCCACCAGCGTACGCTGTCCATACACTCGCCGTCCTCCAATTAGCGTAGCCGCTTTGTTGTCTGTGATCGCCACTGTACAACATTCAGAAGCATGCCAACTGAAAACCGTGCAAAAAAAAGATAGGTAAGTTTCAATCCAACTTTTAAAATAGGATTTCGTTTAAAATTAGCTATCGGCCAAATGCCAAAAAAAAACTAAAGATCAAATAAATGTTTGGAACATCGGCGTAAAGTCGCTTGTCTTTTGGTTTTCACACAAGCGCCCAAAAAAAGGAGTGAAATGTTTTGAAGGGGAAATGATAAAATATGTAAAGAAATCAGTACTGGTTGACACATAACCTCAATATTTCTGCAAACGAGTTATGATTTAACAAACGAATAATTAATAGTTATTTAATCTTAAATAGAATGTAAAAGTAAAAATCAAGCGTGTACAGTCAACAGCATAAATAAGTGATCATTTATGTACCTTGTCGTTTTCAATCGTTTCACAATTTTGTATAACGGTTCAAACGCTACGTTAAAGTGACAAGGTACATAAATGATCACTTATTTATGCTGTTGACTGTACATTAAATATACCTCACGCGATGTCCAAAAGTACGTGATTATGGTGTTATATTGGTAAATAGGTCCGTTTGGTTTTGTGTACATCTTTTGTCAATAAAGGATTCTTTATCGAAAATTAAAACCTCCAAAATTTCTAAGTTAGGTGGAATCACACAATGGAAAATTGACAATTATTGACGTAGGTAGATATATCGACGACAATATAAAAAATGCAGTCGGGTTTTGCAAGCTTTCATTTTTTGATGAAAATTATTTGGGAAGTGATACTTTGCAATACAAATTTCGTCGATTCAGTAAGCTTCATATGATTTTTTATTTACTGCTAAAACTCAACAGCAAAGTTTATTTACATGTCGTAATTTCACGGCGTAATAAAAACAACTGCAAATCCAAACCGAAATTCATCGTGGCTTGACCGGGGCGCTAGATAACGGGCTTGTTACTGTTTTGTGCCTCGTTCTTCGTTGTTTAGTACTTGAAAGAGATATTTTAATTTGCTTTTACTGTTCTCCGCCGCGTGTATGTTATGGTCAAATCTTGCTAATAAATCTTTAATAATTGGTCCGTCATGGAATGGGCAAAAAAATTGTATTAAAATGGAGTTAAGCGTTTTTAACAAGATTTTAGCTGTGTGTAGTGTTTGAACTGGATAATTTGGCCTTGATAAGTAGCTAATAATTTTGAAGAAAAAATGGAGTAAGCAATAATTGCTTACGTTTTAAAAACCATATTTTCCTCAGAAACCTACATAACTAATTTTTAACGAAACTCTCAGGTAGCGAGCCTTACTCGCACCTATCTGGTTCTTATCAATGATTATATAATTACTTTTATTATTTTAGTTTCCAAAACCTAAACCCAAATCATTTCCTTTACACATTTGATTAGCTCAACACTACACACGCAATTATTACAATAACGAACTCATTTTACGGCGCAGTGACCTTTTAAACGCCAATGCGAATCCAAACCGAAATTCATCTCTGCTTGACCGGGGCTCTAGATTACCAGATTATTACTGTGTTATGCCTCGTTCTGGGTTGTTTAGTACTTGATCGAGTAATTTTAAAGCCCCGTCATATTATGTTAGCGGTAAGAATTTATAGCAAATAAGAACGTTGTCATTATAATGATCATTGTTATTAAAATGTTAAGCTTGAAGTTTAAGCATCACTATCGTGTTGCTGATATAAGATTTCCTACTATTAGGATGATTACTCCCGACTCGCGTTCATGGTGTAGCAGACATAGAAGTTAAAATAGTAATTTTTACACATACAAAATAAGAATAACTACTTTATTTTCATTATTATTTAACTAATTTATCTATTTATTAATAAAAAAAAGAAACAACTTTTTTTACATTTGAGAAGCGCAACAAAAACCGGCTAAGGTTTTCCCGTGCGCTAACGTGGAACATCGCTGAGAATAACGACTAACTATTTATATTACCTTTAACATAATAAGTCTAAACTTAGGTGCTAGAATAATGTTTTTTCAAAGCGTTGTTTAACTATAAAAAAATATATAATAATTATGAATTATCAAATTAAAGATCAATAAAAACTATAAAAAAAACAACATGTATGTAGCACAAATAGTTACAAGGAAAATGTCCAAACACAACCACCAATTAAAATGATTTAAACTAAAATTTAAAATTTAAAGCACTCTAATAAAAACGAATTGTTACACCAAAATATCAAAACAAATACTCGTCAGTTAAAAGCTTGCATTTCTAAGACTTGTTCAACCAAGTCATAACACGTGGTAAAGGCAGCTCCACACCAGCGTATCGCAGCCCGCATGGTCCCGATAGCAGCTGAAAGCGTATCACTGCGCCGGCTCGCTGTTGCGTCGCATTTCACTGGCTCGTACGTTACACGTTCACGGCCCACACGATACCCGGTCGAGCCGGTTAAAACTAAATTGAAGAATTAGGGGTTTCGTGACACATGTTGAATTGCAATGTATGTCAAATTCTCAACTTGACAATGACAGGTGACATTTGACAATTCAGTGACAAAAATCCTGTCAATGTCACAGGTTGAGATAATAGAAACTATGACCATATAGTGACTCTGTGTAGCTTATAATTAGGGCCCAGTGACCTAGAAATTGATGCCTGACATCTGTCCCTATTTGCTTTGTAATAAATAATGGCGTCACATATTTTTAAGTTTCATTAATAATTACAGAGCTTCACACAAAAAATCAAACATAAATAAAGCACGTTACTAAAAACGAATTGTTACACCAAAATATCAAAACAAATGGAGTTAGTTTAAAACTTGCTAGTTTAAGAATTGTTCAAACAAGTCATGACATATTGTAAAGGCAGCTCCACACCAGCGTATCACAGCCCGCATTGTCCTGATAGCAGCTGGAATTCGGCCGCGTATCACTGCGCCGGCTCGCTGTTGCGTCGCATTTCACTGGCTCGTACGTTACACGTTCACGGCTCGCGCGATACTCAGTCTGGCTGTTTAAAGCTAGATAGTGTACATGGCGTAGTTTATTTCTAGCCTAGTGATTATGAGACATGTCGACTAAGCAATGTATCTTGAATTATCAACTAGACCTTTTGAGCAATGGTGATGATTCAGTGTGCAATGCTGTGTTGAGCATATTAATCAAATTCAAATTTGTAATGTTCATCGAATTGTCATCTATTGCCTGTCACTGGCAGCTTATTGATATGAAATGAAGTTACAAAAATATTTAAATTTATTATAAATAATGTGAAGGGATTGTTTTACCATAATCTTGGTTTATTTATTAAATTAAACTGAACAAGTTAGAGTCGGACTCACTTAGGGTTGCGCACTTGTTTTCATTCGCTTTAACGAATATATGCGTGAGAAATGAGCACTATTACTTGTGCCCGAGTCGCGGATATTTATATCTATATAAGCATTTATTTGTCTACGAGGGGGGGCTGATGAGTAATTTACCTAACAAAAAAAAGACTATCATAGTTCATTTATTTTAATTTTACTTTTTTTTTTTTTTCGATTTGTCGTCAAAAAATTCGGTAACCGCAGCCTTCATTTTGTCATCGGTCATAAACCTTCGTCCCCGTCTTTCTTGAGAAGTCTTACCAGAAAATAGTCACCGGGGGCTACTCGTAGATCTGGACTATAGGGGGGGTAGTCAATGGTTTCAAAGCCATTGTCTTTAATTGCTAGCTTCGTTGAGCGGGCGGCATCATACTTTTTACTTTTGTTCCACTCCATGTCTTCCCGTGGATGTCGTAAGAGGCGACTAAGGGAATAAAGGCTTGCAGTACTGCTAGGCGATGGGCTTGCAACCTGTCACTAATACACTGGTAAACATCTTAGTCTATTTGTGAAAAATGAGGTTACTGAATTATCATCAACTTTTTAAAGTTGTAGGTAATTCTTTAACTCTGCCTACCCCACTCTGGGAATGAAGGCGTGAGTTTATGTATGTAAGTCATTGTATTTTGTTGGTAAATAATGAATGAGCAAAATCCTTTCTGTGTCGCAAAAGATTGTAGCAATAAGTTTATCTGCAGATGGACACACCTTGAATTTCCGAGGCGACTTCTCATCCTTAAATTCCCACTGTAACGACCCTTGCTTACTTTCTGGGTCCCATCGTCGAATCCAAGTCTCGTCACATGTTACAATTCTAGAAATTATTTCTACCTCATTCCCTCGACTCATGTCTAAAAACTCTTCGCAACATTTGACACGCCTCTCTTTGGGTGTCAAATGCTGTCAACATTCTGGGGACCCAACGTGCACTAACCTTGGACATGTACAAATGATCATGAATTATTTCACTGACTCGCTCTTTACTGACGCCCACATCTATAGCTATCTCCCACTGCTTCACTCGTCGGTCCTCTAAAAGTTTTTTACACCCTGGCTACATTTTCATCCGTGACAGCCGAAAGTGGTCTTCCGCTACGAGGATCATATTCCAGGCTGTCACGACCAGATTTAAACTGCCTCGACCAACAAATCTTTATAACAAAGTCGGAAGAACACGAACTGCCGAACACGCGTAACATAGCGTCGGTGAAACTGCAAAACCGCGTAAGTAACATTTTTAATAAGGAGCAAAATGCACCTTTTTACTAATATTGTAAGGTGTATTTTGCTCTGTCATAAATATGTTAGTTATGCGGTTTTGCAGTTTCACCGACGATAGGCTGTCTGATCTCCGATTCCCTTCTTTAGTCAAAAACCTAATCAACGCACGCTACTCGATTTTATCCATTTTCACTTTTTCTACCGACATGTTTGAAACTATTGTAGGAGACAAATAAACGTGATGCAATAAACAAATGAATACAATACATTTTGAAAAAAGAATAACAAACGAATATAAATTCATACCAGCCAGCATTAATTTGTATATGTTTCTGACCAAGGAGATTACTTATTAGCCGCTCCTCGTATATCGTTGTCTAGTACCCATAACGCAAGTTTCGAGTGTAATTTGAGGCTAGGTAAATTTTATGCAATTGTCCCCCGATATTTATCATTTATACAAAATAGATCTTATTTTCTATGACATGATATCTATTTACTGGATAAATTTGACGGCGTATCACTGCGCCGGCTCATTCTTGCGTTGCATTTCTCTGGCTCGTACGTCACACGTTCATGGCTCGCGTGAAATCCGATCAAGCTATTTAAAGCTAGATAAAGAAGGAATGAATTGACTCCTGTTCTTAAATAATGATAGCAGACAGGTGCCTTTTACAGTTTATTTTTAGCCCAGAGCCCAGTGATGAACATGAGCATCGACTGTGCATTGGAGTATACATCATCATGGGACCATGGGACCATGTCACACCAATTGCCCTAGTCCCTAACTAAGCTCTAGGCTTGTACTATGAGTACTAGACAACAATATAAATACTTATATAGAGAAATATATACTTAAATATATAGAAAACATCCATGACTTAGGATCAAATATTCGCGTTCATCGCACAAATATCTGCCCTTACCAGGATTTGAACCCAGGACCGTTAGCTTCGTAGGTAGAGGCACTACCAACTAGGCCAGCGCGTCGTCTATATATTTAATTACTATTCAGACTTTTCCAGGTGAATGGTGATGATTCAGTGTATACCGCGAAGTGACGAGCCTAACGAGGGCGTACGTAATAGTCTGCCGCGGGCCGTAGTTTGGCGACCTCTGACAAGTAATCCACTTTGCAATTTTTATCGAATCCCCGATAGCTACAGAATTCGGCCGCGTATTACTGCGCTGGCTCGTTGTTGCGTGGCATTTCACTGGCTCGTACGTTAGGCTAAGCGCGGACCACGATTTTTCGCCGTGCGATAATTTTTTCGCGGAAATGCAACGTATGGGTTTATATGTCAATGCGCGCAATACGATAAAAAAATCGCAGCGATTTTAAAATTGTGATTTGTCACATTTTGCCGCGACGGCTCGCGACGCGATTATCGCAAAAGTGAATCGTATCATACGGAGTTGTATGGGATATAGACGAATAACATTGTATTTCAGATAAAAAAATCCTTTGATATATCTTTGAGCTGTTAAAGGATGTGTCCAATATTTATGATTATTTTTTTTCTTCCTTGTACTCCTCCGGAGGAGGGCAAGACAAGCAACTTGTACAAAATCCATGTTGAGAATGAACAATCTATCGACTTTTTCATCGCAGTGCGCGCAATGATTTTTTTACGATATTTTACAGCTCGATTCTAAAAACGTGTCGCAAAAACTAAAATCGTGGTGCGCGCTTAGCCTTACACGCTTACGGCTCGCGCGATATCCAGTTAGGCTGGCTAAATCTAGATTTAGGAAAAAAAAATGGCACGAGAATGTACGACCTATTGGCATTGGTAATCTCAACAATGTACTATCAGAGCATTTCTAAAAAAGTTTGTACATTTCATATACGACATCGATTTGCAAAAAAAATTGCAGAATGGTAGGGTGAATGAAGCTGAGCCTAAATAACATAGTCTCCCAAAATGTCCTCATACATTTGTATGAAACTTTCCTTTTTTGTTACCAACTTTATTTGGTTCATGGTAACAAAAAAGGAAAGTTTCATACAAATGTATGAGGACATTTTGGGAGACTATGTTATTTAAGCTCAGCTTCATTCACTCTACCAACCTGCATTTTTTTTTGCAAATTGAATTCATGAATGAAATGTTCAAACTTATTTAGAAATGCTCATCAGCTTCTTGACAAGCGGTATTTTAACATGAATATACATAATTATAGTGACGCCAACAAAGTGGTAAAATAAAGTCTTGAAATAGATGGATAGGTCTTTTAAAAATGTTGCGGGTTTGTGAAATGGTTTAAGAACAAACCCCCCCCCACCCCCAATACTTCAATGAAAGCGCATTTAAAATAAAAACTATCACGTCTATTTAGTAATTATTGAGATACAGAGGTGACTCAAGTGTTTATATCTACTAAAATCAACTAAGACAGCACCTTATAACTTTAAATAGAGAATTAGATCATACTTCTTTTTTTGAGAAAGTTTTTGTGAAGTAGCGGCTTTGCAACCCTACACTGAGCATGGTCGGACATGCTCTTGCCCAGTTTTTTTGATGTTTTTTTAGAATAATTGGGATAGTCCAAAAAAATTACTCACGGTTTTTACATTCTAATTTGAAAAAATGGGTAATTTTAATAGTTTTGTATTTAGCCTAACAGTTTTGTTTTAATATCTTTATTTATTTAACAGACATTTTATGCATGACTTCACTATTTTAAATTTCGATTGGCGTTTTCTAATAAATTACAGCAATTTAATGATATCTAATGACAAAAAGAGATAAAAGATAAAGATAAAGACATTTATTCAGTAAGTAGGCCACACGGGCACTTTTACACGTCAAGAATCTACCAGCGCTTCACAAGAGGAGACCACTGCTGAGAAGAAATGCCGCAAGAAACTCGGCAGCCGCAAAAGATTGTAATAGTGTATTAAAACATACTGTTTCAAGCGGTAGGTCAAAATATTCGAAATAGATAAACATATCAAAAACTAAATAATGCAGTACAGCTTTAAAACCCTATGCCTCAAAATGGTTTTCGAATTAGAGTAATTGTAAGATTTTTTAGCGTAAGTGTCAGTAAGCAGAAAGTGTCAGTAAGAAGAACTTTTGTACGTTAGAAAAATCACGGGACCATGTTTTTTTTTTTTTACTACAAGCCCGAATGCCATGCGTTGGGCTGGGACAGACCCTTTCAGACTCTGAACTCTTCCCGATGAGGTGATAAGAACCTCCTCTTACTACACTGAAACTTAGAACAAAAGATTAACGACACGCAAAATCGTTCAAAAACATATTCTGTCACAAAACACAAAAATTGCCTATAAAATCCGTCCGCCGTCACCGATTTGTATAATAGTATAATAGTAATTTGTATACAGCTGGCAACACTATTATACGTCGCGCCACTGAGCCCTATATCGATGCAAATGGCGCCCGGAACAGCTGTGACGAACCGCACGGCGCCATTACAGGCCGATCCAATTGCGTAGTCGTCGTTGTGTGGAGTTACTGAGGTCGGGCACTAAATGCTACTTCAAAAGGGATTGTTCATATTTTTACAATTGTTCTGATTCGAAAATCATTTCGAGGAATAGGGTTTTAAAGCCGATCTGCATTATTAAGTTTTTGAATATTTATATATTTCGGATATTTCGACAAATATATCTAAACGGTTTTCACCTAGGTACTTCAACACATTAAAATGTCTAAGCATCCGTAATAGTTGAGAATAATAAAATTGTTCCTGAATCATTGATGTTTTCTATATTATAAAATGTTTATTTCTCTATATAGGTATTTATATCGTTGTCTTGTAACCATAGTACAAGCTTAGAGCTCAGTTTGTGACTAGGTCAATTGGTGCGACATAGTCCCCTGATATTTTTTATTTCATTATAGTAAATACATCATCATCATCATCATTATTCCAGCCCGTAGTCGTCCACTGCTACTAAACTATACGATACTGCACCCATCGACTTCCTGCTGCCTTTATTTGTTCATCTGTTCATCATGCAGGCCTTCGTTCCAGGCGCTTACCAGGTTGGGGTCTCCACTCGAGAACCTTTCTGCCCCAACCAACGGCCGTCAGTTTTCCAAGCTATACGCCCTGCCTATTGCCACTTTAGCGCCTACTAATGCGTTGAACTATGTCAGTGACCTTAGACTTTCTGCAGATCTCCTTAGTTCTGATTCTCTCACGCAGAAGCCGAGCATTGCTCTCTCCATTGCTTGCTGAGATCATCATATCATCATAATAGGTATGTCATCACTTGGGACAGAAAATACATAATCATTGCAATTTTATTCCATTTTACCCGCTGTGATAGGCTCCCTACCCGGCGCCGAGCAGAATAGTCGGCAAGTTGATTGGGTAATTTCGACATGGCTAGCCAATGAGATGGACTTAAAGTGTTTTGGAGATCAGTAATTGGCAGTGTTGAAAATCGGTTGGCAATTATTCAACTTTAAATTAAAGTTGAAGCAAACGAGCGTAATTTTTAGAGTTGTGAGTCTCATATTTTCGCCGTATCGCCGTGTGAACCAAACAGGAGTTTAGTATAAAACAGAAACTACGCGACCGAAATTATGAGACTCACAGCTGAAAAAATCAAGTTTTTTCAAAATCGATTAAGAAATCTAATAAGACTTATTTTAACATCATTAAATTACTTTGAATACAATACAAATATTCTTTTTGAACACATACAATTAACAGTATGTAAAGTAAATACAAAGGAAATGTTACAAACTAAATCAACACTTCAACAGGTCATCCGGTGTTAGTACCAAGTTTGACGCCAATCGGTTTAGTTGAGGCATTAAAGTGTTAAAACTGAAAATAGAAACACAAAAAAACTATCACACTTTCACATTTACACATTAAGGTAAAAATAAAAATTTAGACTTAAAAAAACAAGCAATGTTGTCACTACAAAAATGTGCAAAATTTTTCGCGCGCGCCTCTAGACCATTAAATAAATTCTGAATTTGAGGAAAACTAGAATGCGCGCTCCTGCGTGGCCGCCTTTATCCAACACTAAGCTTTCAGGCCAGTGCACTTTCTTTGCCCGACAATGAATGGGACATCATTAGCGTTGCTTTACATAAAGTTGAACAAGTCTGAGATGATTTGCCATTGTTTGTATTTAAATGAAACGTAAAGAAATTAAGGATATTTTAGTTGCAAAGAGTCGTGACAAGATTTAGTACGAATTTAAAGAAGAAATTATGTGGTTTCCTTCGAACTTTGGAGCATAATTTGATGACAAATTTTAAATATACTTGCTATGAATTATAAAGCATGAGAAAATGGAGAACCTTAGTTGGTACAAACCAAAAACTATTACAATTTAAACTTGTGAGTTTGCGTCTCAGCTTGACACTTTTTTTTTAAATATCTGATCTCAACATACTACACTACTAGCATGCGAGTAGAGGACTGATAAATTCCATATTAGTAGTTAGGATAGACAATGCATTTACAGTCTTAGGATTGCAGTCTTATGATTATTTATCTGGGTTTACGTGGGTCTTAGATACCACTTATCATCTGGTTCATTTGGGCGTGTAAAAATTCCAATTGCGTTTTGGCTCCCAGACGTGCGCCTGAGTAATCTTAATTTCCCTTTGGCTCCTGTTTAAAACGTCGTAAGTCTGCACAACTTGTTTCTTTTCTCCCTCATTTCTCAGGTGTAGCAAATAGTAAAACAATGCATCCAAATCGGCTGTTAATTGCCGTTGGCCGCGCGCCAGACCACACGGCGGACTTCCATTAACACATTCGATGCCAAAAACTAGGTATCTGGAGCATTTTGTACAGTAATTAAGTACCTTGGTCCTGATTGCTTTTGTTTAAGAGTTTAGTGCCTATTTAGAAGGTAAAGGGGGAATAATTTATTTTGTCATACCTATCTGTTGTCATACCGTGTTATGACGCTAATACTTATAATAATGACATTAATGGTATGATAGGCAGTATTATAACTTGGTTACATAATAATAATTTAAATATTAATATAAATAAGACGACGTTTATACAGTTTGTGAATAGGAATGCTAACAAACAGCCTCTTGTCGTAACATTTTCGGATCGGACCGTGACAGAATCCTGTCAGACATAATTCCTAGGTATATACTTAGATGATAGGTTTACTTGGAGTGAGCATGTAAACCAACTATGCAGCAAAGTGAATTCCTTTGCCTATGCATTGTGGAGACTAACAAAGATTAGCACTATAGAGTCAGCTATACAGGCCTATCATGGATATGTCTGCTCCCTACTGAGATACGGTATCCTTCTTTGGGGCAATTCTTCTCACGTAAAGCGAGCCCTTATAGCGCAAAAACAGTGCATCCGAGCTATATGTAACGTAGGTGTTTTGACATCATGTAGACCCTTATTTAAACAACTGAAGCTTTTAACCGTGCCCAGCATGTACATATACGAGGTGTGTCTATTTGTAAAATTGCATCCAGAGCTATATAAAAGAAATAAGGATATATGTAAGTTTAATACTAGATACCCAAATCGTCTTGTTATTCCTGCTAAAAAAACGAAACTTTATGGGAAAAGTACCTATTGCATGTCAATCAGCATTTATAATCGCTTGCACGACGAAATTAAGGAATCGCCAATTAATATATTTAAAAGCAAGCTTAAAAATGGTTAATAGAACAATGTTTTTATTGTATTGACGAATACTTCAATCATTTTGTAGACTGACTAATTATTTCATTTAAATTGCTCTTATCATTTTGGTTTTCGGGATAGTTCTCGGGTCATCTAATTTTTATCTAACTTATTTTTTATAAGCCTGACTCTGAATATATATTGATCATGTGGAATAGGTCTCACTGTGTTTCTTGTATTTTATTTTATTGATTGAAAGCATTGTATTGTACACACCGTTGACATTTCATTTGTTTAAAATAATGGTGTTCGCTGTTTGTTTTATAATTTGCATGCCAGCTTTGCTGCTGGTGAAATGTGCGCGTTTATGATTATGTAACTACCATCCTTTGTCCCACATTTTAAGCAAATAAAGAAATTTTGATTTTGATTTTGTTTTTTTTTGATTTTGCTAAATGGTACATGAATCTAAACTTAAGTCTAGTAAACTTGACAGACCCAGAGGTATAATTCATTTCTATCAACTTTTTACTCTACTCGTATTTTCCCACATTTTTTTCCGGGACTTTTTTTTGTTTTTTTTTTCCAATAACGTAATTTTCTCATTTATCATAACGAAACAAAAAAAACTAGTTTTGTTAGAAATAGGCAAAATGAGCATTTTAATGTTGAGTCCGCTCGAACATAGTAAATCAAAATTATTTTTGTTTTAATCAGTGAGCAAAATAAAACTATTGTTACTCCAAATAACGGGTTATATCGATCGGTGATTTTGTCGCACCGTCCACCACAACCACCATTTTCTCGTCTTTCCTTTCTAAATAGCTCGTTTATTGTATTTCAGCTTAAAATCAAGCAAGCCACGCTCCACGTGCAGAAAGAATTAAAAACCAAAAAACAAGTTAATCCCAGGGATTACAACGCTTGCGAATCAGTTCCACTCGGATCCGATCATTTACGAAAAACCTGATTAAGAACCAGAATTTACTGGTATTTTTCAAACCGTTCTATCACAGGCCTTGTCTGTTGTTCGCTACCAAGCAAGACCCGCGGCTATTCTCATCCAGGTCTTGCCAGGCACCTTGCGAAGGTCCTCACTTCACCTAGTCTGAGGGTTTGCACAACCACACTGCATGTGCCTAACCATTGTCTCCACTCAAGAACGTCATAACTCCATCGGTCAATTTTGCAGCTTAAATAGCCAGCCCATTGCCACGTCAGCTGGCTAATTCGATGAGCTAGGTTCTTCGATGACTTGAGGTCTCTGTCGGATTACATCGTTGCGAATTCAATCCTTCATAGAAACTCCCAACATAGCCATTTCCATAGCTCACTGAGTCACTTCCAATTTTAATTTTAATTATCCAATGTAATAAAAAAATATGACCGTAAAAACTTACTTCGAATAAAATCTAAATGGAAAGTCTAAGTATTACCAACAAGAAAATTCAGATTGAAATTATTTTAATTACACATACTTACTAAGTTATTTATTTCTGTAACATCTTTTTTTTACATTTCTTTATTATTTTGTGGAAATAAATCTAGGTAACCTATGTGATTTTAGAATGATCTGAAGAATTTCAGATACCGATTGTTATCCACCCCCGCCCTCAACCTCTCCTTTTTATGTCGGGGGCTTAAAAACAATTGGTGTTCGACAATTTGGCAGCCGCCCACCATATGCGCCCACTCTTTTGTTTTATCAGCAAACGAGAGTAAAATAAAATCTATCCTGAAATAAAGAACGGGATAAAATTGTTCCCAGCGGCTTGTAATGAAGGCTATCTATTCTGTTGCGATAGTTAAACCAACTTTTTGTGAATCCATTCAATGTTTTTTACATGTTTTTTAAGGGGTGAAAATAAAATACAAAAATCAAGTGCACCTGTGTTTTTTTCTTTGCAATCTCCCTTATTTTTAATACTGTTAGATTTATAATCACGATCTCTGTTTTATGTAGATTCGTCTTGATACCTATGTAATTACTAATGCATATTTATGCATTCCTTATATGAAAGTATATTAGGATTGTTTAATCCGTTTATTATTTAAGTCTGCACCAGCCAGTTTATTTTTATTAACATATAACTTCCCTTCTTTGTAACGTTGTTTGAAAAAGAGACCAATTTTCCAATTCGGAACGAAAACGAAATAATTTTGATGGCAAAACTCTTAAGAAATAACTATTTCAAGAAATTAAACTAACAAATCAATTTAAACACAATAAAATACATATTAATAGTTTTTTTACACACATCCCCTTCAAAATCTAACTTTGTATTACAGTATAGAATTCCCAATCAAAACATTAGACCTGCTAGTCAGTAATTGCTAAAGTTCCATCCAACTTATATCCAACATCCCCTTACGGATGGCCTAGCATTGTAATACATCCTACATATTACACAGTACCAGCAATATCATATCTTATCCGTATTAACATAAGGTATGGTTTTCTATACTCCGTTCTCTTCGTGAGAAATACCAATTATTACACGCGTAGGAATATCGTAGCTTGCTACGCCGTAGCTGTTCCAGCAGATGCTACGCCGTAGTATAATGTCAGAGATCATGAACCTATGTGTGAAGTTTTAATTTAATAAATGTGCAAAATTAAGAAAAAATAACAATAAATATATTTTTTACTACATACCTATTAGCTTCAATTGTAAATAACTAACAAATAATGTGATACTATTTGAAAAGTCTATTTGTACCTTGTTCTACTTGTTGGATTAACTTGGAATGCATATTTATTTATTTATTTCCGGATAATAATTGATACAATCAAATAATACCATCAAGCTGGTATGATAATGGAGACGGAAGGTGAACCATAGGAAATCCTCAATGGTTAATATTACATTTGTCAAGTTTAGACTCGTTTGACTCCGTGTTTTAATAGCGAGTATATTATTTATAGTAAAGTACAGTCGGCAAGAAAGTATGGCATTAAAAATGTTTTTTGTTTTGTTATTTTTATTTATTGTTCTGTAGTAAAATATATGTACACACTTTTATACACTGATTAGCTTTAAAATATACCTATTTTGATTAAAAAAATATGTATATGTTTTACGTCCTATTTACCATCAAATTAACTAGCCTGTATGCTCGCTCACCTTCACCGCTGCATGAAAATATATTTTACTTTACTTAACAAAACCTGAACCATCCAGGAACTTGATTAATACGTTACTGGTGAATTTTTTGCTGTGTTCGTTATAAAAATATATTATTGGATATATTAATTAATCAACTTTTAATTAACGTTTACTGTGATTAATTAATAATGAATGCTTATTAAGTACATACATACATACATACCTTCACGCCTGTAATCCCAGAGTGGGGTAGGCAGAGGTACAGAATTACAACTTCAAAAAGTTGTTGACAATTCAGTAACCACAATTTGCACAAATAGGCTAAGATGTTTACCAGCGTATTAGTGACAGGTTGCAAGCCCATCGCCTAACAGTACTACAAGCCTATATTCCCTTAGTCGCCTCTTACGATATCCACGGGAAGACATGGAGTGGCACTATTCTAACCCGGCAACCACACGGACATTTAGATGATAATTTAGTTTATTTAGAGTATTAAGTACATTTAGATGATAATTTAAGGAAAAATATAAACTTACGTAGAACAATAAAAAAAAAGTATGAGTGTGTCGAATAGAAGGCTCTGAATAGGAAAGAAAGCATATTACTCCACCGACAAAAGCTTTTAAAAATGTTGACGATGACTTATCAAGCTATAAATCTGAAATCCAGTGAAAATTTTCTCGTTTTTTTTTGCATGTTTGGTATATAAACCGATCTAGGACAACATATTATGACATACTGAAGCTCATTATGTAAAAAAAACTGTGAAAATGGCATTTTTACGTAAAAAACGAGAAAAATTTCGTTTTCCCGGAAAAATTTCCAGTTCAGTACAATAGTCTAAAGCTATGGTTTCAGTATTCGGTGAGCCGTCCCTTACACCCTGTATATCAAAAACTGGCCTAAATAATCCAATTTCCAAAACTACGTTAAGTTACAGTTTTTTTTACAAACTTTTTAATAATCCGGCTCAACCAATCCCAAGTACAACAATCCCATCCAATAGTTAAGGATTGTTAAGAAATATCGCTTGAACTCGGTAAAAGCCTGGGAAGTACACAATGGCATTATTTTTCCTTCGCGGACAATGCGGACCATAAAGTTTTATCGTGATCCGAGACCGGTGAAACTGTTGATTTAACTAACGATTAATCTTGAAGAGATCTCTGTTACACACGATTTATTACTGTGAGATAATGCTTATGGTGACTTAATTAAAAATAAATAACCTTTATACTCATGCAATGACTCCGTAAAAAAATACCTTACGGACGAACATGATAAATATATTTAAAAATATACGAAGTTTTTTTTTAAACCATCTAGTCCTTAATCTTACACGAAATCTAGTCCCTAACTTGGCTCTAGGTTTGTACGATAAAAACAAGAACACGATAAACATACTTATGCTTAAAGAAAAAATAATACTTCCATACAAAACATCGAAAAATCAGGAACAAATACTTATTTGTAAAACTGAAAACCTGTGAAGACACAACAGCTAATGCTCAGTCTGACCCTTCTGCCGCAGCTAAACGTTTAGAGTGTAATTTTTGTAGTAAAGAACACAATTTGTTGAGCTGTTTGGGCAATAAAGCATTTTTCTTTCTTTTCTTTCTTTTTGTGTGTTATCACGCAAATACTACAGGGTGTCCAGACAGGGTATGAGGTATTTGTTATTTCAATAAAAAAAAACTATTAGCATTTAAGTTGTTTTTTAATTATCAATTATTGAAAAAAAACCCCGTGTGGTTGCCGGGTTAGAATAGTGCCACTCCATGTCTTTCCGTGGATGTCGTAAGAGGCGACTAAGGGAATAAGGGCTTATAGTACTGTTAAACGATGGGCTTGCAACCTGTCACTAATGCGCTGGTAAACACCTTAGCCTAATTATGCAAAATGTGGTTACAGAATTATCAACAAGGTTTTAGAGTTGCTGGTAATTCCGTAGCTCTGCCTACCCCATTTTGGGAATGAAGGCGTGAGTTTATGTATGTATGTACGAGATATGCTCGTAATTATTGGAATACAAAATGGAAAATTATTTACAAAAGATAATGTTATCCAAATGATGACCGTTACGCTGCTGGCACTCTTCCAATCTGGACGGCAGATTGGTGATAACACGCAGGCACATAGCTCTCGGTATCGCTGACATTTTGGACCTGATGTTGTGTTTCAATTGCGATAGGTTCGTCGGTTTATTGTCATATACCCTGCTTTTAGTGTAATCCCCATACAAAATAGTCAAGCGGGCTGAGATCCGGACTTCTGGGAGGCCAATAGATGTTACTTCGTCGTGAAATGAACTTATTAGGGAATAATTCGTGAATAGCTTCCATTGATTGATTTGATGTATGGCAAGTGGCCCCATCTTGTTGGAACCACGTCCTTGAGTTATAGCCTTGAAGGTCATGTAACTCCGGACCTAAAAAGTTTCGCAGCATATCGCAGTAACGGTCACTATTCACATTGAGCGGTCGGCCTCGTCGATCTTCATGAAAATAAGGACCAATTATTCCTTTAGCAGAAATAGCGGCCCACACAACGACCTTTGGGCTGTGCAGGGGTCGTTCATGTTTTTCTTTTGGATTATTCTCTGCCCAGTACCGACAATTCTGCTTATTTACATGACCATTCAGGTGGAAGTTGGCTTCGTCACTGAACAGTATGTAATCGAAGCTGTGGAATCGCCGCAGCATTTCGTTAGCAAAATTCCATCGATTAGCGTAGTCCGTATCCTTCAACTCTTGAACTAATTGAATTTTATAGGGTTTTAAATGCAAATCTTTTTTAAAAATCGAATGTAAAGTCGACTTTTTAATGTTTTATGCTTGACTTCGTTTTCGTATGGATAACCTCGGATTTTGACGAACTGATGCTGCCACACTGCTTCGATTGTTTGCTGGTCGCGGACTGGACGAGGTCGACCAGAGTTTTGAATTTTGACCGTCGCACCTGTATTTTCGAACATCCGAATCCATTTTCTAATGCTACCGTCACTTGGTGCACTCGTGTACGATATTCCGCACGATACAAACGTTGAAAAGACACTATTGAGTGAGCATTTTGATAATATGCTCGTATGCAAAAAGCACGATGCGTCCCCGGGTACTGCTCCATGGTGTCAAAAACTCCACAAAATGGCGGACTTCATGACACCAGCCCCGCCTTCATTTGTCACTAAATTTCAAATTTAGAACAAAAACAAATACCTCATACCCTGTCTGGACACCTTGCACCAAGAATCGAACCCAGCAACGCTAGCTTTGTAGGCACCATCCCTAAAAACTAGGGTAACCGCTTCCTCAAATAACACTAATATTTCTTAACCGCAGATTAGAACTACTTAACTATTGGTAGTACCACCGGCCCCCAAAGGGTCTTATTACTGATGTTCCGCATCTCAGCTTAGTGGGGAACGCACTCAAGTTTTTATTTCGCCGCTCCGTCCTTGGGTTAGGTTTTAAGACGTGGCTTTGCGGTCTTAGGACCAGCCTCTTAAGCGATTCTATGAAATATTGTGAGATAATCTTTTAAGTGGAAAAATATTAACGCATAGGTTTTACCCGCGACTTTGTCCCCGAGGGAGCTGCCCAAATTTTCCTGAAAAGGTAACCTATGTCTGTTGCTGGGGTATAATCTATCTGTATCAAATTTCATTTGCATTTATTTAATCAATTATTAAAAAATAGCCATATAATATTAATTAATTATTTAAAAGGAGCTACTAAGAATAATTCAATATAAACAATAATTATTATTTAAGGGTAACAGCCTTCTAGAGCCACCATTTTATATGAACCATATAAAAATCAAATAAAAGTTTTGTATAATCTACTCAGATATCTCCACTCTCAGTAGGATCAATATCGTATAGTTCAGTTTTTTTTCCGCCTTTTCATTCTTTCGAAAGCTATGTTATGCTAAAATTATTTTATATTACATACATACATACATACATACCTTCACGCCTGTAATCCCAGAGTGGGGTAGGCAGAGCCACAGAATAACAACATTAAAAAGTTGTTGATAATTCAGTAACCCAGTGGCGAAGCGTCACGTAAATAAATAGGCAAGCCGGAGCAAAAAAAAGGTGTATGGCGTGTGTGCTTGTTTGCCCCTTCCGTGACATAAAAAAAACATACCTTAAAAAATGGATGTCGTCTTTCTAGTTCTCAAAAAGCAGTGCTGAAGTGTCGCGTGCGTTAAAAGTGCGCGGAAAGGCAATTCTTGCTTTCCAAGTAGTACTACCGTATCAATTAAACGTTTCAATAAATTTCGATTACGTTCCACTTACGATTGTGGGCCTCAAAATTATTACCAAAAAAAGTTTAAATTCTACTGTTACCAAACTCATGTAATAATATACAACTCCGTATATGTTTCTCGCTTTGAGCATGTTTTCTAGCTGAATTATTTATAGAAAATAGAATAAGTTTTTTTTTCTTGCCTTTTTCCTGCTTATTAAGATTAAATCTTAGAAAAAATACAAATTTATTTCCCTATTTCTGGGCGGTTTGCCCTTCGGGAATATATAAAAACTAACCTAACATAACCTATTTTTTTTACGTACTTTAATTCAAACCGTAATGTTTCAGTAATAATTGATTTTAGAGAAGTTTGTTTAAAAAAATATGCTTGTTTTAGTATATTCTAAACAATTAAATCATCATAAATAGACCTTATATTGACATAATTTTCAAGCATCAAAATTTTCTAAGTCCCTGACGCCTTGAAAATGACCAACATTTGAACCCCTATAACTCGGCCAATTTTGATTTTAGAGAAAAGTTTTTCAAGTAAAACATGCTTATTTCAACGTGTTCTATACGATAAAATCATTTAAATTAGGTGTCATAATGATACAATTTTGGCGAAATTTTTTCTAAGTCCTGCGTCCCCTAACTGAATTATATAAATTGTGAATATCTGCAAAACCTGTTCGATTCCAAACACTGCTAGAATCGGAAAACAGCAAAGATGAATAGCAAAATAATTTGTTTAATTTGCAGCTGCCAGTCAGCCAATTGTATTTGTAATTCGCTGTGGAAATGTTTGAAGAATCCATCTCTACGCCTATAATCAATTTTTATGTCTGGGCGAGCGCGTCCTAATCCTAACTTAATGACATGTTTCTTATTTCCAAAGGATAACTTTGAAAAACATGTTTGTTCATTAAGTAGGTAATCTGTAAGATAACACTCAATTTGCACCAATGCGGCCGTTTGTACTTTGAGTACAGGCAAAAATATTTAAAAACCAAACCACGAATATAACCTAAAATAGATCGAAGCAAAAATAACAATATTTAGGTACTTAACGAAATATAAACAAACCTCCGTTGTCGCCACGAATCTGCAAATAACACAATCCAAACAGAAAAACATTCACAGAACACTAAACAAGCTAAATTTCACTAGTTGAGTCTCATAAAACACAATAAGTTAAGTAATAACACAAATTTAACTATAAATCAAAACAAAACACCGCATATTAGCGCGAGGACGCGAAAGTAATGGCGTAATGAAAATCAAAAAAGTAGTTGAAGGTCGTGAGGCCAGGGGGGAGAGAGACGGTTGTTGAGTTGAGTGTCCTTGGGAAAAGAAAGTTAACGCATGCACTTTAAGTTCAAAATTGGATGCAATAAGCCGTAGTTCGTCGGCCGGACTTGCGTGCTTCTCCCTCTTGCGTGCTCACACAGGTGCCGCTGTGTCTGTGTGCGAGTTTAAAGCTAATGTAGCGCTATAATATTATACCATTTGGTTTGAATTTGTTAGTGAGGTCCGGCGCCGAGTCACCGGCTTGTATGGCGGTTTTAATTGTGGGTGTAAGTTCGAGCGCGCGTAGTAAAAGGTAACTGAGCATGTGTGCGTGTATACGAAAATATTGTTCTTGTTTCTTTCTAGTAATATAGGTTAGTGAATGGGTGCGAGCGAGTGATAGATTTCGGCTTGGTAAATAAATAAATTTGAATTGCGGCGTTAGTGCGTGTTCATTCATCGTATTATGAAGCAAGGTAAAGCTATAGTACACCGGGTTACTTTCGGTTTTACGTTTTGTTGTTTGTATACCTAGTAGGTACCTACTCTATGCATAGGAATTTTTAGGGAAGCCGCTGGGAATCGGGTTGTATGGACGCTTCGCTACTGCAGTAACCACAATTTGCACAAATAGGCTAAGATGTTTAGCCCATCGCCTAACAGTACTACAAGCCTATATTCCCTTAGTCGCCTCTTACGACATCCACGGGAAGACATGGAGTGGCAAAATTCTAACCCGGCAACCACACGGGGATTTGGTATTAAATGAAATAATAGGTATACGTAAGTTTTTAACAACATTTAAAATGTGATCAAAAAGTTACGTGTGCAATTATGTGCTTCGGAGATGTTAGTGTAACCGAAATTAATATTTTGGGTTCCTAAATAAATTACTTTAATATAATTATATATGCCATCACTCTTTTTGCCGTAGCGACAATATACAAAACTTTTTTTATGCGTCCAGTTTCATATTTTAAAGAATACAAGTGGCTAATGAAAATGTTGTCTCGTTAAAAAAGGGAAATGGACGAGATGTTTTAATACCGAGGGTCATTAGCAGTAGTGAGTGGTTTGTTTTGAACAGCACGGACGATGGAAGGGGTGGAGATGGAAAACAATAATTGCTCGTCATAAACAGCTGTCTTACTTTAACTTGGTGTTATAGAACGAGACATTCACATCGGATGACGGGTAATTAATTCTCAAAAAAAGTTGCTTGTTTAACTGCACCTTTAGGGCATTTTCACACCGTGTTGATGTAAGTATTAATGGCACATCATTCAATGGAGTTTGGCAGATACCTACTTAAATTACTTTGTGAAATGATTGTTATTTTAGTAAATAAATAATATGAGGAAGTCTATTTTCTACATTAAACTAAGTTCTTACCGCCAAATTCATAAGAGATTCGAGAAAGTAGCGTCCGAGAATTTTGGACGGCGTTGATATTTATGTATGTGATACCATAATAATAAAAATTATAATTGGATAAAATAAATAAATAATTATTAAAATGAAAAAAGGTTTACACTCCGCGTCCAAACCGAAACTGAAACCGAAAAATAATTTCACCACCGAAGTACTCGCCACAAAGTACGTTTCAAAAGACTTCTTGCCGCGTACGACTGCACTGTGGAGTGGAATCAATTGTATAATAGTATTTTCGGACCGGTACAACATGGCAACCTTCAAGAACCTTTAGTTGTGGGAGGACCTTGTGCAGCGTCTGGGTTGGTACCACCATCTTATCCATTAACCTACCGCCAAGCAGAAGTGTTCGCATTGCTGTGTTCCGGTTTGGAGAGAAGAAAGCTGGAGAAATGACTAGCATAGAGGCATTTCATCTTAGTCCTCAGGGTTGGCAGTGCATTTGCAGTCTTGTGAATGCGAATGTCTATGGGTCACAGTTTCCACTTACCACGAGGTGGCCTGTGTGCTCGATTGCTTTCCTATGCCATAAAAAAGAACCTTATACTTTCTTAAAGGGCCCGTAGCGCACCTTTAACCCCCCGGATGTTTCATGTGTCCATGGATGACGGTGATCAGTTACCATCAATTGAGCCGCCTGCTCATATGCCTCCCACTATTATAAAAAAAAAACTGACGAACAGTTTGGTATGTATTGTAAAGCCTACGTTACAGTTACGTTTCGTTAAAATAGTAATAATCATCTCCATTCCTTTCTGTTCCCGGCCAAACGTCAGACCGTCGCGCCCCGTAACTGATGACGTCGTTACCGGAATATTACTTTAAAATCGTCCTCACCGAATTAACAACCTAGGGATTAGATTTAGGCACCTCCTTATGAATGATGTGATGTATAAAAATGTCCAATTAGTAAGGATTACGTAATTTTTAAAGGCTAACTACATAGTCATAGTATGAGCATTTTAAATCTTATATAGTTACAATTAGAGTATAGAATGGTTCGACTACTAAATTAAAGTTAGCTGCGTTTTTAGATGTTATGGCAGTATTATGGTCGTGTTTATCAATGTCGATACGCGTGGATAAACCATCTATCACTTTCTGACAAGCAGGTAAGTGCAAGAGTGACGGGTGCTTTATCCACCGCGATAAAGGCGACCATATTATCAAAAGCTGCGGGGTTATTTTGACAAAGCAATGCAGTTCATTTTACGGCGAGCGTAAAGGATAGAGCTATAGCAGTTATATAGCTCTGTCCTTTTCTCGCAGCGTAAACTGAACTGCGTTGTCACGACGTAATAACCTCCCTGGGCCTCTATTCATGAAGGTAAAAATCATATCTTTTCTCAAACATGCTCGGAAAAAACGGTTTTCCGATTGAAACACAAGGACGGAAAGAGCCTCATTTTACTCCTAGGAGTAAAAAAACCATATGAAAACACTTTCCGTCCATGTCCATATATTTCTTAAAAATGCTGTCAATTTGCATACAAAATCAAAAGGACCAAGACAAAAATTCCAACAGCCAAGGTAACTGCTCGCTTTTTAGCACAGTGCGTGTGTTTCTTTTTGAATTTGCATTCCAATGTCTATGGTTAGTATTTCATAATACATTGATGACCAACATAGCTTTTAATATGAATTAAATTAAATTACTTGCTTTTTAGAAATGTATTTGTATTATTTCCTCACATGTTTGAGAAAAGCATTATGTATGCCTCGGCGGAAACGTGGATTTCCTGACTCGTATTTTAGCAGGCCTCGCTGTTGCTCGGCCTGCTAACCACCTCGTCAGGAAAACCCTTACTTTCCGCGCCTAGGCAACAATGTACTATTTTTGACCTGTGAGCCTAGTATGGCTGCGTCTATATCGCGTGTCAAATGTGGATAAAACTTCTGTCACTGTCGTACTTAATAACGTGTCAAAAGGTTCCTTATCCAAACGAACTATTGTAGGGCCATTACCAACTGAGCGTCGTCGGGGCAATCAATATTTTTATCGTACTCTCTCGCTTGTACTCGTGGGGCTTATGGCGAGCGTAAGGGATACAAGATAACGCTGGTATTACACGCATCCCTTACGCTCGCCATAAGCTCCATGAGTACGAGCGAGAGACTCCGATAAAATGATTTATTGCCCTGATGCTCAGTTGGTAATGGCCCTACAATACCAAACGTTATTATGACGTAACTATGCAGTTCATTTTACGGCAAGCGTAAAGGACTTAGCTATAGTAGCTATATAGCTCTGTCCTTTTCTCTCAGCCTAAACAGAACTGCATATCTATGTCATAATAACCCCGCTGTTATGGTATTGTAATTCATTCAGCTGCTATTACTGTCAAGTAAATAAGAGCTATCAAAACGTTGAGAGCCGCCTTGAATTCATGTGCAACAGGACACAAATAATATGGCACACGGATTATGCAATAATAGACTCTCAGTCAACAGCGCAAACGCTTTGACGCGAGCAATACTAATTGTGTTTTGCTGTAAGTATAAGACCACCAAGTAGATAAATAATATCAAAAATATATATATCCTCATACAAATTGACCTAGCCCCAAACTAAGCTCTAACCTTGTACAATGGGTACTAGGCAACGGTATACATAAGATATATAATATATGTTTAGGTAGATATACGGGTGGTGTCGTTGGAATAATAACATTATTACCGACGGCAAAGGCTTCGTGTGTCTTTAAAAAAAACGTGAAGTTGCAATAGTATCTAAATGTATACGACAGACAGATAGAGAGACAGATCCTTTAAAAAAAAACTTACTTAACTAATCTACAAACTAGATATTTATAAAATTCCGTGATTTCTGCTATAATGCTGAAAATATTATGGAAAAATAATGTATTTAATAGTAAGTTATATTACATTACATTAACAGCTAAAAGTTAAAACGAAACTTATTTAAAAATAAAATTAAACGAAGCTACTCAAAAATTAAAAAAAAATTAAAATAATCACCACTATAAAAAGTTAGACCCCCTCAAGCAGGTCTGCGCGCGGCATCGTCCCTATGACACTGGCTGCATTACCTCTCTGGATAGCTAGCACAATCGTTTGGGAGGGGAAAGCACCAGCTCTAGGATCTCCGGAGGTGTCTATGAGCCGGAATGACAGAGCCTTAAAAAAGCTTTTCATATCGGCTGACCAAGGTCCCATGGTCTCCACTGCAAGTGCCACAAACTCTTCATTATTTAATAATGTATTAGGATTTCCCGTGTGGTTGCCGGGTTAGAATAGTGCCGCTCCTAGTCTTCCCGTGGAAGTCGTAAGAGGCGACTAAGGGAATATAGGCTTGTAGTACTGTTAGGCGATGGGCTTGCAACCTGTCACTAATACGCTAGTAAACATCTTAGCCTATTTGTGCAAATTGTGGTTACAGAATTATCAACGACGTTTTAAAGTTGTAATTCTGTAGCTCTGCCTAGCCCACTCTGGGATTACAGGCGTGAAGATATGTATGTATGTATTAGGATAAACAAAAAAAGAATATGTATGGATTTTTTAAATCGCATTTTTCAACAAAATATGAAAATATTGTACAATGAATCACCAAAAATGAAATTAAAATTAAAATCGGCCAAGACATACGGATGGTACAAGCATTTTAAAACGCTAATAAGACAGCGATTAGACAGAGAGATCCGATATGCACTGTGAAATCATATAATTAGCCAGAAAGAGAAAGGAACACATCTTTGTTGGTTTATTTTTATAGCAATTCGAAAATGTGTTGTCTTAACTGTTTCTTATATGAACCAGCTTTAATTGAAGCTATGAAAAATGTATGTATGTATGTACGTATACTATTTATTGTACAATAATAAAAAAAGATATACAAAACCCAGGCAATATAACAAAAAACAAAAAAGTACAAAGGGGAATTTGTCCCTTAGAGGGATTTCTTCCAGATAACCCTTGTTAGAAAAAACGATACTATTAAAAGTTTACCCTAATGACAAACAAACAGTCATTAATAAAAAGAAAACGAGTTATGATAACAAAAACTACTATAAATAAATAGATACTAAATACACTGTCCCAAAAGCATTATTATAATATAATACATAATATGTATTATACCATTACAATACGTAAATAAATATACACTTAAGCTATACTCGAAAATCTAATTAGATTCCAAAATCTGACAGTTCCCATCTTGATTATTTCTTTATTAAAATATTATTTCATAAACATATCAATGAGAACTCGTGTAACCAGTAATATTAGGGTCAGTTTAATTGATAAAAATACCTACACTTAAACCAAAATGCAGTAAGCACAGCGAATGTGCGTCGGTTGAGGTTAGGATTTTGGAATCTAATTACAGTTTCGAGTATAAGGGACACTTACAAGCCTACATTTCTTAAGTTTCTCCCTAAGCGAAGTGAAAAGTTATATGCGTTTCAAAGGATAAAAGGCTTTTTAAAGTCAGTTAAATGTCTAATAAAATATACATACATACATACATAAAGTCACGCCTTCATTCCCAGAGTGGGATAGGCAGAGCTACAGAATTACCAACAAGTCTTAAAACTTCTTGATAATTCTGTAACCACATTTTGCACAAGTTGGCTAACATGTTTCCTAGTGTATTACTGACAGGTGGCAAGCCCATCGCCTAACAGTACTACAAGCCTTTATTCCCTTAGTCGCCTCTTACGACATCCACGGGAAGACATGGAGAGGCACTATTCTAACCCAGCAACCACACGGTATATATATTTTTACCATAACAAAATTAAATACATATCAATTATCCAAACAGAATCCTCCATATTGTAAGTTATAATAGGGTATTAAATCAAACTTGGGAAGGGCTCTTGAATCCGGTTTTCATTGTTCAAGTGTATCGAGAAAATACATCAAAGACTTCAAAATCAGGTCACTGTATACGTAAATTTGTAGTAACAGTGACCGCTTTTGTTCGCTCTAGTGAACATTAATTGAATAAGCAATAAATAAAATGTTAATTCATACCCGTTCTAGCCTGTTTGTGTTTCATGTGCTTAGCGTCCCAAATTTAACACAAAATAGACACTATACACACACTCTTACCTATATCTTCCATTTATTTTCGCTTGCGCTGTTTTGTTGGAGGTAAAAAAAACCTGGGTCTCTATTCTAGACGGTATTAACTGTATCGTGTACTGCCATCTCATACGATTACCGCCGAATAGTACTTACCAAAATTGACAACCAATCAAGAACTAGTTGACCAATTATATTGCTATTATTCTATTTGTTAGCTGATTAAACAAGGTTCAAAATTGTATGTAACAAATGTTTGTACATATCGTTGTTTAAAAAAGTTTAGTATTTAAAAAACCATTGCCGACGCACATCACGTGGTGAGTCATATTTGTAGGTAATCCTATGAGATGAAAGTACATAGATGATATATTATTTGCCGGTACTGTAAATAAGAGCTATTAAAACGTTGACGTTACGGAAACACGACAAAAAATAAGGATTTACGATGTGAATTTAATCCCAGCATTACAATATCGATCACTTTAAATGCTTATAAAGCATTAAAAAGTATATTTTTTACAAGTAAAACGATGAAAATGTAATTTGCATATTGTAACGCCGCGGCCAGATACCTACGCTGTCTTTAAGCCAATTAGCCGCATCTCGGATACAATTGCCAAAGTATATTCAAACCTCTCGTCTTAGGGATTAGGTTGTGATTGCTACAGAAGTTTTATTTGAGATGCTGCTATTGGCTTAGCAGGGCAGTACGGGCTTTTTGTAGTTCTTGTTAGTTTGTGGGGCATTTAAGTTAAAAGAAAACTAAACATGTAGTTTTTAAAGCATTTCGGGTATTTAATTCTCAGATAAATAGTGAAAAACTACATAATTTATGCCAGTATCTAATAGTTCTGACACAGTACCCCGAGGAATATTCCAGTTTTTTTTTCGTTTGGTTTTGAGTAATTTTTAAGTCTTAGTTTAGTTATTTTATTCGGATATTAATTATTTGTTAGTCATTGAATTTCGTTATCTTTTAACATTTAATAAACAATTTTATTATTTTAATGGACACAGTTACCACAAATTATATGTCTAAGAGACTCGCAGTGGCAATGGCACGCTCGACCGATGTCGACCGTGCCATCCTTCTATATAATATATTTACGGTAGTTGTATATTATAATTATTACTGTCTTACTCAAAAAATTGCCCATCTAAACGTATCTTACCACGCCTATTCCTTGCCACAAACATATTTTTTTACATACATACATACATACCTTCACGCCTTCATTCCCAGAGTGGGGTAGGTAGAGCTGCAGAATTACCAACAACTCTAAAAAATTGTTGATAACTCTGTAACCACAATTTGCACAATTAGGCTAATATGTTAAAGCATGAGGTGGTTGTATGCTTCGCTCCTACGGCATCGCCACTATTTTATTATTGTATAAGTCTCAGTGGGAATTGCCCCAGGATACAGGCTACTATATAATTCTATGTTCTATTTTGTATATTCTTTTTCTAATGTCTGTGTCTGTTTTTTTCCCCAATAAAAAATAAATAAAAAAAAAAAAAAAAATGTTTAACAGTGTATATTAGTGACAGGTAGCAAGCCCATCGCCTAACAACTACAAGCCTTTATTCCCTTAGTCGCCTCTTACGACTTCCACGGGAAGACATGGAGTGGCACAATTATAAGCCGGCAACGACACGGCAAATATTTTTTTATTGTAAGTCAACTATTTCCATTTAAATGTTACAGACCTGTGCCGGCAGACGGACATAATAACAGTTATAGAATCCATTTTAGTAAGAAACGGAAAAAGTAACAACCTGTTCAATGATTACCTAAACAAAGTCGCAGTTATAGCGTAAATCTAAGTTATTTCCCAAGTATTTTGAGCTCCTTTAGCAATAATTCCAAGTTCACGACAAATAGTTTTATTGGAATATTTCAACAAAACTATTTGCCAATAAGTGACAATTACCGCCAACATTTGCCAAACATGGCCTTCGAACCGCTCGTAGAAACAATTTGGCCAAATGTTTGGCAAATTGTGCCCACGGTATTCGCTCGGTAGCACAGCTATTCAGCGTACTGAAATCTGGGCTTAGTCTAATTCCACTGAAGTTAGGATTTCTAAGGTCACTAAATCAGTTTTACTGGTAGTGGAATGAATATGGATTTAGATGGATAATACAGGTCCCAGAATTTGACGATAATATTAAAAAAAACTCTTTCTATACCATAGTCCAGAATAAAGTTTTTACTTATTAATCTGTTATTTAATTTAATTGTTATTAAGGTTTTAATGATAAAAGTAAAAAGTATCAGAAAAAAAAAATTGGGACAAGCTTTTGCTGTCAACTGTTTTTTTTTGCAAAGTCGTTATCTTTTTATCAAGAACCTTTAACCTAGAGTTTCAACACGTTGGATCTACGTTACATATAGCAGATATAATATTGCCACCTTCCCACTCCATCATCAGAACAGTTCCATGTCATTGTCATTCCAATTTGCACCCCATACAAATTTTCAGCTCTGACCCGTATAAGTACACATCGCAAGTTAAATACAAGCTTGTGAAACCTTACGGTACACCTTTGTTTCCCTTGGCTTTGGTATTTGATCCTCAATAACGGAGCAATGTACTGAATTACACTATTTTCCAATTTCATTCTTTTAAGGCCACTTTGCCTCTTTGCACTGAAACATAAACGCTCTAGATAAACACTAAGTTGGCCTGTAGTCTCCAAAGTTGGCGCAGTTAATTAAGATATCAAAACCGTGCAACAAATAGTACTTAAAGCCAATCTAAAGTTACCGATGATTTTCTTCCAGATGACTTATTTTCGGTTAAACTTTCGTAGCCATACCAAAATGTTCCAAGTTTAAATTAGACAGTTCTGAATGATGTAAATAGAGGTTTTTTGATGCAATTGGATCAATACAGGTAAAATAGTGCAATAAACTCTAAAATCTTATCTCACGTATATACATGCCTTCAAGCCTGTCTCCCAATGGGCGGAGACCATGGAACACCA
The DNA here is from genome assembly GCA_927399475.2 of Acleris emargana. NCBI lineage: Eukaryota > Metazoa > Arthropoda > Insecta > Lepidoptera > Tortricidae > Acleris > Acleris emargana. The sequence goes on from OV656858.1 coordinate 5,070,488, forward strand.
GGTGTCTAAACACCAGTCTAAACATACAACTTTCGCTTCCTCAACATTCATCATCGTCTTCATGTATTATTCAGTACATCTTAAATGTGATCACTGTATTGCGCATCTATGGCGTCCCCTACCGACATCTTCACTCATTCTCGCTCGTCAAAAAAAACAAATGAAGATAAGTAGGCCGGTGCAGCAGCTGATTAGGCCCAAACCATCAAGCGCCGGAAATATTCATCATTATTAAATGATTACGAATTTGTGGCACTCGCAGTGGAGACCATGGGTCCTTGGCCAGCTGACATGAAAAGCTTTATGAAGGCTCTGTCATCCCAGCTCATAGACACCTCCGGAGATCCTAGAGCTGGTGCTTACCTCTTCCAAAGATTGGGCTAGCTATCCAGAGAGGTAATGCAGCCAGTGTCATAGGGACCATGCCGCGAGCGGACCTGCTAGAGGGGTGTTCTTTTTATAGTGGTGATGATTATTTACATCTATAATATTTGAGTAGCTTAGTTTAATTTTAATTTGAGTAGCTTAGTTAAAGTTTAACTTTTAATTGTAGTACCTATGTTATAATAAACTAATATAAATTAAGTAAACATATTAGTCAATCCGGTTCGAATAAAGCATCAAATACCATGAAACCTGCTGCAGAAATTCTTGAAGAAACCACTGGGACAATTTAGAAAACGCCATTGAGACTAAATAAATCTGGGGTAGATCTGAGAACGAGCCGAATTCCTCGGGCACTCGACTCGCATTGTTTCACGGCCCCAGATTGGTCCGGAGCGGACCGCCGGCAAATAGACTGATCGAGCCATCGAGATATTGAACGGAATTATTTATTCAAGAAACTGACGTTTCTGTTCGCAGCTGCTTTTGGATATTAAAATAAAAACCAGCTAAGTTCGAGTATGACTAACACATAATCGATGCAAACAATCATTACGACTCTCACATCCAATCAACTAACATCGAAAAAAACTCATTTTTGCTGATCCTTTTTTTTTTGGTTATAGCGGTCATAGGAATGCACACTTTGTGAAAATTTCAAGTGTTTTGCTGTAATGGTTGAAATGGCACAGCCCTGTGATAGACGGACGGACAAAGGAGCCTTAGTAATAGGGTCCCGTTGTTGCTCTATGGGTACGGATCCCTTAAACTAGTACTTCATTATATCCTGAATGTACAATATAAAAAAATACTATCAGAAATTCTCAAAATATTTTTTTTTTGTAAAGAAAAGAACAATAGGCATTGTTCTTTTTAAATTACTCTTATTTGAAAACCAATTCGAAGAATAGGGTTTTAAAGCCGTTCTGCATGATTAAGTTTTTGAAATATTTATCTATTTCAGACATTGCGATAAAGTAAATCTGACCTATGTTTGACTTTCCTTTTCGGCTTGAAGCCCTCTTAGGTGTATCTTACGGGTTAGGTGGAAACCGCTTGAAGTAGTATGTTTTATAACACTATTACGATCACTTTTTATCATTAGATATCATTTAAGTGTGGTAATTTATTAGAAAATGCGAACCCAAATTTAAAATAATCATGTCATCTTTAAAATGACTGCTAAATAAATAAATATATTAAAACTTAATTATTGAAATTGGGTCAAATACCAAATAAATGAAATTGGTCTCTTAAAATTACGTATTCTTTCGAATTAGAATGTAAAAACCGTGTGTTATTTTTTTTGTTCATCCCAATTCCAATGCATCAAAATGTTTTTGTAATGTCAGTAATTTTTCAACAAGATAACTTCTGACCAAGGGTTTTAATGATCATTAAAACCCTGTACAGTAAACCCGACACTTAATATGAAGTCATTAACGCACCGCAATTTGATAACTTTTTTTTTTAACCACAATATCGTAACAAGCGCGCTACGCGAATATCAAATAACCATGAAAGTAGAAATAATTAATTATATACCCTTTGCCAATGAAGCTAATTTTGTGTGATAGATAAGTTACAATAGTTTAGTGTGGTTTATTTATCCATCAATGTTAAACAGTATAAATACCATTGCATGTCAAAAATAACATTAAACTGAGATATCAAAGAAGACAAAAAAAACATAATATTTTAAAAAACAAAAAATTATACTTCTTAATGGTCTCTTATGGACAGTGATCGGAATAGGCAGAGCTTATTTGCCTAAACTTGACGCATATTCATTCATGAGTGAGTGAAATAGGAACACATTTATGAATGAACATGCATCAAGTTTAGGCAAATTAGCTCTACCTATTCCGATCTCTGCTTATGGATTATAAATACAAAGAGTATGGACGGCAACTACCTTGAATATTGGAAATAGCTAATTTTACGGAAAGGAGACTTATTTTTTTTTTAAACGACTTCAAAAAAGGAAGATTTTCTCAATTAATCTATTTATTTTTTTGAAAACAATTATTGTTGCATTTATGGGTTTTTGAACATTTAAAGAATAAATAATGTTTTTTTACGGTCCATATTTAATTTAAAGATGTATGTGGTTAGGTTAGACATAATGTCACTTTCAATGACCCTTTCGATCTGTATCATAAAATACAACTTTATTGTTTCGTCATATTCGACCAGTTCGATTCCCGTTTAAGGAAGCCTTTTTTCAAAAACCCAAAATGCAGTCTTTTACATAGAATGTTTTATCCATCCTGTATTTATCTGGATTAATGCAGATCCAAGAATTATGTACAGAATTGACACCCAGAGCAAGCGCTATCCACTCTCGTGCTTTGTGCAACCAGAGTCGCCAGTGATAGCCCTTATTGGGTTATAAATAAGGTCGATCAAATTTGCACGAGGACTCAAGAAAATTCATAACACTTACTTAAATGTTTTTCTAAAACTGTCGTAATTTATATAAAATAACGTATATTAAATATAGTCAATTATCTATGCATGTTAATAAAATTAAACAGTTTTTTCCTGTTTCTCTGTTGTATGTACTATTTGGTATTTACTGTAATTTTGTTAATATGTCTATCCTTCTGCATTGTCCTTGCTTATTCTACTCCAAGGTTAACTGAATATGTACATTATCTATGTCATTACTTAAAAAGTTTGAATAAAATAAACGAGCAAATGGGTTCAAATATAGTAAGGCAAACGAGCACACAGGCCACCTGATGGTAAGTGGAAACTGTGACCCATAGACATTCGCATTCACAAGACCGCAAATGCGTTGCCAACCCTGAGGACTCAGATGGAATGCCTCTATGCTAGTCATTTCACCGGCTGTCTTATCCCCTAACCGGAACACAACAATGCGAACACTGCGCTGCTTGGCGGTAGGTTAATGGATAAGATGGTGGTACCAACCCGGAATGTAAGATACCAGTGAAAAACTTATGAAATAAAACATGAAATTAATGATAATTCGTCACATGGAACATTACAATAATTCTGATTGAAATGATCGATATCTCCGAAACTAGTAAAAATCGGGGTTACATGTTGGTTTTTGGGGCACCCTGTATAAGAAAGATAGGCTAATACAATGTAAAATAGAGGTCATAATGCTGTCATTTGTTCGCACATGTTTAGTTATACATTTCAACAGAACTCTACAGTCTATGTTTTTTAACAGACAGCCTCCTTTCTAAAATCTATGAACGATAAAGAGCATTAATAACCTAGGTAACAAAATTCAGAAGAATGTTAAATTTCCCATTATAACCTCAGTGGTTACCAAGCTCACGAGGATTTGGCCACACTCCAAGAGCAATTAAATTATATTGTTACGTTGACCGCCCTCAAACCAGCATTACAATTCGAAACGATTTTCGCAAACTACCTCCGTATATCCTACAAATTACTGGGTCCGTACACATCAGATAGGATTAGTACAGCCCGCCAAATAGACCCAATACCAACTAAACTTTACACCCAGTTAACTCATTGCATTGCAAAACTCAACCTTATTCGAATTCGCATAAGAAGTGTGTTGCTATCATTTTCCTATTTCCCAAACGCAAATGGCATTTGATTCTCATATCTCAGGGAGGCTACCATTCAGTAGCATTTAGAATGCGTTGGAGAGAGGTCGTGTTCGCCTCCTATTTAAGTTGCCGCGAAAACATCGTAAAAAACTTTTGAATTTAGAATAGTGTTTGGACGGTTTAAATCGCCGAATAACTTTTAAGTGATTTCCGAAACTGCCAGTGACTTTTTAGTGTAGTGTAAAAAGTTGTTTGAAATATGTAACTATAGATTTAAATTGAGGGTTATTCAGGAGGATGTGAGACTATTATAGTGTCAAGGATTTGTGGGGACATACTTAGGTAAGCATACAAAGGGCTGTATTGTTTAGTTGAGTTAGTAAAGTATTGCCTTTAGAGGTTTCAATATGTGCTTGTCTGACCTCAATAACATGGTTAGTTTGAGTAGTCTCAACATTTTAATTTGACCTATTGAACTTAGTCAATTTCTAGGTTTAAAAAGGGTGCAAAAAGAATATTACTAATTATGTTATATTTAATTTACCTTGTAAATAATGACTGATTTTTGCCGTGTATTTAAAAAAAATGTGCAATATTTGATTTACAAAAGTGTTAAATTGATGCTCCATCTTTTATCTTTTGAGGTACGAAATAATTTGGGTAGATTGAGTTGGTTGATCCACTTGTTGCTATCACTTTGTCTACATGTTAATAAACTAAAGCAACCTGAACTCGATACTTTTAGTAAAAAATATGCAGTGAATTTCTATTATTAATCAGAAAATACTAGCAAGGACGTTTAAAGATGTAGGCATTGACTTTACTTTTATATACTAAAATAACCAGGAAGTTGACCATCTTTATATGGGAGTAGGACCAAGTGCTGCCAAGAATAAAGACAGTGCATTATGTTCCTTAGGCTAATACTAGACTGTAGATTAAAGCGCTTCAAGATCTAACCCGGGAGTAAAAAAAAGACTTTTTGGTGAAAACTCAATCATCAATAAAATCAATTGAATAGTACATTACGCTCTTATTGTCGTCATCTTTGTCAATAATGATTCTATCAAGGAATAGAGCAGTGATCTAAAAGGTACCTTAAAAACCAAATTAGGCATATAACGTGCACACAACAGACTATAATTCCTAGGATCATCCACATAAAGCAATCTTCAAGATCGCTTTATGTCGATGAATGCATCAACAACATTTTAGACGTCAGTGGCGTTGTGAGCTTGATAACTTGCGACCACGTTAGGCGTTGTTGGCGCCCAAAGGGTCCATTTGATAACCGCTCACAGAAAAACCTTAGAAAACCAAAAGTGTAAAGTAAAAACGACAAAACAAATGTTTTATTTATTCTTCTTTCTCTTGAACCAATTTTGATTTGTGTGTTTTCTAATAGATACTCGTAGTACCGTAAGGAACTCGTTAGAGGTGTTTTCACTTCTGAGCAGCATTTGATCCAAACTTATCAATCTCCTTTGTGTATTGACTTAAAAAGAAAATCAATGTGTCTTCTTTTTGTTACGTATTTTTTATATCAAAACGCAAAAACCGAGATGCATTCATTGCATTTCTTTATTTTAGTCTTAAATAAATAATACTGCGCGGGAAACAAGTATGCAAGTTGGCTAAGCCCTTAGAGACAAGCAGGTTTTAAAGCTATAGAGAGGAGCTTTACAGTAAAGTTTATTGTACGCGCACAATGTAGTAAAGTTTACTTGCTGTATAGCTGACGCTTCAGTTTGTTTGTCTATTGAAAAGTTACCTGAACAGTGGCCATAGACAAGATGCATATCGTTAACGTACAAGTTTGTCGAAAACTGACTGTTCAATATATAATTGAACATTAAATATTCAATGTACACCTTTATTTTTATTTTAAGTGCTTCTACCTGGCAACACCATTATATCTCTTCCTACCAAAAGCTCGACGCAAGCACATCTTGTTTAGTTGATTAAATTGTTTATTCCATAATAAACAATATTCAAAAATATTAACCTAGTCCCAAATACTTACTTAATACTTGTGGGAGGACCATGTGCAGGGTCCGTCTGGGTTGGTACCACCATCTTATTAACCTACTGCCAAGCAGCAGTGTTCGCATTGTTGTGCTCCGGTTTGGGGATAAGACAGCCGGTGAAATGACTAGCTTAGAGGCATTCCATCTTAGTCATCAGGGTTGGCAGTGCATTTGCAGTCTTGGGTATGCGAATGTCTATGGGTCACAGTTTCCACTTACCATCAGGTGGGCTGTGTGCTCGTTTGCCTACCTATGCCATAAATAATTAAAAAAGCTCTAGGCTTACACTTTGGGTACTAAGCAACGGTTAACTGGTAGAGAATGCCTTACGGCATTAAGTTCGCCTTTTGTATATGAAGTGTATTCTTTTGTGCAATAAAGATTAAATAAATAAATATACTTATATAGAGAAAACCAAATTGTATTTCTTCATTATCTACAAACATTTTGCAGTAAATTTTATCTTGAAGGCTATACAATAACATCAAAATCTCATAAGAAACACGTTATTTGCTCGCGTAAAGACAGATTGTCGACGTTCGCGCTCATTTTGTATGACGAATATTTCTACGTCGCCATTTTATGACGTTGCTTGAGGTTTTTATTAAAATTGTCACATCTTAATCTGTCATCGTCGTAAAATTACTTTGGGCTTTAGTCATTATTAACAGTATCAAAATTATGTATTCAAGATAACAACACATAAATAGAAAAAAACATATAACTACCACCTCTACTTTACGACTTTCCTTAGATTTAGTTTGAGAATAATTGTCCTTAATCAAAATTTAATCTTCGGCGAAGATAAAAAATCATAGATTTCTTGATGAGGGTGAAATGGGTGGGCACAAATTGGTGCCAAAAGGAGACGCCAGGATAAACAGCCTAACCGATTTTCATCCATTTTTTTGTGTTTTATCCATAGTTGGTTTGCGTTTGACCTCAGTCTCATCTGATGTTCGGCGAGGTCGAAGTTGGTACACGCTTACCCAGAAAATGCCTACTCACTCTTGCCTTGAAAACACCAAGGTTATATGATTCCGGGAATACAGAATTTATTTAAATTTACAAAACTATCGTAGTAAAAACCTTTTAGTGGTGGAAGGACCTTGTGCAGGGTCCTTCCGGATCGCTACCTCCATTGTCTTATAACCAATCATCGTTCTCATTGTTGTGATCAGGTGATGATAAGACAACCGGCGACATTACTAGCCTAGAGACATTCTACCCTAGTCCTCTTGGTGTCAGTCTTGTGATTATAATTATTCTTAAGAATGCAGAAAAAAAATCTAGGGTCCCATATCCCGCTTACCATCATGCAACCAGTGTTCGTGTGCTTTCTTTTTGCCATAAAAAACGTCCAAATCAACAGACACAAAGACGGACAAAGTAAAATTTATTATAACACTCTTTTTACGTCACTGTTTTAAAATGACCTATATTACGACATGGTAATCGAGTTACGTAATTTGATTCGTCACTGACAGCTGCATGTGGGTCAAGCCTCATATTTCCGCTCGAAATCGCATTTTCCTGTGTCATTCCCTAGAGGGAAAACGAAAAAGATTGTTTAACTGCGGACGCCAAAGAGTTGTTTTCTGACACAGCTTTATTTCTATAGAGGATTTTAATGTTTCAAATATAATTATTATTTGCAAAAGATGGATGAAAGAAGATTGACGGAAGAGATACCTATACAGATCGAAAGTGAGTGGAAGGGTCGGAAGGGGCCGCCCTAGGCGTACTTTTTCGAAACAAATCGGAAAAATACTGGAAAAGGGCCAAATCGTACCCGAAACCGACGTGCGTGCATGACTCGATGTATGAATGTTGAAGAAGCGAAAGAAATTTGTCAAGATCGTAGCAAGTGGAAAGAAGTGGTCTCTGCCTACCCCTCTGGGAAACAGGCGTGATTTAATGTATGTTTGTATGTATATTATATTTAGTGTTAGTAAGTGACTACTAGCTCTCAGGTTCGATGTAAGAGCATCGGTATGTGTTGGTTCTACAGTACTAAGTTATCTAAACCTTTTATTCATAATCGAACTTATAACCAGTTTAGGAATAAGTAAGGTTTTTCGGAAAGGAGCCAAACATACTTATATGTAAAAAGGTTAATAGTTAATTCCATAATAAGGGGTCTATTTTTTTACATTAAAGTATGTTTGGTCGGAAAGTAAACAAGCATATTTTAACTTAAACAGGTTAATAGTTAATTTATGCATAAGGGGTTTAACAAGTATGTATGTATGTAAACTCTTTATTTTACAAAGAGAAAATAGCAATCACAAACCAAAAAAAGAAACAGAAACACAAAAGGTATGTACAAAGACGAACTTTAAGGGATCTCTTCCAGTTTAAGTTGAAGTATGTTTGTTCGGAAAGTGACCAAATATAATTTAACTTAAACAGGTTAAGAATTAATTTGTGAATTAGGGGTTTGACCAGTTTAAGTTAAAGTATGTTCGGCCGGAAAGTGACCAAACATACTTTTACTAAATAACAGTTACCACTCCACCCTAACTCCCGTCGTACCAGAGAATGTAGCTAACTGCAAGTAGTAGCCGAACCACTCTATACCCTATTAGTAACAACATTAAATTCAAAATGCTTATGCTTATCGGGTTAGAATAACACCAACCCTATCTACCCGCGGATGTCATAGAAGGTGACTAACGTCCGATTCCTATATTCAATCCGCGGACAGATAGGCTTACTTCGGATTAAAATTTGACACATTTTGTATGGGCAAATGTCAAATTTTAACCCGAGGTAAGCCTTATCTATCCTCGGATTGAATATAGGAACCCGACATAAGTATGTACCATGACTGACCCTCTGCAACTGACGTGACGTCTAAGAGACGTCACCAAAAAAAAATCGCCGTATACCGTGATATAGCTCTGTATCGCTCAGTATCTTCTTCTAACGACTCGTGGCATGTTAAAAATACGTCGCTTATAAATTTATTAAAATTCCGTATTAAATATTAAAATTCACCAAATTTTCTAATAACGTTTTATTTGATATTCCTTTAAATATTATTATTTAACCATAAATACCAGTTTAGAATTAGTTCATCCAGAAACTTCTTAATTTTCCCTTGACACCTGCCATCAAAGTTTGTACATCGTCATCGGTGATCAGTTTGGAAGCTTCATTCCACTTCTGCTTGAAGTCTTGAACTGAAGTGGTTAAAATTTATGTTTTAAAAGCTTCTGTTTCACACGAGCCCAATATTTTTCAATGGGTCGTAACTCCGGGCAGTTGGGAGGATTGAGAGTTTTTTCAACAAAATCGTCATTATTTGCTTTGTACCACTGTATTGCTTCCTTCGTGTAGTGACACGTGGCCAAATCAGGCCAGAACAGGACAGCTGAAGTATGCCTCTTAATGAATGGCAACAATCGTTTTTTGAGGCACTCATTCGGGTATATATCACCATTTATGGTTCCATTAGCAAAATATGGTGTACTGCGTTTGCCACATGAACAGATCGCCTGCCACACGAGAACTTTCTTTGCATCCATTTGATAACCTTATACTCTTCACTTACTACTTTTCTGTCGGTCCCAGAATAATAGTGGTATCCTGGAAGTCATTTGAATTCAAGTTTGCAGTAAGTTTCGTCATCCATAAATGTACAATATTTTTTCTTAGTCATTTTTGAATAAAGCTTTCTAGATCTCGTTTTAGACTCTTTTGACTGTTTTGCATTTCTGTTGGGCACTTTAGTTTGTTTAAACGTTTTTATAGAACAATTTTTCTTCACTCGTTGCACTGTAGATTTCGACGTTTTTAACTTCTTGGCCAAGTCTCGTACAGAGAGGGTAGGTTTTTTCCGTAAAGCTGTTATAATCTTCTTCTCGATATTCTGGTTTACAAACCCTGGTTTACGTCCACTTCCAGACCGTCGCCGTATACCACCTGTCTCCTTGAACCGTTTTAAAATCCTTTGAACGGTTCTTGTAGACGTTTTCGGCTCCGATGCCACTTTCTTCGCAGAGATGCCTTTATATTGAACATATTTGTACAAAAAAAAATCGTGTAACTTTTCTTGCACCGACGACATCGTTGAACATCTAGTACTGACAACGTTTTTTTTATTTTTTATTTATACCTTATAGAGCATCCTAACGGAAAACATAGTTTTCAAACCTCTTTAGATTTCATCCTGATATACAACCCCATCTAATAATGAGCGACATTTTTTTCTGGGACAAGCTTTAATATAATATTTACCACTCTTCGCACTAATATACAGTCGACTACTGGTCTCTAGCTGACCACTGGGCACTTTACCTACATGTTTATTATAAATTCCGCATTAAAATTAAGTAATCATGCTATGCACTTAACAAACTATACTTATCATTAAACCATTAGATTTTTTTCTATATTTTATCAAAAATGACGTCTAACAGACTCCACATCAGTAGAATGTTTCTAAAAAAATCACTACAGTTGCAGAGGGCTAAACATCATAAGTCATGGACGACGAGCCCAAGGACGTGTTGGCGTCAGGCAGACGGCCGGCGGTAAAACTAAGCTAAAACCGAAGCAGCTGAGAAAAGTGACATGTTGCGCCGTCCCGAAATAATTTGGAATAAGAAATAAAAGATAAAGATACATACATACATACATACATACCTTCACGCCTTCATTCCCAGAGTGAGGTAGGCAGAGCTACAGAATCACCAACAACTCTAAAAAACTTGTTGATAAGTCTGTAACCACAATTTGCACAATTAGGCTAAGATGTTTACCAGCGTATTACTTAGTGACAGGTTGTAAGCCCATCGCCTAACAGTACTACAAGCCTATATTCCCTTAGTCGCCTCTTACGACATCCACGGGAAGACATGGAGTGGCACTATTCTAACTCGGCAACCACACGGGGCAACAGTACAAAATTACATTAAATAGATACGATAAGAACAAGACAGAGAAATTTTTGTGAAACGGTCACAACTCAGCATTGGCTAGCCGTAAAGCCAGCACTGGTCTTTCGTTGGAACCGCTAGGTGAAGAGACGAAAAGTGACAGACTTAAAACAAAACAATATCACAAAAACAACATGGATTATGAAACAATCATTCGTTCGAGATTATCTCGAACGTCCATTAAATTTGCAATCAGTTACAGCTGAGCAGGACAAGGACTCGCAGGACTGATGACCAATGGGGTCAGAAGGTTCTTCAGTGGCGTCCGCGGACCGGGAGACGAGCTGTAGGTAGGCCTCCAACAAGATGGAGTGACGACCTTGTGAAAATCGCGGGAACGAGGTGGATGCGAAAAGCACAAGACCGGTCTGAGTGGAGAGCCTTGGGGGAGCCAATGTCCAGCAGTGGACGTCTTTCGGCTGACATGATGATGAGCAGGGGCATATAAGGGTACGAGAATGATGATGATTCTATTACTATGGAGTTAGCCATTTTCTTTTGCAGAATAAACGGAGCCGCTCCTTATGCTAATAAGATCCTAACTATTTTACCGGACTCTTAACATCGAACCTCAAACGTATGCAAATGCTCCGGCAATTAACATCGTGTCCCACTGCGATAGATATGCAAAAACGGGAATAAATCCGGGCAAGACGTCGCGATCCTGGAACTCATTCCGGATTCTACTCCACAGAGTAATTCGGATCTGAGGAGTACGGGTGGTTCTCGATAGTGAGTCTGTTGTGAGAATGGACTATTGCAAGCATATTATTTCTAAAAAATATACTTGAAGTCGTCAATGTCATTAGAGATGCCAAGGCATTTGTTACTTATAGAAAACTCAGCCTTATTGCTGTAGAATGTCAGATTGACTTTGGACCTAAAGTCTTTGACTGCACACGAGCATACATTTTAATTTTCAAGACAATCTCAATACTGCAAACCAAATGCGTTGACAACCCTAAGGACTAAGATGGAATGCTTCTATACTACTAATTTCACCTGTGGTCTAATTACCACACCGGAACACAACTAGCGAATACTGCTTGGCGATAGGTTAATGGTGTAAGCAATCCGAACGGACCTTGCAGAAGAATTAATAAAACAAATTATAAAATGTCAGAATCTGATAAATTAAAAGCAATATAACAGATTCTGATGGTGCTATTAAAGCCATATTTCTCTCTCTCTTTCACTACATTAAAACCTATCTAGTTTTAAACATTTTACATTTCATATACCGTCAGGTTCTAGCCATAGACAATGACAAAGTTATGTCTCTGTTCCTCCCTGAAATACGTTAAGATTTAACAGCTCATAATAAGGTCTTAAAAGTAATAATAAAAACAAGTATTTTGGCAACAAAGTTGTCAACAAAAAAACCGGTAAGGAAAAATAATTTCGAAGTATTCATTGATTACCTGATTATAACGTCCAATTAGTAATGATCTCTAAAAATAGAGGTCTAAAATTAGATATGAAGGTTTTGTTTTTGTTTCAAGAAAATTATAATGCAGGTAGGTTTTGGTTTGGAAGTTTTATATTAAAGCCATTGTTTAGACGAAGCGTTAGCGTTGTTGATAGTGGCCGTTAGCGTTGTTGATGAGGCCTGGCCTATTGCATAACGCACGCGCAATCGCAATCGACTTCAAAGCGGATCAATTGTTTTAATTGTGTATGCAGACAAGCCTTCGATTTTCAAAATGAAAACGACTGCGATTGGGAGTGCGATAGGTTAGGTTAGGTTAGGGTAGATGTTTTGTGTAATGTTTCAAATGTAATTTTTTTAATTTTACATACATACATACATAAACTCACGCCATCATTCCCAGAGTGGGGTAGGCAGAGCTAAAGAATTACCAACAAGTCTTAAAACTTCTTGATAATTCTGTAACCACATTTTGCACAAGTAAGTTTTGTTTTTTGTTTTTTTTTTTATAGATTACTTGCTACCTGCCCTCGCTTTGTTTCGGTTTATGTGAACTTTCTATAACACCCGTACATAAACCAGTATTTAGTATACATTGCAGAAAACTGCATTAAAATCCGTTGCGTAGTTTAAAATCTCTAAGCTTATAGACATCGAGAGTGTTTTGATTCATACTATGTACAGTCAGCTGCAGAGAAAAGGATACCCCTCCTCCTGGTAAGGATTGTTTTTTTTCGAAAACCTGTGGTTAGATTTAAATGATTTTGAGTTTTTGTGTAGACAATAGTAAAATCTTCAATTCACCGAAAAATCATGTAAATTTAACCACAGGTTTTTGAAAAAAAACGATCCTTACCAGAAGGGGTATCCTTTTCTCTACAGCTGACTGTACAGATAAAGAAGAAAAGAAGATAGAGACAGCACTATTTCTTCGAAATGCAGCCTCTCTTCCTATTGTTCCTTATTCAAACTGAACTTTTTCAAACAACTAGTAGGAGCCAAGGTTCATTCAAATTCCGCGGCGTTATTTGAATTGGAGATTTTACAGCCTTTAATCTAAAACCGACGGAGACGCGGACGTGTGCCGCTTTTCTACTAATTACGCGCCAGATGCGGGATAACGGCTCCTGGAGCCCCTCTTGTCGTAAAAAAGGAGGTTACTTTTTACTGTAACACTAGACTGGGTTTGTAAAATCTGGGTTGAAATTTTACTACTAATATCTACCAATCTAAAAGTACCTTTAAACTTTAACTTCTTCATCATCATCCTAAGAATCTATTTGTATCTATTTGTATTGAACACGTACCTTCCAAATTTCTCTTCTCCGTTTCCTACCCCATGATCGTTGGAACATCTAGCTTTAAATCTACCAGGTCTTTGGCTACCTGTTCTAGGCCCCCACTCTGTAACTTTCTGGCTCTACCAGTCGTCCGAACTTCGCGAGAGAAATCCAGTTTCCAACATCATTTATTTAATCTGACCTTTTGCCGAATCGTTTTTTCTATCTACTAGCTATGGGTCTATATTCTAAACTCGCGACTCGCCCTTGCTTCGCTTATATTATACAATCAAGTTTGAGATTTAAACTGATAAGTTATTTTAATCAAAATAAATGTAGATGGCGCTGGCGTTAAAAAAATATAGGTTTATAATTGTACTGGCTTTTGTCACAGCAAATAATAAAATAGCAATACAAAACTGAAAACGGGTCCTCATACAAAACGCTAACCACACCAACCAAAAATGTACAAAAATAAGTCTCATTAAAAAATAAAGCGAATTACCGACAAAAAGTGACTTCAAACAATAACCATTAAAGAAAAACACGGCACAAAAAACGTATCAAATAAAGCATTGAAGAAAAAGGCGAACTTTACAACGTCTTTCATTTAAATACTTGGCAAAAAGTTTTATGTCAATAAAACAGCCAGTTTGCACGAGCTTTTTTTTGGTCTTGCCGAACTTTCGGGCTTCCGGCCTTTCATAATAGGCAGTGAAAACACGGTAAGGCTTAAAAACGAGAATTTGGAGTACTGATCAGAACTTCCTTAGCAAAGTTGATAACAGCTGTTCGATAAAATTTACCAAACTTATTATGGGGGCCCATTGATTCACATTATTTGTTTCGGTCATAATGTCTTTGTTGACATAATTATTGATAGTCATAATTTTTATACCGTTGAAACCGGCAACTTTTTATAGTTTCAAAATATCTTAACGTTTCCGAAAATCTTGAAATGGATTCGTAAAAAAATACGTTATGACTTGCGATAATAATGACTTAAAACATAATTATTATTGCTAAAAATAATTATGACAAACAGTACAGATCCACTTATTATACTGTAAATTAATGTTTTAATTAATAATTATAAAAAATACGATATATACAGCTTAAGAAATATTAATCTAATTCAGTTTATTTAATGAAACGCAAGCAAAAATAGTTATATAAATACAGGGTGTCCTGTATTTAGAGGTCCAAGATCAACCTGTATGTATACGGACGAGTCTATGAAAACAAAATAACATTGGCCTAGTAAAAGTCTTACAGTTTTTGAGATAATTGCAACTTACTAAAATTTCGATATATCACGAGTTGATTCAGTTATTTCAACTCCTTTTCCAGAACTTGTGGATGAAACTTAATTAATTTATGAATAACTATTACTGTTTAGTTGCGATATAAGATGTGTATCACAATTAAAAAAGACAATTTAGTATTTTTCTCTTAAATTAAACAAAAATCTTGATCGATTTTGGAAGCACTGTGGTAGAAAAAAAAAATTGTAACCCCGTGGCCCACTAGCTTCAACACTGTGCATCTTATCCTACGAGTATCTCAAATGTTTATCCTTCCGTTTTATTCTGTTCAATAAAGAATTGAATATTGAAAGAAGTGCTGAGTATTTGCTAATGTCTATGGGGTTATTCCCACCCGTTACCATACAGTGTTTTTTGTTGCCACTTTGAACTTTATTCACCCGAAATAAGTCAGCAAAAGTGTGGTAACAGATGGTAATAACCCGTATTTGGGTCTTATATCCTACCAACCACCAGATGGTCTATGTGCTCGTTTGCCTATTCCCTCCCAAAGTAAAACATAAAGTATAGATAAAGGTAATTGTGATTCTTAAAACAACCCTTCGTAATGAAGCTTTTCCCATCCCGAAGTTTTAGGAACTTTCAATCCAATAGACAATTTCATTACTCGTTCTTACTTTTTAAACCTTTGTTTTTTTGTTCAATAAGAGTTTTTCATGGTAATGGCTTTTCGATAATGGAACATTGAATTCTTCAATTGATTAGCGCTATGGATTGGAGCATGTAATTTATATCAACCAAAGCTAATAGTAACAACAGTAAGTTCTTTAGTGATTCAACTAACATCATAGGTTTTTATACGTCAAACAAATTTATTATGAAAAAGATACATTTTTTTCGGCATGTTTCAATTTTCAATGAATTGTTGGTCTTACTTATGTAAAAGACGAGTATTTAAAATTATAATACAATTCGTTGGGTTGCACACTTTGACAACTTTTTAAACAAATTTGCATGATTATGCAATGCTCCAAAGCCGAAACAGGTGGACAAATGGTGATGATTGTCAATATCATTAGTGTTTGACATAAGCGGACAGTTAAGTTAATAGTTATTGAATGTTATTTTTGGAAAAATAATGAACATTGAATATCTAGTAAGCTCCAAAGTGGTCAATTTGTGCAACCTCGAAAGAGTTAGGGCGTCATTTTTTCCATACAAATGTGAAACACCCTAATGCACATGCTTGTGGCACGGAATATTGACAAATAAAAATGCATGATTTATAACCATCCCATTATATTGCTACGCTTATAAATTAGAGATGTTGAGTTATGAGTATAAAAAACAATCATTTTACGTTTTTTTTAGTCCGTATGTGAGAATGAGTGTGTGATGAGTTTCAAAGCTAAAAAGCCCCTAAAAAATGCTATAACGTTTCTTTTTCGACAAGAGGATTGCGAACCGACGATAAAATCGCGTAGCTGTCAAAAAAATCCAAATTTATATCTCACCCAATCAAGTTTTTTGAACATGCTGTAGTTGTTACGAAAAACTAGGTCCGTACGTTTCCGTTTATTGTCTCCTTTCATTTTCTTGGAAAGGAAACGTTCAGACCTAGTTTTAAATAATATCTACAACATAGGGTAAAGTCACCAGTGGTCAGCCAGAGACCTGTAGACGGCCTCTGCCCATACTTTGTATGAGTGGGAAGAGTACGAAATATATATTTCCCACTCTTCGAACTCATATAAGGTCGACTACTGGTATCTGGCTGACCACTGGTGACTTTACCCTATTCAAAAATCATAGAAAACCTCACAGTTATGTTATCGTATTGTCAACGTTGTGATAGCTCTTATTTTGACAGTTAATGACGGCCATAACCATACATCGTTATCGCGGGAGCAAATACAAATCTATTAAAGAACACATAATATAACAGAACGTCTGTTCAGTATAAACGGAATATTCTGCCTATACACTCTAAGCCTCTAAGTTCTTCATATCTTGCACGAAATTTTCGCTGGAAACAGTCAATTAAACTTGTCTAACACTGAGTAAACGCTTTTATAAGTCAACGTGTCAGCTTTAATAAATCAAGTATTTTTAAGTCAAATATTTTTGCCCAGAACTAGTTTAATTTCTTTAAATATAATTCATATTTAATTTAGATATATTTTTGTATCTTTTTGTACATATCAAACTAATCAAGAATGACAAATGTCTAAAGTAGCAGGAAAAGTGACTGAAGAGGTTGAGGTTAGGATTGCGTATCTAGTCTCTTTAAATATGTACTACTAATCAAGTCAAATACGGAGGTAAGACATTTGAAATAAAATGATACATTTGAACTCGTAGGTATAAACGTTTCTCGATACGAGTGTCACTTCTGTTATTGCCTATTTGTCATAATCTTTGACTACTGTCAAATCGTTTTTGCTCCCGCGATAACGATGTATGGCCATAACATTTCAAAAGCAATGTGATTTTACCGAGTCGCATAGAGCCAGAGTTCATTTATTTATATTGCAATTACAAATTGACAAAGACCATCCGGCGAAAACACCACAAG
This sequence comes from Acleris emargana, assembly GCA_927399475.2. Classification (NCBI taxonomy): domain Eukaryota; kingdom Metazoa; phylum Arthropoda; class Insecta; order Lepidoptera; family Tortricidae; genus Acleris; species Acleris emargana. The sequence goes on from OV656858.1 coordinate 5,087,948, forward strand.
CAATAAAAAAGAAAAAGTCACAGTGAGCGTATTATTGCGATAGTATTCGAAACGTTTCAAAGGGTAAACCTCCAGAGACACACTCGAAGCTTCCAGGACGATACAGGATACAGGATGTTAAAAGAAAACCGGAATTTTCGCTGACTAAAATAAATAAAAACATAAGAGTAACATATTGGTTCAAACATAATTGAAATGGAGAATTATTTCAAGAAATGAGCTTACCGCTCTGAGCGAAACTTGGTTTTATAAAAAAAAAAAATTAAGGTGTCATGATATTTCTATTATGTTTAACTAATTATTTTGACTTACTCATAATGTAACTTATGCTAACTAAATGACCTAATATTTTGTAAATGTTTACATATTGTTTTTTTTTATTCCATTTTTGACATCTAATGTTGTATAATATTATAAATAAATGAGTATTGTTTTCGATAATTTTATAATTCTCAGTCTTGAATTTTATTTTACCTTTAGGTTAATCATTAATAAAACTTCATTTAAATTAAACAAGATGACATTGCGAGATCGTTATCGTTATAATTAATTGAAAAGATAGGCGTCTCTAAGCTGCCGGACGCTCGAGTCGAGCTCTTATGTCATTTCTATAGACTGTCAGAGTTTTTGACAATCCTTTACGTCATCGTTAAGCATCTTGTTTTGGGCTACTTACTGGTATATTTTATCGAACCTACTCGTATTAAGTATGGTTAATTTTTTTTTGTTGACGATTATATCATTTTTATTTATTTAAACTTTGTTGTACAGTACACAATTAAGTAGAAATGGCGTCCTTAATGCCTTCAGGGGGGTTATTATGATATAGCTATACAGTTCATTTTACGGAGAGTATAATAGACAGAGCTATAGTAGTTATATAGCACTGTCCTTTTCTCTCAGCGTAAACTGAACTGCATAGTTATGTCATAATAACCCCTCAGGTATTCTCTTTATATTTGGTTTTTCAACATTTATTTACGTACGACACGTAAAATAACTGTATTGATCAAGCTTTAGCCAAAATTTTATTTTGTTAAATATGTATTAAGTATTTAATTTTCGCAGTATCGATTAAACAATCATCGAATTTATTCCAACCCTATTAAAAAACGAAGTTTAAAAAGTTGGGCATGTCAGGAGAAGTTGGGAACTCAGGGAATGCCTGTAACTAAACTTTGAATCTAAGATGGATGGGTATCGAGCGGGGCAGGATGTACTTTCAACGTGAATGTGAAATAAGGGATGTGATGCGAACAAAGTGTCGATATAAATATCGATTGTGAAGAATGGGATAAGGAGACGGATGAATATATAGAAATATGCCGTGACCATAACAAGGTAAATCTATTTATTATATAACTGAAGTTTTCTTTTGTGTTTTCGTTAAATAAATGATTTAAAATTATTAATAAATTGAGCAGTTTGCGTTGTTGTGTTCCGGTTTGGGGATAAGACAGCCGGTGAAATAACTAGTATAAAGGCATTATATCTTAGCTCTCAGGGTTCGCAGTGCATTTGCAGTCTTGTGAATGCGAATGTCTATGGGTCACGGTTTCCACTTACCATCAGGTGGCCTGTGCGGTCGTGTGCCTTTATTGTTTCAAAGCGTGTATAAAACAAAAATTACAAGTTATCCCGTAACTGACAAGACATTTTGTTGACGAGATATCACACACATTACATTTATTGCTATGCATGCACCTAAATTACAAATTAATAGGAAGAAAGAATACTTTTGGAAAAGTATTCCCTTTAAGGTATTTTTACTTCGTTTTTTTTAAGTCAATACATCCAGTTGCTCGACCAGGTTCAATTTATTTGATCGATTTATTATGTAGACAACTTCCTTCGTATAAAACAAAGCAACGAAGACTTAGAGAAGTCTAATTTCAAAATTTAATTGCGTACTTTAATGTTCTCACTTGCCACACTAAGAAAAATCTAACGATAAGTACTACACACATACATACATACCTTCACGCCTTCATTCCCAGAGTGGGGTAGGCAGAGCTACAGAATTACCAACAACTCTAAAAACTTGTTGATAACCCTGTAACCACCATTTGCGCAATCAGGGTAAGATGTTTAACAGTGTATATTAGTGACAGGTAGCAAGCCCATCGCCTAACAGTACTCCAAGCCTTTATTCCCTTAGTCACCTCTTACGACTTCCACGGGAAGACATGGAGTGGCACAATTCTAAGCCGGCAACCACACGGCACACGAAACAATATGATAAGTACTTCGTTTCTTTAATCAGAGCATTGGTGCATACTTGATTAAACGTCCAAAGTAAAGTTCAAATCGAAACAATTAACAGAAAGTGGCAGAGACAACGAGGAAAAATATCAATAATGTACTTCTCCTGTCAATAAGTAGGTACAAGTACGCAGGGCGTCACAACTTTTGTAATTAATACTTCGTCGTAGCACAGAGTTGCGGGAAAACTTTGGGTGACGGTATTGGAAAGCTATTTTAAGAAAGCTGATTATGGGGTCGCTTCTGCTAAGAAATGTTTGTGCTTTTGCTTAGTGCTTTTTTAAATAAATTAACAAGAATGTTATTGCAAGAAAAAAAAAACGTTTTTCATTCATCAAAAAAAACCATTTAAAGTCAAAATTTAATCATGTAAAAGGATTTTATAAAATGAAATGTTACTTTCTTGTATTTAATTTGTAAACTGGAGTTTTTTTTAATTATTATTAAAATTACGGTAAACTGCCTGTTACATCCTGTATGTAGTACGCCGTTTTATTACTAACTTATCTTTAAAATAAACCTTTTTTTTTATGTTTTGAAAACGAATCTCATATCAACCAGTAATCCTAACACAAGAAAAGTGTGTTGGTTTGCTTCTTTTCAGTTCATCGCCTTAACCGATTTAGATAAAATTTAGTTCAAAGTTAGTTTGGAGTCTAGAGACACAGAGTACTTTTAATCCAGGAAAAAATACCTTTTTCAGAAGGAGTAGAGATATACGACTTCAACGCAGACTGAGTCGAGGACAAAAGCTACTCGTAGTAGGTATGACATTAATTTGAAAAGCGAAGATTGAATTCATACCCGCAATCGTGGGCCAACGAAGTATTTCGATTACTTCAAGACACGCATTTTAATTGAATTTCAATAAAACAATTAACTTTTCAAATAAACTGGCGTGCTTGAAAAATAATACGCTATAGGGTTGCCACAAACCATATTATTATGAATGTATTCAGAATTGGGATAGAGCAAACAAAATGCACTTTACATTCCCAACTACTCAAAATAGTCGATAATTCTAAATGGTTCACTTCTTCCCGTTGGGGGTCGATTTTGCAAAAATCTTTTTATTGTGTAAACAAGTACAAAATCATTCAGTTCGACAGTCATGGAAGATTTATGTCATGTCAGCCGAAAGACATCCACTGCTGAACATAGGCCTCCCCCGAGGCTCTCCACTCAGACCGGTCTTGTGCTTTTTGCATCCACCGCGTTCCCGCGATCCTTACAAGGTCGTCACTCCATCTTGTTGGAGGCCTACCAACAGCTCGTCTCCCGGTCGTCCATCTTTAAGATTTATGCGAATAGATTGAAAATATTTATTCGTTAAGGATGGATGTTAAGGACACTACTATTTCAGATTGTATACGGTGAATTATTGTGTTTTGTGCGGCCGGCTGATCGACTTCCGTTCATAAGAGCAAAATAAGCCAAAAAACAATCTTCGCGAAATAATTTTGCATAATTAATAGTCATGAAGTCAAATGAGTCTTAACACCATGCACATAGAAGTATCGTTAGTTTATTGACATGAGTGAAACGCCCGAAATTATAATTATTGAGTATACAGATACAGTCCATGTTGAATATAAAGTTCCTTAGAAGATAAAAATTGCGTTAACTGTTGAATTTCCAACACCCTTTACGTGACTGCTAAACACAAAAAAATATATAGATTATTTGTGTAATTATGTGACAACCCTATTCGGTAGCGTCAGCACCGAGTCAAACCTATAATGAGACTCTTTGCTGCCGGTACCCATCAGTTTACATTTCATTATCGGTTACCATAACGCAATTTGATCCTTTCATTGATATACATAATTTATGTTAAGAATATATTTGTTACCAATTAATGGTTCCAGGAACAAGCCTGTGGTTACTGATACGTTGTTATGAGGTTTCATTTGAGCCGGTATCATAATTTGTTCATTTACGTTGAAATTGCACGAATTCACAAGTTATGTCGTTTTGGTACACGATGGCGTTTACACACAGGGTGTTTTCATCGATTACGAATGCAAAATAAAGAGAGATTACATTAAATACGCTAGATAAGACCTTTTGTTTTACCTTAATCGAGAACCATACAATACAATACAAACATTGAATTGAACACTACATACGTCAAGGAACGGATATACAAAAACAAAAACAGAGTAAGTCATCGGGTAGTCTTATCGCTAGACAGCAATCTCTTCCAGACAACCTGACAAAGAAGAGCAGATTAAAAATACACAACAAACTAGGCAGGCGGTGCAAGATGAATTAAACCAACAAAAACTATTTTATTAGATCCGCACACCAGAATAAATTGATAGAAACCAGAGATCATTGGGATCAAAACCACTGGCCAGCATTGTTTAAACCGCTACCACCACATAGCTAACCACTAGATAGTAAATTAAAAAAAAAGAATGAAAATGTTTATTTTATATAAAAGACATTTCAGTGGATATAGCACGATCCTGCAGGAAACCCTGCGTTACAGAATGCAGTTTCATTCGGAATCACATAAAAAAAAACACTATTAACCTATTTGTACAAGCAACATTTACATTTTTGCTATTTAATATGTGTGTGTGTGCATTTTAAAGTGTAAATACATTAACCCTAATGCCTTTAAATTCCAAGGTTTTGAAAGCGCTGTCCTGTATTTGGTAAATATTGCCACTACAAAATACGGCCACTACGGTTTTGTGTGGACAAAATAATAATGAGCCAAGTTTAAGAAACAACACGATTTCTTTTTTATTTATTGCCACAATGTCATCCAGAACAGCACTATCATGAATATTCCCACCACGTTTGGCCCAGTTTCCAAATAATTTGAAGTCGTACACGGTATTTAATGGTAAATAAACTGAGGGTATGATTTGGGTCGGAACGGTCGGCAGTTTTCCTGTTATGGAACTAATGTGATTAGGAATTTATAGATAAAATAAGATAACGAAAATAAACCTGCCATTTCCTTGTAAATTTGTGCTAGTAATAAAATGAAAGGAATTTGAAGAATTAAAAAAACAAAAGCATCCTGTCCATGAAATTGAGTTCTGTTCTTTTTTTGAAATCCTCTCCAGTAATGTAGGGGGGCAGTCACATATAACAGCGAAATGACAGGTCTTCAACCTAAACGAGCCAGGTTTTCAGTTTTGCGTATGGGAGAGGAACTAATACAGGGTGTGTCAACTACTACTAACCTAATACTGATATTTTTAGACGTTTCACTAAACTAAAACAATTTATTTTTTTCGTAAACGTAAGGTTTATAATGTGTTACTTGTATTTATTTCATTTGTAGTATTTGTGAACCGGTTCCAAATGTTGCCGTTTAGACCTTTTAGCGCTTTATTTTTTAAAACACAAAAAAAAAAATACATACTCATCGCATCGCGGCGCGAATTCATCCGTACATATAAACCACTGACAGGTTTCTGAATCGCGTCTGATTGTAAAAAAAAAGAAAATACTGTAATAGTAGACTAATTGTAAACTCAGTTAATAAGATAATTATTGGAACTTAAAATTGTATAGTGAACAGAAACTAATTATTAACAAGCTTGCGGTGTCGAAAGCATCCTGGCTGTTCAGAACTTGGCGTGTTTTGTTAGTTTCCAGTTTATCTTGTTTGAGGTTTTTTTTTCTGTGGAAAAGTTTTGAAAACTGTCTCTAATTAAGCTTTTATGGTCAGCATAGCTCGCGGCAGATTTTCGTAATGTAATATTTTTAAGTTGTATTTTTAAAACAAAGTTTGATATACAGCAGGTGTTTTTTTTAAAATAAAACTGACGCTTATTGCGGGCTGCAAAATGTAACAAATAAATATGGTTATGTTAACGTGAAGTTTGTATCAATGTAGTATTTATGAAAAGTCAAACAAACAAGTACTATACTTGTTTATATTATGAGCTATCACAGAGGTCATCTTGGATTAAACTACTATTTGCCCACCTCAATCATACGTTAAGCAGCAATGAAGTGCATATTGCTTACTTAAGTCTAGTAATTCTTTCGGCAGTATCACTAACCTTGGTTCTATAATGGATCTCATTAATTCTTATTAGATATCTTAGGGAAACTCCGAGAATAACTCTTTTTATCTCTTTGAGTAAGTAAGTAAGTAAGTAAATTTATTCACAAGAACATGGGTACATAACATGATGGTACAAGATATAAAGAGTTCCAACATATTCTGCCATTAGACGGCGTGTAAATATCTAGTCATAAAAATAATAATGCGGCTTAATTAATACCTATGTCAAATGTCAATTTACAATTTTCAATTAAATAAGATTGTATAGTTTTTAGAGTATCACAGAATTACATTATTTTAACAGATCCTTATCACTGAGGTAATCATTCACCGAGTAGTAACATTTCTTAAGAAGTAAATGAAATAGCCTACTTTTGAAAGAATTTAGAACAATATTGTCTTTAAATGAATCTGGTAAATGGTTGAAAATCCGAATAGCCATACAGTAAGAGTTTATTCTGCAGACTTTAAGCTTTTGGTAGGGCACATATAACCTATTGCCATATCTTCCTGTTCTAGAAAACACATCACAATTTTTTCTAAACAGGTAGGAATGCTTCATTACAAATACACACATCTCAAATATATAAAGGCTCGGAAGTGATAAAGTTTTACAGTTTTTAAAGAGTGGTTTGCAGCTTTCAAGATATTTAGCTCCACAAACAGCCCGAATACATTTTTTTTGAACTTTGAACACCATTCCAGCGTCCACTGAATTGCCCCATAGAATGATGCCATATCTTAGCACTGACGACACATAACCATTATAAGCTAACAATGCAGTTTGTTTATTCACTACATTTCTCAACCGACTTAAGGCGTAAGAAAATCTATCCAGTTTCAAACATATTTTTTCTACATGGGACTTCCAATTGCAATATTTGTCCATTGAAATACCCAGGAATACCAAGTCATCTACTTCCTCAATATTTTCACCTTTATACATAACATTAAGGGTTAACTGTTTGCTATTATATGTTTGAAACTGTATACATTTAGTTTTGCTTAGGTTTATGCTAAGTTTATTTTTCTCAAGCCATTCAACAACAGACTCAAGACATTTGTTTGCTTCTCTTTCCATATTTGCTTTATCTTTACATTTGATTAATAGGGTGGTGTCATCCGCAAATAAGATACAATCTGTATTTACTGCCTTAGGTAAGTCGTTTATGTACAAGAGAAAAAGAAGCGGACCCAAAACGCTGCCTTGTGGCACACCGTAATCATTTTGCAAATAACACGATCTGTATGATGCCCTTTTAGTTTCATCGAGTCGACTTATCTCAACACAGTGCTGCCTACCATGTAAGTAACTTTCTATCCATTCGAGCTTTACCCCTAATTCCATAGTTTGAAATTTTCCTCACAAGGGTATCATGGCACACATAGTCAAAGGCTTTGCTCATGTCCAGAAAGATAGATAAAATTGGTGTCTTGTTATTAAGACATTCCGTAATAGTTTTAGTTAACGAAAAACAAGCCAAAGTGGTTGAATGTCTTTTTCTAAAGCCAAATTGCTGAGAGCATAGAACACCTTGAGACTCTACAAAGTTATAAAGTTTATTAAAAAAATTTTTTCAAGTATTTTCGATAGAACCGGAATTAATGTTATAGGACGATAGTTGTTCATGTCTTTCTCATCACCTTTTTTATAAATTGGCTTTATAATTGAAAATTTCAGACGTCTTGGAAATGTACCTTCTTGAAATGACAGATTTATGATATGGCTTAAAGGCCTTGAGGGACCTTGAGCTTTCTTATAAGCTTAAAATAGAAGTTACTTTATTTATTATTTATTTATTTCATTTCAGTGGTGGATTATACAGGCCCTGTCCGGATTACAAAGCAGCATTGTTCGCATTATTGTGTTCCGGTTTAGTGATACAACAATCCGTGAAATTACTAGCATATAGACATTCTTTGTTAGTTTATAGGGTTGGACATTTGGACTCGATTGCCATCTTCATATTGATATATCTTGATTAATTGTAATCTTGAGAATCCTATTGTCTGGGCATTAGACCTCACCTACCATCAGCTGGCCTGTGTGCCTGTGTGCCTTCCCCTTGCCATAAAAATTGTAATGATATTAAATCTTCAGGTAATGCGTATGCAATCCGTAATGCTAATACTTTTGCTTAAATGACAAATAAACATTATCATTGAATTTTAGATTTTTTATTTAAGTAACCAGACGCAAAGCGATACCAACTTAACTTTTAGTTAGCTAGATTTAGTTTAATTAAATTGGCAAAGCCTTAATGTTTCCTTTAAGTATTTATACATTGCATTAAAATGTAGAATGACAAAATTAGCTCGTTTCTCATCATACAGGCTGATTCGCAACTTTAAAAAAAACACGTCAATTTACAATACAACCTGTATAATTGACAAAAACTTTTATAAAAATAAATGTAACAATCTGCTTTGAAATTGGTCCCTTACGTGACTATATGTCGTTTTGTTTCAGAAATTTCGTTACCCACTATACAGGGGAACTCAGTGCAAAACTATTTAGTGCAGATGGTCCCGACGAAGTTTGCCAATTATCTAACTTCTGACCAACGCTAGATGTGGGTTTGACATGACGCCATTCGCATTGTGTTGTGTATTATCAGTCATTTGTTCAAACATTTTGTTGGTGCATGGATTAAAATTACATTAATAATACAAATCAAATAATGCCAGCGATACATTTCTTTTTCTGAATTGTTTTTTCTTTGCGTGTTTAAATTTGTTTTGTTTCTTTTTATGTTCGTTTGGAATTATATGTTTATTTTATTTATTATTTAGTGTAGGTTCACTGGTCTCCGTAAAGTCATTCAAATAGGGGTGACTGAAAAACAGCGTCGTGGGTCATGGCCGACCTCCACGGCATCAAGCTGAGAGTACCCTATTTGACGGCGTTTGATACTCAAAATTTTGTCGTACTTACTGTATATTTTGTTGTCATTTATGTTTTATATATTGTGTTAAATTTGGTCAATAAAATTATATTCTGTTACTTTCTAACTCCTTTATTTATAAACTCACTATAGACCTATTTTAGTTAAAGTATTCTTTGTCCCTTTCCGTCAAACTCAAATGTCACAATGATAAATAAGGACAGAGCATACTTCAAGCACACTTTATTATTGCGCGTTTATGAATATATATGTTATTAATGTGTGAGTTACTATGTTTGTTATTGGCAGTGAATGCACCTGGCTGATATTTGGAATGGAGAAAGTTTATACCGTGCAAATTTTATTTAAAATTTATTTGTGTATTCGAGGTAGATAATACAAAATTTATACAAGAAAAAAAGTCTATGTTTTTGAACCTTTCTTCGATAATATTCAAATAAAAGCGTATAGCGAACTACAAAGCGACGTTTGTACGGTTTCAAAACGATGCATTTATTTTAAGCTTACTCGTGACCTGCTTCACGATACTGAAATATAAAAGTATATATAATAGTAATATAATGGGAGTGCATCACAAACTTTCGTGCTATTAAGATCAAGAGAATAGTGCCACTCAATGTCTTCCCGTAGATGTCGTACGAGGCGACTAAGGGAATAAGGGCTTGTAGTACTGTTAGGCGATGGGCTTGCAACCTGTCACTACTGCGCTGTTAAACATCTTAGCCTAATTGTGCAAATTGTGGTTACAGAGTTATCAACAAGTTTTTGGAGTTGTTGGTAATTCTGTAGCTCTGCCTACCCCACTCTGGGAATGAAGGCGTGAAGGTATGTATGTATGCATGTATGTAAGATCAAGAGAAAGGAATAAATAACCAACGTAAGAGTACCGTGTAATTAACTAAGTTAAATAAAATGATTTTTTTACTAACATAATAGACCCGATTCTACAGTGGCCTCTAAACTTCCAAATTTTATTTAGGTGTCGCTAAAACACTTTTGCTATTCTATGAGCAGCTGTCATAATCAAATGACAGCGCCATGACAGCGCTAAAGTTGAATGTGACGCTTCTTATTTTAGGTGGTCTTATACATTGTCAGCTTGACATCCTGGAATAGCACAGATTAAATCTGCCGTCTAAACTATGTCTTAAAATTAGACAATTTAGTTTTAGTTAGTTTTAGGCTATTTAAGCGATGTGCACGTAGAATCGGGTCCATTGTTATGTTATATACAGGGTGTCCGGTAAATAGTAGACTATCTTACAGGGCTGGATAGCTCAGCTCAGGAGTGGCCAAAATATGATAAATTATGTTTTGTAAAAGTCGCACCAAAAACGAGATATCTCAACTTTTCAAAATTTTGGAAATGCGGTACCCTGGTTCACCATTTTCGATGCTGCGGCTATATTTATTAGAATTTCTCAGTTTCGTTTACTGTGAAAGCTAGCTGTTTAAATTTTCTATATGACCCTATCAACAGAATTAATAAAAATAAAGCAGTTTTTTAAATTTTTCAAATCAAATTTAAAGTTTAGGAATCTGAGTTTAACTTGCGACAAGTTTAACATCGCACGGTGTAAAAAAAAAGTACTAAGACTTGTAGTGCTGCTTTCCTAAAAAATCGTCTGGTTAATGGAGATTCTAAAATGATATAACAATTGAGTTTATTGATTACAGCAGCGAAGTTATTATTAAGTTTGTCCAACAAAGACTGAATTTTATCAAACTTCCGAAAATAATAAACGACTTTTGCTTCCGTTTCAAATCAGGTTAGCTGGTTCTAAATGTTTAAAAAGACAGTTTACATTAATGTGAAATACAACGACACTATGATAAAAGGTAATAAAATACGTTTTCTTAAATTTAAAGCAAGTGTTCTAATTGCTTGCCGCCTGCCCTAATGCAGGCTCGGCAGCGTTTCATGAACGACCTCTTGAGTTCGGAGGATTGTCGCTCACCAATTTGTCGGCTAGCTTCTGCGACGCGACTCTTCCAAAAAGGCAATAGGTTTGCCGTACACTCTTTCTTTTAAACAACCCCAATAAAAATAGTCTAGAGGGTTCAAATCCAGTGAACGAGGAGCCCAAAAAAGTGGAAGAGCTGCGTAGTCGCGTCGCAGAAGCTAGCCGACATATTGGTGAGCGACAATATGCCTCCGAACTCAAGAGGTCGTTCATGAAACGCTGCCGAGCCTGCATTAGGGCTGGCAGCAAGCAATTCGTACACTTGCTTTAAATTTAAGAAAATGTATGTTATTACCTTTTATCGTAGTGTCGTTGTATTTCACATTAATGTAAACTGTCTTTTAAAACATTTAGAACCAGCTAACCTGATTTTAAACGGAAGCAAAAGTCGTTTATTAAATTCGCTAGTTAGATAAAATTCAGTCTTTGTTGGACAAACTTAATAATAACTTCGCTGTTGTAATCAATGAACTCAATTGTTATATTATTTTAGAATCTCCATTAACCAGGCCAATTTTTAGGAAAGCAGCACTACAAGTCTTAGTACTTTTTTTTTACACCGTGCGATGTTAAACTTGCCGCAAGTTAAACTCAGATTCCTAAACATTAAATTTGATTTGAAAAATTAAAAAAACTACTATTTTTTTATTAATTCCGTTGATAGGGTCATATAGCAAATTTAAACAGCTATCTTTCACAGTAAACGAAATTGAAAAATTCTAATAAATGTGGCCGCGGCATCGAAAATGGTGAACCAGGGTACCGCATTTCCAAAAATTTTAAAAGTTGAGATATCTCGTTTTTGGTGCGACTTTTACTAAACATAATTTATCATATTTTGGCCACTCCTGAGCTGAGCTATCCAGCCCTGTAAGGTAGTCCACTATTTACCGGACACCCTGTATATATAATATTATTTTTGTTTATCTATGTAAGTATCTAGTATATCGTTGTCTAGTACCCATAGTACAAGCCAATTTGTGTTAGATGGTCGTTTGATATTTTTTTCTTTATTTTATAATTTTGACGAAGAAATGCTATGGTACTTTCTCGTCACAGTGCTTAAGAACACGAGTATTAGTTAGTACCTAGCATTAGTTTATATTTCCATAGACATCTCAATAAATAACATCCCAGCTTTTACCGGCGCTACTTCATGCAGACTGAGTTCGCACGCAAATAATAATTTCCTAGTAGAAAATGCTGTGTATACGGTTTTTTTTAGAAAAATACACTTGGTAATAATGGAGTGTATTTCTGCAAAGCAAACTTATTGAAGCGTGTATTTCCGCTCTTTGTAAATAAACATTGACGTGGCTATTTTTTTTCTTTGATAAATGAGGGATACTTTGTAGTATTTTAATTTATAACTAATTCAGTTTTGTTTATCTTATTGAGATATGGAACATTTTTAAGTCCTGTGTGCAGAAAGGGATTCAAGCTCGCCCAAGACGAAAACAATATTATCCCAAAGGAGAATACTCTACTATTCTCACCTTTTGCGAGACAATAAAAAGCAAGGCTACTAACTAGAAACAACGTTTTATTAAATTTTAAAGTACCTTATTTAAAAAAAAGTACAAATTGTAACTTTTCACAGGAATTCAAAGCTCATTATTAACCAGCTGGTTATAATGAGATTCAGTATCATAATTATATCATGCTGGTTATAAGATGGCTAATAATGACTTACTTTAAGTAAAGTTTGCATGATATATAATTGGGCAATTTCGTGAATGTCGTGTAAAAAACATTTTTAGGCTAGTTACGAGTATTTTATTTACTTTTTACAATATAATTACGATATAAAAGCAAGAACTGAACTTAAGTAATATAAAGGGCCAGTTATTTTGTAACCTTGTTTCTATTATAGTATCTTCATAAAAGGCTCGGTGAAACAATACCGCTATCAAACCGACCGTTAAAAGCCAGGAGCTATGGACAACTGAGCAAGATTAATTGCTAACTCATCAATAACGGTTCCGATGCGATTAGTGTTCTATCATACATACAAACAGCATCAATGGCGCCATACATGAAGGTAGGGCCTAGTTAGGAGTGACCCTGTCTACAAAATTCAAAATTCAGCGGTTTTGATTTCTAAAGGCAAATAATATTTGTGACAGCTGTTACTGTCAAGCAAAATAAATATTGTCTCAACACTCCTAATGCTAATGATACGACTGCGTTTTTTTTTTGTGGGAGGACCTTGTGCAGGGTTCGGCCGGGTTGGTACCACCATCTTATCCATTAACCTACCGCCAAGCAGCAGTGTTTGTATTGTTGTGTTCCGGTTTGAGGATAAGACAGTCGGTGAAATGACTAGCATAGAGGGTCAGGGTTGGCAGTGCATTTGCCGTCTTGTACTTACCATCAGGTAGCCGGGGTGCTTGTTTGCCTCCCTATGCCATAAAAAAAGGAAACTGCGTTAAACGGAAGTAAAATAGGGGTTCAGTTTCAGTAACAATATTACCATCATAATAGGCTCGGTGAAACTATATCGCTCTTAAAACGACCGTTAAAAGCCAGGAGCTATGGACAACTGAGCAAGATTAATTGCTATCTCATCAATAACGGCTCCGAGGCGATTAGCGTTCCATCATACATACAAACGGCGTCATACATGAGGAAAGAGCAGTAAGCCTCGTTGGTAGTGACCCTGCTTACGAAGTAGTACGAGGTTCGGTGTCCTGCCGTTTGACCAAAAGTCATTTGGCAAAATTACACTTGACAAACAACGTTTTGCAAAAAAATGTTAAGTCAATTGATCATTTTACTACTAGTCATTTTACAAATGACTTACTTTTCCAAATGATCAACAGTTAAAATTATATTTTACGAGGAAGACGAATCAGGGCATAACCGACTCGGATAGGTTAGGTTAGAAGGCAAAGGCGGGAACTTGGCTCCCGCCTTGGCCTTCGAGGTTGTTTTTTTTTCTGCCCAGAAATAGGTAAAGTAATTGCTAAATGATCAATTGCTAAGTGAGTTTTTGTAAGATGAAACTTTTGTCAAATGTCTCGTTTGCCAAATGATCATTTGGTGAAACGTTGTTTGTCAAATGACCATTTGTCAATATTTTTTTGGTCAAACATTAGTGAACCCCGAGGTTCGGTTACTAAAGGCAAATATTTTTGTGAACAAACAACGATACACATACTTATACAACACCTTTGTGTCTTACATACGGACATACATTTCAAGTAACGATTTAATAATAAAAATATAGTTTCTAATATAGTGTAATTAATTTTTAAAGTTTTCTCGAGCTGCAATGTAATGCAAAGTTTTATTTGACACTTCTGAGGAGCAGATTTACACTTAAGTGCAAACTAAGTGCGAAGTTCATACATTTGCTGTCAAGTGACAAATAGCAAATGTATGAACTTCGCACTTGCTCTACGCAAAGTGGTAATTCAGCATTAGTGTTATTTCAATTCGTTTAATCTTGTTTAGCGGTCATCGTTGTTGACGTGTTACCGATACATTGCGTGCCGAAAGAATTTGTATGAAAAGCAAAACGATTTTTTACTTGTGGCAGGGCCTTGTGCAGGGTCCGTCCGGGTTGGTACCACCACCTTATCCATTAACCTACCGCCAAGCAGCACTGTTCGCATTGTTGTGTTTCGGTTTGGGGATAAGACAGCCGGTGAAATGACTAGCATAGAGGCATTCCATCTTAGTCTTCAGGATTGGCAGTGCACTTGCAGTCTTGTTAATGCGAATGTCTATGGGTCACAGTTTCCACTTACCATCAGGTGGCCTGTGTGCTCGTATGCCTTCATATGACATTAAAAAAAAAAAGACAGAAAAATGTTCATTAGGGCTTATAGTTTATAGTAGCGGTCACTAGTTTCTTTTACCAACCTGACTATCAGCATCATCATAGTGTCTATAATATGGATAAATATTTATAGTAACTTTAGGCGTTTAGAAAGAGTAGGAGAAAGTATGTATAAGTTAAAAATAAAAATCAATATTTTAACTCAAACTGGCCGTTAACTACTACAACGCCCACCAACGTTTTCTGCATGTAATTATGATGCACTAAATGCGTCACGGGCCCTGAAAGCCTTAAAAGCGAGAAGCCATAGACAATCTGAGCAAGATTAATTGCATTCTCATCAATAACCGGCCTTCCGACGCGATTAGCGTTCTATATCATTCATACCCATTAAAAAAAAACATATATGTCATAACACCCGTTATAGTATTTACGTCCTTATTCGTTAAATTTAGAGAATATAATCTGTTTAAACTAAGTTACACATACGCCGTTTTATTTTTATAAATGAAAAACGTCACACATGAGTAAATTGATCAAATATGTACCCTATAATAATTGAAGTAGAGTCGTTGTTGATTTAGTGCTTAGATGATAAATTCATCGAAAAAAGTCAAGTGTTTCGACAATAAAGGGTTGGATGTTTGTATTTAAAAATTAACGGTTCTTTTTTCCTTTATTTTTTTAATGAAATATTGTCAAACATATTTAGTGTATTTTACTTTCATGACTTTGTGAATATTGGGACGACTCGGCTAGTTGGTAGTGACTCGGCCTACAAAGCTAGCGGTCCCGGGTTTGATCCCCGGTACGGGAAAATATTTGTGTGATGAGCGCGTCCTGAGTTTTGGGTGTTTTTTTTACGTATTTAAGTATGTATTTATCTATATAAGTAAGTTTATCGTTGCCTAGTACCCATAGTATGTACAAGCCTAGGAGCTTAGTTTGGGGCTAGGTTTTTTTTTATGTATTTATATGTGCCTCATGAACATTATTTTTGGAGTTAAAAAATGCCTAACTTTCACCCGCAGCTCCGTCGTCCGCGTAGAAGTCGTTTATCGATGCTCCCTCGGGAACTGTCTAACTTTCCGGAATAAAAACTATCTTTTATCCTATTCAGGGACCTAACCAATATGTATGCCAAGTTTCATCTAGATCAGTTTAGTGGTTGAAGCGTGAAAGACGTACAAACATTCATACTTTCACATTTATACTATTAGTATGGATTTAGTTGATGATTATGAAATGATTTACCAAACAACAATACTTATTAAAATAATTTTTATATTTGGAGGTCAGTTTAGTTATAACCTAACTTAGTAAGACAAAATTGAAAGCACGTTACAAGTTACAAGTAATTAATAAATGTCATTAAAAAACTAATGTATATTTTATGTTTGAAACGTTTCTTATGGTAAAATAAATAAAATAAATATCAGGGGACAATCTCACACCAATTGACCTAGCCCCAAACTAAGCTCTAGGCTTGTGCTATGGGTACTAAGCAATGATAAACTTACTAATATAGATAAATACATACTTAAATACTTAGAAAACACCCAAGACTCAGGAACATTATATACGCGCTCATCACGCAAATATTTGCCCGTACCGGAGATCGAACCCGGGATCGCTAGCTTCGTAGGCAGGGTCACTACCGACTACCGCGTGGTCAAAATAAAAGATAGCTCAACGTTTTAAGATAGGTTTTGTCAGGATTTTCTCAGGACATAACTCGTGGGAGGACCTTGTGCCGGGTCCGTCTGGGTTGGTCCCACCATCTTATCCATTAACCTACGGCCAAGCAGCAGTGTTCGCATTGTTGTGTTCCGGTTTGGGGATAAGACAGCCGGTGAAATGATAGCATAGAGGCATTCCATCTTAGTCATCAGGATTGGCAGTGCATTCGCAGTCTTAGGATTGCGGTCCTGTGAATGCAGCATTCACAGGACCGCAATTAGCAGCTAATGTCTATGGGTCACAGTTTCACTTACCATCAGGTGGTCTGCGTGCTCGTTTGCAATCTCTATGACATAAAAAAAAACATAAACGTTGTTATTACCCGTTACCTCACAGCAGACTTCTTTAGACTGAACGACTAGAAACTGTATTAAGACTCTTCAACTAGACGTGATCGCTTTGAAAGTCTCTCAAAGGCTGTTGATTTATTCTAGAATATTTTAAAACATCTTTTAGAAAAACCGCAATAACTTCCAGACCGGAGTAATGAGGAAAGTTCCAGAGTTGTTTTTCCGTTTAGTTCGCGAAGTTACTCGACCGACATTTATTTATCAGCCTCATAAAATATGCCAACATCGATCTTGTAAACAAGGATGAAATATTAGCTTCGAGGAATACACGGTGTTTTTTTGGGTTTGATACGCAAAAAACATGGCTTGAAAACTTTACAGAAGGAACTACCTGGTATGCCGTCGCACACCTTAGCAAAGGGTACCTATGATTGTATCGAAACACCTTGCAATATTTTTGAAAGACCTATCCAACCCACACTATGGGGTAGACGAGAAAAAATAAACCCCACGTTACGTTTAGGGGACGTTTTGAAAGATTTTATTTTACCACTTTGTTGGCTTGACTAATATGTATAATCGTCCAAATTACAGCTTTCTAGTACTAAGAGTCTCTGAGATAGGCTGCGGATGGACGGACAGACGGACGGACATGGCGAAACTATAAGGGTTTCTAATTTGACTACGGAACCCTAAAAACGTTACCGTAAAACCTGGTAACTATGGTCCGAAATCTTCCAAGTATGGTCCAAAATCAATGACAAAAAGTACAAGTTCCCATTATCTTTAGTTAAGGAAACGTGTTGTTTTATAGACATTTCTTGTTGACTAAAGTTTTAAAATGCTTATACTTAAGTCATCTATGAGGAATGAAACAAATTAGACATGGACCACAGTTGAAGTACTGGACCATAGTTACCAGGTTTTACGGTACGCAGAATTTCCATTTCATCGCATGGCATTTCTCACCGCACGAGTTTGTTTTTTTAACCCTATGCTTGTCGGGTTAGAATAGTGCCACTCTATGTCTTCCCAACGTATAAAAGAGCCCTCATATGGCCAATTTCCTTAATTGTGAATATTGATTACTACGTGGACGACAAAGTCGTAGGCAACAGCTAGGTATATAACTATTACTATGTAGTAATTATATTATTATGAAAGTGTCACTCGACCTGCTCGGGAACTAATCTGGCTGTGTTTATCGCGTGAAAAAATGTGGGTAAAACATCGGACACTTTGACACTTAATGAATGTTTGAGAGTGGCGGTTGCTTTATCCACATTTTGTCACGCGATAAATGAAACCATACTAGGGTCGCAGATCTAAAGGCGATGATAAAATACTTCGAGCGGTCCTTGATGCTACAGACAGGCCAGACTGCCTACATCAAATATTACATAGTACGCGAATATAACATACCACTCTAATAAAGCGAAAATTCATAACACAAGGCGATGTAAGTGCGATCATAAAATCAGGCGGGCCAGTAACCCCGTCGTATAAAACGCCATCTCATTTTTATGCTTTATAAGACTTAGTTTTATATCTTGCCCTACTGCGTCGATATCCGTGAGGGAAAATGCGGTCAGAGACTTATGAAAAAGTAGCTTAATGCCACGAAATTTTCCACGCAAAACATGTTATTTGTTATAAATATAGAACATTGTTATTTTTTTATCTTCTCTTGGAACTCAACCTATGAATTCATCTAATTTGATTCGGTGAATTAGCCCACAATAGGTTGCAAACTAATTAAGTTAAGGGGTGATTTTTCAATCTCCATAGTGTCTGTGAGATCAATTTTTACTCTATTAATTGACTGCCAATTTTAACTTTATTTGGCAATTCTATTAAAATATTTTACTGGTGACAGAAGTTCCTAAGAAAAAACCTCTAGCCAATTTGACTCGCACTTCACGATTATTGTTCTGTATTCATTAGAACCTGACAAACGATATCACTTTTTAACAAGCACTCAATACAGAAACAGCACCAGGGAATATTCACTTTGATTCAGCAAAAACCCGATACTGAAAGGAATAAATGTCTAAAATCCCTTTTTAAGGTCCCTCTGGATTGATACGGGATCACCAACCGGGATCACTTGTTCGAATTGAAACCGCAAGGGTTTTTGGGGTTCTATAACTTGAGGGGTATACACGCATCGTTGAATTTTTGGTTGAGAGATTATTTTAAGCAGGATTGCTGTTGCCTTCATCTTCTTCCGCGTCGCTATTCCCTCGGGAACTGTCTTATTTTCCAGGATTATAAGTATCCTAGGTCCGTCCCCTGAACTCAAGATACTTTCATACCAAATTACATCGCAATAGGATGAAGAGTACATAATAGCGACAGCCAAACAGACATTGATTTTAATGTAATAATTTCACCATTTGTGCGAAAACTGCTGCTTAAAGGTGGCAGTGGTAGCTACCGAAACGAACCCTGCACAACGTCCTACCACGGCTTTACGACTTAAATAACCTCATTTTCTCAAGAACCAAAGCTACGACAGCATGAATAAGCCAAACTAATTACTTACTCATCTAGCCGTCTCTGTCCCACTGGGCAAAAGCCTCCCACAGTTCCCTATTAAGTGACTCCGGAGCTGGTCTTTACAGAACTGGTCTTGTTCGTCCTGGCATCTCTTTTTTAGTCTACCTCTTCTTCATTCGTGGCTTGAATTCCACAGGGTGATAATTTGGGTCCTAAGTTCATTTTGAGCAGACATACCCTACTTAAGCTTGGCTGGTGCGATTGCTGGCCGATGGTGTCGAAGATTCCTCGAGTGTCGTCCGTGTACCGGAAGACGTGGTATGGTTAGGTCTCTGTCAAGATAAACCGACGACGTGGTTAAGATTGCGGGAAATCGTTGGATTCAAGTGGAGCAGAACCGTTATTTGTGACAAACCTTTGGGTATGCCTAAGTCCAACAGTGGCTTTCGGCTGAAATTTAATGATGATGATGATGATGCTGCGAGATAAACATCGGCGATCTTCGATCTGGAGCATTATAATCGTTTTCTGATCTTACAATTTAATGCCCAAGATGGTACGCTCCATCGCACGTTAGCAGACCCCAAGCTCGAACTTTTCAGAATCCAACAAAGATCAAGTTTGAGCACCGTAAGTCAAACTAATTAGCAACTAAAAAAGTGTTTACGCAAGAACTACCATTAACTTTGGTACAATTCGTTATCTACGAATAAGAGGATCATTCCAGAACTCGTAAACGAACAACTTAATAAAAAGCTATAGAAACTACTATAACCCTAGGAGATAACGTAACGTTTGTAACAAACACGAGATAAAACCAACAATGAACATAAAAATGTACAAGACAACAAAAATACAGAAACAGAAACCGTATTTTATAACTTGAGCTTCCCTGCCCCTGTAGTTGTATATATTTGGAAGGTTTTTCAAGGAGTTATAGGGTAGGGAAAGGGTTCAAAGTGCGCTGGTTTGTTTGACCTTGTAACATAAATTATTAGGGTATGTCTCGTTCGACCTGAAACAGCGGGTAAGGTTATAAAATGGGTATAAACTTGGCTGAACTCAAAACGGCAATAAATTGTGTTATACACTGTAGTTTTACTACTAAACTAAGTGCGGGGCGTAAATGAAATGTGACTATGTTTAGTGCGTTATTTTGATGGGCTATTTCCGCTTATATAGCGATACTTGTGTAATGTAAAGTGACCGTTAGATCGAGGGATGGTAACATGAAACTCGACCGCATAGGCAGCATTACGGGCTTGGAGTTGGGATACACCATAATTGGGTGCGCTTCAATCAGTGTATACAAACATTTTGGATAATTTAATTTAACTAAGAAAAGCATAATGAACGTTTAGCATAAAATCCAATTGTATAATTTTATCTGGCACACTCATTTAGTATAACTATAATCTTGTTGTTGTTATGCATTTTAAGTCCATTTCTTCTAACTATATTAGGTTAGGTTAGGACTGTGACCAAATTAATAGAAACCGTTAGAAATATTATTTTTTTAATTTATAAATATTATACCTACTTCAATTCATGTTATGTAAAATGATATGAAACAAAGTTAAAATGGCGATAAATTAATAAAATGCTTATTTATCTATCTATTATAATGTTATAGTGCATCTGAAATCCTAAAGCCATCCTCTATACTCTGAGTCAAATTGTTACAAAATATTGATGCTATGCTATATTGTTATGAATCCGATCAACTCCTCTGTTGCCATTAGAAATCAGAAGAATATCGATTTTGTGGCCGAAATCGTGTATAAAATGCCGAACGTGCCGTTTCCAACACGTGCACAGGAAGTGAGAAATTTTGCGAGATTGAATAATTCGTATGCAAGTCGCCGAAATAAAACGGGAAGTTATTTAAATAACATGGTATTCCATTATGGTACGTAAATTAACGAGTAAATTAACAAGTAAAAATGTGAAATATACTCTGGGATTACAGGCGTAAAGGTATGTATGTATGTATTCTTGCGTGACAGTTTTCTATAAAGTTTGAATATTTGTCTTTCAAATGTTATGAACGGCTGGAGGCAATTGGGATTGTTCATATTTTTATAATTTATATGATTTTTATAAATTCGAAAACCATTTCGAGGAATAGTTTTTTGATATATTCGTATAGTATATATACACCGTGTTTTTATTGATTTACGATAACTTCGGCATATTACTAGATACGTCCATAGAAACTAAGTGGTAGATTCTTTTTTTTTATATTGCAAAAAGAATTTTTTTTTTTCTATGGAGCTAAGTTTATTTAGTTACTTTACTCCATAGAGATTTTTTTTTTTTTTTTGCAATATAAAAAAAAATGAATCTACCACTTAGTTTCTATGGATGTACCTAGTAATATGCCGAAGTTATCGTAAATCAATAAAAACACGGTGTATACAACGTGTCCCAAAACTCAACGATAAGCCGGCACCAGAGGATGGAGCTGCTTATGATTAGTCGAGAAAAAATAAGGAAAAAAATATATCTCAATTATTTTAGAAATTACAGAAAAAAAATGAAATTCATCGAAAATCGACATCCCTAATGGTATTTTTAACGACCATGTCTACAAATATTCAAATATTACTGTTTTTTTTTTGTTTTTGGAAACTTAAGTAGCCCTGCTATCTAACACAGTTCTTAAAAATACCATAATACATGTAGTTTTTACACAAAAAATAATCAAAATTCATTTTGTCCCTACAATTTTGAAAGATTTTTTCTTACAGTCCACTTTCAATCATCATGGTGTAAAAAAATAGTATTGACACCACTATGGCAATTATTTTCAAAAGTTGACGCAACTAACCAAGATTCCAAAATGGTATAATACTTTAGGAAACCTAGTCACAAAAAAAAACAACGAATTTTTAAACAAGAATCGACATTATTTAATGTTGGCGGTAATCACTTTTACTGTACACAAAAAAGGATTTTTGTTGTTGAAAAATGTTGAATAAATGCAAAGAAATCGTACAATTTTTTTTAATTTTTTTTAATTCATTTACTACATTATTAATACTACAGTAAACGAAAATAATTGCCATAGTGGTGTCAATACAATTTTTTTACACCATGATGATTGAAAGTGGACTGTAAGAAAAAATCTTTCAAAATTGTAGGGACAAAATGAATTTTGATTATTTTTTGTGTAAAAACTACATGTATTATGGTATTTTTAAGAACTGTGTTAGATAGCAGGGCTACTTAAGTTTCCAAAAACAAAAAAAAAACAGTAATATTTGAATATTTGTAGACATGGTCGTTAAAAATACCATTAGGGATGTCGATTTTCGATGAATTTCATTTTTTTTCTGTAATTTCTAAAATAATTGAGATATATTTTTTTCCTTATTTTTTCTCGACTAATCATAAGCAGCTCCATCCTCTGGTGCCGGCTTATCGTTGAGTTTTGGGACACGTTGTATACTATTTTTCGGATATTTCGACAAAAGTATATGTTAACCTTTGTTTGGCGAAAGCCTCTTGGAATAGTATGTTTTAATACACTATTACAATCACACATTGTTGTAATGTAGTGTGAAATCATTTCATTGTTGTAATTTCTTAGAAAATGCCAACCCAATATAATAATCATGTCATCCATAAAATGCCTGCTAAATAATTTCAGATATTTAAACAAAACTATTGGGTTAAGTACAAAATTAATGAAATCGGAATTCTTAAATTACTTATTCTTTCGAATTAGTATGTACAACCCAGGAGTTATTTTTTTTTACCATCCCAATTTGATGTAACACATACATATTAAGGTTCTGAATGAAAACAATAATTTTCGAAGCAAAATTATTAAGATATCACTTTTAAATTGGATGACAAGTTTAGCTTAGTTTATTGTGTTGTGTTGTGTGTATTGATCCTGAGTCTCACATATTCTATGTATAGTATGTATTTATCTATACATATAAGTATATTTATCGTTGTCTGGTACCCATAGTACAAGCCTAGATCTAGTTTGGGACTAGGTTTATTTGTGAGAGATTATTATGGCCTTGCTAAAGTAAGGATACAAGCGAGAAATGGAAAATCCACGAAGTCATATTTCAGGAAAGTTCAATTAAATTTGTGTCATAAAATGTAGGTAGTTAAGTTCAATTTTGAGCGACATGAATGTGGTCGATGAAATGTACAATGCCTGGAAAAGGGTTGAGACATTGATGATTCAAAGACAAATTAATCAGTGAGCCTAAGTCGTCCCATTAACATTTTACTGCGGTAATTTTTAATTAAAGTCACAGTTTTTGCAACTCGACCAAAGCGATAGTTACCTAACTTTGTCTTAAGTTAGGCGACTATCGGTCGGCTAAGTGGATAATACTTCATTCACGGATTAAAAATTGTAATATAGTTTAAGAGAATAAGGGTGAGTATCCACCAGAGCTATACGAGGCAGCCGAGCGGTGTGCGACGAAAAATTCCGACAATAGCATAACTTTTTTTTTACTTTTTCCTAGCTTCTCTCAACGCAGCTCTCCTATTGGTGGATTTTCTTCTCGCACACCGCAGCGCTGCGCTACCTCGCATAGCTTTGTTGGATACTCACCTTAACACCTTTACGTAGACAAATTTACAAGAAAATATATTTATGGTATAGATGTAAAAAGCGAAATAGGTTAGCAATAAAAATTGCAGAAGTTGATCGCTGTCTTATTTTAATTTTAGATATAGAGCAAGAAGCACAATATTACTACATTTCTTAGAGCTCCTTACCCAAAGGGTAAAAACGGGAGCCTACCACTAAGACTTCACTGTTCATCCGTCCGTCTGTCTGTCTGTCACCAGGCTGTATCTCATGTACCGTGATAGCTAGACAGTTGAAATTTTGACAGATGATGTATTTCTGTTTCCGCTATAACAACAAATACTAAAAACAGAATAAAATAAATATTTAAGGGGCTTCCATACAACAAACGTGATTTTATTGCCAGTTTTTGCTCGATAATATTAATGTTGTGTACAATTATTATAGTAACTAGTGTAAGCAATGTGAAGTTATATTGTAGTAATTTCGATATACCATGTTTTTGCCTACATTATGTTATTGTACCTATTTAAATAAATAAATAAATTACAAATAACGGCAACAGGTAGACGCTTAAAATATGTACAGACAATTTAGTTGTATATTCACTTCAAAAATAGATAATTAAATTAAAATGCAATTATATAAATACTTAAGGGGGCCTACAACTAACGTGGTTTTTTTGCCGTTTTTTGCTAATGTTGTATAGATCATGGTACGGAACCCTTCGTGAGCGAGTCCGCCTGGCACTTGGTCGGTTTTTAACTTTAAAGTAAGTGTAAGACAGCTGTCAACTACTGCTATTTCTATTGCTATAAATATACCTCGCTTGATGAAAACACCACAAAGGAGTTCATATTTATTCGGTAAGCAGTTACTCAAATTAGACTTTTATATTTAGATCTCAATTTGTACTTAATATGCCGAAATTTCATTTTACGGTATATTAAATTTATACGCCCTGTTTACCCACCCTTTTAATTACGTAACAAAATACAAAAATAGGTCTTAAACAACTTTGAAAACATGCCTTGTAAATTTTTCCAACTGTTAAGACCAACTTGCCGTGAGACCCATCTTGTCTCAAAGCGCGCCTTAAGTACGTTCTAAGTGCAGCTTAAAGCTTAAGATCCCCTTAAACTTTTTAAGCCCGCGTCTTTTTTGAGAATGTTTTAAGACGGGGTTAATGCACTTGGACCGGCGCACAGGAGTTTTGAGTTTATTCATACATACATATATAAACTCACGCCTTCATTCCCAGAGTGGGGTAGGCAGAGCTTCAGAATTACCAACAACTCTAAATCTTGTTGATAATTCTGTAACCACATTTTGCATAATCAGGCTAAGATGTTTACCAGCGTATTAGTGACAGGTTGCAAGCCCATCGCCTAACAGTACTACAAGCCTATATTCCCTTAGTCGCCTCTTACGACATCCACGGGAAGACATGGAGTGGCACTATTCTAATCCGGCAACCACACGGGTCTGAGTTTATTCAATGGGAATAAAACTTTATTTTCATAATTATTAATTGTTTCTTTGTGACTCCTCCTTGTAATATTATAAATGCTAAAGTTGGTGTATTCATTTCTTACTTCACGCTGCAGCACTGGATGGATTTGGAAAAATTGAAATAGACATAAACGAATAAACAATATTTTAAATCTATGCCGACGAATTTGCGGGCAAGAGCAAGCATAATACATACATACATACATACTATCACGCCTTCATCCCAGAGTGGGGTAGGCAGAGCTACAGCGTTACCAACAACTCTAACAATCATCAATCAATCAATCAATCAATCAATCAATCATGTCAGCCGAAAGACGTCCACTGCTGGACATAGGCCTCTCCAAGGCTCTCCACTCAGACCGGTCTTGTGCTTTTCGCATCAACTCTAACAACTTGTTGTTATTTCTATAACCACATTTTGTACAAACAGGCTAGGTATATATTAATTAGTGGCATGAGTATTATATTTTGGGAGTTTCGCTAAAGGATCGGATCCGTAATAAGGCGATCTGACAAAGAACTAAGGTAGTCGAAGCAGCCCATGCAATAAGCAGCTTGAAGCGGCAGTGGGCTGGCCACATACGCCGCAGAATGGATAACCATTGAAGTTATCGTGTCCTTGAGACCGCGGATCGGCAAACGCAGTGTAGGACGCTCTCAGGCTAGGTGGAGCGACGATCTTTGCAAGGTGGCTGGTAATAGTATTTTATGTAACTGGTACATAAAGAGGTTTTGAGAGGGAGTGTGGTTTTGTGAAACGAGCCGAAGGTGAGTTTCATAATAACATCACACGAGTTTTTTAAGGCCTAATTATGTACAGTTGCATACATTACTTTATCTACACACAAGTATAAGTACTCTTCTCGGATTTTAAAAACAGGCGGCAGAACAAAAAAATGGCGGCAAAGCTAACCTGTGTCACGAATATGAATGTTTTTTTTTCAATCATAGACAAACTAACAAAGTCCCTATTCTAATGTCATTTGACATCAAAACGGCGTACGACACTTAACTTAAAATATACCGAGTCGACGTTTAATAGATACTAGAATTGACCCCCTGTTTGAATTGTGTTGGTTTTGGAAGATGTTCCAAATTTAAACAACATTACTTTATCAAAATTTGCATCGTAATTTTAACTTTTCATTACAGCTACAGATAAGAAAAAATATCATAGTAAAATTGTATCTTTTAATGATGGTCATTGTCTACGGATTCTGAACGCATTATAGAGGACTTATGATATGAGTGTAGATACATACATACATACATACCTTCACGCCTTTATTCCCAGAGTGGGGTAGGCAGAGCTAGAGAATTACCAACAACTCCAAAAACTTATTGATAACTCTGTAACCACAATTTGCACAGTGTAGATAAAAGCTGATAAAACCTTTTTACAGAACACTCCTCTCTTCGCACCCCTGCATTAGAGGGTCTATTAATATAGTTAATTTAGAAGAGTCATTGAATCGTTTGTTAAGCAAATAATAATACAACATGTGTTATTGATTAACAATAGCGAAGCAAAATACTGGGTGAAATCTAAGTCGTAGTACAAATGATCACATCTGTTTTCTAACCACGAAAATGAACAACTTTCACTATGGGACCAACTCTGAAATCACGAACAAATTATCAGCTGTTTCATAGAAAAGTTCAATACGGACTCGACCAAAATGTATGAAGCAGCTGATTTTTTTTTCGTGATTTCAGAGTTGGTCCCATAGTGAAAGTCGTTAATATTCGTGCGTAGAACACAGAGGTGATCATTTGTACTACGACTTAGATTTCACCCTGTATAAGAATTGGTGCATCTATTAAAAAAATACCCTGTATAAGTTTATCGTTCTCTAGTACTTATACCCATAGTACAAGCCAATACCTTAGATTTGGACTAGGTCACGTCTATGACGTGACGACTCGCTGGCCTAGTTGGTAGTGAGCCTGCCTACGAAGTTAGCGGTCCTGGGTTCAAATCCCGGTAAGGGCAGATATTTGTGTGATGAGCGCGAATATTTGTTTCTGAGTCATGGAGGTTTTCTATGTATTTAAGTATATTTTTCTCTATATACGTATTTATATCGTTGTCTAGTACCCATAGTACAAGCTTTGAGCTTAGTTTGGGACTAGGTCAATTAGTGTGTCATTGTCCCGTGATATTTATTTATTTCTTTATTATTTATTGTACTCGGTAAAACTATATTGTCACAATTGGTAAAACGGTTGGTGCCTTTTATGCTAAAAATTGCCTCAGACCGTGACATCATAACCTCCTCGCGCCGGGTCCATATTGGCATATAAAAACTTGTAGTCCGAATTTATTGTTACTCATTATCATCGCAAGTCATAAAGTGTTTTTCTGTTTTTATTTCAGGGTTTTTTAAAACAAACCTAACCTAACGTAACCTCATTTACCAGCCAGATATTTCAAATTTTTTGAATTGGCATAGTGCAAAGCGGGTGGAGGGGGTAGCCTAAACGATCACAGCGCTCGCTACGGCTAAAATATTTTTTTTTGCTTGTAACCTTTGCTCGGAGTGGACGTGCGTTTGGTTGATTATTTGAGTTTTATATTTGTGAATAGTTTTTAATACATTCTAAATTTTCAAAGTATCGGTGCCTCCTTGTCTTTCTTGTGATTTCTTGCATATGAGCCGTCGGCCATATTGATTTGTGTCGGACCTTTCACTTTGTTTCTGTGTTGTGTTGGTGATCTTTTTGTGTTTTTGTTGCGTCTCACTGGATTTGAACTCCGGTTCGCTGCTTGGGAGGCGCGCGCCCCACCGCTGAGCCACGAGTTGATAAGCGCTTGCGGCCGAACTTAGTCATCGCTAGGATAGTGGCAAACATCGCTGCGGCAGCGCCCGGAATTTCGACCTTATCACATTCAATTTAAGACTCAGTATATACTTTGAGAGATGTCTTGCCAGGCTTGCAATAGACCCATTGAAGATACTACACTATTAAAATGCGTTGGGTGTAATGGGACGTATCATTTCTTCTGTGTTAATTATACGGCTGCGCAGTTTGCAGAGAACAAAAACCAGGATTGGTGGTGTACATTTTGTACATCCGTAAATTCGCGCCGTCGAAGGAACGACAACACTCCTGCCCAGCGTAACCCTAGAGATATAACTCTAGATGACTCTGTCATGTCATATTGCGACGACACGCTGGACGAATCGAAGCTCGCGGTGGAAGCTCCTTCTACATCAGCGATAGTCAACAGTACGTTGCCAGTGACTCCACATTTGTACCAGCCTTCTAATGCGATTAACAGCTCTCAATTTGCCGAGTATCCGGGGGACATATTGAGAGATATATTGGGTAAGATAACAGCTTTACAGTCTCAATTCGCGTCTTTTCAAACCATCCAATCAGACCTGACGCAAGTCAAAACTGACTTAGCCGAAATGAGGGGCAGCTTGGATACTAAATTGGATGAATTGGCAGGAAAAATTAACACTATTGAGTCTCGGGTTGTCGCGTTGGAGGACAGCAGAGCGGAGTTGGAAGAGGTCAAGAGTGTTATCAGCAACATCACTAGAGATTTTAGGAGAAATGAGCAGTGGGTTAGGCGCTCTAACATCCAGATAAACGGTGTCCCCGAAACTAAAGGTGAAAATCTATTTACCGTTATTAAGGCGCTCGCTGACCGAAGCGGCTACTCGCTTAACACCAACTCGGACATCGATTTTGTGACGCGGGTGGCAGTAAGGAACGACGTGGATACCGCGAAGCCTAAACCCATAGTGTTAAAAATGCAGGCTCGTTACAAGAAGGACGACTTTATGTCATCTTTACGCAAGCTGAAGAACCTGAAGGCTTCCGATGTAGGATACTCCAACAGTCCGAATAGGATATACATAAATGACCACTTGTCAGGTTACAATAAGTTTCTTCTGAAGGAAGCGAAACAAAGAGCCAATCAAAGACAGTACCAATTTTGCTGGGTTCGCAACTGCACCATCATGGTCCGTCGCAACGAAAAATCTCCCGTGTTGTACATCACCTCTGAGGAGGCTTTAAACAAAATTATATAAGAACAGATTTTTACGCTTTACACTTTACACTCATTGTCGCTTTCATAAATGAATTATTTTGTTGCTATTTAATAATCGTCCAAGTCAAAATCAAATCTGATTGCGGTAATGTATCATGTTCCTTCCCTTATTTGAACGCTCAAATAATTGTTATTTTATTGTTATGCACTCGCATACTATTCTCTGCATATCCTGTTAAGTGTATAGATTTAAAGGAACTATTAGTATTACGTATCGTTGTCATATTGTTAAAGTTAACGCCACTGAGAGTATTTTTCATGCATTTTATCGGTCTAAAATCGTTTCATCAAGATAGATATTAAATTTTATTATCAAAATGCACGGGGATTACGTTCAAAAACAAATGAATTTCTACGCAACTTACTGCTATTCGACTATGATGTCATTTGTATTACCGAGACCTGGTTGTTGCCGGGCATCTTTAATACCGAGCTATTCGATTCTCGCTACCACGTTTATCGCACTGATCGCGATTACGGCAGAACTAACATGACACGCGGCGGAGGCACCCTGGTGGCCGCGCGCCGCGAGTACAGGGTAGACGAACGCGACATACGTTCAATCATGGTTTTGCCGGACGCGGAGGTAACCTGGATCGATATGCACTTTTCTCGAGGCTCCATAGTTAAAAAATTAAGGGTATTTACTTGCTATTTTCCACATGGTATAAATCAAAAGGATTCACAACATACCTTTTTTGAACATTTATCAGATATTTATACCGATTTCCCTGATGATTTATACGTAGTATTAGGTGATTTTAATATTAGCGAAGCCACTTGGATACCTTCAGCTCCAGGCCAGAATAACTTTAAAATCGAAAATCCCAACCATAATGCTTTGACCAACCAACTATACGAGTTCATGAGTTTTACTAATTGGCACCAATTTAATAATATTCCCAACAAAAACAACCGACACCTAGATTTGGTTTTATCAAACAACTATTGTAATCTGTTCTCGGTTGATCCAATAGTGCCTGTCGATGGTCATCACCCAGTCTTCTGCGTAAAGACTGATGTAGGGTCGATAGACCACAACTTAAAATCCGCTTGTCATGTTGTACGACGCTTTTTCGTAGCGGACTACGACATCATAAATGCAGAACTTGCAAAAGTTGATTGGGAACAATGTATCTCACACGATAATATTGAAAATGCGGTAGATAACTTTTATAAAATTCTGAATAGTATCATAGACGATTTAGTTCCAACAAAAAACATTAATTCTAATAAAAACAAATATCCCTTGTGGTATTCGCCGCTATTAATAAAAATAATTTCTAAAAAGTTAAAAATACATAAAAAGTGGAAAATATATAAAAGAGAAGCAGACTACAATAAATATTCTAAACTACGAGCTAAAATTAAAATTATGGAGGCGTCTCACTACACATTATTTATAGCAAGAACTGAAACTAATATACGTCACAACTCCAAATCATTCTGGTCATTTTTAAAATCAAAAATGAGTAACAGTGGCATACCTGGTACCCTTTACCTAGATAACAACATTGGTAGTAATGGTCAAGATATAGCGGACTTATTTAATATCTTTTTTCAATCGGTTTTTGTTCAGGATACTGTAACTAAACACGATCATTCCAAAAACTGTTTTAATGGTGTACTAATCAGTGACGTGAAGATAACTCCCGATCGAAGAAAAATAGGGTCCCGATGGTGTGCACCCTATTTTTCTAAAAAAATGTCGCTCTACATTGGCTTTTCCCATTAGCTTATTATTTAACCTTTCTCTAAAAACAGGCATTTTACCAACTTGTTGGAAACGCTCAAGTGTTGTGCCTATTTACAAGAACGGGGATAAACATGACGTCAAAAATTATCGCGGTATTTCTAAATTATCTGCCATTCCTAAATTGTTTGAAAAAATTATATACGACACCCTTTATCCTACTGTTAGACCAATGTTAATAAAAGAGCAACATGGATTTTTAAACAAGCGCTCCACTGAGTCTAACCTTTGTGAATTGTTGAACTATACTCTCGAGGCAATGGATAATGGCTTCCAGGTCGATGCCGTTTATACAGATTATTCAAAAGCCTTTGATAAAATTTCACATTCCTTACTAATTAAAAAAATAGAATCGTTTGGCATACACGGCAATCTTCTTAGATGGCTTACTTCGTACTTGCGCGATAGAACGCAAGCAGTCGCGGTTAAAGGACATACGTCCAGTTTTGTTCCAGTCTCCTCGGGGGTCCCCCAGGGCTCTCACTTGGGTCCTTTATTGTTTAACATGTTTATTAATGATGTTATTGACTGTTTCCATCATTCACATACGTTGCTATATGCTGACGACACTAAAATATTCAATATCATCAAATCCGAGGAGGATTGCGCTAACCTACAAGCCGATTTAAACAGATTGAGTGAGTATTGTGTCAGTAATAGGCTTTATCTGAATGTAGAAAAATGTTGCTACATTTCATACTCGCGTAAACGTACTCCCATCACTTATACATATTCACTTAATAACCAAAATCTTAAAAAAGTAACAGAGATTAAGGACCTTGGTGTGTTTATAGATAATAAGGTACAATTAACTTCTCACATTAATAGGATTACATCTAAAGCTTATAGAATGCTGGGATTCATATTTCGTCAAAGTCAGGATTTTAAAGATCCCAACACTATGTTAATGTTGTATCATTCCTTTGTCAGATCTCAGTTAGAATATGCATCTACAGTTTGGAATCCTAACTATGCAGTACATATCAATGCAATAGAAAACATTCAAAATAAATTCATTAGGCGAATGAAGTATAAGTTCAAAACCTTTAAAGCGGATTCTATTGAAACTCTTAAGACGCGTCGGGAAATTAGAGATCAAATCTTTCTTTTCAAAATCCTAAACGGCTCGATAGACTCTCAAAATCTTCTCTCTTGTATCTCGTTGCGATGCCCTAATAGGAGAACTCGTTCCTTGAATCTTTTTTCAGTTCCATTTTCTAGTACGGTATATGCAAAGAATAGATTTCTAGTCAGAGCGTGTAAGAATCATAATGAGAGGTTTATAGACACTGACATTTTCCACATGCCTCTGCATAAATTTGTTTATGCAATAAAAAAATAGCAATAAAAAATAACATTTTTTTTTTTAAATAAGAATGAGGAGTAAAAGAACATCGCAAGGAAAAAAAATTTTTTTTTTTTTTAAATGTAAATAAGTATTATAAGATTTATGTAAATAAGTATTAAAGTAAGATTTATTATCTCGGAAGAATGCTAGAGTGTAACTTATATGTACTTATTAAGATTTTTCAAATTAATACATGATCAAAAGCTGAAACAATTAACCAAAGTTTATTAGTCTATAAGTCCGGCTTGAGCTACAAATGTATTTAATCCAGTAGTGGAAACTGTTTTGGCCAATGTTTTTTCTACAATGTATTAACTATAATGTATTATATATTGCTGTTTGTTTCCCTTGATAAATAAATAAATAAATAAAAAATAAAAAATTGTCATTTTTGTCGCTGACTTGAGCTGTCAAATCCATATTGCAGTACATAAAAATCTGCTTACAAACAAAGTTGTCTTGTACGCCGTGACAGAAGTTTGGCGAACCACTCGGGCTTTGATAATACGAGTCATGTCTCCTTGGCGAATGTCTTCAACCTCAAGGACATGCCCAGCTAGCACCAATTTATTGCCTTTATTCATCGTCTCCGGTTGGAAAATGATTTCGTGGGTGATGGCACGAAACCCCGTTTTAGTCACGAGTTGGCTCATTTCTCACTGAAAACAACAATTTTAATATTATTGGCAATAATGTTACTGACTACCATTGCCCAAAATTGTGTAATATAGTAAAATAACACAAGATTTCATTAATATTTTTCACAATATTTACTTACTTCTTGTTTGACAGCGGTGACAATATTGTCCATAATGGCCGCCTGTCACGTAGCGCTGTCGTCGCGCTCGGTCCCAATAAATAAATAAATAGTAGATAGTTCAACAAGGGACTACCACAAGCCATAATGACACGTGATGTAGATAGTAAGTAGATATGACACCCAAGCGTTGTTTAGTTTTGCGATAAATAAACACTCTACTTTTCACTTTGAATGCGAGGAAAAAAAAGACGTTCAGTGCCGGATTAGCCACGTAGCAAGAGTAGCAAATGCTACGGGCCCCGTGCCTTGGGTGGCCCCGCGCACCAACGTCTAACCTCTAAAATGGCTAGTCTGGTAGACATTCTCCTATTTTGGTACTTCAGTATGCGTGTACTCATATCCATCAGAGTTGACGATAGGCTGAATAATCCAGTCGATATTCTGCAGCATATTTTTTCTATCCTGTTCGAGCCTTCTACTCCAGGTTATCTTAAATGTAAATTTAATTTTAATACCCCCCAGGTCCAGGCTGTGAATTGCGTTCCTCTCGTACTCTCAAACTTTCTATTCCTCCCCACCATACTGGTTTTATGACTAATTCGTTTGCCCTTAAGGTGATCCGTCTCTGGAATGAGCTCCCACTGAGCATCAGACAAGCCCCAAGCAAGTTAGCTTTCAAGCGGATGCTTCATAAGCATCTGCTGGAACAAGCGCAGTCGTAAATCGATTTAACACACATCGCCATATCTGTTTATTTATATATTTTATATGTATTATTATATTTATATTCTGTATTTATGTATATTTATATCTTATATACCCGTATCTTGTATATATTTTATTTAAACAGTTTTTTTTTAACGCTTTTTTTTCTTTGCACCGATCTTCTTTTTCTGTTTCGCCTACTGGTTGACTGGTAGAAAATGCCATTGGGCATTAAGTCCGCCATTTGTACTTTATTATATTTTGTGCAAAGAAGTTTAAATAAATAAATAGGTAACCTAAAACAAACCCCCACGCAAAATACGCGCATATCGAAGTCACTCGGTTGCGGAAAAGAGCCCGCCACAACCTGATACCTAAAACAAACCAGGGGTCTCTTTGTCGAATTTGTTACGGACCCCGCCGCGCTTGCTCAATTTGGCACATTACGTAATCATTAATCGTGTTTCACGAAGTTAAATAATTTTTTCTCAAAAATTACCGGAAAAGTTGACATTACTAACTCCATACTGAGACGCGAAGTACATAGTTTGCAGACAGTTCCCAAATTAAAAAAAAAAACATTGCGTGCTCGCTACACAAGCCCGCAATGTTGCATACAAATTTCATTGTTATCTACCTAGTTTGTAACTTTTTAAAAAGTGAAAACAGCCATAATAAAATGAGGGCATCCATATTTTATTGGAAACGTAACTTTTTTATCTGTGTCTGGAATAGCCTGAGTTTTTTTTTCTAAAAAAAGCTTGCGTTTCTCCTTGTCATAAAAATAAAGGCGGCAAAGAGTGATGTTATTTCACGTGAAGTTTCTGTTTATATTATGCGATTTGTATCTTTTAATTTTTGAGAAAAGCACTATATACAGGGTGTCCCAGAAATAGCACGTCACAGTGACACTGGAGATTTCCCAGCCTCAGACGAACCAAACCGGCCTAACATGACCTCAGTAAAAGTTGCACCGTTTTCGAGTTATACCAATTTAAAGATTTTTCCAAATTTTCACCTCTTTTGACATTGTAAGTGCTCGCATTTACTGGGATAGCTTTAGAATTTAGTTTTTTTTATTTGTGCGCATTTATGAATAGTTGATTAAGATAATAGAAGCATTATTATGTCAATAACTAATGTAAAAGTTGGAAAAATACTGTAATGAACTTGACATAAATTATCATCAACATAGTAATTTAAACTTTGAACACGTGCCATAACTTTTTTTACTAGAAACGAAATGAGCAAATAACTTTAAAAACTTGCGTATTTTAAGCCAATTCTAAAATGATATGACACATGATATCTTAATGCATAAAAGTAGAAATTCGTATGACATTTGCCAATATGGATCCTCGGAAATCAATGCTAATCATCTAAAAAATTATCTTGTACTCTACGATATCTCGTTTGTTTATGCTCCTTTGAAGAATATGATTGATTTTTGGTTGATCTTGGTTCAAAGATAATAAAAAACGGGTTTAATTTTCATTAGTTTTTACAGTAAATGTTCGAATTGTTTCCCTCCGACTCTAAGGCACAAATGGCATCTTCGAATAAAATTTAGGTTTAATTTTCGTAAACTGGTTTCCGATATGTCTCGGGCTGCATTAAAGACACGTCGCCGTAGTTCCCCTTCGTTACTTATTGGTTTTGAATAAATATTGTCTTTCAGACATCACCAGAAAAAAAAACATTTTACAAAGCGAAATCAACTTCCGTTAAGAGTGCCGAGTAGTCGTTTCAGTTCCACAAACAAAATCAGTCACGAAACGCAAGGTAACGAACTATGAGTAGTTTGGGTCACAGGGCTAAAACTAAAATAACTATCCTACAATTCTTTACATGATAAACTTGCAAAGCGGCTAATCGAGTTTTATTTGTTAGTTTGGTTGCCGGGATCCTTATTGGCAAATGTGATACGAATTCCTACTTTTTTGCATTAAGATATCATGTGTCACTCTGATTTTGTTTGTGGAACTGAAACGACTACTCGGCACTCTTATCGGAAGTTGATTTCGCTTTGTAAAATGTTTTTTTTTTTGGTGATGTTTGAAAGACAATATTTATTCAAAACCAATAATTAACGAAGAGGAACTACGGCGACGTGTCTTCAATGCAGCCCGAGACATATCGGAAACCAGTTTACGAAAATTAAACCGAAATTTTATTCAAAGATGCCATTTGTGCCTTAGAGTCGGAGGGAAACAATTCGAACATTTACTGTAAAAACTAATGAAAATTAAACCCGTTTTTTATTATCTTTGAACCAAGATCAACCAAAAATCAATCATATTCTTCAAAGGAGCACAAACAAATGAGATATCGTAGAGTACAAGATAATTTTTTAGATGATTAGCATTGATTTCCGAGGATCCATATTGGCAAATGTCATACGAATTCCTACTTTTATGCATTAAGATATCATGTGTCATACCATTTTAGAATTGGCATAAAATACGCATGTTTTTAAAGTTATTTGCTCATTTCGTTTGTAGTAAAAAAAAGTTATGGCAGGTGTTCAAAGTTTAAATTACTATGTTGATGATAATTTAAGTCAAGTTTATTACAGTATTTTTCCAACTTGTACATTAGTTATTGACATAATAATGTTTCTATCATCTTAATCAACTATTCATAAACGCGCACAAATAAAAAAAACTAAATTCTAAAGCTATCCCAGTAAATGCGAGCACTTACAATGTCAAAAGAGGTGAAAAATTGGAAAAATCTTTAAATTGGTATAACTCGAAAACGGTGCAACTTTTACTGAGGTCATGTTAGGCTGGTTTGGTTCGTCTGAGGCTGGGAAATCTCCAGTGTCACTGTGACGTGCTATTTTTGGGACACCCTGTATATGCCTCGGCAGGAACGGCAATTGCGGGCCTCGTATTTTCAAACGAACTCGCAAGCTCGTCCGTTTAAACCAATTCTCGGCCCGCAATTGCCTGCTTCACTGCCTAGGCAATAATTTACTATTAATTATATTTTTGCACAGTGGTAATTTTGAGTTTATTTCCACGCTCCAAAAAAAAATCTCTGAAAATGCCGATAATCCTCCATTTACAAACACCGTGATTGGATGTTTAGGGGTTTCCATAAAATAAAATAAAAAACTTTAATCCTTAGACATTAATAAAGAGCTTTGTCCCGATACTAAAACATTTTAATAGCATGAGAAGTGAAAAAAAAATGTTTTTACATGTTACTATATTATTTTTTAAATTTTCCGCCATTACTGTCATGTAAATAAGATCCGTAGGAACCGTTGGCAGTACGACAATATGTCAAAAGCAATATAGTTTTACTAAGTAGAATAGAGAGTTTTCTTTTATATAATCCTTTGGTATTTATTTTAGTTCCGATAGAAAATGCATTTAGAAAACTATGAATTTAAAAAGTCGAGGCATGCAAAGCTGGAAATTCAGACCGAACCTAATAAAATTTAGTCGCGGCTGGCAATCCGTGACGAAAAAAGTAGAGTGCGATGAAATCGATGCGGCCACTTAAAAGTTTCACCGAATGAAACCTAGTTTTAAAAGCTATTTGATTTTTTAGACGAATTTATAACGGCGATTATGTAAAAATACTCAAACATACATACATACATACCTTAACGCCTTCATTCCCAGAGTGGGGTAGGCAGAGCTACAGAATTACCAACAACTGTAAAAACTTGTTGATAACTCTGTAACCACAATTTGCACAATTAGGCTAAGATGTTTAACAGTGTATATCAGTGACAGGTAGCAAGCCCATCGCCTAACAATACTGCAAGCCTTTATTCCCTTAGTCGCCTCTTACGACTTCCACGGGAAGACATGGAGTGGCACAATTCTAAACCGGCAACCACACGGCATAAAATACTCATATTTGAATAAATCGAGAGTAGACAATTGTACACATTGTCATTACATGTTAAAACTTAATTTGTTTAGGTTAAGTACTTTCTCTGCGTGATAGAACTAAGGTTACCGACATAGCCCGAAGAATAGGTAAACTGAAGTGGCAGTGGGCGGGGCACATCGCTCGCAGGACTGATGTCCGATGGGATCAGAAGGTTCTTGAGTGGCGCTCGCGGCCCGGGAGACGAGCTGTGGGTAGGCCTCCAACAAGATGGAGTGACGACCATGTAAGGATCGCGGGAACGCGGTGGATGCGAAAAGCACAAGACCGGTCTGTGGGGAGAGCCTTGGGGGAGGCCTATGTCCAGCAGTGGACGTCTTTCGGCTGACATGATGATGATGAAGTACTTAACTCAAAGATCGAAAAAGTTATGATAATATGGTTTGTTCAATTAGAAAGGATGCATGAAAGAGTCACAAACGAGGTATGGCGAGTGAGAGTGGAGATGTCGGTAGATGCAGTGATCAGAATCGCGATGTACTGAATAAGGGCCAAATATAAGCGTCTGAAACCGACGTACGTGCATGAAGAGGTTGATAAATGTAGAGGAAGCGACAGTTGAATTTTTAGACCGGGGCACCTGGCGTTACATATTAGTCTCTGCCTACCCCATTGGGAGACAGGCGTGAAGGTATGTAAGTACGTAAGTACTTAACTAAATGTTTTCCACGAAGTAGTTTTCCTGTGTTAAATAGCCAATTCTAATTTGGTCGAACTGTGACACATCAGTGTTCTGCTAATGGCTGACAAATTATACAGTGTGTGGCCCAAAACCGGGGATAATATTAAAAACAGGGGCTCTATAGATCACCGGTAATTACATAATAATGGTCTTACCTAATTAAAATCAAAACTTAACTTTCAGTTTTTTTCTAACAAACTTAATCGCAAATTCAATGTAATGCAAACACCGCTCAACTTACCGCGTGTTGTCAATGGCACCCTGTACTCAGACATGCCTCGTACCAAGTGACCAAGCGACGATATCGCGACGGGAAAATACATTACCTACGATTTTTAACTTTGTAGGCTGTTTTCTCCAAAATTATACATACATAAATACCTTCACGCCTGTAATCCCAGAGTGGGGTAGGCAGAGCTACAGAATTACCTACAACTTATAGACTTTGTAATATTAGATTCTTGTGATAGTTAATTGAAATGTTCTAAAGAATCCCCATTTCATTTTTTCGCCCCGGTTTTGGGCCACACACTGTATAGTTGAAAAAGAAAAAGAAGAAGCAATACATTTATTTACTATACAGAAGACACACAAATAGACATAAATAAAAAAGGTTCACTACATCGAAGAGTTATAATTCCGAATGGAACATTTTGATAGAAGTTTTTTTTATATTGCTTATATCAAATCAAACCTAACCTAACCCACGTGTAGCAATTGAAAGATGCATTTAATCTAAAATAGATCCAGCATAACAAAGCTAACGAAAAAAATGAAATTTGGACCACTGAATATTTGTAATAAAATATTTTCAAGAATTTTGGTGTGTCCAGATAAAATAAAACAAACAATGTGACCGGAACTGCACGGAGTGTGTGACACCGCGGTAGTAAGTCGGACACCGGCTCATTATTATGCTGAGGTGTCAAAAACCTACAGTATGCTTGCTTGTTTGCTTTAAGTGAAATCTGATGATGGATACCCCGAGCATCGATAAAGGACTTCCAGATTGCCTCGGATACCTAACAGATTGAATTTGTGGCTAACGCCGGCATTATGCATGTTCAGACAAACATCTAAAATGGCAATAAAATTAAAGAAGGAAATCCAAAGGCTGACCCAAACTGTGGTGTTAACTGATTGTGCGATAAGTTAGGTATCTTATAAACTTTTGACCTCTTCTATTGAACCTCGGAGTCTCCACCATAAAATATCACTCAAAACAACCCCTGGCCAGGATCCAAGGCTTTGCAACAGCCTCGTTTGTATGAAAAACGCACTCTGACCCGTTATTTTTGCCCCTGAGTGTAAATGCTATTATATTCTTATTATTCTGCAGCAATATATTTGCATGCCCACTGTTGCGTAGAAGCCTTTTCAAGCGTCTCGAAATTTACCCTATTATACATTAGTCTGATCTCCATAAGCTAGTATCGTCCTTAATGTGTCAATGTCATATTGTTAAGAACTCAAATAAAAATACCTTTATTTTTTCCATTATGTGACAAAGATTAACCATATCATTGCCTATTTTCGTAACACAGTGGATTTATCTTAACTAAGTCTTTAGTTAGTAGAGCTTTTTTTTTTAATTCACTGTCATATCAATTGCAAGACAAGGTCTTGAGTAATTAGAAAACAATAATGAGGGTGCCATTAGACGCTCGGATTAGTATGTATGTATGTAAACTCTTTATTGCACATTAACAATTACAAGACATGTTTGCATCAATATAAATAATGTACATAGGCGAACTTATCCCATATGGGATCTGTTCCAGTTAACCTTGGAGTAGAATAAGCAAGGACAATGCCGAAGGATAGACAAATTAACAAAATTTCAGGAAATAACAAATAGTACATACAACAGAGAAATAGAAAGAAATTAAAATATCTTCCTTAATAAGATACACACCTAAACATAGAAATAATATAATATACAATATAATACTACCACACATACGTAAACAGCAGTTAAAACCTACAACAGAAGGATCAACACTCAGGCTCATCCTGTTTATTTAGCCACAACTTCTTTAATCTTTCCTTCAATGAACCGACAGATTTAGATTGCCTCAAGCACGATGGAAGCTCATTCCGCAATTGGACAGAGTGTACCGTGAAAGATTTAGCATAGGTACGAGTCATGTTGGATGGAACGGCAAGGGAAAGGTTAATAATAAAAAAAAGAGGACGTGAAAACCATTGTGATTGCGAAATGTTTTATTGGGTATAACTCGAAATGCATTTAACCGTATTTACAACGTAACCTCGCATAAAATTACAGGAATGGTTGAAATTCAGCTTGCACGTGATCCAGGAACATTTTAATTAGGATTTATATTTCAATCTGGTATCGGAATACCGGGATAAAGAGGGTTTCCGGGAAGCGCTCTGTATCGTTTGAGTGTTGCTTTATTTCTGAAAACATATTATTATTTTCATTTTATAATTATGGTTCTAGGAAGCGCAGGTAATTATTGAGAACTTCCTTTGGTTCTCAAATAATTATTCGTTTGTAAGTTTTTTATTTGAATCTCTTTGAAACTTTTACAATTATTTGTGGTAATGATTTGTTTTTTTTCGCGTACCATCATAAATATCAAGACTCAGTCAACCAAGAGCCTAGATTCCTAGTTCGTGGTGACCCTGCCTATGAAGCTAGCGGTCCTGGGTTCAAATCCCGGTAACGGCTGATATTTGTGTGTGAGCACGAATATTTGTTCCTAAATCATGGATGTTACCTGTGTATTTATATTTAACTATATATTTCTCTATATAAGTATTTATATCGTTGTCTAGTACCCATAGTACAAGCCTAGAGCTTAGTTTGAGACTAGATCAATTGATGTGACATTGTCCGCTAATATTTATTTACTTATTTATATTATTAAGTTGGTAGTGACGAGAAGCACAAAGCTAGCAGTTCGGGTTTGATTCCCGGTAAGGCCAAATATTAGTGTAATGAACGCGAGCATTTTTGGTAGTCTAAAAAAATCTCGATGTATTTAAGAATGTATTTTTCTTTATGTAAAAGCATTTATCGTTATCCAGTACCATAGTACAAGCCTAGAGCTTAGTCTTATATTTATTTATATAAAAAGTGTAACCCCGTACCGGTGTTATTGGTTTTGTGTTACGTTTCACGGATTTAATACAAATCTTTTGTTTACAGATTGACAATTCGAAATGGCTGGGAAAGCGCTATTGATTTTCGCTGCGATATTGGCGTTAACAGTTGGTGAGTATAAAATATATTGAAATCCATAATTTTTACTATACAAAACTTTTAATTCGTAATAAGAAATCTAGACAACAAGTATTATAAAAAAAATGTAAGGGGGGTTAGGTCTGGAGAACATGTCATAAGGAAGAAATATAAACACACACACACGCACCGAAAATGGGTCACAAATTTAAGTCTAAAGGAAACGATTTTTACAATGTTATAGAAATATATAATATTGGCCTCTAGGCTCAAGGTACCATTACTGTCTATTTATAAAAGATATACATTAATTTCAGGACGTCTTTTCTACTCAGTAAACTCGGCATTACTCTGAGAGCTATCCTAACGTTAACAATACTATAACATACATACATATATAAACTCACGCCCTCATTCCCAAAGTGGGGTAGGCAGAGCTAAAGAATTACCAACAACTTTTATACTATAACATGACAAAGCCAATATGGCTTTACCGAGTAGAACAGAGGCCCCGGTGACTTGAAGGCTTGGCTTTCTTTTTTTTTTCATTGCCTGGGAAGGCATACAAGCACACAGGCCACCAGATGGTAAGTGGAAACTGTGACCTATAGAAATTCGCATTCACAAGACTGCAAATGCGTTGCCAATCCTGAGGACTAAGATGGAATGCCTCTATGATGCCTCGCTTGGCTGCCTGCGTTTGCCTCTTATAGCGTAGAAAAAGTTCTATACAAAGATGTACATTCATCACACTTTTTTTTAAATTGGATGAGAGAAGCAATAAAAAAAAAGAAGAGCTGAAATCTAAATTGATATAACCCCAAAACCAAAACGTAACCTTTTCACAACCGGTCAAAGTTAAACAAAACTCAATAATGCGAGCTCCCACTCCGCTATATAAATATTCAGGACCTTTTAATCAAAAAAGGGTTCATGCAACATGTCGCCATGAAACTTTTTCGCGAAAATTCAGATTAATCCCATAACGAAGCTGTGACAGCGTCTCAATTTCCCTGGTCAAAGTTTAAATTACGGCCGAAATTAATTCTGGATTAAGTTTGCATTTTCAATTTTATTTTAGGGTTTTCGCGATCGGTGTTAAGGTTGTTGCTGAAAGGGAATGGAAGGTAAACAATGGTTTATGATTGGACTCTAATCTCAAGCTATTACCGTTGTGTTGATGTAAAATTTAAGTGGATAAAGTTGTATCCCCCACCCTGACTACGCCTTATTCAAGATGGTGTCCATGGATTATATAGGTAGGTTACAAAAATTATGATAATACAAGCATTTTCAATTGAATGTAGTTTCCTATTTCTGTGTGTGTATGTGTTAGTTTGTTACTCCTTCACGCTGCAATAGCTCGCCAGATTTGAATGAAATTTAAAATGGAGATAGCTTATACCCTGGATTAACACATATGCCACTTTTCATAATGAAATATTTAAAATTTCCTGAGGGAATAACTGTAACGGAAATCTACGTGGACGAAGTTACGGGCAGAAGCTAGTAGAGTACAGAATGTGTCGATTGCTTCATTGCAGTTAGCCGCCTTCTTTGGTATTAAGGTTG
Organism: Acleris emargana; assembly: GCA_927399475.2. NCBI lineage: Eukaryota > Metazoa > Arthropoda > Insecta > Lepidoptera > Tortricidae > Acleris > Acleris emargana. The sequence continues at coordinate 5,131,511 of OV656858.1, forward strand.
ATTTTAGAATCAGAAAAAAAAAATTGCTACTCACACTACAGTACTTACATACATTGCTGAACCAAACCACATCATCATCTCCTCCCTTATTCCAATTAATTAGGATAGGCGTAGCGCGTCTTTAAACATGCTACCACAGCCCCAACCCTACTTAGGCTTGTCTCGATGAAAGAAGCTATTAAATCATAAAAAAACCTTAGTTGCTTAATTAAAACAAATGCTAAAATAAAAAACCGGGCCGTAGCATGTATGACCATGCTCGAAGTTGTTACTTCACAAAAACTATCTTAAAAAACAACAAATAGGGTAGAAGTACCGTTTGTAGCCACTGTACCCTTTTTGGCCACTCAAGGTTGAAATGAGTATCAAAAATACTGTATAATTAAATATAATATTCTTAAATAGTTAACACTGATCATTAATATTAAGATAAAATATAAAAATAGTTTTGTAATTTTCATAATGCTTTAGATATTATTTATAATTTAAAGTGGCCAAAAACGGTCTTAAGGTGGCCAAAGCCGGTACTTCTACCCTATGTCCTACTATTTGGTGCTCTCTTAAGCAATTACAACTTACTTGTGGGAAGACCTTGTGCAGGGTCCGTCCGGGTTGGTACCACCATCTTATCCATTAACCTACCGCCAAGCAGCAGTGTTCGCATTGTTGTGTTCCGGTTAGGGGATAAGACAGCCGGTGAAATGACTAGCATAGAGGCATTCCATCTTAGTCCTCAGGGTTGGCCACGCATTTGCAGTCTTAGGATTGCGGTCTTGTGAATGCGAATGTCTATGGGTCACAGTTTCCACTTACCATCAGGTGGCGTGTGTGCTCGTTTGCCTTCCTATGATATAAAAAAATAAATAAAAAATAAATAAAAAAATGCTTTAGATATTATTTATAATTTAAAGTGGCCAAAAACGGTCTTAAGGTGGCCAAAGCCGGTACTTCTACCCTATGTACTACTATTTGGTGCTCTCTTAAGCAATTTTAGTACCTAGGTAAAGAAAGTAAATAAAGACACATTAGCTGCCAGTATCTCAGGAACGAATCAAGTTTACTTAGCCGTGATAGTTTTCCCTTAAAACTCGTTATATCGTCGGTGAAACTGCAAAACCGCGTAAGTAACATTTGAAATAAGGAGCAAAATGCACCTTTTCAATGAGACAGTAAGGTTTATTTTGCTCTATCATAATTTAGTTAGTTACGCGGTTTTGCTGTAACACCGACGATATGCGCTTTTGTTAAAGATATTTTTCAGTTTTTTTTTATATTTGTAGTTGGCTGTAGGGGGGAGGGGAAACTAAAAAGCTTAATATTTCATAAACGGAGGCCTTTAATCACAAACCCGCAGTATTTTTCAAAGACCTATCCAACGACACCCCTCACTATGTGGTTTGTCTTTCAACATTATTTTACCTCTTTGTTGGCGTGACTAGCAAAGTGCAGGCGAGAAGTTCCCAAAGTGATGATGTATGCGGATGATCTCAAAATTTATAAAACTACTAGTTGACCTGGCAAACGTTGTTTTGCCTTATAAAGACAAATAATAAAGACAAATAATTTGCAATAAAATAATATTGCGACTATAAATTGAAATGTAAGCTATCCTATCTTTCAAGTTGGGTCGAATTGCACACGGTGTGCAAATCAAATTTAAAATCGGTTCAGTAGTTTAGGAGTTCATCGCGGACAAACAACGTGACACGTAATTTTTATATATATAGATAGATAGATAAAAACTGTTGATGATTGCAATATGTTTCAACGAGATCTGGATTTGTTTTATAACTGTGTTTCTAGTCTAGTAGGTACTTATTTTTTGCACTTTGTCATTCTTGTTATTTAGATAAATAAGTTAAGTGTAGTATAATGAATTTCTTTGTATGTTTCAGTGAGAGCTGTTAAGGGAATAAGTGAATGTTTATAATATGAATCAGAAACCTTATTTCCTGCTCACTTATTTCTGTTTGCTTTCCAAATAAATAAATAAATAAATTAAGTTGCGAAACTTTACAAGTGAGAATTTCTCGGTAATTTCTGAGAATGTTCTCGAGAACGAGAATTTATTAATTTGGCACGAAGGGCCACAGCACCCGGAAACAGGAGCTCCGCAATAGCTGCTAAAATGTCCAGGTGGACTACGATAGGTGGACGGTGGGAAAGAAGGGCAGTTTAAATAGTCGAGCTTACTGGGCTGGTGCCTCTTAAGGCCTTTACAAAATCATCTCCTCCTGAATTGGAAGAAATAATATAATACGAGTAAGTATATATATTATATAGAAAATAGATATATATAGGTCCTGGTACTGGTGCTGAGAACATATCTGTTTGCAACTTTCTCTGAAATGTACACGAAGATTTAATGAGAATTTAAGCAACTTATTGGAAACTTAACACTTATCAACAAAATAATTAACTGTAACAAACTAAAACATGTGCATAATATTTTTTAATTTAAAATTATGATCATTTAAACTTTATTGTAAAAACATTTTCTTATTGAAACAATAAGTTTCATGTTGCAAGAATGTTCTAAGAACATTCTCGTGAGTGTTTTCCCGTTTTGGGAATGTTCTACAACTTGCACATTGCTAGGCGTGACTAATATGTACATACATGCTAAATTACAGCTTTCTAGTAGGTACCAAGAGTCTCTGAGCTAGGTTGCGGACGGACGAACGGACGGACGGACTATAAAACGGAATCTAATAAGGGTTCCTAGCTTGACTACGGAACCCTAAAAATGAATTATAAGAAGTTCAAATAATAATAAACCATTTTATGGGAAAAGGCTATTATTGACGACGCGCTGGCCTAGTTGGTAGTGACCCTGCCTATGAAGCTAGCGGTCCTGGGTTCAAATCCCGGTAAGGGCAGATATTTGTGTGATGAGCGCGAGTGTTTTTTCCTGAGTCTTGGGTGTTTTCTATGTATTTAAGTATATATTTCTCTATATAAGTATTTATATCGTTGTCTAGTACCCATAGTACAAGCCTTAAGAGCTTAAATTGGGACTAGTTCAATTGGTGTGACAGTGTCCCCTGATATTTATTTATTTATTTATTTATTTATTAGAATTCAGCATATGCTGCGAGATTTGGGTTCGGCTCGAGCCCTTATGCAGTTTCTGTTAAATATTGCCACTCGGGCGCTAGGGGCACTTGTGGTGGGTCACGGCGCTTACGGTCGGTACTGTGAAGTCACCAGTGGTCAACCAGAGACCTATAGTTGGCCTCTGCCTATACTTTGTATGAGTGGGAAAAGTACTAAAGATATATTTCGAACTCTTCACACTCATATAAGGTTGACCCTATCTTTGTTTGAAGACGAACTACTGTTTATACTGTGATATAACTCAGGATAGAATAGTAACTGAAATAACAATGAAGTTGTATTCAAAATAATAATTTATCGGTAAAAGTTTTTGTATTTTCACAATAACTTGCAATATAATTGAGTAAAGTTCTCAGAAATAAAGTTTTCAAAGAATATTTCTGAGATTATTACTAAGTTAAGCACTGTAACAGTACAACAACAGTATTTAAAACAGGAAATAAAAGCGCAAAAGTCTGTCTTTAAGCTTTCTTTTCAGATATTGTTTGAAATAGGTTTTATATTCAGCGTACGTAATAAGGCTGCGTTTATCGCGTGACAAAGTTTATAGAAGGCATCCGTCACCTTTTGACACATAAATAAGTGCGACAGTGACAGATGCTTAATCCACATTTGACACGCGATATAAAAGCAGCTATACTAGGCTCACTGATAATTAAGTATTATCGTGACACACAACACACAGAGAGGAGGAGGGGAGAGAGGTTACAGAGTTATCAACAAGTTTTTAGAGTTGTTGGTAATTCTGTACTGCCGTCCTACCAAAGAAGGCGGCTAACTGTAATGTAGTCGTCGAATCATTCTAAACTCTATTGCGAACCATATTAAATTTAAAATGCTTATACTATTACAATGCACTTAGCCGCTTTCTTGCAGTGTAGCTCTGCCTACCCCACACTGGGAATGAAGGCGTGAAGGTATGTATGTATGTATGTATCGTGTAAATAGCGTTAGGTATCTAATTTTTATACCTTCACAAAAGTGCAAGCCAATTATAAAAGGTAGCTTTTTAAAGTTTCGCTAACATGGCAATAACGGAATTCTTATAAATGCTTAATTATGTTAGTCTGTAGGTATTAATTGGACCCCTTACTAAAACAATGGAAAGTGGTTTGTCTTTTTTGTCCGTAAGATTCTTATCATTTTTTTTACTGACTTCAAAAACGGAGGGTATACGTTTCAGTGTAAGTATTTTTTCTAGAGATTTTATTTTAAAATAGTATTATAAATATGTGAAAGTTTTTTTTCAGTTGAAATTTTAGACAACTTGAACTTTTTCTATAGATATCCTTATTATATCTCGAAAAAAATAACACTGTTCCCTTGGGATGACATACGCGAACGAAGTCACAGGCAGAGCTAGTGTGTAAGTGTAAGTAACTAACTTCTTGTACTTTGTAAACTACTGTTTTTATAAACTTTACTGTGTTTAAGTATCCGTCGAGAAGTTTCAAGGCGCGATAAAGGTAATGTAAACAATTACTTAGCTGATTAAAGAGGTTTTCCAATACTTAGTTCTAATGAAATGGAATTCTATAGGTTAGAGGACTTGGTAGAAAAAGTCATGTTTGACTAAAACGGTCAAGGGCGAGTCGGGCTCGCGCACCGGGGGTTCCGTATCGCCGCACAGTAGGTATTATTATATTCCGATTTGAAAAATCGCATCAGTGTGAGCCTAAGTCACACTTGACGTTTTTTTTTTTTGTTGAAAAAAACAATGTTTTTTTTGTTATGGCCCTGCAAGGCGAACGAGCACAGGCCACCTGATGGTAAGTGAAAACTTTGACCCATAGACATTCGCATTCACCAGACCGCAATCCTAAGACTGCAAATGCGTTGCCAACCCTGAGGACTAAGATGGAATAAATAAATAAATAAATAAATATCAGGGGACAATGTCACACCAATTGAACTAGTCCCAAACTAAGCTCTAGGCTTGTACTATGGGTACTAGACAACGATATAAATACTTATATAGACAAATATATACTTAAATACACTTCAATAACTTCCATGACTCAGAAACAAATATTCGCGCTCATCACACAAATATCAGCCCTTACCGGGATTTGAACCCAGGACCGCTAGCTTCGTAGGCAGGGTCACTACCAACTAGGCCAGCGCGTCCAATGCCTCTATGCTAGTCATTTCATCGGCTGTCTTATGCCCAAACCCGAACACAACTATGCGAACACTGCAGCTTGGTGGTAGGTTAATGGATAAGGTGGTACCCGGACGGACCTTGCATAAGGTCCTCCCACAAGTCTGTACTTACTTTAATCATACACATACATTCATACCTTCACGCTTGTAATCCCAGAGTGGGGTAGGCAGAGCTACGGAATTACCTACAACTTTAAAAACTTGTTGATAATTCAGTTACTATACATGTTGCATTTTGTAGATAGTGGTTATACCAACTAGTTGATAGTAGCAACAGCAAGCTCTGTAGTGATTCAGCTAATATCTTAGTTGATCTATGTATGGTCTTGTCAGGATGAAAAAGATAAAAGATGTTTATTCAGTAAGTAGGCCGCACGGGCACTTTTACACGTCAAAAATCTACCAGCGCTTCGCAAGAGACCACTGCTCGTTGTTTAAATATTGCTTACTTTATATAATAATAAACTTAACCTAGCATTATATAAAACAATGAATCGCACATAAAACCAAAAATTAATATATTCAAGCGTAGTTGAGCAGGAAAATGTGTCAAAACTCAGAATTGTCACAAAACTAATAAGTAATAGTAATAAAAAAACTAGAAATTGTACAAGTTATACTTACCTTACAAGCTCTTACAGAATCTAGACGCTTATGCATAACAATCACAATCTTGTTAAATACGACCAAATATTTATTTTCAGTGTAAAGTTATGTTTGTCTCTAAATCCAGTTCATCTTTTCGTTCAAACAATGTTCTGTGTTTTCATAGTTTATGAACTTCAGTTAAGTTGCCTAATTATTTTGGTGAGTGTAGCTGTACAATTACTACGGAACCCTAGTTACGAGGGGCCGACTCGCTCTTGGGCTATTTTTTATTAAGTACTAAATACCTAACTTACCAAATTTAGAATAAACGTACAATAGTACATTATTGCCTAGGCAGTGAAGCAGGCAATTGCCGTTCCTGCCGAGGCATATATTATAGTGCTTTTCTCAAAAATCGAAAGATACTTCAGAAACTTCACGTGAAATAACATCACTCTTCACCGCCTTTATGTTTATGACAAGGCGAAACGCAAGCTTTTTTAGAAAAAAAACTCAAGCTATTCCAGACACAGATAAAAAAGTTACGTTTTGAATAAAATATGGATGTATAAGACTTCTGCCATCATTTTATTATGGCCGTTTTCATTTTTTTTAAAGTTACAAACTAGATAACAATGAAATTTGTATGCAACATTGCGGGCTTGTGAAGCGAGCACGCAATGTAATTTTTTTTTAATTTGGGAACTGTCTGTAAACTATGTACTTCGCGTCTTAGTATGGAGTTAGTAATGTCAACTTTTCCGGTCATTTTTGAGAAAAAAACATTAATATTTAAAATAAGTACCTTCAATAAAATTATTGAGAAACTGATAATTATTTAAAAAATTTGGTTTGTGAAATGAGTGATAATAAAGAAACGCTTAAAATAAAATAACATATTCCACGCGAACATCATTCTATATTCGATTGTAACAGAATTGACATGCCTTTGCACATTTTAATAAAAATTCAAACAACTGCATACAAAAACAAAAAATCGCACGAAAAACATCAAAGCAAAAGCCAGTATACAATACAGGATGAATTATTTCCACGTCCGTATTTTGCCTCAGTTCCGGCAAAATAATAAATCCCGCGTTACTTTCTAAAACTCGTATCGTGTACAGCAGTGCTGATACAAATACAGCCTTGTTACAGGTTGCAAAAATATTAAATTTCGCTTGGTTTGAAAAAGTTTTTGACGATAAATAAACGAATAGTGGACGCAAAAAAGAGATAGAACTGAATGTAGTCGTGGACTCATTAAAATTTGTACACACCAATGACTCAACGAGCACAATATTGTGAGTTTATACAGGCTGTGTAATAAAATTGGACGCGCAAAGGATCCGCGGTTCAGATTTTCAGAGGACTTTACACTTCGGCAATTCACGGAGTATCGCAAAATTATTAAGGTTTTTGTAAGCTCAAGTATCATTAACGCCTGTAAATGATTATTAATTATTAATGATGATCATATTGAGATGTATCAATGATAGATTGATGACGCGCTGGCCTAGTTGGTAGTGACTCTGCCTACGAAGCTAGCGGTCCTGGGTTCAAATCCCGGTAAGGGAAGATATTTGTGTGATGAGCGCGAATATTTGTTTTTTTTAAGCAAATGAGCTCACGGGTCTGATGGTAAGTAGGATATGAGACCTAAAGATATTTTCTCAGCAATACAATCTCAAGTCTGTGATCCTGAGACTACAATGCGTTGCTTACTCTGAGGATTAAAGACGTGTATTAGTTATGACGGCTTTGTTTTATGTACAACTTCGTTTCACATCTTTGGACGACCCAATTTGATTCAACTTTAAATCTTATTTTTAATTGTGAATTAAAAAAGTAAATTAACATATATAATAACTAACCTCATCGTCGCAAGGTATTTAAAATTTCTTTTATCAAGTTAAGTTTGTCGCGAGGTCTAATTTGTTTGTAGTAACGGCTTCAGAACCCTACACTGAGCATGGTCCGATATGCTCTTGCCCGGTTTTTTATACTAAATAATGAAAGGACCGGTAAAAACAAATAAACACACATACAGTGCAACCACTTTCTTATAACCGATCAGGAATCTTCGATTTTCTATGACACTCGAGAGACAAACATACTCTCAGTTGCGAGTGCAAGCATGATAGCGATAGCCAGCCTAAAAACGAATTAAAACAATTTAATATTCGATGCAATTAATAGCAAAGAATGTAAGCAGTTATTTAAGGATTTTCATAAATACAGGCTTCACTTTATAATATATTAAAGGTACAAATACAAGAGACGTATCATATACAGGCTGATATTTATTGTCGGCTAACTGTAACACAAACCATTTCGAAACTTCCACAATGAACACAAAGGCATTCATTATACTACCAAGATCCCATAATTATTTCATATACCTACCCTTTAATACAAAATTACAATGGGAACCTTCAATTATGCTATCTTGCACCCTTAAGGGCCCTTATCATGTGACCAGGGACCCTTCTAGGCCTCGTATGACCCAATTATGAATTCAATTCACTGCAATGTATGGGTCGTGTTCAAATTTGAGGCTTATTCATGTTGAATGATGCCATTATAATAAGTCAATGTTATTTTCTTCTATTTTCAACCTTATTTTATAACGTATAAGGATAATCCACGTTTATTTAATTTAGTTCATACTCCTGTTGTCATGAATATTGTGTTGTCATAATATTATGGGATTTTCCCGCATTTTTCCGGGATAAGGAAACTAATTTGCTCTCCAGTTTCCACCTCTGCGGAAAACAGGACAAATTGGTTATACCATTTTGAAGTAAGAGCATTAAAAACCAATTTCCAAATCACCAATTCAATCGAGCACACAGGCCATCTGATGGTAAGTGGAAACTGTGACCCATATACATTCGCATTCACAAGACTGCAAATGCACTGCCAACCCTCAGGACTAAGATAGAATGCCTCTATGCTAGTCATTTCACCGGCTGTCTTATCCCCAAACCGGAACACAACAATGCGAACACTGCTGCTTGGCGGTAGGTTAATGGATAAGATGGTGGTACCAACCCGGACGGACCCTGCACAAGGTCCTCCCACAAGTGATAAGTATGACAATTTGCATATTAAAAGATTATCATGATGACGGGTCGATCATTCTGGGATCCTCGGAGTGATCCCGCAGTATTTTTTTTATGACTAGGAGATAAGGCACAGGGATCTGAAACCAATAGATATCAATCTCAAGAATACAATCTGACTGCCTCTATTTTAGTAATTTTACCGGTTCTCTCATACCTTTACCAGAACACAACATTGCGAACACTGCTGCTTGGCCGGCGGTTAAAGGATACCATGGTGGTAGCGATCCAGAAGGACCCTGCACAAGATTTTACAACCACTAAATACATATTTCTAGCAGTATTTTTTTCCAATCAGACAAACAGACAGACGGCCAACCAGAAAGAAAGTGGCAACCGCCATCTACCGACATTTTAGCAACAATAGGGACGCTTATCATACGTTGACAGTCTTGATTGTAACGATGATGATACAAGTAGAACCTGAAGTGTTTTAATTTTAAATACCTGTAAACCTACAATTCTGGGGTCCTAGTTGAAAAGGGTATATACTTATACCCGTAAAAAGGTATATACTTCTGAAGATCAAGTAAAAAAGGGCAAATTAGGAATCGTTATAGTTTTGCCATGTCCGTCCGTCTGTCCATCTGCAGCCTAGCTCAGAGACTCTTAGTACTAGAAAGCTGTAATTTGGCATAAATATACATATTAGTCACGCCAAAAAAGAAGTAAAATAAAATCTTGAAAAAATATATTTATAGTGTACTTCTTGTACCCGTAACGTGGGGATGTATTTTATTTTTCTCGTCCGCCCCATAGTGTGGGATAGGTCTATTAAAAATATTGCGGGTATGTAAAAACAATTTTTGTGAAAGATTAAGTTTATGAAATATTAAGCTTTAAAGCGGATTACAATTATGCACATCAATCATTGGACAGTTGAATCTTAGCAACATCAAACGGTAGGACAAATAATATTTAGGACAAACGATAATAGGAGCAACAATTTATGCGACACAACGATAGGACTAATAATTGTATGCCATCCGATATAGACCCATACAAATTACATTGGGCTGACGAGCGTTGGAGCAAGCGCGTGCTAGAGTGGAGACCCCGGCTTGGCAGGAGAAGTGTCGGCAGACCACCTGCCCGTTGGTCCGATGACATCAGGGAGACAGCAGGCCCAGTCTGGATAAGGGAAACGGAAAACCGTTCTGGTTGGAGAAAAATTGGAGAGGCGTATGCCCAACAGTGGGCGAATACACGCTGATGATGATGATGATGATGATGAAAACGTGAGAACACCACTTTGCTGGTTCCATTAAAATTCAAATATATGAATGTTAGCTTCATAACAAAAAGCTATTACGGAGCCATACTACACAATAACTAGTGCTAGGTATTGAAATCAATTCAAAGGAAACATAATATGCTACAGTGGATTTACAGCATGAATATATTCACTAAATTACCAGGTGTTTTTGGATATATCTTAACATAGTAGAAATCAAAGTATGTCTTTCTGTATGTAGCGATAGATCTTACACTACGCAGCGGATTTAAATGCAGTTTTCTTTAATAGATACATTAATTCAAGAGGAAAGTTTTTTTATATGACAAATTATGGATTATGAACCGGTGCTACAGAAAACTCACATAAACCGAGCGAAGCGGGGCGGATCTCTAGTTTATTATATAAAGTACATTTTATTACCAAGCGACGTATCATTTATCAAACTAACCCACTTACACACACTATGAACTCTTGTGCGAAAACAAGCGACACATCGCCAATCAAGATGGCGCGAAAACATCTTTCAATAGAACAGGCTTTATATTCGATTAGCGACCAACATATAGGGTGTTACCAAAATATATACGGGCAATACGTCAACGTCACCTCGCTAAGGCGACGGGAGAAATATGCCGAAGTATTGATATGAAAAATGGGCTACGTTTATCATATAAATGTGTTATATAAATTAGAGCACGCTATATAATAGTGATATCGAATAGAAAATGGTATTGTTATTTGACGTGAAGGGATTATTTTGTGAGATATTGTGCAGAGAACAAATTGCGACGGTTCGGTTGATTTGTTTTGGACCTTTTCGGTAATCTTGGGGCGTGCCTTGTGTTAAGCTCGCATAATATAAGAGGGAAAGGGACGTATATAAGTTTATTTATAGCAAGTCATACCGCTAAGACCTATCTAAGATTATTCAAACCTAACAAAGAACTTAGCTATGCTCGCTTTTTTTAGAAAAAAATGCATTTAAATTTATCCATAGGTATGGGAGTTAAGAATCCACGGACGGATACATATATAGATTTACACATGTTCATAATACTCCCTGTATGCGACAAAATTAAAAAAAATCGATTTCAAATACTTCCAAAGAATTGTATGCGTTTGATCTAACGTAGCGCTACTACGCTGCTACGTAGTGCTACGTCGTATCCAATTAAGGTGATTAATTTCACACGTAGCATAATCGTATTTTGTTGATGAGGTTTTCGTCATACAGGCTTTACTTGACTATCGTTTACGTTTATACAAGTTGACTCGCGTCTAAACTATGCCTCTATTTCACGTTATTTAATCCATTTTGACACAAGGAAGTTATTGTAAAAAACCGGTCAAGCGAGAGTTGGAAGGTTCGAAGAATTCCTTATAATTATAAAATTATATTCTGTATTTTTATTAAATAAGTGTGTATTGTAATTTTTTTAAAAGCAAACGAGCACATGGGCCACCTGATGGTAAGTGTGATATGTGACCTTTTTTCAAGATTGCAATCCTTACACAGCAAATGCGTTGCCAACGTATGGTAGTTATTCCGACGAAATCGATTTTTTACTCAAGAAATAGAAAAGAAAATTACGTATAACTATTTCTTAATCAATCATCCTGTATAATCAATATTATAAGCTAGGAAGTTCGTTGACCTAGTTAAATATCTACCTCTTAAAAGGTTTGTTGTGTGCTATATCTAATGTAGGACACCTTCTAGACTACAGGAGCTCTAAAACCATTTAAGTTCTCTCACCCGCCTATATTATTATCAAAGACTAAACATAAGCAGGGGCCATAATATGTACAGTCAGTGTCTTAATTACCCGTACACTTCATTTTGGTGATGTAAGGACCTTGTACAGGGTCCGTTTGGATTTCTATCATCATTTAACTTCTACATGCCAACAAGCAGCGGTGTTCGCATTGTTATATTTCAGTAAAGGAATATGACAATTTTTTTTTTATATAGGCATAGGAAGGCAAACGAGCACACAGGCCACCTGATGGTAAGTGGGAACTGTGACCCATAGACATTCGCCTTCACAAGACTGCAAATTCACTGCCAACCCTGAGGACTAAGATGGAAAGCCTCTATGCTAGTCATTTCAACGGCTGTCTTATCCCCAAACCGGAACACAACAATGCGAACACTGCTGCTTGGTGGTAGGTTAATGGATAAGATGGTGATACCAACACGGACGGACCCTGCAGAAGGTCCTTTCATCACTAAAAATGAAGTGTACTATAATACCGGTAGTTAAGACACTGACTGTACATATTATTGCCCCTGTCTATGTTTGGTCTTTGATAATAATATAACCTTTGAAATTACTAGCATAGAATGATTCCAACTTAGTCCTAAGGATTTGCGACGCGTTTGCAATCTTCTGGGGTCTCAAAGGGTCTCAAATCTCACTAACTCTCATGGCTTCAATTAAACTCCAAAATTTAGGCTCTGCACCTGCTACGCTGCTACTTACTTTATTAAGCATCATTTACACAGTTTTATTTAAATGAAACCCCTAACACCCTGTACATAATAATATTTTTTGTTCAAACAAAGGATGTGTTTTTTATTTAAATATACATTTATACAATCGTACCTACATCTGAATATAACGTATAGTTGTAAATTTACTTAAATATCAAATAACTAACAAAGAAATAACAGAATGTGCTCCATTTTAACATTACTAAAAAGTGAGCTCCGGCCAATGGATTATTGAATTATTTGGAGGTGGGAGGACCTTGTGCAGGGTCCGTCCGGGTTGGTACCACCATCTTATCCATTAACCTACCGCCAAGCAGCAGTGTTCGCATTAATGTGTTCCGGTTTGGGGATAAGACAGCCGGTGAAATGACTAGCATAGAGGCATTCCATCTTCGGCCTCAGGGTTGGCAACGCATTTGCAGTCTTAGGATTGCGGTCTTGTGAATGCGAATGTCTATGGGTCACAGTTTCCACTTACCATCAGGTGGCCTGTGTGCTCGTTTGCCTTCCTATGATATAAAAAAAAAAAAAAAATGGTTATTGTTAAGATCAGCCCTCCAAGGTACAATTAGTAAAGAGTAAGCATGGTATTCTCCAAGCTTTCTTAGTTTTCTAAAGTTGCGTTCACAATAATAGTTATTTTAGCCAACATAATAATATTATAGTTAAACAAAAAAAAACTGGATGCAAAAGGTAAATGAGCACCCAGGCCTCCTGGTGGTAGGTGAGATCTGTGACCCATAGACATATTTTGCTTTTTTAATACCTAATCTTCAGACTGCAATCCTAAGACCGCAAATTCGTTGCCAACTGAGATGGAATCTATACTAGTAATTTCACCGGCTGTCTTACCGCAACAAAACAAAACGAACACTGCTGATTGGTGATAGGTGAAAGATTCGACGTGCTTCCATTCTAATTGATTTTACATACATTGAGGTAACCGTGCTAAATTAAAAACACTATTAATTTTAAGTCAAACCCGCGTAACGGATATCACCTCTAATTAAAATTTTTAGATACAAATTTACTTGATGTTCAATTTATCATAATGTACATACCTTTACGCTTGTAATCCTGGACTGGGGTAGGTAAGGCTACAGAATTAACTACAATTATAAAAACTTGTTGATAATTCCTTAACCACATTTTGCACAAATACGCTGTATTAATGTCTTACTCTCTTGACTGTACTAACCTTAGCCACGCTCTTGCTAACCATTTACTTATAACACAAAAGGTATTATAGGTATTTCACAGGCAGAACAGGCCTTTCTTAACCCTTTGACGTGTCAGCTAATTTGAACATCAGGTATTTTAGGCAGCCCAATATTGGACGGGGAATACTTGCTAGAGAATTCTCGACGTTTCATGTAGGACTTAGTTGAATTCCAATCTAAGCCTCATCGGTCATCGATTGGCGACTGGTTTGAATAAGGCTTAATAATGTTTAGCCAGTACCTAACAGTAATTAAAATTGTCGTTTATGATCGCTACAACCATCCGTACGGACCCTCCATAAGGTCTTACCACCACTAAACGACGGCTAAAACTTGGATTTACCCTTAAAAGTTAAAAAAAAACGTATACATTGAAACAGTGGCTCTGGGGACTGAGCCGAGGTACCCTGTGTTACTACTGTCTTAAAATAAGTACCCTATCAAACCACTACTCCAGCACGGGAGCCGTTTGCCGTTTGGCCTAAGCATTTTTGGGCAAATTAATGAAGAAACTACTATTTGGGAAATAATCTAGGAAATGACACATTTGACCAACAATATTTTGGCCAAACGGAATAGACACGCATAGCACCATTATAAATATTATAGGACTTGCCACCGGAGTAAAGGTCATCCATACTACCTAGAACCATTAAAATCTGGAGTCCATCTCCAAAGGTTCTTTCTTCCTCGCACCCTATAACTATGGAATGAACTTCACTCCACGGTGTTCCTCAGCACTACGACATGTCCTTCTTTAAACGCGGCTTAAAAAAAGTATTCATTGAAAGGCAACCACTTTGCTGTGCCCCTGGCATTGCTGGTCTGCAGGCCGACGGTGACTGCTTACCATCAGGTGGCCAGTCTGCTCGTTTTACTGTTTCAGCTTTCTGACAGGGGCTCCTTGTTATCTACGGAACCCTGAAACTAACTGGTCAATATCTTTGTTTTCAAAGACATATCCCAATTTAGTTGCCCGCTTTGGTTAAATCCCGGAATTGGCAGGTCCGGATATTACAGCGAGCGACTGACATCAAATACGTAAATTCCCGCTGGGATTTTAAAATTCATGAAAACGCTTCGACGATGAGCCAGATTTTAATATGCTTCCAGTGATTTTATTATATAACTACATGAGCATTAGATTTTTATTACTGTGCTATTTTTGCGGTACACTACATTTTTTTTTTTTTTTATATCATAGGAAGGCAAACGAGCACACAGGCCACCTGATGGTAAGTGGAAACTGTGACCCATAGACATTCGCATTCATAAGACCGCAATCCTAAGACTGCAAATGCGTTGCCAACCCTGAGGACGAAGATGGAATGCCTCTATGCTGGTAATTTCACTGGCTGTCTTATCCCCAAACCGGAACACAACAATGCGAACACTGCTGCTTGGCGGTAGGTTAATGGATAAGATAGTGGTACCAACCAACATATTTCCTAAGAGTCATAATTCCGAATTGGTCAGAATTTTTTAATAGATAACTAAACTTTTTGCCATCGCTTATAAATCAAACCTAACCTAACCTACGTATGACAATTAGATTATGCATTTAATCTGAAATATTCACACAAATGAATATTCGGAAAAAAGTAATTCGAAATTTTAAAGTGTTTCCCTATTTTTAACTACAATTAAAAGCCAGCGTGTTAAATATTATGTTTGTCCGTCTGTGTCTGTCTATCTGTCTATCTATCGTCGCCTAGTTGCAAGCAGATAAACCAATGATAATGTAATGATTTATTTGTAGGTAAGAGTTATGTACTTTTTTTAAACTTTCGTTCTTTATTTTAGAATCATGGTTTGAAGTTTTTTACGAAAAAGAACTTTCTTAGCTTACATTAGTTTTTTACATTTAAATAAATTACTATTTACATTAATGCAATATCAACAACGAAAGTGTTTAACACTTTACTGCGTTGTCATAGTAAACTTCAACTAGAATATCAAATTACACAAAGAACAATGACAATGGCATCCACAATGACAAGGTTTTATTGGGTGACTGTGCATTATTAGTTGAAACAAATATTTTTGTTGAATGCTTTTTATCTCAAAGAAAAGACAAAGAAGCACACAGGCCAGGCACACAGGCATGCATTCTCAAGACTATAACCTTAAGACTCCAATCCTAAGACTGCATATTCTTTTTCAATCCTGAGGACTGAGAAGGAATACCGCTATGCTAGTTATTTCACACGTTATCTTATCCCCTCACTGGCTGTTTGGCGGTAGGTTAAATGATGAGATGGTGGTAGTGCTCCGGTAGTGTTCTGAATTCGCAGACGATCTAGTAAATATTTAATTAATTTTAAACATTGATTAGAATACTTGGCAAGTTCCCAATATATCGACGAGGCTATCTCGATATTATGTCGTTTGGAACATCGTCGAAATATCGAAAACCCGCCAAATATTGTAACCGTTGTACAAACCAGTTTTATTAACTTTAAGAGTATAATGCTCTCCGGTTTGATGACTCTAGAACAATTATTTTACAGTAGTTATTATAAAGTGTAAAAGTTAACAATAATAAATTAATGATCGTTAATGTGCTGTATTGGTAGCAAACTATGATTGACAAAAAAACAAATACACAAGTATTTTAAACATTATGTATTTCACAAAATATGAGATTTATAAGTATATTTATCATAAGTATATAATCACTTGACCAATTTACACTAAATAAATCGATTAGAAAAAATCCACCTTAAATCACACAATTGACAAAATAACTTACTGTCCTTGGCTTAAATGCGAGTATGTGTCGCTTATTTTGACTTTAGGTGCTTATTTATACTGTGTTTTTTCATTTGAATATTGACATTGCAAACAGTACATCGCATGCCTTCGTCCGTCGTTATAAAATCTGCGAATTGTGCCAAATCCATACTGCGAATGTAAATACTGTGATCATACGTGCACTTCATTAGGTCTTCACTTGAAATACTTGAATATTAACTCTAGATACGATGTGCATTGCATTATTAAAATTAACATAAACACCGCGTAATTTAATAAGATTTTCAACTATCTATTTTAAAAATATACGTATTAGGGCGAAAAAGGTTTTGTACCATAAAGAGCTATATCTAGAATTGTTATCCTAAGAAGGCAAGTACCTATATTATTTTGTAGTTGAGAACAAAAGTGAATATTCAAATCGCTAATAATAATATAAATAAGAGGAGACGATCAGCTCTCGGAGTCTGTATTTCCGAACCAGTACGAGTTGAAAGGAGGACAGGAACAGTGCGGCTAGTCCACCTGTTTCAAGTCACTCAGCAAGTTATGGAGTGCAATGCTCGGAGTCTCTCTGAAGGACAAAATCCGTAACGATGTTATCCAACAGAGAACTAAAGTAACCGCCAAGCTGAAGGGCAGTGGGCTGGCCATATTTGTAGAACCAATAACCGTTGGGGTAGACGTGTTCTTGAGTGGAGACCGCGACTTGGCAAACGTAGGGACGTATTAATAAACTTATCTTGGCTGAGATCCTCGTCATAAGATACGTCAAAGTAAACGTCAAACCATAAAACACTGTAATTTCTGACGCATCTCGAGACGAGCATTAGAGTTGAGATCAGTTTATTAATACGGCCGGTAGTGTGGGACACGCTCCAGCGGAGTGATGATTTGCGAAACGCTGCTGGCAGATGTTGGATGTCGGATAGGCCAAGTACAACAGGGAGTGCTACGAGAAGCTGTTCGGATTGATTCCTGCCGCATCCTTCCACCTTCGTTCTACGCGACAGAATTTCCACCAGCCGGATGGTAGGACCTTGTGCAGGGTCCGTCCGGATCGCTACCACCATCTTATCTATTAACCTACCACCAAACAGCAGTGTTCACATCATTGTGTTCCGGTTTAGGGATAAGACAGCAAGTGAAATGACTAGCATAGAGGCAATCCATCTTAGTCCTCAGGGTTGCCAACGCATTTGCAGTCTCACGATTGCATTGCAGTCTTGTGAATGGTAATGTCTATGAGTCACAGTTTCCACTTACCATCAGGTGGCCTGTGTGCTCGTTTATCTTCTCTATGCCATAAAAAATAAAAATAAAACCATCATTGGCAGTTGACAACTGTGCGTTTCACCCGGAATTTCCTGCCTACCACAACTAAACTGTGGAATGGTCTGTCACCTGCGGTATTTCCGGATCGTTGCGACCTTCAAACCTTCAAGAAAAGAGCGTACTCTCATCTGAAAGGCCGGCAACGCACCTGTGACTCCTCTGGTGCTGCAGGTGTCTATGGGTGACGGTAATCGCTTACCATCAGGCGATCCGTCTGCTCGTTTGCTTCCTATAACATAAAAAAATTACATATTAAAATGGCGAAAATTAGGGGAGGCCTACGTCCAGCAGTGGACTGAGGAGAAGTCTGATGATGATGATGATTATGACAACTTGAGAGCCTTCAAAAAACGAGCCTACTCTTTTCTCAAAGGCCGGCACCTGCAATTCCTCTGGTGTTGCGGGTGTTTATAGGTCACTTGCTCATCCGCCTTCATTTCACATTTAAAATAAACTTAAACAAATTGACCCAGCTTTAAAACGCCTATGAAATAGAACTCCTACTAAAATTTCGAGTACTATAGTGCCTTGTCATAATACATCTCAAATTAAACATCAAACGACAAACATGGCAATGACAAGGTTTCAGCAATGCTTTACATTTTTCTGAAATTCCTTTTAGTAATGATATTCGAACGAAACTGTAACAAAATACTCATCAAATAAAACTTCGGAAGAGAAATAACTTCATGCATTTTGTACAGCCAGCAGCCCGTTTCCAAATGTGAGGAAAAAATACATTTTTTGTTGATCGTACAGATTCCGACAAAGCGCGCGCTAACAGCGAACTGTGTCAAAGATGATTAAACGAGTGTTAACAGATATACCGTGTTCATTCTAACTTGTCTAATACAGTAAACACCTTTCTAACCTCAAATGTAATATTTTTTGGCAAAAACATCTCTTTTATCCATACTAATATTATAAATGTGAAAGTGTGTATGTTTGTCCGTCTTACACGCTTCAACCACGGAACGGATCGAGATGAAACTTGGCACACTATGGCACAATATTGGTTAGGTCCTGGAATAGGACATAGGATAGTTTTTATCCCGGAAAATTAGACAATTACTGAGGGAGCATCGATAAACGACTTCTACGCAGACGGAGCCGAGGGCGAAATCTAGTCATAAATAAAGTAAACTGAGTAAACACTTTACTTCGCCAATGTACCTCTATTGTCTTCAATTGCTTTATTTAATTTAAAATGGCAGTTCTAGCCCAAAACGGTTTATTTTGAGTTTAGAAAGTGGTTTTCTATATAAGACAAGTAAGAATGAACACGGAATAGATAGCCCTAAAAACTCCTAACTTGAAATTAGGACTACAAAAATATTTATCACACTCGTCGTCGTCGGCGTCTATGGCACCCACTTTAAGTTCAACCGGATTCCGATTGGAATTTAAGTAAAAACAGAGTATGTATTTTTTTGCAAAAACTACTTACTACAATCATTAGGTACTTTTGAAGGCTATAATTAACGATATAATTTCCAAACACGATATTTATTTATGAAATATTACATTCCCCGGAATCGTTAGTGAAAATAGAACGACGATCTGCGTCGATAGCTATGAAGGGGTTTAGCAGTTTACTGCAAATGGCGTTACATTAGTTTTAAATCCTCTCTGAGGCGTCACATGCATAGGCATAATCCACCGCATACTCCCCGTTCCAGACCAGTTCATGCATTTTAATGAGAGCCGGTGCATCCCCCATATGCAAACACGGTCTGCATACGTTTGGTCCATACATATATGTATATTTGTGCCCTAGAAAATGTTAGGGTGTCTTTTTCTGTGTGAATTTGGAATGGATGTGGAAATATTTGGACGTTTCAAGTGGTTTGGATGGTTTTTAACCGTTTCATTATGGATTTATACTGGGTTAGATATTGTTAGAGATTAAAGTAAGTCATAAGGAATTAAGTAGGTCGATCAATATATTTCAAGGAATAATAGTTAAGAAGGTAACCCATTATTATATTGTATTATATTTACTTGTGGGAGGACCTTGTGCAGGTTCCGTTCGGGTTGGTACCACCATCTTATCCATTAACCTACCGCCAAGCAGCAGTGTTCGCATTGTTGTGTTCCGGTTTGGGGATAAGACAGCCGGTGAAATGACTAGCATAGAGGCATTCCATCTTCGGCCTCAGGGTTGGCAACGCATTTGCAGTCTTAGGATTGCGGTCTTGTGAATGCGAATGTCTATGGGTCTCAGTTTCCACGAACATTTCATGGGACTGTATTTTCTGCCAAAACCGTGATGTTTTCAGGATACTCTAAACATTAATTACGAGTATGTAGGTGACACTTATAAATACCGACGAAACATGAAATGAAAATTCTGCGTAAAACGTTCGTTTGAAGGTCTTTTAAATAATAGGCACCCAGTTTAAACACTTTTCGAACTGTCACTTTCAAAATCAAAAAATGTGGTTGGGCCTTGGATTTATTTTTGGATCCTTTAAAATATTTAAGTAAAAATATAATAAGTAATTGACGCCCTGTCAGTCTCACTAAACTGGATAAGCTTATTTTTTTACTAAAATTTCAATTTTCTATAAATACCTCCGGTTCATCGAGCTATGAAAGTCAAGCACAAATTATAGCTAGAAAGGAAAGTCTTGGTTATTTTAAAGGAGATTAATTTCCTTTAACAAAGCGCTAAGCGGTTAATTAAAAAAACTCGGGCAAGAGCATGTTTGACCATGCTCTGTGTAGCGTTCCGAAGTTGTTAATCATCATCATCATCATGTCAGCCGAAAGACGTCCACTGCTGGACATAGGCCTCCCCCAGAAGTTGTTAATACAAACACAAAAATGACACTAAAAACCAAAAGTATGCACACATTTTCTGATAAAAGTTATTTGGCGGTGTCTTAAATGATTTTTGGTAGGTATAATCACGAAACAGAGACAGAGGAAGACCAGGAAGAAATTACTTTGAGCAAATGAGAGTGAAGGGTATGGTTGTATCTTACCAGAGAGTCAGGCAGTTGACGGAGGACCGGAGCGGTTGGTTGCGTTACTCTGCCGACAAAAGCATGGCATTTAAATAAGAAGAGAGAGGAATAAACACTTTAATCATCTGTATCTCAGGAACTAATGAAGTCTAGTTAGTTTAGATAATTTTGCTTTTAAGTTATTTTAAGATTCTTTTCAGCATTTTCTTTTACTTTACTTGTATTTTCAGTTTTGGTGAGGGCACGCAACATGAGCTAAAATGGTAGATTTCTTGTTAAATATTTCCTAAACAGTGTGCGCTCCACATCGGTGAAGTGACGTAAATTGGTTAGGCTATCACGGACTTTTTTGCCAGAAAAATGCGGACCGCTTCTCAAGACAAGACACGCCGCGCTAAATGTTATCATCCGTCGGTCAGTTTCGGCTTTAGTTATTTCTAGTACCCTTAATCTAAAAAATACTAAAAACAATGTACATAATGTTTTTTAACGAGCTAACCAATGGCATACGAGCATACCTCACTTGATGCTGACGATAAGAATAAACAATTCATTTTTTTTTTCATAATTTTGTTTTACATCTTTGTTTGCTTTGTCGGAGTTTGCTTTGTGGATGTAAATGTATAACTATGCCAAATAACAGCCTTTTAGCATTAAGAGTATATAAGTTCAACCACGGACAGACTGACAGACGGACATCGTAGCCCTAAAAACTATAAAAAATCAAAGATCACACGTATTAGTTCCCTTTTTAAGCTATTGCATAGCTTCTATCGCGGGCCTTGAGCGCGGGGACCGAATCCAGAAATTCCGTAACGAAAAAACCTCACGCTCCCCACTCCGACGGGCAAGGAGGTGTGGCTTGAAGGCCGTGCATCGTCTAACGTCGTTTCAGTTCGGCAGTCTTCGACACGGCGTTGTGTGCGTTTGTACGACATGCAATAGCTTTACCGCGGCAGTCCCTGAGTGCCACACGTCTTTTTAAATAATCCAGCTTTCTTTAAACCGATGCAATGCATCCATTGGGTGTCTATTAAACGCACCGTTACTTTAGTCGAGCAGCACGCCAATAGCAATACACTGACAACTTGGTATGCACTTAACTGATTCTGGATTTCCAGCAGCGACGTAATGTATGTCGCCTATTGAAAATGCGTCTCAAAGCAACTGACGCACAAGGGTATCACATGTGTAACCCTGTTTGTACTGCATACTTCCCTTTGTAAACTATGAAAGCTGACGTCATAAGTAATCATTCTAGTGCTGTCTTACTTTAACACCATGTTTGAACTGCCGTATGAAACAATCCAACGGATTGAAGTGATAAGGTATAGATACGATCCTTAACTTACCAAAATTATTTTTTTAGGTTTCGTACCGACGGAACCCTATTACTAAGCCTCCACTGTCCGTCCATCTGTCTGTCAGCGGATTGTATCTCATGAACCATGAAAATTTCACAGTATGTATTTTTACTGCCGCTTTTTATCACAACAAATAATATTTTAAAATGTTTGGGCCCCCATTAAAGAATGATACGGATCCATTTGTGTGCGCGTTCGACTTGCGGGGCGCACCGTAGTGTATTAATTAAAAACATACATACATACATAAACTCACGCTCTCATTCCCAGAGTGGAGTAGGCAGAGTTAAAGAATTACCAACAAGTCTTAAAACTTCTTTATAATTCTGTAACCACATTTTGCACAAGTAGGCTTAGATGTTTCCCAGTGTATTGTATTAGTGACAGGTGGCAAGCCCATCGCCTAACAGTACTACAAGCCTTTATTCCCTTAGTCACCTCTTACGACATCCACGGGAAGACATGGAGTGGCACTATTCTAACCCGGCAACCACACAGCAACACACACGATAACACTTTATCGTATTTATTAAATATTTAAAAACCGCTCACAATAATGGCGGCCCCCTACGTTAAGAGTTGATATCTTTCACAAGTCCGATTCGCCCTTGACCGGTTATTATTCACCTTAAAGTAAAATACAGCAAAAATATTTCCTCGCCTTCAAACACCTTTTCCCGTCCTCGTGCTATAAATATTATATAAGGCCTCATTAGCGTCACGTGGCGACACCCTAAGCCTTCTAACAAGCAAAGTTGTAATCCTACCGCCAGATCCATTAAACTC
This sequence comes from Acleris emargana, assembly GCA_927399475.2. Lineage (NCBI taxonomy): Eukaryota > Metazoa > Arthropoda > Insecta > Lepidoptera > Tortricidae > Acleris > Acleris emargana. The sequence continues at coordinate 5,154,663 of OV656858.1, forward strand.
CTAAGTACTTCAGTTTTAGGGACCAGCCTGCAAAATAGGTATTTGTTTATACCTAGGTCCCAAAATTACATTTTGTTGCTGCCATGTGGTACCTAAAATGTGAAATCTGTATGGAATTAAATTGTGTATTTTAACTTTTATAGCATCATGTCTTTGATTTGTTATGGTATTGCTTTAAACTTAGCGGCCATTCCTGTTAAGTAAATCAGAGCTATCAAAACGTTAATAATACCATAACATGTCAAAGACGATATGGTTTTTACCGCGTAGAATAGAGGCTTTATAACACTAAACAAGATCTACGTAGCCCATACTACGTACCATATCAAGCCATTTACTGTGTCTCTATCACACTCCCTTCGTATTTGTCAGTTTATGTATCTTTAAATATGAAAAAAAAAATGAAAACGTACTATACGAGTAGCTGGGCCATACAATTGTAATATAAATGTGCTAATTAGTAATATGGAACACATTTTTAAAAGTGCAACTCGTACTTAACCAGCTTTTTGTTTAGCAATTCAGTGTTCAAGGATGCTTGGACCGATTTGAAAGGGGTACGAAGGCGTTTGTTTTGATATTTCGTATTGTTTTAAGGAAGCTTTAGCTCGGAGGATGGCCGTCGATTATATTAAGCAATTAGTTGACAGCAATACTGTATATCAGATTGCGTAAATACTGAAATCGTTTAGAATTTTCATAGAAAACTGATTCTATTTTTGGTGCCGCGACCAGGATTACGTAAATTAAAATACATTTTTTTTGTGTCTTGACGTTTTACGTTTTTCGTTTTTTAATTCTACGTTAAACAAATAGTCATAAAATTATAAAACTCCCTAATCCAGAATTATAGATACGTTCTCAACAAAACACAATGAACAACTTTCAAGTTATATACGTTTTTCGTTACCTAATCTCCCTATTATTTCAACAACACACAATTCATGATTCCTACGTAAATTTGGTCCTTAATATAAAACATATTGCGCTATAAACAACGTTATTTGTTTCCAGAAGCTCTACGCGTCGACAACGTACACCATTCGTCTATTGTGAGCACATCTCGCCAAGACATCTCTACAACACTCGAAACGTAAGTATTTACATCCTTATTACAATAGTATTAAGGTTGTTTTTTAAACAGAATTTATTTGCGGTCACATTTGAATTTCGAAACGTTTTCATGATTTTCAACTTCGTGGTTTCAAGTTATGGTTGCTATTCGTTTGTGGTGCAACGTAGGTTTTACCAGGCTGAGGATTAAATTTGAAACGTATTCTGAATGTATTTAGGGTGGTTCTTGATAAATGCTGGAATATAGTGGTAATTTTAATATTATAATGAGAATGTGAAATGGAAAAAGAATACGAGAACGGATGTGACTGCAGATGAAAAGTTTTTATTTGTTTCCCTTTTAAAGAAGAAACATGGTTTTGTTGAATATGATAAGCAGGGATGTTTTAAGAATAAACTGGGTCGAAAGGGGGAATTTAAGTAATACGGGACTTAAATTTATATGGGGATAAATATAAAAACGGAAATGGATTTCGTATTTTATTTAACTTTGTGTTTATTTTCTTTTACGTATTCGGAGTTTACAGTTGAACTCATTGGCTGTACATTTTAGTACTTTGTCGCAGTGACGTAATAAAGTGAGAGTGGATTGAATTTAGTATAAGAGCCCTTGTTATGTTTTCACAGTTCTATTTTGGGTTTACTGTGCCCTACAAACCATTAGCTAACCCAGGGAGATCTTTAATTGGCATTTCATTATGCAATGGTATTAAATAGGGTAAACAATTATTCACCGCATTATTCATAAACGAACAACAAACCTACAAACTTCTGTAATATTCAAATGACACATAAGAATATACCATATTTAAAACAAATTTTAGCTACTGCACGTTTATCCTCCTAAGGCCCACCATACAACGAAATTCGTCAAAGGAATATGAATGTATTGTGAATGAATTAAAGTCAATTTTCTAATTTAACAAGTTGTCATAAAAAACAAAAGAAATTCTACTTTACTTCCTTTGCACTAGATCTTTATTTCAATGGCTGTATTATTTACTATTTTTAGTACAAGGAACCTCAGGAGGTTATACTGGTTTTACTGGCACTGTGTTTTGGCATGCGTGGTGAAAGACAACTAGTGAAATGAGTAAGTAACATTGAGACGTTTTTTTTCCATATTATTTCTAGTAGTTGTCCATGGGATTACAATGTTTGAGGTAACAAAAGTCCATGTACTTGTTTGGGTTCGAGGAAGGTTATCAAAAACGGGTGATATAACAAGAACCTCTATTCCATTTTACCCAAAACAATATCGTTATCATATTTTTTACGTTACAACATGACAGATAGCGGCCGCATTGTCATACTTGTAAAGATAAAGTGGAATAAAGGTCCTTTTTTAATTCACTAAGCAAAAAATAATGACTAAAAAACTTTAAACACTTCAACACAGAGATTTGTCATTGCAGGTGCATATACTTGCTAATCGAATTGTCCTGAACATAGTTTGAATAGAGTATTCCACTTTGTCTTTGCCTATATTGCTTCTAAAACGTATCATAATTATTGTTGACGTTGTGTAGCTTGCACTTTGGAGGGAAAGTCCCTTTGTTCTCTTACGGAGTGAGAAGGAGTGAGGAAGAAAAAAGGGACAAAAAGTCGCGAGTGTCCTTTAACTACTTACGATTATAAAAGCAAGATGGTCTGAAACAGTGAAATAAATGTAAACTCTGTTAACGCATTCAACTCCAGTGCATGCTACGAGTGCTACGCTGTAGCCTGTAGCAGCATTTTTCCGCTACGTAGCAAAAATCCGCTACGAACAGTGAACCCCATATCGGGTCGTTGGAGCTGAATAGATATTATTGCCACTGGTAAATAAGGAAATTTCTATTTTAAATCATAACCTAGTATAATAATAGGAGGTCCTTGTCAATTCCAAGATTCAATATTTGCGACAATCCTATTACGTCTGTTGACTTGGTAAGTTTTTCCAATCGGCTTACTGCCTGCCGGCCCGAAGACGAGGCGAAGCTTCATAAAGGATTATTATGTCGCCTTTATTTGTACAGAACGGGTTCTGTGATTTATTTTGAGAGATCAGATTTTCTCACTGCGAAATTTTTAATGGCGGTTTCTCAGCATTTTAAACATACATACACATACATACATACCTTCACGCCTTCATTCCCAGAGTGGGGTAGGCAGAGCTACACAATTACCAACAACTCTAAAAACTTGTTGATAACTCTGTAACCACAATTTGCACAATTAGGCTAAGATGTTTAACAGTGTATATTAGTGACAAGTAGCAAGCCAATCGCCTAACAGTACTACAAGCCTTTATTTCCTTAGTCGCCTCTTACGACTTCCACGGGAAGACATGGAGTGGCGCAATTCTAAGCCGGAAATCACACGGCATACAGGTTGCACTCAACTATTTGAACTGTTATTGCCTTTTATAATTTAAGAAATGGCTTTAATGTACATTTATTTATATTTAGAATTCAACAATAACACAATTAAAAATTAAAACTAAACGTATTTAAATTAAAATAAAAGTAAGCCAATCAAATATGAAAGACATCAATAATAATCACCACTATAAAAATAACACCCCCTCTAGCAGGTCCGCTCGCGGCATGGTCCCTATGACACTGGCTGCATTACCTCTCTGAATAGCTAGCCCAATCCTTTGGAGAGGTAATCACCAGCTCTAAGATCTCTGGAGGAGTCTATGAGCCGGGATGACAGACCTTAAACCAGCTAACCAATTTATTAAAATCAGGAGAAATCATTTATGTGGTTTTGATACAGTGAAAATCCTCAAGGGTGGGGGTGATTACTAAGGGTGTAAAAGGGGGTTGAAGGTACCTTTTTTCAGATTTTTGCTCGTACCTAGAATATCTGTACAAATATCACTATGAATACTTCTGACAAAAGTGTCTACATACAATTTTCTACATGCTTTATTCATTTTGTTAACCCTTAAGATATATAAATTAAGAAGTAAAAACGAAATAGGTTTTATTTTTTTATTCGCAAAATAGAACAAACAAATCAATTCGTCTTTATTGTGTTACTTTTCGTCTTCTCCATCATTCTATTTTCGTAAACTGGTTCTGACGGCGACGTCACTTTGTCAGGTAGCAGAATAATCAATATTGCGTTCCACTTGACGTATTTTGTTTTGAAACTGTTTTTTTTTCTTTTGAAACAGCGAGAACTAACCACCACACCAAAATATTTGTGTGGGAAGCATACACAATCTAAACAATTAAGGGATATTTCAGAATCCTATCAGTTTAAAACAAGTATTGACCGTCCTTAATCAATATTGAATTGATAGGCAGACTGATCAAACTGGTCTTACTATGTACTTACCTAAATTAATTGATTTAGTTTATTTAACCTGGTATGTGATATCGGTCTAACTAGGTTAACGCTTCCTCAGACTTTAAAACACCTTTGAGGTTAGAAAAGATACTTAACGCTAACGTAAATTATTTTCGAAAACTGACCAAATGTATGGAATTAACGTAGGCGCTCGACGCAACCGTCTGACAGCTCACGTCAATCCTATACATATTGGATAATGATAACGAACGCTAAATACATCCTGAGGACTAATTGCCTAACACACTTGCAATCACAATCTCAATCAAATTGCAATCACGTTTTCATTTTGACAGTCCGAAGGCGAGTCTGCTGTCAAAATGAAAACAATTGTTGCACTTTGAAGTCGATTGCGAATGCGAAAGGCAATAGCGATGCTGTCTAGTGCTTTTGTTTCCGATGATTTCGCAGCATTCGGCATCTGTATAGACTTATTTTTCTGTTTCAGGTCGAATCTCCAAGGATATATGGCGAATGGTAAGTAACTTGGACGGTCTTTATATGAATCCCCAAGGCCTTCCACAAGGTGGACTGACGATCTGATAAAGGTCGCGGGAAACCGCTGGATGACAGCAGCAGAGGACTGATCGTTGTGGAAAACCTTAGGGAAGGCGTTTGTCCAGCAGGGGACGTCTTGTGGCTGATGATGATAATGATGATGATGATGATATTGATAATATGAATAAATTACTACTCATATAACCTCTACATATTTGCTAAAGAAATAGTTCCTTTCTATTTTACATTGTTGAACCAATCATCATCAATCACCTCAGTCCTCAGGGTTGGCAACACATTTAGAGTCTTAGGATTGTTGTCTTAAGAATGTATGTCTATGGGGTCACTGATCCCACTTACCATCACGTGGCATGTGTGTGTGCGGTCTCCTTGTCATAAAAAGTAAAAATTAAACAGTCCATTTTTGTTTTTTTTTTTAATGACGTGTATTACGGAACGAGCTCTAGCCACTTGGTAAGTACGATCTGAAACTCATACTGCCCTCATAAGTCAAAAGGTGATATCTCAAATTCATAGCCAAAGCAGATTAAATCTTTTACCGTTAGTAATAAGGTTCCTTTTGCTACAGGAGTTTGGTTTGAGATACTACCATTTGTCATAGCATGGCAGCATAGACATATGGACTCGCAAGACTTAAGTGAAATATCTTTATACTGTTGGAATCAACAATAATAGTACAGTAATAAGTACGTCAGTATAATTATGCGGAGTACGCTCTATCCTAATCTAACATTGTGAGTGGCAATTCTAAATAGATATTACATAGTGAAGATAATTAACCAAAGTGAATTTAGTTTAGTTAAAATTAAGTGAAGTTGGTTCAGCTTGGCTACTTCGTAATTGCTTTTATACATTAAATGAATATTTAAATCATGAGACTAGGAAGAATATTTAATTAGTAAAAAATTAGCATGTCGTATTGTCGACGGAATGCCTGATCTGTGTATTTTAAGACCTTGTGTTACACATTTTAGCAAATAAATAAATTTATTTATTGATTGATTGAATAACGGGCGGTCTTATAGCTAAATAGCGAAAAAAAACAGATGGGTAGAAATACAAACGGTGCAAACTGAATTAAACCACATAAAAAAAAAACCTTTGAATAAATACAAATAGGTACGTAATTAAGAAATATTAAGAACATTAATACATAGGTACAGATATAAACAGCATACTGTATATAATGATTCTGTACTTTTATTAAATATAACTGTAATAAGTTTAAGTAATACAGCGTGTTTATTTTCGATGACTGACATTTTACTAGGTATATTCACAGGAACGAACGAACTATTTTATCTATAAGTTTTGAGAATTGTTGGTAATCCTGCTCTGCCTAGACCACTCTGAAAATGAAGGTGTTATGATGTATAACTTTAATAATTTAACTAATTATTCCACACCCTTTAGTCAACATACTTAATTTTAACAGCACAACTAAAACTCAATCACGGCAAAGCTTGATCTCCATATAAAATAAACCTTTGGCACGGAACGTCCGTAACCATATAAACTACATACATAGATTCTAACACCTTCCCAAACTGCATCCGAACTGCAGTTAAACCCCCCGTAAACGTAATATTGCTGCGGTCACACTCCACTCGAATTCTGATTACACTGTGCCGCAATGACGCATGGTGCATTTTTATAATGTTTATACATATAGCGTAAATGAAGTTTGTTTTTTCAATTACTTTTTACGTAATTAAAAATGTTTCTTATTAGTTGCATGGTTTTTAATTACTTACTAGGTATCGTTTTTCCTGTACTTTGAAAATCTGTTCTTTGGTGAGATTACATTTAACAAAATATCAAGGTTATTGAAAATAAACACGCTGTGTTATTGTAATGAGCATAGGCATCAGTATAGGGTTAAGTCCATTTGTTTAACACTGTCCCCTGATATTTATCAATTTTATTGCAAACATTTCAACAAATAAAAACATATTTGTAAACCGTTGTATCGTTGTAATGAAAAGTTTACAAATATTAACTCCTAAAGAACTTACATCAATATTAAATAGACATTAGGCTGTTGTTTTAGTCTTCATTAACATATGCCGAATAAAAAATTAAAAAAAACAACGTTCAAAGTACGCATAATGAATTTAGATGCAATGGCATTTAAAAAAACCGACCGAATATACTTTTAAAAAATTCAAAATATATTCAACTTCATACTACGTGTATAGCTACGTATTTGTTTCTGTGAATTGGCATTGACTTGGGGCATTAAGTATATTAGCAACCTTAACCACTTACGTCGTCGTATGTGGCATGCGGCATTATGTGGCACATGTAGCACGCTATGGCGTGGCTAGACGTACCCTGCGGCACTTGCGAGCCTTAATGGCGCTCTCGTAATTAAATTGAAATCTCGATCACTCGAGTCATTTGGATGCGTGTGTGTAGATGGGGCCTTTACTCGTTTTTAGTGCATACATCTACATACATATACAGTATTTGTCTTCCATGCGAACATGTACAGGGTTATCGGTAAGTCGACCTATTCCCCTCTAGGGGTTATGGGAGAGGTCATTTGCAATCATTTTAGTCCCATAATAGCCTATGCAAAAGTGAACCATTTCTGAGATAATTTAAATTTAAGTTTTTTGCTAAAAAAAGTCAGGAAAACTTCTTAAAAAAATTACAAAAAAAAATTGCACTATAATAATTTTTGTATAGCTTTTGTATAAGGTTAACTTGCCGTTCTTATGCAATATTAAAAGTAGAATAATCTGTACGCGATTCGGAATGCAGCATGTTTTTTTATCAGTTTATCCAACGTATTAAATGACACAAAAACAGAAAAACTTACTAACTTTTGTGTAGGGTATTATGGGACCAAAATGATTGCAAATGATCTCCCCCATAACCCCTAGAGGGGAATAGGTCCACTTACCAACAACCCTATATATTAAGGGCTGAAGCTATTTAAGCCCTAATAAATATACATACATACATACATACCTTCATTCCCAGAGGGGGGTAGGCAGAGCTACAGAATTACCAACAACTCTAAAAACTTGTTGATAACTCTGTAACCACAATTTGCACAATTAGGCTAAGATGTTTAACAGTGTATATTAGTGACAGGTAGCAAGCCCATCGCCTAACAGTACTTAACTACTACAAGCCTTTATTCCCTTAGTCGCCTCTTACGACTTCCACGGGAAGACATGGAGTGGCACAATTCTAAGCCGGCAACCACACGGCACAATAATATAATAATAATAATAATTATATATTTGACGACGCGTTTAACTTGGCAGTGACACGGCGTTCGACGCTAGTAGGTAGTCCCGAGTTCGATTTCCGGCATGGGCAAGTAGTTGTGTGATGATCACGAGTATTTGTTCCTTAATCATATATTATTATGTTTTCTATGTGTTTAAGAATGTATTTATCTATTTATGTATGTTTATTACCATGACATACTCAAGCAGCTCAGTGTATGTTGAGAGAAAGGGACAGAGCTATACCAGTTATATATCTCTGTCCCTTTCTCTCAATCTCTACCGAACTGCTTTAGTATGTCATGTTAACCCCCCAAAGAACCATAGAAATTGGCAATCTCAAGACTACAATCCGAAGGCAGATGCGTTGCCAGCCTTGAGAATTAAGATTTAATTCTTTTTTGCCATGCATTAAGCAATTTTAATGAAATCAATAATTAATTGGAACTATTGAAATGAAGAAAAATAAAATCCATCAGATTAACCGTAAACCGCCAGTGATTGGCCGCTGCTGCCCACGAACCGGATAAACCGGCGTGTACCGGATCAAACCGGATTTGAGCAGTTTCGCATAAATTCTGAACTTACGCAGCTTGTTACGTAACGTATGGCTGACGGCGCTTTTAATTGGTCGATTTAGGAACACTAGATTTAGTAGATGTTCTTTATAGGATATTGGCTTTGTGTTTGTAAGTTTTTATAGTACATTAGTTTCCAGAAACTGGGCCTTCCTGGACGAGTATGACTTGAAAGTCTGAGCCGTCGAGGCATGTATAGTGTTGTTCTCAAAAATAAAACAAGTAGATTGAATAAAAAAACATACAATGATAAAAAGATTCGTAATAAATTACTTATCTACATTTTGTTAATTACCTACAATTCTACAAAAAAACACCAAACGATAAATTTATTCACTCGCTCTTTTTACAGCATACATTCTGGCAACACTGACCTCGTTCATGACAATTTATTTTTTGTTAAAAGGACCGCGTTACAGTGTCAAACTGCCAGTCTCAGGAGGGCTTTCCAGTTTTCCATATTAATTATGAATGTAACAAAAATATGAATAAGTATGTTGATTATAAAACGAATAATGTTGACCATCGTGCTTACATCTTGAACATTTTCAACTGTCACAGGTCAGTACAGATAGTTCCAAATTCAAATAATACGGTATACTTATTGTGAAACTTCAACACTTACTTATTGATTCCAAATTCAAAATCAATCGTTTTTACCGGACACTTTCGAAGTGGTCTCTATTACTGGTTTTATGGCAAGATTACATCGATTTTTTGAGAGAATTATATATAATTATGCATTACAAAACTTAATAGTTAAACGTTACTATTTTCAAATAGGGGTTATCGCTGGATTTAGCGTATCAAAGAAATAATAAGGAGGCTTTATTTATTTACTTGATAACCTATTTTACTAACGCAAACGTATCTAAATAAAACTATAAACTCTACATTCAAAGCGAAAAATGCAATGTTGAATTATTTCATAAATTATTTTATTGTTTTTTTGTCCGTGTGAAATTAACATTTATAAACACTTGACTTATTATAAGACCTCCAAAAATTTTACTACTAGAACTTCTATTTTATTTAATTTTATTTTAAAATTTCCAAAACAAACCGAACTCTCATGTTAATTAACGTTAAATTTCAATTTAAAAATTCAACGTTATTGCGTCACAAAATCTTAAAATTTCATCAGGTGACGACCGCTGAAATCTGGCTCAAACCGCTTTTGACCGGTTTAAAGCGGATTCTACCGGATTAAAAGTTGTTAGTGACGTAAGACGTACAAACAATAAGAGAAATGGATGGCCCGGAAACATGATTCCTGTTTTGCTAAATTGGTTACTATAATTATGTAAGTCTCTCTAACCATTATTTCATTAACATTATAGGGTTCCGTAGCCAAAATGGCAAAAATTTAACTCTTATAGTTTCGTCTTCGTAATCGAAACTAAAACCGCAATAGGTAAAGTTATGAAATTTTAAGTAAAGGTATCTTGAAGAAGCCACTAATTAGTTTCGTAGTTAAGTAGGTAACGATTTTTTTTTTCTAAGGGGGCAACAGAAGATGAAAACGAATTTTTTGAGCAAAAATCATCGAGTGGCACATATTTTCGGAAATAATCGCTCCGACATACCTACATACACATCATCATCATTCCCAGAGTGGGGTAGGCAGAGCTAAAGAATTACCAACAAGTCTTAAAACTTCTTGATAATTCTGTAACCACATTTTGCACAAGTAGGCTAAGATGTTTCCCAGTGTATTAGTGACAGGTGGCAAGCCCATCGCCTAATAGTACTGCAAGCCTTTATTCCCTTAGTCGCCTCTTACGACATCCACGGGAAGATATGGAGTGGCACTATTCTAACCCGGTAACCACACGGGAAGTGAAAACGAATTTTTGGAGCATAAATCATCGAGTACATATTTTCGGAAATAATCGCTCCGAAAGTTGCATAAATTGTGCTCGTGTGCGTTATTGAGTAATTGCTGAAAAACTGCACTTCTTAACAAAAGGACGTAAGTGCCATGAAGATACGCTAGTGCACTTTTCCAACTTTGTATTTATTGAGATAGATTTTTGTTTGTAGTAACGGGGGAACCCTACACAGCAGTACGACATACGCATGCCCGGTTTTTTAAATTGAGTTATAGAGGCTATAAATTGGGAGGCTGGACTAATACTGAACACAACGGTTTAGCCCGTAATCCTTGTTTTGGCTAATGACTAGACATCGTATATGTACATCCGTGGTCTTTCATAAGCGTAGCGACTACCGTTTTCCCAATTAAGACTTACCAAATTTAAAAATCAGGGGACTATGTCACATAGATTTTGATATTGACTTCATCTCAAACTAGCACTACGCCGTGGACCTGGAACGCGAATACGCGTTTTAACAGTATGCGAGCTTAGTATATAAAACAATAGATGCGGTTCTTAGACTAAGACTTGGACAAACAGCATGACAGCGGTGCTACGATCAGTGTAACTATAAAAGTGTCATAAGTAGTTGTTAAGGAAAGTAATATTAAACTAGTAGATTCACTCCATATTACCGACGGTTAAAAGAGCCCTCATGTGGCCAATTTACTGAAAAAATATTATGAATTTCAAATTTGAATTTTGAAATCTGTTGGAACTAATATTGGGTAACTAACTTTGGAGTCATATTGATTGTCGCTCGAGAGTTTTTAGTAATTCCGCCTTAATCAAAGCTTAGCCTTATTAAATGCAGCGTGCAGATTATTGTGTACCAATATAGAGCGTATAGAGTAGATAGAGTGTTTCAAGCGATATATTGGTTACAATGTATAAAAAACAGAATTATCAACTACTTTTTATAGTTGTAATTCTGTAGCTCTGCCTAGCCCACTCTGGGATTACAGGCGCGAAGGTATGTATGTATGTATTTATATATAAAAAAATGTTGTTCCAAAGTCTTCGATGTTTTCTATGTATGTAAGTTTTTATTTCTCTATGTAAGTATTTATAATCGTTGTCTAGTACCCATAATACAAGCCTAGAGCTCAGTTTGGGACTTAATTTTTGTGAGATTGTCCCTCCCTGAGGAAACACAGAAGAATAGAGCGAATTCCACTCTTTACGAGTTGTAACGTTAACGAATAACGATATGGAACCAGAATTGCCAACTTGTCTGTGATGTTAACATATTTTCTCGTTATAACAAAGCGATTGACATATTTTTGCGCTGAGATCGTTGGAAGGACGGGAAATGCTTGTGACCCCGGATAATTGGATGACCCGGCCTTTATACAAATCGACGATATGCTGCCTCTTACGGCAAAATGGTGTGAGGAAAGCAACAAATGGTGTAACATACTTGAACATTTGCATAATGTTAACAAGGGAAACCACAGTTTTGAAAATGATAATGAGTCAAAACGTCGTGCAAACAAACATACAAACATAATCATCTTATAATAAAATTGACTAGATTTTACAGTAACCTTTGAGTAAAATTTGCTAGCGTTAATATTTAGATTACTGTTTTAATTTTTTCCAACCTGTACTCTGAATTACTTTATCGTGTACTAGCGACCCGCCCGCGGCTTCGCCCGCGTGGAATGTATTATACATATAAACCTTCCTTAAGAATCACTCTATCTATTAAAAAAAACCGCATCAAAATCCGTTGCGTAGTTTTAAAGATTTAAGCATACATAGGGACAGACAGCGCAAGCGACTTTGTTTTATACTATGTAGTGAAGTATACATGATTTAATATATAGCTGTCGTTACTGATATAACGTTTGGAAATCATTGCATTATTAAATCTTGTAGTTTTTGAGGCCTTTAGCGACTAACAAACTAACAAATAAAAAAATATTTTTATGTATGTACTTAAAATAGGTATTTCATTAACACGTTTTTAACATCATTGTTAGTGACCGGCTAACAAAATAAGCGTATATAGCTTAGTTTGGGACTGCATAAAATAATCATTTAATTCCTATTTATTTGGTTATATCAATGCATGTTCACTGCACTATATTTTTGGTATTCTCGTACCACGACTACATTGCCATTTTTAAAATTGCATATAGAATATGCCAGTTTGCATGTAAAACATACATTGCACCTGCGCTGGGAGATTTGGCCGGCAAGCGGATTGCATCTGCCTAATCCGCAGCTGCTATTGCAGTTTGCAGTGCACTGCAGTTCGCGGGGCTTATTTCCGATAGTTTGGCGTAATTAATAGTGTTTTTTTACTTAAGCGGATTTAGATAGGAGGTTGTTTATTTCTGGCAGAAGCTCGTATTTTATTTTTGCTAGTTTTTACGGTGATGATAAATGTTATGATTAGTTTTTCATAAGAAACGGTAACTTTAGTTAAGTGAGTCACGAATTCATACATTTATATAGTGCCTTCATACTCCAATAGGAAGTACTTCAAATATAATAAACGAAGCAGAATTAATCCTCACCCGTTACTAATATGGTTGCACTTGCTACGGAGTTTTGTCTGAGGTACCAACACTTATCTCATTGCAGAAGGTATACTTTAATTTTCGTGATTCACCTAACTAACGTTACGGTTTCTTAACTTTAGTCTTTAACTAAGGAGATTTTTTGAAACCATTAAAATAAAAAGTACCAACATCACAGTCACTTAAAACACTTCCACTGGTTAACTTATTATTAAATATTTCTCGCATCCATGTCCTTAAGTATGATAAAAAGTTACACATTTACATAAAAAAAATATTTGGACAAAATTAGGCAAACTGTATTAATATTCGTGAAGACCTGGATAAACTATACTTTCTTTTGTATGTAAAAGAACTTAACGCAGGCAAATTCGCTAATAAAGCCTATTAAAAATACCATTACCAGCGCAATTTTCACGACAATATGCATAATTCCTAAGTGTACCTAGAAACTTACGCCGTGAGCACATAGGTAGTTGCCAACTTTATGTATACGCGCGTATAGTTACAGCATTTGGTATGCTTAGAGCACATTACGTATGCCACGGCCTGACATTTATTGGTGTGCTCCACTTGGCACTCCACTAGCAAAGCTTAAAGACACTCGGTAGAAAATATATGCTTAATGACGTTTATGCGGTAGCAAAATTAATAAAATAATTTTATTTTAATTGTAATTTAAATGAAAATCGTTTTCGTTTTCAATTGTAAGATGCGTAGTGGTATTATTTCTTAACAATATTTATAACGTAGAAACCGTTTTTTTATTGAGCTCTGACATGTTTACATCGAATTAGAGATCATAAAAGAAATTAGAAATGATTAATGATCAATCAAAATATCTCCCTGGCTATCTATGACCAAGATTTTAACTGTCTTATTGCATGCTCGAAAATTTAATAACTACTTAAAAAAAAAATTTTTTACTTAACCCTCAGTAGTCGCTTTAAACGACAATAATAAATGCATATTCTGTTACTAGTCTTAAAGTTAAAAATTACCATAATCACCTTAATTTATGGCGTACGTATACGAGTAAATGTGTCAAATATTTGCCCATTTGCCTCTATGCCATGAAAAAGAGCTTACAAAGCAAAAGATCCAAGGGGAGCGAACCAGCCAGCGCTTGGTTAGAGGTGCTTGAATATTTATGAAGAGAGCTGTCCAATCTTGTAATGAGAGCCACTGAGCACACGAGGGCGTGACACGAATCATCCTGTACATTATGTTATTGCGTTTTAGGTGCCACAAATATGTTTCGCATTTTTCTGGGCCTACCCGTATTGCAATTTACGACTCGGCAGTCAACTGTCAACTCTCTGTCAACTTAACAAGAGTTATCATAACAGTACCATTACAATAGGATGTATTAGAAAATGTGGAATAGAGGCTCTGGGTTCGATGCATTGAGCGCTATGACCAGGAGTCGCACTTTTGGTGCCGATGTCGACAATTTTCGTACAGGATGATTAAAAATAATAGACTACCTACTATTGAAAGCATGAAGTTCAGTTTTGATCAAGTATCGCCGAACAATTTCTGCATCAACTTTCTCTTTCACTTTCATATATTTTTACTCATTTGTAATTCAGCTAATTGTTACGAAATTGTTTCAAAAATCTACTTATAGGTACTTAGGGCACAACTAAAATAACATCTTCTTTCAATCGCGGCAAGTTCCACAAAATTTCAAGCAACATGCTAACATGTTCGAGACACAGTTCCAGAGACAGTTATAGTGCAAGAGTAGTAAATCAAGTAGGTATACTATACAGAAATATCGATTCCTTTAATGACCAGGGAGTTTAACTGCTCCTTTCATTTGTCGATAACGAACCCTTTGAACTGAGTTAGCTTCACATGCCGTCACTGTCTTCCGACGTTAGAAGAAAAGGGATAACTTTACTTTACTTTCACACCCATTTGATTGGTCTGCATTAATAAGCCAAAAGGCAGTATCTCAAATTCAGTAGCCTAGGTAGATTCAATCCTCTCGTGTTGGTAATAAGGGTGCACTTGCCACAAGAGTTTTGTCTGAGATATCGCCATTTATCTTGGCAGGGCAGTGGTGCGTTTTTCGAAACCTTTTTATGGTTCCGTTCTAAATTCATTAATTTAACAATTTTCATGTTAAATGATTATTGTAAAATAAATATTTTAACAATAGTCATTAAACCAGATTAAAAATATAAAGACTTGTTGATGAAATTATCATTAACCAACTGTAATTTACGTGACTGGTGCGTAATGATAGGCATTATAACACGACAACACGATTGTTGAGTATAAAAGAAACCTTAAATAATTCAAATATAGAAAATAATGAAATCTGTCAAAGAAATTCTAATCACGTAACAGTTATTATGTTTCTAGTACTTAATAAACTTAAAATTATCCTTGTAATATTTGAAACTTTAACATAACTTAACTTTTGGCTGCTTAATTTGTTTAACATTCGGGCCATACGGACGAGTCTGATATTTTTGGTGGTTTATTGACGATCAGTTACATACACAAGATTAACTACTTTCTTTTTCCGCGAATCGCAACACTTTTTCAACCTAGCGGGAATTTTCTAACTTACTTTTAAAATCGGATTTCAAAGTTTCGTTATCTCTATCCCTGTCACTCGTTATTCAAGAATAAATGGAGAGAAAGGGATGGAACTAACGTAACTTCAAACTTCGATTTTGTAAGTAGAGCCTCTGGGGTCGATGAGCGTTGCACAGTATTGGTTGTAGCTATGTAATGACTTACAAGACCATGACCACAGATAAGGTACCTGATTGATTATTATAACACCGAGGCTGATAAAGCGGTTGCTGGATTTGACGTAATGTTGGTCATACGCATTTCACATGGCATCAACGCGCTGTAAGGAAATTAAAATAAAAAACCGGCCAAGTGCGAATCTATAAATAATCACGTTTGTTGTATGGGAGCCCTACTAAAATATGCATTTTATTCTGTTTTTAGTATTTGTTGTTACAACGGCAACCGAAATACATCATTTGTGAAAATTTCAACTGTTTAGCTATCACGGTTCATGAGATACAGCCTAATGACAGACAGACACATGGACTGGGTGGAATAGGGTCCCGTTTTTACCCTTTGGGTACGGAATCCTAAAAGCCTTTATTATACTTAGATTAAGCCTATCTTGCTCTGATATCGTCAACATACTACCAAGCCAGCTTGTACAGTCAGCTGCAGAGAAAGGGATACCCCCCTCCTGGTAAAGATCGATTTTTTTCAAAAATCTGTGGTTAAATTTATATGATTTTTCGGTGAATTTAAGATTTTACTATTGTCTACACATAAACTCAAAATCATTTAAATCTAACCACAGGTTTTCGAAAAAAAACAGTCCTTACCAGGAGGGGGATATCCTTTTCTCTGCAGCTGACTGTACTACCAAGTGAATAGGAGATGTCATTACGTCAACAATGTGATTATTTCATTACGTTAAAAGAAAAATGGCTTTTATAATGAAAACAAAAATGGAAGTCGTTTATCAACTTCAAGATTACGGAACCCTAAGCGCGCTAAAACGGTCGCGCTTGGCTTCTTCTTCCCACTTAATATTCCACCTAGCAGATAGCGGTCAGCTACACCTATGCCAGTCCGTCTTGATAAATAATGCAGTACCGCAATGTATTAGAGTACCGCTAAATATTTATAAGGCCCAATCTACTAATGAACTTTACGGGAATATTCTATATGTCTGTCTGAATACAAAACATTAATTGTGAAAGTGGAAGTTAATTTAATTTTTGTGGTTGTATGCTGTCAAATGTCATGTATGTTCACAAAAGAAAAGAAACAATACAATGAAGATGAAAAAAAATGTGCAAAGGCGAAGTAATTCCTTTAAGGGATCTGGGGTCCCAGACAAGATGCATTACGCCGACTCGCTTTTCTATTCGTTTCGTTTTTAAACCAATCGCTTCACTTGTAGATGACGTGATACGAAAAGTCACGTGATCTGGCAGTGACGCGATTGGTTTAAAAACGAAACGAATAGAAAAGCGAGTTGGCGTAATGCATCTTGTTTGGGGCCCCTGTTTTAGCTAACTTTTCAGAAAAGTTAAAGATTTTGCATCGAGTCAGTAAGTGTACAAATTTGAGAGCCTCTCGTTTCGTCAAAAAGTTTTTGCCAAACTGATTCATTTCCCAAACATATCATTTGACCAAATTGCTACTTTTCTAAAACTGTTAATATTTCAGGATTAATTTCAGAACCATCGTGTAGAACCCTATAGATTAGGTTAGGTTAGTTTCATAGAAATCCTGAAATATTTGGGTGGATCAACTTTTTGTTGTTGTTATTCTGTCCCGTAAGCCAGGAGACAACAGTGATAGAGTTTCTTAGAAAAAATGTTATGATATATACTTCCAGCACACTCAGGAGAAAGGCCATACAAGAATGGGTGTGTAGTTGCCAATACAACAGTTTTTTAGTGGACTTATATCCTTTGAAATCTTAGTTTTAAAGAGTGACCCAGGAGACGTCACCATGCCAACGAGCTACAAAGAAAAGTTGATTGACCCATTTACAGTTGCGGAAAAAAAAGCGTTTGTCAAAATGATATTTTTGGGAAATGAATCAGTTTGGCAAAAACTTCTTGACGAAACGAAGTAACCCTACAAATTTATTTAGGAGAAGAACATAAAATTAAACTAACCAATTAAACCTACACTACCGCCAAATTATATAACACCTTTGTACTTACATCTCATCCGAGAACCGACATATGACTCACCAAAATTAACAACCAATCAAGAACTAGTTGACCAATAGTATTGATATTACTCAATTTGTTAGCTGATTAAATAATGTTGAAAATGGTATACAGGGTGGAAAAAATCTATGGGCCCCTCTAACTACCTTAAATCCTTTAGTTAGCTCACTTTACTGAAAGGATACATTCCTTTATTTATTTAAATTAACAAAACTGCATTTAACGATTTTTTAAATGTGGCTTGTCTCACCCGGGACGCGAACCAACTAAAAATAAAAATCCAGGATAAAATTTGTTCTTGATACGCCATTATTACAGAAAATTACGGAATTAAAGCAAAACAAAACAAAATTTGAAATTCGAACGAATACCTACTTCTTTTTTATAGTTTTTAAAATGTTATCGTTCGAATTTCAAATTTGTTGCCCCGCGTTGCAAAAAAGTGCGTGCCATTATTAAACTTTCGTCCGAACGAACGTCTAGTGTAAGAAGGAATCGTGCTGTGCATAGATTTATTATTACTATTTAGCGATTTTGTTATCCAATACTTCAACAAGGTACTTAGAGATAAATAACATTAGCAAGCTTGTACTTCACACAATGTCTTTAGATGTTGAAGTGATAAGAAAATGATAACGTGTCATTTACTTATTACAAGTGAACAGTACTAGGTAAGTATTGTTAGTAAAGAACTTGTTATAAATATTATTCATGGGCATCTCGTAAAACATTTATGAGTGTAAGACCAAATGTTTATTAGACAAATTTTATGCTGAACAATAATCCTAACGCTTCGTATGATAAAATAGCGAGGGTTTTTTTTATTTTTAGTTGGTTCGAATCCCGGGCAAAATTAAAAAAAACGTTATATGCAGTTTTGTTTCTTTTTAAAAATAAACGAATGTTTCCTTTCAGTAAAATGAGCTAACTAAAGGATTTAAGGTAGTTCCCCTCCAGGGCCCATAGATTTTTTCCACCCTGTATAAAAAATGTTTGTACATATCATAGTTTGAAAATGTTTAGAAATTTAAAATTAGAAATTAGAAATTATTTAGTAATTAAAAAACCATTGCTGACGTGCTCATACAAATCTCGTAAAAGGGCGATTCTTAAATGGATTGTATATAGTTAAGGACTAAATTAAAAAACGTTAACTTTTCCACTGAGTTACAAATTTAGCTGTACTGTTATTAAGACAAATGGTGGTATCTCAGCCAAAATTCCTGTAGCAAATGCAAGCATATTACTAACGGGTGAGGATTGAATCTATTTCATTTATTTAATTTAAGATACTGCTAATATTCGCTGAGAGGTAGTATGACTGATGTACGACTAATTTTCGTAACTCAGCGGTAAAGTTAACATTTCTTAATTTTAGTCCCTAACTAGGTACAAACTTTTAAAAAAATGCCCAAAATTAGTATAAGCATTCCTCCTAAAATATACCCAGCGTGCAGTGACACCTGCGACGCTAAGACGAATCTAACGACCCCTCGCTTGTCGAAATCCGGCCATCCGTTTCTTCTCACACTAAGGGCGATTGTGCACTACAAGGAATTTTACCGTCCGGTAGTCCGGTTTTTTATGGTTACGCAATAAATACTAACCCATAAGGACTAGTTTGTGCAAAATCGGACTGCCGGACATTAAAATTCCGTGTAGTGCACAATCGCCCTAATACGAGGGAAAAAACCCACACGAATAAATACAAGTCAAAAACATTACCCTCCTCCTCTTTCGGCAATCGGGTAAGAAGGGAACACATTCAAATATCTACATAAATGGATAATGGTTTTTGAAAAATCATATCACTTGATTAACTTTATGATACCATATGTATGTATATACATATTATTATTATTCAAAGAGGTTGCTATAAAATTCATTAGTTTTGATCGCGACGTAAAGGCGACAGAAAGGCAGCCTAAATAAAATAATTTCATACATACATACATACGTACATATCGTCACGCCTGTAATCCCAGAGTGGGGTAGGCAGAGCTACAGAATTACATACAACTTTAAAAAGTTGTTGATAAATCAGTAACCACTTTTTGCAAAATTAGGATAACATTTTACAAGCGAATTAGTGACAGGTTGCAAGCCCATCGCCTAAAAGTACTGCAAGCCTATATTCCCTTAGTCGCCTCTTACGACATCCACGGGAAGACATGGAGAAATGAATGAATGAAGGGAAATAATTTCATTCGTTATAAAATTACACCACATCTACCATTAAATGACAAGGTATGTCCATGTTATGCAAATTCTGAAAACAGCTCACCCCTGCTGAGCTCTGCTTATCTATACTCTTCCAAAAAGTACTATGCAGTTAACCGCCTTCTTTGATATTACGGCAGTTCAGAGCTGCTCGCATCCATCGAATTCCTGCGATCTTCACCATGCCTATAATATTCCCTAAATTCCTCATGGGTCCGCTCATCTGATTCTGACTAAACCCTATAAAAGAGAAAAATAATTTGCAAAATCAGTCGTCAAAAATCGCTGAACATAATATCAGCCCAATGGAATCCTGACCGACCATAGAACTATATCACAGTGACGTTATGATTCAAGTCATAAGGAGTGCCAAACAGATGGTTTTATCATGTCACTGTGACACCGTGCTATGGTGGATCAGCATTTCATTGGGCTGATAGGTAGTACATTAAAAAACCATCAAAAACAACTACTAATAAAACTAATACTAATACATCTCCGACAAATTGTAGGGTATTAGTTCCTGTCGCCCTCACTAGATGTCGCTCAATTTCTAACTTCAGATAATCCCATGTCTGTAGCGTGTCGTGATCGGAGCCAACGACGGTCGGACGACGGTCGGACGACTTGAGCCAGGCTTATTAGACAAGAGACAAAATGGTTTTCATTTGTCAATTTTGTGTGTGAAATAACTGGGTGGTTGTTTTATTGTTGAATTGTATGTTTTGTTTTTTATAAGGTTTTATTTAGATGAATGAATTTTGTAAGTCAATTTTGAACCAGGGGGTTTATTTTGACATGGCTATGCAGTTCATTTTACGGCGAGTGTAAAGGACAGAACTATAGCAATTTTATAGCTCTATCCTTTTCTATCCCCGTAAAGTGAACTGTAAACCTATGTCATAGCTATTGTACCATCGAGCTGACCTAATGATGGAGTTGGAAGGTGGCGACGGCATCTTTGCTGTGCTTAATATAATAAAATAAAAAAAATAATAAATAAATAATAATAAATATCAGGGGACAATGTCACACCAATTAACCTAGTCCCAATTTAAGCTCTAAGCTTGTATTATGGGTACTACTTAGACAACGATATAAATACTTATATAGAGAAATATATACTTAAATACTTACATAGTAAACATCCATGACTCAGGAACAAATATTCGCGCTCATCACAAAAATATCTGCCCTTACCGGGATTTGACCCAAGACCGCTAGCTTCGTAGGCAGGGTCACTACCAACTAGGCCAGCGCGTCGTCCCCGCCGGGTTAGGACTAAAATTTCAACTTGATAAGCAGATAATGTCTGAGCGGTTTTTTTTTAGTACGGAACCGTTTGTAGGCAAAGTCAAGGAGAAGATCAAGGTCAAGGTCAAAACCAACTAGGCACATAACGTTTTTAGTAAAAAGCCCACTATAGAAAAATTGACAGACACCATCAGATCTACAGAGTAACAACCTAATCCACGTTTACACATACACACACCTACATAAACTCACGCCTTTATTCCCAGAGTGGGATAGGCAGAGCTACAGAATTACCAACAACTCTAAGAATTTGTTGATAATTCTGTAACCACATTTTGCACAATTAGGCAATATGTTTACCAGTGTATTATATTAGTGACAGGGTGCAAGCCCATCGCCTCCGCGTTTATTTTTTTATTAAAACACATCCATAGATTACATAACACATTCGGATCCAAACGATCGATAGCACCTCTTATAATATTCCGCGAAGTGTTTCTTAGTTCTTATACAATAAGGAAAACTGGCTCGATATATCAAAGACACGCCAAATAAACAAGGCTGTTTCTGGGTAATTCCGGATCCGTCGCCTTCGAGAGCCCAGTCAGCTGTGAAGACCCGTCGAATGTCTCTTCAGTCAATTATCTCGATAGCGTAATCTTGTGATATTTGGTACTCTGTCACACTTGATATATTATACGGACGCTTTTATAAGTGGTAGGTACGCGTACAGTGAATCGATTCCTGTTTTTTGCGAAGCTAAGAAATTCCGTACAGAATGCGATAACATTTTTTTCCCCTTAAACATAGTCCGTTTTTTTTTTTTGAATATGTTGTAGATATTATGTTACGTTTTCAATTCCAAGAAAATATTTCTTAAAAAGAAATTAATAAAGAAAATTAAAGTCTGAAACGTACAAACCTAGATTTTAAATCATATTAAAAAATCTTGAAAATCGGACTTGAGTTAGGGGGTGAAACACGTTATCGCCCAGAGCTAAATTTGTATGGGAAAACTTTGACGGCTACGCGATTTAAGCGTTGGTTTGTAATCCTCTTAATAATTAATAACAACCAAGCAGCGGTGTTCGCATTGTCGTGTTCCGGTGTGAGGATAAGACAACCGGTGAAATTACTAAAATCATCAACGCATGCGCAGTATTGAGAATTGAAATGTCTATCGGTGTTAGATCCCTATTACCATCTGGTGGTTTTATTATAGATACTCTTAGAAGAAGAAGAAGTCTGATATTTATCCATTTATTATAAAACACACAAATTGTACAAAAATAAAACATACAATGTAGGCAGCAGCACCAGCGAGTGATTTCTCTCTTCGCGGCATTCAAACGGACACTGGCTCAAAATGCTGTTATGTCGGACACCTACACTAAGGGAACACAAGATCTATTTTTGAAAACATGAGGATAACTAGACTACAGGCCGCGCGCAAGTTGAATGCCGAGCTTAGGAACGTGCTAGAACGGGACGGCACTATACAGTGTAGTGCAAAATGCAAGCGGGAGAGGAGAGGCGTGACGCCCTTCACTTCAGCCGCCGACTGCATTCAACTCACGCGCGGACTGTAACTTTATTATATAGATTTTCAATGTGAAAATCTTAGCTAGTAAAATAACGTGGTAACAGTGGATCACTATTTTTTAAAACTACTTAAAGTTTAAAAAATAGTGATCTACTGTTGCCACAATTACCAATTATGAAAGAAATAAAAAAAACATGATACTGTTGAATTCAGAAGCTATATTTGAGTACCTTTAAGCAGTAACATTTAAAAGAAGACTGGTTTTAATTATGTTTCAATACCTGTGACAAGGTACCAAAGTGAACAGCTGCGAGTTCGATCGTATCTCCCATACAGTCATGTAAAGTAAGTGTTCATTATTATTTTCATCTTACAACACCGTGTGCTCTATAATTGAATGGCTCATACATAAACATAAACAAAGCTATTTCTGACTTGATTCCGGTGCTGTCATTTCCCAGAAACCAGCAGTTATCTGTGAAGCCTCTTTGACTGTCTCGTCAGACAATTATCTCGACATCTTAATCTCCTGATATTGGGTCCTCTGTCACACTTGATATATTATATTTATGATCAGTTCCCCTTCGTAAAAAGTGCCATGGTTTTCTTAGGCATCACCCTTGTTTTTTTTATTTGGCTGTAGACTGGTCGAAGGCGCCTCAAGGCATTGAGTCAGTCTAATGTGTTATATTGAGCAATATTTTTACTAAGTGTATTAATCGTACCTTGACGATGTTTCTGTCTGTAAGTAGGAATGTTGTTTTACAAGTAGGTATGTACTCAATACAAAAGTAGGTGGCTTAATATAATACATACATACATACATAAACTCACGCCCTCATTCCCAAAGTGGGGTAGGCAGAGCTAAAGAATTACCAACCACTTTTAAAACTTGTTGATAATTCTGTAACTTCACTTTGCACAATTAGGCTAAGATGTTTACCAGCGTATTAGTGACAGGTTGCAAGCCCATCGCCTAACAGTACTACAAGCCTTTATGCCCTTAGTCGCCTCTTACAACATCCACGGGAAGAAATATAATATTGACATTCATAAAATTAACTTAAATTACAGTGAAACTTTAAATTCGTTCGCGCGACAGCGCAATTGGGTGACAAGTGGGCACAAGTGAACATCATCAAACAGTCTTGATACTCGCCTTGTCAACGCAGCTGACGCTCGAAACGAACTAAGTGATTAAATACGAAAGTCGAACATCTGCTCCTCAAATATCAAGATGTTTGCCGAGGCCAAATAACTTGCAAGGCAAATATTTGGACAAATACCTGCGAGAGTAATATGCCCGCGGCGGAGTTCTGGTAAGGTCGAAACATTCGATGCCATTGAGCTAGAAAACACCTTTTTTTTTTACTTTTAATTTCTTCGAACGGATGGTTGGTATTATAAAATAAAAAGGTATTTTGTACAATTTTGTTTAAGTTCAAAATTATGCATTTAAAATAAAATAACTGCACCGTATCATAGCAAACGCAATGTTATGCCACAGCAATTTTATTTTAAATGCATAATTCAATTGCCATACGTATAGCGTATTACGCAAGATATATTAATTGTTATCATATTATACGTAGATCAAACGCAAACATATTTTTGATTAAAAAAAAACAAAGTGCATTTTTTTTGTGTTTTTCAATTGGGAATTGTGACTGCGGAATAATGAAGTGTATTCAGCCAAATTTTATAAATCTAATTTGGTTCAGCGATTTAGCCGTGATTTACTTTTATTTATTTATTATGACATGTTGACAAATTTTGTTTTAATACAATGTCCCACAAAACTGTTTTTACAGTTTGACTGTGGGATCCGTGAGTCTTGGTTTACATTATGTGGGTATATATCATAGAAATTAAATATGTAATACTTAACTTAAAAATTTAAATAGAACTAAGATAATGTGTAAAAAGGACTTTCTTAAACCTATTTTTATTAGGCTCCAGTCTCACAGCCGCAGGCAAGCTGTTGAGAATGTACGGTAAGCGCTTCTCAATAAGCCTGTCCCCATAGTAATTGCTTACTCTGGGTACAGCATACTTACCCGCGGCTACCGACCTGGTGCCATGTTTTTGGTTCAATTGCGATAAGTTACTCTCCTGATTGCCATGTTGATTGACTGCTATTAAGTATTTGTGTCTAAGAGTTGCCGGTAGGATTTTGCATTTTTAAATAGTTGATGATAATCTTGTTTATATTTATTTTTAGTTTTATTGTTCACTATTTTTTTTAAAACAGCACCAGCAACACTTTTTTTCTTTTAAAACAGCAGCCAAGCTTCACGCCGAGGAGCGAATTATGAAAAAATATTCAAAAATCGAACACGGGCGGCATCACGGCCGAGGGCCCATTTTTTTTTTATTTGTTTCGCTTTCAGGACTTAAGAACTTACGTAAAATGCTGAGTAACCTAAGTAAGTAGTACCTTTTTGCTAAACAGTAAAGTAAAATAAACAGAAACATTTGTTAAAATATGTATTAATGAGTTTCATTAATCGTAGCAAATTAAAAAAGATCGATTACGGATGGCTTCCCGGTTGGCGGGCCGATATCTTTTACTAATGTCGTCACCGTAAGCGTGTTACATACATGGTACGTACTGAACAATACCTATATTTTCACACTGTTCCACCTTTGTTAATTACATGAAACTTACATATTTTGTAGATAGGTAGTTGGTTAATATTTAGTAAAAAAATGGTGATAGTACAACGAGCCTGAATTGTTATACAGGATGTTTTAATTTTTAATTTAGGTTTTTTTCTAGGAAAATAAGTAAGTTGAGGGCTCATTTTTTTTTGATAGTTTATATTGATCACATCAACATTTGTGCAAAATTTGACAATTCTCCTTTTTATACTTTTTGAGAAAATAAATAAAAACGTTTTAGGGTTAAATGAATGTCGTGGGGTTCCAGGTGGCAGTAGAGGGTTAAAAATTGGTATGAATTATTTTCATTTGACGGGGCATCAACTGATAGTAGTTTTGAACTCAAAGCTTTGGGGGCAATTTTTTAAGGCTTATCCTGCTACAGCCTTTGTTTTGAAGGTAAGACCATAGCAATCAAGAGAGTAACAAATAATTGATTCAACCAAAGACTTATATAAACATTTTAGTGTGAAAATTTTGGATTGGATATATGCGGTTCAGGACAAAAAATTAAAAAAAACGGAACCCTTATAGGATTACTCGTGCGTCTGTCTGACTGTCCGTCTGTCACAGCCCATTAACTCTGAAACTACTGGACCGATTGAGTTGAAATTCGGTACGCATAATGTAAATTGATAATCCAAACACAGAAAAGCAAAGTAAATTAATATATTTTTAAATGGGTCATTTTCGGGGGACAAATTAGGAAATTAACATAAAAAGTTTTATCATATTAAAGGGCTTCTTATTATTGTAAATTAATAGTCTTGATTTTATTCATGAGACAAGACGAAAATTGACCATTGACCCCTGATCTCCGAAAGTACTGAACCAAAAATTTTGAAAAAATCTGTAATATAGTTCATAAACTTGTAGATTACAGGAAAAGCTATAAAAATTCCATCAAAATGAAAAAAAAGGAATGTATGGTGCCCTTTCCACGCGAGTTCATCTCACACTTCGCCGGTTTTTATTTCCAAGCTTTACACGAATAAAATTCGCCAAATAGAGAAAGGAAATAACTAGCTTTACTTCCCCTGATCTGGGTAAAGTTTTTCAAGAATATCAACGAAGTAATTAGGGTTTAGGAAAGAAAAAAGTTTTGACTCGATTTACCACACTACACCGAGAGTCAGTCAATACTGTTTGCTTTGGCTCCTGAATAAACAATAAGCACCTGAGATCTCGCGCTAATGGATGTCGAGGATTACCACTGTTCTGGTTCTATATATTGTGCAAATACGGGAAAATGGATCGTATGGCGATGTCACCTTAGACTAACTTACGTATTTGTTTGTCACTTTAAATATTAACATGTAATATGCTGCAAAAACTTGAGTTCAAAAATTAAACGTGTTTTTAACACAAATAAGTTTCTAGTATTAAGTTTATTCATTCACCAAATATTTTTTAGCTGTAAATAGCACTATGGCATGAGTCGACATAGGCAATGCTAGGATCCTAATAAAAACACCCAAGTTTAAGCCGTGCCCTCACCCGCATCCCCCCTCAAAAGAGAATTCCTCATCATGTGTGAAGTCTTCATACATTCCACCAAGAAATGGTGCACATCCTCTGCTTTATTTAGCTCTACATAATTTGAACTGTCAACATTCTTCATCAAGAAACGAAACTACTAATTCTCTACTTAAAGTTATTTGGTGCTGTTTTAAGCTATTTTAGTAGGTACAAACACTTTAGTCGTGTGTATCTCAGGAACCAATCATGTCTCATGTCTTGATAGTTGACTTAAAAATTCGTTATATATACGCTTTCGTTGAAGATATTTTTCTGATTTTTAGTATTTGTAGTTTTGGCTGTAGGGGGAAGGAGGGGGGTGCACTTGACTCTACCGAACATTAGCTCTTTAAAAGTTTGTATTTCATAATCAGAGTCCTTAATCAAAAAATTGTGTTCACAAATCCACAATACTTAATAAAATACCTATCCAACGACACCCTACACTAAGGGGTACACGAGAATAAAAAATATATCCCCATGTTGCGTGTAGTTATTATTTTTTTAATTTTATTTTACCACTTTGTTGGCGTGACTTATATGTATATTCATGCCAAATTACAGTTTTCTAGTACTAAAAGTCTCTGAGCTAGGCTGCGGACGGACGGACGGACTTGTCTCCTGATATTATAAAAAAAGATATTTTATTTTCTTCCTATTTCTCTGTTGTATGTACTATTTGTTATTTCCTGAAATTTTGTTAATTTGTCTATCCTTCGGCATTGTCCTTGCTTCTTCTACCCCTAGGTTAACTGGAAGAGATCCCATATGGGATAAGTTCGCCTATGTACATTATTTATATTGATGCAAACATGTCTTGTAATTGTTTATGTGCAATAAAGAGTTTTACATACATACATACATACATACTATAAGGGTTCCTAGTTTGACTACGGAACCCTATAAAAGGGTATATATATATATATAAAGGGAGTATACTAGACTTAAACCCTTTTTCACTTGATCTTCAGAAGACGTATACCCCCAGACAATACGGGATAACTTTCCAAAAAAACTCTTATCCATAATTCACGTCCCCGGGTCCAGCGGTTTTGTGTATTGATCGATCATCAGCCAGCCAGTTTCTTCTTAAAAGCCTCTAATTTAATTTAGCGCGGTATCAAATGCGTACGCATTGACGAGACTACTCACCTGAGTCCCAACTTTTTTCACCTCACGGGACGTTCTTTGATGTTCTGAGTTGCGTTATATTTCTTCCAGTGTCAACATTTTTTGTAGAATATTTTATTATTGCTTTATTTGGACCTGCTTTGTTGTGCTGATTTAATGGAAAAATCAATGTTATGGCTTTGTTTTGTGGGTCATGGGATTTTCTAGATTAAATGAGAATTTATCTTTATTTGACTTTGAGTGTAATGCGGGCTTGGTGTTGATATGAATGTAAAGACTTTCGGTGAAATTACTAGCATAGAGGCATTCCGTCTTAGTCCCCAGGGTTGGCAGTGCATTTGCAGTCTTGTGAATGCGAATGTCTTTGGGTCACAGTTTCCACTTACCATCAGGTGGCCTGTGTGCTCGTTTGCCTTCCTATGCCATAATATTTTTTTTAACAAAATTGTCAATCGTATTCAATTAACTTTTCTTTTGTTTCAGATTCGACAAAATCAATACAAAATATCGGAGCAACGGAACTTCATCGAAGGTAAATGTCAAGTTAAGCGAATGTCATTTATAACTTGAAGGTTTCCATTAATTTCGTACGTTTCCTCTAATAAATAAATAAAAATTGACACAAAAAGCAAAAGAAAGCTTCTTGATTAATGATTAAGCTATAATGCAATAACTCAGAGCCTTTATTCTAACTTCAAACGATATTACAGTTCTTATTCACTCGATAATGATAGTCAAGTAAAGGCCCAATTGCTATGACTATGAATGTTGAACTGTAGCTATGTTACAAATGTACGCGTTTTTTATCAAATTACTTTTCTTACCTCGACAATTCAACAACAAAATTTTATTTTGAAATTTAGTCTTCAGTCAGATTTACTGCTCTTTACAAATTACCTGGGTTAAATTGACAAAATTCAAAATTGCCTTAGTTTATGTTAAATTCGTTGAAAATTATAAATAAGCTTACGCAAACCATTTTGAAACCAAAATCCTATTTTCCTTTATCATATTCACAACCGAATTAGTTTTACGAATCTCTTCAATCCTATCTCCATATTGCACGCGGCGCCATGCCCTAAGCAATATAGAAAAGTGCCTTCTTCATCCTTTCTTACCCTCAGTATAAATATACAAACACGGCTATGAATATTATGAAAGCGGAGTACAGTCACTATTGAAAAATTAACACCAAGTTAATTTAAATGCATTTATTTTACAATAGGGAATATGCATTGATTTTTTAAATTGCAGTTCTCAACAAAATACGAAAATACCGTTCGAGGAAGAGAGGGCAATAGAGAGAACTCTCTCCAGGCGGGTGTTATGCCTGGGGACCGAAGTCCATTGGGATGAAGTTGGAAGTGGTATATACTATCAGATGACTGTAGAAACTTCGTTAGCGCGATGTAGAACACTTAGTTCCGCTGTCTGACGCTGGTGACGCTAGCGAGTTGGTTGATACAAGTTGCCGTTAGATGTCGCTAGGTCGCCACGCCGTAAAAGAGATCACCAAAAGTGTAATTCAAATTAAATACGGCCAAGAAACACGGATGATACAAGCAATTTAAATTTCTAATTAGACAGAGATGCGATACGCCATGTGACGTCATATAACAGGTCGGCCATATAAACTCCATGTTAAATTTTATTTTGCTAGAAAGAGACATGAACAAATCTTTAAAGGCTATGTCTTAGTTATTTTACAGCTATTCAAATTATATTTTTGCTCAACTGTTTGTTATATTAACTACCTTTTATTCATAAATAATTCAGACAATGCATAACATAATTTATTTTAATGATACATCTTACCTTTAATAATTCACATCACTCGTACATTGCACCGCTCTTATATTATCTCAATTTACACGTCATTATTTAAACGTCGTAAAATATAATGCCTTAAGGTTTGTCCTTCCATCAAGACGTTTCTTCCTATGCCACTATTTTACAACTGGCAACGCTGCGTTTCCTGATTGGTGTTAATTGAACCAATCAGGGGAGGCAGCTAATGAGGAACTTAGTGTTGCCAACAAAATCTAAGAGTCGATATTTAAAAATGTTACTATTTAAAGACAATAAATAATTAGAAGCCCAACTCAATCAGATATAATATTTAAGCATTCAAGGTGTTTAACTATGTAAAAACGCTAACGCCATAAAAGCAATAGAAATAACATTGTTATACAAAACCATACGACTTTTATTAACTTGAATTATAATATAAGAAAACAAAATTTAATAAACTCAGTCTTGAAATTTGAAACTGAAATTGGAAGCTTTGACCCTTGTTTTGAAGGACAATATTTTCATCACAAGTTTGTATTTTAATAATCTTAGCCTACTTGTGCAAATTGTGGTTACACAGTCATCAACAAGTTTTTAGAGTTGTTGGTAATTCTGTAGCTCTACCTACCCCACTCTGGGAATGAAGGCGTGAAGGTATGTATGTATGTAAGCTTGTTTTGTTCTTTTGTTTGTATGCTTGGTTTAAATCAGGCAAGATGGATTTGAACCAGCTGGCCTATGGCCTAACGCATTTGCAATCGCAACCGGCTTCAAAGTGGAGCAATTGCTTTCATTTCGTATGCAGACAAGCCTTCGATTTTCAAAATGAAATCAATTGCGATTGCGAGTGCGTTAGCCCCTCAGTTCCAGTTATTGAATAATAACACTAATAATTATATATATATTATTACATACATACATACATACCTTCACGCCTGTAATCCCAGAGAGTGAGTTAGGCAGAGCTACAGAATTACAACTTCAAAAAGTGGTTGACAATTCAGTAACCACAATTTGCACAAGTAGGCTAAGACGTTTCCCAGTGTATTAGTGACAGGTGGCAAGCCCATTGCCTAACAGTACTACAAGCCTTTATTCCCTTAGTCGCCTCTTACGACATCCACGGGAAGACATGGAGCGGCACTATTCCGACCCGGCAACCACACGGGGATATATTATTAATATGATCAATATCTCCAAAACTAGTAAATATCGCTGAGCATACATAAGGGTTTAATCGATCGACTTTTTAGGTGCTCTATAAACCCTTTCAGTTTTGTCGTTGGATTACCCGTATTTTTAGGGTTCCGTACCTCAAAAGGAAAATACGGAACCCTTGTAGGTCCCTTTGTTGACCGTCTGTCTGTCTGTCCGTCTGTCTGTTCGTCTGTCTGTCAAGACCCTTTATCTAGGGAACTCGTGGAGGTATCGAGTTGAAATTAAAACCTTATACTCAGGTCTACAGTCCCTTGTTTTTATTATTTATTTATTTATTTAAACTTCTTTGCACAAAATACACTAAAGTACAAATGGCGGACTTAATGCCCAATGGCATTCTCTACCAGTCAACCAGTAGGCGAAACAGAAAAAGAAGATCGGTGCGAAGAAAAAAAAAGCGTTGAAAAAAAAACTGTTTACATACATACATACATACATAAACTCACGCCTTCATTCCCAGAGTGGGGTAGGCAGAGCTACAGAATTACCAACAACTCTAAATCTTGGTGATAATTCTGTAACCACATTTTGCATAATCAGGCTAAGATGTTTACCAGCGTATTAGTGACAGGTTGCTAGCCCATCGCCTAACAGTACTACAAGCCTATATTCTTTTAGTCGCCTCTTACGACATCCACGGGAAGACATGGAGTGGCACTATTCTAACGGCAACTGTTTAAATAAAATATATACTGAAACATCCTCAATCGGCAAACAGGCATGAGACTCTAAGAGGGTCAGAGGGTTCATAGGCCTGAGAGTAAGTCACCTCGAATTTAGTAAAAAGGCGCCCTGGGTAAACTTACTACAAACAGGGATGGTTTCTTGTTATAAGTAAAACAAAAGTGTAGTTCTCCTTAGTATATTTTTAAAGTTACACACACACCTGCATTTTACAGACCACTGTAGCAACCTTAGGTCATAGAAAATTATGGTAGCATTATCGACTACAGCAAAAGAAAGGTCACTTAACTAGAGCGAAGTATGCACGATGTCATGTATGTGTAAGGTGAAGTTAAGTGGCAAGCAAAGACCCAAAACACATGGAGAGCGAAGAGGAGGGCTACTGCCCCGAGCCTCCCTAGGTCGCAACACGTGGCACGGAGGTCACGCCCATGTGGTTGAGCACGAAGCGCCCTTCACGGTCAATCCGGTGGTTAGGACTGTGCCTAACTTAATAATAAAACCCTGCAACAATAATTGCAGTTGTTAATACAAGAAACTTTGAAAACTAATCTATCAGCCCTAGCCATGAGGTAACAATAAGTACTTACCACAAAGTGGGTTTTATGTAGTTATATAGCGTGAGGCTAGTTGAGACCGGCATACGCACGGTGCCTCCATATAACGTGACACTGGCTGAAAGAAAACGTAACTTATTAGAAATAGGTTATGAGTGGTGCTTGCCGACATCAACGTGGCCTCTCCCGATACTCACCTTAATCAGGCACGTATATAGCCTGATGACCCTGTTTTACAAGGCAGGAGTCAGCGCTTGGGATTAGGTAGACTGCATTGAGCTATAACAAAATAGTTTACGTGAATCGACAAGTAAAGTAAAAACACACCTTTAACATGGTGGGACGCGAGAATTACTTACGGTTTATTCATATAATTATCGTCGTTTGTTGCCCATTTGTTTAATAGCATGCAGACATGAATAAGTACTGCCACGATGCATCAAATTGTCATCGTATAATTTGCCTGAAACAAAATGTAAATGGACATAAAAACAAATCCCACTTGGGCACGATGGAAAGAAACATCGAATAAACACCGCAACTCACCGCTAATTGTCCATTTGTAAAGGATATTAAAATAATACGACGAGGCAATGCTGCCTCTTCCTCAAGCCAAATCCGAATCAGAGAGCATAGAGCGAACATAGATGATGTGGCTAATCTTCTACGTCACTATGGACGCCAGACTCATTTCACTCTTAAACGCTGGCAACGCTCGTACACTGTTTTTAAAAATTTAGAAAGCAAAACCAATCCAAAACACTCCAAAAGATTATTCTAAAGATATTCCATGAATCCTGAAACAATGTAACTTGACATGCCGAAAAGTATCGAAGGATCCGAGCCTTAGTCCATAGGTCGAAGCGCAGGCGCAGTGAAACGTAACGCACGCTCACGCTTGACCGAATTATTGAAAGGCTCCGTCTCACTCCATTCATAACCAAAGCGAGAGAAAAGGACAACACTAGGTGTATTCGTTCCTCGATTTTGGTGCAGAAACCCACCAGCGGTAGTATTGCTATATGAAAAAGCTTATAAAAAAAACGGGTGTTACAGTACCGGCTTAGTTGGGGAAATAATTTTATTTCAGAATTGCAAGCTTCTGAAATAAAATTATTCTACACCATCAAGAGAACGAAAGTAATATCCAAGGGAGGGGTCGCCTTCGCCCGCAGGGGAAGACGTCTGAAATTTAAAAAAAACACAAAACATTCTACTAAAGAGAACGAATCTTACTCTACTACTTCCTAAAGTATGCTCATAAACTACATACTTTCCAAGTGTTTGTTGGCTCTGCCTCCAACCAAACGCTCTAAACCTAAAACAGAGTTTGTTGGCTCTAATCCCAAACAAACGTCTTTTGATCGTTTTAAGAAAAAAAAAAAACAAGGATGTACTAAACTTAGTGTCTGTTTAAGTACACAACAAGCCTTAACTTAGCGAAACATCCGCGAGATTACAGCTCTACACAAGAAACTGCAAATACAATGAGGGGTGTGACACACTACCAACCTCTTAAGCGGCTTAAGTATAATGATTAAACTACCACTTATAAGAACTGTGGAAGCAACCTTATTAATTAAGTGAAACTATGTAGAAACAAGTGTTGAAACTATAGAATACCAATTTCAACCTACATAGAGTGAGAAAATCTCAACTGAACCAGTTTATGAAATTCACATAATGAAAAATAGGACGCACTCTGTACTCAGAATGTCCTTTTCACAAAAACTATAGAAAGAAAAGATAAAACCTTTAAAATAGTTTTATCTCGAACCGATTGCACCTATGGCATAAACGGAAGAAATCCTACAACTAAATGGTAAAAATCGTATTACCAATTTCCACATGCCTTACCCTACTACGGACAAAACATGACAGCACGACTAAAATTAAATGGATGCGCATCCTTGGTTACTTAAAATTAAAACTTAGCCTACCTCACCCTACTTCATAATGCTTTCATTCCAGTAATCCAATCCTTTAAAAGAGCCAACAGTCAGGACAAGTCTTTTCCTTTCAATAAAACACCTGCAGTCCGGACGTTATATATCTAACAAACCAGTAAATCACACGTTAAAAGAGCCAACGGTCGGGACAAATATTCTACCAACGCCAAAAATCTCAGCAAGTCCAGACATAACTATGCGTTTCGTACATAGTAATAAACACATACTTAATAAATAAACACAGATTTCTTACACCTAACAACTATGCTTAACACAAGCATTAATATTGGAAATAGAGTCCACTAGCTCATGGAATCTGCCATGAACTCATCCTAACCTAACAATTCTATATTAATTTAAGGGTTGTACCCCTGGAGGTTCAGAATCTCCTCGCTCTAGCAAATCCTTAATGTGAAACCGCCCTAAGGGTTTACCGTTAAGAGACTTTAACGAATAAACCAACGGTGAATGTTTTTTATCAATAAAACATTTTTCATATTTGGGAGATAGTTTAGCACTAAAATATTTAGAAGCGTTTGACAGAGGAAAACAACGCTTATAAATAATTTGGCCCTCCTCAAATTGAATTGCTCGCTTCCGTAAATTATAATACTTTACATTACGATTATAAGCCTTTTTTAAATGGCCTTGAACCGATTTATATATATCGTTCAGCTTAGGAAGTTTAGAAGAAAACGGTTCTACATTTATCTTAACCGTCGAGGGATCTAACGGCTCCTCGATATTATAAAGAGAACCATCTGTTATCATTTCTCTGCCGTGAGTCAAATAAAACGGCGTGAACTTTGTACCTTCGTGCACCGCGGTATTGAGAGCACATTGTATCTCAGGAATGTTCTGATCCCATTTTCGATGATCCGAACGCACGTAAGAAGCAATGGCTCGTACAATGTCGCGGTTGACACGCTCCGTTTGATTGGTCTGAGGATGATAACGAGGGTTATAGAAGATGTTAGGGACACCATAATTAGAGAGCATTTCCCTGAACTCCTTCGAGATAAACTGAGGACCGTTATCAACGTATATAAATTTACACACGCCATGTAGTAGGAAGACACCCTTTTCTAAACATTTAACTATGGCTTTCGCCGTTACACTACGCAGAGGAAACAAAAGAGCGTACTTACTAAAGTAATCAGAACATACAAAGAGATATTGTTTCCTCGCATACGAAGGTGGAAACGGCCCCATAATGTCACAAGAAATGGCTTCCCATGGTCGCGTGACCACGCGTGGATTGCCCATCAGACCTGCCCTGGCAACGTTGCTAGGTTTATAACATTTGCAAACCTCGCAGGCACCGACGTATTTCTCAACGTCACGGAATAGGTTTGGCCAAAAGTATACAGCACTTATACGTTTATGAGTTTTAGCTACTCCAAAGTGTCCAGAGACCGGGTCGTCGTGGTACTTTGTTAAGATTTCATCGCGATGATCCGCAGGCACGACCAACTTCCATTCAAATTGGGACGTTAAATTGTATTTATTTTTAGATAAACGAAATAACTTGCCATCCTTTACCGTGAAGTTGGGAAATAAACGTGGATTATCGCTACAATCCTTTAAGAGCTTCTTATACCAAGGATCTTGGATTACCTGAGGGTCGAATGATATAGAGTCCACCTTGATTCTAGATAAAGTGTCCGGTAAAATGTGTTCCTTCCCCTTTCTATGTATAATTTCAAAATCGAACTGGCTTAAGCGACACGCCCACCGATTTAGCCTTCCCATCGGATTTTTTAATTTGTAGAACCACTGAAGCGACGCATGATCAGTAACTATATAGCACTTGGAACCTTCGACATAAGACCGGTATTGCTCGAGAGCGTAAATTACCGCTAAGAGCTCTCGCTCCGTCGCCGTATAGTTGACTTCTTGCGCGCTCAGGGTTCTGCTGCAGTACGCGATAGGATGGTCTACATCGGCTTCGCGCTGGGCCAAAACTCCACCAATAGCAAACGAGCTCGCGTCCGTATGAATATAGAAGGGTTTGCTGAAATCAGGACACTTTAAGATAGGTGCGGATATAAGAGCCGACTTTAAAGTGTTAAAAGACTCCGTAGCTTCATTCGACCACACGAAAGGAATCTTTTTACTCGTAAGGCGGGTTAATGGACGAGCCACCTGAGAAAAGTTTTCAATGAAACGTCGGTACCATCCAGCCATACCCAAGAAGCGTTTTAGTTCCTTCGGGTCTTTAGGAGTAGGAAAATTCATAATAACTTCAACCTTGGATGGGTCCGTTCTCAAACCGAAACGATCAACGACATAGCCTAAGTACTTCAACTCACTCCGACAGAACTGAGATTTCTTCATATTGATGGTTAGGCCAGCATGCTTTAACTTCTCAAAGACACGTTTGAGTATTTGTACGTGCTCGTCAAAAGAGGACGTACAGATGACGATGTCATCGATATAAGCAAAGACCTTATTATCGAACTCTGCCGAGAATAGGCTGTCCATCAATCGCTGCATAGTAGCAGACGCACCAACCAAACCGAAACACATAACATTATAATGAAAAAGTCCGCGACGCGGAACAGTAAAAGCTGTCTTTTCCTTCGAGTCTGGATGTAGAGGTATTTGATGGTAAGCAGCACTAAGATCCAAAGAAGTTAAATACTTAGCGTCGCGTAAATTATCAATGATGTAGTTTATGTAAGGGAGAGGATACGCGTCAGTTTTGGATACAGCGTTAAGGCGACGACTATCCAAACATAAGCGCATTTCACCATTCGACTTAGGTACCATGGTCACAGGAGAATTCCATGGAGATGAAGAAGGCTCAACCACATTATTTTTTAACATTTTATCTAATTCGGCATCAAGCAACTTTAACTTTTCCGGACTCAGACGATAGTACTTCTGCTTAATAGGGGCAGCGTCACCCGTGTGTATCTCGTGCTGGGTCAATGACGTACGACCCAACCCTACCTTATCGGTATTAATAGACTCGAAAAGTGACTTGACTTTGTCCATACTCTGCTTTTGTTTGGGACACAACGAGTCATAATGTCGAAGTCCCTCCTCGACAATATTTGAATGACCGTTTAGGACGGATGACACGTGACTAGGCAAACAAGCTAAAATGTCTGGTGCTAAATTAAAAGCTTTCCAAAAGTTGATACCAAAATGAATCGGTAATAATATTTCTGGTTGAATGTGAAACAAGACTAGCTTCACCTCATTCTTATATTGAATGGGAATGTTCATATAATATCGACACGCATAATCCTCCCCATTAGCAACCCTTAATCGGCGAGGCCGCTCAAATTCGTGCATTATTATATTTAAATTTAAAAACTTTAAATGAGCGTCATCACCCAAAATAGAACAAGACGCACCGCAGTCCAGCAAACCACAAACGTTAACATTAAACACCTGAACCGTTAAGTAAGGGCGGTGGTCATGGACAGGTGGCACAAAGTAAGTCTCAACGGGCGGGTTAGAAGTAGGCACCGAAGTAACCCGTGAGACTGGCCTAATTAGTTTTTTGACTCCGGAACAGTCTTTCCACATTTTGGGCAATTAGTACTTTTAAAGTCTTTTTCTCCACATTTGAAACAGACAATGTCACGCGATTTAGGACAACGACTAGTTCTGTGCGCTCCAGTACAACGGAAGCAACTAAATGAATTCAAAGTTTTAGGCTTAGCAGCCGCGGAGGCCACGTCCTCTTTGCGCATCGAACGGCTATTACTTTGTTGACACTGCATGTCCGGAGCTAAAGAGCTACGTGACGTAGACGGTTCGACAAAATCACCCGCGCGCGAATGGGCTAATTCAAGCTTCATGCATAACGCCTTAAGTTGCTGCGTTGACGTGACGTCTATTAACGCGAGCTCGCGACTATATTCAGGACGAATATTTCGGACAAGAATATCAAATTTTTCTGCCCCACGTTGGGCGCCAATGAAACATCCTCAATCGGCAAACAGGCATGAGACTCTAAGAGGGTCAGAGGGTTCATAGGCCTGAGAGTAAGTCACCTCGAATTTAGTAAAAAGGCGCCCTGGGTAAACTTACTACAAACAGGGATGGTTTCTTGTTATAAGTAAAACAAAAGTGTAGTTCTCCTTAGTATATTTTTAAAGTTACACACACACCTGCATTTTACAGACCACTGTAGCAACCTTAGGTCATAGAAAATTATGGTAGCATTATCGACTACAGCAAAAGAAAGGTCACTTAACTAGAGCGAAGTATGCACGATGTCATGTATGTGTAAGGTGAAGTTAAGTGGCAAGCAAAGACCCAAAACACATGGAGAGCGAAGAGGAGGGCTACTGCCCCGAGCCTCCCTAGGTCGCAACACGTGGCACGGAGGTCACGCCCATGTGGTTGAGCACGAAGCGCCCTTCACGGTCAATCCGGTGGTTAGGACTGTGCCTAACTTAATAATAAAACCCTGCAACAATAATTGCAGTTGTTAATACAAGAAACTTTGAAAACTAATCTATCAGCCCTAGCCATGAGGTAACAATAAGTACTTACCACAAAGTGGGTTTTATGTAGTTATATAGCGTGAGGCTAGTTGAGACCGGCATACGCACGGTGCCTCCATATAACGTGACACTGGCTGAAAGAAAACGTAACTTATTAGAAATAGGTTATGAGTGGTGCTTGCCGACATCAACGTGGCCTCTCCCGATACTCACCTTAATCAGGCACGTATATAGCCTGATGACCCTGTTTTACAAGGCAGGAGTCAGCGCTTGGGATTAGGTAGACTGCATTGAGCTATAACAAAATAGTTTACGTGAATCGACAAGTAAAGTAAAAACACACCTTTAACATGGTGGGACGCGAGAATTACTTACGGTTTATTCATATAATTATCGTCGTTTGTTGCCCATTTGTTTAATAGCATGCAGACATGAATAAGTACTGCCACGATGCATCAAATTGTCATCGTATAATTTGCCTGAAACAAAATGTAAATGGACATAAAAACAAATCCCACTTGGGCACGATGGAAAGAAACATCGAATAAACACCGCAACTCACCGCTAATTGTCCATTTGTAAAGGATATTAAAATAATACGACGAGGCAATGCTGCCTCTTCCTCAAGCCAAATCCGAATCAGAGAGCATAGAGCGAACATAGATGATGTGGCTAATCTTCTACGTCACTATGGACGCCAGACTCATTTCACTCTTAAACGCTGGCAACGCTCGTACACTGTTTTTAAAAATTTAGAAAGCAAAACCAATCCAAAACACTCCAAAAGATTATTCTAAAGATATTCCATGAATCCTGAAACAATGTAACTTGACATGCCGAAAAGTATCGAAGGATCCGAGCCTTAGTCCATAGGTCGAAGCGCAGGCGCAGTGAAACGTAACGCACGCTCACGCTTGACCGAATTATTGAAAGGCTCCGTCTCACTCCATTCATAACCAAAGCGAGAGAAAAGGACAACACTAGGTGTATTCGTTCCTCGATTTTGGTGCAGAAACCCACCAGCGGTAGTATTGCTATATGAAAAAGCTTATAAAAAAAACGGGTGTTACAAAACAACATACGGGTATATAAGATATAAATATACTTACGTAAATACATAATATAAATATAATTAAACATATAAAATATATAAATAAACAGATATGGCAATGTGTGTTAAATCGATTTACGACTGCGCTTGTTCCAGTAGATGCTTATGAAGCATCCGCTTGAAAGCTAACTTGCTTGGGGCTTGTCTGATGCTTAGTGGGAGCTCATTCCAGAGACGGATCGCCTTAAGGGCAAACGAATTAGTCATAAAACCAGTATGGTGGGGAGGAATAGAAAGTTTGAGAGTACGAGAGGAACGCAATTCACAGCCTGGACGGGGGGTATTAAAATTAAATTTACATTTAAGATAACCTTGTTTTTCCTATATAGACAAAAAATATATACTCACGGTTTTTACATTCTAATTCGAAAGATCAATTTTATTAATTGTGTATTCGACCCGATAGTTTTTTTATGGATGACATGATTATTTTGAATTTGGGTTGGCATTTTCTAATAAATTACAACCTCATCTTATGATAAAAAGTGTTTGTAATAGTGTATTAAAACATACTATTTCAAGCGGTTTTCGCTTAACCCGAAATATACACCTAGGAGGGCTTCAAGCCGAAAACGAAAGTCAAATAAAGGGTAAATATACTTTTGTGGAAATATCCGAAATAGATAAATATTTCAAAAACTTACTAAAGCAAAACCGCTTTAAAATTTTATTCCACGAAATGGTTTTCGAATTAGAGTATGAACATTCCATCTGCTGTAGTTTAAACGGCGGTGAACAGAAAATCAACCTCATTAACAACTTTCATGCACAGTACCCTAAAAATAACCTCATTTTAATTCTACTCAAAGATATATCGCTAGCACATTCATGGGAATATTAAACCTAGTAACATTACGATAACATTTCTTTATTACGCGGCCCTAACGCGTTCACCGCTCGCGACGCCAGAGAGTGTCTCAAATCAATACAAATGATCATCGCGGGCCCTGTAATATCCTAGAGTGCTGGCAATCCTCTCCCGTAGGTGCTTGAAAAATGTGCAATAAGGGCGTCGGTGAAAAAGGGAAAAACGTTAGAGTAGTCATTTTGTTTGTAGGCGTAGGTGGTAGTGACGCCGCAAACAAAGCTGGCGATCACGGGATCGATTCCCAAAACCAAATTATGCTTTTCACCCGAATGTCAAAGGTGAAGGGTAAGAATCATAATCATAATCATATTTATTTATAAATTTTATATTACATGTCAGCTTATTTGTAAAATCGTAAAAAAATAAAATTCTTACTTAACAGAGAAACAATAATAATATTCAAAAAGTTACAGTAATGTTTTAAGGTGCGCCTCTATTCCAGGCGGTGAAATCCTAATCGTATTTTACCTGTTAGTATCGTTTTTAACTTACTTGGTATAAATAATACGAAAATTTATGTGTTTAACTGAAGCTCTGTTATATTGGGTCCTAGCATAGTCATAGTGGAGACATTCAAAGTAGTGATAAGGTAATATTCTTTAAAATAAAAATAGGAATAATGAAATGGTGTAGTAATTACTATGATAGTGTATTTTAGTAGTGTAATACTCCAATGAAACAATGCTTTTTAGTAAGCCTACCCTAGTGAACATTATATATAAATAGCGTCTCGTAAGT
Organism: Acleris emargana; assembly: GCA_927399475.2. Lineage (NCBI taxonomy): Eukaryota > Metazoa > Arthropoda > Insecta > Lepidoptera > Tortricidae > Acleris > Acleris emargana. Next base: position 5,196,274 of record OV656858.1, read on the forward strand.
TAACTCAAATTAAATGGTAACACACTCACACACACACACACACACACACACATACACACACACACACACACACACACAAATTCATTTCTGTATATAAAACTTGTTGTTATGGAGGAGCGGGGCTTCCTGATACAGGTATTGCATACTTAATAGGAAGTCCCCACCTTAGTATAGTTTACACTAAGTTTTATCGAAATAAATATTTTTTCATTTTTTTTTTAGTTTTTAATTCAGCCGCCATTGCTGTCAAGTAAATAAGAGCTGTCAAAACGTTGACAATACGATAACAGATCAAAAACGATATCGTTTTTACCATGTTGAATAGAAGTAAGTATGTATGTATGTAAAGTTCATTTGTTCTACAAACGAGGAGTTGTGTTCGTCTTAGCATTGCGGGTACTGGTACTTTGTTTTTTAAATGTGAAATTGGCGAAATAAATCATTATAAACATGATAATGACAACCAACATTACATTAACGATATTATCCAAACAGCAATTGGGTTTTTAAAGCTATATGTTTTTTATAATTGAAAATATAGTTATCGTGGTAGTAATGTTAAAAAAATTACACGGGCGAAGTCGTAGTAAAGTTAACCCTTCTTCAAAACTATTAAGAACCATAAGATAGAAATGCATTTTTACAAGCTTTTATATAACTTGCAACATAAATTATGTATGTACAGGTTAAATCTTGAAAGTTTAATTTGACCCACTTCCCATTAGCGGAATGTGCTGAAATTTTAAACACATAATATATGTAAACCCGATGCCGATGCAACATTATGGTATCTAAGAGGTGATCTGATGATGGAGTCGGAAGATGGCGATAGGATCTCCGATATTCTTAACGTAGACCCACCGTGTTAGGACCAAAGTTGTGACATATTTGAAATACTTGTATTTAAAATACAAATACAAAATACGTATTTTGGATTTTGTACTTAAGTACTTTTTTTTTAAAGTATTTTGTATTTTATTTGAAATACTATTCGAGACGTATTTTGTATTTGTAAAATGGGTTGTAAAATACAAAATACTTTTTTATTATTAGCTTCATTTTTCTAAAGCATTCCGCGATTCAGTAAAAACAAAAAATGGCCACTAGTGGCGCAGCAGCTTTGAAAGTCTATGCGCAAAATGACAGATGAAACAAAACGCATATAAAACCTGACCAATAATATATGAGGGACCGCTCTTGACAATCCTCAAACAACACATATCCAACTATAAAAAAAGTGTTTTTACGGTACAACACTTGTCTCCCGAGTTCAGCACCAGTGGAAAGGCTATTTTCGTATGGTGGTATTATTATGCGTCCACACAGACGCAACATGTCAGATGCTCTTTTTGAAGAGCTTGTGATTTTAAAATCTTTAATAAATAAAGAAAACCAGTAATTTTACCATAAATATTTTATTTCAATAAAGTATTTTGAAAATACATATTTTGTATTTAGTATTTAAATACAAAAGGCAAAAGTATTTTGTATCTTGCATTTGAAATACTATATTAAAAAAGTATTTGCATTTTGTATTTAAATACTTTTCGAAAAGTATTTTGTACATCTCTGGTTAGGACTCAATAGTTTGGTCTTGATAAGCAGATAAAGATTTTTCAAAATAAAGTTCAATCGGCAACAAAATCTTGTCGTAAAAATTAAAATTTTGACAGAAACTTATTTACAACTAGCTTTTATTTAACTTGCACTTGCAAGTCAATTTTGAACCAGTAAAGGACAGAGCTATAGCAGTTATACAGCTCTGTCCTTTTCTCTCAGCGTAAACTGAACTGTATAGCGATGCCATAACAATACCGTAGTAGTAGGGTTCCGAAGCCGTTACTACAGACAAAATTAGACCTCGCGACAAACTTAACTTTGCCGTTGGAAAACTGTTATCCCCATACATCGACATAGGTCGCGGTCAGTTTACCAACACCGCAAATAAGTTTTCGGTAGGTTTAAACATTTAAACCGATTGTAACTCAAGAACCACTGAAGTCTACTGCAGCTTTCTAGTACTAAGAGTCTCTGAGCTAGGCTGCGGACGGACGTGGCGAAACTACAAGGGTTCCTAGTTTGACTACGGAACCCTAAAAACTACAAAAAAAATCTTCGGTGAGATATGCCCTTCGATGAAATGTTTTTTTTTCGAAATGATACGTTTCTTGAAAAGTATTTCAATCATATAGGTAGCTACTGATAACATAACCCACCCATATTCACAATAGGGATTGTTCAAATTTTTTAAATTCCTCTAATTTGAAAACCATTCCGAGCAATCTGGTTTTAAAGCCGCATGCATTATTAAGTTTTTGAAATATTTATCTATTTCAAACATTTCGACAAAAGTATATTTGACCTTTATTTGACTTTCGTTTTTGGCTTGAAGCCCTCCTAGGTGTATCTTACGAGTTAGGCGGGAACTGCTTAAAATTGTATATTTTAATACACTATTACAATCACTTTTTATCATTAGATATCATTTAATTGTTGTAATTTATTAGAAACTGCAAACCCAAATTTAAAATAATCATGTCATCCATGAAATGCCTGCTAAATAAATAAAGATATTAAAACAAAAATATTGAGTCAAATACAAAATTAATAAAATTGGTCTCTTCAAATACCTATTCTTTCGAATTAGAATGTAAAAATCGTGAGTTATTTTTTAGCTCTATCCCAATGGAAAGTCCCATTATAAAAATCCTTCCAGTGTGATAAACCCACGTTTGCTTTGCATTTTATCCGCGATGCAATGGGACCGGATAAAACTCGTAAGGGAGAGCCACTCAACAATATTGCTCTAGACGTCGTCCACAGAACACATTTTAAGAACAGTATACATGCACCTTTATGCATGCGGGTGGGAGGACCTTGTGCAGGGTCCGTCCGGGTTGGTACCACCATCTTATCCATTAACCTACCGCCAAGCAGCAGTGTTCGCATTGTTGTGTTCCGGTTTGGGGATAAGACAGCCGGTGAAATGACTAGCATAGAGGCATTCCATCTTAGTCCTTAGGGTTGGCAACGCATTAGCAGTCTTAGGATTGCGTTCTTGTGAATGCGAATGTATATGGGTCACAGTTTCCACTTAACATCAGGTGGCCTGTGTGCTCGTTTGCCTGCCCTATGCCATAAAAATAAAATAAAAACTTATAATACCTCCCAATGCCTCCTTTTTATATGTGGTCTTAAGCACTGAGATAAAGTATAAGGCCCTACTGTTTACATTCTGTATACTGTTTGTATGTGCCCGCTCTAAACGCGATCCTCTCTGTTAGGAATCCCATTTCAAAGGGGTTTTTTACCAGTTTAGTGTAAGTACGGTCCCAATTGTTTGTTTGATGATATTGCTGTGCGAATACCATCGCTCCACTCCCGAGATAGGGTTGCTTTTTTAATCTTTAGCATGTAAACTATCACAAGGATAGACTTGACATTTAAGGATGTAATCGTATAATAGCAATTAGAGATATTGCTTGATCGCTGTAGCCTTTCGTTGGTGTATGTGTGTGTGGATTGAGAATTGAATTGTGGAATCTGATGGTAAGTGGGATCTTAAATCAATAGACCCGGATCCCGTAGACCAGACCAATGACAGGTTTCCTAATATGACATTCGTAGTAATTAACTAAGCCAGCCATTCTCATAACGTATACGTATTGTAATAGTGATACAGTTATACTATTTTCAATTCAATACTTAACTAAAATAAACATGGTTGTGCCTAATTTGGGTCATCGTAGAATATTTAAAGTTTCAAAATGTAAACTTCAGTTATCCAAAACACTTAAAATCCATACATCAGTTATTAAAGCAAAATCCTTTTCAATTTACCTTACTCAATAGCTAAAATAATCTCATTAATAATATCATAATTTCATTTTATCATCGCAACATTATAGATGAGTGGATACCATTTTCGCAGGACTAGGAGACAACCTTCACCTGAAATTCCAACCTATTCGCCTTACCAGGTCGACAACATTTTAAGTCAAAAAAGTAAAAATTAATTATTAATTAAGTAAAAGTAAGTTTTTAAAGAGATAAATAAATAGCTCTGCCTACCCCACTCTGGGAATGAAGGCGTGAGTTTATGTATGTATGTATGTAAATAAATAGTTGCATGAATAAAGTTTTTTGATAAAGAGCCGCAGCTTCACATCCAAAGAGCCGCATGTGGATCGCAAGCCGCAGGTTGCCGACCCCTGCCCTAGACTAAAATATCAAGACTGCAATCCTTAGACTGCAAAATGTATTGCCAATCCAGAGGACTACGATAGGATGCCTAGATTGCCTAACGTGATCCCCAGGGGTCGACGACAACATGCAAGGTGTCCAGGTAAGCGGAAAAAATAAATGGGTGTCCATGATATGAAAATGGAGGTCCACGATAGTGGATTCCATTTAAGAAGGTCGTGACTTAAATTATTTTGGCTTTCCATTAATTAAATAATCCATATTCGTACGCAGATACCTACTTACTTACCTATTACTTTCTTATCAATACAATATATTATGTTTCAATTTTCTCTCTGTAGTTTTTTATTTTGTAAAAAATATTTTTCCGCGCAAAATTTTCATTGTAGCCTGTGTCAAATTTTAGCCGGCTAGACCCCAAAAGTTATTCGCGAAGATTTTTTTTGGTTTTTAAACAGGGTACACCCAAAACCGGAATGCGAAGTGGTCCGACCTCTGGCCTAGCAGGATACACGCTAGCATAACGCCTCGCCAGCATAACCATTTCGTGACAACCTCTCTTTTGTCTATGTGTTAATATGTTGTTATGTTTTCGTCACTACACTGTAGAAATTGTGCAATAAGCTCTTAAAACAAGAACGTATATTATATAATTTAAATATACATAATTTATAGGGCATGCTTCGATGGTTCGGTCATTTGTAAAGAATGGATGAAAGAAGATTAACGAAAGAGATATACAGAGCGAAAGTGAGTGAAAGGGTCGAAAGGGGCCGCCCTAGGCGTACTTTTTCGAATCAAATCGGAGAAATACTAGAAAAGGGATTGTATGAAAGTGGAAGAAGCGAAAAAAATTGTCAGAACCGTAGCAGGTGGAATGAAGTGGTGTCTACCTACCCCTCTGGGCAATAGGCGTGATTGAATGTATGTATTTATGTACATATATGTATGATCCTACTTATCATTATTTGGTCTGTGTGCTCGTTTACCTTTGCCACGCCATAAAAAAAAATATGAATGTACACGAAAATGTGCAAACCTAAGGGTATTTTTTTAATGCTATTGCGCTGTATATGCTTACAACGTATAGCAAGTCTTTATTCTAATATCTAAAGATGTGTCTCTTCTCGTCACGCAGTCAATTAGGTGATTACATTTTTATGCCCAACCTGGTACTCATTCCTGATTCCATAAATATTTTAAACCTCATAAAACACGTGAAACATGGCAATTTGGATATGAGATGCATAAGTACAAATGTATTTTCCGTTAGGCTAAATCAGACTTTGATATGTAGTGTATAAGATATAATTTTGCTTGGTATCAAAGTGTAACGTGAGACCTTTTGGTGGAGGTTACTGGCGTCTTGTTGTTTCTCAAACACCGTGTCGTTTATGTTACGTTTGGAGTGAAATTTATTATTCTTTACTCTGTAAGTTACTTTTTCATACCGTACTGTAAGTATCAAGATTAGTACAGTATGGCTGGACTTGAAAAAGTCTTCATGTTCTCTGATTTTTGCTCTCTTTCAAGTGCTCGAGATTTGTGTGCCAATGATTTTAAATGAATAAAAATACAAACGGCTTTTGTTGCACGTTTATTTTTAAATTAACTCGGTGGCTCTGACGGTTTAGCGGCTATTTCAACTTACAGGCGCTGACAATAACGAAAGTGTCACTGTATTGAAGGCCAGTAAATGATAAAAAAAGAGATAAAATGCAATAAAGAGGAATAAGGATTCGGTAGAAAAGTTCAATGTTCATAGTTTCTAACATTATTAATGCAGTTATTAATAAAGTTACCTAACCCAACTTGAATTAGAACCGTTTCGTGACAACTGTTATTTTGCCTATGTGAGTATTTTGTATGGTTTTGTATGTCTGTTTGTCACCAATAAATATTTTATCTTTATTTCTTTCTTCCTTCCTAACCAAGAACCGCACACTGTAAGTTGTCGTCAGACGAGGTTAAGCGGCGAACTTCGCAAGGTGACTGGCCACCATTAACCCAGCTCTATTTTTCAAAAACTACATACGATCAGTGTATCCCTTCAAAATACACAGATACAAAGATATACAGATAAACAGACAGACAGATACTCAGATACCCGGGTGATTATTCAGCGTTTTAACCTCCATCATTATTGTCTTCATGTATTATTCAAAATAAACTTTATAAATTTATTATTTTTTTAAATGGAATGGATACTACCCCAGGGTCCGTCACGTCTGACGTCAAAGGTTGCCGGTAGTTATCATTGTTTTCGTCAATATATTGAAGATAACAATGACGGCGGTTGAAACGCCCAAATATTCTCCCACCCCTCTCCTTGCGTTGGGGTTTATAAAATATGAAACGGCCCGGTGTGAGTGGCGGTATGAAGATTTTATTCCCGGTAAACTGGATACCGTAGTTCATAAACATACATCAATGTTTATGTCATAAAAATTCCTGTGACCCAAGTCGACGTAAAATATTCCGGAGCACGACAGGTCACGCATTTTCTTTTAAATATGATAAGTATAGGCATGTTTTTAAGAAAGAGTTATGTGATGTTTATGCTTATTCCAATTCTTTATTAGATCTGATTTTGTTGACGTTACATTGCGCATTGAGAACATAATAATAGGGAATATTTACTTATGACTTTTTTTCACAGCGCACAAATAGCTATAAAATAACCAAGATAATTAGCCAACAAAGATTTGTTCCTATCTCTTTCTATCAAAACAGGATTTAACATGGAGTGTATATCGGATCTCTGTGTCTAATCGCTATCGATCATAAATTAGTTCTTAAAGTTTGCTATGAATGTTAATGCAGCTCTTAATCATTTTATGACCAGTTCCATTCAGACTAGACGTAAGATAAACTTTTTTAAAGCTATAACAACCCAAAACCATTATGGCATGAAGACAAACGAAGCCAACTGACAGTAGACATTTCATACACATATTAACATAATATCTTTGACTTCGACCGTCCATGGTGCAGCTCATAAATAAAACCCAGTGATGTGACAACTTGCTAACATTTGCAACCTATGCTGAATGGTCGCCTGTAACCTATCATTGTCACGATGTTAAACTAATCGTAAAGTAGACTCTGGCCCATAGACATAACTTCTATCTCTAGATGAAAAAGTACCAACCCTGATCACCGCAACACCGCGTCTTTGATGAAACTGCGTCAAAAAAACAGAACATTTTACTCATTTTTACTTAACTTTAAAACAACATTAAGTAAGTTTGCTGGGTAAAATTCTTTTATCATGCAAATGCAAGCACGCAAACTGCATTACGGTGCACTACAACTGCAGTGTATAACAAGGAACCTTACTTAGCGCTCTCGCGAAGGTCTAACACTGAAATATGTCGACAGGGAAGATTGGGTATTTATTCGGTTTTACTAAACTTATGCAACACTAGTTTTGCCCGCGACTGTATCTGCGTAGAATCAGTTTAACCTCAGTATTCTCTGGACATCTGCCCAATTTTCCGAAATAAAAAATACTCTTACTTACTACTTACATAATAGAAATAAAGAAGCGGTGTTCGCATTTTTGTCGTCCGGTGTGGGGAAAAAACAATCGGTGAAATTACAAGCATAGGCGTTCCATCTTACTGCTCAGGGTTGGCAACGCATTTACAGCCTTGGAATTGCAGTCTTGAAATTACAGTCTTGAGATTTTAAATGTCTATGGAGCATGACAATTGGGATTGTTAATAATTTTACAATTACTCTTCATTTGAAAACCATTTGAAGGATTAGGGGTTTAAAGCCGTTCTGCATTATTAAGTTTTTGAAATATTTATCTATTTCGCATATTTTGACAAAAGTACATTTGACCTTTGTTTGACTTTCGTTTTCGGCTTGAAGCCCTACTAGGTGCATCCTACGGGTTAAGTGAAAAACGCTTGAAATTGTATGTTTTAATACACTATGACAATCACTTTTTATCATTAGATATCATTTAATGTTTTAATGTTTATTAGGGTACAAACGGTACAATATGGTCTTGTGAATGCGAATGTCTATGGGTAACAGTTTCCACTTACCATCAGGTGGCCTGTGTGCTCGTTTGCCTTCCTATGATATAAAAAAAAAAAAAAAAAAAAAAAAAAAAAAAAACAATAAAAAATCTTAAATTAATTAACTAATAATTATTAATTATTAATTAATTAATTAGATTACAACAATGAAATGATTCAATTCGGACAATCACTTTTTATCATTCGATTGTAATTTATTTAAACGCTAAACTTAAAAAATAATTATGCCATCCATAAAATGTTTGCTAAATTAGAAAGAAATTTGAATTTGAATTTGAACAAATAAAGATATTAAAACAAAACGATTGTGTCAAATACAAAATAAATGAAATCGATCTCTTAAAATTACCTATTCTTTCGAATTAGAATGTAAAAACTGTGAGTATTCTTTTTGGTCTATCCCAATTCTGCTAAGGCAGCGTGTATGCTCTCATGCCTTCTCTTTGGCGGTAAAAAAACTGCCTGATTTTCCGGAATAAAAGTCAGTCTCTTAACTCGTAAACTTCTAAATAATTGAACTCGCCATCAGATGGCCATGCCTATGCCTTTTTGTTGAATACCGGATACCATTGGGGCAAAAACAACCACAAACTGGATCCCACACGAAAGAATTCGGCGTCGCGGCAGACCTAGGCGCAGATAGCGAGATCAGCTTGACGCTTTCAGAAGGGACTGGATGCTGCGCAAGATAGGGAGGCGTAGAAGGACGACAGAGAGGCCTTTGCCCAGCAGTGGGACACTCTGGGCGAACAAATAAATATTAACTTGAACCCAGGACCGCTAGCTTCGTAGGCAGGGTCACTACCAACTAGGCCAGCGCGTCGTTAAAACAATAACAATCCTTCCATTATTGTACAGCCCTTCTGGCGTGATTAACTAACAAACATTAGTAAGCTATTTTTTCATTAATTAATGAACTTGTATTTTTATTTCAGATGGCTAACTCCAAGTCTGGGACACCATTATTTAGGTGAGTACAATTGCACGAGAATATTAACAATTACTTAAATAAATGAACCCCCTGTATAGTATACACTGAAAGTGTTATAATAATCTTGCATTTTCTACTGGCCACATCAACGACAGGACACAGGAGGTAACAATTACTTTTTATAATGTCTCCTTGAAATAGCCTATTTGATGCCAGCATCAAAAAAAATGTTTTAATAAATAAATAATAGTAAACTGAATAATAATTAATGAAATATTACATCCAAATCGGTGTGAAGTAAGTAATTGAAAATGTAGTTTGCAACTGGATTAAATATATTTAATGTATTCGTATATCACTATTAATTTGCATTAGCAAATTGATTCGGCACAGAGTATATTTATTTACAGAAAAAAAAAAAAAAAAATCCTGGTCCCAAACTAAGCTCTAGGCTTATACTAGGCAACAAAAAACATACTTACATATTTTAGAGAGCTACATACAAAGAATCGTTAGTTAACAAAGTTACAACAGAACTTACTAAAAACAACCTGTTTATAAACTACATGGTGTTCCAGATAAACCATGAAGAACATGCTCTAAGTTGGAGTAAGCTGTGTGAGCGAGATAAGTCGTATTTTAAACTGAGACGAGTTCTGTAAACTAGTGCAGACGCGGCCATAAGGAGTTCGTGACACACGGACTAATACTTACGCATTAAATTCTAATTAAATCTTTTTAGTACAGCCTGTAGGTACAAAATAAAGTTTTGGGGCGTAGGCGATAGCCGCCATTTTGAATTGAAAGTGTCAACATGTTTTTGGAAATAATGTCTCAACAATTGGCGTTTCGTTATGAGCTGTAAAAGTTTTAACTGTAAAATTTACAAATTAAACATGTGTGAAAAACTAAGTCATTCTGTGATTCCTACTGCTTTAATTCTTTTGTCAAGTACAGCCATTAAAATATTGATAAAATATTTGTAAACAAAAATACTCGGTTAAAGATGGCTTAATAGTCCTTTTGACAGCCTAAATGTTATTACTCGGAATCGGGGATCTATAGACAATTGCATCATTAAGGCTACAATCACAAGACTGCAAATGCGTTGCCAACCAGCACTAAGATGGGATGCCTCTAATATAGTAATCTCACCGTTTTCTTATCCTCACCGGAACACTACAATGACAACATGGCTTCTTGGGCCACGTCATCATGGAATTCGTCATTTCAGAACACCAAGGTCGCGCTACCAGAAGCCGTCGCCGTCGGCAAGAACTGAAGAACTGGGTTGGCAAGAGTGGTACCAGTAACATAGCACGAAGAAGCTCATAAATTAAGTACCTATAACCTATGACCACAGATTAAACAAGTGTTATAAAAATGAAAAATACGGTGGCAACAATAGGCGTTATTAAAGGTTGAGATCTCCTAATACGTTTAAAGACTCCTGTATCAGGAGAAAACATACCTATAGATACGTAACTATAGATACTTGGCAGTAGATAAAATGATAAGATGGCGGTGGCTCTCTGGGAGCAAGCTTTTTTTTTATGGCATCGGAAGGCTAACGAGCACACAGGCCACCTGATTGTAAGTGGAAACTGTGACCCATAGACATTCGCATTCACAAGACTGCAAATGCACTGCCAACCCTGAGGACTAAGATGGAATGCCTCTGTGCTAGTCATTTCACCGGCTGTCTTATCCCCAAACCGGAACACAACAATGCTGCTTGGCGGTAGGTTAATGGATACGATGGTGGTACCAACCCGGAAGGACCCTGCACAAGGTCCTCCCACAAGTAAAGCTCCTACTACCACTACAATACGATGTTGGTATTGAACAAAGTATATCATGGATATGCAAGTTACTCCACCAGCTTTGCCGTGTGTAACAGTGTCCTACTAAACTAGCAGAGTGTTTGAAAAACTTGTGCGACTGGCTTAATGCGCTTCGCCGCAGTTGGAAGTGATTCCGGCTCCAACATGTTGCAACTGTTCTTTACTTGTTCTGGTGTTTGGTGCTGAGGCACTCAGTCGTGTAGGATTTTGCCATGTTTTGTAACAGTTGTAGACATTATTATTTAAAGCGTTTTTATACGGAGAAGGTTGGGTTAGGTTAGAAGGGGAATGTTAACACCGGAGAGGTTTTAGACGGTATGCTTGCACCTCAGCTCTCGCAGGAGACTGAGGTGGTCGAGAGTCCGTCATACCTCCCCCCATTAGCTACCCTAGCCGGGGGGACGATGGTTAATGTCATTTCCACACCGAAAAAAAAAAAGATTAGAAGGGGAAGGTGTGAGCAGGACACAGATTACGTGCTATCCCAGTTGCCTTCACTGTTATCTTTAATTATTTATATGCTGGTGTGTCTTAATGGTATTGAGTAAATGTTTTTCTTCGTTCTTCTTAAGGTATCAGTAAATAAGCAAACAAGCCCCCATATCTGTATGGCGTTAATGAAAAAGGACACAGTTCTTCCGAAGTTCGTCAAGTGAAAAACGGTGTAAGATAATTATACTCTGTAAATAATTTATACCCTTTTAGGGTTCCGTGTCCGAAAGGATATTAATATGCCTTCCGTACGTCCGTCCTAACTACAAAGAACTGTTTCTTTTGAACCGTAATTAGATATCAAATTGGTATTTTTTCAGAATTACCTATGGTGTATTTACGCCAAATTTACAATTTTTTTTTAAAGAATTTGAAATGGTTTTTTGTGTCGTAAAAACGTATAAGCGTCTAACTAGTATGAATCCTGAAGAAAAACCACAAATACAAAAAATGGTCAAGTGTGAATTGGGCTTAGTCTGACTTGATTCAAAATCGGAATATAATAATAACTACTGTGTGGCGGTAGGGAACCCTCGGTACGCGAGAGCGACTCACATTTAACCTGTTTTTTTCAAGCTAAGTTGACTCATATCCGTTTTCACTAGGGCCAACTTATCTTATACTAAGGCTGGTTTTTTTCTTAGCCTATGTGTGTTCCACTGCTGCTCCTACTGCAAAGCTGCATTATCAACTAATAAAACCTGACAAAGTCCAATAATTTAAACATAGTTTTTATTTTACTTTCACAACCTAGAAAAGATCGACCTCAGGTGGTTTCTTTCGAGCCTTATACTCACTGTTTTATACTCCGGGCGGTTTGAATTTGCAAGGCTAGGTACTCAGGTTTCTATTCTTCGTTGTATCATGGTGACATGGTACTCAGATCTGCACAAATTGTACAAAATGTGGTATTTGTAACCAGCCCCGAAACTTAATCAATAATAAAAAAAACAAATTCAAAGCTTCATCTTGTCTAAGGGACACCGTTGATGTAGGTAAACATATCAATCTTATGTGGTCGTCTTGCATCGTGTAAGTAGGTGTTCATTTTTCCTTTGTATAATTCTCTCTCGTAAAATTTTGGGGTGTTTTCCTGCGGAAACTACGCAGGTTATTTGATATATTTTTTAATTTAATATTTATAGATTTATACAGGGTGTAAGGGACGGCTCACCGAAAACTGAAACCAACGAGAAAAATTTCGTTTTCCCGGGAAAATTTCCACTGGATTTCAGTTCAGTACAATGGTCTGAAGCTATGGTTTCAGTTTTCGGTGAGCCGTCCCTTACACCCTGTATAATGCTAAACTAAGTTGTAATATTTAATATATTTAAAAAAATGAGTGACTGCAGAGTTTCTTGCGGAGTTTCTTCTCAGCAGTGGTCTCCTCTTGTGAAACGCTGGTAGATTCTTGACGTGTAAAAGTGCCCGTGCGGCCTACTTACTGAATAAATGTATTTATCTTTATCTTTATCTTATCTTTTCTTTATCAGCTACGAGCAGGGCACAAAACATTTTATAACTTAGATATATTATATACATATTTCCGATAGATTTGAGATAGATGGACCCAATGCAAGAAAAGGGTATTTTTCAGGTTCTGGATCTACACAGTTCTATTGCCATTTTTTTCCTCTCAATCGGCAGGAAGAAACGAGACAAAAAACAAATTAAAAACAAAGAAACTAATAGTTTTGGCAGAGTACAATGCCTTGGCAGTTGCCGCAACCAAAACCCAGGTAAACCAAAATCATAGACACGAATCTCCTTGCGATCCTAACGTGCACAAGGACCAAGTATAACTAGTTCGAGCTTGAGATTACTTAGTAAGAGCTCACAGTGCTGTTTGGAACTGTTCTAAGAAGCTTATGGACAGTTTAGGGCATTGTCATGTGTTGCAAGAATTTAAGCCGAGTGTTTGAATGGGAAACAAGCGATGTGAAATGATAAATGATACTAAGTAGGCTAGAGATGGATACTGCAAGGGTAAAAACACAAAAAAAAATGTAGCTTTAAACAAGATTGTGATTGTTGTGCATACGCATATTTATTTATTTAAATATCAAGGGAAACAAACAACAATTTATAATACAATCATAGTTAATACATTGTAGCAAGAACATTGGCCAAAACAGTTTCCACTACTGGATTAAAAACAGTTGCTGCTCAAGCTGAACTTGCAAACTAAGAAACTTTGGTTAATTGTTTCAGTTTTTGATCACGGATTAAACTCATAATAAGTACATTAATGTAACACTAGCTTTCTTCCAAAATAATGAATCTTACTTATCTTTTCATTTTTCTTTTGTATTATTACTCTTTCTTATTCTTATTTAAAAAAAAAAAATTTTTTTTATTGCATATACTAATGTACGTAGAGACATGTGGAAAATGTCACACTCTGACTAGAAATCTATTCTTTGCATGTAATGTACTAGAAAATGGAACTGAAAAAAGATTTAAGCAACGAATTCTCCTATTAGAGCATCGCAACGAGATACAACTTTTTAAAATGTATCAAATATTAAACGTGTAAATGAGGCCAAGTTAGGATTTTGATATATAGATAACAATATGACCTAAGTATTTCCCTAAAAAAAAAAAACTTATTTATATTATACATTACATCCGAAGAAATCATTAGTGTACGTGTAACGAAAACCAAGTAAATGTGGCGGAGTCATCACTATAATATTCAACAGTTTTGCCTAAACACCCCGTATGTAATTCCTTTTATGCCATCCATAAACCACCCTGTATAGCCACCTTCAAACATACCGTAACATAAAAACCTCCGAGCGCAACAAAATTAATAATGGCATTAGAGGACGCTTAGATATTTTTTTTAACTCATTGTACTCGTATGCTGATAATGATTCGACGGCAACTGTTGGTTTATATAATTCTAGCCACTTTTTAAAATCGCTATTGCAGCGAATATTGTCCACTGCTCTTTACCATACGCTATATTGATATTTGCGTAGACAAGGGCCGGAAATAGGCCGGAAATTAACCGCTCAGGCTAAGTGACAGGCCTATACAGGCTAACCCGCCTGTTGTGGGTCAATAGTGATCGCTTCGTCAGTTAAAATGTTCGTAGAAGAGACAAATTGACGTGAATCCTAACTTGACTTGTATTGCAGTTTAAGTTACTTAACATGTATAATTTCTTAATGTCACTCTTTTCAACACTGTAATACTCGTACGTAACTACATTTAATGTGTTCAGTTAATTGAAAGTAAAATAGTATTTTTTTTGGAACCATAGTCAAATGCGTCATTTTCTTGCAAAATATTTACTTACTAGATATAATTCAAAAGTAAAGTTATAAAAATACAAAAGGGATAGAATTGGTCACTTAAAATGTCGCATTTTTTTAATAATCTGTTTAAACAAAAACCATCGACGGTTAAATAGTTTATGTCAATAAAATGTAATTTAAAACTTCTGCATCTAATTCTTTAACACCTTATGTTACTTATTACAAATATATTAACAAATTCTGTAGCTCTGCCAACCCCACTGTGGGATCACAGGCGTGAAGGTATGTATGTATTAACAAATCACAAAACTATGCAAACCTTCATTTTACAAAACTCTCTTAAAAATGCTCTTCCTCGTCCGCGTTTCGTTTTTATCGGAACACCTTTTATATTCGTCAAAGGACTCTACCTCGGCTGCAAATTTTAAAATCATGTGCACCTCACATCCAAAATCATGGCTCGAACCATTGTCTAACTTCGTCATGCGGCCGGTAATGATCCACCCTCATTTGATTGTTCTCAGTAATGACTGTCTGATTTCAAAGAGCTCGATAAACAGGGGGGATGAAAGTACAAAGAAAAAAATCATCCTGTACGCAAGTCGTTCGATTGTTCGATTGTCCTCTACATAAATAATTAGTATCTAGGGTTTTATTCTACTCGGTAAAACCTAATTGCTTTTGACATGTTATCGTATTGGCAACGTTACGATACCTCTTATTTACTTGATAGGATTGACGGCCGAATTAAAAACAAAACCATAAAATGAACCAAGCAATTAAAATAGAGCCCTATAGTCTGAGCCAATTGAAATTGGCAAAGATGTAAACACAACCAAACCAACCAATTCACCATTATTACTGGACTTATAAAGATCAACTGAGGTCTTAGCACTGATTTATACACTTGATTCTAACTCTTACATTAAGTTCAAGATTAAATAACTATGAATTATATGCAATTAAAACCCCGTGTGGTCGCCGGGTTAGAATAGTGCCACTCCATGTCATCCCGTGGATGTCGTAAGAGGCGACTAAGGGATTAAAGGCTTGTAGTACTTTTAGGCGATGGGCTTGCAACCTGTCACTAATACGCTGGTAAACATCTTAGCCTATTTTTGCAAAATGTGGTTACAGAATTATCAACAAGTTTTTAAAGTTGTAGGTAATTCTGTAGCTCTGCCTAACCCACTCTGGGATTACAGGCGTGAAGGTATGTATGTATGTATGTAAAAATATAAACACGCTTGATGAATATTTTGAGGTTATGTGTCAAACAGTACTAATTTGTTTATCTTTAGCAATTTCAATTGACACAGGCTCATAGGTCTGAAAATGTAAAATAAAAAAAAACATCAGATGATTGGTTCTACTTTGTAACGTATGCTACTTTATTTATTCCGTAAAACTCAAATTGTTAACTAGTGCGACATATTACGTTTCAGTTGTAGTAGGACCTGGCCGGATCGCTACCGCCATCTTATTCTTAAACAAAATACAAAAAAAAACTAGATCTAGAGGCATTCGCAGTCTTAAGATCGCAGTTTCAATATTGTAGCCTTGAGAGTACAAATTTCCATAGGTCACGGATTCCACGTACCTATCAACAGGTGGCCTGTGAGCTCATCTGCCTTCTCCATGCCATAAAAAAAGTTAAGGACTCACTTCTCAATTCGACGGAAGAATAGAATAAAATAGAAGAATAAAATAATAGAATAGAATTAATAATCGGCGAGTTTAGGTTGTCGTATCAGAGCTTACAAGCAACATTTTAGAATAATAAATAAGTATATAATACCAATATACCTTTCTCAGTTATTCTGATTTAAATTGAAACTGTTGTAAATGTAAAGATAATATTCTTTTAAGCCAAATTGCAGTTCCCAACTATAATTCCGGACCGTAATCAACGCGGAAATTAATCTAACAGACAGCCTCTAAAGTTTGGGCAACGCTGGCGACTCGATAATTGCCAAAGTTCTGGAGCCACCGGCTTACGTAAATAACGGTGTTGTAAGGGCCCAAGTTTTGTTTTGAGATGAAATTATAAACTGTTTGAGGGAGCGCTGATACTTTATATTTCCCCGCAAGAAACACTGGAAGAGGTTAGGTTAGGTTGGGTTATGTAGCGGTGCACAGTCATCAGCCCACAGTGCCCCCGTTAACAGCCCATTGGAGGTTAACACCGGAGAAGTTTAAGGGTCTCCCCAGACCTATCGACGCCGAATCGGCTTGAGCCGGTAAGAAAAAGTTTTATGTCCATGCAATAAGAGAGAAAACGTCGTCGTTCCGTTCGCAACGCCGAGCCGAGTCGAGCCGAGCGGAGCGACGTCGTTTTCGCTCTTATTGCATGGACATAAAACTTTTTCTTACCGGCTCAAGCCGATTCGGCGTCGATAGGTCTGGGGAGACCCTAAGACGGTATGCTTCCACCTCAGCTCTCGCAGGAGACTGAGGTGGTCGAGAGTCTGTCATACCCCCCCATTAGCTACCCTAGTCGGGAAGGACGATGCGTAATTTAATTTCCTCAACGAAAAATAAAAAAATTGGTTTATGTAAAAGCGTGCTCCGTAGGAGATGAGCGGAGCATCCGCGACGGTGCTGCGCGCATGTGGTCGCACTGCCTTAATGGACCGGGTGGCAGGGTCGGAGGACCAAAGGCATCCATATTGATCAACTGGGCTAGTCAGCTCTCTGAATTCTCTAGAAGCGCTCTTTCAATGTTGGAGCCCGCACTACGCCCCTCAGGTCGTAGAAAAATTTATAAGCAGCGCCTTACGGCCCTTGCCAACGGTGTGGAGGGAGAAACTCTAGTTTTTTTTACCCGACTGCCGAAGGAAAATTGTAATGTGTTTGTTCCTTTGTGGCGCTCTAGAAACTAAACGCGTGGACCGATTTTGATGGTTTTTTATGGCAATCAATTTATCATAATCTTGTGTATTATTAAAGATATGACAGTAAGTAAAATCAAATATGGCGGCACCCAGACGCCATTTTGAATGATCATTAAGGATTTATAAAGACTTAAAGTTGGTTATTCACAGTCGCGTTTTTTAAAGCCTGCTTTTTGTTATTTAAAGGTTAGGTGGAGAAACACGAACATATACCACCTTATGGTAAGTTTGATCTTAACATCAGACATTTGAATTCTCAAGACTACTATCTCAAGATTGCAATCCTTAGGGCCGTATTAATAAAACTGATCTCGACTCTAATGCTCCTCTCAAGATGCGTCAAAAATGGCTTAACTTTGACGTATCTTGTCAAGCTGAGTTTATTAATACGGCTCTTAAGACTTAAAATGCGTTGAGGGCTAACATTAAGGCCCGTATTAATAAACTCGTCTCAGCTGAGATGCCCGTCTCAAGATGCGTCAAAGTAAACGTCAAGCCATAGAAAGCTATCATTTTTGACACATCTTGAGACGAGCATTACAGTCGAGATCAGTTTATTAATACGGCCCTTAGTGCCTCTATGCTAGTAATTAATTTCTCAGATATTTAATGGGTATTACCTACTTTAGCTCTCGATTGGTGAGTCCCTCATAAGCTCTTAACCACCATGAGACCCCGGTATTATGCGTAGATGCATTTCCCTAGTGAAAAAAAAGGTACCAAAAAGTATTTTTCCCAGCAACAGCATTACAGTTTCGCAGGCAGGATCTCCTACCAACTAGGCAACTCGTAACGCATCTGCAAAACCTTTAAATCTGGCAAAAGTTAACCAACCACTTAACCACCCTTGAAAGTAACGTAAAAGTGGTGTCTATTCTCGCTCTCGTCGAAATAAATTCGTCCGATAAGAGCCAGCCGGGATTTGCTTTTTAAAAGTCCCTGGTTTGAGAATAGGGGCTTACGCAGATATATGGGTGGCTGCCGACGGGATCTTCAGGGGGTTATTCCTTAATATATATATTTAAAAAAGTGTTTAGTTTAAAGAAATTGTGGTTACAGAGTTATGAACAAGTTTTTGGAGTTGTTGGTAATTCTGTAGCTCTGCTTACCCCACTCTGGGAATAAAGGCGTGAAGGTATGTATGTATGTATGTATGTTTAGTTTAAAGGGATTTAGAACGCACTTCTTTAGCACAGGAATAAAGAGATGTCCACTACATTAGAGGCTGGAGCAGTAGACAACTACAGAATAACAATCGACAATCACAGAAGCAAAAAACTAAAACATTATCATCATCGTCATGTCAGCCAAAAGACGTCCACTGCTGGACATAGGCCTCCCCCAAGGCTCTCCACTCAGACCGGTCTTGTGCTTTTCGCATCCACCACGTTCCCGCGATCCTTACAAGGTCGTCACTCCATCTTGTTGGAGGCCTACCTTCAGCTCGTCTCCCGGTCCGCGGACGCCACTCAAAAACCTGAACTAAAACATTAAAAGGTACCAAAAGATTCTCTTTTTATTAAGGACAATTAACTATTGAAGACCATATATAAGGTAAGGGTTGTGCTATTAAGAAAACCGATCAAGTGCAAGTCTTATTCGCGCACCGAGGGGTCCATATTTAAGATTATATGCTTGGTAACCGCAAAAGAAAATACTTATTTGGTACTGTACTTTATTTTTATGCTATAAGGTCCATTATTAATAAATTTAAATTAACCTAATTTTTTTTTTTTTCAAAAACTATTTATGTGATGAGCACTTTATTTTATTTTATAAGAAATGGACAGGATTTTTTCACATTTTTTGATTAATAAACTTCGGGGATAAAGGGACATTTTTGCACATTCTTGGCTATAAACCAAAAAGCACATCACAGAAAATTAAAAAAAAAATAGTAATGAAATGTGCAGATTAAGCCCTTTCAAAATGGCATCCCATTTGCTATGATCAAACCACTTTAATTTTTGAACCGCCCATTCTAGACCCCTTATCAAGTATTAAAAAAAAATGGTTTTTCTAAAAACAGGTTTAACAGATAAAAAGATATAAAAACAGAACAGAGAGAACGGACCAGCAAGTACAACTATGCCAAATTTCTAGCATTTGTAGTGGCTGAGAAAACCTGCTGTGGCATTGTCATACAGACAGACATTGAGACAGACAACAAAGTCTCACCATAAGGGTTCCTTTTTTACCAACCCTAACCCCAAAAAACCTTAAAAAGATCCTGACGAATTAATTACTCGTTTTTTTGAAGTCGGCTTAAAGTCACAACATACAAACCGAAAAAAAAAAACTCGTTTTTAAACTGTTACCTACTACAAGTCTACACTGAAAAAAAAAATTGGGCACTTCTAACAAGATTGTGATTGTTGTGCATAAGCGTCTTGATTCCACACGAGCCTGACAAGACGTTAGATACATCAACTAAGACGTTAGATACATCAACTAAGACATACATACATACATACATAAACTCACGCCTTCATTCCCAGAGTGGGGTAGGCAGAGCTAAAGAATTACCAAGTCTTAAAACTTCTTGATAATTCTGTAACCACATTTTGCACAAGTAGGCTAAGATGTTTCCCAGTGTATTAGTGACAGGTGGCAAGCCCATCGCCTAACAGTACTACTTACAAGCCTTTATTCCCTTAGTCGCCTCTTACGACATCCACGGGAAGACATGGAGTGACACTATTCTAACCCGGCAACCACACGGGAAACGTTAGATACATCAACTAAGATCTTAGTTGAATCACTACTGAATCTGCTGTTGTTACTACCAGCTTTGGTTGATATACGTAACTAGTATCTTAACTATTGTATTCATTTTTTGTCAACTAAGAGAAAATCTCTCTTAGTTGGCTCTTATCTTTTTGAGTGTAGGGTACATACTCGTAATTGTTTCTTGGGCAAAATTGTTTACGACACAGAATAGCACTGCTGTAGCTATGCTAGGTAGAAGGGATTTTTATTTGGTAAGAAGGGATTTTAGTTTTTATTTTTATACGGCTTCTGATCTTTCTGATATATATTTCTTGTTTTTGTTTGTTTCTATCAAGTAAAAGTATTTTTTTGGTTAGTCACAATAAATCTTGTTCCATACTAATATAATTGTAAAAGAATGTTTTTTTGTTCGTTGGTACCTTTTGTTGTCACAGTTCAACAAACATTCTTTAATCCCGGAAAATTGTAAAGTTCCATTAGCCACAAACGACTCCTACGCGGACGGAACCGCGGACAAGAGGACGTACATTATTAAAATTATTTGCAATCACAATCCAACTTCGCCTCTAGCAAGATTTAAAACTACTGACTGACGTACAACTGACGTATAATAATCAGACAATTTTTTCACTTAATAGTTCAGTGACACTTTACTGAACTATTAGGTGTAATAATTGTCGAAGTCTAAAGCACCTGAGAACAGAAAATAGAAACATGGAATAAATTAATTAATATTTCTCGTAGGTAATTTTGTATTGTTATTAATAAAAGATTTAAGAAAATACTGGCGGGAAGGTTTTCTGAAAAACCAGTGCGCTAAACAACTGCTCGAAATGAATTTTCTTAACAGAAATTAAATACAGACTGGTCTGGCTTTCTGCTATTGGCTCCTTTAAATCTCGATACCATATTTTTTTAAGATTCAGATAAAAAAGAAATGGGCGAAATAGAGAAAGGGAAATTTTGACAAAATGAGGTCACGGAAAGTCAAGTACCTTATACTAAAACCACACGTAATTTATTGTGTCCAACAATGACGGCCGCATAAAATACCAACCATAAGAATGTCCGCCTTAATTAAGGCTCGCATGGAACTTTTAATTGGCAAAGTTAAGGGTTCCGGCGGTTAGGGTCCGGCGAAGGGTCGGTATTAGTTCACATTCCAACACAAAATACACGAAACTACATCATTCTATCCCTGTCAATCTTCAGCTGTTGTAGTATTGAGAAAGAAAGACAGGGTGATCTTACGCTTTAGTTTGACATTGTGACGTATTGGGATGCTGCTTAGTTTTAGTTAGACGTTAAGAAAATAGTTACGTGCCTCGTAATTTTGATAGTGAGTGTTAAAGGAACTCTTAAACTAAAAGTTTGGGTCTGTCTTAACACGTTACTTAAACTTGTAGGGTCCAGATGAAATAGAGCATTATTATTTAAGCGTTTCAGGGAGTTAATTCTTTTGGCTTCACGGATAATGCAATATACAAAAAAAAAAATGTTTTTAAATCGGACATCATTGTATAGTGATCACTTTAATACATAAAAAAAATACCTCCTCTTTTTTGTAAGTTGGTTGAAAATTAAAATCGACAGGTGGGTGGTATATTTGAAATAATAATACATAATTAATATGACCTGTGGTCACCGGGTTAGAATAGTGCCACTCCATGTCTTGTCGTGGATGTCGTAAGAGGCGACTAAGGGAATAATAAAGGCTTCTAGTACTCTTAGGCGATGGGCTTGCAACCTGTCACTAATACACTGGTAAACATCTTAGCCTGATTGTGCAAAACATGGTTACAGAGTTATCAACAACTTATTTAAGAGTACTTGGTAATTATGTAGCTCTGCCTACCCCACTCTGGGAATGAAGGCGTGAGTTTATGGATGTATGTATGTAATATTATAAATGTGAAAGTGTGTATGTTAGTTCGTCTTTCACGCTTCAACCACTGAACGGATCGAGATGAAACTTGGCTGATATATTGGTTAGGTGCTGGAATAGGACAAAGTTTATATCCAGAAAAATTGGACAGTTCCCGAGACAGCCGCGATAAACGATTTCTATGCGGACAGAGTCGCGGGCGAAAGTTAGTAAAATAATAATTATGTGTCTTCTTACTTATAGGTTTTGGTGTCAAATGGCATCAAATCGAATACTTTCTGAAATAGATTGCAAATACTACCCCACCCGTGAATTATGCACATTTATTATGCAGTTACACAAACGTTCACTAAAAATGTCACCTTAAGTCACATGCTGTCCTTTTGTAGTTAGACTAATTTGAAAGTGACAGACGCTGTCCTATCTGACGTGTAACTAACGAAAAAGTTGTTAATGTTAGATACAGTTAGCTTGGGAAAAATAACGAACAATTAATATTCTTATGTATGAAATCATGGTATTTATTTACCTATTTAAGTTGCTAGGATAGAATACTACTTACTTTATCATAATTTGCAATATCCTTAAGTTTAATCAGGTTTTATATCTAAGTCAATAGCTGTAAACTATGCAAGTAATAAAAAAAACATGTACGCTTCATGGCATACATTGATTTTTCGAAAATCAAGTCAAAGTTTTCTTTTTTTATGTTTTAAAAAATAGCAATAATTTTCAGACAGGGCATTTCATGACCTTTTTTGTTGCCAAATAAGCTCTGCGTGATTAGGCACCTTGAACGTCCCTTGGATAAGCATCTTTATCATCTTTGGAATAATTTTCCAGTATTTCTATACTTTTACGAGTAACATCGAATATACATAGAACTCAGGTCAAACTGGGCAACTTTTTTGAATCAATTCTCCTACATCTGTTTGTTCCCAGGATTTCCCTTAGGAAATAAGGTAACTTGAACTACCAAATTGACTTGCTGGAAAACAAATAACAAGGGAAATTCTTTTGGACGAACCTTTTTTTGTATCGCGAACAAAAATTGGGCCGACACTAAAACGGCGATGAGCGCTGTCAACTGTTTTCGCGGCCATTCTGGGTCGTTCTAAAAAAAGTGGCACCGTAACCTGTCAATGAGTTTTTGAATACAAAGTATGTTAAATGTTTGTTTTTCAGAAAAAGTAAAAACGTTCATAGATAAGCACAGACCTTTTGCATCGAGGCCAAGGCATTTTTATTTTTTTTACTTATATTTGTTAAAAAAAAATGGTAGGCACAATTTTTTACTATAACCTGTCTTGTCCAAGTGCGACATGCTTCCAGTTTTTAACATCTTTGAACTATTTGTGTATATTTTATTATATATTTTTTATAATATATTTTCAAGAAAAATATTATGACATTCAATAGTTATGATATGGTTTTAAAAATATATGTATATACATCAATTTTAACACACGACAGTTTGTCCAGTGATATTTTAACTGTAACCTGTGTGTCGGTGATATTGTATCTCACTAACATACGAAAAATAATAGGCACACCATATTTCTCGGTAAACATTCGGCCTGTGTTTGGCTCTCCACTATACGAAACGGTTGGAGACTATCTGTCATAATTTTGTGGAGATAAGTGATCAAATGAGGTAATCTGGAGCTTATAACGAGTACGTTAACTTTATCTTGTCTCGATTAAGTATTTAATGTTAACGGTATGGGACATAATTAACTAATCATTTGAACGTGGTATTCTGATGTATCCACTTATATTACTAAGAGTGGAACATTCACATTTTCATCGGTTTAAGAGTAAATAAATGAAAAATAATAAATAAATAAATATCTGAGGACAATGTCACACCAATTGACCTAGTCCCAAACTAAGCTTTGGGCTTGTACTATGGGTACTAGACAACGATATTGTTAGAAATATTTCTTATGGTAACATCAAATAAGCAATCTTAGCGCCATCTGTGCTATAATCTATGATACACATATTGTCTGGATAACCTGTAATTTATATGTCACTTTTTAAATAAAACAGTTCGTTGTCAGAATTCACAGAATTACGTTGTTTTATTAGGTTATGGGCTCAGATACGCTCACGCTCATTAAAAACAGTTTGTTTAGGTAGTTTAGCTAGCATAGGTGTAGGCATTGTGATTTACAAGTGGATTGTGTGTAAAACTGAAAATTACTACAATGGCTTCTAACGCATTCTTGACTAACGTGCCAAAGTTAAAAGGGCGTGAGAACTATCACGAATGGGCGTTTGCAGCGGAGAATCTGTTAGTCTTGGAAGGCACAGCTAATTATATCAAGCAGGAGTGTGCTCAAGATGCAGCCGCAGATGATGCAAAAACGAAAGCAAAATTGATTTTAACGATCGATCCTTCATTATATGTGCATATCAAAGATTCGTCAAGTACACGGAATTTGTGGCAGAAATTACGCAGTATGTTCGATGATTCTGGATTCTCGCGAAGAATAACTTTACTGCGAACCTTAATATCAATTCGTCTTGATAACTGCGAGTCGATGACAAATTATGTGACGCAAATCATGGATACGGCACAAAAATTATCAGGAACTTTCAGGAATTACATGTGACGTAGTGAAGACTAAGTTGATTGATCTGGCAGCTAACGACAATTCCAAGCAAGGAAGTGCGTTTTTGAGCAGATGGCAGCACAATCATCGGAATAATTATAAAGGATGCGGTTAGCAATAAAATTGTAAATTTAGAATATTTGCCAACAACTGATATGCCAGCTGATGTTCTTACCAAAGATTTGAACGCTCCCAAGCATACCAAATGTATTAAAGGTCTGGGGTTAGTCGGGTAGAGACAGAAAGTTAGTTAAAACGAAATAATGTTATTTTTATGAAAAGTTTTGTTTATTTGCTGTAGTTGGGGTGTTAGAAATATTTTTTTATGGTAACATCAAATAAGCAATCTTAGCGCCATCTGTGCTATAATCTATGATACACATAATTATTGTCTGGATAACCTGTAATTTATATGTCACTTTTTAAATAAAACAGTTCGTTGTCAGCATTCACAGAATTACGTTGTTTTATTAGATATAAATACTTATATAGAGAAATATATACTTAATTACATAGTATACTCAGGAACAAATATTCGTACTCAACACACAAATATCTGCCCTTACCGGGATTTGAACCCAGGACCGCTAGCTTCGTAGGCAGGGTCACTACCAACTAGGCCCACGCGTCGTCGTCTTGTCTTGTAAATATACGTTGGCGGCCGATTGGCTCCAACATTTGGCCTTTGGTCTTTGTATATTGTCTGTTACTTGTAACTAAAGGTGCACCACTGTGCAAAAATACTGTGATATTGTAAAATCAGGCAACTTACTAATGTTGAGACAGCTCGCTTAGTTTATTATAGTTATTTTCATAGTGTTATGTCGTACGGTATTCTGGTTTGGGGAAAAGCTGCTGACATACAGACTATATTCGTGTTGCAAAAAAGAGCCATTCGTTCTATATATAATCTAAACTCCCGTGATTCCTTAAGAGTACTATTTAAAGAAATTAATATTTTGACAGTAGCATCACAATTTATTTATGAGAATATTATTTATGTCATTAAAAATCAAGACTCTTTTGTTAAGAATTGTGATATACATAATTTGAATACAAGAAATTTCGTGTCCGTAAGGTTTATAAATCATTTGTAGGTCAATGCATCCTTTTCTTTAATAAATTACCTGACGTTGTTTTAAAGTTACCATTTCCAGTACTTAAAACTTACTTGAAAAAGTCGTTGATGTCTAAAGCTTACTATAGGGTCGAAGACTATCTAACAGATAAAAATGCTTGGCCAACACCTAAATAATTTAATAATAACTTAGTCATAAAAATATGTAAACATTTGTATATTGTCTAGGGGACACGGTTTCTGTAGGAGAATGTATCGAAACTTTTATGCAGGTTGTTTTGCACCGTCACAGGTAAGTATAACTTGTATACTTTCAATTTTTTTTCATTACTGTTGCTTATTAGTTTTGTGACAATTCTGAGTTTTGACACATTTTCCTGCTCAACTACGCATGAATATATTAATTTTTGGTTTTATATGAGATTCATTGTTTTATATAATGCTAGGTTAAGTTTATTATTGTTTAATATCATTAGCAATATTTAAAAAACGACTTACTGTTGAGTTTCTTGCGGCGCTTCTTCTCAGCAATGGTCTCTTGTGAAGCGCTGGTAGATTTTTTTGACGTGTAAAAGTGCCCGTGCGGCCTACTTACTGAATAAACATCTTTTATCTTTTTTTATCTTTTGTACCTTGCCGAGTTTCTTGCGCCGGTTCTTCTCAGGCAAGGGTTTTATTTTGCGAACCGATGGTAAAGCTTTTTGACATTCATAGGTGCATTTTATTATGCCTAAATTAGCTTTACGACAAGCGAATGCTGAGTTGGGACCGTTTCGCAACAATTTCTCTGTCTGGTTCTTTTTGTATCTGTCTAGTGTAATTTTGTTTTGTTGCCAATAAATGTCACTTTATCTTTGAAAATAAAGAACTTTCACTTTGAACTCAATGAAAGGCTACTGAGCGCCGTATTAAAACACTCTCAAGATTATTTGAGAAAGACAGTTTTCTATGGATTGACATTTACTTTGACGTATCATGTGACGGCCTTCTTAGTCAAAATGAGTTTATTAACAGTGCCATTAGAAATGACTTTACTGTTTTCTCATTCCTCAATAACATTGACTATGAATACGATGGATCTGAATTGTAAGGTACAGAATGTGTAAATATCACATCCTCAAATGGGTATAAAAATTTGTCCTAATGTATCGTTTGGTCTAAATTACTCCCGCCTAAATTCCTGAATTATGTTAGGTTTTTTTCACTTCGGTTTATATGTGAGTTTTCTGTTATATCCGTACACAAACCAGAATGTGGTTACAGAATTATCAACAAGTTTTTAGAGTTGTTGGTAGTTCTGTAGCTCTGCCTACCCCACTCTGGGAATGAAGGCGTGAGTTTATGTATGTATGTACAAACCAGAATTTATTAAAGATAGAAACATAACCTCCTACCAATTAAAAGTTAAAACTAAACTTATTTAAATTTAAACAAAACTTACTGCGGCACTCAGAGACGTGAATTAAATTTAATCCTTGATCAAAGTTGCCGCTGTCACTTTCTCTGCTATAGCAATAGAAAAAGACAACGCGTCACCAAACAAGCATTAAATTTAATTGACGTTTCTGAGTGCGGCCGTAAGCTACTCAAATATTAAAGATGTAAATAATAATCACCACTATAAAAAGAACACCCCTCTAGCAGGTCCGCTTGCTGCATGGTCCCTATGACACTGGCTGCATTACCTCTCTGGACAGCTAGCCCAATCCTTTGGGAGAGGTAAGTACCAGCTCTAGGATCTCTGGAGGTGGGATGACAGAGCCTTAATAAAGCTTTAATAACCTCTTAACTAATCTAACTTATGTTGAAACCCACATTCGAATCCGTTGCAAAGTTTGAAAGATCTATGCGGACATACAATAGGACAGACAGCAGACCTTGTATTATACTACGTAAAGAAAAAACGTTCTCAACCAAACAATATATAAGCAAACAGTGATTATGCTACTTGATATACACCCCTTCAAATGATTTAAGATATAACCCAACGACAATAACGCGCGTAACAATTCTTCCTGTATTCTCGCGTCGCAGGTAGGCACGTAAATTACAGAGACGTGTGGCATTGGCAAATACGCCGTAATTAGTGAAATTTACACTCGGTGGGGCCACGAACCACCGCTGGAGAATATTTATGGTGTGATAGGCACAGGCACGGAAACGTTAAACTTACTACTGTTCATAATTTAAATACATACATACATACCTTCACGCCTGTAATCCCAGAGTGGGCTAGGCAGAGCTACAGAATTAAAACTTCAAAAAGTTGTTGATAATTCAGTAACCACAATTTGCACAAATAGGCTAAGATGTTTACCACCATATTACTGAAACTTTTCAACGACCACTTTTTGACGACGACGACATAATATAAATTTAGCCGAGTAATACATACAAGGAGATTCGCTGCTTGACCGTCGCCCAGTGCACACGTCGCTCCGAATTACCTTGCTCCGCTCCGCTCACCCGCCTCGCCCTGTGGCTTATCACCCAGGCGCGGGCTGACTCCGACGAACATGCCGTCTTCGCCGGAACGTGCCCAGTCGGGCTCTGGCTCCGAGAGCGAAAGCTCGTGCACGAGCCCCTGCTGCCTTAACAGTAGGGGCTCGCGGGCGAGTCCCAGCTCTGGGAGCGAGAACTCGCGGGACAGTACCGACTCGACTCCCGAGGCTCGGTCGGGAAGCGCGCTCGTGCGGCAGCCGCCGCCGGTGCTAACCCTGCCCGTGACCACCGGAACTACGACCTCACCGACGTACGCAGTATCTTCATCAACCGCGACATGCGTCACAACCACGTCATACGCGACGTTGGTGCAGGCAAAAGGGTTCATGACGTCACCCATGCCTGCACCGGCGATCGCATCAATCGTATCAATCACGACACCGTCGCAGGCGTTTGGTTTCACGTCACCCACGCCTGCGCCAAGGGCAGCGGCACAAAACCGCTTGTCCTTTGCCCAAGCGATCGCGACTCCGCCTCCTGCCGTCAGGCAAAAGAGGACGATCACATCGCCACCTGATGCCGACCTCCAGCAGCGTCCGCCCGGCCCGCGCTTGGACCTAGGCGCCGCGGCCTCGCCGCCCCGTGCGCCACCACCACCAACACCGTCACGAGCAGCCACGCCGCCGCCACCAGCGGCCGCCCCGTACCCCCAGAGATTTCCCCCGATCGTAGTTGAGTCGTTCCCGGACTGGGAAGTCCACTTCAACGCGATCAGGGACATCCTGAACAGATACCCGAAAGCCCGCTCATTCGGAAAAGGGATTCGCTTCCGGCCCGAGAGCGAGGTAGAATTCAGAACGGTACAGAGGTACCTAACCGAGCTCAGCAAGACTAAGCCCCTGTCATGGTTTTGTTACTCCCTGCCGGCCGAAAAAGCCTTGAAGGTAGCCATTACGGGCCTACCTAGGGACACAAACCCGGAGGTCATAAAGCAGGAGCTGAGCAGGCTTGGCTACTCCCCTGAGTACGTGCGCCAGATCCGCGCACGCTCGGGGAGGGCGGGCTGCCTGTTCTTCGCCCAGCTACAAAGAACCCCTAACTTCCACCGCATTTACGACACCACTCAGATGCTCGGCATGGAGAAGGTGACCATAGAAGCCTGGCGCGGCAGAAAAGGGCCGGCGCAGTGCCACAGGTGCCAAACCTTCCGGCACTCGTCGGCAAACTATCACCGCCCAATCGCCTGCGTCCGATGTGGCGAAGCGCACATCGCAAAAGATTGCCCGCGCCCGCTGTCAGAGCCGCCCACGTGTGCGAACTGCGGCGGCGCGCATACCGCAAATAACGCCACTTGTCCCGTCTTTCGCAAAGAGGTACGAAACAAGAAGGCGGGCACTCTCGCACGCACCGGGAACAATCCGGCATCAGTCCGGATGTCCGGAGGCGGGAGCCCGAGCACGACCAGACCTCCTCTCCCCCCTCGGGGGGAAAACGACGCCGCCAGGTCGCCAATGACGGGACCCGGGCGCCTAAGCGCCGCAAACGTGGCGGGAGGAAGCGAAAACCGAAACTGGCTGGCGCTCCCCCTCCCCCACAGCAACAGCAGCAGCAACAGCAACAGCAACAACAACAGCAACAACAACAGCAACAACAACAGCAGCAGCAACAGCCTACGGGCACTCTGCCGCCCAAATCCGCACCCGCGGACGAAGCGCCCCCCCCGGCCGACTCAGACGACGACGACGACTGCGACGACGATGACTGCGGAGCAGTCCCGGCAACGAGACTCACCAGCAGTGAGAAGATGGACGTAAGCGCCGTCATAGCACTGCTGTGGAGACTACTGATGGCGCTGAATGCGGGGCAAGACCCGCAAATAGCCATCTGCGCTCAAATATCTACGTTGCGCAACCGCACGACGTAGAACGCGCGGCCAAGCCGCCGAGGATTATCTTCCCTTCCCCAACGCCGCCGGCGAACACTCGCCGTTGGGCTCGCCCAAACTGGCTGACATCGCCGCGGCAACGCGCGAAGGAAGACACCGACTGAAACCACCAGTAGACAAAGACACGCCTGTATTGACAGGCGGCGCACAAGGATACAACAGAAAGGGGCCATGCTCTGATTCTGTCTCCCCGACCCCCTGACGGGGGCCGAGAAGAAAGTCCAACATACAAGGCTGTGACTCTAGCCTGGAAAAACCATGTTGTCTTTGACCAGGACCATTTTTATTCTAGGCCTGTTTTGGTAATGTTTTTAACTCGGTCAACCATTATCTTACTGATTAAGAGTTACAAAGATAAAAGATAAAAGATGTTTATTCAGTAAGCCAGCCACCAGCGCTAGCGCCTACCAGCGCTTCGCAAAAGACCACTGCTGAGAAGAAACGCCGCTAGAAGCTCAAAAGTCAGTCGTTTTATAAATATTGCTTATGATATTATACAATAATAAACTTAATCTAGCATTATATAAAACAATGAATCTTACATAAAACAAAAAATGAATATATTTATGCATAGTTGAGCAGGAAAATGTGTCAAAACTAAGAATTTGCACAATAACTTAAAGTACCTAATAGTAATTTAAAAAAAAAGAAATTATACAAGTTATACTTATGACGGTGCAAGACAACCCACATAAAAAGTTTCCTTACATTCTCCTACAGAAACCGTGTCCCCAAAACAATATACAATGTTTACAATTATTTCTGTCTGTCTGACGGTGTTCCAGCTGCGGTCACTTCGCTACGTGCAATTTAGTTCGTTTGTAGTGCGCGTGCCGTGGTTTATGCTGGGAACCGTCGAGTGTCCTGACTTCTGGCTGAAAGGTGTCGTGTTCCAGCGGTTTCGGGGCAACTTACCAGCAGCGACCATTTTGGCAAAACAAAACCACGCTGTTTTGTCACCTCGGTGTTAGTTTTAACTTTTATATTGTTATGTATGTTAGTCCATAAGGTATTTGTATCTGGTATTTGGCCTCGTTGCCCGAAATAAAAAAACTTCTTCTTCTTATTAACTGTCAAGTAAATAAGAACTATCAAAACGTTGACAATACGATAACAGGCCACAGATTCTAGGCAGTAAAAACTATTTATTTATTTTATCTTTATTGCACAAAAGAATACACTTCATATACAAAAGGCGAACTTAATGCCGTAAGGCATTCTCTACCAGTTAACCTTTGGGCAAATCAGAGATTGTGGTGGCGGTGCAACATAGGGTCTAACATATTATATGTTGCTTAAACGTAATAATATATACCTACATACCAATATATTGAAATAAATATCAATACTTACATAAATACATAATACAAAAATAAAAAAAATGAGGATAAGCACAAAACATTACAGATAACACCATCAGAAAATCAAGATGATGTCTACTCTACCTACAAAAAAAATAATCGCGAAATTTCTTTTTAAAAGTAAACTTGTTCGGAGCTTGCTTGATATTAAGGGGAAGGTCGTTCCAAAGTCGTGCTGCTTGAACTATATCCTCTTTGCCCAGTTATCGTGTTGTCGACGTTTTGACAGCTCTTAGTTACTTGACAGTAATGGCGGCTGACGTCATAACAATACCATAACAGGTCAAAGATCGTGGGCCCGTATTTTGGTCGCTTTTGTGGTGGTGGACATCTTCGCTAGGGTCACGGTAGCTTTTGTATGAACTTTTTATTTCTACCGAGTAAGGTAGCGTTAACGTATTGTCTTTAGTACTACAATTACCCAGTACGTCATTTGGAGTCTATATGGGTGAGGACCAAGAATTTAGATCCAATATTTGTTCCTGAGTCATGGATGGATACTATGTATTTAAGTATATATGTCTCTATATAAGTATTTATATCGTTGTCTAGTACCCATAGTACAAGCCTAGAGCTAAGTTTGGGGCTAGGTCAATTGGTGTGAGATTGTCTCCTGATATTTATTATTTATTATTATTATTATAATCAGCAAATAGTTAAACGTAGTTAACCATACAAAGAACGAGGGTGAAAAATGTCCGTTGTGTGACAAAAGTATTCTTACAATTATATGGCTATTTTTGAGTGAGTTGAAATGCTCAACTTTTTGTTCTTGACCCATATTTTGTATCGTTGTCAGGGTCGTAGTAAGGGTGAAGTACGTGAGTCTGCTTTAGTATAAGTGCTTGTTTAAAATTACAAATCTACTTAAACGCTTCTATGCGTCCTTTTTTTTCTAAAGGAATGGTCAGTGACAAAACCTTAGCAGTAATTGATACAAACTGTTGATACTTCTGACCGAACCCACCCAATCCCATTCATGACTAGCCCAAAACCATATGTCACATCAAAGAGCCGCGGCAAAAACAACTTTTAGTCCTCGAAGCAAAGTCCAAAGTTCATCTCTTCAATGGTGACAATGGTACCTACTAAATTGCCCTCGAAAATATGAAAATTGCCTTCGCTTAAGAAAAAGGCTTCTCTACGATATTGGCGCGTCTAGTTTGCTAAGTAGAGATAACTGTCTTCCCCCTCCCCCTCAGTGGGCTCAAAGTTATCGTGAATGAGGGTTTAAAAGGCCTATTATGCTGTGCGACATTGTGGTACAATGTGGCATGCCACATCGTATTTTCAAAGTCTAAGCGTGTCGTACAAAGAGTAAATTTTTTTCGTGTCATGTAAGCATGTTAGGTAATAAGCAAATGGTATAAAAAACCTTTTACAATTTTTATGCCACTCAATTTACTATTATGCATATAGACCATGAAATATAAATACTACGCATGAATATATAAATTGTTGGTGTTATGTGAGATTCATTGTTTTATATAATGCTAGGTTAAGTTTATTATTGTATAATAACATTAGCAATATATAAAAAACGACTTACTGTTGAGTTTCTTGCGGCGTTTCTTCTCAGCAGTGGTCTCTTGCGAAGCGCTGGTAGATTTTTGACGTGTAAAAGTGCCCGTGCGGCCAACTTACTGAATAAACATCTTTTATCTTTTTTTTTTAAATGCAGAGCGACGGATATCACGGATATAACAATATCATAATTTTAAACTGAAATAACATTTCTTTTTATTACTGAACTATTTCTATCATATTGATTTCATGGAATAATAACAATCAAAATACAAGGTTCTTAAAATTCTTAATAAATAAGGAGACATATGTATGTAAAATCATTTTAAATTAAATAAATTAATATTTACGCAAAATATCACAAACTTTAAGCTCTAGACTTCTTCAACGATTAACAAACTTAAGTATAGAGATACATAAATACATATAAACGACCTAGACCGCTAGCTTTATAGACAGGCACTACCATCTAACAAACTCCTTAGTAATTGTTTTGCTTTACTTAAGTCCCACCACTAACGTCAATGTGGCAACACAATGTCGCATCGCATGGCGTCTTGTGGCACCGTGTTGCACGTTATCTAGTATAAACTTAGGTAGGCCTTTACCCGATTATTTGTTTTTGTTAGGGTATGTAAGTAGTGTTTATTGGAGCGTTATTTTTTCTTGTTACACGAGCAAAGCAAGATGTTATGCTTATGTTTATGTTACGCCATCATAATAAAAAAGGTATATCTTTGTTTTATGTAATATTTTTAGTATTTTAATTAAAAAAACGTATTTTTATCTATTTGAAATGTAGAAATAAATTAATGAATTAAACCAAATGGTAGAGATTTAAATGTATTTTAATTACATACACACATACCTTCACGTCTTCATTCCCAGAGTGGGGTAGGCAGAGCTACCAAAAATTCTAAAAACTTGTTGTTAATTCTGTAATCAATATTTGCAAAAACAGGCTGAGATATTTATATTAGTGTCAGGTAGCAAGCGCATCGCCTAACAGTACTACAAGCCTTTATTCCCTTAGTCGCCTCTTACAACATCTACGGGAAGACATGGAGTGGCACTATTCTAAACAGGCAACTAACCGGCAACGTGGTTGGCAGGTATTTTAATTGTTGATAATTTAAATAACAAACTAATATTTGCCATTATTCCTCTGGTTCTTTGCTGTTTACCCTACAGGAGGTCACAAATACATACATTCACTTCAAAAAACAACCTTGAAACACCTAGCTCTTTATTTTAACGGCATGTCATCAACATAAGGTACAAAAGCAAACAGAACAAACGACATAGCACTTATATCGCCCTCGCTACCGTCGCGGCCCTACGGCTGCCATCTCTCGAATTGTCACTTTACAAGTGTACCTTAACAAGCGGGGGTACACTGTTGGCCAAGATAACGGTGCACCTATTTTATTATTGCAACTAGTGATGTGCGATTTCTGAAACATTACAAAACTTTCCTTAACTGCAAAAATTACAGCTTCTGAAAGTTACATAATTAGATGGAAATGATTCTGACACAAATAATTTTCATTTAAATTTCATGAAAAGTTTCTGTTACTTACGTTGCATTACAAAACTTTAGTAATTTTCAGAAATTAAACGATTTTATTTTGGTAACTTTCAAAATATTACATGAAATTTTAGGTGAAAGTTTCACTTTTGAAACTTTCAGAATATTGCAGAAATTTAAGTGAAAATTTCACTTTTGAAACTTACAAGCCGCCCATCACTAATTGCAACCCGATAACACTCTATAAAGAAGCCGTGTCATTTGCTCAAGTAGGTAAGCTTATTTATTTATTTTCACGATTCAGTTAAAAATTATAACTGAAAATGAAAATGAAAATGTTTATTCAGAAAAACTTAACTTAAGACATAACAATGGTATTGGGTCCTGCGCTAGGATTCCCTGTGTTGCAGGGCCCAATTTTAATCAGTTTCAACAGGCTTAAATTCATTTGCGGATATTGCAGAAAAAAACTTATATAACTACTTTAAACAATAAAATCTTAAACTTAATAATTTGTTAGGTAAATACACTAATCTACTTACTACAACTCACTTTAGTGGCCATGTTATTATTTACATACACATGATGTATAAATATATACCATAAACTAAATAACAATTTATATCAGGGGTTCCCAAAGCGGTCCAGGTGGACCCCCAGGGGTCCACAGGAGACTCCACGGGGGTCTACGTTGGCGTGACAAAAAAATGGGGGTTCACAATTCGTAAGTGGGGGTCCACGAAAATGTACCTATCTGGTTTCGATAGTAAAGAACGAAAACAGATACTATTTTTTGTGCTATTTTTATAGCCTGGATGACTGATAAATACAAGATAGCTTTATTACGCTGCTTCTCGATTTAAATTTCGAAAAATTTAACTGACATTTTATAAAAATTACACCATTTGCCTCCAAAACTTGTCAACTGCAAGTCTGTAATAAATCGCGAGCGAGCTGTTCGACCAGCGATCAACATTCACATTTTTTGCCGAGTTTTGGAAACACGGTAGAAATGTGGTCTAGGGGGTCTACCAGAACTAGTTCACTTTTGAAAGTGGTCTATGAGAAAAAAAAGTTTGGGAACCCCTGATTTATATGGTAAAAAATAACGTACACCCGTTCATGTAATCAAATACATAAGACAAAATTACATAAGTAGAGTACAAGTAAATAATAAAACGTACGTGCACATAATTTTTAAAGGGTAATTAAAAGAACCATTATTAATTTACAGGAATTTATAGAAAGATAAAAACAACAAAAACATCAGTGTCCTCTCAGCTCATTACAACTAGTAGACTCTCGGTCTCGTGGTAGTCGAGCTGGGCTAGCCATTCCGTCAGCCTGCGCTTGTAAGGTGGTTCGAGAGCATGTTTAAACCGGTCACAGAGTTTTTTGATAATAAAGGGAGCAATAAATGGACTCTGTGCGAATCTAGAAGCCAAGATCTACATTAAACTATTTATAGCTAAAACCATTATTGAAAAAAAAACGTGAAATACACAGCTCTTTATTAGAATGGAATGACGTCATCAACATAAGGTACCTCCAAACACAGAACAAACGACATAGCACTTATATCGCCCTCGCTACCGTCGCGGCCCTACGGCTGCCATCTCTCGAATTGTCACTTTACAAGTGTACCTTAACAAGCGATGGTACACTGTTGGCCAATATAATGGTGCACCTATTTTATTACGGCAAACCGATAACACAATATAAAGAAGCCATTACACACACCTTACAGTAAAATAAAAATGGGAGGTTTAACCTCTGTCTTTCTTTTTAAATTCAATTTTAAACGTGGCAGCTATTAGATTTATTTTTTAATGCATAAAAAATCCGTTGGCAGAAAATATGTTTTGGGAGCCCAAAGTGATAGCAAATGACTTCAATAATCCGGTAGATTATAGATTCTGAGAAGGTTTACAATATAATTATTATTACATACATTACATCACGCCTGTTTACCAGAGGGGTAGGCAGAGACCACTTCTTTCCACTTGCTGAGATCTTGACAAATTTCTTTCGCTTCTTCCACATTCATACATCGAGTCTTGCATGCACGTCGGTTTTGTGTACTTGAGATTATCGGTTTCTTATTTTATTGTTACAATTAAACTGATAATAACCCGACGACAAATGTTTTTTTAATTATTATGGAAAAGTGATATTATGTTTGACCTTTAGTTAGTATGACATCGTGGCTAGTTTAGTACTTTTATGTAAATCTCTACACAAGCTTTTGCACATTCCCTTGAAAAATTTATATTCCATATCTGTCACATTATTTTGTCCCAAAGTGTATCAGGTTCGTTACATCGGGGCAAGTTGGTGTTTTTCTCGCAAAAGCTCAATTTGGCCCCTTTGTCCTTTCATAGTAAGTGATGGTTACGCCCTTTTGTCTAGGACTGGGTGTTATTTAAACAGGCCGCTTATTGTAGCGCAGAAATAGGTTATTTTCTGCTCGAGGGGATAAAGGAGGCTATTGTATGTTAATACAATCGCCTTCCAGTGTATATTTATTGAAATTTAGTAATAGAACATTAGTTTTAAATTAAGGATGACAAAGATTTTGGTCCACTTTGTCTTGAAGAATAAAATTAAATGGTTGTTTTATTAATAATACCGTCAATTTTAACTAATAAAAGCTATAATAACATGACAAAAACATCCTAGCTTGATTAACTCTCAAAGATATAAAAAATCTGTTTCGGTTTGCCGTTTTAATAAAGTAATTAACAATCCTACATCTGGTTAATTATAACTACAGGCAAGTAGTGCAAAAACGAATCAAAGAATTTCTATTTATATCCGCGGATAAATTGTCAATCTTGTGACAGGAATAAAGTTTTACCAGTGGTTTGACCTCATTTAATTTTGTCTTTTTCAAGAGTGTTAAAAATTGATAAAGTGGGTAAATTCGCCCCTTGTCCACTAGGATCCATTGATAGGATCCATTTAGGGGTCAAGTGGACTTTTTGTACATTCAAATCCATTAATGGAGTAGAGTGGGTTTTAATGTATACTTAAATCCATTTCGAGTCGTTTACACTCTTGAATACGATGGGATCCATCAATGGATTCTGTTGCACTCTTAAGTAAACTTTGATCCGTCAATGGATTTTATAAAATTTTACACACGTACTATGTATAATTATGTTATGAGTATTCAAAAATGGATTTTATTACACGATTAATATACTTGAAACCATCGATTTGATGGACACTCGTGGACATTGTAGTATACTAAAATCCATTGATGGATCCTGGTATATAAAAAGTTCAATATAATCCATTAATGGATCTTTGTAGACTTAATAGAACGTTTAAATCCATTGATGGATCCCAGCGTATTAAAAAGTGTAAACCAATCTAAACATATTTCATTATACAAAAAGTCAATTTGACCCCTATATTGGATTATATCAATGGATCCTAGTAAACGGAGGGAAATCCGCTAGTACTATCCGAATGTTATCTATTCATATCGCTTATAAGCGTGATAATATAGTTATTAGAATATACCTCACTAGACGGTACCTACTCGTACAGTCAGCTGCAGAGAAAAGGATACCCCCCTCCTGGTAAGGATCGTTTTTTTTCAAAAACCTGTACTAATTTGTTCGCGTAGAGTTAGTTTCCCGCTACACCTCTATTTTAACCCTTTATGAGATGAATTTCCAAAAATCCCTTCTCCCACCCCTTCTCCCACCCCCCCTAGGACACCCCTAGGATACCCAAGGCATATTCCCTCCAAATTTCAAGTTCCTAGATCCAGCGGTTTCAGCTGTACGTTGATCGATCAGTCCGTTTCTTCTTTTACATTAAAGATTTATCTATACTAATATCATAAGATTGCCCGTGTGGTTACCGGTATAGAATAGTGCCACTCCATTTCTTCCCGTGGATGTCGTAAGAGGCGACTAAGGGATATAGGTTTGTAGTACTGTTAGGCGATGGGCTTGCAACCTGTCACTAATACGCTGGTAAACATCTTAGCCTGATTTTGCGAAATGTGGTTATAGAATTATCAACAAGTTTTTAGAGTTGTTGGTAATTCTGTAGCTCTGCCTACCCCACTCTGGGAATGAAGGCGTGGGTTTATTATGTATGTATGTATGTAATATCATAAGAACTAAAGTTTGTGACGTTGTAGGGGGTAATCTCTGTATCTACTGAACCGATTTTAAAAATTCTTTTACCTATAGAAAGCCACGTTATTTGTGAGTATCATAGGCTATATATTATCCCCAAAAATATGGTGATTGCCCAACTTTAGGCACGAAAACAGCTAGTTATTTATATTTTAAGAAATTTCGGAATCCCGGACTTAATTTTTCTTGTCTGTATCATACAAATATATGGAGGAACTATAAACTTCCTTAATCTGACTACGGACGGAACCCTGAAAGGTAAAATATGAACTCTGGAAACCGCGGTAATTTACACGGTACACAAAGATTAAAAGAGTTTTTGCGGTAATCCAAAAAGGATAGCGGAATTCGTAAAGAACATCACATACATACAGTGGTGGCCACCTAATTAGATTAGTCCTTGGGGTTGGCAACGCATTTGAAATATTATGATTGCAGTGAGATTGTAGTCTAGAGAATTTAAATATTAAAAGATTCTTCTTGTTCAACTGCCTCTCCAACTAGTGAAGGTCGGCTACTAACTTCTGGAATTTATTGTTGTCTGTCCTTAGCGAGTCGAAACAGTTCAGATGCGCTCGCTATTAAAAGATAAAAAAGATAAATGAGGCTTATTCAGTAAGTAGGCCGCACGGGCACTTTTACACACTCAACAAATCACAAATCTACCAGCGCTTCGCAAGAGACCACTGCTGTGAAGAAACGTCGCAAGAAACTCAACAGTCAGTCGTTTTTTAAATATAACTTTTGATATTATGGGCGTTTTCACTAAAAAGTGTACCCAATTAAGGACTGAAATTAAGGAACTTTAACTTTGTCAGTTTTGTGACGAAAATTAGCCATACATTGCGGCTGTCAATATATAGCTAATTTTCGTCACAAAACTGACAAATTTAAAGTTCATTAAATTCAGTCCTTAATTGGGTACACTTTTTAGTGAAAACGCCCTTATACAACTATGAACGTAACCTAGCATTATCACATAACACTATGAAAATAACTATAATAAACTAAGCGAGCTGTCTCAACATTAGTAAGTCGCCTGATTTTCCTAACAGCATAAGTTGCCGAACTTAATTAACCTGCTAGTACTGCTATATGGGGACTCCATTGCTAGTTTTTATCTATAGTTATCCCTAAGAAAAGCGCTTTATCTACGATTTCCAATCTCTCATCATTAAGAAACATACTAGATTCTACCGGTCTAACATTAAGCAAAGCGAACCTAACACATTTCGTTTTCTTAGCATTGAGTAGCAAATTGTTACTAGTAAACCAATTTAGTACTTTACCTAGTGTGGCGTTTATTTATTTATTTATTTATTTATTATTAGGACCTTCAACAATAAGCACACTGTTACTTAAATATAGTACATGTACACTTACAAGCTAAGTGTCTTATTTATTACAGAAGGTCACTGCATGCACGGAAATAAAAGTAAAAAGCACCTATTTATAAACTTAGTTTGCTAATTAATTAATAATCTTAGTTTGCTATGGCGTGGAACTATGGCGTAGAACTACTTAATATTAAGAAGTTATTTTTTTATTTCTCGAAAAGAAGCTGCACTGAGATCAACCTCGTTTTGGTGCTGCTTGTAAATAGTATACATACGTGTCAGAGGGCAATGTCTCTTGAGATTGGTGCGACAATTTGGCATACAGAATAACCTAATATTACATGGCCTTGGTATCTTTGATGGAGCGTAGAAATTTATTTTTTGCAGCAACTCTGGACAGTTGAAACTACCTGTAACTATCTTTTTGAGAAATACCAAGTCACACATGCGCCTTCTATCAGATAATGCACCTATTTTAAAGTACTTTAGGCGCGCATTATATGATTTAAGCCTCTTGGAGTTATTAGTGCTGTACGTTAAATGAGAGACAAATCCTACTGTAAACGACGGCGGATTTTCGGTCTACCTTGAATATTTATGAGTCTATCCCACTTACCAATACGTGGTTGCCTGAGAGCTGGTGTGCCTTCTCCTTGCTATAAAAATAACGCCTCTTCAAGCTTTATCTCATTTTGTGTTTGTTTGTCTTTCTAGTACAAATTTTGCAAACGATTTAAAGTTAAGTTCATGACCAAGATACGAAACAACATTGCTTAAAATTGGATGGCAATTAAATAAATCAATAAAAAAAAACATGGCGAAATAGGTCTTGTAACAAATTGTGGATTCCCAGAACTTTACAGTAAAACAGTTATTTCTGAACGCACCCTTGTAATGTAACATTGTAATCTTATTTAAAAGTTTAAATCCGTTCTGGAATTTGTCGTTGATGTGGGTCAAATTCATTTATCTAATTCTCTGCCAAGCTTTTCATTATTCATACAAAATGGACTCAATTAGGAGTCAGATGAAGTGTTTGACGTCAGGTTACGTTTGAGGCGAAATCCAGTTAACCCGGTCAATGATTGTAAAAGTTTTTGAATAAATAATGTTATATTATACAACATGTTAAAAACATTACAAGGGGGTTATTATAGCGTAACTATGCAGTTCATTTTACGGCAATGGTAAAAAATAGAGCTATAGCAGTTATATAATTCTGTCCTTTTCTCTCAGCGTAAACAGAACTGCATCGTCATAATAATATGGCTTTGCAGTTCATATTACGGCGAGCGTAAAGGACTGAGCTATAGCAATTATATTGCTATGTCCTTTTCTCTCAGCGTAAAATGAACTGCATATGCTAATATAACCCCTCAGTTAGTAGAAAATTGTATCACAGGTGTTATAAATGATATTAACAGAAAAACTTTTTATTTAATGCAGAGGTACGCGAGGAATGTCAAGAGCAGAAGTAAGCGTGTAGCGAGACTAGCGAGAGATTATTGGAGTGGATTCAATTACACTTGAATTAAAACGCGAATAAATATACTAGGGATATACATAAATTGGTAAAATAGAAAGTTTGAAAAAATACACCAGATCTCAACACCTTAGAAAATTAGCTTATTTACCTCTATTCGTAGTACCAAAATGTTGTAATGTTTATGGTAAACTTAGGTGGGAATACTTGTTACCGATCCTTAATAACGTAGACACCGAAATACTTACAAGTGTTTGTGAAAACCCGCACTACTGCTTGCGCATCATGAAAGCGGCTTACCTGCGTTGATGCTCCGCATGCATTGCTATGCGCAGTATTAGGTACTTGTGTTAAATATTTAGATTATAATTGAGTGAACACAGCAGCCGTTGAACCGTGTACGGATTTGTCCACTGTTTATGGCATTGAATGTATTAAATTTTTATAAGAAAAGGATTTAAAAAAAAAAACAAGTACACATACATTCATACATTAAATCACGCCTGTTTCCCAGAAGGGTAGGCAGAGACCACTTCTTTCCACTTGCTACGATCTTGGCAAATCTCTTCCGCTTCTTCCATATTCATACATCGAGTCATGCAGGACTGATTCGGCCCTTTTCCAGTATTTCTCCGATTTGATTCGAAAAAGTACGTCTAGGGCGGCCCCTTTCGACCCTTCCACTCCCTTTCGATCTGTATATCTATTTCGTCAATTAATGCCACAATTTTGTTCTCGAGTAAACCAGTTGGTTGTAATTCCTCGCAACCTAAGGTATAGCTATAATTGGAATTACTAAACTCGAATAGTAGAGTGAATGATGAACGAATATATTATTATTACCGTTTAAAAAAATATTGCTGTACAACGGAACGATGCCAAAGTTTCAAGACTACCGACTAATAAGTTCTGTTGATCCTTTTTTTACAATTAATAATTATAATCCTTTCTGAGTAGGAAACTAATCCTACTAATATTATAAAAGCAGCAACGGCTCTACGGATTTAGATGTAATTTGGAACGACTAACGTTAATTAAATTATGACATGTAGGTAAAATAATGACATATTTATAAATAGCAAATTTAAATTCAAATTATTGATATGTATAGTTTCTTTTTTTATTTTGATTTAAGCGTGTATTTTTGTAAAATGGTGTACGTCTGAAAAGACAGGTTTTGGCGAATCTAGTTTTAAGCATTAACACTGTGCATCCCTACCCAATTCCACGCAATAAAGATATTACTTACTTACTTACTTACTTGTAGGTATGTATGTACTCTATATAACATTAGCAACACGTAAGAAACTGTATTCAGCAAATAAATAAACAAATAGAATAGATGGACATGGATATAAAAGAGAGGCTACATTTCATCCCGAGAAATATTAAATTTCCTGGTGGAAATATACGCGGACGAAGTCGCAGCAAAAGCTAGTGAGCTGTAAAGATAGTTTGAGTCCTGAGAAAAGACGTAGGATAAGTTTTTGTCCCACAAAGTTTTATGGATGCCGTGGGAATACAAACTAAAGACTAAGTCTCAAGAATAGTTATTTATGGCAAAAAGAAGGCAAACGAGCACACAGCCTATCTGACAGTAAATGGAATCCATGACCCACAGGTATTTGCGCTCTCAAGACAAAAATCTTAAGACTGCAATTTTAAGATGCCAAATGCATATTAAACGTTAATTATTTCAATTAAAATTGAAAACTAAATTTAAATAAAACTAAGCTATTCAAATATTAAAGATGTAAATAAAAATCACCACAATAAAAAGAACACCCCATCTAGCAGGTCCGCTCGCGGCATGGT
Source organism: Acleris emargana (assembly GCA_927399475.2). Taxonomy (NCBI): domain Eukaryota; kingdom Metazoa; phylum Arthropoda; class Insecta; order Lepidoptera; family Tortricidae; genus Acleris; species Acleris emargana. The sequence goes on from OV656858.1 coordinate 5,239,856, forward strand.
CCCTATGACACTGGCTGCATTATCTCTCTGGATAACAAGCCCAATCCTTTGGGGAGGTAAGCACCAGCTCTAGGATCTCCGGAGGTGTCTATGAGCCGGGATGACAGAGCCTTAATAAAGCTTTTCATATCGGCAGACCACGGTCCTATGGTCTCCACTGCAAGCGTTTCAAATTCGTAATTAAATAATAATTTTATTTGATGAATATTTGCGGCGCGTGAAGGTTTGAGCCTGATCAGCTGCTGCACTGGCCCGATTAAGGTTATTTTTTTTCTATAATTATATTACGTTATATAAATGATTTACAAACTGTTTACCCAAACCTAGTTCAAAAGAGAGAGGAAAAAAAATGGTTTACGGTCAAAACCATTATCGTCATTTACCAGCGGGGTTATTCTGACATAGCTATGCATTTCAGTTTACGCTGAGAGAAAAAGAGAGAGCTATATAACTGCTATAGCTCTGTCCTTAGAATGCGGTGAATGCTCGCCGTAGAATGAACTGCATAGCTACGTCATAATAACCCCTCGGTTATAGTATGGTCAACGTTTTGATAGCTCTTATTTCCATGGCCAAGTTAAAAACATTCAAAGACGATACTGTGTTTACCGCCTAGAATAGAAGCTCTGTACATCTGGTTGCCGGGTTAGAATAGTGCCACTCCATGTCTTCCCGTGGAAGTCGTAAGAGGCGACTAAGGGAATAAAGGCTTGCAGTACTGTTAGGCGATGGGCTTGCCACCTGTCACTAATATACACTGTTAAACACCTTAGCCTAATTGTGCAAATTGTGGTTACAGAGTTATCAACAAGTTTTTAGGGTTGTTGGTAATTCTGTAGCTCTGCCTACCCCACTCTGGGAATGAAGGCGTGAAGGTATGTATGTATGTATGTATGTACATCTTGCTTGTTTCTCTGAACGCCAGAATTTCCACAATCAACACAACCGTCCATTGTGCAAGTTATCTAGAATCTAGCTTTCCACCCAAACGATAGTGTGAAATTTATGGCGTTCTCTAGTGTGAAACAGCGAGCCGGTCGAATTTAACTTGAGTGCAAGTTTGACGTTAAACTTGGATTGGTTCAAGTTTGACCAAAGTTTATGCGAGCGACAACCAGTGCTGTTTAAAAACCGATTCCGATGTTGTTTGGGCATTTATTTATTTAAAAAATAACGACTTACAAACACCCTTCAATTTTTGACGTTGTCGTCGACAAATGTTAACAAAATGAAACCCCGTCTAGTGATGGGTGGCTTGTAAGTTTCAAAAGTGAAATTTTCACTTAAGTTTCTGCAATATTCTGAAAGTTTCAAGAGTGAAACTTTCACCTAAAATTTCATGTAATATTTTGAAAGTTACCAAAATAAAATCGTTTAATTTCTAAAAATTACTAAAGTTTTGTAATGCAACGTAAGTAACGGAAACTTTTCATGAAATTTAAATGAAATTTACTTGTGCAGAATCATTTCCATCTAATTATGTAACTTTCAGAAGCTGTAACTTTCGCAGTTAAGGAAAGTTTTGTAATGTTTCAAAAATCGCACATCACTAACCCCGTCCCACTAAATTATTTATGAATGCCATGACCTATGTCGCTTCACAACCTAGACGAATCTTCCGAAACTTCGTATGTTAAAAGCCATCAAGCCCTTTAGGCAGCAGAGCTTGCCAAAGAAATATACATACATACACTTTTGAGGCAGCCGGCAAAAAAAACAACGGAGTCTTCTCCATAATCCTTTTCCTCATTTTAACACAAAATGCTTAAAACAGTACCGTCATTTCAGCCGGTGATTCCTCAAACCGACACCAGCTAGTCTTTTCCTCAATTCCTACGTGCATGTTATTAAATTTTTAATTAAAATTCCCGTGCTAATCCTACGTTGCTGAAAATATGAAATGGGTATAAAAAAGTTACGGATGAAGTCATTTCAGAGCTTCCTGTGGATGCCGTTTGTTTTAGAGCTATATTTCATATATTTCAAAATGGTCTAGACATTATTATTAACGGGTTTAAGGTGTGTTTTCACTGGGACCTGCAAATTTTGAAATTTGGCACTAACTGTATAAACAGCTGAGTGACTTAGGGCTGTATTAATAAACCCATCTCGGCTGAGATGCCCGTCACGAGATACGTCAAAGTAAACGCTAAGCTTTAAAAATCTGTAATTTTTGACGTATCTTGAGACGGGCATTACAATCGAGATTATATTTTTTTATGTGAAAAAAAGGCAGAAGAGCAAGCTAGTCACCTGATGATAAGTGATCATCGCAACCCATAAACAACCAACACCAGAGGAATCGCAGGTGCGCTGCCGGCCTTGGAGAAAAGAGTAGGCTCGTTTTTTGAAGGCCCCCAAGTCGTATTGGTTCGGAAATACAAACACCAAGAGCTGATTCCACATGGATTAGGTGCGTGGCAAGAAGGCCTCCGAAAAACGCACCGTAGTAAAGAGAAATACCTATTAGTAGAGAAGAGGGGGGAAAACAAAATACTAAAGAAGAGAGGATAGTAGCTAGGAGAAATGTTAAGAGGGTAGAAATCGCAGCGCTAATTGCTTAACCTAACATCGTCCGTAAAACAAATCACATAGTCTACGCTTAGCCATTATCATCATGTCAGCCGAAAGACGTCCACTGCTGGACATAGGCCTCCCACAAGGTTCTCCACTCAGACCGGTCTTGTGCTTTTTGCATCCACCTTAATAGAAAAGGTTCAACAAGTTAGTAGAAGATTATTTTCACTATGGCATAGCGAAGGCAATCAATCACATGGATCTGAGACCCATCAATAATAAATAAATAATATTTTATAAGCAGTCTGAGGATTGCAGTCTCGAGATTTTAAGCTTAAGAATGCATTGAGATAACGTTAAGTTTCTTTTATTGTGGTACGAAAATTAGAATGGAAGGAATGAGGGATTTTTAATTGAGTTCTTAACTTTTTTTTAATTTACCCTAGTCATCAATGCGACCTTGTGTGAACATGCCTTACGGCACATGTGCCAGAATCCTTTATTCCCATATAAAAATAGACCCATAAAAGAGTTCTCGGCATTCAATTATATTAATCCTCATTTTATTCCTCTTATATTCCATTCCTTTCTGTATCTACATAACAAATGGATCATGCGCTTTGCCTAAGAAAGGTCTCTTTTCATCTGTAAATCTTTGATAGGATGAAGCGTGTATTTTTAGAGTAAAATACTTAATTTACTTGTAACAGGAAAAGGGTAAAAGATTATCTGAATTCTGTATTTGTGTTCTTGGCATTAAACTTATGCAGAATCTCTAATCCTTACCGTTGTGTTGGTATTATTGTTAAGGTTGGACTAGCCTAGTGTGGGGTTAAACTTAATACCGTAAAACGGGGCTATTTGAGAATCACGAGGCTATTTGGAACCAAGTAATTATAAGCTTTTAGTTGATATATTTTTTGTCATGGCAATAATAAAACTAAAAACTTAGCCTGACAACAAATAATACAGTTCTGTCATAACAATGACAAATAATATACCAACTAAAGGCATATGATTACTTAGTTCCAAATAGCCCCGTGATTCCCAAATAGCCCCGTTTTACGGTATTGACTTTCACACTGTACATTTTGGTTTTTTTAGGGTTCCGTAGCCAAATGGCAAAAAACGGAACCCTTATAGATTCGTCATGTCTGTCCGTCTGTCCGTCCGTATGTCACAGCCACTTTATTCCGTAACTATAAGAGCTATACTGTGGAAACTTGGTAAGTAGATGTATTCGGTGAACCGCATTAAGATTTTCATACAAAAATAGAAAAAAAACAATAAATTTTTGGGGTTCCCCATACTTAGAACTGAAACTCAAAAATTTTTTTTTCATCAAACTCATACGTGTGGGGTATCTATGGATAGGTATTCAAAAATGATATTGAGGTTTCTATTATAATTTTTTTCTAAACTGAATAGTTTGCGCGAGAGACGCTTCCAAAGTGGAAAAATGTTTGTCCCCCCCCCCGTAACTTCTAAAATAAGGGAATGATAAATGTAAAAATAATATATGATGTACATTACCATGCAAACTTCCACCGAAAATTGGTTTGAACGAGATCTAATAATTAGTTTTTTTTTAATACGTTATAAATCCTAAACCGCATTTTACCTTTCATTCAATCAACTCCAATATAATAAAGAATAAAGAAAAACATTTATTTAGATGTATAGTTGTACGGAACCCTACGTGCGCGAGTCCGACTCGCACTTGGCCGGTTTTTTTTGCTTTACGTTTCTTTTTACTTTACGATACTCGAGTTATGGTCGAGAAACAAAAGACCTTTTGGGGAGACCTATGTCCAGCAATGGACGTCTTTCGGCTGACATGATGAGTCGAAAAACATAAAACATTATGCTAGGTTGACTTTTAGATCTTACTTCGTTTTTTTACTTTGTTACTCGGTTGCTTTTTATTTCTCCGTTTTTTAAATCGTAAGTCAGCTGAGGCGGGTATTTCTCCGCCGCATCATGTGACTAGGGTACGTATGCTTTCAGGGGGATTGTCACAAGTTAACTATTTGTTAGTTTCCTTAGAAACCACCCAAGAGCAAATATCACACAGATAATTATACCCGGGACCGCTAGCATGGACAGGGTCACTACCAACTTTATAATAAAATACCAAATGAGATGAAGACAATGAATACTATGAAATTTAAAAATCAACTGCACCAATGGCTTACTAATCAAATAAAAATAGTTTCAATTAATTCCTAATAGATTTTTTATTATATTTTTAATGTAATAACCGTGACATGGATGAAATACTAATGGTACCTATGAATAGCTTGTATTACGTTAAGAGACAAATCTGTAATTTTTGCATACCAATTATTATTACTGGAGAAACTTTAATCTAATGATGGATACCCCAGCATCATTACAGGGCTTCCAGAGTGCCTAGGAGACCCAAATGATTGAAGCTGCGAATATCGCCGGATTCGTGCATGTTCAGAAGAACATCTAGAATGGCAATAAAATATAAGGAAATCCAAATGCTGACCCAAACTCTCTCGCTGTGGTGTTAACCGATTGTGCGATAAGTTTGATCTTAAGAACATTTGACCTCCTCGATTGAACCTCTGAGTATCTTCATTAAACCTCACTCAAAACAACCCCTAGCAAGGAACCAAGGCTTCGAAATAGCCTACTTTGTATGAAAAACGCACTCTGACCCGTTATTTTTGCCCCTAAGTGTAATATTTCTTAAGTTAATGTAAGCAGAACTATGTACAATTTATTAGCACAATAAACGATTTTTATTATTATTATTATAACAAGCTTTACCTGTGTGGTCACCGGGTTAGAATAGTGCCACTCCATGTCTTCCCGTGGATATCGTAAGAGGCGACTAAGGGAATAATAAAGGCTTCTAGTACAGTTAGGCTTGCAACCTGTCACTAATACACTGGTAAACATCTTAGCCTGATTGTGCAAAACGTGGTTACAGAATTATCAACCACTTATTTAAGAGTGCTTGGTAATTATGCAGCTCTGCCTACCCCACTCTGGGAATGAAGGCGTGAGTTTATTTATGTATGTATGTAACAAGCTTTGAAACCCGTCTTTTTTCCATGCTGTTTCTCTTTTCATTATAATATATCCCATAACCTGCTGCTGAAATAGACATACACACATAAAACGTCTTGACCTAACCTTCGTGCTCCCCCCCCTCCATTGTCCCCTTTGTGCCCAAATCCGCCATTAGTGTAAACTAAGCGTCCAACTATTGCAGTTGCGGCCAACCTAACGCGAGCACTTTAGCAGATTGCTGAAGAGGCAGTACCGCGAATAAACTGCTGGAAGGGACTTACGAGTACGTATTAAGAAAGGCAAATAACCGGTTATAACCGGTTTTAACCGGTTTTAACCGGTTATTTTCATACAAAATCGGTTAATAACCGGTTAAATTGCATTCCATAGTACGTAAGAAATAGTACAGTTGAGTTCATAAATATGTGTACATGTTTAAGCTGCCATATTATTGTAATATATGATTTGTTCCACAGCGATTAAAGTGACAAGGTACCAAAGTGTACGCATATTTATGAACTCGACTCTACATTATGATGCAAGTGTATGTTCTTTTTACGGTTCCGTAGTACTACGGAACCCTTATAGTTTCGCCATGTCCGTCCGTCTGTCCACCCGCAGCCTAGCTCAGAGACTCTTAGTGCTAGAAAGCTGTAATTTGTCATGAATATACATATTAGTCACGCCAACAAAGTGACAAAATAAAATATTTTTTTTAGTGTACCTACCTCCCCTACACGTATCGTGGGGGTGTATTTTTTTCGGTTAAGGGATCCGTTTATGAAATATTAAGCTAATTTTTGTTAGAGTCAAGAAGTATGTTGGCTGACAAGATGATGATTGTTATCAATCAATTCCACTGTTTCAGCCCATCTTTAATAAGATGAAATAATTTTCATCGTAATCATATTGCTTGCTATGTTAGCTCTTTTTCAATTGATTGTAAGAGCTACTATAACGTCATCAATACGCTTACAACATTGAAGCTAGATGGGCTAAAACAAACGGGAATATAGTCACATTTTGTTGCGAACCTTTAAACCACTGTCAAAATCCATCTTATCCATTCGATCCTAATTCTCAGGATTGACAACGCATTTGAAATCTTAGGATTTCAGTCTTACTATCACAGATCTCTATGGGTCTTATTTCCCACCCACCATCAGGTATTCACAGTTCTTAAAATTGTTCGTTGCCGTGGACTGTAACTAGCTTTGGTCCGCACGTTAATAAAATAAATAGGTTTAAAAAATAATGGTATCACTTCCAGAACACCCTGTGCTGTGTGCCCCTAGAGTATTTACGACAGGTGTTTCTAGTCGGAACTCTTAAGTAGGGGCTGAAAAATTCAACCCCTAAGTGGCTTTTAAAATTTAAAAAAGAAAGTTAAAGAGATGACAAAATGTGGGTCGGAAATGGGACAGGAGAGGTTTGCATGTGTTATTTAGAAAAGGAATGTGAGTGTTTTAACACCTGAGAGAAATAAAGAGGGATTGAGGCTCTTTTGTTAGTCGTTTATGATTAGGATACGTACTTAAAAATGCTGGAGGATGGGAAAAATATAAAATCTACTGTTTTCCACTTTGCACCTTATCTACTAAAATACAGGGTGCTTAAACATTTTCTTTTCTCCGTCCATTCGACGATCTACAGAAAATTAAAACTGTAGTTTCAGACCGTTCGTTCTACTATACTGAAATTAAACGTCAAAAAGCTGTACTTACAAAAGATGTGTTGAGGTTTTTAGAAAACCGTTGTTATTAGTACAATGCTAGTAAAAATACTAGCATTTTAGTGGTATCGGTCTACCCCTACGGGAAAGACGCGTGATTGTATGTACCTATGTATGGATGTATTTTAATTTGGAAACTACTAATAAAAACATTCTAAATTCCCTGCCCATTTTTAGCTTAGAATAATTGTTAAATAAAGCTCTATCAGTTTACGCTAGACCGTCCCCTATTTTATATAAGATAACATTAAATAGATCAAATCTGGCTGTCTTCTTTTTCTGTGTACCCACTACGTAAATTACTGATTGATTGGTCAACTGGTTAAAAAAAACGACCGATTTAAATGGCTTCCAACTGCTTACCTAACCTAACCAATTATCATTAAACCTAGCTAAGAATCATTAAGATTAAACCAGCTTTATTTTAATCCATTTAAATACTACAATACCACAGACCTACACATGTTAAACTCATAACACCTCTCTTTCTGTGTCGGAGGTTGAAAAGAAACAAAAATACGAAGAGCGCAGTATTTTCACTTGCGTCAAACACTAAGCTGATGTCAAGCACGGCGGTATAACAAGTCTGCAAACCTTACAGTGCAATAAATTGGTGATTATTTTTCGCGCACCCTTTAACTGCCTCACTCAGCTCTGTAGGTACTTTAACCCTTAATAGGAGGCCATTTGCAACGTTAAAAGATGGCGGACGTGTAATTTGTTTTAGACTTTAATTTTTGGGTAATTAGGTGTTCAAAGTTCTTTTCTGATAGTGATTTGTACTTTTTATGCCTTTGTGTCGCACAGTGATTGAAGACTTGGACTTATTTCTTCTCGTTTCAAGTGGACTCGCAGTGGTGCAGAGGTTAAAACTATCTTGACCTCTGACCTACAACACCGTACAACGTTGCCCCCAATCTTCCTAGAGATTGGATTGTGTTTTATTGCTATATTGATTTATACTCATATAAACCTTGACACTGGCGAAATCACTTCACGTGGAAACGCCATAATATCCCTGCGGTAGTAGCTGTTCAAGTCGCCGCGGGGGCAAAAAAAAAAAAAAAAAAAAAGGCCTCGTTAACTAAAAAATACTAGACCAACATCAAATACAGTAATGGAATCGCAAGTCTCTAAAGAGTAAAAATACATGAAGTTATTTTTCGGGAAAATACAATTAAAATTGTATCATAAAATGTAGGTAGTAAAGTCAAATTTCAGTTTATTGATATGTGGTAAATATATTGCCTCTGCCTTATTAAGGGTTAAGACTGCGCCGAGCGCACGCCGGATGTACGGTGGCGCCCTCATTACTATTATTGTGAGTTTTCTAATAAACTAATGTATTATCTTGAAATCGGACGGTGCTTGTTTGTACTACAAATGAAAACACAACTTATAGGATATATCACATAGTTTACTAACAATTGACAACATTTCAAAAAAAAAGCATTATTGTTTTTTCGCGTTTATAATAGCTAGTTAAAAATTAGACTACCCGTATTTCTGAACAGAAACAGAACTGACTGACTGTCATGTCATGTCACTCACTTGTCAATCATTCGCTGCCGTTCGTTCACAAATTTGTTATTTTGCGTAATTTAACTAATTACGTAATTTGTAGACGCCATAAAAATAAATAAACTATTTTGCGTAGAATCGAAAGCGTGTCGTTAGAATCAAGTAATCCGTCAGACAGATAAAAAATGAACATGACAGTTGTATATTTTTTTGAATTCCTTTGGTAAAAAATGGACTAAGGGCACTATAAGTGTATTCCTAACATTCACAATCCAACTTTTTTTACTGTTTTTCCTAAATATAAAAAAACTACTGCATAAAAAAATCCAAAGATATTTTTACTGTAATCAGCAGTGTAAAATCTAGAAACGGTATTTTATTTTACTACCTTAGCACAAAATGAATTGTTGTCAATTGACCTTCGAGTTATCAACTTAACGGAAAAAAGTGGCCACCTTTTCCCGTTAAGCTGACTTCTCAAAGGGTCAGTGTTATCAAAGTTTGTTACGTATCCTATAAATTATGTTTTTACTTGCGCTACAAAAAAGCATCATCCAATTCCATGGTTTTTTTTTAGTTTATCAGAAAACACAATAATAGTATTGAGGGCGCCACTGGACGCTCGACGTTTGCTCGGTGACGGTTAATTTGGCAGTGTTCATCATAGTGAACATACTATAATGTTCACTTTTAATGTTTGGAATGTTTTTTTATTTTTTAGCTGATTCAAAATCAAAAAGGGTTTGAATTCCCGACTTTTTTTATTTTTGGCAAATTAAGGGTTAAGCTTTTCCGTCGTGATACCAAAGATACCGTCTAACTTTACTACTAAGCAGTCATAGCCTCGTCCTACCGAGTGTTCTTAATAAAGTATACATTCAATTTGGTAGTTTCTGCCTGAGATAACAAATTTTATATGAAAAATTGTCCTTTATAGAGCATCGGGCATTTATTTTTATTATTTTAATTTTTGCTAGTTGTAAGAATTCATTGTTTATTACTTTATTACCTTATTATTACTTATGTCCTTAACTTACTTTTAGGTATAATTATGTTTTTATGATTGAAAAAATGACATTCTGCTGGAGTTTCTTGCGGCGCTTCTTCTCCACAATGATGGTCTTGTCCGAAGCGCTGGTAGATTCACTGTAGGTACATTACCGACGATTAAAAGAGCCCGCATGTGGCCAATTTACTGAATAAATATTTTGAATTTCGAATTTTGAATTAAGAAACATTATTAACTAGTCTAACGGAATGCAAGCTTTAAAAATACCCAACTGCTGTTTTGATAATAATGTCGTCAAAGTAATGTTTTAATTCGCCAATTTCATATTTAAATAATTATAATAAAGCCTATGACACTCTAGTGGTTAAGACGAATCTAACCACGTATAACTTATTAAAATCGGTATAGCCGTTTAGTTGTTACGAGGGGACATAGAGTCGGACATAGATACATGTTAACCACATAAACCTCCTTTTGGGGTTTGCAGCAGTCGGATAAAAAAATGCTTGGGCATGATGAGCATACGTTTTTTTTTTAATGTCATAGGAAGGCAAACGAGCACACAGGCCACCTGACGGTAAGTGGAAACTGTGACCCAGACATCCGCATTCACAAGACTGCAAATGCACTGCCAACCCTGAGGACAAATATGGAATGCCTCTATGCTAGTCATTTCACCGGCTGTCTTATCCCCAAACCGAAATACAACAATGCAAACACTGCTGCTTGGCGGTAGGTTAATGGATAAGATGGTGGTACTAACCCGGACGGACCCTGCACAAGGTCCTCCCACAAGTAACCTAACCTAGTATTGCTTACATTCAATTTTTTTAAATTTAATTTACTTTTTCTTTTTTGTTTATGTTTTTATTTGGAAAACAAACAGAGTAAAACGTACATAATAAACTTACTTACTAGACCTTAAACAAAACATGCGTCTTACTCCTCTACAGTTTCCACTAAGACATGATTATACTAGATTGCTCTATACATATATTAGATTTTAGCAAAAAATAATAATAGAAAAATAGAAAAAAATAAAAATAAAAAACTACATATCACCTTACACTCATCACATCAGCACATTCAGCAGTAGGGTGGATAAAAAATAAAAAATAATACTTCGACTGCTACATTGTAGTAGCCGCCTTGTTGGGTATTAAAGCAGTTTTCCCTCTATTGATTAAGTACCGTTTACGTAACGTCATCGAGAAAATGTGTTTGACGATTGGAACAGAGCCCACGTATCCGGATTTAGTTTTTACTAGCGACCCGCCCTCGCTTTGCTTCGGTTTGTGTAAGTTTTTTTAATCCAGTATTTATTATACATAATACCCTTCCTCTTGAATTGTTTTATCTATTGATAAAAATGGACTAGGAGGATTATGAAGCAAAAAAAAAACCATACAAAATGTGATGACGATTCTTTCCCGATTTTTGAATACCACGCTAGTTGGTAGTGACCCTGCCTACAAAGCTAGCGGTCCTGGATTCAAATCCTGGCAAGGGCAGATATTTGTGTGATGAGCGCAAATATTTATTTCTGAGTCATGGATGTTTTTTTATGAATTTAAGTAGGTATATATTTCTCTGTAGAAGTATTTATTTACAAGCCTAAAGTTTAGTTTGGGACTAGGTCAATTGGTGTGACATAGTCTCCTGATATTTATTATTATTATATCATGAAAAACTATGTCGGTACGTTTTCATTTCCAAGAAAATATTTCGTAGAATGAAACCAATTTAAAAAACAAAAAACAAAAACATAACACCTAGTTCTAAAATAACTGCAACATATTCAAAAATCGAGAAAATCGGACTTGATTTAGGGGGTGTGAAACATCGCCCGGAGCTAAATTGATATATAATGGTTTTTTTTTGACAACTACGCGATTTTAGCTTTTCAATCCCCTTCAAATCGGTTGCGTATTTTGAAAGATCTAAGGGTATATACAGAGGGACAGACAGCGGCAAGCGATTTTGCTTTATACCATATAAAGATTTGCTACTTTGCCAAATTACAGCTTTGTAGTAGGGTAAAGAGACCTGTAGTCGGCCTCTGCCTGTACTTTGTATGAGTGGGAAGAGTACGAAATATATATTTCCCACTCTTGGCACTCATATAAGGTTGACTACTGGTATTTGGATGACCACTGGTGAGTTTACCCTATCAAGTTTTGACTCATAGATTAACCGCGGGCAAACGCACGGACGGACATGTCGAAATTATAAGGGTTTCTTGTTGATAAAAAAGATAAAAAAAATAAAAAAGATAAAAAATGTTTATTCAGTAAGTAGGCCGCACGGGCACTTTTACACGTCAAAAATCTACCAGCGCTTCGCAAGAGACCACTGCTGAGAAGAAACGCCGCAAGAAACTCAACAGTAAGTCGTTTTTTAAATATTGCTAATGATATTATACAATAATAAACTTAAGCTAGCATTATATAAAACAATGAAACTCACATAACACCAAAAATTTATATATTCATGCGTAGTTGAGCAGGAAAATGTGTCAAAACTAAGAATTGTCACAAAACTAATAAGCAACAGTAATATAAAAAAAAAATATATAGAAAGTAGACAAGTTATACTTACTTGACTACAGAATCCTTAACATTAGAAAACGTGAGTCTATTTTAGGAGTTTTTGCTATAGATAGATTCCGTAAAAGAATAGAAAATGTGATTTGAAAACGTTACGTATGATTATTTGAAATGCCGTCCGCACTCACAAATTATAAGGTATGTCTAAAGCGCTCATTCCCAAAGTACCATAATTTGAAAATACCGGATTACACAATATACCCGAATCACCAGCTTAAAAGTTTTGGGTAAGTACAATAAATTAAATCTATGACGATGTGATTTGGGAATCTGGTATACCTAAAGCGTAATCTAGTATTTTCAAATTATGGTATTTTGGGAATAAGCGGTCTAAAGAATACATCTAAAGTATGCCCGCACTCCCACCTTGTATTTTCTAGAATTCTAAATTTAAACCCTACATGCTTGTTCTAAATTCAATTCACACCATTCATATTTAATCATTCAATCGGAACTGTATACTAAAATATTATACGAGTGTAATTACAGCGGTGCCCGGGCGGCGTAACTTTTTAATTTTTCATCGCGCGCCCGAGGCACCGGTTTCGGTTCCAATCTGCCTGATTACTTTTCGCAATTTTTGTTTAAAGATTGAAAACTTTACGTGTTGTATACTTACTAAAAAACAGGTTTTTTACCAATAGAACGTTCGTCACCATTTATATGAAATCAAATTTAAATTATACACTTTAGATATGTGCTGCATTGACGTTCGATCTAAAATTTCATATATTAAAACTAAAATGTGTTTAATTTAATGTTATTTACCTTACATTTTTGGTACATTTAATAATTATTATTTATTACTTTATTACCTTGTTTTGTAACTGTAGCTGTCAAATCGCGCCTCTCAGGTATCTTTTTTACTTCTTCACACTTTCACTTTTATTTGTGTCAGCACACAGCTAGACGGATTTGAATGAAACTTGGAATGGAAATAGCTGAATTAAAACATAGGCTACCTTTTAACTTTAAAAAAATCCGTAAGATGGCGTTAGAAGTCGCCCGCAAAAGTCAGTAGGTTTAACATACCATTCATGTCTTTTGACTATGTCTAGCTTGAACATATTTTTTTCTTGTAATGTTGTTACGAGTACTTCTTGGGTCAAAGTGACCAATTCTATCTACAACCAGCAACCTGGTGCCTGGTAATGCAGCTTAAAAATGCATTCAAAATGTGCATTTTGATCATAAAACAATATCCCTCACGTCGACATCCAGCGCATTCGCACGGGGATGTTGGATGCAATCCAAACGCGTGCACGCCTGTCGGGAAATTAAGATAAAATCTCGACGCGTTGCTGCTCGTTTGGGTGTGCTTCAAACACTAGCGGCTGGAGGATTCACCATTCGATGACGCGTTAGACTAGTTATCCTGTCTACGAAGCTAGCGATCCTGAGTTCGATTAGCGGTATGGGCAAATATTTAATTCTTAGTCTATTTAGGGGAAGTATGTACAAAATGACATATAGTTTTGTTTTTGTATTATAACTTTTAATTGGTAGTTCACTACTCAACCATAGCTTACATTAATCATCTTTGGTCCTTAATCTATCCAACCTAATAAACATTTTCAGTAAAAAATCAACAGAATAAAAAATAAAACATATTTAACTGAGATCAGTCATAATCCATTTTGTCCATATGCTTCGGACAAAATGACATATTGCTCATGGACAAAATGACATACAAATAAAGGGTACAAAATTATTGGCATAATTCGCAAATGAAACGCTTAGTTCTTCTTGGAACATCGGCACAGGAAGCATGAGCCCAAAGCGAACATTGTAAGCACCGCAACCAGTCTTCTCCGGGCTTAGATCTTGAATAGAAGTCGTTACAATAAATACAAGCACAATCCTCTTCATCATCATGAGAAACGGTAGGAAAAGCTTCTTCCTCGTCATTGTCTTCGAACAATTTTTTGGTAGCTTTGCGTTTTCTCTTTGCTGGGGGTGTTTTGGGTTTTTGGATGTTAAATTTATGGGCGAAACCGTTTCTCTCAGCCATTTGAAAAGCTAATTCTTGTACCGATGCTCGTGTCAATCCAAACAAACGACTTTCAAGGAATTTTATTTGCTCAACTAATTGTCTTTCCACGTCAAGTGGAAAGGTAGCTTTCCAAGAACCAAGGCCTTTTGAATTTGACTCCAACGTTTTATTAGTACCCAAAACATGCCTGCGAAGAGTTGCTTGGGGAACACCAAATGTTTTTGAAGCCAATAACCAGCCCATTTTCTTATCTCGAATTGCCTCGGTAGCTTTTTCCATTGACTCCGTGCTCCAAGACTGGTGATCAGTTTTTCGTTGATAATTACGTGGCATTTTGCTCCCTGAAAAAATATATACATAGATATAAGAAAAAAGTTGGACAAAATTACATACCTATATTACCTATGCCATTTAGTCCGTTATACATGTATGTTGTATTGTCCGTACAGCGTTTTAAAACAATAAAATTTGAAAATAAATACACTCAGAGCACTTTTCCTAAAAATAACTTATTTATTATAATGATAAATGTTTAAGGAATGAAATAAATGCTAAGTTAATAGGTACAATAACAAAAAACTTACCATTCGAACAAAAACTTTGTCAGTATGAAAAAAACTCGCAACGTGTGAATACCTGTCTTCGGCCATGACACCCAGACGAATGAAAGTGATGCGTTCAAAATATGGCAGGTTATAGAAAACCAATTTGGCCGCGATGTGACACTGTCAGTTTCGTGTTAAAGTCCGCCAAATTCAAAATAGACCGCCTGTGTCATTTTGTACATATATGTCATTTTGTACGTACTTCCCCTAAGTATTAATGTCGTTGTCTAGTATCCATAGTACAAGCTTATTAGTCAAAACAAACCTTGGACAGAATTCCACCTTTAAAACGTCGACAGGAACAGTAGCAGACAAGATGCATTCGTTAACGCTATCGTTGTCGAAAATGTATAGGATTGACGTAAGCTGCAGACGGTCGACGATGTTATTTTGATTCTTGTCTAAGGCCGCTGACAGGTCAAGATACTCACAGGCTCGCCAGCTAAATCAGAGACAAAATAAACTTTTGAATATCTTCACCAATTCATAGCGTAAGCGCTCTAATGTTCCATATTTACATACATACATCACGCCCAGATGTTTCCCAGATGGGTAGGCAGAGACCACTTCTATCCACTTGCTACGATCTTGACAATTTTTTTTCGCTTCTTCCACATTCATACATCGGATTTGGCCCTTTTCCAGTATTTCTCCGATTTCATTCGAAAAAGTACGCCTAGGGCGGCCCCTTCCGACCCTTCCACTTTCGACCTGTATATCTCTTTCGTCAATCTTCTTTCATCCATCCTTTTCCAAATGACCGAACCATCGAAGCATGCCCTTTTCAATCTTAGTCACTACATCTTCTTTTATTCCACATTTTTCTCCATCCGTCCCTATCTCTATCCCTATTTTAAGTATCAAAATCGCTGTCTCCCGTAGCTTGAGCCGCATCGTTAGCATCCGACGTATTTCGCTGAATCTCTGATTCCTAGCACTCGTGTTTCACACTAATGTTTCCATCTGGATTCACACCATATTCTGTTTTTCGGTCCAGGAATTTACTAATTACATCCTTAACTACCGTAGAGTACCATTAGCATGATCTGAATAGACTAAAGGATGAACATACTGGCGGTTGCCCGCGATTTCGTCCGCGTCGAAGCTATCGGAAGTTACCCTTTAGCCTTCCCCATGGTCTTAATTCAAACACGCGCCGATCATGAATAAGTTGTACATTTACTTACCTCTTTTGTCTGTGTCACTCGTGCACAATACTCGGACACAATGATATTGCCGTTTCACATTAATAATATTACACAGTATAGTGTACAGGGTGTGATCGTTAAGTGTGACCAGGCGAACATTCCGTAACTATTACAGATATCAATAAAAATTAAACTGATATGGAAAGTACGTTACCTAATCAGTAAAATGAAATCAAAAACTTTTTAAAAACCAAACGCGGTAAGAAAGAGTTTTTTTTTTCGTAGAGGCATGCTTTATTTGTTTTTTTCATTTCAACGAACGAAATGTTGATAAACTTGTCTTAGCGTCGCAAGTATTTATCAATTTGCTCATTGATATATTGACAAAAAATACAAAATGGCACTTGTGAAACCTTATACGGTAACATTTCAAAAGAAATGGTTTTACCGGGTTCCCTTCATCTGGCATAATATCGATTGTCCGAAATACATTTCGCATAACAGTTATCGCAAAAACATTTTTAGCCGAATGATACTTTAGCATAATAGTATACTTAGCATAACTGTCATAACGTATAACAATCATTTGGCAGAATTTTGAATAGCAGAATACTAATATCGCCGACTTTCATTTCGCAGAATTTTATGTAGCAGAATATACCTTCCGCCGAATTTATTATGGCATAATTGTACCATAGCATAATAATTAGTAACGAACTGCTACCAGTAAAATAGGTTGGGTTAGGTTAGAAGTTCTACAATAACCGCATTGCAATTGGAGCAGTGGGATAAATAAGGGGTACCCTTCATCTTGCATAATATAGATTGTCCGAATTACACAAAAAATAAATGATGAAGTACCTAGTAAAATATTATTCTGCTTTATAAATTTATGCCAACTACATAGTATGCCATACAAAATTATTCTACCATAGGACTATTATTCTAATCAACGTTATGCCAATGAACTATTCTGCCAAAGACAATTGTGCCAAATGACAGTATGCGAAGAAATTTATGCCAAATGTAATTATGCGAAATGATGATTCTGCCAAGGGTTGCTATGCGAAACGAAATTATGACAACCAATTTTATGCAACATGAATGTAAACCGGTTTTACCGAGAAGAATATTATAGGCCCTGTTGGCGTAGTATGGTTGCTTTTATCGTGTGACAAAATATGGATTAAACATCCATCACTTTCTGACACTATATTATTATAAGTACGAGAGTGACGGATGTTTTACACATATTTTGTCACGCGATAAACGCAACTATACTATTCCCACTGATGTTAAAATTATAACAAAAATAAAAAATATGCCGTCATTTGTTTATGATTTGTAACATGCTTTCATGTACAAATGAATAACCGAACCTTTTTTCGTAAACGATGTATAAAATACTTCTTTTGTATCTCGTAAAACTACACAAAGTTAATATGGGACAGCGTACTTTAGCCTCACTAAAATGGCCTCCTTACCGCTATTATGTCAAAGTTGGCATTCCTACCTCATTAACTATAGCTATAACCCACTTAAACGCCATAAAGGATTCATTACGGCTTAGAACAGCTTGGCAACTCCAACCGATATAATCCGTTTCCTTTGTTTTCGAGTTGGAACGGACTCTAATCTCTCAAAAAGCTTAAGTTTTTATAAGAAAAATTGGCACCTCTTTTGCAACATTTTTCGCGTCAAAGTTTAAGAAAATTGGTAGAGTAATGCATCTTGGAGATAACGAGAATAGGATTTTTCATGAGGTAATTGGATACTGGACATTTTAAAAATAATTTTTCGTCCCTCTCAGTTACTTAATATACGATATGATGAAACGAGATATACAATATAATAGATGAAGTAAGTAGCTGTTTTGCTAAGTAGAGTCGCAAAACATTGCATTTGTTGGAGCGAAGCTCTATTCTTCCCCGATTTGGATTTTTGTATGTCCGCATACTCCTCCCATACTATCAAATTTAGCCAGTAATAAGACATCGAAGAATCGGACCCAGGAGCAATAATCACCAAAAATCTGTTCCCATACACTTACATACATACATTAAATCACGCCTGTTTCCCAGAGGGGTAGGCAGAGACCACTCCTTTCCACTTGCTACGATCTTGACAAATTTCTTTCGCTTCTTCAACATACACTTTCAATGGGAAAAATAGGAACCGTGCCGAAAGTGCCGAAACTTCGATTTTATGCAGCGCTCTTCGCTCGTAATCTTTTTGAAGCTTCATCTTTAGCTTTAGTTACAGACGTGATGAGAAATCTGTAGCAGCTTCGCTCCATTTAGACTTGCCCGGGGACGGCAAGTGACCCTAGTTTATAATTAGCTATGTGACCACTGAGGACAAGCGATTGTCACCGTATAGGTAATTGTATTACCTTGTAAAACTATTAATATGGCAGGTAGTTCGAGATCTTTGTGTGAAAATAGTTATCACCATGCAAAGACAGACGTGTTCCAAAGTAATTATACTAACGTCGTCTATATAGGCGTCCAGACGTTAAAGATTTTTTAATTTATTACTGAGAATATTTATAAGAATAATTTATTTACCAAAAGAGTACATGTTACTTGTGTCTAATTTACAGCGGATCCCAAACTAGCCCGAGCCTGTATCTTAGGCATCCCAGGAGTGAAGCTATCATGTTGGCGTTAAACAGTTTCATTTAGTGTGTATGTGTGTGTGTGTGTTTGTTTGTGTGCGTGTATGTGTTTGTGTGAGCGTGTGTGTGTGTACGTGTGCAAATGGGGCCTGTTCACCACGGTAGATGGCGGCTTAGTTAAAAATAATACTATAACCAGTCTAAACTACAGTAATTATCAGAATTTGGTAACTTTCCGAATATTGCAGTAATTTAAGTGAAAGTTTCATTTTTGAAACTTACAAGTCGCCCATCACTAGTTCTGGTAAAGCCGGTTTAACTCGTATAACAAGGTATGAGAGTCAGAGAGAGAGAAAAACAAACGAAGGACTTTTTGAGAGCTATAATCTCACTATAAGGATCTGTAAGGATCGCGGGAACGCGGTGGATGCGAAAAGCACAAGACCGGTCTGAGTGGAGAGCCTTGGGGGAGGCCTATGTCCAGCAGTGGACGTCTTTCGGCTGACATGAATCTCACTGTGTACGTCGAAGTTATTAATATATGGAAGTTCCCAAGACGTCATAAATATGTACACGCCTCTATGCCACCCATAATAACGTACATGTACCTATACATAAATTTGACGTAATGGCTATACAGTTTTAGTACTTTTGACAGTATATAACACAGATGATTTTCCGAGCAAATTCGAATAAACGCGCTTTTTTTTACCAATATTTGATTTACTACCAGGAATACAAGAAGACAGAACAATATTTAAAACGCTCTGTAGATACTTTAAAATCCAAGTGTTAAAAACCGTTTACTTTCAAAATAGGAACAGGCGACATACGTTGCAACATCATTAAAAAAAAAATACGCAACCATCAAAAATCCCCTTTTCATATGCAACATTACCGGTTACGTTTTAGAGTTGAATTTGCAACAGTGCCTTAGTTGCATATATGCCCTTTTGGTTAAAAGGGCAGCGTTCAAGTTTGTATCGTACTCATTTTCTGGACCACTGGTCCGTGTGATGCCATTTATCTGCTCAAACGACAAATACGATACCTACAAATACACAAATTATTCCACAGGCGAAATAGAATTTCTGCTCGTTATTAAATATAAGGGAGGGGTTTCACCTTAATCTGCAGCATGGATTTTCTGGAAACTGGAATATTGTGGATAATTGCTTCAAGGAACCACAGTTTCCGTTATGTAGTTCACTGGACGAAGTGAGGCTTTGGAGTTAACTTAATTGGCCTTCATTTGTTTCTTAGGCTTCATAGGTAATAGTTATTTGTTATACAAGTGGGGAAAGTTGTATTTTACCTGCGAGTGTTCATTTGAAACACGAGCTAGCGAAAAGATTCTATGATTGACCACGAGCGAAGCGAGTGGTTCAAAAATAGAATCCTGAGCGTAGCAAGTGTTTTAAGACACGAGACGTAAAATAACTTTTCACCCGTGTATAACACAAAACTTTTCACCTCACTACAGCGAGGAAACTAAGAAAAGGGTTTGTACTGTAAGCTCAATTCCGCATTTTGCACTGTTTACTGTAATTCCACGGGTGTTAATACGTCTTTATCACTCGAATCACTCATTTTTAATAACAAAACAAACTAGAAAAACATGCGAATATTTAACGTTGACGGCTTAATAGAAAAGTTTTGACGTAAGTTTTTTTTATTGTTAAGCTATCTATAGAAAGGATTGTAGAAATTTCTTGCATAGAACTAGAAAGTTATATAATAATATGTATTTACAGACCACCATTGGCTGATTTTTGCACATTTGAATCAACTATGGAAAATGTTTTAAAATTAGCTTGTAATAGCCAGAAGCATATTATAGTTTGTGGAGATTTTAATATTAATTTACTTGAAACGTCAAATAATACCACTAGGCTATTAAGTTTATTTAAATCTTTTAATTTAGGTAATCTGTTCTTTGAACCCACACGGATAGGTGTTAGTAGTGCTACCTGCTTAGATAATATTTTTTGTAATTGCGAATGTTTGCATAAAGAAATATTTAATTGTTTTAATTCTGACCATAGTGGTCAGAAGGCTTCTTTCGTCAATGATTTTTATCAAAAACCTCAGACAATAACGTATCGACCTATAACTAATAATCGTTTGGAGTTATTCAAAAATAAAGTTGAGAGTAATCTTTCAGTGTTACCTTTCATACAGGATGAGTGTAATAGTATTTATAATGACTTGTTTGGCGTAATTTTGCATCAATTTAATAACAATTTTAAAATGAAAACTATCACTAGGTCAAAAACCAAATTTAGCGAATGGGCTACTGCAGGCATTCATAAAAGTAGAAATAGGCTTTATGACCTATATAGAGAGAGGGAGGACAATAAGAACGCGGACTTCCTAAATTATGTTAAGATATATTCAAGGACCTTTAAGCAAGTTTGTTTAACGGCTAAGGCAAATTTTCTTAGTATTAAACTAAAATCATCTGACAATAAGGTTAAAACTGTATGGAATATTATAAATAGAGAAACGGGGAAATATAAAACTCGGGATAATCAAGTCACACTAAACACAGGTGACAAACAAATCACGTCAAATAAAGACGTTGCCTTAGCATTCGAAGATTATTTTTCCAACATAGCTATTAATACTACGAAATGTCTTAAATCATCCGCGGTTCAAGCTCAATCATTACTTTGGACTAATGTCAGTAAAAGTAATATAAACTTTGAATTCAGCCCTGTAAATTCAGATTCAATAGTCAAAGTATTTAAATCGCTTAGTTTGAAAAAGACTGAGGATTTGTGGGGTACATCAGTTAGTGTACTTTTTCATATAATAGATGTAATTGCACCCCATCTAGCATTAATATACAATAATTGCATATCAGAGGGGATCTTTCCAGATCTAATGAAATATAGTAAAGTCATTCCTCTTTTTAAATCGGGTGAGATGAGTGATATAACGAACTTCCGTCCCATTTCCATACTGCCCGTTTTAAGTAAAGTATTTGAGAAACTAATTTTGAATGATATGTTAGGTCACTTTAATAGAAATAAACTACTTAGCAATAAACAATTCGGCTTTACCAGAGGTCGATCAACTATTGATGCGGCTTCTGTACTCATTAAATATATATATAACAGTTGGGAGAAATCTTGCGATGCAGTAGGAATATTTTGTGATCTTTCTAAAGCTTTTGACTGCGTTGTTCACACAACCCTTATTTTAAAATTAGAACATTATGGATTGTCCAATAAAGCTATAAGTCTTATGTCTTCTTATCTAAGTGATAGAACTCAAACAGTTGTTGTAAACAAAACGCAATCTGATGGAGCTACAGTAAAAATAGGTGTGCCTCAAGGCTCTATTTTAGGTCCTTTTCTATTTTTAGTTTACATAAATGACTTACCACCAACAGTAGATAAACTTTGTGATATTGTACTTTTTGCTGATGATACTTCATTAATTTTCAAGGTAGACAGAAAATCCATAGACTACAGTAGGATAAACACCACTTTAATTAAAGTACTTAATTGGTTTACTAGCAACAATTTGCTACTAAATGCTAAGAAGACTAAATGTGTTAGGTTCGCTTTGCCTAATGTTAAACCGTTAGATTCTAGTATTTTTATAAATGACGAGTGTTTGCAAATCGTAAAAAAGGCAGTTTTCCTAGGCATAACTATAGATAAAAATTTGCAATGGAGTCCCCATATAGCTGTACTGGCAGGTAAACTAAGTTCGGCAGCTTACGCCGTTAGCAAAATTAGACATCTAACCAATATTGAGACAGCTCGCCTAGTTTATTATAGTTATTTCCATAGTGTCATGTCGTACGGTATTCTGGTTTGGGGTAAGGCAGCTGACATACAAACTATATTTGTGTTACAAAAAAGGGCCATTCGTTCTATTTACAACTTAAATTCCCGTGACTCGCTGAGAGAACTTTTTAAGGAAATTAATATCTTAACTGTAGCGTCTCAATTTATTTATGAGAATATTATTTATGTTATTAAAAATTTAGATTCTTTCACAAAAAATTCTGATGTACATAATTTCAATACTAGAAATAAAAATAAAATCGCTATTCGCAAATTCCGCGTTCGTAAAGTATATAAATCATTTGTTGGTCAATGCATTCATTTCTATAATAAATTACCTGACATAGCTTTAAAGCTACCCTTTCCAGCACTTAAAAATTACTTGAAAAAGTCGTTAATGTCTAAAGCGTATTATAGGATCGAGGACTATCTAATAGACAAAAATGCTTGGTCTAAACCCGAAACTTAATATTTTTTATTTTTTTCAAATTCAGTAACTTTGTCTTGTCTA
This sequence comes from Acleris emargana, assembly GCA_927399475.2. Lineage (NCBI taxonomy): Eukaryota > Metazoa > Arthropoda > Insecta > Lepidoptera > Tortricidae > Acleris > Acleris emargana. Next base: position 5,262,960 of record OV656858.1, read on the forward strand.
GGGGACACCGTTGATGTAGGAAAACATATCAATCTTATGTGGTCGTCTTGCAACGTCTTATATACTTACACCTAGGTAGGTGTTCTCTTTTTTTTCTTCTCCCTCTATCTCTCGCAAGATTTTGGTGTGTTTTCCTGCTGAAACTACGCAGCTTATTTAATATATATTTTTAATTTAATATTTATAGATTTATATAATGCTAGACTAAGTATACCATTGTAACATTAAATATATTTAAAAAATGACTGACTGCCGAGTTTCTTGCGGCGTTTCTTCTCAGCAGTGGTCTCCTCTTGTGAAGCGCTGGTAGATTCTTGACGTGTAAAAGTGCCCGTGTGGCCTACTTACTGAATAAATGTCTTTTATCTTTTTTTATCTTTTATCTTTATTATTTCGGATGCGTTTTGTTTGCGCATCGACTTATTTGGACTGTCAGAACATTTTATCGGTTTTTAAAACAAGAATGAAGGTTAATTTTGAATGCTGATATTTATGAATTAAAATAAAGTAGTAAGACTGTATTTAATGTTTTTTACTCGATGCAATTCATTAATTATGATGTTAAAAATTCAGTACTTGTAAGGTTTTACGTTTGGTTAGCTGTCAAATATCACTTAAGCTGCCTTCAAATGTCAAACCTCTTTCTTGACTTGTGGATAAAAAGCGATTTTCTCAATAGATATCAAACAAACAAAAAGGGCTTTCCGAGGTAGTGAGATGAAAAGATGTTTACCAGCATATTAGTGACAGGTTGCAAGCCCTTCGCCTAACAGTACTACAAGCCTTTATTCCCTCAGTCGCCTCTTACGACATCCACGGGAAGACATGGAGTGGCACTATTCTAACCCGGCAACCACATGGTTTAAAAAAAAGCTATAAATGGTCAAAAGCAATATTGAGTTTATCGAGTTGAATATAAACCCTGGGGGCCTAATATAGCTGTGTTTATCGCGTGACAAAGTGTGGATAAAACACATACGCCACTTTCTGACACGTATGTACGAGAGTGAAGAATGCTTTACTATGTACTATACTAGGCCCGCAGTAACTACGAGTAAATACAATGTCATATGGGTCGTTCTCAAAAAAGTGGCACCGCCACCTGTCAATAGGTTTCTCTTAGGACTTTTTTTTTATAAAGCGTCATTTTAATAATTGAATTTTCAATACATGTCATATTAAAAGACACTTTTTAAATAGAGGCCAAATGCTTTGAAATAAATTCAAGGTATTGATAACCATGAAATCCTATTTTGTAACTAAGTTCTGCCGCTCACTTGCAGTGTCCCAATGCAAGGCGCTCGTGTTTGGAGTTAATAAATACGTATAAATTACCAACTTAACTTAGTTCGAGTATTCTTTTTTACTTACATATATGCTCAAGATTTAAAACTACTGTGTCAAATAATAATACTATACTTATACTACGAATTATTTGCAATTTAAGTTTGTCCACGACAGTTTTTGTCGCTCACCTGTCATGCGATAGACGCTACCTAGATGTTAATACTATTTCACCTCACCCGCCTCACCCCGCATAAATCAAGACCTTCAGTCGTCAGCTAAGGCTGTTGCAAGTTGCACGTCGCCAGTGTGCCGTAGTCAAAAATTACGAACACGAAACTTACGCGAGCGGGAGTTTGTAATGGGTAAGTAGTCGCTATTCTGTCTTCCATATTTTGGTAATTGTGTGAACTATTGCATTGGTATTAATTTATATAACGTAAATCATGGTTTATTTTAATGTGTATAAATATACAGTTAATTAACCAAGTACATTTCTTGTATTGACGATATAACTGCCATTTTGTCCATCACCTGTATGTCGTTCACCTGTGTAATAAATTTAATTAACTGTTAATTTTATTTATGTCCACATCTTTTCCCAACGATAAACTGGGAGACAGGCCTTTGCCCAGCAGTGGGACATCATGGGTTCATAATAATAATTATTATTATTTGTTTTAGTCGATGATGGGTAAACCTAAGCCAAAAGACAAGAACAAACCAGAAATCTTAGCCAAAAAGAGGGAAAAGGAGAAACTTAGATACCAAAACATTAAGAATAATGCGGAATTATATGCGGAATATCAAAGAAAAAATAAAATAAAATATGAAAGAAGAAAAGCACAAAAAAATTGATTGTTTTGATATGACAGTTTTTTTTAGTATATAAATAATTTATGTAAGGACAAACGAATTAAAGTAATTTTAATAAAGCACTTGTTGTCCGTTTTAAATGTAGTTTTTATTAAACAATTTACTTACCCGCACCCATTGTCGTTCACCTAACATCAATGTCTTTAACCTGCTAGCGGTTACAGTTTCATTTGTACTTATTTGTCGCCAACCTGCACCCATTGTCGTTCACCTGACATGAATGTCTTTCACCTGCCCACCACGTGGTCGTTCACCTGTCTACCACGTAATTTCAAATACATGTATCTCCTAAAATACTAAAATAAATCACTTCCCTCCACGTGATATTGATTATGCGATTATATTTCTAGCGATCCGAATAAAAAAAAAAGCGAAATCGGGAATTTTCTGAAATACTTCAAAATTAATTCAGCGGTGCCACTTTTTTGAGAACGACCCATATGTTGATACGAATAAATTGACTACGTTTGAGTCACCTGTACATACAACATTATGCACAATCTTATATACACATAAGTAGGTTCTTTTTATTTTCTTCCTCTATCTCTCTCGTAAGATTTTGGCATGTTTTCATGCTGAAACTACGCAGGTTATTTGATATTATTTTAATTTAATATTAATAGCTTTATATAATGCTAGACTAAGTAGTACCATTGTAATATTAAATATGTTTAAAAAATTACCGACTGCTGAGTTTCTTGCGGCGTTTCTTCTCAGCAGTGGTGTCCTCTTGTGACGAGCTAGTTGATTCTTGACGTGTAAAAGTGCCCGTGCGGCCTACTTACTGAATAAATGTGTTTAATCTTTAATTATAAAGAAACCAAAATCGGTTCAGATCTTAGAATCTGGTTTTCCATTCTGTCAAAAGCAGACCAAACCTAAAGTGATTTTTATTTAAGTAGAATTTGTGTGTAAGACGTTTCGGTTGAAAAATAAAAAGCTTTGAAACGGCAAACGAACCCACTAAAACAAGAATCTGGGGGGTAATTATGACATGGCTAGCAGTTCATTTTACGGCGAGTGTAAAGGACAGAGCTATGGCAGTTATATAGCTCTGTCCTTTTCTCTCAGCGTAAACTACCCATAACCCCTCTGGTACCAGACTTAAGTATGTACTAGCATATTAATTTACCGTGCGAACATAAAAATAACGTCAATTACCCGCGATGACGCGGCATAGTCACCAGGTTTCGAGTTGCTGATTGATGGCGTCTGTTGTTGTACACAATATTGTAGTACTCCAAGTTTTAGCATTAATCAGCGTCAATCACGGCAGGCCACGGTGTCGGGTTTTTGTGCTGAAGTCAAAGTGGCGAGGTCAAAGTTCCAGAGGGACGGCGGCGAGGCCTCGTGTTTACGGAGTTCACCAATAATTAACCAGACTGGGTAAAGCAATTGGGATAGATCCAAAAACCTTACGGTTTTTACATTCTCACTATAAAGAATAGGTAACCTATTTACCTATGGTAGACCTATTTCATTTAATTTAGTATCAGACCTAATCGTTTTGTTTAATATATTTTTTTATTATGCATGATTAATTTAAACTTGGGTTGGAATTTTCTAAGAAATTATAACATTTAAATGATATCTAATGATAAAAAGGGATTGTAATAGTGTATTTAAACATACTATTTCAAGCGGTTTTCTCCTAACCCGTAAGATACACCTAGGAGGGCTTCAAGCCGAAAACGAAAGTCAAACAAAGGTTAAATATACTTTTGTCGAAATATCCAAAATAGATAAATATTTCAAAAACTTAATAATGCAGTACGGCCTTAAAACCCTATTCCTCGAAATGGTTTTCTAATTAGAGTAATTTAAAAAATATGTACAATCCCAATTCGCATACATACACCTGATTTTTATAGCATCTTGGAAACTCAAACCATTTAGTAAATACACTTCACAAAAAAAATTGCGTTACTTTTTTTTAAATAACAGACTTTGTCCACGTAGATTTCGATTATCGTTATTCCCTAGGAAACTTACATTTATAATATTAGTCGGATTTAGTTTTTAAAAAGTCCGACGAATCTCAATAAAGACGTATTTTAAAGATATATTAATTTGATAACTTGAGTTAACGTTGTTACATTTTTATTAATACAAAAAACGATGCATCTTTCGCTTCTTCAACATTCATACATCGAGTCATGCACGCACGTCGGTTTCGGGTACTTAAGATAAGAAATGAAGCGAAAGAAATTTGTCAAGATCGTAGCAAGTGGAAAGAAGTGGTCTCTGCCTACCCCTCTGGGTAACAGGCGTGATTTAATGTATGTATGTATGTAACAATGCATCAACATTTTCGTCATTTTATTATTTAAAATGAACAAAATCGAATAAATGCAGTTCTGTAATACCAAACGTCAAAGAGATTTAAATAGCACCGTGTTTATTTATTTATTTGGAAACAGAATAGCCCAGTAAATAGTAAATGCGGTGCCCTCTGGCGGCGTAACTAAGGAAACTCGATGCCCGATGTTAAATTTTCCTGTGAATACGGATCTCATTTTACATGCTTTTATTTAACTTCCAATGTACCTACGTAGGTTGAATTTGACCCACTTCCCGGTTTCCAATGAAGCTGAAAATTGGCATACATGTGTAAACCCGATGACAATGCAATATTATGGTACCATCGAGCTGATCTAATGATGGAGTCGGAAGGTGGCGACGGGATCTTAGCTTAGCTTAGTTGCGGCTCTTTTCGTCTTCAAAATCATGTCCGAAAAAATGTATTGTTGACAGAAACTGTTTTGAATTATTTCCTTTTTCGGTTATGTTTTAAGTGTAGAGTAAACACGTGGCGTATTTCCTAACGAAACTTAAGTGGAGATGGGCGGGACACTTGGCAAGGCGGAAGAATGGGTGGACGAAGTTGGATCCTGAATGGTGGCCAAGGAATTCCGAAAGATCTGTGGGAAGACTATCTTCCCAATGGGTGGACGGAATCCGTAAAACGGTGGGGAGACAACGGATGTGGCTAGCGCTGTACCAGGGAGAGTGGCGTGATAAAGAATAAGTGGTGGCCTGATATAAAATTTAAAAAAGTAACTTTAAACAGTAAACAAAACTGACTGTCATGTCATGTCAATCATTCGCTGCGGTGCCGTTCGTTCACAAATTTGCTATTTTGCGTAATTTAATTAATTACGTAATTTGTAGACGCCATAAAAATAAATAAACTATTTTGCGTAGAATTGAAAGCTTGTCGTCAGAATCAAGTAATCCGTCAGACAGATAAACAATGAACATGACAGTTGTATATTTTTTTGAATTCTTTTGGTAATAAATGGACTAAGGGCACTATAAGTGTATTCCTAACATTCACAATCCAACTTTTTTTACTGTTTTTCTTAAATATAAAAAAAACTACTGCATAAAAAAATCTAAAGATATTTTTACTGTAATCAGCAGTGTAAAATCTAGAAACGGTATTTTATTTTACTACCTTAGCACAAAATTAATTGTGGTCAATTACCCCTCCTGATATATCTTTTGACCGATATTCATGAAACCTAGTTGAAAAAAATCTCTTTAAAAAAAACTGCGTTCGAATCAGTCCATACCTTTGAGAGCTACGATGCCACAGTCAGCCACACATATTCATAGATAAACACACGTTCAACAGTCAACTACAAAGACATGTATTCCCTTTTGGCCCTTATTACAATACAATAAAGACCAATAGAGGATACATCTCGCTGTATTCGCCTGAACTTAAAACGTGTTTTTTAAGTTACAAGTAGTAACGCTCCAGGCACTACTCGCTGTCATATCGCTTTCAGCTCTCATCGGGTATTCTGTTTGTCGACATCAAACATGCACGCGGTTTAGTATTGTAGAATTTGTTCGAGAATCTCATGGGGACGATACACGAACAGAGGCTGTAAAAAGGCTGGAAAAAGCATAGCACCTTTGACGTGTAAACGTATTTATGATCGCTTTTATTTACTTGACAGAAACGACGGCCGAGTTAGAAAGCTTAATAAGCTTATATTTCATAAACAAAGCACTTAATGGAAAAAAATCTGTCATGTCATGTCAATTCATGGCAAATTACAGCTTTCTAGTATTAAGAGTCTCTGAGCTAGGCTGCGGACAGACGGACGGACGGGCGGACATGGCGAAACTATAAGCGTTCCTAGTTAGAGTACGGAACTCTAAAAAGTTAATTATTATACCCTACAGCGATAACAATATGGACGACGGACGCTCCGTATGTTGAGGACCTAAATTAAGTTAGAAATAATACCTAGTTTCAAAAGCTTTTAAAATGCCCGCGGGAGTTGCTGGAGTAACGCGTAACCCTGAGGGTTAATGTTTTAATTGCAATCGGTGGAAACTGGACACTTGAACAAACTTTTAAATATTTGACTAGCTTCGGCCTGCGACTTCCACCTAGAAGTTTTATTTTGGTATGGCTACGAAAAGGCATACCAGCACACAGGCTATGGTAACTTGGTACTTTTTTATAGTGGCCAGTACCCCTACCATGAGTTAAAATTACCGTAGTCGCTAGCGAGTCGAATGCTCTGTCCCTCGCAGACCTCGCAGTGTTCTTATAGAGTGCGAGGGACAGAGCAGTCGGCTCGCTAGCGAGTACGGTAATTGTAAATTACGGTAATGGTACAGATCTGCTTCACAGATAGCTACAAAGATCGAGCCACTTCAAAAAATGAATACTATGCCTGATATCACGTGGGATGGAAGATCCGTAGACATTTTATATTGCGATTTAAAAAAAAGGCAACGTGCGAGTTTGATTGGCACAGGAAGGTTTCCGTACTTGTCTTGTATAATAGCCCTATATCATTTATATTTGTTTTTTATTATTTTTTGTTATAGCGGCAATGTCTACCTATTAAAGAGAGCCAGCTGACCGACACATGGACAGACAGCGGAGGCTTAGTCATAGGGTCCCGTTGGCAGCCAAACTAGCAAAGAACACAAAGATAGTACGTAGATACCTACTTTTAATTTCAGTAGAGAGAAGTGATAAAGCCGCATAAGCACTGAAAGCGGAGTACCCAGGCGCGTTATTATACTATAACCGCCCCTGTGCAGAGCTTTTTTGACGGTGGAGGAATCCGGAGCCCACGTCATCATGGAATGCCCTGAAGTGGCAACATACCGGGCACGTCACCTCGGAACACCGAGGTCGCTACCAGAAGCTATTGGCAACATGGGTCTGCTAGGCTTCCTGGTAGAACTGGGTTGGCAACAGTAGCGTCAGCAACCCAGAACGCAAAAAAGGCGCATTTATTGAGTATATACTTATATATCGAGTTGCGGAAATCAGCCCGTTATAACCTATAACCTAACCGCCTCCGTCACGCCGCACCGCGCCGCCTCTGCCCTTAGTGCGTTTGCGGCTTAAAGTTTTCAACACAGACTGAGGCGTGGCCAAAAAAAAAGGAGAGAAAGAAGAGAGGAGAAGAAGTGGTGACAAAGCACTGCTTAAACCGCTGAACCTAGAGACTTCTTCGAGAATTGACCCTGAACATGAAGAAATAGGGAAGAGAAATAAAACCCGTTGAGATTTTCCTATTGCGCTACATTAATGAGGCTTTTTAAAAAGGGTTTCGTTCAATTTGTTCGAGACTGGCCACTCATTGGTCTCTGGCGTTGCATATATTGGCATAATTTTATGATTTCACATAATATTTTGGTCTCAAAATGATATATTATTTTAACTTTTAAATTTCTAACGTAACCTAACCTAATGTTATGCACACGATTAATATTAAAATCATTTTTAAAAGTTCCTTGTTTTAGCAACAAATCAAATTATGCGAAATCAACATTATGTGAAATAATATTATGCCAAACAAAGGGCACTGGGGCAGTCTGTCTATCTGCCGGTCGATCGCAATAAATAACTACGTCTTCGCGTACGAAGTCGCCGGCGTCGTCCAGTAAAGTTTAAAGTTCATCTTACACCCGAAGTCCTTGACAAATCCCTTTAAGAATACTTCCCGAGCGCCGAAAGTTAAATTTATAGAGAACTCTCCAGTTTGTTTAACAACAATGCACAGTAACGGCCTAAGTTTTAATAGAGCGCCAACTTGCGCCAACTTAGGCCAACTGCGCCAACTTAGGCCAACTGCGCCAACTTAGGCCAACTGCGCCAACTTAGGCCAACGCGCGTGGCCTGTGACACTCACTCATTACGAAACACCAATTTTGACAGGAAGTTCGGGGATGACTCTACACACTAACTAAACACTATCCTATGTCCAAGCAAGGCGAGAACTAATGTACAGAGCTACAAATAAAGAATCTTTATTCTCATAATAATTTTCATAAATTCACTTACATGAGAACGCAATATGCTTTTAGAGTTACAATTAAACGTGCTTACATTCTTACCATACCATGTGGGGACTGTTGAAATTCTGATATAATTCCGGATTATTTTTGTTAAATTATTTTGTAACTACATAGTGAATGCTGAATTATAAAATGTAATTATTTAATGTTAAAACTAAACTTATTTAAATTAAAATAAAACTAAGCAACTCAACCCGCTTCCGCTGTCTCTTCGGTTACATCTTTTAAACTCCTCAACAGATTTCAATGCAGTTTTCAGCAATAGATAGAGTGATTAAAGAAGAAGGTTATTATGTAAAATAAATTCTGATCTATGTTCGGGTCTTAAAGAAAACTTACATAAACCGTAGCGTAACGAGGTGGGTACCTAGCTAGTAAAAAATAAATTGATGGTGTTGACCTTTTACTTCTGTATGTTACTTCTGACATAACATAATCTAAATCTACGCTTAGCGACTAATTAATACTCAATACTCAATATATTTATTGCGTTCCACATTTTACAGATGTTGTTGTAATCATAGGTATATACATGTTCATGGTATGTGGACCCTGTTGGGGGACAGCAACAGAAACAGAGGAGAGGGCTTAGCTTTATAATATTATAATATGTTATTTACTAATTTTAATTGCACTTTAATCACTGAATTATTTATAATTATTCTACTATATTTATTATATTTCTTCAAGTATAGTTATCGATACTATTAAACTATCTCATTATAATATAGTTTATACAATTTATTGCACAAAGTATTTTGAATATTTTTTTTACAGGTATTGGTTTCGGTCATCAATATTTGTTTTTGTATGATAATTAACTGTAGTATATTTGCCCGATCATTTTTTAATGTTAGTATTATAGTTTTATAATATATTCAATTTAATAATGTCAATTACAATAGTTTATCTTCTAAATATGTATTAATTGTGTAGTAACATTTGGTGATAAGGAAATCTTTCAATAGTTTATTAAATTTATTTTCATTATTTTCACATTTTATTTTATTTGGTAGTTTATTATAGATTTTTATGGACATTGTGTAAGTTCCGTCTGAATAAAGTTTGAGGTTTGATGGTGGGAGTATAAGTCTGACTTTGTGTCTTAGATAGTGGGTTAATTTAATTACAAATGTGACAATTTGCGATGGAGAGAAAATTGGATTGAAAAATATGACACTAGAAAAAAACAAGAACGGGAAAATTTGAGCCAAGCAAACACAATGATTCTAAAATTAAACAAGTAAACGAAATCCGATTATAATAATTAACAAGCTGCGATATGACAAAATTACCACAAAATCCTTCCAATTATTAACCTGTTTATGAAAAGTAGGTCAAATTTAACATTTATCTTTACCGCTAAAGATGCAAAATAAATACAGGCAAGAAATAAATACGTTACAAAGGTTTCCATCTCTTGTTATTTATTACAAGTAAACTACATGAATAAATACCAATGAAGAAAATAAGAAAATAATGTTACGGTTTGTTGGGATACAATTTATTTATTTATTTGTAATAGATAAACAACCTTACCCTGAAGTGAAATAAGTAGGTAATTCAATTTCAACTAACGACCCGCACTAGCTTCGTTTCGTTTTGCGTTTTCTGTAACAGCCGTACCTACATAATCTTGAATTTATTATATAAAAACCTTCGTCTTGAATCCTTCTATCTATTAATGAAAACTGTATTAAAATACGTTGAGTAATTTGAAAGATCTAAGAGTACATACAGAGATACCAACGGAGGGAAGCAACTTTGTTTTATATAACACTAGATGACCCGGTGACCTTCGTATCACTTACCTCTTAATATAAACCATATTTATTTAAACCATGTGTATTTTAGATCCGGTAACTTTATAAAGGTCAAACTCAACTATAATACTGCTACACAAGAAAGGCGATCGCAGCGACTTGAACAACTATCGTCCCATTAGCCTGATGTCTAATGTCTACAAACTCTTTTCAAAATTAATTTTAAATAGACTAACGAACAGCTTAGATGAGAATCAACCGAGCACTCAAGCAGGGTTTCGTAAGAACTACTCAACTATGGATCACATATACGTCGTATCACAAGCTATAGAAAGATGCAAAGAGTACAATAAAATATTGTTTTTGTGTTTCGTTGATTATAAGAAAGCATTTGATTCGCTGAACCACCACTCAATTTGGAGAACGCTGAAACAACAAGGCGTAGATGATAAATATATTAAAGTACTACAGGAAATATATCAAAATTCTTACGGGAAAATTAGACTGGAACGAGAGGGCGAGAAGTTTCCCATAAAGAAAGGTGTCCGGCAAGGCGACCCATTATCACCAAAAATATTCACAGCAGTACTAGAAAGCATTTTCAGAAATCTAGACTGGGAAAACAAAGGACTGAGACTCAACGGGGAATATCTGAGCCATCTCCGGTTTGCGGACGACGTAGTAATCTTTGCGGACAATCTGGCCGATCTAACGTTTATGTTAAACAACCTGGCGGAGGAGAGTCAAAAAATGGGCTTATCGATTAATTACACAAAAACAAATATAATTACAAACCGTCAAGTAAACAATCCTATAAAGGTTCAAGGTCAAGAGGTGCAATTTGTCAAGGAATACATATATCTAGGCCAAGCTGTCACGTTTGAAAATCAAACCGGAAATGAAATACAAAGGAGGATCGCTATAGCATGGAGGAAGTACTGGGGACTCAAAGAAGTAATGAAGAACAAAGCTATTAATATAAACATAAAGCGCAAACTATACGAGTCCACCATACTCCCTTGTTTAACATACGGCTGTCAAAGCTGGTCTTTAAGAAAATGTGATGAAGTCAAGCTAGCAGTATGTCAACGCAAGATGGAGAGGATTATGTTGGGAATGAAATTATCGGACAAAATCAGCAACAAAGATATTAGGAAAAAGACCAAATTGACTGATATATTGTACAGAATAAGGTTACTGAAGTGGAACTGGGCGGGCCATATATGTAGAATAAACGTCAATAGATGGACCAAAAAAATTTGTGAATGGATCCCGCGGGACAGTACAAGTACAAGATCGAGAGGACGTCCCAAGAGAAGATGGGCTGACATATTCAAGCAAAGACTGGGACCAGAATGGATGAGAATAGCTAGAGACAGAGAGCTATGGAAGGAAACGGGGGAGGCCTACGCCAAGGAGGCGACTATTACTTAAAGGCGTAAAAATAGTTTAGTTTATATAAATATTTTATGTGTAAGATGTAGTAGAATAAATGGCTTTTTAAAAAAAAAAAAAAAAAACTTTATAAAGGCATCATTAGATAATCTTAAGTATCGATTCCATAGGGGGTGGAAAAAGTGGGAAAATCAAATTGAGTGAGAATTGTATCAAATTGAATTTTATTTCAGACAAATATGTATTAGTTACAACATATATACCCAAATTTACAAATATACATATTAAGTTATTTATATCTTACATGGTTTAAATTTTGTTTGGTTATTAACACGTTCACAGTCCCCATACGAAATATTTAAAATTTCTTGGATGTTCAAGCAAATTACTTCCATCACACGTCCATGTTCCATGTTTGGGTCACTATGAAATGACCAGGTACGCACTTAGATTATTACAATATATATTATAGAATGCTATTGTATTCTAACTAATATATGAATTGATAAATCAGAATTGTCTTTATAAGCCTTATCGAATGCAGTAGTAGTATTTTGAGTGCGTACCTAGTCGGCTATTATATAGTGACCCATGTACGGGGCATGGATTTGTAGAGATAGTTTGTCGTGATGCATGTATGGGGCAGTGGACTGTACATCTACATTAAATACAACACAGTTATCATCATATCAGCCATAAGATATCCACTGCTGTACATGCTGTAATACAGTTAATTAATATAAAGCTTTCTGATAGACTATATTTTTTGTCTGTTTTTGCGGTGCGTAAATATATAAAGATGATGGTTTTCCGACGCGCGAACACGCAACGTATAATTGTCCATGCGCGAAACAGGGAAACTCCAAGTTGAGTCCGCAAACTTGCAACGATTGGCCTTGCGATTTATTGATGGTCATTGCAAAAGCAAGACGCACGGGAAATTGCAAACGCTTAAAATCGAATGGCAAATCCGTTAGAATCATCGGTATACGCGGCATCAAGACATCCTCTCCTTTGTATTTTCCTTTGATGATTTTAGCTTCGATGAGGTTATTCATTAGTTTTGTCACAGCCAGTCTTGTTCCATTGCAAAGTCGAGGTTGATTTATGTTACGCAGCATGATGACAACTGATCCTACTTTTAATTGCAAATTATGTGGTGGGAGTCCAGGCAATTCCAATGAATTTAAAAATTCTGTAGGATAGTTGACTACGTCATCCTGGTTTGTGGCTGTGTCGACTGATTTGTACGTAAACAACTCTCCTGGAAGGAAATTCTGAATGGTCGCATTGAGATCATCGTCATCTTTATTTTTTGCCGCCAATATTGCTCGTTCACTTAGCCAATCGTGGTTATTATATTGTTTTTTTATGTCCGGAAAAACACGCTGAATAAGCTCTTCTTTCGAGGCTGTAAAGTGACAAAAATCTGTGGGAAATGTTATTAATCCGGTCGAGGTGTCAACTGCGACTTTACCATTGCCAATATCTAGCAACTGCTTCGAAAACACAGTCGCAGTTTGATCTTGTTGCAAAAACACTCGCATGTTAGTTGTTAATTGGACAGTCTTTACGTGCCGCCACAAATTAGATGATTTTAGGCATGCGTTTAGTTCGTCAGCAACAGTTGATCGAGGAATAACTGGAAGAGTCTGACGAAAATCACCTGACAACAGAATCATGGCTCCACCAAAAATGTTTTGGTTGTCACGTAAATCTTTTAACGTCCTGTCTAGAGCCTCCAGCGACCTCTTGTGGGCCATTGTGCATTCGTCCCAAATTATCAATTTGCATATTTGGAGAATCTTCGCCATAGCGCTATTTTTGGCGATGTTACAAACTGGCGTTTCGTTTATTTGCATGTTTAATGGTAATTTCAAGGCCGAATGTGCAGTTCGTCCGCCTTCTAACAAAGTTGCAGCTATTCCAGATGAAGCTAACGCTAGGGCTACCTCATTTTACGATCGGATCTTTGCCAATAGCAATGAAATTAGGAACGTTTTCCCAGTACCTCCGGGAGAATCAAGAAAGTAAATCCCTCCAGATCCGCTGTTTACTGCTTGTATCAAACTATCGTACGCAATCCTCTGTTCTTCATTAAATTGCGGAACCGTTGTGCGAACTGCTTCGAATGCTTCGATCATAGCTTCAGTATCGTACTGGCGTTCTCTTTGCAACTCATGGTTTAATGCATCTTGCATAGAACGATTGGGTGCTATCAGGCCCAAACACGACAATACTTTATTTGCCATCAATAAACACATATCTTCTATCATGATCAATGTGTCATTATAAATCTCTGCAGTAATTTCTAATGTAGTATTCAAAGTTTCACAACGCACACGGTGCAACACATCCTCAGACATGTCATCCCTATATTTCATCCACAAATCTTCCGGATTCGAGGGGAAACATGTCGATATTATAATCGCAAACAATGTACGAATTTGATGCGGCGATGAAGATATGATGTAATCCTTGAGCGTATTATCCCAATGCGAATCGTCTTCGAGCAACCGTAATAGTTGACACGCCTCACGGTAAGTCGCACACAGATATCCATCCACTGTTCTCAATTGTTGAAACGATGTCGGACCAGGAACATTCACCAATAACTGAACAATCTAAGATAATAACTTTCATCGTTATTTGGATGTACTGTATATATACGGCCTATAGCGTCTGTGGAAAATACATTTGGATGTCCTTCAAGTGTTGTTCCTTGTTTACGACGCTGAAAGGACTTTGATGATGCGTTCCATGTGTAATAGCGTGGCATATCAGCATACAGCAAAGTGCGAGCGAAATCATCGGTTTGACAAATTGAGAAGAAACTGGTCAATGTGGTCGCAGGTGGACGTGCCGCTCTATCCACAGCGTTGTCTGGGTTAAAATACACTCGTTGTCCATTTTCTAGATGAACTGCCAAATGGACTACTGTAGGGTGTCTTTCGTGAATTGCGAATGAAAATATGCGCCAAATAGCTTCGTTGCTGCTTACATAGCGACCCATCTGATACTGAGACACTTCGTCATTTGTATTTGTTACTGCGAAGATGGCCATGTCGCTACCTTTGTTAACATATTTACATATGTACTTTATGGACTTCACAGAGTTACAATATTCTACATTTATGTGAGCTTCAAAAGATTTGGACAATATTGGCGAGTACGGCACAATCCATCGATTGTCTACATGAAAATCTTGTCCTTTTATCTTCACATCTACAGATCACCCACCGTCCTCAACTGATCGCCGACAATATAATGGGTAACCGTCGTTTCCCGAGATGGTTTCAGCAATCAAGTCTCTCGGGTATCGCTTGGAACATTTGCCGTCGACCATACAGGGTGAGACGTTGTTGACAACTCCGCAAGGTCCATGTATCATGTGTTTAGTTACTACTGCATGCAATTTTGGGTCAACTGTTTCATCAGGAATCTCGGCTGAAATGATGGAATCAATTTCTTCTGGCCTTATTTTTTCAACCAACCAGACTAACATGTGAGCATGTGGCAGACCACGCTTTTGCCACTCAACAGAGTACATCCAACAACGTACTTGGCCATACACACGATGCTTTACAATGAAATTCATTAAAGATTTTAATTTTTGCTTAAAAACTCTGGCAGTAATGTCATGCCTATCAAGTGGTGTTTGGCTGTGTAGCAGTTCTTTTTAGGGTTCCGTAGCCAAATGGCAAAAAACGGAACCCTTATAGATTCGTCATGTCTGTCCGTCTGTCCGTCCGTATGTCACAGCCACTTTATTCCGTAACTATAAGAGCTATACTGTGGAAACTTGGTAAGTAGATGTATTCGGTGAACCGCATTAAGATTTTCATACAAAAATAGAAAAAAAACAATAAATTTTTGGGGTTCCCCATACTTAGAACTGAAACTCAAAAATTTTTTTTTCATCAAACTCATACGTGTGGGGTATCTATGGATAGGTATTCAAAAATGATATTGAGGTTTCTATTATAATTTTTTTCTAAACTGAATAGTTTGCGCGAGAGACGCTTCCAAAGTGGAAAAATGTGTGTCCCCCCCCCCGTAACTTCTAAAATAAGGGAATGATAAATGTAAAAATAATATATGATGTACATTACCATGCAAACTTCCACCGAAAATTGGTTTGAACGAGATCTAATAATTAGTTTTTTTTTAATACGTTATAAATCGTAAACTGCATTTTACCTTTCATTCAATCAACTCAAATATAATAAAGAATTAAGAAAAACATTTAATTTTATGAACATAAACCTTATGCATAAACCGTGAACCATTATTTTCTAATACGAGTAAGAAATCGGTAATAGTTTCCCAAGTAAACAACAATTCGCTTGGGGCGTGACTTTATCGGTAGCGGGAGCGCGCGCGGGGAGGTTCCCGACTACGCTTACCCGAACGGGCAGCCACGTGAGGGCAGCCGTCATTGACATTCGTGTGCGCGGAGCTCATTTTTCGATACACTTGCGAATGCTAATATTGTACGTGTACGATTTGATGTTGTTTTCATTGGATAAAATTAATTTCAATAACTTACATCGAAATTATTCTTCGTAAATACTGCGAGTAAAAAAATACATCTTAAATAATACTTTTACGTAAATACTTACTATAAAACGTCAACCTAATAAAAGTTTCGAGATTTTCTGTTCATTTCCTGACATCTAAATTCATAATACCTGCCTACTTCGATAATACCTACTTATATTAGAATAAAACTTAAGTGTTATTTTAAGTATGAATTCCTCAGCTGATGATATTTTCTCCTATGTATTAAACCCAAATAACGTCCTGGAAGATGACGTCGTGCGAGCATTTCATGAAAAATTGTCTCGCCATACATCTTTCCGTCCGCGGGAAGTGGGTCTGTTCGAGTTCCCGGAACTCATTGAACCTGTGCCGCCAGATGAGTCTCATCTCCAAATTATTTATGATGGCGATGTGGGTTCAATAGGACACTGGTCTTGTATTTATTATATCAATGGTATACTACGCGTGTACGATAGTCTTTATAATTGTTTAAAGCCAACTCAAAAAACATATATTAATGCATTGTTTCCATACCTAGCAGAATTTAATATTCAATTTCCTAGCGTGCAACGTCAACCCAATGCAATAGATTGCGGGCTATATGCAATAGCTTTTGCCACTTCTTTAGCGCTCAAAATGAATCCCTCTCTACACAATTATGTACCAGAAATGATGAGATCTCATTTGCGCTGTATGATTTTGAGCAACGATTTTTTGCCTTTTCCATCTACTGCTAGATCTGTTCCTGGACGCCCGCCCGTAAATCTTTTTGATAACACAGCTTTCAAATTAGAAACGCAAAATAAAAAGAAAAATGAGAAGAAACAAAGACAGCGAACTATGAAAAAAAATGCGGTTGCAATATGTAAAAACATTGAAAATGATTTTGCAGGGGAAACAAGTAAAATACTTAAACCGGATGTACATGAGATTAAAGAAAAAAATGCGAACAGGAAAAGGATTTCAAGATCTAATAATGAGGTCGCCGAAAGAGAAAAACAAAGAAATAAAATGGCTATCAATTCTATAAGAAGTAATAAAAGGAAGAAGCTAACGGAAAAGGAAAATAATAATTCTATTCGACGAAGCAAACGATTAAATCCTGAGTACAGATTAGTTGAACAAAAGAGCAATACTCAAGCTCATAAAATTGCTCGATTAAATCCTGAATACAGGCAGGTGGAGCAAGAACGCGACACTGAGGCTCACCGAGTCGCACGACTCGACCCTGAATACAGGCAGATGGAGCAAGAACGCAACACTCAGGCTCGGCGAAGTGTTCGAGAAAATGAAGAATACAGACAAATTGAACAAGAACGTGATACCTTAGCACGGCAGGAAATTCGATCAAATAATCAGGCATCCTGGGAAAAAACAGCTATGAAATATTATAAAAACATCAAAGAAGGTTTTACTCATCCCTGTAGTTGTTGTGGAAGATTGTGGCATATAAATTCGATAAGAAAACTGTCAAAACAAGGCATTACTAATAAGTTTGGCGAAGAATTTGCTACAAATACTTTCAAGTTACAAAACTTAACCAGTGAAATATTTCGAGAATTTTGTAGTACCTGTGCAAAATATATCACTCAAGGCAATGTTCCACGATTAGCTATTGTGAATGGCTTAGTTTTTCCAGATATTCCTGAGGTACTAAAACAACTAACGCCAATGGAAGAGAGGCTGGTAAGCCCTCGTCATGTGTTTTTAAAAATTGTTAGAAAAGGTCAAGGGTTAGGTTTTCAACACGGACTTGTAGGAAACGTTGTAAACGTGCCCGTACACATCAACAATATCGTTAGCGCACTACCTCGATCAACTAATGATGATAATGTGGTTACTGTAGAATTACGACGAAAATTATGCTATAGGCATGGGCGCAAAGAACAAATTCGACCAGAATACGTTCGTAGAGCCGCACAGTACTTGGTAAATTGTGACTTGTTTAAAGAAAATGCAATCAATTTAAATGAATCTTGGGATGTTGAAGAATTTGACGATAATATTGAGTGTACGAGTGATGAAGGTGTTGCAGATAAAGGACAGGAAGAAGAAACAGTTAATCCAGGAAGTACCGAAACTCTATTAGATGACAATCAAGACGTAATAGTAATGGCTCCTGGCGAAGGTCACGTCCCTAAATCGTTACTATTTGATGAAAATTTAGAAGAATTGGCGTTTATTAAAGTTCATTGTGGTGTTAAGCGTGACTTTAAAATTAAGTTGAGCCATGCAGAAATAATAAAATCCGAAATATCTAGATATGACCGCCGAGCTGTACGACCAGACTACCTGTTTACTGCTCTGAAAAAACAACAGATGCTTACAATAAAAAATAGCATATCCACCTGCCTACGAAAAAAAAACCGTCAAAGGGGCACCTGTTCTGGCGTGTAATGTTTTGGATGCTAATTATATAGATAATTTAGTGCAACATGATGACGGATATCGTGTTCTTCGGGGTGTAAGAAATTCCCCATCTCATTGGGAGGCAGAGAAAAAGAAAGTCTTGGGAATGATAAGGCAATTCGGAGTGCCTTCGTTCTTTGTGACTCTGTCTGCTGCGGAGGCCCAGTGGACTGAACTTCTGATAATACTGAAACAAATTATCGATGGTGAAAAAATAACTGAATCCGGTGCTGAAAGACTCACATATGAAACGAAGGCGCGCTTAATTCAATCTGATCCGTTGATATGTGCTTCTTATTTTGAAACCAAACTAAGAGAAATTCGCAAAACCTGGTCTTGTCCTGAAGGTCCTTTTGGTAAATACAGAATCAGCCATTTTTATTATAGGATTGAGTTTCAGCACAGGGGTTCGCCCCATGCTCACATAATGTTATGGCTTCAAGAAGCACCGATTTTCGTACCTGGAAATTCGGATACTGTTCAAAATGTAGTTAAATTTGTAGATGAAATTGTATCCTGTGATAGTAACGAGATTACAGATGACCTTCTTCGCCTTCAGACACACAAACACACCCACGCATGCAGACCTAAACCTGATAGACCATGTCGCTTCGATATTCCATTTTTTCCTATGGATTGTACCATAGTATTAGTGGAACTCCCAAAAGATGACGCTTGTTATAAAAGAGTCAAAGATTTAGCTAGGAATATAAAATCAATCCTACAAAGTTTGCCAGAAGAAATAAAAACATTTGAAGAGTTTTTAGACGTTTGTAATGTTACATATGATGATTACATTTTAGCTATTAGAAGTACTATGAAAAGGCCGAAAGTATTTTTGAAGCGATCTCCAAAAGATGTTTACATTAATTCATTCTCCAAGAAAATCTTGGAGTTACATCAGGCAAACATGGATGTTCAGTACATCTTAGATCCATTTGCTTGCGCAGTTTATATTGTAGATTATATAAATAAAGCTGATAAAGGAATGTCACGTTTGCTTCGAGATGCTGTAGAAGAGGCTAAGAAAGGAAAGAGTTGTGTAAAGGAGTCTCTACGTAGTATTTCAAATGTATTCCTGAACGCCAGTGAAATTTCTGCGCAGGAGGCGATATATTGTATATCAGGTCTTCCATTATCACGCGCTAGTGAAGCAGAAATATATTTGAACACTAGTTTACCCCAAGAAAGAGTACATATTTTAAAGAGTATGCAAGAAATTAGAAACATGGATGAAAATTCATCTGACATTTTCCAAAATAATTTCATTGATTATTACGCTAAACGACCTGTTGCTTTAGAAGACATTAGTTTAGCTTATTTTGCAGCCTATTTTGTTTATTCGAAAAATCGTCCACGTATATCAGTAACAAAACCAAATAATAGTTCAGATAGTGACTGTTCTCAAAACGAAACAGATGAAATGATTGGTAACTGGTGGCCATTACAAGACAATCTAGGATTTTTACGACGAAAAGCAAGACCAAGGATAATTCGTTTCAGACGTTTCAGTTTTTTAGACGATCCAGATAATTTTTATAGAGAGCAGCTTATGCTGTATATTCCATGGCGAAACGAAGAAGAAGAATTAACTAATCCAGACCTAAACTTAAAGGACAAATTCATAGAAATGAAGGAAAAAATAAAACTTGAGAGCGAACAATTTAATAAATTAGGAGGACCGGAGCAATTCGAAACTTTACTGTTAGCTATAAAAAATACAGAGCTTATTGAAGAAAGTGAAGAAGAAGTTATCGGAAGGGGAGTTAATGAAAATCCTTTTAATGATTTTGAATTTGAGACCCAGGTAGGAGACGTCGCTGACTACATGATACCAGGTGGTAATCCAGGACCACAGCTATGTGGTGACAGTTGCAACTACATAGCTATACCTCAACAATTAACCGAAGATGAGGTATTAACTTTAACCAGAAAACTTAATTCCGACCAAAGAGACATATTGTTTCACGTTACTGACAAAATATCTAATTCGTCTTCTCCTATTTATTTGTTTGTGAGCGGTGGAGCTGGAGTCGGCAAAAGTGTTTTAATAAAAGCTTTGTTTCAAGCATTGACGCTTAGTTTTAATAGAGAACCTGGTTCTAACCCAGACGACTTAAAGATATTACTTACAGCTTTTACTGGAAAAGCTGCTTTTGGCATAGGTGGTCAAACTGTTCACAGTGCATTAGGTTTACCAATTTCACAAGCAGGAAGTATTTTACCTGAACTTTCACCAAGTGTTGCCAACACACTTGCAACAAAATTATCGAAATTGCGATTAATCATTATTGACGAAGTTTCAATGCTTGGGTCTAGAACTTTTTACCAAATAAACCGCCGGTTGCAGCAAATTTTTCATACATCAGATTTATTTGCTGGAATATCAGTTATAGTTGTAGGTGACTTAAGACAATTACCACCAGTTGGTGATAATTGGGTGTTCCAGCCTAATTCACGAAATCCTCTTGCCGAAATTTCGGGTACACCTATTTGGGATCTATTTCAACTTACTGAGTTAAACCAAATAATGCGACAGAGGGACGATGTTGCCTTTGCTACGGCTTTAAATAATTTAGCAAGTGGAACCATGACGAATGACGACATAGAACTGTTTAGAAGTCGTTGTTTTAGTCATTCTACGTTACCAGATGATGCTCGAGGCGCTGTCAATTTGTATGCTAGCAACCGAGAAGTAGACGACCATAACAGAAAAGTTCTGTCGACTATGGATAGTGAAGGTGCTTTGTCATTAGCAATCGATTCTGTCTCAGGAGAACCAAATGTCACTATGAAGGAGAAAGCCTTAGAAACTGTTACCAGGTTGTCAACTCAACAAACATATGGACTTCCTAAAAGTTTAATATTGAAGGTAGGCGCAAAATATATGTTGACAATTAACATAGACACTGCTGATGGTCTAACTAACGGTTCTTCTGGAGAATTAACAGCTATTGATTATGCTATTAACAAAAAAACTGGTGAAAAACGGCCGTTGCGGATTTGGTTGAACTTCGATGATGCTATTATTGGTAAAATTAAAAGAAATAAAGTTGCTAGTTCACTAAGTCGATACAAAATTAGATTAAGTAGAAATTGGACTCCGTTAGAACCAGTCACATACACAATAAAAAGATATAAATCATCACATTTACAAGTTCGCAGAAGTCAGTACCCATTAGTTCCAGCAGAAGCCATCACCATTCACAAAAGTCAGGGTACAACATTAGAACGAGTTGTTGTCCATTTAAAACCTACGATTCAAAGGTCTATGATATATGTCGCTTGTTCTCGTGCAACAACAGCGCAAGGTCTATTTATAGTGACTGAATCATTCAAAGCACCCCGCCCCCCAACTAGTAAAGATGCTATTGTAAAGGAAATGGCAAAGTTGCGTGAGAAACCAGTAGTACTCATTTTTAAATTTCTTAGAGAGAGCCATAATTTCAAACAGATTATGTACCATAATGTACAGTCCTTGAAAAAACACATACCGGATATAGCCAGTGACCCACAAATATTAGCATCAGACATATATTTTACATCAGAAACTTGGAGTTGCACTGAGGATACATTCACTCTACCAGATTTCGTAGAAATCGTTAGAACCAATGGGCCTAAGACAGCGGCCTCTAATCCTGGTTTCGGAATCTCAGCGTGGGTCAAACAAGACTTACACATCACGTCTCCCAGAAGTTACTTCCAGCAATCCAGTACTTTTGGTCACGTTGAAGCAGTTTCATTTGAATATAATAATCATAGAATATTTGCATTATACAAATCGCCCAGATGTACAAACAAAACTTTCATGGAGTTCATAAACAAAAACGTTTTTTTGAACAACAATATGCCAACATTACTTTTTGGAGACTTCAACGAAGATTTTTTAAAAGACAATTGTTTACTGTCATTCATGGAGAACGCTGGATATAGGACGTTATTACCACCTTGTCCAACTACGCGAGGAGGCACACAAATTGATAATATTTTTGGAAATATTTATTGTCAAACTGGAATATATATTAGCTTGTTTAGCTATCACAAGCCTATATGGGCTCGCATATAGTACCTAATTATAATGTTTACTTATCAATATCTTATTTAAAAAAAAAACACTATTATTAAAACATCGATCAAAGTTACAACGAGGTACAAGAACTTTTATATTATGTATTTTTAATATCTACGTTACAAATCCTAAACCGCATTTTACCTTTCATTCAATCAACTCCAATATAATAAAGAATAAAGAAAAACATTTATTTAGATGTATAGTTGTACGGAACCCTACGTGCGCGAGTCCGACTCGCACTTGGCCGGTTTTTTATTTTATTTATATCCATTGTGGGTTACAGGTGAATGTAATGAATAGGTCTGGACGGCCATATTTTCTAACATAAGACATCGCATCTTGCGCGTACTCGTGCATGTGGCGCGGGCTTCCAATGTAAGTGGCCGGCAAAATTGTCATTCTTCCCACATTGTTTGCATTGCCATCAGCATTAATAGCATCGCGAAGATGAATGTATTCTTCAGATCAAAGCTGCTGTTGGTTTAGACGGATGTACGTCAATCGTTCAGTCTCAATTTTGACAAACATGTCAACTGCAAACTGATGAAACAGCCGTTGACAAATCAAAATGTGATTTACTTCACCTTCACGGATCATGAGTCTGTATGAATAAAAATTCATAGCGCTGACTTTTTTGTTGGTTTCAGCACCTTGAATCACAAATGATAATCAATGACATGGATAAATACAATAAATATCAATAAAATATCGTTTCACTTTGTTTATTCTAATTACCTGTTGTTGGATTAACCATTTTGATATTAAAATGGTATCCGTCTTCTCCCTGCCAGAAGATTAATGGGTATTGTAAAGCATCATAAGCTCTATGCGTTTCAGACACACGCTTCAATTCATTGTTCCGGCGATGAACCACAATATCTCTTGATTGCAAAGTTTCTCCAACAACGACAATAGCCACTTCATCTATTGTTGGCGAATTAAACCTCCTTGCATGCTCACCAGCAGGTGTTCTGTTGGCTCTTATTACAATATTATGGCTGTCTGATGGCATCCGATCCAGTGCAATTTTGAACACATTCACTAAATCATTGTTCTCGTGAAGAAACGTTTGCAGTTGTTGGACAATGGTTCGCTTGACTTTCGGATTATGAGCACAACGCCTATCAACTTCCGCATCTTGATTACCCATAAAATAAATTTGCAAGAATTGATGATTCGCATCTGGCACTGGCAGCAGTGCCCCCAGTAGGTGATGAATTTGTCCTTGTATCTGCAATTGTTTATGATCTTGTTAAATTATTTGTGATACAAATAAAAATTAGAATTTTATTAAAAATAATCATGGTTTACTACCTTGAAAGTGGGCATGAAGCTGTTTTGTACAATATGCGTTGCACCAAACGATATCATTTGGAAGCAATTATTATATTTTTGTATGTTGGTCAAGAAGTGTTTAGAGTCATTTTCCATCCCATTAACTAATGAGTGTAATGGATCAGGTGGTGGGACTAATTGTGGCAATTTTACTTTGCCACCAGCACAACATAATCCTGCAGATTCACCGCTGTATTTTAAAGCTCTACAATATTTACAAATGATTGACATTTCTCCAATTGTTACAGATTTGTTGGCACTATAATCTATTTCCGAATCGTAGGAGAATGCTCCTCGTTCCAGGTTCACGGGAGCATTGCGTCTGCGCAATCGATCATATTCATTTTCCCGTGCTCGCTGCTGGTGTGATCGATGTCTCCGAACTCGTTCCATTTTCTGCCTATCCATACATACATACATTAAATCACGCCTGTTTCCCAGAGGGGTAGGCAGAGACCACTTCTTTCCACTTGCTACGATCTTGACAAATTTCTTCTATTTCTTTTTCTTTCTGCCTATCCACTTCATTGTTATTCCCTCTGGAACGTATATCTGTCATACTACTACGACTGCTATCGTTATCAGTCTCTCGCTGGTCATCAGTCCGGTTAGAGCGTGAGGTAGCTCGTCGCACATTTGATTGACTTCGACGACCTATGTTAGGTCGATTTCTCCTCGACATTGTAAACAGTATTAGATAATAATGGTTTCGTGCACTAATAATCGTAACAATAATGACAAAACACAGACAGAATGTCAAATCAAGTTTAAATAAAAAAGCGCTTGAATGACAAATATAGACTCAATGTTGCCAACTCGAAACTTGAATTTAAGCTAGACCTAATGCGAACTTAAATCTTTAAAAGTATGTTTCTGAATAAAGGCTTGGAGTACTGTTAGGCGATGGGCTTGCAACCTGTCACTAATACGCTGGTAAACATCTTAACCTGTTTATGCAAAATGTGGTTACAGAATTATCAACAAGATTTTAGAGTTGTTGGTAATTCTGTAGCTCTGCCTACCCCACTCTGGGAATGAAGGCGTGAGTTTATGTATGTATGTATAGCCTGGCAAAAAAGTCGAGCCAAAAAATGAGGGCAGCACTGTCGTTCATATAGCCACCCAATATACTACGACTGAAACGATATTGATACTTTATTATCAAATTTATCTTTAACATTATTCGAAAGAATAGCCTAAGCATCTTATTTGAAGCATTTCATGATTAAAAGTGTTATTGCTGTTTAAAATAATTTCTTAAATAAAAGTAACCCGCCTACATACTATGATAAAATAACTAAGCGATTTAGAAAGATGGGTATAGTTCATCTAAGATTTAGGAAGACGATTTTTTATTATGTGATCCGTTTTCAGTCATAATAGATGAACGTCATTCAAACATAATGTAAACATACAATCGCAATACGTTATAATTTATTATTTCAGTGTATTATAAGCATTCAACCATTGCTTATTACCTAGACCTCAATTAATACAACACTTCCTACATGACCCTTGTTTCTAGACTAGATTTACTTAACACAATCACATTAAATTTGTAATTTAATCTAACTACAGGTTTTCGAGAAGCCTATTCCTCGAAATGGTTTAGAAACAGCAGAAATAAAAAAATATGAAATGTAAAACGTAATATCAGAATCACTCTTTATTATTATTATTTTAATTTGAAGACGCGTTTCCAGTACTTCAAAATGTCAGTCAGAGTCTAGGAACTCTTCATCTAAATATTCCACCCCAGAAAAAAGAGGGTCTTGGCTAGAGGTTCCTGCACCTTCTTTATAATCATCATACTCTGAATCGGATGATTCACTGCTGCTGTCATCTCTGAGATTAATAATTAGTTTTTCCATATCCGTATACAGTGTTTGACCCCTTTCATAGTATTCCTTTTCAATTCGTTTCACGTGTTTACATGAGTTTTCCCAATTCTCCACAGTTATATCGTAGAATGCTTGCTCAGCCGCCACCTGAATAAAAAAAAAAATTACATCCATGAATGTTAATATTACTCAAATCATCCCAGCTGAAAGATGTTCAGTGTTGGATATACAACAATATTGAACACGATATAAAGAAAATAAAACTATTATCTACGAGGATCTTCTACCTTTCTATCTATACATACAAAACAGTTTCCTGACTGACTGACAGACAATGTACAGTCGGCAGCAATAATATATTATCCAACATTGGGTTCAAAAACATCTGACACGCTCTTATACCTCTAGGAATAAAGACGTCTCAGATATATTATTGCTAGTGACTGTACCCCCTAAACCGCTGAAGATAGAAAAATGAAATATATATTATTCTCTAGAGATTGAAGAGGTAGGTGCATTAAAAAAGGGTTATTCATTTATTATTTACACGTACGAAGTCACAGGCAAAAGCTAGTAACGTTAAAAGAAATAAGAACCTTTATATCAGTGGAACACACATTATTTGAGGCGATTTTATGTTTCGCAATTCCCCAAATCAGTTCGATGGGATTTAGATCACAGTGGTATGGTGGAAGCCGTACCACTGTGTGACCATGGTCACCCAAAATCTGGTCAATTTCATAAATGGGCTCCGGTTTATTTCTCTTCACGAGAATTACCAGTTCTGGTTTACGCAGTGAAGCGTCAAAAGTTATGTTGTTTTCAACTAGCCACAACTTTAGCTCCGCAACTGTTGCTGCACTTGTAGGAGCTTTATTTAAAATAACAGAATGGTAGGGTGCATTATCCATAACAATAATGGACGCCATTGTCAGATTAGGAATCAGTTTTTCATTGACCCATTTCGTAAAATTTGTTTTGTTCATTTCGGAGTGGTAGTCTTCCTTTTGGTTTGTTCCACTGAAAATAAGTAAAGCATTTGGCACAAATCCTTTCTCACTGCCAGCGTGAACAATAATGTATCTCTTTCCTTTGGATACATTTTCCTTGACTCCACCAATATCTACTGACTGCCAACACTTTTTTAGTTTATATGAGGAGTGCACATAGCTCTCATCCAAATAAATTATATCTTTTTGCAACTCCTGTGGCAAACTTCTGTTGTCCAAAATAACCTTGAGGTATTTCTCCCGTTTTGCAGCAATATGAGTCATCTCCATTAATGCGGATCTATCATTCTGGCACTTTTTATAGGAAAATCCAAGTCCTTTTAGAACCTTTCGGAGGTGTTCTCTGCTTCCTTCAAAACCTAAATCTTCCCTTACTGTAACCAGCAGACTTCGAAGAGTTGGGACCTAAAATAAATGAGTTATTTAGGATTGCATAAGGTAATAAACGTTAGGATTGCTTTTAATAGGGAGAATTGTATCAACAACTAAACTCAGTTTAGGGTATTTAAACAAATTAAATCAGCTTATCATAGAATTATGAACATAATAATTATATCTATAACCAAACATGCCATACCATGTGAATCAAAAAGTATGTCATAATAAATAACATGACTCTTGTAATCAACTTATTATTTCAAACTTAAATCAAGAGCTAAAACAAATAACAATTATACTTGCCTTTTTCATCACTGTGTAGAAGAAATGAATCTTTTGTCTAATGGCACATAAGTCAAAATTGTCCAAATCTTTCCTTGGACGACCTTTTCGGTGTTTTCCCGGCGTAGAAAATGCTCCACTATTATTTTCCCCTTCTTTTTCAATTCTTCGTACTGTCTCCACGCTTACACCTAAAATAAATATTATGAAGGCGTAAGCCACTTGTAAAATAATACTAAAAGGATCAACCACATTCAGTCCTCATATTAAGAGTCACGTAAAATTATGAATATAACCTCGAAAATGCGTTTTGGAAATAACATTCCAAATTCATACATTTTATGGTAAAATGATACAATTCATCATAATAACTGTAATAATGGGTAATATTCTATACACAAAACATGTTTCATATGAATAAATACCTGTATATTCAGCAGTACGTCGATAAACATCGTCAAGTTCAGACAAAGTCTGTCCAGCCTCACTTTCTGCTAAACACCGCAAGAAAACTTTAAAAATTATTGCTCTCGCACAACTTCGAATTGGCCTACTCATGTTTTTGTAGTCTTTAGATGGAACACAATGCTTTAAATATAGTTATTAAATAATTATCTCAAAAATCGACTCGTGTTTGACTCAATAAGTACTAGTACTTGACAGCACAGTATTGTTGCCATGGAACAAAAAATCTAGTTGCAGCTGTCACCACTGGCTCGACTTTTTTGCCAGGCTATAAGTATGTTTCTGAACGCACTCAACACAACAACAAAGTGTCATTATATTGTCATTATTTTACATTTTTTATAATGTAAATACGGGATAATCCGACTATTATGGATATATGTTGTCGACTCGAAACCCTTATTTAATCTATATCTACATGTTTAATTGGAATTATTTCAAAATACCGAACTGATGGGCAAATGTTTGACAGGTACCAACAGTTTGTATGGGAAAACAAAATTGTTGATTTAAGTATTTTCCTCGCATATTTTCTATATTTTCTCACCGTTTAAACCTTCCCTGTACTTCCACGAATATTTCAAGACTAAAATTAGCCAAATCGGTTCAGCCGTTCTCGAGTTTTAGCGAGACTAACGAACGGCGATTCATTTTTATATATTATAGGGTCATTTCGCCTGTTTGCGTCCACTTAGTGGAGTTGGTAAGTTTGAGACAAAAAATAAAATTGCTCGAGTAATATTTTTGAACGAAAAATGGATGTCATGTATTCCTTATATAGTCTATTTAAGTTTACTGCACATTTTAGGACAAAATATCTCATATTTTTTTTTATAAATCGGCATATAGCTCAAACAGGCGATTTACCCAGTTCGCGTCCATAATTTCCAGATTGCGTCCGCCTGTGGACCAGTTAGCGTCCACCAATTTAGAAGAAGGAAATAGGAGAGATAAGTACCATGATTGTAAAGGAAAACTTGTTATTATAATCAAATCCTTTATTAAATAATTGCAGATTTTAAAAGTTAACATGAATTATACTTCTAAATATTGATCCAACTTTAAAGTAAATTCTAAAATTAAAAATTCATTCCGGATCGCTTAAAATATATTTTTGCTGTAAAGTGCCCAAATATTCCTCAAGCTCTTTAAACCACAGTCTTATGGATTCCTCTGTAACTTGAGCTCTTGCTTTATTAATACCCTCAGCATTTTTAAGCGAAACCTCCTTATTTCTTGCTAAAAAAAAATCAAACCACTTTTGGCCTGGACGATCATCTTTGAATCTATTCTTCAACTGTCCATCTCGAATTATCTTTTCAACAGTATCTTACAATTCATTCTTTTTTACTGGGAACCCGCATGTTGAAATCTTAACAAGCCATTCTACGAGTATAATCTTTTTTTCACCATCAGCTCCTAACACTGGTTCCGATCCCGGTTTCTTTTTTCCATCTGGTCTGCCTCCACTTATTTTGTCCAATATGGTTGTCTTAGGAATTCCGTAATCTTTACATATTTGTTTTAATGACTTCTTGTTCTCACGAACGTCATCCAACGCTTTCTTTAAATCCGTTTCTGTATATTTTTGGTTTTTCTTTTTATTTGTACTCTGTGCAGAACTCATCTAAAATAAAAATAAAATACGGCTATGTACTTTTCGATTCAAATAATTTTATTCTTCTAACCTTACATTGTAATATAAAATTCGAATAATGATGTTTTTGGTACAAACTATTGTTTTTTCATAATATTTTCTCGTGATTAAAATATGGACGCAATTTGTTACTACATGGTCTCTCCCAAAGAGTAGTGTAATATACTGGGAAAAGAGAGCCCTCTCACGGGTTATTCATGCAGACTCATTTGAAGCGCCATCTACATTTTTGAACAAGTACCATTCATATATATACGTATAGCCAGCTACAGGTATTCTTAAAATTTAATGGCTTGGCTTTCCAGTAACAAACTATTTTGCTCTCGTCTTGTCGTAATTAGAATTGATTAATATTATTCTGAATTTAAGAATTACGACGAGACGAGAACAAAATAGTTTGTTACTGGGAAATACCTAACTAATTGGGCGGGAGGGTATAATGAAATGAAATGACAACAAGTATTATTTTATAGCTTTATTTTCTATTTTTATAATGTTTACGTTTGTTGTAGGTAATATTTTTGTGTAGCTATTTTTACTTCGACATCCCCATCATAAGTTAACTTACCGGACAAAATCCGATTATTCGATTGACACCAGCTGTAAATTATTACATTTGTATATGTAATTATTATTGTATCAACAATATAATACAAAAGTACACAAACTAAAAAACAACGTCCCTGTCGCACATTAAAATAAGCGTCCATATCACAGAAATTTAACTTCACACGCGAAGTAAGTCAATACCCAAACGGAGGAGCAAGCTCAGAACTGAAGTATTGTGGTTTGTCAGGTTTGTGGTAACGAAAACACCTAAAAACCAGGGCAGAATCGCACTTGCAGACCGGAATGCAATTCAATTCAAATCACACTCAAATCAAATACAACCGTGGCCATGTTAAATGACTGGTAGGCAGGCAGGGTTGCCATTCCAAAAATCATGTTTCACTCGGCCAGATCTAATAAAATTAGATTATTCGGAGTATTATTTCAAAATAAAAGTATTTTTTGTGATTATTTTCAATGCAGGATATTTCTTATTGATTTATATGTAATGATAACATGCATGCAGTGACATCTATCGGAGACTCATGATAACAATCGGTGTTTTTACTGTTCAGAAGTGTAGATGGCGTAACTATATATTTAACATAGCACAATGTAGGAGACTGTCCCCCCTCTGGTCTCTCCTATAGGCACAGTTTGCGTCCACGTGTGATTTTCGACATCTGTATTTTTTTTATAATCGTAATAATGAGAACGCAAATTGGTCATTCATTACTAATCATTACAATATGCATGTAAAAATGATCAATTTAATATTAAACGTTAAAAATCATCATTTTATTCAACAATTAATTTAGAGATAGCTGGACCAGTCCGCGTCCACTTTATTTTAGCTATTAGTAATAAAATTCAACCTCACACATCATTAATAATATATGATTCATAATTAAGGCCAAGGAATAACAATGAAATCTTTCAAAACTTCAAATACATCATTGGTTAAAGAAATAAGG
This sequence comes from Acleris emargana, assembly GCA_927399475.2. Taxonomy (NCBI): domain Eukaryota; kingdom Metazoa; phylum Arthropoda; class Insecta; order Lepidoptera; family Tortricidae; genus Acleris; species Acleris emargana. The sequence goes on from OV656858.1 coordinate 5,294,131, forward strand.
TTAATTCTCACTATAGGATGGGCGCAATCTGTTCTATGGTCTCTACTATAGGTACAGTTTGCGTCCAAGGATGATTTTCGACATCTGTAACTTTTTCTATAATCGTGATAATGTGGACGCAAATTGGCCATTAGAATATGCATGTGAATAATGTTAAAATGAATATAACACATATATAGTTTTTCATATTTTATCGTATTATAATAAACGTCCAACAAAGAGATCATTAGACCAGACCGCGTCCACTGCGGACGCAAAGTGGATGTTTTATAAATTGAGTGTAGCAATTCGCGTCCACGTTATTTTAACCGCCATGTAATTAAATACAAGCACAAACATCATTATCCTTATTGTATAGCTGATAGTTAACGCCTAGAAACACCAATAAGTCCCAAAATTCATATAAATGTATTAAAAACTTACCGTGAAACGCGTAGCTGCTCACTATTTTTTCCTTACATTTCGCACATCCGCACTCTTTTGTTTCACACACGACACTAGTTTATTTTTAACGCGATAAGGGTGGCGAGCAAGGAGCTTTTTTTTATATGTGTGTACCCGCCATACATCCAGGTAGTCATAGAAATGGCTTGTGTTTTTGTTACTGTGTCGGTATGGTTATTTCCCACTGTTTTTAAAGAGTTGTCCGTTTTTTGGACGCGAACTGGTCCGCGGACGCGATCTTGAGAAGAAAGTAGAAAACGAACAACACATCAAAAAATTGTAGTAAATGTTTACCACCAATAAAGATAATGTAAGTACCTATTAGAATTTAGAAGCGTATTGACTTTACGCATTACGCTGATCAGATTAATTCCTGCCGCATCCTTCCTTCGTCCTACGCGACAGAATTTCCACCACCATCATTTAGATGGTTGGCAGTCCACAACTGCGTTTCACCCGGAATTTCCTGCCTCGCACAACCAAACTGTGGAATGGTCTGTCGCCTGCGGTATTTCCGGACCGTTACGACCTTCAAACCTTCAAGAAAAGAGCCTACTCTCATCTGAAAGGCCGGCAACGCACCTGTGACTACTACTCTGGTGCTGCAGGAGTCTATGGGTGACTGTAATCGCTTACCATCAAGCGACCCGGCGGCTGCTCGTTTGCCTCCTATACCATAAAAAAAGAAAAAATATGCGAGGTAAACATAAAACACACACACAGACACGCACGCACGCACGCAAACTCACATGCCCACACAATACACACAGTTACAGTTGAATAGGGAAACAATGAATTGATTTTACAATGATTTAAAGTTCTATAGTAGGTTGGTTTTTTCCGCCTTTTTCATTTCAAGTTTTCATTTGTGTCCCTTTTCATTAACGCTAGTGACTTCTCGTTTATCGACTTCCGTTAAACATAATAATATATCGATAAAATACAATACACAAATATAAAATCAAATCTTTTGGTACCCGGTGACTGCCAAGGGAACCAGTGTCCAAATCTTCTTGATTTCTGTCTTAAGACACTAAAAACATTTGTTTTTTTTCGCTATATAATCGGGTTTCGAACGGTAAGTAGAGGTCAATATTTTTTTTTTTTTTTTTATTGCGTAGGATGGCAAACGAGCACACAGGCCACCCGATGGTAAGTGGAAACTGTGACCCATAGAACAGAAGTCTAAATTCCTTTATGTATCTGTATAATATTCTGTAACAATTATTAACATGATAATAACTAAGTACGTAAGTCAGAAATTAATATATTGACCCATTGCAGCTTAATTTTATTTTATTAAAAATTTGTGTTACCTTGTGCTAACAAGTTAAATGTTTCTGAGGCTATTTATAAAAAAAAAAGATTATCAAATTTGGTTTACGAAATGTTTCTATTTTAAAGTTTATATCGATACCTTAAATTTCAATTCGCGTATAGCACAAAATGACGTTTTTGAGTTTTTGATGCCACTTTGTTCAGTTTTTTTTTCTCTATCGATCTGTATTCTCAGAATTTTTCTATCTCAAAAAAAATGTTCCATACGCGGACACTTTTTTTTGGCTCCAAGCTACTTTTGCCAAAAAACCGGGGCTTTAAAGAACATAATTATCTTGTGAGAAATTTTCAATGGACGTAAACAACAACTTGCAAAACCAATATTCAAAGTAAGAAGCTGTTAATTACAAATGGCTTTACAACCAAATGTAAAAAGACAAAAATATATTTTGCGCTTTACGCGGTACTCATATTTGAATACTTCTTAATTTAAGTGCTCTACACTGACAAAGTTGAGTAGTAGAATGTTGTTATTGTTTGATACGAAGCGGGCGGACTACGGCTATCACTTTCTTACGCACCTGTCATATCACTGATATCACTACATAGTATAAAACAAAGTCGCTGGCGCTGTCTGTCCCTATGTATGCTTAAATCTTTAAAACTACGCAACGGATTTTGATGCGGTTTTTTTTAATAGATAGAGTGATTCTTAAGGAAGGTTTATATGTATAATACATTCCACGCGGGCGAAGCCGCGGGCGGGTCGCTAGTCAATGAATAAGTGAGAAACAATTACATCTAGGTATTATGCGCGACCCGCGCGCTTCTTGTTTACATTTTGTAGCCGGTGCCGGCGTCATACCGGTGCGAGAATTGTTAGTAAATAGTTGTGGTCAAATAACAATTGATTTTTAATGTGAGTGAGTGTTCGTACCTACCTAATGTCTTGCAAAACTAAGTTAAGTGTTCATGGTATAATGAATAGGAGTGATTTAGAAAAAATGAGTGCGAATAAAATCATAGATTTGCTGGTGGCTCGAAAAAGAAAACTTGAGGCAATTCTAAACCACCGGAGATCAACGCGGTAAGTACTCATTAAATAAGAACTATAAATTAGAGAAATCAGTTATTCTTTTATTATTGTTTTTCCTCTGGATTCAGTTAATTAGCTATGAGTATGTTATATAAATAATACCTATCAAAATAAATTTCATTTATTGTATTACAGTTTTGTGCTATACACCTTTAATATTATGAATTTCATATCAAAGTTGTGCTATACACCTAAGCCAACGTTACAAAATGCGTTATACACCCTAATTTGGTTTTATGATTTTACAGAACTATTCCACCGCCAAATGACCCAGAAATTAATCGGTTACCATCTGACAGTCATATTAACAGGTACGCAGTAATAATACATTTGTCATATTTTGGAATTATTATCAAACATACGACAAATAACACATATTTAAAAATCGCATTTTATTTTATTACCATTTTGTGCTATACAGCCTTATTAGTATTTACTTAAAATCAAAGTTGTGCTATATACACCTAAGCCAACGTTATGCAATGAATTATACATCCTTAATTGGTATTAAGATTTTACAGAGTCATACCACTGACAAATGATTTAGAAATAAATCAATTACCAGCTGAAAGTGATTTTAACAGGTACGTTATTATGCATTTGTCATAGTTAAGGGTTAGAGGTTTTCTTTTATTTTTAAGTATCAATAAAAGTCTTTGACCAGTGTGCGTTGCCAGTGATGACCTACGGATCTGAGACGGGCGCTAACAATGGGCCTCATAAGAAAGCTCAAGGTCACTCAGAGGGCTATGAAGAGGGCTTTTGCTCGGGGTTTCTCTGCGTGATAGAATCAGAAATGATGATATCCGCAGGAGAACTAAGGTTACCGACATAGCCCGAAGGATAGCTAAACTGAAGTGGCAGTGGGCGGGGCACATCGCACGCAGGACTGATGGCCGATGGGGTCAGAAGGTTCTTGAGTGGCGTCCGCGGACCGGGACACGAGCTGTGGGTAGGCCTCCAACAAGATGGAGTGACGACCTTGTAAGAATCGCGGGAAAGCGGTGGATGCGAAAAGCACAAGACCGGTCTGAGTGGAGAGCCTTGGGGGAGGCCTATGTCCAGCAGTGGACGTTTTTCGGCTGACATGATGATGATGATTAATAAATAAGTCTCTTTGGCCTAGGTTCTTTAAATATTTGTAAGATTAATGACGTACAATTTCACAAACGTTCATTATACTTATTTATTTAGTAAATTAGAAAGTGACGGACGGTATAAACAAGTAAAGGGATATTATTGGTGATAACGTTCGTGCAACTCAATAAGTACCAATTAAAGGTACACATTTATTTGTGCAAATTGTGGTTACAGAGTTATCAACAAGTTTTTAGAGTTGTTGGTAATTCTGTAGCTCTGCCTACCCCACTCTGGGAATGAAGGCGTGAAGGTATGTGTATGTATGTATTTATTAATAATTGATTATCAGTAATGAATAAATAAACAATTAAATAAACGTTTAAAGTTTCATCTACCGTTTACTCATTTACACTCGTCAGGCAATTTTCTTTAGTTTAAACTGGTTCTTGAGTTCCGTACTTTCTTGTTTGTTTTCATTAATAAATATGAAAATTTTAGTTGTTTGAAATTAGGTAAAATCATTAAAAAGTTCATTTTAATGATAGGATAAGAAACCTATGCTTATCTTGTACAATTAAAATAAATAAAAGTTTTAAGTACAATGAGACTTTTTATTGTATTATTTTTTGTTTTTTTTTAAATCCAATATATTTTATAAATTATGAATTTGTTTACAGTGAAAATATGTATAAATAAAAGAATATATTCACCAATTTCAGTAATTTTTCATACAATATTGTCATTTTTATATGTCATTTACGACAAAAATAGGCACAATACGATAAAAAAAAGAGCTTCACGCCCTATTGTCTAGTTTTGTACCAAAATATGCTAGGACGTATAAAGCGTTTTTACTGTGGTGAAGGGCGTATAAGACACGCTATCTTGGGAACTACGAGGTTTTAGAACCCGTAGACTATTTTTAGTAAAAGATCTCGTGCTTTTAAGAATTGTCTTCAGAAAGGTAAAAGATATTTACTAAAACAAAAAAGTTATGATTTTTTAAAATTTGCAAAAATAGTTTTTCGGCTCTCCTGAAAAGTGGGCATTTGTGCCTTACGCGAATTGAAATTTAAGGTATCGATATATCGATATGTACAGTCAACAGCATAAATAAGTGATCATTTATGTACCTTGTCACTTTAACGTTGTGTTTGTAATGTTATACAAAATTGTGAAACGATTGAAAGCGACAAGGTACATAAATGATCACTTATTTATGCTGTTGACTGTACCTTATTGAAAGTCGATAATTGAGAAGTCACTATGACAGCTCAAAAATGCCACGTAAATTCCGGCCTCTGGTCATTATATAGGTATTAATAAATTATTTTAATAGTCTACAAGTCCTCACATTGACAGCTGTATGTTTTAACAAACTTCACTGACGCAACACAACCATCCAACATTGGGCGTGTTCGAGTACAGCGCACACGTCAGTATCAGATGCATAAAGTAGAAACGGAATGTGCAGCATGCACATTGCACTCGAGTCTCATATAAATGTCCGTGTCATCCGCATGTGCACAGGCCGGTGCAGTTATCTGCAATACGTTCATGTGAAACATGTTATTACATGTCATGCATTATCATATTTATCATACTTACAAGTTGCTTACGGAAGTAATGGCTGCTAGCTGTAGTCTTAAAAATGCACAGATATAAATACAATAAGGAGAATCATTACAATAGTGGGATTTCCCATCAATCAAATCCAGACAAGAGCATGTCGGACCATGCTCAATGTAGGGTTCCGAATCCTTTTCTACAAACACAATAAATTGTTAAAACACAAAAAAACGAAAAAAACGATGTGAAAAATTTCATTAGCAAAAGAGTGTATCTTCATGTCTCTTACATCTTATTCGGCAATAACTCAAATACAGTAGGTATTTGCGATCATAATGCACACAATTTGTGCAACATTCGAAGCGATTATTTCTAAAATATTCACCTTAAGGTTCCCAGGTTACAATAGTGTCACTCCATTCTGCGACTAAGGGAATATAGGCTTGTAGTACTGCTAGGCGATGGGCTTTCAACCTGTCATTAATACACTGGTAAACGTCTTATCCTAACTGTACAAATTGTGGTTACAGAATTATATACAATTGTTTACAGTTCTGTTGTTGGTCTGGCTACCTTACTCTGGGAATAAAGGCGTAAGTTTATGTATAAAAGAAAATGCTGAGGAAGTATAAGTGTATTTAAAAGAACTGTCGAAATGTGTGTAACACAATAACGTTTAAAAAATCGGGGTCTGTTACATGTATGGAGTTCCGCCCCCAAAAATATTTGTTTTTGTTATTGAAATACCAAACTAAGGAGCGGCTAATACAAGACTCTTATATCTTCTGTAAATTTCATCAGCATACATCCTGCTAGTTTTGAGACAAACGCCTGTGACCAAGGATAGGACAAAAGCCCGTCATTTTGAAAACTTAACCCTGTTCTGTACAGTAGAGATAAAGAATATAATTAAAATCCCAAATTTAAAAAACTATTTTCTGTACATAAAAACAAATTTTCAAGTTATCCCACAAAAATTCTTGAACTACAAAGCACAAAGTTACAGATAAAAGAATCTTTTAAAATTGTAAAGGAAATACATATACATACATACATTAAATCACGCCTGTTTCCCAGAGGGGTAGGCAGAGACCACTTCTTTCCACTTGCTACGATCTTGACAAATTTCTTTCGCTTCTTCAACATTCATACATCGAGTCATGCACGCACGTCGGTTTCGGGTACTTAAGATTCGGCCCTTTCCCAGTATTTCTCCGATTTGATTCGAAAAAGTACGCCTAGGGCGGCCCCTTCCGACCCTTCCACTCACTTTCGATCTGTATATCTCTTTCGTCAATCTACTTTCATCCATCCTTTCCAAATGACCGAACCATCGAAGCATGCCCTTTTCAATCTTAGTCACTACGTCTTCTTTCATTCCACATTTCTCTCTGATTTTTTCATTTCTAACTCTATCAATCAGTTTCACACCACACATACTACGCAAAGAACGCATTTCAACTGCATTTACACGACTAACATGCTTGTCCTGCCACACCCAACATTCACTACCATACATCAGGGTAGGGGCTAGCACTCCATTGTGAACAGCCAGCCGGGCTTTTTGTGAAACGCCCTGTCTGCTCACAAAGGAGTGCAGGGCCCCATTAATTTGATTCCCCGCATTCACCCTCCTCTCGATATCCTTCTCACACTTACCATCTCTTGTAAACATACTTCCCAGGTACACAAATTCGCTCACTTGTTCTACTAATTCACCATTTATATTTATCACGCACTCAGTCATCTCCTCATCCTTCTCTATCACCATGACCTTGGTCTTGGCAACATTTACTTTCATCCCCTTTTTCTTAAATCCCTCATTCATTACTGTCACCATCTCCTGCAACTCAAGTACCGATGAGGCAAGTATAACTTGATCATCGGCATATAAGAGGCATTTGATTAGCAACTCTTGCATACGCAAACCCTTATCATACTCTTTCAAATCCCACATACAACTGTCCATGAATAGATTGAACAGCCATGGTGAGGCAACACAGCCCTGTCTAACACCTTTAGAGATATTAAACCAGGCCGAGTATGCCCCATTGATCCTGACACAGGCTCTGGAGCCCTCATAAAGGGACCTCAAAGCCTGCACCAGGTTGATAATGTTTTAAAAAAATTACCTGGGAGTCTTAGATCTACACTTACATCAAAGTTTCAAGCAATTTTAAATAGAAATCCTGATTATGTTACCGTAAACGAAATGCAGAAGAAAATAAACGCCGCGCCACAAGCATATTGGAAAAACAATATACCAATCTCAACAATAGGGAATATGCATGGATTTTAAAAATCGCATTTCTCATCAAAATATGAAAATACCGTAAAAGAGATCACCAAAACGGAAATTAAAATTAAAATCGGTCAAGAAATACGGAAGTTATAAGCATTTCAAACTTCTAATTAGACAGAGAGATCCGATGTGCACCGTGACGTCATTGTGCACTGCGGCCATATAAACTCCATGTAAAATTCCGTTTTTCTAGAAAGAGATAGGAACAAATCTTTGTTGGCTTATATCTTGGTTATTTTTATAGTTATTCAAAAAACGATTTTTGTGATCTGTTTGTTACATGAATCAGCTTCAAATGAAGCTGTAAAAAAAAAACATGCATATTCCCTATTAGACATGCCCCAATGTCGCCAGTAGATTGTGAACGCACTTTTTCGACTCATAAATGGGTCCTAAACTCACGTCGATATAGGCTCACAAGTGAAAATTTGGAAAAAATATGGTCATTCTTTTCCATTGGCGAAAGTGATTTATCGCCTTAATCATCGTCATTTGAATAATTTGTCACTGGAAACATATAAATTATGGTACTTAAAATAAATTTATAAAACATTACTTTTGTCCTTTGTTTTGTATTGTCACGAATAAACTATTCTTATTCTTATTTAGTACCTATTTTTTTTTATTAATATAATGAAGTCTCTACTGTACAGAACAGGGTTAAGTTTTCAAAATGACGGGCGTTTGTCCTATCCTTGCCTGTGACACACGGACGGACGGACGGACATGGCGAAACTACTAAGGTTGGTTTTGGCTAAGAAACCCTAAAAATTCGTGCCGCTACGTTAAACTTATAACTCCCCTTATTATAAAACCCGTAGGGGTTAAAGATAAAACGAAATTATTAATATAATAATTGATATTTTAAAAATAAAAAATAAACAGTTGTATGAAGTAGTAATAACACCATTTTACGCTGAATGCCGACGCTGTCGCCGGCAGGGCGCGGATGACGAGCGAAACGAGCATTTTATTTTCGCAATGCATTTTATCCAACGCTAGTTTTTCCAGACTCCTTCCTCATAGAACTCGTTAAAAGGAGGATGTATGGATCCCATCCTAGTCAATAAACAATATCTTATCATATCAGATAGGTATTTTTTATCCTATGACTTTTTTATCTGAGAAAATGTGAAATCGCTGTGAGAAATTTCAATGGCCGAACAAGAACTTACAAAAAACATGATTTTGTTTGAATATGGACTACATACATACATACATTAAATCACTCCTGTTTCCCAGAGGGGTAGGCTGAGACCACTTCTTTCCACTTCCTACGATCTTGACGAATTTCTTTCGCTTCTTCAACATTCATACATCGAGTCATGCACGGACGTCGGTTTCGGGTACTTAAGATTCGGCCCTTATCCAGTATTTCTCCGATTTGATTCGAAAAAGTACGCCTAGGGCGGCCCCTTATTATTTGAATAGTTTGTCAAATAGCTATATAGCCCATAAAAATGCCCATCAAGCATCTAACTTCATTTTTCGTTTAAAATTCTGTCCGATAACATTTTTAATTAAATCATGGATATTCGTTTTCGCCCACTCCCTTCTGACTCAGTGGGCTGGAAAGAACTGTTTGGACACAATGTTTTATGTTTCATTTTTGCCATGACGTGAGATATGTTTATTGTAACGTATTAAGGCGTGGGCTTGTCATTTGCTCTCTTTATTTTGGTCGATAAACGATCGCTCTTATCTTAAAATCAAAACAACACTCTTAATTTACGTTACGACACATTTTTTTAAGATTGGGGCTTTAACTATTTATTTTTTATGTAAGTATACCCTCGATCCTTATCGTAGGTATATTGAACTGAATTAACCTGAAAATAAACAGGATACATACATACATTAACTCACCTCTATTTCCCAGAGGGGTAGACAGAGACCACTTCTTTCCACCTGCTACGATCTTGACAAATTTCTTTCGCTTCGTCCACTTTCATACTAATTCATATTTAAGATTCAAATGATATTGCTTAAGATAAACAGGATGTTTAATATAATTTCAGCTATATAAAAATAAACCACTTTGAGTTAGAGTTTTTTGTTTCCTTATACTTTTTTGGATTTTAATTATGGACCTTGTATCTGGTGTCGTCAATCAGTACATTTTTACAGTACCTATTCCTAGCTTCTTAATGGCTTTCGGCTGGTTATCGCTATCACGCTTGCTCTCGCAACTGACAGTATATTTGTCACTCAACTCACGTCATAGAATAACGAAGATTTCCGAACGCTATTAAGAAAATGGTAGCACAAAATTCCACCTCTTTTTAGGGTAAAACTTTTTAGCTACTTCCGGTATAATTTTGTGGATTCAAAAATAAAGTATCTACATCGACTTAACAACTCTATGACCGTTAACAAACCATTAAGACTGATTTTTCCAAAAAAAATGTAATGGCTGCAAGAGTGATAACCTAAACGAACGGTTTTACATTCTTATTTCGGTTTTATTTACTTGTACATTCGACCTTATATATTTAATTTATTATAGCTGCACATTTTGGTACAGTCAACATCACACCTAACTAACCATTAAAGACAGAGCAGAGAGAAAAAGAAAGAGATGTATATATGTGTATTATGTCAACTTCTATGCATTCTAGTGCGACTCTTTCATGCAATATTTCAGAAGTGTATAGCTAGATGTGTTGCTGTGTGTACCTTGTCGCTCTAACGCCCTTGACAGATTAGTGCAGCAGTTCGAACATGAGGTTAAAGTAATAAAGGACTACAGTGTCCAGGGTGCCTAATATGGCTGCTTTTATCGCGTGACAAAATGTGGATAAAATCACTTTCTGACAATGTCAATAAGTACGAGAGTGACGGATACTTTAGCCACGTTTGACAGGCGATTCTCGCGATTTGAAATTTGTCACGCTTAAAAATAAAAGGAGACTTCTCCATCTGGTCGCGGCTTCGTCTGAAATCAGGATAGCTCAGGATGCTGCAAATTATGAATTATTCAGCTGTGGCAGGGAATGTTGTGGGGAGATGGCACACAGGAAAAAAGACGCGACAAATTCACCCCAAATCGAACAAAATGGCCGCTTAGGTGATGGTTTTCGAGTAGTTTAAATACCGTCTATTTTAAAGTAAGTTAAGTAAGTAATGGCATTTTTTTGTGGTATGAAAATGGGTAAGGACCAAAGAGTTGGACCATTACTAAGCGCAGTTAACCATACAAAGTACGAAGTCGAAAACAGTTCCGTTGTGCGACGAAAAGTATCCCTACAATTGTATGGCTAATTGTCGTGTCACAACGGAAAAGTTTCATAGAATTTTTTATTGAGTGAGAGCGTGGCAAACTTTTTGGTCCTTTCCCAAAAATCATCCAAATATTTTTTATTACAGTATTTTTACTGTAACTTATTTACAGTTAAAAAATCAACTTAGGTAAAGTCGCGGGACTTAAATAAAGACAATACTCAAAACATGTAATTGCTCTCGCAGAAACTTTCAAACGTTAGTGTTCTACTTACTGAGGGGTTTTTTTTTTTATTATTTCGTGGGAAGGCAAACGAGCACACAGGCCACCTGATGGTAAGTGGAAACTGTGACCCATAGACATTCGCATTCAGAAGACTGCAAATGCGTTGCCAACCCTGAGGACTAAGATGGAAGGCCTCTATGCTAGTCATTTCACCGGCTGTCTTATCCCCAAACCGGAACACAACAATGCGAACACTGCTGCTTGGCGGTAGGTTAATGGATAAGATGGTGGTACCAACCCGGACGGACCCTGCACAAGGTCCTCTCACAAGTACAATTATGACATAGCAGCAGTCCAGTCTACGCTGAGAGAAAAAGACAGAGCTATATAAATGCTATAACTCTGTCCTTTACGCTCACCGTAAAATGAATTGCATAGCTACGTCGTAATAAACCCCCTTTAGGTACTATTAGTCCAATGGAACCGTGACCCACCATAGAACTGTGTCACAGTGTCGTTATGATTCAAGTCGTAAGGAGTGTCAAACAAATTGTTATATAATGTCACTGTGACAACGTTCTATAGTGGATCAGGGTCCAATGGGATGGATAGTACATGATAAAACTTGATGCGGATTTTGACCTGACTAAAATTAAGTAGTAGTTTCCCCGTGTGGTTGCCGGGTTAGAATAGTGCCACTCCATGTCTTTCCGTGGATGTCGTAAGAGGCGACTACGGGAATAAAGGCTGGTATGGTAGTACTGTTAGGCGATGGGCTTGCAACCTGTCACTAATATGCTGGTAAACATCTTAGCCTATGTGTGCAAATTGTGGTTACTGAATTATCAACACCTTTTTAAAGTTGTAATTCTGTAGCTCTGCCTAGCCCACTGGGATTACAGGCGTGAAGGTATGTATGTATGTAATATTAAGTAATGCTTTTTAGTAATTTACGTAACCGTACAACTTCATCCGACGTGTATAAACAAGTGGCGGCGCTGGTCGCTGTCTGGTTTACGGCGAGGTTCCGACCCGCGATATTACCGAAAGCCCAGGAGATGTATTTACGTAATTTGTTTCTCTGCTGTTTGGACAAGAGCCTAAGGCTGGGGTTAGAAACGTGGCGATTTGCTGGACTAAATGTGGCTGAACTAGTAGAGTCAGTTGCCCTACAAAATGTTGTATGGTTACGGTTTTGAGGTAATATGCTGTGGGAACTGAAATGGGAATGCTAAGAGGGATGTGTTGTGTTGTGTTACGCGAAAGGATAGAATAAGAAATGAGTATATAAGAGGAAGTCTGAAAGTGACACTGAAAAGTTGTGTGGACATCGGTTGTCACGGTATACTCCAAAGTCCCCGCGTACAAAAAAATGTACATAATACAGCCATTGCAATAAAATATCAATTGTAAAGAAGATAAAGTAGAATTTCTCTTGTTTTTATGACTGGCAATTAAATTAGAAAATAGACTTTATTGCAATCGCAAATATCGCATTAAGTTTATTTTCCACTGGCAAATTTCGTTGTATGGTGGGTCTTAGGAGGGTATGGGCATACGATGCGGAGGAATGAGGAAAATATCGTCAGGAAAGTTTGGAGTGTGAATGTGGATGGCTATACGAGTAGGGGAAGACCAAAGAAACGATGGATGGACTGTGTGAAAGATGATATCGTCGGTGATACTGCAAAAGGGCGTAGCTAACAAATTTATGATAGAGCCAAATAAACCTTACTGTCTTATTAAAAAGGTTCATTTTGGTCCTTATTTAAAATGTTACTTACGCGGTTTTGCTGTTTCACCGACGATATGGCTAGAAAAGGGTGATTACCGAGATGGCGACTAATAGAGAAGTAGTGGGACCTTGCGGTGGAGAGGAGCGAACCGCCATCTTAGATTGATAATGCCAAAATATCAAAATGCTAAACACTTAATAGAATAATAAATAATAATATTAGTGACTACTGTATCGCGTGGATATAGTAGTCACAAAATATATCGATGCAGACCAAATATTTAAAAGTATCAAGACTGAACTATTCTGAAAGGCGTAAAGGAGCAAATCGTCGGTGAAACTGCAAAACCGCGTAACCAACAAATTTATGATAGAGCAAAATAAACCTGACTTGCTTATTAACATTTTTCTCCTTATTTAAAATGTTACTTACGCGGTTTTGCAGTTTCACCGACGAAATAGTTCTGAGCTTTTTGACTTCTCCGATATATTTATAAAAGTCTGCTAGTGTTTTTTACCAATTGCTTTCTCCGTGCCATAAAAAACCGAGGGGTTATTATGACATAGCTATGCAGTTCTGTTTACGCTAAGAGAAAGGACAGAGCTATATGACTGCTATAGTTCTGTCCTTTACGCTCTCCGTAAAATGAACTGCATAGTTACGTCATAATAACCCCCCTGGTATTGACTTAGGGTTGTGTTATGAATATATAATGGCGACTTTCAAATTGACAGAGCTATATACTAACTGCTTGCTAGTAGAAAAATCCGTACGGCCTTTTTGCCTAACAGCGATCTTCACTCGCTCCTCGCTAATTATTTGACCCAAGCCTTACCCTGTGGTCAGAATGATAAGTAGGCATGGCCGTCATTATTCAAACGTCATAGTGATTGTTAACATTGTTGGAATTGTTTTATTCAACTCAATTAGGCATTGACTGTGATACAGAGCCTCTGTTTTACTCGGTAAAACCACATCGCCTTTGACATGTATGTATGTGTATGTATGTATAGTCAACGTTACGACAGCTCTCATTTACTTGACAGTGATGGCGTCCGAGTTTAATAGTACCATAACATGTCGACGGCAATCTGGTTTTAGCCAGTAAATAGAGGCCGTGAAGATCAAAGACAAAGACAAAGGCGTTTTTTGCGAGAACACAGTAGTTACAGGTTACAGACAGTTATTAGTGTTGGGCGTTTTCACTAAAAAGTGTACCCAATTAAGGACTGAAATTAAGGAACTTTAACTTTGTCAGTTTTGTGACGAAAATTAGCCATACATTGCGGCCGTCAATATATAGCTAATTTTCGTCACAAAACTGACAAATTTAAAGTTCATTAATTTCAGTCCTTAATTGGGTACACTTTTTAGTGAAAACGCCCTGTTACAGGATGTTTTTTTATTATTTTATAGCATAGAAAGGCAAACGAACACACAGGCCACCTGATGGTAAGTGGAAACTGTGACCCATAGACATTCGCATTTACAAGACTGCGAATGCATTGCCAACCCTGAGGACTAAGATGGAATGCCTCTATGCCAGTCATTTCACCGGCTGTCTTATCCCCAAAACCGGAACACAACAATGCAAACACTGCTGCTTGGCGGTAGGTTAATGGATAAGATGGCGGTACCAACCCGGACGGACCCTGCACAAGGTCCTCCCACAAGTAAAAATGTGCTTATGTTCTACCTATTTTAGGCATGCAATATTGAAAACAATACTATATATTTACTATTTTAAGATAAGTAATTGAAAAAGTGAATATTATACACTAATTATCATTCATGAATAAGTATAATCTTCATATAGGGGTGTGACCTAAATGTAAATTGATTTCATATGTTAAGGTATTACTTACTTATGCCGATGATTGAAAAAACTCATGAACCGAGTAAAAACATTTCTCAAGAAGCGACGACGCGCCGGCCTAGTTGGTGACCCTGCCTACGAAGCTAGCGGTCCTGGGTTCAAATCCCGGTAAGGGCAGATATTTGTGTGATGAGCACGAATATTTGTTCCTGAGTCATGGATGTTTACTATGTATTTAAGTATATATTTCTCTATACAAGTATTTATATCGTTGTCTAGTACCCATAGTACAAGCCTAGAGCTTAGTTTGGGACTAGGTCAATTGGTGTGACATTGTCCCCTGATATTTACCTGAATATAATTTGGTACTTTATTATAAATTTTAATTGCCATATGAAATGATTTTTTTTTTTAAATACCTCCTTTATTTTGCAAGAGGTACCTAGGGACAATTTGTTCTTATATAGAGTTGATCTTTTAAAATTTGATTTAATTTAATTTAATTTATGATCGAAATATAGAAGGACCAGCTTTTTGAATACGACTCCGTCCACGTAGGACCCACCCGGAAAGTATGAAGGATGCTTCTATATTTTTGCCTGTTGTAGTGCCCCACTTCCAGCCAAAGACCTTCCTTTTTTCTGCTACTTGTCCAGAAATGCGACCAAGACATCCCGCCTTCTTCTTCTTGGCCATCTAGCAAAACCATTCGGTGACAACTGTGGCACAAAGTCCCGTAAGCATTCAGCAAGAGTATCCAGCCCAATCCCACTTGAGCTGATTGGTAGAGTCTGGCAAACGAAAGCGTGACCTGGACTTTTTTTGAAGTTTTAATATGGCAACATTTATTAATTTATCAAGGGCACGGTTTTTTTAGGTTAGTATGACTTTGTAATCTTAATTCTTGTCGGCTGATTATTTGATATAATAATATTAACGATAGTGATGATACCGTTTCTTATGTTTACAGATAATCTTGAAGATATTCAAGGAATCTGCGAAATGAAACCTCAAATAAGAAATTAAGTTCGCAAACAACTATTATACAAATTGATTGTCATAAATACAAAAATAATCAAGTATCAAATCATTTTTTTCCTTTTAAAATTAGTAATACCACATGTAATTTTTTCGAATTTGCCGCATTTTCTCAAGTCACGCTTTCATTTGGCAGACTCTATAGAATAAGGATAAAGATACTTATTATTCAGGAAAAAATGATTTTTAGCGAGAGAAAAGCTATAAACGTGTTCTACGCATACAAAGCCGCACGTGAACTCTAGAGTAGCGAGTAATATACTACGGAAGGAAGGAGTAATTTACAAAAAAAACCGGGCAAGAGCTTGTCTGACCATGCTTAGTGTAGAGTTCCGAATAGGGAATGCAATTTAACCGGTTATTAACCGTTTTTGTATGAAAATATCCGGTTAAAACCAGTTATAACCGGTTAAAACCAGTTATAACCGGTTAAAACCAGTTATAACCGGTTATTTGCATTCCCTAGTTCCGAAGCCGTTACTTCACAAAAACTATCTTAAAAATCATCTAGTACCTATGTACTGATTCTCTATTTAAAGTTATTAGGTGCTTACTGTCTCACTGCTGCACTCAGAGACGTCAATTAAAATGAATGCTTGATTAAAGTTGTTGCTGTCACTTTCTTGGTTATAGCAATGGAATAAGACAACACGTCTCTAAACAAGCATTAAATTTAATTCACGTCTCTGAGTGCGGCAGTTAGGCGATTTTAGTAGGGTTAACACATTAGTCGCCAGTATCTCGATTAAGATAATTGAGCTACTACAACAAACGAACGATGTTTAACCGTACAGCGCGTTCAGTTAGCAAAGTTAGTTATTTACCTCGATAGATGGCGCTTTAACGTCGATTGAAACCGCTACATCGCGCTGTTAAGATTTCCCCACGAATAATGACCTCTGGTCAAACAAATTGTTTTTTAATTCATGTAACATCTGTGTGCGTATAGCTTTAGTTATTATATTATACATACATACATACATTAAATCACGCCTGTTTCCCAGAGGGGTAGGCAGAGACCACTTCTTTCCACTTGCTACGATCTTGACAAATTTCTTTCGCTTCTTCAACATTCATTCATATTATATTATATTATACACAAATATCAAAGTGTATCATATTTGGGACCCCATTTTGTTCAAACGAAGAACATTTAATTTTTTATATAAGCTCACATAAGTTTATTTATTATGATCACTAAAAAGTATAAAATAAAATAAATGTTTTAAAAATCAAAGAACCGCCTGAAACACCCCAAAAATAACTTATATTCAAATGACAGGTCCAATGGTGTGTCAGTCCAACTGAAATCGGCGACTCACAATATTTTCATTTTCAACCAAAAGCCGAATTGGACTAACCTATATTATTACCTATCATTTTAATAGAAGTTGTTTTTCGCGTTGTAGTAGGCGATATTTTGTTTTTTAAAACATTTATTTTATTTTATATTTTTTTGTGATTTACTTTTTACCATCCCCGTAGAGTGTAAGTCCAAGTCGTACTTGGCTAATTTTTAACATTAATTGATAAAAAATTACAGTGAGACTGAGAAGGAAACGAGCACACTCTCTTTATGGTAACCGGTTGTCTTACTCCCACACCGGAACACAGCAATGCTCTTATTGCACTGTTCCTAATACCGTTACACACGTTCGACCCTTACCATACTTCTCAACGCTCTCATCTCTACTGCATTAACTCTACTTTCATCTTTCTTCTGCTCTACCCAACTTTATATGCCAAACATTAGTGTCGGAACTAACACCCTCCTGTGAACACATTACTACACTATTGGACCCGATTCTACGTGCACATCGCTTAAATAGTCTAAAACTAAATTGTCTAATTTTGAAACAGAGACGGCAGATATAATCAGTGCTATTTCAGAATATCAAGCTGACAGAGTGTAAGACCGCCTAAAATATGAAGCGTCAGATTCGAATTAGCGCTGTCATGGCGCTGTCATTTGATTATGACAGCTGCTCATAGAATAGCAAAGTGTTTTAGCAACACCTAAATAAAATTAGGAAGTTTAGAGGCCACTGTAGAATCGGGTCCATTGTGTGTATTATTTATTATTTACGTTATCTCTACGACCGTAAATTCACATAAATGTATTCCAAATTAGGGCAAAATTATAATTGACGTAAGATTCAAACACAAACGAGACTATCACCATATCAAACAGAAATGCGAAAACTTTACTCGACCAGCGATCCAGAGCTCTCCTTGAGCAAGAAAATGAATCCCACTCAATCCTGCACACAATACGGATGGCACAGAGCTCTTGGTTAATGGTCTCGCGTTCCTATCTGACTTTCAACCAATATAACTTGACCTGTTTAAACTGATATTGATCCTCCGTTTTGGACGACATTCTGTAGGGTTTGGGCGGGGTGGGAGGTCATCTTATTGTGGATGTCTCGGCTCGCTATATACGTTTTGACAATTCAGTGGACCGAGATAAAGGGCGGTGGAGCGAATCAGACACGTACTTAGGTATATGTAGGGTTGCCATGCGTTCGGAAATTAGGATCTTTGTCTAGATTCCCGAAATGCGAATTTGCTAATCTAAGCCTCGATTTTACTGGGTTTGTTTTTATTATACTGTCAAGCAAATAAGAGCTACCATAACATACCATACGATAACATGTCAAAAGCAACAAGTCTATTATCAAGCTGTAAGCGAGTAAGTACGGTACCTAAGAGGTGTATGGAAAAATGTGCAGTACAAAGCCGTGTGAGGACGGGTAAGACGTCCAGAATTTTCATTTCGATCAATCTTGTAACTAAATATTGAAACCATCTTCGAAAAAAATCTTAGTTCGAAACTGGCTAGATACTCAGTTCAGCACATGTTTTAATGAAAATTATTGGCGCACTGCAAAGCGAGTATTGAGGTATTTGGCTGGTACAATTAAGTGGGCGTTTTTCAAAAAAAGTGTACATTAACTTTTTTTTCCAGAATTAGTTTTTTTCTTGGTTTTCCTTACTCAATATCGTTGATACTATCGATCCTCATACAAAACCAAGTGTCCCAGATTTTACTATGTAAGTTTTCTCTTCCAGTGCGTCACGTCCATATAAAATAAAAAAAGACTCCATACAGAAATGTGACGATGCGGAATGGAATATTTGGGACCCTTTTTTTCTTGTAAGAGGATCGATAGTATCAACGATTCTGAGTAAGAAAAACAAAAAAAAAACAAATTCTGAAAAAAAAGATACCATAGAAAGAGACTTACACTTTTTTTTAAAACACCCAAGTATGGTATTTATTTTAAGAAAGACTAACACTTTGATATAGACATTTTTTTCGGACGCAGATTGGGCTGACCGCATGTAATATACTGGCTTTGTAATAAGACTTGGTGGAAGCAAGAATGCAACGATGTGTCGCGCATTATAAGAGAATCACTTCGTATCGAAATATTGTAGCCAGATCGAAATAAGAAAAAAATCTCCATTCATATCTAATGGATAATCATTATACTTAAGCGGTTACAGAACGGGAGATTAAGTTTCTCATTTCGATGCATTACGATAGGTACGTGATAACGAAATGTGCTGAAAGAGAACATTTCTGGAATAAAGGAAAAAAAAAATAAAAAAAATAAGAAATTAACGTCAACATGTAAAATTGTTTATGAAATCACTAAACAATTAGCTGGAATCTTGTTTCAACACACTTTCGATCTGAACTACTGTTAAAATTATTTTTAAAGACTTTTTATATTTTATTACGATATATGGGATTCTTGATTTGTGGTAACCCCAGTTGTATGTTTATTCTAATACTATATGGAATGTGTACCGGAGTGTGAAAATGAATGCCTATGAATCGAATTGGGTTGCGGGACGGGCTTATTGAAACCTGACGTGTTTGAACAGGTTATGGGCAAATCGTTTGGAGTCGATTTTATATCGAAAATGGAAAGTATGGCATTGAATGGAGTAGTTAAGGGAGTGGTGATTAAATATTGTAATGTCAGTGATAGGTTATGTTACTTACTTACCTAGTACTTTACTCGATTTCCGGTTCCGCATTTTGAGCTGCTAGGAATTAGCAGATGTGACGCACTTCTTTCCTGCCGCTATGGGTAGGTTATGAAAACTTTTTTTTAATAATATCAATAATCAAATGTTTTTCTGTTGTTTCAGGTACGTGTTACACATAAAAATGGTTAATGCAAAAACCTTAGCTTTAGGTAAAGTATACCGATGGCATCAAACCAGAGAAGTCAAAGTAGGTACTTAGTTTGAAATTGGTCTTAAATTTTGCGATATTTTTACCCAGACTATCCATAAGGAAATTAATGTTTTTAACCTGATTATACGGTTGGCCCTGTAAGTAGCTGCTCACTTATTCCTTTGTCACTTTAACGTCATTTTTGAACGGCTACACTAATGTGACCAAGGAGTTAAAGCGACAAGGTATGTATGCGTTCAGTGATTTGTATGACCCCATTTCAGTAAACGAATTATCATAAGATGCGTCAGTCGTGTCACTGAGAAAATTAAACATAAATATAACCGCCTGATAGAGCCCGTTGTTTGATTAGTAGGTAGTTAACTCAACTAGGTAATTGTTAAAATTTGAAAAAGGAATCGAAAATTTGACACATTTCCTTGAGATTTAACCATTAGCTACGATTGTATGTATGTATGTAAACACTTTATTGTACAAAAGAAAAAACAGAACAATACAATTAATATAAAAATATGTACAAAGGCGAACTTATCCCTTTAAGGGATATCTTCCAGCTAACCCTTGAGAGATTGAGAAGAGTGAAAGGTTGTGCAACGAGTAAACAAGTGTACAAGAAGAAGAACTTAACACATTAAGTAACCAATAAAACTTATATAAATAAAATTATAATAAAACTACATTCAAATACCTACATAAATAGATACAGAAATATATATTAATAGTTAAATATACATACATAAATTAAATTTTACGTACCTTAGATCGCTCGTTCCCATAAAACCATAATTGCAAAATATCTAATTGCCGATTTACCCGTTTTCTGAAATATGAAATACCCAAAATACCAGACTTTCTTTTTACCGTGTTTCTTTTTATATCGGATTGGCAAATCAACATGTTTTCAAAACATCATGTTCTCTTTAAAACCGAATTCCCATAATACCAGATTTTGATAACACTAGGCCGGCAAAACACAATGTACTTGAAACACCCAGTTTCTTAAGCTACCAGATACTCAAAATATCAGATTGCCAGTTTACGTAATTCCCAACACACCAGATGCTGATCATACTTGATTTTCGAATGCCTAAATTCCTAAAACACCGGATTTTTACTTTGGTAGATTACATAAGTACTGTTAGACAACAAAACCAACCGTTACCTGTTACATGTTCACGCTTAAACCGCTGAACCGATTTTGATGAAATTTGGTATGGAGGTAGTTTGAGTTCCGTGTAAGGACATTAAATATTTTTCATCACACTTGCTCGGAAAGGGTTTTATAACACGCAGGCGTTAAGGGCAGTTATAGCCGACTTAGCTCCCTAGGGAGTTATGAGTTTAGTTTTAAAATATAGAATCCACTTGTACATCATTTCAGACCAAGGAGGTGTAAAATCAGCCAAGGTTTATTTCCTATATTCAAAACTTGGCTACAAACCAATTTTACTGTTTAATTAAACTTATACGGCACATTTGTCTGCATTAATTTCAGTTTTACCATTATTTCAGAGACATTCGCAATTATTTTATTAAATTTCATTTTGAAAATTTCTACAATCTGGCAGAATGGCCTGTATTTGTCAAGTTTCAAAAAAAAACAATTCTAAGCATTATCTGTGGAAGACTAAAAAAAAGTTGTACAATTACTTACTTTCATCTTTATTAAAGGTTTTTTTTTCTATTTGTTTTTTATTTCCTCGCTAATGTGATGAAAATCATTGTGTGTATCATGGGCAGTAAGGAGATTGCAAACTCGAGTCATTAAAAGCCCTCCGCCTTCGGCGTCGGGCTTCTAATAGTCTCTCGTTAGCAATCCTCTTCTTACCGCCCTTGATGCACAATGTACTATTTTATCCCGGGAAATTACACGGTTCCCGTGGGAACTGCGATAAACGACTTCCACGCGGACGGAGTCGCTGGCAAAAGCTAGTCTTATATATAATAAAGAGACCTGTCCTGACGGACTGATTCATTGTCGCCCAGCCAATACTTCGGAAGCTAGAAACATTAAATCTGGATTTGCTTTTGTAACGTAAAGATCCGAAAAGACGTGGTTTTTTGAAATTCAAACACTAAGTAGGTGAAAGAGTTTTTTTTTTTACCTATTTTTTGAATCTTGGATTGAATATCTCTGAATAAAATTCATTAGACATGTATTTCAGCATTTTTTACAACTCATCCCCAAAAGAAGAGAAAAGGAGTGACAAAGTTGGTATTTAACGCAAACGAAGTCCTGAAGCACCTGACCGTACTTGTTTGATATTTGGTATTCTGGGGATCTGGTGTTCTTCAATCTAGTATATCGAAAATATGGTTTATCTGAAATCTGTTCTTTGAAAAATCTAGTATTACATGATCATGCTAAGGCGAGATCAAGTTCTTTCGAGAAAATTGTGTTTTCCTAATCAGGTTTGTAAAGTATTTCAGTGTTTTGAGATTCTTGTGATTTCGAAATTTGATATTTTCGGTATAAGGTTTTATAGGGAACATGGTGTATTGAGAACATGGTATTTTATAAAACTGATATAAAAAGGAACATAATATATAAAAATACTGGTATTGTGGGAATCTAATATTTTGGTAAGCATGTATATCGGCAATTAGATATTTTGCAATTATGGTTTAAAGGGAACGAGCGCCTTAGATTGTTAACGATTAGTTAGTAGAACTTAGTTTAACTACTGATCAAACGAGGGGCCCTTAGTGAAATTTCAAAATGACCCAATTACATACTGAGTAGTACGTTCTCTCCCAGTTACTCTTGATTGTGTAGGTACTTACCGCGGAAGGATAACGAACAAAAGCAGGCCGCAACAACAAACAAAGGGCATTTCAATAAATTCGCGCGGCTGGCTGTCACACCGTCGCGTAATAGCTAATTTCGTCCGAAGGGTGCTGCCCACAACCTAAATCTCTGAACGTTATAACTTTAAATTTGGAGGGATTATTTATAAACGTACTGTTAAATAAATGAACTTACGTAAGATGCTACTCTCGAGACACGTTTGAAATAACAATTATCTTATCTTGAGACGGGTATCTATAACAAGTCAACCCGTCAGTCTATTAGCCTCGGGAGGCTCAGAGAGATTTTTGTTTGAATCTAACAGCAAATAAATAAAGTTTAACTACGTTTGCTTTAAAATGAACAAATATAAATTGACTTTATTCTCATTTAAATATAGTTTAAACTTTATTTATTATGTACCTACCTTATATGGCATACGCGGTATTACTATGTTAATACGGCCTTTGTATGTTTTTGTTTTTAGCACATTTTTAAGTAGCTATGATGTTTTTGCTATTCGTGTGCTAAATAAATGATTTGTCCTCTTTTCTTAAGTACCTACTACCCTTCCACTCCTAGTGGTCGAGTGCGCCTTGTGTGTCTTACAAGTTTGCTACGTATTACTAACTTACTAGTGCATACTTTTGAAGTACCTAATTTTGTTTGCGAATGTTTTTTTTTTATGGCATAGAGAAGACAAACGAGCACACAGGCCACCTGATGGTAAGTGGAAACTGTGACCCATAGACATTCGCATTCACAAGACTGCAATGCAATCCTAAGACTGCAAATGCGTTGCCAACCCTGAGGACTAAGATGGAATGCCTCTATGCTAGTCATTTCACCGGCTGTTTTATCCCCAAACCGGAACACATCAATGCGAACATCCATTCCGACCGAAATCCCTTAAATTACAGCCTATAAAACGTATTTTAATTTGCGCTTTGCGCAGTTTCAGTGATTTGGCTGAATAATTCACAATGTGTCGTGAACCTAACTGATTGGATGACAAGTTCACTTCGGTGTGACACTACGCCCCGCGAGAGTTAAGACCTCTCCACACGGCCCGTGTCAGCCCCAGATTATTTATCGCCGTTATTTATTTACCGCGTGTGAACGCGCCTTTGTCGGCATAAATGCGGTAATAGATTTCGCCGGAATAGTGTGAGTTTTTTGCGGCTTCGAATTCGGGCGTGATTTTTTTCAATCAAAGCTGATGGCGTTCTAAATTGTGAAATAAAAGTAGGTACCGTAGAAATATTGTCTATCTACTATAGTAAAATGGGTTGTGGCTATTTTTTTTATTAGTACTATTACTTATTAGTTTTTGTAACAATTTTGAGTTTTGACACATTTTCCTGCTCAACTACTCATGAATATATTTATTTTTTGTTTTATGTGAGGTTCATTGTTTTATATAATGCTAGGTTAAGTTTATTATTGTATAATATCATAAACAATATTTAAAAAACGACTGACTGTTGAGTTTCTGGCGGCCTTTCTTCTCAGCAATGGTCTCTTGCGAAGCGCTGCTAGATTTTTGACGTGTAAAAGTGCCCGTGCGGCCTACATATTGAATAAACATCTTTTATCTTTTTATCTTAACAGTCAATGGTGGTCTGCCACTTATCTAAACATTTCGATTGCATGTCATATAGTACAAAAAGGGTTGACTTGGTGTTACATAGGTGGTTACAGAATTGTCAACAAGTTTTTAGAGTTGTTGGTAATCCTGTAGCTCCCCCTACCCCACTCTGGGAATGAAGGCTTGAGTGTATTTAAGTTGACCTATATTAGGTTGACTTTAGAGACATTTTCATTTGATAGAAAGTTTTGTCATAATCAAGGGACAGTGGTGTTTTTATTTGACCGACTGCTCTAGCATAATTTGGAGGACTTCACAGAAGCGTTCTGTTTAGTTTATAAGAAAAAAACCTACTCTTGTACCGAATTGTCTGCGCGTGTGATCAGATGCTTGTTAGAAAAATAAGTCCATGGGAGTGTCTATAAATAACTCGACATTAGGGAAATACACCGTAAGACGAGTCAAACTTAACGTGAATACTGTAGTTTTTTTTAAATTACGCTTCTTTAAACGAGCATCTTACTTAAGAGAATTGTAAACCTAGGCTTAAATCGCGTAGCACTCAATTTGTTTCTATACGAGTACTTTTAGCTCCGAGTTTCCCAATCCCCTGAATGATATTTTTTTGGAAAGAAAAAGGTACCTACTGATCGTTTTTTGTATCTACAATATACCTACCTATTCAAAATTGTAAAAATCCGACTAGGTTTGAGAGAAGAGAAACGTTATCACATTTTGTATGGATTTTTAGCATCACAATTCAGTTTATTATTAGGAACCTTATTGTTAACACTCACGACCGCACTCAGTCAAGCTTAGAAACGGTTTTGTCGCTCCTCAGTGACGATTTTTATACAGAAGATTTTAAAACCGGCCAAGTGCAACAATTTGTACAAAATTAGACACTATACCATAAAAAAACGGCAAAATTATCACGTTTGTTGTATGAGAGTCCCATTTAAATATTTATTTTATTCCGTTTTTAGTATTTGTTGTTGAAGCGGCTATCTATACATATATGTCTAGCTGTCACGGTTCATGAGATACAGCCTGACAGACAGATCATTTGGGTACGGAAGCCTAAAAAATAACCACTTAATTACAGTTTCTAAGGTTGACTTTCATGGGAAGTGCCGATGCGACAGACTGCCGAGCCGTTCGGAAGCAATGCCATACGTTTTCATAGTGTTTACTACTGTTGCGAGATGCGCGCTACGATCGCGCACGACATTCGCACGCGTCTATCGCATCGGCAGCTACGCTTCCTAAGGAAGTCAACCTTAACCTTTGGGTCGTCTTACGTAACCGAGTAACTAGCAAATTTATGACAGAGCAAAATAAACCTTACAAATTTATTAAAAAGGTGCATTTTGCTTCTTATTGAAAATGTTACTTAGGCGGTTTTGCAGTTTCACCGACGCAATACAAAATGTGTCACTCACTTCACATGTTTGCTAATGCTATGCAAATGTTATTAATCTTGCTTCCTTTTTTTTAATAAGGACAATTGACCTAGTCCCAAACTAAGCTCTAGGCTTGTACTATGGGTACTAAACAACGATAAAACGAAAATAATTTAACAAACAGACGAATGCGGGATATATACGCGTTCAAAGTTTGTCACCAATTAGTCCAATTACTGACAGTTGCTACGTTACCATATTTCTGCAGATAAAGACGGCAATCCGTAGCGAACGCTATTGTTAGACAGGGATAAATAGTTGTTTCAAATTACGGACCCGAATGACGCGGCGTGCCTATATGGTGG
Organism: Acleris emargana; assembly: GCA_927399475.2. Taxonomy (NCBI): domain Eukaryota; kingdom Metazoa; phylum Arthropoda; class Insecta; order Lepidoptera; family Tortricidae; genus Acleris; species Acleris emargana. The sequence continues at coordinate 5,320,292 of OV656858.1, forward strand.
GTGCCTATCTGTCATGGCGGCCAATTAGCTACCCATCTTTATCGCACTCATGCGTATCTATCATAGTGGCCAATTTGCTACCCATCTTTTTCGCACTCATGCGATATCTTATTATGTATTAAATTGGTGGCAGCCCCTGAATAGTACCCATCAGATGGGTAACCGGCATGTACTTGTAGCGATGAACGAAAATCGCGGAGTGAGCCGCGCCTGGTATAGGGTGGAAATGAATCAAGTAAAACAGCATTATAAAATTCATAGTATATTACCCTACTTAGTGGGATTGTCAATGTCACCAATTTATTCGATGTTTGTGTTAAACACTCTTGTCACGACACATTTCAGCACAGAAGGCACACAATATTACGGTCAGTTAAGGAGGGTAGGCTAAGGAGACTTGACCCAATCTTATGGGGGAGGGTGCACCCCCTGGGCCCTTTAGATCTGCCCAAGACAATTCAATTTTTAATTAAATGCCATGTCCAAGTCACCAAACCACTTGATTAATGTATCACTGAAGAACCTTGTCAAATTCACAAAATTATATAACTACAATACCTACCGCCAAAACGTATGCGTGCGGTATCGAACCTAAGGTATCCTATTATCTCGCCTCATTCGATTTTAGTTTAAGTCTTATTTCGTCTCATTCTGTATTCATCACTCATTCTTTATTCGTCTTGTTCAGGTCAAATTCTGTAACTTGTCTCTCTCTTAATAAGTCTTAGTCGTTTTTCGTCACGGTCTCCCTTGGACTTATTATTTGTTTGTCTCCCTCGTTTTCTTTAGTTATCTTTAGTGTTTAGTATTAAGTAAATGAGACAAAAAACAAAAAGGAAAGAACAACGAATGAGTCCAAGAAATACCGTGACGATAAACGAATAAGATGTATTAAGATATAGGCAAGTTGCAGAATTTGACTAAATAAGATAGTGACGGATAGCGAACAAGACGAAACGAATACAGAATGAGATGAAATAAGGCAAACGAAAAACGAATGAGAAAAGATAATATTATACCGAACTTAATTGATAAACCATAGTACCTGCCCAAGAACATCAAAGTCAAAAAAAAATGCAACAATATATTGGTACTCGGGCATTGGCAATAATGGTTGTTGTTGTTAACCTAAAGCGACAGGTTGCCAAAATAAAAAATTGAATATAATAGAATGGTACGCAAGTCTAAACAAAAAGCGTTTTCTGTCCGTCTATTGTATTATATTCAATAGACGTAACGTAACGTAGACGTTATTTATTTCGTCTATTGTATTGTATTGTGTTGTGCAAAACTATACTAATAAAAAAACCTGCAGTTTTTATCATTTAGGGAATTGAGTATTCTTCCAAAATTATATGCGCATATCACATTCCATAGGTCCCGTCTTATATGTCACTTGTGTTGTGTTTTCTGTGACAATATTACTTCCCAAAAGTTCAAGTCAATGGTACATTAAAATTGAAACCTCTTTCACTGACATATTCTCGCCACAATTCTAAACCTTCATCTTTTTAGGTCCTTTTTTCGCCGCCCGTTCCTTAGCCTTCTCTAACAATGGCAACAACTTCTTCTCCTCCGCTAAAATCTTCAGCAAATCCACTATAAACGGTATGTAATTGTGCTTCCTCCGCGCCATTTCTTGTTGGTACTTCGCCATCTTCACATCTTCATATTCAATGAGCATCCTCAGTCTCGGTATCTCGTTTTCCAGCTCTTCTGTTTGCATCCCCATCATTTGGGACTCGTTGAGTAGCTCTTCTAGTTGGCGTTCGTAGATCATCTTTCTGTCTGACACTAACGCCATTAGGTTGAAATGGATCTCTCCTTCTGTGTAACTGCGGATTCAACATCAAGCCAATTATTAAAATGAATATACAAGTCAGTTTGGAATTGGTTGTAATTTAAAATGGACTACGCTTTAGTACCTCGTCGCATAATTATATTGGTATACTAAGTTCAAACCACTCTTACTTTAATACGTTACTGCGATGATATTTGAATTTGACAGAAAAATACAAGGAATCCTAGAGCAATTATGATTATAGGGGTAAGTTTGGACTGGTTACATTAATAATTGCACAGTTCGCAAAAAAAAGGTTGTTGCACCAAACTTACATGTTGATTCTTTTCATGATAATAGGCCTGACTACATCGAGCCAGTCTTGCTCGGGCGCTATGGGTCCATGGTCGATGGGCCCCTCTCTGAGCCCGTCCAGTTCGTAGAGTCGGCCATCTATGGGCATGTAACCCACGAAGTGAAATACTTGGTCGTCCTGCAATAAGAGTGATGGCTATAGTATACGGGATATTTTGACACTACTCACAGAACAATGGTCCTAAGAGAGATGCGTCGATTGTAATTAATCAAGAGTGTGATTTTAGTATACTTTTCTATTATATTATAAACTAGCGACCCGCCCGCGGCTTCGCCCGCGTGGAATGTATTATACATATAAACCTTCCTTAAGAATCACTCTATCTATTAAAAAAAACTGCATCAAAATCCGTTGCGTAGTTTTAAAGATTTAAGCATACATAGGGACAGACAGCGCACGCGACTTTGTTTTATACTATGTAGTGACTTAATATTTTCTAGGATCTTTTATTAAAACCGAATCTTGATAAGTTTCAATAATCGGAATTCAAACTGTTTTATAAAATCTTATAATAACAGGAGAGGAAGGAATAATAACAGGAGAGGAAGGACCCTGTGGTTGGTCCTTGTGGGATGGTATTGCTACAGCTTATGGCCATTCTTATCTTACAACTCCTGTGGCAGCTGTAAGTAATACTTTGAGTTTCCATAAATACTACATTAGTAAAAGGGGAACTACTGGAAAAGAAAAACAGAAGTTTATAAATCAAAAACTATAGACTGCATCTCTATGATTACTTGTGTCATAAAGCATTAATTTAAATTTAGACATATCGTCGGTGAAACTGCAAAACCGCGTAAAAATAAGGAGCAAAATGTACCTTTTTAATAAGATAGTAAGGTTTATTTTGCTCTATCATAAATTTGTTAGTTACGCGGTTTTACAGTATCACCGATGATATCAATAGGTAGAAGATCTTAGAGCTGCAGTCAAGTTTTTGATTTACAAACTACAGTTTTCGTTTCTTAGTATTTCCCCTTACCCCACCTGACCTTACAAGTATAGTGATTTCCTTATTCATAAAAGCAAAATAAAACTATTTAAACTAAAGTATTATTTGTCACTTTCTGTCAAAGGACAAATCATATGAATTAAAGGGTTAGTGTATAAATTCACGAAATAAGGCTGTTACAGGAATCATGTTGCAGAAATCAATCAAATAAAATTGTACTAACCTTAGAAGCCATCTTCTGATCGAACTCAAAGTGCATATGCGGTGACATGCTATTATGTGCCCCTCGTATGGTCTGGGAGTTGCTCAGCGTGAGCCCTCTCATCCGGGGGTCAAAGGACATGCTAAACTCCTTGAGCTTGGTCAGCTCCGTTCCCAGGTTTACGTCTGGATGAGTGCAGTTGAGCAGCAAACTGATCACCGCTTGTGTGGCACAGGCGTTGTTGATAACCTAGAAATTGGTTGTGCATTTGTTATATTTTTTCCAGGTGCTGGCTGTTTTCTTATTTTAACCCCCTCCCAAGCAAGGTATAGTTTGCTAATTAATATGTATTCAATTAGACATTACACAATTAGAAACAATAATTGTCTCTAGCTAGTTTCACTAATTTTGGTAGTGGGGACGTTTGTTTTTTTTTTTTGGTTGTAACCTGAAGGGCTAAAGACTTAAGTCCTTGCTTTTGTTAGCAAGATATTGAAAAAAAATAAGTATACATTTTAAAGAGGCACGGATGAAAATCCCTTTAGGTGTTCAGGAGATGCGTGCGTCAGGGGTTGCTATTAATATAAAACTTAGGCTAGATTCGTCCTGGGTTTTATTTTATTAAGAGGTTGTTAAATTAAAAAAAATATATATATTATTTAACATAGGTGTTTAGGGATGAGGGGGATCGGAAATTCTAAATGTAGATGTTTGTGTTTATATTATAGGATCTCAAACCGCCTCTTCTGTGCTTAAGCACTGGATTTTTAAAGTAGAATTTATAAAGGAGATTTTCTGAAGTTCAAAAAAATTTTGCTTAAATAATTGCAAAAAGATATTCAAGGGCGAATCAACTTATAAGGTACTTCCGACTTTTCGACATGTTTCACAAAATATATGTTTTTTAGAAAAACTATATATTTACTATATTTATGACGTGGCTAACACGCTTATTAAATCAGACAAAGAGGCTAACATTTGAAATTAAATAATAATATAGTTGGCAATGTTGTCCCTAGGTTTTGTATCCAAAATGTACATGTACCACTGTTACCAGGATTTTAAGAAAAAAAAATAATTGAGGTCGGTAAATTCAATGGTCTGATTTTAATATTCATAAATTATTGGTAATCATAAGTCACAAGGAAACTTTTAGTGCCACAAAAGAAAAGTACCTTGAAAGTTGATTCACCCTCAAATATTGAGCAAAATTCTCTTTAAAACATAATCTGAAGATACTAGAACTTTTTTAATCTGCATAGGAGGGGTCCTTTACCCCTTAAGATCATCCTGTGATGTGAGAGAAGTAGAATAGTGTTAATAAAATTCAAACCTGTTTAGCAAAATAGATTTTGTCGAGGCGATTATCGGTTACAACTGGACCAGACGGTTCTTCGTGTTGCAAGAATTTAAACAGGAATATCAGACCATGTACAGGCCTGGAACAAACACCAAATTGTGGGCATAAACTTGAACAACAATACGCTGCAACTAGATTTGTAAAAATAATAACCTTAAATTTTCAAAAATCCCGTCGTCTATAGTCCAGAGCTCTTCGACTTGCACACCTTTGGCTCCTGAAATGAAATGTAGCTGCGTAAGAATAACAATAATTTCATGTAAAACCTGCCATTTGAGTATAATGTTTGACACATTTTGTTTTTCATTGAAAATGTTACTTGAATTATAGGTATTTGCATTAATGTTAACTCTTATTGCTTAGGTTAGGTTAACTTGTGACTACAACAAACACTTCTGGTATGCATTTTTAGTTGTACCATCGACTTCATAAATATGTATACACTTTATGATTTAATGTCATGTTCAAACTGCCATATCGACGGTTAAGTACCAAGAACTCCTTACTGACATTTTGACGATAGTTACATTTTTATGTAGATACACTTTAAACATAATCTGGCATTATTACTGAAGACTGGTTTCACTCATTTAATTTCTTCTTTTTTAATGTCTTCAGTAATGATGCCAAATTAAATTTAAAGTATATATATATATATATAAAAATGTAACTATCGTTAAATTTATACACCGTGTTTTTTTTGATTTACGATAACTTCGGCATATTACTAGGTACATCCATAGAAACTAAGTGGTAGATTCTTTTTTTTTATATTGCAAAAAAAAAAAAAAAAACTGTATGGAGCTAAGTTCATTTAGTTACTTTGCTCCATAGAGAAAAAAAATATTTTTTTTGCAATATAAAAAAAACGAATCTACCACTTAGTTTCTATGGATGTACCTAGTAATATGCCGAAGTTATCGTAAATCAAAAAAAACACGGTGTATAAATCATAAATCTTTATTGTGTATGGAATTTGGGTATTTTAAAAAGAAAAATGTACAAAGACTAATTTATCCCTTTATGAGATCTCTTCCAGCTAACCCTTGAGAGATTGAGAAAAGTGAAAGGTTGTGCATCGAGTCAGCACTCCTAGTTAGGTTTTCTAATTGGTAAAACATTATTTGAGAACTAATTAAGAGCTCTCCCAACATTGACAATAAGATAACATGTCATACGTAATATGATTTGCCGAGCACAATGGAGCTCCTCTTGCTTTTTTAACAAGTTACATGCATACATAAACTGACACGTTCATACACAGAGTGGCCTTCATAGGCAGAGCTACAGAATTACCAACAACTCTTACAACTTTTTGATAATTCTGTAACTATTTTGCACAGGCGAAGATGTTTCTTTCAGCAATTATTTACTTAGTCACCTCTTACGATATCCACGGGAAGACAGGGAGGGGCACTATTCTAACCCTATCCTTCTTGCTATTTTAGTTTTTTTTTGTCCAAAGTCAAGACATCACTTGAAACTTACCAAATTTCCTTATTAGCTGCGTGAAAACTCCAGGGTCACTCTCGATCAAACACCAATCGCCGGCGGAATCCATGATTGTCTCCTGTACAGTATTCAGAATGAAAAGACAGCAATAGTTAGATTTTGCAAGTCATTGTCACTTCCATAGTTCTACTTTGACACATATATTTGCATTTAAAGTTAAGTATAAATTGCAAGGGTTAGTATTCATGTCATTTGCTAACTTCAAGAAAGGTAAACATTGAAAAATGAGATATAAACATAACCTCAAAATAGGAAAGATGACGATTATCAACAGACTATCGAATTATTCACTGTTCAATATTTAATTAAACGAACATTAAGTTGCTTTTTACTAGCAGAATGACCGAATTAAAATTGGAAATCACCTAAATCTTGGACATTTACTTAGATAAAAGGAACCAACAAAAGGCCGCTAACGAAAATCACCGTCATGAGCACTTACAGATACTTCGTAGTGATTAAATGTAGAATGCACTTGGTAGCGATTTCAGGAATAACTTCTTTGTCCCAAATACTTCCAATTTAACACGAAAATAAACCGAGCTTTGGCAAGTCACGTCACTGAATAATTTTATATTTTGACAAATTATAATGACAATTCACGGAAGCGTCAAATTTCGATAGAGGGTGAATATGCGTTAGTTTTTAATATGCAATCCGCATTAGCGTAGTGCAAAATTAAACTCTAATCTGATATGATAAGGTAACCGTTTGCGTGCGTGCGTTCCTCTAGATAGCTAAGCGACGAAAATAGCTGCACTTGCGTAGAAACACCGTGGTGTTTCGATTTCGCTGCGCGCGCATAAAATCGAACGTGTGCGACAGGATAACAGCGCAGCGCTGCTCTGCTCTGCTCTGAGGCCCTACTTTGAAAATCGAAGCTCGAATTACGTTAGCTCCATCCCTTTCTCTCGATTGAGTCTCGAATGACAAGTAAAAAGGACAGAGCTATACTCGAAACTGGAATTCAAGACCAAAAAAACTACGACAGATACGTCACTGTCAAATCTGTCAAAGTCACTTATGTCATTGTCAAATAAAGTTTTCAGGTTTCGCCAACCTTTTTGTTATATACTTCTTTGTACATATTGGCTGTTACAATTAATTAATTAGGATTTTCTCAAAAAAGGTACTTACAAACTTTATTTTCAACTCAACATTGACAAAATTTTATTGTAAAGAACTTAAACACGATAAGGGTGCGTTGTTCAACTACAGAGTAATTCTAAACTAGAAGTTTTTGTGTTCCGCCACAACTCTTCTCACTGTCGTTTCAGATACTCCCAATATTTCCGCAACTTTAGTTGAGCAATCCGCTAATGTCCAGTATTGGTCTTCTGGCCTATTGTTATAAATATATTTATAACAGTTCATGACCATTGTTTTTTCATTAACGGTCATAGCCATTTTACACCGTTTCTTTCTTGGAGAAAGAGTTTCCTTCTCACGAGAAGGTCCGGCCTGTGGTTCCATCTTACGTGCACACACGCAAAGCCCCCGTAGAACACACAAAATTAACAAGTGAACAACAATAACAACGGATTGAATTAACCAAAACTTAACAAGAAACAAAAACTTAACAAAAAACAAAAACTCAACAAGGCAGAAATAACCACAGAGCAAAAAAAACATTCGAACACTCAAAGCAGACGTCAGTCAGATGTCGAATGAGAATGACAATGACAAATATATGGTGTCATGGAGGCTATGACAACCATAAAGCACGCTTCACACTATTGTTCTGCAATTAGTTAAATGTATGCAAAAATAGGTTATTAATTACTTAGATGTAGTTAAAATTCTTGTACCAAATGTTATTAACACCTGAAGTGATACAAGTACAATACCAGCTTTGCAACCAAAAATTGCGGATGATTAAGTTTTTATTAAGGCCTCTTGTATTTATGTAAAAATAAGTAAATAAAATTACTTCTTTAAATAATGGAATTAAAATTACCATTAAATAAAATTATCTCAGCGTGTATTTTTAGAAAAAAGGGATATACTATTGTACGAACATTTTATTGCAGTGGCAACATTGTCGTAGTTTTTTTGGTCTTGAATTCCAGTTTCGAGTATAGGCTTAGCTGCTGCGAGTGGTTAAGGCTCAGATAGACGAGCGAGTAAGTACGCCATACTTGTGGCTCGGCGATCGGCGACCTTACTCGCGTGTACGAATTTCTAAAGGTAAAGACGGGCAAAAAAGGTCATCGATCTTTAAATTACGCGTACTTAACTTAGTCGCCCGTCTATCTGGGGCTTTACACAATATAATAAATCATCAACTGATAAACAATTAAATAAATTAAAGTTCATTACATAATATTTAAATCTAAAATTGATGCATTTGTAACGTACTCAGCAAGATTTTATTTTACAACTTTGTCGGTTAAATTTACTTGTATAACTATGCCAAATTACAGCTTTGTAGAAGGTAGGTAGGTATAGTAGGTACAAATTTATTTAAGTGACCCGAGTAGCAAAGAGATGTGTTTAACAGCAGGGGCCAGTTTAAAAAGTCCATTCCAATTTACTTTAGATCATTAAGTAACGTTTATACTGATGTACAATGAACCTCTGTTTATAGCAATTTCAAAACCAAGTGCTGACGCGTCCATACAGAGTTTTACGTTTTTGTTTGAACGCCAAACAAAAAAAAATCGCACGTGCTCGTTTTCTTTGCAAGGGGGTGTATTTGGCCGGCCACATATTAATACCTACCTAAATTACAATTGCTGCCGGCGACGCGACGATGCAATCTGCAGGCAATCTAGAAACAATTACACTACCGATTAATACCTATGGTTTACACGTGGTTAGTGCTTGTCACGTGCACTTGTATTGGGTACGCACTCGTCCAATCAGTGCTGAGTGGTGCAACATCGACATTTGAGCAATGCAGAAAATTGACATGGGCAGTGCTTCCTTGTAGGGCTTCCAAAATTTCGAATAATAATTACTTAGATATTCTGTGTTGATAGAAGCGCGTGGAGTAACGATTACGGCATATACCTAGTGTCGTTAATTAATAAAATTGTTTTATTTCCATTAGTAATAAGCGATGCGGTATCGTATGAAAACAAAGAACAAGTATAGTATGAATCTTCCCAGGTGAATTTTCGCTTCAAGCCCTAATCTTTCAAACAAAGGCCATTGTCTCTATTATCCCAAAGCCGCTAGCTACCGAGTTAGCACGTGCCACTACAACATTCATATTGAAAAACAAACGGTATCGTCATAGCATTAAGTCAAATTTAATGTCACTGATATTCTAGATTATTACGTTTTGGTCATAGACATGAGTGCCGTATTGCCTCGGGGTGGTCTATCGTCCTACACTACCAGTGACATTAAATTTGAACCTTAATGCTATAACGATGCCGTTTGTTGTTCAATATGAATGTTGTAGTGGCACGTGCTAACTCAGTAGCTAGCGGCTTTGGGATAATAGAGACGATGGCCTTTGTTTGAAAGATTAGGGCTCGAAGCGAAAATTCACCTGGGAAGATTCATACTATAGAAACAAGCATTCGGGGTGTGTAATGATTTGCATGAAAACGAATCCTACTAAGTAATTTTCATTTTTCATTTAATAGCACAAATTGCCTAATTTCGACATAATAATTGAAATGGATATACCATAATAATTTTATACAAAACATTGAAATGCATAATTTCTAGATCACAATGTTTGCTGTGTAAAAAAATTAGGAATTTGTAACGTCTTTAATTAGGTACTACAGATGTGCTCACAGTTCTATCATAAACTCAAACTCAAACTCAAAACTTTTATTGCTTTCACAAAAGACTTAGGTACTTAATAATAAATATAAGTAGGTACAATTCATGAGCCCTGCAAGGGCACTGCAAAACTGAACACTTAACAGAAAACCAAAACAAAAAATAACAAAAAATAAACTAAGAAACTAAAAATCTAAAACTGACATCGTGTGTACTTTTATTTTCTATACAATATAGTTATATGTATTTAATTATTTGGTTATTTATTTCTCATGTTAATTTTACACTTTTTTATTGTTGCTCCTTGTCATCAAAAAACTCTTGCAGCGTATAGTAGCATTTTTTTGATGAATAACTAAGTAGCTTATTATTAAAACGATTTACATTTTGTATGTCTGTAATTATATTAGGTAGTTTATTATATATTTTAATGCACATGGCATACGGGCCAGAGTGAAATATTGTTAAGCGAGACAGAGGAACAGCTAATCGGTTTCGGATATGGTGGCGCAAATTGCGAGGTTTTGCGTTGCCGTCTTTAGCCTGTGGAAAGAGCTCCGGGTATGTTCTGACGAACACGGCAGCTTCAAAAATGTACAGGCAGTACAAGGTGAGAATTCCCAATTTAACAAAGTAGGGTCTACAGCTCTGCCTGACGTTAACATTGGCGAGAATTCCCGCCCGTATCGAAGACATCCGTGCGCATAGGCATAGTAAGCAGCTGTAGCTGCCTTTACGTCAGTAGTTTTTTTAAATTCCAATAAAGCATACGTGAATCTAGATAATTTAGCTATGTGTTCTTTCCAGTTTATATGTGAATCTATGTTTATGCCTAATAGGTTAAAATTATGAACTTTTTCTATTTGTATTTTATTTCTTAATTTATAGTCTATGTTTAAGGGGTTCTTTTGATGCGGTCTGAATTCCATTACTTTAGTTTTGTCTAAATTAATTTCTAGATTGTGGTCTTTTAGCCAGGACATAGTTTTATCTAGCAAAGAATCCATCTTATTTTTAAAACCTGCATTATTTGAGCATGGAAAAACAATTGAAATATCATCAGCGAAGAGAATGCTCGCCGCATCTATTTCCCTAGGCAAATCATTAATATAGATTAGGAACAAAATGCACCCCAAAACACTTCCCTGGGGAATTGAACGAACTACGGTTTTTAAGGTATGAAGAGAACCAGTCGTGTGCAGTACCTCTAATACCTATACCATGTAATTTTCTCAATAAGATATCGTAAGAAACTCTGTCATACGCCTTGCTTATATCTAAGAGTATGCCTATAGCATAATTTCTATCGTTAATTATGTTTAAGACTTGATTAATATATTTTTCACTTCTCATGCTCAAAAAGTTTGTCAAATTAGACTTATCAAGCGAGACTCAAGTGATACATGTACAACCGAGGGAAAATATAATATATATATTTTCACTAGGGAAAATATGAAATTGAAAATAGAATGATTTACATTTACAAAACATCTTAATTTGACCAATCAAAATACTTCACCAAATTAAATCCACCAATCACAATACACATCGACTGTCAGTCGGAACGTTAGGTTCTTTTTGGTACGTACACTCGTTAACTAATTCAAATCTTTAAAAAAAAAATGTATTTGATATCAACCGACCATAATAAAGCTATATTAAAACCGACCAATCAGGTAACAGAATTCATTTCTCAAAACATTAGGTGTTTATTAGTACCTATTTTACAATTGCTAAAATATCATAAATCGTTTGAGCTACGCTTTAAAGCGCTAAATACTCACTCGGTCAGCGCCGTTTAGTCTATATTTTGTATCTGTGTCAAAGTAGTTTAAAAAAAAACACGCCGCCAAATTAAAACAATATTTTGCCGCGGAATACATTGTGGGTGGATAATCATTGTTAATTTTTTACTTTTGTACCTATAATTCTTTTATTTTCTCACAATCGAAGTGAAAAGTAGAGTGTATAACTCGGGTCTAAAAGCCATATTAGGTACCCCTCGCACAATTTTCCCTCGCTTTGCTCGGGAAAATAACCATCTCGGGGTACTATGGCTTATTTTTGACCCTAGTTATACAATCTACTATAAAATTGGATCATTTGTCCTTGTGATAAAAATTTTCAGTAGACGTTTATTTTTACAAGATATCTTAATCCCAGCAGTTAACCAGGTTTTTCGTTTTTCCTTTTTAAGTTTTGTTTGTGTTTTAGGTATACTCAAATCTAACATTCTCTTTATGATATTTTCAAAGGATTTAAAATTTTCGGTAATATTTCTTTGATCATTAACGATTTGCCCCCAGTTTATGTTATGTTTAAAAAGTTGAATATTTTTATCTGTAAATTTTCTCTTTTTTGTAAACCATACATTGCGTTTGTCTGATACTTGTGTAGAGGTATTGATGTACTAGCTAGGAGTAGTTGTGAGTAAAACACCTCTTGAGTTTGTAGAAGAAAATGAACAAATTTATTTACAAATAACGATTACTTAAAGCTAAACATTATGGTACAAACAGAATATAGATCGACGAGGTATAACTATTTACAAAAACGAGCGAGAGGACTAGAGCGAGACGGGGCATAAGTGGCGCGATGCGCGCCAAACCTGCGCAGAAACGCACCTATAAAAGAGGCGCGCGGCTAATTATCGTCCTCCTCTCGGCCGTCCTATCCCATGGTCCAACTCGGTGAAATACCTGGGCGTAACCATGGACCGACGACTGACCTTCCGTAAGCACATCCAAATTGTGCTCCGCAGGGCCAGAATGGTGATGGGCCGGCTCAGCCCCTTAATTAATCCTAAAAGTAAACTTTCGATAGCAAATAAAATCATCTTATATAAAACTTGTATAAGACCAGTCCTAACCTATGCCTCGGTGGTGTTCGGACACGTCCCACCTTGCCGTCTTGCCCCCATGCAAAGCCTTCAAAATCGATTCCTTAGAAGGGTAATTGGTGCGCCGGCGTATGTCCGTAACAAGGCAATACACCGGGACCTCAATTTCCCTTCTATAAAGCACACTATTGAAATAGCGGCCCGCCGCTATTTCAATAATGCGCCCCATAACCCAAATCCCCTCATCCAACTGTCATCCTCATACACCCCTAGCCCCATGCCCACCGACCCAGACATCCTTGCCACCCTTGGGGCGCCCCTCAGGCGCCCTAAGCATATCCTAATAGATCCCATAGACCCAATCCAACTCGCCGTGTCGGAGGGGAATCCAGCTTACCGAACAAAGCTGACCAGACGTCGCCGCCACCGTCATCGTCGTGGCAGACCGCCCAGGACCGAAAACAACCCCTCACTCACCCTGACAGCACCATCGCCACTCCTACAAAATTTAGTTACTAGTACGTAAGGAAAATTGAGCCGAGGCGCTCTCTATAGTGCCTCCCTCCAAGTCCAATGCAAAGTTGTGACGGTGCATTGCACCAACAACAATTTGTCAATCAAAAAAAAAAAAAAAACACGGTGAAAACACTGTCGCTCCGCTGCGCGTCCGCTCCAAACATACGCAAAACTTCGACGTCTTGATCAATCGAGTTTCCTTATAACTGAGTCCTCTAAGTACTTCGTGTATGAATCGCTGGAATGTTTGTCCGGCATTCTTTAAACCGGGACACATGCGAGGAAACTCGAACAAGCCGAATGGTGTTATTAAGGCTGTTTTTTCTATGTCTTGATCTGTGACTGGTAACTGTTGGTAGGCTCGATTTAGATCCAAGGTTGAAAATATTGTTTTGCCGGCAAGTTGGTATGTGAAGTCTTTGATGCGTGGTATGGGGTACCTATCGGGTTTTGTAATGGCGTTCAGCCTTCGGTAATCCCCACACACACGTATGTCACCATTCTTTTTAGGTACGACATGAAGCGGAGATGACCACGGACTTTTGCTGGGTCTGCATAGTCCCTGTTCGATCATGTTTTCAAATTCCTTTTTGACTTTCTCATAACGGTGCGGTGCGATTGGTCGAGCTCTGCAGTGAATTGGCGGACCGGTGGTTTCGATGAAATGTTCGACGGAGTGCTTCGGGCTGAGTTTCATCGATGTGAGTCGGGTGGTGCCGGGGAAATCTGCGAGCACGTTGTGATAAGACTGCTTTATGTCGATACTGCGCACTGTTGGTATGTTTGCAGTAGTTATCTGCGCGTTTGTTGTGAGCTGGGTCTTTCCGTCGATTAGTCTTCGGTTTTTAACGTCAACTATGAGATGGTGGTAATTTAATAAATCAGCTCCGATGATGGGTTTCGATACTGCAGCGATTATGAATTTCCACTTGAACGGACGTCGGAGGTTGAAGTCGAGTTCTAGCGTCTTCTCACCGTAAGTAGGTATTACGGTGTTGTTTGCGGCGTAGAGTTGGAATGGCAGCGGTTGTTCTCGGGAGCCTTTTTTTCTTGGTAGAACAGAAATGTTAGCTCCGGTGTCGACCAAGAAAGTTAATTTTGTTGTCTTGTCGGTAACAAAAAGGCGGTGTGAAGTGTCGGTAACGTTGGAATCCGCCGCGGCCAGCGTTACTTTTAGTTTTCCGCTGGGTCGATCACCTTGAAACTGCATGGCGGCGAGCATTTCTTTGCATCCATGCCGAAACGGTGGTGGTAGTAGCAATACGGCATGGGCGAATTCTTGCGGCTGCGGCCTTGCGACGCGTTTCGGGAACGTGGTTGGAAACGGCGGCGAGGGCGACTATTGTGTTGCGATTCGTGCGGTCTTGATCGTAGCTCTGCGACTTCTAACGAAAGTTTTCTTATTTCGTTGATTAGGTATTGTGTGTCGATGGCTGGCTGAGGTTGGTGATACGGTTGCGGCGGTGGCGGTGGTGGTGGTGTGAAAGGTGTGGATATGGCGGCAATTTGCGGTGTCGGCGAGACTTCCATCATTTTATCTGCTAGGAGGGCTAGATCTTCGAGAGTGGTCTTCGTCTTAAAAACATCGCTGACGGCAAGTACAGTTCTGATGTGGGGTGGTAAATGTTCGAGCCACATTATCTGTAAAGTGCTCTCGGGGAATTTGTCGCGGTTGAGATTCTTCAATTTTCTGAGTAGCTGGCTAGCCTTCTGGTCTCCCAACTCTACTTGTGAGAGTAGTTTCTTGACTTGCGCGCTGTCGGACTCTTCATACATCGCAATCAGTCGCGATTTAATTTCGGCGTAATAGTTTGCTTCTGGCGGCGAGTAGATGAGATCGGAGATTTGCTGTATATCTTGTTTTTCCAGCTGCGCGATGACCAGTTGAGCGAGTTGGGCTTGGCTCTTCTTGAGATCGGCGGTGGCTGCTTCGAAGCTGCAGAACCAGAGACGCGGCTGGTCGCGCCAAAACGGTGGAACACGCAGTGAAAGGGAGATGCCGCTGATTTCAGGTTTTGCATGTGAGACTTCGCTGGGGTTTTCGGTGCTTGCCGGAGCATCTTCATGGTTTTTCATTTTCAGGTTGCTTTGTTGTTCGTCGGGGTCACCACTGTAGAGGTATTGATGTACTAGCTAGGAGTAGTTGTGAGTAAAACACCTCTTGAGTTTGTAGAAGAAAATGAACAAATTTATTTTTTATTATTATTATTATGGCTTGACTACGTAGTTGGTAATCTCTACCGTGACTACTTCACCCGGGCACGGGTAGCAATGCCCCTAGGGGGGGGCATGCTGAACCCTAAGTTAGAGGTGCGGTTGTGGTCGCACCTCTGGAGGGGTGCCTCCGTCGGGTTCCAGGCCGGTCGAGCGCAGCTCGGCCGGCTGAGTGTCTTGAAGGACTTCGTTTTCTTCGGTTGCTTCAAAGTGTTCGGATTCTTCGGTTTCTTGAGTATGTTCGGTTTCTTCGGTTTCTTCGATCTTCTCGATCCCTGCAGTGATGCTATGAGGCTCAGGTCCGGATCTGGGGGGGCGGCCACGACGTCCCTGGCGTCGAAGCTTCTTGCGTTCTTCAGTGCCCTCATCCACTGCGAGTTGGATGGGATCGGTGGGATCGAGCAGGATGTGCTTGGGGCGCCTGACGGGTGCCCCGAGCGCAGCGAGCACGTCGGGATCGGATGGGGTGAGTTTGGGAGTGTAGGAGGTGGCACGGACGATGAGCGGGTTAGGGTGGTGTGGGCCTTTATCAAAGAAGCGCCTAGACGCGTCCTTGATAGTGTGTCTGATCGACGGGACGCCGAGGTCCCTGTGAAGGTCCGCGTTGCGAACAAACCAAGGGGCCCCCGCGACCGATCGGAGAAGTATGTTCTGAAATATCTGTAGAGTGTTTATGTGTGAGTCGTCAGCGTGTGCGAATGCCACGCTGACATATGTGAAAACCGGTCTGATACATACTTTGTATAGTGTTAGCTTGTTGCGAGCGCTGAGTTTACTGCGTCGGTTAAGAAGGGGGCCAAGACGACCCTTGATCATCTTGGCCCTGTTGAGTACAGTTTGGATGTGTTGACGGAAGGTCAGGTGTCTGTCCAGGGTCACGCCGAGGTATTTGACCTTTGGTGACCACGGAATGGGTCTATCGAAAAGAACGATATTCTCAAGGTGGAAATGGCGGAGGGACGGGTAAAACCAGACAGCCGCACTCTTCTCGGGGTTAACCTCTATCCTCCAGAGTTTAAACCACCGACCTAGGTCAGTGATCGCCTCCTGGAGGTAGCGCTGGACGACGGAGGCGTATTTGTTGGTTGTGAAGAGTGCGGTGTCGTCAGCGAATAGGGCAAGCTGTACGTTGGGATGGCGCGGGATATCATTAGTGTATAATGAATAGAGGATGGGAGAGAGCACGGACCCTTGCGGGACCCCGGCTCTGATAGGATAGGGGCGGGAGAGCGAGCCTTCCACTCGGTAGCGAAAGCTTCTGTTACTAAGGAAGCCCCTCAGTATTAGGACTAGCCCAATGGGCATACCCATAAGCTGAAGCTTATAGATAAGCCCATTGTGCCAGACCTTATCAAAAGCCTTCGCTACGTCGAGGAAGATAGCGCCCGTGGGAATTCCTCTCGCGAAGGTGGAGAAGCCATCCAGGATGTGCTCCGTGATGCGGTGCACCTGGTGGACGCATGAGTGTCGGGCTCTGAAGCCGAATTGCTCGTCGATGAGGATCGAGTTGGAGCTCAGGAAGGAGTGGATGCGGGATAAAAGGACCCGTTCGTACAGCTTGCCCATGGTGTTAAGCAAGCTAATAGGACGATAGCTGGAAGGCTCGGGGCGTGGTTTTCCCGGTTTGTGGATACCGATCACCACTGCGGTTTTCCACGCCTCGGGGAAGTGACAGTTGGACATGCAAGCGTTAAAGATAGCTACAAGGAAAAGAAGTAGAGCGGAAGGAAGAAGTTTGAGAATATCGTTCGGAATGCCGTCGGCACCCGGCGCCTTTCTCGGTCGCAGATCCCTGATCAGATCCTGAACCTCCTCCAGTGTTGCGGGAGGGAGAGGAGGGTCGAGAGGAGGGAAGGAGGCACGTCTGTGTACTTCGGAGTCGACCCAAGTAATATGGGCCTCGTCCGGGTACAACGTACTAGGAGAGCACTGCGACTCGAGGCTGGCGGCAAGGACGTCTGCCTTGTCGCCGTCCTCGAACGCAGGGCCGGAGTTGTCGGGGTGGTTTAGAGGGGGCATAGGGGAGGCTGTGTCGGATTTGAGGCACCTAGCCAACCGCCAATAAGCGAGGTGACTAGGTTGGAGGTCGGATAACAGATCGTTCCAAGAGTCGCTTCTCAAAGTCGCGACGCCGGTTTTGACCTGGTTTTGAAGCGTACGCAGCCTAACTCTATTCTGTTCGGTCGGGTAAGAGTCGTATTGTCTGGTCGCGGCGTTTTTGGCCCTCACCAACTCCCTCAGCTCTCGAGTCAGCGGGGGACGTCTGTCCCTATAGGAGGGCACGACTTTCGCGGAGCTTTTAAGCACTGAGCTGAGGTGATCGGTGAGAGCCCCAATCGCCTTGTCCGCGTCGTCGGTACTCGTCAGAGTCTCTGTTAGGTCAGTGAGGTCGGTCGGGTCGTCTTGGAGTCTGTCCTTGACGACCTTCCAGTCCGTGATAGTCTTGGTCTGGGGGAGCGAGTCGGAGGGGAGGCCTAATGTTAAAACAACAGGTCTGTGGTCGGAGTCGAGTTCGTGTCGCACTTCTATAGAACGCAACACGAGTGATACGTTCTTTAGAAGTACTATGTCCAGTATGTCGGGTCTATGGTCAACGTTGTGGGGAAAGTGAGTGGGTTCCAGTGGGGCTATGAGGTCCACTGAAAGCTCATCCACTATCCCGTGCAGTCTTACACCGTTAGTGTTGGTGATATTCGTATTCCATGAAGTATGCTTCGAATTAAGGTCCCCTGCCAGAATGACAGAGGGCCCTAGGGCTAAAAGAGCTTGAATGTCGGTCGTAAGTATTTCCTTGTTCGGTGAAAGGTAGGCTGACACCACTATGACCGAGCTGTGCCCGGTCATAGCGAGACGGCAGACTGACACTTCCAGATTAGAAAGGGGCGGAGGGTCGAGAGGGCAACAGTGAAGGTTGCGTCTGTAATAGATTAGGGTGCCCCCTAATCTATTGTCGAGTCGATCGTTACGAACAGTCAAGTAGTTAGGTATACAAAACCTGCGCGTGCTCGGTTTGAGAAACGACTCCTGTACAAGAAATAAGTCTAAATCGTTATCTTTGATGAAATTTAAGACAAGCTCCTTCTGACCCTTAATACCGTTGGCATTAAAGGAGGCGAGCTTGAGCGATCTAGGCTTAATCTTTAAAGATCCGTTATCCATTAAATGGGGAAATGGGAGCACGGCCGCCAATACCGGCGATGACGTGTCTGTACTCTGACATTAACTCTAAAATTCGGAGGCCCGATGCACCTCGAAGCTTCTCCTCCAGCACGGCAAGGCTCTCGCTAAAAGCGAGCGCCCGGCATACTAGGGGATAAGCCGAGAGGTCCACAGGGGGAGAACCACTAATCATCTGAGTCATCACCGGTACCTTTGGGGGCGCGGGGGATGGGGCAGGTTGGCTAAGTCTAGGAGGGGCGGCGGCCCAGGGATTAGACTTAGCGGGTGCGGGGCGTGTAGGCGCGTAAGTGGGTGCACTTTTGAGTGGCGGGAAGTGTGCCTGGCTACTGAGTGCGGGCCTAGGGCCCTGTGAGGTCTGGGGGTTTGGTGGGTGCGAGCTCCTCTGGCCCACCCGACCGGTTACTCGCGGGGCCTTGGGGCAGCCACGGTAGTTAGCCGTGTGACCCAATTGTCCACAGAGTACACAGCCGGGAGGGTCAGGGGTGCCCTTAACCCGAGCACACTCAGAGGTGCCATGATTGCCTAGACACTTGACGCATCTAGGCGTCCCATGGCAGTTTTTCTGGCTGTGCCCGTAGTTCTGACACCGGTGGCACTGGGAAAGCGCAGAGGTCTTCCTAGGAGGCTCAACGCTGATTCCCGACAGCTTTGACACATGAGTCAACTTGAAAATTTGTTTACCCTCCGGGGTATTGTCACTAATAACTAAAATAAGGTCGAGATTGCCCATATGTCGGTTTTTCAGACGATGAACCTCCTGGATAGGAAGGCCCTGACTGACCAGATCTGCTTTGATTGAGTCGGTGTCTATCTCCTTCGGGACACCTCGGATTACCGTTCTCAGGACTTTGTCCTCGGCCGGGGTAAATGTATGATACGCGACCTTGCGCGTGTTCAAAAGACGCGTAAGGTTTCGGTAATCCGAAATCTCCGCGACTTGCACACTAATCCCTAATACAGTGTTCCTAGCACGTGTAAAATGGATGTTATTTGTCGTGATGGCCTGAGAGAGGTCGTCCCACATCCCTTTGTTATGAATAACAATGGGCGGGGGAGCCTTAAGTTTGGGTTGGGAATGAGAAGCGGGAGTAAGAGTGGACGACTCACCAGTGGTCTTTGAGGGCACACTCTCGTTGCGGGGCCCTCTAGGGGTCTTAGCCGGTCGCTCGCTGGGAGGCGGAGATAACGCTGCCTTCTTCTTTGAGGCCTTGCGGTGGGACACGGTGCTCCACTCCTCGTGGGCCGTGTCCATATCGACCGTTTCGGAGGTCGAAGGAGTTAGCATCGAGCCTCTTACTGGGCTCGATGACAGTCTGCGTGTGCGGACTAACTCCTTTTTCTGGGTCGGTGGAGAGCGCGATCGTCCGCGCTGGGACTTTGCCTTCTTGGCGTACGAGTCGGGGGCGGCGGTGGATGCCGCGGAGAAGGGCGCCACGAATGGGGTTCGTGAACGCGGCCGGGCCCGCATCTTGGGGTCCGCGGCCAGCGAGCTGCGACGGGCAGCTCGCAAGTCGGCTTCCGCGACGTTGCGGACGTGCGAGCGGCTTGCTTCGTCGTCCGATGATTCCGAGTCAACGGAGATCATGGCCGGAGCACCGGGCGAGGAAGGAGAGGCGGTCGGGAAGGTCGGTTCCAAAGTCGGAGCCGCATAAATAACCGCCTTCGACGGTGGCGGTGGTGGCGGCGGCTGAGCACGGGCGAAGCTCATCAGAGCTGTCAAGAGGCCCGCGAACTGTGGCACACTCTCCTCGAAGCGGAGGAGAAGGTCACGGACATCGGGTCCAATGCCGGACGCGCACTGACCCGGAACACGGCACTTATCCATCATGGATAATCAAAGTCACTGTCTTAATTTTGGCGAGTCTCTATCTCAATTAAGAGCAGCATAACTGCACTGGTCACAATAGACAAACACTGCAATCCAGCGCGTCGGAGCGAACTCTACGACGGCGTAGGCGACGGGGGCGTAGCGCATCGGAGCGCACTCAACGATGGCGTAGCGGGGCGTAGCGGCGGGAGCGACGGAGCGGTACGTGTTCACACGGCGAGCGCAGAAACACGAATCCTCCACAAATTTATTTACAAATAACGATTACTTAAAGCTAAACATTATGGTACAAACAGAATATAGATCGACGAGGTATAACTATTTACAAAAACGAGCGAGAGGACTAGAGCGAGACGGGGCATAAGTGGCGCGATGCGCGCCAAACCTGCGCAGAAACGCACCTATAAAAGAGGCGCGCGGCTAATTATCGTCCTCTTCACGGCCCTATAACTTCATAGAAAAAAAACTCAGCTTACGTGCTGTCAAACAGCTATCAATTTTCGGAGTTATATTACACTTTAACCCAGCTACCGCTACCAGATAACGCCATAGACAAATTGGCACCAAGTGGCTGTTGAGCTGTTAAGTCAGTTTCTGATTGTCTTGTCACGTCATGTCAAGTCAATCTTGTCATCATTTTGTTTCGAGAAAAGGTGAAAAACAGAATTGGTATTTTATAATACATTTTAATGAAGGCTGCGTTTCTGATACTGTAAAGAACCGATCACCTAAGCCTCAAACCCTAACCTTGTTAAAGATGATCATATGAAACCATTATTCGAAAAAATGTATTGGTATGTGCTATGTTGTGAGGCTATGTGACCTCACATTTTTATTACTAGGTTCATTATTGTTATAACAGTTTAATAGTACCTATAGGGTATATGTTAGGGTACGGCAGTATTTACTACTCGCAATAGGACGACGGTTCACTGGGCGCTTTATTCTTCAATCAATTTTATAGGTTACTAGCGACCCACCCGCGGCTTCGCCCGCGTGGAATGTATTATACATATAAACCTTCCTTAAGAATCACTCTATCTATTAAAAAAAACCGCATCAAAATCCGTTGCGTAGTTTTAAAGATTTAAGCATACATAGGGACAGACAGCGCAAGCGACTTTGTTTTATACTATGTAGTGATTATTTAACTTCACATAGGTGGTACCTATACTTGTTTGCGACTGAGTTATATTATAACAGATCACTTAGTTTTATTGACTTTGTAAGTTTACAGCGAGTGTAGCAACCCTTAACAACTTTGTTACAACTTATTTTCAAATTTTCGTGTTTTCCTCTCATGGGTTTATCATTATTGGAGAGCCCGTGAAAACCCTTTTAGCTATATACTTAACTTTTTTATTGACATTGCTAAAAACAATGTTGTTTTTTGCAGTTTAATAGTGTCTGTCTGCGTATGTGTAGGTATTGATTAAATATAAGATGTTATCCTCATTGTAGGTATGTGGTTCTATTTGTTTTAGTGTACGTGATTATCAGCCATGTGAAATAATGAAATGTTTTTGTTGTTCTGATCAATAATTACTCTCTAAACCTTTATTAGGCTAATGTTTGTAATGCTCTTATCCGTTTGATATACAAAATTGAAAACTGCATATTTGCAAGCCGGATAAATTTTTATTGCTATTCTTGCTTGTTTATTCCAGGTATTTAAACCATATTATGTCTTATTTCATGTGCGTGTGATCTCTGGTATAATACCACGTGACAAGATGCGACATGTCGTAAATATCAAATGAAGAAATATTAAAGAAATGGTTACAGTTGCAGTGCCTTCGTGAAAATAATGGTGATCAAACCGTGGTTAGACATGAGATAAAAAATCCTGCGTGTGGAAAACCTTTTTAAAAGAGATTTTATGCAGTTTGTTTGTGTGCAAAACCCACCAAATGTTTTTTAATGCATAAAAAATTTCCAGCGACATACAAGAATTGGACACCGGTAAATCAAAGCATTCAGTTTTAATATTTAGGATTAAGCTGCTGCTGTAATCAAGGTGCATACTTATGAAACTATCGGTAGTAGGTATAGCCGGGTTCGATCCCCGTTAAGTCAAAAAAAATTGTAGGATGAGCATAAGCTAGGATTATATGGGTGCAGACTCGTGGTCACACCAGGTTGTCACACCACTACTATTCGACGGAGCAGGCAGGGCTCCTATTTCTGAGCGATTTGCCCTTCGGGCATCTAAAGATACCTAACGAACCTAACCTACCTACTTTTTCGGAATAAAAATGATTTTGAGTGATGAGTTTTTTGTGGTTGTCTACGTATTTACGTACCTACTTATCAGTTTATCTGTGTAGGTAAATGTGTTTATCAGAACAGTGTGCATATAACCTATGAACTTAGAGCTTAGTTCAGAAAGAGTCCATTTGTGGAAGGGTGTCCTCTGTTTAGGGTTGGTTCCCAAAATTGTAAAAAGGAAGAAGTCTGTCATTCTTTGTTAAATAGGAAGCTTTATAAAATAGTAAGCTTTGTAACGATTTAGCACAACGGCACAAGGAAAATATGACAGCTACCGAGGGAATAGCGATAAACGACTTCTACGCAGACGAAGACAGTAAACAGGGCGTCCCACGGCTATGCCACATGGAAGGAAAGTACCTTAAATATTGGAGATGGAACATTTTACTGAAAGAAGACATTATTTGAATTTAAAAAACAATTTAAACTGCATTCATAGATTTTTAAATAGTGACATGCTTGAAAATAAAAGGAAGACCATGAATTTTAACATTTAATGTGTTTTTTTTGTGAGCGAAATAATCAAAAGAGTGCGACTTTGTATTCAACAGGAAGGGATTCGTTTTGAGCATTTTGATAAATTGATTAATTTTGTATTAAAAATGTTAAAATTCATGGTCTTCCTTTTATTTTTGAGACTATGTTATTTAGCAAAAAATAATCCTTATGGTGAAGCCTTTCGATCGGTATGATAAAGCTACAGGGTAATTAATTTTCTCGTGTAACGGGTTCGATTCCCGGTTCAAGCATGTCACTATTTAAAAATCGATGAATGCAGTTTAAATTGTTTTTTAAATTCAAATAATGTCTTCTTTCAGTAAAATGTTCCATCTCTAATATTTAAGGTACTTTCCTTCAATGTGGCATAGCCGTGGGACGCCCTGTATAGCTAGTCTTTAATGAAAGATGATGATTTCTCTAAATAACTTCATCCTTCCTGGAGCTAACTTTTCCTGATGCTAGCCAATGATATTTTATATTTAGATAGGTTACGTTCATACTAAACGCATTTTAAACCCGTCACCAATTGCTGACAGTTGCTGCGTTACTATATTGCTACAGACAAAGACGGCAATCCATAGCGAACGCTATTGTTAGAAAGAGATAAATAGTTGTTTCAAACTGCTCGCCATTCTCGCCAAGTCAAGTGCCGCTCACGGCCGCCATGTAGCTACCCGTCTTTATCGCACTCATGCAATATCTAATTGTGTATCTCACGTTTCACAGGTGACGGTAACGCCGGTGCAAATTAAACAAAATGTCGAGATGTAAACAAAATGTAAATAATAGTTACATACGAATGAAATGAGACATTATTTCTTTCTTATAAATATCATTGATGCTAGCCCGAACCAACGTCCTTTAGTATCGTCGAGGGATCCTATCACACCAACAGGTCTAATAAAGCGTGTTCGTTATAGAAAGCTCACCTATGTTGCCTAAATAATATGTCCACAGGCATGAATGGAATTTTATAATTAATTGTACAAATACATAACTACATAAGTAGATACGTCCTCTAATCCGCATCAATAATGACTGGACGGCTATTATTAAATCCTACCATGTGACTGAAGCGAACCCCTGATACGACACGGCCTTGTATGAGAATATCACCACTGCATGAGGTCTGTACAACGATAGCTGTCCAGAGCTTGAAAGAAAGGAATTATCCTGGGTCCATCATTAAAACGGTACATGTTTTTAGGGTTCCGTACCAAAAGGATATAAACGGAACCCTATTACCAAGACTCCACTATTTGTATGTCTGTCCGTCTGTCCGTCTGTCCGTCCGTCCGTCTGTCCGTCCGTCCGTCCTTCCGTCCTTCCGTCCGTCCGTCCTTCCGTCCGTCCATCCCGTCCGTCCATCCGTCCGTTTGTCTGTCTGTCCGTCTGTCTGTCTGTCCGTCTGTCTGACTGTCTGTTCGTCTGTCTGTCTGTCTGTCTGTCTGTCTGTCTGTCTGTCTGTCAAACTTGAAATTTTCACAGATGATACATTTCAGTTGGCTCTATAACAAAAAATACTAAAAACGGAATAAAAATATTTTTTAAAAAGGTTGCTCCACTTAAGATATAATTTTAAAAATAATTTAGCCACTTATTCAAAAAACGTGACTTTATAGGTAATGGTACGAAACCCTTCGTGCGCGAGTCCGACGCGCACGTAGCCGTTTTTAGGGTTCCGTAGTAAAACTAGGCACCCTTATGGTTTCGCCATGTCTGTCAGTCTGTCGTCATATGAGTCACACACACAGTTTTTTTCTCGTCTACCCCATAGACTGCGGGGTCGATGCAGTTCTTTAAAAAAAAAATAGGGTTTGTCGCGAGGTTTAATTTGTTTGTAGTAACTGCTTTGAAACCCTATACTGAGCATGGTCCGACATGCTCTTGCCCGGTTTTTTAATGGAAAATTACCACATGGGCCACCTGATGGTATGTGGGACTGTGGGACATGAGTCCCATAGACGTTTGTATTTTCAAGACTACAATCACAAAACTGCAATCCTAAGATTGCAAACGCGTTTCTAACCCTGCGGAGTAACGCTGAATGCCTATAACACCTCTAATACCTCTATGCTAGTTATCTAGTAGGCAAAAGCAGAAAGGGGGCAAGTACCGAACAGATCAAGTAGATTACTCTTAGACCATACAATACCTGGACTGGCCTTATAGGTTGTATGAATACAACCTATAAGGAATATGAACTCGAATTCGAGTACAATCATGTCTGCCGAGATTTGCGGGGGGTGAAGAAATAACACATGCAAAAGATTACTTACAAATGTAAAATCTATCTGTGTCATTACATTACACACGCACATTTTGACAGATAACACATAATATATTTTGACGCACACAAACATATCGCACATGTAAAGACTGTACAGACGCGGTATAAGAATACGTAATTGGCAATGTGGTCGGCATAACCTACGGTGCGAGGATTAGGTCGATAGCTCATATCGATATTTTTACTGATATTTGCAGAAGCATACAATTTTTGACCCGCCGCCTAGCAGCTGTGTTCGCATTGTTGTGTTCCGGTGTCGGAATAAGACAACCGGTGAAATTACGAGCATAGAGATTCCATCGTAGAACTCAGAGTTGGCAACGCCTTTGAAGTCTTAGGCTTTTTGAAGTCGTATTAATAAACTTATCTCGACTTTAATGCCAGTCTCAAGATGCGTCAAAATGACAGTTTTCTATGGCTTGTCGTTTACTGTGACGTATCTTGTGACGGACATCTCTCAGTCAAGATAAGTTAATTAATACGGCCCTTAGGATTGCAATCTTGAGATTGTTTCAGTTCCCACTTACCATCAGTCGGCCCGAGTGCTAATGTGCCGTCTTCTCTGTCATAAAAAAACAGTATCTATCGAGCATCGTAATAGGATATTATTGGTCAATGAAATAGTTGTTAAGTCATGTTAATTATAATTAACAATAACAGAAAAATAGGATGTTATTTATATATTTTTACAAAGTTTGCCCTCTTAAACACTCGTGGAGATTGTAGCACAATGTTTCTTATTATTGTTTTATGAGAAGAAACCTTATTGACCGTATTTGTATTAGATATTATTTGACAAAGTTATGAAAGTTTTAAAATGAAATTGGTATTTGGTATTTCTTTGTATAAGTAAATATTTAAGAGTGAAACGTGAATTACTTACTAAAATACTAACTTTTTCATATAAACATAAAGTAGGAACCGCAAAATCTATTAACTTTCGCTTCTTGCAGCGTTCCATACTGACTTGCATCAATATGTTTCGAACATATACTTAGAACTAGTACGCGTCTGTCTGTAGGCACCCAATTTGCTTGTCTGCTGCATGAGGCGGTCCATATTTTTTAAATTCTGGGTCTTTTGGAAACGTGTGAAATATACCTACCTACACTTAAAATAAATAGTGTTTACTAGGCAATTTCCAGGTCCTTAGTAAATATTCCTAACTGTCGATAAAAATTGATTTCATCGAGACTACCCTCATCACTAAACCGAGTCTCTCTAAGGAGTAGATATGCTGACGAAATCATTTTGATGAAAACAATTATAGACTTTATTTCAAAAACTGTTAAGTTATTTCTTGCAAAGCATTAAAACCGAGTCTCGCTACCCCGGGTACGCATTCATCCAAGTAAGAATTTGAATCGATTGATTATAATCGTTCAATTTGACGTGCTATGAAAATATTTTAAAAATAATATTTTACATGTATTAAATATATAAAATTACTAACAAATGAAATGTTGTGCCATCTTTTTCCAAGCTTGAAGTAGTTGATCGTTTTTTACACGAACTTATAGCACATGCGAGCATTTTTCCAATGAGTGTGTTCTCTTGCGAGGCGATTTTGTGAATGACCATTAATCGATTATGAAATAGGTTTTGTATAACTTTTTGCACATTGTGCAAGTTTTTCGGCAGAGCGGAAATGACCTATAAGGCCAGTCCAGCTACTGTATGGTCTAAGAGATTACTAGAGGAGAGGATTTTGCGAGAGACACACTTGAGAGTTAGGTACTTTTTATTACGCATGACAATAGCCAGATGAAAGTAAGAGCTGATACTGCTGAACTGCAAGAGGTATATTGATGAAATTTGGAGTTTAGGTGTCTTGTAGAAACCGTTACTTAGTTTAGTTGTTAAATAACAAAAATAATAATATTTCTAGGGGGTGCACTCGATAGATGTAACAAGATGAAAAAAAAACAGCCTAAATCATCGTACACATATTTTGACCGGCTATTCCCAGTTGTAAAGTAGATCAAGCTTAAAACCTCGGCCAGCAGGTATGATTTATAATCCGTTTTATTATTTTACAGCAGCGTAAAATGCAATGATGTCACCATTAGCCTTATCACTTATTATCACTCTTATCAGTCTCTAAAAAAAATCTAAATACCCCTTTGTGGTCATATGAGCCCACAGACCTCTTAACCTACCTAGACCCTGTTCCACCCATCCCTTATTCCGTTAAAAGTAGGTACCAGAAGTGGGGTCCGTTCATTTGACCGAAATACGTTTGGCCGAATGAGTCGTTTGGCAACTGTTTCATTTCCCAACCCGCATATATTTCTGTAACTGTGAATATTTCAGGATTTATTTTTGTACCATTGTGTAGACTATAGGTTAGGTTAGGTTAGCTTTTTTTTAAAAAATCTGAAATATTTACAGTTACAGCAATATAAGCGGGTTAGGAAATGAAACAGTTGCCAAACGACTCATTCGGCCAAACGTATTTCGGTGAAACATTAGTGAACCTTGTTACTTGAAGCTTTGTAAAACGTGCCCCAGGTAGGATACGTAGAACAGGGGTTAAAAATTGAATCATGTTGCCGATTTCATACCAAACAATGGCCTCATTCGACCAAAACTTGAACTTTTTTTTCCAAGCTATAAAAATGAGTAAGTCATTGAGATCCACGTAATCATTGAAGTATAATATTTGATTTGATAATTTAGTTTTTCTATTCCATTTATTCAATTCGAAGGGATACTTTTATCTGTCTTGCTTTTTATAACTTCTTCAAGAGTGAGAAACGTATCTTTTGTTTCACTGCCGCAATTACACACATTCTGTAATATTGGTCTTTTATTCTTTATATTTTTTACGTGGGTCTTCTGTGAAGTGAAACATGTCTGTCTTAATGACTTTATTTTAATATTAAGGACTATCTAGAACTTTACTGGCCTAATACAAAATTATAAAATATGCACCGGCTTCATTAGGTCCACCGCATGGTATAGATACATGGCGCTGGCACCATTATCTTTCTGTATAGCTATATTTATGTTTTAGAAGAGGTAAGCACCAGGTGTGAGATCCCGGAGGTGTCTATAACAGACTACTGGAATGGCAGCTACCCTGGTCAAGGCAGGTCCCAGAGTCTTTACTGCAAAATCCACTACATCATAATTGTTTTAAACTATAATGTATTTTAATTGTGATTTTTTTAATAAGTATACATGTTTACAACATTAGATTGGTTTTATTTTCTCAGACCGGGGCCACACTGCAAGATTCGGTGAATATTCGTGTTGGTGTCTATACGCCGAATCACGTATGGGCGGCGTAAACAACATACGGTCCGTGAGCACTAAGAAAAACATTCGGTTTGTACTTGTCTCTCACTCGGTCTCTACGCTCTTATTGAGAACGAATGAGAGAGAAGTACAAACCGAATAGTATTTTAAGTGCTCACGGGCTGTAGTATTCTAGCAGGGGCTCTATTCTGCCTGACAGTAAAGGCGGCAGGTTAAAAAACAATACGACAACATGTCAAAACCGATATGGTTTTACCGAGTAGAATAGGTCAATAAATATAGGCAGTATTGTCTATCAGTTCCATAGTCTAAATGTGGTTTAAAAAATCAACATCACCATTTTTAGAAAAAAATGTGGCTGTATTATTTAGAAGTGCCTTAGTCTAAATTTGTTGGAAAAACAACCAAACGATCACTATTTGTACAAAAAAATAGGATGTATTATTTTGAAATTCCAGTGCCTACATTTAAAATGAAAAAAAATAGCAAAATGTCGTATGACTTAAGAAATATGTCAAAATCCTACGATGAGCCGATTTTGTTCGCGAGATGGCAGTCTGATACGTTAGTATCCCTTAGTAGTCTGTGGTCCTCTTTTGCTCCTGGCCGTCGCGGTGAAAACACTGTCGCTCCGCTGCGCGTCCGCTCCAAACATACGCAAAACTTCGACGTCTTGATCAATCGAGTTTCCTTATAACTGATGTCAATCAAGTTTCCTTACTACCGATGTCAATCAGTCAATCACCTTACTCCCACACTTGTTTGGGCAAGGTGTACATGAGTCCTTTATGATCTGAAAAACCGTATTCATCAATAATTAGCGTACTATTATTGTTTTAGAAGTGATTGAATATTAAATCTAAACACGTTGCACTAGTTTCTGTAATTCGAGTTGGTTTGTTAACTATTTGTTGGAAATTGTAACTTTTCATGAGATCTAGAAGAGTTGCGGTCAAGAGAGATTTATCTAAGATATTCACATTAAAATCTCCACCGATAATAATGTTCTTTTTACTATCTTTTTTAGCTAATTGCTGCAAAAGTTTTTCTAGTGAATTAAAAAATATATCTATTCCTCTATTCTTATTTGGCCAGTACACACAGCAACACATCTAGCTATACACTTCAGAAATCTGAAATATTGCATGAAAGAGACTCGCACTAGAATGCATAGAAGTTGACATAATACACATATATACATCTCTTTCTTTTTCTCTCTGCTCTGTCTTTAATGGTTAGTTAGGTGTGATGTTGTGTGTACATAACAATTAGTAATAAGTTCAATTGAGGTAGATCAGAAGCACAAATTTCAAACACGAATTCAGTAGAAATGTCTACAATATCCTTACGTTCTCTAAAATCTAAGTTTTCTGTCAGGAATATACACACGCCCCCACCTTCATAGTTACTTCGACTAAAAAGGCCGATGCCATGTGGTATCCATCCAAAAGTAACAGGTCCGTTTTCTTCTTTAAACTAACCTATTAAGATGAAATTTACTAATAGATGTCAAATAAACCTACCAAAATACACATAAAAACAAATAACACACTGTTAATTAGTTATTTAATAGTTTGGCACCAGTTCTGGTGACAGTGGGATAGAAAGTAAAGATGCCGTCTTCTTTATTTAAATGTATTTCCGTATAGGTATATGCTTCTCTTTTACTTGTATTATTTTTTCGTGTCACGTCTAGGTCTCTGTCTGTCTCTGTCCACTCGGTTTTCGGCTAAAGCTTGTACTAAATGCGTTTAATTTTTAATTTCGCATCTCATATCAGATTGCGCCATAACAGATTGGATGCAACGCAATTGCATCGCAAGATAGCCTCCTAACCCAATAAACAGGGGCGCCGCAAACGCCAATTACCCATTTGATTGCCACCTGCGCCACAGTATATAAATAAACCAGTAAAGAAGCTACGAAAAAATGCTCGAAACGACGCACTCACACAGACGCACGCCTCTACGAGACCGCTAAGAGGATTTGGCGGTGCTGTCAGCCGCGTGAGTCGCGTCGAGACGAATGGGCTCCTTCGCATTTTACGTTCGTTCTTGAGAAAGATGCCACAAAAGTATTGCGTGGTATATACGGTTGTTTGAATTCGGCTTCTTCAAACCCGGAACTTTCATTTTTTAAACTCTGCTGGTGTTGAAAGGTAAGAATAAATAAAATATTTTTAAATAAAATGCTTTTTATAATACGATGACGTGTTGCAAAAGTAAAACTATAAAAATCGTTTAATTTCCCAGCGAAAATTCGAGAGAACTCGGGAGATTTTAGTCGAAATAAAACAACTCTATTTTACACTAATTACTTTAATTTACAAACTATTAAATTATTAAACGATATAAAATAATAAACATCTCTGCAATATTTGAACATTGAGTGTTTTTTTTTAAATATTTTTCTCGACCGTGGATAGGTCCTTCTTTGAGTGTCTACCTTTGGTGTTCTCGTCCTAAAAATACTGTTTTAATTTGTTACTTTGGTTCGAAATGTAGAAATTCGGGAAACGGGGTCGCTAAATCGTGATATCGGGAGGGAAGAGCCGAAATCGGTAGATCTCCCGACGAATCGGGAACTTTTGCAACACGTCTGACATTTTGTTTATTAGGTTATGAAATATGTCAAATAAGCATACTTCCTCTCGAATTTAGAAAAAGAAGAAACCACCGCCATGTTACACTTTGTGTTGTTCTACCTATTCCTTCCAAAATCGAAATCTGGGGATCTGTGTGGTCTCTGACAGTGATTTCGTTGGCAGCATGAGAAAAAGTAGCCGCCATCTTGAACTCTTTAGTTAATCAACCGATTGCTTCCAAAATCGATATCTGGGGATGTGTATGGTCTCCAACAACTAATCTGTTGGCGGAATGAGAAAAAGTAGCCGCCATCTTGATTTTTTTTATTATTCGACAGGCTGCTTTCAAAATCGATATCTGGAGATCTGTGTGGTCCTAACTCTCGAAATCGATACTTGAATTAGCCTGTCGAATAATAAAAAAGTTCAAGATGGCGGCTACTTTTTCTCATTCTGCCAACAAATTCGTTGTCGGAGACCACGCACATCCCCAGATATCGATTTTGGAAGCAATCGGTTGAATAAATAAAAAAATAAATATGGCCCCTACTTTTTCTCAATCTGTCAACAGATAAGTTGTCGGAGACCATACACATCCCCATATATCGATTTTGGAAGCAATCGGTTGAATAACTAAAAAGTCCAAGATGGCGGCTACTTTTTCTCAATCTGCAACGGATTTGTTGTCGCAGATCACACGTATCGATTTTGCACTAACTAGCTGAGATACAATAAACAAGTTTTTTTTTCAATTTTACAAAATGTCAGTGGACAACCCTTACGCTCAATTGGAGCGTAAGTATTTATCTTGAAAAGTAGGCCTAGTTTCTTTACTGGTTTATTTATATACTGTGCCTGCGCCCTGTGATTGGTCAGTGTAATAGGGTTGTGCTGCAAGCGAGCTAAATTCTGTTAGGGCTGCGAAAATAGAAAACCTTTAAAAAGTAGAATTTTATTTTTACACATTTCAAGCCGAGCATATTTTTACGACTGTACTTTTTGCTCACTCAGTCATCTGCTCCTTTAGATTATTTTGACGAGTCCAAACTAGGTTGGACTATGTTAAGTAGGTATAGCGAAGATCTTGATGCCACCTTCGAACTCCTTCATCAGAATCATCTCATCAGTCATATCACCAAACACTCTCAAACACCATAATAATTGAATTTTCAATGAGATTGACATAGGATTGAGTCAAGCAACTACGTCAAAGTGACGCAGGAAGGAAAATCCTACAACATTTCTTAGAATTCGATTGAGACCTATAAGATAGATAAGTGACCCAGAAATTATTTATTTATCTGTACAACGATAAGGTGTCGGTATAATGGGAATAAAAGCAGATTTTTATTATACACCAGCCAGCGACTGGGTCCGCGTATAATCCGTAATTTGGTCATCCCACGGGAACCATATTTTTTTTCGGGATAAAATAAAAAAACCAAAACCAAACCAAACCAAATTTCACCGGTTCTGGCGCAATTGATTAACAGAAATCCGAACTCTCGCATTCATAATATTAAGAAAATTTATGTATTTTTTAAAAGCTTTTATTTAACTTGTAATATTCTTAGCCTAATTGTGCAAATTGTGGTTACAGTTATCAAGTTTTTAGAGCTGTTGGTAATTCTGTAGCTCTGCCTACCCCACTCTGGGAATAAAGGCGTGAAGGTATGTATGTATGTAATGAACCTTGTCTAATTCCAGGACTGGACCGGAGAAAACGAGTGTCCCGCGGCGTCGACGGCAGGGTGGTCATCACGCAGCACTTCACGGAGCGCACGGTCACGCCCGGCGGGGATGTAAGTAGACTCTGTTCTTTCTTTTTATATTCTTTTATAGGTAGGGTCCGACTTTTGGTGCCGATGACAACAAAATAATAGTTAGCATTTGTAACTTGTGAAAATTTGGCAAATGCAACAAGGTGCGAAATGATATTTTGGACAAACAATAGTAGATTATACACCGAGGGGATAAAGCACAGTTTTATGTCACGGGCGCGATATTGAATCCTGAACGTAACGAAGGACTCCAGATTTAACTCCCGAGCGCAGCGAGGGTGTTACGAGTTAATTCCCGAGCGAAGCGAGGGAATTAAGAAGAGTCCTGAGCGCAGTGAGGGGTTCAAACGCGCCCAAGACGAAAACAGCTTTATCCCCGAGGAGTGTACTCTACTTTTCTCACCTTTTGCGAGACAATAAAAAAGCGAGTCTACTAAAAACAGCGTTTTATTATAGTAAATTAAAATTAAAAGTGAAAATTGATATTTGAGACATTAGTCCAGTTGTGGAAAGACAAAGTTATATTTTTATTTGGTACGTTTATCGAAGTTGAGGTAGAGTTTATCTGAGTATTGTTCACAGCTTCAGAAACTTGCGTCTGAGGGTCGTTTTGTACTGTAAAGGTTGGAGAAGATGGTCCTTGAGGCAGTGGGCTTGATGTGATGTGTTTTGAGGTGGATGGCTGTGGTGGCAAAGGTGTCCAAGGATCATCATTATTAGACGAAGTTTTTAGATTTATGTTTTCACCAATACGACAGCTTATTCTATTCTTGTTCTGTATAGAATTTTCTATGTAGCCCTCCGCTACTGCATCGGATTTCCAGCCACCGTGTCGTTTTATCTGGGCCATGTCTGCACCTGAATCTGCCAACAGACTTGCCGATGTTCTACGAAAAGAATGGCCCGTGTAAAGCCCGGGATTTTGCAATTTCAAGTATTTTGCAATTTCTTTTGGCATGGCGCTAATTTTATTTTTGTCAATAACTTGTCTGGTGCATTTGCCATTGCTGTAACCTACAAAAAATCTGTTGGTGTTTATGTTAGAGGGGCGTAGATCTTGGTACTTTTTGACAATTCTTGCATACTCTTCACGAACTATGAATGACCGTTCTCTATTTGTTTTGGTATCAGGCAAGTTTACCAGCAACAACTCTGAATGCTTTTCGATATCATTGACTTTTATGTAAACATAAAAGTAAACTTACGAGTTCATTTCCCCGACAAGCGCCATTCACTCCAAAAATCAACGCCACCTTTAACAAAAAATAGGAATGTAAATTAACGAAAAATCTTGAGGCAAAATAATTGGGTAGTCTTAAAATGTATTTTTTTTAATTTTTGGCATAAAATAAGCCTTATTTATTACTAGCTAGTATAAGCTAGTATAAGCTATCTCCATTTTAAATTTCATCCAAATCCATCCAGCCGTTTTTGCGGGAAGAGGTAACAAACATACACACTCACCTCACACACAAAACTTTCGCATTTATAATATTAGTGTGATACATAGCACTTAATTGATGCAATTGTAGGTACTAGAAATTTAATCAATAAGTAGGTGGTATTCATTCATACTCACTTTTATGGCAAGATAGCTGTGGTCGGGAGCTTCATTTAGAAAAGTTTCCACATTTTGAGTTGTAAATACTTTTGACTTCTTTGATTGATGACCATCCGATTTCCTTTTTAAAAATGCCAATAACTTGGTATATGTATTAATCACTCGACATTTTAACAGATGTTTTCTTCAATTTTAATATAATTATTTAAAACTTTGCAGTTATCACCAATGTATTTTATTGCAGCGTCTTACAATACTCGCGGCTTTTGTTTAATTTCAAATGTGTTCCATTCAGCTTGCCGTGGCCAGCTCGATTTTAGAAAATGTTCGATTTTCAAATTAGGTTCGACGCGGCGGTGGCGGCGGCGCCGCGCCTGGCCTTCGAGTATTAGTTGATCTTTTATTACGAAATTAGACTTTAAGGCCATTGTAATAAGAACTATGAAAAGTGAAAATATTACAACCCAGCGGGTTATAATGAGATTCAGTACAACATTACACCCCGGCTAAAGCCAAGGGCTTTAATGACTTGGTATGCGTAAGGTTTGCATGATATGTAATTTGGCATTGTCGAGAAAAAGCTTGACAAAAGCTCGTGGAGCTAACCCCATGTGCTTTTGTTTACTCCACTAGACCACTTTTACCGAACAATTGTCTGTCCGTGTGATATCCATGGACTTATTTCTCTAATAAGTTCATGGGAGAGTGTCTATAAATAACTCGACATTGGCAAAATACACCTTAACAGGAGTGAAAGCCATTAATTACTTGCTACTTACTTGTGGGAGGACCTTGTGCAGGGTTCGTCCAGGTTGGTACCACCATCTTATCCATTAACCTACCGTCAAGCAGCAGTGTTTGCATTGTTGTGTTCCGGTTTGGGGATAAGACAGCCGGTGAAATGACTAGCATAGAGGCATTCCATCTTAGTCCTCAGGGTTGGCAGTGCATTTGCAGTCTTGTGCATGCGAATGTCTGTGGGTCACAGTTTCCACTTACCATCAGGTGGCCTGTGTGCTCGTTTGCCTTCCTATGCCATAAAAAAAAAAACAACGGGTCAGGTTGTGATCGTAAACCAATGAGTTTTTCTAACTTAATCGCATTACCCGATGCTCTTACGGTGAAGGAAAAACATCATGAGAAAACCCTGCACATTCGAACAGCTGATTGTGTAAGAGGTTAATTGCACATAAGATCCTACAGGGTCGAAGTGTATCCGAAAGGGCCCACTTCTAAGAAAGATATTAACCAAGTCAGTCGTGTTTTTGTTTTACCAATTTGACGTGACCCGGTATTTAAAGAGTTAGCCAGTTACTCAGTGCTTACTTATAATTTACCTTTATACTTGTGTTTTAGATCAGTATGCAATGTTCTGCCGCTGGGGACAGAGCACCGCAGTTCGTGTGGGAAAGAGACGGAGTGGTGGTCACCACTGATTCGAGGTAAGGGTATACACGTGTTTGTAGCTGTCTCGTATTTACTTACTAAGTACTAAGTTGGTCAAGTTTTGAAAATGCACTACCATAGTGGTAAGACCTTATGCAGGGTCTTTACCACCATCTTACCTTTAAACCTGCCGCCAAGCAGCAGTTCGCATTGTTGTGTTCCGGTTTAGGACAACAAGTGAAATGAGGCATTTCAAAATAGTACCTACCTACTGAGGTTGGCAACGCATTTATTTGCAGTTTTAATATTTCAGTTTTGATATTTCAAATGTTATAGCCGTGTAGGCACTCGTTTGCGTTTTCCATACAATAAAAATAACCCAAAAAGAGATTTTATTACTTTTCAACAAGTACACCGAAAGAAACCGATCGTTACAATTACATAGTTTCTACAACTGGCGACTAAGGGAATATAGGCTTGTAGTACCTACTGTTAGGCGATGGGCTTGCAACCTGTCACTTATACGCTGGTAAACATCTTGGCCTGTTTGTGCAGTGTGGTTGCTGCATTATCAACAACTTTTTGAAGAGCGGGGTAGGCAGAGGCCTACCCCGCTCTGGGATTACGGGCGTGAAGGTATGTATGTATGTATGTATGTAGTTTCTAAAATATCTATAAGAAACTGGTCATTAGAATAACATAGTTTCTACAAAATCTGTACGAAACCGATAATTGAAATTACATCGTTTCTGCAATATCTATACTATAAGAAACCAACCAACCAACTTACGTCGTTTCTACAATCAATATCAATTTAGAACTCGTAGTAACACGACATAACCACCATTTTGACGTCACATGTTCCAGATACGCCCTCGGTCAGCTGATGACGTCAGACAACACAGTGGTGGCTCAGCTGAACATCTCGCGCGTGCGCGTTGAGGATGGAGGCCTGTACGCCTGCATAGCCTCCGAGGGGGAGCACTCCGCCAGCCATGAGAACAGGCTTGATGTCTATGGTGAGATACCAGCTGTCCAGATGCCCTAGCCAAGATGCACAAAGCTAACTATCGTTTCTATTCGTTTCGTTACCAATCGTGTCTGCTAGATAGATGACGTGATACGAAGAGTCACTTGATCTACCACCACCATGAATGGAAACGCTAGTTAGCTTAATGCATCTTGGCTAGGGCATCTGTCGTCGGTGATACTGCAAAACCGCGTAACTAACAAATTTATGATAGAGCAAAATAAACCTTACCGTCATATTAAAAAGGTGCATTTTGCTCCTTATTAAAAATGTTACTTACGTGGTTTTGCAGTTTCACCGACGTGATATCTTTTACATCGTATGTATGTATCGACCACTTACAATTTTATTTTAATCTAGCATCGACCACCTATCTCGTTTACACTGGGTCGTACCCAAGATACAAAACGTAGCGTTTACTTAACATTTTTCTTTTGTATCTCTTATTTTTTTTTATAGAATGACAGTTGTCCACGCGGTTTATTGCAACGCACGAGAATGTCATCCCATATATTTTGAGTGATAGAGAAGAAAAGTGCTAGTAGCGTTTGCATTTTGGCTAGGGCCTCATATAGTTCATTTATTTTAGGATGAGAAAAAAAAAAGAAAATGAACCAGTAGTCGTCAACTCTAACACTCGCTGGCAGAATTAATAAGAATCTATGCACTCAATATATTGTATCTGTGCATGTGTCATTAATGTTTTTGTGTTGGACAAAACATTGGGTCTCGATATTATATAAAAAAATACTATAGAACTATTTGAATATGTATATATTGGTTTCTAACTGCTATACTTAATTGATTTACCTAATTTAAGACTGACTGTTCCGGATCAAGTGTCAACGTTTCTCCGCTAAAGAGTGCGGTAGTAGGGTAGAGATTAAAGATGTAGACTAAACGAGCAGATGCCAACTTTAACAAGGAAATGAACAACAAACAACTCACAACAAAAACAACTATGGAACAATATCAACGCTCACGCTCTCGAACTCGGGAGAAAATGACATAACATAACATGGGACATATCACATAAGGGCGTTGTGACGTTCAATCTGTCAAAAAATGCAAACTGTGGCGTTATTAATGATCTATTTAAAATTCACTAGGTTCGCTATATTTGACAGGTTACAGGATAGTATTTGATTTAGTCGAGTTATTATGCTTACACATTTCGTTATTTTGTTAACACAGGTTTGTAACCCCTGCTTCTTTAAGTCTTTTATAGACCACGTTTCTAGTTGAAGTAAATTTAATCAACACAAATAAAAAACGCAATGTAAATATTAACGAATATGACTTAAAGTACTACTGCAATAGATTATAACGTTCATTTAATGTTTACTGTGAAATAATACCAGTCAAAAAAGACGTTTTGGAGCAATATTTTTGTATAACTATTATGTTGCGTGTACAACTTGCCCAATAAAATACCTTTATTTCGTTCTGTATCATGCTAAAATAAATGAACTATAGTGCAAATTAGTCAAAATTCACCGCAAAACAATGTTTGAAAATCTTCCTGTGTCACTTACCTACACTGTCTTCCAGGCCCTCCGTACATCAGAGCACTTGCGCCAATCAAAGTGCAGAGCGGTGAATCCGTCAACTTAAGATGCCCATTCTACGGATATCCTATTAGGTAATTTTTTCAACGAAGCCTTCGAAATTCATTACAATTCATCCTTTTTCAAGAAATAAACCAGATATGGTCTAAGAGACTGGCCATTTTACTTATTCATAGCCTTAGCAGTATGTCCAAGAACTTCTGGACGCCTAGTCGAGATGCATGACGCTGAGTTAGCGTTCCAAAATTCAACAAATGAGCATTTCTAAAAAAGTTTGTACATTTCATTTACGACTTCAATTTGCAAAAAAAAATGCAGGTTGGTAGGGTGAATGAAGCCGAGACTGAAATTTGTATGAAACTTTCCTTTTTTGTTACCATGAACCAAAGAAAGTTAGTAACAAAAAAGAAAAGTTTCATACAAATGTATGAGGACATTTTGGGAGACTATGTTATTTAGGCCAGCTTCATTCACTCTCCCAACCTGCAATTTTTTTTGCAAATCGAAGTCGTGAATTAAATGTACAAACTTTTTTAGAAATGCTCAAATAGGATTTACGTAAGCTGGTGACAGATTACATCGACCGTTTATGTCAACTGCATATATTTCTTGTCGATTCAAAATAGAAATGTTAGCAGCGCAATCGCTCTTGGCTAGGCCTACTGTACCGACGATCTTAAGTCAACGAATTGGCGACCCATGCCCACGTATTGGCTGTAGCTATAATCTAGCTATATCATGGACTTGCTTCGTTTTCTTTACTTTAAAGAACACGTTATTTAACTTTGTGTAGGCATAACGTCTAAATAAGCATATTTCCCACAGCAAAATCGACTGGGAGTTTAAAGGCAAAACGATCAACTCGAACCCATTCCATTCTCGTTACAAACGAAACCAGAAATGGAAACGTAACGTGCCAACGGTCAACATCAACGGCATCCTGACCCTTTCTGATGTCTCCAAGGAAGAAAACGGAGCCATATTCACTTGTATAGTGACCAGTCCTTCTGGAGAAATGGCGAGAAGAGCCTTTGAAATCCAGGTCATTGAGGCACCGGTTTTGGATGACTTGCTGCTGGGAAATAATCTTCAGGAGGGACAGATTGTGAATGTATATTGTAATGTAAGAGGTGGAGATTTGCCGATACATTTTGAGTGGTTGAAGGATGGGAAGAGGATACCTAGTAGTTTAAAGGTAAAAACGATTTTTGTTGCTTTTGATTCTTGAAAACCTTGTGCAGGGTGCATTCGGATCTTAAACACCATCCTTTCCGCTAAAATTTCATCAAGCAGCACTGTTCCCGTTGTTATGTTCCGGTGTGGGGATAAAACAACCGGGAAAGTCAGGTTTTTTAATTTTCAAATTGCAATCATACCTTTAAGTCTCAGATCCTACTTACCATTAACTGTTCATTAAGCTTATTTGCCTCCTCCATGCCATAAAAATAAGGTCTTGTTGCTATTGACCTTAGGTTCAATATGCATAACATTGTTTCATGTGTATAATTACCCCAATTTCAGGTGGTAGAAAGAAATTCTGAGCTGTTCAGTGCCCTGGTGATCAAAAAGGTGTCCTTGGAGCACTGCGGGGTGTACACCTGCGTGGCTTCCAACCACGTCGCCAAGGTCAACCGGTCCACCGAGCTTTATATCAAAGGTAAGATACACTGGCTTCCTTTCTTGTTCAATATTTGACCGGTTTTTGAACAAGAACAAAGGATCAGAGGGTTAAGGGATCAGAGGTGTGATAGTGGCCCTAAACAAGACGCATCAGGTGAATACTATCGTTATCGAAAATTTATAGGATTGACGAAAGCTGATGGAAGGTCGCTGCGAGCCCTTTTGTCAATTATTATAAGTATTTAAAGTTTTCGAAAACCATACTAGGGCCCCTGACCTGTTTCTGAACCATAACAGTCAGAATTTTTTAAGTTTTTAAATTTGAATTTTGAATTCGGGAAAACTATTATTCATGGTTATACTGTGGTTATAAAATCAAACCTAATAAAAAACTCTAATAAACAAGTATGTAGGTGTAAGTGATGTATCAAATATAAGAGGTATATATAACTGTTCTGTCCTTTTTACTCTTGGCTCCTCCTGTCTAAAGTGTATTTTAATCACGATTTATACTTTTTGTAAACTTGTTTTGGGGTTACAGTTGTGTTTTCTTATTTTTACAGTGGCTCCAAAATGGCTCGAAGAACCTTCGAACTCCTCCCTACTCCTTGGACGGAGGGGGGCGGTTTCGTGCAGTGCCAGTGGATATCCCCTGCCTCAGGTGCATTGGATGAAGAAAGATGGTAATTTTGATATTTAGTTTCTCTCATGCTTGCATCTGAGACTGTATTCCCTAATAATATCTAAAGTTTAGGAGTTATGTGGCAAAATACTACGGTTGTCATTCACGATCCATGATATCGTTTGTCCTTTGGTTCCTTTGTCCTAAATTATTGATTGTCCGAAACTGGTTTTCAGCAGAGTCAGACAACTTTTTACCCTTCCAAAAATACCTGTCGTTACGTTAGGTTAGAGCTGTGTTATAACAACACTAAAAAGTTTTAAACATCAGGCGGAAATCGCTTTAGGACAACGATGAATTAGGACAAATTACGATTAGGACAGATGAGTATTGGGATTGCAATATAGACCCCAAATGAACCTATGCATATATTTCTTACCGTGGGTTTAACTGATGCTCCCATCTTTATAGTGGATGAGCGCTGGCTCTATTACCAATCCAGCACTGCATTGTGCTGAGACTTTGGGAAATATTTTCGCAATCGCTTTTTTGTTGGTATTTTTTAATTTTTTTTAAGTGACACATGAATGTTTTCTTTTATTCTTACTCTTACAAACCTGTAGTCTTCTTGGTCATTTTAAAAAACTCCTTATTTTTATTATAGGGGGTCTACCGCGGTATTCTTCAGTCGTTTCGACATCATAATTCAAATTTGAACAATAAGATCAAGACCTCTGTACATTCTAGCTCTTCTCGGAACTTGGCAGCCAGTGCTGGAACTGGCCGGAGGTGGTATCCTGAGCTTGCCCAACGGCACCCTGGTGATAGAAGACGTGTCGCTAGCAGACGAGGGCCTGTATTCCTGCAACGTGGAGAATGGAGTGGGGCAGCCGCTCAGCAAAACTGTTTGGATGAGTGTTAATAGTAAGTGTATTTGTAAAGTTTTTTACGACCTTGTCGCTGTAACGTATTAAGGCGAGAATGGTTTGAATTTAGTATACTTTCCAATAGCTGCGACGAGGTACTAAAATGTACAGCTGCTTCTGAGTTTGACCGTAACAAGAATGTAGGTATTGAAAGCTAAGCAAAGCAACCTATTTTTTTTGGGTCGAATATCATTTCTTAGCTATTGAGTTGCCTTCCATCTAGACTTAAAATCGGAATCCTTGTCCAGTCATATTTCTTTTTTACTATCAGAACCAGTGCACTTTGAGTCGTCATCAGCCAACGTGACGTCACGCTTGGGTCACCCCGTCAATCTGGACTGCAAGGCGCTCGGCGATGACCCCATTAGGGTCACCTGGACTCACAACGGCAACGTCGTTGACTTCCGACACCACAGGTCAGGCATGCTTTTAAGAAACGTAACGAGAAAGCAATTAAACAGGCCTGTTGGCTCTGGCTATCGGCATTGTAATTTTCCAGACTGTAGAGTCGTCAATCTACCCTGTGATCATAAATTATTTGTGTACTATGTTTTACCCGGCACTGTGTATGAATCTCATAATTATTTGTGTTGCTATGATTTTTCACATAAAAAAAACAGTTTAAAGTACAGTTTGCCAAGAAAGTCGTCTTTTAATTTTGACGGAACTTATTATGGTATGAAAGTGTCGCTATAAGCCACTATTCAAATTGAAAAACACATTTAATTTAATGAGAAGCAAAATACATTCAAAGTTAGGGTTAAGACACAGACCACATTATATCATTGCATCAAAAATGCTGGAAACTAGTCGTTTTTCGTATTTAAACCATTGTGAAATGTTTTCCCTTTGCAATCACTTTACTTATAACGGTGACTATAATAGTACGGAAATCATTAGTAGGGCTAGGTAGTTTAAATTATGTTCCAAATTCAAGAATCACTCAAAAGGGCTAGCTATCCAGAGAGGTAATGCAGCCAGTGTCATAGGGACCATGCCGCGAGCGGACCTGCTAGAGTAGAGGGGGTGTTCCTTTTACTCGTATAGTGGCGATTATTATTTACATTTACATCTTTCATATTTCAGCCGGCCTAACATGTTCTGAGAATATTTTCTGTATATCCGATTTGTTTAATACGCTATTTTATTTTTATTTTTATTTTATTTGATTATTGGTTCATACAATTCAATATTGGGCGCTACTGACAACCCTAGCACTGCACCAAAAATGCTGGAAAAAGTACGATCACTGCTTATAAGATTCGGCCCTTTTTCAGTATTTCTCCGATTTGA
Source organism: Acleris emargana (assembly GCA_927399475.2). NCBI lineage: Eukaryota > Metazoa > Arthropoda > Insecta > Lepidoptera > Tortricidae > Acleris > Acleris emargana. The sequence goes on from OV656858.1 coordinate 5,363,483, forward strand.
TTTGAAAAAGTACGCCTAGGGTGGCCACCTTTAATTGTTAATTTTTAAAATATTTGTGAATATACATTATTGCATATGTATATTAAAATAGAATCACTCATTAGTTTATTTTTTCAGGGCAAAACACACGGAATCCAAGTCACCCACAGGAGTTACCAGTACAATAGTCATCCAGTATTCGGAGACGGCTGACGCGGGCTTGTACCAGTGCCGCGCCAGCAACCCCTATGGCGCTTCCAGCTTTAACCTGCATCTCACTATATTAGGTAAGGTCACAAAAGTAGACCCAGGACGGGTCTTTTCTTGCATTGGCTTTAGATATCTGCTAACACTGATGAAGCAAGACCTGAGGAGGGATGTTCGGAGATCATGCCCTCACCCCCTAGCTGATATCCATCCTAGATATGCGCCTATAAGGACACGATACATGTGACGTGGTTTAATATGGTTCAATTAACCGAGTGCGATTCTTGATGACTGCCGTGTATATGTAGAAAAAAACACATCGTGAGGAATCATTATGTACATCTACTTACTGAAAAAAGAGATAGGTATTTCTCACAGCGGTTAACAAAATTTTGTAGCAATTTATTAAGTCTTACATAAATAACGTATTTAACTTTTTCCTGAAAAACAGGCCTGCAAGAAAATAGATTTCAGATGATTAATTATTTTTGTCGTTACAAGTGTCCATAGTAGTTTTGAATATATACACTGACTGGCATCGATCAACGCACAGCCTAAACCGCTGTACCAAGGGAACTGAAATTTGATAAAGATAAAGAGACATTTATTACTAACTAACTATACAAAATGTACATTATATAGAAATAAAACGAACAAAACATAGAAAAATTGTTGCGAAACGGTCCCAACTGAGCATTACAATATAGCATATTATTATACATATTATTATTTGGAGGGAATACATACATACATACATAAACTCACGCCTTCATTCCCAAAGTGAGTTCCTAGAGGTGAACTAAGATGAGATTTTTGGAAATTAATTCTACGCGTACGAAGTCCAGGCGTCCTCTAGTATCTAATAAAACAGATATTTTTTGCTCCGGGTCCCTTCACGGTTTCCCCCGCCCCCAGAGCCCCCCACTCCCCCCAGCGACGTGCGCGTGGAGGCGGTGGCGTCGCGCGCCGCGTCGGTGTCGTGGCGCGACTCGCCGCGCGCGCACGCGCAGTACTACACGCTGCAGCACGTGCCGTCGCACTTCAGTGTGTGGGAGCACGCCGCCACTATCAATGTTACCAGGTAATATGTTCCCAGGTTAACGACAGAGTTCACTGGGATTAGAGCTTTGATGCTGGTCACGTATGTTGACTAATAGAGTCTGTAATACAACCTTTCAATTCAATTCAATTCTTTGATTTATGGCTACTGTCCAGTGGGACAATTCTGCCAGTGAAATAATACAACCTTAAAACTTTCCTATTGGGTTGACAGCTGTCAAATCAAACCTTTCAGAACGGCGCGACTATAAGGCACCCTTTTGGAAATATTTGTTTAAGTATTTATTATGCACCTAACACCAAACTGTGGTTTCAATGGATAGTTTCAACAGGTTCCAATGGAAGACCAGCGCTGGTTGGCTGAGTTGGAACAATTTTGTGACAAAAGGCCTTTTGTCTTCCTTTTTGTTCACGAAAGAAATAAAGAAAAATTTATTTATTTCTTTCTTTCAAATCTCAGTCAAGTAAATCAGTCAAGTAGACTTGACAGACCAATTAAAATTTAGTTGACTCTAAATTTATATATTTAGAGTTAGTCTTATTTAGTTATGGTTGTTGTATTATTTTATGTCGTTTTACAATAAAATTGTCATAATACATTAAAAAAAAAACCTTGATAGTAACTCGATAAAAAAACAATATTTTAGTAGGAAAAAAAATTGTGCAAGAAATTAAATAGTCATGTCCAAGTAATAATTTCGTTGACTCTGTTAAATTGGTTAGGGAAATCGGACAACATACTTTAGGGTACTTTTTAACGCAGCTCTTTTAACGACTCCGATGTTCGTTTAGTTTTATTTTATCGCATGGCAAATGGTCCTTCCAACTGTATATTATGACCCTTTGACACAGATCTCGTAAAACTTCCAGGAAAGACACAGATCTCCGTCAAAGCCTGGAGCTGCAGAACCTCCGGCCGGCCACGGCATACGGGGTGCGCGTGGCGACGGGCAACCAGGTCGGGATCAGCCTGTATACTGCCCCCGTGCACTTCACTACACACGAGGAAGGTATGGAAAAGTAAGGAAGGGAAGGAAGATTGAGGTTAGTCGGCCATATACGTTGTGTAGAAAAAATTACAAGTTAGGTATTACTTGGAAGTCCCGTCACATTTTCGCAGACTAAAGGCCCCACGTTTGGGCGCCATTAAACCGCCACTGGCCAAAGGCGTTAAAAAATCGCCGTAAATCAATATGATGTGTACAAGTGTGTAGTTGTGGTCGAGTTACCAAGTCACGTATGGTACAGTCGGCATCATTTGAAAAGATTCAAAAATGGTAAACTAAACTTTTTTTATACGCATTTGAATTGCATGGAGGTTACGGTGGAACTTGTCAATTGAGAGCGGAAGAAATACTCATTAAAAACCCAGCGACTCTCTCTCCATGACTTTTATAACCTGGAATTATAATTTAAGTCATTGTATATTAAGTAATTTTAAAATCGTTTTCAGCTCCATCCTCTCCCCCTAACAACGTGCAAGTGGAACCGACTGAGAACCCTGGAGAGCTCGTCGTGACCTGGATGCCTCCTCTTCAGGAGACGCACCATGGACTCATCGTGGGCTACCACGTCAAGGCTATACCGCAAGGGTCTTCCGGTAACCATTTTTTGCTTCTACTCGTGCCTCTTAATTAACCAAAGGTTGACTATCAACTCCGGATATGAATCCTTGTTTTTGGAACGGTTCAAAAATATTCTATTTTAACGCATTATTGGGACAATATTTTTTTCAGTATCGGACGAGGATAGTTCCAGAACTGTAAAGATTTTTCGACAATCTGGCAAACAGGAGACACTGTTGAGTGGACTTTTGAAAAACACAAGGTAATGTATAATTGTTGCATACGTACGCAATCCTATTTCCCTCTAGATCTGCTCTTCCAAATTAAGTAAACATCTTCCACATCCTGCTTTTACCACACTTATTTCAATAAATTAAGATTATTCGGCGTCTCTACTTCCTAAACAATATGACTGACAGGTATTCAAAATACGAGCCTCGAAGCTTTTGACAGAACATCTTCTTTCAAAAGCAGACAGTGCGATTCTTCTGGTATTGCGTTTATGGGTCGCGGATCGCGGTAACCACTTACCATCTGGTAACCCACCTGCTTGCTCATCTGCCTCCTTTTTTTCAAAAAGAATAATCAAAAATAGGTTTTTCATTAAAAAAAAACATTTATTTCTAGGTATGCCGTTTCAGTGTCGGCTTTCACTAGTGCAGGATCCGGACCATTTTCGATACCTGTATTTCAAGATACCAGGGAAGGCGGTAAGATTTTTTTGACGCTGATGCTACGTGTGAAGTTTGCTTCAGTCCAGTCATTAATGCCAATTTATCTACTTTATAGGTAGTAACTGAGAACTAACTAGCGTTACTCGCCTTTTTTTACTTTTCCCCATTCCCCAAAAAGAAATCTCGCAAAAAGGCAAGTATAAATATGGTATACCACAAGGAAGCATCCTAGGCCCATTGTTTAATCTTAATCGTGAATCTCTCTTCCTAGAGTAGGTACTACCATTAAAGTGATATTCTTGCACTACTTTAAAAGTAAGATTGGTCAATAATAAATCTAAGATTATACGCAGCCAACCGCATACCATTACGTGGTATGTATGCTTGTTTGCCACTAACATTGTTTTAGGCGTTAGCTTGGACGGTGGAATATAAAACCGTAAACGATCTTATTTTTTTAGCTCCTGAGCAAGCTCCGTTGTCTGTGGAATGCACAGCTGTCTCCGCCACGTCGTTGCGAGTGGGATGGCAGCCTATCGCTCTCTCGGGGCAGGGCAGTTCGTTGATCGGCTACACGGTTCTCTATGCTACTGAGGGTACGTTGGACTGTATATATAGCCTGCATTACTTTCTAATGAGTTAAGAAAAACTAAGCAGCGAAGTGTGCTCTTTATTTGATATTCAAGTCGCAAAATATATGTACATATATGTAGAAATATAGAACGCTGTATTTTTGTTCAAACTAGCGTTTACCCGCGACTTCATTTTTTTATTTTATTTGTGTATTTGTACAATACACAAAGTACAAATGTCAGAGTTGCCTTAAGGCATTCTCTGCCGTTCTTTCAATGGGAACAGAAGAAAAATATTGTCTGGGTAACATTGTACCTTAATTAATCAACCAACCTACAGTTTTAAATCAAAACAAATATCGCACTTTCAGAAGGAGCATGGTACAATCAGACCTCCCTCCACACGGAGATATACCTTCAGGGTCTTCTCAAGTTTTCCAACTACACAGTCAAAGTGGCTGGCTTCTCCAACTACGGTGCGGGGCCGTTGTCATATCCCATCGTTTGTGCAACTTTGCAAGATGGTAAGTGAGCATTAGTTTAAAATTGAATAACCTCTTTTGAAGCAAATTACCCGCAGCGCTGATTGATTTATAATTCCTCAAATGTTACTATCAATAATTATTAAACTAAAAATTTCCATACAAATTGCGAAAACGTTTCTCCACCCCTAAACCTAGACCGATTTTTACGATTTTTGAGCATATTGTAGATATCATGAAAAACTATATCTGTAAGTTTTCCTTTCCACGAAAATACTTCTTAAATTGAAACCAATTTAAAAAAGAAAAAAATAAACATACAGACCTAGTTCTTTATAATAACTAAAACATATTAAAAAATAGTGGAAATCGGACTTGATTTAGGGGGTGAGAAACGTTAACGGCCGGAGCTAAATTCGTATGGATTTTTTGACAGCTACGCGATTTTAGCATCGCTTTGCAATCCTCTTAAGTGTCTCTAAGCTAATAATTTCACCGGTAATCCTGTTCCTATACTCGATCACATCAATGCGAAAAATGCTGCCGGGTGGTTTAAAATACAATTGTAGCTATCCAAACGGACCCTGCACTAGGTGTTACCGCCGCTAAATTTACAGTCACCGTTTTGTTTAATTTTAATTTATGTTAGTTCTTAAGTCAAGTATCCTCTCATAATGAGCGTCGGAGTTTCACTGCGAAACAATGCTCTTGTTTAACGTAAGGTCTTCATTTTACTTTATGTTTTTTTTATTGTTTTTCATCTGTGTGTATTGAATTAATATTTTCGTAATGTCTTGAGATTGCGAAAGTCCATGGGTCTCAGCCCCACTTACCATCAGGTAGCCTATGTGCTCGTTTGCCACCCAGCGCCTTATTAAAAAAAAACCTTTACTTCCAGCCCCAGGCCCTCCAGCGGACGTGAAGGTACTGGTCCTTTCCGCCTCCTCCCTCCTCGTCAGCTGGAAGAAACCAGTCCACCCAAACGGAGAACTGCTGTATTACACCGTCTATGTGAAGCCTACATCGAGGTAAGTTTTGACAAACATAGTTCAATTAATATTAACACACCTTTGACATACATACATACATACCTTCACGCCTGTAATCCCAGAGTGGGCTAGGCAGAGCTACAGAACGACAACTTAAAAACTTGTTGATGATTCAGTAACCACAAACCACACCACCACCTTTGACAGATTTCTATAAACATGGTTTATCGAATTTATGACTTAGGGCCTGTTGTTTGTTCAGTAGTTAAACTAACTAATAATTAAAAACCGCAACTAATGGTTAAATCTCAAGGAAATGAGTCAAATTATCGATTCCTTTTTCGAATTTTATCAAACAACGGGCATTAACAGCAACAGGGGGGTTATTATGACGTAACTGAGCATTTCTAAAAAAGTTTGTACATTTCATTCACGACTTCAATTTGCAAAAAAAATTGCAGGTTGGTAGAGTGAATGAAGCTGAGCCTAAATAACATAGTCTCCCAAAATGTCCTCATACATTTGTATGAAACTTTCCTTTTTTGTTACCATGAACCAAAGAAAGTTAGTAACAAAAAAGGAAAGTTTCATACAAATGTATGAGGACATTTTGGGAGACTATGTTATTGCTCAACTATGCAGTTAATTTTACGGCGAGCGTAAAGGATAGAGCTATAGCAGTTATATAGCTGTATCCTTTTCTCTCAGCGTAAACTGAACTGCATAGCTATGTCATAATAACCCCCCAGGTCATCATATTGCATTGCTTTATTGTTAATCCGATTGATTCAGTTTGGGCTTCCGCAATGAAAATTCACGTTTTTGTAAGTGCCTGCATCATTAACAAGTATAAAAGCAATTATAACCTCAAGGTCAAATGCCTTGCGGATTTCCGGACGTTCCAGGATCTAAGGACAGGAATACTCTTCCAGTTATAGCCGGTTCGTATTGCTTTAGCACCGAATTTTTCCTTGCGTACGTTGCTCTAAAAATATAAAGCACTTTAATGTCTTGTCATAATAAAATTTAAAATGGACTTAGAATGACAAACAAGATACAGCCAATGCTACTAAAATGTCAAGGTTGTGTACTCGCCCAACACTTTTATAGCCCAACTCTACATTGTGTGGATTTGACTAACAATAAGTTATTTATCCAACACTCTCCTCCTATTAAAACTTCCTCCAACAGCAACGGCCCACCCCAGACCTACCGCATCGAAGAGCTGCGGACCAGTACCGAGATCAAAGACCTGGTAGCCGGCCGGAGCTACGAGGCCTGGGTCACAGCCAGCACCAGGGCTGGTGAAGGCGCCGCTACCAGACGCGTTTCGCACACGCCTTCACCAAGAGGTAAACCCAGCAGGCTTTGAGATACACGAAAGGGTTGCGAAAACATCAGCAATCTGCAACTTTTTTGTTAGGCTGGTCACAAGTGGAAATGGGCTTGATTTGACTAGTCGGGAAGAATGTAGGTGGACAGGGGTTAGTAACAAATGGCCAGGGTAAGGGAAACGATCCGTAGGCAGTCTGCCCGATGGTCATCGGGAACCAGCTGGATGACGCAAGCGCAGAATTAGCCACATGGGCACAAGAAGCATAAGGCATAATAATATGCTCTGCTTTTTGTTGAATTGAGTTGGTTGTATGTTACTCGAATAAAAAGTATATTTTTAAAACACTAGGCATTCGTCAATAATATAGGTCTACCAGAATCTCATGAAAAATTTAAAAGTAAAAAGAAAAGGATTTTGATATGGCAATGTTGCCTTGCCAGTCTTGTCACTTGTCATTTCAAATTTCGCGGAATGAATGGTTTGTTTATTTTTACCGAAATAAAGTGCTTATATTCGAGAAATGTCTAAAAAACCATTACGATCGCAAGCCAGGGGCCCTAGACAAGATGCATTACGCCGAGTCGCTTTTCTATTCGTTTCGTTTTTAAACCAATCGCGTCACTGCTAGATCACGTAATACGAAAAGTCACGTGATCTAGCAGTGACGCGATTGGTTTAAAAACGAAACGAATAGAAAAGCGACTCGGCGTAATGCATCTTGTCTAGGGCCCCAGAAATATTGTTTACCATGTTTACAATAAAATATGTGAGGAAGGAGGTGTTAGTGAAACACAATCTGCAATATTTAATCGTGTTTTTCAATTGACCGGTAGCGTAGCCAAATAATATTGATACTTCAGTTACATATAGACGATGTTACTTATTTATATTAATATTGTATCATATAATTACAGGAGTATCTCGTTCCACGGTAAGACGAATAGTGGAAGAAGGCACGACGCATGATGGTGTATTTTCAACACCAGGGAAAAATAGGAAAGGAGGATGTAAAAGAATTAATTTGGACAATTTCGATTTAGAAGTGATTAGGAATAAAATAAAAGAATTTTACACTGTTCGAAAAGAAATTCCAACAGTCGCAAAATTATTAAAAGTTTTGCAAGAGGACATTGATTTTAAAGGAGGGAGAGAGTCTTTAAGGTTAGAGAAACAGCATTAAGTTATTTAAATAATGTAATGAGATATGGGGCTAGGAGACGATCCTGCTTAGTGCATCCCTGCATTTCCAGCGGGCTGTGCTGTGCGTTGTTTTGTCATTCAGTTAATCACGGAAGTCTTTTAAATTAAGTTTTTATAGATAAATTGTATTTAGTTACTTTTAAATATTTTTTCAGGGTCATACTTACAAAAATTGGTTTCGAATATGTAAAATGCCAGTCGAAAAGGACACTTTTGATGGAACGCCATGATATAAAAATTCAAAGACACAAATACTTAGAGCGTATGAAGCAAAACCGTGACGCTGAGGAGAATAAAAAATTAGATGTTATATATTTAGATGAAACATATATTCACTCTTCGTGCTCCGTCCAAAAGTGTTGGCAAAGCCAAACTATACGTGGTCCATCAAAGGAAATTTCACCTGGATCACGATGGATTATTGTACACGCTGGTGGGCAGCACGGTTTTGTACCAAACTGCGGTTTGGTGTCCAAAACAAAGTTTATCTGCTGACTACCACCACGACATGAATAAAGATAACTTTACCAAATGGATCACAGATAAGCTCATACCAAATCTGACAAAACCTTCCCTCATAGTTATGGATAATGCAAGTTACCATTCTGTGAGGTTGAATAAACCACCTACTCAGGCCAACCGAGTCTCTGATATCAAAGAATGGCTCAGTACAAATAATATCAATTACGATGATCGCTGGCGTAAATGTGAATTACTCGAAGCAGTAAAACAAAATAGATCAGATCCCATCTATGAAATAGATGAAATATTAAAGTCGCGTGGTCATGAAGTTTTGAGGCATCCTCCTTATCACTGTACTTTAAATCCAATCGAGCTGATTTGGGGTATCATGAAGCAAAAAGTTGCAGATAAAAATGTAAATAGACCTGCAAGTGACATAAAAGCATTGACGGAACAAGCTTTCTTAGAAATTGGTGAAAATGAATGGCACAGATGCTGTCAACACGTAGAAAAAATTGAAAGTGATTTCATGCACCAGGATAAAATTATCGATGTAATGGAAGAAAGATTTATAGTAAACCTGTCGCCCTCATCATCCTCTTCCATATGTACATCCAAGAGCCGACTAGGATTAACGCTTGTCTGGATCAGATTGCTTCTAAAATTAATAAAGTAGAGGCACAGACTCACAGTCTCTACCTATCTGATCATGACAGAGCTCAAACGTTGGCCTTCCATGTAAAGAAGAGTAACTCGGTTGTAACTTGGTATGAGTATAAAAGGGATTACTGCAATGACAATATGTATAAATTTCAACAATGTGTGGCTGCTTTATCCTTCTCTGATGTGTTAAACACTGATTCTTTTCAAGACGCATTTACACTTTTTTACGATTTTATTTGTCTCTTATTTAATTTGTGTTTTCCGCTAATAAAGATTAAAGTGAATAATCGAATAAAGGGTGTAAGGTGGCTGACTAGAGGGATAAAAAAATCCTGTCAAGTAAAGCGTAAATTGTATATTAGATGTAGAAATCATCATAATAATAACAATAGTCAAAACAAAAATTATTATAAAAAATACAGTGTTATTCTAAGAAAATGTATATATAAGTCTCAACGGCTGCGCAATAATCTATATATTCAGTCAAATAGAAATAAGTGTAAAGCAACGTGGAACTTAATAAATTCCCGTTGCTCTTACAATGTACATAGAAATGACATTAATTCGCTGTCCAGCAAAAATTTAATTTTTAGTGATCCTCAGGACATTTGTAATATTTTTAACGACTTCTTTATTGACATTACGAGTATTAATAATCATGTACCAAACAATTATTCACATAATAGTAGTTCAAACAAACGAAATAATCAGGCTCTTTCTATGTTTGCTAGACCTGTTGACGACAATGAAGTTCTCAAAATAATAATGTCCTTGAGAAACAGCAGGTCCTGTGGCCATGATGATATATCAACCATTACACTTAAATGTAACGCTAAATACTTGTGCCGTCCGATGGCACATCTGATCAATCTTTCTTTTAGTCAAGGCATCTTTCCCGAACAGTTAAAGCTTTCGGTTATAAAACCATTATTTAAAAAAGGAGATCGAAATGACCCAAATAACTACAGGCCCATTACCATTGTTCCTTCTTTGTCTAAGATTATGGAGAAAGCTATGTTTGTGAGAGTGATTGACTATTTGTCGATACACAATATCTTACTGCCAGAACAATTTGGTTTTCGGAAGGGTCACTCAACAGAATTAGCATGTTTTGATTTTATTAAGTATGTGTCAGAAGCTATAAATAACAAATTACCAGTTATGTCAATTTTCCTTGACATGAGTAAAGCCTTCGACTTTATAAACCATTCGAAACTTCTGTTGAAACTTGAGACGTATGGCATAAGGGGTACCGTTCTCGATTGGATGACAAGCTATTTAGCCAACCGACAACAATGTACAGAATTGTCTAGACTGGTTACGGAGGGGACTAACATTGTAAGGGTGAAGTACAGGTCACCTTATCGTGTCAATGCGTCCGGGGTACCTCAGGGAAGTAATTTGGGACCTCTATTGTTTTTATTATATATAAATGACCTTCCCCAAGCTACTGTGCAAAAGTGTATACTTTTTGCTGACGACACTACCTTAATAGTAAGGGGAACTGACAAAAATGTGTACGAAACAAATATAAATAAAGCATTAGTAGATATCAATACCTGGACATGTAATAATAACCTTAATATTAATCTTGATAAAAGTTTATTTATACAATTTCATTCTTATAAATCAAGCCCCATAAATTTAATTGTTAATCATAATTGCATTCCCGTCAACGAAGCTCACAGTGTAAAATTCTTAGGTTTATTTATTGATAATCATCTGAACTGGAAGCTCCATGTTGATTCAGTCTGTTCTAAATTAGCCAGGTTTGTTTTTGCTTTAAGAGAACTTAGAAAATCAGTTTCTACTGGGGCAGCGCTAACTGCCTACCACGGGTATGTGGCATCTACCCTTAATTACGGACTTTTGCTATGGGGCAACTCTGTTGATGTAGAGAGGGCATTTATAATGCAGAAAAAATGTCTGCGTGCAGTAGGTTGTGCTCGGTTTGATGAAAGCTGTAGACCACTTTTCCATAAGTTTAAAGTTCTCCCCTTGGCGTCTATGTATATATTGAAAGCATGTCTCTTCACTGATAACCATCCAGAATATTTTAAAAAACGTGAAAAACTGTTCGGTGGAAAATCAAGAAGTCAATATCAATACCTGCTCCATCAACCATGTTGTAGGTCTGACATCTTTAAAAGAAACGCCTGTAACATGTGCGTAATTTTATTTAACAGCCTTCCCAAAGAATTGAGGGTGTTACGTGGCAGGGCGCTCAGGGCTAAGTTGACTGTATGGCTACAGGAACACTGTTTTTATAGCGTTAAAGATTTTGTCAACTTTAATAGAGCATAACAACGCTGATGCATGCTATTTAGCTAATTTATTTTTTATTGTAACCAACATGTCAATTATTGTGTCCTATCTAATATTTTGCATGTCGATTTTAATGTCGGCTGAATACTGATTCTGTTATTTATTTTATGATCTTATTGTAACGTATTCTAGCAAATAAACATTTCTATTTCTATTTCTATTTCTATTTCTATTTCTTCATCTGAAGAAGAGCAAGAAATTCAGGAGGAGTATTTAGAGCTATATTCGAGCGACACCTAGCTACTACTCTCTTCTTATACATCATACATTAGATCACGCCGGTTTCCCAGAGGGTTAGGCCAGGACCACTTTTTCCCGGTTCTCTATCGTTTGACCGAATTTTATATGCAATAATATCATTTGCCCGAATTTCAAAGGACATAATTTACATGCCATAACGATCATATGCCATAATATTCATTTGCTATAAAGGCATTTTTTCTGAAATCGTGAACTATTCAGAATTGTAATAAAACAAACCTAACCTTACCTATTGGGCTCTATACGATGGCATTTAAAAATTACCTGAAAAGTTTACGATTTCAGTTAAAATGTCATCATGTCAAATGAAGCTATGTTATGTGATATTATGGAAATGAATATTATAGCCAGTCACCATTATAGCAAATAAAATTATGAAATATGAAGGGATTTCCTTTTTTCTACCTGCTACGATCCTGACAGATCTCTTTTGTTCCTTCCACATTCATCCATCGAGTCATACATGCCCGTCGGTTTTGGATACTTAAGATTTGGCTTATTTCCGGTATTTCTCCGATTTGATTCGACAGAGTACGTCTAGGGTGACCCCTTCTGACCCTTCCACTCACTTTCGCTCTGTTTATCTGTTTCGTCAATCTTTCATCCATCCTTTCCAAATGACCGAACCATCATCCATCCATCCATCCATCTCTTCTTATATAATATTATAATAATGTTATGGCATGACATGTGATTGTTTTATTTTTATTAAAACTGCACCGAGCATACACGTACGTTCAGTACGTCGCTCTCATTCTTAATATTTTCCTAATTTGAAGAGGGACACTTGTATTTCAACTGAATACACACCCTATAAAAGATATATACCTTCACGCCTGTAATCCCAGGGTAAGATAGGCAGAGCTAAAGAATTACCTACAACTCTACTCTACTCTAGTCTAGACAACATAGCTTAATAAAAGTTGACCTACGTGTAATAAACTTTACGAAAAAACCTGCAAAATTAATAAAAACAACTTATGTACAATTTGTATTTAATCATGCAAGAATAATAACAAAGAGGGATAGTTTACATGTTTTATATATTATACAGAATAGTTCCCGAGAAAATAGCAATAAAAAACTTCCACGTATAATAGATAAAGCCGCAGATGAAAGTTATTATTTCATACTTTTATTTAATTAATATAAATGGTATGGTTGCCGGATTAGAATAGTGCCACTCCATGTCTTCCCGTGGATGTCGTAAAAACCGACTAAGGGAATAAAGGCTTGTAGTACTGTTAGGCGATGGGCTTGCAACCTGTCACTAATACGCTGCAGCGCTGGTAAAAATCTTAGCCTTATTGTGCAAAATGTGGTTACAGAATTATCAACTCTTTTTTTGTTTTTACAATTGTTGGTAATTCTGTAGTTCTGCCTACCCCACTCTGGGATTATAGGCGTGAAGGTATGTATGTATGTATGTATTTAATTGGGGAGAATTCAAGTATCACGACCTTTTAATCCTATTTCCCCAGAGTTGCTAGCTACAAATTTTAGTTTCCCTTTTTTTCATGAGATTCTGGTAGACCTATACTATAGCCTGGCAAAAAAGTCGAGCCAAAAAATGAGGGCAGCACTGTCGTTCATATAGCCACCCAATATACTACGACTGAAACGATATTGATACTTTATTATCAAATTTATCTTTAACATTATTCGAAAGAATAGCCTAAGCATCTTATTTGAAGCATTTCATGATTAAAAGTGTTATTGCTGTTTAAAATAATTTCTTAAATAAAAGTAACCCGCCTACATACTATGATAAAATAACTAAGCGATTTAGAAAGATGGGTATAGTTCATCTAAGATTTAGGAAGACGATTTTTTATTATGTGATCCGTTTTCAGTCATAATAGATGAACGTCATTCAAACATAATGTAAACATACAATCGCAATACGTTATAATTTATTATTTCAGTGTATTATAAGCATTCAACCATTGCTTATTACCTAGACCTCAATTAATACAACACTTCCTACATGACCCTTGTTTCTAGACTAGATTTACTTAACACAATCACATTAAATTTGTAATTTAATCTAACTACAGGTTTTCGAGAAGCCTATTCCTCGAAATGGTTTAGAAACAGCAGAAATAAAAAAATATGAAATGTAAAACGTAATATCAGAATCACTCTTTATTATTATTATTTTAATTTGAAGACGCGTTTCCAGTACTTCAAAATGTCAGTCAGAGTCTAGGAACTCTTCATCTAAATATTCCACCCCAGAAAAAAGAGGGTCTTGGCTAGAGGTTCCTGCACCTTCTTTATAATCATCATACTCTGAATCGGATGATTCACTGCTGCTGTCATCTCTGAGATTAATAATTAGTTTTTCCATATCCGTATACAGTGTTTGACCCCTTTCATAGTATTCCTTTTCAATTCGTTTCACGTGTTTACATGAGTTTTCCCAATTCTCCACAGTTATATCGTAGAATGCTTGCTCAGCCGCCACCTGAATAAAAAAAAAAATTACATCCATGAATGTTAATATTACTCAAATCATCCCAGCTGAAAGATGTTCAGTGTTGGATATACAACAATATTGAACACGATATAAAGAAAATAAAACTATTATCTACGAGGATCTTCTACCTTTCTATCTATACATACAAAACAGTTTCCTGACTGACTGACAGACAATGTACAGTCGGCAGCAATAATATATTATCCAACATTGGGTTCAAAAACATCTGACACGCTCTTATACCTCTAGGAATAAAGACGTCTCAGATATATTATTGCTAGTGACTGTACCCCCTAAACCGCTGAAGATAGAAAAATGAAATATATATTATTCTCTAGAGATTGAAGAGGTAGGTGCATTAAAAAAGGGTTATTCATTTATTATTTACACGTACGAAGTCACAGGCAAAAGCTAGTAACGTTAAAAGAAATAAGAACCTTTATATCAGTGGAACACACATTATTTGAGGCGATTTTATGTTTCGCAATTCCCCAAATCAGTTCGATGGGATTTAGATCACAGTGGTATGGTGGAAGCCGTACCACTGTGTGACCATGGTCACCCAAAATCTGGTCAATTTCATAAATGGGCTCCGGTTTATTTCTCTTCACGAGAATTACCAGTTCTGGTTTACGCAGTGAAGCGTCAAAAGTTATGTTGTTTTCAACTAGCCACAACTTTAGCTCCGCAACTGTTGCTGCACTTGTAGGAGCTTTATTTAAAATAACAGAATGGTAGGGTGCATTATCCATAACAATAATGGACGCCATTGTCAGATTAGGAATCAGTTTTTCATTGACCCATTTCGTAAAATTTGTTTTGTTCATTTCGGAGTGGTAGTCTTCCTTTTGGTTTGTTCCACTGAAAATAAGTAAAGCATTTGGCACAAATCCTTTCTCACTGCCAGCGTGAACAATAATGTATCTCTTTCCTTTGGATACATTTTCCTTGACTCCACCAATATCTACTGACTGCCAACACTTTTTTAGTTTATATGAGGAGTGCACATAGCTCTCATCCAAATAAATTATATCTTTTTGCAACTCCTGTGGCAAACTTCTGTTGTCCAAAATAACCTTGAGGTATTTCTCCCGTTTTGCAGCAATATGAGTCATCTCCATTAATGCGGATCTATCATTCTGGCACTTTTTATAGGAAAATCCAAGTCCTTTTAGAACCTTTCGGAGGTGTTCTCTGCTTCCTTCAAAACCTAAATCTTCCCTTACTGTAACCAGCAGACTTCGAAGAGTTGGGACCTAAAATAAATGAGTTATTTAGGATTGCATAAGGTAATAAACGTTAGGATTGCTTTTAATAGGGAGAATTGTATCAACAACTAAACTCAGTTTAGGGTATTTAAACAAATTAAATCAGCTTATCATAGAATTATGAACATAATAATTATATCTATAACCAAACATGCCATACCATGTGAATCAAAAAGTATGTCATAATAAATAACATGACTCTTGTAATCAACTTATTATTTCAAACTTAAATCAAGAGCTAAAACAAATAACAATTATACTTGCCTTTTTCATCACTGTGTAGAAGAAATGAATCTTTTGTCTAATGGCACATAAGTCAAAATTGTCCAAATCTTTCCTTGGACGACCTTTTCGGTGTTTTCCCGGCGTAGAAAATGCTCCACTATTATTTTCCCCTTCTTTTTCAATTCTTCGTACTGTCTCCACGCTTACACCTAAAATAAATATTATGAAGGCGTAAGCCACTTGTAAAATAATACTAAAAGGATCAACCACATTCAGTCCTCATATTAAGAGTCACGTAAAATTATGAATATAACCTCGAAAATGCGTTTTGGAAATAACATTCCAAATTCATACATTTTATGGTAAAATGATACAATTCATCATAATAACTGTAATAATGGGTAATATTCTATACACAAAACATGTTTCATATGAATAAATACCTGTATATTCAGCAGTACGTCGATAAACATCGTCAAGTTCAGACAAAGTCTGTCCAGCCTCACTTTCTGCTAAACACCGCAAGAAAACTTTAAAAATTATTGCTCTCGCACAACTTCGAATTGGCCTACTCATGTTTTTGTAGTCTTTAGATGGAACACAATGCTTTAAATATAGTTATTAAATAATTATCTCAAAAATCGACTCGTGTTTGACTCAATAAGTACTAGTACTTGACAGCACAGTATTGTTGCCATGGAACAAAAAATCTAGTTGCAGCTGTCACCACTGGCTCGACTTTTTTGCCAGGCTATAACTTTCCCTACTAACGACTCTATTATTAAGCTGGTTGCAATTGGAAGATGCTGAATAATTTGTTGCATCGTTCGCGTAATAGATTATAATCATTACCAGTTTTTTGCCACTGCTTTGACCTTTTTATAAGTATGGGATCATTTCCTACTAAATCTATTAGTTACATTTGGCTTACTTTTTAACTTTTCGATACGATCAAGCGTTTATATTTTATCCATCGTATTTGTTTTATTTACGTTCTTCTCGGTCTTCTCTCTCTTTGCCCTTTTTATCTCTTTACTCTACCTGATTTTTCCAGCGTATAAGGAAGGGGCATTTCTCTCCTAGTTCCAATCAGCTTCATATATTTCTTCTATCCAGTCTCATCTATTAAAATGGTTCCCCATGCAGTGGTGGCCGGCGTGTCGTCCCTGGGCGGCGCGGTCCCGGCGGGCGCGGGCAGCTCCCTGCTGCTGGCGTGCGCCTGCGCCGGCGCGCCCCCGCCGCGCACCGTGTGGTACCACAACCAGAACATCATCACGCACCACCCACGGTTCACGCGGAACCACGATGACAGCCTGCTTATCAATAGTTAGTATCAGGCCAGGGGCGGGATTCTGCTTTAATATCAAAGAAGGCAGCTATCACATTCCACCAATTTAAATAAATTAATTATGTAGAAGATGAGATGATGGTGGTGGTGGGTTCTTCGGGTGTTTAAATGAAATAAGGTTCTTGTTGTATGATCTTGTATTGGGCAGTCAAGACAACGCGGTGCGTAGCGCGTGCGGCGCGCTCGGTAGCCGGAAGGAGAGAGAGCCCCCCTAGAGGGTGAGCGCGATAGCACGCGGATGAGTGAGAGAGGAGAGAGTGGATGCGTTCTAGTTTAAGCGTTTACGTCGCGTTCACGTTACATACTCCCCCTCTAGCACGAACGAACGTCCTCGCGTTCGTGGTAGCTAATACATATAACAAAAATAAAAATAACTAAGAACAAACGCGGCCTAATCTAAATAGCGACGTGGACGGCCACGCCTGCGCTTCTCGCGAATGGCCGGCTGGGCCTCGCCAACGAACGGGGTGATCTGCGAGGTGTGATACTTCCCTAACGGTACCTTGTCACTTAAGCGTTCGAGTACGTACGTTGAGGGTCCAACGGTTTCGCGCACTCGATAAGGACCGTCCCTCCGAGGAATAAATTTGGGTGTCTGACCTCGTCCTGCATCGTTAGACCCCTGCGTGCGGAGCAGTACAAGAGTGCCGGGCTCGTAGTCGGGCGCCGGGCGGCGGTGCTCGTCGACGTACGCCTTCTGTCGCGCCTGCGCGCGCTCGTGCACGTCGCGCGCGTGCAGCAGCGTGCCGGCCAGCCGGCGCAGCAGCGGTGCCACGGCGGCCCCTGGGCAGTCGCGCTCCACGATCGTGCGCATGTCCGATGCGGCGTCAGCTGGGGCGCGGAGCCGAATGCCGAATGTAAGGAAAGCGGGTGAATATCCGGTGCTAGCGGTCGTCGCGGAGTTCATCGCGAAGCGGATCGCCGCTAGGTGCGCATCCCAAGTGTCGTGATCGCTGCCCACTAGAATTGCGAGCTCCGGTTTCAAATCGCGATTCTTTCTCTCTATGGGGTTAGCTTCAGGGTGGTAATAAGAGGTGAGCGATTGTTTGATGCCCATGGCGTGGCAAACCTGTTGCATCACCTCGCCAACAAACTGGACGCCGTTGTCGCTAATCATGCGGCGGGCGACGCCGTAACGGAAGAAGACTTCAGAGGTGAGTATTTTAGCGCACTCGAGACTAGTCGCGTGTCTCAGAGCGAATAGCTCCACCCAGCGGGTGCTCACGTCTTCCACGATCAGTATCCACTTGTTACCGTCGGCGGTTTCAGGTAAGGGTCCAAATAAATCAACAGATACGACCTCAAATCTCCGTGTGGTGGCGGGCGCCTGGACGAGGCCGGCGGGCTTGCGGTTGTCGGCCTTGTAGCGCTGGCAGGCGGCACAGCGCCGGACGTAGTCGGCGACGAAGGCGCGCATGCCGGGCCAGTAGTGCGCGCGCGCCACCAGCTGCAGCGTGCACTCGGCGCCGAGATGGCCGGCGGTGGGCGCGTCGTGGTACTCCGCCATCACCGCAGCGCGCTCGTGCTCTAGAACTACGAGACAATCGTTTTCATCGTCGTCACAATCGGGTGCATACCTGTACAGGAGGCCGTCGGAGAGTACGTAGCCTCGATCCGCCCACTGTCTCCCCCTAAACGGAGCGTCGTCGGACTCGAGGTCGTCTACAATTTTGCGTACTTCCGGGTCCTTTAACTGGTTTTCGCGAATGTCCGCAGGTGACCGCGTGGGGAAGTCCACAACAGCGGAGCACAATTCGCAATCGCCTGGGGACTCTTGCGAACACGGCGGGCGCGAAAGCGTGTCTGCAATTACGTTTGATTTGCCCGGCGTGTACTCTATGCGCAGGTTAAATTCCTGAAGGGTAAGGGCCCATCTGGCCAACCTACCGCTCGGTGACTTGTTATTCATCAACCACTTGAGAGGCTGGTGGTCGGTCTTAACAACGACATGTGCACCTTCTATGTAGCCCCTAAACTTGTTGACGGCCCACACTACCGCTAGGGCTTCTCGCTCGGTAGTGGTGTAGTTCCGCTCGGCGGCGATTAGCTGCCGGCTCGCGTACTCGATCGGCCGCTCATCGTGCCCCTCCCCCTGCATTAGTACAGCCCCGAGACAATACCCGCTAGAGTCCGTGCGCAACACGAAGGGCTGCGTTTCGTCGGCCTGCCGTAGGATCGGTGCCGTCGTCAAGAGCTCCTTGATTGTCTCGAAGGCCCGCTGCTGCGGCTCGCTCCAGCGCCAGGTGCTGTTCTTCTTTAGCAGGTCGGTGAGCGGCCGAGCGACGTCTGCATACCCGGGGATGAATCTCCGAAACCAGCTAGAAGTTTGTAAAAAGCACTTTAGGTGTTTGATATTTTGTGGCGGAGCCATAGCGGTAATTGCAGTGGTTTTGTTTGGGTCCATCTGGATACCACCTGGGACAATGACATGACCTAAGAATTTGACAGACTGGCAAGCAAAACAGCTTTTATCTCGGTTAACCCTAAGGTTGAACATGGCCAGTCTGTCGAAGACAGTTTGAAGGTCCTGTAGGTGAGTTTCAAAATCAGGTGATAACACGATGATGTCGTCTAAGTATGCCAGAATGGTACTTTTATTTAAGTTTAGATTCGACTTGAACCGATCTATAAGCCTTTGGAAAGTAGCTTCTGAGTTACGGAGTCCCATCGGCATGCGGATAAACCTAAACGTTCCAATTGGCGTGATGAAGCAAGTCTTATCACGGTCAGCTGGGTGCACATTTACTTGAAAATAGCCAGAACGGAGGTCAAGTGTTGTCATGTAGTTACTGGTCTTCGCAGCATGTAGGATGTCTTCAATCCTAGGCAATGGGTATCTGTCAGCCTCTGTTACCTCATTTAGCTTACGATAATCTATACAAAGACGCATACCTCCATCCTTCTTTGGGACCATTACTACGTTGGCGGCCCACGGGGACTCACATTCTTCGATTACGCCGGCGGCCAGCAGCTTGTCCAGCTCCTCTTTCAAAGCTTCCCTCCGCTTCGGGGACAACCTGAATGGCTGGCAGGCGATGGGCTGCTGTTTCTCTTCGACTTTGATTTGGTGAGTTGCGTAGTCAGTGGCCGGGCCTTCAGTAGCAAACCGCTCCTGTTGTTCATAAATAAAGGTATTTAGTTTTGACCTTTTACCCGCTGATAGCATGTGGCCTTCATCACCTCGCAACATTACAGGGACATTCATTTGAACACCCGCTGATAAAATGTGAGCTTCATCACTTTGCAACATTACTGGGGCATGAACAAATTCAAATGAGCGCTCCGGATTATCTTGAAAATGCCAAGAGCATTTGGGAATATTTACTACTATCCCTGCATTTGAAATAAAATCATTACCAAGTAAGGTTCGACCTTCACTGTTGGGAAAAACAAGGAAATCGGCCATTGCTTCGTGGCCTCCAATAGTTACAAGCACCTTAGCATTAAGAACGTCACGTACCTGTTTGGAACCATCAGCCAAACCTACGGTCCGCTGGGACGGCGTAAACACGACGCCAGAGTTCGCCAGGATCTTGTGCAGCGCAGGGCTAGCTACGCTCTGAGTAGCGCCGGTGTCCAAGCAGGCGACTCCATGTCGCCCCGCGATGGACACGTTTACAAGCGGGCGCAAACTGTCGGTACACTCAAAACTATTAAGTGACAGGAAATCAACTGATTGCGACGCAATAGGTTTGTTATTACAAGTATCACACCTTGATCTAACTACTCCTGGTTTATTACAACCGAAACACCTAATAGTAGACCTAGGTTCGTTGTTGTCGCTACTAGCTTTACCTACATCCTTATTTTGAGCTTTACGACACTCGTCTATACTATGCCCGAAAGATTTACAATAACCGCAGCGCGGACGAGGTTTTAATTTACGCTCGTTGGTGCTAGAGGAGGCGAGTTCTGTCCGAGAACTCGTAATAGGTGCAGTGGTAAGAGCGGCAACGTCGCGCGGTTTGACAGTTGGAGCGGGAATTTGAATACGGTTACCACTGATAATGGGAATATTGGGTCCTACCTCATCTCTCGCTTCTTCCGCGTGCCTCGCTTTAATTAATAGCGCTTCGATGTCGTTTACAGATTCGCGTGGGACACATTTACGCACTTTCCGATTTAACAAACTGTACACAATGTCTAACTGCAACGTCGCGTCGATCTCGTAAGGGAACTTAACAAAAGTTGCACGCAATCGCGAGATGAACGTTTCGGCGCGTTCGTCGTTTTGTTCTTGCGCGAAGATGTCACGCAGCAGCTTGTATGCAGGACGCGGGGCACCAAACATGGCGCGCATGCGCGTCGTGGCTTCGGTCCAAGTGTAGATGTTTTTCTTTATGCCTCTCCACCAGGTCGCGGCGTCGTCTGTGAAGAGCATGTTCAGCCCCCGCAGGGCGTGCTCCTCGCTGACGTTGGTACATTCCATGTACTTTTCCACGGCGTCGATGAAGTTTTCAATTCTGCCGGCCATGGCGTCACCGCGTCCGTCGAAGCGAGCCGTGCACTTCGCTAGCGTACTCCACGAACCGTTGTTGAAGGAGGGCGAGGGCACCGATGGTGTCGCGTCGCGCATAGCGGATCTCATGACGTTCGCTAGTAGGCTCGAAAACTGCTCAGTCAGTTCGGTCATCCCGATCACGTGAGAGTCGCCGCTGGCGCCGGCGTTAGGTACATAGCGCGCGCGCGATTGTGGCGAGGGCGTGGCCGAGGCGTGTGTGTTATCATGCACACCACGTGCGGCGTCGGGCTCTCTTCCTTCGTCGTTCCCCATGGCGCCTTCTGTCTCCTCACAGGGATTTTGCATGTCGTCGGCGGCTTCGGGGTCTCCACGGCCTCGTGCGCGAGTTTTCATGTTGCGTCACACGCACTAAAAGCACGTTGCGTTGCTTTTCTGGCCACGAGTTGAGCGCCAATGTAGAAGATGAGATGATGGTGGTGGTGGGTTCTTCGGGTGTTTAAATGAAATAAGGTTCTTGTTGTATGATCTTGTATTGGGCAGTCAAGACAACGCGGTGCGTAGCGCGTGCGGCGCGCTCGGTAGCCGGAAGGAGAGAGAGCCCCCCTAGAGGGTGAGCGCGATAGCACGCGGATGAGTGAGAGAGGAGAGAGTGGATGCGTTCTAGTTTAAGCGTTTACGTCGCGTTCACGTTACAATTAGGAAAATAGTCCTTTTATGTAGGTGAAGATGTGTAGTCATTGCTTTATTTACAATCAAAACTGTAAAATCATTTTATTCTAAACCAATAAACTTTTTAAAATATTTAGATATATAGAGAACAGAACCTGTATATTAGGTTAGTTTTACAAAAATCCAGGGGAGTTGTTCAGAGAAAAAATATTTTCGGACAAATGATAATTCTCGGACAAACGAAACAGCGGACCAGAGTTTTTCCGAAAAATAAACTCTTCTTGATAACTTACAACTCTAATTTCCAGATATAGATCAATCCCTAAGCGGCAACTACACCTGCCTCGCCAAGAATCTATACGGCTCGGATTCCGTGGAGTACACGGTGATAGTGCTGCCGCTGCCCGAAGCGCCCATACTACGGGCAACGCCGCACAAGCACTCCATACTAGTGGAGTGGGAGCAGCCTTACTACTCCGTCAATAAGAGTGGGAGCCAAAAGATCAGTAAGTATGGGCTTAAATGTTATGAATCTGGTATTCTTCTTATACAGCTTTTTGACTGGTAAACATGTTAGCCTATTTGTACTGAATTAATATAACAAGTTTTTGAAGTTGTAGGTAATTCTTTCGCTCTGCCTACCCTACTTTGCATGTAGAGATTTTGGACTGATAATCAGGGATCGGAAATTGAGATCGATATTTACCTAAAGTTGGCAAAATCCCGGAAAAAGAGCAAACATGGCGTCGGCTTCTTGAAAATATTATTTTAATAATATAAGTTACGGGATTCTGGGATTCTACAAAATGTTAATATAATAATTACTTTACATGTAGGATAAAACATTCATTTTGCTCCTATCAAAACATATGCGACATATGTATACGGGTTTATATTACAGCTTACGCTGCTAATATAAGCCACGACTACAGGACGCCAGTAGTTCCGTACCCGTAGGACAGAAATGTAGTGTTCGCTACTAAGTAATAAATAATTAGTATTCACTTTGGATTTCATATTTATTTCCATAGACATTAATTAGAGGTATTACAAATACTCTCTAAAGTGGTGACCCCTGTGAACTTATAATAGTGAGTCAATTTACGGAACTACTCCCCTCCGTGGAGTGCCTACCCGAGGGAATTTCAGCGGCACGTGACGATATAGTAGTCAGAGACCATGTACGGGAATTTTCCGATGGGTAACCCAGCTGATCGGCCTCAGACCCAGCAGGCTGATGGACAGGCACCGGGCTCAAGTAAACCTGAGGCAGGTGTAGTCCCATCAACGTGCATCGGCGGCGGTGAAGTAGCAGCGATGTCACTAGCGACCAGGATTCCGGAGTTTTGGACTGACCAGCCCAAACTTTGGTTTGTCCAGCTGGAAGCTATTTTGGAGCCACAGCGCATGGGGGACGTGCAGAAATTCAACGTCGTGGTCACGAAGATGGGAAGACCCACAATCCAAGCGGTGAGCGACATACTGCTGACGCCACCGGTTACGGGCAAATACGAGGCCCTTAAGGAAAGATTGCTGGAGGTTTTCCAAGAGTCTGAGGGCATACGGCATAGAAGGTTGCTACATGAAATGGAGCTCGGTGACCAAAAACCATCCCAGCTCATGCGCCAGATGCTGGATTTGTCGGGAGGGAAGTTTCCCGACTCAACTATCCGTATGCTATGGATAAGCCTGATGCCCCCGGCAGTTAAGGCAGTGTTAGTCGGCAGTGAAATCGCAGACCTGACGAAGCTAGCTGCGTTGGCAGATAAGATCGTAGAGGCGACGAAGTCAAGCGCGAGCATAGCGGAGGTGGCAACCAGTCCCACGCCAGATTGGGAGACCAGACTGGCGACGGAGATTGCCAAAATTAGCACGAGGCTCGGGCGTCTAGAGCAAGGAGGCACGTCGTATGGGCGCCGTGGCCAGGCGTTTGGGGCGCAGTCAAGGGGCGGTGCACAACAGAGGAAAAGTCGACAGGATCCGGATTGGGTCTGCTACTTTCACTACCGGTTCAAGGAGAGGGCCACGAGATGCGTTAAGCCCTGCAATTGGAAAGCGGGAAACTAGCAGCGATACAGTCGGCGGCGGACTTCTGTATCGACTCCACCAATCACCGCCTTGGTGTAACAGACATTAACTCGAGCTTACGTTTTTTAGTGGACACTGGGGCAAACATATCAGTGATACCGCGGTATAATAAAACTGTAAGTAGTAATATAGAGTTAGAATATAAGTTATATGCATAGTAGTGCACAGAGGGCGCTGTTGTGCAAGGCTGCTAATTTAAACAGCTCCGTATATTTTGTTGATTTTATTATTAGGGGAGAGGGGGGCAGCTATCACTGGAGGCAGCTTAGAACAAATGCGTTCAAAGACGTATTTTTAGTGCGATTATGGTCCTAATCCATTTTTTGGGCTCGCAACACTGACCCACACAACTGTCACTTGACAGATTTGACGTTTGACAGAACATTAACGAACCAGTAGCATATTTTGATTTCGATGTCATCCGTTACCGGATTTGCTCCCCGTGTGTAAGGATTTTCAGGCTGTATTTGAAGGAAGCGGTAAGTGAAACTTAATTTATTCGAAAGTACAATTTATTAGCTTTAGTGACAAAGAATAAACAATTAGAATTTGCTATTGTTTTGGAAGATATCGATGTTTATTTTTTTAAATAGGTGTTGGGGTAGTTTTGAAAAAAATATAGGAGGCAGTTTTGATTAGCAGTCTGTTCAAAACTACCCCGGCTATAAGAAATGTTCATATCTGCCCCGATATAAACTGACATGTAGGCACGTAAACTAAAATAATATCTTAGTTATTTCAGTAAACGCTCATAATGCATCTACCTGAATTAGTTAGTTTTGTACTTATTACGTTTAGTCTTGATTGGTATAATATTTATGTCAATTATTTATCTACAATATTACTATTATATAAATTTAATTAAATCGTTTTAATTTATTGGTTTATTTGTTTGCAGGTAAAAATGGTAAGGAATTACAAAAAAAAAAGAATCCGAATTAAAGAGGATGTAACTAATGGTGTACGTGAAGTGTTGAATGGCACCATGAAACTTAGACAGGCTGCTGTTGTGTATAATATAAGATCGAATACTTTACACTACCGAATAAAGAAACTTAAAGTGGGGTCAAAGCTCAAATCAGTGAATTTCACAACAAAATACACTGTCTCACAAGTTTTATCCCCTGTTACATTGTTGGGGTAGTTTTGAACAATACTGTGTGCAAAACTGCCTCAAGGGGGCAGCTTTAGTAGGATTTCAATACTTTTCAAAAGTACCCCCCCTGAGGCACCTTTGAACACTAAAAAAATACTTCTGTACAAAACTACCCCCTCTTAGTTATAACTGCAAATTATACGAGTAAAATGTTAATACGACCATTTCTAGTGACTAACTGTACTAAGTACAGGTAAAAAAAACACGTATATCTCGATATTGTTGCCTTACAACCCTTATTTCAAATCTGCCCCAAGTAAATTCAAAGCTACCCACGCTTGGGGCAGTATTGAACATTATTCCTTGAGTTGCAAAATTCTGAATTGTGCCGTTGTCTTTAGCTTTGGACATGTGCAAATGCGTTAACTACATAGGTTAATAACATACGTTGTTGTGTAGAGGCTCGAAACTGGTTTTTATGGGTAATATTTTGAAATACGTCAATGAGTGTAAAAAATGTACCAGGCTGCCCCCCTCTCCCCTACATTATAAACTGTTTAAAGAAAATATATGTTAATAATTATTAAAAACGTTTATTAAATACAAATACGTATACAAATATCCAGAAAAAATGGCTCCAGCAAAGGCAAAATCAGTGACGAGTGCGGCGGCCGTTAACAGGTTGGTGGAAGTCATAACTAATCTTAATACAGAGATAACAGAGATGAAAGGCGAGATAAAGTGTTGTTATGATGTTCTCCGTGATCAACAAAAATTACTCACGTACCAGAGCGAATACATCCAGGTGATACTGGGCCTTATCTCCAACAAAACTGGGCACACAACACTAAATGGTCCACAAAAGATTTCACTTAATGAATCTGGCCCCCAAGGCATGGTATTCTTAAATGATGAGCAGCCACCTTCCTCCTCACCTCCCTGCGCTGCCACCGACATCTTCACAGCGGTGCCGCTGCTCACACCGGCCCTTCCAGGACTTACGGGCCCGCCGGCTGTGCCCAGGCCACAACCATCTCATACACGCCCTACGCTACGACATCAACTGTTGCTGCGGACACGCGTCAGGGCGCATATTGCTCAGTTACACCCGTCGCCGACGTGACTAAAGCACCTTCTCAGCCCGCACTTCTGGTCTCCCCCCCTCGGACCACATTCTCATCAGGTCTGCGTGCGGCTGCCCCCCGCGTTGTTAGCCTTCATGTTTTTAACCTGAGTGAGGGGACCACTACGGGGGACGTCGTCCGCCATGTCCAGGAACAAATGGATATCTCGGCGCCCGTGTGTGAACAGCTGATCGTCACTCGCGGCAACTACACGTCGTTTCGTCTGGATGTGCCGGCCGACAAACTGAAGGTAGCCAGGAATGTCAACAACTGGCCAAAGGGGGTGTCTGTCCGTCTTTTTAATGTCGTGCAGCCAAAAAACTCCCTAACAAAACGTGTCACAATGGAACAAAAATAGTCACTCAATTTGTTATTATTCACCAAAATGTAAGATCTATTTGTGGCAAAACTTCATTGTTAGATCTGTTATCTAGCACGGAAAACCCAGATATATTTGGTCTTAGTGAAATATGGTGTAAAAAAAGCGAGATTGAACGGGTAAGGTTAAGTGGGTACGTACTAGCAAACTATTACTGCCGAACGCGCATCGCCCACGGCGGCGTCGCGCTATATGTTCGTGACAGCATAGCTTATAGACAGCGAAACGACCTGCAAGGATTATCCGTTCAATATCACTTTGAATGCACTGCCGTAGAAATTGTTTGTTATAACAAAGGTTATAAATTAATAATTATTGTTATATATAGAACTGGTATGGGTGACTTTGACATCTACTTGGAAAAATTGGAATTATTATTGACTAAGATTACTGACGAAAAGAAAAGGTTTCTATTAGTTGGTGATCAAAATGTGGATTATTTATCTGATAATTGTTTGAGACGGCGGGTAGACGACATATTAAGTTGTTATGGGTGCGCGAATATCGTTACGTTCCCGACTCGCGTGACTGCCGACTGTGCGTCATCCATTGACTGCGGCATTGCGAACCTCGACTGCAATGATTTAACTGTATCACCAGTGGATACTGCTATAAGTGATCATAACGCACAGCGGTATGAGTTCGCGATGCAGCATAAAAGTCAATCAAGTGACACAGTCGAACGTCGATTATTTAATAATGAATCTATTAACTTTTTCTATTTTGATGTATACAATTATGATTTTTATTTTATTTCTGACGAAACCATTGACATAAACACTAAATTTGATAAATTAATTCTGATTATAACTCATTATATAAATATTCATTTTCCAATTAAAACATTGAAATTAAACAAAAAACGCAGTGCTGTCCCGTGGTTAACCGACAAGCTGTTGGAGTATACCCAGAAACACAGGGATCTGCATGAAATACGTCGTCAGTACCCCAATAATAGAATAATAACAGAGTGCATAGATAAATATTATAATTTAATTAAGACTGAAACGTTGCGAGCTCGACAAACCCACATTTAGCAAAGAACTACAGGTAGCAAAAACCCACGCCAGGAAATTTGGAGGATAGTTAACGAAGAAATAGGCACAAAAACCCGCCCAATGAATATAAACCTTAGAGACCCAACAACACAAATGATTATTACCGATAATGATATTCCTGACATGTTTAACTCACACTTTTTGAACATAGCCTCAAAACATGTCATCGACATTGATCGGCCCCTGAGCCAGCGGTACCTCCGCGGACACCTGCGCGACGCGGCCGTGCCCGCGCTCGTCCTGCCCGCCGTCACGAGGGGCATGCTGGACCAGGTGCTACAGTCCATGTTAAAAACGCGTAAAACTACCGACACTTATGACATTTCACTTGATATTTTATTATTTATTTGGCCGATTATTGGTGATATTTTAGTTAAATTAATTAATTTTATTTTTATTACTGGCGTATACCCTGATGTCCTTAAATGTACCAGAGTGTGTCCAGTGTATAAGGGAAAGGGAGACAGGTGTGACGTCAACAATTACAGGCCGATAACAATAGTCCCTACGATTTCTAAAATAGTGGAGTCAATCCTGTCGTCGCACATCATGAGCCACCTCGAGAATAACGACCTTTTGACGGACCGGCAATTTGCTTATCGGCAGAAGACCTCAACGACTGCGGCAGCGTGTAAAATATTTGACTGCATTGTTACTGGCCTGGATGAAAGGTACAAGGTAGCGGGTATTCTATGCGACTTGTCCAAGGCCTTTGATGTGATCAATCACGGAATGCTTTTGGACAAGTTGCATCACTACGGCATCACTAATATCAGCCACCGTCTACTCACGTCGTTCCTGTCCGGCCGTCAACAGGCAGTTAAGTTGTCCGCAAACGGCAAAAGAATGCAGTCTATGACCGGAAGTGTGGGTCTTGGGATCCCTCAAGGGTCGGCATTAGGGAACACGCTGTTTTTAATTTACGTCAATGACCTTCCGACAGCCATTACAGCTGGCCTTTCGGTGCTCTTTGCGGACGACACGACTGTCGTGGTTAGTGCGCGCACGTATGAACAGCTCGGGGAGAAAATTCATGGCGCGTGCCAGCAGTTGCAAACGTGGTTTTCGGCAAATGCACTGTGGTTCAGCGTGTATGGAGAGAGTGTCATAAGTCGATTTGTCCAAAACTTCCAACATTATTGGGAAGAAATGCATATATTGTTGTTAATTATGAATTTATTTGATAAAATAAAGGACTTACAATTAATTTTATGTGTATATATTATTGAATAATAATAAAAAAAAAACAATTAAAAACGTTTCAAAATTCACTATATTTCAATACTGTATAATTAACACTTATAAATAGTAAGTAACATGTTTTCACTTAAAAATATAATAAACAATACCTTAATACTATTTAATTTAAAAAAAAACAACTTATATTGAACGCAAACATATTTACTAAGTTTTTTCGTTATGTGCAATTCATGCAGTAGAATGAACCGCACGTAAAGAGTTGTTATCTTAAAAATACTATAATTAAACTATCTAACACTCATTAGTGAAACTTTAATGAGCTTAGCAATAATGTAATAAACTAATGACAGATTTAGATGAAACACTTTTTTTTCCTAGGAAGCTTTCTAAGACCCGTAACTAGTGGGTCAGAATTTAATAAAAGTCGATTTTAAACATCGGTATTCGTCGCAACACGTGACATTTTTCTAGTATTGTTGAGCCGAAACGCTTTTTTATTTTTATTTGTAGCTTCGGCAGCTTCTTCTGATAGTTCTCCTATGGATACCATCATGTGATCGAACTGATCGATTACTTCAGACCCATGAATCAGAACTTTGTGAATGGACGCTGGCAAATTGTACCACGGATATTCCTCAACAAGCTGTCGAGCCGTGTCTAAAGCAAACGATTTAAATCTCTCAGAATTAATTTTGTAACCGGAATTGAGACAGTTAAGAATTGTTTATGGAGGTGGGAGGACCTTGTGCAGGGTCCGTCCGGGTTGGTACCACCATCTTATCCATTAACCTACCGCCAAGCAGCAGTGTTCGCATTGTTGTGTTCCGGTTTGGGGATAAGACAGCCGGTGAAATGACTAGCATAGAGGCATTCCATCTTCGGCCTCAGGGTTGGCAACGCATTTGCAGTCTTCGGATTGCGGTCTTATGAATGCGAATGTCTATGGGTCACAGTTTCCACTTACCATCAGGTGGCCTGTGTGCTCGTTTGCCTTCCTATGATATAAAAAATAAAAAAATAAAAAATTGTACCACAACTATCAATAAGCTCTTGCTTAATTCCTGTAATTTCAGCAGAAATGGCAGAGTTAGCAAAAAACCTACGTGCTGTATTCCCATCATTCGAGTTGCCGCTTCCTCCGCTACGCGGCTTGTCCACTATCAGACCTAATTTATTTTTTTAATTCTTTTTAAAATAATCTTCTTCGTTCTTAGATAATTGTTTTGTCTCTTTTGCAAATTGGAAGCGAATAGGGCGACAGTACCTAGTTGATGATGGGCGAGGATTCTTCCATAATATTGTTTCTTCTCCTGTTGTTGCAACTATGACGAATAAACTTCCATCTTCTAAATTGGGTCATCGGAAAAGCACTGGTTATACTCACTGTGTCCGGTACTACCGTCAAAACCCCACTTACCAACTAACATAACATCACCTATGGTCTCGGGATCGATACTTGATAACAGTATATTTTGAGAATCCAGTATTCTTTTAACCGTGTGGTTCAACAAATTTTGTAACTCTACTTCGGCACTTTTTTCAGTAATAGTTAATTTTTCAGGGTAACACTGTTTCTTGGCTTTTAAAACCTTATGATACGAAGGCAAAACTGGATATTGTTTACTATTAATGAACTCTTTAATTAAAAGGTATTGGTGTTTTGTTAATTTTGCTTCTGTGATTAGCGATAGGATCTCACTTGGATTCACTTCACATTTATGACTATCATTTGGCCCACAACTCGAGGTTGACGAAGTATTTATCAAAGCATTGACGGCCGAGTTATCAATTTTTGAGAGGTCCACTAATCTCCTTCGCTGAGTTCGTTTACTGCAAGACTCAAAATCTTTCTTCGGTCGACCGAGATTTGATGTCATTTCTTGACCAGTAAACTAATTTTCTCTCGCAGATACCGACTCATTCTTTGCTATATCTATAGTTTCAAGGACATTTAACCATTTTTCATGTTTTCTGACTAGTTCATATTTATTACTTTCTGCTTTTTTCCAGTAATCTGCGATCCTTTGGATTATGCCATTAACGCGTTTACTTAGAACTTCGATTTCAACGTTTTCAGCTTCCGGGACCATTTCCAAAACTCGATATTTTTCCACCTGTGATCCTTTAGCAAGATGCCATAGTTCAAATATGTGCATTCTTGTAAACTGAACTTGCAAAAAAGAACCTGTTAGAAAGAAAACAAAATACATTAGAAATTGACAAATATCGTAGCATCTTCTACGAACAGCGTAGAGGACGAATTAATAAAACATCTAGCAAAATCTAGCAGAAGATGACTATTGGCACAATAACTAGACTTTTATATGCTTTTTAAACAATCAAAATTATTAATGGTACAGCATGGCGTCATTGATAAAACTCAATGGTAATACACAAACAATTTAAATATTTTTATAAAATTAGGTGTCTCGTAGCTCTCAAATAAATATAAAATGTATAGTAAAAATAGCTAGTAAAAATATTATTATTAAAACACATACCTTTGTCATTAATTTCTATGATGATTCAATAGAGTTTATCACAACAAGTTTTTAGAAATCCGTCAACAAACAACTTTCACTTTAATGATCTATTGATAAGACTAATTACGCGGTTTAAGTGTGTTCACTTCGGAGGTCTGAAAAACAATGATCCCGACTGATTACTTCAAAACTATTTATAGTTTTAAGTAGGCTGGTAATGAATGTGTTATCAGAGAAGTACAAATCATAGCGCGGCTATTGTTGATTATTTGGACTTATGACCTATGAGCGGGACCATAGTGAAATGGTTTGATCTTAAACTTGTCGAAATCCAATACCATGGTTTTCTCAGGCCGAAGTGTCTCTCTTCCTACGTGCGTAGCAAACGGGCCGATGCCGATATGCAATGAGTGTAGGTTCTTGGGCTTCACACTTGACTCTAATCTTAATTGGAAGTGCCATGTCGACCAACTGTGTAATAGACTAAGTGGTGCAGTCTTTGCGTTGCGTAAACTGAAGAGACTTATTGCAAATGATGCGTTAAAACAGGTGTACTTTGCACAATTTCACTCTCTGATGTCGTACTGTACGCTCCTATGGGGAAACTCCACGGATGCCAACAGAATAATGCTTATGCAAAAGCGTGCCTTACGCACTTTAGCCGGGGTGAAACCTAGGCATTCTTGCAGGGGTCTTTTTGTTACGCACCGCATATTGACGCACTACTCGGTTTATGTATTTCAAATAGTAATGTTCGTAAGGAATAATATTTCATCCTTCGCACGGGTGAATATTCCTGGCAAGGAGCTCCGCCACACCGGGCGTTTGAGGACAGTTCCCCGTCGCATGGCACTTGCGGGTAAGAACCCGCGTGTCATCGGTCCCACATACTACGAGCGTCTACCCGCCAAACTTAAACATGTACCATCTGACGAAGCATTTAAACATCAGCAGAGAAACCTTTTATTGGATAATCCGTTATACTCCGTCGACGAATATATGGAACTTAAATTATAAAATTATTATTGTTTGTTTGACCTTTATTACTTTTTGTATATTGACGTCGGAAACTGACCATTTATTAGTTATTAGTTGTTTATTAATGTTGCCTTTGATTATTTATGTGTTTAATTTGTATTATTATTTTATTATTTGTATTAATGTTGACAATATCAATGTAATTTCATATTTTTTGACATGCAATGCAATCTATATTGTAACATTACATTGATGAATAAATAAACTAAACTAAACTAAACTATGCAGCAAACGGTTCGCCCATTAGAACCTACGGCATTAAGACACTCGGGTTAGATTTAGGTTTAGGACGACTCTTTCGATGGACATTCGTGATTGCCGACGTTAGCCAGCCAATATTGGGGGCGGATTTTCTGAGCTATTACGCCTTAAGCGTAGTTACGGTAATACGGTTAGCGCAAGCCATCCTTTTTATGAGCTCCTAAACAAATACCCAGATATAACCAAGCCAGTCAATTTCAAGGGGACGCCCAAGCACAATGTGTGCCATCACATTGAGACAACGGGGCCCCCGGTTCACGCACGGGCTAGGCCACTGCCGCCGGAGAGGTATCTTAAAGTAAAAGAAGAATTTCAGTTCATGCAGGATATTGGGATTTGTCGACCATCAAAGAGCGCGTGGGCAAGCCCTCTGCACTTAGTTCCTAAAAAGGATGGCAGCTTGCGACCCTGTGGGGATTACAGGCAGCTGAATGCATGCACGAAACCGGATAGATATCCTATTCCGCGACTGCAAGATTTTACATATATTCTAGCTAAGAAGAAAATATTTAGTAGAATAGATATGTAAACAGGGCGTATCATTTTATACCAGTCGCGCAGGAGGATATCGAGAAAACGGCTATTATTACGCCGTTCGGGCTTTTTGAGTTCCCTAGAATGACGTTTGGGTTACGTAATGCAGCCCAAACGTTCCAAAGGTTCATGAACCACATGGTTTTAAGAGATCTAAATTTTTTGTTTGGATACCTAGATGACGTAATAATAGCCAGTGACAACATTCAGCAGCATAGGCTCCACCTTGAGCAGTTGTTTGCCAGATTAGACGAATACGGGTTGACGATTAACCTAACGAAGTGTGCATTCGGTTGCCAGAAAGTAGATTTTTTAGGCTACGAGGTTAGCGAGGAAGGCATTAAACCGTTGCCAGAGAAAGTAGCAGCTATAACACAGTTTCCAAAGCCTCAAACAATAGAACAGCTCAGGCGATTTCTTGGAATGGTCAATTTCTATAGGTCACATTTGAAAAACGCAGTCGACTATCAGGCAGTTTTAAATAGGTACCTAGTAAATTCAACCAAGAAAGACAAAACAATAATTCAATGGAACAACGAAGCTGACGAAGCGTTCGCGCAATGTAAGAGCAGTTTGCGTAGCGCAGCACTTTTAGCTTATCCGGTCGAAGGCGCGAAAATGGCCCTTATGGTCGACGCGTCGGACACATGTGCTGGCGGGGTATTGCAACAGTGTATAAAAGGTAATTGGAAACCGTTAGGCTATTACTCAAAAAGTTTCACAGCAACGCAGCGTAAATACAGTGCTTATTATCGGGAGTTACTAGCGATTTATTTAGCTATGGTTCATTTTAGAAACTCATACGAAGGCCTCTTACCATTTTAACTGATCATAAGCCCTTGATTTACGCATTTAGTAAGTTAAGCGGCGACAAGGAAACCCCGAGGCGCACACGACAATTGTTGTTTATCAGTGAGTTTACCACGGATATACAACACGTGTCGGGTAATCACAATGTAGTGGCCGATGCATTATCTCGCGTAGAGACAATATCGAGTCCCACGGTTTTAGATTACAACGAAGTCGCCAGGGCGCAGGCCGCAGACGCTGAGTTGGCTCAATTGATTAGGAACTCGACAAGCGCTAAGCGTCTTAGTAGGATCACATTACCGAATTCTAACAACTACATATACTGTGACGTCTCGACAGGCGCACAAAGACCGTACCTTCCATCGGGTTTGAGGAAATCAGCGTTTGAACTTACACATGGTTTGAGTCATCCGGGTATT
Organism: Acleris emargana; assembly: GCA_927399475.2. NCBI lineage: Eukaryota > Metazoa > Arthropoda > Insecta > Lepidoptera > Tortricidae > Acleris > Acleris emargana. The sequence goes on from OV656858.1 coordinate 5,398,198, forward strand.
CGAGCGTCCCGTTTATTAGTAAAAAGAAACTTTTATTGGCCATTCATGAATCGCGATGTAGGGGTTTGGGCTAAAACTTGCATACATTGCCAGCGAGCTAAAATTCATAAACATAGCCGCTCGCAATTGGGGCAGTTTCCGCACGTGGGTCGTTTTGAACACATACACGTGGACATTGTGGGCCCGTTACCAACATCGGCGGAGGGTCATAGGTACCTCGTAACTGTAATAGACAGGGTAACTGGATGGCCGGAAGCCTTTCCGGTACAGGACATCTCGGCAGAAACGGTAGCCAGAAGTATTTTCGAGGGATGGTTTTCGCGTTACGGCTGCCCTGCTAAGCTTACCAGCGACCAGGGCAGGCAATTCGAAAGCGGAATTTTTCAGGAATTAATGAAACTCATGGGGGTAGAAAAACTCAGGACAACCCCTTACCATCCACAGAGCAACGGAACGGTCGAACGCTGGCACCGCAGTCTAAAAGTGGCCCTCAAGGCCAAATTAGATAACACATCGTGGCTTCGGGAATTACCAGCTATCATGCTGGGGCTCAGGACAGTGCCACGGAACGATACCGGTTAGTGCGGCGGAGCTCACGTTCGGCCGTTCATTGCGTATCCCCGGGGAGTTTTTTGCGGCAAAGGACAGTTATAGTTTCGACGCACCTAGTTACGTTACGGAATTACGAGACGCCATCAGCGGCTTGAGGCCCAAACCACTACAGCAGCGAGATTCGCGGACGACGTTTGTTCACCCGGATCTCAAATCATGTGATAAGGTTTTCGTCCGTGTTGACCCAGTAAAGAAACCGCTTCAGCCGCCATATGACGGACCTTTTAAAGTCATTAAAAGGGGAGACAAAACGTTCACGGTACAGCTGGTAGGTCGACAATCACAGATCTCCATCGACAGGTTGAAACCGGCATACGTTTTAAATAATAACGAGATATCGTTAGATAATAGTTTAGAAATAAGTAAGGATAAGACGACAGAAAACGAAGCTATTGCTGACGCGGAGCAACAAGCGAGCCAGCGGAATTGCGCAAGCACGACGCCTATCACGTGTACCACGCGTCGGGGTCGGCCGATTAACAGGCCAGTGCGATATCAGCAATAGCGAAGTAATTCTGTTTGTAGTTGTAAGTTTGTGACATACATTAATTGTAAGTTTGTGCAAAATTCGTTGTTCTCAGTTAAATAAATAGCCACTAGCAGTAAGTCAATGCCTAATTGGTTACTCGAATTTGAATCTGAGTGGCAGCATGGGTTATAGCCAGAGCAAAGAGAAACGAGACGAAGTTGCGGCCGGGCTAGTCGCCAACCACACAGAGTTCGAAAATCGAGTATCCAATTATGGCTACCTAATTATAGTTTTGGTAGTATTAGTCGCCTTAGTTATAATATATTGGTTCGGGAAAAGCTGCAAACAGTCCATCAGAGGTTGGATCTGGAGACAGGCTAGCGGCGCGCAGCCGGCAACCGCAGCCCGCGCGCCACCCACGCTGCAGGCACACGCGATGCCGGCGGGATACGCCTAGGAGAAAGTGAATTTTGTGTTCCGTGCTGTGAGAACTTAACAGTGTTGGCAAGAGCGTGAGGCACTAGGCCTTTTTCAAGCTTTTTCTTATTTTTTGTAAGGGGGGGGCTACTGTAGCGACATATGTATACGGGTTTATATTACAGCTTACGCTGCTAATATAAGCCACGACTACAGGACGCCAGTAGTTCCGTACCCGTAGGACAGAAATGTAGTGTTCGCTACTAAGTAATAAATAATTAGTATTCACTTTGGATTTCATATTTATTTCCATAGACATTAATTAGAGGTATTACAAATACTCTCTAAAGGTTTATGAGTTACAGGTAAATTAAATAACATTTAGTAAATCTATACATGAAAAATAACTTCAAACAGTTAATATAAATAATTGATTATGAATTAATGCCGGTGCAATTTATTTATTTTGAAATCCCAGAAATTTTAGTAATTAATTCCATGATTGAGTCCGCCTCCATACAACTGAACAACAAAGCCGGTGCGAAAGTATAGGTAAATATCGATCCGAATTTCCGATCCCTACTGATAATGGTACTTTGTCTAAAAACGTATAGTCGAAGCATTCTATACTCTGTCACACACCACATTAAATTTAAAATACTTCCACAATTTCTGCAGCTATCCACTTTCTTTAGTATTACGGCAGCCATGTCTTCTATGCGCCCCTACTTATTTTCGATCATTCCCAAAATACCATTCAAAATAATATTATCTGGTGATTTGGCAATCAGGTATAAAGTGTAATCTAGTATTTTCAAATTATGGTATTTTGGGAATGAGTGCTTATTTTTTCCTCTGACGTAAGTTAAGATAGGTATCACTCACAACACCAGTTTACAAATACAGCCCTAAGTCAACTTGTGTGAGAGTTTCTTCATATTAATTTAATCAAGCTATAATTACATAATAGATTTGACTAATAGGTTACAGCCTCACATGGAAAGTGGCGAACGGGCCGTGGCAGGAGGCCTGGCCCTCCGCGCGCCCGGGGCTCTCGGTCCAGAAGCACCTCCTCACGGGTCTGAAGTGCGGCACGAAGTACTCTGTGAGGATCACAGCTACCAACAAGGTGGGGACGTCCCAGCCAGCGTATTTGGACGTGAGCACGCTTGGAGGATGTAAGTTGTAGGTGTAGGTGCCAGTCATAAAAACTTTGCCGTCGGCGCCTTGCCAGCGTCTTGTCAGCATCTATTTACGCTGTGGGGGCGCTCACAAGACGCTGGTAAGACGCTGACGTTCATAAGACGTCATTGACGTCACGTAGCCGCTGCGCGGGCGCTGCTGGCAGCACACCGACACTCAAAAGACGCCAATGAAGTGTCTCTCAGATCTTAAGGGGCGTCTAAACGGGCCATATTTTCACTGCTATATGTGGCCGGCAACTATTGGGTGTCTTTCTCTAACATAGGAGTACGAGAGGGACACTAATAGTTGCCCGCCACATATTGCAGTGAAAATATGGCCCGTTTAGAAGCCCCTTTATAAAAACAAATGCAAGCTATATTTTGCTAACTAGGGTTTCGTAACGGCCAGACACGCTAAATCCTAGCACTTGAAAATGAAACAGTTGATACCTGCTCAAGCATCAAGCACATCTCTGTCCCCAGTGCCGATCCCGCCGACGACGCCGGAGTGGCTGTGGAGCAACAGCTCGCACGTGGTGGTGCAGCTGGCGGGCTGGGCGGGCGGCGCGTGCCCGCTGCGCGCGCTCGACGTCGTGCACCGCGCCCGCGGCGCGCGCGCCTGGCGCACCACGCGCGACCACAACGTAACCACTGCCTTTTGAACACCTTACGTCGAATACAAAACGTGTCACTCACTCGCCAAACACGTTCGATATGCTATGCAAATTACACCTTATTGATACGAAATAAAATCTTTTTTAATTTTGAACTTGTGAAGGATGTAGGCGTCAATCAATAGCACGACTTTCAAAAAGTTAACTGACCAGCAGAACCAGTATATCCAGAGCTAATCAAGGGCAATTCAGAAATGAGAAGCTCCAAACGAAAACCAAAGTCAACATAGCTCTAAGACTTAAGCGGTAATGGCTGTGGCACATCGCTCACAGAACAGATGGACTATAGGGTCGAAGATTCCTTGAGTAGCGTCCGCTTGCCGAAAGAAATTGCGTAGGTAGTCATGGCTAAGGCTGCGCGAAACTAGTGGATGCAAGCGTCACTAGACCGAACCTTGTAGCAAACTTTCGGGAAAGAAAACCAATGCAGCATAGCATAGGTGCACGCCTTTTACATATGCACCATAATCTAGTGGTAGGGTGTGGCCGTAACCTGATAACGCTGATCCGGTTAGGTCTGCGCTGGTACAGCATTTTTTTTATTGCTTGTGAAGGCACACCTCGTCCACCAGATGGTAAGTGGGATCTGAGAAAATACAATCACAAGGCTGCAATATTTAGACTGCAAATACGTTGCCAACCCTCAGAACTAAGGTGGAATGGTTGATGACCATCAGCTTTTATATGATTTAACTTCCCACTTTGCCAACAGACACACACAGACCTGAACTCCTGGGGCTACCAGTCTAAAGGCTTCCGGAGCAGTTCCTTCGCCATCGGAGAGCTGGCGCCAGGGACCTGGTACCAGGTCCTCGTGACGGCGACCAACGAGGCCGGCAGCGTGTCCACCATCTACACATATGCAACCAAGAACGAAGATGGAAGTAAGTCAAGATGCTCACTGCTAACGTTTCTATTTTCTATAGACTAGAAATGTATGGAGTTGACATAAGCGGTAGACGTGATCTGTCACACGAGTCACATGCTGACTTACTTGCAGGTGAAGTCGGCCCACCCTCGGACCTATGGGACTTGAACCTCGTGGTGATTGTGTGCAGCTCAGTGCTGCTGCTGGTCTGTCTTCTCAGCTGCATCTACATCCTCGTGAGAAGACAAAGGTACAGTTCAGCTACTTCAGCCCTGCGTCAGCATGCCATGAAGTTGTGTATCGAACGTGAAACTGTATCAGACTAATCCATTACACTGAAATTTAGTAAAAAAAAAGCTATATTTTTGCTGCGTAATGTTTCGTATGTTATGTATTAGGTACTAGCTTTTACCCGCAAATTCGTCCACGTAGATTTCAATTATCGTTATTTCCTTGGAATGTTTTAAAGGCTATAGCCGTGTTTCTATACAAAATTTGCCTTTCTGTCAAATGTTCTAGTAATTTTATTTTTAGATACTCCTTGTAGGCAAAGGTCTGTTCCCCAAAGAAGAGCCACGTACACTTGTCAGTTTTCGTAATATGGCGGTTTGTTTTTTTTTCACTTTTTAATTTTTTTCTTGAATTCGGTCTTTGCGATTAATTTGATTTTTTGGTAAACTATACTTTGGTACTTCATGCCAAAAACTAACTACAAATAAAATTATTCCTTCCTTGTTTCAATGTTTTTACAGGATTGCTTTAATTACTTGTATGAATGAAATCGTATACATCCTATTTTTGTATTTTGTCATTTTTGGAAGTTTGTTTCGTTTTTGACATTTATTTAAACATTATCTAAAAAATAAAAAAGTGTTCTAGTAAGGAATAATTTTATTTGTAGTTAGTTTTTGGCATGAAGTACCAAAGCTAATAATTTGAATTTAATATATGTAGTAGGTCTATAGATGGGCAATTTATGAAATAAAAACTGTAGGTGCCGCTACACCAGAACACCAAAAAAAGAAAAATCAATTTATAGTTTCCATTATTTTGGCATATATTTGTACTAAAGTTTCAAGCAATATTTTTTGTAGTGATGGGTTTTATTATGTAGTATAGTTTACCAAAAAATCAAATTAATCGCAAAGACCGAATTCAAGAAAAAAATTAAAAAGTGAAAAAAAACAAACCGCCATATTACGAAAACTGACAAGTGTACATGGCTCTTCTTTGGGGAACAGACCTTTGCCTACAAGGAGTATCTAAAAATAAAATTACTAGAACATTTGACAGAAAGGCAAATTTTGTATAGAAACACGGCTATAGCCTTTTCCGAGATAAAATCTATCCAGGACCAAACCTATATGTTTGCCAAATTTCATCATAGTCCGTTCAGTGATTGATGCTTGATTGAGTAACAAACATCCAAACATCCAAACTTTCTCATTTATAATAATAAGTAACATCGAAGCTGTCGAGTCGAGATGTAAGGATTAAGTCAACCCATTAAATAACGAGCAAAGAGGCATTCCATGTTAGTCTCCAGGGTTGCCAACGCATTGGCAGTGTTAAGATTGTACTAGTCTTAAGAATGCAATTGACTATAAGTCTCAAAAATAATTATTTCAGAAGCGGCAACCTCACCGAGTACCGCGACTCTATAACCGTCGACAACAAGTCCGAGAGCGGCAACCTCACGGCGCACACGTCGCACACCAACCTGGCCAACCTGGGCAACGTCGCCAACATGGCGGCCGCCAGCAAAGAGAACGCCATCAATGCGCAGAACAGGATCTACAGCGCGCCGCTGCATATGCGGAACAACAGCAAACATGGTCAGTGGAGCTTTATAGGGGTTAATCTGGGCAACCTAGGCTACGTGGGCAACGTTGGCAACGTCGCAAATATGGCGTCCACCAGCAAGGAGAATGTCATCAACATATCGTCACTGGAAAAGCAAAACTACTAACCACCAAAAGGGTCATTTCGAGAAAAAGCATTTTTAATGGATTTTTTTGTCTTTACACTGTCATAACTTTTTTTCTTTGGAATGAAAACGGAAGCTGTAAAGAGTAACATATCATGTTCTTTTTTTATCTGCACGAATCATTTATCGTATTGTACATGTGTTCAATATTTACGGAGTTACGTGTCGCTTTAGCATTAATGCTCTCAATCCTAAAAAAATGCTGGTAAGACAAAATTACTAACCTCCACATTAAAGTTTTAGGTAAGGAGTCAATAATTACGTACGATTTGTCTCATTTTACTTTCTCTTGAGAAAAAATACTTCCATGTATCAAAAAATATGTTAATCATAAGCGGAAAATACTAAAAGTCAAAAATACTATATAGAAATTTCAATGTCCGGGTGTACGCTGCTCGCGAGGTCGAGCCAGTTAGGTGAAACCCCGTTGGGGGAGGCCCAGCTAGCGACCTACGAGCTGAGCAGCGTCTTCATGGGTCTTCCGTGGGTGTCGACGTCATCGCCTTGTCGAGGTCGCGTGGGTAGGCCTCGCCGTCGGGGGGTCGCGCGTGCTGCGGTGCGATATCCCTCAGGTGGGGGAAGCGCGACTCGTCAGCTCGCGCGAACATCGACGTGGCAAGGCGTCCGATGAAGTCATCCAGGCTCTCAATCTTGAGGTCCCTCTGGATCGTGGTATTCCTCACGTAGCGGGGGGCATTTGTGGCGGCTCGCAGGGACAGATTTTGCTGAGAGTTCAGCTTTTTTCTGTGCCCTGCGGCCAGGAGGGCGTACCATGATGGTGCGGCGTACGTGAGGCGGGGGCGTATATATGTCTTGTAGACCCCGAGCTTCACACGCAGAGGGAGACTGGATTGGAGCACTGGACGTAGCAATGCTCTTGCTGTTCTCGCGGCGGCGACGACGGTCTTTGTGTGGGGACCCATGGTTAGTCTCTTGTCGATGGTGATCCCCAGGTATTTAACTACCGGGGACCACTGGATGTCAAGTCCGAGAAGAGTGAGTTGTGGAAGGCGGCGTATGCAGTTGCTCACGAAGATCGCTTGGGTTTTCGCAACGTTGACGGATAGCCTCCACCTGGAGAGCCAAGCTGGTAGGGCATCTAGTTGTCGCTGTAGCTTGATGACGGCGTACTCTGGCTTGTAAGAGGAGGCATAGTACGCCGCGTCATCAGCGTACAGGGCCAGGTGGGATCCGTCAACAACCGGTATGTCCGGTGTTAGGATATGTTGTTTTCCGTGTAGTTGCCGGTTTAGAATAGTTCCACTCCATGTCTTCCCGTGGATGTCGTAAGAGGCGACTAAGGGAATAAAGGCTTGTAGTACTGTTAGGCGATGGGCTTGCCAACTGTCACTAATACACTGGGAAACATCTTAGCCTACTTGTGCAAAATGTGGTTACAGAATTATCAAGAAGTTTTAAGACTTGTTGGTAATTCTTTAGCTCTGTCTACCCCACTATGGGAATGAAGGCGTGAGTTTACGTATGTATGTTGCGAACCGCTGCATAAACAAAACTATAGAAAACATACAAACTGACTAACACGTAGCACATACATAACCAGGGCAAGCTGGGCAGCGTGGACAACAGGCAACGTAACAAACATTTATTAGATTATTTGTTTGTTTATCGCCTTATTAATAATTACTGGCCCCATGACCTTTAACATAAGATTATAGAGACGATAATTCAACAATCACTAGGTATCTAAGAGGCCAGTAAATAGGTGTTTTACCTTATTCGTTTCTATTTTGCACTCGTAGCATCTTTCGTAGTTCAGCTGTCTGCAGGTCCTTATAAACCGTTGTTATATTTTCAGAGTTGTACGAGATAAGTCCGTACGCGCAGTTCGCCGTCGGGTTCCGTACGTTTGGGCACGTCGAGAACCAGGACTTGCCCAGCCGGCACAAGCACAGGTTCGACACAGGTCAGTCCCACTCCCACTAGGCAACGCCCACTATTTTATTAATTTATATTTTTATGGAAAAAAGGAGGCAAATAGTTATAGGGTCACCTAACAGTGAATGATCACAGCAAAGCAGAAGAAAATCGCAATGCCAAATTGAAAAAAAGGAGCCTTATTTTAAGGTCCCTAAGGATGTGTGCTCTAGGCGAATTTTTGCAGTACTGATACAATTGCTGAATTGCAACTGCAGCGCTGTAACAGGTCGCATCAATTAGGAAATACCGATGCCGAAAGTTAAGACCAGAATCACGACAAAAAAAACATCGAGAGAAATACACGGTGGTGAACGAGCAAGATCAGATAGCTAGAGAGCCTAGAGTCGAAGTGTATTCAATTCTAAAGTACCCGTCTTTAGAAAATACACTTCGACTCTTTAAGTTCTTTAGTGCTATTTAGTCGATTACAGAATTGGCTTAATGTGTTGAATTTCTTATGATATTTTTCCTTCTATTTAAAACAAGAATAAAGGCTACCACAATACTCATGTACCTTATCTTGTCTTATCTTATCTTAAGGGAATAAAGGCTTGTAGTACACTGGTAAACATCTGATTGTGCAAAATGTGGTTACAGAATTATCAACAAGTTATTAGAGTTGTTGGTAAATCTGTAGCTCTGCCTACCTCACTCTGGGAATGAAGTCGTGAGTTTATGTGTGAATGTATCTTATCTAGCTATATAGCTAGCTAAGTATTTAGTATACTAGTATCATTTCTGCCCCAATGCTAGGTAAAAGCCTCCTTCATACCTCTCCACAATTCCCTACCTAGTGACTGACGTTTACTTATTTGTTACAGAAACCAGTTTTCAAGTCTGCTCAGAGTCAGAGGACAGCGATAGCATATCAAAGTCAACTCTTAAGAGTGTGCCCAGAAGTAAGTTATAATATAAGTAAATATGTACAATTCATTTGACGTGTGGTTGCCGGCTTAGAATTGTGCCACTCCATGTCTTCCCGTGGAAGTCGTAAGAAGCGACCAGAGTTGTGACATATTTGAAATACTTGTATTTAAAATACAAATACAAAATACAAAATACGTATTTTGGATTTTGTACTTAAGTACTTTTTATTTAAAGTATTTTGTATTTTATTTGAAATACTATTCGAGACGTATTTTGTATTTGTAAAATGGTTTGTAAAATACAAAATACTTTTTTATTCTTAGCTTCATTTTTCTAAAGCATTCCGCGATTCAGTAAAAACAAAAAATGGCCACTAGTGGCGCAGCAGCTTTGAAAGTCTATGCGCAAAATGACAGATAAAACAAAACGGATATAAAACCTGACCAATAATATGTATATGAGGGACCCCTCTTGACAATCCTCAAAGTCACTGTTACGTTTTGCAGTGTTGGCAGCTATTTCATTATTTCTGTGTTGTTCGCTCGAAATGTCTTTAAAAAATGCCAAAACAAATTGTATTTAAACAATATGCCGTGTAGGCAATAATACGTTATTTTAACGATTCGTATTTAAGTGATTATGAATGTATAAATGTATAAATGACAAATAAAAATACAGAAATAGAAAAATATATTTATAAAAAACCGGTACGTAAACAGCACTACAAAAAAGATGTCATTGTGGGCATTGTGGCAAGTATGTAATATAAATATAAGCTTCGATCATATCATAAGTTAATTTGGTCGTTTTGTGTGCTAATTGACATTTAAATCTATTCTATGTTAATAAAAATCTTTAGATTTCAAAATTGTTTACTGTACAACTATAATAATAGTAAAAACATTTAAATCGGACTGTGACGTTTTTTACCATAAAGTATTTTATTTCAATAAAGTATTTTGAAAATACATATTTTGTATTTAGTATTTAAATACAAAAGGCAAAAGTATTTTGTATCTTGCATTTGAAATACTATATTAAAAAAGTATTTGCATTTTGTATTTAAATACTTTTCGAAAAGTATTTTGTACATCTCTGGAAGCGACTAAGGGGATAGAGGCTTGTAGTACAGTTAGGCGACGGGCTTGCTACCTGTCACTAATATACAATGTTAAACATCTTAGCCTAATTGAGCAAATTGTGGTTACAGAGTTATCAACACGTTTTTAGAGTTGTTGGTAATTCTGTAGCTCTGCCTACCCCACTCTGGGAATGAAGGCTAGAAGGTATGTATGTATGTATACTCGAAACTGTAATTAGATTCCAAAATCCTAACCTCAACCGACGCACATTCGCTGTGATTACTGCATTTTGGTTTAAGTGTAGGTATTTTTATCAATTAAACTGACCCTAATATTACTGGTTACACGAGTTCTCATTGATATGTTTATGAAATAATATTTTAATAAAGAAATAATCAAGATGGGAACTGTCAGATTTTGGAATCTAATTAGATTTTCGAGTATTTGTACTATTCAAATGTTTTCAGCATCTTGTGGGGCTCTGAAATAATTGGTTTCAGCCTGTAAGGTATTCTTTTAAGAACTCTGTATTATTAAGTAACTTGTTTTAAGTGGTCCCGTCAGAGCGTACAAACATTTTACGGTGTGTATTCTCAATTAGGAAGATTAACCGTCGCTCGTATGCTCGCTCACTCGATGGACCGATCGAAAAGAAGAGGCCGTAGTTAGTACAACTGGGTTTTTTATTAGTTGTTTCTTTTCAATTCACGAAGTTCTGTCCTAGCACTTAATGTTGCGTAGTTGACGTACAATTTGAAAACAAGGCGCGTCTTCGTACATTAATAAAATATTTAAAAATCAGAAATAGAATCGATTTTACTCAGATTTATTCATTAAAATAAATATCACTGATAAGGTTCACACAAATTGATCTACTTACTCTCAAACTAAGTTTTAGTCTTAAGCTATAGGTATCAACTTAACAACGATAAACATACAATAATACTCGTACATATACTTATATGTAGAGAAATAAATAGATACTTAAATACATAGAAAACACTCAAGACTCAGGAAACACACATATACATAATAATAATCTCTTACGATAAGGGTAACGATGAGCGTAACCTAAGGGTAGTTTTTTGATACGTTAATTAATTAAAAAAAAAAAAAAGATATTCATTTACCAAAATACGTAAGTAGTACATGTTTATATAAATAAATAAGTAGGTACTTAAATAAAATATTTATTTTTTATTTTTCAGAAACATGTCGGCAACCCCATCACAGGTAACTAGATATCGAAGAATTGTCTTTTTAAATGGCGAAGGAATCAAATTCCACGGACCATTTTCAGGTGCCAAATTTTCTTAAAACTATAATGTTTTTAATTTGAATGTATGTACCTTTAAAATTTGTTAACAAATGGCACAACTTCAAATTGTTTAAGATTTTAAATAATGTCATCAAATAAATCGAGACGGTTAAGGCTGGGTATTTTGGCATCGAGTAAAAAACAATTAATTTATTACGTTGATTTTTAAGACCTTTCCTAGTTTATTTACCTTATTTATGTTTCTACCTAAGTTATTTTATGACAAGTGACAATCTTACTCCAAAATCTAAATACCTGGCCTTAAGTTTTTCAAACCCCTATGTGCTTTAGTGTAATATTCATGTAGTGTATAATTTACATTTATGACGAAAAGGCAAGAGATATACATGAATAAAGTATTTAATATTGTAAAAGTAAGTTGGGTCAAGCATTAACCCAAATGTAAATATACCGCAAGGACTAGAGATATTTATCGTTTAAAATTTTATCGTTAATATTGCTAGCTTACCAAAAATAATAGTCAACTACCACATTGTGGTTTTCCAATCAAGTAACTTAGCCTAATAAATAACATATAGAAACCTAGTCCACGCACAAACGTTCTCAGAATGCGACGTGTCTAGCTCGCAATTTTGTCCCATGACATCAAATCACAAGAAAAATTACGTCAATTTTATTATTACACATATGTGGTCAACACTTAGTCCGCGAATTAACCTACTAGATGACGATCCGTGCGGTCTGTCGTCCGTCATTGTCTACTTACGTAGACAAGTCCTGTTTCTGTCTGACACACACACACACACAGACACACACATACACGCACACTCACATACGCACACGCACACGCACGCACATTCACACGTACACGTACACACGCACGCCCACACACTCATACAGTGGCTAGACTGGACGCTTAACTCTGACGAAAATCATTGTAAAAAAACTGACAATATGCATGGAATTGACATCAGCACTCGATGCGACAACTGGGTTATAAAAAAAAAAACTCTCGATTTTTAAATTCTAATTCCAAATTTTAAGAGTCCAATTTCATTAATTTTGTATTTGAACCACTAGTTTTGTTTTATTCTTTATTTATTTAGCAGACATTTTATGGATGACATGATTATTTAAATTTTGGGATGGCATTTTCTAATAAATTACAACAATTCAATGATAATCTTCAAGCGGTTTTCGCCTAACCCGTAAGATACACGTAGGAGGGCTTCAAGCCGAAAACAAAAGTCAAACCGAGTCAAATAAGTATCCGAAATAGATAAATATTTCAAAAACTTGATAATGCAGAACGGTTTTAAAACCCTCTTCCTGGAATTGGTTTTCGAATTACAGTAATGTTAAATATACGAACAATCAATCTTAAACACACATTTTCCATTGCGATAATGTTCTCGCCATCATTATATGGCGATATTAAGGGGGCTGAACATTAATAAACTATAATTGTGTCGTTTGAAAAAGTGTCGTAAAATAGCGACAAAGATTATGTAGAAAATCGGAATCAAAACAGAAAGCGTCATATTGCTAAATTAGGACAAACGTTTCAATAGAGTTTCACAAAACTGTGTATACCGCGGTTTACCCGTTAATGATAATAAATTTCTGCAAAGTGATACGTTTTAAAGTTATATTCTCTCTTTAACATTATTAATTGTATTAAGCTTATAACGAAATTAACAAGCAGAAAGCCCTAATTTAGTCATTGTAAAATTTGTATGTAAAATAATTTATAGTTATTTTAAGTACACGAATTGTATGCTCGTAGCGAAATGCTAAAAAATATCTTCAAGAAGACTGATTATTCGTCATAACGATGGTTGTTTGGTTTCATATACAATTGATCTAGAGTTAATTAATAAATGTTAGATAAATTACGTGTGTTTTTTTATACCTAGTACCTAGAAGCCATTTTTCCAACCCGTAAAATTGATACTCCGTAGGTAAGTGAAATTATGCATTATCATCATCATCATCGCGCGTGATATGCTCCATGGTCTGGGACTCCGCACCATATCTGCATATGATATGACATGACATGACATAAACAAAAATAATTTATTTTCTGTGTAATCGCCATACGAATAAATAAATAAATAAATCATCATCATCATGTCAGCCGAAAGACGTCCACTGCTGGACATAGGGCTCCCCCAATGCTCACCACTTAGACCGGTTTAAATAACTTCTGTCAAAATTTTCTTTCTTGAGGCTACTTTTTTTTCAGACTGTACTTTTTTACCCCGTGTGGTTGCCGGGTTAGAATAGTGCCACTCCATATCTTCCCGTGGATGTCGTAAGAGGCGACTAAGGGAATATAGGCTTGTAGTATTTACTGTTAGGCGATGGGCTTGCAACCTGTCATTAATACGCTGGTAAAGATCTTAGCCTATTTGTGCAAATTGTGGTTACTGAATTGTCAACAACTTTTTGAAGTTGTAATTCTGTAGCTCTGCCTACCCCACTCTGGGATTACAGGCGTGAAGGTATGTATGTGTACTTTTTGGCAGTCATCAGCTGCTTATGGCGACTATACTAACGAGTCAAAACTCGGTGGGTCTAGGTTAACTACAATGGAGATTCTGTTGCTACCTTCCATCATCAGAACAGCTCTGTCCCATTAACCTACCGCCAAGTAACATCATTCGCATGGTGAGGGGATAAGACAACCGGCGATATAACTAGCATAGAGGTATTCCATCTTAACCCTTAGGTTTAGCAACACATTTGTGTTTCTAGGATTGCAGTCTTAGGCACTTGTCCCACCAATAGCGAGTAAGCGATTAGCTATCGGCTATTTTCTCGCCAAAGAAACGAACAAAATATAAGGATCCTGTGTTAGTAAAAGAGACACGTATACTAATCGTTCATCGCTGGCTGTTCACACTGCCGGCGAGAACACTCGCTCTACTAGTTTGTCGCCGCGATAAGAGCGATAAGATAAAACTAGCTCAGCGATACTCGCTCGGCGATACTTGATACTCACTTGGTAGTTAGAACTCAAGCTGCGATACCAAAGCGGTGATTTTACGACGTGGATTTCAGTGCAGATATTTGCTATGAATTTGAGCAAAGCATTTGAGCTGCCATTGTTGTCTAGTTCAGACGACGATGATGATGAATTGTAATTGCACTCGAACACTCGCCTATAGCCGAGCGACAAAACTATTGGAGCTAACACTCGCTTCTCGTCGCTCGTTCACTCGTTTCTAGTTTATTGTTCTACTCGTTTATCGCTCATCGTCGGCGGTGGGACAAGAGCTTTAAGAATGCAAATATCGCTAGGTACCATCAGATCTAACTGCAAGATTTGATTAAACTTACCTAATGCCAAATAGTTAAAAAACGCTCCTGACATGAAATATTATTTATTAGACTGACATTTTTTTTGCAAGACAATGCATTTCACTCTGGCGTTTTTCAAAAGTGGATTTTTGCGACAAAAAAATAACTGTAATCAACAGTGGATGGATGTAGCATTTTGTCTTTACTTTATCAATAAACCAAACATAACCGCCTGGTACCGGATCGGCTAAAAGGTGACGTGATTGAACTTGCGTCAAACAAATCAGCTCTAGGTACGTAATTATTAGTTGCCGCGAATACTCGCTATTATTCGGTATTCGGCATTAGGTACTCGTCATTTTTTTGATATTCGTCGAATACCGAATAATAGCTAGTATTATTCGGCATTCGGCGAATAGTCAAATGATTCTGCAAAGCCGTTGTTCCTGCTTTTTTTGCTGCTCTACTTATTTTTACACCACACAAAACACATTTTGCACTGTTCTCTTCCTCTTCAAAATGTAGCCAAACATGAGATTTTTTTTCCTGGGTTTGGCATGATTGTTCTTCTTTTTAAGTAACACTTTAACTAATTAAGTAGGTATTCATCAAGTCTTTAATTCCATAGCAATTTTCAAATAAGTATAGAAATAAAAAATAAAAAAACGTCAACCGATGTCGAAAATCAAATAACAAATCCATGCCGCCTATCCTAAACACAAGCGTATTGATTGAGCGGGAAATCCCCTACAATAATAAACGCTGGGTTATACAAAACGGGGTATTCCCCGTAAACTATGTACAAGAAAAGGGTTGCCACTTGCCAGCGTTTAAAAATTGAAAATTAAATTTACTACATATATGTAGGTATGTATAACATGAAACAGAGATCTTTAACTTTATTGTTTTCTTTTGCTCACAACCTTAGAAGAAATTAGAAATATTTTTAATGTGTTTAATGTTTTTTTTATGTCGAATAGTAATGTCGAGTTATTCGACTATTCGCCAAAGTGAATGGCGATTAATCGGTATTCGACTATTCGCTATAACCACTATTCGCGGCAACTCTAGTAATTATTAAGGGCAACGCAGAATTACAGTCGAAATGTTCATCGTATTAAAACAAATACTATCAAATTTCTCTTAAGGTTGCATACATAAGGTTGTTTATAAGTTGCTGTGCCCTACAGGGTCCATAATGAGCTCATAACTTTTGAGTTCCTTTAAGTACCACCTATGTATACTTTATAGACCGCAATAAATAATTGAGTATTGAGTACATTGCTGACACACTTGTAAACTGTAAAAGGCTTCCACAAACCAACAGTTGGAATGACAGGTGGGGAGGGACGCATGTTGGTTTCAATATGAAAGTTTAATATGACTCTCATTCGAACAGGCCCGGTGTTCCAGGCGGTAAGAATCATATCATCTTTGATCTTAACATATATAGTGTTTGTCAACGTTTTGATAGCTCTTATTTACTTAACAATAGTGGTGTCAAAACAATATCATAACATGTCAAAGATGATATGGTTTTTACCGCCAGGAATAGAGACCCAGATAGCGTCTAAGTCTAACTCTGATACGAAGCTAGTATTTGCATATTTAGCTATTATAATTAGCTGTTTTGATGCAAGTCAAACAAACGACAAGTGCGCGGTAACGCGTGACAAACAATGTCAATGTTTTGCTAGTTATACCGTCTACGTATTGCGATTATCTGACAAATACACCAAATAAACGAATACGCAAGTGTAGTGGCACCATTAGGTAATATACCAGTACAGTCCGCGCGCGAGTTGAATGCAATCGGGGCCCGAGGTGAAGGGCGCCACGAGTCTTCTCTCCCGCCTGCACTACACTGTATAGCGCCGTCCCGTTCTAGCGCACTCCTAAGCTCAACATTCAACTCGCACACGCACTGTAAATTACTCTTGCTACCTAATGGTGACACTTCACGCGGCGCTCAACATAAAAAAGGTATAATTATGAAATAAAAAATAAACTTCATATCAATGTCTTCTTTAATCCAATTAATAAAATAGGAATGTAAGTACATGTGATAACATACGATTGGGCACTGGCCCTCGTGATTTCTAGTAATAAGCCTCCATTTTGATCTAAGCTTAGGTACAAATGCTAAAACAGTTTCCTTATGTATTAAAGAAGCAGTTCAAACTATACAGAAGTTATACAATGAAGGACAGACAGCAAATAAACAAGGAAAAAACACTTGGGATTCGAAAACAGAGCAGGCCAAGCGGGCTCACACTATACATAATAAATATATGTATAATAACATTATACCGTCGGTGATACTGCAAAACCACGTAACTAGCAAATTTGTGATAGAGCAAAATAAACCTTACCGTCTTACTGAAAAGGTACATTTTGCTCCTTATTAAAAATGTTACTTACGTGGTTTTGCAGTATCGCCGACGATACGTCCCTTTTACTGCACTTAACTACGCTGGCTACTGGTTCATACTATACCGCCCATATATGCATCATAAACATACATCGTTATCGCGGGAGCAAAAACGATTTGACAGTAGTGAAAGATTATGACAAATAGGCAAAAACAGAAGTGACACTCGTATCGAGAAAAAATTATACCTACGAGTTCAAAATGTATAAATTTTCTTTCAAATATCTTCCCTCCGTACTTGACTTGATCAGTAGTACATATTTAAAGAGATCCTAACGTCAACCTCTCAGTCACTTTTCCTGCTACTTTAGACATTTGTTATTCTTGATTGATTTGATATGTACAGGAACATACAAAAATATATCTAAATTACATATGAGTACAAATAGAAAACATATATTCAAAAAGTTAAAACTATTTTTGGAAAAAAAACTGAATTTGACATAAATAAAAAAAAAATAAGTTTGACTAGTTGACGCGTTTACTCAGTGCAAGACAAGTTTCATTGACCGTTTCCAGCGAAAACTTCGTGCTAGATATGAAGAACTTCTTAGAGTCTTAGAGTGTTTAGGCAGAATATTCAATTTATACTAAATATACATTCTGTTATATGTGTTCTTTAATAGATTTGTTTTTGCTCCCGCGATAACGATGTATGATCATAAAAGTCGCCAGCACCAGCCCAATTCTTTGATTTAGGGCATTAAAAGTAAAATCTGGCAACAGCGTGCAATTTTGGGATAGCTTTTGTTATGGTCCTTGTATTTTTGGTGTCGTCTTTCTAACAGAACAACCGTCTCTATCAAGCAACTTGGTTACTACTCCCGTATAAGTTATTAACAAACAAGATCAGGTAGCATTAACCAACCAAATGTGTTATCCGATTTGTTGTATATTTAGTTTCATTGGGATCATTATAGAGCATGTTGTAGCTAAATCAAACTAGGGGTGCATTTGCGTATGTATGTTAGCATGTACGTACCTATACTATAGGATAACAATTAGCATCTAATTCAAGCGTTTTTTTTTGGAAATAAATGTAACACACACAAACATGCAAACCCAAAATGACAGTACCTAAGTAACATTTACACAGACTTGAAAACACGAATTGAATTAAATACTTACGAAACAGTTTTCCTTTAAGCTACCACTTTCTAACCATTTACAGATTACAGTACCCTCTCCAAACTCTGTCACATAAAAATGAAATGATAAAATCGATGAATTCACACCTAATACAAAGAGATCAAGATCATCTGGTTTTACACAACGGTTCTTAAATAAGGGAAATTGAACTTCAATGCTTTGGGCAAACAATACACATTCCACTAGCATTCATGTATATTGTTACGCGTCGGGTTTTACGAGGATAAACGCCGGGTCTTTCCCGACGTAAAGGTATTGAAACCTACACTAGTATCTGAGACCACTGGCGACCTATTTAAAAAGCGCGTCTGTAACTAGGTACACAACAAGCAACAAGGTTTTTCAAACAAATGCACGGAATGCACCACTTCTACAAAGTAGGAAGGACTCTTCTTGTATTTAAAGGAACCTCTCCAGTCGCCTTCACAAGAGTCCTAGCTTCCATTCAGCCGGAAACAGGCTATCAAAAAAACATTTAAACAATCTAAGTACATCGCACGATTAAATCACAATGTTAGAAAGCTAACGATAGTTTCAACAATTCCAGTGAAATAATAACTAAACTTTATCCATAACTTCCTGAATCCAGTCTAAATATGTGTAAACGCTAGTGTAGATACCCGGCTTGCCTTCCGTGCCACAGACCACGAAGCCTTTACTCGTCACGCCGGCTAGCTCCTTTGTGTTGGTGCTCTCTTTGGACTCAACTAAAGGCCCTCCAGAGTCGCCTCTGCAAGAATCTAAGCCATCTTCACCTCCTGCGCATATGATGTCGTGGGATAGTTCCGTATGCGTGTACGCATCTCGGCATTTAGCGTCCTCCCATAAAGGAAGAGGGATATCTTTCTTGATGTCACTAAACTCGACAGTCTTTGGTATCTCTCCCCAACCAGTGGTGGTAAAAGTGGTGTTTACTGGATGAGCAGAGGGCAGGCAGATTGGGCGGATGAAATCTGTAAAGAAGGAAACCGGAAATTATGATTTACGTCAATAGGATAAAAACTGTAAATTATATTAAATTCAGTTAAAGGGAAAAACCAAAGCTTTTTAAATGTCAACCGCAAACCGACTAAATATAAATTAAGAAACATAACTAAGTCCTTTACATAATATAACAGCGTACCTAAATAATGAGTAGGCAATATTCTCGGGGTAACTAGCTACCAATGGGAACATTAATGATAGTATTATACCTAAACAAAGTTCAAACGAGCAAAAGTTACCAGAATATAAGGATAAAACCACAGATAATACTCAAATTGTAATAAACCGAGACCTACACATAAATTGACACATGTATAGCTACATCTTAGGTTCTAAATTTACTTGGGATATCTTCAAACTTTTGAATGATAATGACGAAAATAACCATCAGGTTGACAGAGTAAATACGAGCTCCTTGTTGCACTGGTAAGTTTGCAATTCGGTCTGGTTTTGAGGTATATTTGCCGTTAAAATGATTAAGGATAATCTCTCAACTTACTTGTATACGGGACGTCACTGTCAAGGGTCAAAACCGCGATGTCATGGCTCGCGCCGTCGTACGCCGGGTGGATGGTGATCTTCGACACGCCTATACTCTTCACATCCTTGGAACATACACCATCTACGCAATCCTCTTTCGTCCTTAAGTCGTATTCTCCTACTCGTACTTTGTACCTGAAAAGAATACAAGAATTCAGTTTGTGTCCAAAGACAAAGCTAATGACCACTAAAGGAAATATATTAAAAAATAAGCCAATTCGGATTATCAACAGCCGAAATTACTATCTTCTGTGTTAGAGAGATTCCTATAGCTTTACCGAGCAATCACTTGAAGGTTTTGTTTTAATATTTAATATTACTTTTTTTCATTTTCATTTTTCAATAGGTATGTCGTCATTCATACATTAATTAACGCCTTTCGTATCAGTTGAATATGAGTATGAAATTATAGAATTACTTCCAATATTCAACATTATGAACAAAAAAAAAAACTGATCGTTGTATGTTTTGTTTTTCTTTTAAACTTTATAAAAAAGCAAACTAGGAAAAAACAAAGACTCTAGGAAATAAATGTATCGCCATGTTACTTTCTCTTTAGTAAAAAGAAAGTAACGAAAAGAAGAAAGTAACAAAAAATAACAAAAGTAACAAAAACAAGGATCGATTTAGAATTGTTTAGATAATGTTATACAAGGCCAAATGAATGAAAACCAGCAAATCAACTTACATATCAGCCTTAATCATAACACAATGCGCTGCCGTAACTACATGTCTGCTGCTGACTAGTGTGCCCCCACACCTGTGCTCCGTCTGCCCCCCTCGCCTATAGTACTCAAGGAGTACTAGCCAGGGGTTCCGGTGGATCAGGTTCGGGCTCGCCTCTACGCCGCACTGGTACCCTGTACGCGGACAAATTATTAGTCAACATTGGTTAAAAAGCTTGGACTATTTGGTGGGGAATTGTTGTCATTTTTTTATAATTTTTTTTTAGTTTTTAATTATGAAAATTTGCGATGAGAATTTTTCGGAAACATCCAAGAACAATTTAGGTAGGTATGTGTATGGAAAGATAACATTCACAATTCACAATGATCTCGGATATTTATACTTAAGGTGAAACTAAAATATTCAAGTTTTGATCATGTTGCCAAATACAGTTCAAAGAGCACACTATTTAAAAAAAATAAAAATACGGAAAGACTTACCATCAGGTCCAGCTAAATGCAGCCCCTCGACGGCGAGTATCGTGGCACAAATCATAATAGTAATTAGAAAAGAGAACATTTCGCTTCGGAAATTTATGTATCTTTTTTCAGAAAGTTATAGAATAAAGTTAGTTAATTATTGGTGGACTAACTACTAAGGTTCTAAAGAACCATATTGTAGTCCCACCACTGTGCCGACTGAAAGCGAACTAACGCTCCGGAGCTCTTGCGTGATATAAGTATACAGGAACAATTTTCCTTATGTAACGTAAGTTTCCTCAACTATGACGCTTGAATTAATATGAAAAATTACCCAAAAATTAATTATATGACAATTAATTAGTTTCTAGAAGTTTCTTAATGAGGTTTCTAAAAGTTTATAGGTTTAATACAATATTCTTAATTCAATTTTAATCATGCAATATTATTTAAATGATCGCAAATGGACTTCACAAAAAGTACCGTATAAGTATGAACGGTTTGAGAGCTGATATTATACTGGAACGAAATTTCACGCGACCCGCCTTGTTACTGTGTCAAATGTCTCGAACTTTACCGCTGGCAGGGTGATTAGCTGAGTAAGCCTGAAAACGATTGCAGCGCTCGACGACATAGGAGAAATTGGAACTCGCAAGAGACAGGACAACGTAGTGTACCTACGTACAATTAATTTTCTCGAAATGAAAACCCTGTAATTCAAAAAGTAATGGCAGTTAATAAGAGTATAATAATGGAACTATGCAACAATTAAATAATATCCTGTTGTGTGGCAAAATATTTGTATTGTAATTTTCTTTTGTGTTACTCGTACCAAAGACGAATCGGAAACAAAAAAGGAATCTCAAACAAATATTTTAGGATGCAGGAAATTATGTATTGTTGCAGTTTTATCTTCGCTACGTACTCGCCATTTTTTTATAATAAGGTCTTTTTTTTCAAAATGGAATTCCAAAATTTTTTGAAGTTCTTATTTGGTCAAATACGCGTTTCAAGTAAACATATATTGCAGATTTACAAAAATTAGTTCTACTTACCACATTGTTGCTTCTCACTGGTCTTTAAGATGCATTTTTGCATATTTTTCGAAGGTAACTAGTTAATGGCAGCAAAGTTAAAAACAATACCATAACTATTTTACCAAGTAGAATAGAGGCCAGCTCCCTGAGGGTAAATGGATATGACCCATAGACATTTGCAATCTTAAGACTGCGATCTTAAGACCCCAAAGTATGTACATTTAGACGTAATCACAGACTACTAAGCAGTACTGCGTTATTTTTCTTTTTCCAGACCCAACCTAAACCCTACGTTTGTACTATGTAGAACAATAAACATACTTAAAATCAGAAACAAATACTTAAATGCACAGAAAACACCCATGATCCAGAAACTCGCGCTCATCTCACAAATATTTACCTTGACTGGGAATCGAACCCGGACCGCTAGCTTCGTAGGCAGGGTCAGTACAATCTAGGGTAAACAACTGCGTCGTCAAGAATACAAAAGTTCCCATTCACACTTCTACCAAACAGGGGCAAACGTAACATGCAAACTGGAACGTGTTTACTCCACACTTCTTAACTTTCTCTATCTTGAAACTACCTTCTTATCCTGTTTTTAAAAATTACAATAATAGGAATAATAGGAAAGGAAAGAAGGTACTAATTAACGATAAATTGAACCAAGCATTTGATAAACCGGATATATATATAATAATATTTCCTGCCGTCGACAGGATACTTATTTTATTTGATGAGAGCCATGGAAGCTTATCTATTTGATGCATCCGTGTAAAGACTATACATTAAATGGCAATAATCCTTCTTTATTTATTTATTTTAGACGCACTGCTACCTCTGACTGCGATTTTATAATTTTCTTTTGTAGTAAATATTTCGCAAGGATCAGACGCGTCAACTTCTTTGTTAAAAAAATAATGAACGAGATTCTAGGCGACCATCTTATCCATTAACCTACCGCCAAGCAGCAGTGTTCGCATTGTTGTGTTCCGGTTTGGGGATAAGACAGCCGGTGAAATGACTAGCATAGAGGCATTCCATCTTCGGCCTCAGGGTTGGCAACGCATTTGCAGTCTTAGGATTGCGGTCTTGTGAATGCGAATGTCTATGGGTCACAGTTTCCACTTACCATCAGGTGGCCTGTGTGCTCGTTTGCCTTCCTATGATATAAAAAAAAAAAAAAAAAGATATCGTTTTTCACGTGTTATTATATTGTCAACGTTTTGATAGCTCTTATTTACTTAATTGTAATGGGGGCCGAGTTAAAAACAATACCATGACAGGTCAAAGACGATGTTTTTTACAGCCTAGAACAGAGGCCCAGGTCAACTAAATATGGCAATCTGATATGCGAACGCTGGTACTTTAGCTGGGCAATTGCTAGCGAACTGTAACCGTAGCAGTTGCAGTAACGAGCTTCTAGCGGATAACAGGCTCGCGAGCCGCGGACACATCACGATGTTACGTGCAACACTGGCTCGCGCCTTTTGGTTTTCATTGGACTATTTTATTAAGCAGGATCATACATAACTAAGCGTAAATGTCAAATTAGGATGATCAGGCAAGAAATAAATAGGTACCTAACTAGTAGTTGGATATTTTTTTATTTTTGTTTAAATTAAATTAAAACAATTAAATAAAAAATATCAAAATTGCGGGTGGTAGGACCTTGTGCAGGGGCCGTCCGGATCGCTACCACCATCTTATCCATTAACCTACCGCCAAACAGCAGTGTTCGCATTGTTCTGTTCCGGTTTGATGTTTAATGACTAGCATAGAGGCATTCCATCTTAGTCCTCAGGGTTGGCAACGCATTTGCAGTCTTGTGAATGCGAATGTCTATGGGTCACAGTTTCCACTTACCATCAGGTCTGTGTAATCGTTTGTTTTCTCTATGCCATAAAAAAAGCCGCTGACTAGTCGTTTGCTTATTAAAAGTTAAATCCCGGACTGGTGAAATGAATCATCATTTTCCAGATAATTGACAATAATGTAGAATTATACGTCATGCGTAGGTAATATTAAGTAAAGATATGTAACTCATGCCACCACGGACCTACCTTAAATAGGTAGGTAATTAATAAGTAATAAAGAATATCAGAGGACAATTAGCAATATGCATGTTGCATTGCGGTAAGTTTGTTTTAACAAACTTTTATTCTCTTTTATTTTTCTTTAGTGAAGTGAAGTGATCATGGACACCTGCAACACCTGGAGAGGAATTGCACGCATTGCCGCCCTTGAAGAGGCTATGCTCGTCTCTTGAAGGTCCCCAAGTCGTAGTGGTCCGGAAACACGGAAGCTGATTCTATAAAACTGTCGTCGTGTCTTCGAAAAACCTTATCTAAATGAAATGATAGGAATACCAAGGAGAACTTATTTCCTTTTTTCTTCGCGTTTTTTTGTCTTAAAAATGAAGTTCATACCAAATGAGTATGACTATTAAACTACTGACAATGATTTTGACCAGCCTAAATTTTAACACAGATTCTCTTAGATTTTTGTTATTTCTCAAAATCTGTAAATAATGAATACATAATTTTATTTTTCCCATGTAAAATAGGTAAGCGGTCGAGCGTCGTTTTTTGATTTCACAGGAACATCACAGAACAAAAATGAAATGTGCAGATTAAGATTAAGACCTTTCATGTAACACCCCATTTCAACCCACTTTAGATAGCATTTGTAGTTGCTGAGAAATCCACCTGTGACATACAGACAGACAGACAACGAAGTCTCACCATAAGGGTTTGTTTTTTATCATTTTGGTACGGAACCCTAATAATAGCATTGAATTTGAGGAACTCAACTAACTACTCTACCTTTAGACGACGCGCTGGCCTAGTTGTTAGTGACCCTGCCTACGAAGCTAGCGGTCCTGGGTTCAAATCCCGGTAAGAGCAAATATTTGTGTGATGAGCGCGAATATTTGCTCCTGAGTCATGGATGTTTTCAATGTATTTAAGTATAATATTTCTCTATATAAGTAATTATATCGTTGCCTAGTACCCATAGTACAAGCCTAGAGCTTAGTTTGGGACTAGGTCAATTGGTGTGACATTGTCCCCTGATATTTATATTTATATTTAGTGGTGTGTCAGCTGAGCTTTAAGATGGCGTTTAAATATGAGCTGGAACATTTTCTTACGAAGGAGGAAGACAGGGAAAGAAAGAGAGAGAGCGAGTCATATCTGCATAATCGTATTAATTTACGCACAACGGTGCAGGTGTAGTGGGGACTTTTTATCGGACATCGACACATTTCCCAGTATTGTATCGATATATAATGTGGCTAAGGCCGAAATTCTAAGCCGTAAAAACCATATCGTCTCTGACCTGACAACGTACTTATTGTTAACGTTTTAATAGCTCTTTTTAACTTGAAAGTTAATAAGACCGAGCCGGCCGATCGGCCGAGGTAATACAATACCATAACAGGTCAAAGACGATATCGTTTTCACCGCCTAGATTAGAGTTGCGTACAAGGAAATGGTGGTGAAATTGTTTTTTCCGTTGTGATACATTGTGACACAATTTCTATTACTGTATCAGTATGTACTCATTAATAGTGACAAATCAATGATGATGACTAGGGTTAGGACTTTTGGTGGCATAGTGGTTCTAGAATCCATGGAGTCGTTATTTCCTAATTATTATAACACGTGACACTTTGATTTTGACCTTCAGCATGGTCATATTTCAAAATGAACTAAATATATTTTTAGTTCAGTTTATCCACACCTACTAATATTTGCTTGTTTGTAAGGCTTTCACAGAGCAAAGATATCCTCCGTACCAAAATTAATTTAAATTGGCTTAGCGGTTCAATAAAAAAATGAATTTTGAAATATTAAAAACCGAAGGTCAAAATCAAAGTGGTGTGTATTTTAATAATTAGGAAATAGCGACTCCATGGATTCTAGAACCACGATATGCCACCAAAAGTCCTAACCCTAAAAATGCTCCTTGCGTTATGAAATAATTCGTCTAATGCGAGATCAAGGCATATTTCACTTTTATACAGGGTGGCCCATTTAAATCGGCCAGTATGGGAAAGTCTGAAAAGACATACGAAGATCTCTTCTTAGGAACCATGTAATCGATTTTAATAACAAAAAAACTGCATTCATACATTTAAAAAAAATCTGTACTCAGTTCGGGAATCGAACCCGGTTGTTTTAAAAAAAAAAAACTTGCACTATTTCTATTTAGATATCGATTGTGTGTGTAGGTCTTAAGCAGTAAATATGTGTATGAAACATGATGTATACAATTAATAAAATGCTTTGCTTTCACATACATTAATTTATTTTAGTAGGTGTTCGAAGTGACCACCGTAACAATATGCTACTAATTTCACCGGTATCTCAAATCCGATATCCACTGTGACGTCATGTAACATGTCGGCCGTATAAACTCCATGTTAAATTCTGTTTTGCTGGAAAGAAATGGGAACAAGTATTTTTAGCTTATATCTTAGTTATTTTTATAGCTATAAAAAATGACTTAACTGTTTATTACAGCTTGCTTTTGAATTGTAATCATAATGTTGTCGTTAACAGTTCATACTGTCAAACGAAAAAGAGCTAAGTAGAAAAATAACCTTATCGTAAAGATATTCACACTGCGGGCAACTGGGATTTTTTCCAGCTATCCGCAGTGTGGACAACTGGGAATAAAAAAGAATTTAGGTGGTCAACTGGGAATTAAAAAAACCTAGTATACCTTGTCTACGTTAAAAAAAATTGGCCAGCGATAAGGGCACCGCTTGCGCACATGATGGGTTTACATGAAGGTCACAGTCAGTCGACATCTGTCTCTTGTACGGTGCGGACGCGTTATAGTGCTCCTCTCTTTGTATTGTTGTTTTTGTTTATTGGACGGTTTTCCGTTAAACCTGTGACTCGGCTTGTTTATCAGACGGTTTTCTGATAACGAACGAACACATATTTAATTTAATAATTGTTTTCAATAACATATCGTACTGTCAGATCAAAAGTGTAGTAACTCAAAATACAACTGTATTTTAAAATCAACTTTAATACAACGTGTATGAGCTTGAAACAAAACTAACAATGATTTTGTGTGTGTGTGCGTCGGGGGTTATAAATATTATCTACTATCAGATCAATTTCGGGCCTAAACAATATTGTTTGTATGAGATAATTTATCCTTTAAAATAATTGACACCAGGAAAAAAAATTAGACCGGGTTCTGAAAAAAATCATGCTTGAATTAATTGTGAAGCGCAGGTAAAATCACTTAGCTGTCAAAATAAATTCATACTTTAGCTCCGGGCGATAACATTTCTCGATAATTAAGAAGTAGGTCTGTTAATTTGTTTTTTGTTTTTAAAATTTGTTTCATTCTGAGAAATATTTTCGAATACCTAAAGGAAAATCGTAACAATCGGACAACAAATCGGAAAAACTTTATCGCATTTTGAATGGAAATTTTCAGCTTTACAATATTTACCGATAAAACAAATAAATTAATCTCTTCTGACTAAAGAGCTTAAATACTGCATGGTCTTTTCTACGTCACATCTAGTGCTAGCAAATCGCGGTTACAAACTTAATGACGTCATTCCTGCCGCTCTAGTCCAATGCGGGCGTAGCAAACACTGACAGTTATCTAAAAATCTATCTATCCAAATAATAAAATAAAAATTGTCGTATTTTGAGACAAACCTTTATAAGCATGATTATTTAAAAAAAAAAAAAATTTACATAACTTTGCTAATAACTTTTATGTACCTAAGTAAATTGGAACTCGAAAAAAAACTTACTATCAAAAAAAACATTTTCATACAGGTTCGCTTCGGGCGTCATTAAATAAAACATTTGAAGTAGGGGACAATATTCATTTTAATTTACCAATTTAATCAATACATTCTTTTCTTAACGTTACATGCGATATAGTTAGCACAGTGAGAACCGTAGTGATAATAACAATCATTTAGAAAAAACAGAAAAACTCATAATTAGTACAAATTATTTTTGTCCTAATGTTACCCGTTTTGATTTACCATTTGTCTTCAACAGATTTACAGCTGAGTCAGGTTTCGAAAAATAGTATAAAAAACAAAGAAAAGGCGAAAAAAAATCAAAGATAAACCATAGTTTAGTCAAACGTAACGATAGGTATATGAATAAAAATAAGAATTTACGGCGGTAATAAAATGTATTTGCAATACTGCTGTAAAATTCAAAGCTGCATTAAAAACATATAAGGGGACAAAAATCACGGATACCGCAATGATATATAAACATTATTCATAATTGCATTCGTCATCCAAATACTACAAAATACAATTATTACGAGCACGAAAAAGTGAAACTTAGCATTAAATAAGCGTTGAATTTCTTTATTTTTTCGTAATGACGTACAGCATCCTTAGTAGGTAGTTTTATCTATGAATATTCTGAGGTAGATTCAGATTTCACATTTGATAGTTTAATGCTTAGAATAGAATCCACGGGACTGCCATTGTATAAGTTGGCTTTTTGTGTATTTTGGTTATAGGTTTCGCTTCTGTCACATTTTTTTTACTAGGCTATATGACTGTCCTACTACTACCTACATGCAGGGCAAACACCTCTCCAGTGGATCACCACGAATCCCTATTTGGTGTGTTTTCTGGCAAGTTGCGGAGGAATGCGACTCCGTCAAAATTAATCAATAAACAAAGTAAGGAAGTGCCTATTATAAAATAATTTATTATCGTTAGGGTTCCCACTAAACTAAAAAGCTAGGTTATAAAATCGACAACAGGACTGATGGACGTATAATTATATGTTTTGTTTCTCAATAGATATGTCAGCTACCCTACACAGCTAATTTTAATATAAACACACTTAGGCTACGTTTAAAGAACTACAAAATATCAGTACTGCTCGTTACCAGATGAAAATAACCGAAAATAAATGTTAATCTTAGAAATTATTCGTTAAAAAGATCTGATGTTATTTCACTATCGTACAGACACGAGCATATCTACATAAACATAGCTATTACATATATATCTACTATTTCAATATAAGCTTGTATATTAAAAAAAATAAGTTAGTTAGCCTCATTTACTACCTACAGTTCTTATACAATATCCAAGTGATATCTATAGATATAATAATCATATAAATATTAGATATAAATTCGTGTGAGCGACACAGATTCACACAATGGCGGAGAAAAGTAAAATGGCCGACTTGTGACACTCACATCGCATGCTTGAAAAGTTCGTCAAGGTAAAGATATGTTTTATTTCTATAATTCAGTATACTGATTATGATATTTTAACATTTATAACGGATCTGAGTACATCGGTTACACAAATTACTTATTCTAATGACTGTATAGATGAATTCCCCAAAATTTTCTTTCTCCGGTATTTTTAGTTCCATTCGCGTTTTTCCCCATTTCCTTTATTTCCTATACTTTATTTCTACCAACAGATAATTTCGTCACACGCTTTTTTTTCTACTCGTTATTTTTGCTACACGCATCTTTACCACTGCAATTTTTCACCAATCTGTTTTATTCACATGCGAATGCTTTCCCCGTAGAATATATTTCCACTGGTTTATTTTTGTCACACGTTTTAATATCTAATCTTTTTTTACGCTAGACGCATATTTACCATGTTTTAGCATGAATACTAAGCGGGCGGGGCTCGAGCAAATGCAATTAGTTATAAATGTTGTAATTGATCCCACCAAAACATTTTCATGTAAAATATTGCAAAAACGAGACTATGGGCTATGTCAAAAAGTTATCAGATGTTATGTAAAGATAAGTTCGCTCTAACACTAAAAGCCATAATCCTACACTTTAGTGAACTTATGTGTCCCGTCTTTCGCTACCGTCACTTTTCTGTTACACAGTAGGGTGATCGCACCAGGAATGGACAAATTGGACAACGACCAGTGATGGACACTTGATTCTTATTTTACAGATGATAAAGGTTATTCATTTGTTTTGCAACAATAAATTTATGACCTTATGATCTTTGAATTAAGAGTTAAGTGTCCATTACGGTGCCTGTCAGCTTGACTTGACATAGCCCAATGGTCTCGGTTTTGCAATATTTTACATGAAAATGTTTTGGTGGGATCAATTACAACATTTACAACTAATTCCATTTGCTCGAGCCCCGCCCGCTTAGTATTCATGCTAAAACATGGTAAATATGCGTCTAGCGTAAAAAAAGATTAGATATTAAAACGTGTGACAAAAATAAACCAGTGGAAATATATTCTACGGGGAAAGCATTCGCATGTGAATAAAACAGATTGGTGAAAAATTGCAGTGGTAAAGATGCGTGTAGCAAAAATAACGAGTAGAAAAAAAAGCGTGTGACGAAATTATCTGTTGGTAGAAATAACGTATAGGAAATAAAGGAAATGGGGAAAAACGCGAATGGAACTAAAAATACCGGAGAAAGAAAATTTTGGGGAATTCATCTATACAGTCATTCTAATCAGACACAAATTGAAGAACAAAGCACATTGATAAATCATTTATTACAAGCGAATGTTATCGAATCAAATATAATTTTCACTTAAACACTATTTTCCAAGAAATCAACTTACGTGCTATATCGTCCAAAACCTGTGATTATTCTTATACAATTCGCTTGATTTCTTTCTAGACAAGTATCCGGCGTGAAATATATACGCCAATAGATTTTTAGATGTTTGACATTTGCGCGTATTGTTTTCATATTAATAATTTACATAATAATATGAGAGAAGTTATTCGTTTTAAAAATAAAAAATAAAGATCAATATGTATGGTGCACGGAAAGAAAATGTCTAGCCACCTTGGCAACTTTTTAAGTAATCGCGATTTAAAAGTTTATTACGTGCGTTATTTTTCAGTAAGTTATTAATATTTATATCTGCAAGTGGTGGTAAGCAATATTTCATAGCGATTTTGAGTAAAATGTTATT
Organism: Acleris emargana; assembly: GCA_927399475.2. Lineage (NCBI taxonomy): Eukaryota > Metazoa > Arthropoda > Insecta > Lepidoptera > Tortricidae > Acleris > Acleris emargana. The sequence goes on from OV656858.1 coordinate 5,429,118, forward strand.
TTCAAAAAAAGTGACAGAACATGTTTCCTTTAATATAATCATAGCTGGGCACCGTTAATCAAATAGTTAACTTCGTTAATCGTTAATCCGCTACAAAAAAAGTTAGCTTCGTTAAACGTTAAAGCGTTACATTTCGGAAGAATTAACGCAAGTTAACGTTAATCGTTAATCCGTTAATATGTGTAAAAAAATGCATTTTTATATCGTTGCGTTAGTGAACTTATAAAACCTGTTGGTTTAGGTTCTGGAAGTTAACAGGATAGGAACAAAACAAAATACAAAAGAGCATAAGGTGCATATTCCCTTTCATGAACATTAACATGTTGAAGTTCTCGTCTGAAAGCGAGGCTCGTTTTGGAGTTAAAATACAAAGCTTCGCTTGAAGGTATAGCAGTATTGTATTTAATGAATAGATTTATGAATATCTGTTCCCTGAGGAATGCAGCATCTTTGAACGAGTCTTTTGATTTCATGTCCAGCCACATTTTAACGAGAGTTTGCGCTTTACTCTTAAAGAGTTGGACCTCTTTGGTTTTTCTATAGACTGAGTGACAGAATTGAAAAAGTCTTCCTTGTCATCATCGTTGTTTCTCACACTACGCACTCGCTGCTACGCGCCGCCCGGCACTTGTCGTTTCATACTTGTCTGAACCTGTTTTTCTTGCCGCGCCGCGGTGCCGTTCGGTAAATAGTAGGCATTGGATTAACGATTAACGGACTTCTGCATATTAACGGAAGTTAACGTGTCCGTTAACATTTTAAAAAGTTAACTTAAAAGTTAATCCGTTAATCAAAATGTTAACTTCGTTAATTAACGATTAACGGATTAACGAGTTAATGCCCAGCTATGAATATAATATGATATGATGATTTAAAATCAGTTGTCAAATATTTGTTATAAAGGTGAACGAACTTCCCGGTTCCACATACGCAACTTAAATCCAACAGTGAAACTATGTTGAAAATCAATCCATACGAAATGTAATTCAATTTAACCGCAATAATGTCACTATTCAAATAGTTTTTCTCGTAATTTCGAATCACTGTTGAATAAAGCCCGATTATAGCCCCATTTAATTACCTATTTATAACGCCTGAACGGAAACAGCTGACGTCAATCCGGTTGAAAAGGATAACACAGTTTCATTTGAAAATGATTATTCAGTTAAATTACTGAGTAAAAGTTATGAAATTGCCAGTTATATTTAAAATATGGCGAAGTAAACGTTGCATGTTAAAATTTGTCATAATTCAGTAGGTGTAAAATGCAGTAGCAAAAAAAATACACGACCCTTCTCCGACCGTTCTCGTCTCGTAACCAAGTACTCAGGCAATCGTCATACTTAAGATCTGACTTAAACGCAGTATCAGCAGTGAGTAGAGGTAAGTTATTCGCCTTAAGAAGCCTCCAGTCATGGTTCTCAAACGCAGCCCAACTTTGTTAAACGTCAACACTGCTAACCTAAAATTGAGTAAACATGGACGAAACCAACGCCAAACAGAAACTCGTAATTCAAAAGTAAAACCATAAAATCTGTGGATAACGGAAACCGCTGGATCTAGCCTCTTAAAACCCAATACGTATTTTAGTAACATTGTAATTTCAACCTTGTTGTATTCAACTATAGGGTGCCTTTTATGTTCAGTATTATGTCCTCAAGTGATAACCTGGGGACTCAGGAGGCTAGGGACTTGGAGGAATTATTTATTTGGATATCCTAGGGGTGCACTAAGAAGGGATTTCTGGAAATTCATCCCCTAAGGGGTTTAAATAGGGGTTATAGTAGCGGGAAACTAATTCTATGCGTACAAGGTCGCAGGCTATTGATTTATAAACACTACTTTAGTAAAAAATCTATATAGGGTCACAAAATATATCTGTAAAGAGATCAACCAGCGTGGTATTTTGGTTGAAATGTCTATCAGCTGTCATTTAACACAAACTTTAAACAGATACAAAATGCACGGTCCTGTATTTCCTTCCTCAACATGTTCTTAGTACAAAATCAATATGTAATCATTAACACCATTACGAAATACCATTATTAATATAAAGCGAGTAATTAGGGCGAATGAGTTTCCTTAACCCGCTTAGCAACAGAAGCAGTGACGTATGCGCCAGCGTCTATGAATGAGGATTTACCCGGGTGTGATAAAAAAATAATTAATTGTTGCATTAATCACTATAAAGTTACAGTTTTGACGTAATAAGTTAGTTGTATGCGAATATTGACTTGTCTTAAGGAAATGTTATATAAGTTTGTTACTTGTTCAAGGCATGTTAATTGCGAATCAATATACATTTGAAAAATAAAAATAAGCAAAAAACGATATAGCACTTCATTTTAATTTTTGAAGTGTCGCATCAATTTCGAGTATTAATTAAATTTATAAAGACACACTTCAAAATTGGTATTGGAAGCCATTAAAACTGTCACGTTCCTTTACTACGTGATTCTCACGAAGAAAAAAAGTTGATCTCTCATCAACTAAATACCGATACTGCACTTAAGTAGAAAATGGAACTCAATGTTGATACTCCCCTCAATGCTGATGTAGGCATTTCTCATACTAAATATATTTCTTTTTGAGTACGCTATTATTGGTTCACAAATAATTGTAGTAAATATCAAAATGAATATATAATATGTAAATTAACACCATTGTCTTATAAAAAAAGTTATTCATTATTTTCGGATATTGATTTAGACACATTCAGGTTTTCAATATTAAATACCGAACAATCGAGCTTTGATATTGAATTATAAAAGTAAATATAAAATACTTGTCCAAAAAAAAAGTAATACAAAAGATTTTAATCAGATTAAAACTTAAATAAACCCATGTCAAACTCGGATTAAACATGGACGTAAAATATACAGTATTCTAAATCGTAGCAAACTAGTCGTAGCAGGTCGCAACATGTTACACGTAACATTATTCAAAACACTTAGTTGCAGTGCCTGCTTCACGTAACGTTACATCGTTAGGTTGCAACATTAAATTTTCATGTTACAACAAATGGTACGCGACAGTAAAACTATAGTTACCGTGGGTGAGAAAGCTTAGCTGTTACAACTGATTTTGCGTGGTTGCGCACTTCTTCTAGCGTATCTTTGGTGCTGAGCGATCGTTGCAGTGCTTGTTGCGACGTAGCGTTGCGCCGCGTTTGATCTGTTCCATAAGTGAGGTGTGGCATATGCGGGGGTCCGGCTGTAACAATAAGGAATAAAGGCTGTAACACAATTGACAACAGCTGGGAAATAGCTGCTTTAAAAACTTAATACGTAAAAACTTAATTTTTGTTACCATAAATAAAATAATTATAGTAACAAAAGAGGAAGTTTAAAAAAACAAATTAGAACAAATTAGAAAATCATTTCATGCACTAAAAAAAGGTTTATAGCACAAGTCCAGGGTGACCCATGGTATCACAAGCAAGATAAGTTACAAATTTCTACGTCATTTCCGTTGTGTGCCCACGTAATATATATCCAAATAGGTTTTTTTTTCAAATATACCTATTTCCGTTGCACTGACTTTGCGAGCTGTTTAAGTGTAAAATAAAACAACACAAAATCAGAGAGAAGTTACGTGCGGCTAGAATTGGTGTTCTATGTTTTAGCCTAATTGTGCAAATTGTGGTTACAGAGTTATCAACAAGTTTTTAGAGTTGTTGGTAATTCTGTAGCTCTGCCTACCCCACTCTGGCGGAGGAAGGCATGAAGGCGTGAAGGTATGTATGTATGTATGTATGTTTTCGTGACATCCATAATATTTTCCTTGTAGTACTATAAACTACTACACGTTCCGCCACCATATCCGTTTATAGTCACAATTAAAATTGGTACCTGTCCGCGAAAAGCATACATTTTATCCTTTCCCTAAGCATTGCCTAATTTAGTCGTAATTATGCGTGAAGTAACACATAACGTCACAGCACGTGTTACACTTAGTCAACGCCACTCACGCCTGTCACGTAGTGGTGGGATGACCGACTCGCGGGTAGCCTAGTTGGTAGTGACCCTGCCTACGAAGCTAGCGTTCCTGGGTTCTATTATCGAGATGATCAAATATCTATGTGATGAGCGTAAGTATTTGTTCCTATATTGGTGTTCTAGCTTCTGCCCGCGACTTCATTCGAGTTGATTTTAATTATCGTTATTCCTTCGGGAACTTTTAAAGTTTCTGGGATGAAAGATAGATGCTAATTCAAGGTATTATAAGGGCGTTTTCACTAAAAAGTGTACCCAATTAAGGACTGAAATTAAGGAACTTTAACTTTGTCAGTTTTGTGACGAAAATTAGCTATATATTGACGGCCGCAATGTATGGCTAATTTTCGTCACAAAACTGACAAAGTTAAAGTTCCTTAATTTCAGTCCTTAATTGGGTACACTTTTTAGTGAAAACGCCCATAAGCTACCTCCATTCTAAATTTCATCCACATCGTTCATCAAGTCGTTGCAGCGTGAAGGAGTAACAAACACACACACACACACACACGCACACACATGCACCCACACACACACACACAAACTTTCGCGTTTATAATATTAGAAGGATTTATTAGTTGTCTATTCAAGGCTAGAGCGTAATTTGAGATACGTTCAGTTTGAGTGAAATCGTCCCCTGATACATTTATATTTACTCGTATATTTGTTTACTGTCCAACCAAAATTGGTATCCTGAACGCGGAAAGCATATTAATTATCCTTTCTTAATTACCTAATGTAGTCGTTATTAAAAATGCGTAAAGTAACACTTTAAACGTCACGGCACGTGTAAGAGTTAGTCACCGCGGCTCACAGCGGTCACGTAGCGGAGGGATTACCCCGTTGACGTAGCACATTCCTGCACAGTGAGCCGGTACAATTAACCAACATGAAAAGATATTATAAGCCTATCATATTCTGGCAGGCTGGCGGGCTGGCAGTGACTGGATGCAAAGGGCGGGAGATCGTGCGTAGTGGCGCTCCTTGGGGGAGGCCTATGCAACAGGCTGATATGATGATGATGATCATATTCTACTGTTTTACGAAAGAGATTTATTTACACTATTTACAACTCATTCATAAATCGTGGAAGTGACGTATGCCGCATTTTTTATTTGGTATTATTCAATTAAGGCAAAAACCGCAACCATTCACCATTTGGTATAGTGCAATTTAGGAAAAAACCGCAATTATGTTTAGACGTAAAAGGCTAGTTAACACTTTACTGGTAGTAAAACAAGTCATTATGTCATTATAATAAACGAGAAGTTAGTTTAATAATACCCCGTAAATCAAAAAAATTTGAAACCGATTCTTTATGATATTTGATATAACCTGTAGGTGTATTATCGTTTTATTATATACTTTAAATAAGAGTACTGACATTTTTTTAATTTCATTTGAATATTGTTACCTTTTTTATGATTTTTATGTAATATCGAAATAATTGGACAAAACTATACTCCATTTGTTGAGGTATTCAACTAAACGTAAACAAACAGCAACACGTGATGTAGTTCGTCAGTCGATAGAAGCAGAACTCTGATACGTAAAAGAGACAAAACAGTTCTAATTGGCTGTTGGACAGAGCCACATAATTTCATTTGTCGTCATTTTTTTATTTTAGTACGTAAATGTGTGTGGACTAACTAGTAAATAGATCGAGAATTCTAACTCCCAGCGCGTAAAGTGGACATTTGTAAAAATATATTTAACTATAAAAGTTCATCTACCAATACCTAAACTCATAATGTGTAATGATTCAGCTTATTTCAAACGATGTTGAAATAAGTCTATAGCAAATAACAAGGCGGGGAATGACCGTGTCATTCATCCATTATAGTATAGACGTAAACATCACTAATTATGAAAAGGCAGGAAAATAATAGAGTGAGAAAGCACGTGTCGGAAGTTAGGGATGCTACTGTCTCATGGATTAGGCCATCGATTGGCATATGTGATTTGACATTAAGCCATCCTTGTGATCACATAAACCTTACTATTAATTAACTCTTTGTCTTGGGCATAAATTTAAAACTATTTTGAAGAAGTAACTCATTTCATAAAGTGGTACAGTGTCCTACCTCAAATGAAGCGAAGAAATGTATGTACGTAAACGCTTTATTGTATTAAACTTGTATTATCTATATCGCTATGATTAATCATTCTCTTGCTTTCTTAAGAACTATAAAAAAAGAGAAATATAATTGATGGCGCAATGTCTAGTAATTAGTTAGTAGATTAGCCCAAAGAAAAACTTTCAAAATCATCACAAAAAGTTATCTTTCATTAAAACGCATGATTTAATATAGCCAAACTCCTTATGAGAGAAAACTTTATCACCATAGATACTGAAGTTACTGCATTTCTAAACAAGCTTTCACACGTTAGTGTATTGCACGCTTTTTTTTCATACTATCGAACAGGATGGTTGGGGTGGTTTCAACTATAACAATCTGACAATCGTCGATGTAATAGCACAGTACGGCTAGCAGGAGTGGTATTTACTCGCTTTTCGTCTTTATCGTTACAGACTAGATAGAGAGGGAGTCCCGAGCGACAAAGTCGGGGGTATGTGCTAGCCCTCCAAATCAATACTTTTTCTCGATCGCAAGAGAAAGCACGAATGGATTGAATAGAATATTGAAAACATGCTTAATGTGTATAAAATAAGTTTCAAGTTCATTTAAATTTATATAAATATTACCAAAAAGGAGATGTCCAGATAATTGACTTTATTATTCCTTTTTTTTTTATTATTCGCGTCATCTCTCGTAACACTACCGTCGAGACAAACTCTCTGCGGTTTAACGGTGCTATTGAATGTCGAATTTAATTGTGTTTAAGATAAATAAATTTAAAAAACCTTTTTTTTTCTACTTCTCTAATAAAAATTTACGAACTTAGATCGATATAACATATGAAATTATTTTCTCTCTTAAGTTTATTATTATATTGTTCCTGAACCACAATGATCACATTTTTGCATACCAAGTTGCGACGGCCAACATTTTGTCATGTCACACCTATGACAAAAACGATATCTTAGGGCCGTATAAATAAACAGATCTTGGCTGAGATTATCATCTCAAGACACGTCAGATATCGCAAAACCGCATAAGTAACATTTTAAATAAAGAGCAAAATGCACCTTTTTAATAAGACCGTAAGGTTTATTTTACTCTATCATAAATTTGTTACTTACGCGGTTTTGCAGTATCACCGACGATATTTTACTTTGACTTATCTCAAGACGGGCATCGCAACCCAGATCAGTTTATTAACACGGCCGTTAGACAATGGACACTGAAAAAAGTGTATAAATATAAGCAAGTCAAGTTGTCATATAGTGTGAAAGGTCTTGTATAAATTTCAGGGGCTTTTAAAGTTTCGATTATTGATTCGTCACTTGTTTTAATGTTGTTGTTACCTTTCATTTCTGTGCAGTTCTAAAAAGTCAGGTTTACCCAACTACATTGTGACTTTCGTTTTGTAATGTTTCGTTACTTTGTATATTTTTTTACTCACATTAATGCGTAGTATTGTCATATATATTTTGTTTTTTTTAAATCAAAAGCATGTTTTTACATTTTTATTAATACTCTTTCATGTTGTGTGCCCCAAACATCGACGACATTACTTTCCTTGCTAGCGAGTAATGTTTTGGGCGACGAAGAATTCCTACAACTGAGTGAAAGGCATCTCCATGAGCGTACCTGCGCATGAGTGTTGATGCGGTCGCGCACGGCGGAGGCGCGCGCCGTGTCGAGCTGGCGGCGCTGCAGCTGGATGGTGGCCGACAGCTTGTCCAGGAACGCTGGCTGGACAGCCGGCTTGGAGGCTGAAACGGAACACCAATTATCAACCTAAAGGGTAATTAGACTATTAGACTATTTTTGGTCGGATCACGAAATAAAAACCTTACAAAAAATATGAAAATATCACGACTGGACTTATCTTTGAGGTTGTTTTTGTTTTACTTTACATAACGTTATTATATACGATACTTCATAAAAAGTAGCTGATTTGACAAAGCAAAAACATTTAGGCAAAGCCTACATGCGCCCGTTTCTCAAAAAATACTAGTCACTGTGATTTTTTTTTTGGTGATCAGGTACCAATTTTTCTAATTCATTTACTAATGGCGATCACGTTTGAGGCGCAGTTACATGAAACAAAACTTCTTTTTTTTTTTTTTATAGCATTGGAAGGCAAACGAGCACACAGGCCACCTGATGGTAAGTGGAAACTGTGACCCATAGACATTCGCATTCACAAGACTGCAAATGCGTTGCCAACCCTGAGGACTAAGATGGAATGCCTCTATGCTAGTCATTTCACCGGCTGTCTTATCCCCAAACCGGAACACAACGATGCGAACACTGCTGCTTGGCGGTAGGTTAATGGATAAGATGGTGGTACCAACCCGGACGGACCCTGCACAAGGTCCTCCCACAAGTGAGTGTATTTTTTTTATTTTGAAAATAACTTTTAATTGAAATTAATTGTCACCCTACTAATTGTTTAGTCTATGAGTTTACAACCTTTTTCAAAAGATAGTAAATTTAATGACATTGTTATATTGATTATCTGTCAAATTTCCCGCAAAAGCGATGGCACTTGACTTCACTTCAATAATTAATGTAGGATGTCCATGTATCCAGTGGTGATTGGATTTAACAATATCATTAACTTAAATAAATTAAATAGTGAGTTAATTGTTTGAGACATCAATCATTAAATTCCATTTTTGTTGCTTATTAATAATTTTCTACTCCTGATCACCGATAAAAAATCACCGTGTATTAGTGTTTTGTCCAATTTTTTAGTTTTATTTATGAGACAAAACACTAATATTATTAGACTAATACTTTTTGAGATATGGATCCCAGCACTTTCATCAATATCTATCGAGCTACACTCCTTAACTTATATTCGAGCACCTTGCTCTCAACCGCCAACCAAAAAGAAGGTCATAACATACCTAAAACCCCTATTCTGTTAAGTTCTAATCACAATAAAATTGTAGAACCTTAAAACCTTAATTTTCATTGTCCAGCTGGTCATTTGATGCTCAGTTGGTTTATTACTACAAGGCACTATAGCGCTCAACATTTTCTTTTACTTTACATGAAGTAGCTCATATGAAGCCCAATGACCTAGTAACTCGTTGACTGGGCAATGCATACCGAAGCATGTATGTGGCTTGTTCCTGTCAGGAGCCTAGTGCCTGAGCTATGATATTATTCAGACTCTGACCTTTCCCTTTCGGTGGCGAGTCAGCCGGCGAGATGGAAGAGATGGCCCGGCGGGATGTTCGCGGGGACAGCTGAGGAGCGAGCTTAGCGCTCAGGCTTGCGATTAAACCGCTCTCTGTGGACAAATATAGTTGTCACTAATACACTGGGAAACATCTTAGCCTACTTGTGCAAAATGTGGTTACAGAATTATCAAAAAGTTTTAAGACTTGTTGGTAATTCTTTAAGACGCCTACCCCACTCTGGGAATGAAGGCGTGAGTTTATGTATGTATCTTATTTTATCTTACAGATGGGCCCTTTTCCGGTACACTTCGACACTTTTAGGATGTTTTGTGCAATTGGGATAGACCAAAAAAATAACTGACGGTTTTTACATTCTAATTCGAAAGAAAAGGTACATAATTTTAAGAGACCAATTTAATTAATTTTGTGTTTGACCCAATCGTTTTGTTTTAATATCTTAATTTATGTAGCACATATTTTATGGATGACATGATTAATTCAACTAAGGGATGGCATTTTCTAATGAATTACAACAATTCAATGATATCTAATGATAAAAAGTGAATATACATACATACATACATACCTTCACGCCTGTAATCCCAGAGTGGGGTAGGCAGAGCTACAGAATTACCAACAACTCCAAAAACCTGTTGATAATTCTGTAACCACAATTTGCACAATTAGGCTAAGATGTTTAACAGTGTATATTAGTGACAGGTTGCAAGCCCATCGCCCAACAGTACTACAAGCCTATATTCCCTTAGTCGCCTCTTACGACATCCACGGGAAGACATGGAGTGGCACTATTCTAACCCGGTGACCACACAGGTTATATCAAAAGTGATTATAACAGTGTATTAAACATACTATTGACATATTAACATACTATTTCAAGCAGTTTTCGCCGAACCCGTAAGATACACCTAGGAGGGCTTTAAGCCGAAAACGAAAGTTAAACAAAGGCTATGCATACTTTATTCGAAATACCCGAAATAGATACATATTTCAAAAACGTAATAATGCAGAACGTCTTTAAAACCTTATTCCTCGAAATGATTTTCGAATTAGAGTAATTGTAAAAAATTAACAATCCCAATTACCCTCTTACACACACAGCTGTTCAAATGTGCAGCTTTCCTCACGCTGTTTTTCCTTCACCGTATGGAGATAGGTTGAGCCCCGAGAAAGAACACAGGGTAATTTTTTCACGAGTTGAGACTAACGACTTTTACGACGATGGAGTCGCGGGAAATAGCTAGTGATAATATAGGTATAAGTTTAAGCAGGGTGATGTCATGATTATGTGGCGTTTGATTTCATCAGAAAGAGACATTTCAAAACATATGACACCATCACATCAGCGTTTAAATTACTACTAAAAATAAGGAAAATATTATTACGCATTACGACCTCATTACGATTACCCACGAAAGAGCCAAAGTCCAGAGAAGCAGGATGATATCTATGCTCGAATAATATTTATTTACTTATATCCTGTTTACCTCAAAAACTTTACCCCTTCATTATAAACGCACAATAAACCTATTTCAGTTAACGTATTGTGTCCCTTTCTAACAAATTCAAATGTCATAATGACAGAGCATATTTAAAGCACACTTAAGCTATATCACGTTTATGAATAAGAGGGATTATTTTAAAATCATTACATTACACAAATTTTAAATAACTAAAATAAAAAAGTAACACGAACTTGTTCCCTCATTTTATCCCAATTGATTGAATTGATCCTCGATTTCTAGATCGAAGCTTCAGCGCTACATAATGTAGTGTACGTTTTTCCATAAAATTCAACCTAAAGTGCTGTAACACAATAAGGTTATAGCATCTAAAATATACCTTATTGCATTGTTCTTTTTATACGATACGTCTCATTTGCTTTTAATTGTTTAAATTCAGCGACTTCATTGTTTTGTATAGTCACGGGGTCGCTTGGAAGCCAGCGCAGAGTACGCATCAATTGTATTCTCGCAAATCATATTATGAAACATATTAGAATAGCTAAACTGAAGTGGCAGTGGGCGGGGTACATCGCACGCAGGACTGATGGCCGATGGGGTCAGAAGGTTCTTGAGTGGCGTCCGAGGACCGGGACACGAGCTGTGGGTACGCCTCCAACAAGATGGAGTGACGACCTTGTAAGGATCGCGGGAAAGCGGTGGATGCGAAAAGCACAAGACCGATCTGAGTGGACAGTCTTGGGGGAGGCCTATGTCCAGCAGTGGACGTCTTTCGGCTGACATAATGATGATGATGATATTATGAAACAGTGAATAAAAGTATATTTCAAAATAGCAGTATCAGTATTTATTTCAGCCAAAACCCCACATTCACCACACGGTGGAGTAAGCGGGGGTTCCGCTATTTTTCGCAAGCTAGCAAGTGCTCGGCCAAGAGAGAGAAAGATAAGAATAGCTTAAGGCAAGTCCCAAGAAGAGGGAAAGGTTAAAAGTACAATGCAATAAGGTCTATTTTATAACCTTTTTGTATTACAGTATTTACAGTACCTGCGCCGAATCTCAATACTCAAATGCTCTTTGCATTGCACGATGTTATGTTTTCTCCGACTTTATATTTTAGTAACTATTTTAAATAACAAGGATATATTACTTTTTCCTCTATTCCATTCAGAGATGAAATTATCATTGCTGTTGCTATTATTTCCTGTTGTGGAGTATGTTTTGATATATTTGTATACAGTTGTAAACCCAGTGATGTAATTGAATCGGTCACTGACGTATATTGCTTCACAAACAACTAACAGTTAACTATTCGAAATTGCTGATGGAGTAGAGTCGATTTGAATAGATGACCTATAGGGTCGAAGCGTTCTTGAGTAGCATCCCTTTGACAAGGTGGACTGATGACGTGGGTAAGGTTGCGGGAAACCAATGGATGCAAGCGACGTAGGACCGGGCCTTGTGTTTGTACTAGGATAGAAGTGTCATGAAAAACTGACCAAGTGCGAGTCGGACTCGCGCACGGAGGGTTCCGTATCTATCTATAAAAAATCACGTTCGTTGTATGGGATTAAATATTTATTTTATTTAAATTATATATTTATTTTTAAAGTGAACATTCAACTAAATATAATGTGAATATTTCAAGCGTCTACCTGTTGCCGTTATGAATATCGAGCAAAACACGGCAAAAATAATGAGATATCGGTGACAGACAGACAGACTGACTGGAATACAGACAGACAGTGGAGTCTTAGTAAAAGGGTCCCGCTTTTACCCTCTGGATACGCAACCCTAAAAATGAGCGTTAGGATTCTGTATTTGAATTGAATTATCAGCAGAAACAACGTCAACTATCAAGAAATGAGTGTAATGCAATGGGGTAAGGTTTATTTTGCATTGTATGTATGTATGTAGTAAACATTTTAGTGTACAAAATAACAATACAATTAATATTAAAATATGTACAAAGATGATATCGTCGGTGAAAATACAAAAACGCGTAAGTAACATTTTAAATAAGGAGCAAAATGCACCTTTTTAATAAGACAGTAAGGTTTATTTTTTGTATTCTAAATTTGTTAGTTACGCGGTTTTGCAGTATCACCGACGATATATTGATGTTTAACTTTGACCTTTCTTTTTACAAAAAAATTAAAAGTTTATGGACAGCAGTAGATAGATATTTATATTCGCGTACATCCGGCAATATCGGAAGCCTACTCTAGGACCCGAATCCGTGACTATACTTATCGTTACTACTTAAGAAAAAACTCGTATCCGATATTTTGAGATGTATGAGTTTGAACTTAATTCTCTTATAGTAAAAGTTTAAAATCGTACGGCATGAAAAGTGAGATACGAGGTTTTTTCAAAGCAATGACGATATGACGTTTATAAAACTGATAAGCTAAGGCAAAATCATAGCCTTGCATTCTTCCTCTAAAACAATGCTACATAAATTATGTGACATAATATAAAATTATCCTCATTATACGTTATCGTAAAGTTAGGCGTGCAATTGTAAAACCAGTGACGTAAAATATAGCAAACTTCATGACGTATGCAATTATGTCACTGAAATCTGTTAAACTGTGAAATTGTCACGTATTCATTACTTTTAACGAGTATGCTAATTAAGGTAAACTCTTTTGCAAAGCGATAATATAGTATAAGAAAATAGGATTATATGCTACAAAATTAAATAGATATTTTTTCATAAATAATAGGTACTATCAGCCCAATGGAGCCCTGGACGCACCATAGAACTGTCACAGTGTCGTTATGATACAAATCGTAAGTGTCAAAAAATTGTTTTATAATGTCACTGTGACCGTTCTATAGTGGGTCAGGGTTCCATTGTGTTGAGACATTCTTCATTTAGCAGCATAACATTTTATTTCCTTACATTATATTTTAACTTCTTGACCGTTTTCTTTGCAATGCAATAGTACCCGGAAGCGAGCGTTTCTCGGGTTGAATCGAGTTTTCCCGAGGAAGACTTTGAACTTGAGAAATCGATTTCGCGACCCAAAAAACCCCTATTCCTCAATTTTCATTAACATTGGACCATCATCGAAACAACAAATAAGTATTATTAATGTTGCTCATAAAGTCGGAATAGATAACTAAATTATTTATTTATTCATATGGCATTTGTACAATCGTTCGTCTTTAATATTATAACTTAACTACAATGGTAATTTTAGTCCCTGTATCCATTGGATTGAGTCATTTGCTAGGGTGAACAGGTCCGTGATAACCAATGATCGGATATCCCGGTGCAACACGAGGTGAATGACCTCAAACATTATGCTAATGTGGATATGCCCCGGGGTTCCGAGACTTATGTTGTTAAATATTATTCTGATTTTATTACTTCAAATAAATTTCAATACACTTTAAACGTGTTAAATAAATATTTTGACAAAAGTAATTTAGGTATGTAAAAAAATTAAAAAAGTTTTTATTATACTCTGTTTAAAATTGATATGCCAAATAGTCTTTGGGTATGAATATAAATAAAATATATAATACGGTACGCATTATCAGTTCACCACACTACACACAGATATTATATTTTATTAGTTTGTATGAAATTGAAATAGCATACAATTATTTTCTCAATTACACGTCTAAAATCCTATCCTAATGCCTATTTATAAATATCCCAACAATCGCATTTTCTTTTCGAACCAGATCCCGGGATTTTAGTCATATCCATATTAAGATTTCTACTCTATATCCCGCAGTGTTGCATTTTGCACCTTATTTAAAATGTCACTTACGCGGTTTTGTAGTTCCACCGACTATATTCAAGTAGAGGATAAAATGATTGTGTTAGTCGAGCTATAAACTCCGTTTCTCACATAAAGGGCCAGGAAATAAACTAGTGACGATTTCCAAGCGAGCAGTGAGAACTTGACTCGTAACTCGTTGTAAGAAAACAAAACTGAAATATTGCTAAGACGTAATTTTATCTGCCGGTGTACTTCGTTTGTACCTGACTGCGACGAAGCCAAAAAGGTGTGTTATGTGTTTGACCTATACGTGTGTATGTATGTATGCATGTATGTATGTGTATTCCTCTGTCCCCTCGTAACTACTCAATGACCCAACCGCTTTTGATAAATAACACTTCGCCATTTAATTTCTTGATGGCGTAACTGTCACTGGAGACATGAAAATCTTAAAAAAAGCATTTCTCAATCTGATTTTATGTGTTTTAATGTTTTCAACATAAATCGGCGACAGTATAAAAATATGCAGTCGGGGTTTTCAAGCTTGCTTTTTATTTTTCAACTATTTAATCGTTCTATATGCAGTGATCGGATATCCCGGTGCAACACGGGGTGAATGACCTCAAACATTATGCTAATATGGATATGCCCCGGGGTTCCGGGACTTATGTTGTTAAATATCATTCTGATTTTATTACTTCAAATAAATTTCAATACAATTTAAACGTGTAAAATAAATATTTTGACAAAAGTAATTTGGGTATGTAAAAAAAATTAAAAAAGTTAGTTTTTATTATACTCTGTTTAAAATTGATCTGCCAAATATTCATTGGGTATGAATATAAATAAAATATATAATACGGTACGCATTATCAGTTCACCACACTACACACAGATATTATATTTTATTAGTTTGTATGAAATTGAAATAGCATACAATTATTTTCGCAATATTTTATATGTTTCATCGATTTCTTTACACGTGTAAAATCCTATCCTAATGCCTATTTATAAATATCGCAACAATCGCATTTTCTTTTCGAACCAGATCCCGGGATTTTAGTCATATCCATATTAAGATTTCTACTCTATATCCCGCAGTGTTGCACCGTGAAATCCGATCACTGTATATGAGACACATATCATTTTATATAGGTCGGAAGCCATGCAGCCTAATATATACCTAAGTAACTAGTGACCCGCCCCCGCTTCGCTTCGGTTAATGTGAAATGTCTGTAACACCCGGACATAATCCAGAATTCATTATACAAAAAACCTTCCTCTTGAATCACTGTCTATTGATGAAGACCGCATTAAAATCCGTTGCGTAAGCGTACAGTCGACTGCAAAGATCTGCTTATTCCAATGCAATAAGGTGAAAAATCGGATACACCTCTTGGTAATCGTCTGTACATACAGGGGGACAGGCCTTGGGAAGAAACTTTGTTTTATACTTTGTAAAGATAACTAATTCTAGTTTTGTAATTTTTTTCAGTTATATTTACCCCTACCTGATTTTTAAAATAAGGACTGGCTTTTTGGTTTTTATGAAAAATAAAAACCATCATACCTCTAAATATTCATCCATCACAATAGTTTGCAATCCCAAGATTTGTCATACCAACATTCTGCGTTAAACAAAACAATGATTTTGCCTGTTTTTTTAAGATATGGGAATTCCATGTTGCGTTTAATGTGAAATCTACAATAACAGTATTAATCATGTATTTTACATAAAAAAACAACGACCTTTGCCTGTTTTTAGTAAACACGAAAACGGCATTTTAATGAGATGAGTTGTGATGGTATAACTGCCATGTTTTCGACACTGAAACACAATTAATAAGGTTACCCAGAGAAAGGCTATTATTCACTCTGGCCTTAAAAACATACCAAGGTTACACGATCCCTGGGTCATGGATGTTTTCTATGTTCAGCCATCGCGTCAAATATATTGTATTTATTTATCTAAAAATAATTACACAGCATAACAGTTTAACACCATAGCACTGTGAATTACACACAAAATATTACAACGAAATTATCAATTTAAAAAAAGTAATACAATACATGACATTAATGTAGATAGAAGGAAAGTATTATTTAAACCGAAGAAATGCGGGCATCCATCTTCTCGCATAACTTCAAACATTCAATACAGACATCCTTCCATCCACTGGCAAATACAACACAATCAGGGGCAAACTCTACTAGCGTGTAAACCAAATGCAAGGCGTGAACCAGTGGCGACTTGGTGTGAGCCAGAGTGCACGCCGCAGGCGCCGACAGCAGGTGTCGGCAACGTCGACGGAAGTCAAATTTTGTCATCGAGGGGACGAGGGGATGTATCTACGGACCTTATTGCCAGTGGCTTAGAGGTGTATAGATAGTCTTGAATGTATACATGGTTATTGGTAAGTCGACCTATTCCCGTTAGGAGGTGATAGGGGTGACTATTTGCGATATTTTTATTATGCAAAAGTGAACCGTTTTTGAGCAATCGCGTTTTTCAGTTTTTTTTTTAATTAGTCAGAAATTCAACTTGAAAAATTTATTACAAAAAAAGTATCAATTTAAATCTTTTTTTTTCTGATTTATAAATACTATTAAACACTGGTTATTTCTCAATATTAAAACAATAATTATCGGTCCAAATTTAAAAAAGCGAGACGGAAAACGAAAATTTTTCAATATTTTTTTGCGATCGCTTTCCACTAAATTGCCTTAAAAACAAAAAATAACGTTATGAAACATGGCTCGCAGATTATTTTAAAAACTTAACTGTTTTCTTAGCTCTCCAAAAATGCATAACAACTAGGAACTTATTTAAAAAAAAACTAAAAAAAAAACATCACAAAGGAAGCGGGCGGAAATTCGTCTTCGAACTAAACTAGTCAGAAATGAAACTACAAAAATTAAAATAAAAAAAATACTAAATTTAAATCATTTTTTTTTATTTGCTTTTGTACAAGATGAAATTGTTGTTCTTATGCAATATTAAAAAAAATATTATCGCGATAACTCAAAAATGGTTCACTTTTGCATAATGCATATGAGGGTCAAAATTATCGCAAATAGTCACCCCTATCGCCTCCTAACGGGAATAGGTCGACTTACCAATAACCCTGTATATATTTATGCCCTTGACTGTATATCTCTTTTAAAGTATGTAACTTTGTCTAGTACAAGTGTAAACATTAGTTTGGGATTAGATCAATATCGTGTTACATTGTCCTCTGATATTTATTTTTATTTAAAGTCACTTACGTTCTGAATTGTGTCTGTCAGCGCTGTGTGCTCGAGCGGCGATGTTCCTGCGTAAAGCCAGGGGACTGAGCGTGTCGTGCCGCGCCATGTTGTTGTACCCCGCTATTATCTGGGAGGGCTGCGCGTAGATCGTGCTCTGGGAATACTTCTTGTCCTGTTGGAGCTTGAAGCCTGTCAAAAAAAAATTAAAATTTCATCCAAATCCATTGTATAAGAATAAACGTATTGCTAAACTTCCGGTTCTTGTTCGCCCGTCTATCAGTCCGTATGTCGGCGGGCGTATGTATCTGATGAACTGTATTGTCACCGTCATCGTCAACATTACTCAATTTTATTTACATTTATACAAACCGGTACCATTTAGTACGAAACTGAAATAAAGCATTAAATAAAATCACAAATTTAAACGTAATAAATTCAATTTGAAAAAATATTGTAAAAATTATAACATTTATTAGGACTTTATTTTAGGCATTTCTGCAAATTATTTTATTTATGAACGCAATTTCTTTAGAAATGTTAAACTATTTGATGCACTTTTAAATACGCTGTAAACGCTGCTTGAAAAGGTTTACCTTTTTAGTCAATAAAATTTAAAAAGCAAAATAAACATGGACGATTTTTGATTGTACGAGTGTTTGGCTGTTTGGAGTTGGTTATCCTAGTTTAAACATGGTTTTAAAAAGTAAAACACTGGGTACGTAATTTAATTTCACACATTATCTAATCTAACTTTATTTTAAATGTTGGCTGGGCCTGGAACTCAGAACTTCGCGGGCTGATTTTACAACAGTAAGGTTCACATTTCCGAGCATGTGGGAGAAAAATTACTAACCAGTTGACAGGTTCCAAACAAAAACTTTCGATAAGTACTCAAAAACATTATCATGGAGTTAATTATGTTACCTACTACCTAAACTACGTATATTTATATACTTAGATTTTCGAAATGTAACATAATAACGACATAAGATTCACAACAAACTGACATGTACATACATAGACGCCTGTAATCCCAGAGTGGGGTAGGCAAAGCTACAGAATTACCTACAACTCTAAAAACTTCTTGATAATTCAGTCATTACATTTTGCACAAATATGTGAAATAACTGGCATGTAACAAAACCAAAACAACGATTAGTAAACAAACATTTGCGCACTGTTTATGGGAAGGCAGAGGTAAACCGCACATTCTACTCTTCGGATGCAGTGGTTTACCACTGAATCATTGTTATGCAGGACCTAGCCATCATAACAATGATTTAGGACGAAATTGACGCGCATAGGTGCTAATGAAAGATTAGATGAACATCTCTCAAAGTATTGATCACTCTACTCTGAAAAAAAAATTTACTGGTAGGTAGATTACGTAAAACTATGCAAAATAGTTGGTATGGAGACTTCCTTTTTTGTTAACAAAACTAAAAACAAACTAAAAAAATTCGATAGCAAAAAAAAAACATAAAGCAAGGTTTAAAAACCAGACTGCATTTTTTGATACTATCGTCGATATACAGTGGTGGCCACATAATTAGGAACGCTTGCATTTTTTTCATACATTTGCATACAAATATGACTTTTCAATATTGACAACCAATCGAAAAGTTCTTGACTTATTTTATTTTTAGTTACACTTATCGTTAACTAATAAACTAAGGTTTAAATATATGTTTAAGTTATCGCTGTTAAAAAAGAATACTTATTTCATTTTAAAGGGATTTGAAAAAATTGTGCTGATGTTTTACAACTTTGTAAAAACGCCAAAAAAAAATAGTGAAGTCCTTGTAAAATGTACTATTCGTTTTTAACAGCGATAAATTGTACATATATTTAAACCTTAGTTTATTATTTAGCTATAAGTGGATCTAAAAATAAATTTGGCTAAGAACTTTTTGATTGGTTGCCAAAATTGAAAAGTCATATTTGTAGACAATTGTATGGGAAAAACGCAAGCGTCCCTGATAATGTGGCCACTACATACAGGGTGACTGGTAATTCGCCGTATTCCTTGAAAGGGGTTATTCTACAGCTCATTTGTAACGATTTAAGTCCAGTCAACCAGGGGTCAAAACTCACTGGTTATCGAGTTATTCACGTTTTTAGAATTTTTAAAAAATACCCGCCTTTCGACCTAAAACTAGTCATTGTGTAAAAACTTCGTCATTTAGAAATAAAAAAAAGCATTTTTCAAATAGCCAATGAATTACTGATTACGAAAAATAGTAAAAAATGCCAAAGAAATGCAAAGTTTTGCAAATAACAGGATTTGAAGTTGAAAGTTCAAGTAATTATTTTCCAAATTTTGTAACATTTTAAAGCATTACTAAATAAAAAAGTATGACACTTCGCGTACAAATGACAGGAATAATTTGCTCAATTCATAAGCTTTCTAAAAAAGTACAATTTATGACCTTTTAAACTTAATTTTCATTTAAAAATGTACAATTAATAAAAAATAGCAGAAATTTTCGCGGTTAAGCTCCATCGTTTCAACTAAAAATCGCGGAATCGTTATCGTTTTTAAATTCACCTAATCGTGTTCTTTTAAATTTGCTTTTTAAAAACATAAAGTGCGTTCCATTTTTAACCGAAAAACGCGGGTAGTGTTGTAGTAAACTGAATAAAACATCGTTCTCCATTTTAAATTCGGCTAATAGTGTTTTATTTTTAAATAAATTTGCTTTTTAAAAACAAAGTGCGTTCCATTTTGAAATTTCGAGCATCTCAAAACTTTTTGAGTGACCTACGTAATCAGTTACTTTCAACTTTCTTTCCATTTCGGACGATATTGATAACTAAGCTTCTTTCTCAAATGCCTGCTTGCCAATTCGAAGAATACGCAGATATCATTTATTGTTACGGATTCTGCGATGGAGACGCGGCTGCAGCTAGATGGGAATACCAACGTCGTTACCCTAACCGCCGTTTACCTCACGCAAGCGTGTTTGGTTCATCGTACCGTCTTATTCGGGAAAGAGGATCAGTGCAACGCCGCCAAGCTGATGCTGGAAGACCTCGACATGATACTGCTCAAGATGAAGAAATCCTTCAGTGTTTGCGGACAGACGGCACTAGTTCGACGAGAATTGTGGCTAACCGGCTCGGTATGTCTCAGTGGAAGGCGTGGTTTACACTGCACTCAGCTCGGCAGTACCCGTGTCATTAAACTCCAATACACGCTATTGAAGAGGGAGACCCGGCGAGAAGGATCTCATCAAAGTAGTGCCGTCTGCCCGGAAACACTGAAAGATTTCTTCATCTTGAGCAGTATCATGTCGAGGTCTTCCAGCATCAGCTTGGCGGCGTTGAACTGATCCTCTTTCCCGAATAAGACGGTACGATGAACCAAACACGCTTGCGTGAGGTAAACGGCGGTTAGGGTAACGACGTTGGTATTCCCTTCTAGCTGCAGCCGCGTCTCCATCGCAGAATCCGTAACAATAAATGATATCTGCGTATTCTTCGAATTGGCAAGCAGGCATTTGAGAAAGAAGCTTAGTTATCAATATCGTCCGAAATGGAAAGAAAGTTGAAAGTAACTGATTACGTAGGTCACTCAAAAAGTTTTGAGATGCTCGAAATTTCAAAATGGAACGCACTTTGTTTTTAAAAAGCAAATTTATTTAAAAATAAAACACTATTAGCCGAATTTAAAATGGAGAACGATGTTTTATTCAGTTTACTACAACACTACCCGCGTTTTTCGGTTAAAAATGGAACGCACTTTATGTTTTTAAAAAGCAAATTTAAAAGAACACGATTAGGTGAATTTAAAAACGATAACGATTCCGCGATTTTTAGTTGAAACGATGGAGCTTAACCGCGAAAATTTCTGCTATTTTTTATTAATTGTACATTTTTAAATGAAAATTAAGTTTAAAAGGTCATAAATTGTACTTTTTTAGAAAGCTTATGAATTGAGCAAATTATTCCTGTCATTTGTACGCGAAGTGTCATACTTTTTTATTTAGTAATGCTTTAAAATGTTACAAAATTTGGAAAATAATTACTTGAACTTTCAACTTCAAATCCTGTTATTTGCAAAACTTTGCATTTCTTTGGCATTTTTTACTATTTTTCGTAATCAGTAATTCATTGGCTATTTGAAAAATGCTTTTTTTTATTTCTAAATGACGAAGTTTTTACACAATGACTAGTTTTAGGTCGAAAGGCGGGTATTTTTTAAAAATTCTAAAAACGTGAATAACTCGATAACCAGTGAGTTTTGACCCCTGGTTGACTGGACTTAAATCGTTACAAATGAGCTGTAGAATAACCCCTTTCAAGGAATACGGCGAATTACCAGTCACCCTGTATATTAAAAACATTAAAACACAAAATCCGATTAAAAAGGTATTTAACGAATCTACGTACCCAGTGTCGCGCCATCAAGACGAATTTAATGACGTATCATTTATCAAAATCGGTTGATCCGTTCATACATACATATAGGTCAATAACATAACCCTCCTATTGGGCTTCGCCGCAGTCAGTTAAAATGGATCTACCCTTAAAATATTTTGTGACAAATTAGTATTTTATTTAATTATTATACCCCCTGATTGAACCAGCTTTCTAATAAAAACCGTATGTCCTTTATTTTTTTCATTAAATTGGTTTACTTGCGAAAACGTAACAAACAGACCAGAGGGCCGTAAAATACGAAAATTGCTTATAAGTAACGTTTATGACGAGTGTGTAGGAAGTTTGCAGTAGACGACAAGTGTTAACAAATGTAGAGACATCTTGTAGGTACCCGTATGTTTGTTTGTGCGCGTTACTATACAATCGGCCTCAATGGAGATGACGATTGATTTGAAATAAATTCATTCTACTTTGACCACAGATAAATTCCCATAAGAACGTAGGCCTGTAATTCCTATAATAAATAGATACTAAAATGAGTAGGTATTTGAACAGTAATCGGTGTGACGCAACAGGTTGGTATTTTATACTACTTGACGGATTCCAAGAGAACATGAAATGTAGGTAAGTACTTCAGTTGAATTGTTAGTTTAGGGTATTTGGGAATAGGCTAGGGAAAAATACTGTAATTCATTTTAACATTCATTCAATATGTCGTCAGCAAAAAGGGTACACGGATGTGAAGTGACACGAGGCAAGTCGTTTATATATAATAAAAATAGAAGGGGACCCAATATGCTGCCTTGCGGTACACCAAATCGAGTTATTACCATTTCTGACTTAGATATTTGTTCTTCCAAGGAATTATTGTTGATATTAGTGAGTTCGACAATTTTTTTCCTATTACATAAATAGCTTGCAATCCAGTCGCGTGAACGACCTCGTAAACCATAAGCTTCGCATTTATGCATAACCAAATCGTGGGAAACAAAATCGAATGCCTTACTCATATCAAAGAATACAGCAGTCGTTTGTTTATTATTCAAATTCATTTAGCTGTAATTCAGATAAGCAAGTGGCATGTTTTTTTTTATACATGGTGACTGCATAGGACATACGGCATAGCGTTTGCAGCAAAAAAGATGCGTAATTAACTAGCGTTGTGGGTCGTGGCTCGACACGCCACGGCATTATGCTGAGTGGCATCCTGTTTAACAGTATTGGATACTCTTTGACCTTTTGAACGCAGTCTGAAAGTCGTGCCACTGACGCCACCGTCGGCCGCAGTCGACACAAGTTCAAGATTAGAAGAGACTTTATTTCATATTAATTAAGTTGTAATGTGCATGGCACAGCAAAATACGTGTTAAAATTTGAAATACATACATTAAATCACGCCTGTTTCCCAGAGGGGTAGGCAGAGACCACTTCTTTCCATTTGCTAAGATCTTGACAAATTTATTTCGCTTCTTCAACATTCATACATAGAGTCATGCACGCACGTCGGTTTCGGGTACGATTAGGCCCTTTTCCAGTATTTCTCCGATTTGATTCGAAAAATTTCCACCCTTCCACTCACTTTCGATCTGTATAATCTCTTTCGTCAATCTTCTTTCATCCATCCTTTCCAAATGACCGAACCATCGAAGCATGCCCTTCTCAATCTTAGTCACTAGATCTTCTTTTATTCCACATTTCTCTTTGATTTTTTCTTTTCTTACTCTATCATTCAGTTTCACACCACACATACTACGCAAAGAGCGCATTTCAACTGCATTTACACGACTTACATGCTTGTCCTACCACACCCAACATTCACTACCATACATCAGGGTAGGGGCCAGCACTCCATTGTGAACAGCCAGCCGGACTTTTTGTGAAACGCCCTGTCTGCTCACAAAGGAGTACAGGGCCCCATTAATTTGATTCCCCGCATTCACCCTCCATTAGATATCCTTCTCACACTTACCATCTCTTGTAAACATACTTCCCAGGTACACAAATTCGCTCACTTGTTCTACTAATTCACCATTTATATTTATCACGCACTCAGTATAAGTTTGAAATAATAACAATAATTCCTTACCAGTCTGTCCATAATGCGACTCGTTCGACACCCTCGGCCCGAAGCTCGAAAACGAGTTATTCTCCCCATAACTCGGCGTGGACGGACTGGAGCCATGCGGCGAGCTCTTCGCATCGTACGCTTCTCTGAACAGATCAGAGCTCGAACTGTTCAGGCTGTTCTTCCTCACATAAATAGAATTCTGCTCCACGTAAGCCATTATCTTGTGACCTGTCTGTCCGTATATGGGGTTAAGGTTCCCGGTGCTGTTCAAACTGGTGGTGGAAGAGAAGTTGCTCTTGGCTTGTTGGAAGGTCGAGAGCGCCTGCGTGGGGCTCTGCGACGGGTTCGCGGGCGGGGTGGTGCTGGGCTGCAGCGGCTGCAGGCTGCGGCGGACCAGGCCGGGAGAGGCCGGCATGTGTTTTAGTTCCGTCAGTTGTTTTACTGTTTCAGCTACGTTTATACCTGAAAATAATATAAAATGTATGATTTTTTATTGATTTTTTCTGGACAGTAAATACTAATAAGAGCAGAATTTTGTTTCATAATTATAGAAAACATTTTGGAACAGTTGGAAAACAATGAAGCATTTGCTGTTCGATAAGGCAATAATTGATTTTAATGTTATTAATGTCATTATTAATATTAAATCCAATTGTTGGATTGATTCAAATTCATTTATTAAGTTAGCTTTATGACCAAGTTGAAATTGGAGTAGTTTCATATATGAGTGACTAGATGAAGGGTTAAAGAACCTTTATTATTTAACTTTGACATACATGTACAGTCAAAGGCATAAATAGATATTCCCAAGACGTCAATAATATCTATACACCTTTATGCTACTGGCAATAAGGTCCCATTGGCTGCCACGCGATGGACATCGTAGCAGAGGTAGACCCAGAAGGAGATGGAGAGATGACCTAGATTCGTTTGGGAGGGATTGACAGGAATGCGCTCTGGATAGAGACGAATGGCGAAAGTGAGGGGAGGCCTTTGCCCCGCAGTGGGACACCAAAACAGGCTAGTAAATAAAAACATGAATTTGCGATGGCTGTGTAGATAGTAATGCCCTTGACTGTAAACCTTTGACTTTAGTCAGAAAACACAATAATATTAATATGGGTGCAGCTGGATGCTCAGCGTAGTCTTAGTACTAGTGTTCCGGTGGCAGAGGAAAGATGGCGGCATCAAGTGGTGTGGTAATTGGCTACTTGACAGTTGTAACAATTAAATATAAAAAGTGTTGAATATGGTAGTTTACACTAAAAAAATAACTGCACATATTTTTATTTGCAATAAAAAATATGATAAGTACTTTATTTTTGGAAAATAACATCGTCGTTTTTTACCTGTGGCTCCAATGAACCCAAACGCTAGCAGCCATGACTGATTTACGTGTGACGTCACTGCAGCCTAAATACAAAGTTGTCAAACATCTCCGTAGTCAAAATAAACGACTCGAAAGCTTACCATAATTGTATTCGTGAGAAGTTGCACTAAATGGAGGCGGGATATTTAAAGGCAGATAGTGCAAATCTGCCAAAAGTGGACAGATGTTAACTTCGGATCTCGACGTGCCAACTGCAACCACTTCTTTCGATGTTGAGGATTTTTAGGAACGTGTTTAAATAATTTTTCAGGAGTTTTGATCGTCGTACTTCTACACATTTTGGTACGGCAC
This sequence comes from Acleris emargana, assembly GCA_927399475.2. Classification (NCBI taxonomy): domain Eukaryota; kingdom Metazoa; phylum Arthropoda; class Insecta; order Lepidoptera; family Tortricidae; genus Acleris; species Acleris emargana. Next base: position 5,454,978 of record OV656858.1, read on the forward strand.
ACGTCTTATAATTAGACATTTTCACAAAATATATTTTTAAAACTTTATCCTTTCGCTTAAGTTGGCTTTATAATAATTCGGTTCGTTGTTTTATGTGTAGTGACGTCACCAACGACAAAAGTCACGTGACCTACCGTTTACGCGCGTATTTCAAATTAATTTCGTTATAAACGTGTTTTTTCTAATAATTAACATTTTTTCTACAAACAAAATAATGTGAGATGTATAAAATAAGCAAACGCACATTTTAAAATACTTTTCTGAAAACTGTCAAGTAGCCAATTACCAGAGTTGGGTTCCGTCTCGGGCTGCAGGAGGAAGGCGGGCGGCGGCGGCAGGTGGTCCACGTCGCTCGGGCCCAGCAGCGGGCTCTGGGCGGCGCCCTGGGAACAGTCACATGCCTGGACTAATGGGGGGTTTGTAACTACTGACATATAGGCGAAAAGAGCAAATGGTCGGTGATACTGCAAACCGCGTATCAAACAAATTCAATAAGTCGCAAAATGTACCTTACTGACTTGCTTGCTAAGGTGTATTTTGCATCTTATTTAATTTGTTACTTACGCGGTTTTGCGATTTCACCGACGAAATGCACAATAGGGAATATTCATGACTTTTTTCACAGCTTCAATAAAAGCTAATTCATATAACAAACTGTTGATAAAAAAAAATTGAATATCTTTAATAATAATAACCTAAATATAAGCCAAAAAAGATTTGTTCCTATCTTTTTCTAGCAATACAGAATTTATAATGGAGTTTACTCGTACATGGCCGACCTATGTCATAGTGCATAACAAATCTCTCCGTCTAATCACTGTCCAATTAGTTTAAAATGCTTGTTTAATCCGTATTTCTTCGACGAATTTAATTTTAACTTCTCTTTTCGTGTTCTTTTTACGGTATTTTCAATTTTGTTGAGAAATGAGATTTAAAAAATCTATGCGCATCCTCTATTGCAAATGTGCGAAGAATAGGCTTTGTGCAATACCTACTTAATAGCTTAAGGGGGATTTTATTGTGTGATATCTATTGTGTATACATACCTGCATAGGTGCCGGGCGCTGCGGGCGGGATATGGACGACGAGCGGCGCACCGGCGGCGGCGGCTTGCCCAGCGAGCTGGCCGAGCCGCGGCGGGACCAAACCGTGGCTGCAATGCAACGAATACTTGGCTATTATGACTGCAAAGGTGCTACGTTTTAAAAGATTATTTTTTCACCAACCTGGTAGAAAAAAAGGGTGTAGGCACAATTTATCAGAACCTATTCCTAAACCAAACTGTAGACAAATAAATACATAACCAAGACTTGAAAACCACATAACTCGTGCTCATCACACATTCATCAACTATTTGCCTTACACGGGATCGAACCCAGGATCTCTATCTTTGTAGGTATGGTCAACCAACTCAGAAAACCACAGGTTCCACAGGACCAATGCTTAAAAAAAAGAAACAAAGGCTATGTTTCCAAAGCTGTACGAACAAGCTGAGCGTTGAGACAAAATCTACCAATAGGATAGCTCCGCGGTATGAAGCAAGAAAACAAAGCTATTCTATTGGTTCATTATTCCGCACGCATTGCATAGCTACCTTGTATAGCTCCCAGGTGGAAGCGCAGCCTAATTTTGCATTTAATGCTTTCGAAAAAAATTGTCATTACGGAATGGTCCCTCTTACCTCAAATGTGGTATGAAAACGCTATTACTTTAATTTACAATTTGAAATTCACTGTTTCGGACCAGATCTAAAAAAAGAGGCGAGAGTGAGAGAAATAGAGACAAACACAGAAAAACAAACATGCTCATGCGACAACAACGACTTACCGATATTTCTCTTCATTTAAAAACCCAAAAATCATACCCCCGTAAGTTTTTGATAAAGGCTCCTAAACCTCAAGACTCTCTATCTAACACAACATATTGAATTGCTAAATTAACTCTCAGTACGGTATTTATTTAATTAACTAGTACGGTTAACCACTTACACTAATTAATGAATAGATTAAAACTAATTCTTATAAATTCATGTCAAAAAACAACAACATTTATTCAGCTACCTCGGAAAAACTTAAGCATGCACATATAACTATCCGCCACTCATCTGCCAACGCCACAATGTGGGTTATTTTCCAACAGTTTGTTTAAGGCAGTGAGGATGCCGAGGAGGTATGTATGTCTATTCTCACTTTATTAGTAATTTCCAATCGTTCATAACTATTATTAGATTTGCTGTCCCCATACAAGAGTGCATTGTCATTGTTATACATACAAGAGTGCATTGTCATTTTTTGACAGCCAATGCTTACTTTAGCATGTAAAGTCATATCCAAATGAAGACAAAACTGCGTTCATGAATCATATTCATAAGCTTACTTTAGCATGTAAAGTCATATCTAAATGAAAACAAAACTGCGTTCATGAATCATATTCATATGCTTACTTTAGCATGTAAAGTCATATCCAAATGAAGACAAAACTGCGTTCATGAATCATATTCATATGACAAAGAATCTTCGTATTCCTCTTAGTTGCATAGACCTCCTAGAGCGCTCTCAGAGCTCTCATCCCAAACCCACCTGTCATGGACACCGGACGCCGTTTCGGCACGGCCGGTTTCTTCCCAATGGTAGCAAACGCCGGGGTCTCGCAGGTCTCGTCGAGCGATCTCACCGCCTCCTCGAGACTGCCCAGAGAGATAGAGAAGCTCTCGCGAGCGGCCGCGATCGAGGCATCGCTGTCGCGGCGGAGAGTCACGATCTCAGAGTCTAGTGTCGCAAATTAATGGGCATGCAAGGCGTTAAAACAAAAAATAAAACACATATAATTGAATCTGTTTGCGGGTGTTGTTGCGTGTGCAATTAAGAATGAATAAGTGAACGCATAAGGGACATTTCATGACGTATTTCTGTAAATTTTCCAGTGAATAATTATTGTATTGACTACGCCACTACCCTCAAACCGAGTCAACTCAAAATATCGACGGGTGCCTTTTCATTTCTGATTTCGCATAATCCACCAGTTGATATAAATAATTGTAAAATTAAAGTTATAAATTCTCCACTAAACACACATTAGTATAAGTCAAACTAAGCCATTCGTTCATCATCTACGGGGTTTCTAACAAGCATGTTGGCTACTTCACCTATATATAATACGGACGCCTCGCTAAAAATGCACGGCAAAAGTTTCTCTACAGGAAGCAATGTTATAAAAGGATGGCCTTAACTTGCTGCAAAACGAATTCAGGAGAGTGTAGTGTGCTCGTGTGTTTTTAAACAAAAGCATAGCTTTTTCATTTTATTAGGGACTTATGTTTATTCACTGAACTGGTTTGTAAGTTTTTAACCAGAAACACAACACATATTTACCGCGTCAAGCGTGAATTATGAAGGAACATGTGTCTTCAATATATTGACCTCATAATCCAATAGGCGTTATTTCATATTCATTAGCCAAAGCAAAGTCTATCCTCTCCCGTTGGTAATGAGACTGCATTTGCGACAGAAGTTTGAGAGACTACCATTTGACTTAGGGTAGTATAACAAGTATAACAAAAAGCAAGTTTTGAAAATCCTTACTATGAGTCACAATTACCGTACTCGCTAGCGAGTCGAATGCTCTGTCCCTCGCTCTCTATAAGAATACTGTGAGGGACAGAGCAGTCGAGTACGGTAACTCATGGTAAGGGTACAGAAATGAAGAGGTTCTATTATAGTATATGACACTACTTGGCTGAACACCAATGAAACGTTAGCCCGCACTTTAAAGGAGGTCAAAAACATGGATACATACAAACATACATACAGCCGAAAATATATATGACCCTACTTCGATTAATTAGTCCGTTAATAATAAAGAACACATAATTCAGATCGAACACCGCTTCTATCAATTCTCACGAACATACAATATTCAAACAAAAACGTCACAACTAAATAGCATGCAATGCAACATGGACCTTAATCATGAGACTGACCATCAGGGTGCTGTATCTGGTGCTGATGGGAGTGGTCCTCGGCAGCGAAGGCCCCCTGGCTGCCATAGCCGCTGGATGACTCGAGGGAGGATTCGCTGGCGCTGCTCTCTGAACATACCTACGAAATTAAAATTAACTTGTTAGGTTAGGAAACCGACGACACGGATAGCGAAAATGGTAGTGTAACTTACAAAGCTACCGGGGCCAGGACGGTTACCATAACATAATTATGCAGTTCTAAAAAATATAGCTCAATATGATAATCTGAGTTTTTGGTTGGTTTTGCTTGTGGGAGGACCTTGTGCAGGGTCCGTCCGGGTTGGTACCACTATCTTATCCATTAACCTACCGCCAAGCAGCAGTGTTCGCATTGTTGTGTTCCGGTTTGGGAATAAGACAGCCGGTGAAATGACTAGCATAGAGGCATTCCATCTTCGTCCTCAGGGTTGGCAACGCATTTGCAGTCTTAGGATTGCGGTCTTGTGAATGCGAATGTCTATGGGTCACAGTTTCCACTTACCATCAGGTGGCCTGTGTGCTCGTTTGCCTTCCTATGATATAAAAAAAAATAAAAAAAATCAACATGATACGATACAATACAATACAAAACACTTTATTGTACACAAAACAAAAACATAACATAGAAACAGCACAATTAAAAATAATTCAGGTAAACAACACGGGGTCTTATCGCTGATTAGCGATCTCTTCCAGAAAACCTTAGTAGGGACATGGTGTCCAATACCTCCATCCGTTTTTGTAAAAAACGTCTTGCCAGACTCCCAGACACCAAAGTAATCTCTACGAAACTCTTAACTATTGGGTTTTGTAGACCGCGATTTATACCGCAAAATTGACATGGTTAACCATCATACTTTTGTCTTATAAACTGACGTCATACATGATTGCGTAGTTTGAAAGATCTAAGCGACATACTGAGCGACAGATGGCGGGAAGCAACGTTTCATACTATGTGGAGATACGTCCTTGCATAGACAGGTAGTGGTTTGATTCGAGATTCTATACTACCATTCGTAAGACTAAAGGGCACATCTATATTTCAGCTAAGGCACACTCGACTCCACCTGGTTAATAATAAGGTCCGTTTCAGTTAACTCGTGGGTATGTACAGTCAGCTGCAGAGAAAAGGATACCCCCCCTCCTGGGAAGGATTGTTTTTTTTTTAAACCCATGGTAAGATTTAATTTGTTTTGAGTTTATGTGTGGACAATAGTAAAATCTTCAATTCACCGAAAAATCATATAAATATAACCCTAACATTCTACGAAATAGGTAGATGCGAAAAACGGTGAAGTAGTTTCTAGGTCAACTATACTATACCTACCTAGTTATAACAGGGATGTTCCACTTTATTTTAGACCGTCTTGCATGCAAAACCACTGCCAAGGTAATAAGAGAACATTAACATATGATAATCGATATCGATGGATATTTTACATATTTCGACGAACTAGCAAATCGAGCAATAAAACTCTACCTAACCCTTAATAAGGTAGAGACGATTTAGCGACCACATATATTTATTTAGAATTTCAACCACACGTACTAAAGAATATGATACATATTCTGTTATTGTTGCACGAAAAATGACTTGCTTTTAAATCATTCCCTATGAAGTGTCAAACATGAAACTGTATTTAATTTTTACGTAGCATAACTGTATAACTGAGGCCTTATAAAGGGTTAAGACGTTATTTTACCTTATGAATGTAGGTATACAATAGTAGTAGTAGTTACTAGTCTTTGGTCTAAAGATAGAATATAATTGTGAACCTTCGCGCGATGTTATTATTCTAGCGAGCGGCGTTTTGTAAAACACAAACACTGCCGAAGAATTCCTTCCTCCAAAGGCATATAGATATAGACAGTATCACGTGTACTTATATAAATAAATTACACGTAATACAACTGTTTATAGCAGGTTTCAAACAGGGGGCGTAGTGAGATCATGTTGCAATGCTTGGGCACATTTAAATTTAATAATTTTACTACAAAAATCCGCTATGACAATTTCATATGGCAGTTTAAACATAACGTTAAATAGACAAGGTTCTAAAGTGTAATCGTCGTCATACTTCAATATGACAGCCTAGGAGTCGCTTTCTGACTTTAGGGAAACCCAAGCCAAGGCAATGCATTTTGCAGACAATAAAATGAAGATTCGACCAACTCAATAGCATCCTATAACTAGAGGAGTCCCGCTAGGCTCAATATTGGGACCGGTGCTTTTCTGTATCTATAGTTAGGATATAGTAAAAAACATGGAGACCAGAAAGTTTATATACGCTGAAAACTTACCAAAACAGCTGTTGACAAGGTTATTGAAAATCACGCAGACGCGGTAAGCCTAGTTATTAGTTACCCTGCCATGGAAGCTGACCTTCATGGGTTCGATCCCCGGTGCTTTTGAAGTTTTAGTTTTCGTGGTTCTTATTAAATTGGGCCAATTAAAAGTTATCATCAATAAAATGAGATCGTGTGAAGGTTTAGTAAAAATAAAAACAAAACAGTTTACTCTGTTTCAGTCTATTCAAAGGTATGACGTGGAATATGGTGGTGATACTTATTATATTTATAACATATTTAACCGAAAATCGACTAACAATGCATTACTCATTATTTAAAAACATCTATATTATAATAATGTGTGATATAATGTATTTGTATGGGCTTGTTGATATACGAAGTTTTCATTCAAGGAACAATGGACGTTTCGCTCGGCCAAGTCGAGAATATCGAAGACGGTTATGGAACAGTCTTGATACTTACTAGTATTTGAAATCTTTGTGGTTTACCAGTCCGTTTATAAGTTCTCTTCGACGTATAAGTAAGTAACGACTATAAGTAAACTTCGACGAAGACGTGTAAGACTTAATAAGTGTTTGTTTAATGTCCTATATAATCGAATGTAACATCTAAATATAAAAAGTAATTATGAAAACGCCTAGTCCAATTAAAGTGACATCCGACTTCCTGTTTCTACAAATATTATAAATTAAAAAAATTGTGAAGATGTTAGGATGTTTGGCTTTCTCTCACGACTAAACGATTGTACGAATTTGAATGTACTAGCAGTCCCATATTCTGGATTGAAACGTGGAATACTTGTTATGCTGGCCAATTAGATAGTTCCCGTAGGAGAAGTCTCGGGCGCTCTCGGAAAAACATTACTCATAACTTCATAAGTTACCAAGGCATACCTTGGTAACTTATGAAGTTATGAGATCGTTACGAATGTCAAGATGCCCAATCAGAAAAAAAAACGTGCTAGAACCTTGTGAAGTCCGTCATGGTCGGTACCACTAACTTACTCATTAACCTGCCAAACAACAGTGTTCGCATAGTTGTGAGGGATTACTAACATAGAGGCATTCCATCTCGGTCGGGAGGGTTGGCAACACATTTGAAGTCTTCCAATTAAGTCCTCAGAATCAAGACAACCATGCAATAAAAAATCTTTCGATTTAGTAACTAAATCATGTTATATTCCCTCATCTTAACATAGTTTGAGAGATATATAGAATTAAGTCACCGTGTAGAACTCTTTAATTATTTTTCAATCGAGATGACGGTATTCTGTTTTAATTCAGGAAATTTATCGAGTCAAATTTGGTTTGAATCAGTTCAGCTGTTTATACGCGAATTGCAGGTTAGAATAAAAAACATCCAGACGTCTAAAAATATTATTGAAATAGTTGAACTAAAACCAGCTCGTTTCGTAATTTCTTCTCATTACGAATTAAATTTCAAGAAACCTTTTCCTAATATACAAGCACAAAAGTACAGATGTTATGAAGAACGTCTAATCGTAATCATATTTCCTTAACCGAAACGATCAAGAAATTACTGCGCAGTAGTTTAATGCGTGAACACAACACGCAATATAATGCAGTAGAGCCGCCTGCGACGAATTCAGTCTCAAGCAACTATCGCAGCCATGGCAGTCGTACTTAATTTCATGTGAGTACTCATGAATCAAAGAGCAGTTTAATAATGTAGTTTAATAATTTGACACCATCAAGTATCTTAATGATTTAGCCAATGTCAAAGTTTGGATAGTAAACTACGCTTGTTTGTGATCGGTCAGAGAGAAGAGCGAAATCAAACTAAGACTAATTATGGTTGTAGACGTTAACAATTCAATGTTATTTTTATGTTATTACGTTTGGTATTTTGTCACCCAATATCACATACTGTCTGTGAGCACTTTTAAGAAGCATCGCGTTTGTACTTCTCTCTTACTCGCTCTTAATAAGAGTGTATGAGAGCGACTGAGAGACAAGTACAAACCCGGAGTACTAAGAGCTATCGCACTGTAAGTACGTATAGTTTAATAGTTTAAAAGTTGTACTTAGTGCAATTATACATTAATGACCGTTTTACCACGTTTTTAACCGTTTTTGGTTTGAGAGTATTTTACGAGATATATTTGCGGGTTGTAACCAGATTAGAACGATTGTTTTTTTAATCAATAACTATCTAAAACTCAGTCGTTTTAAACCAAGTCTGGCTTCACTTTTCAACACTAGCTTGGGTGAAGTTGTAAATGCAACCTTGATGAACGTGGATAAAATAGTTAGTTCGTTCATTCCACTCGTTTGCTTTGATTTGGCGCTATAATGGACACAAAGAAGCCGCCGCGGCGCGCACGTGTTGCAACGCACACTATTTAAACGAAAGAACTATAACTGGTACATAATGAAGCTTCTTAAGGTACGAGTCCCTTAAGAGCTAATTATGTACAGTTACGTACCGTGTACAAGCTTATAATGATAATGACAAAAATAAGCAATCGCTAACTTTTGTTGTATATTTTCCTCGATTTTTCTGCTAACAAATTACTTGACAGGAAAGTCATTTTACCATTCCGATAGGCGAGAATAGTGTGTGAATTTTACTGTTATATTTATACAAATGTCATGTAATTTTTTATAGTTACTAAAACAGTTCTGAAAATTTGTCATAAAAGTTGGAATGCCAAACGAAACGCCATTTTTATGATATCCATATTGAACGTAACCTTGGTAAGCAAATAACAAATCGATGGATATTCATCATCTTTTTTTAGTAATTTAATAAAAATGTTATTTAAACACATAATAATAAGTCTCAAAATTAAATTTGTTTTAAATTATACGTAATTTTAATTGGTATTAAAATATTGTTAACGGTTTATTATACAAATTAGGATGTCAAGTGTTCACTAAACGCCAAGACGGATATCCGGAATGACCGTAACCATGATAATAAAATAACAACGCTACGGTTACGCTATAGGTGCAGGTATTATGATACCAATAACGATATCAATATAGTACTCGAGTAGAAAGGATACTTATTAATTCGGATTTACTAGTACGCAAACCATAGGTTTGAAGGTTTGAGGTTGTTGACTAAAACATCGTAACCGCCAGCCTCAGTCTCTTTTTCATTTGGATGACCAAGTATTATCATATCACACGCGAATGCGGAAGTGTTATTTCCCAAATACTGTATCTGTATCTCTCCCATTCAGTATGCAGAATGTGTGGAGTGTATGGGCTGTATTTAGCAAATACTGGCAATTGAAATGCTGCCTTTATTGTTCGGCGAGAATACCACGGTGCATATTGTTTTTCATCCTCAGTCAACAATGAGTACTTGATCTGCCTATATGATACCTACCGCAAGATTGTGTCAATGTACGTAGCAGAGATGGGCAAAATTTATTCGAAAGACGAATAACGATTGAGAATAAAAAAATCATTCGCGAATAACGAATAAATATTCCGAATGATTATTTTTATTCGTACATATGGCGAATAAATTATTCCATGAATAAATTATTCGCGAATAAATCATTCGCAAATAAAATACTACGAATAAATTATCGTAATTTAAAACTTAATGGCTATAAGATCAGACAGGGGTATTAAATTAAATTAAGAAATGAAAAACACACACAAATCTCGTTCATTCATATATCCGTATTTCTGGTCGGCTACCTGCGAGACACTTCCTCGACCCTCAAATATGCTCCAGTGGCATTTTAATGGTAAATTTGAAAGTGTATTAAAATATTATTCGTGGTATTTACTCGAATAAAATAAAGACTAATTCATTTATTATTCGAAGAAGTGGCGCATAATTTATTCGCAAATAAATTATTTGGGAATAAATTTATCACGAATGATTGTTTATTCGAATGATTATTTATTCGAATGATTATTTATTCGAATGATTATTCGAATAGTGCTCATCTCTGGTACGTAGTATAAGGCAGTGTGTTGCGTCTTCGGAGTTAAAAAGCTACCTATCTGTTTTAGTTTGATGTTTGCATGATTTTCTCTCAATGACGCGTGAGATGAGAACACATTCCCGTCTAGTGTAATTTTATTATCTGTTTTTTTTTTGTTATGGCAATAAACAGTCATTACAATATCATATGTACAAATTGCATTGGTATTAGTTCAAAAAAAAAGACAAAACAGTGCCCAAAAGAAAAATTGATCCGATTGTGATGAAAATCTGGTGGGATCTTCTGTGTACGCTCGCGAGGGTTCCTCGGGTAAAATGTCTGATTAATTTCCAAATTTTCATAAGTTAAGTTTTTTTTAATCCGTTCACTTTTTTTACAGTACCATTTATAGATTATATAGGTAAGGTTAGGTTTATTTCCGTACAATCCTGAAAAGTTTAATGGTTTTAGTAAAAAAGCATTACTTATCTTAGGAAAATTTGGCAAATGAAACAGTCGAGAAAAGAAAATTCGGTGTTAGGGCGATTTCACTAAAACGTGTACCCCAATAAAGGACTTTTAGTGAAAACGCCCGCTAAGCAAAGTGGCGACAGCAGACCAAACTTGGTACTTTGCGATCAATGGTCAACACCACAAACGACAGAACCACCATATTGTCTTGCAAATAATACAACATATAAGCTTGTATATAATCCACTGGTGAACCGCCTTCGCTTTGCTTTGGTTTATGTGAGTTTTCTGTAACACCTGGATTCAAAATCCAGAATTTGCTATACGTTAAAACCTTCCACCTGTATCGCACTATCATTGGTGAGAACCGCATTAAAATCGGTTGCGTAGTTTAATAGCGTAAAGCATAAAGTTTTGAGTGGCCGTCTGGTCGCATAAGGGTCAATCAACTTTTCTTTGTAGCTCGTTGCCATGGTGACGTCTCCTGGGTCACTCTTTAAAACTATGATGTCAAAGGATATAAGTCCACTAAAAAAACTGTTTATTGCCAATTACATACCCATTCTTTTATGGCCTTTCTCCTGAGTGCATTTTTTCTAAGAAACTCTATCACTGTTGTCTCCTGGCATACGGGACAGAATAACAACAAGAAAAAGTTGATCCACCCATAACAACTATTGTCATAATTTCGATTGTCATAACACATTACGCATAAAGTTGATGCTCATATATTTTTTTGGCATAATTGTACTATGGCATAATTGTTTCTTGTCATAATTATACGGGGTTATAATTGGTTTAACCATAATGTAGAATGTCATACATTTATTTAGTCATAAAATATATAATTATAATTATTTTTAGATCAACCAATGCCAAGATAGTGGTGTATAAAGTTCAAGTTTTCACGTAGGCAGTAGGGAACAGGGACTTAGTGGCAAACCGACACGGATCGCGGATAGGTTAGGGTTATTTCTTTTTATAAAAGAGCGTAAAAATATTTAATAAGCAACCACTTTATGACCATTATAAAGTATGGTTAAATAATTTTATGCGCATAAAATTTATGCGCGTTACACAATATGTTAATGTATGACTATTTACAGTTATGCGTAATGATGAGTATGACGAATCCACGTATGCCTATCAAAAATATGACTTCAAACTTTATGCAACCCGACCCCTACCCGTAATGATTTGTTGCAATACTCGTAGATATTTGAAAAATCTGGATGCAGGACAAATTCTACGATAACGTAAGCTTTTGAATGTAAAAATGACATAAAAAGAAAGAAGAGGCAGGTAAAACGGTGGAAAAAAAAAACTTCCTCCCTGCCAGTTCTTCAGTAGTTTGTCAATGTTATTAAATATCATTATAAAAAAAGATTAAACATAAACAAGAGTAAACATCTTAGCCCATTTTTGCAAAATGTGGTTACAGAATTATCAACAAGTTATTAGAGTCGTTGGTAATTCTGTAGCTCTGCCTGGGATTACAGGCGTGAAGGTATGTGTATGTATAAAAAAGATTATTTAAAACTTGTAACGAATGTACTTATGACTACAGAGGTCAGTTTTGAACTGAAATCTGTATAAACTTTTTGCAATTGCGACCGATGTTTACACATTCGGTAGGTAAATGAAAACGAATTAACCTTATCTAAAGCAATATTTTCCTTAATCATAATTGCTTAAATGCAATACTAAATTTTATTGTTCAATAAAATAAGATTTGTTTTTTAACGAAGTCGCAGATATTTTTGTTGGATGGCAAGAATAATAAATATTATATTATAACAGAGGTTTTTAATTAGGTTTGCTTATATTTTCTCAAAACAAAATACAAATATTTTTATAAGCTATGATTTTTAAATTATTCTTCAAATGACTTAGCTGCTGTTACTAAATCCTTAGACAAATAAAAACAATAATTTATGAATTTTATGATCTACATAGTTAATAAAAAATACAAAATATTAAAACGGTTAGAAATAAATTAGACAAATAAATATATTAGTCGAAAAATAGCTTCATCGAGTAGATGAAGTGCAACTGAAGCAACCAATGGAATGTCTCAATAAAAGTATTGTTAGGCAACGCAATTATTTTCATTGGAATAGTATAAAACACTAAGAAAACCAATAATGAAACGAATAGAATAGAATAGAAAAACGTTTATTCAACAAACACATCAACACAGGGGTACATCGTACTGTGACTAACGAAGGATAACTATATACATTACAATATGACAAGGGATTGAATGAAAACGTTACGTACAGAAACCATTGTCTTGAAACACCATAAATTATAGAAAGTAAATAAAATAAAAAATATAAATTAAATTAAGAGGTATGGTCAAATGCGAGCTGTGATGACTGAAGGGAAATAAATAATGGCAGTTGTTTCTTGTTGTTGGACATTTCCAGAGGCAAGTGAGTTTCTGTTGTGTCCAGAATAGAACTCAAATCGCTGATAGATACTGTAAAAAGTACATTTCGGCAGCAAAATATTGTCTCACAAATTAATAATTTTGATAGAAACTTATTCTCAAAATAAAAACCAGGCAAGAGCCTGTCGGAGCATGTCGAGGCCACTTCACTCTAACAAAAATTAGCGCTTCAAAGCTTAATATTTCATAAACGGATACCTTAATAAAAAAAATGTTTTCACAAAAACGCAATATTTTTGAAATACCTATCCATCGACACCCCACATAAACAAAAATACATCCCCACGTTACTTGTAGGGGAGATACACCAAAAAAAATAATGTTTGAAAGATTTAATTTTACCACTTCGTTGGCGTGACTAATATGTATCTTTATGTCAAATTACAGCTTTCTAGTACTAAGAGTCTCTGAGCTAGGCTGCAAACGGACAGACCGACGTACATGGCATAACTACAAGGGTTCCTAGTTTGACTACGGAACCCTAAAAACGACTCGATTAAAAATAAGACTTTAAATTTCAATATTTTTTAACGACGAATTTTTTTTTTCTGTTTCAGTGTAGTCATAAGCATTCTCCATATTACTTCGGGATGGTAAGTAATTCTCTCAAATATCCTAACAATAATATCTACCCTATCTTATATGTACAGAGATCCTTTTATACATTAATGTGCAGTTTTCGTTATGATACTTTTCTTTATGGACGCATTGGTAACCACAAAAGATTTTGAGCTAATGTAATTTGAATCTAGAAAACTCCTTGGTATACGGTGGTCACTGTGAACCGAACTGGCTACCTTGCGATCATAAATTGTCACCTCAAGCCATTTAACTATCACTCTCTTGACTCTTCCAAATAATTAAACATAGTAGATATACATTAGATGCCATAGATATTTAAAATATCTCATTTCAGGCCTTCAACCTCGAAAACACCGTAAGTAACGTATTGTATATGACCTAAATTAAATATTTTACCTAGATGTTTCTTAGCAGATTAGTTAAGTAAGGTCCTTAGACATTGGACATGAAACGCCCAAATAAACTGAATAGAAAGTATGAATTCCTTCAACAAAAGCACTAGCCACAATTCAATGATTAAAAAATATTAGAGCATGTCGCTGTTTATACTAACATTGTTTTTCTTAAAAGGCAATATAGACGTAGGTACACGTTGCGCTGCCGGTATCAAAGCGAAATCTACTCGCCTAAGTCGTAAAAAACACGTTTCATTAACATAATTCGCACTGCTAGATCGAAACAGTATCAACTCAAAATCCTTGTTAGTTTTGTTTCAAGCTCATAGACGTGGTATTAAAGTTGATTTTAAAATACAGTTGTATTTTGAGTTACTACGGTCTTGATCTGGCAGTGCGAATATTTGTAGCATTACGATTATTACTACCAGCACGGCTAGCATAATCTTTCACATTTCGCTCAGTATACGATATACCCTAATAGAGTCCATGCTTGGCACAACCTGTAATTCTAAGCAGATAAGAAGTAAAACTTGACAACCATGAAATTTCTGACTATACAGGGCGTCCCACGGCTATGACTCATGGAAGGAAAGTACCTTGAATATTGTAGATGGAACATTTTACTGAGAGAAGACATTATTTGAATTTAAAAATCAATTTAAACTGCATTCATACATATTTAAATAATTACATAGTTGAACCGGGAATCGAACCCGTTACACGAGAAAAAGAATTACCCTGTAGCTTTATCATACCGATCGAAAGGCTTCATTCACCATAAAGATTATGTTTTGCTAAATAACATAGTGTCAAAAATAAGAGGAAGACCATGAATTTTAACATTTTTAATACAAATTTTAATCAATTTATCATACGCTCAAAACGAGTCCCTTCCTGTTGAATACAAAGTCGCACTCTTTTGATTATTTCGCTCCCGTCGATTTTTTGATCTTGTTGCGGTGGAAATTTAGAATAATACGTCGAATAAAATTATAATAATAGGGAAATGATGTACTTCTTCAGTGGGTACATTTATTAGTAATAGGTACTTATGATACCCGTGTGGTTGCCGGGTTAGAATAGTGCCACTCCATGTCTTCCCGTGGACGTCGTAAGAGGCGGCTAAGGGAATAAAGGCTGGTAGTACTGTTAGGCGATGGGCTTGCAACCTGTCACTAATACGCTTGTAAACTTCTTAGCCTATTTGTGCAAAATGTGGTTACTGAATTATCAACAAGTTTTTAAAGTTGTCGGTAATTCTGTAGCTCTGCCTACCCCATTCTGGGATCACAGGCGTGAAGGTATGTATGTATGTATGTATGTATGTATGTATGTATGTATGTATGTATGTATGTAGGTACTTATGATAATTTCAGTTGTATGTCCTTACGGCAATGTCAGCTTTTCATTTTTCTGAACAAAATTTCACATTAAATGTTAAAATTCATGGTCTTCCTTTAATTTCTGACACTAAGTTATTTAGCAATAAATAATCCTTGATCGGTATGATAAAGCTACACGGTAATTATTTTTCTTGTGCAACACTTGATTCTTAAGTTACCTACCAAAGATAAGGGTTATTCATTTATTTTGACACAGTCAATTTATACCTTATGACCTTTGAATAAGGAGTTAAGTGTCCATCATTGGTGCCTTCAGCTAAAAGTATTCAACATTGGTACATTTACATATTACTTAGATAAATTATGAAGATCAGCAAGTGACTTAACTTTCCCGTATTGTGAACTGGTGACGTAACATAAACTATTATATTAAATAATCAGGGATCGGAAATTCGGGTCGATATTTACCTAGAGTTGGCAAAATCCCGGAAAAAGAAAGGCAAACATGGCGTCGGCTTCTTAAAAATATGATTTTAATAATTTAAGTTCTGGGATTCTGGGATTCTACAAAACGTTAATATAATAATTACTTTACATGTAGGATAAATCATTCTGTTTTGCTTCCATAAATTCGTTAGGTTTATAAGTTACAGGTAAATTCAATAACGTTTGGTTAAACATTGCCGTGTGGTTGCCGGGTTAGAATAGTGCCACTCAATGTCTTTCCGTGGATGTCGTAAGAGGCGACTAAGGGAATAAAGGCTTGTAGTACTGTTAGGCGATGGGCTTGCCACCTGTCACTAATACACTGGGAAACATCTTAGCCTACTTGTGCAAAATGTGGTTACAGAATTATCAAGAAGTTTTAAGACTTGTTGGTAATTCTTTAGCTCTGCCTACCCCACTCTGGGAATAAAGGCGTGAGTTTATGTATGTATGGTTAAACATATACATGGAAAATAACTTCAAACAGTTAATATAAATAAATAATTATGAATTAATGCCGGTGTAATTTATTTATTTTGAAATCCCGGAAATGTTATTATGAATTATATGATTGAGTCCACCTCCATACAACTGAACAACAAAGCCGGCGCGAAAGTATAGGTAAATATCGATCCGAATTTCCGATTCCTGTAAATAATATACCCAATTTTTTTAAACAGTCCCCACCATAATGAAGAAGACGCTGTCGTCGGACCTTACAGCCTAATGAAAGCGGCGTACAAGGCCGGCCCGAACAATGACGAGCAGGATATGCTTCCTTCGATCACTTCGGACAGCATCAAGGCAAAACTAAAGGAGACTGGCATCTTCAACTGGCAGGATCCCTCTCTGACTGAGAGGGAGAAGAAGGAATTGGCGAAGGTGTTCGAAGCTGTTGAGATTATGGTGAGTACCTAGGTTATTTAATCAAATAAATAAGTATGCCCGTCGTCGGATACACTGACGGCCAGTCTCGGAGTCAGTTAATGATGATTAACGGCCGAACCCTATACCTATTCAAACCGCGGACAGATAAGGTACGCCGAGCGTCCAGTGGCGCCCTGATTATCCTCGTAAGGCACCATACTGCAAAATGGGAGTATTTTGTAACTGGGACTTTGAATCTACGATCAAGGGAATAAAGTTCAATTGACAACAATTCATTTTGTGCTAAGGTAGTAAAATAAAATACCGTTTCTAGATTTTACACTGCTCATTACAGTAAAAATATCTTTGGATTTTTTTATGCAGTAGTTTTTTTTATATTTAGGAAAAACAGTAAAAAAAAGTTGGATTGTGAATGTTAGGAATACACTTATAGTGCCCTTAGTCCATTTATTACCAAAGGAATTCAAAAAAATATACAACTGTCATGTTCATTGTTTATCTGTCAGACGGATTACTTGATTCTGACGACACGCTTTCAATTCTACGCAAAATAGTTTATTTATTTTAATGGCGTCTAAAAATTACGTACTTAATTAAATTACGCAAAATAGCAAATTTGTGAACGAACGGCAGCGAATGATTGACATGACAGTCAGTTTTGTTTACTGCTTAAAGTTACTTTTTTAAATTTTATATCAGGCTAAGATCACGACATCAGTATTCCTAACTTTGTATATACGGTATTTTTAATGACTATTTCTTTAATAATTTATTAACGACGAATTTAAGTTAAATAAAGAAAAACCAAGAAATGCGGGTAGTCTAATTTTTAACCAGCTATAATAAACGCGAAAAAACAATAATGCTTTTATTTTTGAAATGTTGTCAATTGCGATTGTTCGAAAATACCATTTTCAGTTTATGAACATAGGAAAATATAACCTTATTCTTATTGCTACAGAGTTCAAAGTAAATTGCCTTGATTATGTACATCCTATTGCACACTGGGCTTTACGAGGTTATTATTATTCTGTTTTCTAATAAACTAAAGTATTATCTAGAAATCGAACGATGTTTTTTAGCGTTCCGTGCGTCAAAAGAAAAAAAACGGAACCCTTACAGGATCACTTTGTTTTGTTTTTTTTTTTTTTATGTCATAGGAAGGCAAACGAGCACACAGGCCACCTGATGGTAAGTGGAAACTGTGACCCATAGACATTCGCATTCACAAGACCGCAATCCTAAGACTGCAAATGCGTTGCCAACCCTGAGGCCGAAGATGGAATGCCTCTATGCTAGTCATTTCACTGGCTGTCTTATCCCCAAACCGGAACACAACAATGCGAACACTGCTGCTTGGCGGTAGGTTAATGGATAAGATGGTGGTACCAACCCGGACGGACCCTGCACAAGGTCCTCCCACCTCCAAACGTGTTGTCCGTATGTCTGTCTGTCTTTCTATCTGTCTGTCCGTTCGTCCATCCGTCTGTCTGTCTGTCTATACCCTTTACCTCCGGAACGCGTAAAGTTATCGAGTTGAAATTAAAACCATATACTCAGGCCTAGACTCTTGAAGCTGTGAAAAAATCAAACTACTAAGTTAACATTTAAAAAAACGGTCGTTTATTGCGCAAAAAACGTATATTTCGACACTCTCAAGGGAATCAAAATTTATAGGGTATTTTTCGTTGACCTAGAACTATGAAAGGCAAGTAATACCGTCTTATACTATCAATATAGGGAAAAATCTGAAAACTATATTTTTTTAATTAAATCACAAAAACAGGGTCTTTATGCAAGGAACGGCGGTCCAAATTTTGAATTGAGCTAACCGTGTCATGTGCGGAACCCTCGCACTTGTCCGATGTTTTTGTACAAATGAAAACACAATTTAAAGGGTATGCGACACAACTTAATAACAATTGAACTATGAGTAACTGAACGAAAATATGTGGCAACCTTTTTCAGTTAAGTTGACTACACGAAGGTTAAAGTTTATTAAACTTTGTCATATAGGCTATACATTGTGTATTCATTTGTACAACAAAAAACCATCCTTCGTATTGCGGGCCGCGCTGGACAGTCGGCGGAGTAGTCTTAATGTCCATGCCACTCTAAAGCTCAAACCCAATATATGTTACTTCATATATCACGATCCCCATTCCAGATGATGTCCCGCGCACGCCAGCCCGCGAGCGTCCAGAGCATGTTCACGACGCTCCGGCTCATCGAGAGGGTTGTTAAGAAACAGCTGAAGGAGGGCCAGATCTCGGACAGCCTAGTCGATAAGTTCAGATGGGAGCACCTGTGAGTACCTCCCCTATACAGAAAGTATCTAGAGTTCAGCGGTCTTAAAGAAAAAGGCAGTAGAGTGATCTGCCCTATTATTCTGCCATCTTTGGAAAAAGGGCGTATGTCTCATAGATTCGCGTATGTATTAGAGACCTTATTTCTTAAGATAGGGGGTTAAATTTACTGAGACTATCAAACTGCCTATGCGTCCTTTTTATTTAGGAGGGCAGTATTGGCCACCTACCAATTGGGATTGTTCATATTTTTACAATTACTCTGATTCGAAAACCATGTCGAGGAATAGGGTTTTAAAGCCGTTGTGCATTATTACATTTTTGAAATATTTATCTTTTTCGGATATTTCGACAAAAGTATTATTTAACCTTTGTTTGACTTTCGTTTTTGGCTTGAATCTGTCCTAGGTGTAACTTACGGGTTAGGCGAAAACCTCTTGAAATAGTATATTTTAATACACTACTACAATCACCTTTTATCATTAGATATCACTTAATTGTTGTAATTTATTAGAAAATGCCAATTCAAATTTAAAATAATCATGTCATCCATAAAATGTCTTCTAAATAAATAAAGATATTAAAACAAAACAATTGGGTAAAATACAAAATTAATGAAGTCTCTTAAAATTTCCTATTCTTTCAAATTAGAACGTAAAAACCCTGAGGTATTTTTTTTGGTCTATCCCAATTATTGGACCCATTAACTTCGATGTCGATTTTTGCAAAGCAGCTTAAGCCATAATCACTGTTATACTGTTAGAAGCAATCAAAATACCTCCAAATGTTCAAAATCGAAATTGTAATGTAATTCAGTCTGTTTGTCTAATACAATGGTTCCCAACTTTTTGTCGACTAAGGATTTGTTGTTAGCAGGGACCACAAGCGAGATCCAATAAGTAAGTTGTGGACCAGCATTAAATAGCGAAATACGATTCCTATAACATTATTTATTTTTTATATTAAATTAGATACAAATGCGACAAATACGCATACAACGTAGTCAATCATAAACATATGTATTTCATTCAATGAATAAAGTTATAAGCACGATTGTGCTCATCCCATTACTAGCACGTTGCTTTCAAAATCTCTATTAAATATTTCTTTCTAAATTATTTTCACCGAGTTTTGTTTGGGGATCACAGGTCGAATAAAATCAATATAAAATACTGAATTTATTATAAATGGGCTAAATTATATAAAGCGTCGTTGACCAAATCGATGTTGTTGCCTTCGATCGAGACAGGTAGTCTGCCAAAGATTTTACTCATTACGTATATTGTTACATAACAGAATGGGAGCCTTTGCCCAGCAATGAGAAATTTCAGGCCATTACAATATTATGATTTTATCATAATTTATTTTCTTTTCAGTCCGACGCGAACGAGGCGAGCTCAGCCTTATCATTACGACAAAGACACCAACATGAGGATATTCAACTTGACCACATAATGTTCATTAGTAGATATCATAGATGGTTAAAAACATGGATATTGTATGTCCGTGGCTCTTGCTCAATAGAACTGTTTCATATGGTCAGTGGCGTAACTACATCAACTCAGGCGCATGGAAAAGAAAAAAAAAAGTAAAACATAAAATCCAATTCAATGGATGGCAATCCTTTCACTTTAATTTTTAATTTAAAAAAAACCTCCCGTACCTCCCGTACGGCCTTTTGGACCACAGGCCGGGGCCCATGGCATTTTACCCACTCTGCCACCCTATGGTTACGCCACTGCGTATAATACGTTTATTAGAGTTCAGTAACAAAATAAATGGGCATACGAACGTGATTTTGACTATTGACATTCATTTATTTAACATGTCTAGTTAAGGCAGACTGTTGTCCTATGTATGTAGTAACATATTTCCTTTTGGAATATATTTTTTGGGATATTTGCGTTTTTTCAACTTTTTTTAATTAACATAATTTGCGTAGGACTTAATTGTGTCTATAAAACACCTGAAATAAAAAATATGTTTTATGAATGGTGGAACGATAGTTTTATTTAAAAAAAAAACCGTGCTCCACCGATTTTGATAAAAAATTAAATGGACATGACACCCAAGGGTATGATAGCAATAAACGAGTTTCACGTGGACTTAGGTTTTAACATTTTAGCGTCACGACCAGAATACACGTCCTATATCACAAAATATTTAAAAAAAACATTCAGATTACGTTTTTTTTCCATTTCAGATAAATATATCGTGCAAAAGCAAGTGACAAATTTGCAAAAATAATCAAGAGAAAGAAAACTATTTCGGTTAGTGACAGTTAAATAAACAATGAACAACCTCGTAAGACCCACGATACAATAAAATTGATCAATGGAATATGAACCTATTACTAATGAAATAGAGTCAATTTTCTAATTTGACCTTGTCTTAAAAACAAAAGAAATTCCACTTCATGTCTTTTGCTCTACATTTGTACATTTAATTACAATAAATTTAATACGAATGATAATTGTCTATGGTTACCACCTAACAAAAAAAAAACAGTTACTATTTACCATCGAATTTGCATGTTTTCACTGAACACTGATTAGTAAAAACTAATTGCAAGAAGCAAAAAAAGAATGAATCCAATACTAATGTCTGAAGCAATAGGCATCAAGCATGAGTTATTTTTAGCGCCTATATTAAATTCGATTACATGTAGCTAACTGTAGCGTAACAGCAAATAGGAAATATGTATGGATTTTAAATCGGATTTTTGAAAAAAAAAAACAAATATACAAAATTCTCGTGTGTTGTGAAACAAAACTCCTCCGAAACGGCTTGACCGATTCTTATGTAGTTTTGTGTGTACATTCAGTAAGTCTGAGAATGGGTCGTAAAGTATATTTCGTAAGGTTTGAATGAAACCAAAACACACCCGGGCAGCACCGGGCGCGGTCAGCTAGTAAAATATCAAAATACAGTAAAAAGAGAACACCAAAAGTCTCACTATAAGTATTTGTTTAATAGTATATTCGTTACTTTTATTTATTAGTTTGTATAGCGTTCCGTCCGTCTGTCACACTCGGTGCTGGCTGAAAATCAGCGCTGCAGGTGCTTAGCACCTCAGCATCATGCTGAGCCAGTATCCGATTCACTGCCACGAAGACACATCCACCACTTTGTTTTAGTTTACTGTTTTTTCTTTTTTTTGTGTTTTGTTGTGGTTAGTGAATAAATGTATTTTTCTTTTTCTTTCTTTTTCTAAAAGTGAAAATAAATTTAAAATAGGCCAAGAAATACGGACGATACAAGTATTTTAACTGCTAATTATTCAGCGATTAGGCAGAGAGATGATATATGCACTGTGACGTCATGTAACAGGTTGGCCATCGTCGGGAACAAACCTTTGTCGGCCTTGTTGGCTTTGTTATGCCTTGGTTATTTTTATAAGGTATAAGCCAGCAAAGATTTGTTCCCGGCGATATGGCCAACCTGTTACATGACTGTGAAAAAAAAGACAAAAATAAATACCTATTGCATTGTTATGCTTCATACTTGGAGCTTTAAAATTACTATAGTGATTATATTCTTTACTTGGTATCTTCATCATGAAATGGAAGTTATGCTAAAATCACGCGGTTTAAGTAAACAATCGTCGGTGAAACTGCAAAACCGCGTAAGTGACATTTTAAATAAGGAGCAAAATGCACCATTTTAATAAGAACGTAAGGTTTATTTTGCTCTATCATAAATTTGTTAGTTACGCGGTTTTGCAGTATCACCTGATACCGGGATCTGTGACCCATAGACAATCAGTTTAAATTAATTTTGGTAGAGGATGTCTCCGCTGTGAAAGCGTTACGAAACAATATTAGTGAGTATGGATAAACCGAAATGAAACTTGAAATATGACAATAGTAAAAACCAAAATCATAGTAAGTATCAATAAAATCATCAGGAGACATAATCTCACACCTTTGACCTTTAGGGGTAAGCTCTAGGCTTGTACTATGGGTACTAGGCAACTAGTATAGTGGTACATATGGTTATTATAATTAGGAAATAGCGACTCCATGTACTCTAGAACCACGATTGGCCACAAAGGTCCTAAACCTAGTGATATCATAGAGCTCCTCTCTCGGTCCCCTCTGTCGTCTTAACCCCTCGCCTCTGTACCGCGCAGGTGAGTAGTCATTGAAGTAATCTGCCTATATTAGTTATATCTTATATGGAATGAGTAACTCGTTCAAACTAGTTGTAACTGCATGTCCTGCCCAACACTCTTACCTTCTCCTGCGGCGGGTGCTCGGCGTGGTGCTGCTGCGCGCGGGACGCGGCCAGCGTCGCCAGCTCCGACATGTTCACGTACAGGGCTTGCGGCATTTCTATGGACAACAACCTTTATGCTTATTTATTCTTACTACTATTTTACCGTGTGGTTGCCGGGTTAGAATAGTGCCACTCAATATCTTCCCGTGGATGTCGTAAGAGGCGACTAAGGGAATAAGGCTTTACTAGGCGATGGGTTTGCCACCTGTTACTAATACACTGGGAAACATCTTAGCCTACTTGTGCAAAATGTGGTTACAGAATTATCAAGAAGTTTCAAGACTTGTTGGTAATTCTTTAGCTCTGCCTACCTCACTCTGGGAATGAAGACGTGAGTTTAATAGTGCAATAGCCCCTAACCCTTGAAGATATTTCGTAAACTATACATTTCGTAAGGTAAACTTATTGTAATCTTTATTAATAACTACAAAAGAAAGAAGTCTGGCGAGCGAGAAAGAGTGGAAATGTCCGCAGGGGACGGGCCAGTGTAAATCCATTTGTTTTACTGATGAGCACACCTGTGCTAACTTGGAGCACCATATTAAAGTAAATATAAAAATATCGATGTTACTGTCAACAACATCTAAATGTTATTCAACACTTAAAAAAAACCATTTTGAAATAAAAACAATAAAAAAATTAAAACATGTACTAACTGTAATATACAATTAATATTTTTTCCATATTCGTCGGTATTAAGGATTGCCATCTAGCTGAAAATATCCGATTTATATTACTGAACGTTCTCTCAACGTCCACAGTGGTCAACGGGGCATGCTTAAAATATTTATAATGACTCAAAGCCGACTTCTCATTCATGATGGTTATTGAAATTTCCTCGCCTTTTACAAGAGTGCTTCCTTTTGAATGGTGTCGTAACCAGTATTTTTTTCTAGAATACTTTTGATTGAAAAAACACCCGAATACTTTTAGAAGCTCGATATTAATGATATCGAATATTTTTATAACAATCAAGAATTTTCAAAGAGCACATGTATATCGACGTCTTTTTCATCGATATCAAATCCCTAACACGTGTCCAGAGTTAGCACAGGTATGCTGATGATGATAAGTTGTATACTTACCAATTAAAACAGTCTCTCTGGTCTGTTTTGATTCACTAGCATAACATGTCTTGTGATTTAATTTGTTTACATTAACTGTTTTACCTACTAGGTCCACGTATAGACCAAACGTACCTTTAGTAAGATGTGGCGGTAGCGAAGAAGGCTTGCTAGCTTTGAAGTCCTGCTGCGATGTGTTGGCGTTAGCCTTGGCCGGCAACGATGGTCGCTCCAGGGAAGAACAGCGCTAAAAATAAACGAACCAAGTTTTAAGTGTTAATTTAGGTTTACCCTTGAAATCTCGACAAACTTTTAATCGAATTTCAGTTCAAAGTCAACGTTTCGCATTTTTTCATTTGATCGAATATTCATTACTTCGAACATTTAAATGGTGTATTTGTGAAACACCTATTTTTATTTGGTAGAAATATTATTTAATATATACTTTATTTCGCAGATTTTTATGTCATATTTTATTATTCCATATTTATTTGTGTGTTGTAAGTTTTACATGGTAGGTAACTAACCTAACCTAACCTACCTCGGACTCCGTGAGCGTGTCGGGCTTACAGGTCATAAAAAAAAAACCCTAACCTACCTCGGACTCCGTGAGCGTGTCGGGCTTCCAGGACATAAAAAAAAATAACCCTAACCTACCTCGGACTCCGTGAGCGTGTCGGGCTTCCAGGTCATAAAAAAAAAATAACCCTAACCTACCTCGGACTCCGTGAGTCGAATCGATTTGATTTAATTCTTTGACAATATGTTATTTGCCCATAACTTGTACTTAAGTATGTTGTTCTATCTTGCGAGAGTTTGTTTTCTTTTTTTCTTAAAATATGTAATCTAGTATGAAACTATGATATGAAGTAGTTGTATAATAATACGTTGTATAATAAACATTGATATTTTGTTGTTCTGTCTTTTAAATAGTTTATTAAATGTATTTTTAATTATTTCAAAATCCTTGTACCGTTTTCTAATAATTGTTTTAATATGTAATGAATAGTCGATGAAGCCATAATACTCCAAGAGATAATATTGATACTGAATATTCTATGAATCGTTTTCGATGAAATGAAATTCGATGAAGAGTTTGTCGAGATTTCAAGGGGCACCCGTTAATTTAACTAAATAGGACCTAGATCTTAGACCGTAATAATAAAACTGTTCTTGAGTGAGACACCTGTTTCAAGTTGCGTCGCTTTTATTTAGACGTGTCTTGGTACGGGCACTCAAGATAAGTTTTGATATTGAGAGAATTCTTATTAATCCTGTGTATGTGGGAATGTCATTGGACATTGAGTGAGACCATCATTTGGATATTTTCTATGTATTTTGCAATTAAAATGAAAAAGTTGGTGAAAATCTTCGACAGAAGCACTTTTTCTTCATCAGATGGGTAAGTAGAGTATCTTGGATTCATTCTTCTCAATAACAATGTGCGACAGAGATACTACACTAACTCAGTTCCTCAGAGAGTATTTATTATAATATAACTACCTACGTGGTCTCTGGGTCTAGTGATATTTGCAATATCTATTTGGCCAATGTTGACAACTCAGCTAAATACTCTTTTTTTTTTGCTATAAAGTACTACGTCATACAAGCACTTCGTAGTAATTTCTAAGGGCAGTACTTAATAGTTAAAAAACAATAGTGCAGACGCTGTTGCCTGGCCACATCGACATGGGGCAATAACCCTACAATCCAGCCCTACTCAAGTCAGATCTCGTTTCCTTATGGTTAGCTTCGGCGTAAAGGCGTTGCCGGTGAAGGTCGTAGTCGAATGTGTAAGCAGAATTTGCGTCCGTCTCGTGTGGTTGCCGGGTTAGATAGTGCCACTCCATATCTTCCCGGGGATGTCGTAAGAGGCGACTAAGGGAATATAGGCTTGTAGTACTGTTAGGCGATGGGCTTGCAACCTGTCACTAATGCCTTGATAAACATGTGCAAAATGTGGTTACAGAATTTTCAACAAGTTTTTAGAGTTGTAAGTAATTCTGTAGCTCTGCCTACCCCACTCTGGGAGTGCAGGCGTGAAGGTTTGTATGTATTGAATGTAACTTGCGTCCCTCACCAACAACAGCTTGAAATAAGAATCTCTGGGTTTTAAGACTTTTAAGTTGGTATTCTGGCCACTCTCGGCTGGTGAGTCCCCTTAGGCTCCCCAGGGCCCGGGTGGTACCCGTAAAAGAATTACCCTAGCGAAAAAAAATGGCGTAAATGATCCTTGCATACCCTCTCTTTCTACTGGGTAAGATGGAGGAACTTACGGTAGGCAGCGGAGGTCGGGCGTAGATTCCTTCCCGCGTCGAGCCGTCGGCGTCGCCAAATGTTTGCGGAGTGAGCGCCGGCCGTCCGTGCCCACGCTCGTAGGCTGCAAACAAACAAACATAACGCAACTTTATACGTATACGCACTTGATTATATGTATACAAACCAAACCAGGTAGCTTATAAGCACTTTTTTAAGCTGTCATAGGGAATTCTCGTCTATCGACTTCCGATATTCATGTGTAATCGATAAAAACAGAATATAATATTTAAAATATGATTACGAACAGAAGTAATCAACAGGCAGTCTTATCATGAAAAGTGATCACTTCGAGATAACCTTTAGATACCATTAATTTAAGTTTTCTTAACCTTTGGAACGCCGAGGACGCCTAAAATCGTCCCGAGCTGCCGGGGCCTATATCGGTATAGCCTCCGACCGCTCTCCATACAGTTTTATTTCGTGTATTAAGTTAAATTCTGCATTATTTTGTAAGCGACACATTTATAATCGACGCGTTAAAAATGTAAATGTTGCATACGTTATTTTCACCATTCGCATACTTGCACCTTGAGCATGGTCCGTCCGGGTTGGTACCACCGTCTTATCCATTAACCTACCGCCAAGAAGCAGTGTTCGCATTGTTGTGTTCCGGTTTGGGGATAAGACAGCCGGTGAGGCATTCCATCCTAGTCCTCAGGGTTGGCAGTGCATTTGCAGTCTTGTGAATGCGAATATCTATGGGTCACAGTTTCCACTTACCATCAGGTGGCCTGTGTGCTCGTTTGCCTTCCTATGACATAAAAAAAAGAAATAGGCGGCATACCTGCTGAGATTGTATGAGGGCGGCCCCCCATAATGGCGGTGGCAGCTCGTTCGAACTGCACCGTGTCTTTCAGGTCCGGCCACGTCGCAGACGCTGAAAGAAACAACAGTAACCAACCTTGATTCATTTACTTTGACCCATCTGTGGCCCATGAGAAAGAGATACAAGTGCTCGGTGATTCAGAATGAGACACTACATAATGTACATACAGGGTGTCCCATAAACCGACGTCAAGCCGCCAGACAGACAGAGACATTCGGAGACATTGAAAATTTTAATCTGAATTTTTGTAATTTTCCCTTATGTCCATCTCACGAAAAATCATAAGTTCATGTTTTATTTCATAAGTTTTTCAGTGGTATCTTACATAATTAGAATTACCGAATGAGCGAATTTTTTTATTACAATTGAAGTCGACCTGTATCGGTTTGCAGAAGGGTCACAGAAATCACCTAGAAACCTTTTAATGTTATGACATGAAGAAGGCAAATATCTTATTTTGCTGATACCCCATCATTAGCAAGTATATTACAAACCCTTACGTGATGCCAAAAGCGTTGTAAACGCCATTTCAATGGCATGTGCATTTGTAATCTACTGTCTACGATGGTAGAGTCGATAATCTATTGAAACTTCAAGGTAGACGCACGTTTTTTCCCAAAGGAGAAGGTTCTCGATCCTTCAATTATTGTCTGGGCTTTGTAGCATATGTGGCGCGTTGTGTTGTGTATCGCTGTCACTTTTGCCCTCTGATGCGTGAAAGTGACAGCGATACCGAACGCGCGGCTGCATCGCTACAAAAAGTCGCCGCATGCTACCTCCATTAAGTGTTTGCGGCCAAGTCAAAGCAGACGAGGAAATTCTATAACACTGGAAGGCCCAACTCACCGGCGTTGCCGATGTTGTCCGGCTCGTCGGCGCGCTCGTCGACGCTGCGGGCCGGCGTCGTGCATTCGCTGCTCACGCTCTGATTATCCGAACCCTGAGGAATACAAAAAAAAGCCGTTAAATTTCCCTTTACAATGTCGACATAAAGCTATTGTAAGTGATATCATACGAACTAGAAGTTACTTATGTAGGGCGATGACACCAGTGCCCTAAAACACTGCAACTAAGTGCAATAATGGATATTTGACTCTATTAAAAAAAAATGTATATCTAGTATCAGGGACCCCACTTTGGTCCATATTTTCCTGAACCCTAAGTAAACCAACACAATATGGTATTTCATAAGTCAAACATTGCCGCCAGACTGAAAGAATGATAACTTAATAAATAAAATATAAGGGGGCAACCTCACAGAAATTCTGTAGGCCTGTAATATGGGTATTTATTTATATCTTTATATAAACACTTTATTACACGAAATTAAAATATTCAGAATATTTAATTGGGTCAATCAACTTTTCTTTGTAGCTCGTTGCCATGATGACGTCTCCTGGGTCACTCTTTAAAACTATGATCTCAAAGGATATAAGTCCACAAAAAAACTGTTTTATTGGCAATTACACACCCATTCTTTTATGGCCTTTCTCCTGAGTGTGCTGGAAGTACATAATTATATCATTTTTTCTAAGAAACTCTATCACTGTTGTCTCCTGGCTTACGGGACAGAATAACAACAACAAAAAGTTGATTCACCCAATTAATAAATAGTATCACAATACACCGCCAAAAACAAAAGCCCGACCAGCTAAAAAATTAAAAACAAAAATAAAAAAATATAAAGCGTATAAAAGTTTACATTTTCAGCGTAGAGCGAGCGACGCTGCAACGTGTCCTGGGAGCGGAACCCCGAGTCGGAGCTGCCCACGCTCGTCAGACGAGCTGACTACAAGCAAAATTAACATAAAATTACAACAAAAATAAAAGTGCACGGTTACACAAACATTGGGGTGAACGCTGAACATGTACTAACAAGCGTCAAACCAAAACAATAAAAAACTGAAGGAAAAAAAAAGTGTGTATAGTCATCAGTTCATCACTCATTAATCATCGGTTGGTTATCGAGACCAATCTAGCAAGCTCAAATTCGGTGGATCTACGTTAACATTACGATATAGGGAAGTGGTTCAAAAATTACTTGCAAACTTCGAACTTTACATAGTAGACTATACCTACTTTTTAATTTTAACGAAGACTTTCATTCCTGTTCAAGTGTATTGCACCAATATGTCGAGTTATTTTTAGACACCTGGGTGTACTTATGAGAGAAATAAGGCATATCACACGCGAGTACAATTTGTTTCATAAAAGAGTATTTTCTCTTAACTATACTTTACCTGAAAAGGTAATGAAAATCACTTGACTTACTGCGTGACGTGCTAGACAATCAAGGCAGACCACAGATGTTCAAGATTTATTTTATTTGGTCGGTTAACCTATTGATTGAGTCACGTTCTTTTTGCTAACATTTGTTTAACTAGGGTGACGGAACCAGTAATGGACAAGGCACCAATAATGGACACTTGATTCTTATTTTACAGAAGATAAGGGTTATTCATTTGTTTTGCAACAATCAATTAGGGCCGTATGAAATTTGATTTAAGACTGAAGTGTCCATTACTGGTGCCTGTCAGCTAAAAGTGTCCATCATTGGTGCCGTCACCCTACCTACTTTCTTTATGGCCAAGGAAAGGCAAGCGAGCTCACAGACCAGACCAGATATTTGAAAGAAAAGAAAAGAAATAAAATATATTCGTGACAAACATTAATTAACATACAGAACTTTGAACAAAAAAGCATAATTTGTCACGAAATGGTCACAACTCAGCGTGATGCTGGCAGAGCCAGCGCTGGTCTTCCGTTGTGACCATTTGGTGAAGATACGACACGGCGCAATGACGTCACGATTTGCATTCTCAAGATTCAAATATTGCCAACCCTGAGGCCTAAGATGGCATGCCTCTACTGAGATTAAGTATATCAAATATTTATGTTCAAGCTCGGAAGGCCCAGTATGCAAAAGAATGTAAATAATCAAGCCAATTTAATTTGAACTGTGTTGCAATAAGAATAAAGTTCATTTTCCAATCTTCATAAACTGAAAATGGCATTATCGAACAAACGTAATTGAACTTTATTGCCTTGATGGTAGATTCAAAGTCACACTTACAAAAAACCACCTGTTTGGTAACCAGGTGAAATAAAAGCAAGTACGTACCTGAGACAAGCTGTTTGTATCGGCGGGAGCGGGGATGGTCCCAGTCGAGGAGGCGTTCGAAATCGGCGTGGAACAGCTCACGTTCGAACCTGGTCATGAGGAGACCACCACCAATTAAAGGAAGAAGTGGAGAGAGTTACAAATTATAACGATACTTATGAATATGAGATAGATAATCTATAAAATAAAAATGAATCGCTAAATGTGGCGAAACGATTTGGCTGATTTCCTTTTTGTTGTGTTCGTCATTGTCAGGACAAGGTTTTTATGATAGCAAATAATTGAAAAATCCAAGGGGAAAGTCAGAAATTTGCAGCGGGGCGAAGCCGCTGGCGGGCCGCTAGTTAGTAATAAAAATGATCAATAACTTTTTAAATGATGGTGGACATTTTTAAATCATATTTGTAGGCAATCACATGTTAAAACTTGGCACAATTGCACTACTTGATGTTTGTATAGCTCGTTCATTCAAATAATGTGCATTGCAACCCTTTGAGGTCGCCGACACAGGTTCGTGCGCGCCGCGGCGGCTTCTTTGTACCAAATGTGGCAGCACATCAAAGCATGCAAAGTATTTGAACGAACGAACTATATGTAATCGTAAATCCTAAAGAGCATTATTTCTTCCCATATCCTGCTACGGCCTTTACTAATAAGTGCGGAGTGCACCTGCCCTGATACTGTAAGAAGCTTAACACACCGTGTTGTTCCGAGCACTGGCTGTTAAGCGAGGAGATGGAAGTCAGCGAAGACTTGCGGCTGCCCAGCCGAGACGCGGACGGGGAGTGAGGAGCCGAGCCGGACTCCGCCCAGCCACTGTAGCACGACTTTATGTCGCAGATCACCTGGAAAAAGATAAAAACAAAATAAATATTAAGGAACAACTAGTCGCAAAGCCAGCCTTAGAGCAGATATTCCCTGATGGTGCTTTTCCACAGGCTTGGCGAGGCGAAACAAGCCGGCGCGAGAATTTTAAATTGTATTAAAAAAAAACATTACCACGGAGGGTTTTCTTTTTTTAAACGAATTTAAATTCTCGACTCGTCGCGATCCGGCCTTGTCGGTAGAAAAGCAGCTTAACAGCGCGTCACGATGTTTACATCACCGGCACGCGACGTAATGAGTACATACATGGGTATCTTCGCATGTAGTCTCTAAACCTTTCTACTAAATAAACTATACAATGATATAGCTAGGCAGAGTCAGGCTTCGTCAAGACAGTTTATAAAGAAGTGAACATCGGGAAGACGCTAGAGAGAGTTATAGTGATAGGTGTTACTAGAATATCCTCAAGTGGCATCAATTATATTGAGCAGCAGGTTTTTGGAACACGTTGCCAATTTCACGTGCTTATAATAAAATAAATAAGTACTCATAATACTTAGCAAAATATAAACTACATCCATCGTATACATTTTGTAAATTGCAATCTTGAATTCCAAGCTTTCACTTCTCTAAATCTCTACTCGAATTTTAACCACAAGATCATCGTTACTCTCAATTTCGATCAATCTGTTGGTATCAAAAAATTCAAAATATTTATTCAGTAAATTGGCCACATGCGTTTACATGTCGGAAATGTACAGTGAATCTACCAGCGCTTCGGACAAGACCATCATTGCGGAGAAGAAGCGCCGCAAGAAACTCCAGCAGAAGGTCATTTTTTCAATCATAAAACATAATTTATACTTAAAAATAAGTTACATTAAGTAATAATAAGGTAATAAATTAATAAACAATAAATTCTTAAAACTATTACAAATGTAAGGTCAATAAACCTTAAAATAAAATAATGACTATGAGAACATCACGACGAGGTCTCTACGTTAAAAGCCATATGTCTAGGATAATAAATGAATAAATAATAATAAATAAATATATAATAATATAAATAATAAATAAATAAATAATTATAAATAAATAAATACACACATACATACCTTCACGCCTTCATTCCCAGAGTGGGGTAGGCAGAGCTACAGAATTACCAACAACTCTAAAAAACTGAAGGTATGTATGTATGTATGTAAATAAATAAATAAATAATACTTGAATAAATAAAATAGTGTACAAACTTTGGGCCTTATCCGAAGGTGTCTAAGTTAAATCTCAACAAAATAAACAACCTGCAAACTGGCAGCCGGAAGCGTCCTGGGTTCCGACGTGTGCCGAATCAGTTGCTCGCTGCCCTCTTGCAAGTGCTCCACCTCCGCTAGCATTGCCACTTCACTCTCCTAAAAGTAGAAGGTTTATATTTATTGACAACTAAACATTTCTAGACAGCCGCATTTCATTAGCGGACCGGGAGACGAGCTGTAGGTAGGCCTCCAATAAGATGGAGTGACGACCTTGTAAGGATCGCGGGAACGCCATGGATGCGAAAAGCACAAGACCGGTCTGAGTGGAGAGCCTTGGGGGAGGCCTATGTCCACCAGTGGACGTCTTTCGGCTGATATAATGATGAAATGTTAATGTTGGTAACGAAATGGCACAATAGAACCGTCACAATATCGATCGCTAAGTGAATATGCATTTAGAGGGCACATATGCCTAACCCTTATGCGGGAGCCGTTTCAGAATTTGACGGCCCAGTGCGGTGACGCGGTCACGTGGCAGGTCACGTGACATCAAACCCACAGGAATGCCATACTGAATATTTTTTATGCAAGGAGCGATCTTTTGTAAAGTTCAAGTGAATATGCATTTAGCCTAAGGGCACATGCTTAAGACGGTTAGTGTAAGAGGATCTGTATCACAACATCTATCCACACCTTTGTGCCTTTTCTTGGGATATATTAAACTTGTAATTACCATACGGGAAGCCTGTATCTTACTTTGTATTTTACTAATACGTAAAATAAATAAAAATAAAACACATTTATAACTGTTCGTTCATTTTTACATGCTATAAGAATATGAAGTGTGCCTTAAACTAATTTAACAATATGCGTTTTAAGCTATATCAATATCGGCCAACGGTCAACTCTGGAGTAGCTTGTCTTCCGACACAGGCCTCCGCTAAAGATTTAAAGAGTTACATGATGTCCTGTCCTTTGCTGTACGAGTCCATGTTGAACCCGCTATTTTCCTGGTGTCATCCTCCCATCTCTTGGTCTGTCTACCTGTTTTGTATGTCTGTGTCTTTTACTTAAACGCTATTAACTAAAAGTTAAACGGAATGCGACTCACCACGACGGGCACGAGGAGACCAACGAAGTGACAGAAGCGGCTGCGCTCCTCTACCAGAGCTGCCTTGACCGCCTTCTCTTCCATCTCTTCGAGCTGCTGTATGCGCTCCCCTACATCCTGGAAATGAGAAGGTCAAGGTTTATACTTACTTACCGTCACAACATTGAAAATTGAATATACGAAGTTTTTTCTAAAGAGTCACGATATACATCCATTAAGAACGTCCGTAGTCCTGTAGTCTAGGGTCGAATCATGATCGTAAGATATCGAGTTCAAGCCTCATATCATCGGTGAAACTGCAAAACCGCTTAAGTAACATTTTAAATAAGGAACAAAATGCACCTTTTTAATAAAAAACTAAGGTTTATTTTGCTCTATCATAAATTTGTTAGTTACGCGGTTTTGCAGTATCATCGACGATATACCAATAAGTTTTTCTAACAAATATATTACCAGATGCTATAACAGCAAACAAATAAAAACATCGTGAAGAAATCTGTGTGACCATTCCATCCATTTTTAGCTTAGCTTTTTATTAAACCTGTATTTTAGATGCCCGACCTGCACACAGACGTCAGCGCGCCGTTTGGCGTCAGGTGGCGCTCGGCGCGCCTTGCGCACGTGCCTCTGCGCGTCGTGCACGCGCCTGCGCAACTCGGCGCGCGCGCGTTTGCACTCGCGCGCATGCTCGCGCCCGAGCGCGCCTGTCGCGCAGCCGCGCCGCCACTCCTCGGCGCGCGACGTCAGCGGGATGATCAGGGCGTCCGTAAGAGCGCTACAAACAAGAATATTAGTAGATTAAAAACATAACGCGAATCAATACATTTTTGTTTAGTTCAGGGAATATGAATTGGTCGTCTGTAATCTTCACTAAGCTCTTTTTGATAATATTCAACAAATGCCAGTAAAATATTGAAAGACTTAACTTATTAAATGATTAAGTCTTCCGGTAGCCTTCGGGGAGGGAAGATGACCGATTGAAAGATGTCCAGCTTTTACTTTTGATTTATCCTGTTAACTGATTTACTCCACTCACTTGACACTGGCGAAATCACAGCGGAATACCGCGGCGGACCGCCATTAATAAAAAGAAGAAGAAGAAGAAAAAAAACTTATTTAATTTAAAATTTAAAATCCTTCCACATATTGTGTCCACGTGACAAAAAGAAGAGGAAAGATGATGGTAGGGTAAAGTAACCAATGGTCAGCCAGACACCTGTGTAGTCGGCCTCTACCTATATTTTGTATGAGTGGGAAGAGTACAAAATATATATTTCCTACTCTTCGCACTCATATAAGGTCGACTACTGGTCTCTGGCTGACCACTGGTGTCTTTACGGTAAAGTCACCAGTGCTCAGCCAGAAACCTGTAGTCGGCCTCTGCCTATACTTTGTATGTGCAGGAAGACTACGAAAGATATATTTCCCACTCTTCGCACTTATATAAGGTCGACCACTGGTCTCTGGCTGACCACTGGTGACTTTACCCTACATCTGATACGGCACGACAGTATATTTTTGAACATTTTGGAGAGGGAAGTCGAGAGAGTAAGAGCTTAGGAAAAGGAAGACCTAGGCTTAATTACTTCAACCAAATAAACCAGGCCAATGTCGTGTCGTACCAGGAGGTAAATAAAGCTGGCAAGACCAGACAGCCTAGCCTAGAGCCTAGCTCCTTGATGAATGAGGATGACAAAAAGGCAAAATAAACTGCCTATGTTAAAATATTGAAAGACCCATCTAAACTCATTGAATTTACATATTGAAAATCCAACCACATTTTAAGCCGACGTCATATACGAGGGTGGATTGAAAAGTTCTGAGCCTGGTAAAAAAAAGTAACGGGCTCACTTTTTATAACAATTTTATTTTTCGACATATTCTCCATGAAGGTCAATGCACTTAGTCCACCTCGCCTCCAACTTCATTATCCCATCAAAAAAAAAAGAATCGCTGAGGTCGTTAAAATATGAGTCTACTGCTTCTTGTACCTCCGTATTAGTCGAAAATATTTGTCCTCCCAAGTGTTTTTTGAGGTTTGGGAAGAGATGATAATCGGAACGAGCTAGATCCGGCGAGTTAGGGGCATGCGGCAGCACTACAAATCCACAATCATATATTTGTGCCATTGATTTCGCCGAAGTGTGAACGCGAGCGTTGTCTTGGCGAAACAGTACTTTTTTCGACAGCATTCCAGGTCTCTTTATTTTAATTTCCTCACGCAGACGACGTAAAAGAGCACAATAGTAGTCCGAATTTATTGCTTTGCCCTTTTCGAGATAGTCTATCATGATATTCATGATAACCCCCCTGCAATCCCAGAAAACTGAGGCCATTACCTTATTAGCTGACAAAATGACCTTGGCTTTTTTGGGTGGTGGTGAACCTGGTCTTTTCCATTGCCTGGATTGTTCTTTCGATTCTGGTGTACTGTGGTGGACCCATGTCTCGTCCATAGTTATAAAACGATTGAAAAAATCGTCGGAGTCACGTTGAAACATACATAAACAATCTTGGGAAATTGTAACACGTACTCGTTTGTTCTCGACTGAAAGCAGTCTAGGCACCCACCTGGTTGACACCTTAGAAAATCCAAGAACATCGGTGATGATGTTCTGTGCCCGCTCATAAGAAATACCCATTGCTTCCGCTATCTCCACAATCTTCAATCGCCTATCCTTTATTATCGCATCTAATATATTATTGACATTTTCGTCCGTAGTAGCCGTCAACGGCCGCCCACTCCTAGGCTCGTCTTGAACAGTCTCCCGGCCACGTTTGAAACCAGCTACCCATCTTTTTATGGTAGCATACGATGGAGCAGATTGCCCTTATGTTTGATTCATATCTTCAAATATTTGTTTTGGTGTTAACCCCTTTTTTTGCAATTATTTTATGACAGAACGATGCTCAATTTTATCCATTACTTGAAAAATCAGTGACCTTATGTAGCAGTTCCAGCATAAAATGCAAAATTGTGACAGGAAAAAAACAAAAGATAGTGCATAATGGCGACTAAATATGGCACTTTGACCTGCCAGTATTTATTTGTTTTTTTTTTATTATATTCAACCTTAGGCTCAGAACTTTTCAATGCACCCTCGTACTATGTCTACGTGACCAAAAGTCAAAATAAACTGCACATTATTTCGTCAGGGGCATTTATCCTCAAATATATCTCATTAGTTACGTACATGACCTCCCGTGGTAGGATCATTGACAATTGATTTCCTCATGACTTGATCTACTACACTCGGTAAAACCATTGAATGGTTTGTTAAATCATTTTCACAATAGCATTTTTTCATACTCGTAGTAGTGAATTTTTACATCGTGTTCTTTCATGATCGCAAATTTAATTATTCGTCTTTCTTCATGTAGCGTTTTTTCATAAAGCGTTATTTAACTATTTTTTTCGTTTCTTATTTTACCCAATCGCAAATTTTCCTAAGTAATTACATCGTAATACGTACTTACCTAACCTAACCTAGGTTAGGTTCGTTTTTATATCAGGCACAAAGGGCCAAAATAACCCAGAAATACGAGTAGGAGCTCCACTACGCGGAGCTCCGTCGACTCTGTCAAATTAGGTTGGAAAAAATGCGACCAAAATAATGTACTGGTAAAATATGCGAAGAAAATAAACGCGAACATTATAAAACGCTTAATGAAAAATCGCTACATGAAGAAAGACGAATAATCCTCGTATATTGACAAATCACAATATTTCGCTGGATTTCTAGAAATCTTTATGATCTGATCCAGTGGCGGTACTGCCATATAAGCCCAAAAGCCGGGCTTGCCTTGCCTTACAAAAATAACTATTCATTAAATGCACGTAATGTATTAGATAGGTATTTCACCTTCGCGCGCCGCGCGCTCTCACTAAATTCTTCAAATCAAATTACATGCAACAGTATTACCTACTAAATTTTACCGCGCACCGCCGGCCGCCACCTACCCTACGCAGCACAGCGCTCAGCGCTGTGCGGCAACCAGTCGAACTATTCATGACGCGGCTAGCTCGTATCTCGCTCGCACGTATTGGCTTGCAATCGGGCTTTCATATTCTCTGTCTTACCCACCGAAACGGCATATGCCCAAACACAAAAAAAAAAAATAAAAAAAATAAAAAAAAATGCGAAATTCGCTTCGCGCAGGCGCGGAGCGCGCGTTGAGCCGCGTTAGCGGCCAACTTCACTTCATTTCTATTTGTTGACAAATGCTTTTATTCACGTGTTGAATAGTTTGTTTAGGCGTTGAGCGGCGCGGCGCGGTCAGTGCAATAATAAGTTTTTTTTTGTGGTGTTGTGAGTTGTGATTCAATTAGATTGACAATGGAGGAAGTCCTGTGTGACTGTGATATTTTAAAGTGTGCACAAACTTTGCTTGTCGACGGAAAGGTAAAATGTTTGGACTTTGCAGAGAAAAAGGTACTTATTTCTTCGGCAAAACCTACGCTACGCCTGACTTGTGTATTTCTCAGAGTAGTAAATCGCACAAAAGACAGTTTAACAGGTCAGTGTACAAAACTCATTGGATTGTTGGTTGTTCGCACTCTAATAAGTTACATTGCTGGTGTTGTATTTTCTTTTCTAACGACAAAAACGTGTGGAATACATCTGGTCTGGTTATGACGATTTAAATAATTTAGCTGGCGCCATTAAAAGACACATGAATTCTCGAAAACACATGAACGCGGTAATTTATTTTAGTGATTTTGGTAAACAGCGAATTGAGACATCTTTATCGCGCCAATTATCAAAGGAAATTACAAAACAACATGCGTGTTGATAACAATAGTAGCGTTTTTCAAAGATTAGTCGATGTTGTTTGTCATTTAGCACAACAAGAACTTCAGAGGTCACGATGAGTCTAAAACTTCATTGAATAAGGGTAATTTTTTAGAGCTTGTGTCGCTACTTTCAAAATAGGTACGATGGCGTTTTAGAAAAACACATTCGATGTATACAAATAATAATTTAATTTAACTATGTTGTGTAATATGTATGTAATTTTTAGATAGGTAATTGAAATAAAAGTAAGTACTTATTGCTTTCTCCCTAGGCAAGCAAAGTTAAAATAAGAAGTTGAACCTTTATTTTATTCTCTCATACAAACCAAGCGGCTTTTTTCAAGGCCACCGAAAGTATGCAATTGCTGATATGTCTGTAAAATTATATCTAGTGGTAACATGCCTTCAGGGTGCTTTGGTGAGCTCGTCCACGTAAGCAAATGCGTATACCTACAACTGCAGAGTGAAGTGAAGATTGATCAGTAATGTGGTAACAAGATAAATTTATCCATAATAACCGTAAAAACTACAAAACATATCTCTCGGCTTGCCCTATTCTGAAACCCTAGGCACGCCACTGATCTGATCTTGTGTAGTGTCGTGCGTCAATATTGCGTCCGCCTCATATAAAGAATTATACAAGGCAGACGTGATAAATATTGCGAAATATTGTGATTTGTCAATACACTACCCTACCACTGCCACTGATCTGGC
The DNA here is from genome assembly GCA_927399475.2 of Acleris emargana. Taxonomy (NCBI): domain Eukaryota; kingdom Metazoa; phylum Arthropoda; class Insecta; order Lepidoptera; family Tortricidae; genus Acleris; species Acleris emargana. The sequence continues at coordinate 5,494,427 of OV656858.1, forward strand.
AAGCGTCTCTAGGCAGTGGTAATACGATCGGAACAATCGACCAACTCAACCAGAGTCAAATTGCCTTCTCAACTTCATTCAATGTGTCTGTCCAACTGACGTCTACACGATCAATTCTTGTTCAACTCGATCAAGAACCACTTGACCTTGGTTGGGTTGGGTGGTTCTCTATTTACCGTAGGTAAAACAAACTTATAATTACCCGATAAAGGTCTTCATTCTGGTCTCGATGGCTCGGTGGCGCAGACAAACCCGGGTGAGAGCGGTTCCTATCTCTTTCGTAGCACCTGTAACAACACAAAACGACATTCAATTAGTACAATATTAATATTAATGTAGTAAAAAGTTCAAAAAATAAAAAGTCGCCGTAAAAAATTAACTACATATACATATAAGAATTTTTCATTTCAAGCAACGAGGCCTATTATTACAATGGTGACAGAACAGCGTGGCCCTGTTTTGCCAAAGTTGGCGACATGGTCGCTGCCGCTTGGTTGCCCCGAGACTGCCGGAACACGACACGCTCGGCCAGGGGATATGAAAGATAAGATCAAGTCCGAGATATTGCCAATATAGAAATAGAAAATAGAAGAAGTCTTTATCTCATCACATCTAAATATCTTAAAATGCCAGAAAGATAGATATCATGAGACGTGTTTAGCATAGTTGGTTGAGATCCTGCCGCTGAAGCAAGCGCAGCGTCCCGGGTTCCGATTCTTGGCATGGGCAAATATTTGTGTGATGAGCGCGATATAATTGGCGACCCCTACTCTGAGAGCTGATGTCTCTTATGGCCCCTCTACACGTCGGCGGATCATGAGCGTGCGTAAGGGACGGAGCAATACGCAAGAGTGATATGCAAGACTATGTTGCTCACTCTAAGGTGTAAATGCGTCCCTTACGCACATCGATGATCCGCCGACGTGTAGAGGAGCCATTAAACGGCTCAACCGATTTCCCCATCAAACTAACCATCCCAATTAAACTAGCTTTCTTTTAAAACAAACCTCATCCGAATTTGTCTGTCCTTTTGCGGGCTACAATGCTAAAAACAGACACACGATCAAAAAAAACGTCTGCCCGGGACTTCGTCCACGTAGATTTCGATTATCGTAATTTTTTCAGGAACTTTTAAATTTTCAAGCTATCGCCATTTATAATAATAGTAGGATAAGTAGAGACGCGTCAATGTAACTGGATGCCGTCATTACATTTACGTAAATAGCGGTCTGTTTTTTTTTTCAGGATAAAGATTAAACAGCGTGTGATGATGCGCGCGGCGGAACACGCACGGCGAAGGTCCTTGCTTAGGGGACTCAGGGGGACCACTTATGCATCAGACGGAGGGAAGGTTTGAAGCCGTCGGAGTCCACAGTTACGGCACAACCGAATGTGGGGCCAAAGGTTGGCCGCATATGTTTACGAATGTGATACATTACGTGCCCTCGATTAAAAAAACTATAAAGAAGCATAAATTATATTAGGTTAATTTTGTTACATAGAAGTGTATTTATTATGTATTTGCGCAAATATATTTAACACATGAGACGTATTTCACCCGTGTATAACACAAAACTTTTCACCTCACTACAGCGAAGAAAATAAGAAAAAGGGTTTGTTTATAAAGAGAAGACCTTGTTTTATTAGACCGTGGTCTAATCCCTAATCGTCATTTATCCTAATGCATCGTTTGTCCGAAATTTCATTTGCCCTAAAGTATTTCCGCCTGAATTACGACTTTTTAACCTAACCTAACCTAACTGGTATTTTTAGAAAAAAAAATGAATTTATCTGACTCAGCTCTAAGAACCAGTTTATGACAAAAATAATTCGGACAAACGATGTGTTCGGACAAATGTTATTAGAGATCCCGAGGGACACCCTGACGAAACATTCCCAATTTCGATAATAGGAGGGAGTAGGGATGGTGGGTGGTAGGACCTTCTGCAAGGTCCGTCTGGATCGCTGTCACAATCTTCACCGGTAGTCTTATTGCCACCACGGAACACAATACAAAAACCTGTTATGTACAAGTTTTGCGAATGATTTAAAAGTAATTCCCGACCTAATATTTGACACTTACCAACAGCTAAGCAGTGTTTGCATTGTTGTGTATCGGCGTGGGGATAAGACGATCGGTGAAATCACTAGCATAGGCCTCTATGAGAGGCATTCCGTCTTAGTCGTCAGGGTCGGCAACGCATTTGCGGTCTGAAGATTGTATTGTAGTCTAGAGAATACAAATGTCTATGTACCTTTCCATTCACCTTTAGTATGCCATAAAAAAAACGTTTGTAATCTGACCTTTTTATTATCAGTACTACCGAGGGTAGGTCTGACTCCAACCTTTAGGACTATCTTCTTTATCTTTATATTTTCTTCACATAGTATAATACAAAGTCGCTCCTGCTGTCTAAACGCTTAGATCTTTCAAACTACGCAACGGATTTTAATTCAGTTTCCAGCAATAGATAGAGTGATTCAAAAGGAAAGTTTTCATGTGTGATACATTCTGATTATATGTATTTGCCGTGTGGTTGCCGGGTTAGAATAGTGCCACTCCATGTCTTCCCGTGGATGTCGTATGAGGCGACTAAGGGAATATAGGCTTGTAGTACTGTTAGGCAATGGGCTTGCCACCTGTCACTAATACACTCGGAAACCTCTTAGCCTACTTGTGCAAAATGTGATTACAGAATTATCAAGATTTTTTAAGACTTGTTGGTAATTCTTTAGCAGAGCTCTACCTACCCCACTCTGGGAATGAAGGCGTGAGTTTATGTATGTATGATACATTCTGATTTATGTATGGGTGTTACAGATAGCTCACATAAACCGAAGCGACGCGAGGGCGGGTCACTAGTTGTCAATAAAAAAAGCTACCCACTCGATTCGTCATCACAATATTAGTTTCAAGCAAGTGCCTTATCTCATCCTAGCGTATGTATCGTTGCGCTTGAACTTGTAAACATGACCGGGCCGTCCACACAGAAATGTCACTGACCCGTTAACCACCGCTCGCCGTATTGTAGGTTAATGTTATTGTTAGGTTATTATAAATAAATACATACATACTTTCAGGCCTATAATCCCAGAGTGGGGTAGGCAGAGCTACAGAATTACCTACAACTTTAAAAACTTGGTGATCATTCTGTAACCACACCTTGCACAATTAGGCTAAGATATTTACCAGCGTATTAGTGACAGGTTGCAAACCCATCGCCTAACAGTACTACAAGCCTTTATTCCCTTAGTCGCCTCTTACGACATCCACGGGAAGACATGGCGTGGCACTGTTCTAACCCGGCAACCACACGGGATAAATACTGTAACAATATTGGATACAAATAGGGATTGTTTTACTGTAAATATTAATATAGCATAAAATAACTCCAAGCTGAGAAGAAAGTTACAGGATGATTATAAAGTAGGCGGAGTGGCACAGGGATGGAAACGGACTTAAAATACTTCTTTGTCACGGAAAATTAACCAGCTCCATGGAAAAAGCAATAAGCAACTCCTACGAGGACGAAGTCGCGGGAGAAAGCTAGTAAGTTATTCTTCAAACATACTATAAAGGAGGATTGGGCAGAAATACAATGAATCCAATCATAGAAGGAACCAACAGCAATAAGATATATAATTTCGGATGGTTATTTTATTTTCTACAACTTTTTTATTGAGGGAAACGTCAAATTGCTGTGAGAAATTTCAATAGCCGAACAAAAATGGCACAAAGCATGTATTTAACATGGTAAAACCATGTTGCCTTTGACCTGTAATGATGACCGGTATTGTTTTTAATTCTGCCGCTATTACTGTCAAGTAAATAAGAGCTATCAAAACGTTGACAATACGATAACAGGTCAGAAGCAAAAAGGTTCTATCGTGTAGACTCTCAACCCTGTGTCTATGTATATGGTGATAACTTTTTTAACACAAAGATTTCCGCCATAGTAATGTTATAGAACTTAAAACGACATATTCGGTGATATGTCACTATTAGTTATTTGTCACATAGGCTGTTTGCCCATCCTCCTTTACTTATAGGTTAGGTTAAATATTAAAATACTAATTGCATTCTAAAATAATAGTATTTTCACCTAGAGATTAGATCTGCTTGCGCCAGAGCAGAACCCGAGAGCATGTTATCTCGCATTACGTCGTCGTCGGCTCCGGGAATACCGACCGAAGCATATGGCATTAATTTATTAATTTATTGGCCGGAGAGCTACAGGCTGTTCCGGACGTGTGACATTGACAGTGTGTTACATTAAAATAGGGCATTTTTTATACATGCTATATTTGATATTTATTTGGATATTGCTACTATTTATTTTTACTGTATTAATGAATTAAATCATGCATAAATACAAAACGGTGTGGTTGACCATATTAGTGATACAAAATTTTATTGCTACAAGTGGTAAGTTTTTTTAAATATTTACACTTTTACTTTGGCATAGTAAAAGGATCAACCAATACATTGGATCTGTAAAGCGATGTTTAAAATTCTTCGAGATCGATTAGCAGCTTTTGGTAAACATCTAAAAAGTACTATCAAATTAACTTATTTTAAAGAATAGGCCATTGTTATTGTTTAATTTTAGATATGCTTTAGAATATTAAATAAAAAAATGGTTTTTTATTACCTGACTGCATCAGGAGGGTTATGTTTTTCGAGTGTATGCATTATGTATAGTTCAGAATATATGATTTGGCCGTCTGTTATCTACTTTGCGATCTTTTTTTCAGCGTTAAGACTTACCGGACATGACCTTAACCTTAACCTTTCAACTCACTGTGCTGTTTGAAGAACGAGGGCAGTTTTACGATTACCTTTTGTTTGATATTACCAAAAAAATATTTGTACAGATTACAGACGGCCAATTCATATTTCCTGAACTATACATAATACCTACATACACCATACATAACCCTGTGTATGTATGACTATTTCTTTGGAACTTTACAGTCTAAAATTCTTGATTGATGTCAATATATTAGGTGTTGTTATATTGATATTGTTTGTGGGAGTGTCAGAATAATGAGAGATAGGGTTTTTTTTTAAACATAAGTCGACGACAATATCAAAAAACCATTTCACAATGAGGACAAGTTAAAAAGTTGTCAAAATAGGAATGTCGACGAATCAGGACAGTGGACCATATGGAATTTTGGACGACATAGGAAGGTGACAGAAAAGGAATGTGGGTGATGTCATCCTGAGCCGTGTTATCAAAGTTTACGTTTTATTAGATTTGTTTACTACCTAATTGTTAAAATGAATTTACAATCAAACTGATACTGAGCTGTACATTATAGTACCTTGTCGCGATAATGTATTAAGGTGAAAGTAGTTTGAATTTAATGTATCAATAGCTGCGACAAGGTACTAAAATGCACAGCTACTTATGACTGTACCTATTACTCCTGCCTCACACTTGTCGAGTGGCATGGGAAGTAGTATTAGTCATCATCATTATCATGTCAGCCGAAAGACGTCCACTGCTGGACATAGGCCTCCCCAAGGCTCTCAACTCAGACCGGTCCTGCGCTTTTCGCATCCACCGCTTTCCCGCGATCTTTACAAGGTCATCACTCCATCTTGTTGGAGGCCTGCCTACAGCTCGTCTCCCGGTATTAGTAGATTTAAGTCATTCTAAGATTCCATTTCATAAGTCGTATCAGGTTTTTTGAGTATCAGACGTTTCGGATCAAAGTCATTATGTCGAATATTTTAAGAATGAGGCAATTTGAGATCTAAGGCATTATGGAAATATCAATTTGAGATATAGTCCAATTAAACACCAAGGCGTCATGAAAATGCTGTATTGCTAAGCCAAATGGCAGCATCTCATATGTATAAATCACCAGTAGCAATTGCAGCCTCATTACTACCGTACCAGGGGAGGATTGATTCTCCTTTGACTATTGAATTTGAGGTAACGGTTGAGGGCAAACTGGGTGGTAATGAAACCTACTCGCTCTTCCAGATTCCTGCACAACACCCAGTGGTCAAGAAGGCGAATGCAGAATAATAGTGGAATGCGTACCCCTGTTCTTCCTGCTGGCGCGAAAAAACCGTGACGATCTGGACTTATTAAGAAGATCCAACTGTGGATTTACCGGAGAAGTCCCACATGTAACGAGAATACAAGACTTTTTTTTCTTAGTGGCTTTCCCTCCTTGTTGTACCTACCTATTTCGCCAATGTCACACGCGAGGACAATTCTGCCGTCCTTGGAAAAAAAGTCGTGTGTCTCATAGAACAGCGCGAATTAGTGACCTTATTTTAAATTTACTTTGACTATCAAATTGCATCTGCATCCTTTTTATTTAGGAGGGCAGAATTGTTCGGTTAAAGAGTATATTTACCCTGGTGGACTTAACAGAAGGACATGAAGTTAGCTCCACGCGCTTATCAAGTCCCAATACAAGACTTGTTCTTGAGATAAAATTATATTCTTGTCTTCATGCTTCGTTTGGCATGACAGGGTCATGTGGTGACACTGGTGGCTGAATAAAGGGTGAGTACTATTAAATTGTCGCCATTTGAATTAAGTTTTACAAAATGAAATAATGTTCTAGTAACTCAATTTTTTTTATTATAAGAAAGTTTAAGACATAAAATGGATCAGCTAACACAATTAAGGTTTCTCCAGAGCACGACGAGAGAATTCTCGGACTTTACTCTTGACGCGACTCATAGAATTTTGCACGGATGATGATGATGTGATCAGTTTTGTACATTTCATCCACTTTCTTTTGAAATCGGGCAATGATGTGGCCGGTTGGCATGTTTTCCGCAACTTTGTTTTAATATTAGCCCAGTATTTTTCTATCAGCCGTAGTTCTGGGCAATTTGGCGGATTCATATTCTTCGATACTACATCGACAGAATTCTGATTATACCACTCCAAAGCTCGCGACGAATAGTGACAACTTGCCAAATCTGGCCAGAACAATGTCGAAAAAGTATGTTTTTTTACAAGTGGTAATAACCGTTTTTTTAAGCATTTGGATATATAAATATCCGTGTTTATTGTGCCAGTGGTTACAAAACACGAACTTCTCATGCCGCACTGGCATATCGCTTTCCACACGAGGAACTTCTTAGCGAATTTCTCCACTGGAATCACTTTTTCTGATTCATGTAGACCCGAGACGTTGCGAGAAGAAAAGTACTGGTTTCCAGGTATTGATTTGAAATCAGCTTTCACGTACGTTTCGTCATCAATAATTAAGCAACCTGTTTTTTGAACTAACAAGGTGTACAGAAATCTAGACCGTCTAATTGCTCGATTATACTGTTCCACAGTTCTTTTGGGGGCTTTTTGCTTCTTGTAAGTAGAAATACCATACTTCATTTTTATTTTTTGTACAATTTTTTGACAAGTACCAACTTTTTTGGACACATCTCGAGAAGAGATTGCCAGATTCTGATCAAACAGCTTACACACCTTTAAATCCAATTTTTTGTTCCGTTTCCTTGTAGGATGGCCCTCTCGCTGCTTTCTTTCAATAGTTCCACCTTGTTTTAGTTTTTTTAGGGTCCTTTGCACTGTTCTCCGACTTGTATTACACGATTTCGCAAGATCCAAAGTAGATATATTGGGATTTATTGAAAATTCTCGCAAAATTAATTCACGAACGCTTTTTTCTTTTGACGACATCTTGACTGATAAACACAACTGAATGTTTTTTTAAACACTAAAACATGCAAATACGTTCTAAATTTGAAATATGATAAGGTTAGTCAAAAAGGTTGCGAGCCCGAAAAAAAAATACGGAAAATGTTGGCGACAATTTAATAGTACTCACCCTTTAAATGATGAAACCTTAGTAGTAATGGGCAAGGGAGCATTCAAGTATTACGTAACGCAATTTTTGAAGATTTTAGACTCCCCCTCCCCCCCTTGTAACGCACCGTAAAGTTTTTCTGTACCCCCCCCCCTCTTCCTCCCCCTCTCTAAACGTTACGTAGCACTCAAGTGACCATTTTTACCCTAAAGGCGCTAAAAGTTATGTTATAGTTTTTGTCCTTGGTATAGTTTTAATTGCTTTTGCGGTAATCATACTAAATAAAACAAGAGATTTTTAATCCGCAACACCAATTTGGGAGTTTTAATTCCCTAAATTTTTATTTAAAAAAAGAAACAATGTTACGTAACGTCTTGTAAGAAAGACCCCCTCCCGCCCCTGTAACGCATCGTAACGTTTTACGAGACCCCTCCCCCCCCAAATTGCGTTACGGAATACTTGAATGCTCACCTAATACAAAAAAAAAGAGATATTCAGAAACTTTGCAATTGTCACAAAAAAACTATGCTGATCCATCGTGTGTTGAAACACATCGCTAGATATTCTCGAAACTACATGAACATGCAGATATACTTATCCTTAACAGCATTATTAGAAAAATCTTCGTAAGACATCAGAACATAATAGAAAAAAGGCTTACTCACGGCAATAAGCGGGCACTCGAAATATGTAAGGTCGCTCCAGACTTTATTCTTTCTTAAATCCATTATAACCTCCAAGCGTACAAAAAAATGTACATAATACGGCCATTGCAATAAAATACCAATTGTAAAGAAGATGAAGTAGAATTTCTCTTGTTTTTATGACTGGCAACTAAATTAGAAAATAGACTTTATTCCTATCGCAATAAGTTTATTTTCCACTGGCAAATTTCGTTGTATGGTGGGTCTTAGGAGGATAAGACTGTTTCATTTACAGGTCTGTTGCCCACTTGACCCAACAACAACAACGACGACGACAACGACGACAACAACGACAACGACGACAACAACGACTACAGAAGAACCAAGCGTGTCTGCGGGAGAGTGCTATACACCAAACGGCGAACAAGGACATTGTATAAATATAACGGAATGCGACGCCATTGTCTCCATGGTAACGAAACCAGGAGGCGTTACTGCAGAAGATCGCCAATATATAGAGAATTCTAGGTGAACTTTACTGACGATACTTTTTAGGGTTCCGTACCTCGAAAGAAAAAAACGGAAAAAGGAACGGATTTTATTTTCATTATTTCCTTCTCTGCACCAACCTTAAATGGTTTCTGTTTAGCCCATTGATTGACTGGTAGAGAATACCTTAAGGCATTAAGTCCGCCATTTTGTACATACTTTGTACTAAAGTTTAAATTAATAATAAATAACCCTTATAGGATCACTTTGTTGTGCGTCTGTCTGTCCGTCGAGACCGTTTATATCGGGAACGCGTCAAGGTATCGAGTTGAACACCATATATCTACCTACTCCGGTCTACAGCCCCTTGAAGCTGTGACAAAATCAAACTTCTAAATTAACGAAAAAAAAGATACGGCCATTTATGCCGCAAAAGACGTGTATTTCGACCGAAGGAATCAAAATATATAGGGTATTTCTCGTTGACCTTGAACTATGAAATTTGGCAAGTAACACCGTCTTTTACTAGAAGTATAGGGAAAAATCTGAAATCTGTATATTTTTAATTAAATCACAAAAAAACAGGGTCTTTGCAAGGAACGGCGGTCCAAATTTTGAATTGAGTTAACCGTGTCCTGTGCTGAACCGTCGGTGGGCGATTCCGACATGTCCGGTTTTATCTTTTAAGTTCATCTTTAGCATTAACATAAGTAACATACCGTACCATATACACGTCACTAACACAGGCAATATCCTTATGATTAAGATATAGGAGTACCTACGTTTGAATCATGACTTAAAATATAACGGGTACTCAACTATAATTAGTATAAACAATTAATGCAACAACAAATATATGAATAACACAGCGAAATAAGTTTTAAAAGTTGTTGGTAATTCTTTAGCTCTGCCTACCCCACTTTGGGAATGAAGGCGTGAGTTTATGTATGTATGTATGTACAGCGAAATACACTACAAATAATACTTAAGTAATTCGAAGCCATGATGGGGTGAGTCAAAGTGTCATAAATTTGGAATAGGCTGTAATAAATGAGTTAAAAAACTACATACAGAAGGACAGACGGCGGGACTTTGTTTTATACTTACTATGTAAAGATCAATCATTTTTACTTTCTATAATTTATGGTGTTTCAAGACAATGGCTTCTGTACGTAACGTTTTCATTCAATCCCTTGTCATATTGTAATGTATATAGTTATCCTTCGTAAGTCACAGTACGCTGTCCCAAACAGCCCGCCTGGCTCCCCTGAAAACCAGCCCGGTTATCATCCCCATGCCAACCATTTTGCTGAGTGGAGACCATTTCGGCACACATCAACCTCATGGTACTTTTTAATTTAATGGTGTCGCTTATTACGGGATAAGAAGTGATTGTACTTCGTTATTGTATCTATTCTATGATGTACCCCTGTGTTGATGTGTTTGTTGAATAAACTTTTTTCTATTCTATTCTATTTAACCCTTCCAGTTGCAAGGGGCCTGCGGCTTTTAATGTGTGCTGTTTGCCCCGCGTGCAGCCCAGGCCTGTCACCAGGCTCGGGGGGTGCACCGCGACGGCTCTCCCTCCGCCCCCTGACAGTGAATGCTGTGGCCTGTACGAGGATTCAGATCGAATTATCGGTATATCATTAAAAAATCCACTAAATCATGATTGCGGTGACTGTGATCAATTCATCATTTATCTTAAAATTGCAACCTAAAAAGAGCACTTGGAGCTAAAACTGCCATTATTCTTCAACCCTACAGGTGTCCTATGCATATCGCTTGACGGGTTAATATTTAAATAGTAAACCTTCGAACAGCAGCAATACTTCGGGACTAATTTTCAATTTTTTTTTCATAAAGTTCTGTCATTTGTGAGCCAGGATTAAGGCACAATATTTTTATGTCGCCATGTCCGTCCGTCGCGTCCGTCCGCAGCCTAGCTCAGAGATTCTTGGTACTAGAAAGCTATAATTTGGCATGAATATACATATCAGTCACACCAACAAAGTGGTAAAATAAAACCTGTTTTTTTTTTTATTTACGTTTCCTTCGTGGTGATGTTTTTTTTTTCTCGTCTACCCCATAGTGTGGAGAGTCGTTGGATAGGTCTTTCAAAAATATTTGGATAAATATTGCAGGTTTTTAATTTTTCGATTAAGGGATCCGTTTATGAAATATTAAAGCTTTAAAGGGCAAATTTTTGTTAAAGACAAGTGTCCAAATCGCCTCAGACAGCACCAAATAACTTTAGATAGAGAATTAGTACATACTTGTTGTTTTTTTAGATGGTTTTTGTGAAGTAACGGCTTCGGAACCCTACACTGAGCATGGTCAGACATGCCATGCCCGGTTTTTTATTACGAGTTAAGTCAACTTGTACCCTCACTAGGACCCCGGAAATAGTGATTCTTATCCATAGGTGGTGACGCGGCAGGACTGATCCAGTTCACGTGGCTGGTCCGCATCGATTACCTGAACGACAGCAGCCTCACGGCGTGCGGCGGCTCCCTCATCAGCGGCAGATGGGTGTTGACTGCGGCGCATTGCGTGGCCGTTCGACACAGTAGGCGGCGCCGAGCGTAAGCGCACACAAATAAAATAAATAAATATGAGGGGACATTCTGACACAAATTGATCAAGTCCCAAACTAAGCTCTAGCAACGAAACATAGGGTATAAGTACCGGTTCTTGGCCATCTTTGCACCGTTTTTGATTTTTAAAAATATGTAAAGGGCATGATATTACAACATTATAATTTACCTTTATATTAATCTTCAATATCAACTATTTATACCCTTAAGTGTCCAAAAAAGGTACAGTGGTCAAAACTGGTACTTCTACCCTAAATAGACAATACATAGGTACTTAAATACATAGAAAAAAATCTTGTGTGATGAGCTGATGAGCGCGAGTATTTGTTCCTGAGTCTTGGGTGTTTTCTATGTATTTTTATCTATATAAGCCTACCCATAGTACAAGCCTAGAGTTTAGTTTGAGGCTAGGTCAATTTGTGTGAGATTGTCCGCTGATATTTATTTATTACTACCAGCATTATCAAATGGTAGTATGTAATGTTTACCCATCTAACGCCGTGCCTACCAAAATATCTAAATAATAATTGACTTGTTACAGAGTAGCAGTTCGTCTTGGCGAGTATGACACAAGTAACTCCGTCGCTGACCGCGATTGCTTAGCACCAGACGACTGTACCGACGGTGCCATTAGCATACCCATCGAGACGATCATCCAGCATCCACTGTACCAACCTGAACCGCTAGACGAGAATGACATCGCGTTGGTGCGTCTCTCTCGAATGGTACAGTTCACCGGTAAGCCTGATTCCACACGAAATTAAACTATTTGTAATTCACGTTTTGGGATAATGATATATTATCATATCAAACAGCTAACGAATACAGTACGTTTATCATGAAACTTTTATTTGGATCTGTCTAGCTATAAAATGTATATTAGGGTGGATCAATCAATGAGTGGGAAAAAAATCTTATGAATCCTATGAAAAAGCTGTTACTAACTTTAAAAAAATGCTCATATTCCCTATTTTGTAATAGGTTCCGTGAGCTTGGGGCAATACTTAATATTAATGTATCTCTTTTATATTTCATATTATGAATTTAAGGTAGGTGTAACAGTTTTTTCATAGTAGCCGAAAAGGATCATAGCAAAAATTATTTTTTCCATACATTGATTGATCCACTCTAACGTATATTAGGTTGCACAGTGAACAATCCAAATGGGTCAGTGAGGGCAATTCCAATCTCCTATTTAGCCGCCTTCTTTAGTACGAATATCAAGGCAGTATACCTACAATTGGGATTGTTCATATTTTTACAATTACTCTAATTCGAAAACCGTTTCGAGGAATAGGGTTTTAAAGACATTCTGCATTATTTAACTTTTGAAATATTTATCCATTTCGGATATTTCGACAAAAATATATTTATTTAACCTTTGTTTAACTTTCGTTTTCGGCTTGAACTCCGGCTCGGCCTCCTAGGTGTTTCTTACAGGTGAAGCGAAAACCGCTTGAAATAGTACGTTTTAATACACTATTACATTTACTATTTATCATTAGATATTATCATTCAATTGTTGGAATTTATTACAAAATTCCAACCCAAATTTCAAATAATCATGTCATCCATAAAATGTCTTCTAAATAAATAAAGATATTAAAACAAAACTATTGCGACAGCCACAAAATTAATGAAATTGGTCTCGTAAAATTACCCATTCCTTCGAATTAGAATGTAAAAACCGTGAAATGTTTTTTTTGTAAGTATATCCCAATTGAAGCAAGAAATTTCTACAAAACTACTCCGCTATCGCCGCTTTTTATATCTACGATCTTCATTTTTTTAATGCCAGATTTCATCAAACCCATCTGCCTACCACCGTCCAGCGGGCTTATTCTGTCCAACCTTACCGTGGCGGGATGGGGAGCCACCAGAGAAATGCCCGCCGGCAGCCCTATTAAACGTTCCGTGGATGTCCCTTATGTTCCAAAAAACGTAAGTATTTCCAGTTTCGAGTTTCTTTAGCTTGAGGGCACTAAAAGGAATGGTTAGTTAAAATAATAACTTTGGAGACGTATAGGTACCGTGTTCATTCGTGTTCAATATTTACTTGGTTTTCTTTATTTACAATAAATAGCCAAAAAAGTTCATTTTGAGGTTAGAAAGTTGTTTACTATTTTGGGCGATTACGAATGAACACGGTATAACTAATCTTTTATGTTAATTTTCTGATAAATGGTTTCATTTCAACGACGATTTTTTTGTTGAATCGCGAAAGAAACAATCTGCCGAAGTAAGATGCATAACGCTAAAAATGTAGGTATAGGATTGACGTAAGCTGGTGACAGATCGCATCGATACGTGTCAACGATCGTGCATGTCAACTCCATACATTTCGAGTCAATATAAAAACGGACCTTATCTAACCTATGACGATGTTATTACTATTGTAACTGCTACATGAAGAAAAGCTATTAAGAAAATTAAAGAATATTTATGTAAGAACGCGATGTGAAAATTCTCTACTATGAAAAAAATCTCTATTCTAGGCGGTAAAAACTATATCGCCTTTGACCTGTTATAGTATCGTCAACATTTTGATGACATGAACCACTTGACAATAACGGCAGCCGAGGAAAAATCAATACCAAAACACATCAAAGACGATATGGTTTTTAACGGCCAAGTTGGCCGTGGTAGATATATTGTGACGATTCAATTGTTTTCTTTATAGGACTGTATACAGCAGTACCAAGGGCTAAACTTAACCGATGGTCAAATGTGCGCTGGAGGGGTACCCGGCAAGGATTCCTGCGCAGGAGACTCCGGGGGACCCCTCATGCACTACGCCAACAACCAGAGCAACCGGTTCTACGCCGTCGTTGGCATAGTCAGCTTCGGCCCGAAGCGTTGCGGGATAAACTACCCAGGGATCTACACCAATGTGACGGAGTACCTGGATTGGATCTGGAGTACCATGCGCAGTTATGAAAAAAAATAGTATTACACAATTGAAAGGTGTTTTATTGGAGCGGTGACGTGATGACGGTTGCATTATTGCCGTTCCTTTTGTGCCTAAGTATTTTCTCAGCCTAAGGGCGATGGGCTTGCAACCTGTCACTAATGCGCTTTAAACACCTTAGCCTAATTATGCGAAATGTGGTTACAGAATTATCAACAAGGTTTTAGAGTTGCTGGTAATTCCGTAGCTCTGCCTACCCCACTTTGGGAATGAGGGCGTGAGTTTATGTATGTATGTATGTACATCTTAGCCTATTTGTGCAGATTGTGGTTACAGAACTATCAACAAGTTTTTAAAGTTGTAGGTAATTCTGTAGCTCTGCCTAGCCCACTCTGGGATTACAGGCGTGAAGGTATGTTTGTATGTATTTTCTCAGAGCGCGGACTTCTATCTCCTAGCAGCTCCTGGAGCACGCACCGTGTCCTGTGATTCCCCGACCACGTGAGCTCTGACGCTGCTTAAGAGGCCGTACGAGATTGCGGTTGTTTTAAAACATTATTTATTGCCAATTCTTTTGAACTTTTTGTATGTTTTTTTTAGGTAATGGATTGATTATGAACTACAGTTTATTTTTATTGTTTTAATTTTATAAACGAGAGTTCTGAGTAGCCGAAATAAAAAATATTTTTTGCCCGATTTCTATAAAAAATTACCAAGTTTATTTATTTTTTTACTCGAAAAATTTATTTAAAAGTGGTAAAAAGTAATTCATACATTCTTTAGACGACTTTCACAGCAATACATTGTAAATTTTTCATACCGTTTAGACGTCAAAACGGTTCATGAATATGTGACATTCTAAACCTCTTCCTGCAAAATTCACATAACAGTCGCCATTGTCAGGTCGATTAATCAAAATAAAATAATGAAAACAGAAAAGTAGCTCATACATTCGATGAAATTAGAATTTATCTTTCGTGATGTGTATTAAAACTTGTAGAAATACAGTATTTCAACTGTAAAATCACGTCTGGAAAATCACGTAAATCAGCGATATCGGCAAAATTTCGTGTACGGCCTCTTAACTCGCTTCTCTCATCTGCCTGAGGTAATGGATGGCAGTGGAATTTGTATTTAAAAGTCCGTTTAGTTTTTCTTTTTTTTTTCTCCTAGCTAAACTCCTCCTGTCAAACTTTAGTGTAATTTTAAGTGAATTCTTAGTATTAACTGTAAGGCTGTAAAATATTAGTAGAAATAAATAAATTTTAATGATGTATTTGGCACGAGACCGCGGCGTGAGTTTATGTATGTAAATGTATGTATATATGTATTGTAAGAGTCCGCAAATAAATTTTACAGGAAATAGTGTTAATATCTTACGCTACACCGACTTAGTGCGTTTACCCTAAGCGTTGTTTTGTTTGCGTTGCTAACTTGTGCATTAACATAAGAATAATAGGTAAATCAAGTAAAGACAATTAGGATGCACTTTAATTTCAGATTCGTCAGAGAAGAAGATTTAAAAAACTAATATTTAGGACCGCTTTAATTAGGTATGCGTTTTAATGCATGATCCCTGCACTACAACTCCTTATTGCTTTTATATGTACATACATAAACTCACGCCTTTACTCCCAGAGTGGGGTAGGCAGAGCTACAGAATTAACAACAACTCTAAAAACTTGTTGATAATTCTGTAACCACATTTAGCACAATTAGGCTAAGATGTTTACCAGCGTATTAGTGACAGGTGGCAAGCCAATCGCCTAACAATACTGCAAGCCTTTATTCCCTTAGTCGCCTCTTACGACACCCACGGGAAGACATGGAGTGGCACTATTCTAACCCGGCAACCACACGGGTATATGTATACATTCAATATTATCAAAATAATGTCTATTCTCTAACAAAACCAACGTGCGTCAATAGAAGCAAACACAATATTAGTAGCAGGTGTAAAAGTACAGGATGCAGATGTTGCGCTGTTCACCTTTACACAATAAGACGTTGCAAATACAGGTTTCATAAATTTTATTCAAGTTTATTCACCACTTCCAGGTTTCCAGTGGAAATATAACCATTAAAAAACCGGGCAAGAGCATGCCGGACCATGTTCAGTGGAGGGTCCCGAAGCCGTTACTACAAACAAATACCTTGCGACAAACTTAACTTTGATTTTATTGAGATTTTATTTTACCACTTTGTTGGCGTCACTAATATGTATTATCAGGCCAAATAACAGCTTTCTAGTACTAAGAGTCTCTGAGCTAGGCTGCGGACGGACGGACATGGCGAAACTATAAGGGTACCTAGTTTAAGGACGGAACCCTGAAAAACGCATATATACTTTGCCACTTCTTTTCGCCCTTTAGTTCTAAGTAGGCTATCGACGGTTTAGTCCCACTTCAACAGATTTCCATTACATTTTCCCAGTTTTACAGATTTCCAGCCCCACAGATTCCCTCTTTTACAGATTCCTAGTTCCACAGATTCCCTCTTTTACAGATTCCTAGTACCACAGATTCCCATCCCTACAGATTCCCACCTCTACAGTTTCTTAACTATACAGATTCCCAACTTTACAAATTCTAACTGTCCATACAGATAGTTACACACGTAAAACAAATAATAACTTTCATATGAGGCCTGCAGGGCCAAAACAATACAGAAATAGGAGCTCCGCCGACTCTCTGAAATTAGGTTTTCTTAAGTTTTGTGACTCTATGGAGCTCCCACCAAGACCGAACAATCAGGAACGGTTGACTAGGCCTAGGCCTTCTGTAGAAATGGGATTCTGCTGAATTAAAAATCAGAAAAAATTGGAACTTGTAAAATCAGAAATCTGTAGACATGGGTTTCCGCTGAATGACAAAACTGTAGAAATGGGAATCTGTACACATGTTAAACATCGCTACTTATCGACCTCACAAGTCAATGATATTATGTAATATCAAACAAAGGTTATATTATAATCAAAAACCTGTTTTATATTCCAATCTATGGCAGACCTTTACTCTAGCTTAATTGGCCCCTTGTCCACGTAAACTTAATTGTCTAACGATTCCAGCAATAAAGCTTACATTACTAATTGACCTTTTATCACGGCACCCCACCCCTGGTGTTTAATTATTTAACCCGTGAAACGACACACTTATTATTTTGTCCTTATTATTGACGATAGGTGTATTCTATATTACCTACGCCCTTTTGTCAATCGTTCTACAGGTCACCTTCAATCACAAAATGTTGCAAAAACACGGCCGTCCAAACAACTGGTCTTTCAATTTTGACACAAAATTCTATCAAATGAAAATGTCACTAAAACCGACACTTCAAAGTGACAGACGCGTCTCATCAAAGTCATCAATATTATGACATTAATGACGCGCAATACACGGTGGGCATCATGGGCTTGTAAGAGGCGCTTTTTACACCTACAAGAGCGAGCAATATAATTCTCTCTTTTAGACCTGATTTACACTTTGCGAAGTGTAAGTGCGAATATACATTTGCTACTTGCTACTTGACAGCCAATGTATGAACTTGGCAATTGCACTTCGAAAAATGTAAATCAGGCCTTACGCATTACTCCGTCCCTTACACCCATGATGGCCATCGTGAAGTGGGCCTCTACTGTGGCAGACCTCTGATTGCATCGGCTATAGCTTTCATTCATTATAATTTACTCGTCTAAAAACTTCAGGTCGATACGGACGTGTGTAAAACATATAAAGACCAGACTTTTCTGTAGAGGTTTACAACAAGAGTGACTGGATTAAGTAATAGAAATAAACGAAAAGAACCAAATTCTACAAACCGTCGTTGTCGTTTGTACAAAGCTGCCAGCAGCACATAAGCATAACAAATCTAATTTAAATAAGTTCCGCAATGTAATTGGTCATCATACTAATAAATTAGCGTGAGACCGGGATGAAAAGTTAGTCATATAGCGGTGTCCCGCTTCATCTAAAGGTAAGTCACAACAGAAGCAGTTCGACAGTGGATGCCATAGGGTGAAGTCACCAGTATAACCGGTCGCATGGTGTCACAATACATAAAGTCGACAATAGGTCATCTAGATCATTCATCCCAGTTTTTACACTTCCGGGAAAATGTATAATTCTTACAAGATATTACTTTAATATTTAAAACCTAGGATAAGTTTGACAGATAAAGCAACTATACCTATTTGTATTGCCAGATACGTATAAAATTTAATGATGCTGAGAAAATTTTGATCAAATGATTGTGTCCAAAAAAGAGCTTACAAAACTCGAGTTCAAACATGGTTTAAACCTAACTACGTCAAAAAATTATCAGACCAATATTGTAATAAATATAATAATGATGTATTTTTTATTACCCTTGCTGAAAAAGTGGTACTTTTGTAGCTGTGCTACTAGTGCTTTTTACTTTTTGTAGCTGCCTTATCGTGCACCAAGTTGAATTTTTTGCACTAGGTACTACATAGTTTATTTTACTTTTCCATTTTTTTACCCTTAATTGTTCAAATTATAAATAAATTAATAAATTGCACTGTGAAATTTTATTACACTAAAAATTAAGTAAAATGGTCTATTTTAATTACTGTTTTATTTTTTATTCATTCATTGTCATGTTTTCGCAAATGCATTAAAAAACGTCCTTTGATACACGAGCGGAACTTTATTTTTCACTCGTGCTAAATGCCAATACTTTTCACACTTGCATCAAAATGTAATTACTATAAGTTATTAACTTACTAAATAAATAAATGCTGTGCTCTAATTAATTCTACACTACGGCATTCAACGAGAATGGGTAATTGCTGGTATTGTTTGTAATAAATAAAACACTTAATTATTAATTAGTGTTATAATAATTTATACGCATGTTGTGAGCGAGGCATTCGTGCTACATATAAACCTCTCACAGGTTTTCGAAGCGTGTCTTAATGTAAGATATTATAATCTCTGTGTATACTAAATAAATTAAAAAAAAACAAAAACTTTGTAGGTACCGTAAAACGGGGCTATTTGGGAACCACGAGGCTATTTGGAACCAAGTAATTTATAAGTTTTTAGTTGATATATTTCTGTCATGGCAATAATAGAACTAAAAACTTAGTCTGACAAAAAAAATTACAGTTCTATCATAGCCATGGCAAAAAATATATCAACTAAAAGCTTATGATTACTTAGTAGTTTTACGGTACCTTTTTCATCCGACTACGCGTGGCCCAAAGAAGGGAAATGTGTTTATCAGTCTATAAATGCCGCTGGATGACAGCAGCAGAGGACCGTTCGTTGTGGAAAACCTTGGGGAAGGCCTTTATCCAGCAGTGGACGTCTTGCGGCTGATAATGGTGATGATGAGTCTATAAATGTATGTAATGTGGTTAAAAATAGGATAAAACCACTCTAGCGCTTAAAATATTACTTACAACTCATTTATTTTAATGAATGTGGTGTCATGTATGAGGCAACAAGATCGAGCGATCGTCTTATCCTCGTAATGCCGATGGCAAATTGCGATAGTTCAAAAACTAATCTTGTGTCAGTTAAGTAAAGTTCAAAGTCATTTTGACAAATGTAGGCCGTTATACAAGTCGACAGTCGGGTTCCAGTTTTTTAGTTTTATATTTTTCAATTGCACCCACAACTTCCAAAAACCAATTTTCCTCTCTGATCCAAACTCAGTCAATTTTCCTCAATGCACCTACTGTATTTGACGCCTATGTGTTTATATTTTCTTTGGTGCCTCCGTATATACAATTAAAGTATCATATCGCGTATTTCTACTTGTCGCTTACGACTTCTAACACAGCAAAATATTAATTATGTTATACTGGTTATTGGCGCAGACTTGTCTCAACCTGCGCCCGGGCCGGACGCTATAAGTGTTAATATTTTTATTTATTTTTTTATATCGTGTGTATAGTGTATTAGTAACAATGACTCTTCTTTGGTTGTTAGCCGCCCTGAATTACTTGTGCGTCGTACAAAGTCGTAAGTAGCTTAATAATAATACCATGACGACACCTTATATATATATAGCCTAGTTGGTAGTGACCCCTGCCTAACTTAATTCTAATCTTAGCTAATACTATCTTAAAAGCAAAGACTATAGGTACGACTTTTTAGTTATTATGTGTTTTGGAAATAAGCAGGTTAAATTTTACAATATATTTTTATTTTTACAGCGGTCCAGGGTTAAAATCCCGGTAAGGGCAGTAAGTAATTGTTTTTTTAGCGGTGCCGGGTTAAAATCCCGGTAAGGGCAGATATTTGTGTGATGTGCGCGAGTATTTGTGCCTGAGTCTTAAATATTTTCTATGTGAGTAAATATTTAAATATGTACTTCTTTTTATAGGTACATAAGTAAGTTTATCGTTGTCTAGTACTTAAGTACAAAGCCTAGAGCTTACTTTAGGACTAGTTAAATTTGTGTTACATTGTCCCCTTAATTATTATTATTCTGATAATAATTTTAATTTAAGGCTTTGTTCGTTTTTAAACCCCTGAGTTTAAAGGTTTTAACCTTTAACCTTTTTGTCTGTTTGTACAAACGTATTTATTTCCGTCTGCTATCGCTTAGGCCCCCAATGGGGCGGACCGAACATGATGCGATTTATTTACTCTAAGATTGTAATCATAGTTAAACTTCATTAAAATCGTTTCGTTTTAAAATTAATAATGTATACACAGTAATAATAACTTGAAATAAAGTATTAAAGTTACGCGTTATATTTTTTTACAAACTATGTAGATGTCTACTAACCCTAGTATATTCCCTGCTGTATTTTTTTCTATTGCTTTTAAATTTTGTATACAAAAACATAGCAGTTAGGTATAGGTAGTTAGTTACATACATACATACATACATTAAATCACGCCTGTTTCCCAGAGGGGTAGGCAGAGACCACTTCTTTCCACTTGCTACGATCTTGACAAATTTCTTTCGCTTCTTCAACATTCATACATCGAGTCATGCACGCACGTCGGTTTCGGGTACTTAAGATTCTGCCCTTTTCCAGTATTTCTCCGATTTGATTCGAAAAAGTACGCCTAGGGCGGCCCCTTCCGACCCTTCCACTCACTTTCGATCTGTATATCTCTTTCGTCAATCTTCTTTCATCCATCCTTTCCAAATGACCGAACCATCGAAGCATGCCCTTTTCAATCTTAGTCACTACATCTTCTTTTATTCCACATTTCTCTCTGATTTTTTCATTTCTTACTCTATCAATCAGTTTCACACCACACATACTACGCAAAGAGCGCATTTCAACTGCATTTACACGACTTACATGCTTGTCCTGCCACACCCAACATTCACTACCATACATCAGGGTAGGTGCCAGCACTCCATTGTGAACAGCCAGCCGGGCTTTTTGTGAAACACCCTGTCTGCTTACAAAGGAGTACAGGGCCCCATTAATTTGATTGCCCGCATTCACCCTCCTCTCGATATCCTTCTCACACTTACCATCTCTTGTAAACATACTTCCCAGGTACACAAATTCGCTCACTTGTTCTACTAATTCACCATTTATATTTATCACGCACTCAGTCATCTCCTCATCCTTCTCTATCACCATGACCTTGGTCTTGGTAACATTTACTTTCATCCCCTTTTGCTTAAATCCCTCATTCATCACTGTCACCATCTCCTGCAACTCAAGTACCGATGGGGCAAGTATAACTTGATCATCGGCATATAAGAGGCATTTGATTAGCAACTCTTGCACACGCAAACCCTTATCATACCCTTTCAAATCCCACATACAACTGTCCATGAATAGATTGAACAGCCATGGTGAGGCAACACAGCCCTGTCTAACACCTTTAGAGATATTAAACCAGGCCGAGTATGCGCCATTGATTCTGACACAGGCTTTGGAACCCTCATAAAGGGACCTCAAAGCCTGCACCAGGTTGCTGCTCACTCCATACATAGACAGCACCGTCCACAACTCCTTTCTATCTACCCTATCATAGGCCTTTTCCAGGTCCACAAAAGCACAGAAAACCTTTTGGTTCACCGCCAAGAACTTTTCTGTGATGGACCGTAGTGAAAAGACCTGATCCGTACATCCCATTCCCTTTCGAAATCCCGCTTGTACATCCCAGATTTTGTCATTCGTAACATTCAATACCCTTTCAATTAAAATCTTCGCATATACTTTGCCGACAACACTAAGGAGGCTGATACCGCGGTAGTTTTTGCAGTCTTGCTGTGATCCCTTTCCTTTATACAGAGGGACGATAACGGCCTTGACCCAATCTTCCGGGACTCGGCCGCTACTCCAACATGCATTGAAAAGACGGTACAACAGACTACCCACCACGCCATCTCCTCTCCTCAGCATTTCTATCGACACTCTATCACAACCTGCTGACTTTCCCGCTTTCATACTTTTTAAAGCCTTCATTATTTCACTCATACTAATCACACTTTCATCTTCGCTACTTGCATCTTTACTCATGCTTTCTGGCTCACGACAAATATCTTCGCATTCAAACAAGCTTTCAAAATAAGTTTTCCATCTATCAAGCATTTTTTCTTCCTCACATATTAAGTCTCCAGACTCATCCCTCACCGCGTTTAATTTAGTTTTCTCCGATTTCCCCCGAGCCGAATTAATCAAGCTCCAAAAGAGTTTAATATTCGACTGGAAGTTGTCAGAGAAACTCCTGTCATACTTTTCATTCAGTAAATCTTTCTTTCTAGCCACAACGTCTTTCACTCTTTTCTTTGATCTATTATACTCTTTTTTCTTTCTGTCGCTTAGATCTTGTCCTGGATCTACAGCTACAAAATCCAACCAACACTTTTTCTTCTCTTTCACTACATCATCTACCTCTCTATCCCACCATTCCGGTCGTTCATTCTTGCGTTTCCTTCTTTTTACTACACCACATACTTCAGTGGCCGATTTGACCATTCCATTCTTCATAATCTCCCATACATTATTTACATTATTCTCAACTTCACTGTCTTTCATCTTATTAACACATTCAAAACAATCTTTCAGCTTTCTTACGTACTCATCTTGTATAACTTCGTCATTCAGTTTCTCTACTTTTATCCTCTCTAACGCAGTGGTAGGTACGGGAACACGATGGCGCCAACGTGTGAACAGACCCCTTACTCGTGTTACCACTAAGTAGTGATCTGAACCTACGCTAACTCCTCGAAATGCTCTGGTATCTACAACTTTGTTACGCAACCGTTCATCCACAATCATCAAGTCTATCATAGACTTCTCATTCTGCCGTCTCCACGTATACTGATGAATCTCTTTGTGATCAAACAAAGTGTTTGTCACGCAGAGATTCTTGGCCAAACATACATTGAGAAGACATTTGCCATTCTCGTTCACTCGCTCATCACCATACTTACCCAGTACCGATTCAAAACCATCCCTTTGCACGCCTGTCCAACCATTAAAATCGCCTAACAAAATAATCCTCTCATTCTCCTTGCATTTTGTTGAAACCTCATGCAAACTTTCCCAAAACTCCTCCCTTTCTTTTTTCGATTTATTCGTATCTGGGGCATAAGCCCCAATTACGAATAAACGGGTGAGACCTACCTTGAGTCTCACCCAGAGAAGTCTTGGGCTCACACATTCATGCTCTTGCATACATTCAGCCATTCGCTCTGTGAGTACGATGCCAACTCCCTGACGACCGTGCTCGGATACCGGAACTCCGGACCACAAAGCCGTCAAGGTTCCGTGTGTGGACGTACTCACCCCTTTTTTCTTCGTCTCAGTCACACAAAGAACATCCAGCTTTCTCTCTTTCATCATCATACATACCTCATCTAATTTATGTTCCATCCCTCCACAAACATTCATCGTAGCAAGGCGGCTTTCAGCGGCCCGCTTTTTGCCAACCCCCCTGCGAACACGGCGTGACACGTGGCAAACGGCATCGCCGCCGTTCCGATCCCCGGAGGAATCCGAACATACGTGCACTATTTTGCCCCCCCCCAGAGTACGAAGGGCTGCCCAGGCTAGGCCTGGGGAGGGATTCTCTGGCATTGCCAGTACCCTCCTGGGGTATAAACCTTTTAAATCGTGCTCGCATGGTCCATTATGCAGGGTCGGGTTTGAATTCGGAGTTTTCCTTCTCCTAGATAGGTAGCAGCCCAATGCTGACGACGCCTATCCCGCCGGGTTTGAATTCGGAGTTTTCCTTCTCCTAGATAGGTAGCAGCCCAATGCTAACGACGCCTATCCCGCCGGGAGGTAGTTAGTTAGTGATTGTAAAATCAAGTATAGTGGTAGAGGACATAATATCCTACCCGAAAATTAGCAGCTTCTGAGATTTATAAATATGTATGATACTTATGATCTTAAACTATGCAATTCAATTAGTTCACCGATGCACATAATATTCTAGAAATAAGTGTATGACATGAAGCGTATATAATTCTTAAATAACTATATTGGTTTTCAAAAGCGTAACCGCTTTAATATTGGTTTTATCCTTTAATTTAAATTCCTTTAGTTTAATTAAAAGCGAATAGTAGATACGTAGCTCTCATTTGATAAAGCCTGTGCCTAGTAATGAAGGTAGCTATTCCGTCTACGAAGTTATCTGTCTTGGGTTCGATTTCCGGTATAGGTAAATATTTATGTGATGACCACGAGTATTTTGTTTCTAAGTATTGGTTATTTCTATTTATGTAAGTATTTATTCCCCATATTACATTGTTGTCTGGTACCCATAGTAGCCTTAGAGCTTAGTATGGGACTAGGTCAATTTGTAAGAGACCGTCTAGTCGATAGTAAACTAGTGACCCTGCCTACGAAGCTAGCGGTCCCGGGTTCGATCCTCGGTACGGGCAAATATTTGTGTGATGAGCGCGAGTATTTGTTCCCGAGTCTTGAGTTTATTATATATATTTAAGTATGTATTTATCTATATAAGTAATGTTATCGTTGCCTAGTACCCATAGTACAAGCCTAGAGCTTAGTTTGGGTCTAGGTCAATTTGTGTGAGATTGATCCCTGATATTTATTTATGTTCATATGATCATGAAGAAATGCCGTCATTTACAGAGTCCTCCTGCAACACCCCTGATGGCAAGAGTGGGAGTTGCATAGGCATCCTCAATTGCGAGTCGATCCGCACCATGGCGAACAAGCCAAGGAAGACACAGGAAGAGATTAAGTTCCTCAAGAGTTCCATGTGCGGATTCCAAGAAAATTTACCAAAGGTAAGGCATATTCTACCTTCCGAAAAGCTAAATTTTTGTCCAGAATTGTATTTAAGAATAATATTTACATGATAACTGTTCCTTAGCTGGTTATCGACCGAGACATCTAACGCAATCATACATTTCCATGTTTGATTGCTCTACGTTGTCCTGTTGCCATCATCCAACTCCATCATCAGATCAGCTTTCAGACTGCATGACCTTGTCAATTGTCGCCGAGTTTATTTATACACGTCTACAAAAAGTCTTTTGGGATCCTAGTGAAAAAGACTATGTCGACTTAGCTCTTACTACAAAAGGGTATATCCATAAATGGAGTATACTAGACTTAAACCCTTTGTCTCTTACTATTCAGAAGAGTTATAAACTTTTTCACTAGGACTCCAGAATTCGGTCAATGTAGGACGTTCCCTGTGTGCGTGTGCGTGTGTGTGTGTGTATGGTGATCTTTACATAAAAGTATGACGCGTGTTTCAATATTAATATCAATCTCGCTTAGCCTTGACCGTACTAAGAAAACTCAGAACCTTACTTATAATAGTTAGGGAACTGGCGAGCATTTCGGTATATGATTTGCACATGTTTCACATCGAAGTGGATTGCAGTTTAAATCAGTACGAATTGATTTGGTCCTGTCAATAAGGTCCTATGTCGCTGCGTTTACAGAGGATTTAAGTCGCTTTAACAAGGGAAGTCAATTTTCAACGCAGCGTCACCATGGTGGCAGACGAGGTCCTTGATGTTTCTTAGGGGATAATTATCGCTAGTAATAACATTTGCCACGTGTGCTGATTATATTGAAATTTTGCTCGCCAGCTCTCTATAATAGAATAAGCAAAGTTCTAGTCACATGTATGTTATATTAATTTAATTAATAAAGACTTTAACCCTCAGGTGTGCTGCCCTGATAAGGCTCAAGATAAGACCTGCTTAACTCCAGAGAACAATCCGGGGAAATGCACGAACATCTTCAACTGCGCCCACATAAGGAAGAGGCTGGAGTCTCCCGCCGTCACTCAACAAGACAAGGACTATGTTAACAGCTTAAGGTAGCTTTTTCTATCTCCGTCGCAAAAAGAGTTTGATCGTGTATATGTGTCTGTCTGTGACACCGTAGCTTGCGCGGACGCAGTTTTAATCGCTGTAAGTTCCTGTTCGCGCGCCAAACCGTCTCGAACGCGTAAGTGACCATGTTATTTATTGTTTTTGAGTATGTAAAAATACACAATTTTTTATTCCAATTTAAATTAACGGCTTTCACTCCTGTTAAGGTGTATTTCGCCAACTTATTATAGAAATAACTCCGCGGATACAATTGAAGACAATTGTTCGGTAAAAAAAATACACTAGAGGCTCTGGAAGTGAAGGCCGCCATTATACCTATCGGAGGTTTTATCTATTTTATAATTTGGTACATACATACGTAATGAAGTTTCTTAAGGTACAAGTGCTATTTCTTTTAAAGCTCCCGTTACTGTACATGATTCAATATTTTTTGGCATCATTACACATTTAAATTGTTTTAAAAACAGTTTATGACAATTACAAAATAAAAATTGAGATGTCATTTGACGACCACACCATTTTTTAAGCGTGTAACCATGGTAATAACAATGCTATAATCTAATATATAAAATTTCCATGTCACAATGTTAGTTACCGTACTCCTCCGAAACGGCTTGACAGATTCTTATGAAATTTTATATGCATATTCAGTAGATCTGAGAATCGGCTACTATCTATTTTTCATTTCTAATTTATAAGGCAAAACAACGTTTGCCGGGTCAGCTAGTAATTATATAAAATAACTTTTCTTATCACGACAACGCTCATCATAGAACAGTTTTCACGCTTCAGTTACGCTATAGGTATTCTGATACCGTTAACGATATTAATATAAGCGGTTTAAAGTACGAGAGTAGAAAATAGTATGTATTTGCATAATTGCTTGGTCGTCGGCAACAAGTGATGACCAGCCCTTTCCCTTCCAGGTGCGACGGACCTGGCTTCAGCGTTTGTTGCGGACCACCCGTCTCTTCTATGCCTCCTGAAGCTACTCTCCCTTTTATATCTGCCCTTACTGGGAAAGTTTGCACGTCTTCCGCCACGCCACCAGACCCGAGGACCGAGTGCTGTGGGACGAACGGAAGCCCCAACAGGATTACGAGTAAGTATTTTTATGACATAGATAAGGCAAACGAGCACAAAGGCCACCTGTAGGTAACTGGAATCCGATATCCAAAGGCATTTTCATTTTCAGGATTACCACCTGAATACTGCAATCCCAAGACTGCTTATGCGTAAGATGGAATGCCTCAATGCCCAAATCTCTTGTGAAAATATAAATTCCACGATCCTTTAATACAATACGAAAACATCTCAAAAGCAATTAGATTTTTCCGAATAAAATATAGCCCCTGAGCAGCAGGTTGGGTAGGCATCAGAGATTAAAGAAGGCATCATTGCATTTGCATTCCTTTGCGTCATTTTAGTTAAGGCATGATTAATGCAGTTTAATTAGCGAAGTATTATTTTTCCTTGTTTATACTTGTTAGCAAAACCTGTTTACTATGACAAGAATGGAACGCCTTTGAGCGGTGTCCTGCCGTTTGACCTAATTGTACTAATTGCTAAATGATCAATTGCTAAGTGAGTTTTTGTAAGATGATACTTTTGTCAAATGTCTCGCTTGCCAAATCATCATTTGGAGAATCGTTGTTTGTCAAATGACCATTTGTCAATATTTTTTTGGTCAAACATTAGTGAACCCCTTTAAACATTGCTTGGGTCCCTTGGCCTGAACTCTCTGGAGGCAAGACGCAACTACAATCTGTTGGTGACGGCCTGTGGTGTATTGGTAAAACTGTCGGTGCCATTTAATTTGAAAATATGTCTCAGTCCGCGACATCACAACCACCTCGTAACTCCTCCGTCTCTCTCTAACTGTTTGGGTTCTTGCGGGACTCAACTTGCTGTTTTTATCAGCACCAAGTGTTTTTGATGTGTTGTGTTGTGATGTTCCTGTCGTAGAATGGATGAAAGCGGAATTCGTGACTTTGCTGTGATTTTGCCTGAATAAACACATTTCTAAATATTTGTAATTACAGACGGAAACGCAACAGGAATAGACGAGTACCCATGGCTGGCTCTGATACAATACAAGAACTCGAAGCAGATGTTTGGGGGGGCGCTCATCAGTGGTCGCTACGTCATTACCGCCAGCCATTGCGTCTCAAAACGCGCCGTGGAGAAATATGGAGCCGCGTGAGTAGATATATGTATTAAACATTTTACCTAGCTAGTTCTCGTACTATCAATATTCAGTTTGATACCAAAACACATGCGCTATGCGTTGTCAACACAGGAATGATGTCTTTTCAAAAAGATATATTGCCTAAAAAAAACGGTCGAGTGCGAGTGTACATTATTACAACTCGTAAAATTATAAAAAAATACTTACAAATTACCATACCGTTTCAGAACACACATTCGACTTGGCGATTACGACATCTCCAATGAAGGGCGCGACTGCGTGCCAGTTGAGGGGGGGGACGAAGGCGTTGAAGACTGCACCAAAGATCCTGTCACTGTCCCTATAGAGCGCGTAATCTTGCACTCCGACTACAACCCACCTGGTTCTCCAAAGAAGAACGATATCGCTCTAATAAGACTGACCATAAATGTGGCCTTTACAGGTAAAATACAAACACATTTCGCACATTCAGAACAATAGTGACCTAATTCAGAAAGTTTAAATTTCGAATTTGGTCTCTTTTATATTTGGAAGCTGAAATTTTGTATTAGCTCACTATTGTTCTGAGAGTGCGATTTCATTATTGACCTAGAGAGAATTACATAGCTACAGGAGATTTGATAAGGAACCATCGTGAAGACGATGTTGACAGTGAAGCGAATTTCGGGTCTCTTTGGTTGGGAGAGTGTGGGGCGCCCTTACAATACACTTCCCCCACTACATCACTAAATTGTAAAGAAGTTTTCCAGGAACTATATAGGCGGGGTAATAAGAGTTCTGCAAGCTGTCTATTGTCTAGAAACGGGCCAATCCCGGTAATCGCAGCCCACAGAACAATAGGCCTTAACCAAAGCCATAAAAATCTCTTTGGGGTGACTTCAGCTTGAGGATAAAATCAGCATATCACATGTCTGGGCGAAACAAGAAATGATTAATTGTGTTAATTACAGATTTCGTCCGACCCATTTGCTTGCCGACGAAAGATGTCACGGCTAGTTTCGGGCAAGATCAGAAACTGCTTGTCGCCGGTTGGGGAGCCTTGAATGAGAAGGTTCTAAGGAGCAATCTGAAACAGCACGTTGACGTAACTTACAAGAGCTTGCAGGTATTCAATTATGTGACTATTTTTCCATCTTTTTTTTATGGCGTAGGAAGGCAAACGAGCACACAGGCCACCCGATGGTAAGTGGAAACTGTAACCCATAGTCATTCGCATTCACAAGACCGCAATCCTAAGACTGCAAATGCGTTGCCAAACCTGAGGACTAAGATGGAATGCCTCTATGCTAGTCATTTCACCGGCTGCCTTATCCCCAAACCGGAACACAACAATGCAAACACTGCTGCTTGGCGGTAGGTTAATGGAGAAGACCTAATTCTTAGTCGAGCTTTACATTTAGTTATTCTGGGTACGCCGTGGCTATGTTCCTAGAATTAGCGGGTCCATCTATAACAGTGAAGCTACTACCCACTGAGGCCCCTAAACCCCTTATACAGGGTGTCCAGTAAATAATGGATAACCTTCTACCCATCTATGGGGCACCTCAGGTTGGTCCCGAAAAAGGACTTACAGGTTTAGTAAAAGTTGCATGGTTTTCGAGATAATCGAACTTTTCTATTTTCTTAATAATTAGCACCTTGCTTCACTGTAATGACCGCCAAGGTCACAAATAAAGAGATTTTGTCGTTCTGTTTGCTGTTAAATATTCTTTAATAGTGATGCTAACGGATGTGTCTTGGAGCATTATGGTAGCGACACTAATTTCTCGTTAAACATATCTTAATTTATAACATCACATTTTGCTTTAAAATTTGCAACAACTTTGACTGCTTGTGGTGAAAAAAAATTGTATGAAGACCAGAGTGGCCAATATGTTGAAAAATAGTGTATCTAATACTGATTCTAAACTGGTATAACACATGGTGTTTACGTCTTTACAGATAAAGTTATTGCTGTTAGTATTCACTAAGAGCGCATTTTACCAATCTGTTTATTCAGGATCATATCATCATCGTACATCCAGTACTAAACAAAATGACTCAAGAAAAGGGTCGTGTAGCGACAAAGTAAACTTAAACTCTCTACATCATTAGAAACAACGCAGTAAATTTGAGAGCGTTGGGACAATTAGTTTGTTTTTTATTTAAATAAATAATAAACCCAATCTGTTTATTCAGGATCATATCATCATCGTACATCCAGTACTAAACAAAATGACTCAAGAAAAACCAACTAATTGTCCTAACGCTCTCAAATTTACTGCGTTATGTTTCTAATGATGTAGAGAGTTTAAGTTTACTTTGTTGCTACACGACCCCGCAGTCACCCTGTATTTATGGAGAATGCAAAGGCAATGCCAATGCAGCTGCTGCATTGTACGCAAGCAGATATCCGAATACTCGTCATCCCGATTACCGAGTTTTTGTAAGAGTCCACAATGCTTTTTGTGAAGGGAGAATGCCTGGTCAAAGTGTGGGTGGTAATGGCGAAGGCAGACCTCGAGATACGAGCATTGAGGAACTTGTGCTCGCTGAACTGGAAACAGATCGCTCAACTTCTACACGAGCTATATCAAGAAGTTCAGGCATTACAAAGTCGACCGTTCAAGGTGCAGAGCTTGTATCAGAGTTGAGGGAAGGCAGTTCGAACACTTGTTATAGTACCTAAACAGTATTATTTTTAATTAACAGATTCGGTTTTTATTTACAAATATTATTGTTGATGTAGGTTTCAAGTATTCTGTGATTCATTATTTTGCAGTAATTAGACGTTGGTTTTCATAAGAGAAGAGTTTTTTATGATATGACTAACCCAATCAAGTAAAGAGTTACTTATCGATAACTTGGTGTTTTGGTAAAATTCGCTCTTAGTGAATACTAACAGCAATAACTTTATCTGTTAAGACGTAAACACCATTTGTTATACCAGTTTAGAATCAGTATTAGATACACAATTTTTCAACATATTGGCCACTCTGGTCTTCATACAATTTTTTTTCACCACAAGCTGTCAAAGTTCCCCATGGATGGGTAGAAGGTTATCCATTATTTACTGGGCACCCTGTATAAGAAGAAATCTAATTAAATCTCGGTTTCACATCTAAACCGCTGAACTGATTTCGATGTAGCTTAAACTCTGAGGAAGGACATAGGGTACTTTCCCGTTCCCGAGGGAAGACCGATAAACGACTTCGACGCGAACTTAAACGCGGGTAACAGCTAGTATATCTAAACAAATCCTCTTAGTTCCTTCTATTTCTTCTTACCTTTTCCACTAGTCTACTGGTATTATAGTTGAACGAAGTTCTATAGCATAGCTCCGATAGGCACATTGTCTAGAAAAAACATTGTCATTATTTTGCGAATTTTGAAGGTTTCTTTTTCAAATACTTATCGGCTCTTGTTTCTCAACCGGCTATTCATGTTCGACTTTATCATCTACATTTAGCACTGTTACTGAATAGCAAGTTACGCTCCGAAAGACGAACGGAAGAAAAATTGAGGATGTTTTTTTTTAACAGTCTCTTTTCTGCAGGTTTGTCAACAAGCCTATTCGACTTCCTATGGAAGAGGCATGAAGCTTTGGAACAGCCAGATTTGCGCTGGAGGTGAAGACGGCAAGGATTCCTGCCAGGGGGATTCCGGGGGTCCCCTGATGTACACCAGTGGATCTATCTACGAGATTGTTGGCATCGTGAGCTTCGGATCTACGCCGTGCGGCAAAGAGAACGTCCCGGGTGTATACACTAAAGTGTTCGAATATTTATCTTGGATAAGTAGTAATATACAACCGTGATAGTTTTTAATAAGAGTTGATTTGTAGATATTATTGTAAAAATCAAGCATTTTTTTGCTATATTTTAATATATACTTTAGGTAGGTACTTAATGTCAAATTCTCCAAATGTCCACCTACAAAGTCACATCAACGTAAATATATTTTTTCAACTGGTTACAAAATGTTTTGTAACCATTTAAATGACCAAATACGTGAGGACATGAGTTTTTTCCAAAACAAAAGAAAACCTCTTAATACCTTTTCATTAATAATTCCTCTTCAATTCTTTTTCCTTAGACACGAATTTAACTTCTGCAGTTTAAACGTTATCTGCTATATCGTATTCCTTTTGTTTTTTACTTTATTTCTTTTACTATTTATTAATCTATATTTTTAGAAAGGTGTTATGCCATGTTTTGAGGTGACCTTTTTAATTATATTATTTTATGAAAGTTTAGAAAACTAATCAGTATAGTCTTTATTATTTCTAGCGAGCCGATCTTCTACACAAAGGCCATTGTTTGTAAACAAGACCATTGTCTTTCTTTGTGTCCGTAACACCAAGCCGATTACATACAAAAAAGTTAGAACTACATTGAATGTACATTGAATTATCAACCCTACCCTCTTATTCAGTAGGTTTAAAATGTAAAGTGTCAGGATACAGATATAAGTTTTGTGTAGATGATAGTATTGTGTAAAGAATAAGCACAGTTCAAATAATAAAGACTTATATCTGTATCCTGACACTTTTCATTTTAAACCTACTGACTAAGAGAGTAGGGTTGATAATTCAATGTACATTCAATGTAGTTCTAACTTTTTTTTATGTAATCGGCTTGGTGTTACGGACACAAAGAAAGACAATGGTATTGTTTACAAACAATGGCCTTTGTGTAGAAGATCGGCTCGCTAGAAATAATAAAGACTATACTAGTAAGTGTTGTAGGATAATTAAAGATAAGTATAACTTGCTCATTGTAAAGCCAAAAACGGTTGTGAAAGAATATTTTAACGAACAAATACTCAATACTAATTATCATTTAACTTAAGAGGGCTTTTGTCGGTGGACTTTCGTCTAATTCAGCTAAAGAAAGTAAAGGTCTTTTTAACAGACTTCAAAAAAAAGAGGTTCTCAATTCGTAGATCATTTTTTTTAAAAAGAAACTGTCGGGCCGTGCCAGGTGTCCCATCATCTTTCCTCTTCTACATTGTATAGTTTTAATATGTGCACAAATAAACACTCAAAGCAAATATGTCAAAATACAGTTGAGATTATAAAGTATTTTTAGGGCATTGTTTTCTATTTCCGCATAACACTACCTGTCAAATAAAATTAGTTTGTACCGATTACTTTAACTGTCAAATAATAATTTCTGGGGATTGGATAAAACGATCCTTAGTGTAAGTAGGTATCATGTGATGCTATTAAAACTAGCTTAAGAACATGTATGACACTTAATTAAAATACTAAAAGACAAAGTAATCATTATTATTATGTTTAATAAGGACCTGTTTCACAATCGACGAGTAAATTTATCCTCCATTTAAAGTTGGCTCTCTCCTTGTCTATTTACAAGTGTTAGTAAGAGCTAGAGCGAGGGCTATCTGTCAAATATGTTTTACTTGTCGATTGTAAAACAGGCGGGAAGTCTAATAAATTTAATATAAATATATTAGTAATAAATGCAATTAATATAGATGTTGTTTACATAATACACATGACCAAATCGATCTGGCAAACAAAAGGCACCCTTATCCTTACTTATATTAAAAAGAACATACATACATACATTTAATCACGCCTGTTTCCCAGAGGGGTAGGCAGAGACCACTTCTTTCCACTTGCTACGGTCTTGACTTTCTTTCGCTTCGTAGTTCATAGCCCGGTAATGGACACGGTGCTTTAAACGCGGAAACTTAACCCTTTGGTGGTTAACGGCAATATATTTGCCGTCATACATTTTATTTTTTAACAGAAAGGTCGGTTTCCTTTTGCATTTTTAAGTATTAAAGACCGAAATTATAAATCTACTACCTAATCCAATAGTAAAAGTCATACCTTAACTTAAATTAATAAATGGTAGATTTTCTACAAGATTTGGGGTATTTAGCAATGTCCTGTTAAGTGAACAAAAAAGTCTATAAATTAAAATTTGCTGTCCTCGTTTTTTCTTATGGATCATAAGTTCATAAAATAACACTCGCATTTCAGAGATCATTTTGGCGGAACTTGGAAAGTATGAGAGAAAAAAATGTTTTTATCTTTCCCAAAAATCACCAAAAAAAACATCTGTACTCTGCGTACTACCAAAGTATTCAATTTATTCTTATAAAAATATGTACGTTAAAGGGTTAAGTTCCCTATGTGATGTCTTAAGGAAGGTGTCACATGCAAAAGCTAGTTTTCCTAAGATTTCACAAACAAAATCGCATTACTCAATATCTAAATTCTAAGTGAATTTTCATCAAGCCCGTTATAAGTGTTATAACTGACCACTAAACATTAGTAAACATCAATTGAACCTTCATCCAAGAACACAGAGCATCACTTTGTATACAGACTCGAGTCGCTTGCGCCGTATTCGCGATACCATCTTCATAATGATTATTATGTTGGTTCGGTCAAGTTCGGTTAGACTCCTCGTAGCCGCCGCGCGCGCAGCACGCTCGAGCGGAACCAGTTTTCGTATAATTATGTGAATAGTGTATTTATAAGTGATAATGACTCCTCTTTGGGCGATACCCGCGCTTGCTTACTTGTGCTTCGTACAAGGCCGTAAGTAACTCGTTTTAATACAGATTTCGATGCAAATATTACATTTCGAGTTTCGAACAAGTTTTGTCGTGTCTATGTGACGTTTACAAGCTTTTATCATGTTACGAGTATAAGTATCGTGGATGAATCTTGCAAATCAATTTGGAACCAGTTGCCATTGTCACATTACATTGAAATCTAGTAAAAATGTGTATGATTGATGACTAATGATGACGAACCAATATTATGGTCTTAAGAAGCAAATCTGAAGGTCGTAGGAATAACAAGTGTTGCTAACTTAGCACGCCAAATATTAACTCGTGTGATTGATTTCCAAGAACAGTTCGAAGGCTGAAGTGCAATCACCAAAGAAGTTTGAATCCTTTTATTGTGTCAGAAATATAATTAAAAAATACTTAGAAACAGATATCAAAGAATCGGGGACAAAAAATAAATGATGATGATTTTGGTCTGCCTAAAGTAAAGGGGGCGCATTAAAAGGACCGATTTTTTTTGACATAAAATGAAAATTTTATAGCAATCATAAAACACTTAGAAAAATTTCATTCTAGACGCTAAAATAAGCATGTTTTGTAGAAAAAACTTTTTCTCTAAAATCAAAAATGGCCGAGATATTGGAGCTCAAAGTTGGCACGATTTTAGGCCTTAGAAAAAAATCGATGGATGTTGTTGTTATTACATAACTCCTATTTTTTATGATTTTATCTTATAGAACACGTTAAAATAAGCATGTTTTACTTGAGAAACTTTTTTCTAAAGTATATCCTGGATTAGGTATAAAAGCTATTAAGCTGATTGATTGCCGTTGTCGCAAATGCCAACAATAAAATAATAATCGTTTTTAATGTCAATAATGACTTTCTGTATCTCCGGCGCTGCGGGAACAGCAGCCCTTTCGCCCTTGCATGACGGCGCACGGTCACTTCGCTCGGCCCCGCAGTTGGCGACCAGCCTCAGCCACTCGCCTCACTCGTTCCCGCGCTTCGTCATGGCGGGCGAGGACTGCTCTCCCTCCGCGCCTTCAGCTCTATAAAAACACTAGGGCGCGCTGTGTCGGCACGCGTCCTAACCAGCGAGATCCCTAGATTCGGACTTTCGCAGGCTAATATCGTATACATAAGATTCCATCATTTATCTCGGTAATTATCAAGTTTAGGGAAAAGTTTTTCAAGTAAAACATGCTTATTTTAGCGTCCTCTATAAGATAAAATCATTTAAATTAGGTGTCATAATGACATCAATCTTCCGAAAAAATTCCAAGTCCCTGACGCCTTGAAATTAACCAACATTTCGACCCCTAAAACTCAACCATTTTTGAATTTAGAGAATAGTTTTTCAAGTAAAACATGCTTATTTTAACGTGTTCTATAAGATAAAATCATTTAAATTAGGTGTTATAATGATACCATCTTGCCGAAATTTTTTTTTAAGTCCTGCGCCCCCTTTGCTTTAGTCCAACCGTCATTTTGCTTGTTCTTTACAAGATTGATCTCTTTATAATTAAAGGGTAGGTATTCGATAATTTGACCAAAATCAAGTTTCGCAAACATAATTTATTTGACTTGAACTCTTCTTGTGTATATAGGTATGTAAGTAAGATGTCCGTTTCAAAATGTATA
This sequence comes from Acleris emargana, assembly GCA_927399475.2. NCBI lineage: Eukaryota > Metazoa > Arthropoda > Insecta > Lepidoptera > Tortricidae > Acleris > Acleris emargana. Next base: position 5,531,507 of record OV656858.1, read on the forward strand.
ATATGTATCTAGAAGTCGATTTTGAACCCGTTCCCGTAAATGGAATGGGATGAAAATTGGACCACATACGTAAATCCAATGACAATGCAATATTATGGCATCAAAGAAATAATCTGATGATAGGTTGGGTGGACCTACAGGACTCCGCTTTGCTTAAAGTAGACCCATCGTGTTGGGACTCTTTAGTTCGGTCATGACAAGCAGATAATGACTTAGAAAAATAGACAGTACCAGTAACTACATGGGTTATAAAGGCTTATTATTACATAGGCTAATAATAATATCAGGCGACAATTTCGGACAAATAAATAACGCAAGCTATCCAAGACCAAGTCCCAAGCTAAGCTCCAGGCTTATAGCTTACTTATAAGCTAGACCTCTAGTACCTATCCATTTATGTAATCAATATGACATGTGTAGGTACCATTATAGGTGTCATTATGTTATCAACTCTGATATTGTGGAAAACCCAATGCCACGTTGATTGTGATGTGACCCACACTTATTCAAATACAATCAGTGCCAATTAATACGAATATAAAAACTTATTTTATTGAGACTAAGTAAAGGGCCATTCGTTCTATTTACAACTTAAATTCCCGTGACTCGCTGAGAGAACTTTTTAAGGAAATCAATATCTTAACTATAGCGTCTCAATTTATTTATGAGAATATTATTTATGTTATTAAAAATTTAGATTCTTTCACAAAAAACTCTGATGTACATAATTTCAATACTAGAAATAAAAATAAAATCGCTATTCGCAAATTCCGCGTCCGTAAAGTATATAAATCATTTGTTGGTCAATGCATTCATTTCTATAATAAATTACCTGACATAGCTTTAAAGCTACCCTTTCCAGCACTTAAAAATTACTTGAAAAAGTCGTTAATGTCTAAAGCGTATTATAGGATCGAGGACTATCTAATAGACAAAAATGCTTGGCCTAAACCCGAAACTTAATATTTTTTATTTTTTTCAAATTCAGTAACTTTGTCTTGTCTAGGGGACACCGTTGATGTAGGAAAACATATCAATCTTATGTGGTCGTCTTGCTCCGTCTTATATACTTACACCTAGGTAGGTGTTCTCTTTTTTTTCCTCTCCCTCTATCTCTCTCGCAAGATTTTGGTGTGTTTTCCTGCGGAAACTACGCAGCTTATTTAATATATATTTTTAATTTAATATTTATAGATTTATATAATGCTAGACTAAGTATACCATTGTAACATTAAATACATTTTAAAAAATGACTGACTGCTGAGTTTCTTGCGGCGCTTCTTCTCAGCAGTGGTCTCCTCTTGTGAAGCGCTGGTAGATTCTTGACGTGTAAAAGTGCCCGTGTGGCCTACTTACTGAATAAATATCTTTTATCTTTTATCTTTTTTAAATCTTCAGTTTACTGGGTTGATGGGAAATGAAAAGAAATACCTATAAAACGTAGGTATGTGTTTTTTTAATAGATTGTATTATTTATATATATATATGTAGGTCGAATTTTAAATTATACCTTAGACGTAGATACGTCGTCGTCAGTCGTTTCACCATTTTGTATAACATTTCAAACACAGAGTTTAAGTGACAAGGTACATAAATCATCACTGATTTATGCTGTTGACTGTACTCGTTATTTTGGAATCTTGCATTAAACGATATTTAAAAAAAAATTGACGACGACGTATCTAATCTACGTCTAAGTAACAATTTATATTCCGCAATTAAATGTAATTACTTGTTTGTCTGGCTAGTTCAATAGCAACATACAATATCAAATGTAAAGGTCAATAGGTGTATAGATATTTTTAAACAACATTATAATAATTAGGTATAGAGAGTGCGATAATGTAAGGGCATTCCTCAAACGCGAAGAGCAGACGCTTGGCGGAAGTAGGATACATATATAAATAGATAACAGCGGATAGAGCACAGTAGACAGACAATATACGCACGTTAAATCCAACAGTGAAACTAAATTACAAAAATATATATTTGAATAGTGGCATTGTTGCTGTAAAACAGAATTAACTTTTGTACAAGTTCCTTTTTTTGCATAGTGTCACTGTTGGATTTATCGTCCCAATAATATAATGAGACGAGGGCAGGAAGAAGTGTTAAGGTTAAATCTTACACTACATTAAAATAATCAAGAAAACGGGAGAACGTCTTGGTCCATAGTAGATTGAATTGAGTTAATGTAGTAGAATGTATTCTGACAATTTGCATTAGAAGTAATCATAAGTAGCAAAGAGACCATATTTTTGACGAAACCAAAACTTGAAAAGAAATTAGAACCGCAATCCATCCTATTGCTAATCCGTTTTAAAAAATCGAATACCGAGCAACTTACTATGTAAAAATAAGATTAATATAAAGAAAGTTTTTTATTCCGTATGCACAGTTATTTTATGATCCGGATAAGAGAATCGTAAGACCGTTATCTTATCCCCAAGGCAATAAGGTCAAAAAGCCAATTGGTACTAAGCAAAGCACTTATATAAATTATACTAACTGTCGCCTGCGACTCCGTCCGCGTACAAGTCGTTTATCGCTACTCTCACTAGAAAGTAATCATCGTCGGCGATACTGCAATTCCGCATAACAAAATAATAAATGAAATGAAAATGAAAATAGTTTATTGGTTTTAACGTGGTTAAAACAGTACATAAGGTTGGAATCTCCTTTTAAGCATATTAATACTTGTGTCAGGACTCAGGAGATCCCGCTCTTCCATTAGCAGAGGCAGGGACCGGAAAACCCCTTTATTCGACTAAGTCTATCGATCGGGTAACTACATCATATGCTCTCCCAAACGTTAGCGTATCCCTATCGTTAGGCTTACCCTAATGAATGATTAACCATTGAGGTTACCAGTTTCGTAAGGGTTTCGGATTTAAGCACTTAGCATTACGTTAGTGTTACCCTATTAATTCCCCCTCTCCGTTGCCTCTGTTTCGCAGATTCGTGTGATTGGTTGGTTTCAAGCCTGTGTGTGGATAGCCAATCAATTGCTAAGTAGTGCAAAAATAATTTGTATGGACTGCGCGTAGAGATTAAAATAGCTTGAAGCCGTTCAATAAACACTTCATAGGGAAAGCCTAACGAGGGTTTTAATGAATTGGTAAGCGCTTAGTCGAATTAATTGTATCGTATGGGATAGCTCTTCATTGGGGTAAGTCGAAGATATGCTTATCGCATCGTTAGGGTTTGTAAAAACCAGTCAACCCTAACGAAAACCTTTTAAAGGGTAAGCGGTTCCGGTCCCTGAGCAGAGGGGGTAATGGAAGGGGGTAATAAGGTCAAAAATAAACCTTAACAAGTGAGTTAGTAAGGTACATTTTGTAATTTGTTAGTTATGCAGTATTGGAATATCACCGACACGCTAAGTCCTTCCCCGGGGTTCAAGCTATCTTCATACCATCAAGCTATTTCATCGAGATCAGTGCAGCGGCTTAGCCGTGAAAGCATAATACTATAATATTAGTATAGTTGAGGAAATATGAATTGGCCGTCTGTAATCTTCACTAAGATCTGTTTGTTAATATCAAACAAAAGGTAATCGTAAAACTGTCCTCGTTCTTCAAACAGTACAGTGGATTGATAGGTTTTCATACTTGAGTCACATTGTGGATATACATATACTAACGCAAAAAAAAGATCGCAAAGTAGATAACAAACGGGCAAATCATATTTCCTGAACTATATGGATATGCATAGTAGGCACTTTAAGTTTACTTTAGTTAACACCCGAAATAGTTTTTAAGTCCAATAAATTTCCATCCTAAGTAGCTGAGCCAGCCTTTTTCAGTCTGTCGGTCAGTAGGATATTTGGATTAACTCGTATATTGACGACTTTTACAATATTTAGCTTGCAGATTCCAATATATGGTGAAAAGGCCAACAATGTTGGACCGAATCCGGTATAGAATGATCCATTTTACAGGTATATATACATTATTTCTGCCAAATCACATATCGTCAGTGAAACTGCAAAACCGCGTAAGTAACATTTTTATTAAGGAGCAAAATGCACCTTTTTATTAAGAACGTAAGATTTATTTTGCTCTATCATAAATTTGTTAGTTACGCGGTTTTGCAGTATCACCGACGATATTGCACAATATATTATTAAATCCTTTAAAGGGAAATAAACTGAAAAGGTTACATAGGCAATGTGGTCAGCTTAATACTTCACCGAAAGACCCAACGAAAAAAACACGATTCATTTGTTTTGCAACCAATTGAATAATTGCCTTGGTCCAACAGAAAGATTTTGTAAAAAATTGTGGTGATGGTAATAGTTTGAATCAAATATTAGCTATAGCAATAAAAACAGCACAGCATGTACTTAGATTTGTAAGACACGTGGGCAGTTTGCATTAATCTTAATATGATTATGAAGCAAAAAAATCCATACATAATGCGATAGCTATTCAAAGTTAATAATTCGATCTTCAAGTAATAACTTAGCTAGTCTGATAATGGAACTCAATATTTTGTTAAATGATATGGTCTGTTCTCAATATAAACCACCTAGTTTGATCTTGTTAAATTAGTCTTGCTATCCTGTTGACGAATGTGCAGGAAATTTTCAATTTGCATGTGATTACCAAATTGCAGTCTAGCTAGTTGAAATCTAACTTGCAAGATTAAAAATGAACAAAGTCGCTAACAAACAAATAAACTTGGGAAGTTCAATGAAAACTTTAAATTAAGGTGGCACTTTGAGTTCTTTTATGTAAATTAGACTCATTCGCCCGTGTGGTTGCCGGGTTAGAATAGTGCCACTCCATGTCTTCCCGTGGATGTCGTAAGAGGCGATTAAGGGGATAAAGGCTTGTAGTACTGTTAGGCGATGGGCTTGCAACCGGTCACTAAAACGCTGGTAAACATCTTAGCCTAATTGTGCAAAATGTGGTTACAGAATTATCAACAAGTTTTTAGAGTTGTAGGTAATTCTGTAGCTCTGCCTACCCCTCCCCGGGAACGAAGGCGTGAGTTAATGTATGTATGTATGTAGACTAATTCCAATATTTTTTATTTAAACGCATCTTTTGCATGATTATGTAAGACTAATATTATTATTTTTTACAAAAGATTTGTAGTCAATGAGCGCTGCTTTATAAATAGTTTGTTGGCAAAAATGTAAAGTGAATTTTAATGTACTGAAAATTGGGCTTTTTGTATTTACGAAGATTGTATGTGATTTCTTACTTACTTGTCGTGGGTTAGAATGTTTCATTTTTACTATCGACATTAGATGGTGAAAACATGTACTAAAATAAAATATAACATTTACTATAATTTTACATTTACTAAACATTTAGTTAAATATTTTTTATTACCTAGTAGAAAATTGCTTAACATAACGTGAGAGTCAAATCGATAAGTCTTAACTTAACGTTCTCTACAGGGCGAACGATATGAAGTGTTACCAAATTCACAAAATCGAGCCTGGTGTCAAAGTAAATGCGACTTACTATCGGGAAAATGTTTTGGAAGCTGCGTTGGAGCCTTGGGCACGCAAACATTTCGGTAGTAGACCGTGGACATTACAACAAGACTCGGCCCCGGCTCATAAAGCTCGTGTCAACCAAGAATGGCTGAACAACGCGTTCCATATTTTATTTCGTCCACACAATGTCTTTCGAATTCCCCAAACGCTAACCCGATTGACTTTTCTATATGGTCCATTGTGGAGAGCAAGGTGAGGAGAAGAAAACATGCCAGTATGGATGCATTGAAGAAAGCGACCGTACGTAATTGTCATTGCATACCGCAGGATCACATTCGTGCAGCGTGCAACTCATTTTTCTACCGTCTGAAGGCCATATACAGCAAAAGGTGGTCATATCGAGTTAAAATACAGTAATCATGAAAATTTGATATCTTTTTCTCATTTTTTTCTTAAAAATGAATAATTTGTGACAACAAAAAAAAATCGTAGCCTTTTAGTTTTGGTAACACTTCATATCGTTCGCCCTGTATTGACCTGCTCCATATGATCTACCACCGACGAAACACACTGTATACAAATGGCAACGAGCATTTTACTAATCAGTACGATTATAACACAATCTCGAACTTGACTGCATTCTTTGTGATGATCTCACGGACCGAGAAAAAATTGAGCATCTAGCATACACGCTTAAAGGAAAAACCAGTTTGGCAAACTATAGCCTGACCGCAATCACTCACTTACATTCAATAAGAATTACACTTAAAGTTGGCACTTACAGTGGCAATTTTTTGAGCAATAATTGCCCGTCTGCAGTGCGGACGTCTCATTCTATTCTATTACACCAAATTAGAGTAACACAACTACTGTTGACGGAAGATTATTGTTCAATGAATTGCTCATGTAAGTGCACCGTAAGACATCTGATGCTCAAGATATAAATGGCTCAATGATTTAGTAGCCTAGGTGGTAGTGACCCTGCCTACAATGCTAGCGGTCCTGGGTTTAAATCCTGGCAGATATTTGTGTGATGAGCGCGAGTATTTGGTCCTAAATCTGAGATGTGTTTTATACATACATACATACATAAACTCACGCCTTCATTCCCAGAGTGGGGTAGGCAGAGCTAAAGAATTACCAACAAGTCTTAAAACTTCTTGATAATTCTGTAACCACATTTTGCACAAGTAGGCTATGTGTTTCATGTATTTCGCTATAGTTATAATACGTTTATCGTTGTCTAGTATCCATAGCACAAGCCTAGAGTTTAGTTTGGGACTAGGTCAATTTGTGTGACGTTTTCCCATGTTATTTATTTATTCAAAACGTCAGACATAACATAACATAACTATCAAGTCTTTTTTTTTAATTTATGAATGCCTAAATCAATTGAGATACAAAAACAATTTAAGTACCTACCCACTACTAAAACGCTTATTTCTAAACGCAAACTACACGCACACAACACAAAATTAAATGAGTTTATTATAAAGTGATGCATTATTATCTAGTTAATAATGAAATAACCTCTGTGGCTGTGTATTAGCTCTTATTGATCTTATTAATTAGCTACTTTTAATAATTAACTTTTACCATATAATTTATATATTTGACAGTTACTTTGAACGTGACTAACTATACTGGGTCAGGAACACAACAAACCCTACTAACCTTTAAATACATAAACACCATTAAGTAATAGGGAATGTCTCATATAAATTTACAGTGGCAGATTCTGAGTTCTGAGTGTCTAATTAAATTCAAGGCATCATCATACTTCATCATTGTCTTATCAGACTGTAGATTTCCTCTGCAGGCTTTTCTGCAAGATTAACAGGTATTTGGTCCGCGTTATACTTTATAATTTTATGTCAACATAGTTTCTTTTGAGATGAAAGATGACAAGTGACTTGTGAACCGGCTTTAGGCTTTCACCTAAGGATCCCCACAATGAGTTCTACCATCCCGCGCGTATCCTAGCTGATTCCAGCAACCTTCACCAGGTCGTTGGTCTGATCCGGCTCTAGGCTTTCCCCCAAGGATCGCCACAAGGGTTTTTCCCGTCCACATGCACATAGCTGATTCCAGCGACCATTAACAGGTCGTTGGTCCACGTTACACTATCATTTATGTTACCTCAATTACTTGTGATTCGGCTCTAGGCTTTCCCCCAAGGATCGCCATTGGTTTCCCCATTCCGCGCCCATCTAGCTGATTCCAGTTCAGCCACCTTCACCAGGTCGTTGATCTGTGTCATGCTCTGTGATTTTATGATATCTCAGTAACCTGTGACCTGGTTTCAACTAACGTTATCGTTTAAACAAGATTGACTTGTTGCTTCCGTTACCGTATCTAAGTGCGCCTTAGATTAGATGTACACATGCCACATAATACATCCACATATAAGGAAACATAATCTTCTTAAGAAAATATGACTAACTTTAAAGTTTTAAAGAGGACTATGACTCACATGTGATGAACTTCGTGCACGCTCACGAATGACAGGACATGGAGCAAATACAGTAAATGTATTAAGTTATGCGTTAATTTTTTATGCGGGTTAAATAAGCAAGATAGTTTAAAAAAAGTGGAACACGGGACCCGAGTTTTCATCAGGTCATCAGCAATGGTAGGATAATCGGGAAATTATTTACAGACAGTTGTATTGCCGCTGCCGATTCATGTCATGGGAGTCTTACAATTCGATTACTTTAGGTTATATAATTTCATACTTGGAATAAATGATAAGGATAGTAGATACGCCTGATTTACTAAAACTTTTGAACCCTCAGACATGTTAGCAACACATAATATAATTGATTATATAATTAACTTAATACCGGTGTAAAGAAAAGGAACAGAGTGAACACTCGTAAATAAGGTGATACATATGAATTTTTAAACTAACCGAACAGAATCACAATGACAGCCAAAATTAATTTGACAAAATGCACTAAAATCGTGGAACATAAAAAATATGTTTTGCATGACGTATTTCATCTTATTATCACATAAAATCACGTGCATGGGGTACGTTACGGACTGTGGGTTGTGTGTACGTATCGCATTATCACGGGACTTGCTTCACTTCAAGTTTACCTTTTGCAGACTTGAAAGCGCACTTGCTTTGTGGTAAGGTAAAAGAACAGGAAAATTAATAAACTAAAGTAATTCTAGTGTGCCAGTAGGTACAACCACTCTTAAAAGTAGTGCAGTACACGCTAACAATCGCAATAATATAACGCAGCAGCTGCAAAGCGATGTTTTAAAGATCATTCATTTTTAATTTTCATATTTAGTAAACACTTTTATAACCAAAAAATTTCCATGATTTGGTTATAACTCAACACATATCCATCATAAAAAAACCTTGATGTTAAATAGAAACAATATGATCAAAATGTTGTCCTGCTTTATTCACGAAAATTACCATTCTACAAAAATTCAAAATTCCAAATTCAAAATATTTATTCAGTCAATTGGCTACATGAGGGCTCTTTTACACGTCGTTAATGGAGAGAATCTACTAGCGCTTCGGACAAGACCATCGTTGCGGAGAAGAAGTGCCGTAAGAAACTCCAGCAAGACAATAGTGTTTATGCCTTTAATAAAATGTCGCACTGATACTGCTATGATACGAATAAAACATTACTTCAATAGAACACCGCCATCTCTCTTTTGGTTTGCACGGCTGCAAATGAAAACAAATTATGTAGAAAGAAAGAGCACAAGAGACAGTGAAGAGCGCCTTCCATACTTGTACTTATACTAACAACATTTTCTGTGCTTTTCCTTAGAATCAGTGTGCACCAACCCCAGAGGCCAGCAAGGTCAATGCAAGAGTATCTATGACTGCGACTCTTTGCGTACGCTCGTCAACAAGCAAGGGAAGACACAAGACGAGGTTAACTTCCTGCAAAAATCTGGATGCGGCTTCAATGGTTTAACACCGTTGGTAAGTAACTAAGTACAGATGTATTACGACATAGTTTTTCGTCGTATTTATATTGGTTTCTCAGCCAGCTTAAGTACACATCTATAAGTTAATTGAGAAAGTAAGACGAATACGATCTAATCCGATAAAATACTGTGATCTTCATGCACTAGTCTGTATGTCATATCAAAAATCTTGGTAAGAACCATACGAATTTACGGTAATTTTAAAAGACAGGGAAACGTAGATGTTGTAGAAAATGAAGTCAAAAATGAGCGTATCTATGTGGCTTTAGCAACTCACAACCGTCTAAGACGCAGGGTATAAACAAATATAAGAGGAAGATGTCACACAAATTGACCTTGTCCCAAACTAAGCTCTAGGCTTGTAGTTGTACTATGGGAACTAGACCACGATAAACATTCTTATATAGAGAAATACATAGAGAACGTCCAAGACTCAGGAACAAATACTCGCGCACATTACACAAATATATGTCCTGACATGGATTTGAACCAGAGACCGCTAGCTTCGTAGGCAGGGTCACTACTCACTACCAACTGGGTTGACGTGTCGTTACTAGGCTAAAATGACGTCAAACTTTCGTTTCGTTTTATTAATCATAAGAATTCGTGGGTTGAATAACATGCAGATTTTGGCTATGCGATGACGCATCACAGGTTTGAGCTTCAAAGTAAAAGAAAATCATTTGAGCACACTAACAATCAAATCGGGAGTAATATTAATTAGCTCTAAATATGTCTGGCTGTTTTGGAACAATAATCTTTAGACAAACCCGATCTGACCATGTCCCCTGTGAATTCCAGGTGTGTTGTCCGAATTCAGCACCACCGAAGAACACTAGTTGCTCGACTCCAGAAGGCAATCCAGGGCAATGCATAAGCATATTCAATTGCGAACACATTGCGAAGAGATTGGAGTCTCCTATAGTCAGCCTGGAGGACCGGAATTACGTAACTAGCTTAAGGTAACTCCTTGAACTATTATTTTAAATCATCATCATTGGCAAACGCTCCTAATGTTGCACTAGAAGTAACCGTATCATCCACCCGAACCGCCAAATTCAATTCACCATTATATCAGTACATAAACCCAATCTAATTTCAGGATTACTTCCATCCATATTTTTACAGATGCGATGGGCCGGGTTATAGCGTGTGCTGCGGACCGCCTGTTTCACCTACCCCCCCTACCCCCCCACCTACCCCACCAACCCCACGACCAATTACACCGGCAGTGTCACCACTGACTATAGCCACGTCTTCGCCTCTTCCGCTCCCCTCTGCCGGGTGCGTGTCCTCCGCCGAACCACCAAACCCAGCTACAGAGTGCTGCGGCATAGACGGAGTTGGTGCTAATAAGATTACAGGTCTGTTCACTATAATCTTGCCATTTATACCCCGATTGATTCAATTTGAGAGATCTCTTTTAACGAGTTTTAAAAACATATAACACAGCCGCGTCTGATGCATCTCCGTAAAACGATACACCTTGAAACTTTGTTCATACTTCGATTATCAATGCATCCTCTATTTACTTTCGCTGTATACTTCATGAAGAAAACACACCATAACCATAGAATCAAATACGATTCCTTATTCTTATCCTGCGCGGCAGTCTTCAACTATTTACAAAACATTGCACTGCCCGTTTTAACTGTGATTAGTGTGATTGGGAAAAGTCTTCGCACCGTCTTGTCTTTCTTTTGCCTGTTGTGTTTCAAAATGGTGACTGCATGATATGTACATTACAAAACTCTTCCATGATAGACTGACTGAAAAAGTAGGGGGAAGAGTGGAAAACGAATTCTACGCGTCCTCCATCTAAAATAAAGCAACCTGATCGTAATTTCAGGAGGCAACGCAACTGGAATCGATCAATATCCGTGGCTGGTGCTGATTGAATACATAAAGGCTGGCCAGGGCAAGATCAAGCTGTTGTGCGGCGGAGTGCTCATCAGTGGCCGCTACGTGCTTACCGCGGGCCACTGTGTCATAGGACCCGTGCTCAACTCTGGCACACCGTGAGTAACATTAGACCAACCATTTGGACCATGCAATGTGACCGTTTAAATCATAGATTTACTCTAACTAGTTCTGAATATTTTTTAGCATTTTATTCGCACAAATAGCAACGACACGAACAACGCGATCGCTTGATAGTATAAGCTGGTTAGAGTATAAGTAATAGTAAATTCATGCGGATGAGGTATGAAGTAATAAGATTTTAAAGTCAAATCAAAGTTAAATTTCAAAACGTAGATTTTTACAACGAATACTCTACGATATCGGTCTAGTTCCTCGGTTACAGGGTTTACGAAGGGCAGATGGCTGTTGTTTTACTGTTAGAACTTCCTATTTCGGTCCCTTTGTGCAGGATCAAAGTTGAGGGATCATCCAAATAAAAAGAAGCGATACTAAGTTTTGGAACAAATTTTTGTTGCCGATCGAACTTTTTTATGCACAAGAAAAAACTAACGAGTCCTAACACAGTTTACGCTAAGAATAGCGGATATCCTGCCGCCATCTTCCGACTCCATGATTAAATCAGTTTTTAGATGACATAATATTGCATTGCCATCGGGTTTACATTATGTGCATGGGCCATTCAAAATATCCTTGCAAGATTTGACCTAAACTTTTTATGCAAACAATTGACAATGCTGATTTACTCGTTCTAGAACAAACGTCCGGCTCGGTGAATATGATACGTCCAACTCGGGGCCTGACTGCGTATCCGTAGAGGGGGGTGACGAGGGCGATGTGGACTGCACTCCCGATCCCATCGTGATCCCCATCGAGCGCATCATCCCGCACCATAATTACCAACCGCGCAGCACGCTCCGGAGGAACGATATAGCCTTGCTAAGACTGGCACAAACTGCACCGTACACGGGTAACTACAACATGATCATTTATCATCGCTGATTTCTGATTTTCGTGTATGAAGAGACTTATGAGTGTGGAGGAAGCGAGGGAAATTTGTCTGGTGTGGTGTGAAGTGGTCTTTGCCTACCCTTACTTGTACAGTCAAGGGCAAAAAAAAAACGTTCCCAAGACGTCAAAAATATCTATATACCTTTATGCTACTGGCAATAAGGTCCATGTATATTTGATGCGATGGCTGTATAGATATTAATACCCTTGACTGTACAACAGTGGGTTCAAGTTTGAATTAATAATAGAAACTGACGAAAATTGACTATTCTATGATTGCTAAAGGGAATACAGAAAAACAATCCGCTAGCCGATGTTAGCCTCTCAGTCCATCGTATTAGAATACACGTAGTCAGTTTCTCTTACGATTGAGGATTGATCTCTGGGCGGAATCTCGGTCTGGGCTGGGATAGTCCGACACCTCACTGCAAAATTCACTATACATATGTACGGGTCGCAGGCAGAGAACCCGACTAACGTCATTATTTCGCTTTCGGTTGGTCTAGAACTGTCGTTAGATAACTATGAATGTGTATTAAGGGATAGATTGAAATCCTGGCAGACTTCGGACTGCAGGCAATTGGTTGGTCTGTGGCACGTTTGAGGATCAATCAACAATCTTACAAACTGGCCAATGATCCACTCTTTTACAGATTTCGTCAGGCCCATCTGTTTGCCGATGAGGGACGTCACAGTGAACTTCCCAGAAGATGACAAGTTGTTTGCAGCGGGCTGGGGAGCAGTAAATGAGACTATATCAGCAAGCAGCGTCAAACTCCATGTTGATTTGCCTTACAAAACCCTCCAGGTATCGTTCTTTCTAATATTACAAATATTTGCTCCTATAAGGGTTGTAGTACTGTTAGGCGATGGGCTTGCTACCTGTCACTAATATACACTGTTAAACATCTTAGCCTAAGAGTGCAAATTGTGGTTACAGAGTTATCAACAATTTTTTAGAGTTGTTGGTTATTCTGTAGCTCTGCCTACCCCACTCTGGGAATGAATGAAGGCTTCACATGTATGTATGTATGTATGTTGCTCCTATATTGATTCTTATCGTCGCGCACGCTTCACTATTTACATAGCAAGCAGAAAAATAAAAGACGATATACTCAATATTAATCATTTTGGCATACCTAACACTGTTACAATTTAAAAATATGACGTGATTTTGAGTTGATAATCTTGGACGGATTATCGATTTAAAAAAAAAACTGATTAAGAACCAGCAAAAAACTAGCTATTAAACAAAAAAAAACGCGTCAATTAGTTGCGTTGCGACACTATGATACCACGCTACAGACGGTCAAAAGGGCTCATAAATTATAAGATTATAACACTCATTTCATTTTGCAAGGGTGAAAGAAACAAATCAATGCCAAATGAGCCTTAGAACAATGCCTTAGTAAATGGTTACTCTATTGCTCGATTTCACTTCCACAAGAAACAAGACTGAAGGTTATGTGCGTTCAACCTAAAACACGTGTGTTTTTTCAGTGTTATAATAATATTATTTACTACTTCCAGGAATGTCAGCCAGCTTATACGCCTCCTAGCCGCGCAGTGAGGCTGTGGAGTGGCCATATTTGCGCAGGCGGCGAACCAGGCAAAGACTCCTGCAAAGGGGACTCCGGGGGCCCTCTGATGTACACTAACGGGACCATTTACGATGTCGTAGGAATCGTCAGCTTTGGACCAACTCCGTGCGGCCTAAATGACGTGCCCGGCGTGTACACCAAAGTGTTTGAATATTTAACTTGGATCCGTAGTAATATCGTAGCTTGATTAAGTTATTCTAAAGTTAAGGTGTGTATTCGACAGTCATTTGATTAGGCACAAAAAAACAAAAAGTAGATTTCTGTGGGAGATAGTAAAAATAAAATAAGCCTTTATTGCTGTTTTACAAGTTTACAATAAGTACAAGGGTCCTTCGACAAAAGCCTCCTACAATGACTTCCAGCTATCGCTGTCTACTGTGTACTATTTTAATGTTGGATTGCTGTGGAAGCTATCTGGCTATAAATTAATATATTATTGACCACTTCATTATCATTACTTACTAAGTTACTACCTACCCATAACAACCTGTGGAGGAATTTAAATTTTCATGTGCAACAAATAAGGTTGGACATCACATCAGATACGTAATCAAGATAATAAAAAACACTGGGGCTAGTGACTAGACTTGGATAAAGACCACAGAAGTGGAAAGAAATACGTAAATAAGTAACAAACGTGGCCTCAAAGAAATATTGTCGATGATAATGATATTGAAATTGTTTCGAAGAATAACTACACAAGTATTTGATGGCCATTATCCGTTATGTTATAGCAAAAGCAGATTATATCCTGTCCTATTCCTATTTTGCAAAAAATATTATGTAGTTAATATTTCTGTAGCAAAAATAATGTTCGGTTAAAGGCCAGAGTTAAAAAAAATAGTTAACGTATTCCCGATTCCTCGCATTCTCCTCTTTGTTTAGTTTTTAGTCCCTAGTTTTTATTCTTTAATATATTATTGTCATGATAAATACTCAACAGCTTAGCTGTTTATTTTTTAAGAAATGTATGTGACTGATAGGGTTTATCGTTTCAGAAAACATAAATAAAATGGTATTTTAAAATTGGTACGTGTTGTTATTAAGAAAGCGATACCAAGTTTTATGATTTTCAAAATCACTTTATTATAATAGTAATTTTCTTAACAAAGTCGTTACGAATGTAAGATCTCAGTATGAACAAATTCCGACAAATAGATTAAGGCCTTTTAATGAGATTAAATAATAGTTCTTAATTGGTTCTTTCATTGACCTTATCCTACCTAGAACTTAATTACTGCAATTAGTAAATAGTAGTAAATACACACATCAGAACTGTGTAAAGATCAAAAACATACCTACATTTCTTGATATTTGCAATGAACGTTGCCAATTGCCATACATTGCAAAATATCAAAGAAATATAGGGATATTTTTGATCCTTGCACATTTTCGATGTGTATATAATTTTAAGGGGCTACCATGACAGATGACCTTCGATCTGAAGCTTTAGACTTTCAGTTGTTGTTAAAACCTATTTACATTAACACTACTGTTTTAAACTAACCGCCATCCCAATTTTTCTTTTACAAGTCATTGATATCGAGATTTAAGCTATCAAAGTTTGACATTTTAGAAATAGTTTTTTGGCCATTATTACCATATTTTTCACCTCAAAAAAAACCTTTGATGATTTATTTATGTTACTTCCATATCAATTGACGCCAAGATGAAAAAGTTATATCCAATTTTGTGTTAAAAACACATGTTTACTCATGTTTTTAAAAATATATTAAAAAAAACATGGGGTATTTTGAAATTCTATTCGACAGAATTAAAGATGAATATATGGAGAGCCTTGGGGGAGGCCTATATCCAGTAGTGGACGACTTTCGGCTGACATGATGATGATGATGATGATATGGATAATCATAATGTATTTTTTCATAAATTTACATTCAGTTTTGACTGAATTATAAGAACTTAAGCTTCATCAAAAGTCTGTCTTACATGAACTCTAAATAAAGGCATTTAGCGAATATACCTATTTTATTATGAGTCCTCACATTATTAAATCGTTTTAGCATATTTTCCTTATTCATTAAGAAAATTATCGTTGCCTTCTTAACGTTACAGAGTATGTCAATAATTTATACAAAAATGAGCTAATTGACAACAATAGCAACAGGAAAAACTAATACCATGAAAATAAATAGCAAATAACACTGACGTGAACTTTAAATCGCAATAATAGGAACAAAGAAGGAAAGAAAGAAAGAAAATCATTTATTCGTGACATGCATAACAAAGAACAGATTAACAAATACAAGAAGAAAGTAGCCACGACTACGACAAGCACGACCACGAATAGCATGATTGTTGACGCCCTAGTGTCTGCATCCGTCACTGTCGCACCTAAATAAAATATAAACTGGTTAGAAAGTGACAGATGTTTCATTAACGTTTATCCACATAGATAAACAAAATCGTAATAGGTAGATCCCCATGTGCGCTTATTCGGGAAATTTTAGCTAATCTATCTATCTGTACGTCTTATTCTTTTATTTACACTTGCATAACTATATCTAAGTCGGCTATTGTGGCCGCTAATGCCGCTATGAATTGCCGTTAAAGTTGCGTGTGTAAGTGCAACTTTAGAACGAGTAATATGTACTTACATCCCACTCTAACGCATAACTTCGTCGCTTACTTATGCCAGTACAAGCGTCTCAACTTAACCATGAACGTAGAAAGAGACGCCAGCACGAATCTCCGCCAAATTCCGTACATGTGGAGGCGGCGTAAAGGTCATTAACAGTTCACTCATTCTATACAATATAATACTAGTATGCAAACCTGTGTGACTTCGATATAATTAAAAGTGCCGGCCGGCCACTCAAGAACCTGCCAGACCAGTGGCGAGACGTGTTTTCCTCGTCCGTGGGAATTCCCTGACAAATATGACGCGACTGTGTGTGTTTTTCTGTGTTGTGTACATTGGATTCGTTTGTGGACGTAAGTACTTTGTTTAGTTTAACAATTTGCAATGCAATGTTGCCACATGGTTCGTGTTCGTGATATACATGCATAGATGATCACACATTTTCAACCGCTTGCGTGTACCTATCCTATATGTCATATTCATACCTGGGACAGCTCGGGGCTAGCCATAGGGATTTGATATCGATTAAAAAGATGTCGATATAATTATAATAAAAGATGTGCTCATTGAATATTCTCGATTACTGTAAAGAGGTTCGATGTCATATCATATCTGATCGGGCCTCTTCAGATAGTAAAAGTATGCGGATGTCATTTTAATCAAAATTACAATTTACTGTCAGTATCATTCATATCTTAGAGAAGAACGAGGTAATATTTCGCTACGTTTGTTCCGAAATCGAAAATAATCATGCCGCCTAAGAAACATGCACGCCCTCGCGAATATTACATCAACTTATGGATTAGTGAATATCCAGACATACAGCTACGTGAGTCAAAGTTATTTTGCTCTAAATGCAATGTCAGTTTTCTCCCGAAAAAATATAATGTCACGCGTCACGTTAAATCCGATATTCATCAAAATGTTGCTAAGAAAAATACAGTTTTTCACGAGGACTTGACGAAGTTTATGATTTCATCGAATATACCATGGCATCAACTGGAAAATCCGTCATTTTACACTTTCATTAGCAATTGTACGGACGGGAAATATCAAAATTGTGATATTCCATCGTCTTCTTTAGTGAAAAAAAAAAATCTACCAAAGATGTATAAAAAAACAATGAACGATATACGCTAATACATTGGTAATAATTATATTCAGGTTTCCGTTGATGAAACCACAGATTCAAAATGTCAACAAATTGCTAACGTACTAGTAGGAAAACTTATCGAAGATAAGATCAGCAAGCCACATATAATTGCCAGCAAATGTTTAGACAAGACAGATAGCTCCACAGTCTCTCAATTGATTTTGGAATCTCTTCATGATTTATGGGGGCCTGACAATACCCAATACGACAAAGTTTTACTACTTAATACAGACAGGGCGGCATACATGAAAAAAGCTGCAAGAATGTTGGCACCTAAGCTATTCAATATGACGCACGTAACTTGCGTAGCACATGGTTTAAATTTAGTAGCAGAAAAAGTTAGGGGTCTATTTCCAAATAGCAATAAATTAATATCTGCCGTGAAAAAGGTATTTCTAAAGTCTCCAAAAAGAATAAAAACATTCAAAAGTATGCTACCAAACACTCCCCTTCCACCAAAACCTACGATTATTCGGTGGGCAGGGCAATATTATGCAGAACATTTTGATAGTATAAAGAGAGTTATCGATACATTACCGAGCTCAGGCAGTTTGTGTGTTTCATAATCTAAAAAAATCTTCAGAAAACGAAATATCCAACGGGACCTAAATTTCATAGCTGAGAATATGTCTGTCATCACAAAAGCTCTTAAGGAACTGCAGTCTGCTCACTTGACGCTAGATGACAGCATTGCAATAATAAAAAGAGTTCAAGTCGAGTTATCAAAATTATACGTAAATAGCAATGGAAAAAGCATTTACAAAAAGTTAATGATGGTTCTAGAAAAAAATACTGGTTATGACACCATGAAAAAAGTAAACAATCTTATAAAAGGTGAGGAAAGGGTGATGGGCAATTTTGTATGGACCCCGTCCCCCCTCTCCAACAGTCACGGGATGCATGTTTATATGTTAGTTAGGACCCAAAACAAGACAAAATAACTATTTTAGTAGCTAAATCGATGGGATTTTTTCTATGAAAAAAACCTTTCAAGAGTCATGCAATGCAAGGATGTGTTCATTTTTAAACCAATTCCATACGATATGATAATGGTTTTCCAAGAAAACCCCATACATAGGACGATCGTCGTCATAGTAAAAAATCATCAGGTTGCCAAGATCTATTAAATGAGATATGTTTCGTTTCTGTTGGTGGGTGGGGACATTTTGCCCATTGTCCTTTCAATTACCAACATGAATGAAAAATCAGCTTTAAGTCATTATAAATATTTCAAGTATGCTCCGGTGACCACTGTGGACGTTGAGAGAACATTTAGCAGTTTGAAGTGGATATTTTCGTCTAGACGGCAATCATTAATACCGACGAAAGTGGAAAAAATATTAATTATATATTTTGAAAACTATTTTAAAATAAACATGTAAATACCCGTTTTAATTTATTTTTATATATTTTAATTGAGGAGATAATAAGTAATATTCATTTATATCGAATAACATTTTGATGTTGACATTGACAGTAACATCGATATATTTTTTGTCGATAAAATATTTTGCTACATCACTTTCCTATAAATGCCCCGAGTTTTCCCAGGTATGGTCATATTGACTTTTAAATATTGACAACTAGTCACAAAGTTCTTATCAATAACTAGCTTTCCCCCGCGACTCCGTCCGCGTAGGTCGTTTATCGCAGCTCCCTCGGGAACAGTCCTATTTTCCGGGATAAAAACTATCCTATGTCCTATTCCAGGACCTAACCAATATGTGTGCCAAGTTTCATCTCGATCCGTTCAGTGGTTGAAGCGTGAAAGACGGACAAACATAAACAATTTTATAATATTAGTATGGATATAGGGATTTAAAATCTTGGCACTTACTGACGCCTCTATGCATAATTCTGTGGTCCCAGACGTCCCAGTGAAAAGTAGTATTGTTATGTTATGAGGTTCAAGTGAAAAGGGGTGTATGTCTAGTAGGTACACTTGTCTATGGTTTATCTATACTTTTTTTTTATTACGAACTAAATCGACGTATATCCGTTTTCACTAGAGCTATATAATTTTAAAACTTTGTACGAACGCCAAAGATCGTTGCTTTGGCGTCTGAACTCTCTGTACTAAGTTTTTAAATCTCCATAAAATCTAAGGTTGATTTTTAGCAAAGGTTAATTGTACATCAGGTTAAACCTTAATTAATGATCTTAAGTTAATTGTAACTAGCAATAAAATAAGTCAAGTGCTTTTTAATTGGTGGCCAAATTCGATAAGTGGTGTTTGTACGTAAAAATTGCAATACTTCCTATTAAGTGACCACCAATAGCCAATAAGAGCTTTAGTCCAGTCATTATTGACATTCGAAATCGAAAATTTAATTATAATTCCAAAAGTTTTCAAACTTCGGTCAAGTGAATGGTACATTGGGACGACAATAAATCTCATTTTGCAACCTTGTCCGCAGTCCGGAACATTGTTAAAATTGCAATTAAATTAATTTTTGCTGTATGGTCGTGAAAAAAAATCCAAAAGTTCTGCAAACTTGGGGAAGTTTTCAATATAATATTTCATATCACGTATTAAATTTGCAACCAATCTAAGTGTACGGAATATTTTTTGTTATTAAAAATTAATGTTTTTCTTTATTAAACTGAAGGAAAACGTTCCAAAAGTTCTGCAAATTTGACAGATATATCGGAAAAATATACCGAACGATTGTATAAATTTGCAACCTTTTACGTTGACCGGAACATGTTTATTTATAATTCTTTTTAATTCGTGGTCATTTTTTCGAGTAAGGTGGTCTCGGAATAATTACAAAAGTTTTGAAACTTGGTTGCAAACTTCGAAAACATCTATTCTGATGCATTTACAAATTTGCAACCTCATACGCGATCCGGAACTTTATGCAATTTGCAAAAATGTATTTTTTTTATTTTTTCACCTTCAAGAAAATTTCAAAAGTTCTGCAAATCGAAGGGACTGTTTAATTTTGGGATTAATGTCAGTATTTGAATTTGCAACCTCTCACGCAATCTGGATTCTTGTGTGATGTCGGAAATTTAACTTTATGGCATTTTTCATTTTCGAAAAAAATTCAAAAGTTCTGCAAATCGAGGGGACTGTTTAATTTTGGGATTAATGTCAGTATTAAAATTTGCAACCTCTCACGCAATGGTTTGTTAAATCATTCTCCCGAACTCATTATTTATTTGTATTAAATTTTCCGTTCGCATTTTTCCCCGAACGCGATATTACCTAATTTTATTTTTCACCATTCGATTTTATTACAGTCGCTTTTTTTGTTGTTCGACTTTTTTCCCAGTCGGTTTTTTTCCCGTTCGATTTCTATCTCAGTCGCACTTTTCCCAAAAGTATTTACATCGTAATTCGTAGGTAGGTTTAGGTTATGTTAGTTTTGCATCAGGCCCGGAGGGCCAAACCACCCAGAAATAGGAGCTCCGCGGTAGCGGAGCTCCGTCGACTCTGTATCTTCGACAAATTGGAACGGGAAAAACACGACCGTGAAAATATGGCGGTAGGAAAAGAAGCGACTGGATAAAACTCGCAAGCGGAAAAACACGCCTGTGAATATAAACTGCCGCAGGAAAAAAGGCGACTGGTAATATCGCGTTCGGGGAAAAATGCGAATGGAAAAATTACTACGAAGAAATAATGAGTTCGGGAGAATGATCTAACAAATCCACGCAATCCGGAATCTTGTGTGATGTCGGAAATTTAACTTTATGGCATTTTTCATTTTCGAAAAAATTGCAAAAGTTTTGCAAATCGAGCCAATGATTGTTTCTTTGAGGTGCATGTCAGTATTAAAATTTGCAACCCCGCATGAGATCCACAACTTTGTGTTCTTTGCAAAAATCGTGTTTTCACATTTTGTTATCCTTGAAAGAAATGCAAAAGTTTTGCAAATCGAGCGGATGGTCTTATTTTGGGAGCGATACCACTATTCAAATTTGCAACTTCGCACGAGACCCGGAACCTTGTGTTATTTGCAAAAATCGACTTTTTTAATTTTATTACCGTCGAAAAAATAAATAGACATAATAAGAATTTCAAAAGTATAGAAAAAAAGTATGAGGATATCAAATATTCGTAAATTAAAAGGTAAGTAAACATTAATGGACGACAATGCGTAGGTGAGTAACAGTGTATTTAATCTCCAGATTCGATTTATTAATCAAAAAATACGTACCGGCAAAATCCTACGTCCGGTTTAAATAAGCCCAACGGAATTTATTTTTGGCATAATCACCTGTCATGTAAAAATAGTACTATACCAACATCTGTTAGAAAAAAATTGTGTTGCAAACAATTTCAATCATTAGCATGTGAATGGTACATTATTGATTTATTTGAAAGACGAATTTACATCAATAGAAAGATGAACTAGGAGGATCCATAATACCTTTAAAAGATAATGAAAAATTGAATAGTAGAAAAATTTGTTGATGAGACATGCTGAAAAATACTAAAGAAACTACCTGAAAAAAAATCTGTATTACGTTTATAATTTCTCATATAAATTAAGTAAATGTCGACTCTGACGATTGTTACATTCAAGCATTTAAGGAAAAACATTTCGAATAGATTGTCCGTAAATAATATCTTTTTTCAATATATGAGGTCAGTTAATAAGTGTTAAAACCTTACAAGTTAGCGATAAAACTTTGAATGCATGTTGAATGTAACAATCTGTAATTGAAGATACTGAAAATCTGATTTATTTGAATTTCGTAGAAATACATATCCGAAAAGAAATAATTATGAGCATTTGAATTTTTTTGTGTGGGAGACCATTGTTCCACTTTAGTTGGCTCTTCATCCTCGTCGTCGGATTGAGTGAGATCCACCTTTATCGCGTTTGCACACGATTGCCCATGGCAGAAATGGCAAGCCTCGGAGCAGTTCAACCCTGCTTTTTTGCAGACGCATCTAGCCCCACATCCTTTTGCACATCTGCATTGAACAAATTCAAGCAACTCTTTCGGTGCTGGATCCTGGAGTGTAAGAATGGGCGTGAGGCCTTGGCTCCCGTGTTTCCATCCGCTGCGTCCATCATGGAAATTCTATAAATGGAGCAACGGAGCACAAGACGCTTTGTAACCAGAAAATCCGAAAGAGAGCACAAGACGCTTTCCAACCGAAAAATCACAGCCTACTGACCGTTAGTACGTCCGCAGTGTGCCACGGCCACGTGGCCACGGTAGCCTTGTTACCATAACAACGCGACCATTGGCCGCGTTACCATAGCAACGCAGGTATACGACGTCGCGGCGGCTTCGTATAGCACAAAGTTTAGGCCCTGAATATATAACAGCGATGTGTACGGAAATAATATTTTGCGCAAATGTGATTAAAAAATATTTCCGTATTCCGGATATGGTTGCAAATTCAAATACTGACATTAAACCCAAAATTAAACAGTCCCCTCGATTTGCAGAACTTTTGAAATTTTCTTGAAGGTGAAAAAATAAAAAAATTACATTTTTGCAAATTGCATGAAGTTCCGGATCGCGTATGAGGTTGCAAATTTGTAAATGCATCAGAATAGATGTTTTCGAAGTTTGCAACCAAGTTTCAAAACTTTTGTAATTATTCCGAGACCGCCTTACTCGAAAAAATGACCACGAGTTAAAAATAATTATAAATAAACATGTTCCGGTCAACGTAAAAGGTTGCAAATTTATACAATCGTTCGGTATATTTTTCCGATATATCTGTCAAATTTGCAGAACTTTTGGAACGTTTTCCTTCAGTTTAATAAAGAAAAACATTAATTTTTAATAACAAAAAATGTTCCGTACACTTAAATTGGTTGCAAATTTGACACGTGATGTAAAATAATATATTTAACACCACTCCAACTTTGCAGAACTTTTGGAATTTTGGTCTCAAGAACTGAGCAAATTATCATTTATTGCATTTTTAACAATGTTCCGGACCGCAGAACAGGTTGCAAAATTTTATAGTTTGTTTTAATACCATTCCCGACCTTACATCAAAATTTGAAAACTTTTGGAATTATAATGAATTAATTGTCTTGACTGACTGGACTACTTGTCGCAACAGTGGCAGTGCGGTGAAACAAAGCATTGTTAACTGCGTATTTGTTGTAAGACGCAAAAAAACAGCCTTTACCTAACAGGTTTTTTTTCTAAATTAGGTAAGTATAATGGTCTTCCTATATTTGGCATTCGAGGGTAGGTTTTTGACAACCCACAAAAAACTACAGCTTGTAAAGGTAATCGATTATTTAGATATTTGAGTGTTAATTTAAAATAAGCAGGTTAACTGTTAAACAGCTTGATTTTATCAATTAAGATAAGTAACACAGAAAAAATACGAGATTTGTTTGTGTTCAATTTTGAATATGTAACATTTTTTTTATAAAACCATAACCATACGTTAAATATAAAGCAGGACTATCACATAAAAAAGCATTTAAGCATTTACAGTCACAGCACAAAACATTAAGACACTACCAGTTAATTCATCTACATTAATTCCTTCTTTTTTTCCAGAAAATCAATGCCGCACTCCAACAGGAGGAGCAGGAAAGTGCATTCTACTAGACAACTGCCCGCCGTTTAAACAAATAGAACAGAAGAAGGCCAAGACTGAAGCAGAACTACTCTTCTTGAGGCAAGCCACCTGTGGCATTACGCATAACTTAAAACCGAAGGTATTATGAGATTGAAGTACATGACTAACTAAAGAGTTAAAAAAATAGTACTAATTCTGGAGTCTGGATTCTGGGTGAACGGAGATGTCGGGAGGGGACGTCCTAGACGGACGTACGGTGATCAGATTCGCGATGTACTGATTAAGGGCCAAATATAACGCACCCGAAACCGACGTACGTGCATGAAGAGATTGACGAATGTTTGTAGAGGAAGCAAAAGTTGTATGTTTAGACCGGTGTATCTGGTGTTCTGCCTACCCCATTGGGAGACAGGCGTGAAGGTATGTATGTATGTATGTATGTATGTTTGTTGTATGTATGCATGTATGTAATTCTGGAATTCAAAATGCAGTTACTTGACACAAAACTCTTCTTAGACTGTGTCACGATAATTCGATCGATGTAGCATTTCCATCTGACAGCCAAATTTGGTGTTTTTAAAAACATAATGTACGCAAGCAAGGCATATTAAAACCGGTTAGAATGATTTAATTAAATGTATTCTGACTATTAACGTATAGATCAATAAAGCACAAATTATAACCATGTCATAGGGTGCCACACGGGACCGCTAGTCTATTCTATAATATAGTCGGGGTCTATTGACAACAGATGTAAAATATGGTTACAGAATTAACAAAAACCTTATAAAGTTGTTGGTAATTCTGTAGCGCTGCTTACCCCACTCTGGGATGAAGGCGTGAAGGTATGTATAACAACGATATCCTCACGTTCCAGATATGCTGCCCACCAGAATCAGAATGGTCACAATACTCCAGCCTGAATCCAGTCGTGTACCCCATCCAATCCTCGGTCCCTGACAAAGGTGACGACGTGTCTGACGCCGATCGGGAATACGCTGAGTCTGCCAGCTGCCCCTCGACGTTGCAGGCGCCTAGGATCGATTCAGGGTGCTGTGGCGTGGAGATTATTGGTGGTGACAAGATTACTGGTAAGATCGATGGTGAAATAGAGTTATGCCCGCTCGGTCTTTAAAGGGAGCGCTCCGGTCTCGGTCAATCGGTCAAAGGAACTGTTCGGTCTTTTAGTTCCTTTAGGTCCTTTAGCTCCGGAGCAAAGGCCGTGCCAGGATAAGCTAAGAGATTTTGCCCCCCTGGAGTTTGGGCTTGTAATTTTTATAGATTGTGTGGCTCTGCATTAGTAATTGTTTTGCCAAATTTGAGCACCCAAAATATCATAGTTTTTGTTTAAAAAAAAAAAAACTATATTTAATTTTTCTTTGATATTTTTGTTTCCTGTTAACCAATTTTAATGAGCTTGGCATATAATGTACATTTAACCAAGATGATCAAATGGCTATAATTATATTTTCATTATGCCATAGAAAAAAAAATAAAAAAACCCATTCAAACTTTTCAGATATTTTTTTTTATTACTTCCATGTTAGAGACCGCTCTAATTTTTTCACTGGTAAAACTCCCACTAACGTCCTATAATATGTATTTTTTTCAAAATTTTTGCTAAGGGAGAACATGGAGTTATCTTGACATGAAATTCTTTACATACATTTCCTAGAACCGCTATAATTTAAATCGGAATGATTGCAACCTCTTTAGAGGAACGTACATGTTGCATATGAAATACTTACTGGCCACTTACATTTCAACTTTTTTTAAAAGTAAAAAAAAAGACAACAAAAAGAACTCCTTTCAATTGTCGTGCGTTGGTAACATAATATAGGGTGTCTCTGACCTTGGGGCTTTAAATGCATGGAACGTTTCTATTCCTGAAACTGAACTTCTTTTGTCTTGTAAGTTATTAAAAATATGCCCAACAAAAAAATTGATTTTTTCATACAAGTTAAATGTAATTTTCAATGTACGCGATCCAATTCTCTATTTTCCTTTAGGCCTCGTACCAAGGAAATGTCGCCCCGTACCATGAGATAGTGATTAGATGGCCAGTATTGAATACACTGATTTTACAATAAGACTTTTACATCAATTAGTTATCGAAACTTAAGTTATTTTTTAATGTCGCAGAACAAAAGTAGTTCCGTTTAACGAGTAGAATCGATCGTTGCATTTAAAGCCCCAAGGTCAGAGGCACCCTGTATAAACCATTCCAATATGAATTCATTATCAAAAACAACTGCAATACAACGCGTTTTCCGTAAAAAAGTTAAAACGCTGTATTGTCTCGCAATGAAAACAATTCTGCAAAGTATAAACGAACAACACGATTTCTTCAATAATACACTTCCAATTTTTGATCAGGTAAATGTCACAAAGGCATATTGTGCATTTGTATAGTAATTAATGGGTACTTAATTTTAAATAGGTAGTTTAAATAATTAGTAGTAGAAGTAGTAGTAGTAGTTAACTCTTTATTGTACGTACAAACAAATACTTAATTACCTATGTTTTTTTGATCATTTAGATTGAAGACATGCGTGTTAAGTTATACTACCTGAGACTCCCAAATTACATATCCGTGGATAAACATAGGTAATTATTTGTTTGTACGTACAATAAAGAGTTTTACTACTACTACTACTTCTACTACTAATTATTTAAACTACCTATTTAAAATTAAGTACCCATTAATTACTATACAAATGCACAATATGCCTTTGTAACATTTACCTGATCAAAAATTGGAAGTGTATTATTAAAGAAATCGTATTGTTCGTTTATACTTTGCAGAATTGTTTTCGTTGCGAGACAATACAGCGTTTTAACTTTTTTACGGAAAACGCGTTGTATTGCAGTTGTTTTTGATAATGAATTCATATTGGAATGGTTTATCAAAAACAACTGCAATACAACGCGTTTTCCGTAAAAAAGTTAAAACGCTGTATTGTCTAATAATAAATTCTTTTTGTTGTCTTTTTTTTTACTTTAAAAAAAAGTTGAAATGTAAGTGGCCAGTAAGTATTTCATATGCAACATGCACGTTCCTCTAAAGAGGTTGCAATCATTCCGATTTAAATTATAGCGGTTCTAGGAAATGTATGTACAGAATTTCATGTCAAGATAACTCCATGTTCTCCCTTAGCAAAAATTTTGAAAAAAATACATATTATAGGACGTTAGTGGGAGTTTTACCAGTGAAAAAATTAGAGCGGTCTCTAACATGGAAGTGATAAAAAAAAATATCTGAAAAGTTTGAATGGGTTTTTTTTTTTTTTTTCTATGGCATAATGATAATATAATTATAGCCATTTGATCATCTTGGTTAAATGTACATTATATGCCAAGCTCATTAAAATTGGTTAACAGGAAAAAAAAATATCAAAGAAAAATTAAATATCGTTTTTTTTTTTTTTAAACGAAAACTATGATATTTTGGGTGCTCAAATTTGGCAAAACAATTACTAATGCAGAGCCACACAATCTATAAAAATGACAAGCCCAAACTCAAGGGGGGCAAAATCTCTTAGCTTATCCTGGCACGGCCTTTTGAGATCTGAGCAGAACTTGCTTTGAAATAGGTACTATTGGCCTCGTTCACAGCGAGTGCCGTGCCTTGCGCTCTTTACTCGTTCTCTCTGTTTCACTCATACGTACAACAATTGCTACTGACCTAAAGGACCGAAGACCGATTAAGATCGTTTACGAAGAACTAGTTCCTTTCGGTCTGTGATGGGAATTAATTCCTTTTAGTTCTTAGTTCCGGACCACCAAAAGCCTATGAGTAATGATGAGAACCGATACATCTTGGTCTTTAGGGATGACAACGCATTTGCAATTACAAAACTAAAATGTGTTTGAGACCGTTTTTCCTTGCTTCGCTTCAGTTTATGTGAGTTTTCTGTAACACCCGTAGGTACATAATCCAGAATGCATTATACATAAAAACCTCCCTCTTGAATGACTCTATGTATTGATGATAGCCACATTAAAATCCGTTGCTTAGTTTCAAAGATCTAAGCGTACATACAGAGGGACAAACGGCGGGTTTGTTTTATACTAAGTATGTAAAGATGATTACATGTCAGTCCTGCTTACTCCAAGGGTTCTTTTCGTTTTATACGAGCCTTGCACTGGTTTTCCTAGCTTTATATGCTGCGCTGTTATCTATCCATAAAAAACCGCCTTTTAATAAGGTTTAGACTCACAAATTTGATTTGTTTGCAGGCTTCAACGCCGGCAATGCTACGAAAATCAAAAAGATAACTGAAGCGAGATTTAAGCCGATTGCCTTAAAACTGATTGGTATTGTCTTCAATATTGTATGATTTTCTGTCTTCAAATCAATAATCTTTTTGTATTAGTACGTTACAAATGTAACGACAAACCCCGTGTTTGATATCCATTCAGTATCACGGAATTGCTAGATATATCACACTAGATTCTAACGCGTTTGTGTCCATCCAAACCTAAGGGGACTTTAAAACAGCTGGCAATTACCCTGTCCATAATCACCATCTCATCAGGTGACGTGACGCTGTTTTAGTCAGTGACAATATCACAACAAACAATCAGAACAGCATAATCATAGGCTGAGGACGTAGCTAGCGGTCCTGGGTTCAAATCCCGGTAAGGGCAGATATTTGTGTGATGAGCGCGAATATTTGTTTCTGAGTCATGGATGATTTTAAGTATATATTTCTCTGTATTTATATCGTTGTCAAGTAACCAAAAATACAAGCCTAGGGCTTAGTTTGGGACCAGGTAAATTTAAGTTACTAAGACATCATCAAAATGTAAATACTATCAAGTTGCACTATATCTTCAGGCGGCGAACTAGCAACAGTGGAGCAGTACCCGTGGCTGGTACTCCTCGAGTACGAGGGGCGTTCCACCAACTGCGCTGGGAGCCTCATCAGCTCGCGATATGTACTCACTGCGGCACACTGTATCCAAACCAGGAGCTATGGGAATCCGTGAGTACTGTAATAACAGTAATAACCTATTTGCTTTATCAAAGTTGAGGTCATTACTCATTAGTTGAAAATCATATTAGTGCCTTGTCAAATAGGTACTCAAGTTAGCTGTACAGCCAATAAAACGATCAAATGTAATCACGTTAATTAGAGTAGACTGATGGCCGATGGGGTCAGAAGGTTCTTGAGTGGCGTCCGCGGACCGGGAGACCTTGTAAGGATCGCGGGAACGCTGTGGACGCGAAAAGCACAAGACCGGTCTGAGTGGAGAGCCTTGGGGGAGGCCTATGTCCAGCAGTGGACGTTTTTCGGCTGACATGATGATGATGAAATGAGAGTAGGGTAGTGTACTAGTTTACTATCCAACTTTGTATCTGCAAAATACCTCAGGAATTGCATTACAGTCCCAGGATTTCTGAACTATTTCTGTAAAGGTTATCCATAAAAATACCAAAAACACCAGTCCGTTTGTTATCGTTTTGAACGCCACAGACGGCTCTGGCCGACAGCTGAACGTCGTGCCATTCGCCACCATCGGGCAGACACAAGTAAAACATTAAAAGAGACTTTATTTCGTATAAATTAAGCTGTAATTTGCATAGCATAGCAAACATGTTTGGCGTGTGAGTGACGTTCCAAACGGTTAACCGCCAACTGAACCGAATCCTCGATTTATTTCCAGAAAGCGGGTACGCCTCGGAGAATACAATACCACTTCGTACCCCACAGACATAGTGGAAGTCAACGGCGGGGGCTTTGAGATCCTAGAGGTGATAATCATCAGCATAGAGCGGTTCGTCACCCATCCTGGATACAAGTATCAGCCAAGTGGTAGCCCGGACGACATCGGGCTTGTGAAGTTGAGCAAGAACTCACCATACACAGGTTAGTTGTGACTTTATGACAAGGAGACAGGCAAACTGATGGTAAGTGGGATCAGAATTCAAATGTCTATGAATTCTCAAGACTGGAATCCTAAGAATCCATATGCATTGCCAACCCTGAGGAATAAGATGGAATTCTATGCTAGTAAAAGGCTACGGCGGTAGGTTAAAGCAATTTTTTTTTCATAAAACTTTAACAAACGAATAAATGGATAAACTCGACGATATAATATAATACAGCGACCCTTAATTGGGATTGTTCATATTATTTGAATTACTCTAATTTGAGAACCATTAGGTTAGTTAGTTTGGTTACTGAATTATCAACAACTTTTTTCAAGTTGTAATTCTGTAGCTCTGCCTAGCCCACTCTGGGATTACAGGCGTGAAGGTATGTATGAGAACCATTTCGAGAAACAGAGTTTTAAAGCCATTCTGCGTTATTAAGTTTTTGAAATATTTATCTTTGTCGGACATTTCGACAAAAGTATATTTGACCTTTCTTTGACTTACGTTTTTGGCTTGAAGCCCTCCTAGGAGGTTAGGCGAAAACCGCTTGAAACAATATTTTTTACTACACTATTACAGTCACTTTTTATCATTAGATATAATTTAATTGTTGTAATTTGTTAGAAAATGCCAACCCAAATTTAAAATAATCATGTCATCCATAAAATGTCTGCAAATAAATAAAGATATTTTAGCAAAACTATTGGGTCAAACACAAAATTAATGAAATTGGTCTCTTAAAATTACCTATTCTTTCGAATTAGAATGTAAAAACCGTGAGTAATTTTTTTTGGTCTATCCCAATTTCAGAGCTCTCTACACTGAAATAACTCTTAAATTTTCAAAATACTAAATGCGATTCTCTTTCCTTAAATTGTTTTTTTTACTGAATTTCAACGCCTTATGCCTGATACTGTACAGACCCAAATGGCAATGTATGTATTCTAAAATACAGGTATGTTCATTCTGTCCTACTTGGTAAAGAAAGTTCCCAAGATAAGATCGTTGAAAATTCAAAGTTTCGAATCGAATATGTACTCGCAACCATCCAATTGCAGGACCCAATGACTAGTTTTTACTCCAAAAGTATTTTTCTTGTTACAGATTTCATCCGCCCAATCTGCCTTCCGTCAACAGACGTTACCTTGAAACCAGACCAATTTCTCCGTTTCACCACCGCTGGCTGGGGATCCAACGGCACAGTTTTCTCCGACATCAAACAATACATATCCCTGCCATACGTCGCTACAAATCTCTGCCAAGCAGGTTACAAGACTCAGATAGGCAAAAACCAAATATGTGCAGGAGGGGAGGAAGGTAGAGATTCCTGCAAGGGGGATTCTGGTGGACCTCTAATGATAGAGTATGAGGATCGGTTCGAGCTGGTGGGTGTCGTGAGCTTTGGACATAATACTTGCGGCACCAAGGATGTACCTGGGGTGTATACGCATGTTTATAAATATTTGGATTGGATCAAGAAAGAAATGCTTTGAGATTGTGACTTAGAAATTTGACGTTTTGTGTTCACTAGTTATATTGATGTATTAGGGTGTTTTGAATTTCATGCTAGTAAATGTTACATTGATGATCTATGTTGACTTTAATGATTCTACAACAATGAACTGGGGATTATGACATAGCAATTCAGTTCTGTTTATCTTGAGAGAAAAGGACAGAGCTATATAACTGCGATAGCTCTGTCCTTTACGCTCAACGTAAAATAAAATGCATAGCTATGTCATAATAACGCCTCTGGAGTCCTAGTCAAGATGCATAACGCTATATAAACGATTTTCAAAATTCGATAAAATGTATAGGATGCACGTAAGCTGATGAAAGATCGCTCGAACACTTATTGTCGGTGAAACTGCTTAACCGCGTAAGTAACATTTTTAATAGGGA
This sequence comes from Acleris emargana, assembly GCA_927399475.2. Taxonomy (NCBI): domain Eukaryota; kingdom Metazoa; phylum Arthropoda; class Insecta; order Lepidoptera; family Tortricidae; genus Acleris; species Acleris emargana. The sequence goes on from OV656858.1 coordinate 5,563,509, forward strand.
GAAAAATGTACTTTTTTAATAAGACAATACGGTTTATTTTTCTCTATCATAAATTTGTTAGTTACGCGGTTTTGTAGTATCACCGACGTTATGTCGACTCCATACATTTTGCGTCGATGGAAAACAGAAACGTTAGCAACATTTGCGTCTTCGCTTCGCTCTCTGATAAATAGAGCAATCTAGTTATTAATTTATTCATTTCTCGTTGTCTTAATTAATCTATAGAAGGATCCGAGAACAAAAAGTAGAAGACGGAGCACAGACTTACTCTCACTCCTTATACGTGATTATGACGAGGGAAAAGAGACCTACAGCATGACTTACGCCTTTTTTACCTAATACAAGTTCTAAACACGTTGAAGATAATAGCCAAAGATACAGTTGTAGTGCTTACCTCGGGCATTGGTCGCTGCATCTGCTATCTTCTGAAATGCATCCAGAAAGGCAGAAATTGCAACCAGCGCTGATCTGTAATGAAAAAAATGTTGCATTAAATATTAAATAAACAAGACATTAATTGATTTTTATTTATATTTAATTCGCTTTAGTCTTTACTCAAAGTTAATACAATGCAATATGTCTTAACCCTTAATTTGGCAAAAATAAAAAAAGTCGGGAATTCAAACCCTTTTTGATTTTGAATCAGCAAAAAAACAAAAAAAACATTCCAAACATTAAAAGTGAACATTATAGTATGTTCACTGTGATGTACACTGCCAAATTAAGGGTTAAGGCGACTTTCAGGTTTATATAGTTTTTTCGTTTAACGCGCAGTTACACAAATCTAACAAACTAAAATAAAAATTAAGTCTTCTTATCACCTGCTGACCTGTATCAACATCTTATCTTATGTTATCTTATCTTACAGATTGGCCCTTTCGGATACACTTCGACCCTTAAGATATTTTGTGCAATTAATGTGCAGGTTTCCTCACGATGGTTTTACTTCACCATAGGAGCATCGCGTAATGCACTTAAGTTAGAAAAACTCATTGGTACATGGTGACCGCGGGGGTTTGAACTCGGTACCTTACGATCACGAGTCGACCCCCTAAGCCACTAGGCCACCGACGGCCTACTGTACCAATAGACTAAAAATGTAAAAATCACACTGATATAAAACCTAAACTAAACTTATACCCTCTTATTCATAAACGCGCAATAGCTAAAGCGAACTTTAAATACACGTCCTTTGTCATTGTAACATTTGAATTTGACAGAAAGAGACAAATAATATTTTAACTAAATTGGGTTAGTGTACGTTTATGAAAACCAGACCGGTCTGAGTGGAGAGCCTTGGGGGAGGCCTATGTCAAACAGTGGACGTATTTCGGCTGACATGATGATGATGACATTTATGAATAAGGGAGTTAGTCTGTCGTGTCCAAATCATCTATACATGTATCGTAATCATATTACTGAAGTAATTACAACTCTTATTTACTTGCCAATAATACCTACCACAACATCAACAGTATAGTTACGATATAGCAAGTTGGGCAGAGATAAATAGAAAATAAAGCCCCAGAATGATATTTGCGTTGCGTAAGTTAGTACTCGACCTTATTTTTCCTTTGAAGCCGCCACGGGAGGCTCTGGAGACTCAAAGCAGGTGTTCAAAGGCTTTGCCTGTGAACGGAGCCTGCGAGATTCCTTTGAGCAATTCCCACTTAAAGAGTTAGTGCGGTTTGTATTTTCCGAGGGGCTTTATTCTGATTGGTAATCATAGGAATCAAGTGAAATGTTTGTGGGAAAATACCACAATATCCGCATAGATAGCTCAGCTAGGATTTTACTGGCAATGATAGGCAAGCAAGCAGAACCAGGAAAATGGTCACCGCCGCCTATCGACATTTAACAATACCAAGGTCTCAAATAAATTTTAAGCGAGAAAACTCCATTAAAAAGCTCTTTCCATATAATAATTATAGTAATATACACTAGGTGACTTCAAATTGGTAATAGAAAACATTTATTGTGGCTCAGTTAATGACGGCGACTTTAACTATAATTATTTTTTTAATAAAACATACTTACATACATTACTTCACGCCTGTCTCACAATGGGGTAGGCAGAGACTATGGAACGCCAGGTGCACCGGTCTAAACATACAACTTTCGCTTCCTCTACATTCATCAATCTCTTCATGCACGTACGTCAGTTTCGGGGGCTTGTGTAATAAATACATCTATTTTGTATATTCCCAATTTGATGTCACGTGGTATTTAAAGCCTATGTGTTAATAGAAGAGAAGTAAATGTGGTTAAAGTGTACATCGCTATAATTAATTTTATAATTGACGACCGATTAGTTGACTACCTGCTTAATTTAGTAACGCCCACTTAAATCTGGATTTATGACATTTTCATAAATTTTCACAGCCAACTGAACTTAAGCCTATATCTAGATATATTTTTTCCTGCCAGGGGGGTTATTATGAGCTATGCAGTTAATTTTACGGCGAGCGTAAAGGACAGAGCTATTGCAGTTATATAGCTCTGTCCTTTTCTCATAGCGTAAACTGAACTGCATAACTACGTCATAATAACCCCCCAGTGGCCAAAAGTAAATAGAAATGTCATCTACATAATAACAACTTCAAATTTGATGTAATGTAATGAATTTATCGTAGTTGTAGAACGGAGACAGCTCAACCACCCAGAGCTGGGCCTCGTTCGATTCCTTATTGTATTGTATCCCTTACAGCACAGAATAATAGCCCTTTTTCCCGTGACTCAAGAATGAGCAGAAACAAATTAATTTAAACCTTAAAAACAAAGCAAAACGGGTCCTACTATCTGTTAATTAGGAAGATTGAACATCATTCTTGAGTTAAATTGATGCTAAGTGCGATATCCCAGAAGTATGAGGATTACATTTCCAAATTGGTGCTGTAGTATTTGAGAGGATCGCGAAGGTACAAACATTGATAAAGGTCAGGTTGCCGAGTTTCTTGCGGCGTTTCTTCTCAGCAGTGGTCTCCTCTTGTGAAGCGCTGGTAGATTCTTGACGTGTAAAAGTGCCCGTGTGGCCTACTTACTGAATAAATGTCTTTGTCTTTTTGTCTTGGTCAAACACATTCGCTTTTTTTAAATTGGTTACAAAAAGGTTGCATTAGAAGACGTCTTCCATTCAGTAACGCGTCGGAATCAGACCGGCAAATTGGCTTGATACCTCGGGAAATTAAAACGCTATTGTTCGGTTCACGCAGCTTGCAAGGTTTGAGAGAATGGTTTCTATCCGGTGGGGGGTTACATGGGGGGAATGTGGCTAAAAGGAGACAGACTCCACGAGGAGATAAAAGAACTGCCACTGGCCGGGTTTAAGCGTGCACTTAGAAAATGGCTTGTTCAAGAGTGCTTTTATTCTGTCAATGAATATTTTGACTATTATAAATAATCTACTTCTTTTTTTTTTGCATGCCAGTTGCTGGTGAAATGTGTGAGACTATTAATTTTGTACCCACCAAATTTGCAAAATAAAGTTATTCTTATTCTTATTCTAAGGAAAATGACAGCGGAAGACGAATAGGTATCGATCACTGCTCAACATGTTGCACATGCAGGATTATACAATGAGCTTTCGCTTTGGCGGAAAATACGAATCGATGATATGGCCCACCATACAACGAAGTTTGCTAATGGAATGTGAACCTAATAGCATAGAGTCATTTTCAAATTCAGTTGTCAGTCATAAAATCTAAAAATCTATTTTATTTCCTTGGCAATGGGTCTTTATTTCAATTGCTGTGTATTATGTAAAAACGCAAACTTCACGTAGGTAATAACAAGATACTGGTACAGTTTTCATACAATATCTCGAAGCCTTTTCCTACCACCGAGCAGCTGTGCTTAGGCCTCAGGGTTGGCAACGCATTAGCAATTTGGTATTGCAGTCTTGTGATTGTAGTCTGGATTTCCAATTACCATCACGTTGCGTGTGTGTGCTCAAAAAAATCTACACACGCTCTTACACCTCAATAAATCGCACTGCCAGATCAAAAGTGTAGTAACTCAAAATAAAACTGTATTTTAACATCAACTTTAATACAACGTCTATGAACTTGAAACAAAATTAACAATGATTTTGAGTTGATGTTGTCTTGACCTGACAGTGCGAAATACTATTTAAACTCCGGTCGGTGATATATTTTGATAGCGGCTGTACATAAGCAAGGTTTACCTCATCCTGATTCGCGCCGAAAAAAAAACATAGCTCATGTTCATCAGGGATAATGTAGGATTCTAATGGTGAAAGAATTTTTCAAATCGGTCCAGTAGTTTCGGAGCCTATTCAATACAAACAAACCAATCTTTCCTCTTTATAATATTAGTGTAGATGTAGTCTATACTTGCAAAAGTAAATACTTACTTTAAAGCGGAGTGTAGTTTCGTCGCCTTCGATATGAAGTCCTCCCACATAGGAGCACTGTTCTGTGAACAAACAAACGAACAAAGGTTACTACAGTTATATAATGAGCAGTTTTATCTTTTATCAGTACTAAGAATGCCATAGTCTTCGATTTCTTTTTGAACGTTAGAGTAAAATATTACTATAATATAAATAATAATGAACATTACGGGTCATTTTCCTAAACTAACCAACCCTCTCTAATAACAAAGCTCTGAAAATAAATCACTAAAGTGTTAGCAAATGACGATTACGTCGTTCCTTAGTGACAATTTTTCATACTTGAATAATCTTTAAATGACATTCACAGGATTAAGACAAATAGATTTAGGTAAGAATCATCAAAATCGGTCCACGCGTTTAGTTTCTGGAGCGCCACAAAGGAACAAACATACACAAATAGGCTGATAAACACATTACCCTCCTCCTTCGACTAAACTAAAGGGTTTACCGTGACTTACTAAAGGAGTTCACGTTAGGTAGAGAGAAAGAGACAGACCTATATAACAGCTATAGCTCTGTCCTATTCTTTGAACCTAAACTGGGCCTCTATCCTAGGCGGTATAAACCGTGTTGTCTTTGACTTGTTATGGTATTGCTTTTAACTCCGCCGCCATTACTGTTGTAAATAAGAGCTATCAAAACGTTGACAATACGATAATATGTCAAAAACAATATGATTTTCACCGCCTATAATCTCAGCCACGAACTGCTTTAGTATGGCATACGTGCAAACGAACGTGGAACATCTGTCACTATCTGACCAGTAAGTGCGAGAGTGACAAATGCATCCACCGCGAATACCGCGATAATCAAAATTCAAAATATTTATTCAGTAAATTGGCCACATGCATGCGGGCTCTTTTACACGTCGGTAATGTACCGTGAATCTACCAGCGCTTCGGACAAGACCATCATTGCGGAGAAGAAGCGCCGCAAGAAACACCAGCAGAAGGTAATTTTTTCAATCATAAAAAACATAATTATACGTAAAATTAAGTTACATTAAGTAATAATCAGTGATCGGAATTAGGTGAGCCAAAATACCTATTCTTCGCAAGAGGACATAATATAGAGTACCTAATAACTACCGGGCAGTTTTTTTTTCTTGTATAGGAACCGGGTATTATTCGGTACGTAGTCGTTTTTAGGTACTGTTAAGTAGGGGTCTTTTATGTTAGTTTGTAGTAAAAAGGGCTAGACATAAGGTTTACAAGTAAAGAAGGAAAAAGTGTGTGGTATAATTATTGTCTTTATTATTTTCACATGGCACAGTGGTAGGTGATTTTACCCAAGGACGAAACATATCGAAAGATGTAATATTTACACTGACTGAACTGACCCCTTTGAAGTTTTAAAAACCACTAGAACTAATTACAACTTTTAGATTAACATACTTCATCCCGTACTTTAAGTAAAAACATGGATGTTTAAAATTACGAGTAATACCCGGATGAATATCGAATTCCCGGTATTCAAGAATAAATGTTTTTTTCTACCCGGTTGTAACCACTCTATATTATGCACTCTTGTGAAGAATAGGTATTTTGGCTCACCTAATTCCGATCACTGGTAATAATAAGGTAATAAAGTAATAAACAATAAATTCTTAAAACTAGCAAAAATAAAATTATTACAAATAATGACTAAGAGAACAACACGACGAGGTTTCTACGTCAAAAGCCATATAACTAGGATAATAAATTGAACAAAAAGTAATTAAACAGACCGGCCCCACAAACAGCACCCGTTCACGAGTATGACGCGTATCTCAGCCATCGCCTCTCTCAACCATGTGATCGGGAAAGTGGCGACCCGATCAACGACGCCGCCGTAAGCAAAGACCCTTGAGCGAGCATGACATGCTCAAGCTGCCGGACAATAAGAGTAATATTGTGGGAAACAGCTGTCCGGCGAGAAACATCACAGTGTGTTCTCATTTAAAAACTTCTTGTACACACAAGATATACCTTGGCGACCATAATGATATGACAGCGCGCTTACTTCATATTTAAGCGTACCGTGCTCCCAAGTCCGCGGTCCAACCACTGCACACTGATTTACTAGCTATCCCCAAATACATACAGACTTTTCTTTTTAAATCTTTATTTATTTAGAAGCTTTGATCAACCTTGAACATGTCAGCTCCAGCTGGCCTAAATACAAACACACGGACAAACATCACACATAAAAAAACGCTAGATAAAAAAAATGCTACCAAATTTTGAAACTATTATTCACAAAAAAAACATACTTAAACAAATTTAGCAACATCTGACAAAGGCTCTGCCAATTGACAACAATTCATTTTCTGCTAAGGTAGTAAAATAAAATACCGTTTCTAGATTTTACACTGCTGATTACAGTAAAAATATCTTTGGATTTTTTTATGCAGTAGTTTTTTTTATATTTAGGAAAAACAGTAAAAAAAGTTGGATTGTGAATGTTAGGAATACACTTATAGTGCCCTTAGTCCATTTATTACCAAAGGAATTCAAAAAAATATACAACTGTCATGTCTGTCATGTTCATTGTTTATCTGTCTGACGGATTACTTGATTCTGACGACACGCTTTCAATTCTACGCAAAATAGTTTATTTATTTTAATGGCGTCTACAAATTACGTAATTAATTAAATTACGCAAAATAGCAAATTTGTGAACGAACGGCAGCGAATGATTGACATGACATGACAGTCAGTTTTGTTTACTGTTTAAAGTTACTTTTTTAAATTTTATATCAGGCTAAGATCACGACATCAGTATTCCTAACTTTGTATATACGGTCTTTTTAATGACTATTTCTTTAATAAATTATTAACGACGAATTTAAGTTAAATAAAGAAAAACCAAGAAATACGGGTAGTCTAATTTTTAACCAGCTATTATAAACGCGAAAAAACAATAATGCATTTTTTTTAAAATGTTGTCAATTTGGATTGGAAGATGCCAATATTTGAACAGTTAATACTAAAGTCTATAAACAACTGTTCCCTCTTTGCACGAGTCCGAACACATTCCATTAAAAAGTGTTGCACATCCTCTACTGTCCCGCACTCTTCCCAGTTGGGCCGCTCTACTTTCCTCACATACAGACTTAAAAACAAAAGCATACGTACAAATTGGCGACACAAAACCCACAGCGATCGCTCAACGGTACAAAAGGCTAATAACTCAGTTAGTGACGTATAAAAATTGCGGTCATCCGTCCAGTTCGCACAATACGAGATAAATTGGTATCCGTCGTGACACTTGAGCGTTACACTCGTTATCCTGCCTGGTACAGTCGAAAGCATCTGTACAGCCATTGCGTCAAATATATGTATACACTAGCTTCTGCCGACGACTACATTCGCGTAAAATTCATAATTAATTTTGATCAACCTACGGGAACCGTAAATTTTTCCGAGATAAAAAGTAGCCTATACTGTTCACCCGTTCTGACGTCATTGAGTAACAAACATCCACAGATACAATACAAGAGACACGTTACATTAACACCCCTGTTTTTATTGCAGGGGGTAAAAAAGTATGGCGCACATCTTCACGCCTTCATTTCCAGAGTGGGGTAGGCAGAGTTACAGAATTATCAACTCCAAAAATTTGTTGATAATTCTGTAACCACATTTTGCACAGTTAGGCTAAGATTACCAGTGGTTTTAGTGACAGGTTGCAAGCCCATCGCCTAACAGTACTACAAGCCTTTATTCCCTTAGTCGCCTCTTACGACATCTACAGGAAGAACTGGAGTGGCACTATTCTAACCCGGCAACCACACGGGGTGGCGCATGTCGGAGCGAAATTGGCAACATGATACAGTTTTTACCCAACATCTGTAAAAACTGTTTCTAAACAGTCTAAATTCTACATGAAATCTAAATGTTATTAAATTTAAAACGCATATGTGAAAAAAAAGAGTTAAATAAACCATCAACCAAGTACTACACGAACTCTGACAATACAGAGGCAGCGTTAGTGAACTTGATCATTTAACGTCAAAACCTAAAAAAACTAAATGACCCACTAACATCTGTATCTATTTTCGGCACAACCCTTCACTTAGGATAAGTCTATCACTCTCGCACTTGTCAAAACGTCCATCAATTACAAGTTATCTCTGTCTAACAGCGGAAGACATCACAAGGGCGGTATGCTTTGTCCCTACAGTTTGACTGAGAATTTTAATGACGTTTTTTCGTTCGGAAATTGTTTCTTACATCGCAGAACATAAATTCTTTCGTAAATTGATGAAGATGTTGTTGTATTATAGACTAGAAACTCGCAGTGACCTATGGAAATGTTTAATTGTTGTGAATAATTCACACCAGCACACTGTCGGTGACCCCACCAGGGCTTTAATCAGAGATATACGATTACTTGTCAAAAGCAATATAGCTTTAACGAATAGAATAGAGCTCCGTGCCCTTAATCCGTTATTAGCCGATCTAGCTACCGTAAGGTCAAAGATGGGTTAAAACAAACAGCACGGGTACCACAACTTGTATTTTCTCGCTTGTCGCTCAGTGAGTCTCTATAGTTACTGACTAGATAGAAAGGGAGACCTGGGAGTTATTATGACATAGCAATGCAGTTCTGTTTACGCTGAGAGAAAAAGACAGACCTATATAACTGGTATAGCTCTGTCACACTCAACTCAACTCAACTCAATGTCATAATAACCCCTTTGAGCGACAAAAAGGTCGCGGGCAACTTGTACTAGCCGTGCTGGAATAAAGGCTTTCATTGAGCAGTACTTACAAGCAGAAGACACAATGGTAAAAAAGAAAAACAGATACTTTTTAAAAAGTTTGTCCCCTGTCTAAAACTTGGCAATGTTTAGAGGTGGTACGACCCTATACAGGGTCTTATCATTTAACGTACTGGATTAATGTGTTCCGGTGTGGCGGTAAGGCTACATATGACAAAAGGTGAAATTACTAGCATAGAGTTTAACTTAGTCCTCAGGGTTTTCAGCGCATTCGGAATCTTTGGAATGCAGTTTTCAGATTTTAGTCTTGAGAATTCAAATGTAGTTTAGCCTCAGACCACACTTATCATCAAGTGGCCTGTGTGTTCGTGTACCTAATCAATATTAAAAAAATGTTGAGTTGCTAATCAACCCTGCTGAAGAAAGACAATATCTACTTTGGATGTAATTTCTCTCTTGTGATCCTGACTTGACGCTGCCTTTATGACAGTTCTATGATGGTTCAGCAATCAAGTTCCGTGGTGGTGTGGTTGGCTTTATAAGCAGCCTGCACATTTTAATTATTTGAGCATTTCTAAAAAAGTTTGTACATTTCATTCACGACTCCAATTTGCAAAAAAAAATGCAGGTTGGTAGAGTCAATGAAGCTGAGCCTAAATAACATAGTCTCCCAAAATGTCCTCATACATTTGTATGAAACTTTCCTTTTTTGTTACCATGAACCTAAGAAAATTAGTAACAAAAAAGGAAAGTTTCATACAAATGTATGAGGACATTTTGGGAGACTATGTTATTTAGGCTCAGCTTCATTCACCCTACCAACCTGCAATTTTTTTTGCAAATCGAAGTCGTAAATGAAATGTACAAACTTTTTTAGAAATGCTCATTTGTTACTTTATCGTTATGTTTAAATTGCTGTTTAGTTTACTTTATTCTGTCCAGTTTTTTTTTTTTTTTTTTTTATATCATAGGAAGGCAATCGAGCACACAGGCCACCTGATGGTAAGTGGAAACTGTGACCCATAGACATTCGCATTCACAAGACCGCAATCCTAAGACTGCAAATGCGTTGCCAACCCTGAGGACTAAGATGGAATGCCTCTATGCTAGTCATTTCACCGGCTGTCTTATCCCCTAACCGGAACACAACAATGCGAACACTGCTGCTTGGCGGTAGGTTAATGGATAAGATGGTGGTACCAACCCGGACGGACCCTGCACAAGGTCCTCCCACCCCCAAAATGTGTATTATTTATGTGTATTATTGTGTGTGTATTTGAACTCTACCGAAAACACAAAAACAGTTAAGTAAAAAAAGTATTAGTTCATAACATATCATGCAACGAACGTATGAATATGAACAAAGAGAAAAAGTTAAAACACATAATAGATTCCGTGTTATTTCGTTTCCGCCGTAAGGTCCGTTACGTACATTCGGTTGAAAAAAAAACATGACTCGTTGAAAACTTATAGATTTACATTTAGCGGATATTTTGCACATTTTCTTTACTATGATTGATACCTACTCTCGCTTTGGAAAGGAAGACAATTTAATATAAAGACACAAAAAATATCACACAATAAAATAAGGTAAGGAACAGACGAGAACAAACATGCGTTTTTAGGTAAAAATAAAATTTCTCTTGGAAAAGGTAGATCACTCCCACCTGATGGTAAGTGGGATCTGTGACCGAAAACCATTTGCATTCTCAACACTACAATCCTAAGACTGCAATCCTAAGACCGCGTTATATTGTACAACATCAACAGAAACGCCAAGAACTGGAACCCTACTTCGAAAATCGAACTTCGAAGTCACGTTAGCTCCATCCCTGTCACTCGGCATTCAAGACTAAGTCGGGAGAAAGAGATGGAACTAACGTAACTTCGAAGTTCGATTTTAAAATGAGAGCTGAGCTGAGTCGCCTACGGAGAACGGTACATCGAGCGAGTGGGGTGAAATCATACGAGCAAGTTTTAAACTATCTAAATGAAAATGCATGCCCTTAAACGTTGTTTGTTACACCTACTACAAACCTGCTAAGTTACAATTTAAGCGTCTCAAAGTCAAGGTCGTGGATGTGGGTGGGAATTGAAATTGTGCTTAGTTATGTAAGAACACTCCTGAAGAAACGTACACATAAGAATGAGCAATTCAATTAGTGCGGAAGTCTGTTATCCGCACAAGTTCAACGTGGTATCTATAATGGAGTTCCTCTTAAAACACCAGTTTTGGTAACACAAACAGCAGCTTAGAATATTTTCGTTGTGTTCTACGCAAATACTAAACCAAAAACTTTGATAATGACGAGTTTTAATTGACAACGCAGTTAGCCATTTTTTTTGTAAATAGATAGACATCAGTACGTACGGATACAAATTAGTTTTATTATGCTGGCGACTGTACACTCCTGTCTTTATATTCGTGATTAAATAATTTCATAGTGATTACCGAGGTAAATGTAACTGTCCTAGAGAAAATTGTTCGTTGTTTTCCGTTTTAAATCAAATTATTAAGCAATCAACATACTAGATTATTTACTCTTAATCATTATTTATGGAATTATTTTCAAACAAGGATTAGTTATAACGAGAGTAATAACTAGTCACCTGTCAAAATGTATCAAATTGGCGTATGTTGCTATCCATTTCTAAAACGCGGATTATTTGGGTTCTTCTTGTTTTCCTTCATTGTTTATTTGATCACCGAATGTTGAGTATGTCTCTCTGCAAGCTTCTTTCAATTTGTTTTATTTGGTTACTTCGAGTTAATATTGGATTTTTACTCCGTACGAAATGTCAGCTTATGTCAGTCCTATCCAACTTGTTTGATTTCTGCAGTGGTTAATATTTGCAGAGTGCAACTGCTATCTATGCCAGATTTAGAACCCCAAAACAAAAAGGAATTGAGGACGAGCATTAGTACACAGATCTATGATCAAAGCCTAGTTAGTGATACTTTTTACTAAACACCCTTTTTACTAGGCACGTCTTCTTTGCAGTGATCTTGTCTTGGAAAGCGTCTTCTTTGCAGTGATCTTGTCTTGGAAAGCGTTGGTAAAATCTTTGCACTTTGCCCATGCGGTCCACTTTATAAGTAAACATCTTTTCTCAAACATGCTATGTAATGTCGGCGTTATGTTAGTTATTTTAGGCTTCAAAGTGCCACGTTCCCGACGGAACAACTCGAGAGAACTGTAAAGGAATTTCATACAAAATTGAAGGCCTAGGCCGGGAAGTAATATTTTTTTAATTTTAAAATGGCCCTGTCAGCTGGTTTTATGAACAGGCTGAATAGCTGAAAATTGTTTTGTTTTTGTATCTGTGTGGTTCGGACCAAAAATATCCGCGTTAATGCCTATTACACAAATGTTTTTTGAGTGATGTTTTTTTTTTATTTCATTGCATATGTTTGAGAAAAGCACTATACATACCTCGCCGTGAAAAGGGGTTGCCAGCCTCGTAACTATCCGACCTCGCTTCGCTCGGCCGTCTATATGAACTCGGCCTGCAACCACCTACTTCCCGGCGTCTGTAGTAATGTACTATATCTTTGTACTTTTGTTACTGTTGTATGTGTGTGCTCTTTTTACGTATTCACTAAGCGAAATAAACACGAGTCAAAACTTAAGATACTAGGCCACCAACGCTCCGAAGAGCTATCTTCTATCACTATTATCAAGCCCCTGAGGTCATGATTATGTCTCGTCATGCCGGTCACATAACGGCCTGACAGAGCAACGAACTACGACCAACCAGTACTTATTCCACTGAGGTTTACTGGTGTTAAGCTACTGATGAATTACTACAGTTACCTGCGATTAAGGGTCGCGTTCATAAACTAATCTTGAGTAAAACGCCCATTTCAAGTCACCTCAAAGTAAGCTCCAGAGAAAACTGACGTGTTTTGGATCTTACGCGAAATCGGCTTATTAATAAGAACCTTTCACAGCAGTATTTGTGAAACAAATGTGGTTACAGAATTATCAAGAAGTTTAAAGACTTGTTGGTAATTCTTTAGCTCCGCCTTCCCCACTCTGGGAATACAGGCGTGAAGGGAAGTTATCTAAATAGTACTCAAAGGTGAAAATTCGACTGATGACTATCCAGCCCAATGGAACCTTGACCCAAAAATAGAACTGTTTCACAATACGTTATGATTAAAGTTGTAAGAAATGTCAAAACTATGCTTTACTAAACGATGCTTAGTGAGAAGCACCACTCAGCTTTTAATGCACCATAGGTGGGTGATCTCTAGGTTAAGGTCATTATTTGTTAGCACACCGCGATTCTAAAAACCATGGAGACGCTATTTCCTATTTTTTATATACCAAACCAACCTGGTGTGCTACCAAATGTCCTAGTCATCTCTGTTTTTATTTTCTAATGTCACATTTATAAAAAGCTGTAAAATTTAAAATAAATGAAACAGTCGTTAATTCCGTACCATTTATTGCCAGCAGGACTCATCGAAGTCAATAAACTTTACAGAAATAATCTCTATAGCAAATAATTATTGCAGTGAACGTCTAGTCGGTTTACAATAAAGGGTAACTGTTGATGTCGATAGCAGGCCAGGGTTGCCTCATTATTTGCAATGACTAAGTACGTCTAATTTCTCATTGTAAGTTGATACTAAATTTCTTTTTTTAAGACCTCCCAAAGGGAAAGGTGGAATGGTCAAAGATCTCTGAGGCGCCTTTTTTGAGGGCTCTTTTAGGAAATCGTCTTTGAAGACAAGTTTTAAGAAGGACATTTTATAGCGCCTAGGGAACACCACGGAGAGTTTATTTCATAGTTTTAGAAGACGAGGAGGAAAAGACCTCTTGAAACAAACTGTATTTAATAAAAAATGGCGAGGTGTGCTACTCTCATTAAGGTAATAACCGAACTAGAAAAAGTAACATCACAAAATTATGACAGAACCAGAAATAATGAAAATGGATTTTGACTGTTTGTCAATATAAATATTTCTTAATCAAATATAAAAGTACTTATCCTGCCTAAACGATATTGAAAATCTATTCCTATCGTGCCACTCATAGAAATAGGTACAAGTCAAATTATATAATTACTAGCGACCCGCCCGCGGCTTCGCCCGCGTGGAATGTATTATACATATAAACCTTCCTTAAGAATCACTCTATCTATTAAAAAAAACCGCATCAAAATCCGTTGCGTAGTTTTAAAGATTTAAGCATACATAGGGACAGACAGCGCAAGCGACTTTGTTTTATACTATGTAGTGACTTACGTGACGTAAGTACGTCGTTCCCTTATGCAGAACCAATTAAAACGTCGCTACGACGCAAAAACTTTGCACAAATTCTTAGCTTATCGACAACCCTAGGATAAATCGAGGGATGTTTACGATCGAGTTTACAACCTTGAATTATGTTTAATGAAAACTGTGACCACTGTTTGTTACTGCAAACAAACAACTAGGTATAGGTAGATATTATAAATCGAAGGTGGATAAACTAATAATATTAAATGCTCGGCTGAGATTTAAAGCATGTACGTTTCAGTAGAGTCGCCAAGTTGCCACAGAAAGCCGTAGCAAAGCGTATTTTAGAAGTATTTTAGGGTTCCGTAGTCAAAATTATAGTTTCATAATTTGGCATGAATATGCATATTAGTCACGTCAACAAAGTGGTGCAAATTGTGGTTGCAGAGTTATCAACAAGTTTTTAGAGTTGTTGGTAATTCTGTAGCTCTGCCTACCCCACTCTGGGAATGAAGGCGTGAAGGTATGTATGTATGTATGTATGTAACAAAGTGGTAAAATAAAATCTAGTTTTTCTTTTTTTGTACCTCCCCTACTCATAACGTTTAGAAAGGTATTTCAAAAATATTGCATGGTCTACATCAGGGGTTCCCAAAGTGGTCCAGGTGGACCCCAAGGGGTCCACAGGAGACTCGACGGGGGTCTACGTTGGCGTGACAAAAAAATGGGGGTTCACAATTCGTAAGTGGGGGTCCACGAAAATGTATCTGGTTTCGATAGTAAAGAACGAAAACAGATACTATTTTTGTGCTATTTTTATAGCCTGGATGACTGATAAATACAAGATAGCTTTATTACGCTGCTCCTCGATCAAAATTTCGAAAAATTTAACTGACATTTTATAAAAATTACACCATTTGCCTCCAAAACTTGTCGACTGCAAGTCTGCAATAAATCGCGAGGGAGCTGTTCGACAAGCGATCAACATTCACGTTTTTTGCCGAGTTTTGGGAATATGGTAGAAATGTGGTCTAGGGGGTCTACCAGAACTAGTTCACTTTTGAAAGTGGTCTATGAGAAAAAAAAGTTTGGGAACCCCTGGTCTACATGCTCTTGCCTGGTTTTATCAACTTGTAATGTTTGTATGATTTGTATCATAAGTAGTTAGTTATAGGAACTTTGTTCAGGTCAAATCATGCAAGGCAATTCTGAACCAGTTCTCGTTAATGGAACGGGCTGAAATTTGGACCACGAATGTATACGTGTACACCCGATGACAATGCAATATAGAGATGGGTCCTCATTTGATAATTTGTTTGATTAACGTCAAATTTTAAATATGTCTAACGGTTTATACAGATGTGTCACAACTCACAACTACATGCAAGAGGGGCATTACTTAAGTTTTTTACTATGTAGTACTGGTAACTATGTAGTATTAGCCAGTTAAAACTAGTATAAAGGCATAGTTTCGATAACTAAGAGCACCCGAACACTGAACACTGCCGAGCAGTCAAAGTACTCGAGCGTGAAACTTGGGACAAGTCAACTTTATATCGCACGAGGCGCGTACGACTCGAGACACGAGAAAATTATTAAAAACATTTATGTAATTGTGCATCTTTATTTTGTAAACGTTCTTTATTTATTTTACGCTTTGGACAACAAAGTACCTTAAAGTCTTACTAGTAATTGTATGTATCACTAGGACACAGCCGTTGCTTCACTACAGTTTATGTGAGCAAATAGGTAACATAAACTCATAAAGGGCCGGAGACGAACTACTTTTCTATTTATACAATGGTTTAGTCAAGTTAACTCAACTTATGTGACTACTGTCCAGTGGTGGGCTGTTTAGTCTACCCGTACATCATCATAAGAATCAAACATGGCTATATTAATACAGGGTGTCCCAGAAATAGCACGTCACAGTGACACTGGAGATTCCCCAGCTTCAGACGAACCAAACCAGCCTAACATGACCTCAGTAAAAGTTGCACCGTTTTCGAGTTATACCAATTTAAAGATTTTTCCAATTTTTCACCTCTTTTGACATTGTAAGTGCTCGCATTTACTGGGATAGCTTTAGAATTTAGTTTTTTTTATTTGTGCGCGTTTATGAATAGTTTATTAAGATGATTGAAGCATTATTATGTCAATAACTAATGTAAAAGTTGGAAAAATACTGTAATGAACTTGACTTAAATTATCATCAACATAGTAATTTAAACTTTGAACACCTGCCATAACTTTTTTTTACTACAAACGAAATGAGCAAATAACTTTAAAAACATGCGTATTTTATGCCAATTCTAAAATGGTATGACACATGATATCTTAATGCATTAAAGTAGGAATTCGTATGACATTTGCCAATATGGATCCTCGGAAATCAATGCTAATCATCTAAAAAAATATCTTGTACTCTACGATATCTCATTTGTTTGTGCTCCTTTGAAGAATATGATTGATTTTTGGTTGACCTTGGTTCAAAAATAATAAAAAACGGGTTTAATTTTCATTAGTTTTTACAGTAAATGTTCTAATTGTTTCCCTCCGACTAAGGCACAAATGGCATCTTCCAATAAAATTTCGGTTTAATTTTCGTAAACTGGTTTCCGATATGTCTCGGGCTGCATTGAAGACACGTCGCCGTAGTTCCTCTTCGTTACTTATTGGTTTTGAATAAATATTGTCTTTCAAACATCACCAAAAAAAAAAACATTTTACAAAGCGAAATCAACTTCCGTTAAGAGTGCCGAGTAGTCGTTTCAGTTCCACAAACAAAATCAGAGTGACACATGATATCTTAATGCAAAAAAGTAGGAATTCGTATCGTATAAAAAAAACTAAATTCTAAAGCTATCCCAGTAAATGCGAGCACTTACAATGTCAAAAGAGGTGAAAAATTGGAAAAATCTTTAAATTGGTATAACTCGAAAACGGTGCAACTTTTACTGAGGTCATGTTAGGCTGGTTTGGTTTGTCTGAGGCTGGAGAATCTCCAGTGTCACTGTGACGTGCTATTTCTGGGACACCCTGTATATTCCTCGACGTTACACTGAAGTGCGACTAGTGCGAGGTATAGCGATCTTTTTTTTTTACTTTGAACAGGTGCTACAGAACGCCCGCGACTTCGCTTCGCGTAGAATCAGTTCCCCGCTTCACCCCCTATTTCTTCCCGAAGAGGGTCGATTTTACGAAAATCCTTTCTGTGTGCTCCTAGGGTACCCAAGGAATATTCCCTTCAAATTTCAAGTCCCCCTGTCCAGCAGTTTTGGCTGTGCGTTGAAAGATCAGCCAGACAGTTTCTTCTTTTATATGTATACAAAGATGAATTTAACACAAAATAAAAAACACAGACCACGGCATTTTAACCAATTTTTTATAAGATTTATTTATTATTCCTAAAACGTTTAGACGTCGCAAAAAGTAACTGTAGTTTTCTCGTATGCATAATATAATTAAATCTGTTTTAGCATACGTGTGCGAAACCACAGCATCAAAATTAAAATCGTGCACTCTCCGCACCCTGTAAAGGTCTAAGCCACTGACCCGAGTGGACGGTCTGTTCCAGCGCAAAGGATGGCAGATCCTCCGAAATTAAGGGCCTGAAGTCTGATGACGCAGAATGGATGAAAGGTTGAGGTTAAAAAGTACCTTTTTATGGACATTTCTAAAACCGTTTCATATTTACTACGTACTTATTTATAATGGGCTTATTAAAGGTGGTTTTTATTTCTGGAAAGTTATTTATTTGTTTACAGCTAACGTGAATTGGATACAGCAAAGGCGTCCACATTTTTTTTTATGGTCTATGGGAAGGCAGAAGTGCACACAGACCAAATGGGAAATGGGATCTGAGACCAAGAGACATTTACATTCTCAAGACTTATGACGTTTTTTTTCCCGCAAGATCCCCGTTCAACTTATTTATTTGGTTGGAGACTATTAATTATTGTTAGATTAAGGTATTCAATTGGTACTCTTCCGGAATCGAGATATGCTAATAACAAAATGGGTCAAAATCAGTTCATAAATTATTTTACAAAACAGACAGACAAACACTGTGTCGCATTTACACTAGGTATATATTTTATTGAACCTTTGACCCGAGGGCACCTTCAAACTACCCTTACCGCACTAGCCAGCCATTATAAAGACGATAAGCTTTCAAATCCACCCTTGCATACCTTTTTGCATAAACCGCTACACTTCTGCTTCAAACCAACCTTATATTTAATATAACTCCACAAAATCCAATCTAGCAAATTGTTTCTTCATTCTAAGTTCGTAAAATACAAATTTGAATGGAAAAACATGTTACTTAGGGCAGAACGTTATTGACGTGGGGATTTCCAAGGAAACAAGGGGCTTATAGAGAGCCTTAAAGCCTCCAATTATGGAAGATTTGCGCTGGCAAATTAACTGGTTAGTGGATCCGACGGTCAGAACTTGAAAAATAATGTTGAATTGTTTTCTCTACTAAGAGAAAACTAAAACAGAAGTGTTTTTACTTTGAAATTACATACATACATACATAACCTCACGCCTTCATTCCCAGAGTGGGGTAGGCAGAGCTAAAGAACTACCAACAAGTCTTAAAACTTCTTGATAATTCTGTAACCACACTTTGCACAAGTAGGCTAAGATGTTTCCCAGTGTATAAATTAGTGACAGGTGGCAAGCCCATCGCCTAACAGTACTACAAGCCTTTATTCCCTTAGTCGCCTCTTACGACAACCACGGGACAAGACATGGAGTGGCACTATTCTAACCCGGCAACCACACGGCAAAATACTTTGAAATTATTTATGAAAAATCGTTTTGGAGTGTTAAGGTCACCGATTTTTGGAGTTTTCGTCTGTTTATTGTTAGAGTGAAACGAAGAAAAGAAGTCAATCCTGATTCCAGTACAAAATATTACCTCAAACCCAAGAATAGGTTATAAATATGAATTGGACTGCGATGACAGATGTAAGGAAGTCAAGATTAGCTTCTTATCTTAATTTCACTGAAGACGCGTTTAATACCATTCGTGGTTTATATTTAACTAGCTTTTGCCTGCGACTCCGTCCGCGTAGAAGTTGTTTATCGCTGGTCCCTCGGGAACAGTCCAATTTTCCGGGATAAAAACCATCCTATATCCCCTTCCAGGACCTAATCTATGTGTACCATGTTTCATTCCGATCCGTTCAATGGTTGAAGCGTGAACTTTCTCATTTATAATATTAGTAAGATTAAGATATCACTACAGTGTGGCAGAACTTGACGAAGTTAAGGAAGGCAATGGTGTACCGCAAGGTAGCGTTCTTTACCAGTATCATTGAAATTAATATATCTAAAAGTCAAACTATATTTTGGACCGATAAATAAGGAGCATTCTTATCCCTTCATATTTACATCAAGTTTTTGGACACCCTGTTTGTATGAGAAAATCTTATTCATTTATTTATTTACATTTCAGTGGAAGAAACCCAGATTTAAAGATATTGACGTAATTATTGATATTTCTACAAATTGAAGGTTTTATTTAACCTTCAAGAAAATATGAGTTGTTAAGTATGACAACGCAGCAAAAAAGTTTTCAAAGTAAAAATAACTTTTTAACTGGGCTTGTTATTGCTTGCTATCGAGTGACGAACTTCCCAGTCTTAATACTCGCTGACTCGAGTTAACTTTATCTTGGTATCTAATTCTCAAAACTTTTTAAATAAAAAGGAAGAAAAAAAATACATGGCCATTATTAGAACTTTTTAAATAAAGGCGAAAGGATTTTTTTAAACACTTCTTTTTAGGGTTCCGTAGCCAAATAGCAAAAAACGGGACCCTTATGGATACGTCATGTCTGTCTGTCTGTCTGTCCGTCCGTATGTTACAGCCACTTTTTTCCGAAACTATAAGAACTGTTCTGTTGAAACTTGGTAAGTAGATGTATTCTGTGAACCGCATTAAGATTTTCATAAAAAAATCCCCCAATGGGGTTCCTCATACTTAGAACTTAAACTCATTTTTTTCCGTGTAGTGTGTCTAAGGATAGTTCTTCAAAAATGATATAAACGTTTCTAATTAAAAAAAACTAGACTGAATAGTTTGCGCGAGAGACACTTCCAAAGTGGTAAAATAAATAAGAGAATGATAAAACTAAATTGGTTTGAACGAGATCTAGTAAGTTTTTTGTTAATACTTCATAAATCCACTTATGTTACTAACCTCTCAGCGAATTTTGGTTGTGTCGCTATCGATAAAAGTAGATAATTTTTCTGTGACTTTCTGCATTACGTGCAGTGCAAGAGAGACGGATGGTTTCTCCACCGAGACAAGGGAAACCTAATACGGGGGATTTTACGTGTGTGTGTATCTACCTATTACGGTTCAAGAGATACAGCGACTGTTAAGGTCGAACAAAAGAACACAGAAACATCACTCTTGTATATGGATGCCCTTTTTTTGTTGTCATAGTGGCTACAAGTCAAGTGTCAAGTTTCTAGCTATTACGGTTGAGATACAGCCCGCTGACAGGCAGACAGACAGACGGACCGACGGACAGAGGAGGCTTAGTAATAGGGTTTCGTTGGCACCCTTTGGGTACTGAACCCAATAATATGCGTCCCTAGATAAAAAAATGCATCCAGAATTTAACAAATAAAGCATGTTACAGCTCAATCTATTACAGGAGGTCACGACAAATTTGGTAACGATCTCTGAAATGGATTATGCCTGGCTGACAGGATAGAGGGCAACACCCTGACTCCGAATATGTCGATCTGCCTGCGCATAGAGGTCGCGTTATCTACACAGGTGTCCCAGAAACCGACGTCAACCCGCCTAGGGCTGATAGGGCAGCTCATAAGCTATCGACTTAACCCCCATGTCTGTTCAGCAATTGTTATTAGTTTTCGAGATATTAATCATTTAAATCGGAATTTTTGGCATTTTTCCTTATGTCCGTAATACGAAAAACCCCCAAATTCATGTATCAATTCATATTTTTTTAATTGTTTTCATGCAATCATGCAAGAAAACACTGAAAAAAATATGGATTAAAGCAATTGCTGAACAAACATGGGGGTTAAATCGATAGCTTATGAGCTGCTCTATCAGCCCTAGGCGGGTTGACGTCGGTTTCTGGGACATCCAGTATATGGCGGCAGAAAACTGTGTTATCGTTCCCAAAAAAAAAGCGATCAGGGAAATGACTGATTGTTGTTTTTTTTGGAACGATAACACGTTTTTCAGCCACCATATATAGATAACGCGACCATATAGTGCGCAGGCAATCGACATATTATATCCTATCAGCCTAGAAGAATCCTTTTCCGAGATCGACCTGTGTGTTGGGACCTCCTAGTCTAATAATTTTGACAGCTTAACTGAACTTTACCCACGTGCACATGCATGACGATACCACGCATTTGCAGTCTTAGGATTGCAGTCTTGAAATTGCCAATCCAAAGTCTATAAGTTTTAAAATTGGTCGTTTATGAAAAACCGTACATCACAGCATTTATTTTAGAAATGATACCTTGCGAAACCGAATACAGACGTAAACAAGAGGTTTGTATAAACAGTAACCCAGAGTGGGTTAGCTTTGAACGCCATCTGTTAGTTTATTATGTAACCGCAATTTATTTCTATCATAAACAGAATTATAAACAGCATTCGTGTAAATAGAAGCTGATTTTGAAAGCAGTATAAAATCAGGTTATTTTTCATTCCCGCTGCATTAGTTAACAAGTCTAATAAACAATAAAACCACTCACACTCACTTCGTTACATTGTCGTGCAAATGTCCCACTTCGTTGTTGATGTCACACCAAGGAAAACGAGCGAAATAGATCAGAGTTTCCTAAACTGTAGTACATCACGAGAACCCCCAGAATACCTAATTCAGAATTAAGATTCAAAATCGCTCCAGAAATTGACTTAACTTGCGACAAACTATAATACAATACATATACATACATACCTTCACGCCTGTAATCCCAGAGTGAGGTAGGCAGAGCTACAGAATTACAACTTTCAAAAAGTTGTTGACAATTCGGTAACCACAATTTGCACAAATAGGCTAAGATGTTTACCAGCGTATTAGTGACAGGTTGCAAGCCCAATAATATAATATTAGACCTAAATCGGATTTGAAAATTACTGAGTTAGATAAGTCACTATTGTTTAGGTGCGAAGTGCTCACAGACTGTATAAAGCATGGTTCATTTAGAATTGGCACGCATAATTAAAAAAAAAAATGTTTCTAGAGTTCCTATTTAAAAAGTGACAATCACGGTTTGTTAACAACCTTTTGATGTTTAAATAGTGCAAAAATTATAAACTTTGATCAATGCGTTTAATAGTTATCGATAATGGAACTTGAAAAAAGGAAAGTAATTGTGAACAAATACTTGGAAAATCCATCGTGGTCTGGGTCGCAGATAGCTAAGGCACTAAATTTCCACACAAGTACTGTTTGTAGAGTTATAAAACGATACAAGGAGACCCTGTCTTGCCGCCGAAAGACACAAATCAATCGTAAACCGGGTACCAGGGATAGAGAACTTAATAAGAAAGTGTTGAGAGATGTTGAACGAAATCCATCGGACGATTACGATCTATCCCGTAAATTAAAAAAAAGTCGGAGTACTGTGAGACGGATTCGCCTTCGAGCTGGCTATAAGAGCTATAAAGCTATTAAGAAGCCAAATCGCACCATGAAGCAGAACCTTCAAGTTAAAAAGCGAGCTCGCTTGTTGTGCGACCAAGTTTTAACCAAATTCAAAGGGTGCTGCTTGTTGGACGACGAAACCTATGTTAAACTCGATTTTAAGCAACTGCCCGGTTCAAAGTATTACTTGGCTGATGTTAGAGGAAATGTTGAAGAAAAATATAAGTTCATTAAATTGGAGGAATTCGCAAAAAAACACATGATATGGCAAGGGATCTGTAGTTGTGGCTTAAAGACTAAAACTTTCGTTACGTCTTCTACAATGACGTCAGATGTTTACATGAAAGAGTGCCTGCAAAAACGAGTTTTACCTTTTATTAGAAACCACTGTCTTCGTGTGAAGTTTTGGCCAGTTTTAGCTAGCTGCCATTACTCAAAAAAGGTACTACAGTGGTATGAAACCAATTAGGTCGATTACGTGCCTCGTGACATGAATTCTGCAAATCGTCCACAGTTTCGACCAATTGAGAACTATTGGGCAATTATCAAAGGGAAACTCAAAAAGAGTGGCAAAATGGTCAAAGATGTAAATTCGTTGCGATCTACATGGAATCTTCAAGCCAAAAAAGTAGATAAAAGCACTGTTCAGAAGATGATGGAATCTTTTACGAAGAAAGTTCGGAATTACATACATGGTTTTGACAACTGAATATTTTTAGTGAAAATGTAAAATAATAATACATATTTTTCAATTTATAAGACTAATTGTTTTATTTCATTAATTATTTTAAATTTTATAACCCTGGTAATATGTACCAATTCTAAATGAACTATGCTTTATAGCATTACTTCGCCTCATTTGAGGCAGGACATTGTACCTCATTGAATGAAATGAGTAACTCCTTCAAACTCGTTTTAAATTCGAGTCCTCACTATAGCATGATATCATATTGATTGCGTCTAACAAGATTATGATTGTTGTGAATAAGCGTCCTGATTACATTAGAGCCTAACAAGTCGGTTAGATACACCAAGTACACCAACTAGCATCATCATCATCATCATGTTAGTTGAATCTGCAAGCCGTGTGGTTGCCGGCTTAGAATAGTGCCACTCCATGTCTTCCAAGTCTTAAGAGGGAATGAACGCTTGTAGTATTATTAGGCGATGGGCTTGCAACCTATCACTAATATACACATGGTAAACATCTTATTTTTAAGAGTTGTTGATAAGTCTTTGCCTCCCACTCTGGGGAATGAAGGCGTGACGGTATGTATGTATGACTTGAATCACAAACCATCTAGCGATTTTTATTTGACTTGTAGCTATTTAACTTAAGGTGCAGGGTGTTTGGTAGCTAGGTGCAAAGCTTTAAGGGGTTGATAGAGCAACTCATAAGCTATCGATTTAACCCCCATGTATGTTCAGCAATTGTTATTATTAGTTTCCGCGTAATTTCATAACAATGAAATTACGCTGTACGAGTATACGCGCGAAAAACATCACTTATTTCTATTCGATACCGCAATAACTTCTGAAAGCAATCACAGCTAATTCATACGCGATGACAGATGTCGATCGTTTCAGAATCAACCGCCGCTGACATCACGCAGCTGATGTTTACAGTCGAGTGCAAATTAATTGGCCTGAAAGCGGTCAAACATTCGGAACCGATCGAGATCAGCTGTCGTGTTTATTTTATATTCATCCGTAACAGTTGGTTAACAGATTTTATAAACAAAAGTAATATGATAACTAGTAAAAATTTATTAGCATGAAAAATGAGTGGATAAGAGTGCAGTTATCCAATGCTTGCAATGCATTGCAACTTGATTTTAAAATAATTAAAAAAGAACAAATGCCGCGTGATAAAACATTACTTATTATTGTTTGCGCAAATATAAATAAAACACAAATTTAAAAAGCAATTATCAAGAACAAATATATAAAATGCAGGCTATCGTCGTTTATAATAATTAAATTGCATTGAAAACGATTCCACAATACCTACAATATTATTAAAATAAGTAATCAGAAGACCTTACGCACAAAGTTAGACCAAAACTTCTTACTTAAATTCACTAAACTCTCGCCAAACCCAGCAACTAAAACTTAAAAACCCAACACCAAAAAGCTCCAAGCTTTCACACGTAAAGATAATGAAAGCTCTCATCAAAGCCGCCTGGCCAAATTGGGCTAGAACGTAAACACGGCGTGTTCATTCACCTGCGGTAAAAATAACCGTTAGAGTTAAGGAACATGTCCGTCCACAACTAGAGCTATCGACAGGGTTGCGCTTGAGAAGAAAAAAACCCGTATCGTGCCACGTGTTTTTTGTGCAATCTGCACTATGTCACTTAAACATGACTGCAAAACTTTGAAATACTCCAATACTGGATAAAAAAAAACATAATTCAACCTGGTTCATATAACATTTATTGCTTTTTACGACCTCAGGAATACGCTGTTGGAATTATTCGGTTTCCTCATGTTACACCCAGTATTACTATCGCCCATATAAGATTAAGTCTTAGAGTCAACTGAGATGGCATTCGTATGTTTGTATGTTTGTTCGAAGATAAATTTAGAAAACTAGCATAGTTGAGAAATATGTACAAATTTTAATTTCAAACATTAGCAAAATCGGTGGTGGGTTGAGCAGTTACGGGGGAAATCGTGAGGTCTCATAAGTGATTGCAAAGTTTTAAAATAGTTCATAAACGCAGTATAAACCTATTTTAGTTAAAGTTTGCTTTGTTACTTTCGCTGTTGTGCGTTTATGAATGGGTAGAAAGTACATGCTAACTGTCCTATTACTCTTAAATGACTTCAACTTGCCGTCGAACTATAAAAGCATTGACCCACATGTTTAGGAGGATATCACCCCAGAACCATAAAACACAACTAATGTTATTTTCGTTAAACTGTAGTTTATTGACATTAAAATATACCACAACTTTATGATGTGATACGTAGCAAAGTGTCATTAAGCGAGCGCTATCAACTAAATTTCGGCTAAATAACTAGGTAAACCGCACGTTTTATACCTTACATTAAATTTACCGAGACTTACAATTACCGTACTCGCAACCGAGTTGAATGCTCTGTCCTCTCAGTATTGTTATAGAGAGCGAGGGACAGAGCATTCGACTCGCTTGCGGGTACGGTAATTGTAACTCATAGTAAGCAAACGCTCTAGCGGGTTACCTAGGGTTATTATGACGTACTCTATGCAGTTCATTTTACACTGAGAGAAAAGAGCAGAGCTATATAACTGCTATAGCTCTGTCCTTTACGCTCGTCGTAAAATGAATTGTATAGCTATATCATAATAGCCCATCAGGGCCTCTATTCTACAGGGTAAAACAATATTGTTTTCGACGTGTTATGGTATTCTTATTTATTTATTTATTTATTTATTTATTTATTTATCAAGGGAAACAAACAGCAATATATAATACATTATAGTTAATACATTGTAGAAAAAACATTGGCCAAAACAGTTTCCACTACTGGATTAAATACATTTGTAGCTCAAGCCGGACTTATAGACTAATAAACTTTGGTTAATTGTTTCAGCTTTTGATCATGTATTAATTTGAAAAATCTTAATAAGTACATATAAGTTACACTCTAGCATTCTTCCGAGATAATAAATCTTACTTTAATACTTATTTACATAAATCTTATAATACTTATTTACATTAAAAAAAAAAAAAATTTTTTTTCCTTGCGATGTTCTTTTACTCCTCATTCTTATTTAAAAAAAAAAAAGTTATTTTTTATTGCTATTTTTTATTGCATAAACAAATTTATGCAGAGGCATGTGGAAAATGTCAGTGTCTATAAACCTCTCATTATGATTCTTACACGCTCTGACTAGAAATCTATTCTTTGCATATACCGTACTAGAAAATGGAACTGAAAAAAGATTCAAGGAACGAGTTCTCCTATTAGGGCATCGCAACGAGATACAAGAGAGAAGATTTTGAGAGTCTATCGAGCCGTTTAGGATTTTGAAAAGAAAGATTTGATCTCTAATTTCCCGACGCGTCTTAAGAGTTTCAATAGAATCCGCTTTAAAGGTTTTGAACTTATACTTCATTCGCCTAATGAATTTATTTTGAATGTTTTCTATTGCATTGATATGTACTGCATAGTTAGGATTCCAAACTGTAGATGCATATTCTAACTGAGATCTGACAAAGGAATGATACAACATTAACATAGTGTTGGGATCTTTAAAATCCTGACTTTGACGAAATATGAATCCCAGCATTCTATAAGCTTTAGATGTAATCCTATTAATGTGAGAAGTTAATTGTACCTTATTATCTATAAACACACCAAGGTCCTTAATCTCTGTTACTTTTTTAAGATTTTGGTTATTAAGTGAATATGTATAAGTGATGGGAGTACGTTTACGCGAGTATGAAATGTAGCAACATTTTTCTACATTCAGATAAAGCCTATTACTGACACAATACTCACTCAATCTGTTTAAATCGGCTTGTAGGTTAGCGCAATCCTCCTCGGATTTGATGATATTGAATATTTTAGTGTCGTCAGCATATAGCAACGTATGTGAATGATGGAAACAGTCAATAACATCATTAATAAACATGTTAAACAATAAAGGACCCAAGTGAGAGCCCTGGGGGACCCCCGAGGAGACTGGAACAAAACTGGACGTATGTCCTTTAACCGCGACTGCTTGCGTTCTATCGCGCAAGTACGAAGTAAGCCATCTAAGAAGATTGCCGTGTATGCCAAACGATTCTATTTTTTTAATTAGTAAGGAATGTGAAATTTTATCAAAGGCTTTTGAATAATCTGTATAAACGGCATCGACCTGGAAGCCATTATCCATTGCCTCGAGAGTATAGTTCAACAATTCACAAAGGTTAGACTCAGTGGAGCGCTTGTTTAAAAATCCATGTTGCTCTTTTATTAACATTGGTCTAACAGTAGGATAAAGGGTGTCGTATATAATTTTTTCAAACAATTTAGGAATGGCAGATAATTTAGAAATACCGCGATAATTTTTGACGTCATGTTTATCCCCGTTCTTGTAAATAGGCACAACACTTGAGCGTTTCCAACAAGTTGGTAAAATGCCTGTTTTTAGAGAAAGGTTAAATAATAAGCTAATGGGAAAAGCCAATGTAGAGCGACATTTTTTTAGAAAAATAGGGTGCACACCATCGGGACCGCAGCCCTTACATTCTGCAAGTTTTCCAAGATAGTCTTCAACTCCAGATGGAGTTATCTTCACGTCACTGATTAGTACACCATTAAAACAGTTTTTGGAATGATCGTGTTTAGTTACAGTATCCTGAACAAAAACCGATTGAAAAAAGATATTAAATAAGTCTAAAAGCTATATCTTGACCATTACTACCAATGTTGTTATCTAGGTAAAGGGTACCAGGTATGCCACTGTTACTCATTTTTGATTTTAAAAATGACCAGAATGATTTGGAGTTGTGACGTATATTAGTTTCAGTTCTTGCTATAAATAATGTGTAGTGAGACGCCTCCATAATTTTAATTTTAGCTCGTAGTTTAGAATATTTATTGTAGTCTGCTTCTCTTTTATATATTTTCCACTTTTTATGTATTTTTAACTTTTTAGAAATTATTTTTATTAATAGCGGCGAATACCACAAGGGATATTTGTTTTTATTAGAATTAATGTTTTTTGTTGGAACTAAATCGTCTATGATACTATTCAGAATTTTATAAAAGTTATCTACCGCATTTTCAATATTATCGTGTGAGATACATTGTTCCCAATCAACTTTTGCAAGTTCTGCATTTATGATGTCGTAGTCCGCTACGAAAAAGCGTCGTACAACATGACAAGCGGATTTTAAGTTGTGGTCTATCGACCCTACATCAGTCTTTACGCAGAAGACTGGGTGATGACCATCGACAGGCACTATTGGATCAACCGAGAACAGATTACAATAGTTGTTTGATAAAACCAAATCTAGGTGTCGGTTGTTTTTGTTGGGAATATTATTAAATTGGTGCCAATTAGTAAAACTCATGAACTCGTATAGTTGGTTGGTCAAAGCATTATGGTTGGGATTTTCGATTTTAAAGTTATTCTGGCCTGGAGCTGAAGGTATCCAAGTGGCTTCGCTAATATTAAAATCACCTAATACTACGTATAAATCATCAGGGAAATCGGTATAAATATCTGATAAATGTTCAAAAAAGGTATGTTGTGAATCCTTTTGATTTATACCATGTGGAAAATAGCAAGTAAATACCCTTAATTTTTTAACTATGGAGCCTCGAGAAAAGTGCATATCGATCCAGGTTACCTCCGCGTCCGGCAAAACCATGATTGAACGTATGTCGCGTTCGTCTACCCTGTACTCGCGGCGCGCGGCCACCAGGGTGCCTCCGCCGCGTGTCATGTTAGTTCTGCCGTAATCGCGATCAGTGCGATAAACGTGGTAGCGAGAATCGAATAGCTCGGTATTAAAGATGCCCGGCAACAACCAGGTCTCGGTAATACAAATGACATCATAGTCGAATAGCAGTAAGTTGCGTAGAAATTCATTTGTTTTTGAACGTAATCCCCGTGCATTTTGATAATAAAATTTAATATCTATCTTGATGAAACGATTTTAGACCGATAAAATGCATGAAAAATACTCTCAGTGGCGTTAACTTTAACAATATGACAACGATACGTAATTCTAATAGTTCCTTTAAATCTATACACTTAACAGGATATGCAGAGAATAGTATGCGAGTGCATAACAATAAAATAACAATTATTTGAGCGTTCAAATAAGGGAAGGAACATGATACATTACCGCAATCAGATTTGATTTTGACTTGGACGATTATTAAATAGCAACAAAATAATTCATTTATGAAAGCGACAATGAGTGTAAAGTGTAAAGCGTAAAAATCTGTTCTTATATAATTTTGTTTAAAGCCTCCTCAGAGGTGATGTACAACACGGGAGATTTTTCGTTGCGACGGACCATGATGGTGCAGTTGCGAACCCAGCAAAATTGGTACTGTCTTTGATTGGCTCTTTGTTTCGCTTCCTTCAGAAGAAACTTATTGTAACCTGACAGGTGGTCATTTATGTATATCCTATTCGGACTGTTGGAGTATCCTACATCGGAAGCCTTCAGGTTCTTCAGCTTGCGTAAAGATGACATAAAGTCGTCCTTCTTGTAACGAGCCTGCATTTTTAACACTATGGGTTTAGGCTTCGCGGTATCCACGTCGTTCCTTACTGCCACCCGCGTCACAAAATCGATGTCCGAGTTGGTGTTAAGCGAGTAGCCGCTTCGGTCAGCGAGCGCCTTAATAACGGTAAATAGATTTTCACCTTTAGTTTCGGGGACACCGTTTATCTGGATGTTAGAGCGCCTAACCCACTGCTCATTTCTCCTAAAATCTCTAGTGATGTTGCTGATAACACTCTTGACCTCTTCCAACTCCGCTCTGCTGTCCTCCAACGCGACAACCCGAGACTCAATAGTGTTAATTTTTCCTGCCAATTCATCCAATTTAGTATCCAAGCTGCCCCTCATTTCGGCTAAGTCAGTTTTGACTTGCGTCAGGTCTGATTGGATGGTTTGAAAAGACGCGAATTGAGACTGTAAAGCTGTTATCTTACCCAATATATCTCTCAATATGTCCCCCGGATACTCGGCAAATTGAGAGCTGTTAATCGCATTAGAAGGCTGGTACAAATTAGGTGGAGTCACTGGCAACGTACTGTTGACTATCGCTGATGTAGAAGGAGCTTCCACCGCGAGCTTCGATTCGTCCAGCGTGTCGTCGCAATATGACATGACAGAGTCATCTAGAGTTATATCTCTAGGGTTACGCTGGGCAGGAGTGTTGTCGTTCCTTCGACGGCGCGAATTTACGGATGTACAAAATGTACACCACCAATCCTGGTTTTTGTTCTCTGCAAACTGCGCAGCCGTATAATTAACACAGAAGAAATGATACGTCCCATTACACCCAACGCATTTTAATAGTGTAGTATCTTCAATGGGTCTATTGCAAGCCTGGCAAGACATCTCTCAAAGTATATACTGAGTCTTAAATTGAATGTGATAAGGTCGAAATTCCGGGCGCTGCCGCAGCGATGTTTGCCACTATCCTAGCGATGACTAAGTTCGGCCGCAAGCGCTTATCAACTCGTGGCTCAGCGGTGGGGCGCGCGCCTCCCAAGCAGCGAACCGGAGTTCAAATCCAGTGAGACGCAACAAAAACACAAAAAGATCACCAACACAACACAGAAACAAAGTGAAAGGTCCGACACAAATCAATATGGCCGACGGCTCATATGCAAGAAATCACAAGAAAGACAAGGAGGCACCGATACTTTGAAAATTAAGAATGTATTAAAAACTATTCACAAATATAAAACTCAAATAATCAACCAAACGCACGTCCACTCCGAGCAAAGGTTACAAGCAAAAAAAATTAAATCGGCTGTCATTATTTTCAGTCATAGAGGCCCTGATGTGATGTGATCATGTGGGTATTTATGGGTAATGAATGTACCTATACATGTAATTTAACAAGTTATATCAAGGCGATGAAAAGCAGCCTATGTGTTAATCCAGGGCAGGGCAGTACCTGGGCCCTCCATTCCCAGGTCTCCGGAAGGGATTTTCATCTCTGCCCCTTTCAAATGTAATTTCCAATATCTTACTAACAAAATGTGTGGTGTGAAACTGATTGATAGAGTAAGAAATGAAAAAATCAGAGAGAAATGTGCAATAAAAGAAGATGTAGTGACTAAGATTGAAAAGGGCATGCTTCGATGGTTCGGTCATTTGGAAAGGATGGATGAAAGAAGATATACAGATCGAAAGTAAGTGGAAGGGTCGGAAGGGGCCGCCCTAGGCGTACTTACACAGAAATACTGGAAGAGGGCCGAATGCATGACTCGATGTATGAATGTTGAAGAAGCCAAAGAAATTTGAGCAAGATCGTAGCACCTGGAAAGAAGTGGTCTCTGCCTACCCCTCTGGGAAACAGGCGTGATTTAACGTATGTATGTATGTACTAACAAAAGCAAGGACCTAAGTCTTTGCCTTTCAGGCGACAACCAAAAAAAAAACCAGGGCATCTTTATACCAATTTCATTCTCATCCATCCAGCTGTGGCAGCGTTAAGCTAACATTAATTAAAAAGTAAAGTTAATGAACAACGGCCAGCCCTCACCGTGAAAGAGTTAAG
Source organism: Acleris emargana (assembly GCA_927399475.2). Lineage (NCBI taxonomy): Eukaryota > Metazoa > Arthropoda > Insecta > Lepidoptera > Tortricidae > Acleris > Acleris emargana. The sequence continues at coordinate 5,595,751 of OV656858.1, forward strand.
AATGTTAAGATACACAATCTATAACAAGATTGCGTGACGGTACTTGTTGAGGTTAGCGTTCCCACTTCCTGCGCCATACAACAACGGCTGTAACAGTAGGTATTACAAATTAATTTTAATTTACAACCATACACACACAAACACATCAATACTGGACCACGGTCCAAAATAAGGGAAGGTATCATATCGACAACACCCCTTATAATAGTTGCCTTTATGGGGGTGGATAAATATGGGTTATGGTTCCGAGGTGGTATTCCCTTAAAAATGGCTACCGTCGAACGGCCGATCGAGTGAGCGAAGTCATAAGGGCTCACTCGATGGGTAAAACGGATAAGCTGAGAACACACGATCTTAAATGTTGTTGTTCGACTCGCCGCCGCCGCTTAGTAATTGGTGCGTCGACTTCGTCGTTTTGGGCTCTCATCTCATTCCTAGATCTCAAAACTTCTTAGTCTCAAAATACCTAAACAGCAGAATGCCTCATTGTTTTTCTTAAAACGACTGAATCTTAATATGGCCGAATTACAAAATTGCTTAGTCTCATAATGCCTAAACTTCAAAACACTTTCATGGCAAAACAACATACGCTTAAAACAACCACATGTCAAAATTCCTTAATTTGTATTACACAGGAGATGTATTTTTATTTAACGCCTAACCTACAGTCCATTTCAAATGTAGGGCATAGCGGGGCACGTTGAACAGGAACTATACTAAAGTCAAACTATCAATATGAAAGATAAAAATAAAGACATTTATTCAGTAAGTAGCCCGCACGGGCACTTTTACACGTCAAGAATCTACCAGCGCTTCACAAGAGGAGACCATTGCTGAGAAGAAACGCCGCAAGAAACTCAGAAACTCTTGAGAAATCATTCTCAAATGACTACTCGTGTTTTTTTCAGGCATTTTGCCATTTAGGTGTTTTTGGTTTGAGTTATAATATAAGTAATATTTTGTCATTTCTGTCATTCGGTATTTGAAGAAATTGTGCATTAAAATCCTGAGGTATTTAGAGAACATTGACATCACAGGTTAAAAGTCATAATTAATTTCGTTCATTATAAGAGCGAGATAATTTGACGTTTAGGTATTATGAGCCCATGGTAATTTGAAAATTAGGGGTATTAGTGAATAAGGTATTATGAAATTCAGTGGGTTTAACCCCAAAGCAGTTCGTCGAGCGTCACCCATATATACCTGGTCAGAAAGAGTTAGATGCAATAAATAATACGCTCGTAGTTCAAGTGATCGGACGCAAGTGCGTTCGCCACACAATGGCACTCGGGCGATCGAATTGGCAGTGCATCCTACTTGCACGTAACCGGCCATATAAGAGACCAATTAATGCTTTGTTTGCCTCTCACGCACTGCCCTTGAGATGTCGAAGCAATTGGACCAACAATTAGGCGTCTAGCCTAGGGTTCAATAGCCTGGTAAGGGTTGCCAGGCATAAACGTAGCCTTTTAACCTTTTGAACGCCACAGTCGGCTCTGGCCGACAACTGAAAGTCGTGCCACTGACGCCACTGACGGCCACAGCCGACGCAAGTTAGAGATTAAAAGAGACTTTGTTTCGTATGTATTAAGTTGTAATTTGCTTAGCATAGCAAACATGTTTGGCGTGTGAGTGACGCATTTTGTATTTGACGTACGGCGTTCAAAAGGTTAAACGTTTCTTGTGTGTCTAACTCGAACCAAATTATCGCACTGATACATACACATACATACACTCACGCCTTCATTCCCAAAGTGGGGTAGGCACAGCTAAAGAATTACCAACCACTTTTAAAACTTGTTGATAATTCTGTAACCACACTTTGCTCAATTAGGCTAAGATGTTTACCAGCGTATTAGTGACAGGTTGCAAGCCCATCGCCTAACAGTACTACAAGCCTTTATTCCTTAGTCGCCTCTTACGACATCCACGAGAAGAAATGAAGTGGTACTATTCTAACCCGGCAACCACACGGTCGCACTGATATTTGAGAAATATGCCAAAAAACCTTCCTGACATGACATATTTTTGATATTTTTTTTACATTCTTCTTTTCGTGGGTTTTATAAACCTTTTTTACAAACCAAAAAATAACAGCTAGACAATAATCATAGAAATGCAAAGTGAAAGAAATAAATTTCTTAAAACAGGCAATTTTAAATAAAAACTAAGTAGTGTATTTTTTGAAGTGATCGCCAACCCTGAGCACATAAGAATTAAGCCCAATTAGTATCAGATTGTCTCCCACAAATTCATCAATCTATTACTTTAATGAAGTAACCAGATATTCGTGAATACATACATACATACATTAAATCACGCCTGTTTCCCAGAGGGGTAGGCAGAGACCACTTCTTTCCACTTGCTACGATCTTGACAAATTTCTTTCGCTTCTTCAACATTCATACATCGAGTCATGCACGCACGTCGGTTTCGGGTACTTAAGATTCGGCCCTTTCCCAGTATTTCTCCGATTTGATTCGAAAAAGTACGCCTAGGGCGGCCCCTTCCGACCCTTCCACTCACTTTCGATCTGTATATCTCTTTCGTCAATCTTCTTTCATCCATCCTTTCCAAATGACCGAACCTTCGAAGCATGCCCTTTTCAATCTTAGTCACTACGTCTTCTTTCATTCCACATTTCTCTCTGATTTTTTCATTTCTAACTCTATCAATCAGTTTCACACCACACATACTACGCAAAGAACGCATTTCAACTGCATTTACACGACTAACATGCTTGTCCTGCCACACCCAACATTCACTACCATACATAAGGGTACACAGATAAAAAAGATATCTTATTTTAAGTCGCAAAACTCTCTTAAACATTGTATTTTAGGGAAAAACTTATATTGCTTGAGCTAATGAATATGTCTTTCCCCAAAGGGCTCATACTCTTTCAAAAGAGAATCAAAATTAATTAGTTGAAATTTAAAATATTCTTGTGACAATTAAGACAGATTTGAGTTAAAAAACAACGGTTTTATACCAAAATTCTATACAGTTTTAGTATTAATTTTAGAGTTCTTGAAATATTATATTTGGTTCAAGGATTCTTATTCAAAACAAACATGTCCACAAATTTCAAATAAAACACACCTCATTTTTCTTTTAAAAATGATACATTTTCGGACGAAAAAAGCGAATTTTTGGATTAATGTTCAAAAGTTGCAACGAAAATCTAAAAGTTTCAAATTAAAATAGATCACAATTTTCCAACAAGATTTAGTTCAATCTTGCTTTGCGTTTTATATTTATAACGAAAATCTTATTTCAATATAGATTTTCTGAAGTGAAGATCTAACAAGTTTACTTTGAAACAGGTCACAGTTTCAAACCAAAATTATTTCCATTTTTGACTTAAGACTTTTGTAGACCATATTTCTTCATATAAGACGTTGGTTCTTCAGGCAAGAATTACAAAATCTTGAATGGAAATTGTAGACGTATGTATTTCTTGTGTATACTGTGGTGTTGCCATTAAAGAAAATAATTCCCTTAAAGGGGACATTAATTCTAGTAATTTTATTGTTTAATTGATTTAATAAGAATGTATACAATTGTCATAAAAAATAAGTGTTAAATAAGTGTTTTTATTCAGTGTTAAATATTAGGAATTATTTTTATGAGTTGTTGTATTATCAATGTATCTAATGACGTGTGCTTTTATGCAATAAATATTGATTGATTGATTTGATTTGATTGGTCTGTTCCCACTAGTTCCATTATTTTAAAGGACTTCAGATAATAAAACTAGTGGGAAATATTTTTTCCCAGTAGTTTTATTATATAATAAAAGAAAATTGTCTATCTAAACTATTTATGAAAAAAATGCATTCAATAATAATATAATACTCGTAACGTTTTTTATCCTGGTACTTGATAAAATTATATAATGATTTGTTTACTTTAAATTATTGTAAGCAAAAAAAAATATATTCTTTAGGCAAAAGGGAAGCAAAACAATCCTTGCATTAATATTTTAAACATACTTATATATTAAAAAAGTGTTTTTTTTGTTCTATGAATAATACATTGTCCATGAACAGTTTTAGCGTGATCATTTTTTTATGTAATAAAACTACTGGGAAGAAATAAATCATTCCCAGTAGCATAGACCATATAAATGGTCCTTGCCAGTAGTAGTATAATGTAACTAGTGGGAATAGACCGCTACTAGACACTCTAATCAAAACATTTCTTAATTAAAAATAATAATATTATCATTGAGGAACTTTCTGAAGGCAGTAACAAATATTTATAATATTAGTATCAATAAACAATCAGTCACCATATCAATACAGTAGTACTTACGTCTTTTTTACCACTTTATTAATTTTTGTCGATACTGCACACACGATTTAAACATACCTACACATTTTGACGACAGTTGGGTATCGGGGGAAACAAACAAGAAATACTGGCAACACTACCCGGCTCGTTACGCCGTTCCCGCCAATCCTACTTCTTTCTTTCCGTTTCGTCTGCCTCTGCCTGCAGCGGTCTGCTTTGGGTCTGCTGTTCGTTTATTATTATTACTTATTGCAAGTGGTCTAATTGGGACAAAAGTGTATTACCTACCGTTTCTCTGTCGGAAGATACGATATGAACGAAACTCTGGGTCTATTGCGGTCGTGGTGTATACCAGAAGAAGTTATAAAAAAATTCATTGGTAAGTTACATTTCTCAGTTAATTTATTAGTCGTACCCCTGCACAGACCCCTGCCCGTCTCTCAAACGACAATAGTCTAATAAGATTAGTCATTTTTCATATAGAAGCACAGTAGCTTGACCTGGACCTTAGTTTTGTATAGACCCTCACGGCACCGCACCGCAGCGGCAGCTGTGAGTGTATTCGCTCGTCTCTTATTTGCATTCTTGAAGATAGCATTGGTCTTACACGTGTACGTTGTAAGTAGGTATAAATAATTTCAATACAGCATAAAAAGTTAATAATTATTTTACTTCTTTCCATTTGAACATTAGTGTTTAAATACATACCTACAGTAGTAAAGCAGTGTCAAAAACATGAATCAAATAAAAGCGATGGGCCTCATAAAAAGTAGCCTATGCCGTTAATAATAAGGTTCTAAAATGTATATCTACCTACCCATCTTTGGTTGGAGTTGAGGTGAGCAAAAAAGTAACTATTAAAATTTATTTTCTTTTTTATTCTTTATTTTAGATACCACTAGGAATGACGACAATGTTCTTTGGCTCCAAAATAATGAAGCACCATGGGAAGAAGTTGTAGAAAAATGGAAACTTACCTTACCATTCAGAACTAGGCAGGAAAACCTAGCGACGGTTCATGAATTTTTAATTAATTGGCCAATTTTAAAAGTTCCAGAAGGACATGTGCTGGTAATAATAACATTTATCTCTACTAATGTTATAAATGCGAAACTAACTGTCTGTCTTAACGCCTTAACCACTGAACCAATTTTGATGAATTTTGGTATGGAGATAGCTTGAGTCCCGGGGAAGGATATGGGCTATTAATTTATGACTTATTAATATTTTTATTGCAGATTAATTATAATTTTGAGCAGAAGTTTCCAGAAAAAATTGTAAAAAATTGTCATAGTTTTTTTGAGAAAGTTTTACAATTCAAACAAAAGGAAATAAAAAATAAAACTGGACTTATTTTGCTGGAAAATTTAAGCAGTATAACAAATGAAGGTAAGTCTTTTTTATACATATATACATAGCATCACGCCCGAAATCCCTAATAGCCACAAAATTACTTGTGTCCATATTCCAATAATTGGTCCAAAGATGGTATGATGAACCATATGATGACAGGGGATTAGCCCATCGCCCATATAGATAGCCCACCATGTTGGAGCCTTGGAGGGGACTTGGCCCTTAGTCGACTTCTACTTATACTACATGCCAGGATCATAGGCATCTGCACACATTGTGCTATTTCTTCACTCCCAGTGCAGCAGAGGAGTCTTTTTTTTAATTAAAAGTATTTATTTATGTAGCATTTGTAGAAACAGTACCCGCCAGGTGTACATACTATTTTAAAGTTATAATAACTAGAACATATGAGGATATGGGGAGGAAAATGATGGAATAACTACCAAGCTATTGCTTGAGACTAGTGGAAGTATATATAATTTTGTTTTCAGATAAAAATATACCAGTACAAATGACCCTGCTGGGTTATCTGGTTCCACCTAAAGGGAGACTAAACAGAAAGATAAAATACTCTTCTATTGAAGCTATAGAAGGCTTGATTGTACAGATAAATGTAAGTTACCTATATTTAATTGCATATAAACATAAATTATGATTATTTAAGTATGACCCGACCCTTTTTTGAACCCATTTAAAGGGCTTTAAATAAAAATAAGTAACTAATACAAGTATGAAGATGTGGTTGGGCTAGTTGGTAATGCAGGGTCACTAGTTACCATCCACTCCTATGAAGCTAGAGGTTCCGGTTTCGATACCTGGTCAAGACAAATATTCGTGTGATGAGTGCTAGCATTTTTGTTATGAATCTTTATTTTTGTTGTTGTTGTTGTTGTTGTTGTTGTTGTTGTGGGAGACGGACTCGCGGGCAAAAGCTAGTTGATTATAATATTGTGCATGTGTTTAATCAGTTTTTGTTTTCAGCACGCCGGTGACATCGACAGTACTATAAAAAACGTGTAATTAAATTATATATTGATTCTTTTTTTAATATACGACTCAATATTTTCATTTTGTTTATTATTCTTACTTTCCATCTTTTTCTGTATCTCTGGACGAGTTGAAAATAATACAATATATTTTTTTATTATTATATCACATGTGTTTTTAAAGACAACTATTTTTTTATCACCAGATGTCACCGACTGCTATTGAGGTTGATGCTGTTACTTATTAGGCTATATTGTTGACAGCGGCGGAGGTATTATGTTTTGTGTACATATCAACTGGATAGTTGACAAAAAAATACTATAAACTTATTATAACACATAATATAAACTTATTGAGATAACTCACAAAACATAATATAAACTTATTGAGATAATTCCTATCCTAATTACATTTCCGCCACTGGCAATATAACATTACCTGAAACAGCACAACCTCGCTAACAGTTGGCGACATCTATTGGTTCTGAAAACGATTGTTTTTTATAAACATTGATTCTTCAACTAATTCCAGGATTACAGGAAACATCTAACCTTTCACATCAAGGAACCATTTACTTGATTCAAGGAATAGGTATATCTTATTTGAAAAAATTATTAATTTACATTAAAAAACATTGAATCTTTAACTAATAAATCGTCAAATCAAACCAAGAGGGCTTATTTTCTTACATAAAATGTAAAAAAAAAACTATTTGAAAAACTGTTGTCTCGTTTCAAGACTTAACTCAAATTCACACCAAGAAATATGTTTTTTAGTGTAATCGGGTGAATTTGATATCAAGAAAAAAACTTACTTGGTATAAGTTACAGTATATTTTAAATTGAAACTTGTTGTTTCACTCCAAGAGAGTTAATAATTTACTTTAAGCACCGAAAAGTCTCCTTTTATAACCGTCGATAACTCTTGTTATGAGCATTTTTATCAATTGCACTCAAGAGATTGTCTTTCTCTTCCTAAGACGTTGTGGATTTGTTTCTGTATAACAACTTTCATGAAACGAAACGATCACGCTCTTGGAATAAATCTTAAGCTTTTAAAAAAAGAATCTTTTACTATTTGCACAAACATATTAATTAGTTATAGGAAGTAATAAACTTCGAAAAATTTTAGATCTCATTTTAAGCAATTACGATCTTCCTTATATAGGAAACAGGATATATCTTGAACTAAATAAGTTTCTTTGGTTCAAGAAATATTTTCTTTCTGTGTAGGGGCTAGCACTCCATTGTGAACAGCCAGCCGGGCTTTTTGTGAAACGCCCTGTCTGCTCACAAAGGAGTGCAGGGCCCCATTAATTTGATTCCCCGCATTCACCCTCCTCTCGATATCCTTCTCACACTTACCATCTCTTGTAAACATACTTCCCAGGTACACAAATTCGCTCACTTGTTCTACTAATTCACCATTTATATTTATCACGCACTCAGTCATCTCCTCATCCTTCTCTATCACCATGACCTTGGTCTTGGCAACATTTACTTTCATCCCCTTTTTTTTTCGTGAATAAGAAATTAATAATGGATGACCTTAAAAAAACACAAGGAACATCATCCATTATTTGCTGTACTTTAACGTTTACGACGTTTTTACAAGCTTTTCATTTAGCTTCACTAGTACTATGTCCTGGAATTTTCTAAGACGATTTTGAACCCGTCAATGGAATAGAATGAAATGTGGAATACATCTGATGATGGAGTCGGAAGGTGGCGACGGGATCTTTGCTGTACTTAATATATAGGTAGGTACCCGCCGAGTTGCTGCTCGTTAGTTTCGTCTTTATAAGCAGATGATGTCTGAGCGGAAAAAGGTAATATAATAGTATAGTCGGCCACAAAAGCTAGTCCCAAAAATGAAGTTTTGACAGAAACTTATTATCCCTGGTTCAACAGCTAGTAAACTAAAGATGTAATTCCAGTATTAGCTACATGTAAAAAACTGGTATTTACAACACAAGAAACTTGTACCTATGTGAAATAAATGCCTAGCACTTATGACTTAGTTTCAAACCATCTTCTATTTTCATTCTGGGCGTTTCTTCACGGCGTTTACCCGTCCTCTTCTCAAGATTATAATTAAATCGAATAAAATTAACAAAACGTTATTAGGTATAAACCATATTGTCATAAAAACTAGGTAAATTTACATGATATTTTTTCCAAATAAACGTACTCAAAGGTTTCTTTGACATATTTAATGGTAAATATGATCGAGTGTCACATAAAAACGGAAGGCTAATTAAAACGTTATGCCCGGGCAGCGACAGCAGCTGTATGTTACGAGTATAAAAACATGGCCGTTCAAATATAAAACGAATTCACATTGGCGTTTACGTTGTTTTGAAGTATTGTTGTCGTGTTATTCGTATAGAATCTATGACGAGAACGGCGTAAACGCCAGCCGAAATAAAGTATCTCAATAGCAATGCCAAAAATAACCTTATCTTGCGTGGTCCTTCCGCCGATATTTCGACTTCCCGTGATGTTATTAATGTAACCAACCTGAAACAAGAAAACCAGAGTTGAAATTATATTCTTTCAATAAAATGTATTAACCCCAATTAGCAGAGATTCTCGGAGAAAAATAGAAGATCAATTTATCAACCTATCTTTTTAAACAAGCTAAACATGAATAAAGTCAATATTGCCATCAAAATAAAGGCTAAGCGCGCACCACGATTTTTCGCCGTGCGATAATTTTGCCGCAGAAATGCAACGTATATGTCAATGCGCGCATATACGAGAAAAAAACGCAGCGATTTTAAAATTGTGATTTGTCACATTTTACCGCGACGGCTCGCGACGCGATTATCGCAAAAGTGACGCATCATACGGAGTTGTATGGCCCCGCGAGCACTGCGATTATAAAATCGCACTCCGGGCAAAAAAAACTCGGGATATAGTCGAATATCATTGTATTTGAGATAAAAAAAAAACTTTTGATATATCTTTATACTCCTCTGGAGGAGGGCAAGGCAAGCAACTTGTACGAAATCCATGTTGCGAATGAACAATCTATTGACTTTTTCATCGCAGTGCGCGCAATGAATTTTATACGATATTTTTCAGCGCGATTCTAAAATAGTGTCGCAAAACCTAAAATCGTGGTGTGCGCTTAGCCAAACAGCGGACTTCAATACGTTGTTTTTAACAACATGGCGTAACGATTTATTAAGACAAACAAATACTTAACGTAACTTACTCAATCATAAGTTATAATATGATTCATAACATGAAATCTTTGCATAACGGATGGTTTTTTTTTTCATATACCTACCTACTGTGATGAGCCGAATAAACTGTTTCCTCAAATGTATCTATTTCGAGCAACGTCCTGTCCTGACTCCATCTTGAAAATTGCTCTCGACAAAACCCAATTTATTTAAGTAAGTTAAAATAGACGAGGACCTTTCGAACATCTGCTTTATAAACAGACTTCGCTTCTTTAATACATTGCGTATTAGTTCAATCAAGGACGTAAAAGTTCTGGGTTTTAGGGTACCGAAGTTAAACAAGGAACCTTTGTAGTATGGTCAAGTATCTTGGTACACACAGCATCACACCTAACTAACCATTAAAGACAGAGCAGAGAGAAATAGAAAGAGATGTATATATGTGTATTATGTCAACTTCTATGCATTCTAGTGCGACTCTCTTTCATGCAATATTTCAGATTTCTGAAGTGTATAGCTAGGTGTGTAATTTGGCATAGTTATATATTTAAATTACGCCAACAATTAAGATTTAACTTTACAACTTTGTTGGCGTTAGCGGCAGCGTTTACATGAAAATGTATTTTTAGAGTACCGTACCCAATGGGTAAAAACGTGATATTATTAGTAACACTCCGCTGTCCGTATATGTCCGTCTGTCCGTTTGTCTGTCACCATGATAGATAGACAGTTGAAATTTCAGATGATGTGTGTATGTTGCCGCTTTAACAACAAATACTAAAAACAGAACACAATAAATACCTATTTAAGGGGGCTCCGATACAATACAACAAACGTGATTTTTATAGATGGTACGGAACTTTTCGTGCGCGAGTTCGACTCGCACTTGGCCGTTTTTTTTTTCATTATGACATCGCGTGAAGTATTATTGAATAGCTCTAAAAATATTATTTTTAAATTTGCGGTGTGTTCGGGGGTAGGGTGTAGGAAATATTGATCTAGAAAAGTGTAACTTTCGCTAGAGTTGCGTACCGAATACCGATGTTTGCACCGTTTAACGATGCTTTAACTTTTCTTTGTTACGAGTATGTTATCATTCTAAAAATCAAAAACAGTGAATAAAAGCGAACCGTACAAACTTTGATTAAACGCGTGAAAGAATCCTTAACTACCCCTTTAATAAACATAAAAGAGTAAATAAACAGAAAGGAAGCAATGAAAGCAGGAAAAAGGCGGATATTACGTCGCTCTGGCAACCCTCTTGCTTTGTTTTCTGGGTGTTCGCTGACTTTGTGAAGGTTTAAAAGAGCAGGGAGTTATTCTTTTCAGACAAATATTAAACAAATAAGTGCTTTAAGCAACATATTTTAGTCACACTTAGCAGTACAAGCATAAGCATTTGGTAATGTCATGGGTTAGTTATGACGTCAAAGAGAGAAAATCCAGGGCCATAGCAATCCATAACTTATAATATAATAGGGCAAATCGAAAGAAGCTTGGACAACTGTCCACCCAACAGTCGGTATTCAAATTAAATGCTACCATTTAAATCGACAAAATTGTCCACTTTTTCAAAAAGAGTACTTTTGTTACGTTATAAAGAAAGGGCAGAAATGTTTTTTTTCCATCAGTGTGTAAATTCATTACAGACTTATCTTGTACTTTTTTGAAATATGTGTATAGTATGTTGAGGTCCTAACCCCAATCTACGTCAGTAGTATCCCGTTTGAAGACAAGACCGAGGGCCTTGAGATGACCTAAATACTCTACAGCAAACCCAATAACGTCGTCAAGATATTAATAGAACGAGACGACTGTCTAAGAAACGGGAGATTACATTTAGCAGGTGAAGATTAAATAAATATTTTTTGTATTTTATTCCTAAGTGGAGAGGTTTTCAAGAAAATCATTTCAGTTGTTGGTAGCCATTTTCATAAATAACTAATTCTTACTTTTAATGTTTTATTTGTAACTATCTGTTCCCGTGCCCACTTCGTTGGGCAATAAACATTTTTTTTGTGTGATATATAGCCTATGACTCTTACAAATCACGTGGCTTTCTATTGGTAAACGAAATTTCAAAATCGGTTCAGTAAATTCAGAGATTACCCATAACAACGGCACAAACTTTACCTCTTTATAATATAAATTATAAGGAAATAAGTATTAAAGTAAGTAATTTACGATTTATTAATTTCATGACATACTCGTAAGTACCTTTTTTTGAGTGGTTCCCATCTTCCAACCTAGTCATCCCACCCAGGCTGGATATTGGGACATCATAGTGCCATCTTCCAACCTGCCTCAGGTTGGATAGTGGGAATAAAATTTAGTGTTTGTTTTTCTTCTCAATTTCCAACCTATACTTTTATACAGTCAATAACAAAAAAAGAATAAAGACATTTATTCAGTAAGTAGGCCGCACTGGCACTTTATAATAATGTTTCTTTCTTCCCTTCAAAGTACATTAATGTTTTTTTTATATTGAGTGCGAAAATTATGTTTAGTCGTAAAGGTCATAATTATCGTAAGTCATAATCACAACGTATTTTTTCAATAAAACTCTCCTTTCTAGGTTATCTTTTTGATTGAGCTAATAGATGAAATATATTATACCAACATAATACATAAAATAATATTAAGCCAACGTTGCAAACCTACAAATCTAGAAATACACAAATATACAAACCTATTTATACATAATCATCAAAATACATGCTTTTAACTGTAATACCTTTATAACTGTATTAGCTTTGCCGGGTAAAGTACAGTGGTGCCGGGATATTCTCTGCGACTGTATCCTATTCCATACAGGTTGGATAATGGGAAGAAAAATAAATAATAAATTTTATTCCCTCTATCCAACCTGAGGCAGGTTGAAAAATGGCACTATCATTTCCCAATATCCAACCTGGGTGGGATGGCTAGGTTGGAAGATGGGAATCACTCCTTTTTTTTTACTTAACATTAAAGTCACTACTGTATAAATATTTGGATGCTTGCTTTATTAAATTTCACTGTAATATCTTGTAAACTGTATTTTGCAAATAATGATTGTTTTTTTAGTACGCCATGATATTTAAAGGTGTTGTCAATATCTTCAGGAGATCTATATACGATTTATCCCCATAGCAGTGTCCCAAAACCAAGAGTTCAATTCAGAGGGCAATTTTGATACTTATACCTATACGTTACACGTTGTAAATATTAACACGAGAAAAAAAAATATGTATCCAAAACACAGATAGGTACTTTAATAATACGTACCGTAAAACGGGGCTATTTGGGAACCACGAGGCTATTTGGAAACCAAGTAATTATAAGCTTTTAGTTGATATATTTTTGTCATGGCAATAATAGAACTAAAAACTTAGCCTGACAACAAATTTTACAATTCTATCATAGCCATGACAAAAAATATATCAACTAAAAGCTTATGATTACTTAGTTCCAAATAGCCCCGTGATTACCAAATAGCCCCGTTTTACGGTAGTAAGAACATTAAAAGCTAAGTTTACATCTTTACAATTTCGTTTACAATCGTTGCGTAGGTACAGTCAAAAAAATGATCTGTGTCATATATCTTTAAATTTAAACAAACTTAAGAGGTTGACATTTAGTTCAACCAAAAAGTTTTGAAACAGTTTTGTTTATTTAATCCTGTCAAAATTCATAGAAAAGCGGTCACGTTACGATAACAGCCCGTATAGTGTTTCAAAACGAAAAAAAGAAAGTTGCTCCTTATACGAGTGGGTTTAGCAGTGGGCAGATAATGTGATGAAAGATAGAAGATTAAGTTTAGCTAAGTGATTTACCCAGCAGTGGGGAGGTGTGGGCGGTTACACATTCATTGCCCAAAACTGCAGTAAATAGTGAAAATAAATGCAATGATAAAATGTGTAAATTCTGGGTTTAGTTCTATATGTACAACTCTGTAGCAAATGGTTCAGCCCGTATTAAACCCAAAATACCGCTATGAACTTTCCTTCATTTCATTACAAAAAATTAATGACCCAACTTACGTACTTACTACTTTGTATATTAGCGATCTCAAGACTGCTGTAAAAGCGTTGCCAACCCTAATTCAAAATGGAATGCCTTAGCCCTCTCGCTGTATCGCCCCTAAATTTCCTAATGTTTAATTCCCCAGAAAAAGCGCCAGCATGTGCCCCATATCTATGCCCGCTCTTCCGGGCCAAACGCGCAGTCACCGAAGCGTCGCTGGACCGCTTGCGGCTATTTAATAGAGGTAACTCATGCGAAAATGTACATAGGAAAAGTGGCACCTGAAAATCAACAAAGCTCTGTAGCCCGCGCCAGTGGAGAATTTATTTTTGAGGAATGTTTTATTTTTTAACATGATGTATAAAAATAATTGCCTATTTGCCAAAAGGGAGCGGAATTTATTCCGGATATATAGTTACCTTTTTATCATTTATTTATAGTTACTACAATGTTAAAACTAAACTTATTTAAATTAAAATTAAACTAAGCTACTCAAATTAAAATAAAACTAAGCTACTCAAATATTAAAGATGTAAATAATAATCACCACTATAAAACTAACACCCCCTATAGCAGGTCCGCTCGCGGCATGGTCCTTATGACACTGGCTGCATTACCTCTCTGGAAAGCCCAATCCTTTGGGAGAGGTAAGCACCAGCTCTAGGATCTCCGGAGGTGTCTATGAGCCGGGATGACAGAGCCTTCATAAAGCTTTTCATATCAGATATACATATATAGTTACCTGTATGCATCAAATTTTAGCTGTAAATAAAAGTCTTGACTGATTTTGAAACTTTCTTTCTTAAGGTTAATCAAAATCAAAGGCAAAATTCATGAAGTAAATTGGCCACATGAGGGCTCTTCAACACGTCGGTAATATGGACTGAATCTTATGTATCACCACACCAGCGGGTCTATCATGGTCGTGCTTATCGATGTGAATAAAACATCCTGTTACTTTCTGGACAATATGTAAGTGCGAGGGTGACGGATGCTTTATCCACCGAAATAAAAGCGACCATAATACCGGCCCTGGTCGCTCGCCTTGCGTTGATCGTTGCTCTAATTGCGTTGATCGTTGCTCTATGTGTCGCGAGAGCAGGTCGCGCTCGCCAACATCGGAATCATACCTTTAGATAGTTTCCTGACAAAAACTATATTTTTAAGGGGTTTGTATTTTATTTTGCGGCGTGTTTTGAAGAAATTAAGCAAAGACTTTCTCCCGTAACATTCCAAGTCGTGACTCCTTAGCACTGATGCTGCAGGAGTCAATATTCGTATTCTTCAAGGCATTTGGCTTTTCAACGCTTTTTGTTAAACTTATTGACTTATTACGGTGTTTTGTCTCTTTATTATGGCAAAGGAGAAAGAACACCAGGCCACCTGGTGGTGTCATCTGACCCACAGACATTATAATTTTTCAAGGCTACAGGTGCCAACCCTGAGAGTAAGATAAAATGCCTCGATGCTAGTAATTTCAAGCGATGGCACAGTGCTAGCGGCTCCGGGTAATCGAGAATATCGCGCAGTAACGAACTTACCGGGAACTCGAAATTGCGTTATCCAGCCCCATCTTGATCTATTAAGTTAAGCGAGAAATGATATCACACGTCACTGGGTGCGCTCTTAATAGCAGGTTCACACTTTACTTACATACGCCACAACTTTTGTAAGAGTTCTTGTAGAGAGTTCAAATTTGCGTGACATATTGAACAGACTTGTAGCTTTGAATTCTGATACAAATGTATTTCAAGCAACTAAAGATCCGCTTGTACACTGGTCAATCTTGCAGTCTCATTAAATCGACTTTACGTTGTCACATAATTTTTCCGAAAACACACCAAATATCTGGCTTCATAAGTTGGAATTGGATATGTCACTTTGAAAAATATAATTTTGATCTCTAAACATACAGACAGGAAGTTTTATAATATTATACAAAAAAAGTTCTTTGGGAAACAAAGCGTTTTCAAAAAATTAAATTTACAGAAAACTCATGGGTAATTTTATCGATATGCCGGCTGTGAATGTTAAAACTTAAAAGATCGTGTCGGAAATTGCGGCAACTAACAAGAATGATTATTGGTTCTTCAAAAATGTACGTTAATTAAGCTTTTAATTTTTTTATATAGAAATTAAAAAATAAACATAAGTTAGTTTTATTTGACTCAACCTTAGTATTAGAACTTATTAACCAGCTAGGTAAGCTCTAGGCTTGTATTATGCACAAATAAAAGGTTGACCAGGTCCTTAATACTGCTGAACCTAACCTAAAAAATCCCTAAACACTTCTAAGTTCCTGCGCACTTCAATCTAAAGTTTCCTCGCAAAATTTACAAACCAAACAACTTGCGGAAGTATCCACCCTTTTATCTTAAAAACTAATTAGATGCTTCCGGGCGTTTGCGTTGGTTGAACTTTCGTCTTACAGCTTTATCGGAAGCTTTCGAAGTTGCAAGAGCTCGCGAACAGTGACTTGTTAACTAAGAGATCGATTTAATTTCCAAAGATAGCTTTGAGGTCAAGATAGGATGTGGCATTCGCTTGCTCATGCATTTGTTTCTGTATTTTTTGTAATATAAACAATACTACAATTAAATCAAAGTATTCTGTTGTAACCTTCTGACTCCAGTAAATCAGCTCTTAGGCACCATAATATTGCATCGGGCTTACATACTTTTTTTAAAATTATTATTACAAACTAATGTATTCCAAGTGTCTGTCTATTCTAATTACAGGATCTCTCATTCATCGCACATCTTAATTAAAACTGTCTATGAAATTAAACACAGAATATTTTTCAGTCGCTTTTCAATCAACATATAGAAATGAAGGCACGTGAACTAAACTTAATCAATTCATGGCAACACCAAAAAAAACACATTCCAAATAGAATATCATTTTCCCGGATATTCAAAACTTATACAGGCAAAAGAAAGTCGTCCCAATCATGCAAAAAATACCTTATCGCAAAACCGTAAAATTCAAATCCTAATGTCGTTTCCATGGGAGTAATTTACCAACTTTTTAATGCAGTTCAACTAGACGCCACTACGAAGCGAAAGTGCAAAATTGCATTGGTTGTAGATTTCTTCGACTATGTATAAAAGTTTGTACCGCTAGTGAGGAGACGTGACTACCATATCGATAGAGGTTTAGAATTCTGTCGGTCGTGGCACGTATTCCGTGTTCGGAATTGGGGGAAATGTAATTTTGTTTACCTGGTTCCATAATGCGGGGTTTAAAGTGTGCTACTTTTTCACGCGTGCGGTTACGTGGACGACATGTTAAATTGAAGTCTGATTTAGGGTCGCGGAGATAACAATCTTGTATTTAAACTTTATGGGAAAAGTCTAACAACGATCCGCAAAGGGAAAGACGAGAACTTTTTCATCCGATAACTTTCCTCTCGGTGGCAATTTCCTTACTTTCTATTGATTTTGAACCAGGAAACGTTTATAAGGGCGAACTAATAGTATTTAATTAAAAAAGTTCGTGGCACGAAACTTGTTCAACGCGGCTTCGAGATACCTAATATTAATAGTTCTCCGAACAAGACTTCGTGATCATTGTGATCAATTAATAAGTTTTGTTTTTGATGTATATGTAGGTACATACCTACACTTTCTGAGTGGTTAGGCAGCGCTTTGAGGGATCCTTAAATTAGGTTAATCTTAACCAGAATAGCTTAATCTAGGTAGCCAATGATTGAAACAATTCACATTTACGTCTTTTGCATAATTTTGGTTTTTTTAACAGCAGAAGGACCGGTAGAACATTGCTAGCAAATAGGTAGACAGAAACGTGAGTAGTGAGAGGGGTAAAGACAAATTGACATTGCATCTTGTAAAAAAACGTCAATAATCTGGGATATTGGTGTTAGCTCAGACAATCTACCAATACAACAATCAGACTTTTTAACTAGTTGTTGAAGAAAGATAAATGCAATGCCCTTAAAAAGCAATAAGCAATATGTAATATATTTCCCAGTACGCTACAATATGGGGCTTTTTAAAAAGAGTATCATTAAATTTCTGCGAGACCAGCAACGCACTGGTGACGGCGTTGTAAATTTCCATGAGCAGCGGTGACCACTTCTCATCAGGTTCTCAATAAAAAAAAATACTTCTCAGAGCCCCGTGAGTATTAAAATAATTAGCCATTGCATAAAACGTCTAAATTGACTGCCACGTAACATACAGCCGCATTGAGTGGGAAGCGTGAGTATGTAAACTGGTCACTTCTCCTACCCCTGAGTATCAGCGTACTCCGCGCTAGACATCGCTCGAATGAGCAGCAAAACAACACCCTCTGCCCTCGGAAGAATTATTGCCGACAGCGCAAGTAGCCGTAGTGGCTGCATAACTACATGAAAATGGGGTACATCGATTAAAATAGATTCTGCATTTCCCCTCCTTGGCCAAAAGGCAGGGCGTGGGCAGGCTTGTGAAATTTGGCCAAACCCTGATCCGATAGGCCTTATTTAGGAAACGGCACGGCGTTTAATACCGCTATCTATTACTGCCCACTTTGATCTTATGAAGATTGATGGTGTAGATATGTTACATATCTTTCAAAGGGCATGAACCCATTTCATTATATCCAACCGAGAAGCCTCGATAGTCACTTGTTTTAGGTTTTAATTATTAGGATCACATGAATTAGTAGAAAAGGTTCCCGAAACTTTAAAATCCAGTAAAGCAACACGTGTAATTTCAATAAATTGTGCTTCGTCGAATCCAGTTGAAACAGAGCCATTTGACACCATCTGACAAATTATAGATCAAAAATGCCATTCCACCCAGTAAACTATTGTGTTTTTTTATGGCATAGAGAAGGCAAACGAGTCCCCCGGCCACCCGAAGTGGTATCTGAGACACAGATATTTCTGTAACCTACTTTCATGAAATCCAAACTTGGAATACTCCATCTCTAATGCATATAAACTATATGCGGCGGTAAAACTTGTCATTGATTTGCACCGAAAATGCAACGTAATGACCTAGTTACAAATAGTGCATCAGCGTAAGCAGAAACAATTAGCATATTACGCCATCACTGTAACAAGAATTATTAGATGACGCCACACAACCCACGCCAGACCTTGACTTGCACTTTTACTTTGATCATAGTTCGATGGCGAATTAGTGTCTACCAGTCGTAAACATTTCAATAACTCAGTTCGGTATTTAACATCAAAAAACGGATTTGTACTCGTATCCAAATTGATTAAATCCATTCAGGATTGTACACAACATTACGAAATACAATCAGGGACCCGAACCGCTTACCCTTTAAAGGGTTTTCGTTAGGGTATATTATTAACTGGTTTTTACAAACCCTAACGATGCGATTAGCATATCTTCACACTATACAATTAATTCAACTTAGCGCTTGCTAATTCCTTTAAACCATCGTTAGGCTTTCTTTACGCGCAGTCCATACAAAATATATTTGCAATACTCATCAATTCATTGGCTATCCACATAGGTTTGAACCAACTTATCACACGAATCTGCGAAACAGAGTCAACCGAGAGGGAGAATGGATAGGGTAACCATGAGTTAATTTACTAATGTTGGAATGTTTTATTGAATGTTATTTATAACTAATAAACATTATACACCACTACTAAACATAACTGCTAAGAGACCGGCGCAACTTTGAATTTGACGAGAGGATCGCGAAAAATATCAGTTTTCTCTTTCTTACATTTTTTTTGTTTTTCAAAAGAATTGTATACACCTATTATCCTATTCTATCAAACAACAGTGTCGTTTATTGCTTAAAGAGGCAATAAAAAAAGAAAATTTCGAATTAAGCGGGATACATTTAAATTAAATACCATTCGGGATAGGATAGGAAGTAAACATAAATCTCATTCAAGTAGAATGGCCGCCAAGACGCCAAAGGTCTCCTGCGTTTCAATTATTTACTGTTTAATTAAGGCGACGTTGTGAACTCACAGGAGCACACGGCAACCGGCAAATGTTAGCTCGGGCCAACCTCTGAGCGTTCTATAAACAATTCAAATGCCGGCCACTAAATAAATACAGCAAATGTACATTAAAAAATAAATAGGGGACAAACGTTTGATAAATTGACCTAGTCCTAAATTAAGCTCAAAAGTTATTTCGTGGTTATGATACACTACTATACAAGTAATGGAACCCGGAAACGCTTTACCAACCCTTCTGACCGTTTTGACACAGGTAAAGTTTGGTAATCTTAAAATAACGAAGCAAAACGGTACCAAACTACTACTATCATCGTCATCATCATCATCATGTCAGACGAAAGACGTCCACTGCTGGACATAGCCCAAGGCTCACCACTCAGACTGGTCTTGTGCTTTTCGCATCCACCGCGTTCCCGCGATCTTCACAAGGTCGTCACTCCATCTTATAAAGAAACAAAAAGTTTGCTAACTAAACGTTTGTCTTAATAAAACTTGACAAAGTAAAATGATGCCAAATGATAATTTGACCGAACGAATAAAATGCAAAATGTAAATGTTCCGAAAATTCGTTTGGGAAATGAAACTACTGCGATAAGTTTTTTGGGAAGTGAAATTTGGCGAAAAATGTTTTGCCCAAACGGCAGTACACCCTTTTTATGAACAAGAAGCGCCACGAGAAGCCAGCAAAGCCCATTTGGCGATATGAATGCAAATCATCACATGCTTTCACGACCAGAATACGAAACAATTCTAACAGACACCCGCATTATACGGGCATACGATCTTCTACATATTTCTATATGTGTACACACACGAAGGTAATATTTACGAGACATTAATGACTTGACCTATATCTTTTACAACCCAATCATTTCCATCCCTGTTCCTTTCTATAAAACACGGTTTGTTGTGGCATTATTGTTTACTGCTGGCACGCAACGCAACACGCGTTTGATGTCACATCACGTCTTGCACCCACGTAAACAGTCAGCAACAAAAAGCATATGTGAAATTACAAGGTATTTAAGGGGTGCTACCCAAATATAAAACTTTAGTAGTAAGAGTAGACGAGGCGGTATCTTCTCAAAAATTGCGGACCTATTACACACTTAGCTAACAATTATTTAGCTTTTTTTTCTGTTGCTTGCAATGTTGTCCGAGTAAAGAGAACACAGAGTTTGAGAGTGAGTTGTATAGAGTTCACAGAAAAACTTGCAGAAAAAAAACCATTATATTTTGCGCCGGTATTTTAAACAGGCCATATACCTACACATATTAAACCTCTAAAAACCACACACCACTCGTACCCTTCTTATTGCGTAAAAAATCCAACGCATGGTAAATAATCATCATAATCATTCAAATCGACTCCATGATATAAGAAACGAATCCCGTTCCTTAACCCAGCATAATCGTAAACGGCCCCATAGGTCTAATAGGACAATATTTGGGTCGTCCGAATCCGTCCTTCCGGCAGACCTTGCAAGAAAAGGGCTGGCGCCAAGCCAAAGGGCCCCGAATATTAACGAAAATATACCGTTACGTATAATGTTTTGCCCTAGGAAATACCAATATTCGTTGTATATTTGATTCATGAAGGCACAGCAATAATATTGACAATCTACCTTCATTTCAATCACCCATGCCACACAACCTTCCTTCCCTTATTTGCATCATGAAACAGATTAAAACTGAAGGAGTTAGTTCTGCTGCTGTGAGTACTGCTGTATGCCTGCCACGATGTCGAGAAGACTATGATAACCTCTCAATGAATTCATTTATTTTTTAAACAAAAGAAGCCTATTGATCTCGTCATTCATAAAACATGATGGAGACTAGGATCAGAAAGTGAAAACGTGAAAATTACAGAAGTTAGGCGAAGGAAGACCAGGACCAAGAAGAGAGATCGTAGAGATTGGGGTAGCCTACTCCCAGCAGCGGACGTCTATCCACTGACACGATTTACCCGAGATATGTTAGGATCTATCACATTCTATCACTAACTTTATTTCAAGACCCATCTACAATTCGAACCAAACGTGTCCAATTTCAACTATTATATTAGCTCTAGACAAAAGAATTGCTAAAACAAGGTTAGAGTGTATTCAAGATGCCAGATACAAAGGGAATATGTGAGCTCGAGCAAATCCCTTGGGAACGTGTAAATCCGTAGAACATGACCCGACTTGCAGAATGTTTCGACTAACAACTGAGGACAACTTTGGAATACGCGATGTGAGAACAACACGAGATATGAGAGCATTAGAAACATTTTTATTTGACGTAGAAAAGTGTCATAATGATGTTCTTTTATTGTTAATATCAAGTTAGGTGAAAGAATGATTTATGATGAAATTCCATTTGAAAAAGAGAATTTTGATAAGCTTTGTGTCACAACTCACAGTAATCAATCAACTATGTGGTACTGTATCCTTATTGTCTGTCTTAGTATGCAAATGACACCCGAGCGAGCACCTTACATGGATGACATGACACATTTTAGGCCAACAATAACCTAAAGCTAAATTATTTGAATGTAGTGAATAGCAAACTAACGCGCTTGACGACGCGCTGGCCTAGTTGGTAGTGGCCCTGCCCACGGAAACTAGCGGTCCTGGGTTCAAATCCCGGTGAGGGTAGATATTTGTGCGATAAGCACGAATATTTGTTCCTGAGTCATGGATGTTTTCTATATAAGTATTTATATCGTTGTCTAGTTCCCATAGTACATGCCTAGAGCTTAGTTTGGGACTAGAACAATTGGTGTGACATTGTCCTCTGATATTTATTTATTCTTATTTATTTATTCAGGGCAACTGTAACAATCACACATTTCAGTAAATGCTACACACAAATACAAAAACAATGCAACGCCAAAATGATGATAACCGCCAGAAACAAAACACATTCTACAGTCATCACGACTACCCAAATATTTTCCTGAAGTTGTTAGCTGTTATTATAAGACCGGAGCCCAAAAACTTTGTGTATGAACAAAAACGTATGAATATGCAAACACACGTCCTAGCTACCTACACGGTGAGGTGCTTTACACAATACGGCCCTTTTAAATTTTTTTGGATTTACATACGCTATTGGTGGTTACAGCTTCACAGTGCGGTGGAAAACGACCATGATCACTTGAAGTAATAAATGCTACTTGTGAAAGCTACGGAAAGTTCGTAAATCGTCGGATCTATTTTGATAAATTTGAGTCTAAATGTTCTTATATTTATTTACTCTAATTTTACTTGTGTCTTGCTGTTTGTAAGAAACTATGCTAGAGGAGGCAAACGAGCTAGAACTGATTGAAAGTCATTTCCGACGTCTATGGATGTGTTGTAAGCTTTTGAGAAGAGTTGGCTTGTCTAAAAATATAAATTGAGAAAAAATAGAGACGTACCGAATAGAGATCCACCAATAGTAGGTAATCGGAAAAAAAAGGCTAGAACAGTACAACAAAACGACATAGTACCCGCCCTTATTGTAAAACTTGTAGGTTCTACCGCGTAACGACACGACGACATAAACACCGTTGGTTCTAAACGAACTCAGTAAGGCATGCCGCGCTCCACGGCATTGTCCCGGTGACATTGTCGAACAAAAGGTTGCATCACTATTGATACAGTTGTTTGGAGGCGGCATGCATTGTCGTCGTTACACCCGTTACGACACTCGTAGTAAAGACGCACAGAGGTGGTAAGACCTTGGTCTTTCTTAAGATACGGAATCCACGTCAGTGCAACCACGTGAAACGGCATGACCACGACGTTTTTTCTTATGCTTTGGAGAAGATAAATGAGTACACAGGCCACACGATAGAAAGTGTTATATGATATTCATACCCATAGATAATGCAATGTCAAGACTAGAACCCTTCAAATGCAAGCCTTGCCAACCCTGAGGACTGGTTGTGTCATCCCTACACGAGAATATGACAGTGTGAAAACTGCTACTTGGCTGTAGGTTTTAGGATAAGATGGCGTTAGCGATCCGTACTTTGGGCTTAAAAATTGATAGAAATCGCCACAACACGCCAAACGCGTCGCGAATAATTCGTACACCTTTATATACTTGATATTTAACGTTTGGTAGGTCTCGGTAGCTCGTAAAGGCGTCCTTCATACAAAACATAGCGCTTAATAATAAGCTGCCTGATGCACCGCATGGTGCGACGCTGTAGACGACCGATAGCGTTAACGGGAGACTAGGTACAAAGGTGTATTCATATTGTTTAATGAAACATGAAAGGCATGGCAAAGACGGTTTTTTCCATTCCAGAATTTAAAAGTGTAGACGGAGCTCCGCCTTCGCCTCCTATTTCAGGGTCTGCCCTTTCGGTTGCTGCAAAACTAACATAACCTTATAGTTATAAATGGGAAAATTTGAAACTGAGAGAAATCCTAACCGGAAAATATGCAAGTGGAAGAATTTTATATTGTGAAAAAATGCGAATAGAAAATTCACGTCGGACAACAAAATATTAGTAAACTAGTAAAATAAACTGCGCAATACCAGATTTCCAAAAACACCAAATTTGAAATATTGGGCAGAGATAATAAATAATACCATTATCTGATTCCGATTCCGATTTTTCAAAATTTCTTCCTGGTTTAATGTACCTATAGTAGCAATCGTTAATTATTTGTATATTTACCGGTTTTTACTGTTCTTGAATATACGCTTGAATATAAGCTATGATCGCTTAGTGTGTTATCGTAAGGCTACATTTACAAAGACTTTTAAAATCTATAGAGAAAATAAAAGACTGAAATTATTTCCAAATTAAACATTTTATGCAACTCAAACAAGTTTTATTTCACTACAAATTTATACCTTTAATTACAATATTTTAACTCGAGACTTGTTCGGTTATGTGTTAAAGTACAGGAAGTAAAGATAACTGTGTCTGAGCACTGATGAGCTGATAACAAATATGAATGAGAGAGAGTACAAGCGTACATCATTAAATTCAAAATATGTTACGTTAATAGCTGTCATTAAATTTGCTCAAAGGTGTTAGACAAACAGAAAATGTAGGTCTAGACTTATGGCATTGAACGAACTTTAACAGCTGCAGCAATCAAAGAGATACATTTGTCTCATTTCAAATATTTTGACAGATTTTTACAGTTGCTAGATTTCGTTCAGTCATTAATAAAGATAAAAAAATAATAATGAGGAAGTCTAGATACTCGTACCAAACACACTAAACGTAAATGTGATGCTAATACTATTTATTTCGATGTTTTATGACGCCCCGGTGTCCCCGGGCGAACCAGTCCATTTCTACAGCAACTTAAACCTGGCGTGGCTCAATCACTGCACTCCTATTCAACAATAAATAATAGCGCAGCGTAACAATGCATTATCGAATTAGAACAATCAAATACCACATTTATCGTCGATCTAAGCCTATACTTAAAAATCAACGTATTAAGTGAAAAGGAAGTTTCCATCGATTGCCCAGGCGCATGTGGCAACAGAGGAAACTGATTATAATTGGCACGTGCATCCGTGCTATGGCGAAATGCATAGATTATTCGCATTAAGGATTGAACCTAGTGAGAAATATAACTGACACGCCTCAGCTGCGCACGAGTAACTACAAAACGCTTTGAACAGACAGAAACAAGGGGTTTACGAAATTGTTCTCCAGTAAAGTAAAGTTCATCGACAAGTGTTGTAGTCTTGTAGTCACCCAAAGTTTTAACCAGAAGGGTAAGATATGACTATAAGAAGAGAATTAACAACTGCTAAAAATATGTATAGAAGATAAATTCCAGAGCCTTTTCTTTCTTCTACTTCTTTAGTCGTTTACTTCATATAATGCTAGTTGTATCGACAAGGATGAAAGATTTTTGTTGCACCTACCGACAAACTAACTACTCGTTCTTCCAATGCATGAGACAAGTCTCACTTAATCTAACAGCTGTTCAACTACCCTTAAAACGACAAGTCTGGGGTAAATAGCTTTCGGTTGAGACACACATTTTGTGAAACCTTTACAACATGTTTTAGACCAGGGTATCTTAACCCGAGATGTCCTCTAAAGGTTCCATGATCATGTATGAGACGAGAGACCATGGCCTCTGCAATCCTTTTCAAAGAACTTCATTGGGTTTTTTTTATTACACTCGCGGTCAAATAATACGGGTCAGAGTGCGTTTTTCATACAAACGAGGCTATTTCGAAGCCTTGGTTCCTGGCCAAGGGTTGTTTTGAGTGAGGTTTCATAGTGGATACTTTGAGGTTCAATAGAGGAGGTCAGAAGTGCTTAAGATACCTAACTGATCGCACAATCAGTTAACACCACAGCGAGAGAGTTTGGATCAGCGTTTGGATTTCCTTACATTTTATTGCCATTTTAGATGTTTTTCTGAACATGCACGACTCCGGCGTTAACCGCAGACTCAATCAGTTGGGTATCCTAGGCACTCTGGAAGTCCTGTATCGATGCTCTGGGTATCCATCATCAGATTTCACTAACAGCATCCCCTGGCGAGGAACCAAGGCTTCGAAATGGCCTCTTTAGTATGAAAAACGCACTCTGACCCGTATTATTTGACCGCGAGTGTATGTGTTCTAAATGGGAACGTACAAAAAATCTAACCAAGAAAACATTTTGATACATTTTCAAGAGATAAAGTATAAACTAAACAGTATACCTGGTAAGAACCATCTCAGTTGTACCACTAACCTTTGCACTACTAACTGAGTTACGGTGTACTTCAAAAGCTGGTCTGGTCATAATAATGAAACTAAAGTAACTGTTAAATCTGTACAAACAATGAAACAGTTTTGCCCCGCGGAATAAAATCAACACTCGTTGCCGGGCTTGGTAACATTATGCTTTTACCGTTATGGGGTAAGGCAGGAGCTTACAGCGATGACACAGACTATAGTGAAGGAAAGATCAGAGTTTAATCCTGACATCTGTCATTCCAGTAAATTACGACCAAAAAAAGGGTAAAGGTAAATACCTTCTCTAGTTTCGATACTCTTTTGCTACATATAGGTACTGCTACTGCCACGCTAAGCAAAATAGCAGCACTATAAAACTCCTTTATCTACAAGTATATCATAAGTCCTCTATTATTCGTTCAAAATGGAAATTACCAGTATTATTAAAACCAATTTTACTATGAAAACTTTCTTGTTTCTGGTAGTAGGTAAAATCTGTACTGTAATGTTATTGCAGTATACATTTTGGTAAGGTTATGTGTTTAAATTTGGAACAGCTGTCAAAACTCAAGAGGGTCTCTATTCTAGTATTCATTCATAGATATTAAAACAGTTATCGACTCGAAACGTCAATTCAGTATGTTTTTTTAATATAAACCGCACGACTTTTGATATCGAGTGACTTAAGAATAAGGACTTCATTCGTTTGTGTATGTTTTTTTTTTTAATCGTCTTGACGTAGGATCGAATTGTCGCCATCATTATTTTCATTTGTTTGTTGGCTTTTTGCTGTGTTAAGAAAGTAGGATAATTCTAAGCTTATGATATGTGTGTAGATAAGCAGCCTCCTTAATTATTAACAGGAGAGGATTTAAATCTAATTTGGCAATTGAAAGGGATAACGTTTATTGGTTTATGAGGCCACTACACGAACGTATAAAAAAAAACACAATCAGAACTGACATTCAATGCCAAGACGTTTTGTGCGTCAAATTGGATCTGTCTCGTACTGCCTGCGTAACTACGTCATTATTCCATATTCGGATTATTCGATACTTTCTGAGGCAGTAATGAAGACAAGTTTCAAGCAGACTAAGATTAGTGTTAGGTAAAAAAACTCTTTTATATTCTAAGAAACTGTATTAGGTACTGTTGTCTCCTGGTTTGCGGGACAGAATAACAACAACAAAAAGTTGATCAACCCGTAAAGAACCATACAATTATAAATATAAGGTAGCATTACGACAACTATCAGGGTTACCACCAACCGTCGTAAGACCCCTTTGATTTGGACAGCCACATATATAATTTTTAATAGCGAATATGACACTTCCCAGCAAGCCTGGTAGAAGACAGCTTGAAAGTCGAAAAGCGCCTTACACCATATTATTATTATTAACATCCTTTTAAATATTGTTGATTAGAAGCGAAAGACATTTGTCAAGATCGTAGCAAGTGGAAAGAAGTGGTCTCTGCCTGCCCTTCTGGGAAACATGCGTGATTTAATGTATGTATGTCTGTGAGTATGTTTTTTGCTCCGCTTCCACGGTTCAACGACCAACCGATCGATGTGAAATTTGGTAAAGCGAATTTATATAGCTAGATAGAAACACATGTTATAGCGTGCATATATCTTTAAATCAAGGAAAATAGAAAAAAATCCAAGAGAATAGCGTATTTTTTTTTATTGACGTTTTAACAAGTGGAATATCCGCTGAAACGCCTTTTTGTTGTCGCTCAGACCACAGCCGAAGGGTCAGGGTCCCGCTCCGCTAGCCGCGCCGGCGCCGGCTCTGCGCTTTCTGCATACACCGTAATAGAACATGCAACCAGTTACGGGCCCTTTGACAATCTTAAACATTTAATAAGCAATAATTGGCCGTGTGGTGCCGTGGCCGTGTGGTGCCGGTAGAATAGAATAGCACCACCCCATATCCTCCCGTGGGTATCGTAGAAGGCGATAAAGGGATTAAGGGATTATTACATTGGAAAGATCTCCTCCGGGCGGGATAGGCGTCGTTAGCATTGGGCTGCTACCTATCTAGGAGAAGGAAAACTCCGAATTCAAACCCGGCGGGATAGGCGTCTTTAGCATTGGGCTGCTACCTATCTAGGAGAAGGAAAACTCCAATTTCAAACCCGACCCTGCAAAATGGACCATGCGAGCACCATTTAAAAAGTTTATACCCCAGGAGGGTACTGGCAATGCCAGAGAATCCCTCCCCAGGCCTAGCCTGGGCAGCCCTTCGTACTCTGGGGGGGGCAAAATAGTGCGCGTATGTTCGGATCCCTCCGGGGATCGGAACGGCGGCGATGCCGTTTGCCACGCGTCACGCTGTGTTCGCAGGGGGGTTGGCAAAAAGCGGGCCGCTGAAAGCCGCCTTGCTACGATGAATGTTTGTGGAGGGATGGAACATAAATTAGATGAGGTATGTATGATGATGAAAGCTAGATGTTCTATGTGTGACTGAGACGAAGAAAAAAGGGATGAGTACGTCCACACACGGAACCTTGACGGCATTGTGGTCCGGAGTTCCGGTATCCGAGCACGGTCGTCAGGGAGTTGGTATCGTACTCACAGAGCGAATGGCTGAATGTATGCAAGAGTATGAATGTGCGAGCCCAAGACTTCTCTGGGTGAGACTCAAGGTAGGTCTCACCCGTTTATTCGTAATTGGGGCTTATGCCCCAGATACGAATAAATCGAAATAAGAAAGGGAGGAGTTTTGGGAAAGTTTGCATGAGGTTTCAACAAAATGCAAGGAGAATGAAAGGATGATTTTGCTAGGTGATTTTAATGGTTGGACAGGCGTGCAAAGGGATGGTTATGAATCGGTACTGGGTAAGTATGGTGATGAGCGAGTGAACGAGAATGGCAAATGCCTTCTCAATGTATGTTTGGCTAAGAATCTCTGCGTGACAAACACTTTGTTTGATCACAAAGAGATTCATCAGTATACATGGAGACGGCAGAATGAGAAGTCTATGATAGACTTGACGATTGTGGATGAACGGCTGCGTAACAAAGTTGTAGATACCAGAGCATTTCGAGGAGTTAGCGTAGGTTCAGATCACTACTTAGTGGTAACACGAGTAAGGGGTCTGTTCACACGTTGGCGCCATCGTGTTCCCGTACCTACCACTGCGTTAGAGAGGATAAAAGTAGAGAAACTGAAAGACGAAGTTATACAAGATGAGTACGTAAGAAAGCTGAAAGATTGTTTTGAATGTGTCAATAAGATGAATGACAGTGAAGTTGAGAATAATGTTAATAATGTATGGGAGATTATGAAGAATGGCATGGTCAAATCGGCCACTGAAGTATGCGGTGTAGTCAAAAGAAGAAAAAGCAAGAATGAACGTCCGGAATGGTGGGATAGAGGTAGATGATGTAGTGAAAGAGAAGAAAAAGTGTTGGTTGGATTTTGTAGCTGTAGATCCAGGACAAGATCTAAGCGACAGAAAGAAAAAAGAGTATAATAGATCAAAGAAAAGAGTGAAAGACGTTGTGGCTAGAAAGAAAGATTTACTGAATGAAAAGTATGATAGGAGTTTCTCTGACAACTTCCGGTCGAATATTAAACTCTTTTGGAGCTTGATTAAATCGGCTCGGGGGAAATCAGAGAAAACTAAATTAAGCGCGGTGAGGGATGAGTCTGGAAACTTAATATGTGAGGAAGAAAAAATGCTTGATAGATGGAAAACTTATTTTGAAAGCTTGTTTGAATGCGAAGATATTTCTCGTGAGCCAGAAAGCATGAGTAAAGGTGCAAGTAGCGAAGATGAAAGTGTGATTAGTATGAGTGAAATCATGAAAGCATTAAAAAGTATGAAAGCGGGAAAATCAGCAGGTTGTGATAGAGTGTCGATAGAAATGCTGAGGAGAGGAGATGGCCTGGTGGGTAGTCTGTTGTACCGCCTTTTCAATGCATGTTGGAGAAGCGGCCGAGTCCCGGAAGATTGGGTCAAGGCCGTTATCGTCCCACTTTATAAAGGAAAGGGGTCACAGCAAGACTGCAAAAACTACCGCGGTATCAGCCTCCTTAGTGTTGTCGGCAAAGTATATGCGAAGATTTTAATTGAAAGGGTATTGAATGTTACGAATGACAAAATCTGGGATGTACAAGCGGGATTTCGAAAGGGAATGGGATGTACGGATCAGGTCTTTTCACTACGGTCCATCACAGAAAAGTTCTTGGCTGTCAACCAAAAGGTTTTCTGTGCTTTTGTGGACCTGGAAAAGGCCTATGATAGGGTAGATAGAAAGGAGTTGTGGACGGTGTTGTCTATGTATGGAGTGAGCAGCAACCTGGTGCAGGCTTTGAGGTCCCTTTATGAGGGCTCCAGAGCCTGTGTCAGGATCAATGGGGCATACTCGGCCTGGTTTAACATCTCTAAAGGTGTTAGACAGGGCTGTGTTGCCTCACCATGGCTGTTCAATCTATTCATGGACAGTTGTATGAGGGATTTGAAAGAGTATGATAAGGGTTTGCGTGTGCAAGAGTTGCTAATCAAATGCCTCTTATATGCCGATGATCAAGTTATACTTGCCCCATCGGTACTTGAGTTGCAGGAGATGTTGACAGTGATGAATGAGGGATTTAAGCAAAAGGGGATGAAAGTAAATGTTGCCAAGACCAAGGTCATGGTGATAGAGAAGGATGAAGAGATGACTGAGTGCGTGATAAATGTAAATGGCGAATTAGTAGAACAAGTGAGCGAATTTGTGTACCTGGGAAGTGTGTTTACAAGAGATGGTAAGTGTGAGAAGGATATCGAGAGGAGGGTAAATGCGGGGAATCAAATTAATGGGGCACTGTACTCCTTTGTGAGCAGACAGGGCGTTTCACAAAAAGCCCGGCTGGCTGTTCACAATGGAGTGCTGGCCCCTACCCTGATGTATGGTAGTGAATGTTGGGTGTGGCAGGACAAGCATGTAAGTCGTGTAAATGCAGTTGAAATGCGCTCTTTGCGTTGTATGTGTGGTGTGAAACTGATTGATAGAGTTAGAAATGAAAAAATCAGAGAGAAGTGTGGAATAAAAGAAGATGTAGTGACTAAGATTGAAAAGGGCATGCTTCGATGGTTCGGTCATTTGGAAAGGATGGATGAGGGAAGATTGACGAAAGAGATATACAGATCGAAAGTGTGTGGAAGGGTCGGAAGGGGCCGCCCTAGGCGTACTTTTTCGAATCAAATCGGAGAAATACTGGAAAAGGGCCGAATCTTAAGTACCCGAAACCGACGTGCGTGCATGACTCGATGTATGAATGTTGAAGAAGCGAAGGAAATTTGTCAGGATCGTAGCAAGTGGAAAGAAGTGGTCTCTGCCTACCCCTCTGGGAAACAGGCGTGATTTAATGTATGTATGTAATGTCCCCACTTATGTACATACATACATACATACAGCAAACTCTTTAACCCCAGCTTTTTAAGTAACGAAGGAGGCAGACGAGCATTAGGTCTGATCACCGCAATAACAGACTTCGAGAAAAGAGTCGTTTAAAAGGACTGTTAAGCTAAAAATCCGAAAATTAAATTTTTTGAATACGTTGCAGGTATTAGAATTTATAAAAATATTTCTTCGAAAAAAAAAACGCACAAACCAACTTTTTAATAACAACTACAACTAATTCATAGGGTGAGAAATTTGTATGGTTTTTTTTTTACCAGCTATGCGATTTTAGCGTTTTTTCACTATCCTCTTGAGGTCCGAAAGTCGTATGTATCGCTATAGTAGTTTTCTATAGACCACCGAAAATTTTGCTTTAAAGAGAAAGACGCGGACCAACGTCAATTAAGAGATAAAATAAAGGTAATACTCTACGCCTAGCCCAGGAGTCAGGTCGAATGTAGGTCGTAGACACGAATCGCCGCGTGAACCTAAATACTCAGTTTCATTGGTGGATAGTCCACATGCTTGTAGCAAACCATTGACGGGTTGTTATAACATTTTTGAGGCGAGAGCTATTGCAGCGACGCAATGTATCATGAAAAGCATGCGGGCTATCCGCGCAATTAAACTGAGCCTTTAGAATTTAGATCAAGATAGGCAAGTTTGATCAATCGAGTTCACTTTACCGAGTCTGGTTGGTTTGACCTTTAGGGACCAATAATAGTTGGTAGTTGGTGGGTGCGAAAAGCACAAGACCGGTCTGAGTGGAGAGCCTTGGGGGAGGCCTATGTCCAGCAGTGGACGTCTTTCGGCTGACATGATGATGATGATGATGAATAGTTGGTATTCTAATTAAGTGTGTTTGTCTCGAGCTTTGGCCATCTTTACTTGAGCTACATTATCAATTCTAATTTTGATTTTTTATTTGTAGGTATGAATTGTAAGTCTGCAATAACAGTTCACTCAATTCGTGGAAGCACTAATTCCAACTTAGGTACACAATATTCTTATCATGAGCGCACGCGCATATTTTAATTTAAGTCTAACAAGTTAGTCATAAAACGGATGTATAATTATTAGCCAGACCAAAAACTTTATCGAATTCGCTGAATTCAGCGACTTTATGGCAAACATGAAAATAAATGCTGATTTTTTTATGTACATTGACTAATATAGTGACAACTAGCTTTTATCCTTAACTCATTCCGCGTAAAAGTGGGTATAATTTTATTACTATTACCACAGGATATGTGTAAATTTCAAAATAGCATATATGACACTCCTCCAGTCTCAGACCTGTGACTATTTTATCTGGCATACGATCATAACCTCCCAAACCATGACCATTTGTTTTTATGCAAAAAATTACACACCCATTAAAAATATGTAGACGTAAAGAATTATAAATGAAAATAAAATCTTCACCTTCCGTTACATCAGGTATATATCTGTCATATCTCCCAAAATCTATATTCGAAGTTATATTAGCCCTATCTCTTTCTTCCAACTTCGTGATGACTAAACATAAAAAGAGATGATTATGACGATGCTACTTGTGTTTCATGATTACTGATTGAGAGGAAGAGACTAATTGATTTACAACTGCTTTTACTATTAACGTTAATAGGACAATTTCGTCGCATACCATGAAATCAAATATGATCATCAAATAATGTCATTCATGAGATTAATATTACGCAATTTCCTTTTTTATCCTGATTCAAGCGCCATTGCTTCGCTAGACCTAAATGTTCGTTTTGTTCAATTAAATTGAGATTAGAGATTTTATCAATACTTTCAATTACTTATATTATAATTATAAGAAAATATAGGTATACCACTGTATTTATGTTTTATTGTTGTTTGACCAGTTTGTCTGCGACATATGATTTGTTATTTACAATTCATAGTACCTATTATTACGCCCTTAGTATAATTTCTAAACTTTTATTTTTATTACTACTACTTATTAGTTCTTGTGAGTTTTGACACATTTTCCTGCTCAACTACACCTTAAATATATTTATTTTTGTTTTATGTGAGATTCATTGTTTTATATAATGCTAGGTTAAGTTTATTATTACGAGTATACAGGGTGTCCCAAAAATAGCACGTCACAGTGACACTGGAGATTCCCCAGCCTCAGACAAACCAAACCAGCCTAACATGACCTCAGTAAAAGTTGCACCGTTTTCGAGTTATACCAATTTAAAGATTTTTCCAATTTTTCACCTCTTTTGACATTGTAAGTGCTCGCATTTACTGGGATAGCTTTAGAATTTAGTTTTTTTTATTTGTGCGCATTTATGAATAGTTGATTAAGATGAAAGAAGCATTATTATGTCAATAACTAATGTAAAAGTTGGAAAAATACTGTAATGAACTTGACTTAAATTATCATCAACATAGTAATTTAAAGTTTGAACACCTGCCATAACTTTTTTTTACTACAAATGAAATGAGCAAATAACTTTAAAAACATGCGTGTTTTATGCCAATTCTAAAATGGTATGACACATGATATCTTAATGCATAAAAGTAAGAATTCGTATGACATTTGCCAATACGGATCCTAGGAAATCAATGCTAATCATCTAAAAAATTATCTTGTACTCTACGATATCTCATTTGTTTGTGCTCCTTTGAAGAATATGATTGATTTTTGGTTGACCTTGGTTCAAAGATAATAAAAAACGGGTTTAATTTTCATTAGTTTTTACAGTAAATGTTCGAATTGTTTCCCTCCGACTTTAAGGCACAAATGTCATCTTCGAATAAAATTTCGGTTTAATTTTCGTAAACTGGTTTCCGATATGTCTCGGGCCTATTTAAAAGTTTCTCTCTGTGAATATAATCCCTGTGTACTTACCTTCCTCACTCCAACATGGAGTAAGTAGATGTATTAGGCCGTTTTGCTGTTTACTGTGTTTTCTGTGTGTCATAGATAAAGTAGCTATTATTAAAATATTCCAGTTACAATGAAATTATCAATATACCAAATCTATGCCAGTTTTCTTTTCAACATTTGATTTAAATTCCGACATAGTTTAGTTGTAATATCTTTGCCTGACAATACTTCAAAATGTATGTAATTAGCTTAATAACTTGTATTATACCATTCGTCAACTATCGAATATATCAATGTTTGTACATATTTTGCTTATTTCTGACTACAAATACCCACAATTTGACATAATATAAAGATGTATGGCAAATTCCGCTGTTTTACTTATTATCTATCTACCCTCGCTATTTTAATCAAGTCATAATTAAAATCATTCTTCCAGTAACATAGTTATTTAGTTTCTATCTTTAACCTATTTTAACATCAGAAGTGGGATAACGAATGGCACGTTTTAACATTTAACTATATCATTTTCAGTAAAAGAAAAGATGGATCCCTCACTGCTGGAGAAATTGCTGACTTCTATCAAAGATGCTGTAGCTGGGAATCGTCGCCAAGATGACGTCGCGTTGCCAATTTTTGACCCTGCAAAGAACGACTCCGGGGCAGCAGGATGGTGTGACGAAGTCCAAACTCTTGGCGAAGACCTTGGATGGAGCAGCAACACCAAAGTAGCAAAAGCCGGTAAAGCCCTGCGAGGCTCTTCCTTATTATGGTTCGAATCATGGGAGCCCGAGAGTGGGCGAACATGGGCAAACTTTCGATCTGAACTGATTGACTTGTACCCTGAGAAGAAAAATTTAAGTGAAAATTTGAGTAAAGCGGTGTTATATAATTCGGATCAAGCTGATACTTACTGCGAGTATGCTAGGGAGAAGATTTTAGCTTATTAGGCAAGACTAAGATTGCTTTTACTGAGGCTCAGAAGATTGAATTAATTTGTGGTAGTATACGTGATATAAGTGTAAGGATGGCGTCTTTCAACAGCAATATCCGTAACACGTCAGAGTTAATTACCTTATTTTCTTCTTACATTAAGTCAAGAAAAAGACCTTATGAACAAAGTAGTTACGAGAATACCTCTGGGCCCAGCGTTGCCCTAAAACGTACAAGACCAGACATTCAATCTAGTACAATACCTAGAGAAATAAAATGTTTTCTGTGTGGGAAGGTGGGACATTTCAAGTCACAGTGTGTTAAAAATGCTCGTATTGGTGATAAATTTGTAACCAGGGATGCGAATACCCCGCAATTTAAATATTTATCGAACGAAACAAAAATTTGTTCCTTTTGTAAAAAAATTGGGCATGATGACTCTGTCTGCTATCATAAGAAACGAAATTTGATTCGCCTAACTGAAACTTCCCAGATTCCCGCACAGAAGACTGTTAACAGTTTGACAAAAGATGATTGACAATTAACAGAAATTAAGATTAAGAAAATTACAATTAAATCATTAATCGATACTGGGGCCACTTGTAGTGTTATCAAAGAATCATTGGCAAAGCGATTTGATTGCCCTCTCTCGCCTTGCTCCCAATATCTTGATGGAATAGGGAAAAACCGTGTTTTTGTATTTTCAACAATTTCGGTCCCCGTACAATTTGATGACATAACGATTGATTTAAAATTACATATAATCAAGGATGAGGATCTTAGTTATGATTGCATTATTGGAAGAGATGCTGTAAAATCACCTGATTTTGAAATTAGATCTGATTCAACTGGTTCTAGGTTAGTGCGAAAGTTTTCTCAAATTAATAATGAAGTAAATTTTGTGAAACCCTGTTCAGTTAGTGTTAATTTGACAGAATTAAATGATGTTACAAAGCATCTGGATCAAAACTTGCGAACGGAAATACAAAAAAATTTTTTGAAACACCCTTCGGTACTTCCATCGTCTGATTCACTTAGTACTGTTACGACTGGCGAACTTAATATAAAGTTAAAAAACGATGAAATTGTTAATTATCGTCCTTACAGACTAGCCCCTGTCGAAAAGGAGAAAGTTAAGGATATAGTTAACGAATTACTGAGGAATAAAATTATTCAAGAAAGTGATTCACCGTTTTCAAGTCCCGTAATTTTGGTAAAAAAGAAAAACGGAGCTGATCGAATGTGTATAGACTACAGAGCATTAAATCGAAATATTATCAAGGACAGTTATCCGCTTCCACTTATAGAGGATCAGATAGATAAACTAGGCAAAGCTAAGTACTTCATCTCTATTGATATGAAAAATGGTTTTTACCAAATACCAGTCTCTAAGGAGTCTATTAGGTATACTGCTTTTGTAACGCCCGATGGACATTACGAATTCTTAAAAATGCCTTTTGGTATATGCAATGGTCCGGCCGTTTTTCAAAGGGCGATTACAAGGGCAGTGAGACATTTAGATTTCCTTTTAGTATATATAGACGACTTGCTCATCCCGTTTCAATCTTTTAGTGAAGGGCTTGACTATCTTGAACAAACTGTAAAAGCTTTGTGCGATGCTGGATTTACTATAAACATTGACAAATGTAAATTTTTCGTAGAAGAGATAGAGTATTTGGGTCGTCATATCTCTAGAGATGGAATAAAGCCGAGTGATGGTAAAATTACTGCTTTGAAAAATTCACCAGTTCCTTCTAATGCAAAACAGGTTCGCCAGTTTATGGGATTAGCAAGTTATTTTCGGAAATTTGTTCCCAATTTCGCGTTTCGAACTGCTTGTATAACTAAACTACTGAAAAATAATCAAAAGTGGGAATGGGGATCTGAACAGGATGCAGCACGGAGCTATGTTATCCAACATTTAGTCTCAAAACCATTGTTATCTATTTATGACCCAACATTGCCAACAGAATTGTACACAGACGCTAGTGCATTAGGATATGAGGCCATATTGACACAGAATTTAGGCAAACTAACTCAAGTGGTAGCATACTATAGCAAAAGAACAACTCAAGCAGAGTCAAAGTATAGTTCTTATGACTTAGAAACATTAGCAATTTATAATGCTCTTAAACATTTCCGCGTGTACTTGTTAGGCATACACTTTACCATTATAACAGACTGTAATGCAATTAAAAGCACTGCCAAAGTAAAAGACTTAACTCCTAGAGTAGCTCGATGGTGGACGTTTATGCAGGATTTTTCCTTTGATATAATGTACAAGAAAGGTAAATACATTGGTCATGTAGATTTTCTGAGCCGAAACCCTGTAGAAATGTCGACATCGTTACCACTATCTGCTCCTTTATCTAACCTCAATAACCATGACGAAGTTTTATCTGACTTTACTTTCAAAACCAATTCAGTTTGTGTCATAAATTATGCCCAGTCATGGTTAGGAATAGCCCAGCAAACCGATCCAGAAACTCAATCCTTAGTTGAAAGAGTCCAAACCGGTACAATCGATACAGAACAATATTGCATTAGAAATGATTTACTTCATTATAAAATAGAACCTACGGCTGAGCCTAAACTTTACATTCCAAAAGGTAAAAGATTAGAGATACTACGTCTATTTCATGACGAGAATTGTCACGTTGGTTATTACAAGACGTTGGATAAGATTCTTGAGCACTTTTGGTTCCCGGGTATGGCAGCTTTTGTAAAAAAATATCTTTCACATTGTCTAATTTGTGTAGAATATAAAAGTCACGCAGGACCTAAACAAGGCCTTTTGCATCCTATAGACAAAACTCCAATCCCATTTCATACAATTCATTTAGACTGTACAGGGCCTTTTCCGCAGTCTACTGATGGTTACAGACATATTTTGATTATAATTGATGGTTTTACGAAATTCTGTATACTCAAAAAATTAAAAACTTTAAGTGCTGAAGAATTAGTCCCTCTCATTCGCGACACTATTACCGAATTCGGTACGCCTACTCTCGTTATAACTGACAGGGGTACTAATTTCAGTGCTAGTCAGATACAAGCATTATTTAGAGACCTAAATATTGAACACCATATGATTTCCACCGGTACCCCTAGGGCTAATGGACAAGTTGAACGGTATGTGTCAACTATTGTCAATATGTTAAGTTGTACCTGTAATGATGTGTCAGATTGGCCGAACGAAATATGGAAGGTACAGCAATCTTTGAATACTACGATTCAAAGCTCTACTGGTTTTTCTCCTATACGATTATTAATAGGATACAATGCAAATATTCCCTGTATACAAGCTAAAATATCTGAGGTAGTTGACGATTCAAATAATCAAAATGTTGACTTAAACTATGATCGAAATCAAGCCTATCGGCGTCTTCAACAAGTATCTGAAAAAATTAAAAATAAATTTGATACGGTTAGACGAAATAATAAACTATACAATGTAGGAGATACTGTTTATGTCAGCCAAGTTCATAGGCGACATAACAAATTAAGTCAAAAATATAAGGGTCCTTATGAAATATCGAGTTTATTGCCATACGAACGTTATCAATTAAGAGGCAGAGGTAACCTTAGAAACATCACTGTAGCTAAAGAAAAGCTTAGATACTGGCCAGGAGAATGGATAGATATTGCTGTTGGAAACGTTTCTGAATAATGGTGTATTTTGATTGTATTTTTTTTTATCTTTTGTGTTTTAGTGATTTGTGATCAGAATGATAATAATGTGATATGATTCGATTCTGCCTGACGATCTGTCGTCTGATATTGAGCTTGGAAGTCACTAGAGGCAGGTGATAGAGCTAATATGTCAGGGCGACAGGTTAAATCGAAAAGAAAAGAGACTTTGTAAATAACATGATTCGATTCTGCCTGACGATCTGTCGTCTGATATTGAGCTTGGAAGTCGCTAGAGGCAGGTGATAGAGCTAATATGTCAGGGCGACAGGTTAAATCGAAAAGAAAAGAGACTTTGTAAATAACATGATTCGATTCTGCCTGACGATCTGTCGTCTGATATTGAGCTTGGAAGTCGCTAGAGGCAGGTGATAGAGCTAATATGTCAGGGCGACAGGTTAAATCGGTTGTTATATGATACTCTATACGATACTGTATAGGACAGTCGGTAGTCTGATATTGATCTAGGAGGTCACTAAGGTGATAGGGCCAATATGACAGGACTACTGGTTAAATGTTAAATGAAGTACTTCGAGAGCGAAGTACATGTCAGTATGGCCGTGTCAAAAAAAGAGTCACTACTTTTTGTGGGTAGGCACTCCCGTACCATTGTAAGATTACCCACAGTAATATTTCTAAAATCCTAATGTAAAATATAACTTATGGATTAAGATAATCAATGTTTTAAATATAGGAAGTAATTTTATTATTTGATGTGTATAACTATTATTTAAACAATTGTTACAAAATATTGCTTCTATTTTGTTTGTAGATTTTTGAACGATAATAATTTCTTGTTAGATTTCTAAACGAAATATTTATTGGAATAATACTAGCATCTGATTGGTTGCAAACTATCATTGGTTGACATTTTTACTGACCAGTGATTGGCTATATCACAGTAATTTAGAGATTACCATTGGTCAATAAATGTATCAACTGTGGTTTGTTATTATCATGGTTTTGTGGCTTGTTATTGGTTGTAATGCAAATTGATTAGAGATGTTGATTGGTTTACAACCTGAGATTTCTATTGGTCTAATTTGGCGGGAATTTGTCGGGCAGAAAAGGGTATAAAAAGCGGTGCTCGATAGCATCGAGAAGTTCTTCTGCCCGGCGAGCTCCAGTAAAAGTTAAGTACCCATTATACACTTACTATCTTGCTCTTATTGTTTCTTATTGTGCCTT
Source organism: Acleris emargana (assembly GCA_927399475.2). NCBI lineage: Eukaryota > Metazoa > Arthropoda > Insecta > Lepidoptera > Tortricidae > Acleris > Acleris emargana. Next base: position 5,636,279 of record OV656858.1, read on the forward strand.
ACTATGTTTTATTGTGTGATGTTGCTGTGCAATAATCTTGTGACTATGACTGTTTTATGTAAACCTTCATAGCCTATTTAAAAGTTTCTCTCTGTGAATATAATCCCTGTGTACTTACCTTCCTCACTCCAACATGGAGTAAGTAGATGTATTAGGCCGTTTTGCTGTTTACTGTGTTTTCTGTGTGTCATAGATAAAGTAGCTATTATTAAAATATTCCAGTTACAATGAAATTATCAATATACCAAATCTATGCCAGTTTTCTTTTCAACATTTGATTTAAATTCCGACATAGTTTAGTTGTAATATCTTTGCCTGACAATACTTCAAAATGTATGTAATTAGCTTAATAACTTGTATTATACCATTCGTCAACTATCGAATATATCAATGTTTGTACATATTTTGCTTATTTCTGACTACAAATACCCACAATTTGACATAATATAAAGATGTATGGCAAATTCCGCTGTTTTACTTATTATCTATCTAACCTCGCTATTTTAATCAAGTCATAATTAAAATCATTCTTCCAGTAACATAGTTATTTAGTTTCTATCTTTAACCTATTTTAACACACGCATGTTTTTAAAGTTATTTGCTCATTACATTTTTAGTAAAAAAAAGTAATGGCAGGTGTTCAAAGTTTAAATTACTATGTTGATGATAATTTAAGTCAAGTTCATTACAGTATTTTTCCAACTTGTACATTAGTTATTGACATAATAATGCTTCTATTATCTTAATCAACTATTCATAAACGCGCACAAATAAAAAAAACTAAATTCTAAAGCTATCCCAGTAAATGCGAGCACTTACAATGTCAAAAGAGGTGAAAAATTGGAAAAATCTTTAAATTGGTATAACTCGAAAACGGTGCAACTTTTACTGAGGTCATGTTAGACTGGTTTGGTTCGTCTGAGGCTGGGAAATCTCCAGTGTCACTGTGACGTGCTATTTCTGGGACACCCTGTATAAGCAATATTTAGAAAACGACTGACTGTTTCTTGCGGCGTTTCTTCACAGCAGTGGTCTCTTGCGAAGCGCTGGTAGATTTTTGACGTGTAAAAGTGCCCGTGCGGCCTACTTACTGAATAAAAATCTTTTATCTTTTTATCTTTATCTTAATTGGTCACAGATGACAGCAACGTTGCTATTCTAGACATAAACGTCAGTTTTTTAGATTTCTCTATAGATGTTTTAAATTACTTATATTTTTAACATACATACCTACCGTTTTCACGCTTTAATATTTGTTGGCCACAGTTTGCCATAAAATTGGCACTTCTAAGTTAAATTTCAATCTATTCCGATTCTCCTTATATTATAACAGCTTCTTTAGTTTCGTTTTCCATCTTACCGCGCCATTTATTAGACCTTGCCTACCCCACTCTGGGAATGAAGGCGTGAGTTTATGTATGTATGTATGTATGTTAATCAAATAAAAACTCCCTTACTTACAGAGCTGATAACTATCGGGGGTTACCAGGGAAAAAAAGACAAGAACAGTCGATACAGATATGTACACAATTTTGCACCTTATATCAATTGAATAGGATAAAAAATGTAACACATCTTTGATAACGACTGACTGAACAATACAGTACTCTTAATAATCATTTTACAAATAAACATTACCGTTAACAATTTCATTCCCTAAAATAGAACTTGCCTCGTAATGGCCAAAGCCGTGTTCAGTACAAACGAGCAAAAGGGTTGGCGTTTTGGCACGAGGCGAATAATAATATACATTAATATTGATAGCATTGCCTTCCGTCGATTTGGGCACAGTAGCCGAAAAGATCCAGTAAGTAAAAACTAAATCATCATCATCATCATGTCAGCCGAAAGACGTCCACTGCTGGACATAGGCCCCCCAAGACTCCACTCAGACCGGTCTTGTGCTTTTTGCAGGTAGGCCTCCAACAAGATGGAGTGACGACCTTGTAAGGATCGCGGGAACGCGGTGAATGCAAAAACTAAATAAATGCAAGTAAATAAAATAATCCTTAGAAAATAGGCTAGTACAGAAAAATATAGGAAGCTTCACAAGTCGAAAATGATTACAAACAAGAAGTCTGATAGGTACGTGTAGTATGTACCTAGTCTTAGATGCTGGACCTTGATTCTAAAATAACTCTCCCGGCCGCTAGACCAACGATGTCTAGTGCGTGAAACGTGCTAACAAGAATGTTAAATAGTTCATACCACGATGGCCAGGCTGCTTTCTAGGATATGTATGACATAGAGCGGATCAGGAATAGGAAGGCCCCTTCCAAGGTTGAGTATAATTTTAAACCTGGGCTTCTATTATTGACATTGAATTTGAAGCGGACAATATGGTACGAGCGTTACATACCGCGTGGACCAATAATTGCCCGGAAAAACGGGTGCTAGCCAAGAAGATACCCTGGTGGAACCCTGAGATAACCGAAATCAGAAGCGAAACAAGGGCGATCTTCAATGATGCGAAGGCGACGAATGACTTTAGCATGTACGCTCACAAGCTCACAGAGTATAACAAAGCTGTAAGGAAAGCAAAAAGGAGTGCGTGGCGGAACCACTGCAACCAAATAGGCTCGATACCAGAAGGTATGAGGCTCACAAAGGCACTAGCAGTAGCAAGGTCAACTCCGTTAACATCAATAAAAGATGACAAGGGAAGTATGACTGTAACGGGTTTAGATACCCTGGAAGTTATGTGTAGCACACATTTTCCCGGCTCCATTATACGTGAAAGCGAAATAGACAGTGTACCAATCTGTTTGTCAGAGCAGACAGCACGCACAACAAGACACAATTGGGACACTGCCAAAAAGGTAGTAGACGATTGCAAGATACGGTGGGCACTATCCACTTTCCAACCGTACAAAGCACCGGGCCCGGACGAGGTATACCCAATCCTACTGCAAGAAAGCGCAAATATAACTGTACCGCATTTAAGCAGGCTGTATAGAGCGTGCTTGGCCTTTGGGCACGTTCCACGCGTTTGGAGACTTGTAAAAGTGATCTACCTGCCAAAACCTGGCAAAGCAGATTACAGCGATCCCAAATCATACAGACCAATAAGTCTATCATCATTCTTCCTAAAAACACTGGAGAAGCTGGTAGACTGGCACATAAGAGATGGACCTCTAAGGCGGTATCCGCTGCATAAAATGCAATGCGCGTATCAACCGGGTAAATCCACAGATACTGCAATTCATTTTGTAGTGAATAAAGCTGAAAACGCACTAGAGAACAAAGACATATGTCTTGCGGCATTTCTCGATGTGGAGGGTGCATTTGATAAGACTACGTTTGAAGCCATAAGCACAGCAGCTGCTAGGCATGGCATTGAACCAACCATTTGCAAATGGATAGGCAACATGCTAAACAGTAGACTTATAAAGTCAAGTCTTTTGGGCGATGTCCTATTCGCCACAACGACAAAAGGGGGGGTTCTCTCACCGACTCTATGGAGTCTGGTGGTAAACTCACTCCTAGAGGAACTCAACACAGGCCCACTACACACGGTTGGGTATGCAGATGATCTCGTGATACTTATCAACGGGAAGTTCCCGGAAACAGTATCGGAAATCATGGGAAATGCTCTGGAAAAGGTGGAAAGATGGTGTATTAGTCATCAACTATCCATCAATCCCAGCAAAACTGTAGTAATTCCATTTACTAAGAAAAGAGACCTCAAACACATTAAACACCTCAAGCTGTTTGGTAAGGTACTAGAATTTTCAAGTGAGGTAAAATATCTAGCCATAATACTAGATAAAGAGCTCACTTGGAAGAAGCACGTGGACAACGCTATAACAAAAGCGTTGAGAGTGTTCGGAATGTGCAGATCAGCATATGGTAAGACATGGGGCCTTAACCCTAAAGTACTGAAGTGGATCTATACCATGATGGTAAGGCCCATAATCATGTACGGCTGCTTGGCCTGGTGGCCAAGAACAATTTTAAAAACATGCAGAGACTCTCTGACCAAGGTGCAGAGGGTGGCCTGCATGGCTATAACAGGGGCGTTCAGAACGACGCCAACGGCGGCAATGGAGGTCCTACTAAACCTACCACCACTGCATATCGCCATACAGTCTGAGGCGTGCAAGTCGCTGCAGAGGTTGGAAGAGACGGGCCTATGCAACGATGCAGCGCTTAGAACCAGACACACTAAAATGGCACACAATGGTTCTCTAGACAGAATACTGACGATGGGTTGCGACAAAATGCAGCCTAAGTATGTATTCCGGAGGAACTTCAATGTCCACATTCCGACAAGGGATGAATGGATGGATGGGTTGCACCTATTAGAGGATGACGACGCGATATGGTATACGGATGGCTCAAAAATGAGCTCCGGTACGGGGGCGAGTATTCACGCCAAGGACTATAACAGCAGCATAAGTATGGGCAACTACGCAACGGTCTTCCAAGCGGAGCTATATGCGATAATTGCCTGTACGCAAGAGAATATAAGTAGGACTCCGCAGGGTAGAACTATCTATATTCTAAGTGACAGCCAAGCGGCACTTAAGGCGCTGACAGCGCCTAAAGTAGACTCGAAACTAGTCTACAATGGCATCCAGGCCTTAAACAGGCTTGGTAGGAAGAACAAAGTGAAACTGATGTGGATTCCAGGACACGAAGGCTATCCCGGAAATGAGGCCGCGGACGAGCTGGCAAGGGAAGGGTCCAAGGGCGCATACGTTGGACCTGAACCATTTGTGGCACCGTCACCGGGCACCATAAAAGCAGCCCTGAACAATAACACCCTAGTAAACCACCAAAAAGAGTGGAAAAATACGGTAGGCTTAGGGCATGCGAAGCTCTTCATAGAAAGAGTTGATCAGAGCTGGACCAAAAAACTTTGGAAACTCAGCAGAAGACAACTCCGATATATTGTCGGAGTGTTCACCGGGCACTTTGGGGTCAAACATCTCCTAGCAAAGATGGGCCTTTATGACAATACAGATTGTAGAATGTGCGGCGAAGAGGCGGAAACAGTGAAACACTTAGTGTGCGAATGTGATGCCCTCGCCGGAGTAAGAATGAAAATCCTCGGTTGTGGCTACCCGGAACCAAGCGATTTCAAAGCCTTGCCATTGCACTCCACTATCCGGTTTCTGGAAGGGGTGGAGGCTGCATTGGATTAAGCGCTAAAAGATGGGTAATTACACAAAAGATCCCATAGGGTCGAAGTGTATCCGTAAGGACCCCATATACAAGATAAGATAAGATAAGAAACCTGGGCTTACTCTAAATACATGACCTGTCATCCCCCCAATGTGATAACAGTACCCATACTATGAGTTACAATTACCGTACTCGCTCTGGCGAGTCTAATGCTCTGTCCCCTCGCACTCTATAACAATGCGAGGGACATAGCATTGGACGCCGGCGAGTACGGTAATTGGGATTGTTCATATTTTTATAATTACTCCAATTCGAAAACCATTTCAAGGAATAGGGTTTTAAAGCCGTTCTGCATTATTCAGTTTTTGATATATTACTCTGTTTCGGATATTTCGACAAAAGTATATTTAACCTTCGTTTGATTTTCATTTTCGGCATGAAGCTTAGGTATATCTTACGGCTTAGGCGAAAACCGCTTGAAATAGTATGTTTTAATACACTATTTCAATCACTTTTTATCATTAGTTTTCATTTAGTTGTTGTAATTTCTTAGAAAATGCCAACCCAAGTTTAAAATAAACATGTCATTTATAAAATGCCTGTTAAATAATTAAAGATATTTCAACAAAACTATTGGGTCAAATACAAAATTAATGAAATTGGATTCTTAAAATTACCTATTCTTTCGAATTAGAATATAAAAACCGGGAGTTATTTTTTTGTCCATCCCAATTGTAACTCATGGTAAAGGAACTGTTCAACACATCAAACCACACACATTGGAGGCGTTCAAGAAAAAAAAAATATCTCTAAAACGCTGGGAAAGGACCGACGACAATCCTTGGGGCCTAGTCAAATGCATAACGCTAAGATAACGTTTTTTGAAAAACGACAAAATGTATAGGATTGACGTAGGATGATGACAGATCGCGTGACAGCTTATGTCAACTCCATACATTTCAAGTCCATAGAAAACCGAAACGTTTACAGCGTTTGCATTTTGGCTACCCCTTACGAATTACCAGTGTTTTTGAGAGTGATTAATTTTTATTGTGTAACCTGCATTGCGCGTTTGCCTCCCTCTGATATAACAAATACCTAAGAAAGCAATCAATGTAATACAATAGTGTTCGTACTGCCTGAATTTACTGTGTATAAATTGGGCGTCGTAACATTGGACACAAATTGGCCTCCACACTGTTACGAGCGTTGTCCATGCTGCATTACCCTTTTATTGTTAAGGTCAGAGATATTACCATACCGTCCAGGGGTTCCACTCGTCATTGTTTCAAGCGATATGATACATATAGCGTGTAGCGAGATGGTATGTCAAATGTATAGCTAAATTGTTAAAGCCTTGCGTTTGCACTGCATACGTACCTGTGTTAACTTGAACAAATAGATAATAGCAACTGACATTTAATCTCACCGTGACCATCAATTTAGTTCTGAATTATTTTTGTGTTAACTGGTGATGTAAAGTACCCTAAAGATGTTGTGTAGTTTAGCGTCTTGTCACATTGAACGTCTAATTAAACCGAGAATGACAATTACGATTCAGTGAATGTCATTTACAATGAGAAAGTTCTAACGAGGCTAACATTGTTGGTAACATACTGCACAGTAATTCGTCTCCGGCCATTTATGAGTTTCTGTTACCTATTGCCGCTCGAACGCTAGGGTTGTGTCCGAATTACTGTTTATATTGTGGTACAGGTAGAGCAGCTGTTAGCGGCAAGAGTGGATTAATTATCGACCAAAGCAAATCAAAACCATCGCAACGTCTTACAAAAATAACATCATCAAGTAGAGCCAGTTAAAACGACCCGACCCTTCAAAGAAAATCCCATAAGCTTATAGGTACGCAAATTGCGGTAGCCACGAGACATTTAAACTTAGTCGAGCTATACTTAAGGGTAATTTTTTTATCACGGTCACGGCCTTTTCTATTATTCCACACGCTATTATACAATCTTAAACGTGTGTGAAACTGTAAAGTGACGGATGCTGCGTCACATCAGTGACAGGAAGCAAAACGCTAAGCCCAGTGAGGTCGACGCACCCGCGCCCTGGTGTTGTCACTGTAGTCGATATAATTAACGGTTCTTTTTATTTTTATTATTTACTGCAAATATTTTTGGGAAGCTCCCTTACTTGTAACTTCGAATTATTCAATGGTTGCATTTGAACACGACACGACTGTACATTGAAATCAATAAGAGGGAAATTTAAATTTTTCCGATTTTTCTTCTGTTTAACGCAGAATCTTCTAAATTCTTACGGGTTACTACTAATCATTTTGTCAAGTTTTTTTTTCAAGTAATAATATGCAGTGTAGTGCTAGTAAATAAAGGCAAATGAGGTCTATTTTATTATATAACTTGTTTATGTGTAACCTTTCGTGGTTTCACCTGGTGGTTCCAACGGGAGACCAGCGTATAATTTACGAGTAATGCTAGCAATACGCTGAGTTGAACCATTTCGTGACTCTTTATGTGCGTATTTGTCTGCCCTTTGTTGTTACTTGTCATAAATAATTGATTTTTGAATTCTTTATTCTTGTTGTAAGTTTATTGATATCGATATAGCATATTATCGTGTTTCGATATCGATAAACAGCGATACATATTATCTATCCAACACTAAAAGCGCGCGCGTGACGACGCATCTTACGATCTGCATCACGTATGGAGTCATCTCGCGTGTTCACGCTACCCTAACCATGGGGTAGACAGACAGTCCTCTTGGATACCGTAGTATCTAAAGTAATGCGGTTGGTACTACTAATGTGGTCACAGCTGACTTTAAATTCATAGTAAATAAAAAGAACTCCCGTGTGGTTGCCGGGTTAAAATAGTGCCACTCCATGTCTCCCCGTGGATGTCGTAATAGGCAACTTAGGGAATATAGGGCTGTAGTACTGTTAGGCGTTGGGCTTGCAACCTGTCACTAATATGCTGGTAAACATCTTAGCCTATTTGTGCAAATTGGGGTTACTGAATTATCAACAACTTTTTAAAGTTGTAATTCTGTAGCTCTGCCTAGCCCACTCTGGGATTACAGGTGAAGGTATGTATGTATAAAAAAAAAATGATCGTTATGGTAAGTGAGTGTTAAATAAAAATAGGCAGTTAAATGAAATTATGCAAAAACTTTTTAGAGTGATTGGAGCGTTCCTGTGGGACGAGCGAGATACAACTTCTACTCGGAAGGTGATGGAAGAAAAGCCTTAAAACTTTTAGGTCGTTAGCATACGAGTCCAATCAAGATACCCGATACTTTCCCAAACCATGCCATGCCACATGTAGGAGTGCCCACTTTCAAAATCAAAGGGGGTGCACACAAAGCAGTATGCACGGGAGTGCGTCTTTTGTGCGCATGCATTCGTCTGTAAAGGTTTTTTGTTTAAAAAAGGTTTTTGTTCGTTTGGTATGTTTTTGACGATTGAATTCACGTTTGAGTTTGGTTCAATGGTTACGATTGTTTTGTATGTTAGCCATTTGCTTTTTGATTTTGTGAATATTTTGATTATACTCGGGACGTGAGAAAAATTAGAAAAATAAGAAAAAAAATCTTGCAAAGCATAAAATCCTGGTACCAGTACAAGAAAATTGCAGAGTTGACAAAAGACGAGAAAAAAATCCTTAGATCTTAAGTTTGATACATTTTTATTATGATAACTCTTAAAGGTCTATGAGCGTCGATCAGAACTTAAAATGATCGTTGGTCCGTCTAATTTAAAGCATATTAGGATGGGAGGGTTTAACGGACATTAGGTCGCATGGAATTTATTTTTTACTTGTACTAAGTACTTATTGCACGATTTCAAAATCTTGATTTGGGTTTTTCAGACCAGATGCCTTTGAGAGAACATTTCGATGCATCAAAGTTTACGCGTAAAACGATACATTCTTTAGTGGCTAATTTGGATTTATTTTGAATGCGTTAATATTTTTGAATCGTGGTGTAATCCAATACATTGATGGATTGCTACGGTATGAGTTAGATATCAAGTTTAGGTGTCACAAATTAAGGCAAAGGCGTACCGCAAGTTAGCGTTCTTTACCAGTATCATTAAAATCTTAATTAACATATTGGAAAGTTAAACCTATATTACGGACCGGTATAAAAGGGTTTTTTTTGTCCCTTAATTTATGTCAAGTGTCCCACACTGAATACAATAGTTAAAGCATTACAATAAGTAAGTAAGACGAGTAACACCATATATGAATTATCGTAAACTTGAAACTACAGCAGTAATTCAAACTAGACATAAATCAGAACATAAACTAACTTATTTATTACAGCAATGCGCCTAGCGGTCATTAGGTACTGAACACCAGGACTTAACTTTATAACGTCTATCCTTCCTAACGACAAATCACAACTTTATGCCCTAGGATACAAAACTACGAGTGGCTTGTATTGAATTTGTTGTTATATACAGCATTATGCTTTTGCGGTTCAAGTCTATGGAGTGTTGTATTCCTTGGAGAGTTCTCGCATCCAAGAAACTAGGCTGCGAGATATTTTATATCCGTATCCTAATTAGCTAGGCCTATTGCAGTTCCGCCCGGGTTTGATCTCCGTGAGGGTAAAATATATATAATGAGAAATAACTCGTATTCATCATATTTCCTATTAACTATCCTACTAATAATTTCAAATTGAAATTTTGCTGAGAGGATATTTAATTAATTGCGCATACGAAATACGAATGAAATTTGACATACAAGCACTCCATATCTCGGATTAAAACATAGAATACGAAACCTTCTTTGACCTTCTTCCTTCTTTGATGTTTTTCATTTTACGTTATTTTGTGGTGTGTCACTATCCGTCACTTCACCAAGCGGTTCCAACGGAAGACCAGTGCTGGCTTTACGGCTAGCGAATGCTGAGTTGGGACCGTTTCGCAACTGTTTCTCTGTCTTGTTCTTTTTGTATCTATGTACCTAATGTGGTTTTGTATTGTTGCGAATAAATGTCTCTTTATCTTTATCTTTAAACCTTGGAAAATGTGATCGTAGCAAGTGGAACGAAGTGTCCTGTGCCTACCCCTCTGGGAAATAGGCGTGATTAAATGTATGTATGTATGTGTTCCCGTGGGAAAAATCAGAAAAATATGAAGACCTGCGAACACAAACAACCACAAACACTCGAGCTCATCACACAAATATTGACCTTTGGGATCGCGACGGCTAGCTTCATGGGTGGTAAACGCATCTTACGAGGGCGTGTCCTAGGCGTTCGTTTAAACGAGAACAGCGTCTACATAAGCATCGATTTACAAGGAAAGGTACCCAACTGTCCTAAGAGTAGTCTAAAATAACGGAGACGTATTTTTTTTTAGCTGCCCAAACTCAACCTATTCGGAGAAATTGTCCTCCAAAGTACTAAAAAGTAACCATAACCTTTCAGTTCTGTAGAGAGTTTTCTAAAACAAATTGCTTTTAAAAAATAATTACTGGCTTGATAATATGTTAGAAAACATGAAAAAATAATGGACCCGTGTTTTATTATTTGGGCTCAAACTTATATTTTATAAAAAAAACCCCTTCAAAGTTTCATACTTCCCACTTCACTTTTTTTTAGACTACTCTCTAACATATACAAATAAATCAAATCGGAGCCGGACAGTTGGGTACCTTTCCTTGTTAGTGAGTAGTGACATTGTATAAATAATTGAAGTAGTTTTATGGCTCTTTAGGAGTTCCTGATACCTATTGCCGCTCGGGCGCTAGAGTTGCGTTGATGCGTGCCGCTACTTAATACGCACGCAGCCAAAGGCGGCGCGAACCGACTTAGCGTGACTTGTTGTTATGCTTTATGGTGGCTCGCGTACGGTCGAGGAACACACACATGTAAGCCCAGGCACATACACTGTGTCATCTCACAGTACCGCAGGAAAACGCATCGTAAGAAGGCAGCGTCCTACCTAGGCGTACCTACGTAGTAAACGAAGACTGTACCTACATAGGTGTCGTCATAGTCAGCAGTGACGTCACAACGAGCTGAGTCCTCGAGTCAGATGTGGGTGAACGCGCTGCCAAGAGACCCTTGACGCGCTAGAGATGGGAAAAACCGTTACATTTCAACCACCGCGACTGTCATTCCTGTTCCAAAAAATCACTGTGAAATATCACCGTGACTGTGTCCTCCTGTTACTTACATACATACATACATACCTTCACGCCTTCATTCCCAGAGTGGGGTAGGCAGAGCTACAGAATTACCAACAACTCTAAAAACTGGTTGATAACTCTGTAACCACAATTTGCGCAATTAGGCCAATTAGGCTAAGATGTTTAACAGTGTATATTAGTGACAGGTAGCAAGCCCATCGCCTAACAGTACTACAAGCCTTTATTCCCTTAGTCGCCTCTTACGACTTCCACGGGAAGACATGGAGTGGCACAATTCTAAGCCGGCAACCACATGGCACTCTAAGCCGGCAACCACACGGCACTTACTTACATACGGACCATGATATTACGTGATTTTAGTTGCACCTGTTAATCACAACACGTAGAAATAGATATAACCGTTGATCCGTAATAATAATAATAAAGAAAAACCCAAAATAGCGTAAAAAATAAATAAATATACACACAAAATAAATCTAACCGTTAATCCGTAACCTTGGAAAAACGAATTGAAAGTAAATTTGAAGTATTAACGACCTTTTGTTTCCCTAGATGACGGTGGGAACACTCTCTAATCACTTTCTTAGGAAGAATAGGTCGATGACAATGACTGGTTAGATATGTGTCGTTTGTATAGAGTAAGTTATGATGTAGGGATTGAGAAAACTGCGAGGGCAAAGACCAGCTATTTAATGGAAGCTGAACACGCTAATCTCTACATAGCATTAAACAACGTCGCTTTCCGTCGCCCGTTTAAACGGTTTTTTTTTTATGGCATAGGAAGGCAAACAAGCACACAGGCCACCTGATGAAAAAATGACAGTAGTGTAAGCCTATGATCCAAAGGCGGTCAAAACGAAATGGATTTTTTGTTCTTAGACTAAAGACCAAACGGAAATAATAATAATAGTAGGTACTATATTTTTATAAAATAATAACGCCATACATTCGCGAAATGCCCACTCGAATATATGATAACTCCAATGAATCAGACAATGTCATGACTCTAATCTAATACTGCGAAAATTGCAAAAAACGTAATTCGGAAGCAGATAGAAACATTGCCAAACGAATATTCCCCAGCTTCGATGGAAACCCCCCAAAGATAATATATTTATATACAATAAATTCGAATCACTACGCAGATACAATTGAACGTAAAGCGGCCCATTTTCATCGTTCTACAGAATATCACTAAGTCACGAAATCTATCCACGATTTTACAAACCGTGCAAATCAACCAAGTTATAGAAACTATTATCAGATCAGAAAAAAAACAAAACGTAGACGTCGACAGTATGAAGTTCAACGGTCAAGTTTCTAAATCGTGCACGTGTAAAAATACAAGCGATACCTGTTCAAAAAAAAAATACATTATTTCAATAAGTCCTAAAATGCTTAATTTTAGGTCAAACACGTCACGTCAAGAATGAAAACAAAAACATGTAACTAAACTTTAAACACTATCAAAATCAATAAGGAGAACTTATTCTAATATACGATACGATACGATAACCTATCGTCGGTTAAATTAGCAAACCTCGTAAGTCCATTTTTTGCGAAAATCGTTTTTTTATTGAATCGTGTAGCCAATCACCAAACACATCGATCTATATATTACATTCAAACGTCAAATAAACCGTTATTTAAAAAATCTACAAAAAGAAAACCTCGTAACTTTAAGCCGCCATATGCCGTAATTTTGTTTTTAGTGTCTCCTGTAAACTTGAGTCAAATGGACTAACGAGGGTTGCGAATTTAACCGACGCTATGTATTTTAACACCTAACGGCGTATCAATCGCCCGGAGTCATATTATAATATCATAAACATAAATCGAAACGAACGAACGGTATTTTTCTTCGAAACGCAGGCAATTTGCAGGCATATTGCACTTCCTAGAACTTAAATTGACAGCAATAACCCGGGACCTGAATACGAATCTGTAAACTATTGGAATTCTAACCTCAAATACGATGTATATCTGCGCAAAAAAGATTTTCAAAAAGATAAAGGCGCTGTTCGAAATGAAATTAAAAAGTTTAGTTATTTATTCATCAATGTAAATTACATTGAGATCGTCAACGTAAATGATAAAAAATAGTACAAATAAAACTTTAATAATTCAGCGACACGTTATCCTCGGTAGTTGGTAGTGACCCTGTCTACGAAGCTAGCGGTCCCGGGATCAAATCCCAGTATGGGCAAATATTTATGTGATGAGCGAGCGTGAGTATTTGTTCTCGAGTCTTGGATGTTTTCCACGTATTTAAGTATGTATTTATCTATATAAGTAAGTTTATCATTGTTTACATAGTACTCATAGTTAGTACAACCCTAGAGCTCAGTTTGAGAATAGGTCAACTAGTGTGAGATTTTCCACTGTTATTTGTTAAGTTATTTAAGCATTTATTTTTATTTAATTAACTAATATGAATAAACAACTAAATGGTCACTTATCAGCTGTCGAATGACAAAAACTGTTACAGTCTTACTGAATACATATTACTTTACTTGTGGGAGGACCTTGTGCAGGGTCCGTCCGGGTTGGTACCACCATCTTATCCATTAACCTACCGCCAAGCAGCAGTGTTTGCATTGTTGTGTTCCAGTTTGGGGATAAGACAGCCGGTGAAATGACTAGCATAGAGGCATTCCATCTTAGTCCTCAGGGTTGGCAACGCATTAGCAGTCATAGGATTGCGGTCTTGTGAATGCGAATGTCTATGGGTCACAGTTTCCACTTACCATCAGGTGGCCTGTGTGCTCGTTTGCCTTCCTAAGCCATAAAAAGAAATATGCAAAAAATAAGATAATCTATACGTTATGATTTTGTCCATCTATTCTCTTTCCCTTGGCAAAGCAAGATTTAGACGAAAATACCGCTACTATAGAGAAAACAAACCAAGCGCCAAATGAAAGTTCGATAGAATGTACACAAGGATTTTAATCAGTAAATCTCCAATCAAAACTCGACCGAGAAACCTCACACGTTCAGTCAATAAACAGGAGCAGTATCGTAAATAACCCGGTCTTTATAGCCGACTACAAACAATACGTGACGGCTGCCGGTATTACCACATTATTTTCGGGGATTACGATACAGAATCAGAACTGAACTATGATTTGTTTGTGTAAGAATATTAAGGAGCATGCAGGAATGAAAATGAAAACGATACAGAAACTTTAGTAAGATAAAGAGGAAGAGAATGATAACGATAGAGCCAGTAAAAGAGAAAATACTGATAACGGGTATGATGATAAAGATAAAGATAAAGATAAAGACATTTATTCAGTAAGTAGGCCGCACGGGCACTTTTACACGTCAAGAATCTACCAGCGCTTCACAAGAGGAGACCACTGCTGAGAAGAAGCGCCGCAAGAAACTCAGCAGTCAGTCATTTTTTTAAATATATTTAATATTACAATGGTACTACTTAGTCTAGCATTATATAAATCTATAAATAGCAAATTAAAAAATATCTCAAATATCATGCGTAGTTTCCGCAGGAAAACACACCAAAATCTTAAGATAGAAAGAGAGAAAAGGAAAAAAAGAACTCCTACGTATGTGTATATAAGACGGTGCAAGATGACCACATAAGATTGATATGTTTTCCTACATCAACGGTGTCCCCCAGACAAGATAAAGATTATGAATTTGAAAAAAAAACAAATAAAAAATATATTATTGATTAAGTTTCGGGTTTAGGCCAAGCATGTTTGTCTATTAAATAGTCCTCGATCCTATAATACGCTTTAGACATTAACGACTTTTTCAAGTAATTTTTGAGTGCTGGAAAGGGTAACTTTAATACTACCTCAGGTAATTTATTATAGAAATGAATGCATTGACCAACAAATGATTTATGTACTTTACGGACGCGGAATTTTCGAATAGCTATTTTATTTTTATTTCTAGTATTTAAATTATGTATATCAGAATTTTTGTGAAAGAATCCAATTTTTTTATAACATAAATAATATTCTCATAAATAAATTGTGACGCCACAGTTAAGATATTAATTTCCTTAAAAAGATCTCTTAAGGAGTCACGGGAATTTAAGTTGTAAATAGAACGAATGGCCCTTTTTTGTAACACAAATATAGTTTGTATGTCAGCTGCCTTACCCCAAACCAGAATACCGTACGACATAACACTATGGAAATAACTATAATAAACTAAGCGAGCTGTCTCAACATTGGTTAGTTGTCTAATTTTCCTAACTGCATAAGCTGCCGAACTTAGTTTACCTGCCAGTACAGCTATATGGGGACTCCATTGCAAATTTTTATCTATTGTTATGCCTAGGAAAACTGCCTTATCTACGATTTGCAAACACTCGTCATTTAGAATAATACTAGAATCTAACGGTTTAACATTAGGCAAAGCGAATCTAACACATTTAGTTTTCTTAGCATTTAGTAGCAAATTGTTGCTAGTAAACCAATTAAGTACTTTAACTAGTGTGGAGTTTATGCTACTGAAGTCTATGGATTTTCTGTCTACCTTGAAAATTAGTGAAGTATCATCAGCATAAAGTACAATATCACAAAGTTTATCTACTGATGGTGGCAAGTCATTTATGTAAACCAAAAATAGAAAAGGACCTAAAATAGAGCCTTGAGGCACACCTATTTTCACTGTAGCTCCATCAGATTGTGTTTTGTTTACAACAACTGTTTGAGTTCTATCACTGAGATAAGAAGACATAAGACTTATAGCTTTATTAGACAATCCATAATGTTCTAATTTTAAAATAAGGGTCGTATGAACCACGCAATCAAAAGCTTTAGAAAGGTCACAAAATATTCCTACTGCATCGCAAGATTGCTCCCAACTGTTATATATATATTTAATGAGAACAGATGCCGCATCAATTGTTGATCGACCTCTGGTAAAGCCAAACTGGTTATTGTTAAGTAGTTTATTTCTATTAAAGTGACCTAACATATCATTCAGAATTAGTTTCTCAAAGACTTTACTTAAAACTGGTAGTATGGAAATGGGACGAAAGTTCGTAATATCACTCATCTCACCCGATTTAAAAAGAGGTATGACTTTACTATATTTCATAAGATCTGGAAAGATCCCTTCTGAAATGCAATTATTGTAAATTAATGCTAGATGGGGTGCAATTACACCTATGATAGGAAAAAGTACACTAACTGATGTGCCCCACAAATCCTCAGTCTTCTTTAAACTAAGCGTTTTAAATACTTTGACTATTGAAACTGAATTTATAGGGCTGAATTCAAAGTTTATATTACATTTACTGACATTAGTGCAAAGTAATGATTGAGCTTTAACCGCGGATGATTTGAGACATTTCGTAGTATTAATGGCTATGTTGGAAAAATAATCTTCGAATGCTAAGGCGACGTCTTTATTTGACGTGATTTGTTTGTCACCTGAGTTTAGGGTGACCTGATTATCGCGAGTTTTAGTTTTACCCGTTTCTCTATTTATAATATTCCATACAGTTTTTACCTTATTGTCAGACGATTTGAGTTTAAGACTAAGAAAATTTGCCTTGGCAGTTAAACAAACTTGCTTAAAGGTCTTTGAATAACTCTTAACATAATTTAGGAAGTCAGCGTTCTTATTGTCCTCCCTCTCTCTATATAGGTTGTAAAGCCTATTTCTACTTTTATGAATACCTGCAGTAGCCCATTCGCTAAATTTGGTTTTCGACCTAGTTAAAGTTTTCATTTTAAAATGGTTATTAAATTGATGCAGAATTACGCCAAACAAGTCATTATAAATACTATTACACTCATTATGTATGAAAGGTAACACTGATAGATTACTCTGGACTTTATTTTTGAATGATTCCAAACGATTATTAGTTATAGGTCGATATGTTATTGTCTGAGGTTTTTGATAAAAATCATTGACGAAAGATGCCTTCTGACCACTATGGTCCGAATTAAAACAATTAAATATTTCTTTATCCAAACATTCGCAATTACAAAAAATATTATCTAAGCAGGTTGCACTACTAACACCTATCCGAGTGGGTTCAAAGAACAGATTACCTAAATTAAAAGATTTAAATAAACTTAGTAACCTAGTGGTATTATTTGACATTTCGAGTAAGTTAATATTAAAATCTCCACAAACTATAATATGCTTCTGGCTATTACAAGCTAATTTTAACACATGTTCCATAGTTGATTCAAATGTGCAAAAATCAGCCAATGGTGGTCTGTAAATACATATTATTATATAACTTTCTAGTTCTGCGCAAGAAATTTCTACAATCCTTTCTACTGATAGCTTGACAATATCCTTTCTTTCCTTGGATTTAAGAGTACTTTTAACTATTATTAAAGAGCCACCATGAATGGCACATTTTCTAGCAAAACAACTAACTAATTTAAAATTTACAAAATCAAATATTAATTGGTCTTGTCTAAGCCAATGTTCAGTAATGCACATAATTTGTACATTTTCACTATCTAAGAACAACCCTATTTCTAGTTCTTTGCTGGAAAAACCTTGAATATTTTGGTGAATTAAATTTATACTCAAGGGTGTTTCCGCTGTCCTATAATTTAGTTTAAATTATGAGGCAAGGCACTATTGCCAATATTGGCTTGCTGGGGCTGGGTACTACTATATCCATTAGGTTCAATATTATAAGCTAATAGGTCAACCAAGGTCAAAATATATTTCCTTGGCACATGAATTTTTTGTGATGTTAGTGTGATGGGCTTTAAAAATTTATTTAAATTGAAAAAGTGGTATTTACTATTGCAGGATGCAAATGTAAATGCAGCTTCAGACAATACAGTTACAGACAATACAGTCATATCATTCATGACTTAAAACAGGAACAGCAGTTGAAAATAACATTTAGGTTGAAGATAGTTAAAATAGAAAGGAGCTTAAACATCCAAACAAATTAGTATTTAATTGTAAAAATAAATTCGTCAAGAACCTCAAGGGACAGATTGTACCAAACGCAATAATTCACAGGTTGCCACAGTGATCTTTTATAACCGCTCTTCGAATGAATATTAAAAAGGAGGACGCTTGCCAAAGGGGATTGCAAAGGGGTTGTTTGTAAAACTCCTTTCCGAATAACAACGAGCTTCGTAATGTTCATTTCATAGATTTAAGAGTACCTACTTTGTGTTTATTTTGCAATCCGAATAAAAATATAGTTTAATAAGCGCTAGAGAAATATTGAAGTATAGCTGCTGCACGCTGTTGATCGATGCATGTTAGAGCACGCTGCGTTTGGTGTAAGCATCGCACATAAATTTGAACGAAAAACAAAAGATATCCAGAATAAAAAAAATGAAAAAAACTAAAATACAGGGCTTAAATGTTATACCGATTAACAAGTCTAATCTCCCATTCCCAATCGATCAGAATTCTAAGTTTTCAACGATTTCTTCATCGTCAATTTCTAACCAGTTATCAAACGTGATAAAAGCAGTATTTGGTGAACCCTAAACCACAAATACCACCATATTATATCATTTCACATTAGTCTCATTTTTATTATACATTCGTCTTATACCTATCACATTTTTCATTGCTTGTCTTAACACGTAACCACAAGCTAATGTAAAATCCAATCAATAACTGATAAATAATTCAACTGAATTACCAACGGCATAATACTGTCACGTCAGTACTGTAACGGTGACCGTTGCGGTCGCTAGGACGGTTAGAGTTACGGGTGTCGAGTGGCGATCTTTATTAGAATAGGTAAACTGATAAACAAATACAATATCTACAAGGTCACAATTTACTTTTTAATATTCTGCGTATTTAAAAACAGCCTTTTTTACCTCCAAAAAGTTAATCAAGTTACATTTTCGACTGCTAGCTTATCAAGTTACTGAACTTTCTTTATTTTCAAAAACTCTTCTACGCAGGAAATGTAATCGTTTACAAACAGCAAATTCACCGCGCCTGACGCGATATAGCGTCAAGTTTCCATACTAGAAAACTTCTGGCGCATTGAATGCGATAAACCAATTTAAAAACCGTTTGCCTTCACATCCTCGAACTTTCACGAGTGCTGATCGAATTACAATATACAATCGAGGAAAGTCTCGATACTTGTCAACCAACCAACCAACCTTCTCTGTATGTAAAGTAAGTGCAATTTGCAACGAGCGGAATGATCATATAAATGTTTAGTGACATATTGTGCGGTCAGATTTCGCTTGAAGTGGTCGGGCAGGCGCTGACGATATGATATCAAAATGGTATGCAAATAGGCTTGCCTTTCGACTTGCGGTTGTTGAAAGTACAATCGAAAATGCAGCAGATATTTCATACACAGAAACATTAGAAACCGACCAACTTAGCAAAATAAGATCGCAGATTTATCGACTGAGTAAAAAACAAGAGATGGCGAAAGTTGTAACAAATATTGAAAGTTTTGACAGTAGGCCTATTTATTTACCGTCTGATTCAAAGCTAATGCATGATGAGATGGAAACATGATAATGACACAAAATCATCGCTAAACACAATAGAAATGACGCTGTGGAAAGCGAAAATGAGATTTTAAACGACTAATTGCCACGCGAAGCTAAAGCCGCGAAGATTAGCAGAGACTCACTTGTAGAGAAAGGAAAAGAAAATCTATTGTGTTAGAAAAATCATGTCAACAGAAACCGTCAAAAATGTTCCTACATAAGAATCAGTATACAAATTCCAAATTCACAAACCCAACTAATGATTATTTTTTAAATAAAGGGAGAAGAAAAGAAGGGAGGCAAATTCCGAGCTGTTAGCTGTAGCCTGTAGTTTCAAATTCGATTTCATTATTTGCACTACAAATTACGTCGTTCGGTTTCTATTGAAATGCGGAATCAATTATGTGTTCTAGAAAAAATATTGTTTTACTTAAGTAGAAACAATTATTATTGAAGAGTGTTCTAAGATTAACAATCGACAAAGATTAGATGTGGTAAGATCTGATAATAGCGTGGGAACGTAATGAGGTAATGACTAATGTCATTGGCATTGCCATAAAAGAAAAGTGTGTGATGAATTAATTGAATGAAATGTAATAACAATAACAATTTGTATGTAGTTATACATACAGGGTGTAAGGGACGGCTCACCGAAAACTGAAACCATAGCTTCAGACCATTGTTCTGAACTGAAATCCAGTGGAAATTTTCCGGGAAAACGAAAATTTACTCGTTTTTTTTTTTCGGTGAGCCGTCTCGTAAACCCTGTGTATATGAATTACTAGAATGTTATCCATAACATAAAACTTCCGCAAGTAATTCCGCTTAACAGACTTAGAACTGGTCATGGTCACAGCGGAGCTTTTCTGCACCGATGTGGTTGGATTGAATCGCCGAAGTGTGAGTGCGGCGCCCCATACCAAGACTTACTTAAAACATGTCTTCTAGGATTGCCCACTACCCACTGCCCACTTCACCGACCCGACGGACCTGTTCACCCTAGCACATGATTCAATCCAATGGATACAAGGACTAAAATTAGTGTTGTAGTGAAGTTAAAATATTAACAACTAACGATTGTAAAAATGCCGTACGAATAAAATAATAAGTGAAAAACACATCAAAATCCATTGCGTCAGAAGAGATGAATAAGCTACGCATAATACTGCTGACTTTTAAATTTAATACAAGTAAAGGTAAATAAGTTCTCTTTGTTCTTACTATTACAAAAAGTACAAAATTAATGAAAACTTGGTAACAATGAAAGCCATGTTGCGGATTCTATTGAAATACAAATTAACAGTGAATTCAATAGACTCTTGATGTTAGTGGATTGTAGGTTATTAAATAAATACCTGATATAAATTGCATTTTGAAGAATTAAACCTCTATTTTTAGGACTAATGAGTAGAATTGTTTTCTGAATAGCTATAAGTTTCTAATGCAATAATATTACCCAGCAGAAGATTTTATTTAAGTTGGTTGATGTACTTCTATTGTAACTATTGTAAGGATCGAATAGATTTTTACTTGTTATTTGGATGCTAAGAAATAATCACTATATCTAGATAATGTAAACGAAAGCATTAGATGATCGTTAAAATACTTAAATGAGTGAGTAAAGTCAAAAGTTAATAAAAAAAAATAACTTACGGTTAATTTATGCCATAGCCTTACTAAACGTATTCACAAATATGTAGAGTAGAAAAATTACCTGAAAAAAGAAAAAAAACTTGTTATAAAATCACGATTAATTACTCTTTACAAACAGTAGCATTTATAAACGTAAATAACAAAAGCCGTTTCAGGAAAATATTCATCAAAAATACGCTCCTCAATCAGAAAAATATCATGTTATTTCCTAGGACAGCCAGTGAAGGTTCGTCAAATAGTTCTACAACGTACCAGGTTCACATAAACCCTGGATACTATAAAAACTAGTAGCGTAGCGAAGCGACCCAAACAAGCTGGCGGCTGAACCGGTGTAGTAGCTACGTGAGCTTACGCAGTTCTTGCGACTGCAGAGGTCAAGTGAGGCTGGAACGTCGTTTGTAGCACTTTTGTTACGTTAATGGATAATACTTGATCATGTGCTTAAAGTTTACATATAACCTAAAACATTAATCAGGACTATGTAACAGCAACAACACAACTTTACTCAAAGAATTCAATAAATTCTCGAAACTTTCCCGAAAATAAATTAGCTCTCTCTTGACGTCATTATAATTTATTGCCTAAAATTTAGCGAAATTTCTGTGTAAACAGAAAACAGGCGCTTGTATTTAATATCATAACAATTTGTATACTTGTGAATAGGTCCCCGCGGACAATTCTATATAGAATTAGTACGGCTCACGAGAGTGTTAAATTAATTTTTGTTTTCTTTCTAAATTACAATTAGTTGTTTTAAGTCCCACAAGACTTTTCAGTCGGTAAATCATCTTTTTTTACATTACTTAAGCAAGAACAGTGTTATTTGTATGAAACCATTCCTTCAAAAAATATATTTAGAGATTCAGACGCTGGAATCAGTACAGGATGTCTTCTGAGAATATTAACATCATATGATTTCCAGAGAGATTATTAGGTGTGAAACCAGCCTATTGTATATTATTCTCTCCGCAGGTTCTTCAGAACGCTGTACGATGCAGTTGTACGTGTCCCATGTCCCGATTTGTTCCCTACAGAGGCTAAGGATCTCGTAGAGTATGTACGAGTTAAGACCGGAGTTACTCCTAGGATCGAGTGGTGATTTGAATTTGAAGTTGAATTTGTGGTGAGAATACCGACCATAGATCTATCGACCTTTTTAAAGGAGGAATTCCGGCCGAGCGGTGTCATATTTCGACGACTTTGTGACCGCCGGCTAACGGACACCGCGAAAGTTTATTAGTAATTGTGTTAATTTTATGTTATAATTGTTATATATTTCGGAGATTAATTTGGATTACGGTTGAATTCGTCAGCCATCGTGTTTTTTCTGTAAGAGAATCAGTGCGCACAACCGGCGCGGTCGGTAGTCGAGAATCCAGTGTGCCGGATGGACACCTTCCGACTGACCGAACTACTGACTCAGGGAAAACGTCAGCCCATAGGTTGCCCGAACTACTCAGCACCGAGGATCCTAAGTGTTTCACCATAGACAAGTTGCAGAAAAACCCATAAAGTTATATCTTCCCTGAGATGTTAGGATGTTAAAAGATCCAACATCTATGTAGCATACAGATTTTTAAGTATACTTAAAAATTTGTATGCCGTTATAACGGCGCTATATTGCATCCAACACCATTAGCGGATGCATCACAGAACATTATCCCCGCGCAAAGTGCGGTCAACGCAGCCACAACTAACACAATAATAAAGCAATTTCAACTCGACGCTGCGACGCTCCTATATTTAGTTATGGAACTAGTCACTTAGGGCTGCTATCAAGTAAATCTGATTACATTGTATCAATTACCTGTTATATCCAGCAGGAACCAGAACCGCTTACCCTTTAAAGGGTTTTCGTTAGGGTATTATAATTGAATGGTTTTTACAAACCATATAACGATGCAATAAACATATCTTCGACTTGCCCCAATGAAAAGCTATTCCATACGAAACAATTAATTCGAATAAGCGCTTAAAACCCTTGTTAGGCTTTCCCTATGAGTATTTATTGAACGGCTTCATGCTATTTTACTCGTTACGCGCAGTCCATTTTTTTTTTTGCAATACTTAGTAATTGATTGGCTATGCACACACATAGGCTTCATCATCATCATCATCATCAGCGTGTATTCGCCCACCGTTGGGCATACGCCTCTCCAATTTTTCTCCAACCAGAACGGTTTTCCGTTTCCCTTGTCCAGACTGGGCCTGCTGTCTCCCTGATGTCATCGGACATAGGCTTAAAACAAACCAATCACACGAATCTGGAAAACAGAGTCAACGAATAGAGTGAATGGATAGGGTAACACTAACGTAATGCTGAGTGCTTAAATCCGAAACCCTTACGAAACTGATAATCTCAATGGTTGTAGTTAACTAGTTCGAAGCAGTTTCCATATCAATAAGGTAAGCCTATCGATAGGGATACGCTAACGTTTAGGAGAGCATATGATGTAGATACCCATCGATAGACTTAATCAAATACAGGGGTTTTCCGGTCCCTGGTTATATCGGCAACGGTGTTTTTGTGTACAATTGAATGACGTGTTTTTGATCTGATATCTATGTATTCATGATCTTTTTTTCCTGAAAAAAAAAAAATGAAAAATGATGAGCTGAATGAGTGACCTGATTTAGACGACGAAACATCCCCGTTGTATATAATTTTTATCTGAAAACAAATAGAATTTATCAAACCTTTCCTACGACGTGGCTATTCCAAAAATATATTCAACGTGTTTACGTAGTTACTCGAAAATATCCAAACTTGGTTTTTTTTCTGTTAAAATTGATATTGGTTTACATATGCAAACCTAAGGTTGGAGTAAAGCTCTTAAAGTCTTAAGCAAGGAAGAGGCTGTAAGTACACCAAAGCCTTGCAAACGGTTCGCACCTTCCATGGGAGGGAGGTGAACTTTAACTAGGGCGGATTTAGTCCAAGGAACGTAAGCCGATTTCTAATTGAACTGCCTGGAGTGGGAGGAAAGCAGATTTGTACGGCTTTGTTTCAGATTAGACCGTCGTAGTGGAAAACGCGATCTATATTTAGAAGTTGGACGTAACATGGCGTTTGCCATGCAAATTATTTGTATCCGTGATGGTACTTGGTACTTGCCGCACTGTAATTCCCGAATAACTGTTTTTTTTAATTGACTCCAATAGGGAGAGGATAATACTTGATTTGATTGATTAACGATGTCACGTAGAAGTCTCGTACTATTTCGAGAAATTTAACGAGTATGTGATATTGCATAGCAGATTTAAGAGACATTTTTCTTCAGCCCAGTATACCATATATAAAAAAAAAATGGTTAATACCGCGGTTAACCGGAAATTAACATCAATTTGCTAAATCTATATTTGTACCAAATGACAATGTTAAGAAGCCAGCTTTGAAGAAGTGATGTCATTCTTCACATGTCTTTTAAGAATGACTATATTCGCAAAAATAGTTTCATTTACTAACAGTTGCCACTAAAGTATATTCACAAGTGGCAACTTCGGTTCACTAATGTTTGACCAAAAAATTATCGACAAATAGTCATTTGACAAACAACGTTTCACCAAATGATCATTTGGCAAACGAGACAATTGACAAAAGTATCATCTTACAAAAACTATCTTAGCAATTGATCATTTAGCAATTAGTTTACCTATTTCTGGGCAGAAAAAAAAACAACCTCGAAGGCCAAGGCGGGAGCCAAGCTCCCGCCTTTGCCTTCTAACCTAACCTATCCGAGTCGGTTATGCCCTGATACGTCTTCCTCGTAAAATGTAAATTTAACTGTTGATCATTTGGAAAAATAAGTCATTTGTAAAATGACTAGTAGTAAAATGATCAATTGACTTAACATTTTTTTGCAAGACGTTGTTTGTCAAGTGTAATTTTGCCAAATGTCTTTTGGTCAAACGGCAGGACACCGGCAACTTCGGCACATATTGTCTATTTTAGTTCAAACAGCATCCTTATTTCTAACTTTTTTGCCACGCTATATTGATAGCCCTAACATGTTCATGACCGAATTCTTAAATTCCCAGATATAAATTATCTGATTGTCGAGGTTATTATCATAGAGCAACCTTTTATGTATAAAAAAAAAAAAACTTGATACAAAAATCTGCCAAACGTTGGCAGAAAAATCTGACGGAAAGTTCTGTATCTCAAGATAAAATCAGCTCGTACAGTGGCCTACAGGCTCCCAACCTCATCATGTAACTGTACCAGATTGTAGGGCAGCCACAACCATGCCCTAGTCGCGAGCAGCTCAATAAGCCACGGGTCGGCGAACGCCAAATAGGTCGAGGGTTGGACGGGGATGGTACCACTGTCAGCTGATTGCGGCCGTACGGTCATTCCTACAACCTCTTTTGAAAACTGCAGCATGTTTGGGACACGCCATTATATTTGCGTATGGTAATTAGGAGCCATTTGGAGAAACAGGAATCCCGAGTCAGTAATAACTAGCACTGGGACTATTTTCGGAGATTCTTTTAATATTGGGCGTTTTGTAAAAAGCGCTAGTTGGTTCACTCAAGATGAGACGACCGATGTGGAAAAGACCCATTGTAGCCAATTTAAGAAATAAAAGAATCGGAATTCGAACTAAGATTCATTCAGTTATTCCAAAACTATTTGAGTGAGTGGTCATAAACGAAGAGCTGTAGTTAACTGTTTAATACATTGCCTGCATTTTAAATAGTCAGTTCACGTTTTAAATACACTTTAAACAATCATTATTTTTTTAACTACGGATCTATCTATACACAAAATAAACTAAATATTTCCAACCCAAATATAAACACCAACGTTAGTATTGTTTCTGTATTACAATTGATGTTTTTTTTAGATTAGTGTGATAGATTGGTATGAGTTTGTAATCTAAAGTTCGGCAAACGTTTCGTAACTCAGAATATTTAGCGAATGCTCAAGTATTTAGAAAAAAACGCAAGTTATTTTTATAACGGCATCGACACTTGAAATATAGATTGGAATTGCTCGTTGCTTCAGCGAATGCCGAACGCGCTAAATATATCTACTGATCAATAATGTGCGTTTCAACTTCTGTATTGATTTACTTACAAATAACAAGAACCGAAAAAGTATTATTGAGAAACTAGCAAAGAAAAGATAAGAGCAACTAGCTTTGTCGTGTTACTAGAAAACTTTGATGAGATAACTTGCCGTGGATAACAGAGATAATTACGTCTTGTACGAGTTTCTACGTATAAAAGCTATGTGCGATTTTTAAACCAAAACTCCTGCATTTCGTTGGACGTCAATTATTTTCACTCGAAATCTCGTTACGTAAGCTACAGTAACATGCAACCAAAATTCAGTTTGGAGTCACGACAAATTTTCCACACTAAATGTATTAAATGTGAATGTTTGGGTGGTTGTCCTTCAATCACACATAAATACAGGTTGTAAGGGACGGCTCACCGAAACCTGAAACCATAGCTTCAGACCATTGTACTGAACTGAAATTCAGTGGAAATTTTCCCGGGAAAACGAAAATTTTCTCGGTTTTTTTTTCCATGTTTTTGCATATAAAGCGATCTAGGACAACATATTATGACATACTGAAGCTCATTATGTAAAAAAAAACTGTGAAAACGGCATTTTCACGTAAAAAACGAGAAAATTTTCGTTTTCCCGGGAAATTTTCCACTGGATTTCAGTTCAGTGCAATGGTCTGAAGCTATGGTTTCAGTTTTCGGTGAGCCGTCCCTTACACCCTGTATATGGCTAATGGAATGTGGATAAAATTCAGCGCAGATATTCTCTAAGTCCTAAATTAGGCCCTACATTTTGCGTGCAACTTCCTTCAGGAACCATCAAATTTTCCGGGACAAAAAGTATCATATATGTTATTTCTGAGGCAAACTCGTGCAACGGTTCATGCGTTACTCTATGGGGAAAACATCAACATAACTAAAACATTTTTACAAACTTTTACGTTTATAATATTTATTAGTCGGTGTTCGTTAACATTGTCAAACATGTTAATAAGTCAGTACCGTTTGACACATAACCTCAAATTTTCATCGAGCGTGTTTGTATAAAAAAAAATATAACTAATAGTTATTCAATCTAAAACTTAATATGGTAATAATCATAACTAAAACCACATATGATCTTCAAAAGTACGTGATTATGGAGTAATAATAGTAAATTGATTTGTGAAACCGATCATAGGTTGATACTTCGCGTCCTGCAGAATTTCACCCCAAAGTAATATCGTTGAATACGTTATTAGCGGACGAAGTCGCGGGCATAAGCGAGATCTAATACCCATAAATATAATCGTCAACTTCTAAAACGACCCAATAAACCTGTTATTCCGGGCTGACCGAGTTAAAAAGGCGACAAATCTACAGCCAGATTTAGCCGACGTAGCGGCGATATAGGGCGATTTCGTAATAATACGGGATTAGGACCGACTCGGCCGTGTGATTTGTTTAAGGCGACGTACGTTTTACCCTTTGTTTGCACCTGTTCGTTGCTACACCTCTTTCTTTTTGGATATTTACTAATATTACTCTGACATAATAGGTTGACAAGATGGATAGAATTTGTGAAAAGCAATATTCGAAAAATATAGAAGTGAATATTGAGATGACGTCTGTTGAATGTTTGGATGAAAAAAACGTATTTCGCAGACTCCAAATGATTAGGAAAAGGGCAAGGCGACAAAGACGAATAGGTAAACAAGATCAGAATGACTACTCAAGCCATAATCTGTATCATGTCAAAGGATACAGTGAAAACCACCGAGTCTCAGGAATCTGTAACGAATACTAAAAAAATATTTGCCTTTACAAGGGATCCAACCCAGAGCTTCTTCGACAGATATGTAGAATATCTAATATCAAAAAAACTCGTATATAAACAATAGGAAGGAATAAGAACGCAAGATTGATACAGTAAAAAGGACAGCACCTGGCACTTAGCAGTTACATATTCATGACCCTTCCCTTAGGCACTTGTCCCACCGCCGACGATGAGCGATAAACGAGTAGAACGATAAACTAGAAACGAGTGGGCGAGCGACGAGAAGCGAGTGTTAGCTCCAATAGTTTTCTCGCTCGGCTATAGGCGAGTGTTCGAGTGCAATTACAATTCATCATCATCGTGGTCTGAACTAGACAACAATGACAGCTCAAATGCTTTGCTCAAATTCATAGCAAATATCTGCACTGAAATCCACGTCGTAAAATCACCGCTTTGGTATCGCAGCTTGAGGTCTAACTACCAAGTGAGTATCGCCGAGCGAGTATCGCTGAGCTAGTTTTATCTTATCGCTCTTATCGCGGCGACAAACTAGTAGAGCGAGTGTTCTCGCCGGCAGTGTGAACAGCCAGCGATGAACGATTAGTATACGTGTCTCTTTTACTAACACAGGATCCTTATATTTTGTTCGTTTCTTGGGCGAGAAAATCGCCGATAGCTAATCGCTTACTCGCTCTTGGTGGGACAAGTGCCTTAAGCACTGTCTGGAACTTGGCAAGTTTTGACACTTCATAATACGTTCTCTGAATGTCTTGACTTCTTTGACAGTGCTACTTCTAATAAATATAAAGGACAGGATTTTAGCCGTGATTCAAGTCACGCTAGGGAATCATCTATATAATCAGCGCTTCTAGTAATACATAGATAGAACGTAGGCTAGATAATCTAGCTCTAACCATTAGATCGATTCTTAATTCGTTCATTCAACGGCGGACTCTAAGTCAGTATTTTAATTGAGCCTAGTTTTTTGCTTTCTTTAACAGGATAAAACAACTCCCTATCTATTACGTTTCGTTTTGCATCATCAGGTCACGCAATGAGTTATAATTTCTTGGAAGCAATTTCATGATCATTATTCATTATTCTATTGATGATTTCAAGTCATTTAAAGAATGGAACGGTTTGATCTCTTGTGAATTTGGTGCAAATGCTTCTTTCCACATGATCGAGAAAGCGAAATAAATCGGATCCAAATATAGATAGACACGATTACCAGTGGGTGGCAAGATTTTTAGATGCATTTGAAATTAAGTCTAAATGTCAGTTTCCTTTCAGAAATTGGCTGGCTTCAAATCAATAAATGATTCTATCCTAACCTATTCTAAACCAAGAAAGGCCTATTTCAAAAAACAAAAGTCATCTACTGTGAAACCAACTTTATATATATGTGTTTTAATAAAATATTTTCTTTTCTCTTTTTACATTACACCTCTATTACCTAACTGAATCGGTTAGGTATACTTATACACAACTCATGCCTGCCCTTAAGGCTGCCATAATAACGAATGCGTCATTCTTAGGTCATATTTAGCACCGCTAATCAACTAGCGCGCAGTAATCGATTTTAGCACACCGAAATAAATAGGTTATGAGTGCGTCTAAAGTCCAACGACTACATGGAAATGGCATTTTGATAGAAGGCTGTAAATGAGAGGAGAGGGTGAAAATTGCTGGTTTAATAACAGCCAGAGTTTTATTTTGAAAAATATTCAGACGAACTGGCTGGTCACCTGATGTTAAGCGCGACCCATAAACACACACAACGATAGGAAAATCACGCAGGCAACCTTTATTGGCTTAAATCGTTTTGATAGAAGGCTGTAAATGTATGGCAAGAGCTCAGGGTGAAAATTGCTGGTTTGATAACAGCCTATTCCTTCAAAGAAAGCAGGCGAGCCGGCTGGCCACCTGATGTTAAGTGCGACCTAAAAAGACTGTATAGATGAATTCCCCAAAATTTTCTTTCTCCGGTATTTTTAGTTCCATTCGCGTTTTTCCCCATTTCCTTTATTTCCTATACGTTATTTCTACCAACAGATAATTTCGTCACACGCTTTTTTTTCTACTCGTTATTTTTGCTACACGCATCTTTACCACTGCAATTTTTCACCAATCTGTTTTATTCACATGCGTATGCTTTCCCCGTAGAATATATTTCCACTGGTTTATTTTTGTCACACGTTTTAATATCTAATCTTTTTTTACGCTAGACGCATATTTACCATGTTTTAGCATGAATACTAAGCGGGCGGGGTCGTGAGAACTACTAGAACTATTATAGGTAGGTTATGATAATAAGCACTAGAAATAAACCTCTTTAGATAAGTCAATGGCAGTGTGTTATAATTTTTTTTTTTTATTATGATGAGGACGAAGTTAGGCCAGCTTTCAACTGCATTATCATATCTGATAGCATATTTAAGTTCCTATTTTTACGTAAGCTAAAGTACAGTTTTTGTTTTATGTCGTCCTAAG
This sequence comes from Acleris emargana, assembly GCA_927399475.2. Taxonomy (NCBI): domain Eukaryota; kingdom Metazoa; phylum Arthropoda; class Insecta; order Lepidoptera; family Tortricidae; genus Acleris; species Acleris emargana. Next base: position 5,666,914 of record OV656858.1, read on the forward strand.
TCTACATGATTAAACGTGTTTTAATAATAAATATAAAACTAACTGCTTGCCTTTTCCTTTCCACGGATAAATAATTGAAATTATCCAAGTGAATAATGTAGCCTGGTCGTTTCGTTACTACTGTCAAGGACCGTAAATACCTACCTAATAATAGTTCTTGCCAGGGTGACGGCACCAGTGTTGGACACTTTAAGCTGACAGGCACCGTAATGGACACTTAACTCTTAATTCAAAGATCATAAGGTCATAAATTTATTATTGCAAAACAAATGAATAGCCTTTATCATCTGTAAAATAAGAATCAAGTGTACATCACTGGTCCTTGTCCATTACCTACTGGTGCGATCACCCTACTGTGTAACAGAAAAGTGACGGTAGCGAAAGACGGGACACATAAGTTCACTAAAGTGTAGGATTAGGGCTTTTAGTGTTAGAGCGAACTTATCTTTACATAAAATCTGATAACTTTTTGACATAGCCCAAGGTCTCGTTTTTGCAATATTTTACATGAAAATGTTTTGGTGGGATCAATTACAACATTTACAACTAATTGCATTTGCTCGAGCCCCGCCCGCTTAGTATTCATGCTAAAACATGGTAAATATGCGTCTAGCGTAAAAAAAGATTAGATATTAAAACGTGTGACAAAAATAAACCAGTGGAAATATATTCTACGGGGAAAGCATACGCGTGTGAATAAAACAGATTGGTGAAAAATTGCAGTGGTAAAGATGCGTGTAGCAAAAAAAACGAGTAGAAAAAAAAGCGTGTAACGAAATTATCTGTTGGTAGAAATAACGTATAGGAAATAAAGGAAATGGGGAAAAACGCGAATGGAACTAAAAATACCGGAGAAAGAAAATTTTGGGGAATTCATCTATACAGTCCCTAAAAACACTCCAATACTTGAAAAAAGTAGACTTGTTTTTTAAAGGTTTTTGTAACATGAGGGTAAATGCCTCCAACAAATTTCTCCGTCAGTCTTCTTATGATTCCTGCTCACCACTAAGAAACCTTAAAACATTCCGGAAGCACAGACGATGGAAGCGATTTGCATTCGTTAGCAGCATTACTACCAATGAAGCGAAACGTTCGCACGTCACCGTACGAGTTGACACGGTATTAAAACTCGTATAAGATCGTAAAACTGGTCTTGGTAAAGTGTAACTATCGTGCAAATCAATGCAAAGCACAATCATAGATGCAGACAACTTTTTTCGCCAACCGTTGTTAACACAGGTACCAAATGCAGAAGCAATAAATACACAGTCAACCGTGAAACAGACAAGAAAAAAACTGACACGTGCTAATTTTTTTATTGGAGGGTTCCGTTTTGTTGAGATGGCAAACGAGGACAAATGATACCTAATTGTAAGTGGTATGTGTAGAGAAGAATAAGAAGAATAAGAAGTACCTATAGTACCTAGTAGTCGCTTGTATGTTACGAGTGGTATGTATGATTGGGCAAGTTAATTTCAAACAAGAGGGTCTATTGGCTAACGCACTCGCAATTTTTTATGCAGACAAGCCTTCGATTTTCATAATGAAAACTATTGCTATTACAAGTCCGTTAGGCAATAGCCCCTCAGTTCTATTATTGCATTGGGCTGGGAATACTTAACCGTATGACAATTGAATATTTTGGTGTCCAAGAGCTGAGCGCTCATCACATAAATATCTGAAATCAAACCTGGGACTGCTAGCTTCGTAGGCAGGGTCACTACCGACTAGGCTGTCCCGTCGTACCTACAGTGACGTAATAGCACAATCAGGCTTATCATCTCTATGAAAGACGTACGATTGTAACGATGAAAATGGCATCGGATAATTGCTAACTTATTCAAATTATTTTTCTTGGCAAAGCAAGAGGAAGACAAAAGATAGCAAGTAGCGATTGATAAACAAAACAGGTAAAAAAATCCTTTAACGTAGAATTCCGATGTAAGCGACCGTGACATTTGGTTGCGTGACCAGGGGTAGTAGGGACTTCGAAAATCGAAGTTACGTTAGCTCCATCCCTTTTTCTCGATTTAGTCTCTAATGACGAGTGACAGAGATGGAGCTAGCGTAACTTCGTACTTCGATTTTGAAAGTAGGGCCTCAGGTCGCGGTCGCCAACATCGGACACACGGATCTTGTCAGAGCCTTGGTTATAGCGAAGCGGAACCCTACAATCCGAAGAGTTTGCGACCGCACCATGCATTCCCGGCCACGTGCTTACAGCAATTAGACACGGTTGCGCCCACGCACGCGATAATACCAGTTATTTCATAAGTAACGCTACTTTTCTATAAATTATGTGATAGTTATCTTTATAGGGGATGTAAAGCTGTAGCCAAGTGGTAATAAAGTCCATGCAATCTTTCTTTTCTTATTTATTAAACACTTTCACAGTCTTAAAATGCCCCTTTACTGGCTTAAATAGCAATTTTGTCATAAAAATCAATTCACGAGTTTAAAAAATATGTACAAAATGTTGTCTATATGTTCAGTGTCTAAAGATGTAAACAAGACCAAACTTCAATTTACTATTATTACTCCATAATCACGTACTTTAGAAGAACAAGTTAGGTATTTTTAATGATTTATACACTTGATCATTACTATTCATTACTTTCATATTAAGTTTAAGATTTTTCATCACACTTGCAAGTAAACAGTATCTAAACATACAGGTTAACTTGGCCGCAATGCCCCATATAAAACCCTCGACCTTTCTTTTTACCATGAAACCCAAGGTCGGTAAGTAATTTTTTTTTAATTTATAGTACAGTCACCAGCATAAATATATTACTATGAACAGCCGTGCAAAAACAAATGATGCTCCATTGGGCTTATAAGTATGTGACGACATTACCTCGGTAAAAATATGTGATGCTTTTAGTACGGCATAAACATCGTTACACCGTAACAGCATAAATATCGGATCGGGTCGCTCAAAAATAAATGATGTTCCATTGGGCTCATAAGTAAGTGATGATATTACTTTGGTAAAAATATTTGATGCTTTTTGGACGGCATAAACATCGTTACACTGTATCAGCATAAATATCGGATTGGGTCGATCAAAACTATTTATTACCTATAAAAATCAAAATTATGTGACCATCTCTCACCGGCATAAATATCTATCCCTCTGTGAAAGCATAGGCATCGGACGACAGGTGGACCGCCGCACCGTTAATACTACTGATACCGTTGACTTTTTTGAAAGTTATAAATTAAACCTTACCTAACCTACTGTACCTATTCTACAAGGATTACACAAAAAAAAACATTTTACCTTTAAGCTGGAGAAAAAATATGCGAAAACAAAATTCGGCGTCACTATACATTCGACGTCATAGAGGGTACCCATAATAATATCTGAGAGGTTCAAAAACGATTCTTACCTTCCTGGCTGGCATAGAGACGTAAATTGTGTACTTAAAGTGATTTGACAATTCACGAAAACGGTGCAGACTTGTCATTGCATATGTCTATCTCACGTTTTTCTCTTCAAGCATTTGTCAGGTGCCTCTCGGTCAACTGTAACTTATTTTCTTTTCAACAGAATCGTCGAAGCGCCTGACACGTCATAGCGAAAGCTAAGTGAAGCCAAATTTAGAGCCATTTGTCAGGGGTCGGTTGTGGTCTCAGTAGCATTCGTTGGTTTTCTAAGCAGAGATCACAGGATCAAATCTCAGTCGAATACATAGAGGAAAAACTTTTTATTTTCTTTTCGGGTTTAATTTTTATTTTTATTTTGTACCTGTTTTAAGTTAATAATAATTTTAGACCAGCATCTATCCCCCGGTCCTCACTCGAGGACATAATAGATACTAAACATAAAAGGCACCCTATTATAGTATAGCAGTTATTCGACAAGGTTGCAATTACAATGTTACCGTGAGGACCCCCAGATAGATGTTACCGGTTTGGCGACCTGCAGATATTTATGCCTGTGAGAGATGGTCACATAATTTTGATTTTTATAGGTAATCAAATAGTTTTGATCGAGCCGATCCGATATTTATACTGATGCAGTGTAACGATGTTTATGCCGTCCAAAAAGCATCACATATTTTTACCAAAGTAATATCATCACTTACTTATGAGCCCAATGGAACATCATTTATTTTTGAGCGACCCGATCCGATATTTATGCTGTTACGGTGTAACGATGTTTATGCCGTACTAAAAGCATCACATATTTTTACCGAGGTAATGTCGTCACATACTTATGAGCCCAATAGAGCATCATTTGTTTTTGCACGGCTGTCCATAGTAATATATTTATGCTGGTGACTGTACAGCACACAGGTCATGCAAGTTCAAGCAAAGAGTTTACACGCAATTGAAAAATTGTCTTAAAATGTTATTTAAACAGGAATTTCATTGCAATCTCGCTACATGTTACTTAAATACTCAATTAATGTTCTTAATAATCGATTTTAATAGTTTTCTGTATCAAAACGTCGTTTTTATTTTACACTCCTTCAGGGCTATATGTACCTATACCTACGTATTTGCCCTTAACGTTTCTGAACGAAACATTTGTATAATCTGTGGAGTCCGCCCGCCATCCGCTTAAAAAAAGTTCAAGTAATTCGTAATAATAGTTGTGCTGACTTGTGTTTTAAAGCTGTAATTCATAGTTATTTACTCGCAAATGTGATGAAAAACATTATATGTTTCACGGGCGGTACGGGAATTACGAACCTCGACTCAGAAAGCCCTCAGTCTTCGACTTCGGGCTTCTATTAGAGCCTCGATCGTAATTCCTTACTTACCGACCTTAATACACAATGTACTATAATAACTACTAGTTGTACGTTTATAAATAAAAAACACACTCCGTGAAAATTCGGGCTATACGATTACCTTACAGAAAAGCGACGTCTTAGAGAGGTTGTGTCAAACAGTACTAATTTGTTTACATCTTCGCCTGCACACCTACTTCAGATGCCTTACCAACGAGGAGGAAGTAAAAAGTGGTTACTAAATAATGGACTACGGCAATTCGCATGCAGACGTCACGGAAATATAGGAAGTAAGATGCGATTTTCACCCTTTAAGCGCAATTCACAGAGCGGGAGCAGGTCGGGCGCTGAGGTCGCGCGAGTCGTATTCAATTCACACATAGCGCCGAACCGCGGCGGGCACGTCGCCGAAACGAGCGGGCCCCGCGCGGGTGTGCGCGGGTGATCGCAGGCGGGCATTCGGGATCGGGATGGTAATGGCGAGTATATAGAGTAGAATTCACAACGCTCTGTGAGAATGCCTATCAGATAATGCGTTTTATTACGACCAAGGTCGCCCGCGACGGACCCGCTGCTTCCGCGCGGTTTGTAGTGGCGGGCGGCAGGTGCCCGACCCGTCCCGCCGCGTGTGTGAATGCTTCCATATAACTCCATGTTAAAACTCCCGCGGAACTTCCAACCCGCGCACGACCCGCGGCCGCGCGCTGTGTGAACTGCGCATTAGCACAAGGAAGTAGAGTGAAAAGCTTTGCGCGACTGGAATTTCGTCAATATAACCACGACTTTGAACGGCGGCGGCGGAAATGAATGCATAGAGATCGCCTCATTGCCGCGCGTATGTCTTTATATATATGCATTTATTTTGTTCACCACCCACCATTGCCGGCCAAAGTCGTGGTCAGGTTGTAAAGGGTCTCCTTAACTCAATGGGTCACGAGGTCACGAACCATGGAACTCTACTTTAAGAGTAAAGTCGTGGAATGCTAAGTTATTTGTCTTACTCCCATTAAGCTAGCCTATTATAAACATTAAATTTTGAAAGGATGTCTAAAGCACGCAACGGCTGGACACTGATAACCTTACCGCAGGACGATTACCTATATATAAAATGAACTGACTGACATATCAACGCACAGCCCGAAACACTGGGTCTGGAGATTCCAAATTAGGCACGTAGGTTTCTTATGACGACTAAGAGTGCACTTAAAAAAGGATTTTCCCAAAATCGCCCCCAACGGGAAGAAGTACGGGGAGTAGCGGGAAACTAATTCTACGCGTACAAAGTTGCGGGCGTCCCCTAGTTATGTTGTAAAGCATTTTTCCTACTCCTGTACTTTTATCTGTCATTTATATAGTCACGAACACTAATATAAGAATATAGATAATATGTCCGCAGAACATTCCGTAGAAAAGTCTATCTAGTCTATTCCCCTTAACAGCACTTGTGCTTTTTTGAGCCAAAACGATATGCCTAGCTGCCAAAGCTTACACCTAGGTTAATTTGACCAATCAAAATACTTCACCAAATTAAACCACCAATAAAACGTTAGGTTCTTTTTGGTATGTAAACTCTTTTACTAATTTAACCCTTTAAAAAAAACATTTTATTTGGTATCAACCAACCAGAACGCAGCTATATTAAAATCGACCAATCAGGTAAAAGAATTCATTTCTCAAATCATTAGGTGTTTTTTAGTCCCTATTTCAAAAGTTAAATCGATTGTGCAACTTTTTTTTAAAATATGATACCTGGCAAGTGCACATCAATTTAAAAACAAAGTTAACCATAGACACATATTTTGTTGTTTTCGAATGTTTCTCGCTCGTTTGTTGTTCTGTGCTTCGTTCGTTCGTATTCTAACCTAGGTATATTAATTTAATTTTGCATTTTATTTGAAACCTAGTCGTAGAAAAAGTATTGTATGCAACGGTGTATAACTAAGTCAAAAAATACTCGTGGCGCATGGCGTCTTGCTTTACGATGTTCGCCTGCGGCTCACATCGTAACCACACCACTCGTCTTTTTTGACCTTTCTTATACAACTGTTGCATAAACTACTATAATGCAATAAATAAATACATAAATGGAGCCTTCCTTTCCTTCTAGTCAGTAGATAGTCTTGAAATGTTTCTTATTCAAAAAGCGTTTTATAGTGTTAAGGATTTTTATGAGTAAATAATTCATACTTTTAGTTTTTATTGTAGTATTTTACTTAATGTGTCCGTTTTTGATTAAAATGTGACTTATATTATTTGGCACAGAATCTTTCACTTGACTTGGGTCAACTTGGGTCAACTATACGTCGTGCCGTATCGGTATGATAAATAGAAGGCTCGAAATATGGTAGTATTGAAATTACTCCACAAAAGATAGTCCATGTACCGGATTAAAATATAGAGTACCATTTATCCCAGAAAAACTAAGTTTCCAATGAGTACCTACTCGGACGAAGTCGCGAGGCATACGCTAGTACAATATAAACAAACAGCGCTTAAGTCTCCACATTACGGTACAGTGCCCCAATGAGTGTCGAATTGGAGTAATTCTGCGGAAACCAGTCGCTTCGCATTGTTTCCGTAACGGCTTGCCCGACATCCCACGGGTTGTTTTACATAAATATGCCCGTTCAAGTCAAAAGGGAATTTACGTTCGTTACGCTGCTTAAATCACCAAAAAGAGAGGTATTTAAAAATCTTTGATTCTCTCAATGCTTTTATTAAAAGCTTGTATTCAATGGTGGATCGTAGCCAAGATTCATAAAAATCAGTGCGATCAGAAGTCATCAGCTCTAATACGAATATAGAAACATGACTGTTGGCTTATGTTTGAAATTTAGTAACTAAATTTTGAAATAATGAAATAGGAATGCACAAAAATTTTCAAATGCAAATTTTCAAATTCATTTTCGTCCATCGCTTTGAATACATTTTTGTCGAAAGTAAAATTTTTGTGTATGTCCATGTGGCTTACTATACAAAACTGCGTTATATTCAGTTAGTAATACGATATAAATAAGAATACCAAGAAGATAGACATATAATTACTGTCCTTTCACTAGCTATTTATTATTCCATAGACGCAACGAGATAAACTTGCCGTCGCCCTTATAACTTATCTGTGACAAATGGCCGAAACGCATGCGTGATGAAACTGATGAATAATGTAACACTTTCAATTTTGTATTGATTCAGGTCACAAAGCCATGATCGTTCATTATTTTATAGGACAATACAATTGGGATAGACCAAAAAAAATAAGTCACGGTTTTTACATTCTAATTCAAAATAATAGGTAATTTTAGGAGACCAATTTCATTAATTTTGTATTTGACCCAATAGTTTTCTTTTTATATCTTTATTTATTTAACAGACATTTCCTGGATGACATGATTATTTTAAATTTGGTTTGGCATTTTCTAATAAATTACCACGATTAAATGATAACTAGTGATAAAAAGTGATTGTTATAGTGTAGTAAAACATACCATTTCAAGCGGTTTTTGCCTTACCCATAAGCTACACCTGGGAGGACTCCAAGCCAAAAACGAAACTCAAACAAAGGTCAAGTATACTTTTGTCAAAATGTCCGAAATAAATATATTTCAAAAACTTAATCATGCAGAACGGCTTTAAAACCCTATTCCTCGAAATGGTTTTGTAACAAGAGTAATTTAATAATATGAGCATTCCCATGTATGCAGAGGAAACTACCGATTTAAAACACGACTCGATACATCACATCAGTCGTAGAACAAAGGAAAAATAAAACGTTTACCGATATTGATAAAACTGATAACAACTACGCGAACATAATCTTAAGTTACTAGAGAACGATACAGGTAGATATTTAACATCAATAACTCATATACAATCATTCACGTACCTGATCACAGCACACAGTTTGCCCCTAACAGGATTCAAACTCTAAACCCTAGGCTCAGTCCAGTCTAAACACTCTAAACCTACATCCTATCAATAAATGAGTCTTTCTTTTTTCTTATATTTTTCAAATCAATTGCCTTTCGTTAGTATCGCAAAAATTCGAGGCAATTCGTTTTAAATTCAAAGTCAAGAGTTATTATTATTGTCAGGACAGGACAAGGTTTGTAATAAAAATCACCCGGGCGATGCCGGGCATGAATAGCTAGTCTTGTATAAAAGTGAATTGAATCGACCCGAGTATATTTTGTTTTTCCTGGCACGTGTCCCATCACGTATTGAGTAGAATCGGCTCCAACACCGTCCTTTTGTAAGAATAACCATAGATAATGCACCGATCTCATTCACACAAAGAGCATTCATCGGCGACTACAAAGAGTCAGCGTTTATCTTTCTCTAGAACGCTGTTATTATACGCTATTATCTGTTGTCGATTGCTCGCTTAACATACATGGCTTTCTAGAGCTTCATACGTATATGTAGGCGATAAGCTGTAAGAGCACGCTAAAATAGTATGGACATGTAAGGAGATCTTAAAAGAATTATCAACGTTTATGTCTGGTGAAAGACGTTCACTGCTAGACTGTCTCCTCCAGTGTAGGCACAATGATCTTTTTATTTGACCCGGGGGAAGTACTTATCCCCGCCTTAGGGTGGTTACGTCTAACTTGCAATGCAATTGGGATAGACCAAAAAAAATCTACTCACGGTTTTTACATTCTAATTCGAAAGAATTGGTAATTTTAAGCGAACAATTTCATTAATTTTGTATTGGACCCAATAGTTTTGTTTTAATATCTTTATTCATTTAGCAGACATTTTATGGATGACATGATTATTTCAAGAGGTTTTCGCCTAACCCGTAAGATACACCTAGGAGGCCTTCAAGCCAAAAACGAAAGTCAAACAAAGGTCAAATATACTTTTGTCAAAGTGTCCGAAATAGATAAATATTTCAAAAAATAAATGATGCAGAACGGCTTCAAAACCCTATTCCTCGAAATGGTTTTCAAATCAGAGTAATTTAAAAAATATGAACAATCCCAATTATCACGAGGAGGCTACGGGACTACTATAATAGCGACAAAATGTAGCTCCCCAATAGCGGAGCTGCCATGACAACCACATCCAGTAGATTCCTTTCCGGCGATCTCCTGCAGGTCGTTCGTCCGCCTTTTAACGGTACTATGATTATAAAAAAATAAAACCCAAAATAAAAGAAAATTCAAAAATAAAGTGGCTGGATTCTGATAAAGGCATGGAGTGGTGCAAAGTGGCGAGACCAGATAAGAATGCCAAGTCAACTATTCATAATAAACGCGATAAGTTTCCACCACCATCTTATCCTTCTACCTACTGCCAAACAGCAGTGTTTGCATTGTTGTGTTTTGGTGTGGGGATAAGACAACCGGTGAAATAACTAGCATGGAGCCATGGAGGCATGAGCAGTCGTCAGAGTCGGCAACGCATTTGCACTCTTAGGATTGGTCTTAAATGCAATTCCCATCTATGAGTTTCAGATCCCACTTACCATCAGGTGGCCTGTGAGCTCGTTTGCCTTCTCCTTGCCATAATAAAGCAATAACACCGTATTACCCAAGAAAATTGGACAGTGTCCAAGTCCAAAGTTCCTAACAAACCATTTATCAAAGAATAAAAACTCCGTAAATTATTCACATGGCATCAAAACTGACTAGCCCATGTCATATACCCAAATCTGTGGCACTAATAACACGTTAAACAGAGCGTTGACCCGTGCCCTTTCGACACGGATTGCCGTATTGTATTACCTTAATCCAATTGAAAGTAAATCAATCCGGTTTCGAGTCACGAGTGAGACATTATTCCTTAAGAATTACAATGGCGATGGCTCTTAGAAAAGGACTCTCGTGCACTTGAGATTGACTTAGGAATTTCAAAAAATATAATGCAATTGATATTTAATGTCAAATGAAGCTTCATCTTCCTATCCCACTATGTTTGTCTGTGTTAAATAATACATACATACATTAAATCACGCCTGTTTTCCAGAGGGGTAGGCAAATACCACTTCTTTCCACTTGCTTGTTAAATAATAAATAAATAATATCAGAGGACAATGTCACACCAATTGACCTAGTCCCAGACTAAGCTCTAGGCTTGTACTATGGGTACTAGACAACGATAAAAGTAATTATATAGAAAAATATATACAGGTATAAACCAAAATAAATGTCCAGTTAAAGAAGAGTTAGCTACCATAACGAAACTGTCGTTTAACGTCAAACACATACATTTTTGTAACGAAATTGTAAGTTAGACATCATTTAAGTGACATTTAAATAGCGTCTTTATGTACATTTATTTTGGTTTTTACCCATACTTAAAAATACATAGAAAACATCCATGCTCTCTACACACAAATATCTGCCCTAACCGGGATTTGAACCCAGGACCGCTAGCTTCGTAGGCAGGGTCACTACCAACGAGGCCAGCGCGTCGTCGTGTTAGTTTGTTACTCATTCACGCTGCAAAGGCTGGACAGATTTGGTTGAAATTTAAAATGAAGGTATATGGATTAACACGTGGATATCAAAAGTCGAAATCTACGCGGACGAATACTTGAAAATTTGAGGGGTAATTCCTTGGGTACCCTAGCGGTGCACTTAGAAAGGATTTTTCGAAAATTTACCTTCTACGGGATGCGAATGAAAATCACGAAAAAAATATTTTGCCAGGAGCGGATGCATTTTTAAAGGTTTTTAATAAATGGATTGCTTTAACAGGTGGGAAAGAAATCAAAAAAATAACAAAACTGCCTATAAAAGGGATTACCTGGTGGATTATCTGTTAACATAAGCGTATAGCTGCGTAGATGCAAACTGGTCAATTAACATCAAGGGGGTCCTTATGGCACTATAGCAATTAAAATAACAGTAACCTAAGGATGGTGCAGTAAGTTCCCTTTTGATTTGGACGACCACCAAACAAACAAAACTTCGCCTTTTAAAAGTGTACATACTAAGTTTTAAACGTAACAGTACAATTCGGTATTTAATATTTTTTTATAACATTTAAAAAGAAAAGAGGACATTTATAGAAAATATTTACAATACTTACACATTTATTTCGCTCCTATCCTGCAAGTACGATAGTTTTTAATATTGCAGCTTCTAGGAATGTCAATATTTAAAGTATGCAACTTCACATTCTCACCATTATTCCTTTCTTTGAAAAATGGATCTCATATCTTGTCGTGAAACCTAGATAAGTTCAAAGTTCGAAGCAACTTCACATTTCCTCGACTCGTAATACTGGTAATGCGAATATGTAGCCGTTTTTACATTCGAGACATTTCTTATTTTCTCCTTAGGGATGAATAAGCAATTTTCCGACCCTGTGACAGTTCTTGATGGAAGCGATAATATATCACTTAATAGTTGGAGTTAGAGAAGGTTACTTAGGGCTCACATGAAAAATGGGAAATGCGTTGCCGAGCCTGAGGAATGAGATAAGATGGAATACCTCTATTTTAGACACTTGCTGACTGTCAATTTCTTCGTTTAATCCTGAAATAAATAAGTACGAACACTACTGTTTGCACAAGGTCTTAATACTGATACAATATCATTGAACTTTTTAGGTAAAAAATAGGATTTAATGGCGTTCCTCTGTTGGACATAAGGGGCCTACTTTGAAAATCGAATTTCAAAGTGACGTTACCTTCATCTTTACTTCTTGATTCAATCTACCGGCCTGGCTACAATTTTGCGCATTGCCGGAAGCGACAAAGAAATGCATAGAGTTGTATGTTGCAAGCGACGCCACGAGTCATCGCGGCGTCGATAAGGAAACTGCATTTGTTTCTATTCCGATACATACGCGTTGAGCTATAAGCGAGAAAATACAAGATAGAATAGAAGACAAGGTGCTCTGGTCGATAGTAACTACAGATGATGCAAAAAATAGTAATATTTACGTTGACGATATCCTCATCATCACTTCCGATTAATCCGGTAGCAGATGAGGTCTAAAATAGTTATAACAGAAACAGCCTATATTTCCAAATGCATAAGAATGGGTAACGATATTTTCGACCAACTTGCACGCTCAGCTACTTTTGCAGCCGACTGTTCTTAACGAAGATAAATGACTTCGGCGCCAGAAACGTGTCCAATATATTTCAGGGTAATCTTAAATGGTTGAATGATAGAATAGAAGTTTAGTTAGGCTATAGACAAGAAGAACAATGAAATTATTTTGTTATCAATTTAAGAATGTTTCGCTAATGGACTGATTATTTTGCAGTAAATTTCAGATAGCAAGTATATTGTAACTAACACTACTATTATATGGACAGTCTGAAATAAAAATTTATAACATTTATGAACGTGTAATACAAACCTTATAATCATAGTATTTTAAGCGTACCTACTGGCAACTTCTTTCTATTCTATTTTTAAATCAAAATCATAACTTCCTATGTTTTTCTCGTTTAATCGTTCTCATAATCGATAATTTAAAGATTGGACATTTTAGACAGTGACGCAACCGGCACCGAATCGAAATGTAACCCTAACCTTCAGCCGTCTGATCGATATCGCACCCCTGTTGGCACCCTAACTGGGGTTATGCAATCGACGCCGTGTTTCGGTCAAAGTATGGATTTTAATACAATTATGTAATCATTTGTATGTTATAACACTTCTACGCTGGATCTATATACACATGTGACTTTGAAGCATAGAATTTTTAAATTTTCTACAGCTTTTCCGATAAACGTACGTAACCAATGGTCAGGATTTCCTGAAAATAACAAGACTTCGACGAAATGATGAATTCTATGAAACGTTTGTTGGTAATCCCAGCCGTCTCCATTATCCGTATTTTTAAAAAAGGTAGCCATTTCCGAAGAATAAATGGCAAGAGCATGTCGGACCATGCTCAGTGTATGGTTCCGAAGCCGTTAAAACAAAAAACTATGTCAAAAACCAACAAGTAGGTACCTAAGAATCCATTTTCTATTTTAAGTTATGCTCTCTTAGATGATTTTTAGTAGGTACACACACTGAAGCTTATGTCCTTGTGGTTTTGGCTGTGGGGCACGTAACTCTAGCGGAAATTTTAATTTTCTTGTTCAATATTTCCTAAACGGTCCAATTGGGATAGACCAAAAAAAATAGCTCACGGCTTTTACATTCTAATTCGATAGAAATTTCATTAATTTTGTATTTGACCCAATAGTTTTGTTTTAATAGGGTCAATCAACTTTTCTTTGTAGCTCGTTGCCATGGTGACGTCTCCTGGGTAAAGGATATAAGTCCACTAAAAAACTGTTTTATTGGCAATTACGCACCCATTCTTTTATGGCCTTTCTCCTGAGTGTGCTGGAAGTATATATTATAACAGTTTTTCTAAGAAACTCTATCACTGTTGTCTCCTGGCTTACGGGACAGAATAACAACAACAAAAAGTTGATCCACCCAATATCTTTATTTATTTAGCATAACATTTTATGGATGACATGATTACTTTAAATCTGGGTTGGCATTTTCTAATAAATTACAACAATTAAATGATATCTAATGATAAAAAGTGATTGTAATAGTGTAATAAAACATACTATTTCAAGCGGTTTTCTCCTAACCCGTAAGATACACCTACGAGGGCTTCAAGCCAAAAACTAAAGTCAAACAAAGGTCAAATATACTTTTATCCAAATGTCCGAAATGTATAAATATTTCATAACCTTAATAATGCAAAACGGCTTTAAATTATATTCCTCGAAATGGTTTTCAAATAAGAGTAATTTAAAAAACATGAACAATCCCAATTGGTGCACCACATACCTATTACTATCAATATCAATCGTCTCCAGTATTTAATGAGACAAACAATGCCACAGTTACGCACCATTACTTCTTAAAATATTTAATTAATGAGTTAACTTCCAAATAAAGCGTCGCACTTAAAAAGCCGGTTCGGCTTAATTCAACGGATGCTAAAAAACTAGTCTTGAACAATTAATTAACAAGTGTTACACGACATTTGGCAACGGTACTGTAGAAATACTGTTTGCTAATCGATATTTATCGATAAAAAATGGGGGAAATCGATTACTGTTCAAGACGATCGTTGACCCGACTGCATGTTATAAGAAGGTTAACTTTGCATATTTTTAATTGAAACCCACTACACGACCCAAACGTTTTTTTTTTAATTTTAAGCTTACCTTGCTTGCTACCTGTCACTAATATACACTGTTAAATATCTTAGCCTAATTGTGCAAATTGTGGTTACAGAGTTATCAACAAGTTTTTAGAGTTGTTGGTAACTCTGTAGCTCTGCCTACCCCACTCTGGGAATGAAGGCGTGAGAGTATGTATGTATGTATGTAAGGGTACCGATTCTAACGGTGTCAACGGGATCCTATTACAAAGCCTTCGCTCTCCGTCCGTCCGCCCGTCCGTCTGTCAGAGCGCTGTATCTCATACACCGTAATAGCGACACAGACAGACAGACACTTGTTTATTAGTTGTATACTATAGTCGCTATAAAAATAAAATATTAAAATAAAATGAAGGGGATCCCCAATCTCTATATAAGAAACTTGATTTACTCGACTTGGAACGGAACTCTTCGTGTGCGATTTCCGACTAGCAATGTGCCAGGTTTTTTTAATGTTTTCACAATTTTTACGTTTTTTTAGTAATGTACTTTAAGTATTAATAAAACGTTGTATCTAGTAAGTAGCCTTGCTTTTCATTGTCTCGCAAAAGGTGAGAAAAGTAGAGTATTCTCCTTTGGTATAAAGCTGTTTCGTCTCGGGCGAGCTAAAATCCCTCGCTGCACTCAGGACTCGTAACACCCTCGCTACGCTCGAGAGTTAAATCTGGAGTGCCTCATTTGCTCAGTATTCAATATGGCGCCCGTGACATAAAACAGTGCTTTATCCCCTCCGTGTATAATCTACTATTTTACAATGTTTACACAATGATAACATTGATAACTAACATTACATTGACGACATCATCCGAACACGCCCGTTGCGATTTTGTAAAGTTTGCTTTTTGTTAGACTTGTTGACATTATATGAATACATGTGTGTATGGTTCTTTGTTCACTAGTAAAGTCTGAAGAGATGATCCGAATTCGATAAACGAGGTATTGTTATATTCATCTTAGCGTCGGGAGTATCATTGGATACCTGGATAGAGACATATATGGGAATATGAAGGGTATTTAACATACATAGACGACAATACGACAACCACTCGGCCTAATTAGTCCCGGGTTCAATTCCCAGTATGGGCAAACATTTGCGTGTATTTGTTCATGAGCCTTGGAGGTTTTCTATGTATTTTTCTATATAAGTATGTTTATTGTTATCTTGTACCCATCGCACGTTTACTCAAACAAAGAAATAATTAAAAAAAAATCACTTTTGATTAGAAGTCTATTGTCAAAAACCAAGGTTGAATTTCGAATGTTTTTCAATTTTGAGTTATTTCTTTGTTTGAGTAAACGTGCGCCATGATAAAGGCCCAGAGCTTAGTTTGGGAGTAGGTAAATTTGGTGAGATCCAGTAGAATTTTTAAATCTTGCTTTCTGTCATAAGAAATTATTTCTAACGTATCTTTGTGCGCGACGTATAGCGAAAATTCCAAAGCAATACTACAAAAGCTCTTTTTAAATTGTCTCTAGCGACATTAAAAATCAACAATGTCCAGACCAAACTAACCCACTATGCATTGTGCAGACGTCACGGGACACAAAGCGGTTCGCGATTCTGGGAGCAACGCCGGAGCATTGTGCGGTGTCCCAGTTACAGAACCGGTGCGAAGTGGGTCTCCGAACAGCGAACAGGTTTACGCGGAAGAAAAGAACCTAGGGTATAGCCACAGCTCGATCGCTTAGGCGTTTGCGTTTGAGTTCGAAAGGCAATCGAAAATCGCTGCTGTTTTAAATTAATAAATCAAGGGACAGTCTCACACAAATTGACCTTGTCCCAAACTAAGGTCTACGCTTGTACTTTGGGTAGGTACTAGACCACGATAAACTTAGTTATTTATAAAAAACATACATAAATAACTCACGCTAATTACACAAACATTTGCCCATACCGGGAAACGAACCCGAGACCGCTAGCTTCGTAGGCAGGCAGGGTCACTACCAACAAGGCTACCGCGTCGTCAAATTATTGTTGTGATGGCCTTACTCGAAGACTGAATCTGTGAAGAAACTTATCAGTCTTAACATCATCATCATCATCATCATCATCATCATGCCAGCCATAAGAACGCCAACTGCTGAACTAGGTCTTCTCCAAGGATTTCCATGGCGGTCGGTTTTGTGCTATTCGCAACTCGGCTTCTCGCGATCTTAAAGTGACTAAAAACATCTAATTCAGACATCGATAACGGTAATGACCAGACCTAGGATTCCGTGGGGCAAATCTTCTTGACAGCTAGGGACTCCCTATATCGATAAACTCATTTATCGATACTAGTTCTAAATACTAGTGATCACACAAAGGTTTGCTTATTAAATGTTTTTTTATTAAAAGAATATAATGTACGTGTATGGCCGACTTGGTGTGTTGTGAGAAAGTTTGCCAATGACAACATATGCAATTTGGTCACCGTTACCAATTGTAGTTTCTTCTACAGACACGTAGATGTAATTGTTTCCAATTTCGTTCCTAATTTGTTGATACGTTTCATTGTAAATTGGAGTAAGAAATTTATTTCTGATGTGAGATTGCGAAGGCACTGAAAAATTCCCGTATCGTCCAGAAATGCAATTTTGAATAAAACCGCGAAAATTTGGATTCTCTAATTGGTACCACGATATATTGCAAGCCACCATAAACATAGTAAGATCTTTGTAGAATTTATATTTTCCTTCTTGAATACTTGTATGTCTTTCGGTTTTCATGTGCGTAACAAGAGAATATTTTTTGCGATGAATCGATGAAAGGTCACTTGACATTTGCTACAGTGTGTAGCTTAGACCCGCGTTTAATTATTTCGTGATGCTTTTTAAGCAAGTCTTCTATTTTTTGAAGAGGCATTATTTATTTTTAATGCACAAATATAAAATATGTATTAAATAGCACGTCTTTACAAATGACAGTGTCCGATGACATTGACAAGTATTGTTTCATATTAGTTTCTAAGTAGGTAAGTTACGTCTATTTAATTATCTGAAGAGGTTAAGATAATAGGTTTCAACTATTTTATAGTGCAATCGGTATTACGCCTTATCTATATGTAACCTGCCGATTATTTTAAAGATGCTACGTGTGAATTTCATACTTGCTTCAGAACAAAATTAAAGTTACAAAAAACACACAATGTTGGGGGCGGTCACTAGTATATAGAACTAGTATCGATAAATGAGTTTATCGATATAGGAAGTCCCTAGCTGTCAAGAAGATTTGCCCCACGGAATCCTAGGTCTGGTAATGACAATCGTATCAATGGTATAACCGGTGTCGTGGTGATACATACACACATACATACATACATACATACATACATACCTGCACGCCTCTCACCCAATGGGGTAGGCAGAGACACCAGACGCCAGGTGCACCGGTCTAAACATACAACTTTCGCTTCCTGTACATTCATCAATCTCTTCATGCACGTACGTCGGTTTCGGGTGCATCGCCAATCTGATCACCTCTGACCATCTGATGATGATCTGGTTGTGGTGATAATCGTTCTACTATAAACGCTGTCATGGTATTAACAGTTATATTATGACTACCATAACATTGTTATTACTATAGTTACGCTCGTAAGTTGCCAATCGCATACCAAGAGCCTTAATTAATGTGACAGTAGCAAAAGTTTTTTTTAACGCCCGAACGGTAACGCTATTGACGGCGGTTGAAACGCCTTACATAACACCGAGTATATTTATACAGAAGCAACTGTACCTACGGCTCAAGACTTCCCCAATAAACAAACGTAATATAAGTCATAGCAACAAAATGTAATTCAAATAGGTCATCCGTACGTCCGTCCTTTCAACTTCGACTGTATTTAATTGAATAGGGTATGTTTATAGCTATAGTACTCGAAAGGGCCTATGGCTTGATAAGTACAAGCTCAGGTCTAAAGAGGGCACATATAAGCCGTCTGGAGGGCGGGAGAGGGTGCTAAGGACGTCAGACATTAAGGGAATGTAGCGTTATTAAGTCGCTAAATGGAATAGCGTCGGTGAAACTGCAAAACCGCGTAAGTAACATTTTAAATAAGGAGCAAAATGCACCTTTTTAATAAGACAGGAAGGTTTATTTTGCTCTATCATAAATTTGTTAGTTACGCGGTTTTGCAGTATCACCGAAGATAGGTAATTTTCGGTAATTATTAGTAATTTTTTATACGATAATAATGACTTTTAAGAAGTATAGGGTCTCTATTTCACTTTGTAAGTGTTGTGTGACATGATGTCTTTCCTTAGGAAACATGTGGTTTTTACAAGGTTTTTTTAGTTAGTGTATTTAATTAAATTAATGGTTTTATTGAAAAATTACATAAAATAATACAACAACCATAACACAATAACTGAAAAATAAAACTAAAATTAAATAAGACTAACTCTAAATATATAAATTAACTAAAACATTAAACTAAGAATGGCCCCTGCGGCATTGTACCCAAGATGCTGGCAGCATTTCCTCGCTGGATGGTTAAACTTATACGTTGAGCGAGGAAACTGCCAGCCTTCTGTCTCCCGTGACGTCAATGAGCCTCTTCGAAATTTCTTTGAAGAGGCTTCGAGCGCTAGGACCCCACGGACCAAGCTTTTTTTTAGTTCGTTAGTAAACCAATATGGGACATTGTGGAATGAGGTCAAATTTTGAATACATACCTACACAGCAATACAGTGTCTAAGGCCACATAAAAAAAAAACGCCTCCGCAAAGCTTTTGAAATGCTTTTTAGTTTGGGAACGCGCCGCACCGCCTTCGTTCTCAGTACTTCTGCAGGTTTAGAGCTGATTTGATGATGGATTTGGAATTTGCCACCATGATCCCTAGTTTTTTTTTTTTTTAGGCCGAGCACACAGGCCACCTGATGGTAAGTGGAAACTTTGACCCAAAGACATTCGCATTCACAAGACTGCAAATGCATTGCCAACCCTGTTTTATTTCACCGGCTATCTTATCCCCAAACCGGAACACAGCAATGCGAACACTGCTGCTTGGCGGTAGGTTAATGGATAAGATGGTGGTACCAACCCGGACGGACCCTGCACAAGGTCCTCCCACAAGTAAAATGGCGTCTATGTTAAAACCTCCTTATGGGAGACCAATCAATTCCATGGTTCTTTATTGGAATCCCTAATCGTCATTTGACCTAATTCATAGTGACCGAATTTTCATTTATCCTATAACCGCTTCCGCCTTTTTTTAGTGTTATATATCGTAAGTTAATATTATATAATATTAGTTATGTATCGTAAGTATTAGGGATTCCGAGAGACTCCCCAATTTCAACCGAACTTTAGAGTATTTAAGACTTGTTGCACTGAAGCTTTTAAATATTATCTAGTCCGAATTCAGTAACTTAAGAAACAGAATCCAAACTGCAACAAGTTCAGTGCTAGCGGCTCCAATGTTCATACAAAAATCACCCGTAATATTTCTTTGTCTGAACTAGACACAGACAGGGGTGGTTGACCGCGCCCGTGGTCTTAAATCATCAGAATGTATAGTTTTATAGCGTATAACGTAATAAACTGGTATAGAATCGTTATTAGCAGGGCTGGCAGATGCACAAAGTCTTTTTAATGTCATAGTGTAGGTACAGTGGCACACTATTGTACCTTGTCACTTTAACGCTTTTAACAAATTAGTGGAGCAGTTCAAACATGACGTTAATTTGACAAGGCACTAAAGTGGTCAACTACTTATGGCTAAGCGTTCTAACAATTGTATACATACCAAAAACAAAAACCGTAGCACCGAATCAGATATGAGATATGCAAAGGAACTAAGGTGACGAGCTCAGAGGATTGCTAAAATTAATTCGCAGTGAGCTGTACAAGTTGCTGGAATAAATGGCCGAAGAGGCCAAAGAGTTCTCGTGTAGCTGAAACGTATGGAGAACCATAGTTTGGGACTTAGATCAGTGTGTTTAGTGATGATTCTTATCCCTGTTAATAATATATTGACAGTGGACGGGCAACGCCCCTGAGAATGAGTTTATATGTCTGTCCGTCCGTCTATCACAGAGCTGTAGCTTTGAACTGTAATGCTACGACCGCTAAAAAAAATAGGTACTTTAAGTTAGAAATTAAAGGAAATACAAGAAACGTGATTTTCCGGCATTTTTCCTCGATCCTAATACTGTACGTATAACGGAATCCTTATTGTGCAATTTCGACTCGCCAGTCGCTACTCGGTACGGTCTTTAATATAAATAATGTAAGAAGGTGACAACCCTAGTGTTCTGTGTATTAATAACCACGTGTACCGTTCACAAGTTTCCGTTTACTTAAAACGAGTAAAGCCGAGCGTTTAACCTAGTTCGGTGCAGTTTTGATAAACATTTCAGTTTTCATTAAGACATGGGTTTGATAAATAAATGAAATGTTTTTGGATAAACGTTTGTTATTCTTTTACCTATAATAGATGACTATATTTAGATCTGGGTACTTGGTACTTTTGGTAGTCAGTCTACATAGGGATATACAGGGTGTTTGGTAGAGCGTTGTCTAAAAAAAACAGGCGAATATAACAGGCCATTAGCTATCCATTTCAGGTACTTTAACCCTTTATTTGTCGAGGGCTATTTAATACAGATTTATATTTTACTAGCGACCCGCCCGCAGCTTCGCCCGCGTGGAATGTATTATACATATAAACCTTCCTTAAGAATCACTCTATCTATTAAAAAAAACCGCATCAAAATCCGTTGCGTAGTTTTAAAGATTTAAGCATACATAGGGACAGACAGCGCAAGCGACTTTGTTTTATACTATGTAGTGATTTTATTAAAAGTTAACAAAATTTGACCTTGAAACCCCGAAAAAAAAGAAACTATTAGGTGTATCTACAAAATTATCATTTTGGCAGAAGATTTTTTTATTGGAAGAGTATAGCAACATTAAAAAAAATGGGGGCTCTCAAAGTTTCAGAAATCAGTAGAGAAATTTTTCAAGATTAACTTTCGAACGAAATTAAAAAAAAACGAACATGATTACAACTCTTCCTCTCTTATAAAATTCTATTCTAAAGTTAATTCTCATCTTAGATATGTGAATTACAACGAGAAAACATCTAACTGCGTAAGACGTGGTAACTGAATAGAGAAGTTAATTCTCCCAAAAATCGCCACCATCACGGCCGGGTGTAAGTTATTAGCGAATAACTCAAATTATTAAGAGTTTTGTAATGCATGTCGCACACCATTAGAATCGGCATGAACTGGAAATGTTTTTAGGAAATTGGAAGAGTTGTCATCAACTTCGCTTTTCTTAAATTTCGTTGTAAAGTTAATCTTGAAAAATTTCTCTACTGATTTCTGAAACTTTGAGAGCCCCCATTTTTTTTAAATGTTGCTATACGCTTCCAATAAAACTTTTATTCTAACACCACAACATTCAACTTTTTGCCAAAATGATAATTTTGTGGATACACCGAATAGTTCCTTTTTTTTCGGGGTTTCAAGGTCGAATTTTGGTAACTTTTAATAAAATATAAAATAAATCGGTATTAAATAACCCCTAGACAAATAAAGGGTTAAAGTACCTGAAATGGATAGCTAATAGCCTGTTCTATTCGCCTGTTTTTTTAGACAACGCTCTACCAAACACCCTGTATTTAAAATGGTCGTACACCTAATTGTTTCTATATCTTTAACATATGGTTGACGTTATGGTAGCTCTTACTGTAAAGTGAATAAGAGCTAACACACAACAATATGATTACGATGTAGAAGCAAGATAGGCTATAACAAATTAGAATAGGCCCAGTTTTCACTTAAGATACGTCTATCATCACGAAAAGAGTGACTTAAGTGATTTAATTACACCCGTTACGAAAATTAATCATATTATGATCAAGTGTATGACTAAAAGGTATTCTTGAACATGAAACAATCTGATTTTAATCACGTCTCACTTTTGTAAGGGGTGGTGTTTTTTAGAGCTTCACCCAAAATGCCAATTTCGGCTGCAGTCTCTTGAATAACAAAGTAGACGTACATAAGCAATATATAGAACTAAATTACCTTGGCACTAGTACCGACTAGGCAGATAAGAAGTGGATCCTAACACATTGCACTACCGTGTTTCTGAATATTAATAGTGTTGACAGAAGTAAAACGATCCTAACTTATTCGTGGCGTGGCGTGAGAAGGAATAGTAATTAATAACTAGGCATCGGAGTTTTTGTCGCACGGTAAGACTAATGGCAAGCTATGGAGTCGTCATTTGCCATAAATCGAAACTCTTATTCATATTCATACTCATTTATTCCGTTTTTTTTTTATAATCAAGCACAACAACGTTGACGAGTTAAGAAACGATTATTTAATGTTATATTTGTAAAATAAATATTACAATAAAAAATAATTATCGTTTTTATACTGATTTAATTACGAAATTTTATAAACAAACAAAAGATACATTAAAACACGACAGAGGGGAATGTTTTAGTCCAAACTAGTGGCGAATTGTATGTTAAAATAGTTCAAGTTATGAATTTATTATCTAATAGATTTTTTTATTTATATAACTTGGCCTAGATAAATTATACACGGCCGACCGCTATAGAGGCATTTTAAGATAAATTAAATAAATGAGTATGAATATGAATAAGAGTTTAGATTTATGGCAAATGACGACTCCATAGCTTGCTATTAGTCTTACCGTGCGACAAAAACTCCGATGCCTATTAATAACCGCATTGTTTTACTGCTGTCAACATTATCAATATTCATAATTACTGTAATAGGTACAGTCAAGGAAATTGATTCGTAGACCATTTTAAACTATGTCAAATTGACACTGTAAATAAAATCATAAGAAGTCTCTTACGTTTTGATTGATTACGTCACTATGACATAGTCCAAAATGGTCTACGAATCAATTTCCTTGACTGTACATAACTGTTATCTAAATATAGAAAACCTACTGACTGACAGACGCCCATACCGTAGTGGTGGTGCCATCTATGAAAAAATGGCAGAACATGTTTAATAGATTATGGGCCCAACTAATCTGTAATTATCATAGGTAGGTAGGCAGTCAAACCAGCCTAACAACAATAACCACTTTTAGTGTTTAATTATTGGTTCAGTGTAGTTAAATAAGTTAAATAACATTTAAAATGCTCCATTTATTTCAATAGTGCGTAACGGTAACATTGTAGGCAACAGAACGGCGTAAAACCTGCATAGATTTCGACGGAGTAATTACACATTTTAAACAGACTGGTGCACTACCAGAGGGGGGTTATTAAGACATGGCAATGCAGTTCATTTTACATAATAACCCCCCAGTTCTGATGTAATAAAGGCCGGTTCGGACTACAATAATAATTTAGTAGAAGCGAATATTAAAAAAATAGAGTAAAATGGATCTACTAGACTAAATCAATTTACCCGCTTCCGAACCAGCCTAAACAGCTGTTAATATTACTACCCCCGACTTTCCACGACTTGAAAATAACTAACCAGTTTATAAAGTAAAAAACATTAATCAAGCATTAATATACAATTAACGTCAAGATACATAACATAACATTTACTTAACAAATTGGTTGAGATAAAATAAAACTTGACCTTTAGTGAAAACGGAGGCATTTTTTATAAACGTAATGGCTGCAGATTATGATTTGATTTGTCTTAGTGAAACTTGGTTGCTGCCAGGTATTGGTGACTCGGAACTCTTTGATAAACGATACCAGGTATACAGGTGTGATAGACCATATGATACCCGTAAGCAAAACTTAGGAGGTGGTGTCCTGATTGCTGCCCGACGGGAGCTTGGCATTGTTGTAGATTTACAAATTGATCTACCGGAATTTTCAGATGCTGAAATCGTATGCGTTGCGCTATCATTGTTACATAATAACTCTTCTTCCAAATTAAGAATCTTATGTACTTATTTTCCACATAACTCTGACCATTTGATTTCTGTTTCAAAGTTCTTTGACTTTATTTCTGATTTCAATTTACGATATCCCGAAGACTCAATACTACTTCTCGGTGATTTTAATATTTCTGCAGCACTTTGGCAGTCGTGTGGTACTAATGCTCCTCTTCTGCTAAGTAACCCGAATAACGATGTGCTGGTTAGTGAAACTCTACAATTTTTAAGTTTAACTAGTTTGAATCAATATAATTACGTATTAAATTCAAATGGTCGTGTATTAGATTTAGTTATATCGGATTTAAACTGCGTGGTTTCTCGGAGTTTAAGTCCTTTAGTCCCTGAAGATAATCATCATCCGTCATTGAATGTAGTTGTTGATGCACTATCGGAGAAGCCTCTACTGCCTCCCACTCGTACTGTCTACAAGTTTCATCTCGCTGATTTTGATGCTGTTAATGGGGAACTTGCTGCCTTTAACTGGCCTCTTATGTTCGCAAATAAAAATATCGACGAGGCAGTTGATACCTTTAATAACATATTAACGACCATTATTGAAACTCATGTCCCATCTAAAACCCTCAATTTTTCTGAAAAATATCCGGTATGGTATAGTAAACCTCTCATTAAAATAATTAACCAAAAATTAAAAGTTCATCGTAAATGGAAAACATATGGTCAACAGTCTGATTATGAAACTTTCTCCTATCTAAGGAAGAGGCAAAGAGTTGTCGAGGCTAGTTGTTATGAAAATTACATATTATGTAGCGAGGAAAACATTAAGAATAACTCAAAGTACTTTTGGAAATTTGTTAAAACTAAGCGTGGCTCAAATGATATACCTAACTCTATGTTTCTGCTCGACGAGACTTCTTCCGATGGACGCGAAATCGCAGATTTATTCAACAAACATTTTCACTCAGTCTTTAAGCCAAGCAATCACAAGCATGTTCAACAATTCGCCACGGGTTTTCCTGATCCAATTTCGAACTTGAATCTTGCTACCGTTCGGGTATCACGTGACCTCGTTGAGAAATATCTCGCATCCCTTGATATTAGTAAAGGGCCAGGGCCTGATGGTATTCATCCTGTGTTTCTCAAGAATTGTTCGCCTCAGTTGGCTTTACCACTACAACTTATTTTTAATATGTCCTTGGCAATGGGTGTATTTCCACAGAGTTGGAAACAGTGTTTTGTCGTCCCTATATTTAAAAACGGTGACAAACATAATATTTGTAATTATAGACCCATATCCAAATTATCTATAATTCCTAAGCTTTTCGAAAAAATTGTCTACGACAGCATTATTTCTTGTGTAAGATCGCATTTAATACCGCAGCAGCATGGATTTATCTCAAAGCGCTCAACTGAATCAAATCTATGTGAATTTGTTGATTTTGTGTCTATAGCTATGGATAATGGCTATCAGGTGGATGCAGTGTACACCGATTACTCCAAAGCATTCGATACTATTTCACAAAACATACTCATAGATAAGCTGAGAGCTTTCGGTGTGCACGGCAGTCTTCTCAGGTGGCTAGAGTCTTACCTCAAAAACAGATCACAAGCTGTCACTATCAAGGGGTTCCAGTCGTCATTTGTACCTGTAACATCTGGCGTGCCTCAGGGATCCCATCTCGGTCCACTTTTATTTAATATATTTGTAAATGACATCATAAATATTTTTTCAGGTTCCCACTTTCTTATGTACGCCGACGATACTAAAATCTATAAAATTATTAAATCTGTCGATGATTGTATTTTATTTCAAAGAGATTTGGATAAGTTATGGAATTATTGTTTGGACAATTGTTTGGAATTAAATATTAAGAAATGTCAAATAATCTCATTTTGTAGAAAGGATAATGTATTACTATACCCATATAATTTTGTAAAAGTCGAATTAGATCGTGTAAAGGAGGTCAGAGACTTGGGAGTGATATTAGATAGAAAATTACTTTTTCGGAGTCATATTAATAAAATTGTAAATAAAGCGTTTAAGATGCTTGGATTTGTCCTAAGAGTAAGTAAATCATTTAAGAAGCCAGATACACTCGTTACACTTTATAATTCTTTTGTTCGGTCTCACCTAGAATATGCGTCTACGGTTTGGAATCCCGTGTATCTAATTTATATTAATAGCATTCAGAAAATAGAAAAAACTTTTCATAGGCACCTTTGCTATCGGTTTGGTCATACGAGTGGTGGCGCTTTGTCTAAGCAGATAAGTGTACACTCATTGCAATCTCGACGTCTTATTAGAGATCAACTTTTTTTGTTTAAAATTTTAAATGATCACATCGACAGTCCAAAACTTTTAAATAAGATCAATTTTCGTTGTCCGTTTCCGCAAGAAAAAGCTATTTCACGTACCCCTTTATAAAACGAATTATGCAAAAAATACGTTTATTTCTCGAGCTTGTGATTCTTATAATCAGGGATCGGAAATTCGGATCGATATTTACCTATACTTTAGCGCCGGTTTTGTTGTTCAGTTGTATGGAGGTGGACTCAATCATATAATTCATATAAAATTTCCGAGATTTCAAAATAAATAAATTACACCGGCATTAATTCATAATTATTTATTTATATTAACTGTTTGAAGTTATTTTCCATGTATATGTTTAACCAAATGATATTTAATTTACCTGTAACTTATTAACCTAACGAATTTATAGGAGCAAAACAGAACGTTTTATCCTACATGTAAAGTAATTATTATATTAACGTTTTGTAGAATCCCAAAATCCCAGAACTTAAATAATTAAAATAATATTTTTAAGAAGCCGACGCCATGTTTACCTATCTTTTTCCGGGATTTTGCCAACTTTAGGTAAATATCGATCCGAATTTCCGATGCATGCTTATAATCGTTATTTTAATAATATCGAAATATTCAATGTTTCTTTAGTTAGTTTTAAATGTGCCTTGCATAAATCTACTCTTTGTTAACTTGTCTCTACCTACCATTGATTTATGTACCTACTACAAGTCCAGGTTATGTCTTTCTCATTCAAGATGGCGCATTTTGCATGTGTGCGCTATCTGTCTGTCTCTCTTCCTGTTCTTTGATACTTGACTAGTTAAGAGGCTTGATTATTTTATATTTTACTAGCGACCCGCCCGCGGCTTCGCCCGCGTGGAATGTATTATACATATAAACCTTCCTTAAGAATCACTCTATCTATTAAAAAAAACCGCATCAAAATCCGTTGCGTAGTTTTAAAGATTTAAGCATACATAGGGACAGACAGCGCCAGCGACTTTGTTTTATACTATGTAGTGATGATATTCCACCTGTGAACACTGTTTTGTCAATGAACTATTATTCTTTTTAATGTAATAAGATCTATGTAAATGACTGTTTGTGTTCCAAATAAATAAATAAAATAAAAAATAAAACTGATAACCCAGTCAGAATAATCATTATTTACTTTGATGAAGTGCGCATTTTATATGCATTTTAGCGACAGCAGAGCGCGGCGCGTTTTATTTTACTTTATTTAAAAACGTAGCGAAAATATACGAAAGATAGTTATTGGCAATAATCATTCATAAAACTATTTACGCAGGAAAAAAAAGTCTAAAAAAAGCTAGGTCGCATGGAACTATGCAATGAATTAAATAAAACCCTATGTGCCTTGAACTAAATATATTTATTTACAAATTTCAATTTTTGATAACAAAGAGGAAATAGGAAATAGCTAATTAGAATGGCCTCTTTTAAGTATTACTAAAAACTCCTATACGCGTCCAGAAAATTATGAATTAAATTAGACTTCTCGCATCCTATTTAGAACTATCTGTTACCTACTATTCAGAACAGGAACCTAAGGGTAATTAATCACCAAAACTACAGCTAAGATAAAAAAAATACATGTAGACGAAAGTATTTGATGTCGGGTTCCATACAATAAAAGTAATGTGGCGAGTGTTCCGTTAACTTCAAGCCACAATCACACTGAGAGCGGAGGAGGCGCGACGCGGCGTGTTCACGTACTAAAAAGCGTGCTCGAAGCGTGGCGAAGGCGGTTTTAAGATTGGCCTAGACCAGGCCCGCAGGCACCAGATCAGTTCAAAGTACATACATACATACATACCTTCACGCCTTCATCCCTGGAGTGGGGTAGGCAGACCTACAGAATTACCAACAACTCTAAAAACTTGTTGATAACTCTGTAACCACAATTTGCACAACAGTTCAAAGTAAAACATTGAAAATTGAGCTTTGAATTGTGTTGGTAAGATTCATTTTTCAGTGGACGACGCGACGCCCAGGCCCGGCAATTGCTTTCACTCTAACTCAAAAATGTATCATAATAACACAAATCAAGGCTCACTTTTCCATGTCTCACTTTGAGCCGATTCGGTGCCGAGCGGTTGTATTGGACGCCTAGTACCAGAAACGTAAATTACCTGATACGTGGATGACCATAAAATAAGTAGGTAGGTTTAGGTTATGCTAGTTTTGCAACAGGCCCGGAGGGCCAAACCACCCAGAAATAGGAGCTCCGCGGTAGCGGAGCTCCGTCGACACTGCCTAGTATTAAATCATACTAACATAACGTAAACATATCTACTTATTTTATGGTCATCCGCGTATCAGGTAATTTGCGTTTCTGGCAGTATGCGTCGAAATGGAGCGGTTATATTGTCTGCGCCAACAACCTCTAGTATTGGAACGTGAATGCGGATTCGGCTTTAAAGTTTGGGAACCCCTGATCTATAATTCTATACTCAAACTGTTTAGGTACTTAAATAAATGTAAACAAAAATTCACGTGACATAGTGGGTCAGCCAATAGGAGGCGAACATTGATACGTCAAAGCTCGACGGAACAGTTTTGATTGGCTGATGTGGTTTGGTTAGTTTCATCATCATCATCATGTCAGCCGAAAGACGTCCACTGCTGGACGTAGGCCTCCCCCAAGGCTCTCCACTCAGACCGGTCTTGTGCTTTTCGCATCCACCGCGTTCCCGCGATCCTTACAAGGTCGTCACTCCATCTTGTTGGAGGCCTACCTACAGCACGTCTCCCGGTCTGTGGACGCCACTCAAGAACCTTCTGACCCCATCGGCCATCAGTCCTGCGTGCGTGCTTGGTTTGTTTACATTTATTTAAGTACCTAAACAGTTTGAGTATAGTAAACAAAGGATAGGTACTATGAAGTTATTTCCTCTTGATTACGTTCTTAGTTCAATCAAAATTCTATTGGCACAGTAATTATTGAAATCACTGCCGTCTAATGAATGTTAGCATTCAACGGAGGGGTTGTGGCATCATCTTAAATAAATACATTCTAATCAGTTTACTCTTGTGCATTTTAATGGTAAATTTATATGGATGTAAAATTATTGTGCAATAGAAACGATTCCATGTAAAATAGATAATTATTTTACTTTGTCCACATAGTAGTTTATTGTACTTCCTTAGGAGTCATCAAAATGTTTAGTCCAAACATATTGATTGATTGATTGATTGATTGATTGATTGATTGATTGATTGATTGATTGATTGATTGATTGATTGATTGATTGATTGATTCTTTATTAATAAATGTAAATTTACACATCATTTTTTTCACACACTACAATATTACAAATATAGATAACTTGTTTTAACTTAAACACCCACCTTCCCTTCACAATCAAGCCTGGGGTAACGGGACATTCATAAAAACGTCCTCAACCGAATAGCACGCCATGTTGATCAGAAGATGTTTTAGTTTTTTGAAAAGTACACTATTACTGGCGACACCCCAAATAGCACTAGGAAGGATATTGTATTGTTTTAGACTTATCACTGTCACTCTTAGATTTTTTCGATTTGGCTAACCTAACAGCAGGAACATATAGATAGAGGCCTCGTGTTAAAGTTAAAGTGGTCCGCATTTGTGGGCATTTCACTTAGGTCAGTTCGAAAGTCCTTACAGATCTCCATGATGTACAGGCTAGGGAGGGTAAGTATTTTCAATTATTTAAATAACTCTTGTGCAGTATTCTACCTTAATATATTAGTTTTCACTCAGTAGGTATCTTTGCAACATATTGCTTACCATAATCAGAAACTTACTACAATATATAAAATTTATAGTATTGTCAACATATATGTATGTATATATAGATGATTAATTTGTACCTTGTCTCTTTAAACTGAGTCCATACGGGGCCTGTTAAGGTGTATTTCATCAATATTGAGTTATTTATAGATAATCACTATGGACTTATAAGAGAAATAAGTTGATAGATATCATATCACACTCGAAGGCAATTATAGTTCAGTAAAAGAGTATTTTCCCAAAACCCAAAATACTTTTTAAGAGCTTTTGAATGTACTACTTACGTTATGGTGTTGTCTGGACAATGTATACATTAATGGCCATGCTAAAATACAACTGTTTCATTGGTTTTCAAAATTGTAAGTGAATGATGATTTTTCGCTAATCGACGAAAATATTTTTTGTCTTTACTGCTGGACTGATTTTGACATGATTTTGAGGTAAAAAAAGATTCGGAAAATTGTTAGGAAAATGGAAAAAATGGGAAATGGGAATTTTATGTTGTGTATGTAAGTTAAACAAGAGTAAGTAATATTTTTGACAGACATTAAATATGCTCATGCTATATTTTGTCAGTTTGTTACATGTATGATTGAATTGAATTAGAAGACAAACTAAAAATATACCTGTCCAATTAACAATTGTTTTTGCTTTAAAATTCATTTTTTTTTATAAATATAAAAAATTCTGAAACTTTAATCATCTTGAAACAAAAGTTTTTTAGCCATAGCATAGCGAATAATCGCAATTTAAAAGTTTCGGGCAATCGGTTAATTTTGCCCTCACCTCCCATAACTAATAAAAATAATTAATGTCTATACGCCGTATTATTAACAGCACCTGATAAACATAATTCCGTTCAATACGAATGGTTTACCGGGGCACTTCAATCTGGGGCGACCGGTCCGCGCGTAGAAATTACGCGATCACTGTGACGAATGAAACTACTAAATTCCCTGACCTACCTTCATATCCGACACGATCTGCTGGTACAGGCTCCATAGGGGAGAGCAATCCTTCTCCGTGGTCCCCTCCATTGTCAAAATAACACAACAAAAACACAGAAAACACGATCAAACACAGAAACTAATCACTCGATACGCGCCATTACAAACACTCGGCAACTGTTGCATTTTCGTTGTTATTTCACCATGCACACACGGTTCGCGGTTACCTACATTTCACAAAACGTTTCAGGGCACAATATAAACTTTTAGAAGACGATATGCAACAAATCAATATTTATAAACATGAATATATACCCTCAGTATCTTGACATAAATGAAAAAATAACACAATTACAACACTAAGCTACACTGAAAACACTGAGAATATTCTGACTTTGATTTATCTAATCTTATTATCCGCACATTCATTCAGGAAAACGTGGTTTTCGTGTCATTTTCATACACAAACATACGATCAAACACAACCGAGATCGAGACGCGGCGGAACCAAGTAGTGGAGCGACAAGCACATCGGCCGGAGTCAGTTTGTTGCGATTCGTCAATTTTTGCTGCAGTGTTGCAAGCTTTCTTGAAAATGGTTAACGAGGCGATATTTTAACGTCGAAAATATTAACGAACACCGTTATAAATAAATATCGAGTACCAATATAGGGAAATCCTTCATAAATAGCTTCAATTTTAACTAGCAGAATAACGTTACAGCTTAGGGCTTGCAATAAGTGTTTTCGAACGTTACAATTGTCAGCCGCAACTTTCCAAAGTATATGAGAAATTGTTCAAAGTATAAAACAGTTAGTTATAAGCGCTCACCTCATATCCCTAGTCATCGAGTAAAACTTGGCAGCCATTTTTAATATTTTAATGTAACTTGCTCGTCGTGTCTACTATTCTGGTTCAAAGCTTGTCAGTTAATTTGAAACCACATGAGACATGACGTTATCGAAATGGGCTGAAATTTGGAAATAAAGTTAACCCGATGGCTATACAATATAATGATATTTTCAGTGGGAGACCGGAAAGCCCTTCATTTAATTAAGGCAATCGATGGGGAAACCCTGCCGTTTTGCTACCCAATGTTATAGTTTCCTATTCAGATTGTGTTACGGAAACGATAGGGACCCAAGTCCATTAGAGTTTCGGTCTCAGATCATATAAAGGACTAGATAGACAGCAAAGGCGTGGCACTTCACGCCACGATATGCACAAAACTGATCATCGCGGGCCGTTGCAAGGTAGACACAATGATTTCCTACATTTTCAAAAAGTTCCGTATTCTTTCGTCATTCATTACATGCAAAAACTGGAGTGAAACCGAAAACTTCATGCACGATGGAGTCATATGTCACAAACAGTTAAGTATTTGTTCGGGGATCAGACAGTGTTCAGAAATAAAAACACTGGTTTTGAAAATTCAACATGCGTGTACTCGCTAGACGTGTGATACAAGGAAGAGATGACTAACAAAAATTTGACATATGGTTTTATAATATTACAACGAAGGCCATAGTTCAAGTGCGGCGCTTTGCTCGTAGCAGATGAGTAGGCGCGCACCAGCTGAACCAGGAAACTTAAACAGTATTCGTTTTTAGCTTATTAGTCAATAAAAATGATGTGATAATATTGTATATGCCTTGTACATTATCGGTTTAGTAGGTACTCCAAACAAATATTTGTCCCTCAATTTCGCAAAACTTACACCAGGAGCTGACAACGGTTTAGTTCAGCAAACTGACTTGTACTTTCAATCTACTGCAAGATAATTTTAACACTTTTCCCTAATAAAATGATGCTGGATGTCTATGTGCTTCGTTATTTTACGAAATAAAGGATTCCTCGCTTATGTAATGGTTCTTTGATTGTTTTCATACATTAATATATTCTTAACATCAAAGGCAATATCCAACATTACTTGTTTCAACCAACAAGCTTCGTGGCTTTGTGGCTTTACTGAAAGCCATGTATTCAGCCTCTGTAGATGATCATGCAACAGTTGGCTGCTTCTCGATACAACATAACCACTCGCTTCATATTGGGTACCCGACCTTAATGAACCCTCGCTTCACCTGTGCTAAAGTACAAAATACCGTTGATTCACTGCCTCCTAGTGGTCCAAATTAGGCGGTCACCCATTTATTACAATACCCGCAAAATATGTTTTTCTCGCGTTTTTTAATATCTACACATTTCCTCTTATGTTTTTTTGATTTGTAATGAAATAAGTTATTTATAAATGTTTGTTTAATATCGTATATAAGTCATTTTGATATTGAAAATAGGGAACAAAATCCAAAAACACCTAAATTTACCGAACCCCTTTAAGTTAATTTAAAAAAAAAGGTAAGTAACATTATAGTAAGTAATGTTTTGGGTCCCAGAATTTTCTTTGAGATATACATACATACCTATACCGTAAAACCTTACAACTTTGCCCTAGTCGTCACTTTTGAATATAACCGAAATAAATCAAAAAATATCAAACGCACACCTTATTTTCAATCTGTGGTAGAAAGTTAAACATATCGCTGGCAAGATCGAGTAACGGCTGACCCCCCACCATGCTTTAGTCACTCGTCAGACGGCTGCGAACACAGTAGTGTATTTTGGTGGGCCAAAAAGTGCGAAAAAACTTCTGTGGTAAATTCACCTACGACGTCCCAACAGGTATGTACTTTTGACTGTTATAACTCTATAGTTAGTAATCGCTACAGACAAAAACTCAACACTGTATCTCAATTAATTTCTGAGTTATGGCGGTGGGCAATGTTATATGCTAATTCCGGGAGTGCTGCTCGCAACATTGCCCAGCACAATTTCACCGTTAGGGTTGTCACTCAAGACGTGATAACGGAATTAAAAGGACAACTATATGCATATCTGAATTTTGACTTTTTACTTAGACTAACTTACTTTTTATGCACTAAATATGGCGTCTCTTGTGCAGGATTAATTCGTAATTATAATCTGTTTTTTTTTCACTATAAAGTACTGCCCATAGAAATTACTACGTGGTGCTCATTTGTTTCTTGCATAGAACTTGTATGGCAAAGTACTTTGTTCCAAAAAAACCGAGTATAGTAAAAATATTGTTTTTTAATGATGAATAAGTATTTCTGAGGTAATTTGATTTTATGTTATTAATAAAAATCTGATTCTTAATGAGCCTATTATTTATATTTTAAAAGATGCTTACAGCTAAGATTAGACTTTCTTCATTTATACAGACTTAAACTGTAGAAGAGTATGCAATGTAATATATATATGTCTATGGTAATGTGCCTCTGTGTGTGTCATGGCGGTTCTGTGTAGAGACGTGTAACGAGGGGCCATTTGCAACGTTAAAAGATGGCGGACGTGTAATTTGTTTTAGACTTTAATTTTTGGGTAATTAGGTGTTCAAAGTTCTTTTCTGATAGTGATTTGTACTTTATATGCCTTTGTGTCGCACAGTGATTGAAGACTTGGACTTATTTCGTGTATCTGGCATCTTTCTTCTCGTTTCAAGTGGACTCGCAGTGGTGCAGAGGTTAAAACTATCTTGACCTCTGACCTACAAATCACCGTACAACGTTGCCCCCAATCTTCCTAGAGAAGATTGGATTGTTTTATTGCTATATTGATATATACTTATATATACTTGACACTGGCGAAATCACTTAACGTGGAAACGCCATATCCCCGCGGTAGTAGCTGTTCAAGTCGCCGCGGGGGCAAAAGAAGAAGAAGACGTGTAACGACTGAATAAATTAATTATAATGTTATAAGCCTTTATTTCATTTATATTTCAAGTGGTTATGGGCCCAGGCACTGACCAGCTCACTAACTAGTGTGGATAAATGAATATTCGCTTAAAACACGTAAAACTGTAGTTCAAAAATTATAACGGCAAAATTGGCTGCGGCCATATTGGTTCGCCGAGAAGAAAAATTTACTTTTTCGAGAGTTCGATAAAGGCAGGAAGGAAAGGCTACAGGAAGGAATAATGGATTCAACACAGACCGGGCAGCTCGTCATGAAGCTGGATGGTTCCAGGAACTGGAATGTATGGAAATTTCAAACAACGGTTTTGTTACGAGGTCAAGGATTATACGAGGTCGTAGACGGGACTAAAGTAAAACCGGGAGAAAAAGAAGACGAGAAGGAACGTTTTAGTTGGGAAACTAAAGATGTGAAGGCTCAAACGCTGCTGGTGACCAGAATGACAGAACAAGTCATGTTGCACATCATTTCGTGCGGTACTTCGGCGGAGATGTGGCGAAAGCTGCAAAGTGTTTATGAACAGAAGTCGGAGACGAGCATTCATATCGTGCAACAAAGATTCTTCCAATTTAAGTATGAAGAAGGTTCAGAAATGTCAGTGTTTCTATCGAAAATACAAGAGATGAAAAATCAGTTGAAGCAGCTGGGTGAAGAAATATCGGATAAGTTTGTTATCACCAAAATTTTGATGTCGCTACCTGATGTGTATAAGCATTTTATATGCGCGTGGGAATCTGCTCCAGATGACAAACAAACTTACGATAATTTAGTTGCTAGATTATTGATAGAAGAAGAGAGAACGAAAGAAAAAGGCGAGAGTTCGCAATCGTCTGCAGCATTTGTAGCAAGGAAAACTGAAAAGAAAGCTGTGAAATGTTTTAAGTGTAATAGACTGGGACACTATCAAAGTGAGTGTAGGTCCACTAAGAATACGGAGAATAGTGCTCATAACAAGGACAGTCGCCCTGAAGTGAGGTGTTATTATTGTAACAAACCAGGACATTTTAAGAGCCAGTGTCGTTACAAGAAGGACAAAGACGGTAAAAGTTGTGCATTTGTGATTAATAGTGCATCGGAAGAATATTTTCAGAAAACGAAATGGTTAGTCGACTCGGGTGCGAGCGAACATATGTGTTGTGATTACGAACTATTTACGTCATATTCGGAAGTAAAGAACAAAACGGTAATTGTAGGAAACGGATCGCAGATTACTGTCCAAGGCTGTGGGCAGGTGACAGTTCAAGTGTCAAACGGGAACGAATGGGTTGACACAACCTTAGACGATGTTCTTTATGTTCCCGATTTAAAAACAAATTTGTTTTCTGTCAATTGTGCGACAAATAAAGGTTATGTTATTGTAACAAGCGAAAATGCATGCAAGTTTTATAAAGATGAAAGATTGAAGGCTATTGCTGAGCGATGCGGAAGCATGTATTATTTGGTTTTTCGGTATTCTAAAGCATGTACGGCAAACGTAGCTGTGGAAAGCTCAAATCTGCATGAGTGGCATGAGAGATTGGCACACCAAAACGTCGTGTATGTGAAAAATGTGCTGAAGAAAAACGATATTGACATAAAGGAATCTCATTTACAGTGCGAGAGTTGTCTGAAGGGCAAAATTCACCGCCTGCCCTATCCAGTAAGTGAGAATGTCAGTTCAAAGACGTGCGAAATAATTAGTGCAGATACGTGCGGGCCGATGGAGGAGCCGTCACTCGGAGGTGCTCGTTACTTCGTGGTATTTAAAGACGACTATTCGAAGTATAGGAAAGTGTATTTTGTGAAGGGAAAACATGAAGTTAAACTTTGCATAAATAATTTCATTAATCAGGCAGAGAATGAAACTGGAAATAGTGTCAAGATTTTCAGGAGTGATAATGGAAGCGAATTCATAAATAAAGAGGTTCGAGAGATGTTTGAAGCAAAGGGGATAGTTCACCAAACGACTGTGACTTATACTCCAGAGCAAAATGGCCAAGCAGAAAGGGAGAATAGGACCTTGGTAGAGGCAGCCAGAACTATGTTATTTGCTAAAAACCTACCAAAAAACCTGTGGGCAGAAGCAATTAGTACAGCGGCCTATGTAATAAATAGGACTGGAAGAAGTTCTGTACTAGACAAAACTCCATATGAGCTGTGGTGTAATAAAAGTTTTGATATCAATAACCTCAAAGTATTTGGTACTGCAGTGTTTGTCCATATACCTAAGGTGAAGAGATGTAAATGGGACCCCAAAGGAGAAAAAGGAATCATGGTGGGATATGGCGAGACTACCAAAGGTTACAGAATTTATTTTCCAGATAAGAAGGATGTTGTGATTAAAAGAGACATCATTTTTGTACAAGAACAAAAGGAGTGTTTGGATGTCACTACTGCGAAGGATGTAGAGGTGCGTGAACAGTTTGTTGATCAGAGTCGGGAGTGTTCAGAGTTGACAACAGTGGCTGATGGCAATGTTCAAGAGCAAGGAATGACCAGTGAAAGCGATCACAGCCAGTCATCTGACAATCAAGAACAGGACCCTGATTATGATCCTATGGAGTGTACTCTACAGAGTGAGACCGAAGAAAGTGACACGGATGAAAATATGGAAGAACGTCCGAAGCGTGTAAGGAAACAGACCATATTTTACAGCTGTAATAATGTTGAATCAGGCGATGAACCTAAAACGTTTAAGGAGGCCATGCAAAGAGCAGATGCAGCTAAGTGGAAAGAGGCTGTTCAAAAAGAATTACAGACCCTTGAAGACAATAAGACGTGGAATACATGTGATCCACCACATGGCGAACAAGTAATAAGCAGTAAGTGGGTATTTAAAATTAAGAATAACAATGGTGTATTTAAGTACAAAGCTAGGTTGGTTGCAAGGGGATTTGAGCAGAATGAGGTCTTAAGTCTTAATGAAATTTATGCTCCCGTAGCAAAGTTAGCTACTTTTAGATTGTTTTTGTCTGTAGCAACCAAGTTAAACTTACCTGTCTATCATATGGATGTAACAGGAGCTTTTTTGTATGGTGAAATTAAAGAAGATGTGTATATTAGGTTGCCAGAAGGTGCCTATGATGGTAATAAAAATATTGTAAAGTTAAATAAAGCTTTGTATGGGCTTAAGAAATCACCCAAATACTGGAATGAAAAGTTTAATTCTGTTATGATTAGAGAAGGTTTTAAAAGGTCAAAGTGTGATTCTTGTTTGTATACAAAGTGTGAAGGTGGTGAGCAGATGTATGTTTTAATTTATGTCGATGATACTTTGTTTTT
This sequence comes from Acleris emargana, assembly GCA_927399475.2. Lineage (NCBI taxonomy): Eukaryota > Metazoa > Arthropoda > Insecta > Lepidoptera > Tortricidae > Acleris > Acleris emargana. Next base: position 5,705,733 of record OV656858.1, read on the forward strand.
TGGGTCGAATGAAAGGCAAATATATGGTTTAAGGTCGATGTTAAACAAAGAGTTTGAAATGAAGGATTTAGGTTTGATTTCTAATTTTTTAGGAATAAATGTAAGTCAGGATTTAAAGACTGGTGTAACTAAATTATGTCAAAAGAAATATCTGGAAAATGTCCTAAAAAGGTTCAAAATGTATGACTGTAAACCAGTAAGTACTCCTATAGATCAGAATTTTAACTGTAATGAACTTGAGGATAAAAAGTGTGATAGAAATAATGGTAAAGATACTAGTAATCTCTGTAGACAGATTATTGGGTGTCTAATGTACGCAGCTTCAGGTACAAGGCCAGATCTTTGTGTTGCTGTATCTATATTAAGCAGGTATCAAGACCGTGCAAGTGACTTATTGTTAGTGGCCTTAAAGAGAGTTTTGCGATACATTAAACACACATTACATTATGAGTTAGTGTTTAAATGTAATGACGAAAAGTTAGTAGGATATTGTGATGCCGACTGGGGGGGTGATCTCAGGGATAGGAAGTCTACCACTGGGTATTGTTTTAAGTTTAATAATTGTTTGATATCTTGGTGCTCTAAGAAACAAAGCACAGTAAGTATTTCGTCTACTGAAGCGGAATATGTAGCAATGGCTATGGCAGGGTCTGAGGCATGTTGGCTTACTAATGTGTTAGTACATGATTTTAATATAAAGAATGAGCCTCCGGCTGTCATGTTTTGTGATAATCAGTCTGCCATTATGATTGCTAATACTAACAGTGTAAAAAGACTGAAACATATTGATATAAAGTTTCATTTTGTTAGGGATCTGATAGTCAATGGAAAGTTGTGTGTCATGGCGGTTCTGTGTAGAGACGTGTAACGACTGAATAAATTAATTATAATGTTATAAGCCTTTATTTCATTTATATTTATATATTTATACCCTCCTTTAGGTTTCGACTTAGTCGCGTAAATACAAAAATTGACAACCCTAATTCACTTTCATTTTTGTATGAAGGTGTCACAAAATCGATTCACAACTTTGCCCACCGAATTTAGGTGGAGAATTCGACGTCAAAAAAGACTTTTAATTATATGGAATGAGGTCATAGTTAATGTATATTATAGGTTTTTAAGGACCTGATGATAAAGTCGTCGATGCCAAAGTTATTAGCGTTTATACAAAAGTGGGCAATGTTGGAAAAAAGTTTTTTTTTTGGCCCGCAGCTTTGAGAGGCATTTTCACCAATAAAAAGGCGTATTTTTGTATTCTATTCATAACAGACACCAAGAACAGAGTCCAAAGGTGTTATTAGTACAGACTTTTAATTCAAAAAGTTATTATAAACGTGAAAAAAATAGCAATAATTGCAAAAAGCGGGCAAAGTTGTATGGTTTTACGGTATTAAATCACGCCTGTTCCCCAGAGGGGTAGAAAGAGAACACTTCTTTCCATCTGCTACGATCCTGACAAATTTCTTTCGCTTCTTCAACATTCATACATCGAGTCATGCACGCACGTCGGTTTCGGGTACTTAAGATTCGGCCCTTTTCCAGTATTTCTCCGATATGATTCGAAAAAGTACGCCTTGGGCGGCCCCTTCCAACCCTTCCACTCACTTTCGCTCTGTATATCTCTTTCGTCAATCTTCTTTCATCCTTTCTTTCTAAATGACAAAACCATCGAAGCATGCTCTTATCAATCTTAGTTACTGCATTTTCTTTTAGTCCACATTTCTCACTGACTTTTTCATTCCTTACTCTATCAATCAGTTTCACACCACACAATCTACGCCTTTCAATTGCATTTATACGACTTTCATGCTTGTCCTGCCACAATCAAGATTCACTACCGTACATCAAAGTCGGGGCCAGCACTCCATTGTGAACAGCCAGTCATATTTTAATAAAATAAATAGTTAAAACTTAAAATTACAATATAAAATGTAATTTAAGGGATTTGATTATATTTGTGGAGTACTTGCGTAACGACCTTGAACTAAACAACGAACTTTGTTTTAACTTTGTTTGAAAACTATAAATCGTACACAGTACCTACATCTTTGGGAAAATTATAGATAACTTTTTCAAGAAAACGATAGAAACGTTTTAAAGCCGTTTTATTTATGCGTATGAGTGGAAAATGTATAAATTTAAGACGACTTCACACGATGCCGTGGACACCATAGAGTTCAAGGTGAAGCGAAGGCAAAATAGTGTTGGGTACTGACGGTACTGTAAAACCCAGAGTTAGGCGATGGACAACATTACACAGACGAATTATATACTTACTTTAAGCAAGAAGCCAGCCGTTGATTTTCTAGTAAAAAAATCGTCGCCCCAGTCCAAATTTACATACCCAACAACAAAGGCATCGTAGACCTTAGTTTGAGATTAGATCAATTTGTGTATGATTGTCCCCCGATATTAATTTATTATATTTGATATTGAACATTAAATATTATATATTATCATTTCTTTTTGTTATTTTTTGTGCAAAGCCAGTATGTGTCCAGCCCGTGCATTGTTCTAACTCATCTATTTCAGGGTAAGCTAGAAGAGATCCCATTTAGAAATAAGTTCACCTTTGTTCATTAGTTTAATATAAATATTGTAATACTTATATTTTTTGCAATAAAGAGTTTACATACATACAAACATATTTTTTAAGTCTACAAACCTTGTTATATTTTTCGACCACATCATGTTAAAAAAAATGCATTTTTTTTGCATGTATGTATGCAGTTCTCAGTTAGGTATAGTGCTGGAGGATAAATAATTATGAGCGGGATTAAACCGTGTACTCTTCTGGTGTTGTATGTATTTACGGTCAGCGATGATCACTTTCTTTAGGTGACCCGCTGGCATGATGTCTTCTGTAGCATTTCAAAAATCCTGTGCTAGGTATTAATGAATAATATAAATCTTCCTGAACCATCAAACAATTCCGCAATTGGGGATCACCTAAAAAAAAAACTACTTGTTTTTATATTTTTATTCGAAAGAATAGACTTTTATGCGCGAATAAAAAAAATATCAGATTTTTCGGTTGCGTCATATAATTATAAAAAATAAAAACAATTTATTAAATTTGGGACGGATTAAGATGGACACTACCTTAGTCCGCCAGGTAATTAAAAAAACAATGACAGACGTGCCATTGACAGCTACCCTGTCATAAATTAAAACAAACAACATAACCTTCGCTTGTGATTTTACGCCCGCTTCTTTCTCTAAGTTTTCAGTATTTTCTCTGATTTTCTTTTAATTTTTCGACTGCTTACCCACACCGGACTTTTGATATTGCCTGCTGCGACGATAACTCTTGCTTTGTACCCTGGACTGAACTTCTGTTCGTGGCATTGAACACATAAGAAGGATTAACAATAAGCCTAAAATGTATATAGGTGTGCCTAAGAACTTTTGGTGGATACTAGACTTTATTGCACAACAATATTCATGTGTGGCATTACACATTATCATGACATTATTTAAGTTAAAAAATAATGACACATTTGCAAGAATGAGTGAAGAATTTGAAATGGCTCAATCCTCTGTCAGATTGTTATTTCAAAAGAATGTTGTTGTATTAGCTACATATTTTCAAAATTTTATATATTTACCAACACAAATAGAAATTAAAAAAAATCTGCCACTTGTATTTAAAATAAGGTACTCAAATGTACAATGCATAATTGATTGTTTTGAGATTCAAATTCAAAAACCTAGTGATCCCATTAGACAAGCACAGACTTGGTCACAATATAAATCTTGTAATACCGTTAAATATTTAATTGGTTGCACTCCCGCCGGATTTATATCCTTTATATCGGAGGGTTATGGTGGAAGAATATCTGATAAAGCGTTAACAGAGAAGAGTGGCTTTATAGATAATCTTCCATCGAATGCTGTCATTATGGCAGACAGAGGGTTCAAGGAAATAGAATCCTTATTGAGCTCAAAAAATATTAAACTGCTAAGACCTCCTTCTGTTTTCACAAATAAACAGTTAACAAAAAAAGAGGTAATTCAGACTAAAGTTATTGCAAGCTTGAGAGTGCACATTGAAAGGGTTATAAGGAGAGTAAGGGAGTTTCGAATGTTAAAACCTCATTCCGAAGTGGATAATAAACATGTGAAATACTTAGATGAATTAGTAACAATTGCATGTGGCTTGATAAATCTTCAGGATCCTATAATAAAAGTTATTTGATGAGTTAAATTGTTTTATTTTATATTAAAAACCTATGTAAAGGCACTATTCAAAATTGTTGGAAACACATTAATTTCCCAGAATTTTTCTGCATCGTCCATCAAGTTTTTTAAATGTTTTGCATCAAAGTTGACTACAACCTTCTCTATCCTACCATTGCTTTCAAAATTTGGATCAGCAACACAAAATAAAAAAAAAAAAATTCCTGTGGCTAACATTTCTAACTGAACTTGGGCATTAAATTTATCACAAATTTGCCCATTGTTAATGTATTTTTTTTTGTTTTTTTCCGAAATAGGGCATTTAATCTCTATAACAAAATTGTTACAAATGCCATCAGGTGATGCCCCAAAAAGTCTGTTTATTAGTATTAGTCCGGTCTCATCAATTTTTTCGTTTGTCTCCTCCTGAATTTTTTTTAGGACACTTCTCTAAATTTTTCCCCCTTATCATTGCCTTCGTTTCCTGTATCTTGTAGCCCCCTAATATTGCCTCTACTAGACTCCCCTCTGGAGTTTTGCAATGAGAAATTTTGTGTAGTTTGCTGCCAGTAATGCGGCCTTGTCTCAGGCAATGCCATAATTTTGAATTGGCCTGGTCAATTGTTGCTTGGCTAATTTTATTTTATTAACCACATATAGTTCTGTCAGTAAATATCTTGAAATTTTTAAAACTATGATCAATTTCTTGTTCTACAAAGTTGACCATCATATTAAAAATGCAGTAATTTGTCAACTTTTCTGTTTGCTTGTTCTGATCATAACTGATGATTAAACTGTTTCTGCAAGCATGTTTCTTGGCTTCGTTGCGGAATTTTTCTAGAATGCTCGCATCCTTTGGACCCTTCTGTGGAACCTTGCTGTTGATTAAATGTTTAATCGATACAACTTCCTCTCGAGCCCGCTTCTAATTTGGCTTCACTCAATAACACTCCACACTTGTAGGTGATGGTTCAGCACTACGTTTTTGCAGCCAAAATAAAAAGACAAGTGTATGTTTACACCCACCTGAAAAGTCACAAAATAAAATCAATGCAGGGCAGGTACTTTATTTAGAATATGTGTCGCATTACTTCAAACTCAGATATCTCCTTGAAATTTGGTATACTAATTTGAAACTTAACTTGTTGGAAAAAAATCGCAAATTCCGCTGTCTTTCTGAATGGATTTATCCGAGTTTGAAATGAAGCGACTCATATGGTAATATAGGTGGACCACGGGTAAGGAACTTTTTAAATGCCATTCAATATTTGAGAATAAAATCAAATCATTTTTCCGTTTTCACAAAACACAAGTGAGATATGCAAGATAGATGCCAGTTATTTATCAACAAAACTTACCAGCTGCAGCTGCACAGCCATCGCATGATGTGTCCGTGATGACATCCTTGATTTCGTTGAGATGGATCGTGACTGTGTAGTATTTGTTGTTTATTTTATGCTCAGGAACGATTTTTGCTCGTACATCACATAAACTTCCATTTCTTTTCACCTCCACATAGCCAACTGCACTCTCTACATAGGACTGCCGTGATGACCTTAAAAGCAAAATATAATGTGTTCCAGAACTTTCCTTACTAATAATAGAAACGAAACTCGTAAGTACATTTTAGCAATTGAATACCTCAAAAATAAAGATGTATACTGAGGAAAAGACGCGATTAGGTTGAGCTCAGTACTTACATTAAGGCTTTAAGCACCTCTGATTTCAGCGACGTTATACTTGTCACTAGTGTTCATAAACTCCATAAGCATAATCGTATCTACTTTTGGCAGATTTGATGTGTCCGCTCTAACAAAATCAGTGGTTCTATTCATATTTTGCAGTGTTCGAATTCCAGTATCAGTTCCAAGTCGTCGTAGCAGCTATCAAGGTCAGGTTCAGGGTACAAGGCAAGAGTTATCGTCGAAGCAGGCAATATCAAAAGTCCGGTGTGGGTAAACAGTCGAAAAATTAAAAGAAAATCAGAGAAAATACCGAAAACTTAGGGAAAGAAGCGGGCGTAAAATCACAAGCGAAGGTTATGTTGTTTGTTTTTTTTTATGACAGGATAGCTGTCAATGGCACGTCTGTCATTGTTTTTTTAATTACATGACGGACTAAGGTAGTGTCCATCTTAATCCGTCCCAAATTTAATAAATTGTTTTTATTTTTTATAATTATATGACGCAACCAAAAAATCTGATATTTTTTTTATTCGCGTATAAAAGTCTATTCTTTCGAATAAAAATATAAAAACAAGTAGTTTTTTTTTTAGGTGATCCCCAATTATGATCAAAATCGTTAGAGATGTTTTCGAGAACGTGATATCGACAAATATTTAAATATTACTTAAATAAGGCACTGATACCGGCCCAATACCGGCGAGGAAGCGATTAAAGAGACACGTATAGTTGATTGCTGGTTCTGCTCGCTTCCCGCACATCGTCGGCAGTGGGCCACGTGCCTTATGCTCAAGATAAACGGAATTAACGATCCGTTATATTGTTCAAATGATATATTATCGTTATTGTAAATTATTTATAGTAGCAACATTGCTTCAACTGTCAGTTATGTTATCACTATTTACAACATTTACAAATTAGGGCTACACTGTTCGATTTTCATCGACTTTTATATAATCAAAAGATTTTAAAGTCAAACAAACGGTACTGACCATGAATATTTGTGTGTATTCCCATTCGTGAAGTACTCAAGTTGTTTGTAAAAATATAGTTTAACGTACATATTTAATACTTTCACTGTTTTTTGAATCATCCTTTTTGTTTTTTAGAGTTCTAGTCGAGTCGATGACAGTTGGCAAAATTTTGTCTGTGGCTTGTTTAGTTGACTATCCTGTCCCCTTCACAAGTCACATAACATAATGTCAAATTGAAACGAATTCCCCGAAATTTGTTTGAGAGGCCCGTCGCGTTTATGGGTTCCCGAGTGTGAAATATTGTTATTCAGTAATATGTAATTCAGTGTAAGGTGTAAAATGTCGAGAATTGTCAACGACACGGGCGCCAAAGCCGGCTCAATTTACAGAATAGCCTTAAAAAACTTCGTGTAAGTAATTTTCGTGTTAATATTTACGCGCCATTTCAATGTCGACTTGTTAAATCCTGTTGATGTCGGCTAGTAATACGAATATTATTGGTTGCAGGACGTATAAGGAGGTTGAACTGTTTCCTGGAAAGTCATTAAACTTAATTATTGGCCCGAATGGCACCGGAAAGTCAACATTTGTGTGCGCCATAATCCTCGGTCTGTGCGGGAAAACCAGCGTCATTGGTAGAGCGAAAAAGGTAATAATAATAACAACTAGGTATCTGTAACAACTGTTGGTAATATATTATTCCTGCGCTATTGAAGTTAAAACAACACAAAAAAAATTTTTTGCGGCATTACATGGCTATTTATAAGTTTATAATTTTGGCAATAGGTATTTGTTAACCTAACATTCTCTACTTACTATCTGTTTCGGTGTTTGTTTTATCCGTGGATGAATTATTTAAGTTGTTAACAGAATCACAATGTCTTTAATTATAGAAACACTGCTTTCCATTCAGTTTTAACCTTATCATCAAAAGATTTTGACACTGTATAACTCATTGTTAACCCGTAACTCATTTGAGGGTTGTAGTCTTCATAGTGATTTGCCAACATAACAATTATTCAGAACATTGAAGACTAAGTGAAATCTAATATCTGTTGCTTTTAACATTTACTTGTTCACACAGGCCAAAAGCGCTTAGGAGGTGCTGCTGTGAGATATCTTATATGTGAGATAAGTACTAACCTGAAGCATATAAGTGCTCACAGACTGTACATTACTCACATATACATAACATAAACGTAATATTTGTTATTGTAGACATTGTGCAATTTATGGCTAAGCACTCCTCTACTACTTGGCCAATGAAATATTTTTTTTTTTTTTTTTTTTTTTATGTCATAAAGAAGACAAACGAGCACACAGGCCACCTGATGGTAAGTGGAAACTGTGACCCATAGACATTCGCATTCACAAGACTACAATGCAATCCTAAGACTGCAAATGCGTTGCCAACCTTGAGGACTAAGATGGAATGCCTCTATGCTAGTCATTTCACCGGCTGTCTTATCCCCAAACCGGAACACAACAATGCGAACACTGCTATTTGGCGGTAGGTTAATGGATATGAAACAAATTTGAGTCGTTTTCAGTGTAAATTTGAGATGATCTCTAACTTGACAACTATGAATAAATCTTATTCAAGTATAGTGGTTATTGAAATGGTTGCCGATATTCAATACTGTGTAACTAACTGATTTAACAAGGCAGAAACAATAGACCTTTTCTATGTGAAGTGATAATACACCTTATCAGCTTTGTTATGCCTGCTTTCCACTGCGAGCGAAGGTAACCAGCAGGCCTATTGCTTAAGTTGCTCGCAATCACCATCAATTTCGAAGTCGAATCAACTGACTTCAAAAGAAATATGGATTAAACTAAACGCAAAAATCAGTGATGTTTCATAAACTTCTATCAAGTCATGAACTTCTTTATATAGTCGGGTTCGATTCAGACTGCATTTGATAAAACAGAATCCCATGTCTACAGATTCCCATTACTACAGAAGGCCTACATCTAATGAACCGTCTGTTTGGTCTTGGCTGTAGCTCATTATGTGTCCATAGAGTTAGGAAACTTTGGACAATCTAATTTGATAAAGTTGACGGAGCTCCGGCCGGCGGTTGACAGCCTAACCAAGTAACCGGGTAACGTAACCTAACCTACCTAGGACTGAACATTATTATTTGTTTTAGGTGTGTATCTATATGTACGTACAGTTAGGAATATGTAAAGTTGGGAATCCGTACAGTTAACAATCTGCAAAACTGGGAATCTGTAGGGGTGGGAATCTGTGGGAATCTGTATGAAAATAAAAACATATCGCAATTGCGAGTGCGTTAGGTAAAGGCCCACTGGGCGTTTGACTCCATTTCCTGTACCTATTTCCTATTTTATATACACATTACTAAGCACGTAGCTAAGTCCCAGGCCATCTGTTTTATTATACATAAATTTTATTTTAATATTTAAAAAAAAGTGAGTCAAACCCGGGACACCTAGCTTGAACAGAGACAAGCTTACAAGGCTTGACACATCACTAAAGTTATTGCACTTCTATGTAGGCGCATCTACTATGATTTGTATTGCACATCCAACCTTATTATAACCTGTGAGAGTTTAATATGCTTCTACGAATAATTTGCACTTGCGCCTTTTCTCCGTAGGACGGCAGTACAGTTTCTTATTTCGATGTTTATATCCACCAAATTCCTGATATTTTAATTTAGACACAACATACTCTAAAATGATAATGTGACTAAGGTCGACCCTTCAAATTGACGAATGCATCCTATCTGTTTTATGACGTGTTACCAAAATCCAACATAAGGGTGGTAAACAAAACAACATAGTATTAGGTAAAGTCACAGTATGAAAAGATTACTCACGTTTCGACTATTTCAACGCTGTCAAGGTCCAAAAGTGATTAATCTATTCATACTGTTACTGTACCTATTTGGCCGACTGAACATGACGGCACTACAGTCAGCGTTAAAAGTATATACCAGGGGTTCCCAAACTTTTTTTTCTCATAGACCACTTTCATAAGTGGACTAGTTCTGGTAGACCCCCTACACCACATTTCTACCATATTCCCAAAACTCGGCAAAAAATGTGAATATTGATCGCTTGTCGAACAGCTCGCTCGCGATTTGTTGGAGACTTGCAGTCGACAAGTTTTGGAGGCAAATGGTGTAATTTTTATAAAATGTCAGTTTAATTTTTCGAAATTTTAATCGAGGAGCAGCGTAATAAAGCTATCTTGTATTTATCAGTCATCCAGGCTATAAAAATAGCACAAAAAATAGTATCTGTTTTCGTTCTTTACTATCGAAACCAGATACATTTTCGTGGACCCCCACTTACGAATTGTGAACCCCCATTTTTTTGTCACGCCAACGTAGACCCCCGTCGAGTCTCCTGTGGACCCCTGGGGGTCCACCTGGACCACTTTGGGAACCCCTGGTATATACCAACTGTCACGTAAAGATTGTCAAAATTCAAAATATTTATTCAATAATAATTAAATTTTTATTTATTTTAAATATTTATTTTTTTATGAGGGCTTTTTTACACGTCGGTAATGTACAGTGAATCTACTAGCGCTTTTTAATTATAAATAAAATACAATTATACTTAAAAGTGAGTTACATTACAAAGTAATATATTTTTTTTAAGACTGACTCAAATAAAATCATTACAAATGTAAGGTCAATAAAATAAAGTTAAAAATAATGACTAGGAGAACAACATGACGAGGTCTCTACGTCAGGAACTATAATTAAAATAACTAAATTGGCAAACCGGTCCTTGCAAGCGTGAACAGACCCCACAGACAGCACCCGTTCACGAGTATGACGCGTATCTCAGCCATCGTCAAATGTGTTAATGCGATAAAGTATAACCTCGTCCTGCCCAGTGTTCTTAATAAAGGACACATTCGATTTGTGTTTCTGCCCGGGAAATCAAATTTTATATGTAAAATTGTCTATAGAGGACAATGGGCAGAAACCGGAAGTTTTAAAAAAATGCTTGGGCAGGACGAGTATAAAAGTAATCAGCTACTTTTGACGCGTTTTTTTTATTTTACAAATTAATGGACAGTACAATATTAAAACTTAAGTTGTGTATTTACTCCACATCCATTTTGAAGACGTTTTATATGACCTTGGACATTGGCGCTAAAATATGCAAACTATCGATCGTAAGTCGCGCAAGGATAGCGCAAGGTCATGTGACCTCAAGGTCATGCGAGCGTTTGGACGTCCGATAGAAATATAAATTCAAGAACTTAAATTGGGAACCCAACTTACGTCCAAAGTCAACCTGATATTCAATAACAATAAGGTTGAGTTTCCTATATGTTGCAAATGATTTAGCATCTCTAATGACATTGACGACTTCAAGCCTATTTTTTTGAAATGGGGCACAAATTAATTTTCGTCACCTTACATTTTTAACCCCTACGCGCAAAAAGAGGGTGCTATAAGTTTAACGTGTGTCTGACTGTCTGTGGCACCGTAGCTCCCAAAGAGAAGGATCCATTCGAAAGCGGTGTCAGAAAGCTAGGTTAATAGGCAAATAAAAAAACCGGGTTCATCTTGTAGGAGATATGTTAATCGGGATACTACCTGTTTTTAGTTTTTTTTATAAATCGTGTTATCGTTAACCTGAAATTCGGAATAATGATGATGCGGAGTTTTCATAATCGGAATTTCGAAAATCGTATTTATGAAATTCAGAATACCTAAAGTATTTCAAGATTATTTTTGTGTAACCTTAATAAAGGACACATTCGATTTGTTTGTTTCTGCCCGGGAAATCAAATTTTATATGTAAAATTGTCTATAGAGGACAATGGGCAGAAACCGGAAGTTTTAAAAAAATGCTTGGGCAGGACGAGTATAAAAGTAATCAGCTACTTTTGACGCGTTTTTTTTATTTTACAAATTAATGGACAGTACAATATTAAAACTTAAGTTGTGTATTTACTCCACATCCATTTTGAAGACGTTTTATATGACCTTGGACATTGGCGCTAAAATATGCAAACTATCGATCGTAAGTCGCGCAAGGATAGCGCAAGGTCATGTGACCTCAAGGTCATGCGAGCGTTTGGACGTCCGATAGAAATATAAATTCAAGAACTTAAATTGGGAACCCAACTTACGTCCAAAGTCAACCTGATATTCAATAACAATAAGGTTGAGTTTCCTATATGTTGCAAATGATTTAGCATCTCTAATGACATTGACGACTTCAAGCCTATTTTTTTGAAATGGGGCACAAATTAATTTTCGTCACCTTACATTTTTAACCCCTACGCGCAAAAAGAGGGTGCTATAAGTTTAACGTGTGTCTGACTGTCTGTGGCACCGTAGCTCCCAAAGAGAAGGATCCATTCGAAAGCGGTGTCAGAAAGCTAGGTTAATAGGCAAATAAAAAAACCGGGTTCATCTTGTAGGAGATATGTTAATCGGGATACTACCTGTTTTTAGTTTTTTTTATAAATAGTGTTATCGTTAACCTGAAATTCGGAATAATGATGATGCGGAGTTTTCATAATCGGAATTTCGAAAATCGTATTTATGAAATTCAGAATACCTAAAGTATTTCAAGATTATTTTTGTGTAACCATAAATAAGTCGAGGTCATAGTCATTGGCAGAAGCTGGCACAATTTATTTTAGTATCTGCTGAATTTAAATTGTATATAGTCAGGATGAATACAAGTTTTTATCTTATCAGTAAATGTGTACAAATTCCACTTCCAATCTCTATCTATCACTTCCTTTTCAATAGCATTTATATGCATGCAGTGATTGGAACAGGAAAAGATTAAGTAACTATACTCAGGAAATGGATTGATATCCTGCGTAAGTGAGATAAAAAAGTTTACAGCAGCTCTCTCACAGAATATTTACATAAAGGGCAATTCACACAGCGGGCGGGTGCGAGTCGGGAGCCGAGCATGTCGTTTTCATAGGGGGAGACGGCCGGATCGTCTTATTCACACGGAGAGCCGAACGTAATGGCGAGTATATAGAGTATAATTTACAACTCCACCACAAAGCATTCACGAATCACGCCACACGCGCGCGCACGACCCGCGCACGCACTCTTTGAGAATGCCTATCGGAGAATGCGTGTTATTGCGACCAATGACGCCCGCGACGGACCCGCCGCACCCGCGCCAGGCCCGCCCCAGCCGCGCGCTGTTGGTAGTGCTGGGCGGCGGGCGCGGCTCCCAAGCGGGTCCCGACCCGCGCCCGCCGTGTGTGAATACTTCCATATAACTCCATGTTAAATCACCCGCCGAACTTCCGACCCGCCCGTTGTGTTAATGGCCCTTTACCAAGATTATGCCTTATATCGTTAGTCTTTTATCTTTTAACCTTATGAACGCCACAGTCGGCTCTGGCTGACAGCTAAAAGTAGTACCACTGACGCCACCGTCGGCCACAGCCCACACAAGTTTAACATTAAAAGATCCTTTTATGCGATTGAAAATTCGTTTTTTTTGTTATAAACATTTTATTTAAATAAAAAAGAGTCTGTTACGTATCAATTAAGTTGTAACTGCATACCCTAGCAAACAAACTAGGTACATGTTTGGCGTCTGAGTGTCAGTTTTTTTATTTTTTATTTTACGTAACGTGATCAATAGGTTGACTAGGCATGTTCTGTGCCATGCAACTCAAAAAACATTATTTAATTGTCTATTTATTTCTTTCTAGGTATCAGAATATGTCCGCAGCGGTTGCCAAGAATCCACCATAGAGATAGAGCTCTACCAGAAGTCGGGAGAATACAATGTCATCGTCACCCGCATCTTCAACCTGAAGGATGTCACCACGTGGAAGATAAACAACAAGACAGTAAGAGAGAAGAACGTCCAAGAACTGATTGCTACAATGAATATTCAGGTATTTTTGTAATGTTTTATCGTCGGTGAAACTGCAAAACCGCGTAAGTAACATTTTAAATAAGGAGCAAATTGCACCTTTTTAATATGACAGTAAGGTTTACTTTGCTCTATCATAAATTTGTTAGTTACGCGGCTTTGCAGATTCACCGACGTTTTGCTTTTTAGAGAGGCTTTATTTCACATTGATCACATTGCTTCTATAATCATTATCACTCTGTGACATCATACTCGAGCTAGTAGCTCTTACAGGCATCGTAATAGTCAACAAGATTATGGTGTAGATGAATGTGACAAAACAATAATAGTAGTTTATGTGACTGTTGCATAATACGGGACATTAAAATTCGAGTGAGTATTTATGAAACGAGCCGAAGGCGAGTTTCATAATAGCATCTCACGAGTATTTTAATGCTTATTATGTACAGTTACATACACTGCTTTATCTACACACATATCATAAGCTCTCTATGATGTGTCCAGAAATCGCATGTAATGACCGGAATTGCAGCATTGATTAGAGCTATTAGTAAAATAATACAATAAATAAATGGGACAACAGAGAACATTATTTATTGGTATAATAATTATTTACAGTTTGAATTGTGCAGTGGTTGAATTCCACTTTTCCAGTGTTGACAGTCGCATCATGATCACTATTTGTTGATGACGTTGTTGGCAAGTTAATATTGATTGTCTCTTTTCTTTGTATTGTATTCAGAATTTTATTGGAAATTTCTACTTTATTCTGCACTGAGTCGTCGATATAACCTTCTGCCACCGTTGTAGAACGCCAGCCACCATGTCGTTTTAACGTTGTTATGTCACCCCCCTGCATCAACCAATATTGTGGCAGAAGTTCGGCGGAAGCAGTGCCCAGTGTACATTTCGGAATTTGGCAGATTTAAATATTCAGCAATAGTTTTGCCAAGACATCCAAATTTGTTGATCCCAACTCTTTGAGCTATACATTTGCCGCCTGTATATTTTATGAAAAAAGCAGGCTCTGCACATTGACTTGGGCGTAGTTGTATGTATTTTTTAACTACCTGGCAATAATTGTCAGTTATGGTGAAAGTCCGGTTGATCTTGGTTTTAGTGTTACGAATAGTCACAACAGTTGTATTTGATCCAAAGTCTTGAACATCATCGAACTTAACATTATATAATTCTTGTCTCCGGCAAGCTCCCATTATCCCAAATATTAATCCGACCTGCAACAACGACATAAAAGATTAGAACTGATTAAATTGTAACAGTAAAAAAATACGACTTTTGGTGCACATCAAAATTGCCATAGGATTATATTATAGAAAACATATTACCTTTGTCATAAGATAAATTTTATCTGGTGCTTCATTTAAGAATTTGTCAATTTCGTCCGATGAAAATGTCTTGGCTTTTTTTGTTATATTTCCTTCACTTCTTCGCTTAAGGAAGGCAGTTAGTTTAAAGTATTTTCCAATATCTACTTTGTGTTTGATATTGACTGTACTTTTGAGCATTGAATAGAAAGTCCACAAGCTCGATGATTTAAATTTAGTGGACAATTCTTCGAAATACACCAAAAGTACGTTTTCTGATAACGACGATGTATTTTTCGCCATTCTCCATTTCACAAAGTCTTGGTAACATTTTTCGTAGCTGTTCTTGGATTTTGACGGCAACAACATATTTTCAACGCTCATTTGCTTTATCCCTGATATCAGGTGGCGTCTCCGAAATATCGTGATCATGATCACTATCTTGATCGCTCATTTTACGTAGTCGTAATACAATAATTATTAACGAACAAAACAACACAACAAACTTATTTTTCCGACAAAATAAGCGTCAAACAAATGTGGCGGCAAATCAAAATGTGACAAGTTGTTTTTTTTTAATTCAGAGACAACTAGAGTAAGCGTCAACTATCAAATCGTTCGATATCAAGTAACGTGCGAGATATGTCAAATTTGTTTGAAATTGACATTTCATTTTCAATAAAATGTCATCTCGACTGATTTAGAATAGAGGTCTAATCAAAAATGCTTTGTTTTTCAGAGATCTTCGAAATTTGAATGTCGTAAGAACATTAAAATTGATGTTCTTATGAATCCTTAAGATTACTGCCACAGATAAAAAATTTGCTCTAACAACAGAGTTGATTATTATGCTGGTCATAATTTGCGGTTTCTGAACGCATCATAGAGGGTTTATGATATGAGTGTAGATAAAGTTGTTTATGATACAGATAGAAAGAGTCATTGATAGTGCTCATTTATATCTACAACACATACACCTTTGAACTAAATAAAGATCGGAAAAATATTACTTTATTAATTGGATATATTCAACCATTTCGAATCCCGGAAATGGCAGATAGTACTGTCAATGAGTGCTTAAAAAGGGGGTGTGGCTGGAAAAGTTGAAAGCAGAATTTTTGACTTCGGAACTTTGTTTGGACTAGTTAGGAGATAAACATACTAAAAGTCAAAAGGGGGCACAAAGGTCCCATTTTTTGTTTTTTGTTTACATCTTGAAAACGATGCGTCATAGGAAATTTTGTTGTATTTATTACTAGCGACCCGCCCGCGGCTTCGCCCGCGTGGAATGTATTATACATATAAACCTTCCTTAAGAATCACTCTATCTATTAAAAAAAACCGCATCAAAATCCGTTGCGTAGTTTTAAAGATTTAAGCATACATAGGGACAGACAGCGCAAGCGACTTTGTTTTATACTATGTAGTGATTACAGTTTCCACTTACCATAAGGTGGCCTGTGTGCTCGTTTGCCTTCCCATGCTATAAAATAAATAAATATATAAATAATAAAGTGATTTGGCCAAGAGGAGACACAGTGGCTGTTGTATTCGATGGATACACCAATTCTGTAAACAGCACAAAGACAGCTGAACATGAGCGGAGGTATCGACTTAAGCAGTCTGCCGATATAAGTCTCAATTTAGAAACAACGATCGATGTCAAGCAGGAACATTTTCTCTCAAACAGCCACAATAAAAGCAACCTGATTGTCGTTCTCCGATGTCAACTTAAAAGCAACGGGATTGAGACTAAACAAGCTCCAGACGACGCTGACTTGATGATAGTCTCTACTGCCATTGAAAAATCAAAGGATTCTCTAGTTGCAGTCATTGGAGAAGATATTGACTTGGCAGTTCTGCTCATGGCAAAGACTCCGTCTGACCAGTATATTATATTCGTCAAACCTAGCAGAGGTAAAGTCCCCACGACCTATTATTCAAGTCAGAAATTGCAGCAGCTGGGCCTGAACTGAACGACATATTATTTCTTCACGCCTTCACTGGATGCGACACCACGGACTGTATAGATGAATTCCCCAAAATTTTCTTTCTCCGGTATTTTTAGTTCCATTCGCGTTTTTCCCCATTTCCTTTATTTCCTATACTTACGTTATTTCTACCAACAGATAATTTCGTCACACGCTTTTTTTTCTACTCGTTATTTATTATTATCACTATATTATTACCACTGCAATTTTTCACCAATCTGTTTTATTCACACGCGTATGCTTTCCCCGTAGAATATATTTCCACTGGTTTATTTTTGTCACACGTTTTAATATCTAATCTTTTTTTACGCTAGACGCATATTTACCATGTTTTAGCATGAATACTAAGCGGGCGGGGCTCGAGCAAATGCAATTAGTTGTAAATGTTGTAATTGATCCCACCAAAACATTTTCATGTAAAATATTGCAAAAAAGAGGCCATTGGGCTATGTCAAAAAGTTATCAGATGTTATGTAAAGATAAGTTCGCTCTAACACTAAAAGCCCTAATCCTACACTTTAGTGAACTTATGTGTCCCGTCTTTCGCTACCGTCACTTTTCTGTTACACAGTAGGGTGATCGCACCAGTAATGGACAAGGACCAGTGATGGACACTTGATTCTTATTTTACAGATGATAAAGGTTATTCATTTGTTTTGCAACAATAAATTTATGACCTTATGATCTTTGAATTAAGTGTCCATTACGGTGCCTGTCAGCTTAAAGTGTCCAACACTGGTGCCGTCACCCTGGCAAGAACTATTATTAGGTAGGTATTTACGGTCCTTGACAGAAGTAACGAAACGACCAGGCTACATTATTCACTTGGATAATTTCAATTATTTATCCGTGGAAAGGAAAAGACAAGCAGTTAGTTTTATATTTATTATTAAAACACGGTTAATCATGTAGACTTAGGACGACATAAAACAAAAACTGTACTTTAGCTTACCTAAAAATAGGAACTTAAATATGCGATCAGATGCATGCAGTTGAAAGTAGGCCTAACTTCGTCCTTATCATAATAAAAAAATTAAAATTATAACAATATTTTCTTAATTTATGTCAATGTTTACTTATATTTCAGTACACATAATAACCTTACACATTTATCTATGTTGGTGAATCCCTGGAGGTAATTATTTACAATTCCCTCTATTTTTCTGTCCATCGAAATATACATTCTATTTCGTTTTCGGAAAACATCAGTTCGGATTTCATTTTGAATGTTTACAAAATTAACTTCGACGGCTTCTTCTTTTAATTGTGATATAAAAAACAATAGGTTGGAGTTCTTATGAATACGATTATTCAT
Source organism: Acleris emargana (assembly GCA_927399475.2). Lineage (NCBI taxonomy): Eukaryota > Metazoa > Arthropoda > Insecta > Lepidoptera > Tortricidae > Acleris > Acleris emargana. The sequence goes on from OV656858.1 coordinate 5,724,063, forward strand.
CTTGTTGTGCCAGCTTTCAACTACATTATTGGTCCTGTGGCCGTGGCCATAACAAGACACCATGTGAATCATATTAACTTTGATCCATTGTTTTAACATATAGTCATTAAAACTTAGGATCTCGTCTGTTCGGGGTGACATTTCCAGAATCGAAATCCACGCTTCGTGAATTTTCATTGCAGGCAGGTGTGCTATCGCAGCACATTTTGCAACGTGGCTGCATCCTTCACGAGTACTGGTTGCCCCAAGTGAATCTGCATTGGTATACACGGCCTGCTTATAATGAAAGAAACAACCACTTATTTTAGCTGTCGGATATAAACATTTAATCGCATTAGCAGCTGCTATTTCAAAATCAATTTTTATATGATAGGGTTGAAAAGTAGGTATATTTTCTTTTATGAGTTGAAACATTCGCTCGTACGTGGTTTGCCGCTTGTTAGGTAGCAACGCATATACGCAGGGAACTACCTTCGTGCAATTTTCATCGGAACCTATGTCGCCATGTATCGTGTACAACTGAATGAACGGCTCAGGCACTATCTTAAAAGTTCCATCTATAAAAAACGTTTTTAACCCAGCTATCCACTGCTTGCACTCATTTGTTATAAAAATTATAATGTCGCAGTCGTGAACGCAAACAAAGTTTTCAGAGAGATGTTCAGGTATGGCCACACCTTCGAATGTCTCGAACTTGGACGTTCTTGCTAATTTCTGGCGTGCTTTGTACAAAGCATCCCTAACAGTATGAAACGGTGGTAATTTGTCAGCATATTCCTCATTCATAAATTGTTGCATATGCTGTTTATACAGCGTCGGGATGGGCATGTAATCAGTAGTAACTTTTTTTAAAGTCTATAATTTATTTTTCTATGTCGATACTCTGGTAATCCGGCACACAAGAATGGTTGACATCTCGCAAAATGCTTGTTTCTGTTGCATCTATTACTACAAATCCCTTGCAAGAATTCTTTTTATGGCAATTCCACACGGAGGAACCTGACAATTTGTTGGTTCGTTTAAAATAGTGGCGGTATCCACCTCGTATTAATATACGCCCTCCATGAGTACTTTCTAAGAAAGTAAATGCGCATGGTCCTGACGATCGCCCTTGGGTTTCATCACTCGGATCCATCATATTTTTCTTGTCTATTTAATACCAATATTCATTTAAACTTATAACACACTGACATTGACGTTGTCCAGATAATGACGGTGAGGTAATAGAACTCGATACCTACTTATCTAAAGAGGTTTATTTCTAGTGCTTATTATCATCACCTACCTATACCTATAATAGTTCTAGTAGTTCTCACGACCCCGCCCGCTTAGTATTCATGCTAAAACATGGTAAATATGCGTCTAGCGTAAAAAAAGATTAGATATTAAAACGTGTGACAAAAATAAACCAGTGGAAATATATTCTACGGGGAAAGCATACGCATGTGAATAAAACAGATTGGTGAAAAATTGCAGTGGTAAAGATGCGTGTAGCAAAAATAACGAGTAGAAAAAAAAGCGTGTGACGAAATTATCTGTTAGTAGAAATAACGTATAGGAAATAAAGGAAATGGGGAAAAACGCGAATGGAACTAAAAATACCGGAGAAAGAAAATTTTGGGGAATTCATCTGTACAGTCACACCACGTCTGCAGCAGTTCGGAGAAGCAAAGTTGGTCTCTGTAAAATTTACTTAAAAAATCCAGATATCCGTCAAGCTGCTGAGTTATTCTCGAATCTCTCCTCATCGCATGCTGACATAAAAGCAAATGGAAACATATGATTTTTGAGGTGGTATGGAGCAAAACAGAAGGAGACCTCTCTGAATAACTATCGGTACCAGTGTTTCCTCCAGTCAGTCTCGAAAGTCAATGTGTTAATGTAAATTCCTTTTCTTTAAATAGTTATGTAACGTTGAAATCTACGGTTACGTCTGATACTCGTAATAGCGAAAGAAATGAGCTTTGCACTATGTTTATGTGAAACAAATTCGCCGAAATTTTAAAATGTGGTATAACTTTTCAACGGGAGATGATATATTAATATATGTATATATATTCTTAAAGAGAATTCAACTCTTTACAAGGTATGTAGAAGGTTGTTTTTCTCAGATGATGTATTTGCAAGTTAGAGAGCAATGTATGACAAAAAACGTGAGGTCAAAAACACATTTTTGAAAATCGACCGGTTTTCGGAGTTCATATCTAGACAACTGTTGAAAATGGGTAAAAAACATGTAGAACAAAGTTGTAGAGAATTTTATCAGCTTTAATAATGTAATACAACAAAATTTCCTATGACGCATTGTTTTCAAGATGTAAACAAAAAACAAAAAAATGGGACCATCTTTGTGCCCCCCCCCCCCCCCCCCCTAGGGCTCACCTCCTAGGGGTGGGTTACTTTTAGTATGTTTATCTCCTAACTAGTCCAAACAAAGTTCCGAAGGCAAAAATTCTGCTTTCAACTTTTCCATCCAAAATCTTTCATTGCCTGGACTAAGACGAGTTTCTAAAAATCCATAAATGCTGATTAAATTGTTTAAAAAATTAAAGTTATTAATTAAATTATTCGTGTGGTTGCCGGGTTATAATAGCAACACTCCATTTCTTCCCGTGGATGTCGTAAGAACCGACTAAGGGAATAAAGGCTTGTAGTACTGCTAGGCGATGGGCTTGCAACCTGTCACTAATACGCTGGTAAACATCTTAGCCTAATTGTGCAAAGTGTGGTTACAGAATTATCAATAAGTTTTAAAAGTTGTTGGTAATTCTTTAGCTCTGCCTACCCCACTTTGGGAATGAAGGCGTGAGTTTATGTATGTACGAGTATGTAAAAAATTCAAGTGTCTCCTTTGCGTATGTATGCGTCCACGTGGCGTTCGTTATTATTCGTATATATAGGGTTATTTATTGGTAAGTCGACCTATTCCCGTCTAGGGGTTATGGGGGAGATCATTTGCAATCATTTCGGTCCCATAATACCCTACGTAGAAGTTAGTACATTTTTCTGTTTTTGTGTCATTTATGTTGGATAAACTGGTACAAAAACATGTTTTTTTTTTACTTTTTCGTCTCGCATTCTTAAACGTGTTCAGATAATTCTACTTTTAATATTGCATAGGAACAGCAATTTTACCTTGTACAATAAATAATTTAAAAAAATATGATTTAAAGTGCTATTTTTTTTGTACATTATTGAAGATGCTTTCCTGACTTTTTTTAGCAAAAAACTTAACTAAATTATCTCAGAAATGGTTCACAGGGTATTATGGGACCAAAATGATTGCAAATGACCTCTCCCATAACCCCTAGAGGGGAATAGGTCGACTTACCAATAGCCCTGTATACAAGAAGAAACTGACTTATTGATTACCTAATTGATCAACGCATACCCGACCGCTGGACCTAGGGACTTGAGGAGGGAATATTTTTTGGATATCCTAAGGGTGCACTAAGGAGGGATAAGGGCTCTTTAAAATTATGACAGACGCACGGACTGCATGGGCATATTACACCTCCCTATTTGTTTCCAGGTGGATAACTTCTGCCAGCTCCTCCCCCAAGACAGAGTCCAAGATTTCTCCAAAATGGACCCTCAGCACCTTCTTCGCTCCACGTTGTCAGCGGTGGGGGGGCAGACCAGCGTCTCGCAGCTGGACGAGCTGGTTCAGTGCCGCGAGGAGCAGAGGGGCCTGTCCACCAGGCTGCAGAACAATGCTCAGCTGCTGGAGGAGAAAAAAAGGCTTAATGAGAGGTAATGGAAACAAACAAACAGCAGTGTTCGCATTGTTGTGTTCCGGTTTGGGGATAAGACAGCCAGTGAAATGACTAGTATAATGGCATTCCATCTTAGCCTTCAGGGTTGGCAACGCATTTGCAGTCTCAGGATTGCATTGCAGTCTTGTGAATGCGAATGTCTATGGGTCACAGTTTCCACATACCATCCGGTGGCCTGTGTGCTCGTTTGTCTTCTCTATGCCAAAAAAATAATAATTTTAAAACGGAACCATCAAATGGACCATGCCATGGAGATACGCTCTTTTGCTGGTGTACTTTTCACATCGTATTTTTTAGATAGGTTTTCTGTTTGTAGTATCGGCTCCGGAACCCTACACTGAGCATGGTCCGACAAGCTCTTGCCCGGTTTTTTTTTGTAGGATAATTTCTAAGATGTCCGAATGGTCATAAAGAGCAAATCCTTATCAATTTAGCACGAAAGGAAATATGTTAAAAATATAATCCGCCCAAATAGCTACCTTCCAGTTTAAGTTATAAGGTTCAAGTTGTAATGGAAACCGGGGCGGGGCGTGTGGCAAAGGCCGCTATACTGTTTTTAATGTCAAACCATTACAACTTGAACCTTATAGCTTAGAAGGGAAGGGAAGGTATAGGACATGACTAGTAAAATACGAGGGCACAGTGAGAAGTCTGGTAAAAATCATATTAAAGGTATTTTCTTCACAAATTCATTAATGTCAATTTGTAATGCAGCCTTTTTGGAGGTAAATCGTATACGTAGTTTAGGTGTAATGAAAAGGACTTCTTGCGTCGTTTCATAACTGTTGACGAAACCTGGATTCATCATCATACACCAGAAACCAAGGAGCAGTCAAAACAATGAATTGCTTCAGGTGAACCTGCACCAAAGAAGGCCAAATCGGCGAATAAAGTTATGGCTACTGTCTTCTGGGATGCTCATGGTGTAATATATGTTGATTACCTTCAGAAAGGTAAAACGATTAACGGCGAATATTATGCCAACTTGTTACAGCGATTTCATGAAGTTTTAATGGAAAAACGACCCCATTTGGCGAAAAAGAAAATAATTTTTCACCAAGACAACGCACGGGTCCACACTTGTGCAGTTGCTATGGCTAAAATCCACGAGTTGCGTTACGAATTGCTCCCGCATCCGCCTTATTCTCCAGATTTAGCCCCCCTGCGACTATTTTCTTTTCCCAAACTTGTAGAAATGGCTTGGTGGAAAAAGATTTGTTTCCAACGAAGAAATCATCGCAGAAACCAATGCGTATTTTGAAGGGTTGGAGAAATCGTACTATACGGAGGGAATCGAAAAGCTAGAAAAGCGATGGACCGGTGTATTGAGTTACATGGGGACTACGTTGAAAAACAAAAGTTTACTTAAACCAAAAAAAAAAAATTGTTTAATTTTTTCCAGACTTTTCACTCTGCCCTCGTATCTCAATTTTTTGATGTTACTGTTTGTTTGTTTTTTTAATTATTTGTTGCATTAAATGTTGTCCTTTTCCGAAAATTCACATAAACAGAAGCAAAGCGAGGGCATGTCTCTAGTAAGAAAAAAATATTACATTCCATATTCAATTATGTTACAGATTAAAACTAATCATTGATGCCATGCAACAGCGCAAAAACATTGAAGAACAGATCAAAATGTGTGAACGTAAGAAATACTGGATAGAGTACCAGGAACTATACGAGAAAGTCATGGTCTACAAGAATGATAAGGAAAAGGCTGCACAACTCGTTAAGATATATACACGTAAGGTCGGCCCACTGGAAAAGGCTCTGGGTAAAGCTAGAGGTGATATCAGCAAGTTGGAGCAACTGAAATTGGGTGCTGTAAGTGTATTCATTTTTAATGTATTTTTTACCGCGCAGCGTCCGCTTACCGGAAAGGCTCAGAGCGGATAGACCCCCAGCGGATGGATGCAAGCGACGCAAGATCGCGGCTGCCCCATTTCAAAACCTAGTAAGTCTCAAAAACTCAATCCTGCGATTTTTGCATAAAACGCTGTTTCTTAGCCCCTACCGGATGCAAAATCATTTATGGCCCAACCCTGTATTCAAACCGCAGACAGATAGGCTTACTTCGGATTAAAATTTGACACATTTTGTATGGGCAAATGTCAAATTTTAACCTGAAGTAAGCCTTATCTAACCGCGGTTTGAATATAGGGTTCGGCCGTTAGAGGCCTATCTCACTCAGGTTCACATTTACGAGTACTCCGAAACCTAGTAAGTGCACAAAAAACGGGCTTGACCATTTCATAACCTAGTATGTCACAAAATAATTCTAAAACCTAGTATGTGACATGCACTTTCTAGGTTTTGAAACAAAAAGAGAGTCTAGAAAATCATCAGCTCACTATTCTTTTATTTGTATTTGTTTTCAAATGCTAGTATGGCACATACAACGTAATATAGGAAATGAAATAAAATATATATACCTGCGTATTCGTCTTAATGTACCAAGACAGTATCACTTCTTCAACAAATATTGCAAAATTTCGTACAGCTGAGATAAAACATGTTTGTTTGCCCTCCTGTAAGATTACCTCATAGTACCTGCTGGCTTTTGAAATGGGTCTGCCGACCTGTCCTTGTGGCAGACCTTGTGGAAGGCCTATGTCCAGCAACGGACATCTTTCGCCTGAAATTATGACATTTCTTATTTGCCTACAGAAAAGTATTGGAGGGTTATGATCAGGGATCGGAAATTCTGATCGATATTTACCTATACTTTCACACCGGCTTTGATGTTCAGTTATATGGAGGCGGACTCAATCAAAAAATTCATTAATAACATTTCTGAGATTTCAAAACAAATAAATTACACCGGCATTAATTCATAATTAATTATTTATATTAACTATTTGAAGTTATTTTTCATGTATAGTTTTACCAAATGTTATCTGATTTACCTGTAACTCATTAACATAACGAATTTATAGGAGCAAAACGGAATGTTATATCGTACATGTAAAGTAATTATTATATTTACGTTTTGTAGAATCCCAGAATCCCAGAACTTATATTATTAAAATAATATTTTTAATAAGCCTCCGCTATTTTGTGTTATCTTTTTCCGGGATTTTGGCAACTTTGATTTTAACGGTATTTTATGGTACTTAGTTTGTACATCTGTTTCCTCTTAGCTCCTACTCTAACCTTCACATTGTGGCAAATGAGGTGTTGACGGCTTCGTCTCAGTTTCCCGCGTGTCAAAGGCTAGGAGACGTCATAATTAATCTACTATGACGGACTTCACATAAAATGCTTACCGAAAGTAATAAAGCGTTTTGCGAAATGACATGTTGCTAAGCAAGTTTATGGATACCTACCTATAATCACCATAGGCCGGAATTCTCGTAGCACTTTTGAGCTGTCATAGGGACTTCTCGTTTATCGACTTCTGATGTACATATTTTATCGATACATTATAGACACATAACATATTAAAGATTAAATTTCTTCCAGATAACTTTTGAGTACTTAATTGAAAATGTCAAATAGAGATTTGCAATGAAAACAATGAAAAGTTAATATTTAACTATTTCACATTTAATTAGTTCAGTTCAGTGTTTTATCATTTATGAATTTCATGTTATAAGTCTGTATTAGTGCTAACAAGTGTTTCATCTTTATTTTTTCTATAAAATAAATAGATAGTCATTATCTGAAACAGATCGCTCCTCTACATTTAATCTTCTTTAATATGTTGTGTTCTATGTATCGATAAAATATGTATATCCGAAGTCGATAAACGAGAAGTCCCTATGACAGCTCGAAAGTGCTACGAAAATTCCGGCCCCTGATTAATCGCATAACATAACCCACACTTTTTTTACTCTGGGTCTATCCATTCGTGCATTTGCAAGTGACTGATGTAGCCAATCTTTGCGAGATGTGCGGTTGCATTTGGGACAGGTTACCGCAACTATAGCAACGCCTTAACATTTTTTTTTTCTTTTAGCATAGGGAATCCAGGTCCCTAAAAGAGAAGATAAAACAAACCATAGAGTTAGTGAAATCACAGGAACAAGCCCTAATGGACATAGACGAAAAGTTGTTATCAAAAATAGAGCGACATACACATAGAGAGAGGGAGTTAAGAGAGGAAAGAGTGAAGTTGGAAAAACTCAAAACGGACCAGTTCAAACTGGAAGAGAAGGCGAGTGACCGTAAGTGCTATCCATCAGAAAGTAATAAAATGTTACCTCAAAAAACTAAACTAGTTGGATAAAGTGTTGCCAATTATGTGTTTATTAGTGGGAATGATGTGAGAATAGTTCATTAACCTCGTAAGGCGTAAGTATGGTGGATACAGAAAAATGGGAGGTTTTTGTAACTGGGACTATGAGTCTACAATCTAGGGAATAAAGTTCAATTGCGATTGTTCGAAAATGCCATTTTCAGTTAATGAACATAGGAAAATAAACCTTATTCTTATTTTGACAGAGTTCAAAGTAAATTGCCTTGATTATGTACTTCCTGCACACTGGGCCTGACGAGGTTAACTATTCTAACATGATTCCCACCAATAAACATACCTCGAACAAATCATGCGGATGACGTAAAAATGACGTACCTAATTTTGCACACAGGATGATGTCTGTATTGCAACATCCGTATGTCATATTGCACGAAGTAACAGATTAACCGCGTATAATTTCAAGAAATCTATACAGAATTATCTGAATGATAGGATGATGTACTTAGTGAATAAAATAAATGTTACGAGATTTGTTTACGTAAGTACGATAATTGATAAGAAAAGTCAATATGTTATTAAAAAATATTTAATGACATTATGTACACAACTATTTCTCCAACAAGTCTATAATAAAATTGTGGTCACACACTTAAAATAAGCTTTAATAAATTTTTCTTCCTCACTTGCTCAACCGGGAAAAAAAAATTGGCTAACAATTTCGCTGTATCAATGACAATCGCACTACTCGATTGCTCGGTTTGTGTAGATATATCTCTTACATGTACTTCAGTTTGCGTTCCCACGGATATGAAAATGTCAGGTGTACGGTCGGTACTCCTCAGTTGACTCTGACCCTCCGGTAGCTTCACAAGATACGACATTATTTTGCGTCTTTTGAAAAAATTGTAAAGAAAAATCTAAATAATTACGAAGTCACTTTATTGTTCAACTGAATGACAATGTCAGTCAAAGATGTTATGTACCTACTCGGCTCATGTTAAGTGGCGATATCGTTTTATTAAAGAGGTTGATAATTGATAAGTAGTAATTGTTTATGAAAATACTTTTTGAAATCATCCTATGAGGTTTGACGTCATCCGCATGATTCGTTCGAGGTATGCTAATAAACAACAGTTCAGTAGTTTCGTCTTATTTAGTTAAGATTATAAGTTCAAAATGCATCTTTTTTTGATCAAAAGAGCAGCGTTTTCTTTTATTAAAGCAACAATAGACATCACTTTGTCCATATATTTATTTTATTTTATATTAAATGTTGATTGTGTTTCGCGGATATACCTAGTTGTTTTATACAATGAATATAAGTTAAATAAAACCCTCGTGTTTTACGGTGTGATACGTTCACCTGTCAAAAAGAACTATAACATCGATAGGCCCACCATACTGAAAAATGGGAGTTTTTTGTAACTGGGACTTTGAATCTACGATCAAGAGAATAAAGTTCAATTGCGATTGTTCGAAAATACCATTTTCAGTTTATGAACATAGGAAAATAAACCTTATTCTTATTGCAACAAAGTTCAAAGTAAATTGCCTTGATTATTAGGCATCGGAGTTTTTGTCGCACGGTAACACTAATAGCAAGCTATGGAGTCGTCATTTGCCATAAATCTAAACTCTTATTCGTATTCATACTCATTTATTTATTTAATTATTTAGGTTTTTCTTTTATAATCAAGGACAACAACGTTGACGAGTTTAGAAACGATTATTTAATGTTATATTTGGAAAATAAATATTACAATAAAAAATAATTACCATTTTTATACTGATTTAATTACGAAAATTTATAAACAAACAAAAGATACATTAAAATAAGGCAGAAGGGAATGTTTTAGTCCACACTAGTGGCGAATTGTATGTTAAAATAGTTCAAGTAATGAATTTATAATCTAATAGATTTTTTTTTTTATATAACTTGACTAAGATAATACACGACCGACCGCTATAGAGGCATTTTAAGATAAATTAAATAAATGAGTATGAATATGAATAAGAGTTTAGATTTATGGCAAACGACGACTCCATAGTTTGTATCTGTACCTTGACGTGTGACTTATAGTTTTATTATCTTTGAAAACAGTGTTACTTTAAAGAATAAATTAGAAATTATCTGTACGTTTGTTAATCTCGTAAGGCTTAGTTTGCAATACAATGTACTCGTACATAATCATGGCTATGTATTTATTTATTTTTCATCACACTTGCACGTAAACAGTATCTAAACATACAGGTTAACTTGGCCGCAATGCCCCATATAAAACCCTCGACCTTTCTTCTTACCATGAAACCCAAGGTCGGTAAGTAATTTTTTTTTTAATTTATAGCACAGCACACAGGTCATGCAAGTTCAAGCAAAGAGTTTACACGCAATTGAAAAATTGTCATAAAATGTTATTTAAACAGGAATTTTATTGCAATCTCGCTACATGTTACTTAAATACTCAATTAATATTCTTAATAATCGATTTTTATAGTTTTCTGTAACAACACGTCGTTTTTTTTTACACTCCTTCAGGGCTGTATGTATACCTACGTAAGTATTTGCCCTTAACGTTTCTGAACGAAACATTTGTATAATCTGTGGAGTCCGCCCGCCATCCGCTTAAAAAAAGTTCAAGTAATTCGTATTAATAGTTGTGCTGACTTGTGTATTTATTTACTCGCAAATGTGATGAAAAACATTGTATGTTTCACGGGCGGTACGGGAATTACGAACCTCGACTCAGAAAGCCCTCAGTCTTCGACTTCGGGCTTCTACTAGAGCCTCGGTCGTAATTCCTTACTTACCGACCTTAATACACAATGTACTATTCCTATATTCATAAATTGAAAAATTGCATTATCAAACAAACGTAATTCAACTTTATTGCCTTGATGGTAGATTCGAAGTCCAACTCGCAAAAAACTCCCTGTTAATGATGCTAAATCTAACAAAATCTTTATAGGCGCCGGTATGCAAATGCAATTAAAAGAGCTACAAAAGATGTCGGCTGAACTGAATGCAAATGTGCAAGGCTTAAAAAGGCAGAAAACCAATGCGCTGCATGAGTTGGAGAATAGTGTTATACCACAAATAAGGTCTTGTCAGAACCAGTAAGTATTTAATGGCACTGAGATAGAGGGGCTCTGGAATAAAAAAAATGGAGCCAATACATTGCTTTTTTGGTTTGCACCGCCTACCAATTTATATTTATTTTCTGTCATTTCTCTTCTTTGCAAGATTGTCTGGAAGACATCGCTATTTATTTACTTTCCATACTATTATTGTATTTGGTGTTCAATAGAGTCAAGAATATAATAAGAATATTTGTATTGTACATACATACATACATACATTAAATCACGCCTGTTTCCTAGAGCGGTAGGCAGAGACCACTCTTTCCATCTGGTACAATCCTGAAAAATCTCTTTCTATTTTGTATTGTATACCTATGATAATTTCGTTCTCCTGTCCAACGATTTTTTGGGTGGGAGGGTCTTTAACCTACCGCCAAGCAGCAGCGTTCGCATTGTTGTGTTCAGGTGTGGGGATAAGACAGCCGGTGAAATTACTAGCATAGAGGCATTCCATCTTATTCCTGATAGGTGGCAAACCATTTGTAGTTCCAGGTTTGCAGTCAAGCAGTCAGCAAGTTTGCCTTCTCGTTGACAAGGTTATCAATTTAGTCGCTTTACTTCAAACTCGGATATCTCCTTGAAATTTGGTATACGAATTTAAAACTTAACTTGTTTAAAAGAAGGCGCAAATTCCGTTGTCCTTTTGAATGGATTTATCGGAGTTTGAAGTAAAGCAACTCAATTTAGTCAAGGTTGGAACCTCCTAGTAAGTGTGACGGTATACTTGTGTCAGGAGATAATTATTACCATACCTAGGAATATACGGGGCAAAATTAAATGACAGCTAGGGATTGCCAATATCGATAAACTCAACTATCGATGTTTTTCCCATATACATATGAAGAAAATTAACGCCTGAAAATTGAACAAATTCTGATCGTTTACTTTAACAATAGTAAATGGGACAGTAATTTTAAAATACAGAAAAAATATGATATTTATGAGTGAAGGTTCAAGAATCCATTTAAAATAAATAATAACCAGAATTATTTTGCCATTTTGTTTTAATTTCATACTTTCAAAAAAATAGTTTTACAAACTAAACTTGGAGCGATCACTAGTATATGAGAAAAGCATCGATGATTGAATTTATCGATACAGGCAATCCCTAGCTGTCATTTGATTTTGCCCCTTGTATTCCTAGGTCTGATTATTACCAATTGCTTTAAAATTAAATTCAATAACAGATGACGCGTTAGCCTAGTTGTCAGTGACCCTGCCTACGGAGCTAACGATCCCGGGGTCAATTCATATTCATATTCGTATTCTTTATTAAGTATTGTACATAGGGTAAAGTCACCAGTAGTCAGCCAGAGACCAGTAGTCGACCTTATATGAGTTCGAAGAGTGGGAAATATATCTTTCGTACTCTTCCCACTCATACAAAGTATAGGCAGAGGCCGACTACAGGTATCTGGCTGACCACTGGTGACTTTACCCTACGTCATCATTGTCATCAAAGTTAGTAATTAAAAAAAAAAAAAAAGTCTGATGATGATACACATCAGTAGAGTTAGGACTTTTGGTGGCAAATCGTGGTTCTAGAATCCATGGAGTCGCTGTTTCCTATTTATTGTAATACTTAACACTTTGATTTTGACCTTCAGTATTTTAATAATTTAAAATTAATTTATTCATTAAACATCTAATCCAATTTAAATACATTTTGGTATGGACGATATCTCTGCTGTGAAAGCATTAAAAATAAGCAAATATGAGTAGGTAGGTATTGAATAACCGAACCAAAAATGTATTTAGTTCATTTTGAAACATGTCCATCCTGAAGGTCAAAATCAAAGTGTCATGTATTATAATAATTAGGAAATAGCGACTCCATGGATTCTAAAACCACGATATGCCACCAAAATCCTAACCCTACACATCAGTTATTAATAAAATGCTATTCCTTAAAAAACTATTACATTATTTACATTTTGATTTTATTTCAATATTTAATCATTTTATATCTGTCTTATATACCTATTCACCAATGAACCCCGATATGATAGGGTTCCCGGTCACGGCAAATATTTTATGGAGCACGAGTATTTGTTTTTGAGTCTTGGAGTTTTAACCTTTCGTATGCCTAGTTCCGGATCCGTACCGACCCTGGTCTTATGCCTTGTTCCGTATCCGTCACTAAGGGGCTTAATCGGGTTATTTGAAATTGGATTCTAGTCGCTTAAAGATAGGGTTCTAATTTGTCTGTAAAAAAACTAAAAATTCAATCTTCCATAGATAGCATTCAGTTGCTTGAAACGTCAAATCACTTTCGTGCTAACGGGTTGGCTTAAAGTAATGAGAATTACAAAAACTGTTTTTATTTTTATTTTTTCACTTGTTAGGGTTATATAGCTGTTTATTACATAAAAACGAACTAAAACCAATATGATAATCAATCATTCCTATACAGCAAAAAGTCCCGCATCTTTAATTTTTCGTAGCTTTCTTCTTACCGTTTTCATCATACGTTGGACAACATCTATTTTTACATTTTTTAGTTAATTAGTTGTTTTTGTACCTTGCGCTTCAACTGAGTCTGTAATTTTGCTTCCCGCCCATCACTGTAAACTAGTCTACTGAGAATTACCAAATAATCCTCTATTAGACGAGCTATAGGGACGTTCGGATGGTTTGAATCCTTCGGTACGAAGTGAACGTCACGCTCTTTTAGTCAATTCTGGCTGCTTCCTGCATAGTGATACTTTCTCCGCAACTTCCTGCACTTCTTTGGAATATCTTCAATCTGTTTGTTGGAATATTTGGGTATTTTTTGACACTTTAACTGTTCAACATTGTATTTCTCTAAAATATTCCTTATTCGCCCACGAAAAACATCATATTTTACAGCTAACTTATCTGGGACTGACCCACTTTGTTTTGTACAAACGTTGCCACCTACTTGGGGTCTCGATCATTAAGAATGGGAGCTCTTCCCGTTTTTGGTGAATCTTTAGTCCTAATACCAAGTTCCCACCGCTGGATCAAACATTAAATTGTAGAAGGAGGTACATTTTCAAATTTGTGATGAGAGACCACTTCAGATTTTTCACGCCGTCCAAGTAGGCGATAGACACGTTCACGTCATAACTTCCTCGTGGACAGTTTTTATTAAACCAGTTAATCTTTTTTTGCCTTATTAACAAAATTTACATATTTTCTATTAATTATATCTGTCAAAATCCTTTTTGTATTTTTTTTATTGCCTGCTATTGGTAATTGAATACATTTTTATTACTTTAAGCCAACCCGTTAGGAGCTATTAAACTCGGTCACGTGACACCGATGACGTCATAGCCCGCCAGACGACGCGTTCAAGTATGCGAGCCTCCGGCATACGAAGGGTTAAGGACTAGCTTCTGCCCGCGACTTCGTCCGCGTAGATTTCGATTATTTTTATTCCAGGGCAGGGCAAATATATGTGTGATGAGCGCGAGTATTTGTTTCTGAGTCTTGGATGTTTTCTATGTTTTTAAATATTTTTACTCTTTATATTATGAACGGGCCGCCCTAGGCGTACTTTTTCGAATCAAATCGGAGAAATACTGGAAAAGGGTCGAATCCTGTATGAATGTGGAAGAAGCGAAAGAGATTTGTCAAGATCGTAGCAAGTGTAAAGAAGTGGACTCTCTGCCTACTAGGGAACGTAAAAACCAGTGAAAATCAAAAACCGGTTAATAACTGCCTCGGCGGATTCAAAACCGGTTAACCGGTTTTTAGCCGGTTTTTTTGCAAACTATTTGAAATCGAAGTATTAGACGATAGTTTTACTATTCTTGGTTACTATTGGTGATTTTTTGAGCTGTATGCCATTTCTAAATATCGCCCTCTGGTTCCGCCACTTTCATGCAGTGCCATCTCGATCTGTCACGATCATCACGTTAGGACACAACTGTTGTTGCAGGACTTCCATATGGGTCCTTTCTGCTTCACGTCTCGTCAATGATTTCTGTTTCAACACTTCTCTTAATAAATCTTTCGCAGACATAGCACTTCCGGGTAAACCAGATGTAGACGGAACAGGTTCAATATTTTCTGAACTTTGCGACGTATCTGGTGAGGGGTCAAGGGCTGTTACTGTAATAGCAGTATAGTTGGTACTTTTGCCCAATAACGACACTAAAATAGAAACTAGGTATGTCATCCTTGTCATCATGTGGCTCAGTGTATTGTATTGTATCGTTCAGCACGGTCATGAAGAAATTTAATTAAAAAAACTTCTTGCTATTCGCTACACGAAAAATTCGAGTATGTATTCTTATTTTTTACAAAATAAAAATACGTTTCCCCGCTATATTTGTCATTTTATAGTCTGAACAATATTCTGGGGTATCTATTTAAGGCAATTTACAGTATTTTAAGGAAAAATTCCAATTCGGTTAATAACCGGCGAAAGTTATAAATAACCGGTTTTTAACCGAGATCAAAAAGTTACGGTTAATCGGTTTTTCGGTTAACCGGTTAACCGGTTTACATTCCCTACTGCCTACCCCTCTGGGAAACAGGCGTGATTTAATGTATGTATGTATTATAAATAGTAAAAATACCCATAGTACAAGCCTTGAGCTTAGTTTAGGACTAGGTCAATTTGTGTAGTAGAGACGTAGAGACCTCGTCGTGTTGTTCTGTTAGTCATTGTTTTTAGTTTATTGTGATTACCTTTTTGCTAGTTTTAATAAATATTATTCGTTACTTTATTACCTTGTAATGTGTACTTGTAAGTGCTATTGTGTTTTATGTTGGAAAAAAATACCTTTTAATAGGTATTGAGTTTCTTGTGGCATTTCTTCTCCGCTGTAATGTTTTTGCGAAGAGCCAGTAGATTCACTCCTCATTATCGAAGTGTAAAAGGGCCCAATATGTGACCAATTGACTGCATAGTGACTAAGATAGAAAAGGGCATGCTTCGATGGTTCGGTCATTTGGAAAGGATGGATGAAAGAAGATTGACGAAAGAGATATACAGATCGAAAGTGGAAGGGTCGGAAGGGGCCACCCTAGGCGTACTTTTTCGAATCAAATCGGAATACTGGAAAAGGGCCGAATCTTAAGTACCCGAAACCGACGTGCGTGCATGACTCGATGTATGAATGTTGAACAGCGAAATAAATTTTTCAACATCGTAGCAAGTGGAAAGAAGTGGTCTCTGCCTACCCCTCTGGGAAACAGGCGTGATTTAATGTGTTTATGTATATTTATTTATGCTTTGCAGGATCCGGCAGCTGGAGAACGTGGACGCGAAACGTCTAGAAGTGTTGCGGAACAACAGCGCGGATGCTTACAACGCGCTCCTCTGGCTCCGGGAGAACCGGGGACTGTTCAAACACAATGTGTACGAGCCGATGATGCTGGAGGTATTTCATTTGCAACTTTTTGAGGCCCACAACTTTGGTCGACATCTGAATTAAGTTGTAATTTGCATAGCATAGCAAACATTTTTTTTATGTCATAGACAAGGCAAACGAGCACACAGACCAAGTGAAACTGTGAACCATACACATTCGCATTCACAAGACCGCAATCCTAACACTGCAAATGCACTGCCAACGCTGAGGACTGAGATGGAATGCCTCTATGCTAGTCATTTCACCGGCTGTCTTATCCCCATACCGGAACACAAAAATGCGAACACTGTTGCTTGGGCGTGTGATTGACGCATTTTGTATTTAACGTAAGGCGTTCAAAAGGTTAATTCTTGACAAACAAGTCTAAGCAAAAAGCAGGCTCTAAAAACCCAATTGCTTTTGATTTGGCCCTTATTCAGTACATCGCGAATCTGATGACTGTATGCCTCTAGGGCGTCCTCTACCGACATCACAGACTCTCGCTCGCTAATCTCGCCATGCCTCTTTCATAATCACAACTCTTATTTCATCCATCCTACCACATAACCACATAAGCATGCTTTTCAAGTAGAGACCTCGCCGTGCTGTTCTCATAGTATTTTTTTTCTAATGTTTATTGACCTTACATTTGTAATTATTTTATTTTGCTAGTTTTAAGAATGATTATTTATTACTTTTTTACATTATAAATCTTATAATGTACCTTAAGTTTAACTGGCCAATTTACTAAAAAAATATCGTGATTTTTGAATTATTTCAGATAAACTTCACCGACCCAAAGTTCGCTCGGTACTTGGAGTGTACCGTGCCCAACCGCGACCTAACCGCGTTCACTTTCGAAAACAACGACGATATGAACCTGTTCTTGAAAAAGGTCCGCTCCGAGGCCGGCCTCCGACGCGTCAACGCAATCCATAGCCAAGGCGGGACCTTTCGGTACCAGCGGAACGATATTGAGGACCTCAGGTACACATAATATTTACTCTAACAATGGTTATGATATCGCACCTTTAGAACGATAGTGACCTAATTCAAAATTTCAGCTTTCAAACTTTAAGTCATAAATTGGTTATGATACGAGTAGAGCCCTAACTCGAAATTCAAAACTTCTGAATACTGTCACTATTGTTCTGACGGTGCGATATTATTCATGGAAGAAAAACTACACAATAAAAATATTGCATGTCTGACAGCCTGGTTTCTGTACTAGGAGACTGTATGACAGATCACCAGGACCCTGCCTCGATGACGCAGGGAAGTCGAGATTTACTTTCTATTATCTACCACTAGCTCAAATGCCAGCGGACTAATACCTGCCTGTCTACTGGAGCGGAGGTGAGATGCACTGAGCAACTCTAGGAAAATAAAGTACAGTAGAACCCGCTTAATACGATCACGTTTAATACGATTTCCCGCATAATACGTCATTTTCTGCCGTCTAGTTTTCATAAATTTTTTCACGATTAATACGACTCGCGTCCCGCTTAATACGTCTGCTAAAGTGCAGGTTCCACCCAAAACGCAACCCTAAGTGATGATGAAGACGCACACGAACAGGAGGAAACGCCTCCAATTTTGTGAAATGCTCAAGCGTTGTCAGTTGTAGCAGATTTAGGACGCTATGTATCGTCTATGGGTAATAGCGAAGAAGCGATCCATAAATTAAATTATATTGAAAATGTTGTTATAGAAAATGCATCCAAATCGTTACGTCAATGTAAAATAAATAATTACTTTAAGTAAAACAATTGTTATTAATATACTTTTACATAAACATATTTTTTTGGCTCTTCCATTTAAAATAAACAAATTATATGTAAATGTGTGTACATGAAACATTACTCACGTTTAATACGATTTCCCGTTTAAGACACTTTTTGTGCTAGGTCCCCTCAGAATCGTCTTAAGCGGGTTCTACTGTAGTCCTTTTGATGGATCTTTTCCTCGCTCCGCTCCAGTGCACAAGCAGCCTTAGGCTGTGTTGTCTATTATAGAGTAATTTCCTTGTCTTCATTGCTATTTGTCTTCGACTTTTATAGGCACCAATCAAGCACATCTTCAAGAGATACATTTTAACATACATTTTAAATCTGTTTCAGCTACCTCGGTTTCTACACATACCTCGCCGACACCATAACGGCTCCGGACCCAATCATCCGTTACCTATGTTCTCAATACAGCATACACAAGATTCCCATTGGCGACAATCACACATACAAGAACACTGCCAAAGTGCCGTCCAATATTACATTCTATTTCACCGGTAAGTGCCCATGGCTCAGTCTTATCTTTTTTTTTTATTGCTAAGAGAAGGCTAACAAGAACACAGGCCATCGGATGGCAACTGGGATCTGGGACCCATAGACATTTCGTCGGTGAAACTGCAAAACCGCGCAAGTAACATGTGTTGTGTTGTGATGGGCCTTGTGTGCAGCTTCGACCATTGCTGATCTTTTGTGGCAGCCCTTTGTTTAGAGCTAAGGTCTGTTGCTTTCAGGAATTTCCAGATAGGCAGTCAGGAGTTCTATTTTTTGTAGGTTCATGATTTGTCGCCCTAGGTAGATCCTGTTCCGCAGTACTGGTCCGCATGAGCCGAGGACGTGAATTGCTCTAATCTGTCTCCTGACAGAACCTGAATATCGCGTCTGATTAGGTATTCTAGATGGTAAATCAAATCAAATATATTTATTTAGGTATTAAATACAATATTTCCGCTGCGATGTGCCTAAATAGCATACGAAAATAAACAAAAAATATTAATCTAACGTTTAATTTTTTCTGTAACAAGTGCTTAAAAATATAGATAAAGTATTCATTAACAAGTATTGAATATACTACTACAATCTAAAACAACAAAACGCTAACGTAATCTTCGTCTCAATACTCTTTAATGCTATAAAAAACATTTCTTAATAAGGTAGTTAAACAGTTTATTTATTACTAGCGACCCGCCCGCGGCTTCGCCCGCGTGGAATGTATTATACATATAAACCTTCCTTAAGAATCAGTCTATCTATTAAAAAAAACCGCATCAAAATCCGTTGCGTAGTTTTAAAGATTTAAGCATACATAGGGACAGACAGCGCAAGCGACTTTGTTTTATACTATGTAGTGATATAGCCTAGAAGTTATGACACTGACATTCTTCTGCATCAGGGCAGTTTTGCAGCGATCATGCACAATAACGGGCTCCGAGGGCGAAGATTATGGCCATGTGCTGGTTCTTTAGTTTTGAACATTGTAGGATTACATTTCACAAAAACACAACTTTCGTAGATACATAAGCATGGCAAAGTTAATAATGACCTGTTATCGTATTATCAATGGTTTGCAAGCTCTTATTTACTAGACAGTTATGGCGGTCGAGTTAACAACAATTCTAGAACTGGTCAAATAGATTATGGGTAATGACCAAAAAGTTGGCCACGCTAACTCACTCAATTAAACTTTCTATGAAACTTTTCCCGTTTCGCCCACTTTCATAACTAAGATTTCATAACTGGTTATGAATAAGGATTTTTATTCACTGTTTCATAACCAGTTATTAAACAAGACTATTTTTTCCATTTTCATAACCAGAACCTAGATACCACTCTTATTTCAAATCAATTGGACAGTGTCGACGGAGCTCCGCTTACGCGGAGCTCCTATTTCTGGGTGGCTTGGCCCTCCGGGCCTGCTGCAAAGCTAACATAACCTAAACCTACCTAGTTTCTGATTATGAAAATGGAAAAAAAGTCTTGTTTAATAACTGGTTATGAAACAGTGAATAAAAATCCTTATTCATAACCAGTTATGAAATCTTAGTTGTGAAAGTGGACTCAACCGTTTTGACACGAAAATTAGCCATACAATCGTAGGGATACTCTTCGTCGCACAACGGAACTGTTTTCGACATCGCTGTTTGTATGGTTAATTGCGCTTAACTGTGGTCCAACTCTTTGGTCCTTACCCATATCGTTTTTGCCGCCTAGAATAGAGGCATTGATTATGGCTGAAACATTAAACTACCCACTTATCTAAACAATACTTTAATTTGAGTCAGAATTTTTACTGTGGTTTTTTACTTTTATTCCAGAGAACCATCGTTTCACCGTAAGCGTGTCGTATTACAGCGGGGCTCGATCCAGCTCCACCATTGAAATCAGGCCTCCGAGACTGCTTGCTAACACCATGGACTTGGACTCGCTGGAGAACTTGAAAGCACAGTAAGTATCAGTGACGTAGCCAATAAGTTCATTCAGCCAATAGGTTCATTGGACCGTAATACTGCCCTCCTAAGCAAATAAGTAGTATCTCAAAATCAGTAACCAAAGAAGTTTCAGTTCTCTACTCTTAGTAATAAGGTTGATATTGCTACAGGCATTTTATTAATAATAATAATAATAAGAAATTTTATTTCAGGCCCATAGTTACAAATACCTTATAGACTAACATACATAAAAATATAAAACTTAAAACTAACACCCAGGTGACAAAACAACGTGGTTCTGTTTTGCCAAACTTGGCGTGATGGTCGCAGCTGTCGGTAGGTTGCCCCGAAACCGCCGATACACGACACCATTCGGCCAGAAGTCAGGACACTCGACGGTTCCCAGCATAAACCGCGGCACGCGCACTACAAACGAACTGAAGTGCACGTAGCGAAGCGACCGCAGCTGGAACACCGTCAGACTGCATCCAACCTTCTGACGGACATACTCCACCACGTCGTCTCGCGTGGTAGAGTGGTGCAGGTTTATCTGACATACTGCGTATTAGCGTAGGAGGGCAGAATAGCAGGGCATTTGAATTTTTCAGTGTGTAACTATTTCCGCTAAAGATAAGTATTAAAGCTAGTTCCCAAACAAGTGTCTTTTAAAAAAAAACTGTTCCAGTACGAGTCTGTCTCGCGTACGGAGGGTTCTGTATCGCCGCACAAACAACCTTAACACCTCAATCTGTATGAAAACCCACCGTGTCCATTTTTTTCTACCTACTGTGACGTCACCTAGTGATGTGGATGTGCTGTTGTCCGCACGAAATCGATTCCAAGGCGCCACCGCCAGGTGGTGTTGCCAGCTCTAGTTTATCTCAAATCGGGACTGTGCTAGAAAATAATCGGGACTTTGGTTTTGATATCGGAAACAAAAAAGACACGCGAATTACAGCACTCTTGCAATGCCAATTGTGAGAAAACGTTTTGGGCCTTCTCGCTCGGTTGTTACAAAGTATAAAGGCAAAGTGCTGAAAATCTGCAAAATTGGCGTCCCGATCAAGTAAATCGGGACGTGTCCATAGACCCCTGAATATCGGGACGTCCCGTAGAAATCGGGCCGTGTGGCAACGCTAGTAGATACCAACGCGGTCAGTCTTTGTAAACTCGAAAATCTAATTCAAGACCAACATGGGTTGCCAATAAATTAAAATACGTTTGCATTAGTATATTTCCATAAAAGACCCCGCTAAGAATATTTATAATATTTAATTTATCGTTAGTTTTAAACCTTCGATTTAA
Source organism: Acleris emargana (assembly GCA_927399475.2). Classification (NCBI taxonomy): domain Eukaryota; kingdom Metazoa; phylum Arthropoda; class Insecta; order Lepidoptera; family Tortricidae; genus Acleris; species Acleris emargana. Next base: position 5,746,017 of record OV656858.1, read on the forward strand.
ATAAACAAGTTAATCCAAGTTACTTACACAAATACAAGATGCCTTTTTGAATATTTAACCATAGACGATTTTTGGTAGCAAAATTATGTGTGTAGATAAAGAAGTGTATGCAACTGTACATAATTAGGCCTTAAAACACTCGTGTGATCCTATTATGAAACTCGCCAAATCGTTTCATAAAATCACACTCGTTTTTAAGGCCTCTCATTAAGCATCAGTTGCAAAATAGTAGTTTATGAGATTGTCGCATAAAGAGGGGTATTAAAACACGAGTGTGTGTTTAAGAACCGAGCCGCTAGGCGAGGTTTTTAATAGTATCACGTGTGTGTCAATACCTAGTTATGCGCAGTTTCATACACTACTTTATCTACTCTCATACATTGCGATTCAACCTACTAAATAAAAGATCAAAGTTATTAAAGTAACTACAGCAAAACGTATTCAGTCAATGGCGCCAAAACCTAGCACATCACCGCCCAACTAACATTTTGGTGTCAGTTACAGGTTTTCGTAGAACTTAAAGCGATATTACAGAGTTACAATTATCTCAGTTGTAACTAAAGGTGATATAGAGGAGTTAACAAAAAAATTAACTCCAACAGTGGCACTAGAGTTGTTATGGACGATGTAGTACAGCTTTGAGAGTTACAATAGTGATAACTACAGCAAGTATACTTAAGATGTTATAGCTTTAACCTGTCTGTGACACCTATGCCTGTACAACAGTGTTCGCTGACTCCTGTTAACGCATATTGTTGTTTAGTTGTTGCCATGAAGTGTCTTGTATATCTTTAGGTGTTATATGGATTCTAAGTGCAGATATGGGTTATAAAAAAGAGTTCGTCGAGAGTTTAGTGACACCAGATGCTAAAAGTGTCGAATAACTCCGTTATCTAGGTTTAACCGGTAATAAAGGAACTTAACTAAAGCTTATTGTGTTAGGCAGTTTCCTTCAAAGACGTTCTAAAGGTATTGGTGTTGAACAACACCAATACCTTTACAACGTTGTTTGTCGTTTATTAACACTTTATAATAGGTTTGTTTGTACGTGAAGGTTTTCATTATTTCGTTAAAGAACCCTAATCGAATCGGTTTGTTAAGTTCTTAGCTGGTTGTATTGTCTTCACTGTAGTAAACGTACTTAGCTAAGTCCACTATAACGCTGTTACGTGTACCAAAGCTTGCACAATATTCTTGACTACCGATGTTGTAACTCAAAGAGCGTTATAAATGAGTTAAGTGAAGATTTAATATTTAAAGTAAGTTCGCCATTGTTTTGGTGAACTAACTATAAATATTACTATGAATAATGAACATTTGACCACCAAATACTTAATTGTTTATAGTATTTCAAGCAATCCATGGATACCACCTTATTTCACATGCCACTGCTCAGGAAGCAGGAATAACTAATATTGTTAGTTTGAGGCGTCTGTTATTGTTGTCATAACTTTTCTTTTAAATCTTTAATAAATCCTAGGCGCGTTGAAATTGAGATGAGAAACAAGATATACATTACCGTAAAATCACAAGCGCAGTAATTTTGTCACTGTAAATAAGTCATTTGACTTGAATATTTACCTACCGATCTTGTTTAGTCACTTTTTTGACAATTATTTGTCGCCGTATTCTGTGACAGATGAGTCAGGATCTATTAATTTACTTATCTATAGGCTTTTTCAAACTAGTCGTACGCTAAAAAATAAATAGTTTATTACTAATGCACTCACAAAACCGTAACATACTTACCTGAGTCCATTTTAAATACCTAATAAGAGTCAAGGTATCGATCGACCAGCTACTCTTAATAGATCTAATAACGTTTCAAGTGGCAAATCATTCTTATCCGATGCTTTTCTATCTCCCGTAGTGTTCACAACCCGACTATACAACAGTAATACCGGTTAAAGTAGTAGCTGACACTGAAAAGTCGCTCTCATGCAGGTGCTTTAACACCCTGTATATCACCGTACTATAGGCTTTCTATAACTCTTACCTGTAAAATCGTGGGCCTCTTTCGTGGGTATAAATGAGTTAGAGCATGCTATAACTCCCTTGTACAGGTATATGTTAACACTTTTATTCTCGAATGGAACTGATATCCAGATCATTTATAGGTTATTTTAACGCTAACGTGCTAGTTGGGCGCGCATGCGTTAAAGCAGGCGCTGTCACAGACAAGTAAAAAATGGAATGAAAACTTTTTGTAATGCTGTAAAAATGACGAGAACCGCGTGTGCGTTCCATTTAAAAAAAAAGATATGGAACCTCGTTGGTGACAATAACTTTTTGGATTAACTTGTATCGTAATGGAAAAAAACAAAACTTTATAACACTATTTTGTTAGAGAAATAATGTTATAGTGTTTTATTTTATTTTATTTCGGTGTTATGTTTATAAAGTATGCCAATATAAATGCGTTTTGAAGTTTATAATTCGAACTTTACGATATGAGAGTAGATAAACTACTATTACTTACAGCTACATAACACTAGCCATGGTGCGATATGCTCTTATTTTTTTTTACCAGACTGGCAGAAGGCGAGCACTCTGAGCAAGTCTGCAGACAAAAAATGCAAAAGGTGGATTTAAAAGTAGCAGCCTTTGAGGAGAGGTTGAATGAGCTCAGAGCGCAGCAGAAAGAGATAACGGATACGACTGCAAAGGTATATCACTATAAAATGAAACACATACATACATACATACATACATACATACCTTCACGCCTGTAATCCCAGAGTGGGGTAGGCAGAGCTACAGAATTACCAACAACTTTAAAAACTTGGTGATAATTCTGTAACCACATTTTGCACAAATAGGCTAATTGTAAGATGTTTACCAGCGTATTAGTGACAGGTTGCAAGCCCATCGCCTAACAGTACTACACGCCTTTATTCCCTTAGTCGCCTCTTACGACATCCACGGGAGGTCTTCCCGTGTGGAGTGGCACTATTCTAACCCGGCAACCATACCAACCATAAAATGAAACTACCTTCCTATTAGGAATACTTGATATGACTAGAATACACGTCAAATCATACCATAGACTGCTGCGAAAGCATTAAATTCCTTTGTGATTTTTTTTTAATATCAATGGAATTTCGGTTAAATTTATAAAGATTTTGCTGTTCTTCATTATAGATTTTTATAAACTTAATTATAATTTATAAATACGGGTAGCGCCCCCCTTAATGGCCCTACAAAAAGGGGATCCTGAACCCCCTTTTTTAGAGTTTTATCGCCGTTAAGTAGGACGCACGGGCACTTTTACACGTCAAAAAGATACTAGCGCTTCGCAAGAGACCACTGCTGAGAAGAAACGCCGCACGAAACTCAACAGTCAGTCGTTTTTTAAACATTGCTTACGATGTTATACAATTATAAACAAACAGCAGAGTTCAAACTGAGGTCAAACGCAAACCCATTATGGATAAAAAAAAAGTTCGCCATAAATTTTTACTTTTATCTGAGATATCGCCTATTGTCTTAGGAGGGTAATATAGTAATGTGACGTGATTTCAGCTTGAATCAATCAGGAGAATGGTTCGGATTCACACTGAAAGGGTCCAACAAATGCAAAATGAACCCGACTTCAATATTCAACAGGAAAGAGAGAAGTAAGTATAGCGTTTGTAATGAGCAGAGACCGGAATTGTCGTGGCAGTTACAAATTATATACAGTGTGTCCCTGGATAAAGTGCACAAACGAATAGCAATGAAACTAGATGCAATTTCACCAACAATTCTTTTTTTTTGGCATTTTTTTTTAATGCTAAACGAATAAGGTCAAATTCAAAGTGGTATATTTATAATAATTAAGAAATAGCGACTCCATGGATCCTAGAACCACGATATTCCACCAAAAGTCCCAACCCTATTTATAACCGTCTGTAATTTGCATAAACAGGTGTAGGCGGGAACAAAAAGCTCTAGTCATGAAGCAGTGCAAGCTACACCAAGAGCTCAGCGGCATCATGGATGGTCTTCAGAACAAGCTGCTCAATGGAGAACTGTGGAAGGTTAGTGTCTTCATCTCCTAACAAAAAAGATGAAAAAAGATGAGAGACTTGGTTTCGTATGAATTAAGTTGTAATTTGCATAGCATAAACATGCTTTGACGTTAGGCTTTCGAAAGTTTAAAGGGAAAAAATGAATTATTTAACACGTGTATGTCGGCGAGGAGTGTTGTGTGTGCTAAAATAGCACTTTAGCACACACAACACTCTATAATGTCACTTACACAAAATATAATTACTATAGGATTAAACAAAATACTATTATTCGGAACCTCTAACACTCGCGTAAAACGTATTTTGATAAAAAGCAATTCAGAGTAACTTTTAGTACAAGTTACCGGACATTATGGCGGCGGCAGAGAGAAACCATAACAAATTTCCCGCCATCGCAAGGTCAACCTCTGATTTGCAGAAAGTTAAAACAAAGTCCCATAAATTATTTCTCTATAGATTTAAAAACATAAAGCTCATACATAAATATTTTAAAACTAGAAACAATATTAAAATTGAATAATTATAAGTTATAATTATAACGTTCTATTACAAAATATGTTAATGCCATAACTCTAATTTGTTAATTAAAATGCAAGATGATAACAATTCTTATGAAAAGTTTCCTGGAGGAATTAGCTGTCAAATATCTGATTTTAAAACTTTACTTTACTAACAAAGTCGATATCATATAATTTCAAAGGTTATTTACTTATAATTAAAGTAAATATGAATTTTGATGTCTTTAAAGGTGACAATTATTTAAGTTTTAAATAAACATAACTTGTAATGAAACATTTGTTTTGTTAGATATAGTTTCAATTTAAGCCGTACGGTGGCGCTTGTGCGCGCGCCCATATGTACATACTTATTTTAAACAGCCGACTATTGCACCGAACCGAGTTTTTCGGCCGAATATTTGGTTGGACAAAAGGGGAACGAACATTTGACCGAATACTCGTATTCGGCTGAATGTATCATCAACTTAATTTTTGCGTTATAATATATTATTTTTTTCTTTCTTTCAAGTTGCAACTGGACATAAGAAGAGCAGCGATAAGCGATCAAGAGTCGCTGTTGAGAGAGTCGAAGGATGAATTGAGAAAAGCTGAAGTAAGTGCACGGGTTCAATTTAATTTGTAATTTGATACTTTTTTTTTTTTTTTTTTGCCCCCGCGGCGACTTGAACAGCTACTACCGCGAGGATAATGGCGTTTCCACGTGAAGTGATTTCGCCAGTGTCAAGGTATATATGAGTATCAATCAATATAGCAATAAAACACAATCCAATCTTCTCTAGGAAGATTGGGGGCAACGTTGTACGGTGATTTGTAGGTCAGAGGTCAAGATAGTTTTAACCTCTGCACCACTGCGAGTCCACTTGAAACGAGAAGAAAGATGCCAGATACACGAAATAAGTCCAAGTCTTCAATCACTGTGCGACACAAAGGCATAAAAAGTACAAATCACTATCAGAAAAGAACTTTGAACACCTAATTACCCAAAAATTAAAGTCTAAAACAAATTACACGTCCGCCATCTTTTAACGTTGCAAATGGCCCCCCAATTTGATACTTACGAATTTGACGTTACAGGTGAGACTACAATATTTTGAAGTGGTAACCCCGACGTCCACGTCAAAAAGCAACTTTGGGTAAAAATGGATCATGTAGCCAATCGCACCCCAATCGGCTCCAAGTAAATGCGGAAATTAGTATTTTTGCTGAATATAAAATTAATAAGTCTGTATCGGAAACCCTAATCGTCATTTGTCCTAATACATTGTCAGTCTGAATTTTTGTTTATCCTAAAGCCATTACCGCCTGAATTTTTAAACTTTAGTGTTGTTATAGTACAACCCTAACTGAAAACTCAGCTGAAAACCAGTTTAGGTAATACGATTATTAGGACAAATTATACTTTAGGACAAACGTTATTAGGATTTCCGAGGGATCCGAAATTAATGTATTCATTATTCAAGGTATTTATTAAATTTCCAGTAAATAAGGTTTTTACTATAAATATTTAAATATAAAAGTAATACAAAAAAAAACTACATCATAAAAAATCTAACCTATGGGTGTCGCGGTCAGCGCTCAAACTACCGGTGGTTAGGGCTACAGAAAAGGGACGTCATTTATTCAATTATTAATATGAATGTATGTACATATGTATGTAAACTCTTTATTGCCCAAAAAAACATTTAGAAATTCGTACATAAACTTAAGATCAACATGTACCATGGCAAACACGCGATCTCTTGCAGTCAACCTGACCATCACCGAGGAAACTTTACTGAACTGTGTTAAAATTAGTCTTACAAAATAAGTATGTATCGTGATCGTGACATTTAACTTATATTATATAAACTATTCCCACAGCATACCTTAGAGAATGTGGCATCGCTCCATAGCCGTGAAGACGTCAAAGCCCGCGCAAAGCTCCAAGAAGCCAAGAAATCTTGCAGCAACCAGGCACCAAATCAAAAGGACTTCCCGTTCAAGACCCAGTTTGCCGAGCTGCCGGGGGACTTGGGGAGTCTCAGAGCCAAGACGCTGGAGCTCCAGACGAGCCTTGAGTTCATGGACAAGGAAGGAGATGAAAGGGTAAGTGTATTATTATCAGAGCCTGGAGTTTTCGCGGCGAAACAAAAGACTGTCGCGATCTAGCTAGTGTTAGAAATGTTTTTTTATCGATATATCGATAGTTGTGTAATAGGAGAAAGAAAACGGTCCACGAAATGAAAAAATATTTATTAACCTCGTAAGGCCTACCTAGGGTTGCAAATAGAAAAAAAAGCAAATGTGTTTTTTCAAATTTATGAAAAAAAACATGAAAAAAACCTGGCACCATGGTTTTTTTTCTAAATTAGGTTTTTTTCAGATGAACAAAAATATGCCACAATAACGGTTTTTCGTGATTTATTTAACTAAACTATTTTTAGTAAATGCAAAAAGAACTTTAAACCTATTCACTAGAACTATCAGCACTATCAGCAGCACTAACTAATTTTTGGGGAATCCCTGAATTCCCCGATGCGGCGACGAGAGGCGTTGGTGTTGACTGTTGCCAACAGTAAATTACGATAACTCCCACTACAGATTTCATTTATGTTGTTATTAATCAAAGTTGTTAAATTAAATTGGTTTAATGGTTAACATAAAGTCTAAAACAAGTAAAACAACCGTATAAAAGTATTAACTGCCTTGCAAATTTTGAGTTTTCATACTTTTGAAAAAAAAACGTACTCTAGAAAAAAAAAAACGGTTTTTTTTCATGTTTTTTTCAAGTCAGAAAAAAAACCGTTTTTTTACAACCCTAGGCCTACCATACTGAAAAATTTGACTTGTGACTGGGACTTTGAATCTACAATCAAGGGAATAAAGTTCAATTGCGATGGTCCGAAAATGCCATTTTCAGTTAATGAACATAGGAAAATAAACCTTATTCTTAGTGCAACAGAGTTCAAAGTAAATAGCCTTGATTATGTACATCCTATTGCACACGGGGCCTTATGAGGTTAAAACATTTTACGTGAGGTTTCCGATGCAATTTCTTCTTCAAAAACCACGTCAGAATTTTCATTTGGTTTATGGTATGATGATGGAACCAGTAATGGACGAGGCACCACTAATGGACACTTGATTCTTATTTTACAGAGGATAAGGGTTATTCATTTGTTTTGCAACAATCAATTTAGGACCGTATGAAATTTGAATTAAGAGTGAAGTGTCCATTACTGGTGCCTGTCAGCTAAAAGTGTCCATCATTGGTGCCGTCACGTGCCTAGTGATACGAGTAGATAATCAATCATTAATTTCTCAAAATTCAAAAATTCAAAATATTTATTCAGTAAATTGGCCTCATGAGGGCTCTTTTACACGTCGGTAACATGGAGTGAAGCTACTAGCGCTTCGGACAAGACCATCATTGCGGAGAAGAAGCGCCGCAAGAAACTACAGCAGAAGGTCATTTTTTCAATGATTAATTAGGTACAATAATACTTAAAAGTAAGTTACATTACAAGGTAATAAAGTAATAAATAATTATTTTTAAAAACCAACACAAACAAAATCCTTACAAATGTAAAGTCAATAAAATAAAGTTAAAAATAATGATTAGGAGAACAACATGACGAGGTCTCTACGTCAGGAACGATAATTAAAATAACTAAATTGGAAAAACAGGTGCAAGCGTGAACAGACCGGACCCCACAGACAGCACCCGTTCACGAGTATGACGCGTATCTCAGCCATCGCCTCCCTCAACCATGTGTTCGGGAAGGTGGCGACCCGATCAACGACGCCGCCGTAAGCAAAGATCTTTAAGTGAGCATGACATGCTCATGCTGCCGGACAAAGATAACAATAAAAAAGTATCTGTCCGGCGAGAAACGTCATAATGTGTTCTCAATTCTAAAATGTCTTGATCACACAAGAATAAAAAAAAAAACAATAGGTAAATTTAATTTTAATATGTACTACATCATTGGCTTTAAGGCATTTTGCAATAAGCGCTGCCCAGTGCTCAGCTATAATTACAAAAAGACAAAAAAAAAAACCCTAATTTCAGTAAGCTCACACTACTTAAAAACGTCTTTATCATTTAGGAAGTCATTAACAGTATAATATGCCTTACCCAGCAAGCAGCACTTAATGCGAGACTTAAATTTATTGAACGGCATATTGACAATATCAGTAGGTATCTTATTGTAGAAGCGTATACAGTTCCCCGCGAAGATGTGCTAACTTTATGAAGACGGTGACATGGGACTACGACATTCTCTGGGAGTTGACAGTTTCTGAAGTGTCTATTATTTTCAATGAGGTACTTTATTCAAAGTTGTACCTCTTAGTTACCAGACGGGTTATTGTATTACTTGATATGATAAAGTAGGAGTTAAGATTTAGATGGAATAAAACATAAAATGGCATATTCAAAGTTACAAGCCTCCGCGGTTCAGATAAAACATATATCGTTTTCAGTTTACCTATTACCTGGAGTGTGGTATCATTTTCTGATAAACCGTGGAATGTGGCTTTAATTTTTGATATATAAATTAAACTCCTTCATATAAATTTATTAAGATACATAAATAAGTTTTACAACATCAGCTTATAATTTTTGTTTCAACACACAATATTTTATAATATATTTACTTGGTATAATATAATAGGTTAATAGGTAAGCATTTTATTGTAAATGATTAACCCAAGTTCCCTGTTCTAGACGATACGAGAATACAACGAGAGGGAGGAAGAAATAGCGGCATTAGAGTCCCAAGTCAACAACAGCAGCGGAGTTCATAAAGAGATAGAGAACAAGATGAATAAAATTAGGTAAGTAACTCATATTGTTCACTGAATGTTTAACCTTTAATTGACGACTTGGTTTCAGAGCACTCTCAAAGTAACACTTTAGGTCATGGTGACATAAGGTTTACAATAATTGTTATGACGTCTGTGAGACGTATACCACGGCAGTTAAAGGTTAAACTAATCATAATATTATTAGAAACAGAAATATTTAATTATTTTTAACTAAAATTTTCTCTTCTAAACTCTTTAGAGACATTTGTTACAATGCTTCTTTTGGTAGTTTTAATTCGGGATAATTGTATAAGGTATAATAAAATAAATAAGTTTTAGCATAAATGTCGATAAGCAGAAACGCATGTCGTCGGTGACACTTCAATAACGCGTAACTAACAAATTCGATAAGATGCAAAATGTACCTTCCGTGTATCTTCCGTGTATCTTCCGTGTGGTTACCGGGATAGAATAGTGCCACTCCATGTCTTCCCGTGGATGTCGTAAGAGGCGACTAAGGGAATAAAGGCTTGTAGTACTATTAGGCGATGGACTTGCAACCTGTCACTAATACACTGGTAAACATCTTAGCCTAATTGTGCAAAATGTGGTTACAGAATTATCAACAAGTCATTAGAGTTATTTTTAATTCTGTAGCTCTGCCTACCCCACTCTAAGAATGAAGGCGTGAGTTTATGTATGTACCTTACTGATTTACTTCCTAAGGTTTATTATGCAGCTTATTTAATTTCTTTTTACGCGGTAGGTACTGCAGTTTCACCGACGATATGCATAGTATTGTTTCGTAGTATAATTACTAATACATCTAGTTGGTCGTTTTATCTTGATGAGTCTAATGTTCGTAAATAACAATACACAATGAAACGCATAAACTTATCAACAATGCATATTATATATGGCCGGAATTCTCGTAGCCCTTTTGAGCTGTCATAGGGACTCGTGTATCGACTTTCGATATACATATTAACAGGCAGTCTTATCGCGAATGAGAGATCTCTTCGAGGAGGAACTTTTTGTTTTTTTTTTTTAAATAGGAATTAAAATCATAATATTTTATTGTTTCTGTGTTTCTTATGCCTTTTTAACATATTTCGAAAGACATTGCAACAAGATTTGCTATCGATTGTTTTCATTGCAAATCTTTATTTATATATAACACATATTCAACTACTCAAAAGTTATCTGAAAGAGATCGCTCTTTAGCGATAAGACCGCCTTTTGTTTATCCCTTTTTAATCTTCTTTAATATGTTGTGTTCTATAATAGTTCGATGAAATATTTATATAGGAATTTGATATACGAGAAGTACCTATGACAGCTCAAAAGTGCTGCGAGAATTCCCGCCACTGCTTATTAAGAAGAATAATGTTTTGTATTTTTGTCCGTGATTGTAAATCGTCGGTGATACTGCAAAACCGCGTAACTAACAAATTTATGATAGGGCAAAATAAACCTTAATGTGTTATTAAAAAGGTGCATTTTGCTCCTTATTTAAAATGTTACTTACGCGGTTTGGCAGTTTCACCGACGAAATATAATTGTACTTGTATGTTATCAGAGAGAAATGGCTTCCGCCGCTGGAGCTTTTACTGCAGAACATCGACGCGAGCTTCGGCGACATGTTCGCCAAGCTCGGCTGCGCCGGAGAAATAAAGCTCGACAAGGCCGGGAGCGATGTAAGCTTTTTTACGGTTAATTTTGAAATATCGAAACTTTCATTTCATCGACAGGCATTTCCACGTGCAGAAGCTTTATTTTTATTGTGGTCACAAGTCTAACCTAACGTAACGTAACGAATGCTTAAGATAACATGAATATGAGGTTTCAGCAGAAATTAGTTTTCGATGAGATGGAATTTGGTGAAATGACACATTCGATGAAATGTTTGTCGATATTTTTGGCTTTGGGTGAACTCTTTTACGATATTTTGATATTTTGTTGAGAAATGCGCTTTAAAATATCCATCATCATCATGATCAGCCGCAAGACGTCCACTGCTGAAAGGCCTTCCCAAGGTTTTCCACAACGATCGGTCCTCTGCTGATGTCATCCAGCGGGTTCCCGCGATCATCCATGCATATTCCTTCTTGTACTGTATAACTCTTCAATCAATTCTATTTCAGGATGACTACGATAAATACGGCATATCGATCCTCGTCCGGTTCCGCACATCGGAGCAGCTGCAGCAGCTGACGCGGCAGACGCAGTCGGGCGGCGAGCGCGCGCTGTCCACCGCCATGTACCTCATGGCCCTGCAGCGGCTCACCACGGTGCCGTTCCGGTCAGTCTGCCCTCCTTACCAGAGACGATTAATAGTACATTATTGCCTAGGCAGTGAAGCAGGCAATTGCGGGCCGAGTACTCGCAAGCTCGTCCGTTTAAACCAATACTCGGCCCGCAATTGCCGTTCCTGCCGAGGCATATATAGGGCTTTTCTCAAAAATCGCAAGTTACAAATCGCATATAAACAGAAACTTCACGTGAAATAACATCACTCTTTAACGCCTTTATGTTTATGACAAGGAGAAACGCAAGATTTTTTAGAAAAAAAAGTCAAGCTCTTCCAGACACAGATAAAAAAGTTACGTTTCGAATAAAATATGGATGTATAGTGTATTTCTATGGAACTTGCTAACTATGTAAACAAAAGACTTAACTTTGTTTTGTCACTGTTTCTCCTTGAATTTTCACACCACCTCATCAAACACCATTGAAACCATAAACTATTGAAACGGTTGTTACTTTAAAATACAAACTCACCAAATATATAACTCTAACTTGGATATTTCATTAAAAGTTTAAATGGTTTCATAAGTTAGGTTATTAGGACCTGATGGGATGACGTTTTTGTTTCTTTTAAAATCTACAATTGTCTATGATGGGTAGTGTTGTGGCTAAAGTTGGCGATATATTAAGGCCCCTACACATTACCTAACTCACGCTGATCACACTCACAGATGATATAACGGCACCTTTTGTAATAAATACTGGTGATATATCATCTTCAAGTACCGATTTTTCTTCAGATCGTCATTAAACAAATTAGAAATAAGTAACTACTTGTTTTTTACTTTCGGTTTAATATTCGATTATGGTTTGACATTTAAGTAAAGGAGTATTGCCCATCACTAGAAATTCATAATTCAGAGACAATTTCAATATGGCGGTTTGTTTACATAGTTAGCAAGTTCCATAGAATTAGACCTTATAAGACTTGTGCCCTCATTTTATTATGGCCGTTTTCACTTTTTTTAAAGTTACAAACTAGATAACAATGAATTTTGTATGCAACATTGCGGGCTTGTGTACCGAGCACGCAATGTATTTTTTTATATTTATTTGGGAACTGTCTGTAAACTATGTACTTCGTGTCTCAGTATGGAGTTAGTAATGTCAACTTTTCCGGTCATTTTTGAGAAAATATAATTATAAGCTTACTATAGGGTCGAGGACTATCTATCAGATAAAAATGCTTGGCCTAAACTACATACATACATACATACATAAACTCACGCCTTCATTCCCAGAGTGGGGTAGGCAGAGCTAAAGAATTACCAACAAGTCTTAAAACTTCTTGATAATTCTGTAACCACATTTTGCACAAGTAGGCTAAGATATTTCCCAATGTTTTAGTGACAGGTGGCAAGCCCATCGCCTAACAGTACTGCAAGCCTTTATTCCCTTAGTCGCCTCTTACGACATCCACGGCAAGACATGGAGTGGTACTATTCTAACCCGGCAACCACACTTTTTTTAAATGTGAGATTCATTGTTTTATGTAGTGCTAGGTTGGGTTTATTATTATATAAGCAATCACTACATAGTATAAAACAAAGTCGCTTGCGCTGTCTGTCCCTATGTATGCTTAAATCTTTAAAACTACGCAACGGATTTTGATGCGGTTTTTTTTAATAGATAGAGTTATTCTTAAGGAAGGTTTATATGTATAATACATACCACGCGGGCGAAGCCGCGGGCGGGTCGCTAGTATTTAAATAACGACTGACTGTTGAGTTTCTTGCGGCGTCTCTTGTGAAGCGCTGGTAGATTATTTGTCGTGTAAAAGTGCCTGTAAAAGCAGGAAAATGTATCAAAACTCACAAGAACTAATAAGTAGTAGTAATAAAAAATCTAAAAATATAGAAATTTTTGGAATTACACTCACCTATGACGATGCAAGACAACCCACACAAAAAGCCTCGACACATTCTCCCACAGAAACCGTGTCCCCCAGACAATAAACAATGTTTTCATATTTTTTATGACTAAGTTATTACATATATACACACATTAAATGACGCCTGTTTCCCAGAGGGGTATGCAGAGATCATTTATTTCCACCTGCTAAGATCTTGACAAATTTCTTTCGCCTCTTCCACATTCATACACAGAGTCATGCACGCACGTCGGTTTCGGGTACTTAATATTCGGCCCTTTTCCAGTATTTCTCCGATTTGATTCGAAAAAGTACGCCTAGGGCGGCCCCTTCCGACCCTTCCACTCACTTTCGATCTGTATATCTCTTTCGTCAAATATACTTCATCATGTCATCCTAAAGACGTCCACTGCTGGACATAGGCCTCCCCCAAGGCTCTCCACTCAGACCGGTCTTGTGCTTTTCGCATCCACCGCGTTCCCGCGATCCTTACAAGGTCGTTACTCCATCTTGTTGGAGGCCTACCCACAGCTCGTGTCAAATATACTTATAAATATAAAATATACAAGTGGTTTATTTCATCATTAATTTATTGAATTGTTTACAGCTGCGTGGACGAAATCAATCAAGGCATGGACCCGATCAACGAGCGAAAGATGTTCCAGCTGCTGGTCAAGGCGACCACTGAATGCGACAACGCGCAGTATTTCCTGCTCACACCTAAAGTAAGTCTATTCTAAGATTCCGTGCCCGAAGAGAGCCCAACGGTCCCTATTAATATGTCTACACTGTCTGTCCGTACGTCCTAAGTTAACCCTCTGCGACTGGCGTGACGTCTATGAGACGTTGCCACAAAATATCGCCGTATAGCGTGATATAGCTCTGTATCGCTCTCTATCTTCTTCTACCGACTCGCGGCATTATAAGCAGAGATCGGAATATGGGTGCCATTACTCTCAATAATGTGGACATGACTCCGAAGATTTTAATTAAACAAATTAAATTACATTAATTGATTACTTAATATTCAAAATATTTTAATCCTTTGAAAGAGAAGTAATAAATAAATAATACAAACTCTTGTTATAGTGTAGATTTAGCAAATCAACAGTAGTTTTCATAATTTTTCCGTGTTTAGTTTATTCCTTTTCACGGTTAAAATAAACTTATGAGGTGAAAAGCTTCTTTCGCCATCCATGGATGTTAATAGAGCATACTTATGTAGATTAACATAAATGGCCACTCCGCACGTCTTTGTATTCATTAATTATTATTGTCTTGCAAAAGAACCAAGATTAGGTTTCAGGTAAGAAATCAAATAATGTAGGTAATTTAATTAAAATCTTTGGAGTCATGTCTACATTATTGCGAGTAATGACACCCATTTGTCCGATTTCTGATTATAAGTTAACCATTGGAAAAAAAAATCTGTTTTTTTTACCTTATTCAAGTTAATTACATTTTTTTTAATTTTTTTTTCATATACATGTTTATTATAAATTTTGCATTAAAATTAAGTAATCATGCTATGCACTAAACAAACAATACGTATCATTAAACCATTAGTATTTTATTTTTTCTATATTTTGTCAAAGTGACATCTGACTGACTCCACATCAGTAGAATGTTTCTAAAAAAGTCACCACAGTTGCAGAGGGTTAGATAGCTGTACCTTTTGTACCGTAATAGATAGCGGATGTTTTTTTTTCAAAATGACTTTGTGTTACGGGGGATTTAGTAACATGTAAAAAATATTAACAAAGTTAATGAATAAAGGGGGATTTTTATTTCTTTTGTATCGTTAAATCGTCATAATTACATACACGCGTCTTTGGTATGATTACTTACAGTACAAACTCAGAAGAAAAACAATAGATGCTAAAAAAATAGTCAAGCGTGAGTTGGGCTCGCGCTGATACTATCCGAAATAAAATTCAATTCGGATTATAAAATACCTACTGTACGGCAGATTGGTTCCATGATATTTTTTTTTTAAATAAGTAGTTTTCGAACAAACCCTTTTTGCTTGAAATGAGCTCACTTCCCTATTCCTATAAAAAAAAAATACCTATCACCTATATATTTGTGTCAGGGCCCCTTTATTTACTCTATCACTTTATTAATGTTTATTTTTCAGCTGCTTACAAATCTCGAGTACAATCCAAACATAATGGTCCATACCATCATGAACGGCAAACGGATAATGAACTATAAGAAGTGGAAATACCAGGACTTTCTCAGAAACGCTAGCTCTTACAGATGTAACAGTTAATGTTATTACGTTACATCGTTACCCTGGCGGTAAGCAACCATACATGTTACAACTTGACCAAGCTAGACGATGGGAAATGCGGACGACCCAATAACTTAAGTACTTAAGGGGTCCTAGAGAAAAAGGGTATGTCTCCTGAAGATCAAGTGAAAAAGGGTTTAAGTCTAGTATACTCCCTTTATGTATATAACCTTTTTATTACGAGTAAAGTCGACTTATAGCCTTTTAACTAGGTCCCCAGATTTGGCACGTTTCGATTAAAATAACATTGTTATTGTTATTGATGAAGAGATAATATTGATTTAGTTTCATACGGACACAATAAATCTCCTAATAGGCCTGGCCTAGTGAATCATAGAAAAATCACTAGTTCCACTAAATTGCTTTTATAATTTTTTTCCTAATAGTCGGCTTAACAAAAAAATACCCAAGACGTATTTCCACCGAATTTCAAGTCCCCACGTTGAGCTATTAAGGTGTACGTTGTGTATCGATACGGAAGTTTTTTGTGTGTATAGATATAAAATTAAACAATTTCACTTGCATTTTTTAAAGCAGTTCACTTGCATTGTTAATATAGAAGTCATAATCTGTAATTTCAACGGATTGCCGCAGTGCAGGGCTTTTATTTATGTGTGGTTTATAATTGTAGTCCTTGTATTAATTTCCTGATTCCATTGATGTCTCGTTAGAATTGTGTCCAAATGAAACTAAATATTAGGTATACGTTTTCCACGTTTCATCTATAAAACGGCGAATTTACGTATTACATTAAAATTCCTTGATGGTGCTCATGTTATCACTAGACCCCGCCATCGGAGGTGCAAAATGGTAGCTGTCAAGTTCTTAGGGATGGGTAAAAATTCTTTTGAAATACTACCTATATGTCGATAATTATAGCTATATGTCGATAATTTTTCTTTGCCATAATGAGAGTCTAGGACTTTCATTAAACGTGTTTATTTTATAAAACAGGACTATATAATTACAAAATCATATTTATCATTTTTATAAATAAAATTTTATAAAATAAATGTCTTTTAAAGAAATATCGTATTGTCAATGAACAATCAGTTTTTTTTTTCATTTTCTCTGCAATTATCTAGTGCAGTCACGACGAATTTATTCAACAATAAACCCAATATATCTGAGCCCTATTTATTTTTATTTACATTTCTGATGACAATGATTATAATGGATTCCAAAAAAAACATGTAAAATTGTAGTCAAAAAAATGGTATAGGTACATAAAACTAATTGTACAAAAAAAATAAGAATATCGATATCGACATCATGAATATTTTTACCTATCCCTAAGAACTTGACAGCTACCATTTTGCACCTCCAATAGCAGGGTCTAGTTATCACGGGGGACTCATTCCCATTCGTCAAGGCTTGGTTAACTTCACGACTTGACATTTATATGTTTATTAAGTTTCTTATTACTTGAGACCTTGTACAATTTATGAGCTTTAACTCTACAGTGATAGTAATTATTTGTTAGTTTACAGAAATACTTAAGGTATTTCTTACAAATGAAACCTTAATAAAGGCAAGCCTGGCTTGAAAGATAAATTTAATCTTGGGCCCATGATTTGAACTCTATAGTCTAGTCGCTTTGACTCAAAAGCAGCTGAAAGGAGAAATTTCTTAGTCAAAATATAATTCTGTCATCTATTCATTTGACATAAATATAATAAATTAAAAAAAACACTAAATAAAAATAGTTACAATACTAATCAAACCTGACCCTTCCAACTGTGTAAATACGATTTTAACAAAAAACGGTTGTGTTATAAAATGAATTAAATGGCTCTCCTCTATTTATCCACTTCAGTCTATTTCTCCGCTCAGTTTCTCTCGAGTGTAAACCACAGCTTGACTGCATTTTAGTTAAAGGCAAAGTCGATTCACAATAGCTTCCACAGATATTGAGTGGCTTGAAATTCGAACTACACACAAGTGACATAAGTTTCGTGCCATAAGCCGAGAGTTTCCACGAAGGGAACGTGAAATCGATCAATAAAAGTGTAAGAACTGTTTAATACCGATACTTTGGTTCTGACGTCGCGATTGTTACACATTGAAATGGAACTATTAGTCCAGTCTGTAGGGATTTCAAAAGGCCTTTGCGATGCAAACGGTGTTTTTTTTTTGGTGGATGTTGTTAAGGCTGAATGCTAATAAAAATCCAAGTTTTGCGCAGTTTTGTCTTGTTGATACTTCTAATGGACACTTGTTGGAAAGTCACTTGTTGAGGAATTCTTTTATAATGAACCAAGGATAGCACCTTCCATTCAAGATGGCGGCTAACACCTCTCCCCTCCAAAAACTTCGGGGTGAATATTCGGGCGTTTCAACCGCCGTCATTGTTGACGGAAATCATAATAACGACCAGCAACTCTTGATGTCTAAAATAGTAGACCTGGGGGTGGTATCCATTCCAATTAAAGAACAAGAAAATTATTAATGTTGTCTTGAATAATATGCGAAGACAATAATGACGTCGGTCGAAACGCCGAATAATCACCCTTGGGTGTTTTTATTAGGTCTTCATGCTTCAAACAAACATTCATCAAACAAATTCTGTTCCACCTTTTGTGAAGCCAAATCAGAAACCCTTACAGACTGGACTATATGTCTAGGATTAAACATTAGTTTATAAATATCGGCCCGTTTCGATCCGTAAGGTGTACTTTCACGGGCTACTTAATAGAATAATGAGACTTTCGCGTTTATTGATGGGCAATTATTGCCCAAAAATTGCCAGATGGCTTTAAATCTGCCCTTGAGGTTTCACGGTAGACCGATCAAAACATTTTGGCTCTCTATAAATTGTATTTAAAAATGTAAATATTTTTTAATGACGTTAACATTTTTTATAAACTTTGATAAGCCAAGACCTTAACAGCGGTTTTGATAAAGAAACACACACACATACATTTGTACAGTACAACCAGTATAATTAATAGTATTCAACTGTCACACTCTGCCCCCTATTTCACCATTCCGTTTCCTGACATTGACAAGTGACAAGTGACATTTCAGTGTACATCGCGCAGCTGATATGAATCCCACTGATGTGAAAGCTTGTTAACTCTGCAATGTACAGCAAATAGAGAATATTCATGTCTTTTTTTCACGGCTTCAACAAAAGCTGGTTCATGTAACAAACAGTTGAAAACAATCATTTTTTGATTAGCTTTAAAAATACACCAATATCCTCTCGTATGCGGTAGGCAGGAAAATTTGTTGACGGCTCAGTGCGGCGACGCGGTCACGTGACCAGTCACGTGACATCAAACCCACAGAAATAGCGGCTATATTGAATATTTTTAGGTAAGGAGCGATTTTTGGTAAATTTGATTACTTTATTGGCTAACCTACAATAAACTTTAAACCCTATTTAGCTTTACAGTAAGGTTCGAATTAAATTCGGGAAGGCACGCAAAGATTTGGTGCAGATCTGCTCCTTAGCAGTTTGCGTATATGGATCAGACCTGCTACTACGCATACGAGGGGATATATAAGCCAACAAAGATTTGTTCTTATCTCTTTCTAGCAACACATAATTTAACATTGAGTTTATATGGCCGACCTGTTACATGCCGTCACAGTGCATATCGGATCTCTCTGTCTAATCGCTGTATAATTAGCAATTTTAAATGCTTGTATAATCCGTATTTCTTGGCCGATTTTAATTTTAATTTCACTTCTGGTGATCATACTACGTTATTTTCAAAATTTGTTGAGATATACAGTTAAAAAAAAATCATGCATTTTCCCTATTGTAACCTGTCACATATCATTGTCAAGATGGTGGAATAGGCAGGACACCAAATATACCGACAGGTGACTGTGCGACAGCGATAGACAGAGCACTAATACTCGGGTACTATTCACACTTAAGAACAAAAAGCCGAATTGAATTCTGAAATTAGTGGAAACGTTTTGTATAACGTTAAAACAAAATACTGTTGACGGATTCGTTCGCACTGAGCCTCTATTCTAGGCGGTAAAAACCACATAGTACCATACAGTATTGTTTTTTAACTCGGCCGGCATTACTGTCAAGTAAATACATACAAACATACATTAAATCACGCCTGTTTCCCAGAGGGGTAGGCAGAGACCACTTCTTTCCACTTGCTACGATCTTGACAAATTTCTTTCGCTTCTTCAACATTCATACATCGAGTCATGCACGAGTAAATAAGAGCTATCAAAACGTTGGCAATACGATAACAGATCAAAGACAATATAGTTTCTATGGCCTAGAAAAGAGTGCCAGCAGAGATTATTGTGACGTTTGTAAATAATATTTATGCCCTCCTAAGCAAGATAAGCACTATCCCAAAATCAAAAACCAAAGCAGTTTTAGTTCTCTTCCCTTAGTAATAATAAGGTTGATATTGCCACAGGAATTTTATCTGACATACTGCGTATTAGCTTAGGAGGGTAGATTTGTTCTCATCGAAATCTATACGCTAAAGAAAGTTAAGCTTTCTCTCTACACTCACCAGGCCTGGATGCATAACGTAAACGGTGTTCGAAAACTGTCAAAATGTCGCTCGACGCGACCGTCCAACAGCTTACGTCAATGTTATACATTATCGATAATGTTCTCGCAATTCATTTTGGGCCACAGATTGTACAACTTGGCGTTTTTTACTCGGTGTTTTGAAATGTGCATATTTGATGTAATCAAAAGTTTGACATTTTGTACATCTCTTTCAACATTAAAACAGTGGATCTAGTACAGGTAGCGGCACGTAAGTCTAGCGGTGAACGGAACGTGGAGGGGATAGCTGCGCATAGGTACTGTTGCGCACACAATTGTTATCTCTACAAATTGATTTCAATCCTTACTAATAAAGAACGTGTTTTCGTTTAAACTCGTTTCTAAACTAATATTGGGGGGTAAAAATAAAATAAAAATTGGAATATTTATTTTAAAAACTTTAATCTGAATCTGATAGGGGTAGCACGCCTTCCACTAAACTGCCGTATGCCTGGCCTGTACAAGGTTTTTTTCTTGATGAGGGCCCGGGCTCAGGGCTGCTTCGGTCATCGTTATCATTAGCATCGTCATTATCAGAATCGCCTGAGTCATCTTCGGAACTGTCTTCATTGACGCAAATGACAAATTCCTCAGTGAGCAAGTCTACAACATGGTCACTCTTTGCATATTGTTCTTCAATATCCTTCACCTTCCTGCATAACTTGTTCCAATCCCGGTCACCCATTTGTGAAACTTTTTGTTTAATAAGCTCTATACACGTATTAAGATTCCATTTTACATTTTTGCTTGCTACATATTGTTTTATAGCGGACCATGCCATTTCAATGGGATTAAGGTCTGGGTGGTATGGCGGTAGTCTTAGCACTAGGTGATTTTCTTCTGCTAGGATTCGGTCTATGCAAAATGTTTTAAATCTTCCCTTGTTAGATTTTATTAAATCGTACAAGTCGGGCTTTAGTAATGTTTCGTCATACTGTATACCTTTTTCCGTGAGCCAAGCCTGCATGTCCGCTTTTTTCGTATTTGAGGTTGGTGCGAGATCCCATTGTTTATTATGGTACGATGCGTTGTCGACTACCACAACGGAATCAGGTGGTAAGTTCGGAATTAACTGTGTTCTAAGCCATTTCTCGTAGTTTTCATAATTCATGTTGTCGTGGTAGTCGCCTGATTTAGTACCGGCTTTAAAAGTAAGTAACGCGTTCGGTATAAACCCAGTTTCAGATCCTGCGTGGACAATGACAACTCGCTGTCCTTTAGATATCGGTTTTGTTATGCCCTTAGTAGTGCCATCTGTCCAGGCTTTTGGAGTAGAGTGCGACGAATCTACGTAGGATTCATCGGTATATACAATAGACTTTCCCTCATGACGATATTGTTTAATTTTCCTTAAATAATTTATGCGTTGTAAACGTATATTTGAAGTCTCTATCAGTACCTTACGGTTATTTTCAGTCTTTTTCCACCGAAACCCTAAATCCTTGATGATTCGCCGAAGACTTCGTTCTGAGCCTTGGAAACTAATGTCTTCCTCTAGTTTACTTTTCAGCTTTGCAATGGTGGGAAGTTCATTGTTTGTTTTGTGAAAATTGTGTACACATCTCTTTATAACTCCTTGGTCGAAATTATCGATATTGGTAACCGGTTTTGTTTTACAACGTTTTTTGCCAGGTGTTCTGAACACTGCAATCAAACCGGAACTATTGGCTTGAGTGGAGATGTTCCTTACAGTTGCAATTGATGTTTTTGTGGCCTCTGCTGTTCTTTTTTGAATTTTCCCCAAATCACTGACTACACAATTTAATTTCATATTTTCCGTCTTAATAACTTGTGCAGTTTGTTTCATCATGTTTAAATCCACAGTGCCGCTGTCCAAGTGAACGAGTAAAATATTCGTAGTTTCGTCAATCTGACATTTAATATGTTTCAGAGAATCAATTAATTCATTAGTTTCTGTCTTTAAAAAAGAATGCACGTCATGTACCATTTTCCTTGCCTGTCTTCTCAAAACAGTATTTCTTCTAGGCATATTGACTGTTTAAAATCGCAAATAAACACAAACTTAATTAAAACAGTCATTAAAAAACGAACTCAAACTTAACAGAAAACAACAACAGTAATAACAATACATTTTAGAACGCGACTGTGCACCAGAAGTCCGCGGGGCGCCGTATCGGTGCGCGGGGCAGAGTACGACTGGAGAGCCAATAAGCGCATACGCACACCCGCGCGCGGCCCCTTCACTCCCCCGCGATACCTTATTTTCGACTTCTGCGCAGGAACGGTCAGCGCTAGACTTACGTGCCGCTACTTATATTGAAGGTTACAAATTCCGTATAGTATACATTAACGGTTTTATTCTACCCTGTAAAAACTAGCAGCTTTTGACATATTATCATAATATTGTCGTATAGTGTATTCTTTACTTGATAGTACTCAATACGATAATATATCAAAAACTAATTATTTTTGACACTAATATGCTGGTAAACATCTTAGCCTATTTGTGCAAATTGTGGTTACTGAATTATCAACGACTTTTTAAAGTTGTAATTCTGTAGCTCTGCCTAGCCCACTCTGGGATTACAGGCGTGCAGGTATTTATGTACTTATCTAATTATTTTTTGCAGAGTAAAACAAAACTCCAGTTTAAATATTCAGAATGCTGATTGATTTGGTTGCTTTGGATTAAAGATTATCATTTTTAACATTCATTTTTTAATCACTCAATTTATTTTACCGAAAGCTATTTTCAGACAACTCGATTTCGAAGTGCCTAGATTAAATGCAGAAATTCTTCAAATTCGAACGAAATAAGGTTCTGGGAGCACAATTTTATCCTGTTAGCATAATTGCTACATCTATACTTTGCACTAGATCCACTGATATTTGTAGTATTTTAAATGTGTTTTAAAGTTTACTTGTAAAATTACAAGCGAAGTTTTTAAGAATTAGGTTAAGTTGCAAACATACATGTTTTGTTATTTTATATTTGCATTTACTTGTGTTCTATGCTAGATTTTTGTATGTTGACCGGGTTTTACCGAAATAACAGCTTAGAAGAGTTCAGAAGCATCCAATGTAAGTCTCTTAAAAAAATGACAAGGTGCATTTACGTATTATCACTTGTTGCCAAGTCCCTTCAGTGTAGATCCACCTTAGTAATCCCAATATTCGGTTTTTATCTCATGGCTGTGTTCATACAAAGGTCTAGTTACATTGATTTGTTTGAACCGTTTTGGTTTTATTGTTTATTGTATTTGTTTCTGTTGAATGTTAGCTGTGAAAAAATCTTTGTAAGTTTTTGGTTGGTAAGTAGTGTATGGAGTTTTCATAGCAAGGTGCGACCATAGCCAAAACTCTTTAGGGGACAAACGTCCCCCCCCATATGTGACGAGGTTCTATACTTACCTTCAAGCTTGTCTCTCAATAGGGTAGGCAGATACAATGAAACGCCAGGTGCATCGGTCTATACCTATCTATCTATACCTCTCATCCTCGACATTCAACCTCTTCATGCGCGTACGTCGGTTTCGGGTGCTTTTAATTTGACGAAGTTATATGTTGGTCAATTATCCACTTGTGGTCGAAAGACAGCATAACATCAATAGGTGAGATTCGTGGATTTTATTGTTATAATTCGTTGTAGTCAGAATATTATAAATATTATTATATTGGCATTATTCTTGTAGCCCACATATTGCAATATAGCCTTTCGCCTGGTTCACTAATGTTTGACCAAAAAATTATCGACAAATAGTCATTTGACAAACAACGTTTCACCAAATGATCATTTGGCAAACGAGACAATTGACAAAAGTATCATCTTACAAAAACTCACTTAGCAATTGATCATTTAGCAATTAGTTTACCTATTTCTGGGCAGAAAAAAAAACAACCTCGAAGGCCAAGGCGGGAGCCAAGCTCCCGCCTTTGCCTTCTAACCTAACCTATCCGAGTCGGTTATGCCCTGATACGTCTTCCTCGTAAAATGTAAATTTAACTGTTGATCATTTGGAAAAATAAGTCATTTGTAAAATGACTAGTAGTAAAATGATCAATTGACTTAACATTTTTTTGCAAGACGTTGTTTGTCAAGTGTAATTTTGCCAAATGTCTTTTGGTCAAACGGCAGGACACCCTTTCGCCTTTATAGCCTTTCGCAAATTACGTAATTAATTAAAAGTTGCTTGTAAATTGGCTCATTTTGTATTGTTTTCAAGGTCATAATTAGAGTTAGGTTTTTTGGTGGCAAATCGTGGTTCTAGAATCCATGGAGTCGCTATTTCCTAATTATTATAATACATGACACTTTGATTTTGACCATCAGTGTTTTAATACTTCAAAATAATTTTATTCATTAAACAGCTAAAACAAATTTAAATGAATTTTGGTATGAAGGATATCTCTACTGAGAAAGCGTTACAAACAAGCAAATATTAGTAGGTATGGAATTACCAAACTGAAAATATATTTTGTTCATTTTGAAATATGACCGTACTGAAGGTCAAAATCAAAGTGTCATGTATTATATGTATTATATTATATCATAATGCAGTGTAAGTATAAAACTCTGCCTCATTTTTACTTACTGCACTAGTAATTTTTACATTGCTTTTTTAAATTTCAGTGAACAGTTTTAGAGTAAGGACCTAAAAGTTGGCCACGCTCACTCACTGAATTAAATCTTCTGTAAAACTTTTCCGTTGTGACACAAAAATTAGCCATACAAATTGTAGGGATACTTTTCGTCGCACAACGGAACTGTTTTCGACCTCGTTGTTTGTATGGTTAACTGTGCTTAACTATGGTCCAACTTTTTGGTGCTTACCCTTTAACGTCTTAAGAAACAGTCTTAAGTTAAAATATATTAATTAAGTTAGTCCGAAGTTATTCCAACTATTTCGTATTGTCCGAATTATCATAATTTAAAAGTGTCTTTCTTTTGCTGAAACTTGATAAAATAAAAAGACGTACCTATAGAACCGGTGGATAAGATAATCCTCTTGGGAAGCGCTGGTAGACTCTTAACGTATTGAAGTGCCCGTGCGGCCTACTTACTGAGTAAATGTCTTATATCTTCTTCTTTTTAATCCCGGAATGTTGAACGGTTTAGAAAAAAAGAAAGAGGAATGCGCTATGACAACTCCGAACCCTACTACTAAGTGTTAATAATATCGTGTATGGGTCAATCAACTATTCTTTGTACAATTTGTAGGTCAAATTCTAACAAAAAACATAAAAACAAAATGTTTAAATAACCAGTATTAGTTGATGTTAAAATAAAAGTAAATACCAGGATAATATAATTTAGTCATTGGCAGTGCAGTTTTTGCTTTAATTTACAATTTTTTACAAGGTTTTTTCCTTTGATGCCCTGTACTTTGTCTCCTACGTGACCATCTAATAAATATATTTTTTACTAATAAAACGCGATCTTATTGTTTGAAAATAGCTGTATCAGAAAGTATTGTATCAAAACATATCTTCTTTAATTACAATGAAAGGCACATAAAGATTATTTGAAAATTAAACCGTGATATTGTGTCTCTTATGTTATCAAACAACATTTAGCAAGTTTATTTTCAAAATAAATTAAGAAATTGGCAAAATAGAACAACAGGGTATTTTTTTCCTGTAATATTTTATTTGATATGTAGTAATCACCGTAAATTTGTATGAAAGAGATTAAAAATCATGTACGGTATTTTAATTTAACGTTTTACTTATTTAGGGACAAATGAGTAACATAAGAGACATTTTGGTAACTTAGGAGAATAGTTATTTTGCAGTGTCTCTTACGTTACCAAAACGTCTCTTATGTTACTAATGTTTAAATAAAAGAAAAACAAAGAAAGTTATCATTTATTGACAAACTACAGTACAAGACTTATGAAATATAGAACTTTGTTACTAAAATCAACATTCATCATTATCATTTATTGACAAACTACAAAACAAACTGGTATTCTAAAGTACAGCGTATATATACCAGCTGTAACAAACATAATCGCAATGCTTATCAACCAAAACGTTTTATTCATAACATTAATAAGTAAGTAAGAAACAACATTCTTATAAAAATAATCTGTTTGAACTTATGAATATTAAACTTTGTTGCTAACATCAACATTCATCAATATCATTTATTGACAAACTCCAAAATCAGCGTTTATATACCAGCTGTAACAATCATAATCGCAATTCTTATCAACCAAAACGTTTTATTCATAACATTAATGAGTAAGAAACAACATTCTTATAAAAATAATCAGTTTGAACTTATGAAATATTAAACTTTTTCACTAGAATCAACATTCATCATTATCGTTTATTGACAAACTCCAAAATTAAACTAGTATTCTAAAGTATGAGAGTTTATATACCAGTTGTAACAATCATAATCGCAATGCTTATCAACTAAAAACTATTTATTCATAACATTAATATGTAAGAAACAACATAATAACATAACATATGTAAGAAGTAATCAGTTCGAACTTATGAAATATTAAACTATATTACTAAAATCAACATTAATAATATAAGAACTATCGAATGGAAAGAACTATCAACGTATTAAATAATGAGATCATTAATCACTTTTCAAAAATATCTAAGTGTTCTTTAAATACGTAATAAATTCTACCTTTATTAGTTACAGTTTTTGGTTCAGGAAGAATTTTTATGATGTCATTGAAACCCACATACGCTATATCAGTTTTGTCCATTCTAAATTTAACCGCTGATTTTACAGCTCGAAGGAACACAACCTTAACCTCGTCATCGTCTTCAACATCACTTAGTGCCTTACTTGCGTAAGTATAGACTTTATTTTTACCGGCATGAACTCGAACTAGCAGAAAGTCTCCGCAGTGTGGCAGGATATTATTTTTGTTTGAACAAGACGGTTGGTTTTCTTCATCTGAATTAACATCGGAACCATAAACAGTGTCATAAATATTTTCACGAGATTTGCGTCTTGCTAAATCTTTGTAGCATAGTACATTACGAGCTAGATCTAAATTTGGTTGTGTTGACTTATATAGGCTCAAAGGCACTTCGTCATCAGATGATATCTCAGGAGACAACCGTACATTGTCAACTACATCATCAACAAAGTCACGCGAAATTGCAGGCACTGGATTGTAAACTTTTGGATTCATACACTCACAAAATCCTCTTTTACAAAAGCAGCTGAGATTTCTATGCTTCAATTCGCAGTAGCTAGTTGTAAAAATTTGATGCACGTGCAAAGTGCCCTGCAGTCTTACTATGTTATTTGGCAGATGGTTTTGAATATGATCAATCTCTTCTTTTGTTATAAGAAACAGGTGAACTTTGCTGGTTTCCTTCAAGGCGTCCATAAATTGTTCCACGTTTGCTATATCCTTTCCTCGAGCTACTATGGCATCGGCTGTCCGCTTCAAATAACCTCCTATACCATCTGCAGGACCTTTGCCGTGACCGGCTTCAAAAAAGGACCAAGTTACTGCTTCAAACCCGTATTCAAAAGGCTTTGTACAAGCCAAATAAAAGTTTTGTTTCTGCCTATACTGAGAAAAAGGCCCATCGCTAAAGAAATGAAGTGTGTTTATTCCAGGAACATTTGTCTTGATTTGATTTAATATAGGGTGCAAGTGTGCCCAAATTGCAGCCGGTTGATGAATATTACAAGATGACACTGTACAATAGGATTGTGCGTGAATTTTTTGGTCCTGGGATCGTGTGTAAACCATTACGGTGTGCATGGATATTTGTTGCCTTGACCCTCCAAAGTGGTGTCCTTGTACTTCCTCATTGTACTTGCAGTTATAATTCTCGCTAAAATCGGCAAGAATTACCACCTCATTTGATTCAAGTTCATCAATGCTGCGTCTGAAGTTTTGAGATTGAGTTTTCAAATTAAACACGTGCTTTTTAAAACCAATTAACTGTTTGTCAAAATCTTTTATCAAATCTTGTACGGTCAATTCCTTTTTTTCTTTGACATTTTTAATAGCCTTTGCATCTTTTCCGTCTTTTGTGTACTTTTCTTCCTTCCTTGTCCATTCATAGAAGTAAACTTTATCTTCATTCTTCGTTTCATCATAGCTTGATCTTTTTTCGACACAAATTGGGCACAGCCCGTACATGCATTCCTTTTTCTTAGGATCACAAACAGTATCGGATATTATTTGGCTCATATCTTTTGTTTTCAGCACCCGCTTTGTATATAATGCACTGGCCTTAAGTAATGTGTTAGCATGGAGTTTGCATAAGCACATCTCACGTCCGTCGATAGACGGTGATTTGATGAACCAAGGTCGATTACGAGTAAAGTAGAAATAAGAGCATGTCACGTCCGGGTTTTCTTGTTTGAATGTTTTGTAAAGGTTTTTCATAGTATCCAGGAGATATCTCTTTTGTAGTTTTTTTTTTCCTTTCGTTACTGTTTCCTTTTTTCCTGCAGTATTTCTGGACACGTCATCACGTATGAAAAACTTATGAACTTTAGTTTGTAATGCAGTCAAGGATGGTTTTGATTTTATGTTAAATCTCATAGCCCGGGATAGACTTAAGGTATCTTTTAGCAATTGGCTTTGCATCCTAGACGATTTCACAGTAGGATAATCAAAAATGCTTTTTAACATTCTTTTGTCTTTAATTCTCTTCATCTTCTTATATCTTTCACTAATAGCACTTGTCAAAATGTTATACTTGCTATTCTCTTTATGGCTGTCTGACTTTTCATGGTCAATTTTTTTTTGTAGTTTCTTTTTTATCCTCTGGTATCTTTTTTTGTATTTCTCAAACTTCCCTTTTATTTTTTCATTTTCAGCCAAAAGCTTTTCATTTGCTTTGTATAGCTTGGACCGGTCTCTTCGTACGATTTTCCTTCCTCTTCTTCTATTAGGGGTATTATTACTAGAAGGAGTGGGTGAAATTGACCCTTCTGCTCGAAGTAACCTGAATGCTGCAGGTTCATTTGCACTTGGTGTTGGTGATGGTGGAAGTGTTTCATTTAACACATTTACAAGTAGTCTTTTTCGTTGACGTTGTTCACGTTTCCGTAGTCTCCATATCGACCTGGCATTATGTTTTTCTGTTGTTGATAAATCACCAATCAATCTTTTGTTTTTTTGATAATACTCTCTTAGTTTCTTTTTACTTTCTTCGTACTTCTCTGGATTTTTCTTAAGTTTATCTCGGTATCGCCTTTGTTTTTCGGCGGCTTTAAGAGCCATGTTTTTTTATTTACCTGCAACCAATTAATTAAGTAATTTTTTACAAACCTTCACAAAATCTACCGCTAATAATAAATGTATAATAAGATAAGATCCCTTTCAATTAAAAGAGTTCAAATATGCTACGAAGCAGGTCATACATCTTAGAAACATACAAAATGTCTCTTAAGTTACCACCGTGTCTTCTAAGTTACCGCTTATAGTAACTTTAGGGACAGGTAACTTAGGGGACATTTTGTAGGTTATTCACTCGTACTTTTTTCCTGTATTAGCAGACACGTGAAGGTTTATCAACTGTTGTAAGCACACTCAATTACAACAATTGACAAGAAGTTTTCAAGTAAAATAATGTGTACTTACCAATTTGTGAGCCGGAACTCGGGGGACACCGAATAAACACACCTTCACCATGTACTGATTTGTTCACAACTGAGGGGGACGCGGTGAAAAATCAAGATGGCGGAATGGCATGACGTGAGTCACAGACTACTAAATACACTATTAGAGCACTGCTAGAGCCATCTATGTTTTATTACTAAAAGCACTTGAATGGTAACTTAGGGGACAGCAATTTGTTTCTGAATATGAGGACAAATCTTGTTTTTTTTTTTTAATGACGTTTATTTTGTTTAAAAAATATGATCTGTATGTTTTATGTTTGCAAAAATATTGTAGATTATGTAAAAAATAATAACTTAAATTGATGTTAAGAGTATTTTTGAAAGAAAGCGTTAAATCTTGACAAAATTGGTTTGGGGACAGCAACATTTTTGTATCGGACGAGTATTTCGTCCACTATGTTACTATAAGTTAAATTAATAAAATTAAACAATTTAGAGTTAAATCGTAGTTTATACAAATAATGCGAGTTCTGATTACCCGTTTTAGAAATAATTTATAATAAATTTCTTGTTTCACCTAACTTTACTACGTTTGTGTCATAGGGACATAGATATGTACAAAGAATAGTTGATTGACCCGTATTTTAGGAGTCTATGAAAAGCAGACATTAAATGTCATTACAGTTTACAACTTTGTTCCTGTTCATTTCAATTATGTAGCCTAAAGTCGCCCTGATTTTGTTTTTTAATGCAATAATGGTTCGATTATTGAATAGCTTTTTTTATTTCAGTATGAAATGCCCTTTCTATATAATACGATAAACGTTTGTTCCAACAAATTTATGATTTACCAACAATTTTTGTTTTTTTTTATCCGCCGAAATCAGGGTGTAACTTCAAGGAAAATAACCACAACATGAGTGTGTTGTGCTGTTCCGCTTTTATCGCTATTTTATTTAGATCTCTTCGTCCCGTGGTCATACTCATATGTACAACTGACACTTGTATAATGTGCAATCAATAGTGCCCCGCTGTGCGGAGCTCCTATCCCTGAGTGGATTGTGGGAAATAAATTACCTAACAAACTTGTTTCCAAGACAGCTAAACAATTGAACATATGAGTTGTGCTACAGGTCAGTCAGTAGCTATTTAGAGTTATTTAAATAAAAGTGTGATTTCGTGTAAGTTTTTATTGTAAAGAATACCCAACCAATGATGTCCCAGTTATAAACAGTGGTTATAATTTGATTGGAATCAATAAATATTTTTATTATTACGAATTGTTTCATTTGTCAGATATCAGAAAAATAAAAACTCCATCAATATTTTTATATAAAAATGTAATCATGTAAAATTAAAAATCTTAATGTTTAAAATGGTCTTCATTCTGTTATATTAATAATACAGTAATTAAAGCGAGAATACAACTTGAACGTCTAAAACTACCGTAAGCGCACTAAATAACAGATCAATTTCAAGTTTCAAGAAATTAACTCGTGTGTTGGAACGAATGCTATCGTAAAGACGAACAAAGAACTTTGTGATGATCACAAAATACTACGAGAATTATACGAGTGACGATTCAAAAACTGGTTAAAATGGCATTTTTTTCGTTAAATTTCTTAAGTTCATCGCACACTAGAACGCCCCGGCACCAGATCAGCACCGCCTCAGCTCAAAGTGAAACAATGAAAATTGAGCTTTGAACTGTCTTAATACGTTACATTTGTCATAAGCATAAAAAAACGAAGAATGTTAATTTCAATTTAGGCGACACTATGCCAAATAAAAATTGAAGCGAACGAGAGTTAATAACACTGCGAATTTCAACCTTACGGACAGCCACGCTGTTCTAATTAGAAATGTCAGGATGGATTTGTCAAATCATCTAACGAATTATAAAGATTGAAACATATACTTTCACTCATCACAAATATTTGCCAATGCCAGGATCGAACCCGGATCACTAGCTTCGTAGGCAGGGTCACTACCAACTAGGCTAACCGCATCAGGGGGTGATGAGTGATTTGTAGAATATGATTGATTACAAAATTAGTTCTTTAAATCAGTTAGTTGCTATCCGTTGTTGATAAAGCTGTGGTCATAGTATAAAATAGAAAAGTAGTTCGCCTCCGGCTCTTTGGGGGTTTCTGTTACCTATTGCTGCATAATAATATATGTTACATTTACATGACGATAGTTTTGCGTCAAGGCGCGTCACTTGATACTTGCGGCCCCGGCTAAACCGGCTTAGTGCGTCCTGTTGAGTTTGTTTGTGGTGGCTCACGGCGCATACGGTCAAGGCACGCATACATGCACGAAGCGTGTTATACCACAGATTATAGTGTGGCCCATAATTTCCAAAAATCAAATTTTATTGCCTGAAAATAAAATCCATTGAAATTCCAATCCCATTTTTTCCCGATCTTAATTTTTCAGTTGTGTTTTTTCACAGGCTCTTTATTTCCTGACGCATTTTTACCATTCCAGAAATTATTTTAAAGTGTCGACTGAGCTGTGCTACCGCGGAGCTCCTATTTAATACCCAAAACCTACCTTCCTTTTTTGACCTAAGTGGAAAACCACTTATAATTGGAAAAATTTGCATTTGGGAGAAATTCGAATAGGATAATATGCGTTTTGAAAATATTAAGATAGGCAAAAAATGGGAATGGAAATTCAGCAACCAATAAAAAAAAAAAAACGGAAATTATCGGCGACCCTCTAGCGGGGGGATACAAATATTAGTTAAGTGCCAAAATGTACACGGAGTGCACGTCCGTCTTAATATCATGTCACATTGCTAGTCAATTTATTATTTAGTCGCCAACCCTCGCATAGGAACGAAGTTATTGACGTCATGCAACAGAAAAATAAATAAAGTTGTGGTTGGGGCAGTAACAAAACAACAGCCGAGAAGTACTCTGTTGTATGGAGAGCCGGGCCCTGGTTATACCTTTGAAGACGAACTACTGTTCAATTTAAACTATGTTGTAGTGCAGATATGCTATAATAGTTTTGAATAGGTTACAAGGTTAACACGTCTATTCTCTACTGTTTCAACTCTACCCCTTTCCCGGTCCATTGCTCGTCAAACTTGACATCACATTCCAAATCTCTTAGCGCGGACTTCACGTCGAAGCCAAACTCGGTGAGGAACTTCTCGTACGACTGGTTGAGTATGGGTTCGATTCCCAGCTCTATGAACTTTGGGTTCATGTCACGACACCGTGCCACCATGTTGCGGATCGCCCAGCAACCGTTTTTCTGAGAAAAAAAAGGGTTAAATTAAAAAAAAAAAAGGATCTTTGGATATTTGTTCTTTCATCACGCTGACATTGCTGAATGGTTTTGGATGAAATTTGGCACACTGATATTCCATGTTCAGTCAACTACACTGCCCTGCAGAGCCTAAACCGCAGTAAGTGCAAAAAGTTCATTTCGAGAAAACGTAAAAAATGTCTTTGAAGTGTAATTTTTCTACCTTTCTAATGTTTTTTGTGTTAATGATTGACTTTCAAAAGAAAGAGATGTATCCAATTTTCGACCTTAATGCATTGTAATAAGGTCCAAAAGTGGATACTGGATAAATCTCTTAGTAGTCGACTGAAGTTTCTGAGGTGCTGGTATTTTTAACCCAGGTTTCCGAGCCTTGGCTGTAATTCCAATTTATAATTTTAAAAGTTCGTTTAAAAGTGAACACTGTACCTGCACCCCGCCGTTGTCCGGGTGTCTTTTGAGACAGTCTACGATGGCTTCGGGCGCGCCGCAGTCGAAGAACTGTCGGCTGTGGTCCGGCTCGCGCAGGGTTAACGCTGCTACGCACTTTAGGGTTAACGATGTCGACGCTCCGTTGCCCTGTGGAACAAGTTGTCATACAATATATCAACAAAATGGAGGTAAACTTTCCGAGATAGAAAGTATCTAGGGTTACGTTAGCCTGCTAAGTTTTTGTACAATCAGGTATTTACATACATACATAACGTTTAGTGGTGGCGACCTTGTGCATCTTATCCTTTACCCTACCGCCAAGCAGCAGTGTTCGCATTGTTGTGTTCCGGTTTGGGGATAAGACAGCCGGTGAAATGACTAGCATAGAGGCATTCCATCTTAGTCCTCAGGGTTGGCAGTGCATTTGCAGTCTTGTGAATGCGAATGTCTATGGGTCACAGTTTCACTTATCACCAGGTGGTGTGTGTGCTCGTTTACCTTCTCTATGACATTAAAAAAGAAAACCCAAACTGAAAAGTTATTTGTTGGATAGGAACCCGATTAATTGGCGTTGTAAGAGAGTGTGAAATATTAATTCCAGATCTCAGTATGGAGATCCAAAAACTTTACCTCAATTGAGTGAACCAAAGATGTTAAAAAAACCTATATTTTTTATTTATTGTTATTTTAGGTTTCAATGCATCTTTTACCCATACTTAACCCCCTAACCCCACACCCTAATGAAGGTGAAACAAACAAAAACAAACACACTTTCGCATTTATACATATTAGTACGAATTTTAGTATCGTGAGCTTCAGAGGATACTCACAGCATGCCTCGTGAGTAGCAGCACCATGATGGGAACTATCCCGCTCTTGACCAGCTGCCGCTTCACGTCGTCGTTGCCGGCCAACGCGGTGATCCTGGAACATGATCATGAGATGCTGCAGTTTGTACAGCAATTCGTGGAACTGCTAATGTTACCAGAATCCACAATTCGTTCGATTTGGTGTTGCCAGATACAGTGGTATCCACCTAGGGCGACATATCATTGACCCACAAGAGATACAACTACTCACTGCTTAACCTTTTGAACGCCGTACGTCAAATACAAAATGCGTCACTCACACGCCAAACATGTTTGCTATGCTAAGCAAATTACAACTTAATCCATACGAAACAACGTCTCTTTTAATCTCTAACTTGTATCGGCTGTGGCCGTCGGTGGCGTCAGTGGCACGACTTTCAGACTGACCTGTATGACTGTTGTAAAGTGACCGACTTACAATCTACCATCGACAAGATTAATGACGATCTCCGACATATATTGCAGTGGTCCGAAAAGTTTGGCTTGTTCGTTAACCCTACCAAGTGTCAGGCTATTATCATTGGTAGTTCCGGCCAGCTGAATAAAATTAACCTCGATGCTGTTCAGCCACCACATTTTAATGGCATTGATGTCCCATTTAGCTCCAGCGTCAAGGATCTCGGTATTTACATCGACAACTCCTTCAGCTGGAGAACACATGTCGCCGAAGTAAGTCGTAAGGTCATGGGCTCTCTTCATTGTCTTAATAAATTAAAACACTTTTTGCCTATTAAGACCAAGGTATCCCTTGTGCAGTCCCTAATTTTCCCCATCATTGACTACGGTGACGTGTGCTATCCGGACCTGAGCGAGGGACAACTGGATAAGTTGGATCGCCTTCTTAATAATTGTATTCGTTTTGTTTTCTGTCTTCGTAAATATGATCATGTGTCTTCCTTCCGCTCTCAACTTAAATGGCTTCCTATTCGTCAACGTCGCAAAATGCGATTACTTTGTTTCCTATATAACATCCTGTACGATCCTAAATCTCCTGATTATCTAAAATATTTTTTTAAATTTCTTGGTTCCACCCACCTCCGTCAGCTACGATCCTCTGACAATCTCACACTATCCATC
This sequence comes from Acleris emargana, assembly GCA_927399475.2. Taxonomy (NCBI): domain Eukaryota; kingdom Metazoa; phylum Arthropoda; class Insecta; order Lepidoptera; family Tortricidae; genus Acleris; species Acleris emargana. Next base: position 5,781,529 of record OV656858.1, read on the forward strand.
CCTCTTCACCGCACAGGCTTCATGTCCAGCTCTTTCGCACTTCAAGCAGCACGACTTTGGAACGACCTTCCCCTTGGTATCAAGCAAGCTCCGAACAAGTTTGCTTTTAAAAAGAAAGTTCGCGATTTTTTTTCTTTTTGTAGGTAGAATAGTCATCATCTTGTTTTTCTGATGGTGTTATCTGTAATGTTTTGTGCTTATCCTCATTTTTATATTATTTTTTTATATTATGTATTTATATTTATTTTAATATAAGTATTGGTATGTAGGTATATATTATTACGTTTAAGCAACATATATGTTAGACCCTATGTTGCACCGCCACCACAATCTCTGCTTTGCCCAAAGGTTAACTGGTAGAGAATGCCTTACGGCATTAAGTTCGCCTTTTGTATACGAAGTGTATTCTTTTGTGCAATAAAGATTAAATAAACAAATAAATAAAAGGTTAAAGCATCTGGAAATTCCTGGACGCAACGGGCCTTTGTAGTGAGCTCTAAACACAGGGCTGCCACAAAAGATCAGCAATGGTCAAAGTGGCTCACAATGCCCATCTCAACCCCCCCAATAATAATACAGTGGTCGTCCCAAAATTAGGGAAAAATAACTTAGTCCCTGTCCCTTTTGTTTAGTCAGTTGTTTTGTTATTTTTTTGATGTATGAATAAACTTTTTTTTTATTAACGTGTAGCAACATTTTGTGCATTAAATGTCAAACTGGTTCGTTGAATTACATTATATTGAGCGCTATTACAACTTTATGAGTACATTTAAATAGGTCCCACGATGCTATCGATCTAACATTGCAAGTTTTGCTATGGCGACAGCTGTTTGATCAATAAGTACACCTAAGTTACCAATAGATTGGTTTCCTACTACATAGATTCTTCAAGTTCAAAAAACCTGAAATTTAACATGTCTGTACCTCAAAACGGCGACTTTCTTTCATTCGGCAACAAAAACTACGACTTCAAAACGGTAAGAGAATGGCACGCACACAACCAAGATGTCCTAAAAGGGGACATAATCGGCACAACAGATAAAAACACCTCAATAACAAAAAACTGCATTATAAAAGTCAACCAGACGTCTTGCCACGATTATAGCGACAGCACTGACCAACTACAACATCGGGCAAGACATATCAACTACTGGAAAGCAGAATTAGAAAGAGCAATTAAAGATATCGACGCTGAAATCAATGTTTTGGAATCACAAAGACAACAACTTAAAAACGCAATGGACGTGCTTAAAATACCTGAATACATAACAGAGGAGTGTTTAGATGTAAGAGTTAATAGAATGCAATCTGATTTAGTTTATGATGAGCCACAAGAAGCACTTTTTACAGAGTCAGCGTTGATAGAAAATGTTAAGAGGCTACATAGAGAAATGCTAAGAGATATTGAGAATCAATTGTCTATGAATTTAGCGGCAAAATATGCACTCGAAAGAGATTGGAGCAACAAATACTTGGCTTTTAAATATGAGAGTGAAAACGCCGATTTGGAAACTAAGGCGGTTAACGTGAAAGAATCGGCCGGCGCTACGAGATTGTCTGAAGGACAATCTAATGTACAATCATGGGAGTACAATACTGTGAATACTTTAGAGCAATTTAAGAGTGCAATAGAGAAATCTAAAGCTTTAAGAGCTAAAGTCGAAGCTGCTTTAATGAATTCTGCAAGGGATCTACGCACACAAGACATTAAAGTAAATAAAGAGTTGTCTGAAAGAATTGCAAAAACTAATCAAGTTAAAATTGAACTGGAAAATCAGCTACGTTTGACTTTGCAGAAAATTGTTGAAACTGAGAACATTTTGGAGACGTTGCACGAGGAAATTATGAAAGTATCGCAAAGGATACAAGTAGCGCAAACCAGGTTGCATACTAAAAATTACAGACCAAATATTGAGAATTGTAGAGAGGGATCTCTAGTAGGACTTATAGATGAAGTAAGAGACTTGAACGACAGTATGAGTTTATTGAAGAAGAGATCTTTAGAGACAGAGAAATTGAGAGCGGAGTTGATTCACGAGAGAGGGCGATTGGAGAACGAGATAACAGTGAAGAAGAAGTCTCTGTTTCTTGATGATACCAGGTGTTTGTTTTTGCGTTCGCATTATCAGTCTGCTGAGAAAATGTGTGGGTTTTAGTGGGGGTTGAGTACTTTTGATGATCGCGGGAAGCCAATGTATGACAGTAGTTCACAGTAGCACCGAATCGGACGTCGTGGAGATTTTGGGGGAAGGTGTATGTCTAGCAGTGGACGTCCTTCGGCTGATATGAGTACTTGAGTAGTGAGCACTGCGTCGGTTTTAATCACAATTGTTTTTTATCGGATATAATAAAATGTTATGTGTGTGTAAGTTTGTCTTCATGAATAAAGTTGTATAAGCAATTTGTATTTTACACAATACATTTAAAATTTAAATATACATCCGAAAACTGCCTGCCCATTTACGATAGCAGCATATTTCAGCAACTACCAATTGATTTATAATGTGAGAAAGGTTTTATTTTCTCAAAGCATCTGATCAGCATTGGCATTTTCATCTTTGTTCTTCGGGTTGCCAGTGCGTTTGAAGTCTTAGGATTGTAAATGTTTATGCATCCCACTTACATGGCATGTGTGATCCTCTTCTTTGTCTATGTCTTAAACAACCACTATGACAGAGTATAATTCACAGCCAAGAGCGTCAATGTCCTAGTGGCTCACGACTCGTGGTCGTAAGATACCGAGTTCAGCCCCCCGCGGTCACCATTTACGGTCTCGAATGTTTATTGTCGTCAATGTCAGAGATGGCAAGTCATTTGTAACTTATAGGAAACTTAACCTTATTGCTGTAGAATGTCAGATTGACTTTGGACCTAAAGTGGGTTACATAATTTAAGTATTTGACTGTACCGATGAGTTTTTCCAACTTATGTATTACCCGATGCTCTTACGGTGAAGGAGAAACATCTTAAAGAAACCTGCACACTCGAACAGCTGAGTAAATAAATAAATAAATATCAGGGGACAATGTCACACCCATTGACCTAGTCCCAATTTAAGCTCTAGGCTTGTATTATGGATACTAGACAACGATATAAATACTTATATAGAGAAATATATACTTAAATACATAGTTAACATCCATGACTCCGGAACAAATATTCGCGCTCAACACACAAATATCTGCCCTTATTACTTATTTGAACCCAGGACCGCTAGCTTCTTCTTTAGTAAGTAAGAGGGTAATCGCTTAAAAGATCCTAAAGGGGTCGAAGTGTGACAGGGACCTGTAGGATAAGATAAGATGACTCACAGCCGACAGGCCTGCGCAGCGACGCCGGCATCGTCGGCGTTGTCGGCGAGCACGTTGAACAGCACGCCGGAGCCGCCCTCGGCCACGGCGGCGCACAGCTCGTGCCGCACCAGCAGCGACGCTATGGTCTGCATCAGCTCGGACACCAGCGGGGGCTTGGTGTTCTCTGAGACACAGTACGTTCGGCCTTAGTAGCTGCACACTTTAGCTTTGTCATTTTATTTATTTATTATTAAAAATCAGACACATCATGTTGCCCAAAAATTTGTTAGTAACATAGCTTACATGAACTATATTAGTACTTCAACAACACACAAAAGAAAAGGCTACATAAGGCTTCGGTTTTCGGTCATAAGACGATTGAAATACCGTATAACGGAGGAGTCGTATGAACCTACTATGGTCTTTAGGATGGGGTTGGAGCTTACATGCAATCTGCAAAGACGTGAGGCAGAACTTTTTCGCATAATTGCATATAAGTCGTCAGTGCGAGCTTGTGCGAACATGCCGTTTAACGTCATGTTGGAACTGCTGCCCTGATCTGTCCATGGCGGTTAAGCGACAACGTACAAAAGTGTCCAGTTATAAGGCCGGTACATGGAGGAACTTCCAAAATATTATACGTAGTAGTGCCACTCCATTTCTTCCCGTGGATGGCGTAAGAGGCGACTAAGGGAATATAGGCTTGTAGTAATGTTAGGCGATGGGCTTGCAACCTGTCACTAATACGCTGGTAAACATCTTAGCCTGATTTTGCAAAATGTGGTTACAGAATTATCAACCAGTTTTTAGAGTTGTTGGTAATTCTGTAGCTCTGCCTACCCCACTCTGGGAATGAAGGCGTGAGTTTATGTATGTATGTAAGGACTGAATTAAAAACAGCCTATTTGTTTTCCTAAATGTAACGAAAATTTGTCACAAATGAAAAAGTTATCGTTGTCTCAATTAAGAACATAAGCACGTTTTTTTTTTTGGGAGATCACCTACATGTTACTTTAATTCATGTTATTTATGAAAAGGGCATGCTTCGATGGTTTGGTTATTTTGAAAGGATGGATGAAAGAAGATTGACTAAATAGATATTCGAAGCAAAAATGAGTGGAAGGATCGGAAAGAGCCGCCCTAGGCGTACTTTTTCGAATTAAATCGGGGAAATATTGGAAAAGGGCCGAGTACCCGAAACCGACCTGCGAGCATGACTTGATGTATGAATGTGAAAGAAGCGAAAGAGATTTGTCAGTATCGTAGCAGGTGGAAAGAAGTGGTCTCTGCCTACCCCTCTGGGAAACAGGCGTGATTTAATGCATGTATGTATGTATGTATTATTAACGATGAAGCTGACTGAGACAGCAACATAAATACTATCCGTCCAAAACACGATGTCGTTTTATTATTCACTACTTACATACATACATACATAAACTCACGCCTTCATTCCTAGAGTGGGGTAGGCAGAGCTAAAGAATTACCAACAAGTCTTAAAACTTCTGGATAATTCTGTAACCACATTTTGCACAAGTAGGCTACTGTTTCCCAGTATATTAGTGACAGGTGGAAAGCCCATCGCCTAACAGTACTACAAGCCTTTATTCCCTTAGTCGCCTCTTACGACATCCACGGGACGACATGGATTCACTACTTGTGTTAGTTTATTATAGTGATCCTTATTTTATCATGCAAATAACAGTGATAGCTGTACCATACGTTTTTTTTAGATTCGGACATCATATTCAAAACATGTTTTCTTACCTTTCAACAAATTAGTCAGTGATTCCAATAGTTGGAACCCTAACTCTTTGGCATGGTCGTGTGCTTTGCCAAATTCAAATCTAATGTCATCATCCAAGGGGAACTTTCGTATGACAGACAAAACTTCTGACAGCAACTGGAAATATAGAAAAATTGTTGAAAAAAATTTCGCGTCTCGTTCTAAAAAAAAGAATTAGAGACTGTTGGTATGCAAAAGCTGCTTATACCTATAATAAATAAATGGGAGTCCTAGATGTTTTATATGTATTCAAGTTGGTTTATTGTTGTCCCTTAGTGCAAGCCTAGAGCTAGGACTAACGTGACTAATAATCATACATCGTTATCGCGGGAGCAAAAACGATTTGACAGTAGTGAAAGATTATGACAAATAGGCAATAACAGAAGTGACACTCGTATCGAGAAACGTTTATACCTACGAGTTCAAAATGTATAAATTTTCTTTCAAATATCCCTCCGTACTTGACTTGATCAGTAGTACATATTTAAAGAGATTAGCTACGCAATCCTAACGTCAACCTTTACAGTCACTTTTCCTGCTAATTTATACTCGAAACTGTAATTAGATTCCAAAATCCTAACCTCAACCGACGCACATTCGCTGTGATTACTGCATTTTGGTTTAAGTGTAGGTATTTTTATCAATTAAACTGACCCTAATATTACTGGTTACACGAGTTCTCATTGATATGTTTATGAAATAATATTTTAATAAAGAAATAATCAAGATGGGAACTGTCAGATTTTGGAATCTAATTAGATTTTCGAGTATAGACATTTGTCATTCTTGATTGATTTGATATGTACAAAAACATACAAAAATATATCTAAATTAAATATGAGTACAAATGAAAAACATATATTTAAAAAGTTAAAACTATTTTTGGAGAAAAATACTGGACTTGACATAATATTTTATTTTAATATTAAATTTAACTAGTTGACTTATAGAAGCGTTTACTCAGTGTAAGATCAGTTTGAAAGAAAAAATTCTTAGTGGCTTAGGGTGTTTAGGCAGAATGTTCCATTTATACAAAACATACATTCTGTTATATGTGTTCTTTAATAGATTTGTTTTTGCTCCCGCGATGACGTAATCATATAATCATATTTTATACTAGGTAATGTCGGTTTTCTCTGCTTGCTCTATGTCATGTAAATAAGGCTAAGGGACTGTTGCCCTTTCCGCCGTTTAAGGAAGGGCATGAATAAGTTTTTGCGTAACTCAGAACTTCACTTTTATTTTTCAACGTTTTATTACTCATGTTTTGTGTTCAAATAACTATGTGTGTGTAACCTTCCGTGGTTTCGCCTGATGGTTCCAACGGAAGACCAGCGCTGACTTTAATGCCAGCATTACGCTGAGTTGGGATTCGTGGCTACTTTCTTCTTGTATTTGTTCATCTGTTCTTTGTTATGCATGTCAATAATAATCTTTCTTTCTAGAGGACATAGTGTTGTGATTGAGGTAAATGCCTAGTATTATAACAGTTAATTTAAAGTTTCAATGTAATGTAATACAAGTATTACAATAATTAGTAGTATTGCAATAAGTTTATTGCATGCCTAAGATAAAAAGAACTAATCATGTTCACTAAGAACTGTCCAAAAACTTTGTTCATAAATGAAATGTTTTAGTACATAAGCTATCGGGTCACCCAATGTAATGTAATGTTTACCTTAACATTATTCTGAACTTGCAGCAGGGACTTGAGGTTGCTCGCAATGTTTTTGGCAAACAGTTTCTGTCGGTTCATCTCATGTTTGATGCAGCAAATGCTGGTCCACTTTAATGTTGCTATTAGTATGTTTTCGTTTTCCGTGTTGTCAAGTAAACTGTAATTTAATGAATTTTAAGATAAAACATAAAGTAATCTTATTTAAATATTTATTAACACTAGAGTTAGGTGATATAAGTGGGGATAGTTAATAACAATGACAAGGATCTATGGTTTAATTTATGAGAAACAAAACTTTATAACTAAACATTGCAATTGCAGGCTTAAGTTAAGTTAGAGTTCATTTAGGGTTGATTTTTTCCAATCTCTAGATAAAATTTATCTTGACTGATAGCCAACCTGGGATAACTCGGGGCAAGTTCTAGGGATTTGATATCGATATAATATTTATATTTAACGCGACGCGTGACATTGTATTTTTTCGGGAGAAAACTGACATTTCATTTAGAGCACAATAATTTTGACTCACATAGTTGTTTGTCAGGATATTCACTAATCCACGAGTTAATATAATATTCGCGTGGGCGTGGATGTTTCTTGGGCGGCATGGTTATTTTGGACTTTTTAACAAACGTAGCGGAATATTACCTCGTATATTATTCTTACTCTAAGATATGAATGGCACTGACAGTAAATGGTCATTTTGATTGAAATGATACCCAGGCTCGATATCAGATGTGACATCGAACCTCTTTACAGTAATCGAGAATGTTCAATGTGCACATGTGTTAATTTAATTATATCAACATCTTTTTTATCCATACCAAATCCCTAGAACTTGCCCCGAGTTATCCCAGGTATGCTGATAACAATATCTGGAGATTAAAATATCAGTCCTTAATGGATAATTGTTATTTTTTTCAAACAAAATAAACTTTGACAGATAAACAACAGGTAAGATGTATCGCACTTACACTACCATTTGACAGGTTAGGTTAGGAAATAGTTATATGGTATGTTTATATTTGAGACAAGTTAGCCTAATTGTGCAAAGTCTGGTTACAGAGATTTCAACAAGTTTTTAGAGTTGTCGGTAATTCTGTAGCTCTGCCTACCCCAGTCTGGGAATGAAGGCGTGAAGGTATGTATGTATGTAACAGAAATATTGTGTTATGTTAGAAAACGCTTATAAATGTTTGCAAAAAATAATAAGGAATAAACATAACAAAATACCTTTTAATAAGATCAACACCTGTCGAATCTAGCAAGTCAGGCTGCACATCCATGAGAGCTATCAAGCAGTTCAAAATATTTACGATAAATGTTGCATCTTTGTTGTTTGCACTCTCCATGTATGTTTTCTGTCTGGCTTGCAACAGGTCTAGGAGTAATGTGTAGGCACCTTCTTTGCCTGCTTTCACTCGACGAGCTATGTCCTTATTACACTCTGTCTAAAATATTAATTTAATTCAGTAGGTTCATTTCACATATAATTTACTAGCAAAGCTAGGGAGTTTACTGTAGCACCCGTAAATAAACCCCGTAAAAGATTAACTAACTGATGGTCAAAATTGCATTAAAATCTGTTGTATAGATTAAAAGATACATACGGAGGGACAAATGGCAGGTCATCAGTAAAAAATTTGGTCCCCTTGAGCTCTATTGAGTCTACCCATAATCACGTAACTGTGTTGGAATATCAGTAGCTCTTCGAAAGAGAATCATGGCCAATAATCACGCAGATAAAAGATGAAATTAATGGTAAATCATTAAAAATTGTAATAAGTACCTATGTTATAATAAATTTATACTTTAATTCAGTGAAAGAAGTGGTCTCTGCCTACCCCTCTGGGAAACAGGCGTGATTTAATGAATGAATGAATTCAGTATTAAAGAGATTTATAATGTTAAATGATTATAGATTTAAATTGTTAATTTTACATCACTACATAGTATAAAACAAAGTCGCTTGCGCTGTCTGTCCCTATGTATGCTTAAATCTTTAAAACTACGCAACGGATTTTGATGCGGTTTTTTTTAATAGATAGAGTGATTCTTAACGAAGGTTTATATGTATAATACATTCCACGCGGGCGAAGCCGCGGGCGGGTCGCTAGTTAAATATATTTAAAAAAAAACTGTCAGTCGGTTCAGTTCTTCAGGTAGAACAACACTTGAATATTAGTGAAGCTAGAAATTATTAAGTATAATATGTAAAAATACTCAAAAACAAACCAATATAACCAAAAAGTACCTTTAAAATTTCTAACTCTTTGAAAATGTCACTGTCATCCCCATTATTTTTTAAATCCTTTAGCCTAGAGATTGCTTTTGTTAGAGGGTGATCCTCTCCATCAGCGAGCACCAAGTCTTTTATAATATTAGACAGATCCACACCCTGAAAATAAAGTAACGCATTCATGATAACTTCAGCAGGTACTGAAAGCAAAGAACATGAACATGGTATTCCTAATTAATAATGATACTTTGATGATACTTGTCTAATGTGATATGTATCATCAAAATGTGATATCCAATAATGATACTTCGATGAATGATACTTATACTAGAAAATTACCTGAGCCTCAAACTGTGCTATAGCATCCTGAATAGCTTCCTCAGTGCTCATGTCAAATTCCTTAATATTCTCTTTAACCACTTCATCGTAAGTTTCTTGAGTTATAACGCGAACCATTTTTAAAGATGCAGAATGTATTGAGACAGTTATATCTATTCGAAAATCTAGTTTTATTAGAGAAAACCGTAAATATTGCCGCATACGGTAAACCGCTTCTTGAAATAAAATTTCAAAACATCTGTTTGATATGTCAAATTGTCTAATGTCAAAAAGGAAACCTCAAGTCGGTACTAAATTTCGTGAAATGAAACGTGAAACTTCCTATGAGTGGAATACATAACATTAATGTAGACTTTTTAACCATTTTGATACGTATTTATAACAATTTGGTCTACTATTTGGTTGCTTACCGACCAGACTTATTGATATATTTAAAACAATGTGATTCTACGTATAAATATTTATTCCCGAAACGAAACGTAGTAAGTTTTTTTGACGTCACACTGGCTTCGGTCAACATCCAATGAACCTTAGCAATGAACCAATACGCCTTGCAATGACGTTACACGTTCAAAAACCACGTTAGTTGATACACCTGGCAAATAACAAAGTATAACAAAACATATAACGCTAACTAACATAAGGCTAAAATTTTGAATTTACAGCTCAATAGCTTTTAATTGATTTTGTTGTATTAAATTTTATTTAATATTATATATTAGCTATTATTTGTATCAAATCACAAGGTAACGTTAAACCCAAATGGGTTACCCATTGAAAGAGTTTCTGAACGATACACAGATGACGCATCGAGTGTTGCAAAAAAGGGTATAATAGTTTTCGTTCTCGTACGTATTTACTGATCAATCGAAGGATTTGCGTCGTTAATCAGCAGTAGTAAATCAACAAAAATGAGTTTCCTGACGAAAATGTTTGGAGGGAAAAAGGAGGAGAAGGGTCCAACCACGCACGATGCGATACAAAAATTACGTGAAACTGAAGAGTTGTTGGTCAAGAAACAAGAGTTTCTCGAGAAAAAGATCGAAATTGAAATCCAAACAGCTAGGAAAAATGGCACCAAGAATAAGAGAGGTAACATTTGTACATTGTTTGCTATATAATAACAATTAATAATTCGTTAAGGTAAGGATTTTCTTTGTTGACATGACCTTGTTATCCATTTGAAATAATTATTATTTTCGTCTATATGACAAGTCCTAATCATTCTTAATAGCTTCAGTCGACTTTGATTACTAAGAAATCTTTCTTAAGGTTGTATACATTGAAATAAATACTGGCCTCCTTGTTATGCATGGTTGCATCAGTTTGTTCAAAGTTGGTCTGAGTAGAAGGTTTTTCAAGAACTTTTTTTTTACATAGGTTAAACAACCCTATGGTTGGCACTCTACTGATTATTACCTCCCTGAACTTTATTGCCAGGTAATAGAGGCTATAATTCTGTTTTTTATTGCTTTAATAAAATTAAACTTACTTCTAACAACAACTCTGTTAGGGTATAGCAACATTTAATTAATCCAACATGTACTTGATAGAATTTCATTAAAGCTTTAATATTAGATATTTTAATCTTTTGTCAGTAAAATTTAAATTCATCTTAATTAGAATGGCTGACGTGAAGGTGCATCAATGACAAGGACAAGTTAAAGCATTATAACATTTCTCCGTAATTATTATATTGATATTGGAATAGTTTATTTATTACTTTAATAGTCTAGTTATTTTATATTGTCTGTCATAATGATAAACTGTTCTATAGGTACTAATAAAAGTGATTTTGCATGCAGTAAAGCCTGTTCCTATTCAGGCTGCCAATGACAATAACAAGTATACCAGACTGTAATTGTCTTTAGATAGAGGATGAGGAGTGATGAGAATAATGTTACCTCTTTATTAAAAATGTTTAATATACACCGTGCTTTTTTTGATTTACGATTACTTTAAGGGAACGTTCTTTAGGTCAAATTAAGTTAATTTCCCGAAGACAGACAAAATGAAATGATAACTGTAACTGTTTTAAAGATATTTAATTTTTAAATTTAATCAGTTAATCACGTTGAACTGGTCTAAAAGGCTCTTAACTGTCTGTGTATGTCACGCCAACATTGACGTATTTGACACTGACTATGAGTTAAATCTAAAGGCCCTTTTAGAATGACCAAAGATACAAGATTTAATTACTTTGCTCCAAACAGTTTTTTTTTTTTTTGCAATATTTAAAAATCTAATCTAGCACTTATAGTTTCTATGGATGTACCTAGTAATATGCCGAAGTTATCGTAAATCAAAAAAAACACGGTGTATATTACAGAGACAGACAGACAGACAGAGACTTAAACCTCTCTTAGGAATTGAATCTATCAAAACATCATAATATTTTCATGTCAAATATATTTCAAAAAACAAAATGTATATGCCAAGCACCTGTCAGTGTCATAGTATTTTACCGAAAACGCTGTTCATCAAAAATATACATACAATGTTAAATAGAGATTACTACCTCAAAATAAACATGAAGACAATGATTAAGTGTATAAATAAATAATATAACTATGTAGTATGTTCAACCTTCAAAATTACGTGAATATGGAGTTATAATGGTAAATTGATTTGGAACGGACTGTAAGTGGGAGTTTAATCCTACAAAGATGAAAAATTGTCATTCAGTCAGTCAGGTTCTAGTCATATGTCGGTGATACTGCAAAAACCGCGTAACTAACAAATTTATGATAGAGCAAAATAAACCTTACAGTCTTATTAAATAGGTGCATTTTGCTCCTTATTTAAAGTGTTACTTACACGGTTTTGCAGTTTTGCAAGCAGTGGCAGTCATGTCTTGGTTTTTTTTTACAATTTAGTCCATCATTTAATTTCCTTAGAATGATTTAGTAGATGCTTTAAATACAAGTGAGATGTAGCATTATCTTAAGGTTGCCCAATAGAGCGGCATCGTCTATTGTAGACAAAGCTCTTTAAATAAAGATAAAAAAAAAGTCTATCAGTACCATAAGATAAAAAAGACAACTTAAATAAAGGTTTTGATTTGAATTATTTAAAACCTTGCTGCAATACAAGGTTGCCTATGCTTCTTAACCCGTGGTATGTAATGTCATATACATACGTACATATATATTACAATATCAATCTTATTTCAAACCACTCTGAGTTCCAAATTCAAATATTCTAAAATTCAACATTGGATACTATAACGCGTGAAAGGTTAAAAATCACAAGTACAAAAACATATATTTCACTGCTTCATTTTATTGAATCTTGTTACTAAGAAAACAAAAATATGGAACAAAAGATAGTTATCTTAATGAGGTACTACTTATGCCCGGTTTCTGAAGTCACTAGTTAAACCTTTAATAGCTATTGATCCGTTAAAGTTATGTTTAGGTTAAACGACGTTTATCTCTTCGTGCGTTTCTGAGTGCTCTACGAACAGTTCGATAACTATTGACAGATAAATAGTTCCTTCCGCTGCCGCTAGATGGATCTTAATAGTTTGTCATACGTAGACTGCTGTTAATGCCTTAATTCAACATCAATTCTGGTTGATTTTTGTAAAAATAATAATTTGGTCAGTTAAGTTAAACCTAGTTTAAAGCGAGTTTATCTTTGAGTCGTTGTTCGGAAACGCAGTTGTCAAAGTTAACGGACCAATAGCGTTTACGGACAGATAAACCACCGATAAAAGTACTTCAGAAACCGGGCATAATGACATGATTCTTATTATATCAAGTTGAATAATGGAGAACTGCATTGGAACTATTTATGTGAAACAATAGTATTGTTGGAGTTTTGTTTAAAGTACCAAGCCGTGATGGGTACAGTGGTAAAGGGTGAACTGTGCAATAAGCGTAGCCACCATTCTATAATAGGAAAAGGGTTATTATTTATATTATCTTTTGCTACTTTAGCAGCTTCAACATTTATTGAACTAAATAATATAATTATAATAATAAATGTCAGGGGACAATCTCTAGTCTTGTACTATGGGTACTAGGCAACGATAAACTTACTTATATAGATACAATACTTAAATACAAAGAAAACAAATAGGTACTCATGCTCACAGAAATATTGGCCCACACAAAGGATCGAACCCGGGACCACTCGCTTCGTAGGCAGGGTCACTACCGACTAGGCTACCGTATCATCAACTAACTATTGTGAAAGCCTTTAATATTATAGTATCATTTCGAAGATAGAATATAAACAACAGATTTTTCCAGATACTTTTGCTGAGTTCTCTAAGAGTAGAGAATGTGCAATTGTGCATTACCTACTCTTGGCAAAATTTGCACATTGGGCAGTTGCAGTATGAGTCTAGAGCCTATAGTAGGGACCGTTTTCGTTACGGTATTAACGGATATTGATACCGCTTCGTTATAAAGGTAGAATTATACCGTAACGGTATCGCTATTTTTCATATGTACTTAAACCTTTGTTAAAACGGTAGTCAACAGGTATTTTTTCGATATACATTTATGCCCGTGTGGTTACCGGGATAGAATAGTGCCACTCCATTTCTTCCCGTGGATGTCGTAAGAGGCGACTAAGGGAATATAGGCTTGTAGTACTGTTAGACGATGGGCTTGCAACCTGTCACTAATACACTGGTAAACATCTTAGCCTGATTTTGCAAAATGTGGTTACAGAATTATCAACAAGTTATTAGAGTTGTTGGTAATTCTGTAGCTCTGCCTACCCCACTCTGGGAATGAAGGCGTGAGTTTATGTATGTTATGTTATGTTATGTTATGTTATGTACATTTATAAAAACAGTCTGGTATCGAAGGAAAAAACGGGACCGTTTTATTCAGAAAAAATTGCGCTACCGACACCAACTGAAAAGAAACGGTATGACGTCATACCGATCAAGATATTTAAAAATAGATGATTCATTATTTAAATGACTAAACAGCGTCGCATGGTTTGTATCAATGTAGTATTTGGTTACTTATTTCTTTGATTTATCATATGGAGCACTTTCACATAGGCGGTTTTCAGCAACGCGGCAGTCGCACTGCTTAGTCGCGCGACTAGAAACCATACAAACATTCATATGTCGCGCTGCAATTTTAGTACTAAGAAAACAGCAGCAATGTGCACCGCCTAATGTGAAAGCGCTCTTTAGATAAGTCAAGTCGGCTTTTGGTTAAAAATATCGCGAGTCGCCGACTTCACTTGGACAGATGCCATTTTAAAAGAAGTTATTTTATGTCGTTTTTGAACGAGGTTTTTCCTTTTTTAAACATTTTATACTTTTTAGTGATCATAATAAGCTGTAATGTAGTCCCACTTCTTAGTTGATATGAAACCTTTAAGACATTTCATGCTCGCCGCAAGGAACGCTGCGGGAAAATCATAGTCATATTTAAGCAAAGCCATCTGGTCGTATACTACCTGGTCCTAACAAGATGTGGACCGAAAGCTTCTATAAAAAAACTGTTTATTTCAATTATTGTTATTTTTACATTAATTTTTACTTAGCTTAAATCTTTATTTACATACATACATTAAATCACGCCTGTTTCCCAGAGGGGTAGGCAGAGACCACTTCTTTCCACTTGCTACGATCTTGACAAATTTCTTTCGCTTCTTCAACATTCATACATCGAGTCATGCACGCACGTCGGTTTCGGGTACTTAAGATTCGGCCCTTTCCCAGTATTTCTCCGATTTGATTCGAAAAAGTACGCCTAGGGCGGCCCCTTCCGACCCTTCCACTCACTTTCGATCTGTATATCTCTTTCGTCAATCTACTTTCATCCATCCTTTCCAAATGACCGAACCATCGAAGCATGCCCTTTTCAATCTTAGTCACTACGTCTTCTTTCATTCCACATTTCTCTCTGATTTTTTCATTTCTAACTCTATCAATCAGTTTCACACCACACATACTACGCAAAGAACGCATTTCAACTGCATTTACACGACTAACATGCTTGTCCTGCCACACCCAACATTCACTACCATACATCAGGGTAGGGGCTAGCACTCCATTGTGAACAGCCAGCCGGGCTTTTTGTGAAACGCCCTGTCTGCTCACAAAGGAGTGCAGGGCCCCATTAATTTGATTCCCCGCATTCACCCTCCTCTCGATATCCTTCTCACACTTACCATCTCTTGTAAACATACTTCCCAGGTACACAAATTCGCTCACTTGTTCTACTAATTCACCATTTATATTTATCACGCACTCAGTCATCTCCTCATCCTTCTCTATCACCATGACCTTGGTCTTGGCAACATTTACTTTCATCCCCTTTTTCTTAAATCCCTCATTCATTACTGTCACCATCTCCTGCAACTCAAGTACCGATGAGGCAAGTATAACTTGATCATCGGCATATAAGAGGCATTTGATTAGCAACTCTTGCATACGCAAACCCTTATCATACTCTTTCAAATCCCACATACAACTGTCCATGAATAGATTGAACAGCCATGGTGAGGCAACACAGCCCTGTCTAACACCTTTAGAGATATTAAACCAGGCCGAGTATGCCCCATTGATCCTGACACAGGCTCTGGAGCCCTCATAAAGGGACCTCAAAGCCTGCACCAGGTTGCTGCTCACTCCATACATAGACAGCACCGTCCACAACTCCTTTCTATCTACCCTATCATAGGCCTTTTCCAGGTCCACAAAAGCACAGAAAACCTTTTGGTTCACAGCCACGAACTTTTCTGTGATGGACCGTAGTGAAAAGACCTGATCCGTACATCCCATTCCCTTTCGAAATCCCGCTTGTACATCCCAGATTTTGTCATTCGTAACATTCAATACCCTTTCTATTAGAATCTTCGCATATACTTTGCCGACAACACTAAGGAGGCTGATACCGCGGTAGTTTTTGCAGTCTTGCTGTGACCCCTTTCCTTTATACAGAGGGACGATAACGGCCTTGACCCAATCTTCTGGGACTCGGCCGCTATTCCAACATGCATTGAAAAGACGGTACAACAGACTACCCACCAGGCCATCTCCTCTCCTCAGCATTTCTATCGACACTCTATCACAACCTGCTGACTTTCCCGCTTTCATACTTTTTAAAGCTTTCATGATTTCACTCATACTAATCACACTTTCATCTTCGCTACTTGCATCTTTACTCATGCTTTCTGGCTCACGACAAATATCTTCGCATTCAAACAAGCTTTCAAAATAAGTTTTCCATCTATCAAGCATTTTTTCTTCCTCACATATTAAGTCTCCAGACTCATCCCTCACCGCGCTTAATTTAGTTTTCTCTGATTTCCCCCGAGCCGATTTAATCAAGCTCCAAAAGAGTTTAATATTCGACCGGAAGTTGTCAGAGAAACTCCTATCATACTTTTCATTCAGTAAATCTTTCTTTCTAGCCACAACTTCTTTCACTCTTTTCTTTGATCTATTATACTCTTTTTTCTTTCTGTCGCTTAGATCTTGTCCTGGATCTACAGCTACAAAATCCAACCAACACTTTTTCTTCTCTTTCACGACATCATCTACCTCTCTATCCCACCATTCCGGACGTTCATTATTTAAGATTATGTGGCTAAGTTAGTGAGGAAACTATTTATAAGACATAAGAAATCTCTTAAGAATTCCCGTGTGGTTGCCGGGTTAGAATAGTGCCACTCCATGTCTTCCCGTGGATGTCGTAAGAGGCGACTAAGGGAATATAGGCTTGTAGTACTGTTAGGAGATGGGCTTGCAACCTGTCACTAATATGCTGGTGAACACCTTAGCCTATTTGTGCAAATTGTGGTTACTGAATTATCAACAACTTTTTAAAGTTGTAATTCTGTAGCTCTGCCTAGCCCACTTTGGGATTACAGGCGTGAAGGTATGTATGTAAGTAATCTCTTAACTATGTTACCCTTTGTTCTACATACATACCTTCACGCCCATAAACCCAGAGTGGGCTTTGTTCTTCTTCTTCTTTTTTTTGTATACCCTTTTTTGCTATTTCGGCTGCTCTACGTTGGTCTCAACTTGTATTTCCAGCCGCCATTGCTGCTCTGAAACGCAAGAAGCGCTACGAGAAGCAGCTCACCCAAATTGACGGCACCCTCACCCAGATCGAGGCGCAGCGGGAGGCGCTGGAGGGCGCCAACACCAACGCCCAGGTCCTCAACACCATGAAGGACGCTGCCAACGCGATGAAGCTAGCCCACAAAGACATGTAAGTAGACTAGAGGCACTGGCTTAACTATACCAACTGAGGCCTGAGGCAAAGTCGGATGACCTTCCCTTCCTTTGACTTTTTTTAAATGAAATTTTAGAAGATTGACGAAAGAGATATACAGAGCGAAAGTGAGTGGAAGGGTCGGAAGGGGCCGCGATAGGAGAAATACTGGAAAAGGACCGAATCTTAAATTTCCTAAACTAAACTGACTTGCATGCATGACTTCATGTATGCATGTGGAAGAAGTTATAGAGATCTGTCAGGATCGTAGCAGGTGGAAAGAAGTGGTCTCTGCCTACCCCTCTGGGAAACAGGCATGAATTAATGTATGTATGTGTGTAGTGTGTATTAGATTCCTCCGGTGGTCTTTCGAACAGGGGGCCTGTCGCATTTTACCAGCTCTGCCATCCTATAGCTAATATAGCTTCGTTACGCCATTTGACTACAGTCTTGGAAGCGTTCCGTGCAAAAAAGGGTGTCAACAGGACCCTATTACTAAGGCTCTGCTTTCTGTCTGTACGTCAATCTCAAGCCTTTATGCAGAGACAACCCTGAGAATTAATACGGAATCCTTATATGCTAGTCATTTCGTAGCCTAGAGCTTAGTTTGGGACTAGGTCAATTTGTGTGACATTGTCTCCTGATATACGTATATTATACGGGCGGATATCGTAGTAAAGGTAGAACCAAAACGAGATGGCGAGATGACTTGGACGCGTTTGTGTAATTGGTGGGAGCACGTTCTCCATACGGATGAGTGGAGAGACGGAGGACTTTGCCCAGCAGTAGGACATAGGGACCGGCAAAAAAAAATGAGACGTCATGTTTATGATCATAGTGTTCCACCCATACGGACTCGCTTTAGATTACAACAGTGACTTCAAGTGTTTCCACCGCAAGCAAACGTCTGTGTACGGGGCCCGATCCGCTCGCCGTGGAAGGCGGGCATAAGAGAGAGAGGTTGAATACGAGTTCTCCACGATACCAGATTGAAAGATCGATTGCTGGTCTTGAAAAACCCCTGTTCTGCTAGCCTCAGTAATCTCTTTAAAACGATTATTTGAGAAAATGTGTTGCCAATTTAGTGTAGGTATTTAGTACATTTTTTTTCTGTAGCCAAAGTTACCAGAACACTTATCTCGTCTAACCGCGTTGTCAAATTAATCCAAATTAATGTCACTCCATTAAATAAACTTAAAAAAGCTATAAGTACAAGAATTTAATCGCTAACCAGAACCTAACCCTGTTCGTGTCGTATGTCCCGTGAGTGTATCTTTAATCGGTTTGAAACTTAATATGTGTTTATATTTCGTCTCACCTTTGTCTTGAGACAAAAGAGCGTAACACATAGTAATGGCTAAAGCAGCTTTAACCTTCTACCAATAGGAATTAGGTCGCATTTAATATGTGGTACTAAAGTAGATGTGCTGATTTGTAAAAATAGCGTAGTCCGTAGCATTCACAGTCCAACGGTAGTTGTGGGAGCATACAGTGCTTTTTAAGTGATTTGCGACCGTGAATTTTGTGTTTGAAAGGGTTTTAGTGTATAAAAACGTCGTAGAATAGTCATGCCAAAAAGAATTAGACATCCTCTGGATTACTTTAGAAAATTGCAAAAGAAAATCTTGTTATTTAAGGCGTTCAAAAAGAAGAAAAGCCGTCGCTGGTAAAGACTACTTTTGTCTGGGATTATTTAAAATGAAATTCTAATATTCTTTTGGTATATAATATGGTATATTCTTAGTTTTTATTATATTCATCCATATTCATTGTTTCACATAATACTAGGTTAAATATTATGATTGTCATATCATAAGCAATATTTAAAAAAAACTGTTGAGTTTTTTGCGGCATTTCTTCACAGCAGTCGTCTGCTCTTGGGAAGCGCTGGTAGAATTTTATGTGTGAAAGTGCCCGTGCGGCCTACTTACTCTTTTATCTTTTATCCTATCTTTATTTTCGTTTGCGGTTTCTATATTTTTGAATCGTTTGGCTATTCCAAGTGAATTTGGCTACACCATTATTTGTGTCGTCTGTCTGTATGAATACATTTTATTTCTTCTTACTTCTTTATTTTTCAAATCAAATCGGATAAGTACTTTTTACGTTGTATCAAAACGATAGCTTTGTTTCAAATACCAAGCTATGACGTCACGTTTTGGTTCTGTTAAATTTCCTACTCTTCATAGTTAGGCTAAACTACACGTAGGTAGGTTACTATTGGTTAGGGTGATAAATAAGAGATATGTTTGTAATTGAAAATAATATATTATTATATTATTTACTAGGAGAGTCGTGTTAACGTAACTGTGCGATTGATTCGGGGCGACCCGGGGAACTAACTGTTAGCAAACATATTGCTTTAAAGAAACCCTTATAAAAACAAGGAACACTTGAGACTGTAAGTTATTATCCATATGAGAGAAAGAGAACGTCTAGCTAACTACTAGTGTGAGTGGGACGGATTTATTTATGTGATTTCCAACAGTTATGTTAGGTTTGATTTATAAGCGATATCAAAAAATGAAGTCTTCTATTTTGATAGGACATTGCATTCGGAATTTTGATCAATTCGGAATTACGACTCTCCGGAGTTATGTAGTGTACCCATTGTAATGTTTGCCCTGTCTGCAGCGACGTCGACAAGGTCCACGACATCATGGACGATATCGCGGAGCAGCACGACATCTCGCGCGAGATCACAGACGCGATCAGCAACAACGTGGCGTTCCCCAACGACATCGACGAGGACGAGCTCGAGAAAGAACTCGAGGAGCTGGAACAGGTACCGTGGAACAACGGGTTGTTACGCATATTTTTATTTGTAATAATTTTGTATATTAACTTTAAGCGAAACCGGAGTACTCTGATTTACGGGATGACCTTGATAGCAACTACAACTTTACATAAATGTGTATTTTTTGAGGAGTTGGAACTAACCCCATTTTCATTACCGGCAACAACGATGTAGAGATGCCATTATCGGAAAAAGGATCTCGTGAATTCTCGAGAATCTTTTTGGTCTTTAGTCTGAGGCAAGTTTGATTTGAATTTTGTGTGTGACCCTTGACTATTTAAAGATCGTGTGTGAAAAACTATGGACGCCATCAATAGTTGGCCTTCGAGAAGCGGAACTGGAAAAGTATGTCCTTGCTCTTGAAAAGACAGGACCACCTGTTTTTAAACTCTCGTATTTGATGTACGCAGAACGTACTTCAGTTTACATGTTGTGGCACATTCGGTAGGATACGAACCTACGCTCTCCAAGGGATTCTGATTTCCAAACAAATTATAGATGCATAGGCTGTGTAGGATGTTTTGCGGTATAAGTCCCCTGCCTCACCGAGACGCCATGGTGACGTCGCCGGCCACCGTAGCCAAATAATTCATTTTAAAAAGCAGACGACCTCACTCACTTGGCGACGGTTTGGCTACGTTAATTTGTATGGGATACGTGGCCAGCGACGTTGCCATGGCGTCCTGGTGAGGCAGTGGACTAAGTTAGGTTAGGTAATGGATGCCATCAGCAACAATGGTGATCTCTTTAACGATATTGTTGAAAATGAGCTAAAAAAAGACGCTGAGACAACTGTCTGTAGGGAATGTATTCCTTCCTTTTCATTCTCCCAAAAGTTATTCCCGCCACAGTAGCTTGCATTTTGTTATTGTCACAAGTCTAACCTTCTAAGTAAGTGATTACCTTACAGAGGTTATAAACGATTTCAATATCCTGGAAACAAAATAAAAACAATACGTACAAATAACTTTCTGGTAATAGATGACCGTTGACTCTCATGTCTGAATCAACACTGTTTTTTTTAACTCTGTGTCGTTTGGATTTATGTTTCTCAGCAACGATTTACTGTCCAAAATTCAAATGGGTTCAAGCGTGACTAAATTCTTGTTCTTTTTTGTACTTCCAGGAGGACCTGGACAAAGAGATGCTCGGCATCACGGTCCCGCCAGACGCGCTTCCCGATGTGCCCACGGCCGACCTGGTGCCAGACAAGCCGCGCCCCAGCCGCTCCAAACAAACCGGTCAGTATACTACAGTTAGGGAACGCAATACCAGGATTCGCCCGCCTATCCACGGGGCCCTTGCAGATACACCATAAAACGAAAGCTTAAGAGGATCGCGAAGCGCCTGCTAAAATAGCGTAGGAGTAAAAAAAAAACCATACGAAAGCTCCGGGCTCATCCCCTAAATCAAGTCCGATTTCCACGATTTTTGGAATGTTTTATTACTTTATTATTAAGAACAAGGTCTGAAAGATTCTGTTGTTTGTTAAAAAAAAATACTAGGTTAAAGGGGGGAGAAACATTATCGCATTTTGTATGAAAGCTGTAGCTTTACAATCCTTTTAAGGATTATTTGTTGACTCTCCAGAAATCCTAATACATATCGCACTGCCAGATCAAAAGAGGAGTAACTCAAAATACAAGTGTATTTTAAAATAAACTTTAATATAACGTCTATGAGCTTGAAACGAAACTAAAAATGATTTTGAGTTGATGCTGTCTTGATCTAGCAGTGCGATATGGTAATATGTCAACATGTTGGTTTTGAGACACTTTTTATTCTTCTATTTGTTTTTCTCTTTTTATGAAAGCTGTATACAAGTACTTCCAGTAGTTAACTGTTATAGTCGGTAATCTTGTAGCATTTAAGTAGACTTGACAGTACCAACAAATCAGTGGCGGTACTGCCATATAAGCCCAAAAGCCGGGCTTGCCTTGCCTTACAAAAATAACTATTCATTAAATCCACGTAATGTATTAGATAGGTATTTCACCTTCGCGCGCCGCGCGCTCTCACTAAATTCTTCAAATCAAATTACATGCAACAGTAGTACCTACTAAATTTTACCGCGCACCGCCGGCCGCCACCTACGCAGCACAGCGCTCAGCGCTGTGCGGCAACCAGTCGAACTATTCATGACGCGGCTAGCTCGTATCTCGCTCGCACGTATTGGCTTGCAATCGGGCTTTCATATTCTCTGTCTTACCCACCGAAACGGCATATGCCCAAATACGACTGTTCGTGTATTAATATGGCAAATAGTATGAGAGTAAAAAGCCCTGCTTGCGTATGAAGTTGTACACGAGTCCATAGTAAATGCGAAATTCGCTTCGCGCAGGCGCGGAGCGCGCGTTGAGCCGCGTTAGCGGCCAACTTCACTTCATTGCTATTTGTTGACAAATGCTTTTATTCACGTGTTGAATAGTTTGTTTAGGCGTTGAGCGGCGCGGCGCGGTCAGTGCAATAATAAGTTTTTTTTGTGGTGTTGTGAGTTGTGATTCTATTAGATTGACAATGGAGGAAGTCCCGTGTGACTGTGATATTTTAAAGTGTGCACAAACTTTGCTTGTCGACGGAAAGGTAAAATGTTTGGACTTTGCAGAGAAAAAGGTACTTATTTCTTCGGCAAAACCTACGCCTGACTTGTGTATTTCTCAGAGTAGTAAATCGCACAAAAGACAGTTTAACAGGTCAGTGTACAAAACTCATTGGATTGTTGGTTGTTCGCACTCTACAGGGTTGGGCAGATTAAGTGTCCTAGTTAAAAAGAGCCATAAAATTAAAACAAGACAGATTTTTTTGAAATTTATCACGTTTTTATTTTTAGCGTACTCTATACTTAAAAAAACTAATTCATAAGTTCAAATCGCTCGCCATCAGCTTTAATAACTTGACGCATTCTTCCATAGAATGCATTGCACGCGGCACGCACTACCTCGTCTGGTATTTCATCCCATATCTTGACTAATCGATGCTTGAATGAGTTTAGATTCATGCCCTGTGTGCTCCCAATCTTGCTCAGCATGTAACCCATATCGAAAAGTCCAAAGCATTCAAATCCGGCGATGATACAGGCCATTCTTGCCAAGGTATAAAATCTGTCAAATTTGTTCTACACCAGTCTTGAGTGCGTTTAGCTTTGTGAGATGGGACACTATCTTGTTGGAAGCAGTAATAGTCGTTTCCATATAATTTTTGAGCTTTTTCTAGCAAATGACCCTGTAACACGTTCTGGATGTAATAGTCTTGGCACTTAATATTGTACTTTTGACACCTCGATCAATAAACAGCAGCGGTAACTTGCCTCTAGGCGATATCGCACCCCATACCATGACAGCTGATGGACTCTGGAACCCGTTGTACGGCTAATTTGTCCACAGGAATATCCTTCAATGAAGCACCATAGACACGATCGTTTTGTTGGTTGTGACTGTCTTGCAACTGGAACATCTTTTCATCGGAAAAAATAATATCATCGCCGTCGTGCCAAGCTAGCAATTCCCTACATTTTTTCACTCTAGCTTTTTTCTGGGCATCTGTTAAGCCATGATTTTTTTGTTTTTTGTAGGCCTTTAGCCCAAGATCATATTTTAAAATACGACTCATTGTTCGACGGGATATTTTCATATCTTTAGCAAGTTTGCTTGCACTTCGAGCTGGATTTCGTCTAATACGCTCACGAATATTTTTAATGATGTTTTTGGTGCGAACAGATGGCTTTCTCCCAGGTTTGAGCCTGATTTGTGAAGATCCCGTTTCTTTGAATCGCTTGACGGTCCGCGATATAAACCTTATATTGATATTTAAATGTTTCAGCGTCTTCAATATCTATATCGGTCGGTATTTTTTCTGGTACAAATCGCACACGAGCTGGCGTTTCGCGCCCATTGTTGAAAACAATATAAAAACAAAATATATCAAGCTGACGTGTAGAAATCATAAAGAAGATTAAATTGTCAACAAAAAAAAAAACGAAGTGAATAAGAAGTTAAGTTATATTTAAGTAAAAAAGCCATACACAACTAGGACACTTAATCTGCCCAACCCTGTAATAAGTTATATTGCTGGTGTTGTATTTTCTTTTCTAACGACAAAAACGTGTGGAATACATCTGATTATGACGATTTAAATAATTTAGCTGGCGCCATTAAAATACACATGAATTCTCGAAAACACATGAACGCGGTAATTTCTTTTAGTGATTTTGGTAAACATCGAATTGAGACATCTTTATCGCGCCAATTATCAAAGGAAATTACAAAACAACATGCGTGTTGATAACAATAGTAGCGTTTTTCAAAGATTAGTCGATGTTGTTTGTCATTTAGCACAACAAGAACTTCCCTTCAGAGGTCACGATGAGTCTAAAACTTCATTGAAAAAGGGTAATTTTTTAGAGCTTGTGTCGCTTTCAAAATAGGTACGATGGCGTTTTAGAAAAACACATTCGATGTATACAAATAATAATTTAATTTAATTATGTTGTGTAATATGTATGTAATTTTTAGATAGGTAATTGAAATAAAAGTAAGTACTTATTGCTTTCTCCCTAGGCAAGCAAACTTAAAATAAGAAGTTGAACCTTTATTTTATTCTCTCATACAAACCAAGCGGCTTTTTTCAAGGCCACCGAAAGTATGCAATTGCTGATATGTCTGTAAAATTATATCTAGTGGTAACATGCCTTCAGGGTGCTTTGGTGAGCTCGTCCACGTAAGCAAATGCCTATACAACTGCAGAGTGAAGTGAAGATTGATCAGTAATGTGGTAACAAGATATCCATAATAACCGTAAAAACTACAAAACATATCTCTCGGCTTGCCCTATTCTGAAACCCTAGGCACGCCACTGCAACGAATTACTAATGTGACAATGTTTTTCCTGTTTGTCTTTTACTTGAGAAATCCACTTTGTGTTAGAAAACAATTTCTCGACTTCCACTAATGTTATGGGTATGAAAACATTGTGTAATGTTGAAGCGTGTTGTATTAATGTTTTCTCACGTCTCATGCACGAAAAACATTGTCACATCTCTAATCTGTTTGTACTGTTAGGTAGCACTTAAAAGCCTACTACGAGTTATTCAGGTATCCTTTCCCTAAATCGGGATGCTGTAATAAGAGAAAGGGAGTAAGGGCCCCTAATTAGAGCGACCGGGAGCGCCCTTGCAGTAATATAACATTTAGAGCAGTTAGCAAGCTCATTCGACGTGGGCTAATGTGGATAGGGTTGCCTGGTGTTCATCGTTTCAACTCGAGCGCCATCTTAATTCGACGACATAATGTGCTCAAATAAAGATTTATTTATTTGTTGTTATCCGTCATAGACATAGTATCGCTGGACCCAGGTCTTTCTTCTTCTTCTTTAACACCACCTATTCAAGGTGCGACTGCTAAAGCCCCAGCAATAGATGCTTTTTGTGGTTTAGATAATGTAGGTGCCATGATGTTTAATGTTTATTCGGGCACAAACGGTACAAGTAAAGAAACAAAATGACAGAAAAAATTACATAACACATTGACCAGTGAAGTTGCCACAATTAACCAATACAGTATAGAGTAACACGTCAATAAGGTGTGCTTACATAATATTAAATTTAATTACTGACAACACTTAATGTTTAGACAACGCAATTTTAAATCTAAGAAGGGAAAGACTAAATATACAGGGTTATTGGTAAGTCGACCTATTCCCGTTAGGAGGTGATAGGGGTGACTATTTGCGATAATTTTGACACTCATATGCATTATGCAAAAGTGAACCATTTTTGAGTTATCGCGTTTTTTAGTTTTTTTTTAAATTAGTCAGAAATTCAACTTGAAAAATTTATTACAAAAAAAGTATCAATTTACATCTTATTTTTGTTTCTGATTTATAAATACTATTAAACACTGGTTATTTTTCAATATTAAAACAATAATTATCGGTTCAAATTTAAAAAAGCGAGACGGAAAACGAAAATTTTTCAATATTTTTTTGCGATCGCTTTCCACTAAAATGCCTTAAAAACAAAAAAACGTTATAAAACTTGGCTTGCAGATTATTTTAAAAATTTAATGTTTTGTTAGCTCTCCAAAAATGCATAACAACTAGGAACTTATTTAAAAAAAAAACTGAAAAAAATCATCACAAAGGAAGCGGGCGGAAATTCGTCTTCGAACTAAAAGTCAGAAATGAAACTTCAAAAATGAAAATATAAAAAAATACCAAATTTAAATCAATTTTTTTTATTTGCTTTTGTACAAAATGAAATCGCTGTTCTTATGCAATATTAAAAAAAAATATTATCTGTACACGTTTGAGAATGCGAGGCCGAAAACTAAAAAATACATGTTTTTTTATCAAACTCCAACATAAATTATACGAAAACAGAAAAATTTACCAATACATTTGGCGTGCAGATTACACGTTGATTTAGTTCGAAGTTGACTTTAGTTTAGTTCGAAGACGAATTTCCGCCCGCTTCCTTTGTGATGTTTTTTTTCAGTTTTTTTTAAATAAGTTCCTAGTTGTTATGCATTTTTGGAGAGCTAACAAAACAGTTAAGTTTTTAAAATAATCTGCAAGCCAAGTTTTATAACGTTTTTTTTGTTTTTAAGGCATTTTAGTGGAAAGCGATCGCAAAAAAATATTGAAAAATTTTTGTTTTCCGTCTCGCTTTTTTAAATTTGGTCCGATAATTATTGTTTTAATATTGAGAAATAACCAGTGTTTAATAGTATTTATAAATCAGATAAAAAAATAAGATTTAAATTGATACTTTTTTTGTAATAAATTTTTCAAGTTGAATTTCTGACTAATTTAAAAAAAAACTAAAAAACGCGATAACTCAAAAATGGTTCACTTTTGCATAATGCATATGGGGGTCAAAATTATCGCAAATAGTCACCCCTATCACCTCCTAACGGGAATAGGTCGACTTACCAATAACCCTGTATGTAAGGGAGAAAATGTGCTCTTATAGTTTTTAAAACTTCTACATTAAAATGAATGCGTTCACGTTCAGACTGTGTAAGGGGGCCATTTTCAATCTAGTGTAAGGTAAGAAATTTTTAAACTAGCCCTTTCTGTTAAACTCACCTCTTTGCTAATCGGGTCATAAAATTCGTACTATAATAGGGGTTTAGGTAAATGCTATTAGATTACCTATATAAAACGTAACTTTAATTAGTAAACATATTTTTTGCGAGCTAATAGTTGTTTTGATGATTTCAGAGGATGACGAAGAATTCGCGAAACTCCAATCCTGGGCCACATAAGCAGCTGGAGCGCTCCGTGCGTTGTGATAATTCAATAGCGGTCTTATGCGAAGGTTTATTATTGGTGAACGCAAAACATGTGTTCATTTTGACACAAACTTTAGAGTATACTACGTTGCGTTTTTGGCGCAATGTAACGATCAATCTATTGGAGTATATTTGGGTAGCAATTTACAGTGCACAAGTCTTTGATGCACACACAACAACTAGAGTATAGGCAACGAAAATGCGACTCATCTAAGAATGCCTCTTTTCCTACTTATGTCATATTGTCGATTGCCCTAAAGTCATTCGCCATAACACTTTTGACATAGTGGATGCAAGTCAAAATGTCTATTCCCGTAATAATGTGACCCATGTTAGTCATAATTGTTGTTGCCATATTTGTTCTGTGTTTAAAATAAACATGGATGATCCTATACTCAAACGGTTTAGGTACTTAAATAAATGTAAACAAACCAAACCACTTGGCTCTGATCATCAGCCAATCAAAACTGTTCCGTCGAGCTTTGATGTATTAATGGTCGGCTCCTATTGGCTGACCAACAATGTCACGTGATTTTTTTGTTTACATTTATTTAAGTACCTAAACAGTTTGAGTATAGTATAATAAGCATAAATGCGGCTGTCAAAATTGTGAATAACCTTAATTTTGTTAGATTTCTGTTTGTACTAATGTCCTAATATCGATTGTTCTAACGTTATGTCATAATAACAATAAAGTAATAAAAATGCTGCAAGAGAGCAAGAAAAATTACGAAATTTAGGGCAACGAACATTGTATCGACGAGCAATTATGTGAAGTATCTAGTAGGTCAAAACGGTTATTATGGCAAGTTGAATTAGGCAAAGATAAACCGTAAGTAATGATATAATATATTTTAGAAAGATTTATTTTGAAATCATGTAATCTATGGTTCGCCTAATGTTATCTCTTAATATTTATTTCATTGGTTTCTCCTAAGATGTGATTTGCGAAGTATTAAATTTAGTAGATTTGATGTTAGGCCTTAGTTATCTTATCAATGCATAATGATGTAACTTTAGTTAGTAACAGGATATAATAATATTTATAATAATAACTAATAATAAACCTTCACATAAGTATTTGTATATAAATATGTATGTAACTGTCGTTTAATACCCGCTTAATGCAACACTAAAAAATGTATTGCTGCCTTAAATTTCCTGAATGTTGTACTATATTGAAAAAAAAAAACGAACTAAAAATGTAGAGTTTAATGTTATATTTTTATCCGCGCAAATCTATAAATAGGTGTCCATCGGAATCCCTAATACCGTTTGTCCTAACGCATTGTTGTCGCAAATGACTAGGACAAATGAAAATTCGGACAAACGATGTATTAGGGCAAATGACGATTAGGGATTCCATCATAGACCTATAAATATATATACTAATACGATACTTGTGAAGTAACTTTGTCTTTTTGTTACGTTTTCACGGTGGTGGTGGTTCATCAAAAAAGTAGCAAGGAATTATCGGATTTTTTATTTTTATTGTTTGCTTATTATGAAGCAGTTTATTCTTTTTAGTAATGTGTAGATATCTTACTATCAAATAAAAATACAATAATATTGAAATGTGTAAGACTTCTTGAGTTTTCTCAATATTTATTGCAATGTACTTTATAACTTTTTGTACAACACAATTTGACAATCTTCGCTTGCCGTTTTCTACAATACCACGATTGAATTTCCATTTTCAGAACTTGTTTTATGCTTTTAAGAATATTATTATACGAATAAGTTATACCAATAAACTGGATTTCACGTTGGGTAGTAAGGAAGTTTCTCCAATCTAACCTCTGACAGGGGTTTTTCTATGGGAGACAAGTTTCTGTAAAAATGGCAAATACACAATTTTTTAAAATCCATGTAACTACCTCAAACTAAAGTCAAATCAAAAATATTAACTAATGATCAAAAGACAATTTAATAAGGTATTAACTAGCCTATCAAAATTAAAGAAAAAACTATGTTTATGACAAACACCTCTCAAAAGACACTGTACAAAAAGTTTTAGGTGAGATTTAATGTAAAAGGCGAAAACTTGAAATCCCTCTTTAATTTTTACCATTCTTATTGTTTACTTTATTTAATAGTATCTACAGATTACTATTACAAATGCATTGCTTAGAAATTAGCACAAAATAAAAATAAATTCCATATTATGCGCTGCTAATTTTTTTCCGGACCACTCCTTAACTTGAACTTCGGGACGGACATAAGATAGTTTTTATAAATAAAAAACTTCTACGCGGACGGAACCGCGGGCAACAGCTACTAGTTCTTTAATATAGTACAAATATCAGTAACGTGATTAGTCAAAATATTGATAGATAAAGTTGGATTTTGGGAAGGGAAGATGTTTGTAATATAATTTATATTTATTTTCTCCACATTGCTAATCGTCACGTTGAAGAATTATTTTGTATTAATTTTAATTCGTTTTAAGTTTTTTTTAAGTCTACATGCTACCAATTTGAATAATAAAAACCTTATGCTATTGATAATAGAGCGGATTTTCACCGTATAGATATTGTCTAAGCGATATAATACAGACATTGTTATACAATACAATACAAATACTCTTTCTTTACTGAACACCAAAAAACGAAACACGGATCAGTACATTTTAACTATAAAATACATACCTACATAGAGTAAACCATTACAAAACGTATAAATAAAATACGACCTATATTTGCGCCGTTGTAAGAGGCACGATTGAGTTATATTTTGTAATGCGTTGACAGCTGTCACAAATCGTGGCTCTGCTTGTATACAGGGTTTTTTTTTTTGAGAAATGAATATTTGCAGTCTCAGCACTTGGAAGATCGTCACAGGTTGTCAATTTTATCGTTTTTTTTTTGTGGCTATAATTTTTGAATTAATTGTTTTTTTCTCATTTTGTGTCACCGCTTCCCATATCTCTCCCTTTCGGCTTGGTTAATTTTTGGGAAACCCTGTTATTTACATACATACATACGAGGGCAGAGTGAAAAGTCTGGAAAAAATTAAACATTTTTTTTTTGGTCCATGTAAATATTTATTTTTCAATGTGGTCCCCATGTAACTCAATACACTTGGTCCATCGCTTTTCTAGCTTTTCGATTCCCTCCGTATAGTACGATTTCTCCAACCCTTCAAAATACGCATTGGTTTCTGCGATGATTTCTTCGTTGGAACCAAATCTTTTTCCACCAAGCCATTTCTTTAAGTTTAAGAAAATAGTCGCAGGGAGCTAAATCTGGAGAATAAGGCGGATGCGGGAGCAATTCGTAACGCAACTCGTGGATTTTAGCCATAGCAACTGCACAAGTGTGGACCCGTGCGTTGTCTTGGTGAAAAATGATTTTCTTTTTCGCCAAATGGGGTCGTTTTTCCATTAAAACTTCATGAAATCGCTGTAACAAGTTGGCATAATATTCGCCGTTAATCGTTTTACCTTTCTGAAGGTAATCAACATATATTACACCACGAGCATCCAAAAAGACAGTAGCCATAACTTTATTCGCCGATAAAACTGCTTTGGCCTTCTTTGGTGCAGGTTCACCTGAAGCAATCCATTGTTTTGACTGCTCCTTGGTTTCTAGTGTATGATGATGAATCCAGGTTTCGTCAACAGTTATGAAACGACGCAAGAAGTCCTTTTCATTACACCTAAACTTCGCCAAACATGCCTCTGACAGGGTCACCCTAGTGCGTTTTTGATCTACTGCTGTGAGCAATCGCGGCACCCAACGGGCGGAGAGCTTCTTGATATCCAAATAAGTGTGAAGGATATTACGAACCCGTTCGTCTGAAATGCTTACAATATCAGCTATCTCACGGACCTTTATTCTTCGGTCGGTCAATACGATGTCATGGATTTTGGTGATCATCTCTGGTGTAGTGACCTCAACTGGGCGTCCGGGTCGGTCGGCGTCAGCAGTGCTTGTACGGCCACAACGAAAATCCGTAAACCACTTGTGGATCATTTTAATCGATGGAGCAGAGTTCCCGTAATATTTGGCTATTTTTTTTTTGTATCCGTAATGGTTTTTTTTCGCAGAAAATAATGTTTAATCAGAACACGAAACTCACTTTTCTCCATGTTTGCAAACACCGAAGTGATTGTATATTTTTCATAGCTGACAAAAAAAAACTAGTCGTGTGAACTGGCTGAAAATATACGATTTACCTCCAAAAAGGCTGCATTACAAATTGACATTAATTAATTTGTGAAGAAAATACATTTAATATGATTTTTACCAGACTTCTCACTCTGCTCTCATACATACCTTCACGCCCGTAATCCCAGAGTGGGGTAGGCAGAGCTACAGAATTACCTACAACTTTAAAAACTTGTTGTTAATTCTGTAACCACATTTTGCACAAATAGGCTAAGATGGTTACTAGCGTATTAGTGAAAGGTATTATACCCTGTTATTTTTCCCTTGGTAATTGAAAAAG
Organism: Acleris emargana; assembly: GCA_927399475.2. Classification (NCBI taxonomy): domain Eukaryota; kingdom Metazoa; phylum Arthropoda; class Insecta; order Lepidoptera; family Tortricidae; genus Acleris; species Acleris emargana. Next base: position 5,813,600 of record OV656858.1, read on the forward strand.
ACGTGACTGTGAAGTCATAGGTAAAAAATAGTATTGTAGGAATGTTACAAATGTTACAAAAACTTAGCGATTTTCAAAACGGAGTTAAGCACCGTCATTGTCTAGGGCGTATATGCGACATTGTCTATACAACATTGCTTTTCTATACTGCTATGTGTTGTCACATTCTTCCCTTCGTTTTATTGATAAAGAAAGAGTGTTACAAAACATAGTAATGCTTGAAATTGTCCAAACAATATTGTTTAAGCAATGTTGATTGCTCAATAACAATTTTAATATCGCTTAGACAATGTTTAAATTACTAAAACATTTTTCATCTCGATCAGGTTAATATAAATTAGTACATACAATGTTTATTTCTCGTCGAGTTACGGTTTGTCTAGGTGTAGCGCCTGTACTATTAGGAAACTTATGATTTTGTAAGCTGTAATATTACCTTGTTTATAATTCAATACATTTTATCGAAATATGAGTGTTTTATTTCTTTACACCAATGTTAGTGGATCTATTTTACTCTGTAAAACCATATCGACGGTGAAGTACCATGAACTCCTAACTGACATTTTGACGATAGTTACATTTTTATGTAGATAGTCTTTAAACATAATCTGGCATTATTACTGAAGACACTGGTTTCATACTCATTTAATTTCTTCTTTTTTAATGTCTTCAGTAATGATGCCAAAATAAATTTACAGTGTATCTATATAAAAATGTAACTATCGTCAAAATGTCAGTTAGGATTTCATGGTACTTCACCGTCGATATTACGTTTGAGTTGTAATCTTTTTAAATCAGCTGACTGTCAAATAAATAAGATCTATTTAAACTTTGAGAATACTATCGCAACTAACCTCTACTAATACGATACTTCTGTCCCTGTTATACGAGAAAATCGACCGTAAGGTGAAAAAGCTAGACCTTTACTTTCGCAGGCGAATCTAAAAAGTCCTGGCAGACGGTGTGAATACTGTGGTATACTTAAAGAACAGATGCCTTACAAAGGCTTTGAGCGATGCTGTTCCGGAGAAACTTTGGACAGGAAAAGGGGTTATTCCCACATGTTGCCACCAATTTGTTACCACTCAAGTACTCGGTGGTAACAAGCGGGAATATTTTCCCCATTTGTTACCACTAAAATATTTGGTGATAAGATAACTACACTTAAAACATTTGGTGGTAACAGCTGGGAATTTTTATTCCCAGTAGTTAGTTACCAGTGGTATAGTCTTTACTATTTGAACTGAGCTGATCTTCTACACAAAGGCCATTGTTTGTAAACAATACCATTGTCTTTCTTTGTGTCCGTAACACCAAGCCGATTACATACAAAAAAGTTAGAACTACATTGAATGTACATTGAATTATCAACCCTACCCTCTTAGTCAGTAGGTTTAAAATGTAAAGTGTCAGGATACAGATATAAGTTTTGTGTAGATGATAGTATTGTGTAAAGAATAAGCACAGTTCAAATAATAAAGACTATAATAGGTCGGAAAAAAAATCCCAGCTGTTACCAGTGGTAACAACCCCAGGAAAAGATGTAGATGTAAGTCATCTTAAGATGTCTGGGCTATAAATTGACACCAAAACAAAAAATATGTTAATTTGACATGAAGACTGAAGCTTCAATATACATCATCTGAACCTTTGAAGTTAGTGTATCGAAGTAACACACTAATAAATTTTGAAGGGGAAGAAATAGAAAGATTTGTCAGTTATTCCAAAATCGTTACTTCTCAGTTGCTGAAATTCAATTGGAATCTAAGTTTCATAGTTTTTCTCCATACTAGGAATCAATTTAACAGTGTGCTTGCATTATTAAAGTAAGTAAGTATTACCTACTTTAGGTAACAATAACTATGCTCAACTCAAAACTTACCCCGTAAAAAAGCTATATATATGTTGATTGGGCTAAACCCAGGGCCCGTAACTTATGCCATCGTTAAGTGTAGCCATTATACAATAATTACATCAGACCGGCAACTAAATGTTTAACATGCACGCGGGCGCGCGGTGCGAGCTGAATTTTGATAATAGTGTAGTGACACTTTCGCTTAGAGGCGTATTCTGGCGGGCGAATTAAAGTTGTAATTGTAGTTTTTTTTATGGCATTGGAAGGCAAAGAGCACACAGGCCACCTGATGATAAATTGAAACTGCACTGCCAACCTTGAGTACCAAGATGGAATGCCCCTGTGCTAGTCATTTCACCGGCTGTCTTATCCCCAAACCGGAACACAACAATGCAAACACTGCTGCTTGGCGGTAGTTTAATGGATAAGATTATGGTACCAACCCGGACGGACCCTGCACAAGGTTCTCCCACAAGTAAAACGGCATCACGTAGAGATTGATGAATATATTAGAATATATTGTTTTTTTATTGCCATCGAGCAGAAAAACAGGCGGACGGCCCACCTGATGAGAAGTTGTTACCGCCGCCTATAGACATTTACAACGCCGGAAGCATTGGTAAGGTCCAAAAAGTTGGACCACTTAAGTGCTGTTAACTATACAATCAACGAAGTCGAGAAAAGTTCCGCTGTGCGACGAAAATTATCCCTACAATTGTATGGCTAACTAAAAATTCGTGTCACAACGGAAAAGTTTCATAGAATATTTAATTGAGTGAGTTAGCGTGACCGACTATTTGGTCCTTCCCCCAATGCGTCGCTGGTCTCGAAGAAATGTAATGAATGATACCCTTATTTAGCTTCATTTTTACATATGTTCACATTGTGTGAATAATTACAGTGCTGCCAGTTGCGGTATTGCATACACACCAATCCAGGGTTGTATCACTTAGGAGTCACCTGCCTACGAATCTAAGTTATTAGTAATATAATAATCGAAACATATCAGGATGTGGACACTTGTGGGAAGACCTTGTGCAGGCTCCGTCCGGGTTGGTCAAGTAGCAGTGTTCGCATTGTTGTGTTCCGGTTTGGGGATAATACAGCCGATGAAATGACTAGCATAGGGGCATTCAAACTTAGTCCTCAGGGTTGGCAGTGCATTTACAGTCTTGTGAATGCGAATGTCTATGGGTCACAGTTTCCACTTACCATCAGGTGGCCTGTGTGCTCGTTTGCCTTCCTATGCCATAAAAAAAGAGATACCTAGTCTCCTGATGTATAAATAACAAAAAAGTGTTGACTTGAGAATTGAGAACCTCCTCCGTTTTTTTCGTTAGTTAAAAATAAACTTGTTATTTGACATTTCGACCCTATTCGCAACCGTCACTACGAGAGGAGAGGCTTTTTCGCCCTAGATACGATTTGTTATCGTTTTCGCCGTGGACTAATATGTAACAAACCATCAACCCTAACCATTTGAAACTAAACTCTCACGATTAAAACTTCAACAAAATCGCTGCCCGATCGTGGTCAATCAGAATACCTCCACGCGTCAATTTAATAAGATGCTGTGGCCATTATTTAAGTACTGTCGTCCATCACTGGTGACCATTTGTCAGGGCAGTCCTCGAGGAGCCATACATCATGAAGGTCCTAGCTCTGGTGAGTGATTTTTAATTATTGGTTACGTTACAGGGTGGGGTTTTTAAAAGCGTTAAGTTGGGGCTATGAAATTATTGCTTTAGTTGGGTTAGTAGGTAATTAGGATAAGTAATTAAGAATGATTTTAATATATATATATATATATATATTTTATTACTTTACACTTAATCCCTTGTGTCCCGCCGGCAGTCATACCTGCCGGCCCAAAGAAGCGATGTGTCCCACCGGCAGTCATGCTTGCCACCACGTCATGATTCGATTTTCTGTCCTCTGTCTTTCATATTAATGCATAAATTCCCATGAATCGTATATCAATCGATTCAGTGTGAAATTAGCTACAAACTGACATCAACCAATCATAACACTTCAACGGAAAATAAATAAATATGGTCAGGTGAACTTCAGTCTACTGTCGTGAATCTTTGCGTGAGTGCGTGTGCAGTGTGACAAAAGTTCATTTTGGATTTAAGTTTTATTTTTTAGAATATATCATAAAGAAACAGAAAATTTAAAAAAAAACACTTATCGAGTATTTTTTTTATTAATAAGCTTATTTTCGGAAAACTGCCTCAGTTTAATTTTTCTCTAAAATCATTTGGCTACATACACTAAATTATGTATTATAAGGTGGAGTCTTGTAATTGCAACTGTCTGGTTATTGCAACTAATTTGAATAACTTCCTCTATGATCACTGTTTTTAACAAAGACAGGCGTGATATTGTTCTTCTATACTAAGAAATGCAATATCAAGCTTGTTGTTGTTCAAAACAGCGATGCTACAGGGAGTTATTTAAGTCAGTTGCAATTACCAGATAGTTGCAATTACAAGACTCCACCTTACCGCTAAACTTTTGAAATAATAATGTAGATTACATTTCCATCTTTCCAAAAATATACAATTCTATGTATAAAAAGTGTACGAGGAAGTGTATAGAGCGTATAAAGCAAATCAAGTCCTCAGCGCGGTCGGTATCTTAAAAAGCCGTGGGAAACAGTGGTATTTGAGCGCGCGTGGCTTGGGACACCAGGCGTACTACGATTAAAAGTTAAAACTAAACTTATTTAAATTTAAATTAAACTAAGCTACTCAAATTAAAATAAAACTAAGCTACTCAAATAGCAAAGATGTAACTCAAATATTAAAGATGTATATTTGGGTTGATTTTAATTAATTCAAATATCAGGTGAGAATTGAACTTGTTATTTTTTTTCCTTTGGTTAAAGTAAAGTTTTTTTTTTAAGGAGTTGTTGACTGTTTCAGTCTCTCTTAACGTATTAAAATTAGGTAGCCATTTTTTGTTATTAAGCGTGTTTTTTACCCGACTGCGGCAAAGCCCAAAAGGAGGGTTAGGTGTTTGACCTGTATGTATGTCAGACTCTATGTCCCCTCGTAACTACTAAACGGCTAAACCGCTTTTAATAAATTATACGTGGTTAGATTCATCTTAACCACTAGAGTGTCATCGGGTATTTTAGGCTGTCTATTAAAATGTTTGGAAATCAAAATGGCGGATTCTTTTAAAGTAAGTAGATGATAAAATCAAAAAATACTGTAGGGTTTTTAAAACTTGCATTTTATTCGATTTGTTTCTAAGTGCTGTTGTATTTGGGCCAGCTGGAGCTGGCAGTTCAAGGTTGAACGAAGTTTTTTAACTAAATAAAGAGAAAAAAAGCTCTAATGTTAATATATTTGAATACACTAAACTTACAGAAAACAATTGACAACAATTCATTTTGTGCTAAGGTAGTAAAATAAAATACCGTTTCTAGATTTTACGACTGCTGATTACAGTAAAAATATCTTTGGATTTTTTTATGCAGTAGTTTTTTTTATATTTAGGAAAAACAGTAAAAAAAGTTGGATTATGAATGTTAGGAATACACTTATTAGTGCCCTTAGTCCATTTATTACCAAAGGAATTCAAAAAAATATACAACTGTCATGTCATGTTGTCTGACGGATTACTTGATTCTAACGACACGCTTTCGATTCTACGCAAAACAGTTTATTTATTTTAATGGCGTCTACAAATTTCGTAATTAATTAAATTACGCAAAATAACAAATTTGTGAACGAACGGCAGCGAATGATTGACAAGTGAGTGACATGACATGACAGTCAGTTCTGTTTACGTTTAAAGTTACTTTAGGAGGCCATTTGCAACGTTAAAAGATGGCGGACGTGTAATCTGTTTTAGACTTTAATTTTTGGGTAATTAGGTGTTCAAAGTTCTTTTCTGATAGTGATTTGTACTTTTTATGCCTTTGTGTCGCACAGTGATTGAAGACTTGGACTTATTTCGTGTATCTGGCATCTTTCTTCTCGTTTCAAGTGGACTCGCAGTGGTGCAGAGGTTAAAACTATCTTGACCTCTGACCTACAAATCACCGTACAACGTTGCCCCCAATCTTCCTAGAGAAGATTGGATTGTGTTTTATTGCTATATTGTTTTATACTCATATAAACCTTGACACTGGCGAAATCACTTCACGTGGAAACGCCATTATCCCTGCGGTAGTAGCTGTTCAAGTCGCCGCGGGGGCAAAAAAAAAAAAAAGTTACTTTATTTTTATTTTATATCAGGCTAAGATTACGACATCAGTATTCCTAACTTTGTATATACGGTCTTTTTAATGACTATTTCTTTAATAAATTATTAACGACGAATTTAAGTAAAATAAAGAAAAACCAAGAAATACGGGTAGTCTAATTTTTAACCAGCTATTATAAACGCGAAAAAACAATAACGCTTTTTTTTTAAATGTTGTCAATTGTTTCAACAAATTCATTTATTTTTTACATTTAATTTTGTTTATTTCGAAGTGCTAATTTCAGCCAATAAGATTTCGATTTCCTACCTATCCATTTTACCTTCATTTGATTTTGATCGCTTAAAAAACAATATTTAAATTAAGAACGACCCTCACACTAAATCGTATTGACGGGCTCTGAAAGGGACGTTGCTCATTTCGAGAAGTGTTTTTATTACCAGACACATTCATTTATAAGGCATTGTTGAACACAAATACGTCACTCACGTGCTAAGCATGTTTCCAAACCTAGCTCAAAAAATTCAACATAATCCATAAGAACTAAAGAAAATCGTTAGCGTTATAGGCACCACAGCTCAAGGCGACTTTCGGTGTCGTTTGCGTTCAAAAGATTAACAGACATTAATTTGATTCCAGCTTACTCTGTTCACCATCCTCCAACATACAACAGCAACCATAGACATCCACGAGCTCGCAAACACAGCAAAAACCCAGTTGCAAGGTCTCCAAGAAACCGCCGCGTCAGAGATCAAAAAACTGGTAGACAACATAGACCCAGAAAAGGTGAAACAATTGGATGTCTTCCATATCATACCTAAGGTTACCAAGAAGGTTACGAAGATAATGAGTTTATTTGAGGGAGACAGTAAGGTGGAGACGTTGGTCTTCGACCCCCATCAGGGAGAAAGGTTGAGTCAGTATTTTCAACAACGCCATGGGTATAGAGGGAAAAGGCTAGTCAGTGCCTTGGGGGCGGGTTTGCCCTTACCTATGTTGCGAAGAATGGATGCGGCTTAAAAATAATGAATTTGAAGGAGGAGTTATTACAAAGGGGCACAATATGAGTAGGGAATGCAATTTAACCGGTTGTTAACCGATTTTGTATGAAAATAACCGGTAAAAACCGGTTAAAACTGGTTATTTGCATTCCCTAAATATGAGTGAGTTGCAAAAATATTATACACTATAGTTAAGGAATAAGACGGCTATGACTAATCTTTGTTACACAAAGTAAAAAATTAAGGATTGTAAAGGATTTTTTAATTGAGCCCTTAACTATGTACTATATTTTTGGAATTCACCTATATAACAGCAACTTACAGTACGCCCAGTTTCTTATGACTACACAAAGCGTCCAGTGGCGCCCTCATTAGGCTCGAAATATAATGGTTTTTCGTTGTACAAATGAAAACACAATGTATAGCATAATTATGACAAAGTTTCATAACTTTTAATTTTCCACCTTTAAAAAGGTGGCCATTATTTTCCGTTAAGTTACTCACTCATAGTTCTATTTTATTTCATAATATGTACAATAAAAAACCATCCTTCGATTTCAAGACAATAATAAAGTTTATAACGTTCCCTGTCCCCATTCAAGAGTACATTTTCATAGTAGTACTTCCAATGCTTACTTCTGTTTGTAAAGTTATGTCCAAAATCCCATTTAATTCATTGAACGTATTAGACAAAGGACAAAACTGCGTTCAAGAATCATAATGTGATATAATGTGACAGGGAACTTGTTAATAACGATTCGGCTGTCAATCACAGGCGCACGCGCCACCATTAATGGACAAGGACTAATGATAAATTGATCCTTATTTCACAGAAGATTTGAATTATTCATTTGTTTTGCAACAATCAATTTATGACCGTATGATCTCTGAATTAAGAGTGAAGTGTCCATTATTGGTGCCTATCAGCAAGAAGTGTCCAACGCTGGTGCCGTCACCATATTTGTCAGTTATGTTGTGTATCATAGAAATAAGAAGAGAGTACAAAACTGTACTTTCCCATAACCATTCTTCTGCCGCTTTAAGTAAGTACAAACGAAATAAACTTGAAAGACTGTCAAAATATATTAAGTAATTTTTTGTATAATATGTAACAATAAAATACTTTATACGAAAGTTGTTTTTATTTCCTATGCTTTACAACGGTTCTTAAATCGTAAAATATCAGAAATTTGTAGTACCTAATGTTGTTAAAGAAACGTATTTTTTTTTGGCATACAATTGAAACAAGCAAATAACATCAATATACAAGTTTATTACAATACGTATTTATAATTATAACATAACACAATTACTTCTCAATATTTAAATCTCTTAATAAATTATCAAAAATGTCGTCCACATCATTCTTGGGCATCAAGTCATCTCTAAGTAGACCGTTCTGGAATTCCCCAAAGTCATCGGCCAACCCAAGCTCAGTCAAAAGTGTCAAATTGTCAGTTTTGTCTAAGTTGTCAGCCTTGTCGAAATTGTCGGACGTGTCAAACCGATAGTCCATGTCAATGGAAAGTAGACTCTGCGAGGAGTCCGTCGTGTCTTTGTCTTTGGCTTGTCTTCTGTTGACAGCCGTGTCTTCGTCAACGTCGTGATATTCTTGAATTTCCTTTGCATACTCGATTTCATCTTCTTCTTGAGCGTCCTAGAAAAGAAAAGCGTATTGGTCTAAATATATAAAACATTACAGTGACAGACTTACTGACTGACAAACCATACGAACAGCTTAAATTGCTGGTCCTACGGGCTTACAATTTGGAGAGGCCATTTGTATTCTATGGGTTGCACTAAGAAAGGATTTTCCAAAAATCTACCCCTCAAAAAGTAGGGAGAGTAGTGGGAAACTAATTCTGCGCGTACGAAGTCGCGGACGTTCTCTAGTATTGGAATAAATGACAAAGATAAGTATTGCACAATTTATTTCTTCAACAAAATTCCTCTTTTATATGTTTGGCTTTTTTTAACCGCTAGATATGAACATAAAATTTAAGTCTTTCATTCCGCATTTGCGATTCTCAGTGTTGCAGAGGCCAATAGTGTAAATAAACAAATTAATAATTAAGATTTTAATTGACAAATATAATTGTTATTTAAACAGTGTCACCTGTATAATCTGAGCGGTCGACTTGTACTGGAAGGCATTCTGCGATAAGTCCACCTCTACGGGGAAAAGCTTCGCGTTTTCTTTCAGATGTTCCACAGTTTCACTAAAATAATATAATAAAAATAATTGTAAATTGTCGATCACAAAAATTACGACAGACGAGTTAGGCATTGAGTTACATCTAATACAATATTAATCTGAATATATCAATAGGTACCTATCAACAGTGGACCCGATTCTACAGTGGCCTCTAAACTTCCTAATGTTATTTAGGTGTCGCTAAAACACTTTGCTATTCTATGAGCAGCTGTTATTATCAAATGACAGCGCCATGACAGCGCTAATTTGAATCTGACGCTTCTTATTTTAGGCGGTCTTATACATTGTCAGCTTGACATTCTGGAATAGCACTGATTAAATCTGCCGTCTAAACTATGTCTTAAAATTAGACAATCTAGTTTTAGTTAGTTTTAGGCTATTTAAGCGATGTGCACGTAGAAGCGGGTCCAGTATTATACTATCCGCAAAATTAAGTGGCGAGTCGCTCAATAAACGTCAGTTACCTTTATCGACATTCCATTTTGTGCCTACCACTACCTTCACAATAGTGAACAATAGTTGCACGGCTCGCTACATAAGGCCGTTCAGGTGCGAAAGAGATAGCATGATTCCAATGATTTATGAACAGACTTGTCACTTAATTTTGCGAGTATATTTTCTCTTTTGGTGGTAAGGAAGCCCTACTCTTCCAGCTGATACTTACTTGTGGTAAACAGCGAGCCCCTGTATGAACCGGCGAAGTTGGAACGCCACGTCCTGGGTTTTCTTGTTGTCCAGCAGTTCCAGCTTGACCAGCACGTCCGACCTGAGGCGAGCGAAGCGCGCTCTCGCGTCTTGCCGACACCTTAGGATCAATCTGACGATACGAGCATACCATTGTTATGCATTGTTTATGTGTAACAAGTAATATCAGATGAGTTATTATGACATAGCTCTATTCTATAGTTATTATGACAGAGCTAAGTTATATAGCTCTGTCCTTTTCTCGCAGCGTAAAATGAACTGCATAGCTACGTCATAATAACCCCCAGGTTTTTTTTTTTTTTTGAAAGAGGTGGCTGACGAGCAAGCGAGCCACCTGATGGTAAGTGATCATCGCGACCCATAAACACCCGCAACACCAGAAGAATCGCAGGTGCGCTGCCGGCCTTTGAGAAAAGAGTAGGCTCGTTTTAGGTGTGATAAGGAACCTGGTATAACACAAGTTACAACCCCCTGGTCGGCCCGGAGCCGTTTTGTGGCATCACAAAACGCAAAACCTTTTCCCAGCTAAACGACCTATACAAATCTAGGGCGATCGAGCTGTGGAAGTCCACAAAAGGACAAAACCACTCGAAAACACTAATTAAAGGGTTCAAAAGCAAGCTCTCCAAAGAGATTTTACAACTCAAAAGAGAAAAGTCTTGCGCAGTGACTAGGATCCTAACTGGCCACTGCAAACTGAACAGACATCTGTTTCTAATGGGTATGAAACAAGACGCGACATGCAGATTCTGTCAGGAGACAGAGGAGACAGCAATGCACATCCTCTGTTCCTGCGGACCACTAATGCGCAACAGAAGTATCCACCTAGGGCGACATATAATAGACCCACAAGAGATACAACTACTCACTGCCCAAAGCATCTGGAAATTCCTGGACGCAACGGGCCTTTGCGGTGAGCTCTAAAACAAAGGGCTGCTACAAAAGATCAGCAATAGTCGAAGTGGCTCACAAGGCCCACCTCAACCCCCCCCCCCCCCCCCAATAATAATAACACAAGGTATAAAATTAGTGTGTGTAATCTGCCATGATTTCACTGAACCCCATAGGAAGACCAGCGCTGGCAGCATTACGCAGAGTTGGAACCATTTCGTGACAACAGGGATTCTAGCCGAGATGCATTACGCTTATAGCGTTTCTATCCATTTCGTTTTTAAACCAATCGCGTCACCGGTAGATGACGTGATACGACACGTGATCTACCGTGATGCGATAGGTTTAAAAACGAAACGATTAGAAACGCTAGTTAGCGTAATTCAACTTGGCTCGGTCCTTTTATTTATGTTAGTAATTTATTTCGTTTTGTTTGTCTGTTTGTCACGAATAAATCTTTTTTCTTTCTTTCTTCTTTCTTTTAATAGCCAAATTTTTCATCGAATTTCACTTCATTGATAGTAATTTTTCTGCTACAGTCCTGTTGTTTTCAGGTTCTTAAACATTAATTACGTACATTAGGTAAGGTTAGACTTGTGACTATCACTAAATCTAAACTCATGCACCTAGAAAAGCCTGTGGATGAAATGAACATTCTGTGAAGTGATGTTCTATGAAATAAGTGTTGACAAAACAAGGGAAATCCATTTTTAACGGAATGGAGAAGGCAAATCAGCACACAGGCTACTAGGTAATGGTAAGAAAGATCTGAGACCGTAAATGCGTGCTGCCAACACTGAAGTACCTACAAACTACTAAGATTGAATTCTTCTGTGCATTTGATTGGTTGTCTGTCTTATTCCCACCCGGGGACATATGCGAAAACTGTTTGGTGGTAGGTTAAAGGGGTGGGGACCTACACAAGGTCCTATGACACTAGTGTAAGTTTTGTATTAGTAGGTACAGTATTTTTTATTATTATGGACGGACTTACCTAGTATACTTAGTAACTTAACTATAATTTTGGATGATGTCCGATGTCCAATAAATTGTAACATTTCAAAATGTTACAGTTAAAAATTACAAAATATGGAAAAATCCATTAAAAAAATACAGCACTTGTGTCCTTTTCGTTACCAAATTAATAAACTTACCGATACTCATAGTTCCCAGTTTCAACCCTGTACAAGGGTTCTTGCAACGCATTGTATCCATATTCTTCATCGTCCATCTCTTTTACTTTAAGACAATAGGACAAGTACTCAAACTTGGTGTCGGCATACTTGCGTATGGTCAGCTTTGTGTCCGGTATAGCTTTGGTAAGGTATGTGCCCATGTCTGATAAGATCTGGAGACAGACGCCATGTTTTTAAACTTTTTACAAAGGCGAGATTACAACGCTGTTTAATTTTGGTTAAGTCAGGGTAAATCAATAATCAAGAAAAACCTGTTGTTAACTGGTTCTAAACTGTAAACTTTTCAGGACGTTTTTAAAGTTGATTGTATAGAACTCATTGGGTTAGGTGTGTTTAATGACAATCCCGAAAAGTTTAAGGTTTAAAGTTTAGTCTTATTCATTTTAAGCGTAACCTAATTTACATAGTGGGGTGCGATTTTGTGAATTAAAAACATTAAGAATACAAGCTAGCGCGGCGCGGCTCAGGCCTGAAATATGCGTTTTCCTTAAATGTATTTTTCCCAAAATGTCTGTTTTCCATAATGTCAGCACGTCTTTTGCATAATATCAGCTTCTTATAATGTATGTCTCCAAGAATGTCAGTTTTCATATAATGTTCGCTTTTCAGAAAGAGCTTATTCTCAAAATGTCTGCAACCTCAAAATATCTGCCTTCTTACAATTTTGCATTCCAGAAATGTCTTATTCCCAAAATGTCTGCAATCATGAACGCCACATTTACACCTAAAATATATTTATTTTAAAACGAAATTTTTATAATTTTCGTCGTTGGCGGGTAAAGGGTTAGGGTCAGCGTCAAAAGTAACTGATCACTTCAAGCTACTTTTGTACTTTATCGCATTAACAATCTTGTTCGACATTGCTTATGTGACAGTAAAGCGACAAGGTATTTAAGGGGGTCCGTTCATTTGACCGAAATACGTTTGGCCGAATGAGTCGTTTGGCAACTGTTTCATTTCCCAACCCGCATATATTTCTGTAACTGTGAATATTTCAGGATTTATTTTTGTACCATTGTGTAGACTATAGGTTAGGTTAAGTTAGCTATTTTAAAAAAAAACTGAAATATTTACAGTTACAGAAATATAAGCGGGTTAGGAAATGAAACAGTTGCCAAACGACTCATTCGGCCAAACGTATTTCGGTGAAACATTAGTGAACCGTATTTAAGTGATCAGTTTCTTTTGGCGCTGACTGTACGAAATAACTACGAAACTAAAACGATATAATTATAATATATTTGAGTCCTAAGTAGAACTGAATTTTTAAACATTATATTTTTCGATTGCATTTACCATCTCAACCCAAAATTTACCAAAAATTTGTATAATTATTCTGTCAACATTTTACGTAATGCTGATGGTTGCTGCCTTGGATATAAGCAATCATAAGCATTAGTAACTTCATCATGTCGTCGATATTTCCGAAACACAATCACGACTTCTTCCCAGCAATCGTCAAAATGTAAGTAATGGATTGGTTTTAGAAGAAGTCTTAAACATCTCTCTCTAAAATTTATCAAGCAAAGGCAGAAATTTGGAACTGTAGGATACGTAGCGTTACCACGTCTAGCCTTAATAATTTCCATCTTCGCATTCAGCTCCGTACGAAACTGCCGAAATTCTTCATTGTCAACAGTAAGTATGCCAAGCAATTAACCCTTTCCATTTAGAACATTGATTTGAAATAAAGCAGACATTATAGGAAAACAAACATAACAAGACGATAGCCTATATAAAGAAGTGAACATAACGGAAAAGCAAAACTTATGGTAATGCTAATATTATAGGAATGTAAACATTGTGAATAGACGACTTTCTGAGACTGTACACATTTTAAATAGCAGTAATTTTGAGAAAACTGACAAAATAGAAATGCTAACATTGTGAGAACGCAGACGTTTTGAGAATTGTACATTTTAGGAAAACGCATATTTCAGGCCTGAGCCGCTAGCGCCTACACAACTAATTATTTATCAGGCTGTAACAAAAACCTTGTTTAATTATGAAAACCTATACATTTTTTTGACTTAGAAGTATTTTCTCTTGCATCATCCTAGTGGTCAATTAAACTTTGTATAAATATTTTACAGTGTAATTAATACTGATCACTCACCGGTTTCAAAGCTTTCAGCATCTTTATCCCGTCTCTCTCCAACAACCTGTGGTAGTTCCCGAACTTCGAGAAAGCTTCCGAAGCTCTCGCTTGCGGTTCCCTCACCCCTATCCCGGAAAATATGTCGCCGAGAGACTTGTAGGTTTGGAGTAGATCGAAGTATGACTTCAGCATTCTAGGAAAAGCAACAGGTTTAAATTTATTTGTAGATTATCAAGGATAATCAGTGTACAAAAAAAACTCCTCGATAGCTGGTTTGCTAACTAACACAGAGTCCAGATACTTGAAAGTAAACACAATGTTCCTATGAAAAACCTCTTTGGCTATTGGTTGGCTAAATTGGTTATGTAAGTAATTGAGCAAATGCTAGTTCCTAGTAATTTTCCCATTATTTTACTCATAACTTTAAATGCACAACCATTTAAAATCAATTACATCCATGATGATTTATACTCGCATAAACCAATCTCCATTCCCTTCCCCGTAAGCGTCTGAAAAATACTCGACACATCGCAGTTTAAAAATGATCAAAATAAATGGTATGTAGGTTACGCACGCTAATTCTGAACTAATGCTACAAAATGCCGTCGTGCCATCTAAACTACAAGCTATTAATGGTTCTCACATCATCCTTCAACTCGTTTAGCTTAGCTACGAGAGCATCATTAAAGTGTCATCACGGAAACCCTGGACATCTCCCAAGGCGTCTGCGGGCTCTTAAGCAATTGTTCTCTGCTACCCAGTGCAGGATTGGGCTTACCCAATTGCTTTTGGGTTCCAAAATAATATTCCTATACTAGTAGAGGGTTCACTAATGTTTCACCGAAATACGTTTGCCCGAATGAGTCGTTTGGCAACTGATTCATTTCCTAACCCGCTTATATTTCTGTAACTGTAAATATTTCAGATTTTTTTAAAAATAGCTAACCTAACCTAACCTATAGTCTACACAATGGTACAAAAATAAATCCTGAAATATTCACAGTTACAGAAATATATGCGGGTTGGGAAATGAAACAGTTGCCAAACGACTCATTCGGCCAAACGTATTTCGGTCAAATGAACGGACCCCCTAGTAGAGTTTTATTTTTATTGCCATCGACGGACAAACAGGCAGACAGCCCACCTGATGGGTAGCACCGCCGCCTATGGACAATAGCAACATTGCAGCATGCTTCTCCAGCCTCTGCTGGTTTTGAAAGATACTTTTGAATTCCATGTGGTGGCAGAAGCTTGCGCAAGGCCCATCTACTTTAATCCTTTTTTTATGGCTTGTTGAAGACAGACGAGCACACAGGCCACCTGGTGGCAAGTGGGATCTGTGACCCATAGACAACTGCATTCTCAAGACTACAATCTTAAGACTGCAATCTTAGATGCCAAATGCATTTCCAACCCTGAGGACTAAGATGGAACGACTCTATTAATTTCACCGGTTGTCTTATCCCTACATCGCGCATCGGAACAATACATTGCGAACACTATTGTATGGCGATGGGTTAAAGGGTAAAACGGCGGTAGCGACTCGGTCGGACCTTGCACAAGGTTCTACCACCACAAAGTCTACCTCCAAGAAGTAGCATTCGCAGTGTTGTGTGGATGTAAGACATCTGGTAAAATTGTTTATATTGTCTATGGGCCTCAGATCTTACTTACAATTAGGTGGCATAGATACGTGCTCGTGCTGTTTTGTCTCGTTCATGCCATAAAGATGCAGAAAAAACTAGCACTAATATCATACAATACCTTTTAGCATGCTCCACAAGCCTCTTATAAGTGGCCTCTGTATCCCTCAACTCATCCAACTTGGCCACGAGGGTATCATTGCAGAGGATAGCTCTGGACAGTCCCAGGGCATCAGCTGCTCCTGAGGACATGTTCTCCACCAGACGGTGCTTCATCTTCTTCATGATGATGTCCAGGCACTTGCCCTGCCGAGGATCGGCGTGGAGCTTGTTATAGTTTATTGTTACTTCATCCTGGAATTGTGCGCCAATACCTATTTTAGTTAGACATTCAACAAAGAAAAAATATTATTTAAAAAAAACATTTTCAGGACAAGCTTTTGTTGCCGACTGAACATTTTTTTACCAAAATCTTTATCTGCTTATCAGGGCCGAACTATTGAATCCTAACACAGTGGATCCACTTTAAGAATAGCTGAGCACCAAAAGTGCTCTGGTCTAAAAAGATACGACAACATTTGGTGTGTTGTGTTAGGACCTTGTCCAGAGTCCGTCCAGATCGCAACCGCCACCTTGTACTTAACATACCGTCATGCAGCAAGTGTTCCCATTGTTGTTCCGGTGTGGAGATAAGACAATTGATGAAATTACTAGCATAGAAGTCATCCTTGTCCTTTGGTTTAGCAATGCATCTGTCTTCCTAGGATTGCAATCTTGGAGGATGCAATTATGTATGGGTCTCAGATCACACTAACTATGAAGCTGCCTGTGTTCGTTTGTCTTTTTCTTACCATAAAACAGATTTTTATATTTACCTTAGCAGCTTGTATCATCTTGGCCACTTCTACTTTAGTTTTCCCTTTCACCGTCTGCCCGTTAACTCCCACCAATTCATCTCCGCTCTGAAGAGTACCATCTTTGGATGCTGGAGTGTTGTCGAAGATCTGAAATTAATCATCGTACTGATTTATTTCTTAGGTATCCCAAAGAAAATAATGAGCACTTTAGTGATATGTTCATTCATCATCAGTTCAGCTGAAAACTTCCCTGGCAAAGGCCTTCCAATGTTGATATGCAACGAAGAATCAAAGAGCATGAACAAACATGTAGATAGCTATACTTGGTAAATTTTGCTGGTCGAGCATGAAAAGTATCTATGTGGATAACCATCGAATAAGCTTCTATAGTTATGGCACGATGCCCTGTCTCATTATTAAGGGTTGAGATAGGCCTTGTGTGCCGCTTCGACTATTGCTGATCTTTTGTTTAGAGTTCACCCCGCAAAGGCCCGTTGCATCCAGGAATTTCCAGATGCTTTGGGCAGGGTGGAGTTGTATCTCTTGTGGGTGTGGCCTGTCTTACCTGCACTATATACAGGCAAGGGCATAGCGGAGCGCCCCCACCAATGCTGATGCCTATTAGATTTTTCTCATCTTTGGCTAGCACTACACTGCCTGAGGTCACTGTCATGCCCCTGAAATATTTAACGACATAATTAAATCAATACTTAGCTACAGCTATTATTGCCGAACATTATTTATGGATTTTGCTGATAAAATATTTACTCCACTAGGTACTATTTTGGAAAATAAATCGTGTTACTTACGCTTTAAGTGGCAAATAACTATAAACCAGAGGCCTACTTAGAAAATCGAAGTTATGTTAGCTCCATCCCTTTCGTTCGATATAGTCTCGAATGACGAGTGACAAGGATGGTAACATCGAACTTCGATTTTCAAAGTATGGCCTCAGGCTGTCATCGGGTACGTAACATCTCGCTATTCGTTGAAATGTTCTTATTGTAACATAATTAGCTATGGTGTTATCCTGAACTGAAAGTGTATGCTGAACTCTTCGTATGCGGGAGGGATTTTTTTTTATCGGAAACTTTGGCCAGTTTGTACCAGTGTGTATCGAAGTTTAGAATCACTGTCTAAGACCGACCCAAAAGTATAAATTTCACTTATTGACTAATTTTGTGCGGTATCTAAACTAAGATACTAAATGGGATGGGTGATAAGGTGAAAAAAAAACAATTTGAATTTTGGAATCGTGTATTTTAGGTAAACAAAAGACAATTTAGCGAAAATCCTCTAGCCACTACAGCACACCTGAAAACAAAACACACCTAGCGTTTTGATCTAAATTAGTAGTAAAAAACTTGTTACAACATAATTCTTTGCTTTTAGAACCGCTTCTCACCGGGACACCCGGCAGCGCAACTGGTCGCCGCCATTAACAAAATATACAGGGTGGAAAGTTGAGATGGGGCATTAAGGGCAGCTACCAGAACCCTTGCTACTTTGGATTTGCCCTACTACTTAAGTTCTAGTACTCGTCTCAGTTGGTCTCAAATAATGTTTTAATTCTTATGAGAAATGGGATCGATTGGCATTAAAAAAAACTCATTTCTGTCGATTTTCTCGCTGACTGTACCTTTTATCAAAAATCTGTGAATGTCGATTGTCATCACTGAAAAAGTTGGGTGAGGTCTCCTAAGATCATTTTCGTGTGGCAGCAAGGGTTCTGGTAGCTGCCCTTAATGCCCCATCTCAACTTTCCACCCCGTATACAGTCCTATGGAGGGTATCTCTGCTTGTTTGCGCGCATCATACATACATCGCGACCATGCGCCGCCACGATGTCCCAGGGAGATGAGGGCCTTAAACGTAGCCTGATTTGAACAAATACTGCTCTATTTTATTGTTCTATGGGGATACCTACGTATTTTTCTACGTATATAGCAAAACAAACACAAACAATGTAACAGAACTCACAACAGATCCTGATGCTCTATCATATATCGTTCTCGTCTCAAATCGTTGAAAATGCATTCCGTGTTCTGGTATAGCTCTTGAAATTGAAGTAGACTGGAATCAAACAAGTCATATATATACACATCTCATGCGAGGTAAGTAAGTATAAATATCACAGGGTTAAGGTGGAAGTTATACAGATTGTTTATACGTCACACACACAGAATTCAAAATTACGTCTTGCAAAGGTCAAGCCAAACATCAATTTTTATTTATGTGCTTGGTATCAGTAAGACCTAGTGGTGATTTAATCGTTTAAATCGACTTCTCGGTAGCACAATCGCCACGTCTTCTGTCAATTGCTTGCCTTATAGTACGACCTTACAGAAGCACGTGGAACTAACCCCATGTGCTTCTGTTCAGTCCACGAGAGAAAATGGGCAATACCATGGCAGAGAGTAACATAAGTTACAGTGCTTGTTTTTTAAGTTATATTGCAAAATGGCAGAATTCATTTATCTCTATATTACGTGTTTAAATTTATATCTAGAAAAATATTAGCATTAAAAGTATAAAAATCATGCATTGGAATTACCCAAATGCTCTTTAACCGAACAGTTGTCTTCGCGTGTGTATCCATGGACTTATTTCTTCAATAAGTCCATGGCGATGGCAATTATCTATAAATAACTCGACTTTGGCAAAATACACCTTAACAGGAGTGACACCCATTACGTAATTCTCATTTAATTGCACGTGTCTCATTCATTTAAGTCATTTCTCCTTGGTTCGCCTCTCCTTTTTTTACGACGTTTTTAAGGAAAAGATCTTGTCGTACCAGACAGGGGGCCCATTTCTCAAAAAGTATTAGTCATTTACGAGACAAAAAACTAGTATTATTAGACTAATACGCTTTGGGGAATGGGCCCTAGGAGTCTAGTAATAATAGTAAATATGCAGTAGGTACTCAAATTAAAATATTATGTAGTTCGGTACTCACTCTTCCTCTGTTTCCGGCACATTTTCTTGCACCGTCGACATTTTATTCACGGTTGCACTAAATTAAAAAGTAATAACAATATTTCAATTCGTTATCATCGTTTAGTTTCACGCAATTGCTATTCGTATTATTTCTTACCTTTCGTCGATAGAAACTAAAAATTGCGAGCGAGTTTGCTTAGCTCGTCCCGGTTGTGTGGAGATTCTAGATTAAACAATAATAATAAACAAAATGTAAAATAAAGTATCAGCCTAGAGCTAAGATTGGGATTAGGTTAGGTTGTGTGAGATTGTTCTGTGATATTTAATATTATTTTCAACAGACCTACAGTTTTACCAGACATTGGTATTAAAATGCCTTACGAAAAATACATATTGAAAACTGTATTTAAAAATATAAAAAACTACGGCGATTCTGTTGTGGTAAGAGTAGTTTTGTTTGATTTAATTTTATTAGCATTTTATGATTCTTATAAAATTATAATTGTTAAAAAACATATAATAAAAAACAATCATACGAATACTATAAAACAAAAATTACAGAAAGTAGTCTATCTTCACTGTGTCTACATTCTACTCACAAATTGTCGACCACTTCAACAACACATAATTAACCTAAAACAGTATAAATATTTACGCAAAAAATATTTACATTTTGTCTTCAAACATGCTTTGCGTCATGTAGGAGTGCAATACGGGATTAATCCTCGGGTTGAAAGGAAATATTGAGTTATACTGCCACGTCATACTCAAAACACAAACCAACTCAAATAAATGACAAAACTCTGCAACACAAAAGGAAGTCGACAGATAACTATAACAGATAACAAAACCGGTTTGAATTACTATCGGTATACGTACATTTTGTCCTCCTCAAAGAAATAATCATCGTCGTATTCCTGCATTTTGCTAAAACACTGTTATCACTAAAACTCTTATACGTAAATGTCAATTGTCAAGTTTGGCAGAGTTATTGATTTTCTCTGTTTGTATTTGCGCGGTGGCCATGTCGGAAACGGAATGGTTTCAGCCAATCAGGGGCGAGGAATAAAAGGCGGGAAAGTGTAGAGGGTTTTGGGTGCGTTCAATTTTGTTTTCAATTCTCATGCTCTTAAAATGTTTCTTTAGTCTCTGCATATCGGGACAAAAGCTCCTTAATAATCCTTAGGTATTAAAGTTGTTTTTTTAATTTACTCTGGAAACCCTCAAACATCCAATTTGTAAATGGAACCTCAAAATTACAAAAAAAATATCGTGAAACACGATTAATGATTAAGAATGTGAATATGAATATGAATATATCTTTTGAGGTTATTTCCATGCCCTAAAAATTGTCTATACACAATGACGGAAAATGGCGATAATCCTCCATTCACAAACATTATGAATTGTGAATTATCGTTATTGGTTGTTTAGAGGTTTCCAAAGTAAATAAAAAATAAACTTTAATCCCTAGAGATTAATATGTAGCTTTAGTCCCGATATGCAGACATTAAAGTAACATTTTAAGAGCATGAGAAGTGAATAAGAGTTTTTTCAATTTATACTTCGATAGGATATTTTGACGAGTATTTTTCACTATTTTCCCTTCTCTCTTTGCAATAATATGTAGGGTAAAGTCACGAGTGGTCAGCCAGGGACCAGTAGTCGACCTTATATGAGTGCGAGGAGTGGGAAATATTCTTTCGTACTCTTCCTACTCATTCAAAGTATAGGCAGAGGCCGACTACATGTCTCTGGCTGACTACTGGTGACTTTACCTTACCTAGTAGGTAAACATTTAAAGTCACTTTGCTTGACTATGGATGCCTTACCTTTTTCACTCGTCACGGACGTAAGACTAAATGAAATGTAGACAACGCAACTATCAATTTTATTTTTAACGGTATGAAAATATATTTTTCATCACACTTGCACGTAAACAGTATCTAAACATACAGGTTAACTTGGCCGCAATGCCCCATATAAAACCCTCGACCTTTTTTTTTACCATGAAACCCAAGGTCGGTAAGTAATTTTTTTTTTAAATTAAACCACAGCACACATGTCATGCAAGTTCAAGCAAAGAGTTTACACGCAATTGAAAAATTGTCTTAAAATGTTATTTAAACAGGAATTTCATTGCAATCTCGCTACATGTTACTAAAATACTCAATTAATGTTCTTAATAATTGATTTTAATAGTTTTCTGTATCAAAACGTCGTTTTTTTTTACACTCCTTCAGGGCTGTATGTATACCTACGTAAGTATTTGCCCTTAACATTTCTGAACGAAACATTTGTATAATCTGTGGAGTCCGCCCGTCATCCGCTTAAAAAAAGTTCAAGTAATTCGTAATAATAGTTGTGCTGACTTGTGTATTATATTATAAGTTTTATCTGCTCTATAATTTTATTTATTTACTCGCAAATGTGATGAAAAACATTGTATGTTTCACGGGCGGTACAGGAATTACGTACCTCGACTCAGAAAGCCCTCAGTCTTCGACTTCGGGCTTCTACTAGAGCCTCGATCGTAATTCCTTACTTACCGACCTTAATACACAATGTACTATTAAAAGACAATGTTAATAAAACAGACAAGCCTTCTAACGTTGTTTTTAAATTATATTATTTACGATCAAACCTTGTCTGCAGAGCATTCGATTTAGAAAATATTAAGCACATTTAAAAAGTCTCTTTTTTAGTATGAGTAATATAATTTTCAAATAGTTAAGATTGTAACCAGAAAAACTGAACCAACGCTTTAGTTTGTGCAAATTAGTTCCAACTAACTTGACTCGTCTACCTAAAAGTTGTAAGAATAAACAAACTTTGAACATTCCAAGATCAAAATGAAGTAAGATAAAATGACCATAGTTATGCAGAAAGAGACCAGAGCCATTTTTTCGCAAAATGAGTTAGGTATGCCATCGTGAACTAGATTTTTCAAACTATATTCTGGTGAAAGCGACTTATTTTTAGCACGTCATTCCATTGAATTATACAATTATGTATAAAACGACCAATAACGAAATTTGCGTTCTATAATGTCGAAAGCAGCCAAACTAATTGATTTAGACTATTTGGTCCGTTAAAAGACTATATTTTTAATCTGCAGAACACAGCTAATCTGCTATCGGTCAACTAGTCGGATTATACAATAAACAAAGGTATCAAGTGAGCACATTATTTAATCTGCTTAAAACGACCAAGCAGATAGTCGGTTTCAGCAATTGATGTTTTTCGTTCTACCCCATGTTTGGTCGTTTTCGCAGAGTGCCCGTACAAATTTTGCTGTCACTTTCTTCTTATTAGTAATGATCGACGCAACAGTGTGCAACAGTTCTGCGTTTTCCATTCATCCATCCAGTATTGTAATCAGCATAAGTCGACTAGGGTAATAGATGATTACGATCTGCATATAGCTCTTTTTATAAAAATACAAGTATGCAATATTATATTCAGCATAAGTCAGCCAGAGTAATGGTGAATTATGATCGAAAGCAGGATATCAAATATTAATTCTACAGAAAACGACCAACTACTTTGTTTTTTAAAAAAACCTACGAAAACCCCGATTTATTTGTATAAAATACACTAAATAAATTGCATTAAACTATATTCTACCAATTTCAGTTATTTCTTTTTAAGAAAACATAAAAGAAACTAAAAAAAATATTTTTTTACCTTAAAACGGCTGTATCTCGAAACCGGTTTTTTATTCTTGGTCTCTTTCTGCATAACTATGGTCAAATAAGGTATTAGACTGCTGAGTTTCTTGCGGCGTTTCTTCTCAGCAGTGGTCTCCTCTTGTGAAGCGCTGGTAGATTCTTGACGTGTAAAAGTGCCGGTGCGGCCTACTTACTGAATAAATGTCTTTATCTGTATCCATCAGTGCCCTTGAGAAACTGGTACGCATTTGTGAGAGGTACGCGGAGTCCCATGGTCTAAGGTATAATGCCGCCAAGAGTGAGCTGCTTCAGTTCAAGGCCGGAAGCAAAACCTACTCTATTCCGCAGGTAAAACTGAATGGCGCTCCTCTGAGGCAGATCTCTCGCTTTAAATATCTTGGTCATTGGGTCTCCGAGTCTCTGTCTGACGACCTGGACATAGAACGAGAGCGTAGGGCGCTGGCGGTCAGATGCAATATGGTGGCCCGCAGGTTTGCAAGGTGCTCTTATAACGTGAAATTGACGCTTTTCAGAGCCTTCTGTCAGTCGTTCTACACCTGCAGCCTGTGGGTTAACTATACGCAAAAGGCTATCAGTGCCTTACGAGTTCAATATAATAATGGTTTTAGGATGCTGTTGGGGCTGCCACGATTCTGCAGCGCATCAGGGATGTTCGCAGAGGCACACACTGATGGCTTTGCGGCCATTATGCGCAAAAGAGTTGCATCCCTCGTGCGGAGGATTCGGGGCAGCCCAAACAGCATACTCTGCACCATTGCCGACCGATTCCAGGGTCGTTGCCAGGAGCACTGGAATAATATGCACTGCTTACATTAGAATTGACATGTTTTTTATTTATCATTACTTATTATTTTCTGTACTAACATTAGACTTAAGCCAACTATGTGTATAACTAACAAATATGGACATGTTTCTGAAATAAATTATTTGATTTGATTTGATTTTATCTTTACTTACGAGTATTTTAAAACTCTTGAACCCTTTTTTTAAACTTGCTTATGTACCTTACAAGACAAGTAAGTACAAGTAAATAGCTTTACATAAGTAGTTCTGTTATTTGTAGTGCATTGGTTCGACGACCGCCTAATTTGTAGCAGAATAATCAGCGTTTAAACGGAAATCGGATCGGAACAGAGCACCTTGGCCTCGTTTTGAGGAAATCTTTAGAAACTAATATCGTAGGTCGAAATAGCAAGCAACAAAGCGTTCTCCAACACATTATTCATAATTTCGAAACATAGATTAACAAAATACCTAATTAGTAACTCATTTTCGCCAATGCCGTTTACGTAAACGTTGGATGGAAATTTACACTTTTGGGGACACATTATAACTGTGGCGTTTTGTTGCTAACCGTTGTATGAATAGGACGTTTTCTCGGTCCACAGCTCCACGCTCTTAACGTAATCCGGGCATTAAGGGTTAAGTAACCCGGTTACTTTATACGTAAGCTTGATATAAACGTGTTGTATGTATCAGTCTGTGGCTGTGACGCGTGCGATCCGGTTCAATATGAAGCGGTACATTGTGAGTGCGATTTTATTTTAAAAGTTACGAGAAATTAAAAAGTGGGAAGTGTTGTGAACGCGTCTTTAGCGGATATTTTTTTAATTGAAAATCAGGCAAGGATTCACACAATACAGCCAAGGGTGAAGAAAACATAGCCATCCGGTTTATTATGGGGAGAGTCCTGGAATTACCAAAATAAAATCCACAGTAACTACTAAACTCCATAACTGTACTACTAAAGCTCTTTCAAAGAGACAACTATAATAAGTTGTAAATTATTTTTTCGTATCCAATTACAATTACAAGTAGGTAGAAACATACTTTTGTGTTCAACTGCATTGCATCTTTTGATACAATAAAAAAGAAACAGGTTGGCAATTATCTTCGCGTTGCACTCACTTGCACTTTCCCTTCGGTATTTCCCACTGTTACGTTATAAGTTTTTGCCTGGATTGCAATGACGATATAATTTTCTTATTAATTCTTACACTTAAGACGTTGATACTCATACTTTAAGTTACGTAAAACTACACAACTATGGTCCTGGCCTACAACAATAATCCAATTTTACTTGTCACATTATTCTAAAAATATGATAGCTTTAGCTATAGCTAGAGCTTAGAGCAATTGATTTTAGGCCAAACAGTACGTATACCCAGCAATAATGGCCGTAAGGTATCATATTTTAGAATAATTTTATGAGGAAAATTGGACTATTGTTGCAGGTTGTGTGCATAGTTGTGTAGTTTTACGGTTTTGATTTACAATTTAAAAATTAATGAAAAAATATATTCTTCTTAATATGAAGAATGAAACTTATAGTAATCCACCGTTCTCTTAATTTCTGGTAGAACATCTATTAGATCACCAATATGACTATAGATCTATGGCAGGGTTATTAACATATAGGTAGTTTAGTTTTTCCTGCTCCACAGTAATAGCACCCGCCTGCTTCAGCTCATTTACTGCCCTTTCAAAATCGTCACGAAAAAAGACACATCTGCATAATTTGTCAATTTGATAATTTCGAGGTTATGCCGACACACATTTTGTAAGGCCGTTGACTTTTTCAGGTACATCTCATCAAATTTCTGAATAATCTTGTGAGCTGAATCTAGATCACTTGTGTATTCGAACTGTTTGTTCGTTATTGCGTTGTAAATATAGTCAGTCACCTGAACATCACGATTGTCCCACTTGTCGTTGTTTTAGCTCGCATTACCACATCTTCACACGTTTTGTATTGTTGTTGTTTATTTAAAAAAAACAATGTAAGTCATGCCTTAATCACACTGGCATTGTTTATAGACCTACGTAAATACATTATGTCGCATAATTGAGCTTATCACTAAGGAGGTAGTTTAACAAAAAAAAAGTTGTAAAATATTTGCAATTCATATCTGTTATCTCATTCATGATGTTAACAATTAAAAGTTAAAACTAAACTTATTTAAATTAAAATAAAACTAAGCTGCTCAAATATTAAAGATGTAAATAATAATCACCACTATAAAAAGACCACTCCCACTAGCAGCTTCGCTCGCGGCATAGTCCCTATCTCATTGTATTTGTTTAATTGATGTTTATAAAATCGTTTTAAACCTTCAGGCATATAGACATCTTAATTATTCTGGTCTAATATCAATCTGCGAGAGTACGTTAACATGTGACAATAAGATAGGTACCTACAGTTATATAGGTCATGCCTGAGAACGCAGCCATTATTTCTTCTTTGACTTGAACAGCTACTACCGCGGGGATATGGCGTTTCCACGTTAAGTCATTTCGCCAGTGTCAAGTATATATAAGTATAAATCAATATAGCAATAAAACAATCCAATCTTCTCTAGGAAGATTGGGGGCAACGTTGTACGGTGATTTGTAGGTCAGAGGTCAAGATAGTTTTAACCTCTGCACCACTGCGAGTCCACTTGAAACGAGAAGAAAGATGCCAGATACACGAAATAAGTCCAAGTCTTCAATCACTGTGCGACACAAAGGCATAAAAAGTACAAATCACTATCAGAAAAGAACTTTGAACACCTAATTACCCAAAAATTAAAGTCTAAAACAAATTACACGACCGCCATCTTTTAACGTTGCAAATGGCCCCAGCCATTATTTTACCGCTCTAAATCACCCCGCCAAATATTGACAGGTCTCTTTTCCACAGATTATATACTGCGTGCTGTGTTACCAGTTTACATCTGCTCAGGATCCCATTGGTCCTATTAAAGCATTCGTGCAAACGAATTTGATCGGTTTGCCAGTTCTTCGGACGCCACAGACCTGGGAATTCGACCCTGACGTTGCTTTAAGACGAAGACGACAATTTATCGATTTACATGGTGACAAAGGCGACAAACTTATCGAAAGACTAGGCTTGGGTATCGACGGTTTTGAGGAAGAAAGATTGCAGAAGCAGAGGTTAAGAGACGAGGGACATTTGGGTGGTTTAAATTATTTTTTACCGTGAATTTTAAATAAGTAAGTCTGTTGTGTTTTGTGGCGGCAAGTAATGTAATTAAGACTGAGATAATAGTTAATATACTTACCTAATACTGGGTTCAGTTGGTTGTTAGTACAAAAAATATAGGCGAATAAAAATATGGTTAAGGAATTTGCTTTTGAAGACCCTTGTTATAATAAAATGACCAAGTTTCAATTACCCGGTATTGTACCGGTTAAAATTTCTGAATGGCGAGAGGCATTCATACGCTGATAACAAAACTTGCGAGTGGAGTAAAATGCGAGTAAAATAATTACTTCGCGATATTAATTAGTTTGGGGAAACGATCTGACTAAGTTCGATGGTTCTAACATAGGTAACAACGCTGTTGTCGTAAAACTATCACTAGGATAACCTCACGGATATAATTACTAGAATCTAATTTCCTAACTAACGACAGCTTAACTATTGAGTATTTAAGTTGAAAGAGATCGGTGTTCTGTATAACAAATTAAAACTAAATTGCGCATGGGAGTATTCGCTTGTTTTCCAACAACATAAAACTTTCTTGTATTACATAGAAGTCTATTATAAAAACTTCATCATTGTTATAAACGTTACCACAGAAAGTTACGTATTAGAACTAGGCTAGATATTAGCATAGAACATGCTAGTACTTCGGTTAAAGCGCCATCTAGTTGGTGACGTTAGAACTCATTCAAAATGATGTGCTTAGCGCGCCATCTATTGGTGGTTTGTGAATGATTAATAATATACTTAGTCACTAGATGGCGACTTTGAAATATAAGCTATATTTGTGGAATGATCTGTTAAGCTAATGCAATGCCAGTAAATAAACTGATAACGCTGCATCTATATGACTTAATCTTCATTTTATTGGCTATTTTGTTATAACTGCCTTAGTTAAGGTTTAATAGACATAGTCATTATTATCTAATTAAGAAATAATTACACGGTCGGCCGTGTGGTTGCCGGCTTAGAATTGTGCCACTCCATGTCTTCCCGTGGAGGTCGCAAGCGGCGACTAAGGGAATAAAGGCTTGTAGTACTGTTAGGCGATGGGCTTGCTACCTGTCACTAATATACACTGTTAAACATCTTAGCCTAATTGTGCAAATTGTGGTTACAGAGTTATCAACAAGTTTTTGGAGTTGTTGGTAATTCTGTAGCTCTGCCTACCCCACTCTGGGAATGAAGGCATGAAGGTATGTATGTATGTAATTACACGATTGTTAAAAGATCGATGAAAACGCCGTTTTCGATATCATTTCGTTTATTTCGTAAGAATTACAATATCTTGAGACTGACAACATTCATTAAAAAAAATTAGAAACTAATGACAATAATAATTAAAATATGCTAAAAGATATGACAAATAGGACTAAGCTTAACCTAGAATGCGAATTGACATTTGGGATACAAAATTCGTTAGGAAAAAATGTGTTTAGTGATAAGTGAGTCGAAGATTCAAATGTTTAAGCTTTTAAAGACGAATTTGAACCTCCGAGAAAATTATCAGATAAAATTGTACATTTATATCTAAACGGTATAGTCAACCTCAAAAGAAGATACTTGCTTTTTTATCTCATTTGTACAAATTTGAGAATCTTCATTGACATTGCATGTGGCTGCAAAGCGACAAGGTACAGTCAACTGCAAAGAGATGTATCCACTTTTGGACCCTATTACAATGCAATACGGTGAAAAAGTGGATTCATCTCTTTGTAGTGGACTATACAAACTTGTATCTACTTTTGATGTTGAGTACAAGGAAAATATTTTAAAGAACACATTTAATTATGTTTAACAGTTGATCAGTATTTCATATCATGACGTGTATTATCAAGGAATAAAGCGGATTTGGGGATTCATCTGTTTAATAACAATACATTTGAGAGACATCGTTCCTTTTTCTATCTTGTGCATGAAAAATCTCTATTTTTGTTTGGTTCTTGCGTTATTGCATTACTACCTAAAGATGTGTATTCATTTTAGTTAAGATTAAACTTAAACTATGGTAATTTCATTGTAATTGTATTTACTGGTCTATAAATAATTTAGTTTAAAAATTCTGTGCATTGGTGTCAATAAATTTTAGAACAATGGGTGATTTATTTCATTGCAAACAAGTACAAGCTTGTGCTTAAAAAATATCTTTCCTTGAAAACAAAATCACTTTCCGACTGTGTCAATTACATTTCTATTGCGTTGTAACATTTCGGTTTTTATTAACCTATTCCTTGTTATGTATGAAGTGATAATTAAGTGATGGTCTTTAAACAAACTGCCCTAGTCTCCTGCAATGTTTAACTCCCATTGTTACATTATCTCTTTTCGTAACATTAAACATACATTGTCTAAACCAACCTCATAGAAATGATAAATGCATACAAAATGTTTACTTAACTTACTTACTAAGATAATTGTGACTGTTTCTCTTAAAATAAGTAATTCATTAGTTAGTTACAGTCCACTAAGAAAACCTGTAATGCTTTTTTTGCATCGTTCCTATAATAAAATCGATTGAAATAATTAGTGTTATTAAAGTATACTTGAGCTTAAAGATAGCATTTCTTAAGTGGACTTCAACAATTCGTGGCCATCTAAAAAAAATACAATGCAGAAAATGCTTTTTTCGTCAGTGTTGCCATATAATTTTATAAAAACATTGACAAGAATAATCTATAGCCAGACGCAAAAAGGTTCCGTATTAAACGGCACCTTTTATTAAAACTACTAAAACTTATCTCCATACATTGAAAATCGGAAAAAGCGAAAGGACTATTTTAATATAGTAAGGCACCTTATGTTTTTGGTTCTGAATTTAAAAACTTTTATGCTAAATCTTATATTGTGAGTTGTCGTAGGTAGATTAATGTTTAGTATTAAATTGATTTAAACAGTAGGTGTTATACGTTACAACAGCGAATATCAAAACAACTTAAAATCAAGTTAAAGTAGTGAGTCACTACGAGTATGCATTGCTTGCAAGTCCAGAGTTCAAATTAGATTTATTACTCGTTAGATTAGTTTTTGATATTGGGTCATTCTACTTTTCAGTGTACATTTTTGGTTATAGTCCGATAAAAAGTATACCAAATTATGAATCCGCGTCTAAATAAATAACATAAACTTAGAATGTTTAAGTTTGACGGTTTCCAAAAAAACAACTCTTAAATTACTCAATTATCGTTAAAAAAACTTGGTAACTCAGTGGTAAATTGCACTCTTTCCATAGTAAAGGCGGGGACATCAACATCCACTGCGTTACTGACATTATAGTTATTACAAATAACTTTTTATGTATTAGGATAATTCTAAATACAAGCTTATTTACGTCCCTCTTCGAGTTTCAAGTTAAAAAACGGTGCAATTCACCGTTTTTGAAATAAAAATTGTTTAGTGCAAATGTGACTAAAAATTTATGTACAACGAAAAGTAGAATGGCCCTATTACATTGAGATTTAAATAGTCTATTAACTTGAAGTTTTATATTACTGACGCTATTATTATTTAAAAAAAAAACATAGTTCAGTAGGTACCTAGATTTAAGTATGTCTTTAATGGGTCACGTGGTACAGTTGTTATAAAAAGAACAGTATTTCCATTCTTAGTCTAACTTACTTCTAGAGAAAAAATATACCGTAATATGGCATTTAAATCATAAATAACAATATTAATTATCCATAAAGAGATCAAACACACGTTAATATGAAGTTCGTATTCGATACCAATATTGATACTAGTTATTGATATCAACATAAATTCTAGATGTTTTTTTCTAATAAAAAACATAGATGGACATAATGGTGCAAGCTACCTCGAAAGAACATGTAAAATTGTGGTAGTGCAAAGTTTCGGTCAACCAAAGTTTAGAACTAATTTGACAAACCTACTACATTTAGACCATCAATGCCTTACGAGGTTAACAATAGAATTTCTATCGACCATTGGTAGATATTCCCTAACAATCAATCGTAATAAACTCCCATTCAAAAGTAAAATAATAAAATGACAGTGTGGTTTGAAATACCTGAACGTAACACGAGAGGGCGCCAGTGGTAGCTTTTTTATTAACCTTATTAGTGCGATGAAATCGTCTTTACAATGAATTCGGAAGAATTACAGGAAATACATAATTAAATTACTCGTTGGTGCTAAGGTTTCTAAATGGAAAGTGCAATACAATTAAAACATGACTGTCGCCCCTCTTATTTTCTATTTTACCCCTTTTCGTTGCACAACACGTTGCACAATAGCAAAAAAATGCAATGAATTTATCACTTCGTTAGGATATAGTCATTATATTAAACAAAGCCTAGAAATTTGAGACTATCACACGACAAACATAGTTTTGGTAACGGTATCGTTATGGACGTTCAAGTTACAAGCTGACGCGTAACTTATTGCTAATGGGATGGCGTATCTCCCATGTATGCAACAGTAAAATACATATAAAGTCAATCTTGACACCTGTAATTCCAGTACGAATTACACGTAGAGGTAAACCCCATGTGGTTCTGTTTAGTCCACCAAAATAAATAATCTTATCCGCACAGTTATTGTGTGATATGATATCCATGGACGTTTTTCTCTAATTAGTTTATGGTGATTGTTTAAAACTTGACATTGACGAAATAATTAAGGAAAAAAAAAAACAAAAAAAGGTTATAATTTGTACAAAAATTTGAGCTGTCAGGATTGACTTCCTTCTTACTATAGGTAATGTTACCACGGACGCGCCATTTTTAACAAATCTAAACATTCCAAACCAGATCATTGATCACTTGTTACAACCTAAGTTTGTCAAGATACAGTTATTTGATTCTTCAGTAGGTTTCTGCTAGCGTGCGGATTTCTAAGATCTTCACAGGAAAAATCTGAAAACAGAGAAAGGATATTTTAGTAAGTATATCAATTGTAGAAAGTTACTATAGTTTACGTAATCTTAATGTTACTATCGAACACGATAAAAAAATAGAAATTTCAAGATAAATTTTGATACTGTTGTCGATAATGGAACATAGATTTAAGGCCGAGCCTTCAGCCTTCAGCCTTAATTGATCGCCGTTTTTTATAACCTAAAATGTGGTAGGGGTACTTCAACTGTACACATT
Organism: Acleris emargana; assembly: GCA_927399475.2. Classification (NCBI taxonomy): domain Eukaryota; kingdom Metazoa; phylum Arthropoda; class Insecta; order Lepidoptera; family Tortricidae; genus Acleris; species Acleris emargana. Next base: position 5,846,005 of record OV656858.1, read on the forward strand.
ATTTAAAGTGTAAAGTTTATCGTATGAAAAATCGTTACTAATTAAATGACGCACAGTGAGGAGAATACTCATTCGGACCACCAAAACATGACACTGGGAATTCAACTAATGTACGACGTATTCTTAGAAACCATCATAAAAACCATAAAGTCTTTGATTGTAGCCGAATATCTATGGAGCATAAATCACAAAGCCGGTACCATAAACCAGACGCGTCCATCAAAAACCGCTATGCGTTACGTAAGAATCGATACATTTCTCTGATAACGCCAGTGCCGGTTTGGTTGGAACCTTTGGCTGACCCACGAGCGCATATCTAACAAAATGTATAAACTATTTTAAAAGAAGCAAAATATTTTTTTTTACGTTTTGTTTGGTTTTTACCGTCAATTGACTGATAGTGGTGTGACTGAAGGTAGTTTTTATCTAGGATGAACTGTGTGCGGAATAATTTAATTTCGTTTAGCTTGTCATTCTCACAAACTATTACGTTAATAATAATAAGTAGGATTATCTGTTACTAGCTGTGGTTCGCGACTCCGCCCGCGTACAAGTCGTTTATCGCGGGTAAATGTACCCAATGCTCTAACTTAATTTAAGCTATCTCCGTACTAAATGTTTAGTGGTTTAACCGTGCAAGCGTAACAAACCGACAGACAGACAGATAGAGTTACTTTCCCATTAGTATAGATAGCAGGATTGGTAGGAAGTCCGATACAGTTACTTACTGAGAACTTTAAGAATGCACTCCTTCAACAACAATATTTACAAGTGGCCAGGTGGCAAATACATTCTCGTGCATTGATCGGGTAAAATGTTGCCATCATGCTAAGAATTCCGCTTATTTTATCCGCACTCTTTTTTCCTAACCTTAACTTGTAACGTATAAAAACTTACAAACAATTTTTTACTTAAATTCAACCGAAATTGTTTACAATAAAAGGAGAATAAAGTGCCATTTTTATCTTGGACAATTCAAATTAAAATGTTTCTCACCGCGGAAAGGAACCGATACTCCATTTAGATTTGAAACGGATAAGACACATTAGTATTAAATAACTCTAATGCAAAAATGTGTTGTTAGTAAAGTTATTTTATCTGTAATTGACTGAGTCATTTTTAAGTAGCTAATTGAAATTCCAATTAAATTTGAAGTATTTAAAACCGATAGACTTGTAGAAACACGGTTCAAATCATCTATAACATTTATGACTTAAAAGTAAATATTAAAAGTTGTGTTTATAAAGCTTGGATTCATCATTCTGCCTAACCACTACACCTGCAGAAAAGATTTTTAATAAAAGCGCCATCTATATTCTATACCTTGGCTAAAAAAGCAAACTAAAACTGAGTATGCCTCTCATTTACATCCTATATTATCTGTGGTGTTTTTATAATTGGACTTATTGTCTACAATAGTAAACCTAAGTACCTAGTACTACCTAATATTGAATGTATCGTGCAACGCAAGTTCATTTGTAAGAAATACGAAAAAGACTGTCAGCGAACTTCTATTTGAGGATATTTTCACGCCTTGCTTGCTTTATTACGCGATTAAATCCCGATTTATAGTTTCAGTATATTTCCAAGCCCTTAAAATTCATACAATGCGCAGCGGTACACAACTACCTCTGTGACATTAGAAGGTAAATTATGTACAGTCAAGAAAGTTTATTCATAGACCACTTTGGACTATGTCAAAGTGACACTGTAAATAAAATCGTAAGATTCATAAGTAGTCTCTTACGTTTTGATTCATTGAGTCATTTTGACATAGTCCAAAGTGGTCTAGAATCAATTTCCTTTACTGTACCTATCTGTCTTGAGAAGGATAACAAGTACACAGGCAATCTAATGGATAAGTGGAATTTGAATCCCATAAATATTTCGCACTTTCAGAACAATAGTGACCTAATTCAAACTTCAAGTCATAAATTGAAAGGCCAAATTCGAAATTCAAAATTACAGAATTAGATCACTATAATATTGTTCTAAAGGTGCGATTTACAATCTCAAGACTGTAATCCTAAGAGTAAATCCGTGAAGACTACGATAAAATGTATCGTAATTTTGACCGGTTGTTAACACTAGGTAACTGCTTCGTGACAGGACGGACAGGTTAAAGGATAAATGGAAGTAGCAATACGGACGGATCCCGGTCTTGGCTTGGTTATGGCTTTACAAATTAGAAACAACGTTACTTTATCAATTAATATTAATACACAATTTTAATAATTAGATAACTATCAAAGTACGAAAAGTAAAAAAGTATTCAATAAGTAATTTTACTTTGCTGTACAAGTTAAAGCTCTTATTTTGTTAAAAATAATGTGAATTTAATCTCGAGCTCGGATCACCGACTCTTGCGCAAGTCCGTTTTGGGGTGAACGACCCATTTCGAGCGCCTTATTTTAAATCGACTGATAATATCTTGATTTATGTTCGAGGAAACACGAATTGACCAATAAATTGCATAGTTTTACATTGTTAAGTTAAAAAAGTACAATGTTTAAGTTAATGAATTTTGCGATAATTTATTTTGAAGCAACTTTCTTACTTACTATCAATCAAATTTGAAATTTAACTAACCTTAACTGATACTCAAAAAAAAACAATGCTTTAAATAATCAGTTAAGACAGATAAAAAATATGGATGCATTACCAAAACTGCCACTTCTAATATAAATATAGAAGCAGAACCGGGGTAAATTTATAATTAATTAAAAAAAAACTTGCTAATTTTATCTGAAATAATATGCAAAGACGAATATGACGACATTTAGAGCGCCAAAGAATCAGCCTTTAATAAAAAAAAAACAATGCTATTAACCAATTTGTATTTGCATCACATTGACCTGTGTGGCTCAAATGTTTGTTTGAGAAGCATTATCATTGTATTTTGTAACGATCTGGGAACTGAAAATTTTACTGTTCTTCAAATTAATTTAATTAGTAACATGGTATCATTTGGTTCCATTAAAGTTGCTCTCATTAATACATTGCCATATTACCTAAATTAATGTGAACCTGTCCTCTACCAGGCCCACGAATATACAACTAGGAGTGTCTTAATATCGCGGGCCTCCTAGATGATGGTCAAGCAGGGACCGGAATTTTCGTGGCATTTTCGTGGCACGATCGTACGACGGTCATATGGTGGTAGAACCTTATACACGGTCATCTTAAGTTGACACCTCCTTCTCACGGATAACCATGCCACTGAGCAGCAGTATGAAAACGGTTGGGTCCCGGTCTGGAGAGTATGACGGCTAGTAAAATAATATAAGTAATTATTTTGTGTTTTAATTAAAATCTAGATGCGTTAATTACAAGTTATTGTCTCCCCTTTGTGTTGCTACAGGGAAATTTTATTTTGGACGGTGTTTAATGACATCGTGCCAGATTATGTAAATTAGGAAGCTCGGCAATTTGAATAATGTGGCGAAGTCAGTGATTCATTAAGAGAAAATGATGTTACTGCAATGCAGGTCGATTGTAATTGATGTCGAGTATTTAAATATACGATAAACACATTGCAATTGTCTAGCTAGATCATTTTCATTTGTCGTGTTTTGTTTATTATATCCTAAGTATTCACCATTGTGTAGTCTTACTGCGCCAAATTATAAGCTCTCAATTTTAAAAGTTGTAAAGAGTGTAAGGGACAGAGTGATAGCAAATGTATATTAACGGCCTGTGAACATTTGTTACTACTTTTTAAAGTCAGCGGCCGACTATGTCCCTTTTGATGACCGTTGTACACATACGACCAATGCGTTGGGCCAAGGTAATGGACCAAAATATGGAATCACGTTTACACATTGGCGTATACGAAAAACCGACACCAGCCGGTTGGCCGGCCAGCGTTGGTCGCCAACTACGAACTAGTCAATAGCGTAGCGAAGTAGGCCTTTACACGGCCCAATACCGTGGCCCAATGCATTGGCCCAATGTGTACAGGGGCCATGAAGTTTTGACAACGCCAGCCATATTTTTATAACAGCGCCATCTGTGGGTTGTTGACATTAACGCTGGTTCACTGTTCGCCGATCGCGTGGACCGGAACGAACACACCAATGTACAGTTAAATACGGTTTCAGAGTCATTTACCAAATAAATGTAAATTACTTAAGCTCTGCAACGAGTGAGGATTGTTTGTGTTTTCGCATTTTGTTGTTTTAGGGTACCTTTTGTTTGTTTAAAATTGAAAAGGAAGTATATAAAGTACATAAATTGTAGCAGCGACAAAAAGGTTCCAAATTGACCAAAAGAGGGGGTGTTTTTGTTGGTCTTATCACAATATTAAGATTAGTTTATATTTTTGTTAGCCAAAATCGAACAGAAATATTGTATTTAAAAAAACCGTGTTACACTCGGAAAGATTTTATAGCGTTGCGTAGGCAAAAGATCACACAGGGTTTTATTCTAATCAGTAAAACCATATCACTTTTTATGTATTATCGTATTGTTTTAACCTCGGTCCCCATTACTGTCAAGTACATAAGAGCTATCATATCATTGCCAGTACGATAACAAGTCAAAAGCTGTATGGTCTTACTGAGCAGAATACAGCCCCTGATGATAAGTGGGGTCTGAAACCTATTAGAAATCTCAAGACCATAATCATTAGGTAAGGATAGGAGGACGGATCCTACACAAGACAACCAAATCGCGTGATGGAAAACAAAAGAACAAACAAGTAAATGCAGCTAAATCCAGTAATTGTTCATAGCCTGTCTAGACTAGGTAGCGTGTGCCTAGACCGGCTAACATATTTTTTTCCTATAAAAAAAAAACGGCCAAGCGCGAGTCGTACCGCCGCACAGGTCTTATTATATTCCAATTTGAATTCGATTCGATTCGCCTTCTATGGTGTCGTGGCAGTATGGTTTTATGTACGGTCATGGACTTTAATTGATGATCCACTATAGAACCTTGTCGCATAAAACCAACGATTAATTCCTATGTAATTTATATGTCGTCAGTTGACGCTGTTATTATGACAAGGTTATTTATTAACTAAATATTTTAGTAATCTACTGGACTAAATTACTCATGAAGTCTGTTCAAACCTTAAAAGAAAAGCCCAGCGTATTTTGACCCCCAGTTTCAAACTGTTACTTCGAGTCTAGGGTTCATCTATTGGATCGTATTAAAAATTGATCTTACAAATGTTAAGAATAACACCGTGGGTAAAAACAAGAGATATAAAAAGCTCCGTGGCTAAGCTATACATTATTCAAACATTATTTATAGGTGATAGGACGTTGGTCTAGGGCACCACAGCGTAATCCAGCTACCTCAGTCTATATAAAACTGAATGGAACACTAAAAAGGTGACATGTTTAGAGGCGATAAAAACGATATCGTATTTGACCTGTTATGGAATTATTTTTAACTTAGCCGCCATTATTGTCAAGTAAATAGGAGCTATCAAAACGTTGGCAATACGATAACAAGTCAAAGACGATATGGGTTTTACCGCCTAGAATACCGGCCCAGTTAGTTTACCCTTAAAATTATTGCTGTACGATATGATTGAATGAAACTGTATTTTCAATAATATTTCTTAATTTCAAAAGCAATTATGCTTACGTTACGTTACGTAGTCTAATTGCTTGTTCTTCTTTGGTATTAATCTAAAACATCAGAATGACTTGTTTTCTTTTACCGTCTATAGAATTCCCGTGACAGTCGGCGAGTTGCAAAGGGAACTTTAGTTTTCAAATGTTTTTTTTTGTAAAAACACATTGTTAACGGAATGCTATGTAAAAAAATAAAAAAACTTTAGAATCCGATTCCCCTAAAGGCTTTTAGTTTATATACTCAAACCACTCTTATTTGACCTCTCAAAACACTCGTAGTTCGTATTATAACATTTATAACAGGTCAACAGCAATGGCTATGTACTACTTGCTAAAACCAAACTGCTTTTGACATGTTGTCATATCATTTTTAACTACGCCACCATTACTGTCAAGTAAATAACAGCTATCACCACTTTGACAATATGATATGATATGTCAAAAGAAATATGGCTGTACTGAGTTTAGTTAATTAGTACTAAAATATCTTAACAGCGTAAATATACTTCATAGTGGCGTTGAAGTGAAATGTCTGTTCCCCTCTGTGTCTAAGTCTAAACAAGATTCATAAGAGTAATAAAAATTTAATGTACAGAGTGGCACCTTTATTTCACGTTTGCTTTTATGGCTAATACCCTACAGTGCGATTTGATCCTCGAGAAATTTATGACACGTGCTAAGACGGATTGACTGCGGGGGTGTTAATCTATGAAACAAATTGCCTTTTTATTAATCGACGATTTCAGACTGCTAAAACCAGTAATGTCAAAGAATATGCTCATGTTTTAACCACACCACGAAAAATGATTCTGAAATAGTAATATGTTTTTTATTTCCGTCACATGTTACATGTTAAGATTAAACAAGTAAATATTGCTTGTTACACTTAGTTATACTATATTCAAGAAAAGAACAACAGGCATTTTAATAAGTATATACCCGCTTCCGGTACCGGAATAAGTATTAGTTTAAAAAAACCAATATCTATACATATAGCTGGCTGACAGACGTACTGATAACTCATAGGCTAAACCGCTGAACCTAGGGAGGGGATGTTTAGAGGGAATATTCCTTGGGCACTCTAAGAAAGGATATTTAAAAATCGACCCCCTATTCAAAATAAGGCATAGCGCGAAAAATCATCATTATCATCATCATCATCATCATCATCATCATTATCTTGTTGACAATATGGTGGCTTCTCCCAAATCCCTTTCGTACTCACACATGACGGGATTTTTTAAATTGTTTTTCTATCGAAAACCAGAAAAAACACCGAAAAAAGTCACGTTAAGTTTTTACCCCCGTAGAATAAGGCAATCTCTTACAATTAAATGAAGCAGGGACAATAATAGGGAATTTTACTAATATTAGTTGCCTTGCCCAGCCCAGGTGTATTTTCTTTTCATACATCCCTTGGCCATTGGTTCTTGATTTATGGCGTGACCAAGGGACACAGGGATTTATTTTTATGTATAAATTTAAAAATCACACTAGTTTAGGGGAGTAACGATGTATCGATTATAATTTTAGGCAGTTAAAACGACTTGCAAAAGAATATCAGAGATGTGACCAGTCGCTATTCTCTATGCTCTTTTGTAGCAAAAACGACTTCTGCTAAGCTACTCGTACTAGTTTTTGCTCCCGGTTCGCTATCATTGTATCCCTTAAGGGTAAAGTAGGTATAAATAGAGGAAAGGGCGACAAAGTCACTTACCTTGACGATCACTCGATTTACCGGGTTTTACTATTGGGCGTACACATGCCAATATTATATCGCTACTTCAGAACGATAGTGACCCAGTCAATATTTCAGCTTTCAAACTTTAAGTCATAAATTGATTATGATAGAGCCCAAACTCGAAATTCAAAATATCTGAATTATGTCACTATTCGCACTGCCAGATCAAAAGAGGAGTAACTCAAAATACAACTGTATTTTAAAATAAACTTTAATACAACGTCTATGAGCTCGAAACAAATCTAAAAAAGATTTTGAGTTGATGCTGTCTTGATCTAGCAGTGCGTATTGTTCTTTAGGCACAATTACACCAGTAGGTGTATTTATATTTGTTTGTTTGTCAGCTCGTTCTTGAAAATGGCTCTAATAACTTAGAAGAAAATAGCGGGATACAAGATGTCACGAATTCGACCTGAGCCGGTATTCTAGGCGATAAAAACCATATCGTCTTTGACGAGGGCGGGTCCAGCTGAAAATCAGCGCTGCGGCTCCGTGCCACAGCACCACGCTGGTACTCCGTTTCGGCTATTTTATTTTTAATTAGTTAAATAGATTTTTTAATTTTATTTTTATTTTCCCAAATGTATGTGTTTTTTTTGTATTTATTTAATAGCCGAATAAATGATTGTATTCTATTCTATTCTATTCAGGGCCGGTATTTTAGGCGGTAAAAACCGTAGTCGTAGTCGGCGGTGGCGGTCGTAGTTGGCCGGTATCTACCCTTACCATGAGTTACAATTGGAATTGATCATATTTTTACAATTACTCCAATTCGAAAACCATTTGAAGGAATAAGGTTTTAAAGCCGTTCTGCATTATTAAGTTTTTTGAATATTTATTTATTTCGGATATTTTAACAAAAGTATATTTGACCTTTGTTTGACTTTCGTTTTCGGCTTGAAGCCCTTGTAGGTGTATCTTACGAGATAGGCGAAAACCGCTTGAAATAGTATGTTATAATATAATACACTATTACAATCACTTTTTTTCATAAGATATCATTAAATTGTTGTAATTTATTTGAAAATGCCATCGTAAATTTAAAATAAATAATCATGTCATGCATAATGCCCCGGTACTGCAGTGCATCAGGGATGTTTGCGGAAGCGCGAGTAGACGGCTTTTACGCTACTATGCGCAAGCGAAGCGCCTCCCTGGTGCGCCGGGTGCGGGCCAGCGCCAACAGCCTCCCGAGCGTGTTCGCCGACAGGCTCGACTGTCCGCACGTGAAGCACTGTCGGAAGCTTCACGTGCAGCAATTAAAATAAGTTATTCTTGTGTTTACTAACATTAGTCCGTAAGTAAATCTATCTGTTTGTACCTATTACTAACACAATGATCCTCGTTGGTTTTAAATAAATGATTTATTATTATTATTATAATATGTCTTCTAAATAAATAAAGATATTAAAACGAAACTATTGGGTATAATAAAAAAAATGAAATAGGTCTCTTAAAATTACCTATTTTTTCGAATTAAAATGTAAAACCCGTAAGTTATATTTTTTGCTCTATCCCAATTACCGTAGTCGCTAGCAAGTCGAATGCTCTGTCCCTCGCACTCTATAAGGTGACTCTAAATACTGTGAGGGACAGAGCATTGGGTAGGGCACTGTTACGGTATTGTTATGACGTCAGCCTCCATCACTGTCAAGTAAATAAGAGCTGTCAAAACGGTGACAATACGAGAACAGCGCAAACACGATATAGTTTTTTCTCAAACATGCTATGTAATGTCGGCGTTATGTTAGTTATTTTAGGCTTCAAAGTGCCACGTTCCTGACGGAACAACTCGAGAGAACTGTAAAGGAATTTCATACAAAATTGAAGGCCTAGGCCGGGAAGTAATTTTTTTTTAATTTTAATATGGCCATGACAGCTGGTTTTATGAACAGGCTGAATAGCTGAAAATCGTTTTTTTTTGTATCTGTGTGGTTCGGACCAAAAATATCCGCGTTAATGCCTATTACACAAATGTTTTTTGAGTGATGTTTTTTTTTTATTTCATTGCATATTTTTGAGAAAAGCACTATACATACCTCGCCGTGAAAAGGGGTTGCCAGCCTCGTAACTATCCGACCTCGCTTCGCTCGGCCGTCTATATGAACTCGGCCTGCAACCACCTACTTCCCGGCGTCTGTAGTAATGTACTATTACCGTGTTGAATAGAGACCCTGTTATCGTGTTGTCAGCGTTTTGATAGCTCTTATTTACTTGACAGTAATGACTGCTTTAAAACGATCACATAACAGGTCAAAGACGAAATGGTTTTTGCCAGCTAGAATAGAGGCCCTGCCATGTGGTTATTTACATACATACATACATGTATACATTAAATCACGCCTGTTTCCCAGAGGGGAAGGCAGAGACCACTTCTTTCCACTTGCTACAATCTTGACAAATTTTTTTCGCTTCTTCAACATTCATACATCGAGTCATGCACGCACGTCGGTTTAGGGTACTTAAGATTCCGCCCTTTTCCAGTATTTCTCCGATTTGATTCGAAAAAGTACGCCAAGGGCGGCCCCTTGATTATTTCTTTGGGAAAATTCTATACAAGTGCCTATGTTTTACCAATCACAAGTCGGGGGCCTTTAAAAGGCCCCCCAAAATAGCCGCATACACAAACCGTCGATAGTTCGAATGGGGTTAAGGGTTAGGTTCTTCAGAGGGGTTATTATGACATAGCTATGCAGTTCATTTTACGTTGAACGTAAAGGTCAGAGCTAATAGCAGTTATATAGCCCCGTCTTGTTCTCTCAGCGTAAACAGAACTGCATTGCTATGTCATAATTACCCTTCTGGACTTTAAACGACTATTCGATGCCCATAATATTAACCATGCAAGTTTATTGTTATCTACTATCTATACAAGCCTAGAGCTTAGTTTAGGACTAGATCAATTTGTGTAAGCCTAATCTATGAAAAATAACTAAAATTTCAAATGACGTCACCTAAAAACGCAAGGGGTGCGCAACATTTTCTCGTTTACGGCTTTATTCCGCGTTATGAGCTAATCGTGGCTAAATGTCCCTAATGGCGGGCGCGGCTCCCACGGCGTCACGCCACGCCACGCCCGCTGAAACCACCTTTTTACACCAGTTATCAGATTGCAAACGATATTAAACTAATTGAAAAATACCAACGGTTTGTGACGAATGCAATTTTGTTATTACATAATTATTCATAAATTCTGTAAAGTCTTTGTTTGAATACTGTATTTTCAATTAGATGTGTCCCATGTATTAATTTAAATGTTATATAATTGCATAATTGTACATATAATAAAGTAGTAAGTGTTTACATGGATAGAACATATTCATTTATATTAATAACTAGCGGCCCGCCAGCGGCTTCGCCCCTCTGCAAATTTCTGACTCCCCGGTGGATTTTTCAATTATTTTCTTTCATACAAACCTTGTCCTGACATTGACAAACACAACAAAAAAGAAATCAGCCAAATCGGTTGAGCCGTTCTCGAGTTTTGCGCTTAGCAGCACATTTAGCGAGTCATTTTTATTATATAGATAATAAATGTTAGGGGATAGTGTCACACAAATTGACCTAGTTGTACTATGGGTACTTGACAATTATGAACTTACTTATACATAAAGAGAAATACATACATACATAGAAAACTACCAAGACTCGAAAAAAATAGTCACGGTCATCACAGAAATCTCTGCCCATAGCGGGATTAGAACCCAGGAACGCTAGCTTCGTAGGCAGAGTCACCAACTAGGCCAACGTGTCATCAAAAACTGAGTTTTATAAACCGTAAAATTATCTATACAACATTAGAAAAAACGGGAAAAAACACGGTTGTTGGGATTATTCGGTTTTCAGTATTTGTTGTTATGGCGGCAATAGAATTACATCTTCTGTGAAAAGTTTCAACTGTCTAGCTGTCACGGTTCATCAGATACAGCTTGGCGACAGACAGACGGACAGACGGACAGACGGACAGCGGAGTCTTAGTAATAGGCTCCCGTTTTTACCCTTTGGGTGCGGAATCGTAAGAAAGTGTTTTATATAAAATACTTATTGTAGAACAAGGACGCAGGACTATCGATGAGAAAGTTACTGAAAATGCGCCAAATTTTTTGAAATCTTAACAAAGCATTTGGAGAACATTTCCGAAAATATTCCAGATCATTGAGAATGTTCTCTTGGCATTATCAACTATATTCTAGGTAATTACACTAATTACCGAGTTTTTATCATAGTAAAGATTTACAAACTAAGAAATTTCTTATTGGTACAGTCATCATCATCATCATCATGTCAGCCGAAAGACGTCCACTGCTGGACATAGGCGTCCCACAAGGCTCGGCTCTCCACTCAGAACGGTCTTGTGCTTTTCGCATCCACCACCGTACAGTCACTAGGAATTATATATTGTCACTATCGTTGCATATATCGCACTGCTAGATCAAAACAGTATCAACTCGAAATCCTTGCTAGTTTTGTTTCAAGTTCTTAGTAGTTGTATTAAAGTTCATTTTTAAATACAGTTGTATTTTGAGTTGCTACTGTTTTGATCTAGCAGTGCGATATTATTGTTGGTGACTGTACAAGACCACTTCACAGTCTCCTAAACCCGTATGCACTTGACAGGCAAGCCGTGACATTTACAGCCGCCTTGATCTCAGTATTGTGTGTCGGATGCAATGTCGAATGTCTTTATTTCACTAGCGAATTGACAGAGCGTAATGTACTTGACAATGCATGGCAATGGAATATGAACCTATTTCGATTGCAATAAAGTCAATTTTCTACTTTAATTGTTAGTTGTAAAACATGGGAAATTGTACTTTATCTTATAGTACATTTTTTTGTACGCTAGCATTTACTTAATAATATTAGGATGGATTATTATTATTCACAATTCAATAATAATGACATGTGTGGTTGCCGGGTAAGAATAGTGCCACTCCATGTCTTCCCGTGGATGTCGTAAGAGGCGACTAAGGGAATATAGGCTTATAGTACTATTAAGCGATGGGCTTGCCACCTGTCACTAACACGCTGGGAAACATCTTAGCCTACTTGTGCAAAATGTGGATACAGAATTATCAAGAAGTTTTAAGACTTGTTGGCAATTCTTTAGCTCTGCCTACCCCGCTCTGGGAATGAAGGCGTGAGTTTATGTATGTATTTATTTTACCAAATACATTTATTTGGTCAAAAGAGTAAACATCTGAGAGAGACAGGGAGCTTCGGTGACCTGGCATGAGATGACGACTTGTGATCGCAAGTGTGTGTGTGTCTGTTTGTGACACTGTAGCTCTTAAACCGATGAATCGATTTAGATGCGGTTTTCATTATTTGAAAGCAGGTTTTATAGCGGTGGTTCTTAGACATGTTTTATAAAAATCGGTCTAGCCGTTTTTGAGATATTGAGCTTTAAGGGGGTTAAAAGCCCCCAAAATAACGGCGACACCTGCTTTCAGAGCTGATATCTCTGAAACGGCCCAACCAATTTTTATAAAATCTTGCTAAGAACCATCCCGAGTTATGTAGCTTTATTAAAAAAAACATGCGTCCAGATCCATTTATCTGTTTGGGAGATACGATGCCACAAACATACACTAAGATACATAAGACATAGAGACACGCGTTATAAACTTTTAATACCCCTAGTTTTTTATTTATTTATCAAATATGAATGCCCTGTCGCAAAAAGAACTATCTGAAAACTTTCTGTGGGATTTTAATTAATTTTCCATCGACTTCTTAAACTTAAAAAAAAAGGTGTAGGTTCACAATTCGACTGTTGTAAATTTTTAGGGTCGACTTTAATAGTACCAGCAGTAGGCAGGCAGGTTTTTAGGCAGTGAAGCAGGCAATTGCCGTTCCTGCCGAGGCATATATAGTTCTTCTCTCAAAAATCACAAGATACAAATCGCATATAAACAGAAACTTCACGTGAAATAACATCACTTTTTACCGCCTTTATTTTTATGACAAGGAGAAACGCAAGCTTTTTTTAGAAAAAAAAACTCAAGCTATTCCAGACACAGATAAAAAAGTAACGTTTCGAATAAAATATGGATGTATATATAAGACTTGTGCCCTCGTTTTACTATGGCCGTTTTCACCTTTTTTAAAGTTACAAACTAGATAACAATTAAATTTGTATGCAACATTGCGGGCTTGTGTAGCGAGCACGCAATGTTTTTTTTTTAAAATTTGGGAACTGTCTGTAAATTATGTACTTCTCATCTCAGTATGGAGTTAGTAATGTCAACTTTTCCGGTCACTTTTGAGAAAAGACATTTTAAGACCACTTATTGAGCAGACTGTACCCAGTTTTTTGCAAACGTTTCACAAATACGCCTCTTGACTGGGCAAAGGTCTTCCACTCGTATCTTCCATGTTTAAATAAATACCCAGTGAATATCCGACGTCGCAACAGTCAGGCAGACGGTGATAGCAATACCGCGTAACTAACAAAGTAAATAAGATGCAAAATACACCTTAGCGTGCTAATCAATAAGGTACATGTTGCAAATGATAGAATTTGTTACTTACGCGGTGTTGCGGTATTACTGACGAAATGTCGCGTAAATGCCAGCGTCTGCGCTCGCGCCGATTGAGAGATCACAAGATTGTTGTGTTTATGTTCGATTAGTTTGGATGTGGCGTTCTATATAAAAGTCAATGGATGTTTGTTTGTTTGTTTGTTTATTTGCTTAGAGAAGGAAAACACTGGCGATTACAGTTTTCCTCGTAGCTTTAGGAGAGTACACGGAACGTTTAAAGCTTTTTTTTATTATGTATTATATTATAAAACAAAGTCACTTTCCGCGTGTGTCTGTTTGTCTGTCTGTCTGTATATCAGCTAACTCTTAAACCGCGCCATGGATATTGATGCAGTTTTCACCACCAGTTAATTTTATTTCATTAAAGTTTAATGTACGCTTGTTTATATAGTATTATTACAAAATTAAACTAAAGGGAAGTGAGGATGGGTTGGTAGTTAAAAGTTAAAATAAGGTTTTTAACAACCTTACGTAATTTTTTCCCCAGAAAAATAATTGTAAACTAAATTTTTAAGTTTCCTTACCTTTACTTAAACATCTGGAGTTTTTAACTAACCCTAATAAAATAATCCACACTAAAATTAAAAAAAAAAAAAACTGTTGATGTTTGTATGTTATGCTGAACTAATTTACGTAATATTTAGTTCCGATACCAATCGGTATCCTATAATAAAATTAACCCGGCACGAAGTTACGAGTAGAAGCTATTAACAGTAGTATCATTATATTCATAATAACACCCAATAATTGTATCATCGCAACTGCGCATAAAAAAGAACCTTCGTAAATATAGCACGCACGGCAATGCGCATAATGCACGCATGCGCGGTGCGTGCTAAAACACTATTAATTTGAGATCATGATTACTATAAATGCCACTGGGCACTGACCGATTCAGAGTGTTGCTGTAAGGTTGTAGTCGGGCTGACGCTGGCGGGGAGCGGAAGCGTTTTTATAAACGAATAATTAGGTACAATAAATAGGCGCCGGATTACTATTAGTTATTTTGTGTATATACAGACTACATACCGATGTCAATACTTGATATGTCGATAGTCAGTTAACGCTAATAAAAATATAGTTGTAATATTTGAACCAAGGGCAGTAACAAAAGCGATATATGTGATAAAACCAGTCGATTTTATATGTCTTGTGCAAAGCGCAAGAGCCGTAAGGCCCGTATTAATAAACTGATCTCGGCTGTAATGCGCGTCTCGATATGCGTCAATAATGACAGTTCTCTATGGCTTGACGTTTACTTTGACGTATCTTGTGACCGGCATCTCAGCCAGGATGAGTTTATTAATACGGCCCTAAGTCTTTGTCTAAGTTTTTTTTTGGGTTAAGGTTTTAGCGTTTTTGGCATACAAAAACAAAGGAAATTTTGTTATACTCGCAAAATGTTAATTAAGGACACAGATTCTGACATGATTTACTGTCAACGATGTGTCGTGGCACACTAGAATATACTGACCTTAAAACAAAACTTACGTCAAAGTAGCCTCATCTTAAATTTTTATTTAACAGTCATACCCTAAATTAATTAACCCGAATTCCCAAAAGCATCCTACTCAACCTCCATTTTATGTTTTATTACTAAACAGTTTTAAACCGCTCCACGCTCATCGTCTCGTTTGGCCCGCCCTAACATTTTGTAATCAACGGAGAGTTATAGAACAGTCGTAATTATCGGAATCCATATCGATATTTCAAAGCGAAAGTGCTTTACATACTGTAAGATCTAGGAAGCTATAAAATAGCTATAAAGTTAATAGCTTCTAATGCGTTTACAAAAGAATTAAATGGATATTATCTATCATCATCATGTCTACATGGCTTCATTCTACTAGGTAAAACCATATTGCTTTTGAAATTGTATCGTAATTTTTAAAGTTCATTGATAATTTCTGCAAAACTGTAAAATTTGACATTTATTTTTTATTTTTCACGTTATATATAAATAACTAGCTTCTGCCTGCGACTTTGTCCGCGTAGATTTTGGTTATCTTTATACCGGAATATTTTAAATTTTCCGGGATACAAAATATTCTATGTCCTATTCCAAGACCTAACCTATATGAGTGCCAAGTATCATCCCGATCCGTTCAGTGGATGAAGCGTGATTGAGTGACATACATCCAAACATCCAAACTTTCTCATTTATTATATTAGTAAGATTATCTGTAAATCATGACATTCTCAGATTTTTTGGTCAATAAACTTCAAAAATGGGGGAACGGTAATTTTTTGTACATTTTTGGCTATAGTAAACCAAAAACATTATCAAGAATCAAAAATTATAATAAACATAGTTTCGGAATTTGCAGACAGAGCCTTTTCATATGACACCCGTTTGCTATAATCAAATCACTTACATTTTCAACCCCTCAAATATTAAGAAAATTAATTTCATTATGTATTTACCTAAAACAGATGCGGGCAAGTAAGTTATACAACTATTCCAAATTTCAAGTTGATAGCTTCTATAGTTTAAAAGAAAAACTTTATTTTACCACTTTGTTGGTGACTAATATGTATATTCAGGCCAAATTACAGCTTTCTACTAAGTCTCTGAGCTAGGCTGCGGACGGAAATAGTGAAACTTTAAAGGTTCCGAGTTTGACTACGGATCCCTAATAAAGTAAAAAAGGAAATTGGTTCCCATTTTTACCAAATTTTACCTGTGTGGTTGCCGGGTTAGAATAGTGCCACTACATGTCTTCTCGTGGATGTCGTAAGAGGCGACTAAGGGAATAATAAAGGCTTCTAGTACTCTTAGGCGATGGGCTTGCAACCTGTCACTAATACACTGGTAAACATCTTAGCCTGATTGTGCAAAACGTGGTTACAGAATTATCAGGGCATTTCTATTTTTCCTTGTAGTCAATTAAAAAATTGTTAACGCAGCGTTAAATTAGTCCATTTGGTAACGCATTTTTTTGATGCTTAAAATTAAAAATATACTTCTTGTTAAAACCTTTAATAGATCAATCAGAAAAATCTATTAAAGTTTTTAACAAGAAGTATATATTTGTAAATTTAAGCATTAAAAAAATGCGTTACCAAATGGACTAATTTAACGCTGCGTTAACAATTTTTTAATTGACTACAAGGAAAAACAGAAATGCCCATCAACAACTTATTAAATAGTGTTTGGTAATTCTGTAGCTCTGCCTACCCTCTGGAAATGAAGGCGTGAGTTTATGTATGTATGGTTCCCCGTTCCAGATATGTACCTATTTATTTTCGCCGTGTGCCAACTCACACTTGGCCGGTTGTTATTTGTATTAAGTCTTAGCAGAAATCATAAAATTAATAACACCACAGTTCAAATAGTAAAATGTTGGCAATAGCCATCTGGCGGAATGCTTCCTTTAATGTATGTGCAATCACAAACTGCCGTCTGGGATGCGCGCGCATGGCGCATGTCATGGCATATCACGACGCCATTCCTGACTATTTATTATAATGGTTTGTATTTATACAGAAATATGTATATTTTAGGTATCTGAATAAGAGAGGAGGAATCACATACAAAAATTTTAAGAGTTCATATCTTAGTATCATATAAGTAGGTAGACCCCGTTATCTTGTAGCAGTGAGATCGCGTTTTTGTAGGGATTGAATGATTATTTTATCGACCCTCTCTAGTATATCGATGTTTGTTGCCTTCAATATAGCGACAGGTATTAAAACTTCTTGATTAAACATAAGTAGATGACCTCAGTATTACGAGATGCGATAACCTGATGTAATTATTGTGGAAAATAAACAATATTATCCAACGAACACCCGACTTTTAATAACATTCTTTTTTATCACATTTTTAGTAGTTATTGTCTTTGTCTCATTGTCTGTAACATGACAAATAACTTTAAGTCCAATACCATCGATAGACACGCAATCTCTACAAAAAAAACCATGTCAGTGCGACAAGAGGTCTATATAAGCTTGTAGTTCGAAAAATATATATGAAGTATATTGTTTTTTTTTACGGTATGGAGATGGCAACACCTGATGGTAAGTGGGATCTGACCCATAGACATTTGCATTCTAAAAGTTACATTCTAGAGATTGCAATTCCGAGACTGCAAATTTATGCGTTGCCAACCCGGAGGACTAAGATGGAATGCCTCTATGCTATAGTAATTTCACCAGCTGTCTTGTTCCCTCACCGGAACACAATAATTATGAACACTGTTGCTTGGCGGTAGGTTGAAGGATAAGATGGTGGTAGCGATCCGGACGGGCCCTGCACAAAGTCCTACCACCATAAATGAACTGCCCTTTTTTGGTCAGATATTATCTGTCTACAACTTCAAGTCAAAATCTATCGTAAGGTACGGTCGAACTGATAATAAGTAGCTGAACATATGATTGGTACCTTGTCGCAGCTAGATATTGATGTACTAAATTCCAACCACCCTCACTCTAACACATTACTGCGACAGGGTACTAAAATGCAACTACGTACGTTATTCAGAATATTCATTGTATGAAAAGTTTCTAATATTTATAATAGGATAAGTATAGAACTTACCGAGAAATTAGAGATAAAGTGTAGGCACCCTCTTCTGCGCTCCCAGTGACAACTTCACCCCCATTTTCTTGTACCCCTCATTTTTACTCCTCGCCTTCGGCTTGTCCACCGTTTCTACCGGGCATCCCTTCATCTCCCACACCAGATTCGTCAACGACTTCGGCCTGCTCAGCTTCCTCGACCTCTTCTCTGGAAGCTTCGGCCCATTACCCGAATCACCCGAGGTCCTACCACCAGAATGGCTTGAGTCTAAGGTCCCGTCCATTTCCATAGCTTGGTGAATGTTGGAAAGACTTTTATATCTAATATTGAAAATAGGTGAATCACCTTTTGTTAACGGTCTAATAGGGGTAGTTATTGGACTAGGAGACTCCTTCGTCGGCGAGCTGCTCTTCTGTCTGAATACCATTCTACTTTTGTTGTTATTCACGCTGTTCTTAACGTATAGCTTAGGAAGGTTTGGAGCAGGGGCGATGGAACATTTTTCTTTGTACACTGTGATTGGTATTTCTTTTGCG
The DNA here is from genome assembly GCA_927399475.2 of Acleris emargana. Taxonomy (NCBI): domain Eukaryota; kingdom Metazoa; phylum Arthropoda; class Insecta; order Lepidoptera; family Tortricidae; genus Acleris; species Acleris emargana. Next base: position 5,864,934 of record OV656858.1, read on the forward strand.
GTTATGGCAGTTCTTCGTGTGCGCTTTTCAGCCTTTTGGTTCAAAGGTTTTTTGGATGGTATGGTTTCTATAGGTGGTGGTTCCGGTTTCGTCTCTGATATAAGAGGCATGTGAATAGGAGTTGCAGCGGGAGACCCTGGGGCAGATTCGTGTCTTGGGGCTGGCTCGTTAGTATAGGAAACCTTAATGTTTTTTGGAAGAGGAGCGAAGCCTCTGACGTAGTCATATATTTGGTCGATTTCTTGGTTCTCATCCGGAATGTTACTTTCATCTCTATGGCTGCTGTAAATATGGCTGTGTCTAGTTAGATGTTTATGCTGGTTTGCTGTGTCTGAAGAGGCGCTTCTTCTTAGGAAATACCCAGTTTTAACTAAAGCTGGCGCGTGTAGAGGAGCACTAAGAAGCCTTTTGGGGTCGCCTAATTTACCATCTAGTACGTGTATCCTATCAACAACGTCTAACAGCAAACGGTGGGATTTCTCTACAAGTCTAGAAAATTCCATGTAGTTTTTTATTTGATCCTCGTTTTTGCATCTTTGCATTTTGATAGGCGCTGCTAGAGGAAGGCCTACTAATGCGTTCCCTTCTTTCTGCAACGGTAAAGCGAAGACATGTTCCTCTTCAAACATGGACAGAAGACGAAGTTCAGGCACGAAGTGACTAGAGCTCTTCAAGCCTCGTGGAGGCGTCCCGTGTACCAATCTCACTGTGATCGGGAGGCGTTTTGTTAGCAAAGTCTTGGCCGTATGGACTCCGCTGATGTTCTCTTCCTTCGCTACAGCAGAAAATTTACCTCTTTGATCGAAACTTAATAGCACAGTATCACCTTTTGTGTCGGTACACTTCAAATATTTATTCTTTCCTAAATAAACATCACCACGCGGCATGATAACTTCACCAGCCGGTAAATTCCTCGCTCCATCAGCTGTAACCGCGCCTTCTAAATCAGTTTTACCACATATAACTCTTATCGGTTCTCTAACGAGGCATCCATCATCAAGTCTTCTCCTAGCTAGTTCAGCTACAGACTCAATGCATCTCACAGCTCTTCCTTCTTCGCTTAGCAATTCAAAATACCCTTTATATGTATCTGGGATTGAAATCCTTGGTCCGATGCTGACCATGCGTCTCCCTTCCTTTAGTTTAATGGCTTGGGCTATTATTTTCTTGCATTTTCCGGCAGAGACTAGGAGTGCAGTGCTTTGTAGGCCTGGGCTTGGCAAGGTTGGCACGCCAAGGCCCCCGTACTGGCCCTTGATGATCTTGGCAACATTGGGTAGGCGATACTTGGCGACGTATTCCCGGAGGTAGTTTCCTTCGTCGCACCAGCGGGATGCTGCGACCAAGACTTGGCCGTCCGTGGCTGCCATTGTGGGCTTTAGTCACATCTGGAAAGAAAGAAAACATAAATGAGTGAGGTTTTATTATTTAGTAAAGTGAAAGTTAACGTTTTTTTTTCAAAATTTATGCGTATATGGTGTCAATAACAGACAGATGTATTTTTGATTTAAAACTTGGACACCCAATAATAAATAATGAGTGAGGTAAGCCATAAGCAGCAACCAGAGAGATCAATATTTTGATTAATAAAACAGTCATACGATAACTGGATATTAAGTTTTTAATACTACAAGTAACTTAAGAGGGCTCTACTTCGTAAATCCATATTGTTTTTAATTTGTAATCGTATTATTAACGTTACGATAGCACTTATTTACTTGATAGTAATGGTGGGCGAGTTAAAAATAATAATTATCAATAGAAATAAATTCTACATTGTCTTTACACCTATTGCTATCGTATTGATTTTTACTCAGACGCCTTAGGTCAAGTTTAACAAAAGCTATCCTAAAATTAACAAAACGATAACCATAGGGGTAAAGGCAACGTAGAACAGGGCCACAGTAGTTAAAATGCCTACTGTTTATTAATCGAACGGTACGTCATACATCCCAGTAAATTATATAAACAGTCTACAGAACAAAATGACGCATCTAACATGGAAAACTTCTAGAAAATACATCCTTATTTGTAGCAATTGAAGGCAGAGTTTGCTTTAGCATGTAGGTTGGAGATGCGGCTGTTGTGAAGAGGTCAAATAGATCGTATGTTTGCTCGCCCGAGCACCGTTACATCATAAACGTTTGGTGCTAAATGCTCGCGATTCGTCCGGGGCACACAGGGCTCAAGCTGTAATATAAATTATTATATCCCGCTATGGTAATATATTATATTCCTTTCTCGGAGCTCAAAAGATTTTATTTAACAAAAGATATGTTACAGCTATCATACGCAGAGATTGAAAATTTCATTAAATTTTCAATAATAAATTATTTGTATGGCGATTACACTGAGTTTGCCTGTAATTGGGTAAGCACCCTGTCACTCTGCCCTATACATGTAATATTAAAATTAAGGTAATGGTGTTATATCTGTTGGCAAACCTAATAAATAAATAAAATAAATATGCAGGTATCCAGGTTTCTTAGTCATTTGGCGGCGTCGGTGGTAAGGAGAATGAAGTCTAATATCACACACAGGCCCAACTGTATGGGTTAGATTATTATGTAATTGGTATATTTTTTACTTATTTTTTGTTTTTATATTTGGTTTGGACACTAAACTGCCACGCACCAATATAATAGATACTGACTCTTAATCTTGTTTAATATACTTACGTATAAAACCTGGTCAAGTGCGATTCGGACTCGCGTACCGAGGGTTGCATACCGCCGCAGAGTAGGTATTATTATATTTCTCTACTCACTTGTTTTTTTTTAACACATTACCCTCTTCCTTAGGCAGTTGGTTAAAACAGGCCACGATGTACTTTTTTTACATGCAGATTCCTTACTATGAACTGCCAAACCCTAATAAGTTGACACGTTACCGTACTGTCGAGTAAATAAGAGTTTTATAACGTTTACTATTACCGGGTAGGATCGAGCCACAGTGAGTGACAGTAACAGAGCTATACGACGCCTAATTACTCTGTCCCTTTTCCCTTTGTCAAGGACGATGGACAGTGGACAGTGGACAGTGGACAGTGGACAGTGGACAGTGGACAGTGGACAGTGAACAGTGAACAGTGACCAGTGAACAGTGAACAGTGAACAGTGAACAGTGAACAGAGGACATTGAACAGTGGACAGTACAGTCCAAATCCAAAAATCAAAAATCCAAATAGAATCGCTTCTATTTTTTTTAGTCACTTCCCTTGCCACTGTCCTTCTCCAATGTAATTCGGGCTTCACAGCCATAATACGCTCATTGCTGTTAAGTATCGATTTGCCATAGTCTAGATCCCAGTGTGTCTCGCACGCGCCTGCGCTGTAGCGTATCTCTTTTGGGCGCCATTGTTTGTGTACGTTGACCTTAAAACTTAAATCTTATGCAACCAAGGGCAGGCTCGAGTGCTGTCTGTAGTCAGGCCCTAGACAAGATGCATTGCGAGATCGTTATCGTTGTCGAAAATTTATAGGATACATTTTGACAGTTTTCGAAAATGTTTTACGATAGCGTTAACAATCTTTTCTAGGGCCTCGTATCTTACGTATCGTGTGGTAGCCCTGGGAATTTCATTAGAGTGATTGTTAAAATGATTATTAAATCTAATGAGACGAAGTGTTGGCCTAGTTGGTACTTTGGTAGTGACCCTGCCCACGAAGCTAGCGATCCCGGGTTGCAATCCCGGTAAGGGCAGGTATTTATGTGTTGAGCGCGAATATTTGTCCCTGCGTCTTGGATGTTTTCTATGTATTTAAGTATGTATGACTTCTCTATATAAGTAAGTTACAGTACAGTACAAGCCTTAGTTTGGGACTAGGTCAATTTGTGTGAAATTGGTCCCCTGATAAAAAAAAATGACGAAAGAATAAGAAGACGCCTTTACAAGGTAAATTGTTTTCCAATAATCCGATCTGACTCTACTGATGATTCAAGACCAAGCTACGGCCATTTTGTCCCTATTGACTTAGTATCGTCAATCACAGTTAGTTATACTCTCAAATAATACGCGTTCCGGCCACCACAACGAATGAACCAACTTAAATAATAATAAAGCTATTATTATATCAATTTGTTCTGCACGCGTGTTAAAATGGCTATTCTATAAACTGCCAGTATTTAACGTAGTTGCGCTGGCATACCCGGCATTTTAGGTCGGCTGAGGTATTTTCCTGTTTCTATTTTCTTCTAGGTTACGAGTTTGAGGTGTTAGGACGTAAACGTGACCTTTATGCTGTGTCCGCGTGCTTTTTAAATTGGTAGAAAATGCGCAATTTTTGTTTTTTTTTGTGTTGTGGCGAAGTAAAACCAGCACACACGTCAATCGCCATTGAACGTATACGAATGCAATTGAAGCGATTGTCAATCGCAACTACGTGATTGGAGGCAAATTATGATAATTTTGATTGATGGTTATTGACGGGTGTCAGTGATGCACGCAATTATTATTGACAATTGTTTCGAACACTGTGCGAACATAAACACGTCTGATCTCTTTGAGGACCGAGGGCTAAAACATTGAACTGTCCACTGAAACTACATCGAATTCACTTTAATTGGCATTATCAATAACGTAAGACATTGACAATTGCCATTGATCGTCAGCGGGGTGTTTTAGAAAAATATTATGTAAGGTGGGCCAGAAATATTTGCATTTTTACTAGCTACTAGCGGCCCGCCAGCGGCTTCGCCCCGCTGCAAATTCCTGACTTTCCCGGTGGATTTTTCAATTTTTCTCGCCGTAAAAACCATCCTTGAACTTCAACGAACATTTAAAAAAAAGAATTGGCTAAATTGGTCCAGGCGTTGTTGAGTTATGCGCTTACCAACACATTTTGCGATTCATTTTTATATTATAGATTATTTTCTCTTCAGCGGTACCCATCCCATCCATCCCACCCATCCATCCCACCCATCACTCCCATCCATCCCACCCATCACTCCCATCCACACCATCCATCCTATCCATCCCATACATCCAATCCATTAGCCCATTTCAGCAATATTTAAAAAACGACTGACTTGATTTTCTTGCGGCGTTCCTTCTCAGCAGTGGTCTCTTGTGAAGCGTTGGTAGATTTTTGACGTTTAAAGTGCCCGTGCGGCCTAATTACTGAATAAAAATCTTTTATCTTTTTTATCTTTAAAAAAAAAACATCTACTTAATAGTAAGGCCTGGAGCTTAAGGAGCGTTTTATTAACAACAGTAGGTACTAATTTTCCTTACTTCCAATACAACTCTAACATTTGATACTACTGCAAATCTGAAACCGGGCACATTTTTTTACAGCTATCCACAAGCTTATCGATTTTATCGGGTTTATCCTCGGTCGCATCACGACGGGATATTAAAAAAGTATATTTTTCAATGAGCACGGCCGAGTGTACGTCACGACTCGGTCGCACGATTAGAGCTATTGTGCTCGCTAGATAATATTGCGGATAACTGTACTCGATCGGTCGCGGACAAATAAGGAGCTTCGGGGCAGGCCATGAAACTAGCGGTTGGTGACAGTGCGATATGAACAGTGTGTTAGCAGTAGCTTAGAAAGTGTTGATTCGTTCATCATCATCATCATCATCATCAGCCGAAAGACGTCCACTGCTGGACATTCTTCCCCAAGGATCTCTACGACGGCCATTTTTGTGCTACTTGCATCCATTACTTCACCAGATCGTCGGTCCACCTCGTGGAAGGCCTGACAACACTTCGCTTTCCGGTCCGCGGGAGCCACTCTAGAATTTTCCGCCGATTGATTAATTAACCCCCGACGAAAAAAGAGAGGTATTATAAATTTTGCGTGTGCCAGTGTATGTAAGTATGTATTTGTGTATCTGAGTGTCTGTCTGCCTCATTGAAACAGATGGACCGATTTGGACACGAGTTTTTATTTAAAAGAAAGCTTATTTAATCATAAAAATCAGAATGATATTTAAGGAGATATTTTCTCTGAAAGACTGAGTCGCCATTATATGATAGCTATAGTTATTTTGAAGTTTTTCCTTGTGATTTCTAGCGCCCCTAATCCTGGGCCCTATTCTACTCGCTTAAACCATATTGCTTTTGACACGGTATCGTACTGTCATCGTTATGATAGCTCTTATTTAATTGTCAGTAATGGCGCCCGAGTTAAAAACAATACGATAGATAACAAGACAAAAGGAATATTGTTTTACTGAGTAAAATAAACCCCTGTATATTTAGAAATTCTGTATGGTTAAATACATTTTAACCATATTTTTTTATCAACTTGCGTTGTTTCGCATTCCCCGCTACCCGCTCCGCATGTAGCCCCGCTGGTCCGGTGGCCCGCCGGTCTGACGAGCCGCTACCCAGGGTTCCCATGCCATCTGATTTATAGAGCCCCGATTTGTCCTGGACTAACCCAATTTGGCAACCCTATTTATGATACAGTTGAAAAATCAATGACGGGATCGATTGCGATTAGCTCTTGGTTTTTGCTGGAATCTTAAGGAAGTGGTGTTACATGTCGCACGCTTGGTTTGTTATGAGAGGTAAGTGCGTTAAAGTGTTATAAAATAACAAAAACCCAGCTTATAGCATGTTTTATTTGCCATAATAATAGTTTCATCAATAGCCTAGTTCACCAATCCATATCAGTTCATACATAGAGCCCATTATTAATGTTTCCATCCTTCTTAAATAGTCCTACACTAACCATTGGTTGTCCGTGGGAGCATACTTCCATAGTTTGAACTCAGGGACAATCGCCGGTTGGTGTCCCATCACTTTACTAAATTAAACTTGTCTAAAGGGCCTCTGCGTGTTGGCTTCGGCTCCATGTACGCCTTCCAAAGGTCCGGGACTCCCATAGTCCCGTGAATGGTAAAGACATACTAATAATAATAAATATAATGGGATAGACCAAAAAAAATAACTCACGATTTTTACATTCTAATTCGAAATAATAGGTAATTTTAAGAGGCCAATTATATTAATTTTGTATTTGATCCAATAGTTTTGTTTTAATCTCTTTATTTATTTAGCAGACATTTTATGGATGACATGATTAATTTAAATTTAGGTTGGCATTTTCTAATAAATTACAACAATTATATGATATCTAATAATAAAAAGTGATTGTAATAGTGGAATAATACATACTATTTCAAGCGGTTTTCGCCTAATCCGTAAGATACACTTTAGCTTCAAGACAAAAACGAAAGTCAAACAAAGGTCAAGTATACTTTCGTCGAAATATCCCAAATAGATAAATATTTCAAAAACTTAATAATGCAGAACGGTTTTAAAACCCTATTCCTCGAAATGTTTTTCAAATTAGAGTAATTTAAAAAATATGAACAAACCCAATTGATCTAGCCCTAAACTATGCTCTAGGTTTGTACTATGGGTACTAGACAACTATATAAATACTTATATAGAGAAATATATACTTAAATAGGTACGAAAACACCCATGACTGCTCATCACACAAATATCTGCTCTAACCGGGATTTGAACCCAGGACCGCTAGCTTCGTAGGCAGGGTCACAACCAACTAGGCCAACGCGGCGTCGCCATAGGATAGAAAACCTTTGGCGATCTACCTCTGGGTGGTATTTTGCAGTAGGTTTTTCTTTATTTTGACTTATATTTGCGCACGAGTTTATGTGTAAGTGCGTGTCACCTTGGAGTTATTACTAAAGTTAAAATTTACTACTCAGACACTAGGAAATCTTTTGTTTGGGTTTGCGTTTTCTGTTTTTGTTACATATTTTTGTATTTGTAACTGTTGGATATCCTAGAAAGAAAGAAATAAATCCGGCATTATAAGTTTTGAACATGAAAATATAGAATAGGTTACTATTGTAGGTAACACATTTTTTTAATCCGCCATTTTGGTATTTTTTTTAAATTTCAATGGATATCAGGGGACAATTTCACACCAATTAACCTAGTCCCCAGCTAAGCTCTCGGCTTGTACTATGGGTAACGATATAAATGGATTTAGGGGTGAGAATCGTTATGACCCGAAGCTGAATTAGTTCGCCTTAACTACTATTAGTACGACTCTAGAGCTTAGTTTGGAAGTATATATTTTTTTTTTAATTGTCCGTTGTTTTTTTTATTTACTTATTGCTATTACGACTCCATCTACGTAAAAGTCGTTTATCGCTGTGTCCTTGGGAACTGTACAATTTTCCAGTTAAAAGTCCGTCTCCAGAGTATAATATAAACTTTAACTCTACCAAATTTGAGTCGATCGGTCGGTAGAGGCTTTGAAATGTACATGGAAGCAACAAACAAACAAACTCACTTTCACATGTGTGATATTAGTAAAGGAAGATACGAATATTTAATCACTTATTTAAACGTATATCCTTATTAACTTAGCATTAACAATATTCTACCAGTTTCGACAAAGTAACATCAGCGGATCGCATGTAACTGCCACTAACGGTTTGGACCGGTCGGCTCTTCCTGTCGAGGAAAAAACGCCGCGTTTCCCTTCCCAGCCGGTCCGAATTGGATCTTATGCGCATCATGCATAAACATTAGCGCTGGACACTTATTATGAGACTGGTTAATATTGTTTGCCTTTGTTTTTCGACGGAGTATTAAAAAAAAAAAGTTCGCTAAGGGCTGATAATAATATACCGTAAAATGGTCCTACTTTGCTCTAATTCGGCTCTATTTTTATAAATTGTATTGCTACATATACCGATATGGTACCGGTAATAAATTTATCAAATAGCAACACTCTTAGCCTTTCTTTTAGCTATGTTGTTGGTGCTTAGTTGACCTTAGTTTTCCTTATATTTTCACTTTGTTTTTGGAGCATGGTATTGTGTATGATGAAAAAAACTTTATCCCACGAGAACTAGTTTATTCCGTAACTTTCAGTGTCAAAATATTGTAGGTAACTTTAGATAGTAAATGCAACCAGTGTAGCAATATAAAAGTAAGTGTTGCCTAATGAAAACGTTAAAAACACATAATCAACTGGGATTTTTGTCAAGAGAGGAGCTACTTTATTCACTCGAAGCAAAGTTATTAATCTTGGAGCAAAGTAGGACCATTTTACGGTCATTTTGTACTTAAAGTTAGTAATAAAAATGTTTTTTTTTATGGACGGTCCCAGTTTATCGATAACCGCCTGGACTTTTATTTTACTCGATAAAACAATATTGCTTTTGATATTTATGGTATTACAGAGGTGTAAGAGCGCGTCAGATGTTTTTGAGCCCAATCATTTTGGGTTAATGCTGGTGCACATGTCGCTGCTTAAATACAAAAGCGCCACAAATCAAAAACAAATATAGTTTGATTTAAAACTTTAAGTATAAAGCATTCCGAATTTAAATGCAACACAAACACATCTAACAAACTAGCATCCCACCCTCGTTTCGCTCCGGTTTCAATGAATAAATAATAGCTTATATGAAGATATTATGTCCATCAGAAATAATGTACGTTTCAAATAGTAAAAAAAAAACGAATAGGTTCAGTGGTTCCGCTCTGGAGATAATCTGTCAGATCACAAGATCACAAGATTCGCACTCTGTCTTTATAATATTAGTATTTATTTATTTATTATTTATTTATTTATTTAATGGCAACCGGTCGCAATATCGAGCAATCATTTCTGCCAATATCAAGTTTATATTTTACATTTACATATCAAAAAAACATAAGGCAACGTTGTACGGAGATCCCCTAGCCTCCGTGAAGCGATGTAGGTAGAACTTTACGAAGACCAGATGGGATTTTCTTGGAGCAATCCTTCCAAAGGCGATCCTAACTTGAATTCTTCATTCACTACACATACATCATTACTATCCGTTAAACAACAAAATATGCAAAAAAATAAAAACAATTAAGAAAGTGACATCTTGTCAAAAACCCCAGGAGAATCATCGTAAATAATTTAGCAATACAATTATCTACAACTTAAACCACATTACTGTCATCGATTCTTGACAATCCTGACAATCCAGTAGCGTGTTTAAGAAATAGCGACAAGTGGTCGCTACGCACAGGAACTCGAATGGTGTTTTTAAAGATGGACTGGTTCCGTAGTAGTTTGAATTATCAGTGTTATTAAGCTCACAATGCTAAACTAAAAAAAGCTGTCAAGTGCGAGGACTCTCACAAAAAGGGTTCCGCACGACAATACCTCTGCCCTCCTAAGCCAGTAGGCAGTATTTCGGATAAAACTCCTGTAGCAATTTCAACCTCATAACCAGTGGCCTATCCCACAAAACTTACAATTACAATTCTACAATTGTCACGTTACAAATTTGTCATATAACAAGTGTGCGTACCACAAAATATACAAATTACATATTTGTACTGGAAAATTTCTACAAATATGTAAATTGTATAAAAAAACTACAATTTGTTGTATCACAAAACTTTACATATCGCACAACTCTTTTCCGGAAAACTTACAAATTTGTAGGTGACAATTGTATCATGCAACAGTAAGTTGTAGAAATAATTGTACATATTTGTAGAATTGTAGCTACAGGTTGACAATTCACCAAACGTGTGTCATTACCTTTTTACAATTATTCCAACGCTCGTAATTGCATTACATTATATTGAACGATTTACAATCCCAAGTTTAACGAAATGCTTAATTCAAGTGACAGTGATAGTGAAACAGAATTAATAATTGTAAGACGTCCCAGGAGAAATATAGAATGAATAAATTTAACTTACAACATTACGGATTTTACGTTTAATCAAAGATTTAGAGTTAGTAAATCTACCGTGGAATACCTTATACAGACTATTGGAGGACATCTTAAAAATCCGACACAAAATAAATTGTTACATATTTAAAATTGTAACTTTACATATTTATATTTTTATATTTACAACTCTACAATTTGACAATTTTGTAGTTGTCATAACATACCTTATTTTTTTGTGATACGCTTCCTCAAAAGTAAATTTTTTGTATACTACAAACTTGTAACGAATACTTTTTTGGAATAGTTGTGTTACATGTGTTTGTTTACAATGCTAAAATTTTGTCGAATTGTACACTTGTAAAGTTTTGTGGGATAGGCCACAGAGGTCGGAATAGGCAGTGCCTATTTGCTTAAACTTCGCGGGAGGAATAACTAAGAGTGGTTACAACCACCGATAATTAATAATGTTTTTTCATTATTGAATGCGGGATTTCCGGGTGTTTAAGAATACATAAATGTGGAAATTCATACTAAAACTCAATATCACATGTTAAAATTTTACATTATCAAATGACATATTCTGATATATTTTTAATGTAAATAAACTAACAAAGTATTTCGTATTAAATAATATTAATAGTAGTAATAATGATTGTAATTATCATATTGATGATTCAGATTGAAAGTTGTTTTTGTTATTGATGATCATGTAAAATAGTATACAATAAATGTTATTAACATGTGATATTGAGTTTTAGTATAAATTTCCACATTTATGTATTATTAAAAAATACCTGGAAATCCCACTCTTAGTTACGTCCTCCCGCGAAGTTTAGGCAAATAGGCACTGCCTATTCCGACTAGTGGTCCTGATATCCGTGTTACACGCGGAACCGTAGCTCCGTGATCTTAGCACCGGCGGTGCTAAGTTCCCGAACTACACGGTCACGCCAAGATACGTATCCGTGTCTGCGTTCGGCTACGTATCTGCGGATCTCGGCTCCGGCTCCGCTCCGCACGGTTATTGAATGAAAGCTTAAAATTAAACGTCACGGTCACGGGCGGATCGGATCTACGTGTAAATAAGAAACGTATCTCCGTGTAACACGGAGCTACGTATCTTAATTACACGTAGCCGAATTTCACGTGTCGAACGGGCCGGATCTCCGTTGCCGTGTTACTCGGTAACGCAGATTCGGCTACGGGTACACGAAACACGGACACGACCAGGAGCCCTAATTCCGACCTCTGGTTATAACTAACGGAATTGAATTCAAACTGCTTTGGTTATTCAATTTGAGATACTGCTTATACCTCTGCCCTCCTAAGCTAATACGCAGTATGTCAGATAAAATTCCTGTAGCAATATCAACCTTATTACTAAGAGAAGAGAACTAAAACTGCTTTGGTTATTAATTTTGGGATACTGATTATGTGGCAGAGGCGCTCCGACGATCAAATATGAAAACAAAGTCGGAAGTTAGCTATAAGTTTCTTTTGGTTACGAGCACGCAGACCACTTAAACTGGCCGTTTTATAATTTATTAACGAGCTGACCAACGATTTTTGAAATGTATTACCGGGGTTTTAACCCGGGACCGCTAGCTCAGCAGGCAGGGTCACTGCCAACGGCTAACAAGTCGTCAAAATTATAATTTTACACTTTATTTTAATTACATACTAGCTACTTCGTCCACATAGAATTCTTATTTTGGTCATCCCACGGGAACCGTTCATTTTCCGGGATAAAAAGTAGCCTGTTACTCAGGGATATTTCTAATTCTAATGGTGGATTCTGAGTTTTGAAAGCCCATAGTCATTTGCAATCTTACGATCACAATCTGAGGACTGCAAAATCGCTGCCAACCCTGAGGACTAAGATGCAATGCCTCTATTCTGTTAATTTTACCGGTTGTCTCAACCTTCCTTGACCACCTGGACCTTGTGGAGGGTCCGTCTGGGTTGGTACCTACCACCATCTTATCCATTAATGTACCGCCAAGCAGCAGTGTTCGCATTGAGGATATGACAGCCGGTGAAATGACTAGCTTAGAGGCATTCCATCTTAGTCCTCAGGATTGGCAGTGCATTTGCAGTCTTGTGAATGCGAATTTCTATGGGTCATAGTTTCCACTTACCATCAGGTGGCCTGTGTGCTCGTTTGCTTTACTATGACATAAAAAAAACAACATCGCGAACACAGCTGATTCGCGGCGGGGTAAAGGACAATGGTGGTATTTATCCGAACAGACCCTGCACAAGGTCCTACAATTAAACACCACACTGATTGGAACTTTGCAGGATTGAATAGTTTACAACACAGTCTTTAGACTGCCCACGGATCCCTGGGCAGGTGGGGCAGGCTGGGCCATTCCGAACTGTCTGAACCAGAAGTGCTCTCTTAGGAGTTAATTTCTTCCTGGGGCAAGTCGACTAGCGAAACACGTATGGTGCCAGACAAGAGAGAAAATATTTATTTATTTGGATTTTATTGCACATCACTGCACAGTACAAGGTGTAAGTAAAAGTTGACTTTAATACCAGTAAATGGTTGAGGTTAGTGCAAAAGTCTCAACAAGAAGCCTTCAATTGTTTAGTTTTACTACACCCAGCGTTCGGCCTATATCGCATTCCCTCGGGTTCTGTTGTATTTTCCAGAATGAAAAGTATCTATGTATTTACTACAGTCAGGGGCATTCCCGGTCGACCACCTCTAGGGTGATATTCGTTTGCGCGTTCAATGCGTAACGGTTTGAACGGTGCAGGATTAGCTAGCTGCAACGTATGTACAAGGGAAAATTTTCCTGTACCTTTAAAAACTTTAAACCGTACATACATACATACCTTCACGCCTGTAATCCCAGAGTGGGCTAGGCAGAGCTACAGAATTACAACTTGAAAAAAGGTGTTGATAATTCAGTAACCACAATTTGCACAAATAGGCTAAGACTGTTATTTCTGACGTATCTTAACCTGCTATTAACAGTTTTTGTATGAAAATAACCGGTTAAAACCGGTAATGACCGGTTATTTCCATGACTTAAATGAGTTTTGTTCGCTCTAAAAGGGCTACCCAAACTCGCCGGTTAATATTAGCTGCGTCGAGTAGAAACGTCATAAGTGTGCTTAAGAGAATCACATCCTAGTTTATCACGAGTAATACGGCCTTAGGTGTCCCGCTCGACGCTTGTGACTTTAGTGCGCCTTACCACTCAAGATTGATTGAGATGAGAGGCTAATTTCTTGTTAATTGGCCACGTCGGGCCGCGAGGAGCTCCGGCGTTTATTGTGACCCGGTCGTTAATACTCTAAAGGTTTATTGCTAACTAGCCTTTGCCCACATCTCTGTCTGCATAGGTAGCTTATTATTTTCCCTTTAAAACTATTCAAATTTCAGGATTAGAGAAATACTGGAAAAGGGCCGAATCTTAATGTTGAAGAAGCGAAAGAAGTTTGTCAAGATCGTAGCAAGTGGAAAGAAGTGGTCTCTGCCCACCCCTCTGGGAAACAATGTAAGTATGTAAATTTCAGGAAGATGAAGTATTCTGTGTTACTCCAGAACAGGGCTATCCGAGAGCCGAATTTTATTAATATTATTAAGAGAAGGGAAGGAAAATCAACAACAACAAGGGAACATTCTTTATTGGGAAATTTCCGCAATAAAGAATGTTCCAGAATTAGGGATTATATTGGCCAAACAGAAAATATCAACAATGTTAAACAAATTTTTATGTTCAAATCTTCAAAAGTAGACGGAAGTTGGGTACTTTTAAACCGACTTCAAAAAGTAAGAGGTTCTTAATGCGTCTGTATTTTTTCGCTATTTGTCAACCGATTATAACGTTTTTTTTTTTAAGTGGCATTACATTATATCTAGGGTGGGTTTTTAACAACTTTAATGAAAGAAAGGGTGGAAAAAAGGGGAGGGAGTTTCATATATTGCGACATCTTCGCCGAATGTTTTGAAGTCATTGTTTTTGTATTGTGCTCATTGTTTTTGAAAACATTAATCATTCTGTTTCTATCGTCTCCAAACGTATGGAGTTGACATAAGCGGTTGACGCAATCTGTCATCAGCTTACGTCACCTCTCACATTTTGTCGATTTTCTATAATCACTAACTTAGCGTTATGAATACTTATGAATAGAATAGAATAGAATAATAGTTTATTTGTCAATTTTTGAACGATCACATTTAAGATTTTCAAAAACATAAGTATACACCAAAATAATGTCAACTTACACATAATATTTAAATAACGTTTTATTATCATGCATCTTGAATAGAATCGGCGACGAGATATGTCATTGTTTTATGCTTTGAACATAACATTGGGTTTTAACTTGGTTGTTTTTCATAAACAAAATTTTATAAAATGTCAATTTTTCAGGATATGATCCATAACTGTCAATTAAATAAAATCCATCATTACATTAACAACGCGATAACGATATAGTTTAAAAGTGGAATAGACGCCGTGGGACCGTAATAATGACTAATCGTAAAATATTTTTGTAAAAGTGTGGCTCAGAAAAAAAAATGTTATGCAACTTTACCTTTGCATCACGGAAATTAGTCATAGGTACATTTAAATACGCTAAAAAGATGGTAGCTCAAATTCAATAAACAAAGTAGATTCAGCTCTCACCCGTTAGTAATATGGTAGCACTTGCTGTTGTTTTGTCTGAGATACCTACCACCATTTAGTTTACAGCAGTATAGGTAATTTTCGCGACGGAATGGTTAAAGTTATCGTTATGTAATTTAAGTCCTTAACTTATACTGAAAACTCTCTAAAAACGACATTAATTCTCTTTACACATGTAATTAATTCCGCTATGTAAGCAGCATTTCAAATAACACTCCCGATGCAATTACAACCTCATTACTTAGGGGAGTGGATTGAATCTACTTTGGTAATTGAATCTGAGAGTGTTTTATTGGGCAGTATAGTAAAAACTACAATAAAGTAATTAAATTACTTATGGGAGGACCTTGTGCAGGGTCGGTCCGGGTTGGTACCACCATCTTATCCATTAACCTACCGCCAAGCAGCAGTGTTCGCATTTTTGAGTTCCGGTTTGGGGATAAGACAGCCGGTGAAATGACTACCATAGAGGCATTCCATCTTAGTACTCAGGGTTGGCAGTGCATTTGCAGTCTTGTGAATGCGAATGTCTATGGGTCACAGTTTCCACTTACCATCATACTGTGTGCTCGTTTGCCTTACTATGCCATAAAAAAATGGAATCTGAGAGTACTTTATTGGGCAGTATAGTAAATTAAACTCGCCTTGATGCAATTCTCGCTTTAATGTCATAACTGTAATTCTCTACAACGAAGCAACGAGATGATGACGCAGCCTTGACCGAGACAATTATCGGGCAAATCATTTCAAATACTCAAGGCAAATCATTTCGAATTGCAAAATCAAGAATACGACGTATACTGACAGTTCACGAGGCGTTAATTTTGGTAAAAAAATACTTGGTTACGATTTTCAATATACTTCATTAAAATGTCCATTGTGGATTTAAGCTAAGGTTAGTATTAAGGCGTATGGTTATTTGATATCCGAATTAGCAATAAGGACCTACTTTAGTCCAAATAATGAAAAAAAAATGTTAATGTTAATATAAATTAATTTGAAAACATTTAGAAGTAAAAATAACTACGGCTTTTTTTTGTTTTTTTTTTAAATCTCTTTTTATATTTACCTTATAAAAAGACGTGGATAAGGCGTCCTCGGGAGCTATGTTGGAAATCTGTGGACAAAAAATAAATTTTGTTAAAAACAGCTCTCTGTAATTTTTTTAAATTAATTGCGTATCGGTATTTTTTTTGATACCTCTCATTCAAGAAGTCCCGTTAAGCTATCGACTATTTTCTCTCTCAAAAAACGAACAAAAGATATAATATCCCGTGTCAATAAAAGAAACATTAATAGTTCAT
The DNA here is from genome assembly GCA_927399475.2 of Acleris emargana. NCBI lineage: Eukaryota > Metazoa > Arthropoda > Insecta > Lepidoptera > Tortricidae > Acleris > Acleris emargana. The sequence continues at coordinate 5,881,555 of OV656858.1, forward strand.
GGCTGGCTCCACTCGCTTCTCGCTCGTCGTCTGCAGTGGGACAACTACCTACATTGACACGAAGTGACGGTTGCGTTTTACGGATTAAAAAGCCTGTAGTAATTAACCAAACCTTCTGTTAGTTTTTGTATTTAATGCACAAACATATAACAATCACAAATACTTAATAGACATAATATTTACAGAATGCAACATTAATATTAAATTTAAATATTTTAACTATACCCTTTAGTACACATCACGTGCGTATGCGCTTCAGTGAGTGCACGCGCATACCTAACTACAAGGTCATAACAACCACGTAAACGACTCCTCAAGCAAGCCATTATAGCCTTTATGACTTCATCGTAAGAGCTACAATGAATGTTAACGTGGCACAACTCATTAGCGGTTAACAACTAAAATGGATAATCGAAGTTCATGAGATTTTCTCGTTAGGTCAAGTCGATTTGTAATAAGTGTTAATGTTAACACTAATGCAATGATTTTGGCTAATTACTGAGGTTAAACGATGTGTGAGGTAGACGTTGAGTAATTGAAAACCTAGCAGCAGTGTTCACATTGTTGTGTTTCGGTGTTGGGATAAAAATAACTAGCATAGAGGCATGCCATCTTAGTCCAAAGGGTTGGCAACGCATTTGCGGTCTGAGGATTGCAATCGTAAGGTTATAGTCTTCATAATGTGAAAAGAAAAACAAAAGCGACCATTATCTATAAAAAGAACACGTTTGTTATATCGGATCCCCCTTAAATATTGATTTTATTATATTTTTAGTATTTGTTGTGATAGTGGCAACAGGTATCACGGTTCGTGAGATACAGCCTGGTGACATACAGACGGACACACGGTCAGACCAACAGCGGAGTCTAAGTAATAGGTTCCCGTTTTTATTATTTGGGTACGGAACCCCTAACTAGCCTTTTTTTGAGTCAATATGATAAGAAGACCACCCAACGCTACAGTAGTTATAAAAATAACGATCTAGGCATTTCATAAAAAGTCTAGATATTCCCCGGGATTTATGCTGCAGTAAAACTCGAGTGGGATATTTAATTTATGCCCAGATACGTCGCAAGAACACCGTCAATGTAGGAATGAGATACTGGAATTTCTTGTTAGTCGCCCGTTAAAAAGTTGTTAATGCCAAAGTTATCAGTTATCAAGTAAGACCGGTTAGGTTGCGTGGTTAAAGCCAAAGGGCACAGGTTCGATTTTCGCTGGAAGCAATTAGATATTGACATTTTACTTTTCCACTGTTATTTTTTTATGGTTTAGTATCCGTGTGGTTGCCGAAGAATAGTGCCACTCCATGTCTTCCCGTGGATGTCGTAAGAGGCGACTAAGGGAATAAAGGCTTGTAGTACTGTTAGGCGATGGGCTTGCAACCTATCACTAATACGCTGGTAAACATCTTAGCCTATTTTTGCAAAAGGTCACTGAATTATCAACAAGTTTTTAAAGTTGTGGGTAATTCTGTAGCTCTGCCTACCCCACTCTGGGATTACAGGCGTGAAGGTATGTATGTGTGTATGTAGTATGCGAAGGGTGTCAAACGGGACCGTGTTACTAAGTCTACGCTGTCCGTCTCTGTCTCTGTCTGTCCGTCCTAACTCTAATGAGCTGTCTCTTTTAGATCGTAAGAGATAGCGCACTGTTTTTTTTCAGAATATGTGTTACGGCGGATTCCCTGAAAAACGGCAATAAAAAGCGTCCGCATATAAACAAAAGGTATTTTATTCGATAAAGATGGCCTTCAAATCTTCATATCGCACCTTCAGAACGATAGTGACCTAATTCAATAGCTTTCAAACTAAGTCATAAATCCAGATCACCATATTCACCAGACCTTGCTCCTAGCGATTTTTATTTGTTTCCGCGGTTAAAAGAGCACCTCAGAGGTCAGAAATTTGACAATGATGACGCCGTGATCGCCGCGGTACAGGATTTTTTAAGGGGTCAAGAAGAAGATTTTTTTAAAAAGGGAATTTTAAGTTTAGAAAAAAGATATAATAAGTGTATACTCTTGAAAGGTGACTATGTTGAAAAATAAAGTAAAATATGTTAAAAGTTATTTGCGTCCTTATCATTCTCATTACTTATTGAACGCCCCTCGTATGTGTGTATGTAGTATCCGAAGGGTGTCGAACGGGACCCTGTTACTACATAAGTCTACGCTGTCCGTCTCTGTCTCTGTCTGTCCGTCCTAACTCTAATGAGCTGTCTCTTTTAGATCGTAAGAGATAGCGCACTGTTTTTTTTTCAGAATATGTGTTACGGCGGATTCCCTGAAAAACGGCAATAAAAAGCGTCCGCATATAAACAAAAGGTATTTTATTCGATAAAGATGGCCTTCAAATCTTCATATCGCACCTTCAGAACGATAGTGACCTAATTCAATAGCTTTCAAACTAAGTCATAAATCCGGATCACCATATTCACCAGACCTTGCTCCTAGCGATTTTTATTTATTTCTGCGGTTAAAAGAGCACCTCAGAGGTCAGAAATTTGACAATGATGACGCCGTGATCGCCGCGGTACAGGATTTATTAAGGGGTCAAGAAGAAGATTTTTTTAAAAAGGGAATTTTAAGTTTAGAAAAAAGATATAATAAGTGTATACTCTTGAAAGGTGACTATGTTGAAAAATAAAGTAAAATATGTTAAAAGTTATTTGCGTCCTTATCATTCTCATTACTTATTGAACGCCCCTCGTATGTGTGTATGTAGTATCCGAAGGGTGTCGAACGGGACCCTGTTACTACATAAGTCTACGCTGTCCGTCTCTGTCTCTGTCCGTCCGTCCTAACTCTAATGAGCTGTCTCTTTTAGATCGTAAGAGATAGCGCACTGTTTTTTTTTTCAACATGTGTATTACGGCGGATTCCCTAAAAAAAGGCAATAAAAGGCGTCCGCATATAAACAAAAGGTATTTTATTCGATAAAGATGGCCTTCAAATCTACATATCGCACCTTCAGAACGATAGTGACCTAATTCAATAGCTTTCAAACTAAGTCATAAATTGATTACGATAGAGCACCAACTCGAAATTCAAAATTTCTGAATTATGTCATTATTGTTATGAAGGTGCGATATAATAATACCTACTCTGCGGCGGTTCGGAACTCTCAGTGCGCGAGCCCGAATCGCACTTGACCGGTGTTACTCGGTACGCTACTTTAACTTTGTGCAATGGAGTATTAAACCAAAAAATAAATGGAGCCGCCGCTTATTTATGAATATGAATATGAATATGAATATTTTATCTCAACTAGCCATCTCCTATTCGACCATGCATCTACTAGTGGTACAAAAACTTTAACCGCCGTCCGTCGGTACTAGCCACGTAGTATGTCAGGCTGCAGGTGTGCGCCGAGTCAAGTGCCGACCTCTGACCGCATATCGGTTAGTATCTCATTAACGGAACGGTCAATTGCATAGGTGGCGGTGTAAGCTGCCAACGGTAGCGGTTGTAGATAAAAACGTTTAAAACTTTGTAGGCATGCGTCAAGCGGTCACCAGCATACAGGATATCAGAGTTTTTCAATCTTAAGATTTTATGTAATTTTCATTGACACATTGAAATATTAACAATAATGCAATACAAAGCAAAAAAAAAACGATTTGTAAATAAGTTAAATACGATTAAATTAAAACTAAAAAAGAGTGGGCCCCCGTGGCAAAGTATTCCTCGTTGAATAGCAATGCTAATGCGCTGCCCGAGGAAGCTGCCAGCTCTGTGGCCTCTGTCTTAACATTGGTTCTCTACTTTGCAATCTCAGGACAAGAGACGAGTTGCCAAGCTTGAAGATTAAAGTGATATTTCTCTTTGCTAATCATAAAAAAAGGGGAACATTCTCACACAAATAGACCTAGTCCCAAACTAAGCTCTAGGCTTGTACTATGGGTAGTAGACGACGATAAACATAATTTTACAGAGAAATATAAACTTAAGTACTGTAATAGATACAAGGATTTGGGTTGTATCCATTACATGGTGGAGTAAGCGGGGGTTCCGCTAATTTATATCGCAAGCTAGCGAGTGCTCGAACACGAGAGACAGGGATAAGCCTAGCGTAGGCAGGTCCTAAGAAGAAAGAGTATGCTCTACCAGCAAAAATGAGTGAATGAAGATTAAGGAGGATGAGTCGCATGTTACCTGGCGCCGAGTGCGCACGACAATGTATCTTTGAATATAACAGGAAACCAATAAAAGTATCTTTAAAAGTAGCCCTACCAGTTCTTTTTATTACAGATACAACCCCTACATCCTTGTATCCATTACAGTACCTACATTCAAAACACTCAAGACTCAGATACCTACTCGGGTCGCTAGCTTCGTAGGCAAGGCCACTATCAACAAGGCTTACGCGTTGACAATAGGCACAAAATACTCGGCCACAAATTATAAAATAAACGAAATTTTTATCTCATATTACGCTCGTACTTTGCACCACACGCTAGACGTTAGGTCAAAAGCCTTGTCAATAATGTCTGTTTGTCCGTCTGTACGTCCAGTTATGTTGTGACGAGAACTTTATGGCATGTTAAACCCTGATTATGTTTGCTGAGCGGCCATAAACTGTGATTAGAGGCTATTAGATAATTCATGCGCTATGTCGGATCCAATAAGTGAGTGATGTGTCTTGGTATTTTAAGTTCATGACACTTTTATTATCGTCATCCTTTACGGCCTAGCCCGTCAATTAAACCTATAGGTCTTCTTTAATGCACTGTTATCTTGTCGATTTGTGAATACTTCGGCGTATAATTTGGTTATTTACTTGGCCTAAAAGTTATTACAAAAGAAAAACAACTTAAAAGGGTTCCGTACACATGTTATTTTTGTGTTTTATAGGTTTTTTTTTGAAATAAATTTTGTATTTTTAACAAATTTTAGGTTCAGTTATTTCGGATATCAGGGAATAATATTTAATTATTTTACAATAATAATAAAAAAAAATTGAGATTCTCATAACGAGCCCTTTCATTTGATATGTGACACAGTAGGATTTGCAAAACATTTTCTTTTTAATTTACTCATTTGTCCCCATAGATTCAAACTTATTTAAAAAAAATCGGACTACTAAATAATTATCAGAACTGTCAAAATTATCGCGTTGCCAGTTACGACACTGATCGGTGACGAGAATGACAATCGATGTGGCAACTGCGGTTACCTCGTTACTAGACCACATGGAAGATAGCAATGCGGGTTAGCTCTTAGAGGTCGCTTTGATAAAAGTGGCATAATATTGTCTATTATATATTTTCTATTTTCTCCCATTATTAGCGTATTGTTAAAATTATGATATTAAGTCAGTAAAGGCGGAGTCGTAAACGATACGATTGTGTCTCCGTATTATTGTTATTTATTCTTCAAAACTACCTGATCTGTTCTGCGTCTTTATTTATATTTATTTTAATTTCCTTTGCTAGAGAAGAAAGAGAAAAAAAATACAGAAATTTAAAATTACGTGTAGACCTGACTAAACCGTGTTGAAATTGCCCGAGAACCCATGCAAATATGTTTTCAATGTGTTCAAGCATAAGGCCATTAATTTAAAACTACGACAAAAAAATGAATGGAATTATACTGCTGGTCTATCATATATGTAAGTAATCAGAAATGCATATACAGGCTGTCTCAAAACTCAACTATAACCTGGTAGAGCTAGAGGCCAAGTTATACCAATACTCTAAAAAAAAGGAAAAAAGGGATACTGATCTTTTTTTTCCCAAGAATCGCAGCGTTCTGAGCGCTCACACTAAACCACTCACATTATAACAATATTTACTTAAAACTTCAAGTCGCACCGTTAAGGTCGTCATTGCTAAACGGGTCAAAGCATTGTGTTCGTCACATTTGACAGTAGTGACGAAATCATAACAAATGATCGGAAATTACGTCATACGTGAAAAGTAAAGGCTTTGTGTGACAGCTCTTAAACGTTTCCGTTGTATGGTGTCATTCGTTAAGTAAAAACGAGTTTGAACTGGTGTAACTCGACCCTTGGTTTGCTTATGTGAGCGATTAGTTTAAATGTTAGTGGTGGAATGAATGGAATTTGTTTGAATTTTGAAAGTCATATTTTTTTTTTAATGTGATGCACTTGAAATATAAATGAAATAAAGGCTTATAACATTATAATTAATTTATTCAGTCGTTACACGTCTCTACACAGAACCGCCATGACACACACACAGAGGCACATTGCCATAGACATATATATATTACATTGCATACTCTTCTACACCCCCCTTCAATGTAATAACTACTTCAATATGTATACAACTCAACAGTAACCTACACCTTGTAACTTCAATGGAAAATAACATTATGAAGAACCATACAATAAATAAACAATAGCAAAATAAAACACCAGTAACTAACCGCTTACTGACCTACACCACACATGTTTACAAATTTCAGCAACTTGTCCTTCTTTAGAGCTTTAGTAAACATGTCTGCAATTTGTTCCTCTGTCCCTACATGTTTTACACACAACTTTCCATTGACTATCAGATCCCTAACAAAATGAAACTTTATATCAATATGTTTCAGTCTTTTTACACTGTTAGTATTAGCAATCATAATGGCAGACTGATTATCACAAAACATGACAGCCGGAGGCTCATTCTTTATATTAAAATCATGTACTAACACATTAGTAAGCCAACATGCCTCAGACCCTGCCATAGCCATTGCTACATATTCCGCTTCAGTAGACGAAATACTTACTGTGCTTTGTTTCTTAGAGCACCAAGATATCAAACAATTATTAAACTTAAAACAATACCCAGTGGTAGACTTCCTATCCCTGAGATCACCCCCCCAGTCGGCATCACAATATCCTACTAACTTTTCGTCATTACATTTAAACACTAACTCATAATGTAATGTGTGTTTAATGTATCGCAAAACTCTCTTTAAGGCCACTAACAATAAGTCACTTGCACGGTCTTGATACCTGCTTAATATAGATACAGCAACACAAAGATCTGGCCTTGTACCTGAAGCTGCGTACATTAGACACCCAATAATCTGTCTACAGAGATTACTAGTATCTTTACCATTATTTCTATCACACTTTTTATCCTCAAGTTCATTACAGTTAAAATTCTGATCTATAGGAGTACTTACTGGTTTACAGTCATACATTTTGAACCTTTTTAGGACATTTTCCAGATATTTCTTTTGACATAATTTAGTTACACCAGTCTTTAAATCCTGACTTACATTTATTCCTAAAAAATTAGAAATCAAACCTAAATCCTTCATTTCAAACTCTTTGTTTAACATCGACCTTAAACCATATATTTGCCTTTCATTCGACCCAAAAAACAAAGTATCATCGACATAAATTAAAACATACATCTGCTCACCACCTTCACACTTTGTATACAAACAAGAATCACACTTTGACCTTTTAAAACCTTCTCTAATCATAACAGAATTAAACTTTTCATTCCAGTATTTGGGTGATTTCTTAATCCCATACAAAGCTTTATTTAACTTTACAATATTTTTATTACCATCATAGGCACCTTCTGGCAACCTAATATACACATCTTCTTTAATTTCACCATACAAAAAAGCTCCTGTTACATCCATATGATAGACAGGTAAGTTTAACTTGGTTGCTACAGACAAAAACAATCTAAAAGTAGCTAACTTTGCTACGGGAGCATAAATTTCATTAAGACTTAAGACCTCATTCTGCTCAAATCCCCTTGCAACCAACCTAGCTTTGTACGTAAATACACCATTGTTATTCTTAATTTTAAATACCCACTTACTGCTTATTACTTGTTCGCCATGTGGTGGATCACATGTATTCCACGTCTTATTGTCTTCAAGGGTCTGTAATTCTTTTTGAACAGCCTCTTTCCACTTAGCTGCATCTGCTCTTTGCATGGCCTCCTTAAACGTTTTAGGTTCATCGCCTGATTCAACATTATTACAGCTGTAAAATATGGTCTGTTTCCTTACACGCTTCGGACGTTCTTCCATATTTTCATCCGTGTCACTTTCTTCGGTCTCACTCTGTAGAGTACACTCCATAGGATCATAATCAGGGTCCTGTTCTTGATTGTCAGATGACTGGCTGTGATCGCTTTCACTGGTCATTCCTTGCTCTTGAACATTGCCATCAGCCACTGTTGTCAACTCTGAACACTCCCGACTCTGATCAACAAACTGTTCACGCACCTCTACATCCTTCGCAGTAGTGACATCCAAACACTCCTTTTGTTCTTGTACAAAAATGATGTCTCTTTTAATCACAACATCCTTCTTATCTGGAAAATAAATTCTGTAACCTTTGGTAGTCTCGCCATATCCCACCATGATTCCTTTTTCTCCTTTGGGGTCCCATTTACATCTCTTCACCTTAGGTATATGGACAAACACTGCAGTACCAAATACTTTGAGGTTATTGATATCAAAACTTTTATTACACCACAGCTCATATGGAGTTTTGTCTAGTACAGAACTTCTTCCAGTCCTATTTATTACATAGGCCACTGTACTAATTGCTTCTGCCCACAGGTTTTTTGGTAGGTTTTTAGCAAATAACATAGTTCTGGCTGCCTCTACCAAGGTCCTATTCTCCCTTTCTGCTTGGCCATTTTGCTCTGGAGTATAAGTCACAGTCGTTTGGTGAACTATCCCCTTTGCTTCAAACATCTCTCGAACCTCTTTATTTATGAATTCGCTTCCATTATCACTCCTGAAAATCTTGACACTATTTCCAGTTTCATTCTCTGCCTGATTAATGAAATTATTTATGCAAAGTTTAACTTCATGTTTTCCCTTCACAAAATACACTTTCCTATACTTCGAATAGTCGTCTTTAAATACCACGAAGTAACGAGCACCTCCGAGTGACGGCTCCTCCATCGGCCCGCACGTATCTGCACTAATTATTTCGCACGTCTTTGAACTGACATTCTCACTTACTGGATAGGGCAGGCGGTGAATTTTGCCCTTCAGACAACTCTCGCACTGTAAATGAGATTCCTTTATGTCAATATCGTTTTTCTTCAGCACATTTTTCACATACACGACGTTTTGGTGTGCCAATCTCTCATGCCACTCATGCAGATTTGAGCTTTCCACAGCTACGTTTGCCGTACATGCTTTAGAATACCGAAAAACCAAATAATACATGCTTCCGCATCGCTCAGCAATAGCCTTCAATCTTTCATCTTTATAAAACTTGCATGCATTTTCGCTTGTTACAATAACATAACCTTTATTTGTCGCACAATTGACAGAAAACAAATTTGTTTTTAAATCGGGAACATAAAGAACATCGTCTAAGGTTGTGTCAACCCATTCGTTCCCGTTTGACACTTGAACTGTCACCTGCCCACAGCCTTGGACAGTAATCTGCGATCCGTTTCCTACAATTACCGTTTTGTTCTTTACTTCCGAATATGACGTAAATAGTTCGTAATCACAACACATATGTTCGCTCGCACCCGAGTCGACTAACCATTTCGTTTTCTGAAAATATTCTTCCGATGCACTATTAATCACAAATGCACAACTTTTACCGTCTTTGTCCTTCTTGTAACGACACTGGCTCTTAAAATGTCCTGGTTTGTTACAATAATAACACCTCACTTCAGGGCGACTGTCCTTGTTATGAGCACTATTCTCCGTATTCTTAGTGGACCTACACTCACTTTGATAGTGTCCCAGTCTATTACACTTAAAACATTTCACAGCTTTCTTTTCAGTTTTCCTTGCTACAAATGCTGCAGACGATTGCGAACTCTCGCCTTTTTCTTTCGTTCTCTCTTCTTCTATCAATAATCTAGCAACTAAATTATCGTAAGTTTGTTTGTCATCTGGAGCAGATTCCCACGCGCATATAAAATGCTTATACACATCAGGTAGCGACATCAAAATTTTGGTGATAACAAACTTATCCGATATTTCTTCACCCAGCTGCTTCAACTGATTTTTCATCTCTTGTATTTTCGATAGAAACACTGACATTTCTGAACCTTCTTCATACTTAAATTGGAAGAATCTTTGTTGCACGATATGAATGCTCGTCTCCGACTTCTGTTCATAAACACTTTGCAGCTTTCGCCACATCTCCGCCGAAGTACCGCACGAAATGATGTGCAACATGACTTGTTCTGTCATTCTGGTCACCAGCAGCGTTTGAGCCTTCACATCTTTAGTTTCCCAACTAAAACGTTCCTTCTCGTCTTCTTTTTCTCCCGGTTTTACTTTAGTCCCGTCTACGACCTCGTATAATCCTTGACCTCGTAACAAAACCGTTGTTTGAAATTTCCATACATTCCAGTTCCTGGAACCATCCAGCTTCATGACGAGCTGCCCGGTCTGTGTTGAATCCATTATTCCTTCCTGTAGCCTTTCCTTCCTGCCTTTATCGAACTCTCGAAAAAGTAAATTTTTCTTCTCGGCGAACCAATATGGCCGCAGCCAATTTTGCCGTTATAATTTTTGAACTACAGTTTTACGTGTTTTAAGCGAATATTCATTTATCCACACTAGTTAGTGAGCTGGTCAGTGCCTGGGCCCATAACCACTTGAAATATAAATGAAATAAAGGCTTATAACATTATAATTAATTTATTCAGTCGTTACACGTCTCTACACAGAACCGCCATGACACACACACAGAGGCACATTACCATAGACATATATATATTACATTGCATACTCTTCTACAGATGCGTAACACTTGGTGATTCTAACGTAAATGTATCCATACATACATACATACATACATACCTTCATGCCTGTAATCCCAGAGTAGGCTAGGCAGAGCTACAGAATTACAACTTAAAAAGTGGTTGATAATTCAGCAACCACAATTTGCACAATTAGGCTAAGATGTTTACCAGCATATTAGTGACAGGTTGCAAGCCCATCGCCTAACAGTAAGTACTACAAGCCTATATTCCCGCAGTCGCCTTTTACGACATCCACGGGAAGACATGGAGTGGCAACCACACGGGGAACATTAATATAACATTGTAAATAATAATGTTTAAAGTTATACATTAGACATCTATAACATTCCAAGGCATACTATATTTACTTGTGGGAGGACCTTGTGCAGGGTCCGTCCGGGTTGGTACCACCATCTTATCCAATAACCTACCGCCAAGCAGCAGTGTTCGCATTGTTGTGTTCCGGTTTGGGGATAAGACAGCCGGTGAAATGACTAGCATAGAGGCATTCCATCTTAGTCCTCAGGGTTGGCAACGCATTTGCAGTCTTAGGATTGCGGTTTTGTGAATGCGAATGTCTATGGGTCACAGTTTCCACTTACCATCAGGTGGCCTGTGTGCTCGTTTGCCTCCCTATGATATAAAAAAAAAAAAAACGATATTTATTCAGAAATATAATAGGGCATACATTCTTGAGACATTCAACGTCATACCATTCCATTGCCTAAAGTTCCAGTGAAGCATGCGAGCGCAGTACGCGAACCAATCTGATCAATGCAAAACCGACTTTATTAGGTTTTTTTCATATAAAACGAAATTTCAAAATAATAAACGGTTTGTTCTAAAATTTGATGTACGTGTAACAACTTTGTACCTTATAATTGAGTCGCTGAACTTCAAACTCGGATATCTCCTTGAAATTTGGTAAACGAATTGAAACTTTTGTCCTTTTGCATGGATTTATCCGAGTTTGAGCGACACAATTGCAAGTAATAAATCATTATGACATAAAATGATTTTTTTATTAGCTTCTGCCCGTGACTTCATCCCCGTAGATTTCGATTATTGCTCGGGAACTTCCAGGTTATTTATAAGCTATCTCGATGCCCAATTTCATGCAAATCCGTCCAGCAGTTGCAGTGTGAAGGAGTAACGAATTAACACACAAACCTTTGCATTTCGTCGGTGAAACTGCAAAACCGCGTAAGTAACTTTTTAAATAAGGAGAAAAATGCACCCTTTTAATAAGACTGTAAGGTTTATTTTGCTCTATCGTAAATTTGTTAGTTACGCGGTTTTGCAGCATCACCGACGATTTATAAAAAATAAAAAATTAAATTATGTGTTTTAGATTTATGTATGACTAACACTAAAGTAATGATGAAAGTTAAGTATGGACTGAAAAAAAAACAACAGTATATTTGCGGCAGACAAGACAGATCCTATAATATAATATTCTAGTTCCGTACCAAAAGCTATATTTTCCATAACCTTATATCTAGAACAAGGAAGTCTCACCCACATAAATCTATCCCAAAACCCACGCCTAGGAAACCCAGATTCTGTTGCCACATTCAAAATTCCTTCGTCCCTTTCGCGCAGCTACAACTTGAATTAAGAGTGATAAAGACAGTAAATTACATTGAATATTTTGGTGCGTCCGTGTACAGTTAGCAGCAAAGCTAAGTGTAAAACCTAAATAAATAATTTTATATCAAGTGATTATCTTACATTTTAACTTAATTTTATTCAATAGGTGATAATAACGAAATAAATAATGATAAATCACTAAAAACATTTGTATTTGTGTATCTTAAATTGTTACTATAGAATATACAGATATATTTAGTTTTTACTGTCCCCTTGTTTCTTTGCGTAAGCGGTAAATTGACAAAAAAAATATTACTAGGTACTTCTACGTAACTACAACCAAATAATACGAATTTGCGTTTATATGAGAATGTAAAATAAAATATCGGGGAGGGGGGACCATGTCCCAAACTAAACTCTGGGCTTGTACTAAATATGAGTACTAGGCAATGATAAACATACGTATATAGAGAAATAAAAACTTCGTCGTGTATGTGCAGTAAATTAATAAATATCAGAGGACAATGTCACACCAATTGACCTCGTCCCAAACTAAGCTCTAGGCTTGTACAATGGGTACTAGACAACGATATAAATACTAAAATAGAGAAATATATGTATACTTAAATACAAATACACGGATTTGAACCCAGGACCTCCAGTTTTGCAGGCAGGGTCACTACCAACTGGGCCATCGCGTCGTCAGTAGGCAGTGCTTTGTGTCAGTAAATAGATATACGTATCAAGGGTCAACCTTACACAAATTGCCTTATTAAAATTCAATAAGGTGACAAAGTGGATACATCTCGTAGTAGTTGATTAAACTATGGGTACAAGACAACGATAGACATACTTATATAGAAAAATACATACTTAAACACATACAAAATATCCAAGACTGGCTCTGGAACATATCTGGCACATCGCATAAATATTTGCCTATACCGGAAATCGAACCAGCTAGCCTCTTAGGCAGGGTCACTACCGAATAGTCTAACTGCGTATAGGCACAGTTTGATGTATGTTAATCTGTCAATGATTCATATAATCGGCAGCTCCCTGTAGCTACGTGTCTGCATCGGGATCCCTTTGAAACGCATACATACCGTTTTAGGCTGTTATGCGAAAGAATTAAATAAAACACAGATAACATTCAGAATTAAATAAAAGTCTATTGTGTAGATTAGGTTCTGTTAGGGTAGGTTAGTTTTTTTATAATAATTAAACTAAAACCACATACATACATACATAAACTCACGCCTTCATTCCCAGAGTGGGGTAGGCAGAGCTACAGAATTACCAAGCACTCTTAAATAAGTTGTTGATAATTCTGTAACCACGTTTTGCACAATCAGACTAAGATAACTAAAACTAATAACTAAAACCATTTCTATTGTAAAAGTTTTTACGCATAATGTATCTTTTCGCATAACATCCTTTTAGGCTAACAGTTCAGAATTTAATAAACGTCTATTGTGTAGATTAGGTTAGGTGAGGGTAGGTTAGTTTTTTTGTAATAATTAAAATAAAACCATTTCTATTGTAAAAACGGTTTTCAGCTAAACAAATTTATGCGTAAAGAAACATTATGCGTATAAAAATTATGCGATCCAATAGGGAACCGTCTGCACCATCGTACATCTCGGGTTAGTGACCATATAATTTATGGGTGGAGTGTTTTTACCACAAAACCGCTATACGGAAAATGTTTAAGTACTTAAAAATTGGCACAAGAACAAAGGACAGCTGGAAGAAATCACTTCGTCGTCCTTTTGTATTTTTAAGGAGATACAGTCACCAACAATAATGATACTATACAAAATTGCGCTCAAAAATATCTGATACGCTCTTGAACCTTTAGCAATAAAGACGACTGTACTTATAAAATAAAGATTAAGTACGCACATACGTATACAATAAACAGCAAGACATACTAAAGTAGTCACTTATTTTTAACATTGATAGGTACATTTAAAATTATGCACATCAGAAATATTATTGGTTATTTATTACAAATTAGTCATATTTCCACAAGGTGAGGTGATCTTGTAATTAAATAACATTGATGTTCCAGGCATGGGGGGGGGGGGGGAATCAACTCTTCAGGTACTCCCCATTTTTCGATATGTTCCTAAAATATATTTTTATAAGTAAAGAGAAAGCAAACGAGTACACAGGTTCACCTGATACTAAGTGGGATCGGTGGCCTAGTGGCTTAGGGGGTCGACTCGTGATCCGTAAGGTCCGAGTTCCATCCCCCGCGGTCACCATGTACCAATGAGTTTTTCTAACTTAAGTGCTACTACCCGATGGTCATACGGTGAAGGAAAAACATCGTGAGGAAAAACCTGCACATTCGATAATCTGAGTGTGTAAGAGGGTAATTGCACAAAAGCTAAAGGGTCGAAGTGCATCAGAAAGGGCTCATCTGTAAGATAAGATAAGTGGGACCTGAGGTCCATTCTCAAGACTAATTATAATGTTAAGTCTACCATCCAAGGACTGCAAATGCGATGCCAACCCTGTCGACTACGATAGGATGCCTCTATGCTAGTAGGTAATTTCACCGGTTATCTTATCATCTCGACGGAACACGACAATGCGTACACTGCTGCTCGATGGTAGGTAAAGGATTTTACATTAATTATGGAAACAAGTTTGAATAGCTCTAAAAAAAAAGTTACAATATTTTATCTTGTCTGTCATATGTCAATCTGTTAAGCATATAGTCAAATATTAAAACTGATTATAAAAAATAGTATAATTCCTACACACTGCAAGATAAAGGGTCTCTCAGAGAAAAAACGACTTTCAATTGTGACCAAATATTGAAAAGAATCAGGTATGACTATGAGAAAGATTGCTTCAGAGGAAAGGGTTAGCCTGAAAGCTGTTTACAATACGATAAAAAGGTTTGGTATGAATAATACTTTAAAAGATTTACCTGGTCGAGGTAGAAAACGAGGCCATTCATGTCCTAACTTAGACAAAAAGATATGCGAACATTTTTCCCAAAAAAAAGAGGTATTGATTCGGGATTGTGCGAAAAAATGTCGTACTTCTATTGCAATGGTTCAGCGTGCCAAGGAGCGTAACTTGCTTGTAACGTACAAAAAGCAAAAACAGCCTAAACGCAGCAAAACCCAGGAGTCTTCTGTCAAAACTCGGGCTCGGAAGTTGTACGACCAAGTCTTAACTAAAAATGAACAATGTATTATAATGGACGATGAAACCTATGTCAAACTTGACTATAAAACCCTACAAGGACCGCAGTTTTACACCGTAATAAAAGGAACGAAGGTCTCTAAAGAGGACAAATCCATTTTTTGCGAAAAATTTGGGAAAAAAGTGATGGTTTGGCAAGCTATTTGTCAATGCGGCATTTTTGTAACGGGAAACTTAAATTCGGATGTGTACAAGAAGGAATGCCTTCAAAAGCGGGTACTACCACTGATTCGAAAGCACAGGGGTCGTACATTATTCTGGCCCGATTTAGCTGCGTGTCACTATGCTCGCCATGTGTTGAACTGGTATCGAGAGAATAATGTCGAATTTGTCGCGAAATCATTAAATCCTCCGAATTGCCCTGAGATCAGGCCCATCGAGAAATTTTGGGCTCTGATGAAGGCAAGGCTACGAGAACAAGCTAAACCAACAGATAACATCGACCAATTCAAAAAAGACTGGATCCGTACCCAAAAAACTTTCAAAACAGTCGATGTCTAAGGGCTAATGAAGAGCATCAAAAGTAAAGTGAGAAAACTGGCAAAGGGGGTCAATAAATAACTAAAAGAAGCTTTTATGATTCACTTAGAAGATCTAAGATTCGCGTATTTTAAGTGGTTTTTTTTGTAATAAAAAGTATTTATTCAGATTATTTATTTAGATTTATTTATTTGTTTCCATAATTAACGATACGGTCCTTAATCTCCCACCGCTAAACATTGGAGTACGACGTACTACTACAATTTTAAACTTTTGCGTGGTATGTTTTTTTTTGCTTCCGTAGTCAAACTATAAACCCTTATAGTTTCGCCATGTCCGTCCGTCCGTCCGCAGCCTAGCTCAGAGACTCTTAGTACTAGAAAGCTGTAATTCTGCATGAATATACATATTAGTCACGCCAACAAAGTGGAAAAATAAAATATTTAAAACTTTTTTTTTAGTGTACCTCCCCTACACGTAACGTGAGGATATTTTTTTTTCTCGTCTACCCCATAGTGTGGGGTGTCTTAGATAGGTCTTTCAAAAATATTGCAGGTTTGTGAAAACATACATACATACAAAAATTCACGCCTGTAATCCCAATGTAGGGTAGGCAGAGCAACAGAATTACCAACAACCCTAAAAACTGTTTGTGAAAACTATTGTAACTTTAACGCAATTTTTTGCTAGAGTCAAGCGTGTGTGTCCCCCCCCCCCCACAGCTAAAACTACAAATACCAAAAATCTGAAAAATATATTCAATAAAACCACATATAACGAATTTTAAAGGAAAAATATATACCTTATCTTCTGTTAAATAAGAATCAAGTGTCCATTACTGGTGCCTTGTCCATTACAGATGTAGTGCATAATTGTTTTCCTTCGTATTTTCTCGGAAACATTCGTATTTGTCATGCTACTTCAGTCAACCTCAGTACCTTTTGTACTGTGACCGACTGAAATAGCAATACACGTTCGTACGTTTCCGTGAAAATATGAAGGAAAACAATTATGCACTACATCTGTACCCTACTTACGCTATAAAAGTAAGGATATCCAACAAAATTGTAGACAAGAGTAAACTTGTACCTTAAAATGTATTTATAACAAAATGTATCCCACATTTTACTACTTTGCAGTGAACATACAAAATAACAATATGTTACGTGTGTAAATATGTAATGTACTTTATGGCGCCGTCCGGCTTCGAACCTAGGTCCAGCAGTAAAGTACGCGTCTAATGGCTGTATCGATTTACAACGACTTGTCAAATAAGTTACACTACAAGTTAGTTTTATATGTTAAAGGAGATAAAATACGGGCGGGTTTAGTAAGCGGATGTTTTGGTTTATATATAAATTCGGTTTATTGACGGCTATACAGTATGTTACTAAATTATTGAAACTATATTTAGTTTTTCAATTCTGTTTTTCATCTTTGCTTGGTAATGTTTTTTTAAAGTATTAACAAACGCTGTAGCTTATAGTTAAATAATTTTATTAAAAATCGTTAAATATCGTTATATTATTTTTCGAATCAAATCGGAAAAATACTGGAAAAGGACCAAATAAAGAAATTTGTCACGATCGTAGCAGTGGGAAGAAAGGCAGACACCACTGCCTACCCCTCAGGGAAACAGGCGTGATTTAATGTATGTATGTATGTAAATATCCGACAAATATATACAAATAATGCAAGGAATAAACTTTAATTCATTGTTTAACTTGGGTTTAGCTCGTCATGCTTCATATTGTACTTATAATATATGTGTTAAGACAGCTCTTACCGTCACGTGACTAAAAACTACCATACCAAATAGCAAATTTCAGAAAATTCAATTATCGGGAACAGATGGGTTATTATGACATGAAAAGGACAGAGCTATTGCAGTTATATCACTTGGTCCTTTTCTCTGAGCGTGAAATGAATTGCATAGTTACGTCATAATAACCCTGGTACGAATAGGAAAGGGTGTTCTTTTTATAGTGGTGATTATTATTTACATCTTTAATATTTGAGCAGCTTAGTTTTATTTAAATTTGAGTAGCTTAGTTTAATTTTAATTTTAATAAAGTATATTACCAGCATTAACCAATATCAAATACAGGATGATCATTTTCAGCACAAATAATTTCCCTCAAAATAACCTTAAGCTTCTCAAGATTTTACCATAACTCTCGACCCTGGGCAGTTACACACCGTTTTATCCGTTAGTCGCCTGCGGGCTAATAATTTAGCACTGACCCCACCCGGGTTCGACTCCGGCCCTGACGACTGCTGTCTGCGGGCTACTACAGGTCCGGGGGTCACGCAAATCTAGAAACGTGCCGTTAACTCACACATTTAGTTAAGTGATGGGCTGTTGTGGAATCCCGAGATTTACAGGACAGGGTATTATGACGGTGTATAAAGTTGGAGGATGGAGAGGATGAGATGGAGTGAACACGAGTAGGACTAGGCTGGCTAATAATAGCCATAGGCAAAGGGGGCATTAACTTGTTAATCCGTTGATCGTTAATCAACAAAATTAACAACATGCTTAACGGATTGAATTCAAAGTTAACTTAAAAAATGATAAGGGTAAAAAAAATTAATTTTGAACAGTAACGAAATCAGTATTATCTTCAATGATTTCTGAGGAGTTTGTACCATACAAACGACGTTCATAAAAGGTGTACTTCTTAGTGTTAATTAGTACTTAATAAATTTAAATACAATTTTTTACCAAGGAAGTTTTTCCAGTAATATGTACATAATTACTTTTTTGTTTATTTTTATTGGAGTTATAACTTGAAATTTAGCATTATGTGTTTATTGCCGTGTGGTTGCCGGGTTAGAATAGTGCCACTCCATGTCTTCCCGTGGATGTCGTAAGAGGCGACTAAGGGAATATAGGCTTGTAGTACTGTTAGGCGATGGGCTTGCAACCTATCACTAATACGCTGGTAAACATCTTAGCCTATTTTTGCAAAATGTGGTCACTGAATTATCAACAAGTTTTTAAAGTTTTAGGTAATTCTGTAGCTCTGCCTACCCCACTCTGGGATGAAACTAGTGGTCCTGATATCCGTGTTACACGCGGAACCGTAGCTCCGTGATCTTAGCACCGGCGGTGCTAAGTTCCCGAACTACACGGTCACGCCAAGATACGTATCCGTGTCTGCGTTCGGCTACGTATCTGCGGATCTCGGCTCCGGCTCCGCTCCGCACGGTTATTGAATGAAAGCTTGTCGAACGGAGCCTTATTAGATATGTGATATGTGTTCTGGTTTATTTTGGATTTATTTGGACCCAAGAATAATAATATTTCTCTATTATTTATTAACTCCAACAGAATATTTATATTTATGTAATGACTCATTAAACTAATTTTAAATGCAAAACTGAAATCAAAAACACGACTATCGCATTACATTCGGAGGTCTTAAGACACACATAAAATCTTCATAAAACGTCACGGTCACGGGCGGATCGGATCTACGTGTAAATAAGAAACGTACCTATCTCCGTGTAACACGGAGCTACGTATCTTAATTACACGTAGCCGAATTTCACGTGTCGAACGGGCCGGATCTCCGTTGCCGTGTTACTCGGTAACGGAGATTCGGCTACGGGTACACGAAACACGGACACGACCAGGAGCCCTACTTGCAACCTGTCACTAATACGCTGGTAAACATCTTAGCCTACTTGTGCAAAATGTGATTACAGAATTATCAAGAAGTTTTGAGACTTGTTGGTAATTCTTTAGCTCTGCCTACCCCACTCTGGGAATGAAGGCGTGAGTTTATGTGTAAAAAATGGCAATATTTTTTTATACATTTTTTTCGAGATTCGTTCCGCAATTTCGAAGAAAAACTTAAATCTCAAATATCTCAGAAACGAATAATATTCGGCCAGGGTACTACATGGCCTTATTGGCTCTAAATGAGCTTTACTACGCCTCCTTAAAAGGTTTGTATCGAATATCCATTCAACCTGTATAGTGTATAACATGTTTGATAAATAACATCGTAGTCACTAAAATGATTAACTTGTAAATAATAAGTTTTTAATTGTAATGCGATTTGTTACTAAAATAATATAAACGAAATGGTATCATTAGTTTTATTAAGACCCTGTCATCCCGGCTCATAGACTCCTCCGGAGATCCTAGAGCTGGTGCTTACCTCTCCCAAAGGATTGGGCTAGCTATCCAGAGTAATGCAGCCAGTGTCATAGGGACCATGCTCGAGCGGACCTGCTAGAGGGGGTGTTATTTTTATAGTGGTGATTATTATTTACATCTTTAATATTATTGTTGAATTCTGTATTGGAAATAAATGTTGTAATTCATTGCTGATTAAATACTTACATTAAATTAGTTTGTAAATTTTATACCTCTAGTATCTTAACTGTTAGCAAACCTGAATAAATAAATTGGATTTTTTTCATTTTTTATTTATTTAAACACCTTAGTCAGCGCAGAAGACGTAGCAGGCAGAAGCTAGTCCTTAAATAAAATATTTATGAAACGTCCCATATTACTTTTGCAACTCAAAGGACGAAGCATAGTTTGGGATGTTAAGGAAATATATATAATAATATGAATTACGTGTACCGCAGACGGACACTATACTTACAGTTCCTTTACCCATGATTCCGATTCCCGTTACTCCCCGTTCGATGCTCGGTCAAAGACCAACGACTATCAATAAAAATACATCACGTCCGCGCCCCGTATTCGGTCGGGGTCTAACGAGCCTCTTCCGGGAACCGAACCTGCACCGTTATTGATGTGGTATTCTCTTTTTAGGAAGTGGACGCGTTCTGTCCGAGAATTCAACATGAGGGCCCTTAATTTAGATAACCGATTCGATAGGTTGATTGTAGTCACAAGTATAGTAGTAGAATAGGGATAATCCTAACTTGTTTTTATTTACGTGTGTACATTTTTATGTTTTTTTTAACGTATAAATGTTGAAGAAGCGAAATAAATTTGTCAAGATCGTAGCAAGTGGAAAGAAGTAGTCTCTGCCTACCCCTCTGGGAAACAGGCGTGATTTAATGTATGTACGTATGTTTGTATGTTTTTTTTTTATGGCATAGGTAGGCAAACGAGCACACATGCCACCTGATGGTAAGTGGAAACTGTGACCCATAGACATTCGCATTCACAAGACTGCAAATGCGTTGCCAACCTGAGGACTAAGATGGAATGCCTCTATGCTAGTCATTTCACCGGCTATCTTATCCCCAAACCGGAACACAACAATGCGAACACTGCTGCTTGGCCGGACGGACTCTGCACAAGGCCCTCCCACAAGTACAGTTAAGTTATGTTTTTTGTGGGTACACCACATTATTCCGAAGAGTTTTCATAATTTCGAACGCAATATTATGATAAAAGACCTAATTTTATTAATCACATAATATAAATCAAACCTAACCTACGTAGGTTACGTATGACAATCAAATTACGCATACACATACACATACATAAACCCACGCCTTCATTCCCAAAGTGGGGTAGGCAGAGCTAAAGAAACCAACAACTTTTAAAACTTGTTGATAATTCAGTAACTACACTTTGCACAATTAGGCTAAGATGTTTACCAGCGTATTAGTGACAGGTTGCAAGCCCATCGCCTAACAGTACTACAAGCCTTTATTCCCTTAGTCGCCTCTTACGACATCCACGGGAAGAAATGGAGTGGTACTATTCTAACCCGGCAACCACACGGGACGGGGATACGGGGGGATTACGCATTTAAACTAAAATAGCTCCAGCGTAACACAGCGCCACGCTTAAGCCGGGTATTCATCTGTAAACTTTTGTTAATAAACACTGTTTATAAACAGTGTTGCACAATGTTTTATCATCTCTGTAAACATGTTTATAAACAAAAATGATGAAACATTGTTGCATAAACATGTTGCTGTGCTCCCCACTCTCGGTGGAGAGCAATACGAAATATACAGTTTATAAACAGGTGTCATCGAGTGTGGACGTGTGAGACGCAAGTTTAGAAACATGGAAATAGTGATGTGGTCCAACAACCAAATTTCAATGCTCATGCATGCAACTAAACTAGTGTGGACTGCTAAGTTTCAGAAACAATGTCTACATAAACTAGTTGCAAAACATGATGATCAAATTCATAAACAGTTTATTAACAAATGTATACAGATGAATACCCGGCTTTACGCTTAGATCTTGCTAACTACCTACTTAACGGATTTTAATGCACCATCAATAGATAGAGTGATTCGAGAGGAAGGGTTTTCTGTATAATTAATTCTGGGTTATGTTCGGGAGTTACAGATATCTCACATAAACCGAAGCGGAGCGAGGGCGGGCCGCTAATACAGTATAAAAAGGATAACCAGACTTGTGTAACGGCTTAAATTTAGTGTATGCGTGCCATAATAGTACATTTTGATATTAGTGCGGAAAGTATGTCATTTCAAACGAGTCCCGAGGTGTCTCGCCAAGACTCGGGAGGAGTGAAAATGACAGTTCCGCACGTATATCAAACGACATACGTATACAATACAACTGCGAAAAAATTACAATAAATAAAAAATAAAACAGCAGTTAAAAGACACAAATTTACATAGTTAGCTAAAAAGGCGGGTTTTTGTTTTACTTTTAATTGACAGATTTTTTTCATAATGGCAATGCAAATGGTTTCTCTGTTGTATTTGCTATTTCCTGAAATTTTATTAATTTGTCTATCCTTCGGCATTGTCCTTGCTCATTCAACTCCAAGGTTAACTGGAAGAGATCCCATGTGGGATAACTTCGCCTATGTACATTATTTATATTGATGCAAACATGTCTTGTAATTGTTTATGTGCAATAAAGAGTTTTACATACATACATACAAATGGTTGTGACCATTCAGCCAAATCGAAGAAAAAAAAAAGAAACAGTAATTTAATTACCCATATTATTTAAAAATCAAGAAGCACAAATACTCTATTAGCCAGTGGTAACGCATAAAGGTGGATTCACATTACACCGTTCTGGGCTAGGACCGGCTTCGGCATGGTGTAACGCGAATCCACCTTAATACTCAACTATCCGGGTTCACTAATGTTTGACCAAAAAATTATTGACAAATGATCATTTGACAAACAACGTTTCACCAAATGATCATTTGGCAAACGAGACATTTGACAAAAGTATCATCTTACAAAAACTCACTTAGCAATTGATCATTTAGCAATTAGTTTACCTATTTCTGGGCAGAAAAAAAAATAACCTCGAAGGCCAAGGCGGGAGCCAAGCTCCCGCCTTTGCCTTCTAACCTAACCTATCCGAGTCGGTTATGCCCTGGTTCGTCTTCCTCGTAAAATGTAAATTTAAATGTTGATCATTTGGAAAAGTAAATCATTTGTAACATGACTAGTAATAAAATGATCAATTGACTTAACATTTTTTTGCAAAACGTTGTTTGTCAAGTGTAATTTTGACAAATGACTTTTGGTCAAACGGCAGGACACCAACTATCCGATCATTCGTAATACTCATTCAGATTATGAGAGCTGTTTTTTTTAATATTACCTAGATAATTTGTGTGTGTATGTATGTATGTATGTATTTATGTATGTATGTATGTATGTAAACTCTTTATTGCACATAAACAATTACAAGACATGTTTGCATAATATAAATAATTGTACATAGGCATAGGGGTAATATTTAAAATTATATTACCTACATTTATAGTTTCAATGCTAAATGACGTAATCAAAAAGTGATTGAACATGCAAACTCTTTGGACGGATTGGCACGGCTTGGAAGTTGAAACAAGATTATTTAAAAAAAAATGGAAAAGTAAAACGCACTAGTTCGAAAAAAAACAACTTTCCGCACGATATACAGCTACGAAAAGTACCACTTTTTGAGCAACTGTATTAAAAAATATATTTCATTATTATTAACTTATTTTTTACACTGACTACAAGTCTATCCATTTTTTATAACGAATACTAACGGATTAAAATATGACTAGCGATGGATTCCATACATTAACCTAATTAACAGTTAATAAATACAAAATTAATTGGCTGGCGTCGCGATTTTAGCTAAAGCCTATCCGGTTAATTAAATTGTACCTTTTATTAATTAATTTATGCTAAAGCATTCTGTGACATGGTTTTCAAAATCATTTAGCAGAAAATAACAATTAATTAGTAACGCGGAATATATTTCTATCATTTATGATTTTAAGGGGGAACTGGGACTTGTTGACGTTTTGGTCACACGTTTTAATTATGAATTAATATTAATCTAATTTAATAGCCAGTAGTTATAGAAATAAAATAAAAATGTTTAGTTTCACACATAGATTTAATTAAAGATAAAGATCTGTTCTTTTTACATTTTAAGAAGTGAAACATGCCACAAGTTTGATAATATTTTTAGGAGTATTTAAAATCATGGAGAAATTCTTTTTTAAACCACTTCAAATAGGAGGATGCTCAATTCGACTGTATTTTTTTAAATAAATACAATTTATTGGTCGTTTTAAATCAAATACTTTGGCATTATACTTAAGCGTTAATTACTGAAGAATATCAAGTTTATTTTCTGATTTATTTCTCAAGTATATTTGAAACCCGTTGAATGTTATCCTACAATATCCTATTAATTTTATAAATGCGGAAATTTGTGTGTTAGTTTGTTACTCCTTCAAACTATGACGGCTAGACGAATTTGGATGAAATTTGAAATAGAGATAGCGTATGCCCTGAATTAACATATTCGCTACTTTTTACCCGACTGCGTTAGAAGGAGGGTTATGTTTTTCGAGCGTATGTATGTATGTCTATTTCTGGGCACGCTCTGCAGCCTAAACGGCTTGACCGATTTTAACATACTAGGTGTCATTCGATTCGTCTTAATTGCCGAAGTGACATAGGGTATATAATATTTCAAAATGGCGTCTGCAAAAAAAAGAGGGGGTTTTAAAAAAAAAAAATGTTTATTATCTTGGAAAATTTAAAGTTCTCATGGAAACGATAATCGAAATCTACACAAGTCGCAAGCAGAAGCTATTGGTAAAATAAAAGCTTGTATATTGTATGTTGTGTTATTATCTCTAAAGCATCAATATGTGTGTATGTATGTTAGTTCACGCTTGGCTAGCTAACCACTTGTTCATCTCCAATATGTCGTGGTAATACGAAACGGCCATTCGTGCGGACATAATGTATGTACAGTCAACAGCATAAATAAGTAATAATTTCTGCACCTTGTCGCTTTCAATCGTTCCACAATTTTGTATACCATTACAAACACAACTTTAAAGTGACAAGGTAAATAAATGATCACTTATTTATGCTGTTGACTGTACTGTCAGTTATGAGGGTTCTGTAGCAACTAGGAATCCGTATAGGTTCGCTTTCAATGTTATTAGCGGGAAGTACATTGGAACTTTTAGGGAGTTAGAAGGAACTGTATTTGTAGGTAAGTATTTATTTTTCTCAAACATGCAATGAAATGTTGGCGTTATGTTACTTATTTTAGGCTTCAAAGTATCACGTTCCGGGCGGAGCAACTCGAGAGAGCTGTTAAGGAATATCATACAAAATTGAAGGCCTAGGCAGGGAAGTATATTTTTTTTAAATGTATGTTGACATGGCGGCTGTGTTTATGAACAGCCTAAGTCTATATAACGTCCCCGCCTCTGTAGTAAGGTACTATTATTAGATAAGGGGACGTAATTCGATTTGTTAGAGATTCATACTACACTCGCGGTCAAATAGGGTCAGAGTGCGTTTTTCATACTAAAGAGGCTATTTCGAAGCGTTGGTTCCCCGCAAGGGGATGCTTCTAGTGAAATCTGATGATGGACACCCCGAGCATTGATACAAGACATTCAGAGTGGCTATGATACCCAACTGATTGAATATGCGGTTAACGCCGGAATTGTGCATGTTCAGAAAAACATCTAAAATGGCAATATAATGTAAGGAAATCCGAATGCTGAGCCAAACTCTCTCGCTGTGGTGTTACCTGATTGTGCGATCAGTTAGGTATCTTAAGCACCTTTGACCTCCTCTATTGAACCTCAGAGTATCCACTATTAAATCTCACTCAAAACAACCCCTGCCCTAGAACCAAGGCTTCAAAATAGCCTCGTTTGTATGAAAAACGCACTGTGACCCGTATTATTTGACCTAGAGTGTAATAAATATATTTGTCTCTTTGTTACGATTTTACGACCAAACCACTGAACCGATTTTGATAAAATTTGGCATAAAGATATCTTGAAACTTGAGGAAGGATATAGGGTACTTTTTATCCCGGAAAATAGGACAGTTCCCAAGGGAAGAGCGATAATCGACTTGCACGCGGAGTCGCGTGCAACAGCTAGTAGATTACGCCTATATTATTATTGTTAGTTAGCTGTACTAAAATAATAATTATGACTATTAATGCCGCATTTCACAATTTCTGTATAATTTATCACTAAACCCGGTTCTAGTATTTTTAATGTTATAAAAATTTTCTCAAACATAAATAATACATTCATTCAACTCGAGACGCGGGAAACGCTAGTATGTTAATATCTCCTATGGATATCGTAAAATCGTAATCGAATCGTTAAATCTGAACGTTTACGACTCGTTTCGGTCCAAACGTCGTTATTTAGAACTCTCTATTATACTTTATTGTGTCGTCAAAGAAAATCGATCGTTCTAATATAAGTACCTAAGTACGCGGTGTGCAAATGAAAAGGGCCCTTATTACAACCTTTTGCTATAGAAAAGACCGCAATTTTAGCTGAGACTACTACTTACCCTTATTATATTGTCACCCTTTTAATAGGCTAGTATAAATCGGGAACTAATATACTTTGAAAAATTACAGACACGTTAAGGTCATTCTCCTTTTTAAATTAGTCGGAAAAGGTTTTAAATTATTTAAAAATTACTCCAATCACAACAAAATATGGCGTTATACACACGAATTCACCAAGTACCAAACACAACAAAATCATCGGATAAAATCAAGGTCAACTTCCCAATCATTAATCCAAAGTCAAGGTGAAACGACGCATTAGAGAAATCTCTATTTGGTCACTAAACATTGATGATTCATTTTGATGACGCTTGTAATTTGGGTATCTGAGGTGATCAAATGTGGAGTCTAGTGATGAAATTGTGGAATTATTTAGATGACCACGTAAGTAATTTCGATGACACGTTAGCCTAGTTGGTAGTGCCATTGACAGTGCTGCAAATTGCCACTGACAAAAAAAAGGAGATTACATAAACATACATAAACTCACGCCTTCATTCCTAGAGTGGGGTAGGCAGAGCTAAAGAATTACCAACAAGTCTTAAAAGTGGGATCCTGCCGTTTTGCCAAAATTATTTTGGTAAAATTTCATTACCCAAACAAATTTTCGCAACTTTTTTTTTGCCAATGCAATCTTTGGCATAACTATAATACGCTAATTTTCAGTTCGTCAAATTTTCATTAAGCAGAGTTTAACTTCGGATACAGACATTTAGGCATTTGGTTTTTTAGCAAATGCTTTATTAAGGCAAAAAACATTACATAATAAACATTCAGGCAAATGAATTGATATGACAAAACATATACAGACAAAAATCGGAGTTTGTTTGAGTAATATAATATTGGTAAAACGGCACGATCCCATAAATTAAAAATGCACTGCTATTTTCACAAACACTGCCAGGTAAGTAGGTTAGGATAGGTACTTTGACCCCCAAGAAAAACGAACTGCTACAAGAACAGTAGGTTAGGTTAGGTTACAACTGCGACCATAATAGCGCGCGAGCCGAGCGAGCAAAGCGAGCGTGCTGCGGCAGCGGCCGGCGAAGCGCCAGAACGCAACTGCTGCCAGGTAAGTAGGTTATAGGTTACGAATTCCACCGGTTAACTAGGTTAAGTTAGGTTAGAACGACCCCCAAAATAAATTCACAATTTTTACCTGTTTAGAATTTGCCCCAAGTGGAAAAAACACCCTTGCAATACAACACCTTCAAAGTTTGATCTTATGCTAGCAATAGAATAGCTCCAATGAAGAACCGACTAAATAGAAATGGTAAATTTAATATTGACGATACAAATCATTTGCCTTATTTTATTTTGCGTAAAATATGTTATGCCAACTAAAACATTTGACTAAATTAAATTTAGTTTAACGTCCAGTTGGTAAGCGAGTCAATGACTAAACATTCATGTGCCTAACATTAGGTTTGCGTAACTATTATTTGTGAATAGTTAATTTGGCAAACAATTATTTGGCAAATGAAATTTTACGAAAAAAATACATAATTTGATAAAACAAAGGTGACCCCTTAAAAGTTCTTGATAATTCTGTAACCACATTTTGCACAAATAGGCTAAGATGTTTCCCAGTGTATTAGTGACAGGTGGCAAGCCCATCGCCTAACAGTACTACAAGCCTTTATTCCCTTAGTCGCCTCTTACGACATCCACGGGAAGACATGGAGTGGCACTACTCTAACCCGGCAACCACACGGCAAGATAGAAGATCGTTACCATTAAAACCAGGAGACAGTAAAAAAAGAGAAGGAGTACGCTGTATTTATTGATGTTAACAATTAAAAGTTAAAACTAAACATATTTTAATTATAATAAAACTAAGCTACTCAAATATTAAAGATGTAAATAATAATCACCACTATAAAAATAACACCCCGTCTAGCGTCCACTCGCGGCATGGTCCCTATGACACTGGCTGCATTACCTCTCTGGATAGCTAGCCCAGTACTTATTATTTTATATTTATAGGTGTAATTTAAATGAAACAGCAAGCAGTCAATATTTTTTTATGTATAATAATTTACAGAAAGAACTTTACAGTCGCAAACGGACAATCACTCCAACTCCAATTTATCGAATAAATAAAAGTGGCGTAAAAAATATTTTTACCAATATAACACAACAACATACATACATACATAAACTCACGCCTTCATTCCCAAAATGGGGTAGGCAGAGCTAAAGGATTACCAACAACTTTTAAAACTGGTTGATAATTCTGTAACCGTCAGTAATTTTATTTTTATTAATTTTTGATATGTTGATACGTATATATGATATGTTGTAGATATTATGAAAAACTATTTCTGTACATTTTACCTAGTTTTAATACAGACCTAGATTTTCATAATAACTACAACATATAAAAAAATCCTGGAAATCGGATTTGATTTAGGGGGTGAGAATCGTTATAGCTAGGAGGTAAAAAGTATGTTTTTTTACAGTTACGCGATTTGAGTCTTATCACAATCCTCATAAGTTAAAAAATCAAAGGAAGGGTTTTGTAGGTAGTAGTAGTAGGTAGTATTTTTATCAAGGCCCTTTTTTATAATTTGTCGTTATAGCGACAACATAAATAGGTAGGTACACTTTGAAAGCAACCGTCTACGGTTCATGAGAATCCTTTCATACTAATATTGTCTTAATAAATAAATGCTTTTAACGAAATTAATTTGCAACCAGTCTGTTCAAAAGCATCTTATAAATTACGATAGGATACCTAAGGATACATTTTTTCATCAAAAAACACGTTCCTAAAATCACGTAGGCAAACGTCAAACGGAAAAAACCCAAATATAAACCTTGTGGTGAAATTTACCGATAAATTTTTACCAAATCTTGAACACGTCATGTTTCTCTTCTCGCTAAGAATTTGGGTGAATCGATCGTCATGTTAGTGGAAAGTTGTGAAATAAACCTAATGGTAAAACCACCATTATATTATAATCTTACCTACTTAACTTTTTGTGGGTGGTTGGACCTTGTGCAGGGTCCGTCCGGATCGCTACCACCATCTTATCCATTAACCTACCGCCAAACAGCAGTGTTCGCATTGTTGTGTTCCGGTTTGGGGATAAGACAGCCGGTGAAATGACTAGCATAGAGGCATTCCATCTTAGTCCTCAAGGTTGGCAACGCATTTGCAGTGTTAAGATAGCATTGCAGTCTTGTGAGAGAAAGAGAGAGTAATACACTTCATAATAACTTATTTTGTAGAAGAAATTTTACAAGTCGTTGTTGAGTTTACTTATCCTTAGTTTTTCCCAAAATTTCATTTGAAATAAATATGTTATATTATAACGCGTGACATTAGCTTTTTTGGCATTTTATTGTTTTAAATACTTTAATATCGCTATAAATGTGAAAGTTTGAGTACTGTGGTTACTGAATTATCAACAGGTTTGTAGAGTTGTTAGTAACTAATTCTGTAGCTCTGCCTTCCCCACTCTGGGCATGAATGTTTGTGTGTTATTCTATTATTTATTTACAACAAAACTGCAAAAAAAATGGCATATACATACCATGTTCTGAGCACATAGGACACGTTAATATGTCCAACATAGCTTAGAATCGAACCTAACGACTACCCACTCAAAACCGGTATACAACCAACACGCTTAGAAATGTCTTACAAAACCCCTCGCCGTAAAACTTTCTTTAAAACAAACAAACAATAAACTGTGCATACTTTATGCTTCAATAATATATGTCAACATAAATAGCACAGCATAAGACATAAAACCTGGTTACATATACTAACTATAATAAATTAATGTGCATTGACATGGCTATTACGACCCAGCATTGCCCTTATATAAAAATAACGATTTACGCATTTGCTTGGGATTAGGGATGTCAAAAGACGATGTTAAAGCTATCGATAGATACCTACCATCCATTCTATGGACAGACACTTTGTTCTATGATGTCTATGAAAGGTGTTAGAGTAAGAAAAGTAATAAATAATCATTAAATAAAAAACAATTTAATACCAAAGTTACTATTATTTTCTTTTACCTTAAACTTATAGAGGTGTTATTACCTAGGTACCTCATTGAGAATTCCCGCCTTTGGTTTCGTTGTACGTTTACGAACGTAAATATAGGAACCATTTAAAAATAAAATGAGCTTGAAGTCGTTAATGGCATTGGAGATGCCAAGGCATTTGTAATTTAAAGGAAACAAAACATTGTTGCTGTAAGATGTCAGATTGACTTTCGGCTAAGGGAGAGTGACAAATTTAAGTCTTAGACTGTACTAAATAAATCGTTTGATAAGTTGAGTTTTACAGGGAGTTCTTCAAAAGATAACATGGCAGAAAATATTGGAAATGTTAGAGTTAGCTTGATGTTTTATTGAACGCATTTTAGAGTAGTTTTAGTAGTTTTGAGTTTCCTTCTTAATCGATTGGTCAAATTTCGTCTGTCATCGTTAGAACAATGTTTTACGAAAAGGAAGGGGAATAAAATAGCTCATCACTTGTTAGATATCGGTATCGATAACGAAGTCATCATCGATATCGGCAGTGTCCCATCACTACCCAGTGTCACTAACGACGTGATCGCACCTACGCAGATTCCTATCGCACGAGCCATATAACCTTCAACGCTGACCTGAATACCTAGACTTTGGTTTGAACAATAATTAGGCCTAGGATTAGCTATATCGTTTCTATATAGTTATGAGGTATATTACTTCCTTATCTTTCGCTTCCCATTAAAAAAAAACCTTTTAAAAAAACTCACTTGAGAATTCGTTGACGAATTACTAACCCGCGAACTTAAATTTTAACCCCCGGCGTAAAAAAAGACGGGTGCTATAAGTTTGACGAGTCCATCTGTGTATCTGAGTGTCTGTCTATTCTATACCACCGGAACACCTAAACGGATGAATGTTCTATATCATAATACAGTATAAATAGCATATTTTGGAGGCGAAACATGTACATCAATGAAACTTTGTATATAACTCTATCTTGTATATTATTTGTTTGTGTCTCATTAACATTCAGCGTAAAAAAATAACATGGAGAATGACTTCACTCGCCTAGTAAAATTTAAAATTTAGTTAAAATTTGCTACCAAACTGTCGTATTTAGTCTTACGTGGTTTTACTATACCTGTTTTTTTTTTTTTATATCACAGGAAGGCAATCGAGCACACAGGCCACCTGATGGTAAGTGGTAACTGTGACCCATAGACATTCGCATTCACAAGATCGCAATCCTAAGACTGCAAATGCGTTGCCAACCCTGAGGACGAAGATGGAATGCCTCTATGCTAGTCATTTCACCGGCTGTCTTATCGCCTAACCGGAACACAACAATGCGAACACTGCTGCTTGGCGGTAGGTTAATGGATAAGATGGTGGTACCAACCCGGACGGACCCTGCACAAGGTCCTCCCACAAGTATTATTAGTATTACTAAAGCATCTTAAGTAGGTTTCATGAACATTTGTTCGGCCGTTTACGACATATCAACTCTAAAAGTAGGGATCGCCATTACATCAAGGGTATTCTTCTGTCGAGGGTTTCATCTTTGCTCACGAAATTTAAGAGTATTCTTACAAGTTGCCGAGGGTTCAAAACCCAGTTAGGGCAGATGATGGTGATGAGTGCGAAGATTTGTTTGTGAGACTTAGATGTTTTTTTTATGTTTTTACGTATGCATTTATGTGTGTAAGTAAGTTTATTGTGGTAGAGTACAGTCACCGGCAATAACAACGCGTTGTTCTAGTTGGTAGTGACCCTGCCTACGAAGCTAGCGGTCCTGGGTTCGAATCCCGGTAAAGGCATATACTAGTGTGATGAGCTCGAATATTTGTTCCTGAGTCATGGATGTTTTCTATGTATTTAAGTATATGTTTCTCTATATAAGTATTTATATCGTTGTCTAGTACAGTCAACAGCAAAAGAAACTGATGAAATAGGGTCTCAAAATAGTATATACAATAAATTAAGACAGATGTCTCTGATTATTGTAGTTTAGCATAAGTAAATTAGCTCGTAATGTGTCATAAGTAAGTGACATGCCATTCAAACAGTTAAAGTCATTACTGAGTGTTCCAAATTAAACTGATTTTCAAAAATAGCAATAGTCAGTAATACTACCAAAGTATCACATGTAAGTGAATATGAATGTTTGGGCCTTCATGTCTTCTCAAGACCACTTCGGAATACTAGTCAGACGTTCGGTTAACGTCGGTTATACTCGTAAGACAAACACGCGAAACAACTATAACACCTCTCATTTCCGTCAAGGGTTGAAATAAGTTCAGTCCTACTACTTCGCTTTGTTTTTTTTTTGCAACATTTAGAATAAATCCTTTTTTACTGGCGTGATTACCCTAGTTTTCATTTCGAGATTTTGTTATTTTGACTTTATCTTGTTGGACACTTGACAGTCTTGACACTTAGGTAAAATAAATAATTATTATTTTTTGAAATGTTCTGTAAAGAGACAGTTATGGCATCTTTTATGATCATTTTCTTTTGACTGATTAAATATTCAGTTAAAAATGACACTTTGTTATAATCTGTTTTATCTGGGGCGTCATGCTTGAACATGTTTTGAAATGTTAATTTTGATCACTTACTTTTGACGTTGACTGTACCCAGTGCAAGCCAGGAGCTTAATGTGGGATTAGGTCAATTGGAGTGACATTGTCCCCTGATATTTATTTTTATTTATTTTAATACATGATCCAACATTGAACTCAAAATATCTGACAAGTCTTTTTTGCTAAATGTATAAGAGCGGGTCAGATATTTCTAAGCGCAATTTTGGATAATATTGTATTGCTCGTGGCTGTACCCTAAAGCATAGAGCGGAACTTAGAGCTTAGTTTGTGAGTTTTGGGATTTGTGTAACTCTGTCCCCTGATATATATTCATATTTTATTTTATGTGTTCAATAACAGTTTATTTATATCATCAGCAATTTCAATAAATTAGCTCTTTAGCACCAAGTGACGCTATCTCTCGACTTAATTTTATGTGATATGAATTCCACTAAAACTGGTTTAGTAAAAAGGTGCATTAGTGCCCTATTGGGCTTATCTTCGCCTATTGGCCTCTTGGACGAGGGAGGAATTATTCACGTATTAAACTTAAATAGGTTGGTCAAGAGTGTCAAGACGCTTCGAAGTTGGTGGGTTCTGTAGTAACACTTTTAGCTTTATTTTAGTTTAACTTGTTAATCTTGCCTCCCATTTCACCATTCTGACGGTGACAGGCAACAGGTGACAATTCAGAACACATTTTCTATTTCATTTGGAGTTAAAAAAATACGATACAAATATAGAAAGTAACTATAAAGGTGATGAACATGAACAATTCGCACAAAGATGCAATTTTTTTTTTTTAGTTAGGACTGACATACAGACGACAAGCTTTTAACCATGATCAGATTAATCAGTCAGTGACTTGCGCATACGGAATTAGACATAACATATCCATAATAAATATTTGTGATTAAAAACCAATTTGAGATGCAAACGCATTGAAAATGCTGACACGTTTCCACATCACTGGGATTCATATAAGCTGTTTTACGTCTTACGTGTCCCGAAATATGGGATCTTAGTGAAAAAGGGTATAAGTCTCCTGAAGATCAAGTGAAAAAGGATTTAAGTCTCAGTATACTCCGCTTACGTATCAACCCTTTTTTATTACGACTTAAGTCGACTTACACCATTTTAGTTCCACAGAAATGTCACCTCTCTCCTGTTATTGTCAGAATGGAGAAATAGAAGACATTATTACATTTTTTTCTTTATATTGACAGGCACAGGCACATTATACTTTAAACTTAGGCTAGTACGGTCAGGGACTTTAAATGATGAACAACTGTAGAACCCCGTCGCATAAAACTATCTCGGCACTTCACGCTGTCATTATGACAAGGTTCTACGGTGGATCAACAGATACAGAAAAAAAACAATGACCATAAATAAAAGCTATCATGTTCATCTGACTTATACAAGATTAAGTCAATCTCATATATCATAATGATAATGTTGCTGCGTAGTTGAGAATAATAATCTAGAATATTTATACAACTATGCATGATTACGTGATGAAGGTCACCTTAATGAGATCAGAAATCAAGAATTCATAAAGAAACTAACGAATAAAACTAGGTTTTTATTTAGAAGCCTTATACATTTAGCATCTTGATTCGGTACCCAAGGTGACGTAAGACATCTTTTTAAAACACCCAGTCGATTGATAATTGTACGAAGGAACCCTAAAACCAGTAAAGCGATCATTCTCGGCTCTCCAGCCTGTTACAATTAATCTTCTTTTTCATCACTAACCATAATCTTTTATAAGGTCGGTTCACACATACATAACAGAGTTGTTCCTTTGCGGTGGGCGTGTCACCGATCCTCGATACGACGTTTTGTGAAACCGCCTTTATGAATAAAAATAAAATTTCAAAAGTTAGATCTCGTAAGAGCGATTAATGATCATAAAATTGAACATTTTGCATAAATGTCGTTATTAATGTAAATTACCGCTCTTTTATCCAGTTTTTTTGTGGATTAATGTATACTTTTATGTCTAGGTTTTATTTTATGAAATTATATGGCTTCTGAGATACTCGAACGAAAAATAGTAGTAGTTAATAGTAGTAGTAGGTTTAGTACTTTATTTAGTACTAAGGATACTAAATAAACTACTAAAATATAATTTGATGTTTCCCAGTGTTTTAGTGACAGGTGGCAAGCCCATCGCCTAATAGTACTGCAAGCCTTTATTCCTTTAGTTTTAAGACTTGTTGGTAATTCTTTAGCTCTGCCTACCCCACTCTGGGAATGAAGGCGTGAGTTTATGTATGTATGTATATAATTTGATATTATTCTAGGTACTAGGATAAAAGAATAACCGTAGAGAGAAGTCACGTCAAAATTGTGTAATTACGTCTTGCCACTGCACAAGATAAAAGATGTTAAAAAAACTATTGCTAAACCTCATAAGTTTATATTTATCATATGTTACGCCGGTCAATTAAAACGACCATTAAGTTTATTCTGCAATGGGCAATTAACAGTAGAATTTAACGTTCATTAAAAACCACCCAAGGCAATAATTTTATTTGTTTTTATAATTTTAACGTAACTACATAATTGGCGGTTTGTGAAAAATGCGACTTACACTAATTTTGCAAACGTAAATGTAATGACAGCTACTGTCAGATTTGAAGAGGGAAAATTGGACTTGTGTCAAAAACGGTTGAGTTGGATTTATGTTAAGAAATACTTACTTTCTCAGCCGACAGCGCGAACAGTTTGTTTCTGAAAAAAAAAACTTAAATCATTATGTGCTTGAAATAATGCATCTACAGGTTTAAGATGGGATGCGCATTAAAAATTACATTTCCGATAAAAAAAAATGGGATTGTAACAAAAACGGTCATGATAATATTTCATGACTCAAGTCATAATTGATTCACCGTCTTCAACTAGTAGCTAAATTACGGTTTTTTTTTAAATTAATATTATTTTATTAAGCAGGTGACTCACACTTGGCCGTCTAGTTTATTGACCCTATTACTTCAATCATATGTTTTATTTTAAACAAGTCATAAATGTGACGATTCGCTCTGTTGACCACCCTACGTGGAGTTACATCGTTTTAAAACTCATTTTAACGTAAGTGCTAGAAAGTTGAAATTCTTTTGGCATGCACATACATCGTTTTGGTTCGGTCTTGAATTGTATTGTTCAGTGCGGCGGGCAGACTATCTAAGTTGATAATAAGAATGAATGTCAGTTTGTGCAGCTTTTTGCAATTTTATTGCTAGTTGGAAATATACGTTAAACGTTAAAGTTTTATTTCAGCGTAATAAGAGTTTTTACCTTTTTAACATAGTGAAGTTACTAGTTATTGCGTTCATGAAATTAAAGACGGTATTTGTTGTTTGGTATAAGTAGGCTGCCTAATTTATATACGTTATGTAAAGATTGCAATTTCTTTATGTCACAAAACTTAACCCTAAACCTAAACCAATGCGATTTTGCAAAAGTTACGGCTAAAAGTTACGTATTCTTAAATATGTTTGTTACGACTATAAAACTAATATTTATATTAATGTTTTCTATTCTTCGTAGCTAGCTATATAACAAATCACAATTCCACATCGAAAGTAGTTACCCGTAAGCAAAACCGAGGTAAATGCCTTAACTATAGCTATGCCAAGTCCAGTGGAACAGATTGGAACGTTAGTTATATGACATTTCGCTAGCAATTGTATGAGAACGAGAAAGAATAAAACGCTGTATGAAACTGCTAGTAAATTGCGATTCCCGTGGCTTGTTGTTACATCAATTACGAATGGTATTAAAATAGCGTAAATAGAATTAAAAATTGTAAACTAAAATATAGTAACTACTTTAATAATTTCGGATATTATTCATGATATTAAACGTTACGATACTTACTGCAATAAAAATCTTTCAAGAGCCTTGATTTTAGGGATTTTTTGGAAGTAGGCGTAGTAATTTTTGTAAGAATCAGAAAATATCAACCGTTATAATTGGGAACCGACCGGCAGTTTCTAAAACACCTTCATTATCTTTAATTTACTCGTTTTTAGCTAACAGACAATAAATACAAGGTTTTTTTTTCTTTCTACATTAATTTACTTTACGAGAAGATATGATTGTTTTAAGCGTTATTTTTTATTCGCAATATAAAGCTACGTTAACCTTTACGCTAAGCTACATTTAACTTACCTATATCAATTAAAGTCTAACTTTAAGTCGTTACAGATGATCTCATGGCATCCTTTTTAAATTCTAACGCAGATAAGAAGATCAAAAACTTTTTCAAATAAATGTAAACCCTATTTCAAACGCTGTCGGTTGATTTTAAGTAAAACTTAATACCTACATAATCATTGTAAGTAGCTTAAGGAAACGTCAATCAAACTGAGTGCAAGTGTTTTTTTTTACTAATTCATTAGCTAAGGATACTTAAGATAGGTTATTTGAAGTTATTTCTAAGCTCATTTAAATTGTAAAAATATAGCTTTTGCTCGTTAACTCGTTTATGTAAATCCTCTTTGCTGAAGTAACTATTGTCCAATTATTAAATTTTAGAATAAAATAACCTGTATGTTCAATAAGTCAAATAAGGTCAACAAAATCATTTTTTTGGAATAACGATTTAACTGACAAAAAATAACTTACATTTAAACCACAGATAAAATAAAAACACCGTAAGTAAAAACTTTACTAAGAACATTCAATAAGCTCAAACAAAATTACTGTAAGTATCATACAGCACATGATTTAATGATGTAAGTGAAACATTATCATTAGTGGGCATTAGAGTAATGATGGTTCGTGTAAACGTGGAGGAGGAAAGCGAGACGAACATGCAAATGTACACAAGGCATCTACAACTGTAAACTGTTTAGATTTATTGATTTAAATTTAGTACGTATGTTGTCGTTCAATACTAAAAAAAATGATTTAACTTGTTATTTCTCTCGGTTCATTATAGTAACGGTATTTTATCAGTATTTTTTTTAGCTAATAATTATTGCATTTGTAAAATGCCTTATTTTTTGGGATAAAAGTCTTTAACACTTTTTGGATTCTAATCTGATTAGAAGAAGTATGTAAGTATGCACACATAAAAGGTTAAATAGATCCATAATCGATCGTAAAATAAGATATTTTAATATTTAAAGATCAGAAAGGTCATTATGTTAATAAAAAGACGTGTCGATATATCTGATTGCCTCAAAGACCCAAAAACAAAACAGACTTTATTTATTTATATTACATAAACAACGAAAGCAAATAATCCTTCAAAGTACTTTCGATTTTTTGTCGTTCTATCATTATTTACAATCATAACGTAATAATTGAATTATCGGCAAAGTTCACGATGACCACGTAACTAGGAGAGCACCGTGATTATCGGCCAATCTCGCCGCGCATAGAAAGCTGTAACTGCGTCTCAAATAACGTAAGTGACACTTATTACGCGGTGAAACTATTTAGTTGCGTGCAATGTATAATTGTATGTTGGTTTGCACTTACGTATGGTTTTTGATTGAAGTATATCAATAGAACCCATCATTGTATAGAATTTCATTTTGAACGCTATCATTTCTACTAAAACCATGATGTTTTAGGATATCTTAAGCATTAATTACGTAGGTTAGGTTAGGTTAGGTTAGGTTAGGTTAGGTTAGGGACTACAAATGCGGCGAGATATGCCTTTCGATAAAATGAAAATTCTGCATAATGAAATGATACTTTCGTTGAATGGGGTTTCGATAAGAGAATGGGTACTCTAACAAATGAAACTCTCAGATAATAATCTGAGAAAGTAAGTTAATGGTACTTTTTTTTTTTATAATGGTTCTAAAAATATTTACGCTAAGGAAAACAACAATTAAAAATTATACTTGAACCATAATAAGGGTCATTTAGGGTTTTTTACATTTTAATATGAATAAAAAAAAAACTGTACTTTCACTTCAAAACTTCCTCAATTTTATTGTCACGCGTAGACCAGCCTGTTTACTCATTCAAATAATATTTTCCTCGCTTTTTATTATTCATAATTTTACGATGCAAATTTATGCCATTTTTTTACTTAATAATCACACAGACACTCAGACAGTTATTTTTAAATAAATTGAACTACCATTCGTTATTAATAACGTAACTTTCTATAGCCATTACTATGCGCGTGCGACGGTCGCGGACGTCCTGCGCACGGCGCACACACTAATGGACACGGCGGCGGTGGTGCTACTATATACGAGCTTAAAATATCACAATTATAAGTAATATATAATTTTACACTTATTGAGCTAGTCTCAAACTTTGCTTAAGGTTTGTACAGTCGAGGAATTTGATTGTTTAGTTTGCCGGGTTATACATTTTACACGAATCATTGATCGTGTCACGCAGATAAATGTATAACACGGCTAATTTACTTATTATGTCGAAACTGCTAAGCAATCAATTTCCTTAACTGTGCGTATTACTAAAAGTACAATTACGCATAACTTAAAAACATAACTCATTTTATCAGACTTTTGTTTGGACTGGTTCTATTTTGACTAAGTTTCGGCACGTTTGTTTGTTGTCAGAATGGAATGGTACAAGGATTAATTTAATAGTAACAGATTTTTGTGTAAAAACATCGTAAGTACCATACATTTCTGGGGAAAAAGGAATGTGTCCAAACAAGTACGTTGCGAAATCAGAAGCCGTCTAGACAGGAGACTTTCGAAATAAGAAGGTATACCTACAATCTGGAATGCGGCAAAGTTGATTTCTGGTTCTAGTACCTAAACTCTGAACCAAAATCGAGTAAGTTACGTCGACGGTAAATCGAGTCGATTTCGACGAGAGACCGAATAACACCATCTCGTTATAATGTATCCCAAAAATGACTAAGCGAATACAAATGCATATTAAAAAAGTTGGACTATGAATCAGGATTAACCAGAAAAAAACCGGAAAGATTCCGTACCACGATGAAAAAAACATGACATGTATCTTTAATTTTTTGTCTTTTTGATTCATTTATTTGTTGTTATAATGTCTTTAGTAATACACACTCGTGTGAAAATTTCAAGTGTCTAGCTATCACGGGTTCGAACAGTGGAGGCTTAGTAATGTATTGGGTTTACCCTTTTTTCGCCGAAAATTATTTAGTAAATTCTTAACTCGCCAAACTACGTATCCCATATTTTTATTTGGTCAAATTTTTATTTCCCAACTCAACGTTTCGCACTGATATCAATTCCCAACTAATGATTTGATAAATTATTGTTAGACAAATTATTACGTGGGATTTTTTTAAGATGTCAATTATGTTTTCGTCAAATGTATTGATTGGCATACTTTGATTTAGCAACATATTGAATGGCATTATGAAATCTAACCTAGTTTGTTAGAATGCAAGGTTCAATTTGCAGTATGATTTTATTGCATTAAGCGGGTAGGGTAATGCACCGTTCAGCTAAATTAAGAGGGTACTTTTGTTTACATACTTTATGGCTCAAAATAGCAATTCATTCTTGAGTTATCGTTGATAGTTAATGTATTGAGTATTGAGTATTGAGTATCTCTGGGAGCAGTTTCGTTTTACGGGTCATAAAAAAAATAACCTTAACCTACCTATCTCTGGGAGCAGTTTCGGTTTTAGAGTCATAAAAAAAATAACCCTAACCTACCTATCTCTGGGAGCAGTTTCGTTTTTAATCCAATTTATATTTGTTTCAGACAAGTTCAAGCTCAAGGTAACGCAAAAAAGTACGCAGCTGATATGACTTTCAATAAACAAGTAAAATGCTTACTAGCACTCAGTTATTTGCCAGAGGCTGACATAATTATTTGACAATATGTTATTTGCCTTAGCAAATCATTTGCCACACAATTATTTACCATATAAAATTTGACAATATGTTATTTGCCTAAGCAAATCATTTTGCTACACAATTATTTATCACATAAAAATTTGACCTAATAAAATTTTGCAATATAAAAATGTAGCGAAATAAAAAAATTACGAAGTAAAATAATGCCAAGGATTGATTTGCCAAATAAAACTTCGGCGAAAAGTTGATTGCCAAATGAAATTTGAGGAAACATAATTCGGCAAAAAGGCAGTACACCAATGTATTGGCACCGTTTGGACAGAACTCTAAAAAAAGCCTTGAAAAAACAACTGAAAAGCGTACAATAATGGCTGATCCCTTTTGAATAGCCCATTTTGTACTAAATCTATACTCACGGTCGAATACTGCATCAATTTACGAGTATCAAAGAAATTAATGCAGTTTATGAGTTTGTCAGTATATTTCATGAACGGAATCATACATGCAAAGATGTCGGGATGGTTAGGCAAATAATTGCTATGGACAGACAGAAGTACTTTCACCAGCAGTGGGACACCATAGTTATAGTGGGATGTTATGTAACTTAGAGGATGTTCGTCTCAGAGACGTAATATTTATCTAGTCTTAAACCCTTTAGATCAAGTCCAACCGTGGTCACTGAACTCGCCTTATAAAGGCACTCACACGGTCCACGATAAATATCCACGTCCGTCGCCGATCGGACGTGGGCCGATTGTTTATGGCTCCCTGTGTAAGCAGCGATGGATTGCGTTTTGTTATGTTCACCGAT
The DNA here is from genome assembly GCA_927399475.2 of Acleris emargana. Taxonomy (NCBI): domain Eukaryota; kingdom Metazoa; phylum Arthropoda; class Insecta; order Lepidoptera; family Tortricidae; genus Acleris; species Acleris emargana. The sequence goes on from OV656858.1 coordinate 5,923,547, forward strand.
TTGGAGTAACGTAATTTGTGTAAGCTAATACACGGGAAGGGTAAAGGTGCGTTTTCACACAAGCTGCGCTCAGGCAGAGGTAAGGGCCGAATAGAAAACTATCAATAAGATTGCAGAGCTCTCCTATCAATAACAGGCTCTAGTCTGTTTGAGCAATCTGGTACTTATGATATTTTCTGCTAGTCCCCAATTCAATACCCTAATATTCTGCCTCGTGTCATTTGTCAGGATGGTAAATTATGGGGCTGATATGGTTGTGGGGTGCTTACCAGTCGTGACTGAAAACGCATCCTAAGGCGTGTCTCCTACAATTCCAACCAAAGCTATAATATAATAGAAAGACTAATCTTAGTTAGTGGTGGTAAGACCTAGTGCAGGGTTAGGCCGGATCACTACAAGCTATATAACCAAGCAATACTTCTCGCATGGTAGTTCGAGCACGAACATTCCAACCATGTTTTGAAATCGCCTAAACTTATCGAAAACTTGTTCAGAACCTATCGGTAGCACAAACACCTAATTAGATTTACGTTTTCATACATTATTTTACGTATACTTTTCATTAATACTCGATGACGATACGAAAGTAACATTTTTGTACTAAATAATGACACGGGACGCTAACTCCAGTTTTCATACACATTTTTTCGATGACAATATTCAAAATTCAAAATATTTATTCAGTAAATTTACCTCATGAGGCCTCTTTTACACGTCGATAGTATGGAGTGAATCTGCTAGCGCTTTGGATAAGACCATAATTGCGGAGAAGAAGCGCTGCAAGAAAGTCCAACAGATTTATTCAATCAATATGTAAATGTGGAAACGACTAAAATGACAAAAAATTTCGTCCATGGACTTAGAGCCCACTTAATAGCTCACAGGCCACCATTAGATGTCTTATATAGCTTCACGCCATAAAAAAATCCTCATCAGACGCTAAACGAGTTCAATGAACTTACATAAGAGATTCATTCAGAAATTCCTTGTTAACACGTAAAAGAATGTAAGTACTTTGTCGCCTCAAAACATTGTAAGCGTTACCAAACATATGTGTGAAATGAGTTAAAAGGAGACAGTATTGTTCGGGCATTACCGAGTATCTGCTAAGGGTATCGGTTTTGTTTACGTAAGGACAATTGTAGGTAATTGACTTGACACCTGACTGAAGTACAATGTTGTATCTTTAGTTACGCCGTTTTAATTGGAAGTTGAAAGGTTCTAAGTATCACTTTTTATTTAGATCACAGATAAAAAAAACCTTATAAATAATTGAAAATCCTACTTGATGGTTCATCTATTATGTTTTCATACTATTATATGATGTCAGGTTCCTTTTATTTTATTTAAAAATAGGGATAAATAATGTTGCTTTTCATCCATTTCTAGACGAGATATAAAAAAAAAATAAAAAAATGTATTTGTGTTTTTTTATAAAAGGAATCCCTAAGGACTACTTCGTTGACCGTCGATCTGTCTGCATGTTTGTCAAGAACCTTTTTTAGGAGTGCGTAGCCATTAAGTTAAAATATACAGTACTTATAGCAAAATAAAGGTATACCTAGTATCAGATAAGTTACTCTCTTAGGACTATAATAAAAACGAGATAATGCAATAAAAAAGCTCACTGTTTGTGCAAATTTTGACACTCGCAAATAAATCCAAACCTATAGGTTATCTCCTGTTGAGCAGGAATCATTAAATTTGGCAAAACCCAATAAATATCACATAAAATTCTTCCGGCGCGCAAGACAAATTCGCACTTGTCTGTATTTTATTATATTCTGCGTATTCATGTACTTGGCTTTGACAAGTTTACACATTTTTTTACAGTACTTCACAATGTTGTGGACAATAGTCTTGGTATTTGTATGAGAAAAGATTCGAATGTACGGATGAATAGGCATTTAATAACATGTGAACAACTAACGAATAGAGACAATACACGCAAACAAAGACTTTTTACCACCCGTTTGTCAAATGTTAAGTTCACATAAGATCGTGGATATAGGTACGTAATTATATAGGTACATCACTGGACAAGTGAATGGTAAAGTATCTTGATTGTTTGGTTATCTTTACTAAAAAAGGAGTTAAGTCTTGTATTGTTTTATTTTGAATAGGTAGTGAATGTTATGACTTATTGACATACGCATGCCTGCATCGTAGTATCCTAAGCAGTTCTCAAAATTTCATTAAATACAATGACATGATTTTTTATATTCAGTGGCGAAGAAAATTTGTATGAAAAGTTCCGATTTGGTTACCTAAATTCTTTCCTTTTAGGTAACAAAACAAAAAGTTTCCGTATTTTTTGGGATACGTTAGGTTATTATTATTATTTGATGATTGCATTGCATGCAGAAATGTATAACGCATTTTTTTAACGGGGAGTTTGGAGAAAATTAGGGTGCTCTGTGCAGTCTACTGGTACTTAACTTCCCGCTTTGTTATAAATTTTCTTCTGTATTTTAAAACTTTAGTGTCTTTGCTAAAGTTTTAGAATACTGTTTTTCTACTAGTACTTGTCACCGTTTCAAACCCTTGTTTGCAAAGCTATAACTGCCATAAATAAAACAGTAACAATAATCAAAACAGCGTAAACGCCTTTTGATCTAGACGACGGCCACAAAATGAGTAATTTACAAGCTTAGTTAACAATTCCCCCACGTCGGCGATAGATGGCGCTCTGTGCTTGCGCATAATAATGTGCAACTATTGTTTGTAACGTACGGCACGCATTTTAAATAGGAGATAGCATTTCTTCGAAAGCAGAACTGTTCAAAGTAAGAAAGATACATTTACTATTTAATGGCCTATGCAAATGCAACTCTGTAGTGTTGTTAATAAGGTCGAACGTATAATTTATAGTTATGTCCTTAGTTTGTTAAGATTTTAGAGTTATACCAACAAAAGTATGATACAAGCGACATCGATTTGAAAGGTAAAATGATCTTTATTGCTGCTACAGAAGACGCTGATTCAGCATGTAGCGTGTTTTAAGCAGTGTTTATGATGTCATGACACAGGAAGAAATTTAAATTGAATAGAATTACTCATATCCCTTTTTTATTTATTTAATTAGTGAGTGGTGGGACTGGAAGAGTGAATAAATTAGCAGCAAGGAGTAGGTAATTTACTATATATTAAAATAAAATTTTAATATGAGTAGCAAGCGCATAGCGCTATGATTAAAAAAACAATATTTTTTGTTGTGTAAATAATGACGGATTTACAAACTTTAAAAAAAAAAAAAAATTGGATGTAATTCTCTTATATTTAAATAATAAGGTGTATCTAACCTGCAAAAAGGATGCCGATCCTATCATCAATACTTTTATAACTAAGCCAAAATAAGAGGAAAAGTTGAGATATGATGCAATTTTTCCCATGTCAATTTTTTTTTGCCCAGGAATTACGTCTTCTGGTGATCAAGTGAAAGAGGGTGTAAGTCTAGTGTACTCCGTTCATGTATTTACCCTTTTTTATTAAAAGTTAAGTCGACTTGTACCCTATTTCACTAGGAAAGAAACTTCGTTGACACTAGAAATACTAAACTTAAGTCTTACAAAACGCGAATTAATAGTACATTACTACAGACGCCGGGAAGTAGGTGGTTGCAGGCCGAGTTCATATAGACGGCCGAGCGAAGCGAGGTCGGATAGTTACGAGGCTGGCAACCCCTTTTCACGGCGAGGTATGTATAGTGCTTTTCTCAAACATATGCAATGAAATAAAAAAAAAACATCACTCAAATAGTACATTGTTGCCTAGGCGGGGAAAGTAAGGGTTTTCCTGACGAGGTGGTTAGCAGGCCGAGCAACAGCGAGGCCTGCTAAAATACGAGTCAGGAAATCCTCGTTTCCGCCGAGGCATACATAATGCTTTTCTCAAACATGTGAGGAAATAATACAAATACATTTCTAAAAAGCAAGTAATTTAATTTTCATTTTTGTTTGCCCTCTACAGCATAAATTGGTCATAAGTTCGGATATTTTTACTTAGATTTAGCGGGAAGCAGGTTTTGCCTAACCGAGGCAGCTTCAGATTTTAATATAGGCGGTGTGGTACCTATTTCGTTGCTTTCGTCGCTTGAGCTCATTTTTTATAGTAAGTATTTCACACAACAAATAGTTTAATATTCGGTTTCACAATTATATTATGCAGAATGAACGAATTTTACCGACTGTCAATTGTTTTTAAATACTAACCATAGAAATTGGAATGCAAATTCAAAAAGAAACACACGCACTGTGCTAAAAAAGCGAGCAGTTACCTTGGCTGTTTGGAATTTTTGTCTTGGTCCTTTTGATTTTGTATGCAAATTGACAGCATTTTTAAGAAATATATGGACATGGACGGAAAGTGTTTTCATATAGTTTTTTTACTCCTAGGAGTAAAATGACGCTCTTTCCGTCCTTGTCTTTCAATCGGAATACCGTTTTTTCCGAGCATGTTTGAGAAAAAACATTTGTGTAATAGGCATTAACGCGGATATTTTTGGTCCGAACCACACAGATACAAAAAAAAAAGATTTTCAGCTAGTCAGCCTGTTCATAAAACCAGCTGTCATGGCCATATTAAAATTAAAAAAAAATTACTTCCCGGCCTAGGCCTTCAATTTTGTATGAAATTCCTTTACAGTTCTCTCGAGTTGTTCCGTCGGGAACGTGGCACTTTGAAGCCTAAAATAACTAACATAACGCCGACATTACATAGCATGTTTGAGAAAAGTAAATTTAGCTGCAGAATACTCATTTCCTTAGCTTAAATAAAACCCGTTTCAATCTCCAACAGAACAAACAAACAAAGCAGCATCTAATTTGAAAATCGAGAATAATATTTTCTTGTCAAGACTGAGTTGTTTGACGCTTCATCATTTTTCTTAGAACTTTTGCGCGGCTCATGCCCCGCATCCATTACGTGGTCTGCATTTAAATGGCAAATTGCAGTGACCAGCCGAGCAGTAATGTATTAGCGAACAGATAAACGAGTGGGCATAGGGTGGATGTTGTACAGTCTTGCAAAGAAATGTGACACCACGTATGTTTCGTTTTTTTTCAGATCACCGCTATAATATAACTTTAAAGTTACTTGAAAGATTAAACATTTTTAAAATAGGGTCACACTTGACGGTTGAAAAAATTAAAACATTGCAAGTCAAAATACAACTTGTTACGCCCATATTTAGTTATCTCATAAAAAAGTCTCTTAAAATTCAACGGCGAAAGTAGAATTATGTCCAATATTAGCCAAATATAGAGTTTCACTTTCAACGTTGAATAATTTAGAAAAATCGTGTTTTTTATGCTGCCACCAATGACGGCATATGGGTATCCGGTTTTAAAAAACATATAGTTACAGAAGGTTATTGGCCATTTGTAAGAACTTTATCATAAACATGAAAAATATCGATTAATGAGGTTACGGTCACACCAATAGTGAAGATGAAGTTCTTCGTAGATGTAAAGAGAGAAAACACGTCAGCCGTATGACTTAACAGAGTTTACCTGCCTGTTTCATTCCTGAATTTTACTGCACAGTGCCTCTATTCTAGGCGATATAAAAACCATATCGCCTTTGACCTGTTACGGTATTGTTATGACGTCAGCCGCCATTACTGTCAAGTAAATAAGAGCTATCAAAACGTTGACCATACGAAAACAGGTCAAAGACGATATAGTTTTTACCGCTGAGAATATCTAACCTGATTGCAATATTTTTAAACGAAATTATCCTATTCTGAAGACTTTGTGTTGTTGCAGAAAGACCATGTTTTTAGAATCCGTTTCATAAAATTTATTGCCGATGACTGTATAATATTCCTTCTCAGCCATAATCTGCATGTAAATTATGAACATTACGGCAACGGCGCATGCGTGGAGAGCGCATTACTTAGGGCGGGGCTCATCATAATAAAAAAATAGCAAAAAGATCAAGATTCATCTATAGATAGATTGCTGTTATACGATCTTATATTTCATTATAAATCTTCATTTTTGTTTGTATTTTAGTATCTTAACACTCTATCAAACGATACGACGTTATAGAAGAAATAGTTTCTTCGATATTGCGCAAAAAAATGTTTTGATTTATTTTAAATATATTGCTATTATGTCGTTTTTTTCTTTCGTAAAGCTAGAGCAAGGAAAATCTTAGTGATTTAGAAAATTGACTGTAACAAGACAGTCTGTGTACCAAAGACTAGTTTTTTAAAGGATGGTCATTTCGTTAAAAATACTTTTTTACAAATAATGTTTCCTAAATTTAACTACAGCGGTAGACCGTGAGCGGTAAAAACAAATGCAAAAGAATGTATGAAGCATGCCACGCTGTGCCACGCTTAGTGCTAACGAAGGCAATTTCTTTTCATTTGTTTTTACCGCTCCCCGCTCAGCTCAACGCACCGACCGCCCAGCTGCAAGACCTAAGTCGTGGCTAGCCCCGTTTTTTTAATGAATGATAGCTGACAAATGAATCTTTATTTTCTATTACCTGCTATTACCTATCACTGTATGGTTTGTGAAAAAGGAGCCAGGACTTTTTTAAGCGGGGGCGAAGAGCTAGTAGACATTTTAATGTACATCTTTGTATATCCAAAAACTTATCTCTATGACTAATCCGCATCTAAACCAATAGCATTTCGTTTGTTATACGCGAAGCAGTATAAGTCAAAACTATTTATTTGCGAATTTAAACCGTATTGAGTGTTCATACGATTAAAAGTAAAATATGTTTTTTCTTGACTTACGTTGGTTTTATTGAGGAATTTGTTAGGCTACATTGTATGTAACTGGTTGTTTCTTGGTTGTTCAAGCATAAGTCAAGTTTATACTTCTTGGCTATTACAGTTGTACCTACGTGAGGACCTGAGCACTGATTTATTTTTATCTTTCTTCAAAGACAGTGTTGGATGAGTGATTTAAAATAAAATTAGGAATACTTCAGTTCAAATAAGTGAGAGGATCATAAAAAATGGTTCCGACTTTGATTAAAATGAACTTATAATCTCAGAATAAACAAAATTGTATGAAAAGTAACACAGGTGGAACGAACCCTTTTTTAGATTAAACCGTTAAGAATCCTTATTATTATTTTTTAGTCCGAATTCAAACATGAAAATAGATATTGCAATATTGCCATTCAATTCGTACAATGTAATATGTAGAATGCACACACACACACACGACAAGTTTATTGTTTTATAAATTAATAATAACTTGAGGAAAATCCCAAGTATGGTCTAGTTTGTTACACAGTAAGTCGTTTAGATTGTGTATACTCTTTTCAATTAAAAGTGACTAATCCCTTTCTTCTTTATTACATTCTACGGGTTGGAATGTGGCTCTTTTATGGTTACTAAAGCCTTTACGAGACATATTAGTCACGTGTCGTTCTTTATCCTCGCCTCTTATGAAGATGGGCTGAAGGGCCTGGTACCATTTTGAATCGCCGTAGCTTATAGTAGTGTGTTTTTGTCGAATAAACGTTATGAGTTTAAGTTTCAGTTTTAATTTGAAACAAAGCAGTACATTGTATTATTTTCTGGATCTCCCATATCTATGGAATTTGGACAATTTTCAGTTTTGTTACCTTAAAACTTACGTGAATGTATGAAAAGTAACGAAAATGGAACCAAATTATCAGGACCAAAGATAGCGCTTTAAATGAGTTTAAATTAGAAGGGCTTTCTTTTAAACTATCTATCACTACTGGCGTCACTTTATAAAGTTCAAGATAGATTGGCTAAAATTAAATAATAATTTAAAGTTGGGGGAAATTAAGTTGTTGCGTTTCGTACAGTAAAAAATATATCAACGGTTTGCAGGACAAACTTCACCTCATAATACCGCAGTAAACAAAATGTTACTGTAGGAAAATATACATTTACAATGTAAATATACCAAACGCATCAACCAAACCAATTGTAAAATACACCAAGCGGAGAATGGGCGGTTTAAAATTGTGCTAAGACCTTTAGTGATGTTAAAGCCCTTTTTAATAGCATCCCAGATGCTTTAGGCAAATGGATAGCGATTAGGCTAGCTAGTTATTAGCGTTATAGAGCCTTATATGACTGTTATGAAGCTAATGTGTGTTGAGGACAGTATTTATGAGCAATCTCTTTTTTTATCATTCGTAGATGAGCTTTCCAACAAGTCTTACAAGACTCGTCATTGCGTATTAACTACGTGCTGATGAGTGTCTACGAAATTGGTAATTCAATGTCAATTTGTACGTAGCTCTTTTAAGGTTGTAGGTATCAACCGTTGCATAATGCTAATGTGTATCAGAAAATTACTATAAAAAGTTACCTTTACTTCTCAGTTCCGATTTTCCCATTGTATCCTATGAATTTTGTATGGAACTGTCCATATTACGAAGTTGTCATAATATTTTGGTAACAATACGGACAATTTCCATAGTAAGTTTCGAGGAAAGGAGAATTTGTTACATACTGTGTATCTGTATATACCTATCATTTTATTTCAAAATAAGTAGCTTTTATTTAACTTGCAACATATGTATGTATGCATGGGTCAAATCTTGCAAGTTAAATTTGATCCACTTCCCGTCAACTGTATGAGCTGAAATTTGGACCACATATGTGAACTCGATGGCAATGCAATATTATGGTATCTAAGAGCTGATCTGATGATGGAGTCGGAAGGTGGCGACGGGATCTCCGCTATTCTTACCGTAGACCTACCGTGTTATAGTTTGGTTTTGATAAGCAGATAAAGATTTTGCAAAAAATAGTACAGTCGGCAACAAAAGCTTGTCCCAAAAATTTCATTTTGGCAGAAACTTATTAGATTTAAAAAGTAAGGGTACAACTTTTTATCACAATGTTCATTTGCATTTTAAATAGTGTTAAGTTGAAACTTTCAAGTTAATAATAAAAGTTTATACTATACTGAGTTATACGTTTATTTTCAATTAAGGCAGTTTAACTTCAGTTAACAAGTCGTAGTTACGAATGTATTAGATTCGTTACGGTTAAGTTTTTACGATGTCGTGTCATTAAGCAAGACTAAGTATTACCTTTTAGTTATTTAATAACCGGCAGTTAGTTATGGGCATTAAAGTCGCTTAATGTATAGTTAATTTGTTTGCGTGAACTTTAAGATTAAAAAACTAAAAAAAAACCTGACATGGGTGGTCTATATAAATAAAAACGCAGTTTTAAATAAATAATACAAAGCCACAGTGGTGTATTAATAGAGACAGTTTGGAGTTATACTATAATATCTTAAATCCATACTTAGATATACATTTATATACTAATCTATATCCATTATTTTATTAGTTCTCTGCCTTTTGGCGAAATATGTCGTTTCCTAACCGTTTCATTAGCCAACCCGCTGTTATTTCTGTAACCGTAAATGTTTCAGGATTTTTATAAAAGCTAACCTAACCTATAGGTTTCTAGACGATGGTACTGAAATAAATCCTGAAATATTTACAGACAGAAAAAAAACGGGTTGGCTAATAAAACGGTTGGGAAATGATACATTTTGCCAAATAATTTTCGGACAAAAGGCAGGATACAACTTGTATTATAAATATGAAAGTTACTTTGTCTGTCTGTAATGCCTTCACGGTTAAACCGCTGGACTGCAGATAGACTAAATCCCGAGAAAGAACATAGAGTACTTGTTTCCGCGAGTATAAAAGCTAAAAGACTTTTTCGCGGACGGAGTCGCGGGCAACAGCTAGTCTACTAATAATTGTTTAACAAAATGATAATATACATTAATATTGTATGTATGTATATGAAAGGATCGATTCTTCGATCGATTCTTACAACCATGCAGATTCTCTCTTTTGTTCAAACTCATTGTTTTGTTTTTAGAGTTCCATACCCAAAGGGTAAAAACGGGACCCTATTACTAAGACTCCACTGTCCATCTGTCTGTCTATCATCCTCACCAAGCTGTATCTCATGAACTGTGATAGCTAGAAAGTTGATTTTTTTACAGATGATGTATTTCTGTTTCCGTTATAACAACAAATAATAAAAACAGAATAATATACAGGGTTACTCGTTATGTCGACCTAGATCCTTTAAGGGGTTGTAGTTTCTATGATTTCTGACCACTTTGACCAAGAAACACCATATCCTAAACTTAACCGTTTTCAAGATATTTTACTTTTAAGATAATTATTCTTAAATACCGATTTTTTGTATATTGCAACATTTTTTTTGGAATCCTTTCATTTAATTTGTTTGTTTATACAATAATTATGTAGCAGATAAGTTGCTTCAACTTTATCGACACTTGAATTGCCATTAACTGAACAAACCGTGTCGTAGTATATGAATGACAGCTAAAGAAGGAAATAAACTCTCACAAAATATTTTTTTATTATACGAATATTTTAAAAAAAGTCTATGGCAGTAATACTGCAGACAGTCTTAAAAATATCTACATTTCTTCAGCTATCCAATGAGGTATAGCAATTTTGGTTATTATTAGAATTAATTGAAAAATCTTAGTTGAAAGTCTCCCAGGTAGTAGTAAAATTTTAATGTGTTATAAGTGGATTGGGAGTGGTGGGCCCATACCATGGCCAGCTAGAAGTCCGGATCTAACCCCTAACCTAACCTCGTAATCGGTTAAGTTTAGGATATGGTGTTTCTTAGTCAAAGTGGTCAGAAATAATAGAAACTACAACCCCTTAAAGGATCTAGGTCGACTTAACCAGTAACCCTGTATAGTACAGGGTTGGGCAGATTAAGTGTCCTAGTTGTGTATGGCTTTTTTACTTAAATATAACTTAACTTCTTATTCACTTCGTATTTTTTTTTTGTTGACTATTTAATCTTCTTTATGATTTCTACACGTCAGCTTGATATATTTTGTTTTTATATTGTTTTCAACAATGGACGCGAAACGCCAGCTCGTGTGCGATTTGTACCAGAAAAAATACCGACCGTGTGAGATATTGAAGACGCTGAAACATTTAAATATCAATATAAGGTTTATATCGCGGACCGTCAAGCGATTCAAAGAAACGGGATCTTCACAAATCAGGTCCAAACCTGGGAGAAAGCCATCTGTTCGCACCAAAAACATCATTAAAAATATTCGTGAGCGTATTAGACGAAATCCAGCTCGAAGTGCAAGCAAACTTGCTAAAGATATGAAAATATCCCGTCGAACAATGAGTCGTATTTTAAAATATGATCTTGGGCTAAAGGCCTACAAAAAACAAAAAATTCATGGCTTAACAGATGCCCAGAAAAAAGCTAGAGTGAAAAAATTTAGGGAATTGCTAGCTTGGCACGACGGCGATGATATTATTTTTTCCGATGAAAAGATGTTCCAGTTACAAGACAGTCACAACCAACAAAACGATCGTGTCTATGGTGCTTCATTGAAGGATATTCCTGTGGACAAATTAGCCGTACAACGGGTTCCAGAGTGCATCAGCTGTCATGGTATGGGGTGCGATATCGCCTAGAGGCAAGTTACCGCTGCTGTTTATTGATCGAGGTGTCAAAATTAACCAATACTATTACATCCAGGACGTGTTACATTACAGGGTCATTTGATAGAAAATGCTCAAAAATTATATGGAAACGACTATTACTGCTTCCAACAAGATAGTGCCCCATCTCACAAAGCTAAACGCACTCAAGACTGGTGTAGAACAAATTTGACAGATTTTATACCTTGGCAAGAATGGCCTGTATCATCGCCGGATTTGAATGCTTTGGACTTTTCGATATGGGTTACATGCTGAGCAAGATTGGGAGCACACAGGGCATGAATCTAAACTCATTCAAGCATCGATTAGTCAAGATATGGGATGAAATACCAGACGAGGTAGTGCGTGCCGCGTGCAATGCATTCTATGGAAGAATGCGTCAAGTTATTAAAGCTGATGGCGAGCGATTTGAACTTATGAATTAGTTTTTTTAAGTATAGAGTACGCTAAAAATAAAAACGAGATAAAAAAAAAAAAAACCGTCTTGTTTTAATTTTATGGCTCTTTTTAACTAGGACACTTAATCTGCCCAACCCTGTATATGTATTAATGGCTCCCACACAATAAATGTGATTTTTGAACTAACGTCGTATAGATAATGGTACGGAACCCATCGTGCGCGAGTCCGACTCGCACTTGGCCAGTTTTTTTAATCATTCATGCAAAGAGGGCCGCTCACTGCATTTTTATTTTTAAGCTATTGCATAGCTTCTATCGCGAGCCTTGAGCGCGGGGACCGAATCCAGAAATTCCGTAACGAAAAAACCTCACGCTCCCCACTCCGACGGGCAAGGAGGTGTGGCTTGAAGGCCGTGCATCGTCTAACGTCGTTTCAGTTCGGCAGTCTTCGACACGGCGTTGTGTGCGTTTGTACGACATGCAATAGCTTTACCGCGGCAGTCCCCGAGTGCCACACGTCTTTTTTATTTTTAATAGCATGGGAAGGCAAACGAGCACACAGGCCACCTGATGGTAAGTGGATACTGTGACCCATAGACATTCGCATTCACAAGACTGCAAATGCGTTGCCTACCCTGAGGACTAAGACGGAATGCCTCTATGCTAGTCATTTCACCGGCTGTCTTATCCCCAAACCGGAACACAACGATGCGAACACTGCTGCTTGGCGGTAGGTTAATAATAATAATCAAAATGATGGATAAGACTGTGGTACCAACCCGGACGGACCCTGCACAAGGTCCTCCCACAAGTAACCATAATTATATTTTAATATTTTGAGCATTTTAAATTTAATGTTGTTACCGATAGAGTAAATAATGCTTCGAGTGCTACTTCAACTTACATTCATTTAAGAATAAATAAATAAATTGGTCGTAAGAGAAATTTATTCTTACTATTGATTAAAGCATATAAAAATATGACAGATTAATATAGAAACATAGTTGATAATTAATAATAATTATTAATAAATACGTGATGAAATAAAAAATGATTTGGATATATTTTTAAAACCATAATAATGTAACCAAATACCGTTCGAACAATGAGATATAAACTTTGACACGTCAGAATAAAGGTCAAAACAACACGACAAATCCACGCGACATTGTCCGACAGTGACCCCGATAATGTACCATCATAACATTACCGCTACAGAAATACCTTTAAATCCTTAATAAGAAAGGTACAAGGATGAGTTTGGCTTAATAGTCCGTTTGCAACGTGTCGCATTAAGTAAGATTTTTACCAAGTTATCTTTGCATTAACGGTAGAATTTCATTGTCCTTATGTATTAACGTTAAGGTTGATTTTAGATTGATTATGATTTAAGAATAAGCGTTTCCCTGATATTTGACTCACGCTCTATTCAAAATGGATTCTGCAGAATCGCGAAGAATGAAAGGGAAATTTTTGTGTTGTTTGTCATTTGATATGTGAGTGACCGCTTTATGTCGGACAATGGTCGCGAAAGAAGCCTTTATAATGCCTCAGTTCTATTCAGAGTTGAATAGCAGCTTTATTAGGAACGAGCTTTATGTAACGGCTGAAGTAACTGTATTATAATGTTTTGTTACATTGTTTGATAATACAAGTATATGCGATTAGGTTTTTTTTTACTAAAAACTATTTGTAAGAACGTTTTAATAAGCAAATGTTTAATCTAGAGCCGTTTACCTAAATCTGTGCTAGCAACGTCACATGTTATATTTTATTCTTGAGTATTGTGATGATTCTCAATCTTAATATAAGCTGCGGAAATTACGCAGGATATTTGAAATATTTTTTAATTTGCTATTTATAGATTTATATAATGCTAGACTAAGTAGTACCATTGTAATATTAAATATATTTAAATAAATGACTGACTGCTGAGTTTCTTGCGGCGTTTCTTCTAAGCAGTGGTCTCCTCTTGTGAAGCGCTGGTAGATTCTTGACATGTAAAAGTGCCCGTGCGGCCTACTTACTGAATCAATGTCTTTATCTTATCTTTATCTAAATGTAAGTTATTTATGATTCCTACGTGCATCTGGTATATTTGAATATGGCGTCCGGAAACAGATGATCACGTCATCGACATACTTGTCATTTTTAATCCTTGACCTAAGCAAGCGGAGCATAATTTCTTTAAAGACTTTGCCTGCCTGTCTATGCGTCTGTCTGTGTCAGCCTAGAGCCTAAATGGGTAATTTCAGGCGGTAGTTCTCAGATAAGTTTGGGAAATGTTAGTTGTGTTAATCTATTGTTATCAAATTATGTTGTTGTGTTGTTGTTGTTATTGTTATTATTGTTGTTGTAACTTTGAAACTAGCTCATTAGCACTAGGTTTAGTTAGGGAATATGAAATTTGAATTCATACAGTTACTTGCTTTTCTCGCGATACCGTCCAAGCAGTACTTCGTAACTTGGATAAAAGTGTGATGTCTTTAAAATATATTTGTAATATAAAGGTTGTAAAATCACATCGATTGATGGAGACGTTAAACCGTAAATGCGAAGTAAACCAATACGAATAATTATTTAAGACAATTGTTTCGCATATCTATTGTTTGAAAATTTTCATACAATATACGATAACGTTTCATTCATTAAACCAAGTCCTATTTTTGAATAGGTATGTTGTAGATATTATGAAAAACTAAAACATGTTCAAAAATGCCCTGAGTTAAATTTGTCTAGAAAATATTTGACAGCCACGCGATTTAAGCGTGACTTAACAAACCTCTTAATAATTTTGATGAATTCTTTGTACAATTTTGACGTGATTATGTTTTGCAGATTAATACTTTTTATGATTGATACCTATTTCAGCATAACACACAAGAAAATAACACATTAACATAATATGCCAATATATCACTCAACAACAGGCTTCGTCAATACATTTTGTATAAAAATGATAGACCGGCAACACTTCGTGAAATAAATTAGATTTATTGACATAGTAAAACTTAGGCTTAGTTCTCCCAATATAATTTAATAGTTTTTTTTTCCTGCGTTAAAGCGCATCGCCTGTATTTTAATTAATCAGCTTTGAGCGGATATCAAGCCCGCAACTATGGACGCAACCGCACGCCGGCGCCGCCACCAAAAAGTCGTGGTTTTGTGTAATGAACACCCGTGTGACACTGTAACACCTACAAGCTCGTATTAATACACTAGTACTCCGATTATACGATAAAAAAACGATACCCTAGTGATAATATGAACATTTGTATGTGAAGTTCCTTTTTTGTTACTAAGATTATTTTCGGTAACAAAAAAGGAGGGGTTCATTATTAATATTTTAGAATACATTGTTATTTCATTATTGCATAGTTGCATGTGTTACGAGAGGTACGAATGTACAGTCAGCCAAATATGAGATAAGTATGCCACCGTATTATTGAATGCTGTAAACCAAGGTAGTCCCAAAGTAAGCTCTGCTTGTACATATGCATTAGTGAATAAGGTTACGCCATCGTTTTTTGTCGGATTTAAGTTCGTATTGATCTTGCTTTCTAAATTAGCTTATTGGTGGGTACTAAAGTTGACTGAGACAGCAAGATAAAAACAAACGTTTAGGACAAAAAACAATGGCAAAACATTATTTACTACATCTGTACTATGGGTACAACACAACAACTTTTTTTTTTAGATTTTTAAGTTATATTTTGAGTCTGTCTCGTTCCTAACGTTTTGTTTTCTATGCTCTGAACGATGATGCAATGTCAAAACGCCGCAATAGGTGGTATCTTCATTGGAAGTCCAACCAATAGGAACGCCCGGTAAGACCGGCGCGCATGCGCAGTACAAAGCCTGCGTAGAAGCTAGCGCCACCATCGGAGAAAGAGAGAAACCTTCTTGACTTCGTTCGTTGTGTCATGGTTGAACGAAGAGGTTACAAGTTTTTACTGTCGCTGCAGCTTAATCGCTGTTTTGCCTAGGAGTCTAGTCAAGAAATATAGTGACCATCATCTAAGGCCGGCCGGCCTGCATCTCAAGGGTGGAAGAACCGCTCGTAAAGACGCCAATCAAGAAGCTGAACGTTTGGTGAGTACCGCTGCATGGTTTCTTGTTGGTGGATGACCGTTGATTTTACCGTTTTGACCGGCGAGTATTGCGTCATACTCGATCCAGAGTAGCTGACTTACGTGTATCGTTTAGTCCAACCTAATTTGCTACATCTTTTTGGTGCCGAAACCAGGGAACCACACTTTGGATCAGCATTCGGCCTGCCAAATACCAATTTTATACCGTAATCGTAGGTAACTATTGCTATAACTCGACTCCTTTATTCCGATCGCTCAACCTTGTAAACGACCGTACTTGTTTCTTTCCGGATTTGTTACTTTTGGGTTTAATATTGTCCCATTCTATCATAGAAAACCGTTACAATATTAATCGTTCTTTAATAATCGATTTTTAGTAGGTAATACGTAATAAAAGACACATATTTTTGTTTCTTCATCGATTCACATCTTATCTTTTACCACATCCTGTGGAATTATAAACCTATTTTTATTCTTATTTGAGTTGAATATTAAGTATATGGTGTTCATACGAATTTAAAATTTATATATTTCTATGACTTCGAGAGGCGACGACTTTTAAGTGGTGGTGTTATATAGATAAGGAACATCTGTAATGCTGGTTGTGATCTTGTGACAACAAAAGTTTAACGTTGATTTTATAAATTTACTAGCCGTTCGCCGTTTATTGTTTTATGCAGTATGCCGTACCTACCGCGAAAAGTTAAAGCTACCCTCAAAAAATGCAAATCAAAAAGTATCGATTCCGAACAGAGTTATTCTGTCGGAAACTTACCGAGTTTACGGCGTAAACGAACTATCGCGTATAATCGTATTTCGAAGGCGTTAGATGTTGGCCTTCTCACGAGTTCCGATGAATCGCAAATCGAGTTATTCCTTTCTTATTGTCAGGAGTTAAAATCTATGGCGGATAGTTTTCAGGAGGCACATTTTATTATTTTAGATCTTACCGACGCGAACGATGATAGTGAAACCGAGATTCAGGAAACATTTGATGAAATGTATTTTAAGGTTATTGCGATTCACCGCAAATTCCAACAATGCTCGGATGAGGCTAGTGATTCGAAGCGCAACTCAATAACGGGATCTCTCAACAGCAACATGCGCCTACCGAAAATCTCGCTTCCGACGTTTTCCGGGGTTATTAAGGAGTGGCCCGAATTCATTGCCACCTATAATGCGTTAATACATGAATCTAATCTCTTAAGTGATATTGAAAAATTTCATTATTTAGTGTCAGTGTTGCGCGGTGACGCATTATCGTTGATTCGCACGTTTCCCGTGGCACGAGAACATTACTCGAGTGCATACGCTGCTCTCAAGTCTCGCTATGAGGATAAGCGTGAACTAGCGTTTACGTGTTGGCGCGATATTTTAGGTGTCAACTTTAAAACTACGAACGCTCAGGAATTTCGCCGCGCGTTAGATACAATCGATGAGAACTTAACAATTTTGAGAAAATTAGGTTTACCCACCGAGCATTGGGATTTTATTCTTTGCTACAACATTTTTGCCAAGCTCGATACTAAATTAAGACGAGAATTTGAAGAGAAACACACCGATGTCGAGCTACCGAATTATGAACTCGTTAGGTCATTTCTGCACTCTAAATGCGAAGCGTTAATTCGTGACACACATTTTACTGACATCAGCAAAACCGTCAGTCATCATAAGGAGGTATCGGGAACGTCACAAAGTTCGAAACAATATAGCATCAGGCATTCGCTCGTCGCTCCCTCCGTTGACCCGGCTAAGACGGGTAGTGACAGACCCGATGCGAAACCTACCTCAAGCGTCGCGACCGCTAAGCCAATTCGCAAATGCTCCTTTTGTAGTGAGGAACATCACATATCGGCGTGCAAAGCGTTTCTAGCAAAAACAATTGACGAGCGCATGGCTGTTGCCGGTGAAAAACGGTGGTGTTACAACTGCCTTAGCGCGTCGCATTCGGTAAAGCAATGCACATCGATATTCTCGTGTCAGAAATGCAAACGTAAGCACCACACCTTGCTGCACCGGGAACAACCCGGAAGTAGCCAGGATGCTTCTAGTACTAGACCAGGTTCAGTAGCCTTAGTAGCAAAAACGTCTTCCACTTCTATAAATTCGAGTTTTAATACAACCGTGCTACTAGCCACTGCCATTGTTCAAATTCGTGACGCATCGGGTGAATTTCAAACGTTTCGCGCGCTATTTGACACCGGGAGTCAAAACAATTTCCTTACCGAACATGCAGCTCAACGGCTTAATTTAAAACCGACCGCATCCCAGTCGAGCGTTCATGGATTGGGAGGCACTCCCGCGTCGATTAGGGGTAACGTTAAATGCGAAATTGGAGTCAATAATAAGGTGAGATTTCTTCTTGATATGTTTGTGATAACGAATATTTGCGGAGACCAACCGGTCGCAAAACTTAACACGAGTGACTGGGATGAAGTCAAGACTTTACCGTTAGCTGATCCTGGTTTTGACATTCCTGGTCCTATTGACGTCTTATTGGGTGCTGACGTCTTTGCAGAGTCACTTCTCGAACAACGTTTGAAAGGCAACGCTAATCAACCGCGAGCCTTCAATTCAGTCTTTGGCTGGCTTCTTCTCGGGAAGACTCGTATTGCGTCATCGTGCTTATTGGGCGTTGCATGCCCTAATACAGACGACCACTTAAACACAATCGTACAACGTTTCTGGGAAGTCGATAACGTACCACAATCCACCCGACTAACCCCAGAGGATCAACTCTGTGAAACGAGTTTCACGAACGATCATTATCGCGATGAGACAGGTAGGTACGTCGTTTGTCTTCCTTTCATCGACAGTGCTGAGCCTTCTTTTCAAGGTTCACGAGACATAGCTCTGCGACGCTTCAACGCTATCGAAAGGCGTTTATCCCGTGATCCTAACCTAAATCAACAATATATCGAATTCATGGCTGACTACATCGATAGTGGTCACATGTCTGCGGTGCCTGCCAAACAGATGGGTCAGGGCAAGTATTACATCCCGCATCATTGCGTCCTTCGTCCCGACAGTGCGACGACGAAACTTCGCGTCGTATTTGACGCTTCGGCTAAGGACGCTAACTCCAAATCGTTAAATGACTCGCTGTTAACGGGCCCTAAACTACAATCTAATATTGTTGAAATTCTTCTTCACTATCGAGAGCACGCAGTCGTCTTTATGGCTGACGTGCGCCAAATGTACCGACAAATTAACGTGGCTCCTCATCATCGCGACTACCAGCGTATTCTCTGGCGAACTCATCCCGGAGAGCCTCTCCGGGAATATATCCTAAACACCGTAACGTATGGGGTGTCTTCGGCGCCTTTTCTAGCATGTCGCACTATACAGCAATTAGCTAATGATGAGGGTCATAATTATCCTCAGGCCAAAAACGTCTTGGCCTCCGATATTTATATCGATGACATTGTAACCGGAAGTAGATCGCTGGAGGATGCGCGTGAAATTAAATCACAAATCATCGGTCTTTTTGGTCTGGGGTCTTTCGAGCTGCGAAAATGGGTAAGCAATCGACCCGAGCTGCTAGACGATCTTCCATCAGCGGCATTCCTCTCGGGTGCTATTACTTTCTCTGAAGCCGAAGACACAACTGTCAAGGTTCTTGGCCTTAAGTGGGAGCCTGTTTCTGACTGTTTCTTTTTTAACGTCCAACCGTCGAACCAACCGTGCACCAAACGTCATATTCTGAGTGAGGTCGCTAGAATCTTTGACCCTTTAGGGTTTCTATCTCCGTTAACAGTATACGCCAAATGCCTCATTCAAAGGCTTTGGGTCACCGGCGTCTCATGGGATGAGACCCCTTCATCGGAAATTGTCACTTTGTGGAACACCTTTTCTCAGCAGCTCCCCGAAGTGAAACATCTTAAGGTGCCTCGCAAATTCACTAGTGAGGGCGCTCTTGAGTACCAACTACATGGTTTCTGCGACAGCTCTGAAGCGGCCTATGGTGCGGCAGTTTATTTACGTGTCATTGAAAATGACGGGGCCGTTCGCGTGTCCCTCGTCTGTGCAAAGGCTCGTGTCGCTCCTTTAAAAAGGCAATCCCTACCTCGTCTAGAGTTATGTGGCGCAGTCATGCTCGCGGACCTCATAAAGTTCGTCAAGGACACGTTACGGACTACCATTAATGAAACCTATCTCTGGTGTGACTCTACCGTCGTACTATCCTGGTTACGATCCCCTTCTTCTCGATGGGTGACATTCGTTGCGAATCGTGTCAGTCACATCCAAGACAGCGTACCAACCGATTGCTGGCGGCACGTTCCTACTGCCTCGAATCCCGCGGATATTTGCTCTCGTGGTCAGTCGCCGCGGGAATTGCTAAAAAACTCACTATGGTGGGCGGGCCCTGATTGGCTCTCTCAACCTAAGTCAAAGTGGCCAAACGATATATCCAAACGTCATGACACGGACAACGCAGTGTTATTGGAACAGCGAGGCGCTGTAGCTCTGATCGCGGAACATACAGACATCTGTAGGCAAGCGTCAATATTCGATCAGCTATTCGAAAGGTATTCATCCTTAGACACAATTTGTCGCATTCTTGCTTACATCCGTAGGTTCTGTAATCACACGCGTAGCACTAGGTCGCGACCTAAAAGTACTTTCATATCGAGTGTTGAGCATCATAGCGCGCTCTTAACGATCGTAAAACATTTCCAAAATCGACACTATTCCGACGCTATATCGAAGTTAGAATCGCGCCAACAACTCTCACGTAGTTTTCGTAAATTAAATCCGTTCGTGGATGAGCACGGTGTGCTCAGGGTGGGCGGACGGCTCTCTCGATCTGGTTTAGAATTCGAGCATAAGCACCCTGCATTATTGCCTCAAAAATGCGCCCTGACGACTGCTGTAATAGAGTCAGTCCACCGAAAAAACTTCCATCCCGGTCTAAATACAACAAACTACTTGATCTTGCAACAGTTCTGGATACTCGCAGCTAAGCGTGCCATAAGACACCAACTCTCAAAATGTATACGATGTTATCGCCTCCATCCACAACCGTTGCAACCTTTCATGAGCGACCTCCCTGCTTTCCGTGTCAACCAGGCTAAACCTTTCTCCGAAGTAGGAGTCGATTTTGGAGGGCCCTTTCGAATCAAACTAGGACGCCACCGGGGTGCCAAAATAGACAAAGCGTACTTATGCCTATTCGTGTGTCTGAGCACCAAGGCTGTGCATCTCGAGGTAGTATCGACTTTGTCGAGCGACGGTTTTATCGCGGCTTTACGTCGTTTCATCTCCCGTCGCGGTCGTTGTAACGTTATCCACTCGGATTGCGGCACGAATTTTGTTGGTGCCGATTCACAACTAGCATTATGCATGGAACAGGCGTCACTCGCAGAACGAATAAGTTTTAAATTCAACCCACCTTCGGCGCCACATTTCGGAGGTGTGTGGGAAATACAAATTAAAGCCGCAAAGTCGCATTTATATCGGATCGTGGGCGACCAAGTCTTAACCTTTGAAGAGCTTACCACACTCTTCAGTCAAATCGAATCCATTTTAAATTCGCGACCTTTGTATCCGCTAAGTTCGGATCCCAACGACCTGACCGTTCTAACACCCGGCCACTTCCTAACGTTGGAACCTCTCACTGCAGTACCGGACTCTGACTACACAGAGGTTAATCTCACTCGTCTTAATCGTTGGCAGTTGATACAAGCATTCCAACAGCATTTTTGGAAACGCTGGAAAAACGAGTACTTAAATTCTTTAACTCAACGGGCGAAATGGACTAAAGACTCCACATCGTTAAAAGTAAACTCTATCGTGCTCATTAAGGATGACAACCGACCCCCTCTACAGTGGCCTCTAGGCAGAGTAATCTCTCTTCATCCTGGGCCCGATGGAGTCGTTCGGGTGGCTACCGTAAAAACTGCCAGGGACCATCTCATTAGGAGACCTCTGGTAAAGCTGTGTCCACTACCAACTAACTAACTCCAATCTTTTTAGCCACTTTTTAATTATTATTTTTTCCTTCTTTTAGTTTAAGCAAATCATATCACACCCATTATATCTATCGCATATCTTGTAACCGTTTTTACTTCACGTTCTCCGGGAAAATCCCATTGGTATTTTGGTGGGCGGAATGTCTCGTTCCTAACGTTTTGTTTTCTATGCTCTGAACGATGATGCAATGTCAAAACGCCGCAATAGGTGGTATCTTCATTGGAAGTCCAACCAATAGGAACGCCCGGTAAGACCGGCGCGCATGCGCAGTACAAAGCCTGCGTAGAAGCTAGCGCCACCATCGGAGAAAGAGAGAAACCTTCTTGACTTCGTTCGTTGTGTCATGGTTGAACGAAGAGGTTACAAGTTTTTACTGTCGCTGCAGCTTAATCGCTGTTTTGCCTAGGAGTCTAGTCAAGAAATATAGTGACCATCATCTAAGGCCGGCCGGCCTGCATCTCAAGGGTGGAAGAACCGCTCGTAAAGACGCCAATCAAGAAGCTGAACGTTTGGTGAGTACCGCTGCATGGTTTCTTGTTGGTGGATGACCGTTGATTTTACCGTTTTGACCGGCGAGTATTGCGTCATACTCGATCCAGAGTAGCTGACTTACGTGTATCGTTTAGTCCAACCTAATTTGCTACAGAGTCAGTGTAACTCTAACGCTATGTTTGATTTGTGTTTTTTTTGTTTGTCATATGTTTTAAATGTGTTGCTGTAGGTAGTTAAACGTTGAATAAATTATGTCTATTATATCATATTCTATTATATTCTATACTACAAATATTTCCCCTTTCCGGCGGTTGAACTCAGCACCTCTAGCTTTGTTGGCAGGGTCACTACCAACTAGGGTACCGCGTCGTCAAAGAGACCGTTTCATCTCGTCTTTTCATCCTTGCGTCACCTCTTTACAACTTACTTAACAAAACTAACCGATTCGTGTCCCAGTTGTCGGTAACGGTTTCGGAATAGCACAAGTAACGTTGTGTTAAATACATTTCAAATACTGAAGTGTTCAGTAGGTCAAGGATTGTGACCGTAAGGTTGACTGTCACTGTCAATGACAGTCAGTGTCAATGTAGGAAATGCAATTTCCGTTAGATAATGTATATTTGGTGGTAGCAGGACCTTGTGCAATGTCAATCCCTACCACCTACCACCATTTTATACTTTAACGTATCGCCTAGCAGCAGTGTTCACATTGTTGTGTTCCGGTGTTGGGGTAAGACCTGGTGAAATGACTAGCATAGTCCTCAGGCTTGGTAACGCATTTACGATCTTAAGATTGCAGTCTTAAGATTGTAGTCTTGAGACTGCATGTGGCTATGGATCACAGATCCCAAAACCTTATTTTAAAATTTAATTTACACTAAGTACGAAAAAAAAACGTTTAGCATAAAAACAAATTGTAAATTTTATCAGGGTAAAATAACAACACTCATTTAGTCAGGTGGGGTAAGAGCGTCAACGGGGTAAGTGAGACAAACCAAATATTTTTTGACGATTTTGTTAGTTAGACGGACTTGCTCCGCCAACGCACATACCCCGTCAGGGCACCACCTGTATAACTAAGAACTCAGGTGGGGTAAGAGCGTCAACGGGGTAAAGTGCGACAAACCATATATTTTTAGGAGATATTTTGGTTAGACGGACTTGCTTCGCCGACGCACATGCCCCGTCAGGGCACCACCTATATAACTAAGAATACAGGTGTGGTAAGAGCGTCATCGGGGTAAAGTGCGACAAACTATATATTTTTAGATATTGTTGGTTAGACGGACTTGCTCCACCGACGCACATGCCCCGTCAGGTGGGGTAAGAGCGTCAACGGGGTAAGAGCGTCAACGGGGTAAGTGCGTCAATATATTATTAGGAGATATAGACGCGCTTCCCACCTTATTCATAACTCATAATAGAGGCCCAGAAATAATTTATCATACAATATCCATCCGCCGGTAACTTAGACTGTTGTGGCGCAACGGTATGACTAAGCCAAATTCCTAGGGCATTGGTGATTACTAGATACCGATCACTCAGTGACCCGGGCAGTGTAGCTAGATCTCAGATAAGGCTGGACCAAAAATTATAGTTCCGACTTGTGTTACTGTTCTAGAACAATGTTACTTGTACAGTTTTACCGGCAATAACTAAGAATATTGTAGATACCTATTTAGATAACGGTGATTTAATAATTTTACGTTAAGTACTTGGTTTTTGTAGTAAAGTATTTACTTATATGTTCTTGTTTTTGTTTAGTAATTTATGCGAGAATTGTCTTACTCCTCTACGTAAATTGAAAGGTTTTTTAAGGTCACAGCACACATCAACTCGGAAAGGGATCGTCACCGCCTCGCCTTTCCACTACTAGGTGAGGCGACTACGTTACGATTCCGATTAGTCTGCGTTGCAGTAGGGAGTTTCATATAAATGATACTGAACGGCTTTGTTGATAGGGTGACGATCCCTTTCCGAGTTGATATGTGTGCTGTGACCTTTAAGCGACAGAAAGACGTCAAGTGTGAGTCAGACTTGGGCACAGAGGTTGCCGTTAAATGTAAGATTTTACTATGTATGCTGCCGTTTTGACTTGCCTTGATGCTTCTGTAGTTGCTGCGCAAAACAGATGTGATCTTCCATCAGACAGATTCATATCAAAGTGACACCAAAATGGTTTTTTAAGTACTGACTTGACAAAAACAAGTTTCTCAATTAGTCGGTTTTTATAAATATTATGTCAAGAATAGTCCTTTAATAACTTTCACTAATGAAAACCACCCCTGACGCTGGACATACGGGGGATGAAATTTTATAAATCTCTATATCTTCGCGGATTGCGATTTGGAGTCACCAAAATTGTTTAAAACAAATATTATAAGACGTAACCCCTAAAAACAAGCATTCTCCATCACCGGGATTTATTGCTTAACTAAGTCATAAGATGGTATCTCACATGATATATCTAAATCAGATTCGACTCCCTCCCATTACTTAATAATTTTGCACGTATAAATAAATAAATATCAGGGGACAATGTCACACCAATTGACCTAGTCCCAATTTAAGCTCTAGGCTTAAATTAATTATGGGTACTAAACAACGATATAAATACTTATATAGAGAAATACATACTTAAATACATAGTTAACATCCATGACTCAGGAACAAATATTCGCGCTCATCTCACTAATATCAGCCCTTACCGGGATTTGAACCCAGGACCGCTAGCTTCGTAGGCAGGGTCACTACCAACTAGGCCAGCGCGTCGTCGTCGTCAGCGTATAGTCTGTGCCAATTTAAATTGGCGAAGATGTAAACACAAGCAAACGAATCAATTTACCATTATTACTCGATAATCACGTGCTTTTAAAGATCAAGTGAGGTCTTAGCAGTGATTTATACACTTGGTCTTTTCTTTAACATTAAGTTTAAAATGAAATAACTATTAATTATACTCATTTACTTTGTGTATGTGTATATTTATATGTAGTTTATATATGTGTAAGTAGTTTTTACAATAACAGAAGTGTTTCTTGTAGTTTAGTTTGAGTTCTGAAGAATTTAGTTTACACCGCCTGCCATGTAATTTTTTCATTATTATTTCTCTGTCCAAGGTTGTCTGGAAGAGATCGCTATTTAGCGTTAAGACCGCCTGTTGTATACCTATATTTAAAATGTACTGTTCCGTGTTTTTTTTTTTTGGTGTTCAATAAAGAGTATTTGTATTGTATTGTATTGTGTTATTTTAAATAAAAACACACTTTATGAATATTTGAGGTTATGTGTTAACCAGTACTAATTTGTTTACATCTGTGGCAATTTAAATTAAAACAGACTATACAGTCAAGTGTAAAAATATAGGAGAACGCAACGTCTCATAAATATGTCCCAATGCACCTTATTCCAGTGTAATAAGAACGTCGTAACATATTTTTGAGAGGATTCTTCCTACACAATAAAAATAATAGTACATTAATACATAGTAATACATAGTAATAGTACATTAGTTTAATATTTATATTGTAATATTTATATTTTTGTGCAATAAAGAGTTTACATACATACATACACATATATTCAATATTTTTGCATTTAACTAAACATGTTTTGCAGGCGATGCCGCTATTTGCTATACAACAACCGACTGTTAACAAAATATCTTCTCAGATAAACAGATAACTGATTTGAAACAATTGGCATGACTCTTGAATCTATTGACACACTTGCATATGACCTCATTTATTTCACAATAGCTGACGTAAGCTTACTCCACACAAGTTCATTTCCGATTCGGAACATGGAATTTGACCGACATTAATGTTTGTAAACATGGTACCTATTTATCAAATAATTTTTCAACGAACGTGTCATTACGGTGAATTTTCATGTCATCGAAAGGCATTGTCTCGCCGCATGAGTGAATCTTTTTTGGTAGTCTCAACTTTTGTAGAAGCCCTTTGTTTTAGAGCTCACCGCAAAGGCCCGTTGCGTCCAGGAATTTCCAGATGCGTTGGGCAGTGAGGAGTTGTATCTCTTGTGGGTCCATTATATGTCGCCCTAGGTAGATACTACTGTTGCGCATTAGTGGTCCGCAGGAACAGAGGATGTGCATTGCTGTCTCCTCTGTCTCTTGACAGAACCTGCATATCGCGTCTTGTTTCATACCCATTAGAAACAGATGTCTGTTCAGTTTGCAGTGGCCAGTTAGAATCCTAGTCACTGCGCAAGACTTTTTTCTTTTGAGTTGTAAAATCTCTTTGGAGAGCTTGCTTTTGAACCCTTTAATTAGTGTTTTCGAGTGATTTTGTCCTTTTGTGGACTTCCACAGCTCGATCGCCCTAGATTTGTATAGGTCGTTTAACAGGGAATAGGATTTGCGTTTTGTGATGCGAATCTTTTTTGGTAGTCTCAAATCTAACCTAACCTCACCTAACCTACGTCATCAATGTGTATGGAATACGCAAAGGTAGTGTCAGTCCAAGTTCTAACACTAAATAACTCCGGAAGGTAGTTTATTGAGTTTATAATGGAGTGAATAACAATGAATTTGAAAATTTGTTAAATGTTAAAACTATGTATCAGTTAAAAATATTATCCTTAGAAAACGTAAAATAATTATTCTAATTTTACATGGTTGCGACTTTATCTGTCTGCTAAATGTTGACCTTCGATAAATCCTTTTCCGTGGGTTTAAAAAATATCCATACGTTTTAACTTTACTGAAGAGTCAATCACAAAGAGATGTATCAACTTTTTCATTTTATTTCATTGTACTTAATAAGGTTTCTGTGTAGTCGACTGTACGTTTGTTAAATATATAGTGAGTCAGTAACTTAACTGTATAATTATACAGAAATATCAAATACTCTTCTGAATGCAAACAAGAATATCAAAAATCGAGCACAAAATAAACTCCTTCTTGCGTGTATCTCCTTGTATCGTGTATTTTTCCAATCATAATACCTAAGTACAACTTACACGTTGTTACACATTACAATAACGTAATTTTTGACCTTTATTATTATGTTGAATCCCGTGTGGTTGCCGGGTTAGAATAGTGCCACTCCATGTCTTCCCGTGGATGTCGTAAGAGGCGACTAAGGGAATATAGGCTTGTAGTACTGTTAGGCGATAGGCTTGCAACCTATCACTAATATGCTGGTAAACATCTTAGCCTATTTGTGCAAATTGTGGTTACTGAATTATCAACAACTTTTTAAGTTGTAATTCTGTAGCTCTGCCTACCCCACTCTGGGATTACAGGCGTGAAGGTATGTATGTATGTATTATTATGTCACTAAAGACCAACTTCCAATATGAAGACAGAAATCAACATCAGCATTTCTGATCACGTTTTTGCTTCGTCTATACTCAGATATTAGGTCGATGGCACCGAAATCAAACAGCCAAACGATTCAGGGCACCACTACTCGGGTTCGAACAAATCGAATACTTGCATCCTTGTCTAACATAAGAGTTCAAGCGAGACGGTATAATGAATTCGGCAAGTTTATAACTGAATCGGTACACTGGCGTGATCTTAATTGTTTAGTTTTTATTCGAAAATCAAACTGTGAAGAATGTAATGGCGGTTACACAATCGGTCGATTCGTTCGAGTGATGGTTCAAATTTTAAATTTAAATAAAAGTGTTTTTCGATATTTCGGATATTCGATTCGTTTTATTGGTTTAATCGATTGTGGGATAGCTTGTACTTTGGAGAATTCAAGAATAAATGTTTTTATTGCGACAAAGATATATCTTTTTGATACAAGAAACCGTTATTAGGACTCATGACAGGGGTATTAAATTAATATAGCAATTTTAACAGGACTACGGGCACGGCAGTGCGCGGCCAAGTTCTAAAATCAACAACCCTTAAAGTCTAACGTACCGTGACAAAAACCTTAATATTTTAAGATCCGATCCTAATTACAGACAAAGAATCCTAATACATAGGTACAGGTGTAGTGAATAATTTTTTGCCATCGTTTTTAGTCGGATAAATTCGTATTGATCTTGCTTTCTCAATTAGCTTATCGGTGGGTACTAAAGTTGACTGAGACAGCAGGATAAAAACGAACTTTTCCGACAGAAATCGATGGCAAAATATTATTCACTACATCTGTACACTCGTTATCAATAAATTGCATTGAATTTAATTGATTTCGTTATTGTTTAATCAAACATTGAATCAATGTTAATAAAAATCGTGAGTAATTTGCACGTGTGAAAACGTAATAAAATATACTATTTATACCATTAAAGCTATCGCGTTAATTACATTGAGAAACACGTAATTAAAACCTATATGTAAATAGAAATAGTGTTGCTTGAGTTTTAGTTTATAGGCCAAGTCTCTGCTATAAAAACTTTAATTTTTTTCTGATGTCAAGTGTCTCACATGGTGCATCGTTACGTAAATTCATATAAAAATTAGAGATAAACGAAAAGTGTTCCAATTTATATAACTGAGACTTAAATTTTAATTAAATTCGGTACAATAACATGATGTTAACAATTTCAAGTTAAAACTAATCTTATTTAAATTAAAATAAAACTAACTTACTCAAATATTAAAGATGTAAATAATAATCACCACTATAAAAAGAACACCCCCTCTAGCAGATCCGCTCGCGGCATGGTCCCTATGACACTGGCTGCATTACCTCTCTGGGTAGCTAGCCCAATCCTTTGGGAGAGGTAAGCACCAGCTCTAGGATACATACATACATACCTTCACGCCTTCATTCCCAGAGTGGGGTAGGCAGAGCTACAGAATTACCAACAACTCCAAAAACTTGTTGATAACTCTGTAACCACAATTTGCACAATTAGGCTAAGATCGATTAGCTCTAGGATCTATGTGAGATAATCGTTTGTAGGTCTTGTAGTACAGTTGACGTGTCCCTGCCAAGGGAACCGTCATCAAGGTACCACACATAGAATTTAGAACATAGATCTATAAAAAAAAAAGTTTTTGCCTAATAATTGCGTTTATACCTACTTACTTGTTTTTTTATTCGTTTAGGCATGCATAACGTTGTATGAGGCTGTTTTCTTGTCAGTGTTATGAAAATATCAGAAATCGTTGAATCAATATCTAAAAAGGCTAATATTGAAACTTGGCTCGTTTTTGTAAGTGTTTCGGCGATACAAGTGGCTCTTTCCGAGCATGCTAGGGCTTGCGTGACCTGCCATAACTAGCATGGTACCGTGTCCGTGTACTATCCCATGCTGGATGATTTACTTATGTTCAGTTTTAGGGTTCAGCAAGATAATAACTTTAGTATTTTGATATTTTGGTTTATATTTGGGATTTTCACTATTGTATGCTTAAACTCTATTAATTCAAAAACTAGTTAATCTGCGTCTGTTTGTTTGCTTACACGATTATATTACTTTATTCAAATACTTATTCAAATTGATAAGTTAAAGAAATGTATGCTATTTATAAGGGTGTGTTCTTGACTCCAACCAGTAAAATTTACTATCAAAATTGATCCAAAATACAACACACGGTAAATTACGGCTATAAATAAATGTGGGCACTAAAGTGCACCGCCAAGTTCCAAGCACAACTATCGCTCCTATTACTAAAAACCAATTATTACGGAACCATACTCAAAATAAAACTCCTTCGGTTTAAACGTTTTTATTTTTTGCTACGTTTATGAGATTCTTAATACAGTAACCAGTTGCTGTTTAAGTTTTTTTCGAGTTAATTATGGTTATGAAGACGGTGGACCATTTGCACCGTCGCGTGGGAAAAAATAGGGAGTAAAAAAACTTAAAAAATAATACCACTGGTAGGCCTAGTTACATCGTCGGGTTGATGTGGTAGAAAACATGGATTCAGCTCCCGATAGAAACCTCTATACATATATTCAAGATCTGTGAGTGACTAAGTTTATATTTCATGTACTTTTGAGTATTTTAACGTATGTAAGAGTAACTTCATCTTCTTTAACTTTACATAGTGTAAAACAAAGTCGCTTTCTGCATCTTTCTGTCTGTCTGTATATCAGCTGCTAACTCCTCCTAAACCACGCAACTCATTTTAATGCAATTTTCGCCATCAGTTGGATTTTTTTTCACGGAAGGTTTTTATGTATTGTTTCTTGACGCTGCAACGGCATATTAAAATCGATATAATCGTTTGAACCTAGCTTAGTGTGTCCTACTCTAGCTCGTGAACTGGGTCTATATTGGATGCCTAATCGTTATTTGTACTAATGCATTGTTTGCCCTAATCTTTTAACCTAAAGTCATACTTTCTGAAAAAAATAGTGGTTCTAAAACAACCCAATCCAACCTAAACACATGCATGTTTGGAATACTTAAAGTTTTATGTAGGGATTCTATTAGGGATTCCGAGGGACACCCTCATGAACTATTAAACTTTTTAAATAAAAGTTTTACGTGATTGGTGGAAAACGTAGAAGTGTATGTATGTACGTAAACTAATAAAGAAGAATCATTGGCTTATACTCTTAAAATTGCATAGCACCAGTCGCCAGTCGGTTTTTTAACTTTTTTGTATTTTTCATATTACTTACACTAACTCATAATAAGCTTCTCATATTAAGGCAGGATATATGATGCATTGGAAGCTTGCAAAGCTCTTGGCTGATTAAAGCGTAATAGTTTCCTTACGCAAGCTCGCTGTAATTACGTACCTGTACTGTAGCTTTTTGCCGACGCTACTAGGAGCTTTGCAGCTTTGCTTGCTGATAGGGTTGTCACAATTATTAAAGTTACAAAGCTTAAAGTATAGGTTGAATATGGCTACACGAGAAAAAAAAATCATGTTTTGATTGTTTTTAAAAGGCT
The DNA here is from genome assembly GCA_927399475.2 of Acleris emargana. Lineage (NCBI taxonomy): Eukaryota > Metazoa > Arthropoda > Insecta > Lepidoptera > Tortricidae > Acleris > Acleris emargana. Next base: position 5,954,836 of record OV656858.1, read on the forward strand.
TTATAAGATTGTCCCCACAATAAAAAGCTTGCATAAAATTTAGTGTAATTAAGATTGTGACCTTGTGGTTGCCGGGTTAGAATAGTGCCACTCCGTGTCTTCCCGTGGATGTCGTAAGAGGCGACTAAGGAAATAAAGGCTTGTAGTACTGTTAGGCGATGGTCTTGCAACCTGTCACTAATACGCTGGTAAACATCTTAGCCTGATTATGCAAAATGTGGTAACAGAATTATCAACAAGTTTTTAGAGTTGTTGGTAATTCTGTAGCTCTGCCTACCCACTCTGGGAATGAAGGCGTGAGTTTATGTATGTATGTAAGATTGTGACCTTTTATAGAAAATGTAGGCTAACAAATTTAATTTAATTTCATATGGCTGTTTAATTAACGACAATATTGACAGAATTGGTCTGAGTTAACGGTTATTCGGAATTAAAAAAAAAACTGTATGACCTATTACTATCTTTAGTGAAACAGTTTGAACAATACAAGTAGTGTCTGACTGTTCCTTAACGGTCCTTTTAAATCGTTATTTTCAATACTTATTTATGTTGGAAGGGTTACAAAATTGATTTTGTAACACTTTTGTAAAGTGCAGTATTGATTTTATTGACCGTCATTTCTTATACTTAAGAATCTATTTTAAATCGAACTAAAAAGTTTAAATATTTAAAACGTAGCAACCCTAACAAACCTATCTTGTAAAGTACAAGTAAAAAAATAATGGTGGTGTGAGGAACATGGAAGTAATACGATGCACAATTATTAACTAAAAAATGTATTGGAAAATAATGCATGGCAACCATGAAGTTGGCTTTAGGCCATCCAAACCGGTAATATACCCTCGACTTTAATCATGAATTGAAAAGGCGTTTTTAATCATAAATGCAAATGTGGTCAACGTAGTAATTTATTTGCATTTTTTTTTAAGAACGCGTTTTTTTCTTCTCAACTCAAAATGAAGTTAGGGAAAATGCTTTAATTATTAAATTTTAATGCATTCGAAAATCTTTACTTTTTTATTAAATATTTACCATGAGTACTTTAGAATTAATCCGCCAAATATAGAACATTAATGGTGTGGTTTTTTTATGACTATTTACTTGTTCCAAAATGAGAAATCTGTTGATAAGAAATCGAACTTGCTGACTGTATTTATTTGAACATTATAATCTTGACTTGGCTGAAGGTAGTAGTAGCCAGTTATTCCAGTCAATTACCCTCACATAAGTAATATGCAACTGGTATATCTAGATACGGATACAGTAAGTTGACACATGATAAATATCTACATATACGGGTTTTTACAAGTAAACATAAATAAAGCTTTAATTGAAATAAACAAGCGTAATGTTTGTAAATTTATATATTAAAATTAATCAAAAAAAACGAACTTGGCTGATACACTTCGGTATTTATATTGTTGTAGTCAAAAGTAGTGAACCAGGGGTGCGAAACAGTTTTTGGTTTCAAATTAAACAAAAAATGTGGGTTCGTGATCAAAATAAAAACGTATGTATTGAAGCGCTTTTGTCGAGCGAGTCAAATGTATATATTTTGTATCGATAGCAAGTATTCCAGCTATACAGAACCATTTCTGAAGTTGCTCGGTCGGAAACCCGCCATGTCTATGTAAATACTAGATCAGGTAATAAGGGGTCCGATATCTCTTATTACGGGCGGGCTTGCATACGTAATCATGGCGAGTGCAATCGAATTATGCGCTAGCGCTGTTACTTCGTTCAGGGCCGAGAACTTCACCGTTTGCTCAGTTTTGTATGGGAATTACGAGGGTTGGCGTTTGGTGGGTTGTGTGGCTGGAGACATTATAGTGGCCAGTATTTAATCGTGATCGGAATAAGTAAAAAATTTAACAATAAAAGGATGTTTTAACCAGACAACCTGTTTTTTTTTATTTTATTGTAAGTATTAAGAGGAAAAACATAACCGATGGTATTGACGACGCGATAGTGACCCTGTCTACGAAGCTAGCGGTCCAGGTTCGATTCCCAGTATGGAAAAATATTTGTGTGTTGAGCACGAGAATTTGTTTCTGAGTCTTGGATGTATTTATTATATGTATTTAACTATTTATTTAACTATATATGTATATAAGTATTCATATCGTTATCTAGTACCCATAGTACAGCCTAGGGCTTATTTTGGGACTAGGTCAATTTGTGTGAGATCGTTCCTTGATATTTATTTATTAATTAATTATTTATTCTTAGGATAAATATCAATTGAACGATTCCCGGCCATTGAAATTCCATCAAGCAGTTTAGCACAGGACGTCATAAAGAGACATACATACATTTACATAATTAGATACACCCGTTTTATGCTTTCTTCTTGCTTTTCATGTTGATGGAGAAAAATAACTAATAATTTATCTATAACTAATGTGGAATATAGGAAGTCATATGGACTTACTTACTCACAAACATACGTACATTATAACCTTAGTTATTTATTATGTAGTTGGGTCAAATAATATTAATATTAAGCTTTACCATGTTCAACAGTCAGTTAATTACTGTTACTTCAGACAAAACGAATGACCCCAAAAAAACTCCGTACCTATTTTACCAAACTTTATAATTACAATGTTTTAAAAGTATCCAATAAATAATATTAAGAAATGTAACTGCAATCAAATAAATTAAAATGGACACTATCCACATCAAGTTTATTTTATAACAACAACGCGTTCAAAAAACTCATTTTAACAAGATCCAACCAAACAAAAATCAAACGACATTTAACCTCAGCTTTGATAGATTACTTGCATCATTCATTTTAAACTGCATTCTAAAATTACCCATATTCTTCAAATATAAAGTTGATTTTCCTCTTTTTAGGATTTACGACGTTTTGATACGGGAAGGTAAAGTCGTGAGTGGGCGAAGGAAGTTGCAATTTTCGTTTTTAATTTCTTATACTTAGGGTGAATGGGTTTAAGCTAAAAGGATAAAATGCACTCTGCTTTTGCATTAATGGCCTTCTCTGTTTATAAGCAATCAACTCGGTAACTATGAAATTACGGGTTTGATATAAAGCTTTCTTTATTACTTCTATTTTTAAAACAATTCTTTAGAAAAGTAAGGTTTGTTTTTAATTCAAAAGCAATTGTGACTTATGTCAGTTAAGACAAGCAAAATTTATTTAAAATACTTTTTGCTTTAAAATATTTAGTTAAGTACGTATGTAGTACAAAAGTATACCTATTAATTTTTCGCTAACTTACTTAGGGACTTTAATAATTAATAATTATAATTATCATTACGATTATGCAAATTAATACGCAAAAAACCAAAGTAGTGAGTAATGCTGTCACATTTCACATGACAAGACACATCAAGTGACAGTTCGAACAAAGTGACATTCTGATCGTATCAATATTTTCTGCTCGTTAAAACTAACTGTGATTATTTAAAAAATCGGCCAAGTGCGAGTTGGAGTGACATGAAGGGTTTCTTGAATTTATACCCCTTCAATTTTATCGGCCATAGTAATACATTAAAAAAAAAGTGTCTAGCTATCACGGTTCATAAGATACAGCCCGCTGACAGACAGATGGACGGAGAGTGGAGCCTTAATAATAGGGCCCCGTTGGCACCCTTTGGGTACTGAACCCTAAAAAACACAGCCAAGTTCTAACACAACTAAGCTTATTATAAATTCCTGTCACAAAACGATTACTTCATCAGGTGAATGACATTATGTCATAGGATTCTAAATTGTTATTAAAAGGTTGTTAACTCCTGATAAATATTGATCTGCCGTAAATTTAAATACAAGTTGATTTTAGAAATGTTTTGTTGGTAATTATGCATATTGGTATCAAAATGGAAATTCTAGTTTTGCATAAATTGTAAATTAACTTAGGCTGACTTTCATCTTGTTGATAATACACTAAGTAACTTCTAACATAGCGTAATTTTATAGATAACTAGTTGACCCGGCAAACGTTGTTTTGCCTTATAAAGACAAATAATAAAGACAAATAATTTGCAATAAAATAATATTGCGACTATAAATTGAAATGTAAGCTATCCTATCTTTCAAGTTGGCTCGAATTGCACACGGTGTGCAAATCAAATTTAAAATCGGTTCAGTAGTTTAGGAGTTCATCGCGGACAAACAACGTGACACGTAATTTTTATATATATAGATAATATTAATAATATAGGTATATTTTTTGAAAAAATATTAATTATATAATTTTAGAAAGTATAGAAATAATTATTACTAAGCGGTTATTTTTCTTTGATGTCACAATTGCATTAATTATTATCAATTGGTTACAGAATTATCAACAATTTTTTAGAGTTGTTGGTAATTCTGTAGCTCTGCCTACCCCACTCTGGGAATGGGAATGAAGACTTGATTTTATGCGTGTATGTATGTATTATCAATTAACTATAAATGAGTAATAAATAAAAGTACTACCTAGACATAGTATGTTATAAAAACAGTGCAAATCATTTTCTGAAATGTCAAAATTTTCGTATCGCAATAATTGTACTTTTTACAAATCGGCGCCATTACTATCAATCAACTTAATAAGAGCTATCGTTTCTTTGACAATACGATAACATGTCAAAAGCGATATGATTATACCGAGTAAAATGGAGCCCGTCAATAATCCATCAATAATTCCGACACCTACTAAAAGTGAAACCGTAATGAACTAGAACAAAGGACGTTTACCGGTGCGCCTGATTCGGTACTTTTGCTGCGACAAAATGGCGGCTTTCACTTCGCGCCAATTTTCACGCCCTTTCTCTGAATAAAGACAATGGCATTACGATAATTGTGGGCTAAATGGTATGTTGCGGTGTTGTGTCATGTTCGGCGGATTATGAAGTGTCTAAGTTAGCAGACATTTTGGTTATTATTAGGTATTTTTTTATTGAGCTTGGTTAAGCTCTAGAATGGGGTTAGGTTAGTAAAAAATAAATACTTAACAGATCTAATTATCGTAAGATGTCCGAGTGTCGAAATCTGTTTCACTAAAAAACTAGAGGTCATGAGTCCGATTCCTGACACAACTATCAACATAACTATACCTATAACCTTTCGATTGCAATAGTCGACGGCAATAAATAATACTATGACATGTGCCCCAGACGTCATGTGTAAAGGATATTATAGACCCACTCACAGATGGGCGTGGCCCGACATTCTGCTGATGTGCATTGCTGACTAGAATATTTTTTTTTGTGAACTAGTTTGTCAGATGTGTCAGAACTAGTGTTAGAAATTTAATAGTAAATTTGTAAATACTTTATTGTATAAAAGTAAGACCATAGACATAATATTAAAAAATATACATACCAAGGTAAACTCATCCATTTAAGGGATTTATTCTAGCTAAACCTTAAGAGATTTGTATTTTTTTTGCATCGAGCATGCAAGTGTTCAAATTTATTTGGAAAACCAAGAAACAAACCAATAATTTCTATAAAAATATAATAATTATAAGAAATCTACTATATCACAGTTTTTATTCGAACTATATAGTCTGAGGTATATTTTAAGTATTCGAACTGGTCGTCTACTAAAAATTCTATTACAGGGTATTTAAAAGACAACTAGGGTGATGGAATCAGTAATGGACTCGGACCAATAATGGACACTTTATTCTTATTTTACAGAAGATAACGGTTATTCATTTGTTTAACAACAATAAATTTTTGAAATAAGAGTTCAGCGTCCATTACTGGTGCATGTCAGCTAAAAATGTCCAATACTGCTACCATTACTCTACTTTTTGTAGTATTGTCGTTATGGTATTTCCCTTAAACCGTCTTTCTTGTTGTAACAGAATATCACTTATCGTTTGAGTATTAAAATTGATGCAAGATTCATCTAGTTTTAGGCTTTTGGTCAAAACCTCGGCGGCTTGAAGTGACGATTCGTGATTTCTGGGCATCGAGATCGATCCTTAGGATAGTTAACCGCCGTGTACAGTAAAAACATAAAACCCTATACAGCTATCGTGTTAAATATATGTATGTGTACTTATAGCTCATTGATGTCAGGACGAAAGATGGGAACTTTTATTATATTGAGTATTATTGTGCTTTATTAACCTTAGTACACTACCTGTGCAGTAAACACACATTGTCAGGAAACGTGGACAAACGTGTATGAAAGCAATTGCATAAAATTTCTTCCGGAGTGACAACATGTATTCAAGAGTGCATCTGGCTGGACTAAATAACATTCGTCAGCTAGGTTCGTAATATTTTACTTTGAAGTCATCTCTCGTAGGTACCCTTTACATTTCGTTGAAGATTCACTATGCATTTGTAATCGCAATTACGTAAGACATTTCAACGAACGCCCGACATGACATTGTCAGTGACATGATAATGGCCGCGACGAAGCGCTTGCGATTTGAACACCCTGTACACTCAAACCAATAACTAATGTTATAATGTAACAGCCTGTATATTCGGAACAATAACTGAGTCATTTCACTTTCTTGAGTGGAAATTTATTATGACTGTTATTATGGTCTGTCTGTGATTTAATCTAAGAATATAAAATGTAACAGACAGTTTGTCTATTGCTAGACAGATAATGAAATCTAATATTGCAAGTTTAAATTTGCTCTGCTGGTATGGGGCGATAGATTGATGCAATGGCTCGAACAATAAAATATTGATGATTAATGAATGAATCTATTTTGCGACAAGTTCGTATTACGGTTTTTGGTCGTCAGATTTTTCTGATAAGCTTTATCGGTACGAGTATGTATGTATGTATGTACGGATCAAAACTTGTAAAAGCAACGCAATCAAATCGATTTACCCGTTTACACATAGCGGTCACGGTCATAACCCCCCTCTTTTTGCGTAAGGGGTTAATAAATCAATTTTACTTCCCAGCCTACTCGCATTTCCAATCGGGGACCTTTTGTACCCGTGTAATAACTCAAAGTTATAGTTTCTCTTTTCTCTAGTTTAATGGAGTTTTGTATTGATTGCAATTACTTTATCGTTTATTTACTATCGTTTTTCTAGTTACTAAATTAGGGAAAGATGTTTGACGATGTGTTTAGCTGGGAGTGACTCTGACTACGAAGCTAGCTAGCGGTCCCGAGTTCGGTTCTTTCTATGTATTTAAGTATGTTTTTTGTTTTTCAAGTACCCATAGTACAAGCCTTGAGCTTAGTTTGGGACTAGGTTAATTTTTGTGAGGCCTTCCATCGGGACTGGTGGTAGACTGCCCTTGGAAGGAAGGAGGCCTTTTCCCAACAGAGAGACACTACAGGCTCTTGAATCGTTACTTTGACAATACGATAACAAGTCAAAAGCAATATCGTCGCTAGAAATCAATAATGCTGTAACCCTCAAAAACCAAACTTTATACTAGAGCCAAATTACAAACGCAAAAAAATAAAAAAATCATAACTTCTAAACGGCAGGAGGCTTTTCGGTCCCATTTTGCAAATATTATTAAAATAAATAGTTTTGTTAAACTGAATACTCAAATTTGATATAAAATGGGTTAAGGGTGATTTTTGTGGGTTACAGCATTTTTTTTCTTTTTTTTTCCCCCGAAAGAATGCTGTAACCCAAAAGGGAAATGTCGTGGTGTAATTTAACAACCAAATGAAAGGGCGTTTTAAATTGCTGTAACTAAATAACAGCCACTACAACAATTTTGGTCCGAAATTACTTACTGATTTAAAAAAATAAGACCAAATTAGTTAGGAAAGCAAAAACGCTGTACAATGTTCCAGAGATTAAGTTTCTTACCTTGTATTGCTGTAAGTCTCATTTCGACAAAAAATACCGGAATTTAAGCGGGTTACTACATTTATTTGTTCTCCAATAATCTAAATATCACAAATAACTAATGCTGTAAAGTTTTTATTTTTCATCGTAGAAACACGAGACATAGACCATTCGACGCAGAAAAGATTATGAAGTAAAAATATGCAAAAAAACGATTTTGGTAGGAGGTGCGGGTTACAGCATTATTGCTTTCCAGCGACGATATGGTTTTACCGAGTAGCAGAGCTCTTTAGGCTAAATATTTAGTGACATAGCTCTTATAAGGTCTTTAGCGTTTTTTTCCGCGTGTTTTTTACTTTGTTCTCTGGTTTCGTCGACAATGCAGCTGGGCCATTGTCATCGTGTGCATCGTCAACGAAACCTGAGATCGTAGTTAGAATACATGCACCAAAATGCTTTTACTACACTCAGTCAGGACAAGTTAAGCCAGCTGGTAAAGCGATATCTTTCAAAAATTCTATACAAATTTAGGTCCGGGGGATAACATTTATCATACTTTATACCAAGTCTGATCGCGGCGATTTTTAAATATTAGTGTGTTTTGGAAAACGTACAGACCTGGTTATTCATTATATCTACAACATATTAAATAATCGTAAGAATTGTACTTCGCTTAAGGGGAGAGAGACGACGCGGTAGCTTAGTCGGTAGTGAACCTGCCTACGAAGCTAGCGGTCCCGGGATCGATCCCCGTTACGGGCAAATATTTGTGTGATGAGCGTGATGAGTATTGTTCCTGAGTCTTGGATGTTTTCTATGTATTTAAGATTCTATTTATCTATATAAGTAAATTGACCGTTGGGGCTAGGTCAATTTGTGTTAGGTTGACCCCTGATATTTTATTGGAAATTGCATTTTGTAGGAAAAGTGTCAGTTTCAGTCTCAATAATTTGTCGACGAGCTCGTCAGCGAAATGTTCGAGTGAATCAATGTTCAACGCTGATTTGCTTTTGTACACTCTATGATTATATAATTAAAAAAGACTGGCCTATTAATTTCCTCATATTTTTTTTCGCACCTCACTGTACATCTATAACGTAATGCATGCCATTGTAAGCAAATTTAAAAAAAGCCGTCGTCAGAGCGAGATGACTGTCGCAATTATTATAGACGTGAATAGTACTGTCTTTTATTATGTTTTGACACGTACTGATTGCGAAATTCAGATCTAGCGAATATCAAACGCACGTTAAATACAACAGTGACACTAGATTACGAAAAATCTATTCGAATAATGACGTTTTTGTAGTTAAAGAAATTAACTCATGTATGATTTTTTTAGCTTAGCTACTGCTGAGGGGTTATTATGACATAGCTATGCAGTTAATTTTACGGCAAGTGTAAAGGACAGAGCTATAGCAGTTGAATATAGTTTCTTGCGGCGTTTCTTCTCAGCAGTGGTCTCTTGTGAAGCGCTGGTAGTTTTTTGACGTGTAAAAGTGCCCGTGCGGCCTACTTACTGAATAAACATCCTTTTTTTTAATCTTTATATCTGTCCTTTTCTCTCAGCTTAAACTAAACTGCATAGGTATGTCATAATAACCCCTCAGTTTTTAATGTGCGAGTCAACTTCGTATTTTTGAACCCTGTCAAAAAAGAATACATACTTGTCTCTTTGTCAAACAGAAGAACACTTTAACATATTTTTTAATTTACAAGTTTGACAACATTAAGCAAAAATTAAAAGCCTTGTTATTACCTTCTTAGCGGTGGTACAGCGATTGACGCCAATTCTGAAACAATAAAAACTAATAAATACACTGTAAATATAAGTGATGGGAACTTTACTAATATTAATAAGATGATTAAGAAGCGAAGTTGTTTAAACCGCGTAGTTGTAAAAAAAGCAACAGATTTAGCTCCGAGCGATGACGTTTCTCTCCCCTAAATGAAGTCTGATTTCTACGATTTTTGAATTGCTTACCTACCTATAGTTATCATGAAAAACTAGATTTGTACGTTTTGCTTTTTTTGTTTCATATTTTCTTTGAAAGGAAACCGTACAGAGCTAGTTTTTCATAATACTTACATAAATACATACACTCACGCCTTCATTCCCAGAGTGGGGTAGGCAGAGCTACTACAGAATTACCAACCACTATAAAACCATGTTGTTAATTCTGTAACCAAATATTGCACAAGCAGGCTAAGATGTTTACCAGTGTACATTAGTGACAGCGTGCAAGCCCAACGCCTAACCATACTACAATCCCCTTTCACTCTTCTCAATCTCTCAAGGGTTAGCTGGAAGAGATCCCTTAAAGGGATAAGTTCGCCTTTGTACATATTTTTATATTAATTGTATTGTTCCGTTTTTTCTTTTGTACAATAAAGTGTTTACATACATACATACAATACAAGCCTTTATTCCCTAAGGCCCTGTTGTTTGATCGGTAGTTAACTCAACTAATAGTTAAAATCCGAAAATTTGACACATTTCCTTGAAACCCATTAGTTATTTTTTTTAACAATTAGCCAGTTTAACTACTGATCAAACAACAGGCCGTTAGCCGCCTCTTACGCCTCTCGAGTGGTACCATTCTAAGCCAGCAACCACACGGCAATAATTCTTACTTATATCATAACATAATACTTATTTAAAATATTAAAAAAAAAACTGTAAATATCGGATTGAAGACACGTTATCGCATTTTTATTAGAAATTTCCATCCTCTGGATTCTTTCTTCTCAAAGCCTTTTTGGCTTTGATTTACAAATAACTTAAAATGTTATGGAACGGATTATTAAATGGTACTACGTTTCTACTAGCATATTCTGCCCTCCCAAGGTAATACGCAGTATGTCAGATGAAATTCCTGTAGCAATATCAACCTTATTACTAAGAGAAGAGAACTAAAACTGCTTTGGTTATTGATTTTGGGATACTGCTTATGTGCTTAGGAGGGCAGTATTACGAGTATGTCCTAATATTTAATAATCTCAAGATACTATAATTATAATTTCATCTAAATATAATACGTCTAATTAGAGTGTTATAAATTAATAACAGCCTTGATATCACACTTTACATAATCATATTGTTAAGATAATTCATACAGCACAAAAGAAGTGATATTATTGACCTGATTCAAGACGGATTAATATAGGGCCTATAATGTAAGTTACGCAAATATTGGTATTTCGCAACGCTCTGTAGTATTTGAAATAATTGCTTTTGTGTATTTTAATAGCGCTTTCATAATAAACTCGAATGTGCCTCTGACTTTGCTCAAATGTTCTTTTTTTACACCTTTTTTTTCAATTCGTCGACGAATAACCAACCGGTTCACCTGACTTGTCCCGTCAGATCATTACTAACGAATAGCTTCTGCCCGTGACTTCACCCGGGAAGATTTTGACTATCCCTATTCCCTCTGGACCTTTTAAATTCTCCGGGATAAAAAGTAGCCTATGTGTTAATCTAGTGTATAAGCTGTCTCCATTCCTTTCATCATAATCCTTCTAGCCGTTGCAGCTTGAAGGAGTAACAAACTAACATACACACACACACACACAAACTTTCGCATTAATAATATTTAGTGATGCAACGAATACTACTTTTACGAATACGAATACGAATACGAATATCAAACCTACTATTCGGCGAATACGAATACGAATACGAATATCTCGCCATGGTAATCAAAGACTTATTTATTTGAATAATGTTTACTCTTCTAATAATTAAAATTTACAACAGGCAAATTTTTATTTAAAAAACATAAAATTTGTAGATTTTCTGGTTTTAGGCGATTTCTTTTTTCAGTCTGGATGTTCCCAGCCGTTGAAAAAAGTCTTTCCGAGGCGACTGTACATGGCTTCAGTGAAAAATATTTTTGGGCGAGCTTTTTCAGACTTGGAAAATGGACATCTTCTCGCCAAAAGGCCAAAAATATTAGTTTTTAAATATTCGTATTAGTATTCGCCGAATACGAATATTCGGTAAATGTCTTCTATTCGGCGAATACGAATATTCGTATTCGTATTCGTTGCATCACTAATAATATTAGTAGGATAACCTGAAATTAATACAGGCTCAGCAGAAAATAACTTTCTATGAAACGAAAATTCTGCGAAGTGATACGTTCTATGAAAGTTGTTTCGATGAAACAACACACCAGAAGGAAGGGCTATATCTATTACACCTTTCTACCTTTTCATACGAATTGGGATTGTACATTTTTTTACAATTACTCTAATTCGAAAACCATTTCGAGGTATAAAGTTTTAAAGCCGTTCTGCATTATTAAGATATTGGAATTTCGAAAAAAGTATATTTAACCTTTGTTTGATTTTCGTTTTCGGCTTTAAGCCCTCCTCAGTGTATCTTATCATTTAATTGTTGTAATTTATTATAACAATGCCATCCCAAATTTAAAATAATCATGTCATCCATAAAATGTCTCGTAAATAAATACGGATATTAAAACAAAATTAACTATTGGATCAAACACAAAATTTATGAAATTGGTCTCTTAAAATTACCTATTCTTTCGAATTAGAATGTAAAAACCGTCAGTTTTATTTTTTGGTCTATCCCAATTACCTACACCGTGAATATTGTAGGAAAGTGAGCGTGGCACATGGTCGCCGCCAAATAACAAGACATAATTGCCGTGTACAGAGAACAGAGTTAAAGCATACGGAAGAGCCTACTCTGTTCGTAACTTTTTACGTTCTAACGTTCACATATAATTTTAAATCTCATTGTTATGTTAATTAAAGTCAATTTGCATTGAACTCTGTCACACCTCCTGCCCTTATAACAATATTTGAGGTGGGCGTAATGTCTTTTTCTATTATCTCATCTCGGTAGTCACTCTCTAGCCATACGATACGCTGGCCTGGTTGGTAGTGACCCTGCCTACGAAGCTAGCGGTCCTGGGTTCAAATCCCGGTAAGAGCAGATATTTGTGTGATGAGCGCGAAAATTTGTTCCTGAGTCATGGATGTTTTCTATGTATTTAAGTATATATTCCTTTATATAAGTATTTATATCGTTGTCTAGTTTCCATAGTACAAGCCTAGAGCTTAGTTTGGGGCTAGGTCAATTGGTGTGACATGGTCCCTTGATATTTATTTTTTATTATTTATTTGATAACAACTTTTTAAAGTTGTAATTCTGTAGCTCTGCCTAGCCCACTCTGGAATTACAGGCGTGAAGGTATGTAATGTAATGTATTTGATATTATATATCACATCACACAGTCCATCCATCGTTTCTTTAGTCTTCCCCTAGGTACTATAATATAACGAATCACAGATAATACGTCACTTACGTCAAGCTCCCACGTCAAATTATCGTACTTATGACCTTTCTTTATAATTAAAATCAAATTTTATTAGAAATCCAAGTTTCAATCATCTCCTTGTTTCCATCCGGAACAGTAATTATTCGTGATTGAAAAGGCGGTTTATGAGCACAAATCCCACTTACCAATAGGTGGTATGAGGGGGTTTCGTACCCCCAAAGTAAAAAAATGGAACCCTTTAACCCTTATAGGATCACTTTGTTGTCCGTCTGTCTGCCTGTCAAGACCCTTTATCTCGAGAACGCGTATCGAGAAAGATATCGAATTGAAATTAAAACCATATACTGCGGTCTACAGTCCTTTGAAGCAGTGAAAAAATCAAACTTCTACATTAACGTAAAAAAAAGATACTGCCGTTTACGCCGCAAAAATAGTATTTCGACGCTCTCGAGGGAATCACAATGTATAGGATATTTCCCGTTGACCTAGAACTATGAAATTTGGCAAGTAACACCGTCTTTTACTACAAATGTAGGTAAAAATCAGAAATCTGTACATACATACATACATAAACTCACGCCTTCATTCCCAGAGTGGGGTAGGCAAGAATTACTAGAAAGTCTCAAAACTTCTTGATAATTCTGTAACCACATTTTGCACAAGTAGGCAGATGTTTCCCAGTGTATTAGTGACAGGGGGCAAATCTGTACATTTTTTTTATTAAATCACAAAAACGAGGATCTTTATGCAAGGAACGGCGGTGCAAATTTTGAATTGAGCCGTGTCATGCGCAGCACCCTCAGTGGGCGAGTCCGACTCGCATTTGTCCGGTACTTTGCCTTCTCACCCCATTAAAAAATCGCTAACCATATCTAGGGAATGCAAATACCCGGTTATAACCGGTTTTTACCGGTTATTTTCATACAAAATCTGTTATTAACCGGTTAAATAGCACTTCCTAACCATATCATGTAGAATTGTAGATAGACTTGGAAGCAATTATAACCACAAAGTATTGTATAAAAGCGAGCGTACTCAGAAAGCTCTTCTAGTAATTATATTATGTCAGTGTAATGAGTAACTTTGCTTGAACAGATCATGTTAGGTTAATCTAGGTCATATGTAACACCTGGATTTATGACATGCACGAGTATGCTACAAGTTGTTAGCGTTGCATGCTTTGGAAAGGCTGTGGGGAAGGCAAACGCGCACAGTCACCTCATGTTAATAACCTGAGATCTCAAGACCGCAATCTTGAGACTACAGATGAATAAATAAATATCAGGGGACAATCTTACACAAATTGAGATACTTAGTCACAAAATAAGCTCTAGGCTTGTACTATGGCTTAGACAACGATATAAATACTTGAATAGAGAAATCGCTACTTAAATACATAGAAAACATTCAAGAATCGAAAAAACAAATACTCGCACTGGTCACACAAATATTTGCCCGAGAATCGAACGCGGGACCGCTAGCTTCGTAGACAGGATCACTAATTCGTAAATGCGTTGCTTACCCTTAATATTAAGGTGGAATCCCTCTATCTTTGCTCAACGGTGTACCCTTGTTTTGTCGACAACCTTTTCATCGAATATTATTTCATCGACAACGATTCATCGAATCTTTAGTACTAGTAATATTGTTTAGCGTTATCTTATTTCAACTACTATTTATTTAAATTTATCTTACTACGTGGAAATACTAATCAACGAATACTACTTAATCGCTGATTTGTTTCAAATTATCTTAATTGGTACAACTACAAAACATTGCAATTAATTTCTTCGACGTATTACTTTAATACAATTTTATATGTCCTATTGCACATTTATACATTTTTAAAATTATGTAGTGTGACACACAAATACGTATAATAAAACTAAGAATTACTTTTGAACTCTTCTGAAAAATAAATAAATAATATTATTGCATAACTAGCTATATCAAGAAATAGAACTACGAGGCTTTCAAAGTAGGTTAGGTTAGGTTAGGACTGCGACCCCGAAGAAAATTAACTGTTGACAGAAGTGGGTTAGGTTAGGTTAGAACTGCGACCCCCAAGAAAACGAACTGTTGACAGAAGTGGGTTAGGTTAGGTTAGAACTGCGGCCCCCCCGACTGTGTTGCCACCTTGCCGTGGTGGGGGGGCTTGCGTGTCTCCATGATCCACGAGGCTATACCGGACAGGGCTACCCATGCCGGAAAGGCTCGTGGTGAGGGGCCAGACTAAGAGCGGCCATGGGGAGGTGACAGGGTTTCTGGAAGGGTTGCGGTTGCGTGCCTCGCCGGTCCGGCCTGGCCTGTGGGGCCGCTTCTGCCCCGGAAAGATTCCCTTGTCACCTGGGGGGGTTTGGTGACGAGAGGCTTTTCGTAAGAGAAGTCTTCTCGTCACCCTTGGTGGGTGGTGGCAGAGGTCGTTGGAAGGGGTGGTTGCGTGTGCTCCGTTTCCATCCCGGACAGCTTCCTACTGTCGCCATTTTGACGGTTGGTGGCTGGGGTAGCTTGAAGGGTCAGTTGCGAGTGCACTTGGTGCTTGCCGCTTCTGGTCCGGAAAGCTTAACCAGTCGCCTGGAGGGGGCTTTGGCGGGGGTGGTTGAAAAGGGTGGTTTCCATCCTGGACAGCTACCTCTGTCAGTTGGTGGTTGGTGACTGGGTTTACGGGCAGGGACGGCATCGCAGAAATGCGTTGCGCGTTCCCGTGCGTCGTACTCCCATGTCACCCGCGGGTCTCTCTACGTGTCTTTCGGAATCCCGGGGGGCACTGTAGTTATTGAAGGGACAGCTGCGGTGATGCGTGTTTGAAGGATACTTGTATCTGGAAAGCACCATCCACCGCAGGCTGATCGTTGGAGGGAAGCCGAACTCAGTGGACTTCGGTTCGCTGCTCGCCCGAACTCCTTGTAAAGCCAGTGGGTTGGGGACCCACCTTGCACGGCTTTACCGGTCTGGGATGTTGATCGTGGGCTGTGCACAGTCGACACCTCCTTTGGCGAGGATTGGGGGGGCTCTTCGAAGCAAGCCGGGAGGCGCGTCAGTGGCCAAAGCTTAGGCAGTTACCGCGGCGCCTCACCACCGGCCAGGGTTTAAAACGCCGGAGTGGTCCGTTATACTTCCCATTGCACCGCCTACCCCAGGCAGCGAAAATGCGTAAATGCATTTCCACTCCGTCAAAAAAAAAAAAAGGTTAGAACTGCGACCCCCAAAAAAACGAAATGTTGACAGAAGTGGGTTAGGTTAGGTTAGAACTGCGACCCCCAAGAAAATGAACTGTTGACACGTAGCTATAATCGCGCAGAGTGAGTGATTGCGTTTAGTTTTGATAGCAAAATATTACCAATTGAAATTATTTTATGCGTAATAAATATTATTACAAGTAAAAAAAAACATATTAAAAAAACCCGAAATTAGTCATGATATGAATTTTATTGAAATAAGTCAACTACTAATTAAAAGACCTCGGTTCAAATTACCTAGTATCGAGTCCTCGACGCAATGACTTGTCGATGAAATGAAAATACTTGAAACGTTGTCTTTGAAATAATATTCGATTAAAAGTCTGTCGGCAATTCAATGGTAAACCTTGCTCAACACAACGCGAACACTGCTGCTTAGTAGGTTAAAGGATAGGTTTAAGTTAATAATGGACCCGATTCTACGTGCACATCGCTTAAATAGTCTAAAACTAAATTTTCTAATTTTAAGACATAGTCTAGATGGCAGATTTAACCAGTGCTATTCCAGAATGTCAAGCTGACAATGTATAAGACCGCCTAGGGCGCCTAGAATAAGAAGCGTCAGATTCAAATTAGCGCTGGAGGGGCCATTTGCAACGTTAAAAGATGGCGGACGTGTAATTTGTTTTAGACTTTAATTTTTGGGTAATTAGGTGTTCAAAGTTCTTTTCTGATAGTGATTTGTACTTTTTATGCCTTTGTGTCTCACAGTGATTGAAGACTTGGACTTATTTCGTGTATCTGGCATCTTTCTTCTCGTTTCAAGTGGACTCGCAGTGGTGCAGAGGTTAAAACTATCTTGACCTCTGACCTACAAATCACCGTACAACGTTGCCCCCAATCTTCCTAGAGAAGATTGGATTGTGTTTTATTGCTTTATTGTTTTATACTCATATAAACCTTGACACTGGCGAAATCACTTCACGTGGAAACGCCATTATCCCTGCGGTAGTAGCTGTTCAAGTCGCCGCGGGGGCAAAAAAAAAAAAAAATTAGCGCTGTCATGGCGCTGTCATTTGATTATGACAGGTGCTCATAGAATAGCTAAGTGTTTTAGCGACACCTAAATAAAATTTTAGGAAGTTTAGAATCCCGGCCACTGTAGAATCGGGTCCAATGCTAATATAAAAAAAAACTACCTTATAATTATTTGAATGTTTTGTAAGTAGATCGAGATAGCGCGTCGTTTGTGGCTTTGTAGAATAAAGAGTCGACTCGTGATCGTAAGGAACCGAGTTCAAACCTGAGCGGTGGCTATATAGTATTGATATATGGCAAATAACAATGAAATTTTCTTACTTATAGCTGTACTTATACGTCTAACGACGAAAGGAAAAATCGTAAAAACTGCGCATTTGACCAGATGAGAATAGAAGGGTAAAGGCACAAAGGTTCTCGAGGGCGATTTTTGACTTTCGAGCGCTCGAAAGTCTCACTCGAAAGTGACCAAAATCTGTGAAACCTTATTTTTGAAATTACGAGCGATAGATAATTTAAAGACGAGTGGTCCACACCATTCGATTTCAATTCTACCGCTCGTAGTTTAAAAAATAAAGTTTCAAAGATTTCGCTCACTTCCTAGTGATACTTTCGAGCGTTCGAAAGTCAAAAATTGCCCTCCTGTACCAGGTGAAACATGATAAAAAGTAATTCTAGTCTAAATATAAAACAAAATTTTCATTTTATTGATGAAACAATCAAGTAAGAAGGTACAGATGTAGCGAATATTCCTTTCCCATCGTTTTGTGTCGGATAAGGTCGTATTTATCTAGCTTTCTCAGTTGGCTTATTGATGGGTACTGAAGCTAATTGAGAAAGTAACATTGATACGAACTTATCCGACCAAAAACGATGGGACAGGATTATTCACTACATCTGTAAATATATCTTCTTTCAAAGCCTACTTATTAACATATTTATTTTTTAATTTTCCGAGCACATGATGGAAAGGAAATTGTAAAATCCTCAACACAATCGGTTCAAGCGTTTATTTCTATTAGAAAAGAGAAACTTGTATTCATATAAACTGCACCCACTCCTTTTTGGACGGTTAGAAACAGCGATTAAATCATACATACAAATTGGTGAAAGTCCATCAGAGAACAAAACCTCCATGCAATTGTTCTCAAATCAATTATGCAAGATTAAAATTCATGATTAATTTAGTTTTAATTGTATTCATACAATGTCGACAGTCGGCGTCTGCGCAGCTTTGAGTCCGATTGCGAAACGATTTGATCTGATATTGTATCAGTTCTTAGATATGATAAATAATGAATTAAGGAGGTTTTATACTTCTTCATGCTGAAACGGCTAAACAGATTTGGTTGAAATTTAAAGAAAGATAAAGATAAAGAGATATTTATTCGCAACAATACAAAACCACATTAGGTACATAGATACAAAAAGAACAAGACAGAGAAACAGTTGCGAAACGGTCCCAACTCAGCATTCGCTAGCCGTAAAGCCAGCACTGGTCTTCCGTTGGAACCGCTTGGTGAAGTGACGGATAGTGACACACTTAACACAAAATAACGTAAAATTAAAAACATGAAAGATCAAAATTAAAATCATTTGTTCGAGATTATCTCAAACGACCATAAGAATAACACCCTGTTAAGGTTGGCAACACTAAGGAAACAGAAAACAAAAGACTATGGGAATGTAAACACAGCAAGCAATGTAGGTTACGTAACAAAAACAAAAATTGGTACACTTAAGAAACTGAATAAAAACAATGTTTTGTTGGTTTTACATATACAAAAATTAAACTACTGTGCAAAATAACAAACAAACAGTCTACAGAGTGACAAACGGACAGCAAGAAAAGGAATACAAAAACACAACTACTGAGTCGTAAAAGGATGAACACAATAGGTGGGACAGAACACGTAAGGATGAACTAAATTCGGATAAAATATAATGTGCCGCGTACATAGTAACGCGGCACATTATATTTTATCCGAATTTAGAATGGAGATAGCAAAATTTATAATATGACAAGATTTTTTGTTGGTTGCTAACGTTCAGGGGCACCATTCTACTCGGTAAAACCATATTACTTTTGATATGCTACCTTACAAATATATATATAAGTATTTGCTACCGCTTTGGACTATTGGTCGGGATTCATGACGTCATTTAGTTTGTAACCGCGTTTTGCTAGCACTAGCTGTGACGTAGAGAAAACCAACACGGGCGTTTATGCTCTTTAGATATTCGCAGAAATAAGTTTATTGTTGCTGGTAGATTTTTGACGTGTAAAAGTGCCCGTAAGTAGGCCTTACTTTATAAACATCTTTTATCTTTTTTTTAAATCTTTTATCTTAGTAAATAATGTACAAAAAAAATTGTTCAGGACAAATATCAGCACGTTTCGTTTTATTTAAAGTTCCTGTTGTCAATTTGAGAACACGAATAACAGTAACCTATATCATGAAAGGAATGCGCACGCGAATTAAAAAAATAGATTTATCATGCACCTTCTGTCTCTAACAATAAGGGTTATAGTTAGATTTAATTAGTACAATTAAGTAATTAATTTACTAAGTACGATTCAGTCACGACTAAACGAAGGTCCGATACTTTTACTCTCCTTTGTGCAGTCTAAGGACAATTGATACAACAATATCATTACTGCCGTCTTCGGAAAGGTCCGAAAGTGATAATGTATTTGTAACCTTATTCAGAGTTGTGAAGAGTTGATTTTGCCATTTCTTTTTAGACGCAGATACGATTTTACTAGGTTTTATTTTTCTAATATTTTGCAATTAATATGTATTAATGTGTAGTAAGTATAATAATCAATAATAAATAATAGAACTTATTGAAAATATAAAAAAAATACTACAAGTTTTAGTTTATCCAAATTTCAGTTAAGGGACATACTAGTTTCTCCTTTTTTAGGTTTAACGTGCGATCAAGGACTTATTTTAAATTTTACGGAAGGAAGAAAGCATTTTATTAAGTTAAATACGTTCAATAACGTCGTAAGTATTGTCAACACTTGCAGTCTAGCCCCCTTACTTATAAACGTGGAATAAGCTTGGAATAGTTTATGCCATGCTTTGTCACTTTCTGTCAGATGCAAATGTCACAATTACAGATAAAGACAAGGCATGGCATAAACTATTCCAAGCTTATTCCATGTTTTTAAGTAAGGGGGTTAGGCCGTAATAATAAACTCATCTCAGCTAAGATGCTCGTCACAAGATACGTCAAAATAACTCTCCCCTCCTAAGCCAATAGGCAGTAAGTATCTCTGATAAAACCTTGTAGCAATATCAACCTCATTACTAACAAAAGAGAATTCAAACTACTTTGGTTAATTAATTTGAGATACTGCTTTCTGGCTTAGGAGGCCAGAACTGTAAAGCCTTAGAAAACTGACGCATCGCATATCGCATTTATGACGCATCTTGAGACAGGATTGCAGTTGAGATTAGTTTATTAATACAGGGCCCCAAGATCGCAGTCTTGAGATAACCATCGTGATACTTGTGAAATTGCAAATGGCGTCAAGCGTTTTTGTTTTATTCTCTCAATAAACAACTTAGGGAGTATAACCATCACAATTCAATTATTTTTTACGTCAAACTATACAATGTAAAACACACACACACACACGTTTTTTTTTTAATCCTTATATTTTTTTGTTTGATGTTTTTCTCTGTTCTGTTTTTTTTGTACTCGTCAAGTCGATAAATGGTTCTATTTCTATTTCTATTTTAATTTGGTACTGAGGCGGTTTAAAATCCGGATGCTAATTTTCATGTTAGCGGAATCATCAAAAACCAGTTAACATTGTAACTGTCCTAAACCTTATAAGGATTTGGGTTGGCGAGTGGACGCTGGCGACCAATATTGAGACCAACATTGGTTGAAAATAATTGGAACAGCACAGAATAAATTTATATGGTGTTATCTAAGAATGAGCATCCATGGCTGTGAGAATGGCGGAGCGGTGTGCTAGGAAAAAATCCGTCAATAGGAGAGCTGCGCTGAGCAAAGCTAGGAAAATGAAGTTCCTACCTGTTTCTACTGGTGGTTTTTTTTTTTCGCGCATGGCTCCGCTTCCTCGCACATATAATAGTAGTTTATGCAACAGTTGTATAAGAGAGGTCAAAAAAGACGAGTGGTGTGGTTACATCATAAAGCAAGACGCCACGAGTATTTTTTGACTTAGTTATACACCGTTGCATACAATACTTTTTCTACGACTAGGTTTCAAATAAAATGCAAAATTAAATATAATATACCTAGGTTAGAATACGAACGAACGAAGCACAGAACAACAAACGAGCGAGAAACATTCGAAAACAACAAAATATGTGTCTATGGTTAACTTTGTTTTTAAATTGATGTGCACTTGCCAGGTTTCATATTTTTTTTAAAAGTTGCACAATCGATTTAACTTGTGAAATAGGGACTAAAAAACACCTAATGATTTGAGAAATGAATTCTTTTACCTGATTGGTCGATTTTAATATAGCTGCGTTCTGGTTGGTTGATACCAAATAAAATGTTTTTTTTAAAGAGTTAAATTAGTAAAAGAGTTTACATACCAAAAAGAACCTAACGTTCCGATTGGCAGTCAATGTGTATTGTGATTGGTGGTTTAATTTGGTGAAGTATTTTGATTGGTCAAATTAACCTAGGTGTAAGCTTTGGCAGCTAGGCATATCGTTTTGGCTCAAAAAAGCACAAGTGCTGTTAAGGGGAATAGACTAGATAGACTTTTCTACGGAATTTTCTGCGGACATATTATCTATATTCTTATAATAGTGTTCGTGACTATATAAATGATAGATAAAAGTACAGGAGTAGGAAAAATTAATTAAAACATCGCAATTAATAAAAAAAAAAACTTTCCGGCCTAGTTAAATTATTAAGAAACTTTTTTTTTATGGCTTAGGAAGGCAAACGAGCACACAGGCCACCTGAAGGTAAGTGGAAACTGTGACCCATAGACATTCGCATTTAGAAGACTGCAAATGCACTGCCAACCGTGAGGACTAAGATGGAATGCCTCTATGCTAGTCATTTCACCGGCAGTCTTATCCCCAAACCGGAACACAACAATGTAAACACTGATGCTTGGCGGTAGGTTAATGGATAAGATGGTGGTACCAACCCGGACGGACCCTGCACAAGGACCTCCCACAAGAAAATAAATAAATAAAACCTCACCTTGTAAATTGCTAAAATATATTTTGACGAATAATGTAACGTGTAAAAACTATGAACAATATGGCTGCCATTGTTGGACCCAACATTTGGGCTAATGCCTCGGAGCTATTAGTTTGACCTGCTTGCATTTATAGCGCGAAGGAGTAAGGAAGCAATGAACGATTGACCTATCGGTAAAAGGATTGGGTTTTTTTAAGCCTATTAAGGTCATCAATTCCGTATTCTTAAAGTGGCTGGTTTTATGATCTCGCTATACCACACTATGTTTGTTTTGTATGTACGAGTATGTTAAGAGATGACTATTTTTACTTAGACAGAAACCCACCAAACCTCATTCGAGATTAGTCTTGATCCTAGATTTCTTATCACAGCCCGGTGTCCACTCTAGTGACAGCTGTCAAAACACGAAGGTCACAAGTATCACGACTTGTCAAGCGCTCTACTAACCTCAAACTAACCAAATCAATCATTAGATTATCAACACTAGTAACGAAAGTTAAAGTTCAGTTTTAAATGGCATTAAGCGTTTTAAAACTGGATCGATTTAATGGTAATGTTTAATGCGCTGTAATCCTTTGTGATAGAGTGTGTTTTGTATCAAACCGGTTTATATTAAAGATTTGAAACAATTGATTTATAGGTATGTTAGTGTCGACCTAATTAAAAGAGGAATTTAATTCGTATTGTGATATAGTGATATAGTGATCGCCCGCGGGTTTACCGGCTCTAATGATGTATGTGTGTGTGAAAAAATTGGGTCTCGTTTTCAAGTCACGACTTTTCGGCCATTGTTATAATTATGTTTAATTAATCTAGGTTAAATGAAATAAAATCGACTACATTGCATATGTCACATATATTTCTTTGTAAATTGCACACTCGGTACCGGAAATATCTTTGCTGACATTGGGTTCATAAATATCGGACACGTTTCTCACGAGTTTTTTTTTATATATTATTATCAGGGATCGGAAATTCGGATCGATATGAGGTGGACTCAATCATATAATTCATATAAAATTTCCGAGATTTCAAAATAAATAAATTACACCGGCATTAATTCATAATTATTTATTTATATTAACTGTTTGAAGTTATTTTCCATGTATATGTTTAACCAAATGTTATTTAATTTACCTGTAACTTATTAACCTAACGAATTTATAGGAGCAAAACAGAACGTTTTATCCTACATGTAAAGTAATTATTATATTAACGTTTTGTAGAATCCCAAAATCCCAGAACTTAAATAATTAAAATAATATTTTTAAGAAGCCGACGCCATGTTTACCTATCTTTTTCCGGGATTTTGCCAACTTTAGGTAAATATCGATCCGAATTTCCGATGCATGATTATTATGTACCTACTTTTGACGAGCCTACAAATGCGTTGACAACCCTAAGTAAATAAATATCAAGGGACAATGTCACACAAATAGGAAATAATCATGACCTTTTTTTACAGCTTCAATAACAGCTGTTTCATATAACAAACAGATGAGAAACATAATATAAAAGATGTATACTTAAATACATAGAAAACATACATGACTCAAGAAAAAAATATTCCCGCTCATCACACAAATATTTGCTCTTACCGGGATTTGAAGCTAGGACCGCTAGCTTCGTAGGCAGTCACTAACAACTAGGCCATCACGTAGTTTTGATTTTATTCATGTAAGAAGACCAAAATTGACCATTTCCCCCCTGTTCTCAGAAACGAATGAGCCTAAAATTTTGTTTTTTTTTTTTTTTGCATTGCATGTAAATTACAGGAAAATCTATAAGAATTCAATAAAAAAAATATACGTGTGTACGGGACCCTCTCCACGCGCCTTCAACTCGCACTTGGCCGGTTTTTTTACATTGCTGTCGATATACATGATAATAATTGTCATTTTGCCATTGTTGTTACTTCAATTTCAACAATTTAGATATCCTTTGTCATCCGGGATGGTGAAAGGATTCTAACGATATCACACACATCTAAATCGAGTCAGGCGTTTAGAAGTTATGATAGAATAAAGAATCGTACATTATATTATATATCTACATGAACCCTGTAAACATTACCTACAATTCTTTTTTTTGGGCAGTCGAGTAAAATATTGAACCTACATTTTTAGCAAAAATAAACCTTATTTCAAGCAACATCTTTACGTTTCTATATGGCTTCATCTTTATTTTGCTATTTCAACTATTTAAAATGCAATAACAAAATCAAACTGAGCGTGAAAAATATTCCTAATTTGAACAACGTCGGCCATTTGCAAGGCAATTACTAAACTGCTTTTGATGTGGTACCGATGATCCGGAAAATGTATCGATTTTATTAGTTTATCGTGATGTTATTACTTTAAAAGGATTTTGATTTATAACATGAAAACAACGTAATATTTAAATTAATTTAAAAGCCATTTGATTAATTTGGATCGATTACTAGCATGACGCTTTAAAAAACTAAGTGCTTGTATAAAAAAAACGCGTACGTATGATTATGTTATTTAAAAGCAACATCCTTTAAATAACACTTTATTAAATACTGTTAAGTTATTGGTTTCTCGTGGTTTTTTACAATTTATTAACTAACTTGCCCGTGTGGTTGCCGGGTTAGAATAGTGCCACTCCATGTATTCCCGTGGATGTCGTAAGAGGCGACTAAGGGAATAAAGGCTTGTTAGGCGATGGGCTTGCAAGTCTTGCAACCTGTCACTAATACGCTGGTAAACATATTTTTAACTTATTAACAAGTTTTTAAAGTTGTAGGTAATTCTGTAGCTATGCCTACCCCACTCTGGGATTACAAGCGTGAAGGTATAATCAATGTGTTCAACTAACTTGCTCCGTTGTCTGTATGTCTGTCATTTCAGTTTGTCTGTCGTTGTCGGCCATCTTGTCGTTAATTATACGATAATTTTAGTGCGCGCATTAAATAGGTAAGTGCACGGTTGTAAGAGACGCGCCAGATAGAAACTTACCGGGATTCGAACCCGAGACCGCAAGCTTCGTAGATTGGGTTACTAACTACACTCGGCGTCAAAAATATCGCCCCTCCTCGGAAAATAATTTCAACCGACTTTAAACCCTATTTGATCAAGGACAACCATATGATTGTTAGGTATCATTTGAAAGGTAATAAAGTGTTTTATTAGGAAAAAAAAAAAAAAAGGATTTTTCCTTGGGGTCAAAAATTAAACGAAATGACATTGCGAACAGTTGAAAAATGTTGATCAAGTTTAAATTTACAACAATAAATGGATAACAAAATTTTACAAAAAGCGCCTAAAATTAACTTAAAACCTAGTGTTACCCCACTTTTTTTTCGAAACGCTCTGATTCACAAGCCGTTACGTTTTGTTTAAATTAAACATTATTAATTTAAAACACATTAAACGTGCTTTTAATTGATACTAATATTAATTATGTAACATAATTTCGCTAAGGTCTAGAGTAGTTTGAATCTGATTTTCGCGGAGGGGCGATATTTTTGACGCCGAGTGTAGGTCGAACGCACACCTCAAAGACTCTAGCCAAGATGCAAACACTACTAAAGTTTTTCTTTTCTATCACTCAATATGTAAGCCAATATGTATGTATGTCTTTATTTATAACTATCTATTTATTTATGCAAGTCATTTGTCTTATTTAGTTATTTATTGCTTTGTTTGTGTAGTGGGCGTTTATTTGTTAATTTTTCTAGTTTTTTTGAATTGCAAACATCTATCTTGTTATTGCTCGTGTTAAGTCTGCTCCACCTACTGTATGGAATATATTAATTTGACACCTTGTCACTACTAAGGTTGTCTGGAAGAGATCGCAAATCAGCGATAAGACCGCCTGTTGTTTACCTGTATTATTTTTAATTACGCTCCATCTCTGTTATGTTTTTGCTTCGTGTACAATAAAGTGTTTTGTATTGTATTGTTTTGTATGTATGGGATAAACCACGTGGTAAACTGTCATCCCATACACTTTGAGCGATAAAAAAGAAATCGTTAGTAGGGTCGTTCTTCTTTTTTACCGACAATAAACCGTCGATTTTTGGTTTTTTAGATTTTTGAACTATCAATAACTGTGGTTTCAGTGTTCGAAAAAAAAAAGTTGCATTTATTCTTTATTAAAACTAATTAATGCTTCCTGTCCTGCATTCATATTTTATTATTTTTAATATTGTTTACCAGAAACACTGACAGAGTGGCCGTTTTCAGCCGAGACCAAGTATTAGATGACCACTCTGTCACGGCATTCTACGGAAAACATATTATTAAAAAAAACATGGGTTAAAGAAAGATCTCAATTATTCGGTACCCTTACATAAATAAAAGTATGGACGTATATTAAACACAAAAAACATAATTATCCATACTCTAATGAGACGCTTAAAAAGATGAGAGACAGGCTATTGTCGGTAAAAAAGAAGAACGACCCAGTAACGTTTTGCATCTTCGCTACGGCCCCAGTGGCCCGTTTCACGAAGCTACAAGTTACAATTTTGCAAGTGTAAACTGGCAACATTGGTGAAAAAAGGTACTACAAGCGTTTCACGAAGCTACTTTTCTACAATTTGTAAAATTCAAGTTACAAATGTAAAATTTGAACCATAGATATATTTTTTATTTTATTGTTAGAAATTGCTTCAATCGAACTAACGTTTCTCGAAAATTTTGTTACATTGTCAACTTGTGCTTGTCAATTAGTAAAAAAAACTACCTAGCTTCCGAGCTAAGTAAACTTGTAATTTGTTAGAGTCGCTGTCAAATCATTCATACTATAGTACCTACCTCGTTTGTTTTTAAACGTCACTCTCATGTCGTACCGTCGTTGAGTTTAATTTTCTGTTAAAAAGTTTGTTGTTATTGTGATTGTATATTTTGTTATTGTTAGTTGTTGAGTTTAATTCTCTGCTAAAGTTTGTTGTTATTGTTATTTTGTCTGTAAATATTAAGTAAAGTTTCATAAGCTTGTGGAATGTGGAAGTACATCACGGGTATATGAAAAATCCCTTGAATTTGGCACAAGTCCTAAAGCCTGTGCCTTTTCGTGTATGACTTTCCACGCATCGGTCTTGGTTGCCGAAAATGCTCCAAAAAGTTCTTATTTCTTAAGCAACACTTCTTTTAGAATGCCTTCAAAATTTTCCGGTTGCTTTCCATAATAAATAACTAAAATAACTCCCGTACCTACTTTCAAATTTTAACGATAACGAGAGACAACTCCGAAGACTCCGCGAGACTGGAGTGGAGACATCATCGGATTTACAGATTATAAATATAAATATTTCAAGATTTGACATTTAGAAACGTCAAAACATCAACAAACTTTTTTTTAATAGGGACTTGTTAAATCGAGATGTCATTCACTTGTAATCGAGATTACCATACGATCCTATTATTCTACCATGGAAGGCCGCGTTCGAGAAACACTTGTACTTGTAAATTGTAACTTTTTGCTCTTGTTACTTGTGAACTTGTAATTTGTAACTTGTAGCTTCGTGAAACGGGCCACAGGTCGTAAATGGCGTAAGCGCTCTATCTAATGATACCAGTGAATGTTTTTTATTCAGTGTCGTGCCGCTGCGGTGATGAGGTGATGATCCAAGTGACGTCACTAACGATCATCGGCGCGTGAGTGCTTCCTCGTCCGTTAGTCATGCGCGGAAGGTTAGGGGCGTCACGGATTTCGTTATAACAGTTTTATGTAATTGTGCGTGCTTGCTTAGAATGATTTGTTTATTAGTCAGCTATTGTGGCCTGCAAAGTTTAGGGCTAATTGAAAATTGGATTTTTTAAAGGTATTTTGATAAAAATCTTGAGACTTTTGTCTCCAAAACTTAATATTATCAGTTGGACTTGTGGTCGGAATGATATCATTTTGTTTGTAATCACGTTTTGTTTTAATTCTACTTATTAGAATAATCCTTTCCCATCGTTTTTTGTAGTATAAGTTAGTATTTATCTTGCTTTCTCAGTTGGCTTATTGATGGATACTAAAGCTAATTGAGAAAGCAAGCTAAATACGAACTTATCCGACAAAAAACTATGGGAAAGGATTATTCACTACATCTGCTCTTAGATACATACATGAACTCACGCCTTCATTCCCAGAGAAACTTACCGATAATTCTGGCAAAGTAAATGTAAGTATTGCAAAAAACTTGATCTACACATACATACATACATATACTCACGCCTTCGTTCCCAGAGTGGGGTAGGCAGAGCTACAGAATTACCAAAAACTCTAAAAACTTGTTGATAATTCTGTAACCACATTTTGCACAATTAGGCTAACATGTTTACCAGTGTATTAGTGACAGGTGGCAAGCCCATCGCCTAATAATACGGCAAGCCTTTATTCCCTTAGTCGCCTCTTACGACATCCACGGAAAGACATGGAGTGGCACTATTCTAACCCAGCAAACCACACTTGATCTATTGTTCAATAAATTAATTTCTGAATTCAAACACCAAAAACAATTAAATATATAGAAGATTATTATAAAGCAAGTACCTACCTATCTTTTTATGGGATAATGAACCAAAACTAATGAAACTGGGTAGACGCTTATCGAATTATAAAACAAAGGAAGAAATAGGTTTTTAAAATTGTAACTCCTGTGATATTCCCTTGGTAATTTACAAATAGGAGTAGAATCCCACATGATACCTACCGAACGAAACTAAAACAACTTCACAGTTCATGTTCTCTATTAAAATAATAGCCTTAACGCCACAGTTTAACTGGCTAACATCACCATCAATAATTACTCACGATTTCGATTTTTTTCCAAGACTTGGTAGGAAATATACAAACGAGGCGCTTAGAAAAACAAAGTTTTTTGGTTACGGTAGTAATTTTACTAAATTGTTTTACCGCGAAGGTCTTACTTATTAACATTTTCGATGCCACCTACTACGTCTAGTATGTAATTTGAATGACCAAAGCGTGTCATGAGCACTGAATGTATAATGATAGTAGGATGTACACGAATCCTTTTGGGGTCAATTTTGCATGAAACATAGCTACGTGGCACAGAATTGGAGTGTTAAAATGATCACGCAGAAGCGAAGTCAAAGATCAAGACTTATGATTTATAATTCTGCCTTGAAACATGAGGTACCTACTTACAATGTATTATAACTGATTTATATGAACGAAGTATCAAAAAAGTAATAAGTAAAATTATTATTAAGTAGGTAAGTACTAATCTTTTAACCTTATGCAAGTAGTGTAAAAACTTTCAAGTCAAAATATTCTTAATTTGAATTTGAAATTATTTCTTTATAAACAAGAACAGGCGGCGTTCAAAAAAAGAACGACGAATACTTAAAGTTCAAAAATTCGTTATGGCTAACTGGCTGAAACATCAGACGTTGGTCCAGCCCTATAAAAAAAACGAAGCCAAATTCTTTCATGTCTTTTCACGCGCAATTTAACGTAATATACATATACCAAGTTAATTCTCACCAAGTTTAAAATTGATAGCATCTTATGTTGTTCACGCAAAGATGAATTTTGAATGAGATCGGTTTCCGCAACGGCAAAAAATTGGTATATTGAAAAACAGTTGTTTTTGATCCCACAAAAGAGGTCGTTGCTTTATAAAAGGTAACAATTAAAAAAATAGATCGATGTATGAAGTCATCGGACGCGCAAAAAACCTGTAATTGTGAGAAACTGATTGGAATGGATGTAAGTAGATATTTTTAGTTTTGTGGCAAAAAATATTTAGGTAACTACTTTAATTTATACCATGCGATTCTATTTCAGAAACGTGATGCTTACAGACTTTCAAAATTTAAGGCATGTTAAAAAAAATGTCATGACTGGCAAGAACGAACAATTTCCGGTTTTTGTACTACATTTCGGTACCATAATACCATGTCCGAAATGGTCAGTATTAAACACTTCTCTCAGCATTATTTATTGCAAGTTTGTGTAAAAATATATTTTAATAAACGTTTCATTATTATATTTTCTTCCGTTTTGAGTTATTTTACAGCCATTTTATTCATTTCTGTTGTTTATTCGCTAAGAAAAATTACTTCTATGACCTTTTCGACCTTAGCCTTAGTAACCGGGTCTAGACAGTTTTACACGTCATATAGAAACAGTTGCGTTGCGTGACATGTGACATAACCATAACGCAGGGGCTGATATACCGTGGGTTTATTTCTCATAAAAACCCCATCACTGCCACTTTATTAGGCCGTATTCTATTAATATCACAAACACAAAAGAATTGGGTGAATCATTTTGAAGAATAAACTCAAGTCAGCAATGAATCGGAACATAATAATATTTAAAGCAAATAAATGGTCAATTTAGAGGCCAAACTCACTAAGTATATACGAGTACAACTTAGTTACACGCAAATCAAGCTGCTTGTGTAAGATTCAATGTTAGTTGCGGATGACATCTATTATTGACGCACAGTAATCTGGTTAGTTGCTGTTGTCATCTTTTATCGACGCACTCAAATCGGAATGCTCGTGTGTGATAGAATGTTAGTTGTAGTTGTCATCTATTATTGACTGACAAATCAGAATGATCGTAAGATAGAATGTTAGTTGCAGTTGTCATATTATTGAGGCAGATAAATCAGGTTAGTTGCTGTTGTCATCTTTTATCGACGCACTCAAATCGGAATGCTCGTGTGTGATAGAATGTTAGTTGTAGTTGTCATCTATTATTGACTGACAAATCAGAATGATCGTAAGATAGAATGTTAGTTGCAGTTGTCATATTATTGAGGCAGATAAATCAGGTTAGTTGCTGTTGTCATCTTTTATCGACGCACTCAAATCGAAAATGCTCGTGTGTGATAGAATGTTAGTTGAAGTTGTCATCTATTATTGACTGACAAATCAGAATGATCGTAAGATAGCATGTTAGTTGCAGTTGTCATCTATTATTGACACATACAAATTAGGTTAGTTGCTGTTGTCATATTTTATCGACGCACACACATCGGGACGTTTGTGTGTGATATAATGTTAGATGTAGTTGTTATTTATTAATGACTGACAAATCAGAATGATCGTGTAAGATAGAATGTTAGTTGCGGTTGTCATCTATTATTGACGCACACTAATCAGGTTAGTTGCTGTTGTCATCTTTTATCGACGCACACAAATCGAGACGCTCGTGTGTGATAGAATGTTTGTTGTAGTTGTTATCTATTAATGACTGACAAATCAGGATGATTGTGTAAGATACAATGTTAGTTGCAGTTGTCATCTATTATTGACGCAAACAAATCAGGTTAGTTGTGATTGTGATCTATTATTGACGCACACTAATCAGGTTAGTTGCTGTTGTCATATTTAATCGACGCACACAATTCAGGACGCCCGTATATGACAGAATGTTAGTTGTAGTTGTCATCTATTATTGACGCACACTAATCAGGTTAGTTACTGGTGTTATCTTTTATCGACGCACACAAATCAGGACGCTCGTATATGATAGAATGTTAGTTGCTGGTTGTCATATATAATTGACGCACACTAATCAGGTTAGTTACTGGTTACTGGTGTCATCTTTTATCGACGCACACAAATCAGTGTGCTGGTATATGATAGAATGTTAGCTGTAGTTGTCATCTATTATTGACGCACACTAATAAGGTTAGTTACTGGTGTCATCTTTTATTGGCACACGCAAGTCAGGGTGCTCCTGCAAGATAGAATGTTATCGAGTCACGGATGTCGTCTATTATTATTGCACAAATCTGTCAAAGGTGTTACGAGTAAACCGACAAGGTACAAAAGTATGCTGCTACTTATAAGATGACTGTATAATTAAATGGTATATGATAACTTTTGATTGAATACGTTACTTCTCAGAATATAAAAGATAACTTTGTTGACTAAGGGACCATTTATGGTCCCAAAATGAGTTTAAACAAAAATGTAACACCTCCATTCAAACTCACTTTAGCGTCACTTTCTAAGAAACCTCGTTTAAATCTCACGGGAGGAAAGTACACTAATTAATCATTGTACAAAGAAGAAGCAGAAGCGTTTTAAAAACAACCATATTTTACATTATTTTAAGGTTGAAATCACAGTATGAAGGAAAGATACAGAGCGTATTGGATTTTACTTCGTCTATAAAGGGTTAAAAATGATAAAGAGGTATTAAAAAGTTATATTATGACTATGTTAGATATTTTTTTACGATATTTAATTTAGATTAATTAAACTTTTTTAAAAGGACGTAAGGACACTTACGCCGTTTTACAGTACCGTGTATCGGGGTTACTTTGATCAAATTCAAAGTTTAACACGAGTTTTTAAAGAAACTAAAAGACGAAATAATATAATAAAAATATTTAATAATCGGTTTTTCTTGTTTTGTTGACTTGACTAATTAGAAAAAAAATGAGACCTTTAGTTTCCCGTAAACAAAATAAAAACACTATGATCAAAGTTAAACTACGAGTGGGGTTACTTTGAAAACACTAAATATGTGAGTGAATATCTCAAGTAAACCCGCTGAAAATCACGTAAAATCTAAAGAAATATAGAATAGATGTTGTTCTTTTCCGATAACACTAATTAGATTTGTTTAACATATTGCCTTTCAAATAACATGCGATTTTGCATAACATAGGTACATTTGAAGTTTTTTGCCTCAAAAATCAAGACAAAAAGCACGCTAACTGTTCATATTTTTTTTTATATGAAAATAGGCAGTAACATGCGCACTAATTTAACTTTCGGAAGGAGCAGCTATCACCGCTACCAGTGGCGAAAAAAATATTATGGGGGCGTTTTCCAACTCCTCAAAAAATACATGTTTATGTAGAATGGTAGTAGTTCGCCTGTCCTCTGTATGGATGTCTGTGCTCTCAAGTACTGGTTACATTATATTTTGAACTATTTGTATTAATACATTGAACGGAGCGGTTTGGTAAAAAAAACACACCATCACGTTACTGTCTTTTACGTCTTATCATTAACAAGACTAATTTACTTAACCTCTTAAGCACTAAACTTTCCAAGCGTCTCAACAAAGGAAAAGTAAAAGAAAACCGACGTTGACACTTTCACCGTCGCGTTCGGGCCGAGTCGGACATTGTTTGGGACAAAGTGACGTTAGTCAAAAAAAAAAACGGTTCTAATTTCAATCTTAATGTACCTCAGAGACATTGGAAATGGAGTTCATTTTTGATTTCAGTAACTCGGTTTAGTGATTCGTTAATTATTCTCGTTTTTTTGTTTGGATTCGTCATTAGCAAGGTAGTTAGAGGCATTGTAACACTTCCGAAAATGGTTTTCAATGCTTTGTTGTTAAATGTGTACCAACACTTATAAGGAAGGATCACGCATCGTAAGGGTTAAAGAATATTTCATTTTTTAAATTGTGAGTCATCCATAATTGTTTTAGATGATGCTCCTGCTCAAATAAGGACTATAAATGTTATAAATCCCTCACAAAATACGGTACATGTACAGCCAAATAACAACTACTTATAGCCAACTTTACAGTTTCCTATCTCAAAAATTACAATTTCAAAACAGGTAAGTACCGTTTTGCAACATCATCAACATATATTAAATATGACGAATGTTCACTTTAGATCCTTATACTGATATGTGAGCGTGTCTGTCAATACGTTATGATGTGATGTGATGAATGATTTAGAATAGATATCGAATACAGTTTTTTTTACATGAGAACATGTTTGAAGCTATGCTAGGCTCAATTTAATACAAATTCAACACTTGTGTTTCATTAGAAGCTACAACAATCATAAAATAACATAAAATAAGTATCCAATATTTCAATACGCATTATTTATTTAAGCAAGAAATAGGCGTAAAGGAATTTTCTACTAGTCAAATAATGGACCAGACATAACATTTAAGACTCCAGATACGATAAGAACAGAAATCAATTCTTAATCAAACTAATTATAAAGTTACAAATTAATACGCATTGTGTTTTTTTTACGACGCCATTTTTTTTAAATGTGAACGCAATAAATACAACTTAAATCGCATATTATTGTGTAATCCTTTTTTAGAAGAGCTCACGAGAAGAACCACCCACACTAACCTTTCGACGTCTATACAATACAAAATCAATATTTTTTACTATCATTGATCGAGAAAAAATCATTAAATCATTAAAAAACAATAGCGGAGGCCAAATGAGATCATTGGGTACATCATTCATCACTGTGCATGTTTAGATACATCAATCAATTTGTCTTGCTGTCTGTATGTCGGTACTAAGGGCAAAAACATAGTAAGTAACAAATTACCTCTAAATTTTATTAATTAAATTAGGTACCTCTACATTTATTTGTTTAGTTGTTTTATTGGTTAATGTTATTATAACTAAGTAATTTGTTTAACCTTTTTAGATTATCTAGGTCAGAAATAGCAAAATCCAGCCTTAAACTTAAAAAATAATAGATTCCCTAGTAAGTATCAGATTTCTAAAATGTCGCGTTGGAATAATGAAATAATTTTATTACGCTTGAATATGTGTTAGCTGTGAAGTAATTAATGCAGAAATACTTTTTTTTCCTTTTTTAGGAGCGATGATTATTTGACCTTTTGTATCGTAATAGTGTTATGATAAATTTAGCATTGACATAATAAAAAGAGTTTTTTGCTAGTCGTATCGTGATTGGTAACGCCCACGTGTTGCATGCCTATTTGTTTTATTGATATTATATCTGACGTTTTCTAAAACGAAGTATATGCACTTCTGATATGTTTTGAAAATTTGCAAGTAGGAGCCTTAACATGCTGCTAAGTGTATTATAGTATCTATTTACTGTGTTTTTGTATTATTTTTGTCTATACCGGTGTCGATGTAAGTTAATCAGTGAATTTACTACCACGCACTGAGGCATTTGATCAATAGCACTAGTCAAGATGCATGGCATCCGTTGAACGTTTTTGTTATTGAAAATGTATAGACTTGACGACGCGGTAGTGACCCTGCTTAAAAAAGCTAGCGGTCCCGGGTTCAATCTCCGGTACGGGCAAATATTTGTGTCATGAGCACGAGTATTTGTTCCTAGCCTAGAGCTAGAGCTTAGTTTGGGGCAACGTTAATTTGTGTGAAATTGTCACCTGATATTTATATATTTCTTTATTTATAGGATTGACATAAGCACCGGATCATCATGTGCGTTACTTTCACAGTTTCCGAATATCGCTTCAGAGGGCCTAGACAAGTTGCTTATCGCTATCGTAAATGCCTTTCGAAAACTGTCAAAGTGGAACTGGCATTTAAGCGTTTCACGTAACAATGCGGCGGCTTACGTCAATCCTATACACATATTCGATAAACATTACATTCTCGCAATGCATCTCTCTATCCAGACCAGACCGGAGAGCTGGTAATATTTTTGATATGTTTTCCTGCTGAACTACGAATGATATTTGATATTTTATTTAAATTTACTTGGGCAGGGCACTGGTGGGACGCGACATGTGACATTCGCCCTTTCCCACGTCCAGTCAATTCGTAATCGGGCCGGTGCAGCAGCTGATCAGGCCCAAACCATAAACGTTATTTACCTAATGCCTTGGTAACCTGCGATTAAATTAAAAATACCAGGCTGATATGATAATGATGCTGCAACAGCACCACTTAGTCACGCTGGAAAAGAAGAAAGGTCTCGGACACTTTTAAAATAAAAATATTTGAATATAGTATTGCAGTCGATTTGCGAACGTTTGGCGGCCGTCCAACCACGAAAGGGACAAATGCAGCCTCAATTTATAATACCTATATGAGATAGTTAAAATCAGGGTCTCGTATTACCCTATTTCCTCTTGTAAAACTAGACCGATTTTTATTATTCTTTCAACAATAATATGATAAAGATATCAGATTATGTATCTTTGTATTTTTTTTTAATATTTTTTTGCGGTAAACTTATTTTATGGATGTTTAAAAATGGTGGTAAAACCGTTTCATTTAAGTAGTAGGTAGTTATAGTTTTAGATCTTTTTATCGAAAAAATAAAACAAAGACAATTAAGGGATTAAACGCCGCATATACATATATCCTCTTAATTATTAACGAATTAAAAGTAACTGGTCTCAGAATCACTTACTTGAGCTGGTAACAGTCTTAACATCTAATTCATTAACGCAAATTAGAAGTGTGGTTAAAATAATCCTTTGTCCTTCTCTGTCACTGTGACATTCCCATTTAACAGAAAGTTACTACGCATACTTTAACTAAAATATGTTTACAGTGCATTTATGAATAAGGTGGTTAGTTTGATGTGGTATAAGACTGCGTTGCCAACGTACGTGACTCTCTGAGACAAATCACACTAATGCTTATTATAATAAATAATGAATGTATGTAAACATGTGTGACGCGTTCTTAAAAAAACATAATTGTTTATGTGTTACGACACGTATAATAAATCAAACAAGAAAGTTG
The DNA here is from genome assembly GCA_927399475.2 of Acleris emargana. Taxonomy (NCBI): domain Eukaryota; kingdom Metazoa; phylum Arthropoda; class Insecta; order Lepidoptera; family Tortricidae; genus Acleris; species Acleris emargana. The sequence continues at coordinate 5,991,749 of OV656858.1, forward strand.
TTGAGAAGCGATACTGCTTAGCCTTTTATGGAACGTTAAATGCATTCTTTAGGATTTTGTTATTGACTGTGACGTTAAAATATTACTGACAGATTATGTCATCGTGTTTAAAACAAACCTTTTCAAAAATCCCTGGTCGTTGGCCGGTTCAATCAACTATTTTTGAAACTCGTGACGTGGATGTAATTTTATCAAATATAGGTACGTTTTAAAGAGATAAATGGGCATTTCTTTAAAAGTTTGTACCTACTACTAAAATTAAGAAATATTAACTTCTTCGCTGAGTTACGAAAATTAGTCGTACATTTTTATACAACCTCTCGACGCCAATTAGCAGTATCTCAAATTCAATAAAAGAAGTAGATTCAATTCTCTCCCGTTAGTAATATGCTTGCACTTGCTACAGGAGTTTTGGCTGAGAAAGCACCATTTGTCTTAATAAAAGTTAATCTTCGTAACTCAGTGGAAAAGTTAACGTTTCTTAATTTATTCCTTTTCTAGGTAGGTACAAACTTTTCACGAAACGCCCAAATTATAATTATTTTAAACATGATTTTTTAAAGGAACTATAATCGTCGTCTCCTGCTGACCGAATTGAATAACAAAAAAATACCGACCCGACTAACCCATTAAAAATCGACTTTATTTGACCATGTTGACCATCAGAGTACCAGGCAGTGAGATAAAATCGGCACAAAATTTAATGTGACGTAAGTGACTTATTGCAGTTTTCATAAAAAAAAGAACAGTTTTACATTAATAAGAGCCCATAAGAAGCATCTCGAATTTTAGATTGAGCTAACTTCCTCAACGGTTTACCACTCCCACACAGACCTACTTTTCATATTATATAAATAAGATAAGCCCGAGTTCTGTCAGTGTTATCTTACATCTCGATTGTCAAAATAATCAAACGTCAAATCTAACAAAATGTTAACGAGTAGCTAAATATTTAGATCCAATTAACAATGCTATCTCACTTTCTATCTAACAATTGAATTTGGAGTCAAATGTCACGCTAGATTACCCTCTTTTACGCTGTTTAGTCCGGTAAAACGACTTAAGTTCACTTACGGTATTATTATGGATTAGACACCTTGCTTATTTAATGTTCTTTATAACCTTATAGGTAGGTAAACTTCAGTCGTTATTTATTAATAATACATAGTTACTAGATAATTAGATAGATCAAAAATGACGTAAGTTAAACATCTACATTGTTTTACCTATGTATGTAAACCTTTTGATGCACAAAAAATATTACAATAAAACATTGAATTCTACTTGTAAGTGCGCTTACGTCGTTTTGCATCGTATTACATCCAAAGCGAAGTGTCACTATCTACGGTGACATCAATTTTACTTTCTCTACAATCTATTTACAATGAAAGTAGTTGCGGCGTGCAAATCATAACTAGTATGATACTAGTCTAGGGTTCTACTGATATTCGAAATCGAAATGGCTTTTACCGGTTTCCTTAATAAACATAACTTTACAACTAACAGCCCTATATCGCAGTTAGGTGACTCTTTAAAACCACTCACTTTTCAATGAATCTAGGAATTATCTGAATTACTCTACAAGCCTAAGCTGTTCAGTCAGATCATCCATCAGTCCAGTTATTGGTGTCGCTTATTTTTTTTTTATTTACTCAGTTTCGTCGATATTGTAGCTCGGCTAAATCATGCTTTGCCTTACATGCCTACAAGCGTGCAGGGTTACTTTAGTTTGCCAGTTATTCACTTACCGATGAATTGATAAGTGCGGGCGTGATAAGTAAAGCATAAAAGAAATGAGGTCGCCTCCGGTCTTTTCAGAGTCTCTGTTACCTACTGCCACTAAAGCGCTAGGGTTGCGTCGATGTGCGTCGGTCGATATTTAATACGCACCCAACCGAACGCGTCGAATTCGCGGCCCTGGCTATTCCGGCTCGGTCCGTCCTGTTGAGTTTCCTTGTGGATCAATACACCTTTGTTTGAAAACGAACTACTTTTTATACTGTGGTGACCGCTTACCACCATGCGACATTCAAAAACCCGTGACAGTTGTCCTACATACTCCAGCCCCAGCCAACGTCATCAAGCATTATTTCGGTCCATCACCGACCATTGTCTTGAGATTGGCCACGCTTGTCTAGTTTGAATAATGGCATTCTTATCAGATACGTTGTTTTAGAATTAGTATTGAAGTGGGTGACGAATGCTAGGTTTGAGGACTTTGAGGCATACACAGCCGGCGATGCATATAACGATTTCTTGACATACATAGTTCCTGGTCAGTGTATCTGCGATTTTATAGTAGGAGTTTGCAGCTTAGAGTAAAAATATACAGCACTCTATTTCACTATCCTCACTCAAATAAATATGTATACACAAACCTTAAATATTTTTGACGTCTTGGGAACCTTTACATATTTATGTCTTTGCCCGTGTTTGAGGCGGCGATGGTTCTCGTTTAAAAAAAAGGCTATGTATCTCTGAATCTATCAACAAAAACCCAATAAATGCGGGCCGTGTTCAAATTAAAAACTCTTGACTAAAAAAGAGGGTTCGATTCTTATCTATTATAACCTAAATATATCTGCATCATTTTGCGTTCTTTGACAAAACTTTATAAACAAAAAAAAAACATTTGATTGTTCTAAACGAATTTAGCTTTGTTTTCTAGATTATGCAAAAAAACGCGTTGTCTCCATTTCGAATTCATGGCATTTAAAACGATTTCAAATAAAGAATAAACGATGAATCGGTTTTTTTAGACTTCTGAGAAAAAAATTTTTTGATCTTAACTGTTATTTACATTTAGAACAGTAAAAGAGATAAAGATAAAGATAAATATGTTTATTCAGTAAGTAGGCCGCACGGGCACTTTTAAACGTCAAAAATCCACTGACAAGAGACCACTGCTGAGAAGAAACGCCGCAAGAAACTCAACAGTCAGTCGTTTTTTAAATATTGTTAAGATAAAACAATTAATCTCACATAAAACAAAAAATAAATATATTCATGCGTAGCTGAGCAGGAAAATGTGTCAAAACTCAGAATTTTCACAAGAACTAATAAGTAGTAGTACTAAAAAAATATATATTTATAGAAATTATACTTACCTATGACAGTGCAAGACAACCCACATAAAAAGTTTCGATACATTCTCCTACAGAAACCGTGTCCCCAGTCTATAGGGACATTATAATCATCATACATAGGTACTAATATGAATAATAAATGCTCTGTTTTTTGTTTGTTATGTTATCCTGGGGAAGGAAAAAGGATACTTTTTACACTGGGAAATTGGACAGTACCTCAAGCAATATCTATAGTCTATTTAAATAAAAATGAATCTCCGAAATCTATGTAACTAACTAAATCTATATAACTCCGGAACAACTAACTGCACCAGCTTGGATAATTATTTTGTTGTGGTTCGTACTTGGCAGGACAAGACAAAAAAAAACATCCACCGGAAAACTCGCAGCGGAGGCAAAGCCGCTGTATGGCCACTAGTAGTTCATTTGTCTGTTTGTTTTACATACTATCAGTCGACCGGAATCCTGACTCACCATAGAACAGTGTCACAGTGACAGTATAAAACAATTTGTTTGACACTTCTTACGACTTGAATCATAACGTCACTGTGACACAGTTCTATGGTGAGTCAGGGTTCCATTGGGCTGATTGTTCTTCACGCCGGAACTCAACAATGCCTTTGACAGTTGCCTTACAACATTTTGACACTACGTCACTTACATCTATATTTCTATCAGACCATATACCACAGAAGGACGTAAATGATCACGAGGATATTATCTTGATTGGTCCCGGAATCCCGTAGTCCGGGATCGAGTACCGATCCCGGGACAGGGTAATTGCGCCTAATACACGGGTACTCCATTAGTCAACGTTTAAACTTTGTGGCAGTTAAAATATGCACGGTTTATGTACGGCGGGTGCGGTTTGATTCGACCGAGAGGTATTTAAACAGTGGTTTTTTTATTTATTTTATGATTGAGTGATTCTTTACTTTACGGAAAATTTAATGCTTATAAATAAAAGTTTAGTTTAATATTTATTGTTGTCAAACATATTAGTCAATATGAGCCTATACTGTCCTACTGCTAGGCGAAGTTTTTCTTTCCACGAATCTCATGTTACGAGTAGCAGTGACATTATGTGTCAGGTAAAATGAAAAAATAAACAAAATAAGAGTTAACACAGGTTACATATTTTACGTACTACGGAAGAGATTATCACATCAAATAAATTGATATCACTTGTGATTTTACAACCATAATATCTGAGGATAAAAGTATTGTACGTCTATATCCGAGTGACAAACATCCATTTCAATATCGTCACAATTTTATATTATCTTCCTGTTTTCATTACCCTAAGGCGCACTTGGTCACTTGATCGATATTACGTGGGTGAAACTGCATGACAGAGCAAAATAAACCTTACAGGATTATTAAAAAGGTGCATTTTGCTTCTTATTTAAAATGTAACTTACGCGGCTTTGCAGTTTCATCGACAATTAGACGTTTGCATAATGGAAAACACAATATTAGAATGAATAGGAGAATAGTAATAGTAGTAATAGTAGAATTTGACGAACCGTTGCTGAAGATCATTCCTATTTTTTTATTTTTTTTATGAAATAGGAAGGCAAACGAGCACACAGGCCACCTGATGGTAAGTGGAAACTGTAACCCATAGACATTCGCATTCACAAGACTGCAAATGCACTGCCAACCCTGAGGACTAAGATGGAATGCCTCTATGCTAGTTATTTCATCGGCTGTCTTATCCCCAAACCGGAACACAATAATGCAAACACTGCTGCTTGGCAGTAGGTTAATTGATAAGATAAGACCCTGCAGGAGGTCCTCCCATAAGTATTTAAAACGTCTTTACGAAGCCACACAGCTGGTAAAGTAGAATTAGAGTCTGACGCTATTCCTTTTTGTTTTTATAATCAACTAGCGACCCGCCCGCGGCTTCGCCTGCGTGGAATGTATTATACATATAAACCTTCCTTAAGAATCACTCTATCTATTAAAAAAAACCGTATCAAAATCCGTTGCGTAGTTTTAAAGATTTAAGCATACATAGGGACAGACAGCGCAAGCGACTTTGTTTTATACTATGTAGTGATACTATTCCTTAGTAGAGTTCGAACTGCACCTCCATGGTTCCACGAAGCAGGAAGAACTTGGTAAATTTTTAATGTGAGGGAATTGCGGGAGTCACATAAATCAGGAATCGGGGAATGCGCCTGCGTTCAGTAATCGGCGAGCATTCGGGCTACTGAGTTATGTAAAGACTGAAGAATGGAGTCGATTAATGTTCATTTTTACTTTTAGTAGACGTTGCAAAGGCAGGTATCTAAAGAGGCATTTTATATTCATTTCATGTGATTGAAAAAGCGTTATCTTAGGAATGGAAACAGTTGCTGGTGTATTTAAAACTGATGTATTTTTTGTTTTACTGGCAATTAGTCCATAGATACTAAAGATGGAATCTGGGACATTGTTCCAAAGACACTGGCGTAATTTTTAGGGTTTCGCACCAAAATGTTAAAAATAGAACCCTTTTGGTGGGTGTTCGTTGTCCGTCTGTCTGTATGTTGTCGGTAAAACTGGAAAACCACGTAAGTTACATTTTAAGTACATTTGACATACTGCAAAACCGCGTAACTAACAAATTTATGATAGAGCAAAATAAACCTTACTGTCTTATTAAAAAGGTGCATTTTGCTCCTTATTTAAAATGTTACTTACGCGCTTTCGCAGTTTCACCGACGTTATGTTATTCGATCGTATGCCAGACCAAATTATACAATTGGTGAATATGCTGATTGAAGCGCACCCATAGATGGCAGCACTGATGGTGATCCCGAGTATTCCCGACGAACCCTGGCTGGACAGTGTCCTACCATTCCTACCACCACTAAACATGCGTATTGTACGTTACCCTGATGCGGAAGGGCATGGTTAGGTCAGGAAAGCGTTACCTATTCATTGGGGACCGTTACTGTTGATTGTTAAGTATGAATCGATCGGTTCTATGGTCTATTAACCTCACTCCATTTACCTATTTAATGTAAACGATGTGCGAATTCACACATTCGTTCTATTAAATTTATTTACGCTTTGGCATTGTTTGTTTAGGATTCTGTAACCAAAGGGTGCTAGCCGAATAATATTAAGCCTATTCTATCCGTCAGTATGTGCGTCTGTGTGTCAGCGGAATGTATCGTATGAACCGCAAATAAAAAAAAATGGGGTCTCATACAAGACATGTGTTCTACGGAACCTTTCGTGTACAAATCTGAATCGCACTTGGACCGTTTTTTTCATGTTTAAAATTAATTTTTTATTAAGTTACTTATTTATTACAAATATTAATCTATTTAATATACCGTACTAAACATCTTTAATGATGTTGAGAATTAAAAGTTAAAACTAAACTTATTTAAATTAAAATAAAACTAAGCTACTCAAATATTAAAGATGTAAATAATAATCACCACTATAGTAAGAACACCCCCTCTAGCAGGGCCGCTCGCGGCATGGTCCCTATGACACTAGCCTACCTATGTACCTCTCTGGATAGCTACCCCAATCCTTTGGGATCCTCTAGGATCTCCGGAGGAGTCTATGAGCCGGGATGACAAAGCCTTAATAACGCTTTTCATATCGGCTGACTAAGATCCCATGTTCTCCACTGCAAGTTTTTTTATTATAATAAATAAAAGGCAAATAATATTGTATTAAACACATACATTTCTGTCGATATAACTATTCATACAAAGTGTTTCTGCCAATTTAACTTTTTTGCGTAGTCATCATCTCCTTATCAAGGTTGATAGTCGCAATCAATCAGTTTATGATGATTAAACCGTTAATTAGTGTCGATTTTTCATACACAATTACACATGTTTGAAAAAAGAACGAGACGGTTAGAGTCCAATGAAATGGGTCTACGTTAAGAAGATACAGAAATATATTCTAAATGAAATTAATTTGGAAATTCCTGAAATTCCCAGAAGTTTGGAAAAAAAATCAAGAATATACTGAGAATATTCTCGGAATTTAATAGCACTGAGAATGTTATCTTTTATTTCAAAATGAGAATAATCAAGTTACCGACAATTTCTCATAAGAAACCTTCACCAACTCAGAAGTTTCTTGACGGTACAAAGTATTGTTTTTATAATTACATACATACATACATACCTTCACGCCTTCATTCCCAGAGTGGGGTAGGCAGAGCTACAGAATTACCAATTAATAACTGAAATAGTAAATTCAATACCGTAATTAACCGTAGGTATTACTATATTTCGAAATAATAATCAACAGAACCAAAAGTTAAAAATATTGTGGGACGACGCCGTCGTTTGACTGACCTATTACCATTTAAAAATGAATTATTTTAGTAAAGTTACAGATAATTTCTCATGCGAAACTTTCACAATTAGTAAAGTTTCTCGTCGGCACAATTCTAAAATTCCCGTATTCAAGTAATCAAAATTGTGTTACTAGCACACTGCAACTGAGTGATATGAACATGTGTATCGGGGACGAATTGGACCCAATTACCTGGAAGTGTGTCAACTGATAACCTCAAATAATGCTATCGCGATAAGGATGTTATTATCTTACGAGTTATTACGTTTTGGATTGTGTTGATAAGTACCGAGAGGCCTGGTTTTATATATTTACTAGAGGTCCGCCAGCGGCTTCGCCCCGTTGCAAATTTCTGACTTTCCCGGTGGATTTCTCAATGATTTTCTGTCATACAAACCTTGTCCTGACAATGACGAACGCAACAAAAAAGAAATCAGCCAAATCGGTGCAGCTGTTCTCGAGTTTTGCGCTTAGCAATACATTTAGCGATTCATTTTTATTATATAGATGATCATTATTACCGCCTAGAATACCGGCCCGATTATTTCTCCATTTTTAGGGTTCCACAACCAAATTTAAAAACGGAACCCTAATACTAAGATTCCGCTGTCCGTCTGTCCATCTGTCTGTCTGCCACCAGGCTGTATCTCACAAACCGTGATAGCTAGACAGTTGAAATTTTCACAGATGATATATTTCTGTTGCCGCTATAACAACAAATACTCAAAACAAAATAAAATAAATATTCAAGGGGGCTACCATACAAAAAACGTGTTTTTTTATAGATTATGGTACGGAACCCTTCTTTAAATCATTTGACCAGTTTCTTCCGCATATAATAACGTCCTTCCCGAAATGATCATCACTTTAACATCGTCATCAAAATTACTCTTAAGTAGATGATTATTCTTAATCCCAACAGGATTTGCAAGCACAAATTCTTCTATATCAAACCGCAAGCCTACCGTCACATTACTGACGTCATCAACGATCATCGCGACCAGCCTTGACCGATAATATGTAAATTAAAATACACTTGAGTAAATATGAACTCAGGCTATATTTATTTAAATGCTCCATTGGTTTTGGTTATAAATAGTATTTATGTAAATATAATGCATTTGACTTCCTCCTTTGAATTGTTTGCGTTGCCATTGCGTTTTTCTGGAATATTCCGTTCGTATTTTAGACATTCGTTGCCGAAAACTATGATTTGTGAGGAGTTTTATTAGGATAGTAGTGTCACTGGTACTGAATAAATTAATGATGCCTAATGACAAGGAAAATTGGGTAGCAATACAATTAAGCATTGTGATAGTGTTATAAATCCTTAGTATATTTCATTGTTTTGCTATTAGATTTACAAACATACATACATAAACTCACGCCTTCATTCCCAAAGTGGGGTAGGCAGAGCTAAAGAATTACCAACAACTTTTAAAACTTGTTGATAATTCTATAACCACACTTTGCACAATAAGGCTAAGATGTTTACCAGCGCATTAGTGACAGGTTGCAAGCCCATTATCGCCTAGAAGTACTACAAGACTTTATTCCCTTAGTCGCCTCTTACGACATCCACGGGAAGAAATGGAGTGGCACTATTCTAACCCGGCAACCACACGGCAAGATATTAGATTTAATATCTATATATTCTGTTCTGTTGTTGTTGACCATAATATTGCCTAATTATTTGGTAATCAAAGTATACTACTCTTATAGAATTATTTTATATCCTTTATGAAACGTAATAAGTGTTAACGGAAATTAACATGTTTTTATTTATTTCATTGTGATGTGTCTCAATAAGTTGTAGTGTCTATAGCCGCTTTAACGCCCATAGACTAGGGGATGTAGGGCCGTATTAATAAACTCATCTTGGCTGAGATGCGCATCACAAGATATGTCAAAGTAAACGTCAAGCCATAGATAACTGTCATTTTTGACGCATCTTGAGACGAGCATTACAGTCGAGATCAGTTTATTAATACGGCTCCTACTTAGGCATAGACTGAAGAGCTGTCATTGATTTTAGGTTACTCTTCTTCAAGCTATCATTCATAGCACGCGGGCGCCAATCATTTTGTAATTATTAAAGTTAATTTAAATGGATTAAATCGATGTGATGATCAATCAGTGTTCATATTCAATCAACAACCCCGGGAGCTGGTAGATACGCCAATTCGAACCCGTCGTGCTACAGCCTAAAGAAAAACCCCAAGAAATTAATTCATCATTATACACCGAGTGCATCATGTAATACCGTCGGGCAGGGTCAGGATGTATGCTTACAATTTGTAAATATGCATACGTTGCCCCGCATTGCGGAGCTCTTATCTTTCTACCTCTAAGTGAGAGGGTCAGTCACATATATTCGTCCTACTTGTTACCTTCAAAATGCCACTCTATAGCCAGGAGACAACCGACAGTAAAGTCAGCTTGTGATAAATTGTCCTTTGTAGTTAGTTTGTACACAACAACGGACATTTTTTGCTCAAACTGTCTTTACTTTCGGTTTTCTGTAATACACACATCAAAAATAATTTACTTAAATATGAAACTAGACATTAGAGGAATATACATAAAATTTGCTATATGTAAGTGTAAATCAATAATAATTAGCAAATTAATAACTAAAACGAATTCTTTTTGTAATTTCGTAAAATAATGGAACCGACAATTTGTTTCATTATTAAAAATTAAATTCCTAGTAAATTCTGTGACCAGTACAGACGGATCCTATTATCAAAGAAAGTATGATAAGATTTGTTATTGAATATCAATAAAATATTAGCATAGCTCGGTTATCTTTGTTTTGGCTAAAACCTTGCCCCATTGGCTAACATTGAGTCATCCTTCGATAATCACTAAACTTGTGCTCAATAATTTCAATGCTCAATGTTACAAACACGCACGCATGCATAGATAGCGATTTTTGATGATAAGTGTTTAAAATCATCATTTCACTTTTTTTACGTGGATGCAGATTTCTAGGCGACTAACTGCATGGTAGCAGCATAAGCATTTTAAATTTAATGCTGTTACCGATAGTCTAGATTGCTTCGACTCCTACATTGCAGTTAGGTCGTATTACGGTAGCAAAGTGGTAGGTATGTACAGTCGAGTTCATAAATATGTATATACTTAAGTACCATGTATATTTAATGTCATGATTAAACTGTCATATATGAATAATCACAGCGCTTAAAGTGGCAAGGTACTATATTTATGAACTCGACAGTGACAAACTATAACACGTAGACAGGCAGGACAATTATAGTTTATTGTTAAATCTTCCTCAGCTAATTGATAAGTAATATTTATTATGAGAAGGCAAAATGCATAAATGTCTTTATAATTTTATTTCGAAATTCTAATTTGATTTAATACTTCTTTACTCTCGTTCTGTGTGTAGTAAGGACGTTTTCTAAAAAAAAAACAGTTAAGAACAGATAAAGCTTGAATTAAAATACTTGTTTTCTTCCATTTCGTAACGAAAGTTAACCATAACCGAAGCTAAAATTACAATTGGCGTAAAGGACAATTTAGTGGTGTAAAAATGTCATATACGCCAATTGCCATCTTAAAAATCGAATGATTTAAATTCAAAACTTCGCTACCTGTCCTTAACAATGTACATTTTTTTTAAACGGCCCAGGTAGGTACGCTTATATCTTTTAAACTACGCAACGTATCTTAATGCGGTTTTCATCAATAGATAGACTTATTCAAGAGGAACGTTTTCATGGGTAATAATTAATTATAGGTGCCGTGTGGTTGCCGGCTTAGAATAGTGCCACTCCATGTCTTCCCGTGGAAGTCGTAAGAGGCGACTATGGGAATAAAGGCTTGTAGTACTGTTAGGCGATGGGCTTGCTACCTGTCACTAATATATACAGAAGGTGTTTCTTGTAGTTTAGGTTGAGTTCAGAATAATTTAGTTTACACCGCCTGCCATGTATTTTTGTTTTTATTATTTCTCTGTCCAAGGTTGTCTGGAAGAGATCGCTATTTAGCGGTAAGACCGCCTGTTGTATACCTATAGTTAAAATGTACTGTTCCGAGTTTTGTTTTCTTTTGGTGTTCAATAAAGAGTATTTGTATTGTATTGTATTGTAATATACACTGTTAAACATCTTGGCGTATTTGTGCAAATTGTGTTTACAGAGTTATCAACAAGTTTTTGGAGTTGTTGGTAATTCTGTAGCTCTGCCTACCCCACTCTGGGAATGACGGCGTGAAGGTATGTATGTATGTAATTAATTATATTAATAATTTACTGGTTTATCTACAGGTGTTATAGAAAACAAAATTCACGTAAATGAAATAAGTATTAAATAAGTTACGCTAATTTCTGTCACCTTCGAAATTTGACACGGAATTTCAACAACAGCATTTTTAACTAATTGACTGCATCTTATTTAAGTCTTAAGTTTTAAATCAAAAACCAACGGCTGCTTGATTTGAGAAATGATTACTGTGAAGTGTCAAATTGCTTCATGTTTTTAATTACTAAATTATATTAACGCTTTTAGTTTTGCTTTATCTCGGCCAATGCCAACTAATACCTACATTGAGTAACTTCTTTAAACTAAATAATAATACTTTACAGCATTATTTAGTTAAAATTATTGCTGCAATAAAATTAGGAAAAAAAATAGTAACTGAACTTTTCGTACGATTCAACGCATAAAGAAATACAATAGATATCGTAAAATACATGATTTCAGTCTCCCATTATGTATTCAGTGTGAATTTTTACAAAACTTTTAGAAATGCTTATATAAATTCGAGGTTTTCTGGCATTGAATCGTGTTTCACTAGAAATACAAGATTTACTTCGGAATAAGTAGGAGAAATAATAGTACAACTATACAATATTTTTCGTGTCCTTTTTCCTATTTTACCCAAAATACTTAACGGGGTCCTAGTGAAACAGCGTATAAGTCTACTTAAGTCGTAATAAAAAAGGGTATACACATATACGGATTATGCTAGACTTAAACCCTTTTCACTTGATCTTCAGCAGACTTATACCCCTTTTTCACTAGGGCCCCTTGATAAGGAGGTGACCTGGAACGACCGTTCCACATAGAAAAGTTGTCAAGAGAATGACACCTCCAATAAATAAATACCTGTGTTAATTAATAGTTTTAAAGCAAAAGCAATGTCTAATATTATCTAGATATTTAGACAAATAAAATTGACACAAAAATCAACTCCGAATCGCCATGATGTAACTTTACAATTCTCCAATAGTTATTTAAAAAAAAATACTAGGTGCCGTGCTAAACTTAACAAATTTTTTTTCTTACAAAAACCGTTCTTAGCATGACAATAAAATTAACATTCAATGCTAATTAAGTGCAGAAGAGTTTGCGTGTTTATGTAACTTCGTTTCACGGTCTCGGCTGCGCAGTGATGCCACAATAACTGTACTCGGAATTAGCTCAATATGCTGATCTGTATCTTCATTATAAATCATTCCTACTTAGATGCTATCGTTCTTGCCATGTAATGCAGTTCAGTGCACTCTGCACTTGTATAAACCTAGAAACACATCTGTGTAAATATCTAGTATTTTTATCTTGTGTCATATAGTGATAATGATATTGTTACGGTTAGTATTTATATTTGTTTAATGTTCATAATTCTTAGCGTAATGAGTGGTTGATGTTGTAAGAGTTATCATTGATGTACGTAAAAGCAAAGTCATCGACATATCTGTACCATTTTCTTGCCGGGTTTATCTCTGAGATTCTACAGGAACCAAGTGTAGATTATGAAGCTAGGTACCTTCTGGCTTCATCATCAGGTCAGCTCTAAGGCATAAGTGTAAATAGGTAATAGGATATGGTTCAAATGTGGGCAGCCAAGCTGAAAAATACTCAAGTCGATTTCTGAAATAATTATGTATAATAATTTTTCAATAATTTTGAAAATTGTCTAAGTTAGTTTTTTGTTCAACTTTGCCGTTTAAATGCAGGACCGTTTTCTTGCTAACAGCATTGACCTTTAGGTTAGTTTTTACTTTAGTTCCTAATTACATTGATCTTCAATAGTTAATACTGAGAAGTTCAAGTTCAGCATATTCGGTGCCAGTATCTCCTTATAGAGTCAATTTTGTAAGAAAATAATATGTTCTAGTGGTATTAAAACTAACAAGGCCAGATGTTTATTGCAAAATAACAAATATAATGATAAAAAATATTTAATCATACTTACTTATACAATGTACCCACAGCGTTATTAAAAAGCAATACAAATAAGTTTCAAGTTTCTTTGAAAACTTATGCAATTTTTAATCACCGGTAACAATGTTACTTTTCTTAAGCTTTAAACAGTGGACAACTAAACAGGTTTTAAATTGAATGACAGACAGTAAACTTGAAAGTGAGCGAAGCCAGGCTCGAACCTAGGTCATAAAATCACCAAGGTTGAGTATTGAAGTATTCCAGTAAAAGAGTAAAAACTTTTTAAGTGCCAGACAGCCAGACTGTCGGTGCCTTGTTGAAAATAAAACAACACTTGTCTATGGTATATAATAAACGATCATTATTACGTTTATGTTAAGATTACTATGTTTTTTTTTCTTTGCTTGTTATTTTGTAATGTTTGGAGTCTGTAAAGAACATAGGTTTCTTACGTTAAGTCATAAACGATTTGAATGCTTAAGATGAGAATTATATGACTTAATAGTTTTATAACGGACTATTTATAAACGCAATAAGAATCCTTAGAATCACACAGAATTACTTTTAAATTCAATGATAAGCAACCGAAAACATCGTGTACTTAAACCGGTAACTTTACCGTACTTTTAAAATGATAAAAAACTTACCAAGCGACTTAAAAACTTCAGCTCAAAACCACATAGGCACAGCACAAAACTCAAACTGTTTTACACATGCAAGCACTGTTTCTGTTGTCAATGCAAAGCCAACTTTCTACTTGATCTACTATTTCAACTTGAATTTAAACACTTTTAGCACTTTGTTGAATAAAAACTGAATGAAAAGTCTTTAAGACTGTAGCTTATACTCCTGTTTTATAATGTTTTTTTATAGTTTTAATGGTGACGTAAAAGTTTCGTGACGCGTATGGACGCGGTCGCTCACTCCGGCGGTCGAGTCGCATCTGAGCGGGTGTATAGAGACAGTTGACCTTCGTAAAGCGAAATGCTAGTGAAGTTAGTTGCGACCGGTTTGCCTTTGGGCAAAAGTGCCTGTGTGCTTTGCCCATTTTTTTGAGTTCAGGCGGGTGATTTTTGGTTTTTGGTATTTTGGAGATTCACTAAAATTGTAACCTATGAGTGAAATTTCCTGTTGAAATGATTGACATGAAGCTATGGAATAAATAATGAAATAAAAATTTATTTTCAATAACATTTAACAAAATATTTGCAATCTTTTATTTTTACCGTAGCAGAATTCATACGTTTTTTGTTTTATTGTTGATTATAGTTTATTAAAAAAAGGTAAGTTGAAAATATAAAAATAAATAACGCAGGCGAACCTGCTCGGTTATAGTCTTTTTTATTATTAATCCCATCTTATATTATTTAAGTAGCTTAATTATTTTTTTTCGTTGTTTTAATATTAGGTGTTGTGGATAGAAGTTGTATATTTTAATTGTTATTAAATAAATAGGCATAGATACCTAATATGGTGTATCCCAATAAAAAAGGTATCAAAAGTAAAAATGCGGTATGTACCTATCATAAATTTTCTTTTCATCTTCCTTTACAAAACCAGGTATTAATCCTGGGGATCTAGTAAAAAAGGGCGTAACTAGACTTAACTCGCAATAAAAAAGGGTACCTATATACATGAACGGAGAATACTAGACTTAAACCCTTTTTCACTTGATCTTCAGAAGTCTTTTACCCATTCTCACTAGGACCCTAGAATTAGGAATGACCAAAGATTTTCAGAAAAGTCATGAATTTAAGTTTTTTTTCTGTTGCTGTATATTTATTTAATATTATTTCAAAACGTAGGTACTTACTTATCATTTAAAAATAAAATGGTGATTATGCGAAGTAAACGTAAATCGTATTTATTTTGACTTCACATTTAATTTTATAATTGTGGGTTTTTCTTACAACAACAATACCTAAATTACTTTTTTTTTTAAATAAACATTTAACCGAAAAAAGGGACTAACTCTTTTATTCATACACGAACAATAGCTTAAGCGTGCTTAAAAAAATGGGTTTATAGTTAGTTTATGAATAAGAGGGTTAAACTCGTTCAAACCCTACCACAAAGTGCAGTAAAAATTCTCAAGAATTTCCCCATGAATGGTATTTTTAGGGCTGTCGTTGCTTAAAGTTTAATTATTCGCTTAACTGTGTAGTGTATTCCGGTCAACTACAAAGAGACGTATCCACTTTTACGCCTTATTGCGTAGTCATAAGATTGAAAAGTAGATACATCTGTTTGTTATCAACTGTACGTAGTCTGGTTAGTTTATTTTTCAATAAGTTCACGGTGATTGTATAACACTTGACATTACATTATACCTTGTTTAAAACATGGAGCGAAAGGCATTAATTAAAGGTTTAAAATGATTTTAGGTTAATCAATCGAAGCAATTTACCGTATAAATAGAAATTGGGTTAATTTTTTTAGGTTATGTGTCAAACAGTACAAAGGACATTGGGCAAAAATGTCCCCACCCACCAACAGATATGAAACGTCCCAGTTTATAGATCTTGGCAATATGACGTATTTTTACTATGGCGACGATCGCCAAATGTATGGGGTTTTCTTGGAAATTCATTATAATATCGTATGGAATTTGTTTAAAAATTAACACATGCTTGCATTGCATGACTCTTGAAAGGTTTTTTTCATAGAAAAAATCCCATTGATTTAGCTACTAAAATAGGCATTTTGTCTTGTTTTGGGTCCTAACGAACATGTAAACATGCATCCCGTGGCTGTTGGAGGGTGGGGACGGGGTCCATACAAAATTACCCATCACCCTTTGGCACATCTTTATCCATTTCCAATGCCACCGAATATATTGACAATGGCGTGGGGTCAAATTCAGTTTGCCAGTTACTATCGCCGATGGATTGGAAACTGAATTGTTTAAAAAAAATATATACTCCTGGTCATAGAACCTCCTACTTTTTTAAGTCGGTTAAAAAGATTACATCCCTGGGCAGCTCTAAGTGCTCTTTGTGTTGTGTGCCAGCATCAGTCAGTGTTAACATTTTAAAATTGCTACCTCCAATGTTCCAACATCGATTATTATCTTAAATATTTCTTCGCCGAATTGCAATTTAAAAAAAAACAAGGGCACAGGTGCAATTAATTTTTGAAGTTACTATAACCGTAATCTACTTCAAATAAGGTTGGAATTACAGTAAAAAATAAGAACAGATGTGCCCTTCTTTGTGAAATAATGTTTGCATTGGTGGAAACTTAAGATATTAAGGGCCTATATTGCCAATTATCATATTAAATAGACTCCAAAAGGAGTTTTTGGATTTATGTTATTAAGGAATTTGGGTTTAATTGGGCACTAAATCAGGGGGCATTGCCCAGTTGCATGTTAAAAATGGGCCAAGTGAGAGCTGGGAATAAAAATATTTTTTTATTGTTAAATTTGTTTTTTTTTCTAATAGTTGTTTTGAAAATCTGTCATTGTTTTAATTTACACTAAAAATTATTAAAATAAATCTATACAGATGTAGGCATAATTACAGTACCAAACATTAGGTATTTATTTATTATTTTATATTTCACGTACGGTATCTTTATTTGAAATTTTATTATAGTAGCTAATATTTTATTTAAAATTATTATTTAAGAATTGACACGTCATTTTGCCTGTAAAACTGACACTTTTCCTAAACGAAATAAAATGAATTGAATAATCTTGCCTGCCTGATCATAATAACTTATTAAAAAAAAATAGTAACCATTTGTTTTTGTTTTTTTAATATTATTTTCAAATAAAAACTTAAAGCAATGTATTTTAAACACCTACGGGCCCCTAAACTTGTTCGAATTAAGTTCCTCCTTTTTGAAGTCGGTTAAATTATTGATTTATCACTGTGCCATCTTTTAATTAAATTACGACCAATTGAATATCTTTTTTTGTATACAATTTATGATTAACAGATTAAAAATTTAAACGATATTCAAACAGAATACCCCGACTTGTTCTTAATGTATGCAATGTCAGGTAAATATTTTGTGAAATAAAAAATTTATACTTTGTTTTTTTTTACCAAAATGGCTAACCTAATATTTTAATGTTTAAAACAAAGACAATGACATTTTAATTACAAGTGAGTAACAAACTGACCCTAACTTAAATGAATTTTATGGATGAAGAAAATTTTGCGGTTTAAAATGGTTAATTTTAGTTTTTATTTAGTATTAACTAGCGACCCGCCCGCGGCTTCGCCCGCGTGGAATGTTTTATACATATAAACCTTCCTTAAGAATCACTCTATCTATTAAAAAAAACCGCATCAAAATCCGTTGCGTAGTTTTAAAGATTTAAGCATACATAGGGACAGACAGCGCAAGCGACTTTGTTTTATACTATGTAGTGATTTAATAGTATTGAATTATTAATTTGTTCTATTAGGTTTATTTTTGCTTTATTTTTTTTAATTTGCTAGGTTTTTGCTAAATCTCATTTTACAATATCCATGTAAGTTTTCAACAAAGTATCCAAGAGGATGATTCATAATTTTTGATGTTTAATTACTTTTACAAATAAAAATTATACGATTTCAATTGATTTAGAACATAATGTAACAAAAAAATGTGACACCTCATATGATACGGCCAGTAATTTATTACGTTATATTTGATTAAAAAAAGACTTACATAATTATCCCAATAAGCATATTAAATTAAATGTGTGTCGACGATTCGAAAGATACTAAGAAATAAAATAAAACGGTCCGTATCACTTTTAGATTATTAAAGAGAAATTCTGATCAGAATTTATAACGCAAAATCGAACTCCGTTGATTAAATTTAATAAAAATGACCGAATCGAAACTCAACCGTTTACAACATTTGCGATTAAAATACACTTAACTTTTTTCTACAAAACCATTGGACAAGCGCATCACATCACTTAGGTATTGTTGAACGGGTTTTGACTACTTGACAAACGCATATCTGTCCCTTTCCAACCCACTCAAATTCATATAGATCCATCTCGCATTTTTTACCAGCCAGTCGTGAAAAAGGATGCCGTTCTAGAGTTCGTTTTTTGAAATTTGAATAAATTTACACTTTGAAAGAAAGCTTATAAGGTCTTCGAACCTACGTCTTTAGATTGATGCGGCATTCAATTATGGTCTCTTTTGTTAAGCAAATTAAAGTCCACATTAATAACTGTCAAGTGGATGTATTAAATTTCTCGTCTATAATATTTTTTCTGTTATAAAAGTACTCATAAAAAGATGCGCCAGGATGGGCGGTTACAAACTTAGCAATGCTGTTTTGGTGCTAGTTATGTAAACTAAATGTGTTAAAATATTTATTTACCGGCGGTAAATATAAAATTGTAATATTTTACGTACTAGCAATTTTTGTAAAGTTTTAAGTCATGGTAATAAGTAAAATGGCTGTATAGTTGAAACGTTACATTCCAAAAGAGCGTTTATTTGTTTGTTTGAGCGTCTGTTTCTCGTATTGCATAAGCAGTATTCATTGGAAATATCTACATCAGTGAAGACCGCGGTTTCTTAGAAAATAAAGGATTTTGCATCTTTACATTGTTGTTGTGAGCCTTTCGCATTGTAAAGGGAGGTTTACACGAGAGATATAAAAAAAACAACCAAATATTATTCTAAAAATTGCAAATTCTTAACTATGCTTTGAAGCAAACTAAAAAAGTAACTGCTGCTGTACTCAAAGACATTTTAGAGATAATTAACTCGTTATTTTTTGAAATTTAGAAGTAAAAAATCGTTACTAAGGAATGCTTTAATCGTCATTAACTGACTCTGAGTGCGGTCTATAGACTTTAACAAAATGGAACAAATCTTAACATTTAAAATATGAAAGCCTCTATTCCACTTCATCTTAAAACAAATCTTTATCATATTGTTATAGTTATGCTACCCTCTTAAGCCAGTAAGCAGTATGCCAAATTCAATAACCAAAGCAGTTTTGATTCTATTCTGTCAGTAATGAGGTTGATATTTCCACAGGAGATTTATCTGAGATACTGCCAATTGGCTTAGGACAGCATGGTAGCACTTATTTACTAGAAAAGGCTGCTTTTTAAAGGCATGGAGAAGTCGAGGTAAGTGTGATCTTTGACCCATAGACATTTTTATCCTCCAGAGTACAATATTAAGACTGCAATCCTAAGACCGCATTTGCGTTACTATCCCAGAAGACCAAGATGGATTCTATGCTAATAAAGTAAAAGTCACTTCACCGGTTGTTTTATCCCCACACCACACCGGAGTACAACCAAGCTAAGACTGCTTGGATTCATCGTGAAAACAAGATTGAAAAAAATAAAAACAATTCAAATAAAGGCTCAATAAGAACGATTATCGCTCTTATGTCTATTGTCCCGTGATATCTATTATTATTTACTTTATTATATTTAATGCTTAGAATATTGTATTGGCAGGTGACGCCATAATGAAATATAGGGTAAAGTCACCAGTAATCAGCCAGAGACCAGTTGTCGATCATGTATGAGTGCGAGGAGTGCGAAATATATATTTCGTACTCTTCCTACTCATACAAAGTATACGCAGTCCTATTGGACAAAACAATACTTAAATAAATAAATATCATTGTAGTTACTTAAAAAAAAAGACATATTTTTAAATCAACCATTGTAATACTAGCCTTACAAAGGTTGAGATAGGCTTAGCGCGCACACAGAAACATTGTGGCAGGTTAGAATGAAAAGAATAGGAATATCTCAAATACACATTCAACTCTCATAGAAATGTCCCAACTAGCTTTACATAGTATAAAACAAAGTCGCTTCTCGCCCGTCTGTCCCTCTGTATGTTCCTACACTTCATCATCATCAGCCTATACTAGTCCAATGCTGGACGTAGGCCTCTCCCATTGCACGCCACCGAGAGCAGCCACTATGCCTATATGCCCCCTTTTTTGTTATTTGATGTAATAGCGGTTATGACAGTCCAAATAAACGTAATAAAATGATATTTGATCGTCATAATAGGACAATTTAAGCTTCCGGCCAATCGCCAGAAAAAAAAACACCTAAACTTTAGATAATTAACCTTAAATCTATTTTATCCCCTTATAGGTCTATGGACGAAAGCGTGCTAATTAGTGGACAAACACGAACGCACTTAGCCACCTGATGTATTTTTTAGGTCCTAGTTAAGCTACTCAGAGCCCAGCACCTCCATTCCCATACAAGACAAACACGATATTGAAGTTCTGGGCACTCGACGCGTTAAAGAAAAGTCAATAGCATTAGTAAGGCAGAAAACAAAAGCAAAAGTGAGATTAAGAAAAAGATAAAAATGAGCTCCTAAACCTGTGGCGCTTGCATCGGTAAAGATCGTTCATTTGTGGAAGAATGGGTGTATAGGATGACAAATATTTTAATGTGTTCTTGTGCACGATCAAGTTTTTTCCTAATTTAATTTTGTATTGATCCTTTTTGGGAACGTTATATTAGTATAGCTTCTGCCTGCGACTTCGTTCGCAATTTCAATTACCATTATTCTCTCGGAATCTATTGAATTAATTTTGTGTTAATCATATCAAGTTTCATCCAGATCCGTCCAGTGTTGCTGCGTGAAGGAGTAACAAGCTAATACACAAACATTAGCATTTATAATATGATTAGGATAGTAGGAAATCTAACTCAACCTTTTCTATGCATCGGACTCAGGTTAAGTATTAAACTAAAGACAGCTGAATTGGAGAAATCAAGCATTAGTATTAAATAAATAAATGCCGCCTTCATACGCTTAGAGTTAGTTCCTCGCTACTGCGCAAATAATTCCCTTTGGGTTTATGTTCGAAAAATCCTTACTTAATGCATCTCTTAGGTACTCAAGGAATATTCCATCCAAATTTGTAGTAACTAGGTTCAGTGATTTAATATGTGAATTATTTGTATATGCAAGAGAGAGAAGTTTCAATTCAAATTTCTTCTTCTTTTGGTGCCTCTTCATTTACTGAAGGTTAGTAGCCAGCTCTGTAAATTTGGTCCTGTCCAGAGCGAGAATGACTTGTTTAACTATTTTGATGCCAGTTCCCCAACTGAAGTTCCGGAGCCATGAAGTCGTCCTTCCGACTCTTTTTGACGGTATAGGGTAAATATCGCTGAGACGTTGTGTCAAAGATAAATGAATCACTGTTTGTATTTATTTTATAATTTATAACTGAATACCAAAAAAAATAATTAATTAATGTAGGTACAATATTACCAAGACACGAGTACTCGTGTTTGGTTCTTCTGGAAAATATCTGGAGAATGATCTAAGGATCGATATCGGAATAGAATGTAATAAATTTGAATTTTGGAAGATTTAGATCGAAATGTAAGAGTGGCCAGGAACGCAAACAAAAGAGGTTGTAACAACCTCGTTACATCTTCACTCCGCTTCCAAATTTACATACATACATACATAAACTCACGCCTTCATTCCCAGAGTGGGGTAGGCAGAGCTAAAGAATTACCAAACAAGTCTTAAAACTTCTTGATAATTCTGTAACCACATTTTGCACAAGTAGGCTAAGATGTTTCCCAGTGTATATTAGTGACAGGTGGCCAGCCCATCGCCTAACAGTACTGCAAGCCTTTATTCCCTTAGTCGCCTCTTATGACATCCACGGGAAGACATGGAGTGGTACTATTCTAACCCGCCAACCAAATTTAAGATCACTTTTACAGTAACCAAGTACCGTTTCGCAATTTTAAATTGTGACCATCGGAAATTAAATCTCAAGTTTCCTGCCTCCAATGATCTAATGACTGCATCATTGGATATCCTGATGATTTCCGTAATTGTATTCGTGGTCATTGAAACGGTTTACTTTTGCATCAGCGTCTTATTAAGCCTGATGCATTAGGAGTGGGTCTTAGGCAATTCAGTTCTACTTTGCCCATTAAAAACTAATCCATCAGAATTTAGAATTGTTTCCATTGATACGTCCGTTAATATTTTAATTAGGTAGAAGAGCATACAGTAAAAGTACGAGTTTATTGCAGAATCTCTGGCTTGAACAACTTTAACAAAAAGTAAGCTGAAGATCTAAGATTCCGTGCAGCATTGAGACAGTGGTAAATACAGAGGATCAAGCTCCCAAGATAAACATTTGCAGTTAAATGTTAAATGTTTGCAATAAATCAGGACTGAAGAGTTGATGTATATTTAGTCCAAAGGCTTAGCCTAAACTTTGAGACATTGATCGTTACTGAGTATATAGTTAGAAAGACAAACAGAAGGATTGTTGACGAAAGTTGACGTATAGCCTCGTTGGGTCTGAATCCCGGTGTGGGGAAAAAATTGTGTGATGAGCGCCAGTACTTGTTTCTTCCTGAGTCTTGAATGTTTTCCTAGTAAGTTATTTAAATTAAATTAAATAAATAAATAAATAAATAAATATCAGGGGACAATCTCACACCAATTGACCTAGTCCCAAACCAAGCTCTAGGCTTGTACTATGGGTACTAGACAACGATATAAATACTTATATAGAGAAATATATACTTAAATACATAGAAAACATCCTCAGGAACAAATATTCGCGCTCATCACACAAATATCTGCCCTTACCGGGATTTGAACCCAGGACCGCTCGCTTCGTAGGCAGGGTCACTAAGAACTAGGCCAGCGCGTCGTCAACCCGTAACCCATAGAACAAGCTAATCTAAGCTATGTTTGGGATTTGATCAATTTGTGTGAGATTGTATGTTTTACACGTAAGAGTTAGTTTGACTACAGAACCCTGAAAAGGTCAATAAATTTGACGGACAACAACGTACACACGCACGCCCGGTCGAGTAAACTATAATCTCGAAACTGGTCCATAATCTCATCAAGTGATGCAAGTAACGACAAATCGGTATGCAGTACCGACCTGTACATTTAGCGACACAGCTTATCGAGCTTGTGATCCTTATGTGTAGGGGTTAGGGTTCACATTTGGCCGGTGAAATGTGGTTGTCTGTACAGCAAGCACGGTTTAAGTTGATAAGATTAGTGAAATTGTTTATTTAGTTACTTGCTTTTAGGTAATTCCAGTAGAGTTGTTTTCTATCGCAACTGCAAGCTCTAAGATGTAATACTGCCCTCCTAAGCTAATACGCAGTAAGTCAGATAAAACTCCTGTAGCAATATCAACCTTGTTACTAAGAGAAGAGATCTAAAACTGGTTTGTTTATTGATTTTGGGATACTTACTTATTTGCTTAGAAGGGCAGAATAGACACAGTAGGTATAAAGAGTAGTTTGACTTGAAACAGATGTATATCGAACGGCTTGTATGTGTGCGTGCCTTGACGGTACGCGCCGGGGTCACAACAAGCAAACTCAATAGGACGGACCGAGCCGGTATAATCGGGGCCGCGCCGTCAACGCGTTTGGTGTTTGCGTATTTAATATTGAGCGACATCGACGCAACCCTAGCAACCGAGTAGCAATAGGTAACAGAAACTGCTACACAACCGGAGACCAGCTACTTTTATATCTATACTTTGGCATAACTAGAGAGTAAGTATAGCCGGGGAACAGACATTAGAGTCTAGACATTTGGAGAGTGTCAGTGGCGTTGGAACGATAAGCATTATTTATGTCGATAGCGTCGACAGTGTCGAGATCGAGTTTCGGGTTTCAAGTGTCACTTATCGTCGGTGATACTGCAAAACTGCGTAACTAACAAATTTACGATAGAGCCAAATAAACCTTACTGTGTTATTAAAAAGGTGCATTTTGCTCTTTATTTAAAATGTTACTTACGCCGTTTTGCAGTTTAAACGACGTTATTATTCCCTGTCATTCTCTAAGGGCCTAGTAAGTATTTTATTGCATTGTATCCGTTACCTTTATTAACCTTCATCATTATTCGCAAGACGTCCACTGCTGGACAAAGGCCTTCCCAAGGTTTTCCACAACGATCGTTCCTCTGCTGCTGTCATTCAGTAGTTTCCCGCGACCTTCATCAGTCAGTCCACCTTGTAGAAGGCCGGCCCTAACCCTACAGGTACTTAATACGTCTATACTCTTCAACACCACTGTTCGAGGTCGAAATTAGAACGAAATAGTTAAGTACGTTTGATAAACGTATCATTTCGCAAAAACGTGTTTGTGTTTAAACCATTACATATAGGGTAAAGGCACCAGTGGTCAGCCAGAGAACAGTAGTCGACCTTATAATGAGTGCGAGGAGTGGGAAATATATATTTCGTACTCTTCCCACTCATACGAAGTATAGGCAGAGGCTGAGTACAGGTTTCTGACTGAACACTGGTGACTTTACCCTACATTACCTATTAATTATTTAAATTCGGTTAGGTGAGATTTTTGACCACATAAAATTGTAAAATAAAGCGACGGGTATTATTTCTTTGGGAAGGTTACAAGAACATAACAGAATGAATCGTTCCAATGCCCAAAGGAAAGTAAAAACTAGTCCTAAACGACAAATGGTCAATAAAAAGGGCAATTTGTATATATAATATTCACCGGTGAAAGTGTTTTCACGGTCGGCCGGTAAACTTTTGTTTTCACTGATGGCCGGAAACTAGTTTCACTAAATAAATAAAACGCTAATAAATCTATGCAAATAAAGCGAGAACAGGTTTGGGCGTCAAAACAGCGGCTTTTGTCGTTTGGTTTTTTTATTACTAGCATAGAGGCATTTCGTCTTAGTCCTCAGATTTCGCAATGCATTTGCGGTCTTAAGATTGTAGTCTCGAAAATGTAGTCCTGAGAATGCAAATGTGTATGGGTACTACAAGATTAAAGCTTATTTATTTTTATTTTTATATCAATTTGACGAGAGAGAGAGGGGAACCTATATAATCAACTGCATTACTGGAGTGCTTGCATGTTCAATGATATTTTTATCTGTTTTAACTCATTGTTGTAGGTAGTTACAGTCATCATCATTATCATCATGTCAGCCGAAAGACGTCCACTGCTTGACATAGGCCTCCCCCAAGGCTCTGCACTCAGACCGGTCTTGTGCTTTACGCATCCACCGCGTTCCCGCGATCTTCACAAGGTCGTCACTCCATCTTGTTGGAGGCCTACCACCGACAGCTCGTTTCCCGGTCCGCGGACGCCACTCAAGAACCTTCTGACCCCATCGGCCATCAGTCCTGCGAGCGATGTGGTATAAGAGCGTGTTAGATATTTTTGCGTCCAATAATTTTGCATAATATAATATTGCTGGTGACTGTACACTTAAAAAAACACCATCCTATAAACTTCTAATAAAAACTGACCACGTCATGTCCACAAACCTAAGCGACCTCATTGCCCATTAGTGATGTGTGCGGATTGACCCCTGTTTCATACGAGCAGCCACACTAACAAGGGTCAAGCTAAAATGGGCGCACACAAGCACTCCTCTTGCTTTTAGCGAGGGGTGCAATGCAATCAATAGGGTAGTCATAAAACTGGGCAGAGGTTTGCTTAACCCGTTTACTGCTTGGAACTCGATATCAAGTTCATTTTGTGATAGTAAGTAAGTGGTCCATCAGTTGGTACGTAATTACAGAGTTGTACACATTTCGCCAGTAGATGGCATGCAAAAAATTAAAGGCATCACTACATAGTATAAAACAAAGTCGCTTGCGCTGTCTGTCCCTATGTATGCTTAAATCTTTAAAACTACGCAACGGATTTTGATGCGGTTTTTTTTAATAGATAGAGTGATTCTTAAGGAAGGTTTATATGTATAATACATTCCACGCGGGCGAAGCCGCGGGCGGGTCGCTAGTTATAATTATAAATTAAATCTATACAATAAATTAATAATTTCATGAATTATTTAAAGGATGTCAATATGTTAATTAATATACTCATTTGTCAAAATTACTACTTAAATAAGTGAAACCCTATACATTATTATTATTGTTTTTGTTAATTTTTGTGCAAACTTGTATGTATCCAACCAATGCCTTGTCCTTACTCATCTATTTCAGGGTTAGCTGGAAGAGATCCCATTTAGGGATCAGTTCGCCTTTGTACATTATTTTTTAAATTAATATTGTAATGTTTATATTTTTGTGCAATAGAGTTTACATACATACATACACTCTTGGGTAAGCCAATTTATTTAGTACATTTTTAAATTTGGTCAGTGCTAGGTCTTTTATTTCGTTTTGCAATCTTTTAACAAGTAGGTACCTTTTATTTTTCTATTCGTCGTACCTAATATATCGGGGGAACAAGTCGTCATTTGTCTTAAGTCTAAACTAAAAGGCCCCTTCTACCTTACGGTTCGTGCTCTTATAGTTTTTTTAGGGCAAAAAGAAGGCAAACGAGCACACAGTCCCTGATGGTAAGTGGAACCCATAGGCATTTGCATTCTTAAGATTGCAATCTTCAGACTGCAATCCTAAGACTGCCAATGCAAAACATGGAATACCTCATTGCTATTGATTCCATCGGTTGTCTTATCACACTGGAACACAGCAATGCGACCATGCTGCTTTTTGGTAGGGTAAAGAATACCGGACCGGGAGAAGAGCTGTAGGTAGGCCTCTAACAAGGGAACGCGGTGAATGCGAGAAGCACAAGACCGGTCTGAGTGGAGAGCCTTGGGGGAGGCCTATGTCCAGCAGTGGACGTCTTTCGGCTGAAATGATGATGATGTTGATGAAAGAATAAGATAGGGATAGGGATCCGGACAGACCTTGGGTAGCGTTATTGCGTAACCAAACCAGTTTACCTTTCCACAACAGCTTATAGTTCGGTTAATTGGTTTTTATTACTTTTAATTATGTGTAAGCACTTTTTTAATCAACTAACCGCCATTCCCCTGCATAATAGCATTTTACGGTTAAGGTATTAGTGAAAATAGCGAAACTAATTTTAGAATAACGACGTATTTTTAGGTGCGACCGGTTTTGAACGCGGATTTAGTAAATCGTAAATAACTGGCCACTTAAGAAAGTGTCATTTAACAAGCCATCAAATTTATTTATAGACGCATTTGTTCAGAACTCCGGTAGTAATTGAGGATCTAGGTTTTCTAGTTTAATCGCAAATATATCTACATAATTATCTCTTGCTTACACATCTTATTGCAGTGGCCAGTAATGGGCGATTTACCCACGTGCTGACGACTAGTCAGACTAGACAGATTTCTGAAACATTACAAAACTTTCCTTAACTGCGAAAATTACAGCTTCTGAAAATTACATAATTAGATGTAAATGATTCTGACACAAGTAAATTTCATTTACATTTCATGAAAGTTTCCGTTACTTACGTTGCATTAGAAAACTTTAGTAATTTTCAGAAATTAAACGATTTTATTTTGGTAACTTTCAAAATATTACATGAAGTTTAAGATGAAAGTTTCACTTTTGAATCTTTCAGAATAATGCAGAAATTTAAGTGAGAGTTTCACTTTTGAAACTTTCAAGCCACCACACAAGTCACTACTCACGACGGGGTTAGGTTAGTAGAAAGTACCACCCTACGAAACTAGCGGTCTTGGGTTTCATTTGCAAGGGCAAAATATTTGTGTGATGAACTTGCTGTTAACTATCTAATCGTTTGTTAAGTGGTTAAAGTCATTTGGAGAAATTGGTAGGTACATAATGTTAATCAATATTAATCGACTGTTAGTTTATACATTTTGACAGCTGTTAACGCTCCAATCTTCTGTTAAGTGGTTAACATCGATTGGTGGAATTGGAACTAAATGTTAATCAATGTTAATCGACTGTTAGTTTAGACATTTTGACAGCTGTTAACACTCTAATCTTGTCTGTTAAGTTGTTAACGTGATTAGTTGAAATTCGTACTAAATCTCAGCCAGGGAAATTACTAGCACAGAGGCAACACATCTTAATCCTCAGGGTTGAATCTTCCTCGGACATGGAATGGTCCTTGGGCATTAGATCCCACTACCCGTTAGCTGGCCTGCGAGCCATTTTGCTTGTGCCGTTACTAAATAATGGTTAGGTACTTCAAAGGGAAGCAATTCCCTTCCATTTATTCTTTTCCGCGTTTTCTCTTCACTAATCCTAAATTTTTCCTCATTTTGTTGGGTTTGGAAAAATGCCTTATAAACAGATTTATAAACAAACTCAAAGGACTTAATTATAAAATGAAAATATCAGTAACCCTGACATACTACATTACACGTTCTTAAATACATCTGTATTTTAATAGATCAAGCCTTTAATCATTCGCAAGTTAATTTTAAAGGATCACACAATCACGACAAATAAAAAATAAGACTAAATTATAACAAGCACAAAGACAAAGAAAGGTAAGAGGTGCTTCAGTCGGTAATTAAATCTAAATTAAGTATAAAAGCAGTCAATCGGAAGACAATTTCCTAACTCAATAATTACTTGTAGCTCGGAAATTACGTCTTAACGAGAAACAATAAAACTGCACAAAGGCGAAGTACTGCTACAAACAGCGATCAGGGTCTGCAGTATAGCTCAAGCTGGTTCTATACATGGGTCAAGTAACATTGGCTATCTTAGGTTATAAATACGTTGACCTGGGTTTTGAGGTGTGTGACAATATAACATTTCAAAACATTCTAATCATAATACTATCTTTTTTCTTCAGTACAGACTACAAAAAGATCACCTTATTGCATTGTAATTAAGTTCATTTAGAAAAAGCAGGAAGGTTTCTTCCGAAGTTTCTAAATTTCATGCTATCCCTATTGAAACATTAAATAGTTTGTATGGGTGTTTGTCTTTCATTCAATCCCGCAATAACAGTTAAACTAATTTGGATTCAAATCCGGCAACAGATAGCTCACGTCCAAATACAAAAAGAGAAAAAAAAATGGTTTCCGAGGACAAAACTACAAATTCAACAGTACATTCGCTGGCAAAAACATATAAGTAAGTAAGTACATTAGGTAATTACATGAAAACTCCAAATTCTGGAAAAACATGAAATGTAGTTAAATTAAAAAAACCCTACAAATTTCTCCTTACGTCATTCTCAGCAGGTTGTAGACAAGTTTAGGACTTGACGCATAGCCAGACATATCATGTCATGGCTCAATTGTTTTCACATGGCGTCTGTAAACGTATGTGTACTCAAGTACATATAGATAAAAACATTGCAACTGACACACATAAAGGGGTCTTGGGTTTGCTGTCTTCAGATTAACGACACGTAGCCTAGTTGGCCGTGACCCTGCCTGCCAGCATGCGGTCCCGGGATCAAATCCTACGCAGATGAGCGCGATTTTTTTTTGTATTTAAGTATAAATTCCTCTATACATATAAGTATTTATATCGTTGTCTAGTACCCATAGTACAAGCCTGGTGCTCAGTTTGAGACTGGGTCAATTGGTGTGACATAGTCCCTTGATATTTGTTTAATGGCCTCTGAGCTCACTTAGCTTATCAGGTGTCTTGTACGTTTACGTACCTTTTTCAAGAAATAAAAAAATGGGACCGTGACTATGCTTCTGAATTGTTTTATCTACATTGTGTTTCAGGGAAGCATCATTGAGGATTCACCGTCGCGTGTCAGCTAAAGATTTCGTGTAACATTGGGCCTTTTCACGAAATGATGGAGGGAAGGATAGAAACGGCATTTTTTAACGCTGAGGTAAATTAGCTTTGCTTATAATTGTAACATACTTTGTTTTATACTAAAACTGGGACTTAATCGCGTAGAAAAATAAACATTCACCTCGATGTTTCGACCGTGTTACAACCGTGGTCACCAGAAGACTGTAGTGGAGGATGTTCGTCTGCCATGGATGCGTGTTTTTCGATCTACCCGCACTTGGTCCTGTTTTTCTTTATTCGGAATGTCATCATACCGACACAAAACTCACAACATCGAACGAATAATCCGAAGACACATTCCCAGAACTGGGCAGAAGCGCGTGGAGCTGACCCCGTGTGCTTCTGTTTGGTCCGTTAGAGAAAATACTCTTTTACCGAACAATTGACAACAATTCATTTTTTGCTAAGGTAGTAAAATAAAATACCGTTTCTTGATTTTGCACTGCTGATTACAGTAAAAATATCTTTGGATTTTTTTATGCAGTACTTTTTTTTATATTTAGGAAAAACAGTAAAAAAGTTGGATTGTGAATGTTAGGAATACACTTATAGTGCCCTTAGTCCATTTATTACCAAAGGAATTCAAAAAAATATAAAACTGTCATGTTCATTTTTTATCTGTCTGACGGATTACTTGATTCTAACGACACGCTTTCGATTCTACGCATAATAGTTTATTTATTTTAATGGCGTCTACAAATTACGTAATTAATTAAATTACGCAAAATAACAAATTTATGAACGAACGGCAGCGAATGATTGACAAGTGAGTGACATTACGTGACACATGTTACTTTTTTTATTTTATATCAGGCTAATATCACGACATCAGTATTCCTAACTTTGTATATACGGTCTTTTTAATGACTATTTCTTTAATAAATTATTAACGACGAATTTAAGTTAAATAAAGAAAAACCAAGAAATACGGGTAGTCTAATTTTTAATCAGCTATTATAAACGCGAAAAAACAATAATGCTTTTTTTTTGAAATGTTGTCAATTGTCTTTACGTGTGACATAAATGGACTTAATTCCCTAATAAGTGCATGGGAGTGTCTATAAATAACTTGACTTTGGTGAAATACAAAAAGCCATCAATTAAAATTAGAATTAGACACATTTCTAGCTTATTTTCTGATGACTGGATTCCACGTAGTGCCCATTTTCTCTGTTCAAATGTAGATGCTTTCTGATTTCAGGCTTCACGTACCATTTGGTAACTTCATGTTACTTTAACTTCTTAATATTTAGTGGGCTCTATTGGCACACTCGATTATGATACAAAACAAAATATGGCGTATATAGGTTATACCTGTGACAACGTGTCCACTAACAATGAAAAACAAAGCAGCTAGGATAAGTACGTTCAATCTATGGTTGGCCAGTTTTATTTTTTGGAAATTTTACTCAAAGCTTTAGACTTGTGGGAGGACCTTGTGCAGGATCCGTCCGGGTTGCTACCACCATCTTATCCATTAACTTACCGCCAAGCAGCAGTGTTTGCATTGTCGTGTTCCGGTTTGGGGAAAAGACTGCCGGTGAAATGACTAGCATAGAGGCATTCCATCTTAGTCCTCAGGGTTGGCAGTGCATTTGCAGTCATGTGAATGCGAATGTCTATGGGTCACAGTTTCCACTTACCATCAGGTGGCCTGTGTGCTCGTTTGCCTTCCTATGGCATAAAAAAATATATTTTCGTTTGAATGAAAATTCAGGCAAGGGCTACAAACATGTATACATTACAAATTCTGAAAGTAACGTCATCATCATCATCATTTGAGCCGAAAGACGTCCCCTGGAGGACATAGGCTTCCCCAAGGGTTACTACAAGGAACCGTTCCTGCGCTGCGTCAAATATCCATATCCAAAACCTTAGTCAGTCGGTATATAAGGTATAAAGACCTTTTTTCTACGGCAGTATTTTTTATGTGTGTGTGATGAATTTTTAATAATTCCGTTTTTGTATACGTGGCAACAGATTTAAATTTTCTGTACAATTTTGTTTTTAGAACCACGCATCTATTCCTTTACAGTATCTAAGGCGTCGCCCATTTTTCAGCTATTTTGGGCTCTACAGTGTCAAGGCCGTAAATAAAAAATATTTTCGACAGACTTCTTTATTTTAAACCCAAATGACATACAAATAAGGGTGGAAATAGTATATTGAATTTAGGGTGCGACAGAACAAACAAACAATGTGACATATGAATGGTTTTAGTGACATCTTGAATATAGTAGCTTCCGAATTCAAAAGGCCTTAAGCCACAAACCGAATATTTTGTAAACAACGTTGCTCTCTTGAAATTAAGATTGAGTCTTTAATGATATCCTAAATTTAAGTTAAACTGTTTTCTTCTTGACTTTTTTGGTGTTTTACATAATATTACTGTTAACTGTCTCCATTATTGTTTACGGTCTTTGTTGAAATGATATTTAAAATAAGTAAATATTATATTCTAATATTAGTCTGACGACTAGGTTAAAGCCGCGATTAGTTTTTACTGAACTGTAAACTGTCAGTTTAAGCTGAGCGTGAGAAGAATTAACACTGTCAGTTTTTACACTAGGCGAGTTTTGAATGATCGTTTAAAAAAAACAGAATGACGGCATTTGTTAAAAAAAAATATGAAATTCAAAGTCAGAAATAACACACCTTTTCCAACTGAACACTATTTATAAACTATTCCAACGAAGAACCGCTAAATTTATCCTCCCTTCATTTAGCGGTGAAACTTCGCGAACTTCGTAATTGCAGTTTTGAATTTATTCGCAGGAACAACAATAATTAGTGCATTCCGTGACACAACGCGATTTGGCCTATGCGGTGACTGTCTCTCTGACTCAATACAAAACGTCACAAATACCAACCTTGTACTAAAGACTTTTCACCGTAAATGAAAGGAAAAAGTCTTATTTCTCGGTGGAAATATTAGTTTGCTTAGTTTTATTTAGATAAAGCGGATTTAAAGTTAATATTTAGCGCTACATAGTCAAAAGGGATAGCGTTTTGGTGCTGATTACTATGGCGAAATGACAGTTATTAATGGAGGAATATTAAATATAGTTAGTTGTTCTACTGAGCTTTGATTTTGATTGTAATGAAGGAAACGTGTTACATGTATTATTGATAATGCCAATGAGACTTTTCGTATATTAATGTATCCACTATTATTATAGCTTTATTACCTACGTAATCCCAAAAAGAGACCGGAATAAAAAAAAAAACGATTAAATGCAAGTTGGATTAGCACGCAAATGGTTCCATATCATTCTTATAATTATGAGGGACCCCTTTTATATTTTTTTCTTGTAGCGTTAAAGCAGCATTAGTAATGCATACTCTTTTAAAAGCTCGCTGACAGACAGACAGATAGACAGACAGACTGAAAGCGGAGGCTTAGTAATAAGGTTCCGTTGGCACCCTTGGGGTACGAAACTCTAAAAAGATGAATAAATGAGGCCATGCCAAAAATATATGAAAACTGCAACTAACATTAAATCTTACATCATCATCACGAGCATCTATTTGTCCAGTATTGAACACATGCCCCCCCAAATTTCCTCCATGTATTCTTAGATGACGTCTCTCTTCTCCACTTCCTACCGGCTGCAAATAATAATAAAATCAATATTATTTTTTAAAATCTTACATAATTATTCTAAATCATTATCATGTTCGCTTTGCCACTGCACCCAAAAAGCACATCTCCTTGGTAATTCAAGTCGTATGGTAATGTAGAATAAGTACTGCGTATATATAGAAACTATTGCGGCGTAAGCTTTTCTGAGAAGCAGCACAATCATTATTTAGCAATAGCACATTTAATGAGACGATCCATTATAAGCTTAAAATGTCAAATGTATACGACAATCTTGACCCTTTTTGCAGTATTTTAAAGGTTACCTTAGAGATACAAAGTGATGTATTTGCAATTATTTGACTATTCAGTTTGCTAGCATCCGATTCTCATACTACGAGTATATCTATCTCTTGTTTTGTCCTATTAGATACTGAAAAGCTTATCTGTCTTGAATTTTGCTATCTCAAAAAAACTTATTTGATGTCAGATAAAAAAAGGAATGGACTAGTAACTGATAATTGAGATAACCTATATTTTTAACTGTAGATAGAATATTGCAATCGGTTATTAGTAGTCCCACTTATCGACTGCGCGGTCAGAGGTTACGAGATCAACGTCTACTAGACTTAGATATTAAGACTACTTATTAGATTATTTATAAACGTATTAA
Organism: Acleris emargana; assembly: GCA_927399475.2. NCBI lineage: Eukaryota > Metazoa > Arthropoda > Insecta > Lepidoptera > Tortricidae > Acleris > Acleris emargana. Next base: position 6,026,144 of record OV656858.1, read on the forward strand.
ATAATAAATAAATAAATAGCAATGGATAATCACACGCAAATTTACCTCGTCTCAAACTAAGTTCAAGGCTTGTACTATTTATTTATGCGTACATACAAGTAGCTTTTACCAACCTGAAGTCATTTTTGCACAGTAGGGGTCTATTGTGCAAAAATGACCTATCGACATTTATTAGGAAACTATCGTTCGATTGATTCATTAAACTGCGAGAACGAAAAATTAAAAAAAAACATATTTATAATATAAACAAAGACAATAATTAAAATAATCAAATCACATAATTAACATTGGCAAACTACCTGAAAGCGTGGCATTTATAACAAAAGCCTTGAACACAAAAAGCCCATGGTCACGCGCCCCTGACATTGCCATTATCCGCCACCACCATCACGCGATGATTAGCCGAAACATTATCTGGTTTTGTCATAATTTAGGGATAATGGGTGTTTATAAATTAGATTTGTGTTTATAGCAAAGGTCATTGTTGACGACCCCTGGCTTTTAGCTTATAGCTACCCTTGGGGCACAGTATAAATATCATAGTAGCGCGTCTCCCTCTTAGACTCCCTTTAGGAGTTTCTGTTACTTATTGCCACTCGGGCGCTAGAGTTACGACGATGCGCGTCGCTTGATACTTTATACGCACGCTTGGGTCGTCCTGTTGAGTTTGCTTGTGGCGGCTCGCGGCGCGTACGGTCGAGGCACGCACACATGCAAGCCGCACGATATCGTAGATGATACTGCAAAACCACGTAACTAACAAATTTATGATAGAGCAAAATAAACCTTACTGTCTTATTAAAAAGGTACATTTTGCTCTTTATTTAAAATGTTACTTACGCGGTTTTGCAGTTTCACCGACGATATTCCTTTGTTTCAAGATGAACTACTGTTAATATTGTGCTTTGACTTTGATCACGGCTGTGTTTATTTCTAAATATAGGCAGAAGCTTTAGGTTTAATTGAATTTTATATTTAACGGTAGATATGTTTCTTTTTGCAGTGATTTGGCAATCGAACAGACTGCCTACCTGTGGCTCTAGTCAAGATGCATTCCGCTAACTAGCGTTTTCATTCGTTTCGTTTTTAAACCAATGGCGTCACGTGACTTTTCGTATCACGCGATCTACCAGTGACGCGATTGGTTTAAAATAACGAATAAAAACGCTAGTTAGCGGAATGCATCTCGGCTAGGGACTCTGATGTTTCGTTCTCATATTTATATTTACATACATACATACACATACATACCTTCACGCCTGTAATCCCAGAGTGGGGTAGGCAGAGCTACAGAATTACAACTTCAAAAAGTTCTTGACATTTCAGTAACCACAATTTGCACAAATAGGCTAAGATGTTTACCAGCGTATTAGTGACAGGTTGCAAGCCCATCGCCTAACAGTACTACAAGCCTTTATTCCCTTAGTCGCCTCTTACGACTTCCACGGGAAGACGTGGAGTGGCACTATTCTAACCCGGCAACCACACGGCAATATTTATATTTAAATAGTTCAATGTGCACTTTCCACTGAGAGTAAACTCAATAGCATGCTAAGATTAATTTGTACGAACTTTAAGAATTGTTTATTTCTGGATACACTGACATCATTACCTTATGACAGGAAATATCTACCCTCTTTATGCCTTAAAATAAATACATATATTGATACATTATACTACAACAACAAGTTCCTTACCTTCAAATCTAAAACAAAACGCTGCGTTACCCAGCAAAACCCAAAAAACAATATAGTCATGTACAAAACAGGTACAATTCCCTACTATTTTAAGAAAATGGCAGAAGAAAAAAATACGGTAAAAAATGATTTCTCGTTGTCGAAACACTTTGCTAAAAAAGAAAAGACCATATTAGATTATTTTCCTACACTAGAAAGGTCAGTAAAAAATACTGAACAAAAAGACAAGCCTCAAAATGAACAACATTTTTTTCGTTCCAAATTGCACAAATGAATTGTTTATATTTCATCAGAATATTGCAGGGCTATTAAGTAAACGGGACATGATAGAAATTGCTTTACACGACTTTTCGGAAGCGAATATAGAAGTAGGAATAGTATGCTTAACCGAAACATTTATTAGGGCAGGTGAAGAAATAAATGTTAGTATCAGCAATTTCCGAGTTGCTGACTGGTACTCTAGAAAGCATCAGAAAAGAGGGGGAGTTTGTATTATGTGTAAAAATCATCTAGACTTCAAGCTCCTCCATTGTCTAAAAGAGTTGCAAACTGACTACACCTTTGAGTGTTGTGGAATTGAAATAACCAACTTAAACATTATAATTGTCTGCTTGTATAGAACTCCAACTTCATGCCCTAAAGCTTTCTTAAGTAGATTAGACCTTCTTTTAAACAAATTGCGACCACAAACAAGAAAAAAAATCATACTGACTGGCGACTTTAATATCGATATACTTAAAAACTCTAACGCAGCGCTAGAATACCGAAGAATACTGCAAAACTATAATTACCTCATACATATAAACAAACCGACGAGAAACAACGCCTGTTTAGATCAGATTATAAGTAACATACCAGAAGCAAGGGGTGAGCTTCATGCACTTGGCCTATCTGATCATAATACTGCTCAGCTGCTGATTGTCCCTGGTGTTTGTAAAAATTATATTAATTCTCATAAGCATGTTACGAAACGTGATTACAGTAATGAAAATGTCAATAAATTTTATAAGTGTCTATGCAAAATGACATGGCACGATGTCCTTAATGAAGCCGACCTAGATCGGGCTTTTAACTGTTTTCATGATTATTTAACTATGTTTTTTGATCTTTGCTTCCCCTTTCAGCGCATAAAAAATAAAAATAAACCTGACAAACTTTATTGGCTTACTAAAGGCATCAAAAAAGCATCGTACACTAAACGTCACCTACGATTCAAATATTATACAAACCGTAATAAGCTAAACAAAAGTATTTATCTTAATTACCTTAAAATATATAAAAAGTGCATTCACTCTGCTCAAAAAATATCCAACACGAAATACATCAATTCGTCAAAAAACATTTGTAAAGCCACGTGGAACATTATAAAAAAAAACACAAGTAATAAACCTACTAAGCGCAAAGATATTAGCCAAATTAAGATCCAGGGAGAGACAATTACTGATCCAAAACAAATGGCAGACATGTTCAATGAACATTTTATAGGATTGACAAATGACAGTCAGAGATATATCACAAAAAATATTTACAAACAAAAGATCAACCAACAAACGTGTAACATGTTTCTTTTTCCTACTGATGAGTTGGAGATCTTAAAAATAATCATTTCCCTAAATAATACGTCATCAGTAGGTTTCGATGGTATCAGTACGAAAATCTTAAAGCAAACTGCAGACGTCCTAGCGCCTATTTTGAGCTATTTAATAAATTTGTCTTTTGCTAATGGAATCTTTCCAAAGCGCTTAAAGCTTTCCGTAGTGAAACCGATTCATAAAAAAGGGGATAGTGAGATCATTGACAATTATAGACCCATTTCTTTAATACCTGTGCTTTCTAAGATCATCGAGAAGGTTATGTATGGAAGAATCTATAGTTTTCTAACAAAATATGAAATACTCGCTACTCAACAGAATGGCTTTCAAAAAGGAAAATCTACATCTTTAGCAGCTTTTAACCTTGTCAAATGCGTGACAGAAAATTTAGATAACAAAGTACCATCGTCCGTAGTATTTTTTGACATGTCTAAAGCCTTCGACTTTGTTTCTCATGATTTGCTACTACACAAGTGTGAAATGTATGGTATTCGCGGAACCACAAACAACTGGTTGAGAAGCTATCTTTGTGGGAGACACCAACTAGTTGAATTAAACAATACTTCATTACACGCAGAAGAGACTACTTATCGTTCGAGTACCAAATCAAATAAAGCGGGCGTTCCGCAGGGTAGCATCTTAGGCCCTTTGCTATTCTTATTATATATTAACGATCTGCCACTAGTAACGCGCCAACATTGTTCTTTATTTGCTGACGACATATCAGTTGTGATTTCAGGCAAAAATAAAGATAAATATAACGACGATATAAACAATACAGTTAAAAATATTATACACTGGCTTAACGATAATAATCTTGAAGTAAACCTTAATAAAACTACTTACATACAATTTACTAATAGACATGGAATCAAGCAGGACATCGTAGTGAAATATAAAAATCAAATAATAATGGAATCAAACGAAGTAAAATTTCTGGGTATAAAAATAGATAGCAAGTGTTCCTGGAAACAACACATTCAATTAATAGGAAGTAAAATAAATCGCTTCTCATACGCGCTCTGGCGACTCGCAAAAATAACAAACCGAAAAACTGCTTTAAAAGCTTACCACGGTTATGTAGGCTCTATCCTTAGATACGGAATTTTGTTATGGGGAAACTCAGTGGATATAAAAAGAATCCTTATAGGGCAAAAACAGTGCATCCGTGGCATATGCGATGTCTCTCCTATAACTTCATGTAAACCTCTTTTTCAAAGATTGAACCTTTTAACAGTTCCATGTTTATACATTTTTGAAGTTGCTTGCTTTGTCAAAAATCAGCAACATCTTTTTATGGCGAAAAATCAAGCATGTCACTTTAACACGAGATACCCAAACCGATTAGTATTTCCCAAATGTAAAACGGATTTGTATCGTAGGAACTGTTACCCAATGGCAATACAAATCTACAACAAACTACCAAATAGCCTTAAAGAACTACCGATGAATAGATTTAAAGTGAAACTTTTCCAATGGCTGAAACAAAAAACGTATTATTCAATTAAAGAATATCTAAATAACCATTGAAATGTAATTACCGGACTGGCTAAATATTGTTAAAAAATATTGTAATTGGTTTAAAAATATTATTATTGTAATAAAATTATTTATGTAGTGATTTAGATTAAAAATATCTTTAATGTAATAAAATTATTGATGTGTTGTTGCTCAATTAATCTGAATATAATTAAATTAGTTTTTAAGCAAAGCTTTTGCATGCCGATTACGGTTAGATATGTGTTACACCAAATGCTTTATATTAAGACCTACCATACCATATCTAGAGCAAATAAATAAATTTCATTTCATTTCACCATGAAGCCTAGAGAAAACTTGTCAAAATGTATGGAACTGTCATCTGTTCGTGTATTAAAGTTTAAAAAAAAAGAATTTGTCTATCTTTTTCTTCTTTATATATATAATTCTTCTGTCCGTGTGTTGACAGTGAACTCTGCCTAAACGGCTGAACCGATTTGAATGTTTTTTTTTGTGTGTGTTCAAGTGGATTCGAGGATGGTTTAGATTCACAAACAAACCCGGCAGATGGCGCTGCAGTCGGTATCTAGGTTATTCTAATCGCTTGGTATATCATGCAGGACAACGTCTGTCGGATCCACTAGTACAAATTAAAATATTTTCCAGTACCTACGTAAAAAATTAAACATTTTAAATAGACTATTGACCGTTATAACCTTACAATAATACTGATTTTATTCGCCTATAGGTCAAATAGAGGATGTGTTTTTTACAAAAGTCGGTTTTGAATATCTGAACATTTAATTTAGGCATCCTAGGAATCCCTTTATATTTGAAGGACGATGAACAATAGCGCGTTATAAAAACTGTCGTAAAAAAAGTACCCATTCATCTCCGTCGAGCCGGTGGAATAATCTTTGGTTAAGTATAGATAAAAGGGTGGTTAATATTGGATTAAGTGTGGTTAATGGAAAACCAAATTTTGTGCATTTGGTTTTCCTTTCATCCCTACCGTAAAGTGTTCACATTTAAACCGTGTTAATGTTTTTTTATTTGTGACAGTAAATCATTTTTTAATTAATTATTATTTTAATAGCGTTTTTAATGCATACCTCCCCAAATAATTTTTATTTTCACAGCAAATATTTGTTTAAAAAATGGGAAGAAGTTAATTGTACGTACCTACTGCCATTTACAATCATAAACACATAACATGAAAAAAAACTATAATAATCATTTTTTAGACTCTTAAAATGCAATCCCCGATAGACTAAAGCAAAAAAAGCAAGAAAAATCTTCACAAACAGGGGTTTAATATTTTAAGTACCATAACCATTTATTTGATGTATTATATAAGAATGTTGTAGAAAACTGTATTGATTATAAAATTGTAATGAGCACCGCAAAGAAAAAATAATTTTATGATAATTATAGTATGTATGTATTACTTGTAAAAAATAATATTAATATAAAAAAAAACACGAGGATTCGAACCTTGGACCGCGAAGGAATCTTTTGTCGATTGAGAATAAAACTAAAAAAGAGATAAGTATAGACAGCTATCCTCCTCCAAACCAATTTAACAATCGGTTATAAAGATCCAAGTTAACCATTTATCAACCGGGCCCTAAAAAAAAGCCCAAAATTATACACGGGCGTGTCGGCGTATTAGAGCAGGGTGCGACGGACAGACAGCCGAGACGTTATTATTAAGGATTTGAAAGGATTATGGATTCGAATTAGTTTGAAATTGGTTCACGCTTTGTTAAATCGAGGTTAAGTTATTAATAAAATATATAGAGACCAACCGCCTCATTCATAAAGCCACAATAAACTTATTTTTGTTTATGTAGCATTTGTCACTTTCTGTCAAATTCAAGTGTCGCAATGACTGATAAGGACAAAAAAGGCGCTTTTATGATTAAGAGGGTAAATACACTGCACTATTAATTTCATTAGCCGCCTGTTTCACAATCGACAAGTAAACCATATTTGACAGATAAATTTAGCCCTTTCTCTTTCTTACACTTGAAAATAGACAAGGAGAGAGCCAACTTTAAATGACAGATAAATTTACTCGTCAATTGTGAAACAGGCCCTAAGTCACTTTATTTGTTTTTATATATTATCCATATTCGCCTCAAAAATATCTGGCACTTTATCAACTAATTCATTATTTACTGAAAAAATAAATTAACCAATTTCTGCTAATGGTAAAAGAGCTTAAACGCCACATGGTATTTTCTACGTCACAGCTAGTGCTAGACTTAAAAGAAAAAAACACGGTTATAATCAAAATGACGTCATTCCGAAGCAATTATTTTTTTTGTTAATAAATTACAAACATTATTTTTTTGTTAATTTAGTCATTTAGAGGGCCGAAACGTAGTTGAGACCCAATAAGTATGAAATAATAATATGCCATGAATATTTTTTGTAAGAAAACGTCCTGTCATAAAAGTGATGTTTTTTGACGCCTAACCAGACCAAAAAAAATATATTTCCGAGCAGTATTGAGAAAAACCTTTAAATTTATGATAAGTATTTTCTTGTTAAATTACAAAACTAAACTATTGAGTTGCATTTGCATTCAGTTGCAGTTGGAGTTGCAGTAATGCTGAAAGTTTTATCATTGTTTTTGTTTCGCAAAGTTAAAGCGGAAATTATAAATCCTCAGTGAAGGAAACTTGATAAAGTTAGGTATTTTCCTGGAAAATAGAGCAAATGTAGGAAAAATAGTAACAATGCACACGGCTTGGTTTGGCGTAAAATTCGTGGCGTGCAATTATGTTTTAACAAGGAAGTATGCCCGTGGGTTACCAGATTAGAATAGTGCCACTCCATGTCTTCCCGTGGATGTCGTAAGAGGCGACTAAGGGAATAAAGGCTTGTAGTACTGTCAGGCGATGGGCTTGCAACCTGTCACTAATATACACTGGTAAAGATCTCCTAGCCTATTTGTGCAAAATGTTGAAGGCAATTCTGTAGCTCTGCCTACCCCCCTCCCGTATTAAAGGCAGGATGAAACTAAAAAAAAATATTATTTCGAATACAGTTACTGAAAATGTGGTGCTTTCAGGGTTCCTAGTCAATAAGGAACCGTTTTAGTTTCGCTATGTCAGTCTGTCCGTAGGGTTGTAAAAAAACGGTTTTTTTTCTGACTTGAAAAAAAACATGAAAAAAACCGTTTTTTTTTTTGGAGTACGTTTTTTTTCAAAAGTATGAAAACTCAAAATTTGCAAGGCAGTTAATACTTTTATACGGTTGTTTTACTTGTTTTAGACTTTATTTTAACCATTAAACCAATTTAATTTAATAACTTTGATTAATAACAACATAAATGAAACCTATAGTGGGAGTTATCGCAATTTACTGGACTTAGACGAGACAGAAGAGGAACCAGGAAATTCTGATGCTGACCGAACTAGTGTTGATAGTGCTGCTGATAGTGCTGATAGTTCTAGTGAATAGGTTTAAAGTTCTTTTTGCATTTACTAAAAATAGTTTAGTTAAATAAATCACGAAAAACCGTTATTGTGGCATATTTTGGTTCATCTGAAAAAAAACCTAATTTAGAAAAAAAACCATGGTGCCAGGTTTTTTTTCATGGTTTTTTTCATAAATTTGAAAAAAAACATTTGGTTTTTTTTCTATTTGCAACCCTATCTGTCCGTCAGTCCGTCTGTCCACGATTTAAATCAGAGACTGCGCCGCACAAAGTTGTAATTTGTCATTGTTACAGTGTAAAATAAAATCTTGAAAAAATATTCTGATTCCAGCCATACAATTTTCTGGTGCTAGAGTTGTTTCATATTCAATTAACATCTAATTGACCGTAAGGCCAGCTAGTTCGGAGCAGATCCTTACAGGTTCTGAACTCCTGGTAATAGGATTATACCCTCATCTGAATGATTGGCAAATTAGAACAGCTTGACAAACTGGATTCCTTCAAGGAGACTTGATTCCACATTAAGCCACAACTGAATCACTTGAACTAAACAAGGGTCTATTGTACTGGGTAAAACCGTATTGCCTTTGACATGATATCGTATTGTTTTTAACTTGGCGGCCATTACTGTCAGGTAAATAAGAGCTATCAAAACGTTGACAATAAACTTGACGGAATCGCGTTGAGCTGACCCCATGTGCTGCTGTTTAGTCCATTGGAGAAAATACTCTTTCACCAAACAATAGGGAATATGCATGGTTTTTAAAAATCGCATTTCTCATCAAAATATGAAAATACCGTAAAAGAGATCACCAAAACGGAAATTAAAATTAAAATCGGTCAAGAAATACGGAAGTTATAAGCATTTCAAACTTCTAATTAGACAGAGAGATCCGATGTGCACCGTGACGTCATTGTGCACTGCGGCCATATAAACTCCATGTAAAATTCCGTTTTTCTAGAAAGAGATAGGAACAAATCTTTGTTGGCTTATATCTTGGTTATTTTTATAGTTATTCAAAAAATGATTTTTGTGATCTGTTTGTTACATGAATCAGCTTCAATTGAAGCTGTAAAAAAAAACATGCATATTCCCTATTGGGATTGTTCATATTTTTATAAATACTCTAATTCGAAAACCATTTCGAGGAATAGGGTTTTAAAGCCATTCTGCATTATTAAGTTTTTAAAATAACTAATAATAATAAACTGTGTGGTTGCCGGCTTAGAATAGTGCCACTCCATGTCTTCCCGTGGAAGTCGTAAGAGGCGACTAAGGGAATATAGGCTTGTAGTACTGTTAGGCGATGGGCTTGCCACCTGTCACTAATATACACTGTTAAACATCTTAGCCTAGTTGTGCAAATTGTGGTTACAGAGTTATCAACAAGTTTTTGGAGTTGTTGGTAATTCTGTAGCTCTGCCTACTCCACTCTGGGAATGAAGGCGTGGGTTTATGTATGTGTATGTAAGTTTTTAAAATATTAATCTATTTCTGATATTTCGATAAAAGTTTCCTAACCTTTGTTTGACTTTCGTTTTCGGCTTGAAGCCCTCCTAGGTGCGCGATCTTACGGGTTAGGCGAAAATCGCTTGAAATAGTATGTTTCAATACACTATTACTATCATTCATCATTAAATATAATTTAATTGTTGTAATTTGTTAGAAAATGCCAACCCAAATTTAAGATAATTATGTCATCCATAAAATGTCTGCTAAAATAAATGAAGATATTAAACCAAAATTACTAGGTCAAATACAAAAATAATGAAATTGGTCTTTTAAAATTACCTGAATTAGAATGTAAAAACCGTGAGTTATTTTTTTTGTCTATCCCAATTGTCTTCGCGTGTGATATCCATGGACTTATTTCCCTAATAAGTCCATGGATGTGTCTATAAATAACTCGACACTGGCGAAATACTCATTAACGGGAGTGAAAGCCATTAATTAAAATTAGAATTAGAACGTTGACAATAATACCCAACGTAATGACCCAGTGAGGCTAGACAAGCTGCTTAACGCTAAAGTAAATGATTTTCGTAGGCTTACGTCAATCGTATACATTTTTGATAACGATAGCAAACACCGAATGCCTCTTGTCTAGGGCCTCCAGTAGTCCGATACCGTAAAAAGCCGGACTACCAAGTCTCGAATAATTCAGCTATAACTTTATACGTTGGTAAACTCGCCACTTGTCTGTTTCCATGCAAAGATTAGTGAATAACCGGCCAGCCGGACGGTTCCCGTTAAAATCCCCCTAACCCCATCAGGAGTCAGGCCGATAGCGATTCCCATGGCAATTGGCTGGCCGATACTTCCTCATTGCATTCTTATTTCGATAGCGGACCGTTGCGCAGTAAATATTGTCGGGACAGTAAAGCATCAGTGCAAATTTTGTATGCCGCGTCTCTTTCATTCAATCAAGACTTTATCGAGAGAAAATGATGGACGTAACGTAACTTCGAACTATGAATTTCAAAGTAGACCCCGGTGCTACCAGTTCCCTAATAGATGTGTGTTGGCAGTCGACAAAAAAAACTGTCAGTTGTTAATTCTAGGTTATTCATAGTGATAGCCAGCCAAACGCTCTTAATAAACTGGAAGTAGTGTAGGTAGCTTGTTACTCGTAGCACTGGCCAGCGAGGAAATAAAACCATGAACGCAGACACTACAGATCATACGTTTTTTTATGAAGAGCAAGTTGAACTAATAAAATCTAGTTATCTAGGTATTCATTAATGCAATTTAACCGGTCATTGGCCGTTTTTGTTTGGAAATAACCGGTTAAAACCGTTAGGTATATGGGAGGGTTGATGAGGCCGAAGTGTCTTATCTTTTATTTGTACAGATGGGCTCTTTTAAATACACTGACTCAGTAAGATCTTTAGAGCAATTACCCCTATTAAACACATCTGTTAGGTACCTTACGAATATGAGTAGGAACCGTAAGCCAGAGAGCTGTTTGGGCACCTATGCTCTATACCTAACCGAAGTGTTGTCAAGTAGATAACGCACTCCATTTAACTTCCAATAAGTTTAAACATTTCAAAGAGTACAAAAGTAAATCTTATCCTCCTTGAGATCCTTTGTGTAACAAAATAATTTTTAGCGGAGAGGTCAAGTTATTATTTAAAACATTAAAGGTAAACTACTGTTATAGCAATATGTACTAAGTTGCGGTTAACACTTCGTTTCGATTATTCCAATACGCGTCTGATTGTTCCCATAACGGGCTTAGGAGATGAGTTATCAGAATAATATGCCTTGTAATGTTCTTGTTTAAGCATAATAACATGTTTAAATTTTACGACCAATCGACATAACCGTCAAGTTGCTAGATTAAGGTGCCCCGTTAGCCATATAAATAGCATAAATTGCTCTATAAAAGTTCGATTACCGGTTGAGGTAAGCAATTCTTCAAATGTGTGGATGCGTTTATTTTTAGTTCTAAATAAAAATAGTGTTCCTTTAAGTATTTTTTTTATCTGAAATGTTAAGGGTACTTTCTCTCCAAGGTCACCATGCAGATAAAAAGTCCCAGCAAAATGATTTTTAGTTAAATTACAATGAGCTTCAAATTTTTTTTTCGTATTTTTTAAATACTTTTGCAATCAATTGGCTCAATATTAGGCCCAACTAAATGACCTGGTTGTTTGATTTTTTAACTTTTTTAGATATTCAATTTAACGTTTTCAAATGTTTCAAAATGGCTCAAGTACTTTTGTTGCAAAAACAAATTTATCTACTAAGGTACCTTCATAATTCGGTTGCGCCCAATATCCTTCATCCAAGTCAGTATCGTTAAAAAAACTGCACCTAAAAGTTTCTACGGTGCCTCAAACACCTACTCAAAAATGCTTAAGAGCTCTTGGACTATTCCACGTGCTTATTGTTTTTTTCCCGTGTGGTTGCCGGGTTAGAATACTGCCACTCCATGTCTTCCCGTGGATGTTGTAAGAGGCGACTAAGGGAATAAAGGCTTGGAGTACTGTTAGGCGATGGGCTTGCAACCTGTCACTAATACCTACGCTGGTAAACATCTTAGCCTGTTTATGCAAAATGTGGTTACAGAATTATCAACAAGTTTTTAGAGTTGTTGGTAATTCGGTAGCTCTGCCTACCTCACTCTGGGAATGAAGGCGTGAGTCTATGTATGTATGTATGTATGTATTGCTTTTAATTTGGCCGCCATTACTGTCAAGTAAATAAGAGCTGTCAAAATGTTGTCTTTTTTTTTTTATAGCATGGGAAGGCAAACGAGCACACAGGCCACAGGAAACTGTGACCCATAGACATTCGCATTCACAAGACTGCAAATGCGTTGCCAACCCTGAGGACTAAGATGGAATGTCTCTATGCTAGCCATTTCACCGGCTGTCTTATCCCCAAACCGGAACACAACAATGCGAACACTGCTGCTTGGCGGTAGGTTAATGGATAAGATGGTGGTACCAACCCGGACGGACCCTGCACAAGGTCCTCCCACAAGTAAAACAAACAAAGTCTTAGGACGAGTTTTTTGATCTTAGTTCACTGAAGTAATGGTTGAAATTCAAAAATCGAATGAAACGTGTAACTAATAGTATGTTTACTTATTGTTAAAATTCGAAAAAGGAATCGAAAACAACAGGCCCTATGTCGCGTAGTGGGACATTAAAACTAGTGAAAAAGTTTTAAGAATTCAAAAAGTTTTCATATTTGCCGTGTGGTTGCCGGCTTAGAATTGTGCCACTCCTTGACTTCCCGTGGAAGTCGTAAGAGGCGACTAACGGCCAAACCCTATATTCAATCCGCGGACAGATACGCTTACTTCGGATTAAAATTTGACACATTTTGTATGGGCAAATGTCAAATTTTAACCCGAGGTAAGCCTTATCTATCCTCGGATTGAATATATAGGGTTCGGCCGTTAGGGAATAAAGGCTTGTAGTACTGTTAGGCGATGGGCTACCTGTCACTAATAAACACTGTTAAACATCTTAGCCTAATTGTGCAAATTGTGGTTACAGAGTTATCAACAAGTTTTTGGAGTTGTTGGTAATTCTGTAGCTCTGCCTACCCCACTCTGGGAATGAAGGCGAAAAGGTATGTATGTATGTATGAATAGAAAGATTTACGTCGGTTCTTTAGGTATTTAGTAATATTGCGTGTTACGTAATGTATAAAACATTAATGTTTAAAATGTTTATTGTATCCTAATTAGAACTATGTTAGTGTTAAAATGTTTTTATAGTGTTGAATAGAGGCGATATTATGGTTTTACCGCCTAGAATCTCTGCCCGGGTTATTATTTTTATTTCAAAAACATATGGCAGGAATATTCATTCATATATTAAAAACGCCGGAACACTCGGCCACATTGCCGTTACTAATTTGACTCCCCAAAAGGTCTGGAATTTTCTTCGAACTGAAAACAAATCCTGTTCCAGGCTAAGGGGCTCAATTTGCGTAACTCAGGCTCTATTACACTTCCGCAGATGCGAGATTAGTCAAAGAAGGACGCGCCTTAACTGTTAAGGGTATTTCGCCGATATCAGGGTGAACGACCGCGCCCTCTGTCAGCCGCACAGAGAAAACTATGGAGCGGCTAGTTTTAACTTTATTATAGGGTGGAAAACCGAACGCCATGGATGGCTACTATCTCAAATGTTGGAAATAGACAATTCTACGCAAAGGAGATTTACTTTTAATTTTAAAAACAATAAATAATGTATTTATTGATTTTTGACAAGTCTGTATTAACCGGGAATTTAAATGGTCGAATCATCATCATCATCATCATCATGTCCGCCGAAAGACGTCCACTGCTGGACATAGGCCTCCCCCAAGGCTCTCCACTCAGACCGGGCTTGTGCTTTTCGCATGGATCCACCGCTTTCCCGCGATCCTTACAAGGTCGTCACTCCATCTTGTTGGAGGCCTACCCACAGCTCGTGTCCCGGTCCACGGACGCCACTCAAGAACCTTCTGACCCTGGTCAGATGGTTCTGAGTCTGGCGGTTTCTGGTCGAATATGACATAACAATAGTATTCAAAGCTAGCGGTCACGGGTTCGATTCCCGGCATATTTGAGGCGAGTATTTTGTTTCCGAGTCTTGAATATTTTCTATTTATATAAGTAGGAATTATGTTTCTCTATATAAGTATGTTTATCGGTGTCTTGTACCCAAGGGACGTTTATTTGTGTGCGTAAATTTGTGTGAGATTGTCCCCTGACATTAATTTATTTATTTTACTTAAATGATTTTAAAGGTATTAGTTACATACCTTATTTTTCTAATTCGACAGGAGAAATCGGAATAATGTAATGACGTTATTTAGTTTAAACATAGTCAAAACTGACAGCTCACAATTGACATTGACATTTAGCACAGGCGATAATGAGCATTATGACATCAACTTGCGGTTAAGCCGATCTACTGTAAATATGAGTAAGAAATTCCCAAAATATTCTTTGCTTGGGAATCTAAGTGTCATTTATCCTTATGCAGTGTTTGTCCGAATTTTCGTTTTATATAAAATCTTAAAGCCATTTGAAATGAGTCAGGCGGAAATGGCTTTGGAATGGATAAACTTTGGCTGGTATTTGTAGAAAATTATAAAGTTTTCTGAATCATCTAAAAACCAGTTTAGGATATGATAATTTCCATGATATTTCACCTAAATTAGTTTCTATTTAGATCTATTGACCACAAGTCGCTTATAGAGGTTTGTATTAAAAGCAAACTTTTTCTTTTTTTGTTAATTATTTACTGAGAAAAAAAATAAAGTTTCTGCTTATTACTAAAGAGCTTACACGCCACATGTAGGGAGTGCAATCCGGATTCGTTTTGTATGGCGAAATCCGGATTAAATCCGGATTTCCATACAAAATAAATCCGGATTTGCAATCCCTAGCTACATGGTCTTTTCTACGTCACAGTTACTGCTAGACTTAAAAAAATACAACGTGGTTACACACAGAATAATGTCATTTTATTTTGATCACTAATCCAAAGCGCGCGGGCGTAGCAAATACTTTTTTTTTATTCTCAATAAATAATAACATACTTACATACCTTCACGCCTTCATTCCCAGAGTGGGGTAGGCAGAGCTACAGAATTACCAACAACTAAATAATAACAAACAAAATAAAAATAGAGCTTTATAAGCATGATTTATATCCGAGCAATAAAAAAAATCTGTTGTCACTTGTTTACCTCAACATGAAATATTTTTACCCGAGTCCTCTCCACAGCTCTGCTGTTTTCACAATGTATTCCACATAAGGTCTCCGAATGCTCATTACTGCATCCATATTGGATCCGTCGTTATCTGGCGGTGGGCACGCACGATTCCTTGCGGGCCGCTTTACAGTGCACGACTGACGGGACGGATCCGTCATGTGTAATATTTATATAGTTACTTGACATTGTTAATGCAAAAGGCACTATCTAATTTTTAACTTCTTTGCGCTTTACATTGCACGACGGATGGGACGGATCTGTCATAATAATATTTATGTCTTTACTTGAAATTGTTAATGCAGAAGGCATTATCTAAATATTAACTTCATTTTTATTTAGGTACATTGTGAATTTAAAAGCTTGTTTGTTTGTTTCGTATTCATGTTTAAAAGCCTTCATGTGATCATGTGATGTAAGGTAAGTACAGACATACATAAATTATTTCTTACTAGGAAAATTACACAGTTAGATAAGCGATTCCTTTGCGTACGTGCTTGCCACCCATGATATCGTTTCCATGGCACATGCAATCTGAGCATCCTCTTAATCAACTAAGGACTACTGCGTACCTTGTACGACCTATTTCGTTCCGTACCTACACGCACGCCTTTGCAGTTTCTATATACATATACTAGAAAAGTAGAAAAGTAATTAATATGCTTTTATAAAAAAAACAGCAATATGTAAATAAACTATAGCTATGGCACAAACAGACAATAATTATAAATATTACCTTCTAGAACAGGGCTCTATTCCACTGGATAAAACCTATATTGCTTTTGAAATGATGTCGTATTGGCAAGATTATTTACAGTAATATCGGCTTAGTCAAAAACAAAGCCCCAGAGAGTCGTGTCGCAACCGTCTCGTAACTGTAAACGAACCCGAGGCTGTTTAAATAAAATAGAACGTTCTAATTATTTAAATTTATGAAAAAACTGTTTATGTAAAGGCAGCTTCTGTCTTTTAGTGATCACGATAGCATGTTTTTGTGTAAAATAAAATAAAAATAGATCATGAAAGTGCAGAAATGAATCGAGGTTTTTTTGTTCAATAATTCCTTCTATTATCATAACAAATTCATGTTAATAGGAAGCTTGGCAAAAATACTGACGATTTAATTTAAGGGTTGCAAATACAGATTTATTATCGTTTAATAGTAAACAAAGTCACTTTGGGCGTCTGTCTTTTTGTCTGTCTGTACATCCGCTAACTCCTAAACCAGGTAACGGATTTGGATGCGGTTATCACCATCATTTATTGACATGTTGTTAAGTATCATAACGTTACAATATGATTACAATATGGGTATTGGCACTTTAAAATAAGGGCCCAGTAATATTTAACTGAACCCGATTCATTAACAATTTTAATAAAATCTAGCTAAAAACCATCCCAACTTTAAAAAAAACCTTATATCAATTGGTTTATCCATTTTGGGACAAAGATGCTACAGAGTCACACGGTTAATCTTAATACTCCCCGCTTTTTGTATTGGGGGTTAAAAGTACAATGTCGTAGGGTTGTGTAGGGTACTACATCTGAACAGTCGAATAGAAGTTTTTAACCTTATTGCATTGTTATAAGCTTATAAGGTTTAAAAGTGGATAAATTTATTTGTTAGTCCGATGTATAATATTAAAAAATGGTAACCACAGCAATTACAACAATTGGGTTCCACAAAATTGTTACCAAAGTTGTCTTTTTTGACGTGTTTTATATCATGAAAACCCATTTTGATTACAACGCCATCTATAAACAGACGTGAGAAGTAAGTGGCGCAAGGTCGTTCTATTGCGGTTCGCAGAAGTTAAGTAAAGGTTTAAACCGGTCCAACAAGGTTCCAAGAATTTCTCATAGATGGCAGTCAACAGTAAAATTAAACTCATTTTAGATAATGGATATTATTATGTAGATTTTATTTATAGTGTATTAATCAAAAAAGGCTCCAACTAGTTACTAATCACAAGTATAAACTAGCCTAATTACCTAGCTACCTAATTAGTTTTCCGAAAGCACGAGACTTTTTCCTCTAACTTCATTTAATCCTGTAAAATAATACCTTGGTATTCCACCGGTTTCTAACATTTTTTAGCTATGGGACGCCTTTGAATTACAAAATTACCTATACATATTAACGAAGCCCCCAAATGAACGAAATTCTTCAATATTTATTGGTTCTATGAGAATGAATTTGACATAGTTAACATTGCTTTGTGTCGTTTTTTGTTTATTTTTCAAAGGAACTCCTGCAGTGGCCTTCTCCAGAGTTCCGCTAAGCATAGGTAGGTACCTACTCATAATTATTTTTCTAAACATTTCTTGGTAAGTATCTAATTAAAGCGGTTCCCGAAACGAATACTTGCTATAATTTGAAGTAGGTAGGTATCTACCAAAAGCTACATAACCTAATATTATCAACAGAAAACCGAAGGACGGCCCAATAATAATCAACCATTCATAATAAATGGTAGTTCGAAAAGGTAATAAAGGATACTCAATTGCCACGGAAAACAACTCTTACCTGGGTTCCAAATACTAATAAATATAATTTAATTGGCCGTACCGAGCGCTTTACAACCAGTTTTACAGCGAAATACCCATAGCTTTATTGTCTTGGCATAATAAAATCGATATTGCAACTGGCGTAAGTGTTTCTGTTTGTATGTTCAGATGAGTTTTTAATTTTTATTTTTAAACGACTTTTTTGTTCCGGTGGCGGTGGAGACCAGTGGTCCTTGGTGTGTAGAAGCAAAGACTTTTATTAAAGCTTTGGGACAGCGTTTGAGGGATAGGGGCTGTGATCCTCGGTCCGGTTCGTATCTGGTTCAACGAATTTCGTTGGCAATACAGCGTGGCAATGCTGCCAGTATATTTGGAACCTTTGAGCCAGGCGCTATCCGTGCAGGGGAATAATTATAGATTTATTGACGAAGCATGTTGCTGATTGTTTTATGTACGCTGTTGACAAAGCATGTTGCTGATTAGTTTATGTACACTGTTGACGCATGTTGCTGATTAACTATTGTAAACTCTTGACGAAGCATGTTGCTGATGAATCTTGATACTTTTACTGAATAAATATAGTTTTACTTTTAGAAAAGAAACTGATGATCACCCTGGGCCTGTGTTCTACACTGTAAAACAATATTGCTTTTAACCTGTTATCGTATTGTCAACGTTATGGTAGCTCTTATTTACTTACCATTCTAATTTTAATAAACGGCTTTCACTCCTGTTATGGTGTATTTCGCCGTCATCATCATCATGTCAGCTGAAAGACGTCCACTGCTGGACATAGGCCTCCCCCAAGGCTCTCCACTCAGACCGGTCTTGTGCTTTTCGCATCCACCGCGTTCCCGCGATCTTTACAAGGTTGTCACTCCATGTTGTTGGAGGCCTACCTACAGCTCGTCTCCCTGTCCTCGGATGCCACTCAAGAACCTTCTGGCCCCATCGGCCATCAGTCCTGCGAGCGATGTGCCCCGCCCACTGCCAATTCATTCATTCATTCATTTAGACTTATCAGAGAAATAAGTCCATGGATATCACACTCGAGAACATTCCCATATCCTCCAGCAACGCAGGTGTCCGTGCACCTTTGCGCTGTTTGTGTACATCATATAATAAGTTTTTGTTTCAGTAGTTATCTTTAATATGAAAAAATACCAATTTAGGAATAAAATAAGTGAAATTGTAGACTCATAGCTTTGTTGTTTAACTACATAATATGAGCATGTAGTTATTGTGCAGTTACCAGGTGAAGATGCTAGCATACCTAGTTAGAACCGTGTTGCTATGATTGTCTTCTTCATGGTCATACTTGTCATTTGATGTTCAGTTTGAAGCTTATTGTGTCAAGGTACTAAAGCGCTTTTCTAGCCCACTATACTGATAGATGACTGCTGATAGGTGATGTTGGGTTAAGCGTAGCGTAACACTACAATACTACCCACCTTACTTACTTTCATTATACTTGTGTTGTAGTAAGAACTGTAAAGGGGGTAAGTGCATGTTTAGAATAATGTTTAAATCTATGTATTGTTTTTTGTACACTTGTTCCTGTTTGTTTCTCTCCAAAAAAATAAATTAAAAGAAAATGTTCGGTAAAAGAGTATTTTTCCTAATGGACTAAATAGAAGCACATGGGGTTAGATCCACGCGCTTCTGTCAAGATGTCACGTAAGATAGCAATCCGTTTTACAGGTCCGTTATTTGATGGCGTATGTAATTGTATGGGTGAGTTCACCAAAGTTGGTCAAAAGTATTATTAAGAGGGCTATGATGTGTGGTTGGAAAGATAAAGATATTTGTGCAATACCAAAGTCACATTAAGTCACATTAAATTTTAAGTAAAGTTACTATTATTTAAGTAAAGTTACCATTATTTAATTCTAACTTATTATTGTATAATCTTAGCTAATACAATCTTAAAAGTAAAGATTATAGCTAAGACGGTTTTAGATTTTAAGGCTTTTGGAAATAAACAGTTTTTTTTTAATATGACACACAATACAGTGTTCCGGATACAGTAAAAAAGAAGTTAACAAGGTAACAAGATCCGTTAAAAAGGATACTGTACTGACGGACGTTCTATGTGTACGCGCCCTTACATAACAACAGTAATGGCGACCGAGTTAAAACAATACCATAACAGATCAAAAGCAATATTTATTTTCTTAGTAGAATAGAAGGCTAGCCCGTGTGTCATGGTTGCCTTTATCGTGCTTGATAATATATCCGTCTCTTTCGCACTTACGTACTGGTCAGAAAGAGACAGATGTTTTATCCACTTTTATCCACATCGATAAACGCGAACGTAATAGGACCGCAGCTGGTTGATTTTTTAATCTCATTCGATATTAAAACTAACCAAAATTGCCGATTTAGACTCATTTATTTAATAATCAGTCAAATCAAAGTTATATTTACGAAGCGTATCTTTATTTAGGCATTCATTAACATAAATAGATATCAAATGGCGGTGAAAAAAACGAAATTGTGGGTTGTTAATTATTTTCCATGGGATAAAAAATATGAACTTCTTTAACCGCTTTAAACGCACGTGAATGTGTTTTACTTGTTATGTGAGTTTCAACTAATTATTTTATGTTTTGTCTATATAACAATTCCTTTTTAATTTTTACTTCTAATTTGTATTATTTTTAACATGTGAATACTATACTGTGTGTAAACCTATAACTTATATGTGTGGCATGTCTGTTAATGTAAGTTGGTTATTAAATAAATAAGTAAATATATTTTTTTTTAATTTGCTGTGAATGATCCTTACATGTAGAGCATTATATTGTTGAATTATTTTCGTTATGAGAAAGAAAAGGATACTTCTCTATCCATTTGTTTATTGTTTTTCGTATTGGATTACCCATTTTTCACATTCGTGAATTAATTGCAAAAAGACTAGTGGTAGATGTGCCAGTTAACTGCCATGCGATTTACTTTTAATGGCGATGCAACTTATTAATCAAAGAGATTAATGTTAAAAGTCAGTAATATAGAAGAATATTCAACTTATCGATAGCTGGAAAAGTCAATAAAATTTAAAATTCCAACCCTATTAAATTTTGATTTTTGCCATGAAAATTGCGCCCACTGTCAATACCTATTTATTTCTTTAACCTAGCGCAAAGTGATGGCGGAATGCTAGATGATCATCATTTCCTTTCGAATTAATAACTTTTTGCTTTAACATTGCAAATAAAGATTTTGTCACTTGTTTTAACATAAAATCTCCTCCGCCCGAAACTGTACAAACAAAGAAAAACTAGAAATCCTATTTCCATATTATAACAGCGGGTACAATTTGCGGTGGCTTCAAAAGCTCAGCTAAGCTTCATAAAGAACTTATAAGCTCTGCAAACTCCTGTTTTTGTTATCAAATGCACCATATTTTAAAACACAGTATTCTCTTGCTTAATGAAAGTGATATGAACTTAAGCGCGGAAACTTTGGAGCTTCACTGAAGTTTGCTGAAGTTTCAGGGAAAGTTCACTGCTACAATAAGACGACAGCTGGGCTGGATAGAACGTGGATACACATAAAAATAGGGCATTGTGAATGTATCTTCAATTGTTAAAATTGGGAACGTTTAGAAGGCATCGGCTAATAAACAGATAATACAAAGTGCAAATCTGCTAATTCTTAAAAAAGCATTTTGCAGGTTTGCACTCTAAGCATACGAAGGGCATTGAAAAAAAATTGGACATTTTTACATCCATATTTTAGCTAAGAATACATACATACCTTCACGCCTTCATTCCCAGAGTAGGTAGGCAGAGCTACAGAATTACCAACAACTCTAAGAACTTGTTGATATCTCTGTAACCACAATTTGCACAATTAGGCTAAGATGTTTAACAGTGTATATTAGTGACAGGTAGCAAGCCCATCGCCTAACAGTACTAAAATATAGGAATTAATTAGGCTTAAAGCTAGATTACTTGATTCCTCGTAGAACTGATAGCCGTTGTGGCGGTAAAGTTCTAGAGTGGCGGTTGTGGACCGGACAACGAAGTGCTGGCAGGCCTTCTTCAAGTGGACCGACGATCTAGTGAAGATCGAGGGAAGACGATGGATGCGAGTGACACAACACCGGCCGTCGTGGAGATTCTTGGGGATGGCCTATGTTCAGCAGTGGACATCTTTCAGCTGATATGTTGATAATAAAATCTAGACTGACTGCTGACTTTCGTGCGGCATTTTTTCTCAACAGTGGTCTCCTGAGAAGCGCTGGTAGATTCTTGATGTTTAAAAATGCCAGTGCGGCCTACTTACTGTCTTTATTCTTCTTTTTTTTAGATTGGTAAGTACAAAGAGTGCAGTGCAGACTGGTTCATACTGTAAATAGCATACCTACATGTATGTGTGTTGAAAGCGTACAGCATTATCATTGGAACTATGCAGTAAGGGTAAGAAAATGTTAGAAGATAAATTTGAAAAATCCATTTAAATGAATCAATTAAATTATTTGTTGTTCTAATTATTATACCTCAGTTTCTTACTAGTAGAGATTTTTTGTGATTGTAAACTTTTTCATTTAGGTAACTAATAATATTTTATAGACACCTCCGGAGATCCTAGAGCTGGTGCTTACCTCTGCCAAAGAATTGGGCTAGCTATCCAGAGAGGTAATGCAGCCAGTGTCATAGGGACTATGCCGCGAGCGAACCTGTTAGAGAAAGAAAGAAAGAAAGAAAATCATTTATTCGTGACATGCATAACAAAGAACAGATTAACAAATACAAGAAGAAAGTAGCTACACTAGCTACCCACGTAGAGGGGGTGTTCTTTTTATAGTGGTGATTATTATTTACATCTTTAATATTTTGAGTAGCTTAGTTTTATTTTAATTTGAGTAGCTTAGTTTAATTTTAATTTAAATAAGTTTAGTTTTAACTTTTAATTGTACTATAATACTACTTATCTACATATTTTTGGCGTGCAATAAATATGGGTCACATTGCATAATATAATTGTCAATAGAATTTTTTTTTAAAGTATTCTGAAAACAATCTATCTAAAATCACAACCTCATTTTTTGCTCGTGAATGTAACGAAGCAATTAATACTCACTTACAAAATTTGATATCGTTTATTCTTTGTAATTTGGACGATGACGACGACGACGCCGTCATTACGACGCGCTGGCCTAGTAGCTTAGTGACCCTGCCTACGAAGCTAGCGGTCCTGGGTTCAAATCCCGTTAAGGGCAGATATTTGTGTGATGAGCGCGAATATTTGTTTCAGCGTCATCGATATTTTCTATGTATTTAAATATAAATTTCCCTATATAAGTATTTATGTCGTTGTCCAGTACCCATAGTACAAGCCTAGAGCTTACTTTGGGACTAGGTTAATTGGTGTGACATTGTCCCCTGATAAACTTATTATTATAAGGAAAAATACAAGCAGAATCGCGGTATTTATTAGTACTAAAGCGCAATAACGCAATATTCTGTTTTACGGTGAGTACCTATAAACAGCCGAAATGAAAATTACGCGCCTAAAATATTTTACTGCTTTAGAAGCCCGGCGAGAATGATTTTACTGTTTAAAGCGGACGGACCAAGGTATAATAATGTAATATTCATGTATATTCTCGACTAGCAATGCTTCATTTGTTTTCAACTCGCTTAACCTATATTTTTTCTCCAGGGCAAAAAGTATCCGATAATCAAGGAAATGAAATGAAATATTTTATTGATAACACTCGTTTCACGTCACAGAATAAGAGTACTTAGTGCTAATGAATAAGGACTTCGGACGAGCCCGAACCATGTTGAGGGGTTTTCTGCATTATTTACGTGAGTAACCCGTTCAGATCCCGGCAAAAGAGCAAGCCTCAAAAAAGCGGTAGACCCACCCATAAAGATGGTGTCCACAGCCACACAAGCCGTCAAAAAGATCTTCGACCTAACATTTTTTTTTTTACGGCATAGAGAAGACAACGAGCACACAGGCCACCTGATGGTAAGTGGAAACTGTGATCCATAGACATTCGCATTCACAAGACTGCAATGCAAACCTAAGACTGCAAATGCGTTGCCAACCCTGAGGACTAAGATGGAATGCCTCTATGCTAGTCATTTCACCGGCTGTCTTATCCCCAAACCGGAATACAACAATGCGAACACTGCTGTTTGGCGGTAGGTTAATGGATAAGATGGTGGTAGCGATCCGGACGGACCCTGCACAAGGTCCTACCACCACATTGCATTGCATTGTCACGCAAAAGAAAGGAAGCCCGTAGTCTGTAAGCATGCATGCGTCAGGATTCCCACATCACGACTCACCTAGGTTAAGCAACCCCTTCTCATTCCCCATTCCCACTCCCTTATTTCTAACCCTGCGGATAAATAAACAGAGGAATGAACTTCTCCTGTCAGCACTGGCTGGGTTAGTATCCGCGGGAGTTTTTAGCCTGTGCGAGCCCGGCAGTACCTGAGCCCACCAATTCCTAGTCTCCGGGATTCTCATCTCTGCCCCTTTCAAATGTAATTTTCAATATCCTGCTAACAAAAGCAAGGACTTAAGTCGAGACCTCCAAAAAAAAATAACATAGCAGCAGTGCATATTACTGGCAACCCATTTGCAGTCTTAGGATTGCAGTTTTAAGATTGTAGTTTAAAGAATGCCAACAGACCAGACGCCCAAATATTATAATAATTATAATGACGTTTAATATGCTCTCTATCCTTAAATATAAAACAAGCAAGTAAAGTGTACAATCCACACAATGTGTGTGTGTATTATTCCTTAGAAATTTTATATGGATTTTTAATACTTAAAATGTTTATTAGGTATACATAGACGGGAACATAGACGAGGCGAATTTAATCTCTTAAAATTAGGGTAAATACGTTGTCTAAAAAACCTATACTTTCAACCTTTTATACAGGGGTTACCTATTTTTCCAACCCTACTCAAAACTTGTTAAGTAGTTTGGTACAATAGCATTTTATTACGTATCTCGTGTTTATGGTAAAGTTTAAATTGTGTTTAAAGTTCGCCTTTGTTAATCTGACACGTTTTGGAACATTACAGCACTAATGAGGTAAAGTTACATATGATCCTTCTGTTTTAGACAGTGTTAAACGATATGAAAGTAACACTTTGTCGTTTTATCTATAATTTCATTTTGGAACGATGACACTACCGTTTATACAAAAACCGGGAGGAAAAAACGAACGCCACATGGATGGCACATGACCTTAAATATTGGAATTAGCATATTCTACGCAAAAGACTCACTTTTTTTTTTGAAAATTCGTATGCCTTAACCGGGAATTGAACTGGTCGAATATGATAACACGATAAAGTCATGTTCTTTTACTGTTTTTATAGGTTTCCTTAGTCAAACTAAGAACCCTTATAGTCTCGCTATGTCCGTCTGTATGTCCGTCCGCAGCCTAGCTCAGTGACTCTTAGTACAAGAAAGCTATAATACACACGCAAAGTAGGTAGTAAAATAAAATATTGAAAAAAATGGCTTAAGGTTAAAGTATTAGGATTGCAAAAGTCTTTATACCTCAGATCGAATTAGGAAGTTGGTGAGCTTGCTTTCTCAATGCCAAAAAAAAGAAACAGTTGCAGTAGGGCGTTTTCACTAAAAAGTGTACCCAATTAAGGACTGAAATTAAGGAACTTTAACTTTGTCAGTTTTGTGACGAAAATTAGCCATACATTGCGGCCGTCAATATATAGCTAATTTTCGTCACAAAACTGACAAAGTTAAAGTTCCTTAATTTCAGTCCTTAATTGGGTACACTTTTTAGTGAAAACGCCCAGTAGGTACCTACTTTTTTAACAAAATATTAAATCAATCCAGCAACGCATTGTATCCTCTTATTTCATATATATTTCGTTCTTACTCGTTCCAAACTCCTATTTAAGAAGACAAAAACAATTTACGATAAACCCTGGCCAAAATATTGGCCATTTAACCATAAGTTTAGATTAAGGCTCAGAAGTTTCGCTACAAGAATCGCCTACAAGTTCGGGTATAAACCCTTCTTATGGTCAGAAGTCTGACACGCTGGTCATCTGTGTCCTGGAGGCGAGGAGTTAAGTTATGAGCGGATTGTTATGAGGTCAATATAATATAAATATCAGAGGGCAATCTGATATACATTCAAACTAAGCTCAGGGCTTGTGCTATGGGTAATAAACAATTGTATTGTTATATAGAGAAAAACATAGTTATGTAATGTGAATGTTGAGTTATGGGATTCCGGTATAATGAGAATCCGGTATTTTGAAATTCTGGTATATTGGGAATGAGCGCATAGCAGGTAGGGTTAGGATAGGTAAAGCTTACCGTGTTGTTAAAACTTTATCTAATAAACCAAAGATAGGAACGCTATAAGAACAGAAACATGAAGGGAATGGACATAGATGAATATCATCCTTTTATAGAGAGATCTTTTGCAGTTAACCCTTTGGGCAAAATTGTAAATAGTTGTAATTGTCCCGTGTTAGTGAATGTTGGGTGTGGCAGGACAAGCATGTAAGTGCAGTTGAAATGTAAATGCAGTTGAAATGCGCTCTTTGCGTAGTATGTGTGGTGTGAAACTGATTGATAGAGTTAGAAATGAAAAAATCAGAGATAAGTGTGGTATAAAAGAAGATGTAGTGACTAAGATTAAAAAGGGCATGCTTCGATGGTTCGGTCATTTGGAAAGGATGGATGAAAGAAGATTGACGAAAGAGATATACAGATCGAAAGTGAGTGGAAGGGTCGGAAGGTGCCGCCCTAGGCGTACTTTTTCGAATCAAATCGGAGAAATACTGGAAAAGGGCCGAATCTTAAGTACCCGAAACCGACGTGCGTGCATGACTCGATGTATGAATGTTGAAGAAGCGAAAGAAATTTGTCAAGATCGTAGCAAGTGGAAAGAAGTGGTCTCTGCCTACCCCTCTGGGAAACAGGCGTGATTTAATGTATGTATGTATGACCCGTGTGGTTGCCGGGTTAGAATAGTGCCACTCCATGTCTTCCCGTGGATTTCGTAAGAGGCGACTAAGGGTCTCCCCAGACCTATCGACTCCGAATCGGCTTGAGCTGGTAAGAAAAAGTTTTATGTCCACGCAATAAGAGCGAAAACGACGTCGGGAGACCCTAAGGGAATAAAGGCTTGTAGTATTGTTAGGCGATGGGCTTGCAACCTGTCACTATTACACTGGTAAACATATAAGCCTAATTGTGCATGTGGTTTAGGAATTATCAACAGGTTTTTAAAGTTGTAGGTTAATTCTGTATCTCTGCCTACCCCACTCTGGGATTACAGGCGTGACATAATACATAAAGCGGGCATATCACTGGTATTCATTTAAGTCCAAATATTTCCGAACTATTTTAGTCTGATGGCTACATGTTCACGGTTGAACCGAATTTTATGGGTGTAGACGTAGGTTAAGTTTCCGGAAAGAATATAGGTTCCTGGAAAATTGGACAGTTCTCGATGGAACGATTATGTACGCAGGCAACAGTTAGTGAGTATTAAGACTTAGGTAGTTGTTCCTCTGTATTTCTATTTTAGCAAGCTGTATTTCTATTATCTTAAGTACCTATTTCTAATTTAGTAAATGCGAAAACTGTTGGCTTTCTGAATAACTTTTCAACATTACATTGTTTAATTACGCTTCAATTAAACCAAGGTTTTTCAAGGTTTGAATCTTAATAACGTCTACATTTGAATTTTAATTAATGATAGCTCGAGTTGAGTTATTTTATTTATGATAATTTCTAAAACAATCAAAGGAGTAAACCTAGAGGTACATTTATTTACTTTTTATGGTTATACCTTTATTTAATTATAAAACTTTAATTTATTAGTTACTAAACGATTCGAAACGTATTAAGCTAAGCATTCACGACCGCTCCAACCAGCCGAATGGAGCAGCGCCAAATCGATCCATGAATGTCAAAACCGTAGCGTTTAAAAGTACTTGGCGCGGTCCGTAGGATTTCCAGATGGACGCGCAAACCAAATGGAACTATCGTGAATGTCGACATTCAACGTTGAAACACGCCACGCTTCCGCGCCAAGCCAAATAGCGTCGTCGTGAATGCGTTCTCTGGCTGCCATTTTCTTATCAGTCTGGTCCGTGATGTCGCACCGTTAAGGTGTGGCTTGACGCGCCAGTGAATGTGGTCAAAATATTACGCCCATCCAATTGTATACACTCCATCTGTCGCCGAGACAAACGGTGCGTCCGTGAATGCTGAGCTTTATAATACTGTCATCCGGGTCATCCATAAAATGGGTGGATCAACTTTTTCTTGTTGTTATTCTGTCCCGTAAGCCAGGAGACAACAGTGCTAGAGTTTCTTAGATTTTTTTTTATAATATATACTTCCAGTACACTCAGGAGAAAGGCCTTAAAGAATGGGTGTGTAATTGCCAATAAAATAGTTTTTTAGTGGACTTATATCCTTTGAAATCATAGTTTTAAAGAGTGACCCAGGAGACGTCACCATGGCAACGAGCTACAAAGAAAAGTTGATTGACCCAAATACATAACTCGTATTGAGTTGCTGATGTTTATGGGCAGTGGTGATTACTTTCCTTCATGCTCGTTTGAGAGGTCTTTGATATAAAAAAAAATATATCGTCGGAGATACTGCAAAACCGCGTAACTTAAGAAATTTATGATAGAGCAAAATAAACCTTAATGTCTTGTTAAAAAGGTGCATTTTGCTCCTTATTTAAAATGTTACTTACGCGGTTTTGCAGTTTCACCGACGATATCAAATGTTAAATTTACAAAATTTATATTTTGCAATGACCTATTCTTTCAAGTTTTTTTTTAAATAGTTTTTTTAGGTAGTAGCCAATAGGTTTAATGGAATATTATGATGTCAAAAAGCTGATCTCACGATAAATCCTGAAGATAATTTATTAATTATAAATAACTTTTAACATCTGATTTCTAATTTTTTTACGATTGAATTAAAATAATCAGCATTTTATATTGTTTTTTTTTTGTAGATTGTTAGATAATTGTAATTATGATGACATGTCATGTTTGAATTGAATTGAGTTAGTTAATAATGTAGTTTTATTGTTTCAATTGCAGCGCCCTTACAGGGTTTATGTTTAGACTAAATATATTTTTAAGATCATGAATAAAATAAATGAGTATCAGTATAAGTATGAAATAATCTATTAAGTACCAGCGGTCTTAAAAAAACCCGCTTCTTCTTATGCCTTGCTCCCCACAATCAGGGCCCCGCAGTAATAAAACACAAGCGTCCTCGCCAATAAAACGCAGATATATACGGAACCCTCTATTATATCCCCGTTTGTCTTTTATTCCTCGGAGAGTGTACTCTTGAGATTTGGGTCAAGTATTTTTTCTTATTTAATAGGACTTGTTTTTCGCGAGGTCTAGGGATAGAAGTTGATTTTTACGTTATAAGTATTTCAAACGCGGCATTGACTTTATTCAAACCGGCGGCGGAGAGGTTGAGTAGCGGTGGGACTGGTGGCATGCTTCATACAACTCTATGCATTTGTGTTCTCCGCTCGCCGCCGCCGCAGCGCTGTCGTTGTTTGGTTACGGAATATGATCACAGTTACAATCAAAGACCTTCATAATAGACGAACAGTCTGTGGAAGCGAGAGCGCAGCCTCTTTATGCACGAATACGAGTGCGACAGTGACAGCGAAAGACGTTGACGTTGTAACCATTTTGAAAGCTAATGGTAGCCCACGGTAGCCCACTGGCGACAGCGTCTTTTAGTTTTTGTTAAAATATTCAGGATAATTGTATAAACGTGGTGTCAAAACCGTTAAAAACAACAATGGTGGGCTGTGCAGTACCTGATTGCGAAGTCAATCATAGGAATAATCCAAACAATGAGTCATTTCACAGGTAATTATGATCCACACATAGTCATTTTTGAACTCATATTTTCAAGGATTCCTAGGTCCAAGGAATACGGTTAGTGGTCTAATAAGTACGATATATCATGTAGTTTTGTGTTTTATGCATATTTTTAATTTTTATATGTAAAATGAAAAGATGTTGTGTCCGTGAAAATTTCCATTTTTTAGGTAGTGATTGAATGTTTGAATCACACTCATCTATCGATAAGTTATCAATATGTCGATATTTTTTCATTCCTTCTCATAATTATTTAAACATTATTCCGAGCGATTATAAAACGCAGCTAGGTAAATTGATCGCAGTTTATTATTTATCATTAAATGCAGTGGTCCAGGCTACGACAGGACTTCAAATATTTTTTTTTATGTTTTTTGTGTATGTTTTAATTAAATCGTGTAGAAAATGCTAAAATAAGCATCTTCTCTTATTTAAGTTTTTTCTCTCAGGTTGATAATTACCGAGATATGGGGGGTCCAAAAGTTAGTAAATTCGGTACCTACAAGGCGTTTGAGAAATTTCGATGGGGTGAAAATTATGTCTGTATAACATTCGGTTTTTATTTATGTATTGTATAGATAGTACTAAAATAACCATCTTTTGTTGTGTAAACTTTTACCTAAAAGTCCTAAAATCGGGCCCCCTTTGCCCCTATAACCCAACCAAATATACTTACTTACCAACCGTCACCTTTTGGCCACAGGTTTTCTAAAACTTTAGTACAGATCGATAACTTTCAAAATATCTTAATCTCTAACATTTTAATAAATAAAAAACAAAAACAGTGAATCTCAATATTAATAATATCGCGTTTTTGTGATAAGGTACGGTTATATTAAGAATCATTTCGCGTTGGTATGTTGTACAAAAAAAGTCCAAGTTGTCTCCTACCTGGAGAAACCCAAACTTAATATGTTTAAAAATATTACATGGTTTTTTAGAAAAAAGGGGGCCGAAAGGTGGTGGTATAGTATATTTTGAGGACCGGCTCATGAAGTCCTTTCATTTGATACCACACATGATAGGTGTCCGAAAAAAAATGTAATTCCCATACAACAATAATATTATGTCATTAAGTACTGGCCCATATCAATATTTTGAAGAAATATTTTAACTTAAAGTACCCGTATACCAAAAGGCTACCCTGTACATCGATTTGCGGTTTTCAAGCAATATTTGCTTCGTACACCGTCCACTAAAAGTAAAGGTACATTTCAGATTTCCATCATGCCCATATTAAAAGCCTAGAATTTGTGTAAGACTGAAATTTATTAATTATTTACATTAAAAATTGATTGTATGATATGTGTGTGGTAATTACCATGAAAAGAGTATTATTATAGATAATGAAAGAATCTTGTGTTTTATTAGTGAAGAATGCTAGTTTTAAGTTCCACGCAAGATACAAACAAGTCTTATATAAGCGAGTCTTTTTCATCGATATTTTTTCGATATAACGTACGGACATCACTAAAATTACTCACACACTTGTAAAATCACGCACACGTTGACATTTCCGTTTTGGTAACGCGGGAAAAAGGGAGTCTGTTCGTCTATTACGTTAGTTATATAAAGGTCTTTGGTTACAATACAGGGCCTCTGCTCTACCGGATAAAACCATATTGCCTTTGATATGTTATCGAAGGGTTCCCTTTATCTTGCATAATATTGATTGTCCGAAATGCAGTTCGCATAATAGAGACGTTTTTAGCCGAATGATACTTTAGTTAGCATAGTATACTTAGCATAACTGTCGTAACGCATACCATTCATTTGGCAGAATTTTAAATAGCTGAATAATAATATCGCCGACTTTAATTTCGCGTAATTTTATGTAGCAGAATATAAGTTCCGTCGAATTTACTATGGCATCATTGTACCATAGCATTATATTAGAACGAACTGCTACCGGTAAAGTAGGTTAGGTTAGGTTAGAACCGCGACTGTTACAGAAATGAAACTGTGTCACTAATGTAGGTTAGGTTAGGTTAGGTTAGGTTAGGTTAGGTTAGGTTAGGTTAGGTTAGGTTAGGTTAGGTTAGAATTTCAACTCCAACAAAAACGAAACTGTGACAGAAAACTAGGTTAAGTTAGAACATAGCATTAGGATAATTAGTGGAAAAAAAAACTCTTTTTTTTATTGCCACGACCGAATTGCAATCGGTAGAGTTAGGATACATAAGATTAAACGCAGCACACATGAATACCAAATAATTGTTTTAGTTATTGTATGTCTACTAAATAGTATGCGATCCAACTTGCGCCAGAACAATTATTCGATCATAGGACTATTATTCTATTTAATCAACATTATGACAATGCACTATTCTGCCAAAGAAAATTATGCGAAATGATAGTAAGCTAAGAAATTTATGCGAAAAGTAATTCTGCACAATGATGATTCTGCCATAGGTTGCTATACTTGATTTGCGAAACCAAATTATGACAATCAGTTTTATGCAACATTTAGTTAGGATAGCAATTCACAAACAATTGTTCAACTTTGAAGCCGATTGCGATTGCAAGTGCGTTAGGCAATAGCGGGTTAGTTTTAGATTTATAAATGCAATATGGCTTTGCCGAGTAGAATAGGCGTCCAAAAGGCGCTCTTCCTAGCAAAGTAGCAATTAGGTAAATGGAACGAGCCTACTCCGTTTTTCTTTCTTTATAGCAAAATTCAATGAAGGGTCCACGGAAAGAACATGTCTAGTCACTTTTTTTTGAAAATGAGTTTTGAGGACGAAATTAACTATTTACCTACCACTCAGATTCAGATATAAATCTTCATATAACTTGTACTTGTGCACGAAAATTACGTACAAAATGACATGGTTCCTAACTTTCAAATCGCGATATCTATAAGTATCAAAAAGTTACTAATGTGACTAGACATTTTCTTTCCGTGGACCCTTCAAATTAAGTTCCAGTACTAGTAGCTCCGCGCTTAAAATACGGAGTGAGCCTCGGCAGGCTACTAGTGTATCGACTAGTGCGTCTAAGGTACAGGGTTTGAATCCCAGGAGCATTGGCTACGTGTTAACGAAAATCTAAAATAACAGATAAATAATTTAAAAAAATGTTTCAGAAGTCCAACAACTAAATATATTAAGTTAAAATTAATAGGAACACGAATATCTAAACGACGACGACGACGACGCGCTGGCCTAGTTGGTAGTGACCCTGCCTACGAAGCTAGCGGTCCTGGGTTCAAATCCCGGTAAGGGCAGATACTTGTGTGATGAGCGCGAATATTTGTTTCTGAGTCATGGATGTTTTCTATCTATTTATGTATATATTTCTCTATATAAGTATTTATATCGAAATGTTTCTACAACCTAAATGAATATTTTTGTGTATGAATGATTGACACAAATTTTTACTTACTTACTTTTTACTTTTTTAGATCTTAAAGTTAAGTTACCTTATAAACTATTGTACGTCCGAAATGGGCAAACTGTTGAGTCTGATATATTATATATAACACCGATTGTACCTACACAGTTTTTACAATAAATATATCTTTATCTTTATATCGTTGTCTAGTACCCATAGTACAAGCCTAGAGCTTAGTTTGGGACTAGGTCAATTGGTGTGACATTGTCCCCTGATATTTATTTTTATTTATTTATTTTAAACTAAATAATATGAAGAGGAAAAGATTGTATTTTTGTGTGTGTCCATGTTTGTAATCAATAAACTCAAAAACTACTAATCCGATTTCAAAAATTATTTCACTATTAGAATGCTACATTATCGCTGAGTAACAAAGGCTATGTTTTATCTTTATACGCGGACGGAGCCGCGGGCAACAGCTAGTCTTAAATAAACCGAAACACTTTGGCTAACTGTATTGAGTGTAAAACAAAAAACTACCCGTTGTGTTTTTCAATATTAACAGCTACCTATTTCAATAAATTTCCAATGAGAATTTATGAAATGGAAAATATTTATCCATTTTCCGGTTGGTCTCGGTTAGCTCGGTTCGGTTAACCTTATCATATTTTATATTAAATTGCTTGTTTTATGCATATTTTGCTTGCTGTTGTAAATTAATGTAGCCACTGTTTATTAATAGTCTAGTTTTATCTCTTTAAAGTATCTGAAGGATGCATAAATAAATACTTATATAAGTTACACTTTTTGGGTAATTTGCGAGTAATAATAATTCCTCGTCATCATTAGCTGTCTTACTGCAGCACTCAGAGACGTCAATTAAATGTAGAATAGAATAAGAAAAATACACATACGCTTCAGAAAACAAATAATAAAAGTACATAACCTATTTAACTGATTAAAATGAATGAACCCCGTGTGGTTGCCGGGTTAGAATAGTGCCACTCCATATCTTCCCGTGGATTTCGTAAGAAGCGACTAAGGGACTAAAGGCTTGTAGTTCTATTTGGCGATGGGCTTGCAACCTGTCACTAATACGCTGGTAAACATCATAGCCTAATTGTGCAAAATGTGGTAGCAGAATTGTCAACGGGCTTTTAGAGTTGTTGGTAATTCTGTAGCTCTGCCTACCCCACTCTGGGATTACAGGCGTGAAGGTATGTATGTATGTATGTAAATGAAATAGCCGAAACGGTGTACCAGCTCAGCGTGGTGCTGTGGCACGGAGCCGCAGCGCTGATTTTCAGCTGGACCCGCATGAGATAGATGGCAAAAACAAGAAAAGAGATATAACATTTAAAAAAAACACAAATCATTAAAATATTACAATTCAAATAAACAATTATAAAAATTAAAAATGTTAAACATCACAACAAAGTGAGATCTAGCGTCCTGAGCGCATTCTTATTTAATCTAAGTTGAAACTGAACATTAAATATTCGACAACACAATAATAAACAAAAATGTTACTAATTGAACATTAACAACAAAAACAATCACATTATTACAAAAAGTGATCCGTGCAACTGTCCTTTTGTAGTGTCAAAGCTAGCACTTTCAATTTGTTCTTGAAACTACTTATGTCTGTGTATAGTTAATGCTTCATTAAAGTTGCACCGACTTGACAGAAGCGCGTGCAGCTAACCCCATGTGCTTCTGTTTGGTGCATTAGAGAAAAGACTCTTTAACTTCGGTTGACGTGTGATATCCATGGACTTATTTATCTAATAGGTCCAAGGGAGTGTCTATAAATAACTCGACATTGGCGAAATACACCTCAACAGGAGTGAAAGTGCTGCTGTCACTTTCTCTTCTATAGCAATGTAATAAGACAACACGTCAAACAAGCATTACATTTAATTGACGTCTCTGAGTGCGACAGTTGAGTAACTGTTATTTGGTGTAATAGAATGAGACGTCCGTATTGTTAAAGGGCAATTATTGCGTAATAATAGGAAATATTCATGATTGGTTTTCACAGATTAGTTCCTTATTTATTTATTTATTTATGGCGTGGGAAGGCAGAGCACACAGGCCACCCGATGGTAAGTGGAAACTGTGACCCATAGACATGTCACAGCGACGTTATGATGCGTCTTAAGAAATGTCAAACAAATTGTGTCTGTCAGAATGTGTGAATTGTTAAAATAATAATATGTAACCTATAATAAGTTGTAATATTTCTCATAATAAAAGACGATCCCGACGAATTGAGAACCTTCACATTTTTTTGAAGTCGGTTAATATAGAGGCTTTAATAGAGACTAAAGAAATATTAATTCAACTTAAATATTAATTGAATTTACAAAATAATTATACACCCATCGCTTTCGACATTCCAAACAGTGAAAATGGACAAATAGTTGTTCCTGGAACAATAAAATTATGTTGATGCAACGAAATTAAATTGCTTAGCGTTTTACACAGGCGCCCAAAATCAAATTTAACCATTTAATATATTGAACTAACGGTGTCCTGCCGTTTGACCAAAAGTCATTTGGCAAAATTACACTTGACAAACAACGTTAAAACCGGTTATAACCGGTTATAACCGGTTATTTGCATTCCCTAGTCAGAGCTCTAATATAAAAAAAAAAACAATAAGCAGTTGCAAACAAAATAACGTAATTCCGACCACTAGTCCAAAGCGGGTGTTAACAAAACACTGATATATCCAATATTTTCTTTCATCTGTAAATACCTAATAATCCAAAATGCTTTTGAGACAAAACTATTCAAGCATGTTTTTATTACAAATCCTTTTCAAAAACATCCGTTTTCAATTACGAAAAACAGCTGTCGGAGTCATCATTAGGGAATGAAAATAACCGGTTAAAACTGGTTTTAACCGGTTATAACTGGTTTTAACCGGTTATTTTCATACAAAAACGGTTAATAACCGGTTAAATTGCATTCCCTAGTCATCATACTACATTGAACAGACTTATCGCTAAAAACTCGCAATCTCGTACCCTAAACCGGCTAAAACTACTTACAACGCCACGGCTATAAACTTTTATTCTAAAAGTCTCATTCCGCCGTAACTAAACCTTAACTGGTCATCAAGTAATTCTTCCGCCACTAGCGCTGCGTTTCAAAAGAAAAACGTAGTATAAGAGTGAAAATCTTATGCGCATACGGCCTTTTGGCTTGCGGTTCGAGGGTACATCAACCTGGGCTGTTTACGGGCTATAAGCCTACATTGTAGTTAGATTGATGGTGAACTAACTTAGTTTCTACGGAGGGGTTATTATGACATAGCTATGCAGTTGAGTTTACGCTGTGAGAAAAGCAGAGCTTTATAACTGCTATAGCTCTGTCCTTTTCAAACTCATTATAACCCTTCAAATAGATACAAATAAAGGTTATCCCTCTTCATAAGCGTGCAATAGCTAAAGTGTGGTTGAAATATGCTCTAACGTTGTCTTTTACTAGCTGTTGCCCGCGGCTCCGTCCGCGCATAAAGATAAAACAAAGCCTATGTTACTCAGCGATAATGTAGCATTGTAATGGTGAAAGAATTTTTAAAATTGGTCCAGTCGTTTTTGAGTTTGTTACACCCGTATTCACAAACGATACTTGGGTAAGGGTAGCACCAACACTATGCGAAGTGTGGCATTTTTCTGTGCGTTTCAGATGGTCAGCCATTCAATTCATAAACAATACTTAAAGGATCCTTCAGAGAGTAAACGCACTGCGTTCCATACAGCTCTATGATTGGTCCTTTTTGACACGAAGTTATCCTAATATTACTTTTTTTTTAATTTTGACCACTTGTGTTTGGCGGGATTATATCATTATATAAACCTTCATTGTTTGTTTTTGGCTTGATTAGTTAATTTATTTGTTATGGAAATGTCTTTTGGTTTATCGACTACAAGTACAGTCGCCAAGTAATTAATGGTTTCTAATTAAATGTTTCATTAGGTATTGGCATGCGTAATTGGTCAACTTATTAAAAATGTAATATTTTACTTCAGTGGTACTTATACGTCTTTGTTCGTTTATCCGTTCAGTGATATAAGTGTCAAAATCTTCTTCGCTACTGTAATTCATGGCTTTCACTCCTCGCTTCGCTTTTTCCAAGTATTTTGATTTCGGCAAATAAACCTAACATGACTTTTTGATTGACGTAACGCTTGACATTGACAGCCTGCGACACCGCACAGATTATAAGGGTATGTGCGACACTATGCGTTCCGTAAAACAGCTCGGCAGCTACTTTATCTGTGCGTTCGTCTGAGTGGACGCATAGGGATGATCGACCCTTAAGTATTGTTTATGAAATGATTTGAACCACCCTGTGCATTCGTGAGCACTGTGAGACCTCATAGTGTCATTTGTGAATACGGGTGTTAGTTACACAAATACAAAAATAAAAATATTTCCTTTTTAAAGTTCCGCACAAAAAATGAAAAATACGGGACCCTTATAGGATCACTCGTGCGTCTGTCTGTCTGTCCGGGCGCCTGTCACAGCCAATTTGCTCCGAATTCATTGGACCAAATCAGGTGATTTGGTACCATGGTGCAATCGTATGACCCAAAGGTATCGATGTGCATAGTATTTTTTTTATTTAGTAAATAGGTGTCATTTCTCGGGGGACAAAAACAAAAGCTTTTCCAACCTTACTGTGTCATAATTATATCAAATGAAAGGGCTCGTTATGAGGATCTCAAATATATTTTTGTTATTATTGTAAAATAAATAATTGACCATTCTTATATTCTTATTTGACAATAATGGCGGCCAAGTTAAAAAACAATACCATAACATATCAAATGCAATATGTTTTAACTCACTAGAATAGAGACATGTCCAAATTTACCCATTTAGGAATAACGATGTCACAGACAGACAGACACACACACAAATCCATAGATACATACGTTAGACTTATTACCCCTCTTTTATTGTCGGGGGTTAAACGAACCCACAGTTATTTGGCTTGGTATGCATAAGACTTTTCCATAACAAGTCATAAAATGGCTTTGACCAATTTTTATTAAACCGCTAGGGATGTAAATCCAATTTTTATCCCGCTTTTGAGGTATAAAATACTTAGCTTCAGAGCGATGAAAGATACTTTTACCATGTGCATTTGCTCAACAAATAAGTAGAGTGCGGCGCGAGGCTTTCATTGATGCTATAAATTCTTGCGCTACCTAAATAGACTCATTCTTTACTTCTCCTAGGTCTGAGGTGTCTACACATTGTTTAAGAGAAGCGGTTTTAAAAACGACAGTACCATACTTAATACATACATACATACATACATAAACTCACGCCTTCATTCCCAGAGTGGGGTAGGCAGAGCTAAAGAATTACCAACAAATCTTAAAACTTCTTGATAATTCTGTAACCACTGAAATGCCTAGGTTCGTGGAAGGTATCATCAGAAAATAAGAAGCCGAGTAATGCAAGAAATATTTATAATTATGTGACACGGAAGCCTAACCATGGCATTCGGAAAACAACAAGCTACGGCTTCACATTAGCCGGGACCCATCTACAGCAGTAAATAAGGTTTAACCCAGCACTAATTAGTGTCTAACATAAACACAAGCAAATATAAATTTAAAACTTAAATAAAAACAAAAATACAAAAAGGAAGTGCAAGTCGCGGAATCGAACTTGCGGCCGATGTTTCGTAGTCGCGCCTTCTCCTACTGCGCCACGGTGTATTTAAGAGATGACTCGAATTATTGCATCGCCATGCATGGATACAGGTTGTGTATGCATTTATGATTCGACCTATCTATCCGTGATTTACAACCTCGACAAAAGGGCGTTTCCATAGGCTGTAAACAAAATGTAACATGTCACAGCACCCTGACCTTATATCGCACCGAAAGACTACCTAAATTCATTACGACTAAGACTTACCCCTTGTCACAAACAAATACACTTGTATTATACACTATTCACTATGAAAGTGAAATTAAATAAAGTAACGCAAGTGGATATTACGTAAAACTTGCACTTAGGACATTAACATAATTTCCGCAATATATTGGTGACTCCACATAACGACGATCATTCCGCCAATGCTTTTCTCACCCACCCTCATCTTTTCCGAATTAAAAACTTGACATCATTACCGCACGATTGTAACCAATTTCGAGACCCGTGGCGACCTCTATCGAGTGAATGGGGCTGATACCATTACACCACATTTTGCACTAGGAGGCTATGTTTCCCAGTGTATTAGTGACAGGTGGCAAGCCCATCGCCTAAAGCGGCTGCTACACGGTTAGCAACCGAGCCTCCAACCAAGGTGACCTTGCTGGTTTGCAGCCGTGTAGAAGGATGTTTGCAACCAAATTTCGTTTGACCTTTCTTTGCCCTTGGTTGACGGGCGTGCGCTGACAACCGCGGTTGGATGCCGCCGTTGTAAACCGTGTAGACGCTTGTTGCCAACCAACCAAGGGCAGTTGTGTCTCTGCAGGCAAAGAGTGCGCACGGCCTCACGCAACCAGCGTTGCATATGTTTACTGATTTACTGAATTTGCGAAATAAATTTAAATAATCTATTGGATTTTGTATATATCTGAATAGACTTCTAGTTTTATGTAGAAAGATCAATGTTGACTCATATTCTTTCCTTTTTTTTTCTGTCCTCACTTGCGTACAAAAGTGCTAAAGCTACGCCAACCTTCTGATGATTTCTCTCCGCGAGCAGTAGACAGACTGCCTGTTGGCAACCGTGTAGACGGAAACGCAACGGCGTTAGCAGCCGAGCCTCCAACCAAGGTCACCTTGGTTGGAAGCTTGGTTGCTAACCGTGTAGCAGCCGCTTAACAGTACTGCAAGCCTTTATTCCCTTAGTCGCCTCTTACGACTTCCACGGGAAGACATGGAGTGGTACTGGCAACATAATGATTGTAATTCCGAGAATTGATTCGAAACCAATTTACAAAACACCCGATTAAATGCGTAAAAGGCGTAACGGCATTTAATGCTCTGTAATCTTAAACGCTGCCCAATTGTTACAAAGTTTAGATTCGAGTGAATCGCAATATCGTGTTGTTACTTTATATTTTTGAATGTGTAAAAACATGTCTAACAACAAAGCATTTGGATTTTATGCCGCCTTTTCGATGTCGGTAAATAATTTATGCGTTAAAAGAGTTTTGGTAACAAATTTTGAAATAAAAGTGACTTATTTATTTAAAACTGCAATTTTATGAATAAGATACAATTGGTCATGACGTAATATCCGCATAAGAGTTTGCTCACAGGTTGATGCTCGGATATTATCAAATTTCCCGATTTAATCCCTACGTCCAAACAATCTTAATGACAAAAAATGATTCTGTGGTGTGACAAACAGACACACAGCCAGACAAACTCAATTGTTAAAAAAAAGTTTTGAAAGCTGTTATGGAAAAGGCATGTTTGTCTCAAAAGCAAACCCATTTTTTTCTTCTTTTTAATTATTATTGACTGAGAAAAAAAAACAGTGTTATACATTTATTCACTACACACATAAGACACACAGAAAAAAGTAAAAACAGAAAAATGCAATAAAAAAAGTACTTTGCACAATTAGGCTTAATTTTTTACCAGACACAACAAGCTTTTTTTTCCTTAGTCGGGTCTTACGACGTCCACGGGAAAACATCAATTAATCATGTCAGCCGAAAGACGTCCACTGCTGGACATAGGCCTCCCCCAAGGCTCTCCACTCAGACCGGTCTTGTGCTTTTCGCATCCACTTCGTTCCCGCGGTCTTCACAAGGTCGTCACCCCATCTTGTTGGAGGCCTACATGCCAAACATGGAGTGGCACTATTCTAACCTGGCAACCAATCGGGTATTATTCGTGACAAACCTACAAACATACAATTTTTTCCTCTATATAATAATTATTGTTGATAATAAATTTATCAACTAAGACAGCGGGTTTTAAACGTCGCGTTTTTTCCTAACACATCTTAAACGCCCTTTACGTTTTTTGTTCCAGTAGAGCATGCCTTTTTACTGTTCTTTGTAAAAAAAGTAATTTTCATTCTGGCTTACCTAGCAACTTACTAACGAAGTTTAACCCTTAACTACATTCGTGGGGTAAATAAATTAATATGTTTATGATTTTATTTGATATGTTATTTGTTATTTTATTACAATAAATTATTGGTTTTATTGGTTCATCACGGAGAAGGCAAACGAACACACAGGCCAGCTGAAGCCTTATTCTACTTATTCTTACACGTATGGCTATCATATTGTTAAAGAATTATAAAGCTAGTGTTCACGAATCATAAAATCATAAAATCACACTGACAGAGTTTTAACAAACCAACGTAAGCAAAAATAAGACAAATTAATATTTAAAAAAAAACGGTTTTTGAAAACTAAATGCAATAAATAACCACAATCTCTGCTTTGCCCCAAGGTGAACTGGTAGAGAATGCCTTACGGCATTAAGTTCGCCTTTTATATATTATGTGTATTCTCAAGAAGTTTTAAGATTTGTGGGTAATTCTGTAGCTCTGTCTACTCCACTCTGTTATGTGTATTCTTTTGTGCAATTAAGATTAAACAAATCAAAATGTCAGGCGACAATCTCAAACATATTGACCTAATACCAAACTAAGATACTAGAAAA
Organism: Acleris emargana; assembly: GCA_927399475.2. Lineage (NCBI taxonomy): Eukaryota > Metazoa > Arthropoda > Insecta > Lepidoptera > Tortricidae > Acleris > Acleris emargana. Next base: position 6,068,000 of record OV656858.1, read on the forward strand.
CCATTTGAACGTTGAACGATATACGAGTATTGTACCTACGAGTATAAAGAGATAAATAAACATCTACATACATAGAAAACACCCAAGACTCACAAATAAATACTCGATCTTATAACACAAATATTAGCCTTGATTGTGAATCGAACCCGCGACCGCCAGCTTCGTAGGCAGGGGATTGATGATTTTATGACTCGTAGTAATATTATATAGTTATTCTAATTGTTTAATTTCTTAGCATCAAACACAAGTTAAAAAAAAACATAATGGTAGTAATGCCCCGTGACATTACAGGGCGTTTTAACCCCAATCGAGGAACTTTAACTCAGTCAGTTTTGTGACGAAAATTAACCATACATTGCGGCCGTCAATGTTTAGCTGATTTAAAGTTAGTACTCTCCTATTACATACATTCTTTCTTACTCTTCTATATTCGTAATTCTCTTTTATAAAAACTCTTTCATAAGGGCAACAGTAGATATTTAACAAGAAATACTGACGCGTCCTTGCACTTCCGAGAGGCACCAGCTTATTAATTAATGAAGCTAATGACCTATACAAATACTATTTGTTGAAGATGTTAATTGAGGCGGTGTAATGGACGATATCAATAATATATATATATTACTTATTAAGACCAATCAACTTCAAATCTTTTATGTGCCATGTTCCTATGTTCTTTCCAGACATATCCGCAAGTACATAAACAAGAGGTGACTTTTTGTCAATGACTTTGCACTTTATATATTTTGGAGCTAATTTCTTGCTAAAGAACTTGTTTTTGTCACTTAGCACGTATGTTCGTTTCATGACTAAGTCACCGACGTTAAAATCAGTCGATTTACGGCGCAAATTATAGTGTGTCGCGTTTTTTTCATGGGCTTGCCAAAGTTTTGTTTGGACCTTATCAAAAACTTCGAACAGTCAACCAAGATTTTCCGCGTAAACATCACGTGGCAGAAAAACAACTTCGACACCCAGATCACTATCGAGATAATGCGTACCACATGTGACGAGCTCTCTGCCGAACACCAGAAAGGATGGGGTAAAACCAGTAGCCTCATTGACTGAATTATTGATGGCGAATTGTACCTTTCGGATAAAAAGATCCCAAGTTCGATGATCATCCTCGACAAATGTGGATATGCACGTAATTATTGTACGATTATATCGCTCAACAGTGTTGATCTGCGGTGTATATTTCGGGGTATAAAATATATTGGGTATATTATAATTTTGAAATAAATTTCGAGTAATTTTACTGATAAATTGGCTACCGTTATCAAGAAAAACTGTTTGAGGGACACCATGGACTAAAAATAGTGAGTCCTCGAGAGTTTTACTAACAATAGTGGAGTTTAAAGTTCCTTAGTTTTAGTCCCGAATTGTGGTTCACGTTTTAGTGAAAACGCCCTATTAATTGGTAATTCGTTGGAGTTATTAATAATTCACGAGTAAATATCAAAGCAAATGACTATAATGTTAGGTATTTAATTTATACTTGTAATAAGCACCTTTGAAAGTCAAAGAAGTTTCAAAGAAAAACTTCTACTGAGAAATGCAAGACTCAGCCAGGTATTTATTTTAAATTAGTATACGTAAATATTTAACCGCAGCAGCAATGCGAAAACTATCAAATGGGTGTACTTTAAATATTACAAACTGAAGAATCCTTTCGTTGTAACTCTTTTAGGTAACAGATCTTAAAAAAGCAAGCTTAAGAAATACGACTCTATGGTTTTTTTAGCAGTATTTTTTTGTCCATGCAAATTTAGCTCCGTGCGGTAGTTTTACGCTCTCAATCATGTACGATTTCTACGAATTTTTAATGTTGTAGTTATCATACAAAATAAGGTATGTAAATTTCTTATTACTTACATACATACATACATTAAATCACGCCTATTTCCCAGAGGGGTAGGCAGAGACCACTTCTTTCCACTTGCTACGATCTTGACAAATTTCTTTCGCTTTTTCAATATTGATACTATTCAATATTATTCTTTCTTATTGATTTTCTAAATTGTTTTTATTGGAAAGGAAAACCTATTGACTGTTTTTTTCATAATATCTACAACATATTCAAACATCGAAAAATCAGAGGAGGTCAAAGGGACAAAAACGGTACTTTTTGTATGGAAATTTTAACCTTCGCAAACCTCTTTTGTAACCCCCCAACCTAAAAAGAGGGGTGCAATAAGTTTAACGTGTAGCTGAAAATCTTTCCGTGGCGTCATATCATATCATTAAAAAAATCCTTACATTTACAAATGTGGGAAACTACCTAATCCTGATGTATGGTAGTGAATGTTAGGTATGGCAGGACAAGCATGTAAGTCGTGTAAATGCAGTTGAAATGCGCTCTTTACGTAGTATGTGTGTGGTGTGAAACTGAATGATAGAGTTAGAAAAATCAGAGAGAAATGTGGTATAAAAGAAGATGTAGTGACTAAGATTGAAAAGGGCATGCTTCGATGGTCCTCATTTGGAAACGATGGATGAAAGAAGATTGACGAAAGAGGTCGGAAGGGGCCGCCCTAGGCGTACTTTTTCGAATTAAATCGGAGAAATACTGGAAAAGGGCCGAATGAAAAACCGACGTGCGTGCATGACTCGATGTATGAATTTTGAAGAAGCGAAAGAAATTTGTCAAGATCGTAGCAAGTGGAAAGAAGTGGTCTCTGCCTACTCCTCTAGGAAACAGGTGTGATTTAATGTTTGTATGTATGTACCTAATCCTTTTAGAGTATACTTTAGTACTATTTTCAAAGCTAAAGTGTTTTGGTTTGTTTTCTCACCGTTTAACGCCTCAAAGGTTCTCTATTCTACGCGGTAAAACAATATTATACTGGTATCGTTTTATCCCGGCCGCCATTACTGTCAAGTACCGCCCTCCTCGGAGAAAAGGCGTATCTACTATATGAATCATATTGAACATCTAACCTTATTACAACCTTTGGGAGTTTAATTATGTTTCTATGAATTAATTGCACATGCGCCTTATATCCGTAGGAGGTCAGAGTACAGTCAGCGTCAAAAGAAACTGATCACTTAAATACCTTGTCGCTTTACTGTCACATAAGCAATGTCAAACAAGATTGTCTAATGTGTTAATGCGATAAAGTACAAAAGTAGCTTGAAGTGACCAGTTACTTTTGACGCTGACTGTACCTAGTCATGTTCTGCCATTACGGTTTTGTCAATTAAAAGTAACTAATATATACTTTTTTGCTATTAAGTTTTTAAGAAATATCTTGCATTTTAAATAATTGCCGCAATATCGCGTACGTTTTTTACATTTACGGCAGGCATTGTCAGAAATAAGCTTGAGTATTCTGCAAGTTTTAGCTTTTAAAAGTCGTTAAATGTCATTGCTTTATTTAGAAAGATAGTTGGTGTTTTAATATATCGAAAACTCTTTTTTAAGGCCATATTAAAGACTAGCTTTAGATACAGTAATATTGTAATGATTTTGTATGTACGTGGGAGACAAAGAAAAGGCCTGGTCAACGACTCAACTGATTTATTAAAAAGTACCCGCTTATTGGTATTTACAAGAATACCCTACAAATAGCTATATACGATAGATACCTTAACGGGACTCAATCTCAGCTTATGAAGCAAGCGATATGATGAGATTTAGATTTTTAGCAGAATTTATGCAAAATTTATGAATTAATGCTCGATTTAGGGAGACATGAACATTGGCGATTGTATAAGCTAATATTCAGTTTTTTGCATCATATTTATAGCAGAATTAAAGAAGTAAGTCTGTTTAATATGACTTGCAAAATTGGACTATCCGCGACCACTTTTATAAAAACATTAACCGATGAGAGTATGATCGTTGAGCGTGTTTTTAACCTTGCTTAAACCGCCCCTTACAGAAATACTTAAGGCTTCTATAGCAACCTATTGCAATAAAGTAGCGTAAATTGTGTGATTTTTTAAAATATATTAAGTAATTGAGGTGTCCCGTGTGGTTGCCGGTCCCGTGTGGTTTGCCGGGTAAGAATTGTGCCACTCCATGTCTTCCCGTGGATGTTGTAAGAGGCGACTAAGGGAATAAAGGCTTGTAGTACTGTTAGGCGATGGGCTTGCAACCTGTCACTAATATACTGGTCTTAGTCGATTGTGCAAAATAAGGTTACAGAATTATTAACGCATAATTTTTACAGTTGTTAGTAACTCTGTAGCTCTGCCTACCCCACTCTGGGAATGAAGGCGTGGGTTTATGTATGTATGTATTAATTGAGATTTTGATCATTGTAAATAATTATAAAAATATTTTTGTAACTTCTTTTTAAATTTTAATTAATCTGAGTGTCAAAACTTACGGGCCGACTAAGAAAATAAGAGCTATCAAACCGTTGAAACACAGAAACACGTCAAAAGCAATAAGGTTTTTGAATCTTAGCCCAGGGCCTTTATTCAACTCGGTTATACCATATTGCATTTGACGTGTCGTGCTATCGTGTTGTTTTTAACTTGGTCGCCATTACTGTCAGGTGTATTGCTTTTTTTTATGGCATGGGTAGGCAAACGAGCACACAGGCCACCTGATGGTAAGTGGAAACTGTGACCCATAGACATTCGCATTCACAAGACTGCAAATGCAATTGGCAACCCTGAGGACTAAGATGGACTGCCTCTATGCTGGTCATTTCACCAGCTATCTTATCCCCAAACTGGAACACAACAATGCAAACACTGCTGGTTGGCGGTAGGTTAATGGATAAGATGGTGGTGGAACCCGGACGGACCCTGCACAAGGTCCTCCCACAAGTAAAGTTGGTGCAAGGCCGCAAGGTAAGTTGCTATCGTAACGTAGACCATTCGATAACGTCAAAACTAATATTGTTTTACCGTAGTCAATAGAAGACGAGAATAAATAAGCTAAAAGTGATTTTGCTCTAGAAATTCTGATAGTTCTTAACATGAAGTTAAGATTAAACAATAGATACTATCTAGGTTAAGAGCCAGAGTTAAACCGGATTTAGCTATTTTATTACGGCATCAAGCAATGCAGGTTTACGATGGGAAAGTCACTTGCAGAGCTTTGTCTTTGTCAAGTTTTTATAAGCTTTTAAGCTTTAAAAAGCTTTTTAATGTAATGATAGATGGAATAGAGAAGTACTTAATAAAACGCAGTTACGTTTTCCTACCCCCAGTTTTCCTTCTCATATCAATAATCAAGTAATCAAGACCATATCGTAAACGACAAAATGTGTATGGTGATTAGATCAGCACATTTACTTATTTAGAAAATGTTTTCTAGCATGTTGGTATTAACATTGTCTTGCCATGCCAGTGACCAGTGACCGATGACACAAAAAAAATGGCAATAAATTTAAAATACCACTGGCTGGTAACACGAAATGCGTAACGACTGGAAAAGTACGCGTAATGTGACAGATTGTTTCATAGGTAAAATTGTTGCCATATGAGGAGTCAGAATAAAATGCGTGTGTCATGACTCGCTGGTCAGACTCCAGGGGGGTTATTATGACATAGATATGCAGTTCATTTTAAGGTGAGCCTAAAGGACAGAGCTATGACAGTTATGTATGTATGTATGTATGTAAACACTTTATTGTACAAAATAACAAACAGAACAATACAATTAATATAAAAATATGTACAAAGGCGAACTTATCCCTTTAAGGTATCTCTTCCAGCTAACCCTTGAGAGATTGAGAAGAGTGAAAGGTTGTGCAACGAGTAAACAAGTGTACAAGAAGAAGAATATAACACATTAAGTAACCAATACAACTTATATAAATAAAATTAAAATAAAACTACATTCAAATACCTACATAAATAGATACAGAAATATATACTAATAGTTAAATGTACATACATAAACTACATTTTACGTACCTAGAGGATAATTGATATTTAGGAGCTAGAGTCAAGCCAGAACTTCTTTAATTTGCCTTTTAGGGAATCTACCGTTTGTGATTGCCTAATGCCAGTCGGTAGCCGGTTCCACAATCTGACAGAATGCACCGAGAAGGATTTGGAATAGGATTTGGAATTGTGGGATGGGAATGCGAGGGTTAGATTGGCCTTTGAGCGCAACCGGTTTTGGGAGCCGGCGGCCATGAACCTAAATCGCTCAGAAAGGTAGAAGGGAGCACGAGAGACAAGATGTGAACGTTCACAGTTATATAGCTCTGTCCTCTTCTCTGTGTCAAAGTGAACTGCATGTCTATCTCATAATAACCCCCCAGTGAAGGTGAAGTAGTACTTGACAGAAGCGCGTGGAGTTAACCCCATGTGTTTCTGTTTAGTCTATTAGAGAAAATACTATTTAACCGAAAAATAGTCCTCGCGTGTGATATCATTGGTTCTCTAACAAGTCCATGACAAATGTATAGGCTGTTGCAATGGAAGAGGTCACAAAAAAAAGAGCAAAGGCAAAAGAGTAAGCCTCAAAAAAAGGGGCAACCCCACCCATAAAGATGGTGTTCACAGCCACACAAGCGGTCCAAAGAGATCTCCGAGCCAACCCTTCTAATTTCGGGCAAAAGAAAGGAAGCCCGTATGTATGCATGCATGCGTCAGGATTCTCACTTCGCGACTCAGATAGTTTAAGCCACCCCCTTCTCATTCCCCATTCCCACCCACTCTTTTCTAAACCCGCGGATAAATAAACGGAGAAAGAACTCCTCCGGTCTTTCAGCACTGGCTGGGGTAGTATCTGCGGGAGTTTTTAACTTCATTTAAAACAATTGGTGTTTTTAGCCGGTGCAAGCCCGGTGGGCCCTCCGTTCCCAGGTCTCTGGAAGGGATTTTCATCTCTGCCCCTTTCAAATGTAATTTGCAATATCCTGCTAAAAAAAGCAAGGACTTAAAGTCTGTGGCCCTTTAGGCGACAACCAAAAAAAAAAGTTTATGATGATTGTCTTAAACTCGACATTGGCGAAATACACGTTGTTAAAATAAAGAGTGAAAAGCAAAAAAAGAAAAAAAGGTGAAGTATTACGTAAAATAACACCATTTTATTGGAAATACAATACCGTGCGTTTTTCGACGGCTTTCTTGCCACGCACCTGATCTATGTGGATTCAGCTCTCGTTGTGTGTATTTTCGACCCGATACGACTTGGGGGCCTTCAAAACACGAGCCTACTCTTTTCTCTGCGATTCCTCTAGTGTTGCGGGTGTTTATAGGTTGCGATGATCACTTACTTACCATCAGGTGACTCGCTTGCTCGTCTGCCTAAATTGCACATAAGAACTTCTTGATAATTCTGTAAACACATTTTGCAAAATAAAAATAAATGTATGAAAACGTAAGTATGGTTTAACGGTTCATGGTAAGGATAGGTTCAGTATAAGTATAGTAAGTTTTTTATCAAAATCAACTATATCCCATTTTTAAATGGTTTCTATTGAGTTATGTTATAATGTGTTCATTTTTTTATTAACACCAAAGAAATCATTTATTTTCGTCCCATTTTAATATATTTACTGTTTCTTTTTTCTAAAAACATCTAAAATCCATTACTTCCTCAATCTCTGAAAGCGATTTCAAGTAATCGCAGCTTAAGACAAGATCTTAAGCGCGGTGTTGTCTTCAAGATGCCAATTAACGTCTTTGATAGAATAAAGCCGATCAGTAAACTCTATAAAAATGGTAATATCAGTGCTTTTCGGAGAGAAGTTGAAAAGTATCCAATTTTAAACGAGGGTGGTAAATGAGATGTTTTTACTTGTGATAAATTATCCTACTTAACGTATATATAATTAAATTGTGATTTTAAACTGGCTGCTTAAAAGGAGATTGGTTGACCCAATCTTGCATCAATAAATGTAAACCTTCGCATTGTGGATCTTAACACTTCCATACACACAAAAACACACAAAAACACACACACACACACACACACACACACACACACACACACACACACACACACACACACACACACACACACACACATACTCACACACACATTTAATGTAAAGTAACATAGTTACTAATTTAAGTTAAGATAAGTTAATTAAGAAAAATCTAATTGTTTTGTCATTCAAAGCTGTTATTGAATTTGGGTAAAACCCCCTCTGCTAATGGAAGAGCGGGATCTCCTGACACAAGTATTATAATATGCTTAAAAGGAGATTCCAACCTCATGTACTGTATTAACCACGTTTAAACTAATAAACTATTTTCATTGTCATTTTTAATTTTCAATATATTTTTAGGGTTCCGTACCAATATGTTAAAACAGGAACCCTTTTAATAGTGAGACTTTGTTGTCTGTGTCTCTGTATATCACAGCAGGTTTTCTGAGCAACTACAAATGCTATCAACTAGAAAGGCATAAATAAATCCATTCACCCATTAACCTACCGCCAAGCAGCAGTGTTCGCATTGTTGTGTTCCGGTTTGGGGATAAGACAGCCGGTGAAATTACTAGCATAGAGGTATTCCATCTTCGTCCTCAGGGTTGGCAACGCATTTGCAGTCTTAGGATTGCGGTCTTGTGATGCGAATGTCTATGGGTCACAGTTTCCACTTACCATCAGGTGGCCTGTGTGCTCGTTTGCCTTCCTATAATATATAAAAAAAAAAAAAACAGGGGACTATGTCACACCAATTGACCTAGTCCCAATTTAAGCTCTAGGCTTATATTATGGGTACTAGACAACGATATAAATACTCATATACTCATATAAATACTCATAGTTGTACAACTTGCTTTGCTAGTTTGGAACGCAGGGTGGAAAAATAAAAGTGGTTTGATTAACCTCGTAAGCAATACTGCCGTGCAGATCTTAAAACGCAGTATGTGCAAAAATGCTGTTTCGAGAAAAACGCAAAAAACTACTTCAAAGTTCATTTTCTTTTGTAATTTTGATGAATCTTGCAGAATTTAGACTTTAACTTTAAGGTATAGGTAAACAGTATTGATTACAAGGAAAAATTAAATCCTCATACTTATATTAAGCATGTGAGGAGGATTTAAAGGAAACCTGAGCTGTTACTGCTATAATATTTTCACTAAAAATCTTTCAGAAAACCGAATAATATGCAGTATAAAAGCTTGATACTGCCACGATTTATTCGAGTTTGCAGAGTTAAATACAGTATGTCATCATATTTGCTGCATCTTAGTTAGACTGTGGCATTTATTTAAAATGCTACGAGTTCTTTTACTGCTTATTGCAAAGAAAATTGAACGTAAAAATGTGTAAAATTACGTTTTCTGCAATATTTTGTAATTGGAATCATAAGTGTCACCATCATTTTATTGAAATAAAACCTATTGTTTAACGTTTTCAGTTGTATAATAATTAAATATTACTATTAAAACCACAAAGGTATTTTCTGTCTTAAGTAACAAAAAAGTCAAAATAATACACAACCTTTAATTGTATTTCTTTTAATTTCAATTTAGTTATCACACACATAAAATAAAAATAAAATAACAATACTAAATAATCAGTCTTACTGAGATCAAAAACACTTTTATAAAATAATTGGTTGGGTGAATTGCAAAAATATACATAGTTTAAGGAGTTAATTGATATAACGTTAACTGTCTTCCATTGTTTTTCCTTTGTGAAACGAAAATTAGCCCGTGTGGTTGCCGGGTTATAATAGTGCCACTCCATGTCTTCCCGTGGATGTCGTAAGAGGCGACTACGGGAATATAGGCTTGTGGTACTGTTAGGCGATGGGCTTGCCACCTGTCACTAATACACTGGAAAACATCTTAGCCTACTTGTGCAAAATGTGGTTGCTGAATTATCAACAACTTTTTAAGTTGTAATTCTGCAGCTCTGCCTAGCCCACTCTGGGATTACAGGCGTGAAGGAAAATTATATATATGATCATAATATCATATTATGACTAATCTTTGTTACACAAAGGAAAAAGTTAAGGATTGTTAAGGATTTTTTAATTGAGCCCTTAAGTATGTACAATATTTTTGCAATTTACCCAGTTAATACTTTTATTTATATTGTAGTAAAGGTTGTGACCGTGCGTTTTTGTATTATATCGTTGTTTGTTTTCGGTTCAGGTAAAGATGAGTACCAGATAAATCCTGAGCAAGTTATGTTACATCGAAATCCTGAATAAAATGGGAATTTTAGTATTCAAAATTCCCGCTTCCACTTTCCTTCAGTTTATGTAATGTAATAGGAAGTGACCAAATTAATGAACCATTTACGCGATTTCCTGACGTAGTATGTTTGGGGTTTTTATTTTTTTCACGAATATCATTTTTCTTTAATGTCTTCTGAGCTACTTGGCCGAGTTCTCCTTCGGAATCATTTAAAATATTTATAAAAGCTAGAATTTTTCTTGATCTAAAATTCATTTTCTTATTTCTGAAAAAAAAAGGAAATCTGATGTCAAAGAGTTACCGCAGGAAAAATGAGATGGAAAGATAAAATACAGAAAGTATCTAATATACCTGCAGAACCAAACAAACAAACAAATAAACTAACGAGAACTATGCCTCCTATTGATGTAACAAATTAGTGAGTAAATTAGTTGAACATATTTTATTAATACTTATTTAGTCAATGTTTTAGTACTAGCTAAAACAAAAAAAGTTATTTAAACGATTATAAACCTTGATTATCTATTAGTCTTGATTATCTTCGACAGTTTTACAAGTAAATACCCTATTATTTGTTTATTAAGAGTAAATTAAATAAATTACACATTCCTGTCACAAGTGCAATTCAACGCGTTTATTATTAAGTATGTAAGTAACCGAATTTCAAATAGAACTACTTACCTCGAACGCATTCTTCGCTACAACCACACCTACCACAAAACACCATGGACTTAATACTTCTTGTACGACGTCCGAGACCCCACTGGCCAATCTATTACTAAATAATACACAGCAAACAACGCAAAAAACGCAGTACAAATATTAATTTATTTTAATCTACTAATTAAAACGCAGCAACTCAACGTAAGCTGCGATTTAGATGGTAATCTTATATTCGTACGATACGGCAATTACCGACTAATGAGCAGTAAAACTTCTATCTACTGTGAAAATTGTAGTACAAAGTTTAAAAAAACATTTTTTTACAAACTAAAACGCAGTTAACTAGACGTATACTGCAATTTAAATAGAATATATCATTTGCATATTTCAATGATTACCGACTTATTAGGAGTAAGTTATCTAAACTCTGCATTTTAAATGGCCATTACAGATGAGATTAAATTGTATCTTTACAGTTAAAATAAAGTAACTGATTTCTTACGGTGTTTTATTTAGTTTTCCAGGTTTAATAAACCGTAAAATACTTAATAAAACACTTAAACTTCAATTATTACTGCACTTTATTTAGGTATAATCTACATTATTTTCGGTGTTATACAAAGTCGTGTTATGATTTTTAGGATTTTAATTACATTCTGCGTTTTAGTTAGTCCTACAGTGTACTATTGTCGGAGCACTTTAACATACTGCTCGTAGAGGCTTCGAAGGAGGCTCCGGAGGAAAAAACCGTCTACATAATTATTTGCGTTTCGACGCCCTGATTCTAAATCACTAATAAACAGAAAACACTCGAAATGCCACTTACTGCGTTTTAAGATCTGCACGGCAGAATAGTCAATAGGAAGTAAATAATCAAGGCAATTTACTTTGAACTCTGTTGCAATAAGAATAAGGTTTATTTTCCTATGTTCATTTGAAAATGGCATTTTCGAACAATCGCAATTGAACATTATTCCCATGATTGTAGATTCAAAGTCCCAGTTACAAAAAACTCCCATAGTTCAGTATGGTGGGCCTTACGAGGTTATAGCAAATGGGGTGTCATGTAAAAGGGCTCAACCTGAACATGTCAAAACGATTTAAAAAAATACCGTTTTTTTATATATATACAACCCTCCCGTGTGGTTGCCGGGTTAGAATAGTGCCACTCCATGTCTTCCCGTGGATGTCGTAAGAGGCGACTAAGGGAATAAAGGCTTTTAGTACTGTTAGGCGATGGGCTTGCAACCTGTCACTAATGCGCTGGGAAACATTGCTTTGCATGCGCCGGGCTTGTATGGGTGAAATGAGACATAATTTCTACCTTTTACAGTTACAGTATAATTTCAGCAGCCTCGTAAAACTGTATTGCCTTGTATTTGATGTGTGCGTGTGTCAGCGGCAGCAGCGTAAATAACGTAAATACCTATCTACTGTAAGGTAAATTACCTTCCTTTTTGAGGAACTTTTTTGCTCGCAGATTACGTGTCTTAAAATAAAATATCATTGCTTGTACGTAGTTATTGTAACGAGGAAGTGCAAGGTAATTACTATGTGGTCGGTATAATCAACCACAAAAAAGCGGTCCTGCCGCCGTGAGTCGCGAGTCACCCGCCGCTCGGCAGGGCTCGGCAGCAACGGCGACGGAACCCCACACGACACTGACATGGTCCAGCATGCTCTTACTCGGTTTTTATTGAGGTCTGACGCCGTTTACCTACCGTCGGAACTCTTAATTAGAATACTTATAATACTAATGGCTCGTAATGGTGATGACAGGAAAAATGTTTATTCATTTGAGTTTTAATGTGTAGGTTATTCATTAACCCGGTTATAGAAATAAGTTAAATGCTCGCATAGGCCCGCTCGACTCGTGAATCATAAGTAATCATAACATAACATAGTTCCTTCCGTATAGATACTCTTCACTAAGTCTGTGGTGACGACTCATTATTATTGTTTCCTTTTACCGTCTACGTCTAGGATTTTTTTCTTTCTACTAATATTAGTACTCATTGTGTCATGGAAATTAAAATAGGTTTTCGTCACCCCATTCACAACTGAAAAGTTACCAGAGAACGTGTTAGCGCCCGACGACGCGTCGCTAATTGGATGCGGTGTTGCTTTCCAGGTAGGCACGTGGGGCTGTTCCGCCGCTCCATGGGCGTGCTGCTCGCGCTCACGATAGTGCTGCTGCTGGTGATGCACGCGCCCGCGCCCTCGCCTGACTTCCCACCCGCCTCCTGGCCCGCGCGCAAGCGGGACGAGCTGCCGCCCGGCGCCGTGCTCACGGGATCGCTCTACGAGGCGGGGCACGCGCGCCCGCACCCGGAGCTGTGCCCGCGGCTGGGCGCGCGCACGCGGCTGGTGATCCTGGTGTCGTCGGCGCCCTCGGACGCGGCCGCGCGCCGCGCCGTGCGGCTCACGTGGGGGCACGCGGCGCTCCGCACGGACGTCGCCTTCGGGTTCATGCTCGGCGCGTCGCCGCCCGAGCTGCGCGCGGCCCTCGACCAAGAGGACGAGCTCTACGGGGACCTCATCGAGGGCCGCTCGGTCGACTCGTACTCGAACCTGACGCTCAAGACGATCTCGATGTTTGAGTGGCTCGACACGTACTGCCCGCACGCGCAGCGGATGTTCAAGACGGACGACGACATGTTCGTCAACGTGCAGCGGCTGCTCGCTTTCGCGGCTACGCGCGCGAACGCGACGCGCGCCATGTGGGGCAACGTGGCGCACTCCGAGGGAGCGGTGTACCGGGACTTCGCGAAAGGCGCGGCGTACCTGCTGACGGCGGACTCGGCGCGGCGCCTGCTGATTGCGGCGCTCAAGGCACGCTACCTGCGGCTCGAGGACGTGTTCGTGACGGGCGCGCTCGCGGCGCGCGCGGGCGTGCGCCGCGTGCACCACGGCGGGTTCGGCAAACTCTACAACAAGGCGGTGACGATGCACCCGTGCGTCATGCAGCGCAGCCTGACCATCCACTCGGTGCGCTACCAAGGGCAGATCGACCTGTGGTTCAAGCTGCTCAACGCGGAGACTAAGTGCACCTCTTGAGCTGCCTCGCTGCTCGTCGAACCCGCACAGAACCGACTGACCGATACAAAATTCGAATAGTGAAATGTTTGTCTAGCGTCAATGAACTAAACTGATGATGGATATTTCAGTGCCTGCAGTGAAAATGGAATAAGTCAAAATCACTACTTTTCAATAAAGGCAAAAAGCCATTCTTAGATCTTTTTTGGGTCTTTAGCGTTTAATTTTAGAACTTTTTATGGTTTCAGGCTTTAGGTACAGTTCATAGCTTTCGTTTTAAAGGGTAGGGTTTAACATTTAGTTATTTATTTATTTATTTATTTATTTATTCTATTATTATTATTTTTTTCGAGTTATGCCCTTACGCACGAATGCATAATGGTATAACATGACTTGTGTTGGTAAATTTAGTGATACGAGTACCTCAAGACATTAGACAACTTACTCCTTTAACTATGACAGGAGCACCTTTTGAGTCGGAAGAGTCAAAAATTACAATTTTCTGAATTTAAAGTTTTTAAGGAGCCTCTTTTTTTGCCGAACCCTAAACTACGACTGTTCTATGTTTCAGTGTACTTATTCTACCCATCTTTATCACATATAAAGGAAGAACGCGACTTATTTAAGCCAATCGAATATGTATATGGGTATTGAGTGAATATTTTTTTAAAAGATTAACCAAGAAGGTTGCGAGACCGACACAAAAAATACGGTAAATCTAAGATGGGTCCAAAGATCCAAAGGCAAATGACCTGCATTGCTACCTCTGCTGCCTGTAAGCCTGTAACATACAGAGCTTAAAAAGAGGGCTCAACTTCACTGGCTCGATCAACATTTTGACAAGAAGCAGTAATTAGGAGAATTAAGCTGCGTCCGCACCGCTGCTTCATGGTGCGTATACGCGTATATGACGGTGCGTTAAAAACGGCGCCATGTTGTTACTACGACCCCGTCTTTTGTTTACGCAACGACACCGTATTTTACGCAGCGGTGGGGTCACAATTTTACACCTTAGCTTAATGATAGTACTGGCTCTCTACTTTTTGGCAAAACATATCGTTTTCCAACCGTTTCATTTGCCAATCTGCTTTTTTTTCTGTGACTGTAAATATTTCAAGATTTTTATAAAAACTCCACCTAACCTAACCTATAGTGTTCTACACGATGGTACTAAAATAAATCCTGAAATATTTACAGTTACAGAAAAAAATGCGGGTTGGCAAATGAAACGGTTGGGCAACGATATGTTTTGCTAAACGATTTTCGGCCAAAAGGCAGAATTCCATCATTTAATTGACATGCTTCAGCATAATACTACGACCATTTTGTATCATGTGGGACTAGGTCGGTCGTTTTTTTCGTATTTAATTTGTTTAACTGTCTTTATTCGTAAAAAAAAAACGTTTTGTCTAATATTAACTCAATTTTAGCTTTATCCGATTATTGGTGGTAAGCTAAAATTAATTTAAAATTTTCTAAGCATGAAAATACACTCATACGAAGCGAAAATAAGCAAAAGCTTGTGAAATCTCGTAAATGGTTCTGCTTCTGACGCGAGGTTAGTTTGTGGCATTTAATAATTCAAAAGAAACTTCAGGTACACAGCTACAGAAATTAACTGAAGCAAAATAACTAAATAAAAAGCAAGCTTTAGAAACCAGACGGCATTTTCTGATACTGTCTTCTCATAGCGACGATAGTATCGCGCAAAAACTAAGAAATAAATTATTTTTTAGAATTTCATTTTACTTAGTGACACTCGCGCAATGGAGACGAGTTTAATGACTTACGTATCATTTTATCAACATCGGTTGACAAGTTGAGAACATACATAACCCTTCTTTTGAGTTTCACCGTAGTCGGGTAAATAGTAAAATCATGAGTCTCAAAGTGAATTCAAACTTACATCTTTTCTCCTTTATACACGGACCAATACCTACATGTCAATTTCCTGCAAGGAATAACATCGTAACTCATTTCTTTTGACTTTACAGAAGAGCGTGTTAGTATAAAAAATATTAGGTTTTTTGGTTAAATATGTCGATCAGTATCAGATCGAATGATCATTAGGGTTATAGCTATAATGCGAAAAATAACACTCTGTGTTGCGATTATATTTACGATGATATTCCACAATATTATTACGTTTTTCAATTTTTTTTTTTTTATTGCATAGGAAGGCAAACGAGCACACAGGCCACCTGATGGTTAGTGGAAACTGTGACCCATAGACATTCGCATTCACAAGACTGCAAATGCACTGCCAACCCTGAGGACTAAGATGTTTCTTACATTAATAATGTACATAATCCCAGAATGGGCTAGGCAGAGCTACAGAATTACAACTTGAAAAAAGTTGTTGATAATTCTGTAACCACATTTTGCACAAGTAGGCTAAGATGTTTCCTACAATTGTTGTTGTTGTTTTGTACAATAAGTGTTTGGTAAAAATAAATGTAAATCGAGATACAATATGATTTATCTTATTGTGATATTTTAATTTGAGCGAAAGGTACAATGTTAACTTTAACCGAAATATATCTATGAATAAGGGGGTACAATTTGTTACTTACGTAGCTAATTAAGTAATAAATTCTAAAACCAATGACAAAGGAGAAAATGTATTATAAAATACAATGTTTGTCTTACCAACAACAATGCCTCAATTTTAAACGCAAATAAATTGAGCTTACTTATAATGATACCAGCTAAAAAATCGTATATCTTTTGTACACGAATATGCCTGACCTCAAAATCATTAAAAAGTGAGTTACGACGTTATACCTCGCAGGTGTCGACGTTTACCTACATTCGAGAATGCACGAGATTGGCTCCATATTTCAACCCGTATTTTCTTAACCCTGCAACGCCTTAAGCCAAGCTGTTCGAACGAAGCGGTTCTCTCAATCCCGCCTGAATTATTTAAATTGCAAGCAACTAGATCGCTACCAGCTAACCTGATTAGGGTACCGTAGGGTACGGAAAAACCTTCAGTTTCCGATTTCCCGAGGGATCCTGGAAGCCCGGAGTGAATAGAATTGTGGGGTGGGTATGATTAATGATTGGCGTTGTTACCATTTCGCGTGAATATTTTTACGTAATTACCCAAAAATATTATAATAAGCTTGTTTTTTTACATTTTGTGTGTGAGCATAGTCCTACTTGGACATATAATTTGAGCATTCGAAATAACATACATACATAAACTCACGCCTTCATTCCCAGAGTGGGGTAGGCAGAGCTACAGAATTACCAAGCACTCTTAAATAAGTTGTTGATAATTCTGTAACCACGTTTTGCACAATCAGGCTAAGATGTTTACCAGTGTATTAGTGACAGGTTGCAAGCCCATCGCCTAAGAGTACTAGAAGCCTTTATTATTCCCTTAGTCGCCTCTTACGACATCCACGAGAAGACATGGAGTGGCACTATTCTAACGCGGTGACTACACAGGGCATTCGAAATTAATTCAAATTAAAGATAAATTATTATTATTATTAGGCCGGAAGGGGCAGCCCTAGCCGAGCCCTATCCGAAACCGATGTGCGTGCATGACTCGGCATTGTGCTATATGAATGTGGAAGAAGCGAGTGTCAAAATCGTAGCAATTGGAAAGAAGTGGTTTAATGTATATTTGTATGTATAGATAAATAAAGTTATTTTTAATTAATTTAACCGTTTTCTTTTGTTTTAATCCTTTTATCCACGGTACCCCGACCAATTTTTTACTCTCTGCCTTTTCAAGCACATAATGGTAACTTTTCTCTTTCACGCCTCGTTTCGGTTAACCAACTGAAATAAAATGGCTTCGTTCTAAATAATTATCGCTGCTTACACTCGGAGTTAGGTTCAAAGAGATTTTCGATAACGATTACGTTAAGCGAATGTGGCTGTTACTTTTATAGTAGAAATAAACTCAAGATAGAAAATTACGGGTCACTACAAAATACAAAACAGGGTGAAACTCTTAATAACAGAATGCCAGGGGGCCGATTTTTGACTTTCGAGCGCTCGAAAGTTTATACTCGAAAGTGACAAAAAACAACGAGATGGTATTTTTTACTTTCGAGCATTCGTTTTAAATTCTATCAATAGAAAGTATCATTTGACATCTTTCAAACCCGTTGGGTATGTAAGCCGGGAAGTACACGAAGAATGAACAAACCTAGCACAATGCCATAGACAGAAGATACAAAATGCGTTTCATTTTTCCTATATTTATAACCAGTCACGAATTTGTAAAGTAAGCGTAAAAAAATCTTATTTGCACTGAAATATTAAATTGCTTGTTATGATTTCATCTTTTATTAGCTTCACACATTTATTCGTAACTAAAATATGAATAAAACAAACTGGTAAAATATCAACTTTTTGCGTATAATGAAACAAGTTCCAACTTACCAATACTCAAGTCGATCCCTCAGTTTCGAGTGAACATCTCAAAAATATGAAATTTGGGACTATTCGAAAATAAATCGTGAAAGATTTTCGCATTCGAATATTTTCTACCGCTCGGTTTTGAAATCGAACACTCGAATGTCAGTTACGCCGAAAGTTACTAACTCCTAGTGATTGTTGAGTTATCGTTTCTATTACCTCATATTAAAGTTTATGTGGCCAATAATCGGTATGCGGCCAACAATAGGCCAGTGCATCCCAATTGCCAATTGTATTCATCCAAAGCATCAATACTGGGTAATAGAAGATTATACACCGAGGGGATAAAGCACTGTTTAATGTCACGGGTGCGGTGATAATATATTTAATCCTGAGCAAACGAGAGATTCAACCTCACCCAAGGCGAAAACCCCTTTAGTCCCAAAGGAGAATACTCTACTTTTCTCACCTTTTCTTGCCTACCTATATGGCTTGTAGTGGCCAGTAGGCTTAGCCAAGAGCCCGACCGTGTTAACGTTTTTCATTCCATCGACTTTTAATGAATGGGATGACAAGTCGGTCACGTGGTTTATCACAAAGAAACGCTAAATGCTAGCCAAACGGCCTCACGTACGATCGCCTATGGAATATCGAAACGCCCAAATTAGCGATCAGCGCCATGGACTTGTACCTAAACTGGACTGAGTACTGCGATAAAAAAGTGTGACAGACAGAGAAACCATACTAGAGAATTGCATCTCGTTTTAATGAGGGTGACCAAGTACATCTGCGGACATCAGGATTTTTTTAAAGTTACAAATGTGTCAATTCACAATAAGTAAGAAATATATCTAAATATATACTAATAATTTATAAAGAGGAAAGATTTGATTGCTTAGTTGTTTGTATTGAATAGGCTCCGAAACTACTGGACCGATTTGAAAAATTCTTTCACTTCTACAACCCTTTACGCAACATATTTTCACCATTTTTACTCATTTAATATGAATCTAATTTAGTCGACAAGGCAACAAACAGGAGCTCAACGACGCCATTAAACAAATATGTCAACGCTGGGGATACCAGACAAAATTTACAATTACCACAATATTTTATTCATACCTTGTTTTATTTATACCGTTTTAATCAGTAAATAATGTTAAAATCTTAAAAAATTACAAATTAGGTAAAATATCTCTTATATAAATGTAGCTATTTACAAATGTAGCAGGTAATTATTTACAGTATTCTTTAATACCACTATGTCATTACCTTTTTTACATTGGCAACTTGAGTGAGGGGGACACCGTCCTCGGGTTGGTTGCTCTCGCTCATCCTCATCTCTTATTATCACATAATTGTAACTGTCTTGCTTCGTAATACGGTTCAATTTTGATTGACTAGAAAAAGTTAGTACTCAGTCCAGTTTAGGTACAAGTCCATGATCAGCGCTGTCACAATGTCAAAACCCATACATATGTCTAGCCAAATGCCACTTAGCGTTTTCCATTCCATCTTGATGAAATGTATGCAATGACAAGTCGGTCACGTGGTTTATCACAACGGACAACTAAAATGGCTAGCCAAGTGCCCTCGGAAAGCATATCGACACGCCCAAAAAGCGATCCGTGCTGTCAAACTTAGTCAAGTGCCACTTTTGACTACTATTCTTTTCCATATTCCATAGTCGATTAACGCTATCTTTTCTCACAGCATTGGGTTCACGCTAAGAAGCCATTCCATTGGAATTTGTTTAAAATGGCGACTTTTAGTCAGCTGTGAGAGAAGAGAACTTTGGATAAACAAGTTTTTTTATGTATTCCTTGCGACTTTTGTGGGTTGCTAACAATTGAAATTGTTGTGTAGTTAAAGCAGCAGCAAAATTTCTTAGCAATGGTCTCCTCTAGGGAATTTCAAATAAGTTCTTTTTGCTGTTGGTTTCTATGGTACAATTATTCTGACTAATTTAAATCTCACTATAACCCACCGGTTAGCCGATGGCTAAAATGACTTACTTTGATGCTTGCATGATATATAATAGGGCATTTTCGAGCATGTGGTGTGCAAAACCTATTTATTGCCTTTAACGAGTTATAGTATTACTGGGCCTCTATTCTAGGCGTTAAAAACTATACCGTCTTTGACCTGTTATGGTATAGTTTTTAACTTGGCCACCATTACTGTCAAGTAAATAAGAGCTATCAAAAACATTGATAACGATAGCGGGTCAAAGAGGATATGATTTTTACTGCCTAGGATCTCGGCCCTGTCCAGTAAATAAGAGCTATCGTAACGTAGACAATACGTCAAAAGCAATATGGTCTTACCGAGTGTAATACAGGCTTTGTGGTTCTGGCACGAACATTTTTATACGTCACGTTTTCCAATCCCATTTAATATTAGAAAACAAGGACTAGTTATACTTTTTCTCAGACATGCTCGGAAAGGATGGCCTTTTTTTTTTAAACGAAGACGCGAAGTGCCTCATTTTCCTCCTAAACGTATGAAAACACTTTCCGTTCATGACCATAATGTTTTTTAAAAGTCCTCTCTATTGCATATAAAATCGATTGATAAATGCGGTTTGGAGTTAACTGTGAGCCATATTTTAATTGAGTGTTTAGCATATAAGAGAGAAAAAGAAATCTGTAAGTTGCCTAACAACTTAAATGATTGTTTAAATAATGGATATTTACATGTACTTAGATTTATAAAATTAATTGATATACAGGGTGTCTGGAAAACCTTCGGAGAAATTTTAACTGTAGATACGGTGGATGATTTGGATCATCCCTATATTGGTAACTTTTGTTTAAGTTAATATTTGACTGAGTTACAGACAGATTTATCATCGACTTTCCTGACGATGCTCTCAGTGTGCCCCATCTTAACTGATTCATTCATAATGTCGTCGGTGATACTGCAAAACCGCGTAAGTAACAAATTTATGATAGAGCAAAATAAACCTTACGGTCTTATTAAAAAGGTGCATTTTGCTCCTTATTTAAAATGTCACTTACGCGGTTTTGCAGTTTCACCGACGATATGTGTCACAACGTAATGTAAATAAACAAGTTATGAACAATGTTTCCAATCATGGTCAAAAGCTCCATGGAGTTTAGAAAACTGACACATTATCCTGTAATGTGAATGAAAAGACGGTGTCTGATAAGGGCTATTATGTGAAATAATCTAAAACTGAAACTTACGATTATGATTTTTACTCACACTTTTCTCACACTCACACGGCTAAAATAGCACTTGCACTCGTAGGCACATTACTTCTTTTACGAGATCATGAATCATGGCTGTATTTCATTGATTTGTACCACTATCAGGGCTTCCGACGAATAAAAAACACAATAATTAATTATTGACAATTTGACATATTATCTTTTTAAATCTTGGACCATTAAAACTCTTTATGAAAAGAGTTTTAGGTTTCATTTGTAAACAAAAAATCCTACCTACACGTTACGTTTTATCAAAATTACATTTAAAGCTGGCATCATACATGTTGTTGCTAGATATTCGTATCATAGAAGAAAGAGAAAAATAGGATCGCTTTGTAAGAAGAGGTCGACGTGATTACACTCTGTGGTAAAAACCCTTAAAAGAAAAAGGCCACTAAAGCCGGCTACTCACACACCTGCTGCAGGGGCAATATGGGAATTGGACCCTTGATTGCCTCCTTAATTGTGATGTGTGTAGGCAAGCAGGAGCAATTTTTAGATTGGGCCTGCGGCAGGGCGGCAGGGGCGCAAGACCTTCCTAGCTCCCTAGATTGTGTCTACCGCCCTGCAAGGTTGCTGCGTGTGTAGTAGGATTGGGGCAATTCCAGTCAGTTCATTGGTGACAACCGAGCGGAGTGGACAAAAATGGAAAAAATGGTGTTACCATAGCCAGGAGCTCTTCAAAAGAATCAATATCCATTCGCAAAAAGTTTCTAAGATCATCTACTTCCAATTCTTTGATAATATTCATGTGGCACAATTTGCTTCGTTTCTGCAACCAATTCTTCACCCAATATCTTCTCTTCCTTTTTTTTTTGGTAGCACCACAGAAAGTGCCAAGGCGATACCAATCCTCTGGTGTTTCGACAATACAGGAAGCTTTCTCGTGGACGTGCGTTCAGCGGGACTATCAGTTACACACTGAACGGCAGGCTAGTATGTAGAGAACAGCCTAAAATTGGTCCAACCGCCGTGCGACCGGTATTGCCCCTGCAGCAGGTGTGTGAGTAGCCGGCTTAAGGAACACCCAGAAAATATAAAACGTGGACTACAATCACAATCAGTCAAGGAAGCGATGTCACAAGCGAAGCGATGTTTGGTTTGGGGTTTGTTTTGTTTACTTGCATGTGATGTGACTTCACATCACACTCACAGGTTATAAAGTATTTCTAACATCACATAGCGTTTTTGCCACAGATTAAATTTCAAAAAAAATCCTTATTATTTCGTGTAATTTCCAAAAAAATAGACATAATTTAATGTGAAATAAAGTGAAATACGTTATTTTACGCTAGTATCAGATAGGATGACCACAATTTGTAGTATATTTTCAATGTTGTCAAATAGCCTATTATAATCAATTATGCGACGACCTTTATATCCATCGACAAAATGTTTTGCACTTGGACTTTTGGCTACTGCCACAAATACCATGCGGATCAAAAGGAAAGAACCAGCAGCCAGCAGCGTTTTCTCCCCGTCTGGTTGCCCTGAAAATCAGCGCGTGCAGCGTCACGGCATGTCTGACACTATGATGCTGAGTAGCACCCAATTTGGTGCATTATTATTTTATAAAATAGTTTTAAGGTTTTGTTTTAAATTATTTTCTCACTGTATTTAATTTGATTATTATTTTTCTGTGGTTTGCACCAATAAACGATTTTCTTTTTCTCCTTTTTTTTCTTCAATACGGAGAGCAATAATCGGATCGTTCAATCCGTCTATTTGAACTTTGAGAAGTCTATGAATTTATGGCTGTCATTAGATGTCAGTGTTAAATTATGTTATTTTCAATATTCACGTCTTCAATATTTTTGCTGTAAATCAGTTATATGGGCTACTTTAGAGCAGAAAACAATGGTAAATGGTTAGATCTCGACAGTAAAAGACGGACGATATGATCAGTCTCGGCAAAACATGAACAAGAGACCTAGTGATTTCACATTTAAAACCAATTAGTATTCAAATTGCAAAAACGAAAATACAGTAAGTTGCACTAAAATTAATCATTTATTTTTATTATAATGCTACCTTGATTTTTGTTTACATGGAGCGAACTGTTTGTTTACATGGAGCGAACTGTTTGTTTACATGGAGCGAACTGTTTGTTTACATACCATGTGACAACGTATGGTCTCAGGTCATTGACCTCGGACATTGAATTTTGACGTAAGATACTACGAACTGTTGGAGTAGTATACTATCAACGTCAAAATGTCAAGGTCGAGATATCGGCTGCGATACATCAAGTAACAAAATGAATATAATTAATCCATCTTTTTTTTTTACATTAACAGAAACAAAAATGAACCATACCCCCGTGATCAGAATCGTGCCAACTATTACCCCCCCAAATTTCTCCGAAGGTTTTCCAGACACCCTGTATATAAAAAATTGTAATTCCCTTGTGGTCGTTAATGACCTTGTTGTTAAAAAGCGACCTTAAATAAATCAAAAAAAAAAAAAAAAAATTGATTGATTATGATAAAAATCCCGTACACCCAACTTGTGGGTGGGGGCGTGTGGTGCGGCGGCGGCTCCTCGTGCGTGGAACTATCTTAACTAAAACTCGTAGTATTCAAACAAACATTCTCTCCGAATTTGTCAAAGGTTTTTAAAAATACTAATAATCATTCGACGATGGAAAACGATAAGGGCGTATCTCGTAAAAGGTCGTAACTCAACTGAGTTAAAGGTATACTCAGCTTTTTTTTCTATTGGTCCGGGTCTCGTTGCTCTACGATGACATGAAATCCAAAAATCGGACAGTATTTTCAAAAGCGTCTTTAATTTTTTTGGTCGTAACTGCTTAAAAAAAGACGAATTTAAACATTTTAGAGATACAACGAGTAGAAGTTTATGTTTTAAAAAAAAAAAATACGCGGTTCCTGTTTATATGCACGATAGCTGTTACGACCTTTTTGCGGGAGGAGTTTTTTAAACTTCATTGCTTACGACATTCTTACAGTTCGTAAATTTCGAAGGACAACGAATAACCTCTAAGATACTACAATTACGTGGGTGACTGAAATCAATCCAAACCATGTTAAAACAATATTACAAGAATCAATATATTGAACTTTAGGTGCTTAAGACGATTCATAGGTCTTGTTATCTCTGGAATATTCCGGTTTTTCCCCGCTCACGCCCCAGGTAAGCTATTTTGGTCGCTACGCGGACGCCGCGTTAAAAGGTTGTGTCTGTTTTGCGTGTACAATCGCGTTGTGAAAACTTTAAGGATTACAATTTATCAAGGTATGTAAAGTTTTAATTACCAACAAAATGAATATTTATGGTACTTGGTTTGGTGGTGCTTGGTACACGATTAATTTCGTTAATATAAAATGTAACAATAAATCGTAATTAGTAAATCAATCTTATCAATTTTACAAAATAACATAAAGTGAAATGTTTTAAATTGCTGGAGCCGGGAACCTGTGTATTATTTATTGTTTAGATTAGGTATTTATTGTATTCTTGACGATATTATATTTATTTTACAGTTTTTTAGCATGTAAGTATTTTATTTACGTACCTCAAAAATAAAAAAGGAATCCTTGTAGGATCACTCCGTTGTCTGTCTGTCTGTCTGTCCGTCCGTCTGTTTGTCCGTCTGTCTGTCTGTCCGTCTGTCACAGCCAATTTGCTTCAAAACTACTGGACCGATTGAGTTGAAATTTGGTACACATATGTAAATCGGTGTCTCAAACACGGACGTGTAACGTAAATAAATTAATTTAAACATGGGGGCCATTTATGGGGCTTAAATTAGAAAAAAAATGCACATTATATCGTGTGATATATCAAATGAAAGAACTCGTTTTGAGAGTCTTAAGTATGTTTTTTTTATAATTTTAAAATAAACGGTTTTGAAGTTATTTTAGAAAATAGGCGAAAATTTACCATTCGCCCCTTATCTCCGAAACTACTACGCCTAAAATTTTGAAAAAAATATGGAAAATAGTTCTTTACGTATAGATTACAGGATAACCTATAAGAATTCTATGGTATTTAAAGTAACATATAAAATTTCTCCTTCATAGAGATTTCCTATGTTACATTAAATTCCATAGACTTATAGGTTTTCCTGTAAAAAATGTATACGTTTTAATATTGTTACTATTGCGTTTGATTTTATGTAACATACTTTATAATTGTTTGTAGTTGACACTGCATTCCCTTTGTACCATGCCAATTAATGGTAAATTGTTATTAATAATTATGTCGTGAAAAATAGATCTTGAGCTACTATTGTGGATGATTGTTTAACCTCCTGAGTCCCAGGTGTCGTTTAAAAGAACAAAATGGCGTTCACCATTGAGTCCTGGGTATTACTACATATAAGATGGCATTATAACCGAGTGTTCTTCAAAAAGAACAAAAACAATATTGTCACTGAGTCCTGAACTTTTAACACCGATTTTTACTGTTTTATACTTGTCTATGGAATTTTTGCTAGAACAAACATTATAAACTTAATAAAATATATTTATTTGCACTTAATGAATGTTATAAAACTTTTGTTCTTTTTAAAGAACACTCGGTCTTAGTATACATACACACATACATAAACTCACGCCTTCATTCCCAGAGTGGGGTAGGCAGAGCTACAGAATTACCAAGCACTCTTAAATAAGTTGTTGATAATTCTGTAACCACGTTTTGCACAAACACGTTTTGTGTTTTGTCTTAGTATAATAAGAGTAAATGTAGGAAGAAGAATTATCATTTTCTAAGCTAGACGAGTCGCCATCAACATCTTCATCGCTACGCTGACTCGAAGGTACTATTTCAGGATCTTGATACGTCGGGTCCTCATCATTCTCAGTATCATCAATGATAAATATCCACGTCACGTAACGCTAAGTATAAAAAAATATATTGTATTACTTACGGTTTTACCAGTAGTTAAATATTTATTACTCGTAAACATCTTAGCCTGTTTGTGCAAAATGTGGTTACAGAATTATCAAGAAGTCTTTTTAGAGTTGTTGGTATTTCCGTAGCTCTGCCTACCCCACTCTGGGAATAAAGGCGTGATGTTATGTATGTATGTTAAATATTTATATTTTAAAACATGTATAAAATAAATGACTTATTATTATGTAGATAGTGAATCATAATTCATAACGTTTGAGGTCATTAATCCCAAATTGCATCCTGGATGGATCGGATGATCACTGTTTGATAACAGAAGGACAGACAGACATACACAAGTATTTAGGGTACAAATGAAATTTTCACTCATCAAACGAAGTTGTTAAATTAAAACGGAAGGTGATTATAAAAGAACAAAAGATTTTGCCAAATTTAATGTACAATGACCGAACGCACTTTATAAAGAACAAATTAAAATTCGTCCAAATAAAATCGTGTACGCCGCGTGCGTGTCAAAAATAATCATTTACTGATCAATATTACTTATTCAATAACAAAATAAAACAGTTTTATTCACACAAATACTAATATTTTTACGAAATATTTAGGGATCTACTTACGTTGTTTTCGACGTGCCGCCATTGTCACCTGTTGCTGGCTACTAAGAATAAATATGCCGTCTTTCTTTCGCTTGATTCGACGCGTGGGATAGAGACGAATATATGACGATGGAGATAATGCTGTTTCTTCTAAAAATTCGGGGTAAATTTGAGATACTCGATTTTGTTCTTTTAATAGGTAGTTCGGTCATAATGATATAATTAATTTTTGAATTGTCAGGACTTAATGATGGTTGCCATTTTGTTCTATAGATAGTAAGTTAGGTCTTTATGACAAGTAATATTTTAGGGACCCGGGTCTCAGGAGGTTAAGTGTAACATATAAGTGTTTTTGTTGTTATTTTATTTGAAACACAAATTATAATAATAATGATCTCGTTTTGTTAATTAATTATGATAATCTCATTCAAACAGGTAAGTACAGTCAGCTGCAGAGAAAAGGATACCCCCTCCTGGTAAGGATTGATTTTTTCAAAAACCTCTGGTTAAATTTATATGATTTATAGGTTTTTGAAAAAATCAATCCTTACCAGGAGGGGGTATCCTTTTCTCTGCAGCTGACTGTACTTACCTGTTTGAATGAGATTATCATAATTAATTAACAAAACGAGATCATTATTATTATAATTTGTGTTTCAAATAAAATAACAACAGAAACACATATATTTACCTATCAATTGAAGTCTGTTTAAAAAAAATATGTCATAGGTATTATTGTTTTGTTGTGTAACTTTTTAAATATTAATAAATTTACGTTGAGAAAAGCTTACGATCATCGGATTTCTAGGAGTTTGAATTACGACCAATTTTCTAGCCATTGGTATGCATTATGCACGTGCTTACACCCCGTTTTTTACAGGAAATTAAAACATAAAGCAGTTACAACCTTTTTGAGGTCAGGTAATTCGTTATAATCTTCTGATTCAGTACAAACACCATGTCGAGATACGTCATTTTTGCGGTCTATAATTTCTGTAGACAATGGACGTAACTCGAATAACTCCATTTCTGGCAATAGGATATCAATGGTTCGTAGACAATTTAATACAGATTTGTATTTTATAGTTATGGTTCAAAAATTACGTTCATACGACATACCGTTACAAAATTATGATTTAATTTCTGTTTTTTTTTCGGTTTTTTGGCTCTGGTGTAAAGTTGGGTTTTCAGAGATACGCCCTTATCGTTTTTTGCCGTCGAATGTATTTGTTTCGTTTTCTCGCAATGTTTGAGAAAAGCTTTATACATGCCTTGCTATTGCTCGGCCTGCTAACCACCTCGTCAGGAAATGGCTTACTTTCCGCATCTAGGCAATAATGTACTAATATGAAAACATGTTTTCATACAATATTTAAGTCTAAGCCACGTTAACCTATTCCTAAACTAAGATTTATGCTTGTTCTTTGGGTGCAGTCGACCATAAAGAGATGTATCAATTTTTTAACATAATACCATTTTAATAAGGTTCAAAAATTTACAGATCTCTTTGTGGTTACTACACTGATATAGAGAAGGAAATGCTTAAATATCTCATTAGTCTCATTCATTACCAGGGATCGGAAATTCGGATCGATATTTACCTAAAGTTGACAAAATCCTGGAGAAAGATAGGCAAACATGGCGTCGGCTTCTTAAAAATATTATTTTAATAATATAAGTTCCGGGATTCTGGGATTCTACAAAATGTTAATATAATAATTACTTTACATGTAGGATAAAACATTCATTTTTGCTCCAATAAATTCGTTAGGTTAATAAGTTACAGGTAAATTAAACAACATTTGGTAAATCTATACATGAAAAATAACTTCAAACAGTTAATATAAATAATTGATTATGAATTAATGCCCCTGCAATTATTTTTTTTTGAAATCCCAATAATTTTAGTAATGAATTCTATGATTGAGTCTGGCTCCACACAACTGAACAACAAAGCCGGTGCGAAAGTATAGGTAAATATCGATCCGAATTTCCGATCCCTGTTCATTACACAAATAGTTACCGTTAACGAGAATCGAACCCGAATGCAACCGTACGTACCGTTCTTTATCCGTATTCGTTCAACTGTCTATGTGTGATTGATAGATAACGCATATAATAATCTTCACAAAAGTTTATTAATATATTTAAATTTATTTGTATGAATTACTTTACATAACTACAGTCCGGAGAACCCTCCATTGTGTCGAATTTTACTTCATCCATCATTTCATCGAACGCTTCAGCTAAAACCTTGATGTTTTCAAGATATCTCAGACATTAATAACGTAGTTAACGTGGTTACGTTAGACCAAAAAACCACATGAAGCGAGAAATGCCCTTCGATGAAATCCAAATGGAGCGTCGAAATTCCACGCCACGACTCCGCCCCTAGCCAAATGGCGCCATCGTGAATGCGTTCTCTGGCTGCCATTTTCTAATCAGTCTGCAACGTGAGGTCGCACCGTTGACGCGTGTCATGGCGCGCCCGTAAATGTGGTAATTTTTTTTAATTTTTTTTATGGCATAGGGGGGCAAACGAGCACACAGGCAACCTGATGGTAAGTGGAAACTGTGACCCATAGACATTCGCATTCACAAGACTGCAAATGCACTGCCAACCCTGAGGACTAAGATGGAATGCCTCTATGCTAGTAATTGCACCGGCTGTCTTATCCCCAAACCGGAACACAACAATGCAAACACTGCTGCTTGGCGGTAGGTTCATGGATAAGATGGTGGTACCAACCCGGACGGACCCTGCACAAGGTCCAACCAAGGCACATGTAAAATATAACGCCCATCCAGATTCTACGCTCCATCTTTGGCCGATTAAACGGCGCGTCCGTGAATGCCCAGTTTAAAGATTTGTTCGTTGATAGGTATTTTGATAAAATAATAGGTACTCGCAGAGTGTACATAATCAGTTAGGTAGACTAACTGGTTAAAAACTACAGGCTGTTGTTTTTTACATACATACATAAACTCACGCCTTCGCTCCCAGAGAGGGGTAGGCAGAGCTACAGATTACCTACAACCCTAAAAACTTGTTGATAATTCTGTATCCAAATTTTGCACAATGTTGTTTTTTAAAATTTAAAAAATTCTTCGAACTAGTAAATGATACGTAATATTTCATTTCAAATGAAATATCCTCACGCTCCATAAGCATCAGGGTGACTTGTTATAAAAATTCACGGGCAATGTGACGGCGGGTAAATAAGCCTACATTTGTCTGCATTGGGCGCCATCTGATAAAAATACAATGGCGGACAAAGAAAGAGGTTTGTGTCTCTTGCAAAACACTGCCTTAAAATAAATTATTTGAGTTAATTAAAAGTCGGTTTTAAAAAGTCGAGTTGTTTATTATATTATAACAATAACAGTAAGATTTAATTATGATATTGGAACTATTTTTTAAAATTTTAATGATTAAATATGTGAATTCAAATTCAAATATAGAATAGTTTTATACGTTATATTTAACGATCGACGAATGATTAAATTAATTACAACATTGTAGACTCTATCGCACTGGATCGATTGATCGCTGAAACGATCGGACAAACGGGAAACACCCTCAAAATGGAATAAATTGTTGACGTACTGATCAGTGCTTAGACATACCATGGGTGAAGCATGCCTCAAATGCATATTTTGTACTGATTTGACAGCTGTCAATTTGGACCTTCAAGAACGGCGCGGCTCTACTATAGGTCGACTGACACGTTAAATCAAATGTGCCTGATTCAATATGGGCCTTTATTTCACTTTGACTAAAACCATATCCTTATAATATTGTAAAAGATTAGATTGTTCACTTGAAATTAAAGGCGGCCGTATCATAAACAATACTAGAATCATATGGTTTTAAGTGGGAAGTGGTAGAGGCCCCGATCTAGTGTATTAGCTCTTAGACGTACAGTTCAACCAGTTTCTTAATAGCGATTGGTAATTTTATTTTGCTACTCGCGTTATAATACGCTAATATTAATATCGTTAACGGTATCAGAATACCACCCATTCACCCATAGCGTAACCGAAGCGTTTAAACAGTTCTGTCGCAAATGAGCGTTGTCATGGTAATAACTGTTCTTATATAATTATAAGGGAATTAAGGCTTGTAGTTCTGTTAGGCGATGGGCTTGCAACCTGTCACTAATACGCTGGTTAACATCTTACCCCCTTACTTATAAACGTGGAATAAGCTTGGAATAATTTATGCCATGTTTTGTCACTTTCTGTCAGATGCAAATGTCACTATTACAGATAAGGACAAAGCATGGCATTAACTTTTGCAAGTTTATTCCACGTTTATAAGTAAAGGGGTAAGTCTATTTGTGCAAAATGTGGTTACTGAATTATCAACAAGTTTTTAAAGTTGTAGGTAATTCTTTAGCTCTGCCTACCCCACTCTGGGAATGAAGGCGTGAGTTTATGTATGTATGTAAATATGTGAATAATTAAATAATATTCAATAATTATTTGATCCCTTAAAATAAGATTGAGAAGACTTCAAATTAAAAGGTATCTAAAAAAGGATGGTGGTTTTACGTACGTATTATTTATAAAGATGTTCTGAGGTACACCTGTATAAGGTACAACTATAGTGTTTAGGCATCTAGTTCAACTTAGGCTGATTTAGGTGACTGCATATTCCCGATTTACTGAGCCTATAATGATAGAGAAGCACTGACAGAACTAAATCTTATTTTATCAATGCTGTAGGACTACAATGGCAACGAAACTCTTTTAACACGTTCACGGACAGTACGTCGAGAGACGTAAACTGAGACCCTCGTGATATGGCACTACGGCTGTGGCCGGTGTGATTAATCTCACCAAAAACGGAACTCCGTCCACGGCCGGCTATTTCCCATAGCATTTATAGGAAGCAAGGACTCTGTGCCGTTTTTGGTTTAAACACAAGCCGCTAGTGTCACATCAAAAAAGCTCTAGGGCAACCTCAACCTCATGCACTACTCTTAAACGGGAACGACGCGTGTTGTGGCACATCACGGCTGTGGACATAACGGCTGTGGACGAGCTGCCACATTAGGAAAGTTCTAATTGTACTAAATTACATACATATATTTCCGTCATAAAGTGGCACAATGTTGGACAAACGTTAAATGTGGCAGTCCGTCCATGGCCGTAAATTTTTTTGTATGAAATTTATTTGTGCCATAACACGCAATTTCGAGGATGGTGCTGTGTCCGTGAACGTGTTAAATTATAATTCTGGAATTCTGCTTTCGATTTCAGTGTAAAGAAATTCCCCGCACAGAGATAGTCAATAAATAAAAAGTTTAATACACATGATGTTTGACCTTTTCCTTGAAAGAAACGCCTGGCCCCCAAATCCAGATTTGTTATCTGTTAAACGTGTAAAGTAATCCGGTACCCAATTTTCCCGATTGCAAAATTTACATTCAAAAATCGTAAAGCCGTCACGTGATTATTTACGGCAGCATTATGACACAAAGGAGCGGATATAACATTTTTTTACGATCCTGCTCCAGATTTTACATCTCCTTCCTTTATAACCAGGGTATGAGTTTAGTGAAAAAATCTTTATGGCAGCTAAGGGGTGTTATTCGTTTAACTTTGGAGTTTATAGACTTTTACAAAAAATAATCAGCCTGTATGAGTCCCTGTTGGGTGTAAGGACTTGGTAAATAGTCTCTACGCGAGAATACGATTAAAATTGTAGAATTTTGTGAAAAGTTAAGTTAAATTTAAAGGTCTAATTTAATCTAGTTTAATCCAATTCATAAACGCCCAATTTCTATAGTAAGCTTAACATATGCTTTTTCTTTATTTTTCGTCATGAGATTTGCATATAATAGAAAGTGATAAAGCATACTTACCTTACATAGCCCGAAGAATAGCTAAACTGAAGTGGCAGTGGGCGGAGCACATCGCTCGCGGGACTGATGGCCTATGGGGCCAGAAGGTTCTTGAGTGGCGTCCGCGGACCGGGAGACGAGCTGTGGGTAGGCCTCCAACAAGATGGAGTGACGAGCTTGTAAGGATCGCGGGAACGCGGTGGATGCGAAAAGCACAAGACCGGTCTGAGTGGAGAGCCTTGGAGGAGGCCTATGTCCAGCAGTGGACGTCTTTCGGCTGAAATGATGATGATGATGATGATACTTACCTTACCTCAATGACACGTCACGTTTTTAGCGTGTCTTTTACGCTGACCAATGAAGAACGCCATGTAGCTCTTTTTTGTGATATTGACGCAGTTCAATTTGCGGAGTTAAATAGGGACCGGAAAACCCCTTTATTTGATTAAGTCTATCGATCGGGTAACCACATCATATGCTCTCCCAAACGTTAGCGTATCCCTATAGATAGGCTAACCCTAATGATATGGATACTGATTCGAACTAGTTAACTACATCCATTAAGGTTACCAGTTTCGTAAGGGTTTCGGATTTAAGCACTTAGCGTTACGTTAGTGTTACCCTATCCATTCTCCCTCTCCGTTGACTTTGTTTCGCAGATTCGTGTGATTGGTTGGTTTCAAGCCTATGTGTGTGGATAGCCAATCGACTGCTAAGTAGTGCAAAATAGCTTGAAGCCATTCAATAAACACTTGATAGGGAAAGCCTGACGAGGGTTTTAAGGAATTAGTAAGCGCTTAGTCGAATTACCTAATTGTATCGTATGGGTTAGCTTTTCATTGAGGTAAGTCGAAGATATGCTTACCGCATCTTTAGGGTTTGTCAATTAAAAACCCTAACGAAAATCCTTTAAAGGGTAAGCGGTTCCGGTCCCTGGAGTTAAAGCGTATTTACGCTTAGTTGTGCTCGATCTTTCTTAATTTTTAAACATATCGTCAGCTTTATGACTGAATCATTTTATTTGAACACGTTTTCAATAAAACTGACCTAATTTTCTTCCAGTGTACTATATTTATTGCACGCATGTGCTTTTTCGCGGAAGGCGCATTTTAACAGAATAAAGCCGAGAACGCTGAGCATTTCCCGCGCTTTAAAAAAGAACGACGCATCTCCTTATCTGTTTATATCTTACTTTGAACCTTCTATATGGATATCAGGGTTAAGTTTTGCATGGTTGTGGGTGTACACTTGTAGCTTTTTAATGTGTAGCGTGCGATTTGTCACACGCTATCGCTGGCGCTTGCATTCGTTTGCAGGAACAGTTATAAATGTGTCATTTGGGTTGTTGTTTTGATTGAACACGCGTTTTTTAAAGCTAGATTTTAAGATGACGCAGAAGAAGAAATATTTATTATTCACTACTCAGAAGACAAAAAAATATACATGAATAATAAAAACAAAACAATACGACAGGAACAGCACAGGGTGTTCTCGTGGTATTTATCGGATTCTGGCTGAGCATTATGAGCAGTAGCGTCTCGATGACTCACGGAGTACTGCGCAATTATACTATTTGCTACATACGCTTAAGCATCCTTATACAGGGTGTCTCACTTAAATCGGTCAGTATGGGAAAGTCTGAAACTATAAGACATACGAAGATCTGTTCTTAGGAACCATGATATCGATTTTAATAAGAAGCAAAACTGCATTAATAAATTTAAAAAAAACCTTTACTCAGCTCGGAAATCGAACCCGGTTGTTTTGAAAAAAAAAAAAACTTACAGTATTTTTATTTAGATATCGATTTTGTAGGTCTTA
Organism: Acleris emargana; assembly: GCA_927399475.2. Taxonomy (NCBI): domain Eukaryota; kingdom Metazoa; phylum Arthropoda; class Insecta; order Lepidoptera; family Tortricidae; genus Acleris; species Acleris emargana. Next base: position 6,102,531 of record OV656858.1, read on the forward strand.
AGCAGTAAATGGCTCTATGAAACATGATGTCTAAAATGATTAAAATGCATTGTTTACATACAAACAACCATAGAGACAATTTTACATGCCTGAACTTGTTGAATATTGTAACGGTGGGTGCTCACTTCGAACACCTACTAAAATAAATTAAAGTATGTGAAAACGAAAGTTACGGGTAGGAGTTAGTATGTCATAAAAATGTGATACTAATAATATTATAAGTGCGAAAGTAACTCTATCTGTCTCCCAGTTTATCGACTAAAATAAATTTGGTAGGAGGTTTTCCCCGAGGAAGGGGAAAAGGTACCTTTTATCCGCGATTAACGACTTCTACGCGGACAAACTAGCGGGAGACAGCTTGTATTATAAGAAAATGACTGAATAAATTACAATTTAAAATAAAACTAAGCTAAAACTAACACAATAATTCTCAAAAAAGGGCTCTTCGTGTCCCGAAACTGCATGCATGTCCTTCAGCATTACATCTTTCCACCTTGTTTTAGGTCTATCCTTGGATTTACTACCTTTTTTTATATAAAACAAATAACATGCTGTTCGTTTTTTTAATAGCCTATGAGTGTCCCATTGCTGGGCAAAGGCCTCCTTTTGATCTCCGTGAGTCCCTATGTGTCCCAATAAGTTAATCCATGGTGCGTCCCTATATTCAAACCCGTTGGTAGAGTTGTGACGTCTCGTTAAAATTTGACACATTTGTATGTAGCAAATGTCATATCAATCAAGCAATCAATTAATCAATCATTTATTGTTATCACATAGAGGCACATACATTGAAAAGAAAAGGTGTTGTTATTGTATATTAAGTCAGTTCCACATGGACGCCCTGCCGGTAATTAAAAGCAGGACAGAAACAGAGAATATGATACACGCATAGAAGTCCTAATTCTATGTTTGTGAAATAAAATCAATAAATATGTTAGTAAATTAATGTCAGAAACTTATAGTTAATTAATTGATGTCAAATGTATTATTTTTCAACTGTCTGCATAACGCTACTGCCCGTAAGGAAAACGATTCGTTTCTTGAATATTGGAACCGGGCATCAATGAATAATGTTTAAATAAAAATTGGAGTTTATTTTCAAGATGTAACCAATTACAAATGCCTCCAGTCGAAAATAATTGGCCCCGTGGTAGTCATTACAGGAGGAATTTCAATAAAGTTCAGTAAAATGTTATTGCTTCACAGTATTTGGGTCTTAATAAATATTTGGCATGTTCGAATCGTTTGTAGTTTAGCAAATTTAACGCGAAAATATTGGGTTCTATTTGAAGATTTTTTTAACATTATTTGATGTTTTCAATTTACCTATATTTACATACATTCAATCACGCCTGTTTCCCAGAGGGCTAGGGAGAGATCACTTCTTTCCACTTCCTACCTTCTACCACATTCATACATCGAGTCATGCACGCACGTCGGTTTCGGGTACTACCTATATTTAAGTATTGATTTTTCTAACAAGTACCCATAGCCCAAGCCCAAGGCTTACTTTGGAACTAGGTGATTTTTTCCAGTCAGTTATACATACATAAATCTTGATATAACTTGACTTTTTACTTTTAACGAGCTATCGTACTGTGATATCACTTTGTATTGTGTTCTTTTGAAATAACAGAAATTATTAAAAACCAGCCCCGCTGGTTCGTCCGCGAACAAACTCCGAAACTTCACACTTTTGGCGCGATAGATAAGAAAATTGAAGAGGTGTATAAAATTTATGAGATGCGGCATTATGTTACTTTCGAACCAATGCAACTTCAGAGCTTGCAGAAAACGAGCCTATTTTTTCTCAAAGACCTGGGATTCTTCTGGTGTTGCGGGTATAAATAAATAAATAAATAAATATCAGGGGACAATGTCACACCAATTGACTTAGTCCCAATTTAAACTCTAGGCTTGTATTATGGGTACTAGACAATGATATATATACTTATATAGAGAAATATATACTTAAATACATAGTAAACATCCATGACTCTGGAACAAATATTCGCACTCATCACACAAATATCTGCCCTTACCGGGATTTGAACCCAGGACCGCTAGCTTCGTAGGCAGGGTCACTACCAACTAGGCCAGCGCGTCGTCAATTTGACACCATGATCACTCACCATCAGGTGACTCGCTTGCTCGCATGCCTCCTTTTTTACGTAAAAAAACTTCCTCGTCCATTCATCCAAATGTATTTCAGGGTTACTATAGAACAGTGACAAAGTGAAGTTACTGAAGCCAAATCAATGATTTATAAATAATTAGTAGCGACTTCTCTCCACTTAGCTTGGTTAATGTGAGTTTTCAGTTTATCTACTCGGAACTGATGGTGAAAACCGTATGAAAATCTGTTCAGTATTTTATGAGATTATTGCGAACATACAAACACGGCAAGGGACTTGTTTGTATGATAATGTAGTGATTTTGTCAGTATGTGTGTGCATTTTAAAATCAAAATCTGCTACATTGATGTTAAATTATTTGATTCAATACTACGCGTTCTGTCAATATCTGTTCATAAGTTCATAAAAAGGAGTCAAAATGAGTATGAAAGAGAATTTTAAAGGACACCGCACGGAAAGTATGGAAAAAAAAACATCGGTGAATTTTGATTAAAAAAATATATGTTACGCGCCTTAATCAATATATAAAAATACTTGGAGGGCAATAAAATCCTATGACTAGTTTTTGACAAAAAAAATATTTAGTGAAAAATCAAGGGGATTTGGTTCCATAGAAAAATGTATGAAGGAAAAAAAAAGTGTTCTGTTTTAGACGAAAAAAATATATGTTTTAGAAACCATTAAATTGATCAACTTCATCAAAAAAACTTATTTAAAAAAGAGTTTGGTTTTTAAGTTATAGCGTTTCATAGAAATAAGTAAAAAAGGTCTCTAATTTTTTGTTTTTTTTTTATCGTTAATATTTCCGTTTATGGCGATAGTAAAAATAACTAGAAAGATACTGTGTGCATCTTTTTTACTTATATAAGTTTTGTATCACAGTCACCTATTCTTCAGTATTTAGATTTGAAATGAATTTTAAGGAAAAAAACTTGGTTTTTCGTGTTTTTTTTTAAACCGATCGGTGAAAAATTGTGCATTTTGAATATTTTATAAGTTGTGTTATTGTTAACAGAAATCATTAAAATTCAAACATATTCTATGAACGGATTTAAAAAAAAAAACATTTTTTAAGTCTTATTATTGTTAACTTTACACTCACTATAGCTCCAGCTTATCTATATACAGTATTTTTATTCTATAATACACTCTACTCATGTTCGTTGGGATCTCGTCGACGAATTGACCATAGTTATGCAGAAAGAGACCAAGAATAAAAATCCGGTTTCGAGATACAGCCGTTTTAAGGTAAAAAATTTTTTTTTTTTAGTTTCTTTTATGTTTTCTTAAAAATAAATAACTGAAATTGGTAGAATATAGTTTAATGCAATTTATTTAGTGCATTTTATACAAATAAATCGGAGTTTTCGTAGGTTTTTTAAAAAACAAAGTAGTTGGTCGTTTTCTGTAGAATTAATATTTGATATCCTGCTTTCGATCATAATTCAATGAAAGTGACCATTACTCTGGCTGACTTATGCTGAAAATAATATTGCATACTTGTATTTTTATAAAAAGAGCTATATGCAGATCGTAATCATCTATGACCCTAGTCGACTTATGCTGATTACAATACTGGATGGATGAATGGAAAACGCAGAACTGTTGCACACTGTTGCGTCGATCATTACTAATAAGAAGAAAGTGACAAAAAAAATTGTACGGGCACTCTGCGAAAACGACCAAACATGGGGTAGAACGAAAAACATCAATTGCTGAAACCGACTATCTGCTTGGTCGTTTTAAGCAGATTAAATAATGTGCTCACTTGATACCTTTGTTTATTGTATAATCCGACTAGTTGACCGATAGCAGATTGGCTGTGTTCTGCAGATTAAAAATATAGTCTTTTAACGGACAAAATAGTCTAAATCAATTAGTTTGGCTGCTTTCGACATTATAGAACGCAAATTTCGTTATTGGTCGTTTTATACATAATTGTATAATTCAATGGAATGAGGTGCTAAAAATAAGTCGCTTTCACCAGAATATAGTTTGAAAAATCTAGTTCACGATGGCATGCCTAACTCATTTTGCGAAAAAATGGCTCTGGTCTCTTTCTGCATAACTATGGTCAATTGGTCGTTGCCCAGCGTCAATAACATTTTCGAGAAATGCGGTATCGGGGTACCAAACATTTTGCGCAGCCCAAAAACCACAGAACGCTAATTACAAAGTATTTATAACTACGTCAAAAACACAATTTACATTTCAAGAAAAGGCCAATCCGATTACTGGCTGGAAAGACACACAAACTAATGGCTTTCTGAGCATATTGCCGATTAAAAAGAAACTTTTAACTTTTTTAACTCCTAGTATTGGCGGGAAAACGATTGTCATTAATTGTAGGAGCGAAATAAATTATAAAAATGTCTTTTAGATTTCGTCTAAACTGTTTTGTGTGCAATGTGTCACAGTCAGCGGCACAAATGAGCCGCATTAACGAAAATGCTTTGATTCAAGAGGTGGGTTCACTGTTTTTCGAAGTTACTGTTAATTATTATTGAAAAGTGGAGTGAACAAAAGTTTTGATTAAAATTCTTTATTATTATTTCGAGGTAAATAGTTATTTCATATTTGTTTTAAATGTGATAATTAGGTCCGGACCTTTGATCAATTTATTAGGTATTTTATTACTGACTAACAGCAAAAGTAAATGAAAATCACATTTACAAATATATACCAGAATATTTTAAATGCTGCCAGGATCATTTAAATGAGGAAGGCGACCTATTAGCTGACATTATTCCCAGCTTAAGATGTTTAAATAGTCCGGTTAAACTACGCGGCATCGAAATCAATCGACTTTTCGATGGGCTGCGTCATAAAAATATTAATTCTCGGTTTACTGGGAATGAAAACAGATTCACAGACGAAGAATTTAAATATTTTACATCCTTAAGTAAGCAACAGTTTTTAGATCTTTTTTTCATTTTGTGAGAGTGTAGGAATTAGCGCTATTTCTAAAAAAAAACTACTAACATTTCTGGTCAAAATTCGTCACGACATTATCAGACGACTTCTTGAAAATTATGTTTGATTACTCAAGCAGGCAACAAGTCAGCACTATAATTTCCACTGTTCGAAAAACACTGATGTTAAGATTTGTACCTGAAAATATTGGTGTGGGATCTATCACGCGTGAACAATTTATAAGGAATCACGTAAGTGAGTTCGCCAATACTCTGTACAACTCTGAACCGGACATACCACGTGCCATCGTATACATAGACGGGTCATATACTTACGTCACGAAGAGTGCCAAGTTTCAGGCCTTAAGACAGTCATATTGTGTGCATAAAAATCGACATTTAGTGAAGCCACAAATGATTGTAGGGCCTGACGGATATATTTTGGACATACAAGGCCCATATTTTTCCGATTCCCGGAACAACGACGCCAAAATTCTTCAAAATGAATTTGAACGAAACACCATTCAATTACGGGAATGGTTCCGGGAAAACGATATTTTCATCCTGGATAGAGGGTACAGAGACGCTTTGCCATTACTCGCAGACCTTGGTAAGAAGTAGTTGCAATTAATATTACCGTATGACCCATAGCTGCATTCGATACAAATATTTTAACTTAATTTTTAATATTTTTCCTTTATCACATCACATGAGAATATATTTGTAACGTGCACTTGAAATTAAACTCGTCACCTTTAGTATACTCGTAATAATCAAATTGTTTCTTAAGCTTTGTTATTTTATCTTAAACTAGCTGTTGCCCGCGACTCCGTCCGAACACAAAAATAAAACATAGCGTATGTTACTTCGGGATAATGTTGGATTCTAATGGTGAAATAATTTATCAAATCGGTCGTGGTTTCAGAGCCTATTCAATGCAAACAAACAATCAAATCTTTCCTCTTTATATTATTAAGTGTATATGAGAGTTTTGGGTACCGTTTCACACTCTTCCGTTCAACGTGACATTGAACGGGCTCGAAGCGAACGAACGAGCACATGCGAGTATCCTATGGGCACAAAACCCATTCACACGCTTGTGCCCGTGTTCGTGTCCGTTAAATGCGGAAGCGTGTGAACACACATTACAACATTATAATCTTTTTACCTAAATGTTACTTTTCAATTTTTAGGCCTTACAGTAAAAATGCCTCCGATGTTAGCCTCTAACGAATCACAACTCAATACCGAACCTGCCAATGAGTCTCGTCTGATAACAAAAACTAGGTGGATCGTGGAGTCAAGAAATGGTCACATAAAGTCAATATTTAAGTTCTTTGATGGCACTATAATACCCCCGCATGTATTGAATCTTTGTGACTTTTACAAAATCGCAGGAGCTCTTATTAATCGTTACCACGGACCAATCTCAATGGAAGGTGCTGATTCGCAGTGGGCTTGGGAACTATTATTAAGGTCGCAGTCAGTAAATGTTGTGCAAGCCCGTGTTGAAAGCGATAATCTAAGAGCTCAGAGAGCTAACTGGGTGCCACTGACGAGAAATGAGGCTCTAGACTTTCCTCATCTTACGATGCATTACTTGAGAGACATATCAATTGGAACTTATCAAATAAAGTTAGCACCCTCATATGTGCAAGATAAACTGCAAAGAGAGAACGACGTAACATTTAAGTTTGATAGCCGACTCGATGAATCTGGGTTTTTGAGATGCTCAGTGTACTCGAGATTTCGTAATGCAACAAAATACCAGCTATGGATAGCATACGAGACCGATGATTCCGAAGAACCCATTCTTGGCTACTATTGTACATGCAAATCTGGAGCACGTACTCTTGGATGTTGCTCTCATGTAGCAAGCGTTCTGTGGTTTTTGGGCTACGCAAGACACGTCGAAAATGTTTGGTACCCCGATACCGCATTTCTCGAAAATGTTATTGACGCTGGGCAACGACCAATTCGTCGACGAGATCCGAACGAACATGAGTAGAGTGTATTATAGAATAAAAATACTGTATATAGATAAGCTGGGGCTATAGTGAGTGTAAAGTTAATAATAATAAGACTTAAAAAATGTTTTTTTTTTAATCCGTTCATAGAATATGTTTGAATTTTAATGATTTCTGTTAACAATAACACAACTTATAAAATATTCAAAATGCACAATTTTTCACCGACCGGTTTAAAAAAAAACACGAAAAACCAAGTTTTTTTCCTTAAAATTCATTTCAAATCTAAATACTGAAGAATAGGTGACTGATACAAAACTTATGTAAGTAAAAAAGATGCACACAGTATCTTTCTAGTTATTTTTACTATCGCCATAAACGGAAATATTAACGATAAAAAAAAAAACAAAAAATTAAAGACCTTTTTTACTTATTTTTATGAAACGCTATAACTTAAAAACCAAACTCTTTTTTAAATAAGTTTTTTTGATGAAGTTGATCAATTTAATGGTTTCTAAAACATATATTTTTTTCGTCTAAAACAGAACACTTTTTTTTTTCCTTCATACATTTTTCTATGGAACCAAATCCCCTTGATTTTTCACTAAATATTTTTTTTGTCAAAAACTAGTCATAGGATTTTATTGCCCTCCAAGTATTTTTATATATTGATCAAGGCGCGTAACATATATTTTTTTTATCAAAATTCACCGATGTTTTTTTTTCCATACTTTCCGTGCGGTGTCCTTTAAATGCATGCTTGAAAATACATACGTACCTACATACATTAAATCACGCCTGTTTCCCAGAGGGGTAGGCAGAGACCAATTCATTCCACTTGCTACAATCTTGTATTTTTTTTTGAAATTTTCTTGAAAATAAATACTTAAAAATAATAAATAAAATGCATAAAGTTCTAAGTTGCCACTGTTTGGATGTCCATTCAAAATTTCCTAGCGCCATCTAGATAACAAGAACTTACTTCACTTGGTCTATGAGGTCTTATTTGGCTGGGTTTAGGAAATATACCAAATTCTTGGCCGCTATTCTACTGGTAAAAACCATTATTGTCGTTGATCAGTAATTAAAAACTATCGTAATATTAACAATACGATAACATGCCAAAGGCAAAAATGGTTTTACACAGTGGAATAGAGACCCTGGCCAAGCCTTGAATAATTCGCCATATCCAAAAGTATTACTAATTCCTCGACTCCTCGCTATCTTTGTATTGCCAGCCCTTAATTTCCCACTAATACCCAAATTCGTTCCCTTCCCACTGAAATACTCTTCGACTCATAAAGTTATTTTCAATCCTTTAGGGTGATTTGCCGCTTTGTACAGGCCTTTTCCCCCGACGCTAAAAGAGGGGAATTATACGTTTAACATGTGTTAGCATGTGGGTACTGTACAACTACGTGCTCTACAAATAAACACTGGTGCTTTGTTAAGATACTTATATTCTTTAATATTATACAATGACTGCCTGCTGTACTAGCCTAGGGGCGACTCCAAGAATATTTTACAAAACAAATGTAGCCGTCCATTACCTTTCGTGCTTCAAATTAACAAAATTCAAAATTCAATTTACGTATACAGATTCGTTATTTTTCGAAAATAAGTTACACACCGATGCTTCTGGTATAGGGTGCGGTGCGGTTATCCATCAGGCGGCCCGAATACCTGACAAAAATGACGTATTCGTAAAAACCCCGTATATCTCTTGTTATCCGTGTGGCGATTCACAATTCAAGCAAATCTAGTCTTAAGCCAACCCAAACAATCGCATGCAAGATTTGAAAGCATCTGAGTGGGATTTAATACATCCGAAAGACAAATATTGGGTGCGCCGCCGCTGTATGCAGAACCCTCGAGCGACATAATGTTATGGACAGAGGCCCTATAATGTAACATTGAGCAATATTATTTGTATATGGGAACTACATTGTCTGCAACTATGTTAGAGGTCGTTATTAGATTTTACACGGAAATTGTCCATAGAATAGTACCGACGTCCGTTTTCGGGCTTCAAACTATCTCTAGATAATATTAAATTCGTAGTCATTGAACCGTAAAAACAAAAACAAATAAACGAGTAACGTACAAATACAGCAAATAATTATATTATATTCATTAACGACGAAGATATACTTTTTCAAGGTTGTTTTTGAATGATTTTGCCCAGAAACGTCGTTTTGTCATGGTTTCGTCTATTGATACTTTGTTTTTAATCCGAGATACAATTAACCCTTCAAGAGTGTACTATACAATACATACACACACACAGTGTATCAAAAGTTGACATTGACCCCGTCAAACTGACAGACCGTGTTACTGGACACCGTCGCAATGTTTGTATCAATGAAATATGTATGAAAAGTCAAAAAAAATCTGTTAACACGTGTTATCACAGTATATGAGCTGTCACAGATATCGTGCTTGATTGACCCAACTATAGTTAATAACTAAATAGTTCTAGTTTATATAGATCTGAAAGCCAAAATGATTGAAAAAAAAACTTTTGTTGTTCTAGCGATAATAGAAATATACACTGCATTTTTATTTCATTTCGATCGTGTACCTATTACGGTTTATGAGATACAGCTCGCTGGTAGACAGACAGACGGACAGTGGAGGCTCAGTAATAAGGTCACGCACCCTTTGGGTAGGTATGGAATCGTAATTAATCGTAATTACCTGTATATTTACAAAGAGAAAGACTAACGCCTACAAACGACTATACTCCGTTGGTTTAGGTATTTAAAAAATGTAAACAATCCAAGCCACATGTTATTATTAAACAGCCAATCAGAATTGTTTAATTGCACTTTGACGTATCAGTGTTCTGCTTCTATTGGCTGACGAACTATATCACGTGGTTTTTTGTTTACATCTATTTAAGTACCTAAACGAACGGAGTATAACTCTCCAAATTATCAATGGCATTCAAACGGAAAGGAAAACGCTAGAATTCCTCTTCGGAGCATGTCTTACCGTTGACTCAGGGAAATGTTCAAGTTTCACAGATTGTTCCTGATTCAAATCTCTTGGGATTTCACAGAATGGCCAGTTGCGATTTGAAACTTCGATGTGGTAAAATGTTAAACTATTTGTAACTTTGTTTGAGATTTGATTTATGAATTGGTCGGTACAGTTCCGTAGTCAGTCCGGATGAAACTGGTTTTTATTACAGACTTTATAGGTGAAAATTGATGCATAAAAACAATTTGGCTTCTAACGTTAAATAAAAATCTACGGTCCCAGAAAATGAACATGCCAATAGAATTTATATATGGCCGTTTTCACTAAAGACCAATGAAAGACAAAAATTAAGGAAATTTAACTTTGTCAGTTTTGTGACAAAAATTAACCATCAGCCGTCCATGTATAGCATATTTTAGTGAAAACGCCCTTATACGAGATATTGTGGTCATGCGAACATTTATAAGGCCAAACAACAACAGCGCCATCTCTTAGCCATCTATACTATGTTCCTCACTTATATTTACTCTATGAAACTACGTCGTACAGTCAACAGCAAAAGAAACTGATGAAATAGGGTCTCAAAATAGTATATACCATAAAATAAGACAGATGTATCTGATTATTGTAGTTTAGCATTAGTAAATTAGCTCGTAATGTGTCATAAGTAAGTGACATGCCATTCAAACAGTTAAAGTCATTACTGAGTGTTTCAAATTAAACTGATTTTCTAAAATAGCAATAGTCAGTAATACTACCAAACTATCACATGTAATTGAATATAAATGTTTGGGCTTTCATGTCTTCTCAAAACCACCTCGGAATACAAGTCAGACGTTCGGTTAGTGTCGGTTATACTCGTAAGACAAACACGCGAAACAACTATAACACCTCTCATTTCTATCAAGGGTTGAAATAAGTTCCTACTACTTCGCTTTGTTTTTTTTTTGCAACATTTAATATAAATCCTTTTTAACTGCTGTGATTACCCTAGTTTTCATTTGGAGATTTAGTCATTTTGACTTTATCTTGTTGGACACTTGACACACAGGTAGAAAACAAAATTATTCTTTATTGAAATTTTCTATAAAGAGACAGTTATGGCATCGTTTATGATCATTTTCTTTTGACTCATTAAATATTCAGTTGAAAATGACACTTTGTTATAATCTGTTTTATCTGGGGCGTCATGCTTGAACATGTTTTGAAATGTTAATTTTGATCACTTACTTTTGACGTTGACTGTACTACTTAGCACAGTCTCACACATTATAAACAATACAGGATAAAATCGAAGACTTGATCAAAGGTCTTGATCAAGTGAGTGGAAGGGTCGGAAGGGGCCGCCCTAGGCGTACTTTATCGAATCAAATCGGAGAAATACTGGAAAAGGCCCGAAACCGACGTGCGTGCATGACTCGATGTATGAATGTTGAAGAAGCGAAATAAATTTGTCAAGATCGTAGCAAGTGGAAAGAAGTGGTCTCTGCCTACCCCTCTGGGAAACAGGCGTGATTTAATGTATGTATGTATGTATGATCAAAGGTGATATGACTTAATTTAAGCATTTAAAGTGGGATCCTAATAATATAGGTATGAAAGTATTTAGGTGTAGAATTCAGAACTAATCACACATTGGACCCGATTTTACGTGCACGTCGCTTAAATAGCCTAAAACTAAATTGTCTAATTTTAAGACATAGTTTAGACGGCAGATTTAACCAGTGCTATTCTAGAATGTCAATAAGATCGCCTAAAATAAGAAGCAGATTTAAATCAGCGCTGTCATGGCGCTGTCATTTGATTATGACAGCTGCCCATAGAATAGCAAAGTGTTTTAGCGACACCTTAATAAAATTAGGAAGTTTAGAGGCCCCTGTAGAATCGGGTCCAGTATTATTGTAAACAGTGTGGTCACCCTACTTGAAAGAAAGAGATTTTCTAATTTCCACGAAACACCAAACCAATTATTTGTTATGACTGACTTGAATTGTCACTTTAACTGAAGTGTCATTTAAGTAAAATAGTCTGAATAGGATCCATATAGGGTATGCTTCTAAAAATAGGGTAACCATGATTTAATGCTCATGTCATGCTTCACACAATCCATCCAAACCTTAGTCGCGTCTTCCTCTACCCTTATATTCATCCACATTTATGCTCGTCACTCTTCTAGTTATGTTTCCTTCGTCCCTTCTCATTACAATATGTCCATACCACTTCAATTTATTACTCCTTAGCTTTTCTATTATTCGAATACTTTTTTTTTTTTTAGATTATATAGATGGATGGGCTAGTAAGTACGAACGCGAACTTCTAAAGGTAAGCACGGGTGAAAAAGACCGTCGAGCTTTAAGAACAGTCAGCGTCAAAAGTAACTGGTCACTTCAAGCTACTTTTGTACTTTATCGCATTAACACATTAGATAATCTTGTTTGACATTGCCTATGTGACAGTAAAGCGACAAGGTATTTAAGTGATCAGTTTCTTTTGACGCTGAGTGTACCTACGCGTATTTACACGCCCATCTATCGTCCCTTTAAAGTGACCTTTTTGTTGTTCTGTGTCAAATAACATATTTTAGATAAGATTCTCTCGTAAAATACCAAATTATTACAAATACTCGCTCTATAATTACTTGAAAAAAAACAGCATTATAAAAACGGGTCACTGTACCTACAAATTAACATAGAGCGTGACCAGATTTCATTGATCTGGAGTGTTGGTCCTGTGCCAAGCTTTCTAATTTTCATATAAAATAAAGCTTTTATCGAGTTCTTGGCAGTAAACGTATTAACCCTGCGTATTTGCAACAAAAGCTATTCTATCCTAGCAAGAACATAACATCTAATACAAAACCTACAATACAAAAACAACCTTAACAATACCAAGTAAGAGTCATATTTGGTTTACACTGAATTGCACATACGTCTATTCATTTTAACATAATGGAATTTGTAAGGATTCTTTCAATGGACGAGACATTTCTTTCATGATAACAATCAAAGAAACGCTGATTACAGATTTTTGTGTCATTATTGAAGACATTTAAAGTTCTGAAAGGTCGTATTGGAAATTTGCTAACAGATTTTTTTCTTTTATCTTAACATAGCTTTGGATAGTAGTGTCAGGATTTTGGGGACCGATTTTGTATGAATTAGTAACGTTACTGCAAACCCTGGTTAAGAGGGATATTTTGAGACAAAGTTATGGAACAATTTTGAGTATAGGTATTAAACAAAAACTATCCAAGACTCAGGAAAGAATAGCCTTCGGAAGGGATCGGGCATCGAACTCGAGACGGCTAGCTTCGTAGGCAGGGTCACTACTAACTAGACTGACTGCGTCGTCATTCCTTCAAATACAATGACGAAAGTATTAGGGGTATTGTAATTAAGGTATCACGAGGCCAGATCCTTTGTAAGCTTAAAATAGCGAACTACATGAAAACAACAAAAGAAAACAACAAAAACGCGCTGGTTTGATACTGCATTTTGTGTGGAATAATAGAAAGTACAAATTTTAAGGAGCTCAAATTCATAAAATGAAATGGGACTAAGAGAGTAATTTACAATATTATTATTTATTTTATAACCAAAAAACGAGACGTTTTATTTCTCTTAGTCACAGCACTGTAGAGTTCACAATGCTAAATCCTCTGTTCATAAACGCACTCTAAACTTACTCTGGTAAACGTATTCTTTGTCACTTTCTGTCACATGCAAATTACCGAAAAACAGATAAGGACAACGCATATTTTACAGTTTTTTAAAAGCACAAGTACATAAGTAATAAGTAAGTAAGTAAAATACTGCTGTTTTGCAGTAGGTTAAAGGATACGATGGTGGTAGGGATGCGTACGCAGCTGACCGCCACGTCTTACCACCACGACACCGCGAACTTTATCGTGATAATATAAATTAATATCATCAAATGACTTTGAAAGGTCACAATGGTACCAAGAATACTTAAACTTCTTGTCACCAAACCATATTATTCATATCTCCAATAAACAGCTTTCAGAGAGCTTTGGAAGTTTTTCAACGACCCTCCAAGTTCGAAAACGATCCATTTTACCATAACAATAGTTTTGAAGGATATTGTCATAAAATGGACGAGGGGATCCAACTGTAAATTCACTTGAAACTTTTAAATGTGGGAGCTTTTTAGGATTTTAAAGTTCGTAGACTATATTAAGTGTTGGATTAAGAGTCTATTGAAAATATTTTATGCGGCGTGTGTTTTTTTGGAGATTAATTTTAACTATTTACCATTAAAACTGTTATGTTATATGATCTTTAATGGCTAGCAAAAATAACGGGTAGCTTCGTTGAGGATTTAAGTATAAGGGTCACAGGAGAGACAACTTATGTTTTTGTGAGTGTGTATGACCTATAAACTAGGGCTATCATTGTCTTATAAAAAAATAAGTGGCATACGGACAGACAGATACGAGTACGAGTATACAGACAGACATGACGAAATTATAACACTTCCTAATTCGACTTTGAAACCTTAAAAAAGGAATACGGTTTTGAAGAATATGGGTCTAAATAAAGTCGAATAGAGGCCTGGGAATACAAACCGCTGAATTCGTCGAAAAATTATTAATAAGCGTTCTTAAGCTGTACCGTGAAAGCGTGTATTTCAGTGCGTGTATTGACTTTGATCGCAGATTTCGTCGACGAAGCATAAAACAGGTCATTACAATCGGATATTAAAATAAAATAAAATCGTTAATCCTTTACACTTTGAATATCGATAACGAACGCCGATTGCATCTTGTCTGGGGCCGCTTGTTGGTTGATAATCTTCATTAACATAGTATAAAACAAAGTTGCTTTTCCTGCCTGATCAGTCGGATTTTGATGCGGTTCTCACTATCAGTGAGATATTTTGTTCACAGAAGAATTCAAAGTAGTAAAGTTAGGGTTATAAGGGGTTGGTACATGTTACAGAAAATTCAAATTGACCGAAGCTAGTAGCGGTATAAAAATCAACTAAATTACTAGTTACTTTACATAAGTTATTGTCCAAAATTTAATTTTTGGGACAAGCTTTTGTTGTCATCTACTTGTCATGTGTTATTTAGGAGTTCCTATGGCCACCCTGAGATCAGACCAGGTCGATTATGCTATATTATAGTATTTTCAACATAACTAAAGGTGTTTGCAAATTTTATGCTTCACCAGAAACCGGGAAGTTTGTCTAATTTAACTTACAAGATTTGACCCGTACAGTCAACCAATTTGATTTCTAGGCCACTTTGGACTATGTTAAAGTGACGTTGACAACCAAAACATAAGAGACTTCCTATGATTTGGCTTACAACGTCACGTTGACAAAGTCCAAAGTGGCCTGGGAATCAAATTGGTTGACTGTACATACATTGCAACTTGAATAAAAGCTTGTAAAAACCCTAACACCGAAATTAAAACCAACTCTATTATATATAAAGACTCAGAAATACCTATAGCGGTTTAATGACGCAAAATATTTTTTTTTTTTTTTACCCCCGCGGCGACTTGAACAGCTACTACCGCAGGGATATGGCGTTTCCACGTGAAGTGATTTCGCCAGTGTCAATGTTTATATGAGTATAAAACAATATAGCAATAAAACACAATCCAATCTTCTCTAGGATGATTGGGGGCAACGTTGTACGGTGATTTGTAGGTCAGAGGTCAAGATAGTTTTAACCTCTGCACCACTGCGAGTCCACTTGAAACGAGAAGAAAGATGCCAGATACACGAAATAAGTCCAAGTCTTCAATCACTGTGCGACACAAAGGCATAAAAAGTACAAATCACTATCAGAAAAGAACTTTGAACACCTAATTACCTAAAAATTAAAGTCTAAAACAAATTACACGTCCGCTATCTTTTAACGTTGCAAATGGCCGAGCTGACATAAGCAGCCGACGAAATGGATCGCCGGCTAACATCAATTTGTCTAATTTCAATTTGCGTTTTCGAAAACGACTGACGTAAGCGTTATGCATCGTATATCTATGCCCCTTAGTGGTTTTCACCTGAAGGTTCCAACGATTAATCTGTTCTTTGCTATGTATGTCACGAATAAATGTTTTTCTTTCTTTTTCTTTCTTTTAGTTACTTAAATACATCGAATCTATTATCTATAAACATAATAACGGTACAAATGAAGGGTACGTTTGCCTAAACGAAACACGACTCTGAGAATCGCCAGGGATTCCAAATCAGGACGGCCTGGATACATTATGTATGAGTATATATGTATGGACCTCGAGTCATACAAACACGTGGGGCTTCCATTACAATATTCTTGATATTGCCAGAAATACTACATACCTACACTAGATTATACTGTTTAAATAACTAGGTACGGTTGACAAGCAAAGAACAGGGTCAAATTTTTTTTTGGCGATGGAATCACAAATTTGTACACAGGTCACGGTGGTTATTAAGAATAAAGACTCCTATACTAATAGTACAGTCATTTGGTCGAAAAAATAGAGGTTACCTGGAAAGTTTTCCGGGAGTTTTGAAATTTGGCAATTTTATAGATTTTGGGATGCTCTTGCCAAATTTCAACTTTGCCACCTCGTATGGCTGCCGCTCGCGCCGCCATATTGAAAAAATGGCGCCGAAAAGCAGTTTTTTGATAATAACTCCTTTCTGGCGCATTTTACAGGAAAAACATATTTATACAAAATAAAAGTAGAAAAAAATTCTTACAATTTATGTCTTAACCTTTTCTTTCCTAAAATCAATAGTTTCGGCGTAGGAGCGCCGTAAAGTGTAATGCAATACACGTTTCGGCAGAAATACTCGTTTCCACACCACCATGAGGTAGAGAGATCGGCGCATTTTTTTTATCGTGGTTTCCCCAGTAGGTCTAATCCACATCTGACTCACTATTTAAGTATTCAGGTCAATTTAAAAATATTTCTATTGAGCTCAGCTGGGGCCAGATGTTTCTTAGAAGGGAAAGAAGGGGGCCTGACACAAAAGGGACGCATTCCTTTATACCTGCGGAGACATAACAGACTAGCTAGACATGGTAGACTAGTAGTTAGGTAGGTTTTCATTCTATGGAACAATATTTAACCTTCGTATAATTTTTATAATTTACAAATCACAATATGAACAGTTTAAAGTAAATATTACACGTTGGCGTGGATGTATAATGGTTTACGGTGCTCGTACGCCGAAACTATTGATTTTAGGAAAGAAAAGGTTAAGACATAAATTGTAGGAAATTTTCTCTACTTTTATTTTGTATAAATATGTTTTTCCTGTAAAATGCGCCAGAAAGGAGTTATTATCAAAAAACTGCTTTTCGGCGCCATTTTTTCAATATGGCGGCGCGAGCGGCAGCCATACGAGGTGGCAAAGTTGAAATTTGGCAAGAGCATCCCAAAATCTATAAAATTGCCAAATTTCAAAACTCCCGGAAAACTTTCCAGGTAAAAATACTAAATGACTGGGCTATAAAGGTTGTATTAATAACTTATTTTCCCTAAGATGCCCACGTGAAAAACTACAGTTTAATTTGAAGTTCAATTTGACATATTGAGACGGGTGACCCATCATTTTATCGAATTTAACTTCATCGATTGTATCATTTCATCGAATTTCATTTCATCGAACGCTATTTTCTGCTGAAACCATGATGCTTTCATGATAATTAATCCAGATGAGTTTATGAATACGTCTCTGATTTTGCAGATACTTTGCTAACCTAGACTAAGATAGAATCTATCCTTAGCACGAACGCCTGAAATAGACACAATTTCATTCATTCATTATTTTACACCTACTTTACTTTTGCTAATGTATGTATGTATGTAAGTATTTTATTGTACAACACAAAAACAATACAATGAGATTTACATTTAAAAAAAATTGCAAAGGCGAACTTATCCAATTGAGGGATCACTTCCAGCTAACCCTTGAGAGATTGAGCAAAGTGAGAGGTTGTGCATCGAGTAGGCAAAGAGCATAAAAAATAATGATGTCAAGAAAGTTAACGTGTTAACAAATGAGCCACTCGTGTGCTTTGTGCAACTAGAGTTGCAAGTGATATTATAAACCTTATTTGCATATAAATAAGGTCGATCTTTGCACGGGCAATACTAAATTCCAATAAGAGGCGCTGATTCCAATGGCCATTAGTTTTCACGATGACGTTTAACGTTATCTATTTTCGAAATAATCCTGGTTTTGATCACTTATCATAAAGAAACAGCAATTAAAAACATACGCGCGTCTATCTTTTTGTCCGCGTCACGAATCCGTTTATAAATCTACACTCATGGACAAATTTAGAGGAACGCAAAAATACAACTAGACTAATAAAACGTATTTTATACGTTGTAAGTCAGATTATGAAAAAAGGTTGGGTCATGTAAATAAAAGGGTTATTATGATTACCTTAAAATTAATGTTTTTAATTGTTTTTTAATACTTCATATGTTTTTCTTTTGCATTAACTTTATTCGATTTTTTGGAAATTTTGAGTTTGTTCAACATAAATTATATGTTTTTAAATAAACGAGTATTTTTTTGTTATAATTATTATAAATCCACATTTTAAAGAAAATAAAACAAAAAATATTGTCGCAGAAAACGACAACAAAAATCCAAAAAAAATACAGCATACTTAAACGGATAGTCATTTGTTTTTGTTCATTTTATGTTTACTGTAACGATACAAAATCATGCTTTTTTGTTATAAAATTATTACTTCTTCCCGTTCCTCTAATTTTGTCCGTGAGTGTATATTCTATAGAAAACTTTGCAACAAACAAGCGAAACGTCTAAAAGACCAGTTGCAGATTCCTGCACAAAATGTATCGATTTCTCAAAAGGCAGTTATCAGCAGAAGCAATAAAGTCCCAGTTGAATTTATTATTGCGGTGTCGTTCTCATTTTGTGCACTGATAGTACCGACTTTGCTAAGGAGCGTACCACAGTAAAGACGGGTAGCGGATCTGCGAGTTGAATTTTAGGATTGTCAAATACCTAAAATACTTAATAGTGTGGCGACGTAGCGACATCTAACGAAACCTTGTATCAACCAATTCGCTAGCGCTACCAGTGTCAGACAGCGGAACTAAGGGTTCTACATCGCGCTAACGAAGTTTTGACAGCCGATTGACATAATAATATATACCACTTCCAACTTCATCCCAATGGACTTCGGTCCCCAGGCATAACACCCGCCTGGAGAAAGATCTCTCTATCGTCCTCTCTTCCTACAATAGCATTAGTGGGCTATATGGCTTAAGACCGTCGACTTGTGATCGCGAGGTACCGAGTTCGATCCCCTAGTGCCAGCTGTGTATATACCAATTAGATTTATAGGCATAACTAAAAGCTTAATTTACAACCAGGGACCGGCCCGCAATCCCAATCAAGGGTTTCGAATGGGTTTTTGTAAGGCTTTATTTAGAAAAGCCGTATCACTTGAAAGCCGTTCGATTTGCTTTTTAAAGCGCTATTTATAAGGGTTACCCTAACAAAGGGTTTGGAATGGGTATTTCGAAAGGATTAACTATCCAAATCCGTTTCGTATGAGTCTTGTTCGATTTTGATTTTAAAGCGCTATATATTTTGAGTAAAGACCGTATCGTTAATTATAGAAACAAGTTTGAATAGCTCTAAAAAAAAGTTACAATATTTTATCTTGTCTGTCATATGTCAATCTGTTAAGCATATTGTCAAATATTAAAACTGATTATAAAAAATAGTATAATTCCTACACACTGCAAGATGAAGGGTCTCTCAGAGAAAAAACGACTTTCAATTGTGACCAAATATTGTAAAGAATCAGGTATGACTATGAGAAAGATTGCTTCAGAGGAAGGGGTTAGCCTGAAAGCTGTTTACAATACGATAAAAAGGTTTGGTATAATACTTTAAAAGATTTACCTGGTCGAGGTAGAAAACGAGGCCCTTGTAGAAGCCTTGTCCATTGTCGAGGGTCACCAATGTAGGATGACGATCACGTCGGGGTCACCAATGTAGAAGGAGCGGACAATAGAGAGATCTCTCTCCAGGCGGGTGTTATGCCTGGGGACCGAAGTCCATTAGGATGAAGTTGGAAGTGGTATATATGTCAACCGACTTTAGAAACTTCGTTAGCGCGTTGTAGGATTTCTTAGTTCCGCTGTCTGACACTGTTGGCGCTAGCGAGTTGTTGATACAAGTTTCCGTTAGATGTCGCTAGGTCGCCACATCAGCCCCCCTTTGAGACCGGAGGTTGATGGTGTTGTGATGACGAGCAGTCTGTGCGTCGAATTGCCGCTTGCAAGTGCCAGTGGATGTCTCCAATGGTGCTCAGAGCCGCGTTGGCGAGCGTAGCAGGAGAAGAGGAGTGTGAGTGGAGTACACAGTGAGTCGTGTACCTGCTCGTGAAGTACTCGTTGTAGGACGCAGTGAGTCGCGTT
Source organism: Acleris emargana (assembly GCA_927399475.2). Taxonomy (NCBI): domain Eukaryota; kingdom Metazoa; phylum Arthropoda; class Insecta; order Lepidoptera; family Tortricidae; genus Acleris; species Acleris emargana. The sequence goes on from OV656858.1 coordinate 6,122,960, forward strand.
GTTGAGTGAGAGTAGTGTGCACACTGTAGACACCAGGGATAGAGATATTACAGAATGCTAGTGGTGCACAGTGCGGGTTGGTCTGGCTTGCTGTGAAACTGCGTCATGTTCTTGAAGGTCGTCAGGTTGCGTAATTGTCCATTGTCGAGGGTCACCAATGTAGGATGACGATCACGTCGGGGTCACCAATGTAGAAGGAGCGGACAATAGAGAGATCTCTCTCCAGGCGGGTGTTATGCCTGGGGACCGAAGTCCATTAGGATGAAGTTGGAAGTGGTATATATGTCAACCGACTTTAGAAACTTCGTTAGCGCGTTGTAGGATTTCTTAGTTCCGCTGTCTGACACTGTTGGCGCTAGCGAGTTGTTGATACAAGTTTCCGTTAGATGTCGCTAGGTCGCCACACCCTTCATGTCCTAATTTAGACAAAAAGATATGCGAACATTTTTCCCAAAAAAAAGAGGTATCGATTCGGGATTGTGCGAAAAAATGTCGTACTTCTATTGCAATGGTTCAGCGTGCCAAGGAGCGTAACTTGCTTGTAACGTACAAAAAGCAAAAACAGCCTAAACGCAGCAAAACCCAGGAGTCTTCTGTCAAAACTCGGGCTCGGAAGTTGTACGACCAAGTCTTAACTAAAAATGAACAATGTATTATAATGGACGATGAAACCTATGTCAAACTTGACTATAAAACCCTACCCGGACCGCAGTTTTACACCGTAATAAAAGGAACGAAGGTCTCTAAAGAGGACAAATCCATTTTTTGCGAAAAATTAGGGAAAAAAGTGATGGTTTGGCAAGCTATTTGTCAATGCGGCATGAAAACATCTCCGTTTTTTGTAACGGGAAACTTAACTTCGGATGTATACAAGAAGGAATGCCTTCAAAAGCGGGTACTACCACTGATTCGAAAGCACAGGGGTCGTACATTATTCTGGCCCGATTTAGCTGCGTGTCACTATGCTCGCCATGTCACAGATTAAGTAAGAGTTACTACGTAACAGATATTTATCTGAGCGAGGTACGTCCGATAATCACCGCCTGACGGAACATAGTTGCCGATGCTAATACATCAAGGATGCCCGCGCGCGGCGATGTCAACTCGCTCGACCGGTTTTTGAGTGTCGAGACATGGTCGAGACACTTCAAGCGAGATGCAAGTAGGCGAGTAGTACACTCTTACTTAATCTGTGGTAGTAGGTACATTCTAGTCATTACGTCAAGTTCGGTTAGATGTGTGTGGTGTGTTGTTGTTTCTTTGAATTATTTTGGTGAATGTAATGTAAGTAATTAAAACTATTCATTCGATTTCGAATTTTTACCGTATTGAAATTTAACAACCGATTATTCCGGTCCAACAAAAACTTGCGACAGCATTTTTTAAAGTTGAATCATATGTAAAACCTGTGTAAAACCATAAAAAATAACAAATAAATATTATATTTTGATTATTCAAGTAACTGTTTTTCTCATAATGTGTACCTGTTAATTTATATTAATATTTTCGATGTGTTGACAACCCTACCGTTCGAGCGAGCAAACGTAGGTTCGCAGGATAACTATACGTTTGCAGTAAACTACGAAAAATTAACTTTCAATAGGAGTTAATATGGTTTATTTAGGCGCGTTCGGCCAGCATTATACATATATTTTATATGTATTCAATACTTTTACGTGTTGACCGGACCTACTTTGTCGCTTTGTATAGAAGTGAAATATGCCTGGCCATGTGTTGAACTGGTATGGAGAGAATAATGTCGAATTTGTCGCGAAATCATTAAATCCTCCGAATTGCCCTGAGATCAGGCCCATCGAGAAATTTTGGGCTCTGATGAAGGCAAGGCTACGAAAACAAGCTAAACCAACAGATAACATCGACCAATTCAAAAAAGACTGGATCCGTACCCAAAAAACTTTCAAAACAGTCGATGTCCAAGGGCTAATGAAGAGCATCAAAAGCAAAGTGAGAAAACTGGCAAAGGGGGTCAATAAATAACTAAAAGAAGCTTTTATGATTCACTTAGAAGATCTAAGATTCGCGTATTTTAAGTTGTTTTTTTTGTAATAAAAAGTATTTATTCAGATTACACCATTTTATTTGTTTCCATAATTAACGATACGGTCCTTAATACCAATGTCCTTTTAACTTAAAAAACCGTTCGGTTGGGTTTTTGAGCGCTTTTTATAAGGGTTACCCTTGACGACGCGCTGGCCTAGTTGGTAGTGACCCTGCCTACGAAGCTAGCGGTCCTGGGTTCAAATCCCGGTAAGGGCAGATATTTGTGTGATGAGCGCGAATATTTGTTCCTGAGTCATGGATGTTTACTATGTATTTAAGTATATATTTCTCTATATAAGTATTTATATCGTTGTCTAGTACCCATAATACAAGCCTAGAGCTTAAATTGGGACTAGGTCAATTGGTGTGACATTGTCCCATGATATTTATTTATTTATTTATTATTTATTATTTGGTTATGCAATAAGAGAGGTATATCAATTTACTGCTGATGATCCGAGCTTCAGCTTTTTAGGTTTCCTTTATGTGAATGTTTAGTCTAAGAAATAACTAAGTCATTTATTTCTTCCAAAGGGGTTATTCTTTTAGTGGTTTATACTTCGACAGGTAAGTCTTTTAAAAGATTTTATCACAACAATAGTAATCTTGTAATCATGCAAATACTGCTGCACTGGTAGGTTGTAGGTGGTAGGTTCTGCACAAGATCCTATCACCACACAAAACCCGATTTTTTATCCCACTGTTCTCTTTACTATGCCCTAACCCTGTGGCAGCTTAATTTGAGGCAAGCTCCACAATAGCACGTTTAATGGGCCGTAGCATGCGCTAAACACCGTTTAGGATTTTTTGTCCCGTTGTTAATGGAATTTTTGCATTTCCTTTATTTACAAACGAAACAATTGAAAGTTAATTTGCACTGCGATTGTTTGTTTGTGCGGCTCTGTTGGTTTAACGGAGTGATTTATGTATACGGCTTGATTGTAGAGAAAATGAAGTAATTCCGTTGGTTTGTGTAGAATATGACGTTTGAATTTAAAATTGCAGTCTTGATTTGTTGTGGTTATGACATGGATTTTATTTAGTTTTTAAGCTATTGCATAGCTTCTATCGCGGGCCTTGAGCGCGGGGACCGGGCAAGGAGGTGTGGCTTGAAGGCCGTGCATCGTCTAACGTCGTTTCAGTTCGGCAGTCTTCGACACGGCGTTGTGTGCGTTTGTACGACATGCAATAGCTTTACCGCGGCAGTCCCCGAGTGCCACACGTCTTTTTTTTTTAAACAATGAAACATCTGAAATACCTAGTTGCAATCGGACTTGCACACCTAATATTTTTTTTATGGTCCAACTAATGATCCTATCATCAGTGCAATGAAAAAATCTCGTATCTCAGATTCCGTGACGTACGATTTTAAACTTAAATATGAAAAGAATTAAGTTTAAAATCGTACATCGCAAAATATCAGGTACGATTTTTTTCTAAAGTAATAACGCTATGTGTAAATTCTCTGTAGATATGTATAATTAATTTGACTTTAAAAGTTAAGTTTACCTAGTAATTATCTAATAGGTATTTAGTCTTTATTATTATTTTAGATTGCAAGCTACTAGCAGATTGTGACAGATCAAATACAGCTTTTGTAATCACTTTGGAGCAATAAACGAGTTGATTTCGATTTGTACTAGCTAGCTTTCCGTAAAAAAATCGTGTCTAAAATGGGTCATCTTCGAGGCCATACGAGTCACTTAAAACTCGGATAAATCCTTGAAATTTGGTACACGAATTTCAAACTTAATTTGATTGAACAATGGAACGAATTCCGTTGTCCTTTTGCATGGACTTATCCAAATTTGAAGTGAAGTGACTCATACAAAGATACAAACGTTAGCCTTACTTTTACCCCTTTCATTTCGATGGTTCCTGCCATCCGCCACAGGCGTGCTTAGTATAAGACATAAATTTCAAATTTATTCAGTAAATTGGCCACATGCGGGCTCTTTTACACGTCGTAAATGTACAGTGAATCTACCAGCGCTTCGGACAAGACCATCATTGCGGAGAAGAAGCGCCGCAAGAAACTCCAGCAGAAGGTCATTTTTTCAATCATAAAAACATAATTATACTTAAAAGTAAGTTACATTAAGTAATATTAAGGTAATAAAGTAATAAACAATAAATTCTTAAAACAAGCAAAAATAAAATTATTACAAATGTAAGGTCAATAAACCTTAAAATAAAATAATGACTATGAGAACAACACAACGAGGTCTCTACGTCAAAAGCCATATAACTTGGATAATAAATTGAACAACAAGTCCTTGCAAACGTGAACAGACCGGACCCCACAAACAGCACCCGTTCACGAGTATGACGCGTATCTCAGCCATCGCCTCTCTCAACCATGTGATCGGGAAAGTGGCGACCCGATCAACGACGCCGCCGTAAGCAAAGACCTTTGAGCGAGCATGACATGCTCATGCTGCCGGACAACAAAAGTAATATTGTGTGAAACAGCTGTCCGGCGAGAAACATCACAGTGTGTTCTCATTTAAAATCTTCTTGTACACACAAGAGTAGAAAAGATAAAATACAATTAGTAAATCACAGTCGACTGACTGAGTCAGTGCTTGAATACAAAATTTGCTTAGAGACTATTTTATATTGTAAATATCCTAGACATAGTATTCTCTGTTTTCCCATTGCCAATTTTAAAAAAAAAAAAAAACTGCGGTGTGTTAAAAAAAAAAGAACGAGATGTAGCCATATTGGAATGTTCGTGCTCGTGCTACGAAGACGTTTTTCTCTTAAACTGCGAGCCAATTCAATAAGAGTAAGCTTTAAGGTAAGTACTTTACAAAGAATGCGCTACTTAAATTGTTCAAAGTACTTTCTGGCGGGGCACCTAAAAAAACATCATTAGGTAACAAAGTATATGACTATGACTATAACTTTAATTCGCCGGATAATAATTGCTCCGTCGAGTTGTTAAGTGATTTGAATTGAGAATAAAAATGCCTGGGACGTACCATTGGATGGGGCGGGGGGGCTACTTTAATTTACGGGGTGACTTTGATAGCAACTACCATTCTACATAAACATGTATTTTTTGAGGAGTTGGAATACGCCCCCATAATATTGTTTTCGCCACTGGTAGCGGCGATAGCTGCTCCTTCCGAAAGTTAAAGTAGTTACTGCCTATTTTCATATAGAAAAAAATATGAACAGTTAGCGTGCTTTTTGTCTTGTTTTTTGAGGCAATAAAACTTCAAATGTACCTATGTAATGCAAAAACGCATGTTATTTTAATGGTGTCATATGTTAAGCAAATCTAATTAGTGATATCGGAAAAGAACAACATCTATTCTATATTTCTTTAGATTTTACGTGATTTTCAGCGGGTTTACTTGAGATATTCACTCAAATATTCAGTGTTTTCAAAGTAACCCCATTCGTAGTTAACTTTGATCATAGTGTTTTTATTTTGTTTACGGGAAACTAAAGGTCTCATTTTTTTTTCTAATTAGTCAAGTCAACAAAACAAGAAAAACCGATTATTGAATATTTTTATTATATTATTTCGTCTTTTAGTTTCTTTAAAAACGCGTGTTAAGCTTTGAATTTGATCAAAGTAACCCCGATACACGGTATCTACGTTAGCCTGACATGATGATGATCATTATTATAGAAAAAGCTGGTAGCTTCAAGAAAAAACAATCACCATTACCAAATACCTAATCCAATCGACAATTCCAGCTTGCTTGGTTATTGCACAATTTCTAAATTGTTCGTTACGCTACATCAATCCATTTCAAACCATTTACTAATTGAAAAGTGGTATCCCAAACGAAACAAAAGCCTTATCTCAACGTTATCAGTATTAGCACCATCTTGATATTGCTTTTCAATCACATCTACAGACCAATTTAGCCTGAACTATCGATTCCCATACTCTTTCATACGGGTAGTTGACGTTTTTACTGCGAAAAGGGGAGAGGAAGCTCAAGTTACGCCAGCCATTTTGAATTTATAGCCCAACTGCTGGCCGTAAAAGAGTGTGAAGAGCTGTAAAAACTGTGCGGTGTCACAGGCAAGGAGGGACAAAGTATTTGGTAACGGAAAAACGTAGCAGGTTTTAAAACGCGTCGTTTTTTCTTTTATTATATACCTTGCAGGGTCCGTCCGGGTTGGTACCACCATCTTATCCATTAACCTACCGCCAAGCAGCAGTGTTCGCATTGTTGTGTTCCGGTTTGGGGATAAGACAGCCGGTGAAATGACTAGCATAGAGGCATTCCATCTTCGGCCTCAGGGTTGGCAACGCATTTGCAGTCTTAGGATTGCGGTCTTGTGAATGCGAATGTCTATGGGTCACAGTTTCCACTTACCATCAGGTGGCCTGTGTGCTCGTTTGCCTTCCTATGATATAAAAAAAAAAAAAAAAAAAAAAAAAAAAATGTACAGGATGTAAAAGACGGACGTTCAAAAAAATAAAGCTGTTTCTGACCATTATTCTGAACTCTGAAACATAATAGAGTTGCATTCGGAAAATTCTATTTATGTTTTAATTTTTAAATCTAAAATCTCTATTACAACGCACTAAACCGTATTTTGCAAGAAAACACTGAAAATAGCCCTTATTTGGAAATCAATGTGTCTATATAATTCGCGCACGACAGCGGAAGCGAAGCCTTATGCTTTACTAATACATTGCGTGTTACGTTAAAAATAAATCTTAAGTGTCTGAAAATCCACTGAAATTCCGTTCACTAAAAAGTGTATGATTTATCACAACAACGACGGTGCGGTTTAATTATTTTAAGTTAACCACTTGTTGGGGTGTAAAAAACTGTGCATAATTATAGGTAGCGATCAGCTCATTATTTCTAGTAAATCATTTAAATGTTGGTCATCAAACGCCAACTGCATGTGGTTTGATATTTTAGTGTCACGATTTATGTCAATGTTTGTATATATTTTTGGAAACCATCATAAAAATAGCTTACTATTCTATTTAAACATCTGACGTTCTGGTTTTTTTCATTAGAGAAAAATCACACGACACCTCGAAATCAAGTCATCTGTATAGCCTCTATAATTTTATAAGGAATCAAAAACCATACTTACATAAAATTGAATTCATCACAAACATAAAAGGCTTGTAAAAATGGCTGCCAACACTTCACACACATAATATTTTATAAGCAAAGTTGAACCCATAGGACCTTTGACTTAAAAAAAAAAACTGTTTATTTCTTACACAAAAAAACAAAAAGGTACATTATTACTTGTTACCGTATTGTGAACGTTTTGCTAGCTCTTATTTATTTGACAGTTATGGCGGCCGAGACGAAAAGAATACCTCAAAGACAATGATTTTACCGTATCGAATACTTCATAAAACATTATTTTATTAAACAACAACAATGTGGTTACAGAATTATCAACAAGTTTTTAAATTTGTGGGTGATTCTGTAGCTCTGCCTACCCCACTCTGGGATAACAGGCGTGAAGGTATGTATGTATGTATGTATGTAACAACAAAAAAGATGCCGTGTGGTTGCCGGTTTAGAATTGTGCCACTCCATGTCCTCCCGTGGAAGTCGTAAGGGGCGACTAAGGGAATAAAAGCTTGTAGTACTGTTAGGCGATGGGCTTGCTACCTTTCACTAATATACACTGTTAAACATCTTAGCCTAATTGTGCAAATTGTCGTTACAGAGTTATCAGGGTCAATCAACTTTTCTTTGTAGCTCGTTGCCATGGTGACGTCTCCTGGGTCACTCTTTAAAACTATGATTTCAAAGGATATAAGTCCACTAAAAAACTGTTTTATTTGCAATTACACACCCATTCTTTTATGGCCTTTCTCCTGAGTGTACTGAAAGTATATATTATAATTTGTTTTTCTAAGAAACTCTATCACTGTTGTCTCCTGGCTTACGCGACAGAATAACAACAAGGAAAAGTTTGACGTCTCCTGGGTCACTCTTTAAAACTATGATTTTAAAGGATATAAGTCCACAAAAAAACCGTTTTATTTGCAATTACACACCCATTCTTTTATGGCCTTTCTCCTGAGTGTACTGGAAGTATATATTATATTTTTTTTTCTAAGAAACTCTATCACTATTGTCTCTTGGCTTACCGGACAGAATAACAACAAGGAAAAGTTGATCCACCCATCAACAAGTTTTTAGAGTTGTTGGTAATTCTGTAGCTCTGCCTACCCCGCTCTGGGAATGAAGGCGTGAAGGTGTGTATGTATGTGAAAAGAAGAGTTTTTTTCAATCGATTAGGCTGATCTGTCTGAGCGGTTCAGTGATATTATATATGTTAGCGCCTCGCCGCAAATATACGAGTTGCCAAACATATTGGCGATATTCGCTACGACGTAAAATTTGGACGGTACAGAAAAAACTTTACTAAACCCAATCATACCGTCGGGAATGATTATACACTGAAGGACGAAAAAAACGGGTCAGAGTGCGTTTTTCATACTAAAGAGGCTATTTCGAAGCCTTGGTTCCTCGCCAGGAGATGCTTTAAATGAAATCTGATGATGGATACACCGAGCATCGATACAGGACTTCATGAGTGCCAAGGATACCCAACTGATTGAATCTACGGCTTACGCCGGAATTGATCATGATCAGAAAAACATCTAAAATGTCAATAAAATGTAAGGAAATCCAAATGATGACCCAAACTCTCTCGCTGTGGTGTAAACTGATTGTGCGATAAGTTAGGTATCTTAAGAACATTTGGCCTCCTCTATTGTTACCTCAGAATATCCACCATTAAACCTCACTCAAAACAACCCCTGGCCAGGAACCAAGGCTTCAAAATTAGCCTCGTTTGTATGAAAAACGCACTCTGACCCGTTTTTTTTGTCCCTGCGTATCACTTTTATGAAGACTGTATTGAAGTAAAGTTGAAAAAGCATGATTAGTTTTGATCAATAAACTTACTACTTAAACCTTACTTTGGAAAGGACGGATGAAAGAGACATTATTTTGACGTAATTTGCAAACATCAGCCGCCCATTAGTCATAAAAAATACTTTTGCTCTCGACTGCGTTCAAGTAAAAATTGGTTATTGCTATTGCTATTACGAATACCTATAATTTACCATTATAATTCCCAGTGTTAAATAATACATTTGCCTTCGGATTTAAATTTTCCGCAACAAAACATTACGCATAATACAATTCTGCATCAGTCCCATTCGTTTTTAGCACAAGAGCGTAAACATGTAACTTTATTCACTCAATTTCATTAAGTTAATAAGAACGCTCCACTTACTAAGAAGGTACACGAACCTGCATATACTCGTAATATGATTAACAAGTTTTCCACGCTTTAGTTTCGCGTAAACACAGCTAAAACAAACAGTAGAAAATTAATTAAAGGATAAAATGTACCGCCAATTAGTTTTCTTTGCCAAGACTCAAATTAAAACATGAATAAGGTTAAGTAAGTGTAAGTGGTTTACCTTAAGATAAAATACAAGAACTTGGTTAATTACAAAAATATTTAACACACTAAAATATCAAGATAATTACTTAATTTACGTAGGTATCCGTAAGTGTTAAATCAATAAAAATCTCTTAAACAGCCCATCCATCATAAATTAATGGTTTGGCTTATAAAAAGGTTTTTGAATAGGTCCTTCGGTTTGGGAGCCACGATGCTACAGATAGACACACAGTTACACAGACACAGATTTGGATACACAGACACACAGATACATCCTTTTGGCTAAAACAGGCGTCTTTCTGCTAAAAGCGTTAAAAAATTGGCTTTTCATCGTGACTTTGTGAAAGTAATTATCGTTATCCCTGAGAGAACTTTTTACCCGAACCCGACTTACACATTTCAAACCGAAAAGTTTTTTTGTTATTCCTTGCTATATTTTAATTTTAACTGATTAAGTTTTCTAGTGTTTTCATTCGATGAACAACGATTTTGTAACATTAAAAAAAATACATAGAATTTATATAAGGGTTCGACGCGACCGTCCGGCAGCTTACACCAATCCTATAACATCGCCCTGCCAGATCAAAAGTGTAGTACCTCAAAATACAACTGTAATTTAAAATAAACTTTAATACAACGTCTATGAGCTTGAAATAAAACTAACAATGATTTTCAGTTGATACAGTCTTGATCAAGCAGTGCGACATTTTCGATAACGATAACGTTCGCCGAACGCATCTACTCTAGGGCCACTACTGAGCCAAGATGCATTACGCTAACAAGCATTTCTATTCGATGATCGATAATTATCGAAAATCGATGGTTTGATTGTAATGACAATCATTACGTACAATCTTTTTGAAATTCAACCATTTAACCCTTTACGATACCTTTAGCATACTGACTCAAGCCCAACTCATTAAAACTATCGCACTACCGTTTTATCTCAACTCGGGGTTATATTCGGAATCGAGCTCAGTTCTTAGCCTATCTTCTCTGTGGATCTCCGGTTCTTTTGTGCAAGGACTGGCAAACGAACATTTACATTTTAAAGTCAGATTAAACTTTTACTATTTGCAAAATTGCTGGTTTACATATTACTTTTCATATGAAATTATGTATTATTCACAAAGGATTGGGCTAGCTATCCAGAGAGGTAATGTAGCCAGTGTTATAGGGACCATGCCGCGAGCGGACCTGCTAGAGGGGGGTGTTCTTTTTATAGTGGTGATTATTATTTACGTCTTTAATATTTGAGTAGCTTAGTTTTATTTTAATTTAAATAAGTTTAGTATTAACTTTCAATTGTAGTACCTATATTATATTACTTAAAAAAATGTATTTATTGGTATTATTGGCGGTATTTCTTTTTACAGCTCTTAACCATTTGAAGGAGATTTTACTACTATTTTTATACTAAAAGGTACTGCCAAAAGAGTTACTGCCAATTCCCGACGGAATAGTGATGAAAGTCTTCAACGCGGACGAGGTTGCGGGCAAGAATTAATCAAAATATTACCTTAAAATCTTTGAAAAAAAATTTTTAGTATGAAAATAGCACATTCAAAGGCAAAAATATGTATCGAAAGAATCCTTTCATAAATATGTTACGGATTTCTTATTACAATAAGCTGAAATAAGGTGCGGTGCATAGGAACATATTTTTGAGATGTTGCGTTCTCTCATATGTTCAAACTTGACTGTACATACTATTGTGTACGAACTACAACGATTTAAATACTTATATAGATAAATACCTTAGTTCTCCTGCGGATATCATCATTTCTGATTCTATCACGCAGAGAAACCCCGAGCATAGCCCTCTCCATAGCCCTCTGAGTGACCTTGAGCCCGAAGAATAGCTAAACTGAAGTGGCAGTGGGCGGGGCACATCGCACGCAGGACTGATGGCCGATGGGTCAGAAGGTTCTTGAGTGGCGTCCGCGGACCGGGACACGAGCTGTGGGTAGGGCTCCAACAAGATGGAGTGATGACCTTGTAAGGATTGCGGGAAAGCGGTGGATGCAGCACAAGACCGGTCTGAGTGGAGAGCCTCTTTCGGCTGACATGATGATGATAGATATATAAATACATTTTTTTTAAAAACTGCCCTTACCGGGAATCGTGCCCAGGGCAACTAGCTTCGTAGGCAGGGTCACTACCAGCTAGGCCCATACGTCTCGTCAAAAGAGCTTTTCTATCGAACGAATAATTTAACACACAAGTTACACTAAAGTGATAACTTAACCACTTAACCAGTTAAACAAGAACCAAGCGAACATTTTATCAAGACCCCAACATATTGATACATCAGCGAGATAATGACAATCCCCCAGAAAGGGGTAAGATGGCTGCAGCCCTTAAAGTTTAACTATAGATAAGATTCCTCCCCCGATTACAACTAAGTTACACAATTCTGGGCGATTTGCTCTTTGGGTTGTTGGAATAAGTTTCATGTGAACACATTTTTAGAGGATCGTAATGGTAAAAAAATCCATACAAAATGCTACAACGTTTCTCTATCCTTAATATCTAGTCCGATATCTCATCATCATCATCATGTCAGCCCAAAGACGTCCACTGCTGGACATAGTCCCCCCCGATATTTACGCTCTTTGGATGTCTTGTAAATAAAAAAACACGTATTGGGACCGAGCGCGACGACAGCGCCACGTCACAGGCGGCCATTATGGACAATATTGTCACCGCTGTCAAACAAGACGTAAGTAAATACTGTGAAAAATATAAATGAAATCTTGTGTTATTTTACTATATTACACAATCGGGACTGTAACATAGTAATTCACCATATTTTTATTACAAAAACGATTAGAAAATGTTTACTGCAATATGGATTTGACAGCTCAAGTCAGCGACAAAAATGACAATTTTAGCCGTAGCGAGCGCTGTGATCGTTTAGGCTACCCCCTCCACCCGCTTTGCACTCTGTCAATACGTACAGAGCTAATATTCCATAATATTGTCAAGATCGTAGCAAGTGGAAAGAAGTGGTCTCTGCCTACCCCTCTGGGAAACAGGCGTGATTTAATGAATGAATGAATGGAATATTATTAACTCCGACATACCTATTCAAAATCATGAAAATTGGACTTGATTTAAGGGGTGAGAAAGGGCAGAGCCTAGAGCTAAATTAGTTTTTTTTTTTAACTACCTTCGCGATTAAAGCGTCAGTTTACAGTTCTCTTAAAGGGGCTACCATGCCCATAACAGACGTTTTTGATGAAGTTTAAGTTCTTATAACTCAGTCAAAACCGAATGTAAATATATGACAAAAAAAAACATATATTAATCTTTGATTCTGTCGAACAGAATTCGTTTTTTTTTTTTAAACATGACTATATAAAATTGGACATAACTTTTTCATCTTGGCATCAATTGATATGGAAACTACATTTCTTTTCTTTACATTAATATATCTAATAAATCATCGAAGGTTTTTTTATAAAGTGAAAAATATGCAAATAAAGGCCAAAAAACTACTTTTTTGGACTAAAAATGTCAAACTCTCGAAAATGTCAAAATCTCGATATCAGTGACTTGTAAAAGAAAAAATGAGATGGCAGCTAGTTTAGAACAGCATTGTTAATGCAAATAGGTTTCAGATCGAAGGTCATCTGCCCATAGTAGCCCCTTAATAAAACGGGGTTTTAATTTTAGTTTATTCATAAAATGACAGTTCCATGTTTTGTGTAAAGTGAGCTCCTATTTTAATCTCTCTTTAAAGGTGTTTAATTTTGTATGTTTTTTGTTTAGTCAATGTTTTTGCCTAGCATTAAATATACGAAAAATGAAATCATCGTCCCTAATATAGCGAACATTTGTGTGTTTGTTACCCCTTCACGCTACGAATGGAGATAGCTTAGTACCCTTCCTAACACACAGGCCGTTTTCATCACGGAATTTAAAAAAAAAACGTATGAACATCTAACGACAGTATCATATATTATCAGATCGTATATTATGATTTTACAAAACAAATATAAAACTCTCCTATTCACCTGACTAGCACTTAAAATACCCTAACTTCAAATCCATATCAAAGCATTCAAATTTAAATTCTATTACTACTAGCACCAGACTCGAAGTTATTTCAATGGAATAGCCGCCAACTAGTGCACATAATTTGACCTATTAGTAAATGCAATTCAATAGGTAACGAGGGCTATTCATATACCCACCCACACATTCAGCCAAGCGTATTCTCTATAGTTAAGTACTTTTAGGTCGACTTCGAACAACGAATCGACCTATTTTAGGGTTCCGTACCCAAAGGGTAAAATCGGAGTCTTAATAATAGTATTAAGACTCCACTGTCCGTCTGTCTGTCACCAGGCTGTATCTCATGAACCGTGATAGCTAGACAGTTTAATTTGATGATGATGTATTTATGTTGACGCTATAACAACAAATACTAAAAACATATTAAAATAAATATTTGAGTACAACAAACGTATTTTTTTATAGATAATGGTGCGGAACCCTTCGTGCGGGAGCCCGACTCCCACTTGACCGATTTTTTAACACAAAAAGAGGGGTGTTAAAAGTTTAGATGCGGTTTTTTTTATTTGAAAGTATGTTTTCTAGTTGTACTTCTTAGGTAGGTTTTATGAAAATTGGTCCAAGTCAAAATTCGCTATGACTTAGTTAACAAGTATATAAATCAATAGAAAATATGCAAGGACTATTTAAATCGAGATCATCAAAAGTGAAATTAAAATAAAATTAGGTCTTGAAATACAAGCGGTCAAGCATTTTAAACTGTTGATTGGACAGCTATTATTAGACAGAGAGATCCGATATGCACTGTTTCGCTAAACAAATCTTTGTTGGCTTATATCTTGGCTATTCTTATAGCTATTAAAATGCATTTTTTTCAACTAATTGTTACATCAATAAGCTTTTATAAAAGCGATAAAAAAGGCATGAATATTACCTACTGAATCCAGGTAAAAGATAAAAGTGAAATGGTAAATTTAATGTTCCACTCATGTTAGAGAATAGCATTACCTACTAAATTCTATGCTGGTCGAGATTGAATACATGCGCTGGTGTGAGTTAGAACGGTGGATGGTCAATGTACTGGAGAAGCCTTAGGTACTTGCTTTCATGTCTTCTGAATCTTGGATGCTTTCTATGTGTTTAATTATGTAGTCTACAATAGTATGCTTGTAGTTAGTACTGTTAGCTTGCAACCTGTCACTAATATAAACATGTTAGCCTAATTGTGCAAAATGAGGTTACATTATCAACAAGTTTTTAGAGTTGTTTTTAGAGTTGTATGCTGGGAATGAAGGCGTGAGTTTATATATGGGTGTACAGCATTTTTTATAGGTAGGTTAGGGTTAAAAAAAAATATGACCCTAAAAACTTAACTGCTTCCAAAGATTTTCATAATGCCATTCAATACATACATACATACATTAAATCACGCCTGTTTCTCAGAGGGGTAGGCAGAGACATACAATATGTTGCTAAATTAAGGTATGCCAATCAATACGTTTGACGAAAACATAATTGATATCTTAAAAGAATCCCAGGTAATAATTTGTCTAACAATAATTTATCAAATATCATTAATTGGGAAACGATATTTGGGAATTGGGAATTAAAAATTTGCCCAACTAAAAGTATGGGATACGTAGTTTCGGGAGTTAAGAATTTGCTAAATAATTTTCGTCGAAACATTAGTAAACCATGTAAGTGTATGTATGTAGTATGCTTATAGTTGTCCAGCACAAGTCTAGAACTTTGTGGGACTAAGGTCAATTCGTGTGTAATTTAATGCTGATATAAAAACGAACGCCATATGGACGGCGTCTAGCTTAAATATTGGAAATAGTAAATTCTACGCAAGATAGAGTATCTCGACCACGTGCTTAGGAACAACAGATACATTCTGCTGCAGGTGATCATGATGGGCAAAGTGGAGGGAAAGAGACGCGCTGGGCGAAGAAAGAAATCGTGGCTACGACACATACGGGAGTGGACCGGTATTGCTTCCGTTGAAGAGCTGTTCCGGCTGGCTGCGGATAGGGACGAGTACAAGCAGCTGACGGCCAACCTTCACGATTGAAGAGGCACTGGAAGCAGAAGAAGAAATTCTACGCAAGGGAGACTTCATTTTGTTTATGAAAACCATAAACGGTACTGCATTGATGGATTTTTGAATCATACTTCCGTCAAAAGATAATTTTAAACAGACAAATCCACAAAAAAGGACGAGCTTTCCGCAAAATTATCCAAATTGATACGATTGGTTATGCTCATGCAATTCAAATGGATGGTTCCGATTGGATATCGGTAACGGCAGGTAATTTTATTCTGCAACCGAATCAGAACTGTTTATTTTGTTGCAACAAATTGGTAGTGTTTTCAACTGGGCCAAGTTAAAAACAATACGATAACGTGTCAAAAGCAATTGCGTTTTGACGCGTAGAACAAAGCCCTAGAGGCCGTAATATAAGTTGGTAAAATATATTTTTTAGACAGTGAAAGGAACAGAAACAGCAGAGGGGTGCCGCTATGCGGGCACCTCCACTCCGCTGGTTCTTGTGTAAAGCAAGGACGGCTGAGTCAGGCAAGGCTTGAGTATTCTTACT
The DNA here is from genome assembly GCA_927399475.2 of Acleris emargana. Classification (NCBI taxonomy): domain Eukaryota; kingdom Metazoa; phylum Arthropoda; class Insecta; order Lepidoptera; family Tortricidae; genus Acleris; species Acleris emargana. The sequence continues at coordinate 6,139,075 of OV656858.1, forward strand.
ATCCGGTATTAGTCTGTAAGTCTTCCTAAAATAAATATACAGAACTGGCAAATCATATATCATCTTTGTACTTACATGGGTAAGGACCAAAAAGTTGTTCACGCTAACTCACTCAATTAAATTTTCTATGAAACTTTTCCGTTGTGACACGAAAGTTAGCCATGCAATTGTAGGGATAATTTTCGTCGCACAACGGAACTTTTTTCGCCTTCGTTGTTTGTATGGTTAACTGCGCTTAACAGTGGTCCAACTTTTTGGTCCTTACCCACATCTGATACGATTAGCTACAGATGTGACTCACCAAAATTGACAACCAATAATAAACTAAATAGTTGACCAATTGTATTTTGTACATACAAACATTTGTTTATATCATTTGAACCTTATTTAATCAGCTATAGTGACGATATAAATGTTTAAGTATATTTTCTCAAACATGCTATGTAATGTCGGCGTTATGCTAGTTATTTTAGGCTTCAAAGTGCCACGTTCCCGACGGAACAACTCGAGAGAACTGTAAAGGAATTTCATACAAAATTGAAGGCCTAGGCCGGGAAGTAATTTTTTTTTAATTTTAATATGGCCGTGACAGCTGGTTTTATGAACAGGCTGAATAGCTGAAAATCGTTTTTTTTTTTGTATCTATGTGGTTCGGACCAAAAATATCCGCGTTAATGCCTATTACACAAATGTTTTTTGATTGATGTTTTTTTTTTTATTTCATTGCATATGTTTGAGAAAAGCACTATACATACCTCGCCGTGAAAAGGGGTTGCCAGCCTCGTAACTATCCGACCTCGCTTCGCTCGGTCGTCTATATGAACTCGGCCTGCAACCACCTACTTCCCGGCGTCTGTAGTAATGTACTATTTATCGTATTGGTATTAACTCCGCCACCAGCCGCCGAGTACATTTTAAAGGCTATCGTTACGTTGAAAAAACGATGGCATGTCAAAGACCATATGTTTTACCCATTAGAATCGAACAAGGGGAAGAAAAGTATAAGTTATCAAGTCTACTTTTTTTTCTTCAAAAGAGACCTTTTGTATTCATTTGTCTTTATTTCATACTAGATGTTGCTTCCGAATCCGTCTGCATAGAAGAATAAAACATAGTATAGGTACTCATACGTTTCTCAGTGATAAAACTGGTAATATAACATTCTACTGGAGGAAGAATTTTCAAAATTGGTTCAGACTTGAGTATATTAACAAAAAAAAAAAAACTATATTACGTATATCAGTAGAGACAAAAAATATAGGATGGATTATTTTGTGAAAAATAAAGGATATAGGATTGTGCAGCGTTCAGATTAATCTGCATGCATATAAATTTGAGACGTGAGCCCTAACGATGGGTTTCAAATAAAACTATAAGGTCACTCTAAGGGCAACGGAGAGGTCTATGCTTGGAATTTATTTGCGTGATCAGTTCAGAAATCTGCCCAGCTAAGCCTAATACCTGTATCTCAAATAAAACTAACTGAAGACAATTGAATATTTTTTGGCAATGAAGTCTGAGATCCACACGAAAATCAAAGGCACCGACATACCTAGACCTAATAATTACTAATTAGTAGTGGCAGTGGGCGGAGCACATTGCGCCGGCCGATGGCGTTGAAAAGTTAAAATATGTCAAAATTAATATGGTATTTTCGAATAAAATGGAGAGGCGTATCGGATCTCTCTGTCCAATCGCTATCTAACGACACATGGGCCATATAAACTACACGTTAAATTCGGTTATGCGAAAGAGATATGAACAAATATTTGTTGGCTTATACTTTGGTTGTTTTTATAGCTTTTAAATAGTACATTGTTGCCTAGGCGCGGAAAGTAAGGGTTTTCCTGACGAGGTGGTTAGCAGGCCGAGCAACAGCGAGGCCTGCTAAAATACGAGTCAGGAAATCCTCGTTTCCGCCGAGGCATACATAATGCTTTTCTCAAACATGTGAGGAAATAATACAAATACATTTCTAAAAAGCAAGTAATTTAATTTACATTTTTGTTTGCCCTTCACAGCATAAATTGGTCTTAAGTTCGGTTATATTTTTCCTTAGATTTAGCGGGAAGCAGGTTTTGCCTAATCGAGGCAGCTTCAGATTTTCATATAGGCGGTGTGGTACCTATTTCGTCGCTTTCGTCGCTTGAGCTCATTTTTTATAGTAAGTATTTCACACAACAAATAGTTTAATATTCGGTTTCACAATTATATTATGCAGAATTAACGAATGTTACCCACTGTCAATTGTTTTTAAATACTAACCATAGACATTGGAATGCAAATTCAAAAAGAAACACACGCACTGTGCTAAAAAAGCGAGCAGTTACCTTGGCTGTTTGGAATTTTTGTCTTGGTCCTTTTGATTTTGTATGCAAATTGACAGCATTTTTAAGAAATATATGGACATAGACGGGAAGTGTTTTCGTATGGTTTTTTTACTCCTAGGAGTAAAATGAGGCTCTTTCCGTCCTTGTGTTTCAATCGGAAAACTGTTTTTTCCGAGCATAATTCTGTGCCTCCTGTGACAAGTGATACAACTCGAGTTATATGAGTTTTCGTTTTCTTTCATGAAACACCTTAAAAAAAAATAACGCATCGTTTGCTCCAACTCCCGTGTTCCTAGGCCTTCTAGTTTCGAAGATACTTTCGTGTAAAATGATACAATTGACCCTTTTTTTTCTGATTTTCCGTGTTTAATGTTATTTCTCTAGTTAAACCACGTCAAAAAACCATGAGATATTTTTTTTCTCGTGCCAGATGATATATCTCAAAATGTATCATAAATCACGGTTCTTATACCTTTAAATTTTTCTGTGTCTTTTGATATAACTTGAGTTATATCATTTATCACCAGAGTTTTGCGTATTTCGAAAGTTACAACTTGAGTTAGATCAAAAATTAAACCTGTTTTTGCTTCTTTTGGTTTGTGTTAATTGATACAACTCGATTTATATCAAATGTTTTCAAATATTTCCTAATCTTTGCAAATGTATAAGTCAGTTGTATCAAAAATGTGAGAATATTACGACCATTTAGAACTTGTAAAGTTTGGTGCATAGTGATACAATTACTATAAAATAAAAATAAAAATATCAGGGGAGAATCCCACACAAATTGGCCTAGTCCCAAACTAAGCTCTAGGCTTGTACTTTGGTTATAGTATTTATATCGTTGTCTAGTACAACGATATAAATACTTATATAGAAAAATATAAACATATCGTATATATTTTTATATTAATTGTATTGCAATGGTTTTTCTGTTGTACAATAAAGTGTTTACATACATATATACATACAAATCTTAAAAATATATCTAAACAAATTTATTGATACTTACCATAGAACCGTGTCATAATACAGTGTAATATTTAAATCGACAGGTCTACTAATATTACCTTGTGACTGAGTTTTATATAGGTTGAGAATAAAATGGTTTATCTCTAATAGTTACGCAAAAGAGACCAATAATAAAAAATCGGTATCGAGATACAGCCGTTTTTAGGAAAAAAATATATTTATTACTTCCTAGTATGTTTTCTTATAAAAACCCTAATTGTTAGAACTAAGTATAATGCAGTGTATTAAGCACATTTTAAACAAATTAACTGGAGTATTCGTAGGTTTTTTAAAAAACAATGTAGTTGGATGTTTTATATACAACTAATTATAATATTTGCTATCCTCCTTTCAATCGTAATTTTACGAAAGTGACAATTTCTTTAGCCAATTTATACCGATTACAATATTAAATTCTTACATACATACATAACATACATAACTTCACGTCTGTCTCCCAATGGGGTAGGCAAAGACTACGGAACGCCAGGTGCACCGATCTAAACATACAACTTTCGCTTCCTCTACATTCATCAATCTCTTCATGCACGTACGTCAGTTTCGGGTGCTTTTTATTTGGCCCTTATTCAGTACATCGCGAATCTGATCACCGTACGTCCGTGTAGGACGTCCCCTACCGACATATCCACTCACTCTCGCTCGCCATATATCTTTCGTAACCCTTCTTTCATCCATCCTTTCTAAATGACCAAACCATCTTAGCATACGCTTTTCGATTTTAGTCACTACATCTTCTTTCAATCCACATCGTTCTCGGATCTCGCTATTTCTTTCTCTATCTATCATCCTAACACCACACATACTTCTTAGAGCTCTAATTTCAACTGCATTACTCCGGCTTGCGTTCTTCTTCTGCCATTCCCAAGATTCACTACCATACATTAATTGAATTCTTGTATTGTTATAAAAAGTGCTATATGCTATTACCCTAGTTGTCTCATGCTAATTACAAATAGTAGATTATAGTATTTATATAGAAATATTGTATAATCCGACTAATTGACGATTGGCTGTGTTCTGCAGATTAAAAGTATCATCTTTTAACGGAAAAAATAGACTAAATCAAGTACTTTGGCTGCGTTTGACATTATAGAACGCACATTTCGTTATTGGCGGTTTTATACATAAGTTTATGTATAATTTAGTGAATTGACGTGCTAAAATAGGTCGCTTTCAACATAACATAGTTTAAAAAATCTAGTTTACGATGGCATAGCTAACTCATGTTCCGAAAAATGAGTCTGGTCTCTTTCTTCATAGCTATGGTCACCCTGTCATCGAGGGTGGGAGCACACGCTCGCTGTGGCCTGAACCGACGCATAAGCATGATTTCTATTGTAGGTAATATCCTTTCCTGGCTTTTTCTTATCCTTTTATGGCTGCGATACAATATTATGATCTACATGTGTATGGAACTAGTTATTTGTGTAAAATATTATGACAGAAGATAAAAACGGTAAAAATCTCGCGACGGAAAGAAATAGTTATTTACCAACCAACACGTTTTATTTTGTGAAGTGGCAGGTTAGTAAATGCTACCGTTCTGTGGTGACTTAAATTATTGTATCAAATTCAGTAAGATGAAATTCAGGTGGACCATGCGCTATGTCACTTAACTACCTATTCGTACTTACTACTTCGACTGACGGCAAGCTTAATTTAACTTTCTTCATATCTTACCTACCTGAGATTTAGTTATCATTATTTTCATGTTTTGTAGGTGATTAGATTATGCTGATGATTGAGAATTGTTATTTGTTTTTTTGTGTAGGTGCCTATTTAGTTTTTGTTTTGGATGGCAATATGCACTGGTTAATTTACCTCCTGTATTGTTGCAACATCGTAATTTTGCTTTGAAATGAAGGAGTATAAGTTAATTTGTTTCCTCAGTGATTTAATTTCATGTTTAGTTCCTTTATTCCTTATATTTAAAAAAACAAAATTATCATAATTGCAATCGTTTGTTTTGATCAATTACTTGTATTATTTGACACAAGTTTTATCGTTACCAGACCTAACAATAACTCGATATGTAACATTAGTCACGGTTTAAATTAAGATTATTTTTTGTGATTAATGATACAACTCACTAAAATCCTAAATATTACGCCCGTTCGTTTTCAGAAAGATTACTTATTCAATTCCCTACAACTTGTGTATAAAGGTTAGACCTCTAACTCAAGAAATAATAGAAAAATTAAGCTTTAAAAAAAAAGTTGTATCAGTGATCACCAGAGCTCCTTGATTACACTTTTTTGTGTTAAGTAATACAATTCGAGTTGTATCATCATACACGAGTTAAATAGATTAATCTGAAATGTAAAATGATACATTTCGGACGTTTCTTCAAATATCTTAAAATCTATAACTAATATCATTATTTTTGTCAAACCAGTTAATAAAGTGATATTACATGTTATAAAAATCGAAAGAAATGTTCAAAAAAACGTATTCGTTTAAAAGCAGTATTTTTTTTAAACTTGTTTTTGCTCTCCTGTAAAATCGTGTTTTTCGAGTTGTATCACTTGTCACAGGAGGCACAGAATTGAGAAATAGTAGTTTTCTCAACTGTTTGTTCCATGAATCAGCTTTCGTCTCTAAAATGTATTTAAGTACGGCGGAAATACCACAGATAAATATAAGTCAGTCACTTTCATTTGATTTATAAAAAAAACATCTCTTAGATATAAAAAAAAGAAAGATAAAACGTTCGGGCACTTTTACACGTCAAAAATCTACCAGCAGCGCTTCGCACGAGACCACTGCTGAAGAAACGCCGCAAGAAACTCAACAGTCAGTCCTTTTTTTAATATTGCTTATATAAACTAAAAATAAAAAAATTAAAAAAAAGATAAAAGTTGAGTAATAAAAAAAAAAAAATTTTTAGAAATTATTCTTACCTATGACGGTGAAAGACAACCCACATAAAAAGTTTCGATGCATTCTCCTACAGAAACCGTGTCCCCTAGACAATAAACAATTTTTACATATTTTTTATGACTAAGTTATTGTTAAGTTATTTAGGTGTTTAGTTTTACCAAGCATTTTTATCTGTTTGATATTATTGTTCATTCAAAATAACATCCATGTTCGGTGTACTAGTTTTAAATTAAATGCACTTAGTTGTTTATTTTAGATGATTGTATAGCCGTTTATTAAATGCTTTTGCTCCACAATCAAACTAATATTTGCTCATTCGAGTATAAATATTGGGAACCTTACTAATTATTATTTTATTTACGTTTTGAATGAACAGCCATCTTATGCTGAATTAGTGAATTCATACGAGAATAAATAAACTATTAAGTTGATCATGCTTTTAATAAGTCACTAAAGCATTTTATAACACACACATAGACTCACGCCTTCATTCCCAAAGTGGGGTAGGCAGAGCTAAAGAATTACCAACAACTTTTAAAACTTGTTGATAATTCTGTAACCACACTTTGCACAATTAGGCTAAGATGTTTACTAGCGTATTAGTGACAGGTTGCAAGCCCCATTCCATTAGTCGCCTCTTACGACATCCACGGGAAGAAATGGAGTGGCACTATTCTAACCCGGCAACCACACGGGACCGGCAACCACACATTTTATAATTTGACATATATTGACATATATTTCATAATGAACTTATAGTCACTATAGGTTCATCATGAAAGTAAATTTCTCAGTCTGTTTTTCACCGCTCAACTACCAGTGAACCGATTTCAATAAAAAAATGTATGGTGATAACTTCTTTAAGTCTCAGGAGGATATAGAATACTTTTTAACTTGGATAGGTGAATAGTTCCCGAGGGAATAGCGATAATTAACTTCTACGCGGATGGAGTCACGGGCAACGGCTAGTTTAATATAAGTGAAAATAAAAATAAACTACTCAACCCACAATGTACAACTATATCTGTAAGGATAGACGACTGCGAGGAGATGTATCCAATTTTTACCGGATTTTCATTTTGATGATTTTAGAGGATTTCCATTTCGATGGTCTAGAAATCAAACGTGATAAAACTCATTAATGATTATTTTTAAACGTTTCACGTTATAAGTTTGACCATGTTTATTTATCGTATTTATCCAAAGAAAAAAAGCTAAATTTTTCACTTCGCGCTTTTATCTTCTAGGCAACGCAAACGGCGTTGACAATGTACTCCTTTTAAAATCCACTTCCAAAAGTCTGGGTCTTTTTAAAAAAGGAATTTCTAACTCCCTGAACGCAGGGAGTATTCTAAAACCACCCGAAAATATTCGAGTGTCCAAAAATGCATGCGAAATTTGAATATCACCGGCGAAGTTTCTCGTTAGCCGCCGATTGTCAGCTCGTGTCGCTTCTGACGCTATGCCATTGCTGTTTTAACTGGATTGATAAATTTTAATTTTAAATTATAAGTTTCTGTTCTCTTTTCTGGATCAAATGGGAAGTTAAGGAGGTTTTAGCTAAGAAAAAAAATATAACCACGAAGGTACTGCTATCATCACTGTCATTCAGTGTTTCAGAGTAAAGTCAGTATAACAAAAGAACTGCAGGTTATTATTTGCAGGAAACTTCCGAATGAGCAAACTAAGAATCCTTAAATAAACTTAAAAACCGTTTCAACATAAGAAACTTTATTTATCTCTCTTACTTGCTAGCTACTTGCTTACATTTTTACTATCAAACTAGCGATCCTAACTTTGAAATCGATGCACACACGTCGTGTCCGTTACGAATGATATTTGAAATGCGAATACGTTTTTCTTTTCCGATGCGGTTGCCAGTGGCATTATAACCCGGGCGCATGCCTTTGATCTTTTTTAATTGGACACTTTAGACAGGCACAGACAAAGTTTTTACGGCCAGTGTCTGGGGAGGTACAGTGATATTTGTACCCGTTTGGTTTTCAGATATCCCGCGGTTTTACAGATCAGGTTATGTCGTCAATTGCTTACAGGGAAGATTTTGAAATGGTTATATTTCGGTCGTGGCCGTTACGTAGGATATTTGAAATGAGAATACGTTTTTGTTTTCATAATCAAAACGCATTCCTTTGTTATTTTAATTGGACCGGTGAGAAAAAGTTTTCTCATCTTTCCTGTTCAAAATGTAAAATTTTCCATCTCCTTAGCTACCTGAAAATGGCATTTCCTTCCCTAGGGCGGAAAGTGAATTTGAATAGAGAAATGGTCAAACACTCGTTCATTACGTTATCTACTTAATTAACCTTTGACAAAAAAGAGGGGTCTTATGGATTAAACACGTGTATGTCTGTGTGTGTGCGTATCTGTGTGTATGTTTGTGGTTTCGTTGCTGCCGTTCCTTGATTCCTGATGGTACCAAAGGACGGCCAACGCTGACTTCAATGCCATCATTACGCTGAGTTGGAGCCAATTCGTGGCTACATTCTCCTTATTTTTATTTATATATCCATTGTTAGGTATATGACAAAAAAAATAAGGAAATAAAGGCTTGTAGTACTATTAGGTGATGGGTTTGCAACCTGTCACTAATACGCTGGTAAACATCTTAGCCTTATTGTGCAGAATGTGGTTACAGAATTATCAACAAGTTTTTAAAGTTGTAGGTAATTCTGTAGCTCTGCCTACCCCATTCTGGGATTACAGGCGTGAAGGTATGTATGTATGTATGTAGGTATATGACAGGTAACGAAAAATGTTTTTCTTTTTTTTATCGGTATGGTTATTAGTTATGTTTCATGAAAATCGGCTAGATAGTAAAGGAGATTTAACACTGAAAAAAAATATCCTACTACGCACAGTACGACAAAAAACAGTATCATAAAGTGATGGACAAACAGTAAAATACAAAACATTCACGTTTCCCAATTGAACATAATTATTTCAATAATTTACAATATTTACTACGCTATAGTTTAGTTTATTTATTTATCAATGTAAAAAGTACGAAATTTTATTAAGATCGTCAACATAAATACTAATGATCTAAGAATACAAAAGAAACAATTAAACAACTAATTAATGGACACTTGTCCGATATCAATATGGATTAATACACATTTATATGGGAGCGCTTTGTTTCATATAAAAAAATGTAGTCCGAATATATTGTTAGTCATAATCATCGCAAGTCATAAAGTGTTTTTTACTGAAACGGTGTTTATTTCAGGATCTTGAAATAACTATCTGGTAAATGAGGTTAGTTTAGGTAGGTTTGTTTTATACAAAAAACACTTTATGACTTGCGATGATTATGAGTACATAATTACATTCGGACTACAAATTTTTAAATGTGCCAATATGGACCCTATTTACATACAATTTAATTAACTGTCAAGGCAGTAAAATTTGGCCTCAAACAGTGAGGGTTTTTGGACCAGTAACTTAAATAGTATGGTGCAAAGCAGGGAATGTTCATGGTTTTTCGGTTAAACATACTTTTTAAAGACAAAGACAAAGACAAATGCGTTTATTGCAAGAACACAGTAGTTACAGACAGTTCCTAGTCTTACAGGATGGGCTAATGTTCTAGCTATTTTAGGCATGCAATATTTTAAACAAGCACTTTTAAGCACTTTTTTAATATAAGTCATTGAAAAAGTGAGTACATACATACTACATAGATACCTTCACGCCTTCATTCCCAGAGTGGGGTAGGCAGAGCAACAGAATTACCAACAACTCTAAAAACTTGTTGATAACTCTGTAACCACAATTTGCACAATTAGGCTAAGATTTTTAACAGTGTATATTAGTGATAGGTAGCAAGCCCATCGCCTAACAGTACAAAAAGTGAGTATTATACACTAATTATCATTCAAAAAAAGTAAAATCTTATCTATAATTAATTTATTATGTTACGGTTGTTTATTTTTTTAATTGCAACGATCCATTTATTAAGTAGGGGTTACCGATATGTCACGTCATAGTTTCGATCCGAGAACCCTCGGTGACTTTTAACCGGTTTTTACAGTACACATGTCATGTCATGTTTCACTTGAACACCTTTAACCCACTACGGATTCAAAAAACTAGCTTGAATTCCAACATTAAATTAAGTTATAGAAAATATATTAATACGAGTACCTTCACAACACATAACTCTATAAGGCCTTAACCGATTTTGACCAAACCTACATTAAAACCACCTTAGTAGAACTAGTTACACATACATACATAAACTCACGCCTTCATTCCCAGAGTGGGGTAGGCAGAGCTACAGAATTACCAAGCACTCTTAAATAAGTTGTTGATAATTCTGTAACCACGTTTTGCACAATCAGGCTAAGATGTTTACTAGTGTATTAGTGACAGGTTGCAAGCCCATCGCCTAGGAGTACTAGAAGCCTTTATTATTCCCTTAGTCGCCTCTTACGACATCCACGAGAAGACATGGAGTGGCACTATTCTAACCCGGTGACCACACAGGTACTACTACAGGTAGAACTAGTTTTTTATTAAAAAGCCGCGTCCAAATCAGTTCATCAGTTTGGAAACTATGACGCCATACAAAGATAAACAGATGATCATAATTAACTCGTAACTCCCCTCTATTTGCCGATGGGGTTAATCGAAGGGTAAATAATTCATCAGCAAAGTACGAAAACCTCAAGTTAGTTAATTAATTCTAGTGAAATTAAAATGTTATTATTAGACAAAGCGAAATAACTAAAGTTATACAATAAATCTAACCAGAATTTATGTTTATCGTCCGTGGAATAATCTAGCATCATTGGTGGTTATGAAATGAAACCTAAACTAATTAAGTAGAAGCTTTTACTTTGTTTTAGTTATTTGGTACAGTTGGCTACAAAGAGATGTAGGTTTAATTTGAAGAACAGAACGACTGACAGTACGCCCCTGAGACTTTACTTTACTGAGATAATACTTTGATATAAAGAAAAGAAATAAATACCATGGGACAATGTCACACACTTGTGTACTATGGGTACTAGACAACGATATAAATACTTAAATAGAGAAATGTGTACTTAAATACATAGAAAACATCCATGACTCAGGAACAAATATTTGCGCTCATCACACAAATATCTGCACTTACCGGAATTTGAACCCAGGACCGTTAGCTTCGTAGGCAGGGTCACTACCAACATACATGAACAGATATGGTCCGAGCATTGAGCAAATGAGCACTGCAGTTAGCCTCCTTAAAGTTATACCCCCTCTTTGTTTTTGGGGGTTAAAGATACATTAATTAACATCCTGTTGACGCATTTACGTAGGCAATGTTTAGGAAGGTACTAAATTAAGCAAATTTATGGAAAAATCTCGTTTTCAAACGGCGTCATGAATGAACTTGGCGTAAAGAAAAAGAACACAGTGTTATTAATAACGGAGCAGCTTATTATTATTCAAGACAACGATTTTATAATTAATTACTCAGAAAGATTAAGGCTCCATGAAATTTATAATGAATCAAATTGCTTATTAAGTTTACAGAAAAAGTTGGTTTACAATATAATTTATTTCTAGCTTCATTAATATTCAGTTACATCCATTATTATCTTTAAACAAATGTAGTAACAATGTTTTTTTGTTTGTAAATACAAGGTCATAAATTCGATCTTTAACTGAATAAAAATCAGAGATAAAATATATAAAATATGAAAGAAGTTTAATCAGTAAGTAGGCACGGACACTTTAACAAGTCAAAAATCTACCAGCGCTTTCTAAAACGAGACCACTGCTGAAAAGAAACGCTGCAAGAAATTTAGCAGTCAACATTTTTTTTTACTGCTATGACAATCACTTAACCAAGCATTTTGATATAAAAAAATAATATTATTTTAAATTCGGTGGATCCTACGACCGACATAATGCAGAGTTCATTTGCACTGCTACCTAAGTTGCTTCGGGTTTGTGCTTGTCTCTCACTCGCTCTCATACGCTCTTATTAAGAGCGTGTACGAGACAAATACAAATACAGTGCTCACAGACTGTACTTTAATGTACGAATGACGAATAACGAATAAGAATTACCAAATTATTCGCGAATAACGATTGAAGTTCTCGAATGAATATTCTTATTCGAATAAATTATCTGTCGAATAATTTATTTGCGAATAATTTATTCCTTGAATGAATTAATTGCTAAGAATTCCTTTGTTTATTTTTTACCTTAACCTTATTTGTCAATCTTTAAGATGTTGAAATATGCAGTGCCTACTTATAAACGAGTCACTTTATTTCTAAATCGTGTTAGTTATTTGAATTCCATTCCAATAACCAAATAGTAAGCTAAATAACCAAAAATAGTCAAATATTTTTCGTGAATTTATCCGAATAAATTATTCGTTATTTGCGAAGTAGTCTAATGGTTCATTCATGGATAATTAATTCGCAGATAAATCATTCACAAATAAATTATTCACGAATAAAAATATTACGAATATTTTTTCATTTGAATAATTTTTCGAATAATGCCCATCTCTGATTATAAGCCTAGAGACATTCCTCTTAGTCCTGCGAGCCTAGTACTATGGTTGCGTTTACAGCGTGACAAAATATGGATAAAGCATGCGTCTCTCACGTGTCAAAAAGAGAAGGAGTTCTTATCCACATTTTGTCACGCTATAAACGCAGCTATAGCCTCTGATGGTTGGTAACTCATTTGCAGTCTTAGGATTGCGGTCTAGAGATTGCAAATATCTGTGTGTGTAAAATAAGACCTGCTCGCTCGTTTGTTTTCTCAACGCCATTAAAAATCTCAGTGTTAAAGCTCCGACGAGGTTTTTTAGTGGAAATCGGATACAGTAAATAAAATATTATTGAGCATGGAGATTTAAAATATCACATTCGCTCTTATGCATTTAGTAATAGAGATGAGTAACGCATTTAATCCCATTTTGGATATTTAATGCCTGGACTGAAGCCGAAGATAAAGTTTAGTGCAGTCTACATTGTGTTTAATATTATGTCTGTTTTCTCGTCAGGAAATTACAAACCAGCGAGTTTAATTTAACTCGTCAGAGTTTATTATACATAATAGGCATAAAGTAGATTTAGAGATGTGTCGAGCTGTTTCGAGAACAATACGAAGTTGAAATTATACGGACAAAATGTTAAACGGCTTTCAAACGGACCACAAATTAAGCTTTATAGTAACATAAAAAGTTCATAATTAATATTACATAACGACATCATCAGGGTAACCCTTAACTTACCTCGAAATTAACCCTTAAAACGCTCATAAAAATTAAACCATAACTTTAAAACAGGAAAAGCCACCGAGTTACCAAGCATTAAATGCGTATAACTAAAACGAAGAAAATTTCTCAAAGTTTTCTAATTTTCCGTACCATAAGGCAGGCACCGAAGGGTTGTTTTATTAACGCCAGAAAAGGTTCGGACCCTTAAACTGCTGATCCGATAGTGATAGGGTTCCGTAGTCGGTGGGGTTCCGTAGGATTTATGCGGGTTCGGATTCAAACTGTGGGCAAATTAAAAGAGGAATGCGACGAGTGAAAGTGCCGGTCGAGTTGTTTTTGTAGGTAAGAGACAGACAGTTAACTTTTTTTAATGGCATAGAGAAGGCAAACGAGCACACAGGCCACCTGGTGGTTAGTGGAAACATTCGCATTCACAAGACTGCAATCCTAGGACTCCAAATGCACTGCCAACCCTGAGGACTAACATGGAATGCCTCTATGCTAGTCATTTTACCGGCTGTCTTATCCCCAAACCGGAACACAGCAATGGAAACACTGCAGTTTGGCGGTAATTAGTGGATAAGATGGCGGTAGTGATCCTAGCGGACCCTGCACAAGGTCCTACCGCCCGCAAAACATAGATACGAGTATGTTAGACATGTTAACAAAACTATTAAGGTTCTGAAGTATTACGTTTATTATTTTATTTATTTGTTGATTTAAATAGGTACAAGTATAATACCGAGGTTATGCAAGTGCGTACACAAATTTCATTTCATTCATATGCAAGATAAAATTGAATACCTACAGTACTCTTGTTTGCTTGCGGTTGCACTCGGAGAATAGTTTTGGGGTCCTAGTTAAAAAGGGCATAAGTCGCCTGAAGATCAAGTGAAAAAGGGTTTAAGTCTAGCATACCTACTCCGTTTATGTATATACCCTTTTTTATCACGAGTTTGGTCGACTCGTATCCCTTTTCACTAGGACCCCAGAGTTAATGACAATTAAATTAAGTTTTTTCTAGGTTCCGTTGTCAACATTACAATAGTTATTTTTATTTCGGTCATTTAAGATATCTTGAAAATATAATGATTTTAGCAGAAAAAAGCGTTCGATGAAATTAAATTCGATACATGAATTACGGCGGCAAAGTTGTAAAATGAAATCATGAAAAATAATGTTATTGTTGCAGAACAAAAGTAGTTCAGTTTAGCGAGTAGTAGCGATCGTTGCATTTAAAGCCCCAAGGTCAGAGGCACCCTGTATAATCTGCGCAGTACTATTCCTTCACAATGTAAAGGAACCTAGATCTAAAATATAATTTTTTCTCCTCGAAAATAGGTTACTATTCTCCTTCAACAGAAGTAACATACTATTATACCTGGATAACGTTCCATTTCCTCTGAATCAGAGCCCAAGTGTAACCTAAAGTGATCGTCCGTACGTGTGACAGGTGGAAGTTGCCATAACTATTCCTTGGGGAATTACTCGCCACCTTGGACGGGGAGATAAAGTAGCCAAGGGGATTTTATTAACCTCTGTGGCAAAAAGAAGGGGTGTTATAAAATTGACGTGTGTATTTGTATGTATAAGTGTTGTGTATTCCAAAACGCTGGACCGATTTGGAAACGATGTTTTTTAAAAGAAAACTATTTTAATTGGAATGAAAATTGGTTAGTTCTTTTTAGAGATATCAGTGCTGAAAGTCAGGCTTGTTCGACCATAAGTCTTTGAGCATAGTACATACATACACATACATACCTTCACGCCTTCATTCCCAGAGTGGGGTAGGCAGAGCTACAGAATTACCAACAACTCTAAACACTTGTTGATAACTCTGTAACCACAATTTGCACAATTAGGCTAAGATGTTTAACAGTGTATATTAGTGAGCATAGTATGGTTGCGTTTATCGCGTGACAAAATGTGGATGAAGCATCCGTCACTCTCGTACTTATATACTTGTCAGAAAGTGACGGATGTTGTCCAGCGGGCCTAGTATGGTTGCGTTTATCGCGTGACAAAATGTGGATGAAGGATCCGTCACTCTCGTACTTATATACTTGTCAGAAAGTGACGGATGTTATCCAGCGGGCCTAGTATGGTTGCGTTTATCGCCTGACAAAATGTGGATGAAGGATCCGTCACTCTCGTACTTATATACTTGTCAGAAAGTGACGGATGTTGTCCAGCGGGCCTAGAATGGTTGCGTTTATCGCGTGACAAAATGTGGATAAAGCTTCCGTCACTCTCGTACTTATATACTTGTCAGAAAGTGACGGATGTTGTCCAGCGGGCCTAAAATGGTTGCGTTTATCGCGTGACAAAATGTGGATAAAGCTTCCGTCACTCTCGTACTTATATACTTGTCAGAAAGTGACGGATGTTGTCCAGCGGGCCTAAAATGGTTGCGTTTATCGCGTGACAAAATGTGGATAAAGCTTCCGTCACTCTCGTACTTATATACTTGTCAGAAAGTGACGGATGTTGTCCAGCGGGCCTAAAATGGTTGCGTTTATCGCGTGACAAAATGTGGATGAAGGATCCGCCACTCTCGTAGAATACATAATACATGTCAAAAAGTGACTGATGTTTTATCTATATTTTGTCACGTATAAACGCAGCCATCTATTGTCTGTGCCTCATGTTATCGTATAGTCTGTGTCAATTGAAATCGCCAAAGATGTAAAAAAATTAGTACTGTTTGACTCATAACCGTGTTGCAAAAAAGAGACATTCGTTCTATATATAATCTAAACTCCCGTGATTCCTTAAGAGTACTATTTAAAGAAATTAATAGTTTGACAGTAGCATCACAATTTATTTATGAGAATATTATTTATGTCATTAAAAATCAAGACTCTTTTGTTAAAAATTGTGATGTACATAATTTGAATACAAGAAATAAAAATAAAATTGCTATTAAAAAATTTCGTGTCCGTTAGGTTTATAAATCATTTGTAAGTCAATGCATCATTTTCTTTAATAAATTACCTGACGTTGTTTTAAAGTTACCATTTCCAGTACATAAAACTTACTTGAAAAAGTCGTTGGTGTCTAAAGCTTACTATAGGGTCGAAGACTATCTAACAGATACAAATGCTTGACCAACACTTAAATAATTGAATAATAACTTAGTCATAAAAAATATGTAAATATTGTACATTGTCTAGGGGACACGGTTTCTGTAGGAGAATGTATCGAAACTTTTATGCATGTTGTCTTGCACCGTCACAGGTAAGTATAACTTAACTGTATAATTATCATTAGCAATATTTAAAAAACGACTTACTGTTGAGTTTCTTGCGGCGTTTCTTCTCAGCAGTGGTCTCTTGCGAAGCGTTGGTAGATTTTTGACGTGTAAAAGTGCCCGTGCGGCCTACTTACTGAATAAACATCTTTTATCTTTTTTATCTTTTAACCTCAAATATTCACCAAACGGGTTTTTATTTAAAAAAACGCATAACTAATAATTATTTAATCTTAAACTTAATGTGAACATAAAGATCAAGTGTATTGGAAAATCATTGCTAAGACCTAACTCGATCCAACTTGATCTTTAAAAGCACGTGATTTTTGAGTAATAATGGTAAATTGGTTTGTTTGGTTGTGTTTACATCTTTGCTAATTTCAGGCTCAGACTATACTGTTGTGGCGACCTAGCGAAATCTAACGGAAATTTGTATCAACCAACTCGCTAGCGCCACCAGTGTCAGGCAGCGGAACTAAGGATCCTACAACGCGCTAACGAAGTTTCTAAAGTCGGTTGACATAAATACCACTTCCAACTTCATCCCAAAGGGCTTCGGTCCCCAGGCATAACACTCGCCTTGAGAGAGATCTCTCTATTGTCCTCTCTTCCTACATTGGTGACCCCGACGTGATCGTCATCCTACACTGTCGACATTTTGATAGCTCCATGGATAGCTCTTATTTACTTGACAGTAATGACACCAGAGAAACAATTCAATAACTAACAGATCAAAGACGATATTAGGATTTTAGTAGAAAAGTGGTTATCTCAAACATGCGCGGCAATTATGGATTATATTTTGAAAAACGAAGATACGAAGTCGCGGTTTTCTTCCTACGAGTAAAATAAACGAAGGAAAAATCATTTTTCCGCTATTCTTTTAAAATGCTGTCAATTGCATACAAAATTGAATGGACTAAGGAGAAAATAACAAACTGCTCGTTGCGGCGGTGGTGCGGTTGTGATTGAAATTACCTTGATTGTTTTTAAAACGATTAATGTACAAGAAGGTTCTTAATTCATCGGATTTTTTTTACAAATAGATGGGATTGAAGGCACAAGGAATTAATCACAAAACATGTATAGTTTTTTTTAACTTTTGCACTGTTAGCTTGCGTCCGCCTGGAACACCCAGGGCGCTAGAGTTGCGTCGTTGCACGTGCGTCAAAACTTTACGCACGTAAAGAAACGCGGAGAAAGGGCCCGACTAAACCGGCTTGGTGCGACCTATTGAGTTTGCATGTGTGACTCGCGACGCGTTCGTTGCGTGCATTGTATAAACAGTCTGTATTACTACTATAAAAACGCTAGTATATAATCGCCCTTCATCGTTATTCGAAATATTTAACATTAAGGCGATCTTCACATTGGATGCGGATCCACAGGCCGTTCCGGTGTGTGGGCGAGATAGCGCTATGCATGTATAATTATAGCGTTGTCCTGCTCACACACAGGAGCGGCCTGTGGACGAGGATTTTCTGTCAAAAATTATTCATACAAATTTAGCTCCGGACGATAACGTTTCTCGCCCCTCACTTTTTAATATGGTGTTCAAAAATAAAAATTCTTGGAAAGGAAAACGTACAGACCTAGTTTTGCATAATATCTACAACATATTTAAAAATCGTAAAAATTGGACTAGGTTTAAGGGTAGAGAAACGTTATCGAGTTTTGTATAGAAATTTCTGGTTTCACTATGTTTTTAAATCATTATCAAAAATATCAAAATATGATGCCAATAAGTTTGTAAGTAACTACTAAATACTTTGACCTCGGATGATGCTACCGACCCTTGATGTAAGTCTAAGGGCCAGTACAGACGGACAGCATTTCAACTGCAACCCAGCTGCAAAGTGGCAGTTCCAGGGCTGTTCTGATGCAGTTGGTGCAACTGCATCGAAACTGCAAACCCATTGTGCAGTTCGCTTGCAGGTGTCGTGCAGTTGGTTTGCAATGGGTTTGCAGTTTCGATGCAGTTGCACCAACTGCATCAGAACAGCCCTGGAACTGCCTGGTTGCAGTAGAAATGCTGTCCGTCTGTACTGGCCCTAATATGGTACGCCGGCAAATTAAACGTCGAGCTTAAAAGCTTTGCCTTTGAGAACAGGAACTGATAGTAGACTATTAGAGCCAGCGTACATAAAGCGAAGCGTAGTGCAGGGACTATTTCACTGCCAAAACAAGCACATAATGCACTCAAGCAATTTGGATAGACCAAAAAAAGTAACTCACCTTGTTTACATTCTAATTCGAAAAAAATCGTAATTTTAAGAGACCAATTTGATTAATTTTGTTTTTGACCGAATAGTTTTGTTTTAATAATATCATTATTTAATTAGCAGATATTTTATGGATGATATGATTATTACATTTGGGTTGGCATTTTCTAATCATCATGTCATCATCATGTCAGCCGAAAGACGTCCACTGCTGGACATAGGCCTCCCCCAAGGCTCTCCACTCAGACCGGTCTTGTGCTTTTCGCATCCACCGCTTTCCCGCGATCCTTACAAGGTCGTCACTCCATCTTGTTAGAAGCCTACCCACAGCTCGTGCCCCGGTCCGCGGACGCCACTCAAGAACCTTCTGACCCCATCGGCCATCAGTCCTGCGTGCGATGTGCGAATTTTCTAATAAATTACAACAATTAAATGATATCTAATGACAAAAAGTGATTGTAATAGTGTATTAAAACATTATTTCAAGCGGTTTTCGCCTAACCCGTAAGATATACCTAGGAGGGCTTCAAGCCGAAAACGAAAGTCAAACAAGGGTTAAATACATATTATACTTTTGTCGAAATATCCGAAATAGATCAATATTTGAAAAACTTAATGATGCAGAACGGCTTTGAAACCCTATTCCTCGAATTGGTTTTCGAATTTGAGTACCTAATTGCAAAAATATGAACAATCCCAATGAGTGTGTTATTATGAGCAAAAAATTACTTACAGCTATAATTCTTCCAAGAGACCTAATTTCGGTAAAATTTTGCGAACATCCCAAATGTTACGAGTTTGAATTAGACAGTTTCGATGTACAGTCACGAACCGGGATTGTCGAGCCACTGGCCATTGGTCGCAATTTAGCCGTGTATTCAATAACCGATGTCAACGACTGGCTGACAGCTATGCGATTTGCATTACATAGCCAAATTAGAAACATGGGTAAGTGGCTCAACAATCCTGGTTTACGACTGTACGTAAATATACATCGCAATATCGCAAGGTACCAATATCATTAAAACCTTAATCACTCCTAAATGGAAGGTTTCAACGGGACACCAGCAACGCCAGCATAACGCTGAACTGGAACCATTTCGTGACAACATGTATTTTTGTCTGTCGGTATTTATGTTGAGTTTTGTTTTCGTGTTTTTTATGTCTTTCTTCTTTATTTCTTTCTAAATAAACGAAATATATGATATTGGAAAGTTAAAACTATACAGGTTGCTTGCGGGGTCGTGTAACAACAAAGTTAACTAAAACTCACAACACCATAGGGATCATAACGTAATGGATTTAAAAGACGATTCATTTGTTTTTTTATTTGAATAAACATTAAAAATATATATATTTACCATCATGGCCACCATACTCAATGTTTTACTAGTCTGATCGGTTGATTTTCCAATAGGTTTAAACATAAAAAGGTGAGGTGACCATAATTTGAACCTTGAACTGTCTTAAAAACCACTATACAGATAGAATCTCAATCATTTACTGAGTTGGGAAAATTAAGTTAGGATTACGACCCCACAGTCACACCCTGTATTCTGGACGAGTATATAGAGATGAAGGGTTAAAGAACCTGACTTCAAGGTTCTATTCAATAGTTATATTATGTTAAAGACGTCGTGCAGGCACGTCGTAAGCAGCCACGTTTCTGTAATGACGTCACGCGCGCCCCAAACTTACAGGTGTAATCCCGCCTATTCCGGGGGCCAATTTACAGGACTTTACTTGAAAAATTTCAGTTTTTGAGACATGTAGTTTTTGTCGGTGAAATGTTTTACCAAGTTTACTTAACTTTACTTACCCGTAGTCAAAAATCACCCTGTGTACCGGGAGGTATATAGGGGGATTTTTGACAACGGGTTGGTTTTATACGGATATTGGTTAAGATCATGATCAAAACACGTCGGGTTATACAAATATGTAATTTTTGAAGTGTTTAATGAGTGTTTAATGTGTAATATTTACGGTCGTGGACGTATTAAAACTGAGATTGCTTTACCCAGTGAATAACTGATAAAAATTATCAGTACACACCACGTGTGAAGAAAACTGGCTTTTTATGCAGCATAATAAAAAAAGTATTATTTCGCGCATAAATAAAAATTGTGTAAATATAATATTAGATTAATGTGGTAGCATGAAATCTCATTTCCTATAAACTCCTCGAAACAATCTAAAGTGTATTTGCGGAGGGATTTAATTTTGTTTTTTTTAGTCACAAATACTTGAGCACTTACATATTGTAGTGACTATGAACTACCTAGTAAGTAGGTATAAAAGTCGTGTTATAAATTATTGGCAAAAACTGTCACTTCACAGTCAGTAAAAGGAACAGTGACATACGACTCCTATTAACCCTACCCTGGCTGAAATTTGACAAGTTTTATGTATTGTATTTAAATACCTTAACTGTAATTTCTTCTCAGGTGGAATTCGTATCCATTTGCAGGCACCTACGTATGTCAAAATAATGTTGAAGGAATTTCACTATAACTCTTTTGTCTTGGTCTGAGCAATGAACACCCTGTCACTTATACATCTGTTTTCTATCATTTTTTTTTTATAACAATGTTTAAAAATTAACTTTAAATATAATCAAATCAATTGAATCATTTTATTTTAATGCAATGAAGTATTTTAGTAGCAAAAATAGTGAGTTAATTTGCATACTATTTTAAATAAGTACGCGATCTTAATTTGGTGTAAATACAATTTGGCTTGGGTGCCGTTAAAATGTAAACACGATGAGTAATATAATTTATTTTGGTAGTAGAATAATTTACAAAGCTGAAACTTTAAATGATTATTTATTAAATATATTTTTGAGGTTGCAAAGGACCATGGGCAACTTTGTATGGAGCCTGGTTCTGAAACCAACAGAGCTGAAACTTATGTCATTAAATAGGTCTTTAATTCTACTTTATTTCATTATATGGGCACAAAGCCGAATTCCATTGCAAAACTGAGATATTCATATTTAATTTAGACTAAATACCGGTATTCAACAAGAAATGACACCGAACGAACATCATTAATGGAACGGTCGATATCCCTACCTTCATTTTTTAAATTGGGTTTATATTATGAGTCAGGATCTCTAGCATTACATATTTACATATGAGAGAATATCCTTTTTCCAGGGCCTATCACAGGGACCATGGTATATGCAGGTACTTATGTTTTATTTTATTGTTTTCTTTAATAATATACAGTTAAGTTATTATACCTTTTTAAATAAGTTGGCTTATACAAAATTAAGGGACCACGGGTAAAATAATTCCTGTGGTACCTTCCAGGGACTATCACAGGGACCATGGGCAACAAAGGTGCTCAATACCTACCCTCCAGAATATGAATATTCTCCGAATGCATTTATCGTAGCTCGTACTCACCGTGACTAAAATACAAATATCTTAGTTCTGCAATGGAATTTGACTTTGTGCCCATATAATGAAATAAAGTAGATTTTAAGACCTATTTATTGACATAACTCTCATTGCTGTTGGTTTCAGGCCCATTTTGACGCATGGTCCTTTCTGTGTGGCATCAAATTATTTGCTAATTAACCTTTTTATACACGTAGAATAAATAATGTTACTCTTGCTCTTAAAGCATAGCCTAGGTTAGCCTTTAATTAATAGTGACTCTGTCTACGAACCAAGGGAGATTAACAAAACAGATATACCGGGTGTACAATCCAAATGGGTCAGTATGGTGAAGTCGGAAACTATGAGAGATAGCGAGATCTGTTCTTAGGAACCATGACGTCGATTTTAGATTTAATAATAATTACATTCAAACTTTTTTATTAACTCTCATACATAACCGGGAATCGAACCTGGTCTGTGAAAGTTATCAAAAATCAACACGAGGAGGTTATGAAAAGCCGTGTTTCATTTGAAGTTAATTCCAAAAACAGTATTCCATTTTCAAATTTTAAATGAATTGGTACGCCCGCTGAACAAATGCGTTCTAATTTTAAATAAACGCTATTTGTAATGCATAATACCGATGCAGATAAGATATGCATAAGTGGTCTCTTCAGATAATTGATGATCGATTCATATTATTCACGACTTTTTGCAAATTAATAAAACTGTGGGCATTTTAGTCTAACTTACTGTCAGTTGTGTTTACACAAGATTTCATAGCCAAATTTGGTCCTTTTTACCTAACGCGGTGACAAAAATATTGACCAGGTTCGATTCCCGGTTATGTACGAGAGTTAATAAAAAAGTTTGAATGTAATTATTATTAAATCTAAAATCGACGTCATGGTTCCTAAGAACAGATCTCGCTATCTCTCATAGTTTCCGACTTCTCCATACTGACCCATTTGGATTGTACACCCGGTATATCTGTTTTGTTAATCTCCCTTCCTCCTTTCTCTCCACATGGCCAACCCATTACAGCATCCCTTGATTAATCCTTGTCACTACATCTTCTTTTAAATCACATCTCGGCCTCTGTCTGTGCCTTGTGTAAGCTTAAACCCTGATATTTATTTTAAATGTAGCAATTTAACACGATGAATAATCAAAGCAAATCGATTCACTCAAACATGAATAGTTTAATATTTTGTCGGTTATTCACTGGCCAACCTTTTAATTATTTCGGTCCCTTAGTTTCTTAGTAAATGTAAGTATTTCCAGACTATTGGGCCGAAGATCTTACGCTCTTAAGTGAAAAAGGTAACGCCTTCGACTCAGTGGGTAGAGGGTACGTAGTTTCTTAAATGTTTAAGTAAGGGGAGTTTTCTTTGACAGAGAAGAAAACTAAGGCTGTGATGTTAAAGTTAACCTTTTAGGTGGAATCAATAACAAGATGGGTAAAAATTTCCTAAAAGCCACAAAGAAAATAAATATTCATCATCAATCAAAAACGAAAATTTAAGACTCGTTTCTAGTTTAATTATGTATTAAAATTAAATTGCCGTGTGGTTGCCGGCTTAGAATTGTGCCACTCCATGTCATCCCGTGGAAGTCGTAAGAGGCGACTAAGGGAATAAAGGCTTGTAGTACTGTTAGGCGATTGGCTTGCTACCTGTCACTGATATACACTGTTAAACCTCTTAGCCTAATTGTAAAAATTGTGGTTACAGAGTTATCAACAAGTTTTTAGAGTGGTTGGTAATTCTGTAGCTCGTCTACCCCCCTCTGGGAATAAAGGCGTGAAGGTATGTATGTGTATGTAAAATTAAATTAAAACTGTTTAAAACATAATCGCAGAAAATATTTGTTAACTGGTTAGTAACCGGTTAAAATAGCCGTATTCAAATGATTCAATTCTAATATTTCGTCGGTGATACTGCTAAACCGCGTAACTAGCAAATTTATGATAGAAAAAAATAAACCTTACTATCTTATTAAAAAGGTGCATTTTACTCTTTAATAAAAATGTTACTTACGCGGTTTTGCAGTTTCACCAACGATTTGACAAACTTCTGATTTCAGACTGGTTTTTTAATGGCTATGATGAGGTAGCTCTACTTTGGCTTAAATAGCCCGTAGCTTACCAATTGACCTTGTATCAGTACTGTTAAACCTTATTTGAAATATATGACACAATATAACATAAAAAAAAAATATACAGGCATACGGACATGGTGAAACATTAGCCCTAAGAATTAAGTTTTTCTGTTTAAACAAACAAATGGTCTGCAGTTCCGAAAAGTAAATGCTGACTTCACAACCACCAATAATATAAAATCACTATTGATTTTTACTTAGAACCATCCAATCTTCCTTCAGAATTGAAATGATTGTTAAAAACGGGGAAATTTAACTTAAATTTCAAAGTATTTCATAAAATTCTTCCACATTTCAAGACGATCTGACATCTCATCATTTTGAAATAAGTCTCCATTGCAGTCTTATATCGAGCCTTATTTTGTGTACTGTAGTGCTCCAACGTCAGATATTGAACATTCTTCTATTATGGTAGTCTATGAAAGATTCGAATACTTTGTATCGAGGCTTCATATTAGACCTTTATGGGAAACTGCGTGTCATAGTCTATAGCAGCGATATAATGTGAAAATTTGAAATTTATTGCTTGAGCTTGCCATTTGGCAAAAATAATTCGTTGATTTTATGCAAGAGTGTAGCATCTCAAAATAAGTTGCTGTTGCATTTAAATTCAGAACACTTTCTACTTAAAGGTTTATTTAAAGCGTCATCATTTTTTGAGTTGTAGCAGTATTGTATAAAAGCAGCTATGTTTGCCAAATGTATCATTTTCCAACTTTTTCATTTGCCAACACAATGTTATATACACTTTTCAGAATTAATTACAGTACCATCGTGTAGAACCCTGTTAGGTTAGTTTTAATAAAATCCTGAAATATTTACAGTTACAGAAAACAAAGCGGGTTGGCAAATTAAATGTTGGGAATTGGCAAATATATTTCGCCGAAGCAAAGGTAACCAGTTTATTGCATACATTTTTAGAGTATTGCTTCAAAAACATAGTTGCATTTATTCGTTTTACAATTTTTATCAGTATTGAAACACCATGTTTGAACATCATCACAATGTTTTAAATAACCGCCGAACGGTTTGTATAACAAGCTCAAATATTGATTTGTTAATTTGTGAACCAACCTGTATATAGGTAGTTGTGTTTTTTTTCTGTAATTAAATTAATAACTTTATAATTTGAACACATTCTATATCTTTGAAATAAATTACATTTAAACACATCAATCTCTAAGTCTAGCAATGACACGTGTCACGAACAAAAATCATTTGATAATGACCTTTATTGAATTTATATAAAATTGGACACAAACATCTAATACATGTAAGGGAGTGGTTCTCAGAATCAGCGGTACCTAACTATTTAGATGAAATATGTACCAGATAGGGGTTTTCGGGTACAGAATTCAATCTGTAAAGTGGGCATCTCGGGGAAAACTCTTCATCCTAAACGATGCTGCCCAAGTATATTATTAAATATAGATACATATTTTATTTAGTAGTACTTACTCTCACGTAACATTACTGGTTGGTAAAACAAAATATTAGTTTATTGATGTTAACAATTAAAAGTAAAAAACTAAACTTATTTAAATTAATATAAAACTAAGCTACTCAAATATTGAAGATGTAAATAAAAATCATTAAATTAAATCACGCCTAGTGGGGTAGGCAGAGAAAACTTCTTTCCACTTGCTACGATCTTGACAAATTTCTTTCGCTTCTTCCACATTCATACATCGAGTCATGCACGCGCGTCGTATTCGGCCCTTTTCCAATAGTTCTCCGATTCAAAAAAATACGCCTAGGGCGGCCCCTTCCGACCCTTCCACTAACTCTCGATCTGTATATCTCTTTCGTCCATCCTTTCCAAATGACCGAACCATCGAAGCATGCCCTTTTCAATCTTAGTCACTACATCTTCTTTTACTATCAAATCACCACTATAAAAAGAAAACCCTCTCTAGCAGGTCCGCTCGCGGCATGGTCCCTATGACACTGGCTGCATTTCTTCTCTGGATAGCTAACCCAATTCTTTGGGAGAGGTAAGCTCTAGGATCTCCGGAGGTGTCTATGAGCCGGGATGACAGAGCCTTAATAAAGCTTGTCATATCGGCTGACCAAGGTCCTTTGGTCTCCACTGCAAGTGCCACAAACTCGTAATTTCTCGGTTTGGGCTGATCAAGATGCCAAGTTGTTCTAGCTAGAGAAATATTTTTTCAAAAGTAGAGTCAAAGATTTGTTAAATGAAAAACGAGGAATGGATGCAGGGCTGTGACTCGTTTGGATAGTTCTTTTTTATTTGACAGTAATAGCAGTCGAGATAAAAACAATACCATAAAAGGTGACAATAGATGCCCTGGCTTATAAGTAGGTTATGGATTTATTTGAAATACGTTTATATTTTGTTTCAAAACTGCGTCATTGAGAAAAGGGAATATTGGCTTGTACTGTTAGGCGATGGCTTTGCAACCTGTCACTAATACGCTGGTAAACTTCTTAGCATGTTTGTGCAAAGTGTGGTTACTGAATTATCATCAAATTTTTGAAGTTGTATGTAATACTGTGGCTCTGCCTACCCCGCTAGGGATACCAGGCGTGAAGGTTTGTTAATAGATAAAAAGTTTTATTTTTTTAAATAAACTAAATGTAAGTATTCCGTATTAATATGCTGGTAAACGTCTCAGCCTATTTGTGCAATTTGTGGTTACTGAATTATACAACTTTTTTCAAGTTGTAATTCTGTAGCTCTGCCCACTCTGGGATAACAGGCGTGAAGGTATGTATGTAAGTATTCCGTTGAGGACTCGCACCTTTAAAATAACCTTATTCATTGTTCAGCAAGCCACCTCCCGTATCCAAGCTCATTTACCCAAAGCCATAGATAAGGAAATGGAGAAAAATCCAAAGATTCCCTACAGAGTTTTATTCTAAATTCCGGGATTACGGTATCGTAAACCCGGTACTGTTTTAAAGCGAATAGTCAGGGCTAAAATAAGAACCGGCGTAAAACCGGAAACCAATAAATGATTATCCGACTGGATAGAGTTTGCTTGACCGGGCTCTGACGGCGAATGCGGCGGGGAAACTGGAGACGGATCTTTGTTATTCGAGCTATTTTTAGGATTTCCTATCCGAAGGATAGTCCAACGGGAACCTAATAATATGCCTGCGCTCTCCGTCCGTCCGTCCGTCTTAACTTTAAAGAGCAGAGCTGTATCTTTTGAACTGTAATAGAAAACGAGTATTTTTTTTTATTTGAAAAAAAAAAACTTACGTGAAAGGTTTTTTTCAACATATTTTTATTTTAGTTTTAGTACAAAACTTGAAGAAGAACATACAAATACTAAAAAATAGTCAAACGTGAGCTAGTCGAGTGCTGATTTGATTCGGAATCGAATTTAAATCGGAATATAATAATATTTTCTATGTAGCAGCACGGAACCCTTGGTGCGAGAGTCCCACTCGCACTTGACACGTTTTTAACCCCTAAAGCAATAAACGGGGTATTATGTATTACGGTCATAGATACATATACATATTTTTTGCTCTTGTATATACTTAATAATTTTGAGTTTTGACACATTTTCTAGCACATTAGCAATATTAAAAAAAACGAGTTTCTCGCGGCATTTCTTCTCAGCAGCGGTCTCCGCTTGGGAAGTTCTGGTAGATTTCTGACGTGCAAAAGTGCCTGCTCGGTCTTCTTACTGAACGACCACATCTTTTATCTTTTATAAGTTTGACAAGTGTATTAGTGTATCTTTGTCTGTACATCTGTCAACCCCCATTCGGATGGACGGATTCGGACGCCATGATTAAAGCATTGTGAACCGATTAAATGGCGTAGCTGTCAAAATATTTTCCATACAAATTTTGCTCCGAGCAATAACGTTTCTAAAAACCTAAATCAAGTCCTATTTTTAAGATTTTTGAATATATTTATTTTTATTTTTCCATGAAGTAATTTCTTGGAAATTAAAACGTACAGACCTGTTCTATCATAATACCTACAACATATTCAAAAATCTTAAAAATCGTTTAAGGGAAGAAAAGCGTTATCGTATTTTGTATGGATATTTTTAGCTTCATAATATGTTTAATTTGTATCTGTTTGTGTGTGTTTGTGTCTGTGTGTACATGTCTGTGGTGTCGTAGCTCCTGAATACATGGACCGGTAATTACGCGGTGATTTTCAATGAAAAGTAAATTACTCGTAACTTAAAACAAAATGGATTTTTTTACTTGATACCTATTTTAGGCGATCCCTTCCTTTTAATTAACTTTCTTTGCCTTTATAAACTATCCTGGTATATAGACAAATAAAAAACGATCTTTAAGTAAAAGCTTGCTTCAACAATTAATAAAGCCTTCTCCATACAAATGGAGGAGCTTTGAAAGACGAGCTTCGAACCGGAAGCTCGGGAACGGCGGGAAATATTTAAATTGGGAGCAAGTCGTCCCACTTTAAAAATATTCCGTTTGTTCTATTGGTTCGTTTGATATAGGAACTTTGGTACATGACTTTAAACTAAATCTTGGAAATGTTATCTTAAGTTTGTTGCAACATTTCCGTCACAAGTTATTTAATTTTAAAGTTGAGATTGCTATTTTGTATTTTTGAGGCTAACATAAGTTTCCAGTGGCAGTTGTCACTTGACAGACGGACATGGTGAAACTATATCTCGTCTACGTGCTTATGATATTATTTCATCATGTCAGCCGAAAGACGTCCACTGGACATATGCCTCCCCCAAGGCTCTCCACTCAGATCGGTCTTGTGCTTTTCGTATCCACCGCGTTCCCGCGATCTTCACAAGGTCGTCACTCCATCTTGTTCCGCGGACGCCACTCAAGAACCTTCTGACCCCATCGGCCATCAGGCCTGTGAGCGATGTGCCCCGCCCACTGCCACTTCAGTTTAGCCATTCTTGGGGCTATGTCGGTGACCTTAGTTCTACTGCGGATATCATCATGTATGATTTTATCACGGAGAGAAACCGAGAGCCCTCACCATAGCCCTTTGAGTGACTTTGAGCTTCCTTATGAGGCCCATTGTTAGCGCCTACGTCTCAGATCCGTAAATCATCACTGATATTATTTACATCAACCAAAGCTGACAGTAACAACAGCAAGTTCTTTAGTGATTCAACTAACATTCTAGTTGATGTATGTAATATCTTATTAGGCTTGTATGGAATCAAGATGCTTATACACAACCTTTTTAGAAGAAAACATTATTTTCCAGTGTTGCCACAAGAAGTCCGTACCTACTAGCTATTTAGCTACCCTATTTTCCGCAAAAAATAAATGCAAATGGCGCTGCAATGGTATTACTAATGAGGTAAACTGACGGTTGCCAGTCCTTCTTTCCAATTAACTCCTGAAAGAGAACTAAATGAAACTATTCCAGTATTTTAGTCGGGTTTTAGACAGTGAGACTTAAAATGTGAAGTTGTGGTGCGGAACAAATTGAAACGTCGTGCATTCAAATTGTTTGGACTACGAAACAATTTAAATTTAAAAAAAACCTCGGTGAATTTATGAGGTAGTACTACACTGTAGAATTGTAGAGAACGATAAACATACCTATATAGAAAGATGATACGTAGGAAATCTACAAGACTCAGGGAAAAATTCACACAAATGTTAGCCAGGATCGTTAGCTTCGTGGGCAGAGTCACTAACAACTTAGCTTATTCGAAATATATTCCCAACCGATAGTAAGCATGAACTTTGGTTTATATGTAGATTATCTAATGTGCAAGTCGGACATTATCATGGTTTATCAGCTATTCTCTAGTCGTTAGATGTCCTTTCTTTCTTATTCCGAGACTTCTTTTTATCACACTGATAAGGCAGGATGGACACGTCAAGGCACGACGATAAACTGACTTATATAGAGAAATACATACCCGCTTAAATACATAGAAAAAATCCTAGACTCAGAAAAATGCTGGCGCTCATAACACAAATATCTGCCGTTACTGATATTTGAACTCGGGACCTCTAATAAATACAGTCAAGGCAATTGATTCATAGACCATTTTGGACCATGTCACAAAGTGACACTGAATATCTTTTCTTTCTTTCTTTGCCCCCGCGGCGACTTGAACAGCTACTACCGCGGGGATATGGCGTTTCCACGTGAAGTGATTTCGCCAGTGTCAAGTATATATAAGTATAAATCAATATAGCAATAAAACACAATCCAATCTTCTCTAGGAAGATTGGGGGCAACGTTGTACGGTGATTTGTAGGTCAGAGGTCAAGATAGTTTTAACCTCTGCACCACTGTGAGTCCACTTGAAACGAGAAGAAAGATGCCAGATACACGAAATAAGTCCAAGTCTTCAATCACTGTGCGACACAAAGGCATAAAAAGTACAAATCACTATCAGAAAAGAACTTTGAACACCTAATTACCCTAAAATTAAAGTCTAAAACAAATTACACGCCCGCCATCTTTTAACGTTGCAAATGGAACCGACACTGAATATAAAATCGTAAGAATTCTCTTATGTTTTGATTGATTACGTCAGTATGACATAGTCAAAATGGTTTAGGAATCAATTTTCTTTACTGTACATACATATATTCACGCCTGTCTCCTAATGGGGTAGGCAGACACAATGGAACGCCACATGCAAAAATATTACTGTAATGTTATTAATTATTATCCAAAGAGGAAACAGGTGCACCAGATGCTGTTCGCATTTCCTGAAAATGTCGGTACGATGTAGCTATTCAACTGTCTCCATGGTCGCTTTATTTAGTAAATTGCGCTTATGTTCAGTTAGTTGCCTTTGACTCGTTCACCAGTACTTCGAAATAGGTTTAACGTATTATGATAATTTGGTTTGAGGTGCCATGATGAGTAGAGGGGGATATTTGCGATTGGCTACGTGAAAATGACCCTAGAAGACTTCGGACTTGACCTCGGAAAGACATTAGGATCGAAAGACTCTTTTTAGACCAAACAACTGGAAGAGATCCCATATGGGATAAGTTCGCCTATGTACATAATTTATATTGATGCAAACATGTCTTGTAATTGTTTATGTGAAATAAAGAGTTTTACATACATACACACATACAACGTCAAGGCCAAAGTCAAAAATCACAAATCAAAAAACCAATTTATAAACAATTTGTAAGGAAATAAAAAAGTAAAATTTAAATAGCTCTTAACGTAATTAACAACCAGCATAATGATAATGGTTTTCGTAAGGTTGTTCTTCTCGAATAGGCGCATGCAATAAAACTTCCCATCTTGTTTAATTATAAAGTTACGAAAGAGAATTCCCATTCAAAAAACCTATTTTTCGAAAATTTGTAGAGAAATTAAAAAGTAAAATTTAAATTGCTCCTATCGTAATTATCAACCAGCATAATGATTATGGTTTTCGTAATGTTGTTATTTTCCCTAAGGCGCATGCATTAAAATTTTCCATCTTGTTAAATTAAAAAGTTACGAAAGAGAATTCCCATTCAAAAAACCTATTTTTATAAAAATTGAAGGGAAATTAAAAAGTAACATTTAAATTGCTCCTATCTTAATTAACAACAAGCGTAATTATTATGATTTTTGTAAGGTTGTTCTTCTCCCTAAAGCGCTTGCATTTAAACTTCCCATCTTGATTAATAATACTGTTATACAAGAGAATTCCCATTAAAATGGACGTCCGCATTGTAAAATACTAAGTAGTGGTAATGGCAGTTTTCCTGAGTTTTATTTGCGGATGCGATGTAAGCGTTAAACGCTGCTCGGTCTAGAACATATTTCGAACCATTAAACCTCGACACGATATCATCGATATATATGACCTGGATGTAACTAAGAGATGATTTACAAGTGCGCTTTAACAGTTAAACAATAGAGCAACAATGCCCGGAATTGACCAAATTTTCCAAGACTATAATTTTATTAGTTCTCTAGTTACTGTTCGAAAGATGGAAGACAACAATAGTTGTAAATTTTCCCTAGGATTATTCGTTAATTTATTTCCATTTATGAAGATGTACTTATTATAAAAGGGTGTAACTCGAATTCTACGGCACAATAGACAACATTACGTTAGTCTAGTCCATTAAAAAAAGTAAAGTAATGACATCTAACGTCTGACGTCAAAATGTTGTTGTGGGACTTGTGCGTGTTGTTTGCTAATGCAGTTTGGTTCTCTTAATATCTCAAATATTAGATTTCTATAACAATTTTGGCAATATTAACGGATACTTATTCTGACTGGTCATAATATTCGATAAGTATCTACCTGTAGATGTCAATTTTAACATTATGACTGTTTGTTTTTTTCGTGAAAATGGCTATGGTGTTGTATCTATTCGGCCTTAGTGTCGGTAAAATGAGGTTACATAGTAATTTGCAGGTGTCACAAAAATGTTTTTTTTTTAAACAAATTGTACGGACTAATATATAATAAAAAAACAAGATTCACTGTAGCGGCGTTTTTTCTCAGCAGCGGTCTCCTCTTGAGAAGCACTAGTAGACCTACTGAATAAATATGTCACAATTTAGCGGTGTCAGCTAGCTGGCGGCATAGAATCGCCAAAATAGGATGCCACCCGGCCAAAATGGTTCCGTTAAATAGGTCAAATAGGTCGGTAATCTCACCACAAAGGATTTAAAATTCATCGTGTGCCGAGACTCAAACCTTATTTGTGGCAAAAAAACAACAAAAGATCACAGAATACAGACGTGAAGTTCACCAGACCCTCACCCCCTTCTCCTTCTCTTCCCCTGGTTGGCAACACACCGACAACTCATTAGAGTTGTTGGTCTTTATAGGCGGTGGTGATTACATCCGATTAGGTACTATCAGCCCATTGGAACCTTGACCCACCATAGAACTGTGTCACAGTGACATTAAAAAATGATTCGTTTGACACTCTTACGACTTGAATCTTAACGTCACTTTGACACAGTTCTATGGTGGGTCAAGGTTCCAATGGGCTGATAGTACTTAACGAACATGTTCGTTTGCTGCCCTCTCTTATAAAAAAAACACGTAGGTACAAAAATAACCCCAACCCAACTCAGCGTAATACTGGTACTAAAGTCAACGCTGGTTTTCTGCTGACACCATCAATAGAAAACACGGAAGGTTACACACATTCTTCCTTAGCCTCCGTAAACTTATGAAGATAGTTTGTTTATATATTTATTTGTGCAAAATTATTACAAACATTCAATTCAAAATCATTATTACTAATCCAGTTATCTATCTTCTAGCATTCGCTAGCTTTAATCGATCACTACTCTTGTCCGCGAGGCAAAAAGATCGCAATGTGGCATTTCTCTGAGCACGGAGTTGACAGTGTCGAGCCGAGGGTTGCGGAGCCTGCCGCGAGCACCTGGCACAAGTGAAAGAAATAAAGAAAGAAAGAAAATCATTTATCCGTGACATACATAACAAAGAACAGATTAACACGTACAAGAAGAAAGTAGCCACGAAATGGTCCCAACTCAGCGTAATGCTGGCTTTAAAGTCAGCGCTGGTCTTCCGTTGGAACCATTAGGTGAAACCACGAAAGGTTACACACACATAATTATTTGATTGTTTTTGTACATGAGTAACAAAACGAGAAGAAAAACACGCAATATACTGAGTTTCGCAAAAAGTTTTCCATGCCGTCCTTAAATGGCGGAAAGGGCAACAGTCCCAAACAGGCCTTAATATTTTCGCATAGCCATACGCAATCGATCCTGCTACCAATTTAAACCTAATATCACGAAAGTCTCAGAGCACACTTACCATCAAGGGACCTTCTGTAAACCATTAAAGTTCCATGTCGCTTCTAGATCACTTTATTGCAGTCAACCACAGCCCTTCTCGAGTTTCGAGTATTCTCTCATTAGCGTGGTCTATAATCAGAGTTCTTTCTCGCTGGTTCACCACCGGTCATTAGTTTGATGGTTAGTTATCCGATACTTACCCTAGCCTTTGACATTATGGTTGGTTAAATCATTAACAAAATTAGTTTTATACGTGAATTGAAATACAAAAATGCTCTGGCTAAATGGTACTTAATAGTTTTAGGATAGGAGCAAACAGCATAATAATTATTAAAATATGTTTATCAATATTCACTTTGCTTTGGCCTTTTAAGCTTAATTTTTGTAGGTAAACATAATAATAAACTCTTCGAGCAGAGAAGAAACTGTAAGGAGCTCCGTCGGATGTCTTTTTTCTTGACATTCGCAACCTTATATCGTAAGGACTAAACATTTATTATAAGAAATTCAGCCCCAAGCATTGTTATCATTAATATAGTCTTTAAAACTATAATATGCTTTATGCTTTTTGTTGGGAAAAGTCTTTGTTTGTATAAGGCCGGCCGTACCCATTTAAGTTTTACTTACGTAAGTCGGGACACGGCTATCTGGAGAAAACAATATTTCTATCTAATTCAAACTAATAGCTGCGTCCCTACTTACGTAAGTAAAACTAATGAGTGTAATAAGGCTGGCCATATATAATTAGCAGCCCTAGACAAGTAGCATAAACGCTAACGTTATCGATTTTGGAAAATGTCAAAATGTAAGGATTTGACATAAGCGGCCGACACGATAGTCTGATCACCACCTAACGTCGATCTCATACATTTTATCGGTATAGTTACGAATTATTGTGGTTTAAGAATTTATGGAGTCGCTATTTCCTAATTATTATAAATGCGCAGGCGTGAAGGTATGTATGTATGTATACTATGTATACCACCTTGATTTTGACTTTCAGTATTGTTATAACATTATGTTATAACAATACTGAAATGAAATGTAATGAAATGTATATTCGTTGAATCGCTAAACCAGTTTTAATGATTTTTAAAAACGTTACAGAAAAACAAATATATGTAAGTTGGTAAAGTTAAACTAAATTACAAAAGTATTTAGTTTATTTTGAAATAAAACAGTACTAAAGGACAAAATCAAAGGTATGTTTTTAATAATTAGGAAATAACGACTCCACCTTGCACCTCGCGACCTTGTGAAGATCGCGGGAACGCGGTGGATGCGAAAATCACAAGACCGGTCTGAGTGGAGAGCCTTGGGGGACGCCTATGTCCAGCAGTGGACGTCTTTCGGCTGACATGATGATGATTATGACTCGATAGATTCTAGAAGTACAATATTCCAACAAAAGTCCTAACCCTATTTATCAGTTTTTCATAAGGCTAACGTTGGCGTTGGGAATATTGACTTGGACTCAAAGTGTTAATTATTTCAGAATCATAGATATTACAGTGTCTTTAATTGATATACTCTTCTATTACTTTATATTATAATGACTGTATTATATAACATGTCTCCTTATCACTACATAGTATAAAACAAAGTCGCTTGCGCTGTCTGTCCCTATGTATGCTTAAATCTTTAAAACTACGCAACGGATTTTGATGCGGTTTTTTTTAATAGATAGAGTGATTCTTAAGGAAGGCTTATATGTATAATACATGCATAATATAGTAGCGAAACACTGATAAATTTAGAGGTTTCTATTGTGATGTCGTAATTAAGCATTTTTTTGCGCTTATATTGCAAACGCTGGCTGAACCCTACGAGATAGACCAAAATAATGTACTACAGTATTGTCCACCTTAAAAAGTTCAACAAAAAAGTCCGCGATGGTATATGTCTATCTCTTAGGGATAACCCACCATAACCATTTTTTATCCTTTACTAAAAAGTGATTATTTACGAAGTGATTTTAAACAATACAATATTAATCCTTATCCAATTAAGTACCTCTAATAAATTGTACATTTATTATAGATCAATATGCTTTTTACAGCATGTTAGACCAGGGTGGGCAAAGTGCCACAGTCAGAAATTTCGATATTGATAACCGATGGATCGTTCCATATAATCCGCTCCTTATAAAAAAAAATTATGCCCACATCATCGTCGAGTTGTGCAGTTCAATAAAATCGATCCAATATGTTACTAAATACATTAATAAAGGTAGCGATCAAGCTACTTTCAGCATACAATCACCAAATGAAGTGGAAACATATCAGTCTGGACGTTACATCTGCAGCTCTGAGGCAGTATGGAGGATTTTATCATTCGAAGTGCACGACCGAGCTCCCACTATTGTCCACCTTGCAGTTCATTTAGAAAATGGACAAAGAGTATATTTCACTGAGAACAATATACAAGAAGTTGTCAATAACCCGCCGGACACAACATTAACAGCATTCTTCAAGTTATGCGCTCAAGATGATTTCGCGAAAACACTGACATATGACAGAGTGCCAAGTTACTATACATGGAACCAGAGTTCTAAAACCTTCCAACGGTGAAAACAAGGAACTGCGGTCGATGGTTTCCGCGGAATAAAAAAAACTGATGCTCTTGGTAGAGTCTACGTGATTCATCCCAACAACAGCGAATGCTTTCATTTGAGAATGTTACTCCATGTTGTAAAAGGCCCGACATCCTTTGCACACCTGAAAACTGTACAAGGTGTTATTTACAATACTTATCAAATGGCATGTAAAGCTATGGGGCTCTTGGAAGACGATTCTCACTGGGAAAATACATTATCAGAAGCAGCTATTTGCAGTTCCGCTACATCATTAAGATATTTATTTGCCATCATAGTTGCGTTTTGTCAAGTAACTGATTCTGTTAATCTATGGAATAAATTTCGAGAAAATATGGCCAGTGATATTCTGATTCGGCAACGGCAAGAATTAGTTTCAGGTGATTTACAATATGATCAAAACATATTTGATGAAGCATTATTTGAATTGAACAAAGTAGTGCAATTACTGTCAAGTAAATCCATCAGTGATTTTGGACTGCCGATGCCAGCTAATACTACTAACTCAGATTTAACGAATAGTGCCGAATACACAAGAGAAACATCATACGATCAATCGAAACTTTTACAGAATGTAGCTCAAGATGAGCCACGATTGAACATCGATCAGAAAAAAGTATTTACTACATTAAGTACTATCATCAATTGATAACAATGAAGGAAAAATATATTTTCTTAATGCCCAAGGAGGTACAGGAAAAACATTTTTAATTAATTTGCTTTTAACAAAAGTCAGATCTACAGGAAAAATTGCATTAGCTGTCGCATCATCCGGCATTGCCGCTACGCTTTTAGAAGGAGGCCGAACTGCACACTCTACATTCAAGCTCCTGCTGAAAATCGCCACCGATGATAATAACAGCGTCTGTAGTGTTTCTAAACAGAGCAATACAGGAAAATTGATCCGTGACTGCTCATTAATAGTCTGGGATGAAGCCACCATGTCAAACAAGACGTCTGTGGAAGCGCTGGATAGGACAATGCGCGATTTACGCAGTAAAAATGCACCTATGGGTGGATGTACAATTCTGTTCTCAGGAGACTTTCGTCAAATCCTACCGGTTGTCACTAGAGGAACACGTGCGGACGAAATAAATTCTTCCCTAAAAAGATCCAACCTTTGGCCACACGTTAATAAGTTAGAGCTTAAAACTAACAGAGGCTTTAATTATCTTCACTTGAGAACAGGCTTTTTTCAGAGATGCTGCTAAAAGTTGGCAATGGAAAGTTAACACAAAGTGATGGAAGGATTAACCTAGAAAACCTTTGTGTTTTGATAGACAACATCCAAGATTTGGTCAACAATGTCTATCCTGACATTCACAACATAAGTTGTAAGACTATATCTTGGTTTAAAGAAAGAGCCATTCTGTCACCAACAAACGAACAAGTAGATAAGGTAAATAACTTGCTTCTTGCAAAGATTGATACGCCGACGCAAATATACTACTCGGTCGATACTGTTCTCGACTCGGAAGAAGCTGTTCATTTTCCTACAGAATTTCTTAATTCTTTGAACCCTTCTGGACTCCCTCCTCATAAAATGGAATTGAAAGTAAGTTGTCCTGTTATTTTATTAAGAAACCTGAATCCTCCTAAACTTTGCAATGGCACGCGTTTGCTGGTAAAATCACTAAAAAAAAACATAATAGAGTGCACAATACTCACCGGATGTGGTACCGGAGAAGATGTGTTAATTCCCCGAATTTCTAAGCAAAACATGTTTGTATTGTCTAATGACAAAAAAGCTGTGAACGTTGTGTATAAGGACATTTTGTAGTAGATATATTTACATAAGCATTGCACCTAATCCTAACTAATATTTTAAATGCGAAAGTAACTCTGTCTGTCTGTCTGTCTGTTACGCTTTCCCGCTTAAACCTCTAAACCGATTTAGATTAAGTTTGGCACAGATATAGAGTAGACCTTGGGAGAGAACATAGGCTATCTTTTATCCCCCCTCCACCACCCCCACTTGCGCGATATAAGGTGTAGTCCACGCGGGCGAAGCCGCGGGCGGGTCGCTAGTATCACATAAAAATATACACAATGTTTTATACTTCAAGTAAAGGTCACCAAAATAAAAGCCCAACCTTCCAAATACGAGAACTCGCTAATTGATACTGCTGGAATCGAACCCGAAACCGTTGGAGTGTTCATAACTTAGGCTCTTAAATTCTGCCTCAGTCGACCTCTTTACATTAAAGCCTTAGTGAAACAGATAACATAGTAAAAATGTAACAGCAGCTCATCTTCAACCGAAGTTATGGAGAGCGGTTTACGTGTGTGCGTGCCTCGACCGTACGCGCCGCAAGCCACCACATGCAAACACAACAGGAAGGCCAAGCCAGCGCCGCCGTTTGCTACGTTTGATTGCGTATCGAGTGAGTGGTAAATAAAGGGTATCGAGGTGAACATCAAACGGAGTTCTTTGTAAAATGCCGCGTTGTGTGCTGCCAATACAGAATACAGAGTTTATTGGTAATAACTAATACAATAAAATCTTACAGGTCACTTTACATATTTAAAAATAGGTAAAGTCAGTTAATTACAACATTAAAAGGAACATTAATAGTCAAAGGAAGCGTCCTCATACAACAGCGGTATGATCAAAAGATGCTGAAAAGGAAAATACCTCTGAGGTCCCTTTCAGCCTTACCATTTTAATCTTAAGTTTTATGTAATATAATCATTACAATGATAATCCCTGTTATATTTTTGACTATTTTATAATTGTTATCTCTTTTGTTTGTACAATAAAGTGTTTACATATATACATACATACAAACGTAATTAATCATATATTAAAGTATGGCGAACTAGGTGGCTACTATAAATAACAAGTTTGGACAACCCTTTTATATACGCGAGCGTTAATAGGTAACAGATACTCCTAAAGAACCTACTTTTCTATTTATACTACGCCGATATCGGACTGTTATTCGTTTGCTAGAATTGTATTATATTTGGCTGAGAGACTCGACGAATTTGGGTAAAAGCAGAGTTTAATGTGTGTAATTTATAATAGATTAAGAATTTTGTGTGTTTAATGTGTGTGTCTAGAAGACTGTCTTGTTTTTAATACGGGTAAAGGTAATTTTAAATTCTGTAAGTAACCAAGAAAAAAGCATCATGATAGAAATAACGTCTTGTAGATACTTCAACATACATATATTTGGTATAAAGAAATAGTATAAAAATCGTAGCTAGTACGCCCACGTAGTGGTTTTTATTATCTTTACCTATATAATATTATAAACGAAAAAGTTTGTATGTATGGATGTTTGTTACTCTTTCACGCTGCAAACGGGTGAAATTTGGAATAGACGTATAGCTTATACACTGATTTAAAACAAAGGCTGTGCTGTCTACTGTCCCGGAAAATTTAAAATTTGCTTAGGGAATAACGATAATCGAAATCTACGAGGACAAAGTCGTGGGCAGAAAGAAGCCAGTGTTATTTTAAAAGCCTTTTGCATAGACCCTTGGCGAAATACAAGCAAGACAGGAGACAATTTCTGCAATTTTGGTTGATATTCCAACCTCGCTATAGGCCGATTGCTAGTTAGTAGGGGATCCGAATAGGAGACGACCTTCTCCCAGTTGTTTATTCGATAAAAAGTATTTTTTCTTAGACCAAGTAATTACTTGCCAATTTCAATTTGTTTTGAGCTTATTTGAGAAATTACGTTAAGTAGAAAAATAATTATTCTGTCTAACTCAGTTACTATCGATTAAAGCAAAAACAAAACTATATTAAAAAAATTGTATCTCGGAAGTTTAATATAAGTACATAAACTAAGTCGAGTCTGTTTCCCACAGGGATAAGCGGAGACCACTTCTTTCCACCTGCTTAACATATAAATTAATTTATGTAAAGATACTTTAGTTATCAGTATTAATTTCCGCCACTTAATTAGTAAATTTAGTTTATTTTTTCGTCAAGGATTCCGAGTTTTATCTCTTGAGCTAAGACTAGATTGGTCCGGATAAGTAGTAGGCACTATGGAGAATAGCTTTGGCTAGCTAGTATCTAAGATAAGATATTTAACGCTTAGGCACAAGATTTTCGAAAACTATCAAAATGTATGGAATTGACATTAGCGAGCTTATATTTTCGATAACAATAACGTTCTCGAATTGCACCTTATCCAGGGCCACTGAATGGTTTTTCTATCGAAGCATTTTCTATTATCGTCGTTACTTTGAAAAAACCTCGTATCTCATATTTCGTAACGTGCGATTTTAAACTTAAACGTGACGAGAATTAAGTTCAAGCTCATACCTCTCGAAGTATCAGATACGAGATTTTTCTAAAAGTAGTATCGATATGATGAATGTCGCAATGCTTTCGAATGTTTCCGATAATGTTCTCAGTAATTTTTTGAGAAGATATCTGATAATGTTCTTCAACTTGTACATTGCTAGTCCACGCATAATAAAACCCAAAATAATCATAGAATACACACGTATTAAATAAAGAGTTGGAAAAAAATACTTCAAGCAGAAGTAGCATAAACAAGAACCAGCAGATGTGGGTCAGACGAAGAGCTCAAAATTAACACGCATCATTGGAAATAGAATCGTATATACAAAGAAGTGGTTTTTAAAATTTGACTTCTCTCGCTGTCAAATGAAAGCTATTTGAAGTGTCTGATGACAAACCAAACTGACTGATAAAACTTATGAACCTCGTGACGTGGTAGCAAACTACTTATTTGGCCGACTGTTAAGTTAGTTAAAGTCATAAATATTATATTCCCAAAACGTCAAAAATATCTATACAACTTTTTGTCACTTACAATAAGGACCGTGTATACACAGAAACTGTCAAGCGAGTTGTGGACCATGAAAAAAGGCGGCAAATTAAAAAATCTTGCATTTTTCAACATTGATAAGCTCATTTTTGATACTTTAACTTTTGTAGATTTATTTGTAATATGTTTATGTTTTTTAAAATTATTGTGTTTTATGATGTAGCCTGCAGCAGCTTGTAGGTACGTAAAATACGGACACACAATGAGTCGCTTAACTTCAAACTGATAAATCCATGCAAGACAACGGAATTTGCGTCTTTTTTCAAACAAGTTAAGTTTTAATTTCGTATACCAAATTTCAAGGAGATAGGGTAAAGATACCAGTGGTCAGCCAGATACCAGTAGTCGACCTTATATGAGAGCAAAGAGTGAAAATATATCTTTTGTACTCTTCCCACTCATACAAAGTATAGGCAGAGGCCGACTTCAGGTCTCTGGCTGACCAGGTGTCTTTACCCAATGTGAGTTTGAAATAAAGCAACCCAATTTATTTTCCAATTGACGGATGACAGTGTTGCCATTTTAAGAAATCAGGTAAACAGACGTTGTCACCACTCGCTTGACAGATACTATATGACGCGATAACTAGGTATTATTTTTGGCAGAATAACGCAAAAACACCCTGGCTTAGACTTATTGACTAGAGTGGTTTCTATAAAATGTAAAAACGCTTTAATAAAGCGCCCAACTTCCAAACTCTGTGTCCTTCCAGTGACTGATTAATTTTAAGGATATTGAATTTTGTAAAATTGTATGTAGGCCTAATGCATGTAAAGTCGAGGGCAGAATGAACGGCTGACCGAATCGACTGCCCGCCTGCTTCGGCTGGGCGTCCCCACTTATCATCAATGCATGTAAAGTCACCTACTGTTATTGTTCTTGTAAACATCTTGACCACTCCATGGTGGGCGGCTATGATGAAGGACATGTGGTCCTTGGTGGGCGGCATATTAAAGATAGTTAAGTAGAGGTTTACACTTGTAAGCGAAAGATGGCGCTATTAGGTCGGGAGAATTCCCTACATCGCAATAGCGTTTCTCTCCCCCAGAATATAGACCTCCATGCCCTAATCAACGATTTATTTGAAGAATTGTATGGAGTTCAGTAGCAATAGTAAAA
Organism: Acleris emargana; assembly: GCA_927399475.2. Lineage (NCBI taxonomy): Eukaryota > Metazoa > Arthropoda > Insecta > Lepidoptera > Tortricidae > Acleris > Acleris emargana. Next base: position 6,181,814 of record OV656858.1, read on the forward strand.
TACATACATACATACATAAACCCACGCCTTCATTCCCAAAGTGGGGTAGGCAGAGCTAAAGAATTACGAACAACTTTTAAAACTTGTTGATAATTCTATAACCACACTTTGCACAATTAGGCTAAGATGTTTACCAGCGTATTAGTGACAGGTTGCAAGCCCATCGCCTAACAGTACTACAAGCCTTTATTCCCTTAGTCGCCTCTTACGACTTCCACGGGAAGACATGGAGTGGTACTATTCTAACCCGGCAACCACACGGGGGTCTAACCCGGCAACCACACGGGGGTTTATAGTAAAATACATTTTGAGATTATTACTCGTATTAATCACGGTGTTTTCATTGCTCGCTTCCTCTTCCCTCGAGATCATTTTTAACATGGTATTAATGATTTCGACTATGCTAATATCAGAAAGAAAAACCTTGTAATTTCGTCCCGTCAGTCAGGTCGTACGTCTGAATGTTGGTTCGTACGGCAATTACTCGGAGTCTATTCAGACTAATTGGCTTGCTTTTTTCGGGGTTGTAGACCAATCAGCCGAGCAGTTATGTTGGAAAAAAAAGAATACCGTTTGTGGCCTGTGGCTGTACCTTTTTTGGCTACTTAAACTTGGTTGAAATGAGTATCAAAAATACATAATAAATAAAAATAATAATAAGTTAAGTGACTGGCAGAGAATGCCTTAATGTATTAAGTCCACCTTTTTGACTTTTATTTTATTGTGCAATAAAGTTAAAGGAAATAAATAAATAGTTAAATAGTTAACATTGAACATTTATATAAAGCAAGCATAAAATGTTTTTGTAATTTCATATTTTTACATATTGGTTACCTACTTTCTAATCCTACTAATATTATAAATGTGAAAGTTTGTGTGTGTGTTAATTTGTTACGTCTTCACGCTGCAAACGGCTGCACGGATTTGGATGAAATTTAAAATGGAGATAGCTTATAGTCACCCTGGATTAACACATAGGCAACTTTATATCATAGAAAAAATACCGAGGGAATAATTATACTCGAAATCTAGTTAGTTATAACTTAGAATGGCCAATAACGGTGCCGCGGTGGAAAGATGGCCAAAACCGGTACATTTACCCTAAATAAATAAATAAACGGGTCTCTCGCAGCGGTTTGCTGCGTCGTTTCTTATTCGCACTGCTAGGGAGTGGAACGCTCTCCCTGCATCTGTATTTCCCGGAATCACATAACGTTGGTGTTTTCAAGGCAAGAGTGAATAGGCATTTTTTGGGTAATCGTACCACCTTCGACCTCGTCGTCACGTAACATCAGATAAGACTGAGGTCAAACGCAAACCCATTATAGATAAAAAATAAAAACTGTGCTGAAGAATGAAATTATTTTACTCTGTGTACTCTAATACAATAAGGTATAGCATCTAAAATAAACCTTATTGCATTGTACTTTTTATACAATACGTCTCATATGCTTTTAGTTATTTAAATTTAAAAGCAGATGATTCGATAGATCAGCGACTCATTGCTTTGTATAGTTTCGGGAGTCGCTCGGAAGCCAGCGCAAAGTGCGCATCAATTGACAACATTTCTACCGTCCTACCAAAGAAGGTGGCTAACTGCATAGTAATAGTATGAGCATTTTAAATTTAATGTGGTTGCCAATAGAATATACAATGCTTTGTCTACTACATTGCAGTTAGCCGCCTTCTTTGGTAGGACGGCAGATTAAAAAAAAAAGCATTATTGTTTTTTCGCGTTTATAATAGCTGGTTAAAAACTAGACTACCCGTATTTCTTGGTTTTTCTTTATTTAACTTAAATTCGTCGTTAATAATTTATTAAAGTAATAGTCATTAAAACAGACCGTATATACAAAGTTAGGAATACTGATGTCGTGATCTTAGCCTGATATAAAATTAAAAAAAAGTACATGTCACTCACTTGTCAATCATTCGCTGCCGTTCGTTCACAAATTTGTTATTTCGCGTAATTTAATTAATTATGTAATTTGTAGACGCCATTAAAATAAATAAACTATTTTGCGTAGAATCGAAAGTGAGTCGTTAGAGAATCAAGTAATCCGGCAGACAGATAAAAAATGAACATGACAGTTGTATATTTTTTTGAATTCCGTTGGTAATAAATGGACTAAGGGCACTATAAGTGTATTCCTAACATTCACAATCCAACATTTTTTACTGTTTTTCCTAAATATAAAAAAACTACTACATAAAAAAATCCAAAGATATTTTTACTGTTATCAGCAGTGTAAAATCTAGAAACGGTATTTTATTTTACTACCTTAGCACAAAATGAATTGTTGTCAATTTATATTCTCACAGATCATATCATGACGCAGTGAATAAAAGTATATTTATAATCAACTTCATCAGTGTTTTTTTGCACCCTTCTCCACAGTACCTATAACGTGAAGTATTATTATACAAGAAGTAAATTCTGAATCGTATCATAACTATTGTTCCTATTTGACTTTGGATCCCTAAAAACCACCGGAAATGCTCCCATGACCTCTTTCGCGGTGTTGCTAGGTCAACCGGATATAATGAGTAAATGAATAGTGAACATTGCATAACAACAAAGTAGATTAGCATTTTTCTCATCATTGTTTAAGACTTGCTTTGTTACTCTGTGCCCTGAATCTCTGATGTTGCCCTACTATGCAACAAAGGCGTTTGTGCAACATAATATGCATGGTAAATGCAACCCTGTTAACTTAGTAATAAGGTCTTATATGCCTTTGGGGATTTGTGACTTTTGTGTAATTGTTTCTTAGGCAAAAAAATATAATGGAGGCGAGAAAAATCTTAGTGTGACATTTTTGTGTAGTTTTATTTTGGGTTTTAAGAAAGTTCATTAGAAAAGTATAGTTGGGTAAAATGCAGTTGTGTTCATTAGGTGCATTATTGTGTGGTATCACGTACAAAAAGACCAATGTTGAAATGACTAGCATGTTTCTTATTCTTTAGGAACGGCAAGGAATTTGCGGTCTTAGGATTGAAATCTTGAAATTGTAATCATGAGAATTTAAATGTCTATGCCCTCCTAAGCAAATAAGCAGTATCCCAAAGTCAATAACCAAAGCAGTTTTAGTTCTCTTCTCTTAGTAATAAGGTTGTTATTGCTACAGGAATTTTATCTGACTACGTATAAAGGCCCCTCTACACGTCAGCGGATCATGGGCGTGCGTAAGGGACGCATTTACACCTTAGAGTGAGCAACATATTCTTGCATATCACTCTTACGTATTGCTCCATCCCTTACGCACGCCCATGATCCGCTGACATGTAGAGGGGCCATAAGCTTAGGAGGGCTGATTAGTTCTCAGATCCCATTCACCATCGGTGGCCTGTGTGCTCGATTGCAACCTTGCAATCATCATCATCACAGGCCGGTGCCTGGCACCTAGCAGGTTTAAACAATTCATTCTGATGTGAACCATAATTGATGGTGATTGACTTTATTTAAAAAAAAAAAACCGGTCAAGTGCGAGTCGGACTGGCGCACTGAGGGTTCCGTATTTAAGATATGCTTGCAAAAGAAAATACTCATTATTGTATGAACTCGCTTTTCTATGCAATAAGGTCCATTTTGACTAGCCTACATTTTTAATACTAACAGTTTAAAAAAAAAAAATGTGGTTATTTCTCAAATACTGATCACTAAATTTTTTCCCTGAAAATACATAATTTATTACTGATACGACAGAACTTTTTCAGATTTCCTGATTATTAAACTTTGGAAATAAGGGGATTAATTTTTTGTACATTTTCGGATATAAATCAAAAAGTACATCATTATAATAATATCTATATGCAGACAAGGGCGCATGCTGAAAGTACTCGTTGAATTTCAACAAAAAGACAGATTTATACGTATGTATGAGTATGTGTGTAAACAATAAAATAGACAAAAATATAACAGGTATATATACGAAGGCGAACTTACACCCATGGGGGGGGGGGGGGGGAATTGTAGACGTACATTATTACTCAGGCTTTAAAAACTATGATAAATACATGTTTTTAGATATTTAAATTTACCAACCACATTATATCAGCAATATTTAAGTATATACTCATTTGTTTGTTTCTAACCATGTTATTAAAGAACTAACAGTTTAAAAGAACATTATATGAAAATTAATATAAGTATTTCGGGTGTCAAATCTTCAGGAAAACTCTATTTTAATCACTAGCAACGCTTCAAAGGGACTATTTATTTTTGTGCGTACGAGATGCGAATAGATCGAGGTTGTCAATAGATCAGTATACTATAATATTATTATTACGACCCAGCAGCTGTATTTTATGACACATCTTTCTCAATAATGCATGGACATAAATGGAAAACACATAATCGTTAAATAGCCCATTGTTCGGGAATAAAGACACATTAAACTAAATAAGGATCTATAACGTTCCTATTGAAAACTTATTGATATTTTATGTAGTATCGATCGTAATCTCGGAGGAACTACATCTAAAATAATCAATATTAAAATAAATCAAAATGAAACTGAACTTGCAATTAATGAAATTAATAATACGCCTGCTGATATTGTTGATTTTGTTTGTGATGTTGTTCATGATATCAGTGTTTTTATACAGTGCGAGCTTATGGCCCGATGTATATAACTATATTAATGCGAATATAACGATCAAAAGAATACCTACTATTTCTGAACTTAATCAAGTTGGTATATATAAAGTTGATTATACAACAGAAATGTATTCGACGACAGACTTTGCTGATTATTTGGACCAATTTACAATTGATGACTTTGGATTTAACTTGGATGATTTCTTAAACGATGCAGTCGAAACAAAAAGAAGAAAAAGGCAAATACCGATAGAAGAAATGAAAGTGAACTACAGGATTATAAAAGCGAATTACGACGATGATTTCGATTTTGAAGTGACTACTAAAAGTGTAGCAAAAGATTTGATCAAAGAAAGCAAACTTACTGCGAGGACAACAACAGATGTAGAAATTCTTGACAAAAATCATTTTGATATCAAAAATAGTTCGAGAAACAGCAGTCATGAAAATAATGTAAGTCCTTACCTATTATTTTAATAAACTAAAATGTAGATTTGGTTTGTCATTCTGCTCTAAACTATTGTACCATTCTCTTTAACTTAACATAATGTTTTTTTTTTAATACAATAAAAAATAATCCTGTTTGTTCCCTTACATCCCATTAAAGTTTAAAAAGAAATGGTAAATGAAACCTGCCTCTTATTTCACCATAATGACAATGATAGGTGTGACAGGAGACAATTGGCTACATTTCATAGTTATCACGATTTCAAATTAGTGAGATTCAAATTAAGCTGCATCATGTACGGTCACGGACTTTAATTGACGAACCACTATAGAACATTTTCCCATAAAACCAACGATTATTCCTACGTAATTTTAATTTAATTTCTATCTCGTCACTAGACGCTGTCATTATAACAAGGTTCAATGGTGGATTAACATTTTAAGTCCTTGAAATATACACTGAAAAATACCCTGGCAGACAGGGGAAAAGTGACCTAGTTCAATAAAATAATGAATAACTTGTTATTAATAATTTGGCAGTAAAGATAAGAAAACTGTTTAGACAATTAAAAAAAAACTATATTTATAAGATTTTACTGAGGTATCTATCAAACTTACTCAACTGTTTATTGACCAATTGATAACAACTGTGTAGTAAGAAACATCTCATTCTTCGTTTGCATCACACGTAATTACAATAGACGCAACTGTAGACCGAACGCTCACTGCGTTGTTGTTTACGTCATCAAATCACAAGCTGTTTGCATCCTGTCTTAATACCAAGATACATTTGGCGATTTCGTTTTGCTGATTTATAATAGATGTTTCATTGCATCGCAGTTTTTTTTTCTTAAAATTGGTATTTGAGATTATTCTAGACATCGCAAATCAAATCAAATTAAATGTCTATAGGCCTCACATCCCACTCACCACCTGATAAGGCGGCCTGTTCTTTGCAGCATTATAATATATTTTTACAGAAACATAATTTTTTACCCTGTTTCAAGGGCAATGAAGGTCATACAGCAATTGTTCTATGGGTACAAGAAAATTTGACAATTCTAGCGGAGCAAAAAAAAAAAAAAACTTACGGGGTATAATAAAAATCAGTGGCCTTCCACACTATGAGCTTTCATCAAACCGGTCATTATCTTCTTTAATTGTCCAACAGTCAATCTATCAATGTCAGTTACCGCATTCTCAAGGTGATTTCGTGACCATTGTGCTTTGAAAAACTTTTGAAATTGAGCTTTAACGCTTTTGTATTAAAGCTCACTAGTTAAACTAATCTCTGTATCAGATTAAACATCATCTCACATTCATTCGTGACCAGACCCAGAGCGCAGACGTTGAAAAAATGTTTTTGAAACTTGATTTGTTTGTGATTTGTGCAGTGTTGTTTTGCACCAGTGAAGTTAAGAGTGATTGCGATGATTTTATCTCTTGTGTTGGTACTTGGATTGGTGATTTACTCGTGAATGATAAGAAGGGGATTGCTGTGAAAACAGTAGAAGTGTCTGATACTTTGAGTGACGTAAGTGATATACTGTCTAATATATCACAGTTGATAGAAGAAAAATTTGATAGTGTAACAAAAGAGACAAGTTTGGTTAAACATGATGATCGAACTATAGTTCATGTTGAAACATTTAAAGTAAAAAACAGTCTTGATATCAGTAATCAACAGTTAAAAGTAACAAGCACAGAATTGCCAAAAACAGTTGAAGGCAATGCCTACCAACCAAAAGAGACAAATCAAATTGTTAACAATATTTTAGTTAATGTAATATTGAATGCAAATGAAAACCAAACCACTAATGCAAATGTACACGAGAAGGTTAATGATTTAAATGTAACTACGGAAAATGTTTTTGTTGCCACTGAGTTTGTTGAAGTTTTATCTACTACTAACTGGAATTACAGTGCAATTAACTACGTAATTGAGGAAACAAGCATAACAAATAAAGATGACCCTTATAAAGTGCCTTTAGGAGAATATTTTGTTAATAAAACAAATGAACTTGGTACTGAGAACAATAAAATTACTTCCGACCTTACTATAACAAACAAAAAAGTAGCACATGAGTTACCAGTAAACACTTTCATAGAACTAAATAATGCTTCAAACATTGAACAACAGAATGTAAGCAACATTTATATAAATATTCCAAAGAACGTGGCAAGTAATTATAAAATAACATTTGAGTCGCCTATTAACGTGACTTATTTGGAAATTAACACAGAGGTAGAAAAAAAGTTGGAAACTCCGAATAAAACCATAACTAACATAACATTCGACAATAACGATAACGTGAAAGATGATATCGAACATCAGAATATACTAGAAAACGAGATAATTGTAACGGACGATGAATTTGATTACAATACTGAGAATATCAATGCAACGGATTACCTTGCTATTGATTACATTGAAATATACAAAGATACTACTAACGAAGAAGTGGCGTTCACACTGCCATTATACACATCAACAACTACGCAAGCTACGTCACCGGCTAATGAGGTAATGATTGAAAAAAAAAATGCTTTTTGGTATAGGTCAGTTCATAGACAGGCGTGAGGTAATTTGGTAAACACTAATAAAAACAAACACGCGCTTTAATCAGTCTCGCCTCAAACTATAATTGAGTTGATAATATTGCTAAATAATATGCATTTCAACATAATATCATCAATTACAGATAGCATGTTCTTTCTACTTTACATCTATTATACCTGGGTCATCCTAGAATGATAATAACGATAAAGACCCATCAAGTACTTTATAAACATTTTCATAAGTCTCATATTGTCCAAATTGATTTCATACTGGTACATAAATAGCCTTATTTGTCAGATGTTTTGCTATTTAATATTTATCTTCTCTTTTTAATTTGCCTCTCTTTTCATTCATTTGTTTAAACGTAATTATGTAAAAGACCAGCGTGGTTATTATGACATAATTATTCAGTTCAGTTTACGCTGATAGAAAGGGATAGAGCTATATAAGCGCTATAACTCTATCCTTTATGCTCACCGTAAAATGAACTGCATAGGAACGTCATAATAACCCCCCAGATATTAATTAAAATTAAGATATTGTACTAATGGCTTTGAGTTAGTTCAATAAGCTTTGAATTTAACTAATACTTTTATGTGTCACAGTTTCCACTTACCATCAGGTGGCCTGTGTGCTCGTTTGCCTTCCTTTGATATAAAAAAAAAAAATACCTTTTAATTATTGTTTCGAATACATTGCTAAAGTTATGTAGCCTTCTTAAATTTTCGTTAGACAAAATCAAACCAATACTTGGCAAGTTTCCAAGTTGACACGTTACGAAATCCTAAATGAGGCTACGTTCGGAATTCCCCAAGTTTGTAAGTATGAAAATGTCATTACGTTTAAGCCTCTTCGTATTTCGTTACTTAAATATGAATACTGAAATGTTTTATGCAAAAGGAACTGGGTAATAATAGCTTTCTACGCGTTTGTTTAGGGACACACTGTTGAAATCGGACGGAAATATGGAATCATTATTATAATTTAAGACTTTATTTAATATAATATAGGTACTTTAATTAAAAGTTAAAACTAAACTTATTTAAATTAAAATAAAACTAAGCTAGGTACTCAAATATTTAAGATCTAAATAATAATCACCACAATAAAAATAACACCCCCTCTAGCAGGTCCGCTCGCGGCATGGTCCCTATATGACACTGGCTGCATTACCTCCATTTCAGATATTTCTGCAAATAATTGTGTTTAATTCTAATATTATGTGGTTCAAACACGATAAACCGGTCCTTTGTGTAAATTCTTCCTGTATTATGAAGTTTTTGACCAGTTGCATAAACTTCTATTGAAAATGTCGTGTTAATTCGCGTGTAAAAAGTAAGGATTAACTAAATTTTTGACTGTGAGTTAACAACGCACTTTAGGAATACCTCTCCTTTTTAATGTAGTACATACACTATCTACAACCCGAGTACTAACTGAGGGGTTATTATGACATAGCTATGTAGTTCATTTTACGGTGAGTGTAAAGGACAGAGCTATAGCAGTTATAATAGCTCTGTCCTTTTCTCTAAGCACAAAGTGAACTGCATAGTTATGTCATAATAACCCCTCTGGCCTAGTAACACGGTTGCATTTATCGCGTGGCAAAATTTTGGATAAGGCATATCCATCACCTTCTGACATGTAAATAGTACGAAAGTGACGCATGCTTCATCCATATTTCGCTGCCCTAATTCAATAGTAAGACATCTTGACAGGGGTATGTTTTGAGTTATTCACATTTTTAGTTTGTACTGTACTAATTGAATTGGAATTTTTTATTGTAAAGACATACAAAGACATTTTAAAATATCTTTGTATGGAAATAAAGGCACGCAAAACTCTTCCTGGCCCTTCAGATATCTTAGGATGTCAGAGTCTTGAACTAGCGTTTGGGTAAAATATGCTTAAATGTAATAGTAAGATATTTAATTTCAAGCGCTTTAGGTTGCGTTTTCTCCTTATCCGATTTTTGCCACAGATAGAGCAGCTAAATGCTTACCTAAATCAAGACATATCTCAATTTCGTTTTTTTTTAAGATATCCTACTATTGAATTAGGGCAGCGATTTGACACGTGATATAGACGCAACCATGTTACTAGGCCAATAGGGTTATATATGTCATGGCTTTGCAGTTCATTTAACGGTGAGCGTAAAGGACAGAGCTATACCAGTGATAAAGCTCTGTCCTTTTCTCTCAGCGTAACCTGACCTGCATAGCTACGTCATAATAACCCCTCCAAGACCTTTATAATACATAAATAATAAATAAATATATGATAAATATCAGGGGACAATGTCACACCAATTGACCTAGTCCCAACTTAAGCTCTAGGCTTGTATTATGGGTACTAGACAACGATATAAATACTTATATAGAGAAATATATACTTAAATACATAGTAAACATCCATGACTCAGGAACAAATATTCGCGCTCATCACACAAATATTTGCCCTTACCGGGATTTGAACCCAGGACCGCTAGCTTCGTAGGCAGGGTCACTACCAACTAGGCCAGCGCGTCGTCATACATAAATTAGAATTAACATTTGTGACCGTATTTTCCAGGTCATTAAATTATTTTCATACCACTTTCGCCTTTTGTTTACACCTTAACTCTAGATTATCCCTTGATTGTTGTTTATCACTTAAGCCATTCAAATATCAATCGACGTTAAATTTGATCATTATATAGGTATTCATCATAAAGGCAAGACAAAATAAAACAAACCCCCATAACAATCCACCTTGCTTAAATTAACCAAAAAACCAAGTAAAATCACTGCAAAATAAGCATTAATTACAATCAAAAATGATTTCCATTTCACGCAGCAGTGTGTCCAACCCTTGCGGGCAGCCGATGAGAGTTCAAATCAATCATTTCATACAAAAATACGGGAAAATACACTTACAAGCGTGAAAAACAATTTTCTATGGGCCCCAATCATTTATACTGCTTTCACTTGACGTGCGAGTTTGCTTATCATATTTGTCAATTGAGTATTATATTTCTTCCGTGATTTTGTATATCTGCGAACCTGTTTTTAGGTTACCATACTCGAAGAGAGCCAATGGGACCCTAATATTATATCTCCGCTGTCTGTCTGTCTGTTGGTTTTCGGGCCGTATTTCATGAACCGTTGCGGGTTGACGGTAGAAAATTTCCCAAAATGTGTATTTCTACAATAAAATAAAATACAAAAGCAGGTTTTGCCCGACCATAACAATTGCTGCATCTACATACATACATACATACCTCCCCGCCTTCATTCCCAGAGTGGGGTAGGCAGAGCTACAGAATTACCAACAACTCTAAAAACTTGTCGATAACTGTGTAACCACAATTTGCACAATTAGGCTAAGATGTTAAACAGTGCATATTAGTGACAGGTTGCAAGGCCATCGCCTAACAGTACTGCAAGCCTTTATTCCCTTAGTCGCCTCTTACGACTTCCACGGGAAGACATGGAGTGGCACAATTCTAAGCCGGCAACCACACGGCATTGCTGCATCTCATGAACTTTTTTTTTTTAAGGAAATGTATGTAACTGTTGTCGCTATTATTTATAACGCTGGGTGTTTTTTACTCGATCGTAATATACGGAACCATTCGTGTACGCGACCGATTGGCACTTGGCATGGTTTTTTACAAAGATTCTTCTTAAAAGCTTGACGGTAGATTAAGACGTGTACAAGAGCAAGGGTGGCTTACTTACAGAATTAACATCATTGTCTTTTCTTTATGTTAAAATTTGTGCATTTGTTTTAAAACTCAACTTTGTCAAAAAACGCTCAAGGCGAAATAAGACACTTTCATTTGAATACATACATACATACATACCTTCACGCCTTCATTCCCAGAGTGGGGTAGGCAGAGCTACAGAATTACCAACAACTCCAAAAACATGTTGATAACTCTGTAACCACAATTTTCACAATTAGGCTAAGATGTTTAATAGCGCATTAGTGACAGGTTGCAAGCCCATTTGAATAAGTTCTTGTTATTGCAGTTGAATTATGAGTCAGGTTTGTTTTCGGGTTTTACTCTTTATGAAATGACAAATAAAATCTTTGCTTAGCAGGGTTTCCTCCTCCAGGGTTATAATTAATAGTTCATCTCACCCCCGTGTGGTTGTTGGGTTAGAATAGTGCCACTGCATGTCTGTCTGTGGAGGTCGGAAGAAACGACTAAGGGAATAAAGGCTTGTAGTACTTTTAGGCGATTGGCTTGCAACCTGTCACTAATACGCTCGTAAACATCTTAGCCTGATTATGCAAAGTGTGTATAAATCATAGCTAAGATATCACTTGATCTTTTAAAGTACTTGATTATCGAGTAATAATGGTAAATTGATTCGTTTAGTTGTAATTGGCACAGACTTAATTATTTGTGTAACACTGACGATTTTTTATTTAAGAGCAAAGATACCGTGTTATACGTGTTTTTTTTCTGAGAAGTAAATAATGGACATATGAGCATGTTTAGGTATAACGAATAAATAGTGGGTCACGCTATTGCCTTCATCCATCACTCCACAAAGGGCTCTGAGGGCGGCTGAGATGTGCGAATGCACCTTTTTAGATGTGGTATATGGGGCAGGAATCAATATATCGTCATCATTATCATCATCATCATTGATCATGATCAGACCTAGGAATATACGGGGCAAAATGAAATGACAGCTAGGGATTGCCTTTATCGATAAACTCAATTATCGACGTTTTTTCCATAAACTAGTGATCGCTTCAAGTTTTGTTTGTAAAACATTTTTTATTGAAAGTATGAAAATAAAACCAAATATCAAATTTATTCTGTTTATTGTTTATTTTAAAAGGATTTATGAACCTTCTCTCATATTTTTTTTCTTAATCGTGTATTTCAGAATCACTGTTCCATATACTGTTGTTAAAGTAAACGATCAAAATTTGTTTCAAATGGGATAAGTATCGATGATTGAGTTTGAACCTTGTCCTTGTATGTCTTTGTTTAAGCAAGAAATAACTTTTACTTGAAAATAAGCAAATAAAATACTTAAGGTTTGAGAACATAGTTTATTGCATTTAAGCCGTGCATTAGAATAGTGCCACTCCATGTGGATGTCGTAAGAGGCGACTAAGGGAATAAAGGCTTGTAGTACTGTTAGGTGATGGGCTTGCCACCTGTCACTAATACACTGGGAAACATCTTAGCCTACTTGTGCAAAGTGTAGTTACAGAATTATCAAGAAGTTTTAAGACTTGTTGGTAAATCTTTAGCTCTGCCTACTCCAATTTGGGAATGAAGGCGTAAGTTTATGTATGTATGTGTATGTTTATTGCATTTGTAGTGATTGATGGTGTCGAATTCTACCAAGCATGGCCGACATAACTCTCGACCAATTATTTTAAACTGCCGCATCCACTACGCATGGCGCACACGTCACTTAATGGCGAACTCACGACCACTCAAGGCCGTGTAATTAGAGGAAAAACTTTTGTTTGCCATACACGCCTCTATTGTTTGAAAACAACTCAATTTGTTAGGGCAGCCAGCATAAAAGGTTTGAAGATGGTCACGGATATAGAAAATTGAACTAGTTTTTTGTCACCTAGCTATTGCACGAACTTTTTAATGATGCGTCACGTTTTTGGATTAGCAAAAAACGGAACCCTTATGGATTCGTCATGTCTGTCTGTCTGTCTGACCGTACGTAAGGCACATCACTTTTTTCCAAAACTATGAGAACTATAGAATTGAAACTTGGTAAGTCGATGTCAAAACGAATGAAGATCGCTCGATCGACGTAGATGTGAAAAGCACAAAACTGGTCTGAGTGGAGAGCCTTGGGGAAGGCCTATGTCCAGCAGTGGACGTCTTTCGGCTAAGGTTTGATAAAATTACTGCTACGGGACCGTTCATGGGCGAGTCCAGCTCGCATTTGGCCGTTTTTTTTTTTACTATTCGAAACGTTTCACAAAATACATCCGCAGCAAGAATCTGCCTTTTAATGTCATGATCAAAAAAAAAACATGTTGGACATACATTTAGAGATTGATTTCAAGTTACGCTTTCTTATTTATTTTAAAATATCCTTTACATTATTATTCGCTGCCTCTTTTCTGAAATGTACAAAAAAAACCTTTTAATTTCCGTTTCAGGCTTACCTGCCCACGTAATCTTTCTTACATTATGATTTTGGCACTAACTTCCCTTCAAAGTTTTTAAATCTTCTCTTATTTAGTTTATTTTACGTCGAGTGTAAAGGACAGAGCTATTGATGCTGTATAGCTCTGTCCCTTTCTCGCAGCGTAAATTGAACTGTATAGCTAGGTCATAATAACCCCCCAGAACTCTTTCAAGAGTTCAGGACAGCGGAACAATCGACACACGAGTAAAAAAACGGTTACTTTTTCATATATATATACATACAATACCTTCACGCCTTCATTCCCAGAGTGGGGTAGGCACAGCTACAGAATTACCAACAACTCCAAAAACTTGTTGATAACTCTGTAACCACAATTTGCACATTTAGCTATTTTTTCAATAACCAATTCATTGGAATTGTTCATATTTCATATTACTCTTATTCGAAAACCATTTCGAGAAATTAGTTTTTAAAGCCTTTCTGCATTATTAAGTTTTTTGATTATAGGTGTATCTTACGGGTTAGGTTAGGTTAGGTTAGGTTAGAATAGTATGTTATAATATAATGCACTATTACAATCATTTTTTATCATTAGATATCATTTAAGTGTTGTAATTTATTTTATTAGCAAATTTAAAATAATCATGTCATCCATAAAATGTCTGTTAAATTAATAAAGATAATAAAACGAAACTATTGGGTCGAATACAAAATTAATGAAATAGGTCTCTTAGAATTACCTATTCTTTCGAATTAGAATGTAAAAACCGTGAGTTATATTTTTTGATCTATCCCAATTGTGTAGTTGGTCTTTTTTCAAATAGTCGGTATTTACAAAAATCTATCCGAAGGTATTTAAATTAGGAACAAGATTCCCGGTATTCCGGAATAGCCGTTTTACGGCGGTAAATATCCTGGAACGGCTATTGTTACCTAATGGAGGTCGTAAACACGAGGGAAACAATTCCGCGGGAATTTGCTTATGAAACTATGAATATTAAAAGATGGAATTTCAATGAGGTTGTTTTATTGAAATGCACATAATATTCTCAATATTAATGGACGAGTAGTTGTTATTTTATCAATCGACATAGAAAAATATTTGGACCTCTACATACACATACTTGCATACCTTAATTCCCAGAGTGGGGTAGGCAGGGCTACAGGATTAACAACAACTCTTAAAACTAATTATGTTTAAAGTTGTGTTATTAATTAAACTAAAGATATTTAACAATAGGTATTATCATATTGACGACCTTGTAAGGATCGCGGGAACGCGGTGGATGCGAACACAAGACCGGTCTGAGTGGAGAGCCTTGGGGGAGGCATCCAGCAGTGGACGTCTTTCAGCTGACATGATGATGATGATGATTATCATATTCCAGGTGACCGAGGCCAATGGGATCGAGTCTACATATCCGTGGATAGCCGCGGTGTTCATTAAAAACAACGACAACAATCAATTTGAATACATCTGCGATGGCGGCTTGATGTCCGACAAGGTTGTTCTTACTGGTAAGTTATAAATTCGGTGTTATTCTTGGGCTCTGTTTTACTTTGTAAAACCACATTGCTTTTGGTATGTTGTTGTAGTGTCAACGTTAATAAGAGCTTATTTACTTGACAGTAATGGCGGCTGATTCAAAAACAGTACGATCACATGTCATGTCAAAGGCAACATGTATTTACTTAGTTAAATAGAGTCCTTGTTATAAAGATTTGATGATGGTGACGATCTGACCGCGTTGTACTGAAAAGTAACTTCTCAAATTGTGAAAGTTTCTTATGATTAATTCTCGGAAATTTCTAAGAATATTCTTAAATTTTGTATGTAATGAGAACATTCTCAGTGCTCTTAAATGTTTCCATCAATATTCTCATAAATTTCTTGATCGTCTTACAAAACTACAAGTTTTTAATACCTTAGTCGCCTCTTACGACTTCCACGAGAAAAGCCGGCCACTACACGGCAAATTATTTATTTTATTTATTTATAATAAACTCTACATTAATAACACGTATTCTGAAAACAAAATCAACCCGTTATCTACTACGGTTCAAAAGATACTGCGGTTTAAAGTTAGAACGGGCGAACAGCGTAGGCATATTAATAAGAATCCCGTCCGTTGGGCTACCCTTTGTATACGAAGCCCTAGAAAGACAAGCTCCTATCACTACTAAAAAAAGGTTTGCAATCAGCCGTACTAATATGATAATAATAATAAGCATAATTTAAGAATAAGAACATTTTATTGCCGCACACCAAAAAAATTTACAGACAGACAGTATTTACAATTTATACTTAGTTATATACTTAAATCATCTCGGCCGAGTGGCAAAACGTCGGTGAAACTGCAAAACCGCGTAAGTAATATTTTTAATGAGGAGCAAAATGCACCTTTTTCATAACATAGTAAGGTTTATTTTGCTCTATCATAAATTTGTTAGTTACGCGGTTTTGCAGTATCGCCGACGAAAAGGAGCCCAGCGTGTGCTGCGAGCGCGCGCGCAGCCGCGTCTGCGCAGCGCTGGTTTTCAGTCCGTTCCTTTTCCACACACACAAAAAAATAATAAACACAAGAAAAGCTCTGCTTGCTCTTTACAATTTATCACATTTAAAAGAAACAAAAATAATACTGATCCTTTTTTTTTTTGGCGAATGTGAGATCTTCATTATACATACATACATACATACCTTCACGCCTTCATTCCCAGAGTGGGGTAGGCAGAGCTACAGAATTACCAACAACTCTAAAAACTTGTTGATAACTCTGTAACCACAATTTGCAATTAGATCTTCATATAGGTAAATTTACTTAAATGAAAGCCTAAACCTAAGTGTATTGCTAGTTGCTAAAGCCTAAAGATAAGTGTATTGAAATAAGACATTCATCTTATGTTTGAACGTTCAACAATCATACTCAAACATTAACTTAACTCTCCAGCAGTAAAACCAAGTAAGTTACATATTCCCCGGGAGGAATACATCTACAACTTCAGTTAATTAATTTTATAGTTTTGCTTTACAAGAGAGCGAGTAATAAAATTAAAACCGGCTGTAAAACCCTCCGTAACTTAGGATTTGATTTATCAAGAGGGTACAATTAAGTTTTAAGTTTTACATGTTTTATGGGGGATAAACTTTTTACTGAGGTAAACAGTGATTTGAATGACAAGAGGATTGTGAAAACACAATTTAATTGCGTAGCGGTAAAAAACATTAAAATTTAACTGCAGACGAGGCGTTTCTCATCTCTTAAATCAAGTCCGATTTCCACGATTTTTGAATATGTTGTAGTGGTCATAAATAACTAGATTTCCCAATTTTATTTTGTGTTTTTTTCAGCAAATGTTTTCGTTGAAGGGTAAACCTACAATTTTAGCTTTTGATAATATCTACAACATATTGAAAAATCGAAAAAATCGGACCAAGTTTAAAATAAGTGAAACTTAATCGCATTTTGTATAGAATTTTTAGCTTCAAATGGAGTGTGATTACAATATTATAATAAAATTACAATACAATATATTGCGTTGAAGAAAAAAATACACCTCTTAAGGCCCACGTCAAAATTGGTTAGTAGGAAAAATAATCTTGTGTCGGTCACCTAAGGTCAAAAGTCACTTAGACAAATGTCCTAAATTTAGGACGTTCGGTCTTACGAGGTTAGAGCAGCGTGTTTCAACTATTATTGTAATTCTCATTTGTTTTACATTTGGTTTTATTCAATTCATATAGCCTTTTTAAAAGTAGTTGAGGCCTCGATAAATACCTACCGTACACAGTTGTTATTAAGTTACGGACACTCCATGTTAGTTTACAAAACTAATAAAATTACCTTAATTCGATTGAAATTCAGATTCAATTACTCAATATAACACAGTAAAAATTACATGGCATGTCAAATTACATGTAGTTACATTGAGGTCGTCAGAAATAGAATTAAATAATAATAATAAATGTCAACACAAATACAGAGTACTTTTTTTTTTTTTTGTCAGACTTATTTATGTATTATACTCATTCACCGAATAGACTGGGTTATCCAATAAAAGATTCCTTAGCCGGCGCCTAAACATTTCGTCAGATGGTTCGCGTTTTAGTTCGGCGGATGCTCGTAGTACCTAAGTGGGACCGATGACAACGACGACGACGATTCTTCGACGATGGTTCTAGAACAATGTTACCGTGTTTGTCATTTGTTACTATATCTTATGAATAAACTAGCTCCATCCAAGTAGAAGTCGTATATCGCTACTCCCTAGGGACCCATCAATTTTTCAAGATAAAGACATAAATGTGTCTTCAAGGCTATAATCTATCTCTCTCTGTGCCAAAGTTCATCCATATCTGGTCAGTCATTCTAACGTGATTGAGTAATATTAGTATAAATAATTACTATCTGCCTATTATCGCTAATTACACATAATGATATGAAAGAAAATGGCAACGCTACAATCTATCTGTAAGTCAATATTATCTGGAGATATATTTACATAGGCACTTACGAGCTTTTCAAAACAATAATATGAAATAGTAGGTACCATTTCGCAGAAAACGTATGTTAAGTACTTTACACCATGTAAGCCTATAATTAATAAAACCATTCATCAAGCCAAAACGTCCCCAGAAATCAAAGTAATGTCCATATTTGTTCCCAAAAAAACCGCTTGACTGAACTCGTATGATTTGCACTCTACTAAGTTACGTCTTACTTACATGCCTTTACGCCTTATTTAGTCAATTACCAAGTTACATAATGCCATTTAAAAACTTTAAAAATGTATAAAGCGCCAAGGAAATAGAGATCAAAATTGAAGAATTCGACTGTTCTGTAAGAAGTGTTTAAAGGAGGGAGTGATAGCAAAAAAACGTTGTGCGGAGGCTTGGAAATAAAATATGATGTGTGGTACTTGACATGAGAAAATATGCTGTCTCGTCCGCAGGGATGGGTAGGAATCTGTATTTTATTTTAATGATGCTAGGTTACGTCGTTTTACTCCCCAGGGGTCAAAAATGTATGTTTGTGGCGTTCATTAAAATGATTTGATTTAACTTCAAGTAGGGTGAGTACAAAAAATAATAACGTTTATTAAATTATGTTTTTGTAAGTACC
The DNA here is from genome assembly GCA_927399475.2 of Acleris emargana. Lineage (NCBI taxonomy): Eukaryota > Metazoa > Arthropoda > Insecta > Lepidoptera > Tortricidae > Acleris > Acleris emargana. Next base: position 6,200,672 of record OV656858.1, read on the forward strand.
TACCTCTAATTAGGTACTAACGTTTTGAAAAAAAAAATGGCGTGTTATATGTCATGTCATACGAACACTTTCGTTTTGTTTAACTACGTCGATAGTGGAGGCAATGTTCAGATGGTCTTACAAGGCAATATTTCAAGATTTTAAAATGTTTTGATGACTTGTAATTTGTATTATTGCTTAGTACGTTCCTACCACACTCTGGGAAGGAAGGCGTGAAGGTATGTATGTACGTTTGTATTGTTAGTCATTTTTTAGTAAATAACGCCCTTTATTAGTGATTACCTAATTATTTTCCCTTTATTTTTGCAAGAAAATTAGCTTATCAGGGCTAGCTTATCTTATTACTTTAGTTCGTAATTATATCTTAATGCCTACACTGCTAAATCCATTGAGGCTTAAAAGTAAATGAATATCTGATTATTTATTCAATCAATACATCATTACTTAGCTTAATAACCTTTCACAAAATGTCATTTTGACGCAGTATTTTTTGTTCCCTATTTTTATGTCTCATCTTCCTCGTAATAAATGTTGTGTTTTTTTTTTACTTTTTTTTACTTAAACGACGGTGAATGCGGAACCCTCTGTACTTAACGCCGTTTTATCTAAATGGAAGAAAGGCTGTAAATGGCGTGCGTCGCTGATTATTGTAATGTACGCTGGAATTTGAATTTTATCATGACGTCACTTTCCTCGCGTGTGATTTTGATAAATGACAAGGAAATTAGGACTCAAGAAAAAAGGTTGTCTGTTAAAAAGGTATATTAGTTGCAAGTATGTTTTTATTACATGCCAGTTGTAAGAATTGTTTTCAGCGTGAATTGCACTAATGTTTTATAGGTTTAGTTTAGTTTGGTTTCCCATAATTTTTTCGACATGATTATGCTATTGACATAATTATTGGTTGTCATAAATTTTAGGGTTCCGTTGTCAAACTAGGAACCTTTATAGTTTCGCCATGTCCGTCCGTCCGCAGCCTAGCTACGAGAGTCTCAGTACTAGAAAGCTGTAATTTAGCATAAATATACATATTAGTCACGCTAAAAAATTGGTAAAATAAGTGTATGGTCATTGGATAGGTCTTTCAAAAATATTTCATCAATTTTTCGATTAAGGTATCCGTTTATGAAATATTAAGCTTTAAAGCGCTAATTTTTGTTAGAGTCAAGTGTGTCGTGAGGTCTAATTTGTTTGTAGTAACACTGAGCATGGTCCGACATGCTCTTACCCGGTTTTTATATCGCTGGAACCGTTAACTTTTTAGAATTTCTTAGATATCTTATTGCTTAGATACGATACGATCAGGCAAATGAATTGTGCTAATTATTAAAACTAAAAATAATTATGGCAGACATGTATGTATATGGACCCAATTTTGACAAATCAAATATATTAGAAGTTCAAACCAGTTCCGGGTACGATTTCCGGAAAGGAAATTGTGTAATATAGAAAATGTGAGTTTCTGAAAATATTACGGACTTGACTTAAAGGCGAGTTGAGGTAGAAAAAGAAAACCTATGAAAAGAAGTAAAATAAAAATGGAATCAGTGAATAATTTCTTAGAAGAAGCATAAAATATTTAATTTCGGTTTCTTATTTCTGCTTCTGTAAAGACATACCTAGAGCTTTCAAGACGTTCCTATTCAATTAAAATAAGGCGTAGACAGAATAAATGTGTTGGCAATTTTTGGTTTATAATTTTAAACTATTTCATATTTTATTTATTTATTATTATTAACCGTGTGGTTGCCGGGTTAGAATAGTGCCACTCCATGTCTTCCCGTGGATGTCGTAAGAGGCGAATAAGGGAATAAGGCTTGTAGTACTGTTAGGCGATGGGCTTGCCACCTGTCACTAATACACTGGGAAACATCTTAGCCTACTTATGCAAAATGTGGTTACAGAGTTATCAAGAAGTTTTAAGACTTGTTGGTAATTCTTTAGCTCTGCCTACCCCACTCTGGGAATGAAGGCGTGAGTTTATGTATGTCATATTTTATTTTCAGCCGCCCGCTGTGTTATGAAATCCAATGCAACTGAAGATGTCAGCAACATACTCGTTATACTCGGCAAAAGGTCGCTACAGGCCACGGGACCTAATGAGAAAGTTTTAAGGGTAACGCCATGTCAGTTTTAATATCCAAAATGATTCAATAGCTCCGCTTAAACTAGTTAAAAAAAGAAGAAAGTAGAGTGGAAATACACATGAAAGAAGCAGTTTAGCTTAAAACACTTCACGCGAAACCAACGAATGCTTTTCAAAACAATAAGCGTGAAAATGTTTCCTGTGCCTGGAAATCCGATGAAGGAAATGCATCACAATTGAATTTTCATTTCAAAACTACAGGCTCGATTTGAAGGTTGCTTCTTACAAACGGTAGTTTCTGAGAAACGTTTCAATTTAGGGACAACATTTTTGGCAGGCTGTATTTTTCTTTGCACAATCATTGGCTGCTTATATATACCTGACGATGACGAGTCCAAATTTATTGGGTCTACGTTAAGTGCAGTTAAGATTCTGCAACCACCGTGCATTTGTATTGAATTGTATTCAAAATTAACTTGCTATTTTTTAACAAATAAATAAATATGACAACAGTTGTATAAAGTATTGTAAAATCTAAGTAGCAACAACCAATTTGACAAAAAGGATTTGTCAAAAATCTCGTGATGTTAATGATTTTCAGGTAAAGTCAGTCAAGCTACATGAAAACTTCACAGCCACTGAAGGAAGGGTTGACAATGACTTGGCAATCATTGTACTAGCTGGACCTATAATGTTCAATGATGAAATACAACCAGTGCCATGGAAAAATGATGAATTCGATGCTATTCAATCTGCTGTAAGTATATCACAAGAATTCAGAAGTTTTATTCACTTATAACGAAAACATTAAATCGTTGATGAAACTGCAAAATTGCGTAAGTAACATTTTAAATAAGGAGCAAAATGCACCTTTTTAATAAGACGGTAAGGTTTTTTTTGCTCTACCATACATTTGTTAGTTACGCGGTTTTGCAGTTTCACCGATGGAATCAATAAACATAGAGTTTGTTGATAAAATAAATGCTGGTTGGTGGTTTCTTTCGTACAATAAAGTGTTAATATACATACATACATTCATTTTTTGATTTAGAAAGTTTAAGTTAGTGGTTTGTAACCATACAAGTTAATTAAATGATTAAATAAATACAACTTTGTTAAATCTTGATAAGAAATGGGGAAAAAATGATGGTTTTATTTTACCCGATTGAAAATGTCATTGTCTAATAAATCGTGCTTGTATTTTGTTAAACTTCAGGTTTGTTATGTCAAGGCACTTATGTGCTCGAGATTTTAACTGAGGTAGTTAAGCAGGCCATATAAAGCCGGGTACTAACTAACTAGCGAGCCGTAACTACTACTGTAGCCAGGGATCGGAAAACCCCTTTATTTGATTATGTCTATAGATTGGGTAACTACATCATATATGCTCTCCCAACGTTAGCGTATCCCTACTGATATGGAAACTTTAAGGAAAACTGGAAACTAAAAGTTAACTACAACTATTTATGGTTACTTGTTTTGTAAGGGTTTCGGATTTAAGCACTCAGCATTACGTTAGTGTTACCCTATTCATCATCTCGCTAGTAAGTACCCGGCTAAATAAACTGACCAGCGCTAGGCAATGAAAAAGACAGAGATATACGACTCTTTCTGTTTACTTCAAAATTATCAAGCCATAATCAAAGCAGCCAAGGATAAAGTTGCATGTAGTTAAAATCTCTCCTAAAAAGATTTTTTAACGGGTTGTTAGTTACGTAATCTTCTTTTTTAGACAACGGGCTGGCATGTTACCGGTCGTCTAACGCCGATATACTTCGAAGCAGGGTCCAGCAAAACGTGCAAAAAAGAATCGGAAGCTCTGAACACGTTTTGTGCTACATTTGGAGATGGTTTGTAAAAATCTGTGTATATTTAGTGGAAGAATGTATATTTTTTTTGGAATTGGTTGGTACAATCGGCAAAGTGGAACGGTAAAAATTAACCCTTTAGGAGTTGCTGTTACCTATTGCTGGGTGCTAGAGTTACGTCGATACGCGTTGCTCGTAACTGTCAGAATATATGAAAAACAAAATGATAAATGGAATAATACATATAATTTGTTATGTTTTTTATAAGTATATGGATATACGCACTTGACGCAACCGTCAATCCTATATAATTTCGTTAGCGATAACATTTTCGCAATGCATTTTATGTAGGGCTACTGTAAGATTTGACAAGATGCCTAACGCTATCGTAAACGATGTTCGAAAACTAATAAAAAAGGTATGGAATTTACATAAGCGCTGCATCGCAATGCATCTCGTTCTAGGCCTACTGCTTACAGTTTGTTATATTTACATCGCAGACTTTCAATTCACGTTTTAGTTACAGAAGGCAGTAATAACAAAGTCTTCTAAATCGTATAAGACATATCTCTCAAAACATTTGCGACATTCCAAAAACTAGAACGCAACTACAAAGGCGGATTTTGTTAATTTCAGATATCACCACATGCCCGAGTTTTGGCGGACTGTTCGTGTCACGTCGAGCTGACTCTGAATGGTGCCTCCAGGGCATCGCTACCGGAAATCCTACCAGTAGAGGAGTATGCTTCAACAAAAATGTCAGTTTTACCAACATCAGCAACTATTATCAATGGATTATTAAACATGTTGATGATAATAAAGATAGTTAAATTAATAACGCCGTTTTCCCGAAACGTAAAATTATATTTGTTTTATTTAAAATCAAGTCATGACATTTTCACAGCTTCAATAAAAGTTGAATCATGTAACAAACAGTTAAGTATTTTTTTTTAATAGTTATAAAATAAGCAATGTATAACAAAGTCAGTTTATATGGCCGACTTGTTACGTGACGTCACAGTGTAAATTGGATCCCTCTGTCTAATCGCTGTCTCATTAGCAGTTAAAAATTGTATCATCCTAATTTATTTTTAATTATTTGTTAAGAATATACAAAAATATTCTTGTATACATATATTTGATTACACTGCCGCATTTTTTTGTTTCTATTTTTTTATGTTGATACAGCATCTTACAAAACAAGATAGAAATTGCGCCAACTTGGCCATCCTTTAACTCAAGTTTTAACTCGATGGATGAATTATTAACCGGCGAGTTTAAATTGAAGCACATTGAATGACCGAACATAGATAAATATTGCTGGGATTCTAAGTATTAGAGTAATATAGTATTAGTATTACAATCAACAATGATACCATACCACGCAAGTTATAGATACAATAGGTATAATATATGTAGATATAAAGTTGAACAAAGTAAACATATTCACCGCCGAACTTCTAGATTTTTATACAGAATGGACTCCAGAAAGAGGTGTTTCCTTAAGAAAATCTCAAGTATTGAAGCATTGCGCATCTCACATCTGCATAACGTTTTCGCATCGCGATGAGATCTTCTTACGGACTCAGGAAAATTCCGATTTAGACGTCGCTTCGGAATACGTTATTCGTGGGAATAAGGTCATCAAAAGTATTAGTAACAAGCGTTAAAGCTAAAATAACTCTCGACACATGCTCGAAAATGCCCAATTATGTATCATGCAAACCTCACCTAAAATAAGTCATTATAGCCATCGGCTAACTAGCGGGTTATTATGACATTCAGTTCAATATTATGAATCGGCGGGTTATAATATGGTTCTAAATCTCTTTATAACCCGCTGGTTATTAATGAGTTTTGTTTCTTTTTTTTAAATAAGGTACTTGAAGTTTTAATAAAACATTGTTTCTAGCCTTGCTTTTATTGCCTCTCAAAAGGTGAGAAAAGTAGAATATTGTCCTTTGAGATAAAGCTGTTTTCGTCTTGGGCGACATTGAATCCCTCGCTGCACTCAGAACTCTGTTTTAATTCCCTTGCTTCGCTCAGGAATTAACTCTTAACACCCTCGCTACGCTCGGGAGTTAAATCTAGAGTCCCTCATTTGCTCATGATTGAATAACGCGCCCGTGACATAAAACGGTTTTTTATCCCCCCGGTGTTTAATCCACTATTAAGTTTTTGGAGTTGTTGGTAATTCTGTAGCTCTGCCTACCCCACTCTGGGAAGAAAGGCGTGAAGGTATCTCTGTGAACGTGCTCATAACCAAACGTTAATCGTTATTATAACAGAAATACTTTTCAAATTATAACCGTTGCCATCGGGATACATATTGGAATTCAAAGCACGTACGAAAACCTGCATCAGAAATATATAAAACGTACTCGTTACCATATCGACAAATAGAAGTCGTATCTCATCCAAATGTGCAATTGCAGAAGCGACCCTAAATCTTTACGATACGGTCATAATTTTATGGGCGGAAATAAGATCAAAATATAAATGACATGTAACTTTATAGAGTTTCGTGCTCAAAGTACCAAATAGTTAGGTATTATATTATGGTCTAGTGGTGTTAAACTTGCCTACCGAATCATGGGTATTGGGTTTGAATACCGCTCGCTAAAATGTTGAGTTATGCGCGTTTATGTTTTGAGCTATAGATGTATGTGTGTATGTGCGTGTGTACACAAATATTTAATTTTCAGAAAGAAAAGCAGTAAAAATAAATAAATAAATATTTTAAAAAACTTCCGCACGCGCGCTGGCCTAGTTGGTATTGACCCTGCCTACGAAGCTAGCGGTCCTGGGTTCAAATCCCGGTATGGGCACATATTTGTGTGATGAACGCGAATATTTGTTCCTGAGTCGTGGATGTTTACTATGTATTTAAGTATACATATATAGCCTAGAGCTTAGTTTGGGACTAGGTCAATTGGTGTGACATTGTCCCCTGATTTTTTTGTTATTTATTATTTACATTTTCACACTACTCGACCTAGTCCCAAATCACTTAAGCTCTAGTCTTGCACTATTAGTAATAGTCAATGATGTAAATACATGCATGGGGAAATGAATACTTAGATACTTACATAGAAAAAAAACAGAAACAAATAATCGAACCCAGGACCCAACTAGGGTAAAGGAACATTTAACCCTTTTTAGGGTTCCGTAGTCTAACTAATAACCCTTATAGGTTCGCCATGTCCGTCTGTCCGTCCGTCCGCAGCTTAGCTCAAAGACTCAGGGACATACAAATCAGTCCCGTTGACAAGGTAGTAAAATAAAATCTTGTTTTTATTTTATGGTACCTCTTCTACACTTAACATACAGGGGGATATATTTTTTCCTCGTCTACCCCATAATATGGGGTGTCTTGGGATAGGCCTTTCATAAATATTGCGGGTTTGTGAAACAATTTTGCGATTAAGCGATTCGTTTGATGGAGTCGCGGATATAACTAAATAGACTAGCAACTATTTCATCAACAGAGCTTGTAAACTGTATAACGCCCGTTTTTATGATGCAGATATATTTGCTTCATCAATCCTCAGATTTAACACCATCATCCGCCGCCTTAGCGCTTAGTCTGTTTATTGTATTCGTATTTTTTTTTGTTTCTTTTCGTTTGTTCCTTTCATAATTTCTTTGTGTAACGCCAACTAAAAACTAAACTTAACGTAAACTGTGTACCCACGTGTTATTTGTACTTTTAACTTGTGGTAACTTTAGTGGTTGATGTTGTAATATATTTTTTAGCTATTAGTTATATTGTACAGTCAGCGTCAAAAGTAACTGGTCACTTCAAGCTACTTTTTTACTTTATCGCATTAACACATTAGACAATCTTGTTTGACATTGCTTATGTGACAGTAAAGCGACAAGATATTTAAGTGATCAGTTTCTTTGACGCTGACTGTACCTACCGTTTGTTACCCTAATAAAATAAAAATAAAATAAAATAAAATCATTTATTCTGTAAGTAGGCCCTGTAGGCACTTTTACAAGTCTGAATCTACCATCTACCAGCGCTTCAAGAGACCATTGTTGAGAAGAAGCACCGCAAGAAACTCAACAGTAAGCCATTTTTTTTAAATAAAGAACTTATTACAATACTAAACATAAGCTATCTAATTTAAATGTCACAGGGATGTACAGGTCCCAGTAGTAATAATAATTAAATTAATAAAAATGTCAGGTTCAAATAATAATACAATTCCGGAGATGTAAAGAGTCTCCAAATGTCAAATTAAAATTAAATATAGGTAAGTAGGTAATTAAACAAAAAAACAAAACAACAAACACACACAAGGGAGATGTAGAAAGTCTCCACGGTCAATTTTGGAGATGTAAAGAGTCTCCAGATGTCAAATTAAAATAATAAGCATACAAGGAGATGTATATAGTCTCCACGGTCATTAATAATTGTACTACAAATAATTCAGTCCCAAGCATTGTCATCATTTATATAATCTTTAATACTATAATACGCTTTAGAAATTAGTTGACGTTTAACGTAACTCTTAAATTTATTTACTGATAAATGAGTAACTACCTGGGAGCTTATTATAGAACCTTATACAATTACCCATGAAAGAGTTTTTTATTTTGTGAAGCCGTGTAAAGGGCACTGCGAGCTTATGTTTATTCCTGGTATTAACATTATGTATGTCACAGTTCTTTCTAAAACTACCGATGTGTTTATGAACATGCATAATATTTTCATAAATATATTGACTGTATACGGTTAATATATTCGTTTCTTTGAACTTATCTCTAAGCGAGTCTCTATGACCCATCTTGTAAACAGCACGAATAGCCCTCTTCTGTAGAACAAAGATGCTGTTTACGTCAGCACCACTACCCCATAGTAAAATACCATATGACATAATACTATGGAAGTAACTAAAATAAACTAATCGAGCGGTTTTCAAGTCTATTATATTCCGAATTTTATTAACTGCAAAAACTGCAGAACTTAGTCTATTCGCTAATTTAGCCAGATGAGGACCCCATTGGAGTTTGGAGTCTAACGTTATTCCAAGAAATACTGTATCATTAACTAGGTCTAATCTATCATTTTTTATAGTTACAGTAGTTTGTCTATTTTTCACATTTGTAGTCATAAATTTAATACATTTAGTCTTTTCCTCATTCAGTAATAAATTATTAACACTGAACCAATCTACTACTTTTGATATAGCATTGTTTACATCGATATTAAACTCCTGTTGTCGTTTGACTTTAAATACGAGTGAGGTATCATCAGCAAACAATACTATATCATGTTTGTCCTTTATAAGGTATGGTAAATCATTTATGTAAATGAGGAACAAAAAAGGACCCAAAATTGAGCCCTGTGGTACGCCCATTTTGACCAAAGACCCAGGCGATCGTTTTCCATTCACGTCTACCCTTTGTATTCTCCCGTATAAGTACGTTTTTATTAAGTTTAGCGCAGTACTTCTAACTCCATAATGGTGTAGCTTCCTGACCAATGTGTCATGGTTAACGCAATCGAAGGCCTTGGACAAATCACAGAAAATACCTAAGGCATCATGTGACCCCTCCCAGGGTTCAAAAATATGTTTAATTAACTCAACACCAGCTTCGGTTGTCGAGCGACACCGAGTAAAACCAACAAACATTCAAACATTAAAACATAAGCTAGTATTTATACAGTGTAGTACCTATTTAAACATGCATATTAAAGTATAAAAACGTTTAAACAGAATTACATAATTGGAAGAGCTTACATACATACATACATACCTTCACGCCTTCATTCCCAGAGTGGGGTAGGCAGAGCTACAGAATTACCAACAACTACAAAAACTTGTTGATAACTCTGTAACCACAATTTGCACATTTAGGCTAAGATGTTTAACAGTGTATATTAGTGACAGGTAATTATATTAGAGCTTATTGGTTTAAAATATTATTATGGGGTGACGAGAACGAATCCAACCGTTATATGATGATAAACTATCTTTAATATCGAAGATAGCATGTTTGCAAAAAAAGGGGCTGCGTAATTAAAAAAATGTATTTAGGGCTGTGTTCACTAACAATTAAACGGAAGGTTAGGTTTATCGGTTGTCAAATATATTGACTAACAGCTGATTGAGATTTAACCGTCTGTTAAATTGGTTGGTAATTTGGCCTTTAAATATTTAATAATTTGACAGCTTGTTTTATCCTTATTTTGGTATGGAGCATATCTCCGCTGTGAAAGAGCAACAAATTGGTAAGTATAGATAAACCAAACCGTGGTACAGTCGAGCCTTATAAGTAGTGGCACACTTTAGAATCTTGTCGCTTAACACACTTTAACAGATTAGTGCAGTCAGTCAAACATGACGTAAAAGTGACAAAGCAAAAGCGTGGAGATAATTATAAGGCCCACCATACCACGAGCAGGGAGATGACGATGAGAGAATGCCTTTTTTAATTTTGAAACAAATTAAAATAAACTTTATAGTCATTAGAATAAAGTATACCGCCGCCTTTGGAACGCCGGGTCACACGAGGTTATAAAAGAATCAGGCGACTCCATGGTTTTTAGATCCACGCTGTGCCACTGTTCTAGCCCTGAATATAAAAAAAATACCGCGACAGTTAAAAGAAGTGTATTAGTGGTTTTTATGCCTCTTCCATTAGATTTATCCTGCCTCTTAATATGCGTTGGCGGCATACGCGGCATCTGCATACAAATTGATCCAAGTCGGTATTTCATTAATCTGCGCAGACGCGGAACTGTAATGCGACTGAGCGGCTATTACGCAGCGGAATGTTATAAATAACTTGAGAAACTATAAAAAAGCCTACTTTCTTTACATATTCACATTATTTTAAAGAAAGAAAGAATGTTTTGAAGATAGTAAATGAGAGAAAATATAATGTACAAACTATTTAATGTAGAAGAGGAAACGATGGGACAGATGTTAAAATCAAATAATTATGTGTGTAACCTTCCGTGGTTTCACCTGATGGTTCCAACGGAAGACCAGCACTGAGTATGGTTCTAACGGAAGACTAGCGCTGACTTTAATACCAGCATTACGCTGAGTTGGAACCATTAAATTTCGTGACTACTTTCTTCTTGTATGTACGTGTTAATCTGTTCTTTCTCTCTTTCTAAAGAAGAAACTGACGTGCCATATCAGGGTGTCCCAACAGGCAGCCCGTCGTATCACCTAATGATGGTTTGTCCTCACAATTGTTTGTGCTAAAACATTTTCGAATAAAAAGGTTTATCCCTTTACACCCGAGCTATTCAGACAGTGAAATTTTCAAGTAGGTATATAATATTTTTTTTTAAATATTGGAGTTCAAATTTTCTTATTTTTTTTACACGGTTCATATTCAATTAGAAAAAAGCCTTACAATCGTGTAATTTTTTTATTTTATTTTACACAAGTTATTTGCCTTCGGCTACTGAACGCATCATAGAGTATTTATAATATGTGTGTAGATAAAGTAATGTATGCAACTGTACATAATTAGGCCTTAAAAAACTCGTGTGATGTTATTATGAAACTCGCCTTCGGCTCGTTTCACAAAACCACACTCGTGTTTTAAGGACCCTCTTTATGTACCAGTTACATAAAATACTATGTATTATTCACTACAAAAAAAACAAAACACAGGGAAATATGCACAAAGGAATGTAGCCACTCTAGATTTAGTTATCCTTTATATTCAATACGACTACTTACTCAAATGACGTATCACACGACTATTAATAATTCTTACCACGAATCAATAGTCGTCAATAGCAATCAAGGAAGCGATCGATTGCCCATTGCGCCTTAAAATGATCATCATTTTCCTCCTGACGTCATTCCCCGTCCACTCACACGCCCAAGCAGTCGCAAATCAAATGATGATTGAAAAATGTGGTGGAGGTTCTTAACTTTCTGCATACTTGTTCTTTTCATCCTGTTTGTTGTTCTGAGCTGCATCCACGGCCGGCCAGTCACCCAATTATTCTTCCAACGTTGCTGCGAGGAGGAAATTGAGAATCACCAAACTATCTACGAGAATTTTGGGACGAATTTCTTCATGAGAGAACGACTGGTTGCGGAATTCAGAAATGATACTGACGTTATTGAGCCCAACGATGATGTTGTTGAAATGGTTGCTGCTATGAGTGATATACTGAACGTTCATGATCCAAAATCAAGAGTCAACATTGAAGATTATGAAAATGATCCTGTTATTGATACTCAAGAAACAACGGGGGGTGATTTTTCTACGACAGAAACGAGTGAAAGTGACGACTTAAGTGTTATAAAGGACTCAAGTGAAACAGAAATGACAACGGAAGGAAACAGGAATAGGAGACCGAAACTATTGTGACTGAATAATGTGACGTGTCTTCATACCAAAGGTTATCAATAATTAACGTAAGTAATTTTAAGTTAAAAAAAAGTGTATCATATTAAAAACAAAAGTAAGGATGTATTGTTGTTTTAATGTTTATCATCAACGTTCTAATTTAATACTTCGCTAAATCAAATAAACAGAGACGTTAAAATATTCAAAAAAAGAAAGCGGTTCTGCAAAACGTGGTTGCAGAATTATCAACAACTTATTTAAGAGTGCTTGGTAATTCTGTAGCTCTGCCTACCCCACTCTGGGAATGAAGGCGTGAGTTTATGTATGTATGTATGTAGAAAGCGGTTTGCTTAGAAACTATTAATTAATTATATCAATTTTATTGGTTTAGTTTAACAACTTTCGTTTGATTAACACTTAGTTTTTCATTAAAAAAAAAAAACACCAAACAAGAAACAAATAACACAATATAATAAGAAAAATGATTAAAATCAGAACTACAAATCTTTTACCAATAGAATTGCGAACAAAAACGATTGTTTTCTCGTTTCGCTTCCCACATACTTTTCTAGAACAATAACTCGTCATAATGAGTTTGTAATTAAAATTCCTGGAAATTGTAGACATTTTATACGTCATTGATGACGATTTAGTTATGAGCAAATTACAGGTATTTCCGTAAACATGTTTCCAGCAAGTCTCAACAACGACGGTACAAATTGTCGCTCAGGGTCTTGATTTTCTTATTGGTAAAACCACTAACTCTTATTTACATGACAGATGGCGGTCGAGTTTAAAATAATACGTGTCAAAAGCAATGTTGTTTTACTGACAAGGAAAGGTACCCAACTGTCTGGCTCTGATTTGATTTATTTTTAATATGTTAGAGAGTAGTCTAAAATAATGGACACGTACTTTTTTTAGCTGCCCAAACTTAACCTTGTAACGAGGTTGTTACAACCTCTTTTGTTTGAGTTCCTGGCCACTATCACATTTCGATCTAAATCTTCCAAATTCAAATTCATTAGATTCTATTCCGCTATCGATCCTATTCGGAGAAATTGTCCTCCAAAGTACTAAAAAGTGACCAAAACCTTTAAGTTCTGTAAAGAGTTTTGTTAAAAAGCAAGTTGCTAGTTAAATACTGGCTTGATTATATGTAAGAGACCATGTAAAAATTATGGATCCGTGTTTCGTTATTTTGGCTCAAACTTATATTTTACAAAAAAAAGAGAAGCGAGTGAAACCATGAGAAGTATGAAACATTGAAGGTGTTTTATTTTTGTCGGAGCCGGACAGTTTGGTACCTTTCCTTGTGAGTACAATAATATAAAATAGGCTTAGTACATCTCTAACAAATTAGAATTTTAGAAAGGGATACATTAAGACATGATGGAGATCTAGCCTTATGCCATTCGGGCTTGCCTTATGCGCAAAATAGACTTGCATTAGAAATTTCAAAAGTTAATCGCTGTCTTACTTCTTTAGTGCTATTAAAGCCAGATGCACAATTTTGTTGTCTTTTTCCCACTTTAAAGTTAGAGTAAGACAGCTTCAACTTTTAACTAGTATAAACCTCATAAAAACCGACAACAATAGCACTTTATGCTGTATTTTTTACATTTCCCCGTCTTAATGAATTATAGGTACGTTATATCAGCCTAGGCACAGTTTTGATAGGATCATCATTTAAAAAAAAAGGCTTGTTTTACGTCTTTGGTGAAGTTATTAATACAAAATTACCCATCTTCGAAGGACAGTTAAGTGAAAAGAAATTACCAATTTATTATTATATTTTTTACGTGGTGTAGGCCCGTTTTCTGTCTTGTTTACGAATCATTATTTATAAGAAACCTTAATGAAGCTTAGTACGAAGTTTATCAACAAAATACTTAAGATTAATCACTGTTACAAATTGACCGGTTTTTTAACATTTTACGGTTTTTTCGTAAATAAACTTCAAACTGGGATCGTATTATCAACTTTTAGACCTACCATATGACAGTAATGGCAGCGGCAGTGTGTGTTGCCAGTGATTAGCTACGGATCCGAGACGTGGACGCTAACAATGGGCCTCATAAGAAAGCTCAAGGTCACTCAGAGGGCTATGGAGAGGGCTATGCTCAGGATTTCTCTGCGTGATAGAATCAGAAATGATGATATCCGCAGGAGAACTAAGGTTACCGACATAGCCCGAAGAATAGCTAAACTGAAGTGGCAGTGGGCGGGGCACATCGCACGCAGGACTGATGGCCGATGGGGTCAGAAGGTTCTTGAGTGGCGTCCGCGGACCGGGACACGAGTTGTAGGTAGGCCTCCAACAAGATGGAGTGACGACCTTGTAAGGATCGCGGGAACGCGGTGGATGCGAAAAGCACAAGACCGGTCTGAGTGGAGAGCCTTGGGGGAGGCCTATGTCCAGCAGTGGACGTCTTTCGGCTGACATGATGATGATGAATGGCGGCAGAGTTAAAAACAATACGACAAACGCAATATTTTTTAAACGTCGTAGATTAGAGGCCTTGGGGGGTTATCATTACTATGCAGTTAATTTTATGATGAGGGTAAAAGACAGAGCTATAGCAGTTATATAACTCTGTCCTTTCCTCGCAGCGTAAACTGAACTACATAGCTATGTCATAATAACCCTGGTCTGGGTTTGATACGTCTTTGTTTGTCATTTATCTTTCAATTAATATCAATCTGTTTATGCATGCATAATTATGCACATTGCATTATTGCATCACGCTATAATCCCAGTAGTTCCGCCCGATGGCCGACGTATTGAACAGGCTCAGTTTAATGATCTGGTTTAATACAAGGCTAAAGAGGGCTCTAATTATGCCTGAAACCGAATGGTAGTAACGATATCGTAAACTGTAAGTTTTGGTATCTTAAGCATTTCCAACAATATGGCACATGTGAGTAAGACAAGCTAAGTATATAAAAAAAAGCGAGGAGAGATAGTATAAATGTAATTATGTCCCGAAATATATGTGTTAAAAAAAGAATGTGAATTTGGGCAACAAAAATGGACTTCGTAAACAAATACCTATTTTGAGACATTGATTCTGCCTTTTCCTAATTTAGCAAAGTTAAATAAAGATTAAACAGTATTTAAAAAATGCCAAGTGCGCGTTGATACACTTTGGGTTTAATTTAAACATTTGTTTTGCGTAATAGTGAACTATTAAACGCAGATTTCCGTGAGATCCAACAATCCAAATTGAATAAAATGCATCCACAATCTGTGTGTTACCAAAATTTACATGCTTTGGTAGCAAAGAAGGAACTACGAAAACCAATATTTTGAAACATTGTTTGAGCCTTAAAACAGTATATTTCACTGCTTATGCTCTTAAAAGGTTGCTTTAGTCTCCATAAATCGGGACTAAAGCTCCTTATTAATCTCTAGGGATTAAAGAAAAAAAGAAAACTTTTTTACATACCTATTTGTTAAATATTTTAATTTTATATAGAACTTCGTTTTTTTCAACGCATTCAAAGTGAAAAGTAGACTGTTTAACGCGAGACTAAACCACCATGATGACACTCGAACTATAGCCACTCTCGCTCGCTCATGCGTCATTCATCATTCATTCATCATTATGAATGTCATTATGGCTTGTTTTAGTCTCTTGTTGAACAATCTTTGGGTTTAATTTAAACCTTCTTTTGCGTAATAGTCAACCATTAAGCGAATGTTCCCGTGACGTCCAACACTCCAAATTAATTAAAATGCACCCACAATCTTCGAGCTCAAGCGTCAAGGGCAATGGAGTAGTTCTACAAACAAGATAAATCATTATTTATTTGTCAGTCTTGACTGGAGTCGCGAATTTGAGGGAACACTATTACACTATTACAGAATCGGATTTTGGCGTGTTGGTCATTTCACGTGTTGGTCATTTCGCAATTGGTCATTTTGCGTATTCATGATGATATTTTCATTAGTCATTATGCGTATTGGTCAATGTGCCTCTAAAGGATATTTAATTTGAAGTTATTTCGTTAATATGTATGACGGAGCGTGTGGTTTGGGAATGAGTAGACATACTATTTAGTTATGGTCCTGCTCACTCTGACGTAACTCGGGCACAGGGACCTTAAAATCAGTTTGGAGTTGGACGTTACGCTTGCTCCGTCACTTTCCCTCGACTTTGGTACCATTGGCGAGTGAAAGGAACGGAGTATCCATTAGCACTACTGTGGTGTTTGAGACTAGGATCCCGGACGTGCGTCGCCATGTTTGACACTCTTGTTCTAGACTTCGCTTGGGTAACTGGGTCGTGAAGCATGGTACGCCGAGAGCGTAAGACCTTTGCATCTGGCCATTGTACCATGTGCCCCTGGAACGTCTGCAGAGAGGATTTCTTATCAAGTGCCTGTTTTTCGATAATTAAACAACCATTTGTGAAATATCTAGAAAAGGCCTTTGGTTCTACTTGCCTGACTATCCCAGCCCACACCTAAGATCGACCATCATGACGTCCCCTCTACCAAATGGAGAGGAAAGAGCCAACTTGTATATTATGTATGTAAACACTTTATTGTATAAAACACAGAAATCCAAATTAATATTTACAGAATAGAAAATACAAAGGGATCTCTTCCAGCTATCCTTTCTGTAGAAGGTCTGTAGAAGTTCAACAGTTAAAGTCTATGATAGAAAGTTTGGGACGAGGCCTTTGTACAGTCTAGGGCATTTTGATCGTTATATACGGTAACAACGGAGCTAAATTGTTTTTAAAAACTAAAATGACACAATATAGTTTCTCATTTACAATAAAATAAGATTTTCATTGCTTAGAAAAAATACGCGAGAGGAGAAGATAACTCTATTTTCCATAAATTCCACACCATAAATAACATAGGAAACACATTTCAGATCGAAAGTGTAACCTAAAAAAAGTAAACGTACAAGTTACAATCTCTCATTAGTCCAAAACTCCCGTAATAATCCGTGGTCCCAACACTTCCACAATTATCCATATCAAATTTTCCTTATTAATTATCTTATAATTTGATTAACCGTGGAATCACCCGCGCCAAAACATTAACAAAGACCCAGTCGTTCCCCAAATCTCCGCGGATATTGAAGATTTATATCTCAAGGACCCGGGCCATTAGTTCTGAATGGCAGATTTACTCTGCCCCGGGGGCTGGTCTCACTTAGAACCGGGTATCCGAGCTTAAATTGGAACAAAGTTTAAAGTGCACTTAATTTTTTTCATTTTTTTTATGCCAATTTGTTGTGTAATGTTTAAGTGTGGCTGCAGTTACGAGGGTGCATTGAAAAGTTCTGAGCCTAAGGTTGAATATAATAAAAAAAAAATAAAAAAAAAATGGCAGGTCAAAGTGCCATATTTAGTCGCCATTATGCACTATCTTTTGTTTTTTTCCTGTCACAATTTTACATTTTATGCTGGAACTGCTACATAAGGTTACTGATTTTTCAAGTAATGGATAAAATTGAGCACCGTTCTGTCAAAAATATTTGCAAAAAAAGGGGTTAACACCAAAAAAAATATTTGAAGATATGAATCAAACATTAGGGCAATCTGCTCCATCGTATGCTACCATAAAAAGATGGGTAGCTGGTTTCAAACGTGGCCGGGAGACTGTTCAAGACGAGCCTAGGAGTGGGCGGCCGATGACGGCTACTACGGATGAAAATGTCAATAAAATATTAGATGCGATAATGAAGGATAGGCGATTGAAGATTGTGGAGATAGCGGAAGCAATGGGTATTTCTTATGAGCGGGCACAGAACATCATCACCGATGTTTTTGGATTTTCTAAGGTGTCAACCAGGTGGGTGCCTAGACTGCTTTCAGTCGAGAACAAACGAGTACGTGTTACAATTTCCCAAGATTGTTTATGTATGTTTCAACGTGACTCCGACGATTTTTTCAATCGTTTTATAACTATGGACGAGACATGGGTCCACCACAGTACACCAGAATCGAAAGAACAATCCAGGCAATGGAAAAGACCAGGTTCACTACGACCCAAAAAAGCCAAGGTCATTTTGTCAGCTAATAAGGTAATGGCCTCAGTTTTCTGGGATTGCAGGGGGGTTATCATGAATATCATGATAGACTATCTCGAAAAGGGCAAAGCAATAAATTCGGACTACTATTGTGCTCTTTTACGTCGTCTGCGTGAGGAAATTAAAATAAAGAGACCTGGAATGCTGTCGAAAAAAGTACTGTTTCACCAAGACAACGCTCGCGTTCACACTTCGGCGAAATCAATGGCACAAATATATGATTGTGGATTTGTAGTGCTGCCGCATCCCCTTTACTCGCCTGATCTAGCTCCTTCCGATTATCATCACTTCCCAAACCTCAAAAAACACTTGGGAGGACAAATATTTTCGACAAATATGGAGGTACAAGAAGCAGTAGACTCATATTTTAACGACCTCAGCGATTCTTTTTTTTTTGATGGGATAATGAAGTTGGAGGCGAGGTGGACTAAGTGCATTGACCTTCATGGAGAATATGTCGAAAAATAAAATTGTTATAAAAAGTGAGCCCGTTATTTTTTTTACCAGGCTCAGAACTTTTCAATCCACCCTCGTATTTAAGCTTCTTTATTAAAATCGTTGTGAAGTTCCAATATTACTGGCCTAGAGCTTATTTTGGGACTAGGTCAATTTGAGGGGTACCTATTATTGTATCGTATAAGTATACGAGTATCATTACGCAGATTTTTCATTTCATCGAAAATTTCTCACCGAGTGTGTAAATTTTTAGGATTCCGTACAAAATGTGAAAAATTGGATCCTTTATAGGATCACTCGTGCGTCTGTCTGTCTGTCCCCCTGTCACAGGTAATTTTCTTCGAAACTACTGGACCGATTGAGCTGAAATTTGGTCCAATTATGTAAGTTAATGATCCGAACACATGTGTGCTAAATAAATTAATATTGTTTTTAAATAAGGGTAATTTTCGGGGGACAAATTAGGAAATAAAAAAAAATAATTGCAAACCTTACTGTGTCACATAATATATCATATGAAAGGGTTCGTTATAAGGATCTAAATAAATAAATATCAGGGAACAATGTCACACCAATTGACCTAGTCCCAATTTAAGCTCTAGGCTTGTACTATGGGTACTAGACAACGATATAAATACTTATATAGAGAAATATATACTTAAATACATAGTAAACATCCATGACTCAGGAACAAATATTCGCGCTCATCACACAAATATCTGCCCTTACCGGGATTTGAACCCAGGACCGCTAGCTTCGTAGGCAGGGTCACTACCAACTAGGCCAGCGCGTCGTCAATAGATCTCAAATATATTTTTATTATTATTTTAAAATAAATAGTTTTGATTGAATTCATGAAAGAAGACGAAAATTGACCATTCCCCCGATCTCTGAAATATGATAGTTCATTGCAGCTTGTACATTTACAGAAAAACGTATAAGAATTCCATCAAAAAAAAAACGTATACACGGAACCCTCTTCACGCGAGTTCAACTCGCACTTGGCCGTTTTTTTTTTTTAGTTATGTACATCCCTAACCTAACCTAGGTAACGAATGTTAAGGATGTCCTGAAAACATCATGGTTTCAAAAGAAAATTGCGTTTGATGAAATTAAATTCGATGAAATGATGGGTAAGCATATTGAGTAATTGTAGCCGAAAAAACTAGCTTATCTTTTCCACTACCTTTATAAAATAAAGACAAACAAAAAACATACACCTACATTCCCATTTATAATATAAGTAAAAAAGGTAAGAGTTTTTTTAAATAGGGTATGTATGTATTGTAACATTTGCAGTGATCTATAAAACTTAATTAAGATGCGTTCTGCAGCGGTCAAACTCGTTATACTCGTATATTAGTTAACTACAGTAACTAATTGTATCTAATTGCACAAACGATCATTAGCGTAACAATGTCCCCTTAGGAAATCTTCTGTCACTTTCTAATTCGCCAAGGATAATTGGTGAAAAAAAAAGTCATCATTATCATCATCATCATCAAACAAAATGGAAACAAACCCAAATAGGGGAAAGTAGGGTAATTGGGAACACTTAAATTCTAACGCTCAAAAGTAATAGAAAAATGACACAGACATAATCATCTTTAATTGCAACATAAACTTTACTTATCTATGTATTATTGAAAATGTGAACGAAAACAAAAAACATTACCGTTCCTTTTTACCCGATACCCTATGGGGTAATTGAGATCATCCCATGGGGGAACTAGGAACAGTATGGGGTAATTAGGAACGACAACTAAATCTATATAAATCCTCTACAATTTCTTTCTGCATGGCGAAGATCTTCTATTTGATATTTAGGTTCAGTCTTTCTTATGTATTTTCGCGGCATCTAAAACAATTTGTGACATTGAATCATTTTTACATAATCAATCAGTAGTACTAGGGGTAAATAGGAACGCAAGGGGTAATTAGGAACGGTCCCAATTACCCACCTGATGTCATTCCCAATTACCCGAAGTAATCAATATGAATCAAAAATGGCCGCCAACCTCGACAGTATTTTTGGTGAACATCGAACCACGTGGGCTTTGAAAACAGATAGTACGTGCGTGCTAGTAAATAAATATGCTGCCTTGGAACTTAAAAATATGATATTTACAACTATTATAACACAAGACAAAAATTATATCAAAAATGCAAGAAATATTGTTCGACTCACCGTGACAGCGTGCGCGCGGCCTTTCCGTCTCACTGTCGTGTACGCACTGAGGGGCGCTGCAAACGTCCTATGAACAGGTGCGGGACGGTGTAGTGCGGGGGGAAGTATTACTTAGCTAGCTGTTCCCAATTACCCGGTGTTCTCAATTACCCTACTTTCCCCTATGTATGTAGTTAGTTCCTTATAACATTTACATTACATTACACAAACACACATTTTTTATATTTTATTCTTGACATTTTATGACTGTAGAATTTGAGCTATATTTCTTTTGTTTTATTACTGTTTTATATATATATATATATTGCCGTGTGGTTGCCGGCTTAGAATTGTGCCACTCCATGTCTTCCAGTGGAAGTCATAAGAGGCGACTAAAGGAAAAAAGGCTTGTAATACTATTAGGCGATAGGCGTGTTACCTGTCACTAATATACACTGTTAAACATCTTAGCCTAATTGTGCAAATTGTGGTTACAGAGTTATCGACAAGTTTTTACAGTTGTTGGTAATTCTGTAGCTCTGCCTACCTCACTCTGGGAATGAAGGCGTGAAGGTATGTATGTGTGTGTATATCTTGAAATATGCCAATCTCGGTTTTGATTACGACCCTATTTTTACTCGTCCCTTTTCATTCCGTGGACAGATTGTCAGCTCCAAATTCCGTCTTATTCAAGTCCTAAAAAGGCCACATACCCGATCCACTGGCAAAGATTACAACGTACGCCGCTCCTTCTGATAAGCCAAATTACAATCGGCCTTAAAGCCCAACCCCATTAAATTTATTGTTGATTAACAATAAATAGTAGCCTATTGTTCGTTAAGTAAATATATATGTGGAGTTATGATATATTTTATTTACAGTCCGAAACAGAAATACTGTGGTGGCCACATAATTAAAAACACTTGTAAAATTGCTTAATATCTTTTTTTTATGGCATAGGAAGGCAAACGAGCACATAGGCCACCTGATGGTAAGTGGAAACCGTGACGCATAGACATTCGCATTTACAATGTTAATGGATAGGATGGTGGTACCAACCCGGATAGACCCTGGACAAGGTATGTATGTATGTATGTATGTAAAATAAATCATTAATCATTAATCGAATAATGCAACAAATCAAAAAGCACTGAATTATAATACAATACAATACAATACAAATACTCTTTATTGAACACCAAAAGAAAACAAAACACGGAACAGTACATTTTAACTATAGGTATACAACAGGCGGTCTTACCGCTAAATAGCGATCTCTTCCAGACAACCTTGGACAGAGAAATAATAAAAACAAAAATACATGGCAGGCGGTGTAAACTAAATTATTCCGAACTCAAACTAAAGTACAAGAAACACTTCTGTTATTGTAAAAACTACTTACACAAATATAAACTACATATAAATATACACATAAACAAAGTAAATTAGTTAATAAATACATACTAAATACACGTTAAATACATACTATTATACAACTATAATATATATATACATACTCTAGAAATCAGCCAAACAAAGATAACACACGAGGTCGTAGGATGGTAAAAATAAAAGTAAAGGAAATCATAGAAAAACTACGGAAGCGATAAATAATAGTCCTTTAGCTTGCTTTTAAAAATTAAAATAGACTGAGCACGCCTTACTTCTGTAGGTAAAGCGTTCCATAATGTGCTTGTGCATTCCGTTATAATGTGCTTTGGTTAAACTAATGTACAATAAACAATAACTAAACTGCTGTTAAAAATGGAAATTTTATTAGGTATTTGGAACACTGATGTGTCTACACAATTAATTTCAAATATAACTTGTAGGTCTTTTCGTAAAGCGTGTGTACAGATGTAGTACATAATTGTTCTCCATCTGTATTTTCACGGAAACATACAAACTTCTTGCTATTTCAGTCGGTCACGGTACAAAAGTACCGAGGTTGACTGAAGCAGCATGACAAATACGAACGTTTCCGAGAAAATACGACTAAAAACCATTAAGCACTACATCTACACCCTTGACCTCTTTTCAAACCTTCATAAAATGGAAGGTTCATTTTTAACAGATGTAATCTACATGTTTTTAAACCTTATTTTATTATTTATTGATAAGTATAACTAACAATAAAACTAAACTATAACTTTTTAATCTTTCTGTGTGCAGAAATCATAAAGTAAGCATAGGATTAACAAATTACCTCTTTGGGAATGAAGAACAGCTAATCGTTTCCAAAACGAGGTATGGTGTGTGAGCTCTTAGAAAGTGCTTCGGGTTTGTAGTTCTCTCTCGCTCACTCTGAATAAGAGCGTATGAAAGCGGGTGGAGACACGTACAAGCACGAAGCAGTATTTTGTTTGACAAACCAGTACCCTTACCATGAGTTACAATTACCGTACTCGCTAGCGCGTCGAATGCTCTGTCCCTCGCAGACCTCGCAGTATTCTTTTAGAGTGCGAGAGACAGAGAATTCGACTCACTAGCCAATACGGTAATTGTAACGCATGGTAAGGTTACTGAAGTCGTAGCCAAGATGCAAATGCTGCTAACTTTTGTTTTCTATTGGTTTGAAATGTATGGAGTTGGCATAGAGATTGACATGATCTGTCATCAGCACAACAAAATGTATAGAATAGGCCACCGCCTCTTAGTTCAAGGCGATAAAATAAAAATCGTAGTTGACCTGTTATGGGATTGCTTTTAACTCAGCCGCTATTACTGTCAAGTAAATAAAAGAGATATCAAAACTTTGACGATACGATAATCGGTCAAAAACGATTTGGTATTTACTGTCAAATTCAAAATTTCTAAATTCAAAATATTTATTCAGTAAATTGGCCACATGCGGGCTCTTTTACACGTCGGTAATGTACAGTGAATCTACCAGCGCTTCGGAGAAGACAATCATTGCGTAGAAGAAGCGCCGCAAGAAACTCAAGCAGAAGGTAATTTTTTCAATCATAGAAAACATAATTATACTTAAAAGTAAGTTACATTATGTAATAATAAGGTAATAAAGTAATAAACAATAAATTCTTAAAACTAGCAAAAATAAAATTATTACAAATGTAAGGTCAACGAACATTAACATAAAATAAAATAATGACTACCTATGAGAATAACACGACGAGGTCTCTACGTCAAAAGCCATATAACTAGGATAATAAATTGAACAAAAAGTCCTTGCAAACGTGAACAGACCGGACCCCACAAACAGCACCCGTTTACGAGTATGACGCGTATCTCAGCCATCGCCTCTCTCACCATGTTATCGGGAAAGTGGCGACCCGATCAACGACGCCGCCATAAGCAAAGACCCTTGAGCGAGCATGACATGCTCAAGCTGCCGGACAATAACAGTAATATTGTGGGAAATAGCTGTCCGGCGAGAAACATCACAGTGTGTTTTCATTTAAAAACTTCTTGTACACACAAAAATGTGTTGAATAGAGGCTCTTGACACGATTTTAGTCTGTTGAAAACGCTTCCAAAGCACCAACAGTCGCTATTGTAAGGCCTTAATCCATCGGAGTAGCAATAAAATACACGTAAATAGGTAGCCTATAAAATGTACCCATCACAGAACGTAATTTTCAATATTGTCATATACGCAAAGAGCTATCATTTATGGTAGAGAGTAGGTTAACTCGAAACGCTCTTGAAATATTATACGAGATGTTTCTAGAGTATGCCAGTTACATTGTCAGGTCTCATATAAATCTTACTTTCCGTGACTGATTCAGGTAGGTAATAAATATTATATTTCGTGCTCCGCGTGTAGGTGCGTGGCGGACGTCAAAAATATTATTTTTTCCTTAAAGGTATTTTAGGTTAGACCTTTGTTGGGGTATAATGTTATTTTTTAATAGAACGAAATAAGTAGCTTGAACTTTGCGTATCGTATCTCGTAGTTACAAATAGATTAATCTAGCAAATGATAATCATAAGGATTGACCACACCAAAACAAAAAAAACGCTACCGCAACGCATTCTGTAGCCACTTCTGCGTTCATAGACTTATTACAGTCTGTGAGCACTTAAAAGAGGCTTCGGTTTAGTAATTATCTCTCACTCGCTCTTATTAAGATCGTATGAGAGCGAGTGAGAGAGAAGTACTAAACCGAAGCCTCTTCTAAGTGCTCACAGACTGTATACTCACTCGCTCTTAATAAGATCGTATGAGAGCGAGTGAGAGAGAAGTACTAAACCGAAGCCTCTTCTAAGTGCTCACAGACTGTATACTCACTCGCTCTTATTAAGATCGTATGAGAGCGAGTGAGAGAGAAGTACTAAACCGAAGCCTCTTCTAAGTGCTCACAGACTGTATACTCACTCGCTCTTATTAAGATCGTATGAGAGCGAGTGAGAGAGAAGTACTAAACCGAAGCCTCTTCTAAGTGCTCACAGACTGTATACTCACTCGCTCTTAATAAGATCGTATGAGAGCGAGTGAGAGAGAAGTACTAAACCGAAGCCTCTTCTAAGTGCTCACAGACTGTATACTCATTCGCTCTTATTAAGATCGTATGAGAGCGAGTGAGAGAGAAGTACTAAACCGAAGCCTCTTCTAAGTGCTCACAGACTGTATACTCACTCGCTCTTATTAAGATCGTATGAGAGCGAGTGAGAGAGAAGTACTAAACCGAAGCCTCTTCTAAGTGCTCACAGACTGTATACTCACTCGCTCTTAATAAGATCGTATGAGAGCGAGTGAGAGAGTACTAAACCGAAGCCTCTTCTAAGTGCTCACAGACTGTATACTCACTCGCTCTTATTAAGATCGTATGAGAGCGAGTGAGAGAGAAGTACTAAACCGAAGCCTCTTCTAAGTGCTCACAGACTGTATACTCACTCGCTCTTATTAAGATCGTATGAGAGCGAGTGAGAGAGAAGTACTAAACCGAAGCCTCTTCTAAGTGCTCACAGACTGTATACTCACTCGCTCTTATTAAGATCGTATGAGAGCGAGTGAGAGAGAAGTACTAAACCGAAGCCTCTTCTAAGTGCTCACAGACTGTATACTCACTCGCTCTTATTAAGATCGTATGAGAGCGAGTGAGAGAGAAGTACTAAACCGAAGCCTCTTCTAAGTGCTCACAGACTGTACGTACATACTTGTTTGCTATCGACGGACAAGCAGGCACACAGCTCACCTGTGGTGCTATTCTCTCAAAAACGGCGTTCGGCTGTCGCACGAGTGAACGAGGCGCAGCTTATATAAACCGGTGAGTTAAAGTAGCCCCATCAGAGCGTCTCTCTCCCCCTTTAATTAAGAGCCATGCCCTTGTTGATGGAGTAATCGCCAACCGCTCCGCTCCTCCACCAACTGCTTGACTTTCTGGTAGGGCTCAAATCTAACCATCTGTTTTATTTGCTCAAAGTAATTTCTTCTAGGACTTCCTGAGCCTATAAGGGCTTCTGTTGATAATATCGAATATATAAGTCTGCCTAATTGAGAATGCACGCGCTAAAATGTGTTTTGTACGCTCTGACGGGACTACTTAAGCTCGCTGGTTTATATAAGCTGCGCCGCGTTCACTGGGTCACTCGTTAGGCTGACAGATCGCCGTTATTAAGAGAATAACACCCCTGATTGGAAGCTGTCAATATACACTTACGTCTCATATGGACTTGCCTCTAGAACAATTTTGGATAAATCAGTGTTGTCAATTATTTGAAATACAAAATGGCGAATTGTCCAGTTTTTAAATATGTAAGACAATGCTATTTAGAGCGACGTAGTCTGTAAGAAATCTGAAACATGGCGCTATTGTAGTTTACATATTTTCAGCATATTTAAATTTTGAGTACCTACTGTCGATCGGGGTTTCTTCTCAAATTGGTATAAACATAAATTATTATTGCTTTTGAAGTGTCATGGTATTGTTAAAAATTCCGCCCTTACAGTCAAGTAAATAACAGCTATCAAAACGTTGACAATGAGGAAACATACACATACATACGTACATACCTTCACGCCTGTAATCCCAGAGAGTGGGGTAGGCAGAGCTACAGAATTACAACTTCAAAAAGTTGTTGACAATTCAGTAACCACAATTTGCACAAATAGGCTAAGATATTTACCAGCGTATTAGTGACAGGTTGCAAGCCCATCGCCTAACAGTACTACAAGCCTATATTCCCTTAGTCGCCTCTTACGACATCCACGGGAAGACATGGAGTGGCACTAACTATTCTAACCCGGCAACCACACGGAAACACATCAACATAAATAATGTTTTACCGTGCAGAATCAACTTATAACTTTGACGACGCGCTGGCCTAGTTGGTAGTGAAGTGCCTGCCTACGAAGCTAGCCGTCCTAGTTTCAAATTCCTGTAAGGGCAGATATTTTGAGTGTTGAGCGCTCATATTTGTTTCTGAGTCATGGATGTTTTCTATGCATTTATGTATGTATTATCGCTGCTTATCGATGATAGTGTCGCATCACAAAATACTACGTTTTTGAGATAAGACCAACACGACGCGTGAAACATTCATAAGTTTATGATGACTAAGACACCCGTTACATTATCTCCAAAAACAGCCACGTGGCAGCACTGTGCCCTTATGCCATTGGTCCAATTGAGACGCCATATTGTGGGTAACAACGTCGGTACGCCAGTTGAGCCGCAAACATCGACAAAGAAGCTACGTTTTTATCATGACTAAAGGCATATCCCGAAATAATTCAGAAGAAGTTGCTGATTTTATGTGTAACAGTGATACATTACAAAAAAGTTTGTGCAATAGTGATTCATTTTTAGTTGCAACGTTATCATCGAGAAAGTAAGTACAGTTTTTTTGTAATATGTCAAAATAAACACTTAGTCATGAAAAAATAGTCGTTAAGGTACAGAATGTTTTCGGTATACGCCAATATTCAACATGTATTTGTAAATAAAATTGTGACCGATAACTTAAAAATTCTTTGTGCACGATACATTTTACAAAAAATAACTTGATCGGAAACCAAAATGTTACCTTATTACTGAAAAAATCTAAATAATATGTACATTAAATATTTCAAGAAGATTTTTTGTGCATGAAATTAATTTATTAAAACCTTTTATTTAGTTAATTTGTAAGTTAGTATTAAAGTATAACTATATTAAAATGTTGCTAGGCATTTCTTATTGGACATTGTATTGTTTTGTTATAAGAAAAAGTACAAACATTGAGTTTTTAAGACTGATTTTAAGAAGAATACTGGTCAGTGAGAATCTCCATTAATATTAAGAATATTATTATTATGTTTAATTGTGTAGTGATTCTTAAGAAAAATTATAAGGCTGATTTAATTGTCAATTATGTTCCAGTTTGATGTTTTAATCATCACCTAATTCTAGATACCATCTACTATTTCATTATTTTTTGGTTCTAAGAGAGATTTTATTACTTTCTTACAATTAAAATTAACGTTCTGTAGACTGTTTATAAGATAAAAATACATAGAGTAACGTAAGATTTTTTAATACTTTTAAGTAAGTATAAAATGTTTTCTTTGAATTTAATAATGTTTTTCTGCTGCACACTGCAAACCTACTGTGATACGTCAGTGAAGTACATACATACATACATACATAACTTCACGCCTGTCTCCCAATGGGGTAGGCAGAGACTAGGGAACGCCAGGTGCACCGATCTAAACATACCACTTTCGCTTCCTCTACATTCATCAATCTCTTCATGCACGTACGTCGGTTTCGGGTGCTTTTTATTTGGCCCTTATTTAGTACATCGCGAATCTGATCATCGTACGTCCGTCTAGGACGTCCCCTACCGACATCTCCGCTCACTCTCGCTCGCCATATATCTTTCGTAACCCTTCTTTCATCCATCCTTTCTAAATGACCAAACCATCTTAGCATACCCTGTTCTCGGATCTCGCTATTTCTTACCCTATCTATCATCCTAACTCCACACATACTTCTTAGAGCTCTCATTTCAACTGCATTAATCCGGCTTGCATTCTTCTTCTGCCATAGCCAAGATTCACTACCATACATTAATGTTGGGGTCAATACTCCCTGAACAATAGCAAGGCGAGCTTTGCTCGAAATGACCTTGCTTGTCAAGATTGAGTGTAACGCCCCGTTGATTACATTTCCCGCTTTTACACGTATTTCAATATCCCCGTCACATTTCCCATTTCTCGTAAACATAGAACCTAAATACACAAACTCATCAACTTGCTCCACTTTTTCATCACCAATCATTATTTGACATTCTGTAACAGTTTCATCCCTCTCCACAACCATCACTTTCGTCTTTTTAACATTCACTTTCATGTCTTTCCTTTTAAACGCCTCATTCATCAAAGTCACCATTTGTTGTAAGTTGTCCGCCGATGATGCAAGGAGAACTTGATCATCAGCATATAACAAAGTTTTAAAAACTAATTCATCCTTATTCCACAATCATACTCTCTCAGATCTGACAAACAACTGTCCATGAATAAGTTGAACAGCCAAGGAGACGCTACACAGCCCTGGCGAACGCCACGTTCGATACTAAACCAGTCCGTACACGTCTCATTTATCCTGACACAGGCACTCGAGTTATCATATAATGATTTGAGAGCCCGTATCAGAATACTGTCCACCCCATAAACAGAAAGAGTTGTCCAAAGTTCATCCCTCACCACTCTGTCATACGCCTTCTCTAAGTCAATAAAGGCACAGAAAACTTTTTGATGTTTGGCTATGGCTTTATCAACAATGCACCTTAAGGAGAAGACTTGATCTACACATCCCATCCCCTTTCGAAATCCCGCTTGCACATCCCAAATCTTACTTTTTGTTGCTAACATCACCCTTTCAATTAATACCTTTGCATACAATTTGCTTACGACACTCAGAAGGCTTATACCGCGATAACGTTTGCATTCCTGCTGTGATCCTTTACCTTTATACAGAGGCACAATCACGGCCTTTCCCCAGTCGTCTGGAACTCGACCGGACTGCCAGCACAGGTTAAATAGGAGGAACAGCAGGCTTGCTACAACGCCTCCACCCTCTTTGATCATTTCAGCAGATATCCTATCATACCCAGCAGCTTTACCCACTTTCATACTCTTTATCGCATTCATTATCTCTTCCATACAAATACTACTGTCACAAAATATTTCTTCACCAACATAAGTACTTCCATTACCTCCACTCTGCTCAAACAAACTCTCAAAATATCCCTTCCACTGATTCAACATTTCCACATCATCTCTAATAACATTTCCATTAGAATCCCTTATCACACCTATTTTTGAATCTCCTGCTTTGCCTCGAGCTGTTCTGACTAAATACCAGAATAACTTTACATTGGCTCGAAAGTTTGAGGAGAATTCCCGATCATACTTGCCCTAGCGTTTTTCTTTCTTTCGGTTAACTACATCTTTAGCTTTCTTTTTTAACAAAACATACTTTTGTTAAAAAAGAAAGAAGATATTAAATTAATATTTTTGGATATTGTATTGTTTTGTTATAAGAAGTACAAATATTTTGTTTTTAAGGCTGATTTTAATAAGAATACTGGTCAGTGAGAATCTCAATTAATATTTAGAATTTAATATTTTTAATGGTGTAATTAATGCGCAGCTTGTGTTGTCCCAGCCCCCCATTTATACTATACGGTAACATTATATACGGGGTTCGGTGCTCTTTCATACAATTTTATTAAGCTCTAACATAGTGTGAAATATTTATAAAAGTATTTTATATTGTGATAAAAAAGACTTATAGAAGAATTTAATAATGCTTTTAATTATTTCGTAAAATAAATACACTTAATGTTTTATATGTCGTTTCTTTTATACGTCAAATAAGGTAAATCATTGCTTTGTAAAGTAGAATAAAGAGGTGTGGGTTCACAAAATATGCCTTTATTTTTGACAAAGAATTAATATTTTTATAGACATAATTCGTATTTCCTCGGTGTTCTCCATGATTTATTGATATATTTTTAGGTATAAAACGATATACATCATTAGTCATCATAAAAATTAAAAGATACTAGGGTTTAACACGAAAGCACCGTTGTTGTCCAAAATATTACACGTATAATTTTGTAGTTTGACTACTTGTGTCCTTATGGCACATAATAACACAAAGGTTTTGAGAAGCATGTCAAATAGAGCTACAATTTGTAAGGATATTAAATTAGATAAGCATCTCTTGTATTTGATTTTTAGGTTTATAAATTCATTAGTAGGTGATATAATTACGACAAAAACAAGTGTATTTTTATCTTGTAAAGGTGAGAAGTTATTACAAAAAAAAAAAAATTTTTTTTAAATGGCTTTCCTGAAAAATATGCTTTTTTGAGTTATGCCTTTATCGTTGATAAGCAGCGATTTCTCTATATAAGTATTTATATCTTTGTCTTCTTCCCATAGTACAGTAGCTTAGTTTAGGACTAGGTCAATTTGGTGTGACATGGCATGGTCCCCTGATATTTATTATTATTATTTATTTTTATTTATTACTTAAGTGAGATAGATTTTTAAATTTTCTAGTTTCACCATTTGGCGTTTTAAAAACGCTTTCCCCACTATGTCCATGACCTCACAATATTTTCCAGACAGTATTGATCTAGTCTTTGTACAGCGGACGTAATGCTAATAGAATACAAATGAAGAGAACCAAAACCGTTTGCTTTGCATCGGGTTAGTCAATATGCTTATGGACTCAGTAGGTTTTGTGAGTCACGATACGAATGATAATATACAGACAATAGTTATTTTCACCTCAGCAGCTCAAACAAGCAGGTTTTGCTGCTTAAAAACAGTGAGCAAAATTCAATTTTGCTGCGTGAGAGAGTCAAAGTAGCTTTTTAATTATTTTTTTTAATTGCCGTGAGCAGTGCTGGGGCTACTCACAACATTCGAAAAAATTGAACTTCACTTTGTTCTGTCACTTTCACTTCGATAGGAAAAAAGCGAGAGATAGAAACAACTTGATTCGAAGTTCGATTTTCAAATTCCACACATAGTAGGCCCAAAAAGAAACGCACGTTCGGATACACACATAACCGTAAAATTGCAAATAAAACTATCTGTTAAAGTTTGAAATGTGTTTATTATAACTATTTTATACAGTAGGTACAATCATTTTTTTTATTTAATGTTTTGAAGACAAAATTAATGAAAAATAAGAAGTTTATCATGTATCTACATAATTTTGTTATCGTTTTAACAATCTTTAATTTCGTGACATAAACCGCGGGGGCAGTTTCAGAACGCATTTCAAAAATAGCGGGATTATTGTAGCCAATAGCCATAGACAAGGCCTAGTTAGGTTTTTTTTAAAGCCACAGACTACATAAAGCTGTATAAAGTTGTGTTTGCACTACGGCATTATCAAGTTGAGTGACAGGTTTTAGCTGCTTGTTTTTTGAGCTTGAGCTGTTTCTTGTTTGAGCTGATGAGGTGAAAATAATATTATTTGTATAGTTAGTGAAAGGAGATTGACAAAAGAGATAATTATACAGAGCGAAAGTCAGTGGAATGGTCAAAATGGGCTGCCGTAGGCGTACTTTTTTGAATCAAATCGAAAAGATACTGGAAAAGGGCCGAATCCCACGTGCTTGCCTGACTCGATGTATGAATGTGGAAGAAGCGAAAGAGATTAGCCATGATCGTAGCAGGTGGAAAGAAGTGGTCTCTGCCTACCGCTCTGGGAAACAAGCGTGATTTCATGTATGTATGGTTAGGAACAGAAGGTAACGGTTATTTTTAAACTTTCACGATTCTTTTTTTATTAATGGCGGTCCACCGCAATGTCAACTCCATACATGATAAGTCCATAAACAGAAAGGTTCAGGGGGGTTATTATGACATAACTATGCAGTTCAGTTTACGCTGAGAGAAAAGGACAGAGCTATATAATTGCTATCGCTCTGTCCCTTACACTTGCCGTAAAATGAACTGCTTACCTGTGTCATAATAACCCCCCAGGAAATATAGTTTGGCCGTGTGTTATCTAGTTACTTTGAGAACTTTCTAAATGCGTTAAGAATTACCGGACCTAACCGTAACCTGAACCTTTCAACCCACTGCGCTGTTTGATATTAACGAACAGATTTTAGTGAAGATTACAGACAGCCAATTCATATTTCCCGAACTATACTTGTTTTCATCTTGGCTATAAGTAGATATTTGATCATACTTACAAATAAAGTTGCCCAATTGTGCCATTTATTAAAATCATCCCGTACAAATATCACGGATAGCTAATAAAATACAACAAACGATATCGAAATCAAAACATGAATAGCAATATTAAAATGGAAATGCTATGCCAAATCGCGTAATCACGATTGATGCCCGTATGTGATTGTATCGGAAAACATTATACGCAATTTGAATACTAGGAAATCAGAGTTTAACATTAAACGAGTATAGTAATTAATTAGTCTTTTGAGTGCTTTTAAACACGTGACGTATAAAGAAAGTTGTTATAAGTTTAAATATCGTCGGCTTACTGC
Organism: Acleris emargana; assembly: GCA_927399475.2. NCBI lineage: Eukaryota > Metazoa > Arthropoda > Insecta > Lepidoptera > Tortricidae > Acleris > Acleris emargana. Next base: position 6,234,064 of record OV656858.1, read on the forward strand.
AAGAAGTCACTAATGGCATAAAGTCACTAAGTACAGGTACAGACGCAGGCGGGTTCGCCATGACTTACTCTTTCTAACGCACGAACCGATTTTTTCTTACGTTTAGTCATTTCGATGTTACAGCCGTGACATGAAGTCATTAACTTAACTTTTTGCTTTTTTGATTTGATGTAATTGGTTTTTGACCATTAGTTAGTTTAAACAAAACAAATTTTTAGTTTTTACTCTTTTTATATTGTTTAAATATTCACTTATGTTACTTATTAACTTTTAAAAATTAAACAATATGAATAGTGCTTATAAAGTATTTGAGCTAGAATTAATTATGTGCATGTAATTACTTTTAGCAAACCGTAAAACGAAAAAATAATGTTTTTATCATGCTTTAATGATTTTTAACAAAATTAGGATTGGATGCACATTACCAGTTTTAACTTAGTATAAAATAACTAAAGTACTTTATAAAGTTTAAAAACACTAGGAGACAGCATTAATGTCAATCCGAATGATTTATTAAAGTAATCAATGATAGTTATCGATTTTTGTAATGTACAATGGCATGTAAATCACGTTATTAAACTATGGTTAGTGACTTTAGACAAATAAGTTATATGAATTTAAATACCTTTAGTGAAATATTCTTGCAAAACATTTCATATTTTAACTCATTTCTACCTACGAGTACGTCTTGTTCTCGGGGGTAACTGGGGGAGGGGGGCGCGGGCGGGAGGCCCGCCACTTGTTCGGCCACCGCAATCGAAGTCATACCGTTGCGGCTGCGACCAGGGATGGATGTTGTGCGTGAAGTTGGTGATTTCTTACAAAATGAAGCGTAATAATATTACGTTTAAGGCAGGACGAGGATCTTTGATGTTAGAAAAGATTCTAAATAAAGAAAATGAAGATCACAGCGTAAGTACCTACTTATTGTCATTTAATTACTTATAATAAGATATGTGCAAATTGCTTATGACGTGAAGTGGTAGGTATTATGAAACCGCGATTAGTTTGGGATTGGAATAGCTGTCAATTCATATAAACTTTGACGTAAGTACATTGTAAAACTGCGTTACCCCCTAATCCCTTTCTAATCGCGGCTAGATAATAAGTAAGTACTTCATCATGACATCATCATGTCAGCCGAAAGACGTCCACTGCTGGACATAGGCCTCCCCCAAGGCTCTCCACTCAGACCGGTCTTGTGCTTTTCGCATCCACCGCTTTCCCGCGATCCTTACAAGGTCGTCACTCCATCTTGTTGAAGGCCTACCCACAGCTCGTGTCCCGGTCCGCGGAAGCCACTCAAGAACCTTCTGACCCCATCGGCCATCAGTCCTGCGTGCGATGTGACCCGCCCACTGCCGACTGCCGCTGGAGAGCTGCAGCACAGCCCATGTCTCGATCGAATCAAAGGCTTTCTCGTAGTCCACAAATGCAAGGCAAAGGGGGCGGTTATACTCTTCGGTCTTCTGTATAACCTGCCGCAACGCATGTATGTGGTCTACGGTACTATAGCCTTTTCGGAAACCGGCTTGTTCGGGAGGCTGGAAATCGTCAAACCTGCGCGCGAGACGATTTGTGATGACCCTCGAAAACAGCTTGTAAACATGGCTCAGAAGTGAGATGGGTCTATAGTTCTTCAACAAAGATTTGTCACCTTTCTTGAAGAAGAGAACCATCACACCTCTGTTCCATGCTCTCGGCGTTCTCCCTTCGTGGAGGACGGAGCTGAACAGCGTCTGAAGACCCCTAAGGATGGGTTTACCACCCGCCTTCAGGAGTTCAGCTGTAATTCCATCCTCACCTGAGGCTTTGCCATTCTTAAGCTGTTTGAGGGCCATACTAATCTCGTACAGGCTGACGTCGGGGAGATCTTCGGTATAGTGTCGGGTTAATCTAGCCCTCGGATCTTTAGCTAGATTTTCGACGGGTGTTCGGGTTGTCGTGTACAGCTGTCCATAAAACTTCTCAACTTCCGCCAATAGCTCAGGTTTGGATGAAATGACTCTGCCGTCGTCGGTCTTCAGCTTCACCAATTGGCTTTGGCCAACAGACATATCCCTGGCAAACACCTTAGAGCCTCTGTTGCGCTCAATAGCCTCTTCAATACTTTTAGTATTGAATCGGCGTATATCACGCTTCAGAGACTTCGAGATCTGTCTGTTGAGCTGCCGATAGCGACTAGCGTCATCAGAGGACTGCAGAATCATTTCGCGCCTCACCTCCATGAGCCTAAGGGTGGAGTCCGAGAGCTTCTTGGTTTTTGTACGGCGGATCTTGAAGAACTTAGACCGGACCGTTTGGACAGCTTCCACAAACCCGTCGTTGTAATCGTCCACGTCGCTACCAAGGCACTCGAAACGGTTTTGAAGTTCGAGCTCTCGGAGTTTTGGAGCTGAGCGGGTGCCGGGCGGAGCGTAGACTTCATCAGTCGAGACCTTTCAAGCTTGAACTGAATATTCAATGAGCCTCGTACCATACGGTGATCACTCCCGGTTTTAACCGCACTGATCACGGAGACATCATTGAATATGTGCTTTTTCGTCGTCATGATAAAGTCTATCTCATTCCTCGTTACACCATCAGGGCTCATACAGGTCCACCTCCTATGCTCACGGTTTCTGAAGAAGGAGTTCATCATATAGAGTCCCTCTTTCTCCATAAAACTGGCCAGTAGGTGGCCCCGGTGATTCCTATGCCCCACTCCAAACTTCCCCACTCTCTTCACCGTCTCGTTTGCCCAGCTTTGCGTTGAAGTCCCCCATAACAACCGTGAAGTGAGTTTTGGAGTTATGCATGGCTCTGGAAATATCCTCATACATAGCCTCCACCTCATCGTCGGAGTGTGTCGAGGTCGGAGCATATACCTGTATGACCTTCAACGAATATCGTTGGGTCATTCTGAGTACAAGGCACGCTACCCTGCTCGACACGCTCTCAATCTTCACCACGTTGTTCACGACGGACTTGTGGACGATAAACCCGACACCTCCCTGGGACTGGTGGTCGCCCTCCCGGAAATAGAGCAAGTTACCGGACTTCAGGGTTATCATGTCCTCTCCCTCTCTACGGACTTCTGACAACCCTATGATTCCCCATCGTAACCTGCTCAATTCCTCCTCCAGCTCCAGCAGCTTTTCGTCGGTCCGCAATGTTCGGCAGTTATATGTTGCCAGGGCCAAAGGTCGTCGTTTCTGGTAGCCGGGTCTCTGCCGGAGATTACCTGAAGCACCCCCTGCCCCGCCGTTACCATGGCCGCTACCGGAGCCAGGAATAGCGGGGCCGCCGGGGACTAGGAGTCTGGGCTGTTGTTGTACATTCATCATCATGTTGGTTTGATCAAGAACCGTTGGGGGGAAACATGCCGTAGTCGCCACGCTTGGCAGGCGGGTTGGCGACCGCAGTTATACCATGTAGTCCGCGGAGGACGCTGCTGCCCATCCTCCGGTTTATCCCTTAGTCGCCTCTTATGACACCCACGGGAAGAGATGGGGTGGTGCTATTCTCGGCCGGCACCCACGCGGCGCGTAGTACTGAAGTTGAATTTTTGAAACTGTTTATTCGTTGTTAATTAATAAATAATGTTCATAAAGTTTCTAAGGTAATAATTAAGACTGATGAAACCAAATTTTTCGTTTAAGACTATGTTTCCTGATTTAATTATGACAAAATAAAAAAATAACTAATTGTAAGTTCCCTTAAAGCGAGAATGACAAAAAGTCACTAATTACATATTTAGGCTTATAAAAAAGGTATTTGAAATTATCGTACAAAGATTTTAATTTGATTTGATAGTAAATATATAAAGCTAACCATTTTTGTTTAATTTTTAAATATAGAACCGACCCTTTAACAATAATGTTCATTTGACTAAGTCAAAACTTTGGGCCCGTTTTTCTCGAACTTCAGTTTTTGTGGGTTAATGACTTCTTGCAATAAGCCGACGATATAGTCTATGTCAATTGAAATTGCCAAAGATGTAAACAAATTAGTACCTACTATTTGACACATAACCTCAAATATTCATCAAGCATATTTATTTTTAAAATAGCTAGCTTTTTTATAGCTATTTAATCTTAAACTTAATGTGAAAGCATATATCTAGTGTATAAATCATTGCTAACACGTCATTTGATGTTAAAAAGCTCGTGTTATCGAGTAATATATATAAATACCTATACATAATCAATTGGCCATAAATAAACATAAGCTTTTAGGTTTGGAGTCCTAAGGTTTCAAATGTTAGGTTTAACATTCCATTTATCATTTAAATCACAAATTGAAGTGATCTTTGTATACATCTGCAAGAATAGGATCTGGTATTCGAATGTGAGTATAAAAAAAATGTATTACCCGAATACAACAAACAAAAAAAAAGAGGAACAATGTCACACCAATTAACCTAGTCTCAAACTAAGCTCTAGGCTTGTACTATGGGTACTACACCACGATATTAATACTTTTATAGAGAAATACATGATTGTATACATAGGAAACATCCATGACTCAGGAACAAATATTCGCGCTCATCAAGCGTTGGTGAAATTGCATCTAGTTTTTTCCCTATTGGTTTGTGCAGTTTATCCTGGGACACACTGCATATACCTATGCCTATATATAGGAGTATGTATACTTAAATACATAAAGAACATCTATGACAGGAACAAATATTCGCGCTCATCAAGCGTTGGTGAAATTGCATCTAGTTTCTTTCCTATTCGTTTGTGCAGTTTATCCTGGGACACACTGCATATAGCTATACCTATACCTATATATAGGAGTATGTATACTTAAATACATAAAGAACATCTATGACTCAGGAACAAATATTCGCGCTCATCAAGCGTTGGTGAAATTGCATCTAGTTTCTTTCCTATTCGTTTGTGCAGTTTATCCTGTGACACACTGCATATACCGATATATAGGAGTATGTACCTATACTTAAATACATAAAGAACATATATGACTCAGGAACAAAATATATGCCCTTACCGGGATTTGTACCCAGGACCACAAGCTTCGTAGCCAGGGACACTACCAATTAGGCCAGCACGTCGTTGTATTATTTATGTATTATGTGTGTGTGCCATTTGCCATTTCCCCATTAAAAAAATAACACAAGATATCTATAACCATCAAGGCTTTACCAAAGGCTATCATAGCCTATGTTCAGTACTGCTGCTTTGGATATTAATAAGGTAAGTTTCATCTCTAATGTATTGGTTAGCTAGGCACAAACATTATCAATAAGTTCTTACTGTTTCTAACACATATTATATGGATGCGTAATCCGAAATAAAGATTTTTATTATTATTATTTGTATGTCTTTACCAATCACGGGACTATGGGAGTCCCGGACCTTTGGATGGCGTACATGGAGCCGAAGCCAACACGCAGAGGCCCTTTAGACAGGTGATGGGACACCAACCGGCGACTGTCCCTGAGTTCAAGTGTGCTCCCACGGACAACCAACGGTTAGTGTAGGACTATTTAATATTATTATACCACTAAAATTTTATAATAGTTTTCAACTTCAATACTTATCGTGCTCGTATGCCATTAATATTTTAAATGTGCATACGAATATCTGAAACGTGCACTTTAGACCGATAAACGCTATCGTCAGCTGAATTTGAGCACACAGAAACAGCGGACGTATTCCGGATTTATACAATCTTGTTGAGTGGTTCCGTGGTACACTGGCGTGCAATGTAAGGGGTGACATTTTGAAAATGTATACAAAGTATATAACAAAATTAACAACATGCTGGCCTAGTGTTCAAATGCCGGTAAACTTCGTCATATTACTAGGTACATCCGTAGAAACAAAGTGGTAGATTAGATTTTGAAATATTGCAAAAAAAAAACGAAGTAATTAATTGTTGTATTTTTGGTCATTCTAAATGGCCCTTAGAGTTAAGTAATAGTCAGTGTCAAATACGTCAATGTTGGCGTGACATACACACATAATTAAGAGCCTTTTACACCAGTTCAACGTGATTAACTGATTATATTTAAAAATTGAATATCTTTAAAACCGTAAGAGTTATCATTTGTCTGTCTTCGGGAAATTAACTTTATTTAAAGTAGTTCCCCTCCAGGGCCCATAGATTTTTTCCACCCTGTATATTTCTCTATATAAGTATTTATATCGTTGTCTAGTACCCATAGTACAAGCCTAGAGCTTAGTTTCTGTCCTTCTGTATGTACCTATGGTTAGATATTTTAACCCGTAGAGCGTCAGCGATTTTATACTTTCATACAATTACTATTAAACGTCCGAGGGGTTAATGCGGTTATTCATCGATAGATAGAGTGAGTAGGTACAGAGGAACGTTTTAATGTATAATAAATTCTGGATTAAATACGGGAGAAAAAACGCATAAGCCGAAACGAAGCAAGGGCGGGTCGCTAGTTTATTACAGTCGACGACAAAGATATGTATCCTCTTTTTCACCTTATTGCATTGTAATAAGGTGAAAAAGAGAATACATATCTTTGCAGTTGACTGGACATATATCGCACCTTCAGAACGATAGTGACCTAATTCTAAATGTCAGCTTTCGAACTTTAAGTCATAACTTGATTATGATAGAGCCCTAACTCGAAAATCAAAATTTCTCAATTATAGTAGGAATCGTATAAGGTGTCCCGATCTCGTCAACAGCCCACCTTTCGAACAAAGCCATTGTATTCTATTGTGTCCTCGAGTGCACAATCCTCAGTTTAAAATGAACGGAAACATTAGACAAAATAGCTCATTGAAATAACGACTTTATTGTCTAGAGCAGAAAGTGTATTTTAAAATAAATACTCGTTCGCAGATAATACTTTTTAGAATAATTGCGTCGCAAATTAGCACTCAATTAAAAAAAATATTATCTGCCAACAAAGTTTTATGAAAAACGAACTCTCTCTTGTAAACAATAAAGTCGTTATTTCAATGAGTTATTTTGTCGAATGTTTCCGTTCATTTTAAACTGAGGATTTTGCACTCGAGGACACAATAGAATACAATGGCTTTGTTCGAAAGGTGGGCTGTTGACGAGATCGGGACACCTCATACGATTCCTACTATAATTGGGAAATTTTGATTTTCGAGTTAGGGCTCTATCATAATCAATTTATGACTTAAAGTTCGAAAGCTGACATTTAGAATTAGGTCACTATCGTTCTGAAGAAGCGATATTATAAACAATATCAGGGGACATTCGTCTGTACACTGACCTCGTCCTAAATAGCTCTAGGCTTGTACTATTAAGTAATTCTAGTATTAGGCAACGAAAACCATCCCATTATTTATAATTTTCAATGAACATATCGAAACTTCGGACGATAGTGACCTAATTCAAAATTTCAGCTTAGAAACCAAACTCGAAATTTAAAATTTCTGAATCACTAAATAGTATAAAACAAAGTCGCTTGCGCTGTCTGTCCCTATGTATGCTTAAATCTTTAAAACTACGCAACGGATTTTGATGCGGTTTTTTTTAATAGATAGAGTGATTCTTAAGGAAGGTTTATATGTATAATACATTCCACGCGGGCGAAGCCGCGGGCGGGTCGCTAGTTATGTATATATTGTTCTGAAGCTGCAATATGTTTGACCGAAGACCAGCCAGTTCGGAGCAGACCCTTACAGGTTCTGAATGGGAGGTTCTGGTAATAGGATGACTGAATATCATCTGAATGATTATGGAGTAATACATACTTAAGTAATACCGTGTGGTTGCCGGGATAGATTAGTGCCACTCCATATCATCCCGTGGATGTCGTGGAGGCGACTAAGGGAATAAAGGCTTGCAGTACTGTTAGGCGATGGGCTTGCAACCTGTCACTAATACACTGGTAAACATCTTAGCCTATTTGTGCAAAATGTGGTTACAGAATTATCAACAAATTTTTAGAGTGGTTGGTAATTCTGTAGCTCTGCCTACCCCACTCTGGGAATGAAGGCGTGAGTTTATGTATGTATGTGTATGTACATTAGTGCTTGGATTATTCAAGATTCCAGAAACAAAGATTCGCGCTCATTACACAAAATAGTTGCCTATAGGTATAGGAAATCGAACCCAGGACCGCTAGATTAAGTACTGATAAGACTATAGTTATTTCAGACAAAACAACAGTGCATCGGCCAATTCTAGACTATCAAATTCAATCCAGATTTTCAACACACCTTCATAACTGAACGTCCAAATTGACGTAAAAATAGCTTTTTGTTGTCACTCGTAAAAAGATCATCAATAAGCACTAAATCCAGCCACTTTATTATTCGAGTACGACATAAAAAACTAGCTGGACTTCTAGTAGTTCTTCTGTTATCTGAAGCAGGTCAAATAAAATGAATGTGAAATATTAAATGTTAAATTTATGACAGATTTTATGATATCTGCTAAACCATAGTTTGTGAGAGTACCTATTGCACAAATATATAAAAAAAACGAATAATTAAATACCAGGCAATTATCTCAATAATCAATCATCAACTGAAATTAAAGAATATCTTCTGATATTAATTTATACGTGTACCAAATCTTCTAAGTCTTAGAAAAAATTACAGACAGACAAACAATATGGCTTAACTATAAAGGTTCCTAGTTTGTGTAGGAATCCTTAGAACCTCATAAGGCTTACTGTACAGTTAAGATCATAAATATGTATACACTAGCTGACCCGGCAAACGTTGTTTTGCCATTTATGCAAAATTTTGGGGTGGACCACCCTTAATATTTAGGGGGATGAAAAATAGATGTTGTCCGATTCTCAGATCTACTGAATATGCATATAAAATTTCAAAAGAATCGGTCAAGCCGTTTCGGAGGAGTACGGTAACTAACATTGTGACATGGAAATTTTATATATTAGAAGATTAATCATATCATGGCGGCTCGGTTTTCATCAAGGGTTTTCATATTCAAATTTCATTTAACGAATCTCAGTTTTAAAAGAGTACAAAATGGTGAAAACATATTGCATACAATTTTGTAAAAGTGAATCCTAATGTTGGCTGTGGGATATCGTTTCACAGGTAAGCCGATAAAAAGAGATTTTGGATTTTTACAAGTAGGGTGACCTTGCTTGTGGGTAGGGTGTCTGATCGGTACATTGTCATAAGCAAGAAAAAAATTAATGATGTGATTTCATTTCATTGGCAGTTTTCCGAAGGATGAAAAAGTTAATCAAATGTGGTTGTATGTTATTCCGGTATCAAAAAAGATTAAACAGAACTCCGTTGTTTGTAGCCGTCGCAACGAAATCACAAGCAAAGGCTTGTTTTGTTTTCAACAATTTCATTAACCTACTAGTACAGCTAAATAATCGAGCATTCATTACATAGTGTGAAAATTGCTTCATACAAATAAATATAGTTTTTTGTTCCACGTTACTACAATATCATGGTCACCACATTAGAAAGAGATAAACAGCCTCTGTGCTTGACATCCTACTCGGACCGAATTTTGGTTAACAGTACTCAGTCCTGCTTTAGTAAAAGGTCCTTGGTTGACAATTCATATATGGCAGTTTAAACATGACATTTAATAGACAGGGTACTAAAGTGGAGACATATTTATGAACTCAACTTTACGAAAAAGTATTGCAAAGAGATACAATAGAATTTCTCTTGTCTTTATAACGGACTTTAAATTCCATTGGAAAATTTTGACTTCCGAGGACAAAGTTGAAACAACTACACTTTTATGTTAAAACGCCGTTATTCTCTGCATAATGTTGTTATTGTAGGTATAGCCATGTTTATTGTATGTGTTTATGTGTGTTATATTATTGTATTCCTATATGTAAATTAATATTGTTGTATTTTAATGTGTTGTTATAGTACTTATAGCCATATTCTATTATTTATGTTTAGCTGATTTCTTAACCTTGTAAGGCCCAGTGTGCAATAGGATGTACATGATCAAGGCAATTTACTTTGAACTCTGTTGATTTTCCTATGTTCATTAACTGAAAATGGCCTTTTCGAACAATCGCAATTGAACTTTATTCCCTTGATTGTAGATTCAAAGTCCCAGTTACAAAAAACTCCCATTTTTTGGTATGGTCGGCCTTAAAAGTCGGTTAAAGTAAGCACCAATCTTTGACTTGTTTCTGTTTGGCCAGTTAGTTGACTGGTAGAGAATGCCATAAGGCATTGAATCGTATGTACGTTTATTTTATTGTGCAATAAAGTTTAAATAAATAAATAATCTTCATCTTCTGCACATTTTGCCAAGAAAAGGGAATGAAAAAATAACAAAATTTGATTCTTCCAAGCGCTAACACAAATAACAAGTTGTAACAAAAAAAAATATCTTTGCTGACCACTTTACTCGGCCGCATGTGTACACTACTTTTATACCCTCGAGACTGAAACTTCAGCAAATAGCTGGATCCTTCCTTCAACTGCCACGGCTCAAGAAAACATTAACATAAAAGCAAACAAGCAATAGTGTCTTGTAGATTACATTAAATACATTCTTTGGAAACGTAAGCTACAATATTAATGAGAAAATATTAGAATAATCCTAATGACCTGTCAGGTAATTATTATTAACAAGTTGCATAAATTTACAGAAGTTTAACTCTGTAAAATACAAATAAATGACATAGCCACTTAATATAATATTTTACATGCATAATATACATAATATAATGCTTAAGAAATGTAAAAAGTGCATGACAAAAATGACGGCGCTCCGCTTTGCGGGGCTCCGATTCCGCGTAATTAAGCATTGTACACGAGCTGTGGGTAGGCCTCCAACAAGATGGAGTGACGACCTTGTAAGGATCGCGGGAAAGCGGTGGATGCGAAAAGCACAAGACCGGTCTGAGTTGAGAGCCTTGGGGGAGGCCTATGTCCAGCAGTGGACGTCTTTCGGCTGACATGATGATGATGAAGCATTGTAAAAAAAGTTTCAAGAATGATCGAAGCGCACCCTGTAAATATATCACTGTGGCGATTCTAAGTTGACCAGAGTGTTATTAACATTTGTTTGTGTTTATTTTCTATATTATAGCCTACTTGTGCAAAATGTGGTTACAGAATTATCAAGAAGTTTTAAGACTTGTTGGTAATCCTTTAGCTCTGCCTACCCCACTCTGGGAATGAAGGCGTGAGTTTATGTATGTATGTATGTGTATTATGGCCGCATGTCAGGCATTAATACACCTATACAAGAGTTATTTATTTATTTTTGCACTCCATTTTATTTAATAGCTTCGTTCAAATAAAAAAAGGTTTTTTTATTGTACTCTAAACGGACATTTCCCATGATCGGCCAGTTCTTTAAATGGCCACTTGTATTATGTGGTTTTAAAATCAGTAAAACAGTGCTATTTAGTGCTAGGTACATAGATTGTAGGAAATCTCAGAATTTTATTTTTTTGCATGAATCTAACTCTGGTTGTTTAAATCCCGAAGCCGCCGCTGTCTGTTATTATGTACAACTGACTTTTATTTGATTAAATATCGTGATCACTTTCCGTGTTTTCACCAAGGGGTCACAACGAAGGACTAGCTTCACAACCAGCACATGCTGAGTTGGAACTGTTTCGTAAAAGTCACCACTGTGTCTATAGTCTATATTCTTACTTTTTAGGGTTCCATACCCAAAGGGTAAAAGGACCCTATTACTGAGACTCCGCTGTGCGTCTGTTCGTCAGTCCGTCTGCCTGTCACCAGGCTGTATCTCACGAACCGTGATAGCTAGACAGTTTAAATTTTCACCGACGATGTATCCCTGTTGCTGCTATAACAACAAATACTAAAAACAGAATAAAATAAATATTCCCACACAACAAACGATTTTTTTTTATAGATAGATAATGGTACGGGACCCTTCGTGCGCGAGTCCGACTCGCACCTGGCCGGTTTTTTATCTTAGTATTTTATTGCTAGAATATTTATGATTGTTCTTTCCTTCCGGTCTGTCTTCCACCACCCTGTACCAACTAGAATTAGCTATTAAAAAAAACTTAATTAATGAATTCAATAATACCACCAGACCAGATAAAAGGGTTACTACAACCCCTCGCTTAAGGTCAAGGATTAAAAAAGGATATTAAAGTAAAACCGCTTTGTTAAACAGACAATAGCGCAACAAGCCAAACCTTATAATTGCATATTAAATATAATTAAACGTGGCTATATCCAGGATTGAAGTGCCGACATCGCGATGCAATAGTGTCCGTAATTTCGCACTACAAAGATCTAAATTAGCTAGAACTTTCTAGCGCTAGATTTATCAAAAAAATATACGTAGATAGATGGACTGGATCCGTGCATGGCTTCACGGTAAAAACCATATCGTATTTGACTGTGAAGCCATGCACGGATCCAGTCCATCTATCTACACTCAAGAGAAAACGGGCCACTTTCTATAGAAATTATTTAAAAAGTGACCCGTTGCCATGGCCGTTGACATAGTTTTATTGCAATTTAAATAAATAAATAAATATCAGCGGACAATGTCACACCAATTGACCTAGTCCCAAATTAAGCTCTAGGCTTGTACTATGGGTACTAGACAACGATATAAATACTTATATAGAGAAATATGTACTTAAATACATAGTAAACATCCATGACTCAGGAACAAATATTCGCGTTCATCACACAAATATCTGCCCTTACCGGGATTTGCACTCAGGACCGCTAGCTTCGTAGGCAGGGTCACTACCAACTAGGCCAGCGCGTCGTCAAATAATCTTTCAAAAATAAAGACTCGTTATCTGTAATCGGTAACCTTACCCTGAGTTTTCTAAAGGGAAGCCAATTAAGTCCCGCTCCGGTGGTATCATTTTCATGAAATTAATAGGTTTCATCATTAAATTTAATTGTGTATTTATTAAGTTTTACAAACAAGTAAAAAGTCTGCTTTTTATAAAGGTAAATAACTTTTACTGAATTTTCAAGAAGTAATTTAGACCCTTTGAAAAGGATATGCTTCAAGTCTTTGCCAGGGTATATAGAGGGAGCACTAGGTTACTTATTTTTATAACATAGGCCATTTATCTTTGGCCGATGTTGATGTCGATGGCCGATGGTGTCAGAAGGTTCTTGAGTGGCGTCCGTGGACTAGGAGACGAGCTGTAGGTAGGCCTCCAAACAGATGGAGTGACGACCTTGTAAGGATCGCGGGAACGCGGTGGATGCGAAAAGCACAAGACCGGTCTGAGTGGAGAGCCTTGGGGGAGGCCTATGTCCATCAGTGGACGTCTTTCGGCTGACATGGTGATGATGAGGCCATTTATCTTAAGTTTAATAATAATGTGTGTGTGTGTGGTTGCCGGGTTAGAATAGTGCCACTCCATGTCTTCCCGTGGATGTCGTAAGAGGCGACTAAGGGAACATAGGCTTGCAGTACTGCTAGGCGATGGGCTTGCAACCTGTCACTAATATGCTGGTAAACATCTAAGCCTATTTGTGCAAATTGTGGCTACTGAATTATCAACAACTTTTTAAAGTTGTAATTCTGTAGCTCTGCCTAGCCCACTCTGGGATTACAGGCGTGAAGGTGTATGTATGTAATAAAATAATTACCGTGTGGTTGCCGGGTTAGAATAGTGCCACTCCATGTCTTCCTGTGGATGTCGTAAGAGGCGACCAAGGGAATAAAGGCTTGTAGTACTGTTAGGCGATGGGCTTGCAACCTGTCACTAATACACTGGGAGACATCTTAGCCTACTTGTGCAAAATGTGGTTACAGAATTATCAAGAAGTTTAAAGACTTGTTGGTAATTCTTTAGCTCTGCCTATCCCACTCTGGGAATGAAGGCGTGAGTTTATGTATGTATGTAGGTAATAAAATAATATATGACAGTGCCTATGATATTATTATTGAAGAAAATTAACCCTAACCCTTCCAGGGATTCTGTGGCAGGCGCGGAACGAATCAAAGTGCCCGCCACAGCGTGAAGCGTTAAATGGAATTTTTAAAATGCAAAGAATGGAATGAAACCGCCACTTTCGTTTGAACAGGCTGGCTTAATAGGTTTTTGGAAGCTATATGGCATTTAGAGTATTCGGCTAGCCAGTTTGATATTCTTATTTATTATTGATAGAATTGCTGAATGGAATAGTTTAATAATAATGGCTAGGTTTAAATATAGAATGATTACGAATAAGTACCATCATAAAGACCATGCCGCGAGCGGACTTGCTAGAGGGGGTGTTTTTTTATAGTGGTGATTATTATTTACATATTTAATATTTGAGTAGCTTAGTTTAATTATAATTAAAATAAGTTTAGTTTTAACTTTTAATAAAATAAAAGTCATCATCATCATCATCATGTCAGCCGAAAGACGTCCACTGCTGGACATAGCCCCCCCCCAAGGCTCTCCACTCAGACCGGTCTTGTGCTTTTCGCATCCACCGCGTTCCCGCGATCCTCAAGCTCAAGGTCACTCAGAGGGCTATGGAGAGGGCTATGCTCGGCTTTTATCTGCGTGATAGAATTAGAAATGATGATATCCGCAGGAGACCTAAGGTTACCGACATAGCCCGAAGAATAGCTAAACTGAAGTGGCAGTGGGCGGGGCACATCGCACGCAAGACTGATGGCCGATGGGGAGGTTATTGAGTGGCGTCCGCGGACCGGGAGAAGAGCTGTAGGTAGGCCTCCAACAAGATGGAGTGACGGCCTTGTAAATAGAAGTACCATTATTAATTCCGAAAATACAGTGACAGTTATAAATATATTTGTTTATGTGTTTTGTTTTAGGATGTATCAAATAAAGTTATTATGATTATAAAAATGAAATCGAGTCTTAGGTTTTTTTTGTACTCTATAAAATCTAAATACCTTTAACATGTTATCGTATTGTATTTTAAATAAACAGCCGTTTTTGTTAAGTAAATATGAGGTATAATAACGTTGATAATACGATAGCATGATTAACATCTCGAAAGTTATTAGGTTTAACCGAGAAAAATAAAGCCTCTTTTAGCTATTTCTTGATACCGCTTCTAAATAAAAATACAATTTTATTTCAAATAATTAATGAATTTTACCAAAAACATTTTTTTTTGTTTAAAATATTTGTTAACGTTGCAACAAAATTCAAAATATTTATTTAAAACGAAAACTGTACAAGAAGAAATTGGTTATTATTACCAATTAACCAATTTATTCTTGTGCACACAAAAATAAACTTTTAAATCCAATTTTGCGCCAGCAGATGAAAAAATTAATCTGAGTTTCCGTTTTGAATAATTATTTTCAATATTTTTGCTACGTTAACAAGTATTAAGTTTCTTGACAAGCAGATGGTATGTTTCGCGAAATGTTTTTAATTAATTTAATTAATATTAGTTATCTTGGGTGCCATCTTGTTTCTGGAAACTGGGATGCTTGTTATACTTTATATAAACTTTTTTCCTTAGTTCTAATGAAATAAACTAGAGAACGCCCGCAACTTCGCGTATAATTAGTTTCCCTCTACTCCCCCTATTTGCCGTCGGGGGTCGATTTTCGGAAAATCCTTACTTAGTACATCACAACAATGTTACCCGAAATATTTCCTTCAAATTTCTGCCCTCCTAAGCTAAAACGCAGTATGTCAGATAAAATTCCTGTAGCAATATCAACCTTATTACTAAGAGAAGAGAACTGAAACTGCTTTGGTTATTGATTTTGGGATATTGCTTATTTTCTTAGGAGGGCAGATTTCTTCTCCCTAGGTCCAGCGGTTTTGGCGGTTACGTATTATAAAACCTAAAATTGATTTCCCTTATGACAATATAAATCAATTAATTAATAAATATATTTTATTTATTTGGTAATAAGAAGCACTTTACATACAGAAGCAGTGCTATAGTCGCCACGCTAGGATTAACTGGATTGTGGCAGGCTAAGAAATAAAGAAATAAAGGTAGGTACCTACCTAATTTAAAAAATACCTAACGGTTATTTCACTTAAATATAATATAATACCTACCTAATGGATGATTTACCAAAAATTGATAATACTTTTTTTTTTATGGCATGGGAAGGCAATCGAGCACACAGGCCTGATGGCAAGTGGAAACTGTGACCCATAGACATTCGCATTCACAAGACTGCAAATGCACTGCCAACCCTGAGGACTAAGATGGAATGCCTCTATGCTAGTCATTTCACCGGCTGTCTTATCCCCAAACCGGAACACAACAATGCAAACACTGCTGCTTGGAGGTAGGTTAATGGATAAGATGGTGGTACCGACCCGGACGGACCCGGCACAAGGTCCTCCCACAAGTCAATATTCCAAAATAGGTAACCTATAGGTATTTTTAAGTTAGTAACGTACTCAGCAGCAGTACCATTGTATTTCTATTGGGGTTGCAGTTCTAACCTTACCTTATCTACTTTATGGAAACAGGTAAATTTGCAATTACAATATTTTCTAGTAAAGTAGGTTACAAGTTTACAAAATAACAAACCCTGAAAAAGTCGGGCTCGCGTTGATGAAATGAAATGAAATAAAATGAAATGAAATTTATTGCATATGGAATTTAGGTTCAAAATCTTGCAGATTCATTTGCCAGTGAGTTGTATAGTCTCACCAAATCCTGCCTTTACAGGCGTATACGCATTATCAATTGCGAATATCGACTACTTTTAAACATTTAAATATATTTATCAATATGTATAAATAGGTACCATGACCCGTGTGGTGTCCGGGTTAGAATAGTGCCACTCCATGTCTTCCCGTGGATGTCGTAAGAGGCGACTAAGGGAATAAAGGCTTGCAGTACTGTTAGGCGATGGGCTTGCAACCTGTCACTAATTCGCTGGTAAACATCTTAGCCTAATTGTGCAAAATGTGGTTACAGAATTACCAACAAGTTTTTAGAGTTGTTGGTAATTCTGTAGCTCTGCCTACCCCTCTCCGGGAACGAAGGCGTGAGTTTATGTATGTATGTAGGTACCATGACATATCATACTAAAACTAAAAATGTCAAGTCTCAATATTATAGAAGAAAAAATATATAACATGTCTCAAAATAAAATAAAATAAAATATAATAAACAAAAACATTAAATAATTTTAACATGTCCAAAGCATATTAATTTTCTAAGTACTCCTTAAGACTATAGTAACATTTCTGTGCAAGCCATGACTTCAAGCTATTTTTGAACGTTATGATCAGACCTAGGAATATGCGGGGCAAAATTAAATGACAGCTGGGGATTGCCTATATCGATAAACTCAACTATCGTTGCTATTCCCATAATACTAGTGATCACTCCAAGTTTTGTTTGTAAAAATATTTATTGAAAGTGTGAAAATAAAACAAAATAGCAACACAATTATGGTTATTCTATATTTTAAAAGGATTTTTGAACCTTCACTTATAACCATCTAATTTTTTTCCTCATTGTGTATTTCAGAATTACTGACCCATTTACTAGGTACTGTTAAAGTATACGATCAGAATTTGTTCCAAATTTTCGAGCGTTCATTTTCTTCGTCACGTATGATGAATCTATTTCAGGTGGCTAAAAGACTTCATTTTCTGTGGAAGTGGTAAGGGGGGAAGTAAAAAAAATACACACTTACAAACAATGCTGGGTGCGATCACTAGTATATGGGAAAAGCATCGATAATTGAGTTTATCGATGCCGGCAATCCCTAGCTGTCATTTAATTTTGCCCCGTATATTCCTAGGTCTGGTTATGATATTGCAGTCTTTGAATATGATAATACCTATTGTGCGGTGTTACAGAACCTTTGCTGCGCGAGACCGACTTGCACTTGACCTGTTTTTTATGCTAGAGGGGTAAACGAGCTATCCTGCTAACCTGCCACTCGACATACATACAACAAGATACCCCCAGAAATCAAAAATGCACCGAACATGAGGAGTTTTGTTAACAAAGGGTGATGGGCAATTTTGTATGGACCCCGTCCCCACCCTCCAACAGTCACGGGATGCATGTTTATAATGTTCGTTAGGACCCAAAAGAAAACAAAATAACAATTTTAGTAGCTAAATCGATGGGATTTTTTCTATAAAAAAAACCTTTCAAGAGTCATGCAATTCAAGAATGTGTTCATTTTTAGACCAATTCCATACGATATGATAATGGTTTTCCAAGAAAACCCCATGCATAGGACGATCGTCGTCTTAGTAAAAAATCATCAGGTTGCCAAGATCTATCAAATGAGATATGTTTCGTTTCTGTTGGTGGGGGGGGACTTTGTGCCCATTGTCCTTTACGGCTAAACTAGTATCTGATGCATATTACACTATCGATGAATTTCTCAACGGCTAAATTGACTAGTTACTGGTTCGCTGCCCAAACCATTAATTGACACCACATACGTATTGAATGACATACATAACATTTTGACATACTTTGTATAGATAATTAAAGGCTATAGCCGTGTTTCTATACAAAATTTGCCTTTCTGTCAAATGTTCTAGTAATTTTATTTTTAGATACTCCTTGTAGGCAAAGGTCTGTTCCCCAAAGAAGAGCCATGTACACTTGTCAGTTTTCGTAATATGGCGGTTTGTTTTTTTTCACTTTTTAATTTTTTTCTTGAATTCGGTCTTTGCGATTAATTTGATTTTTTGGTAAACTATACTACATAATAAAACCCATCACTACAAAAAATATTGCTTGAAACTTTAGTACAAATATATGTCAAAATAATGGAAACTATAAATTGTTTTTTTTTTTTTTTGGTGTTCTGGTGTAGCGGCACCTACAGTTTTTATTTCATAAATTGCCCATCTATAGACCTACTACATATATTAAATTCAAATTATTAGCTTTGGTACTTCATGCCAAAAACTAACTACAAATAAAATTATTCCTTACTAGAACACTTTTTTATTTTTTAGATAATGTTTAAATAAATGTCAAAAACGAAACAAACTTCCAAAAATGACAAAATACAAAAATAGGATGTATACGATTTCATTCATACAAGTAATTAAAGCAATCCTGTAAAAACATTGAAACAAGGAAGGAATAATTTTATTTGTAGTTCGTTTTTGGCATGAAGTACCAAAGCTAATAATTTGAATTTAATATATGTAGTAGGTCTATAGATGGGCAATTTATGAAATAAAAACTGTAGGTGCCGCTACACCAGAACACCAAAAAAAAAAAAAACAATTTATAGTTTCCATTATTTTGACATATATTTGTACTAAAGTTTCAAGCAATATTTTTTGTAGTGATGGGTTTTATTATGTAGTATAGTTTACCAAAAAATCAAATTAATCGCAAAGACCGAATTCAAGAAAAAAATTAAAAAGTGAAAAAAAACAAACCGCCATATTACGAAAACTGACAAGTGTACATGGCTCTTCTTTGGGGAACAGACCTTTGCCTACAAGGAGTATCTAAAAATAAAATTACTAGAACATTTGACAGAAAGGCAAATTTTGTATAGAAACACGGCTATAGCCTTTAATATTTATTGAATTCAGTGTAGAATTACTGTATTTAGAACTTTTGACATGTAAAACTCTGTTTTATCAAGGAATAAATAAATAAATAAATAAATAAATAAATATTATTTTACTGTAAAGAATACAGACTCAGGAAGACATACTTTTACTTTCACAATTTACAATAATTTTACTAGGAATTCTGCCATCCTACCAAAGAAAGCAGCTAACTCCATAGTAACAGTATAAGCATTTTTAATTTAATGTAGTTACTAACAGTGTATAGAATGCTTTGACAACTAAATTGCAGTTAGCCGCCTTCGTTGGCAGGACGGGAGAATTCTGCAAACGCCGGCGTTTTCATTTAATAAGTAAACAAGGATCTGTTCCATTTTTAAGCTCGATTAAACCCTTATTTGCTCCCAATTTCACGGGCCATAGACAAAATGGCAACATTTTTTTTCTCGTTACCATTAAAGTGGTTACGGTTGGTTTCCGTTAAAATAACTAGTAACGAATATTTTTTGTTTTAACGCTATTTTCAGAGGTGTTTCGTGGTGTTTTACACAAGTGCCTACAGAGAAGGGTGAAGTTTCAGATCTGATTGAATGTTAATGTGAATGTTTGGTTGTCTGTCTGCCCGTAGGGGCTTAACGGACTATGACATCTGAGATGCCGTTACATGTTATGTATCACGATTTAAAATGGCATAATAATAAGCTCTAGGCTTGTACTATGGGTACTAGACAACGATATAAATACTTATAATAGAGAAATATACACTTAAATAAATAGAAAACACCCAAAACTTAGCAACAAATATTCGCGCTCATCACACAAATATCCGCTCTTACCTGGATTTAAACCTGGGACCGCTAGTTTCATAGGCAGGGTCACTACCTACGTACTAGGCCAGCGCGTCGTCGTTTGTTTTTTAGAACCTATTCGTTATTTAAAATGTATTTAAATACTATTTACGTAAACTGCGTTAAGGTTGCGTCAAGCGTATTTAAATACTGAGACAGACAAACTTATATGACTCAAACAGCCCTATCCTTTTTTCAATCAGGAGCTGGACAGCTTTTAAGAAATTATAAAATTCTGTCAGGTCGAGAAGATCGCATATCGTCGGTGTAACTGCAAAACCGCGTAAGTAATATTTTAAATAAGGAGCAAAATGCACCTTTTTAATAAGACAGTAAGGTTTATTTTGCCCTATCGTAAAGTTGTTAGTTACGCGCTTTTGCATTATCACAGACGATAGTCATCTTTATTATTTTGACATTATATAAAACAGAATAGGTTTCCGCATTAAATGCGGCGCATTTCTGTTTCTTTGTCCATCTATCTGTCTGTCTGTCTATATATTCGCTAATTCCTCCCTATCCTCGCGGGTTTTGATGCGGTTTTGACCATCAGTTAGGTAACGTTTCACGTTGTTAAAAAAACTCAAACTTATGCGAGGCGAGGGCGAGTAAGTAGTTTTCGCGTCAATTTGAGCCCCCTAAATTATTATTACCCTTCATTACTACAGAACCCTTCCCAACTTATGTAAACGGCCCAAGGGTTCTCTCAGGGCTTAAGGGTTCAATAAATTCCAATTACACGACCAATCAACAGCGATCAGAAATAATGACGGCCCGTCATTCCGTCAATCGAGTAAAACCTCTTAAAAACGTGGACGTAATGTACTCTGATTTGTGTGGTTAAAGTTAGAAGACTTAGCGTTATGAGGTTGTTATTCAAAAAAAAATGGCTATGTTTTGATTGAATCGATTAATATCACGTTAATAATTGAGAATGTGGAACAGCTAACCGGATTTCGATTAATTTTGGAATGGAGATTTTAGCCTTTACGTGCGTTGCGTGTGAAGCAATAGTAATAACAGCATTGTTTTACTGCCGTCAACATTATCAATCAGACACTTCATAGTTGTGCCATGTGTCAGGATTGACTTCCTATCGGGAGGCCATTTGTAACGTTAAAAGATGGCGGACGTGTAATTTGTTTTAGACTTAAATTTTTGGGTAATTAGGTGTTCAAAGTTCTTTTCTGATAGTGATTTGTACTTTTTATGCCTTTGTGTCGCACAGTGATTGAAGACTTGGACTTATTTCGTGTATCTGGCATCTTTCTTCTCGTTTCAAGTGGACTCGCAGTGGTGCAGAGGTTAAAACTATCTTGACCTCTGCCCTACAAATCACCGTACAACGTTGCCCCCAATCTTCCTAGAGAAGATTGGATTGTGTTTTATCGCTATATTGATTTATACTTATATATACTTGACACTGGCGAAATCACTTCACGTGGAAACACCATATCCCCGCGGTAGTAGCTGTTCAAGTCGCCGCGGGGGCAAAGAAAGAAGAAGACTTCCTATCGGCCGGGCATTATAATAAAAACGTGGCGTTTGGCATTTGTTTATAATTCGTGGCGCTCGGTTGACATCTCTTTTTATGGAAACGAGCTAGGAACCTTCTTAGTTAATACAGCTTTCTTTAACATATATTATTTCAAGACGGTCTTTCCGTTTGGAAGCTATGATGCCACAGACAGACACTACACACGTGTAACTTGTAATGTTACTTCTTTTGACGCATAAATAAAATACATACATACATACCTTCACGCCTTCATTCCCAGAGTGGGGTAGGCAGAGCTACAGAATTACCAACAACTCCAAAAACTTGTTGATAACTCTGTAACCACAATTTGCACAATCAGGCTAAAATGTTTAACAGCGTATATTAGTGACAGGTAGCAAGCCCATCGCCTAACAGTACTACAAGCCTTTATTCCCTTAGTCGCCTCTTACGACTTCCACGGGAAGACATGGAGTGGCTCAATTCTAAGCCGGCAACCACACGGCCATAAATAAAATAGTCCTCTATAATTTCACTTTTGACTGGCACCAAATCCAAATAGATACCTCCGGCCGGATAATTAATATTCATAGATTAATTAACATGGGCGAACCACGGGCTCGGATGTTTAGGTGAGTTTTCTCTTGTAATCAACCCGGTTGATTGGTCGGCGATATTGAATGATTTGACCTTGTTTATGTCAAATAATGACGTCGGTATGACGCCGAGTAATATGACGTATTATTTCGAATTGTGCAGGGATTTTACGTGTCGTCATATTGGCATTATCTTAAAAAAAAAACCTTTGTTTTTTTTATGTTATGTAAATGCACATACTTTAATTGCTATATATGTAGGGTAGGTTCAATTTGTTTTATAAGCAGAAGAAACTGTGCAAAATGTGGTTACAGAATTATCAATAAATTATTGGAGTGTTTGGTAATTCTGTAGCTCTGCCTACCCCACTCTGGGAATGAAGGCGTGAGTTTATGTATGTATGTGTATAAGAAGAAACTGGCTGACTTATCAACGCACTTTTTTAAATTCATTTATAGCAGGAAGTCAACCATCGGTTGATGTCTTTCAGATGAAAAGGACGCAACGTAGTTTAAAGAAGCCAAGGCGTTAAAAAACGCTGGTGTCCTGAAGTGTTTTTAAGCTGCCTTTGTCATAAACCTCATTCAGAAAAAAACCTATCATATTGGTCCAAACGGTTGTGTCATTGCTACCTCATCTGGCGACGAGAAAACTTACAGCTAAGTACAAAAGGAAGCAGTGGCTATCGTTTTTACGGTTAAACATTTCCACCAATGTATTTTTGACATTCGCGGTACTGAACGCCGAACGACGATATGGTATATTATTTTTATATGCAAATATCTGTACTGGCGAAGCGAACCTTTAGTGCTTAAAACTGAATACAGGCCCTTATTGGCTATATTTGGTAAGCAAAATGGAGTGTCAGTCATGGCAGCGTCACGCTTACAACGGTATGCTATTTACTTATCGGCTTATAATTAGGTAATAAGTTACATAACAAATGAAAAAAATGTAGCAGCTGTTTTTTTTTTTCTGAAGCTGTTGAATTCGACGTAGATGAAAGTAGTTCATTTATTAAACTTATTAGATGAAAATCTAACCTATTTCGTTCAAAGATATAAAATACAACTATATTAGACCCTACTTTTAAAATGATAAAAAATATGTGGTCTCGAAAGATTACTTGCATAGAAATACAACCATTCCTGTGAGGATTTAGTTGTCGAGAACAGTTGCATATAACGTGGGCACCGCGTAGGTATCCCTTCGGTATATAGGGATCAGTTGTTAGAAGAATTGCACCGTTATCATTTCATCATCATCATCATGTCAGCCGAAAGACGTCCACTGATGGACATAGGCCTCCCCCAAGGCTCTCCACTCAGACCAGTCTTGTGCTTTTCGCATCCACCTCGTTCCCGCGATCCTTACAAGGTCGTCACTCCCTCTTGTTGGAGGCCTACCTACAGCTCGTCTCCCTGTCCGCTGACGCCACTCAAGAACCTTCTGGCCCCATCGGCCATTAGTCCTGCGTGCGATGTGCCCCGCCCACTGCCACTTCAGTTTAGCTATGCTTTGGGCTATGCCGTTATCATTTAGGAGTTGTAGAAATGAAAAGTGTTGCTCGGTAGATTATGGTGGCTGGAGGAGCTATTGACTAACGCACCCGCAATCGCATTCATTTTGAAAGTTGAAGGCGAATCATAATACAAAATGAAAACGATTGTTCCCCTTTGAAGATGATTGCGATTGCGAGTGCATTAGAAAGTTAGCTCCGCTGGTTTGGACTCAGATATAGAACGAGTAGTGCGCGCGTGCAGTGCGTGCCCTGGGAGCGCGTGCACCTCGACTTCATGCAACTAGGGCACAGGATATATTATATACCTTGTCGTGGTTGATGCCTAATAAATGGTTAGAATGCTTATGGGCGTTTTCACTAAAAAGTGTACCCAATTAAGGACTGAAATTAAGGAACTTTAACTTTGTCAGTTTTGTGACGAAAATTAGCCATACATTGCGGCCGTCAATATATAGCTAATTTTCGTCACAAAACTGACAAAGTTAAAGTTCCTTAATTTCAGTCCTTAATTGGGTACACTTTTTAGTGAAAACGCCCTTATACATGAGTAAAGACTCCTCGGCAAAATCACTCATTGTAAAACTAAAATATGTGTTTTCTATGTTTGGTTTACCTAAATGTATAGTATCAAATAAAGTATTTAAATTCTCCAATTTACTACCCATGTAGTAATGGACAGGCGGAGAATTCTGTAACGATATACATAATACGTCAGGATGTTAACATGTCAGCTGAGCGCATCAACGAGCGATTGTTATTTCTTCGAATATTGCAACAGTGTTCATTGTACTACTAACGAGACCCACCGGCTAAATTGATGCTCGACAGGGAGCTGCGTTGTAGACTCGATTTTATTATACCAGAAAACAATGAACAACCGCTTGGTTTCACAGGCGCTCGCAAATTAAATGATGGTCATGTCATTTGGGCACGAAGTCTGGCGGGTAGGGAAAACAGTGGGGGAAATAGGTTACAGTATGTTTATTTACTGTAGATATTTCGGGTAGCGGAAAATGTATACGTCACGTCGATCAGCTGTTGCGATATTCCGGACAACCGTCCCTCGGCCCGCCTCCCCCGGTGCGGTTACCGCCTGACCTCGTTCTTCCGTAACCAGCGCCCGCGCACTCATCGTCTTTATTGATATATTCATAGATTGGTTACAAGATCATTGCCGGACGCAGTTGATGAAGAACCTCTTAACATGGCATCTGTTAATAATTTCAATGAGTTCGTGGAACAAGGTAAACCAGCAATGAGCCTGCTCGCGAGCAAACTCAGTTAGACGATTGCGTTGACCGTCCAGGGGTTGTTCCGTGCCGTAGTAACAAAACCTAGGACTAAAAAGATTAAAAATAAATAAAATATACCCATGTGGTAGCCGGGTTAGCACAGTGCCACTCCATGTCTTCCCATGGATGTCTTAAGAGGCGACTAAGGGAATATAGGCTTACAGTACTATTAGGCGATGGGCTTGCAACCTGTCACTAAACATCTAAACATCTTGGCCTGTTTTTGCTAAGCGTGGTTGCTGAATTATCAACAACTTTTTGAAGTTGTAGGTAATGCTGTGGCTCTGCCTGCCCCGCTCTGGGATAACAGGCGTGAAGGTATGTATGTGTATGTAAAATATTTGTATCTTTTCATAGTATAAAATGAAGTCGGTTCCGCTGTCTGTTCGTTTAGATCTTATAAACTATGAGGATTATAATGCAGATTTCAGCAATAGATAGAGTGATTCTAGAGGAAGATTTTTATGTATAAAACAATCTGGATTATTTACGGGGTATTACAGGAAGCAAATAAATCTAAGCGAAGTGAGAGCGGGTCGCTAGTTTACTAATAAGTTGAACACCGCGTTGTACCAACAACTTTAATTTGTTATTAGGTTTCCAGAACGTTGGAAGAGTGACGTGTTTGGAAGCTGTATTCGATTTATCAGCAATAAACCTGACATTGGTCCGAACGGTTGTTTCATTTCTGGCTTCAGTCATAAACACATTTCCAAGGACAACAAGAATAATATTATAGGTTTTTTTCTGATGCATCGTTTGTCCGAATTATCACTTGTCTTACTCGTAATCTGATTTCCAGCTAAGTCAAACTAGGAACCCGTATAAATTCGCCATGTCCGTCCGTCCGTCCGTCCGTCCGCAGCCTAGCTCAGAGACTCTTAGTACTAGAAAGCTGTAATTTGGCATGAATATACTTACATATAAGCCACGCTAAGAAATGGTAAAATATAATCTTGAATTATTTTTTTGTACTTCCTCTCCTCGTAACTTGGGAATGTATTTTTTTTTCTTATCTACGCCATAATGTGGGGTGTCGTGGCATAGGTCTTTTGGGCACGATGTTTCTCAAAAACCCGGCTTCGGAACCCTACGCTGAGCATGGTCCGACATGCTCTTGCCCGGATTGTAAACTAACTTCACAAAGTGAATTTTCTGTTAATCAAGTATTCTGCAAGTGCACATAAACACAAACATTCAGCGTTTTATACCACCTATACCATCTGCGCTGTTTCTAATCTGTGCACCGGATATTGTGAGGAAGGCCGGCGTTTCCCGCGCTCAGCCCTGTTTCAAATTCAGTTTAATCAAAGTTTCCTGCAAAGGGAATTACGTTGCATGCCTTACCTATTACTGTTAAGAGTTGCTAGGCAAAGTTGAGTTTTCTGTAACACGTACTGATGATCAAAACCACATGAATACCCGTTCATTTGTTTTTGAGATCATTGCGAACATACGTACAGACGCGGCGGGGACTATGTTTTATAATTGGGATCCCCTTGAAATATCGACATACATTTCATCGAATGTGTCATTTCACCGAATTTAATTTCATCGAAAAGTAATTTCTGCTGAAACCTTATAGTTTTCAGGTTATCTTAAGCATTCGTTACGTTAGGTTAGGTTAGATAAAACTTGTGACCACAATAAAAATAAAGCTCCTGCACGTGGAAATTCGGCGAAGTGAATCGTTCTATGAAATGAGTTTCGATATTTCTAGGGTAAAAAACCATTATGATTATGTAGTGATCATTTTGCTAGGATTTTTTTGATGTAAAGCACTGTATAGATTTTGAAATAACGTCTCAAAATATCACTAAGACCGCCTATAACAGTACCGTTACGAAAAACCAATTTCTAAATATTATGACACCGAAATGATAATTCAGATATTGTATGGAATTAACGTTACGATAGCGCTCTATCTCTTAAATACATACTGTTTAAATTCTGCAGTCATTATTAGCGAATTCATCTTCTTTAGTGCGACCACTTGTCGATCTATTTGTTTTCCTTTAAAGGGCTTCGTCTGCGTCAAAGTCGTTTATTGCTTTTCCGTCGAAAACTGACAAAATTTCCTTTACAAAAAGTACCTTACGTGCTTCAACGAGATTAAAACTATATCCACACCATTTCAAAATCAGTTCCGCGGTTTAGCCGTGAATACGTAATAATGACACTTCACTTGGTAGTATTTGTAAAACACTAGTCATATACCTCTTACTTTTCACATATCGATTGAAAGAGATGCAATCATCATATTTGACAAATAACAGCCAAGTGTGATGCCGATGAAAAACAGATAAACAGATCGATAGAATTTTTCATTTATACATTACTAGCCCGCGACCCCGCATGCACAAAAAAATAAAACATAGCCATAGCGTAGCATTTAAATGGTGAAAGAATTTTAAAAACGGGTCAAGTAATTTCGGAGCATATTTTTATTTATTTTTATTTATTTTTTATATCATAGGAAGGCAAACGAGCACACAGGCCACCTGATGGTAAGTGGAAACTGTGACCCATAGACATTCGCATTCATAAGACCGCAATCCTAAGACTGCAAATGCGTTGCCAACCCTGAGGCCGAAGATGGAATGCCTCTATGCTAGTCATTTCACCGGCTGTCTTATCCCCAAACCGGAACACAACAATGCGAACACTGCTGCTTGGCGGTAGGTTAATGGATAAGATGGTGGTACCAACCCGGACGGACCCTGCACAAGGTCCTCCCACCTCCAATATCCAATGCAAACAAACAATCTAATATTTTCTCTTTATAATACATACATACCTTCACACCTTCATTCCCAGAGTGGGGTAGGCAGAGCTACAGAATTACCAACAACCCTAAAAACTTGTTGATAACTCTGTTACCACAATTAGGCTAAGATGTTTAACAGTGTATATTAGTGACAGGTAGCAAGTTCATCGCCTAACAGTACTACAAGCCTTTATTTCCTTAGTCGCCTCTTATGACTTCCACGGGAAGACATGGAGTGGCACAATTCTAAACCGGCAACCACACGGCAATAATCTTTATAATATTAAGTGCATTATCATGTTTTTTTCATGCACGATCTCCCATCCCAATATAAACCTCATTTTAATAAAACGGGCTCGCTAATAGCTTCAATAAAAACAAATTAATATTAATTTGAAACCAAAGCACAACAATATTTTATCACATTAAACTGAATATGCGAAAATCAAATCGCATTAATGCATGTTCGAAGCCACTGAATAATGAAATGTCGATAAATTTTGATATTTATTAGCCACGCAGCAAATATCGGTATGTTGAGCAGTGTTATACCGGGTAATTTCGAATTGGCTATACTAAATCAAAGTTTTACACTCATTTTCCCTAAACTAAATCCCTCTACTAAATCTCATGCTGCTATTTTACTTAAAAGTTCCTTTTTCAAATTTAAAATGCCCATTTTTCGCTTTGTGCTGTAACCCTACCCCTTATATTTAAGGTTTGTTATTAATGTAACTGTCTTATCTGTCACTCGATGTTTTTAATCTAATTTACACTTTGTGAAGTAACAAGTGCAGGTGACAGGTGCAAGTGAAAGGTGCAGGTATAAAGTGATTAGTAAAATCAACGTGTAGGGCCCAAGTTTTTACGATGATTATGTTAAGTAATTTTTTACACATTTCGTATGCCCTCATTACACTTTGTTAAGTGCAAGTATGAAGTAGCAAATGTATGACCTTCACACTTGCACTTAACAAACTGTAAACAGGGCCTAAGCAATGTGTAAACGGTGCCTTAGCATAATTATTGTAAAAACTTGTTAATTTTATCACTTCTTACTTTCAATTGCTACTTCACAAAGTGTAAATTAGATTAATAACATCGAGGGAGGCCATTTGCAACGTTAAAAGATGGCGGACGTGTAATTTGTTTTAGACTTTAATTTTTGGGTAATTAGGTGTTCAAAGTTCTTTTCTGATAGTGATTTGTACTTTTTATGCCTTTGTGTCGCACAGTGATTGAAGACTTGGACTTATTTCGTGTATCTGGCATCTTTCTTCTCGTTTCAAGTGGACTCGCAGTGGTGCAGAGGTTAAAACTATCTTAACCTCTGACCTACTAGATGTTCAAGTCGCCGCGGCGGCAAAAAAAAAAAAAAAAAAACATCGAGTGACAGATAAGACAGATTTCAAATGTTGAGTAACCACACTTTAGCACTTTAATTTTTAATTTTATTAGAAAGTTAACGATAGCTAAAGAAGGCTAATGTAAACAACTGAGTTAGTGGAATTCACTAGCGTAGTAGTGCCATATCACGAGGGTCTTAGTTTACGTCTCTCGACGTACTGTCCGTGAACGCGTTGAGATAATAATAGGTAAAAATTTAATCTTCAGTCGTTGGCTCCTTAGCAAGCTTAAACTACCATAAGACCGAAATCCAGGACATTGAAACAATCATCCATATTTAAAAAAAAACGAAAAATACAAGCTAAAACACCAATGTAAAATTTAATTGCATTGCACGATTCAGTTAATAATTCTTTCTTGTATATTTGCAAGGCCAATTAAACCTCGTAAAAAAAACAATTTGGTGAAAATTTCAATAAACGCCGCTACAGCAGTAACCTTCTCGATAAAACCGAAATTGATTTCGTAAACAAAACGTTTCGTTTGAAATGTTCAAATTAATTACTTCATTTTGTCCAATGGGCGGCTGGAGCGGCCCACTGTGCAAATTGGGGTTTGTTAGCAACAATAAATTTAATGGTATCGTTAAACCTTGTTTGCCAATACTCTTGGTTCAAATATTGGCTCTCGATTTTTGTTGGTTCAATGGATTTTTGGGAGTTTTACACTATTAAAAGTTTTGACTGTTTTTAAATTGTACGTAACTAACAGCGATTCCATATTTTCCAGCATTTTTGGTGCAGTGCTAGGGTTAAGAGTAGTGGCAAATATTACATACATAAACTCACGCCTTCATTCCCAGAGTGGGGTAGGCAGAGCTAAACAATTACCAACCAGTCTTAAAACTTCTTGACAATTCTGTAACCACATTTTGCACAAGTAGGCTAAGATGTTTCCCAGTGTATTAATAACAGGTGGCAAGCCCATCGCCTAACAAGCCTTTATTCTCTTAGAGGCGACTCTTACGACATCCACGGGAAGACATCTGCACTATTCTAACCCGGCAACCACACGGCACCGGCAACCACACGGCAAATATTAAATTGTTTTAACCAAAAAGTCAAATACGAGTAGAATCAATGCTAAGTATTTATTTAGAACTAAGTAATAATGTAGATATGGTTGGTAATTAAAGAAGGCACCGCTAAGTAGCTGAGGTATTTTATATTATTTCATTTACTTAGCGGTACCCCGACGTGGCGACACTTGTAGCAAAAATTATTACCTAACTATAATTTAAAAAAATGAGACCTAACGATTCCATAATGTTGTTTTGATATTTACCCACGCTTTTTAGGTAGCTTACTAATTAGTGATGGGTCGCGGTAATATTCCCGTTACCAGTAAGTTTCCATTTGGGAATATTCCCAGTAAGTTTCTAATGTTACCAGTAATATTCCCAAAAGGTGGGAATATACTATACTGGTGATTTATATGAGATTTAATGATTATATAGTTAGTTAAATAAGCAATATGCATAGATATATTCCTTTCTCTTTTACACATATCACCTTTTTTCTCTTTCACACAAACTTCTTATCTGAAATGGCACAAACACAAAGGACTTAGTTTTGCCCTTGACTCGACTCAGTGCACGTGCTTTTTGTGATGATAGTGAAAAATGTGATAATGATTACTAAGCTTAAAAAAATCGTTTTTCATGAAAAGAGGAAAAACATTTATTCACGCCAAAATTACACAATCTAAAAACATAACAAAATTAAAAAAATACAGTAAAACAAATTCTTAAAACTAAACTTAAAACCTAGTGTTACCTCCCCAATCCCTAATTACAGCCTCCATGCGATCCTTCATTGACCTCACCAACGTCACGATTCGTTCTTGAGGAATGTCACTCCACTCCTCGACGACGGCGTCCCGAAGCTGTTCAAGGGTAGCAGGGGCAGTATCACGAGACCGCACCCGGCGTTTCAGATCATCCCAAAGGTGCTCTATGGGGTTCAGGTCAGGACTTCTCGCTGGCCACTGCATCACGGGGATCCCAACCTGATCCAGGTAGTCCCGAACAATCAACGCCGTATGAGAGCGGCCGTTGTCGTGCATGAATGTGAGTTCAGGCCCGACAAAACCAGCATACGGGACCACGTGGTCCTCCAGGATCTCTGTGATGTACCGATGAGCAGTCAGGGACCCTGGCCACGTCCACCTCCAGTGCGGGAGACGCACACAAGGTCAGTTTTGCCCTGGATTATTCCGCCCCAGAACATGCAGGATCCTCCTCCGTAGCTGACGGTTTCTTCAAAGCAGGCTTGTGAGTACCGTTCTCCCTGCCTCCTGTACACTCTTCTACGCCTATCGTTGCAGAAAAGGCATACCCTCGTCTCGTCGGAGAAGAGGACAGACTCTGACAGAGTCAGAGTCTGACTCGCCTATGCTCTGCTGTCAATTTGGGGCCCGTAGCAGCCCTACGAGGCAGGATTTTCTTCTCTCGCAGCCTTCTTCTTACTGTGGAGACGCTCACCGACGTCTTCCGAGCTGTTCGGAGCTGCTGTTGCACCTCAACAGCGTTGGAGAATCGGTTACGCAAA
The DNA here is from genome assembly GCA_927399475.2 of Acleris emargana. NCBI lineage: Eukaryota > Metazoa > Arthropoda > Insecta > Lepidoptera > Tortricidae > Acleris > Acleris emargana. The sequence goes on from OV656858.1 coordinate 6,265,955, forward strand.
CACGTTGACACAATATAGCGGTCGTCTCTGTCGGAAGTGAAACGTCGTCTCCCAGATCCATGCTTCCTGATGTAGCCTCCAGTCTCCTGGAACCGCTGGGATACTCGTTTCACCCGGAAACGGCTTATGTTGAGTTGTCGAGCAACATCAACCTGCCGTAGTCCTGATTGCAGTAGTGCTACCACTTGAGCTGCTTCTTCTGCCGTGATATCCATTTTTCAGAGTTTTCTCTTACTGGAGCTGTTCAGGTGTGACTTCTGTGATGTCTGGATAGCAAATTACCCATAATTAATTTTTACCCCCCCTTTTATTCGTGTTCAGGGTGGCACAAGTAGTGAGTCCTCTAATGAGTTTTCCATCACTTTTTTTTAAAGACCCTAACGTGTCGTGATCATTGTTTTTACGAAAAAGAACGATTCGCGTTTTTAAAGTTGATTAACTGTGCTTTCAAATGATACTAATATTGGTAGGGTACAATAAATAAGTTAAGAGCTTTATTCGCTTGAAATCAAAATTTCAAAAGTTGCGATTTTTTTGACGCCGTGTGTATTTGTATAATTAAACTGATTTTCCTACTTTTTCTTTCATTTCGATCGAAACTAAGATGTTTTTACCGTGATTTAAAGTGTACTTGGCCATAATTACACGATGGGAATATTCCCAGTAACATTGGAAAAATACCTGGTAATTTTGGGAATATTCCCGGTAACATTGGGAATTTACTTTCTGGGGGGGAGCTCCGTATTTTTTTTAATTCTAAATTGTTCCAATGTTCACCAAATAAGCATAAAACACAAAAAAAATATTACTTTATAATTCAGTTTTTCTATATTTCCCTAAATTTCCAATACTTGGAAATATTACTGGTAACATTACTGGGAATATTCCCGCCATGGGAATATTCCCGGTAACGACCCATCACTATTACTAATACATACATATATACATACATTAAATCACGCCTGTTTCCCAGAGGGGTAGGCTCGATGAATGAATGTTGAAGAAGGGAAAAAAAATTGTCAAGATCGTAGCTTACTAATATTAGTTAAAATATTAATAATTAAAATTTAATTTATAGGGCCAATATTTATTATTTTCTACTTTTTAGAAGCTTTTTATGGACTGTTTTGAGTCGGGGGTTTTTTAATTTTCACGCCGCTGCCCGGTTTCCTGCTAACGTCATCCCATCCTTTCACAACTGTCTGTCAAATGACATCAGAACAACTAGCTGATGGTCTACCCACTGATCAATGACCTTATCTTATCCTATCTTACCGATGGGCTCTTTCGTATACACTTCGACCATTTAGGATCTTCTTCTTCTGTGCAATTACCTTCTTACACACTCAGCAGTTCGAATGTGCAGGTTTCCCCACGATGTTTTTCCTTCACCATATGAGCATCGGGTAATGCACTTAAGTTAGACGAGGCGCTGCGTCACCTCCCGCCGCGAGGCGTCGCGACGATGACGCGAATCTTTAACGGAATCATGCGATCCGGGCACTTACCGACCAACTGGAAGCTCGGCCACGTCATGATGCTCCCCAAGCCGGGGAAGAACGTTATGAAGCCGGAGAGCTACCGGCCCATCACTCTGCTGCCGACGATCTCAAAGATCTTTGAGAGGCTTCTCCTGGGCCACCTCGGACGACATATCGTGCCGAGGGAAGAGCAATTCGGGTTCAGACACGATCACTCGACGACCCTCCAGATCGCCAGAGTGCTGCACCACGCCACCGTTGCCTCCAACAAGAGGGAGCATTCGGTTGCAGTACTCTTGGATATGGAGAAGGCGTTCGACCGTGTCTGGCACCCGGGCCTGCTGCTCAAACTCGCCGATTCCGACACGCCCAGACGGCTCCTCAGGACGGTGGCCTCCTTCTTGGAGGGCCGGAGTTTCGAGGTGCTGGTGGATCGCCACCCCTCCGCTCCGCGCCCCATTACCGCGGGAGTACCGCAAGGAAGCGTCCTCTCTCCCGCGCTATACGCGCGGTACACGGATGACATCCCCGTGGAGAGCGGCGCCACTCTGGCACTCTACGCCGACGATGCCGCCTACATTGCGTCATCAATCAATCTCAATCACGCGGCCGCCAAGATCCAGCGCACTCTGGACGCCATCCCGGATTGGCTTGCGAAATGGCGGCTGTTGGTAAACGTCGCCAAGACGCAAGCCATCGCGACATCCGGGAAGGTCAAGCTCCCGCCGGAGCTAACGCTCGCCGGCCAGAGAGTCAAATGGACCCCAACGGTCACCTACCTGGGGGTAAAAATAGACCGCCGCCTGACCATGGCCGCCCCAGTGGCGTGCCTAGGGTTTCAGAATAGGGCAAGCCGAGAGATATGTTTTGTAGTTTTTACGGTTATTATGGATAAATTTATCTTGTTACCACATTACTGATCAATCTTCACTTCACTCTGCAGTTGTAGGTATAGGCATTTGCTTACGTGGACGAGCTCACCAAAGCACCCTGAAGGCATGTTACCACTAGATATAATTTTACAGACATATCAGCAATTGCATACTTTCGGTGGCCTTGAAAAAAGCCGCTTGGTTTGTATGAGAGAATAAAATAAAGGTTCAACTTCTTATTTTAACTTTGCTTGCCTAGGGAGAAAGCAATAAGTACTTACTTTTATTTCAATTAGCTATCTAAAAATTACATACATATTACACAACATAGTTAAATTAAATTAATATTTGTATACCTACATCGAATGTGTTTTTCTAAAACGCCATCGTACCTATTTTGAAAGTAGCGACACAAGCTCTAAAAAATTACCCTTATTCAATGAAGTTTTATACTCATCGTGACCTCTGAAGTTCTTGTTGTGCTAAATGACAAACAACATCGACTAATCTTTGAAAAACGCTACTATTGTTATCAACACGCATGTTGTTTTGTAATTTCCTTTGATAATTGGCGCGATAAAGATGTCTCAATTCGCTGTTTACCAAAATCACTAAAAGAAATTACCGCGTTCATGTGTTTTCGAGAATTCATGTGTCTTTTAATGGCGCCAGCTAAATTATTTAAATCGTCATAACCAGACCAGATGTATTCCACACGTTTTTGTCGTTAGAAAAGAAAATACAACACCAGCAATGTAACTTATTAGAGTGCGAACAACCAACAATCCAATGAGTTTTGTACACTGACCTGTTAAACTGTCTTTTGTGCGATTTACTACTCTGAGAAATACACAAGTCAGGCGTAGGTTTTGCCGAAGAAATAAGTACCTTTTTCTCTGCAAAGTCCAAACATTTTACCTTTCCGTCGACAAGCAAAGTTTGTGCACACTTTAAAATATCACAGTCACACAGGACTTCCTCCATTGTCAATCTAATTGAATCACAACTCACAACACCACAAAAAAAAACTTATTATTGCACTGACCGCGCCGCGCCGCTCAACGCCTAAACAAACTATTCAACACGTGAATAAAAGCATTTGTCAACAAATAGAAATGAAGTGAAGTTGGCCGCTAACGCGGCTCAACGCGCGCTCCGCGCCTGCGCGAAGCGAATTTCGCATTTACTATGGACTCGTGTACAACTTCATACGCAATCAGGGCTTTTTACTCTCATACTATTTGCCATATTAATACACGACCAGTCGTGTTTGGGCATATGCCGTTTCGGTGGGTAAGACAGAGAATATGAAAGCCCGATTGCAAGCCAATACGTGCGAGCGAGATACGAGCTAGCCGCGTCATGAATAGTTCGACTGGTTGCCGCACAGCGCTGAGCGCTGTGCTGCGTAGGTGGCGGCCGGCGGTGCGCGGTAAAATTTAGTAGTTACTACTGTTGCATGTAATTTGATTTGAAGAATTTAGTGAGAGCGCGCGGCGCGCGAAGGTGAAATACCTATCTAATACATTACGTGCATTTAATGAATAGTTATTTTTGTAAGGCAAGGCAAGCCCGGCTTTTGGGCTTATATGGCAGTACCGCCACTGGGCCGCCCACGTGAAAATCGCCGTCAACAAGACGCGCCAAGCGCGGGCCATACTACAACCCATCCTGCGGTCCCGGCTCTCGCTGCGGATGAAGTTGGGCGTGTATAAAACCTAAATCAGGTCACGCCTAACCTACGCCGCAGCAGCCTGGTACCCACTGGTACAACCCCGGGGACGCAAAAGCCTGGAGGCGCAACAGTCGTTGTCGCTCCGGCGAGTTACGGGCGCACATTATTGCGTCCGTAACGACGTAATAAGGAGGGACTTGCGCATGGACAGCGTGGAGGAGTTCGTCCGCCGGCTGAACATGAACATGTTCAGGCGGGCGGACCTGTCGCAGCAGCCTCACCTGAGAGGTCTCGCGCCCCACACAACGGGTGCGTCCCACGAGATATAACTACATAATAACTATTTTCATGTTACTAACGTTTACGAGATATAATGAACGTTAGCTATAATAACAAAATCAATATTTTTATAAGGAATAACGTTCAAGTCATATAATATTCATTTTATATAATATTTTTTAATATAACACTCACAATGACTAATTTCAGTTCGTATAACATACATGACATATAGCGATCATAATACATAATATCTTTTAGTATAAGGATTATAAGATCTAATATCGTATGCTATACTCAATAGGTGGGTACTGTAAGGAGCGGGTACAGTCGAGTTCATAGATATGTGTACCCTGTAGTACTTTGTCATTTTAATTCATTTGTGACAATTCATATACTTATGGCAGTTTAAACATGACAAAATAAATAGACAAGGTACTAAAGTGTACACATATTTATGAACTCGAGTCTACCAGAACGGTCTTACTTGTAATTTGTTTTAATTAACCAGAAAATGCCACGAGCATGACGAATCAGGTCAGAACCGACTCGGTTAGGTTAGGTTAGTTAGCAAAGCTCCCGCCTAGGCCTTCGAGGTTATTTTTTTTTCTGCCCAGAAAAGTCAGACGGCTGCCAGTAAAGTTAGTAAGGTAAGGTTGATCGTTAATTAAGAAGGCCACTTAATACTGAAAATAGAATTTAATTTCAAATAAATAACATACTCGTATGCATGTTTTTATATTATACGTGTATTATGTTTTTTGATGTTAGATAATTTGATTAATATATCTTTTAAATCTTAGGTGTTATGAACGTTATACGTTTTAATAGTTATATAAATTGATATTATATATTAATAACGTTATACTTTATGGAAATAGATATTTTGAAATTATATCTTCCGTTCATTATATCCAGTGAACGTTATACTAAACGTGTTTATACAAAGTGAGCGTATATATTATGAGTGTTATATTATCAGTTCTTATATCTCGTATTACTTACCCCCACACAACACCGGAGGAGGACGCGAGACTGCAACAACATCGTGGGAGGAAGGGGCTGCACAAGAGGCGGGCCTTGCCGCGCGACATGTCGCGCGCGGCTAACGCCTCGAGACCAGCAACGACGACGACGACGACGACGAAAAACGTCGTTAATCAATCGTCGACATCGTCGTCGACATAACATAACATCATGGAAAGGATGACCTCCCCTTTCCAGCGCCGCAGGCTGAAATCGCCTTAGGGGAAATCTCCCCTAACCGGCTGACATCGCCGCGGCGCCAACCTGAAAGGGGAATACGACCAGAGTCACCCCGAAAATGCCAAGATAGGCAAAACCAAACGACCCGCCTGTAGTCACAGGCGGAGAGTCGATTCCACAGAAAGGGGCGATGCCACGATCTGTCTCCCCGGCCGGCCCCCTGACGGCTGACGGGGGCCGAGAAGAAAGACCCAACTTAAGTTAGAAAAATTCATCGGAACATGGTGACCGCGGGGGTTTGAACTCGGTACCTTACGATCACGAGTCGACCCCCTAAGCCACTAGGCCACCTACGCTCTTGATCTATGACCTAATCCCTCGACCACCTGCCATCGTTTTGCTTAGCCAGTGAGCCCATCCCCACTTCAGTTGCGTTATTCTTTGGTCGACATACGCATCTTTAGTCCTGCGCCTAATATCAACATTCAGTACGTGATCCAGATGTGAAATTCCCATCATTGACTGCTCCATACCCATTGCATAATAATTATAAACCTGAATTGCATATAATATAAGAAAACGGGCACTTTCGATTTTTTCTAGTATTTGAAACATACCTACTGTAACTAAATATGATTTTATGCTACAAAATAAAAAGGGTACCTATTGTTTTTGACAAAAATAATTATTTTATATAAATAAAATTTATTTTATGCTGCAGCATACAGTACCATAAAAACAAATCATTAAGCTACAGTATGTTAAAACTACTTGAAAAAAAAATAAGTGCCCGTTTTTTTGCTTTTGGTTTATATAAACCCTTAAATGGAAAACGATCACCTGGGTCTTTGGTCAAAATGGGCGTACCACAGGGCTCAATTTTGGGTCCTTTTTTATTCCTCATTTACATAAATGATTTACCATACCTTATAAAGGACAAACATGATATAGTATTGTTTGCTGATGATACCTCACTCGTATTTAAAGTCAAACGACAACAGGAGTTTAATATCGATGTAAACAATGCTATATCAGAAGTAGTAGATTGGTTCAGTGTTAATAATTTATTACTGAATGAGAAAAAGACTAAATGTATTAAATTTATGACTACAAATGTGAAAAATAGACAAACTACTGTAACTATAAAAAATGATAGATTAGACCTAGTTAATGATACAGTATTTCTTGGAATAACGTTAGACTCCAAACTCCAATGGGGTCCTCATCTGGCTAAATTAGCGAATAGACTAAGTTCTGCAGTTTTTGCAGTTAATAAAATTCGGAATATAATAGACTTGAAAACCGCTCGATTAGTTTATTTTAGTTACTTCCATAGTATTATGTCATATGGTATTTTACTATGGGGTAGTGGTGCTGACGTAAACAGCATCTTTGTTCTACAGAAGAGGGCTATTCGTGCTGTTTACAAGATGGGTCATAGAGACTCGCTTAGAGATAAGTTCAAAGAAACGAATATATTAACCGTATACAGTCAATATATTTATGAAAATATTATGCATGTTCATAAACACATCGGTAGTTTTAGAAAGAACTGTGACATACATAATGTTAATACCAGGAATAAACATAAGCTCGCAGTGCCCTTTACACGGCTTCACAAAATAAAAAACTCATTCATGGGTAATTGTATAAGGTTCTATAATAAGCTCCCAAGTAGTTTTACTCATTTATCAGTAAATAAATTTAAGAGTTACGTTAAACGTCAACTAATTTCTAAAGCGTATTATAGTATTAAAGATTATATAAATGATGACAATGCTTGGGACTGAATTATTTGTATTACAATTATTAATGACCGTGGAGACTATATACATCTCCTTGTATGCTTATTATTTTAATTTGACATCTGGAGACTCTTTACATCTCCAAAATTGACCGTGGAGACTTTCTACATCTCCCTTGTTTGTGTTTGTTGTTTTGTTTTTTTTGTTTAATTACCTACTTACCTATATTTAATTTTAATTTGACATTTGGAGACTCTTTACATCTCCGGAATTGTATTATTATTTTAACCTGACATTTTTATTAATTTCATTATTATTACTACTGGGACCTGTACATCCCTGTGACATTTAAATTAGATAGCTTATGTTTAGTATTGTAATAAGTTCTTTATTTAAAAAAATGGCTTACTGTTGAGTTTCTTGCGGTGCTTCTTCTCAACAATGGTCTCTTGAAGCGCTGGTAGATGGTAGATTCAGACTTGTAAAAGTGCCTACAGGGCCTACTTACAGAATAAATGATTTTATTTTTTATTTTTTTTAAATGCTGTATAATGCAACAAGTATATTGTTAATAATAATTAGGTTCGTTGAAATTTGACAGAGTATAAATATGATTTAAGTATAGTATAGTATTGTATGCCAGAAACGGTTGATTGTGCTGAGCTTCCACTATTTTATCTATTATAAGAACTTTTGTTAACACCACAATCTCACAATAAATGATTTATGATTATGATTATGAACACATTTTTATCTCTTTCTAATAGCGGAACCGTGCGCTAAGAATCCCAATGAAACTATATAGTGTCGTGTCGTGGTGACGTGGGAATGCAATATAAATTTATGCTGCAGCATAAAGTATCATAAAAAAAACATTTAGCCACAGTATGTTAAAAATACTTAAAAAAAACTACATGCCGGTTTTTTTTGCAAGGGGGTTTATAAACCCGTAAATGCTGTATAATGCAAAATATATTTATCTCTTTCTAATAGCCGAACCGTTCGCTAAGAATCCCAATGAAACTAGTGTCGTGTCGTGGTGACGTGGGAATGCAATAGAACATTCCGCGCTCGGCCCCGCTCTAGATCCTTAAATAACGAGGGCAGGTACACTGGCAGGCAAAAAACTGGTCGGGTTTTTTTTTTTTATATCTAGATTAAAAAAGTTTTTTAGTAATGAAGATATCAAACAAGCACACAGGCACGTAAACATAAGGGTAAGTCATGATTGCAAATGCTTTGCCTAATTCTATTTTTTTTTATTAGTCTTTACACAGGTTATCTAACCCGGCACTGGGATACAATAAAAGGAACTAAAAGTATCAAATACATAGGCCTAAAGTCATTAGATAAGGATTTTAAATGCTTATTCTTATAATGCTACATTGTTTTTTTTTAATACATCTTACGATCAAACCAATAAGTACATAAGTCATGATAGAGGGTAGAAGACCTGTAAACGAACAATATTTTCTCACGAGAACTTGGGCGGTATTTTTCAATAATAACAAAAGAGAAAGAGAAAACAAAAACAAAATCCGTTAATTTAACAAGTCCAAAGGGATGTTACCTAAAATATTTTCAGGTATAAATTTTGAAGCTTTTTATGAAAACTTTAAAGCAGCAAAAAAAAAAGCTTTCTTGTGAATTTAATTTTAGAAGTAACAAAGAAGCGTCCAGTTTTTCTACAACGATCTTTTGAAATAACTCTTGAAACTAATTTAAACCATCAAATAAATGGTGCGCACTATTAATGTTTTAAGAGTTTCACTTCGCCGACTATCGTCACGTTCTTGCAAATTGTTTATCCGTTTATACATGACTAAAAACTTGTTTACTCTTAGGTTTTTTTAAAGTAACTATTATCGATTTATTCGACTTAAAACTTATAGATTTATTTAACATGTTTTTAACTAAAAATATTTTTATTAAACGACCTATTTAAATGCCATCATGTGTATTAGATTTTTATTAGGTACCCTTTATTGTAGTTTGAACAAAGTAAATAAAGACCCGAATAGCGTGCTGGTTATTGATTAACTTCTAGGTTAGATGTGGGTTTGATTCCCGCCTTTGTTTACTTGATTTCGGCTTTTGGGTCTGTTTGTTTGTATTAACAAAATAAAAGGTTTTGTAGACATTGACAAATGTCACGATATTTAATGAATGTCTGTCGACAGGCGGGTATAATGAGATTTTTTCATCGTTAGTAAAGTTCATTTCTCACGGTCATTATTTTTAATTATGAGAGTCAAAGAAATTATTTGAGATGCAAATATTTTTGCATGTCTGTAATTATGCTTTCTTAAATGCATTGTACAAACGAGAAACTTCTCGAATTGTGAATTTTCCTTATGATTCATTCCGAGAAAAGTTTCAGTAATTTCTTGAGATTTTCAAACTGCTGGGACATTCTGAAACTTGCTTATTGCTACTTCTTAGATGTTGTTTTGTATCGGGAAAAAAGGCATTCATTTTATTTCTCAGAATTTGACATAGGTATCATGGGATTTCGGCTCAGCGTTACAAATTCTATAGTTAATCAATAATAAGTAATAGAAAAAAGTTCTACACTTTCAAATATTGTTTAATCTTTAATTTAGTAACGTAGCAACAGTGTTCACATTGTTGTGTTCCGGTGTGGAGATAAGACAACCGGTGAAATTACTAACATAGAGGCATTCCATATTAATCCTCAGGGATAGCAACGCATTTGCATTCTAAGGATTGCAGTCTCAAGATTGTAGTGGAATGTTTATGCGTTAAAAATGGTACTTACCATCAGGTAGCTGTGTGCTCGTTCCCTTACTCCGTGTCATCAAATACCATCTATAAGAAGAAATACATAAGTATTCGTAAATTAAAAATACAAATTGCCAAAATTTTCCTTTTCAATAATAAATTCTAAACTGAAAGTTATTTTAAACACAATCAACCCAATTTTCACAACAAGTTAATAGATTTACTTCTTGTGAAGATCTTTAAATGCGAGTCAGAATATAATTAACCCTAGGTCCATTAATACAATAATACAGTCGCATTGCATTGTCCTTTATAAACTGCACTCATGTTTAAGCCGATTGTCTTAGAATACATTTAGAGTTAGTACCTATGAGTATGAATTAATGTAACAAAGTTTTATTAAAGGGCTCTCAACAAAAAAAAAACATCATGAAGTTTGAGCTCGATTTTGTCAGTCAAAATTTCAATGTAAAACTATGATAAATATACTCGTTATAAAAAAAAAATTAAACTTGTTCGTGATAGTTGTCATAATGTAGTAAAATTAAATTTACACCAAAACTTTATTTCTCTGAACAAACAAAAAGGTGCAAAATGGCACAATTAAGTGCAAACAGCGGACTTACAACTCCAGTGCATTTGGAAATAAAATGTGGCAGTTTTTGCGGGAGTCTTCTGCTTCTCTCCGACTTTAAGGAGGCTCCTACTAATGGTTTCAGAGTACTAACTTATATTTTTTTGCACAGACGACAAACCGTACGACCGTTGTCAGATTTTTAGCAGTAGTGTTGGTCAGGGCCTCCGCTGGGCAAAACCATATTAGGGTAAAGTCACCAGTGGTCAGCCAAAGACCTGTAGTCGGCCTCTGCATATACTTTGTATGAGTGGGAAGAGTACGAAAGATATATTTCCCACTCTTCGCACTCATATAAGGTCGACTACTGGTCTCTGGCTTACCACTGGTGACTTTACCCTACCTGAGAAATAATTATCGTGTTGTTCTTATCTCGGCCGCCAATGTCATCAAAATTAGAGGTATCGTAACGTTCACAATACGATAACATGTCAAAAGCAATATGGTTTTAACGAGTAGAATAGGTGTCGTGAACTAAGAGAGAACCTCTGAGTTGGCTCATTTTTTGAGTGTAGACCTCATTGTTTGATTTTCAGCGAGGACGATTTAATGCGGCCTGCATTCGCTGACATCCTGCCACCTTTATCAGGTCTATCCTGTAGGCGAAGTCGTGGTCTCAACTCAAGAACCTTTCTGCATCCAAAGCCAGTCGGTTCTTTGAGCTACGTATCCTGCCCATTGCCACTTCAGTCTACTATGTTGAGGTATGTCGATGACCTGGATTCATCATTATATTCGTGTGTAATATTTTCGTTTCACATTATTGAGCGGTACAAGATGCGGTAAGAAGTTTACTCGGCTCAGAAATTAATTAAAATTGATCTGTGTACTGCTTTGGCTAGTTTTTTTTGTCAACCAGGACCAGTTTGACTGACCTATACCTACCTACCATTTTAAAATAAGTACTTTTTGCGTTTTTGAAGGTTGTTTTTTGTTTATAATAAGCTGTTATTTAGTTCCACTTCTTAGTTGATATGAAACATTAAGACATTTCAAGCTCGCCGCAAGCAACGCAGCGGGAAAGTCATAGTCATATTTAAACAATTAAATGTTCTTCGTTGTAATCGCTGACCCATCATAATCGAGATATGTTATCGCCACCCTTGAAATTGGTACCGTTGAGGAGTTCCAGGGGCCACCTGTGGCCTTCATCATCAGTTCCACTTCACCAAATGATGTTTTCTGAATGAAAATGCTAGCAATGTTACTAAAAATACTAAAATCGCTACATGTTTGCCTACAATATTAAATGACTTTCCTCAATTCCTCACTGATCCCCTCATCAGATTCAGATTTGGTGAAAATAGGACAACCTCGAAAGTATATTCTAACAAACCAATATTTTTTTTTTAAATCAGTCTACAATTGAACGAGAAATCGGTGAACATACATTAAAAAAAAACATTGGTTGGTATAAACTCCTCCATTTTTGAAGTCGGTTAAAGAATAGAAAGTCTTTGGTTTCTTTAGTAAATCAAAGCAAAATATATATTGATAATTGGCAACAGCAAAATATCGAGAATCTTAATATCCAAATTAACTCTAGGGAATGCAATTTAAACGTTATTAACCGTTTTGGTATGAAAATAACCGATTAAAACCAGTTATAACCGGTTATTTGCATTCGCTAATTCACTCAGCATCCAATGGTACTAACCACGAACAAAAACAAACGTAAATCTAACGTGCCGGTTGCACCCGAGAAGACCCATGATCCGGCTCCCCCATTAAAAACTTCCTCAATGCAGAACACGAAAAAAGTGGAAGTGTTGAATATTCCTAAAAACTTTCCGCTGCGAAGCTCGGAAAGATTTCAGGTCAGAGGTTCTTTTATGGAAATCAAAAAGATTACTTACGTCTTCAATGTTAAGTGTCCAACTTTGGACATCAAGGTTTAATGAGGGGAGTAAGTAGGCTTGAGTTTTTTTTGCGTCCGTTTTGATCTGGTAGTGTTGAATCTGATGAATATTGTTTTTTAGGAAGGTTTTTTAAGGTGAAGTTCTTTTATACACCGTGTTTTTTTTGATTTACGATAACTTTAAGGGAACGTTCGTTAAGTCAAATAAAGTTAATTTCCCGAAGGCAGACAAATGATAAGTGTAACGGTTTTAAAGATATTTAATTTTTAAATTTAATCAGTTAATCACGTTGAACTGGTCTAAAAGGCTCTTAACTGTCTGTGTATGTCACGCCAACATTGACGTATTTGACACTGACTATGAGTTAACTCTAAAGGCCCTCTTAGAATGACCAAAGATACAACATTTAATTACTTTGTTCAAAACAGAAAAAAACATTTTTTTTTGCAATGTTTAAAAATCTAATCTACCACTTAGTTTCTAACGATGTACCTAGTAATATGCGTATAGTATGAAGCACACTTTTTACTAAAAAGAACCTATTACTAAGTCTCCAGTCTCCGCCCGTTTGTTCTTTTGTCTGTCAGCAGGCAGTATCTTATTAATCGTAATAAGTAGACGTTATTTTCACACAATGTGTATTACTATTATATATGTAACAGAAATCATAAAAATAACATTTTAATTAAATCTTAAAGGGGTCTCTTTGTGTGCAAGTCCAACTCGCTTTTGGCTGATATTTTTTATATTAAACATATCGTGCTAATAAATAAAATAATAAAACTCTTTTCCTTATACTTTATCCTAAAGAAAACATTCTCAACAGCAATAAAGCAACTACCCACAACGCAATTTCCCGGCTTATAATGCCGCTCCGATATATTAACGCAATAAATGTATGCCGGAAGTGGGACGAGTGACGCTACGGAACCGCGCATTTAAATCACGTACCGCCCGGAAGAGGAAGCGGCGTGCTAATAAATATGGCGGCGTATCGAGTCGGTGCCGTGACCAGGATTTTCGAGTCATTTTTGAGACAGTTATGATTTAGTGTAGCAGTAATAAGTTTAGTTTAGTTATTTATTCAAGTAACAAAATATACATTGTGTTTGAAATAAATAACTTACTTACGTAGACAATTCACAATTTCAACCAATAAGATATAACATCTTTTAATATGTATTTTTTTTTCCTTATTAAGATTAATACATTTTAATAACATTAAATTGTACATATTGTCAGAATTATATATTTTTAGAATAAAATGTTAAAAAACAACACTAAAAACAGGTCATTGAGGATCCAAATAAATAATAAGTAAAAATGACATTACAAATAACATTACACAGTACATTCAGCGATAAAATACTCAACATAGTAGAAACACTTATTTAACAAAGGGGGCTTCTAAACGGGCCATGTTTTGCTGCAATTTGTGGCCGGCAACTATACGCATCTTGCTCTAACATACGAAGTAAGAGTAAGATAGCACTAGTGGCCGGCCACAAATTGCAGCAAAACATGGCCCGTTCAGAAGCTCCTAAAAAAACAAGATTTTTTTCTTAAACAAAATTCTATTTGAAATAGACTTCTACTCGATTAGGAGTTTATTAAACAGATACAGTCCCTGATATCTAGCGGAGTGCTTTAACAGATTGTCAACAACTGTTTCGATTATTCAAGAATGGAAAAAACCAACTCACTTTTAAATTAAAAACGAATACAACGTTTTTGTGGTATTGAAACTGGATAAATAAATACATGAGGATTTGGTTTAACACGACAATTATACAAAATATTTAAGCTTGTTTGATTCGTTTGTTTTTTTTATTACGTACGCATTCATTCAGAACTGTAATCGAAATAGATTATTTCTATAACATACGAGTTTATTAAAATACAAAAAAAAACCGTCCAAGTGCGAGTCGGACTTGCGCACGAAAGGTTCCGTACCTTTATCTATACAACATTACGTCGGTGATCCTGCAAAACCGCGTAACTCACAAATTTATGATAGAGCAAAATAAACCTTACTGCATTATTAATAAGTTGCATTTTGCTCTTTGTTTTAAATGATACTTACGCGGTTTTGCAGTTTCACCGACGATTAGACACTATACCGATACAGTCTGGTGACAGACAGACGGACAATGGAGTCTTGGTAATAACGTTTATACCCTAAATAGTAAAATAAACAACATTGAATAATAAACATCCCCACTAAATCATTTTGCCATTTACATTACAAAAAAGTCGAGTTCAACTTATTTAATTACAAGTTTAATGACCTTGGCAAGCTTTTTAATTAGCATAGTAGTTACTGTAATTATCTGTAGCTTTCAAATATTTAACGTTCATAAAACGAAATTAAAAGCTCAGATTAGTTTAATTCAATGAAATACCTCGCAAATTAACAATAATTAGATACTTCTCTTTATCATTCTAATTAACTTTACGGCCACCGGAAATCATAAAAAAAAATCCTTTCTTTTCAATTTCATTTTTTCACAAAATGCTTTCAAAATAATAGCAGTATCTGTCAAAAATATGAATTGAACTCCTAATAAATCTAGATCTAGATCACGTCTGACACACAATCCATTACGTCAAATATATAAAACCCAATTCATTTTCTACATTCGGAAAACAATACTGCGACGCAACAGCGTGGTCTAAGCTTCGCTTCTCGGCGTTATGACAGATTTTACACATACCTCTGAGTGTGTATTGGGAAACGATACCATTTATTTTTAATGCCAACTGCCATTTATATAAGCATTGTTGACGTTTGGGTGGCTATTCTCAAAGTAGTCGACATATTAAATGAGACGAATGGTGTTTTTTTTAAATTATTTTCATCTTTCATCTTTTGAGTTTTTTTTTTACAAACATACAAAAATACAAATCTTTCCTCTTTATAATATAAGTCACATACGAGTATTAGCGTTTCCTTAGCAACGATTTTTTTTATACAAGTTTCAAAAAGGAACGAGTGAATTGTCTTTCACAAGGTTACGGTGGTAGACGTACCTATTCGTTTATTGAACTTGTAAGAGGCCTACCGATATATCGTTTTCTCATACAATATAACTTTTTCAACCCAATGAGTATAAAGGGGTTATTATGACAGCTATGCAGTTCATTTTACGGCAAGCGTAAGAAATAGAGCTATAGCAGTGATATACAGGGCGAACGATATGAAGTATTACCAAATTCAAAAGGCTACGATTTTTTTTTGTTGTCTTAAATTATTCATTATTAAGAAAAAAATGAGAAAAAGATATCAATTTTTTAAGATTACTTTATTTTAACTCGATATGACCACCTTCTGCTGTCTATGGCCTTTAGACGGTAGAAAAATGAGTTGCACGCTGCACGAATGTGATCCTGCGGTATGCAATGGCAATTACGTACGATCGCTTTCTTCAATGCATCCATACTGGCATGTTTTCTTCTCCTCACCTTGCTCTCCACAATGGACCAGATAATAGAAGTCCATCGGGTTCGCGTTTGGGGAATTCGAAAGACATTGTGTGGACGAAATAAATTGTGGCACGCGTTGTTCAGACATTCTTAGTTCACACGAGCTTTATGAGCCGGGGCCGAGTCTTGTTGTAATGTCCACGGTCTACTACCGAAATGTTTGCGTGCCCAAGGCTCCAACGCAGCTTCCAAAACATTTTCCCGATAGTAAGTCGCATTTACTTTGACACCAGGCTCGATTTTGTGAATTTGGTAACACTTCATGTCGTTCGCCCTGTAGTAAACTGAACTGCATAGTTATGTCATAATAACCCTCCAGATTTACGAACATTGTGTCCCACAGTGCCACTTGATTTGCGGGTAATTGATGGATTTGAGTAGCACAAATTTAAAACTGCCGTCTTGGACATTGGATATGATTGTGATGATGTTGATGATTTGGTTAGTGGTTTTTTTTAGTTTAAGAAAATGCACGAATACTTTGCAGTAAAGGTTATTCAATTAATGAAAAACAAAATTATCAAAATAACAGATGCGTAGATGGTTTATTGTACAATAAGAGACTATTTTCTTCGTAAAACCACCATTGGTAATAATTGTCTAGCGAAATAGAGCAAAAAAAACGGTATTTGATGAAAACGTACGTAGAATCTATCTCGATCAGAAAATCTCACCGTATTTCTCGAACGCACCAAGAATACTCCCTCAACCCCAAGGAGTAACCGCGATACTTTTATCGTTGAAATATTTTCTTATCGGGAAGTGGGAATTTTCTGCCATTTCAAAAAGCAGGCTCTTGTTTTCCTCAAGAATATAGCAATAAATGTAAATAATCGCCGCTGACTAAGTTATTTACAAGCGATAAAAAGGCTGGGTTTGTTTTGCCCTCGGATGGCTATTTATGTTCTAGAGGGTTTGTATTTGGGCCATTCTACTTTTCGTTGTACATAATTTTTTTGTCACATTTGCACTAAACAATTTTTATTTCAAAAACGGTGAATTGCACCGTTTTTTAACTTGACACTCGAAGAGGGACGTAAATAAGCTTGTATTTAGAATTATCCTAATACATAAAAAGTTATTTGTAATAACTATAATGCCAGTAACGCAGTGGATGTTGATGTCCCCGCCTTTTCTATGGAAAGAGTGCAATTTACCACTGAGTTACCAAGTTTTTTTAACGATAATTGAGTAATTTAAGAGTTGTTTTTTTGGAAACCGTCAAACTGAAATATTCTAAGTTTATGTTATTTATTTAGACGCGGATTCATAATTTGGTATACTTTTTATCGGACTATAACCAAAAATGTACACTGAAAAGTAGAATGACCCATTTGGTTCGTAAGCATATTGTTGCCAGTGAGGCGGTGCCAGGAAACCGCTAGTTTCACCACTTTGCTGAAGCTAAATCGTTTTGGCATAGCATTCGCATTATATGTTTCAGCGAGTTCAGATGTGTAACATACTTTAAACGTAGCCTCCATTGAACTTAAAAAGTAGCAGATATTGCATTAGCTAGCTTCTTCTGACCGCGAGAACTTTTGAATTTTGAGCCAATATATTAATACAGGGTGAAATCTATATTCATTTCAAACTTTACCCAAATCTTTTGAAATTGCTGCGTGAAGCAGTAACAAACTAACACACAGACAAACTTTCGCATTTTTAATATTAGCGGGATAACCAATAATGGTTATTATTAAACGGTTTGGGTGTGCAATTACTTTTGATTTACTTATACGATCAATATGATCGATGATGAAACAAAGTCGCTTTCCGTGATAAGTTGGACAGGTTATTTTTTATAAAAATCCAGTGTCCATTGGCTTTCTCGTAGATTTAATAAGATTTTTTTTTGGCTTAAGGCACTGGTCCCACCGCTGGCGAGTGAGATATGAACTATCGACTTTTTTCTAGCCCAAGAAACGAACAAAAGATAATCGCTTCCGTGTAAATAAAAGAGAGATATATATATTTATAGTTCATCGCTCGCTGTTCACACTGCCGGCGAGGACACTCTCCCAACGCCCGGCGAGTAAGCTATAATTCCATAGATTTTTTACTAGCCTCCCGCCGATTGTCAACTGTTTCTAGGACATAATTTTACCAGTTGCTCGCCGAGCTCGCCGGTATCTGGCGGTGGGACCGCTGTTTACTAGTTGACCGCAGCGATAAAAGCTATCGACTATAAAACTAGCTCAGCGGTACTAGTACTTTATAGCCGAGCGTCAAAACTATCAAAATTTTACTCGCTTCTCGCTGCTCGCCCACTTTTTTGTAGTTTATAGTTCTACTAGCTTATAGTCTGTAGCCGGCGGTGGGACCAGTGCCTAAATCCAAATACTTTTTATCATTCATACTTACATTAGCCGAAATTATAATTATTATAACAAAAATGGAACAAGCCATTTTTTTTGTTACAGCGGACATTTTCAATCCTACCCATCACTATGTTACTTACCCTAACGACAGCCCAAATAAAAATATGTACACCTCCAATCACACGTTGAAATAAAACAGGAGCTTACCCTCGTGCTCTTGTTTAGTCCATTAGAGATACATACATACATTAAATCACGCCTGTTTCCCAGAGGGGTTGGCAGAGACCACTTCTTTCCACTTGCTACGATCTTGACAAGTTTCTTTCGCTTCTTCAACATTCATAAATTAGAGATAATAATCTTTTACCGATCAATTGTCTTCGCATGTGCTATCCACGGACTTATTTCTCTAATAAGTCCATGGGAGTGTCTATAAATAACTCGACACTGTCCAAATACACCTTAACAGGGAGTGAAAGCCATTAATTTAAATAAGGATTAGAATTAGAAATAGATTAGAAAATCGTGGCAGCGTTAATTTACCTATACTCTTCAATTTGAAGGACAAATAATTATTCTCGTAGAATCAGATTTTGTTTACAGCTCTATTTTACTTATATCCTAAATGCGAAAGTTTATCTTAGTTTGTTATGGCCCCTCTACATGTCAGCGGATCATTGGCGTGCGTAAGGGATGGAGCAATACGTAAGAGTGATATGCAAGAATATGTTGCTCACTCTAAGGTGTAAATGCGTCCCTTACGCACGCCCATGATCCGCTGACGTGTAGAGGGGCCTTTAGTCTTACACGCTGCGATGGCGGGACGGATGATATTTAGAATGGAGATAGTTTATACCCTAGTTTAACACATAGGTTAGGTAATGTTAAAAATGTAAAAGGAAATTGGAAAGGATGGATGAAAGAAGATTGACAAAAGAGATATACAGATCGAAAGTGAGTGGTAGGATCGGAAGGGGCCGCCCTAGGCGTACTTTTTCGAATCAAATCGGAGAAATACTGGAACAGGGCCGAATCTTAAGTACCCGAAACCGACTTGCGTGCATGACTCGATGTATGAATGTTGAAAAAGCGAAATTTTGTCAAGATCGTAGCAAGTGGAAAGAAGTGGTCTCTGCCTACCCCTCTGGGAAACAGGCGGAATTTAATGTAGGATAAAGTCACCAGTGGTCAGCCAGAGACCAGTAGTCGACCTCATAATGAGTGCGAAGAGTGGGAAATATATATTTCATACTCTTCCTACTTATACAAAGTATAGGCAGGGGCTGACTACAGGTCTCTGGCTGACCACTGGTGACTTTACCCTATGTATGTATGTAAAAATTAAAAAGCTCCCGAAGGAATAACAATAAACAAAACCTACGCGTATGAAGTCACCGACAGAAGCTACGAGTAGTAAAATATACATTAAAGTGTTTCAAAGTTTGCGAGTGGCTGAACTTGTTCGTACCCGGATATGGATATTCTCTCTTCGCAATATAAAGCCAAATGGCCTGGGTCGCTGCAAGGAGCATGGCTCCCATAAGTGCATGGTAAGAGTCCTATTACGCTAACTGATACCACTTTGAAAGAATCAAGGCTCTCCCTTGGGTAGAAAACGAATATTTCTTGTAAAGTTGGAGGCACACTCATCCTATGATTCGTGTTTTAAAATGCAGATAGAGTGATTTTTTTGATAAAATATCTGAAAAAATTTAATAGCAAAACAGAGAAAATATATTTTTTATTGTTATCTCATAAATATATAAAATATAAATGTACTTTTTCGAATCAAATCGGAGAAATACTGGAAAAGGGCCGAATCTTAAGTACCCGAAACCGACGAGCGTGCATGACTCGATGTATGAATTTTGAGGAAGCGACCGAAAATTGTTTAGATCGTAGCAAGTGGATAGAATTGGTAAGTATCACCAAATCGCTTTAAATAGGTTATAGTATTGTCAATTACGTTATGATAGCTCTTATTTACTTGACAGTAATGGCGGTCGAGTTAGGTTGAATACGATATAAGGTCAAAAGCAATTAGGTTTCATCAAGTAGAAAAGAGTCCCAGGCAATGATGATTACGAGCGTTATCGAGTGCGCCTAATATTTAGTTGCTTTGTATAATCGTCAGTGAAGCTGCAAAACCGCGTAAGTAACATTTGAAATAAGGAGCAAAATGCACCGTTTTAATGAGAAGATAAGGTTTATTTTGCTCTAGCATAAATTTGTTAGTTACGCGGTTTTGCATTATCACCGACGATATGTTTTTTCTATCTTACTAAATTGCTACCATATCTAATTGAATTCAAAACAATTTAACTAGCATTTACATTGCGTAATGGTACTAAACTTAGTGCGCATATCTCTCTTGCATTTGACTAGTTTTTAGCTTAGTAGCAGACTAGCTACAAAAGGAATTTGCTTGCATTTACAAAAGGAATTCATAGATACCTAACGACTTTAAAATATTGTCAAAAGGTATAGGATTGACATAATCGCCCGACACGACCATCTGGCTTCATACGTGTCGTTCCTATACATTTTGGTTTTTCTTACATACAAAAACTCATGCCTTCATTCCCAGGGTGGGGTAGGCAGTGCTGCAGTATTACCAACCACTCTAAAAACTGGTTGATAATTCTGTAACCACATTTTGCAGAATCAGGCTAAGATGTTTACCAGTGTATTAGTGACAGGTTGCAAGCCCATCGCCTAACAGTACTAAAAGCCTTTATTCCCGTAGTCGCCTCTTACAACATCCACGGGAAAACATGGAGTGGCACTATTCTAATCCAGCATCCACACGGGGATTACGAGGGGACGGGGATCTGGTTTTTCTTAACATTTGAAAAATGCTTTTTGTCTAGGCTCGTTGCTTACTTAACACCGATAAATTTTAATAACGATGCGGTTAGCCTAGTCGATTATGAAGCTAGCGGTTCCGGGTTTGATTAAGGTTTGATGAGCACGAGTATTTGCTACTGTTATTGTCACAAATGTCTAATGGAAGCAGCCATCATCAAATCATCCACGTCTACTGTTTGTCTGTCTTTAAAAAGTTTTTTTGTTCTCCCAGTGTATCCCCGATTTCATCTTAGCATCAAGTAGGGCTCGGGAGGCGCATTTATTTAATGCCAACCTGACGGCCGAGTTACTTGAAATACTTCCAAGTATTAAATGTATTTTTGCAAGGAGTTTTGAATAAGTATGTTTTATTGGATTGGTCATTGAAATTATTTGAAGTTGAGAATGCATTACGTGTGATAATTGTACCAAAAATATGTTTTTAGACGTATTGTATTAACTTGAAAAACCTAAATCGCCAAAACCCTAAAAAAACAAAACTGTTATCTCCTGTCTTTGAAAAAGGTACAAATGTAAATGTTTATGCAAAAGTAAAATAAAATGAAACAAAAAAAAAACCCACATTTTATCCTGTACAAAACATCTACTCGTACATAATGGATATTATTCAGACATCGTCGTCATCAATCATTAAAAAAAAACATCAAACAAAAGCCAATCGCTTTCTCACAACTGGCCAGAATCAAAAACCACATTTCATACCAACATTCCAACAGTGACGTTACCAACTATTTAAAAAGATAACCCGAAACAAAAGTCGATCGCCTTCTTCGCAAGTGGCCAGCATCAATTTTTCACAGAGTGCTTGAAGCGCTGCAAAGCGTAAATTTCGCCTGAAGAATAAAGATTGGAACACCTCATCTGTGGCGGGCGGCGGGGCGCGACGTCCGAAAAGAAGGGACAAAAGGTGAGCGGATGTGGGGGGAGTGGGAGCGATACGTGGGTAAGGAACGTATTATTATAAATAGTCAGTAATGGCCTTCTCATGATACGTGAAGTCATAGAAAACTTTCATTATTGACGCGTCTTACACATAAGATGAGTTTATCAATACGAGTTGCAATAGCGTTTATAAAAAAGTCGATATACGATTATGAATTTACATAATCTATACTAAAGAACATGTTTAGCGCGGTTTGGATTTGTACAGACAGTGTCATCTAGGGTAGTGGTGTTAAATTAAAAACGGAAGAAAGTGCAGTCTATCGACGAATTCTATTTGTATCTGGTTTGAATCTTGTAAATGAATCAGTCGAATGAATTATACATGTCAAAAATATTTCGCGCTTGTACAGATGTAGTGAATAATCTTTTCCCATCGTCTTTTGTCGGGTAAGTTCGTATTTATCTTGCTTTCTCAATTGGCTGATGGGTACCGAAATTAATTGAGAAAGCGAGATAAATACGAACTTATCGGACAAAAAACTATGGCAAAAGATTATTCACTACGTCTACGAAAATAGAAATTGATTAATAAAATCCCTGAAATACAATTTTTGAAATGTTTTCTTCTTGAGGAAAGTACCATTTTGGAAAATTCATGGTTCAATTTTATTTTAATGTGCATGATCCTTAAATTTTTCAACCTCTTATTCTACACCCCTTTAAAATTATTTTACCAAATAATTTCCTAAAATGCTTTTACTAAAAACAGACACGGCCAAGCACGTAATGGTATTGGTCACGGTATCCAGATTTGGCACTGAACCTTCAAAAAGTTTCGATACGTTCCCCTACAGAAACCGTGTCTCCCAGGCAGGATACAAAGTTTTTTTTTATGACTAGGTTATTATAAAGTTAATTAGGCGTCTGGTTTCCAAGTATTTTTTCAATACTGTAAATGGTAACATGGTTAATGGCTAATTTATTATACCTACATAGTCAATCTACATCATCGTGAATAAAGAGACAAATATCAACAGCTAACCACAGCACTGTAAAGTCCCTTTTAATTTATTCTGGAATAATAATCTCCTACAGGTTGCCGTAGGCTTATCAGAACAAGCCAAGGCTAAAAGCAATCATCCAAAATATACAAACTATAGTTCAAACTGGAATAAAATTGCATTGAAACTGGAAGTACTGCAACTATTGTGTTGTTCATAAACAATGGAAATGGGAACAAAAGCTATCGGTTAGCGGGCACTGTTGCTTTATGGTTCCATATGTAAAACCCAATACCTGGTATTGAAAAAAGGAAAGTGCTTTTTAAAGTTTAGGTATGCAGAGGTGCTGCTGAGTAGAAGTTTTAAATTTTTATTGAACTTTCAGTAGATACACAATAAAATAAATGTCTTGAAAAAAAAACATATTTAAAAATAATCAATAAACTTTTAAGTTATTAACCAAGTTTAAGACTTTCATTCATTAGTCATTCATTGTCAAAGAACGTAAGTGAAAAATTACGTCATTTAGCAACATTTTTAAAACTAATAGCTAAAATGTGACAAATCAAGAGAATATGTTTGTAAAGCCAAATATAAAAAGGGAGTGAAACATAATATAAACAATAGTAAAATTAACAACTTGCTAAAAAGCGTTACAATGAGATAGCTCTTAGGTGCTTCGGGCTTGTACTTGTCTCTCACTCGCTGTCACATGCTCTTATTGAGAGCGAGTGAAAGAAAAGTACAAACCCGTAACGCTTTCTGTGTGCTCACAGATAGTAACTTAGTACCTATTTAACCGTGGTAGTAAGCTACAAAATAGAAATAACGCCTTCTTTTTCTTCTTCTTTGCTGCGTCCTTTCGTTTTTGCCATTCTTCTCTATAATGTGCCACCAGTTTTCACTTTGGACCAGTAAGTCTCTAAAATATAGGCACTACACACTTCATCGTTTGTCTCCCCAATGTATCCGGTAAACAGCTTTCTTCTACCAGTACCCTTACCATGAGTTACAATTACCGTACTCGCTAGCGAGTCGAATGCTCTGTCCCTCGCACTCTATAACAATACTGCAAGGTCTGCAAGGGATTGAACATTCGAGTCGCTAGTACGGTAATTCTAACTCATGGTATGGGGCCTATAATACCTCTATTCTTCTCAGTAAGACTATATGGAAATTGTAATGGTGATCGAATTAAAAATAATACCACAACATTGTCAAGGGCAATATACTAATCTACAATTTTATCGAATTTTACTGAAGGCTTTTTTTGATGAAACCATAATGTTTTCAGATTACCTAACCATCAATAACGTAGGTTAGGTTAGATTCAAATTGGGACTACAAAAAAACACATGAGGTACATAATGCATTTCGATAGAATGAAAATTCTGAGTAATCTACGTCCGTTGAAAGGTGTTTTTAAAAAAAATAATGGGTACCCAGTTTCACCCAATAGAATCTAGGCCCAGAAATACTACCATCTATTACCTGAGGGTTTATTATGACATAGCTATGCAGTTCAATTTTTTTTATGGCATAGAATGCAAACGAGCAGACAGGCCACCTGATGATAAGTGGAAACTGTGATCCATAGATATTCGCATTCACAAGACCGCAATCCTAACACGCTGAGAGAAAAGGACAGAGCTATATAACTGCTATAGCTCTGTCCTTTTCACTCGCCGTTTAATGAACTGCATAGCTAAGTCATATTAACCCATAAAAGCCCTATAGATGGGAGCGCTAGGCCGCTAGACCACCAAAGCTCTTTACTAGCTAATAAAGTCGTTAGTTCCTAGAATCCTCACAACAGAGCACCGCTGGGAGTCGAACCCCGCGCACAGTCGCTATTCGTTATTCAGACGCGGCCCAGCAGTCACCTGATTACGCGCTTCGCTGGGTTAAGGATGGGATAGTATCGACATCGATGAGAAGAAATTGTCTGCGAAAATGTGAGTAATACGTGACGTTTCTCTGTGTTAATGGACTCTCTTTGGTTTTTAAACGTGACTAATTATTTGGAAATGCTTTCCTATTTATAATATGCATTTAGAGACAAAAAGAAAACAGCTTCTTTGAAACTTGTCGGGAAATGAACTTAATTTATTGACAATAATTAAATGATTTAATGAAGAAAACTATAAAATCGGAATTTATTTACGTATTCACATAGCGGTTATATAGATTTTTTTTATTTATGTCATATCAAATGCAAGTATCGTGGTTTATATTTTTTAACAAAATGTAACTTTAAGTAAAATACATTTTATTAACAACAATAACATGAAAATAAGGAAAATAAACGACAAATAGTGATAGTTGTTGCGAAACGGTCCCAAAACTCAGCATGTGCTGGCTCTAAAGCCAAGCTGGTCTTCTGTTTGGGCCGAGAACACGTTTGTTTTAGTACTAGTTCATTTAATTTAGTAATTAGTAATTAAAATGGATTCTATACAGTTCTAGAGTTGGAAGTTAATACCGTTGTTTAAATGAGAATGACTTGTACACAAACTGTATATCAATAACAGGTTAATACTTTATTTGAAAGAGTGGGATTACCGAGTGAAAAAAAAGTCGCGCGTAAATTGAGGTAAATGTAAAAAGCCCAAGTAAACGTCCTGTTGCATGTAGTTGTGTACAAAACGAATATGGAATATTTCCTCTGTGCTTTCATGTTTAAGGAAAGTAATCATGTTTTTAAGTCAGAATCACTCTGAAAACCAGCGTCGCAGCTTGCTGCGGCGCAAAACTCAAAGGGGCCCTTTTCGATGACCTTTAGCCATGATAAATGTTTTGTTCTGTTTGTAATCTGTTCCTTTTTTCGAATATGTGTATGCGTTGTTTTTTATATATTAACATATATTTTTATAAAATTGTGCATTATGCACACTTTTATATGCACAGAAAATATGCCTTCAAGAGGCAGAAAGATAGAGTAACACTGGTGTGGCGACCTAGCAACATCTAACGGAGAACTTGTATCAACCAACTCGCTAGCGCCACCAGCGTCAGACAGCGGAACGGATCCTACATCGCTATAACGAAGTTTCTACAGCCGGTTGACATATATACCACTTCCAACTTCATCCCATTTTATCGATATCGGCATCCGCAACCCACACTCTCCCCATCACTAACATTCTGGCAGCTTTAAGTGCGCATTTGGTCCAGTGCCGACCTCTAGTTAAGTACCTACACACTAACGATTTCGAATACCTATATGAATCAAATTCAAAGGTCTTACACCTATTTGGGGATTCCATGAAATTGCAGTATTTACTAGCTAGGGCTACGTCGGTTACGAACCAGGATTTGATATGGTAAAAATATTTTGGTAACTAATATTTCGGTGTGGGATTTTGATTATTAGGATGGTATTTTGAACCTTAATTTGACTTATTTTTGTATAAAGCATGTTTATTTAAAGGTCCAAACAAAAGGTCCAGGTGTCAAGGCCATTGGTCGGTGGGAACCCGGTGTTATTTTTTTTAAGGAATTCTGGAAAAAAGGATCAAGGAAACAACTGGAGACCACAGAGCTGGCAGCATTGCTATACAACGAGGTAATTCTGCCTTCATCTGTGGAACTTTGCCACGGGCCTTCTACTATTAATTTTCAATATTTTTTCAATTTTACGGTGCTTTTAATTACGTAAATTTTTATGCTCTAATTATTTTTATTCTGCCATAGTATTACTTTTAATTTGTAATATTTAACGTAGTTTTCTACTGAAGTGAATCTGAATTAAAGTTTTCAGTTCAGTGCCTTTATACTGGGCGGTAAAATCAAAATCGTATTTGACGTGTTGTGGAATTGTTCTTTAACTCGGCGGCCATTACTGTCAAGTAAATAAGAGCTGTCAAAACGTTGACAGTACGATAACAGGTCACAAATGATACTATTTTTAGCAAGTTGAATAAAGAATAATGTTATGAATTTAAATTATTTCTTGGCGACGAACGTCTAAAGTACATTCGTTTCCTTTGATTTTAACTGGTAATTTTTATTTAAATAAAAACTACAAAAAGGTCACATTAAGGTATGTATGGTATAGGATGAAAAACTAAATAATAATATCAACTTATAAGACAACTTGTTATGTATGACTATAACAGAACTCCTTAGACGTTTTTACACTAAAAGCCTCAAAACTCATTGTGATGTTTTTTATACGAAGCTTTTACATTTTCGTAAAATTTTAAATATTTCGCAATATTGCGAGTTTTTATATTTCTGGTATTTGGTCAATACGTGAATGTTTGGTTTTGTAATCTAATAAAAAATGCAATTAGTTACAATCGCTGCAGCTGATTCTTTTTCAACCAAACGAATAAAGTTCTCTGAAAAAAAAAAGCATTTCAACAGAATAATTTAATAGCAAATGGACTATCAGCTATTAAATAGTTCTATGAAACAAAATCCGTTTTTAAAACTGAACGTGTAATTTATTCTAGGGTAACTCAATTTTAGGGTAACGATTGATGTTTGGCAATATAGATCTAGCGATTTCAACGTCAATTGCCAATATGGCTATTTTATGGCTTGCAATTTCGTCTTCCAATATTGAAGAGTTTAAGTTTAGATGTCATTTTAAACATATAATTTGAACGATTTTTATATTGCGTTCTTAATTTATACTTAAATAAACAAGGGTAATTTGATTTATTTATATTCATGATATTTTACTTAGTAAAACCATATTGCTGACTTTGTTACTGCGTTGCCTACCGTTACTCTCTTATTTACTTGACAGTAATGGTAATCTTGTAATGATCGCGGGAACGCGGTGGATTCGAAAAGCACAAGACCGGTCTGAGTGGAGAGCCTTGGGGGAGGCCTATGTCCAGCAGTGGACGTCTTTCAGCTGACATGATGAATTGTAATCGAGTAAAAACAATACCGTATCATGGCAACAGCAATACTATTTTACCTAGTAGAATAAAGAACTGATAGTGGGTCCAGAAACCCATCGACATTTGCAATGTTTAGACAGCCAATATCTCAATCTACACTTAAATTATAAAGAGGAAAGATTTCATTGTTTGTTTGCATTGAATAGGCTCCGAAACTACAGGAGGCGCGTCGACGAATCGCGTCACTGGTAGATCACGTGATACGAAAAGTCACGTGATCTACCAGTGACGTGATTGGTTTAAAAACGAAACGAATAGAAACGCTAGTTAGCGGTGTGCATCTTAGCAGGGCCACCTGGGCGGATTTGAAAAATTATTTCACCATTAGTATCCTACGTTATCCCTGAGTAACATAAGCTTTGTTATATTTTTCTACATGGTCAGAGTCGCAGGCTACAGCTAAGTAGTAACTTTTAAATAGATAAAAACATATACATTGATATTTATTGATAGAATCCCTTGATTTAATGACGACCCCTTTTTTCAGCGTTGATATCCCTGACCTGTGTGTGGTCACCGGGTTAGAATAGTGCCACTCCATGTCTTCTCGTGGATGTCGTAAGAGGCGACTAAGGGAATAATAAAGGCTTCTAGTACTCTTAGGCGATGGGCTTGCAACCTGTCACTAATACACTGGTAAACATCTTAGCCTGATTGTGCAAAACGTGGTTACAGAATTATCAACAACTTATTTAAGAGTGCTTGGTAATTCTGTAGCTCTGCCTACCCCACTCGGGAATGAAGGCGTGAGTTTATGTATGTATGTATGTATGATATCCCTTAAATTGACAAACTGGTTTTTAAGTGATAACGTTACTTTTATTTTTGCTAATATACATATCGAAGTCAATATCGATGATCACGGAAAGTTTAACAAAGAATTATGCAGACGCAATAACCAAATCAAAGTTCAACCTTTTATTACAACTTGTTTCATTTATTATCACCCTATATGCAAATTGACGTCATAGGCACCAAAACTAGATTGGTGACCAATCTTTGACCCCCATGTGTAGCTACAGGATGTCTTTATTTGATCGTAGACAACGTTACATCATTATTCTGCTGAGTAGAACGACTCCCCGGAGTAATTTGCCAGTATCACAGCCATAATAATGTCATTGCCTCGGTTATCTTGTCATGTGATAACATGATTGCCTATAAAGACCGTCTAGGGGCTAATTCTTCCAGCATAACCTCATTATGTTTATAATACCAAGGCGGTGGTTAATGTAACATGAAAAAACTGGCCAAGTGCGAGTCGAAGTTGCATACGAAGGGTTCCGTAGTCTCGTATGGGGCTCCTTTTATTTTTTAATCTTGTAAGTGGTGAAAAAAGGTTACTCTAGATTGAGCAAAAAAAAAAGGTACGTAACGTTAATCGTTTCTAAAAAAAAGGACTGAGAAGTACACAGACGGATAGACGAGGCGAAACTAAATAGTTAATTAGGTATTTTAGTAAGTGTAGTTTAAAAAATATCAAACATGGAAGCAGGGAATGGTACAGAATTATTGTTTGGTATGTTTGAAACATACCGTTGGAATGTTACCTAATTTTGGAGCTTGTTATATGCCTTTATGCTTCGTCTAAGTTTAACGCTATTGTAAGGGGCGCAATGAAAAAACCGATGGACGCGAATCATACTCTAAGTGTATGCCGTCCGCTGATGACAACAATCCTCAGTCTAGAGGGAACGACCAGAGATTCATTCATTCGTGTCAGCCGAAAGACGTCCACTGCTGGACATAGGCCTCCCCCAAGGCCCTCCATTCAGACAAATATGTACAGAGATATAATGTCTTTATTCCATTTGCCTGGTGAACCCTTAAAATTGCCAGTGATGTAATCTCTAACGCAACAAAGGCATAAGGGTAAGCGTATAATAAACATTTTACCGTCTGGTTATAATAAAACTCAAACTGAACGTAAAGAACGAGTACGCGTAGTGTAAGATTTTTTAAAAAATATTATTGTAAAATTAAATAAATTCTTAGATATGACGAAGCGCTGCCCTAGTTGTTAGTGACCAAGCCTACGAAGCTAAAGGTCCTGGGTTGAAATCCCGGGGCGGATATTTCGTTCATTGAATACAAAACGGACACATTCCAAAATCAGTCAGTGTTGCATTTTAAAATTAGAAGCTATTCGTATAAGATTTTCAATGCAAGATAAAATTATTTTGGAATGTGTCCGTTTTGTATTCAGTGAGCGATTTGTCCGATGACCACGAATATTTGTTTCTGAGTAATGGATATGTATTATATTTCTTTATATAAGCAATTACATCGTTGTCTAGTACCCATAGTACAAGCATAATAGAGCTTAGTTTGGGACTAGGTCAATTGGTATCATATTGTCCCCTGATATTTATTTATTTACTATACGAAATTTCTGTATTTCTAGCGTATCTATGTGTGAAATGCATTCGATCGTGATTTGAGTCAAAATATTATAATTTATATATATATATTTTTTTTTTGCATAGATAAGAACTGAATAAATGTTCACCGCACCTCTACACAAAATCCTTAATATGGGTGCCTTCATTTCAAAGCTTCTTCAATCCATTAATGTGTTTATTATTTGATTATTATCAATTTGCATGGTCCGACAGTCTATTTTTACCGTCGACGTCAAAGTTATTTCTAGGCCTTAATGAGCTACCATGGGCAGATTACCTTCGATCTGAAGCTCTATACTTTCAGTTGTTGTTTAAAGTAGACTGTTATCGAGATGTATGCTATCAAAGTTTTACATTTATATTACAAAAACTAGTTTTGTTTAGTTTTTGGCTTTTATTTCTTAATTTTTCACTTTAGAAAAAAATCTTCGACGTTTTATTAGATATACCTATTTATTATGAATTATATTTAGATGTAGTTTCCATATCAATTGACGCCAAGAGGTCTTTAAAAAAATATTTTAAAAATCCATAGGATATTTTGAAATTCTGTTCGACCGAATCAATCATGTATAATTATAATATATTTTTTAATAATTAACATTCAGTTTTGAATGAGTTATAAGAACTTAAACTTTATAAAAAACGTCTGTTATGTGCATGGTAGCCCCTTAAACAAAAAGCTGGCTCACATTCTTTAATGTGGGAGAGCGCAACCCAATGCTGTCCAAGCTTCTTCAATTAATGTTTGCTTAAATAACAAAGGCGAGGTACTTAGGCGATTGTTGATGCATCTTGAGACGAGCATTAGCGTCGAGATCACTTTAATCACACGGACCTTAGTCCTCAGGATTGACAACGTATTTGCAGTCTTGAGACTAAGATTGAAAAGGGCATGCTTCGATGGTTCGGTCACTTAGAAAAGATTGATGAAAGAAGATTGACGAAAGAGATATACAGATCGAAAGTGAGTGGAAGTGTCGGAAGGGGCCGCCCTAGGCGTACTTTTTCGAATCAAATCGGAGAAATACTGGAAAAGGCCCGAATCTTAAGTACGCGAAACCGACGTGCGAGCATGACTCTATGTATGAATATGGAAGAAGCGAAAGAAATTTGTCAAGATCGTAGCAAGTGGAAAGAAGTGGTCTCTGCCTACCCCTCTGGAAAACAGGCGTGATTTAATGTATGTGTATGTAAGATTGTAGGCTTGAGCATGAAAATGTCTTCAGATCTCACATCCCACTCACCATCAAATTGTCAGAGTGCGCGTTTGTCTTCGCTATGCCATAAAAAAGACCTAATACGTAATACAGTCGAGTTCATAAATATGTGTACACTTTAGTATTTTGTGAGTTAAATCGCTGTGAACAAAATGAACTGAATGAATTGTATATGTCTGTCTTTGTCATTTAGTTGTAACATATCGTCTAGTTAGTAGTTTTGGACGATGGGTTAGTCATGTATAACAAGGACGTATGTTGTACTAGTATGGCCGGGACAAAGACCGGTTTTGTCGTTAAGGCACTTTGTGCGATACCGTCGAGTCATTGCTCAAATGGACGGTGACAGCACAAGAGTCGGTGACGGAGGTGCCGTTAGTAGGTGAATTTGGCAAAATTAAACCTACACAAAATTCAAAATATTTAGTTATTATTTTTAGTTTGAGTTCTGAAGAATTTAGTTAACACCGCCTGCCATGTA
This sequence comes from Acleris emargana, assembly GCA_927399475.2. NCBI lineage: Eukaryota > Metazoa > Arthropoda > Insecta > Lepidoptera > Tortricidae > Acleris > Acleris emargana. The sequence continues at coordinate 6,298,025 of OV656858.1, forward strand.
TTTTTGTCGTTATAATTTCTGTCCAAGGTTGTCTGGAAGAGATCGCTATTTAGCGGTAAGACCGCCTGTTGTATACCTATAGGTAGTTAAAATGTACTGTTCCGTGTTTTGTTCTTTTGATTTTCAATAAAGAGTATTTGTACTGTATTGTAATATTTATTTAGTAAATTGGCCTCATGGCTCTGTTAGGTGATAATAATATGGAGTGAATCTACTAGCGCTTCGGAAACGATCATTGCGAAGAAGAAGCGCTGCAAGAATACTCTAGCAAAAGATCTTTTTCTGTCATTAAATAAAATCTACCAACCAAAGTACTACGTCACAGTGATGTAATACATACATACATTAAATCACGCCTGTTTCCCAGAGGGGTAGTCAGATACCACTTCTTTCCACTTGCTACGATCTTGACAAATTTCTTTCGCTTCTTCCACTTCATACATCGAGTCATGCACGCACGATTCAGCCCTTTTTCCAGTATTTCTCCGATTTGATTCGAAAAAGAACGCCTAGGGCGGCCTCTTCCGACCCTTCCACTCAATTTCGATGTGTATTTCTCTTTCGTGAATCTTCTTTCATCCCTCCTTTCCAAATGACCGAACCATCGAAGCATGCCCTTTTCAATCTTAGTCACTACATCTTCTTTTAGTGACCTTATAGGTAAATCAAATCAATTTAAAACTGTAATATAATTCTATGGTGTACCAGATTTCCATTTGCCAATTGTTAGTTAAAATGCGAAGAAAAAGTTAAATAATTTGATCGTATTTTGTTAAATAGTCATACGACTCATACAATGTATAGTATTAATATAGATATGTATTTAATTTTCTCTAAATTAGGTTTTTTACAATAAGTAGGTATTCAAATATAAAAGTAAAATAACAATACTTATAAAAAATCACCCTTATAAAAAACCTTACCTATGGGTGCCGCCAGCAGCGGGGCAGGGCTCAAGCTACCGGTGGTTAGGAATGCAGAGAGAGGAACCTCCTCACAATGCGTGCCGTGTCGAAGAGAACTGCCTTCTCTATCTGGTCGTTGATCCAGCCATCTAGCGAGAGTCTCTTGAGGTTTTAGGTCGAGACAACTATCGGGGCAATGATCGTCGAGTCAACATCCCACATGGCGGTCACCTCGTAGTATTCATTATCATTACATAGTGAAAAATAACGTTTTTTTAAATAATGTTGTAGTTATTACGTAGCTATATCGCTCATCCAATAGAATAATGACATAATTGCAAAAAATCGGGGTTTGAGATTTTACCGTCAAAAGTGTTCTAAAGGTCAGGTCTATCGCGTGGAACAATGACATAACATGCATGCTAAAAATACAATTATGTCATTATTCTATTGGATGAGCGATATGTTGGTGCATAAACTCGGCTTTATTTGCAAACAGGCATTGGACCTGAATTCCACATTGCATTAGCCCATGTGGCTTTGTTATCGTAAACATATTGATTATGTCATGTCTTTTTAATTGACACTAAGAGATACTGCAGGTCCGATGGTAACTGATAACTGATATTTGTAACTACTGTTAGTAGCGATCCACAAGATCACATACATACATACATAACTTCACGCCTGTCTCCCAATGGGGTAGGCAGAGACTATGGAACGCCAGGTGCACCGATCTAAACATACCACTTTCGCTTCCTCTACATTCATCAATCTCAAATAGGTATTATGTAGGTATTTCCTTCTTTTCTTATGGTTAGTGGCAAAATGAACCATCATTACATAGCATTTCATAGTATAAACCCATTTTTTCGAGTAAATACCTATGTTTCCCACTAAGCAAATATAAATGGGCAGGCATTTGTCTAAAATAATTTTAATTTCGCTGAACGCAATTTTCTCTTACAATGTTTTATTTACAGGATATATTTAACGATCTCTACGTTACTAATATTAATTAAGACGTGTACCTATACTTAGAATAATTATAAAGAGAACAGTTCGATTGTCCGAGACCAATAGGCGCGGTTTAAAACCTGGATCCAAATTCTTAAATCCAGGATAACTGAAAACCTTTTATTTCTTCATTTATATCGCCTGTCAGTGGACGACGCGATGGCCTAGTTGGTAGTGACTCTGCCTTCGAAGCTAGAGATCCTGGGTTCAAATCCCGGTAGCGGCAGATATTTGTGTGATTAGCGCGAATATCTGCTCCTGAGTCATGATGTTTTCTATGTATTATTTATTGATTTCTCTTTATAAGTATTTATATAAGACAAGAGCTTAATGTAGCACTAGGTCACATGGTGTGACATAGTCTCCTGATATATATTTATTTAATAAATAATGAAAGGGCTCTTTCATATACCTATGTAATGTCTAATTAATGCACCACACCAACCCTAACCATACAAAGGTGTGCTTTTGTATTATTTATAGCCTCGTATTTAATGTTCCACTTAGAATTTAAATAATAATCTTGGACTCAATCTCCGTCTTGTTCTATAAACGTGCAAAGGTTTCAACCCCAAATGAGTAACCCGACTGTCAAAGGGGATACGCTTGGGAACATTTTACCAAAACGGAATTTAATACGTTAGATATGGGTAAAGTATTTATAGCGAAGGCTTTGTCACAGTATAAGCAGTAGTTCGTCTTGAAACAAAGGAATATCACGCGGCTTACATGTGTGCGTGCGTCGACCGTACGCGCCGCGAGCCACCACAAGCAAACTCAAGAAGACGGACCGAGCCGGTTTAGTAAGGACCGCTCCGTCTCGCCGCGTTTGGTTGCGTGCATATTAAGTATAGACGCACATTGACACAACCCTCACCGAGCGGCAAAAGTTTTTTTTTTATGGTATGGTAAGGCATACGAGCATACAGGCCACCTGATGGTAAGTGGAAACTGGACCCATAGACATTCGCATTCACAAGACTGCAAATGCACGGCCACCGACTGAGGACTCAAATGGAATGCCTCTATGCTAGTAATTTCACCGGCTGTCTTATCCCCAAACCGGAACACAACAATGCTAACACTGCTGCTTGGCGGTAGGTTAATGGATAAGATGGTGGTACCAACCCGGACGGACCATGTACAAGGTCCTCCCACAAGTAGATAACAAAAACTGCTAAAGGGCTATACACCGAACTAGATGAGAGAGAAAGAGAGACTATTGACGATGATGATAATCATAAGAAAGTGTAGATGCATCCCTTTCATATTTTATAAACAAGTATTTAATCTTCAAAAATGTAGCATTGTGTGTTTATTTTGTTCTGAAACATTTAATGTGTTTTTCAAACCGATAAAGCGTTTCCGTAATATTCGGAGAGATAAGAGACAGGTAAATCGTTACTTTTCCAAACTTGTGTATGAAAAATCGTAACTAAGGAAACCTTTGCACATTTGTAATTTTTTAATGTTTACATACATACATACAAATAAATTGTTTACATACATATATACATACATACTTAACTATCTGACCCTGAAATTTTTTACTTATCAGTAAGAGGCGTCTATGAACAAAAATTGGTTACATTATTTATAAACAAGTAAATAAATAAATAAATAATATAATTATATTGCATACACCTTAAGTACTGATCTGATGATGATGGAGACTCAGGGTGGCTATAGGAACTCCTACATAACACATGATAAACCCATCGTGTTACGGCTCGTTACAATCGTCTTGACGATTATATGACGACTGTGCAAAAAAAAGTACAGCCAGCCACAAAAGGTTGTCCCAAAAATGTTTTTTTTGACTGAGACTTATTTAAATCCAAAATGTTCAAGCGATAGCGAATGTTTAAAAAGAACAAGCAATTAAAAAAATAATATTATTATAATCACAAATTTAATAATAAAGTTAATTTCCGCGTCTTAATTTCCCTATTTGTTTTTGGATTTTGATCACTATATCGTTTTCCTATAGAACATTATTTAAACCACGTCCTTAGACATAAGCTTAATAACGGGAAGATAATATAAAGTATAACGTCACGTTACTTGCAATATCCACCCCGCCGCGTTACGTGATAAATTTTCTAAACAAGGAGGGAAAATTATATTTTGCTGGTCCGGGAACTTTAATAAAGGAGGAGAAAAAAACATTGTACACTACAGCGTAATTAGAGTTCACTTTTCGCATTAGGAAAAGTAAAAATACTATTGTTTAATTTGATTAAAATTTTACTTTTTAAACATGCGTTTTCGTGTTTACGGTGTTTACGGAATTAAAACATAATATAATATACAAAATATTTGTACAGTTTTAGAAACGTTATCAACATGATCAAAATCATCAAACTCTTTCATGACTCACTGACTGACTGACATATACCTTGATCCTACGCTGATTTCGGTCGCTGACGTCGGTCGCTGACGTCGGTCGAGCGTAGATACGAATATACAGTCTGTGAGCACTTAGAAGAGGCTTCGGTTTAGTACTTCTCTCTCACTCGCTCTTCATAAGATCGTATGAGAGCGAGTGAGAGAGAAGTACTAAACCGAAGCCTCTTTTAAGTGCTCACAGACTGTACACCATGTTCTATGAGACACCACACAGCGACGCTGAGTCGCTGACGTCCGCGGCAGATTTATCATACGTCGGTACGCTCGACCGACGTCAGCGACCGACGTCAGCGTAGGAGGAAATCGAGCCTAAAGTGCTGCCGCAGGCGTAAAATTGACAACAATTCATTATGATGTGCTAAGGTAGTAAAATAAAATACCGTTTCTAGTTTTTACACTGCTGATTACAGTAAAAATATCTTTGGATTTTTTTATGCAGTAGTTTTTTTTATATTTAGGAAAAACAGTAAAAAAAGTTGGATTGTGAATGTTAGGAATACACTTATAGTGCCCTTAGTCCATTTATTACCAAAGGAATTGAAAAAAATATACAACTGTCATGTTCATTTTTTATCTGTCTGACGAAAGAAACTCAAAGCAGATGCAAAGCAGTAAACGCAAAATACGAGTAGTTTATTTATTTTAATGGCGTCTACAAATTATGTTATTAATTAAATTACGCAAAATAACAAATTTGTGAACGAACGGCAGCGAATGATTGACAAGTGAGAGTGACATGACAATACAGTCAGTTCTGTTTCAGTTTGTTTATTTATAGTTACTTTTTTATTTTATATTATGCTAAGATCACGACATCAGTATTCCTAACTTTGTATATACGGTCTTCTTAATGACTATTTCTTTAATAAATTATTAACGACGAATTTAAGTTAAATAAAGAAAAACCGAGAAATACGGGTAGTCTAATTTTTAACCAGCTATTATAAATGCGAAAAAACAATAATGCATTTTTTTTGAAATGTTGTCAATTAAGAGTTAACACTCGTTATTAATATAGTAGTGTTAGTAAGTATGTGTGGGTGTGAAACTGATTGATAGAGTAAGAAATGAAAAAGTCAGAGAGAAATGTGGAATAAAAGAAAATGTAGTGACTAAGATTGAAAAGGGCATGCTTCGATGGATCGGTCATTTGGAAAGGATGGTTGAAGGAAGATTGACGAAAGAGATATACAGATCGAAAGTGAGTGAAAGGGTCGGAAGTGGCCGCTCTAGGCGTATTTTTTCGAATCAAATCGGAGAAATACTGGAAAAGGGCCGAATCGTGCGTGCATGAGTCGATGTATGAATCTGGAAGAAGCGTAAGAAAGGCTATAGCCGTGTTTCTATACAAAATTTGCCTTTCTGTCAAATGTTCTAGTAATTTTATTTTTAGATACTCCTTGTAGGCAAAGGTCTGTTCCCCAAAGAAGAGCCATGTACACTTGTCAGTTTTCGTAATATGGCGGTTTGTTTTTTTTCACTTTTTAATTTTTTTCTTGAATTCGGTCTTTGCGATTAATTTGATTTTTTGGTAAACTATACTACATAATAAAACCCATCACTACAAAAAATATTGCTTGAAACTTTAGTACAAATATATGTCAAAATAATGGAAACTATAAATTGTTTTTTTTTTTTTGGTGTTCTGGTGTAGCGGCACCTACAGTTTTTATTTCATAAATTGCCCATCTATAGACCTACTACATATATTAAATTCAAATTATTAGCTTTGGTACTTCATGCCAAAAACTAACTACAAATAAAATTATTCCTTCCTTGTTTCAATGTTTTTACAGGATTGCTTTAATTACTTGTATGAATGAAATCGTATACATCCTATTTTTGTATTTTGTCATTTTTGGAAGTTTGTTTCGTTTTTGACATTTATTTAAACATTATCTAAAAAATAAAAAAGTGTTCTAAAATTACTAGAACATTTGACAGAAAGGCAAATTTTGTATAGAAACACGGCTATAGCCTTTGTCAAGAAGTTTGTGAATTTGGAAGTGCAAAGAAGTGGTCTCTGCCTACCCCTCTGGGAAACAGGCGTGATTTAATGTATGTAAATACTCGTTACAGGTATATCCCAAGGGTGCACTTAGAAGGGATTTTATAACGAAAGAAACTGACTAATCGATCAACTCACAGCCGAAATCTTTGGATCTAAGGATTTGAAATTTGTAGCGAATATTGTCCTGAAATATCTTAAGAAGGATTTTTTGGAAATTCATCCCCTAAGGGGTTAAAAAAGAGGGGCAGCGGGAAACTTCTTTTTTCGGGTTCCGTACCCAAAAGGTAAAAACGGGGGGATCACTTTGTTTGTCCGAATTTCATTTGCCATAATAGTATCACTTCACTTGCCATAATGTTCATTTGCCATAAAGGCATTGTTTCTGAAACCGTAAACCTTTCAGGTAAATTTTACATGCCATCGTATAGAGCCCATTAGGTTAGGTTAGGTTTGTTTTTGAAAAATTCTGAATAGTTCACGGTTTTAGACAAAATGCCTTTATGGCAAATGAACATTATGGCAAGTGATACTATTATGGCAAATGAAATTCGGGCAAACGATAGAGAACCAAAAACGGGATCCTATTACTAAGACTCCGCTGTCCGTCTATCTGTCTGTCACCAGGGTGTATCTCATGAACCGTGATAGCTAGACAGTTGAAATTTTCACAGATGATGTATTTCTGATTATAACAACAAATAGTAAAACAGAATAAAATAAATATTAAAGAGGGGTCCAATACAAAGTGATTTTTTCGTTCGCGAGTCCGATTCGCACTTGGCCGGTTTTTATAAATCAATGGCTTGTTTTGTTTACATAGGTTTAATCATTAACCCAAAAGTGATTAAGGTTAATATTATGGTAAGGATTTTTCGAGAATAAAGAAGTGATTATCCTATTTTCGTGCAACCTTTATTTGACTTAGAGTGTACGAAAAAAAATATTAAAGAAATATTTGGAAAAGCGCGTACAAAGTTGACTAACTAACTACTTTCGCAGTCTAAACAAAGCAATGTAGAGTGCTGGCTAGCAAAAAAAATACTGGCACTTATTTTTTAAAGTACAATATTTTCATAACAAAATATATTTTTCCAAATTGAGTCACGAGCCTTAACTACTGTCAACTTGGAAAGACCAAGTTCCTCGAGACATCCCTTCTCTTTATCTCAATGGACGCTCGAAAACTTTTCAGGTGGGTGTAGTGTAGGTAGCAGTAATTGCTCGGCTTTATACTCGTTTATCGGTAGTTATTTCACTTGTGGGAGGACCTTGTGCAGGGTCCGTCCGGGTTGGTACCACTATCTTATCCATTAACCTACCGCCAAGCAGCAGTGTTCGCATTTTTGTGTTCCGGTTTGGGGATAAGACAGCCGGTGAAATTACTAGCATAGAGGCATTCCATCTTCGTCCTCAGGGTTGGTAACGCATTTGCAGTCTTAGGATTGCGGTCTTGTGAATGCGAATGTCTATGGGTCACAGTTTCCACTTACCATCAGGTGGCCTGTGTGCTCGTTTGCCTTCCTATGATATAAAAAAAAAAAAAAAGTTACTGAATAGAAAACTACAGCGGTATTTTATTAATGGTTTAAAGATTAAAATAACTAGATTTTTTGGATTTTGTTTGCGTAGGACTTATAGGAAGAGAGGACAATAGAGAGATCTCTCTCCAGGCGGGTGTTATGCCTGGGGACCGAAGTCCATTGGGATGAAGTTGGAAGTGGTATATATATACCTTGGTGGTACTTGTGGGAGGACCTTGTGCAGGGTCCGTCCGGGTTGGTACCACCATCTTATCCATTAACCTATGGCCAAGCAGCAGTGTTCGCATTGTTGTGTTCCGGTTAGGGGATAAGACAGCCGGTGAAATGACTAGCATAGAGGCATTCCATCTTAGTCCTCTGGGTTGGCAACGCATTTGCAGTCTTAGGATTGCGGTCTTGTGAATGCGAATGTCTATGGGTCACAGTTTCCACTTACCATCAGGTGGCCTGTGTGCTCGTTTGCCTTCCTATGATATAAAATAAATAAATATATATATATGTCAACCGGCTGTAGAAACTTCGTTAGCGCGATGTAGAAACCTTAGTTCCGTTGTATGACGCTGGTGGCGGTAGCGAGTTGTTGATACAAGTTTCCGTTAGATGTCGCTAGGTCGCCACAGACTTATTATAAGCGTCATTTATTTGTGATAGTTTAAGGGTAAGTAAAAAACCGGTCAAGTGAGGGTCGAATTCGCGCGCCGAGGGTTCCGTATCGCTCCGATTTGAATTCGATTTGGAATTAAATCAGCGCGAGCCCAACTCACACTTTACCATTTTTTTGTATTTGTTGTTTCTCTTCAGGGCTTATACTATAATCATACCAAAGTATGACGCTTGTATGTATAGAATGGAATAGAATAGAAATCGTTTATTCAGTGCTAAAATAAAATTAACATAAACAACAACAAAAACAAAAACATTTTAAAAATTTGAGTAATACAAATTTAGAGTACTTAGTCTAAAATTAACACCGAAAAGGTTGCCACTCAGCATCGTGTCAGGCTTACTAGCCTTGACGCTGGTTTTCAGGGCCACCGGATTGAAGAGAGAGGAGAGCGCTCCCAATCCATCTCACTACTATTTATAAAGAGTACCTAATGCTTAAACTAAATTAGATATTGTAATTTTTTCTGAACATGAGACTTATTAATTATTGCGTGTGTGTGTGTGTTTGTGTGTGCGTGCACGCGTGTGAGTGTGTATGTTTACATTATTTTTAAATATTAAATACATAATTTGAATGACAAAGAAAAATAATAATAATAATAATGCAATGAATACAGGACGTCTGCTAAGTGTTGGCTAATTAGATACTTAGTAAATATTGCTTCATTTTATGTTTTAAGTTTGTAACGTTACTATTTTTAGTATACAACAAAAACATAAACGTGTCTTGTATGGGAACCCTCAATATTTTTTCACTTTTTTATACTTGTTAGTAAATCCGCCATAATAACACATATTCTAATCAAACATACCTGCTAGCTATTACGCTTTAAAGGGTACACCTGGGGAGCTATTATGACATAGCTATGGAGTTCATTTTACGACTAGTGTAAAGGACAGAGCTACGGCAGTTGCATAGCACTGTCCTTTTCTCTCAGCGTAAAGTGAAATGCATAGCTATGTCATAATAACCCCTCTGTTTAAAGTTAACTTGGACAGACGGACGAATGAACAGTGGAGGTATATTAATAGGGTCCCCTAAAAAGAAACCCTTAGCTTCAGTGTCTTTTATCATGCAGATATTGTACTCCTAACACGTTTCAAATAACCATTTAGGTGACACGCAGATTATTTCATGGATCATAAAATAATGACCACTAATTTAGAACTGGGAATTATTTTTCTCAAACCATTGTTACATCAATCTTTTATTGAAGCTGTGAAAAAAACCAAGAGCTCGTCCGACTCGCACACAAAGGGTGCCATACCAGCGTACAAAATTAAATAAGCTTTCATTTTATCCCGCTATAATTTTTAATTTATTTTGATTTCTATTATATGTTGTTGTAGCCGCATTCACACTGTGAAAATTTTAACCATATTCATATTTCGGATTATGATATACGGTCTGCTGACAGACGGACGCATGGACAGTAGAGGCTTTGGTAGATATACCTAGATCACGTTTGCAGCTATTAAAATTTACTCTACTCAAAATATTCCAGGAAATCTTTTCTGAATTAAGGTATGGTGGTTATAGCAACTGACTTAGATAACGACATGCGTGATATTTATTATTGTATACTAAGTAATACAATATCGTCATTGCTTTGAAAAAACCGCGTATCTCATATTAAGTGACGTACAATTTTAAATTTAAATGTGAAGAGAATTAAGTTGAAACTCATACATCTCGAAATATCAGATATGAGTTTTTTCTAAAGTAGTAACGATATCGCGCCTGTCATTGTTCGAAACAATGATCGTAGAGGAAGTTTTTTTAAGTCAGATGCAAAAACCAGATATAACAAAGGTAAGACTAAATATGAGAGTTTGGCGGCAAATTATGTACGTCAATTAAACTTTGTTTCTTACCTTTATCTTGGCACTAGAATCGTGGAGCTGCAAAGTCTTACCAAAATTAAGCGGTTCTAACCCGATTGGGACTCCCCCAATTGCTGATTAAATCCTACTTTATAACTTGAAACATGTTCTTGAAACACTCGTTCATCATCATCATGTCAGCCGAAAGACGTCCACTGCTGGACATAGGCCTCCCCCTAGGCTCTCCACTCAGACCGGTCTTGTGCTTTTCGCATCCACCGCGTTCCCGCGATCCTTACAAGGTCGTCACTCCATCCCTCATTGCTAGTCTCAAGATAAAGTTAAAAACACAGTTATTTTATGTGCATATTTTACCTTCAAAATATGCTATTTTTCCGGTATTAATAGTTGCAATACCAAGATTTCACCTTAACAAAGACTTGAGTTGGTGTAGAAAACTTCCACAAACAAGTACAAATAGGTTAATAGTCGGAAAAGGAGTATTTATTGATAATTTAACCCCTAACACAATTACAGGACACGATCAAGTGTAATAAATGACACTAAGTGATACTTAACGATCCTTTTATTTTTTTAAGAATAAAACTACCATTAATTACAATGTTTGTTTAACCTGAAAGTGTCACATAAGCCGCCATTTTGATATAACACCACAGTATGTTGTTAATAAGCAGTAATACATTTTGTAATCCTTGTCATTGTCTGTTGTTACAGTATGTTGTTATCGTTTGTTAGTGAGTTGCGTATTGTGTTAGTGTACCTATATAACTATCGTGTATCTTTGGTCTTGACTCTACACTAAAATAATATTTTACTCTCCATTGAATTTTCCTTGTATTTAACAGTAGGTACCTCAAACAGCACTTTTGTCTTGTATTAAATGTTTCACTGCAAATCATAAATTCAACGCTGTTATTTCAGCAAATTTTCAGGAAACTGCGGGGCGCCGGGCTATGAAATTAGAATTATGCAAGAAAGCGTTGTGCCATTTTTAATAATTGTAAATTACTACGGTTTTGAACGTAAAGTAAGAACCAAAACAACAATTCATTCGTCACATTATGATACATACACGACTACACGTCATGACATTTTGGTAGAATTCAACGTCAATCACGAATGTCAAATGTACTTAAAAGGGTGTACCCTTGTTTTGTCGACAACCTTTTCATCGAATATTATTTCATCGACAACGATTCATCGAAACTTTGGTACTAGTAATATTGTTTGGCGTTATCTTATTTCAACTACTATTTATTTAAATTTATCTTACTACGTGGAAATACTAATCAACGAATACTACTTAATTGGTGATTTGTTTCAAATTATCTTAATTGGTACAACTACAAAACATTGGAATTTATTTCTTCGACTTATCACTTTAATACAATTTTATATACAAATATGTATAATAAATAATATCTACTAAGAATTACTTCTGAAAAATAAATTAATAATATGATTGCATAACTAGTTATATTATATCAAGAAATAGAACTACGAGGCTGTCAAAGTAGGTTAGGTTAGGTTAGGACTGCGACCCCCAAGAAAACGAACTGTTGACAGAAGTGGGTTAGGTTAGGTTAGAACTGCGACCCCCAAGAAAACGAACTGTTGACAGAAGTGGGTTAGGTTAGGTTAGAACTGCGACCCCCAAGAAAACGAACTGTTGACAGAAGTGGGTTAGGTTAGGTTAGAACTGCGACCCCCAAGAAAACGAACTGTTGACAGAAGTGGGTTAGGTTAGGTTAGAACTGCGACCCCCAAGAAAACGAACTGTTGACAGAAGTGGGTTAGGTTAGGTTAGAACTGCGACCCCCAAGAAAACGAACTGTTGACAGAAGTGGGTTAGGTTAGGTTAGAACTGCGATCCCCAAGAAAATGACAAAATGAACTGTTGACACATAGCTATAATCGTGCAGAGTGAGTGATTGCGTTTAGTTTTTATAGCAAAATATTACCAATTGAAATAATTTTATGCGGAATAAATATTATTACAAGTAAAAAAAAAACAAATTAAAAAACCCGAAATGATTAGTCATGACATGAATTTTATTGAAATAAGTCAACTACTAATTAAAAGACCTCGGTTCAAATTACCTAGTAACGAGTCTTCGACGCAATGACTTGTCGATGAAATGAAAATACTTGAAACGTTGTCTTTGAAATAATATTCGATTAAAAGTCTGTCGGCAATTCAATGGTAAACCACTTAAAAGACAATGCCAAAAAAAAAACTCAGCGTCGACTAAACGACATGTCTTATGAAGTCGAACATAAATATCAGGTCCCAAATATGATGTGGGATTTATTTTCAGTTTATTTTTTAGTGGTCACACATCTTAGGTTAGATAATCTAAAAACAATAAGGTTTCAGCAGGAATTAGCTTCCTATGAAATGAAAATTCTGCGAAGTAATACAATCTTCGTAATAATTGTCGGCAAATCATTAGGTCACGATTTTATGTATCTAGGTATATCAATTCATGACATTTGGTCCACTAATAGACAGACAGACGGACTCCAAAGGCTTAGGGCCTGTTGTTTGATCAGTAGTTAAAGTAACTAATTGTTAAAAATCATAACTCCCACTCAATGAGCTCCCACTGAGCATCAGACAAGCCCCAAGCAAGTTAGCTTTCAAGCGGATGCTTCATAAGCATCTACTGGAACAAGCGCAGTCGTAAATCGATTTAACACACATCGCCATATCTGTTTATTTATATATTTTATATGTATTATTATATTTATATTATGTATTAACGTATATTTATTTATATCTTATATACCCGTATCTTGTATATATTTTATTTAAACAGTTCTTTTTTAACGCTTTTTTTCTTCGCACCGATCTTCTTTTTCTGTTTCACCTACTGGTTGACTGGTAGAGAATGCCATTGGGCATTAAGTCCGCCATTTGTACTTTATTGTATTTAGTGCAAAGAAGTTTAAATAAATAAATAATAAATAAATAACTAATGGTTAAAGTTCAAGGAAATGTTTCGAATTTTAACAATTAGTTGAGTTAACTACTGGGGGCTTATTATGACAAAGTTATGTAGTGCCTGTGTGGTTACCGGGATAGAATAGTGCCACTCCATTTCTTCCCGTGGATGTCGTAAGAGGCGACTAAGGGAATATAGGCTTGTAGTACTGTTAGACGATGGGCTTGCAACCTGTCACTAATACACTGGTAAACATCTTAGCCTGATTTTGCAAAATGTGGTTACAGAATTATCAACAAGTTATTAGAGTTGTTGGTAATTCTGTAGCTCTGCCTACCCCACTCTGGGAATGAAGGCGTGAGTTTATGTATGTATGTATGTATGTAGTTCATTTTACGGCGAGCGTAAAATACGAAGCTATAGCAGTTATATAGCTCATCAGGGGTGATCAAACAACAGGGCCTTAGTAATAGGTTCCCGTTGTTGGCGCCGTTTGGGTTTTAACTGTAGCATACTGTTTTAATAAAACCTCCTGCGTTTTACATTCATTAATCATTGCAGTAATAGGCTGCGAGGAAACTTGTTGCGCGATTAATCTAAGATGTTTATTGCTCGAGCCGCGGTTTAAGTTCAGTTTTATGTGAGCAACTTTAATTGACTAAGTTAAATAAACTGGAGGACTTCGATGTTGGAGGTTTATGTGTCTTGTAGCTAGGAATGTCGTTTGTTTACTTAAGATCAGTAGAGTTAATGGTTGCCTATCGCTGAGTTGATTACTCATTGCATCCAGTGAAGAAGGCAATAACTCGAAAGTTTAAAAGTTTCCTTTCCATAATCAAATCCGGTGAAATGACTAGCATAGAGGCATTTCATCTTAGTCCTCTGGGTTGGCAGTGCATTTGCAGTTTTGTGAATGCAAATGACTATGGTTTACCATCAGGTGACCTGTGTGTTCGTTTGCCTTCCTATGCGATAAAAAAAAAGCTTGACAGTTTATTCATTTTGACATCGTTAATTGTACTCAAATGACTGGAGGCACTAAACATTTGATTGTACTTGTGGGAGGACCTTGTGCAGGCTCTGTCCGGATCGCTACCACCATCTTATCCATTAACATTTCGCCAAGCAGCAGTGTTCGCATTGTTGTGTTCCGGTTTGGGGATAAGACAGCCGGTGAAATGACTAGCATAGAGGCATTCCATCTTAGTCCTTAGGGTTGGCAGTGCATTTGTAGTCTTGTGAATGCGAATGTCTGTGGGTCACAGTTTCCACTTACCATCAGGTGGCCTGTGTGCTCGTTTGCCTTCATATGCCATAAAAAAAATACATTACAATTAGATAAGTAGTTAGCTTTACTGAAGCACATAGTTACATTATTTTCGGTGATGCAACAAGAATGTTGCTTTTGTCAAGGTAGTTAAATTAAATTACAAGAAAATACAGTCCATAATAACTTAACATAGACTTAAAAAATAAATAAACTGGTGCTCTCGTTTCTGAATGGGATTAAATTTCTCATTCAAAGTAATGAGCAGAATCTTTTCATTAAATTCTTCGAGCAATTACTCTGGACCTTATCTGATGCCTAATTAACGTTTTAGAGATAATACCTACTTATGTCAGAGATTATCTTTTTTATTTCGTGAAGAGGTTAAAGATTTGTAAGGAGGGTTTTAGTTAAGTAAAAATCTAGATAATAACGTCTATATATGGATTATATTAAGAGTTTTTTTTTATCCGTACATAATGAGTTTGCGTTTGACCTCAGTCTCACCTGATGTTAAGGTGACGATGAGGTCGAAGGTGGTACACGCTTACCCAGAAAATGCCTATACACTCTTGAAAACACCAAGGTTATATGATTCCGGGAATACAGACGCAGAGAGAGCGTTACACTCCCTAGCGGTGCGAATAAGAAACGACGCAGCAAACCACTGCATGTTGATGAAAGCCCTCCCGGCGTCTAGAAGACCGATGTGAGAAAGTGGAGGGTGGGTGGTGGGTCGCGGAATAACAGAACTATCATCGGTCTACCTTGAGGAACTGCTGCCAATTCAATATAATAGAATAATGTATTGATTTCTCCATAGTCATATGATTGATATCTCTATAGTTAGGTATGTCAAAATATGTTTTTTTTTATTATTTAAAACATAAATAAATATGAAATAAATAATCATTAACGGATACTTTTTAAATGAACAGAAATGTATGTTGCGAAATTCTAAACTATATTTTTAAGAGTTAAAATAAAATACAGTCATCAAAATAGTAGTTAAGTACCAAGTAGATGTAAAAAAACTGCTTTTAGTTAATTGGCTTATTATCGTTTTTAATAAACAAATCGTTAATAATGCTACTTTTCATACTAAATATATCGATTCAAATCTTGATACTAAAATTTCATCAAGTAGACTTTGATTGGTATTAAGTAGGTTTAGCCTAATTACCTCGAACGTTGCTTGGTGCCAAGTGCCTAATTGAATAAGCCTGCATACAACCCCTAAGGCGAGTCATAAATTTGCGGCCGAATGTACCGACCGCGATTAACGCGCGTTAAAACTGGGATTAACTGTCCGTCTATCACACCGGAGTGTAGTTAATTATTTTTTTCTTTTTTCTTTATATTATATTATATTTCGTAAATACATAAAAAAGTTACAAAGTGAGTCAAGAGGCAGTCTTATCGCAAAATAGTGATCTCTAAATACTTATCTATGTACTTGTTAATATTTAAGATAGAAAAATTCAAACATTTTTTTTTATAAAAAGTTTTAAATAAAACTGATTTTTATAAAAACATATGTCTACGTGCCGCCGCAAGGACAGCACGGAGTAATCTCCTGTTAGTATCCCTCGTGCTTTCTAAATGTTGATTAATTTATTTTAATTTAATTGGTTCTGTTGAATCTGACGTTTTTTAGTGTGTTAGACTCTTTAATTGAACTCTACGAGTGCTAGTTTTGTAGACAGCGTCACTTCCGGTAAGACTAACTGCGTGACGTAACGGAATTAATTCACGTGAGAACACGTTAAGCTTAGTTGATAGTGACTTTTCCTAAGAAGTTAGCGGTTCCTGGTTCAATTCTCGGTACGGGCCAATAGATTTACCGTTGTCTAATCCAATAGAACAAGACTTGAGCTTAGTCTGGAACTAAATCAATTTCGCGAGCTTCGTTCGAGTAAATTTCGATTATTATTTTATTCATTCCCTCGAGAACTTTGAAACTTTCCGGGTGGAAAACTATGTTATGTCCTATTTAAGGACCTAATCATTGTGTGCCAAGTTTCATCCTGACCCGTTTAGTGGTTGCGTAAACATCCAAACATCCAAAACTTTTAATTTATAAACATACAATTTATTTATGTTTTCCACACCTCTCTCTCCGTGGCAATCTTCGGCCAATCTTTGAGAAAAGCGTCCAAGTCATCCCGCCATCTCCGCTTGGGTCTGCCTTGCCGTCTTTGGAGGAGGCCTTTGCCCAGCAGTAGGACACTATATTGGCCTAATTAATAATGTGCATGACTCGATGTATCAATGTGGAAGATGCGAAAGAAATTTGTCAAGATCGTAGTGAGCAAGTGGAAAGAAGTGAAGGGTCCACGGAAAGAACATACATAATGAGTTTTGAATCTAAAAAGGCAGAGGACGAAATGAACTATACCACTCAGATTCAGATATAAATTTTCATATAAATTTTATCTTTTCACTCTTAAAAAAACCTCTACACGAAAATTACGTACAAAATGACATGGTTCCTAACTTTCAAATCGCGATATCTCTAAAAGTTACTAATGTGACTAGACATGTTCTTTCCATGGACCCTTCAAGTGGTCTTTGCCTACCACTCTGGGAAACAGGCGTGATTTAATGTATGTATATATGTATGTATTATTATTTATTAACTTTTTCGAATCAAATCGGAGAAATACTGGAAAAGGGCCGAATCTTAAGTACCCGAAACCGACGTGCGTGCATGACTCGATGTATGAATGTTGAAGAAGCGAAAGAAATTTGTCTAGATCGTAGCAAGTGGAAAGAAGTGGTCTCTGCCTATCCCTCTGGGAAACAGGCGTGATTTAATGTATGTTTTATTATTTATATAAGGACAGTCTTTTATTACGCTTCGGTGTGATAATAACCGGAACTAAGCGCACCATTTTGCGCCTGAGTTATCGGAGGTTTAGGCGGGAACAGGTGACGTACAACTTTACTGGTTCCCTATTTACCACTGTTTATGCATTTCGTAATAGGGCGGATAAGGATTTAAACCAGCATCCATAGTTCAATGAACTACTTTAACAGATAAAGTATGTTCAGAAAAAAAATGTGATGACAAAATCAAGACGAATTTTTAGAGCCCGTTTTACCTTTTTAGTAGACCTGTAAGATAACTTGCCTACTTTATACAGAAAAAAAACATCGTAGTTATACTGTACCTACACCTGGGATTGTTCATATTTACTCTAATTCGAAAACCATTTCGGGGAATAGGGTTTTAAAGCTTTTCTGCATTAAGTATATATTTTTTTTAATATTTGTCTCTTTCGGATATTTTACATTTAACCTTTATTTGACTTTCGTTTTCGGCTTGAAGCCCTCCTAGGTGTATCTTAAGGGTTAGGCGAAAACCGCTTGAAATTGTATGTTTTAATACAATAGGACAATCACTTTTACCATTAGATATCATTAAATTGTTGTAATTTATAAAAAAATGCCAACTCAAATTTAAAATAACAATGTCATCCATAAAATGTCTGCTAAATAAATAAAGATGTTAAAACAATACTATTGGGTCAAATACAACATTAATGAAATAGTTACGGGTAGGGGATTTTTTTTTCAAGATTTTTTTTTACCACTTTGTTAGCGTGAGTAATATATATATTTATACCAAATTACAGCATTCTCGTACTACTAGTCTGAGCTAGGCTGTGGACGGACGGACGGACGGACGGACATGGCGAAACTATAACGGTTCCTAGTTTGACTACGGAACCATAAAAAAACCCGGTGTTTAGCTATATGTAAATGCGTCAGTTAATCCCTTGCGTCGCTCCTCCAATGAATCTTCTGACACATCACATTACATTTTGCGTACCCTTCCGAAAGGCTCTAACGCCCTCGCAATAAATAGGGGGTGATTTAAATCGTTTAAGGTGGATTTGAAAGGATGTAAGGAGAAACCTTCCAGAAATTCTTACTTTCCTGCTACATACGTTCTGAGACGGGAGCTAGATGTAATTTTGTGATATGAAATATCTGTCTTGTTTTTAACATGTGTATTCTATTAACACAATAATTACATCTTACATTGTATGCTATATTGATCTTTCCCAAAACTAGGTGTTTTACTTTTCCAAAATCTATAAGAACACAATGATACGACATGATAGTAATACTAATACCGACTTATAATGTAGATAGTAGATTGAAATTTTTGTTCATAGCTATTTTAAGCTATTCCAAATTTTAATAGTGTAAATTTTATTTTCTGACGCTATCCTGAAGGTCAAAGACTACGAAGCCCGAGTACAACTATAACGACGTATCCGATAGCAAATTAATACATAGATACATACGGTGGCTGACTGTTTTGTTGCGTGTAATTGCCTAACCTGTGATATTATCTTAATTTACTTGATGAAGGTATATTAATTGTTTAAATTAGTAAAAAACTGATTGCTTGATTGGATATTTTTAGTCCGAGTCACCAATTCATATTATTTGATCCCTATAGTCTTGCTAAATAAATAAAAGTCTCAAAAACTCATTGTAAGCTCACCAAAAGCACTCTGATTTTGATATAAAGAACCTTAAATAAACTTAAGTTTCAGAAAACAATATCAGCTCCTGGTCTTTCGCGATTTCCCACCTCTCATCGTCACTCCAATCTCAAGCCGTCGTCTGGTAAATTGTCAAAATACGGTTATAATGCTTATTCGCTTCTAATACAGATTTAACGGTTATTTTATAACGACTCAGGAACATGACTTGCTTGCTGATTTATTAAATGGACCGGCTATGTGGACAAGGACTTATTATGACTGTGAAGACCCGGCTTATCGCTGAAAGTTAATGATTAATTGCTACGTAATTAAGAACTTCTTTGTGCCTTAACTTATGCTGTATTGTTCTGTTGTGCGTTCTGCGTATTACACGATTACAGTACCTAACTGTCAAATGATGCGAAGTATAGTGTAAAAGCCTTTAAAAGGTAATTTTGCACGATACTCACTTGTTCAATTAACCTCAATCTAGTATGCGCAATTGGGATTGTCCAAAAAAAATAACTCCCGGTTTTTTTATTCTAATTCGAAAGAAAAGGTAATTTTAAGATTTCTATTTCGTTAATTTTGTATTTGACTTAATAGTTCTGTTTAAATATCTTTAATTATTTGGCAGGCATTTTATTGATGACATGATTAATTTAAACTCGGGTTGGCATTTTATAAGAAATTACAACAATTAAATGATATCTAACGATAAAAAGTGATTGTAATTGTGTATTAAAACATACTATTTCAAGCGGTTTTCGCCTAACCCGTAAGATACACCTAAGAGGGCTTCATGCCGAAAACGAAAGTCAAACATAGGTTAAATATACTTTTCTCGAAATATCCGAAAAAGAGTAATATATCAAATACTTAATAAGGCAGAACGGCTTTAAATCCCTATACCTCGAAATTATTTCGAATTGAAGTATTTAAAAAAATATGAACTACTTATCCCAATTAGCATTTCATTTTTTTCAATGTAAATTATGTAATTTTTTACACTGTAGCAGACGAGCTAATAATTTGTAAAATAGTCCTCAAGCTTTTTTTTACCAGACTGCCGAAGGAGGAGGGTAATGTGTTTATCAGCCTATATATGTATGTTTGTTCCTGTGTGGCGCTCTAGGAACTAAACGCGTGGACCGATTGTGATTATTCTTATGGCAGTCAATTTTTCTTAATCTTGTTAGTATCACTAAAGATATGACAGTAAATTAAATTCAAAATGGCGGCAGCTAGACGCCATATTGTATAAAAGAAAAAAAAAAGTCGACAATCTGTGCCAAATGGGGTCTCATTGAATAGGCATTCAAGAATCATTTTTAGGTTTCCTTAATCATTTTTCATTTTAAACGATCATTTAGGATTTATAACGATTTAAAGTTGGTTAGAAATAACCAACGGAAAGGGTGATGGGCAATTTTGTATGGACCCCGTCCCCACCCTCCAACAGTCTCGGCATGCATGGTTATATGTTCGTTAGAACCCAAAACAAGACAAAATAACTATTTAAGTAGCTAAATCGATGGGATTTTTTCTATGAAAAAAACCTTTCAAGAGTCATGCAATTCAAGAATGTATTCATATTTAGACCAATTCCATACGATATGATAATGGTTTTCCAAGAAAACCCCATACATAGGACGATCGTCGCCATAGTAAAAAATCATCAGGTTGCCAAGATCTATCAAATGAGATATGTTTCGTTCCTGTTGGTGGGTGGGGACATTTTGCCCATTGTCCTTTTAAAGTTTGCTTTTTGTTGATATTAATGCACCTCTGCTCTATCTCTATGAACCGTGTCGAATGGCAGATAATGCCTTTAAGCTTTAAGTCCGTTATGTTTTAAGAAAAATAAATAAATAATGGTCTGTATTTCATCAAACGCCACTCTGAATTAATATTTCAAACAGTTTGGAAGAAGTTTTTTCTGTAAAACAAATCGTACTTGCTCTTTGAACCTACCAACTTTTCCGCTTAGGGTTTCCTTTGCCGGAAACTTTAAACAATTGCTAACAAGAGACCTAAGTCAAAAACTTTGTGTTGTGTTGTGTTTTGTATGTGATTGGATGATGCGAGTTTGACTTTGAATGCTGTGCAAATAAAATGAAACAATTGAAAACTAAAGTCGCCGTTATAGAACTTGCAAAAGATGTAAACAAAACCAAACGAACCAATTCACCATGATTACTCGATAATCACGTACTTTTAAATATCAAGTGAGGTCTTTGCAATAACGTACAATGAAATAACTATTAATTATACGTTATTTTTAATAAAAACACGATAGTTGAATATTTGAGGTTATAAGTCAATCAGTACTAATTTGTTTACATCGTTCACAAGTTCTATTGACGGCGACTATATTACTGTCGTAGGTACTCAGAGACATCTTAAGGTCAATTAACTCGTTTCTGTTTATCCGAATGCCGAAACGACTGAAGAAAGAGGGATATGTGTTTATCAGCCTATAATTCTGTGGTCTTAGTGAAAAAGGGTACAAGTCGACTTAACCCGGAATAAAAAAGGATATATACAGGAACGGACAGTACTAGACTTTAACCCTTATTCACTTGACCTTCAGAAGACTTATACCCTTTTTCACTAGGACCACATAATTGTTTGTATGTAAGTATGTTTGTTCCTTTGTGGCGCTACAAAAAATAAACGCGTGGACCGACTTTGATGATTGTTAAAAATGTCAATCAATTTGTCTTAATACATACACTCGCGGTCAAATAATACGGGTCAGAGTGCGTTTTTCATACTACAGAGGCTATTTCGCAGCCTTGGTTCCTCGACAGGGGACGCTTTGAGTGAAATCTGACGATAGACACCCCGAGCATCGGTACAGGACTTCCAAAATTCCTAGGATACCCAACTGATTGAATCCGCGGTTAACGCCGCAATTGTGCATATTCAGAAAAACATCTAAAATGGCAATAAAATGTAAGCAAATCCAAATGCTGACCCAAACTCTCTCGCTGTGGTGTTAACTGATTGTGCGATTAGTTAGGTATCTTAAGCACTTTTGACCTACTCTATTTAACCTTGAAGTATCCACCATTAAAACTCACTCAAAACTACCCCTGGCCAGGAACCAATGCTTCGAAATAGCCTCGTTTGTATGAAAAACGCACTCTGACCCGTATTGTGTGACCGAGAGTGTACATACATACATACATGAACTCACGCCTTCATTCCCAGAGTGGGGTAGGCAGAGCTACATAATTACCAACAACTTTAAAAACTTGTTGATAATTCTGTAACCACATTTTGCAAAATCAGGCTAAGATGTTTGCAATTTGTCTTAATCTTGTGTCTTAATCAGGGGTACACTCAAGATAAGTATTCAGGAAGTGCATGATGCGAATCAGTGTCGATTTGATATGATCATAATGAGAAACAGTACACTGCCATGGCAACAGGTGGTGAGAACGTAGGTCAATAAGAATGAATAAATAATAAATAATAATAAATAAATATCAATAATAAATGTCATACCAATTGACCTTGTCCCAAACGAAGCTCTAGGCTTATACTATAGGTACTAGACAACGATATAAATACTTATGTTTAAATACATACTTAAATACATAGAAAACACCCAAGACGTACACATACTCGTCCTCATC
The DNA here is from genome assembly GCA_927399475.2 of Acleris emargana. Lineage (NCBI taxonomy): Eukaryota > Metazoa > Arthropoda > Insecta > Lepidoptera > Tortricidae > Acleris > Acleris emargana. Next base: position 6,320,777 of record OV656858.1, read on the forward strand.
ACACAAATATTTTCCCGGACCGGGGACCGAGCCCGACCGCTAGCTTGGTAAGCAGTGTACCAACTAGGCTATCCTGCATAAGAATAGACGCACCGCTTGCTACACCAGCTCGAGACAGTCCGAATCTCCTCGCAAGAGCTAGCTAAAAGTCAGCAGTCCGTAATTTCGCTTAACCTCAAGTACGATGAAACATAGAATCATCACCAACATCAAGGGAAAGGAAAGGGGTTTCGAAGACCCCTCTTCAGCACGCGCCGCGTCAGGGACGCGCCGACCGCGAGGGCGGGTGAGCTGCTGAACGCGCTTGTGCACCAGCTGCGGGATACCAACGTGCCAGCTGCCAATTGACACTCGCTTTTAGCTATAATCTATAATATATTTTTAGCCACCTAATTTTTAATATTTTTCTGTATTTGTTATTTTGATCAAGAAGATTGTCGAAAGAAATATACAGATCGAAAGTGAGTGGAAGGGTCGGAAGGGGCCGCTCTAGGCGTACTTTTTCGAACCAAATCGGAGAAATACTGGAAAAGGGCCGAATCTTAAGTACCCGAAACCGACGTGCGTGCATGAATCGATGCATGAATGTGGAAGAAGCGAAATAAATTTGTCAAGACCGTAGCAAGTGGAAAGAAGTGGTCTCTGCCTACCCCTCTGGGAAACAGGCGTGATTATGTTATGTAATTGTTATGTTATTTTGATGTTTATCTGTTTTTCTTTTATTTTTTTTTACTTTGTGCGTGTTATTTTAAGTTAAGGTAAAAGGTGTCTTGGTCATTACTGTAAGCCTCTTACTGATACTGTAAATAAATAAATGATGATGATGATTATCAGCCTTTAACAATCCACTTATCTACCAACGTGAATAACTACAAAAATAATCCGTTGTTAAAAAAATTATACGAAATAAGATTTTAAACATTTATTTTTATTTTTCGCATGCTGAAATTGTATAATCCTTATGTAACCACATCCGGCATGGAACCTGTGAACTGTTAATGAGCAGTGACCGAATGAAGAGCGAATGAACGAGTAAACGTGAATGAGTTTCCGGAGGCTTAAATTAATTGAGACGGGACTAGAGTCTAGCTAAAATACGATAAGAGCGGTGAAAGGGGTAGACATGTCAAAGAAAGTATTAGGAAGCAAGTTGATATTCAAAATTGTTATTATACGTAATGTATTCTCTAACCCGTATGGTTGCCGGGTTAGAATAGTACCACTCCATGTCTTCCCGTCGATGTCGTAAGAGGCGACTAAGGGAATAAAGGCTTGCAGTACTGTTAGGCGATGGGCTTGCCACCTCTCACTAATACACTGGGAAATATCTTAGCCTACTTGTGCAAAATGTGGTTACAGAATTATCAAGAAGTTTTAAGACTTGTTGGTAATTCTTTAGCTCTGCCTACCCGACTCTGGGAATGAAGGCGTGAGTTTATGTATGTATGTATGTATGTATTCTCTAAAGTGGCCAGTAACAAAAATAGTCTACGCTAGTAACGATGGCACAGGAAATGGTTATGAAGTTCTAGTGATGCCACACATGAAAAAAAACTTCGTTTACTAGTGAGGATGATGTTGCGGGTGGGAGGACCTTGTGCAGGGTTCGTCTAGGTTGGTACCACCATCTTGTCCTAGCAGCAGTGTTCGCATTGTTGTGTTCCGGTTTGGGATAAGACAGCCGGTGAAATGACTAGCATAGAGGCATTCCATCTTAGTCCTCAGGGTTGCCAGTGCATGTGCAGTCTTGTGAATGCGAATGTCTATGGCTCACAGTTTCCACTTACCATCAGGTGGCCTGTGAGCTCGTTTACCTTCCTATGCCATAAAAAAAAAACTCACTATTGTTTGTCGTTGAAATTTGGGTCATCATACCGTTTTTTTTTTGTTATATTTTGTTTTAGATATTTAAGTTAGTTTTAAGTCAGGGTCCCTCTGAAATCCAGCGACGCGGCTTGCTGCGGCACAAAGTTGAGAGGAGCCCTTTTCAACGCCAAGTTAATTATTGGCTTTGTTTGTCATCTGTTTTTTTTAAATGTGTGTACCTATGCGTAAAATAAATTATTTATTCTTATTGTGTTCTATTCTATTCTGTTCTAAAAAGTAGGTGCGACACCAATTCTTTCTGAATAATTTATTGTCTATCAGTTGCTTTAATTAAATATCTAGAAAAGACAACCTACTGACCTTACCTTACCCTACTGATGATAAATAAAAAGTATGAGAACCTATAAAAGCTATTAAACAGCTTCCTGCTGTAGTCTCCCGTGATGTCTATATGAGCCTTAATACCTTATACCTAGTGCATACCACGGTTGAGTTGATTACTCCAGACGACGTCAGAACTCCGAAGCTAAGTTAATTAACTATGTGGCGCGGAGCGTCTTCAACGTAAAACAATGCGGAATAGTACAGCGTACTACAGTAACAAAATTACCTCATAGGTAAGACGACTAAACAGTTTGCTAATTTATTCACAGCGCTTCTAAACCTTACGCAGCTCTGTAACCTCTTAAATAACGCGAGTCGGGCGTTTCCGGCATAAATTTGTGGCATTTCCGGTCTCTGCCTCTATTCCTAGGGGCACTCACTAATATTTCAGCGTGACGTCACATCCGTAACGCAAATGTTAGGGTTGGGTTTACAAATTATAGGGCTTGCGGGAGATAGCCGTGACGTATAAAAATTAAACCACAGTATCAGAGAACGTGTCTAACTACACAGTTATAATCATCATCATCATCATGTCAGCCGAAAGACGTCCACTGCTGGACATAGGCCTCCCCCAAGGCTCTCCACTCAGACCGGTCTTGTGATTTTCGCATCCACCGCTTTCCCGCGATCCTTACAAGGTCGTCACTCCATCTTGTTGGAGGCCTACCCACAGCTCGTGTCCCGATAGTTATAATATCTATAAGCATTTTGAATTGAATATGGTTACCAAATGGTTACAGAACTAAGGTTACTGACATAGCCCGAAGAATAGCTAAGCTGAAGTGGCAGTGGGCGGGGCACATCGCACGCAGGACTGATGGCCGATGGGGTCAGAAGGTTCTTGAGAGGCGTCCGCGGACCGGGAGACGGGCTGTAGGTTGGCCTCCAACAAGATGGAGTAACGACATTGTAAAGATAGCGGGAATGCGGTGGATGCGAAAAGCACAAGACCGGTCTGAGTGGAGAGCCTTGGGGGAGGCCTATGTCCAGCAGTGGACGTCTTTCGGCTGACATGATGATGATGATGATGATGATGATGATGATGGTTACCGATGTAGTACAGAATGCTCTGACTACTAAATTGCAATTAGCCACCTTTTTTGGTGTTACGGTCTTCCCTCTAGGCCTGTTACAGGGTGGACCTAATGTACTGCAGTCAGCTGCAGAGAAAAGGATACCCCCCCTCCTGGTAAGGATCGTTTTTTTTCGAAAACCTGTGGTTTTATTTATATGATTTTTCGGTGAATTGAAGATTTTACTGTTGTCTACACATAAACTCAAAATCATTTAAATCTAACCACAGGTTTTCGAAAAAAAACAATCCTTACCAGGAGGGGGGGTATCCTTTTCTCTGCAGCTGACTGTACTATCAGCCCAATGGAACCCTGGCCCAACATAAAACTGTGTCATAGTTCAAAATTCAAAATATTTATTCCTAAAGTTGGCCACATGAGAGCTCTTTTATACGTCGGTAATATGGAGTGAATCTACTAGCGCTTCGGACAAGACCATCATTGCGGACAAGAAGCGCCGCAAGGAACTCCAGCAGAAGGTCATGTTTTTAATTATTAAATACAATCAATACTTAAAAGTATCTAAATTACATTACAAGGTAATAAAGTAATAAATCATTATTTTTAAAACTAACAACAAATCATTACAATTGTAAGGTCTCGTCAGGAAAGATAAAGTGACGTTATGATTCAAGTCGCAAGAAGTGTCAAAAATTGTTTTATTATGTCACTGTGACATAGTTCTATGGTGAGTCAGGGTTACACTGAGCTGATAGCACATAACCAGGACCAGTGCGCTCGGCAGTTAGATGTGAAGACACTTACATCAAAGAATGAAACGATCGCGCGGGTGAAATGTCATTGAAAATGAAACTCTTTTTCGTGACTCAAAAATTTCAACAAATTAATTTCTATCTAAACAAAACGAGTTATTTTTATTTGTTAATAATGAAGATTTAATTAGATTCATTATCGTTCCTGACTTCATACTAACTCTAGGTGTGACACAGGTTTTGTACAGGCTGCACTATGCTTAAACAGAATTATACGATAGGAGAGGAAACACAAACTTTACGTTCGACCTACAGAAGCTGTTTTGTTAGGAAGAATACCATCTGTACTTTTACTATACATACAATATATATAATAGCTAAGCTTCCCAAATTAATTGAGAGAAAAAAAAAACAAAGAGAGATTTTAATTGTATTGTATTGTATTATTTAATGTCGCAAGCTTACTTCAATAAACACTAAATTAATGTAATTAAAACAATTCTTATTTTCTTCGTCTTTTTTCAAAATAAATCACACCCTGTACTACATTATCACAGAACAAAGACTACAATCCTACACAGAAACAAACAGCTTTTCTAATTAAACCGGAGCTCTAAAGCTCGCGACCGCATCTTATCTTATCTTTTGCGAAAGCTTTCGCGCCTTAATCACGCTTTCGGAAGAACATGACCCGACGTCACATCCGGTGATTAACGACATCCCCTATTTTGGAAAGTTGGTGGGAAATATAGGATGTGGTGGAAACGAGGAGTTTAAATACGGATGAGATTTAAAGCTGAGCGGGTTAAGGATTTAAAATATTTAATATTTTGTTCATTTGATCGCAAAGTATTTAAAAGCATCAGCAGTTTGTAATAAAAAAACAGTATTGATAAAAGTACTACATAAATATTACGGATAAATAAAGTAATGTTTTCATGTAAGTAACACCGTTTTTTGAGAAATTGACATAAAATAAAGTCGCCTGTTAAGAAAAATTCAGAATCTATTAGTTCATTTAAATAAGTACGTAACTGTAAATCTACTATAAACTACCGTAAAACGGGGTGAGTAGGAATAAGGGTTGAGTAGGGACACAACCTAAAATTAACCATATTATGTTGCTAATTATAAGACTGAAATTATTTCCAACGGTCGTAACGTTATTGTCCATTTAATACTTGTTCTAATTTTTAAGAAGTTATGATTTATTCAAGGTTGTGCCCCAACTCAACGTTTTACGGTACTAAAAGAAGATAATAAACAATAAAAATATACATTAATTTTTATTATAGCATGGGAAGGCAAACGAGCACACAGGCCACCTGATGGTAAGTTGAAACTGTGACCCATAGCCATTCGCATTCACAAGACTGCAAATGCGTTGCCAACCCTGAGGACTAAGATGGAATGCCTCTATGCTAGTCATTTCACCGGTTATCTTATCCCCAAACCGGAACACAACGATGCGAACACTGCTGCTTGGCGGTAGGTTAATGGAAAAGATGATGGTACCAACCCGGACGGACCCTGCACAAGGTCCTCCCACAATAATAATAAAAATAAAAACGAATAAGATGAACCTAATCCGGTGGTGCCTATAACTTGAACCCACAGCCTCAGTTGAAAAACGAGACGTCTTGCCGCAAAAGAGATTTAAATATGTTGGAAATGGAACTCGCAGGTTGGCTAAAGGGGGAGTGATGAGGGTTCCAGCAGCGTTTTAGAAACTGTTGTTTACAGTTTGAGTATTATGAGTTTGTCAGATGTATGCGGGGATTCACCACTACATTACACACCGTGTTTTTATTTATTTACGATAAGTTCAAGGGAACGTTCTTTAGGTCAATTAAAGTTAATTTCCCGAAGACAGACAAATGATAACTCTTACGGTTATAAAGATATTTAATGTTTAAATTTAATCAGTTAATTACGTTGAACTGGGGTAAAAGGCTCTTAATTGTGTGTGTATGTCACGCCAACATTGACGTTTTTGACACTGACTATTAGTTCACTCTAAAGGCCCTTTTAGAATGACCAAAAATACAACATTTATTTAATTTGTTCTAAACAATTTTTTTTTTTTTTGGAAATTTAAAAATCTAATGTATTGCTTAGTTTCTATGGATGTACCTACCTAGTAATACGCCGAAGTTATCGTAAATCATAAAAACACGGTGTATAGAATACTGGGTGAAATGTAAGTCGTAGTCCAAATGATCACCTCTGTGTTCTACCTAAGATTATGATCAACTTTCATTTTGGGACCAACTGAAATCACAAAAAAAAAATAGCTGTTTCACAGAAAAGTTCAATACGTACCTACTTGACCACCTTGAGTTGGTCTCATAGTGAAAGTTGTTCATATCCCTGGGTAGAACACAGAGGTGATTATTTGTGCTACGACTTACATTTCACCCTGTATATGTCACTAGATGTTTCTAGCGTAGAAATTGTTTACTTCTTGTTCCGCGGGAACTATTAAATTTTCCAGGGTTACAAGTATCTTTTGTCCTTTCTTGGAATTTAAATTTTTGCCTTTACTTTCCGTTCAACAGAACCAGTTTATCAGTTAAATCGTGAAAATTGAATAAACCGACATATTTTGTCATGACTAATATTACTAATTCCGTTTCAGAAATTGTTGACCGCTATTTCCGTTATAAATGTTTTTTCGTTATAAAATACATTTCGTCTTCCAGGCTATTACTATGTTTTTAAGATCCACTAAGACATATCGTATTAATAATACTGATCTTAGAGAAGCATCAGAGAAAAGAGATTTCCAAGAATTGACATTTACTTTGATGTGTCCCTTAACGGACATCTCACTGGAAATCAGATTTTTAATGCGGCTTTTAGTCATCACTTTATAAAACCTAGAGGGTGTTCTCTATTTGTATGTTAAACATAAGTACGCGAACGCCAAGCTAAAGCAATTTTATTATTCTAAAACGGATCGGCCTGTGTACGACTTTCGCATCTTTTGTGAATTTAATACCCAGTAGGTATGCTCAGTAGATATATAATGAGCCTTTGTCTTGAAAAAGTGTTCACTTAAATCGTGTGTGTATGTATGTACCTAAGTAAAAACTTTATTGTAGAAGAGAAACCAAATTAAGAAAACATTTTTTGTATGGAAATAGTGACAACTATTTCCCTCACACTGTCCTCCACCCGTTTTTTGTATATTGTAACTATTTATTTATTTATTAGGTTTACCAACAATTGTTTACACTTTAATTACATTAGTAGCCTGCGTTTACAGCTATTTCCATTTTTACTAAACTTTTTACTTTTTTTATCATTTTTAATAATAATAGTCATTGTAATACATAAACTCACGCCTTCGTTCCCGGGGAGGGGTAGGCAGAGCTACAGAATTACCTACAACTCTAAAAACTTGTTGATAATTCTGTAACCACATTTTGCACAATTAGGCTATGATGTTTACCAGCGTATTAGTGACAGGTTGCAAGCCCATCGCCTAACAGCACTACAAGCCTTTATCCCCTTAATTGCTTCTTACGATATCCACGGGAAGACATGGAGTGGCACTATTCTAACCAGGCAACCACACGGGCAATGTCATTGTAATAAACACTGTATAATTTCAAGTGTGCCTATTACGGTTCATAACTTGAATGTAATGGATGAAAAAAAACACAGAAATATCATGATTTTTGAACGGTTTGGTTTTTCATTACTGCCACGGCAATAGAAATACACTCTGTGACAATTTTAACTGTCTACCTGTTATTCATGAAACACAGACCGCTGACAAACAAACAGATGGACAGCGAACGTTTAGTAATAGGGTCCCGTTAACACTCTTGGGTACGGAACCCTAAAAAGATGAACTGAGATATAAATCAAAGCTTTAACAATTCTCATGATTTACAGCTTGTCAGTTTTTGATTAGGAAACCCGTCAAAATCCCGTATTATACCGTTCTTTGTCAAGCGAAGGCACATAACTAAAATGCCATTCAAGCGCTGTCGTTTCAGTTGAAACAATTTACTTCCTTGAATAGAACCCAGTGGAGAAAGCTACAGAGACGACAATTGAAAAATTACATTGATTATTAATATTTTTTTTCCTGTGACTCAGATGAAGAGTACAAGAAAAAAAAGTCTAGTCACGTAGTCACCTTAGTAATAATTTGAGATACCGCGATTTGAAACATAGAAAACAAATTTTGCATGTATTTTTAGGGATCTGTACCCGAAGGGACGGGACCCTATTACTAAGACTCCGCTGTCCGTCTGTGTGTCACCAGGTTGTATCTCATGAACCGTGATAGCTAGACAGTTAAAATTTTCTCAAATGATGTATTTATGTTGCCGCAACACTATAGTGTGTGGCCCAAAACCGGGGCGAAAAAATTTAATGGGAATCCCCATTAGAACATTTCAATTGACTATCACAAGAGTCTAATATTACAAAGTCTATAATTTTGGAGAAAACAGCCTACATAGTTAAAAATCGTAGGTAATTTATTTTCCCGTCGCGATATCGTCGCTTGGTCACTTGGTACGAGCTATGTCTGAGTACAGGGTGCCATTGAAAACACGCGGTAAGTTGAGCGGTGTTTGCATTACATTGAATTTGCGATTAAGTTTGTTAGAAAAAAACTGAAAGTTAAGCTTTGATTTTAATTAGGTAAGACCAATATGATGTAATTACCGGTGATCTATAGAGCCCCTGTTTTTAATATTATCCCCGGTTTTGGGCCACACACTGTATAACAACAAATACTAAAAAGAGAAATAAAAATATTTTAGGGGAGCTCACGTACAACAAACGTGGTTTTTTTATAGATTATGAAACGGAACCCTTCGTGATTGAGTCCGACTCGCACTTGGCCGTTTTTGTAAGTTATTTAAAAAGTAAAAAAATAAAATTAATATTACGATTGATATCTTTAACTGAGTAAGGTAGTAACGAAATTGCAAAGTCTACATTTTGAGATTAAAATAAAATTAAATATTGTTTTCATCTACCCTTCAAATACCAAGACAAGATGGATAACACTAATCACGTACCTACAATCGGTTTTAGAAATCTGTAAAAAAATATATTAGCCTTGAAGATTAGGACAAAGTTTAATGAAAAACATAACCCTCCTTCTGCCGCAATCGGGTAAAAAGAAGGGGACAGCCCAGCAGCAAAGAAGGCTTGGCTGCCTGTGTGCTCGTTTGCCTTCCCTAAGACATGGAAAATGACGAACAGGCGTCATTTAAATGGCAAGTGATCACTGTGACCCATAAACGACGGGACGAGCGGGTGCGGTTTTTGCTGAAGACTGTCGAGTGTCTTCTGGCCAAGAGTTGTCGCGTTCCGTGTTCAGGGCAACTCGCCAACAGCCACCATGTCGCCAATTTTGGCAAAATAGGACCACGCTGATATGTCACCTTAGTATTTGTTTTATGTTTTTTTTTTTATATCATAGGAAGGCAAACGAGCATACAGGCCACCTGATGGTAAGTGGAAACTGTGACCCATAGACATTCGCATTCACAAGACTGCAAATGCACTGCCAACCCTGAGGACTAAGATGGAATGCCTCTATGCTAGTCATTTCACCGGCTGTCTTATCCCCAAACCGGAACACAACAATGCGAACACTGCTGCTTGTCGGTAGGTTAATGGATAAGATTGTGGTACCAACCCGGACGGACCCTGCACAAGATCCTCCCACAAGTAAATGTTTGTTATGTATGTTGTGTGGTTGCCGGCTTAGAATTGTGCCACTCCATGTCTTCCCGTGGAAGTTGTAAGAGGTGACTAAGGGAATAAAGGCTTATAGTAATGTTAGGCGATGGGCTTGCTACCTGTCACTAATATACACTGTTAAACATCGTAGCCTAATTGTGCAAATTGTGGTTACAGAGTTATCAACAAGTTTTTAGAGTTGTTGGTAATTCTGTAGCTCTGTCTACCCCACTCTGGTAATCAAGGCGTGAAGGTATCTATGTATGTATATTAGTCTAATTAAGGAAATTATGGGCCTAGATGCTAAAAAAAAAGAACTTATGAACACCCGCAAAACTAGAGGAATCGCTCGCCAGTGTGCTGCCAGCCTTTCACAAACGAATTGGGTAGTTTTTGGAAGACCTCAAGTCATATCGTTCAATTTCCTGAAAATTTCCCGTTGTGTTCATTTATTCAATTTAAATAAAACTTGCGATTGTCAACCTGCTGTATAATTGTTTTCACTATGAGTACACAAGGGTGACGGACAGCAATTCATTTTTTTTTTTCCATTCTCTTCCGAAGTCAATTTGTAAGGATTTAAGGTTTCCAAAGGCCAGCGTATTTTGAAGTTTTTATTGATGACAATTGGTAGCTTGCAAAGATTGATTAATAGAAAATCTGATATTGTTTTCACTAACTGGAAAACAAAACTATAGGCAATCAAAGGTAATAGTATATTTTGATGCAAGTGCGGAATGCATGTCATTTTCACGAGTCCCGAGGTGTCATGGCCCGAGCTGCAAGCGAGGGACTAGACTCGGGAGGAGTGAAAATGACAGTTCCGCACGTTTATCAAACGACGTTTTTTTAATACATTTGCGAAAAAACGTGTATCCGTGTATATGTGTATGTGTGTATATGGGTATCTGTGTATCCGTCCTTTTCCCCCGGACACTTGACGTGTGCACTCATTCTGTCCGAGATTACTTAAATTTGAATAAAATTATGAAAATAAAAATTACAACGTCAAATACTAGGAGTGCATAAACATTACAAGTACCTAGGTACCTACATAATCTACAGTCATCCGCGCTGTGTCGGCGCACCGTGCTACCTCCTAATTACCTCTGCGCTCCTGGTACTTTTATTCAAACATGCAATCTCTTTGGTTGGATACCAACTTTTCACATGATATACAGCTACAAAAAGAACCACTTCACGAGCAACTGTATTAAAAACCAATTTTCTTTGTCGTTGACAATTTCCTTAACTTTAGATGTAAAGAAGATAAAAATGAAGTAACACATAGGAATTTAGAGAGTTGTACTAAAACCAAAAGCTGAAAAGCTGTTTAGCTATTGACCGCACCATTGATTCCAGTGATATAGAGAAAAGAAAACGAAAATTAGGACTGTTTTTCTGGATCTTTACATGTGGCAGTACTTAACAGTCATTATGTTGACATGATGCACCACAAACGAAGCTGAAGAATAGTTCTGCAACATAAGTTCAATGCCTAGCGTGCACGTACTATCAGCCCAATGCAATTGAGCCCTAACCTATCATAGAACTGTGTCACTGTGACTTTATGATTCAAGCCAGAAGAAATGTCAAAGAAATTGCTTTATATTGTCACTGTGGTACCGTTCATTCGGCTGATAAAACCAGCAATGATACAATATTACATTAAAAATATCTGACATACTCTTATGCCTCTAGTAACAGTGAAGTGTCAGATATTTTTAAGCACAATGGAGACTACATGAAGAAAATTTATTTAATTCGAACATACAGTACATAGAACGTTAGTAACACATTATGTAAAGTTAAAAATACACGTCAGTTACTTAGTATAATAAACTAGCGGCCCGCCAGCGGCTTCGCCGAACGGTACCACCGTTCATTCGGCTGATAAAACCAGCAATGATACAATATTACATTAAAAATATCTGACATACTCTTATGCCTCTAGTAACAGTGAAGTGTCAGATATTTTTAAGCACAATGGAGACTACATGAAGAAAATTTATTTAATTCGAACATACAGTACATAGAACGTTAGTAACACATTATGTAAAGTTAAAAATATACGTCAGTTACTTAGTATAATAAACTAGCGGCCCGCCAGCGGCTTCGCCCCGCTGCAAATTCCTGATTTTCCCGGTGGATTTTTCAATTATTTTCTTGCATAAAAACCTTGTCGTGACATTGACGAACACAACAAAAAAGAAATCAGCCAAATCGGTTCAGCCGTTCTCGAGTTATGCGCTTACCAACACATTTAGCGACTCATTTTTATTATATAGAAGATAATAATGATTAATTAATAGGAACCATTTTGCCTCTCTTGATTATTTATGTCTATGTAAGTATTTTGTTGAGTTTTTTCGTCTGTCATGAATAAATATGTTTTCTTTCTTTCTGTATTTCTTTCAGTGTCTATATCAAACCAGAGGAAAGTCTAAACTGTCAATAATCGTAATCAGGAGACTGCTAGAGCTGCCCCACACTCGCCGTATCATAGAGGCAATTATGGCAGGCAGGTCTGGAAACCATCTAGGCGAGCCTCAGCAAACAGGCCATCAGAGAGGTCCTCGATGATGCAATGTCCTAAATATTTTAGCCTAGTTACCATATTCAGTTTGACATAGCTTAAAACGGTTTTGACGCTTTGTGCCAGAATCGAAAAACGCCAGATACGCGGAACGCCAGATTCGCAGAACGCCAGATTCGCATAATGCCAGATTTTCAGATTCGCAGTATACCAGATTCGCAGAATGCCAGATTCGCACGATGCCAGATTTCAGTTTCGCAGAATGCCAGATTCGCATAGTACCAGATTCGCAGAACGCCAGATTCGCAGAATGCCAGATTCGCAGATTGCCAGATTCGCACAGTGCCAGATTTATTTTTCACATAATAGTAATAGAGAGAGTAAGATTAATTAGAGTTTCATACCTCAAAAGGTACAGAACCGTTATCGGATCATTTTGCCATATCAGTTGACGATCACTTTACCGGCGTTAGGGCGGGAATGAACCATATAAATCTAATTATCATGTCAGTTGACAGACAAAGTCACGGGGCCATTCATAACGAGCAAAATGACTGCCTATTATTTTATCAGGAACAAGTCGTTTTAGAGCGTTGAATCATTTCATTATTGAGAAAATGTATATTTTATTACTACTGTACCTATACCAATGATGGCGTTAGAGCTGGCAACGGAAATTGATTATTTCACTCTTACACCGTGCTGGCTTTACACGGGTTGTAACTCCCAGAGCCAGTATGGAACTCCAATTAATCTTACTCTCTCTCTATTACTATTATGTGAAAAATAAATCTGTCACTGTGCGAATCTGGCGATCTGCGAATCTGGCGTTCTGCGAATCTGGTACTATGCGAATCTGGTACTATGCGAATCTGGCATTCTGCGAATCTGAAATCTGGCATCGTGCGAATCTGGCATTCTGCGAATTTGGTATACTGCGAATCTGAAAATCTGGCATTATGCGAATCTGGCGTTCTGCGAATCTGGCGTTCCGCGAATCTGGCGTTTTTCGATTCTGGCACAAAGCGTCAAAACCCTTAAAACATATCACAAATTCCTTTGCTTCGACATGATTAACTCTTCTTATCATGTCATGACAGCAAGCGACCGTATCTATGTAGAAAAGCAATCCACAATATCGTTATTTAGGCTAAAAAGGCTAGTTAAAAGAAGTCACAAAAACAACAGTATATTAACTGAGCCCCAGTAAGCTGCCGGTATCTCAGCCTAATCTCGACTTATGATGCGCCCATACAATTTAATATCGCAAAATAAGGGCGGCCCACCAAGCCGGGATTGTGGTCATTTGTTATAAGAGTTTTATTTTTATTAAGGTCGGGTTTGATATATCTACGGGTGTTAGCAATGGCTGCTAGACCTTGAAGTCGGGCGGTAAGACAAGTTATGATTTCTGTTTGGGTTTCTGCGGCTCAATTGCACGACGACTTTTTGTAGCGATGCAGGGGGCCGATGTTTGATTTTCGAGCGCTCGAAAGTTTAAAAAAAATGAAATGGTATTATTGACTTGCGAGCGATGGAAAATATGAACACGAGTGGTCCGTGGCATTCGTTTTGAATTAAATCAATAGAAAGTATCACTTGTCATCTTTCAAACCTGTTGGGTATGTATGCCGGGAAGTACACGAAGCATAAACAAACCTAGCACAATACTATAGACGACAGATGAGAAAGCGTTTCATTTTTCTTACATTTATAACAGTTAAGAATTTGTAAAATAATCGTAAAAACATCTTATTCGCACTGAAATATTAAATTGCTTGTTATGATTTCATCTTTTGTTAGCTTCACACATTTATTCGCAATTAAAATATGAATAAAGAAACCGGTAAAACGTCGACTGTCTGCGTATAATGAAACAAGTTCCAACTTAACTATACTATTTTATTTAGTCAACCCTCAGTTTCGAGTGAAAATCTTAAAAATATGGAATTTGGGACCATTCGAAAATAAATTGTGAAAGATTCTCGCATTCGAATATTTTCTACCGCTCGTGTTTGAAATCGAACACTCGAAAGTCAAAAATTGGTCCCCAGTTGCTCGTTTCTCGTATCGCTGTCACTCTTGCTCTCTAATGTGTAAAAGTGACAGTGATGCCAAACGCGCGACTGCATCGCTACAAAAAGACGCATTGTGCAAGTATCCCAAAGGCTTCAAGTTTTGCATAGGTATGTAAGCATGTACAGTCAGCCTTATGAGTAGCTGCGCACTTTTGTACCTTTGGTTGATTAGTGCAGCAGTTCAAACATGACGTCATAGTGATAAAGCAATAAAGTTTACAGATATATGCATATGGCCGAAATTACAGTAAAATCTGAGTATTAACAATACTCGGGGGTTATGATGACGTAACTATGCAGTTCATTTTACGGCGAGCGAAAAGGACAGAGCTAAAACAGTTATATGGTTCTGTCCCTTTCTCTCAGCGTAAAATGAACTGCATTGCTACGTCATAATAACCTCTCTGAGCTATCTATCACTTTTATGCTCTCTCTCTGCCGTAAATAAAATATAGTGGGATTTAAACAGTCGAGTAGGTACTAAATATAAATACTTCGGGTTTACTTAACAGTGGCTCTATTTTATTTTGTAAATCATTGAATATCAGGGGACAATCTCACATTAATTGTTTTTTTTTTTAAAGGTTTATTTTACAACTTTGACAGCGTTATTTAAATGTAAAACTATGCCATATTACAGCTTTGTAGTATCAAGAGTTAAACCGCGGACAGACAGACAGATGGACATGGCAAAACTATAAGGATTCCGTGTTGACTACAGAACCCTTAAAAGATTAAAGTCAGGTTTCCAATTTTTGAATAAACATTGAAATGGAAATGTAAGAGTTCACCTGAGCCTCTATTCAACACGATAAAACCATATCGTGTTTGAATTGTTACCGTACCGTTAACGTTTTGATAGCTCTTATTTACTTGATAGTAATGGCAGACGGGTGAGAAACGATTCTGTAACAAGTCAAATACGATATCGATTTTACTGCAGGTTTGCTCTAATGCGATACCGGTATTAAAGATGTTTAGGAAGAAATAGGAGAAACTTCAGTGAGCAATCTATCAATGACAAGAGATACGATGATAGAAGGAAGATGATGAAGATGCAAAAAGAAACCCCGATAGACTTTCGCAGTACCTGATGGCATACAGCTACTCCAGGGAAATAGATTTAAGAACAAATTGTCGAACTGGCTCCTAGATAGGTGTTTCTATAGTGTTAAGGACTTCCTCGAGCAACAATGTAATAAAATGTAATAATTAGTAATAATTTGTGATTTATTATTTATTTATTTATTTATTCATTTAATTACAATGTAAGTTTACAGCATCATTGAAATTTATGGTATGACATATTTTATTTGTAATTTTAAATGTATTTTGTTATTTAATAAATTTCTATATTGCATAAAATTAATATTTGCACGCTTGCTTGCAGGCTGGATACATTGGACATTATTATTATCTAAAATGGACTGTAATATCTTTTGTACTGTATTCTGTAAATAAATGATATTGATATTGAATAAAGGAAACTATTAAGAATATATTTTTAAATCAACGCAACCCTTTTACCAATAGAAACCATTTTTTTCCGAAGTCACCGATAATTCGTCAGGCAGCTTTCGTAACATTTACAAAAGGCTTAAATTCAACTTTTAATTGCTTCTGAAACCTTGACCAGCCATGATCAGGTTCAGTGCCAAAAATCTATCAACCAGCTCATTTCCAATAAAATTCTGGAATGTTGGCATCGAACAGATAAAACCGGGAAAAGGATAACGAATGTTTTTTTAGGAAATTGAAAAACATTTTTAGGTAATCCTTTAAATCCTTGTGATTCATAAATTTTGGCTTTTAGATATTGTTGGGGGTGAGTAAGTTTTGGCGGGGGAGTGTTAAGGTTGCATGGTGGTTTATGGAGATCGTAACAAAACAAGCCAAGTCATGGAGTCCCAGAACATTATAATAAGTTAGCTTTCAAGCAGATGCTTCATAAGCATCTTTCTGCTGGAACAAGCGCAGTCGTAAATCGATTTAACACACATCGCCATATCTGTTTTTTTTACGTAAGTATTATTATATTATTTATATTACGTATTTTTATATTTTATGTACCCGTATCTTGTATTTATTTTGCCTAGCCTACTCTGGGATTACAGGCGTGACGGTATGTATGTATCTTGTATTTATTTTATTTAAACAGTTTATTTTTCAACGCTTTTTTTTTCTTCGCACAGATCTTCTTTTTCTGTTTTGCCTTCTGGTTGACTGGTAGAGAATGCCATTGGGCATTAAGTCCTCCATTTGTACTTTATTGTAGTAAGTGTAAATAAGTTTAAATAAATAAATAAGTAACATTAAGTAACATTTAATAAGTTAAAAATGAGGCGCGAAAAGGACATCGCTTCGTATGTAATTAGAGTACTTCGGGGTTAGTTGTGCAACCCTGGGGCTGCGGGTGCCTTGGTGCTGGACGTGACGGACCGGTTCACGTGGCGCCGCCGCCGGCTGTCGCTGCTGGCCGAGCCCTCAGCTCGCACGGAACTGCTGAAGGATGCACCGCTAACGCGGGCTATTCGATTAATGAAGTAGCACTCACATTAGACCTATTTGCACGCTCCCTGATCTATGTCACAAAGGAGACTATGTTTGTACAGTCAACGTCAAAAGTAAGTGATCAAAATTAACATTTCAAAACATGTTCAAGCATGACGCCACAGATAAAACAGATTATAACAAAGTGTCATTTTCAACTGAATATTTAATTAGTCAAAAGAATATGATCATAAACGATGCCATAACTGTCTCTTTACAGAAAATTTCAATAAAGAATATATATTTTTTTACCTAAGTGTCAAGTGTCCAACAAGATAAAGTCAAAATGACAAAATCTCCAAATTAAAACTAGGGTTCTCACGGCAGTTAAAAAGGATTTATTTTAAATGTTGCAAAAAAAAACAAAGCGAAGTAGTAGGAACTTATTTCAACCCTTGACGGAGATGAGAGGTGTTATAGTTGTTTCGCGTGTTTGTCTTACGAGTATAACCGACGTTAACCGAACGTCTGACTTGTATTCCGAGGTGGTCTTGAGAAGACATGAATGACCAAACATTCATATTCACTTACATGTGATAGTTTGGTAGTATTACTGACTATTGCTATTTTAGAAAATCAGTTTTATTTGAAACACTCAGTAATGACTTTAACTGTTTGAATGGCATGTCACTTACTTATGACACATTACGAGCTAATTTACTAATGCTAAACTACAATAATCAGATACATCTGTCTTAATTTATTGTATATACTATTTTGAGACCCTATTGCATCAGTTTCTTTTGCTGTTGACTGTACTATGCTATACTCAATAACTGTACAATAATTGTGTTACTATGTGAATGTGCAGTACCCCAACGAAAGTATTGAGCACTTTAGTGCAGTGTCATCAGAAACTTCAAACTGAACATCGTGACAAGCATGACAATAACCACTCAGTATCACAATCACAATGACAAGGTTCTAGGTATGCTCGACATTTTAAATGGCTGACTGTACCTAGTGGTAATTCTTATTCTTATTGCTCACTTGTCTATCGCATTAGGTAACAGCCTGTTATGATAGATTTCAGTAATTTAATAATTAAATAAATAAGTAAAATAATGTTAAATACTTAAGTACTTGTGGCCCTAGATACAGTGTGAGAACGTTATCATTATTGAAAGTCTAAAGGTGGGTACAGACTGGTGAAACGTAACATGCATTGTGTCATGAATTCACCGTACACATTGCTGCAATGTATCATGAAAGGTAACACACTTTGTACGGTGAATTCTTTCATTGCATGACACATTGCATGTTACGTTTCACCAGTCTGTACCCACCTTAAAGGATAGCATTGGCGTTAGCTGCCGTACTGCCGTGTCGAGCGCTTATGTCAATTATATGGTAACGCATAATTTTATCGAATTTTACTTCATCGATTGTATCATTTCATCGAACGCTACTTTCTGCTGAAACCATGATGTTTTCAAGATACCTTAAACATTTATAACGTCGATTAGGTTAGAATAGACATGTGACTTCTTACCAAAAAAAAAACTCACGCGGCGAGAAATTTCGATGAAGTGAAAATTCTGCGTAATGATGTGTTCGTTAAAATTTAATGCTAAACATTTTAAGAGTTTTCAAAAATCTTTTACGTTAGCTTTCAGCATGCTGTTTAGGGCCTTGCTATATTGTTTATTATGTTATTTTTATAATAAAATAACATGTATCAAGTAGTATCAACATTATAATTATGAATGAGGAACAAAACATTTTATTTGCATGAGAGTGAATTTAATTGGAGAATGTAGGTAATAAATAGTGCGTACTTTTTTTTTAAATGGTGCAGCTTATTTGCGAATTTCTATCTAATACCTTTAAAGGAGTAATTTTTGTATATTTATAAATGCAGAGGGTTTTGGAGGCGATAAATCGATCTAGCTAGGTTTCATTTTTAGAATACGTACCAAAAAATATATCTTCCAGGTACTTATTAAAATAATAGTAGTTAAAATAATTAACCGGTGCATACTAGATTATACAATATGTGGTAGTGAGGCCATTATTGGTGTTTATACCCTTTTAGGTTTAATTATGCAAATAAAAGAAAAACTAATAAATGCGAGTCGGACTTGCACACGAACACCAAACGCGTTTTTTGTATGGGGACCCTGTAATTTTCAACTTTTTTTCAATTATAGCGGCTATTGTAATACAAACTCTATGTACCTAGTTATTACGGATCAAATTATAAAGTCATGTGATAAATAAATGAACTGACAGATGGACAGCGGAGACTTGGTAATACGGTCCCGTTGGCACCATTTCGATGCAGAACCTTTATAAAAAATGTATAAATTCGACTAAGTAATATCCCGTTACATTGTCTTACTAAAGACTATGAGAACATTAATATTTAACAAATAACCGTGTTGATAAACAGATTTTCGCAAAATCCCCACTAGAAACAATTTAATTCCCCCAAATCTCTAAGAGCCCTCAATAAAACCAACATCAGTAACAACGAACTCCACTCAAAGTTAATTTTGTATTGAGATTAGATAGGTTGGCACCGAATATGTTTTCTATTGCATACTAAATACACGGAAACGGGTCTGTTTAGTGTGGAAATTAGAGCTGTGGCGTCGAACGGGTTTAACTATGCCTAGCCCTGCAAACAATCATTGTGCTGTATGAAAGGGATCATTAATATTCCTTTGTTTCCGAGATAAATCGGCTTTAGGTAATTTGTTACGCTCAAGCCGCGGCACAGTAAATGTTAAACTAACAGTTAGCGCAGTGATTGTCAAGCAAACAAATTGCCAATTCATCGTCATCAATATCATTGTAAGAAAAAAAAGAAAAAAGAAAATTCAAAATATTTATTAAGTAAATTTGCCACATGAGCGCTCTTTGACACGTCGGTAATATGGAGTGAATCTACTAGCGCTTCGGACAAGACCATCATTGCGGAGAAGCGCCGCAAGAAACCCCAGCAGAAGGTATTTTTTTGAATTATTAGCACTATTTTAGGTGCTGAACAAAGCACTTTCTCGAATATTTCACCATAACCAGTGCTATGCTTATCAGTATGTCCACCCACTTTAAGAGATGCCTGCCAACGTACGCCACTTCGTAAAATTTCCACCCTCAACGGCCATCAGTCCTACGAGCAATGTGCTCACACACTGCTCCTTCGAATTTTCGTTCTTCTGCGTATCTCCTCATTACTGATTCGATCCCGAAGAATATTTCTACCAGATGTCCAATTAAACTAATTAATAATACTTAATTCTAGAAGAAATGTGAGCCTTTCTTTGAAAATCCAAGTTCGAAGTTACGTAAGTGCCTCTTTTCTTTCGATTTAGTCTTGAATGACACGTAAAAGGATGGACAAGAATGGGATCTGATGATGATGATAATGATGATGATCACGCAACCCTAAATCATCGATTTGAGTCTAATATTGCTTTTTTACACTATCATACATAAACTCACGCCTTCATTCCCAGAGTGGGGTAGGCAGAGCTACAGAATTACCAACTCCAAAAACACGTGTTTTCTCGTGGTCCCATTATATTTGTCCCATTGCACAAAGAGTGTTAAAAGTGCACCTAGATTTGATCACCAAATACTCATTATGATCGTAAAAGTAGGTAGGTTAGGTTTGTAAGGCATCTTCAGATGCCCGAAGGGCAAAACTACCTACAGCCCCGCCCTGTCGAAAGTCAATGGGACAAATATAATGGGACCACGAGAAATCAGCCCCAAAAACTTGTTTATAATTCTGTAACCACATTTTGCACAATTAGGCCAAGTTTTTTGACCAGTGTATTAGTGACAGGTTGCAAGCCCATCGCCTAACAAGCCTTTATTCGCTTAGTTCGCCTCTTACGACATCCACGGGAAGACACGCAGTGACACTATTCACACATGGGTACTGTTTTATTGAGTATAACATATATATCGATTATTTAATTTAATATTCATCAGCGTACTGTTAGTAAATGATACACTGTGGTTTGCGGTTTGGAGGCTGACAGACAGCCATTAGGCGATAAAACGTGTTGGGACTATAGTTTCAGTTTCGATCAATCTGTTCAACCGCTGAGTTATGCTGAACTATAATGGCTGAATCCACAGTTATTCCGTAACATCAGCAATCGTATAACTTAACTATAGCTACATATTCAGTAACCAGTAAGATAGCAGCGCAAATGGTCTAGTTTCGAAATAATAGAGACATTTGTAAATGTCACAGTATAGTCTACATAAAAAGTACTCGCTTTTGTACTTTTACATTAACATTAAACGTATTGAATTATTTTTTTGGCCTTTACACGGGACAGTTTGGACTGCGCATCTGGGACTGCGTTCCGTGGAATGTGATCACAATACAAAAGCTTTTCCTTCAGACGTACCAAGATATATATTTTTTTTATCTGTAATGGGTTTGCGTTTGACCTCAGTCTCACCTAATGTTAAGTGACGACGAGGTCAAAGGTGGTACACGCTTACTCAGAAAATGCCTTTTCACTCTTGCCTCTAAAACACCAAGGTTATTATGATTCCGGGAATACAGACGCAGGGAGAGCGTTCCACTCCCTAGCAGTGCGAATAAGAAACAACGCAGCAAACCGCTGCGTGCGAACCATTGGGTATTCTACTACACGTGGATGGAAGCCCTCCCGGCGTCTAGAAGACCGATGTGAGAAAGTGGAGGGTGGGATGAGGTCATGCAATTCTTGGGCACACTCTCTATGATACACCCTGTAAAATACCGAGAGACAAGCGACTTTACGCCTATGCTCCAAACTCTGAAGCTTGGTATTGGCGAATGAGTTGATACCGATGAGTCTCCTAGCTCGTAGTCGTTGCATTAGCTGGATTCGTAGTTGATTTCAACCGAAAACAATGGAAAATATGGGTGAAACAGCATGTACACTAAGATATGCATATTTACTATTGTTTTGGGAATTACGAGAGAATTATCCAGAAGATTTCAAGAATTACCTACGAATGGGTAGTGTCAAATTTGACTCTTTATTAGAAATGGTACTATAAACTATGGATGCTCACGAAACAAACGGATAAATTCCGTTATTGCCTCCGCGCTCCAAACCACCATGCGCTTTTACACGTCGACGCGAGGTGCTCCAGAGATTTGCGCTCGCGCCGCCTGTCAAGTACAGAACTGCCAACCGCCCCGCGCCGCGTTGCATTTACACGTACGGTTCGGAATAAAGATTGAAACGGCGTGTGGCGTTTCCCGCGAACCGAATTTCACGTGTAAAGGCCGCTTATGACATGAAAATTCATACTGTTCTGTTCGGGTCTGAAGTGTGTTAAATATAATATAAAACAAAATCAATTTACTATCTAAATTTGAGACAATACACAAAAAAAAACAAAAGCAAGATACTGACAAAGTACAGTCTGTGAGCACTTAGAAAAGTCTTCGGTTTAGTACTCCTCTCTCACTCGCTCTCATACGATCTTATTAAGAGCGAGTGAGAGAGAAGTACTAAAACGAAGCCTCTTCTAAGTGCTCACAGACTGTATAAAAGAGTATCAAGTACGGTACAATCAAATACAATCAATTAATCCACTATCAGTCTTAATTGGGTACAATGCAATAAGGTGAAAAATCGGATATCTCTCTTTATATTACTCTACCACTCAGCATAATGGTGAATGATAAACGTATAAATGAAAAAGTAACTTTCTACAAGATTACAGTGACTCTTTTGTCTACTCTTTCCAAGTAATTTCAATGAATTTCACATAAACAAAACTGACAGCATAAATACGTTTATTTAGTCGTATTTTCGAGTCTAGTCGAGGAATGTCTTGTACGAAACATGTGTCACCTTGTCTAGACTGTGAATTGGAATGGGAATGAAAAGTGTTTTATTGAGAGACTATGTCAGTTGTATTTTTAATTTTGTACAGTCACTGTGGGCTGAATACGGCTCCCAAAGGGGTTTTGCTATCGTAGTTTATTGGTTTGGAATGGTTTATACTCACAATTACCTGTAAGTATCATCCTGAGATGATTTGGCATGAAAACAATTAAGTTAAGTTTATTTTTCTATAAAAATATGTATGAATGGAACAAAATTACAAGGAATAAGTACTATATTTTTCTCGCAAACACTTAGTAGTTCAAATCATTTGTGACATAACGTTTTTGTAGATTCGGATTTTAATCCACAGTAAGTAGTTGCTCACGCGTAATGTAAAAAATCCGGTATGGCTAAAGGTGGTTTTAATATATCAATGATATATCGCACAGCCAGATCAAAAGAGCAGTACCTAACTCAAAATACAACTGTATTTTAAAATCAAGCTCATAGGCGTTGCATTAACTATGAGCTTGAAACAAAACTTACAATGATTTTGAGTTGATACTGTATTGATCTAGCGGTGCGATGTATTTATAATTTTTTATGGGCCTTTTATCCCCCTAACCTCTAGGATTGTGATATAGGTACTAGATGACGATTGGCATAAAATACATAACTACATAAATAAGGAAAAAAAAACCGTTAATAGAACCTGGGACAGCGTAGTTTGCAGGTACGATCACATTGATCACTACTCACTAGGCTTGCGGCGACAAGAAACATTTAGTTCCTATTCCAAACTGAAAAAATAATAATCAATTGTAACTCTGCTCCTTACACTTACTTAATCTGGTATTGGGTTTAATTTTTCATTAAAAAAACTTAACATACAATTTCTTTTTTCTTTTTTCTTTCATAGGTATTTAAATAAATACAAAGAAATTGGCTAAATACAGCGAACGGAAACCGTATGCGGTTTATTTGTCGCTGCCATCGCTCAGTACTAGTTGACTAATCGTCCATTGAATACAAAACGGACACATTCCAAAATCAGTCAGTGTTGCATTTTAAAATTAGAAGCTATTCGTATAAGATTTTCAATGCAAGATAAAATTATTTTGGAATGTGTCCGTTTTGTATTCAATGAGCGTAATGTTAATATTATAATAACGAAAAACTAAACTAATCGCCACTTTCATGACATACATTTGTTTGAGCTGGCTAGGTATTTAATTAGCGTAATAAAACATAAATATCTACTTAATTACCTACCATAAGTAATATCTGGGTCTCTATTTAACTCTGTTAATCCATATGCCTTTGATCTTAACCCAGCCGCCATTACGAGTACTGTCAAGTAAATAAGAACTATCAAAACTTTTACAATACGGAAACACGTCAAATACAACAAGGTTTTGTTGCTCAAGCTCTGCATCCTTGTATCGCACCTGATCTTCAGAACGATAGTGACCTAATAAAAAATTTCAGCTTTTAAACTTTAAGTCATAAATTGATTACGATAGAGCCCTAACTCGAAATTCAAAATTTCTGAATTATGTCACTATTCTTCTGAAAGTGCGGTATGTTAAAACCAAATTATTCCCACAGTCTAATTAAAAATGTCTGACCGCAGTAAATCCGCATTATAACTTCAAAACAAACATTCATATCCCTATAAAGGGGTCTCAGGGTAACTCCACAGATAAACAATAAGTTTAAACAATAGGAAACCCTTTGGCTTCATTTAAATAAAAGTTGTAGCATAAATTTGGAAGCGCTAGTCGAGGTGGCGCTCTCACACGGTAATGTGAATTTCAATTGTAGACACAAAATAATTAAACAAGTTTTCAGTCTAAATGTTGTTCAGACTGTAGGGGGGCATTTTTAACAGACAACGCACTGACAACTCTTCTTGAGTGGCTTATGTTTATGGGCGGTAGTGATTACTTCCCATCTGGTAACCTACATGATAATATGGCTCCATCTTTTATAAAAAAAAAAACATAAAAATGGAGGAAGTTCTAATGGTCGACTGTTTAACTATGTTGTTTTTAGGGTTCCGTACCCAAAGATTAAAAGTGGGACCCTATTATAAGACTCTAAATTATACATATTATACTAAGACTCCGCTGTCCGTCTGTCTGTCACCCGACTGTATCTCACGAACCGTGATAGCTAGACAGTTGAAATTTCCACAAATGGTGTATTTCTGTAGCCGCTATAAAAAAAAAAAACAATAATATAAAAAATAAGGGGGGCTCTCATACAACAAACGTGAGTTATAATAGATAATGGTACGGAACCCTGCATGCGCGAGTCCGACTCCCACTTGGCCGTTTTTTTTATTTTGTATGTTGTAACCTGATGTTTTTGTAGTTGTGGGAGGACCTTGTGCAGGGTCCGTCCGGGTTGGTACCACCATCTTATCCATTAACCTACCGCCAAACAGCAGTGTTCGCATTGTTGTGTTCCGGTTTGGGGATAAGACAGCCGGTGAAATGACTAGCATAGAGGCATTCCATCTTAGTCCTCAGGGTTGGCAGTGCATTTGCAGTGAATGCGAATGTCTATGGGTCACAGTTTCCACTTACCATCAGGTGGCCTGTGTGCTCGATTGCCATCCTATGCCATCAAAAAAAAAAAAAAAATTGTTTGATATTTTGAGTCTCTGTTGTATGTAGTCCTACAGTCAAGTGTAAGTTAGTACTCTAAAAATAAAATCTTCATAATCACCAGTCTTGGACCCATGGAATCGCTACTAATTGTAATTAATCGTATGTAAATTCCTTATTTCTTTCCGTAACGTTTACTTCAAATTTAATCTCATTTAAGTAACCGAAAGCGCTCGTACGTAGAGCTAAACTAATTCGTACTCATTAAAATGCCATTTGCTTAATCTTGCTAAGGGATTTGGTAGCTTTTGTATGAATAATAGGTAAAAATACTTGTTCAAATACTTGACGCAACGATCACGGGAATGTATTCCAGTATCCTAAACTATATTGTCATACGAGTACTGTCAGCGTCATAATGGCTCGTATTGAAATGACAGTAAGGGCGGCCTTGTTCACCCCGAAACCCAGACCAGACCTACTTAGTAAGACACTATTCTAAAAATGGCATTTGCAAAATATTCTTGTTGAAAAAAAATGAATTTTCAAAGTAACTGAAAAGTCTTCATTTTGTCTGGAAAAGGATAAAGTGACAAGCCGAGCTAATGTTAATAATAATGGCGCCAGGTAACATGCGACTCCCAAAAATTATACAGAATAAACAGTCGCTGTTCTATCGAACCATTTGCTTTTCAAATTGAATAATTAAAAGCAAATGAGACATTGCATACAATGAACAATACAATAAGGTTTATTTTAAGGGTTACAACCTTATTGTATTACATCCCTCGTCCCTCTGGGAACAAGGAATGAATCCTACCTATCCCTACTTCCTACCTATGCAGGGAAAAATAACAGGACAATCGCCAGCTCTTAATGAAGAGTAGCTTGCCGTGAGATTCATTTATTTATTCATTTATATTTATTTACTTATTAATTATTTAAAGGTGATCTCACAGCGAGCTTCCGCTCCATGAAAAACCTGCAAAAAAAACAGAGCGGCTGGCACAAAATAGCTACCTGCCTGCCTAACCCTACAAACCAATTTATGACAATCCCTGCATTGAAGATGCGGGGTTGCTTTACATTCTCAATGTTAAACAAGGAAATTAAGAAAATGCGGGCCTGGGTGATTTGACATGTATCAGTCAAGTCACTCTCAGAATTTTCCACTGAAGCTAATGCTGAAAATTTTGGACTTGTGTCCACTTTCATCCGTCAGCGATTTGACCTTTGTCACGTCATAGATACAAAGTTTGGGGTTGTATCTGTAAATAAAAAGAACTGTAACTGTACTGTAATCTCAATAATACTTTTATTCTGTTTTCCGTTATCTTTAATAATACATAGCCGTGCGCACTCGGCGCCAGGTAACATGCGACTCCCAAAAATTATACAGAATAAACAGTCGCTGTTCTATCGAACCATTTGCTTTTCAAATTGAATAATTAAAAGCAAATGAGACATTGCATACAATGAACAATACAATAAGGTTTATTTTAAGGGTTACAACCTTATTGTATTACAGTACTTTAAAAATAACGCATTTTGTTAAGGAGTCAACTTTTTTTTTTATAGTAATATTTAATTCTTTTAATTCATCTATAGACTACCTTGAAACTTATCGTGCGCCAAAGATAACACCGAAGGCAAACGAAACCTTTTCCTCTCAATAATTATTAATTACATAGAAATACCGAGTATTCTTATTTTAAATACTAAGTATTTAACAAAGCATTCGTACCAGGTTTGCTCGGCTCTATTCCCGAACGACCTTAAGGCCCCGATGTTTCGGCTGAGATATGTACGAAGGTGTAATTCACTGTGTATTATGTTGGTATTACCATAATTTATATAACGGTGTGGCGCTATCTTCAGTCGGATTTGCTTTAATTAAAATAATAACATTCTTATTTAGTACTTGTTTGGATAGCACAATAAGTAAATTTAAAATCTTATAATTAATTGAGTAGGTACTTTCATTTGAAAAGAGTCATAAAAATAAACATTATTTTTCTCAAAGTACGTACCACATTTAGATTCAATTTCGATTCAAAAACCATCTAAAATGAAAATAAACAAGCATTACAATTTTTGTTATGCACTTGTAACTATGTAAAAAACACTTTATTGCACAAAAATACCCATAAATGGAATGTACACATCGCACTGCTAGATCAAAACAGTATCAACTCAAAATCCTTCTTAGTATTGTTTGAAGTTCTTAGAAGTGGTATTAAAGTTGATTTTAAAATACAGTTGTATTTTGAGTTACTACTGTTTTGATCTAGCAGTTCGAATAATAAGTTCTTGCTAACCTTTTATAATTAAGAAATTCAAAAAAGTACACACTTCACAAAAACACCTTTTATGCTGAACCCAAATTTTAATTCCTATAAATATCTAAAAGTATAATTATCAGTGTATTATTTCATTACCCACACACACACACACACACACACACACACACACACACACACAAACACAATCACGCGTTATAAGTAAACTGAATTTTCCGTGACGTACAACCCAACACTCCCCAGATTAAACCCATGCAGATAAACATTAAACATATGAACGCTTTTAATGGTCCTAATAGACGGAAACCGCACGCCGAGGAACGTCTTGTTCTGCTATATTTACACATACAACTTGACATTTCATGTACGAGCTGTAATATGTACCAGTTTAACTAGAGCCCTATAATGAAGATAGTTGTAGCGATCATTGTTGAAATACCCGTCTCAAGACTCGTCAGAAATTTTACGTATCTTGAGACGAACATAAAGTTTATTAATAGCCTTAGTCATGTGAATACTGAACACCTGGTTTTTGTATGGCAAGAAGACAAACAAGAACACAGGCCACCTGAGAGTAAGTGGGATCTGAGACCCATAGGCCAAGCATATCATTCTCAAGACTAAAATTTCAAGACTGCAATCTTAAGACTGCAAATGCATGTTCTAAGGACTACGATGGAATGCCTCTACGCTAGTAATTTCAAGCCGCTGTTAGAGCATTTATTAAAAAATCATGCTCTGACTGTAGCTTCTCCGTCTTAAAATTAAAACAATACAAATACTCTTTAATGTACACCAAAAACATAAACCACGGATTAGTACATTTTAAATATCGGTATACAACAGGCGGTCTTACCGCTAAATAGCGATCTCTTCCAGACAACCTTGGTCAGAGAAATAATAAAAGACAAAAGTACATGGCAGGCGGTGTAAACTAATTTCTTCAGAACTCAAACTAAAACTACAAGAAACACTTCTGTTATGATAAAAACTACTAACACATAATTATATTAAGTACTTATAAATACACACTTACATAAAGTAAATGAGTTAATTAATACATTTTAATTTAAGAAGAATACGATTTTAATAAAAGGGGCATTTTATGTTACATGGTGTTAACGTCAAGTTCTAGGACACCCTGTGTGTAGGTAAGTATAGTCAACGTCAAAAGTAGATACTTATTGTCACAACACTTCACTTCTAACAAATTTTCCACCTCATTTTTGATGTCACACCAAGGGAAAACAAGCGAAATAGAGGATGGAGTAGTAGAATCCAGTAACTCCAGGTCCAATCCAGACTACATACGCACCTGTCTGCACGCTTCTCTCCCTCCCTCGCTTCTTTCTTTTTTTTTACGCTGGGATAATGCTATTACGCCCTTTTTTTACATTTTTGAACAGTTGTCATTTTGAGGTTATTTCCACAGCCTAAAAATGGTCCATACACAATCACTGAAAATGGCGATAATCCTCCATTCACAAACCCTGTAATTGGTTGTTTAGCGGTTTCCAAAGTAAATTAAAAAAAAACTTTAATCCCTTGAGATTAAAAAGGAGCTTTAGTCCCGATATGCAGAGACTAAAGTAAAATTTTAATAGCATGAGTAGTGAAAAAATATTTATTACAATATACCAACATTTTGTACCACCTCTTTTAAAAACAAGAGTTGTCCCTTCAAACTCGTTTCAATTTCATGTCCTATCAAAAAACTTTATCTATTATAGGCGATAAGGTGAATATACGAAATAATTTAAATAAACTGTCAACTCAATGTCAATATTGACCTCCTCTTTAAATATTTTTTTAAAATAATTTCCGCAACTTTTTCTCCTAATATAATAAAGCGTTCCGTTGTGGATCGTTTCTGGATACAATTATTGTTGTTTCGCGGGGTTTTTATCCCGTTTTTTTCATGATTTCTACAATGTTTCTATTTTGACGCTGGGACGCCGTTGTTGCTACGCGACGGGCACCTATGGAAACCTGTGCTCAAAGATAATATACATATAATTCACTACGCCTGTGTTTTTGTGTTGTGATCGTCAGTGAAAATTTTCAAAGCGTGTTTTCTAAAAAAATATTATTGTTATTGTTATTTTGTTAAGTTTTTAACATAGGTAAGTTATTTTTACATGCAGGCTGCGACCCAATCTGGTGTGAGCACGTCAACCAACAGTCATTCATGTAACTTGTGTTCAAAATCGTTCAAATCCATTCGTGGCTTAAACATCCATAAAAGTAAATCACATCGCAGCTGCTTAAGCCAGGATGCTTCTCCTTTAAACTTAGATTCATCTACGCCTTTTATTCAACAACCATTCCATGTTCGACTCAGCCATCTCAAAAACAATGTGAATATAGTCAAACGAATCCCCCGCGGCGCCAGAATCTCCGTCGCATCTCATTTATCTCATCTCATATGTAAATGCACAGAAAATAATTCCCTTCAAGACTGGCACAACCTGCTCCTTTTTCCTTTTTTGGTTTTGCATGCTAAAGTAGACAATTCAAATTTATCTTTGACTCAAAAAATTAAAAATAACTGCACAAGCTTTTCCACTCCCTTACCCTCGCATAAATTCACTAATAGTTCCCACAATCAGCTGAAAACAATAGAAAATAAAATTAGCGACGGAGATCTCAAAGGTGCCGCCCGCCTTCTCTTTTCTAATGACGTGCTTTCTCCAGATAATCCTGATACACTTCTGGCCCTACAGACAAAACACCCCCCAGCCCCTGCAACGCCTTATTTTCTCGACCCTCCAACAGCAAACCATGCTTGCCTGCAAATTACAAACAACGACGTCGCTAATGCAATATTATCTTTTAAACCCGGTTCTGCTGCGGGCCTGGATGGACTCTCACCCCAACATTTAAAAGATCTAACTTCTCGGTGTGTGGGTGATGCTGGTGAGCATCTTGTCAGTGGCCTTACTACCCTTATTAACATGATGTACTCGGGCAACATTCATCCGGACATTGTACCGACTTTGTATGGTGCGAACCTCATTGCCCTCAGTAAAAAAGACGGTGGGGTGAGACCTATTGCTGTTGGAGCAACACTTCGCCGCCTTGCATCTAAAATCGCAGTTCGACATATTTTACCAAAATTACAATCTTGTTTCGAACCCGTTCAGTTAGGCTTTGGCGTTAAGGGAGGCTGCGAGGCTGCCGTTCATGCTCTTCGCACCTACCTTAGCGACGACCAATGCGAAGTGTTACTCAAAATTGATGTTAAAAACGCCTTTAATTCGGTAAATAGGGATACCCTGCTGTCTGAAATAAAATCCAACATTCCTGAAATTTACAACTATCTTCTTCACTGTTATTCAGATCCAACGAAGTTGATGTACCGATCAAACGAGTTGTCATCTGAAGTTGGTTGTCAGCAGGGGGATCCCCTGGGGCCAGCAATTTTCAGTTTGGCTATTAATCCTCTAATTCAAAATTTAGCTTCAAAATTTAATATTTGGTATCTAGATGATGGGACCTTAGGAGGTGATGTAAATACAGTACTTTCCGATCTTTCATCTTTAAAAAATAACTTTAAATCGTTTAGAGCTAAATTTTGATAAGTGTGAACTCTTCATCAAAAAACCTTCCAACGCTGACAATGACATAACACAAAAATTCAACGAACTTGCCCCAAATATAAAAATAGTAGATAAAAGAACACTTTGCCTCCTGGGGTCACCTATTTTTGAAGAAAGTTTTTCAGATTATATTCAAAATTCTATTTCTAAATTTCAAAATCATTCCCATCGACTTCTTGACATTAGTCCACATTTTGCACTTTTGGTTATTAAATTCTGTCTTTTTGTCCCTAAATTTACTTATGTGCTTCGCTGCTGTCCGTTTTGGAAACATCAAGATCTTTTGTCAAAAATTGATACTTTGATCAAAAGTAACCTGCAATCCATCCTTAATATTCAGCTAAGCGAGCATTCCTGGACTCAAGGATCCCTCCCAATTCGGTACGGTGGGATAGGGATCCGCAAAATTTCTAGTATTGCTTTACCAGCTTTTCTTTCGTCGATCCATAGCTCTTCTAGCCTCATAGGACAAATCCTTAGGGAATTCTCTTTAAACTATGAGACTTCAGGCTTGGAGGACGCAAAGAATGGGTGGTTAACTGCTTGCCCCGGTCAAAATTTTCCTGTTAACCTAAAATCGCAGAGGTGTTGGGATGACATAGTATGTAAATTGACTGTTGATTCCCTTCTTAGCCAGTGCTGCGCAGCGGATCGTGCTAGAATTTTAGCAGTCGGTACAAAGGAGGCTGGATACTGGCTTCAAGCTCATCCCTCGCCAAGCACTGGTACTTTCCTTGACCCTAACACACTCCGACTTTCAGTTTGCCTTCGCCTCGGGGTCCCGGTCTGCGCTCCACATCGGTGCCCCTGCGGAAGTGACGTAGATCGGCTAGGACATCACGGACTTTCTTGCCAGAGAAGTGCTGGCCGCTTTTCCAGACACGCCGCACTAAACGACATCATTCGTCGGTCTCTTGCCTCAATAAAGGTCCCGGCTCTTTTAGAGCTGACCGGCATTTCTAGAAATGATGGCAAGAGACCTGACGGAATGACCTTGGTCCCGTGGAATATGGGACGGGTGCTAGTGTGGGATGCAACCTGTGTAGACACGCTAGCCCCATCACATCTCCATCGGACCTCTAATAGGGCTGGTGCGGCAGCTGAAGCGGCCGAAAGCATGAAGGTAGGAAAATATAATGGTCTCG
Organism: Acleris emargana; assembly: GCA_927399475.2. Classification (NCBI taxonomy): domain Eukaryota; kingdom Metazoa; phylum Arthropoda; class Insecta; order Lepidoptera; family Tortricidae; genus Acleris; species Acleris emargana. The sequence goes on from OV656858.1 coordinate 6,353,107, forward strand.
GCCCAGAATATATGTTTATTCCATTCGGCGTCGAGACCCTTGGTCCGTGGGGTCCTAGCGCTCGAAGCCTCTTCAAAGAAATTTCGAAGAGGCTCATTGACGTCACGGGAGACCGAAGAGCTGGCAGTTTCCTCGCTCAACGTATAAGTTTAACCATCCAGCGAGGAAATGCTGCCAGCATCTTTGGTACAATGCCGCAGGGGCCATTCTTAGATTTAATGTTTTAGTTAATTTATATATTTAGAGTTAGTCTTATTTAATTTTAGTCTTATTTAGTTATGGTTGTATTATTTTATGTCGTTTTACAATAAAGTATTAATTTTAATATATCTCTTAGGTATAATGTTCTACCGTTAATCCAACATAAGCCTCAGCTGCAGACAGACATACAAACGCTTTCAATAGGCCTAATTGCCGACCGGCGCAAGCCGTGTAACATCTTGTACTAGGCCGAAGTACAGTCAGCGGGCCTATTATGGTCGTGTTTATTGATGTGGATATAGATAAACCGAGGCCAGAATTCTCGTAGCTGTCATAGGGACTTCTTGTTTATTGACTTCCGATGTACCTACATATTTTATCGATAAATTATATAACACAACATATTAAAGAAGATTGAAAGTAGAGGTAAAGAACAGGCGGCCTTATCGCTAAAGAGCGATCTCCGTCACATAACTTTTGAGTAGTTGATAATGTAAAATAGAGATTTGCAATGAAAACAATCGATATCAATTCTTGTTGCAATGTCTTTCAAAAAATGATTATTTATAAGAATCAATAAAACATTATTTTAGTTTTAATTCATACGTACCTATTTAACATTTGCAAAAAGTTGGTACCTATCTAAAGGATATTGCGAAGCGATCACTCATTCGTGATACGACTGCCTGTTGTTTACTTGTACTCGTAATTATATTTTAAATATTGTACTCTGTAATTTTATCGATATACGTAATATGTATATCGGAAGTCGTTAGACGAGAAGTCCCTATTACAGTAGAAAAGTGCTACGAAAATTCCGGCCTTTGTTGTGACAGTTGCTTACTCAATGCACAACCTTTCACTTTTCTCAATCTCTCAAGGGTTAGCTGGAAGAGATCCCTTCAAGGGATAAGTCCGCGTTTGTACATGTTTTTATATTAATTGTAGTGTTAACTGGTTTTTATTTTGTACAATAAAGTGTTAACATACATACATAAACGTGGTAAAAAAGAATAGAGAATCAAAGAAAATATTCAATCGGTTTACAATATACACCGTGTTTTTTTGATTTACGATAACTTTAAGGGAACGTTCCTTAGGTCAAATAAAGTTAATTTCCCGAAGACAGACAAATGATAACTGTAACGGTTTTAAAGATATTTAATTTTTAAATTTTATCAGTTAATCTCGTTGAACTGTTCTAAAAGGCTCTTAACTGTCTGTGTATGTCACACCAACATTGACGTATTTGACACTGACTATGAGTTAACTCTAAAGGCCCTTTTAGAATGACCAAAGATGCAACATTTAATTACTTTGTTCTAAACAGAAAAATATTTTTTTTTTTGCAATATTTAAAAATCTAATCTACCACTTAGTTTCTATGGATGTACCTAGTAATATGCCGAATTTATCGTAAATCAAAAAAAACACGGTGTATTTTGTTTGTAAGTTGTCTATGGGTAGGGGTCGTACTTTTGATGCCAATGACGTGATAATGACGACAATTTACGCACAGGGTCCTTTCCTTTGGCAGGTGTTTAGGTACGTATTAACTAATACAAATAAAAAAATGTAAAATAAGAAGCGTTAAAATGATTACAATCAAATACAGCTTAATCGCAATTAAAATACGTATCACGGCAGCATCACGTTTCTTACTCATTACTAAAAATGTTATTAAGACAATTTTCTTTTACGAATGTCAATGCCTTTATTGTATTTATGATCGAAAGTGAGTGGAAGGGTTGGAAGATGCCGCCCTAGGCGTACTTTTTCGAATCAAATCGGAGAAATACTGGAAAAGGGCCTGAAATTTGTCAAGATCGCAGCAAGTGGAAAGAAGTGGTCTCTGCCTACCCCTTTGGGAAACAGACGTGATTTAATGTATGTATGTATGTAAATCATATTAATTTTTATTACATCATAAAAACAGTTTTTTTTTATTGATTATGATTTTTGGCACGCTCCTTCTCAATTAAATAGTTTCATTTACGTTTTAGGTTTAAAGTAGGTATTTATTTTTAACTCTTTTTTCATGATTAAATTACTGAAGACTTATTAATAATTACTATGAAACCATTTGGAATCGTACTTTATGTAGCGTGACGTCATTTTTGCTTCAACGGCAACTGTTTATGGACAATCTGAAACTAAAATTTTACTTATTTATTGGATAGAAGAGTGATAAACACAAGCTTTAGGCTGCTTGTCCTCTGGAACGGAGCGAGACAGCAGAGTGGTGAGCGAGGAAAAGATCCACTAATAAGAATACTTTATTTTCCTAGGCTCGATTAGCGCAGCTCTCTTATTGGTAGATTTGTATCTCGCTCACCGCTCCGCTGCGCTCGTTCCGCTCCTGTGGACGGCCAGCCTTAGTGGTGGTAGGCCCTTGTGTAGTTTCCGTCAGGATCGCTACCACCACCTCATCTTTTGACCTACCACGATGCAACAGTGTTTTCATTGTTGTATTCCGATCTGGGGATAAGACAGCCGCTAAAATTACTAGCATAGAGACTTCCACCTTCGTCCTCAAGGCAGGCAACAAATTTAAATTCTATAGATTTAAGTATTGTGTTTGAAAATGTCTATGCGTCTCAGATACCACTAACTATCTAGTGGCTCATTCACATTCTATTTCCCAAAAAAAAACCAACCATAATAATAAAATCGAAGAAAATCGAAATGCGAAGTATTAAAATGCAAATGACTTAGTCTTGATTTTTCGGTGCACTATGTAAACTAACTCAGCCTAGTTTGGAATCCTTCGGATTCTACTTGTATATTTGTAAACGTGTGTTTTGTTTTATTACATTTATTGTTTTCTGACCTGTCAAAACCTGCCAAGTTAAATGGATAGCACTATAGCAGTAACATGTCTCTCTCCCTTTCTATACTTACCTACCTAAGAAGACGCCTGGGCCCTATTTCACGAATCTACAAGTCTACGGATTTACTTGTTACCAGTCACCAGTGTTACAATTACAAGTTCTAGTAAATCCTGTTTCACTATTACCTCTTATTAGAGTTGTGGAATCCTGTTTCTCAAAAGCTATCAGACTAGTATTACTATTCTATGGACTATTATTTTTCACTAGCTTGTAAGATTACGTTTCACAAATTACAATATTAATCTACCAGTTACTAGTCGCCAACTAGTAAATACTGGCTAATTTCACGATGGTAAACTGCTTTTTGTTTCACGAAAGTTAAAAATAATAAATACACTTGTTAATTACAAGTCTTACGGACGTACGTATAATCTTTTGCCGCCGGTATCACTCCTAAAGAATGGCACGTATTCGTTATTTCTATCCATTTCTGGCGCTAATCTTGTTTTGTTAATATACTAGAGAATCCCCCAAATAAAACACCTTTATTCTCTAATATTATTCTTAAAACTGTAAGTTTAAATTCCATTGTTATTAGTTATTATTGTTCAATTTATTAGGACACGACACGAATGAAGCTAATCAAAAAATCGCGGGCCGTTTTTGATGTTTGTTACATTCATCCCACAGATAGGCAAAGGGTTTAAGACATACTGCCAAGTCTTGTGTCGATTACCATTAAAATCGCTACAAGTTTTTACACGCTTAATAATTAATACGATACTAAACAATAATTAATTAACCTAATTAGATCCGGCACCTCAAAATAATGTGTGCTCGACTCTCACTTGACTGATTCTTTGAATAAAAAAATTAGGTACCTAATTCAGCCTTGATAATAGCGTAAACAGCCATTCGGTAACTAGTATTTTTAGTCTGTGCACCGCTACTAGCTACAAGTCTTGTAAAAAAAGTAATGAAACGTGATTTACCAAGACTTGTACATATTAACTAGTTACTACTAACAAGTAAAGCCGTATATTTGTAGATTCGAGAAACGTACACTAGTAATCCTATTATTTACAATTTTACAAAGAAGTAACTAGTAACTTACAATTGTAGCTTGTTGAAACCCACAATTGTAAACTTGTACAAAATATTAGTCCATGGACGGGTATTACTAGACTAGTACCTTTCGTGAAATAGGGCCCTGGAAGTTTTCAAGTTTTGACACTTCATAGCGGCATTTACTAAGTTATAATTTCATTGAGTACTATGCGAATATACTCGTAATGCATTGCACTGGTGTGGTTGCAACTAAATTCCTCAACGCCTGAATTTACTACTTCGAAACACGACCGACTATACGAGTCCACATACGCTAACATGATAGAGTTAACAGAATTATTATAATTTATTATTCTGCGTTGCAGCGCAATATAACTTGCATCAAAACTACAGTGCAGTTCAGAATTGAGTTTAGCCTGAGACCCGAGATTTTAATCAAGGACTATGTTACCTGAGGGCCTAGTACGGTTGCTTTTATCGCGTGACAAAAAGTGGATAAAGCATCCGTCACTCTCCTACTTATACGTGTCAAAAAGTGATAGATGTTTTATTTACATTTTGTCTCGCGATAAACTTAGCCACATTAGCCGTGTGCGTGTGGATTGAGTGAGCACCCTTCCGAAAAAAAAGATAAAATGCTGTTCATTTAGTAAAAGTTCTAAAACAATTGTAAAACTAATCTCTGTATTTGTAAAACCACAAATAAAAATAAAAAAAACCTTTAACATGTGCTCACTCAGTTCTCACAATCTACCAACGAAATCAGTGAATGTATTCATTTAACATATAATATTTATATACTAAGATTTAGTAAAACCTATGCTAAATTACCTTTATAATTTGTAGATCACCTAGTCACGTATTTAAGGTTTTACAAATAATTTACTATGCTCACTCAATCCACACGTTTTCGAAAACCCGATTTCTGATAAAAAACTGAAAATTTAAACTGCTATATATGTGTATAGTTTAGTAAAATTAATATGGGATTTTGTAAAATACAAAACGAACCATTAACGTGGCAGGTTTTTGGATAATAAATTTTTGTGAGTGCTCACTCAGTCCACATGTTATAAGTAAGTTAAAAATGTAAATATCTTAAGATTCGTAGTATCACAGAAACTTTAAACTAGTTCAACTTTTAGTAAAAAAAAATACTAAATATCTACCATCTAATATTTTATATTCGTTGTCTGTTTATAAAGATATTCAATTGTAATTTTTCTAATGTAAATATATCAATTAGGTTGACCACACTTCTATATTATGGTCATATCCAAAATACAGAACATTTCTTCTTTTAAGGCTAAGGAAATTAACCGGTACAGCCACACATACACTTTAATTAAATTGATATATTTTATGAGATTTATCTTAATTTAATTGCGGGTATTGCGACAAGTGTACCTATAATATAATATTATTATTATTATTATTAGCCCGGAATGTCCCACTGCTGGGCAAAGGCCTCCTTCTCACTTCTCATAATATAATATATATAGAGTTGTTGGTAATTCTGTAGCTCTGCCTACCCCACTCTGGGAATGAAGGCGTGAGTTTATGTATGTATGTACTTATAATAACTGTCTAAATACAATTTTGTGACTAGTACGGGCATACATTTTCGTAAAAAAACAATTAATGCAAATATTTATAACTAGGCATTAAGGGCGTGACCATAGTCCAACGTCACATGTTGAAAATAAAAAAATAAAAAATTAAGAAAAAATGCGTGGCGGGAAACCAATATTCATCAAAACTACCTAAATTAGTTGTGTTGCGGTGGATATTTATTAGCTCGATCTTAAATACAGTTAGTTTAATTGGAATTATTAAATATTATTAATTTATGCAATGAATCTGTTATCGGAGTTATTAGTTTTCCTGATGACTATAACGTAAGTACATAATATCTACAATGACATGTTTACTCATCTCAAACTTTAACTGTTCTAACAGTTTTGCAGGGCGTTTGTTTTCGTTGTGCCATGTTGATAGATAAATAAATAAGTAAATAATAATAAAACACACACAGAAACTTCACATAAAGTTTATATTATTTTAACCAAAAATACGGATCATAAATGCATTTCAAAAACGGTTTTTTGTCTTTGCCGTACCTACCTATACAAATTTCGAAATAGAAATGTTGATGAAATATAATTAAATGTTGACTTGTGATCGTCGAGAGGTTGGTTGCCTTTCCCGATCGATCGCTAGTGTGAACAGCATCATTTTGATCTTTCAGAGGTTCGACGAGATGAAATTTCGTTTTGTGAGCTAGTAATGCCAAGTTGTATATTTAACCGACTTCAAAAAAAAGGTTCTCAGTCTGACCTGTATATGTGTGTGTGTTTGTCCGCGATTATCTCGTGTTTGGCTGAACCAATTTTGATGCGGTTTGCAGAAAAGTATTTGTTATACTTAGGAGAAGGTTTTAGTAGTTTAAGCGACTTCATAAAAATGAGGTTCTCAGTTTGACCCGTACGTATGTATGTTTGTCCGGGAATACTCTAAAGCTAGTCAGGTATTTACGTCTGGCAGTCATCATCTCATGTTCCTATGTTTACTCACCCGTTAATAATATTTTTGTAAATTTCTTTAACCTCCTTTTTGCTTTGCCGTAGTCGAGTAAAAATTATTATTATTCTATTGCCTACTTCAATAAAGAAGACTAATTAAGTTAAAAACTTTGTTTTCTTTTAAAATGTCCTGTATTTTGGATATGACCATAATATAGAAGTGTGGTCAACCTAATTGATATATTTACTTAGATAAATTACAATTGAATATTTTTATAAACAGACAACGAATATAAAATATTAGATGGTGGATATTTAGTATTTTTTTTTACTAAAAGTTGAATTAGTTTATAGTTTACGTGATACTTCGAATCTTAAGATATTTACATTTTTAACTTACTTATAACATGTGGACTGAGTGAGCACTCACAAAAATTTATTATCCAAAAACCTGCCACGTTAATGGTTCGTTTTGTATTTTACAAACTCCCATATTAATTTTACTAAACTATACACATATATAGCAGTTTAAATTTTCAGTTTTTTATCAGAAATCGGGTTTTCGAAAACGTGTGGATTGAGTGAGCATAGTAAATTATTTGTAAAACCTTAAATACGTGACTAGGTGATCTACAAATTATAAAGGTAATTTAGCATAGGTTTTACTAAATCTTAGTATATAAATATTATATGTTAAATGAATACATTCACTGATTTCGTTGGTAGATTGTGAGAACTGAGTGAGCACATGTTAAAGGTTTTTTTTATTTTTATTTGTGGTTTTACAAATACAGAGATTAGTTTTACAATTGTTTTAGAACTTTTACTAAATGAACAGCATTTTTATCTTTTTTTTCGGAAGGGTGCTCACTCAATCCACACGCACACACATTAGCCCCCTGACTTGTTATTTCGTCGGTGATACTGCAAAACCTCGTAAGTAACATTTTTAGTGTGGAGCAAAATGCACTTTTTTAATAAGACAGTAAGGTTTATTTTGCTCTATCACAAATTTGTTAGTTACGCGGTTTTGCATCACCGACTATTTTCGTATCATGCGGCAATTGTCACCTATCGCCTGGCATTGTCACAATGATGAAATAGAAGGCAGATATATTTTGCTCTTCCTGTGTATCGATTTTTGTAAGGGCAATTTTTTGTGTCATAGACTGTACTTGTACGAGCAGTATATTTATGGAGTACGAGCTGTCTGCGCCCGGCGCCGCCCGCTTTTTTTTTTATACAAACCTTATGTATTGATTCTCGTGGATTTTCATCAAAATGACATTTGGTTAAGGAGTTGTTAAGGCATTATGCTATTTGGAGGATATGATTTTGACGATGCGGTAGCCTAGTCGGTAGTGACCCTGCCTACGAAGCTAGCGGTCCCGGGTTCGATCCCCGGTACGGGCAAATATTTGTGTGATGAGCGCGAGTATTTGTTCCTGAGTCTTGGGTGTTTTCTATGTATTTAACCCTTAGGTGCATACGGTATCAAAAATGATACAAGGCTTTTTTTTCGTCTTTTTAACAAAATTCAGATAATTTAATTCCTTGTATTCTTAGACTACATTGTTGTTTTTCCATCTTGTGAGAAGAAGATAATTTTTACTACTTTTTGCATGGAGTATCAAAAATGATACCATTTATGTGTAAAATAATTAAAAAAAAAAAAATTGAGTATGATTTTTTAAATTATTTTTCCCGTAATCTAAATGCATTTTTCTATTACATATCTGTTTTTCAAACGAAAATATTAAATCATGCAGCTAAGGGTTAAGTATGTTATGTTATCTATATAACTATGTTTATCGTTGCCTAGTACCCATAGTACAAGCCTAGAGCTTAGTTTGGGGCTAGGTCAATTTGTGTGAGATTGTCCCCTGATATTTATTTATTTATGATTGGGGGTTACCAATTAGGTGGGAGGGGGGCCGTTAGGTTTCTGTTCGGGGCGTTTGAATAATTCTCGTTGTCTACATAGTACAAACAAGTTTCTAATTTTATTTATTGATATAAGAAGAACATTATAATTTTATGGACCTAACATAGTTTAATCAAGCCACTGCTATGACAAGTTCCGACAAACGAACGCAATTCAAATTCCATAATTGCGCTGTGGAGTTTACTGGCAAACTTTCCGCTATCAAATATATCTGCAAACGAGGTTTATTCTTCTTCTTTTGCCCCCGCGGCGACTTGAACAGCTACTACCGCGGGGATATGGCGTTTCCACGTTAAGTGATTTCGCCAGTGTCAAGTATATATAAGTATATATCAATATAGCAATAAAACAATCCAATCTTCTCTAGGAAGATTGGGGGCAACGTTGTACGGTGATTTGTAGGTCAGAGGTCAAGATAGTTTTAACCTCTGCACCACTGCGAGTCCACTTGAAACGAGAAGAAAGATGCCAGATACACGAAATAAGTCCAAGTCTTCAATCACTGTGCGACACAAAGGCATAAAAAGTACAAATCACTATCAGAAAAGAACTTTGAACACCTAATTACCCAAAAATTAAAGTCTAAAACAAATTACACGTCCGCCATCTTTTAACGTTGCAAATGGCCCCACGAGGTTTATTAGTCCGTGACATATGCATGTAGACTAATTATTAAACTATGTTAGCTGTCTTAAAATACAGACAAAGCAAGTGAAATACTAGAATTTAATCTATTTACTCTGTGCAGCAGGGCTCGTATTATGGTTGCCTTTATCACGGCCGATAAAGCATCCCTCTCACTCGCTCTTACATACATACATACATACATTTAATCACGCCTGTTTCCCAGAGGGGTAGGCAGAGACCACTTCTTTCCACTTGGTACGATCTTGATAAATTTCTTTCGCTTCTTCAACATTTATACATCGAGTCATGCACGCACGTCGGTTTCGGGTACTTAAGATTCGGGCCTTTTCCAGTATTTCTCCGATTTCATTCGAAAAAGTACGCCTAGGGTGGCCCCTTCCGATCCTTCTACTCACTTTCGATATCTCTTTAGTCAATCTTTACATAAGAGTCAGAAAATTATAAATCAACACTTTTAAAGAAAATTCACAATCTCTGCATGCGCTAGGATTTGAGATTGAAGGCCCATTTACATTATACAAGTTTCTTGCACAAGAATGGGCAATAATTATATGCAATTATTTTGTTGCAATAATTGTATTCAAGAAATGCACCATAGAGTTTACACGTGTGCAATATTCAAAGAATTTAATTCAATTATTGAAAACAAGTATTGGCAGGAAATAATTGCTAACCTCTTTGTTTACAAGTATGAAATTATTGCAAGAAAAAATTGCATATTACTCTTGACAAGTCTTGTATTCAATTGACTACATGGCCTGTTTACACCTATTCCAGAATTGAATTCAAGTTACTTTCAATATGCAAGAATATCACTTAAGGTTTAGACTGTGCAATATTTTATTTCCTCAATTTTATTGTATGGAATGTGCAAGAAAGTTGTATAATCTCTATTGCTACACATCGTTCTGCGAATGTTTCCTTCAGAGCCACGTCATCGGACCTCCTTGTTGGGTTGGATGTTCCTACGCTACGTCTTCCGGTACATGCACTCCTCTCGGGAAATTCCAAGAGCCCGTTGGCCATATGTTCTACCAAAGATAAAAATACACTATATGTGGTCAACTGCCTTATTGTTGGCCGCCTAACGATTATTGTAAGGTGATAGGGACGATTCAACAATGACTAGGTGCCAGTTGTAACTGGTGTTTTTGAGACCAGCAGCCTGCTCAGTTTATTGCCAAACCACTTCTTATTAGACATAGCTAAGTGCTACCTTAGTATATTCAAATTAGTATAAGTACATATTTTTTAATTAAATAATAATTAAAAGTTAAAACTAAACTTATTTAAATTAAAATAAAACTAAGGTGCTCAAATATTGAAGATGTAAATAATAATCACCACTATAAAAAGAACACCCCCTCTGGCAGGTCCGCTCGCGGCTGGTCCCTATGACACTGGCTGCATTAGGTACCTCTCTGGATATCTAGTCCAATCCTTTGGGAGAGGTAAGCACCAGCTCTAGGATCTCCGGAGGTGTTTATAAGCAGGGATGACAGAGCCTTAATAAAGCTACCTTAGTTAAACTATGTAAGACGTAAAATATATTGGAGCATCGTATTTAAAGCTAGTTACAAGCTTTGTAATTAAAAAGAGCGTTATTAAAAGTCGTTAAATTTATACACTTCCTGAAATTTGCGTCGGGAGATATGAATACGATGCCCCCAGTTTATCACTGGTTACATTAATTAACGGCTCCAGTAAGATCTTTCACCATTTTCAAATTTCTAGGTAGTGAAAGTAACAGTTACAGCAGACATACAGGTCTTTTCAATTTGACTAGATGTTAACACGTTTTAACACCTCATATACCTAGCCTTTTATTTTATGTGGCTTACGTAACTTACGAAATTTTCCTCCATCCACTTGAATCATGAATATTGTTACTGTTTGTTGTGATTTTGTATTCGCGTCTTCTCGTTTAATTATGTGAACAAATTTACCTTCTGCTTGCGTCATTTATCACGGGCTTAGGTAAACTTAAATACGTTTGCTCAAAGCTGCACGCAGTGATAAGATTGGATGAAAAGGTATATCATATCATACGGCTTGCATGTTTCCTTTATGTTTTGTTTGTGGAACAACTAACTTGCACACTTAAATACGCTATTTATTAGCTATAAGTAGTTACAGCGTAGCCTTGTTCCCTTGCAACTTGCTGAAATTTAGCTGAGAGCTAGGTGCAGGCTGAAAACCAGCGCTGTGCAGCTGACCTAGCTCGCAGCATATGCTGAGACCTGAGCCTGTTGTCACTGAACAATTTATATCCCTGCCTATCAATGAATGTTGAAGAAGCGAAAGAAATTTGTCAAGATCGTAGCAAGTGGAAAGAAGTGGTCTCTGCCTACCCCTCTGGGAAACAGGCGTGATTTAATAATAATAAAATAATAATAATAATAAATAATAAATATCAGGGGACAATGTCACACCAGTAGGGTAAAATTGGGGGACCTGGATACGTACCGAGGTATCCAAGCCCCCCCAATCTTACCAGTGATCAAGTTTTCATCATTTCATCTATTAATTCTTCTTTTCATCAATTAATCTATTAATTCTACTTGTTCTTCTTTCATGTTCTGAATACTGAATAGATCAAGTTTTCATCTAGTGTAATACCTATGAGCTAGGCAAAATTTATAATAGATCTAAATCAGTATTCATGTATTCAATACATCAATTATGAGTGCTCCATTTTATATTAAGCGTTATTAAATAGATAGTGATTCATACATCGACGTGAACATAATTATGAGACGTACAGTGTTATCGACGCCGGTAATTAATTAGCGGTCTCACCTTTCCAAAACAACGCGAGTCGGATAAGTCGAATTTAAAATGGTGGGTTAGTGGCGTGATAAATAAATAAACACATTGTTACTCGATTAATATTTATTCTGTAAAATGCATATTTTTACAACACTGTGTAGCGATTACAAATATTAGATGATATAGACTCCGTTATTTTATCTATTACGTTAAGTGTTGACTCATATATTCCGTCTAGAGGAACGCTTTTGACCGCATACTGCAGGCACAATTCTGCATTACACTTGCATATTCGCTCACTATCTTCTATTTTGTCTCCGTCATAAATTTCTATTTTAATCACTTTAGCAGCTCTATTCTGATGAGGTTTCTTGATATACGAATAAATTGTTGTGTTTTCTGGCTTTCGTTTACGATCTAACCCGAGCCTTGGTTCATATGTAGGTCGCGATGCATTGCAGGGTACAAAGTTGAATAGATGCTCAGACGTATCCTGAAATTTACACACCGGTTAGCATGTAATATATAAACAGAAAACATATGTACCGATATTTATAATTAAATTTAACTTACCGACATTTTGCAAGAGAACCACGTACGTTCAAAATATTTATTACAATAGGTATCCCTTCAGAAATTTTTAGCTTTATATATAAATAAAATGGTGTCGATAGAATTCAAAGTAGCTTAATATTGGATATTGATCTAACATTCTAATCCTTTATGGTATATGCCATAAGAGGAAAGTTTATGCACGTGTCGAATGCAAGATGATTCCCTATCTATTTAAATTCTAGCTTTTCGGTGTGAGACTTATAAGGTCTGATTTTTCTGCCATTTTAAATTGAACTATATTTACAAATAATAAAGTTTAATTTCAATGTTCGGCCCGCGTATACTTCCGACTGAATTCCAATCGTGTTGAGACAAAAAAACATGATAGTGATTAATTTCTTGGTTGCACTTATTTATAGTGCTTGTTGCATAGTACATAAGGTTGTAATTAAATATTTAGATTTTTACTTTTATATCGGGATACAGAACGCTGACAACAGCTATTGTGCATGATAAGTATGGAGCAGCAAAAGTGCAAGTCTGCTTGATTTTTATTTGAATGTGTGTTTTTCGTTCCAAAAATGGTTATCGCTCGCATATATTTAAAGTGGGAATTGTGAGACTGAGACACATTGTCATCGGCAAGCGAAGTCTTCTGATCTTCAAGTTACTAAAGTGCATCAATAAGTGTCAACATATCTGCTATCATGTAAGTACCATTCGAATATTCATCTATTCATCTATCAGATATTTCATCTATTAAAATACGATTATTTTTTCTGAGCGCAAGCTTAGTGTAGTTTGACAATAGTAGAGAAATGAATGCATCCATTCAATTCTCTCGTATGTTTAGATAGTTAAAGTTTAAAATAAATTTGTGTTTTGTTCTTGCGATCTGAGTTGTTTTACTGATTGCTTGTGGGTTCAATTATCAAATTAATTTAATAAAATTACCTTTTCAGGTCCAGTCATGTTCAAGAGAGACCGCTTCGGACGGAGGAGGATGAGAAGAATTATACTCATAAAAAATGTAAAAAACCCGTGATCCGTGAGGGGGGTCACGGCTCGAACTCAGCATCTCGGGTCAGCACTTCGGAAAAGGGGAAAAAGCGAATTAATCCCGCTCGCATCGAACCAGCGTTATCATATGAATTGTTCGGGACAGATAGCGAGGGGGAGGATCGAAACAGTGACGATAGTGGTAAGGAACAATACAATCATCTTTATTCCTACATCACTAACAAAATTCCGAAAGGATTTTCGCGTCAGATCGATAAACATAAAAAAGGAACATACTACATCGTTTTGAAATTGTGCAAGGAAGATGAAATATTATTTGACCTAAAATTAAAAAATAAAACTAACACCGACTCAGAAGCCTGGCAATATCTAAAGCAGTTTGTAAGCATTATAAGAAAAGAGTTTAAAAGATATCCAAAAAGTTATAACATTAACACTAGTCATAATGTTTATTCATTTGTTCAAGATGGAGTACGGTGTGAAAGCCTGAAAATACAAAAGGTGGGAAAACATGGAAGCAAAGAGCCGCATAACAGTGAACTGGAGCAGCCGAAGCGAAAGAAAAGTAAAGTCAGCATTATTACTCCAACTACAGCGAGCCATACTACTCCCGCTGACGTTAGCAGAAAGGAGTCTGCGCGCGATGTGTTCGGGACCGACTCTGAGGATGACGAAGTAGATGAGCAAGCCCTCAGACCTGGTAAAAAAATGACTCCTCTCGTATCTTTTCTAAACCGACGAATCGCAAACGGAGTTGCTCGCCAGTCTAACGACTGTAAACTCGGTTCTCATTACGTAGAATTAAAAGTTTATAAATGCGATGAAATAGAGCGCGTACCTCCCATGAATCGATGGCGCCACGCAATAATAAGCTTAAAAAACAGAACAGATGATAGTACGGAAGGCTGGCGTGCGTTAACCGAGTATATAAAAGCTACGCGAAAGGAGTTCAAGCCTTGCCCGCCTACTTTTATCGGAAGTTATTATTAAAATAGAGCTCGCTCTTAATTGTACCCTCTCTATTGTACCCATAGTTAAGATGTATTCAAAAAATGTTTAACTATAGAACAGTTAATACTAAAGTGTAAAGCTTATTAAACTACCGCTTGCAACTATTACTAGGATTTATAAAATAAATGAGTAGATTGTAACCCTTTAATTTTTTTCTTTTCTTTACAGTTCATCCTGTATCAGCCTTAATACCTGAATATGAATTAATGAATTGTGAAAACTGAAAAATTGAAATGTCTCGAAAGGAATACTCATCTCACTTAAAAACTAATTTACATAAGTCAAACTGCTTACTGAACACAGAATTCGATAATATTTATATGATTGCTACTGCTTTTAAAAACAGAATTGTTTCATATCGTATAAATCCATCTCAGAAAGTAGATTATTTCACGCCAGAGATATTCTTTAATGAGTGTCAGAAAGATCTTCTAAAACTTATCAATATATCAGTAGAGAGCCTTACTTGTATTAAAGTTAACTTTGAATTCTTTGCGTACTTTATACAACCTCACTCAGACAAACAGGAGCTAAAGTCATTCAACACTAAATATGAAACTGTTTACAAGAGCACTGATTTTAATGAATTATTATTGAATACAAGTAACACTCTGAAAAAAAAACTAACCGAATTCGAACTTCGTGAATCTGGATGGACGTACCTATCTATAAGTCATATTGAAATTAACATGAACAAGTATTCTCCTTTGCGAGGCGGTTCTTATATTCCGTTACCTCCGGCAGTCAGAAGTTCGAAAAGTTGTATAAGTATACAGAATAGCGATAATCATTGTTTCTTGTGGAGTATTATGGCCGGTTTGTTTCCTTCTACAAGGAATGTATGTAAAGTCAGTTCATATCCACATTATTCTTCCGTTCTCAACACAGAAGGAATGTCATTCCCACCTTCGCCTAAACAAATTGAACTTTTTGAAAAAAATAACCCGAATATAAGCGTTAATATATATGGGTTAGATAATAAATCAAAAGTTACCGGACCTCTATACAAGACAAAAAAAAGAGAAATTAATCACATTAATTTACTATATATTGAAAGGGGGGGAAAAGCACATTACTGTTTAATAAAAGATCTTGTAAGGTTAGTTCGACGGCAAGTTTCGCACCACAAAGGTAAGATATATTTATGTGAGACATGTTTACAATTTTATAATGATGAAACAAAATATAGATCTCATGATTGTAGTGACGTGTTAGTTACTTTGCCTAAAATAAATTCTGTTTTAAAATTCGAGCATTATGAAAGACAACAGAAACTCAACTTCATTATTTACGCAGATTTTGAATGCCTCCTGAGTAACCACACCGAAAACATATCTGAAAACACTAAAATTTTGAAAAAACACCGCCCGTCATGTTTTGCTTATTATATATGTTGCTCGTATGATGATCAATTAAATAAATTTGTGACATATCGAGGTGAAGACTGTGTTGAAATTTTTGTCAAGAGAATAATAAAGGATGTAAAACGATTACATAAAATATTATCTAATGTTAAACCTATGACTCCATTAACTGCTGAACAAGAATCATCTTATCAAAACGCAACATATTGCCATATATGTAAACAACATCTGTTCGGTGACAAGGTGCGAGATCATGATCATGTTACATCCTTGTACAGAGGGCCGGCGCACTCTCATTGTAACTTAATGCATAGAGTATGTCCATTCATACCTGTTGTTTTTCATAACTTATCAGGTTACGATTCTCACTTATTTATTGAGGAATTAGTAAAACAAGAAGGTTCCGTTAAAATTATTCCTCAAACTAAAGAAAAGTACCTTTCTATAACAAAATACATAAAAACTGATACCAACTCTCGTTCTATTCAAATTAAATTCATTGATTCGTATCAGTTTATGAGTTCAAGTCTGGATGCGTTAAGCAAAAGTTTATCGGAAAACGATTTTGTTAATTTATCACGAGAGTTTCCTGATAAAAATCAACGTGAATTATTGTATAAAAAAGGTGTCTACCCGTATGATTACATGAATAGCTGTTTCAAATTTTCCGAAACCGAACTTCCTCTAAAATCTTGTTTCTACAACAGTTTGAACGATAGTCATATCACTGAAGCTGAATACGAACGTGCGCGAACAATATGGAATGTCTTTAATATAAAATCACTTGGTGAATATACCGACTTATATTTAAAAAGTGACGTATTATTATTATGTGACATTTTCGAAAAGTTTAGGATGACTAGTTTGCATTATTATAATCTAGATCCTGCGTATTACATCACTTCCCCAAGTTTAAGTTGGGATGCAATGCTTCTGTATACGCAGGTTGAATTAGAGTTAATAAGTGACTTAGAGATATATCAAATGTTAGAAAAAGGAATACGCGGGGGGTTAGCACAGTGCTCCCTTCGACACGCCAAAGCAAATAATAAATATATGTCCGATTTCAATGATGCTGAACCGTCTAGTTATTTGATTTATCTTGACTGTAATAACTTGTATGGTTACGCTATGATGCAACGCTTTCCTATATCAGAGTTCAAATTTTTGAGTCAAAATGAAATTGAAACAATTGATGTGTTGAGTATTCCAGCTAACAATGACTACGGCTATATTTTGGAGGTAGACCTGGCATACCCTGATCATTTGCATAGTAAACACAATGACTTACCGTTCGCTGCAGAAAAGTTCATCCCCCCCGGTGGTAAATGTGCAAAGCTAATAGCAAATCTTTATGATAAATTTAACTACATTATTCACTACACCCACTTAAAAGATTGTTTGAAACATGGTCTAGTTTTAAATAAAATTCACCGCATTCTTAGTTTTAGGCAAGAAAATTATTTGAAAAAATACATTGACTTAAATACAACCCTTCGTCAAGCAGCTAAAACTGAATATGAAAAGAACCATTTTAAATTATCCAATAACGCAATTTTCGGAAAGACTCTGCAAAATAATCGTAACCAAATCGATGTAAAATTGGTAACTAAATGGAAAGACAATGAAAATGTAACAAATAAACATCTTACAGCTGAAAAATTGATCTCCAAACCTAACTTTAAAAGTGTAACTATATTTTCAGAAAACTTTGTAGGAATACAGTTAAACCATGAAAAAATTGTCTTAGACAGGCCAATTTATATCGGATTCACAGTTTTAGAGCTTGCCAAACAACACCTATATCAGTTTCATTACGACTATATCAAAAATAAATTCAAAAACGATGTACACCTGTGCTACACAGATACTGACAGCCTGTTGTACTTGATTTATACAGAAGATTTTTATCAAGAGATGTATTGTGATATTTCTAAATTTGACACTAGCAACTTTGCAATCAATAATCCGTATAACATACCGAAAGTGAATGAGAAAATACCGGGCATATTCAAAGACGAGATGGGAGGTGATGTAATAACAGAATTTGTAGGTTTGAGGGCTAAACTATATTACATCAAAAGTGAGAACAGTGCCATTAAAAAAGCAAAAGGTATCTCTAAATACATTTCTAAGCGTTTAACACTAAATGACTATAATATGGCATTGATAGCTGATAAACAACTTCGTTGTAAGATGAACATGATACGGTCTATAAAACATGTTTTATACTCTCAACAAGTAGACAAACAAGTATTGAATAGAAGTGATGATAAGAGACAAGTTTTGAGAGATCAAATACATACATTACCATGGGGTCATTGTGAGACGATATTTTAAATGATTAAGTATTGTTCATAAATAAAGTGTAAAAGTCGTCTTTGGTTATTATGAATTATGGATATGTGTAATAAATATTTACCCCCACGAATAATACTATCGGTAATGACAAATGCAGATTGTTGTTTTAATTTTTATATTTGTTATTTATTAATGAGGTATTAATTACATTAACATCGAATTTAATAGATGATTGAGTAGCAAAAAAAATTAAGTTTTTGTACCTATATGTAATAATATAGTATTTCTTATTTGTTTTATATAGCAAGAACATGTATAATTAATAATACGAATACTTATAATAAACTGTTGAAGTGAATTGATCTGTTTCTTTCTAGCTATAGCTAACCCCCATTCAATTACCACACCACATTCAAACTGCATTTCTATAGAAAAGGAAGTGTTAAATCTTATTTTATCTTTTAGGTACTTAGAACATGTATCTAAATAAAGGAATCCAACTATGTTTTCTTACATCTTAATGTAATGCCGACATTTACAATCTGTTCCAATTTTATAATGTCATTTTACTTCAAATTACATAATTTTATGAGGTATATAAATACTTGGAAAGTTCGATTAAGCTCACACTACACAATGAAGTTCGTCAAGCAAACTCAAACTTTAGAAGTGAAAACTATTGATATAGAAAATCGGTTACAAAAAGTCAAACATAGCACACTGTTACCAAACACAATTCGATGCATAATATGTGGACCTTCTAACTGTGGTAAAACGAATGTTATGCTGAATTTATTGTTACATGAAAACGGTTTGAAGTTTAAGCATATATATTTGTATTCAAAGACAGCCTTTCAGGCGAAGTATATTTTCTTAAGACAAATCATGCAGAAAATTCCAGAAGCTGAATTCTTTTTATACAATGAGAATAAAGAAGTTCTTCACCCTAATGATGCTTTGATCAATTCAATCATAATTTTCGATGACGTTGCGTGTGAAAATCAGGTGAACATACGAAATTACTTTGCCATGGGAAGACACAGACGGATAGACTGTTTTTATTTATCTCAAACATACTCAAAGATTCCCAAGTAATTTACAAACAGATAAGGGTAAAGAGTTTTATAATAAAACATTTCTCAAAGTAATGAGAAAATATGATATTAACCATTATTCAACATACTCCACCAAAAAAGCATCAATTGTGGAAAGATTTATAAGAACGCTTAAAAATAAGCTTTATAAGGGGTTCAGTTTAAAAGGCAATTATAAATGGATTGATGGGATGCTAGATAATAAAATTTATGAATATAATCATGATTTTCATAGAACTATAGGTAGACCTCCTGCTTCAATCACCCATGAAAATAAAGCGGATGTATTACAAAAATATGTTAAATTGCAGTCTAAGAAAAAGTTGAAAATCAAGAGATTTCTAGTCGGTGACTTTGTTAGAATTAGCAAGTATAAAGGTTGTTTTGAAAAAGGTTTCACTCCTAATTGGTCTACAGAAATATTTAAGATAACAAAGATTCAACACACTAATCCTGTTACTTATTTATTAGAAGATATGAAGTCGAGACCGATATTAGGAGCATTTTATGGACAAGAAATTCAAAAAACTTTACATCCTGACGTATATCTGGTTGAAAAAGTAATAAAAAGCAGGGGGAATAAAGTATATGTGAAGTGGCTAGGACTACCTACAAGCGAGAACAGCTGGATAGAAAAGACAAATCGTTTATAGATATTCTTACTGGCACAAAAGTATTTAAAAGATATATTTCTTACGTTGTGCTCATTTGAAAGTTAATATTAAAACAGTACAGACTTTTACAACCGATATTGATTTCTCAATGAGATTTAAACAGCTTTGTACTGCTGTTTGGTAAGATTTATTTAACTTTGTGGTGATTAATAACATTCGTACTATTTATTGATACGAGTATAGGAAAGGTCAGTGTCACCGCAAACACATAGTAACTTAATGAAAGGAGAAAACGATCGTGCGAACATGTCTCCTTCCACCACCATGAGTCTACAGCGTCCTGCACACCCTAAATATGCAACGGAAGCGGCACGGTTGAAAACATTTAAAGATTGGCCTTGTAGTATGACACAAAGACCTGAAGAGTTAGCAGAAGCCGGTTTCTATTATACTGGGTGCGGAGATCAAACCAAATGTTATCATTGTGATGGTGGTCTAAAGGATTGGGAGAAGGGTGATGAGCCGTGGGAGCAGCACGCACGCTGGTTTGAACGATGTGCGTACGTCAAACTGGTGAAGGGTAGAGACTACGTCAAGGAGAAAGTGAACACTGTTTCTTTCTTAGAGCAACCTGTCTCCCGGCCAAAGGAGGAGGTGGTGAATAGTGACGTAGTACAAGTGTGTAAAATATGTTACGTCAAGGCATGTGATGTCGCGTTTGTACCGTGCGGTCATGTCGTTGCATGCGCTAAATGTGCGTTATCAATAAAAAAACCGAAATGTCCAATATGTATGGTTTCCTGTGATAATGTGATGCGTCTTTATTTCTTATAATATATATTATTGTTATTATTATCATACAGTTTCATTTAACACATCGTTGTTTGACTTGTTATTTGTTTTGTTTGGCTAGAAAAGACAAATTGTTTGTAGATATTTTAGTGACACTAATGAATGTATTTAAAGATATATTTCTCACGTTGTGCTCATTTGAAAGTTAATCTTTAAACGATACGGACTTTTACACTCGAAATTTTATTGAAATCCTTACATTAAACTAAATTATTATATCATGAGGAGCAAACGACAATGTCATGATATTCATAAAGTGAAGAATAAAACACCAACATTATTGAAGTTCAAAACTGGTGCTGGTTTAAAGAAAACATTTAATAATATTGTCTCACATACAAAAAAACACATTCGTAACCTAAAACCTAAATGTAAGAAAATGCTAACAGAGTTAGCATACGAAGCAGCTAGAGAGTTCGCGTCAGATTTACCTATTAAAATACCGCGAGTGATACCTGTACCTAAAACTGGTGGCTTTCTCCCGTTAATACCTATATTTGCTGGATTGTCTGCCAGCGGCACTTTATCGGGTGGCATTGCAGGAATCACGAAAGCTGTCAATGAATATAAATCGGCTAAAAAACAACTAGCACAAGTAAAGGAACAAAACGAGAACATGAAAGGACTGTGTATTGGAAGAGGACTGCATCTTAAGCCGTACAAGAATGGTGTAGGGATTTATGTTACGAACACAAAAAACTAATCAGTCGGCTACCTAAAAGAGCGTTAACTAACATCGACATTATAAATCACGCGAAAAATATACCTCATTTTCGTAATGTATTTATGAGAGATGAATTACCAGAATCACCACTACCAATCGAATGTGGGATTATAAATTTAGATTCTTCATCATCTAGTGGTAGTCATTGGGTAGCCTATGCAAAAATATATGATTATATTGAATACTTTGATAGTTATGGTAACTTGAAACCTCCAAAGGAATTTATTAAATATATGGGATCGAAAATTAATTACAATTATCAAAACTTACAGGGTAATAGCATATACAATTGCGGTCATTTATGTTTAAAATTCTTAAGTTCATTTTGGAAAACAAGGAACTACGTACGTAAATAAAATACATTTCGCTAATCAGATTTATTAAACCAAATAAATATCGAGATACTTCTAATTAGTTAACATTCTTACACCATCGGTGATCTTATTAGCATGTACATGTTTAAGTCGGTGATTGCTTGACCTAGAATGATTGTTTTCAATAAAATCCCTGCTCAGACAAGAAAACTAAATACTTCACCCCCGATATCGAAAGGTAGAAGACGTTTAAAATCAACTAGAGTGATTACCAAAATTAATAAAACATTTCTACGTTCTCTTGGATTTAAAATATAAAATGCTTCAAATCACTGACTTGCCACAGCACGATAATTCGATTGAAAGCTATGAAATTCATACTTACAATCCCTATACTAACAGCTTCAAAGAAAATGATGAAATCAGAATCCCTATTCATCAGCAAGACGTATATGTACTACCGTCTGCTAGCTCCATTTACATTGAGGGGTATATCACTGCGTCCTCTCTCGATGCAACAGGAAAACATATAGATAAAGAAGTTAAGTTGACGAACAACCCGATTTTGTTTTTATTTCAAAATATCAGATACGAATTAAATGGTGTTGAAATAGATCATATAAAAAATGCTGGAATAACTACAACTATGAAGTCTTATATCTCGATGAACGGAGGAGAAAGCAAAAATGCGGCCTTGTGGGGGTGGAACCTGAGCGGAACCCAAAGCAAAAAAATTCATTTCTCTTTTATTCTCCCATTGAATAAAGTCCTAGGATTCGCAGAAGACTATAATAAAATACTTATAAATTGTAGACATGAACTTATACTGCATAGAAGTAGTTCTGTTTCAAACAGTGTGTGTATGGATAAAGGTGATACCGTCATAATAGACGTACAAAAGGTTCAGTGGCGTATACCGCATATTAAAGTTTCTGATCGCAACAGGTTATTACTGCTAAAGCATTTGGAAAAAGATAGAGCTATACAAGTTGCCTTTAGAAATTGGGATTTATATGAATATCCATTAGTACCTCAAACAACCAAACATTCGTGGTCAGTTAAAACTGCTTCTCAGTTGGAGAAACCTAGATTTGTTATATTGGGATTTCAAACAAATAGAAAATTAAATCAAACAAAAAATTCGACTTTGTTTGATCATTGTAATATAACAAATGTGAAATTGTTTTTAAATTCACAATATTTTCCATATGATTCATTAAACTTGAAATTTGATGAAGCTAAGTACAGTATATTATATGAGATGTATGCTAATTTTCGTCAGTCGTATTACAAAGCCGACATTGATCCGTTGCTTGATTTGAAGACATTTGGAGAAAAGGCTCCATTATTTGTTATTGATTGTTCAAGACAAAACGATACGCTAAAAACTGGACCAGTTGATGTTCGTCTAGAAGTAGAGTCTTCACAAGATATCCCAGAGAATACTACAGCTTATTGCCTTATCATAAACGATCGCCTTATTGAGTATAAACCGTTGAGTAACATAGTGCGGAAACTGACATGAATGTTATCATCGATGTCCAAGGTTTTAAAGATGAAAAGAACAAGCTTATACCAAAAGAAATAGCTATTTTAAGTGATAAACATGTCCTGGTATTGTTGATTAAACCCCCATATCCGTTTTATTATTTAACTAAGAAAGAACGTAAACAAGTAGGATGGATAGAAAGGAACAGGGGAATACTGTGGAATGAAGGTTATGTACCTTACTGCGATTATAAGTTCTTAATATCTGATTACTGTAAAAACAAATGTATTCATACAAAAGGGTATGAAAAAGTGAATTGGTTAAAAGAAATTTTAGGTACTGAGATTGTTCATAATTTAGAAGATATTAGCTGTCCTAATTTTGTTTCTCTTTATGAAAGGTATGCAACATCGTATGATGTACAAACTTGTATTTATCATGATAATATATGTGCTTACAAAAATGTTACTTGCTTAAAAAAGTGGTGCAAAGATAGCAATGTTTTATTTTTTAATATAGACAATTATGATTAGTTTTCTGTTACATGTTTATCTGTTTCTAAATACTCAAAGTTTCAATGGAGAAAGGTAGATAAATCAATAATATTTTATTGATTTATCGATCAACATTTGTACTTTTTAATTTTTATTTATGTTTTAAATTGTGTACTTATACTTATCTAAGGCCTATACACTATAAATAACTGGTTTGTTAAAGTGATTTAAATAAATGTATGACAGTGATTTGTTCGTTTTGTTTTTTCCCTCCGCGTTATATAAGTAAATACCATATTTATCACATCAACATCCAACAGTAATCATTGAAGTTCGTACCACATCTTCGATTAGTTCTAATCAACGACCTTTGAATATATAGGCAGACCCTGATCAACATCTTAAAGAAAAGAAAAGTAGAATTAATAGATTGGTGAATTAATTATTAGAATTAATAGGGGCGTGGATACGTCGATTAATAGGTAGATGAAATGATGAAAACTTGATCTATTTTAGTATTCATGGGTAAGATTGGGGACTTGGATACCTGATCTTAAAGAGAAGAACAAGTAGAATTAATAGATTAATTGATGAAAAGAAGAATTAATAGATGAATTGATAAAAACTTGATCACTGGTAATAGATTAATTGATGAAAAGAAGAATTAATAGATGAAATGATGAAAACTTGATCACTGGTAAGATTGGGGGGGCTTGGATACCTCGGTACGTATCCAGGTCCCCCAATTTTACCCTACTCACACCAATTGACCTAGTCCCAATTGAAGCTCTAGGCTTGTATTATGGGTACTCGACAAGCATATAAATACTTATATAGAGAAATATATACTTAAATACATAGTAAACATCCATGACTCTTAATGTATGTATGTATGTATTTGTGACTAGTTTTTTTTTTGTATATTGCTTATAGCATTCTGGACGGACCCTTTTTTAAGTCCTACCACTAAAAAGTCCTTTTATCCGAATAAAAAAAGGAGGAGGGTAATGTATTTCAACAGTCGAATAAAATTGCTCAAGTAAAAATCCTTCTGTAGTGTTATATCCGCTATAAAGGAGCTACAGGATTATTCCCATAAAATCGTCTACAAGTTAAACATTGAGTTTGCTAATTCGTAGGTCGAAAGTGGTTCTCAAACTTGAAGCGTTTCCTGTATCTGGATTACTGAATTTCCAATGTTTCGTTCAATTACTGGTGAAAGTTTGGCTAGCAGAGTTGTTATTAACGATTTTTAAATACGAGAAACGTGTGGTTGCCGGCTTAGAATTGTGCCACTCCATGTCTTCCCGTGGAAGTCGTTAGAGGCGACTAAGGGAATAAAGGCTTGTAGTACTGTTAGGCGATGCGCTTGCTACCTGTCACTAATATACACTGTTAAACATCTTAGCCTAATTGTGCAAATTGTGGTTACAGAGTTATCAACAAGTTTTTAGAGTTGTTGGTAATTCTGTAGCTCTGCCTACCCCACTCTGGGAATGAAGGCGTGAAGGTATGTATGTATGTGTATGTTTCAGTAGCTACACAAGCTTCCATTGAAATCGTTACATACGTATAAAGCAAATTCTTCTGTTAAAACTACACACCGGATTTTGATGCAACTTTGATCAATAGACAGAGTGATTCAAGAGGTTATGTATGAGTGTTACAGAAAACTCACAAACCGGAGCGAAGCGGGGGCCGGTCGCTAGTGTTTAATATTTAATAATAAAAATAAAAAACAATTAATTACTCTTAAATGTGCTTTTTTCTGTAATGTTTTTGTTTTATATACGATAGGTGATTTGTATTGTAATATAAAATGGAAAAATTATAAAAAATACAATTTTTGTTCGGTACAAACATAAACAAGAACAGATTAAACTGTTCAGGACGAAAATAGCTACGAAAGGGTCCCTCAGCAAAATGGTTTATTCATTTAACAAAGTCAATATTTTTAAATGTGTTTCAACATATTATTAAAGAGAAGCAAGCACCTTTGTCACTGGAATAAATATTTATAATTATTTACCAGATAATATTAAGTGATTAGATGGTAGACTTTTTAAAATTTCACTCAAAAATTGTATAATATCGAAATGTTTCTACATCCTAAATGAATATTTTTGTGTATGAATGATTGACACCAATTTTTACTTACTTACATTTTTACTTTTTTTTTAGATCTTGAAGTTAAGTTACCTTATAAACTATTGTGCGTCCGAAATGAGTAAACTGTTGAATCTGATATATTAAATATAATACCGATTGTACCTACACAGTTTTTACAATAAATATATCTTTATCTTTATATTTATCTTTATCAACAATATCAAGGACGGGGTCATCTTAAAACATGTGTTTTTTTTAAATCATTTACAAAAATTATGATTTTAACGTGTAGATACAGATCGCAATCTTGAGATTGTATTCTTGACATTTCAAATGTGTATGGGTCTAAGATGACCTCTTACCAGGTTGCTTGAGTGATCGTGCGCCTCGTCCTAGATAAAAAAAAAACGGTTTCGATTTAACTGATCATTTTCTCGATAAATGTTTTGATAAAATTGATAGCTTCGGTTATTGCATAACATAATATTTATGCATATTAAGATGTTGAGAACCGCAGATGCTTGCTGTAAACTGAGGAACAAACAAAGAGATTACCGAAGTATTGAGGCTGTGTCGATACCAGCCATAAGAGCCTCTACACACTCGGTTATTCAGTGGCTGCGTCCCTAAATACTAAAGCACTACAGGGTGACTTCAAAATGGGTTATACTAAATCAAAGTTTTACATTAATTTTCCCTAAACTAAACTCCTCTTCTAAGTCTCGAACTACACAGGTGACATTAAATTGGTAATAAAACTATAAGTTTGCGCGGGAAATCACTTACTGACAATAACTTAGTTTAGACTCTATGTACAGCCTTAAAGAAAACATAAATACAGCTATAAAATGGTGACCTCTACTTTCAGAGGGGTACCTTTGTTGCGGCGAAATATGTTTGCCAAATGTATCGTTTCCCAACTTTTTATTTGCCAAACCGCTTTGTTTCCTGTAACCGAAAATATTTCAGGATTTTATAAAAACGAAACTAAACTAATCTATAGTTTTCTAAACAATGGATCTGAAATAAATTCTGAAAAAAATATATAACATTGGGTTGGCAAATGAAAAATTTGGGAAATGATACATTTGGCAAACATATTTTTGCCAAACGGCAGGTTCCCCTTTCAGAGCTTAAATCTCTCAAGCAGCCCAATCAATTTTAATGAAACTTAGCTAAAAACTTGATTTTGGGTATGAATTCGAAAACACAGACAGACATAATTCTATGTATATAAATAAAACTTGCCAAATTTGCGTGTGCGGTGGCTCTTATTAGGAAAATTGCTGAGGCTCCTAATGCGCAACTTGCTTGAGTCAATTTCGGCTTTCGGCCATTTTCTAATAAACCGGGATTAATGCCCGATCGGAGGATATTAAAAAAGTGTGGGTTAACCCGGAAAGTTGCTTGGTAATGTTTGGTTTCCGGGTATTCTTGTGGGCTGTGGAGGAAACTTTACGGGTAAGGGTATTTAGATGAAATGTCTTAATCTTTACCTATATAACGCGCTGGCCTAGTTGGTAGTGACCCTGCCTACGAAGCTAGCGGTCCTGGGTTCAAATCCCGGTAAGGGCAGATATTTGTGTGATGAGCGCGAATATTTGTTCCTGAGTCACATGGATGTTTACTATGTATTTAAGTATATATTTCTCTATATAAGTAGTATATCGTTGTCTAGTACCCATAATACAAGCCTAGAGCTTAAATTGGGACTAGGTCAATAGGTGTGACATTGTCCCCTGATATTTATTTATTATTATTTATTTATTTATAAAGATTAAGACATTTAATCTATGGGTGTGTAACAATTAGCATAAAAACAAATGGTCTAATGATCATTTTACATAACACGAATTGTATAATTTCGATCTGTATAATAAACCATCGATATAATAATCACGATGCATAAAACGAAATGCATAATTTCATAAACTATAACGTTTATAAAATAAAAAATAAATGTTTCTAACAGTGCTATAAATGTGGTCACAGTTCTGTCCTAACGTAACCTAATTGTGTTTATACTGATTAATATTTATTACTTACTCTGATAGTAAATAGACTGTACATAAAGCCCACAGACACACAAAAAACTGCAAATTAATTGCCAACCATACGAGGACGAAGATGGAATGCCTCTATGCTAGTAATTCTTCCCTGGTCGTTTAACCCCTTTATCGAAACACAACGACGAACACTGCTGCTTGGTGACGGGATAAGGTGCCAGCTGTACATACTACTAAAACTCTACTTACTTTTTTCTATCGGTTTGAAAATGAACTAAGTATTTTAAGTTCGACACCTTTTTCAAACTTTCAAAATATATTTGATAACTTTCTAGTACAATCCCAAATAAATAAAATGTCACAAACATACTAAAATCTAGTTCACAAAATAAATTGCCTTAAATGATTCAACTGAATTGCTCGAAACCAATTTCAAATGCCATGACATGAAATGTTCGGTACTCTACTAGGTATTATTAAACATTAATATTAAAAAACCTATTTTGAAATTCTGGTCAAGTTAGATCCGACAATAGCTCGTAGCTACGGTATTCGACCGTTTTCTCGAGGTCCTACTATATTTGTCTTCTGCGTCCGGCGGAGCCCCGGAGCGGAGCCCTATTTCTGGGTGCTTTGCCATTCGGGCATCTGAAGATACGTAACAATCCTAACCAGCCTACTTTTACAACCACAATTAGTGTTTGGTGATCAAATCTAGGACCACTTTTTGTGCAAAAAGCCAAATATAGTAGGACCACGAGAAAACGCCTCTCTAGAGTAATTACACAAAGCCTTTGATTGTCACCCCGCTACTATACCTCGTATTTACTAGACAGTAACGGCAGCTGAATTAAAAAAAAAAACGATAACACATCAAAGGCAATATTGTTTTAACCAGTAGAATAAAGGCCCAGGTGGTTTAGTTTTAGGAGTTCAAGTATCTAGTAGGTTTCCCTTTTTTTGTTATTTGGTTGACCAATCTAATGTTACACTAAAATAGTATAAGTACCTACTAAAGTCGGATTTTTATTCCCACAGAAAAAATTTAAGCAAAGGTGTTGCCGTTAACGAAAAACATTTGCAGAATTCAAAATATTTATAATTTCCACATTTATAAGAAATCGACTTTCTATAAAAAAAAAAAAATTGTAATCAAGATTGAAGAATTTAATTTGTGGATGGCAAATTTTATTTTGATATAAACTCTTTGTTGTATTAATTTAAAACAAGAAAACTGTTTTTGTATGCATCATTTATTTATTGCACTGGTATCATTGACTCGATACACCTATGTCAACAAGTTGAGGGCCGCTTGATTGATGTGAGACTGTGAGACGTCACTTCACTCGCTTCGCTTCACAATTCGTGCTCCCGTATCGTAATCGCTTTCCAGTGATACATTTGTGCGATCTCAAATTCAAATTATTTCTCGAATTTAATTTTTATACCACGTTTTGAGCGAAATGATAACTCAATATTATATTTCTTGCTGGTCCAAACTTTGAGATCCCCTGAAATGTCACTTTGACAGTGACGTAAATTTGTTTACTTGTTTTGTAATAATCACAATTTTATGTTATGGATTCCCTTTCAGATATACGGATACACGAACAAATACACATGTCAAAACGTCAAACTTATGACACCTTGTTGCTTTGGGGTTAAAAATAGAACGTTTAATGAACGTATCTAAATATCCAACACAACGTGTGCCTGCGATGCATTCCAGCAACCACTAACATTTTCACTATATTTTAAACTAGCGACCCGCCCGCGGCTTCGCCCGCGTGGAATGTATTATACATATAAACCTTCCTTAAGAATCACTCTATCTATTAAAAAAAACCGCATCAAAATCCGTTGCGTAGTTTTAAAGATTTAAGCATACATAGGGACAGACAGCGCCAGCGACTTTGTTTTATACTATGTAGTGATTAACTTAGCTGAATTCATTGAAGAAATAAAAACGAGCTTGCTTCGGAGAGACTCAATAACAACGTAAATCTAAACAAGAGGTTGAATAAACAAAATAAAACATCCTCATTGGGAATCCATCACTCCCCGCTCTCCGGCGAACCCATTTTTAAAGTCTAGACTGTCTCGAAGGATCTGGAATTGAATAATATGTTATCCTAACGAAGCGTATACGTACGGGTCGATACACCGCTTGTGTAACTTAGTCCGTATTAACAAACTGGGCTGAGATTTACACCAGTAAATCTTTCTGTTTTTTTCTACTTGCGTTCTATAAACCGATAATATTGATATCGTTAATGGTATCAGAACCAAGGCGTGAAAATAATTGTATAATGAGCTTTGCCATGAAAATAACAGTTCTATAATAATTATAATAGCATTGTTATTACCATGGTTACGGTCATTTCGGATATCAGTCTGGGCGTTGAGTGAACACCAATTACAATTACGTATATTAAAAACAAAATTAAATTTGAGACTAATTGTGTTAAATTATTTTTTTATCAATTTACTTAAAATAGATGAGTAATATCCATCGATTAGTTATTTGGTTACCATGGTTACGTTCAATATAATTATCGGCAAAATGACGTTTCGTTCGGCATCTCATCTTTTGATAAATTGTCAGAACGGTTTTAGTAACTATGAAAATTTGCATGAAATTTATAAACATTTAGCAAAAAAAATCACAAACTATTAACGCCAATCGGAATAATGAGAATGACTTTGCTGACAAGTAAGTAATTTTGTTAGCAGAAAACCGGGCAAGGGCATGTCGGACCATGCTCAGTGTACGTTTCCGAAGCCGTTACTTCAAACAAATTAGACCTCGCGACAAACTTAACTTTGCCGTTGGAAAACTGTTATTCCCATACATCGACACAGGTCACGGTCAGTTTACCAACACCGCAAATAAGTTTAAGGTAGGTATAAACATTTAAACCGTTTTTAACTCGAGAAATACTGAAGTCTACTTAATAGTGATAGTTTTCATATTTAATTCATTATTATGTGCTTTCATTTCAAATATGTTTCAGATTTTTAGCATTTTGTAGTTTTGGCTACGGATACCTCAATCGAAAATTAAAAAAAAAATGAATATCTCAGTTCTGCAATGGAATTTTTAGTGCGCTAGGACCGTAATTACTGCAACGTTGAGGTCGAAATCGCTTATCAAGAAATTATGAATGTGAACAACTTATCAACTTTGCTAACAGTTTGTGATTATTAAAACCTTGCTCGGTCAATATCAATTTTAAAAACTTTAAAACAAAACTCTGCACTAGTACGCAGCGGAAACGCCTATATTAATATTATTTTATGCTAAATACGGAATAAACATAGGTTATCACTCGATTGTGGACCTAACGGCTGATTACATAAGATCACAAATATGAGCGCCCAGAGATCACCAACCAATGCAGCATCGCTAGCTTGCGCTGCGACGACGGCGGCAGGGCCTCAAGCCGGCGGGTCGCAACCCGACATAACAAAATTAAGCGGCCTTCCCCCGAATTCACAAATTACACTACAAAAACGCAAAAAACCATCCGATAGCGATTGTACCTGCTCTAATGAAGTAAAAGAAATACGATCAGAGATGTCTCGTATTACCTCTTTGTTGGAAAGATATGCTGAGTCTAATGAACAGATAATGCAAAAAATGCAAGACAATATTGCGGAAATAAAAGTTCAAATAACGGACATAAAATCATCTAATGAACAAAGTACAAAAGTACTCCGAGAACAAATTAATGGAATAACGGCACAAATGAATGACATTAAATCATCAACGTCAACCGTGCTGACCGAGCAGAGGGATATAAAAAGCCACGTCACGAGGTTAGAGGAATCTATTTCACTTGGTGAAGAGAAAATGAAATTGCTTGAATTTGATCTTAACAGCGTCAAACAATCCTGTGGAACGGCATATCTTGAGCTAGAAAGTCAGCCACACATTGGAGAACAAATAATTCGAGAAATGCAGGACCGTAACAACAGAGAGAAACATGTTATAGTAGTGGGCATACAAGAACCTAACTCGTCTATTGCAGAAGAAAGAATGATCGCAGATGAGACTGAAGTACTAAAAATTATGGCTGCAACAAACACGAACATTCCAAAACCTATGAAACTCTCTAGAATTGGTAAGTACTGTCCAGGAAAAACACGCAGTGTTAAAATGTGCTTTGATGCACCTGAGCCTGCTAAGATACTACTTCGTAACAAAAACAGATTACCGGATAATATTAAAATCTACTCGGATCAAACCCCAGCTCAACAAAACTACCTAAAAAGGCTAAGAGATGAATTAAAACGTCGTGAAGGAAATGGTGAGAAGGAATTAACGATCAGATATGTAAATGGAGCGCCGAAAATAGTTAAGACTGATCCAAAAAACTACAAACAGTAAATTCTTATGAAATACGAGATAGCTATGACAAATTTCCAAAAAACAAGTCCCGATTTACTTGCCTTTACCTCAATGCTCGAAGTATACGAAAAAAAGCAAACTGGACGAACTGAAATGAGTTTTGAGAGCAATACCAAATACTGTACACGTCATTCTAATAACAGAAACATGGATTCATACAGACGCTCAAGCTTTACAGCTTCAAATCCCAAACTACACTCACTATTAGGTACAATATCAGAACCGATGTTAGCGGAGGCGGGGTATCAGCATACATCCATAACAACCTCAAACATAGTTTGTCAGAATCAAAGTAAAGTAAACTAAAACTAGCATTGTCATTAATAAATAAATAAACCAACGAATGAGTTGAATGGGTTTCACCCACAAAGCTGTAAAGTAGATAGTAGTTCACCACTGTTTAATATTTGCATGTCTTAATTCTTGTTGTCGTTCATTATCATTTATTATTGTTATTATTATTATTTTGCATTCTTGCGGTGGCAACGACCAAGTCAGATACATGTTATTTTTTTTTGTTGTTGTTTTATAACCATGTTCTCATGGAAGTGATGTATGTCTTATATGAGAATAAATGTCTTTAAACCTAAACCTAATTCGATTTGGTGCCGATTTAACAAAATGAAATACATTTTTAAGACCTATTTAATGACCTAACTCTCACCTTTGTTGGTTTTTAGACCAGGCTCCATACAAAGTTGGCCATAATGGTCTTTTGACGTATTTTGTTACGGGCATCTCAGGCTGGTAGAGTTTATAGATACACGGCCCGTAGGGCCGCATTAATAAAACGATCTCGACATTAATGCTCGTCTCAAGATGTGTCAAAATTTACAGCTTTCTATGGCTTGACATTTACTTTGACGTATCTTGTGATAAAATGTAATACGGGCCTTAGTCTACCGAAGAAACATTGTTTAGTTTCTAAAACCGGAATATCTAGACAAACTTTGCAGTAAGTTAAAGAATAAGAAAAGAAACAAAATTAGCAAATGGAGCTGCAATATCAAAGAAAACTATATACGAGTAAAATCGAAGAGACTCCATTTCATTCCTTCGATCCGTTTTATTACTAAAATAAATTATTTTGTTACTTGTGAATTAGTGTTCGTATTTTCGTGTTCCGGTGTATGGATAAGACAACCTGTGAAATTACTAGCATAGAGGCATTCTGTCTTAGTCCTCAGGGTTGGCGACGCATTTGAAGTCTTAGGATTGCAATCTTGACAAATAAAATGTGTATTAGTACCATCAGATGTCCTGAGTTCTTGTGCCTTCTCCTTGTCATAAAGAAACATTGTAAGAAGCTAAATCACATCTAAAAATTTAGAGTAACCCGTTGTGATATCTTTAATAATTTTGTAAATGTTTATTTAAATAAATTATTTTATATTTTCCTTTGAACTTGAAATTGACACAGACCAAAAAAAATAACTTACGGCTTTAACGTTCTAATTTAAAATAAAAGGTAATTTAAAGAGACCGATTACATCATTAAATTTGTATTTGACCCGATACTTTTATTTTTATATTTTTATTTATTTAGCAGACATTTTATGGATGACATAATTATTTTTAAATTCGGGTTTACATTTTCTAATAAATTACAACAATTAAATGATATCTAATGATAAAAATCGATTTTTTAGAGTATTAAAACACATAAATTTCCTTACCCGTAAGATTGAAGATAAAATAAGACTGTTAAAAAAACATTATTTAGATTTACTTATTTAATATTAGAAATGTATGTTTAGTATACTCTACTGATGCTTTATGGACAGCATAATACTGTTATTTAATTTTTAATTTTATTACTTGTTAATGAATGCCTATCTTACTGACTGCCGTTCCCACAGTCAAACTGTTACTCCAGTTTTGTGGGGCAATGCCTAATTTTAGTATTTTTAATAAAATTGTACTTATTAAATAAATAAATAAAATAATAATAAATACACCTGGGAGGGCATCAAGCCTAAAACGAAAATAAAACAAAGGTTAAAAGTTCGGTAAAGATAAATAATTCATAAACTTAATAATGCTGAACGGCTTTAAAACTCTAAAAAGGTTTCCTCGAAATAGTTTTCGATTATAGCAAATGTAAAAATAAGAACAATCTCAATTATTGTAAAAGACATTGTTTTAACAAAGCTAAAATTAGTACTCAGTTAAGCATCCTAAGGTACTAAGTTAAAAATAATACTTGTATAATAAATCGCGTGAATTATTTATTAGCAACAGCAGAATGACGAAAAAGTACCATTAAAGAACTGAAAAACATTGCATTCATTTCTTAAGACTGATGTACACAACTCTTAACAAAAGACGTCCAGATTCATCTAGACGTTGTAAGGTACTACATTACCCTAGTTTTAAGCTTAAAAGAGACGTCTATTTAATTCCCTGTTTAAAAGAAAACAGTAGCACTCGTTTACTTTGCGCTTTTTATTTAGGTTAAGAGTGTATAATAGTAGTTTATGCTACTGATGCATAATGAGAGGCATTAAAATACGAGCGTGGTTTTATGAAACGAGCGTCAACGAGTTTCATAATAGGATCAAACGAGTGTTTTAAGGCTTATTATGTACAGTTGCGTACCTACACTACTTTATCTTCACACATATCATAAATACGCTCACATGGGTTCAGAAGCCGAAAAATTGATCACTAAAATCTAAACTAAACTTGTGCTGTGTCGGTGTCACGATCAAATGTTGTGTTGTTTATTTTAAAAAACATACAGATTTAACCTACTACCACAAACAAGAAAGTTCTCATAGTCAAATTGGTTGTAATAAGGCTGGTCATTTCCTACGGTTCCTGAACGCATTTTATGCAACTATCACATAATGAAGGCTCTTGTGATGTGGCAGTAAAGAAACACTAGGCGAAACCGATTCTTGGTTAAAAACCGCTATCAAATAAAGTTACAGATAAACTTTACCCACAATTTATCAAAAACAGACATTTGACACTGCAATCTGATATATCTCACGCGACCATCAGACTCAAATCCCGCTGTCAATAAAAACCTAGGTTTAGCAAGCCGTTTTCAGACTCGAAGATAAGAAAAGTGTCAATTTGGACACTTTTTCGTCTTTTGTCTGAGGGCCATTTTTATTTTTATCCAGATTTTACTAACTTCAGTTATATTTTGCTTAGTTTTTTTCCCGACGAATGAATAAGGGTATATTTGAGATTAAACTATTTTTAATAGTTTATCACTACATAGTATAAAACAAAGTCGCTTGCGCTGTCTGTCCCTATGTATGCTTAAATCTTTAAAACTACGCAACGGATTTTGATGCGGTTTTTTTTAATAGATAGAGTGATTCTTAAGGAAGGTTTATATGTATAATACATTCCACGCGGGCGAAGCCGCGGGCGGGTCGCTAGTTTTATGATAAATATCGACCACTTTAAACTTTATAGTTTTTCCTCGCGAATCTGTACGTTTACAAGTTAAATAAATCACGCGTTTTACATTTACACCTTAGTTATTCTCTTTACCTTTAATATTATTTATATTTTTTTTAATATATTTCTTAAGTAAACCCTGATTCTGTTTTATTTTGTTGTGTGGCGCTCTTGTATCTATGTATCAATTGTATATTATATATTGGCTCACTTGTATCTACGTATTTATTGTATACCTATTATGAATTAATTTCTTACCTTTATATATCATTTAAGGACATTTATTGGTATTTTTAGGTTGTTTCGTTCAGTTTGCGCCGCCTGCCTATTTATATTGTGTATTAACCGTCTCTTCTTTGTAAGGTTGTCTGGAAGAGATCACTTGTCCGCAGAAGACCGCTTGTTGACTCACTACATAACAATAATTATGTTGTATATCCGTTCATTGATATATGTTGTATGTTATTGTATCATCGCTATTCCCTTGTGATAACTGGGGGATTATTATATCGTAGCTGTGCAGTTCATTTTACGCCTTGAGAAAAGGGCAGAGCTATAACTACTATATCTCTGTCCTTTACGCACACCGTAAAATGAACTGCATAGTTATGTCATAATTATACATCGGTATCAACGTTCAAATTTCATGGCACTCGGTAAGGGTAGTAAAATAAATAAATACATTTGAATATTTGAATAATAACGTTTAATTATTTTTTTTGTTTTTACACTCATACACTGCGGTAAACTGTAAATATACTAAAAGAGGTTGATATTCTAAATACGTCATAAAACCTCAATACTCATTTCGCATTCGAAAAATAAAACAATATGTTAAATTTCCCAACGAATGTCAATTTAACTGTCATGCAAAATAATCTGTAAAGTCAAATAATAGTTTATCGAAACATTCATAATTCATAAGTTTCATAACTGAAAATTAGCTTTAATGACGAATGCCCAATCAAACTCCGTGTTAGACTGAGATAATGGACTCAACACAATATCCTGATTTTATATTTATTTACATTTTTAGTTCTTTTTTACTTATACAAAATAAAGGTTTAAAATACTAAGTGTATTTGTTTGTATTTGTTTTTCTGCCGACCATACATTGCCATGAAATTTGAACGTTGATACCGATGTCTAGTCATAATAAACCATCAGGCTGAATTCTCCACGATTAAAATTTGCCTTTGTCCATTTTCGGGCTATTAACTGTCTAAAAAAGAATGAAAATGAATCAAAGCAATGATTAAAAGAGTAATCGATTTCCTACTTGGATTTCAGCAAAGTTCAATTCTTTACTTAAACAGGAAAATAACCAGAACAAGACCCAATTAGAGAAAAGAGCGAACCTTAGCCCTTTTCCCCGCAATTACTTCATTTCCAATTTATTGCGGACACACAGACGGCGCAGACGTCAAACTTTTATTTTTAAAAAAACGTATCGCCGAAATAATATGACACCCTTCGGCCAGAATTCTTTCTTTAAAAAAAGTCGCCAGATCTGTGGCTTGTACTCGTACCATGAAAGATTTAAAATTCACTTTGTGGCGGGGCTCCAACCACTCAACCAAGATCATCTCTAATAACTTATCTCTGGTCTAAAACACACATCAAGAATAGAATAGAATAACGTTTATTGTTTTAACCGTGTACAGAGATGTTAACAAGTTTATAATTAGAACCAACAGTGTATACATCAAGTCACTTATTACCTTAACAGAATTTATTACTTAATTCCCACTTATTAGGTACTTAATTAATTACCTATTATAAAACTCATTCATATCGTAGAAGACTCGATCAATGAGCCAACCTCTTATGGTGGTTTTGAATTGTTTACCTTCAAGTGATTCGATTTCAAAAGGTAGGTTATTAAAGACCCGCATTGCGGCAATGAAAGCACTCTTACACATAAATAAGTCACAAGACTTTTTAATATTATCGATATTTACATAATGTAGGAATCTTTTTGATCCTTACATTACAATCCACGCCGTGTAGTTGCCGGGATAAAATAGTGCCACTCTATGTCTTCCCGTGGATGTCGTAAGAGGCACTGGTAAACATCTTAGCCTAATTGTGCAAAATGTGGTTACAGAATTATCAACAATTTTTTTGAGTTGTTGGTAATTCTGTAGCTCTGCCTAACCCACCCTGGGAATGAAGTGAAGGCGTGAGTTTATGTATGTGTGTGAATGTGTTATTCATAACACTCTAAATAATGGTTTCCACCAAATACTTATAAGACAGCTTTTATGCTCGGTTAAACGCTGTTTCCCGTTCAGGTTTGCTTTAGTGTAAAATCAACCATAACAATGTTTGTCTGTGTTGTTGTTTGTGTGTCCCATGCAGCTCTCTGCTAACGAGTTGGGAACTCCGCAGGTAATCACGCCGATGACGTGCATTCTCTTATTGATTTTTAATTAATCACAGTCGATGCATTTCGGCGTTGGGTAATTATGGAGGGATGAAAGAAAGGTTGAAAAAACGATGTGGATATTGTAATAATAATCCTGAGACAAAGAGGTGTTTGCAGATGAAATATATCCCCCGTGTGGTTCCCAGGTGCTACTCCATGTCTTCCCATGGATGTCGTAAGAGGTGACTAAGGGGATAAAGGCTTGTAGTATTGTTAGGTGATGAGCTTGCAATACACTGGTACACATCTTAGTCCAATTGTGCAAAATGTGGTTACAGAATTATCAACAAGTTTTTAGAGTGGTTGATAATTCTGTAGCTCTACCTAAGCCACTCTGGGATTGAAGGCGTGACTTTAAGTATGTATGTGTGTATATACATAAACACAGAGACATATAGTTTTTATAGCAACTGTTATGAATTTTAAATATCCGTACATCTGAATGAAAAAACTGTGCCACCATAAGATCACCCGAGTCTGTTCGTATGTCACAGGTCACAAACAATGTGCTAATTCTATTAAATTTGGTGAACATGAGTTTTTGTGACGCGTAATGTGAATTCAATATTGGATGACATGATTTTTTACTAACACATTATAACGTTGACGACGCGCTGGCCTAGTTGGTAGTGACCCTGCCTACGAAGCTAGCGGTCCTGGGTTCAAATCCCGGTAAGGGCAGATATTTGTGTGATGAGCGCGAATATTTGTTCCTGAGTCATGGTTGTTTACTATGTATTTAAGTATATATTTCTGTATATAAGTATTTATATCGTTGTCTAGTACCCATAATACAAGCCTAGAGCTTAAATTTGGACTAGGTCAATTGGTGTGACATTGTCCCCTGATATTTATTTTTAATTTTTTAACATATCAAATGAAAAAGCTTATGAGAGCTTTACTAACTAAACACTAGATCATCGAACCAATCACGAAAGCACAGTTTTAATGTATTGCTGCTTTTACAACTGCACCGTCAGCATTTTCTCCTATTGCAAGTTCCTTCATACATTTTATGCAAAATTTCTAGCTAACCTAAGCATGTGTTCAGAAACCACGACATTTCCCTTTCACAAAACTATCTTACAATCCTCTTGGCCTACGTTCAAGAATGCCAGCAATTCCTTACTACCGTCTAATCCCGGACAGTTTTAGCTGGTCTGACTTAATTAAAATCCTGGCAATCACCCAGGACTGTGAATTGTCTAATAAAATCTTTGTAATGCAGTTGTGAAGTCGGCAAAGTATTTCCTCACGAAGATCGAATGGGTATCGATGTTTGGAAAAATAATCAAAAACTATTAAAATCTGAATTTTCTAAAAAACATTTTAAATTAATAAATGTAATTATTTGTATGTGTCAGTAACGGCTGTACTCAGTCAGTCAATGCCAATTGGGATGGACCAAAAAAATATATTCACGGTTTTTAATTCAAATTCAAAAGAATTGGTAATTTTAAGAGGCCAATTTCATTAATTTTATATTTGACCGAACAGTTTTGTTTGTGGATGACATGGTTATTTTAAATTTGGGATGGCATTTTCTAATAAATTACAACAGTTAAACGATATCTAATGATATAAAGTTATTGTTATAGTGTAGGTACTAAACCTTTCAAGTCAAACAAAAAACAAAACAACAAAAGTCAAACAAAGGTTAAATATACCTTTGTCAAAAAATCCAAAACCGATAAATATAAAAAAAAAATGCGGGAGGTTTATAAAACCCTATTCCTAGAAATGGTTTTCGAATTAGAGTTATTGTAAAAGTATGAACAATCCCAATTGAATCATTTTCAAAAAGTGAACAGTGAACAGTGTTTGAAAAAGGAACGTTACGAGTTAATCGTCCTTTAAATGATTCTGAGTACAGCGTTATAAATATGAGCACACGTTATCTTGAATATACTATTTTGGAAACGTCTAGCTTAGAAGCTTGCGCTATTGTGTAGTCGTCCTTCAACGAGACTCTAAATAATGGTTTCTACGAAATACTTATAAGAGAGCGTTTGTGCTCGGTTAAACGGATGGTTTCAGTAGAATTCTGTACCTAAAGCATACCACAGGCATATTAATTTAAGTTTGTTTTTTGACGACTGTCCTTTATTTTTCCAAAGGTATTATTTGCTTATCAAGGCCGAACTAATTGAATCCGAATACGAGTCTACGTTAAGTAAAGCGAAGATCCTACCTCCACCTTCCGACTATATCATCAGATCAGTTCTCTGATACCCTATGTAATATTGTATTTATAAGGGGTCCACATTTCAGCCTAATCCATAAACTGGAACTGATTCAAAAATGGTAAAATTTGATGCAGACAACTTACATACATGACATAACATACATAAGAACAATGCAATTTAAATAAAAGCTTGTAAAAACAGGTCATCTCCGGCCGTTTAAGATTTCTATTACCAATTGCCGCTCGGGCTTAGGGTTGCATTGATCAAACAATCAATCAATATCAAACCTGCTCGGTCCGTCTTGTTCAGGTTGCTTGTGATGGCTCGCGGCGCGTACATTTTGAGCCGGCTATTCTTACTTGTCTATTTACAACCCTTTGTCCACACCCCCGAAATTAGGTGTGGACAACTAGGAATTTTAATTCCCGGCTGTTCACACTCTTTAATTTGACTCAACTGTGTAGTTTAATAATAATATCTACTTACTTAAGTACATTAATAAAAACGAACACACTTGAGTCAAATTAAAGAGTGCGAACAGCTGGGAACAATAATTATTTTGGATATGGATTTTGTTCCCAGTTGTCCACAGAGTAGACAAAGGGGTGTGGACAACCGGGAATAGCTGATAGTAGGCACGCACACATGCAAGTCACGGCATATACCTTTGTTTGAAGACGAACTACTGTTTATTATATTTACTGTGTAACGGGTCTTATTAAACGTAATCGTAAAGAAGGTAGTAGTCTTTAAAATAATAAGGGAAATAGAAGAAAAAGTAAATTTACTAAGGACCTGTTTCACAATCGACGAGTAAATTTGTTTGCCAATTAAAGTTGGCTCTCTGTCTATTTACAAGTGAAAGAAAGAGAAATGTATCGGTCAAATATGCTTCATTTGTCGATTGTAAAACAGGTGGTAAGCATTTCTGTTAAAAGAGAGACATTCTTGTAAATTTCTCCTTTTTAGGAGTGGGTTCTTTTAGAAAGTTAATGTTTTAAAAATAAACAGTGAATGCTTATCGGAATATGGTTAAGTAATAACGTACGTAATACGAAGAGTGTTCAATAGGTATACTGCAACGAAAACCACTATGTAAACGTAATTATCTTTGTTGCCTGTCAACTGTTTGATTTTTAAATTCTTTCCCCCTTACTCATAAACTCAGTTAAACCCAACTTTAATTAACGTATTGTTTGTCCTTTTCTCTCGAACCCAAATGTCATAATGACAGATAAGGACAGAGCATATTTCAAGCACATTTTTTGTTAATGCGCGTTTATGAATAAGACGGTTTATATAAACATTATTTAACAGCCACGCTCTTGTCG
The DNA here is from genome assembly GCA_927399475.2 of Acleris emargana. Classification (NCBI taxonomy): domain Eukaryota; kingdom Metazoa; phylum Arthropoda; class Insecta; order Lepidoptera; family Tortricidae; genus Acleris; species Acleris emargana. The sequence goes on from OV656858.1 coordinate 6,394,811, forward strand.
GTAGAGTGCCTAATTGCTACTTTTCTTTATTCCTCGCCAGCCTTTTGACTTCCTAATAGGTCTCTTCCGGTACTTTTTAAGTCGTTTCTTTTACTAATGATTCAAGCTTTAACACAATAGAAACATCTTTAGATTAGTATCAAACTTTTATCGAATGACACTTTATTTTTTAAATTGGATCAATAGTTTCAGAAACATTTGATTTTAACAGCCTATTTCACAATCGACAAGTAAAGCATATTTGACAGATAAATTTAGCCCTTTCTCTTTCTTGCACATATAAATAGACAAGGAGAGAGCCACACACTGAGGCTCTGTTCTACGAGTACCTATTATTAGGGGATCCTAAAAGGAGACGACCTTCAGCCAGCTGTTTATTCGATAAAAAGTATTTATATCAAATTTAATACGGTAATATATGGCGAATATGTTGACTGAAAATGTCCAGTCCAGTACTTATTATAATAAAAAAATAAAAATAAGGGTTATTGCTAGTTTAACAGACAAATTACATACCAATCGAAAGTATGAAGCCTATAGAATATGCAAACGTTAGGTTGACTATTTTTTCCCATCATAACTATTGGGTACGTAGGTTAGTCGGTACTAATAATTTGCACTAAACCTAAAGTTACACAAGCCATAGCATTTTTTTTTCTTTTTTAAATGTGTAGTTAAGTACTGGACTGAAATTTCTCAGTCAACCTGTTTGCAATATTTTAAATTGGTTATAAAATTATTTTTTTCGCATAAACAGCTGGATGAAAGTCTCCTATTTATTTGGAACTTAAACCACTAGGTGTTACTTATATTTAATTGGGGCGCTATTACTGTCAAGTAAATGAGAGCTATCATAACGTTGACAAATACGATAACATGTCAAAAGCAATATGGATGGTGCAATAAAAATGTTGAGGTTGTTTAAATTCTGTTATTAGAAATTTCATTGATTTAATCATACTTGTAATTTTAATTAGAAATTTATTATATGACAAACTATTTGGTCTCAATTTTCGTTGGAGTACTGAGGCCAAATTATTTGTACAAACTTTCCAAAATTCAGTCAGTGAATAGATAGATAACTGCTATAAGGCAGTCCATTTTGTCGTCTGGAACTTGACAGGTCTTGAGAGCTAACAATAGATCCTTTGTAGATAATGATGACTGATTAAACTCATTTCGACGCATTGCGATTTTGTTGACGCGCTGGCCTAGTTGGTAGTGACCCTGCCTGCGAAGCTAGAGGCCCTGTATTCAAATCCCGGCAAGGGCAAATATTTGTGTAATGAGCGCGAATATTTGTTTCTGAGTCATGGATGTTTACTATGTATTTAAGTATATATTTCTGTATATAAGTATTTATATCGTTGTCTAGTCCATAGTACAAGCCTAGAGCTTAGTTTGGGACTAGGTCAATTGGTGTGTCATTGTCCCGTGACATTTTTTTTTTATTATGTGCTAGAAATAATCCTTAATGTCGTAATTATTCCATATTTTATAAACGATTTTGCGGCCTTAGAATCGCAATCTTAAGATTGTAGACTTGAGAATGCAGTTTATGCGTCACAAATGCCACGTTCAGTAACCAGCAATAATAAATTATCCTACATCGGGCTCAAAACTATCTGACACGTCTTTATTAGTACAGGCATAAGAGCGTGTCAGATATTTTTAAGCACAATTTCGGATCATATATTTTAGAAACTAATTTAGATGAAACTTGTCGTTAAGTGAAATAAATAAAAGCAGCTTTAGAATGATAATACACAAATGCAAAACAAGAAAAAGTCGCAGGATCATTCCAGCCTAGAAAGGAATATGATCTAACTAAAGAAATAAGAGCAGTGTCACTTTTCTGGAAGTGCTTTTAGACGGAACCAAATTTGATAAACTTCGACTTTGAAGCGGAAGCTCTGAGCTAGAAGAGATTAAATCACGCGATTCGTCTGTCTGCTGTCTGCCGTTTGAAGTGCGCTCTGCTTGCAGGCTACCAGATCTGATTTCCATTATTAAAATCCCAGATATTTTTTACTACTCCCGTAATTTTATTAAAAAGGCGGTATTTGTCAATTTGCAGTGCACTTTTAAAACATAATAAATGGGTACCATTACTAAATATCGTACTGGTTTGAAAATGTGCAAAGAAAATGTTTTTTATTAAAGGGCATTGGGTAAGTTTGTATAAAGAATATTTTCTTTTTTTCAGCGTCTACGGATGATTTTTACATATTTATTTAAAATACACATAGATATATATTATATATGTATATAAATTGTGCCGTTAAATAATATCGGAGCGGAGATATTAAATATTGAAGTATTCAGTTTTTGGTGCTAAAAGTACGCCCAGGTATGAATATACTTTAATATTTATGATGTATTCGACGATCCAGGTGTACAGAAAAACCTTGCGTGGTTTATGATACATTTGTTTTAATGTTTTTGTAACTTTTTATATCAAATAAATTTAAATAAATAAATAAATAATAATTTAAATAGGCTCGGCTCCGATGCACTACGATGCGAGTATTATTACATTACAAAATATGTTTATTTTAAATTTACCACTTTTACAAATGACAACACTTTAACCCAAACCCCTTTAGTAAGATTAACAAAAATGCTATTTTGTTTTGTTCGCCTTTTCCAGAATAATTTTTTTAAGTTTTGAAATGACATAGGTACTAAACAATTTATAGCAAAATACTTTTTAAACATTAATAATAGGTAAGTATTGCCTTTGGGAGGTGGTGGTGGTTTAAGAGGTGGTAGGACCTTGTGCAAGGTTTAGTGGGATTGTTAGTAGCTACCACCATCTAAATTAACCTACCGCTGAGGAACAGTGTTCGCATTGTTATGTTGCGATGCGGGGATAACACCACTGGTGAAACTACTAGCATAGCGGCATCTTAGTCGTCAGGGTTGGCCATTCATTTGTATTCTTAAGACTGGAATCTTAAGATTGTAGTCTTGAGATTGTGTCACAAATCTCACTTAGCATCAGGCCAGGTGGTATGTGTGTTCGTTAGCCTTCTGAATGCCATAAAAAAGTTGTCATCTTATTCAAATGTCTACTTTTTTCGCTCAGTCTACAATAAAAACAAAGCCGACAAAACAGCCAAGTAAATAACAGTAACAACAGACAAAACTTCCAAGCACTTCCCTAAATAACTCCGGAAATCAGTATCAATACTCGTATAAAACTCGGAATAAAGCAATCCATAACAATGCCTGAAATATGGTCCCATTTGGCACAGCGTCTGTTTTGTTTTGATACTGCTACTTTTTTAAATAAGCTCTGGGCGTTTACTGTTAGCCCTTTTTTATACGCAATTTGTTACCGAAGTGTGGGGAAAAGTCTGACGCATTACAAGCAGGATGCGGTTCGTGTAAATTTCAAAAGTACCGTTGAGGACTTTTAATGTTGAGCCACTATAAGAACCTTGTTACATGACAGCGTCAAGTGCCGAGATATAAATTTTATGGTTCCAACGGAAGACCAGCGCGTGGTCACTTTGAACACATACTAAAATAAATTAAAGTATGTGAAAACAATGCATTTTATTCATTTTAGACATCATGTACCAAAGAGCCATTTACTGCTTAAGACCGACCTACACAATCGATATCTAAATATAAAAACTATTTATATTTAGATATCGATTGTGTAGGTCGGTCTTAAACAAACTTAAAAAAACTTACACTTTTTATAAAATAGTGTAAGTTTTTTTTTTTCAAAACAACCGGGTTCGATTTCAGAGCTGAGAACAGGTTTTTTTTAAATGCATGAATGCAGTTTATCTTCTTATTAAAATCTATGACATGGTTCCTAAGAACAGATCTTCGTATGTCTTATAGTTTCAGACTTTTCCATACTGACCGATTTAAATGAGACACCTTGTATAGTAGTTAAAAAATTTCAGGTAATGAGGTGGTAATTTCAAATAATTTTTCACTCTGAATAACTCGAAACAATCACGAAGCGCTTAAATAATCAAAATAAGGATACCAGCGTTACCGCACACTCAAATAATAGTGAATCAATGTAATTTTAATGACAAAAACCGCAAGCCACACCGCCCCACTTGATTTATAGCTGTGCCACATCGTCAATTCGCGTTGTATTTACCCACAGGGTAGTTATTTACATTATTTGATGAGTCCGCGCCGAGGTGATAAAACTGTGGGTTTTACGGAGAATGTGGGGTTCCTTGGGAAATCAGCTCGATGTCCTTTTGTTTGAATGTTTGGTTCGTCTTTAGTACCTCATTGCCATTTTTTCAAGTATGTTAAATATACTATTATTGCAACTAAATTAGATTTTAAGCTACAAAATTACAGTAAGTAATATTTGTATGAGAATGATATTTTTTAAACGCCGGAGGGACATAACGTCGGTGTTACTGCAAAACCGAGTAAGTAACATTTTCAATAAGGAGCAAAATGCACCGTTTTAATAAGCCAGTAAGGTTTATTTTGCTCTATCATAAATTTGTTAGTTACGCGGCTTTGCAGTATCACCGACGATAAGTCCCTCCGGCGTTTAAAGTCCAGAAAGGACAATGTCAGAATCTTGAAATGTCCTTGGCGTGTAATTTCACGGTCTTAGAACGTCATCGGCGGTGGCGGCGGCGGTGATTATAGAAAAAATTAAAAAGAAAACATTCAGTTCACGTTAGTAAGTGGTTCCTATTTTTTATTGAAGACAATTATTTTCGTTCTAGGACACACTTGTCACTATTGTGGGAAATTCTAGTAATTTAAGAAAATAAGGAAAAATATAGTTGTCTTGACAGAGTTGTTTATTCAAGTGAATATTTTTAAAAATGTTCTTAACACATGACAGGATAATAAGATTACCAACTAGCCAGTAATTACAACAGCCCCCCTTAATCGAAATTATCGTTAAAGACAATAAAAAGTAGTTTAGTAACAAATAAAACAACACAACAAGGGTTATAAAAAATTACTAGACAAGGAAAAATAAATTATGTCAAGGGCACTAATCCTATGCTAGCTGCACATCTTTTATTTGCTACAGAACCAAGTGGTTTTGTTAATATATCTGCATGCATCTTTGAACTCTCTAAATATTCTAAAGATATAACATTATTAGACAATTTTTCGTGAATAAAGTGATAACGGGTATCTATGTGCTTAGACCTGTTATGGTGCACGGGATTGTGCACAAGGCTAATGACACTCTGGCTGTCTGATAGTAATTTCATAAAGTTCGACTTACCAGTAATTTCCGATATAAATCGTCGTAAGTAGCATGCTTTCTTTGTAGCTGTCGCAAGAGCCATATACTCAGCTTCTGTTGATGAAAGAGCTACGGTGGGTTGTTTTTTCGACTCCCAGGCCACTGCTCCTCCAGCTAACTTAAAAACAAAGCCTGTGTACGACTTCCTATCTAAAGGACAATTTGCCCAGTCTGCATCCGCATATCCTCTTAAGGGTTCATTATTTTTCCTGTAAATCAGAGAATAGTTTAAAGTACCTTTAAGGTATTGCAAAATTCTTTTGGCTGCCTTCCAATGTTCCTTTCCAAAACATGTATTGAACTGACTGAGATAACTCACCGCATATGCGATATCAGGTCGCGTGTTAACTGCCAAATACATGAGACCTCCTATTAGATTTTGATACGGGAAGATCTCATTTGTCATATTGGGTTCTCGTTCTAATTTCTTCCCACATAAAGGAGTACTAACTGTCTTGCAGTTACTCATATTGAACTTTTCTAATATTTCCAATATATAATTTGATTGGCAAACTTCAATAGAATCATTTTTGCATTCTATCTGTAAGCCCAAATAAGTTTTTAACTGTCCGAGATCTTTTAAAGAAAAATATTTATTTAGATCATTTTTGACAATGTCAAAAGTCAATTTAGACTGAAAATAAACAATCAAATCATCGACAAAGACCCCGAGTATAACAAGTTCTCGATCAAAAAGTTTTGTATAAACACAAGGTTCGGAAGGAGTTCCTATAAAACCTATTTTTATAAGTGTTTCGTTTAACTTTTTAAACCATTGTCGAGGAGCCTGTTTTAAACCATAGAGTGATTTTCGAAGCAAGCAAACCTTATTTTCTTGACCTTTCGCTGTGAACCCAGAAGGTTGTTCCATGAACACTTCCTCTTCTAAATCTCCGTTCAGGAACACTGTGTCCACATCCAAGTGCCTCATTTTTAGGCCCATCTCCGCAGCTAATGCGAATAATGTGAAGAAGGGAAGAATGGCGAATAACTGGAGCGAACGTTTCGTCATAATCAACTCCTTTTACTTGATTAAAACCTTTGGCGACGAGTATTGCCTTATATCTGCTAATATTACCATAGGCATCTTTTTTCAGCTTGTATACCCATTTGCATGGTATAACTTTCTTATTTGGTCTATTTACCAATTTCCAAGTGTGAAGTTTCATAAGAGATTGATACTCATTTTCCATTGCTAGTTGCCATTTATCTGCATCTTCAGCATGAATAGCTTCGTAGTAGGTTATAGGTTCATTAGAATCACTTGATGAAACTTTATATGTAAGAAAATCTGGTGCTTTTCTACTTCTAGTTGGATATCTTGGCTCAATGTGTTGTACTGGTGCCTCCACTCTTACTGAGTCGATTTCATCATCTGGCTCTGTCGACAGAGGTAATTCAGGCTCGGAAGCTAAATCCTCAGCACAGTCAAAATATTGAGAAACTTCACCATCAGTTTCATCTTCGAAAATTATTGTTGAACTTGTTTGCACAGGTTCATCATTGTTTCGTTTTAAACTAGTAAACATATTTTCAAAAAAAATGGCATCTCGAGACTTAAATACTCTTCTCGGATTAACCACATCCCGAAAAATATAAGAATTCGGATCTTCTGAGTATCCAACGAACACAGCTTCTTCTGCCTTTAAATCCAATTTACTCCTAAGACATGACGGTATATGCACTAGTGCACGACATCCAAATACCTTTAAATGACTAAGGTCACTTCTGCGACCACACCATTTGTTATACGGTATTTGTCCATTTAAGGCTCTATGGGGAGATCTATTCTTCAGATATACTGCAACCCGAAATGCGTCCTCCCAATACGCTTTGGGAAGAGAACTTTCAGCCAACATTGACCTTGCCTTCTCTGTTATAGAACGATGAGTTCGTTCTGCAACTCCATTTTGTTGCGGGCTGTATGGCGTTGATGTTTGAAACTCGATACCTTTTGAAGAGAGATAACTTACAAACTCGGTATTAACATACTCTTTTCCTCCATCTGTTCTAATAGCCTTAATTTGAGCATTCAACTGTTTTTCCACAAGTGTTTGGAATAAAACAAATTTATCTTTTACTTCCGTCTTAGAAGCAATAAAATAAGCAAATATTTTACGTGTAAAATCATCGATGAAAATTAAAACATACTTATTTCCTTGAAAAGAAGATGTAGACATAGGTCCACAAAGATCACTATGGATCCGCTCTAAAGGTGAAGTTGCTTTTATATAAGCTATTTTTTTAAATGGTTTTCTAGCTTGTTTGCCCTCCACGCAAGAGATACAACTACTTTTATCTATTTCGGTAAAGTTTACACCCACCTGGTGATTCTTTAACTGCATCATACCTAAACGACATACGAGGGGTGATCCATAAGTTTTGAGAATCAGTATGAACCATGCACATAATGATATTCTTTTAATGTGGAATATACCATGGCACTTATCAAACTTAAATTAGAGAAAAAAAAAAACTATATTGTTCATTTGTTTTTCTGTGATAACTAAACAAAAAACATCTGTATGAATAATTTTACAAGACGGTAAAATAAGAGTTAGTTTTGTAATAATTTGGAGCGGTGTGAAAAAACTTCTGGTACACTAATAAAAAATATTGTTTTTGAAAATGAAACCTTGATTTATCATTATGATTTAAACGATAAATAAGTTATCATTGCAGTGGATTTTTTATCTCCAGCTCTGTCACCAAAACTTAGGGTGGTTTTTTCGGCCTCGCTCAGGATTATTGAGGCCTACAAATAAATACTTTGACATTAGTTTTTAGCAATTGTGTTTAAATAATTTAAGAGAGTTATATAACATTATTCTATCATAGTTATGGGATAATATTAAAAAAAAACTCAAGAAAAAAAAAAACGAATTTGTGGCAGGAAATGTGCTTCAGAGCCTTCTAATTCACAAGGGTGCTGCTCATCGACCAAAAATCAGAACTGAGAACCGCTCTCCCCGTTATTAAGCCCTAACTTTCGACTACTACTTCTCACTAATAACAACTACATAAAAATCACGAGCTGATGTTGAGTTAGTGAACGTACAAAATTTGACCATTTTGACCTCGTAAAGTAAAATTATTTTTATAGTGGTAAAATAAAACAATTGAATGACGTTAATAAGTGTTTGGAAATATAGAAAGTGTGCTTATTTCAATCAAAATATAACGATTTACATATCTCCCATTTTTAATACCGATTATCAAAACTTTTGGATCACCCCTCGTAAGTGCCCTAACCGCTTGTGCCATAGTTGGTACCTATTCAGACAGTCAGAGTGCACATCATGTATTACATAGTTTTTAGCCTCATCACGGGGAATATTAGTAGTACAATCGAGTGCGTACAGTCCACCACAGGCCGAAGCATGAAGTACCGAATCACCTGTAAAAGAGAAAGTATCATTCTTATAAAAAGTACAACCATTCATATCAAAAACGCAAACAAAACCTTTTTCTATAGCTTTCTGTACAGATATCAAATTTACATTTAAATTGGGTACAAAAGCAACATCATTTATAGAATCTACAATTTTATTTGGCGTGTTTATAGAAATATTACCAATTCCACAACACTTAATCTGATCTCCATTTGCTACGGTTACACTACCAGTGTCAAATAATGAAAAAGTTTGAAACCAGTCGCGTCTAGAACTCATGTGTTTTGTAGCTCCAGAATCTACATACCATATATCCTTAGAACTTCCAGAAGTATTCAATGCAGTAAATGAACTGACGTCATTATTCACCGTATTGGCCTTATCCTTCTTATTTTTTAAAGGGCAGTCAGGACTTTTGTGTCCAGGAACTTTGCAGTCATAACACACAATATCTTTCTTCTTAGATTTTGATTTTAATCGTGTTTGAAGAACTGTATCTACTGGATGAGCCATGTTTTTCTTGGACAATTCATTCAGTAATCTAGTCTTCACTAAATCCGTAGTTACTGGTATATTGCAGTTTTCTAATGCCATGATGAGGGGCTCATAATTAGACGTAAGTCCCCCGAGAATTATAGCGGCTATGGACGTGTCTTCAATAATTTTATCAATATCCGCTAGATCCTGAGCAGTAGACAGAACTGCATTTATATACTTTTCAATATCATCAAAATCGGATAAATTCAATCTATATAATTTGCGTTCTAATGACAATCTACGTCCCATTCCTTTATCTTCGTACGCCTTTTGCAAAGATGTCCAAGCTTCGGCAGCAGTTGTCGCACATCGCACGTGAAGAATAGCTCCACCGTCGACTGTTAAGCATATCTTTGCAAGAGCTCTACTGTCGTTCTTAGATTTCTGACATGCAGGAGTCGTATCTCCTTCAGGATAACCGACTATTGTATACCACAACTCCTCATGCAAAAGATAGTTTCGCATCTTAAACTTCCATGTCGGATAGCCATCTCTATTATGTAGGCTGAAGGTAGGCATGGAAAAAGACTTACTTGAACGTGAAGATGAAGAATCTCCATTTCCTTGTAAATGTGACATTTTCTCAAGTAATATTTTTTAACTATTCTTCACATTCACAAAAAATTAACAACTTTCCTATTATGTGACAATTATTCTATTATTTTCTTTTAATCTCGTGCTGATAACGTGTGGGAAATTCTAGTAATTTAAGAAAATAAGGAAAAATATAGTTGTCTTGACAGAGTTGTTTATTCAAGTGAATATTTTTTAAAATGTTCTTAACACATGACAGGATAATAAGATTACCAACTAGCCAGTAATTACAACAACTATCATCCAGAGGGTTTCTGTGAAAAAAAGGTATTTTTCCTCCTAACCGCCAACTGATATTTAATTATTGCTTACCATCGTCATTTAAAAAATGATTTAAATTTCTATGTTTGTCTCCTTGCATACTCTTAGCAGGAAATGACTTAAAGTGAGTCAATATGAAACCACTCTTTAAAAACCATTACTAGATTTAGGAACCTCTAATAAAATCCCTGTTCACGCTTGGATGTTATTTATTCACTATTTGTTTTAACTGTGCAAGCGCAAGATGTTTTTTATTACACGTCACTTTTTGCACGCCATTTTTGTGAACATAAAACATGTGTTTGCTTTCGTATATTTTATTTCGATAGCCAACACTGAGTATCTGGTAAAACCAGGACATGTGGCCAAATTAAATCTATGATATTTAATTCATATACAAGATGACTGTGGGGTCATTACTTAATTTTTCCAACTCAGTTAATGATTGAGGTTCTGTTAGTATACACCTTTTTGAAGCAATTAAAGTTTAGTATTTTATTAAAATAATATATTTTCAAGTTAAAACCTATTTAAAAATCAACCAATCAGACGAGTAACAAAATAAGTACCTATGTGTAGGGTGGTAATGATCCTGAATAAAAAGAATTCATTTATTTATTTTTTAATATAAAAAAGTAAATTATTTTAACGCTTTTAAATGTATTACTTTGTGTTCCTAATGGTGTTGTGAGTTTTAGTTGATTGTGTTGCTACACGACCCCACAGTCACACTGTAGATTTAGTCTCCATCTCTAAAAAAATGAAGAAAGCATTTATGTAAATCATCACACTTAAAGTAACAATACTTACTGACGGTGACAATTGTTGTCAAATAGTCTCAAAACGGCAGGTGGCAAATGTTAATGGATAACGACGACGAATAATTACGTACATTGACCTTTACTGTATGGTGCCCTATTACTCAAGGAAAAGGTTTACAATCCATGATGCCGGCGTCAATGGCATGGTTAGCCAATGTATGAAATATTTTGTCGCATAGTCGCTTCATAAAATTAAGGGGGCATGAAATATATTTTTTCAACGTTTTTTTAATTTGAAAAACTTTGAAACATACACGCGTTCAATTTTGTATGATAAGACCTATCACGGTTATTGCCTGAAGTCGCATGCTAAATTAACTTGTTTTTTTTTTGTATTTTTCTAACCTGTTAAAATAATTACGTAAATTTACTATCAAAACCGATTGAAGCCTTAAGAAAGACTTGCTACCACAAATTACCTTATTTTACAAAAATATAATTAAACAAAGTGATATAAAGTAATAAGTACTTAACATAACTTTAGTTAAAACTAGTTCCTCCTTGAACTTAAATCCTAAAAAAAAAAACTTTGAAAATACGAGTAGCCACAACTTAAACCGCATAGCCAAAACTGGGAATTTCACGCTTCAACCCCAACTTAGCCAACAAGGCATCTACATATATCGGTAACCACACGTTCCGTTCCAGGGGTCGTCAACTATTCGGCACTTAGCGAACTCCGAGTTCTCAACCCGTGATCGGGAATCGATAAGGAAAATCGCCCAAGTTCTTAGAATTGTAATCTGCATTTTCTGGTTTCTAGAACAGCATTTTAAGTTTGTTGACTTTTCAAAGTTAAATTAATATTGGTATTAAAACACGCGAAATACTGCAAAAGTAAAAGTTAGTGAAGATGGTTTTATTGATGGTTAGTTCTGCAACATAGATTTAAATTTAGAGGTGGGTTTTCCTTGTGCAGGATCGGTCTGGAATGCTACCACCATCTTATCCATTAAACTTCCGTCAAGCAGCAGTTGTGGCTGGTTTGTTGAATAATTAGACAACTGGTGAAATTATAGAGGCATTCCGTCTTAGTCCTCAGGGTTGGCAAAGAATTTGCTGTCAAGATTGAAGTCTTAAAAATGCAAATGTTAATGGGTCACATGTCCCACTTACCATCAGGTGGTCGTGTGTTAATTTGCATTGCCTATAATGCCTTTGCTATGAAAAAAAGGAATTGAAATTTACTGCTAGCCCTAACTTAACTCAGGGTGCCACAGTACAGTTGCCGGCGTCGGCGTATTGTAACAAGGCAAAAGAGGCGGGACGACTTAGATGCATTTCGAAACTATACCGCTTAGAGTCTTACCCTGTAGTTTTGAAAGGCATCTATTCCGATTTCCAACTTTATCTTGATTGCTAGGAACAGACAGTTGAATATCTGAGGGAGACGTCTTTACCTAGGTCACTAGTATCACAGATATTATACAAAAACCGGGCAAGAACATGTCGGACCATGCTCAGTGTAGGGTTCCGAAGCCGTTACTACAGACATAAAATACCTCGCGACCAACTGAACTTTGCCGTTGAAAAACCGTTACCGTAAAACCTGGTAACTATGGTCCAGTACTTCAACTGTGGTCCAAGTCTAATTTCTTTAATTCCTCATGGATGACTTAATTATAAGCATTTTAAAACTTTAGTCAACAATAAATATCTATAAAAAAACACGTTTCCTTAACTAAAGATTATGGGAACTTGTACTTTTGGTCATTGATTTTGGACCATGGAAGATTTTGGACCATAGTTAACAGGTTTTACGGTATCCTTATACATCGACATAGGTCGCGGTCTGTTTACCAACACCCCAAATAAGTTTTCGTTTAAACCATTTATAACTCAAGAACCATTGAAGTCTTCTTTGTAGTGATAGTTTTCCTACTAAATTCATTTTATTTGCTTTCATTTACGATATTTAAAAAAAAAATAGCATTTGTACTTTTGCTGTAGGGGTGGGGGGGACACGTGACTCTAACAAAATTAGCACTTTAAAGCTTAATATTTCATAAACGGATACCTTAATCGAAAAATTGTGTCCACATACCCGCAATATTTTTAAAAGACCTATCCATTGACACCATACACAATAGGGTAGAAGAGGGGGAAAAAATACATCCCCACGTTACGTAAAGGAGGGTAGGTACACTAAAATATATTTTTTCAAAATTTTATTTTATTACTTTGTTGGCGTGACTAATATGTTTATTTATGACAAATTAAAGCTTTTTAGGTCTAAGAGTCTCTGAGCTAGGCTGCGGACGAACGGACGGACGGACATGGCGAAACTAACAGGGTTCCTAGATTGTCTACGGAACCCTAAAAACATCTTCACATAACATGTAAGTACATTCGAGGAAATGTCTCCTCGTACCACCGTAGAACTTGTCGCAACGTCACTGTTCAGTCATCTGACGTTTGATACGTCACGTCATTGTGACAGTGTTATACGGTGATACGGGAATACAATTCTCCGACTGTATAAGTAAAAACACGATGTGAAATAATGAACAATTAATTGAAATAAATGTTTTGTATTCTAGTTATTCTATTTTACAAATACTAGCTCATCTCTTTTGTTCTAGAAATAATATTCCTTACTTAATGCAAACTGCTTAAGTCTTGAATTTAGTTTATTCTTCTGAATTTCTAGAAAATTGAAACTAGAGTCTGTTCTTAGTAAGACTGTAACGAAATTCTATCCATTTAATAATTTCCAATTGCATGACGATATCAAATGCCAAGATAGAAAAGAAAATTATTTCAGAGGAAACATTATAGCTGAACTTTTGCTGCACTTTAAGCTTAAAAGTGTAGTTAACCTCTTTATAGTACATTAAAGCTCATTTTGTTGTCTGTTAACCCAGTTCGTTGAACATTTCGTTCGTTTCTAGTTAATTATTTTGCCCATTTCGAGAGCTCTTATTTCTAGATAACGAGTTTATTAGTCTCAAAATTTCTTTGATTTTAATATAATAATATGTCATTATAATTGTATTCAAACATTTTTAACAATTTAATGTACCAATTAGGATGTTAATGTTTCACTAAATGCCAGAACTGATATCCGGAATGACCGCAACCATAGTAATAACACTAATAACAATGCTATAGTAATTATTATGATCTATGAGTGAACTGGGATTATTCTGGATCAACGAACTAAAATGTCGACAAAGCCTAAAAGCGTGTTATTACACTGCCAAAACTAAAATGGCGTCGGCTTGCAACTCGGATCTACTCAGCCGTAACGGATAAATTTACATTTCCATGGAAAGGCGCTTCGTCCGAATTGTGCCGTGTTATTTACCGTAAAACATTAAAACGGCTATTGTGTCTGCAATAACGGGCAGTTAAAATAGTTTGCTTTAGTATCTGGCAACAACTTTATTATGGTTTTCAATGGACATTGAACAACTTCCCCGTGTGGTTGCCGGGTTAGAAAAGTGCCACTCCATGTCTTCCCATGGATGTCGTAAGAGGCGACTAAGGGAATATAGGCTTCTAGTACTGTTAGGCGATGGGCTTGCAACCTGTCACTAATATACTGGTAAACACCTTAGCCTATTTGTGCAAATTGTGGTTACTGAATTATCAGAAACTTTTTAAAGTTGTAATTCTGTAGCTCTGCCTAGCCCAATCTGGGATTACAGGCGTGAAGGTATGTATGTATGTATTGAACAACTTGTGGCACCTGCCGTGGTTGAAGGGGTAAAATTTTATAATCTACGGTTTTTAATGACGTGGAGAAAGCAAACAAGCATATATACTACTTTATAATAAGAGCCATAAACCCTTGCAATCTTAAGATTTCAATCCTTAAGACTAACTGCCGCACTCAGAGACGTCAATTAAATTTAATGCTTGACTAACGTTGATGCTGTCACTTTCTTTGCTATAGCAATAGAATAAGGCAACACGTCACTAAGAAATCATTAAATTTAATTGATGTCTCTGAGTGCGGCAGTAAGATAGATTAAAATGTATTTACGTAGTTGACGTAGGCTCTTGACGGGACCGTCTGACATCTTACGTCAAACCAATACATTTTTGACCACGATAACAAGCGCCAAACTGCATCTTATATAGGGTCTCTGTTCTGTCAGTGTCTTATAAATAAAATGCTTCATAAAAAAAGACTTCTTATCATAATTATTCAATGGAAGGTCTTATATTAAGAGGGTTTCTGTCCATCCTCAGACGTGGCGTTATACGGGGCTAATTCCGTTCACGAGAAACCTCATAATTCCGAGCTCGTATTTCGGGTCTCGGCGAGACGGATGGTATCATGCTGTATGCGCCCAGTGGCACGTGTATCATTGGTATGGCGTAATGAGACGCAACGTTTATAGGCTGCCCATGTTTCTAACTTATTTATTTAGTTGGTACTGCAATGCTTCTATAGCTAATATATTTTTTTTACAAATAAAAGACATTACTAAGAGTATTTTTCGTTGTACATACCTGTGCTAACTTGGGGCACGTTTTAGGCATTTCATATCGATAAAAAAGATGTCGATATACATGTACACATTGAACATTTTCGATTAAGTACTATAAAAAGGTTCGATATCATATTATTATCTGATATGATAGTCTGTCAGTGCTATTCATTATAATTAATTCATTAATATTCCGCTACGATTGTTACGAAGTCCAAAATTATCATGCCGCCCACGAAAAACCCACGCCCACGTGAATATTTCATTAACTCATAGATTAGTGAATATCCTGACATACAACTATATGACTCATAGTTATTTTGCCTTAAATACAATATCTGTTTTGACACGCTTCAAATCGACTTTGAGTCATAAATATTTTAATAATGCCCCGTTGACTTTGAGGGAACGGTCAGTAATTTAAAGTGGATATTTTCACCTAGATGGTAATCCTTAATACCGACGAATATGAAAAAATATGAATTTTATATTATGAAAACTTTTTAAAAATAAACAAATAAATACTTGTTTATTTTTATTTAAATTGTTTTAATCGCAAAAGTAAGAAAAAATAAATGATATCTTTATCTATTTTCGTCCGTTTTTTGTCAGTGTGGGCTCGTTTTTAGGTTAACATTTTGTATCGTCATGTCATTTTGCACACGTCAGTCTGTATTAGGGGTTTGTGCCATAGAAAGATTCTGTAAAGCTATACAAGTACACATTTTCAAATGATTAGGGCGATTCATAAATATGACGCCTGGTTTTTTGTCTTTATGAAGTTGTCTCGTACCGTCATGTTTTTTTTTTATTCAATTTTCGCGTGGGATTAAAAAAACAAATAAAGAAATAGACTGAAAGACTAAAGGCATGTACAGAGACAAACATATCCCATTAAGGATCTCTTCTACCTAATCTACCGCATTTTTCTCTTACACGTTATACCTATTGTATAAATGTTAGATGTTGAATTAATAAATAAACAAATATCTTGGCTACTTGCAGCATATAACCGTCTTAGTTACTCCCGCTGACAGGTCACGCATTCTGCTGACAACTGAGAAGGTGATAAAGTGAATCAGGCGTTATGACACGTGCCAATAAAGTTTGATTTCGAGCGTCCAGGAGTTCCAAAAATTCAATAGATATATTATAGCTTGAGCCCTATTGAGTGTATTTTTGTATATTACCTACGCTGAATAGATAAAAGCCCTCGACATAATGCGACAAAATGTATAAGATTGACGTAAGCTGATAACGGATCGCGTCACCCGCTTGTGCCAATTCCATACATTTAACGATTGAAAACAGAAACATTAGCAGCGTTGGCTTGGTCTGCAAACCTGCAAAATCCATTTTTAAGAATTTGCAGATTTTTGCTTTAAATATGTGGTTGCCGGGTTAGAATGGTACCACTCCATGTCTTCCCGTGGATGTTGTAAGAGGCGACTAAGGGAATAAAGGCTTGTAGTACTGTTAAGCGATGGGCTTGCAACCTGTCACTTATACTCTCGTAAACATCTTAGCCTATTTGCGCAAATTGTGGTTACTGAAATATGAGGATTTTTTTTAAGTTGCGGGTAATTCTGTCGCTCTGCCTAGCCCACTCTGGGATTACAGGCGCGAAGATATCTATGTATGTATGTACTTTAAATATTTGAGCGTTTTAGAGTGTAAGCCATAATCCTAAAAATGAATTTAGCAGGTTTGCACTCTAAGCCAACGTTGCTAGGCTGCAGAAAAAAACGAAGGGTTTATTTTTTTATCCAGAACGAGGAAACTTTGTCAGTTTCCAAAGGAATATCAAAAAACAAACTACGTGGACGAATCGGGCAATATACAAGTAGTAGGTACCTTAATTTGTATGTACCTATTTATGTAAACTCTTTATTGCACAAAGATATTAATATTACAATTAACATTAATATTAAACTAATGTACAAAGGCGAACTTATCCCTAAATGGGATCTCTTCCAGCTAACCTAGTTTGCACAAAAAATAACAAAAACAGATGATAATACTTATTTTAACTATGACGAACCTGCATCGTTTTAAAGTACTCTATAATTTTCCTAATGGTTCCAATCAATAACTAATCGAGTGTATTTCCAACCACACTCATGGACATTACATTTCTGGAAACCCATTATATGGCAACATGCTGTAGATATCGTGCCACTTCCCACGATTCGATGCAATCGATGAATTTCTTGAAATTGAAAAAATTATAATGTTCTAGCGGACCCGACAGACGTTGTCCTGCATGATATACCAAGCGATTAGAATAACCTAGATACCGACTGCAGCGCCATCTGCCGGGTTTATTTGTAAATCTAAACTTCGAATCCACTTGAACACACACAAAAAAAACATTGAAATCGGTTCAGCCGTTTAGGAGGAGTTCACTGTCAACACACGGACAGAAGAATTATATATATATATAAAGAAGAAGAAGATATGACGTATTCGTAAAGCTAGTTTTATATTCGCTCATCCAATAGAATAATGACATAATTGCATTTTTAGCATGCATGTTATGTAATTGTTCCACGCGATAGACCTGACCTTTAGAACACTTATGACGGTAAAATCTCAAAACCCAATTTTTTGCAATTATGTCATTATTCTATTGGATGAGCAATATTATGACGGCCGTAAAGCTAGGTACAGTAACGAGCTACTACAAGAGAATAGGCTCGCGAGCCGCGTACACATCACGACGTTACGTGCAACAGTAACAATTTGGATTGTTCATATTTTTTAAATTACTCCAATCTGAAAACCATTTTACCGAAATATTTATCTATATCGAATCTTTCGACAAAAGTATATTTGACCTTTGTTTGACTTTCGTTTTTGACTTGAAGCCCTCGTAGGTTTATCTTACGGGTTAGGCGAAAACCGTTTGAAACAGTGTTTTATTACACTATTTATTACAACCAGTATTTATCACCACATCAATCAGTATTTAACACCTTAGTCTAATTATGCAAAGTGTGGTTACAGAATTATCAACAAGGTTTTAGAGTTGCTGATAATTCCGTAGGTCTGCCTTCCCCACTTTGGGAATGAAGGCGTGAGTTTATGTATGCATGTAACATTTAATTGTTGTAATTTATTAGAAAATGCCAACCAAAATTTTAAATAATCATGCCATCCATAAAATATCTGCTAAATAAATAAAGATATTAAAACAAAACTATTGGGTCAAATGCAAAATTAATGAAATTGGTCTCTTAAAATTACCTATACTTTCGAATTAGAATGTAAATAAATAAATAAATAAATATCAGGGGACAATCTCACACCAATTGACCTAGTCCCAAACTAAGCTCTAGGCTTGTACTATGGGTACTAGACAACGATATAAATACTTATATAGAGAAATAAATACTTAAAAAAAAAAAAAAATGACAAAAAGTAATAACCATGAGTTATTTTTTTTGATCTATCCCAATTATAGCTCGCCAGTGAGTACCCGGCTTAAAGCTGGAACCCCACTGCTGTGTACCTAGATAGGCTACGCAACGTGGGTACATTTTTTCTGTAATGTAGGCAGATATTTCTACAGCGGCACACGACCGCGCTGCGCACAAAATGACGTCACTGATACACGCGTGGCTCGGTGTCTTATTAGCGGCCGTTACACGTAAAGTTCGGACCGCGGGAAACGCCACGCGCTGTTCCTAAATTTGTTCCGAACCGTAATTTTTTTACTTCGTGTAAAGGTCGTTATTAAGACACCTGGCCACGCGTGTATCAGTGACGTCATTTTGTACGCAGAGTGCTCGGCGACTGACATTCCGTCAGTAAAACGAGTGAACGAGCAAACGTGGCAAACCGGCGAGTTAACGTAGTCCCGTCAGAGCGTACAAAACATATTTTAGCGAGTGCATTCGCAATTAGGCTGCAGAGCTTCTGCCGAACGATCAAACGTAGAAAGGCACGCACGAATGCACGCGCTAAAATGTGTTTTGTACTCTCTGACGGGACTATTTAAACTCGCCGGTTCGTCACGTTCACTTGTTTGACCGAGCGAACGCCGTTTTTAAGAGAATAACACCCGTGCACTATGGTCCCGCTCATAGGTCATAAGTCCAAATAATCAACAATAGCCGAGCTATGATTTGTACTTCTCTGATAACACATTCATTACCAGCCTACTTAAAACTATAAATAGTTTTGAAGTAATCAGTCGGGATCATTGTTTTTCAGACCTCCGAAGTGAACACACTTAAACCGCGTAATTAGTCTTATCAATAGATCATTAAAGTGAAAGTTGTTTGTTGACGGATTTCTAAAAACTTGTTGTGATAAACTCTATTGAATCATCATAGAAATTAATGACAAAGGTATGTGTTTTAATAATAATATTTTTACTAGCTATTTTTACTATACATTTTATATTTATTTGAGAGCTACGAGACACCTAATTTTATAAAAATATTTAAATTGTTTGTGTATTACCATTGAGTTTTATCAATGACGCCATGCTGTACCATTAATAATTTTGATTGTTTAAAAAGCATATAAAAGTCTAGTTATTGTGCCAATAGTCATCTTCTGCTAGATTTTGCTAGATGTTTTATTAATTCGTCCTCTACGCTGTTCGTAGAAGATGCTACGATATTTGTCAATTTCTAATGTATTTTGTTTTCTTTCTAACAGGTTCTTTTTTGCAAGTTCAGTTTACAAGAATGCACATATTTGAACTATGGCATCTTGCTAAAGGATCACAGGTGGAAAAATATCGAGTTTTGGAAATGGTCCCGGAAGCTGAAAACGTTGAAATCGAAGTTCTAAGTAAACGCGTTAATGGCATAATCCAAAGGATCGCAGATTACTGGAAAAAAGCAGAAAGTAATAAATATGAACTAGTCAGAAAACATGAAAAATGGTTAAATGTCCTTGAAACTATAGATATAGCAAAGAATGAGTCGGTATCTGCGAGAGAAAATTAGTTTACTGGTCAAGAAATGACATCAAATCTCGGTCGACCGAAGAAAGATTTTGAGTCTTGCAGTAAACGAACTCAGCGAAGGAGATTAGTGGACCTCTCAAAAATTGATAACTCGGCCGTCAATGCTTTGATAAATACTTCGTCAACCTCAAGTTGTGGGCCAAATGATAGTCATAAATGTGAAGTGAATCCAAGTGAGATCCTATCGCTAATCACAGAAGCAAAATTAACAAAACACCAATACCTTTTAATTAAAGAGTTCATTAATAGTAAACAATATCCAGTTTTGCCTTCGTATCATAAGGTTTTAAAAGCCAAGAAACAGTGTTACCCTGAAAAATTAACTATTACTGAAAAAAGTGCCGAAGTAGAGTTACAAAATTTGTTGAACCACACGGTTAAAAGAATACTGGATTCTCAAAATATACTGTTATCAAGTATCGATCCCGAGACCATAGGTGATGTTATGTTAGTTGGTAAGTGGGGTTTTGACGGTAGTACCGGACACAGTGAGTATAACCAGTGCTTTTCCGATGACCCAATTTAGAAGATGGAAGTTTATTCGTCATAGTTGCAACAACAGGAGAAGAAACAATATTATGGAAGAATCCTCGCCCATCATCAACTAGGTACTGTCGCCCTATTCGCTTCCAATTTGCAAAAGAGACAAAACAATTATCTAAGAACGAAGAAGATTATTTTAAAAAGAATTAAAAAAATAAATTAGGTCTGATAGTGGACAAGCCGCGTAGCGGAGGAAGCGGCAACTCGAAGGATGGGAATACAGCACGTAGGTTTTTTGCTAACTCTGCCATTTCTGCTGAAATTACAGGAATTAAGCAAGAGCTTATTGATAGTTGTGGTACAATTCTTAACTGTCTCAATTCCGGTTACAAAATTAATTCTGAGAGATTTAAATCGTTTGCTTTAGACACGGCTCGACAGCTTGTTGAGGAATATCCGTGGTACAATTTGCCAGCGTCCATTCACAAAGTTCTGATTCATGGGTCTGAAGTAATCGATCAGTTCGATCACATGATGGTATCCATAGGAGAACTATCAGAAGAAGCTGCCGAAGCTACAAATAAAAATAAAAAAGCGTTTCGGCTCAACAATACTAGAAAAATGTCACGTGTTGCGACGAATACCGATGTTTAAAATCGACTTTTATTAAATTCTGACCCACTAGTTACGGGTCTTAGAAAGCTTCCTAGGAAAAAAAAGTGTTTCATCTAAATCTGTCATTAGTTTATTACATTATTGCTAAGCTCATTAAAGTTTCACTAATGAGTGTTAGATAGTTTAATTATAGTATTTTTAAGATAACAACTCTTTACGTGCGGTTCATTCTACTGCATGAATTGCACATAACGAAAAAACTTAGTAAATATGTTTGCGTTCAATATAAGTTGTTTTTTTTTAAATTAAATAGTATTAAGGTATTGTTTATTATATTTTTAAGTGAAAACATGTTACTTACTATTTATAAGTGTTAATTATACAGTATTGAAATATAGTGAATTTTGAAACGTTTTTAATTGTTTTTTTTTATTATTATTCAATAATATATACACATAAAATTAATTGTAAGTCCTTTATTTTATCAAATAAATTCATAATTAACAACAATATATGCATTTCTTCCCAATAATGTTGGAAGTTTTGGACAAATCGACTTATGACACTCTCTCCATACACGCTGAACCACAGTGCCGTGCTCCGAAAGTGTCGCACACGCACACGCCAACGCGCATGGCAGGCGAAACCACACTGTTATGCACGAATGCCGATTAAGCCCGATTTACATAGGTCAAGGACAGTGACAAGCACATTGTCAAGGACAGTTGAGTGAAAAATTTAAAGATTCTATTTGGATCCACTGGCAACCCACTGTCCAATGGGTTTACACTACTGTACTGTCCACTGTCATTGAGCAATATGAATCAGCTTACGTCAATCCTATACATTTTGTCAATTTTCGAAAATAAACCAATGTCACTTACTTAGCGTAAGACCGTCTTGTCCCAAACTAAGCACTAGACTTCTATAGATACTATTCAATAATAGACATTCTTATACTTATACAGTTATAGACATAATCATCAAAACCTCAAACACTACTCACGCTCACCAAACAAATACTTGCCCTTACCTGAAGCCAAACCCAGGACCGCTAGCTTCGTAAGCAAGGTCACTATCAACTAGGTTAACCGCGTCGTTAAACTACTTGATTTTTAGTACACTAACCCTATCCTGCAAAGTCAAATGAAGGTCTCCTCTACATGCACACATGGATTGAAAACATAATAAAAAATGGCGTTCAGTTAAATTCTCGTTTCACCAAACGACGTTTTCGAAGCACAAAGCCCACCGCGGTGACTAAAGCGTATCTAAAAAATAAGATTTAAAAAATACAAAGTTATTAAGATATCGAAAACGCCGCTGTGTCCGATCGATTTTGGATTAAACTGTTGCAAACTTAACTCCGTCATTCGACAAAGAGTTATAACATCTTTATTTAGCTCAGTATAAAGTTCAATTTTCTTTATAATTTAAAGAGACTAAGGACTAGGTATTTTTTGGTATCGCCAAGGATATTTTGAGAGGAGTTTATGGCGGAGATAAGTTGCTGGTAAAAAAGTGACGGACCCTTTTCTCGGGATTGAGTGATGGAACAATCTGATACTTACTTTATGTTACTTAAGAGATTTGCGGAATATAATGTACATTACGTACGTACGTACGTACCTACACGTCTTCATTCCCAGAGTGGGGTAGGCAGAGCTACAGAATTACCAAAAACTCCAAAAGCTTGTTGATAACTCTGTAACCACAATTTGCACAATTAGGCTAAGATGTTTAACAGTGTATATTACTGACAGGTGGCAAGCCCATCGCCTAACAGTACTACAAGCCTATATTCCCTTAGACGCCTCTTACGACTTCCACGGGAAGACATGGAGTGGCACAATTCTAAGCCGGCAACCACACGGCAAATGTACATTTACATCGTCTAATTGTGAAGGTCAACTAAAATATTTATAAACTAGAGGACGCCCGCGGCTTCTCACGCGTAGAATTAGTTTCCAGCTACTCCCCCTATTTCCTCCCGTTGGGGGTTGATTTTTGGGAAATCCTTTCTTGATGAAACCCTAGAACTCATAAGAAACCTACGTCCTAATTTGTAATATGTAGTCCCAGTGATTTGGGCTGTGCAATGATGTATCAGTCAGTTTCATGTTTTATATATTTAGAAAGATTATGTATAACTAACTGTGCTTCTGTTTAGTCTACCAGAGTAACTACTCTTTGACCAAACAATTCTGCCGTGCTACGGAAAAAAGGCACATCTGTTATATGAATTGTATTGCATTTCCAACCTTATTATAACCCATGAGAGTTTAATATGCTTCTATGAATTAATTGCACTTGTGCCTTTTCTCCGTATGAGGGCAGAATTTGTCCTTGCGTGTGTTTTTATTTTTTTATTTTATTATGGCTTAGGAAGGCGAACCAGCCCACAGGCCACCTGATGGTAAGTGGAAACTGTGACCCATAGACATTCGCATTCGCAAGACTGCAAATGCACTGCCAACCATGAGGACTAAGATGTCTCGACATTAATGAAAACAAGGATTTAAAGCCATCGATTAAGTAAAAACATATATGTTAAGTTCTATAACTATGAAATAAATAAAAACACACGATAAAGACGACATTTGGTTTTAGAACTGTCGTCTATTAAACGGCCCCATTTATTTTCATATAATCTAGCTAAGAAACATTTTTGATTAAAGTAGATTTTTTAAAAAGGTCAAAAGAACTTGCGTCCTAATCGGTTCATTTGTTTGAACGCAAAAATTCCATAAACAGACGGACGGGAAAACAAACATACACGTCAAACTTATAGAACTCCTCTTTTTATGTTAAAAACAAAACCTCTTATTCATAGACATGCAATAAATAAAGTAGGTATGCTTGAAATATGCTCAGTTCATATATGTTATTATGACATTTGAATTTTACTGAAAGAACAAAAAATACATTAACTAAAATAGGTTTGTTGTGCGTTTATGAATAAGAGGGAACGATTTTTAAGAAGGTATTGCACCCAATTCCATAAAGTTCTTAATAATTATGTGTAAGCTGTATTATTTAACGACAAGTAATTCGTACTCGTCCTTAAAAAACTTTCTCAATTTGATCATACAAACAATTATTTTATAAAAAATTGGCACAGTAGTTGACTCCTTGACTATGAAATTTTATAAGAAAAAAAGTATTGTGACGATTAATATTTTTTTCAATTTCGAAATAAAGTCTACGATCTTGCGTATTTTCTAAAGTGTTTCGTTTCAAGAGAAGGTAGAGGTACTCTTAAAACCAAAAATGAAACAATTGCACCCATTATGATTTTGTAAACTTGAATTTGCTATGCATGACGAGTAAAGAACAATAGTAAAAATCCAAAAAGACGTAATTTAAGCTTAAACTTGCCTTATAGAGTAGATACTAGCTTCTACGTCCGCGTAGAATTCAACTATTGTTATTCCCACGGGAACTTTTAAATTTTCCGGGATAGAAACAATCTTATGTCCTATTCCAGGACCTAACTTGCAGTAATTGCAGCAATTTTAAACACAGACGAACTTCCGTTTTTTTTCTAAGAAGGATCCGAAGACGACAAGTTCCTTACAAAATATTTAAAAATAAATAAGGTCGTATCTTAAAAAAACATGCACAAATTTCCTTCTTAACGCGATGGCGTTCTAGTGTTTATTAGAACAGTGTCATATTTTTAGTTGCGTCACTCTTCTCCGTGAATAAGCATAGTCCAGACGGAGCTTTGTTCAGAAAGATCTATTTTTGCCGGGAAATGTTAATGAGCACAAAAACACAAAGCAACCGGAAAGAAAATATGAAGAGCTAGAGCTTTGAAAAAGTTCTTTGATAGTAGAGCTAAGTGTACTATTTTATTTTTCGCCCAAAAAAAGAATCAGACGCTTTCAATTGGCACTATTAAACTCATTCTTGCATAGTTAAAAGTTTAGTTTAGTTTAGTAGTTGTATATACCCTAGTATTAAAGTATTATGTGCACTTACATTATTTTAAAGGTAAACAACTTAAGTAAAGTCTCTCTTGCATGTAGTTTGTGTATGTAGTTTGTGTAAACTTACGAGTACATGAATTTAAAGTCAAATTTCAAATATAGGGTTTGGAAAGGTCTATAAAGATTGTGTTCCAACTACACGGAAGAGGGTCTTTCACTTCAGTTTTTTACCCATTTTTACTAGTGCAGAGTACAGTCAACAGCATAAATAAGTGATCATTTATGTACCTTGTCGCTTTCAATCGTTTCACTATTTTGTATAGCATTTCAAACATAACGTTAAAGTGACAAGGTACATAAATGATCACTTATTTACTTATGCTGTTGACTGTACACCGAGTTATCAGTATATTTTACTTTCAAAATAATATATATATACGTCATCATAACCCCCTCGCTCGCAAAAAAGTGCTGGAGTTTATTCGGACCTTGAATTTTCAACCTTATGAATATTGTCAATGAAACACAGTTGTTACTTTAGCAACCACATTACTTTGGTCCTTATCATATTCTGGACCAAGTGGTTCAAGACAAAAACATGAAACCGCCAAATAAATTTGACTTTGAACTTTAGTTCTACAAGACTATGTAAAAACTGCTAAACATCAAAATTTTCAAAGCGTTTCACTACCCGCTTAGTCAAAGCCATGACCATGTTTTTTAAATCGCTCTTGACGTCTAGGTCGTTTTTGCAGTCACTTGAATGCCCGCAGTACACTTAGTCTTTCCACAGATGTTTGACTTTACTTTTTTATTTATTTTTCATTTAAATTGTTTCTATCATCATCATGTCAGCCGGAAGACAATACAATACAATACAATACAATACAAATACTCTTTATTGAACACCAAAAGAAAACAAAACACGGAACAGTACATTTTAACTATAGGTATACAATAGGCGGTCTTACCGCTAAATAGCGATCTCTTCCAGACAACCTTGGACAGAGAAACAATAAAAACCAAAATACATGGCAGGCGGTGTAAACTAAATTATTCAGAACTCAAACTAAACTACAAGAAACACTTCTGTTATTGTAAAAACTACTTACACAAATATGAACTACATATAAATATAACATACACAAAGTGAATTAGTTAATAAATACATACTAAATACCTAAATACACAGTATTATACAACTATAAAATACCACTATGCCACTGCCACCACATAGCTGCTGCTGCTGGACATAGGCCTCCCCCAAGGCTCTCCAATCAGACCGGTCTTGTGCTTTACGCATTCACCGCGTTCCCGTGGCGTCTGCGGACCGGGAGACGAGCTGTAGGTAGGCCTCCAACAAGACGGAGTGACGACCTTGTAAGGATCGCGGGAACGCGGTGGATTGTTTCTATGTTATTTTTAATTTCTTATGCCTGACTCGGCTGAAAATATCTTGGGAAGCTACGTTTACCACGTATAAGATCCGTATTATTTGCTAGAATAAGCATTGCCATTCGAGGTGGCAATGCTGCTAGCATTTTAGGAACAATGCAAAATGGTAGCGGTTTGTTAGATTAGTGTAGTTTTAAGTAAGTTCGTAAGTTTATTCGTTTGTTTTCGTTTTTTTTTTAATTTGCTATATTAATGTGAACTTGTAAATGAACAATTCATTCATTAATTCATAAAAAAACTATGCTACTGCTTATTGTAAATGCGAAAGTTTATGACTGTCCGTCAGTATGTTTATAACTGCTTCATTCTTATACGGCTGGATGAATTTGGATGCAATTTATATTGGAAAATAAAAGCTACCATTAATTCCGACAAAAGAACACATTGGGATAGTGTAGGATTAATATAAAGTAAGTAAGATTCTTGTAGCCATCACGACAAACCCTGCACAAGGTTCTACCACCACTATCCTGCCGTATTATTAAATAAGGCCGTTAATAAGTTATAACTGCAAAGTAGTATTAGCAAAGAAGTATTCTATACTCTATTGGTAAACGCGTTTGATTTAAAATGCTAATACTATATCTGTTGTATTACGCTTCTTTGGAAGATAGAACTACCGTTTGTGGCCACTGCTCCTTATTTGGTCACTTAAGGTTGAAGTAAGTATCAAACAAACTGTAAATATTAAAAATAATATTCATAAATAGGTAAAACTGAAGATTAATATAAAGGGGTAATTATCCCAACCACATTTTTTAGCGGAGGACGTGATAATTGGGGTGTAAAGTACATTTATTGGAAAACTATTTATTTTCCAGAAAATCTTACACAAAGTACCATGTTGAGCCAAAGTTAAAATTGTTAATACCTTATCACGTTTATCGTAAAAAAAAAACAGTCCAAAATCAATTTTGGTGTCGTGTCCAGTACTTGTCCCATACACTGATATACCGTGGTACAAAGTTATTAAGCCTCAACTAGATTGATATTTTAGTTACCTCTATTCCCTATTAGTTAAGGAATTATAAAATATTACAATTTTTGCATTTGCAAATAAAAGAAACTGGGAATAGTGTAAATAAAACTGTCCTTGCGAAATAGTCAATTTTGGTAATGAATATTAAAATTGATTTTGTGATCGAACGAAAAGTGATTAAACAAACAAATATGGCGTCAGTCGTTCGTTCAGTTCCAGCGATAGATTAGATGGTGAAAGATTTATACCGTCTTGCTGCATCTTCCCTCTAAGTACATAAGTATCTAATTTTGGTGGTACGACATACATTTTTATAATTATGATAATTTAGATAACTTGTTATTTTGCAAAAAAAACAATTGTGTTTAAGTTATTTTGAGTATGTTAATGGTGTTTTTATAACTACATGAAGTTAAATTTGTAAAAAACTAAAATATTCACGTTAAATAAAATAAAAAAGTACAAGTTCTAATTTTGGTGATACAATTTTGGTGGCTTTTCCTAAGACACCAAAATTGTCAAAATTCCTTGTTCCACCAAAATTATATAAACGCCAAACAATAACTATTTATTATATTTAAAAAAATAAGTTGTTGGTTTTAAAAAATAACAAGAATGATTCCCTAACGATTATTATTTTAACTATCCCGATGTCATTATTGATCGTGTGTTTTTCTTAGAAAAGTAATTTTGGTGGATAATAGCAATTTTGGTGGTATATAATTAGTAAATTCGATATATCTTAAAACGACTTGGTTTAATGAAGGGCCATTTTAACACTGTTTTAATTATGACTAATGACGTCCCTTACACTTAAAATTGTGAACTCTACTGACAAAATAAAAAATACCACCTAAATTAGGATAATTTGACGCTTGTTGAAATTCACCCAAAGATACAATTATAAAAATAATTTCATAATTTCATAATGTTATTTGTTTCACTTACTTTAATGTTAGTATTACTTTATGAAAGCACTAAAAACTGCACCATCCATTTTTATCTGTAACAGGAGCTCTTAAAAGTTGGAGCTGATCCAATTCCTACGTACAGTTCAAAAAGTGTATATATTATTACGGCGGAGTCATAATGCTCTAAATGCGCTTGTGCCTCTTTCTGGATACGGCTTTTGGTATTTCCTGTTCTTTAGCATTATCAATCTCCAATATCATCATCATCATCATCATCATGTCAGCCGAAAGACGTCCACTGCTGGACAAAGGCCTCCCCCAAGGCTCTCCACTCAGACCGGTCTTGTGCTTTTCGCATCCACCGCTTTCCCGCGAACCTTACAAGGTCGTCACTCCATCTTGCAATCATCTCCATCTTCATCTCCAATATGCAGGTTACCATTAGCTATTATAGCTAGCAGCTGTTCATTGAAAGAAAGGTTAAGACTGCACCGAGCAAACGTCGATCGTCCAGTGGCGTGCTAAATACTATTATTGGCCTAGTTGGTAGTGACCCTGCCTACGAAGCTAGCGGTCCTGGGTTCAAATCCCGGTAATGGCAGATATTTGTGTGATGAGCGCGAATATTTGTTCCCGAGTCATGGATGTTTGTTGTCTAGTACCCATTGTAGCTTAATTTGGGACTAGATCAATTGGTGTGAAATTGCCCCTGATATTTATTTATTTATTGTGTTTTCTGATAAGATAAAAAATTTCCATGGAATTGGACGGTGTGTTTTTGTAGAGCAAGTAAAAACACTATTTATGGGATACGTAACAATCTTTGATAACAGTTATCCTTTGAGAAGTCAGCTTAGCGGGAAATGGTGGCCACTTTTTTTTCGTTAAGTTGATAAAGTGAAGGTCAATTATTGTTATTAAACTTTGTGATATATCCTATAAGTTGTGGTTTCATTTGTAGTACAAAAAAACACTGTCCGATTTCAAGAAAATACTTAAGTATATTAGAAAACTCAATAATAGTAATGAGGGCGCCACTGTACAGCCAGCTGCAGAGAAAAGAATACCCCCCCTCCTGGTAAGGATTGTTTTTTTTCGAAAACCTGTGGTTAGATTTAAATGATTTTGAGTTTATGTGTAGACAATAGTAAAATCTTCAATTCACCGAAAAATCATATAAATTTAACCACAGGTTTTTGAAAAAAATCGATCGTTACCAGGAGGGGGGATATCCTTTTCTCTGCAGCTGACTGTACATCCGGCGTGCGCTCGGCGCAGTCTTAAAGAAGTTGTGGCTAAATTAACAAGATGAGTATGAGTGTTCTAGCTAACCTAGCTCCATTGTATGTATTTCATTAAAGCAGTTTTATCAATGATTCTGTTCTTTTACTTGGATATTCTATACTAATTGCTCTTTTCAATAATTTTATCAATTTGTCTATCCTCTTGCATTTTTCATACTTACCAGAGCGTAGCGAGTGTGGTCTTGTAATATATGAAGCAAAATTTCATACGTCAGGACTACTCATAAAACATATAATTAATCTTTCAACTTGTACGCTGGCACGGGGGACCCGTAAACCGTTTACGACTTAACTTACTGATGTTTAACTGTCTGTCTGTTAACTTGACGATGCGATTCTACCCCGCGGTGTCGTTACGAAGGGCTTCAAGATGATTAATTCACAGGTTTGAAAGTTATATGAGGAAATTGGATTGGAGAAATAATGACGCAAGTAACAAAGAAAAAAATCACAAGGTAGACTTTTCATTTCTATCTGTTTCATTTGTCCCAATAGTCATATGTTAGAAATTCAGTTATACAAGGTTTTATTTAACTCACACTGGGCAGTAAAAACCATATCGTCTTTGACCTGTTATGGCATTGTTATGACGTCAGCCGCCATTACTGTCAAGTAAATAAGAGCTATCAAAACGTTTATAATACGATAACAGACCCAACCTAACCTAAAAAGTCATAATATTCCTTTTCCCTAGATCCACCAAAAATATTTCATCACCCAAAAACAATCCTTTCCAAAATAAATGAAATAACTCCATTTCAGTCGCAAAAACTACAAATAAACCCGGTAACTTTTTCATGTGTAATGTTAGACAGTAAACACAAATGTCCTGCCTGACCTTACCACTCAAGAAGCCTACGAAGGGCCCAGACCAAAGCCCTTGCGTTCATTTTATCACCCACCCAAATGTGAAGACATTCTTGGCGTTAAGTGTATGAAAGCCAGCCACAACAATAAAATCTAATAAGGGTCTGTATATAAATAAGTGCGAATTGACTGTCAGCGATATGGCATACTTTAATAACGCGGTCCTTAACAAGAATATTCTGGGTAGAGGCCACAACGCTTTGTAAAAGGAATTCCAGTAAGAAAAAATACCTTCTACAGAAAACATTATTAAATCTTTGCTTAGAAAAATCAGAGTCTTGTCGGAATCACTCTAAAAACAACAACTATATTTTATTTTCTATTTTCGAGCATACGAAAGTTAGGAAGCACAAAATTGCTACCATTGCGGGTGTTCCACAGGGGTCAATTCTTGGCCCATTGTCATTCTTATTACGTAGCTAATTTTTATAATAAGATTTTAAGTATGTGAGATGACACAAATGCAAGAACTTATCACTGACCTTAGTGTTCTGGGAAATCACTATTTTTCTGGTCTTTAAAACAGTTTCATGTAAATAGTATGATAATTATCCACATGGGTAATCGAATCGTTTATTAGAGATTCTAAAGAGTACGTACATAATAGAATTATCACCGTTACAATAGGTACAACAAAATATATTTTATGTTTCTGCCATACAGTGCATCCTTATGCGTCAACGTGATAAGTCGGTATCGATCGATGTTTCTGTTAAAAGCGTAAACACATTTATCACTCAGAAGTGATGCCTTTCATCAACATTTACACTGATCAAAATTTAATTTATGAGTTCAAAACCAACTAACTTGTGAAGTAAATTAATTTACAAAACCATACCTTGTCCTCTCTACAAAGTTATTATTTACTCTTCCAAAACCCAATAAAGCCTTCTTACCCCGCTCACGTCCGCAAGATGGCGCGGCGTATGCCATGAATATTCAGCTAAGGACTTTTAATTAACCCTGAAGGGGTCCTGAAACTATGGGATAATCCTGTTTGGGGGTACGAGTAATTGTTTCTGATACTCATACAGGTGTTTAAATGTAATCTGTTTAATAATGAAATGTTTTTTAAATAACGAGTTTGGTTTCATGAATATCCGTGTTTTGAGTTGTAGTAATGAAAGTTATTAATGGATGGTGCCTTAGAATGGAGGAGGTCGTCAATATATCTCATTCTCATCATTTGTCATCATCATCATCCTTCATCATCATCATCATCATCATAATTATCAGTATTAATCTTCATTTTTCTAAAGTTAATTTACACATCATTCAATTGATATTATTATATCAGGCGAAAAACGTTTTTTGCTGAGCTAAGACTTGGTTGCATATTATAATCAAGTTGCATTATATAAATCAAGACTTTCTCACTACATATGGACGTCCCCAACAGCTTACCACAAAGAAATACAGATCTAATGCATTCCCAATAAAATAAACAAAAGTCCTTAACCATTAGGCCTTATTAACAATCATAAAATTATAATCTTTAATAGGCTATGGGCCTTGTTTGCCGTTCCAAATGTAAGTAACTTCTATTACAAACATCGATAATGTACGATCTCAAGTGTAGAGCCGTTGTATTTGCCAAACCCTTCTGATTTCAAATTAGTTTATGTAAACGCTCGGGATTAATTTGATTCGTGTAAGTCAGTATTAACTGAAATTACTCTATAAAGTCTATTAAGAAGCTTTTAACATGAACGTTAATTTTGAATAAATAAAGATACTACGTACTGTAACGCTCCAATGGAAATAGGAACACTAACTGATCCTAGGACTGTGCCTAGGATAAACGTAGAAATTTTATACAAATAAAAAATAATTTGAAACCTAAAGATTGTTTATTTTATTAATTATAGGTGTCGAAAATAGATAAAAGTCGCGACAAAGATTAGTATAAAAAATATACAGAAGCAAGTTTGCGTGAAGTGACGATAATAAAAGATAAATACACAAATTTAGAGGATAGAATTGACGACAATGAAAGATAAACACACAAATTTAGAGGTTAGAAGTGACGACAATAAAAGATAAACACACAAATTTAGAGATTAGAGTATTTCAAGAATGATTTAAGATTCGTTGCCGAATATTGGCCGAAAAAGAACAAACGTTCATGGAGCTCGCGGGCTCTTTTAGAATTTGGAGAAAAAAATCCCTACCAAATTATTATTCAAAGGGGCCCTAAAAATATGCATATTTTTACGGATGAGAGTTCCAAGATGGGAATTGTAAATGCTTAAATCATTATCAAATTAAACCCGTACGCAAATATAAAAAAATATTGTTTCTTTTTAAAATAAAAAATAACTTCTATTGTTGCTTATCTTGAAAAAGGGTGAAGGTAAAGTCTCGCAGCCGAAGTCTCCGGAGTCACACGCGTTGGTACGACGCATGTAAGTACATGCGTTTCGCTATACGCGTGTGATAGCCCAATATATCGTCCGAAGCTGTTAAGTGGATTACTTCTTCAGGGGGTAGGTGGACCAGAATGAAAAGATCCAATAAGAAACGAACGACAAGACAAACAGAACGGGGCGTAGCGAGGAAAGTTCTTTACTGCTTAAGATCTTAATAAATAGTAACTTACCCGGATCAAGCCGGTATTATATGGTGCGAATACCACGAGGAAGCTCCTTCCTTTCGCTCAACAGATAAAGTGTTTATAGTGACCGTGCACCCAACTATGTGAACTAGATCACTGTTAAAACTGCAATTGATTAAATGTACAAAGACATTTCACAAAAATAAAAAATATAGTTATAAAATATCGGTTATGAGACTGAAGCACCAATGTCAAAAAAAACACTCTTCTTCTTCTTTTGCCCCCGCGGCGACTTGAACAGCTACTACCGCGGGGATATGGCGTTTCCACGTTAAGTGATTTCGCCAGTGTCAAGTATATATAAGTATATATCAATATAGCAATAAAACAATCCAATCTTCTCTAGGAAGATTGGGGGCAACGTTGTACGGTGATTTGTAGGTCAGAGGTCAAGATAGTTTTAACCTCTGCACCACTGCGAGTCCACTTGAAACGAGAAGAAAGATGCCAGATACACGAAATAAGTCCAAGTCTTCAATCACTGTGCGACACAAAGGCAAAAAAAAAAACTTACATCAATGCCGAACAATCTGAAAACACATTCAAAATTTTAAAATAATAATCAAAACCATCAACAACGCAGGCTAGCAACTCTAACACAAAAGAGTTCGAACACCTAAAAAACAAACAAAATAAACGCGCGAATTTGACGCGATTCTGTAGCGGTAACGCTACAGTACTCTTTGATCAGTATAAAGAGGTCTATTATGAATTGCACTTACTTAATTATAAATTTACATCAAAAATACTAACGTTCCTTTTTTAATAATGATAAAGGCAACTGAAGCACACAAGTGGGGCTGTATTCTACTCGGTATAACAATATCACTTTTTCCATATTTTTTAATGGTCATTGTTACGATACCTTTTATTTACTTGACAGTAATGGCGGTCCAGTAGAAACAATACCATGGCTTGTAAAATTAGGGCTCCAGGTGGTCAGTCAGTAGGCACCAACACTCATTGATATTGGGAATGTTTCTAAGTAAAATAAATTCCGGAGGGCCGGAGTTTATGAAATTATTTTATTGCAAAAAATATTAATTATTGTAGTATACCGCATGTCTAGGGAGTGCAATCCGGATTCGTTTTGTATGGGGAAATCCGGATTAAATCCGGATTTCCATACAAAAATCTATACGCATGTCTATGGGGCACATATTGCACTAACTTCCAGGTGTTGTTTAAGTTCGTTTGCCATTCCTTAAAATAAAACTAGTTAATGTTTTAAACATCGGAAAATTTTGTACGAACAAAACTAATATTATTAGGATTGATTTTTTGATTTTTATCATTTTAAATTACATATTAATTTATAATATAATAAATGCGTTTTTATAATTTAAAGGAATTCATTACCAAATTTGCATTTATTCATACGAAATTGTTATAAATATAAATATACTGATTAAATATAACATTAATTTAATTTAATTAACATATTAATTGTTATAAATATATTATCAATCAATCAAATCGAATGAAATATAAATAACTCAACATTTTCAAAGAGTGGCGCATCCGGTACGATGCGCGATACTAAACCGTGTGCGAAAAATTCAAAGTTTTTAATTTAAAAAAACTGTCTGGCCAATTACCGTCAAAAACGAGACAAAAAGAGCGCAACAGGAATTTATTTGGACCACGTTTCAGTTTAGCAGATAAGATTAATAGAAAAGTTAACAAGAGGGGAGTTTCGCGTAGCGTGGGGCGTGTAAGGGAGTCGCTATTGTGCTGGAAGAAGCGAGAGCGGAAATGTATTTTTGTACATACACATACATACATAATGTCACGCTTTCATTCCCAAAGTGGGGTAGGCAGAGCCAAAAAATTACCAACCACTTTTAAAACTTGTTGATAACTCTGTAACCACACCTTGCAAAATGTATTTTTTTAAAGTAACATTATACCTAGATAGTCTTATTGACAAATTAATGAGCTAGCTGGCTTAAAACAGGCTTTTTCGAAACAAATCGGAGAAATACTGGAAAAGGGCCGAATATTAAGTACCCGAAACCGACATGCACGCCCAATGTATGAAATAGGAAGAAGCGCAAGAGATTTTGTCAAAGAGATTTGTCAGGATCGTGGCAGGTGGAAAGAGGTTGTCTTTGCCTATCCCTCTGGGAAACAGTTGAGATTTATTATAATTACGTATAAAATATAAGTAGATGTTTAAATATTACTATTGCAGGCGGTCCAGAATTCGGTCAAGGGTAGGTACAGAGGTACAAAAAAAACGACAAAAATTACCTTTTCATGGTACTTTTTTTTTTAAAGATTAAAGAAATTGACGTTTAGGGTAGTTTTCAATCACAACCTTTCTAAGAACTAACGGAAGATTTTATTGTTTCTAAATTGGCAAAATTTTGAACTTAATCCATTGTTATTTGTTACTGATTTTGTAAAAAAAAAATTGTCCAATAAATATTTGTGTGTGTTGTCCAATAAACTCTCTCCTTTATTTTGATTAATGCTCACAACACGCTGTGTTACTTTCACTAAGACTTTATAAGTATTCCTTTTCGTTCAGACTTAATTTGGATTTTCAAAACTTTGCCTGGAGTTTTTTTTAATTTATGCAAAATAGCCGGTTTGAGTTGGATGGTACTAAAACTTAAAAAAAAAAACTTTATCCAATTTTGGTAAATGTATAAGAAGAAGATGCTTTAAATTATACTTGTGTATGATAAAATTGTTAATGTTAAATAAACGATTTTTATATGTAAGTATTCCATTTTTTTAATAACAATAAATCAATAAGAAAACATTAGTTTTACAAACTTGGTCCAAGCTTTTTTCAAAAGAATTTTCATTGGAGAAAAAACATAACTTATTCTACCAACAAATTTTAAGTAATCTAATTTTAGAGATTATGTTTAATCTAATTTACCTTCGCTTTAGTCAATTCATTGAAACCTGACGTTGCTGTTCAACAGTCAATAGCAGAAGTAGGTAGACATTCGAATAGCTCAAAATGATGTTGTTGATGATGATGCTGATGATGTAAATAATGATGTACACACGTTTATTCTCTTGACAGTAGTATCGTTTATTATTAATTCGACGACGCGTTGGCCTAGATTAAATTGACCCTGCCTGTACAGGCATATTTGTGTGATGAGCTCGAATATTGGTTCCTGAGTGATAGATATGTTTTCTATGTATTTACGTATGTATTTAATTAAAATATGAGTATGTATATCGTATGTTATGTATGCGAAAAGCACAAGACCGGTCTGAGTGGAAAGCCTTGGGGGAGGACTATGTCCAGCAGTGGACGTCTTTCGGCTGACATGATGATGATGTATATCGTTGTCTAATACCCATAGCACAAGCCTAGAGTTTAGTTTGGGATTTGGTCAATTGGTGTGACAATATTCCCTGCTTTATTTTTGTAAAAATTGACAAAAAAGTTTTGTCAACATACATTCATTAATTTCCTTTGACACTCCTCACCTCAACCAGTATTTCGAGTGCAAATATTTAACTACAAGGCTTTTGTTCCTCGTAATCAGAAACTTGAAGCAAACATAATTACTCTCGAGCATTTTCCGTACGAAATATTTCTCCTCCAAAATAATTACAAAGCTCAAGTTTTTCCGGGAAAATTCTGTATTCCTTTCATATCCATCAGTCAAAATTGCTAACTTTTGAGAAGTTTGGGGCAACGCGAGATTCAACTGAATCAGGATTGCACGGAGGCCGAGCTAAATTGATATGGACAGTGTTTTATTATTTTTGAGAACCTTTTGCAAC
Source organism: Acleris emargana (assembly GCA_927399475.2). Lineage (NCBI taxonomy): Eukaryota > Metazoa > Arthropoda > Insecta > Lepidoptera > Tortricidae > Acleris > Acleris emargana. Next base: position 6,432,018 of record OV656858.1, read on the forward strand.
TTGTTTGAAAATATATTATAGGTTGGTGTACATGGTAATCTACGGAAGAGAACCGCTATATACAGGTCTGATGTGGAATTGGGAATTAATAGGATTAATGTTTCAGAAAACTTGGCGAATAAGATGACGCAAATGTCATTGTTAGTGTCTAAAGTTGGCGAAAATATCCGTGAAGCGCAACAGAAGCAAAAAGCCAAAAACATAATATATAATAATGGCGACCTCGTGATGTGTTATTATATACAAATTATAAATCGGGTCACTTAAAAAAATAATACAGTGCATTGTATCTTAGTTTTGCTCGTGACGTTATAATATCGAAATTGAAAATTATAGAAGGACAAATTAGGTACCACCATCTTTGTCCATTGACCTACCGCCAAGCAGCAGTGTTCGCATTGTTGTGTTCCGGTTTGGGGATAAGACAGCCGGTGAAATGACTAGCATAGAGGAATTCCATCTTAGTCCTCAGGGTTGGCAACGCATTTGCAGTCTTGTGAATGCGAATGTCTATGGGTCACAGTTTCCACTTACCATCAGGTGGCCTGTGTGCTCGTTTGCATTCCCACGCAATATTTAAAAATAAAAAAAAACCCCCGTCCTGTTGAGTTTGCTTGTGGTGGCTCGCGGCGAGTACGGTCGAGGCACGCACACATGCAAGCCTTGTGATATACCTTTATTTAAAGATGAACTACTGTTTATACTGTGACATTAGGTAATTGGGCGGTGACTTTGCCTATGCTAACCTTAACTTAGAGCTAAGTATTTTTATGACTTAGTTTGTGTAAAATAGGATGAAAAAATAACTCAAATAAATAATAGAAAAATAATACATTATCACGTTGAGAAATGTAATTTTTTTTCTAATCTATATTTACGGCCAAGTTCTCAAAATGCTTGCTCCATCAACAGTCTAAACAATCACAATTCCATCTTCTTGCGAAATTATTTTTGCCTCAAAGAATGAACTTGTCACTAACGTGTCAAAACTTTTCGTGCGTTAAACATTCAGAAGGCATTAACTCAAGATTCATGAATCCATTTCAGTTCAAGTCGTTCGCCGTGTGTACAAAGTTTAATATGAAAGGGGACCTGTTATTTCGTTTTGGTTTTGATCAAGTATTGACTTGTGTGTGAGTCTTTGAATGTTGACAGCCGTTTGAGTTTTGTTATTCAGTGTTTTCTAAGTCAAATGGTTCGTTGATTGGACGTTTTAATTAAGTTTCTTTGCAAAAAGGCATGAAAGTTGCAATGACCGAGTTGAAAAATCGACTACTATTACTTGCGTGAAGCCCCATGTTCTTCTGTTTCGTTAAAATACTTTCAACCGAACAATTGTCCTCGCGTGTGATATCCATGGACTTTTTTTTTAATAAGTCAAAGCACTACCATACAATTTCAAAACAATATGGTTTTGCCGAATAGAAATACAGCCCGTAAACAAGTATATTCCAATTTATTATCGTAACACGTGACTGGTTGCCACGACAACCGTTTCACCAGAAAACATCGTATTTGAACGAACTCGGCCGACCAAACTTCCCCGAGTGCGCTTGGGCCGATAATTGGCCTCGCTCCACCAAAACTTCGTTAGTTACGACTTTCCATTCACTTACTTCGTCAACGCCGCACGTATTGCTTCTTGGTATCCTACTTTGATCTGTATCTGCAACATTTGATGGTCGAGTTTCATTTATATCTTTGGAAATACATGTGCCTGTTTTAATAAGCGGTTTTGCGGTCTTGTTCAGGTAAACCATCGGTTAATTCAATAACTGACCGTCGAGTCATATTAGGAAGTTTTGATAGAACGAGATGGTTAAGTGAAATAAGAAATAAGTAAAAATCAGGAGTTATTGGAAGATGTTTGTAAGTATTTTTTCATAACCCAGAAATAAATAAATAAGTAGGTTTTTTTTTGGTGTACATAGATAAAGCAAATGAGCACAAGCCACCTGATACTTTAGATTCGGGTATTGTGATACCTAAAAACATTTTAATTATTAATACTACAATTTTTAGACTGCAATTCAAAGACTTCAAATGTGAAGCCGATCCAGAGGACTCAAGTGCTAGTTATTTCGCCATGCGATTATATTGTCTTATCCCCACACCACCGGAGCAAAAAAATAGGAACACTGCTGCAATATGTATATGTACTATCAGTCCATTGGAACCCTGACCCACCATAGAACGGTGTCACAGTGACATTATAACAATTTGTCTGATATTTCTTACGCCTTGTATCATAACGTCACTGTGTCACAGTTCTATGGTGGGTCAAGGTTCCAATGGGCTGATAGTACCAACTACGGAGAATTAATCTCGATACGGTCCATTCTCACTTACCTCTTTGATAGCGTTCCATAGTCAAACTAGGAACCTTTAAAGTTTCGCCATGTATGTCTGTATGTCCGTCCGCAGCCTAGCTCAAAAACTCTTAGTACTAGAAAACTGTAATTTGGCATAAATATACATAATGCCAACAAAGTGGTAAAATAAAATCTTGAAAACAATATTTTTTTTGTGTGTACTACCCCTTCACGTCACGTGGGCATGTATTTGTTTTTTCTCGTCTACGCCATAAATATTTTTTTTTATTAAAAATCGGGTCTGTGAAAACAATTTTTCGATTAAAGTATCCGTTTATAAAATATTAAGCTTTGAAACGCTATCAGTGGTTCTTGAGTTACAAACGGTTTAAATGTTCCTATGTCGATGGATGGGGATAACAGTTTTCTAACGGCAAAGTTAAGTTTGTCGCAAGGTCCAATTTGTTGAATGTACTTGCCCGGTTTTTTAACCTATTAGTGAACTTATTTATTGAGAACTCGTCAGTCGTCCGCCGAAAATATCTGCCTTGTCCGTTTGGCCTGACTGTTAAAAAAGTTGAGCTTAATATACCTTTTTTTTGTAACCCCTTTCTTCATCTCCAGACTTCCCCAAAAATTACCCGTTGCAAATAAATCTAACGTAATCATGGTTTGTGGGTGTCATCCAAATGGGCTCTATTACAATCGTAACGAACGCCGCCCCAAACCAGATATTGCAACGCTGCTGGAAGGAACGCAGAAGCTTAAACACTCGTCTGAAAACATACTAATAATTGAAATGGGTCTATTTAAAAACAAAAATGCACGAACAAATTTACCATTTACCTCTCGTCTTTATCTCCTTTATCTTTAATCTTCATCTTCTTTATGTTCATGTTCCTTATCTTCATCTGCTTTATCTTTATCTTCTATTTTATGTTCGTTTTACATAGTTTATAAACATAACCCTCTTTCTTCATCTTCAGATTTCCTCAAAAATGACCCATTGTAAATAAATAACGTAATCATCGTTTGCGGGTGTCATCTAAATGGACTCAATTACAATCGTAAACGCCCAAACCTGATACAGGAGCGCTGGAAGTAGCATCGAAGTCCACTTGATTGCTTTTGCGCAGTTGATCGACCTTATTCATAAGCAAATAAGGGCTGTCACTGGTAACTATGGTTGCACAAAGCACGTGAGTGGGTTAACACTCGTCAGTAAAGCTAGTATCAATTGAAATGGGAAAAAATGTATGAACCAATTTAGCATCTTTGCCTTTATCTTCATAATCGTTATCTTCTTTTTTATCATCTTTACCTTTATCTTATTTTTAGACGGTATACCTAAGTCGATTGCTGTGTCTGTTTATCTGTATATCCGTTAAGATCTCCTAAACCACTCAACGGATTTTGATGCGGATTTCACCATCAGGCACATAAATGAATTCTTATTTATGTATGGGATCAAAAGACTTATATAAACTGAAGCAAAGCTACTTTATAATTACGATCTTTTGAAGAGCAAGTGAGGTCTTTCGTTTAAAGTTTATGATTAAATAACTATTAATTATTATGTTACAAATCAAAACATGCTCAATGTAAATTGGAGATTGTGTGCATCTTTGCCAAATCAATTGACACCGAATTTAAATCTAACTATGCTACCACATGCTGACATAGCTAAGTTTTAAAATGAATGAAAGGTCAAATTCAAATTAGCTTGTTTTCATTTTTTGGTCAATAATATGACACGTACAATATTTTCTTCTTTTAGACGTTTTATAATACACAACGAAAGCACTGATCCTTCTGTTTAAATACTTTTATTTTTATTACAAAACAACTAAACAGAACCCGAACTCACTATATCTTATTACCTTCATAAATCTGTTATTATTTTGTTTTTAAAATGGCTAATGGTCGTGTACTTCGTAAAAGTTTGATGCGTGAGTGATTGACGACTTTCCTATAAAGAGCTAGCAATTTACTAAACGTTCAAGAGTGGACTTGAGAGAAGCGCGTGAAACCCCATGTGTTTCCTTTTAGTCCATTAGAGAAAATATTCTTTTACCGAACAATTGTCTTTACTTGTGATATCCATGGACTTATTACTCTAATAAGTCCATGGGAGTGTTTATAAATTCTAAAATTCAAAATTCTAAAATAAATAAATATCAGTGGACAATGTCACACCAATTAACCTAGTCCTAAACTAAGCTCTAGATTTGTAATATGGGTACTAGACAACGATATAAATACTTATATAGAGAAATATATACTTAAATACATAGAAAACATCCATGACTCAGGAACAAATATTCGCGCTCATCACACAAATATCTGCCCTTACCGGGATTTGAACCCAGGACCGTTATTTTCGTAGGCAGGGTCACTTACAACTAGGCCAGCACTTCGTCAAAATTCAAAATGATTTATTGCACTCACGTAGTGATAAAAGTTCTTATAATAAATAAATCGACATCGGCGAAATATACATTAACAGGAGTGAAAGCCATTAATTAAAATTCGAAAGTTCAAGACTAAATAATGCAAAGTTTTATTATATACCGAGTTAAAAATATCCTCGAACATACGCCACTTCTCTATCAAAGTCAAACTTTGAGATCCCACATAGAAGTTACTTGTTGAAACAATACTTTAATTGTTTTTCAGACAGGAGACTGTCTCTACGGTGATCTTTAAACTACATTCTATATTAAAGTGTTTATAAGACACTCAAAATTACGTTACAGACAAGGTTTTTTTTTTGTTTTCTTTTTATGTCATAGAGAAGGCAAACGAGCATACAGACCACCTGATGGTAAGTGAATCTGTGTCCCATAACCATTCGCATTGACAAGACCGCAATTCTAAGACAGCAAATGCACTGCCAACCCTGAGGACTAAGATGGAATGGCTCTATGCTAGTCATTTCACCGGCTGTCTTATCCCCAAACCGGAACGCAACAATGCGAACACTGCTGATTGTATATAAGAAAAGAAAAAAAAAGCACCCGAAACTGACGTACGTGCATGAAGAGATTGCTGAATGTAGAGGAAGCGAAAATGGTATGTTTAGATCGGTGCACCTGGCATTCCACAGTCTCTGCCTACCCCATTGGGAGACAGGCGTGAAGTTATGTAAGTATGTATGTAAAAAAAAAATGACCACCACTTTAATGACCACATCCAGCAAACTAAAGCGCTGGCCGGCCTTATGGAAATCGGGTCACGCTCTCCTCTAATGACTTACTCATTAAACGTTCTTAAGGACACTGCTCTACCTGCAGTCAGCAGTAATTGACCTCCGGGGACACAGACTGATGAGTCCCCGGACGTGACTTTATGGTGTTTGATCTTTGATTTCCGCATTCGTTAGATATTTAAACGTTTACATTGACGGCGTTTGGTTTTTTAAACTCGCGTATTATGACTGTTATGAAAACCATATTTTTTTACAAAAAGGTTTTGATTTTATATTTATTTTTAAAATACCACGTCTAGTTATTATTAAATATATCAGGGCCTCTATCCTACTGGCTCAATCAGTTTTGCTTTTGACGGTTTATGATAAATTGTTTTTAAATCGGCCGCCTTTTTTTTATTGCATGGAGAAGACAAACGAGCACACAGGCTACCTGATGGTAAGTGGAAACTGTGACCCATAGACATTCGCCTTCACAAGACTGCAATGCAATCCTAAGACTGAAAATGCGTTGCCAACCCTGAGGACTAAGATGGAATGCCTCTATGCTAGTTATTTCACCGGCTGTCTTATCCCCAAACCGGAACACAACAATGCGAACACTGCTGTTTGGCGGTAGGTTAATGGATAAGATTGTGGTAGCGATCCGGACGGACCCTACACAAGGTCCTACCACCCGCAAACCTTTACTTTTAAGGAAATAAAAGCAATCATAACGTTGACAATACTATAACAGAACAAAAGCAATATTATTCGTTGGAGAATAGAGGCCCAAGGGGCTGAATATGTCTTCGTTTATAGCGTGACAAAATGTAGATAAATCATCTGTCACTTTCTGACACTAAAGCGACGGATGCTATATCTACAATTTATCACGCTATAAACGCAACCATACTCAGCCTTCAGAACTTGTATGATATAGATGCATTGTTTTTGTTATTAACTCGGCCGCCCGCCAATACTTTGAAGTAAATACATACATACATACATTAAATCACGCCCGTTTCCCAGAGGGGTAGGCAGAGACCACTTATTTCCACTTGCTACGATCTTGACTTTCTTTCGCTTCTTCAACATTCATACATCGAGTCATGCACGCACGTCGGTTTCGGCTACTTAAGATTCGGCCCTTTTCCAGTATTTCTCCGATTTGATTCGAAAAAGTACGCCTAGGGTGGCCCCTTCCGACCCTTCCACTCACTTTCGATCTGTATATCTCTTTCGTCAATCTTCTTTTATCCATCTTTTCCAAATGACCGAACCAAGTAAATAAGAAATAACATAACGTTGACGATATAATATCATGTCAAAAGTGGCTAGGTTTAGTTTAAGTAGAATATTCTATTCTTATTCATAATATTGTTAACATTACAACGGAAATTTAACAGTGCGGTAACGTTATTGAACCAAGAAGAGCTAATTTGAAGTGGAAGAAGAAAGAATATTGTATTTTATGTAATCTTTACATATAATAAAGAAGTCACTTCCGCTGTCTGTGCGCTTAGATCTTTTCCACATCTCATGCTTCCATCTGTCCTTCTTTAAACAGCTGATTGTGTAAGAGGGTAATTACACAAAAGATCCTTAAGGGGTAGAAGTGTATCCGAAAAGGCCGTGTAAGATAAGATAAGATAAATTACAGAGAAATAAAATCTTATACAAACAGAAACAAATACTCGCAAATACACAAATATTTTCTAGTACGTACCGGGAATCGAACCTGAAAACTGATAAACAGACCTAGGACTATACGGGGCAAAATTAAATGACAGCTAGGGATTGCCTATATCGATAAACTCAACTATCGATTCTTTTCCCATGTACTAGTGATCGTTCCAAGTTTTGTTTGTATAATTTTTTTTATTATTAAGTAAATGAAAAAAAAAAACAAAATAGCAACATAATTTTTGATATTCTTCATTTTAAAAGGGTTTTTGAACCTTCACTCATAATCATCTTTTTTTTCTCATTGTTTATTTCAGGATTACTGTTCCATTTACTTGTTAAAGAAAATCAGAATTTGGTCCAAATTTTCAGGTGTTAATTTTCTCCGTCTCGACTGATGAAAAAGTTTCAGGTGGCTAAAAGACTTTCCAATTTCTGTGAAAGCGGTAGGGGCAAAACAAAACAAAAATACACACTTACAGACAATGCTGGGAGTGATCACTCACTAGAATATGGGAAAAGCATCGATAATTGAGTTTATCGATGTAGGTAATCCCTAGCTGTAATTTAATTTTGCTCCGTATATTCCTAGGTCTGCTGATAAATTATAATGACGTGAAATGTAATTTTCAAATCCCACAGCTGGGATCTTATCTAGAAGTCCGTTTCAAACGTCTGACAATTTTGTCTAACGATATACCTTTTATTCACATTGTGTACTGAACCGCCGCTCACACCGAACTCTCACCCTTGGTTTTAATAGTGGTCTTTCTCTGATCATGTCCCAATGAAGTCGTTTTTAGCCTCGCTCCCGGCTTAGCTTTCCGACCTAGTAATCTATACAAGTCGCTTCTGTCATGAGACCCTTGCTGCCGTCCGATGACTAAAAGGCCGTTAAGTAGCATTTTTGTCAATTTGAGTTTTATATACATATAGCGCAAAAGAGTTTTTTTTTCTCTATCGACTAGTGGGTAAGGAACAAAAAGTTGTCCACGCTAACTCACTCAATTAAATTTTCTATGAAACTTTTCCGTTGTGACACGAAAGTTAGCCATACAATTGTAGGGATAATTTTCGTCGCACAACGGAACTTTTTTCAACTTCGCTGTTTGTATGGTTAACTGCGCTTAACAGTGGTCCAACTTTTTGGTCCTTACCCTAGTATATTAAACTCAAAATTGACAAAAATGCTACTTAACGGCCTTTTAGTGATCGGACGGCAGCTTGCTAAGATGCACTATACTAACCAGCGTTTCTAATGCATTCATTGCTATAATAAATTACCTGACGTAGTTTAAAAATAACCCTTTCCAGCACTTATATAAACATAAGTAGGTGTTCTTTTCTTCCTTTTCTCCCTCTATCTCTCTCGTAATATTTTGGTGTGTTTTCCTGCGGAAACAACGCAGGTTATTTATTATAATATATTTTTTTATTTAATATTTATAGATTTATATAATGCTAGACTAAGTAATATAATATTGTAATATTAAATATATTTAAAAAAAATACTGACTGCTGAGTTTCTTGCGGCGTTTCTTCTCAGCAGTAGTCCCCTCTTGTGAAGCGCTGGTAGTTCTTGACGTGTAAAAGTGCCCGTGCGGCCTACTTACTGAATAAATGTATTTATCTTATCTTAGCTTTATTCGTTAAGTTTTAAAACCAATTGCGTCAATAGTAGACGTGATACGAATAGTCACGTGATCTACCAATGACGAGATCGGTTTAATAGAGAAACGCTAGTTCTTTAGCGGAGTGCATCTTGGCAAGGGCCTCTGATCTATCTTACGCACGTTTAATGTTTTTTTCTAGTTTAAGAACTAGAAAAAAAACTATCATTGCTTAAGAGCAGGTATGTAATTTTTTACACTATGCAATAATGATTCGATGAAAATAATCGTATATTACTTTTTCCGTACCTAATGTTAACATTCGCCAAAAAACGATTATGCCAAATACGTTTCGGACAATCGATAATATGCTAAATAGAGAGCACCACAAAAAGCCACTCCTTTCCTTTTTCTCTCTTTTTCTTTTCTCCTTTGCTATTGAAATGGGAAGTGGGAAATAAATAAGAGTGAAAACTCAGGTCACTGGATACTGCCTCGACCCCTGAGTGAAAAAAAACTCGTCAATACAGTTATTTTTCTCTGGTAGTACTTAATTTTAAGTCAGATTTACTCATTTACTGTTAAGAGTATATTATAATAATGTATGATTTTTATTCGACTATGTATGTTCGCTACCTTAACCAACACAAACGCAGGCCATTACGAAATATACAATAATGTTTGGTAATTATATTTATTTATTTATGTATTAAAAATCTAACGGTTCGATTTTCCTAGTTACCTTAGGTAATAGTTAATTTTGAATAATCGCATTTACACGTATACTTCTTGTCACCTCTTAAATAATAATTATATCGTTCACTGATCAAATCCACATAGTTACTTTGGTACGCGAATACACTTCGTCTACTTCACAATACGCTACGGTGTAAAAAGGTTCTAATTCAAAATGCCGGTTCATTTACATCTCAATGTACCCGGGGTCCATTGTTTATTCGCGGTAATACTTTTCCCAAAAACCTATAGTCTAGGCTTAGTCCACCTTTGTTCGGACCTAAAACTTACTCTTGAGGGTTGAGCAGACTTTCGACCCTTTGGGGAGAAAGGGCATTAAAGACTTATTTGTATTTTCTTGGGGCTAATGTTTGAACAACAAACGTTACCACAGGAAAATAAATTGGGGTGTCGAAATCTTTCTTTTTTAAGAGTGTGTGAAATATTACGTTGATAATGGATGTCGTTTAAAATAATTTTTTAATCAAATGTTTTGAAAAAAAAGGAATAATTAATATCTGTTACAGAAAAAACGGCATCACTATCACTATCACTACATAGTATAAAACAAAGTCGCTGGCGCTGTCTGTCCCTATGTATGCTTAAATCTTTAAAACTACGCAACGGATTTTGATGCGGTTTTTTTTAATAGATAGAGTGATTCTTAAGAAAGGTTTATTTGTATAATACATTCCACGCGGGCGAAGCCGCGGGCGGGTCGCTAGTTAACTAATAATTGATTTGTTTAAATTCACACAAATTTAAAAAATAAGCTCATTAAGAGGCTTGATATTATTGCATAATATACCTACATAATACTGCGTAATATGGGATAAGACCAATTTGAAACAGCTGGTCCAAACGGACATTTTCGAATTTAATAATAATGTTATTTAATAAAGTTATAACAAATACATTTTAATGTTGTAGTCATGGGCTCTGGGGTGTGTTTTTGTACCTAAGTAACTATTTCTCTTTCTAAGAATGTTAATCGTTGTCTGGCAAATACTAGGTTAAGCTTAGTTCCTAGCAAATAAAAAACTTTTTGGGTATTTATATAAAGTTTTACGTAATTTAACATTTCTTAATATATTATACCCACAAATACAAACGTGATCAAAGGTTTCAATTAAACCCGACACCGTTTCACCCCACTTCTCTCAATACAGTCAGAAACTGCGCTTTGTAACTAAATAAGCCGATGATTAATTCCTTGAATGGCTGCTATGAATGCCGTCGACACAGTATTGCCTCCAGGCTTGTCATTAGCTAAAATACCCTCGGAATCAAAATCAAAAGCATCATTAATATTATCGCTATGTGGAAACGTGTTTATTTTGAAAATTTCGTATAAAGGTCGTCTGGCGACCTACTTTTTAGGGATTTCTTCAATAATACTTGTTGGCGACCGCAGGTTAAGATCCGGTTCGATGGACCATAACACTATTGGCGATACGCGTCAACAGTTGACTAACCCCGATAGCTCAGAGTTCAAAACAGAAAACGCAACGCGACTCAATTAGGAGAGGAAATAAAATGAAACTAGATAAAACGTTAAATGAATTTAAATTACTAATAAAACAAACAAACACTGTGATATTACATTTACTTAAACACTATAAACTTTAAAACAATATAAACAAAAACGATTTTACTTTAGGGCAGAGAGACTAACAAACACGCATGCACCGTATACGACGAGTGCAGTACGAAACACTACGAATACTAAGAGCTTGAAACGAGTACTTCCCCCAGTCCTGGTTCGGGGTGAGAGTACTATCACGAAACGAGTATTAATCCGAGTAATAACAAATTGCGAAACCGAGTACTAAACCGAGTAGTAACTAACTATGAAACCGAGTATTCACTGCGAAACCGAGTACTTCCCCCAGTCCTGGTTCGGGGGTGAGAGTATTAACAAACTGCGAAACCGAGTACAAACAATTAAAATATTGGCTCCGTATTTATAGTATTTCATACAGGTTCAAATAGTGCCTTCACGTCCGAGGAGTCCCAAGCCTCTGCACAAATCAAAAGCCTTAGCTCAATAAACTTAATCGGGACGACCAATCAGAGCGACTGCATTTCCGGGCGCTTTCCACTCGACCTTCGGGTGGAAACATCCGAGGTTCTTCCCCGTCGCCGCCCGTAAATACCGCCTGCGTCTGATTGGCCGCACGCTTTATCAAATTATCTCAAATTTGATTCAATATTTCCTTATAAACTAACACATAATCAATCATACTTCCTATCTCGCAGCTCGGATCTGATTCGTTTCTTCCTGGCTTAGGTCCGGCTCAGGATCTCTGACCCGATAACCTTTTTCCTTCTAATATCGGAACTAGGTTACCGGGTCAGGAGGACAATAGCCGCGTTCGGCGGTCTATTTTACACAAATTTTTCGTAGTTATTTTAATGGGATTTAGCTGAGGGAGCAAGGATCGGTTCGGGGTTCAGTCCAGCTTGTAGTTCGGGCTGGACTTTACCTAATTCACACATAAAAAACTTAAATCTATAGATCGCCTATTCACAGCTTGTAATATTAAGTACCTCCCTAAGCCAAATCCCCATTTTAAACCTAAAACTAACTAAACACCTTTATTATATATACCTAAAATCTACCTAATACTATATACAACACTTATATACTAACTTAACTATTTACAGTATCCTTATATACTAGGGTCACGTGTAAATACGTCGCTGTCGGCTAGAGTTCGGCGGTGGCTGTCGTCAACAATACTCATACGGCATGTGTATGTACTTAATGTTTTTAATAAGGACAAAAATAAGCAGGAGTTTTGTCTACTTGGTGAAATCATTTTTTTTAATGGTATATGAAGGCAACGAGCACACAGACCACCTGACGGTAAGTGGAAACTGTGACCCATAGACATTCGCATTCACAAGACTGCAAATGCACTGCCAACCCTGAGGACTAAGATGGAATGTCTCTATGCTAGTCATTTCCCCTGCTGTCTTATCCCCAAACCAGAACACAACAATGCAAACACTGCTGCTTGGCGGTAGGTTAATGGATAAGATGGTGGTACCAACCCGGCCGGACCCTGCAAAAGGTCCTCCCACAAGATGCGGGCTCTATTACACGTCGGTAATGTACAGTGAATCTACCAGCGCTTCGGACAAGACCATCATTGCGGAGAAGAAGCGCCGCAAGAAACTCCAGCAGAAGGTCACTTTTTCAATCATAAAAAACATCATTATACTTAAAAGTAAGTTACATTAAGTAATAATAAGGTAATAAATTAATAAACAATAAATTCTTAAAACTAGCAAAAATAAAATAAAATAAAACTTAAACTTCATCTAAATAGTCTGTTATGGACATGGTAGCCCTTTAAGTCGTCAATGTCATTAGAGATGTCAAGTCATTTGTAACTTTTAGGGAACTGAACCTTATTGTTGTAGAATGTCAGATTGACTTTGGACCGTAAATAAATTTAAATCTATGACTGTGCCTACGATGGTAATCACTCATTTAGCATTTTGGAGTTGCGTAGTCTTCCATAGAGTCGACTCAAATTACTTGCACGATCGACCAAGAGAAACATATTAAACACCGGCTTACGCAGAACATTGAGATTGGCTTACACCAAAAGTTTAAATCTCATTTAGGCTGATCAACCTAATTTAAGTCACAATTAAACCGTACTTAAGATTAATTCTAGATTAACTCGTATCGTTTTGGTGCAAGTCCTGGGGGTTATTATGACATAGCTGAAGTTCAGTTGAAATAGACAAAGCTCATGACTTGAAGTCAATTTATGACTTGAAGTTTGAAAGCTCAAATTTTGAATTAGGTCACTATCGTTCTGAAGGAGCGATATCCTTATGTTATTTTTTAACTAAATCCTAACTTTTTCTATAACGAATTAATTTTTGTTGGGGTCGCAATTTTAACCCAACCTAAACAACTCATTATGCCATAATATAAGACTAAGTATGCTGTAGGATTATAATGGTATAGTCTTTATTATTTCTACTGAGCCGATCTTCTACACAAAGGCCATTGTTTGTAAACAATACCATTGTCTTTCTTTGTGTCCGTAACGCCAAGCCGATTACATAAAAAAAAGTTAGAACTACATTGAATGTACATTGAATTATCAACCCTACCCTCTTAGTCAGTAGGTTCAAAATGTAAAGTGTCAGGATACAGATATAAGTTTTGTGTAGATGATAGTATTGTGTAAAGAATAAGCACAGTTCAAATAATAAAGACATATCTGTATCCTGGCACTTTACATTTTAAACCTACTGACTAAGAGAGTAGGGTTGATAATTCAATGTACATTCAATGTAGTTCTAACTTTTTTTTATGTAATCGGCTTGGCGTTACGGACACAAAGAAAGACAATGGTATTGTTTACAAACAATGGCCTTTGTGTAGAAGATCGGCTCAGTAGAAATAATAAAGACTATACATAAAATTATTTTAAACGAAAGTCGGCAAAAGTAATATTTTGCTAATGTATATGTTGCAATATGCATATTGAGTAGTGATAGTTACGACAAATACGAGTATAACCTTATGAAAAATTATCATTCGGCTAAAAGTATTTCTGCAATACATGGTAAGGTGCAACCACAGCGCTGCTTAACGGTGCGTGTATGACGGTGCGTCAAAAACGGCGCCATGTTGTTACTATGACCCGTCTTTTGTTTTTACGCATTTTACGCAGCGGTGGACTCGCACCTTTATTCGACGAGTATTTTATACCAGATAAAAATAACCCGGTAACGACCAACTTGATATTGAGAAAAATTTCGTGCTCGAAGTACTGAGCGTTAATTTTACTGCTTTGTTTATCACAATTGCCATGCCACATATCATATTTGGCACGGTGCCTATCTCCATTTACTATTAAATTTACTATCTAGATTTACTTAACCTAATTATTTGAAACCTCAATTCGTTAAAGGCGCAGAACGGTTTCAATCTATCTTCGGTCTAAATAACTATTTTAAATTCCTTCCAAGTCTCTCCTACTATTGAAGCTTTTACCTCGGTTTATACCTTAATAAGTTTTAAAGTCCGGACTTTAGGTACAGAGCACTGTTTGAAACAGTACGACATAATTTTCGCAAATGGTCGACATAAACTAATAAAAGTTCTCGCTTGTCGCTCAGTGCGTCTCTATTGTTACTGACTAGATAGAAAAGGAGATCCAAGCGATAACAAAGTCCGGGCAACTTGTGACAGTTAGGCCTTCTAAAAGTTATCAAGATTAGTTATCAAGTAGGGGTGCTAATTATAAGCATGGCTCTATTTAACTGACTAAAAACATATTGCCTTTGACGTGTATTCGTACTCAGCCGCCATTACGTAAATAAGAGTTATTATAACCTTTAAAATACGATAATATGGCAACGGCAACATGGTTTTACCGAGTGGTATTGACCCCTACGGATACTTATCTCAACAGATATTTTAAGGGGATATGTCGTTATGGATAGTAGTTATTTTTGCTCTTGTAAGTGTCCCACTTCTGGGCAAAGCTCTACCCTCTTTTCCGCAATTCGTCCTTATTAAGTACTACATGCTCCCGCTACTCGCTTCGAAACGAGTCCAAGTCATCTGGACATCTCTTCTTTGTTCTGCATTTGCTTCGCTGGACATCTAACGGGTCTATTCGGTGATAACTATGGCCCACCATCACCATCATCATCATCATGTCAGCCGAAAGACGTCCACTGCTGGACATAGGCCTCCCCCAAGGCTCTCCACTCAGACCATAGATGAAATAAATTCCTAAAAGCATTATCTACCAGTTGACAATTACTGCTGTTTGTTGTTGTGTTGTAGTGTTGTGATACTGTTAAATTCAGTACAGTGTTGTCTACGTGAAGGTCAGTTTAAGACGCAAGTAAACCCGTCAATTTGGAATCAGGGCGCTATCCCGACATAAACCAGGGGCTTCAGTTACGTTCGGTCGAGCTGGGATACATAGTAGGGTCTTACAGCAAAAGCAAACAAACAAAACTTAGCTCACTATCAGTTTTTATAGTTTGCTGTTCTGGTGTTCTTTAGTTTGATGTCTGTTTGTTAGAAACCGGATATAAAACTTTATTTCAGTTTGTAGATTGTCATTTTATTATCTTAATCATTCATGATCATCATCACCATACCTGGGATAACTCGGGGCAAGTTCTAGGGATTTGATATCGATAAAAAAAATGTCGATATAATTAAATTAATACCTGTGCACATTGAACATTCTCGATTACTGTAAAGAGGTTCGATGTCATATCTGATATCGAGCCTCTGAAGACAATAAAAGTATGCGGATGTCATTTCAATCAAAATGACAATTTACTGTCAGTGCCATTCATATCTTAGAGTAAGAATAATATACGAGATAGGTACTATTCCGCTACGTTTGTTACAAAGTCCAAAATAATCATGCCGCCCAAGAAACATCCACGCCCACGCGATAATTATATTAACTCGTGGATTTGTGAATATCCTGACATACAACTACGTGAGTCAAAATTATTTTGCTCTAAATGTAATGACAGTTTTCTCCAGAAATGTCACGCGTCACGTTAAATATATATAAATATTGTATCGACATCTTTTTTATCGATATCAAATCCCTAGAACTTGCCCCGAGTTATCCCAGGTATGATCATCACAGGCACTACGTTTTTGGCGATAACGTTTGTCGAATATATCTTGACTAACGGTAACGTAAACGATTTTCGAAAACTTTCAAAATCTACAAAATTAGTTAATTCTATTCATTTTCGATAACGATAACGTTCTCGCAATGCATCTTGAATAGAGCCCGATTAGTTGGTTAGTTGATCTATTTATTATACCTACAGGTTGATTAAACGGATAGTAATGCCGTGTGGTTGCCGGCTTAGAATTGTGCCACTCCATGTCTTCCCGTGGAAGTCGTAAGAGGCGACTAAGGGAATAAAGGCTTGTAGTACTGTTAGGCGATGGGCTTGCTACCTGTCACTAATATACACTGGTAAACATCTTAGCCTAATTGTGCAAATTGTGGTTATAGAGTTATCAACAAGTTTTTGGAGTTGTTGGTAATTCTGTAGCTCTGCCTACCCCACTCTGGGAATGAAGGCGTGAAGGTATGTATGTGTGTATGTAATCATTTGAACTAATTGCTTATGATTCGTATTTTTTGCCACCGCGGAAGCCAAATGAACAACTAAGGCCATAATTATTAAGTGTAAATTTATCCACAGTTCTGGGGTTCAAGTAAAAAAAGCGTACAATTTGACTTAACTGCTCATAAAAAAGGGTATATACATGAACGGAGTATACTAGACTTAAACGTTTGTTCACTTGATCTTTAGAAAACTTATGTATACCCTTTTTCACTAGGATTCCAGAATTATGAAACTGGCCTCTTTTACCGTCTATAATGTTTGTAGGTTTTAACACTACGGTTCTTATTTGTTTGCGACAAAATCCTCGTAAATATTGGATTTTTTGATTTGGTATTTTTATAAATATAAATTTATGCTTGAGCATGGAAAACTTGGCAAAAACTATAACAATAAACTACCTACCTACCGACTCAAAGTTTGACTTGGCATTCATCTCAAAGACGACTCTAAAGACAACGTGGCGACAGACAAATGTAAAGAAAACTCGAAAAGTCACAGTAACTGGAATGAGCTAGTGCAATAGGTAGATTATTTTGAGCAACTCACTCCTGAACTCGACGCACCAATGATTACCCAGCGAGTTGAAGTTGTCCCGTCAGAATGTACAAATAACAATTAGGCGTGCGTTCTTGCCCGCTTAATCGCTCGTCTGACTTCACTCACTCGGTGGACCGTTTGACAGAGAGCCGTTATTAAGACACCTTACGGAGACAATATATTGACATGTGTCATGGGCATTGGGAAAGTTCATATTATGATCATAATTGTTTTATTTCCAGCGGTTATTTTCTTATATTGGTTTAGAATTCCGTGTATAATTTGAGACGTTTAATAAGCCGAGACATAAAATATTCAAACACTAAAAATACGACTACGTATCAATATTTTTTTATCATCTCGGCTCTGGATACACTTAAAATAACGTAAAAAGGTAAACGGTACGTTATATAACAAAATATGTTAATTTTGAATAGATCTATCATAACCAGAGCTCGGTAGGGGTGAGATGTTTTCAGAGTTCGCATAACATGGACATGCCTTGTTATTTAATGGTAGATGTGGTGTTATTTAATAACGAATGAAATTATTTTATTTTGGCTGCCTTTCTGCTACGAGCTTTACGCCGCCATAAAAATAAATTAATTTTATAGCCAGCTTTTTTAGCAAACCTCTGTAAATAATATGTATATTCATATACTACTATAGAAGTTAATCAAGTGCAATGATATGATATGAACCTCTTTAGGTTGGTAATAAATCTGTTTAAGAATGCCTACTTAACTGAGTGGAATATCATGACAACCTCATTACTTTATTATTCTGCAGTGTTTTTTTGTAAGCAGCTGTTGGCGCGATAGCTCGTTGCTGTCCGTAGGTCGCTGCTGGCTGCCTCTCGATCCTTTGCTTCGCAATTCCCTTTTTCCTGCCTATAGTAAGGTCTGTGCAACTCAGGGAAAATGATTTTAACTTCTTCTCGACTTTAACAAATATATTCTTTATGCGTTTAAAAATGTGTCCGTTACAGAGCAGGTATGTGAAGTGAGGGAGGATGACTCGATATAATCGTATGAATAAACTTAAAACTAACGTAAGGGGGCAGCACTGTCGCGGTTATCGCTGCGGTCCAATAGAGGGCGTTAAGATGGCCTTAACATGCCGGCCGCCTTGGAATGCTCCTGTTCCAATACTACGACGCTGGGCAGGATACGTGGGCTTCGTCAGACTGCGATGGTAGGGGGCAAATCTTCGAGAATGACCTCCGTATGGTCCCAGATGAAGTCCGGATGTCCGCTGCTCGGGATACGCCGTCTTTGCCTGGGTATGTGCGAAGAATTCTACCTAGCCGCCATTTTAGAGGTGGTAAATTGTCCTCCTTGATAAGAACAAGCATATTATCTTTTAGATCTTGAGTATTTGCTTTCCATTTGGTGCGGGTCTGCATTTCAGCTACGTACTCCTGCGACCATCTTTTCCAAAAATGCTGGCGCATCTGCTCGACTCTGTCGTATCGAAGCAGGCGATGTGGGGCTGCCTCTGTCAGATCCTCGCAGGCTGGTGCGATCAGAGACCTTCCTATGAGGAAATGGGCTGGTGTAAGTGGGGTAGGATCGTTGGGATCAGTGGACAGAGGTGACATAGGTCGGCTATTAAGTACAGCTTCAATTAGAGTTAAGACAGTTGTGAATTCCTCAAATGTCAAACGAGCATTTCCAACTATTCTACGGAGATGATGCTTGCACGATTTGATCCCCGATTCCCATAAACCACCAGTATGAGGACTATAAGGGTGAATAAATTTAAAGTTGATATTTTGATTAGTGGCATAATCTATAATATCCTTTGAGTTATTTTGAATAAACGAACTGAACCTGTTCTCCGCTCCGATAAAAGCTTTCCCGTTATCTGAATATATTTCAGTCGGTTTGCCACGTCGAGAAATGAATCGTTTTAACGCTAAAATGTAATCGTTGGTTGAGAGACCGCTAACTAACTCCAAATGCACAGCGCGCGTCACGAAACAAACGAACAAACAAACGTAACCTTTAACTAAACTGCTCCCGCGGCCCTTACGATTAAGTATTGATACAGGTCCCGCATAGTCTACTCCGCAATACATAAAAGGATGACCCGGGTGCAGACGTTCATCGGGTAAGTTACCCATGATCGGGGTTAACGTCTTACCTTTCATACGCGTACAGGTGATACACTGCATCACCATTTTCCGAGCAAGGTTTCTACCACCTATCGGCCACCAACACTCGCGCACGGCACCCAGTAGTAACTGGGGTCCGGCATGTAACAATCGCTTATGTTCATCTCTGAATAACAACAACGTGAAACGATGTTTACTACACAACAGCACTGGATGTTTTTTCTCGTAACTAAATTCACTCGCGTTTGCTAATCTACCACCAACTCTTATGACTTGATATCGATCTAGAAATATATTTAAACCCGACAATCTACAATTTCGCTTATTAGGAATAGGTACATTGTTTACTAAATTGTAATATTCATTCGGGAACATTTGTTTTTGCGCAATGATGCTTAACGAGCGCTCGGACGCGCGCAGCTCTGCGACTGATAAGGAACCGGTTCGCCGCTGCACTTTTTTACGGCGTGCGTTATACACGAATCTAAGTACATACGCTAATATTCTAATTAATTTACTAAAACTCGAATAGTTGTCAAAATCTATTATCGGATCATCTACATTTATTATTTTTGAGACCTCAGGATCGTCGCAGCACTTCGCAAGTTCCTTTAAACACCGCATGCTGAGATAAGGCGCCGAGGAAGTGCCATAAGTCACGGTATTTAGTTGGTAAGTATGTAACGGATGTGAAGGATGATCTCGCCAGATAATCAATTGCAAGTTTCTGTCATCTGGATCTACGAGTATTTGACGAAACATCTTCTCCACGTCCGCACACGCTACGAACTTATGTTGCCTGAATCTAGGTAATATACTAAAAATATCGTTTTGCAGTATAGGACCCGTATAAAGAATGTCATTAAGTGACTTATTTGACGTAGTTTTGACACTACCGTCAAAAACCACGCGTAATTTGGTCGTTGAGCTATCACGAAACACTCCGTGATGAGGAAAGACAAAGTATGGGGTCTCATACGTTTCGATACGACTCATATGACCCAACTCAATATACTCGTGTATAAAATTGCTGTACATAGTTTTGTAATTGGGATTACGTTCTAATTTACGTTCTAGAGACATAAACCTTGTCTCAGCAATTTTATACGAGTCTCCGAGTGAATCAGCTGTTTCTTTTAAAGGGAGCCGTACACTGAATCTGCCGTCGTCGTCACGTGATGTCGTGTTGCAGAACATATCTTCGCATTTGCGCTCATCTAACGTGAGTGCACTCGTATTATTAGGTTTAGGTATCTCTTCGAGTTCCCAGAACCTTCTCATTCGCGTGTCTAACTCTGTCGTATTAATTAAATTACATTGAACCTCGTGGCTCGTTGAATCGAATGAATGTACGCTTCCCGATATTAACCACCCTAATTTAGAGCTCTGTAAATATGGTCCGCAAGCTAATCGTATTTTCTCTCCATCTAACAATTCCCAGAATTTATCCGCTCCTATCAAAACGTCTATTTCTGACGGTACGTCAAATGTGGGATCTGCTAAAGGTAAGTTCTCCGGTATACTAAACGCCTTAAAATCTAACCGCACAGTGGGCAAGGTAGAAGTGATACGCGGCAGAACTATACACCTCACTTGTGTATTATAATCGCATAACTTTGATCGCAAAGTAATATCGCATAGTTGGCTCGAGTTAGTGACCGATTGCCCTACACCCGAGACACGAACAGTGGACTGTATAAGAGGAATTTTTAATCGTTTTGACAAAGTTTCGGTTATAAAACAATGCTGGCTACCACTATCAAGAAGCGCACGCGCATGATGGTATTCGTTTTCGGCATCAGCAATTTCTATGACCGCGGTGCCTAATAGAACCGGTTGCAATCCTCTCAACTTGGTTTGCAAGCTATTATCACACCTAATTTCTCTCATATTACGATCGCATTGACTGTGAAGCGCCGCTGACACGGCCGCGACGTCACTATCAGCCGGCAGTGCATACGGAGCCCGCACGGCAGACAGTTGCTTATTATCGTCTAGTACATGCAACAACCCATTATGATTTTGCTGGCATTGTCTGCATGGACCGAATGTGCAAGCCGAGATAGCATGACCTGCTCGTAAACAGTTGGAACACAAGTTATTTTTCTCAACGAATTTAATTCTATCCCGGACAGGCAAATTTAAAAATAAAATACAGGTATAAAGTGCGTGATTATCTTTGCACATCGCACAAATACGAGTTGGTTTCTCCGATTGTTTACTCCGCGTAGTAATGAAGCTTTGAGTGTGTTGTTGTGATTTTAACTGGGTTTTCCTAGGTTCATAGTTGGATGATCTGCCTTCATGTTGGGATTTTAAAGTGCAAGGGTTCTTGTTGTGACTAAGGTTAATCATCTCCAACATGTCGGCTTTATTTTTAAGAAAGGAAAGCAGACTATCCAACTTTAATGGCGAATCACTGCGCAGATCGGAATCGATAGTACCCTTTTGTTTTTCCCACTCTCGTTCAGTGGGAGAATCTAATTTAGTGACGACTAAATAAATAATTAGCGTATCCCACGAGTCAACGGGTTCACCAATCGTTTTTAAAGCACGTAAATTTCGATTAACGGTATCTATCAATTTTCGTATCTGCACAGGAGATTCATGTTCTATAGGTTGAAGCGTAAACAGCGATTTCACGTGATTATGAACCAGAAGACGATTATTATGGAACCTTTGTACTAATAAATCCCATGCGCTAGTGTAGTTGGCCGCGGTAAACTCTAAAGCACTAATAACCTGGAGGGCAGTACCACTTAACGACGATCTTAGGTAATGAAATTTGTGAATAGGGTCCAGATCAACACGTTTATGTATCATGGTGACGAATGAGTTTTTAAATTCTAACCACTGATCATAAGAGCCGTTAAAAGACGGTAGCTTAATTTCGGGTAATTTAAAGGACGTTAATGTAGCACGCGCGTTACACTGGGAATTATTTTCGCTAGTCTCTTCAACCAACAAACATTTAGCGGATGTCATTAAGCTAAAATAAAGTTCTTCAAACTGTTCGCGATATTCAAATTGCGTAATTAAATCAATTTCATCTACTTTTGTCTCAATCTCCGTCTGAATGGAATTAAAATTATTAAAGATATTTTCTAAATTATTAGTTTTCAATTTCAATTCAGTTTTCTGAGCTTCAATTAATGTTTTATGCTCCAAACTGTTAACATATTTTTGAAATGAGGTTAACCGTAGCTTAGCAGTGCCTCTTTGTCTCTTGAGGTCGGCCATGCGGTCGGTACTTTTATCGCGTTTTTGCGGAGATTTCGGCACTTTTAATTTATTACTATCACTGTCAGCTTGTGAATATTCCTCGTCACACATATTGGCGGTTTATAGAAATAGGAAATACTCACGTGAGCCGTAGAAATCGCAGAAGGGCCAAGGTCAGGAACACTCGTTTGACACGTGGTTCTCTGCTGGAATGAGAAATCACAACACTCAATTAGTTAATTATGCACCTCAGGATGGGATGGGAACAAGGATAGGAAGGTCTGACCGTTTCTCGCTGTCTTCTCTTCTGGAGATCGGCGATACAGTTCAATTGTGACCCGGTGAGATGGATCAAAATGTTGGCGCGATAGCTCGTTGCTGTCCGTAGGTCGCTGCTGGCTGCCTCTCGATCCTTTGCTTCGCAATTCCCTTTTTCCTGCCTATAGTAAGGTCTGTGCAACTCAGGGAAAATGATTTTAACTTCTTCTCGACTTTAACAAATATATTCTTTATGCGTTTAAAAATGTGTCCGTTTCAGAGCAGGTATGTGAAGTGAGGGAGGATGACTCGATATAATCGTATGAATAAACTTAAAACTAACGTAAGGGGGCAGCACTGTCGCGGTTATCGCTGCGGTCCAATAGAGGGCGTTAAGATGGCCTTAACAGCAGCCCCTAAATATATAATTAAGAATTCCTATTTCGAGGACGACTTTTATTTTAATATTTTTTTTAAGGTGTATCTATATTAATATCTACACTTGACATTAATGACGTAAAAATGGCTCACCCCCGCCGAGCTCTGATCATAACCTGAATGACTTTTTTTTTAATAGAAGTCTTGTGGTTCCAGCTAAGAAACAAAATAATATAAAATTATAGAAAACGAATGAAATAAAATGTCTTGGAACTTGCAAGCAACGCTTCAAAATGACAGACAAGGCAAGTAGCCTTATTTACAAGTAGAAGCACCCACTATCCTCAATAAGTAAAGTTCTCGGCACAATCCGCGAATTAAGCATTCCTTGGGTCTTTCGAGTGATCGTTAGCCTAGCTTTGGAGGGTGCACTGGCGCAAGTATAAAGTTGATAGCGGGAAAAAAAATATTAAATATACATATAAGAATACACGGTGTTAGGCGCATGGTTGGACAGAAAAAAATGCGAATAAGTGGTGCCATGTACTAATAAGGCCTAATAAGGAGATACGCGACCCCAGATTTAAAAAAAAACATTAATTAAAATCAAATTATAAACTACTGTGGTTACTGAATTATCAAAAACTCTTTTTAAGTTGTAATTATGTAGCTCTGCCTAGCCCACTCTGGGATTACAGGCGTGAAGGTACTCATACTCATACTCATACTCATTTATTCATATTTTTCGATAAAATTACACGTCAAAGGTTACATTATTTTATAGATTAATTAGATGTAGGTACATAATAGAAATATATATCAATTTACATTTCAATTAAAATTACTAATTACAATACATTATGAATTATAGTAGTCGTCAAGTGAATAAAATGCTTGTATAGTAAGCCATTTTTTCAATTTGTTATAAAATAAATCATTGCAATCAGTATTTTTTATTTCGTCGGGTAGTTTATTATAGATATTAGGCCCAGCAATACTTATTGTTTTAGTAGACTTAGCCAGTCTGCAACTCGTTGTGGCCAGTATGTTTTTATTTTTTAGAGCGATCCGTACACTTTATGTATGTATGTATGTATGTAAATAATAAAAAAATACATGAATAAAACCGCCAACATGAATTTTTTTCTTCACTGTTAGTTTGTTCTGTGAGAGTTGATGTGTAGTGCAAATTATCACTAAATAAAAGCCCAGAGGAGTTATTATGACATAGCTATGTAGTTCAGCTATCGCTGAGAGAAAAGGACAGAGCTATATTACTGCTATAGCTTTGTCCTTTATACTCGCCGTATAATGAACTGCATAGCTATGTCATAATTACTGATGTGCCAAAGGAAACTTTCCAAAATTGCGGAACATTTCATGTAGGAAAATTTCGGAAACTTCTCACAATTTTGTATGGGGATTGAAACTTTCCGTTTCTTAAATTTAAATTTCCTATTATTCTTGTGAAAGTTTCCGGAAATTTCTTGCAACTTTTCCAACTTTTTGGAAACTTTCCGCAACTTGCACATCAGTAGTCATAATATTTAACCCCTCTGGTCACAGTAAAGTTTTAAAAAGTCGAAATTAAAAACTAAAAGCCCAGCACAACATCATCGCTTTACAAAACAAACTAAAAGAGGTTGAGCAGAGCACTTCAAGTTCTTGGAAAACTCTGGTAAATACGATGTATCATATGCGTAGTTTTTTGTTGATTAAATGGAGTTATTTGCTAATTAATACTGATACTTGACAAAATACTACTTTGCAACAATAGGACGCTTTAAATTAATAAAAGGAGATGGGTAATTTAATTATGTCTAAGAAAGTACTAAAAACGCATTTTTTTTTTAATTTAATGCTAAATACTTACCCTGGTCTAGTTATGAGACCTTGGTCCTAACATGCTCAGACCTGGGGTCCTAAAACTCCTTATAACGCCTCAAAATGTAGTTCATAGCATCTTATACGCCATTTTTTTTGTCCAATCATGAGCCTGTCACCCTGATATTGTGTTCCGCTGTGACGATGAGACAACCGGTGAAATGAATGAGATAGAAGCATTTCATCTTAGTCTTTAGGGCTGGCAACACATTTGAGTTTTAGGATTGCTGTCTTAATATTGTAATCTCGAGAATGTTAAAGTCTATGGGTCTCAGATCATCTACCAAGTTCCATTTTCCTTGTCAATTTTTTTTGCAGTACATACAGGGTGACTGGAAATTCGCCGTATTTCTTAAAAGGGGTTATTCTACAGCTCCTTTGTAACGATTTAAGTCCAGTCAACCAAGGGTCAAAACTCATTGGTTATCGAGTTATTCACGTTTTTAGAATTTTTATAAATTACCCGCCTTTCGACCTAAAACTAGTCATTGTGTAAAAACTTCGTCATTTAGAAATAAAAAAAAGCATTTTTCAAATAGCCAATGAATTACTGATTACGAAAAATAATAAAAAATGCCAAAGAAATGCAAAGTTTTGCAAATAAAAGGATTTGAAGTTGAAAGTTCTAGTAATTATTTTCCAAATTTAGTAACATTTTACAGCGTAACTAAAAAAAAAGTACGACACTTCACGTACAAATGACAGGAATAGTTTGCTCAATTCATAAGCTTTCTAAAAAGGTACAATTTATGACATTTTAAAATTAATTCTCATTTAAACATGTACAATTAACAATAATAGCAGAAATGTTCGCGGTTAAGCTCCATCGTTTCAACAAAAAAACGCGGGATCGTTATCGTTTTTAAATTCAGCTAATCGTGTTCTTTTAAATTTGCTTTTTAAAAACATAAAGTGCGTTCCATTTTAACCGGAAAACGCGGGAAGTGTTGTAGTAAAATAATTAGAACATCGTTCTCCTTTTTAAATTCAGCTAATGGTGTTCGATTTTTATTTAAATTTTCTTTTTAAAAACAAAGTGCCTACTGCCTGCTAACATCTTAGCCTGATTGTGCAAAATATGGTGACAGAATTATCAACAATTTTGAGTTGTTGGTAATTCTGTAGCTCTACCTACTCCACTCTGGGAATGAAGGCGTGAGTGCGATTAATTTTACGTTTAAGATCTAGATTATAATAGCTATTCTGCTCATAAACTTTTGTTATAGGTAGGCCAAATAATGAAAGTCAATCAACTTAATTTGCTCCTCTGAAAATAAAATTGTGTCTTTAATATCAATTGAAATTTCAACGAATAATATTGCAGAGAAAAATTAAGTTAATATTTCATTAAGTATTCCTAAAATTGTCCGTCTCTCTCATACCTTTGTACCATCCTTCGTGAAACGTAACAGTAGTGACTCTCAGGGAGAACAGTGCCGCAAACGCGATATCTCGTTACGGCGGCGTTTGTTCAAAACAAATCATTTGTTTGCGACTGGATGGGGGTACACGAGTACACGACCAAGTGAACGTCGGAATAATGTTGAACCGTTTGTGTTAGAGCGAAATTTTAGTAAAGTCGAGTAATACATACATACATACATAAACTCACGCCTTCATTCCCAAAGTGGGGTAGGCAGAGCTACAGAATTACCTACAACTTTATAAACTTGTTGATAATTATATAACCACACTTTGCACAATTAGGCTAAGTTCTTTACCAGCGTATTAGTGACAGGTTGCAAGCACATCGCCGAACTACTACAAGGCTTTATTCCCTTAGTCGCCTCTTACGACATCCACGGGAAGAAATGGAGTGGTATTATTCTAACCCGGCAACCACACGGGCAAGTAGAGTAATATAAAGAGAATTAACCTACCGCCAAGCAGCAGTGTTCGCATTTTTGCGTTCCGGTTTGGGGATAAGACAGCCGGTGAAATGACTAGCATAGAGGCATTCCTTCTTAGTCCTCAGGGTTGGCAACGCATTTGCAGTCTTGTGAATGCGAATGTCTATGGGTCACAGTTTGCACTTACCATCGGGTGGCCTGTGTGCTCGTTTGCCTTCCCATGCAATAAAAAAAAAACCTTACAAACGCAAAAGTTTGTGTGTATGTATGTATGGATGTTGGTTGCTCTTTCACGCTGCAACGGCTGGACGGAATTGGATGAAATTTAAAATGGAGACAGCTTATACCCTGGATTAACACATAGGCTACATTTTATCTCGGAAAATTTCCACAGTTTCCGAGGGAATATCGATATTCAAAATCTACGCTGACGAAATCACGAAGCTGGTGTAAGATAAAATAACAAAAGTAAATGAGAAACGTTACTGGCCTTAGACACAATGCCTTCAGCGTTCGTTACCGTTATTAAAATGTTTGGGTTGACATTTTATTTTCTCAAACATGCTCGGAAAAAACGGTTTTCCGATTGAAACACAAGGACGGAAAGAGCCTCATTTTACTCCTAGGAGTAAAAAAACCATATGAAAACACTTTCCGTCCATGTCCATATATTTCTTAAAAATGCTGTCAATTTGCATACAAAATCAAAAGGACCAAGACAAAAATTCCAAACAGCCAAGGTAACTGCTCGCTTTTTTAGCACAGTGCGTGTGTTTCTTTTTGAATTTGCATTCCAATGTCTATGGTTAGTATTTAAAAACCATTGACAGTCGGTAACATTCGTTCATTCTGCATAATATAATTGTGAAACCGAATATTAAACTATTTGTTGTGTGAAATACTTACTATAAAAAATGAGCTCAAGCGACGAAAGCGACGAAATAGGTACCACACCGCCTATATTAAAATCTGAAGCTGCCTCGGTTAGGCAAAACCTGCTTCCCGCTAAATCTAAGGAAATTAAATTACTTGCTTTTTAGAAATGTATTTGTATTATTTCCTCACATGTTTGAGAAAAGCATTATGTATGCCTCGGCGGAAACGAAGATTTCTTGACTCGTATTTTAGCAGGCCTCGCTGTTGCTCGGCCTGCTAACCACCTCGTCAGGAAAACCCTTACTTTCCGCGCCTAGGCAACAATGTACTATTGTCTTCGTTAATCGTTTAAGTTAACGATAAGCATTGTCTAGCCTCACAGATCAGTCATGTTATTCTCAATGGATCTCAATTTTCAACTGGAAGGATTATATTAGCCGGAGAGTTTAAGTTACCTATTTAATAAAAGCGCGCAGGCAACATTTTAGAGCATGCATTTTCAATTAGGTAGCTTAACCGTCGCTCGCATGTGGTCGCTCGCTCGATTAGCGGATTACAATGAAGGGGTTTTAAAATAAGAGAAAAACACAAATTATTCGAGAAATAATACTAAGTAATTATTGGAGTGTAGTATATCTCACTTGATCGAAACATATTTGGAAAGCAAAAACATATTTCTGAAATAAATAATTTAAAATTGAGTTTGAACTATAATTACTTTGTTAAAAAATTGTACCCCGAATAAAAATACACGTTTCCATAAATCCCATTTAAAACTGCTTTAAATTACCTTTTTCATTTATTGCCAATGTTTTCCAACAACGATTTAAACTGGAATAAATGCATTTCAGGCAATTAGCCGGCACAGAGTACATCAATCAAGTCAGAGACGTCGAGTGAGTTACGGGGATGTCACTGTCCCTCCGGTGATCTGTGCAGGGTCCTGAATAAGTAAGGTAGGCAATGATTGTGGACAGTGATTAACTATTTAGTGATTTAGATTAAAAATATGATGAAGAATGAAATTATAACTGTGAACAATGATACATAAAAAAAATATTTGTACATCTTTGTTTAAAATCAAATATTTTTTGTCTGCTTAAAATTCACGTAAATGTATAATTTGCCAAAAAAATTTTTTTTAAATTGACGTAATTGTCTAACTTGCCAAAAAAAATAGTTTTCTAAAAACACCTTACTATTAGGCATGAAATTACGACAATCCCTACTTGTCCAGTATCTCGGTGACGTCGGCGTCTGACTGTAGATTACATGTTTTTTTTATAACTTGTGTAAATACAACACAATACCGTAACTTATTCTGACAATATGCAAAATTGACAATAAAGGTTCGCTAGACACTCATTTATTCTTATTCAAAGTTGTTTCAAAACATATGCGTTAATTAATCAATCAATCATTTAATTTGTAAAACATAGGTAACAATAATGATACAATTGTAAAAGTGGATAAGCATCACTATGTTTGGCCATTAGGCATACAAATATGACAGCATGCATCATGCATTACTTAATAGTAATTTATGCAACTGATGCATAATGAGACACTATAATATTCGATAACACTCGTGTGATCCTATTATGCAACTTGCTTACGCTCGTTTCATAAAACCACACTCGTATTTTAAGGCCTAATTATGTACAATCTCATACACTTCTTTATCTACACTTAATTATCACAAGTTAAGAATTATTCTACTTTCATAACAACAAAATCCAACAAACAAATATGACAACAAAAATGGCAGCAATTCGATCCTCCGTCAAGACATATGTTTTTTTTAAATCATAGACAAACAAATAAAGTCCCTATTCTCAAGTCACTCTATTCTCTATTCTAGTCATTATCATGTCAGCCGAAAGACGTCCACTGCTGGATATAGGCCTCCCCCAAGGCTCTCCACTCAGACCGGTCTTGTGCTTTTCGCATCCACCGCATTCCCGCGATCCTTACAAGGTCGTCACTCCATCTTGTTGGAGGCCTACCTACAGCTCGTTTTCTGGTAGCCGGGTCTCTGCCGGAGATTACCTGAAGCACCCCCTGCCCCGCCGTTACCATTATTATAGTATTCATAGATATTGAAACAGTTATTGACTCGAAACGTCAATTCAGTATGTTTTTTAAATATAAACCGCACGACATCTCGATTTGTTCTCGAGTGACTTGGGAATAAGGACTTCATTCGATTATCTATGATTAAAAAAATATATTGGTTTTGACGCAGGATCGAATTGCCGCCATTATTATTGTCATTTGTTTGATGGTTTTTTTGCTGTTACGAAAGTAGCATAATTCTACACTAGAATATTATTCTATTAGATTATTATTCTATTCATATGTGTGTAGATAAAGTAGGGGCATGCAAGTGTGCATATTTAATTAGGCCTTATTATCGTGTGATCTTATTATAAGGCCTCTTATTATGAATCAGTCGCATAAACTACTATAACATATTCCAATATAAATACTCTAACAGCCGCACTCAGAGACGTCAATCAAATTTAATGCTTGTTAAGTGACGTGTTGTCTTATTCTAATGCTACAGCAAAGAAAGTGACAGCAGCAACTTTAATCGAGATTTAAGTTTAATTGACGTCTCTGAGTACGGCAGTTACACATAAAGCAAATTAAACAAAACACGGCCAAAACCTTCACAAGCAATCACCTTAAACCACTACACGTCTAAATCTTGACAGAATTAAATAAATCACTCAGATTATGGAGATTGTCTAGCAAATTTAAATTTGCTCGGAATCAGAGTAACTAGAGTTAGAATATTACGGGAGGATCGTGACTGGGATTACGAGTGGTTTGAATCCAGATTACAGAGAATGACTGAGTAGAAACAGGGCAAGAGTGAACCGGAGTCGCGCACCGGGGGTTCTTGACCTGTGTACATTTATTACTTTATTGATTTATTAATTTATTAATGTAATTATTCATTAATTTATTAATTCATTTTTTTTTTATTTTTTTTTATTAGACAAAAATAAACGCTAAACGCATTGTAAACACTAGTTAAATACTTATGGCCGAACCCTATACTATCCAAACCACGGATAGAAAATAAATTTTAGTTAGCCTTATCAATTAGCGGTTTGAATAAAGGGTTCAGCCGTTAGTAATAGTAAAAATACAAAATCACGTTAGTCGCTAAGAAATGTTTTAAAAGCAAAGTAAACAACCACAACAAAAATCGATGACTATAAAACACCGAGTTGTTTTTATTATAGCCGCTTTAAATTTAACTATGCGTTAAAAGTAAAAAAAATTGGACATTAGGTAATTACATAAAGTTTGGACTTTAAGTTTAAGGTCACTTTTGTTTTTATTTATAAGGTAATAATTTGAAATGTGACTTTGTCACACAGCGTTTTAGAAATAAAAATAATAAATACAAAAATGTATTTTTTTAGGATTGTTGTAATCCAACAATCCTAAACCTCCTATCACCTTTAAGGTTTTTCGTTTTTAAGATAGTAAATTTCAAACGATACAACTGTAATGTAACACTTGAAAGGTAAGACAAAATGACAGGCGACAAGACAACAAAAAAACGAGAAAGTTTTATTACCGATATCGGTTTAGCGTATGGTGAAAATACGCCACGTGTTTGCAAAAGTCACTGGACTTTGTAAGAAAACCATTTTGGCTAACCGTTATGTGTGAATCGCGGTGAGGAACCCTAAAAAGGCCCGACGGGTGATTCGTAATAAGGTTAAGGAGCACCATAGATTTACATTTTGTGACTTCGTTTCAACTTTTATTTGCCAGTTGTCTTGGGTTTTATTAGTGGACACTTTAATAATATTTATAAATATAGTAGGTAAGTGCTATAGCGATGGTTTTGCATAAAAATATTCATTGGTATAATTTTGTCTTTGCATAGTATCTTGCTGGCATATGTGTATTTTAAAGAATAAACCGTTTTAATTAATAATAATAAACATTTTTAAACAAGCTATTTTATAGGTTTTTTGATTGTGATGGTTGGTAGTGACCCTGCCTACGAAACTAGAGGTCCTGGGTTCAAATAAAAGCTTAATACAAGCTACCCATAATACAAGCTTAGAGCTTAGTTTGGGACTAGGTCAATTAGTGTGACATTGTCCCATGATATTTATCTTTATTTTTTAATTACAGATTCTGATTAATTTAATGTATTTTTTTTGTTTACTAGCAATTTTATTTACCTATTCCATAAATGAAATAATAATCAGCTACTAAAAAGGTGGACATTTTCCCCGTCATGACAATAATTCGTTTTCTATAATACAAGAGTAATAAACAAGTACCTTAAACACAAAAGCTTCAAAATCACACATCTACACGTATAAAATTAATAAATTAATATAATAATTAAACGGGACTCTGGAATAAGAACAGCACGATTGTAAGTTATATTGATTATTATTCATTTACAAATTAGCTACTTAACTAAATTAATTAGAAGCGTTATTGATACAAAATATTGTTATAAATTTATGATGCTTTAAGTTATATAATAACTTTATAAGATACAATATACTTAATTTGACATCATATCCATACAAAAAGGTGTAAAAAAATGAACAAATAATATTGAAATAACACATTACAAGTACATAAAGTAAATGCATTGAACCGATTTCCCAGTACATAATTTACCAATAATCAAACGCTTATTACCAGTAATGATTTCTCAGATATTCCTCACCGTTCACAAGAAGCATAATGACTTCCCTAGAAACGATGAAAAGGTGAAACAAATCGATAAACTTAATCATTTTCCCGGTAGGTAATTTACATTGATTTAAATTTGGCTAAGTTCTCTAACACACAAAGTTTGAATTCGATTTCGGATCTCTAAATAACTCGCTGCTAAAGTGACTTGAAATATTTCACGCCTTGGAAATGAATTTAAATTCATTGCTTACTCTAAAGGTGAGGTTGGCCCAATTTAACTTTTAAGGGAAACAGTATTTTACTATTAGAAAGCAATTAAAAAAAGGCCTTATTGTTAGTGGCACACAAGTTTTTGTAATAAATCGCTTATTATAACAGAATAATGACGCAATTGCAAAAAAGCCATTTTGTGATTTCAATAGCATAAATGTAGTCAATCATAAATCTCGCAAGATGGAGAGTTCCGCGTGGTGATATAGAGACGTAAATAGTCATCTTTTTTTTGTTAACGTTTTGATATTCCTCACGACGCATTTTTTTGCTTTATTAAATTAAAGGTACCTATGTAGTAAAAATATTAAATGAAATAGCGTAAAAAATACAATTTCTCGACGTTAAACAGAAAAATGACCACCTTGGTTTGAAATCTTTTAATGTATTTTCTTGCTTATGTTGCTTTCCTGCTTTATTGTAAAATCGTAAAATAGCAATTGCGTCATTACCATACATCGGGGTTTTCGGTGTTTCTACCTAATGAAAAATTAATTGAACAAAAAAAAGTATTTTATAAAAGAAATGTCGAAAAACTATGAACGAATTTTTACAAGGAAATATAAATGCGATCGAAAAAAAAAAAATATGCACCTTTTACAACTGCCGACTTAGAGAGATCGTTCAGTTCATTGAAATGGATAATATTTACAGCAAGACGTCGTAGATAAACTGTTCCAAATATTGAAAAAACATTAATAGTTTATTTTGAAAATCGTGTTAACCTACTAAATTTACCTACTGCAGGTAATTAATTAACGTTAATTTTATTATTATCTCATATCATTATAGCCTTGGTAGTAAAGCTAAAGTACTACATGAGTTAAAATAAACTTGTATCACAGTGTAAGCAATTCGCAGAGAGGTAGTTAGTCATTAGGCATAATATGATATTTTCTCAGATTACCTATCTGTTGATATCTACTCTTTCTTAAATCATTCCCGCACCGAAAACCCCGATGTATGGTCATTACTCTGTTGGATGAGCGAAATGTTGAACATTAATTCAAGCTTACTGAAAGTTGTTTTACTGATAAAACCCTTACTTTAGATATTAAACGTCAAACATTCTCGATAATATTTTTGGAAGCCGGATTAAATCGGAATTCAAACGACATTCTGTAAGTAAAATGTATTGAAAGTAAGGATAAAGTCTGAAGTCGACGTTCAATATAAAATACTAAATATAAAGCAGAGAATATTTTAGTTGCTTGGTAGCATAACTAGTAAGTTTTTTTTTTTTAAATATGAACTCGGTAAAAAATTTGGTTATTTTGTCAAGACATTTTTATAATAAACTAGCTGTCCGCGCCCGGCGCCGCCCGGTTTCATACAAACCTTATGAAAAATAGATAGTAGCCGATTCTCAGATCTACTGAATATGCATATAAAATTTCATAAGAATCGGTCAAGCCGTTTCGGAGGAGTAGGTACGGTAACTAACATTGTGACATGGAAATTTTATATATTAGATAATACAAAATTTGCTCTATAGACATCTGTAAATAATACCAGTCTTCTAAAAAACGAAAAGAATACAAAGGAACACAAAATAAAACCAAAAAAATTAATTAACCTACATAACATTAATTATGTAGATTAATTATTATTTAATTAACACCCTTTTGTCAGACATGAGCTTCTTTTTTTTGAGATGTAATGGGGTCTTATGTGTTAATCGTGTTGTTCCATAGATACATATACATTTATTTTAATTGAAAATGCGTTTTTTTTAAATGCTTCGTTTAAAAAAAACTTATCGTGTTTTAATCATGCTGCATAGTCTTTAATTGTAATGTGTGCCAATAGGAAAGATAGATTCCAAAAAACATATCTAACATAAAGGTTAACTTGCAAAAACAGACGTAATACTTTCGTTTAAGTTCCAGTTCAGTTTAAATCTATCAGCGTCATACGTTCTAAGGAATCTTAGCAGGGTGTTCTTTTGACTAGTGATATACAGCGTGTGTTTTCGACACCTTGTTTACGCGGTTTCGTTCTAAACTTCGTGATTTATAGTCTACATTTAAAGTAGCCGCCACAAAATGGAGTTATTTTAAAAACTTTTCTGTATTTTTGGCGGAATCTCGTTTAACCTCGTTGCAATCAGAACGATTGACGCACGCAAATAAATCCACCAGCCGACACTTCGACGTTAATAAAATAAGGAGGCTAGTCCTCCATCCACTAGATGGAATTATTGGCTTTAATAAAATATAGTGACATTTCTTCTCTAGCAAGATTGCAAATTTCTTTGGGATTCAGAGTTAATGTGCTTCTTTGCCATTCTAATGCCAAAATAAAAGAATTAAAAAAAAAAACTTGTATTTTTATTAATTACTTAGGTATGTTACTTAGAGGTAATCGCTAAAGTCTTTAATTGACTTTTTAACCGGCGAGTTTATTAAGTTGTTCAATCTTATTGATAACTCAGCCTAACATGCCTACAAGTGCACGAAGCATGGATTTAGAGGATTGACTTAAGTGGAATAAGAAATGAACACCCTGTAAATCCAAGTAATACCATATAGGCAAATCCAAGAACACTGTAACAAATAAAATGTTAATTAATTTAACAAACGTGGGCTGGATTAAACTAAGAGTTGAATCCCAATGAAACCATTGACAACAATAGAAAACCAAATTAATTGGTTGGTTTACCATTATGAAAGCGGGAACTGTTTTCCTACTTTGAGGTATTTATTTATTTAATTTAATTAACTAGTACGGTTACAAACCACTCACACTAATTAATGAATAGATTAAAACCAATTGTTATACATTCATGACAACTTATATATACCTACGTTCACTTAATGTACAAAGAAATGTATGTACAATGTATAGGTATCAATTTAGACCAAAAAATATAGGAAAGCGATAAATGTTGCCCAGAAAAGAAAGTGCTCATGTTATTTATATTTAAAACTGACAACAAAACAAAGCACAAAATAAGTCCGTTGAAAGCACGGCACTAATGGCCCAAAGAGTCGAAGGTTGGTAAGCACTCATATAAAAATAAAAATAAGTCCATCTTTTCCTCTCTGGCCATTAAAGATAATCTTTGTCTTTATATCTTTTCTCATAGAACCGTATTTAACTTTTGACATGAATGTACGAACATCCCAACAAACAATAAAATATATCCGTCGAACCAGACAACGAAACCTTTACATTTTACTTTTCCAAACGGAGCGTCCTGTATACCCTACCAAGGCTCTTGTTAACGCAAGTATAGGGTGATTTTCGTTTGCCAATAGTTCAAGTTATGTTGGAGGTTATCCCAATTCAATAGATACTAATAAAGGGAAATGATACGGATACCAATTTGTTTATGAACTGTCGTAAACAACGTTTTGTTATGTTGTAAGCAATAAGAATAATTGGTATTATAAGAAAAGTTGGAGGGTTTGTCAATCTATTCATTTCAATTAAATGACAAAGTAATTACTTATGTAAGGTTTTTCCATTTCTGAAATGGTACTTACCCTAGGTCAATTTTTTTATATGATTATTTAGGACATAGATAAAAACAGTTTGTGTAGACTCTGTGCCTATTTCGGTAAATCTATACTATATTATGAAAAAAATAATGTATTACCGCCCGCGAAAGATCGTTAGGCAAGTTAAAACATGAAGACTAACGTGAAATTTTAGATAAAAATCAGTATTTTGTTTTTTAAGTGGGTTTTTAAATTATATTTTTGTTGTTATCATTTATTCCTCTGTAGGTACTTACTGTTAGTAATTATGTACTATCTGGGTCACTGAATAAATGCCTTTCTTTCTTTCGCATTATTATTGATTTTTATTCCTGCAAAAGTTAACTCACAATTAATTTTGTTAAAATAATTACGATTATACAAAATGATAATAACCATGGTACAATAATAAAGTAAAAGTATTTTCATTGATAAGCAAGAAAATCCGAAAAATAAGCGCTTACTCACAACGTAACCGATAAACGGACAGAAATGTGATTAAGGGACGGAAATAAATCAGCGGATGGGGGCTAAAACAATAGCCCTCCATCCACAAGGATAGAAGACTCGCTTTAATTGAAGTAACAATGTCGAGAATATGATTCAAATGTCTTATAATTTGATGAAATGAAATGATTTTTTTTTAGAAAAAAAATCTTCCAAAAAATATAAAAATATTTTTGATCACAGTGTATTATTTAATTTTGCATTTATTAACGTTCTAAAGCATGAATATTCTATCAGGACACCTGACACTTGCTAATTAATCTTGGCAGAAAATTACAGCACGTGACTTAAGGTGACATTAAATTCAATGAACGTTCGTGCATCAAAGCAAATTTATCAAATTCATTTAATCACAAAATGAACATGCACACAGCTTACCTATTCACACGTAAAAGGTTCGTATTAAATATGTAAATATCTCACACGTAGTTTTTATATTATGAAACTATTAACAGTTATCAACAAGTTTTTAGAGTTGTTGGTAATTCTGTAGCTCTGCCTACCCCACTCTGGGAATGAAGGCGTGAAGGTATGTATGTATGTAAACTATTAATATACAGTTTAAACCGTATATGATTGACCTTTGTGTAACACAATATGGTTTTTACCGTGTTGAAAAGAGGCGCTGATAAGTTGGAAAGTGCTTAAATTGCCCTCCATACTCAACACAGCAAAAATGTTAATTCACCCTGTATAAATATTGTTATACAGCATGTTTGTAAAGCAATAAATTAACATGTTAAAAATGGACTCACCTTTACGCATTTATATTGCTTGCTTTGACAACTTTAGTTAATTTCGTGCCTTAAAGGTACATTTAAATTACGTATTGATTTTCTTGCTTGAGAA
This sequence comes from Acleris emargana, assembly GCA_927399475.2. Lineage (NCBI taxonomy): Eukaryota > Metazoa > Arthropoda > Insecta > Lepidoptera > Tortricidae > Acleris > Acleris emargana. Next base: position 6,469,621 of record OV656858.1, read on the forward strand.
TTTTATTAAATTTGAAAGAAAAAAGGTTCTACATGAACGTGGGACATGTTACAAATGAGCTGGCACCTGAACCCAGCGCCTATCATGAGTGTTGTCTTAGTGTCGATAGTGAGAATATCGACAAACAACACACGCATCAAAATACCGATGTTTACTGTGAACACCTCACACAGCATATGTGTAGTAGTAGTAGTAGTAGTCAATTATTTCATATTGGAAATTACATTATTATATGTCACATATTTATAATAAATTCCCAATAAGATCGTCAGTGTAAAAAAAAAGTAATAATATAGAGTAAAAATCAAATAATGTCAATGTATACAAAAGTAATAATAATAATGAACAAAAATAAAAAAAACAGTAATAAATCAAAAGAAATAACTCAAATGCTATGGTCATAAAATGTCAAGAATACAATAATATTTGGAAGTGTAAAAATAATAATTTAAATAAAACACAATATAAGATAATTCAATCATCTCTATATTCTTTAACAGAATATAGTGATTTCGTTAATAACAGACTTTTAAGTCGGTGACCAAATTTGTGTACAGCAGAGAACCGATCGTTGTGAAAAATCTTGGGGAAGGCCTTTGTCCAGCAGTGGACGTCTTGCGGTTGATGATGATCATGATGACTGTGAACCCATTCCTAATTCATACATACATACATCCATTAAATCACGCCTGTTTCCCAGAGGGGTAGGCAGAGACATTCACATTATTTATATACATTTTTTTATGTATGAGAATCCTTGATTGTACTGTTTAAGCGTCAGTAATAAAGCAGACATGTTGCTCAAAAAAAATGATAACAATAAACTTGAGTTTCTCGAGCACTTGTTCGATATATTTAATAGCGACTGTCATCTTTCCAAAAGAACCCCGTCATTATAAAGTAGTATTTATTAAAAATTTAAAAACCTATGTCTTAAGCTACAGTCTAAATACATACATTACATACATTGTTATATTTTTCATGATAGAAATAATCCTATTTAGGACGTAAGATTAGGTATTTTTGACATTTGAATTATTGACATTAATTTACCAAAGTAAGTCATAGAATATACATACACATTGCATGTTTTTTCAAAGTGCAATAAACATTGAAAATGTCAAATAGTATACAAAAATTCTAAAAACAAGAAGTCAAACAACAAGAAGAAGTTGACGACGCGCTGGCCTAGTTGGTAGTGACCCTGCCTACGAAGCTAGCGGTCCTGGGTTCAAATCCCGGTAAGGGCAGATATTTGTGTGATGAGCGCGAATATTTGTCCCTGAGTCATGGTTGTTTACTATGTATTTAAGTATATATTTCTCTATATATGTATTTATATCGTTGTCTAGTACCCATAATACAAGCCTAGAGCTTAAATTGGGACTTAGTCAATTGGTGTGACATTGTCCCCTGGTATTTATTTCATATTTATTTACATACATACATACATAAACTCACGCCTTCATTCCCAGAGTGGGGTAGGCAGAGCTAAAGAATTACCAACAACTTTTAAAACTTGTTGATAATTCTATAACCTCATTTCGCACAACTAGGCTAAGATGTTTACCAGTGTATTAGTGACAGGTTGCAAGCCCATCGCCTAACAGTACTACAAGCCTTTATTCCCTTAGTCGCCTCTTACGACATCCACGGGAAGACATGGAGTGGCACTATTCTAACCCTGCAACCACACGGGACTAAAATTTTGTAAAAATAATATGAAATTCAAGTACAAAAACTATCGACATTTCCCATCACTTAAGGCTCTCACGTCACGTGCTTCGCTTAAGGCGCCTTTGTTCCAAAAACGCAGATTAATCTTCGAGCAACCGATAACGCGATATGTAACACGATCCTACAAAAGATTCGCCTGTAATATTCGCATCGTTTTCGGGAATAAATTGAGCCTTTACGTGAGAATGTAGCTTATTAAAATAAATACTTTTCCGGGAACGGCAATTTTCATGGCTTGTTTTCTTTTTAGGGGTCCGTACCGAAAGGGGACCAAGATGGGAGTCTATTAGTTCAAGTTGTTCGTATATACGTTAGTTTTACTTTTAAAGAGCAGCTTTGACTTTTTAACCGTAAGATAGTCGGTTGAGATTTTTAACACTTAGGCTGAAGCCAGACGAGCGTATTTTTTGAGTTGTGAGTCGCGTAATTTCTGCTCCTCCATTCACTTTCATAGTAGTAGTAGTACTTAGTATGATGAATGGAGGAGCAGAAATTACGCGACTCACAACTCAAAAAATACGCTCGTCTGGCTTCAGCCTTAAACCAATTTATTGGATAATATTGGTAAATCGTTATACTCCGTGGATGGATATGTGGAGCTGGACTTGTAAATATATTATTGTGTTGAAATTTATTAATCATTGTATGTATTGACATCGGACGAGTGACCATTATTTGATATTTAATTGTTGTTTCTTTAATTAATTATTATTAATTATTCTTGTATTTTTTTTAAATTATTATTTATGTTTTGACGATCGCAATGTAATTTTGTATTTTTTGACATGCAATGCAATTTATATTGTAATATTACATTGATGAATAAATAAACTAAACTAACAACCACAGTCCGTTTTTTTAAATCATGTTGTAAGTATTATAAAAAAACTTGATCTTGGAAAGAAACAAATTTAAAAAAAAACGCCAATGAAAAAGATAAGTCTTTTACAACAACTCCAAAACAAGAATTGTGGAAATGAGGACATGATGTAGGGGGTGAGAAACGGTATCGCTCGGAGCTATATTTGTTTTTTTTTACAGCTGCTCGATATAAGCGTCAGTCCACAGTAATCCTCTTGATTGAGCAGTAATTTCTCGTAAACAGTACGGACATCTCATTCTATTACACCAAATTGGAGGATGACAGCGAATGACGGCGGGCAATTTATCGCTCAAAAATTACCCGTGTAAGTGCAAAATACAATAATTTATAATAATATCGGGCGGTACTAAACTGATAACACAAGTCCAGCGCCTCTATTCAACCCGGTAAAAACCAAATCATGTTTGAGTGGTTATCGTTTTGTCACCGTTTTGATAGCTCTTATTTACTTGACAGTAATGGCGGCTGACGTCATAACAATACCACAACAGATTAACTACGATATCTTTTTTACCACCTAAAATACCGGCCCAGGGCCTTTATTACCGATGGAAAAAACATATCGTCTTTGATTTGTCATGCATGGTGTTGTTTTGACATAATGGCTTCTGACGTCATAACAATACCATAACAGATTAACTACGATATCGATTTTACCGCCTAGAATTCCGGCCCAGTTTATATGTATTTTTCAACCTGTAAACATTTTTTTTTAAGCAGCGCTCGTGTGGGTCTTATGGAGCTTACCTGTGACAAAACGCTTATTATGAAGTAAGATGGCGTTCAGATTCTTGTTAAAATCGCAAAATGTTATGAATTTGTAATACGACACCGATTCATTAAAAAGACATAAACCCCAATACATTTTTTTTCCATTATGACATCAAGTGAGCTCTTAAAATACATCAGTAATATTTTTTTACATTTAGGGAAAATGGAAACCGTTTCTAAAAAATTTAAACATGAATACAGTAAAAACCTGAAAATATCTTAAATATCTAGTTTTACGACTGAGTAAACTTGGTTGGTTCCTGAGATACAAGCGGTTAAAGTGTAAAGTGTTTACGCCTACTAAAAATACATACATACATAAACTCACGCCTTCATTCCCAAAGTGGGGTAGGCAGAGCTACGGAATAACCAGCAACTCCAAAACCTTGTTGATAATTCCGTAAGCACATTTTGCATAATTAGGCTAAGGTGTTTCACAGCGCATTAGTGACAGGTTGCAAGCCCATCGCCTAACAGTACTACAAGCCCTTATTCCCTTAGTCGCCTCTTACGACATCCACGGGAAGACATGGAGTGGCACTATTCTAACCCGGCAACCACACAGAAAAATATCAGCTCCAAATAACTTTAAATAGAAAATTTTGTTCATACTGGTTGCTTTTTTGAGATAGTTTTTAGGCTTCAAAAGGTAACACCGGGACCCTATTCTGACCTCCTAAGAAAATAAGTAGTATCCCGGAATCAATAACCAAAGCAATTTTAGTTCTCTTCTCTTATTAATAAGGTTGATATTCCAACAGAAATTTTATCTGACATACTGCGTTTTAACTTAGGAGTGCAGTATTACTAAGATTCCACTGTCCGTCTGTCTGTCACCTGGATGTATCTCATGAACCTAACTTAAATTTTCACAGATGATGTATTTCTGTTGCCGCTATAAAAGCAAATACAAAAAAATAAATGTAATCTACCCATACAACGAACGTGGTTTTATATAGATAATGCATTCGGAGCCCTTCGTGCTCGAGCTCGACTCGCACTTGGCCGTTTTTTATTTCTAGTAACGACTTCGGAATCCTACACTGAACACGCTCTGACATGCTCTTGCTAAAAAAAAGTTTTTTTTTATTGCAAGCAGATAGCAAGCTTCCTTCATAGACGTTTGAATTCTAATCTGGTTGTCTTATTCGCCCACCGGAATATAAAAGTGCGAACACCGTTCTTAGCGATAGAATGTTGGTAGCAATCTAGACGAACCCTGCATAACTACCAAAAAATGGTTCTTTTCTCGTGCTCTTCACACATATATTTGCCCTTATCGGGAATAGAAGGTGACTTCGTAGACAAATTATAAAGCCTAAACCCGGCAAGTTGAAGAACATAATGAGTTACACACTCGCGACGTAATCAATCAACGAGCTCCGTCGCTAACAGCCAGCGCTTTACACTGGGTTAAGGAGACGTGGACATTATTATAAAATAACTAGCGGCCCGCCAGCGGCTTCGCCCCGCTGCAAATTTCTGAATTCCCGGTGGATTTTTCAATTATTTTCTGTCATGTCCTGACAAATCGGACATTGCAACCTTAGTTAGCAACACATTTAGCGATTGCTGCGACTGCACTAAATTGTATGAATTTTATTTTGTCATTGGGTAAGTTGTTTTTACTGATGTGCAAGTTGCGGAAAGTTTCCAAAATGTTGGAAAAGTTGCAAGAAAGGATCATGGGCAGTTTTGTATGGAAATTGGGTGTGGCACCAACAGAATTGAAACCTTTATATTTAAAATGAACTTAGTGAAAGCATCATTTCTTAGTATGGCCGCAAATACCTAGCTCACCGGAGAACAAAAATATGATCACTTGAAAACAAGACAGTCCATATAAACTTTAGGTAATATAAGTACATTAAGAAACTGAAGAATTTTCTTGAAATCGAGAGTTTATTTGTCGTACAGATAAATACAGCATTTATAACATACATTAAATACCTACATAAAAAAATAATTCGTGTATTTTTTTTCAGTTAAGTAACTTAATCGAAGGTTATGTTGATGATAGAGTTCTACGAGATACTTTGTAATGTTGCGAGTTTTAAATATACTTTTTTAGACAAGTTCTGGAGAAGCACGAACACTGCAGTTTACATATTTTTGTACATCAAATACCCTACACGCAGTTCTATAATAAACTGTAACAATTAAACATTAATTAGCCGAAGTTTCTACGGACGATATATTTTGTTTTCAAGCGCCCATATTTTTGTTCTCCGGTGAGCTAGATATTTGCGGCAATATTAAGAAATGATGTTTTAACTAAAACCTTTTTAATGATATAGTTTTCAATTCTGTTGGTGACACACCCAATTTGCCCATGATCCTTTCCGGAAACTTTCACAAGAAATATAGGAAATTTAAATTTAAGAAACGGAAAGTTTCAATCCCCATACAAAATTGTGAGAAGTTTCCGAAATTTTCCTACATGAAATTTTCCGCAATTTTGGAAAGTTTCCTTTGGCACATCAGTAGTTGTTTTCAGGATAAGGTTTAAATGACAGTTGTTAGGGTTCCGTTGTCAAACTAGGAACCCTTATAGTTTCGCCATATCCGTCCGCCCGTCTGTCAGAAGCCTAGCTCAGAGGCTCTTAGTACTAGAAAGCTGTAATTTGACATGAATACCTATACATATTAGTGACGACAAAAAAGTGAAAAAAAAACTAGAAAAAAAAACGATGTTTAGTGTACCTCCCCTACACGTAACATGGGGATGTATTTTTTTTCCGCGTATCGTTGGATAGGTTTTTTTTAAAAATATTGCCGGTTTGAGGAATCAATTTTTCGATTAAGGGATCCGATTACGATTTTTTTTGTAAACGTTTACGTTTATGCTTACGCAAGGTTACGCTTTATCCTTGAAATTATTACGTCATCGCAGCCGTCGCCTTAACTCGTGTGTACGCTTCATTACCCAATCCGCGAACTAATTACTACGCACCGCAAAGTTGGAAATTACATAACTTTCCCAAGCTTTGAACGCGTTTTTGTTCAATGATTGGACGTCACGAGCGCAAGCGAGTCAGAGCTGTTGTTAATGATAATATACAACGTTGTTGCTCTCTTAACCTGCCAAAAATAAATAAAAATGAACCCGCTCGTTTTCCAGAAAAAGTACTCATAGCTAAGAGGATTGTGAGCTCCATTACGAAAAAATCCATACAAATTTAGCTCCAGCCGTTAACGTTTCTCACAACCTAAATCAAGTCCGCTTTCCACGACCTTTGATATGTTGTTGTTATTATAAATAACTAGGTCTGTAGGTTTCTGTTTTTTTTTGTTTGATTCGAAGAAGTATTTTTATGGAAATGAAAACGTACAGACATTGTTTTTCATGATATCTACAACATATTAGACCTCCAACAAGATGGAGTGACGACCTTGTTAGGATCGCGGGAACGCGGTGGATGCGAAAAGCACAAGACCGGTCTGAGTGGAGAGCCTTAGGGGAGGCCTATGTCGAGCAGTGGACGTCTTTCGGCTGACATGATGACGATGACAACATATTCAAAAATCGTTAAAATCGGACTAAGTTTAAGGCCAGAGAAACGTTTTCGCATTTTGTACGATCATTTTTAGCTTCAAAATCCTTTTAAGGACTAAAATTAGCAACGTTTACTTTTCCATTACGTCACGAGAATTAGTCATACATTTGTACACTGACGACCCTTACACGCCATAATAGGCGGTATTTTACTTTCAATAACCGAAGCAGTTTCAATCCCCACTCGTTAAATAGTTATTTTATAGCAGTATAGTCAATTGTAGTGACGTAATGGAAAAGTAGACGTTGTTAATTTGAGTCCTTAACTATGGGTACTTTTGTTGGAAAACTATTAAGGAACAACCTTAGAGCTTAATTTGGGAAATCGGTAAATTTCAAAACTACGCAGGTTAGTTACCATTTACTACCAGGACATGAATATCTGTTTTCTAATTCATATTTTAATCCGGTAACCCTTTCTGCGTGATTAAAAGTACAAAAGATGCATCGAAAATCAGCAGGAAGCCAATGTGCATATGATTTAATATTGCTTAGATTGAAATAATTTAGAACTTCTTAGTCAACTCTAATTTTAGCGCCATTTTAATGGATGGATCGACGATGCGTTAATATTTTATCTTGTCTGGCTAATTGTGGAATCCATACGGGTGTCTGAAAACTTTACTAGCCAAGTTACAAAACTGGATCAACTCAAAGTAGAACCATCCGTAATTTGAAATTGTATACAGTTCAATTATGGTTGAAATTAGAATGGTAATTTTTTTACATGTGACAATTTAGTCCCAATAAAATGGCGGGGATGGCGGGGATGGTTCAAAGTAGCACACATCGAAATTTCAAATACATTAAAAATCGAACCGTAAACGGACGGCTCGAGAGTTCTAATTTAAACTATGATAATAAGTAGTTTCGTTCATTTTTGTCAGTTTCGAAAACGTCTACCCAATTAGATAAAATCGATGCATTACCGTCTATATTTACTAGAAGTTAACGATTACTAATTGGAAGTATTGGCTTACAGGTTACTGAGTTGAAATTACACACTTGCCTCGTATGGCTACGGAAACACACTGTAAATGAATGATATTTTATATTTACATACGTTATGCTCATACTAAATGCATTTAAAACCCGTCGCTAATTACTGTCAGTTGCTACGTTACCATATTTCTACAGACAAAGACGGCAATCCGTAATAGAATAAAGAGATAAATAGTTGTTTCAAATGGCTCGCTCTTATCGCCAAGACAAGTGCCCGCTCACGTGTAGCTACCCGTCTTTATCGCACTCATGCGATGGCTAATTGTGTATCTCATGTTTCACAGGTGATAGTGACGCCGGTGCATAACAAAATGGCGAGATGTAAACAAAATTTAAAAAATATTTACGGTACTTACGAATGAATTGAGACATCCTTTCTTCCTTTTACAGTTACAGTATAATTTCGGCAGCCTCGGAAAACACAAGACGGCATTTTTTATGAAATATATTTTATACTTTTCGGTGGTAAAATTGTATTGTCTTCGATGCGTGCGTGTCAGAGGCCGCGGTGCAACTAAACAGTAGTAAGGTAAATTACCTTCCTTTTTAAGGAACGCTTTTGCGCGCAGATGACGTAGATACCTTATTATAAAATATAATTGGTGTAAATTATGTATTCTCCCAATTGCAATGTGACTGTTTTCTGCTGGTTCCAAACTAGTAGAATGATTAAACTAGGTTTTTATAACTGTTAATTCGGCACAAAATCAAGGATTTAAATTCGGAAATGCACCTTTACCATTCTGTCAACATAAATAACTGTATGGTGTTTGTCAGAATAACTCCTGTTGCAAGTGCAACCGTATTAATAACAGATGAGGATTGAATCTACTCCATTATTAAATTTTAGATACCCATTAATGCATGAGGGTAGTTTATGAATGCATGGCTAATTTTATAGGAAGTGACGCAATGGTTACTTTACCGTACGGCAGCCCAACGGCAAAACGCTGCAAGTCAAAAACGCTAGTTTCGGAAAAAAATGCGTTTAAAGGTTTTTTAGTATCACGGTAATTATCTCACATTATTTTTCACTCAGTTGCCGCGTGTTGAATTAATGGTAATTAATGTAAACACTGCAAGTGCAACGTATAAGATCGACATAAACTGATGACAGATTGCTTAGGTCAACTCTATACATTTCGAGTCGATAGAAAACTGACACATTCGCAGCGTTTACATCTTGACTACGCCCTCTGGATAAACGTTTACAAAACAACTGTCACTCTCTGACCGGTAGCAGAGTGACGGAACCAGTAATGGACAAGGACCAATGATGGACACTTGATTCTGCTTTTACAGAAGACACAAATCATTCATTTGTTTTGCAACAATCAAATTTATGACCATATGGAATTTGAATTAAGAGTTAGGTGTCCATTACTGGTGCCAGTCAGCTTAAAGTGTCCAAGAGTGGTGCCATCACCCTAAGTTCGAGAGTGACAGATCCTTTATCGACTTTATCGACCGCGAAAGATGACCATAATACGGGGACTAGATAGGTATGAGACCGATAAAGACAGAGAAGCAAGATACTTGACACGTAGGAAAGACATGCCTGTATTGATTGCGGCCAAACTGAGAGTGGTACATCACAGTGTGCGTTATCCAGCGGTGAGAATGTTTAATAGCCTGCCTAGTGCCTTAAAAAGCATATCTAGTCCTTCTGTTTTAAAAATCCGCCTAAGGAACTATTTGCTAAAGAAATGCTTCTATAACGTAGACGAGTTTGTTAATTAGTACTTAAAATCAAGTTAATGTAGTTAATTATGGTTTATTTTATAAGTATTATCATACATACACATACATACCTTCACGCCTGTAATCCCAGAGTGGGGTAGGCAGAGCTACGGAATTACAACTTCAAAAAGATGTTGACAATTCAGTAACCACAATTTGCACAAATAGGCTAAGATGTTTACCAGCGTATTAGTGACAGGTTGCAAGCCCATCGCCTAACAGTACTACAATCCTATAGTCCCTTAGTCGCCTCTTACGACATCCACGGGAAGACATGGAGTGGCACTATTCTAACCCGGCAACCACACGGGGTATTATCAAAAGTAAGTAGTAAGTAGGGGGGTAAGTATTATCAAATATAAATTAATTTATTTTATTCATGTGCATGTTGTAAAAATGTGTTTTTAATTTTTAATTTTAATTGTAAATTATTCTTGACACAAAATGTATTTGTTAAATGGAATAAATAAAAATGAAATTAAAAAAAATGAATGTTAGTTAGATTTGTATGTAGGTATGTAAATGTTTTGAACAAAAGAAATGCCATACAATACAATCAATGAAAAAAAAACGAAGGCGAACTTGTTTGTGCCAAAGATTGAGCCAAATAAATCTGTTTTGCTTAACCCTATAACCGCCGACGCATAGTATTTTTTAACCCAAACCATCTCTCTTTCCAATCCATCGCCTAACCATAGAAACTTCCTTAACCGTAAATAAACCGTAATAATTCCGTTTCCTCTACTCCCCGTGCAAAAAACATAACTCAGTGTAAGCTGTTTGTTTGAATTATAGCGTGTGTTTTATTTCCCCCCTATTTATCCGCTTTCGTATAATATTCCCATTTCATGGGGAATTATTGTAATCCACATTCGGTGTACTTGCTGGGAAATTTCATTTTGTCCTCGGCGGGATGAAAAATGCTCCGTCCCACTTACCCGGATTCTTTGCATAACTATGGGCCGGATTCATAGTGCGGACCCGCTCTCATTTGCGCGGTTTGAATAAATTTAAAAAGGTTTACGTAGGCTTTTTGTACCACGTTAGAATTGATTCCAAAATATTTTTAAAAAGGTGAATATGGTGATATAAGGTGATATGATATTTTTCTATATTAAGTTAGGGAAAAGATGGTAATTTCCACTTACATACTTTTTGATTTTTGTTTCATCTCACAGTTGTCTGGAAAAGTTTGCTTGTAGAAAAAAAAAACACAACTATTATTAAACCTAGCCAGAAACCATTTCAATAAAATATGCTTTCTTTAAAAAAATACGCTTCAAAAAAGTAGTTCCTAATTTACATGTCATCAATTAAAGGTATCTTACGTAACGAAGTAACTGAATATCGTTCTAATCTTGTGTTCTTGGAACAATCCTGAAGTGGTAAAGCCTATGATGGAGATTACCAACGTAGTCGACAGTACTGAAATCTAATCCAACCCATTCGGGCAAATGTCTATCTATGAAAGCAAATACATTTGAGTACCGAATCTCCTGTAAGTCGATCGGATATGCGAGGTGCCGATCTGACCACAAACACTTAAGATTAAGGTTGTGTAAATGTGTGTTTGCACTCACTGAGTCTACAAAGCCAGCAAAGGATTGTGTTTGCCTATTCAGTTAATACTTCTGTTTCTGTACTATACGTATTTGATTTAAATCTAAATATGATGTCTAAATATGAGGGCGCCACTTTCTACGTAACTGTCACATTTTTGACGTAGTATTCTTAAACATGGCAACAATTTGACGCCGCGTTGGCCTAGTTGGTAGTGACCCTGCCTACGAAGCTAGCGGTCTTGGGTTCAAATCCCGGTAAGGGCAGATATTTGTGTGATGATCGCGAATATTTGTTCCCGAGTCATGAGTGTTTTCCATGTATTTAAGTATATATTTATCTATATAAGTATATTTATCATTGTCTAGTACCAGTAAGCCTAGAACTTAGTTTGGGACTAGGTCAATTTGTGTGAGATTGTTGTTTCCTGATATTTAGTATGTTTTTTTTAGTTCCATTTTATTTAATTTCTACTCTTTTGTGTCGCACTGTATGTTTAATCATTAAATGATGTATAACTTTAATTTACGTTGGCGTATTACTTAGAAATCGAATGCTGAAGCTATGGTAGGCTCCCATACCATTTTGGTCAAGCTGCTATAAAAAAAAAATTGTGACAAATTTATAGGTTATAAAAATATACAGGTACAGTCGAGTTCATAAATATGTATACACTTCAGTACCTTGACAGTATAATCTTTGTGACTATTTAGACATAGCAGTTTAATCATGACGATAAATAGACAAGGTGTTTACATATTTATGAAATTGACTGAACCGTAATGTTAATCATAGAATTGACCTCTTTTTGATTTATTTACATACATACCTTCACGCCTGTAATCCCAGAGTGGGCTACGCAGAGCTACAGATTTACCTACAAATTTAAAAACTTGTTGATAATTCAGTAACCACATTTTGCACAAATAGGCCAACAAGATGTTTACCAGCGTATTAGTGACAGGTGGCAAGCCCATCGCCTACCAGTACTACAAGTCTTTATTCCCTAAGTCGACTCTTACGACATCCACGGGAAGACATGGAGTAGCACTATTCTAACCCGACAACCACACGGGAATTTGATTTATTTTATTATATTTATGTAAGTATTTATTAGTACAATATAAATATATATTTTAATTTACGCTGGTAAATATTATATTAAGTAGCCTTATTGCGCCAAATGTGGTTACAGAATTTATTATCAAGTTTTTATAGCTGTATGTCATTCTGTAGCTCTGCCTACCCGACTGTGAATGAAGGTGTGAAGGTATGTATATATGTAATTGCAATAAAATGGACTTAATAACCAATGGCCTATCTACCAGTCAAAAGGCAATTGTAAAATCAAAAACATTATTGAATTCAGAATTTATCTTTAGAACAAGAAAACAGTTGGAAGTTAAACTTCTTTATCGGTTAAAAGAAAGTAAGTGAAACAAGATTTATATAAAAGATTTCCTTCTTAGTGAGTCAAAGTTACCTAGTTGTTCTTTAGTTAGCAGTTTAGATCTACTTACTAAATATAAGATTAATACAATCTTCACAAGCACTCTAGTGGTTAATAATTAATTCATTATTATTTGATTAATTGCCTGCTCTTTTTTTAACAAAATAAAAACACTATGATCAAAGTTAAACTACGAATTACGTAAATTTAAAACCACTTAATATTTGAATATCTCAAGTAAACCCGCTGAAAGGCATACAATTTCTGAAGAAATATAGAATAGATGTGGTTCTTTTTCGAATAAAATGCGGTTTTGCGTAACATAGGTTACATTTGAAGTTTTTTTACCTGAAAAATCATGACAAAAAGCACACTGACCATTTATATTTTTCTATATGAAAGACTTTCTTTATGAAAATATTATGCATGTTCATAAACACATCGGTAGTTTTAGAAAGAACTGCGACATACATAATGTTAATACCAGGAATAAACATAAGCTCGCAGTGCCCTTTACACGGCTTCACAAAATAAAAAACTCTTTCATGGGTAATTGTATAAGGTTCTATAATAAGCTCCCAAGTAGTGTTACTCATTTATCAGTAAATAAATTTAAGAGTTACGTTAAACGTCAACTAATTTCTAAAGCGTATTATAGTATTAAAGATTATATAAATGATGACAATGCTTGGGACTGAATTATTTGTATTACAATTATTAATGACCGTGGAGACTATATACATCTCCTTGTATGCTTATTATTTTAATTTGACATCTGGAGACTCTTTACATCTCCAAAATTGACCGTGGAGACTTTCTACATCTCCCTTGTTTGTGTTTGTTGTTTTGTTTTTTTGTTTAATTACCTACTTACCTATATTTAATTTTAATTTGACATTTGGAGACTCTTTACATCTCCGGAATTGTATTATTATTTTAACCTGACATTTTTATTAATTTAATTATTATTACTACTGGGACCTGTATATCCCTGTGACATTTAAATTAGATAGCTTATGTTTAGTATTGTAATAAGTTCTTTATTTAAAAAATGGCTTACTGTTGAGTTTCTTGCGGTGCTTCTTCTCAACAATGGTCTCTTGAAGCGCTGGTAGATGGTAGATTCAGACTTGTAAAAGTGCCTACAGGGCCTACTTACAGAATAAATGTTTTTTTTTATTTTTATTTTTTTTCATTTTTCTTAAGGAGCAACCATCGCCGTTACCAGTGGCGAAAAAAAAAACATGTAGGCGTATTCCACTCCCTAAAAAATACATGTTTGTGTGGAATGGTAGTTGCTACCAAAGTCACCCCGTAAATCACGCCCCCCAGTTTATGGTACTGCTAGCATGTACGGGACATAGCGGCCATGTTTAGATTTAGCTTTTTAGTTTATGCTTAGTTTTGTAGTATAGTTTTAGGTTTAATATGCATTTATTCATCATCATCATGTCAGCCGAAAGACGTCCACTGCTGGACATAGGCCTCCCCCAAGGCTCTCCACTCAGACCGGTCTTGTACTTTTCGCATCCACCGCGTTCCCGCGATCCTTACAATATCGTCACTCCATCTTGTTGGAGGCCTACCTACAGCTCGTCTCCCAGTCCGCGGACGCCACTCAAGAACCTTCTGACCCCATCTGTCATCAGTCCTACGAGCGATGTGCCCCGCCCACTGCCATTTCAGTTTAGCTATAGTACGGGTTATATCGGTAACAGTTCTACTGCGGATATCATCATTTCTGATTCTATCACGCAGAGAAATCCCGAGTATAGCCCTTTGAGTGACCTTGAGCTTCCTTATGAGGCCCATTGTTAGCGCCCACGTCTCTGATCCGTAGGTCATCACTGGCAACACACACTATGCATGCATTTGTTATGTATGTCTGATTAAAGTATTATTTTGCACCTCAAACCAAGTGCAAGTACCTACTGTACTATAAATACTAGTCTAAGTAAAACCCTGAACAAGCGTCTGACATGCAATAACTGCATTGTTCTTATCTCACTGGATGCATTTAAAGAATGGTCTGAGACGGCGCATGGAACAAAATAAAAATATTTTTTAGAATAAATTACGAGATACAAATAATTTGATTTTACGATTTTGTGTTAGTACTACAGGTATCACTTGTTGCGTATACTTATTTATAATATATATAAAAAAAAATATACATGTTTGTTTTTTTTACGGCATGGAGACGGAAACTAGCACAAATGCCGTGTGATGGTAGGTTGTGAGCTAAATATCTTGATAGCTCTGCTGCAAACCACTCTTTAAAGACTGTCAAATATTATCACTTCCAAGCCTTTACATATTTGAGATGTGTGTATTTGTAATGAAGCATTCTTACCTGTTTAGAAAAAAATATGATGTGTTTTTAGAACAGGAAGATATAGATTGGGCTAGCTATCCAGAGAAGTAATTCAGCAAGTGTCATAGGGACCATGCCGCGAGCTGGACGCTAACGAAAATTAGCGCTTTAAAGCTTAATATATCATAAACGGATCCTTTAATCGAAAAATAGTTCCCAAAAAGCCGTGCCGCCGTTAGGTGCCGTGTGGTTGCCGGCTTAGAGTGCCGTGTGGTTGCCGGCTTAGAGTGCCGTGTGGTTGCCGGCTTAGAGTGCCGTGTGGTTGCCGGCTTAGAGTGCCGTGTGGTTGCCGGCTTAGAGTGCCGTGTGGTTGCCGGCTTAGAGTGCCGTGTGGTTGCCGGGTTAGAATAGTGCCACTCCATGTCTTCCCGTGGAAGTCGTAAGAGGCGACTAAGAGAATAAAGGCTTGTAGTACTGTTAGGCGATGGGCTTGCCACCTGTCACTAATAAACACTGTTAAACATCCTAGCCTAATTGTGCAAATTGTGGTTACAGAGTTATCAACAAGTTTTTGGAGTTGTTGGTAATTCTGTAGCTCTGCCTACCCCACTCTGGGAATGAAGGCGTGAAGGTATGTATGTAGTTCCCAAAAAGCAATATTTGTGAAAGACCTATCCAACGACACCCCACACTATAGGGTACACAATAAAAAAAACCCATGTTACTTTTTTGACGTGACTTACGAGTCATGCCAAATTACAGCTTTCTAGTAGTAAGAGTCTCTGAGCTAGGCTGCGGACGGACGGACGGACGGACATGGCGAAACTATAAGGGTTCCTAGTTTGACTACGGAACCCTAAAAAACTCGTAATGATCCACTGAGTTTCAAAAGACCAAGTTTATAACGAATTAAATTTGAATGGAGTGAGAAATGTATTTAAGTTTCAAGTGGAGTCTTCCTTAGAGTTTCTCGAATGCATTAGATTTTTTATGACAGTAATTTTCTTTTAAGGAGATTAAAAAGTAGTTGCAAACTGTAGACATAATTATCACCCGTAAATTTGAGTTAAACTTTTGTTTCCGACTGTACTTTTTGTGTGCAAGACAAATGGCAGTATCTCAGACCAAACTCCTGTAGCAATTGCAACCTTATTAGTATCGGTAAAAGATTGAATCTGCTTCGGCTATTTAATTCGAGATAATCATTACTACTTTAGAAAAACTCGTATCTGATATTTCGAGATGTATGAGTTTGAACTTAATTCTCTTGAAGTTTAAGTTTAAAATTAATCAATCTGACTCCATCACCAAGCACTGTTCTACTTAGTTAAACCATATTGCTTTTACATGATATCGTATTTTCAACGTAAAATTTAGATTTAGATTAGGATTTATTTATTTAATTTCAACTTTGGACATTGACCTTTTTTTAAGTCAGCGGTTACAAACTTACGATAGTTCTTATACCTATACCTACTTACTTGACGGTATAATGGCAACCCAGTTAAAAACAATATAGCAATATAGTTTTAGAGTAGAATTGCGCCCCTGCTCTTATCATTATACACGGTGCCCGTGAGCATTGCGAGAGATTTTAACCACGCATTCCTGAGGTCATAAGGAGTAATAAATGTTGGATGAACCTAGGTCCAATTCAAACTCTTTAAGTTTTCGATTTTTCATACAAAATAAATCAACTATTTTCGCTTCTCTAGTGAAACAATGCTTTAGGACGAGCTAGCAACGCTTTTTCCTCCATTTCTTATGTATTATGGGGATTGCCCTTGACATTGAATGAATGTTATTTTGTTTCCTTTTCTAACCAGTAATGTTAACTGGATTTGACTTTTACAGTCAAATTAGATGGTGAAGTCTTGCAACGTCGCAATCATAAAGGTGTTTCATACTGGAGATTTCATTACAACATTTTTACACAAAAATCGAAATATCTCTAAAACCGAGCCGATTTCAGCAGACGTTAATTAACATTTTTAACTTAAAATGTGGTCAGGAATATGCTGTTAAAATGTCTCGCAATGCTCACGGGCACCGTGTATATGCATTGCCCTCACTTTTAATTTATGTATTTTTAATTTAGCCCATTACAATAACAGTTTTTTTTATTCAATTGTAAGTTTTAAACCGGAATGACAGACATAATGAATACATTCTGTCGTATTAAAACATTTGTCTGATCACCACAACTTTGTCGGATTTACTTGTGGGAGGACCTTGTGCAGGGTCTATCCGGTTTGGTACCACCATCTTATCCATTAACCTATCGCCAAGCAGCAGTGTTTGCATTGTTGTGTTCTGGTTTGGGGATAAGACAGCCGGTGAAATGACTAGCATAGAGGTATTCCATCTTAGTCCTCAAGGTTGGCAATGCATTTGCAGTCTTGTGAATGCGAATGTCTATGGGTCACAGTTTCCACTTACCATCAGGTTGCCTGTGCGCTACGCCATTAAAAGAAAAATAGGTTAAGGTTTATTAGTTTTTTTCTGCAGAACCCTTTTTTTAGGAAATCTTGAGCATTGATTAAGTAGGGTATCCCTACTCCAACTATCACTCATTCTTGAAAACCAAATCTTAGAAAAGCATTGCTTGCGTTGTATTTTCTATTTTAGACGGAACTGACTCGAGTCCTGCCTAGTAAAAACGTCGTATAATCCACTGAAAAGATAAAAGAAACCCAACCGTTCTTAATTATAAATAGAGTTACACTTAATAAGGTCAGTTGTAGAATAGATGAGTCATTATTCAACCCAACTG
The DNA here is from genome assembly GCA_927399475.2 of Acleris emargana. Lineage (NCBI taxonomy): Eukaryota > Metazoa > Arthropoda > Insecta > Lepidoptera > Tortricidae > Acleris > Acleris emargana. The sequence continues at coordinate 6,487,407 of OV656858.1, forward strand.
TTCATTCTACTATCTCAACAACTCATTAATCTTCAGAACGGACGACTCGTGAAATCTCCAGTTTTTTCATTCACTCGTTCTGTTTCTTTGCTATGATTAACTCACGATACACAGGGTGTTGAGGACTGATGAGTTTGGGTAAAAACAAAAAATGGGCAGCATATTTTTTTAGTCTTGTTACTGAAAAAATACGTCACTGTATTTGACAACAAATTGGGAAAAACAGGGGAAAAACTCACACAAATTGATTTCGTCCAACCAATGGTTTGGGTTATAAGTTCTTGGCAACTAGCAAAACACACTTAAAAATACATAAATATATCACCTAAGATCTAAGACAAAATATTTACGTTATTTTAGTCAATCAAATATTTACCCATACCGGGGATCGAACCCAAGACTGCTAGTTTCGTAAGCATCCTTCAGTGAAAAAAACTGGTTGTGAAAACTGCATAAAAATCCGTTGTATGCTTTAGGAGAAGTAAGCGGAAAATACAAACGGACAGACGCGGGAAGCAACTTTGTTTTATACTATGTAGATATAAATTCAAATTCAAAATGTATACATTGCCACATTCATTACATAAACACATATTACATTACAGTTTTAGACATTCACGAGAATAAACTAAATTACACTATACATGCATTTCACTTCCACCCATCTCACAATCATACAATTCGAAATTAAAAAAATTAAAACAAAAAAAAATTACAGTTACAGAGAACATGAGGTGGCAAAAGGGCCAGGCTCGGCCTATGCCACGATTTAAAAAAAGAAACCGCAGCAGTAATTTTCAACCTGCATCTTGGCTCACTGCGCAATAACATAATAAAAGCATTTAATATCAATACTTCCGATATAGAAACTTCTCTCATTCACCAATTCACAAATCTGTGTGTATTTTTCAGCTAAATCCTTTGTTAATCTTCAATCGAACAAGATTTTACGATTTTGTGACGGATCATTATTTTTATAACAAACCATTTAAGAATTGTGTGTTGCTAAATTCTTTTCAGTTAACTTTTTAATAGCAGGGTTCAATAGAAATAAAAATACTTAGAAAACATTTATTTCGCTTAGTTATAAATTATTACAGTGTGTGAAAAGTAGTGCTGCGAAAATGGTATCCACTCAGCTATATGTCGTACCACCTAGGAACTTCGACGCTGGTTTTCTGTGGACCCACGGACTGGTTTTGCTGGACAGCATACCTACATTGCATTCGCTTCTCCCCTCAAGTTGCAATAGGGTTAGTCTTTATATTATATAAATGAACTTAGTACCTGCACAATAAGTGCAAGGCTTACGAGTATATCGAATGAATTCAGTTTTTAGAAGTATAATACAATCATTAACTTAACCTGCCAATATTTTCATACCTGTAAACTTTTTACATAACAATATCTTTAAAAAAATTCGTTTACATTAAAATTTCAAATACAATCTTTCCATTCGTAGGATTCTGAACGATGAGAAATAGACCCCATTAGAATCACTACTACATTGTTACAGTTTTACCTCTATTTTGCGTAATTCTTTCCCATCTTACACCTTACTTTTTAACCTACCGCCAAGCAGCATCGTTCACACAATTGTATTCCAGTGAAACAATAAGACATAACCGGCGCAATACTAGCATAAGTAGAAGAACCCTATGTAAGTCTTAAGACTTGGCAATGCATTTGAAGGCTTAGGATTGTTTTCTAGAGAATCCAAATGTCTATGGGTCCCAGATCCGTCTTACCATCAGGTAGCTTGGAAGCCTTTGATTAAAAAAAAAATGCTTATTGTATCAATTTGAATATTAATTATGTGTTTAAAAACTGTAATAAACGAAACATAATAAAAACCGTAAAAGAAATTTCGACCATTAAAAAAGTGTGAAGCGTTTCTGAAAGTTTTGTGAAAAATGGTTAAAAATTACCGTTACGAACGGCAGTAAAATTCTACTTCAATATTTTAATTTGAGAGGGCATTCAATGCCCATACTCTTGAACTCTAAACATGATGAAGCCTACCCACTTTCCTTGTATTTTAATTGCTACTAAGAACATAGTGTGAAATATTATAAGGACAAATATCTAGGCTTGTAACTACTATGGTTACTAGAAAACGATAAAAATTCTTATATAAAGTAATATAACTTAGATAACAGAAACAAATATTCGCGCTTGTCACACAAATATCTGCCCTTACCGGGATTTGGACCCAGGACCGCTAGCTTCGTAGGGAGGGTCACTACCTACTAGGCCAGTGCGTCGTCAACCAGGCGTCGCCAGGATGTTCAGATGTTAGTGTGTTAATTGGACTACTGCGATAAAATTAATCACTATAAGGTATTTTATTATACAAAACATAAGGTAATTTGTATCCCGGAATATTATTTGCACGATAGAAAAGTTGCCGACTTTTTCAATTAAACAAACAGAAGCGGAAGAAAAAGCAAGATAAAAGATAAAGATAAAACAATATGTTTATTCAGTAAGTAGGCCGCACGGGCACTTTCACACGTCAAAAATCTACCAGCGCTTCGCAAGAAACCACTGCTGAGAAGAAACGCCGCAAGAAACTCAACAGTAAGTCGTTTTTTAAATATTGCTAATGATATTATACAAAAATAAACTTAACCTAGCATTATATAAAACAATGAATCTCACATAACACCAAAAATTAATATATTCATGCGTAGTTGAGCAGGAAAATGTGTCTAAACTCATAATTGTCACAAAACTAATAAGCAAAAGTAATATAAAAAATAATAATATAGAAAGTATAAAAGTTATACTTACCTGTGACGGTGCAAGACAACATGCATAAAAGTTTCGATTCTCCTACAGAAACCGTGTCCCCTAGACAATATACAATATTTACATATTTTTTATGACTAAGTTATTATTAAATAATTTAGGTGTTGGCCAAGCATTTTTATCTGTTAGATAGTCTTCGACCCTATAGTAAGCTTTAGACATCAACGACTTTTTCAAGTAAGTGTTAAGTACTGGAAATGGTAACTTTAAAACAACGTCAGGTAATTTATTAAAGAAAAGGATGCATTGACCGACAAATGATTTATAAACCTTACGGACACGAATTTTTTTAATAGCAATTTTATTTTTATTTCTTGTATTCAAATTATGTATATCACAATTCTTAACAAAAGAGTCTTGATTTTTAATAACATAAATAATATTCTCATAAATAAATTGTGATGCTACTGTCAAAATATTAATTTCTTTAAATAGTACTCTTAAGGAATCACGGGAGTTTAGATTATATATAGAACGAATGGCTCTAGTGATTGTTAGTCCGTTTTTTGGCCAAAATTGTGTCAATGTTTCTTCAGTAGTCATTGAGTCATTCGGATAAAAAGTTAATATTTAATTACCGTAAGATTTTAATTATAATGGTCGTTTTATTTTTCAGTCTGTTCTTAAATAAACAGCAAAAAATAATTATTTGCCTTAAAAGTCGCAATAAAAGGTTGCTTGCGCGAAAAAACTATAAAAGAAGTCTTCATTTTATTCTCGGACTCGTTTGACACAAAAACAAAATGACAAATAAAATTAACAATCTAATAAAGCACTTTACTGTTGAGAAACTCCTGTTAACAATCGCTTTAACTGGCTTATTCAATAAAAGTGCTGTAGAAATTAAAAACTGATTGAAAGCTGAATTACCAGAGAACTTTGTATCTTTGAGTGTTAAAAGAGTTCCGTATCTTTTAAAAGGTTCACTAATCTTTTGCATAAAATTGACTGTTATAATTTCGTTTCGCATAATTTTTTATACAATTTTCTTTGGCAGAATAGTACATTGGCATAACGTTGATTCAATTAGAAATTTGTATCGCATACTAAAGTTCACAAAGTAAGTGTTTGTAGGCATAAAGTTATAAAGCTGAATAATATTTTACTAATCCCTGATTGTTATTATGTTACAGTATTTATTTAAAAAGCTTTTACCTTTAATGGAAGCAGTTAGTTACTAATTTTATGCAATCGTAAAATTATGCCAAAATAAATTTGGCGGAAGTTTTATTCTATAAAACGAATTATTAGTATTCTGCAACTAAACGTTATTTTTCGGACTTAGATGCAGCCAGCACGCTACAAGCAACGAACCTTCACAGTACAGAGAACATAATTGTACAAAAACGTCCTATAGTAGGAGATGCAAATAGGAGACCTTCACTCAGCTGTTTATTCGATAAAAAGGATTTTAAAGGACTGAAATTTTTCAGCCAACCTATTCGCCATATATTATTTACCATTATTAAATTTGATATAAACTACTTTATCACTTCTCATGCTCTTAAAATGTTACTTCAGTCTCTGGATATCGGGACTAAAGCTCCTTTTTAATCTCTAGGGATTAAAGTTTTTTTTTTCTTTGGAAACCTCTAAACATCCAATCACAGTGTTTTTGAATGGAGGATATCGCCATTTTCAGTGATTTTGTGTAAAATTTTTTTAGGGCATGGAAATAACCTCAAAATGACAACGGTGCAAAAATATAAATAAAAAAACTGATTCAATTTCGTGAAACTCGACTAATATTTAATTAGTATATGATTATAATAAGGTTTAAAGCACAAAAAAAAAACATATTTTTTCCTTTCTTTCAAACTGAAAAGTAGAGTGTTTAACGCGAGACTAAACAACTATATTATTATTACACCTCGTGTCATTATGGCTTGTTTTAGTCCCTTGTTGAACAATCCACTATTTATCGAATAAGCAGCCAGGTGAAGGTCGTCTCCTATTAGCATCTTAGACCACTACAACGGCTTTGTAATATCTCAAACAGGCTTCTATTTTACCTCGTTTACAACCTGTCTAAAACTAGACCTCAGGTCTCATGTATCGTATGGCCGCAGATTAATTGCGTTAGACCGGGCCAAAGGGAATTTGTTACGTGTACGTATTTTATTAGGGCTTTCTGTAAATTGGACGAAACTGGCGGCCGGCGCTGTAAATCATGTTGGTGTTAGATACAAGGGTATTCAAAGGGAAAGAAGTAGCGGTGTAGGTTTACCTTCAATATTTTTGTGGTTAGGAATACTTTTAATTTGTTTTTGCGGTGATATAATTTACATTTAATTATAACAGCTTGTATAGATATCTGCCTAAAATTTTTTAACGGCTAAATGTCCAATTTATGTTCCCACCGTTAAATTTGTCCGAAATTGTGTTTCGGTATTGTTATAAAACAAAGTTAACCTAATGTAAAGGTTCCATGGTTTTATTAAACATTTATACAAGTTAATCGATTCAGAAAAACTGTGTTTCTAACTAAGAATATTTGACGAATGAAACTATTTGGAAACAAAACTTTGGACTTGCGATTAGTTACGTAGTTTGACATTTGATTTAAAGCATAAGCTTGAAATTAAAGTCTTACCCCTCATTCGTAAACGTATAGTAAACCTGTTTTAGCTAAAGTATGCATTGTCACTTTCACAAGTTGTGTGGAAATCGGTTGTCATGGTATGGGCATGGTGATGCGGAGGAATGAGGAAAATATCGTCAGGAACGTTTTGAGTTTGTATGTGGATGGCTATACGAGTAGGGGAAGACCAAAGAACCGATGGATAGACTGTGTGAAAGATGATATGGCTCGAAAGGGAGTAACTACCGAGATGACGGCTAATAGAAGTACGGAAGCGCCGACCCCAAAAAAGTTGGGATAAGGGCAGAAGAATTATAATCTAATTTAATTTTAATTAATGGTTTTCACTTCTGTAAATATGTATTTCGACAGTGTCAAGTTATTTATAGTCACTTATTAGAGCAATAAGTCCATGGATATCACACGCTCAATTGTTCGGTAAAAGAGATTCTTTTATAATGGACTAAACAGAAGCACATGGGGTTAGCTCCTCGCGCTTCTGTCAAGTCTAGAATGATGATGATGTCACTTTCTGTCAAATTCAAATGTCACCATGAAAGATAAGGCTGAGGCATATTTGAAGCATACCTAGTTAGGCCGGTTTGTAAAAATAAACTGGTTCATAATTGAACAATATTTTGCTACATTAATAAACCGTCAATGTAATAAGCAACTTTTAATTATCTGCCCCCGTGTTTACCCGTGTGGTTGCCAGGTTAGAATAGTGCCACTCCATGTCTTCCCGTGGATGTCGTAAGAGGCGACTAAGGGAATAAGGGTTTGTAGTACTGTTAGGCGATGGGCTTGCAACCTGTCACTAATGCGCTGTTAAACACCTTAGCCTAATTATGCAAAATGTGGTTACAGAATTATCAACAAGGTTTTAGAGTTGCTGATAATTCCGTAGCTCTGCCTACCCCACTTTGGGAATGAAGGCGTGAGTTTATGTATGTGTATGTGTATGTAATTATCTGCCAACATAACAGACGTTGTAATTTTAAGTAATAAATATAGTTAATTTTTTTGGAATGACTTTAAAATTAAATACCGAATTAAATTGAATAAATTGACCATCGGATACTTACGGTTTTGCCATAACAATAACAATAATTTTCGACCAATATAAGAGGCTTAAAAATTTCTGACGTCGATTTCAATTTTAAGCGCCTTAGAACCTGTTCAGATGTTTTTAAATCCCATTTATATTATTATAATCTTATCCGTCAGTTCACTAATTTATCTTTAATTCATGTTGGAATAGGCCAATACTTTTGTGTGTAGATGCAGAGGCCAAATTGTGGAAAATATGGTTGCAAAATTATCAACAAATTTTAAAGTGGTTGGTAATTATGTAGCTCTACCTACCCCACTCTGAAAACCCTACCTTATTGAAAATCGAAATTCTAAGTGACTAAAGGGATGGAGCTAATCCCTTTCTCTCGATTTAGTCTCAAATAACGAGTGACAGGATTGAAGCAAACGTAATTTCAAACTAAAATTTTCAAATTTGGGCCTCAGTTGTCGCTAAATGAGAAGATATCATCGCTAAGCGTCGCCACAGTACGCTATTCGTATTACAACTACAAGTATTACCCAACCGTTCTCATGAGATAAAAAACTATAGTTTCGTGGCAACCTATGTACATGGAAATCAATTCAGAAAAAAAAGCCGTGTTCTACATACTGCAATGGAATGCACAGAGACTAAAGCCTATGCATCCAGAGTTCATTTGGCGCGAATTGTAGTAACATCTAGCGATAACTTGTAACCAACTCGACAGCGCCACTAGCGTCAGACAGCGCAACTAAATCTGACAGTACGTTACATCGCGCTAACGAAGTTTCTTCAGTCAGTTGAGCTATAGTCCCAACTTCATCCTAATAGACTTCAGTCCCCAGGCATAACCCGCCTGAAGAGATCTCTCTATTAACGCTAAAGGGAAGGAAATTCTATGTTAAGTGGTTAGGACTTCATGACGAAACCAGCTGGATTGATAGAAATGCTATTGTTTGAATGTACTTATACAATAAAACTCACCATTTGCTTATATGATATAACGTTCTAATCTAGCAGATCGTCACCGTGCGGATTTAGAACTTTGTAAAATGGCAAACAAAAGTACATAAAACTCATACATAAACTCACTCCTTCATTCCCAAAGTGGGGTAGGCAGAGCTAAAGAATTACCAACAACTTTTAAAACTTGTTGATAATTATTTAACCACACTTTGCACAATTAGGCTAAGATGTTTACCAGCATATTAGTGACAGGTTGCGAGCCCATCGCCTAACAGTACTACAAGTCTTTATTCCCTTAGTCGCCTCTTACGACATCCACGGGAAGAAATGGAGTGGTGCTATTCTAACCCGGCACCCACAACACGGTTGAAACAAAAGTTAAAGTCAAAAAATTCTCAGGATAAAAGCTTGCGTCATAATTAGTTAGCAAAGTGATGAAATATGAAGTCAAAGCCGGTGCGGGGATCATTTAAACAGGTGCGCTTTATCATCATCATCATCATCATGTCAGCCGTAAGACGTCCACTGCTGGACATGGTGCTGGACTGCCTCCCCCAAGGCTCTCCACTCAGACCGGTCTTGTGCTTTTCGCATCCACCGCGTTCCCGCGATCCTTACAAGGTCATCACTCCATCTTGTTAGAGGCCTACCTACAGCTCGTCTCCCGGTCAGCGGACGCTACTCAAGAACCTTCTGGCCCCATCGGCCATCAGTCGTGTGAGCGATGTGCCCCGCCCACTGCCACTTCAGTTTAAATATCCTTGCGGTGCGCTTCAATCATTATAAAAACATTTTGTATAATTTTATTTAACTAATCACGAAAAACATAATGAACGTTTAGCAAAAAAACTAATTGTATATTTTTATCTGGCATACGATCGAATAACATAACACTCGTTAAGTATAACTATTATTTTCTTGTTATTATGCATTTTAAGTCAATTTCCTCTAACTATTTAGATTAGGTTAGGTTAGAACTGTGACCACATTAATAGTAATGAAAACCGTTAGATTTATTTTTATTTTTATTTATAAACATTATAGTTTTTGTACTTATGCATTTCGTTTAATGCATCATGACTAGTTATTATATGGATGGTTTATCATACAGATCGAAATTGTGCAATTCAAGTTATGTAAAACGATCATTAGTCAAGTTGTTTTTATGCCAAACATTCACACCCCATATAAACACTATGTTTCTACGGTTGCTTTCGACCTAACTGAAATAAGGTATTTTACCTAGATTGAACGCCAAATTTGTAATCTCGAAGTAAGTCTCATTCCAAAATTGGTGAAATGTGGCCTTAGATACGCTGAGAATTGTATTTTTTCAAGTACGAAGGTATTACCGCTTCAGCTTATATTTTAAACGTGGAAACAACGTAGGAAGGCCTTGGGGACTACGTTAGGCGATACCATGCCGACAAGCTGGTTTAGATTTCTCGGGGTTTAAACTTAAGATATTCAGGGATTTCTTTTTTTCCCTTACCCCCCGGATATAAATCCTTGTATCTGTCCAGAAAACGGTGTTACTGGGGCTTAAGTTTGTTGACTTTTGTAATTGGGACGCTGTTTTAAAATTTAGAGGTTTTGGGGTAAGTTAATGATTTACTTTGGCCGGGGGGAAAAAGTTAAGGGGGCAGTTTTGGCATAACAATCGTAAAGTACTACGAGAAATTACGTGTTGGATTAACAAATATTCACATGAAAATAGCGGTAATCGAGAATTTTGTGGATGGCACATATTTAAATCGGTTTCTGTTATAAAAATGGGGTTTGGGTAAAAGTACAAGGTATTTATGTGTAAAATAAAAGATAAAAGACATTTATTCTGTTAGTAAGCTGCCCGGGCACTTTTACACGTCAAAAATTTACAAGCGCTTCCCAAGAGGAGACCACTACTGAGAAGAAACGCTTTTATACATAAATCATATTACAATGTATTTATAGGTTGAGGTCCTAAAGTATTGTTAGAAAAACATTCGAGGCCGCTGAAAAAAAATTTACGATAATGTTCATACAAACCTACCCAAAGCCCTTTTACAACCAATCGGTTAATTCAACTTGTTATTCCTCTCAATGCAGTTTTGGACCAAAGCAAAAATGCAAAAGTGCGTGTGGACTTCATTCTGTAATTAATTACCTTTTTCTTTTGAAGATTGAAATTTTTGATACTGACATCAGTAATGTCTTCAAAAATTTGAGCTCTTTGTTCTGATGAATTTTAAACTAAATATAGAATAACAAGAACGATATTCTCAATGACAATCAAATGACTTCCTATATGTACCCTAGGTGGATAGAACGAATTAGTCCAACCAAATGCGCTTTTAATAAGGGCTTCATGTTCCGTAGGTTAGGATGCAAACAAGGTTTCTAAGCCCTACCAGCCAGACACCCTTAGTACAGAGATCACCTTAAGGTTAGTGGGACCCATAGACATGATTTTTAAGGCTTCAATATCAAGACTGTAATCCTAAGACTACGGTAGAATACATCTATTCTAGCAATTTGTTATTTCTATTCAATCTGGTCTCGACGATAAGTAATTGCCTTTATAAAGAGTATTAAGTCAAAAAGTCATTAATTGTTAGTTAGTAAGGCTTTGTCAACAAGTCCTGAAATAAGTAAATTAATGCGAGTCCTCGTTAGTGGGAAAAATCGAGCAACAGTCCCGTGGAATTGTGAGCTTAATCCAAAAAATCTCGTCTCCACTGAGCGCTCTAATAAATAAAACGTCAGGCTGGTAGCTTTGCAACGGTACAGAATCTGTTTGAAAACACACGGTTGTTGGATAGATGGCGTTAGCGTCGCGATTGTGCTGCCATCTTTTGAAGACTAACTGTAGTTAGTGGCTATTAGTGGATACTAATGGCCCTGCGATTTAGGTATGGTATGGTATACAGCCTTTTGCAAAAAAAGAGAGAAGAAATAAAGAAAGTAGAGAGTTTTAAGAAATGACAGTTCAATCAGTTCAATTTCCGCAACATGGCGAGGTTTTTTATTTACTTTATTTATAAGATAGTTTTTGGAGTTGTTGATAATAGCACAGATAACAGAATACAAGTACAGATACCCAATCTCATACAGCAAAAGCGTGCCGTCCTAATGTAGGCAATTCGGTAGACAATTTTAGTCCCGTAGTTACACCAGTAGATGCCGTATCTGAGCCACCACTGGATGCTGGCAGCCTACCTAATAGTTTTAGTAACGTATCACCAGATGGCATTGACTTCAAGAATGAGACGTCAAGAAAATTGTTGACTTAAAATTAATATGTAATGGGTATAATCCTACCGGTGACATTGTGTTAGCGTTTTATTAATTCATAGGAACATCTGCCCTGATTAATGATGTCCAGGACAAATAGGAATGTTTTAATGACATGTTTGGGAAGTTTTTTGCTGACAATAAATAAAAGCAATAGGTAAAAATAACTGGTTTATTAGGTTTTAAGAATTTATTTTCTCATAAGAATTTTACAATTCACTTACAATGAGAATTAAGAATAAGTTAAAAATAATTTGGTGAGCGTATTTAAGCGTGCGTATTTACATAAAAAGGAAATATCGCCTTCAACTTCAACTTTATCCGAATCCAACGAAACAAAGTTATACACTCGGCCTCAAAAAAATCGCACCTTTTGGTATGTTGACTTCAAGCAGCTATAAACCCTATTTAATCTAAGATAAGGTATGAGTGTGGGGCCTCATTTTTTCCTTTAATTAATAAAAATGTGATAATGATTACTAAGCTTAAAAAAAAACGTTTTTCATGAAAAGAGGAAAAACATTTATTCACGCCAAAATTACACAATCTAAAAACATAACAAAATTAAAAAATACAGTAGAACAAATTCTTAAAACGAAACTAAAAACCTAGGCTTACCTCCCCTAGCCCTAATTACAGCCTCCATGCGATCCTTCATTGACCTCACCAAAGTCACGATGCGTTCTTGAGGAATGTCACTCCACTCCTTGACGACGGCGTCCCGAAGCTGTTCAAGGGTGGCAGGGGCAGTATCACGAGACCGCACCCGGCGTTTCAGATCATCCCAAATGTGCTCTATGGGGTTCAGGTCAGGACTTCTCGCTGGCCACTGCATCACGGGGATCCCAACCTGATCCAGATTGTCCCGAACAATCAACGCCGGATGAGAGCGGTCGTTGTCGTGCATGAATGTGAATTCAGGTCCGATAAAACCAGCATACGGGACCACGTGGTCCTCCAGGATCTCTGTGATGTACCGATGAGCAGTCAGGGACCCCTGGCCACGTCCACCTCCAGTGCGGGAGACGCACACAAGGTCGGTTTTGCCCGATTTTAAAGTTTATTAACTGTGCTTTCAAATGATACTAATATTTGGTAGGGTACAATAAATAAGTTAAGAGCTTTATTCGCTTGAAGTCAAAATTTCAAAAGGTGCGATTTTTTTGACGCCGAGTGTAGTTTAAATGTTTGTACACAAACTGTCAGCGCGTTTTGATACTTCAATGGTTAAAGATAGCACGTTGTTCGTTCCGTGTTTGTACTAACATTTTAATACACCGAAACCGCCAAAACAGTATTTTGTAATATTCATTTATATTCGTCAAGACATTATGTTCTCTATTGTTTTTTTGTTTTGAATAAAAAAGAATTATTTTGAGTATTGATTTTACGCATCAAACAAGAATTTGTACAAACGAAACGCTTGGGGTCTGTGAGTGCATAGTAGCACAGTATAATAAATAAACCAGTAAAGAAGCTACGAACAAATGCTCGAAACGACGCACTCACACAGACGCACGCCTCTACGAGACCTCTAAGAGGATTTGGCGGTGATGTCAGCCGCGTGTGTCGCGTCTAGACGAATGGGCTCCTTCATATTTTACGTTCGTTCTTGAGAAAGATGCTACAAAAGTATTGCGTGGTATATACCCTCCTAAGACCCACCATACAATGAAATTTGTCAATGGAATATGAATCTATTTTGGATGATCATAAAGTAAATTTTCTGAATTGATCATTAATCATTGAAACAAAAGAAATACCACCTTACTTCCTTTGCACTAGATCTTTATTTCAATGGTCATATTATGTACTAATATTAGTACAAGGAACCTCAGGAGGATAAGGTTGTTTGAATTCGGCTTCTTCAAACCCGGAACTTTATTTTTTTTAACTCTCTGCTGGTGTTGAAAGGTAAAGAATAAATAAAATATTTAAAAAAAAAATGCTTTTTATAATACGATGACGTGTTGCAAAAGTAAAAATATAAAAATCGTTTAATTTCCCAGCGAAAATTCAAGAGAACTCGGGAGATTTTAGTCGAAATAAAACAACTGTATTTTACACTAATTACTTTAATTTACAAACTATTAAATTATTAAACGATATAAAATAATAAACATCTCTACAATATTTGAACATTGAGTGTTTTTTTTTAAATATTTTTCTCGACCGTGGATAGGTCCTTCTTTGAGTGTCTACCATTGGTGTTGTCGTCTTAAAAATACTGTTTGAATTTGTTACTTTGGTTCGAAATGTAGAAATTCGGGAAACGGGGTCGCTAAATCGTGATATCGGGAGGGAAGAGCCGAAATCGGTAGATTTCCCGATAAATCGGGAACTTTTGCAACACGTCTGACATTTTGTTTATTAGGTTATGAAATATGTCAAATAAGCATACTTCCTCTCGAATTTAGAAAAAAAAGAAACCGCCGCCTTGTTACACTTTGTGTTGTTCTACCTATTCCTTCCAAAATCGAAATCTGGGGATCTGTGTGGTCTCTGACAATGATTTTGTTTGCAGCATGAGAAAAAGTAGCCGCCATCTTGAACTCTTTAGTTATTCAACCGATTGCTTCCAAAATCGATATCTGGGGATGTGTATGGTCTCCGACAACTAATCTGTTGGCGGAATGAGAAAAAGTAGCCGCCATCTTGATTTTTTTTATTATTCGACAGGCTGCTTTCAAAATCGATATCTGGAGATCTGTGTGGTCCTAACTCTCGAAATTGACACTTGAATTAGCCTGTCGAATAATAAAAAAGTTCAAGATGGCGGCTACTTTTTCTCATTCTGCCAACAAATTCTTTGTCGGAGACCACGCACATCCCCAGATATCGATTTTGGAAGCAATCGGTTGAATAAATAAATAAATAAATATGGCCTCTACTTTTTCTCAATCTGTCAACAGATTAATTGTCGGAGACCATACACATCCCCATATATCGATTTTGGAAGCAATCGGTTGAATAACTAAAAAGTTCAAGATGGCGGCTACTTTTTCTCAATCTGCAACGGATTTGTTGTCGCAGATCACACGTATCGATTTTGCACTAACTAGCTGAGATACAATAAACAAGATTTTTTTTCAATTTTACAAAATGTTAATGGACAACCCTTAAACGCTCAATTGGAGCGTAGGTATTTATCTTGAAAAGTAGGCCTAGTTTCTTTACTGGTTTATTTATATACTGTGATAGTAGTTTCGCGATCCGTGATGGCACCATCTAGTGACAGTACCTAATAAGGCGTAGCAAGCTTGAAAGCTTATAAGTTTTTTATGAGTTAGATGGAGTTAATATAAAATTTATTGCATTTATTAAACTTGTAAAATATACCCTACTTTATGTAGAGAAGGATGTTTTTGATGTAATTAAGGTACGTTGAATTTATTAAGGTGCAAAAATCATAAAATCTTCACGATTACTGATTCAAATGTTTCGCTCGATACCTGTGACGCCATCTATGAGTTTATTAAAGTAATAATTATACGTTGTTCGAGTTGGGAGGCCATGATAATAGACAAAATTTCAAAAAAAAAAGCATTATTGTTTTTTCGCGTTTATTAACACGCTGGTTAAAAATTAGACTACCCGTATTTCTTGGTTTTTCTTTATTTAACTTAAATTCGTCGTTAATAATTTATTAAAGTAATAGTCATTAAAAATACCGTATATACAAAGTTAGGAATACTGATGTCGTGATCTCAGCCTGATATAAAATAAAAATAAAGTAAACAGAAACAGAACTGACTGACTGCCATGTCATGTCACTCACTTGTCAATCATTCGCTGCCGTTCGTTCACGTTATTTTGCGTAATTTAATTAATTACGTAATTTGTAGACGCCATAAAAATAAATAAACTATTTTGCGTAGAATCGAAAGCGTGTCGTTAGAATCAAGTAATCCGTCAGACAGATAAAAAATAAACATGACAGTTGTATATTTTTTTGAATTCCTTTGGTAATAAATGGACTAAGGGCACTATAATGTATTCCTAACATTCACAATCCAACTTTTTTTACTGTTTTCCTAAATATAAAAAAACTACTGCATAAAAAAATCCAAAGATATTTTTACTGTTATCAGCAGTGTTAATTCTAGAAACGGTATTTTATTTTACTACCTTAGCACAAAATGAATTGTTGTCAATTCTGTAGCTTGCCTACCCTACTCTGGGAATGAAGGCGTGAAGGTATGTATGTATGTATAAGATAGCGAGTTTGAACCCCAATGGTCACTATTTACCAATGAGTTTTTCTAACTTAAGTGCATTACCCTGCTCTTACGGTGAAAGAAAAACATAGCTGCACATTCTAACTGTAAGAGGGTAATTGCACAAAAGATCCTGAAGGGTCTAAGTATATCTGAAAGGGCTCTTCTGCATTTACTTGTGGGAGGACCTTGTGCAGGATCCGTCCGGGTTGGTACCACCATCTTATCCACAAACCTACCGCCAAGCAGCAGTGTTTGCATTGCTGTGTTCCAATTTCGGGATAAGACAGCCTGTGAAATGACTAGCATAGAGGCATTCCATCTTAGTCCTCAGGGTTGGCAGTGCATTTGCAGTCTTGTGAATGCGAATGTCTATGGGTCACAGTTTCCACTTACCATCAGGTGGCCTGTGTGTTCGTTTGCCTTCCTAAGCCATAAAAAAAAAGATAAGATACGATTCATAGTTTTAGCATAGAGCTACAAACCAATGTGAACTGCACCGCGTTTCTTACTGAGATTCTCTCCCGTATGTACTCAGCTACTCTACCGCTGAGCATTAATTTGAAGAGCAATTAAAACTTTTGCCAAGCATTGGCCGCATTTTAGCGCCAAAAATGTTTTACAGTTTGTATCTGAGTGGTATAAACGAGCTGGAGTTACTCCGGGCCTCGTGGTGTGAAATGTAGTGCTAATAGATTATAGAAGAGATTGATACTACTTTAACAGGTAGGTGCTTGGATGTGCCACGAATTTTGAAATTAATATTTTAATATCTCTCTGTTTTTTTGTGGAATAAAAAAGGTAAGCTGAGCACACAGGTCGCTTTAATGGTGAGTGGACTTGTTAGCGTGAACCAAATCCTGAGAGAAAATATATTCGTCGAAAGTTAATCGATAAGGAATATGGAAAATAATAAAAACTGGTTGGTTTGTAGTCAAAACTGGCACATGGCTAAGATTTTGTCGTTTGTGCGTTTCGATATGCTTTCCGAGAGGACTTGGCTAGCCGTTTTAGTTGTTCGTTGTCATCGCATACATTTCATGTTGATGGAATGGAAATCGCTAAGTGGCACTTGGCTAGACATATTTATGGGTTTTGAGATTGTGACAGCACTGATCGCTACTTTGGGCGTTTCGATATTCCATAGGCGATCGTACGTGAGGCCGTTTGGCTAGCATTTAGCGTTTCTTTGTGATAAACCACGTGACCAACTTGTCATCTTATACATTTAAAGTAGATTGAATTGAAAAACGCTTACACCGTTGGACTCTTGGCTAAGCCTACTAAGACCATTTGCATTCTCAAGACTACAATCTTAAGACTGCAATGATAAGACTAGGATGACATGCCTCTATGATCAAAAACCAGCTTATAAAGCACGAAATTTGGTGTGTTTTCGTATTTCTGAAAATTGATGTGAAATCGTGAGGTCAATTTAATGAAACTTGAAGATCGACCGGTTTATAATCAGATCTTTATTTGCTTAAAATACATTTGTATCAGATTTTAAAGATAAAAGTCTGGTCAATATGTCACGCAAATTCCGACTCAATACGAGAACTCTTACAAAAGTTGTAGCCGTCATGAGTATCGTGGTCGTGCGTGTTTTGACCCATGCTTTCCTGCCCCGAATGGGAATGCTTAAAGGTCGTAGGTACATAAAATTATTGCAATAGGAAATAACACAAATTACGCTTCATTTTATTGTATATAAAATAAGGTTTTGATTGATGTACTACAGGTTTAAGAAACTCTTGTAAAATACAAATACTAAAATACAAATGAGCTAACAGTTGCCTCGCCTTAAATACAATTTTTCCTCTGCGGGACAGTTGCTTAAACTCATCGCTTTTGTATTCACAAAACCATTTCGTAATTAACATAAATAGCTGCAAAAAGTAAATTATTCGCAGTTGCATAGCCGTTGATAAAATTATAGAGTAATATATTTTACGTAAATTCATTTCTTGTCACTATGTCGGCTACAACATTTTGTTGAACACTTTCCTAGTAAGTACTTGAAGGATTTTTATTTGGTCAGAACTTAGATTTAAATAGACACATATTTAAGATAATAACAAACGAACAAACTTACAAAATTACTTAAAACTACACTAATCTAACAGTTACTACTTAGTCTACTTGAAGTAAGTTAATATTTACTAGGTAACATCAAGACCTAAAAAAACTGCTGTATATCGTGGGTTAAACTGCAAAACCGCGTAAGTAACATTTTAAATATGGAGCAAAATGCACCTATTTAATAAGACATTAAGGTTTATTTTGCTGAATTATAAATGTGTTACTTATTTAATTTGTATTTAGGACGCGGCTAGGTTAACATGGTAAGACTCAGCGAAATCACGTCCTGTTCCCTCTCTGAGATAATTTACCTTTTAAGGAAGTGCTGCATGTTTCTATGTTCTGCTCCCGCAAACAAATGAATAACACTTCAAAGTTTCCAACGGCGCTTCTTCTCAGCAATGATTGTCTTGCCCGAAACGCAAGTAGTTTCACTCCATATTACCGACGTGAAAAGAGCCCTTATGTGGCCAATTTACTGTGTAGGAGCATAAGTGATTTAAGAAC
The DNA here is from genome assembly GCA_927399475.2 of Acleris emargana. Lineage (NCBI taxonomy): Eukaryota > Metazoa > Arthropoda > Insecta > Lepidoptera > Tortricidae > Acleris > Acleris emargana. The sequence continues at coordinate 6,504,898 of OV656858.1, forward strand.
TTAAGAGAACAAAGTATCTCAAACCTAAACAAAATGAAATATCAGCTCAAAGTAAAAAGCGAAACCTATATTGAGCCTCCAACCACTAATACTCACAAAGAGAAAATTATACAATTGACTCATTAGTTAATTTACGAAGAGAGCTTCTACTGGATTACTCGTATTAGGATAATTGTGAGAGTATGAGAAGGAACATAATATAATATTTTGCCAAGCTTCGTTATCGTTAAGTAGAGAGATTTTCGCTTTCTTGCCTTAAGAAGTCCTGCGGTAATCTCAACGAACGAGAAATGACTTCATTGTCATATTAAATTTTGACACTGAGTTTACGATTAATGTTTACGTAAACGATTTTTGAAAACTGTCAAAATGTATGGATTTGACATAAGCGCTCGACGCGACCGTCTGACAGCTTACTTCAATCCTATATATTGTCAATAATGATAACGTTCTCGCAATACATCTTGTCTAAGACCACTGCGATGTTAATTTATTGTTATCAAAAATCATCCAAAAAATGATGAATGATGAAAATCCTAAATAAGATTTAAAATATATCTTTAGATGTGATTTAGGAAATTGTTTTCTCAGATATTTGTTAAAATAAAATAATAAATAAAAAGATATTAAGAAACAATCTCACATAAATTGACCTAGGCCCAAAGTACTATTGGAACAAGACAAGGATATAAATACTTATAAATATAGTAATAAAAGCTTAATAAGTCTCTCATTCCTACAGATAACTGTGTCCTCGGCATTTTAGTCCGAGTTTTGGTCTGTGAAGGCAATAATAGTAATTTATTTTTGATATAGACAGAAGAAGTTTAATACGGGCTTCCTTTAAACAAATATGAAATATATTATATTGATGATTAACTGCCAAAATTCAGTTCTAGGCAATGGGTATTTATTATTTCTTGTGTAATAATAAGAATCTAGTAACTTGGATTCCAAATTGTGCCTTGTGTTCTTTCTAGAATAATAAATCTTGTTTTTTTTTTAACCAACTTACATACATACATACATAAACTCACGCCTTCATTCCCAGAGTGGGGTAGGCAGAGCTAAAGAATTACCATCAAGTCTTAAAACTTCTTGATAATTCTGTAACCACATTTTGCACAACTAACTTAATTATTACCCAACTTAATTATTACAATTTGATTTTGCCGCAGTATTTAACTCTTTTTTAAATAATAATATTATACAACTAACGACCCACTTTCGCTTCACTTTGATTTATGCTATAAACCAGTTTTTATTATACATTATAAAGCTTCCTCTTGAATCATACATTATCTATTAAAAAACCTCATCAAAATCCGTTTTATGGTTTGAAAGATCTAAGCATACATAGGAACAGACAGATAGCGGGAAGCGACTATGTTTTATACTATTTAACCCTTTTCCAGGCTTTGCTAAAGTAAAGACACAAGCAAGAAATGGAATAGAGCCACGAATTCGTAACTTCCTGAAGGATACTGATCCATAAAGTCATATTTCAGGAAAGTTCAATAAAATTTGTGTCATAAAATGTAGGTAGTTAAGTTCAACTTTGAGCGACATGAATGTGGTCGATGAAATGTACTATGCCTGGAAAAGGGTTAAAGATACGAGCGTTAATCGCTATCAGGAACTATTCTACTTTCTAATATAAAAATAACTTGATGTTGAGGACGCGGAACAACCAAAAAAATATATATTTCACGTTGTAGTATCGTCATCGTAATCACCCCCAAATATCATTTCTAAAAGGAAACAGAATCTTTAGGCTCGTGCCGAAAATATAATAACCGAGATGGGCAAATACAGAGGTCTCGCTCAAAGGGCATTTCGATGCTCAGGAAGGTTTTTTGTTGTAATTGATGTTGGGAATGATATGTTCAAAGTTATGTTAGGTATGTCATTTTCATTTTTTTTCTCAAACATTATTTTAGGCTTCAAAGTATCTGTAAAGGAATATCGTACAAAATTGAAGGCCTAGGCCGGGAAGTAATTTTTTTTTAAATGTATGTTGACTTGGCGGCTGTGTTTATGAACAGCCTAATAGCTAAATTTTTTTTTTTTTTTTTTCACTTGCTTTATAGTTATCGGACCGAAAATATCCGCGCTAATGCCTATTACACACACGTTTTTTTTATTTCATTGCATATGTTTGAGAAAAGCACTATACATACCTAGCCGTGAAAAGGGGTTGCCAGCCTCGTAACTAACTACCTACCGTCTATATAACTCGGCCGGCAACCCCCTACTTCCCAGCCTCTGTAGTAATGTACTATAACAATCGACGCAAAAAGGTTTTTATAAGTGTCTGTGGCACCGTAGCTCTTGAACGTCTTGACTTGTGGGAGGACCTTGTGCAGGGCCCGTCCGGGTTGGTACCACCATCTTATCCATTAACTTACCGCCAAACAGCAGTGTTCGCATTGTTGTGTTCCGGTTCGGGGATAAGACAGCCGGTGAAATGACTAGCATAGAGGCATTCCATCTTAGTCCTCAGAGTTGGCAGTGCATTTGCAGTATTGTGAATGCGAATGTCGATGGGTCACAGTTTCCACTGAATTTGATATTTTCATCTATTTAATATAGGCGTACCTATTATGTTAAATAAAAACCCTTTGTCATTGCTTTGACCAAAATTTCACAACCAAGACGAATCTAACAACACCTCATATGTTAAAATTTGTCAAGTCGTTTAGGCTGCAGAGCTTGCCTCAAAAATTGACATACATACAATTCATACACTTGATAAACATAACCCTTGTGCGGACGCTGTCGGGTAAGAAACATTTATATTTTATTTTTGAAACCAATACCTACTCATTTGTAAATAATTAAGTATTTTTTTACCTCTCATGATTTAAAATGATCAACAAACAACCATGGTTAGGCAGTTTTAAAGGAACAGAAATTAACTTGAAATTTTATAACTCAACAAATATAGCACAGAAAGAAAGATAGGAGGTTCTACAAACATCGAAAATAATAATGATGGTTTAAGACAAGAGAGAATAGAAGATATCAACACATTTAACAACTTTTTACCCAACTGCGGCAATGCCCAAAAGGAGGGTTATGTGTTTGAACTATAATATGTATATCCGGATATATATTGTGTAGTCGTAACTAATAAACGGCTAAACCAATTTTAATAAATTATACATGGTTAGATTTGTCTACTAGAGTAACCATTTGAATGTTAATAGGCTATATTCAAATTATTGGAAATCATAATGTTGGAATTTTTTATGGTATAGGTATATTATTATTATGTAGACGATAATATATTAGCCTGATTATGCAAAATGTGGTTACAGAATTATCAACAAGATTTAGAGTTGTTGGTAATTCTGTAGCTCTGCCTACCCCACTCTGGGAATGAAGGCGTGAGTTTATGTATGTATGTAATATCAAAAAATACCGTCTGTTTTTTAAAACTTGCATTTTATTAGTCTTGTTAAACAATGCCTGTAGTTTTTTTCTTTCTTCTACTTCTTCTTTTATCTGAAAAACATAAAAAAACACCCTGAGTTATCCGAGTGGCTTCCTAGTGGTAGTTGTTACCTTTTGAACGCTACAGTCGGCTAGCCGACATCTAAAGTCGTGTCCCAGCCAACACAAGTTGAAGGTTAAAAAACACTTAATTTTGTATGAATTAAATTGTAATTTGCATAGCATAGCAAACATGTTTTACGTGTCAGTGACACAATTTATATTTCGTCGGTGAGACTGCAAAACTGCGTAAGTAACATTTTAAATAAGGAGTAAAATTCACCTTTTTAATAACATAGTAAGGTTTATTTTGCACTGTCATAAATTTGCTAAAATATAGTGACTAAGATTGAAAAAGGCATGATTCGATGGTTCGGTCATTTGGAAAGGATGGATGAAAGAAGATTGACGAAAGAGATATACAGATCGAAAGTGAGTGGAACGGTCGGAAGGGGCCGCCCTAGGCGTACTTTTTCGAATCAAATCGGAGAATACTGGAAAAGCGCAGAATCTTAAGTAGGGGAGATACGCCATGAAACGGACGTTTAACTTTGAAGTAAGATTACATACTGTAGTTAAAAACTTACGAACTCGTTCACTATCGTTAAGGAATGCGGATATACTATTGTATAATTATTAATACACCATATTTAATAAAAAATCAATTTATTGTAAGAAATATTATAAATTATTTTATCTCAATTACGTCCGTTTCATAACACAGGTAGCATTGAATAGGACAATGGGTGTCTTGAAACGGACTAGGAACCAATGCCATACTTTGAGCCTCATGAATAATCAATGTTTCACAAATTATTTGCTTTTACACAATAATATTAATTTAAATAAGTCAAACATTTGGGTACAACATAAACTGAGATCATAAACATAAACAATTACAAAAAAACAACATAAAATAATTAAACTTTCAACTTCATAGTTTTAGTTTCAATTTGGCAACAATAAAAGTAGATATTGTTTTTTTTTTACACAATAATACTTATCAAACACTTTGGTTGAACTCAAACTGAGATCATAGAATTAAAAATTACAAAAAAACAACATTAAATAATTAGACTCTCAACTTCTTAGTCCGTTTCAACGCGACGGTACCTGTCCGATTCATTGCGAATCTAACCTTAAAACATTTTAGCCAAATTCCAAATAGTGAAGTATTGATAAGATTACAACACACCGTTCCGTATTTTCTTGAGAATATGTCACAACAAGTACAACCAATATAATTGTAGCTTCAGTTTTTATCGAATTTTAAATCAGTTTAGAAATATACGATATTTTATACAAAACTCATGCAGTTCAACAACGTGCGAAAAAGTGAACAAAATAATGGCTGCCGGGATCTGTCATAATTTGTGGGTTTGTCTATGGTCATCAGTGTTGCCAACCACCAAAAGACATGAATATTTTCGTTCAGATTTTTTCATGATATCAATAGTGTCCGTTTCATAACGCGTCCGTTTCATTGCGTATTCCCCCTACCCAAAACCGACGTGCGTGCATGACCCGATGTATGAATGTTGAAGAAGCGAAAGAAATTTGTCAAGATCGTAGCAAGTGGAAAAAAGTGGTCTCTGCCTACCCCTCTGGGAAACAGGCGTGATTTAATGTATGTATCACCGACGATTTGACGTACTAACGCGTTCAAATGGTTATCACGTTATAAAGCCAGTCTGTCAGGTAGGTAGGCGTCTCACACAAACGTTCTCCTCACGTCCCTGACAACGTCATTCAAGCCTCGGGCTGTTTGCAATCGACATATAGCTCCGATACCATTCTGCTGTTAAAGCCGGCACGTTGACAGTGGACCTTCAGGCATGCTGTTTCCATGCAATCAGACTTCAAAACCCCCAAGCGGTATACATTTTAATGTTTTGCTTGCTTCTTGTATATAAACAAATCTTTGTTATGGGAATACCTTATGGGCTTGATCGCCTCGGGCACTTTGTCAAATGTTTCCTAATTTTCCTTTTTATGTTTGTTTGAATTTATAATGGCGTCGCAATGCGGTCAATTATCTGGACGTACTGTGTTCTGAGTATGTTTACTTATTTAATTGAAGGTAAATATTACTAAAGATTAAGTAAAAGTTTGTAAAATATCATGTACAGTGACCAGCAATGAAAAGATATAATTGAAGTTTAATTTAAAAAAAAACATTCGCTAGTCGCATGATAATACATAGTAATAAATAAACAAATATCAGGGGACACTATCACACAATGTGACCTAGTTCCAAACGAAACTCTAGACTTGTACTATGGGTACTAAGTACGCTAAACGTGTCATCAAATAAAAATGATAATAATATAATATTTAAAAAGCAACAAAAAATTATCTTGCAATAGTTGATGAAGTTACTTATTGCATTATTATGTTAATATAATACTTACTACACAAAAAATATAATTGATATTGACATGTTCCTGTATTGTTAATAACTCTAACGCCATACAACATACAAGTCAAGTAAAGAAGAGGTCTCATAAATCGTTTTTGATACAATAGCATGAAAGGAAAATAATATGAAAACTAGAAGGAATTACAATGACAATTACCTTGTCAAAAGCAATATGGTTTTACTGAGGAGAAAAAAGCCACTGATATAGCTATTTACTGGGGTCCTAGTGAAAACAGGTACAAGTTGACTTAACTCGTAGGTAGTTAATACAAAAGGTTATATACATGAACGGAGTATACCTAGACTTAATATAGGTATATATATTTGGATATTTAGCTGTAGAAATATTAGTTTTTTTTTTTTTTTTGGTGCACATCCTTGTAATCTTGCCTATCCTCGTACAGTTTCCTCTATCATGGTCAGGTTAACTGGAAGAGATCCCTTAAAGGGATAAGTTCGCCATTGTACACGTTAATCTTAAGTTTATGTACGAATTTACTTGTAATTGTTTTTATTTTTTGTGCAATAAAGAGTTTACAAACAAACTTAAACCATTTTTTAACTTGATTTTCAGAAGACTTACCGGTATGTCCATTTTCACTAGGACCCCAGATTTTTATTCCTCTTTTTACATCGTTTCAGTAAATAAACCAATAAAGCGAAACACGACATCAAAGCAACTGAATCTGCGAATAATTTAAAGTCTAGATCCAAAGTTTGCGCAAGGCTAGAACTAAGATTAAACTATAAATGCCATGACATTTTATATTGATTTTAAACCTAATCTCTTTGGCAAAAAGCTGCAAGTGAGTTGATAGCGTGTGAGAGTTAAGATATTTTGTGTCTGAAGTGTAGTTTTTAGGTTTTTAGTCGTAGTTCTGCCATAGTTGCTAACTGGAAATATTTATTTGTCTGTGTTTAATTAGAGTTGTCGATGTAATAATAAGATAAAATTGAAACTAAACTAACAAGTTTTTAGTATGTTTGTTTATTCAAATATTGCAAGCTAATTTCAAACTAGTTTTCTTATTGCAATAAGCAGAAATATTAAAAACATAATGTGGAATAGAATATAATAGAAAAACGTTTATTCAACAAACACATCAACACAGGGATACATCATAGAAAAGATACAATAACGTAATACAATCACTTCTTATCACCTAATAAGCGACACCATGTGGATGGAATCAATATTAATTATGGTGACTTTATTCATTATTTTTATTTTTTATTGATTATAACCTTAAAATATAATTACTGATTTTGCAAGTGTCTGTGTGTGTTTGTGGCTCTGTGTTTTTTTTTAAATTACTTTGAGCTAGTCTTCTTCTTAGTCTAACGAAAAACAAAGGACTATACGCGTACTTAAATAAACAAGACCTTCCCTCTATTTATATTATTTTTTTATTTCCCTTTGTATTAATCAGCAACCGTTAATAATCGGAAATACCTTCATAGTAGTTTATGCAACTGATGCATAATGAGAGGATTTAAAATACGAGTGTTTTAAGTCCTAATTATGTACAGTTTCATACACTACTTTATCTATACACATATCCAAGGATAGGACAAACGCCCGTCATTTTGAAAACTCAACCTTGTTCTGTACAGTAGAGACTTCCTAATGATATATATTTTTTTTACACTTACATCAAAGTTTCAAGCAATTTTAAATAGAAATCCTGATTATGTTACCGTAAACGAAATGCAGAAGAAAATAAACGCCGAGGCACAAGCATATTGGAAAAACAATATACCAATGTCAACAATTAGACATGCCCCAATGACGTCAGTAGACTGTGAACGCACTTTTTCGACTCATAAATGGGTCCTAAACTCACGTCGATATAGGCTCACAAGTGAAAATTTGGAAAAAAATATGGTCATTCTTTTCCATTGGCGAAAGTGATTTATCGCCTCAATCATCGTCATTTGAATAATTTGTCACTGGAAACATATAAATTATGGTACTTAAAATAAATTTATAAAACATTACTTTTGTCCTTTGTTTTGTATTGTCACGAATAAACTATTCTTATTCTTATTTAGTACCTAATTTTTTTTATTAATATAAGGAAGTCTCTACTGTACAGAACAGGGTTAAGTTTTCAAAATGACGGGCGTTTGTCCTATCCTTGCACATATCATTAGTACTCATAGATGAATTCAGAAGCCGACGACTTGTCCACAAAAATGGCGGCAAATCCAACTTGTAATAACAATAATAGACAATTGAATGAAGTCCCATGTCACTTGAGATCAAAATTTCGTGCGGTTTATATTAAAAAACATGCTGATATGACTTTTCGTATTGATAACTGTTTTAATATCTATGTATACTAGAATAGAGACTGTTTTGAGTTTTGACAGCTGTTCCAAATTTAAACTCATAACCTTACAGAAATCGATACTGTAATATAATAACATTACAGTACAGATTTTACCTACTACCACTGGCAAGAAAGTTGTAATGGTAAAATTGGTTGTAATAATGCCAGCCATTTCCTACGGTTTCTGGACGCATTTTAGAGTAATATAATCGTATGTGCGTAGATAAAATATTTTAACACACCCTAAGAAAAACTATTCTCATAAAAAATACTATTCCTGAAAAAATAAAACTCCTTAATAGTAGCCAGCTCGGTAAAATTATCAAGTAAATAAAAGCTATCATGACGTTGACAATACTAGATAAAACATACATACAATAATAGATTTTATTGAGTAAAATTGAGCCTCTCGCCTTTTTATTGATACGAGTATGATAACGTGGATTGAACTATTTAGATATTCCTAGAAGGCAGTGATCACGGCTTCTATTTCTGGAGACCGAAAATATTGGTACCTAAATCTTTTTTTTAATGGTTACTTTAGAATTGTATCAATAATATTCATGACTGAATAATACTCATAAAACACGTCTAAAGCTTAATTTGCTACTTCGAGTAGTATTTTTTCATCGCAAATTTCTAGGCATTGTTCAATTTTTTAGAATCAAAAGTACTATAACTATTACTGTAATTTCATAACATTTCAGCATAATCGATGAGGATTATTACGTAAGAAGTAAATAAAAGGAGTACGCAATTACGTCGTAGTACGCGATACGCTGCCAATCAATCGCGACGCGTAGCACTGCTACACAAGTCCGCGTAGCCACATAGCCTGCTACGCTACACTATCGCAAAATCTGCGTATCAATCACACCCTCGAAGATAGATCTTATTATCATAAGGGGTGGTACAGACGGACAGCATAATCTGCAACTCAGGTGTAAAATTGAAGTTTGAGGGCAGTTCTGATGCAGATGATGTAACTGCATTAAAACTGCAAACCAACTGCGCAGTTCGCTTAAGCAGACTCCACGCCAAGTTCAAGCGGACTGCGCAGTGGGTTTGTAGTATTGATGCAACTGCCCTCGAACTGCCATTTCGCAGCTGGGTTGCAGGTCAAATGCTGTCCGTCTTTACTGGCCCTAAGAGGAAGCTAGCAGATTCATAGCAGAGATTCTACTGGGTAAAACCATATTGCTTTTGTCATGTTATTGTCGAGTAAATAGAAGCTATCATAATGTCGACACTACGATAACTCGAAATCGTTTTACTAAGAATAGAGTCCAAGTAACGCTACAAGTGCTACTGTGTAGTCAGTAGCAGTATTTTTTCGCAATGTAGCGAAAATCAGCTACGAACCAGTAGCCCCGACTATCGGGTCGTTGGCACTGAATGTTCTAGTGTCCAGAGATTCTAGGCGGTAAAAACCATATCGTCTTTGACTTGTTATCGTATTGTCCACGTTTTGATACCTCTTATTTACTTCTTCTGTCTTCTTCGGTCTTGTCCGAAGCGCTGGTAGATTCACTGTACATTACCGACGTGTAAAAGAGCCCGCATGTGGCCAATTTACTGAATAAATATTTTATTTTGATTTTTCACTTGACGGTAATAGCGGCCGAACAGTACCGTAACAGGTCAAAGACGATATGGTTTTTACCGCCTATAGGTAGGATTTATAACGGCATATTTTGTTATGATATTAAAAATTATAGCTATAATATTAAACTACCAAATCCGTCCCTGTTTCATTAGGCTTTCCCTTATCTACTTATATCGTGTGACAGGGACAGTATATAACATGCGCGGCTTTACACAAAGACAGCCTGGCACACATTTGCCATACGAATGCACTTTATCACAGAAAAGTACAACGGGAAACGTTGGACATCTTCTGCGATTCACTAGACTAGGGATGGGGAGATGTCGATTATATTTAAATAGCTACACTATCATTTTATCGAATTTCACTTCATCGATTGTATCATTTCATTGAATTTCATTTAACGATGATTTCTGCTGTAACCATGATGTTTTAAGGTAAATTTTAAGCATTAATAGGGCATATTCATAAAAAAATTACATCGCATTTCTCAAAACTAAAATTAAAATTAAAAGGATGATAAAAGTGTTTTAAACTACTAATTAGACAGCTATTAGACAGAAAGGTTCATTATGCAATGTGACGTCATGTATCAGGTCGGCCATACTCATACTCATACTCATACTCATTTATTCATATTTTTCGATAAAATTACACGTCAAGTCAGTCATATAAACTCCATAAAATCCTGTATTGCTAGAAAGAGATAAGAACAAATTTATGTTGGCTTATTATCTTGGTTGTTTTTATAGCTATTAAAAAAATGACTTTTCTCAATCAATTGTTACATGAATCGGCTTTTATTTAAACTGTGAAAGAAAAAGAATATTCCCTATTACGTAGCTTACGATATGTAAGACGTGTTACTAAAAAACTCTTGTGGCGAGAAATACACTTCGGCGAAAGGATAATTCAGCAAAATGATACATTCGTTGAAAGTTCTTTCTATAAAATAATAGGTACCTACTTACCAGGGGTGTTAGTTATGGATATATAATTTCGGATCCGGATATGGATATGGATATTGGTAAAATATAATATCGGTTTCGGTTACGGTTATGGATATCAAATTATTTCGGATTATCCGATAGTTTCGGTTACGGATATTAATTTTTTAAGGAACTGTAAAATGAAATACAAATAAGATTATAATATTCGGCTTTAATTTGTACCTTGTAGGTTTCGCAATCTGTCATACAAGTAATTATTTCTTACAGCTACTCGTTTTGAAGTTTTATATAGGTAACTAATTAAATGCAAAATCAAAATTAACGTTCGTAATTTGTTATATATGAATCAACATCGCGCTGTGACGTCATTAGGTAGCGGGAGAGGTGTCGCATTCCAGCGGAGTGCACAGTTAATTCGTACGAGTGTAGTATTTAGTTAGACTCCGCCCTATCCGAAACTATCCAAAACTTTTATTTCGGATTCGGTTACGGTTACGAATATTTTTTTATTTCGGATATCCGATAGTTTTGGTTACGGATATGGATATCCATAACAACACTGGTACTTACCCATTTAAATATAATAAACTAAATAGGTATCACATTTTTCATACTATCAGAGGACAATCTCAGCTCTAGTTTAAAGTATTCTATACAAATGGATATTAAGTAAAGGTAATGCAGTGACTATCATCATTTATTAAAACCCCATCTCCTCTCATAACGTCATCAATTGCGTTATTATTATGAATGTCATTGTTTTGTGATGACTATTATTGCGCGCGCACAGTGTTTGTATGTTCGAATCTCTATTTATGGTTTTATATAGGAAAACATAAACGTTACACAAAATGTCCTTAACGTCGCTAGAAATCAATAATGCTGTAACCCTCAAAAACCAAACTATACTAGAGCCAAATTACAAACGCAAAAAAAAAAAAAAAACATAACTTCTAAACGGCAGGAGGCTTTTCGGTCCCATTTTGCAAATATTATTAAAATAAATAGTTTTGTTAAACTGAATACTCAAATTTGATATAAAATGGGGTAAGGGTTATTTTTGCGGGTTACAGCATTTTTTTTATTTTTTTCCCCCCGAAAGAATGCTGTAACCCATAAGGAAAATGTATGAGGGTGTAATTTAAAAACCAAATGAAAGGTCGTTTTAAATTGCTGTAACTAAATAACAGCCACTACAACAATTTTGGTCCGAAATTACTTACTGATTTAAAAAAATTAGACCAAATTAGTTAGGAAAGTAAAAACGCTGTACAATGTTCCAGAGATTAAGTTTCTTACCTTGTATTGCTGTAAGTCTCATTTCGACAAAAAATACCGGAATTTAAGCGGGTTACTACATTTATTTGTTCTCCAATAATCTAAATATCACAAATAACTAATGCTGTAAAGTTTTTATTTTTCATCGTAGAAACACGAGACATAGACCATTCGACGCAGAAAAAATTATGAAGTAAAAATATGCAAAAAACGATTTTGGTGGGAGGTGCGGGTTACAGCATTATTGCTTTCCAGTGACTTTAATTTATCTCTGATTCATTCATACTTTTAATTTAATAACTTAAATATATGCCATGAATTCAACAGCGACCACAGTAAGTAGTCTAAATAAGCAAGAATGAGACTGATTCTGTTTTTTTTTTACCGCAAAGATAAGGCACACGATCACTCAGGCCACCTGATTAAGATCTGAGACCAATGGACATTTTGAATTCTCAAGACTACAGTCTCAGATTATCGATATAATTAAATAACAATAAACGCAAGTTACATCACTAGTTAAGCAGACCGTGGCAACCAGTCCGCTCAAGCATTATTTGAATCGGTGATCCGTGGGCACTGGGCAGGTCTTCTCCCAAACAGCCTGCAATGTCAATTGGTCAGATAATTACGTGATTTATTTAATGAAATTTATTAAAAACAAAATGCCTGTAATTGAAATTATTAGCATTGGCCAAAGAAATACGTAAACTGATGTTATATGAGATTTGCATTTAATTAATTGGAAACGTACATTTCGCCATTTTTTGTAGTCATATTATATTATTCTATGCTTCTTTGTATTTTGGTGTTATTTTGTACGAATCAGTCAAAACAAGTAAACATCGTTTGTCAAAATTACCACATCATCAGGCTTATTGGTAAGTCGACCTGTTCCCCTCTAGGGGTTATGGGGGAGATCATTTGCAATCATTTTGATCTCATAATACCCTACCCAAAAGTTAGTATTTTTTTCGGTTTTTGTGTTATTTATGTTGTGTAAACTGATAAAAAAACATGTTTTTTTTTACTTTTTGGTCTCGCATTCTTAAACGTGTACAGATAATTCTCACATACATACATACCTTCACGCCTGTAATCCCAGAGAGTGGGGTAGGCAGAGCTACAGAATTACAACTTCAAAAAGTTGTTGACAATTCAGTAACCACAATTTGCACAAATAGGCTGTTTACCAGCGTATTAGTGAGAGGTTGCAAGCCCATCGCCTAACAGTACTACAAGCCTATATTCCCTTAGTCGCCTCTTACGACATCCACGGGAAGACATGGAATGGCACTATTCTAACCCGGCAACCACACGGGGCAAAATAATTCTCAGTAGCTAGTAAATACTACTTTTTCAATATACAAAGAAATGGTTTAATAACCAACTTACAGCGTTTGTATGACAACATAAAGTACGTGATGAGTGTTCAGAGGTCTATCGGCGAGTGGTGGAGCCAGCAGCTCGTTGTGTCGTCTGCCGTACGCGTGTGTGCGTGACGAGTTGCTAAGCGCACACATGCAAGGCGTCAACACTATGATTCATTGGCATTTCATAGAGCAATCTGAATTGAATCGACACTTTTAAATTGGTATCCCGATTTTTGACTAAATCATTTGACAAACTATGTCGTTTTAACTTTCATTTCACAAAAATGTATTTGTGCTTAAACTGTTACATAAGTTGCCTAGGCTTATTTAATAGGTTAGGTTAAGTTTGACTTTTGACCACAAAAAAAAACCAGCAGCAAGTACCTGTGTGTGTAAATGAAAGTTTGTATATGATTTGGTAAAACATCAGCGAACTAGTTAAACTCCACCTCACTACAATTATTATTGGTCGGTGAAACTGCAAAACCGCACTGCACCTTTTTAATAACATAGTAAGGTTTATTTTGCTCTATCATAAATATGTTAGTTACGCGGTATACTGCCTCTATTCAGATTTAGAATCCGAATAAAAAAATGAAAAATTGTAAATAAGGATGATCCGGAACTTTACTTACCATTTCCCGTTTGCTTTCCATTACGCGGCGAAAAAAGAACGGCGAATCGGGAACCTTTTGAATTGGTAATGAGCCGTATTGGTCAATGGTAAAGGGAACCGAGCAAATAGTCAGTTCTTTTTTTAAATAAATTAGTTCAAACTGGTGGAATATTTCATAGATTTAAATTAGGAATATGGAAAGTTTGCCTTTCGATAAAAGAAATCGTTAGACGGAGCGTGGGAATGCGGATGTTGACTACATAATGAGATGAATTATTTCACACAAACCAAGAGATACAGCTGTAACATCGTCCTTGCTTATATTCTACTCCAAGGTTAAAACTGTAAGAGATCCCATATTGAATAAGTTTGCCTATGTACATTATCAATATTGATGAAAAAAAAATGTTAATGTTTATGTGCAATAAAAAGTTAACATACATACATAAAGCTCTCGCAAAGACACAACCAACCTAAGACCGAATGTATTAATTTTCAAAATCTATACTGATTACGAAATTCATCAATAGCACGGCGTGACATTGGGTACGCTTCAATCAGTAACAGGGCATTTTGTATAATTTCATTTAACTAATCACGAAAAGCATAATTAATGTTTACTATGAAAAGCAACTGAATAATTTTATCTGGCATAGGTACGAGGATTTAGGATCGAATAACATGACACTCATTTAGTATAATTATAATTGTCATGTTATTATGCATATTAAGTCAATTTATTCTAACTAGGTTAGGTTAAATTAGAACTGTGACCTCATTAATAATTATAGTAATGAAAGCCGTTAGAAATATTTATTTTTTAATTTGTACACATAGTTTTTGAAATTATGCATTTCGTTTTATGCATCATAACTATTATATCGATGTTTTATTATATAGATCGAAATTATGCAATTCGTGCTATTTAAAATGATCAGTAGACCATGTGTTTTTAT
Organism: Acleris emargana; assembly: GCA_927399475.2. Lineage (NCBI taxonomy): Eukaryota > Metazoa > Arthropoda > Insecta > Lepidoptera > Tortricidae > Acleris > Acleris emargana. The sequence goes on from OV656858.1 coordinate 6,519,924, forward strand.
GCTAAACATCGCACACCCTGTGACGTTACCGATTATATTATAATATGAAACTACAATATTAGCTATTTTTTTTTCTTCTTTATGTGTTCCGTAGTGATTTCGCCAATGTTGTCACATCCGCTCACTTGACACCATTTTTGCTACGTAATCCTTAAAAAAAACGCTGTAATAACAACATTAACGCGCCACATTTGACATTCGTATCACGACTCCTTCCTCAAATGGACTGTCCCAAATACCACTAGTTTATGTAACAGCCTAGCAAGTGCAAAAAACGAGAATTCCCAAATCACTCGTTTGAACTGGAACAGAAAGCTCTTTCGCGTTAAATTCCTTTTCGTTCATGTCACGAAAACAAATGGTACAAAATATCAATATAGGCCCCACAGTGGATGTATGAGAAACAGTATGGCATATGAATAGATACATTAAATCAAATCAAATCAATCTTTATTTGCATAGAAAAAGGGTTATTACAGGAGGTTGTATATAATTATTGTTTCAATTGAGCCGCCTTCTTCAGCTGTCGATGCACAGCATGCAAATGTATAGTGCTAGTAGCTAGCAATGCTTAGGGACTAGGTAGGAGGAGCACATGCACACACTTCCATAGTAACTTATTATAAAAGTTTACTTTTTTATTTTAAAAGTAAACTGAATAAAATGTATTAGTCAGTAACCATTTAAATAATGTTACATTAAACCCATTACCAGGTAATTCCTTAAGATATTGAGGTATTTTGTTATAAATGAGAACACACAATGAGTAACAGTTGTTTCTAAACATTGCAGTCCTTTCCTGCTTTCCTACAACAAGTCTGTCTAAATTCCTTCTAAATTAATGATTCTATCGATTTATATTTAAGATTGTCTGTTTAGGGTGACGGATGTAACAATGTAGTAATGGACAAGGACCAATAGACACTAGATTCTTATTTCACAGAAGATAAGGGTTATTCATTTGTTATGCAAAAATCAATTTACGACCCTATGAAATTTGAATAAAGAGTTAAGTGTCTATTGCTGGTGCCTGGCAGCTAAAAGTGTCAAACAATGGTGCCATTACCCTAGGCATGTAAGTATTTATCTCTGTATACATAAATAAGTTTATTGTTATTTTGTCCATAGTGCCTGCAATGTTAGTTTGATATTGATTTTTTTTTTAATTTATTTTATTTTATGTGAAATTCGGTGATGGCACCAGTGTGGGACACTTTAAAACCACTATTATTTCACATGCTTCAGGGGTGACTTTGATATTGTGATGTAAAAATAGGGATAATCAAAGTAGCCACTTTTAAAGAAACAAGATTGTAAGCTGCGTAATGTTTTTTGTCTACTAAGCCGTTGTCTGCCTCAAGCTGCTTTAATATGCCAAATAAGTAGTCTCCAATATAATAATTTTAATAACTAATTTTACGATTAAACGCGGGAGTTACAGAAAATTTATTTTGTAAAAATAATCAAACTAACCCCATTTTACGGTACTTACTTAAGAACTTAATAACGCATTATTCATCTTAACTATCTTAATTTATTATTAATACAACCAAGGATTTACCCCGAAAAGATAGCTTTAGACTCAGGTTCAAATTATTTTCGTCCAAATAAAAGGACTTGTCAGACTTAAATCAAGTTTAACGGATAAAATCCGAAAAGCTTTTACGCAAAAGAAACTAAGAGGTTTATTTTGAAAGCTTGACAAATGCGATCAAAATTGCGGCAAAAAGCTTATACAAATCCAAAGTATTGTTTTTAACTTCGCCGCCATTACTGTCAAGTAAATAAGAGCTGTCAAAACGTTGACAACACGATAACAGATCAAAGACGTGTGGAATTACCGCGCGGAATCTCAACCAAGGATTGACTTGGATTGATCTCTCAAGGGCTAGCTGGAAGAAACCCCTTAAAGGGATAGATTTACTTTTGTTCATTTTTTTAAATTGTATTGTTCTGGTTTTTGTTTTGTACTATAAAGTGTTTACATACATATACTTCTTATTTGCCTTGGAGTATAACAGCTTGATCATGACTTTACGTTGTTTCCTTATGTTATGTTTGAGTGTGCAAATTTCCACACGATGTTTTTCCTTCACCGTAAGAGCATCGGGTAATTTATTAAAGTTGAACAATACTCATTGGTACATGATTACCGCGGGGGTTCGAACTCGGTGCTTTATGATCTTGAGTCGACCCCCTAAGTCACCAGACCACCAACACTCTCGCTTTACCCTGTTAATAAGTACTGTTTCCCACCTAACCACACATTAAGCCACTAAAAGTGACCAATAGTCCTTCAGTCAAACCACTACACGCTGCCACCACTAGCCAACAGTAGCAGCCACTAGTGACTAGAACACATTTTTCATGTGGTCGTGTGTGCGCATGCATGAAAAATTCGCTTTGGTCGCAAATAATAGTCCAATGCACCGCAGCTCTAATAAAATACTGTTTTCCACCTACCCACTGTGTCACGCAGCAACTGTATCTAATTGGATCTCGCCGCGTACGAGCTGATTGCTCAAACGGCGCAGTGCATCCGCCTGCCGTCATTTTGACTCCGACTAAGACCGCTACTCACACCATCAAAGGGAGAAGCAATTGCATATTGCCATTGCATGCTGAAGGTTGTTAGTTGGAAGTTAGGTTTCACAGTTTCATGTTACTTGTACGTTCGTTTGTTTCAATGCAAAAAATATTTTAGCTGAGATGCCGATATTAAGATACGATAAAAATTAAATAATCGTCGACATAATTTTGACGCGTTTTGAGACTTGCATCTCAGGCTAAGCCAGATAATACGGCCTTAAGACACGACTTGAGATATAATTTTCAATAAATTAAAATTTAGTTAAAAAGTAATTTTAATATTCGATACTTCAAAGTCATTTCTTCATTCAATATAGATTCTTACAATTTATAATTCACAAATTAGGCACATGTTAACTTACAAATATATATGCTGTTTTTACTCTGTCAAAAATAAAATAATATTAGAACTAGGGAAAAAAATGTCAGGACAATTTAAACAGTAATGAACTAATTCAACGTCTTTTAAACAAATATCAAATTTCCCATGATATTATTATTATTATGATATATTATTTTTTTTACATCGAAAGTGAGTGGAAGTGTCGGAAGGGGCCACCCTAGGCGTACTTTTTCGAATAAAATCAGAGAAAAACTGGAAAAGAGCCGACTCGATGTATGAATATGGAAGAAGCGAAAGAAATTTGTCAAGATCGTAGCAAGTGGAAAGAAGTGGTCTCTGCCTACCCCTCTGGGAAACAGGCGTGATTTAATGTATGTATGTATGTATTTAACTAAGCTAACCATTATGAACATTATAATGATACATTTTCTGTACAACATGGAATCATTAAGCCTTCTCTTAATCTTTTTACCTTTGCTAGAATTAATAAATACGCCTAAAGGCCTCGGTGGGACACTTTACTTATCTCTTCAGACATCAAGCCACCAAAAATACATTAAAATATTAGCATCCCGCCTAATAAATTACAAATATAAGTATAAGCTATAAGTATAACGCATAATTTCCGGCCGGAATCACTGATCCCGGTTCTCCGGGTGCCCGATAAGTAAACAGGAACGCAAAGTGGAGACGCTAGGATATTGTAAGGTTCCGTGCGTAATTATTTTTGAAAGTATCCAATTTTAAATAGTCAGATTGTATACTGGATACAACAACAGTACTTGTGCTTGAAATGGCAATTTGAGACGAATTAAGTTTATTGGTTTTAAATGTTTTTTCTTTGTGGTCAGGGTAATACAGGGTAATTCTGTATTATGTATATATAATTTGCCCATCGTTACTTCCTATATCCTATCAAATTAACCCATTATAGGCTAAATAGTTTTTTATTTTATTTGAATGTATAGAACAATATAGCACGAATTTGAACTACGACATACGGTCCCAAACGGGAACTTCTAGCCTATAATGGGTTAATTAGTATAATTTGGAAGAAAAACGCTTTTTTTTAAACGTAACAGTTTGAGGAAAAATATTTTCTTTCTCACCTAACCTCACTTTTCTTTGAAATAATAAGTAATTAAAAAGTATTTTTTCATTAAATAACGTGTTATTTTTAAATAAAAATCTGTTTAAGATATGATAAAACAAGGATATATTATTAATTCCTCATTCTAGATATATAAGTATATTTAATGGTAATTTATTTTGTTGTTCGATGTAATAATTTTTTATGACTACTATCAATAACTTCCAATTTGACTTTGACGGTCAATTTTAATAACTGGGCAATATATTATTTACTAGCAAATTACGAATATAAGAAAATTACGAATGTATCATATAAAATATGATACATAATAATTATTCATAAATATTAATCTGCTTGACCAAATCTACTAAATTAGAAACAAAATATTCAACATTAACTTTTGATTTGGAAAATTAACAAAAATCAGAGTACCTACTTGTCCCTTTAGTCATGTTTAGTTTACAAGGATTCCTAAACTCACAAACCCTAATTTTGTGTTCCATGACTCATTTTTCCTTTATATTTCCTTATTTCACTCTATTCTCAAGCATTAATACGAAACTTGGCGGAACCCAGTAAGATGCGAGATGAGAAAATACAAAGATTTTACGTGACCGAAATTCAATACGTTGTTCTAGAACTATACGTGAGCGGTGTGCGTGATACGCGGTACAATAACATAGCCTAAGAGTAGACATAAAAAAAAAAAAAGTTTATTCAGTAAGTCCGCACGGTCACTTTTACACGTCAAAAATCTACCAGCGCTTCGCAAGAGACCACTGCTGAGAAGAGACGCCGCAAGAAACTCAACAGTCAGTGTAAGGTTTAAAGTATTATATTATACTATCTGTTGCTCGCATCTCCTTCTACGCAGAAAAATAAAACATAGACTATATTAATCAGGGATAATGTAGCATTCTGACGGTGACAGAATTTTGTAAATCAGTCCAGTTGTTATTATCTTTTCGCATTATAATATTATATATTACTAGCTGTCTGCGGCCGGTGCCGCCCGGGTGTAATTTTATTTTCATACTAATCTCATAAATATAGTTTACGTCCTAGTACCTACTAAATATACACACAAAATTTCATAAGAATCTGTCAATCCGTTTTGGGTTTTTTTTTATAAACACTGTGATATGAGAATTTTATATATCGCTTCGCTTCGGTGTATCAGTGTTTCCTTACACTGCGTGTTACATAATGCAGAAATTAATTATTATCACTGTATTGGTGAAAACTGCATTAAAATCCAATGCTTAGTTGTAAAGATATACGCGTATATACAAAGGCACAGAAAGCGGGAAGCTAATTTGATTTATTATATGTAAAGATTTCTAGGATGAGTAAATAGGAACGCAGTATGACGTATGAATGGACATTAGAGTAAAAGAGATGACTGTATTAACGTTATGAACGAGTGTTAAAGATAGCGTAATGAAGAGGTCAAGTTTTAAATTTTGGGCGTAGAGGTCAAGGTTCCGAGCTTAAGACTATGTGTGAGTTTTTTTTTTTGCAATGTGTGAGTAATTATGTAACTCTTTCGCGACATTACTTTTATATGTTTTATATGCGAGGGAAAAATATTAGTAGTTAAAATATTTTCAGATAAAAACATCAAATCAATAAAAACACTATTTTTTGTCATGCATCGGGAGTGACTTTGATAGTTTGATATAAAAACAGGGATAATCAAAGTAGCCCCATTTTAAGAAACTATATTTTAAGCTACGTTACGTTATTTTCCTACTAAACAGTCTACTTTAATAGTCAGCCTTTAGCTGCTTTAAGTTACTCTAAATAAGTAGTCGCCAATATAACTTTTTTAATCATTTATTTTACGATTAAATGCGTGAGTTACCTACTGAAGATTTATTTTAAAATTATTTAAACTAACCCCATTTTACGGTAATTTGAAGTGTCTAAATAATAATTATCACAGATGAGATGTATTGTACCTTTGACTGGACACCTATCATGGCTTTGTCGACTAGCTCTTGAACTATTAATCGCTCCGGTCTCGATACACCTTCTGATCAAAAATATCCGGAATATATTTATTAATAATAACAAATTGACACTCACATCGACAAACATTGCGGAGTCCCTGACATACAACTGCTTAATATAAATAATCTTTTTTACATTAAATAAAGAAGAATAGTTATTTGTTATACAAGTGGGGAAAGTTGTATTTTACCTGCGAGTGTTCATTGTTTCAAGACACGAGACGTAATAGTACATTGTGTATTAAGGTCGGTAAGTAAGGAATTACGATCGAGGCTCTAGTAGAAGCCCGAAGTCGAAGACTGAGGGCTTTCTGAGTCGAGGTTCGTAATTCCCGTACCGCCCGTGAAACATACAATGTTTTTCATCACATTTGCGAGTAAATAAATAAAATTATAGGGCAGAAAAAACTTACAATATAATACACAAGTCAGCACAACTATTATTACGAATTACTTGAACTTTTTTTAAGCGGATGACGGGCGGACTCCACAGATTATACAAATGTTTCGTTCAGAAACGTTAAGGGCAAATACTTACGTAGGTATACATACAGCCCTGAAGGAGTGTAAAAAAAAACGACGTTTTGATACAGAAAACTATTAAAATCGATTAATTGAGTATTTAAGTAACATGTAGTGAGATTGCAATGAAATTCCTGTTTAAATAACATTTTAAGACAATTTTTCAATTGCGTGTAAACTCTTTGCTTGAACTTGCATGACCTGTAACCTGTGCTATAAATAAAAAAAAAATTACTTACCGACCTCGGGTTTCATGGTAAAAAAAAAGGTCGAGGGTTTTATATCGGGCATTGCGGCCAAGTTAACCTGTATGTTTAGATACTGTTTACGTGCAAGTGTGATGAAAAATAACTTTTCTCCCGTGTATAACACATGTAATTCCACAGGTGTTAATACGTCTTTATCACTTGAATCACTCATTTTTAATAACAAAACAAACTAGCAAAACATGCGAATATTTCACGTTGACTATAGCGAGGAAACTAAGAAAATGGTTTGTACTGTAAGCTCAATTCCGCATTTTGCACGGTTTCCTGTAATTCCACGGGTGTTAATACATCTTTATCACTCGAATCACTCATTTTTAATAACAAAACAAACTAGAAAAACATGCGAATATTTAACGTTGACGGCTTAATAGAAAAGTTTTGACGTAAGTTTTTTTTTATTATTTCGGATGCGTTTTGTTTGCACATCGACTTATTTGGACTGTTAGAACATTTTATCCATTTTTAAAACCAGAATGAAGGTTAATTTTGAATGCTGATATTTATGAATTAAAATAAAGTAAGTAGTAAGACTGTATTTAGTGTTTTTTACTCGATGCAATTCATTAATTGTGATGTTAAAAGTTCAGCACTTGTAAGGTTTTACGTTTGGTTAGCTGTCAAATATCACTTAAGCTGCCTTCAAATGTCAAAACTCTTTCTTCACTTGTGGATAAAAAGCGATTTTCTCAGTAGATATCAAACAAACAAAAAGGGCTTTCCGAGCTAGTGAGATGAAAAAATATTTTACATCGTAACATTTTGTTACTGCTTATGGATTATTTGGAAACATAATCTTGTATCAAATCACCTTTCAACTGACGTACGAGTACCATTACGCAGAATTTTTCTTATCATTAAAAGGCATTGCTCGTGGGCCTCGTGACGTGAGTAAATTTGATTTGTAAGTCAAAAAAAAACCTGTCAGGTGCGGACTCACGTACCAAAGATTCGAGAAGAGAAGTATTTAAGATAATAATCTTGGTAACCTTAAAAGAAAAAACAAGTTTTTATGAACTTTATTTTTTAAGCAATTAGGTCTATTTCGACTAGCCCTTAATACAGATGTTCAAAGGTTTTTTTATTATTCAAAAGTTGTAAATAATGAACACTTCATTTTACGTCAGGATTTTTTTAATTTTTTACATTACTTAACTTGGGAGATAAGAGGTAGGAGCAGTAATGTTTTATACATTTCGAGTTTAAAAAACAACAAGTATGTATTAATTCTCTATTTAAAGTTATTTGGTGGATGTCTTAAGCGATTTTAGTATAACACTTTAGTCGCATAAATCTCTGTAACCAACCATGTCTACTTAGCCGTGATAGATTAAATATTTCATAAACAGAGCCCTTTATCAAAAACTGTTTTCACAAACCAGCAATAATTTTTGAATGACCTATCCAACGACGCCTCACAGTATGGGGTAGACGAGAAAAAAAAACATCCCCACGTTACGTCAAGGGGTACAATAAAAAATATTTTTTAAAGATTTTATTTTACCACATTGTTTTTGTTAACGGAAAATTAACATGTTTTTATTTACTTTTATATCATCGTGTAATTTATCAATAATGTGTGGTTGTCTGTCGCCGGCCTTATAACCATAGTCTAGGAATCTAGTTTATGTATAGATTTAAAAAGCTATGATTGGTTTTGGAGGTACAGTCAGCGTCAAAAGTAACTGATCACTTAAATACCTTGTCGCTTTACTGTCACATAAGCAATGTCAAACAAGATTGTCTAATGTGTTAATGCGATAAAGTACAAAAGTAGCTTGAAGTGACCAGTTACTTTTGACGCTGACTGTACTACTTCACTTCCGCCCTGTCAATTCACGAGCGTGCGGACGCATATTTCATATTATTAATGTATATCGTGATAAGTGTTTACTGTGGATTAAATCAGAAAAAATCAACAGTTGTTCATATTTTCACGTCTCAAGAGCCATCAGCGACGCTTCGAACCCGCCGTCTGCGGCTCTAAAGAGAACCACAATCATCACCCACCAGCGTGTCGTAATATAGCCCGTCGGGACCACGGCTTGCGAATATTGCGCACAAATATGTATATTCATGACAAGCTTCCTAGTACTAAGAGTCTCTGAGCTAGGCTGCGGACGGACGGACGGGTATAGCGAAACTATATGGGTTCCTAGTTTGATTACCGAACCCTAAAAACGTTTCTTGACTCCGTTTATTATTTCACATTACATTTAATATTTGTTTTTAAATACGCCGCAAAAACACATGTTCTAAAAAAAACAACCGGCTATCGGTTACGATTCAAATGATAGGCAGCTCTTTTAAGTTGGGACGGACAAACGGACGGATAGCTCGCATTGGGCTCCCTTCGGAAAAAAAGTCTAAAAAGTTGGAAAACGTATTCACTTTTGGACCTTATTACAATGCAATAAGGTGAAGTAAGTAATACATCTCTTTGTAGTCGACTACCCACAAGCCACAGATTTACATGAAACTAAAGGTATGCAATAATTTAATAATAATACTGTGTCCCAATAGAACGGCTTTTTTTTCTTCATATAACTTGTCTAATCAAGTTTGTAAATTGAAAAGTTTGGCGAAAAAAAACATGCTATATTATATTATAAAATTTTCAAGTTACTTAATATCATATACCATATGCCAAAGATGTCTGTTCTACAAATAAAAATTGAAACGTCCTCAAAATAATGAAAAGTGAAAGCCAACATTGTTTACGTAGTGGAGCTTACAAGAAAAGTTTAGTTTGCTCGTCGAAGAAACTACAAGTACACAATTTGACGCGTAGAGTTAGAAATACGCAGACATGACACAAGTTTATATAAAAAAAAAAAACTTATATCCAAAGAAATTAGCGAGTAGGGTACAGTTTTTCCCAGTTAAAATGACTGAATATGAAGTGACATGAATGATAATCATAATGAAATTCACAATGTCATGGTTCTAAGTATGCTCAAGCTTTTTTCTAGCTGACTGTTCTATGCAATAACTAAATAAAATTCTTGGATTTTTCTAGGTATTTGCATGGACAATTCTTATTTTGTTACCAATTTTTCCTGTTTGTTACCTTTTTTTTAACAAAATGAAAGTCCAGAAATCTATCCAAATATCATTTTATTTGGGAAAATCTTGAATGACACTAACAATACTTCTCGCAAACAAAATATTTGTCAGCGGTGTTTCTTTTCTCTGCATTAGTCTTGCCAGTGCATTCAGCACTTTGAGAATTGGCACCTGAAAATGTTTCCACAAAGAGAAGTGGCAGTGAATGATGTCAAAATTGCTACTTTGCCAGCTTAAACTAGCGAATGCAACTACCGTGTGAAATGATAAAATGCTTTACGGCAGATTTATTTATTTAGAACTGGCAATACGTGACATTTTTGTGAAAGTGATGAGTTTAGCATACGATATTTGAATCAAACGAGTGATCAAATTTTAACAAAGTGGCGTTACATGTAACGATATATCCATCTCTTTTTCCATATTATTATTAAACACAATAATTTTACATTTGTCTTTATTATTAACGATTATAAAATGTAAATGTAAAGAATCCAGAAAAAAAATCGTGTTTATTACGCATCATATTTTATAATAAACCCTTTTTTACTCGAACCGGTATGGCTACTATACTAAATAAATTTAGTGTTTTCTCTTACATGACAATTATGAACTTTATAATTTTCTAACCTATATGGCAATTTATTTTGCTATGTAATGTTAGCTCTTTAACTTTTTAGTCAAAACGACATGTCAAATTATATTATTTCAAAATAATGGTTTCTAAAATATCATGGAATAAGACACAGTAAATATACAAATTAATATAGTTTTTACTAGCCAAACAAACAATGCATTACTTATGAACTAATTTACAAAGTAGGTTAGATACAGTTATTTCACTAAACATATCTCACTAAGGCCATAAATAATAATATAGTTAGCAACATGCTACAATACCTACAGGGTTTCCTTAACTCGTACGTAATAGGAAACAAAACAATTTTATTTTTAATATACTTACTCAAAAGAAAAGCAAGGCTTAAGAATAACGATAATGTTTTTTATATTTGTCGTCATCCGATTCGCTAAATCGTGATATTCCTAGGCATAATCATAAAAAAAACATTAACACTACTCGATTTCCTAAAAAAATCATGATCTAGCGGATTATACAAACGGGTGAAGACATTATTAAACATATGAAATTCAACTCGAGAGTCCTTTTAGATGATTTTGATGCCGCCGCTCGCTGGTGTGATATTATGAAGCCTCTGGTTCCAATATCTAAATTAAGATACTATAGATTATCAATCGGATATCGATTGTTGTCAACCTTTTTCCCTGCCAGCTCTCAATCTTCATTGTTCTGTTCCATGACTCAACGAAAAACCTCAGCTCAACTTTTAATTCCCGCCAGTGGCTCAGTCGTATTGTTTGAACTAACTTCGGCTGGGTTTAATCACTGTTAGTTAAAACAACTTGTAGTCTGTTGTAATGGATCCATGTTTAATTACATTTAGAGGTTGGAAAAGTGGTAGTAGAAGCAGCTAAGTAGCTAATGCTCACTTAGTTGCTTCCATTAATGTGTACATGAACGACACCGACGAGCTGTAGGTAGGCCTCCAACAAGATGGAGTGACGACCTTGTAAGGATTGCGGGAACGCGGTGGATGAGAAAAGCACAAGACCGGTCTGAGTGGAGAGCCTTGGGGGAGGCCTATGTCCAGCAGTGGACGTCTTTTGGCAGACATGATGATGATGAATGTGTACACAAATACAGATGTTGGGCAGCTTATACCTACTTGTATGATATGGTTTGTTTATGCCCTGTTATTGCACAGCAACTCACAAACTAGTGAGGAGCTTGTTTACTAGCAACACAATGTTTTTGTTAATTGCTCTAAAGTTAAGTTGAGGAAAAACTAGTGAAACGAAAAACTTTAAAACTAATTTAGAAATAGCATAATACATAGAATGTCCTTTGAGCAATCTGACTCTATTCACTACTATTATACTTACCTATATTTTATTTAAGTCCTGTGTGGTTGCCGGGTTAGAATAGTGCCCCTCCATGTCTTCCCGTGGATGTCGTAAGAGGCGACTAAGGGAATAAAGGCTTGTAGTACAGTGTTAAGCGATGGGCTTGCAACCTGTCACTAATATGCTGGTAAACATCGTAGCCTAATTGTGCAAAACGGATAACAGGATTATCAACAAGTTTTTAGAGTTCTAGGTAATTATGTAGCTTTGCTTACCCCACTCTGGGATTACAGGCGTGAAGGTATGTATTTTTAAGGCTCCGTACCTCAAATGGAAAAAAACTACCCTTATAGGATCAATTTGTTGTCCGTCTGTCTGTCCGTCGACAGACGGAAGACATTTATTTCCGGATCGCGTGGAGGTATCGTGTTGAAATTAAAACCATAATACTCAAGTCTACAGTCCCTCGAAGCTGTGAAAAAATCAAACTTCTAATTTAAGGTAAAAATAGGCTGAGGACCCAGGTTGGCCGCAGCAAAGATAACCTGTGTCGGTGGGGGTACTCAAGTAGCGCAGACGCTAGCTGTGAATGTGGAGAACCCCTGCAAACCATGTTACACCTCACTAACTGTCCCGCGTGCCCGACCGCCTGCTCGCGTGAGGACTTACTTGTCAGTAACCAGAGGGCTACCACGGTAGCCGCTTTCTGGGCAAGTAAGATTTAGCCCGAGTTCTTGCCGACACGAAAGAAGAAGGTAAAAATAAGGTACGGCAGTTTTTGCTGCAAACAACATAATAGTATAATTTGACACTCTCAAGGGAATCAAAATTTATATGGTAATTTCCGTTGATCTAGAACTATGAATTTTGGCAAGTTATACCGTCTACTACTACCAATACAGGGAAAAATCTGAAACTGTACATTTTTAATTAAATCCCAAAAAACAGGGTCTTTATGCAAGGAACGACGGTCAAAATTTTGATTTGAGTTAACCGTCGGTTGAGTTCGTGTCATGTGCGGAACCCTCGTTGGGTGAGTACGACTCGTTGATGCCCGGTTTTTTTTTAAATAATCACACACGTACGCAAGCGCGTCATGTTATTCGAATGTATTAACTGAATCTTATAGCTTACTTTCATCTTTAACTACGTCATTGTATTAAACCCTGTCATCTAGCAATCTTGTAACTATCGGCGGGCGGACCTGTTCACCCTAGCAAATGACTCAATCCAATGGATACAAGGACTAAAATTAGCATTGTAGTCAAATTATAATACGAGTATTAAAGACGAACGATTGTACAAATGCCATACGAATAAATAAATTAATAACTATGTGAAATACTTTAAAACATGCATAACATTTTTACTTATGGGAGGACCTTGTGCAGGATCCATCCGGGTTGGTACCACCATCTTTATCCAATAACTTACCGCCAAGCAGCAGTGTTCGCATTGTTGTGTTCTGGTTTGGGGATAAGACAGCCAGTGAAATGACTAGCATAGAGGCATTCCATCGTAGTCCTCAGGGTTGGCAACGCATTTGCAGTCTTATGAATGCGAATGTCTATGGGTCACAGTTTCAACTTACCATCAGGTGGCCTGTGTGCTCGTTTGCCTTCCCATGCAAAAAAAAATAAATTAAAAAAAAATAACAATCAAGACAAGGGCTTGACGTTTATCATGCATAGCTTCCTACGGAAACCAGCTCATAAGTAGATTGGGCGACGACTTTAAGATCTAATCTTAACTTTTAATTGCCACATTAGACGACTCGCTGGCCTAGTTGGTAGTGAAACTAGTGCCTACAAAACTACCGGTCCTGGGTTCAAATCCCGGTAGGGGCGGATGTCCGTGAGCGCGACTATTTAATTCCGAGTCATGGATGTTTTCTATGTATTTAAGTATCTATTTCTTTATATAAGTATTTATATCGTTGTCTAGTACCCATAGAACAAGCCTAGAGCTTAGTTTGGGACTATGTCAATTGGTGTGACATTGTCCCCTGATATTTACTTATTAAATTCAGACATTTTTATCCAGAAACAAACCTTTTGGTACTTTTTGGTCCTCGTTCATGCCCAATAAATCATTTTCTCGTTTTTTTGATACCGTATTACTGTGCCAATACCCGTAAAATTCCACATTGGTAACACTGTCATGGTTGAATTGAATCCCTCGGATGTAAATTGGGAAAGAAACAACGGATACATTTGTTTTCGTTACCGTGACAAGGCCGAAAAGATTGGCGGAATTTTATATGTCATTTGTTAAATAACAATACAAATTCTGAATTACTGTCGTACGAGCAAAATGTTAACTTTTTATGCGATGCTTGGTGGAGAGTTCTTTCGAGCTTTTGTTTGTCTTTAGGTACTGTTTGATGTTTCCTTACTTAATTTCAAAAGTCAAAGTATTTTTTTAACCAGTTCTGTTTTTGAAATACGCTGAACAATACAAAATGTTAAATCATCATCATCATCATCATCATCATCATCAGCCATAAGACGTCCCCAAGGATAAAGGCCTTCCCCAAGGTTTTCCACAACGACCGGTCCTCTGCTGCTGTCATCCAGCGGTTTCCCGCGACCTTTATCAGATCGTCAGTCCACCTTGTGGAAGGCCGGTCGACACTTCGTCTCCCGGCTCGCGGTCGCCACTCACCCCAATCAATGTTTTAAAAAACAAAAAAGCGCAAAAAAAAAACTATCTTTAATACTCATTACTCAAAAATATTGTGAGTCAAAAATTGTCTTCTGTCAATTTTCCTTTACGATATTTTATTCGTCTTGAAAAAAAAACAATCATAAATTACTATAAATTTTAAAAGTCTATTGTGACTTCTTATCCAAAAGCCATATTTTTTTATTAATTCGTCCACTTCCCTACTTAACGCATGCCCTTGCATTTTAACTTATCCTATAAAACTTCTCTATTCTCCCCGGTAACACCGAGTCGCTTTTGAGATGATATCGTATTGTTTTTTAACTCAGCCACCAATTCTATCAAGAAACAAGCTATCGTAACAATGTGAACTCTATATGGTTATATCGAGTAGAATAGTGCCATTTGGACTTTTTACAATCCGCTGCTGGGTTATTTATTATTACGCGAATGGTAATTACGCACTATTATGACTTAAGTCCTCATCAGCTACAAGGCGGTATCACAAATTTATTAGACAATGCAAATTCAATTCTATTTTTTAAGGAATAAGGTTGTATTTGCTACCTGACTATTATCTAAGTTACGGCCATTTGCCATAATAGGGCAGTATAGCAGCCTTAGCTTACGGTACCCAACCGGTTTTGCCTGCCTCGAAGTGGGCGTTGGAAATCCCGACGATCAGCGTAGTAATTGGAATGACTTGGGCCATTTTATTTACTTGACTGGAATCTCTGTTGCGAATTGGACGTTTTAATAATTAATTTTAACTATGAAAGGTTTAAGTCATAGCTGTACAGTGAGTAAAGGTTTAAGATAAGAAGTTTAAATGTGTACGTTATAACTTATAAGTGAGTGCAGAGACTCATAGAAACAAAGAGAACTATGGATGGCACACCATGGTTTATTTTGGCTTTGTTTGGAATCGGTTTTTTTAGCGTGGCTTGTATAGTAAGTTTTTACTTTTATTTATTAGTTGATGTGAAGCCTTTATAAATTAGACCGGGGCAAAATCAAGATTGTAAAACTCTATACGTTGGCAATTATAGAAAACTTACCAAATGTATAGGATTGACGTAAGTTAATGACAGAAGGCTGCTAACGTTTCTTCTTCGTAAGCAGTTCACATGAGCAGTTAACGCAATCTCTGAACTCCTTAGAAAAAAGGGCGTATGTCTCGTAGAATAGGGGGTTAAATTTACTTTGACTATAGCATCGTAATTATCAGCATCCGTCAATCTTATATTCTCGTAAATTTTCGAAAATTGCTTATGTTATTCATCTTAAGTATATACATCTTGGTAGTCTTGGGTTGCCGTCTTAAGATTGCAGTCTTAATATTGCCATTATAAAATTGCAGTCTTGACATTGCCATCGTAAGATTGCAGTCACGACATTGCCATCGTAATATTGCAGTCTTGAGATTGCCATCGTAAGATTGCCTTCGTAAGATTTCCATCGTAAGATTGCAGTATTGAGATTGGCATCGTAAGATTGGTCTTGAGATTGCCATCGCAAGATTGCAGTCGTAAGATTGCAGTCTTGAGATTACCATCGTTAGATGGCAGTCTTGAGAGTGCCATCGTAAGATTGCAGTAATGTACTTTTAATATTTTCTCACATTGCTTGAGAAAAGCACTATACAATCCTCCGCCGAAACAGGGATTGAAGGACTCGTTCTATCCGTCCTTGTCTACCCCAAACTAGTCATTAAATCCCTGACTTCACGGCCTCTGCAGTAATGTACTATTAATATTTCAGATTCTAACGGCAATAGTTCGTTGTTGTTGTTGCGGGGACGATAAACATAAGAAGACTGTGAGAAGGAGGAATGACGACACTGAAATGGGAGGAACTGATTTTGGAGGATTCTCAAACACTGGAGGAATCACTGATAGCGGGGGAGGTTATGATGGCGGTGGGGGATATGACAGCGGTGGGGGATTTGATAGCGGTGGGGGATGTGATAGTGGTGGGGGTTGTGATAGTGGTGGGGGTGGGGGCGGAGGAACAGATTAAATTTTATACAAAATGTGTTATGTGTTGTGTGTGTGTGTTTGTGTGATTATATTATAACTTCTAAGCTAGAATAAGGAAACCGATTATTATTTTATAAACGACACAATGTCATGTTTTCAATGTAAGACTTTCTTTGTAAATTTATCTATGTTTTTATAGAACAAAGTGTAATCTTATGAACTTATGTTAATTGGAATAGACCAAAAAAAAAAGTTTACAGTTTTTACATTCTAAGCCGAAAGAATAGGTAATTTTAAGAGACCAATTTCATCAAATATGTATTTGACCCAATAGTTTTGTTTTAATTTATTAATTTATGGATGACATGATTATTTTAGAATTGGGTTGGAAATGTCTAATAAATTACTACAATTAAATGATATCTAATGATGAAAAGTGATTGTAATAGTGTATTAAAACATACTATTTCAACCCGTAAGATATGCCTAGGAGGGCTTCAATCCGAAAACGAAAGTCAAACAAAATATCCGAAATAGATAAATATTTCAAAATCTTAATAATGCAGAATGGCTTTAAAACCCTATTCCTCGAAATGTATATCGAATTAGAGTAATTTAAAAAAAAACAATTCCAATTGTTTGGTTAAGAGGAACCAGAAAATAAACATTAATGTGCATTTATTGTCATCTATGAATGTAGAAGCATAATGGTGCATTTCGTGAAAATGTATAGTGATGTTTAACTATTATCGTCGGTGAAACTGCAAAACCGCGTAACTAACAAATTTATGATAGAGCAAAATAAACCTTACTGTCTTATTAAAAAGGTGCCTTTTGCCCCTTATTTAAAATGTTACTTACGCGGTTTTGCAGTTTACCGACGATATTTAGTTCAAATACGTGCGTATGTTACATGTGTATATTATATTTATGGTTTTCCTCCTCCAAGTAAAAGCCTATCCGTGACAGATCTCATAATGCAGATAATACCTTATTATAAAGCATCTAAAGTTAAAACTTTTTAACTGTTCAACAGCGGATATGTCTTTTTAAAATGGCGGAGACGGTTATCCCTAAATGTTTGCAATTAACCAATTCATAGCAATGAAAACCAATCATAGTGCTCTTTAATTTGTATGTTAAATGAACGCTTTTCGTTGCCTTTTAGGTTATCTGTTTTATTAGGCCCAGATTAAGTACGACTGGCTTACATTTATATTATGTTATGAGCGATGCGAAGTAGACTATCCATAATTGAATACAGATTTAAAGAAACATCATCATCATCATTCTCCTGCTCTTATCCCAACTTATTTGGCGTCGGCCCAACATGTATTTTTCTTCCATATTCTATATTAGTCGTCATCTCGGTAGTCACTCCCTTTCTAGCCATATCATCTTTCACACAGTCCATCCATCGCATCGTATCTTTGGTCTTTCCCTACTAAGTGGAGAAAGAGTATGTGATAATATTTATAGATTATAGATTTATGTTTTTCGATTTTAAGACAGTCATTAGGAAGAATAAGGAAATTCTAAAAAATAATATTAACAACAGAAATTGTTTGCAATATTTAAATCGATAAATAAAATTTCATATTCTGTTTTTACCTATATAATTATTAAGGAGTAACTCAGTGCAAGTGTGATATTAAGATTGTTTATATTTATTCGAATAATAATAAATTGACTTGAGTTATTTTACGTGTAAAATTCTTCAACCCAAAATAAGTAAGATGAAATAAAATGTGTGTGTGTGTGTGTGTGTGTGTGTAAATTTTGAATTACAAGTATTATCATTTGCAGTATTTATTTGATTTCATTATTTATTTTCCTATTTTATCATTCACTAAAATGTTATTTTTCATATTGTTTTTTAAAGGTCATGAATTATTTTAAAATTCTTAATTACCTATCGAAAACAAAAGATCCATCTCGACTTTTTTATTTATGGAATTAATTGTTTTCATAATTCTAATAACTGTCATACACACAAAGTGGCTCGAACATGACAAGGGCACAAACAATACTCGTAATAAATCTAACTACTATGTATTATAAATGCAAAAGTTTGGATAGATGTTTGTTTGTTAAGCGACTGAATGGAGTCTGGAATAGCATATGCTACTATATATTCCAGCAAATGTAAGGTTTCCGAGGGAAGAGCGAATATCAACTTCTACGTGGATGAAGTCACGGGCAACAGCTAAACTAATATGTATTATAAAGCAAAAAATACCTCCCTTTTTTTCTCATATAGACAAAGATTGGTAAATTCTGTAGCACTGTCTACCCCACGCTGGAAATAAGATGTTAGTTTATTTATATTATGTATGTACAGTCAACAGCATAAATAAGTGATCATTTCTGTACCTTGTCGCTTTCACTCGTTTCACAATTTTGTATAACATTTCAAACACAACGTTAAAGTGACAAGGTACATAAATGATCACTTATTTATGCTGTTGACTGTACATATATATTAAATCATATATAAAGTCATGCAACACTTTAACAGGAATCATACTCCCATCATCACTAAATAATTAAACTTATGCATTTTCTACCAGCAGCAGATAAACTCAGCGTAGTTTGCACCCGTTGTAAATGTTTTTTTTTGTAGTTAATAAAAAAAAAGACAAAATTAAGTGTAGTAAGTAAAAAAGTCAAAGTTATTTATTCTTCAATTTATAAAATAAAACCTTTGCCCCGAGTAGAACCGGCGTAAAAAACTCAGCAAGGTATTTTTTTTTAAAGTTTACGTCATACATAAGTTTAAAATATCACAGTATTTTTGCAAAGTATTATTGAAACCAGGACAGTAGTTTCATACCTACTCAGGGTCACACCGACTAGACTAACCACGTGTTGTCTTTGGATAAAACGAGCTCTCAATTTTATTTATTAACTTTAACACAGCTTTTTTAAACTATGAGAAAAGAGACCAAGGACTTTCTTACCATAAAATTCTCCCTAGTTATTAAGAATCATCCAACAGATTGCACAACTAGTTGTTAAGTCGGAGAACTTATCCGCCCTTCGCAAGCTTTTATCGGGCTATCTGTTGACAGAGAAGCTTTACGGACAGAGCTTAGGCAAGTTTCAGAAAGCTTCCGCCGAGTTTTATGTTTATCAAACGGATATAGGCATTATGTAACGTTGGGCTTGATCCTTGGTGGAAGGAAATCGATATAGAATGTAGGCGGAAATGAAAATATCGTTAATAAAATATCTACGCAAAAGAAAAAAACGTTGAAATGTGTCTCTTTTAAGCGGTAATCTATCACTTTACAGAAAATCGATTCATCGAATATCTGTTCCCAGAACACTATTCGCAGATTGCGTTATGACTTAGGAATCATTCATCGAACTTCAGTTGGTCGCTGTTACATTTCTTCGAATTACCTGTTACACCGGAATCGAATCATCGAATTTTACTTCACTATTTTATTTGTTTATCACAATAGTTGTTCATCGAATCACGTTTGCTATAATTTTGATTTAACGTAAGTTTCAGTTTCCAAATTTCATATTACACAGAAAATCATTTCATCAGTGTTACTATACATTGTAATCACAGCGCGCTCACGTAGTCTGAGGTAGGTTAGGGTTATTTTTTTTTATGTCCTGGAAGCCCGTCACGCTTACGGAGTCCGAGGTAGGTTAGGGTTATTTTTTTTATGACCTGGAAGCCCGACACGCTCACGGAGTCCGAGGTTGGTTAGGGTTAAATATATTCGAGGTAGTTGTGTTTTATTTACGACTGCCCGCAACATTTTTCTAAACGCGTTGCAATAATAACAAATGCATCGTTCGATGAAACGTTACTACGATGAAACGTTGTTCGAGGTAGTTATAAAATATGAATGGTACCATTATTGAATCATGTTTCGATAAAAGGTAAATTCGATGAATCGTTACTGCGATGATTTGAGACATATTCGAAACAATTTATGATGAAAAGTTGTTCGACTATTTGAAAATCGATGAATTTAAAATTATGTGTATATAAAATAAAACGTAATTACATTCGTGGAATAGTTTTCGTCGATATGAAATTCGATGACAGGAATTTCGATAAAATGATAGACACCCCTTTTAAGCTATTATTGCATATCTTGATCAGTCTATTTAATATTTATCATTTTAAAAATTGTTTTATATTATGCTGACGCCCTATAAAATGAAGGTGGGAAAAAATATATAACATACATACATACATAAACTCACGCCTTCATTCCCAAAGTGGGGTAGGCAGAAAAAAGTGAAAAAGTGAAACCTTGACACAGATAATTTGGTGAATACCAAAAGTTTTAAGCATTATTTTAAGCAATGAAAATTAACCATAATCATTGTATAAGTAATCTTCGTTACAAAGACAGTAAAAGTTTTCTCAATGAAGTCCTAAAATACGTACAATATTTTTAAAATTATCCCAGTTTTTAAAGTTTTTAGCCACATAGACGTAACACGCAAAAAAAATTGGTAACACAAACGAATGTGTATATTTCGTCTCGTCACAAAACTACGCTAGACTGTAAATCGATTACTTTAAAACGTCCCGGAACGCGGACTATTGCAGTTGTTAAATTGAGCCAACAAGCAATAAGCATATCGATTTCCATCCTGGTAACACTGCCATTCGATAGTAGCAAGTTAATCCAGAGTATGTTCAATATGCTGTGGAGTTGAACTTAATCGTATTACGGTAAC
Source organism: Acleris emargana (assembly GCA_927399475.2). NCBI lineage: Eukaryota > Metazoa > Arthropoda > Insecta > Lepidoptera > Tortricidae > Acleris > Acleris emargana. The sequence continues at coordinate 6,541,094 of OV656858.1, forward strand.
AATTAGAACCAGATATAATATAATTAAGGGACGTGTGTAGTGCTCGCGAATATGTAATAATTAAAAAAGTACATTATTAGCAGCGGGATGTAAATGTGTATTTTTCGTTACGCATTCATATATCTCGTACTAAAATATTGGAAAGTTCCTATTTTGTTACCAGGAACAAGAAAATATTGGTAACAAAACGGAACGTTTCATTATTTTGTCGTTACAAATTGGGAAATATGCCAACTGCTGCATTGTTTTATCTACCCTTTCTACTTATCTCTTTTTTTAATGGGGATAAATTAATGCATTGTTACACACAAATTTACAATATTGTGATTACCAGTGAATATAACTTGTCTACAGAGGGATAAGCTCCAAGTTTTCCTGCAAGATCATAAATAGAATATTAGGAATATTTAAATTCAACACAGAACCAAGGCAACGGCCGTTGCGCCGTATTTTTACACAAGACTCAACACACATTCTGCGAATGAAAGCTCAAAGTGATTAACAGTCGTTTTAAAAAAGCTGACTGCAACGTATTTACTTCTGTTTTTCTTGATTATTGAAGTAAAATTAAGTAAAATTCTCAGTTGTAATCAAACGCAACTGGAAACCGTGAAGCAAGCAGTTTCCTCGCTCAAAGAATTAGCTAGCCATTCAACGAGGAAATGCTGCCAGCATCTTTTGTGCAATGCCGCAGGGGCAATTCTTTGATTTAATATTTTTGTTATTATTTTTAAATCTTTAGTCTTACATTTAGTCTCATTCAATTTAACGTTGTGTTTTTTTACCCAACTGCCGAAGGAGGAGGGTAATGTGTTTATCAGCCTATATATGTATGTTTGTTCCTTGGTGGCGCTTTAGAAACCAAACGCGTGAACCGATTTTATAGATTCTTATTAAAATTCAATATGCCGCCATAGTTATTAACCAGGCGCCATACCGTAAAAAAGAAAAAAAAATAAGTCGACTTACTATGACAAGTAGGGTATCATTGACAGGAATAAAAAAAATGGTTTAATAATAATAATAATAATGCGGCTATTTCGGGAGGCCCATTCCATTGAGTTGGCGAGTCACCGCCTGCCATTTCAACCAAAGTAATTAGCATTGGCCAGGCAGGCGCCGTAGTTTCATCAATAGCCTAGTTCACCAGTCCATATCTGTTCATTCATAGAGCCTATTTTAATACTTCCATCCTAAGCAAACTTCTATAACTCAGGGACAATCGCCGGTTGGTGTCCCATCACTTTACTAAATTACATACACACATACATACCTTCACGCCTTTATTCCCAGAGTGGGGTAGGCAGAGCTACAGAATTACCAACAACTCCAAAAACTTGTTGATAACTCTGTAACCACAATTTGCACAATTAGGCTAAGATGTTTAACAGTGTATATTAGTGACAGGTAGCAAGCCCATCGCCTAACAGTACTACAAGCCTTTATTCCCTTACTAAATTAAACTTACCTAAACTTGTCTAAAGGGCCTCTGCGTGTTGGCTTCGGCTCCATGTACGCCATCCAAAGGTCCGGGACTCCCATAGTCCCGTGAATGTTAAAGACAATGGGACAAGTAAAGGGGACAATGTCACACCAATTGACCTAGTCCCAAACTAAGCTCTAGGCTTGTACTATGGTTACTAGACAACGATATAAATACTTATATAGAAAAATACATAGAAAACATCCATGACTCAGGAACAAATATTCGCATTCATCACATCACACAAATATCTGCCCTTACCGGGATTTGAACCCAGGTTTGATTCATCATTTTTCATTTTGAATGATCATTTAGTGGGTTTTTTAAAGCTAGCTTTTAGTTAAAGTAATTCATATTTTGGACAAGCGGTTTAAACGCTAAATTAATATTCTTAATTTTACAAATACTATCAACGAAAATTTTTATCAACATGATCTATACAGATGGTATAGTCCCCTCGTCTATTAAATTTATCAAAAGACTTCTCATCCTTTTCTTATGAAGCTGATACCGTGTTAAATTCCTCTATTAACAGTTTTACAACTGCATAAATTATCAAAGATAAACATGAGCGATGTAAGCAATCTGCGTTCGGTGTTTGTCCAAAGTTACCGGCCAAGTTGAGATGTATGCACGGCCAACTTCCCTGCATGTGTATTCAGTAGATGCACATGCAATCTGCGCCTTTGTGCCCATGGCTTTGCCTTGGCAATTTTTGTTGCACAACTCGGTTATTTACTTGGAATAGTGTTTCTTGAATTCACGAGCAGGTTTACATTTTTATTCATAAACGCACATAGCTAAAGTGTGCTCGAAATGCTGTCTGTATCTGTAGTAATGACATTTAAATTGGACGGATAGGAACAATGAACTCTGTAACTAAAATAGGTTTATTGTCTCTTTTTAGCACTAAGAAAATCATTCGGTTTTTACTTGTCGCTCACTCGCTCTCATACGCTCTTATAGAGAGCGAGTGAGAGAGAAGTACAAACCGAATGGTATTCTAAGTGCTCACGGATTGTACATACATTAAATCACGCCGGTTTCCCAGAGCGGTAGGCAGCGACCTTTCTACCTGACAAATCTCTTTCCCTTCTTCCACATTCAAATATCGAGTCATGCATGCACGTCGGCTTCGTGTACTTGAGATTTGGCCCTTTTCCAGTATTTCTCCGGTTTGATTCTAAAAAGTATGTCTAGGGCCTCTTTCGACCCTTCCACTGACTTTCGCTCTGTATATCTCTTTTGTCAATCTTCAATGAAAAGCGGTTGGAATGTTAGTATATTGACAGTGGAAAGGTAAACTAGAACCTACAACATGGCCTAATCAAGACTCATAACGAAAAGTTAGCGATTTTAGAATATCGACAAAAAATAAAGTATTTACGAAAGCATCAGCTGTCATCAGAAAAATCGCGTCGACTGCTATGTCAACTTCATACATTTTCAGTCGATAGGAAACAGAAACGTTCGCACCTTGGCTAAGCGTACAGCAGTTCTGTACTTACTTACCATGACTTACAATTACAATGCGCTCTCTCTTCCTCACAGTATTCTAATAGAGTGCGAAGGACAGAGCATTCGACTCGCTAGCGATTACGGTAATTGTAACTCATGGTAGGGGTACTTTTATATAAAACTTCGGTGATACTGCTAAACCGCGTAAGTAACAAATTTATGATAGAGCAAAATAAACCTTACAGCCTTATTAAAAAGGTGCATTTTGCTCCTTAATTAAAATTTTACTTAAGCGATTTTGCAGTTTCACCGACGAAATATCAGGGTCACTCAAACGTTACCTTTGCTTATCGATGACGATACGAAAGTCAACGTTAATTTCAACAACGTGCTTGGAAATTTCAGAACCAAAAATCCATCCAAGAGCATGTCAGACCATGCTTAGTGTTGCCGAGGCAATGCATTTTTTCACATATCCAAAAACAATGCAACGGTTCAGCTGCTGGCAGGTAGGACGACGCTGGACTCGACTCTAACAAAAATTATCACTTTTGATGCATACATACATACATACATTTACGCCTTCATTCCCAGAGTGGGGTAGGCAGGGCAGCAGAATTACCAACAACTCTAAATCCTTGTTGTTAATTCTGAAACCACTTACTTTTACTTATCGGTGGACCTTGTGCAGGGTCCGTCCGGGTTGGTACCACCATCTTATCCATTAACCTACCGCCAAGCAGCAGTGTTTGCATTGTTGTGTTCCGGTTTGGGGATTAGACAGGCGGTGAAATGACTAGCATAGAGGCATTCCATCTTAGTCCTCAGGGTTGGCAACGCATTTGCAGTCTTGTGAATGCGAATGTCTATGGGTCACAGTTTCCACTTACCATCAGGTGGCCTGTGTGCTCGTTTGCCTTCCCACGCTATAAAAAAAAAACATTTTGCACAAACAGGCTAAGATGTTTAATATTTCGCAAACGGATCTCTGAATCAGAAAATACCTATTCTTAACATACCGCCAATATATTTCAAAGAGCTATCCAATGACATCACTTACAGAACAATAAAAAAGTTACTGTTGTTGTAGACTTTATTTACAGTATTTTCGGCCTAATTAATATGTACTCGTACTTATAACAATGCCAAATTACTAGTTTCTAGTACCTACCCACTAGATGGACACGTCAAAACTATTACGGTAACGGTTCCATGTACCATAGACCAGGAACCCGAAAAACGGTCACTGGATGGTCTCAGGGGCCTTGATTCCAAACGCCACCCAGTTTTTCTCAATGACGCTTCATTAATGCGATAATCGAGTTAGTAAACTCGATAGAAGGAAAAAGTTTAAACTCGAGTTACAATTGGGATAGACCACAAAAAAAAACTCTAGGGTTTTTACATTCTAATTCGAAACAATAGCTAATTTTAAGAGACCGATTTCATTAATTTTGTATTTGACCCAATACTTTTGTTTTAATGTATTTATTTATTTAGCAGACATGTTTATGGATGACATGATTATTTTAAATTTGGGTTGGCATATTCTAATAAAATACAATTAAATGATATCTAATGATAAAAAGTGATTTTAATAATGTAATAAAACATACTATTTCAAGCTGAAAGATATACATAGGAGGGCTTCAATCCGAAAACGCAAGTCAAACAAAGGTTAAATATACTTTTGTTTAAATGTCCGAAATAGATATATATTTCGAAAACTTAATGATGCAGAACGGCTTTACAACCCTATTCCTCGAAATGGTTTTCAAATTAGAGTAATTTAAAAAATATAAAAATATTTGCGGGTGGTAGGACCTTGTGCAAGGTCCGTCCGGATCGCTACCACCATCTTATCCATTAACCTACCGCCAAACAGCAGTGTTTGCATTGTTGTGTTTCGGTTTAGGGATAAAACAGCCGGTGAAATGACTAGCATAGAGGCATTCCATCTTAGTCCTCAGGGTTGGCGACGGATTTGCAGTCTTAGGATTGCATTGCAGTCTTGTGAATGCGAATGTCTATGGGTCACAGTTTCCACTTACCATCAGGTGGCCTGTGTGCTCGTTTGTCTTCCCTATAGCATAAATATATATATATATATAAACAATCCCAATTACCGTACTCGCTAGCGAGTCGAATGCTCTCTCCCTCGCACTTTATTAGAATACTGCGAAACATTTTGTTCTTAAAACCACACAATATTATTATTATTAAGTTAAACACAGATACACAAAGAAGACAGAATTAAAATTTAAAGCAAAAGATTAACATTGTATTAAAAATAATAATGTACGTAATATTCTTAAAATATGTATTTTTATCGATAAATTAGAATTGAGAAAAAAGAATGATGTATTTATTTTTAAATTAAAAAAATATAACAAGACTTGATAAATATAACCAAATTTAAATGCGACTCTATTCACGTCTCTGTGCCAAGTCTGTCTCGTAATTACAACTGGTGCGTCATCTACATCTCCGCTGTAAGACGGAACCGTATATTTTGATAACAATCGTCGGGAATTGCTTTACAGCTAAAATAACAAAAAGGCTTGAAGTTTGATCCCGAGATTAATTAAGTTTGACTTTGACTGACTTTAAATTAAAGTATAGTTAGTAGATTAAAAATATTTATTTTTCGTGTACTTAAAACTTACATTACGTATTTACATAATTCAGCAATAATACAATAAAAACTCAACATATACCTTTGTATTTAAATTATAATAACACTAAGCTTCTCCTAGCGTTACTTGAAATATAAAAAAAAATTGAACATATGTTACCATTTTTAATTAAAAAAGAAATATACACCGTGTTTTTATTGATTTACGATAACTTCGGCATATTACTAGGTACATCCATAGAAACTAAGTGGTAGATTCTCTTTTTTTATATTGCAAAAAAAAAAAAAAAACTCTATGGTGCAAAGTAACTAAATGAACTAGCTCCATAGATTTTTTTTTTTTTTGCTGTATAAATATATAAGTCATTCATTGCTAAAAGCACGTCTTCATAAATTTTTGTTTTTGTCTATTTTTTGCGCAAAATTACAAAACGAAGCAAAACTTCAACAACTACCTAAATTCGTCTCTTTCTGAAAAATTCATGTCGGGATGAACTCCTCTGTTAAATTATTATAGTGATTTCAATTTTAAAAATGATTTTCTCGTATTGTATTAAATTATGATCAAAGAATAATTTAACAGATTATGTATGATATATTAATGAATTTCGGTGAGGGCTTGAATTAAGACATTTTAAATGTATTTTCGTACCAGCGAAGATTTTTTTCTTGATAACTGGCAACATCACTTACGAGGGTGCATTGAAAAGTTCTGAGCCTAAGGTAGAATATATTAAAAAAAAAACAAATAAATACTGGCAGGTCAAAGTGCCACATTTAGTCGCCATTATGCACTATCTTTTGTTTTTTTCCTGTCACAATTTTGCATTTTATGCTGGAACTGCTACATAAGGTCACTGATTTTTCAAGTAATGGATAAAATTGAGCACCGTTCTGTCATAAAATGTTTGCAAAAGAAGGGGTTAACACCAAAACAAATATTTGAAGATATGAATCAAACGTAAGGGCAATCTGCTCCATCGTATGCTACCATAAAAAGATGGGTAGCTGGTTTCAAACGTAGCCGGGAGACTGTTCAAGACGAGCCTAGGAGTGGGCGGCCGTTGACGGCTACTACGGACGAAAATGTCAATAATATATTAGATGCGATAATGAAGGATAGGCGATTGAATATTGTGGAGATAGCGGAAGCAATGGGTATATCTTATGAGCGGGCACAGAACATCATCACCGATGTTCTTGGATTTTCTAAGGTGTCAACCAGGTGGGTGCCTAGACTGCTTTCAGTCGAGAACAAACGAGTACGTGTTACAATTTCCCAAGATTGTTTATGTATGTTTCAACGTGACTTCGACAATTTTTTCAATCGTTTTATAACTATGGACGAGACATGGGTCCACCACAGTACACCAGAATCGAAAGAACAATCCAGGCAATGGAAAAGACCAGGTTCACCACCACCCAAAAAAGCCAAGGTCATTTTGTCAGCTAATAAGGTAATGGCCTCAGTTTTCTGGGATTGCAGGGGGGTTATCATGAATATCATGATAGACTATCTCGAAAAGGGCAAAGCAATAAATTCGGACTACTATTGTGCTCTTTTACGTCATCTGCGTGAGGAAATTAAAATAAAGAGACCTGGAATGCTGTCGAAAAAAGTACTGTTTCACCAAGACAACGCTCGCGTTCACACTTCGGCGAAATCAATGGCACAAATATATGATTGTGGATTTGTAGTGCTGCCGCATGACCCTTACTCGCCGGATCTAGCTCCTCCCGATTATCATCTCTTCCCAAACCTCAAAAAACACTTGGGAGGACAAATATTTTCGACAAATATGGAGGTACAAGAAGCAGTAGACTCATATTTTAACGACCTCAGCGATTCTTTTTTTTTGATGGGATAATGAAGTCGGAGGCGAGGTAGACTAAGTGCATTGACCTTCATGGAGAATATGTCGAAAAATAAAATTGTTATAAAAAGTGAGCCCGTTACTTTTTTTTACCATGCTCAGAACTTTTCAATCCACCCTCGTATGTAAGTGAAGTTAGGTTTAATACTTTTTTTTACCGAGTTGTTGTGTAGTGGCCTACGAACATATTTCCTCGAACTGTAAGTATCGCAAACGATATACAAGGGTAACCATGAAATGTTTTTGAAATTAACTAAAAAACTACAAACTGTACCTATGGTTTGATGATCGTTTATTTAGCCGCGAAATACTCGTAGTAGTAAAAATTAATTAAAACTAAATATAATTTTTATTATTGTCCGACTCTACAGTTTCCCCTGTTCTCGTTTGCAGGGAGTTGTTAGCGCCCCTGATCATTGCATCCGCTGTGTTCCCTTGCAAAAACAACGCTGTTTGTACTCTGGCTGCTAGGTTTGTTCCAAGGAGAAATAAAGCCGAATGGATTGTCGAAAGCCGATTTTTAACCACCTACGCAAAAAGAGGGTTGTTATTAGTTTGACCGCTATGTGTTTGTGTGTCTGTCTCTGTAGCTGATTTTGATGCTGATTTTTGTATTTCAAAGCAGATTTTCTAGCGGTGGTTCGATTGAAATCGGTTGGGTTGATTAAGAGATATCGGGCTCTGAAACTGGGTCATAGTTATATGGGGGTAGTTACAGGAAATGTGTTGTTCTGGTGTTGCCACACAAATAGCATTAGTCTTTGTTAAGTTTTTTCTTGTATTGTTTTTTACATTAATTTTTATTTCATTTGTCCCTAGTATTTGTTATGTTACCTAGTACCTGTTTACTGTTAGGTACTCGTCTTTTTGTTTAACGTAGATTAGTTTTTAAGTCAGCAGTTTTCCTGCGGCATAATGCTGAGAGAGATCCTGTCCAACGTACCTAGTTAATGTATTCTTTTTACATTATATTTTTTCTACTGTATTTTTGTGTGCGTTGAATAAATATTTTCTATTCTATTCTATTCTATTCTAATAGTTATTACTGGTGTTAGGTACTTTCAATGGAATTTGAGCACTGTTAGCATAGCGTTAAGTCTGTCTTTTTAATCATCGACAAAAACAAAAAAAAATAAACCAACCGGCGACTTATTATGGTACGCTCTTTCTATTTATTTATAACCACATCACCACACGCAAGTTCTTTAAGAATAATTATGACACCCTTTGAGGTAAGAAATAATGCTAACGTAAACGAATTTCGTGTATGGAATCGACGTAAGCGCTCGACGCGACAGTCTGATAGCTTGCGCGTCAATTCTATACATTTTCGATAACGATAACGATCTCGTAATGCATCTAGTCTAGGGCCACTTATATTTTATGAAAATCGGTCAAATAATTACATACATACCTTCACGCCTTCATTCCCAGAGTGGGGTAGGCAGAGCTACAGAATTGCCATCTCTAAAAACTTGTTGATAACTTTGTAACCCTCTGTGTCAAATAATTAAGGAGCTACTATTACTTAAAATAAGGTAGTAAACATTTAAAAAGTTCTTCTCGTTAATTAGGAAAGTTTGATTTTGAAGTAATTATTAACAACAAAAACCTTTTTTCACTTCTTTTTCGTTAGCGACGCATAATTATAAACAACTAGCTTCTGCCTGCGACTTCGTCTTCGTCGATTTCGATTATCGTTTCTCGCTTGGGGACTTTTTTTTTTGGGATGAAAAGTAGCCCATGTGTTAATCCAGAGTATAATCTATCTCCATTTCTTATGTCATTCAAATCCGTCCAGCCATTGCAGCACGCACGCACGCACGCACGCACGCACGCACGCACGCACGCACGCACGCACGCACGCACGCACGCACTCACACACACTCACACACACACACACACACACACACACACACACACACACACACACACACACACACACACACACATACACACACACACACACACACACACACACACACACACACACACACACACACACACACACACACACACACACACACACACACACACACACACACACACTCCGGAGATCCTAGAGCTGGTGCTTACCTCCCCCAAAGGATTGGGCTAGCTATCCAGAGAGGTAAATGCAGCCAGTGTCATAGGGACAATGCCGCGAGCGGACCTGCTAGGGTCTTCTTTTTATAGTGGTGATTATTATTTATATCTTTAATATTTGAGTAGCTTAGTTTTATTTTAATTTAAATAAGTTTAGTTTTTACTTTTCATTGTACACATCAATAAATCTGTAAGTAGATGGTTAACTATAAAAGGACTGTATTAACAAATACTCCTAAAAGTTTATAAAAATTAAACATTTGTCTTGAACCATGAAACCATTACCAAGTGTTTTCATTTACCTAACCGTAAAGGCGATGTTATAGTGAAAAATAAATAGTAGGAATAAATAAGATAGATTTAAATTAAGTATATTATAAGAGACCCTAGGGTAGAGCCCTTCTTTTACTTGGTAAAACCTGGTCGTCTTTGACCTGTTATAGTATTGTAAACGTTTTGATAGCTCTTATTTACTTATTTGGTCTCTGCCTACCCCTCTGGGAAACAGGCGTGTTTTAATTGTATGCATGTATTTACTTATTACAATAATGGCTGCTGAGTTAAAAACAATACGAAAAACACACACGTCAAAGGCAATATTGTTTTATCCCGTTGAAAAGAGGCTCTGTACCCGGACCATGAGTTAAAATTACCGTACTCGCTAGAGAGTGGAATGCTCTGTCCCTCGCAAGCTCGCAGTTTACTTGTGGGAGGACCTTGTGCGGGGTCCCTAAGGGTTGGTACCACCATCTTATCCATTAACCTACCACCAAGCAGTGTTTGCATTGTTGTGTTCCGGTTTGGGGATAAGACAGCCGGTGAAATGACAAGCATAGAGGCATTCCATCTTAGTCCTCAGGGTTGGCAGTGCATTTTCAGTCTTGTGAATGCGAATGTCTATGGGTCACAGTTTCCACTTACCATCAGGTGGCCTGTGTGCTCGTTTGCCTTCCTTTGCCATAAAAAAAGTATTCTTATAGAGTGTGAGGGATAGATAAAGACATTTATTCAGTAAGTAGGCCGCACGGGCACTTTTATACGTCAAGAATCTACCAGCGCTTCACAAGAGGAGACCACTGCTGAGAAGAAGCGCCGCAAGAAACTCAGCAGTCAGTATTTTTTTTAAATATATTTAATATTACAATGGTACTACGTAGTCTAAATCTATAAATAGCAAATTAAAAAATATTTCAAATATCCTGCGTAGTTTCCGCAGGAAAACACACCAAAATCTTAAGATAGAAAGAGAGAAAAGGAAAAAAGAACTCCTACGTATGTGTATATAAGACGGATATATAAGACGTATAGAGCATTCGAATAGGAAGTGAGTACGGTAATTGTAACTCATGGTAAGGGTACCCGTATCATGTTCAATAGGAATCAAATATATGATGCATTAAATGTTTTTTACTGAATTTATAATAGTATTTTTCCTGCAATAATATGATTTACAGCCGTAAGCGCGGCCCTATCCAGTCTGTCGACATCTTTTACAAAGTTAAAATATGTAAAATTATTGTTGTAATGAAACCTTTATTTAAATGAATGAGGGTTAGAATCGCTGAAAGTTTTCAATTTTGGAAGGTGTAAATTGAGTGTTTACGCTTTTACCGGATTCCTAAGGAAATATTATTGTTCTTAAAATTAAAATATCAGAATAAAAGGGTGCTAACGAAGTCCTATAACTGGGATAACGTCGTCCATTGCGGGCCTATTGCCAAATGCTAATATAGCAATATAGAGCCCCTGGGGCCTTTTCAATTCCGTAAAGCCATAACTTTATCGTGTTGTTAACGTTACGATAGCTCTTATTTACTGGACAGTAATAGCTCTTGTTAAAAACAAAACGATATCATATCAAAATCGAAATAGTTTTACCAACTAGAATATAACCCCTGTAGTACAATTTTACAAGTAGATCCTCAATATACCTACTCGTTAGTGAGTAATATTTATTTCCCAAAAAGTACAGTGCAAAATCAATATTACCATAAATAACAATCATGGTCAATATTATCATCGACAAATAAGAACATGATTAAAGCATAGATTTACATTAAGTTTGTTTTAAACCCTCATGGCAGTCATGGCACAAGTATTCCTAGAATGATTTCGGCTTTAATATTCATCATTTAACTTAAGAGCGAGACTCTTCTCGGTAATTTGCCTCTTGTCTCTTTCATCTGATGCGACACGACGTTTATTAACTTCTGTCTTATTTGGCTGAAATAAGTAAGCCTAGGTCCTCCTCTTCATTTTTTTACCCCGACTTTGCCCGACCAAACATACAAACTAACATACTTATATTGGCTTCACTTGTAACTGACTGACTAACTAAAAATGTTAACAAATCTACGAATTCGATCTTAACTTATATATGTGACGACGCGCTGGCCTAGTTGGTAGTGACCCTGCCTACGAAGCTAGCGGTCCTCGGTTCAAATCCCGGTAAGGGCAGATATTTGTGTGATAAGCGCGAATATTTGTTCCTGAGTCATGGATGTTAACTATGTATTTAAGTATACAGGGTGTCCCAGAAATAGCACGTCACAGTGACACTGGTTTCCCAGCCTCAGACGAACCAAACCAGCCTAACATGACCTCAGTAAAAGTTGCACCGTTTTCGAGTTATACCAATTTAAAGATTTTTCCAATTTTTCACCTCTTTTGACATTGTAAGTGCTCGCATTTACTGGGATAGCTTTAGAATTTAGTTTAAAATACATTACATACACATACAATTTATATAACGCTGATTAATAAAAACAATACTGTAACAGTCTGCTCGTGATCACGACCGTTGCAACACGAGCAACACGAGCGAAACGTCGAGTCTATAATGTTTTTAGGATTTAATCCCGTTTTATATTTATAACAGTAAATACTGTGACACATTGACAAACAGTATTCAAAGAGAACATAATAAAAATATAATAAATCAACCTCCGTGATATGATAATTCTTTATACGAATTTACTACAAAGAAGAATTCTAATAAAACTCGGTACGTAAAATAGTACCTTGTGGTTTTATTACGTGGTTATACTTATATGTTGTCAAAGGACTACACTGAAAGCCTGGGCGTCCATTCTAGGCGGTAATAACCAGTCTTTGACCTTTTATGGTATTGTTTTTAACTCGGCCACCACTACTGTCAAGTAAATGGCAGGTATCAAAACATTGCCATTAAGGGCCGTATTGGTAAGTAAGATCCGAGATCTAAGGATATTTGTAATTTCAAACTTACATACTCCCTTGATGTTGTAGTTTCCTGCTATCCTCAGACGTTGAATGTGCTGCCAACCCAAATGTAAAAGACAATATTTATTCAAAAACAATAAGTAACGAAGAGGAACTACGGCGACGTGTCTTCAATGCAGCCCGAGACATATCGGAAACCAGTTTACGAAAATTAAACCGAAATTTTATTCGAAGATTCTATTTGTGCCTTAGAGTCGGAGGGAAACAATTCGAACATTTATTGTAAAAACTAATGATAATTAAACCCGTTTTTTATTATCTTTTAACCAAGGTCAACCAAAATTCAATCATATTCTTCAAAGGAGCACATACAAATGAGATATCGTAGAGTACAAGATAATTTTTTAGATGATTAGCATTGATTTCTGAGGATCCATATTGGCAAATGTCATACGAATTTCTACTTTTATGCATTAAGATATCATGTGTCATACCATTTTAGAATTGGCATAAAATACGCATGTTTTTAAAGTTATTTGCTCATTTTGTTTATAGTAAAAAAAAGTTATGGCAGGTGCTCAAAGTTTAAATTACTATGTTGATGATAATTTAAAATCAAATCAAATCAAATCAAATCAAAACATTTATTTTACATAAAACATGGTGTATAGTTACATACAGGTCTTAAGATTAATAGTTTCGTATCACATGTTTTGCCGCCAAAGCAGCATGTAAAATTTTATAAAAGTGTTCAATATTTATGTTATGTCATATTATGAGAATTTATGTCATAAACAGATTTTATTAATTAAATGTCAATTAAAAATAATGGAAATACAGATTTTCCTAAAACTAATAACAATTAAAAGCATGTCAACCTAAGTTCAAATATAATTACATAATACGAGTATAGAGGGTAGTTTCAAAGTCATGTTCATGTCCAATACATTTCAATAATCATTGTGACCGTCGTTTAAATACTCATCCACCGAATAAAAGCATTTCTTTACAAGCCAAATTTTGAGATCCCGTTTAAATTTATTTAGAGGCAGTTTTTTTAGTGTTTCAGGTAACTTGTTATATACAGTTACGGCCATACAGTATGTGCTCTTACTATATAACTTAGTATGTTTGGCGGGTATTACTAGACGGTCCGGATGCCTAGTGCGATAGCTACAAGTATCTTTACAAGTTTTGAAGTAGTCTGGATGACATTTAACGAAGAGTAACAATTCATACAAATACATGGCTGGAGCAGTTAGCAAGCACAATTCTATGAATAACGGACGACATGAACACATTGCATTTACGTTACATATTGCTCTGATACACTGCTTTTGCGATATTAGAACTCGTTTGACATGGTGCGAATTTCCCCAAAGAAGAATACCATATCTGAGCAAAGAGGACACATAGCCGTGATACGCCTGAATAGCAGCATCTTTAGTGCAAGTTCTTGCAAGCCGCCATAATGCGTAAGCAAAAGAATTTATCTTACTGCACACTTTGTTTATGTGACCCTCCCAGGAGCATCTATCATCAAGGGTAATACCAAGAAATGTGGTTTCGGTCGATTCCCTGACGTTGTCGTGTAATAACTTTACTGTTAATGTCTGTTTTTTTGCATTTTTATTAATGAACTGTACAAACGTAGTTTTATCTATATTAACACTTAAATTATTTTTAACTAACCATGTAACTATTTTATTTATATTATCGTTTATATCCGCATTGTATGTGTTTAAATCTTGACCAGGTATAATAACTGATAAGTCATCCGCAAACAACGTACAGTCAAGGGTAGTTGCGTCTGGGAGATCATTGATATATATCAGAAACAATAATGGACCCAGAATGCTACCCTGTGGCACCCCTAGACCATTTACTTTAGTAGTTGACCTATGCTTAGTTATTATATTTGTCGGATTAATTTTAGTAATTTCTATAAACTGGGTACGATTATGTAAATAATTACGAAGCCAATCGTTAACCAAACCTCTCATGCCATACAGTTCACACTTGGTCAGTAGTATATTATGCATCACTTTATCAAAAGCCTTAGACATGTCAAAAAATACAGCGGAAACCGGAGTTCTTTTGTCTAAATGTTTGGCTATTTTATTTACCAAAGAAAAGGCTGCTAGAGATGTAGATTTGCCTTTTTGAAAACCATACTGTTCTTGTTTAATTTGGCTAAATTTGTGAAGAAAATTTGTAATTCGGTCATGCATTGCTCTCTCAAAAATTTTCGAAATTATTGAAATCAGTGAAATTGGCCTATAGTTCTCAACATGATTTTTATCACCTTTTTTGTACATTGGTTTAACTAGCGATACTTTTAATTCTTCTGGGAAAATACCGGTCGTGAATGAAAGGTTTATGAGATAACTTAATACATTCGAGATTTGTGACTTACACGTCTTTAGGATATGAGTTTGTATCTCATCATACCCAGTGGACTTGGTGGGTTTCAGTGAATTTATAATTTTAATTATCTCATCCCTATCTGTAGGCACTAAAAATAAAGTAGCCGCATTTGATTTAATTAAGGAAATATCAGGAGTTAAATTATTTTGGGAATTTGTATTATTGTTATTTAAATAGTAATTATTGAATTCATTAGCAATGTCAGTAGGGTTGCATAAAATTATATTATTACTTATTATTTTACTTATATTTGTATCACTGGGAGTAATTTTATGCGTATTTTTAATCACATCCCAAGTGGCTTTACATTTATTTTTAGCACTGGCTAGGTACTTACAATTGGCTAATTTTTGGGCTTGATTTATACATTTTTTAAGTAGTCTAGAATACTTTTGATATTTAATTTTATTGCAAATTTTATGTTTTGAGTTTGAGTAATAAGTAAAACGCAAGTGTCTTTTTGTTAAGTCAAGTTCATTACAGTATTTTTCCAACTTTTACATTAGTTATTGACATAATAATGATTCTATCATCTTAATAAACTATTCATAAACGCGCACAAATAAAAAAAACTAAATTCTAAAGCTATCCCAGTAAATGCGAGCACTTACAATGTCAAAAGAGGTGAAAAATTGGAAAAATCTTTAAATTGGTATAACTCGAAAACGGTGCAACTTTTACTGAGGTCATGTTAGGCTGGTTTGGTTCGTCTAAAGCTGGGGAATCTCCAGTGTCACTGTGACGTGCTATTTCTGGGACACCCTGTATATTTCTCTTTATAAGTATTTATATCG
This sequence comes from Acleris emargana, assembly GCA_927399475.2. Taxonomy (NCBI): domain Eukaryota; kingdom Metazoa; phylum Arthropoda; class Insecta; order Lepidoptera; family Tortricidae; genus Acleris; species Acleris emargana. Next base: position 6,557,051 of record OV656858.1, read on the forward strand.
TGGTCTAGTTCCCATAGTACAAACCTATAGCTTAATTTGGGACTAGGTCAATTGTTGTGACATTTGTCCCCTGATATTTATTTATTTATATAACTATCAGTTTATCTTGAAATGTAGTATTTATTTGCGATTTTGATGGCAATACAATAACATATATGATACTATTAAGCTGAAATATTATCATGATGGAGACGGAATGTGGTCAAAAGGAACACCTCAATGGCTTGCAAATAGTAGATCCGTCGATTTTCTCTGGGAAAAGCTACATGGCGGCGATAACGGCTGTGGAAGCCAAAATCGTTTTCATTGTTCTTCATTATGTAATAGTTGTGCTCTCTATTCATTTGGTAAATCAAAGCACTTTATATTCTACTGGTATTGCATGACAATTCCTTGATTTAGGTACATTGTGATTGTGGAGGGTAAGCTATTTGTTGATAAATATAGAGCAGTATTTATTGACTTTGTAACCAATTCACAGAACGCCCTTGTATTGCGGGATTTAATTAAGTCAATACGCGCCAAATGTTTGGATGCGTCATTGTTTTACATTAAATAGGTGAAAAGGAGAGGCGTTTGCCATATGGGCTCATATGTGCTGAAGAAGGAGATAAAAAGATATTTATAATGGTGACACCCTACTTTCACAGCTGATATATTATCTTTCGATAATCGATTTTGATAACCTGGCTAGCTAACATTTCGATTCGACAAGCTTTCTTAAAAAAATCTAGTCACAGACGACACACGTTTAAGTTATACTTACTTATTACTTACAGAGATTGAGAGAGAGAGAGAGAAAATTCAATCTTTTAATTCTTGCCAAAATCAAAGCAAAGGAAAATCATTTTTTTTTTTGAGCTCTCCGTGTGCTTTAAGCTTCGCCAAAAAGAGTTTAAAAATTAAATTGAGGGCGAATTTTCATACTTTTTCTAGAATCTGCGGCTGGACTTGTCTATTGCATAAATTTTTTGAGTTATAGATTTTCGAATCGATTTGATTACAGACCGAGCATTTGTTTTAGGTTTGATATTAAAACCAAATTATTGTGTCTGCAGACCCAAGTCAAGTAGTTGAATTATGGCCTGGCACGTTGTACGGTTGTATTAAGGCTCCAACGCAATGGAGGCAACTTCGTAGATTATAGTAGTTTATGCAACAGTTGTATAAGAGAGGTCAAAAAAGACGAGTGGTGTGGTTAAGATGTGAGCCGCAGGCGAACATCGTAAAGCAAGACGCCACGAGTATTTTTTGACTTAGTTATACACCGTTGCATACAATACTTTTTCTACGACTAGGTTTCAAATAAAAAGCAAAATTAAATTACAAATTTTTATTTATAGATTTTTACTCTTTAATATACCTAGGTTAGAATACGAACGAACGAAGCACAGAACAACAAACGAGCGGGAAACATTCGAAAACAACAAAATATGTGTCTATGGTTAACTTTGTTATTAAATTGATGTGCACTTGCCAGGTCTCATATTTTTAAAAAAAGTTGCACAATCGATTTAACTTGTGAAATAGGGACTAAAAAACACCTAATGATTTGAGAAATGAATTCTTTTACCTGATTGGTCGATTTTAATATAGCTGCGTTCTGGTTGGTTGATACCAAATAAAATGTTTTTTTTAAAGAGTTAAATTAGTAAAAGAGTTTACATACCAAAAAGAACCTAGGTAACGTTCCGATTGACAGTCAATGTGTTTTGTGATTGGTGGTTTAATTTGGTGAAGTATTTTGATTGGTCAAATTAACCTAGGTGTAAGCTTTGGCAGCTAGGCATATCGTTTTGGCTCAAAAAAGCACAAGTGCTGTTAAGGGGAATAGACTAGATAGACTTTTCTACGGAATGTTCTGCGGACATATTATCTATATTCTTATATTAGTGTTCGTGACTATATAAATGACAGATAAAAGTACAGGAGTAGGAAAAAAATACTTTGTAGCACATTCTTCCAGTCATATCTATTTCCCTGATTTAATTTTCAATATTTCCATTACCTTGTGTTCTATTCAATGGTTTCCTATTTCAAGTGTTTGTATTTTGTGTTCCACCAAGATCGTATCGAACTATCAGAAAAAGTGACAAAAATAAACATAGAGATTCCCACTGTCCCTATTCCAATATATTCGGATGCAATACACGCAACGGGCCTATGGAGCCCTCCGTGTCCAGTACAACAATGCGTTCCGGGTGATAGTGGGGCTGCCTCGCTTCTGTAGCGCGTCAGGAATGTTCTCAGCCGCCGGGGTCGACTACTTCCACACTACCATGCGCAAGCGGGCCGCGTCCCTGGTGCGCCGCGTGCGGGCCAGCCCCAATATCATCCTCAGCATGATAGGGAGTAGAGCAGACTACCCTAAAACGCGTCATTGTTGTGAGCTACATGCCCCTTACAATTAGTGTAATTTATTAATTGTTACTAACATTTAGGATTAATGAACTACTAACAATATATGAGTGTAAATTTACTCGAAATAAATGATTATATTCTAGTCTATTCCATTTACACATGACGGAATAAGATCTTCAAATGTTTAAAAATAAACCTTTCTTAATCTAAGGTTATATTTGACTTATCTGACCCTTTACAACATCTATAGTACTAACCGAATTTAATCAAAATTCATAATAAACGGTACTCGGTCCGCGTCCTCCCGTTATGAAATTCCCTAACGTCCTTTTGACAATATTAGTACCGTAGTGGTTCACTGCTAACAATTAAGTACTCTGATGGATAACATATGATATTAGTGTTAATACCTTGTTCATTGCTATCATCCCCTAGAGAATAAAGGAATAAAGGCTTGAGTACTGTTAGGCGATGGGCTTGCAACCTGTCACTAATACACTGGGAAACATCTTAGCCTACTTGTGCAAAATGTGGTTACAGAATTATCAAGAAGTTTTAAGATTTGTTGGTAATTCTTTAGCTCTGCCTACCCCACTCTGGGAATGAAGGCGTGAGTGTATGTATGTATGTATCCCCTAGAGAGTTAAATAAAACGGCCAAGTTCGTTTAATTTTTAAACAGTACAATGTTGTTATAGTTTTTAATATACATACATATATAAGTAAATAAATAAGTACAAATTAGAAGTATCAAGTAAGTAACTAAGTCTTTCTTAAACTAAGTTTCTACTTTGTTTCGCAATTGTAACATATTAAAACTTACTATTTTATGTAAAAAAAAAAAACCATTCAAGTCACATTAAACCACTCCAATCATTCCTTTATATCGATGAAATCGTTTTTTTTCATCTTAAAGCACTTACCTAGCATTAAAGTAACGATGAGACACCTAACATTATTCTTCTTTCTAAAAAAAAACTTCAATCTTTCTTAACTTTGACGCTAAATTTATCACTTTTGCCTAAACTTCCGAGCGTTTGAGATAAAATCTTGAAAAAGCGGAGACGACGTGCGTTCAAAGGCTCCTTCACAACTTTGCAGCTTCAGCATGTCTGATACGTTCCGGAGGATTATTCAAGTTTTCTCAAAGCGATAAGGTTGTAAGTAAACATATATCTTACAAGCGGTTTTTTTACTTCACCTGGGCTAATATTCCACTTTTCTTTAATCTGTCTTGTTTTAAAATCATCATTGACACACTGTATCATTTTAAAGATGTTCGTTTCTTAAAAAGGTATTTGGCATCGTAGTATTTTACTTATGTAAGTACCTACTTATGAAACCCTCAACCTATGTTATTATCCAGCTCTAAGGATTTCAACAAAATTTGCAATATACGGGTTTACGGGGACAAAAAACCTAATAGGCAAGATTGTCAAGTTGTAATTTTCGGAAAAAATATTTCAAAGTGAGCAACGATCGATCTTTCAGATGCTTTCCTATCTAATATTTAGCAGTTTAGCATAATAACATTTCGGCGACATAAAAATTCTTAAAATGATATATACTCTTTAGTACTTACTAACTAAATACGAATATTGGAGAACTTTTCCAATCGCCATACCTTCACATTTTCTTCATGGCCTTGGTTTGCCTCTCCTCTCCTGCTCTAGGCTTGTACTGAGGATACCAGACAACGACAAACTTACTACTTATATAGCGACATTATAATACTCAAAAACATAGATAATAAGGCTCAGGAACATATACGTCCTTTCAAGGTTTAATCCCGCTAGCTTCGTAGGCAGGATTATTACCAACTCAGGAGACAATGTCACAACAATTGACCTAGTCCCGAACTAAGCTCTAGGCTTGTGCTAAATATAGCTTAATACCAACGATTTAATACGGTAAATATATGCAAATACATAGAAAACATCCATGACTCAGGAACAAATATCTGCCCTTACCGGGATTTGAGCCCAGGACCGCCAGCTTCGCTCAAATAACAAGGTTAATGTGTCATCAAAATACCCCTCAAAGTTCGCCAATTTGAAGAAAAAATATTTATATTATGTTCATTGCTACTAGAATAATAAATAGTTATCCCAAGATCACAAGACAACTAAACGTTCCACATCTCCCGTTCCGTATCTTAGGTCCGATCCTTATTCAAATGTCACTTCTATTTTAATAGCCGTCCCAAACAAAGTGTCAAACGGGACATTATACCAATATGGCACTTGGTCCAATTTAGAGGGCCCCTTAACACTCGAATCACGTCCATCCGTCTGCCGTCTAAAAGAAAAAGGCCGTATAAGAGGATGAAGTCCATAATACGCATACAGCCGTTTGCTTTTGATCAGCCGTTGTCCTTTGAACGCATTTTGGCGGTAAAACGGTGTAGGAATACCAAATAGTTAAAATAAGTGGGTATTGTCGAAGATTTTGTGTTTGAGATGTTATGAGCTCACTGCGTTTTGGGAAGTAGAATATATGTTGTTTTATCTTAGTAGAATAACTATAGAATGGATAAAGACCTCTGATGCCTATATTCGTCATGCGTGAAATGGCCAAAAGAGGAAAAATGCCTGACTATACTACCATTAAATACATTTTAGATGGCATACAAGATGTCGAGACAAACAAAATTATGTTTTATGGAGTCACATGTTACGCCGACCTAAAGGACAAACCTAAAATCGAGGCCATTAAAGGCAAAATGAAACCACAGCGAATTGCGGAATAGCCGTCCAAAACAGAAAAGCAAGTAACTAAGAGCTGCCACAGTTGCGGGGAGGCCGATCATAATGTCTAGTGCGTGCCTACATACTCGTAAGCAGCAGTGGAAAATGATTTAGGTGCAATCAATTTGGGCATATTTCGCCGCAGTGGTCATCAAAACCAGTACCTAAAATCGTAGTTAACAACAAATTGTCGAGGCAAATGTGTGTTCATATGAATGAATTACAGCCGTCTTCGAGTGAAGTTAGTCATGTTTGAAAGAGAATCATTTATTATTTACGAATAAATGAACTTCTCAAAGAACAGATTAACAAATACAAAAAAGTAGCCACGAAATGGTCCCAACTCAGCGTAATGCTGGCATTAAAGTCAGTGCTGGTCTTCCGTTGGAACCATCAGGTGAAACCACGGAAGGTTACACACACATAATTAATTGAACACAAAACGAGAAGAAAAAAATAAAATAAAAAACAAAGCTCTGAGTTTCGCAAAAACATGCCCGTCCTTAGATGGCGGAAAGGGCAACAGTCCCTTAGTCTTACTTAAATGACATGGAGCAAGCCAAGAGAACCGACATGACCTATCCTATCTATGGCAGCGCCACGCGATCACGCTTCATTCAACGACTATTGCGAATACGAGGTGACTGGTTGCAACTTCATGTCAGATCAATCGTCATTCAAGATGGCCGGATCGGTCGGAACGTCAGCCGAAGTTTAAACAAAGAACCGGTATCGAGTCGACAACCAATGAAGATTATCTCGATATTAGGGGAAAATATTAACGTTCTAATTGATTCCGGCAGCGATCTCAATCTGATTTCGAATTACTTATGCGTCATTGAAATATGCTCTGGAGTGTGAGTGGCAACGTCTCAAACGATCAACCTAAAAGGCACATATAATTTATACCTCAAAGATGGACTGGTCCTGAAGAAGTAGCAATAAATGACTTCAACGAAAACGGAGTCACTGCAAAAGCTAGTATCGTTTAAAAACTTTACAGATTAGGAGCATGAAGCAGTACAATGGAGCAGCAGTTAAATTAGGTGTGCCTCAGGGCTCTATATTAGTTCCTTTATTATTTTTGGTTTATATAAATGACTTACAAGTTACAACCCACGGTAGTAATTTGTGATATTGTGCTATTGCTAGTGAAAGTGCTCATGATATATAAAATGAATTTTCAAGGTAGACCGATCATCCGTTGATTACAGTAGGTTAAAAGCCACACTAGGTTAAAATACTTAATTGGTTAACGAGTACTAGTAATAATTATCTACTCCTAGAAAAAAAGAACTGAATGTGTTAGGTTAGCTTAGCCTATAAATCTTCCAACGTATAAAAACTTCACAGATTAGCAGACCTGGCACAGTGCCAGAGCATTGACACTGTCGACCTGGATATTGTCTGCGGGTCGACCACAAAACGATCGTTATATTCTACTATCAATAACAGGATGGTTATTAGCTGTATATAGCCGTATAACAGCGTGATAGAACATGCTCCATTACAATGTCAGGCTAATATTGTTTATTAAGGTACATACAAGGTTTAGTTGCTGAAAGTGCCTATTTTTTTTTTTTAAACAGTACTTCCAGCTTCTTAATAAAGTTTGGTTGGGTGGGTATTAGGGTGGATCAATCAATGAATGGATTTTTTTGATTTTAGTTTTACAATCACTCTAAGATTAAATAACTATAAAATATAGATACGTTTTTTTCAATCAAAACTCGTTTGCAGAATTATTGAGGTTATGTGTCAAACAGTACCGATTTCTTTTCATCTTTTGTCATTTCTATTGACCCAAATTGAAAATAACAAGGTAAAAAAGAAACACAAATGTATGTGCAAAAGCAAACATTTCCATCATCTACTAGAGATCTCTTCCAATTAAAATTTGAGTTGCTTCTTCTCCTCAATGATGTCCTTGCCGAAGCTCTAGTAGATTCACTCCATATTACCGACGTGTAAAAGAGTCCTAATGTGGCCAATTTACTGAATAAATATTTTGAATTTCGAATTTTGAGTGTAAACGTTATTAAAGAGACAAAAAATAATGATAAAATATATGTAATACAAACGTATATATTTATAACTACATATTATATTAAATAGAATAAATAATCGAAAATAAAGAAACTAATATAGTTATAATGAAAACACTACTAAATAGATAAATAGCCAAGCCTAGATTTAAGTGAAGCATCAGATTGAGATTGTCAGGCAGGTATCAGTTCGTATGCTATTCAATAAATGATCAGAATGAACCGAGTAGGATTTAAAGACATATTTGAATTTGGAAGGATAAGTTGGTACCGTTAGCATTCAAGCATAAGCGAAAAATAATACCATACCAGGTCAGGATTAATACGGTTAATACCGCCTAAAATAAAGGCCCTGGCCCAAGACTCTACTGAGAATGAGTAAAACCATAATTATTATGATCTACTTCAGGGTTAGCTGGAAGAGATCCCATTTAGGGATAAGTTCGCCTTTGTACATTAGTTTAATATTTATATTGTAATATTTATATTTTTGTGCAATAAAGAGTTTACATACGTACATACATTATTGTTTGACATAACACATCACGACATGTATAACTCCGCCCCCATTACTGACAAGTATATAGAAGCTATCGTCACGTCGACGATACAAAAACACGTCAAAGGCAATATGGCTTTACCAAGTAGAATTGATGCCCAGGTTGTTTCAGTCAGCCCTTTCAGCAATTTAAAATACGTATGACACGTTGAAGGCTGAGGATCAGGGAGTATATAGAGTTGCTTATGCGAAAAATATAGAGGAGTCAAAAAAATATTTGGTACTGTTTCTTTTATAATGCTTTGGAGCACCGGGTATAAAGTAAAGAAAAAAATAAGTTAAACTAAAACGGAAAACGTTCATTGTAGGTACGAGTTCATAAAAATGTGTAGACTTTAGTACCTACCTTGTTACTTAACTTGCCCGTCTCAAAACGTTTATTTCTTGAATTAGCAAAAGCCACTGTTTGATTTATAATTTAAAACCAAAAAAATACCTTCCACTTGTTGTGTTGTGTGCATATTTTATTATTTAAAAAACCAATTTGTAATAATCCAGACCAGTAAATAATACTTAATACGAGTATTTTATGGCACTTAACAAAGAGTTGATTTTCCGGATTTTTATAATGTAGACTAAAAGCGATATGGTTGTTCGGAGTCGGTAATTGGGATAGACCAAAAAAATAACTCACGGTTTTTACATTCTAATTTGAAAGAATAGGTAATTTTAGCGACCAATTTCATTATGTTTTTATTTGATCCAATAGTTTTGTTGAAATATCTTTATTTATTTAGCAGACATTTTATGGATGACATGATTATTTTAAATTTGGGTTGGCATTTTCTAAAAAAATACAACAATTAAATGGTATCTAATGAAAAAAAGTGTTTGTAATAGTGTAATAAAACGTACTATTTCAAGCGGCTTTCGCCTAACCTAAAAACAAAAGTCAAACAAAGGTCAAATATACTTTTGACGAAATGTCCGAAATAGATAAATATAAAAAAAAATGCAGAACGGCTTGAAAACCCTATTCCTCGAAATGCTATTCAAACCAGAGTAATTTAAAAAATATGAACAATCTCAATTTTGCGACAGTCCTTCTACGCCCATTCGATATTAGCTGCTCTCTACATGTCGCCGATACGGCCCTGTCGGGGCGTAAAAGTCGTTCGCACGTTGAATAACGCGATGTGGTTACCCCGCTCTATATCACACAGCTTACGTTGCAAAAAGGTGTCCTAATAAATGAATATCAGGAGACCACATACACACATATTGAATTAGTCCAAACTAAGCTCTAGGCTTGTACAGTAGGTCTTATAAGTGTGCACATTTTAGTTATTTGACATTTTTACGCTTTTGACAGATTAGTGTAGATAATAACGTAAATAATTATCGAATTATGTGGGTAGCCTGTTTTTGATAATTTTATCGTGTTTCGCTACGCTACCATTTCAGTAATTAAGAAATAAGTGCTTAATATTGAACAGCGTTAAAATGTTTTATTAATAGTAGTTTGATTTACTGAGCTCCTTATTTTTTTTTTCATTTACATGATTTCAGTATTATGGTCTTAACATATTTCCTTTTTGTTTATAATAACGAAGAAATGTTTTTGTTTTAAATACAAGAAATAATTGTAAATGTATTTATATATTCGCAAATGCATTTACAATTCTTAAATGTGTTATTTAATTTTATTGCAAATGTCTTATAATTAATGTAGTTGTATTGACTTCCTAGTTAGACTTGTTGTGTTTGTGATATAGAAGGGGTGGAAGCCAGTCTAGGATGGCAGTTCAGTTTGAACAAGCAAAGTGGGAACAACTACAAGGTATGATGTATTTTCTCTTAAACTGGTGAACTTTGTTAACGTTTAGTTTATAAGTAATATTATGATCTTCTTCTTCTTCTTCGTCTTCCACAGCATTTATTTAGATGCCCACTGTTGGGTATAAGCCTCTCCAATTCTTTTCCATTTTGCCCTGTTTTGAGTTAGTCTGGTCCATAGAGGGCCAGCATCTCTCTAATGTCATCAGACCATCGAGCTGGTGGCCTGCCAACACTTCTCCTTCCCACCCAGGGCCTCCAGACTGCAACGCATTTACTCCATCTATTGTCATCCCTACGAAATAGGTGACCTGCCCATGTCCATTTGAGTTTGGCAGCACGGTGCCCCACGTCAGTGATTTTAGTGCGTGCTCTTATGGTCTCGTTCCTGACCTTATCTCGTAGGGATATTCCGAGCATCTTGCGTTCCATTTTCCGCTGGGTAACTTTGAGCTTTTGTATTAGACCTATGGTCAGATGCCATGTTTCACACCCATGCGTCATTACCGGCAGAACACATTGGTCGAACACTCTCGTTTTCAGTGTCTGTGGGATGTTAGCGTTAAACACATGGTTCAGTTTTCCAAACGCAACCCAGCTGAGCTATATTCTGCGGTCTATTTCGGTCTTCAATGAGTCGCGGCCCATTCGTATCATCTGCCTCAAGTATACATATTCCTCCACTTGTTCCAGTGCCATATTTTCGAATGATATGGGAGATACGGACATATCGGCGGTAGCCATCACTTTAGTCTTGTCCATATTCATTTTGAGCCCGACGAGCAGCGTTGCGAATATTATGATAGTTAATTTAAAATAAATACTTGTAAAATAAGATTAATGCTCCAAATATTTTTTCAATATTATAAGTAAATATTATTAATTAAAATATAAACCTACTGATATCCATACAATACAATACAATACAAATACTCTTTATTGAACACCAAAAAAAAAAACAAAACACGGAACAGTACATTTTAACTATAGGTATACAACAGGCGGTCTTACCGCTAAATAGCGATCTCTTCCAGACAACCTTGGACAGAGAAATAATAATGACAAAAAGACATGGCAGGCGGTGTAAACTAAATTCTTCAGAACTCAAACTAAAATATAAACTACATATAAATATACTCATACACAAAGTAAATGAGTTAATAAATACATACTAAATACACGCTACATACATATTATTATACAACTATAAAATATATATATATACAAAAATTCTAGAAATCAGCCAAACAAAGATAACACACGAGGTCATACGATGGTAAAAAATAAAAGTAAAGGAAATCTTGGAAAAACTACGGAAGCGATAGATAATAGTCCTTTAGCTTGCTTTTAAAAATAAAAATAGACTGAGCACGCCTTACTTCCTGGATTGTGAAAGAATTGGAGTAAAACTTAGTGGAAGAAAAGGGGACTGACAAAAGAAGGTTTTGGGAAGCTCTAACTGAATTAAAATAATTGAAACGCTCCTTAAGATAACACGGGGTTGCAGGGTTGAAAAGTACGCTGAAGAGGAGACTTAAAATATAAAAGTTATGTTAAGTTATATTTATGTTTCATTTCCCAATATTAAAATACCCACTTTAAAATTGAAATTCAGATTAAATAATTATCTTTAATAGCCCACGTTATTAATTTAACAAGTGCAGCAGTTCAAACATGACGTTAAAGTGCGAAAGTACTCAACTATCATCTTTGACCTGGGGGGTTATTATGACATGTCATAGCAATACAGTTAATTTTACAGTGAACGTAAAGGACAGAGCTATAGCAGTTATATAGCTCCATCCTTTTCTCGCAGCGTAAACTGAACTGCGTCCCTATGTCCCCCCCACCCCGTTTTGGTATTAATTACTTAACAGTAATTGCGGCCGAGTTAAAGACAATACCATAACAGGTCAAAGACGATAATCGTTTTTACCGCCTAGATTATAGGCCCTATATTATTGTTACTCAAGTTCGATTTGGATAGACTAAAACGAAAAAGTGCACTAGCTGTATAACTCGCTGTGCCACTCCCTCGTTGCTTGTTTAACGCACTTTTACTATCGTACGGTAAAACCACGGTTACCGGGTGTTTAAAGTTTAAACTACAGTTAGGTAGTACGCTGTTGGAAGCTCGCGGTTTACAGTACGTTTGCTACGAGTATGATGAAAACATAACCTTACTTATTATGCTAGGTTACCTGAACTTGTGTTATTCTGTTCCAGGGTTTTTTTATTTACGTTGACATATTACTGGGTGTGTAATGATTGGTATAACAATAATTATTATAATTTCATTTGATATAATTTCAAAGGATATACTTAATCACTCATTTTATATAGTGTGGTTGCCGGGTTAGAATAGTGCCACTCCATGTCTTCCCGTGGATGTCGTAAGAGGCGACTAAGGGAATAAAGGCTTGTAGTACTGTTAGGCGATGGGCTTGCAACCTGTCACTAATAGTTAGCCTGATTATGCAAAATGTGGTTACAGAATTATCAACAAGTTTTTAGAGTTGTTGGTAATTCTGTAGCTCTGCCTACCCCACTCTGGGAATGAAGGCGTGAGTTTATGTATGTATGTATATAATAAACGAATGGTATATTATCAAAATAACCATTTTTATTTACCATAATTATCATTTGGTATATATATAATATATATATATTTAAGGGAATAAAGGCTTGTAGTACTGTTAGGCGATGGGCTTGCTACCTGTCACTAATATACACTGTTAAACATCTTAGCCTAATTGTGCAAATTGTGGTTACAGAGTTACCAACCAGTTTTAGAGTTATTGGTAATTCTGTAGCTCTGCCTACCCCACTCTAGGAATGAAGGCGTGAAGGTATGTATGTATATTTAAGCCTTTTATTTCCTTATCCCTTAATTGTATACATTTCAAATGTGTTAGTAATTTTGGTTTACATGCTAATAGGTATGTTAGTTTAGTTATGTTCATTATTTTGAATAAAGACCCCTTTTTGGGTAAAGGCCTCCCCCAGTTTCGTCCATCCTTTTCTGTCCTGCGCTTTATTGGGCCAGAGACTACCAGCTGTAGACACTATGTCGTCTACCTATCTCTTTCTTGGTCTACCCACTCTTCTTCTACCAGGAGGTCCCTTCCATGACGTGCACAATTTAGTCCAACGTTCGTCGGTGTAGCGGGCGAGGTGTCCCGCCCAGTTCCATTTTTGTCTGAGAGCAAATCTGAGCGCATCTATTATTTTGGTCCTATTTCTAATGATTTCGCTCTTAACTTTATATTTTTTTTTTATTTTTAAAATGCTTGTTTCCATTGCTCTCTGGCACGTCTGTATTTAAGTTTTGAATTTATTCGAGTACACCCATATCTGGCACGCGTAAGGCCGGGGCCGCACTGGTCAGGCGACGGCGATGCGACGGCGCACTGTGGAACGAAAATGGCCTCTCCATAGAAATAGGGACTTAATTTTCTAAGTGCCTATTTTTTTTATTGAAATCGAATCTACTCCTCATAATTAGGTAAAACAATGAATATGGGTCAATTTCGCTGGAAAACGGCCGAGTAATAATTTTTTTACGAAAATTTTGTATGGAGCGTATGTGAAAAAATGGAATATCTCAGAAAGTGCACAATTTCCCGTAATATCCTTCCGCACGAATTTAGTACTAATTATTTATGATTTTTCGGCGTACTCAAAATTTCCCGGGAAGGTGCACTTTTTTTTTTTTAAATCAAAAATGTTTTATATAGGGAAAACTTGGTTTTTAGTAGGTATTTAAGCTTGCAAGACACGTTTAATCATGGAATAAAATGGAATAAAATCATGAAAAAAAAAGGTGGCAATGTTGGCATTAAGTAAAAGTATACATTAAATATTATTTTACTATCATTACGGATGATAATTACGCTGATTTCAATGGGGTCACATTAGTAATGTGCAATAAATAGGTTGCAGTTTAATTTTATTGTTTATTCCTTCTGGAACATCTCAACTACTAACATCAAGCAAACTGCAAGCAATGGAGGGTTTTACGACCAACTTAGATTTGTACGTGATTTTGAGAAATCAGGAGCCTTCCTTTAACCACGAAGCCTTGATGGAAGAAGTGGTTACTAAAATCAATGGACGACTATCTGAAGAAGACTATGATACCCTCAAGGGATTTTGCCAAAGATTTTCAAGAGCTGCTTTGGAAAGATGGCAGAAGTGCCGAAGAGATACAAAAAAGTTTAGAAGTAATTATGAACATTGGCTTATGGAAAATGTTAATTGGCCAAGCTTCGTAGTTTGGCGAACCGATTCACCTACCCAAGAATCAGGTGATTTAAACTATGAAGAACTTTCGACCTCATCGGTCGGAACAATGACTACAACAAAACGTAAGCCATTCGAAGATCTGGGAACCAAACAGAAGAAAAAAAGATCGAGTGACTTACAATCCGAAAAAGCTGATGAATTGGCATATGCTGCAGCAGAACGCTTTAAGCAGGATGGCCGCGATGATATTGCGGCCGTAATTGAATATATGCTGAAAAACCCAGAAGCAGCATCTAAATTAAGGGAAGTGACAATCTCTACGAAGAAACCCGCAACGTCTACGATATATACACCAGAAAAAGCACTAAGTCTTTTTATTTCACTCAAGTTGTCTAAATGGCAATATATGATACTGCGAGAGAGTGCTATTAGAGAAGGAGCAGAAAATGTGTATCCGTCATACTACAGAGTACAAAAAGCTAAACTTGATTCCTATCCTCCGAGTGAATCAATAACTATTACGGATTCTTCAGCCAAAATTAAACTGCAAGCGTTATTAAATATAACAGTGAACAGAATAATGGATACTATATCGGAGCACATAGAAGACAAGCAGATGGTACTTATTTCTAAATGGGGGTTTGATGGTGCGTCTAGCCAAAGCAGGTACAAGCAAAATATGAGTGACTCCGAGCAAGACGATTCCAGTGTTTTCATGACAACCCTGGTACCATTAAAATTAACTTCAGGAAATGATACAATATGGACGAATCCCAAGCCTTGTTCAGCGTTATATTGTCGTCCAATACAGTTCAACTTCATTAAGGAGAACGAAGCCGTTGTGCTTGCTCAGAAAACGGAGATAGACAAGGAAATTGCAGATCTACTACCCACAGAACACAAAACCAACACAGTGAAGCATGAACTGAAGATGACGATGTTGGACGGCAAAATTTGCACTTTTCTTTCCAAAGCCAGATCAAATGCAACTTGCAGTTTATGTTTGGCTAAACCAACGGAGATGAACCTTCTCGATACAATTCTTACAAAATCTGTGGATACTAGTATATACCAATATGGGTTATCATCTTTACACGCTCGTATCAATACGATGGAATGCCTTCTTCACATAGCATATCGCCAGGATTTTAAACAATGGGCCGCGAGAGGAAACGAGCTTAAAGAAAAAATGGCATCAAGGAAGAAAATCATTCAAGATCGTTTTAAGGAAAAAATTAATCTCTTGATAGATGTGGTCAAACAGGGGTCAGGGACAACTAATGATGGAAACACAGCGAGAAAGTATTTTGAGGACCCATGTAAAACAGCAAGCATTACAGGACTAGATGAGGGATTAATCAGGAGATTTGCAGTAATCTTGCAAGCAGTTACTTCAGGAGAGGTTATAGATGTCAACAAATATAAAGATTACGCCCACGATACAGTAAGAAAATATGTGGAATTATACAACTGGTATCATATGTCCGCAACGGTTCATAAATTACTGGTGCATGGAGCAGACATTATAGCCCATAACGCAGTTATACCGATCGGTAATCTCTCAGAGGAAGCGTCAGAGGCCCGGAATAAAGATTTTAGAAGGTTCAGGGAACACAACTCACAAAAAAAGAGTAGAAAAGACTCAAATCATGACATTCTCAATATGTTACTTCTGTCATCGGATCCCAAACTTACCGCAATGAGACCAACACTGAATAAAAGGAACAGACAAACCTTATTTATTGAGACCTTGGACCTTCTAATCAATTCCGAATAATCTCATTTAGTTAATTTTTACTTTTAATCATACTCTTAACGAGCACTGAATGTGCTCATTAAGGGCAGGGAGTTAAAGTGCAAAAAATGAGATATGTCATTATTCCAATGAACTCATTTTTGAAAATCCATCTCATCGAAAACCATTATTTAATTTTATTCCATGATTAAACGTGTCTTGCAAGCTTAAATACCTACTAAAAACCAAGTTTTCCCTATATAAAACATTTTTGATTTTAAAAAAAAAAAGTGCACCTGCCCGGGAAATTTTGAGTACGCCGAAAAATCATAAATAATTAGTACTAAATTCGTGCGGAAGGATATTACGGGAAATTGTGCACTTTCTGAGATATTCCGTTTTTTCATATACGCTCCATACAAAATTTTCGTAAAAAAATTATTACTCGGCCGTTTTCCAGCGAAATTGACCCATATTCATTGTTTTACTTAATTATGAGGAGTAGATTCGATTTCAATTAAAAAAATAGGCACTTAGAAAATTAAGTCCCTATTTCTATGGAGAGGCCATTTTCGTTCCACAGTGCGGCGGCGCGACAGCGACGCGAATTGATTGGTGTCCGCATTAACAGTAGCGATTAACAAGCGAATCGCTCATACATCGTGAATTGGCTGGCCGCATTGACCAGGCGACACGATTTAAACATCACGACGGATTATAAAATGATGTCCGCACCTATGCAGCTACGCGACTACGAGCATCGGGCAGTATCTCGGCAGTTTGCCTAGAAACTCCTTACAAAGTGGAATTCTAGTTTTTAGTACCAATCCTACTAATAGTATACAATAAAAATTACTCGAGATAGTTTACCACAAGGCGCAAACATAAAAAAAAATTTTTTTTGTTAATGAATTGTATTTCCTTCCATTATTTCTACAGTCTATACTTATGTTTCGGATGCTTTGACATCCAGATGGGTTGTCTAGCTTGCACACTAGAAATTAATTCTTCAATGTTTATATTTTTCAACATGGCGTCCGTCCCGATCGAGCGACAAATTCAAACTAATTTGATTTTGTCGCGAAACTTCTCATTCGCCTCTAGTCGCACGAAGTAGCTCTCGCTCTGTCGCTCAAGCAACGTTGCAGTGCGGCCGCTTTTACGTGGTGTTTTACATTAAAATTTGTTTCTTGATCGCCGTTGAATCGCCGCGAATCGCCGTCGCTTTATGAAAATCAAAATACCGCCGCTTGTCGCTGTTCCTAAACATGCAATGCGGACATGTTACTGCATTACTAAACATTTGAATGCTATGAGTGACGAAATCAAAATGAGATCAAAATCGTGTCGCTTGTCGCTTAATCAATGCGGCCGCCATCATAGCTTGAAAGGTGTTTGTTTTACTGTCGTCGCCGTCGCATCGCCGTCGCCTTACCAGTTCGGCCCCGGCCTAAGTAAGAGTTGGTAGTATGCAAGTGTCGAGTAAGGTTTTCTTCAGAGGCAGTGGATATGTTCCCTTCAAAAATTCTTTTTATGACCAAAATTTATTCCAGCTGCTTATCATTTGGTATATCATTTATTTATTATAAAACATTATTTGGGATAATCATTTGGTATAAAAATCATATAGCACTATGTTTTGTGCAGGGTTGCAGTTCTAACCTAACCTAACCTACATTTCTGGTAGCACTTATTAAGGGGCTCAAGGGCGCTCTGTGGGGTCACGAGGTAACTAACGAACCTACCCAAGTGGTTGTACAAGTCAATATCGACAGTCTTTTTTTAATGCAGGGGGCTTCACCCCCAATTTTGTGGGGTAGTAAACTTATGATTATATCTCATACATTATTTCAAAAATGGTTAAGTATGCCAATTGTATTTTAGATGAAAATAAACTTTATATCATAAGTTTATTATATTAAATATGCATTATACTTAAACTATGTTAAATAAAATGATTCAATCAAATGATCATTATATAAAATGATTATTATATTTAAATATATGCGACCCAGCGTTTAGGGGTCAAATGAAGGTAATTTTTTTATTTGATTTTAATTAATTAATTGTAACATATTTTTTAATCTATCTACAGGGATCGATTTGAGAAGCTTATTTATTCCTCGAAATGGTTTTTATCCCAATTATGGTTTTACCCATTGGTATCTTTCTAAACGAAACCGTGACCCAACATAAAACCTTGTCACAGTGACGTTAGGTATAATCAAATCGCAAGAATTGTTGAACAAAATGTCACTGTGACCCAGTTGTATGGGTTCCAATTTGCCGATTGTTCATTAGTGAGGTCAGTATAGGTATTCTAACATGAGTAAAAACTGCATTTAATGATTTTAAAAGAATAAAACAGTATAAAACTATTTCTGCTTACTTTTATATTGATTTAGGTAGGTACTTAAACTTAACATAAAGTGGTTCAAAAATTGTTTTAAACGACGCATTCACCCCTTATTCAGACTTACTACCTAAAGACTTATTTAAAATTACTCTAAACTAAGAAACGACTTTACTTAAGCAATCAACGGAACAAAAAGAAATTGTAATTACACATTTCTTTTTAACTCAAACATAGCAATGAAAATTATACTGAAGGTTAAACAAACGAAACTTTCCAAAAATCGTTCATTGAACCCTGAAACATCAACAAGGTTTACTTTATATCCTGTGATTACTTTGCATTGAAGATCATAGTTTTCTTTTTAATAAGGTTTATGTTGAAATTTCGTATTTACTTAGTACAAGCTTTTGTTGCCGGCTGTATTTTTTAAGACGAAACTTAGGAATCAAAATTCGGCGTCTGCATACGTAAATAAATACAGTGGAGACCCTGTTATACCACTTTTAGTAATAAAAATTATAAAACGAATTACAAAATTGTATTAAAAATAAGTAGGTGATTACCTGTTTAGCTGTTATCGAGGACTAAAAACAGTTCTATTTTTTTCGGAATGAGTTCCACTGTAGTTTTACAAAACTAAGCGCGTCGTAGAATCATAACTAATGATTAAAATACCTATCTGTAAAATTAAAATATCGCCAATTTTAACAGGGTTAGTGAAATCCATTCATAGAAAGTTTGTCAGAAAACCAATCCATCGAATAGGGAAATCCGAATCCATAACTACTTCAGAGCTGCGCATCATTGCGCATATTTGCGAAAGCTACCAAAATATTCATTAATTTTATTATCTTATCATACAGATATGGTTAAGAATAAAATACATTTTTTTTATTGTTTAGTTGAAATACAAGAGCCTGAGTCAAAATTGGATCACGCATAAAAAAAGTTTGGATGACATTGACATTTGCCTTGTATGACAGTTGACAGGACAGTTGTGAATTTCTCAATACTGTTGTTTAGAAATCGTAAATACGATGAATTCGTATGAAAATATTTATAAATCTGTGTGCCGAATATGTTTAAAACGAAATGACGTGGAAGACATGGTGTCTTTAATTGATCACTCGAGCTCCGATGGCTTGAGTTGCTATGGCAAAGCGGTGATGACTTTCGCAAGTGTTATGGTTAAATCCGACGATATTTTCCCGGCTTCTATGTGTAAAAACTGTTTATATTGCATAAAACAAGCTATTTATTTCAAGCTCAAGTGTGAATCTACTGACAATCAGTTAAAAAAGTTAACAAATTGCTGTTTTTCCGAGAAAGAAATAAGGGAAAAAGTCGTTGAGTTTACTATGTTTGCGGATTACTTTACTGAAGAGGATTTGCAAGCAAACACTAACAGGCCTCAGGCCAAGCATCAGAAATCCCAAGCTTTGATAACTAAAATAACGGGACATAATAATATTGATTTGGAAATAACTATGTCTCACGAATATTTGAGTGATAATTTTCCTGATAATTCAGATTTTAATGCCACTGATAGTCCAATTTATGATGAAAAACCCAGTGAACAAGAAGATGCAGGTGCTATATTAGACAGTATAGAAAAACTAATCGGATCACATGCAGCAATGTCAGCAACTGAATTTAAAAGGCGTTATAAGAAACACACTTACCGTAATAAAAAAAATGCCAAGAGAAGGCAAATGCTATTACAGAATGCAGCTGAAAGTGAATCATTTATGTGTAATGTTTGCAACAGAGTTTTAGCTAATAAGCATTCATATGACAATCACATGCAAAGACACAATGGATGTAGGTTTGTCTGCGAACACTGTGGTAAAGGCTTTCCTGTTTTTGCTGAGCTTCAAATACACCAAGTGGCTATTCACGGTAAGGGACCATACTTGCAGTGCCGTCACTGCCCTTACAAAGCTCCTCGGAAGTTTAGCTTAACAGAACATGAACGGATACACACCGGAGAGAGACCATACACCTGTGAAAAATGTGGCTTGACATTCCGTCGTAGATTCATATGGAAGAAACATCTAATTTATCATAATGAGAAAACTATTCAGTGTAATTTGTGCCCTCGTAAGTTTTTCTTAAGGAGTGAGATGCTAGCTCATTGTAATAATGTTCATGAGAGAATGTATGTGTATTTATGTAATAAATGCGGGTCAACATATGCTAAACCGGCTACTGTGAGACGGCATTTAACAGAGCGACACGGAGTACCTAGGGAAATGCAGGGAAAGGTAATTAAGATACATAAAGGGAAAGGTGATTTTCCAGAATGATTGCATTAAATTTTGTGCCCTTTTACTTTAGTGTAACAATAAAACTGACTCTTACATATACAAGATATATGTTTTAGTGCATATATATTCTTGGTAGTTAAAAATGGTTCTTAGATTTAGCCAGTTAAGTTGTATACAAGTTGTGTTTTAAAGCCTAGTAGTTTTCAAAAATACTTTCCTTCTCACAAGATTTTTTAACTTCCAAATACAAGATCTTCCAATTATGTTTAAAAAAAAAGATTTTAACAAGATACATCCATTTTTTTCTTGAACCATTCTGAAATTTATTATCTTTGATAGTTTTAGTAATTGACTACATTTTATTTGTATAACATAATAGTTTTATTGTGTAGTTGGAAAGAAGATATAATTTATTTTCAGTTAGCTCTAGCTAGTTACTCACACACTACACATATTTATTTATTCTTATAAAGCCAAAAAAAAATCTCTTTTAAAAGAGTATAAGTATAAAATTCCAATATTAATAAAATATGCTCTATACAACATGCTATAGGCATTTTTCCAGAATGGTCTTTGATTCAGTGCAAATTAATGCAATTCTCAAACTTTGAAATTTAATATTATGATTATGATTTTAAACCAAAAAATATTTCTTTAATATTAATGGTATTTTTAAATAATGAAAAACATAGTAAATGACCCCTTAGTCTAGTTAGTAGTGACTAGGGAATGCAATTTGACTGGTTAAAAAATATTTTTGTATGAAAATAACCAGTTAAAACCAGTAATAACGGGTTATTTGCATTCCCTAATAGTGATAAAGCTAGAGGGCTTTTGTTCGGAGAATATTGGTCTAGTCTACAAGTTATTATTTCTCTATAATAAGTATGTTTATTCTTGTCTAGTATAGTACAAGCCTGGATGTTAGTTTGGGACTAGGTTGATTTGTGCGAGGTTGTCTAACATATATCTATATTTATTGACTCCTTATATTTATGTGATATTTATTTGTAATGTGATTCTGTTATTTATATTCTTATAATACGTCGAAGCTTTGCTTTCGCTTTCCTTGGAGTCTCGGTTAAAAATCTATATTAAAGTCCATAACTTTTTAGTCAAGACTTTGATGTTGATCAACATGTTTTAGAATAACTGACAACCTTTTTTATTAAATGCAAAATTGTACAGAATAAGACACATTTTATTTTTGGCATTTTCCCAATTCGATCTGTAAAGTTTTTTAGAAGTAACAACATGTTCGTTTTACATTTATATTCGAAAGAAAAGTTAATTAATAAAATACCATTTTATTTAGAGCCTGTATAACAATCGACAAGTAAATTTATCTGCTATTTGAAGTTGCTCTCTCCTTGCCTTATTTCAAGTGTAAGAAAGAGAAGGGCTGAATTTATCTGTCAAATATGCTTTACTTTTCAATTGTGAAGCAGACGGTAAGTATAATAAAAATAAAGGAAGGGAATGGTCGGGTATTCCCCATTTTCGGATATCTTCTACAGGCTTCTTAAAAATCCCAGACCTTGAGGTGCTGCAGCTGGCTCTGACACGTCTATATGAAAAAAATATCTGTCGTTTTGTCCGTTTTAATATACATCTCTTTATCGTGAATTTTATAATTGACAGCAAATTTAATTTAAAGTTGCTTATTTAAATTTAGTTACTCAAGCACGCCATAACGGCTCAGAGATAGAATATAGGGTTCACTAATGTTTTACCAAAAAATGATTGACAAATGGTCATTTGACAAACAACGTTTCACCAAATGATCATTTGGCAAACGAGACATTTGACAAAAGTATCATCTTACAAAAACTCACTTAGCAATTGATCATTTAGCAATTAGTTTACTTATTTCTGGGCAGAAAAAAAAACAACCTCGAAGGCCAAGGCGGGAGCCAAGCTCCCGCCTTTGCCTTCTAACCTAACCTATCCGAGTCGGTCATGCCCTGATTCGTCTTCCTCGTAAAATGTAAATTTAACTGTTGATCATTTAACGCTTTTTCTAGTTTATATAAACCAACTGTGTGACATTCAACTACCTAACTCCCAAATTTTTACATATGCAGATGACACAGCAGTTATAATTCATGGATCTGATTGGGCAGACATTAAATTAATAGCAGAGCGTAATTTGATTGTCATTAATAGCTGGTTATCAGAAAATCTATTAACTCTTAACTTGACCAAAACACTTTTCATCCCATTTTCAATCAAAAATAATACCCAACCTCCCTCAAACTATGAACTATACGTGCACTCCAGTTGCGATGGAATAAGTAAATGTAACTGTCTCTCCATAGCACAAGCCCACAATATTAAATATCTCGGTGTCTATATTGACCGTAACCTAAACTGGTATCCCCAAATTGACATGCTCACAATTCGAATCAGACGCCTCATACATTTATTCAAAAGCCTTAGACAATCCGCGGACACTGAAACACTAAACTCAGTCTATACCGCTCTCTGTGCATCGGTTCTATCCTACTGCGTTCCTGTTTGGGGTTGTGCTGCAAAGACCTCTTTCATTAAGATCGAGAGGGCCCAAAGATCTGTGCTCAAAGTCATACACTTCAAAAAATATAGATTCCCAACTAAAGAATTATATTCAATATCTAAAGTGTTGACAGTGAGACAACTTTTTGCACTTCGAGTAATCCTACGCAAACATATGCAGATACCACAACCAGACCCCTCAAGGAGGAGCACTAATAGGGTCTGTCCCATCCTTTCGCACAAAACCAAATTTTCATCTCGACAATTTAATATCTCTGGCTCAATACTTTACAATAGTATAAATAACGTATTAAATATTTACAAATGTAGTAAATTCGAAGTAAAGAATAAAGTAAGTAAATGGTTGCAAACTCTTAACTATGATGAAACAGAAAAACTTCTACCGAACAGCAAATGATCAAAACTCCTCCACACACACACACACACACACACACACACACACACACACGCACACACACACACAAACACACTCACACAAACATACACACACGCGCACACACACACACACACACACACACACTACATACATTTTGTTCTTAATGAGAATTTTATTACCACGAAGTGCTTTCTTTTGATTGGTTCTAAACTATACTCAAATAGCTCTCACGTGTGGAACACTGGCTTTCCAAGATACAGGCCTTTGCCTAGTTTGGAGATCAGGGTTTAACAATTAATTGTGCAATAGTTATTAGCAACCTACTTTAAGTGCTTATATTAATTTGACTTCGTGTACAATCCTTTTACTTAAATAAAAATTTATTATTATTATTTTTATTTTCAAAAGATTGTTTTTCTCAGCTCTAGGCTGGTATTAACTACATTTACGGGTTATACACCAAGTAAATGTAGCAAGAGTTGTAGAGAATATTTAATTAGTTAGCGGAGGGCTACTTTCAGGGTCTAGTTGCATGAACTTTCTCACTATTCTACATGTATTAAGTATTGCTGCTTTTTGTAAAGTTGTGTAAACGTATGATTCTATACCTAATAATTTTAAGCTATGGTGTAGGTGTTTTGGGATGACGCCTGTTGTGGATAGGACTATTGGAACTACATACACTTTCTCCTGTCTCCATAGTCGAGTAACTTCGTCTTTTAGGTCTGCATATTTTGTTATTTTTTCCGTGATGGTCTTCTGCAAATTGTGTGTGTTAGGGATTGAGATGTCTATGAGATATGTAGTTTTGCTTATTTTATCTGTTAATGTGATGTCAGGCCTATTATAGTGGATAGTGCGATCTGTGAGTATGGCGCGGTCGTAGTATAATTTGTGTGTTGTATTTTCAAGTACTATCTGTGGTGTATATTTGTAGTACGGGGTGTGTGTGTCTTGTACAAGTTTGTGTTTGTGTGCCAGGTTTTGGTGAATGATGTTTGCGATTTGATTATGTCTGTGTGTGTAGTCAGTCTGTGTTAGCGTTGTGCATGCTCCGGTTATGTGTTGTATGGTTTCCGATTGGGTGTGACATCTGCGGCATTTGTCGTTTGTGAGTGTTGGATCTTTTGTTATATATTTTCGGTAGTTTTTAGTATTTAGGATTTGGTCCTGGATTGCAATAATAAAACCTTCAGTTTCTGGGAACAAACTGCCTACTTTTAGCCATGTGTTTGATGCAGGTGTGTCTATGTGTGTTTGTTCTAAGTCACGAGGATGTCGTCCATGAAGTACTTTTTTCTTCCAGTTATTCATCAGTTGTGCTTGAGGGTCGTTGCCGTTAATATTTTGTGTGTCAGGTGGTTCGTGTAGGTTTAGCGGAGTGTAGTTGTGGTCATTTTGGACGATTGTGTTGTGTATATTGCTTGTATGTGATTTGGTGTGAAAGAATGTTTGTAAGCTATGTATTTGTTTTTGCCAAAGGTAATAAATGTTTATCATACCCCTACCTCCTTGCTGTCTCTTGATAGTCAGTCTTTCTATTGCAGATTTAGGGTGTAAATGGTTATGTTTTGTTAGTGTTGTGCGTGTAGTTCGTTCTATGGCTTCTATATCGGTCTTGGACCATTTTATAACTCCAAATGAGTATGTCAGAATAGGGATGGCGTAAGTGTTTATGGCTTTAATTAAATTTTTGCCAGATAATTGCGATTTGCATATTTTATTTAGGCGGTTTTTGTATTCAGTACTTAATGTCTGTTTAGTTATAGAATGGTCCAAGCCCTTTAACTGTTTGTATCCGAGATATTTGTATAGGTCGTTTGTTTCCATTGCTGTTATAGTGTTATTGTCGTTTATTGTATAGTTACCTGGTTGTATTTTTCGTTTTACTATGTGTAGTGTTTTACATTTCTCTATGCCAAATTCCATGTTGATATCGTTGCTGAATATTGCTGTGATGTCTACTAACTTCTTCATGTCTTTGTCTGTCTTTGCGTATAATCTTATGTCGTCCATATAAATCAGGTGTGATATGCGTGTATCTGTTGGGGTGTTTCTGAAGTTGTATCCAGCTCGGCTGTTGTTCAGTAGATGTGACAAGGGGTTGAGGGCGAGACAAAACCACATGGGACTCAAGGAATCGCCTTGATAGATACCTTTCTTAATGGAGATGGTGCGTGTTGTTACTATTTTATTACCAGCATTTAATTGAAGAGTAGTTTTCCATTGAGTCATTATATTACGTAAAAAGTGAGTTATTTTTGGGTCTACTTTATAAATTTCTAATATTTGTAGCAGCCAGGAATGAGGTACGCTATCAAAAGCTTTTTTGTAGTCAATATATGTACAGTGTAGGTTTCTATTTTTACTAGTCGCGTGTTTGTGGATGGTGGAGTCAATAATCAGCTGCTCCTTGCATCCCATGTGGCCTCGCCTGCATCCTTTTTGTTCCTCTGATATGATTTTGTTGTGTTCTATATGACTATTGATTTTTCTAGTTATTGCTGATGTTAATATTTTGTATATGGTGGGTAAGCATGTGATTGGTCTGTATTGTGATGGATGTGAGGAATGAGTTGTTTTGGGCAGCATATATGTTATACCGGTAGCTATAAACTCTGGTATATTTTGTTTGCCTAATATAATTTCTGTTAAGTTTTTTGCTATGTAAGTGTGTAGGGACGTTAATTTTTTGTACCAGTAGTTATGTATTTTGTCTATCCCAGGTGATTTCCAATTGTGTAGTTTCGCTGTTATATTAGTTATGTCGGTTTCTGTGATCTCCTCAAATGTCATCTCTTCTATTGTATCCCATTTCTTTCTTTCTGTTTCTATCCAGTCTGCTTTATCATTATGTTGTTTATGTTCTTCCCATATGCTACCCCAAAACGTCTCTAGTTGTGTCTGTGTTGGTATGGATGTGTCTGTGTGAGTCTCTGTGTGTTGCGTGTGATTGTGTAGGTTCCTGTAAAATCTTTTTTCATTTGTTGCAAATAAAATATTGTCATTCTTTCGTTTTTGTGCTTTCTTATACCTTCTAAGTCTTTGTACCTTTAGTGCCAGTTTCTGTTTCAATGTATCTAGGTATTCTTCTGGTTTTTTGTTATCTGCTTCGTGTCTTGTGTGTGTAATCCTGCTCTTAAATATCTCTTCCACTCTTTTCACTACTTTACGAGATCTATTATTATTTATATATTGGGTGAGTCTACCACAATCTGCCCTGAGCTGTTCTATATCTCTTTCTAGTCTAGCTTGCCATGGAGGTTTGTTAATGTCGGTTTTCTTACTGCGTGGTGTGTGTTCTGTTATCTTGTAGTTTAGCTCTTCGGAGATGACTACAGCAGTGCAGTAAACAAGGGTATGAATATCTATTAGTTGTGTGTCATCAGAAAGAAATCTATTTAGTATGTCGCAGTTAAATAGATGCACTAACTGTGAGAGTTTTTTACTGTATTTTAACTTTGTTAATTTCGGTCTACTACATGGGTTCATTCCGGTGTATTTGGCTATTGCAGTGTGAAATTTATTAAGAATGACTTGAGTGTTCGGTTCAGTTATTGTGTCGGGGTCAACTAAAACATCTATATTATTTTCTACAGTTAATGTTATAGTCTCAGTCTGAGTGGACGAGTGGGATGTGTGTGATTGTGTGTATAGTGGATGTGTGTCTTGTGAGTGTGGTTGTGCATCATCTTCGGTGTGGTCGTGCGATGGTATGACAACCGTAATGTTTGAACCATGTTCTAGATCTACATCATTTAACTGTGTTTGTACTTCGTCTTTCAATCGGGTTAGTTCTTGATCACTTAGATATTTATTTCTAATAATGGCCCGTCTTTGATCGGATACACGTTGTTCGCTGACTTTAACAGTGGGATATTGTCTTTGGAAAAGTTCATGCAACTGTTTTCTATAAGTGGTCATGTCTGTCTCTAATCTAGTGATATAGTAGTAGGTGCGCATGATGAATAGGTTAACATCTTTGGTCCAACTCATGCGCACCCTAGGTTTCCCAGCCTTAGTGGACGCAGGCAAAAAGGCATTCACCTCCTGCGCAACATCTAAGTCGGGCGTGGGTGCTCTGCGAGAGCCCACGGACGATATTGGTGATGGGATATACGATGCTGTTGATGGACTGTATGGCTCTACTGCTGAATTTGAACTAATATCGTCACAGTCGGTCAGTCTGTCATCTGTCTGGTCTGGTACTGAGTCTTGTTCCGCAACAGTTCTCAACTGGGCAGAATTTTGCGATACGGTGTCCCCCCCAGAATACGTGGGACTGCCTGAGCTAACAAGCTCAGAGCGGGATTCTCCGTCGTGGTTAGCTTCGGTACCCGCCTGGGGTAGATATCTACCGTTTCTTAAGCGCATCGCATTTTTCTGTTTACTATAGCTCCGTTAGCCATTGGTAAGTTATAGCTAAATACATAGCTGCCAATGTCCGCCCCTCACGTGATCACAGATGTTCGGATCGGACGTGGAGTTAGGTTTGTGAGGGGCTTATTATTATTATTATTATTATTATTATTATTTGGCACATAGATCGATTATGGTATAGATTAGAAAATTGGACAGTTCCTAAGGGAATAGCGATAAATGACTTACGCAACGAATGCGGTCAGATTATCAACACCTCAAATAAGTTTTCGGTAGGTCTGTATAAAAATTTAAACCGTTTGTAACTCAAGAATCACTGAAGTCTACGTAGTTATGATAGTTTCCCTATTAAATTCATTATAATGTGCTTTAATTTGAGATATTTTGTAGATTTTTAGCTTTCGTAGTTTTGGCTGCAGGGGGGGGACACGACTCTTACAAAAATTTGCTCCTTAATATTTTATAAACGGATACCTTAATCAAAAAATTGTTGGCACGAACCCGCAATATTTTTAAAAGACCTATCCAACGACATCCCACACTATGGGGCAGACCAGAAAAAAATACATCCCCACGTTACGTGCAGGGGAGTTACAATAAAAAAAAAATGTTTTTAAGATTTTATTTTACCACTTTTTGGCGTAACTAATATGTACATTCATGCCAAATTACAGCTTTCTAGTACTAAGAGTCTCTGAGCTCGGCTGCGGACGGACGGACATGGCGAAATTATAAGGGTTCCTAGTTTGACAACGGAACCCTAAAAACACCTTAGATTTCGCACATCCTAATAACGTTCCCTGTAGATTTCCTAATATATATTAAACTTATTTCGTGTGACAACCCTCGTAGATGTCGAGTTGAATCAGTTCGTCCAAGTTATTGCACGCGATAGGTAAAGATAATTAGGGCTACCAAAGGTCACCTTTCGTCGTCTAGACTCGGTAAAAACAAGGTCAAGTGCGAGTTGGTTTTGCGTAGGGACGTCTTTTTAGGGTTAAAATTAGTGCATTTCCTTCTAAAACTGCACTCTTCAGCAAGAGTATACTGGGAATGGCACACAGAATATACAATAAGCTGCCAATAGAACTGGTGACTATTGATAATGACAAACGGTTCAAAAGCTCACTATTTAAGTTCCTCGGAAGTAAGACCTATTATTCGATAAATGATTACCTAACTGACATAAACTAATTATATAAATATAAATTTTGAATTATTATTATTATTGTAAATTTTATATTTTAATTTGTAAATTTGATATGTGATGACATACCTAAAAATTTTTTTGTATATGAGCATGCAGCATACTATAAGGCCCGCTATTAGTACGCCGTCAGGCAAAGCATAGTGAAACGAATTAATCTATAAGTACTTAAGACCTTTGTAAACCTATAAATATATTGACAAATTAATAACTTACTTACTTTACTCCGCTGTCCGTCTGCCCGTCTGTCTGTCACGGCTGTATCTCATGAACCGTTATAGATAAACAGTTGACATTTTCACAGAAGATGTAATTCTGTTTGACGACGCGCTGGCCTAGTTGGTAGTGACCCTGCCTACGTAGCTAGCGGCAAATCCCGGTAAGGGCAGATATTTGTGTGATGAGCGCGAATATTTGTTCCTGAGTCATGGATGTTTTCTATGTATTTAAGTATATATTTCTCTATATAATTATTTATTTCGTTGTCTAGTACCCATAGTACAAGCCTAGAGCTTAGTTTGGGACTAGGTCAATTGGTGTGACATTGTCCCCTGATATTATTATTATTATATTATTTTTGTTGCCGCTGTAACAACAAATACTGAAAACAGAATAAAATAAATATTTAAAAATAAAATAAATTAACTCATTCTAAGTAATTAAGTGGTCTCTGACTACCCCTCTGGGAAAGAGGCGTGATTTAATGTATGTATGTAAGTAATTACGATATGTACAAATGTCCCCTAGGACACTGCCACCGGGAATAATTATGTAGTAGTTATTGTGAAAAACTAGGTTTGTACGTTTCTGTTTTTTTATTATTTCAGAAAAGGAAAACGTACAGAGACCTATTTTTCTCATAATATCTACAACATAATTTAAAAATGGCAAAAATTGGACTAGGTCTAAAGGGAGAGAAACGTTGTCCCACTTTGTATAGAATTTGTTCACAATCCTCTTAAACTTAAGATTTACAATTTTTTACAAACAAACCGATCATGTCAAAACAAAGAAATTAAACTATACACCTACTACAGTTTTTTTTTTCGGAATCTGTTCAATAAATCAAAGTAAATATTTCAGTGGTCATTGTGACTGTTAGGGACCCTACAAACAGGAAAAGGGGCACCAAGGACGGGTTTACAAAATCTCTATTCTTAATTTGATTCCAATCTGTTCATCTTTTTCAGCAAGCTCGCATAAAAACTTTCGCATTTGTAATATTAGTCTGAATTACGATACATACACCAAGAATTCTTTAAAATATGCCCCGAACGGGCATCAAAGCCGTTAACCCTTTCGGAGTCAAACGTTACGATCCCCAGGTGTCCCGAGGGCCGTCCTATCATTTCTGGCAGACGAGGGGTTAAGCGTGACGGCCACTAGTTGATTTAGAACGTTAGTTCGAATCAAGCTGGGATTTAGAGCAAGGAGCCTCATATTGTTTAAGAGGAAGTGATATAAAGAAGAAAGGATGGCATTTTCTACGTTGATAACCCTAGTCGTTTAAATTTACCATGTATTTCTCTATATTAGTGTGTTTATCGTCTATAGTACTGGGCACATAAGAAGTCAAATTTGACACATTGCACAACTTTGAAGTTTGCGAATATTGACACAGTTGACCCGTTTTTCGACAAGTTTCACTAATTAATTAATTTTAGAATAATATATATTATTTGCTAAAGACCTGTTTGTCTGATTTAATAAACGTGTAAACGTTTATTAAATCAGACAAACAGCCTAGCATTTGAATTAATTTGATTTAAAATAGTACAGCTTTACATTAATATAGTTGGTATTAATTTATCAGAGTTACTCACGCTTGCCCCGCTCTATGTTAAAAAACCATCTTCTTAAAAAAATATACAACCAACCGTCTAACATAGTGTTTAGTCTTAGTATCCGAAATGGTTTTAGACATTGCCCTTTTTATTGTTTGTATGGGTGACATATGGCAGTCTTTTTGTCCTCCATATCATCGGTGAAACTGCGAAACCACGTAAGTAACATTTTAAATAAGAAGCAAAATGCACTTTTTTAATAACACAGTAAGGTTTATTTCGCCCTATCATAAATTTGTTAGTTACGCGGTTTTGCAGTATCACCGACGATAATGATATTTAGTGAGAGAGTTTAAAAAAAAATTAATATTGTAAATTTTCATAGACATTGAGTAACATAAGTTATAATTATTATAATAGAAGTTTCAACGCCATTAATTATTATTTAATTGCGGTCGTTATGCCGAGTAAGGCTCTGGTCCCACCGCTATGAGCGGAAAGCGAGCACAGCCAGCGACCAACTATTAATATTTTCAACTCAATAGCTCTGAAAGCCCTTTTTGTTTGTTTGATAACTATTGAGAAAATCGCTTTTTATCCACATGTGAAGAAAGAGTTTTGACATTTGAAGGCAGGTTTAGTGATATTTGACAGCTAACAAAACGTAAAACGTTATAAGTGCTGAATTTTCAACATCACAATTAATTAATTGCATCGAGTAAAAAACAATAAATACAGTCTTACAACTTACTACTCGCTTCGCTCGTGGTCAATCATAGAATCCTTTCGCTAGCTCGTGTTTCAAATGAACACTCGCAGGTAAAATACGTTCACCCCTTGTATAACAAATAACTATTGTCTCTTTTATTGAAACGCGATCTATATTTTTTGTTTCGACAAACTAGTGTAAAGAGTTTTCGTCGGCAGTGTGAACAGCCAGCGATCAACTATTAATATACGTGTCTCTTTTATTGACACGTGATCTATATCTTTTGTTCGTGTCTTAAGCGAGAAAATAGTCTATAGCTAATCGCTTCCTCGCCCTTGGTGCGACCAGTGCCTAACCGACAAATTATACATGTATCAATCATATATTATAGATAAACGGAATAAATGGGCAATTTATTTTCATATTAAATGCACTCTGTTGCGATTAATTGACCGACATTAACCAATTGATCAATATTTTCAATATTCAGAAACCGCATGTTTTTGCAATAATAAATAGGTATATGTCAAGATTGACTTCTTATCTGCCTTTTACAGTCACCACACGGGATTGTTGACTTCATAATTTAGCCGTGTAATGCAAATCGGGCATACTCGTGTGACATCGTCGTGAACGACTGATAACGAATGATCACATACTAATTATGTTAAAAATTCTGTTGTTAATAGAGTTTGCAAAATGTATAATGCCAGTTTTTCTGAAGTTGATATATTTAACTCATTTCTTCAAGAGTTCACGGTCCAAGTTAGTGCGAAAAATGATACTTAGTTATGATATTTCGCGTAACGCATCTTCATTTTTAGTTTTGTTTTTATTTTCATTTTAGTTTTTCTGCCTTTAAAGGTATCCTTTAGTCTTTTTCAAAGGAATGTCACATTTTCAAGTAATTAATATTATATTGCTCGGTTAGTATGTGTAATATTTAACTGTGGTATCTGTACTGGTTCATGTATAATTTAAGTTTTTTATTGTATTAGCCATATTGTACCGTTTGTACCCTAATAAACATTAAAACATTAAGCCATCAAAGAATTGAATTGAATTGAACGAATGATGAGATGTCTTTATTCATGTTACAGAAAGAGTATTCTTTGTCATTCGGTATTTCCATCAAATCAGCTTTAATAATCTGACACAACATCGGTAATTTGTTAAAATTATTACAGCCTGTGTCGCAATCGACAAGTAAAGCATATTTGACAGATAAATTAAGCCCTTTCTCTTTCTTACATTTGTAAATACGAGGGTGCATTGAAAAGTTCTGAGCCTAAGGTTGAATATAATAAAAAAAAAACAAATAAATACTGGCAGGTCAAAGTGCCATATTTAGTCGCCATTATGCACTATCTTTTGTTTTTTTCCTGTCACAATTTTGCATTTTATGCTGGAACTGCTACATAAGGTCACTGATTTTTCAAGTAATGGATAAAATTGAGCACCGTTCTGTCATAAAATGTTTGCAAAATAAGGGGTTAACACCAAAACAAATATTTGAAGATATGAATCAAACATAAGGGCAATCTGCTCCATCGTATGCTACCATAAAAAGATGGGTAGCTGGTTTCAAACGTGGCCGGGAGACTGTTCAAGACGAGCCTAGGAGTGGGCGGCCGTTGACGGCTACTACGGACGAAAATGTCAATAATATATTAGATGCGATAATGAAGGATAGGCGATTGAAGATTGTGGAGATAGCGGAAGCAATGGGTATTTCTTATGAGCGGGCACAGAACATCATCACCGATGTTCTTGGATTTTCTAAGGTGTCAACCAGGTGGGTGCCTAGACTGCTTTCAGTCGAGAACAAACGAGTACGTGTTACAATTTCCCAAGATTGTTTATGTATGTTTCAACGTGACTTCGACAATTTTTTCAATCGTTTTATAACTATGGACGAGACATAGGTCCACCACAGTACACCAGAATCGAAAGAACAAAAAAAGCCAAGGTCATTTTGTCAGCTAATAAGGTAATGGCCTCAGTTTTCTGGGATTGCAGGGGGGTTATCATGAATATCATGATAGACTATCTCGAAAAGGGCAAAGCAATAAATTCGGACTACTATTGTGCTCTTTTACGTCGTCTGCGTGAGGAAATTAAAATAAAGAGACCTGGAATGCTGTCGAAAAAAGTACTGTTTCACCAAGACAACGCTCGCGTTCACACTTCGGCGAAATCAATGGCACAAATATATGATTGTGGATTTGTAGTGCTGCCGCATGACCCTTACTCGCCGGATCTAGCTCCTCTCGATTATCATCTCTTCCCAAACCTCAAAAAACACTTGGGAGGACAAATATTTTCGACAAATATGGAGGTACAAGAAGCAGTAGACTCATATTTTAACGACCTCAGCGATTCTTTTTTTTTTGATGGGATAATGAAGTCGGAGGCGAGGTAGACTAAGTGCATTGACCTTCATGGAGAATATGTCGAAAAATAAAATTGTTATAAAAAGTGAGCCCGTTACTTTTTTTTACCAGGCTCAGAACTTTTCAATCCACCCTCGTAGACAAGGAGAGTGACAAATTTAAATGGCAGACAAATTTACTCGTCGATTGTGAAACAGGCCGTAAGACTTGTAAACAACAAACAATGGATTTCGAGTTTTCCGAATGTCGGTAATTGATAACAAAAGTGAAATAAGAAAGGGCTACTTATACAAGAAACTTTTTTTTTAACGTATTTGAATTTTTGTAGTATCGTATAAACGGTAATACATAGATACTCGTACAAGCTTCAAATCATCATCATCATCATCATGTCAGCTGAAAGACATCCACTGCTCGACATAGGCCTCCCCAAGACTCTCCACTTAGACCGGTCTTGTGCTTTTCGCATCCACCGTGTTCCCGCGATATTCTCAAGGTCGTCACTCCATCTTGTTGGAGGCCTACCTACAGCTCGTCTCCCGGTCCGCGGACGCCACTCAAGAACCTTCTGACCCCATCGGCCATCAGTCCTGCTAGCGATGTGCCCCGCCCACTGCCATTTCAGTTTAGCTATTCTTCGGGCTACGTCGGTAACAGTAGTTCTACTGCGGATATCATCATTTCTGATTTTATCACGCAGAGAAACACCGAGCATAGCCCTCTCCATAGCCCTCTGAGTGACCTTGAGCTTTCTTATGAGGCCCATTGTTAGCGCCCACGGCTCAGATCCGTAAATCATCACTGGCAACACACTGGTCAAAGATATTTTGTTTCTGAAGTGTAATTTTTCTTTTTTTAGTCGTAGTACTGCCATAGTACATAAATGGTGAGTACATCACTCACCTTCGATCCGCTGACGATATCGTAGTCATGGCTGAGACCATGGAGGACCTCAGTGCAATGCTCGCTGACCTCAGTAGAGTTTCGGACCGAGTTGGCTTGAGAATGAACATGGACAAGACGAAAGTCATGTCCAATGTCCATGTCGCGCCAACTCCTGTGATAGTCGGAGGCTCTGCGCTCGAAGTTGTTGACGATTATATTTACCTCGGACAAACGGTCCAGTTAGGTAGGTCCAACTTTGACAAAGAGGTCACTCATCGAATCCGACTCGGCTGGGCAGCGTTCGGGAAGCTTCGCAGCACCTTTTCGTCCAAATTACCGCAGTGTTTGAACACTGAAAGCTTCCCGAACGCTGCCCAGCTGAGCTCCAAATATGGTATTATAGTAAATTTACTTGTGGGAGGACCTTGTGCAGGGTCCGTCCGGGTTGGTACCACCATCTTATCCATTAACCTACAACCAAGCAGCAGTGTTCGCATTGTTGTGTTCCGGTTTGGGGATAAGACAGCCGGTGAAATTACTAGCATAGAGGCATTCCATCTTCGTCCTCAGGGTTGGCAACGCATTTGTAGTCTCAGGATTGCGGTCTTGTGAATGCGAATGTCTATGGGTCACAGTTTCCACTTACCATCAGGTGGCCTGTGCGCTCGTTTGCCATCCTATGATATAAAAAAAAAAAAATAACCTGAAGAAAAACGACAAATACAAAAAAATGGCCAAGTGCTAGTTGGGCTCGCGCCTGATTCGATTCGAAATTTAATTCAAATCGGAATATAATAATACCTACTATGCGTATTACGGAACCCCTGATGCGCGAGTCCGATTCACAATTTACCAGTTTTTTTTTAATGTTGGACTGAATCGAATCATTTTAGGCACTCGAACAAAAAGAAGTAATTCTAAAAGCGGCATTTCTTATTATGTCACACCTTAGAGGCTATAACTGAAGGCCCGGGCCGCCCTAGCTTATTACGGTGGGTATCAGAGATCGCTGTCACCTATAATAAAAACGGATTCGGGTGGGCTTCTGAAGGTTTGGTGGTGTTATTCCTTCAATTTACGGTCCTGGGGGCTATTATGACATCGCTATGCAGTTCATTTTAAGGCGAGCGTAAAGTTTACCCTGAGAGAAAAGGACAGAACTATGCAAGTGATATAGCTACATACATATCTTCACGCCTTCATTCCCAGAGTGGGGTAGGCAGAGCTACAGAATTACCAACAACTCTAACGACTTGTTGATAACTCTGAAACCACAATTTGCACAATTGTTTTTGATAGGTATATCTCTGCATAGTTATGTCGAAATAACCCCCCTGTACTTTATTTGAGTTGCAATTTGAACTACAGTTTTTTTTATGGAGTGGAGAAAGCAAACTAGCACAGGCACACGGACGCAGTTCTGCAAACGGGAACCAACCCACAAACATTTTGCAAACTGGAACCAACCCACAGTATTCAGCATTACAGTTGACATTTTATTGCTAAATCTATGTGGGTTGGTTCCCGTTTGCAGAACTGCGTCTACTTGATGGTGAGTGGAATCTGACATGTATAGACTGCAATCTCGAGACTGCAATCCTGACAGAAAATGCGTTGCAAACCCTAAAG
The DNA here is from genome assembly GCA_927399475.2 of Acleris emargana. Lineage (NCBI taxonomy): Eukaryota > Metazoa > Arthropoda > Insecta > Lepidoptera > Tortricidae > Acleris > Acleris emargana. The sequence continues at coordinate 6,593,039 of OV656858.1, forward strand.
AGGTAAGATGGATTGTCTCTATTGAAAATAAACAAAGCACAATGCATATTTTTAACAAATTTACTAGTCATAATTCACTTTACACGTTTAATACATTCAGGAATTAAAACAGTTTATAATTATGTACATCTGCATACATACATTAAATCACGCCTGTTTCTCAGAGGGGTAGATATTTAAAAAAACGAATACGATCCTTTTTTTTGTAGAAACAAAACCTTTTTCTACCCAAGTAATAACAGGGGTGGTAACAAAAAAAAAATTGCCAACGGCTGTACCTTTTGTTACACATTGAAAAATTTATCAGTTACAATTTTGCATTCACTTGCATTTTTACCGGAGTATAGGTAATTAACAATTAAATATTGTACAAAAATATTGGAGGAAAAAGGAAATGTTAACGCTTTTAATGCCACGAAGCAGCAATTTTATGTAGGTTTAATATGCCAGTTATGTCACGGGCACTGATTGTATAAATTCATCTGCAATGTGGAACGAACTGAAAATCTGGCGGCCTTTGTGACGTGTATTTCGACAATTTCACAGTCATCAGTGGTAATTAACATAGCACTTCGCGAGTGTTACGATTGTTCGAACATTTCGTTATTTTTAAATAGCTTTTCCCGCGACTTCGTTTGAGCAGAAGTGGTTTATCGTTACTTCATAAACTATCTCTATACCAAAAACAAAGATCGCTTGAGGTGTTGAAATTTAAAAGCGAAATAATTAAACATACTTTTTTAACTAAAATTCTATAGAACATTACTGCTTAGGCGCGGAAAGTAAGGGAATTCCTGACGAGGTGGTAAGCAGGCCGAGCAATAGCGAGGCCAGCTAAAATACGAGTCAGGAAATCCTCGTTTCCGCCAAGGCATATACGAGTATAATGCTTTTCTCAAACAATGCGAGAAAATTATACAAATATATGATCATAAGTATTTTTAAAACCCTTTGATTTTGGAGAGAATGTTAGTTTTAGTTAAGATAGTTCCACGCACGACGAGCCGCCGCCGTCGCCAGCACCGCAGAGCACCGCCGCCGCACCACACGCCCCCACCCACAAGTGGGGTGTACGGGATTTTTTTATTGTCAAGTCAATTTTATTTATACGCAAATTTGCTCTCTAGAACTTTTAAAAAACAACATGACATGGACGGAAAGTGTTTTCATATGGTTTTTTTACTCCTAACAGTAAAATGAGGCACTTTTACAAGTTTTACATCGTACGTGCCTTATAAGTAGCTCTCTACACAAGACCTTGTCGCTTTACGCCTTTAACAGATAGTGCAGTAGTTCAAACAAGACGTTAGAGTGACAAAGGAATAAACTGTGCACGAACTTATACCACAGATCATAGGTACAGTCAAGGAAATTGATTCGCAGACCATTTTGGACTATTTTAAAGTGACACTGTAAATAAACTTACGTTTTGATTGATTACGTCACAATGACATGGTCAAAAATGGTCTATGTATCAATGTGTAGACATTACAGATAAGGACAATATTATGGAATACAGGCCCAGTCTAACGATATTTTTTTTTAGGGTTCCGTACCCTGAGGGTAACTTAACGGAACCCTATTTGTACGTCTAGGTACGCTGTCCGTGGGTCCGTCGTAACTTTAGGTGTATCTGTTGATAGTAAGTTTTTTTTTCTTCAAAATATATGGATTTACCAACAAATAAAAATAGTTCAAAAACTGAGCAACAGTTCAGTTTAGATAAAGATAAAAAAAGACATTTATTCAGTAAGTAGGCCGCACGGGCACTTTTACATGTCAAGAATCTACCAGAGCTTTTTTTTTTTTTTATATAGCATGGGAAGGCAATCGAGCACACAGGCCACCTGATGGTAAGTGGAAACTGTGACCCATAGACATTCGCATTCACAAGACTGCAAATGCGTTGCCAACCCTGAGGACTAAGATGGAATGCCTCTATGCTAGTCATTTCACCGGCTGTCTTATCCCCAAACTGGAACACAACGATGTGAACACCGCTGCTTGGCGGTAGGTTAATGGATTAGATGGTGGTACCAACCCGGGCGGACCATGCACAAGGTCCTCCCACAAGTAAATTTACTATAATACCATACTTGGAGCTCAGCTGGGCAGCGTTCGGGAAGCTTTCAGTGTTCAAACACTGCGGTAATTTGGTTTGCTTCACAAGAGGAGACCACTGCTGAGAAGAAACGCCGCAAGAAACTCTCAGGAGGAGAGAAACGGATAAAGCTATGTCTTTATCTCTGTCCCTTTCTCTTAAACTAAATTAAACTGCTTTAGTACGTCATGTTAACCCCTGATATCTCTTAAACCACCTAACCGATTTCCATGAAAGCTAATAGAACCATCCTATATTTTTTAAACCATTCGTTTGTAAGCTGCGATGCCTTACATATTCACACATAAAACTTACAATATCCGCTTTTTCTGGGTTTAATCACCTCGTTTAAGCTAAATCGTCACCAGAATAGTGTAACGTCACATAGAAGCAAGAACTTTGTTAGGTAAGTAAGACACGCTGACACCAACTAAACTTGCTTTCCAAGCGCGATAACGGATAAGACCGGTATCAAGTATGTAATACCGGCACTGTGCAGCGTTGTTGGAAACAGGTATGAATTCCTTTAATAAGGTGCTTGCAAATTTCCTAACAACACCCCTAAAGACGAGCACGGGATTCTGTTGAAAACTTTGAGTAAGTATAGTGTGTTTACGGCTGTTTACACGGGCTTAGTACTTGTCACTGTATGTAAACATATTGAATAAGTGTTTAGTATTAGTGTAACCTCAAGTGCGACAAGTTTTTTTTTATGGCATTGGAAGGCAAATGGGCACACAGGCCACCTGATGGTAAGTGGAAACTGTGACCCATAGACATTCGCATTCACAAGACTGCAAATGCACTGGCAACCCTGAGGACTAAGATGGAATGCCTCTATGCTGACGAGCATTTTCATCATAACAATCACTATCTTAGAAGCGAGCAATTTTTTTCTAGTTGTTGCAGTTCTACATGCCTTGAAGATACTTGCAAAAGAAGAATTCCACATGCATTGGTGACATTTGAGAAAGGTCTTTGTCCAGCAAAGAGTCAGTGAGAGTACCTACTTACTTTTAGCTTATTTGAAAATGTGGGCGTCCAAATACATTTTTTTATATCTAACATGCAGACAAGGCTAGGTTACGTTCGGTTTGACTAAGCAAATAGAAAAGATAGGTAACAATAAGTGGTAAAACAGCAATGGAAAATGCGTTATGACTTGCGATAAATATGACGTCAAACACATTATGACTAATATTAATCGGAACCTGCTCGTGGCATTTTGACACTGACGAAATGAACCTAATTGCCTAATCTCCAGTTTAGCAAAAATATGTTTGCCAAATGTATCGTTTCCCAACTTTTTCATTTGCCTACCCAATATTTCAGGAATTATTTGAATGCCATTTCGTAGGAACCTATATGTTAGGTTAGATTAGTTTTTAAAATCCTGAAATATTTACGGTTACAGAAAACAAAGCGGGTTGGAAAATATTTCTCCGAAACAATGGTAACCTATCGAATTTAAATAAACGGCCCATACCATAGATTTTCAGGTTACCTGAAATCTATAACTTTTATCAATATTCGAAAATCAATAACGTCAGCATTATTTATTTTATCTAAGCTACCCTCATTATATTATGATCTAAATCGAATTACGATGCCATTTGTTAGCGACACTAATTACGAATGTTAGTTACGCCGCCGTCAGCAGAAATGCTCGACTAAATTAGGCACAGCACAATGCACGTGGAATGGATGACCTATGGAACGAAAGTGTTTTAAAATTGTAACCGTGTACCGGTAGTTGTAATAACAGTCATTATAGCTGCCTAGCAGTGACTTTACTGGAACTACGCAGATACCAAATTACCAAATTGAAATTGACTCCTGGAAAGTTTTTAAAAGGTGTTCTAAAAAAAACATGACAAGCAATTTTTTTTTTAATTATTTACTTAGTAAATAATTTTGTTGCTGCTAATGGATCAAGAGCTTAAACGCCGCATTATCTTTTCTAGGTCACAGCTAGTGCTAGACTTAAAAAGATGGCTACAAATAAACTGACGCCATTCCGACATTCCGCCCACTAGTCCAAAGCATGGTGTTCTTAATAGTTCCCGTTGTCAATTACAAGACCAAGAAATACTTATTTAAGATTTGGCCAGTTGCTTAAAATAAACTTTATACAATATACAGAAGCCCTCCTATTCCGTCAATGACTACCTAGATGACATTGACCTTTAATAAAAAAGTAACACATTATTCATCAACATAGAACTTCCACTCCATGTCTTCCCGTGGAAGTCGTAAGAGGTGACTAAGGGATTCCCTTAGTCACCTCTTGTAGTGTTTTTAGTCGATGGGCTTGTAACCTATCACTATTATACACTAGTAAACCTCTTAGCCTGATTGTGCAAAATGTGGTTACCGAATCAAAAACAAGTTTTTGGAGTTGTTGGTAATTCACTCTGGGAATGAAGGCGTGAGTATTTATTAACATTAACTTTTATTATTTATTTTTAATGCACCATTTTTAACAATGTAGAATCCTTACTGAATAAATAATTATGAATTATAGGTACAAACCACTATTACAATAACAAACAGAAAACACTCCTTAAACCAATATTCACAACAACGTTTGCTTAATACACAACAAAACTACAAGCACTTAATAACCATCTTTAAAGTTATAACTACCGCCAAGATAATATTAAACAACCGTAGCTTTCCACAACAAATTAATAAACTCGCTAACATTATTTCTACTAGCAATTTCGGAACCTCCCTCCATCGCCATTTTTCTCTGAAACATATTAATTTCAGGGCGTTTCGCGTTATAAAACCCTTCTTAAACCGCTGCTTGTATTTTTCATAGTAATTGCCTGAGAATGGGGGATGCTGTACATAATTTATCACTTTATTTTGTTGCTGGAGAATGCTGAGATATTTTTGACTTGTACGAAATATAATATGGCAGGAATTGTGATAAAAATCTTGTTGGAAAACGTCTTTTACTTCTTATTTAATATAAAAATGTGTGGTATATTTGACAACAGTTTTTTTTTCATGTGTTCTTAAATGGAATTACGATAATCGAATACTTCGCGGAGAAAGTCGCGGGTAGAGGAGAAATAAAAGGGTGCATTGAGACAAACCTCTAATAAGCGTCTTTTCTATCAGAATACCATTTAAACAAAAACCTGTCACAAATGTTTAACAGGTACTTTTTTAGGTGCCAATGTTATGTCTAGGTATTACGTAGAGCTGCAATTAAATTTGAGGAGTTCCGCACGAGAACCAACGTCACCAGCATAGCCCTAAATTGTTATAACTAAGTACCCTCTTTCGCATGATATAACTTGCTGAAGAGATGGCCAAAAGGGTCAAAGAATGGCATCAACATCACAACATTCACATTTCATTTCACTTTTTACTTTTAGACTAGTAATATTTTCATAATGATATTATTTCAAAAATCAACAACCTACCATTATGGCTTTAATTTAATACTACTACAATAGATCACGCCTGTTTCCCAGAGCGGTAGGTAGACACCACCTGTTACGATTCTGACAAATCTCTTTCGCTTCTTCCACATTCACACATCGAGTCATGCATGCACATTGCACGTCGGTATGAGATACTTAAGATTCGGCCCTTTTCCAGTATTTCTCCTTTCTTCATTTGAAAAAGCACACCTAAAGCGGCGTCTTCCAACCCTTCCACTCACTTTCGCTCTGTATATCTCTTTCGTCAATCTTCTTTCATTCATCCTTTCCAAATGACTGAACCATTATATCCTCATTCATATGAATGAACGTCTATTGACCATACTGATATCGATCCATAATCCTACTAAATTTCATACTTCATCACTTTAAATCTTTATTACCAATCAACCCGTTTATCAACCCATTTCACAGCTGACCATAAATCGCTTAATATCGGTTTAAATCACGAAATATCGTAGTAACGTGGCCCCGACAGGTGCCATGCAACAGGCACAATAGATTTCCAGTACCTAATCGTATGAATAATGGTTTAATATTCGATGCGGAGTAAATTTAATACCATTGAAATTCGAGTCCCGACGACCAGTTTAGTAATTTGAAAATGTAAAGCAAAAAAGCAACTATTTAGTGAAAGCTTTGAGAAACTTCAAAGGAAAAATAACGTTTTGAAGTTCCACTTTCGGTATAGGTATGCCAACAGGAAAACGTTTTTTACTGATTATGACGAAGAAAATAGCGTTGGAAAAATTATTATATTCAGCAGTGGGTGAAACTAGGTACTTACCTTTATATTTTTGCAACGTCCGTTCGTATGTCTGTCTCTTTGTATCATCATCATCATGTCTCTCCAAGGCTCTTCACTAAGACCGGTCTTGTGCTTTTCGCATCCACCGCTTTCCCGCGATCCTTACAAGGTCGTCACTCCATCTTGTTGGAGGCTACAGCTCGTCTCCCGGTCCGCGGACGCCACTCAAGAACCTTCTGACCCCATCAGCCATCAGTCCTGCGAACGATGTGCCCCGCCCACTGCCATTTAAGTTTCGCTATTCTTCGGGCTATGTCGGTAACCTTAGTTCTACTGCGGATATCATCATTTCTGATTCTATCACGCAGAGAAACCCCGAGCGTAGCCCTCTCCATAGCTCTCTTTGTATGACAATACTGAATTTTTGTATAATTGCAGTGCACACAGCCCAATAAATAGTTCAAACCTTGTGGTTTTTGGAAAGAGTTTTATTTAAATGTAATAAAGGTAATCCACACCATTAGCACGTTGAATGTAGCTAGCTAAGCTTCATATTTTGTTTAGAGCTACGTATTTTTTTCTTTTTTTCCGTAGTTATTCTCAAAAATGAAAGGTTACCAAAATAACTTAGAAATAACCTTAGAATAAAACTAATAAAGGAATACATCATTAATCAACCGTTAATTAAAATGTATTGCCAGCTTATTTCACGTTTTTTTCTTTTTTGTTGGGAAATATTATCGGTAGCAAAATGTAATACGAAGAACTTAAGTACTTTGCTGATAACATCAAGTAGTTTTTTAAGATGCTTTATTAACTTGAGAGTTTAATATTCCTTGTAAACTTAATATCTATCGAAAAGTAAGTTTTGAGACAAGATGTTGAAGTTTTGAATATCTTAGTTTAATATTATTATAAAATGCAAAAGCTGATAATACAGTAACGAATCTTTTTAAACTAATTTCGGAATACTGACATATTCTTGATAGTTAACATAAAGGTTATGAATCATCACAGCAAAATACGACTCGTTAAGAAATAAAAATGAAATTTATTATTACATCTAACTTTTTAACTTGAGTTTACTCAAATTTTCGGGTACCTACCTATTATTTCATCGAAACACCTTAAAACGAAAGTATCATATAGTTGAATTTTAATCTCATCTAATAGGCATTTTTCGCCGCATTTGTTTTTTTTGGTAGTCACAACCTTACCTTACTTACGTAGTAGGTACTTTAAGATACCTTGAAAACATCATGTTTTTCGAAGAAAATAACTTTCCATCAAATTAAATCCGATGAAGTGATACAATCGATAAAGTGAAATTCGATAAAATGATGAGTAACGAGTATTTTAATTTTCACTTGTTCAGTCACCAGCAATAATATAATGGTGACCTATCAAAAATCAATTGCCAGATTGGGACGTACCTAGTAATACATATTTGAGAGCGCTAGGATTTTCGCAAATATCTGATGCCATCATACCTGCCGACGTACCTGTAGACGAATCCACCCACTTCATCTCCATCACCTTGTGCCAACATGCTTAACATTACAACATATTTTTTGGTTTATATTAAACATTATTACTCTTCTTACGACATCCACGGGAAGATATGGAGTGGCACTATTCTAACCCGGCAACCACACGGCGCCCCGGCAACCACACGGCGAATAAGGAAATAAGGGAATATAGGCTTTTAGTAGGTACTGTTAGGCGATGGGCTTGCAACCTGTCACTAATACGCTGGTTAACATCTTAGCCTATTTTTGCAGTGTGGTTACTGAATTATCAACAGGTTTTTAGAGTTGTAGGTAATTCTGTAGCTCTGTCTACCCCACTCTGGGAATACAGGCGTGAAGTTATGTGTGTGTGATTATTACTCTTATTCTTATTCAGTTATCAACGTAAGGGGTTAGTCCAGCGACCTCTAGCCAAGATGCATTACGCTAACTAGCGTTTCAATTCGTTTCGTTTTTAAACCAATCGCGTCACTGGTCGATCACGTGACTCTTTGTATCACGTCATCTACCAGTGACGTGATTGGTTGAAATCGAAAAAATGTAAGATTGACGTAAGCTGATGAGATGACAGATTGCGTCAACCGCTTGTCACCTCATACATTTTTAATCGAATAAAATACAAAAAGCTTAGCCGCGTTTGCATATTATTTGTAATACTTATTATTATATTTCGTGCTCTAACTAGATTCGTCAATCAAAAACTACCTAACTACCAGCTCGATATCCGACTTAGCTAAGTCATTTTCAGGCAGTTTCCTTGGAAGTTTACGTCGTTTGTGATGTTTTAATAAATTTGGTGCCCGTGAACATTATTTATATTGAGTTTTGACACGTTTTGGCGTCACAGGCCGCACTTATTACGTGCCAAGCTCTGAGTAACGTGTGTTTAATTATTTATGTATGTTTTGTAAACTCTTTATAGCAATTGTAAGACATTTTAAACATAAAACTTCCGTGAGACTCAGACCATATTGAAGAGATCACAACGGACAAATTACAAGACAAGTTTACATCAATATAGATTTATCTCGGATCTCTTCTAGTTGACCTTGAAGTAAAATAAGCAAGCATTATGTAATAGGTACGAAAAATTAACAAAATCACTGATAATAAGAAATATGTTATTCGTTATTTTTGAGAAGTCTAAAAAAATAATTCTGAGTAAGGCGTAATAAAGGTTTTTAACGCGGGATTTAATGAAAAAAAAAAATTGTTAGATAACGGATTCAAGAAGTCTAGTCCTATCAAATAACAATAAATAAAAAGAGTGAAAAAGTTAAATAAAAATAAGTCGGTGTTGTTATTACACCAAAAACAGCGACTAAACTTCAAAATTAGGTTTCTAAAATAAATGTCAAAGTAAAGTTGCTATAATTACGAACGAATACCAAAACCAACACTGGATGTTGTAAGGCGTTAATTTATGCTGCTTTGGTCTGCTTTTCGGGTGGCTAAAATTTTGCATTTTTTACTTTTTTTACTCTTAATAGCATCGTGTTATTACCTGACTACGCCAAAGCCAAATGAGAAGTTAAAATTTTAAAAATATTTAATTTTGTATGTATGTTTGTAATTACCGTAATTAATGTTCATTATGTCTATCGATGCGTTATTTTATTCTGGTTAACATAACCTACATTTTTTTACAAATTAATGACCTGTTTACATCGATTAATATAATTATGAATTATGACCATTTTATTACATAAACATGCAATCGGGTTTTAAGGCTTGGTACCTATTTGTTTTTTACCGCCATATTATTAGCGCACTTGACAATAATTTTTAATTTAATTTGTTTAATATGGACCTACAAGATATTTCATTTTGATAACCTTTTATCGTTATCTTCCCAGCTGTCCCGGTTTAGGGTACCCTTTGACCTTTGCCATTTGTGTTGACCTTTACTTACCTATAGATAAAAAATCCACGCAAATGTACAATAGTTTCATAACTAAAACAAATTAATTAAATCACTGGGTAGTTGGTATATGTATAGGCTCGTGATTATCCCTGTACTTTTAAAAGTACATTATAATTTATAAACAGCCTTAATTAGTGTTGAAGGTAAAAATTAACTTCTTTGAAGTTTAGGAGGATGAAACGTTTTTTTTTATTGGACGGTAAGCCATTTGTTTTTGTATCAAAAAAACGATGTTAATAATTAATTTGGTCGAGCGTGAATTTTCCGTACAAAATAAATAAAATTAGGTCGACTTAGTTTCTTGTAAGCATGTCATTTTCAAGTTAGAAAAAAAGTAGGTAGAAAACGTATGTATTTTTTTCTGGTACATGTCAGCAAAGAAAGTTGTAGTCACTAAATAAAAAAACCTTGGTCAAGAATTAGACACGCAACTCAGACAAATACTCGTAGCTCCTCTATAATAGAAACTTTCACCCATTTGAGCCAAAACTAGTGACAGACAGACATAAATAAACAATTTAAAAAAAACCTTGGCCAAGAATTGGAAATGTCTCTAGAGCTAACTCTATCATGCATTAGAGCCAAAAGTAATGACAGATAGACCCAAATAAACAACTTAAAAAAGGCCTTGGCTGTAAATCGAAAATGTCACTTGGGCTAGTTTTAGACTTAACTCTATCATTCAACCATTCAACATTTTGATAGCATTTCACATTCGCCCTTTCCCACGTCCAGTCAACCCGTAATCGGGCCTTTGCAGCAGCTGATCAGGCCCAAACCATCAAGCGCCGCAAATATTCATCATTATTAAATAATTACGAATTTGTGGCACTTGCAGTGGAGACCATGGGTCCTTGGTCAGCTGATATGAAAAGCTTTATGAAGGCTCTGTCATCCTGGATCATAGACACCTCCGGAGATCCTAGAGCTGGTGCTTACCTCTCCCAAAGGATTGGCTAGCTATTCAGAGAGAGGTAATACAGCCAGTGTCATAGGGACCATACCGCGAGCGGACCTGCTAGAGGGGGTGTTCTTTTTATAGTGGTGATTATTACTTACATCTTTAATATTTGAGTAATTTAATTTTAATTTAAATAAGTTTAGTTTTAACTTTTAATTGTAGTACCTATATTATACAATAAATCTAGCACTCTTAAAACTATGTATCAGCACCATTATAAATTACCTTTCACCCATTTAAGCCGGAAGTAATAATCATTCGTTTGCATAGTGTCGGTGTTTAATTTAAAAAGACTGTTTCCGTTTTCCCCGGCCGTTACTCAATTACTCAACTTGTTTACCATGGGTAACAATGTTTACTGCAATATGTTTACGGTAAACAGCCACATGATTAACCTGTCGCTCCGTTGTTATGTACATCACTTGTTTTCTGAGTTAAAATGCCGTATTATTAAGCTATTGTAGATTGTAGTGTATAATGCTGTAAACTACTTTACTACTTACTGATGGATAAAAGTTGCTTGAGCATTTTTGTTGCATTTATATAAATTGATGGACAAAAACCGGTGATGTGGAGTCAGGAATACCGAAAACAACCTTGATTTTATTTATTATGTCTTCAATATACACTTTTTTACATACATACATATATACATACCTTCCAGCCTTCATTCCCAGAATGGGGTAGGCAGAGCTACACAATTACCAACAAATATTATTATTATTACACTTTTTTAACAGTTTAAAAATAATTCATATACGCAAATCTTTTTAAAAACTTGCTACATCGAAAAGCATGCTACAGCTTTGAGTATCATATTTTTCGGAAATTATAGAAAACATTAAAAATAAAATAAAATATGAGTGCTGAAGAATCAAAAAAAAATTGTCAAGATCGTAGCAAGTGGAAAGAAGTGGTCTCTGCCTACCCCTCTGGGAAATAGGCGTGATTTAATGTATGTATAGATAACTTTAAAAGTACTTTTTCTACTACTTCCTGAATAAATTACACGTGTTTTTTTATACATAGCACCATCTATTTACGAAAAGAATTGCTACGCGTCTAAAAAAGGGCAATTGAAAAACAGAAAGGTATAGCATTCCGTTTTAACATGAGTCTTATACAAACAAACCATTACAAATATGAGCTCCCTTCCTTTGATCCTAGAAAGTCTGCTTTAAATGAAACACTCATTTTGTTTATTGCTACTTATGTTCATCGGATCTTTTCCTCTTTATGAGTCTGAAAGGATTAATATCACTGAAGCGGTCCAAGCAAACATGCTTGTTCATTTGAGCAAGCGTAATAAGAGAGATTATGAACCTAAACTGGTTTATTTCTTGTATACTCTTATTGTAAGATTGATAAGAACCTCCGATGTAATGGTAATTTCTACTTTCAGAGATGATGTCTGTCAAGATTTACTTGTTTTTTTATTATTACTACTTTAATACTAGTGGTATTTTCGTGGCACTTTTAAATATCGCTAGTGAGTTCTCGTTTATCGACTTTCGCCTTACATGTATGGAAGGCACCAGTTATTTTTTCAAGATTTTATTTTACATATGTATAACTATGCCAAAATACAACTTTGTAGTAACAAGAGTCATACTAAAGAATACCTCCTCGCGACTTCGTTCCCGTAAAATTAGTTTCCGCTACTCAGGGTATTTCTTTCGATTCCTGTCCAAATTGCAAGTGTCTACTTGTCTAGCACAGGATCTTATTGCTAAGCCTCAGCTTGCAGTAGTTGAAATGTTTAAACAGTGTGTTTGTCTTGTTTCTTTGTTTCACCGACACGCATTCCATAGAACGTATCACTTCATTAGTAAGTTTTTTTTTGGTAAACCCATATTGATTTCAGGTTATCTTGTGGTGGTTACAAGTCTAAGCTAACCTAACCTATGTGAGTCATATACAGGGTTATTGGTAAGTCGACCTATTCCCCTGTAGGGGTTACAGGGGAGATCATTTGCAATCATTTTAGTCTCATAATACCCTACGCAAAAGTTAATAAATTTCCTGTTTTTGTGTCATTTATGTTGGATAAACTGATAAAAACATATTTTTTTTACTGTTTGGTCTCGCATTCTTAAACGTGTACAGATAAGTCTACTTTTAAAATTGCTTAAGAGCAGCCATTTTACCTAGTACAAAAACTTTAAAAAAAAATTGATCTATAGTGCAATTTTTTTTTTTTTAATTTTTGAAGTAGCGTTCCTGACTTTTTTTGTCTAAAAACTTAAATTAAATTATGTCAGAAATGGTTCAGTTTTGCATAGGGTATTATGGAACCAAAATGATTGCAAATTACCTCTCCAATAACCCCTTGAGAGGAATAGGTCGACTTACCAATAACCCTGTAGATAGCTTGGAATCAACACAGTTTCAGGAGAAAACAGTTTCTACATACATACATAAACTCACGCCTTTGTTCCCGGGGAGGGGTAGGCAGAGCTACAGAATTACCGACAACTCTAAAAACTTGTTGATAATTCTGTAACCACATTTTGCACAATCAGGCTAAGATGTTTACCAGCGTATTAGTGGCAGGTTCCAACAGTTTCTATAAATCGAATAATCCTGCGAAGTGATACGTTCTATGAATTGAGTGTCGGTGACACAAGGGGACACCGTTTCCTATTGTCGCCATAACAACAAATAAGATAAATGGTTGGTATAGAACGCTTCATGTGGGAGCACGACTCGCAAGTGTCCGGTTTTTTTGGGTTCCGTACCCAAAGGGTAAAAACGGGACCCTATTACTAAGACCCCAACTGTAACTCACGAACCGTGATAGCTAGACAGTTGAAATGTTCACAAATGATGTATTTCTGTTGCCGCTATAACAACAAATACTTTACTTATTATTATTATTATTATTTATTTATTAAAAAAAAGATGAAATTACATTATATATAGGAACATATGTCCCACAAAACCGTTTCCACGGTTTGACTGTGGGATCGAGCAGTCTCAACTCTCTTATTATTAAGAATATAAATCTATAATTAATCTAAGCACAATAAAGTATCCTAAATTACTAATTGTTTTTAATAAGGTAACTATACAGCTTTCTACCAATCTTTGCTTTAATGGCTTCCTGCCTGATGTCAGTGGGCAGGCTGTTGAGTATATAGGGTAGGCGTTTCTGGAGACACCTATCGCCGTAGTAATTAATGACCCTCGGCACAACAAACTTGCCAGCCGACATCGACCTGGTATCACAAGCATCATTACGGTGTAATTGTAATCGGGTATGCTCTCGACAGCCGTGATTATTTAATACTAATAAATATTTATGCTTAAGGCTCACCGGTAAAATATTAAAAATTTTGAACAAATTTCTATAATCATTTTTATTCTTATCTTTAATTTTATTAGTAACTAACAGTTTTAGAAATCTTACTTGTATACATTCTAGTTTGTTTAAATTAGTTTTAGTCGTTAACCCATAGCAATCAAGAGCATAACCAATTCTTCTGCCACTTGAAGTTGGTTCTCTCTTTGTCTATTTACCAGTGTAAGAAAGAGAAAGTGCTAAATGTATCTGTCAAATATGCTTTACTTGTCTGATAATCAGTTTAAAAACCACTGATCCAAATTTAACTTGATTGCCGAATCTCTAAATTGTTATTTTTAGAATTAATCAATTCTGAACTCAAGTTTGAGTACTTTGAGTCCTCAAACGAGGTCAACGGGGTAGGCTATCAAATATAAAACGAGATTATTTTACCAATCGATTTCTTATAGGTTGGCATATATTAGTTTATATTAATGTGGTGGCCCCGTGTGGATGCTGGGTTAGAATGGTGCCACTCCATGTCTTCCCGTGTTTTTTCACCCGCATATTATGTTATTTAACCTCTAAACTAAACATGGAGTGTTTAACCTCTGTCGGATCACATTTGCCGCCCGTAGCGGAAGGGTTTCTTCATATCCGGAACCATAATGAAGGCCGGACAGTTTACTCAACACGGGTTTAGTGGCATTTTGTATTATTAAGACACCAGTGTTGCTGTTTAGGATTTGGAGTCCTTTTTACGGGGTTGGGTCATTCTTTTGATGGCTAATAAAGCGTCCTTAACATGAACGTTAATGTTTCATAATTTTCAACAAAGCCGGATACGCACACAGTTTTCAGATTCTGGTCGACATACCTGAATAATGTTTTATCCCAAATTGGGATAAACCGAAAAAAATAACTCACGTTTTTTACATTCTAATTCAAAAGAATAAGTAATTTTAAGAGACCAATTTCATTAATTTTGTATTGGACCCAATAGTTTTGTTTTAATATATTTATTTATTTAGCAGTCATTTTATGGATGACATGATTATTTTAAATTTGAAATGGCCGAAGTAGATTAATATTTCAAAAAGTTAATCATGCAGAACCGCTTTAAAACCCTATTCCTCGAAATGGTTTTCAAATCAGAGTAATTAAAAAATTATGAACAATCTAAATTGAGTGGGGCTGAGTAAAAAGAGGCCATAATAGTAACGCAGTGGTCGTTATTCTCCAAGGGACTCGGGAGTGGAAATAAGAGCTGCAAAGTCGTGTTTTATATTCAAAAAGAACAAATATTGTGGCGTAAATTTACAATGTTACTTAAAATCTGGTTTAGAAATTATGTGGGACTAGCAATGTACCGAAAAGTAACGGACTCACGGTCACATAATCACGCGCACGACATTTACGTATATTCCAATTTTTTATTGAATTATGATATTTCATTTTTAGAGTTCCGTACCCAAAGTGTAAAAACGGGACCCTATTACTTAGACCCCGCTGTCCGTCTGTCCGTCTGCCTATCCGTCTGTCTAGCACCAGGCTGTATCTGCTGCCAGCTGTATATCTAGACAGTTGAAATTTTCACAGATAAAGTAAATATTTAAGGGCTCCCATATAACAAACGTGATTTTTTATAGATATTGGTACGGAACGCTTCGTGCGCGAATCCGACTCGCACTTGGCCGGTTTTTTGTTACTATCCTGATATCAGAGGTATTTTAACGCATTTTGACGACGCGTTGGCCTAGTTGGTAGTGACCCTGCCTACGAAGCTAGCGGTCCTGGGTTCAAATCCCGGTAAGGGCAGATATTTGTGTGATGAGCGCGAATATTTGTTCCCGAGTCATGGATATTTTCTATTTATTTAAGTATATATTTCTCTATAAAAGTATTTATATCGTTGTGTAGTACCCATAACACAAGCCTAGAGATTAGTTTGAGACTAGGTCAATTGGTGTGAAATTTTCCCGTGATATTTATTTGACAGATTAGTGCAGCCATGCACAAATAACGGTAGTAACAAAGCGCTATGTGCAGTTAATAAGCGACAGCTCAAAGGTTAATAAACACAAAGGAAATTTAACTAAAGCTTAGGTAAATATTATGTATGACGTAAACCACACATCATACATCATATATCATACATCTTAGAGTCCCCACCGAACACCAATTTGTCCCCAATCCAACATTACCTGATTCTACCCTCCCTAATTCCATTTGGGGGTGATAAATATGCGCGGCGACAGGTGCTAAGTGCACCACAGGCTTCGTAACGTTGTTGTATGTGTACACTTATAATGTGATTGTAACATGTGTAAAATGTATTAAATACCTTTATCTACTCTCATATCGTAAAGTTCGAATTATAAAATTTAAAACGAATTTATATTGGCATACTTTATAAACAAAATACCGAAAAAAAATTAAAAAATCACTTTATAACATTATTTCTCTAACAAAATAATGTTATAAAGTATTTTTTTTACCATTACGATACAAGTTAATCCAAAAAGTTAATGTCACCAACGAGGTTCCATATTTTTTATTTTTTTATAATGGAACGCACATGCGGTTCGCGTCATTTTTACAGAATTACAAAAAGTTTTCATTCCAATTTTTACTTGTCTGTGACAGCGCCCGCTTTAACGCATGCGCGGTGATGTGCTAGGTTTTGGCGCCATTCATTGAATACGTTTTGCTGTAGTTACTTTATTAACTTTGATCTTTTATTTAGTAGGTTGAATCGCAATGTATGAGAGTAGATAAAGTAGTGTATGAAACTGCACATAACCAGGTATTAAAACACTCGTGTGAAACTATTAAAAACCTCGCCTAGCGGCTCGGTTCTTAAACACACACTCGTGTTTTAATACCCCTCTTTATGCAACAATTTCATAAACTACTATTATTGTAACCATGCCTTCATGCTTTTAAATCCAGTTTATGTGTGAAAAGAGGCTGCTGGTAAAAGGTCTGGAATCCGCCATTTTTAGGGTTTCTTGCTTTAAGGGCAAAATAAAACCCTAGGCTTTCTAATTCTACTGTGTAAAACCATATTGCCTTGAACATGTTATCGTATTGTTTTTATTTCGGCCACCATTACTAACAAGTAAAATTAATAGATATCGTAACGTTGATAGCTCCTAATATTAACGGTCTCTAGCTCGAAAAATAAATAAGTACAGATATTAAATAATTTATGTAATTACTTGGCTCAAATTCAATTATTGAATAGGAAATTAATCATAATTATGTTGTTACACATTTTATTAATTAGAAAACGACTTAGGGGGAGTCCGTCAGAATATCTTATAACTTTTGTCCTAACTCTTCGTTTGTCCGAATTATTGATTGTCATAAACTAGATTTCACCTACGTTAGACAAATTTTAAGCCTTTCAAAAATACTTGCGGTTTGGTTAAGTCAGGATTGTATTAAAACAACACTATAAGCTTTTAGAATTCAGGCGGAAATGGCTTTAGGATAAAGGAAATTTCAAACAAACGATGCGTTAGGACAAATTACGATTAGGGATTCCAATATCTAGTCCTACCTGGGGGTTTAAAATAAATATTCCGGGAGCCTGTTGTTTCCCATAATTGGTTTTGGTCATAATTTTAATTTTGCTGGATCTGTAAACTTTAAAGAATTGTTATGACTCACGATAATTATGACTAAAATTTATTATGACAGACAAAGATCTAAATATTCCATCCAAATTTTTAAGTCTTAGAACAGCACAAAGGGCTGCGTGTTGTCTTTCGGCTATTGAGTTTCATAAGTCGTCTTCATTTGATTCCATGGTTTCCTCGAATACCTACATAATTCACGTCATAACCACGTACCTAACGTACTCTCGGAATAAACAAACTACTCTGCAATCCCCCGTGAATATACGCTCTGAATGAATGAATGGAGTAAGTAAGTATTACCGGGAAATGATTTTCAATTGTAATTGCCATTCCCAAAATTCGACTGAGATATTTATCGCTCTTTGAAAATAGTATATTGTGATACAAGTGCGGAAAGTATGTCATTTTATACGAGTCCGGAGGTGTCTTGGTCCGAGCTGCAAACTCGGGAGGAGTATAAAATAACAGTTCCGCACGTTTACCAAACAACGTTTTTTAATACATTTGCAAAACAATGTGTATCTGTATATTCGTCCTCTTCCCCCTGGACCTCTGAAGTGAGCTTGTGCACACATTCTGTCCGAAATTACTTAAATTGTAACATTAAAAAAAAAACATTAGAAGTACCTACCTTACCTACAGCCATCCGCGCTATGTCGGGCGCGCACGTCCGCCCGCCGCTGCGTCGCGGTGCTACCTCCTAATTACCTCTGCGCTCCTGTTACTTTATTTAAACATGCAAACTCATTGGTTTGGTCATAGGCAGAGCGGCTTAGTATATTAAAAAAAATGGAAAAGTAAAGCGCACTAGTGCGAATAAGAAAAGTAATAGGCGATAGTTCGAAAAAAAAAACAACTTTCCGCACGTTATGCAACTACGAAAAGTACCACTTTTTGAGCATTAATTTGTATTAAAAAAACCTGTAAGTAGAGTTCAGGCGGCCTAATACTATACTCTATCGCGTGACAAAATGTGGATAAAACATCCGCCAACTTTTGACTATAGTAGCCCTCAACCAAAGTGACGACCGGGGCCATAAAACCCTTGAGCTCGCGTTATCAGTTATCCATTGTGTTGCTTTGTTGACTTTTATGGCCTCAGTCGTCTCTTCGTTCGTGCACAGAGCACGTGAGTGGGTAAAGCAATTTCTTGGTCGACCATTCAAGCGACTTTCTGTTCGCTAGGACCAATAAAAACAAAAGCCTATGACGTTTTTTTAATTGTGTCAACAATAAAAGCACCTTTTTTTTAACCAGGGACTACTTGCTAAACAATAGAATAGAAAGTCGACTGAATCGCCGTCGACCGGTCGACAGAGTCTGAGTGTAATGGTCAAAAATACTTCGAATCAGCCATATTTTTCCAATGTTATTCGAATAAAGTACCAAGAATTAGGATCTTCGAGTCTACTTGACAGCTCTAAACAAAGCGTGGGAGGGTTACAAGGAAATTTCTTACTTTATTTTAGTTTTAAATAATTTTCACTGGGCATTTTAACCTTTGCTTTTGTTTTAACCTTATAGGGCTAGGAGGTATATTTATCACTTTAGGCGAAAGATGTGATGTGATGATGGGATGTTTATCAGAGAGCATTTTTTAAAATAAAAAATAAAACATAATAAAAATGAACATGTTTTTATTAGATACGTGGCATCTTACGCTTATTACAATGTAGGTATTTACAATTTAACAACGATTACTTATATCACATACATAATTTATATTATTTACAACTGTTTTATAGTGAATGTACACTGTTTGGAAAACGACAATAAAAACAATAATTGTGAGACTAAGTTCGGTCAGTATCAAACAGCTATAGTCTTCGTCAGTTTAAATTGAAAAAGATAATAAAAATAACATATTTTTTTAAATTGTTAATTGATAATCACATGCTTTTAATAATCAAGTAAGGTACTTTTATAATTAAGTTTAAGATTAAATTACGTTTAATTATTATGTTATTTAAATGAAAACTAGCTTGATGAATATTTGAGGTGATGTGTGAAACAATACTAATTTGTTTACATCTTTTCCAATTACAATTGACACAGATTTTACACATAAATACTTCGTCGCTTTAAAAGCCAATGCCAATCAATTTAATAACATGGCTATTTTTGATGCTGACCGTAACCTACAAAAAAAAACCAAATTTACTTGTAAAAAAAGTACGTTTAAAAACGTCAAACTCATTAATTCACGTCTAACATGGATAGATTTTCTACATTTTTAAATATGTTGATGACACGTTAAATTAAAGAGATCATTTGAATTGGACGCATTTTCAAGTTAGACATTTTCAAAGTTAACTAACGTATTAAGAGAATTGAAAGGCTGAAAATTTTCATACAAAATGCCGCCACGTAGTTTAATTGTTTCAATTTTTAAATATATTGTAGATATCATGAAAAGCTATTTTTGTTTTCCTTTCCAAAGAAAACATTTCTTTAACAAATACTTACAAAAAAAACAAATTGTAGCGTACAAATCTAGTTCTTCATAATAACTACAACGTAATCAAAAATCGTAGAAATCGGACTCGATTTAGGGGGCAAGAAACATTTCCGCTCGGAAATTAATTTGTACAGTCAGCGTCAAAAGAAACTGATCACTTAAATACCTTGTCTCTTTACTGTCACAAAAGCAATGTCAAACAAGATTGTCTAATGTGTTAATGCGATAAAGTACAAAAGTAGCTTGAAGTGACCAGTTACTTTTGACGCTGACTGTATGACAAAATTTGACACATACGCGATTTAAGCGACGCTTTACAATCCTCTTAAGGCCTTTGTCCCACTAGCGTTTTGTGAACGTATTTATAGGGAAGCGACCGATCGACGTGATCATCAGCTTTGCCGCAAAACGCTTGTGTTACGACCCTTATCATCAGAAACGGCCTAATATGTTTTTTCCTACTCGTTGCTCCCCTGACGGACTCCCTAACGAGTCTGAAACATGGTAGGCAGTCTTTGACGATAATACGTAAATAAACTTCCCGTATAAGTCTAACTTAGTAACAATCTGAGTACTTTTTTTGTGATGCTGAGAAGTTATATCTCTTTGGTTCAGATCTAGATCTTCATTAGGCACTAAAAGATTATACGTATAGCACGGCAAAAAAAAGTTTGAAGTGGTGACATCTGAATATAGCATTTGAAGTGGCAACCACTACTCATTTAGCAGTACTTTTTGGGCAAAAAAAATATCCAATCTGCAAACAGCACCATCGTTCTTCAAACTCTTTTATTCTAAGCTATGCAGGCGAACCAACCTTGGCGAAATCTAATGTCAAAAATGAGTATATTGACGACTGGTGGCAAATCGAGCCAGTAATAATCTATGCGCAAATAATCAAAAAAAGGTTTTTTTTTTTTTTTTTTTGCCCCCGCGGCGACTTGAACAGCTACTACCACAGGGATATGGCTTCCACGTGAAGTGATTTCGCCAGTGTCAAGGTTTATATGAGTATAAAACACAATCCAATCTTCTCTAGGAAGATTGGGGGCAACGTTGTACGGTGATTTGTAGGTCAGAGGTCAAGATAGTTTTAACCTCTGCACCACTGCGAGTCCACTTGAAACGAGAAGAAAGATGCCAGATACACGAAATAAGTCCAAGTCTTCAATCACTGTGCGACACTAAGGCATAAAAAGTACAAATCACTATCAGAAAAGAACTTTGAACACCTAATTACCCAAAAATTAAAGTCTAAAACAAATTACACGTCCGCCATCTTTTAACGTTGCAAATGGCCTCATCAAAAAAAGGTTGAAAGTAAAATAGTTTTGTCATGACAGCTGTCACATTTGTCATTAATATCTGGCCGCTACTATAGATTATATGGCAATTTGAGTCCCTGAATCTCTTTACTCAACATTGAGAAAGTTTTTCAAAGTTTGTCAAATAAATATTGGTAGAACTCGTTTAAAACAAATATTTCAGTACTCAGTTTTCCTCCCTGCTTTATAAAAACACAGTGTGTTAAAACTCACATAGATATTTCTAAAGATAAGATGACATTTTTACATGGACATAGTAAAAAAAACACGTACATTTATTTGCATACAAATCATGTCAAAAAGTGTTTTTGCGTGAATCAAAACTTCAACAACAGATATCAAAGTAAAGAAAGATTACAAACGTAAATGTAACACACAAGAGTAAACAGTAGTCGAATTCGTCCATATGATATTTTATTACTTAAATCATTTTGCAAATTTATATTCGTTTATATTCTGAGTGAGTCTGCTCTGGATTTATCGCATCAATAGATAATACATAAATTGCCTACAAATACTAGTTGCCGAATATAAAAATCGCAAAGTTATACGCAATACGAACACTATTTTCAGATTCTTCGAAAACCTGACAATGTGTTCACGATTTCTATATTCACGGCGTGTTAAAAATACTATTTATGGAGCCATGCTGGAGTTATCCAAACAAACTATCTACAATAACAACCATCTTTAAACTTCACGGCCATTCCCGCCGACAGCAAGATTACGCGCAGCTAAAGATTAATTAAATGGAGTAAGTACATTACAAAACACGGTCATAATGCAAGTCAACACGTTCCTGCGTTTAACACCAATCCCAAAGTCACAGTCAGTCAGTCTCAAAATGGCGTCATAGGGTACAAATGGTTTAATTAACAAGCTTAGAACCGCAATAAAAACATATCTGCATACGCTTTACTCCGTTGTCAGCTTAATGAGCAAAGCTGTCTGACTTGATTCACGCAAAAACGGATCGTAACTACATAGAATTAGGGTAGAGTTAGCTTAGTATAGCGGTTAAACTAATGATTGTCACCGTAGAGAGAGGTTTAGAAGCGTTAGAGCTGGTAATATGACGCTTTGGCCGAGGATATAACTCGGCGATGAAGACTGCATGGCTGCTGGGTTTTCACCTGAAAAAGAAAGCTCAGTTAGTACTTATTTTAACTCCATCAACGCGATGGTTAACTCTCACTGAAGTACAGTCACCAGCAATAATATTATACTATCCAACATTGAGTTCAAAAACATCTGGCCCGTCTCTATTACTAGAGGCATAAGAGCGCGTTGAATAATATAATTAATTCCTGGTGACTATACCTTTAAGCGAGCGTGAAATCTTTAGTTTGCCCGTTAATAATTTGTCAACGGATGGATAATTGAGCTATGAAAATAACAGCGCGGACGACATTTGGGAGTTTTTATTTTAATATTATTTATTGAAGCAAAATGGAATCCTCATACTCGTATTCATACTCATTATATTTTTAATATCGAATATATTCTTACATTAAAGAACATATTATGCATAAAAATATTATGCGACTAAAGCGTTTTTGATACCTACTAAAATCACCTAAGACAGCACAAAATAACTGTAAATAGAGAATTACTTCATACTTTTTTTTTTGAGATATTTTTTGTGAAGGGAGTGTGAAGACGTGCTTTTACCCGATTTTTTTAATTTGATAGCTAAATGAATTAGTAGTATGCAAAAATGGTAACCAGGGATACCATTGTAAACTTTAGGACCCAAGTAATAGATCCTTTTCATCATCATCATCATCAGCTGCAAGACGTCCACTGCTAGACAAAGGCCTTCCCCATGGTTTTCCACAATTATCGTTCCTGTGCTGCTTCTGATCTTTATCAGATCATCGGTCCACCTTGAGGAAGGCCACTTAAGTTATAAATCTTTCGTAGTAGGTTTACTTTAATTTTAATATTTCTTCATCATCAGCATCATTATCATGTCAGCCGAAAGACGTTCACTGCTGGACATGGCCTCCCCCAAGGCTCTCCAATCAAACAGGTCTTGTGCTTTTCGCATCCATCCTTGAG
This sequence comes from Acleris emargana, assembly GCA_927399475.2. Classification (NCBI taxonomy): domain Eukaryota; kingdom Metazoa; phylum Arthropoda; class Insecta; order Lepidoptera; family Tortricidae; genus Acleris; species Acleris emargana. Next base: position 6,616,531 of record OV656858.1, read on the forward strand.
TGGCGTCCGCGGACCGGGAGACGAGCTGTAGGTAGGCCTCCAACAAGATGGAATGACGACCGTGTAAGGATCGGGGGAACGCGGTGAATGTGAAAATATTTCTTACTTAAATATATTTATATGCTTACAACCACGTGTTTTAAAATAAAGTCTAAGAAAGATAAGATACGAAAAACACAATCTTCATAAAAAAGGTCGGTCAATTTCAACCAGCACTTCCTATGATGTTTCAGAAATTAAATGTAACGAAATATTGATAAAACATAAAAACCTTTGAGAATATTTAGAAAACGTTTCTTTCAGCAAACATCGTAAAAACGTTTTACCCAAATGAACCGTTTTCAAAAGCACAACGGTCTTTTGTCGGCCTTTACTGCGAAAGGGATTTTACGAATTAAAAAAGGTATAATGTTTTTGCGAAAATGGCTCGGGACTTTATCTTTTGTGTTTGCGTTAACTTAGAAAGTAAGTAATCGAATGGGAGTAAAAATAATCATCTATTATATTTATACTATATTATGTCGTAAGAGGCGACTAAGGGAATAATAAAGGCTTCTAGTACTCTTAGGCGATGGGCTTGCAACCTGTCACTAATACACTGGTAAACATCTTAGCCTGATTGTGCAAAACGTGGTTACCGAATTATCAACAACTTATTTAAGAGTGCTTGGTAATTCTGTAGCTCTGCCTACCCCACTCTGGGAATGGGGGCGTGAGTTTATGTATGTATGTATGTATGTATCTCTCAAAGATTGCAGCCTCAAGATTGAAGTTTTGAGAATTACAAAGGTCCATCAGTCTAAAATTCTACTTGCCATCAAGTGATCAGCGCAGTACCTCTATAGATGGTAAAACTACACGTCTTTCACCTGTCATCGTATTGTCACCGTTTTGATAGCTCTTATTTACTTGACAGTAATAGCGGCTGGGATAAAAACAATACCATAACAGATCACATACGATTTGGTTATATTTTACCCACATTTAGGTCCAAAGTCGATCTAACATTATACAGCAATAAGGTTGAGTTTCCTATTAGTTACAATTGACTTGGCATTTAATGACATTGACGACCACAAGCTTTTTTTTAAATGGGATACATATTATCGTTTGTAAATACTAGACTGCCTGTCATCCCTCACCGCGCAAAACTTCTTCCATTCGTCCTATCCGGTTTTGGCATGTCCGTCTGTCTATATGTTTGTATATCCATCTGCCTACCTGTCATACCTAGTTTATCGCAGAAACAATCAAATTCACAAAGCTAAAATTTGTGTTTTTTTCTCTTTATATTATTATAATTAGATTCAAAAACCAATATGTGAATGTCATTATCGATATTTAGGTTTCGGAGTCCGTTCAGGATATATGATATACCTACTCTAATATTGCCATTTTCAGTCAATTAAGACTATAGATGAATACAAAAAACTGAACAATATCTAGCAAAGAAATGCATAATAATTAAAAAAATCATCGCTAATACTTAATTAAATAGTTCTGGAAATACAGTGTTTATACCTACTAAAAATCATGTAAGGCATTTAAAAAAAAAAAAAAAAATTAGTTTAAACTTGTTGTTTTTCAAGATATTTTTTAACTACCTACACTGAGCATGATCCGACATGCTCTTGCCTGGTTTTTAACGCGAACACTCTACTTGCTCTACATTTCATACCGCCTACCATTGCTACTTTAACTCAACACAATTCAAGTAAGCAATATTTATTTTTTCTAACGCTTTAGCGCCAAGAACCTCATTAACTAACATAAAACCTTCGTAATGCCATCGCAAGTTTTCTAACATTCTATTTTTAAAAGCAAGATTAAATGCACCGTCAATCTCATTCCTTACGTTCAAAAGAACGGTTCGAGCCATTCACTTAGTCGCTCATTCAGCCGATATAAGAATTTTACGGGCAATAAAGCTTTTTGATTTGGTTTTGATCGTTGGCTTTTCATAGATTTAATGTATTTACAGGCAATATAAATGAGAAATGAGTCCAAGTTTTGCTTTTCTGTGATCCAATGCAACAAGCTCTTTTTATACTTGGTATACTTAATGTGTTTTTGTGCCAGAAAATGTATCGTTCTATGGTGGATCATGAAACATTTGTTTTGACACTTGTGTACTTTAACGTCATAAAATAGAGTCGAAAGTGGTGAAGGAGTTTTTCGGTCGATCATACATAATACTGAAAAAGTTAGCTTGATATTTGACATAATCACAGTTCAACATTGTGATATAATGGATATCTTTATAACGCTGTGTGTCTTGATGTGATAAAATATAAATTTAAATTTAAATCGATCTTAAGTATTCTAAATTTAAATAACGTTAAGAGTCATTCAACTGTTTGCTAATGGCTACCAATTAGAGAATTAAATCGTTTGAACACGATACTTCAATTACCCTCAGCAGGTATTAAAAGACATAATCTCCTTACCAAAGAACATAATAACCATTTTAAGGCTCTCAGAATAAAGTCGCCTTAAAGAACTTTTTACAAGTTTGACGAAGTGCTTAGCGAAGTTTTCGGGTGAAAGTTATGATGAATTATATTATTCTAATGTTCTGCGTGATTACACTTTCATGAAACTCTTGATAAATTTAGATTTCGAATTAATACTGTATTCCCACTATGTTATCTGACGAGGAGGTTTGCCCAGTCTTTACTTGAAATAAAGTTTTACTGCCAGGTAAGACTAGATTTAATTTTAAGACAATCGATAAATTTTGAGGCCACTTAATTGTCCATAGCGAGATTGAGAACGATGTGGATGGAAAGATTGTAGTGACAAAGATCGAAAAGAGTTACAATAGAGGTATGGCGAGCGACAGTGAGTGGAGATGTCAGTAGTTAACGCCCCAGAAGACTACTGATCAGATTCACGATGTTCTGAATAGGAGCCAAATCAAAAGCACGAAATTGACGTACGTGCATGAAGGGGTTGATGATTGTAGAACAAGCGAAAGTTGTATGTTCAGACCGGAGCAACTACCGTTACATAGTTTCTGAATACTCCATTGGAAGAGACGCGTGAACATTTCGATCATTGAATGCAAAACGGACACATTTCAAAATAATTTTCTGTTGCATTGAAAATCTTAAAAGAAAACAGCTTCTAATTTCAAAATGCAACTCTGATGATTTTGGATATGTCCGTTTTGTATTCAATGAACGATTTGTGTATATGTAAACCGTACAAAGGTTAGATTACTTATCTCTTTTTTTATTTTTGTAATTTATTAGAAAATGCCAACCTAAATTTAAAATGATCATATCATCCATAAAATTTATGAGTAAATAAAGATATTAAAACAGAACTATTGGGTCAAATACAAAATTAATGAAATCGGAGGTGTATTATGGAGAGTGTGCCCAAGATCTGCATGACCTCATCCCACCTTCCACTTTCTCACATCGGTCGTCTAGACGCCGGGAGGGCTTCCATCCACATGTAGTAGATTACCCAATGGTTCGCACGCAGCGGTTTGCTGCGTCGTTTCTTATTCGCACTGCTAGGGAATGGAATGCTCTCCTTGCGTCTGTATTTCCGGAATCATTTAACCTTGGTGTTTTCAAGGCAAGAGTGAAAAGGCATTTTCTGGGTAAGCGTGTACCACCTTCGACCTCGTCGTCACTTAACATCAGGTGAGACTGAGGGCAAACGCAAACCCATTATGGATACAAAAATAAAAATAAAATTATTCTCTTAAAATTGCCTATTCTTTCGAACTAGAATGTAAAAATCGTGAGTTTTTTTTGGTCTATCCCTTTTGCCTAAGTACTGCAGTGCTTTAGGCACGTTCACGGAGATAAGCTCGGCCTTACCCACGCCGTCATGCGCAAGCAAGCTGTCTTCAAAATTCAGCGCGTACAGAACAGCACCAACAACGCTCTTGGTGTGACTGCCAGTGGGCTGGACAGTCCCTTTGCAGTGCTAGCCATTGGAATGGTGTCCATATCCAAGTTACGGATTATGGTTGCCTCATTCAAATGTATATTTAATTTAATCTCAGTGGAATAAAGATGTAACTGTTAGCCATTGTTTGCGTCTAATGATTGACTGTCTGACAGATAACACATAGCCTTAACTGCTGGAGCCAGAGTCTATAAATTTGAGAAAAAAAAACGAAATTTTCCAAATTCAACCCCTAATAAGAAAAAAAACTAGACAGTGAAAAACATTTTATATACGTACGATCTATCAGTAGTTTCAAAAGTGTTTGTTTATGCAATTTACAGTTAATCCATCAGCAGCTGATTTGCAAAAAATAGGTTAGGTTTCCGATGAAAAGGCGATTTACGACTTTTAAAGTTATCGAGACAACAATTGGCCTCTAGTTCTTATAAATATGAACGTGACAAGTAATCGAGTTTGTCCGTCAGTCAGTTTCATTTTTAGCACTCTTCCAAACTGGTTAGTCCAGTCTCAAAAGTTATTCCACTATTTCAATGCCAGTTTATTCTCTTACGTTCCAGAGTCATGTCTTTCATAAATTTTTTCATCGTGATAATTTGAAGGAGCTCGTATAGTAGTTTTAAATATGTAACCTTAGTTAGCAAATTTTCTCCGTTTTATCATACGAACTCACTCTACACTCAGTAACTTAGTTATTTTAATTTGCATGTTCAACTCACAAACATACGATGGCACTTCGACTTGAAATGTAGGCTACATCTGACTTCAACTTGAAGTTAAATTAAGGTCAACCTGAAACGTAGCTCAATTGTACATTTACAACGTTGAGCTGAAACTTAAGTACTAACTTGAGAAACGTGCTTAGAACTTACGAAACAAGTTTTCCGCTTCTAATGTAAAGGATATTTATACGCAAAACTGAGTCTGAAATTAAATTTGTTTCAAGTGGGCGTGACTTGTGGAAATTGAAAATTTTCATCTTATTTGTAGTGTAAAAATGTTGACCTGTTATTTATTTGGTCTCTAACATTGTCTTTTGTTTCTTGCTGCTGTTTTAACGTATTGTATTTAACCAACTTACTCGTATAATGCAACTAACGTTACCGTTACAACTATCTTTAGCTTGTATTTCTTAGTGAGAATAACGTTTGTTTACAAAGACTGTACATTTCGTATTTAATTTTTAATGTTGTGAAATTATTGTTTTAGTTTATTTTTTATCCACGAAATGATCTAGATGGGGTGTTTTTTTTATAGTGGTGATTATTATTTACATCTCTAATAAGTGAGTACCAACCTTCGTTTTAATTAATTTCAATAAGTTTAGTTTAAAATAATTAATGTAGTACTTATATTATCTTATTAATGAAATTCTGCCTTTTAACGCGTGTGGAATGAAATCTGGACAAAGTTCAAAACAATATTTATCGTAATCAAAAATCAGTTCTGTTAAAAATGTTTATAATAAATAATAGTATTATTAACAATGTTTAATGCAAAAAACTATTTACTCCTTTGCGACAACTGTGGAACTTTGTCTATGGCTGACGTAAACACAGATGTCGGCATTTTATTTAAATCTAATTTAACCTTTCGAATTTGACTATGTACGAGTACATATATCATTCGCATACGTTAGGTACAAGAAATCATCAAAATTATCATCAATCTATAATTACCCATTTATTTATACCTTCATGTGGTTAAAACGGTTAATTCCATCATAATTCTATCAAAGTGGCACCACCTGCCAATTATTACCACAAATTTTAATGCGTTTTATGTAAAATACTGCATTTTAAAATGGAGTACCCCAGTGGCCGTTAAGCGATTTATAAAAATAACACTGCAATTAGTGTTTCCCGTTATTTTCAGTTATCTATTAAAAGACGCAAAATTTAAAATTTTACCTTGAAAAAAGTACTAAAAAATGTAATTTCCAATGTAATAATTTAAATTTAACGACAGACACTCCACGCCACTTGAGAATTTACGAGCTTAATCCAAACATTTTAATATTACAAAGAAAAGGGCTATTAAAAGGTATTAAAGGCTTATGGCTAGGGCCTCGACCTGGCTTACGTAATTGGGTTTTTCACCTTTCGTTAAAACAAATACATAATAAACTCACGCCTTCATTCCTAGAGTGGGGTAGGCAGAGCTACAGAATAACCAACAACTCTAAAAACTTGTTGATGATTCTGTAACCACATTTTGCATAATTAGGCTAATATGTTGACCAGAGTATTAGTGACAGGCTGCAAGGCCATCGCTTAACAGGACTTCAATCCTTTATTCCCTTAGTCGCCTCTTACGACATCCACGGGAAGACATGGAGTGGCACTATTCTAACCCGGCAACCACACGGGACACAAACAAATACACAAACGGGAAACCAATACTAAAAAAACTGGTCGAGTGTGTGTGATGAGATATGGAGTCGCGCACCGAGGGTTCTGCGAGTGCGAACTTAACTCACATTTGATTATTTTTTAGTATTGGTTGTTTTTGTTCAGGGTTTGTATTATAATCATATACATCATACCAGACGCTTGTATGTTTTACCGTTTTTACGAAACAACGAAAATAAAAGTGCATTTATGGAGACCCCGTTTATTATTTCACTTTCTTTAAATGTTTTTTTTTGTAATAACACATTCTGAAAAAAAAAAACGATATCTATGACGGTTCAAAAGTTACAGCTCTTTTAATTTACGTCGGACGGACGGACGGCAGCCTTTCGGTACGGAACCCCAATATCTACGAATATCGACGCAAATGTATAACGAAGAGTAAGACACGTTTCATCATACTCGTACCTAACTATACAGGGTGTAAGGGACGGCTCACCGAAAACTGAAACCATAGCTTCAGACCATTGTACTGAACTGAAATTCAGTGGAAATTTTCACGGGAAAACGAAAAATGTCTCGTTTTTTTTTTCGTGTTTTTGCATATAAACCGATCTAGGACAACATAATATTATGACATACTGAAGCTCATTATGTAAAAAAAAACGGTGAAAACGGCATTTTCTCGTTTTTCCCGGGAAAATTTCCACTGGATTTCAGTTCAGTACAATGGCCTGAAGCTATGGTTTCAGTTTTCGGTGAGCCGTCCCTTACACCCTGTATACTTTTTTTTATGGCATTGGAAGGCTAACGAGCACACAGGCCACCTCATGGTAAGTGGTAACTATGACCCATAGACATTCGCATTCACAAGACTGCAAATGCCAAAGAATGCAAAGTAAAGTAAGTAAGTAGTTTTTTACTTGTGGGAGGACCTTGTGCAGGGTCCGTCCGGGTTGGTACCACCATCTTATCCATTAACCTACCGCCAAGCAGCAGTGTTTGCATCGTTGTGTTCCGGTTTGGGGATAAGACAGCCGGTGAAATGACTAGCATAGAGGCATTCCATCTTAGTCCTCAGGGTTGGCAACGCATTTGCAGACTTGTGAATGCGAATGTCTATGGGTCACAGTTTCCACTTACCATCAGGTGATCTGTCTGCTCGTTTGCCTTCCCATGCTATAAAAAAAAAAAAAAAAAGTAAGTTCTTGCTACAAAATGCATTATAAACCGCATAATACACTCTGAATACAGTTTTTATGTACACAGTGAATCGCTACTCAAAGAGATTGACCCCAGACTCCCGGTGATATGTCACTTCAGTTTCACTATTTCGTTCCACAACTCATAACTGCGGTTCTAACTGAAATTGGACGGGTTGAAAAATGTTAGCCATATAACATGTCACTCGACACAGTTTGTTCACAAGTGACGCGGCGTGAAGGCTTGTTCGTTGAAATTGGTGCTGTTTGGAGTATTCGTGCTTACGCCAATATTGTACAAACAATATAAATAGAAGGAAATTGTATTCGTATTTATTTTGATAGTTTGAATAGTAATAAGATTATACAGGGTGTTTGGTAGCTAGGTGCAGAGCTTTAAGGGGGTGATAGAGCAGCTCATAAGCTATCGATTTAACCCCCATGTATGTTCAGCAATTGTTATTAGTTTCCGAGATATTGATCATTTTATCCGGATTTTTGTAATTTTTCCTTATTTCCGTGTAACATAAAACCCCTAAATTTATGTATTATTCCTTTTTTTCAGTGTTTTCTTGTATGATTAGAACCACTTTTATTTTTCAACCCCTCATTCCTACATTTATGCAACTGCAACTATATTATGCTAAATTCCAAGTTAATAGCATTTGTAGTTGCTAAGAAAACCAGCTGTGACGTACAGACAGACAAGGAAGTCTCACCATAAGGGTTCCTTATTTACCATTTTGGTACCCTAACCTAACCTAACCTAACCTAACCTAAAAAATAATAATTCAGATGAACGTGTGTTCTTTGAACTTATATTAACCGAAGCAAAGGGAGCTTGGGTCGCTCGTAATAAATAAATTAATTATTTTTCTTATTGTAATATTTCCTGTTTGTCTGACGTCTCTGAAATCATATTATTTTTGCAATAGGGTAAAGTCACCAGTAGTCAGCCAGAAACCCGTAGTCGGCTCCTGCCTATACTTTATATGAGTGTGAAGAGTACGAAAGATTATATTTCCCACTCTTCAACAACAAGCAAGGTCGCATACAAGGTCGACTACTGGTCTCTGGCTGACCACTGGTGACTTTACCCTATCTCTTATATTGCTACAACAGAACTCTTCTATAGAGTACCTGGCTTAAGTTCATCTCAATATTAAATATGCAGTAAACAAGAGTTGCGGATCCCGCTGTATTTTTATTAAAACGAGAATATATTGGAACCCGAAGAGCAATGCAGATGGCTTAGCTCGGAAGTTCTCTGCGTGATCTAATCAGAAATGAGGACATCCGCACGAGAACCGAGTCACAGAAATAACCCTAAGAATTGCTAGACTCCACTTTGCAGTAGAGGGCTTATTATAATATATGCTTATTTATCATCACGATCCTGAAAATCCATTTTGGTTTCCAATGGTGTTTGCTTGTGACCACAATTCGCCTCAAAGCGGATTGTGAAGAAGAACATTTTCATACAAAATAAGATAACGTTTGTCCCCTTTAACCTAATTCGATTTTTACGAATTTTTAATATTATTATCATACTGTCGTGTATTTATTGATGTTACCAATTAATAGTTATATATAACTATATACAGGGTGTCCCGTAAGTACCACGTCAAACTTAAAGGGGAGGTAGGTGAGCAAGCCACCTCCCTAACATGGAAAAATCGCCTTAGTAAAAGTCGCATCGTTTTCGAGATATTTCGATTTTTCTAATTTTTAGAAAAATGTACACCCTTACTGAGTTTTTGATCTGTGGTATTCGGAATTTATTATATTTTAATTTCTTTTTTATTGCAAAACAATCTTGAATAATTGTGTTATCAAATGGTAAAAACCATTAAAAAGTCTCTGTTATAGTTTATTTTATTTTTTGAATTTAATTTCAAATTTGCCTCTTCAGTTTTATTTTGGTCAAACTTTAGCCCCTCCTGGTGAAAAAAAAATGCATGACCACTAGTTAGCCAATTAGATTAAAAACATGCTCGTTTAATGGGCATTTAAAAATGATAAATATTTTATCATCAAAACACTTATAAATATTTTTTTTTAAAGAAAAGCGTAATTTACACCTCAATTCACGTTAAGCCAGTACTGCCACCCAAGCTTACTTGCGACGCGAGCTGTATCAGAATTCCATTCTAGTTTAAATCAGCAGCAATGCAAAACTAATCGAACAAATTAAAATCTTTAAATTTCGCTTAATTTATTTAAAAAAAGTTATAAAACTTTTAATCTGCAATATTCCAAGTAGGTAATTATTCGATTTGGGCTTACAACCTGCACAATGCCACTCTTTATTAAAAAAAAATACTGGCCTAAAACTATTCGAAATTTAAAAATAATTTTGTTCCTCTTTTGTTTATTGTCACATTTGAACCCAATCTTACTGTTTATTCGGTGTGTGGTTAAATATTATTACTTACTTTTGTGATTTAATCCACAGTCACAATTGTCACAAAGGCCAAATCGTTAAGCAAATCAGTCCGAAATACAAGCAAAAACAGTAAGTCCGAAAAACATCAAAAATAAACGGCAAATCACAAAAATAAGTAAGTAATTAAATTTAACCACACACCGAAGAAACAGTAAGATTGGGTTCAAATGTGACAATAAACAAAAGAGGAACAAAATTATTTTTAAATTTCGAACGAAGTTCGAATAGTTTTAGGACAGTAGGTATTTATTTTTAATAAAGAGTTTGGCATTGTGCAGGTTGTAAGCCCAAATCGAATAATTACCTACTTGGAATATTGCAGATTAAGTTTTATAACTTTTTTTTTATAAATTAAGCGAAATTTAAAGATTTTAATTTGTTCGATTAGTTTTGCATTGCTGCTGATTTAAACTAGAATGGAATTCTGATACAGCTCGCGTCGCAAGTAAGCTTGGGTGGCAGTACTGGCTTAACGTGAATTGAGGTGTAAATTACGCTTTTCTTTAAAAAAAAATATTTATAAGTGTTTTGATGATAAAATATTTATCATTTTTAAATGCCCATTAAACGAGCATGTTTTTAATCTAATTGGCTAACTAGTGGTCATGCATTTTTTTTTCACCAGGAGGGGCTAAAGTTTGACCAAAATAAAACTGAAGAGGCAAATTTGAAATTAAATTTAAAAAATAAAATAAACTATAACAGTTACTTTTTAATGGTTTTTACCATTTGATAACACAATTATTCAAGATTGTTTTGCAATAAAAAAGAAATTAAAAAATAATAAATTCCGAATACCACAGATCAAAAACTCAGTAAGGGTGTACATTTTTCTAAAAATTAGAAAAATCCAAATATCTCGAAAACGATGCGACTTTTACTAAGGCGATTTTTCCATGTTAGGGAGGTGGCTTGCTCACCTACCTCCCCTTTAAGTTTGACGTGGTACTTACGGGACACCCTGTATAACTAAACTTATTTAAATTAAAAGTAATAAAAAAGAACACTCCTCTACCAGGCCCGCTCGCGGCAAGATCACTATGATACTGGCTGCATTACCTCTCTGGATAGCTAGCCCAATCCTTTGAGCAGAGGTAAGCACCAGCTCTAGGAGCTCGGGAGGTGTCTATGAGCCGGGATTATCTATCATACTTGTGTTAACTCAGGACACCTTTACCAAAGTGATGTAGCAAAATATTTTATTGACAAAAAAATACATCGATGTTACTGTCAACATCTAAATGTTATTCAATATCAGATTCATTTAGTATCATGTTTGACGTGACGAGTGACATTATATTTTTTCTGGTGAAAACCGATATTGCATTTAAGGCAAAATAACTTTGACTAACGTAGTTCTATGTCAGGATATTGACTTATCCATGAGTTAGTTTAATATTCCCGTGGGCGTGGGTTTTTCGTGGGCGGCATGATAATTTTGGACTTCGTAACTATCGTAGCGGAATATTAATGAATTAATTATAATGAATGGTAGTGACTACTAGCTACGCATACTTTTATTATCTTAAGACGCCCGAAATCGGTTATGATAGCGAACGTTTTTATAGTTATCGAGAATTTTCAATGAGCACATGTATATCGACATCTTTTTTATCGATATCAAATCCCTAAATCGTGCCCCGAGTTGGCACAGGTGTGATTATTATGTTGCATCTAGATATTAAGAAAAAAATTGTAAGTTTTCCTTTTCAAGAAATTATTTCTTAGAGAGATAGATGCCTATATAAAAACATGAACGGAAACGTACCTACAAACAACTTACTCAAAAATCGGGAAAAAGGGGGTGAGAAACGTTATCGCCCGGAGATTAAATATGGAAAAAAAGTGTCGGCTACACGATTGAAACCTCGCGTCACAATTAGGGAATGCAATTTAACCGTTTTTGTATGAAAATAACCGGTTAAAACCAGTTATAACCGGTTATTTGCATTCCCTAGTCACAATCCTCTTAAACTTCTGGAGAAGTCGACACTTTGAGCGGTCCTGATACCCAAACAATATTACAGTAAAAGAGAAACGATTCCGAAAATACAGACGTAAGAAAAGTATTTCGGTCCCAAGAGGTGCGTACTAGAAACGCTACCTGATAAGTACGGATTCTCGGAATATCAACACGTGTGTGAAGAAACTCTTTCAGTGGAACCAACTAGCCATTGTACTCTTTATGTGACTGAAATTTTGTTGGATTTAATAGTAGAGAATAGACTAGGTTGACGTATTATTTTATTACACATCTTGCTTTGATATCGTTATCATATTGCTAAAAGCATTGTAAAGAGAGCCATCATGGCAACAGTGCCTACCCCAATTTGTTCTGTGTACTGGACAATATTGTGCAGGCAAAAAACTTAGAAGCGAAACGAGTAACATCAAAACTAAGGCAATCACAAAATTTATAGTAATTCACCAAAATGTAAGATCACTATGCGGTAAAACATCACTATTAGAGGTATTATGTAGCACAGAAAATCCGGATGTACTTGGTTTGAGCGAAATTTGGTGCAAGAAAAGTGAAATTGAACGAGTGAGGTTATGTGGGTACGCGCTGGCTAATTCATACTTCCGCACAAACATCGCGCACGGCGGAGTCGCGCTATACGTACGCGAAGGAATAGGGTATAAAAAGCGAAACGACCTGCAGAATTTCTCCGTTCAGTATCACTTCGAATGCACAGCAATTGAAATTATGAATAGTAAATTGATTATTGTTACAGTTTATAGGACCGGAAATGGTACATTTGACACTTATTTAAATAAATTGGAATTGTTACTGCGTAAATTAACTGACGAAAACAAAAGATTTCTTATAGTTGGTGACCAAAACGTGGATTATTTATCAGACAACAGTCTGAGACGGCGGGTCGACGACGTACTAACTAGTTATGGTTGCATTAACACGGTATCCTTTCCTACTCGCGTGACTGGAGATTGCGCATCTTCCATTGACTGCGGCATAGCGAATAACGTTTGCGAGTGCCTTACGGTGTCACCGTTGGACACCGCAATAAGCGATCACAGCGCGCAGCTATTTGAACTCGCCGTGGAACAGGATGACGGACGTGACAACAAAACAGCTGATTTTATGGAAAGACGTTTGTTCTATGACGAATCTATTCATTTATTTTATTCTGACATTTTACATTATGATTTTAGTTTTATTTACGATAACACCATTAACATTAATACTAAATTTGACAAATTATTTAACATTTTGACGTACTATATTGACATACATTTCCCAATTAAATCCATAAAATTAAAGAATAACAAAAATACCGTGCCATGGTTGACTGATGAACTTATTGAATATATACAAAAACATAGAGATCTACATGAAATTCGACGTCAATATCCAGATAATCCAATAATATCAGAGTGTATTAACAGATATTATAATTTAATTAAGTCAACAACGTTGCGCGCTAAGCAGACCCACATTGAAAATAGGTTGTTATGGAGTAAAAATCCATCTAGGGAAATTTGGAAAGTGGTCAATGAGGAGATAGGCACCCAAACAAGGTCGCATGACTTTTGCCTCAAAGATCCTGTGACGCGGACAAATATTGAAGATGGTGACGTTCCAAATATGCTCAATTCTCATTTTTTAAATGTCGTGTTTAATTATGTAATTCAAAGTGACAAGGCCCAGTGCCGCCGCTACCTGCACCACCACCTGCGGGAGCTGGATGTGCCCGCGCTCGCGCTGCCGACCTTCACGCGCAATATGTTGAACGAAGTGTTTCATTCCATGATGAAATCACGCACCACTGCTGACATATATGACATATCGCCAAACATACTTATTTTTATATGGCCAGTAATCTCTGACATATTAATTGTTTTAATCAATATCATTTTCGACACCGGTGTTTACCCTGACGTGCTTAAGAGTACTAGGGTGTGTCCTGTCTTCAAGGGGAAGGGTGACAAATTTGACGTTAATTATTACAGGCCAATAACAATAGTTCCCACAGTTTCTAAAATAGTTGAATCCATCCTATCGTCTCATATAATGAGCCACCTTGAAGGCAATGACTTGCTGACGGACTACCAATTCGCATATAGGCAAAAGATGTCCACGACTGCAGCGGCGCGCCAAGTATTCGACTGTATCGTTCCCGGTCTTGACGATAAAAATAAGATGGCAGGTATATTTTGTGACTTGTCCAAAGCCTTTGACGTAATAAACCACGAACTGCTTTTGGATAAGTTGCACTATTACGGTATACAGGACACCTCCCACCGTTTACTTACGTCATTTCTGTGCGACCGGAAACAAGTAGTTAAATTGTCTGCGGGCGGCAAGAGACTCGAATCTGATGTTGGTACCGTGAGAATAGGGATCCCCCAAGGATCCGCCTTAGGAAATACCCTATTTCTGGCTTACGTCAATGATCTGCCGACCAGCATCACAGCCGGTGTTTCTGTGCAGTTCGCAGACGACACGACGGTCATAGTTGGCGCGCGCACGTATGAACGGCTCGCTGAGAAAATTCATGACGCATGTGATCAACTGCAGAAGTGGTTTAAGTGTAACGGTTTGCTCCTAAATATTACAAAATCAAGCGTCATGATTTTCTCGGGGCGTAGTGTTCCTGTTCCTCCGTGCGTCGCAAACAGTCCGATGCCTGTGTGCGATCAGTGTAGGTTTCTCGGATTCACTCTGGACTCGAATCTTAATTGACAACATTTCAAAAAAAAAAGCATTATTGTTTTTTCGCGTTTATAATAGCTGGTTAAAAATTAGACTACCCATATTTCTCAGTTTTTCTTTATTTAACTTAAATTCGTCGTTAATAATTTATTAAAGAAATAGTCATTAAAAAGACCGTATATCCAAAGTTAGGAATACTGATGTTGTGATCTTAGAATGACATAAAATAAAAAAGTAACTTTAAACAGATACAGAACTGACTGTCATGTCATGTCACTCACTTGTCAATCATTCGCTGCCGTTCGTTCACAAATGTGTTATTTTGCGTAATTTAATTAATTACATAATTTGTAGTCACGCCATTAAAATAAATAAACTATTTTGCGTTTACTGCTTTGCATCTGCTTTGAGTTTCTTTCGTCAGACAGATAAGAAATGAACATGACAGTTGTGTACTTTTTTCAATTCCTTTGGTAATAAATGGACTAAGACACTATAAGTGTATTCCTAACATTCACAATCCAACTTTTTTTACTGTTTTTTCTAAATATAAAAAAAACTACTGCATAAAAAAATCCAAAGATATTTTTACTGTAATCAGCAGTGTAAAATCTAGAAACGGTATTTTATTTTACTACCTTAGCACAAAATGAATTGTTGTCAATTGGAAGTGCCATGTTGACCTATTGTGTGGAAGATTGAGTAGTGCGGTGTTTGCGTTGCGTAAGCTGAAATTGCTTATATCTGACGATGCTCTAAGACGGGTCTATTATGCACATTTTCACTCACTGATGTCGTACGGCACACTCTTATGGGGAAACTCTACGGATGCCAACAGGGTAATGCTGATGCAGAAACGTGCCGTACGTACGCTGGTCGGGGCGAAGCCAAGACATACTTGTCGGGGCATTTTCACAACGCAACGCATAATGACGCACTATTCACTTTACATATTCGAAATTATTATGTTTGTCCGATCGAATATATCTTCGTTTCCAACAGTAAACGTCGTCGGCAAACAACTCCGCCACACAGGGCGTTTGAGAACTGTTCCTCGTCGCATGGCACTTGCAGGTAAGAACCCGCGCGTCATCGGTCCCACCTACTACGAGCGTCTACCCGCCGAATTCAAACGCGAACCATCTGACGACATGTTTAGGCGCCGGCTTAAGAATCTTTTGTTGGATAACCCAGTCTATTCCGTGAATGAGTATATGGAACTTGACTTATAAATAGGATTGACTTTTAATTTTTTGATTTTTTTTATTATTATTATTTTTTAATGTACTCTGTATTTGTTTTGACTTTCTATTATTATCATTTAATTCTATTTCTGACGACCTCAATGTAACTGCATATAATTTGACATGCCATGTAATTTATACTGTATTATATTGAGTAATAAAATCTGAATCTGAATCTGAATAGAAGCAGTAGGAAATGTAGAAATAAACCATGTCCAGCAGTAGAATGACGATGATGTCTTTTCGTTAAATATGTGGACGTAGAAATAGACCATGTCCAGTAGTGGACTAAAGATAAGTTCTTAATATAAAAAATGTGGACGTAGGAAACGACCATGTCCATTAGTTGTCTGATAATGTATTTTACCGTTAAATAAAATGAAAATGAACCATCATCAACTTCACTTCATGTTCAGCAGCGGATTGATAGTAATTTCTTTCCATTAAATAATCATGTGGACGCTGGTAAATATCATGTCCAGAAGTAAACTAAACATGATCACTTACCGTTAAATATGTGGACGTATATACTAGCAGGAACGGCGTTGTTCGGCACGCAGGTATAGTTGCCCGCGTGCAAGGCGGAGGCCGCCGGTATGAGCAGGTCAGAGACCCTCTGGGCTGCGTCTGTGGTCACATTTATCCCACGCTCCACGTCGTAGTTAATCATACGGCTGTTGTGGTACCTGGAGACAAAGAAAATAGGTTAGCAACTCAGATATTCTGACAAGATAAGTGATATTTCAAATTTGCTTGATGCTCAGTTTCGAATGAACGTAAATCGCCGTGGATTAAAAACGGATCGTCCATCTAAACGTTCATGTAAAAAGTAATATTAAAAACGTTTCAGAAGACTAGCAATTTTTTGACACTTAAAAATGTGTTATAAAAAGCCGGCGACATTTTGCTGTCTTACTTTTACTGCGTACGCCCATAGTTGCTGGCAACACATTGCCGTGAGAATGTTGCCCCCACGGCCTTTAGAATAATGCCTTTAAATTAGTCAAAGTAGATAACCAATTCACTCTATCATCAAACGGCTTACTATTTCAATTTTAGACAGTAATTTTAAGCGCTCCTAAAATTGGTTGTGAATTCAAATTCGACGACATTTAATTTAGCATGAATTCCTTTTAAATTACAGCCCAAATGCTACCCTTTGAAGTTTCTGAAAATGACGGTTAGCGAAATAATTTAACGTATGATAGTTTGATGAACTTCTAAAGTGGAATCCAGACATTAAAATTGGCTTTAGTTGATTATTATTTTAATGTAATGTGACCGGATTATTACATTTTTGATCTCCACTGCAATTTTATATTTATTTTGCCTTAAATTACCTTTTACAAGATAAAAGATCTAATTGACTTACTGGTTAAATTCAAAGGCAAGGCAATATTTACGTAATAAGCGCAAGTATTTGTTTCTTAGCCTCGAACGTTTCTACACCGTGTCCAATAAGTTCGAATACACATCTTTTTGCACTAACCCTAAATACATACAGACTACAGGCCATTGAATTCTTATTTTAATTAATAAAGTATGGTGTCGTTAACAAAATACAATCGTTTCAAACATCAACCATTTGGAGTTTTCTTGTAATCCACGATGAAACAGTTTCGTGAAACGATTATCAGAAAATTTAGCAATGGCGACAGCCCAGGTGCTACTTTAAGGCCTTAAAACCCCTTGGAATTAAACGCAATCTAGTTTACACCACAATCAAAAGGTATAGAGACCTCCGCAGTAGAAGACAGGAAAAGATCCGGTCGGCCACGTTCAGCTAGAACCGATAGAGTAGTAAAGATTGGGAGAGAGCGACTTCGGCGGAAAAAACACCGTTCTATCCGAAAATTGGCTGCCGAGCTGAAAATTTCAAAAGGATCGGTACACAATATTTTGAGGGTGGATCTTGGATGCCATGCCTACAAAAAACGAAAAGTTCATGGCATTTCCGAAGCGACCAAGAAAAAGAGAGTACAAAGATCCAACATAATACTTTCTTGGCACGCAGGGGATGAGTTTGTATTTTCTGACGAGAAACTGTTCGTGTTAGAACAGCCTCATAACGCCCAAAATGATCGATTGTGGGCACCAATGATAGAAGACATTCCGGACAACCAGAAAAATGTTCCTAGGTTCCAGAGCTCACCATCGGTGATGGTGTGGGGTGCAGTTTGTAAGCGGGGTAAACTACCTCTAGTATTTATCGATAAAGGCGTTAAAATCAATGCTCAATATTATAAATCCGAGGTTTTGGAGAAAATTGTTGCTCCAAATTTAAAAAGGATGTTTGAGAACGAATATTATATTTTCCAACAAGACGGAGCTCCTTCACACACGGCAAACGCTGATCAAGCTTGGTGTCAGGCTAATTTTACGGATTTTCTGCCGAAACATGAATGGCCACCCAGTTCTCCGGACTTGAATGTATTAGATTATTACGTATGGTCGTACATGCTCTCGAAACTACATGATTATAAAATCGCAAACCTGGATCATTTCAAAAAGGTTATCGAGCATATTTGGGACCAAATACCAATGGAAGCGGTGCGTGCCGCGTGTGATTCATTTGAGAAACGTTTGAAGCTAGTAAAAAAAGTTAAAGGTGGAGTTATTCCGAAACATTTGTTGTAAATATTATAATAAATAATAAATAAAATAATAAAATAATAAAATGATTATTTATAAAATGATTATTTATACATACGTGTGCCATTAATAAAATATACTTTTGATTGTATTAACTGTTTGTACATTTATTTTATTGAGAATCTAAACTGTATGCAAACTTATTGGACACGGTGTATGTACTCAAGTAATTATATTTCTCTATATAATTGTAGTTATTTATTTGTCTTCTTATAGGTCAAGCCTTGAGCTTGTTAGAACTCTTGGTAGTTAGGTCAGTTTGTGTAAAATTATCCAACAGAAAAGTTCTGTAGCACATAATACATACATACATACATAAACGCACGCCTTAGTACACGGAGTAGACAAAGCTGCAGAATTACCTATAACTCTCAAAACTTGTTAATTATTTTGTAACCACATTTTGCACAATTAGGCTAACGAGTTTAGCAGCGTATTAGCGTATTTGATTGCACGCCTAAAGCCTAACGGTACTACAAGCCTTTATTCTTGTTGTCTATTCGTTCTATATATATTCTAAACTCCCGTGATTCCTTAAGATTACTATTTAAAGAAATTAATATTTTGACAGTTGCGTCACAATTTATTTATGAAAATATTATTTATGTCATTAAAAATCAAGACTCTTTTGTTAATAATTGTGATATACATAATTTGAATACAAGAAATAAAAATAAAATTGCTACTAAAAAAATTCGTATCCGTAAGGTTTATAAATCATTTGTTGGTCAATGCATCCTTTTCTATAATAAATTACCTGACGTTGTTTTAAAGTTACCATTTCCAGTACTTAAAACTTACTTGAAAAAGTCGTTGATGTCTAAAGCTTACTATAGGGTTGAAGACTATCTAACAGATAAAAATGCTTGGCCAACACCTAAATAATTTAATAATAACTTAGTCATAAAAGTATGTAAAACATTGTTTATTGTCTAGGGGACACGGTTTCAGGAGAGTAGTAGGAGAATGTATCGAAACTTTTATGCAGGTGGTTTTGCACCGTCACAGGTAAGTATAACTTGTATACTTTCAATTTTTTTATTACTGTTGCTTATTAGTTTTGTGACAATTCTGAGTTTTGACACATTTTCCTGCTCAACTACGCATGAATATATTAATTTTTGGTTTTATATGAGATTCATTGTTTTATATAATGCTAGGTTAAGTTTATTATTGTTTAATATCATTAGCAATATTTAAAAAACGACTTACTGTTGAGTTTCTTGCGGCGTTTCTTCTCAGCAATAGTCTCTTGCGAAGCGCTGGTAGATTTTTGACGTGTAAAAGTGCCCGTGCGGCCTACTTACTGAATAAACATATTTTATATTTTATCTTTTATTCCCTTAGTCGCCTCTTACGACATCCACGGGAAGACATGGTGTGGCACTATTCTAACCCAGCAACCACACGGGTATAATATGGATATAACACATAATTAAATATTTTATAGGTTTTATAATCTGTAATATTATTGTACCATTTTTAAGCAAATCAACGCATCTGATTCCGTCAATATTCAATATTAATTAATTATCTTAGTAAGTATTACACACCGGGATAGCGCAGGAGGGGACACTAAAGAGGCTATGTAGATAGATAAGTATTTTTTGACGTGTAAAAGTGCCTGTCAGGCCTACTTACTCAAAAAATATCTTTTTTTAGGGTTCCGTAGTCATAGGAACCCTTATAGTTTCGCCATGTCCGTCCGTCCGTCCGTAGCCTAGCTCAGAGACTCTTAGTACCTACTAGAAAGCTGTAATTTGGCATAATTAAACATATTAGTCACGCCGACAAAGTGGTAAAATAAAATCTTACGTAACGTGGGGATGTTTTTTCTCGTCTACCCCATAGAGCAGAGTGTCGTTGGAAAGGTATTTTAAAAATATTGCGGATTTGTGAAAACAATGTTTCGATTAAGGTATCCGTTTATGAAATATTCAGGTTTTAAGTGCAAATTTTTGTTTAAACTCGTGTCTTGCCCCCCCCCCCCCCCCTCCCTCCTACAGCCAAAACTACAAATACTAATAATCTGAAAAATATCTTAAATGAAAGCACTATAATGAATTTAATAGGAAAACTATCACTACTAAGTAGACTGCAGTGGTTTTATTTAAATAAGAATGATTCTGATTTGAATTAGATAAGCTCAACATGAACTTTATATCCTAAAATCTATGTTTATTCAGGACTATCTCGATCAATATTAATTTTATTTTAAAAAGTGATCATTCCAAACAACCTTGTTTACGAATCAATTACATTGACTACTTGAGAATTCATCAACTAAGAAACCTTTAGATGTTTTTTTTTGGAAAAAAGCCAGTATTTTACTAAAAAGCATCGCTATTCAATTTCCAAGTTTATTTTGTGAAATGCTCTTCAGAATATTTACTGAATTCATAAGCACATTTTATCTGTCAGACGCATTTGACTTCATCTCTGTTGAAATTATGAAATTTAAATAAAAATGTTTCAGCAACTTAACATCGTATTGCATCTCACATATTTTTAAACGCGTAATTTTACAATAATCACGCTTTTGTTTTAACTTACAATGTAATATTTTAAAACGAAATCATACTTTACTGCAACTTTGTACGTCGAAGGAAAAACAGTAACAGTTACAGCTACAAACTAATTTGATTTCTAACTAACGTTAGAACCATACCAAAGTGACGTAAAAATCCAGATCTATGGGTAATCTTACGATTTATTTACTACGTTACTTTGACATAGTTCCATAGTAGCCCAGGAATCAAATTTGTTGAGTTACAAAGCCACTGGAACTAATTTACTATTTACCATTCCAAAAGCGACTTTGTCCGACAAAATAAAGTGCCAATCTAGCAACGGAGCCAAGTGAGTTGCCAATTCAGCCGAGGCGTTGCCAAGTAGCCAAGACTATTGTTTGGGGCAAAAATTAAATTAAGGCAAACGTCAGCCGTTTTCTGCATATTTGAATACAGATATGAATATATAACCGGGGGAAAGGTGTGGAGCACAACTTGAATGTATAATATAGTTTTCACGAGCTCGGTCATTTGTTTCTGACATCATTTGTTGTCCATTTTACAACAGATATTACTGTTTAATGGATGACAAGCTCGACAATGTCAGATCAATTTTAATGAGCTGCGTTGGCGGAATTATTGATTTACTTGAATAAAAGAACAAGAGTGATATGAAAAAATGCCAATAATTTCATAGTAGGAAAACAAATCACACAGACGTCGTATTTGAACGAAAAATCCATGATGTTATTTCCAAACGTAACATTTTGAGCGTATAGCCCAGTTCATTTTGATCTCTAGTTCCATTTGATTCCTTGCAGCTCAAGGACCAAATAATTTGGTTGAGTAAAGTCAAAGTAGACCATCATTGTCAGAATAACACCTCTGGAATCCTTTCAACGATTCAGCATTAACGTCATTCAAACAATGACATATTCAAATCAAGACAAAACCGAATATATCCAATTGTATAGACAGCTGTCAGATGAAAAGAGATTTCTTAAATAAACTGTAGCGAAATATTCACCCGGGAAATATTAGAAAAGCCATTTCGTCGAGAAAAAATTGCTTTGTAACTTTGTGGAATTTTGGCACCTGTGCGACACTGGGGGCCTATTCTGAAGGATTGTGAAAAATTAAAGCCACTTTCCGGTTCGTAATTTATTAATGTCAGAATGAGAATGTGAAAGCACGGGTAATTTGCAGGACGTTCGTTTAACTTCTTTTGTTTAATAGGAATAGTTGAAGTTCTTTGGTTGAATGAAACGTGACTTTAAAAAGTTTATGTTTATAAAATGTAGGTAATAGTTGTCTGTCTGCCTATTTATTTTGCTTTCATTGCCAAACCGTTGAACTGATTTCGAAAGATTTGATATGAATATAGCTTGAATCCCAAATAAAGATTTAGAATACTTGTTATCCCGAAAAAAGGATAGTTCCTGAGGGAATACCGATTCACAAGATAGTATCGCAGGCAACAGATAGTTGTTTGTTAATATAAAAAGCGTGGTATTGTTTTTCTAAATTAAGTTAAATTAGAGTGAGACTTTTTTTCATGTCCATTCGATTTTATTTCTAGAAGTTATGTTGAATGTTGAAAAGTAACTGATAAGTTAAATTCTTAAATGCAGAAACTATCTTCATGATAATTAAACAAAAGTTGACCACAATTTATATTCAAAACAAAATGAAACAACTACTGTTAGCTTACCAAACTAAATCATTTAAACTAAACTAAAAGTTACACCGTCGTTAAGAACAATAATTTGAGGACAATGCTTGTTAAGTTAAATGCATACCTGGTGTTGGAGTTTGAATACTTTAATTAGTTTAAAGTTTCTTTGACGTTTTGAGGTAAATTAACTGTTATTGAATTCTCAACAATATGGCATCTTGAAGGCAATTAATTACTCCATTGGTTACAAATTTGAAGATAATTAAGTTGACTTGAAATTGGTTTTGTTAGAATTTCATTAATGATTGACAATAAAGCAATAAGAAAAACGACGATGTATTTTTTAGGCGAATGTATGACTTTCGTTTTTCTACAATTTCCGTCAAACTAAAATTTAATTAGAGATATTATTGTACTTATTTTTAAATTGCAGTTTATGTGCGGATGCGGAATATTTTTAATTGAAGCACAAAAAACCCATAACCTATTGGAAGCTATTGCATAACGCATTTGCAATCGCAATCGTTTTCATTTCGAAAATCGAACTTGTCTGCATACCAAATAAAAACAATTATTCCGCTTTGAAGCCGATTGCAATTGCGACGCTGTATGCTCTTCCTGCGTCTGTATTCCCGGAATCCCGTTTAGAAACTTTATGGTTGTGCAATGTGTCAGAATCAATTTCTTATCTGCCTATTACTACAGGCTAACCGTATCGTCAACAGCTACCATTAAAATTGACGTGATCGCCAACGATTCCGTTTTCATACTTGTTACTATCTTTGTCAGTCTGAATAGGACCCGACTGTATAAAGAAGTTCATGACTAGACGAAGGAGAATAGCAATTTACGAAGCATCACTGATTTCGCGTGTAGTTTAATTCACTTTTATTTTGAATTCAGTCAAATCGACTTTAGGCAATATTCCTGCTGATCATCATCTTCATCTTACTCGTCGTCATCCTTATAATTACAGCCAAATGTGTCCAAAAACTCGATAGGTTCTGTACTTTTGATCGGACTAAGACGCTCGTATCGACAAAATCTCGACTGCACACCTTTTGTCTCACACCCACTAGAATAGTCACCCAGGCTTCCATATTCATTCGTCATATTCCTGAATCAAATTTGAAACCAATTTTAACCTTCCATGAAAAACTTTGTTTTAGAGGAAAAACTAGGAATTTATTCTTGAGAGTCAAATATTGAACTGCGATAGTTTTTCTCAAGTTGAATTGGGTTTTCAAAGTTATATTACTAAGCTAGTATTTTTAGATTTTGATATTTTAACGTAGGTACAGTTGTTTTATCTCACGAAAGCGTGTTGGCCATACTTGCACGTGCAATTGTTTTTTTTTAATTTAAAAGTGAATATTATTTAAAAAGATAACGAATTAAGATATTATTTCAAATAATACCAGATTTTTTTGAAATGCATCCATAGTATTATTTATTATTATTGGGGGGGCTGAGACGGGCCCCGTGAGCCACTTCTACCATTGCTGATCTTTTGTGTAGGTAATCCATAGTAAAGGCAGGAGGACGATTTTTCCTACCTTTATTTTGGCCTACCATCAAAGTCGGTGACCAAACTGTCATCCATTCAATTATAATGTATTGCTACGGTGAACGTGTATGTATATGTTTTTTTACATCGGAACACCTTGAAGTTCCCAATGATTTAATTTCATATTTACATTGTCCAACCAGTTTTTTCTAAAATCTGTTTTTATGGAACTTTTTTTTGATTAAATGCATAATATCTTTATAGCTTTACGTTGTTTAAGGTAAAAAACTGCCAGCAATAACAAAATCTTCGGAATTTTGAAAATTTGGCATTTTCATCATTAAAGATGTCAGCTTCCCAGCGTCTTTAATCAAGCGTCTGTCTATTACTGAATCAGATTGTCTGGCCGGAATGTAATAAATTTGGGACCCACCCTGGCTTCGCTTGAGTCGGATCTTTATGGAATTAAAATAAAATATAATAGTGTAGTAGAATGTTGCATACGGACAAACCGAAATAGTTCAAAAATTCAAAATATTTATTCAGTAAATTGGCCACATGAGGGCTCTTTTACACGTCGGTAATATGGAGTAAATCTACCAGCGCTTAGGACAAGACCACCAAACATTGCGGAGAAGAAGCGCCGCCAGAAACTCCAGCAGAAGGTCATTTTTTTCAACTATTAATTAGATACAATAATACTTAAAAGTAAGTTACATTACAAGGTAATAAAGGTTTTTTTTTTTTTAAACTAACACAAATAAAATCATTACTGACGTTATTCAATATTTTGTATAGTGTCGTTATCGTCATACCTAGTGTATATTGCGCAATCCGAGTTATGTATAAATAAAATATTTATAAAATACCTACTATCAAAAGTAAAACACGTCGCATAAAAATAAAAAAGCATGTGTCGTAATGATACGTCGCACTCCAGCGGGCAAACAAATTAATAAATCTTCGAGTAGTCAGAATAAGATATTTTGAAGTACTTACTATTTAATTTTAATTTTGGGGGAGGCCTATGTCCAGCAGCAGTGGACGTAATTCGGCTGACATGATGACTTACTATTTATTACCTAGTATTTTGTAATATTCAATAAGAAGTACCTTGGTAGCTAATGCAGTACGATAGACTGACTTAATCTATTTTTAAATAAAAAAGTATATAAGATTTAATTGTAAGTATGTATTTGACTTTAACCACTTATTTAGGTACATTGTGCGAATGTATGATTCATAATTTATATAAATTCTTTGCAGTTAAGCTTCTAATCTTCATCTGCTAGAAAAAATAAAAAATATAAGAATATCTGTTACCAATACTAAGTAACTACGTGTACCTACTCGAAAAATCTGCTATTTTTTTAATAAACCTTGCCAAGTGACATGCCCGCAAAATGCCTTTAATACGACGCATGGTCTGGTTCCCAAATTGCTATACAAACCACTCGCTGTATATTTTTATGTATAAATATTAAAAAAGAAAATTCATGACTCTTGAAACACATTAAGGTAATGTGGCCAGTATTAAAAATGCCTGGAATACGCTTATTGCGGCTGAATAGATTTTGAAGTACAAAGAAAAATTAAAGCTACATTTTTTCAAAGGGGATTGGATTGAAATTATTTAAAACATGAAAGTCTGCACTGATGTTCGCTTCTGAAATAGTAATTCTGGAATAACATTTAGGTCTAAAAAATATTTTTACGAGGTTTTTAGAATATGAAGATTTGATTTCATGATCGTCTTGATTTTCGGTTCACTCGGATTTTTTGTTCATATCTTTATAAGCAGGGTGACTGGATATTCGATACAAACCTTTTAAGGAGGCAAAGTAGAGCTCATTTGGAGGCCATTAGATCTTATAGTACCCTGGCCGAAAATTATTCGTTTCTGAGATATTTGAGATTTAAGTTTTTTTACAAAATTGCGGAACGAAGCTCAAAAAAACTAACTAAATGTTCAGCGATTTAATGTCATGACAAAAAATAAACACATAATGCTACATTTTAAGTTATGTAATAAAACTCCAATAAAAACTAAACAAAAAAGTAATTACCTTATTATGAAAGTGTTTTTTTTTTAATCATTGTATAACATGCAGCGTACAAATTGCTGGCAAAACTTCCTTGATTTACTAGCTATCTAATAAGATACGATACTTAATAAAAAATAGGTATATAAATTAATTAAGTACTCATTAACACTAAGAAGTACACTTTTTATGAACGTCGTTTGTATGGTACGAACTCCTCAGAAATCATTGAAGTATGCATTTGAAGAGTTCGTACCATATCGTTCGTCCCCGAACACATGGTTGAGGGAGGCGATGGCTGAGTTACGCGCCAAAATTGTAACTTATGCTGTCTGTGAGGTCCGGTCTGTTCTCCTTGTCACTATTTTTAACTTTTTTTTATTTAAAAAAAAAATAATCATTTAATACTTTATTACCTTGTAATGTAACTTACTTTTAAGGATTATTGTATTTAATAATTGATTAAATAACCTTCTGCTGGAGTTTATTGCGACGCTTTCTCCACAAAGATGGTCTTGTCCGAAGCGCTAGTAAATTCACTCCATAATACCGATGTCTAAAAGAGCACTCATGTGGCCAAACTGAATAAATATTTAGAATTTTTAATTTTAATTTTGATATTTGACTTTTCAATGTACGCAGACAGAGTCACACTGTATAAATACGAGACCCTAAAAAAGACGCCACGTCGCTAGCCCAGCTTTTGTTTTACGCGTCTTAACTTTGAATCAATCCTACGAACGATCTTCTGCCCCATACTTAAATTCCTATTTTAGTCTTTATACCATCCACTTTGAGTCCATAACTCTTAATACGACAGAGCAGATGTTCGGAATCACCTGTGAACCGTTACGCGGGTATATCGATTCCATTTATGAAGTTTGACAGGTTACGCCAGGCGATTTTATTAAAAATTCTATTCAAACGAGAGTTATTCTGGGAATATATTTATAAGGTCGTCGAGTTTGGTATATAAATATGGAACAGGTTTTATAAAAGGCCGGCTAGTGGAAATGGGACGATATGCAGGGCTTCCTTATATACTTACTAACCAGTCGCCAAAAGCCTAGTTTACCCAGTAGGGGTAAAACCAACGATATTTTATATTTAGATACGTTATGCTCATACTAAACGCATTTTACTGACAGTTGCTACGTTACCATATTTCTACAGACAAAGACGGCAATCCGGAACGAACGCTATTGTTAGAAAGAGATAAATAGTTGTTTCAAATTATTATTATTTTTATTTGAAAAAGGGGGCAGACAAGCAAGCGAGCCACCTGAAGGTAAGTGATCATCGCGACCCATAAACACCCGCAACACCAGAGGAATGGCAGGTGCGCTGCCGGCCTTTGAGAAAAGAGTAGGCTCGTTTTTTGAAGGCTCCCAAGTCGTATTGGGTCGGAAATACAGACGCCGAAAGCTGATTCCACATAGATAAGGTGCGTGGCAGGAAGGCCCTTGAAAAACGCGCGGTAGTGGATTTCCAACTATCAAGATGGTGTTGATGAAATGATAGTTTGGTACGAGTTGTACGATGGTGGAATCCAGCGGCTGGTATCAATTCGAATAATTCCTCAAAGCACTCTCCGTGATAAATGCGGTAAAAGACACAGAGGGAAGCAACATCCCTCCGCAGGGCCAGTGGATCCAGATTTTTGAGAAGCCCCCGGTTGTTTACAGATCGAGCAGCTCTGTTCTGAATTTGGTCAAGAGGAAGAAGTTGATATTGGGGTGCTCCGGCCCAAATATGGGAGCAATATTCCATGTGAGGCCGTATTTGTGCCTTGTAAAGTTGAAGGCGATGAGCCGGCGTGAAATACCGCCCCGCTCTCCAGAGCACACCAAGCTTCTTTGAGGCTAACTTAGCTTTACCTTCCAGATGACATCGGAAAGGAACATTGCTCGATATATCAACACCAAGAATCCCAATACTGGACGCTGCATTAAGGGGAGTACCCTCAAAACGAGGAGATAAGCTAAAAGGTAGTTTTTTAGCGGTAAAGGCGCCGACTTGTGTCTTCTGAGGGTTAAAATGGACCAAGTTAAGGTGACCCCAGTTCGAGACTTGCTCCAATAAAGTCTCGACTTCAGACACAAGTGCATTTCGACTCTCATTGACCTGCTCCCGAGAAATGTTTGCACGACCGCATAACAATGACAATTGCTCGCCATTCCCGCCAAGACAAGTGCCCTCTCACGGCCGCCATAGCTACCCGTCCTTATCGCAATCATGCGATACGTAATTGTGTATCTCATGTTTCACAGGTGACAGTCACGTCGGTGCAAATTAAACAAATTTTAGCGATGTAAACCAAAAATTAAAAAATATTTACGATACCTTACGAATGAAACGAGACATCCTTTCTTCCTTTTACAGTTAAAGTATAATTTCGGCAGCCTCAAAAACACAAGACGGCATTTTTTATTAAATATTTTTGTTACTTAATACGCCTATTTGTGCAAAATGTGGTTACAGAATTATCAACAAGTTTTTAAAGTTGTAGATAATTCTGTAGCTCTGCCTACCCCTCTCTGGGATTACAGGCGTGAAAGTATGTATGTATGTATGTATTTTTGTTACTTTTCAGTACTAAAATTTTATTGCCTTTAATGCGTGCGTGTCAGCGGCCACGGCGCAACTAAACAGTAGTAAGGTAAATTACCTTCCTTTTTGAGGAACCCAATACGCCAATACTGTCAAGTAAATAAGAGCTACCATAATATTATAACGTTGACGGTACGATAACATGTCAAAGGCGATATTTAACCCTAGAATAGCGGCCCAGGCTTTATTCTGGTGTGAGAATAAAGGGCGCCACAGACTTAAGGTCGGCGCACACATAACCACTCGGCACCGGATCGGCTCAAAGTGAGACATGAAACGTGCAATGGGGTACCCCCCAGCCGCCTCAGCCTATTGATGGGGCACCTGCGCCGAGCGGTTATGCCTAGGCCAACCTTAAGAGGAAGGATCGTCAGGACAGGTGTTGTGTAAATTTAACATATTTAATAAATATGCTGTGAGTAGGACGGCTCGAACTCCACTAGGGGATGACAGTCGTTATTTAAGCAACTAAGAAGCCGGATCGCTTTTTAGTTGATTCCCCAATACATATCAGTAATAATGTAACTTCTCTTTAGACACTAGTTGTATGTAAACAATACTATTAAGTTTTAATCCATAGAGGTATTCTTATAAATTAATGCACTTTGGATAAGTCCTGTTTAAACCGGAAATTTTAAGCACATTTTAGGAAAAGACAATCGAGCACAGGGCCTCTACATCACTTTAAAAACCATATCGTGTTCGAGCTGGGATCGTATTGTCACCGTTTTGATAGCTCTTATTTAATTGACAGTAATGGCGGCTGACGTCATAACAGATTAATTACGATATCGTCGCTGGAAAGCAATAATGCTGTAACCCGCACTTCCTACCAAAATCGTTTTTTTTGCATATTTTTACTTCATACATTTTTCTGCGTCGAATGGTCTAAGTCTCGTGTTTCTACGATGAAAAATAAAAACTTTACAGCATTCGTTATTTGTGATATTTAGATTATTGGAAAACAAATAAATGTTGTAACCCGCTTTTTTGTCGAAATGAGACTTACAGCAATACAAGGTAAGAAACTTAATCTCTGGAACATTGTACAGCGTTTTTGCTTTCCTAGCTAATTTGGTCTAAATTTTTTAAATCAGTAAGTAATTTCGCACCAAAATTGTTGTAGTGGCTGTTATTTAGTTACAGCAATTTAAAACGCCCTTTCATTTGGTTTTTAAATTACGGGCGTTTTAAATTACACCCTCATACATTTTCCTTATGGGTTACAGCATTCTTTCGGGGAAAAAAAAAGAAAAATAATGCTGTAACCCGCAAAAATCACCCTTAACCCATTTTATATAAAATTTGAGTATTCAGTTTAACAAAACTATTTGCAATTTGCAAAATGGAACCGAAAAGCCTCCTGCCGTTTAGAAGTTATGATTTTTTTATTTTTTTTGCGTTTATAATTTGGCTCTAGTATAAAGTTTGGTTTTTGAGGGTTACAGCATTATTGATTTCTAGCGACGATATCGATATTAACCGCCTAGAATTCAATACCGTTCCAGCCCAGATGATGATATAGTTCGTTCGTTCAAATAGTGTGCATTGCAACGCTTTGAAGTCACCGCTTCGTGCACGCCGCGGCGGCTTCTTTGTACCTTTCGTAGCAGCTCATTAAAGCATGCAAACTATTTAAACGATAGAACTATAGTTAAGTGGGATCTGTGAACCATAGGCATTCGCATTCTCGGAGCTATCTAAAGATTGTAATCTTAAGACCGCAAAATGCGTTTTCAACCCTGAGGACTAAGATGGAATGTCTCTATGCTAGCAATATCACCGGTTGTCATACCCAAACCCCACAATGTGAACAGTGCTGCTTGGCGGTAGGTATAGGTATAGGTAAAGGATATGATAACGATCTGGACGGACCGTGCAGAAGGTACTACTAAAATAAAGATTTATTGTCATATAAAAAAAAACATTACAACACAGTTTCAACAGGTAGAGGTAGTATTTATCATTATTAAAACTTTGTATTTTTTTATGAATTCGCTCTCAAATTATAATAAAATTAGTTGGTACTTAGGGGTTGCACACTTTGACCACTATTTGAATCAATTTTCATGACTATGCTATTCTATAAAGCCGCAACAAGCAGAAAAGATGGTGATGATGACAGATATCATTAGTGTTTAACATAAGTTGATTATTATTTGTTGTTTTTGGAACAAACATTGAAAATCTGCTATTATATAAGGACGTATTCTCCGTTTGTAAAGGTACTAAAAAAAATGTAATCCAGACAACCACTTGATGTAGTTCGTCAGATAAAAGAAGCAGAGGCTCTAGACAAGATGCATGACGCCAACTAGCGTTTCTATTCGTTTTGTTCTTAAACCAATCGCGTCACTGGTAGATGACGTGATACGAAAAGTCACGTGGTCTAGCAATGACGCGATTGGTTGATTGGTAGAACACAGAACACTGATAAGTCAAAGTTCGATAAAACAGTTTTGATTGGCTGTTCAACACTGCCACGTGGTTAAGATTGTTTTCATTTTTTAAGTGTCTACACACGGAGTATAGGCACATTACATTTTTGTACTGTACATTTTGGATATTACCACACCAATATGCCACGTACCACGGGAAAATTTACGAGCATTAGATAGTATTCTTCTCGTAATATATTTTTTAGATAATTAAGTAGGAGGAGGATAAACGCTTATGGCCTCACCCGAAACTGTTGTAGGTGGTTCTATGAATAGATACTTTGTTCATCACTTTACTGGATTTAAGAAGCTTTATTATGTTGAGTGTCTGATTTTTGTAAAAGCTTTTGATCATAAGAGTGTTGGCTAAGTGGATATTATTTTGTTTGCCCTCTCTTTTTTAGTTTTATTTTAATCTTATTTATTTAGCATAGTTATATTTAGTTTTACTTTTAATAATTTAGTTTTTATTTATGTGACAATGTTTCTAATTTAATTTAATTTTAATTGTATTAAT
Source organism: Acleris emargana (assembly GCA_927399475.2). Lineage (NCBI taxonomy): Eukaryota > Metazoa > Arthropoda > Insecta > Lepidoptera > Tortricidae > Acleris > Acleris emargana. The sequence continues at coordinate 6,648,327 of OV656858.1, forward strand.
ACATACATACATACATACATACCTTCACGCCTTCATTCCCAGAGTGGGGTAGGCAGAGCTACAGAATTACCAACAACTCTAAAAACTTGTTGATAACTCTGTAACCACAATTTGCACAATTAGGCTAAGATGTTTAACAGTGTATATTAGTGACAGGTAGCAAGCCCATCGCCTAACAGTACTACAAGCCTTTTTCCCTTAGTCGCCTCTTACGACTTCCACGGGAAGACATGGAGTGGCACAATTCTAAGCCGGCAACCACACCACGCGCAATTGTATTAATAAACATAATCAAAGTGAAATTTTCTTTGTAAACGTGATCGATCACTTCACCGACTGTATCGTAGCTCTTATTATGTGTATTATATATGTATGTAAATACTTTAAAGTTCGCGTAAAATAAAATACAGTGTTCTAAAAATAGGGAGGGGGTAGGGGGTTTCTATGAAGTTTATTTATTTATTAAAGTACAAAAGGCAGACTTAATGCCTTAACGGAAAAAAAACCAAGGGCAGTGCGAAGAAAAAGGAGCGTTGAACAAAAACGGTTTGAATAAAATATATACAGGGTGCCTCTGACCTTGCGGCTTTAAATGCATAGATCAATTCTACTCCTGAAACTAAACTTCTTTTGTTCTGTAAGTTGTTAAAAATATGTTCAGTTTAAATTTATTTTTTATCATACACATCCAATTCTCCATTTTCCTTTAGCCCTCGTACCAAGGTAATGTCGCCCCCGTACCATGAGATAGTGATTACATGGCCAGTATGTAATACACTGATTTTACAATTAGACTTTAACATCAATTAGTTATCTAAATTTCAGTTATTTTTTCATGTTGCAGAACAAAAGTAGTTCAGTTTAGCGAGTAGAATCGATCGTTAAAATTAAAGCCCCAAGGTCAGAGACACACTGTATAAGATACGAGTATACAAAATAAATAGCTATAATAATAACACGACATATAAAATATATAAATAAACAGATAAGGCGATGTGTGCGTAAATCAATTTACGATTGCGCTTGTTCCAGCAGATGCTTAAGATCATCCGCTTTAGCTAACTTGCTTGGAGCTAGTCTGATGCTCAGTGGAAGCTCATTCCAGAGACAGATGGCCTTAAGGGCAAATGAATTAGACTAAAAACCAGTACCTAACTAATAGTAGTAGTAAGGTCATTTAGTATATTTTAAGTAAAATTTGTAGTACCCCTAAAAAGAAACTTATGTAATTTCCATCTTGTCACTTGACGATGTCATTATGACAAGGTTCTATGGTGGATCAAAATTTGAACTCGTTGATGGTACTTACCAGAATACAAAAGCTGGTGCCTCTGTGGTCTGCACCACGGCACACTGGAGGCGCAGCGTGGAGCCTGGCTTCAGGTACTTCTCCGTTGGCCCGGAGATCTGCGCCCGCGCCTCTGTAACAACCGTTTTACGTCACTTAACCGGTTTACACCCGTTTCATAGAATGTTCATTCGTAGAATTTTAATTGCACTAAAGCACTTTTCTAGGATAGTCTCTGATCACAGTCTAATCTAACTTTCGTAATTACTATTAAGTACCGAAAAACCACACGGCTTTAAAAGAAAATTATTTTCGATGAAGTGAAATTCGGTGAAAACTTTGTCGGTAAAACAAGGGACACCGCACTCAATTTGGAACTACTAATATTATCTACAACGTGATTAGTCAATTAATGTGGAACGTTGAATTGCCATTATCTCAACAGTCTGTTTGATGTCACATCGAAGCCGTATTAATTAATTAATTTAATCCTTATTACTAGGGTTAGGATTTTGGTGGCATTTCGTGGTTTTAGAATCCATGGAGCCGCTTTTTCCTACATATTATAATACATGACACTTTGATTTTGACCTTCAGTATGGTCATATTTCAAAATGAACTAATTAAATTTTTATGTCGGTTTTTCGTTCCCTACTAATATTTGCTTATTTGTAACGCTTTCAAAGTAGAGATATCCTCCATACCAAAATTGATTTAAATTGGTTTAGCGGTTTAATGAATACATTAATTTTAAAATATTAAAATACTGAAGGTCAAAATCAAAGTGGTATGTATCACAACAAATAGAAAATAGCGACTCCATGGATTCTAGAACCACGATTTGCCACCAAAAGTCCTAACTCTACTTATTACACAAAAATGAAAATTAATTACAAAACGTGACCAAAATGCTTAGTAGAATTATCTGCCAGTTACTGACCATTACGAAAAAAATACATAAAATGCAGCAAATACACAAAATATAAGCTGTTAATTAGTTTAGGAGTAATTAAGGTTTTAATATAATTCCTCACTTTTCCCCGTTGACTTACAATTTTATAATCTAAAAATCGTTATTTAAAAAATCAAAACAAGACAAAATTGTAGTAGTCACTAACTTTTTTACATGTAATATTATGTATAATAATTAATTTTTAGAAATTTCCAGTCAACTATTATATTTCAAGGGAGGAGGCCTTGCCCAGCAGTGGGACTATATTGGCTAATTAATAATTATAATAATAATTATTATTATTTCAACCAGCCAACGTATTAAATACAAAATGATACATTTCAACAAATAAAAACTTTGTAGTTAATAGTAGTTTTAATGCCATTAAAAAAACACAAATTTGAATCGGATACCGTCATAAATCAATAAAAACCGTTTCAAAGAACTCAGCAAAATGCGTCAACAAACGAAAATCTGTGAGATTGACCGCCTGTTTCACAATCGACAAGAAAAGCATACTTGACATATAAATTTAGCCCTTCCTCTTTCTCACACTGGGAAATAGAAAAGGAGAGAGCCAACTTTAAATGGCAGATTTTACTCGTCGATTGTGAAACAGGCCCTAAATGATATTGTCCCTCAGTCCCAGCTTTCTGCATACCTACGACTAATCAATGCCTTAATTCCTGAAAGCGTGTTATACTACAATTTAGAACTGAAATCAATTTGTGTATTCAAATTGACAAATCCCCGTTTAATCCGATTATGTTATGCTATGTTAACATAAATTGAGTTTGCTTTATTATAACGTTCATTACAATTTCACGATACTAATAACAAAATGTCTACGAAGACATGCATATTAGTCAACAAAGGTTAACTTGGGTATATAGTTATGCGAGGTTACAAAAAAAAACCCATTTTTTCTTTTTTAAAGTAACTTACCCAAAGGGTGACAATACGCCCCAATTACTAAGATTTTATCGTATGTCTGTGTCCATTCTGAGGAATCCTACACATTACAAGGGCTGTATCATAGATACTTTTACAGCATGAAATAATCTTGTATTATTATGGCAAATGTCGTAAATTTTTTTAAAAAAAAAACAAAAAAGTCCTCATATAATAAATGCTTTGAATGGGTATTAATTTATGCTTAAATAGACATCAAGACTCATTCGGATCAGTGTTCACTAATTTTAAATATGTGCTAACCTGCATTCATAAACATCAAACCACATTCTTGTAACAAATCAATCGAGTTCAATTTGTATTATAATAAAAAATAAATAGATATTTTAAATTAGAGAACACAATCTGGATTTGACCGATTAAAATTGGTGATCAGTGGAAAGAAGTGGTCTCTGCCTACCCCTCTGGGAAACAGGCGTGATTTAATGTATGTATGTATGTAAAATTGGTGATCACTCAATCTAAATCGAAATTAAAATTGTATAACAAGAATAGAGTTTGATGTTAATAAAACTTAAGAACTACCAAATTAGAGAGCACTTATCCGAATTAGGTCCATTGTCTTTCATCCCTGCGGTTTTTTGGTAGAAGTATAAAAACAATTCATGGTTATAACAAACCTTACCATGATTAAATTAAATCCAAACCTACAAAACTTACGTAACAATTGAACAATAGTAAATAAAAATGGCGGCACACAAATACGATCCAATCACCACTAACGATGCTGTTACCAAACAAAACAATGAAAACAAATCACTAGAAGATTAATCTGTCTAACCGCCGCCGGCCATTTTTCATGTGTCAGTGACCAAACTGACCGTGATCTACGCTGAAACCTTTTGTTGGCTGCGTCATAGGTTATAAACGGTCGGCTGTCAGATTTTAGGTCCTTGGTTATCTATTGGAAACTAACATTTTTTTAAATCATTGTTTAAAGAAGAAGGAGAAAAACATTTAGTCACTACACAATAAAACTTGATTAAAATAACAGTGATATACAGATCGAAAGTGAGTGGAAGGGTCGAAAGGGGCCGCCGTAGGCGTACTTTTTCGAATCAAATCCGTGAAATACTGGAAAAGAGCCGAATCTTAAGTACCCGAAACCGACGTGCCTGCATGACTCGATGTATGAATGTGGAAGAAGCGAAAGAAATTAGTCAAGATCGTAGCAAGTGGAAAGAAGTGGTCTCTGCCTACCCCTCTGGGATACAGGCGTGATTTAATGTACCTATGTATGTACGTAAAATAACAGGTTGACAGTAACTTCACAGAGTGTGTGACCTCGCGGTAGTGAAAAAGGCAATTTCTTAATTAAGATCGGAAATCATGAGACCAAAAAGTAAAAAAAAATTTTTTTATCAGTTTATCCTACATAAATGACACAAAAAGTTAAAAATTTACTAACTTTTACTATTTTGAGACCAAAATGATTGCAAATGATCTCCCCCATTACCCCTAGAGGGGAATACGTCGACTTACCAATAACCCTGTATAATTATCGGTTTACCCTGGTTTCACTCATTTCATAGAACGTATCACTTCGCAGAATTTTCGTTTCATAGAAAGTTATTTTCTGCTGAACTCTTGTTGATTCCGCGTTATCTTGTGATGGTTACAAGTCCAACCTAACCTATTTCACGTGAATCACATTTAAAATAACCTGAAATTGATACGGGTTCAGCAGAAAATAGCTGTCTATGAAACAAAAATACAATGACGAAAATAAACAATCATTACGCAATTTCTAAATATCAATTTGAGAGGAAATTACCTTACGTTTTTATTTTCCCAACAACTCTAACTACTCTAAGTAGTCAAAGCAGCTATTAAAAAATAGAAGCACGGCCCATTTTCAACTTAAGACTGCCCGCAGGCAACATGATAAATACTCCAAAAATAAACCCAAGTCGGCACAAAGTAAATCTTAATAGAATTTTAATGTAGGCCGGCAATTTAACCCAACATCGTGAATGATTATGAAGGGGTCAGATGTATTTCGCATGTAAATATTTGTTAAAAACAAAGGTTTCTTTGTTGTTGCCGAGGCAAGATTTTTCTCTCTTTGAGTTTTTGGAAAAAAGGTATTTTGAGGGATTCCAGACAAGGCATGTTTTAAAAATGAGAAGCTCGTACCACAATGAATTTGTTTGAGAATTTAAATGCATTTTGTTAAAACAGCTTTTTAATTTAGGTCGAGGTCGATTATGAGGTTTTGGAGTTAGGGTAACGGCACCAATGATGGGCACTTTTAGCTGACAGGCACCAGTAATGGACACTTCAGTCTTAAATCAAATTTCATACGGTAATAAATTGATTGTTGCAAAACAAATGAATAACCCTTATCTTCTGTAAAATAACAATCAAGTGTCCATTATTGGTGCCTTGTCCATTACTGGTTCCGTCACCCTACGTATCCAAAGGGCAAAACAGAGACCTGTTTTTGACACTCAGTTGTCCGTCCGCCATTTAATCTAAAGACCAGAAATTTGTAATTGAAACATGGATATTTTTGGAAAAAATCTAGGGGCATAAAAAAGTACGCAATGATTTTTCATTCAACTTTATGGCAACGAAATGTTCATTATTGTTCAGATTCAAAAATGAAACTTTGGAAATTTGGAATATAAGCGATAAATATTAAGATCGGTGATTTATAATGCAGTTTTTATGCTATGACCAAACAAATAAACAAACCAAATTCAGCTTATTTTTAAAGTTTCAAACAATTTGATCCAAGGTATGGAAGTGTGTTGGTTTTCCTTAAAAGGTTAATTTATTCATACAACGTTATCCAACATCAGTCCTGAACCTTGACTTAGGTACACGTGGCCTGTTTTTTTCAAATGTTGATATACACGATTAGGTTGTTTATTGCCTCAGGGCTTTTTTCAAATTATTATTTTGCAAGGAAAAAAAGGTTCTGAGAATCGCACGCGTGGATCTAATTAAATGAACGTTTAATTATTTGGGCATTTTGTTTTATTCCTTGCACAATTTTATGACAAAAACAAGCACATCATGTGAATGAATGATTTGGAAAACATTAGTTAACTGCGGATCGGAAATCTTCCCGTGACTGGTTCCAAAAGATAATTTTTATTGATTTATGGAAAACCTTTAGCTTTAAAACAAATAACTTAAAAGTAATTTTAAGGTCCAAAGTAGGGTTACTTGTTAAACTGTTTTTAGTAGTTTATACCACATGGAGTCGCAACTACACACAAAAAAAAAAACAAAAATACGAATAACGATCGTCAACTCATAAGGCCCACTGTACTACAAATAGCCAGTTTTTTGTCAGTGGGACTTTGAATTTACCATAAAGGCAATAAAATTCAATTAAGAAAAGGCCAATTTCAATTTACTAAGAAAGGAAAATAAACTAAGTTCATATTGCAATACAGTTCAGATTAAATTGCCTTGGAAATGTATTCTAGGTATATGGCTTTTGACGTAGATACCTTGTCGTGTTGTTCTCATAGTCATTATTTTATTTTAGTGTCTTTTGACCTTACATTTGTCATTATTTTATTACCTTATTATTACTTAATGTAACTTACTTTTAAGTATAATTATGTTTGTATATTTTAAAAATGACCTTCTGCTGGAGTTTCTTGCGGCGCTTCTTCTCCGCAATGATGGTCTTGTCCGAAGCGCTGTTAGATTTACTGTACATTACCGACGTGTAAAAGAGCCCGCATGTGGCCAATTTACTGAATAAATATTTTGAATTGTTGACTGTTATTTGTTTTGCCAGGTGTATTTTTCTTTATAATGACGATTATTTTTCACTCACCGATAACATCAAGCCGCAGAAATATGCTTGTGGGCGGATGTGACGACACCTGGCACTCGTAGACGCCCGCGTCGCGTTTCTGGACGAATCTCACTTTCAGAGTCCAATCCTAATAAAAATACAGATATTATGTACGTGCATATCGTGAGTATAAAATAGCCGACAGATGGTTTTCTAAGCTGATAATGTTTTCAATACATGAAAGCGCACCATGTCACACTCATTTTGAACGCTCGGTTAAGTTAATGTTAATAATATTTAGTGGTGAGGCGGGACTTGGTAGATTGAAAACGCTTTAATTGTTGGGTCAGCCATAGAAGAAGCACAGCTTAGAATTATCATCGGAACACTATGTATATTGAAGTAAAAAAAACGAAATGTTTGTTAGACTCTATGCGATGACAGCCGTGCAGACCGAGATGCTCTTTTGAAATAATAAAAAAAACAAATAATCGAAAAAAGAGGCACACACAACTTTAATTGGTTCTTTATCAGATAAAATCTGAAGACAATAAAAAACAAAATCATTGCAACAGTTTAAATATAAAACCATGCATTTTTCACTCTCATGAATTGACGTCAAAAATTAACGATCTGCCAATCTGAGTGGCAGATTTTCAACGTTTTCACGTGAAATTGCCGGTAATATATCATCCAAACGAAACGACAGCAGTAATGATTTTATTGACCCAAACGGACTGGGATATGACTTTCGTCCCAAATTGATTAACCCGTTAATTGGACAATGGATATAACGGCGCATCGTAAGAATCAACTCGATGGCGCTAGTCTCGATTGGTGATTTTTGAACGGACAACTTTTGACAAGTGACGTAACACCGGGCGCTGGGGTGAAGGCCATTGGGACTACACTTGACAGCCTGACAGCAGAAGGCTATGGGTATTGCGCACGCACCCCACGCGTTTTGGTAGAACGTCATTAGATTATTAATCCATCTAAATTAGAGTAATCCGTTAAGATTTAAATTATCGAATAGTGTATGTGAGATAATTAAACAAGTCATTTGCCATATCAAACGTAATTTTGTTATTTCATCGCACCTTCGTCTCCTCGCCCTCCTGCCCACACAAGACATGGCCTCTTCTGATAAAACCGACTATCCTTTAGATACAAAACGGGCTTTAACGCATGCATACGGTACGATTTTTCGACGTTTCACGACCCGAGATCGAGGAAATAGGGACGTTATTGTGTCATGGAAAACAACAAGGTTCATTGCGGAAAGTTACGTAACGATTTCCTGTCGCGTCAATTACTATGGTGTTGTAAAAATCCGAAAAACTAATTTGGTGTGTCATATAACTTAAATTTGATCATTGAAAATCTGCTTCTTGCTTTGAGATTTCGATATAGAAAGGCAGCACACACAAACGGCGCGATATCGTACCGTGTACCGTACGAGACGATGTCATTATTTTCAATAATGGCAACGAGTTTTGTGGTTTTCCACGTCACGACGACGTAACATAACACAACGTTACGTCTAATGCACGACGTGGCGTCATTTATGGCGTAATAATTTAATGATTTATAGTAATGGTTTGGCTAGTAAGGATAAAAAATATATACAGAGATATACAAAGTAAATCACGATACCTCTGAGTGTTGAAGATGTATAGCTTGAAACCTCTGGTCGGAGCTATACGTCGTGAGTCCAACTGTAAGAAGGTGGTAGTCTTTTCTTCTTATCCATGATATCTGTTAACAAAAATGTTTAAAAGAAACACAATCACTTGTAGTACATGACAGGTAAATGATCTGATAGAGAATAACAAAATAAGTAAGTATGTGGTATAAAAATGGCACCGATCGGTGGAATATAAAGATGTTTTTTTTTCTAAAATCTCAAAAGTTTTTTGGCTCTGGTGTAAAGTTTGATTTTTGCGGGTTGCAGCGTTTACGCTTTTTAGCGTCGAATGAACAATTTATTTAAAGCAAAATTCATTTCATTGAATTCTCCTTATGAGAATAATATAATACCAGATTAATGTAAACTTCAGTGTTATGAGTATTATTTAAAATATAAAATTGAACCATCCTATATTTTCTTTACGCATGTAAAAATATATTGACTTACTGACGGCGCGCTGGCCTAGTTGGTAGTGAGCCTGCCTACGAAGCTAGCGGTCCTGGGTTCAAATCTCGGTAAGGGCAGATATTTGAATGCGAATATTAGTTCCTGAGTCATGGATGTTTTCTATGTATTTAAGTATGTATGTCTCTATATAACGTACGTAACGTAACGTAGTACAAGCCCAGAGTTTAGTTTGGGACTAGGTCAATTGGTGTGACATTGTCCCCTGATATTTACTTATTTTTTACTTATTAAAATCATTCGGTTTGTGGTTCACTTCGATATCTTTACACTATGTAGGTATAGGCTGATTGTAAACAATAAAGCAAGCTTTAAAAACTTAATTGCATGTTTTGATTCTGTCGTCAGTAAATATGTTAGTTAGTAATCCATTCTATCCATCCATCCATCCATACTTCCATAACTAATGTTATGAATGCGAAAGTAACTCTGTTAGTCTGTTACGTTTACACGGCTAAACTGCTGAACCGATTTCGATGGAATTTTTTATGGAGATAGCTTAGGATAATTATGTTTTTGACTCCGTCACTTTATTATCTGTGTTTGTAATAAATAAATAAATATCAGCGGTCAATCTCACACAAATTGACCAAGTTCAAAATAAGCTCTAGGCTTGTACTATGGGTAATAGGCAATAATAAACATACTTATACATAACAGTAAATAATTAAATCCATGGAAATATATTTAGGCATACCGGGAATCGACCCTGGCACGTCTAGCTTCGTAGGCAGGGTCACTACCAACTAGGCTATCGCGTTGTTAAAGCAACTTTAGACGCTATGATAAATACAACATTACGTACAACTACAACATTACTTACAACTACAACATTACTTACAACTTCTTGTAGGCGCAACATTACGCGTGCTGAGTTAAAAATAGCTTATGTTAAAAAAGAACAATTAATTAAAAACGAAGTCACAGTCAATTTACAATTATCAAATAATACTGTAATATACCAGCTTCGCAATAATGCTGGTTGCACACAACGACCTATAAAGCCATATAAGAGAGTTATAATGTTTGCTCATTTGCTTAATTAACCGCGGATTGTGAATATGAGCATGGAAAGGTTGGATTTAAAATTAAATGAACGCGTGCACGAGTGAAAGGTATTTCCATTAACACCCTGTATACAACTGCAATTCATTGTGAAATAGTTCCTGTTGAATTGGTAGCAGATATGTTTTAGGCAATTACTACCGTCACTTTATAATTCTAGTGATTTAAAAAAACGGACTGGTGCTAAGTAGGTCGATTGATATTTTTTAATTCGTATATTTTTCAATTGTTACGTTCGTTTACAAATAATATTGCATTTTATGTCATTAATTTTAATATTAAGTCAAATTTCTGTCTTGAACGTTTACAAAATTAAATAAACTGTTACATTGTTTTTTTGGGACAAGCTTTTGTTGTCGACTGTACTTTATTTGCAAAATCATACATCAACTGCTTGTCAAGATGATTCTAACGGACCCAAACACAACGGGTTTATTATAATTTGAATTTGAGAGTTAATACGGCCATCCTACGTCTCCATGCGGCTTAATCGGTCCCCGGTAGTGGTTAAAATAATAACTTCCTTGTAATATTTGATCCAAACATACATACTTAGACACATTTTAAAAACGACATGTTCTTCCATGTATGTATGTCTGTACTTAGGTATTCCAGTGGCAAGGAGTCAGAGTTATATACTGTATCAACTTGTAAAACCAAATGTTTTTTTTTAATCTTAAAGGAATTTCCTCACTCGCGTGAATATTAGTGAGGACGCTTCGTAAAGCGAACAAAATGTTTTCTCCGAAATCTATAGTGTTTGAAGCGTTCCAAGAAAATGAGAGAGCATTTTAATGGCTTTAATTGCATAAACACCTTTAAAGAAAACCTTGGTAACCTTAGTTCTTTTTTTAAACTTTCTTTCATATTTTATTAAAAGTAAACGCTTTTATACTTTCAAGAGTTTATTACCCGTTGAGGACTTTCTAGAGGGATGAGTATACGTGCCAAAAGATCATAAGATACGCTTACCTACTGACATAATCACCAGGCTTAGATCATCTAAGTTGGACACGTCCGGAGATCCTAGATCTGGTGTTAAGCTCTCCCAAAGGATTGGGCTATCCAGAGAGGTAATGCAGCCAGTGTCATAGGGACCATGCCGCGAGCGGACGTGCTAGAGGGGTGTTATTTTTATAGTGGTGATTATTATTTACATCTTTAATATTTGAGTAGATTACAGGGACATACATTTTACCACTTTAGAAGTGTCTCTCGTGCAAACTATTCAGTCAAGAAAAAAATGATTTAAGAAACCTCAATATAATTTTTAAAGACCTATCAAACGCACACGAATAGGTTTGATGAAAAAAAAATGAGTTTTAGTTCTAAATATGGGGAACCCCCAAAATTTCTTGTAATTTTTTCTATTTTTGTGTAAAAATCCTAATGCAGTTAACAGAATACATCAACTTACCAAGTTTCAACAGTATTGTTCTCATAGTTTCGGAAAAAAGTGGCTGTGACATACGGACGGACAGGCAGACATGCCGAATCCATAACAGTTCCTTTTTTTGCCATTAGGCTACGGAACCTTAAAAAAAAAGTGCTCCCACGCACTTGAAAAACATAAGACATAACATTACTAATCACAATAAAAAGTGAGTTTTCAAAATTGACTCCATGGTATTTTGGAAGCCAATAATCGGTACTTTAGCCAAACGGCTTCGGTAAAATCAATGCAATTTCTAAACTGGGATATTCCAACTCAGTCCAAATCTATTGTATTTACTTGTACAATTATCTTGACTAACAATTAATTTGCGATCAATTGTAATTGAATCTGAATGGATACTTGATCTTCCTTCGTTAACAGGCTCATTCATCTGTATAACGTTAGAGACGTCATTACTTGATTTTGGCATCGTTACCTTTGATTCTAAATTACTGAAAGCTGTATTTCAACTACTGTCTATTGAAATTTGATTTCTATGATGCTCGCTAACTGAATTATAATTTTGTTATGCTGTTGTTATAACTTGCGCTTTAGTTGTTTCAGAAAGAAAACGCATTTTTCAGTCCGACCGAACCTTACCTCAATAATAATGCTAGGATTTTTTGCAACTGTAATGGATTTTTTTCCAGCGCGTCTTATAATAATGGATAATATGTTATAACTAGGCTTGGGACTTTTGGATGCTCGCTATGGTTCTAGAATCCACGGAGTCGCCATTATATTAAAATATTTTTTTAGAAGTCAAAGTCAAAGTGGATAAGTACATACAACTTGTATGTATAATAATTACCAATAATAAAATACTCTATTGCTAGTAAACAAAATAAACTAAAACAAATACTTTAAGTAACAATAACAAAAATGCCTTTTTCAATCTAATATTAGTCGCCACTTCTAAATTTTTGATGAGGTACAGGCTTTTTGAATCAGTGCATCATAATCATCATCTATTACTATTTCATGTTCATCATTAAAATGGTACTAAGAATGGATCACTATTATTTTTTCTATATTTTAACTAATAAATTAATGATAAAATTAATTGCAGTCATAATAACGTGGTTATTACCGATCGATATAACAGCGTAAATCTAACATGTTTTATTTTTACACTTTGACTTTGACTTCGAAAAATAATATTTTAACATAATGGCGACTCCGTGGAATCTAAAACCATAGCGAGCATCCAAAAGTCCCAAGCCTAGTTATAACAATTATTTATATATGCATGCTATATGCCTAATGGCTAATGGCTAATGGCTAATGGCCAAAAATAGTGATACTTACTCACTTTTACAATTGCACTATTAGGGTTGAGTCACATCTAACAGCACGCAGCACCTTCACACAAAACAGCTATTTTCTATAGACAAAATTCGAATCGAAGCTGATAGATCAAATGTGACTCTACCCTTATTATTACATATTTTATACAAATAATTAAATTGATTGATTGATTAAGGAATGAAGCTATCAGTAACAAAAATGTTATGACGAAAATTGGCAAAAAAGGAAACTGCCGGGAATTGAAACAGTGTATATTAGTGACAGGTAGCAAGCCCATGGCCTAACAGTACTACACGCCTTTATTCCCTTAGTCGCCTCTTACGACTTCAACGGGAAAACATGGAGTGGCACAATTCTAAGCCGGCAACCACGCGGCTTAAATATATTTTAGTTTAAATTGAGGAAATAAATAAATTGTGTTTTCAATGGTTTACCCTTATTCCATCGTTATTTATTTTATTTAAAGGCATTTCTCACCACCGCACAAGTTAAAAGTTGCGTCTAACTGTTACTACGTATTTGAATTTTGTGAAAACAATATATCCGTAAAGTTATTCATAATTCCCTCGGCTTCATTTGAAATCAGAATAAACTTCGCAAAAAGTTTTTAGGTATCACATTAGTGTTACATAATAATGAAAGTCCTATTTGCAATTAACTCCGTTTATCCGTGTTTTCGTAACTAAGCAATAGTTTCATGGCGACTACATACAGGTTAACCTTTATAATTAATGTTCTGGCTTGTAATATGTTTGTAACGGGCCACATTCACTCACCTAGTTAAGTAGGACTAATGTGTTCCGGGTAAGTGTTGCCAGTTGGTGGGTTTAATGGAAGGCGATTAGGAAAAGTCGTGGGTCTAGCAAGCATTTGTTTTAGAGTGTCTCTTCGCTTGTTTATTTCCAGCCTGGGTTAGTTTTATTAATTGTCAAAACTTGTCAAATTCCATGTAGTAAAAAGAGAGAGTTATAATTAATAACTATTATTATAGCGCTGGCTCTTATTTTGCTTAAAAATTGAATTCTATAATACGGGTGTATACTGGGTAAAAAAAAAAAAAACTAATTTGTCCATCAGTAAGATTATCAAAAAATATTGAACAAGTATTTTTGCTTTTTCAAATCAATCAAAATTGACAAATATAACGCAAGTGAAGCCGCAACGTGATATAAATGTGTCATGGCGTGACGTCACGCGAAATTTCAACGCACTTTTTTTGTTTAATTTGAAAAAATAAAATATAATAATGTATTCAATATAATTATTATGATAATGTAAATGCCGGACCAATTAGAATTTTTTAGGACACTTTCCTATTATAGTAATAATTCAAACACTGTAAACGAACTTTTTTACGGCTCGGGTGACACTTTAATTAATTTCGACTACACTGACGCATGAAAGAATTTATTGCATTACCTCTTCCATACATCAAGCTGTCAGCTGGTTTCCCACATGACACGAGACGAGTGAATAACTGAAAATTTGACCTATATTTTTAAATCATCTAGTTTAAACTGCCGCAGGAAGACAACCGTGATTTTTTACGTAATTTATTTCTTTAAATTTAACGCTATTATTATGACAGGGTTCTATAGGTACTCAACAATTTTTTTGTGTATCTAAAAATGAAAATCGTTGGAGCCGTTTCTGAGATTCAGTTTATATAATACATACAAGAATTGCTCGTTGAAATGTACCTATAAGATAGATATGCGACGATACCAGCAATAAGCACTTTGAAAATAATTTTCATAAACGAATTAAAAACAAAAGACTACGATTAAGAGTCAAGCTCTAATTTTCCTTATATTTCCCGCCTCGGGGGATAGCATATAATTACGATGTAATTATGATCCTGGGAATTACCTAATTTTTGCAGAATCGACTGTTTATTGAGCTTACGATGTTATTTTATAATTTAATTATGTGAGGGCTAAGCGCTGCGTTCCGGGTTGTTAAATTTGAGAAGGAAAATTTTACTTGGTATTATGTAAGTAAAAGATAAATTTAGCATGGTTTTTAATTCTAGCTTGCGTTTGCGTTATTTTGGTAAAGTTATGCCATTATATGATAGGTTATGAAAAACGGCTAAAATTCACGAATTGACGATAGTGCATAAAAGTAAAGACTTTAACAAAAGCTTGTTTCTTATCAATTGTACTTACGTGACTAAAATAAAGGAGATTGAATGTAACCGTTGCTCTTTTACAGTTAAAGTTTCGTTAAAATATTTACATTTATAAAATTGTGCATATTCCTACTCGTAGCAATAAGAACTTCGTGTTCCATACATTCTATGCTCAGAATGCGAAGCATTTGTGCGCAACTGAAATATCTCGGGAAACGTTATATTATTGTGCTCTCAGAAGAGATAACACTTCACTGCCCAAAGCATCTGGAAAATTCTGGAAGCAACGAAACTCTAGTGAACTATAAATTTAGAGCTGCTGTTTGAGATGTACAAATAGTCAACGTATTATATACGAAAAAATATGAGTATCATTTTGTGCAGAGTCCCTTATATTTTTATGGCACGAAGAAGGTTAATTTTCAACAAATGCAATAAAATAAGTAAATTAACACATCCCACCAGATAGTACCTTGTCTATTTAATGTATGTTTAAACTGCCATTACATATAATTATCACTGTGATTAAAGTGCCAAGGTACAAAAGTCTACACGTCATAATGTATAAACTCGACGTTAGTAAACTTAAAGACCAATAGACATTGGCAATGCCAAGACTGCAAATGCGTTACAAACCGTGAGGTTCAGATGTATTCTTCTATTCATTTCACTGGTTGTCTTATCCCTCCACCGGAACATGTAATGTTTATAATTTAGGTTGGATTCTTCCAAATTAAACAAGAATTAATTTCAGGCTGGTTTATTGGGCCCCAGCCCCCCGCCCTCAATGTAAGGTTATTATAGGTAGTAGGAACAAATTGGTTGCTATTTGGCGTTTCTGCTTAGGTTGATCGATTAAACAATTCCCATTTAATAAAAACCGTTAAAGGAAATAAGAAAAGTGATAGTTGGAGCGGACTCAGCTGGGAAAAGCAGTGCGGGTTCGCTTTTGTAGGCCGTGCCGTGGTCTAAGCTTCCCCAGGTAGAAAGCTTGCAGGTAAGTAGCTAGCCCGTGCAAGAAGCCCGTGCTCTGTGCCCGTAGTAACTCAGTAGTAAGTTGCTAGCCCGTAGTAGATCCCTCCTTTTGGAGGAAAATAACCTTGCTTAATGGACGCCAGGTGGCTAATGTCAACTTGAGGTATTTGTGGATAGCAATGAAAACGACAGTTACGATGGGCGGTCCGTTTATTACTAACTGACAGGCGCATGACACAGCCTTAATATACTACATTCCTCCAGCGCCATTTGAGCATCTGGGGACAAACGGAGAAGTAATCCTAATTAATAATATTTCTTATAATCTACTTTCTTAAATCTAGGTCTTAACATTTTTCTATCGACACCGGTTGACCTTTCGTTGACGATATCATTATCACCCGCCACGGATGGCGATGGCGGTGCAGACTCCGCGCTTGGATTATCGTCACAACGAAATTCCTCCGGAACAGTCGGTTCTAAGTCTCGGGCCTCGACCCACTCCTCCTCTACTTCTTCCCTGTCTCCTCCTCCCCCAATACTTTCTGCGCTCACTATAGCGCTGGGCTCTAAAATACATGCGGAGGGTGAGTGTGGCGGTGAGTGCGAGGGGGTCGGGGCCGGCGCAGGCGACGGCGGCGCGAGTGGCGGCTGCGGTGACAGCGGCGACTCGTCCGTTGCGCACGAATGATCCATAGCATTATCATTTGGTAAAAAGCCAGTGAATTTTCGCATCTGATCTATATGGCGTCGACAAATTACATTATAATCGTTAACGTATACGTCATACATGCGGTTGCCAATTACGTCTCGAATTATACCTAAAGTCCAAGTATTTTTTCTGGCTATGTACCACTTTAGCCATACTCGATCTCCAATGACAAATTTTCTACAGCCGGGTACCGACTCATTAGGATTATTATTTCGACACGATGGCATAATCAAGTCCAGCCTTGACCTTAACGCGCGTCCAAACATAAGTTTCGCAGGCAAAACGCCCGTGGCACAATGCACCGTGTTACGGTATTCAAATAATAATCCTAACAATTTCTCATCTAACACAGCATCTGATACCATGTTGTTCAATAAACATCGGATCATTTTTTTACTTGTTTTTACCGAATTCTCGGCTAACCCGTTGCTTTGTGGGTGGTAGATAGGGGATGTTACATGATTAATACCATTGTCTATACAAAATGAGTTAAATTCTAGTGATTTTATTTTTACATCATTATCCGATACAATCACATATGGAATGCCAAATACGGAAAACAATAATTTCAATTTTAAAATCAGTGCTCGAGTAGAAGTGCCACAATTCATTCGGATGCATTCTAACCATTTCGTAAAAGCGTCAATAACTATTAGAAAATCTCTATTACCGATTGAGAAATAATCTATGTGTATGCGTTGCCAGGCCCCCGCCGGGCGAGGCCAGCGGGCCGGGGGCGCGCGCGCGGGCGCTGCTTGCACCGTGCTGCAGGCGAAACACGACCCTATGTACCTCGCGATATCGATATCTATCGATGGCCACCAAAGTCTAGATCTAGCGATACTTTTGGTTTTAACTATGCCAAAATGACCCGTATACAAATCACTTAACAGTCGTTCACGATAGATGGTAGGTATGACAATCCTGTGCTCACGGAAAAGACATCCATCCTCCACTTCTAAATCGAGTTTGCATTGTAAATATGGCAAAATATATGCACATTTAATGTTTCGTGGCCATCCCCTGTTCATGTATTTAATTACAGTTTGCAAGGTTTTATCATTTTCAGTAGCCCTTTTAATATCATCGAACAATATTGGCGCAACATTAGCATCTAAAAACCTTAAATGCGATAGTGATAAGTCGTCGTCGGCGAGGGCTCCCCGGCCCGCCCGCGCCCGGTCGCTATCGCTGCACCGCGGTGAGTCATCACTTGCTATTTTTGCGCGCGAGAAATAATCTGCCACTGTATCTTTTTCGCTACTTATGTATTCTATGGAGTAATTATACGCAGACAAAAACAAGGCATATCTTTGCAAGCGCGACGCCGCCGTTACCGTTATACCGTGCTTCTTACCAAAAATAGATAGCAGCGGTCTATGATCTGTTCTCAATATAAAAGGTACTTGTCGTCCGTACAAATATTGATGGAAGTGCTTAACCCCGAATATAATGGCGGTTGCCTCTTTTTGGACTTGACTGTAATTTCGTTCGCTCGTGGAAAGGGAACGCGACGCGAACGCTAGCGGCCGCTCGGCGCCGGCGCCGGCGTCGTGCCGGGCACGCATCGCGAGAACGGCTCCAAGCCCGGCCGGCCCGGCGTCCACCGTCAGCACGAGCTGGGCCTCGGGGTCGAAGTGGGCCAGCACCTTGTCCGACGCCAGCTCGCGCTTAACCGTCTCGAACGCGCGCTCGTGCCGCTCGTTCCACTCCCACTGTGCTCCGGCTCGTAACAATTCGTGCATTGGACCTAAATGTGATGACGCGTTTGGAGCGAAATTACGGTAATAGTTAACAACTCCCAAAAATCTTTTCACTTCCGTAATATTAGTAGGGCGAGCAGCCTTTAAAGTACTATAGCTTCTATTTTCGTTGAACAAGCTCTCAACCCGTTTTTATTGATAATGTAACCTAGATAAGTTACACTAGTTTGAAAGAATGCGCACTAAGTAATTTGAGACCTGCATCTTTAAACCTAGATAATACTTCGCGCAGTCTAACTAAATGTACTTGTTTTGAGGGCCCTGTTATGCATACGTCGTCGAGCCAACAGCTGACTCCCTCAATACCCACTAAAAGTGACTCCATGGTGCGCTGAAATATAGCGGGGGCATTTGCGAGTCCATAAACTAATCTTGTGTATTTAAATAGGCCCTTAGTAGTGCTTATTGTTGTCAACTCTTGAGAACACGGTGATAAAACGAACTGATTATAAGCGTTACTTAAATCAATTTTCGAATAATGCTGTCCTTTTCCTAAATTAGCAAACACCTCCTCTATACGAGGCATAGGGTATTTGTCAATATGCAAATCTTTGTTAAGCGTAATGGAATAGTCGCCAGCTATCTTTACTTTACCATTATCCTTTATAACGGGTACTATTGGCGTTCCGTATCTAGAAAAATTAACTGGAATAAGTATTCCCAGATCAACTAATCTATCTATTTCCTGCTCAACTCGGTCTTTTAATGCGAAAGGTACTGAACGGGGCTTAAAAAACTTCGGTACTGCCCCCTCCTTCAACTGTAATTCGATCTCAAATTTATTAAAGCGTCCTAATTCATTGTTAAATAGATCTGAGTAGGCATTCACGATTTGCGTCACTTCACCAGGGCACTGACTGGGCTCGGTACTAATAATATTGTTTTTCAGAGTACTTATACCTAAATTAAATTTTGCCATGAAATCACGACCAGCCAGGGGGGGACCCCCATTTTCTACCACATAAATTATGATTTTATGAGAATCATCTAAATATTGTACACCTGCTTCAAAATATCCCCGAGGTGAAATTTTATGTCCGTTATATAGGCAAAATTTTAAATTACACTGTTGCAAAGCAATGTTAGCAAAATATTGTATGTACATTTTGTTAAATATAACGGTTGTTCCCGAACCAGAGTCAAGTTCCATTTGTAACGGTACATTATTTACAACTACCGACAATAATATTGGTGAATATTTGACGTACCTTACGTTAAAAACTTCACATTCCTTACAGTTTTCACACCCATTTTCATCACTAACCTCCGAATCCGCAACTAGGTTGTGTAGCCTCGACTTATTTGTCGCTTTTCCATTGCACACTTTCTTTAAATGGCCCTTTACACCACACGTTTGGCACCGGTAATTCCTGTACCGGCACTTGTCAGCTTCGTGGCTCTTCATGCCGCACACGGAGCACTTGCGTACCTCGCGCTCGCGGTCGGCGCCGGGCCGCGGCCCGCTCACCCGGTACACCTGCTCCTCCTTGACGTGCGTTCCCGAGGCCTCTGCCCGAGCTTGGCGCGCACTCGCTGCCTGTTGCGCTACGTCCAATGCTTTCGCGAATGAGAGCGTGGTAGCATCTTGCTCGAATAAGCGGTCACGTTCAGGTCCTACGTTCATGCCCAGCACAAAACGATTAACTAGAAGCATGTCTAGTGCGCTGCCGAAGTCGCAGTGCACAGCAAGTCCCCGGACCCGCACCGCCCATCTCTCGACGCTTTCCCCCGTAGCCCTGCTCGCCTCGAAGAACTTCTCCCTGTCGGCGAACGTGCACCTCCGCGGAGAGAAATGTTTATTGAGCTCGTTGACTAGCTCGACGAACCCGACCTCTTCCAACTTCTTTGGATGCACAAGATTTTTCGCCAACCGGTACGACTCATCCGATAGATGAGTGAGTAACAAAGGTCCCTTTTTATCATCCGTAATTGTATTTAACTTAATAAATTGCTCCAATCTTCCATAAAATATCTGCCAATCTTGATCATTATGGTCGAAAATATTAATGTTCCCGATAAAAGACATTATAATTTATTTATTTTTGCGCGCGGGTAGATCGTCGCCAGTGAGGTATTTGTGGATAGCAATGAAAACGACAGTTACGATGGGCGGTCCGTTTATTACTAACTGACAGGCGCATGACACAGCCTTAATATACTACACAACTCCGGAACGGTAGCACATGCGAGGTAACCCTTGGCCCACAGAAAGTAAGGTGACAGAAGTTATTAGGAAATATCCTTGCCTATGTGGCACAAGGAAACAAATCACGCCCTAGTTTAGGGGTTAAAATTTAATATTCAACGAGGATAAATTTTATATGAGCGCGAGCGCAGAAGATAGTAGAAAGTCATCGAATTATTCCTTATCATGGCGAAGTTACCAATAGCTGGAGTGTTGCCTGCATTCGCGCGACCTCCCCTACTATTGTAAACATTTGGACATTCAGAGGGTAATTAATTTGATAAAATATACAAATAAACTTGTGGAAATCCTGTATAATAATAAGATTTAAGAAAATAGCAACGTAGTAAATCTTAGGTAATACCCCATGACAAGGTTTAGTGGTAAGAACCTGAAACAAAACTCGACAAACGCAAAACTGACACCTCTGTCAGTTGAACATTTATTGGTTAATTAACGATAGTTTAAATTCAATTTTTAAAGCTTTTACCAAGAAAACATTGGTGATAACTGTTAGAATTTACCCCATGAGTCAGGTATTAACAAAATTTCACTTGCAACCCTGTAATACTCTGAGTAGGCAAGTGTCGTGTGGCTTAATTTAAGACGGACTGCACACGTAATCCAGCAAATTTCTGGATGAAGAAATTTATACATTACAAACACTACAATGCAAAAAACACAGCAGTAGACCAAAAGATCAGATGGTTGTAACGATCCGGGTGGACCCTGGACAAGGTCTTACCACCTGCTAGCACCATTTTACCTGCCTGCTTGTGCTGCTGTTGTGTTCTGACCTCAGGATAAGGCAGGAAGTCAATCAACTAGCATAGAGGGGATCTTAGTCCTCAGGGTTGGCAATGCATTTAGACACCTTTATTCCAAATTTAATTTACATAGATCTTGTAGTTTTTGAGTAAAATGACATATGAATGCACTGATGAACATGACGAAACTATGAGTGTTCAGTTTTTGCCATTTTCCATACAGAACTCTAACAAAGGAAGGCTGTCTGTACTTACAATTCCATCACCAATGTTCCTAATGACGCATGGCAGGAGAGCCGTCGATCCAATCTGTGACGTCACGAGAGTATTGTTCTCTGTGGCAAAATGCTTCTCAGCTGTGTTGTAGATGTCATCCAAGGGGGGGAAGGTGACTGTCAGCTCGTTCTGTTCTGGCTTCAGCGTTGGAGGGGACGGAGACGGTGCTGTTGGCAAACAAAGAAAAACTTCAGCATCACGTTTTATTTTTAAGTCATCAAAGGCAGACGAGCTACCTGATCAAAATGGTTAAATAGAGGAGGTGGTTACTTGGCATAGAGAAGGCAAACGAGCAAACAGGCTTTTTGATGGTAAGCAGTGGCGGTACTGCCATATAAGCCCAAAAGCCGGGCTTGCCTTGCCTTACAAAAATAACTATTCATGAAATCCACGTAATGTATTAGATAGGTATTACACCTTTTCGCGCCGCGCGCTCTCACTAAATTCTTCAAATCAAATTACATGCAACAGTAGTACCTACTAAATTTTACCGCGCACCGCCGGCCGCCACCTACGCAGCACAGCGCTCAGCGCTGTGCGGCAACCAGTCAAACTATTCATGACGCGGCTAGCTCGTATCTCGCTCGCACGTATTGGCTTGCAATCGGGCTTTCATATTCTCTGTCTTACCCACCGAAACGGCATATGCCCAAATACGACTGTTCGTGTATTAATATGGCAAATAGTATGAGAGTAAAAAGCCCTGCTTGCGTATGAAGTTGTACACGAGTCCATAGTAAATGCGAAATTCGCTTCGCGCAGGCGCGGAGCGCGCGTTGAGCCGCGTTAGCGGCCAACTTCACTTCATTGCTATTTGTTGACAAATGCTTTAATTCACGTGTTGAATAGTTTGTTTAGGCGTTGAGCGGCGCGGCGTAGTCAGTGCAATAATAAGTTTTTTGTTGTGGTGTTGTGAGTTGTGATTCAATTAGATTGACAATGAAGGAAGTCCCGTGTGACTGTGATATTTTAAAGTGTGCACAAACTTTGCTTGTCGACGGAAAGGTAAAATGTTTGGACTTTGCAGAGAAAAAGGTACTTATTTCTTCGGCAAAACCTACGCCTGACTTGTGTATTTCTCAGAGTAGTAAATCGCACAAAAGACAGTTTAACAGGTCAGTGTACAAAACTCATTGGATTGTTGGTTGTTCGCACTCTAATAAGTTATATTGCTGGTGTTGTATTTTCTTTTTTAACGACAAAAACGTGTGGAATACATCTGGTTATGACGATTTAAATAATTTAGCTGGCGCCATTAAAAGACACATGAATTCTCGAAAACACATGAACGCGGAAATTTCTTTTAGTGAATTTGGTAAACAGCGAATTGAGACATCTTTATCGCGCCAATTATCAAAGGAAATTACAAAACAACATGCGTGTTGATAACAATAGTAGCGTTTTTCAAAGATTAGTCGATGTTGTTTGTCATTTAGCACAACAAGAACTTCCCTTCAGAGGTCACGATGAGTCTAAAACTTCATTGAATAAGGGTAATTTTTTAGAGCTTGTGTCGCTACTTTCTAAATAGGTACGATGGCGTTTTAGAAAAACACATTCGATGTATACAAATAATAATTTAATTTAACTATGTTTTGTAATATGTAGGTATGTAATTTTTAGATAGGTAATTGAAATAAAAGTAAGTACTTATTGCTTTCTCCCTAGGCAAGCAAAGTTAAAATAAGTTGAACCTTTATTTTATTCTCTCATACAAACCAAGCGGCTTTTTTCAAGGCCACCGAAAGTATGCAATTGCTGATATGTCTGTAAAATTATATCTAGTGGTAACATGCCTTCAGGGTGCTTTGGTGAGCTCGTCCACGTAAGCAAATGCCTATACAACTGCAGAGTGAAGTGAAGATTGATCAGTAATGTGGTAACAAGATAAATTTATCCATAATAACCGTAAAAACTACAAAACATATCTCTCGGCTTGCCCTATTCTGAAACCCTAGGCACGCCACTGATGGTAAGTGGTATCTAGGAGCCAAAGACGTTGTTTCACCGATACCCATTTCGTCAAACGTATCACTACGCAGAATTTTCGTTTCATAGAAAGCTATTTTCGGCTGAGCCCGTATTGATTTCAGGTTATCTTAAATATGATTCGTGTTGTTAAACCCGTTTTCATGGAATTCTGGCACAAATCGCAATATTTAACTATAAACTAGCGACCCGCCCTCGCTTCGCTTCGGTTTATGAGTTGTATCACCCGTACATAATCCATAAACACTTTCTTTTTGATTTTGTTAAGGGGTAATCTCTGGATCTACTGAACCGACTTTTAATATTTTTTTACCAATATAAAGCCACGCTATTTGTGAGTGTCATATCGTCGGTGATACTGCAAAACCCCGTATGTAACAAATTTACGATAGAGCAAAATAAACCTTACTGTCTTAATAAAAAGGTGCATTTTGCTCCGTATTTAAAATGTTACTTACGCGGTTTTGCAGTTTCACCGACGATATGCTATATATTAACCCAAAAAAATGTTTATTTCCCAACGAAGTCGGCACGGGAACAGCAAGTATTTAATAAAGACGTGGAGTATCTGTAGCGTAGTTAAGACATGCTTTGTCCTTATCTGCCACCGTAACACTTGAATTCGATAGATAAGGACAAAACATGGCTTAGCTACTCCATGGTTAATTCACGTTTATTTATAAGCGTAACTACTAGGTTTTAGACTCAAAATATATAAACTATTTTAGAAGAATAGAACCTGGTTTGTAAAGAGTGATTTGACAAAATAGTTGGCAAATTTTCCAGACTTTGCCTACAAACAAAAGCGCTAAGAAGTTTTAACTCTTTGACTGAAATAAAGTTAACAATAAGAATTAGTTCCCAATATTTTTATGGAACATTTAAATAGAATTTATTTCAATTCTCAGAAATCGTATTTCAATACACAGGATTTCTATTTATATTCCTGGATAGGAGCTTTTCAATTGAATTGGAATAGGTACTTTATTTATAATTTGTTTCCTCCCAGTTAAAGACACTACTAAAGATTCAATGACACTGTTAGAGGTCTGGAAAATATAAATCTACCTTAATAATTCCTTTGACGTAGGTACGCTGTCATTCAAGCATATTACACGATATTGATGTTAATTTTTTATTATTTATTATCGTAGCGGTACTTATGAATTTGATAAGCCTCCGCTGTCCGTACGTCAGTCTGTCAGCAACCACAGTTTAAAATTTCACAGAATGTGTTTTATTGCCGCCATAACAACAGGTTGTAAAAATATGACTGAAAGGGGCCCATGTAAAAAACGTTATTTTGTCGGTTTTTTATGCTCGATATAAACATTCTGCACTTTATGTAACAAATTCTATTTGCATTACTTGAATTAAACAAAAAAAAAACCTGCAAATGTAACATTTCAACGTCACTGGTACACTGTTTAAATAAGATGTAAAAGTGAATACAAAACTTTTTCGACGACTGTACCTACAACAATGCTCTACTGAATTATTACCAGCAACCTAAAATGTATTTCACTAAGAAAAGCCAATCCTTAATCAAATCCCCCAAAGCTCAATAAAATAAAAAAAGAATAGCCCGTTCGGAATTAAAGAAAATCGAAAATAGGACGGATATAAAGGACGGAAAATTAAATTGCCCTGACCCTTAAGGGCTTGCTGGGACCTCTAGCTCGACCCACATTCGAAGAATTAATTAGACATTTCCACCATGTTGTTACGACGTAACTAAATTACGTTTGCGACTCAACTTGTAGGATTTGAGCGTGAACATGTATAGACACCTTGTCTATTTAATGTCATGTTCAAACTGCCACATACGAATTATCACAGCGATTAAATTGACAAGGTACTAAAGTGTACACATTTTTATGAAGTCGACTGTACGTTGAGAGGTCTAATTTTCTTTAACACTCGCATTATGATTTGTGTACGAAAGTTGCCCAGAGATTCTAGATAATGATGCCTAACGCTAAAGTAAACGATTTTCGAACACTGTCAAAATGTATGGAATTGACATAAACACACGACGCGAAAGCTAATGTCAACGCTATAATATTCGCAGTAACAATTTTTAAACTGGGAAAATGTATTGCTGTTAAGACAAAACTCATGTTACATACATACATAAACTCACGCCTTCATTCCCAGAGTGGGGTAGGCAGAGCTACAGAATTACCAATAAACTCATGTTATGACATGTCAAATCGGCTTTGGCTTTTGAGTTTGAGATAGGTGTCGCCTCTTGTCTTATAAAAACAGAATAACAGCTCAGATTTTCTTAAATTCCTCGTTCGATTCTGATATTGGTGTGAGAACTTTTTTTCATAAAATCATATTTTTCATAATCAGTTTTACGGTATAAGCCAACATTTTGGACAACTCGTAAAAAGTTAAACTAGAATCTTATTATTTTTTGGAAACGATATTTTTTCACTTACTTTGTTTTAAGAACTGCACGGCAGTAATGCCTGCAAGTGGGAAATTTTTATATTAAGCAGAGTATTGGCATAAAAAAAAAACAAAATATTGTTGTATTTTATGCTATTTTTGAACACAAAATTAACTCTCTTTATGTTTAAGTAGGTATTAAATACATCAAAGAGATACCTTACGCAATTGACCTAGTTCCTAACTATTGCTCTAAGCTTGTACTTTGGGTATTAGGCAACCATACACATGCACTTATGCAGAGAACTACGTAATTAAATACATAGAAAATACCTACGACTCAGGAACAAAAGTACTACTTATACTAAATTAGTTCTGTAATTTCATTATGATGTAGTGAAATTATTTTAGTACAATGAAGTATTAAATCACATATTACTCGTACGTACAAATGTATGTATGTATGTAAACTCTTTTTTGCACAAAAATATAAATATTAAACTAATGTACAAAGGCGAACCTGTCCCTAAATGGGATCTCTTCCAGCTAACCCTGAAGATGATGAGTTAGGACAATGCATAGGGTTGGACACATACAAGTTTGCACAAAAAATATCAAAAGCAGATGATAATACTTATGAATAAATAACTATTGAATGAATAAACCAGTAGGTACTCAAAGTAATATAAACTTAGGTACCTACACATAAAATACACACATAATATATATTAGTTACATATATTATAAATATATAACTATATTCAAATACTTGTGCTCATCGCACAAATATTTACCACTACCGGGAAGTGAACCCAGGACCACTAGCTTTGTAAACAGAGTTACCAACCACTAAAGTAATGCTACTCTTTTATGTTTAACGCAATAAAAACACGCATAAACAAGTCCCAATGTATGACAACAAAAATAAACTGCAAAACACACCATAAAATGAATTTCTGTGTTAGAAACTGCGAAATGTTTGTACGTATTTGAACATGTAAAACATGCTTCGCCGTTGCGGCTGCTGGCTACATTGGCTATTGAAATGTTTATAAACTTTTCTGAACTCCGCCGGTGCTGCTCCCTCGTGGCATTATGTAAAGTTGTGATAGACTTTACGGGCAATAGAACTGAGCAAACTGCATGTTAAAATTTTATATATGAGAACAAGTATTTGACCTGTTATTGGGACCGAGCGCGTCTATAGCGCCACGTGACAGGCGGCCATTATGGACAATATTGTCACCGCTGTCAAACAAGAAGTAAGTAAATATTGTGAAAAATATTAATGAAATCTTGTGTTATTTTACTATATTACACAATTTTGGACAAATGGTAGTCAGTAACAATATTGCCAATAATATAAAAATTGTTGTTTTCAGTGAGAAATGAGCCTACTCGTGACTAAAACGGGGTTTTTAGAGGTTAGGTAACTTACTTTTTTTTTCTTACGGCAAATATCCACTTAATTCTTTGGTCTCGTTTCCACCATGGTATTGGAAATCGGTAAAATTTACAGTTGCTATTCTTCTTGGTGTTATTACAATTCACAACAACACATCTTACCAGGACCATATTTTTATCTCAAAAACGATTAGAAAATGTTTACTGCAATATGGATTTGACAGCTCAAGTCAGCGACAAAAATGACAATTTTAGCCGTAGCGAGCGCTGTGATCGTTTAGGCTACCCCCTCTACCCGCTTTGCACTCTGCCAATTGTATTGTTTTTAACTCAGCCGTCATTACTGTCAAAACTTTGACAATATGATATGGTTTTTACCGGTTAGAATCTTGGCCCCCTCATTCCATTACGAGAGAAAGAGACAAAGCTATACCAGTTATACAGCTCTGTCCCTTTCTCTCAAGCTAGAGATTTTGATGCGATTTTAATCATTACTGTCAAGAAAATAAGAGCTATCGAAACGTCAATACGATATGGTTTTTACCGCTTAGAATCTTGGCCCCCATTCCATTGCGAGAGAAAGAGACAAAACTATACCAGTTATACAGCTCTGTCCCTTTCTCTCAAGCTAGAGATTTTGATGCGATTTTAATCATTACTGTCAAGAAAATAAGAGCTATCAAAACGTTGTCAATACGATATGGTTTTTATTGCTTAGAATCTTGGCCCCCATTCCATTACGAGAGAAAGAGACAAAGCTATACCAGTTATACAGCTCTGTCCCTTTCTCTCAAGCTAGAGATTTTGACGCGATTTTAATCATTACTGTCAAGAAAATAAGAGCTATCAAAACGTTGTCAATACGATATGGTTTTTACCGCTTAGAATCTTGGCCCCCATTCCATTACGAGAGAAAGAGACAAAACTATATCAGTTATACAGCTCTGTCTCTTTCTGTCAAGCTAAACAACGGTTTTAGTATACAGAAGTAGTCATGGTAACTTCTCTAAACGTAGCCCAAAGGGATTACTATGAGGATGTGATAGATCAAGACTACATGTTGCTTCTAGACCAAAACGTTATCTTTATGTCAAGCAATTCTCGTGCAATAACTAACCAAATCCCGGGTCTTTAGTGGTTATAATCTTCATTTTTTTTATCTTTATCACAGTCGTTTTTCGCGTCTTTCAGTAGGATCAGTCAGTATATCCGCTGACTGATCCTAAACGCGCATCGGATTTTACTGCGGTTTTCTTTATCACTATGGATACTAGACTAGAGAACCTTTTGAATTTTGACAGCTGTTCCAAATTTAAACTCATAACCTTATAAAAATCGATACTGTAATAAAATTACAGTACAGTTTTTACCTACCACCACGGAACAAAAAAAAAATCATATTAAAATTGGTTGTAATAGGGCTGATCATTTCCTACGGTTTCTGAACGCATTTTAGCTTCACTGATTTGATACAAATGATACAAATCACCAAAGACTCTATTCAACACGGTAAAAACTATATAATTTTTGACCTATTTTCGTATTGTCGACGTTTTAATAGCTCTTATTTACTTGACTATAATGGCAACCGAGTTTAATAACCAATAACTGGAAAAATCCGATTTTCGGGGAAATACTCGGTAATTCACAACGTTATTATGAAGATACTATGTTTTGTTATGATTGATTTCGTTGAGGTATGACAAATACCAAAGAATTGGAATGTTCAGGTTGACAAAATACGTAAATTTTCTGGGCTACACATTTCCCACGTGTGTTTCTTCGGGTAATGTAAATAAAAACGGAAAGTTTCTAGTTACTTGAATGAAGATACTTGAATGAATAAACAATTAGCAACCCCGTAGCTTCAATTCGGTTTAATATGTGGGTTTTCTGAAGAAAAAAAAAACGATCTAAATGATGGTGAAAACCGCGTCAAAATGCGTTGCAAGTCGAGTTAGCGGATTTATTATAAATACATAGAAAGACAGACAGACGCGGAAAGCCACTTCGCTTTATGCTATGTAAATAAAATGAAGAATAAGAAGATAATGAACAATAAGTCACCGTCTCCATATCTACTAATAGTGCCGTATTTTTTTTATTTTTATTTTTATTTTACTGTATGAACCTATGGATAGTAAGGTCTGAAAATAAATTTTATTCTATTCTATTCTATTTATTCACAACTTTAAAATGGTCTCACAAAAAATATCTACCGACATGTTTTCTCTCGACGATGTCAGACAATATTATATTGGTCCTTACCTTAAATTTTTAAAGCGATATTGTTATTAAATATTAAACAGAACGAGTAAAATTTCCAGTAGAGATAGTCTCTACAAAATCGGAATAGTTCTCAACGTTTTGCTACCTGTTAGCATTGAATTCCCCATGCCCTAGTCAGGATAAAGTCCTTATTTGTTTCCCCAGTTACTACGTTTTCAGGCTTGGTCGAATAAACTGCTGTACACGATGCTATTTGATCGAGAAATGATATTCAGCCTCCTCCTCCACTTTACAGGTTACAAATAGAGTGTGCATGTTCCTTTTCCTGTTTCTGCCTAAAAGGACGCAAATAGGGTAGAAGTACCGTCTGTGGCCACTGCACCTTTTTTGGCCATTTAAAGTGAGAATATTAGAATCAAAATAATATTCATAAAAAGTTAAGACCGAAGATAACTGTTAAGATAAAATAATAAACTTATTCAAAAATAAATCATAACACTTTTAGCTGACAAGCACCAGTAATGGACACATAACTCAAATTTCATACTAATTAAAATTTCATGCGGTCCTAAATTGATTGTTGCAAAACAAATGAATAACCCTTATCTTTTGTAAAACAAGAATCAAGTGTCCATCATTGGTCCTTGTCAATTACTGGTTCCGTTTCCCTAGTTACAATTTAGAATGGCCAAAAAAGGTGTAAAGATTGCTAAAACCGGTACCTTCTACCCTATTCATTGTTTAGGTGTAATTAACGTCATTTATGACAGTTTGTTTATATTGTTTATGGGAAGGATAAGGCACTTAAGTAAACAGGTCGCCTGCGGTCTAATGCATGATAAAGTTACTACTAGTAAAAAACCATGCAAAACCTCTTATATACTACCTTGTACTTTATTATGCAATCGGCCACCTGATGGTAAGTAAGATTTCAGAGCTAAAGATAATTATAGTTATTCCATTCTCAAGAGTACAATATCAAGACTGCACTCCTAAGACGCAAAATGCGTTGCCAAGCCTAAGCACTAACATGGAAAGTCTTTATACTCATACTAGTCGTTTCACCGGTTGTCTTATCCCTTTACCGGAACACAACAATGCGAACACTGATGCTTAGCTGCAGGGCAAGATTGTAGGTAGCGAACTAACGACAAGTTGGCATTAAAATAATGTTTACATATTGTCCTGTCGAAATCAGAAGTAGCTGTACATTTTATTACCTTGTCGCAGTAACACAATGGTATATGACAATGGTACAAATTTTGCATATCAATTAATGCGACAAGGTACTACTCCTGCTACTGACTTCTGAGGCTTTAACACTAATGGACAGATGGAGCGATAAAATAAAATGCTTTTGTTTGGTTTCTTCGTCTAGAACTGTACAAATAAAACAGTCTAGACATAGAAACCAATTAACTGTTATTAGCTCCCAGTCGTACTGTAACGTCGTTTCTATCTCACTTTAAAAAAAACTTATTTTATCTTACAAAGTGTTCGGATCGATACACATACAACGAACCGCAGCGAAGAAAAAAAAGTAACTTCCAAAACATTACCGTTATTGGACGGGTTAAAATAAGATCAAAATTAATAAAAACCACAACTTATCTCCGTAAGTGTCTCCTGAGCATGTGAATTAATTAATTTTGATCTTATTTCAACTAAACCAAAGACGATGATGTTTTGACTGTGAACGTTGATTGTTCAACAAGGGACTAAAATAAGCCATTATGACGAGATATTTTCCACCCCTGCAAAGCGATGGTGGTTGAAGTTCGTGTCATTATGGCGCTTTAGTCTCGAGATAAACACTATACTTTTCAGTTCGAATGCAAGAAAAAATAGTAGGTTATTTATTAAGGGGCACGACATAGTTAGCTACCCTAGCTAAAAGTTCGCTTGAGTGTTATTGTGGCATTATAGTGAAAAGTTAAATTCGATTGCAAGAAAGTAAATCTTAAATTATAATAGTTTCAATATGGACCCGTAAAAAATTACAACTTAATACCGTTATCATTTTTACTCTCAACCCGTCACTGTAATGCAGAAAGAGAAAAGAACAAGAATGTTCTTGGGGTTAGAAATAACAAATAGTACCGTAAAACCTGGTAACTATGGTCCAGTACTTCAACTGTGGTCCAAGTCTAATTTCTTTAATTCCTCGTAGATGACTTAAGTATAAGCATTTTAAACCTTTAGTCAACAAGAAATGTCTATAAAACAACACGTTTCCTTAACTAAAGATAATGCGAACTTGTACTTTTGGTCATTGAATTTGGACCATAGTTGCAAGATTTTGGACCATAGTTACCAGGTTTTACGGTACCTATATAGACAAACATTTCTCAAATGATGCCTGAGGCAGTGGAGGTCGTATGCCCAGCCTGCCTTCCACCGCGCAGTCCGACGACAAGGGCAACATCATCAAATGGCAACATGACATGTATATTTTGTGGTTTTCCATGGCTTTTACTTATAGGGATATTAAAAAGAAAAAGTATTTAACTCCCTAGGTAGAAAAGTGTCACTTAAGTCCCTAGGCATGGCTATAATGAGTCATTTTTGAGCGTGAGAAGTGAAAACTAAATAATTGCATTTATAATAACCTCTGTTATCCGGAGTTTTAATCTATCGCTTAGGAGTTTTGCTTGGAATTAAAAGCCAATACCAAACGTGACAACGATACGATCTTTCGATTTTCTGGTAGCCATTTCTGACTGCGTATTGCACTAAAGCTTTCCAAAACGCCATTTATATTGTTTATTAATACGTCGCTATTAAAACTGCTGTCATTTGAAATATAAACATTACAAAAGCATTATGGTATGGTTGCCGTGTTAGAATATTGCCACTCCATGTCTTCCCGTGGATGTCGTAAGAGGCGACTATGAGAATAGAGGCTTGTAGTACTGTTAGGCGATGGGCTTGCAACCTTGCTACCTGTCACTAATACGCTGGTAAACATCTTAGTCCATTTGTGCAAAATTTGGTTACTAAATTGTCAATCAGTTTTTAAAGTTGTAGGTAATTCTGTAGCTCTGCCTACCCCAATCTGGGATTACAGGCGTCAAGGTGTATGTATGTAAAAAGGAATTTAAAATTATAGTGTAAGTAATTAGAGTCTAATCTACTCAGTAAAACCGTATTGCTTTTGACATGTCATGGTTTTTTTTTTAACTCGTCTGCCATTACTGTCATCTAAATGAGAGATATATTGACGTTGAGAATACAATAACATCCCAAAAGCAATAAGGCTTTAACGAGTAGAATAAAGCCTACGAAGTACAAGTTCCTACCTAATTTAGCATTGGCAAAAATGTAGAAAAAAGGCAGGTTAACGAAGAGGATCTTGGGTTCATTTCCCGGTATGGGCAAATGTTTTGCAAATTGTTCGATATACACGTCGCATAACTAATATCCCAGAAACAATTTTAGTCAAAAGATCAAATTTTACAAAATATACGTATTCAAGTCGTCCTCTCCTCACCAATTTTGCGGTGCCCAACCGGGTCTACAATTAAGTATTATTATATAACAACTAAAACTTAAGTAAACCCAATATCCTGTAAGCTAATATTGCGGAATGCAATAAATTATTGAGTATTGAGTAATTGAGTATCATTTTGCATTAATTGGTCATTACTATCACAACCCTAATTTGTAGCTTATTTTAAGTACCATAAGAATCCTACAGCATAATATATTATTATGGCATAGATAATGTTTATTTCTGCTAGCAAAAACATGTTTAGGTAAGTTTAGAAATGCGAGCCCAGCAGAAACGAAACTGTGCCAGAAAAGTAAGTTAGGTAAGAACTTTATACCACGTAAACATTATGCTTAATATCGTCGCTAGAAATCAATAATGCTGTAACCCTCAAAAACCAAATTACAGAGGCAAAAAAAATAAAAAAATCGTAACTTCTAAACGGCAGGATGCTTTTCGGTCCCATTTTGCTAATATTATTAAAATAAATAGTTTTGTTAAACTGAATACTCAAATTTGATATAAAATGGATTAAGGGTGATTTTTGCGGGTTACAGCATTTTTTTTCTTTTTTTTTCCCCCGAAAGAATGCTGTAACCCAAAAGGGAAATGTCGTGGTGTAATTTAACAACCAAATGAAAGGGCGTTTTAAATTGCTGTAACTAAATAACAGCCACTACAACAATTTTGGTCCGAAATTACTTACTGATTTAAAAAAATAAGACCAAATTAGTTAGGAAAGCAAAAACGCTGTACAATGTTCCAGAGATTAAGTTTCTTACCTTGTATTGCTGTAAGTCTCATTTCGACAAAAAATACCGGAATTTAAGCGGGTTACTACATTTATTTGTTCTCCAATAATCTAAATATCACAAATAACTAATGCTGTAAAGTTTTCATTTTTCATCGTAGAAACACGAGACATCGACCATTCGACGCAGAAAAGATTATGAAGTAAAAATATGCAAAAAAACGATTTTGGTAGGAGGTGCGGGTTACAGCATTATTGCTTTCCAGCGACGATATGTTTCTACAAAATCGATATTCGAATACGAAATATTATTATCATCGAATGTTAAGTACTTAGTACTTTTAAGCAAAAATAAATATCAGCTTTACATTTTAGAATACAAAATACGACGGTAATTTTTTTGCAAGTAAAGTAAACCCTTTACAACTATGTGTCTGCAATAGTGACCAGTGTTTAATCCACATTTCGACACATGCAAGGAACAACATTGTATCTCAAATGTTATGTTAGCTTGAGATACAATTGTGTTCATGCTCAAATACGTTTGAACTTATCAATCCTAAATGATAAATCTTTATTGTGTATGGAATTTGGGTATTATTATATGGGTTGTTACAAAGATTTAATTAGTAGTGTATTAGAAGTCACAGTAAATTGAGATACAATGTCTTTCCTTACATGTGTCGATTCATCCGCAACAATAAACGCAGGCCATATTAGGCTCGCAGTAGCAGGTGCATAAAACCGCAAATCCTGTCAACTTGCACCGCAGACAAAATGGGTGTCCGCGAGATTAGATGGCCGACATTTGTTTTTATTTTGGGCAACGACTGAAGCGGAACACTTGTCGGTGTGTCGTTTGTTCGACGGGCTCGTCAGCTGATTGAAGGGTTGAAACAGAGCAATGATGGAATTGGGAAAGACCAAAAAATAAACTCACGGTTTTTACATTCTAATTCGAAAGTAAAGGTAATTTTAAGAGATGTATTTCATCAATTTTGTATTTGACCAAATTGTTTTATTTTAATATCATTATTTATTTAGCAGACTTTTTATGGGTGACATGATTATATTTAATTTTGGATAGCATTTTCTAATAAAGTACAACAATCAAATGATGTCTAATGATATAAAGTGATTGTTATAAAACATACTATATCAAGAGGTTTTTGCCTAACCCATAAGATACACCTAGGACGGCTTTAAGCCGAAAACAAAAGTCAAACAAAGGTTAAATATACTTTTGTCGAAATATCCGAAAAAGAGATTTAACGTTTAGTGCCATAAAGGCGAGTATAGAATATAGGAAAATGATTACTGGACCTATCGCACCGTCAGAACGATAGTGACCTAATTCAAAATGTCAGCTTTCAAACTTTAAGTCTTAAATTTATTATGATAGAGCCTTAACTCGAAATTCAAAATTTCTAAATTATGGCACTATTGTTCTGAAGGCTATAGGTGAAATATAAAACGGCACCGCTAAAGTAAATTGAATTAAGTCGGGCCTCTATTCCATATAGGTAACACCATAGTGGCATCAAAGGTATACTCGTAGTATTTTTTTCATCCACTAAGGCTCGCCCCAAACCTCAAATGGACGCTACACGGTTGCACCTGCTGATGCAAGTAGGAACATAAAAAAGTGTATGGTTCCAAAGCTCTCTCAATTCAAAAAACAACAAGTATGAATAAATTATTATATATTGTTGGAGTAATTAAAATGTATAAATAATTCCAAATAGTAGAAGCCTGGTGTCTCTGAGTTAAACCGCAAACAGATGGACAGACAGACATAGCGAAACTATATAGAATTTCTTGTTGCCTGCAAACCTTAAAAACATGTATCTAGTAAGGCCCCAGGGTTGAAAATACGCAATGGTACGAGTACCTAGCTAGCATGTCGTTTTAGGGATCTACCTAGTTGGTTACTAAGTTCTGTTACTAAGGTTGATGCAAATAAAACTAACTTATGTTTATTTTTTAATTTCAATATGTATAAAAATTAAAAGCTTAATTAATATACATTTTGAAAAACAATTAATCATTTTTCTTAGTTTCCGCAATTCCCGATACGATCTTTTAACATTCACAGCCTTCGACGATCGATGAAATTACGCATGATTTTCCTGTAAATTTCATTTTTTGAAATCGCTTAAAAGTTAGTCTTTGTTTACCAAAGAACTTTTTTTGTATAATAATATAAAAAATCCTATCTCTGTATATGTTTAGAGACCAAAATTATATTTCTCATCATGACTTAATTCCAACTTATGAAGCAAGAGATTTGGTGTGTTTTCGTATTTCTGCAAAATCATGTGAAATCTTTAAGTCGATTTAATGAGTCATCAAGATTGACCGGTGTCCAAGCGGATCTTTAGTTGCTTTGAATACATTCGTATCAGAATTTAAAGCTAGAAGTCTGTTCAATATGTCACGCAAATTTGAACTCTCTACAGGAATTCTTACAAAAGTTGGGGCCGTTATCAGTATCATCGTCGTGCGTGATTTTAACTATGATTTTATCTTCCGAAATGGGAATACTTCAAGCTCGTACATCAAATAATTGCAATAGTTTAGAATACATTATTTTTATTATTATTCTATATAAATCAAAGTTTTGATTAATATACAGGTTTATGCAAAACTGCTTTAATTTTTTTTTATTGTAATTAATCTCGGATATCGGAATCCATAATGGTATTTTCGCTTAATGTATAATTTATCGTAAAATGATGAATGTTTGACCTACAGCGGTTTTTACAATGGAAAGGGTTTTATTTTAATTATTATAAAAAACTAACCTAACCTAACAATAGACGTTAAATAAATTCTGCAATGTCAGCCTAAAAGGGTGTTATGCGAAATGATTTTATGGGAAATGATACATCAGGACAAACGATATTATGGATCCAAAATTCAAAATTCAAAATTCAAAATATTTATTCAGTAAATTGGCCACATGCGGGCACTTTTACACGTCGGTAATGTACAGTGAATCTACCAGCGCTTCGGACAAGACCATCATTGCGAAGAAGAAGCGCCGCAAGAAACTCCAGCAGAAGGTCATTTTTTCAATCATAAAAAACATAATTATACTTAAAAGTAAGTTACATTAAGTAATAATAAGGTAATAAGGTAATAAACAATAAATTCTTAAAACTAGCAAAAATAAAATTATTACAAAATGTTAGGTCAATAAACATTAACATAAAATAAAATAATGACTATGAGAATAACACGACGAGGTCTCTACGTCAAAAGCTATATAACTAGGATAATAAATTGAACAAAAAGTCCTTGCAAGCGTGAACAGACCGGACCCCACAAACAGCACCCGTTCACGAGTATGACGCGTATCTCAGCCATCGCCTCTCTCAACCATGTGATCGGGAAAGTGGCGACCCGATCAACGACGCCGCCGTAAGAAAAGACCTTTGAGCGAGCATGACATGCTCAAGCTGCCGGACAATAAGTAAGAGTAATATTGTGGAAAACAGCTGTCCGGCGAGAAACATCACAGTGTGTTCTCATTTAAAAACTTCTTGTACATACAAGACTAGAAAAGATACAAAATACAAATAGTAAATCACAGTCGACTGACTGAGTCAGTGCTTGAATGCACAATTGGCTTGAAGGCTATGTCACATTGAAACTACTAAAATACATCTTGGTCACCAATGAAGTCATTTATAGTGTAATATGCCCTACCCAACAAGCAGCGCTTGATGTGAGACTTAAATTTATTGAACGGCATATTGACGACATCAGATGGTATCTTGTTGTAAAAACGTATACAGTTCCCCGCAAATGAAGTGCTCACCTTACGGAGACGGTGACCTGGAAGTGCGAGCTTATCCCTATTTCTAGTATTTAAATTATGAACGTCGCGGTTATTTATGCCTAAACTCATGTAGGTTTTTACGTACATACATTATATTCTCAAAGATATATTGAGACGCGACTGTAAGAATATTAATTTCTTAAAATTTATCCCTCAGCGAAACACGAGACCCCAATTGGTAAATAGCACGTACAGCCCGCTTCTGCAATACAAAGATGGTTTGGATGTCAGCCGCTCTTCCCCACAGTAAAATTCCGTAACTCATAACACTATGGAAATAACTATAGTAGACAAGTCTCGCTGTCTCGACGTCAGTAAGTTGTCGGATTCGCTTTACCGCATAAGCCGCTGAACTTAGTTTACTTGCAAGTGTGGATATATGCGCACTCCATTGCAGTTTCGAGTCTAGAGTTACACCTAAAAATACTGTTCTATCTTCAAATTCCAGTGTCTCATCCTTCAGTCTTATTCTATCCGCATTCATACTCCTAACGTTGGACAAAGAAAATTTAATGCACTTGGTTTTTTTGGCATTTAAAAGTAAGTTGTTGGCTGTAAACCAGTCAACAATTGTAGACAACGCAACATTGATGCCATTAAAATTATCCTGTTTCCTATCCGCTTTGAATATTAGTGAGGTATCGTCAGCAAACAAGACTATGTCATGTTTATCGCGCACTACATACGGGAGATCGTTAATATAGATCAAAAATAAAAACGGACCTAGGATTGCGATTGACTCCCTGTTTTTGGTTCTTCATAGTTGGAATAGACCTGAGACATAATTGTCTCTACTTTCGGTGCTAATTCGCCGACCATGCCGTGATTTAGATTTAAATTTATTTATTTCATAATATAAGATACAGTTATATTGCACACAAATCGTCAAATAAGTAAAAACAAAAAAAGTAAAGTAGCAAAAACCAATGTCAAAAATGAATGGATTATAAAACACAAATAATAATAAAACGAGTCACAAAGTTAAACCTGCTAGAGGTTATTTTGATAGTGGTGGTGATTATTTACATCTTTAATATTTGAGTGGCTTAGTTTTATTTTAATTCAAATAAGTTTAGTTTTAACTTTTAATCGTTAATATATTTATAATTATTAAATATGTAATTGTAAAACAAAAAAAAATATTAATTAAAAAAAGTATTCATTTTAAAAACGTTGGGCCTTCTGTTGTTTACGTTAGTTACTTTGTTAGCAGGAACCACAACCCAATAACCACCGACCAGTGGAATGAATGTAAATAGATGAATATTTTACTAGTCCATTATCATTCAGCACAATACGCGCTGATTACTAATTCAAATCCCTCTAATCACGTCACTGCACAGAACTGCACACACCCACATGCACCAATGAAATTAGAGCGCAGATAAACCAGGCGATAACGTTTTGGTCGCTCACATTACGCCGTAGTGTTAGGTGAAGGCTAGACGTACAATGAATACTTTGTTCCACCACTATTATCTCATCCTGACAAGTAATAATAAGGAGCAGCAGTGTTCGCATTGTTGTGTTCCGGTTTGGGGATAAGACAGTCGGTGAAATGACTAGCATAGAGGCATTCGATCTTAGTCCTCAGGGTTGGCAACGCATTTGCAGCCTTAGGATTGCATTGCAGTCTTGTGAATGCGAATGTCTAAGGGTCACAGTTTCCACTTACCATCAGGTGGCCTGTGAGCTCGTTTGTCTTCTCTATGCCATACAAAAAAAAGGAGCAGCTAGTTAACAAGACTAACGAAAAGCAACCTTAAAAAAACCCAACTGCTGTTTGGATAATGTCGTCAAAGTAATGTTACTTATCATGCATATATTTTTTATTTCGCCAATGTCACATTTAAATAATTTAAATATAGCCTAGACACTAGTGATTAAGACGAAGCTAACCATGTATAACTCATTAAAATTGGTTAAGCCGTTTAATAGTTACGAGGGGACATAAAGTCGGACGTATATAAAAGTCAAACCCATAACACTCCTTTTGGGTTTTGCCGCAGTCGGGTAAAAAATATGTGTAAAATATTTTATCTTTTGTTTTTCCTTTGTGATGTTCCAAATATAAGTATGAGAAGGATTTTGGTTAGAGGGTACGAGACTACGGGTACTTTATTAAATGTTTTACTTCGTCGAATTTTCAATGAATCGGCAGGCAAATACATGAGCAAGAATTTTAATTTTTTAGTGGTTACAAGTCTAACCTAACCTACGTAACCCAAGCTTAATATCTAAAAACAATAAGGTTTCTGCTGTAATAAGGTTTCGATGAAATGATACATTCGATCGAGTGCCAATGATTTAAGGGAATCCATCATTAAAATTAATGTTTAATCCGTGTAAGGGCATCACTTTAAGAGAATTACGCAAAAAATATGACTAAATGCTAACGAGTAATAACTTTAATAAAAAACAAGCTTTAAAAAACCGACTGTTGCTAACCAACTTTAAATCGATATACATATAAATCCTAAATTATCGTTCAAAATGAAAAATGATGTAAGAAACCTAAAGATGATTTTTAATTACCTATTCAACAATACCCCACATGACGTCATAATTCGTCAACTTTTTTTTGATTTTTGTACAATATGGCGTCTCTTCGCCGCCATATTCAATGTACATTACTGTTGGATCTTTAGTGACACTCACAACATTAAGGGTCTCCCCAGACCCATCGACGCCGAATCGGCTTGAGCCGAAGTGAGCGAAAACGACGTCGTTCAGTTCGGCTTGGCTCGATTCGGCGTTGCGAACGCAACGACGTCGTTTTCGCTCTTATTGCATGGACATATAACTTTTTCTTACCGGCTCAAGCCGATTCAGCGTCGATAGGTCTAGGGAGACCCTAAGACAAATTGATTGAAATTAGAAATTAGATTAGATTAAATTATCATCAAAATCGGTCCACGCGTTTAGTATCTTTAGTTTAGGCTGATACACATTACCGTCCTCCTTCGGCAGTCGGGTAAAAAGGGGCTTGCTGAAAACCTGCGCAGCAAATGCTGATCAGGCTTCTTTTAATATCTAATAGTTTTTTATACTTTCTTTATAAGTATTTTTTTGGTTAGCTTCGTGATATTTTGTAACAATATGATAAAAACTTATGGATTGTATTCTATTCACGCGATACACAGGCAAGGTTACACGTCCAATATTTATAACGTTAGTATTGTACACGTGCTTCGTAGAATTCACACGTGTAATGGATATGGAGGCGAAAATTATAACCCTAAACTCAAGAGTCTCTCGGAAATAGTGGAAAATATGCACCCGAAGTATTCTTACATGGCATAACCTAGTTGACAATCTATGGTCATTAAATTTTCATCACTGTATTTTCTTAAAGAATTGGCTACACTGGCTAAAACAAAAGTGGTCTCTCCTGTGGTCAATAGGTAAAGGCTTGTGTGAATATAAGTCATGTTTTTATTTGCTAGGACTAAAGGTAGACCTGATACCGTTTATTAAGATGTGGGTTCAGCCATAAAATTAGGGCTTTAAAACATAAACATGTCCATTGTCCACAGGAAAGACGGTAACCTAAATTTATGTATGACCCAGAAATAGAGTAATTTATCTATTTAGTTGTAGATAACAGTGTTTTCATGGAATTATAAAAAAAAACTACATAATAAACATTACTTAACAGTAAAAACAGGTCACTTGCAAAAGCGCCTGTCACCCGTCAAAAAAACTTGGAGAGTCTTTTAATTCTTACTGACGCTACTATTTCTTTTAACTCATAATTTCACTAAATCACAAAAATACTTCCGTAAACAAAAAACGGTTAATTACCACTTTCAGTTTATTCTGAAATAAGTAGAAACTACTTGAATCTCTACCTTATTCGTACAGCTCATGGTCCAAATCAAGTAGCGCCTTTAACTTCCTTTTTATTCTGGACTGGATCCATTCAGAAGTTCAGAACTGTATTCTATTGTTACTGAGTATGGAGTCTCATTGTTATAGACTTTCCGTCGCTTCGTCCACTATGGTGTTGTATTTAGTTCGGCTAGTTTTCTTTTTTTTGAAATAAGTCATTCTGCGTTTACTTGAATAGGTTAGGTATAAATAATCCAGTCGTTATTTTTGCCAGTTGAAACAGATTTTATATTGCGACTGACCTACTGTGACAATATTTTCTTTATTTTACAAGTTAATTATTAATTTGCAATGTTTCTACGTAGGGTAACGACAATGATGGACACTTTTAGCTGACAGGCACCAGTAATGGACACTTCACTTTTAATTCAATTTTCATTCAGTCCTAAATTGATTGTTAAAAAACAAATGAATAACCCGTATCTTCTGTGAAATAAGAATCAAGTGTCCATCATTAGTCCTTGTCCATTATTGGTTCCGTCATCCTATGTCAGTTTAGGTGAAATCTTGTAAGTCAATTAAAAATCAGTGCCAGTTAAATTTGAACCACAAAATGTAAATCCAATGACATGGTAATTAAGACCTGATCTCATGATCGCAACGTTAAAATTAAGATAACTTGTCAAAGGCAATATGGTTTTACTTAGTAGATTAAAGATCCAGTTGATAACTTCGAGTTCGGAACTTGGCATTTCTTGGCCTTAGTCTCCAAAAGAAGTTTTTTATAATGATCCTTAATAATAACCTACAATTATTATGTTTTATTATATATTAAATGACATTTTCAAAAAAAAAAATATCATAAAACATAAAGCCTAAACTCAAGCAAAAAAACCCTTACTGTTTTGAAAATAATATAAAAAAACGCGGTCTCGGATTCCCAGCTAGAAAGTTATGACGTAAAATATTCAAGAATTCTTCCATAACTTAATATTTTCATAGCGTAGTTTAGTTTAGTAGTACATTTGAGACACTGTAATTCTAATCATGTTTTGCTACACCAAATGGCAAAGATAGCGTTCCACCATGTTTTTAAACACCCGTAGTAAGAAGAGGGGTGTTAAATATTAGTGGGACAGCTATGTATGTGTGTGTGTGTAGCACCGTAACTCTTAGGTGAACCGCTTTAGATGCGTTTTTTTTAAATTTGAAAGTAGGTTTTCTAGCATTGGCTCTTAGCTAGGTTTTATGAAACCCAGTTAAGCCGTTTAATACATCGCACCTTTAGAACAATAGTGACACAATTCAAAATTTCAGCTTTTAAACTTCAAGTCATAAATATATTACTATAGAGACCAAATTCGAAATTTAAAATTTCTGAGTTAGGTCACTATTGTTCTGATTGTTGTGTAAATTGTTCAGCTATGAAAAAGGGGGTCACCAGTAGAAAGTTAAGGGGTTTTTATCTATTTCATATTTCGTTATTCCACCACTGTTTTATTTTGACTTATTTGAAAACTATTTCCAGGTATTAAAGCCGTTCTGCATTAAGTTTTGGAAATATGTATCTTAACCTTAAGTATTTTAACCTTTGCTTGACTTTCGTTT
The DNA here is from genome assembly GCA_927399475.2 of Acleris emargana. Classification (NCBI taxonomy): domain Eukaryota; kingdom Metazoa; phylum Arthropoda; class Insecta; order Lepidoptera; family Tortricidae; genus Acleris; species Acleris emargana. Next base: position 6,691,614 of record OV656858.1, read on the forward strand.
TCGGCTTAAAGCCGTCCTAGGTGTATCTTACGGGTTAGGCGAAAACCGCTTGAAATAGTATGTTTTATAACAATCACTTTATGTCATTAGACATCATTTAATTGTTGTAATTTAATAGAAAAAGTCTGCAAAATAAATAAAGATATTAGAACAAAACTATTGGGTCAAATACAAAATTAATGAAATAGGTCTCTTATAACCTTTTCTTTTGAATTAGAATCTAGAATCCTTGTTTTTTTTATTGGTATATCCCAAATACGCTACTCAACGTAAATAAAGTTTATTGCTTCTTGTAGTTATATACATTCAACTCCTGTTTCTCCTTTTTCTATTTCCGTAACTAATTATCTTTCAACTTGTCACCAAACTAAACACACAAAATTTCACTCAACTTTTAACAGTGTACTTTGACCTCTAGAATTCGTGAATAAAACTTCGTGCTAATTTTTTAAACGCCCCTTACCCAACCACTTTTAGCTGTCGTAAAATAAAAGGATTTAGTGGGGAATGGTAAAAAGGGTTATTTTTTCCCTTTCTTTTTTTACTGTCGCGGGAAACCTTTCCTTTGTACTTTCGCGTCGAGAGGTTTACGAGGCAAAGTTGAAACTGATCTCAACTTTATTAGATATTGTTTGCTTAATTCAGAATATCCGAAGAAAAATATCTCAAGATTTATCTGCGGATTAATCTTTAAAAACAGGTGCATAAAAATACGTTTGATTTGTTTGTTAAGGTTTAATTTTGTGAATAAGCGGTTTCAGTAAGCTTTAAAGAAGTAATTTATATTATTGTCTATGTAGGTAAGTAAATAAAATAATACATTCTTGGGGGCAATCTCACACAAATGGACCAAGTGCCAATGTAAGCTCTAGACTTATACTAGGTATACTTGACAAAAATGAACCAACTCATATAGAGAAATACATAGAAAACAACTAAGACTTACAGTAACAAATACATACTCATGCTCATCAAACACGGACACGGACAAATGGGTGTCATTACTCGCAATAATATGGACATGACTCCAAAGATTTTAATTAAACAAATTAAATTAAAATATCTTAGCCTAATTGTGCAAATTGTGGTTACAGAGTTATGAACAAGTTTTTAGAGTTGTTGGTAATTCTTTAGCTCTGCCTACCCCACTCTGGGAATGAAGGTGTGAAGGTATGTATGTAATTAAATTACATTAATTGATTTGTTACCTTAACCTTAATATTGATCCTTTACAGGTCAATAATAAATAAATAATACAAAGACGTGAAGAGTGGCCATTAATATTAATCTACTTAAGTTTGCTTCATTAACATCCGTGGAGTGCAAATGAAGCTTTTCACCTCATAAGTTTATTTTAACGTTGAATACTAACCACGGAAAAAATATTATTAAATAACATTAAATATTCTATGCAATATTTTTAGGGTAAGTAATCCCTGAATGTAATTTAATTTGTTTAATTAAAATCTTTGTAGTCAGGTCCACATTATTGAGAGTAATGACACCCATATTCCGATCTCTACTCATCACACAAATATTTGCCCAAACCGGAAATCGAACCCGGTATCTCTAGCTTCGTAGGCTACCAATAAAGCTAAACGCATCGTCAATAATATGTTAAATACACTCTATTTATATACTTTTAAATCACTTGCGACGCTGGGCCAAATTTAACGAAACCTGTTTGTCTAATCCGGGCCATCCGCTCAGAATCTACGATGGACCAAAGAGCGATACAATAATACATACACACATACATTCATGTTAAACAGGTTATATAGGTACAATTAACTTCCCTCTTCTACTAAATCCATGTGCTATTTCACAACTTGTTATTCTAATCCTCATTGAACAATATAATATCACTTAAAATTCGTTATTTCAGTAAAAGTTTGAAATTATTTTGCCGTTGAGGTTACCCGATATAATTGCAATGACATAATTATTTGTTTCGTTTCAAGTCTGAAATTGTCTATTATGATGGCTGACTAGTGTTGGCCAAATTGAAACTATATCGAGCAGTCTGTCAAAACGATTTTAATTTCGGGGCGGAGCAAAGGAAAATACTGCGTGGCTCGTGTCATAAATGAAGAAAAAAACATGAAAAGCTTAGACGGCATTTATTCACGGCTACGGATTGTATACCGAAATGCATAATTCATATTGATGACACGTCTTCCTCAATCGATTCTAGTGATTTTGATAACAATAACAATATTTTCCCCATCACTAGTAAACTCATCAAACCATAGACAATATCAATATGGCGCTTTGCATCGTTCACAAGATCTAACTGATGGCGACTTTATCCGGATTACTACCACCACCGTCTAATCTGCCGCTCAGAAGCAGTGTCCATGGATGACGGTAAGATAAGATTGACAGGGAAACAGTTTGCAAATGATACCTAATATGTTTTTGAATTGTATGTATGTATGTGATGGGTACTTAAGCTAATTGAGAAAGCAAGAGAAATACGAATTTATCGGATAAAAACAATGGGAAAGGATTGTTCAAAACATTTCTACATACTTCATTGTACAAACGGGAAAAAACAAATAAAAAAAAGACTGAAACACAAAAGGTATGTATAACCGCGATTTTATCCCTTTATTAAAATTGTCTTAAGAAAACTATTTCATCTCTTATGTTGGTAGATTTAAGACAAGTAAAAGTGCCCAAGCGGCTTACTTACTTAAGCATCTTTTTATGTAACTAAAACATACTTTACCTCTAAAGCATATTATGACTTCGAAACTGCCAAATTCCAGTCAGTGAAAAATATAGATCAAAAGGTGTCTAAGATAGTCTGGGGTCTTAGTTAAAAAGGGTACAAGTCGACTTAACTCTTAATAAAAAAGGGAATATACATGAACAAAGTATATTAGACTTAAACCCTTTTTCACTTGATCTTCAAAAGACTTATAGCCTTTTTCCCAAGGACCTCAGAATTATCCCTTTTATTTCTTGAAACTAGTGAGATATTTTTATAAAATAAAAGTTTATCAGAATATATTTAATATATTACTCTAGTCCTTAACTTACTTAGCTATACGTTTATGTTATGGGTACTAGACACACTCATCACACTAAGACTAAATATAATATTTTCTTTTTAAAAATATGAATGCGAAAAGTTTGTTTGTGCATGTAAGTATGTTTGTAAAGGACTGATTTTAATAAAATTTGAATTGGTTATAACTAAGGTTAGGAATTTTGGTGACATATCGTGGTTCTAAAATCCATGGAATCGCTATTTCTTACTTTTTATAATAAATACCATTTTGATTTTGACCTTTAATTTTTTAATATTTAAATTTCGTTTATGCATTAAACCACTAAACCAATTTCAATGCAATTTGGTATAAAGGATATCTCTTCTGTGAAAGCGTTACAAACAAGCAAATATTAGTAGGTATGGAATTACCGAACTAAAAATGTATTTGGTTCATTTTAAAATATGACCACACTGAAGGTCAAAATCAAAGTGTCATGTATTATAATAATTAGGAAAAAGCGACTCCATAGATTTTAGAACCACGATATGCCACCAAAATTCCTAACCCTAGTTATAACGTATATAGTCTAACTTAAAACGTAGGCCCTTTTATCAAAAAAAAACTGTTCCTATGGGTTCTTCTTCTTCTTTCGTGTCGGCAAGAACTCAGCTAAATCTTACTTGCCCAGAAAGCGGCTACCGTAGTAGCCCTCTGGTTACTGACAAGTAAGTCCTCACGCGAGCAGGTGGTCGGGCACGCGGGACAGTTAGTGAGGTGTAACATGGTTTGCAGGGGTTCTCCACATTCACAGCTAGCGTCTGCGCTACTTGAGTACCCCCACCGACACAGGTTATCTATGCTTCGGCCAACCTGGGTCCTCAGCCTATTTAGACTTCTCCAGGTGGGCTAAGGTTCCTTATAGCCTGGAGGCAGATTTTCGTTGGGGGGGTACAGTGAATGTGGAAACTCGCTTGCACAAATGTGATGGTCAACGCGGATGAAGTCACAGGCAGAAATTACATTAAAATAATCCGAGGTCATAATATTTACCTTCTCCGGCGCCGGTGACGGTGTGAATGAGGAGCACCACGACGCACAGGCACCGCTGCCCCTCCACCGACATCGCGGATGAGGGTCCCGCACCTATAACAATAAGAAAAAAATAATAATAGAAGAACCAAAAAATTTGGAGCGGAAAAAATTCATAACGACGGACCAAAATGGGTCAAAGGTGTAGAAAATCCGGCTCGAATGACCAAATCGGTTCGATAGACCATACGATAGGTGAATATTAAAAATCGGCCAACTGCGAGTCAGATTCGCGCGAGAAGGACTCCTTATCATTATTTATTAAAAATACACGTTTTTTGTATGGGAGCCCCCCTTAAATATTTATTTTATTCTGTTTTTAGTATTTGTTGTTATAACGGCAACAGAAATACATCATCTGTGAAAATTACAACGGTCTAGCTATCACGGTTCGTGATACAGCCTGGTGACAGACAGACGGACAGACGGACAGCGGAGTAGGAGCACAATTTACGTTTTATACCGACGTTGTTTGTTGCAGGCACTATGAAAACGAAATAAATACTTAGATTCCTAAATAATAAGCGAGAACTATGAAAAATTGTTTATTACTATTCGATTCTTAACAACAGAAGAAAAGTTATTATCTAAGACTTTATTAAAATTGTAACAACACAATTACGACCTTTTTTAACAAAACATTTTGGAGTAATACACATATAACCTAGTGATCAAAGACTTTAATTTTACCAGCAGTTATATAGGTTCAGAATCGACAATACACAAATTGAATTGAATCCATTCTTCATCGTATAAAAGAATATTTTTTACAACTTTGGCCTGTTTTGTCATACCATTGTCACCCACGCGCCATTCGTTCGCGAATGGGAATGATTAATTACTGAGCATTTAGAAATCATTCGTTCATTCATCCGAACACGCTTATCTCTGAATTTGCTAAATGAAATGAATTTTCGTGGGTTTCAACAAGATTTTTCCACTTGATGATTCCGTCCAGATAACTTTGCTCATTGTTTTATTTTAATTGAAATGTTCCAACGTTTCCTAACTTTTTTTTATTGGACTTATGAATTGAAAAGCATGATACTAACTATTTTTTTTTCGGAATTCACTTGGGTATTATTATAACTTTCAAAGAGCAGCGAGCTATACAGAAGGATCTTAATATTTTAAGATCTTAATATGTCAACTGTCACCTCTGTTATCAGTTTTTTTTCCGTACATTGTCAATTTGATGTCAAAGTTTAATAAAAAATATTATTATGCTTTAAGAGTCAAAAAATATACACGTTTTTTTATTTTATTAATTGTGCCTTCGTATAATAGGTTTTTTTTTAACGGTGAAAAAACAGTTTTTGATTAAACTTTTAATTTAAATTAAGCAGTTTTCTGCGATCTATCCTAGTAGAAATAATAACGAACTTACTATTTCATTTAACCGGTGTATCAATAGATTTCCCAATATCGATTATTTCTCGTAGCAGTTTTTCCAGTCGCGATTTTTCCCATTTGTAATTTTACCCAGTTGCATTTTTTCCCATTCTTAACTTTCCTGGTCGCATATTTTCCATCCTGGATTTTTTCTAGTCACGAATTTCTCCATTGTAATTATGCCGAAATAGGGAGGTTTAGGTTAGGTTAGTTTTGAAGCAGACGGAAGGGTCAAGCCACTAAGAAGTAGGCTTTCTAGGTAGGAAGTAACTTCGCACTAGATTGGGAAATTATAATAATGTAATTAATTCTACCATTTCTGCTGAGAAACAAAAACGGAAAATAAACTACTGAAAAAATTTTAACTGGTAGATTTTGCAAATGGAAAATTTGCTTCCAGAAAAAAAAGATTTTCGGAATAATATTGCCATACTTCATTTAACATATCCGAAGATAATAATATTAATAGCACGAGAATAAGTCGAAATGTAATGTCAACTTTCTAAAGCAAGATCAGCTAGCTTAGGGAGTATTACCATCACTCGAAATTTGAGACGAAACATTACTGGAAGATATTTTTTATTTGACCTGAGTGACTTCTAGACTACTTTCTTATCTACTTTTTTTTCTCTGGCTTTGGTACTTATTTTAGGACACGTCTTTCATAAGCGATACTAAAACATATTGAAGGATGTCTTGCAGAAGTTGGTTGGCAATATTTTTAATGTTCATCAACACTTTCGTCGTATTGCAATACTGCATAACTAACAATTTCAATAAGTTGCAAAATGTACCTTACTTGCTTGCTATAAGGTGTATTTTGCATCTCATTCAATTTGTTAGTTACGCAATATGATGCTTTGCACTTTGTGTATTTACATGTGTGTAATTAATATTTTGTCGTGATGGTAGCCGATGTTGGCCTGTCAATTCATCAATCATCATACATAGTAGTTTTCATTAAAAATATATCCTAGATGCGTTCCTCTCAGCCTGTCAGTCTAACTCTTATTTTCTTCCATTACTCACTTTAAAATCTTAGAAGCATTGCATTGTGACAAGCAGTCAAGTGTGTACAATAATTCATTTTGTTCAATTTGAGAACGTTCTTGCTTTTAACTTTATCATGTTTCTATTAAATCAGAAAAGTTAATTTAATTGCAATACGACTGCAGGGTCTTCATTCTTCTTTGTTTTAGGCCTTTTTACTTCGATATCATTATTCACACTATTGACGTTATGACAGTTCTAACTGACAAGTGAACAAAATAATGTCATAACGTCATCAATACAATTGCTATTTCAAAGCAAGATGAGCTTGCTTTGAAATAGCAATTGTATTGATGACGTTATGACATTATTTTGTTCACTTGTCAGTTAGAACTGTCATAACGTCAATAGTGTGAATAATGATATCGATGTTAGTTACGCAATATGATGCTTTGCACTTTGTGTATTTACATGTGTGTAATTAATATTTTGTCGTGATGGTAGCCGATGTTGGCCTGTCAATTCATCAATCATCATACATAATAGTTTTCATTAAAAATATATCCTAGATGCGTTCCTCTCAGCCTGTCAGTCTAACTCTTATTTTCTTCCATTACTCACTTTAAAATCTTAGAAGCATTGCATTGTGACAAGCAGTCAAGTGTGTACAATAATTCATTTTGTTCAATTTGAGAACGTTCTTGCTTTTAACTTTATCATGTTTCTATTAAATCAGAAAAGTTAATTTAATTGCAATACGACTGCAGGGTCTTCATTCTTCTTTGTTTTAGGCCTTTTTACTTCGATATCATTATTCACACTATTGACGTTATGACAGTTCTAACTGACAAGTGAACAAAATAATGTCATAACGTCATCAATACAATTGCTATTTCAAAGCAAGATGAGCTTGCCTTAAAAATAATAAATTCACTGATTTGGAACTACCAATCTGTTGAGATTTTTTATATAATTTCAAACTCTTAGTTATAAGTGATTTTTAACAAGTTAATAACAGTAACGCTATGCTAGCCACAGCCTTAACAATAATCACTGGGATAATCTACAGCATGATAGAAAACGGTCACAGAAACCAGATTAATATTTATTTATCTTATTTATTTATTTTATGGCATAGGAAGGCAATTGAGCACACAGGCCACCTGATGGTAAGTAGAAACTGTGACCCATAGACATTCGCATTCACAAGACTGTAAATGCACTGCCAACCCTAAGGACTACGATGGAATGCCTCTATGCTAGTCATTTCACCGGCTGTCTTATCCCCAAACCGGAACACAACAATGCGAACACTGCTGTTTGGCGGTAGGTTAATGGATAAGATGGTGGTGGGTCATTCTACTTTTCAGTGTACATTTTTGGTTATAGTCCGATAAAAAGTATACCAAATTATGAATCCGCGTCTAAATAAATAACATAAACTTAGAATGTTTAAGTTTGACGGTTTCCAAAAAAACAACTCTTAAATTACTCAATTATCGTTAAAGAATCTTGGTAACTCAGTGGTAAATTGCACTCTTTCCATAGAAAAGGCGGGGACATCAACATCCACTGCGTTACTGACATTATTACAAATAACTTTTTATGTATCAGGATAATTCTAAATACAAGCTTATTTACGTCCCTCTTCGAGTTTCAAGTTAAAAAACGGTGCAATTCACCGTTTTTGAAATAAAAATTGTTTAGTGCAAATGTGACTAAAAACTTATGTACAACGAAAAGTAGAATGGCCCTGGTACCAACCCGGACGGACCCTGCACAAGGTCCTCCCACAAGTAAATTACAAGATTAATGAAAGAAAGATAGAAAGAAAAAAAAACCTCTATTCAACTCGGTAAAAACCATATTGCTTTTGACAATGTTTTTGATTGTCAACGAAATGATAGCTCTTATTTACATTATAGTAGCTGGCCCAGTTAAAAACATTACGATAATGTCAAAATCAATAGTATTTTACCGAGTAGAAAAGAGACCCGGTTATAAGTATGGTCGTGGACTTTATTTGATGAACCACTATAGAACCTTGTCGCATATAACCAACGATTCATTCATATGAAATTTATATCTCGTCACTTGACGATGTCATTGTGGCAAGGTTCTATGATGGATCAACATTTAAAGTCTTTGTGATTCAATTAATTAAAACGACGAAGAACGAATGAACTACCTACACAACTTACTTAATACTTTGTTCATTACGAATAGGTGTTTGGTAGGATCTTGTGAAACTTTAGCCTCTAACAAAATTAATTTCTAGAATTAGTGCTTGTTACTGCTTTTATTATCGTTTGTAGTATCCAAGACAAGTATTTTAGTTATACTACTCGCGTGCTATAAACCGCTTATATTGATATCGTTAACGGTATCATTATACCATCAATAGCGTAATCCAAGCGTGAAAACAGTTAAATAATGAGTGTTGCCATGGTAGTAACAATTCTAACCTCGGCACTCATACCTTAAGAAACTTCATTATACACAACTTACATAAATAACAATTGTAAACTTTGTTTTATAATGAAAGAATGGGTAAAAAGATTTAAACCATAATTTTTACTTCTATACTATCTTTATCTTTACTCTATTATACTATACTATAATAATATTATAAAGAGGTCAAGTTTGCAACGTTGTTGGGCGAGTCTAATCCCTGAATCTACGCTAATACTAAACGCTAACACTAATCTAAAGGCACGTTATTTGTGAGTATCAAAGGCTATTTATTAACCTGGAAAATTAAAATGTTTATTGCCCAACAAAGTGGGCACGGGTCAACTAGTAATAGCATAAAGTTAGAGTGAATATATAAAGTTATTACTGTTTTCTTGAATTCATTCGCTAAAATAGGAAGTCGCTTCGTAGAAAAGAAGAGGGAGATCATTGCCACATAAAATAAAATAAATAGTTGATTTGATAGTTTGTTAATATAATACTCGTACTTGTCTTTGTTAAACAATTTAACGTTATTTTTTTAAAACGAAAACTTAAACTATTCAAAATCTTTTACGCCGCGCAATGTTAAATGTATGCCGCCGTACAAAAAGCGGAAAACGAGGCGTTGCGCACTCTATGTCGCACATTTTTGAAATACATTGCTTGATTTAAATAAAGTAATTTTACCACTGTAAAAGTATAAGTACCTAAAACATTTTTTTTTTACAGTTTAAACAAATAAGACTAAAAACCGAAGTCAGTTTTCGGTACTTTTTTACAACCTAGGAGAATTAATTAAAGTGCAAGATTCAAGTTCTCGCTCTCTCAATGCGGTGGTACGTAGTATATTGGAAATTCTCTGAACTCTGCATCGTATAACAATAAAATTTTATTATATCCCAAGAGTTGGAATATCGGTTCGAGCCGATGGATTCCTTACCAACGTACAACCTAACTGACTTTAAGTATCAACCTCAACTTATTTTATCTTATGTACGAGTATTACTTGATATTGGATATTGCGTTTACTTGTTACAAAGATTGTTTAGTGTAAGTCAAAAAAAGAGGATATAATGTTACAGTTCTTACAAAGTTTTTGTTTATCTGTACCTACTTAATCTTTGTGTATATATCAGTGTCAAATCTGGAGATTCAACATTGAACCACTTGCCTTTTAGACTGCGCCTAGCCTTTAGACATACCCTTAGGCTGCGACTCCACTTAGGCGGAGACGAGCGGAGCGAAGATGTGCTAAAATTAACCAATAGAAGGCGCATGCGGTCACGTCGAGCGTGCCTTGCGTTTGTTAAGATTCTATTGGTTAATACTGGCACAGCTCCGCTCATCTCGGCCTCAGTGGAGCCGCAGCCTAATAATCTGTGCGCCTACCATCCAGTTGCGCTCTCATTACTATTGTTGTATTTTCTAACAAACTAATATATTTTCTTGAAATCAAAGGATGGTTTGTTGTTATAAAGATTACAAATCTCAAGTCTCAGTTCATAATAACGAACGTACTCGGTGACGTTTTAGATAATCTCATTCCTTTTTCAAACCTTGTGTGTAAAAAACCGTCTCTTAGGTACGAGTTGACATCATAATTGACTCTGAGGGCCGTATTAATAATAATAAACTCATCTTGACTGAGATGCTCGTCACAATATACGTCAAAGTTAACGTCAAGCCATAGAACACTGTAATTTTTGACGCATCTTGAGACGGGCAGTCGAGATCAGTTTATTAATACGGGCCTTAGTCTGGCCATTAGTCTATTGTTTTTCAAACATATTGTATTTCTCGGATTCTCGATTGACCTAGTCTGTCTATTAAATACCCGTGTGGTTGCCGTACCCGTGTGGTTGCCGGGTTAGAACAGTGCCACTCCATGTCATCCCGTGGATGTCGTAAGAGGCGACTAAGGGAATAAAGGCTTGTAGTACTGTTAGGCGATGGGCTTGCAACCTGTCACTAATACGCTGGTAAACATCTTAGCCTATTTGTGCAAAATGTGGTTACAGAATTATCAACAAGTTTTTAAAGTTGTAGGTAATTCTGTAGCTCTGCCTACCCCACTCTGGGATTACAGGCGTGAAGGTATGTATGTATGTATGTATATGTGAATATATGAAGGTATGTATGTATGCCTTTTAGTTATGAAAACGGTCAGGGTTAAAACATGAAATTCTATATTTGACCTCTTTATATGTTACTGAACTGGTAAAAATTAAATTGTTTTATTTAGCGTATGTCACTCTTCATTACTTTAGGTCCGTCTGTCATTTATATCGGAAAATAAATTCATACCAATAATTTATAAATGCAAATGCCAATCACTACATAGTATAAAACAAAGTCGCTCGCGCTGTCTGTCCCTATGTATGCTTAAATCTTTAAAACTACGCAACGGATTTTGATGCGGTTTTTTTTAATAGATAGAGTGATTCTTAAGGAAGGTTTATATGTATAATACATTCCACGCGGGCGAATAATTTATAAATGCAAATGCAAATTCAAAAATCAGCTCCCTGTCATATAATAAATTCATACTAATGATCTGAATGTGTGCTTGTTAAGGTTATTTCTCAACTAGAATGAATGGAAAGAAACCATGAATTGAATTCTCACCAGTATCTAGTTATAATTATTATGATTTTTTTTCACAGTTTATCTACTGTAACAGTCTTGACGATTTTTTTAGTTTGTATGATTTATAATTATCTTATTAATTTAGGTAATATTGAGACATTAATTTTGAACTATTTATAATCCTAGAACTACTTAATTAAAAGAAGAAGAAGAACAAATATACGAATGATTACAGAGAATAGTGAGGGTAACAGGGATAGCATGCAATGTATGCATGTACACTGGCTCAGCAAAATGCTGAGGTATCAGACACCTACGGCGCTGATTTTCAGCCGGTACCGGCAGTGACTCACGGAACAAACAGCCTCACACTTAACTGCCCATTAAAGATATAAGTCAGAAAATGTAGAAAGAGATAAATATAGATTTTACATAAGAATCTCATGTGCACGACAGAGACAGTTTCTCTCTGTTTATCTTCATTGGTCACACAGCTGTGTGGGCGATTGTACGTGTAAATCTACTAACATAGTATATTTAAAGAGAACTACCTATAGGTATTGTATAAGTAAAAACTCATGTTAGATATATTGAAAAGTTGCCATCTAGCGATTAAAAGAAAATTTGCTACAGAAACAGTTAAAAAAACTTTTATCTTACGAAACTGAGATACTTTAAGTCCCGAGAATTTTCTCGTTAACTTTTCTCTTAACTTTAAACGAACACTTAAAACAAAATCAACTAGTTATATCAATAGAACCGAAGTTCTACTGGTTTCCAGTTACATTGGAGAAGAGGATCAATTTATTACGCCGCTTCGACAATTTCGTCGCTATCTCTATTCTGCCGTCCTACCAAAGAAGGCGGCTAAGTGCACAGTAGTGGTATTAGCAATTAAAATTTAATGTGGTTATCAATAGAGTTTAAAATGGTTCGACTACTATATTGCAGTTAGCCACCTTCTTTGGTAGGAGTTATTCTCCCACGCAGCGAAAGGGTTTGTTCAATCGAAACGATCTAACATGATCTGTTTACGGTCAGCGAGTGTGAGTATACGTGGATAAAACATATATTATGTCACTTTCTGACTAGCTAGTAAGTGTGAGAGTTTCGAATATATAATAAATAATAAATATCAGGAAACAATCTCACACAAATTGACCTAGTCCCAAACTAAGCTCTAGCCTTGTACAGTCAACAGCATAAATAAGTGATCATTTATGTACCTTGTCACTTTAACGTTGTGTTAGGAATGTTATACGAAATGGTGAAACGATTGAAAGCGACAAGGTACATAAATGATCACTTATTTATGCTGTTGACTGTACTATGGGTACTAGACCACGATAAACATACTTATATAGAGAAATATATACTTAAATAGATAGAAAACACACATGACTCGGGAACAAAATATTCGCGCTCATCACACAAATATCGGCCCTTACCGGGATTTGAACCCAGGACTGCTAGCTTCGTAGGCAGGGTCACTACCAACTAGGAAAACGCGTCGTCAATATTATCCATATTTGCCGCTGGATACGATGTTGGGTTTATAGAAAATTGTTGCGGGGTGTAAAGATGATAGTAATATATAATGTGAAAGTATTTGCTATGCTTTTACAGCTTTACCGCTAATGCAATGTTAAATGTTATTGGATATGAAGGTAGATTGAAAAAAAAAACAGTATACTTAAGTATTTTCTATCTCAGAAAATTCTTAAGTGCCCGATTAAATAATTATAAATGAGTAAAAAATCAACCGTAATAATAGAAGGACTAAACATCCACCTAGCTTTTAGTTACATTGGAGGACAGGATCAATTTACGACGGCACAGCTTCGACACTTCGGTCGCTATCTCTATCGGAGTAATTCCTTGCCGCAGAAAAAGGTTGTATTCGATCGAAACGATCTTACCTGATCTGCGCCTCTATTCTAGGCGGTAAGATCCAAATCGTATTTGAACAGTTATCGTATTGTCATAGTTTTGATGGCTCTTATTTCACTTCACTTCGACCCTTTAGGATCTTTTGTGCAATTACCCTCGTAAGTGTAAGTGTATAGGGTAATGCACTTAAGTTAGAAAAGTGACCTCCGGAGTTCGAACTCGGTACCTTACGATCACGAGTCGACCCCGAGAAAATTGTAAAGTACCCGACGTTATATTTTGAACGAGTCAAAATTCTAACGAGTATATAAGTGCGAGAGTGACGCACATCTACATTCACTGCAATAAAGGCTACTGGAAAGAGTGTAAGTATAGTATTATGTGCATTTTTTTAAATAACAGTTAAACTGACACATTGCACAACTATGAAGTTACAGAATATTGATTATGCTGACAGCAGTAAAACAATGCTAAAATTTTTGCGTGTGAAGGAATTGTAATGACAGCATTGTTGTATGCTGTAAACATTATCAATATTCAGAAACTTCATTGTTGCGTAATACGAATCAGGATCGACTTCATGCTGCCTTGTACAAACATAATCTCCGTTAACAACCCACTAACAATAGTGAGCCTTATTGTAACGTGACAAGATTCGAAAATGGTCAAACCGTGTTTCTGATGACGCTGTAGCCGCAGTCAATCGATTGATCTCACATTTTCCGAGTAACGGAATAGCACGAGAGTATTACTATCAAGTGAATCGCTTTAATCCACTCTCCAGGGTATCCAATCGCGTAAATTTTCCCGCAAATTGCTCGGCAAACAATAAGTTTTCAATTATATTACAAGTTCTGTTAAATACGAGTACAATGTACTTTTATAGAACGCTCTTTTTCAATGCAACTGTAAATGAAAAAGGTTTTTATGATTTACTAGCGTTCCCTCGCCTCGATCTGGTTTATGTGAGTTTTCTGTTACACCCGTGCATAATCCAGAATGCATTATACATAAAAACCTACCTCTTGAATCACTCTATCTATTAATGAACACTGCATTAGAATCCGTTACGTAGTTTGAAAGGTCTAAGCGTACATACAGAGAGACAGTTAAGTACATCCGACGCAACGTCATGACGCAGCGTCCTCTGTGCCGGGTTATGAAACTAAATTTGAAAATATGACCTTTAATATAATAGAGGGCAGGAGGTGTCAAAGTGGTCAAGCTGTAATAATTTATCATCCTTAACCTAGTTTGCGACCCCTGGGGTTGGGGGGTCACTTTCACAATGTCGCCTGATCCTATTTCTAGTTAAGTGTTTTATTATTCGCTAGAGCACCCGGTACAAATGAATACGTCATAATAATTGTGTTATTATTCAAAAATAAAATCTTAAAATAACCCGAAAGTCGAAAAAAAAGATGTAAAAATAAGTGTAATTCTGTCTGTGGTATTTTATCTCCTACACTACTTTTTTCTCAAAGCGATTTGCGATTCCTCTGGTGATGCGGTTGTTTATGGGTCGATATGATTGCTTAACATCAGGTGACTCGCTTGCTCGTCTGCCACCTTTTTTAAGAAAAAAAGGATGGCGATACGGTCGCAGTTGTAGTTGTTTTGGGCCCCGTGTACAATATAATGTACATTATCAAGGCGATTTAAACTGTATTTGCAATGGGAATAAAGTTTATTTTGTGTACTATCGAACAAACGTAATTGAACTTTATTGCCTTGATGGTAGATACAAAATCCCACTTACAAAAAAGTTGTTTGTAATATGGTGGGCCTTACGAGGATAAATAGAAAATTGAATTGTCTCCGGCTCTTCGAGAGTTTCTGTTACCTATTGCTGCTCGGGCTGTAGGGTTGCGTCGATGGGCGTCGCTCGATACTTAAGGCAGACCATCAAACGCGACGACAACGCAGGCCCGACTTAAGTTCTCAAAACGTAAGAGACTTCTTACGATTTTATTTACAGTGTCACTTTGACATAGGTCAAAATGGTCTACGAACCATTTTGCTTGACTGTACATAACTGCACGCCTATCTCCCAAGCCAGGTGCACCGATCTAATCATACAACTTTCGCTTCCTCTACATTCATCAATGTCTTCATGATTTATAGGTATTTTACATACATAGGTACATACATAACTACACGCCTACGCCTGTCTCCCAACGGGGTAGGCAGAGACTATAGAACGCCAGGTGCACCGATCTAATCATACAACTTTCGCTTCCTCTACATTCATCAATGTCTTCACGATTTATAGGTATTTTACATACATAGGTACATACACATACCTTCACGCCTGTCTCCCAATGGGGTAGGCAGAGACTGTGGAACGCCAGGTGCACCGATCTAAACATACAACTCTCGCTTCCTCTACATTCATCAATGTCTTCATGATTTATAGGTATTTTACATACATAGGTACATACATACCTTCACGCCTGTCTCCCAATGGGGTAGGCAGAGACTGTGGAACGCCAGGTGCACCGGTCTAAACATACAACTCTCGCTTCCTCTACATTCATCAATGTCTTCATGATTTATAGGTATTTTACATACATAGGTACATACATACCTTCACGCCTGTCTCCCAATGGGGTAGGCAGAGACTGTGGAACGCCAGGTGCACCGGTCTAAACATACAACTCTCGCTTCCTCTACATTCATCAATGTCTTCATGATTTATAGGTATTTTACATACATAGGTACATACATACCTTCACGCCTGTCTCCCAATGGGGTAGGCAGAGACTGTGGAACGCCAGGTGCACCGGTCTAAACATACAACTCTCGCTTCCTCTACATTCATCAATGTCTTCATGATTTATAGGTATTTTACATACATAGGTACATACATACCTTCACGCCTGTCTCCCAATGGGGTAGGCAGAGACTGTGGAACGCCAGGTGCACCGGTCTAAACATACAACTCTCGCTTCCTCTACATTCATCAATGTCTTCATGATTTATAGGTATTTTACATACATAGGTACATACATACCTTCACGCCTGTCTCCCAATGGGGTAGGCAGAGACTGTGGAACGCCAGGTGCACCGGTCTAAACATACAACTCTCGCTTCCTCTACATTCATCAATGTCTTCATGATTTATAGGTATTTTACATACATAGGTACATACATACCTTCACGCCTGTCTCCCAATGGGGTAGGCAGAGACTGTGGAACGCCAGGTGCACCGGTCTAAACATACAACTCTCGCTTCCTCTACATTCATCAATGTCTTCATGATTTATAGGTATTTTACAT
This sequence comes from Acleris emargana, assembly GCA_927399475.2. NCBI lineage: Eukaryota > Metazoa > Arthropoda > Insecta > Lepidoptera > Tortricidae > Acleris > Acleris emargana. The sequence goes on from OV656858.1 coordinate 6,708,293, forward strand.
ACATAGGTACATACACATACCTTCACGCCTGTCTCCCAATGGGGTAGGCAGAGACTGTGGAACGCCAGGTGCACCGGTCTAAACATACAACTTGCGCGTCCTCTACATTCATCAACCTGTTCATGTTTTATAGGTATTTTCTCATACTGAATCTATTCCAAACCAGCAGACGGTCAATTATCTACTGTATTTACATAGTTTTGTTTCTCAAATTCCCCCTTAACCCTTCTCTTCATAAGTTTATTACCCACCGGCTTCCATCTGCAAATATTCCCTCATGTTTACGGGATTAAAAGGTGTACTGGGAATACACGGGAAGGGGAATATTCAGAAAGGTGTAATTCGACCTATTTTCCGCTCTTTTGAGTTCAACAAGTCCGATTATGTTTTAATTAGGTATTTTATTAATTTTATTATTGTTTCACGGGGCAGTAGAACGGAATGCTTACATGGGAATTTTAGATGCCGACACGAGGCTTGAATTGTGGTAGAGTTTTGGTGTATTTAAAAAATTACTAGTTATCTTTGTACGTATTATTCCTACGATTGTATAAGTACCTATACACTGAATAAAATAATTTGTCGCTTCTATACAGGTTACAGCGGGCTATTTTCCGCAACTCGACGACTTAATGTATGCGCGCCTTTTTTGCGTGCTGCGTTGCTGACACTACTCTTGCCGACCCAGTTTTACCAGGAATTCTAGCAGATCCTTGATGTTGTCGTCGTTGTCACTTCTTTCAAGATTGTGAGTGTTCGCGTAAGCGTCTTGATTCCATACAAGCCTATTAACAACATAGATACAACAAGTAAAATGTTAGTTGAATCACTAAATACATTTGCTGTTGTAAATTAAGAGTTAATTTCTCTTAGTAGGTTCTCATTTTTATGATATAATGTTAACAGTACTTACAAAAAAACAAACGTTTATTTTTGCGTTTCAGAGCTTCGTCAGTGGCCTAGTACTCTAAAAGCTGTCGATTTTTTTTTTTTTGTACGTAAAGCACGAAGTCCACCTTATTCTAAGTGGGATTTGTGACTCAGGCATTTGTATTCTCAAGAATACAATCCAAATACTATAATCCTAACAACGTGAATGCTACCAACCTTGAGGACAAAGATAAGCGTCTATGCCATTGCCCCACACCAACCACCAAAAGGGGAGATGGTGGTTGTGATCCAGGCGGACCTTGCACAAGGTTTTACCACCACTAGGAGCATTGCACACTTAAGGCGCGATGCTGCAAGTCGGTTTGCACCCATCAACATAATAAAGGTTGACGCACACATAACCGCTTGGCGCCGGATCAGCATCACCTCATTCGAGCCATTCAGTATTCTTTGTACGAAACTCCATCCTGTAAAGGCCCTTCTACACGTCAGCGGCTCATGGGCGTGCGTAAGGGACGCATTTACACCTTAGAATGAGCAACATATTCTTGCATATCACTCTTACGTATTGCTCCATCCCTTACGCACGCCCATGATCCGCTGACATGTAGAGGGGCCATTACCAGTGATCGGAATAGGCAGAGCTAATTTGCCTAAAGTTCGCAAACGGACATAATATAGGGTGGTTACAAACGGGTAAAAGAATAATTATTTTCATTGAAACCCGGATTTCCGGTATTTTTCTGGTACTAAATACGTACATTTTCTTACAGTACACGATATTTTATGTTACTTTGTTGTCAAAATGTTGTTGTTTTAGCAACTGTTCTAAATTATTTCACCCTTTACAGGAGCGTATGTAAAAATTTAATCTTTTTTCTCTATAATTTTATTTTGCATAATAATTTAAATCCGGAATTCAAAACTTTATGATTATTATACCCGGTTGTAACCACTCTATATTATGTCCTTTGGCGAACTTTAGGTATATTAGCTCTGCCTATTCCGATCACTGGCCATTACGCACACGTATCGGCAACGGCAACGCCTCTCCGGTACAAGCTAGCAGTCGTCCACTGAAAAATGTATCGTACAAACACAGCTCAAAGGTCACTTTTCAATGTCTCATTTTGAGCTGATTCGGTGTCGACCGGTTATGTCCGCGCCAATTTTTATATAGAGAAATATTTGTCCATACCGGAAATCATACCCAGGCTACACCCTTAACTAGGCTGATCGTGTCAATTTCGCTAGAGTATCTTGTCCTAATTTTATTTAATAAAAGATAAAAAGATAAAAGATGTTTATTCAGTAAGTAGGCCGCACGGGCACTTTTACACGTCAAAAAAATCTACCAGCGCTTCACAAGAGACCATTGCTGAGAAGAAGCGCCGCAAGAAACTCAACAGTAAGTCGTTTTTTAAATATTGCTAATGATATTAAACAATAATTAACTTAACCTTGCATTATATAAAACAATGAATCTCATATAAAACCAAAAATTAATATATTCATGCGTAGTTGAGCAGGAAAATGTGTCAAAACTTTGAATTGTCACAAAACTTATAAGCAACAGTAATAAAAAAAATTGAAAGAATACAAGTTATACTTACCTGTGACGGTGCAAAACAACCTGCATAAAAGTTTCGATACATTCTCCTACAGAAACCGTGTCCCCTAGACAATATACAAATGTTTACATATTTTTATGACTAAGTTATTATTAAATTATTTAGGTGTTGGCCAAGCATTTTTATCTGTTAGATAGTCTTCGACCCTATAGTAAGCTTTAGACATCAACGACTTTTTCAAGTAAGTTTTAAGTACTGGAAATGGTAACTTTAAAACAACGTCAGGTAATTTATTAAAGAAAAGGATGCATTGACCTACAAATGATTTATAAACCTTACGGACACGAAATATTTTAATAGCAATTTTATTTTTATTTCTTGTATTCAAATTATGTATATCACAATTCTTAACAAAAGAGTCTTGATTTTTAATGACATAAATAATATTCTCATAAATAAATTGTGATGCTACTGTCAAAATATTAATTTCTTTAAATAGTACTCTTAAGGAATCACGGGAGTTTAGATTATATATAGAACGAATGGCTCTTTTTTGCAACACGAATATAGTCTGTATGTCAGCAGCTTTTCCCCAAACCAGAATACCGTACGACATAACACTATAAAAATAACTATAATAAACTAAGCGAGCTGTCTCAACATTAGTAAGTTGCCTAATTTTCCTAACAGCATAAGCTGCCGAACTTAATTTACCTGCTAGTACTGCTATATGGGGACTCCATTGCAAGTTTTTATCTATAGTTATCCCTAAGAAAAGCGCCTTATCTACCATTTCCAATCTCTCATTATTAAGAAATATACTAGATTCTACCGGTCTAACATTAGGCAAAGCGAACCTAACACATTTAATTATATATATAATATACATACATACCTTTACGCCTGTAATCCCAGAGTGGGCTAGGCAGAGCTACAGAATTTAGTAGTTATTAAGTTTACCAGCATATTAGTGACAGGTTGCAAGCCCATCGCCTAACAGTACTACAAGCCTATATTCCCGTAGTCGCCTCTTACGACATCCACGGGAAGACATGGGGTGACACTATTCTAACCCGGCAACCACACGGGATAATATAATATAAGTACTACAATTAAAAGTTACAACTAAACTTATTTAAATTTAAATTAAACTAAGCTACTCAAATATTCGTGTCCTTAAACAGCCATAAATAGATATACTTTTTTTTGGAAACGACGCTAACAATCAACAACATCAAACAGTCCACGTGTCTCAATTAGCTTAACGAGGTACCATTTAACTAATAAGATACGTCTCCCGTTCTTCCTACACATTATTGACATTTACAACTTATTACTGTCATACACTTAAGTATCCAATGTTACGTAATATTAAAACCACACATAAAAGTATCCCCCGTGTGGTTGCCGGGTTAGAATAGTGCCACTCCATTTCTTCCCGTGGATGTCGTAAGAGGCGACTAAGGGAATAAAAGCTCGTAGTACTGTTAGGCGATGGGCTTGCCACCTGTCACTAATACGCTGGTAAACATCTTAGCCTAATTGATTGTGCAAAGTGTGGTTACAGAATTATCACCAAGTTTTAAAAGTTGTTGGTAATTCTTTAGCTCTGCCTACCCCACTTTGGGAATGAAGGCGTGAGTTTATGTACCTATGTATGTTTGTACAGTCAACGTCAAAAGTAAGTGATCAAAATTAACATTTCAAAACATGTTCAAGCATGACGCCCCAGATAAAACAGATTATAACAAAGTGTCATTTTCAACTGAATATTTAATTAGTCAAAAGAAAATGATCATAAGCGATGCCATAACTGTCTCTTTACAGAAAATTTCAATAGTTTTTTTTTTTTTTTACCTAAGTGTCAAGTGTCCAACAAGATAAAGTCAAAATGACAAAATCTCCAAATGAAAACTAGGGCAATCACGGCAGTTAAAAAGGATTTATTTTAAATATGCAAAAAAAAAACAAAGCGAAGTAGTAGGAACTTATTTCAACCCTTGACGGAAATGAGAGGTGTTATAGTTATTTCGCGTGTTTGTCTTACGAGTATAACCGACATTAACCGAACGTCTGACTTGTATTCCGAGGTGGTCTTGAGAAGACATGAAGGCCCAAACATTCATATTCACTTACATGTGATAGTTTGGTAGTATTACTGACTATTGCTATTTTAGAAAATCAGTTTAATTTGAAACACTCAGTAATGACTTTAACTGTTTGAATGGCATGTCACTTACTTATGACACATTACGAGTTAATTTACTAATGCTAAATTACAATAATCAGATACATCTGTCTTAATTTATTGTATGTACTATTTTGAGACCCTATTTCATCAGTTTCTTTTGCTGTTGAATGTACATAAAAGTATTTCCATATTTCCGTGAAGCCATAACGCAGATTACCATTAAGAACGAAACCGAAACATCAAAATGACCAAACACACAAACACAAATGGAAACCGGTCACAACCTGGCATATACTCGTAATATAAGGAAAATGTCGCCATTGTGAAGAAAAAAGGACCTTACAGTCAATACGCACGGTAGCTTTCGCCCGGAATAACTGTTTTGTTTTCGCACAATTCTTTTTTACGGTAAATACCTCGTCGACGGAGTGTTTTCGCCAATAGATAACTTAATTAATGCAGTATGTTGGTTTTAGTTGTGTTTTCTTCGAGTACGCACTGCGGATAAAGTTCTGAGATACTGTTCCGTCAAGTTATTTTACCACTTAGTCTAATGATTTTCTAAACTTAGCGACTTACTCGGTAGAATAACTTTTTTTTATGGCATAGGAAGGCAAACGAGCACACAGGCCACCTGATGGTAAGTGGAAACTGTGACCCATAGACATTCGCATTCACAATCCTAAGACTGCAAATGTGTTGCCAACCCTGAGGACTAAGATGGAATGCCTCTATGCTAGTCATATCCCCAAACCGGAACACAACAATGCAAACACTGCTGCTTTGCGATAGGTTAATGGATAAGATGGTGGTACCAACCCGGACGGACCCTGCACAAGGTCTTCCCACAAGTACATTGATTTTGACATTATTGAATGGTTTTAAACTAATCATTTCTGTTAGGTAAATGAGAGCTACCATATAAGTACCGTGTCGAGGAGTACCTGCTTTATGTATCTGGCCCTTGATCCAGCCAACTAGCGAGAGTCTCTTGAGGTGTCGGTCGGGACTCTTCGCTATAAGACCGTTTACCGAATCAACTATCGAGACAATGATCTTCAAGTCAACATCCCTCATGGCGGTCTAGTCACCTCGTGAGACAAGTCAAGCCAATTGTTACTATGTTTTTTTTTTTTTCTTACACCAATCACAGAACTATGGAAGTGCCGGACCTTTGGAAAGCATATATAGAGCCGAAGCCAACACGCGAAGGCCCCATAGACAACTTTAATTTAGTAAAGTGATGGATTATTATTATTTGAAGAAATGATACATAATGATCAAAAATATAATGCACGAACTACAGGCTCCGTTGAACCTGTTATTTGTGAAGGTCAGATCCATACAATTTTGTAAATAACCTTTCTCTTGTATATTTGACTTGTTTAGATAATGATGCTCAATTCCAAATTTAGGTCAAGAAGGATCTTACAAGATGTAAAACCTTTAAGAATTCGATTTCGTAGCGAATTGAAGTGGGGTTGTATTTTCTTAAAGCTCTTCAAATGAAAAGTATTGAAGTGATTGATTTGGCAAAAGTGAAGCCGATTTAAAATGTTTATAAATCTTGTTTTTTTTCTTATGTGTCAAAGAGAATTGCGTATAAACAAACCATATTTTTTTTAATGGGAGGGGGGGGCTGACTGTCTTAGAGACACGGCTGTTTAACTTTGTAGATTTGTGAATTTAATGGTACGATTTTATGTATACTATGAAATTTAGACTACTTTTCTACACTTTTTTACAAGCCATATTTTTCGAAAGGCTGAAGATAAAAGTCAAATACCAACATAGACACAACTATGACAGTCTATTTGAATACTGTAGAGTGCTGAGTGTATTCGATAAGGTGAAGCTAGCTATGGTACTAGAATACAGAGATGCTATGGGGGAATTAGTTAAATATAGAAGATCTGATAATCTACGAAATCTAAAAGAAGGAAAGTCATTTATCACTCCAAGAAGTACCACCTATACGGGTCTAGAATTTGGTCAAATCTCCTACCTCATATTTTGAATAGTTTCCCCAAACATGTATTAGAACGCATGGAAGCTAAACCTGGGTCTACCAAAATTGAACATAGTTAAAAGATTTCTTATGTCTTGTAATTAATTCTAATTAATTCTTATAAATAGCGTCCTCACTAACTTAGCCAAATAATCTTAAATAGATAAAGATTTTGGCTAAGTAAAAAATTGTAAACTCAACACAAATTTTGAAATAAACAGATTTTATTATTAAAAAAAAATAAAAAAATACAATACTTGTTGGAACTATTCTGCAAAAGTACACGTTATTAGAACAGTACGGTCTTTCATTTCAGCCTAATGAGACGCTAAACACTTTAATTAAGATGTTCATTGATGTAATTGCTGTGTGAATTTTTAGAGCTGTTTTTAAGAAGTCTCAAGACTATTCAAATCATGGTGCCTCATATATATTTATTATTCTAATTTTAACATGTAATCTATCAAATGATAACGTATAATCTTATTAGCCTAATTGTGCAAATTGTGGTTACAGAGTTATCAACAAGTTTTTGGAGTTGTTGGTAATTCTGTAGCTCTGCCTACCCCACTCTGGGAATGAAAGCGTGATGGTATGTATGTATGTATCTATCAAACGATAATTATAATCTTTGTTTTTAAATAGGCCAGCGTAATAATGAAAAATCCACCGTGTTAATAAAATTGCTGTGGCAATTTTATTTACGTCAACTATAAGAGAATTGCACTTGGTTGGCTCTCATTCAGTCAGTTAGCTGTTAGCTGTTGTAGCAGTGTTGTAGTGATGATGATGATGATGAGTGACTAGCATTATAGCATATTACAGGCGTAACGGTACGTATGTATGTATTTCTTGACAAAAATTCTTAACTTCTGAGAATGTTCTGCAACTTTTACTTTGCAAATAAGGACGCCTTACACGATTACAGAATGTGTGGAGAAAAAGTAAAGACAAATGAAACACCTACTGTGTAAATGAATGAATGTAAGAATGAAAATGCTTGGCCGTGGCTACCCAGAAAGAAGCAATTTCAAAGCACTACATTTGCACTCTACCATCCGCTTTCTGGAGGGGTGGGAGCAGCATTGGACTAAGTGCTTTACAAAGAGGGGTTACACAAAAGATCCCATAGGGTCGAATTCTATCCGAAATAACTCAACAAAAATATAAGTCTCTTTCCCTTTACCCCTCTCTCTCTTCCTTTCTTCTCTTTATTTCATTTCAAAAACAAACTCTATAAGATAGTCACAAATAAAAAGGCGCCACTATTAAAGTTTTTCATAAGGCTGAATTTTTTATTCCCTATATGAACGTAAATCATCTAAAATGGCCATTAAACGACTTTATGGCTATTTTCTAGGTCTTTCCAAGACCCTTCTTCATAAGTATTACATACTTTTAGAGTAATATAAACTATATGCGTCCTTTAACATACTTTTTTTCAAGACTTAAGTAGGGTGAATTGGAACACAATATTTGGACCAGTGTCAGTCTTTTCGAGGAATTGGCTGATTGACCTACATTAAATTATCAGAATTGTAGAGTATGCTTTTTTTCGACTGGTTATTATTTAAAGTTTTCGGTTATAAAACGTACTTACTTTTTTATTCATTATATTTACAATATTATTAAATAATTTTTAAATGATTTCCAGTTGGCAAAAGCGAAAAATAAAGTGCTGTAGAAAGTGGTAAAAAAAGAGCCCAAAATTAATTCTCCCTGTCAACTCTGTAACTGCAAAATTGTACAAGGTCAGGAAAAACAGACCATATACAACCACAAAAAAAGTAAGCGGGGTTAACTTAACGAGCAGGTTGTACTCACAGGGACTAACCACAATTTGCGGCCCATTTTTAGGTTTTTGTGCAATGAAACCTGAAAAATTTGAGATCGGAGAGGAATTATTTATACACAGCAGAGAGTTATGTAGTTAAAAAATCGTTAAAGTTGGATTTCATTAAACCTGAAAGTTAATATTTGAACTTTTTCTAATTTAGAACTTTATGAATATTTATGGATGACACGCTGGCCTAGTTGGTAGTGACCCTGCCTACGAAGCTAGCGGTCCTGGGTTCAAATCCCGGTAAGGGCAGATATTTGTGTGATGAGCGCGAATATTTGTTCCTTAGACATGGACGTTTACTATGTATTTAAGTATATATTTCTCTATATAAGTATCTATATCGTTGTCTAGTACCCCACAATACAAGCCTAGAGCTTAAATTGGGACTAGGTCAATTGGTATGACATTGTGCCCTGATATTTATTTATTATTGTTATGAATACATTTTTTTCGAATAGCTGGAATCAAACGAGGTTAATCTTTAGTTTTGTTGCGACTTAAAGAATTAAATTAATTGTTCTTAAATAAGTCAAGCGGCAGTTATGAAAGTGAAAAGCATTTTGAGGAAAACCTGGACAGTCCGATAGCAAATTGTGTAAGTAGTAAATAATAACAATTGTATCTTGTCGTTATCGAACTTGGCGTTATTTTTACGCGGCCGCTTTTCAATCTCCCCGCTGAGCCGCACGCGCATCGAGTGAGTAAGTCTCGAAACCCATTTACTTGGAAACGAAACTGTTAATACACATGTTGTCAGTGATACTGCCAAACCGCGTAACCAGCAAATTTATGATAGAGCAAAATAAACCTTACTGTGTCATTAAAAAGGTGCATTTTGCTCCTTATTTAAAATGTTACTTACGCGGTTTTGCAGTTTCACCGACGAAATCCACAGATATACATAGATAAACAGATACACACATACACAAATACACAGACACAGATAAACAGACATACATATACACTGTTACCTAAACTACCCTCCTTTTGCGTCGGGAGTTTAAAATATATCTCAAGCGGCATACATCCTATATTTAATTTCTTCACTAGCTTTTGCCTGCGAATCCGCCCACGTAGAAGTCGTTTATCGCTGCTCCCTTGGGAACTGTAAAATTTTCCAAGCCCTAACCTATTATGTGTGCCAAGTTTATCCCGATCCGTTCATTGGTTGAAGCTTGATTGAGTATCAAATATCCAAAAATACAAACTTTTTCATTTATAATATTAGAGAGATATCAACTCGAACTTGGCGTTATTTTTACGTGGCCGCTTCTCAATCTCCCCGCCGCACGCGCATCAAGGGAGTAAATCGCGAAACCCAATTACTTGGAAACGAAACCGTTATTTTTTATGTACTGCGATTTCGCCGGGGGTTTTTCCCCGAGTTCGCTTACGCTAATATGTAAGGATTATACGAGATTTTACTTAGTTTCACAGCTGCTGGCTAGTTACTATGTTTAACAATATCTACAGATTTTTAAACTATCTCTAATAATAATTGTGTTACAGTTAATTATATTTTGAAAAATAAATCTCTCGTAAATTAGACTAAATAAATGTTGCAATCTTTAAATAAATTGTTATGGGGTCTAAATGGGGAATAAAATTTAAAAGTGAGCTGAAGGTTTAGAAGTGAAAGCTTCTTTTTTTTGGAGGTACAGATTTAATTTTGTATTTATATTTATTTATGACAATGAACTTTCGGAATAAAATAAAATAATTCAAATATCAAAAAGTTTTTTGCGCATTCACAAAGCGGGTTTTACCTATTCTCTATGTTGTATGGATTTTGACTTGTGAAGAAAAATGATTAAAAAATATCATATAGTATATTCTCCATTGGTCGAAAAATATACGATGTGTTGACGAGCCAAATTCGAGCCGGGGAGATAACCACTGGCTCGAATCATTCCTTTCTTCAATTAATGTCAAAAACTGATAATAAACAATCTTTATTTTTTTGTCTTCGCTGATAGTTTAATAAAGTATAAGAATAAATTTATCTGGTACTTAAAGTTTTTTTTAATGCACTTCTATCTCTCTGAAAGAATATTCATTACTAACAAAGTAAAAAAACTCGACTCGCGCACGAAGGGTTCCGTACCATTATCTATAAAAAATCACGTTTGTTTTAACCTCGTAAGGCCCAGTGTGCAATAGGATGTACATAATCAAGGCAGTTTACTTTGAACTCTGTAACAATAAGAATAAGGTTTATTTTCCTATGTTCATTAACGGAAAATGGCATTTTCGAACAATCTCAATTGAACTTTATTCCCTTGATTGTAGATTCAAAGTCCCAGTTACAAAAAACTCCCATTTTTCAGTATGGGGGGCCTTACGAGGATTATGGGAGCTCGCTCAAATATTTATTTTACTCTGATTTTACTGTTCCTGGTTCTGTGTGTGGTTGCCGGGTTAGAATAGTGCCACTCCATGTCTTCCCGTGGATATCGTGAGAGGCGACTAAAGGAATATAGGCTTGTATTTGTGCAAATTGTGGCTACTGAATTATCAACAACTATTTAAAGTTGTAATGCTGTAGCTCTGCCTAGCCCACTCTGGGATTACAGGCGTGAAGGTATGTATGTATGTACTGTTTGTTCCTATAACGGCAACATAAATACATCATTAGTGAAAATTTCAACTATCTAGCTATCACAGGCCATGAGATACAGCCCGGTGACAGACAGACGGACAGCGGAGTCTTAGTAATAGGGTCCCGTTTTTACCCTATGGGTACGGTACCCTAATTAAACCTTCTTCATTATAGCTGACACTGACTAGAGACTGTCTTATTTAACCGAGTACAGAACGCAAGCCCGACCTTCACTTGGTCGGTTTTATTTGTAATCAAATATTGACTCAAGCAAATACGAGTTTATTCCAGTCCACGTAGAATCGCTAAGTAAATCATTAAGAAGGGAAATTAGACAAACAAGAACCGCATTTCCTGCCTTTAAGTTCCTTATTTGCCGTGTAGTCGGAGAGCTGGCCGCGGGAAATAGGGATTACATTTATAAAGCAATGAAAATACTCTAATGAAAGTGACACTATCATTATTCAATGTTTTGGGAGCTTAGCAATCATGTGCGAGTCCAAAAGATTATTTTTTTGTTGTTGCTGATATTGCCCTTTACACCCGAGCGGATACGATTGTGAGGGATTTTTGTAATTGAATTTGAACCGTGTAAAATAAAAATAAAAGTGATTCGAATGTGAGGTTTGTTTCAAATGAAATATGAACCGTGAAAAAAAAAACCTTTTTTTTTTTTATTGATGTACTTAAAAAAACATTGTCGGAATCGCTCGGGCGTAAAGAGATAATAATCATTGTGTTAGTAATAATCAATGCTCAACTATACCTACACTAAATTATTATTTTAATGTTTGTAAACATGGTACTTTTTAAAAATATGAACTACTTAATTTATTTATTTGAAAATATTTTAAAAGGCGATTCAATAAATAAAATACCCGTACCATAACTGCCACTTGTTTCATAAAAAATATCAAACATTTACAACAAGCGTAATGCATTTTTGTGAAAACATACGTCAATATCACGTTGTACGCTCATAATTATTCCAGTCCATTAATGAACAGCTGCGAGGCTCCTGAAATAATGAATAATGATGACATGGTACCCTGATTAAAGAGGTTTCAATGTTTTATAAATTGCAACCCTTTTTCCGAAGTGTAACACGCTTGTATTGAACCTCTACCAAAATAAGTAATACCTATCTATATATTTTTTTCAGTGACGCCAAAACAAACCTAAGCGAGACAAGTTTTGTAAAAAAATTACTCAAACACCATTTATTATGTCAACATAAATTTTGTAACTTATGACCTGTTTTTGTGGCAAAAATCTACTAATTCGTTGAAACACATTCTAAGTGCGGTACTTGAGACAAGGTCCAAGATAATGTTGTTTTTGCCTACATTTTGCCTTTTTGTTACGAAGAAATGACACAAACGTTTAGTATTTATCACCCATTTGGCGTCTGCATATTTTTTGTACTCAAAGTTGCGTGTGAAAAGAATGTATGGCCGGACTTAACGCTGATTGGTTAATTAAGTTGGCGTCATTTGTGAAAGGAAGGGATGATTTGGGATTTAGGAAATATAGTTGTTTTAGACTAGTTAGTTACCCCCGGGACGCGAAACTGAGATATCGTGAGTTTTAACGTGCGCATACGACTAAACCAAGGTCTCACTTTTGTCAATTATTTTAATCTAGATTCAGTGTTTTGATTTTGTGATTAGTGTATGGACATTTAAGTTTAAAGACAATAGGAGTTGTGTTTAGAATATTCTGTTTTATTGAGATAAGTATTTCGGTTTAGTTACATTAATGTTACTATCTAATTTTGTTGATTTTGTCTAAGTAATATTTAATTTTATGTACTTTCAGTATTAGGGGCGAGTGTTCTCTTTTAATATTTTGTGTGTCTTTAATATTACTTGTAGCGTTAATATTTTCTCTAACACGTCTTAATAGTTATTAAGGGAAGGTTTTCGTTAGGTATCATTTAATCTCGTATAATTAAATAAAAATATAGTAAAAGAGTTATGTGTAGTGAATAAATTACATTAGGTAAATATTATATTATTATTATTTTTTGCTAGCTTAATTGATTAAAAGCTTCATTATTTCAGGCTTTATAAAATAGAGGGAGAAGCAGTTCTATCTCACTTATTATCTTTAATCTGCTTTACCTTTATTTTATTGAGTGTGTCATAACGCTTTATTAAGTTAAGTTCTTGTGTCATATTTGTGACGAGCTAAGGTAAAATAACAAAAAAAAACTATTTTTGTGTGGTAAACTAAACATTCATTTATTGTAAACACTCACAAGCAGCACACGTGGGGTCAGCCCAGATAGCGGCTTGAAAGCCTTGCGACTCTGGTTGTCTAATTCCACTGCAAACGCTAGAAATACATCTTTTGCCGTCACACTTTATTACCACCATTTAACTTCAAACAACTTGCATTAGCTAACACACTGTTTACGTCACACATCTACACAGGCACTAGGTACTCACTCAAGACCTGGGTCATTTAGGTGTTTATAATCTTTACTAGTGGTTCTGAGGTACAGACGTTACGACCCGGGCTAAGTGCTTAGTGTGAAGTTTGTCAATATTGTATCCTTTGTTATGGGGTCACTCACAGTAATTGTTATACTCATCTCAATGATATTCAGACTATCTTGAACAAACCCGACAACATTCCTTAGTGGTCGTCACAAATCGCGGCTGCGTAATTCGGATTAGGGACGCGTAGAATCATAGTTTTAAGGGCATAGCATGAGCAAGTAGCGTAACTGCATGAGCGTGCTTAAATATTCATACTTTATTTTAGAGTAGTTTTATTAGGGGCGATAGGAATAGTAGGATAGCGAGGCAGGTAGTGTTATTGAGGTCAGACCCCATCCAAAGTGAGGACCGTTTTGATTTTAACTTCTTGATCAATTAATTATTACAAATACTTAAAGAAGTAAATTTGAATCTAGGGTCAAAAAGGTTCTCGCTGTAGCCGACCTCGTAATAAGGTAGGGGTTTAGGTAGGGAACATTTTATATATTGTAATCTACTAATTACTTTATTTTATAATCATATATATATAATTTTGAACAACACGAACTCCGGTACACGGAGGTCCCACGAGCAGGCAGCCAGGGGATTTCGATACTCCAGTTATATTCCCGAGTGTGCAGGTATCTTAGAAGATCCTTGGTGAGTCGTACCCTTTTAATAACTGCCATTTATTGTTTATTATTTAGTGATTACCGTGATTGTGGTTTACTGTGTTTATTTATGGTTTCTAGCTTGCTTATCAATTGAAATAAGTTTACGGTTATCCTTTTCACAATATTATTTTACACAACGTAGAGGGTCCTAATTTAGATAGGTATATGTATAACTAGACGATCACATATTTTATTTGGCCAATTAGTTTAATTACACGACGTAGGATATTTTATCGATTCTATGTAGCTCGGGGGTATGAGTGCTACAGTTGGTGCCGCGTGACCAGAATATTGAGTCATTCAAATTTGAATATAAATTTTTATTCAAATACTCATTTAAAAGAACTTAGGTACTTACATTCGCGGTAAATTTGTAGCAGCCGCGTAAACTAATAATAATGGATAAGACAGGCAGGGCTAGTACGTCGGGACGTAAACGAAAGACTATGGAACCAGAGGTTCAATCTAATATTGATATGCTATCTGCCTTGCGGGATGTTGTTTCGTCTACAATTGCTCCGATTGTAGAACGTTTGGAGAGCTTAGAACAAAACAGCCGGGCTTCCAGTAGTAATCATATGGAAACATGTACATCAGAAATTCAACCGAGACCAATTAAAACAACCATGGTGATGGTACAAACTCCAACTAAACCTACATTTAACGGAAGCAATCAACATCCGATAGTATTTTTGGAGGATTTAGAAGTATATTTGTCTAAATTAGATGCGGATAGAAATGATATAAAAATGATATTGGATTGTTTAAATGGGGAGGCCAAAGGTTGGGCAAAGATTCTTCTAGCAAAATGGAAGGGTTATGAGGACTTTAAAATTGATTTCCTAGATCAATATTGGGGAAGAGCCGCACAGAGTAAAATTAGAAGGAAAATAGCAAATGGGACATGGGATACTAAATGCTCAGGAAAATCAATGCTGGGACATTTTGTAGAGTTATACGAAGAAGCTAAAATGTTAAAAGTGTGTGATGAAAATGATATTATTAACGAGATAATGGGTCATTTTCCTCAAGAAGTAAGGCGATTTTGGTACCATAGTGAATGTGCAGGTGCGCAAACCGCGTTACAGTTTTTAAGGAAAATGGATATGGGTTCGGATGAAATAAACGCACAGCGCAAAAATCTTGACATAATACACCCAATAAGATCATCAGTGCCACTTAACGAAAAACCTAAAGTCGTTAGAACGTCTGCTTTAGAAGGGATTCGGCAAAGATACCAAAATGCATGGACTTCCGAATCAAAACAAAGAGATGAAGTTATTGAATTGGAAGAATCAATTTCGAATCTCTCTAAAGAGACGGAAAACTAAATACCGCTAATCGTCTGACTCGGGGTTTGGCGGGTGTAAAACGAGTCATAGAAGGTAGTTCTAGCCTTAAGATAATGTTATCAATGGGATGGATGCCAGGAAATTGTTTAGGTAAAAATAAAAATAATATTAAAAATCCAATTTTTGTTTGTGGACAAAGTAATAAAAGGGGATTAGGTTACAAAGAACTTGAAAAGGATCCTAAATTGTATTTCAATGATATGATTCAGCATATTAGTTATGATATGGGTAATAAAAAATTGCAAGAAGAGAAACTATCGGTCGATTTAGGATTTTCATCCATTTTTGAGGAGCATGAATATGAGGAAAATGAAGTTATTGGACGTGACATACCGGCACTACCTGAAATAACAACTCAAATCTATAATAATTCAGTACAGTGTTTAATTGATACCGGGTCACAAGTAACTGCCATTGCAAAAGAGACTTTAGACGAATTAGAAGGACAAGGCAATAAATTCCCGTTAGTACCTATAGCGAATTTAACACTTAAGGGAGCTATAGGACAACGATCAGCTAAAATTAATAGGTTAGTATTATTGCCTATTATGATAAATGGTAGTCTTATCAACACCCCATGTTTGGTCGTAGAAAAATTAATACGTCCAATAATTTTGGGTTATAACTGGCTTGAAGATAATAAAGTTGTAATAGATTGTGCATCAGAATCTAACTGTAACACGCTTGTATTGAACCTCTACCAAAATAAGTAATACCTATCTATATATTTTTTTCAGTGACGCCAAAACAAACCTAAGCGAGACAAGTTTTGTAAAAAAATTACTCAAACACCATTTATTATGTCAACATAAATTTTGTAACTTATGACCTGTTTTTGTGGCAAAAATCTACTAATTCGTTGAAACACATTCTAAGTGCGGTACTTGAGACAAGGTCCAAGATAATGTTGTTTTTGCCTACATTTTGCCTTTTTGTTACGAAGAAATGACACAAACGTTTAGTATTTATCACCCATTTGGCGTCTGCATATTTTTTGTACTCAAAGTTGCGTGTGAAAAGAATGTATGGCCGGACTTAACGCTGATTGGTTAATTAAGTTGGCGTCATTTGTGAAAGGAAGGGATGATTTGGGATTTAGGAAATATAGTTGTTTTAGACTAGTTAGTTACCCCCGGGACGCGAAACTGAGATATCGTGAGTTTTAACGTGCGCATACGACTAAACCAAGGTCTCACTTTTGTCAATTATTTTAATCTAGATTCAGTGTTTTGATTTTGTGATTAGTGTATGGACATTTAAGTTTAAAGACAATAGGAGTTGTGTTTAGAATATTCTGTTTTATTGAGATAAGTATTTCGGTTTAGTTACATTAATGTTACTATCTAATTTTGTTGATTTTGTCTAAGTAATATTTAATTTTATGTACTTTCAGTATTAGGGGCGAGTGTTCTCTTTTAATATTTTGTGTGTCTTTAATATTACTTGTAGCGTTAATATTTTCTCTAACACGTCTTAATAGTTATTAAGGGAAGGTTTTCGTTAGGTATCATTTAATCTCGTATAATTAAATAAAAATATAGTAAAAGAGTTATGTGTAGTGAATAAATTACATTAGGTAAATATTATATTATTATTATTTTTTGCTAGCTTAATTGATTAAAAGCTTCATTATTTCAGGCTTTATAAAATAGAGGGAGAAGCAGTTCTATCTCACTTATTATCTTTAATCTGCTTTACCTTTATTTTATTGAGTGTGTCATAACGCTTTATTAAGTTAAGTTCTTGTGTCATATTTGTGACGAGCTAAGGTAAAATAACAAAAAAAAACTATTTTTGTGTGGTAAACTAAACATTCATTTATTGTAAACACTCACAAGCAGCACACGTGGGGTCAGCCCAGATAGCGGCTTGAAAGCCTTGCGACTCTGGTTGTCTAATTCCACTGCAAACGCTAGAAATACATCTTTTGCCGTCACACTTTATTACCACCATTTAACTTCAAACAACTTGCATTAGCTAACACACTGTTTACGTCACACATCTACACAGGCACTAGGTACTCACTCAAGACCTGGGTCATTTAGGTGTTTATAATCTTTACTAGTGGTTCTGAGGTACAGACGTTACGACCCGGGCTAAGTGCTTAGTGTGAAGTTTGTCAATATTGTATCCTTTGTTATGGGGTCACTCACAGTAATTGTTATACTCATCTCAATGATATTCAGACTATCTTGAACAAACCCGACAACATTCCTTAGTGGTCGTCACAAATCGCGGCTGCGTAATTCGGATTAGGGACGCGTAGAATCATAGTTTTAAGGGCATAGCATGAGCAAGTAGCGTAACTGCATGAGCGTGCTTAAATATTCATACTTTATTTTAGAGTAGTTTTATTAGGGGCGATAGGAATAGTAGGATAGCGAGGCAGGTAGTGTTATTGAGGTCAGACCCCATCCAAAGTGAGGACCGTTTTGATTTTAACTTCTTGATCAATTAATTATTACAAATACTTAAAGAAGTAAATTTGAATCTAGGGTCAAAAAGGTTCTCGCTGTAGCCGACCTCGTAATAAGGTAGGGGTTTAGGTAGGGAACATTTTATATATTGTAATCTACTAATTACTTTATTTTATAATCATATATATATAATTTTGAACAACACGAACTCCGGTACACGGAGGTCCCACGAGCAGGCAGCCAGGGGATTTCGATACTCCAGTTATATTCCCGAGTGTGCAGGTATCTTAGAAGATCCTTGGTGAGTCGTACCCTTTTAATAACTGCCATTTATTGTTTATTATTTAGTGATTACCGTGATTGTGGTTTACTGTGTTTATTTATGGTTTCTAGCTTGCTTATCAATTGAAATAAGTTTACGGTTATCCTTTTCACAATATTATTTTACACAACGTAGAGGGTCCTAATTTAGATAGGTATATGTATAACTAGACGAACATATTTTATTTGGCCAATTAGTTTAATTACACGACGTAGGATATTTTATCGATTCTATGTAGCTCGGGGGTATGAGTGCTACAGAAGCCAGCTCCTAGATCAATTGCTCTTCGAAGGAAAACCGTGATATTGAGAATCACTGTGACCATGTCTTCGAGTATTTGTAAAAGTTCCAATAGTTAGTATTTTATTTACATAAATTAATTAAACAAATAAGATATTAATTATATGAATTATGATAATTTATTTATTGAGTATCGTCAAAGTAAATAAGTAAAATTAATTAAAATAAAGTGCTCTTTATGATAAAACACATTACTTATACACATTATTTAATTTGATTATTTTTGTCAAGGGACAATCTAGAAGAATATAGATACATTATCAGCTCAATAGAAACCTGATCCACCGTAGAATGGTGTCACCAAAAAAACAATTAAATTTGTTTTTGACTTCTTACAACTTCAATCATAATCGACACAGCGACACAGTTCCATGCTGGGTCATGGTTTGTGGGTAACTATCTATTTATCTTCTTCTATAAATTGACCCTTGATAAAAATAATAACTTGACAATACCTATGAACATTATCTGTGTTGATGCAAATATCGCACTGCCAGATCAAAAGTGTAGTAACTCAAAAAACCACTATATTTTAAATTCAACTTTAATGCAACGTCTATGATCTTGTAACAAAACTAACAATGATTTTGAGTTGATACTGTCTTGATCTAGCAAAAAGCTAGCAGAGAGCTTGTTTGTAAATGTTTATGTGAAATAAAGAGTTTACATAGGTACAATCTAGTCTAAACAAGTCAAAACAGTAGCTAACTGAGTAACAAGGTTACTAATAACTTTTACTAACCGCTGTAGTTCTTGTGGTACTTACATGCCGAATAATATTAAATGGAGTTCTAGTAAAAAAGGGTCTAAGTCGACTTAACTCGTACTAAAAAAGGTATATACATGCATGAAATATACTTCACTTAAACCCTTTTTCACTTGATGTTCAGGAGAGTTATACCGTTTTACACTAGGACCCCAGTTACAGCTTAACATAAATGGTATCCAGAAACGACCACTTCTAACATACTCGTATGAATTTCAAATAGTGAAACTAAAACCATAATCACCCGTCCCTTTGTTCTAATATTCCAAGTATACCCAACCCTTTCAGACAATAATCGTGAATATAATATTTAACAGCTTAAAAGGCACTTCAATAACAATCGAATTGGGTTCTGTAATATATTATTTAGATTTTCAGTTAAGGGTGTTCTGAGAATCCATCCTCGTTTTCTTGGATGCAATACAATATTTAACTAAATCTGCTAATACGAAAAACAAAACTAAGCCCGAAATATATAATATGTTTCACTTCTTATCACATAAAAATGTTTATTTTCCCTTGTTTTTCTGTTTTGAAAGACACCAACGGATTGGCATTAGTTAAACCAAAAATGACAAATGTCAAATCCACTAGTTTTTAGGGGAGTCCTATTACATAAGTCTATAGAAGGCTAAAGAAGTTAATAAAAACGCTGTAAAAGCAAGTTTCTTAGTAAAATACGTTATGAGTTGCGATAATTATGACCTAAAACACATTATGACTAAAAATAATTATGCCATGCCCTCACTGGGACTCAAACAGGGGACACTTCGTAAGGTCAATACTAACTTAGCTAACAGCGTGAATCATGCACAAACGTTTGCACTTCATAAATTAAATTGGCACTATTATATTCATTCCCATACTCATATTCACATCGCCTTGCCTCTTCACTACTAGCTGTAACATAAGAAGGGTATTTGTTGCGTAAACCACTCTGAGATTAATAAGATTAATCGTGAAATATGATCGTTTTGCAACGTTAAGGACGTGCCGTGTTGAATAAACCGGTTTTACTTTTTTCGAGTATTTAAATAATAAAATTAAAAGCGGTAAGTATTGCTATAAAAGCATGCTTTAATATTTTATACCCTTGTGGTTGCCGTTTTAGAATAGTGCCACTCCATATCTTCCCGTGGATGTCGTAAGAGGCGACTAAGGGAATATAGGCTTGTAGTACTGTTAGGCGATGGGCTTGCAACCTGTCACTAATACGCTGGTAAACATCTTAGCCTATTTGTGCAAATTGTGGTTACTGAATTGTCAACAACTTTTTGAAGTTGTAATTCTGTAGCTCTGCCTACCCCACTTTGGGATTACAGGCGTGAAGGTATGTATGTATGTATGTAATATTTTATAACTGATATTGAATACTTTTATTTTAAAAGTCTCTGTAATTCATTTGTATATTTTGTTCTTCCAGTAAAATGATATAAAGTTTAATAAAAACCGTGATAAAAAATCATTAGAAATTGTTTCTACACTGGCAAACAGGGTTGAAATTAATCTCATAGACGTAATGTCTATGAAATTATTTTTAATATCTTGTGTATATTTCGACATCGGTTGTTTTTATCAATTAATAGGTTAACCAGAAGATATCCCCTAAAAGGATAGTCGCTTCTGTGCATACATTTTGTATTTCTGTTTATTTTTTACTTTGGACATTTTTATTTATACTCAAAACACTAGCAATCCCAATCATGTCAATGTTAGTGACGTAACAACACACCAAAACAGTTTCGACAAAACAAAAACTAAAAGCGTTCGGTTTCGGCAGAGCTTTCGACACCACTAAATTGTCGAGTAAGCTCCTAAGCTTAGTTAACTGACAGTGGGATCTTCTAAAATACACTTTACACGCGCTGTATTAACGCAGGGGAAACGTCGGACGTTTATTGTATTGCTATTAATATATAACGTCACCCCCGCAGAATAAACCCATAAAGTGCTATTATAGGTTTTTTAATGTTCATGCATTTTTGGAATTTACAAGTTCAAATACATATCCTCATTTTTTTTTAGATTTTTATGTGGATTACCAACGAAGATACGGATTTATAAGGAATTATTCTATGAAATAAAAGTATTTACAAAAAAACGATAATATTACCTATCTTACAAAACGAAATTTTAGTTATTTTTTTGTGATATATTGTTATGATGTTATTCAAATTCATTAGAACGGGACGTTTGACAGCAAACGCCTTTATAGGTTTGTTCGTGTGCAAGCTTATAAGAAAATATTTTGCATTCCCCGGTTACATTAAACTACATTTCTGATAATATTTTACGCACACCAGAATAAACCAATAACGCTACAGTAGCGAATTTGCATACAAGATAAATATACCTTTAATACCCATGTAATATATTATAGCATGATGTAATTATTTGTGAAACCAACTTGAATAAGCCTTTAAAAGTGTATTACCAAACACTATTAAGATGTAATTATCCGTAAAGTACATTTTTGTCTATATCTTCAAGGCGGCGTTACATAAATTAACTGGAAATCCACAACAGTTAGAACTAAAAATTGGCTTTCGGATGTAATTTAAATATTATGTGTTTTTTCTTTAATAGTGAAGTTATTTCAAAATTACGGTTTTTTATTTCTCCTGTAAAATTGACATTTTGAAGTTATGGGTTTATTCTGCGGGGGCGAATTAATATTATATTACGTTGTCCTTTTGCGAGGTAATCGAAGAAAACCCGCCAATAGCGTCGGGCTTGCAAAATAAAGGTTTCATTTTGTCAATACCACAATCGTAACAGCACTATATTTACATACACACACATACATAAACTCACGCCTTCATTCCCAGAGTGGGGTAGGCAGAGCTAAAGAATTACCAACAAGTCTTAAAACTTCTTGATAATTCTGTAACCACATTTTGCACAAGTAGGCTAAGATGTTTCCCAGTGTATTAGTGACAGATTGCAAGCCCATCGCCTAACAGTACTACAAGCCTATATTCCCTTATTCGCCTCTTACGACATCCACGGGAAGACATGGAGGGGTACTATTTTAACCCGGCAACCACACGGGCGTCAGTCTTCTAAACCTTTATTTTCAAGAAAATCACCCACTGCTTCTTGAAAAAAATATGACATGAATATTCATAAAAACTTACCCAATGCCTTGTAACATAAAACCGTTTTTGTTTTTAAATATAATCATAGGAAGGCAAACAAGCGCAAGGGCCACCTCATGGTAAGTGGAAACTGTGACCCATAGATATTCGCATTCACTATACCGCAATCCTAAGACTGCTAATGCGTTGCCAACCCTGAGGACTAAGATGGAATGCCTCTATGCTAGTCATTTCACCGGCTTTCTTATCCCCAAACCGGAACACAACAATGCAAACACTGCTGCTTGGCGGTAGGTTAATGGTTAAGATGGTGTTACCAACCCGGACGGACCCTGCACAAGGTCCTCCCACAAGTAAAGTAAGTATTATTCTGACGAATTAAAATTATATGAAGAATAATATTGCCAAGCTTATTTACATTTTGTTGGAAACGTTCTCGTGACTTTCAAGAGTTTAAATTCTTGAAAGCCATTTATTCCCTGAAACTTTGCAAAATCCTTCGAATATGCAAGCGTAATTTGTAATACTTAGAAGTTGTGAGCAAATGTTATTTGAATAATAAATCCCTAAAGTTGGTTTGCTTATACTAAAAACGTATAAGCGCGAATCAAAAACTTCTGTTACTGAAAAGGCTACCGTAAAACTTATTTAAATATTAAATACCTCTTTCTTACACCGAGACCCGAAGCTTGTAACTTAATTATGATAATATAAAGAAAAAAAATTGTTTCGTTTGTCCAAATTTTTATTACTTAGACAATCTTTTTTTTTGGTAAAATCGGTCAACAGCGATTTGAATTCGATTTTAAATCGAAATAGCACGAGCTCAACTCACGCTTGACCCTTTTATAGTATTTCTTGTTTTTCTTTAAGGTTTGTACTATAATCGTACCCAATTTATATTTTGTATGTTCTACCGTTTTCGCGACAAAATGAAAAAAAAAAAAAAACTGTCTGTAATTATGGACCTTTTTTTTCTGAAATGAACAACCTGCTATCGGTTCAAAAGATATAGCTCTTTAAAGTGAGGACGGACTGACGGACACCTTCGGCATACTAATATTGTCCCGTTGGGTTTACTTTGGGCACGGAACCCTAAAAACTACTCGGTGTTTTATTACAATTTTACGGGGGGTTAAACTAATAATGTCTAACACATATTTATTACATACATACATGCATAACTTCTTCTTAGGACTGATAGCCGATGGGGTCAGAAGGTTCTTGTGTGGCGTCCGCGGACCGGGACACGAGCTGTGGGTAGGCCTCCAACAAGATGGAGTGACCATCTTGTAAGGATCGCGTGAAAGCGGTGGATGCGAAAAGACAACAAGACCGGTCTGAGTGGAGAGCCTTGGGGGAGGCCTATGTCCAGCAGTGGACGTCTATCGGCTGACATGATGATGATGATGATTATACATAACTTCACGCCTGTCTCCCAATGGGGTAGGCAGAGACTATGGAACGCCAGGTGCACCGATCTAAACATACAACTATCGCTTCCTCTACATTCATCAATCTCTTCATGCACGTACGTCGGTTTCGGGTGCTTTTTATATATATATATATATATATTTTTTTATTAAATCTTTATTGCACAACATAGCGGTTTAACATAGGGTCTAACATATATATATTTATATATATATATATATATATAAACTTATAAATAATAATATATACGTACACACCAATATATTAAATTTATTTAAACATGAGGATAAGCACGAAACATTACAGATAACGCAATCAGAAAATCAAGATGATGTCAATTGTACCTATAAAAAAAAATGCCACCTTTCTTTTTAAAGGCAAACTTGTTCAGAGCTTCCTTGATATTAAGGGGAAGGTCGTTACAAAGTCCTGCTGCTTGAAGTGCGAAAGAGTTGAACATAAAGCCTGTACGGTGAAGAGGGAAAGAGAGTGTGAGATTGTCAGTGGATCGTAGCTAACGGAGGTGGACGGAACCCAGAAATTAAAAAAAAACTATTTTAGATAATCAGGACATGTCATGACGGTCATGGATAAACATTGTTTTTATTGCTAGTTATTATACGGGGCTCCGTCCGCATAAAAGTTATTAATTGTAGGTGCCTCGGGAACTATCAAATTTTCCGAGTTAAAAGTTTTCTATGTCCGTCCCAAGGGAGCTGTATCCAGCATACATTCCATACCAAATTTCAAATAACTTAAAAATCACTTTAGCTATGAAAGCGTTACAAATGATTAGACTTGAGGTTATATTATTACCTTTACGTTTATATATTAATCATGGATAGTAATTCCACGTCCAAACGCCTAATGCAAACACAGAAAATCCATGCCACAGCCTTAAAAGCTACGACAGTGTAGGCAACGGCTTTGGAATAATAAAAAATGTCCGCCAAGAAACTTAAGAGAAAAAATTACTCTCATATTTAAGAGTTGAAATTAGATAGGCCGAAGGACACTTATAAGTCTCCTTTAGGACCCGGATAAGAAATTGCTCTGGAAAATTTCGCTGAATGTTGATGGCAATTTGATTTCTTTCCAGTTGTTTTAGAATCTTTTGTTCCAAGAGTTTGGCGAAAACAATTATAAGAGGGTGCCAGAAAGGAAATCCGTATTTATTTCGTTTTTCCCGCATTTCCTTTCTCCAATGATTGGATTGACAGATGACAGTTGAGAGGGGTAGAAAGTGATTTAATATAAAAATCTTCCGCACAGCGAATACATCCATACTAATATTATAAATGTGAAAGTGTGTATGTTTGTCTATGTTACTCTACAAGCACTGAACGGATTAAGATGAAACTTAGCACACATATTAGTTAGGTCCGGAAATAGATTAAAGGATAGTATTAATCCCGGAAAATTAGACAGTTCCCGAGGGAGCAGTGATAAACGACTTCAACGCGAACGGAGTCGCGAGCGAAAGGTAGTTATTTGTATTTTCTGTTATTTTTATAATGTTTAAGATTTTCGACTTCGTCAGACTTGCTTGTTGCTATAGTCTAGGAAAAAAACCGGGTTCAGTAAAAAATAAGAAGGATAGTAAGAAAATCTTTTATTTGTAATAAACCAATAACAAAGAACGGATTAATAAGTACCTACACGAAATGGTCCCAAAGCAGCGTAATTCTAACATTGAAGTGCCACCTATTAGAAAGTTAATGTATGTATTTTGGTATAGAAAGTAAAAAGTTATCATTAATAAGAGATAACGCATTTGTAACACCTGTAAATGTATTTTAATTATGTTGACTGTTCAATCGCCCGCGATTCGGGAGATCGTATTAAAGCAAAATTACAACCAACGCGAATACGAGAAGTTCTAGAGCCAGTGAAAATATATCAAATGCAAGCCGACTCACCCAATTTCTGCCTGGTTTGCATCCGGACCGGTACCGGTCTAGTTCACTGGTTTCTGGTTTGTTGGTATGTTTGAGGATCTTGTACACCAAGTTTGGAGAGGTATTGGAGATATTGTCAGCGTTCTTTCCAATTTAACACACGACACACAGGGCTTACGCGACTAGCAGCGAGCAGCCATACAAATCGATCTACCTTCAACTGGCTTTTTGTTTAAAAGTCAACTAACAGATGCGTTCCGAACTTACAGTATTACAAGTGCAATTAAAATAATACCTAAACAACTAGATTAAACATAATTAGTGTACGGATCAAACATGACAAACATTTGTTTCACGATTGGAAAGTGTAAATTTTAGGTATTTGTTTGTACAATCAACATCATCGGAGCTAAGCGTACACTTTGTATTGTTTTGACGGGCCGTTTACTGTTGTTTCCTTTTTAATGTCTCCGCTGGGAATGTATGGGGTACAACCAGTCGAGACAACAGAAAACAGTATATTCTGCTGATTCATTTTATTCATAAGCTACGAGTACATCCAAAATCTGCAATTTTCAAGTTTTTTTTCTAAATGTTTACAGCATAAATAAGTGATCATTTCTATACCTCGTCGCTTTTAATCGTTTCACGATTTTGTATAACATTTCAAACACAACCTTATAGTGACGAGGTACCTACATACATGATCACTTATTTATGCTGTTGACTGTACCTACGCTTAAAATTTCGGTCTTGGTGCATAAAGAGGTATTTAATATTTGAATTAGTTTTAGCCGTTTTAGGGCTGTATTTTCAGTATCAGAAGTTTTTGATTCGTGCTTATACGTTTTTATTAGCAAACTATCATTAGGGATTTATTATTCAAATAACATTTGCTCACAACTTCTAAGTATAAAAAATTACGCTTACATATTTGAAGGATTTTGCAAAGTTTCAAGGTATAAATGGCTTTCAAGAATTTAAACTCTTGAAAGTCCCGAGAACGTTTCCAACAAAATCTAAATAAGCTTAGCAATATTCATGTAAATTTTACCTTCCTCTTAAATAGCTTTATCTATTAATGAAAACCACATCAAAATCAGTTCAGTAGTTCGAAAGACCGAAGCGTAAGCGTTTATTTTCTGGGGGACACGGTTTCTGTGGGAGGATGTGTCGAGGCTTTTTATGTGGGTTGTCTTGCACCGTCATAGGTGAGTGTAATTCCTAAAATTTATATATTTTTTATTTTTTATTACTAAGTACTACTTATTAGTTCTTGTGAGTTTTGACACGTTTTCCTGCTCAACTTCGCATGAATGTATTTATTTTTTGATTTATGTGAGATTCATTGTTTTATATAATGCTAGGTTAAGTTTATTATTACTAAGCAATATTTAAAAAACAACTGACTGTTGAGTTTCTTGCGGCGTTTCTTCTCAGCAGTGGTCTCTTGTGAGGCGCTGGTAGATTTTTGACGTGTAAAAGTGCCCGTGCGGCCTACCTACTGAATAAACATCTTTTATCTTTAACTGTTAGGCGATGGGCTTGCAACCTGTCACTAATACGCTGGTAAACATCTTGGCCTATTTGTGCAAATTGTGGTTACAGAGTTATCAACAAGTTTTTTGGAGTTGTTGGTAATTCTGTAGCTCTGCCTACCCCACTCTGGGAATGAAGGCGTGAAGGTATGTATGTATGTATCTTTAACTAACCCAAAGTATTTGACGGCCCAACTAATTTTCATGAAACATAGCTAAAACCCATACAGAGCTAACTAGATTAACGATGGATGCCACATTCAGACACATACAAACACACAAACAAAATGAGTAAAGAAACTTAATCTATATACGACACTTTGAACCAAAGTAACTTTAAAAGTACGTACAATAATATTTTACAAACAGGAAAATAACAAACAACGAAATAGACCGAAATACAATAGGTATGTGCCAAAAGCAAACTTATCCCTTCAAAAGATCTCCTCCAGTTAAACTTTGAATCGAATAGCCAAACACACAATAGTGAAAGAAAATACAAGATTCATACTTAATTTAGTTTTGTGAAAAGGGGTACAAGTCGACTTAACTCTTAATATAAAAGGGTATATACATGAACGGAGTATATTAGACTTAAAACCTTTTTCCCTTGATCTTACCCTTTACGTTAATATGAAGAACAATTTAAATTTATATTCATTCATCATTATTAAATAATTACGAATTTGTGGCACTTGCAGTGGAGACCCATGGGTCCTTGGTCAGCTGATATAAAAAGCTTTATTAAGGCTCTGTCATCCTGGCTCATAGAGACCTCCGGAGATCCTAGAGCTGGTGCTTACCTCTCCCAAAGGATTGGGCTAGCTATCCAGAGAGGTAATGCAGCCAGTGTCATAGGGACCATGCCGCGAGCGGACCTGCTAGAGGGGGTGTTCTTTTTATAGTGGTGATTATTATTTACATCTTTAATATAGCTTAGTTTTATTTTAATTTTAGTAGTTAAGTTTAATTTTAATTTAAATAAGTTTAGTTTTAACTTTTAATTGTAGTGCCTTTATTATGAAATCAATTTAAAGTACAACATTAAATAAATATAAGTATATCAGCTAGATACGTAACATAGATAGTTCGATAGGGAAACATATTAAAAGGTACGTAATAATAATAGTGTTCGTTCAAGAACAAATGTCAAACCTACTTTTAAGTAGAGATTTAAGCGACGCAACAGATAGATAAATTCGTATCGCAAAGTTTCCAAACTCTTTAATGGTTGTTAGATACTCTAAATCCCATGTGATGCATGTGGGTAGTTGCATCGGGAAAGTTGCAACAGTTACAGGACTCTAGTGCTTAAATACTGTTATAAATACATACACATACATACATACATACCTTCACGCCTGTAATCCCAGAGTGGGGTAGGCAGAGCTACAGAATTACAACTTCAAAAAGTTGTTGACAATTCAGTAACCACAATTTGCACAAATAGGCTAAGATGTTTACCAGCGTATTCGTGACAGGTTGCAAGCCCATCGCCTAACAGTGGAGTGGCACTATTCTAACCCGGCAACTACACGGGGGACACCACTGTTATAAATAATAATAAAAAAACATGTTTGGATAAACTTGGCCATGGCCATGATCGAATAGAAAATTAAAACAACGTACTGACTTATTAACATACGTATTCTGCGACTAGTTTTCATTGCCCGTAGGTATATTTTGTGTATGTGGATGCTGTATGAAAGAAATCTTACCAACTTTCAATCACCATCATCATCATCATCATCATCATCATTATTATCCTTATCCCAATCATTCGTGGTTGGCTCAGCATGTCTTGTCCTTCCAAGTAGGTATCATCTTAGTTTTCATTCCCTTGTTTTTCATATCACTCCAAATCCAACCTTGAAATCTTTCAATATCGTTGGTATATTTTTATAAAAGACAGTTTCCCCTACGCTTATTTTATTTCATATGCAAGTCCTTTTATATTCAACGAAGTGATTTTTTTCTAAATAAACACAGTTTTGCGTGAAATATACCCTCATGTACGCAGCCGCGACCCGTTTCCAGAGAACATTTATTTATAGCAAGATTCATACATCACACCCGTCAGTGCGGCTCTACCATATTTTCTATCTTGTTTCATAATAACATGAGATTGCATTTCAAGATTGGATCATCCTGTAGTGGTTCTACTTTAAAGTATGCCTGTATATTACACTTTTTTCCTTTTTTTATCGCAGTGTTAACGTTATAGTGGCTCTTATTAAATTGACAGTGAAATTGGCTGTGTCGTAAACAATACGAATGCAATAGGTGTAAATGTATATTTAAAAAAAGCTCCTATTCAGTGACCCTAGACAAGATGCTTAACAGTAATATAAAGGTTTCTGAAACTGTCAAATTGTATGGAATTGACATGTGCAATATAATTATTTTTACATAAACTCACGCCTTCATTCCCAGAGTGGGGTAGGCAGAGCTACAGAATTACCAACAACTCTAAAAACTTGTTGATCATTCTGTAACCACATTTTGCAAAATCAGGCTAAGATGTTTACCAGCGTATTAGTGACAGGTTGCAAGCCCATCGCCTAACATTACTACAAGCCTATATTCCCTTTAGCATGTATAAATGCTAAAAATAAAGTCGCGTTCGCAGTAAATTCTAGGGCCACAGTATCTTGATTGGTTTCTTTAAATCTACAGCATGTTTTTTTAAACCATATTAAAGTTTTAACCTCAAAGAATTATTTGTACCCGATCATTTTGAAAGCAATGAAACTTTGAAATAAAAGTTCTAGCGCGAATTTGGGATTTTATCTTGTGTATTGTTATTTTTTCCCTCTGTTTGTGACGGAACTGTTTTTTTAATTTAAAAACCCTAATTTTTTTCTTAATTACCTACTGAATTATATAGTCGTTTTCAAACAAAAAGAGAATGTTTTGCAAAAACGAAACTTAAAGGGCGGGAAAAGGTCCGTTAATGTGTTATTCAGAAAGAGTATCGCTCATTTTGCGGGCTTAACAAAATTACATAATGATTGACTTGATTGATGTTACGACCCATTTTAGACACCTAGCTTAATATGTTATATTTGAACCTTCGATAAAAAGGAAATGTGAAATGTTTTGTTAATATTTTTTTGTCTTTTATAGATATTAACGAATTGTATAGGACAGCCTAGCAAAGCAATGTACAAGTTAAGAAATGTTTTCAATAAATTACTAAGAATATTATCGGCAACATTTGAGAGCATTGAGAATGTTCTCTTTCCATACAAAATTTAAGAATATTCTCAGAAATTTCCGAGAATTTCTGATAAGAAACTTTTACAGTTTGAGAAGATACTTTTCGGTACAATGCTAGGACAGCCATCAAGCAGTTAAATAAATGTATTTATTTACCCCATCAACTTCTTATCTGAAACTTAAAAATATTAAACAATTTATAACACTGTCTGACCAAAAAAAATATATGCAAAAGTCATATAAAATGTATTTTTTTTAAAACAAAATGTATTTGCAGGTTGGTCATGAAAGAAGCGACTAGTTTAGTTGTCCCTATTTAAAAAAAAAGTAAAATAGAATAGTACTGAGTGACGGCAGTGACAAATTAAACGCACACAGTTTTCATTTGCCGTGTTAAGCCAATCTGATTGTAAAACAAATAAGTATAGTTTATGAATAATAATAATAAAATGAATACAATGACAAACTCTTCTTATATAACACATAAACGGAACACCCTTATAAGTAGATATTTATATTGGTTGATAAAAGGGTATTCCATTTTTTGTGATTTAAGTACGGTTTAAAATTCAAATAGTCTTTTTCATGAATCCTTTTAATTAATCCGGATTAAATACATTGATTTTGTTTAAACACACGCAATCGTAAAAGGGTTACACATGTAGAACGTGAAACAGTCATACGTATTTGAATTTATCCAAGTCTGATTAGCCGTCATGCCTTAAAATCAAACATGTTAGCAAACACTGCTCTACTTCGCACTGCTACATCGAAACAGTATCAACTCAAAATCCTTGCTAGTTTTATTTCGATTTGATTGAAGTTGTATTAAAGTTGATTTTAAAAAACCCTTTCTTTTCAGTTACTGCTGTTTTGATCTAGCAATTCGATATGTATGACTAGAGGACGCCGGTAAATTTAACGCTTTAGGGGTTAATTTACAAAAATCCCTCCTTAATCCCCAGACCTATCGACGCCGAATCGGCTTGAGCCGGTAAAAAAAAGTTTTATGTCCATGTAGTGATGGGTCGTTACCGGGAATATTCCCATGGCGGGAATATTCCCAGTAATGTTACCAGTAATATTTCCAAGTATTGGAAATTTAGGGAAATATAGAAAAACTGAATTATAAAGTAATATTTTTTTTGTGTTTTATGCTTATTTGGTGAACATTGGAACAATTTAGAATAAAAAAAAATACGGAGCTCCCCCCCAGAAAGTAAATTCCCAATGTTACCGGGAATATTCCCAAAATTACCAGGTATTTTTCCAATGTTACTGGGAATATTCCCATCGTGTAATTATGGCCAAGTACACTTTAAATCACGGTAAAAACATCTTAGTTTCGATCGAAATGAAAGAAAAAGTCGGAAAATCAGTTTAATTATACAAATACTTACACACGGCGTCAAAAAAATCGCACCTTTTGAAATTTTGATTTCAAGCGAATAAAGCTCTTAACTTATTTATTGTATCCTACCAATATTAGTATCATTTGAAAGCACAGTTAATCAACTTTAAAAACGCGAATCGTTCTTTTTCGTAAAAACAATGATCACGACACGTTAGGGTCTTTAAAAAAAAGTGATGGAAAACTCATTAGAGGACTCACTACTTGTGCCACCCTGAACACGAATAAAAGGGGGGGTAAAAATGAATTATGGGTAATTTGCTATCCAGACATCACAGAAGTCACACCTGAACAGCTCCAGTAAGAGAAAACTCTGAAAAATGGATATCACGGCAGAAGAAGCAGCTCAAGTGGTAGCACTACTGCAATCAGGACTACGGCAGGTTGATGTTGCTCGACAACTCAACATAAGCCGTTTCCGGGTGAAACGAGTATCCCAGCGGTTCCAGGAGACTGGAGGCTACATCAGGAAGCATGGATCTGGGAGACGACGTTTCACTTCCGACAGAGACGACCGCTATATTGTGTCAACGTGTTTGCGTAACCGATTCTCCAACGCTGTTGAGGTGCAACAGCAGCTCCGAACAGCTCGGAGGACGTCGGTGAGCGTCTCCACAGTAAGAAGAAGGCTGCGAGAGAAGAAAATCCTGCCTCGTAGGGCTGCTACGGGCCCCAAATACAGCAGAGCATAGCATAGGCGGGACAGGGACAGCAGAGCATAGGCGAGTCAGACTTCAGTCTGTCCTCTTCTCCGACGAGACGAGGGTTTGCCTTTTCTGCAACGATAGGCGTAGAAGAGTGTACAGGAGGCAGGGAGAACGGTACTCACAAGCCTGCTTTGAAGAAACCGTCAGCTACGGAGGAGGATCCTGCATGTTCTGGGGCGGAATTTCAATCCAGGGCAAAACCGACCTTGTGTGCGTCTCCCGCACTGGAGGTGGACGTGGCCAGGGGTCCCTGACTGCTCATCGGTACATCACAGAGATCCTGGAGGACCACGTGGTCCCGTATGCTGGTTTTGTCGGGCCTGAATTCACATTCATGCACGACAACGGCCGCTCTCATACGGCGTTGATTGTTCGGGACTACCTGGATCAGGTTGGGATCCCCGTGATGCAGTGGCCAGCTAGAAGTCCTGACCTGAACCCCATAGAGCACCTTTGGGATGATCTGAAACGCCGGGTGCGGTCTCATGATACTGCCCCTGCTACCCTTGAACAGCTTCGGGACGCCGTCGTCGAGGAGTGGAGTGGCATTCCTCAAGAACGAATCGTGACGTTGGTGAGGTCAATAAAGGATCGCATGGTGGCTGTAATTAGGGCTTGGGGAGGTAACACTAGGTTGTAAGTTTAGTTTTAAGAATTTGTTTTACTGTATTTTTTTAATTTTGTTGTTTTTAGATTGTGTAATTTTGGCGTGAATAAATGTTTTTCCTATTTTCATGAAAAACTATTTTTTTAAGCTTAGTAATCATTATCACATTTTTCACTATCATCACAAAAAGCACGTGCACTGAGTCGAGTCAAGGGCAAAACTAAGTCCTTTGTGTTTGTGCAATTTCAGATAAGCAGTTTGTGTGAAAGAGAAAAAAGGTGATATGTGTAAAAGAGAAAGGAATATTTCTATGCATATTGCTTATTTAACTAACTATATAATCATTAAATCTCATATAAATCACCAGTATAGTATATTCCCACCTTTTGGGAATATTACTGGTAACATTAGAAACTTACTGGGAATATTCCCAAACGGAAACTTACTGGTAACGGGAATATTACCGCGGCCCATCACTATGTCCATGCAATAAGAGCGAAAATGACGTCGTTCCGTTCGCAACGCCGAATCGAGCCGAGCCGAGCCGAGCGACGTCGTTTTCGCTCTTATTGCATAAGCATAAAACTTTTTCTTATCGGCTCAAGCCGATTCGGAATTGACAGGTCTGGGGAGACCCTTAGACCTCATAAGGAACCTACGTGCCAAATTTGGAATCCCTACACCCGGCGGTTTGGTCTGTGCGTTGATATTATTGTGTCAGTCAGTTTCTGTTTTTTTATATTTATATATGTGTAGAAATAAGCTCTTAATAAAGAATAAAATATAATAGAATAGAAATCGTTTATTCGGTGCTAAAATAAAATTATCATAAACAACAACAAAACTAAAACATTTTAAAAGTACAAACTAAAATGAAAGAAAAGTACTTAATATAAAATGAACACCGAAATGGTTGCCACTCAGCATGGTGTCAGACTTACTAGCCTTGACGCTTGTTTTCAGCGCCACCGGATCGAAGAGAGAATGAAGAGCTCCCAATCCATCTCTATAACTAAATATATACTGCAGTACTATACTCAACTGAGTGTACTTCTATACTCGGGTAAAGGCCTTTGCTTTTTTACATTCCGATATTTCAAAAGATAAAGATAATATTTACCCACGTTTTACCGTTTTTAGCCAAAGCCTTAGTATTAGAATAAGCTACCGAAGTTTATTCGCACGAATTATTTTCTAATTAAACTTAGATATTCGTTAATTAAGAAAAAGTCTGAAAGTTGGGTTTCAGTTCTTTAATACTATTACCAATATTTTGAAATATACAGAAAAGTCTGTTCAAATTGTATAGAAACTTAAATCTTGTTAGTATTTTATTTGCAATTCAGTACCCATTATAATTATTTATCTTGGGTTTTTCATTTTTCCAAAATCTTTGAAAATGTAACTACAAACAAACTAAATGAAATTTAAAACTGCTTTTTGCTACTGAATAAAATTGTCTTTAATAAAATAAACATGCTGTTTATACCAGTCGCTGTAAAGTTCAAATTAATTATTTATTCATAAACTTCGTCGCAAATCCACGTTTTTCACGAAACATCTAACAATTCTACACCACATTGAGCCATGTCTCTCGAATGCTTAATATTCTGTCGACGTGGGCCCTTTCTAGCGAGCTGCATTTTAGAAACTAGCTGATCTAGTGCTTTTGGTCAATTTGTTGCTAGCATTTTGAGCATTTGTTTCTACTACGTTTATCATCTAACCGGTTCACTAATGTTTTACTAAATCATCATTTGACGAACTATTATTATTTTACAATCTTTCATTTCGCATAAAGATACTTCCTGCAGTATTATTAATAAAAAAAAACTGGTCGAAAAGTTAACCTAACCTACCTAATTTAACAAGCTCATGTAACCTTTGTAATATGTATTGGTTTGATCACAAACACGTTTTTGCCAAATGAATGTTTGTAAAATGATATAGTTTGTCAAAATTTAAAGTTGATTTGGTAAAAAGTCAGGATACCCATCTAACCAATAAACTTGTCAAGGACTGAAATTACATAGACAATAAAACCTTGTCGCATACAACGAACGATTAATTACTATGTAATTTATATCCCGTCACGTGACGCTGTGACTATGATTAGGTTCTTTTGTATGACGTTTTAACGCCTTGATTATTGTTTACTTTGTTGACTTTTTGTATGGCATCGAGAAGGCACACGAGAACACAGGGTAATAAGGATCTGTGAGTCATAGACGGTTGCATTCTCAATACTGCAATCCTGAGACTACAGATGTGTTGTCAATCATGAGGACTAAGATGGAATCTTTGTCAAACAAAACTGTCATCTGTGAGACACACGACCCACAGATGTTCCCTGAACCCAATATATAAAAGAGCTTTTTTTAATGCTGGGCAAAGTCAACGAAAATACAAAAGCGTCGAATGATTTCATGGAAATTGAAAACAAAAAAAAAACAAAGTAAGAAATGCAATATGTAGGATATTAAAGTAACAGAACAGGAATTTATATTTCGCCTCGAAATAACACTGGGCGAAATTCGCTGATACACCGCGCCGGGCAAAGTACAGTTAATATCGTGGAGAGGAACGTTTCCCGGGCATTACGGGATTAGAGAGGGGCGGGACTTGATGTTGGATGCGAAACAGTCTTCAATTTATCGATTGACTATTTAAGAATCAATTCATTTTACTTTGCCCAAGCGATATAATTTTGTAGAATATGAGAATCATAGTAATTTCAGAAGCTTGTAATAACACAGCAAAGTAAGAATGAAACAATAAAATATTATAATTGAGTGAGATGTTTCACACTCACGCCCTTATTCTTTATAATGTAAATATCAAAATGGCTTATGTCAAAGTGATAGGACTTATGCTAACACTGATGAATTATACAATCATCGACACCATTTTGTTACGGATTACCAATATTAACTTACTACAATATTAAATTTTAACTCTGGTCTTTTAGATAAGCAAGGCACAGAATTTGAACAAATTCATTTAAATGTGAAAAATTCGCTTGAAAAAAAGACCTCGAATTTAATTTCAAATATTTATTTCTCTAAGTTCAAAGATAAGCAAAACTTCAATTATAAAGGACTTTTAAAGTCATTCCGAAAAATAATAATTAAAAGCAGACTGAGCATTGTTAGAGAAATTCGCTGTACAAATACCACATAACATTAAACTGATTAAAAAGTTAAACATTACCTATTGAAACCAATTTAATGCCATTTTACTCCCTTAGACAAAAAACACATAATGTCAAAGCCAAAGCATTTTTATGTCACATTTATTTAATCAGCAAGTCTTTGACAAAACAAGGGTTTACTGAATTCTTCGCAATCCCTAATTAATGTTAGCTTTTGATCACAAAGGCAGAAACTTATACAACGCTAACAAACTGAACCACTGAACCCAGTCATGCACCTCGTGTCTTTTGTAAAACGTTTTTTTAGGGCTAATTAATTCCATTGCTATTTTTTTTCTTAGTGAATAAGCAACGATCTGTATGTCTAGGAATGGAGATGTTTTTCATATTCTTTATTGGGATTGTTTAATTCATATTTTTTAAATAACTCTAATTTAAGAACCATTTTGAGGAATCGGGATTTAAAGCCGTTCTGCTCGATTAAGTTTTTGAAATATTTATCTATTTCGGACATTTCGAGAAAAGTATCACCTTTGTTTGTCTTTCGTTTTTGTCTTGAAGCCCTCCTACGTGTATCTTACGGATTAGGCGAAACCCGCTTGAAATAGTATGTTTTATCACACTATTACAATCACATATTATCATTAGATATGATTTAATTGTTGTAATTTATTAGAAAATTGATGTAATTACTTGTGCAAAATGTGGTTACAGAATTATCAAGATGTTTTAAGACTTGTTGGTAATTCTTTAGCTCTGCCTACCCCACTCTGGGAATGAAGGCGTGAGTTTGTGTGTGTGTGTAATTGTTGTAATCTATTAGAAAATTACAATCCAAATTTAAAATAATGATGTCATCCATAAAATGTCTGCTAAATAAATAAAAATATTAAAACAAAACTATTGGGTCTAATACAAAATGAATGACATTGATCTCTTAAAATTACCTATTCTTCCGAATTAGAATGTAAAAATCGTGAGTAATTTTTTTTGGTCTATCCCAATTGTTTTCATTTTGTATGCAAACAAGCCCTCAATTTTCAAAATGAAAATGATTGCGATTGCGAGTGCGTTAGCCAATGGCCCCTCTGTACCCTTACCATGAGTTTACAGTTAACGTACTCGCTAGCGAATCGAATGCTCTGTCGCTTGCGGACCTCGAAGTATTCATAAATAGTACGAGGGTCAGAGTATTCGAATCGCTAGCGAGTACAGTAATTGTAGCTCATGGTAGGGGTACTGCGCTTATTTAAGTGACAGTAATGGCGGCCAAGCTGAAAACAATACTATAACATTTCAAATATGATATTAATTATGGATTTTTTGGCCCTGATAGTAAGTGGGATCGGTGACCTATAAACAAGAGTATTTAAACTGTCAAAATCTTAAAAGATACTATTTAGTGTTTATTATGGCTTTATCTTGTTTTTTTTGCTTCGATGGTTCGGTCATTTGTAAAGGATGGATGAAAGAAGATTGAAGGGTCTGAACGGGCCACCCTAGGCGTACTTTTTTGAATCAAATCGGAGAAATACTGGAAAAGGGCCGAATCTTAAGTACCGAAACCGACGTGCATGCATGACTCGATGTATGGATTTGGAAGAAGCGAAGTAAATTTTTTGTCGATCAAATGGAAAGAAGTGGTCTCTGCCTACCCCTCTGGGAAACAGGCGTAATTTAATGTACTATGTATGTTTGTACTCGTATGTATGATTTTATCATAAATCTGTATGGTGTCAACGCTGTCGCTATATTTAGCGGTATGATCGCTTGTTGTATATAATGCGTTAGTCTAGTTGCTAGTGACCCTGCCTACGAAGTTAATCTAAGCTAGTCCCGGGTTCGATTCTCGGTATGGGAAAACAAATTGTGTGATTAGCGGGAGTCTTGTGTGTTTTTTATGTATTTAAGTGTGCATTTCTTTATATAAGTATTATTGTTATCTAGTACGTATCGTTGAGATTGTCCCCCGATACTTATTATTTATACCTAACTTATTTGTTTTTTTTTGTTCAATAAATGGATGCACGTAATCAAAATGGATGTTTTTGTTCCCATCCCTACCCAAGACCGGGATTACTCGCTAAAAGCCTGACATTCGCGTTTTCAATGTTAGTATCCTCTTGAGATCACACGTGTTATATTGTTTTACGATTCAGCTTTTTAAGAATATATTTGTATGTGAGTATGTAATAGGGAATGGATTTTTCAAATTGGATTTCTCAACAAAATAAGAAAACATGTTGCCGTGTGGTTGCCGGGTTAGAATAGTGCCACTCCATGTCTTCCCGTGGATGTCGTAAGAGGCGACTAAGGGAATAAAGGCTTGTATTACTGTTACGCGATGGGCTTGCCACCTGTCACTAATACACTGGGAAACATCTTAGCCTACTTGTGCAAAATGTGGTTACAGAATTATCAAGAAGTTTTAAGACTTGTTGGTAATTCTTTAGCTCTGCCTACCCCACTCTGGTAATGAAGGCGTGAGCTTATTGTTGTTATAAGAAAACACCGTAAAAAAGATCACCACAAAAAAAAAATCGTCCAGAGATAAGATTATTTTTTGTTGGATTATACACTCTGGGGAAAAAATAACGGGTCAGAGTGCGTTTTCATATAAACGAGGCGATTTCGAAGTCTTGGTTCCTTGCTTTAGGGTTGTTTTGAGCAAGGATTAATGGTGGATACTCCGAGGCTCAATAAAGGAGGTCCAAAGTTATTGATACCTTACTTGTCGCACAATCAGTTAACACCACAGCGATAGAGTTTGGGTCAGAATTTAGATTTCCTTACATTTTATCCCCATTTTTTTGGCGTTAACCGCAGATTCAATAAATTGAGTACCCTAGGCACTCTGAAAATCCTGTATCGATTCTCAGGGTATCCATCATCAGATTTTACTAAAAGCATCCCCTGGCGAGGAACCAAGGCTTTGAAATAGCCGCTATAGTATGGAAAACCCATTCTGACCCGTTTTTTTGCCCCTCAGTGTAGGTATCTTGGTTATGTTTATAGCTGTACAAAAAAATTAATGATTGTTCTCAACTGTTTGTTACATAAATTAGCTTTCATTAAAACTGTGAAAGAAGTCATGAATATTACCCATTACTTTAACTAAGTTTATTGCTAGCAAGGAGGTGTGTAAGTAAGTTCTCCACTTTATTACTTGGAAGTCAATTTGAACCACACATGAATGTAAGCCCGAGGGGCTATTTTGTCTAATGCACTCGAAATCGGAACAATCTTCCTTTAATTAATAATTGTACTTTAGATTTATATAAAAAAATAGACTAACTATTAATATTTGCACACTTGCATGCAGGCTGAAAAGGCAATTAATTTTTAATTCTTGAACATCTGCGTTATGTTACTTATGTTATTCCGTGTTCTGGGAAATAAATATGATTTG
Source organism: Acleris emargana (assembly GCA_927399475.2). Lineage (NCBI taxonomy): Eukaryota > Metazoa > Arthropoda > Insecta > Lepidoptera > Tortricidae > Acleris > Acleris emargana. The sequence goes on from OV656858.1 coordinate 6,748,182, forward strand.
ATTTGATTTGTTTTGCGGTTAACCTTAGAGATTGATAGATGGATACAAATAATGAATGTAGAGGTCATCAGCTGGTAAAATGACTAGCATAGAAGTAATTCTTATTTTAATTCGATTAAATGGCTCGCACTCCTGTTTAAGACAAGTTATTTATAGACTGCCCATGGACTTATTAGAGAAATAATTCCGTTTATATCACACGCAAGGACAATTTTATCGTTCGGGAAAACAAATGAGCATAGAAGTATTTATTCCTAATCCTCAAGGTTGGTAACACATTTAGCGTTATCGAGATTTCAAATGGACCTTTCCACAGTAAGGTGATCAGAGGTCGAAATTCCCCGAGCGAAAAAAAAATCCTAACACGTACAATGAAAAGTAATACCATTAGAATAAAGCACAATGCGTTTTTATCATTAAAGATGGCGGCATAGCCTTGCATCCTACTCTCGTTGATATTCTAGAAGCGTTGCCCGATAATAGTTATGGATACCGACGTCGAGACGGCATTTGCATAATATGAAAATATGAAGGCGTTTAGAGAATTATTTTATTGCGTTCTTGACCTAAAAGTCATCATAATGTGCAGTTTTCAAGAGTCAAAAGTGTGGTCCTAAAAAAGATTCAAATTACTAATGTAAACGGTTGTCGAAAACTATCAAAATATATGGAACTGACATAAACGCTCGAGTGAACACGCAGCTTACGTCAATCTGAACCTAGTAAGGCCCAGGGTGCTATAGGATAGGTGTACATCATCAAGGCAATTTAATTTGAACTGTATAACAATAGGAAAGAGTTTATTTTCCTTCCTTCATAAATTATAAATGGCATTTTTAAACAATGGCATTTTTGTCTGGGCCAACCTTTACGAAAACGTGAGTAAGGCAATATTTCGCCATGATGGTTACCTAGTAATTATATTCGACACATTATAAACCTTAATATATTAATTATTTTTATTGTATTACCTACGTTAATATACAACGATAGGCCAATGGTGACCATCATTGCCACCTACTCCAAAGCACTGAGTAAACAGATTAAAGGGGTTTGGATAAAAGGTGTTGTCATTCATAAATGACATACGAGTTTTAAGGTGAACTGCCATTCGTAAAAGTGGTAAATCAAAACATACTATTAAAAAAAAATGCTACGTATAGGTACCTAAATATGAAATACCTTAAGTGCTGGGCGAACTTTTAGTACCAACATCAAAAAAATATATATCTCCGCTCCGATAATATTTAACGGACGATTTTATATATATTTAAGCGTATATAAAGGTCCTCCAAACAATTATAAGAAAATCAAACATCACCGCTGAAAATAATGTCAATAAATATACTTAAAAGATAAAGAAAAATAATAAAACGAGGCTTAGTTTTTGAACAGGCCCCCTAATTAGCGGTTAGGGCGAGCAGACTGATAAATAACACTTTAGACGGGTAAAGGATTAAGGTTTATTCTATAAAGCCTAAATACGACCACTAAAACCCATTTACCTAAGTTAAACCAACAATATAAAACTTTAAAACAACAAAAGCCCGTCTAAATTAACAGATTTCAAATAACCTAACAACAAAAACAGATCTAAACACAAAGGGTGATTCCAAATAGAGACACACAAAAGCTACCAAAATTTAAGCAGTAAAATTTGTGTCCTGTATTAAAACTAAATCTATCCCAATAAGATCGCAAAGGGAGATTACAATAATAACTTCCCAACTATATTGCTCGGAAATCCTTTTCCTTTGGATTTGCGTATTCTCAGCAAATACGGGTAAATAGTCTATCCCTTATTAGGGTTTTATTCAGGTTCTGAATGTACAGGCTGATTCCCTTCATGTGGTATTGAAAAGGAAATGACTTCAATATTTATAGTTTGCCTAAATATTATTTTTTAAACTTCAAATATAAAAAGGCTAAGTAGGTAAATTGATTTTTTTATCTCTGCGGGATCAAACCAGAATTATGTGGATTTGTACGAGAGCTAAAGTCACCGATATAGCCTTCAGTAATTACTTGACTTAAGTGGCAGTAGCCAGGGCATACAGCTCATAGATCAAATTGCCGATGAGGTCAAAGAGTTATTAAATGGCGTCCGCGTACTGGCAGATGCAGTCTGGGTAGAAGCAAGCGGTGCAGGACCGGACCTTTTAGCATACCTTAGGGGAGGACTATGTCCAGCAGGAATGATGAAACTATAAAATATGATAATGCTGATAATTTGTCCCTAGAACATTCATACATACCTTTACGCCTGTAATCCCAGAGTGGGGTAGGAATAGCTACAGAATTACCAACAACTTAAAAAAAATGTTGATAATTCAGTAACCAAATTTTGCACAAAAGATGTTTACCAGCGTATAAGTGACAGGTTGCAAAGCCCATCGCCTAACGTCGTCCCTAGATAATCCTTGTCAAAAACATTTTTCTCATGAAATAAACATGATAATGCAATTTGAATAAAACGTCATAAAATGTTTATTTGAATCAGAATAAAACGAAGCCATTTCTTTCAACCCTCCTTCAATAAAGAAAAACTACACTTTAACTTACCATCATGTGTCGTAACTGACACCCTGTATCTTTCAAAGTTTGTACGGGTTAGCCGTATGGCAACACTTCTGTAAGGCTCAGTGAATTTCAGGCAACGCAGGCACTAGGTAACAATCTTTCCCTTTTTTATTCAGTCCCTTTGATAAGGTATTCACGGACTGGTGGATTTCATTTTGTATAATACACAATAGGTCCGTCCAAGCGGTTTTACTGTATTCGAGAAGAAGTTTTTTAAGAAAAATAAATAGTATAAAATATTTGGTAACATTCTTGTTTATCTTTTATAAGCTAAAAACATATCGCTGTAGTTTTCAAACGGTTTTTTATGGTTTGAATGGTCTCCAAATGTACTTTTCACTTATATTTTACTACAAAAAAATTGAAAACCTTTTTTTTTTCAAAACAAAAAAATATAATGATACTTCATCGCTCTCATTAAAGACATTGACCTTAAACTAAGTAGTAAATAGGTAGAAGAGACGCCTTCGCCTTTTTGGACCATTTGGCGTTCGCTAGGTTACTAACTTCGTTTTCAACTGAATTTTCCAACGCCAAAACTCATATATTAAATAACAAATTAATTCCAAAGAAAACCAAGAAAAAAGTCTTAAATATTCACGTCCCCACTTTGCCGTTAAGGCAGCTACACCGCGATAAAAGGCAGTTAGTGTCAAATAAACCAGAGCGAAACCTATTCGGGTTACTGGAAATCCGGTCACAGTAAAAACAGTAGTTCGTCTTCAAACAAAGGTTTAGCGCACATGAGCAAGCAAGCAAGCTCAACAGGACGGTTAGGCAGGGCCGCACCATCGCCGCGTTTGATTGTGCGCATACTTCAGTATCAAGCGACACGCATCGTTGTAACTCTCTCACCTGAGCAACAATATTATGCCTGCAATAAACTTCTTTTCTATTTTTACTATGATGCACCGAAGAAATAGATGGCATTTGCAAAAAACTGGTACTCTCATTGCGCAAAACTATTTTGAAATGATAATTTAATAAATAGAATTGCGTGAATTCCATTTCCATATACAAAATATTCATGTATAATAAAAAGTTTTCCGGCGGAGTTTCGTCGAGTGCACTCTCGGAATCGTATTGTTTGAGGAAAAATTGGTTTTGGCATAAAAATACAGACGCTTTTACGCATAATCAAATCTGATTTATATTTCATTGTTGAGTATTACATAACACATATTACGTAAGTCACGTATGGGATTACTCGTTACATATTTATGATAATTTTTCACTACAAATAACTTCTTATCAGAGAAAAGGGAAAGCAAAATAAGCATACGTGGGGGTAACGGTTGGGAACGCCCTGTATAAATGATTAAATCTATCATAGGTGTTTAATGCCGTGTTGTTACCGGCAGTGCCACTCCATGTCTTCCCGTGGAAGCAATGCTTGTAGTATTGTTAGGCGATGGGCTTGCAACCTGTCACTAATATACACATCGTAAACATCTTAGCCTGTTTGTGCAAAATGTGGTTATAGAATTTTATTAACAACAAGTTGTTAAAGTTGTTGGAAATCTGTAGTACTGCCTACTCCACTCTGGGATGAAGGCGTGACGGTATGTATGTATGTATGTTCTTTTATTAGGGATGTATGGAAGAGTATGTAGCAAAAATATCGCCTATTGTATACCAAGTTAAATTTAATTTGTTTCAATTGTAATTATTTGTGGTGTGTAATAACAAGTACTGGGTAACAAGTATTGTGTGTGTATGTGTTGCGTATAGCATCCAATTTCCATCTATCGTCTATGTCCATTACTGGTTGCAGCACCATAGCCTAATCATCATCATCATTATGACCATGCTATATTAGTCTACTGCTGGACACAGGCCTCTCCCATTGCACGCCACCGAGCACGATCTGCTGCCACTCTCATCCAGCTCTTGCCAGCCACCTTGCGAAGATCGTCGCTTCACCACCACCATAGCCTAGCGGTGCCGAAATGTCGTAGTTAGAATTAGTGCCTTATTGTTCTATACATTTAAAGTCAAAATAAGTTTTAATAATTGAAAAATTCAGCCTTTCATGGGATGAATTACATTATTAACAGTAACACCGTTCCAAATTCATTTCAAACCATGACTCCGCGTTTTTAATATTTGCGTTTCACAAATCCAGTCTGAATGTGAGCGTAAAATTTAATTTCTTGCGCTGTTTTGGGCGGTGCCCTAACAAATCCGTGTTAAATGGGGCCTAGACGAGCAATATACATTTGCGTGCTGCACCAGTAATGTTCAATTTGACGTTACGACGACATTTTGTACTAAATGACCCGTCTAATTCTGTTGAAACGTCTGTGAATTAGTTAGAATGTATTTTGATACTGTTGGTTTAGCTAAATCGCTTTAACTTTACGATTGCATATGTGTAGGTATATTTAGAGTTGCACTAGGAATGTAAAGTGTGTGCCGACTAACTGTTTAAAATTAGAGAGAGTCGGTGCAGGAGAAAGAAAACATCGTGAAGTAGGGCGGCCACATTTATTTGGAATTCCGTTTCGCAATATCGATTTGGAATTTCGAATGCAGCTAAGGACGGCCACATACATTCGGAAACTACTATACGTGTGTGGTAGGGTCAGATTTTGAATGGATTTTGTTCTAAATGTAAGATATACCCTAGCTAGCATATTGACACTTTAAAACCGCGTACAATTTAATTTACAGCCGAAATAGGCAAGAGGTAAAGCTCGACTAATTGGGATAGACCAAAAAATATAACTCTCAGTTTTTACATTCTAATTCGAAAAAATAGGAAGTAAGAGACCGATTTCATTAATTTTGTATTTGACCCATTAGTTTTGTTTTAATATCTTTATTTATTTAGCAGACATTTTATGGATGACATAATGATTTTAAATTTGGGTTGGCATTTTCTAATAAATTACAAAAATGAAATTATATCTATTGATAAAAAGTAATTGTAATAGTGTAATAAAACATAATATTTCAAGCGGTTTTCGCCTGACCCGTAAGATACACCTAGGAGGGCTTCAAGCCAAAAACGAAAGTCAAACAAAGTTCAAATATACTTTTGTTGAAATGTCCAAATTAAATAAATATTTCAAAAACTTAATAATGCAGAACGGCTTTAAAACCCTATTTCTTGAAATGGTTTTTATACATACATACATACATAAACTCACGCCTTCATTCCCAGAGTGTCCCAACAAGTCTTAAAGCTTCTTGATAATTCTGTAACGACATTTTGCACAAGTGGGCTAAGATGTTTCCCAGTGTATTAGTGACAGGTGGCAAGCCCATCGCCTAACAGTAACTACAAGCCTTTATTCCCTTAGTCGCCTCTTACGACATCCACGGGAAGACATGGAGTGGCACTATTCTAACCCGGCAACCACACGGCAAATGGTTTTCAAATTAGAGTAATTTATAAAATATGAACAATCCCAATTACCGCTGGCCTCCCCCGTCCCTCATGCATACCCCGGCTCTCAGATAAGTACGCCCATAGCACAGAGGCCAAACACAACAATTTATCTACCTACTTCTCTACCCAAACAACCGCTCAACATGTTCTTTTCAACTGGCAAATTCCTTTGACATGCTAAAACCATGCCGATTCGAACCGTTCTGATTCCACCGCGTGAATAAAATCACTTTGAGAGTTCTTTTTATTTTAATTACCGCTGAAAGGCTGTAGTCAAAGGGCAATTGAGAAAAAACCTCGACACGTCATGGGTTGTTGCTTTAACTGGTACCATATTTATGTTCGCTTTGTTTAAGAACTTTTTTCTGGTTTTTGCAAGATTAACATAATTTGGTTTATACGAGCATACTTGGAGTAACCGTAGAGTAGCTAAGCCATATAAGGTAAAGACACCAGTGGTCAGCCAGAGACCAGTAGTCGACCTTATATGAGAGCAAAGAGTGGAAAATATATCTTTCGTACTCTTCCCACTCATACAAAGTATAGGCAGAGGCCGACTACAGGTCTCTGGCTGACCACTGGTGTCTTTAGCCTAGTTCTTATTTATTTGGGGTAATGGCGGACGAATTAAAAACAACACCATAGCATCAATAAAAGCCATAAAACGTTTACTATACGATACCACTTCAAAATGGAACAGGGGGGTTATTATGACCTAGCTATGCAGTTCATTTTACTGCGAGCGTAAAGGACAGAACTATGGTCGTTATATAGCTCTGTCCTTTTCTCTCAGCTTAAACTGACTGAATAACCCCCCTGATCTCTAAGATTGCCGTGTGGTTGCCGGCTTGCCGTGTGGTTGCCGGCTTAGAATTGTGCCACTCCATGTCTTCCTGTGGAAGTCGTAAGAGGCGACTAAGGGAATAAAGGCTTGCAGTATTGTTAGGCGATGAGCTTGCAACCTGTCACTAATACACTGTTAAACATCTTAGCCTAACTATGCAAATTGTGGTTACAGAGTTATCAACAAGTTTTTAGAGTTGTTGGTAATTCTGTAGCTCTGCCTACCCCACTCTGGGAATGGAGGCGTGAAGGTATGTATGTATGTATGTATGTATCTCTAAGGTATTTTCATATTTTGTTGATTTTTCAAATTGGTCTTGAAAAGACAGTAAGTAACAAATTTAACAAATTTGCATCAAACCTACCTATAAACCACTCTAATTTAATTAGCTTTCTATCGGAAAAACTCGCGTCCAAATCATATTATCCATATGGGAGTTGCGATGCCACAGTAAGATTACATGAATACGTTAAACCCCCCCACTCTGTTTGCGTCAACGGTTAAAAAAATACCTTTATCTACATGCATATCATCGGTGATACTGAACTAAATAACTAGGTCATAATAACCCCCCAGATCTCAATCCTGACAGTTAGCCCTTTAAGAGTTATGTTACTCTGAAAGTAGGATTCGCTATTATAAGTATCAGAGTCTTTTATCTATTTAAAAGTCTTGAAGTCTTGTAGTATTTTATGAGACTGGTGCATAATGACAGGCATTAATGCCTAATTATGTGCACAGTCGCATACATAACTTTATCTACATAGGTACATACATAATAATAAGTTTTCTACAATATGTGAAAAACCTTTATCTATGGTTATGGTTGGTATGGTTGCCCTGTGTCTTAATATTTACATTAAAGTGTCGTTCACCGATACTTTAATGTTGACATTAAAATACAACCACAATACAGGTTTCTTAATATAGACCATTTTCTTGTCGATTCTGAACATATCATAGGGATGAAGAAAAAACTTCTACTTCTAAATCTCATATTACGAATATCTTGCAACCTTGACTTGTACCAAAAAAACAATCCCAACTACGTCAGCATCCAATCTGACTAAAACGTATAAAAACCCTTTCCCGGCTACACTTGTAAATGTACTCTCAGCGCATAAAGTTTTATGTGTTTATGCTTACATCGCTTTATGGTCGTCGGCGACAGGGCGTCGACTATTGCCTTTTGATTTGCTGGCTGACGGGTTAGTTAGATGACGAGAGCATTGTTTATCTATTTATAAGACTTCTTTAAACTGTTGTGGTTATTATATTATTCATAGCTCAAAAAGTGACGTAATAAAATGTTTAAATAACCAAGAACAGACTCTAAATTAGAAGTTCCATTTGATTTTTCATAGAACATAAAATAAAATAAATATCAGGGGACAATCTCACACAAATTGACCTAGCCCCAAACTAAGCTCTAGGCTTGTAATATGGGTACTGGGCTACGATAAAATTACGTATATAGATAAATACACATTTAAATACATAGAAAACACCCAAGACTCAGGAACAAATAATCGCGCTCATCACACAAATATAACCATCGTACCGGGGATCGAACCCGGGACCGCTAGCTTCGTAGGCATCGTCACTACCGACTAGGCTACCGCGGCGTCGTCAAACATGACAATATGACGTGTATTTTGAAATGATTATACACTAGGTACTCATGTTTTTTTAATATCAGTTGACAGTTGGCGAAGAGATCGAGTGACATACGTACACACAAAATAAAGACGAATTGAAATCTCCTCTTTAGCCTCAAATCCCGGTAAGAGTAATATTTGTGTAAAGAAAAAAAGATAGAAAGAGAGTAGACGAGCGCGATAATTTTGTTTCTGAGTCTTGTATGCTGTTTATATATTTAATGTTCAAGCCTAAAGCTTACTTTGGGACTAATATTTTTTTTTCATTTATTATTTCTCATGATTTTCTGAAGTTGGTTGAAAACATGTTGTTACCGCAATGAAAATTCTTGATATTTTGACGTTGCACTAGTCATGGATTTAATTAAATTCGACGTTTAGATACTACGGAATAATTTTAAGTAAGTACCGTAAAACGGGGTGATTAGGGATTAAAGAGTGAACAGGGACACAACCTAAAATAAGTTGTAACTTGTTACAAATAAGAACAAGTATTAAATGGACAATAACGTTACGTGTATAGGTAATAAATTTAAGTCTCATAATTAGTATTATTATTGGGGGGTTGAGATGGGCCTTCTGAGCCACTTCGACCATTGCTGATCTTTTGTAGCAGCCCTTTGTTTTAGAGCTCACCGCAAAGGCCCGTTGCGTCCAGGAATTTCCAGATGCGTTGGGCAGTGAGGAGTTGTATCTCTTGTGGGTCAATGATATGTCGCCCTAGGTAGATACTTCTGTTGCGCATTAGTGGTCCACAAGAACAGAGGATGTGCATTGCGGTCTCCTCTGTCTCCTGACAGAACCTGCATGTCGCGTCTCATAATTAGTAACATAATGCTTCATTAGAGGTTGTGTCCACTCACCCTTTAATCCCTACTCGTCGCATTTTACGGTATTTCCCGAATCGAGGTACCCTTTTAGAGACACTTACCTATGTTTCTTCTCAAACGTGTGTATTAAAAACGAGCAAGAGCAAGTCGGACCATGCTCAGTGATAGGGTTCCGATGCTATTATTATAAACACAAAAAACTATCTCGAAATACCAAAATATCTTATACCTAAGTAGAGTCTATATCTAAGTAGATATGTATTTACGAGTAACGTTGTGTCATCTTCCTAGAGCAAATAATAAATGCATGCTCTTAGTATAATATCAATTTGTTCTGTTACCGAAATAAAAACAAACTTTCTTGCCCAAGTAATGAAAATCAAAATTCGAGATATACGAGACAAAAAATGTTTCCAGTTTTCGTATAAAAGACGATTGTTTTCAGAGGGTCAAACTTCGAAACAATGCTCTCACAAAACTCATTTCCTGGGTAATTTAACATCCTATTGTAAGATTGTAAGACTCCCATTTTTTACTTGCTAAATTTTCTTTATTTCATTTCTCTTACATTGTTCTTAAGGTTGGTTTTAACTGGTACTTTCTAGAGCTCATCATCGACCATCACGGGTAATCAATACGTGACCTCAGAGGTATTACGCAGCGGTAGGCATCTATGACCATGGCAGCGCTTGACTAACCGTGTTTTAGGTCCAATTTAATATTCATCCAATTTAACATTTTTGCAAGATGCCATAAACCACAGTAGCCATTAAAATAAATAAATATAAATGGAAAATCTCACAAACTTTGATTCAGTCTGAAATTAAGCTCTAGGATTGTAATGTGAAAGCTATACAACGATAAAAATACTTATATCGAGAAATATGTCTGTATATCTCACGCAGATCTTTGCCAACACAGGAAATCCAACCCGACACCGATAGCTTCGTAGGCAAGGTCACTACCAACTAGGCTAAATGCGTCATCATTGGTTAAGATTCTTAGCAACTAACGTGTCAATTTGTCGATGAAGCATTGACTGACAAACTATAGTCAGCACGTCAGTATATACTGCGACCAAAATATATAAAATACACGCATTATATTATTAATGATTGCAATTTGGCTCCTTGTAGTCGGTCCGGTTTTACCCCACATTCCACCATACCTTCGTAATTGTGGTCTTAGTCCCCCATACAATAGCTACACAACCATACTTATCACAAATTTCCAACTTACCTAAGATGAACTTTGTATACTCCATCGAGGGTACAAATTAACGTATACAGAAGGTTAGTTGGTACCTTTGTTCTCTCGACCCTTATATTTACTTAATAGAATTCCCGGTTCCGTAACGGATATCTTCTAGCCTTAGTAATACGCAAGTTCATCAGCTGCCGACCGCCTTAATAGTCAGGCTCCCTTAGGTATTTGGTGAACAAATATTGGTTCAGTTGTACCAATGTTTGGCGCGCTTGCTTCTTACGCACACAATATAATGTGCGAATGAATTGTACACAAACATTTGCAAAACCACGACTCAGTTGAGTAAATATGTATATTTAGGTACCTATTTGCTGCTATTACGCTTGTATAACTTTTTCAATAGTATCGGTTTTTTAACTTTAAAAGGCACGATGTCGTGTCGTCAGGTGGAAAAAAGTGGTATCTCCCTACCTCTCTGGGAAACAGGCGTGATTTAATTTATTTACATATCGACACTTGAAAGGCGAAATCATCTAAGCGACATTTTTTAAGGACTTAGAGTTAAATATATTTTCGGAATGTGTAAACTTTACTGGCTTCGAAATATATACTAACTTAATGTCGTAAAAAATGTCGCTTAGATAATTTCACCTTTCAAGCGTCGATATGTAACATCGCAATTTTCTACGACGCAACATCGTATCGTAACACAACGACGTAACGTGCAACAATGCGATGCCGTACCGTGGGAATGTTTTTTGACCTTAAAACAAACTGGAATAGAGGCTAGTATTTAGTTTGATAGATTTAGTTAATTTATACCCGATAGCATTTTCAGTGCCAGGAATGCTACGAGTGCTACGCTATGTAGCACGAGTCTGCTACAAACAGTTAAACCGAGTATTTTTTATTTTATTTATTTATTTAGATCAAACGAATTTTTACAAATTATCAAAAACTGCACCGTTAAACCACAGTTTGGTTTGTCTCGATGCACCATTCCACGCCAGCTACAAACAAATAAAAAGGTACATAAGAGTGTTTAAACTAAGTTATTTTTTTTATTTTATTTTTATTGCATGGGAAGGCAAACGAGCACACAGGTCACCTGATGGTAAGGTGGTAACTGTGACCCATAGACATTCGCATTCACAAGACTGCAAATGCGTTGCCAACCCTGAGGACTAAAATGGAATGCCTCTATGCTAGTCATTTCACCAGCTGTCTTATCCCCAAACCGGAACACAACAATGCGAACACTGCTGCTTGGCGGTAGGTTAGTGGATAAGATGGTGGTACTAACCCGGACGGACCCTGCACAAGGTCCTCCCTCCCACAAGTAAATATCTTATATCTTTTATGCGTAATGTATACAAATCATCACAACCAAAATTACAGACTAAACTATCGGGTCGTTGGCCCTTTATGTATTATTTAAGCAAACATCGGACTCGGTTATATTTGGAAAATCAAATAACAATCCAATAAAGCTTGAACTCCATGGAAACAAACGTGACTTTTGGAAAAATCAACAGATGAAAACGTTTGCGATCTGAAGTCGAACAAATGGGTTTTTGGTTGCATTAAACGATCCCAAAGCTGCGTTAGGGTACGTTCCTAGCCTTTTTAATACAGTTTCAATATACACTTAATGAGATATTGACGTATTTATTTATATGTTAGCATTTTTATTTCATCATATCAGCCTGTTGCAGTCCACTGCTGGACATAGGCCTCCCCTAAGGAGCGCCACAACGCACGATCTCCCGCCCTTTGCATCTAGTCACTGCCAGCTGCCTTCTTCAGGTCATCGGTCCATCTGGTTCCGGTTTGGGGATAAGACAGCCGGGGAAATGACTAACATAGAGGCATTCCATCTTAGTCCTCAGGGTTGGCAACGCATTTGCAGTCTTAGGATTGCATTGCAGTCTTGTGAATGCGAATTTCCATTGGTCACAGTTTCCACTTACCATCAGGTGGCCTGTGTGCTCGTTTGTCTTCTTTACGCCATACAAAATAAATGGTTTACGAAATTACTTGTCCTCTTAAATGTGTAATAAAGAGTTTACATAATTATATAAGTACAATTAATTGTCCGACCTTAAGCAGATTTGTATTATAGTCGTTCCCAATACCTGTTTAATCCTAGACAAACTTGTTTAATTGTCGTAAAAATTGAGATTTGTAGTACAAATGAGTAAATTTTTACCGGAAGGTTTGAATATAAATAGGAACTGTCATTTAATTTTAGTGGTTTTTATTTCATATTTGTTAGTCATATTGTGTATATTCGAACTCAGAAGTAGATATTCGCATTGTGCCTTGTCACGGTAACATATTAAAGTGGGAGTGATTGGATTTTAATATACCAATAGCTGCAACAAGGTTCTAAAATGTTCAGCTACTTATTTCCAACATATTTTAACAAGAAACCAAAGACTAAAATCAGAATGTGTTATTTATCTCGGATTTGATATTTCTCTCTCCATTTACTGAACGATCTTTATCCATATTTGCCTAGGTATAGCACCTATATCGTGTATTTGTTTATTGGTCCTTTCTTTGAGATAGAGATGGAGAATCAACGTAGTTCTTTTTTCAGAAATTGACGGATATTTCGTAAGCCTACATAACTAGGTTGCTTTTGATCCCACATATTCCCCTGGGAGAAGCCAAAAAAGACGCAGAATAACTGGCAGTGTTGTAAGTCGCTTTGTAAATCAACAATTTTCGAACGAAATAACGGACGAAAATATATTCTTCGTGTATAAGAAAGAACGAATATTTTTGTAATATTTTGTCAGAAAACAGAAAAACGATTGATGCTTTAATAAAATCAACAGGCACCGTTAATTAAATTTTCATAAATAAATATTCGCCTTCCGTCAGCTTGAGATTTCGTTCCAATATTTTTTTAAATCTTTCCTTATTTTTTCTTACCGTCGAAATGTAACATAATCGTCTCAATATTTCTTTTATTTATTTGAAAACAATGCTTGCATTGTTAGGTGACATCACGAATAAACACAGCATTGAGGGTTTTGCTACATATTAATGATTTTAATTGAATGCATAATTGTGGCGGTTTATATGTTTAATTGATAATAGTCATAACTATGTAATAACTGTTTATTTAAATTTACTTATGTTATACGGAGGAAAAAGTCAAGTTGAGGCACTTTAGGAAATTTTCACACTTGTTGTTTATTGTTTGTTATTTTTTAGAATACCTTCTGAAATCTTATCAGTCTTATGGACGTTCTCAAAGTCAAACGTCGTCCGCACGCGGCTTTTTGAAATAAAGGAAGATCTTTTTTGCAATTGACAGATCTATAGACAATGTAAAGCACTAGACGTTATTAATTTATGACTTTTAATTTCAGCAAGAGACAATAAATGAAAACATCTTAATTTTCGATTAACAACCACTTTTGCATTTCACCATCATCATCTGCAACTTATCCTAATCATTGATGCAGCATCGTATCGGTGCAGCATTTTTTTTCTTTGAAACATCTGTATCAGCCGTCTCTTAAATATTCACTCCCGTGTTTCTCATAGTAACGGTACCAGTAATGGACAAAGGACCAATTATGGACACTGCAGATTCTTATTTTACAGAAGATGTTGAGGTGACATTATGTTTTGCAACAAGCAATGTATAACCCTGCCTTCAGCTAAAAGTGTCCATCATTGGTGCAATTAATTAGCACTTTTTATACAGTCCGTCGATCTTCTAATTAGTTTTGCTTTACAACTAACTTCTCTCTCACAAAATATGTCAGACACACCGAGTTTCCTTATCGTATACCAGAAAAAGTCATCTCATCTAATATCTCTTACGGTCACTTCTTTAGATACATCTCACGATTGTCTTCTTAGCCTTTGTCATTATCAGTCGTCCGAGAGCAGCATTTATCTCAACTAATTTCCGACTTGGCTCAGAAATCTCGTCCCTAATGTTGAGCTACGGCTGCTATATGTCACGGTATATTGGACAGGGACCAAGTTACATTGGTTCTTGTTTTGATATGCCTCATGGTAAATTTGGAGTGGGTACAGGGTGATTAATGTTCAAGCAGTATTCAGATAACGAACCGATTTTACTTGCTAATGAGTGATTGATGACTGTACTCTATAATACCTTGAATATCTTAATTTAATTCCTAATCTTTGATATATAATATATATTATCAGTTAGTAGGCAGAGCTACAGAATTACCAACATCTAAAATTTTGTTGATAATTCTGTAACCACATTTTGCACAATTAGGCTAAGATGTTTACCAGTGTATTAGTGACAGCTCTGCCTACCCCACTTTGGGAATGAAGGCGTGAGTTTATGTATGTATGTATGTATCAGTTGGTAATATATTTAATATTGAATTCACGCGCCGCCGATTCGTTACCTGCTCGTAATTTACCTTGAAAATATACTAATAGGACATTCATTCAATATCAATGTATTGCCGCCCTATTCAAAGACATTTCAGAGACAAATAACCCAAATAATATACCTACGCTGTCCCTCCGGGTTTTTTTTCAGAACATGTGTTTTGGTGGCGGATTCACTGACAAAAATAATAAAGAAAGTGAAATATTAAAGGGAATCCAAAACAACATGAAACATTTTTATAAAACATATTTTAATTTTTTGTTGTGTCTTAAATACGGTAAAACACACAAGCGTCAAATTAGATGTGATTATAGTACAAAGCCTTAAAAGAAAACGAAAAAATACCAAAAAAATGGTCAAGTGTGAGTGGGGCTCGCGTTTATTCTATTCGAAATTGAATTCAAAACAGAATATAATAATACCTACAGTACAGAACCCTCGGTGCGTTGAAAATTACACAAATACAAAAATAGCTGGGCATTTTTAAAGTAAGATTTTCTTGCAATAAATAAGAAGAAAGGCAATAAATAAATAACAAAACAATGAGACAGGGGCAATATTTTCCAGAATCCGAACCGTTTCTGCTTTTAATTTCCAATATTCCGCTGTCTGGAAGCATCGGTAGGATCAGTCTATAGACTGAGTACTCAAGACAGCGCAGTGGTAAGTACACGAATGATGGGAGGAAAGTTTCTAGTATAAATGGTATATAACTTAGCCCTCAGGGTTGGCAAAATATTAAAAATATCGAGATTGTAATAATGCAAATGGTAAGTTTGTAAATTGAAAATCTCCACTCTGACTAGAGTACGGTCTAACTTCATCATCATCATCATGTCAGCCGAAAGACGTCCACTGCTAAACATAGGCCTCCCGATGACGATGATGATGACACCTATCAGATGGATGGATGGCATTCGTAAATCGGTGGGAGACAATGAATGTGATCAAGACATGATCAAGAAGTATGAAGCTATAGCATAAAAAGAAAATTGGTTCATCTCCGGCTATTTAAGAGTTTATGTTACCTATTGCCGCTTGGACGCTACGGTTGCGTTGATGCGCGTCGCTAGATACTTAATACGCATGCAATCAAACACAGCGACAGCGCAATCTAGACTTAACAGGCTTGGTGCGTCTTGTTCAGTTCAGATATACAGGGCAAAGGTTAAAAAAAAATGCGGATTCGTAATGATTGTAATTACGTAAGATACCAATGAAAAACGTATGAAATACAACATGAAATTAATGCTTTTTCGTGACATGGATAAGGAAAAATTACAAAAATTCTGATTAAGAAAATCGCTGAGCATATATAGGGGTTAAATCCATAGCTTTTTAGCTGCTCTATCAGCTGTAGGCCGGTTAACGTCGGTTTATGGGACACCCTGAATATACCTTCGTTTCAAGATTAACTAGGGTTGCACTCAAAGGCCAACTGATCCTCGCTTCCCGTCTCACAAATCCAAATCCTATTTCTTATCCTTTTTGGTGCATTGTGGGAATCGGTTACTGGCAGGTCAAATTGAAGAAGTTCTGGCTTGATGTCCTTAAGATTATTATCAACCTGACCTCTACACTTAATGTGTATCGTTATTTGTATATATTATGTAGTTTATATGGACGTTTATGTATGTATATTGATGATGAATATTCTAATAATATATCTGTATATATTTATGTAGGTATTTGAATATAATATTTTATGGGTACACTTCATAATTCCAAAGAGTCGTAATTCCAAATTGATCAAAATTCCGAATGACCATAATTCCGAATGCATTTTGTTATAAAAGACTTAAATTTTTGGTATCGCTAATAAATCAAACCTAACCGTAAGTATGACTGTAATTAAAATTCGGTCAAATTAACATTCGGAAAAAAGTAAGTTAAAATCTTAAGGTGTTCCCAATATTTAATTAACATAGGTTTAATTGGTAAGTAAATATTATTTTTCTTCCAAATAAATTTGATTACTTGCTTACTCGGTGCACAACCTTATACCTACGCATCCTAACGGCATGCTAGACCACATGTATTTATATCAAAGTTGCCAGATATGTCCCTCCGAAATTGGAATCAAAGGATATGTTAAACCGCCTAACTCCACTAAATCGATTTCATTGAAAGTAGGGCGACGTAATTGAGAATTCGGCAGAGGACATTGAATACTTTTACCTCAAGGAAAGTACTTTTGAGGCGAGCGAAGGGGCGAGGAAAAATGTTATAGATTAGAAGACTTGAGGATATTTTGTGTTTAATACATCTTGGATTTGACACTTTGCGTAGTTTTGATTCTGGGGACAAGCCGTTGTAATTTTTTAAGTTTCTTATGTACACTCGCGGTATGAAAAGTTCCGACAATATTATATACTTTGACTTCGTTTTTATTCCGCGACTATACATTTAATAATTGTTTTATTTGTCTTACAGAACAAAAGATAGTCTAAAGTTATCAAGGAGATTTTTTTCGAGCATAATAATGAACAAACAAACACACTTAAGATGTAAGTCTAGACGCATTACCTACACATACGTAAATTACAAATATCGGGGGACAATTTTATTGAAACAGTATTTTAACGCTTTTTTTCTTCCGACCGACTTTGGATTTTTTTCTGTTTCGCCTACTGGTTGACTGGTAAAGAATGTCATTGTATTTTGTGCAAAGACGTTGAAATAAATAAATAAATATCACACAAATTTAGCTACTCCCAAACTAAGCTCTAGGCTTGTACTATAAGTACTAAGTAACGATAAACATACTTATATACAGAAATACATAGAAAACACCCAAGATCCAAGAATAAATACTCACGCGTATCACACAAAATGTATGGAATCAAACCCAAGACCGGTAGCATCACTAGCATCGTGAACAAGATCATTACCGACTAGGCTTAGCACGTCATAGATGCCCTGTTATCTACACTAAAAGACAAATAGCCCACATTCTAGGCATTTATATGAATGCCTAGAATATCACGAAAATTCAATATCGCGTTATGGCTGACCTTTTCCTATCTGCGACTCCATTCATTGGGAATTGACCGTGTCCTAAATCCGAGCAGTCAATATTATATAGGTACTAGCATAAAGTCGTATAACGTATTTGTTTGGTTGTATAAGTGTAGTATGTGTTGCCGTCTTAAGCCAAAAAAGTTATTTCTTTGCTTGGCGGTGGCTATGTTTTTCAACGACTGCTCTAAACCCGTATGTAAGTAGGTAGGTATGTACATGTTTTTTTAGTTCTTTTGAATTGTTTAACAGATGGCTTGCTTCTGCCAAACATGGTGTTGTTAGATTTTTCTAATAAGAATATCCAATGTTGGGGAGTTCATTAAAAAGAGAGGCCTGATGGTAAATGGCATCTGAGGTACCTTCTTATGACCCCTATATTGATAAAAACTCTATGTAATTAAGCATTGTAGATGAATTGTTATTTGCCTAAATACAAACATAATTATCCCAACTACTTATTTAATTTTGCCAAATTGGTCGCGTAGTATTTGTATAGTAGCCGTATAGTACCTAGTCATAATAGTAACAGCATAATAGTCGTGTAGCAGTCAGAGGCTGAGGCTTACTATCGATCTCCGGTCACGACACAATAAGAACTGGCAACAGTTAGTGACTTCTGGAGCCCTCATGCGAGACGGAACCAATTCACAAACTTTTTGATGTATAACAAAAAATATTATTCTGTTACGAGTTACGAGTATGATTTACATCTAAAAAAGTTCGTAAGATACAGTGTGTGACCTCCATACGAACATAATTTTTAAGTAGCGATAGCTTTAAGTGCCGTTAACCGGTTATAGAAGGGTCCATCCAGCAGCGATGTATTACATTAGTTCTAAGTTAATTGCAAGTTAATTGAGGGACAATTATTATTGAGCTATTTCTGATACATTGCGAGGCAAATTAGATAGTATGAAAAAAAAGTACAACAATACAATACAATACAAATACTCTTTATTAAACACCAATAAAACAAAAACACGGAACAGTAAATTTTAACAATAACACACGAGGTTATGGACAGTAAAAATAAAAGTAAAGGAAATCTTAGAAAAACTACGGAAGCGATAGATAATTTTATTTTAAAACCGCTATACGCGCATTTTATCTGGACACTAAAAATAATTAAATATCAGGAGACAATGTAACACCAATTGACCTAGTCCTAAACTAAGTCTAGGCTTGCACTATGGGAACTAGACGACGACACAAATACTTATATATTTAGAGAAAATATATATACTTAAGTATGTACATAGAAAACATCCATTAGTCAGAAACAATTGTTTCATGTCATGCATATTCATATTTCTCCCGTGTTGTTGCCGGGTTAGAATAGTGCCACTCCATGTCTTCCCGTGGATGTCGTAAGAGGCGACTAAGGGAATATAGGCTTGTAGTACTGTTAGGCGATGGGCTTGCAACTTGTCACTAATACACTGGTAAACATCTTAGTCTATTTGTACAAAATGTGGTTACTGAATTATCAACAAGTTTTTAAAATTTTTCGTAATTCTGTAGCTCTGCCTAACCCACTCTGGGATTACAGGCGTGAAGGTATGTATACGTATGTATTCATATTTACGAACAAAATAATCTAACTTCTAGATTGTCTATGCGTAATACCGTCCGATTCTTAATAACAAGGGAGACCGAGCGAAGCCATTTTTACTTACAGATTTATATCTCTTTCCCTTTTTTCGGGAGCAATATGCTATTTGTTATCCCTTATTATGTTAGCCCTTAGCTTCATTTTGGACGGAATTTATCGATGAAATGTATTAGTAACGAAAACTTTGACCGGAATATGCGATATTTACGCATTATTGCTCTCAGATGTTGGGCGAAAACAAATAAATTATTACTAGTAAGGAGTTTGTCAGAAGACAATTTCTCTAATCATTCATTATTACTTGCAATGTTGTTTGTACACCGACTTTTTTCTTTCTATCCTACCATATATAAAATAGAAATGATTAATTTAGTGCTAAAATAAAATTAACATAAACAATACAAAAAGAAGAGCAATACAACTTATCGATTACTTAATCTAAAATTAACACCAAAAAGCTTACTAGCCTTGACGCTGGTTTTCAGGGCCACTGTATTGATGAGAGAGTAGAGCGATCCCAATCCATCTCTACTATTTATTCAAAGTACCTAATGCTTAAACTAAATTATTAACAATTGCGTTTTTGAAATAGCGCCAACAATTTCGATTGCATTAAGTATTTGGATATTTGGAAGGGAAATATGTAGAAATTTTCTGGTTTTCTTGGGGTTTTAGTCTACTCGGTAATACCCTTTTTGCTATTGACATGACTGAACCAATCTAACGAGCCCATATTCAATGTTCCGCCTCTATTACTGGACGAGCATTAAGACTTAGATTTCTGTTTTGGTTGATCTGGTACAAAATTGATTTGCAAAACTTGAAAAAACATACCAACAAACATACATGCAAATTTAAAAAAAAAACTGCGCGTGCCTTCACTGATACTAATTTGAATTTTCCAAAAGTTTTAAAATTTAACCCACCTTATTGAACTTCGAGCCTATCTTCAGTCCGAATTTTCCTTTCATATTGGTCCAAATTGTATAAATAAGAATGGCAGTTTTTGTAAACCGTTTTATTTTTCGGTATAGTTATAATAATTAATAAATTTTGATAATTCTGATTATTCTGTCATCTTGCGTCGACCCCAAATACTCGTAAGTTGGGATAAGGGCAGGAGAATGAAGGAAAAAAATTGTAACCGCATTTTGCACAAACAAGCTAAGATGTTTAACAGTGCATTAGTGACCGGTTGCAAACCCATCACCTAGCTCCACTACAAGCCTTTATCAACAAGTTTTAAGAGTTGTTGGTAATTCCTAGCTCTGCCTACCCCACTCTGGGAATGAAGGTGTGAGTTTATGTACATAATATATATTGTTATAAAACGAACCATTCGTAACATATAGGTTAAACTTATTAATAATGCCTTTCTAAATAATGTAAATACGGACAAATTAAGCAGTTGCGTAACAAAACTTCTGACTTGTGATAACTCTTGGATATAAGATAAACAGAAAACTAGGTCATCTCCGGACCTTCAGGAGTTTCTATTACCTAATATCTCTCAAACGCTAGGGTTGTCCATATAATATAAGATTTACTTGATGACATATATGCGTCATTGCGCGGCCCCGCCCGACTAAACCGGCTTAGCTCGTCCTAATACGTTTGCTTGTGGTAGCTTGCGGCGCGTACTCGTACGATCGAGGCACGCACCCATGCTTGCCACGCAATATACTTTGAACTTTGGGGGCTATCATGACATACTATAACTACCCGCAAAATTAAGTGGTGAGTCGGGTCATAAATCATCGGAATCATGCTATCTCTTTCGCACCTGCACGGCCTTATGGAGCGGACCGTGCAACAATAGTGCAGCTAGTGGTAGGCACAAAAAGGAAGGTAACTGTCGTTTATTTCCCGACTCCCCACTAGTTACACAGCTCTGTCCCTTTCTCTCAACCTAAACTGAGCTTTTTTTTTTTTTTTTATTTCTAAGCGTACATAACAAGTAATCATTACAAATTAACCCGCCAAACTGACAAGACAGTTTGTTGGCGAGATCGCGCTCACATTATTTTTTTTCTGCTATGCATGCACCTAAATTACAAATTAACTACCTAAGTAAGTATACAAGTATACATTTTAATATTATTAAAAAAGAGGAAGAAAGGATACTTTGGAAAGTTTACCTATGGCAACCCTTCCAAAAGTATTCCTTTTAAGGTTTTTTTCAATACGATTTAACTAATTTTTTTATCTGCCCTTAACCAATCAATTTCGTTATATATTTTTGGAACCAGATGCTTTAGCTGCTTTAGTACGTCATATTAACTCCCCAGAACTGCCTAAACTTCTATTTTTATACTCCTTATATACGACCCTCCCCCCCCCCCCGCCTACTCTTATTAGCCGCAAGTATAACCAATGAATGGGTCAATAGAGTAACGACTAATAGATTAGTTTTTCGTGAATGCCTCCGAATGATTATTTCGCCAAATTTGCTTCGACCCACAACCGCTTCAGCCGTTCCATTCTAACGAATGCTGATTGCGTATTCGATTGTCAAAGGCTTCCTTGTGCGTAAGCGTTCAAGGATTTTTATTGGTTGGTTTTCTTTACTCATTTTGTATTATTAGCATTTTGTGTGGCTTTCCTTTTGTGTTATTGCCAACAATTAAATGTATTTTTAGTGATGTAACGTAGTCGCTGAGATTATTAGAGACATTCTTTTGCTCTTTTTTTTGTTGTTGTACGTATCTGGGGACTATGTCGTTTGTTCGTTTAGGTAAGTATCATAAAACCTGTATGCTCAAAAAGGTAATGTAGGTACCGTTAAAGTATCGTATAAGGTACCATAATACCTATTCTCGCTTAATTAATTTGCCATGAGGCGTTTTAATTAAAAAAACTACTCGTTATACAAAAAACACAAATTATAACTAACGAATACAATCAAAAAATATCTAACAACTTAACGTCTGCGTGAGGCATCATTGTGTCCGTTCTTGAAATTGCTACAGCGTTAAAAATATTACTATCAAAATCGTTTATACCGATCACGTTGAATAAAAGGTCCTATGTCTAACATTATAAGGTCCACATGAACCCTGATACGGCACAGCAATCTTGAAATATAAACGTCGATACACAGATGGTACTAAAACAAAAACAATCATAAAGAAAGTGCTGTAATTTGATAGAAATGTCCGAAACTCCGAATGGTCCAGACGGCTATATTGATCGCAAACTATTTCCGATGACCTATGTCATCCTGGTCGTTATACGTTTAACAACGGAACATGTCTGAGTATTTTTAACACAGACGCAGAAATAGAGGTTTTATAAGATTAACAAGTGTATCTATTTTCTCAAAAATGACCGGAAAAGTGGACATTACCAACTGCATACTGAGACAAGCCCGCAATGTTGCCTACAAATTTCATTGTTATCTAGTTTGTAACTTTTTTAAAAGTGAAAACGGCCATAGTGACGTGAGGGCACAAGTTTTATACATCAATATTTTATTCGAAACGCAACTTTTTTATCTGTGTCTGGAATAGCTTGAGTTTTTTTTTCTAAAAAAAGCTTGCGTTTTTCCTTGTCATAAAAATAAAGGCGGTAAAGAGTGATGTTATTTTACGTGAAGTTTCTGTTTATATATGCGATTTGTATCTTTCGATTTTTGAGAAAAGCACTAAATATGCCTCAGCAGGAACGGCCATTGCGGGCCTCGTATTTTTAAACGGACTCGCAAGCTCGTCCGTTTAAACCAATTCTCAGCCCACAATTGCCTGCTTCACTGCCTAATGTACTGTTAATAGTGTGTCACTGTATTCGTGTGTTATGTTGCTGCATAGCTTCCAAATGGATGCATCAATTTCGACGCGGTTAAAGCATTTTTAGATATTACTAGCTGACCCCGCAAACGTTGTTTTGCCATGTATGTAATATTTTGGGGTGAACCACCCTTATCACTTAGGGGTATGAAAAATAGATAGTAGCCGATTCTCAGATCTACTGAATATGCATATAAAATTTCATAAGAATCGGTCAAGCCGTTTCGGAGGAGTACGGTAACTAACATTGTGATAATATTTGCCCAGAAATTTGGGGTGACAATTATATCGGTGGTTTTTGCATTATTAAATAATTATATAGTTGTAATTTGTACTCTTCGCATTAAATAATTATAAAGTTGTAAGTTGTTCTCTTCGTATTAAATAATTATAAAGTTGTCATTTGTACTCTTCGTATTAAATAATTATATACTTAATTGTAATTTTGTACTTTTCGTATTAAATAATTATGTGGTTGTAATTTGTACTCTTCGTATTAAATAATTATATAGTTGTTATTTGTAAACTTCGTATTAAATAATTATATAATTGTAATTTGTACTCTTCGTATTAAACAATTATGTTGTTGTAATTTGTACTCTTCGTATTGAATAATCATTTAATTGTAATTTGTACTCTTCGTATTAAATAATTATATAGTTGTAATTTGTAATCGCGATACAAAGTAAAGAATCTTAACTTTACCATGTTGTTGCTGAGTCGATCGATAGGTAATATCAATCTAGAGCACATTAATAACTACACTTTTAAAAATGAAGAGTGTGGTTTTATCTAACACCTTCTCACATCGAAGATGACATCTCTGACTACAAGTCCTACGTGGTCACGTGTGGTGCAACCCAGCCATTTCGTCACATTAACAACGAGGTAGGTATAATGTATATCTATTGTTAGTTTTGTGATGCAAAAAAGTTCAAAAACATCCAATCTGTTGATATTTGGTTTTCGACCTGTCTCTTATAACTTAGTTTAGTTTACTTTAGTTAATTTATTCATCATTTTACAATATGAATTGCAAAGCATTTAAGAAAATACCAAATTACATACCCGTTCTTGTCGCTTTTGAGATAGAAAATAAGAAAGGATTATAAAACGGCATTTTATGCCAAGTGTTAAAATGTAGATTACATATTAGACACGTGTTGTTAGTCGGTAGTGACCCTTCCTTCCGGAAGTGGTTTCGGGTTCAATATTTGTGACCAAATTTTAAAGAGAAAGAGAGAAAAGAGAAAAGGACAGGGGGGTTATTTTGACATAGCCATGCAGTTCATTTTACGGTAAGAGAAAAGGACAGGGGGGTTATTTTGACATAGCCATGCAGTTCATTTTACGGTAAGAGAAAAGGACAGGGGGGTTATTTTGACATAGCCATGCAGTTCAATTTACGGTAAGAGAAAAGGACAGGGGGGTTATTTTGACATAGCCATGCAGTTCAATTTACGGTAAGAGAAAAGGACAGGGGGGTTATTATGACATAGCCATGCAGTTCATTTTACGGTAAGAGAAAAGGACAGGGGGGTTATTTTGACGTAGCCATGCAGTTCAATTTACGGTTAGAGAAAAGGACAGGGGGGTTATTTTGACATAGCCATGCAGTTCAATTTACGGTTAGAGAAAAGGACAGGGGGGTTATTTTGACATAGCCATGCAGTTAAATTTACGGTTAGAGAAAAGGACAGGGGGGTTATTTTGACATAGCCATGCAGTTCAATTTACGGTTAGAGAAAAGGACAGGGGGGTTATTTTGACATAGCCATGCAGTTCAATTTACGGTTAGAGAAAAGGACAGGGGGGTTATTTTGACATAGCCATGCAGTTCAATTTACGGTTAGAGAAAAGGACAGGGGGGTTATTTTGACATAGCCATGCAGTTCAATTTACGGTAAGAGAAAAGGACAGGGGGGTTATTTTGACATAGCCATGCAGTTCAATTTACGGTTAGAGAAAAGGACAGGGGGGTTATTTTGACATAGCCATGCAGTTCAATTTACGGTTAGAGAAAAGGACAGGGGGGTTATTTTGACATGACTATCCAGTTCATTTTACGGCGAGTGTAAAGGACAGAGCTATAGATGCATAACTCTGTCTCTTTCTGAAACTGAACTGCAAAGCTAAGTCATAATAACCCCTCAGAGCTATAAATATAACTGTTAATAGCTCTATTTGACGACGCGCTGGCCTAGTTGGTAGTGAACCTGCCTCTGAAGCTAGCGGTCCTGGGTTCAAATCCCGGTAAGGGCAGATATTTGTGTGATGCGCGCGAATATTTGTTCCTGAGTCATGGATGTTTACTATGTATTTAAGTATATATTTCTCTATATAAGTATTTATATCGTTGTCTAGTACCCATAATACAAGCCTAGAGCTTAAATTGGGACTAGGACAATTGGTTTGACATTGTCCCCTGATATTTATTTATTTATCCTTTACGCTTTCAGTAAAATGAACTGCATACCTTTGTCATAATAACCCCCCTGAGCTGTGTGTGAGATTGTTATTATTGTTCCCTTGATATTTATAAATGCAGTTATCTACTCTAGGCAGAACATTTATTATTAGAGAGATCAGGAACATTTCTGTCAGAGACATTTCTCAGAAAAATGAACGTTCGAGACTTTCAGTACCTAAATAGAACAAAAGTGTTTGCTATTAAATAAAATCATGTCTTCAATTCTTGGAAAATTTAAAGGGAAAAATGGAATAGTGTTCCAGAAATACAATATTTAAAATAATGTTTTCTAAAATCTGTTGTTCAGTCACTAATGTAATAGATACTGCTATTTTATTTTAGAGACATTGAGAAGGCAAATGAGCATACAGTAAAAGGTCTGATGGTAAGTGTGATCTAAGGGCGGCCACATAAATACGGAATTCCGTTACGGCTATCCAGCCCTATAAGGTTGGCCACTATTTCCCGGACACCCTGTATTGTGTATTCATGGTGTCCGGGAAAGGTAAGTAGGTGTTTTTTTTCCTTTTCTCCCTCGTAAGATTTTGGTGTGGTTTCCTGCGGAAACTACGCAGGTTATTTGATATATTTTTCAATATAATATTTATTGATGTATATCCCCCGTGTGGTTGCCGGGTTAGAATAGTACCAACTAGCACTCCATTTCTTCCCGTGGATGTCGTAAGAGGCGACTAAGGGAATAAAGGCTTGTAGTACTGTTACTGTTAGGCGATGGGCTTGCAACCTGTCACTAGTACGCTGGTAAACATCTTAGCCTAATTGTGCAAAGTGTGGTTACAGAATTATCAACAAGTTTTAAAAGTTGCTGGTAATTATTTAGCTCTGCCTACCCTACTTTGGAATTGAAGGCGTGAGTTTATGTATGTATGTATGATGTATATAATGCTAGACTAAGTAGTACCATTGTAATATTAAATATATTTAAAAAAATTACTGACGTCTGAGTTTCTTGCGGCGTTTCTTCTCAGCAGTGGTCTCCTCTTGTGAAGCGCTGGTAGATTCTCGACGGAGTCAAAGTGCCCGTGCTGCCTACTTACTAAATAAATGTCTTTATCTTTATCTTTATCTCTGACTTTATATCTGACGCGCTGGCCTAGTTGGTGGTGACCCTGCCTGTGAAGCTAGAGGTCCTGGGTTCAAATCCCGGTAAGGGCAGATATTAGTGTGATGAACGCGAATATTTGTTCCTGAGTCATGGATGTTTTCTATGTATTTAAGCATATATTTCTCTATATAAGTATTTATATCGTTGTCTAGTACCCATAGTACAAGCCTAGAGCTTAGTTTGGGACTAGGTCAATTGGTGTGACATTGTCCCCTGATATTTATTTATTTATTTATTTATTTATCTTGTTCCAGGCCAGCGCCTCGTCGAAATTATAGTCGCAGAATTTATTCAAAGCTGTCATAAAATAAGTCTGTACTAACGCAAACTTACGATGTATTTACAAGTATTGGAAAGCATTCTTCAAACGGTTGTAAACTACTATCGTAAACGGGGAGGAAATAGTAAAGAGCTAGTAATCGTAACACCAGTAAGTGTGATGCCGGCCCATCAAACAGATGCCTTAAAACCTGGAGTATTTCGTAAAAAAATTGCTTTGTTATGTTTGGAACAAGGGTTTTAACTTTAGCATGTTTGATTTGGGAATGCTTTACGCAGGCTCAGGTTTTACATAGAAATACAGGGATTTTTATTTGCTTTGTTTCCTTTCAGCAACAAGAATGAAATGAAACCCTTTGTCAGATTTTACTGTATAATTAATCAAAATAAATTATTAAATATAATAATTCGTTTTCATAGCTAAAACCATCAGTTAAAATTAAAATAGGTTTTTTTTTATGACAGCAAAATAATTATCTATAGGGTAAAGTCACCCTGTTGTCAGCCAGGGACCTATAGTCAGCCGCTGCCTATACTTATGAGTAGGAAGAGTAGGAAAAATATATTTCCCACTCTTCGCACTCATATAAGGACGACTACTGGTTCTGGCTGACCACTGGTGACTTTACCCTATCTTTTACTTCTGTCTGTTTGGTTTGATTTGTTTCTGAGTATTCCAGTAAGTAAAGAACAACGCACATTCTGATAATGACAAGCATTCAATTTATTTATGGACCTGGGGGGTTATTATGGCGTAGTTATCTATGCAGTTAAGTTTACGCTGAGAGAAAAGGACAGAGCTATATAACTGCCATAGCTCTTTTGCTGTCTTTGTCACGTAATACCGTTTCGCCTTCTTGTTTAACAGTGCTTGTTTTATCGTTTTATTTTTCTTGTGTTCTCTTATCTTTAATTATATGCGTTGCATTTGTTTTTTGATTTTAAATTGATTTAACTGGTTTATTTCTATTCTTACATCGTCGCAACATGTCAAAGCGGTTACTTTACACAAAACGAGATCAGGAACGTATACAAAATAATTAGCAAGCCTTCAAGTTGGCAACTCGTAATGCAATTCAGAAGTTTCCTAACCTGTCCCAGAGGAGCTCGCAAATAACGCAGATTCGACAGCCTCCGAGTGGTAATGACGTGTTTTGTTCTTCGTCGTTAAAAAGTTTGCCAGGAATCCCTTATCGTCGGTGGTACTGCAACACCGCGTAACTAATAAATTTGTGATAGAGCAAAATAAACCTTAATCTCTTACTCAAAAGGTGCATTTTGCTCTTTGTTTAAAATGTTACTTACGCGGTTTTTCAGTTTCACCGACGTCATGTTTGTCTTTTATAATTAGTGTCTTGATTGTTTTGCTGCGGCTTTTGGTAAATATAGCTAGTTTGGAGTTCAAAAGAATACACAATCATTATCTGCTTGTACGATATAAATAAATAAAATAAATATCATGGGACAATGTCACACCAATTGACCTAGTCCCAAACTAAGCTCTAGGCTTGTACTAGACAACGATATAAATACTTATATAGAGAAATATATACTTAAATACATAGTAAACATCCATGACTCAGGAACAAATATTCGCGCTCATCACACAAATATCTGCCCTTACCGGGATTTGAACCCAGGACCGCTAGCTTCGTAGGCAGGGTCACTACCAACTAGGCCAGCGCGTCGTCATGTATCTGACCTCCGGTTATCATCCCTACTACCATGTCATCCACTAAAATCCTACTATTATTATAAACGCGAATGATGGATGGATGGATGGATGGATCGATGGATGGATGGATGGATGGATGGATAGATGTTTGTTACTCTTTCACGCTGCAACGGCTGGATGGATTTGGATGAAATTTGAAATGGAGATAGCTTATTAACACATAGGCTACATTTCATCTCGGAAATGTTAAAGTTCCCGAGGGAATAACGATATTCGAAATCTACGCGGACGAAGTCATGGGCAGAAGCTAGTAATATTATAATGGAAAAATTTCCTTTTATTAGTATGCCATCAAATCGACGCCTACGCTCCCGGCATAAATATGCATAAACCTTACAAGGCCTTTGCCATAGCACACAGATTGATATCAATACGTAAGCATCAGCAGGGTAGTCAAGGGGGGCGTGGTGCCGCAGGGAGAAGGAGGGGATATGTAAACTGTGAATTTATACAATCTCGTGGGTATTTAATTGAATAAACAGTGTTATAGTTTAATTTTATTATTCCCTCGTGAGTCAATTAATGTTGAATTGTAATTTAAATATGAGTAGCGTGAAATTTCAACAGTTAAGTTGGCAAGATGTTGAACATTGTACTTAGGTTCTAGTAATTCGGGATAATTACACACAAATTAATCTAGTACTAAACTAAACCCTCGGCTTGGAGTATCACTACTAAACACCGATCTGCCAACTCGAGTTACGGCGTTTTAACTAGCATGAAAAGATCCCTCATGGGTGCTTCTATCATACCTACAAAATAACTTTCAAAAATAACTAGTTAAGGCGGTAGAAAACTGTCAAAACACGTTAACTCTGCATAAGACTAGCCAAAGCATTGACTGCAATTGTGATTATAGGTACGCAAACAATCTTGGCCACAGTATTATGAGTATAAAAATGGAAGTACTGCATATTATGAGTGATTGATAGTACCACAAAATTATAATGAACAACATTATAAGAAACAATTTTCTAAAAAATGATGTTTATGATCACAAAGCAGTATTAATAAAAAAACTAAATTAAAATTGTATATGAGCCAATATGGACCCTGAAAAATCAATTCCATTCGCCTAACTGTTACAAAACTGTGTTCACGCCGGCTATACGTCAATAAGGGGGAAAATTCCCGAGTACGTGCTATAAATCATTCGAATTGTTCCCAAACAATCGTGATGGATGCAGAGCCTGGCATTTTAACCCCAGGGTGGGTTATGGGGATAACCTCCTATTCGTCAGTGAACAGGAAAGTCCAGTTTTTTGGCTGATTTTCATTTCATAAAATGGGTCGGCGAGGTGGCAGCGTTGGATTTTGATGTCTTTTTTGGGAGAGTGGATTTGAATATATCTACTGCCGCAAACTGACTATTTTCTTGCTTTATTTAATTATTTTGCGTTGTTGGTCAAAACTTTCGTTTTTTATTTGATTTTTGCTAAGGATTTTTATAAAAGTTTTTTTTTTTTGTTTGGTTTTGTTTTTTGTTTATTTCTGTTTGAGTTTTGGTTTTTAGTTTTAGTGATTTGCCGTGGTGTCACCTAATGGTTACTGCGGAAGACCAGCTCTAGCCTTAAGATTAGTAACTTCTAGTTATTCTGTTCTTGCTTTAAGATCATGAGAGTTAACTCATGCCTGCAGAGAAGACATTATATTTAAAATTATATTGGTGGTGGCTAAACACATTTTTTGTAAACTACAGGGCATATTATCATAATCCATATGAATTATTTTCCTAATGGTCGAGAATTCTAATAGTAACTGGACTTAAAATACATTTAAGCTTTTTCAATTAAAATTAAAAAATGTCCATTAGACAATATTTTATACCCTAAAATACCCCTAAGTATTATCGTACACCATATCTGAAATCAAGCTTCATTTAACAACTCCCCGTGGCTTACTCAAAATAAATAAAGAAAACAATATTATTATAGTGGTTACGTAATAATCGTATCAAATTATTTCGGCCCAAGGGAGTAAGTTTGAGCTTAATAATTCAAAATGAAATGATCTAAACGATTGTGACTTTCATGAAATCGTTTTTGTATTAAAATACATTATTTGGTTAGGTTCCTCTCCTGAACAAATAAAACAGCACAACTAAATTCAGAAACACAAACATTAAAATGTTAAACTAGGGACCTAATGAAAATGGATATAAGACTGGTGAATATCAAGTGAAAAAGGGTTTAAGTATAGATACTCGGTTTTAGGACTCAAGTAAATGAGGCAGGACAACTTAGCTTCCTCGTTAAATAATAAGACGACTAACTTAATTGTTTAAGAAAATCATCCAAGGCTGAGATTATTAATATTTATTTACATACATAGGTACATACATAAACTCACGTTTTCATTTCCAGAGTGGAGTAGGCAGAGCTAAAGAATTACCAACAAGTCTTAAAACTTCCTGATAATTCTGTAACCACATTTTGCACAAGTAGGCTAAGATGTTTCCCAGTGTATTAGTGACAGGTTGCAAGCCTATCGCCTAACAGTACTGCAAGCCTATATTCCCTTAGTCGCCTCTTACGACATTCACGGGAAGACATGGAGTGGCACTATTCTAACCCGGCAACCACACAAAATGACAATGACAATAATGGTGGATGAGTAAAAAGCAATGCCATAACACGTCAAAGGCAAGGTTTAATAGAGTTGAATAGTGGTCCTGGGGGCCTAGTCATGATGAGAAACAATAAGTAAGCGATTTTCGATAATCGACAAAATGTAAAGGATTGACGTAAGGTGATGACAGATCGCTTGACCGCTAGGGTGTTAGTGAAAAAGGGTACAAGTCGACTTAACTCGTAAAAAAAGGTGTAAAAACGTGTGTATATCTATGAACGGAGTATAATAAACTAATAAAAACACGCGCTTCTGTCTAGTGTCACAGTGACATTATGATGCAAGTCTTAAGAAGTGTCAAAAAAATTGTATTACAATGTCTCTGTGACACCATTCTGTGATAGGTCCCCTGCCATTGGCCTGAAAGTACGTTCGAATTTTTTTGAAACGCTCCTTTTTCAAATTAGGTCACTTAAGCCATTTTTTTTCTTTGCGAACGACACTTTTTTATTAAAAAGGCGAGCTTGTTATTTTCTTACTTTTTTCATTGTTAGTTGTAGTGAACTTCGAAAACAAGTAATTGTGAAAACTTTCTGAATAGGCCAGATAAAGCTTCTAGGGAGTTTATCTTACAAGCTTTGTTTGGCGTTTAAAAGTTTCCTTTTAATTGAGTTTCTTTGGCATCATGTACGGTACGAAAATAATCTTACAACTAGCTTTTAAATTTCGCTCTTCTATCAAAAAGTGACTAAATATTTACAGGTATTCATAATTTTTATTTAAGTTCTGTACATAAGGTTCTTTTTCAAAATTCAAACATTTTAAAAAAAATGGGCGGGGCAGGGCTTAAGCTACCGGTAGTTAGGGCTGCAGGCAGAGGAATCAGATGCCCTTGCCAAGATGCTTTACGCTAACTAGCGTGTCTATTCGTTTCGTTTTTAAGCCAATCACGGCACTCGTAGATGACGTGATACGAAAAGTCACGTGATCTACCAGTGAAGCGATTGGTTTAAAAACGAAACGAATAGAAACGCTAGTTAGCGTAAAGCATCTTGGCTAGAGGCTCTGCTCACAATACGTTCCGTGTCGAGGAGTACCTGCTATCTATATCTGAGCCTTGATCAAGCCGTCTAGCGAGAGTCTCTTGAGGTATAAGTTGACCCTATGAGACTGCTCTTCGAATCAATTATGGAAGTTTATATAAGTGGTGTAATTAATCAAATCCTCTTTCCTCCCGACCCTCCTCTCCCTCCCGTAACACTCGAGGAGGTTCAGGATCTGATCAGGGTTCTGCGACCGAGAAAGGCGCCGCGTGCCGACGGCATTCCGAACGATATTCTCAAACTGCTTCCTTCCGCTCTACTTCTCTTCCTTGTAGCTATCTTTAACGCTTGCATATCCAATTGTCACTTCCCCGAGGCGTGGAAAACCGCAGTGGTGATCGGTATCCACAAACCGGGTAAAACACGCCCCGAGCCTTCCAGCTATCGTCCTATTAGCTTACTTAACACCATGGGCAAGCTGTATGAACGGGTCCTTTTATCCCGCATCCACTCCTTCCTGAGCTCCAACTCGATCCTCATCGACGAGCAATTCGGCTTCAGAGCCCGACACTCATGCGTCCACCAGGTGCACCGCCTCACGGAGCACATACTGGATGGCTTCTCCACCTTCGCGAGAGGAATTCCCACGGGCGCTATCTTCCTCGACGTAGCGAAGGCTTTTGATAAGGTCTGGCACAATGGGCTTATTTATAAGCTTCAGCTTATGGGTATGCCCATTGGCCTAGTCCTAATACTGAGGGGCTTCCTCAGTAACAGAAGCTTTCGCTACCGAGTGGAAGGCTCGCTCTCCCGCCCCCATCCTATCAGAGCCGGGGTCCCGCAAGGGTCCGTGCTCTCTCCCATCCTCTATTCATTATACACTAATGATATCCCGCGCCATCCCAACGTGCAGCTTGCCCTATTCGCTGACGACACCGCACTCTTCACCACCCACAAAATCGCCTCCGTCATCCAGCGCTACCTCCAGGAGGCGATCACCGACCTAGGTCGGTGGTTTAAACTCTGGAGGATAGAGGTTAACCCCGAGAAGAGTGCGGCTGTCTGGTTTTACCCGTCCCTCCGCCATTTCCACATCGAGAATATCGTTCTTTTCGATAGACCCATTCCTTGGTCACCAAAGGTCAAATACCTCGGCGTGACCCTGGACAGACACCTGAGCTTCAGTCAGCACATCCAAATAGTACTCAACAGGGCCAAGATGATCAAGAGTCGTCTCGGTCCCCTTCTCAACCGACGCAGTAAACTCAGCGCTCGCAACAAGCTAACACTATACAAAGTATGTATCAGACCGGTTTTCACATATGCCAGCGTGGCATTCGCACATGCCCACGACTTACACATAAACACTCTACAGATATTTCAAAACATACTTCTCCGATCGGTCGCAGGGGCCCCTTGGTTTGTTCGCAACGCGGACCTGCAAAGGGACCTCGGCGTCCCGTCGATCAGACACATTATCAAGGACGCGTCTAGGCGCTTCTTTGATAAAGGCCCACACCACCCTAACCCGCTCATCGTCCGTGCCACCTCCTACACTCCCGAACTCACCCCATCCGATCCCGACGTGCTCGCTGCGCTCGGGTCACCCGTCAGGCGCCCCAAGCACATCCTGCTCGATCCCACCGATCCCATCCAACTCGCAGTGGATGAGGGCACTGAAGAAAGGAAGAAGCTCCGACGCCAGGGACGTCGTGGCCGCCCTCCCAGATCCGGACCTGAGCCTCATAGCATCACTGCAGGGATCGAGAAGATCGAAGAAACCGAAGAAACCGAACATACTCAAGAAACCGAAGAAACCGAACACTTGGAAGCAACCGAAGAAAACGAAGTCCTTCAAGATACTCAGCCGGCCGAGCTGCGCTCGACCGGCCTGACACCCGATGGAGGCACCCCTCCAGAGGTGCGACCAACACCGCACCTCTAACTAAGGGTTCAGCATGCCCCCCCTTGGGGCATCGCTACCCATGCCCGGGTGAAGTAGTCACGGTATAGATTACCAACTACATAGTCCAAGATAATAATAATAATACAAATCCTCTTAAGATATTTGACAGATTGCGTCACTTTGACGTGGTTTCTCCAAAGCGAAGCCATTAAAACTTTTACATTAATATTAGATAATGCTTGCTTTTGCTTTTTCGAATCAAATCGGAGAAATACTGGAAAAGGGCTGAAACCGACGACGTGCGTGCATGACTCGATGTATGAATGTGGAAGAAGCGAAATAAATTTGTCAAGATCGTAGCAAGTGGAAAGAAGTGGTCTGTGCCTACCCCTCTGGGAAACAGGCGTGATTTAATGTATGTAGATAATGCTTTAATAGGTACAGGTATGCGTTAAAAACGTGACATATAAGCTACGTAACTGCGTTTACGGTGCGTTATCATTTTGACCACGAGTGTGGACGTTATGCGTTAAAACCGTGACGCATAAGCCACGACTCTGCACGCTCATTGGTTGCATTATGCGTAATTCAAAGTTTGCCCCTAGCGAGTTTCTAACCGACGATCCTTATCACAAAACGCATTTTGTATCAACCCAGCCGAAATACTATTATAAACTGCCTTATCTTCATAAATACTCCGTTAATCTTATTTATTCTTAGCCCAAGCTACGTAAACGAAGTACGCTGTAAATCTCGATCCGTTTCACGAAGCTTTCTCGTGCGAGTTTACGGCTTTAATAAAAGCGACGTTTTTTACACTTACACAAACGCCGGAACGTGTTGTGTTAAATTTAATGTATGATAAATATATTTAAAAAAACAAGCTTTAACAACCTGACTGCAATTTTTTATATGAATACAAATGTTATGAGTTATGATATGATAGATGATGATTATGACGATAATATTATTATTGGAATCATAGGACTTGGAAATTGGCCGTATAAATAAATCATTACCATTATCACTATCATTATCACTCCTACGACCAAGACGAATCTAACAACACGTCATATGTTTTCCATCAACCAACTTAGGACCCAAAGCGTGCCGAAAAATACAATACAATACAATACAAATACTCTTTATTGAACACCAAAAGAAAACAAAACACGGAACAGTACATTTTAACTATAGATATACAACAGGCGGTCTTACCGCTAAAGATCGAAAAATGTTGTGCAATAAAGAGTTAACAAACATGTATTTTGAACTGAAGTTACGGCGTTTCTTACTTGAAGTGATAACGACATATACGAGTATTAAATTACACAAGATTATCCGTCTAGACAAAATTCACAAGAAGTTTATTAAAAATAAAATCCTTTAAATACAACTCCGGATTTAAAAAATCCAGGTAAAAACTGCTTCGAAATTCTCGGTATTCCATCCATACGCCATCTTTCTTCATTATAGATGTTTTCAATTTTATAAACACCGGTGTTAAAAATAGACAATTAACGGTTCACCCGACCGGAATACTGGTAAAAACGGACGATAAATTTACCGGTAAAAATCGGAAATGTTTTCATTCACCTCACGTACCTACACATAATACGGCTGGGGCTACATTTTGAGACCGTAAATGAAGGTAAACAGTTTTAATGTTGCTGCTTTTTGAAATCTCATCTTCATTGAAAAAACGGTCAAGTGCATATCAGACTCACGCGCTGAGGGTAACGACCGATTGACACTTAGCTGGTTTTTAGCATGTGGCTATTACTGTTTCATACGAAAGAAAAAGAACAAAAATATTTTTTTGTCCTTTGTTTATTTAAATATTATTTTTGGAATTCTGCCGTTATGTCACATATTCTGTGTAAAATAACTAACAGTTATTTAAAGAAACTACTGATGAACGAATGGATAGCATAGCCGTAGTAATAGGGTCTTGTTTGGTATCCTAAGGATACAAAACCCGATAAAGGTACTTCTGTTTATCTTCTTATACTTGAAAGGAACTTAATTTTACATTCATAGGTATATTTTATACTTAAAAAGAGGTTGCCAACTTTAATTACTCAGTACTCAAGAAATAAATTGATTTCAATTTTAGAAGTTTCTTCTACAAATGTTGAAACTAAAAGACGAAGAAGAAAGGCATTACAAGCCACCATAGAACACAATAAATAAAGAAACAAGTTATTGTTTGTTTGAAGGTGTTGATGAAACCGTTTCGAAATGAACAATGAAATTCGTTGAGAGATCAATACTCAATTTAATATGTTAGTCTACGTTACAAAGTTAGCTATATTTATGAACCGTATGTGTATTTATGCTATACTGATCTCAAATACAAACCTATTGGAATTTAAATTACACAACTGTTTAAATTCATTCAAATTATTTTTATACAATTGTGTTTATGTAAATGCACAGTATAACTAAATGTTTTTTTACCTTGTCTTTTACGCTTATAATCTACTAGCTTCTACCCGCGATTTCGTCCGCGTAGATTTCTATTATCGTTATTCTCTCGGAAACTATTAAATTTTCCGGGATCAAAAAGTAGCCTATTTTATTTTGTCCAGCCGTTTCAGCGTCAGTAACAAACAAACTAACTTTAGCATTTATATTAGTAGGCTAACGAGGATTCAAGTCAAACTAAATGTTAATTTTATATCACTCGTTAGTAATATTTTTCATTTTTGACAACGCATGTCGAGTGATATAATTATAACGTGACTTACGTCAATTCCATACATTTTTCTATGGCACTCAAAGCGACAGTGACCACGAAATACTAGCGTTTGTATTAGATAGCAACTTGTCTAGCCCCACAGTAGTTTAGTACTTTTGAGCAACAATGTTCCTCATTTCGCCTTCCTATCTCAGCCGGCTAAGTCAATTTACTACAACAATGGCGTCCACTGAACCGAGAACAATCTCGTCCTAATCAAGGTAATCATTGTCCTGGAAATCCTGTTCGTCTGATATTTTAATTTTTAATTATCTTCTTTATTGCGCCTTTTTTCCAACATTTTGTTTCGATTTTTTAGTTTCTAAAAATTATTGGATTTTTACCGTCATAAATTAAATCGAATCTCCACTGCTAGTGTACTATTCTCCTAGGTAGGTAAGACCATATTTAATTTCAAATCAAAACGGAAAGGTTAACTGGAAGAGATTTTGACATGCGGTCGTATAGATTTTAACTCAGCCAGCGTTACTGCCAGTAGATAGCGGGTATCATAATATAACGTTGTCAATACGATAACGCAACAAAAGCAATTAAGTTTTTAAATAACATTAACAAAAAAACAAGCTTTCAAAAACCCGACCTTGTTGCTAACTTTAAATCGTTATAAGTTCTAAACGATCATTCTCAACGAAAAATCACGAAATAAACCGAAACATGATTTTGAAATACCTACTAATTCAATGATACTCCTTGTCATAGTTCGTCTACTTTATACTTTATAATTTTTTACAATATAGCTTCTGGTGGCTGTCATATTGAATTATGATTACCGTCGTATCTTTAGTGACACTCACAAAATTAAGACAAATTGATTGACATAAGGATCATCAAAATCTGTCCAGGCGTTTAGTTCCTAGAGCGCCACAAATGTACAGTGTACAGTGGCGCCCTCATTACTGTTATTGAGTTTTCTAATAAACTAAAGTATTATCTTGAAATCGGACGGAGCTTTTTTGTATTACAAATGAAAACACAACTTATAGGATATATCACATAGTTTACTAACAATTGACCTTCGAGTTATCAACTTAACGGAAAAAACACCACCTTTTCCCGTTAAGCTGACTTCTCAAAGGGTAACTGTTATTAAAGTTTGTTACGTTTTCCATAACCTGTGTTTTTACTTGCGCTACAAAAAAGCATCGTCCGATTCCAAGTAAATAGGGAATATGCATGGATTTTAAAAATCGCATTTCTCATCAAAATATGAAAATACCGTAAAAGAGATCACCAAAACGGAAATTAAAATTAAAATCGGTCAAGAAATACGGAAGTTATAAGCATTTCAAACTTCTAATTAGACAGAGAGATCCGATGTGCAGCGTGACGTCATTGTGCACTGCGGCCATATAAACTCCATGTAAAATTCCGTTTTTCTAGAAAGAGATAGGAACAAATCTTTGTTGGCTTATATCTTGGTTATTTTTATAGTTATTCAAAAAATGATTTTTGTGATCTGTTTGTTACATGAATCAGCTTCAATTGAAGCTGTAAAAAAAAAACATGCATATTCCCTATTGTTTATTTAATTAGAAAACATAATAATTGTATTGAGGGCGGCGCCACTGGACGCTCGACGATTGCTCGGTACAGTCTTAACACTAATTGACACAATTTAGACTAGCTATGAATCCAAAAGCTTTCCGCACCAACAGCTATCGAGTTTAAATAAAAAGTAGCGCCTTTGGCCACTTTATCATTTTCAAAGTTAGTTATACTGCTTATGCAAAGAGCAATGGAAAACGCCTTGGAGTTATTTGTAAAATCGAATTAGGAACCCTCATTCCTAATTCTATTTGGTAAAGAAACTCTAGAAACTTCCGTTGCTGTTTTGGTGACCTTGAGCCTTCAAAGGCCCGTTATGGGAGGAATATATATATACTTACAGATATACATGTGGGAGGACCTTGTGCAGAGTCCGTCCGGGTTGGTACCACCATCTTATCCATTAACCTACCGCCAAACAGCAGTGTTCGCATTATTGTGTTCCGGTTTGGGGATAAGACAGCCGATGAAATGACTAGCATAGAGGCATTCCATCTTAGTCCTCAGGGTTGGCAGTGCATTTGCAGTCTTGTGAATGCGAATATCTATGGGTCACAGTTTCCACTTACCATCAGGTAGCCTGTGTGCTCGATTGCCTTCCTAAGCCATAAAAAAAAATAAAAAAAATAAGCGACTATGGTCCAGTGTCAATAGCAACACACAGGGGTCAAATACTTTCGTCTTTAGAAACTGCGGTGTCTGGGAAGAAAAAATGTTGCGTAACCCTACGAAAGCTGCCCAACCGTTGGATTTGAATCTCATCTATTAGTAATTGTGGCAATTTAGTCGTTATAAATGTGGGATTGGGTAGTTTAGGCTTTAGCTGGCTACATACTACCTGGGCCTTTATTCTATTGGGTAATATCGCCGCAACGCAACCCCAAATTTGTACAACTTCTTGTTTTGAAAATGAAATGTAAGAATAAGAAGGAAGTATTTTGTTAGATTTCTCTAGGTTATGGTAGCTTCTTTCGTTTTCCTCAAAAGTCTTAAATGCCGGAAAGCATGCATAGCGGTTGAAGTGGAAATGGGCTGGCCACATGATACGAATGAAGGGTGAACGATGGACGAAACTGGTCACAACATGGAAAGGTCCAAAGGGTAAGAGAGCCAGGGGTAGACCTATAGACCGATGGACTGATGACCTACGAAAGGTAGCAGGAGACAATTGGATGGAGACAGCAGAAGATAGAGCACAATGGAGACAGTTGGAGGAGGCCTACACCCGAGAGGGGCCATGACTTAATATTACTATAATTCAGAAACTTCTTTTTACATATCTTTAAATTTTATTGTATTTTGTATTTTGTTATGTTAGGATTAAGTTAAGGAATAATAAAGGCTTATTATTATTATTATTATTTTGTTAGATACTCGATATTATTCAAATTCAATTGGGAAGGAAAAGGTACATTTGTTTTGAAAATTCATTTTGCGTCTTAATAACGTATTATTGTACCAAATAAAAATGTTTTCGGATCTTGCTGAAGTAACCGTTCGTTGTCAATAACACTAACTGAACAGGGGCTGTATTCTTCTCAGTAAAACCACCTTGACATGTTATGGTATTGTTAATGTTACGATAGCTCTTATTTACTTGACGGTAATGGAGACCGAGTTGAAAACAATACCATAACACGTCAAAAGCGATATGGTTTTAACCAGTAGAATTAGAAACCTTCTATAATTAAACATGACTATGATGTCAAAGAGGCTGAGCTGGCATTCCTATTAAAAAGAGAACATTTATTTCTGCAGACAGTTTTGTACCCAGAAAAAATGTTCTCTTTTTAAAAATATTTTGCTAAAAAGGCACCGAATGTATGAAAAAATGGTTTTCAGTCAAATTTGCTGAAATTCCGGTATAATGTATGTTTTGACTTACTTAGTAAAATTGTATATGGGCGTAAGCACCACAAATGACTAGTTTCTGCAAAACTTAATTTAATAAGATAATTAATAAGAACTGTGAAGTACTCGTAAAATAATCAGTAGCATAAACCAAATACCAACTATGGATGCCTACCGTTATGGTTTATACACCTAGGTATTGTAAATAATAAATATTATGTATAGAGGGAGTAAAATCCTTTGTTTTATTTCTTAGAAACTGGTCATTTGTGGGGCTTACGCCCATATACAATTTTAATAAGGAAGTCAAAACCTACATTATACCAGAATTTCAGCAAATTTGTCTGAAAACCATTTTTTCATGCATTCGCTGCGGGGTCCTTTAAAATCAAAACAAAATAACACGGTATTTTAATTGACAGCTTTCCACACGCCAAACATTTTTTCATCACAAACAACTTCAAAGCAAGCCTTGACTAAGCGTCCCCCGTAAAAATGTTATGTTTCAATTAATCTCCTGTTTGCTCACATGGAATGACACTTCCCGGGGACTCATCCACACGTGTCCCGGTCATTTGTGTAATCCGATTTCATGTAAAACGGCCGGGGCAGGCTGCCCGCGGACGGTCGACTGGCGTGTGTGAATACGCTTTGATCAAACAAACTGGGTTACAAGTGAAACAAATGTTTTTTTTACCATTTTGTTGGAAGATATAGGGTACT
Organism: Acleris emargana; assembly: GCA_927399475.2. Lineage (NCBI taxonomy): Eukaryota > Metazoa > Arthropoda > Insecta > Lepidoptera > Tortricidae > Acleris > Acleris emargana. Next base: position 6,789,515 of record OV656858.1, read on the forward strand.
TTTTTAATTAATAATTGTATGTTTTTTTTATGGCATAGGAAGGCAAACGAGCACACAGGCCACCTGATGGTAAGTGGAAACTGTGACCCATAGACATTAGCATTCACAAGGCTGCAAATGCACTGCCAACCCTGAGGACTAAGATGGAATGCGTCTATGCTAGTCATTTCTAGTTGTTGACCTAACTAAAGTTGTAATTGAAATTGCTAGGTCTGATGAATACTTTTTGAAGAACTTAATTTACCGTAATTTTATTAACAGTCTTATATAATATGTCTTACAATATCGTATACGATTTTGAAAACTTGTAAAGTGTATGGAAATTGACATAAAGGTTTGTCACCATGATCCGGCACCTCGTATGTCGCCACGATTCTCCCATGTAAAACTATATTGCTTTTGACTTATAATGGTAAAGTTTTTAGTTCGGCCGCCATCAATGTCAAGTAAATACGAGCTATTGTAACGTTGACAATATGGTTTTACCAAGTGGAATAGACGTTTTTTATGTAGTACTGACAATAACTAATCTTACAGTTTGATTAATGAACAGTTATACAGCAAGCTCCATTTTGTTTTTTAACCCATACATACATACATACATATGTACATAAACTCACGCCATCATTCCCAGAGTGGGGTAGGCAGAGCTAAAGAATTACCAACAAGTCTTAAAACTAAAAAAAAAATAGGTGTGTTATTAGTTTGACGGGTGTATCTGTGTGTTTGTATATCTCATAGTAGTTTCTAAACGGATGAATCAATTTGGAAACGGTTCTGAAGTTTTTATTAACCTAATATTTATTCCAACATTTAGTCATAGTGTAGTCTATAAAGCAATTGTTCAATACAAAATGGCCGCACACGCGTCACTGTCCTTGTATTCGCAATCGCAAAGCCGAAACAATTCAGTGTATTGATTTCAATTGCTATAGATATTAAGTTCTTTTTTGTTACAACGCCAACGATTTTCACATTTTATATGGTTCACAAAATAAAAGAGTCTTTCAATCGGCAGTGTGTAGAAGCCTAACAATTAGGCACAATGATGCACGGTTCAATTATTTCTGAAATTAATAATTTCGCTGCTTCCGCTAATGGGTGAAGTGGCTTCGGTTGAATAATAATTCAACCTTTAAATCGGTATGGTGTTTGAGGCTTTTGATTTCAATCAATTAGTTAATGGCTTTTAGGGGCTCATTTCAACACAACTTTTCTCTTATCTTATCTTATTGTTGGGGTCATGGACACACTTCGACCCCATGGGATCTTTCGTGTAATTGCCCCTATATTAGCGCTTTATCTTATGCAGCCCATACAGCTTCCAGAAAAAGGATAGGGAGTGCAATGGCAGTGCCTTGAAATCGTTTGGATCTAGGTAGCTGAAACCGAGGGTTTTTATTCTTACTCCAGCGAATGACATTCACACAGTGAGTGTTTTATTATTTCGACCTCTTCGCCGCACATTCTACAATATTGTACATACATACATACCTTCACGCCTTCATTCCCAGAGTGGGGTAGACAGAGCTACAGAATTACCAACAACTTCAAAAACTTGTTGATAACTCTGTAACCACAATTAGCACAATTAGGCTAAGATGTTTAACAGTGTATATTAGTGACAGGTAGCAAGCCCATCGCCTAACAGTACTGCAAGCCTTTATTCCCTTAGTCGCCTCTTACGACTTCCACGGGAAGACATGGAGTGGCACAATTCTAAGCCGGCAACCACACGGCAAATACAATATTGTGTTGTCATAAAAGCCCATCTTGGCTAAGAGATGTTTAACCCCAAAGTGCCCGGTAAACACTAAGCCTCTATAGTGTATTTCTATGGAACTTGCTAACTATGTAAACAAAGGACTTAACTTTGTTATGTCACTGTTTCTCCTTGAATTTTCACACCACCTCATCAAACACCATTGAAACCATAAACTATTGAAACGGTCGTTACTGTAAAATACAAAATCACCAAATATATAACTCTATGTTGGATATTTCATTAAAAGTTTAAATGGTGTCATAAGTTAGGTTATTAGGACCTGATGGAATGACGTTTTTGTTACTTTTAAATTCTACAATTGTCTATGATGGGTAGTGTTGTGGCTAAAGTTGGCGATATATTAAGGCCCCTACACATTACCTAACTCACGCAGATCACACTCACAGATGATATAATGGCACCTTTTGTAATAAATATTGGTGATATATCATCTTCAAGTAACGATTTTTCTTCATATCTTGATTAAACAAATTAGAAATAAGTAACTACTTGTTTTTTACTTTCGGTATTTTATTATTCGATATGGTTTGACATAAGTAAAGGAGCATTGCCCATCACTAGTAAATTCATCATTCAGAGACAATTTCAATATGGCGGTTTGTTTATATAGTTAGCAAGTTCCATAGAATTAGACTTTAAGCTTGGAACTTAATTTAAATGCAATGATCTTTTCTACTCCAGAAACTGAACATCTTTAGTTCTGTAAGTTATAGAAAATATGTCCAACTTAAATTTGATTTTTTTCAAACGTACGCGATCCAATTTTCCATTTTTCTTTGAGCCCTCGTACCAAGGAAATATCGCCCCCGTACCATGAGATAGTGATTATATGGATATGATTGAATACACTGATATTACAATAAGACTTAAACATCATCTAGTTACCTATCTAAACTTAAAATATGTTTAATGTTGCAGAATAGTCCCTCTAAAAGTGATATAAATAGCGACTTTAACAAAATACAAAAAAAATATGCCTGAAAAAATAAGAATTGAGGTAATAAGAAGCAAAATACGTTTACAAACAAAATGTAGCTTTTCCTTCATAATTTACCAACACAAAAGAATTCAATAATATCGGGTGCCTAACAAAATTCTTCCGTATTCTTTAATATGATTTTCAAATTGAGGATTTTTATGAATTTGGCGTTGCGTAGCGATATTTTGATTCTTAGATACTTCAGTAAAAAAGTTAGCAACTTTCACGATAAAATAGGGAATATTCATGACTCTCTCACAGCTTCAATAAAAGTTGGTTCTTGAAACAAACAAATGAGAAAAATCTTTTCTTGTAAAGCTATAAAAATAAACAAGATATAACCCAACAAAGATTTGTTCCTTTCTTTCTAGCAAAACAGATTTTAACATGGAACTTTTATTGCCGACCTGATACATGACGTCAGAGTGCATATCAAATTCCAAAATGCTTGTATCGTCCCTATTTCTTGGCTGATTTTAATTTCACTTTCGGTGATCTCTTTTACGGTATGGTCTCATTTTTTGAGAAAAGTGATTTAAAATCATACATACATACATACCTTCACGCCTTCAGTCCCAGAGTGGGGTAGGCAGAGCTACAGAATTACCAACAACTCTAAAAACTTGTTGATAACTCTGTAGCCACAATTTGCACAATTAGGCTAAGATGTTTAAGATATTAGTGACAGGTAGCAAGCCCATCGCCTAACAGTACTAACTACAAGATTTTATTCTCTTAGTCGCGTCTTACGACTTCCACGGGAAGACACGGAGTGGCACAATTCTAAGCCGGCAACCACATGGCATTTAAAATCTCCTTGCATATTCCCTATTACACAGGGCCTCAATATTTAAACATATTTCTTTATAAGTGTGTTTATTGTAGTCTAGTATATCCAGGATAGTCCATACTGCTACTTGTACTCTGAATGAATAAAAGAGAAGGTTAGGATCGCGTGGTATGTATTAGCTATGTCATAATAACCTCGCTGAGTCCTAGACAAGAAGCTTAATTTTATGTCAAAATGTGTGGTATTGACCTACTTAATCACCCGACGTGCCCGTCCGGCAGCTTGCGTCAATCCTATTCAGTCTTCTAAATCCGAAAATGAATAGAACTGACGTAAGCTACCGGACGGTAGCGTTGAATGCAATAAATCAATCAGTGAATTCCATAGATTTTGAAGGCTTTCGACGAGCACGAATATTTTTATCATGTCACGTTTTTGAATCACATTTAGTATTTAAAAAACATTCTGAAACTATTTTTAGAATAACCCATTAACCCTTAAATAGACTCTGACAGTTTTCATACAGTATTTTACGTAAAATTCATGTTTATTACTCGATGACGATACGAAAGACAACTTCGACTTGCTGATAAAATATTAGAATTAAATTCGGACTCAGAGTTGATTAACGAATCGCTCTACACATTTTCTAGGTGATTAAATGTTATCATAACTTACATTGTGTAAGTTTAGAGAGTAAAACATCGTGATTCGGGTATTTGTTTAATTCTAATATTTTGCTTTTTTTATTATATTATAACTAAAGGGCGGCTGACGAATGCAATATGGTGACGAAAGCATATGATGGATGAGACTTTTATAAAAACTCGAGTATTATTTATAAATGGCAATATATGATGATATTGTTGTAAGTCAGTACATATTACATTGTACTAATTAAGAAAGTACTGAAGTATTACTTTACGAATAGGTACGCCCCTCTTTCTTAGTGAACTATAAAAGACTGAAAATACATAATTATAGAAAAAAATAAGATTATTTACCACACAATAATAATGTGTGTAGTCATATCCACATTATGGATGACGTTCGACATTATTTTGACGTGATTTGCATCCGTCAGCCGCCCATTAATTATAACTATAAGCAAGCACCACTTCGCATCGTTGTGTCACGGTGTGGGATTAAACAACTGATGAAATTACTAGCATGAGGCATTTGCAGTCTTAGGATTGCAGTCTTAAGACTCAGATCTTACCTGTGTCCTCTTTACCCTCTTTAAAACATAATGAAACGGAACAGTTAACTAAAAATGTACCCACGCGTATTTTTTATGAAAATGACCGAGTAATCCATCCGTTTTAACATGCCTAAAGGCGAGTTAGCCGACCGATCGGTCACCACTCGCCATATGATGGATGAGACAAATTCTGGGAAAACTGATGACCCACAAAATAGAAAGGATGCGGTGCCTTCAAGAAGGTCTTTATTTTGGTCGAGAAATTATAGAAATGAGATTTAGCTTTTTCCTGGTAGCGTCAGTCTAAAGAGTCAAAAAGTTATAAAATATAAGATGTGTATTGATGTGTACTAGGCCTTTCGGGCATTTTTACCTGTCAAAGAAAAATAACCAGCGTTTCCGAAGACGAAACCACTCTGTTCAGAAGAAGCGCCGCGAACTCAAGTCTGTCAGTTACTCAATTTAACATGGAGTTTATTTGGTCGACCTGTTACATGACGTCATAGTTTACATCAGGGGTTATTATGACATAGCTATGCAGCTTATTTAACGGTGAGCGTAAAGGACAGAGCTATTATATAGCAGTTATATAGCTCCGTCCTTTTCTCGCAGCTTAAACTTCTACTGCTTAACTACGTCATAATAACCCCCCTGATCACTATAGTATTTTCATATCGGTCTTGAAAAGACAGCAAATTATCAAATTTTCTTCAAACCTACCTATAAACCACTCTAATTTAATAAGCTTTCTATCGGAAAAACTCGCGTCCCAATCAGATTATCCATATGGGAGTTGCGATGCCACAGTAAGATTACATGGATACGTTAAACCCCCACTGTTTGCGTCAAGGGTTAAAAAAATACCTTTATCTACATGCATATCGTAACTTCCTTATAATGTGTTCAGAAACGTTAAGAAAATTTCCTTTAATATGAAACCTGTATCTGTGGTGGTATTTTAATGATAAAATTAAAGTATTGCACGCCATTAAAGTATCGGTTATCGATGTGGTTGCAACTGACAACTACATATACATACATGGCAACTACAGTTACAAGTTTCTCACATATTGTAGAAAACTTATGGTATATGCATGTAGATAAAGTAATTAAACATTAAAACACTCGTGTAATCTTATAATGAAACACGCCTTTCAGCTCGTTTCATGAAAACACACTCGTGTATTTTAATGCCTCTCATTATGCAACAGTCACATAAACTACTATTTACTCAAAGAAGACTTGGTTTATGATCGCAGTACAAAACCGAGTTACTTAGTTCGTGACCTATTTTTGACAGTTAATGGTCTCCAGTCACAGCGTATTACCTGACGAAATAAATTCTTGCCGAAACGAAATTTGGAGCATATTTTATTACTCCGTGGACAACCGTACCGCGCAATAAAAAAATGAGAGCATAATAAAGAAGTAGAAAAACCTTTTACTACCTATACGTTGAATGAGGACACGGAAAGGTATTTAAATTTAGAGTTTTAAAACAGGTTTACTTACAATGTTTATGTATTTTGGTGTCTACCATTCAAACCAGAATGCAACAGTGCGAACACTGCTACTAGGTAGTGGGTTAGCGGTCATAATGGTGGCAACGGTTACGATTCAAACGGAAAATTTAACCGCATTTACACCTTGGTACTTTTATCTACAAGCACTAACTTCTAGTCGCGGGTAGGGTCGCGGGAACGCGGTGGATGTAAAAAGCACAAGACCGGTCTGAGTGGAGAGCCTTGGGGGAGGCTTATGTCCAGCAGTGGACGTCTTTCGGCTGACATGATGATGATGATTACCTTCTAGCTAACAGAAAGTAAAGGCTTAAAGATACAGTAAAATTTGTCAATGGAATGAAATAAAGTAAATTTTCTAATTTGATCATTAGTCATAAAACAAAAAAATACCACTTTAATTCCTTTACAATATAGGTAGATAATTATTTCAATGGCCAAATTATGTACAATTATTAGTACAAGATCGGGTTAAATTAAGTACTCAAACATCACTTACTTACATTCTAGTGTTCAACATAAAAAACAAAAGTAAAACTAGTTTTTTGTTTTTTTTGTTTTATGGCATGGAGAAGACAAACGAGCACACAGGCCACCTGATGGTAAGTGGAAACTGTGATCCATAGACATTCGCATTAACAAGACTGCAAATGCGTTGCTAACCCTGAGGGCTACGATGGAATGCCTCTATGCTAGTCATTTCACCGGCTGTCTTATCCCCAAACCGGAACACAACATTGCGAGCACTGCTGTTTAGCGGTAGGTTAATGGATAAGATGGTGGTAGCGATCCGGACGGACCCTGCACAAGGTCCTACCACCCCCCGCCACCGGTGTGGTCTAGATAAGGAACTATACGTTTTATTTTCTTGTTGGATCACAGGTAACCATTCTAAGAGCAAAATAAGCCGTATTACGATAATTGAAAACTATACAATTAGAAAACAATACGAATTCTAGACTAACTACTAACTGCCTACGGAAATATAAGAAAACAGCGGAACATGGGGTATTCCGGCTCGATGATCTACTGGGAGATTTGTTTTTTATTTCAAATTATTTTCTATTCCATTCGGATCCACCATGAAGATCATGTCCTTGGCTTGTCTGATAGACTAAAGGACCCAAACGGAATAGCAAATTGTTTACTGGTTCAGACAGGAATAAAAATGTAATAAAAATCAACGGAGGATAAATCGGTCTGTAATAACCTCGGGAAATGAATTCCAGGCGTGTGAAATTGTAGGAATTCTCTAAGTACTTAGACCGTTAATTGTGAAAGACGTCATTCCGCACATTCACAGCTTTTATAAGGAAGATTATGTCCCATATCACTTTTATAATAATGTTGTTTATTTTACTTGTGGGAGGACCTTGTGCAGGGTCCGTCCGGGTTGGTACCACCATCTTACCTACCGCCAAGCAGCAGTGTTCGCATTGTTGTATTCTGGTTTGGGGATAAGACAGCCGGTGAAATGACTAGCATAGAGGCATTCCATCTTAGTCCTCAGGGATGGCAACGCATTTGGAGTCTTGTGAATGCGAATGTCTATGGGTCACAGTTTCCACTTACCATCAGGTGGCCTGTGTGCTCGTTTGCCTTCCCTTGCAATAAAAAATAAAAAATATCGAATAGCATTACCAAAACTTCGACTTTATAACTTTTACCAGTGTTCAAAATACTTAGTAAAAAATAACTCTGCCCTCTTATCAAATAAGCAGTATCTCAGAATCAATAGCCAAAGCAGTTCTAGTTCTCTTCTCTTAGTAATAAGGTTGATATTGCTTCAGGAATTTCATCTGACATACTGCGTATTAGCTTAGGAGGGCATAACTGGTCAACTGCGAATTAGAGTAGGACACAAAGAGTCTCGTACAATTAATTTAGGGAAACCTTTAATTTAATTTTCATCACACTTGCACGTAAACAGTATCTAAACATACAGGTTAACTTGGCCGCAATGCCCCATATAAAACCCTCGACCTTTCTTTTTACCATGAAACCCAAGGTCAGTAAGTATTTTTTTTTAATTTATAGCACAGCACACAGGTCATGCAAGTTCAAGCAAAGAAGTTTACACGCAATTGAAAAATTGTCTTAAAATGTTATTTAAACAGGAATTTTATTGAAATCTCGCTATATGTTACTTAAATACTCAATTAATGTTCTTAATAATCGATTTTAATAGTTTTCTGTATCAAAACGTCGTTTTTTTTTACACTCCTTCAGGGCTGTATGTATACCTACGTAAGTATTTGCCCTTAACGTTTCTGAACGTAACATTTGTATAATCTGTGGAGTCCGCCCGCCATCCGCTTAAAAAAAGTTCAAGTAATTAGTAATAATAGTTGTGCTGACTTGTGTATTAAAGCTATAATTCATAGTTATTTACTCGCAAATGTGATGAAAAACATTGTATGTTTCACGGGCGGTACGGGAATTACGAACCTCGACTCAGAAAGCCCTCAGTCTTCGACTTCGGGCTTCTACTAGAGCCTCGATCGTAATTCCTTACTTACCGACCTTAATACACAATGTACTATTATGTTTTGTTGTTGAAAATTTCATTCTATTACTGTCCAAGAGATATACTACCCTGCTCAACCAAATGGCAGCATCTAAGATAGAATAGAATAGAATAGAATAGAATAATCTTTATTGCCACAACCTTAAATTTTAAAGATAATATAAGAATAAAGCTCCTGTCGCAATCGCCACCTTATTACTAACAGGAGAGGATTGAATATGCTTTGACTACTGAATCTGGGATACTGCTAATTGGCTAAGCAGGATAGAAAAGCTCGCTTACAGACGGACAGCGTTGCCTTAGTAACAGGGTCCAGTTGATACCCTTTAGTACAGAACCCTAAAAACGGTAACCCATCATTTTATCGAATTTCACTTCATCGATTTTATCATTTTATCGAACGCTATTTTCTGCTGAAAATATGATGTTTTCAGGATATTTGAAACATTAATTACGTAGGTTAGGTTAGATTAGACGAATGACTGAGAAAAAAAGTACCTCATGTGGCGAGAAATGCCTTTCGATCAAGCGAAAATTCTACGTAATGATACGATCGTTGGAAGGTATTTCGATAAAGTAAATGTATCCCCTAAAACAAACTTCCATGCAACAAACAGATTATAATTTGTTTTCATGCCTTGTATAATAAACTATGTATTTACATACATAAATAATGTATACCTTCACTTTCAGACATCTAAATGTAAATCTCATCTCATCTGATTGAATCCAATACAAATATACAGAAGACCTTGAGACTGTTTTAATGATCGGCACAGTAAACGTGGAAACTTATGCGTCACGGTTTTTAAGCACCCTGTCATACCAAGTAAGCCACTTTACTGCGTTTACGGTGCGTCAGTATATTTTGTGCGCAGTGTGGACGTTATGCGTTAAACACGTACCGCATAAGTTACGTGAGTACGTTTTTTTTTTTGTGTAATTAAATATGTCTATTTGCGTTAGATATAGTTTTCATTTATGTTGATCTTAAGACTAAAAATTAGAACGGTACACCAAGCCTTTAATAAGTCATACAAATATTTAATATAAAAGCGTTAATTATACTGAAATCAGATTAACATTTCAACTTAAATTAAACTAAGCTACTCAAATAGCATCTTTCTACCAGCCAATTAGACAGGTTGTTTTGAAATTTATTTAGAGGTAATTGCTTTAGTTGATCTATCAGATAGTTAAATATTTTAATACACCTGGCATAACCATTTCTACTCTTTAATACGGTGTGCATTTTAGAAAGCACGAGTCTACGATACGTTTACGATTCCTCAGCAAATTTTGAGCATCGTTGTGGACGATATGCGTTAAAAACGTGACGCATAAGTCACGTCAGTACGTTAAGAATGCGTCAGCGTATTTTAAGCACCGGTGTGGTACGGTTTGCGTAAAAAAAGTAACGCAACGCTTAAGACACGTAACTATGCGTTAAAAACGTGATGTATGTCACTTAACTGAATGACAATAAAAAACAGGACATTATATAATAATACATACATACATACCTTCACGCCTGTATTCCCAGAGTGGGCTAGGCAGAGCTACAGAATTACAACTTTTAAAAGTTGTTGACAATAATAAGTTAATATATAATAATAAGTTAGTGATAATACTTAACTATAAGAAACTGCACGCTATCCTTGGCTATTCGCAAGGGAACCATCGCGATCGTTTGTGGTAAGTGAAAAGGCAATAGCTATCATTATAGTTGTGCACTGGCGAGCAAAATAACAGGTCACGTTGTGAAGAATTTCAGTACTTTATAAAGTCATTCTTTTTAAGTTCCGACATAAGGCACTGTTCCCATAGCCGACAATGAGCGGGAAGCGAGTACAGCCAGTGATCAAGTGTTAATATGTGTGTCTCTTTTATTGACACGGGATCTATATTTTTTGTCGCGACAAACTAGTGGAAAGAGTTCTCGCCGGCAGTGTGAACAGCCAGCGATCGACTATTAACATACGTGTCTCTTTTGTTGACACGGGATCTATATCTTTTGTTAGTTTCTTGAGCGAGAAAATAGTCGATAGCTAATCGCTTCCTCGCCCTTGGAGGGACCAGTGCCTAAAAGGGGAGTTATTATAAGTAGGGTTAGGAATTTTGGTGGCATATCGTGGTTCTAAAATATATGGAGTCGCTTTTTCCTAATTATTATAATACATGACACTTTGATTTTGACCTTCAGTGTGGTCATATTTTAAAATGAACCAAATACATTTTTAGTTCGGTAATTCCATACCTACTAATATTTGCTTGTTTGTAACGCTTTCACAGAAGAGATATCCTTCATACTAAATTGCATTGAAATTGGTTTAGTGGTTTAATGCATAAACGAAATTTGAATATTAAAAAATCAAAATGGTATTTATTATAAAAAGTAAGAAATAGTGACTCCATGGATTTTAGAACCACGATATGCCACCAAAATTCCTAACCCTAATTATAAGTTTAACGGGTGGGTTTGTGTATGTGTATCTATGTGTCTGTCTGTGGGATCATGATTCCCATAATTATTACCTTTGACTTGTTGGTACCTTGAGCTAAAAGTGTCCAATATTGGTGTTCTCACCCTTCGCCAATGTCGAGTTATTTGTAGTATTAGAGGAAAAGTCCATAGATGTCACAAATTAGGTTTTTTTTTACTTGTGGACTCAGCAGAAGCACATCCTTCTCCAGCTCCACGCGCTTCTGTTACGTGACTTGAATGTCGATAAGGCATAGTGATATTCGCTTTTGTTTTGAGTCATTGGTTTTTCAGGTTTTTTTTTAATATAGCGTTGAAAACATTATCAATATTTGTTTAGTTGTGTTAGTCACACAGTCTTTTATGATTGAGCCTCCCGTCATACACTTGACTATGTTTTTAGAAGAGCTATGCGAGAAAGCAACCACCATTAAGACTAAGAACAGTTTTTAATTTTTGTACTTGTAATTTTATCTTTTAAAATGTTACTGTATCTACGTGACATTGATATTTGTATGCCAACAGGGTAAACATAGTGATACACGCTGTATTTTTTCCTCCACCTGTATTTCTCTCCCTATATTTTACAAATAAATAATTCTGATTTTGATTCTGATTCTAAGACTCAATGTTATCCTATTGGTCTTTTTTTTTCCTCGCGTACTGCTAAACTGCCAACTACATCTGATAAAAATTCTCAGACCTTTTTTGCTCTGCGTCCAATTCGGATCGAAACGCGATAAAATATGGTCCCAGATTTTTCGACGATCACGTTCACGGTCCGAATCGTAGATCTAATGCGCCGATGCCATTTCAAAATTTAAACTCGACTACTGTTTTTATTTCACACATTTAAGTTGTAACATTTTATGAATATCTACCTAAGTACTTAAATAAACTGTTCAATAAATTAAAACCCCCAATATAATGGCGACGTTGACTTTCAGAGTAGATTAAAATTACCATTACTAATATTATTAAAGCGATAGTTTGTTGGTTAGTTTGTTGCTCCTTCACGCTGTAACGGCTGGGCTTGGAGGAAATTGAAAATGGAGATTGCCCTGTGAATAACGATAATCGAAATCTACGCTCACGAAGCCACGGGCAAAAGCTAGTAAATGTATATATTTAAACGACGACGGGTCTGAAACCTAGCTAAGATCCATCCTGATTAATAGCTTTATTTAAAAAATCTCGTCCAATTTTGGTCTATTAGATTGGGAGTTACGAAGATAACAGAGAACGATACCAACACCCAGATAACAGAAATCATAATGTCTACTTGCTTCCATTGAAATAAAATGTTGCCATAAAATGCAATGTTTTTTACAGGGAATAATAAAATAGCCAGATTAATGTTTTTTTATGACAGTGTTTGGACTTACCGTTTGCATTCATCCGCCGGTTGCACATATAGAAACCGAATTTAGGTGGTAAATCAGAACCTAAGATCACACATACCACTAGGTATTCTGTGAACTCACCTTCTTTTTTCTTTTTTTTATGGTATGGGAAGGCATACGAGCACACAGGCCACCTGATGGTAAGTGGAAACTGTGACCCATAGACATTCGCATTCACAAGACTGCAAATGCGTTGCCAACCCTGAGGACTAAGATGGAATGCCTCTATGCTAGTGATTTCACCGGCTAGCGGCTGTCTTATCCCCAAATGCGAACACTACTGCTTGGCGGTAGGTTAATGTATAAGATGGTGGTACCAACCCGGGCGGACCCTGCACAAGGTCCTCCCACAAGTCTTCATGCCGTAAAAAAGTATACTCGTATTAGGATGAGTTAATACTATCTGTATGTCATTATATTTAAATAAGCACCATTGTGTTACCTTATATTATGTTCATTCCATTTCCTTATAAATCAAGGAGAAAGCGAAACAGTCAAAGTCAAGCGAATTTGTGCCAAAGGAAATACGTTGCCAGCGCCTTTTTGCAGCATTAACAGCGCAGTCTCTCTTCATTTATTTTTTCAATAGTTACCGTGCTTCTGTGTATTTGAATAACTTGTTAAAAAAAATAGCGCGCTGTTTGCAGTAGATTAAAAATTAGGATAAATTAGCCATCTTTCAGCCTAAACTTCTGAATCTAGGGACATAAAATAAAGGAATATTCCTTAGGTGTATTGATGAAAGTTTTTTTTTATTGTAAGGAGAAGGCCCACGAGCACACAGCCCACCTCATGGTTTTGTTGGATCGGACACCGATCAACATGGGCAGCAACTGGATGCATAAATCATTAAACCGGGCTCTGTGGCGTTCCTTGGGAGAGGCCTCTGTCCAGCAGTGGACTGCAACGGGCTCCTGATGATGATGATGATGATTTACACCGATAGACGTTTGAATTTGCATGACTCCTAAGACTTCAAATGGTTGGCAACCGTGAGACTGAGACTTGTATAAAATCGACTCCCAACGAGAAGAAATAGAGGAAGTGGAAACAGTTAGTAGTAGGAGTCGGAGTAGTAGTAGGAGCACAAAAAGTAATATTATTTATTTGTACCCATGAAACTAGGTATTTTAAGATACCCATATTACATCAATCCCGTGACTTCATCCGCGTCAGTTAAGATTATTGTTATTCCTTTGGGAACTTTTATATTTTCCGGGATGAAAAGTAGCCTTCGTGTTCCTGGGTATGAGCTATCTCCATTTCATATTTCATCTAATTCCGTCCAGCCTTTGCAACGTGAAGAAGTAACAAACTAACACACACACACACACAAGCTTTCGGATATATAGTTAATATTAGTAGAATATAATATGTAAATTACAAATGGGTAAACAGAGACTGCATTACTAGGTGTCACAAACTGTCATGCCCCAATGAAAGTGACCGAAATATTATGTAATAGCTAAGCCTGGAACGTGCCTGTATTGACACTTTATAATACGGCCACCTATCTTATAGAAGGCTATCTTATAGAAATCTTGATAACTAGACTGCTCACTGAATTAGGATAGCTTTTTACAGCATCAGCCAGGATTGACGATTATGAAGCTTTCAATTAGGAACTTGAAAAACAGTGCTATAAAATTTCAACATGAAACTAAAACGAGAAAAGCCCTTAAAACACGCGGTTTATATATTTTACTTCTTTCGTACATCTATCACAATTTATAGTCTATGATACTTCCAAAATACCAACCCAACGATATTCATAAAATCTCTTTAACCTTAAAGTTTATTTCGTTGGAGGTTGAAAACGAAAACATACCCATATGCGGGTCTCGACATACACGTAAACTAAGCTTTAACCGTTAGTTTTATCCACGAGGGATAAATTCAATTTAGCGGCAAAAAAAACTAAATTCCTCACTATTTTTTATACATTTATTTATGTTGTACGAAAACCAGGTGGTTTATAATACGTAGCATAATATAACAGAAAGGAAAAGTTTTTTTTAGCATGAACAGACATAAATTTACAGTTTATTTTTGTTACGACCCTTTTTGACAACTTTTAAAACACCAACCACTTTTAACACTGTTAAATAATAATCATCCAGGCTCTGTTTATAAGTTTAAAAACACACAAAACTTTTTAAAACCGTTCTCATAATTTTAATTACTTAATAACAAACCTATCAACACTAAAACATGTCTTACTCTCAAAACTTAAGGGCAAACTTAACTCCGTCAAACTTTAACAAGTCAAACCCAAAATAAGACATTAAATACATATTTTTACACTCACCAAATAATTATTCTGAAGCACTCATTTCACTACACTCACTTCACTCGATTCCACTTCATCCCTTGGTCACTCCGCGACGCGCGCGTTGCAAGCCGTCGGTGGAGGCTGTATGCCCCCCACCCGGCAACCGGATTCACGCATGCGCGTTCTGCGCCGATAAGGAATATTTACGAAGTTTCGATTCCGATTATTTTGGTTTGGTAATCAAATTAGATTAAGATTATTTGAGAGCGGGTTGGGAGTGATGAAGGTGATTTTTTTTTTTGGGTTAGTTCGGTGAATTTAATTGAATCTGTGGGTCGTTCTTCTTTTTTACCGACAATAACCTGTCTCTCATCTTATTAAGCGTCTCATTAGAGTATGGATAATTATATTTTTCGTGTTTAATATACGTCCATACTTTTATTTATGTAAGAGTACCAAATAATTGTGCTCTTTCTTTAACCCACGTTTTTTTTATTAATATGGTTTTCCGTAGAATGCCGTGACAGAGTGGTCATCTAATACTTGGTCTCGGCTGAAAACGGCCACTCTGTCACAGTGTTTCTGGTAAACCATATTAAAAAGAATAAAATATTAATGCAGGACAGGAAGCATTCATTAGTTTTAATAAATAATAAAGCAACTTTTTTGAAATCGAACAATGAAACCATAGTTATTGATAGTTCAAAACACTAAAAAACCGAAAATCGACGGTTTACTGTCGGTAAAAAAGAAGAACGACCCCTGTAGCAACAGGGAAAAGTACATTTAAATTGCATGTAAAATTTAAACTAAAAAAAAAACAGTGAACGTAAAATAAAGTTTGGTAGGCATTTGTAATGTATTTGTTGTTGGGTTTTCTTTTTCTTCTTCTTTTTTAGGGTCCCGTACCTCAAAAGGAAAAATCGGAACCCGTATAGGATCACTTTGTTGTCCGTCTATCCGTCTGTCTGTCAACCAATCTCGGGAACGCGTCGAAGTATCAAGTTGAAATTAAAACCATATACTCAAATGTACAATTCCTTTGAAGCTGTGAAAAAAATAAAACATCTAATACCTAAACGCAAAAAGAAAACGGCCGTTTATTTTGACAGTCAAGGGAATCCAAATTTATTTTATACTTTCCGTTGACGTAGAACTATGCAATTGCGTAAGAAATGCCGCCTTATAGATACTACAAAAATAAGGAAAAATCTGAAAGCTATTTTTTTTTTATTATATCCAGAGACCGGACAAATGGGTGTCATTACTCGCAATAACGTGGACATTACTCCAAAGATTAATTAATGAATTAATTGATTTCTTAGTGATAATTGCTAAGACTTCAATGGGATAATGATAGAAAGATATCATACCAGTTTTTATTTCCTTCTTAAAAATACAATCATTGTTTTGACATTGACATTAATATGCTGACATTCATTAAAATTACTTTGTGATTCTTTCATTCTTATGGTATACGTGTATCACGAAAGATATTATAATATAACAAATTTTATAAAAAGGAAAAGGAACAAAATTTACCCTGAAATTAAAAAAAAAAACTTTAATAAATCTATACAATTAGTCTGTGTTTCATTTATTGATTAATATTTTACGAAGTATGCAAATTAAATTACAGGTAAAAATAATTTATTGATCTTAGGAGTCATGTCTATATTATTGCCAACAATGACATCCATTTGTCCGATCTCTGATTATATCACAAAACAAACTTTATGTATGTACCTACAAATCTGTACGGAATCCTCAGTGGGCGAGTCTGACTCGCATTTGTCTAGTTTTTTTAATAATGGCGGTCCGCCGCGGTATCCCGCAGTGATTTCACCAATGTCAAGTGAGTAGAGTAAATCAGTATACAGGATAAATCAAATGTAAAAGCCGGACATCTTTCAATCGGCCAACTTCCCTCCCCGAAGCTTGTTGTGTGGGCACTGTGGGCAGTAACATTTTATTTAAAGTTTATCTCCAATCCGTTATACGTTTTTAAAACATAATGCCAATATAGTAGGTTATAGGATTTGTAGGGTATTGGATAGACTACATAATCCCGAAGATTCATAATTTTCAATTGATCTAAATTCAGTAGTTTCATAATTCCGAACGTAGTGTTTTGATATATGATTTTATTTTTGGATGTCGCTTATAAATATTGGTCCAATATAACAATGCGTTTGCAAAAATGAAAATTCATACGATTTTTTTTTATCGGAATTTTGACGTGTTCCCGTGGGTTCACATAATTCTTTATGCACATGAATGATAAAGCCTAGATGAAAGTAGCGTAAAACTGAACAATGTGGAGTTTCTGTGGGAAGGCTACTGGACACAGCAGCTTTGTGGACGTCCTTCGGCAGAGATGATGATGATGGTAATGATGAAAATGATGATGATAATGATGATGATGATGATGATGATGATAATGATGATGGTGATGAATAATAATAGAGTGAAAAAATATGTTAGTAGGGGACGCCCTAGAGGCACATACAATGATCAGATTCTCTACTGAATAATAGACAAAACAAAAGCATCCGAAACCGACGAACGCGTGCATGAAGAGGTTGAATGTAGAGGAAGCGAAAGTTGTATGCTTAGACCGGTGCACCTGGCGTTCCATAGTCTCTGCCTACCCCAATTAGAGACAAGCACAGGCGTGAAGGTATGTATGTAGGTTAGAGTTACCAGTGGTAAGCCAGAGACCAGGAGTCGATCTTATATGAGTGCGAAGAATGGGATATATGTTTTTCGTACTCTTCCCACTCATACAAGTAGGTCTCTGGCTGACCTCTGGTGACTTTATCCAACGTATATGTAATATGATAAAATATAAGTATCAACATAACTTGTGATAAGTAATATCAAAAATAGTGTCTATAGTTTTTTGCGGCGTTTCTTCTCAGCAGTGTCTCCTCTTGGGCAGCGCAGGTAGATTTATGACGTGCGGCCTACTTACTGAATGAACATTGATAGATCTTATAGACAATTCCGTATTCAGGTTACTTGCCTTGCGTAATGTTTTATGCATAAAGTCTCGTCTTGCATTACTAGATTTCCGTTGATGTTAACATTTCAGAACATCTTAAATATTAATGGTAAATGATAGAAGTGTCAGGTTAACTGTTCACGGACACATTTCCACGTTTTCTTATTAAATCCAAATTAATATTATTATTATTTTTGCCTTGTGGTTGCCGGGTTCGAATAGTGCCACTCCATATCTTCCCGGGATGTCGTAAGAGGCGATTAAGGGAATAAAAGCTGGTAGGTTAGGCGATGGGCTTGCCACCTGTCACTAATACACTGGAAAACATCTTAGCCTACTTGTGCAAAATGTGGTTACAGAACTTACAGAATTAACAAGAAGTTTTAAGACTTGTTGGTAATTTTTTAGCTCTGCCTACCCCACTCTGGGAATGAAGGCGTGAGTTTATGTATGTATGTTATATTATTGTATGCGATACTGTCGTTAAAGTGACAAGGTACAAAATTGTGCCTAGTTGGTAGTGACCTTGCCACAAAGTTAGCAGTCCTGGGTGGTCTAATATTTGTGGGATGACAGATTTACTTCTTGATTTTTGGATGTTTTCTATTTATTTATTTATTTCTCTGCATCTATTCACGCGTTTTAATGTTTCTTTTACCCATGGAGCAAGCCAAATGCTGATTTTGGTTCCACTGACTCAATTTGTGCTAAATTGTACCGTGTTATTATTTTTTTGTTTTCAAAAATAGGTGTCCTTCCTTCATATTATTAAAAATGCGAAATTGTGTTCCATTTGTACGGTTCAATACCTTAACGAATCGACGTGAAATTTAGTACCGAGGCTCGATTCTACTCGTTAATACCATGATGCTTCTGACACGTCTTCGTTTTGGTTTCAACCCAGCTGCCATAACATTCAAATAAAAGCTAACCTAACATTGACAATACGATAGCAAGCCAAAAGCAATATAGTTTTAATAATAAACACAGACCCCCTGAGATGGTGTTTAACTCGAAGAAAGAAAGAAAAGAAAAGATTCCTTAAGAAAAATTGGCCTATAAAATGGGCCTCTATTCTAGGCTTTATAATCCAAATCGTATTTGACCTGTCATGGTCGCCATTACTGTCAAAAAAATAAGAGCTATCAAAACGTTGACATTACAATACTTGTATTAGGTCGAAAACGATATGGTTTCTACCGTATTGAAAAGGCCCTCAATGTTTGTTAACAAAGTACAAAGAATTGTAATAGTACATTACTACAGACGCCGGGAAGTAGGTGGTTGCAGGCCGAGTTCATATAGACGGCCGAGCGAAGCGAGGTCGGATAGTTACGAGGCTGGCAACCCCTTTTTACGGCGAGGTATGTATAGTGCTTTTCTCAAACATATGCAATGAAATTTAAAAAAAAAACACTCAAAAAACATTTGTGTAATAGGCATTAACGCGGATATTTTTGGTCCGAACCACACAGATACAAAAACAAAACAATTTTCATCTATTCAGCCTGTTCATAAAACCAGCTGTCAGGGCCATATTAAAATTAAAAAAATATTACTTCCCGGCCTAGGCCTTCAATTTTGTATGAAATTCCTTTACAGTTCTCTCAAGTTGTTCCGTCGGGTACGTGGCACTTTGAAGCCTAAAATAACTAACATAACGCCGACATTACATAGCATGTTTGAGAAAATTAATATTATTGTAAACATTTGTTAACATAACATAACATTTGTATCACGTTCGAATATTAAATTAGATTGTACAACCTTATTGACAGTTCCGCATTCCGGAAACTTGTTTCGCATAATGTTTAATGCATAACGTTTCGTTTCCCATTATTCGATTTCCGGGGAAATGTTTACATCTTACATATTGAATGTATAAGCGATCTACATAATAGTGACGCCTTATTTAGTTAGAAATGTGAAAAAAAAAATGTTTGTTTATAAAGCTTTCACGAAACTGCTAAACCGATTTCATTGAAATTGAGTATGGGAATAGTTTGAATCCCGAGAACGGATTAAAGCTAATTTTTTCGCGGGAATTGATACATTTCTACGCTGACCCAGTCGCGGTCTATATTTTTATATATATTCGTGTAAATGCAGTTGAAATGCGCTCTTTGCGTAGTATGTGTGGGGAGAAACTGATTGATAGAGTAAGAAATGAAAAAGTCAGAGAGAAATGTGGAATAAAAGAAGATGTAGTGACTAAGATTGAAAAGGGCATGCTGCTTTGGCTCGGTCATTTGGAAAGGATGGATGAACGAAGATTGACGAAAGAGATATACAGATCGAAAGTGAGTGGAAGGGTCGGAACAGGCCGCCCTAGGCGTACTTTTTCGAATCAAATCGGAGAAATACTGGAAAAGGGCCGAGCTGGTGCTTTCCGCTTGGGCCCTTTATCAAAATTCAAAATTCATAGGCATATCTATAGTGGTTGTGGTATTTTTCATTGTAACTAGCGTATACTAAATACTGGAAAAGGGCCGGATCTTAAGTACCCGAAACCGACGTGCGTGCATGACTCGATGAATGAATGTGGAAGAAGCGAATGAATTTGTCAAGATCGTAGCAAGTAGAAATAAGTGGTCTCTGCCTACCCCTCTGGGAAACAGGCGTGATTTAATGTATGTATGGATGTATGTATAAATTTTGGGGTTTGGTTTGTTTGTTTCATCTTAACGATAAAATGCCTCAACTGATCTATCTGTCAGGTAAGAACAGGGATATTTAATAGATAGGAGATGGACACATGGTTCTTTTTTTATCATGGAAAATTAGGCAATCCTCATGGAATAGGCTCGGTAACAACTTTTACGCGGGCATAGTCACGGGTAAAAATAGCTTGCCAAGTATGTCATAAAAAACAAGCGTAATCGGTATAGGACCCCAAGACAAGATGCGTAACGATAACGTAATAAATTTTCGAAAGCTTTTAAATGTATGGATGGAATTGACGTAAGCATCCAGTAGCTTACATCAATCCTATACATTTTCGTGTCTATCTTATCTTGTCTATGGCAATAGATTAAAAAAAAAACTTGAACTTTATCTCCTTGAATAGTTTGAACCACCAAGGAACCTCGTCATAATGACAAAGTCATGCAGCTAGAATGAAACTACGTCAAAATAAATTATTGGTTTTCTGTGACACGATTGTATAGAGCTTCAACAATTCAAGTTGCCGACTGTACATCCAAATTATCGTCTTAACCGGATTTATTTGTTCTGATTATTTATTGTGGTTAAAATATTTTATTTAAAAATATTAATGCGATGTGTCTTTCCATGTTATTGTGTCAGTTAATTTTGTTAATTTGTATGGACTCCAAATTATGTTCATTAGAGTTACTGGCGAAAGGTCCAAATGAAATTAACGACCGACATTGTTGGTAAAACTACAGCAGGCAGATTTTTTATTAAAAATTAAAATTAGCTTGCAATGTTCAGTCAAGGAAATTGATTCCCAGAATCAGAATCAAGAATCAGAGTCAGAAAATATTAATTTGCATAGACACAGTATAGGGATGTTACAGTACATTATGTTTCATGTATCAAGCTTGCATGCAAGCAATAAAAAACAAATATAAAATGTCAAATTCAAACAATACAAAACAATAGAAAAGGTTAACATAGTAGGCAAGGCATATCACAATTACATAGCTAAATACTATTAATCCTACTACTGTCGGTGCTCGAGATACGCCTTTACGCTGTAAAAACAACGATCTAAAAGCCAGTTTGTTAGACTGCGTTTAAAGGCGTTTCCCTTTTGCCTGAGTTCCTCCTAGACCATTTTAGACTTTGTCAAACTGACACTGTAAATAAAATCATAAGAATAATCTTGCGTTTTGATTGATTACATCACTATGACAGTTAAAAATGGTCTAGGAATCAATTTCCTTTTCTGTACGTAAGGACCGTATCGTTAATTATGGAAACAAATAAAATGGTGTAATCTGAATAAATACTTTTTATTACAATTAGTTATTTATTGACCCCCTTTGCCAGTTTTCTCACTTTGCTTTTGATGCTCTTCATTAGCCCTTGGACATCGACTGTTTTGAAAGTTTTTTGGGTACGGATCCAGACTTTTTTGAATTGGTCGATGTTATCTGTTGGTTTAGCTTGTTTTCGTAGCCTTGCCTTCATCAGAGCCCAAAATTTCTCGATGGGCCTGATCTCAGGGCGATTCGGAGGATTTAATGATTTCGCGACAAATTCGACATTATTCTCTCGATACCAGTTCAACACATGGCGAGCATAGTGACACGCAGCTAAATCGGGCCAGAATAATGTACGACCCCTGTGCTTTCGAATCAGTGGTAGTACCCGCTTTTGAAGGCATTCCTTCTTGTACACATCCGAATTTAAGTTTCCCGTTATATAAAACGGAGATGTTTTCATGCCGCATTGACAAATAGCTTGCCAAACCATCACTTTTTTCCCAAATTTTTCGCAAAAAATGGATTTGTCCTCTTTAGAGACCTTCGTTCCTTTTATTACGGTGTAAAACTGAGGTCCGGGTAGGGTTTTATAGTCAAGTTTGACATAGGTTTCATCGTCCATTATAATACATTGTTCATTTTTAGTTAAGACTTGGTCGTACAACTTCCGAGCCCGAGTTTTGACAGAAGACTCCTGGGTTTTGCTGCGTTTAGGCTGTTTTTGCTTTTTGTACGTTACAAGCAAGTTACGCTCCTTGGCACGCTGAACCATTGCAATAGAAGTACGACATTTTTTCGCACAATCCCGAATCGATACCTCTTTTTTTTGGGAAAAATGTTCGCATATCTTTTCGTCTAAATTAGGACATGAAGGGCCTCGTTTTCTACCTCGACCAGGTAAATCTTTTAAAGTATTATTCATACCAAACCTTTTTATCGTATTGTAAACAGCTTTCAGGCTAACCCCTTCCTCTGGAGCAATCTTTCTCATAGTCATACCTGATTCTTTACAATATTTGGTCACAATTGAAAGTCGTTTTTTCTCTGAGAGACCCTTCATCTTGCAGTGTGTAGGAATTATACTACTTTTTATAACAGTTTTAATATTTGACTACATATATGCTTAACAGATTGACATATGACAGACAAGATAAAATATTGTAACTTTTTTTTTAGAGCTATTCAAACTTGTTTCCATAATTAACGATACGGTCTTTATGTATGTAGACGTATGTATCGGGTCAATCTCTTGGGTACGGAACACTACCTACTTAAAAAAAAATGCATCGTAAATAACAGTGTTATCGTTCCATAAAAGTCTACCAGGGCCCTATTCCACACGGTAAAACCATATCGCCATTGGTATGCTATCTTATATTATCATTATAACAATAGCTTTAATTTACTTGACAGTAATGGCAGTTTAACACGATACCAATACACGTCAAAAGCAATTCGTCGGTGATACTGCAAAACCGCGTAACTAACAAATTTATGATAGAGAAAAATTAACCTTATTGCCTTATTAAAAAGGTGCATTTTGCTTCTTATTTAAAATGTCACTTACGCCGTTTTGCTTTGAATTATTGTTTTAACCGTTTAAAATACGAGTACAAGGCAAAACCTTATTTCTAATGTCAGGTTATCGTATTATCGAGATTTTGATAGCACATTTTTTTTTTTAGTACATGGGAAGGTTAACGAGCACACAGGCCACCTGATGGTAAGTAGAAACTGTGACCCATAGACATTCGCATTCACTAGACTGCAAATGCGTTGCCATCCCCGAGGACAACGATGGAATGCCTCTATGCTAGTCATTTCACCAGCTGTCTTATCCCCAAACCGGAACACAACAATGCAAAAACTGCTGCTTGGCGGTACGTTAATGGATAAGATGGTGGTACCAACCCGGACGGACCCTGCACAAGGTCCTCCCACAAGTCATTTACTGAATAGTAAAGGCGGCAGAGTTAAGAACAATACCATATATTGAGGCGATATGATTTTACTCAGCAGATAGAAGCCCAGATATAATCTATAGGAGTTCCTTGTCTAACTTCGAACCCTTTAAAATATACTATCAGCCCAATGGAACCCTGACTTACCATAGAACCGTGTCACAGTGACTTTTTGATTCAAACTATAAAAGTGTCAAACTGATAGTTTTATGACATCACTGTGACACGGTTCTATGGGTGGTCAAGATTCCATTGGGCCGTACAGAGTCATCATCATCATCATCATGTCAGCCGAAAGACGTCCACTGCTGGACATAGGCCTCCCCCAAGGCTCTCCGCTCAGACCGGTCTTGTGCTTTTCGCATCCACCGCTTTCCCGCGATCCTTACAAGGTCGTCACTCCATCTTGTTGGAGGCCTACCCACAGCTCGTCTCCCGGTCCGCGGACGCTACTACAAAAATACTAAAATGAAAATGGCATACTGTCGTCCTATTCCCACTCAGGCTTAACTTGCGCGGAAGTTTGTAATTCAACTGCAATCGACTTCGCAACCTAAACTCCTTTAATTGGTTTTAACGATTCTCTTAATCGTAATAATGATAATTAAAGGCGAATTTGTAATTTGTTGTTCTGAGTTGATTATTTATGTTGACAGCTTCGACGAAGGTTGGCAGTATAATAAACAGAATAAAATAGAGGAGAGGTATTATTTTAAACAAAAAACAATAACATTTGAGAAAACAAAAAAGCCGGTTAAGAGCGAATCGGACTCGCGTACTAAGGGTCCCGTAGTATTATCTATAAAAAATCACGTTTGATGTAAGGGAGCCCCCTTAAATATTTATTTTATTCTGATTTTAGTATTTGTTGTTATAACGGCAATTATATTACATAATTTAGTTAATATTATGTATGTTAAGTATCTACGGTTTTCTTTTCTAAATTAAGATAAGATAGGAACAACGATATAATGAAATAAAAAACAAAGGGTTATGGTAGTACATTTATTTAACATTCGTTTACATCACTAAAAATAATATACTTAAACATATAGTGTTATCTTCTTATTTATAAACACACAATTGCTAAAAATATACTGTGTCCTTATTTGTTATTGTGACATTTGTATCTGAGAGAAAGTAACAAAGCATACTATAAATAATAATTTTAGGTTTATGGTGAGTTTATTGACAGTTTACAGGAAGAAAGAGGTTAGTAAAAAATACATTTACGACGGGTCTTGTAGTTATAGCTCAGTTTTTATCTGACTTTGTTTTTTTTTGTTTTTTTGCAAATACAAGTGCTCTATTTCAAGTAAAGTTTTGTCCTTCGCTTCGGGTAGCAAAAAGTAAGCCGAAATAAAAGTGAGGATAAGAAACAAACACAAAACAGGAAATTCATCAAACTGTTTACTGAATAATTCTATAATTACATGTAAAAAACAGTGAGCACTAGCGAAAAAGGCTATAATTAAAGATACATATTTTTGTGGGATTATTTCAATTAATATAGGAACAAAAACTCCAATTGGCCCACAAGTAATCACTACGTACGAAATAAGAATCAAAACTATTTTCACTTGTATATTATCGATATCGAAATAATGAAAAAGCCATCCAATCATTAAAAACGTAAATAAAATGGCGGTGCATGATAATAAATAAATCCTCCTGGACAGTTTCAGAGAAATTAAAGCAGTTAATAAAGCGCAGATTATATTTCCAATAATTGCGTACGCAAATTTGACTTGGTCAATACCTAGCATCTCAAGATAAATCGATGTAAAGAGAACAGGAAATGCCACCAACAAGGGGGCGTAGAACATCTTAGAAGATCCTTGTCGTGGTGTTTCTTCTATCAACGCTTGGAGCTCATCTCTGGACCGAGAACCTTCGCCTCTCACGGAGAAAAACTCTTGCTTGCTCTCCTCAAATTTTCTTTTCAAAGCTAACCAGTATGGTGACTCCGGCCAAGTCATGATCGAGAAAATACACCCAATCGTGAGCCCCATATTAAATAAGTCACCTTCCCACATCCAATCGACGTTTTGCGACACCCAAGAGCTGATCCTTAGAACAGCGAAGTTAACTATAAGGAGAGGCATCCTGAGCTTTGGGCTGGTGTATTCACACAGTACTACCGGAGTCAGAAACATCGTTGCTGCTTGAACCACCGGAAGAAACATACGGAAGAATAATGATATGATGAAGAGAAGGAACAGCGAGATCAGTAACAGTCTTCGTCCCTTGTATTCGGCGAGGACTAGTAACATTAGGAATCCAGGCACAGCCACCAGCAAAGAATATATTGTAACTGCAAGAAAAAATAAGATGTGCGTTAAATTATCTTAAAGGATTGACCACACCGCTGCTAAAAATGCGGTGACGGTACGCAGTGACATACCGTAAACGTTACCACTTTACCGCATGCTTTCTACTCCGCTGACGTGACGTATAAGGCACGTCACTGCGATTCCGTACCGTCATCGTATTTTGACTAGCGGTGTGGAGAGCATGCGGTAAAGTCATGACGTTTTCGGCACGTCACTGCCATGCAATTCCGTACCGTCACCGTTTTTTCAGCAGCGGTGTGGTCGCTCCTTTAAGCACGTAGTTTCAAATAAAGATTCTCAAAATAGCATTCTGTCTCAATTTGTCGAAATACCTATATATATAAAAGAAGAAACTGACTGAGTGACTGACTGACATATCAACGCACAGCCGAGACCGTTGGAAATAGCCCCCGCAAAAGTGCAGAAGGACTAATTCAACCCGTGCAAAATCGGAAAACCTTAGGACGTCTTGCGGCTGATGATGATCATGATGAAATCGTGGACGTCCTCTAGTTTTTTTTAATACGTAAATTTCGTTATGATTTCGTATCATTTTCTCGCAGTGTTTTAAAAAAACATTGTTATAATGCTTCGGCGGGAACAAGATTGCATGACTTGTATTTAAGCAGTCCTCGTCTAGTAATTCCCTACTTTCTGGGCCACGGCTAGTACTACTTAAGAAACACGTTTTTTTTTTGTCATATACCGATTTCAGTAAAACTATGTTTAAAAGAAGATATTTTTGCGTTTTTGAAGGCGGTTTTTTGTTTTTTTTGAACATTTTTATGCTTCTTCGTGATCATAATATGCTACTGAGAAGTTCCACTTCTCGACTTATCATAAATTATAGGTCATTTCAATCTCGTCGCAAGCAACGCCGCGGGAAAGTTTTAGTCATATACTAGAAAAGGGATAAATTAGCCTTTGTACATACCTTTTGTGCTACTGTTTCTTTTTTAGATTGTTATTTCATGTTTGTGCAATAAAGACTTTACATACATACAGACATACCAAAGTAGATACTTAATTAAATTAGTGTCATTATGCAATCTGTACGTACAATCTGGTAGGTGCGGCGTAGCTCTGCTGCAGAATGATAGGCACAAAATAATAAAGATGATGTTTGCCTGGAAAAAAAAACAATGTAGTTACACAATATGTATTCCCAAAGGCCCTAACATAGCCGCGTAAATTACGTGACAAAGTTTGGATGAGGCATCTGTCACATTCTAACACGTAAATAAGTAAGAGAGTGACGGATGATTAATCCACATTTGACACGCGATATAGAGGCAGCCATACTTGGCCCACGGCTTCTTAATAGCTTTCGGCTAGCTATCGCTATCACGCTTGCACTCGCTACTAACAGTATATTTGTCACTCGTTGTCATAGAAAAACGAAAATTGCTGATAGCTATTACGAAAATGGTGGCTCTGTAACCGGTAACTTTTATCAAATACTTAATGGTTATTTATGTAAGTGGTAAATAATGAAGCTACTTAAGGTACAGTCAACAGCATAAATAAGTGATCATTTATGTACTTTGTTACTTTAACGTTTTGTTTGAAACGTTATACATAATTGTGAAACGATTGAAAGCGACAAGGTACAGAAATGATCACTTATTTTATGCTGTTGACTGTACGAGTACCTTAAGAGCTAATTATGTACCGATGCATACATAACTTTTTCTACAAGTTTCACATGATAATGACAAAAATAAACAATTGCTAAGTTTTCTTAAATTCTTGTTCTATTTTTCTGCTAACATATTACTTCTCAGCAAAGTCAATTCCATTATTCCAATGGGCGTTAATAGTTTGTGAATTTTAGTGCTAAATGTTTCCAAATTTCTCACATAATTTCATAGTTACTTAATCAGTAATTATAACAATGCTATAATAATTATAACAGAACTAAATAAATAAATAAATATCAGGGGACAATATCACACCAATTGACCTAGTCCCAAACTAAACTCTAGGCTTGTACTATAGGTACTAAACAACGATATAAATACTTATATTAGAGAAATATATACTTAAATACATAGTAAACATCCATGACTAAGGAACAAATATTCGCGCTCATCACACAAATATCTGCAACTGGTATTTACTATGGCAACGCTCATTATACAATTGTTTTTACTCTTCGGTTACGCTATAGGTGTTATTTTGATACCATAAACGATATCAATATTAGCGGTTAAAGTACGCGAGTAAAAAAATCTATTTTCATTTTTGTTCCTGTCAAGGTAATAAATACATACAAGTGTCAAACTGGGTGTGGTTAAAGTGCAAACCCTACAAAAAAAAAATGGAACTGGCCAACTGTGTGTCGGGCAGCATGGAACCATCGGTGCGCGAGTCCCATATGCACTTGACAGGTATTTTTATTAGAACTTACCTGCCTGTATAGGTTGCCCTTCGTCCTGGTCGCATTATCAGTGTCAGCACTGCTCGGATCCATTTTGAATGGAAATCAGATTTCAGTAGATAGATATACAGCTTTCATGAAACTATTGTCAGACTTAATTAATTTTTCACTTCTATATCCATTAATGCTTTATATGGAACCAAAATTAGGTACAAATGTTTCACTTTAAACAATACGTGCTTTCCATGTAATGTCACCGCAATAAATGACATGACTGACCAACTTCAGGAATAATTAAAAATTAGCAAGCAAATTAGACTAATTGAGATAATCAGGGTCGGCGGGGTACCTATATTTAGATAAAGGTAATGTGCCATTCATAAAATGTTACATTTTTTCATCTCCACATAGTATAAAACAAAGTCGTTTCTCACCAGTCCTTCTGTATACGCTTATTTCGTCTTTCAAACTACCTACGCTAGATATTGATTCAAATGAATGTTTTTATGAATGCCTAATTGTGCAAATTGTGGTTACAGAGTTATCAACAAGTTTTTAGAGTTGTTGGTAATTCTGTAGCTCTGCCTACCCCACTCTGGGAATGAAGGCGTGAAGGTATGTATGTATGTATGTATGAATGTTTTTATGTATCCTCGTAAGTCCCTGCGTACTTGTACAAGTACAAATTAATGACAGTAGTTCAGACCTGACTACTCACTATCGTATAAAATATTTTGAACTCTAAAGCACTAATTAAAAGACTCTAAAGCATTATTCTGAATATGTACTTGGTAAAGTACATTCGGTACTTAGCACTACCGCTATTAAGAAAACATAGGACTTACGAGGGTATAATCTATTAGTATAATTACTACAGGGAGGCGTTTTATAACAAAACGAGAGTCATGTAACACAACTAGGAAAATAATACACCGAGACCTTGAGGACATTAATCATCCGACCACGTTAATGAAACCAATTTACTGAAGGATATTGTGTTACTAAAATAGTGACTTTGTTACAAATACCGAATTGAAGGATTTAGAAATTCGATTGAATGAGGGTAGGTATCGTCGGTGATACTGCAAAACCCCGTAACTAACAAATTTATGATAGAGCAAAATAAACCTTGCTGTCTTATTAAAAAGGTGCATTTTGCTCCTTATTTAAAATGTTACTTAAGTGGTTTTGCTGTTTCATCGACGGTATGACTTATTAATACAGATGTAGTGCATAATTATTTTCCACCGTATTTTCTCGGAAACGTTCGTATTTGTCATGCTGCTTCTGTCAACCACAGTACTTTTTGTACTTCCGACTGAAATAGTAAGACACGTTCGTACGTTTCCGTGAGAATACGATTTAAATCAATTATGCACTACATCTGTACATTAGTGCGCAAAGTAGGGTTCATACTAAAAGAGGCGCATGTAATGATGGATAGTGGGCCAAAGGCGATACTTATTTACACCTCGTCATAATTCAATAACCGAAGACCTGATCAATGACACCATAGATAAGAGCTATTCATCCATTCGAATGACCCTTCAACGAATGGTAACACGCCCAGTAAGTTACGCGCGGCATCTCCCTCGCACGCGTAACCGCAAAATAAATTTCACTCGTCTCGCTCTTACTTGCAGCAAAACATATTCATGTTATATTTTTCACAGCTTCAATGAAATCTGATTCATGTAACAAACAGGTGAGAAACTACAAAAATAACCATGATGACAATATGGCTCATACAATAAAAAATCTTAAATTATACATCAACCAGTAAAGTTACCACAGTTAAATAATAAAAATACTAACCGAGCGATATGGTATTAATTACTTGAAAATGCGACATTAGTTTAAAAAAAAATAAGGATACC
Organism: Acleris emargana; assembly: GCA_927399475.2. NCBI lineage: Eukaryota > Metazoa > Arthropoda > Insecta > Lepidoptera > Tortricidae > Acleris > Acleris emargana. The sequence goes on from OV656858.1 coordinate 6,819,980, forward strand.
TCTAATGGCAGAAAAACAAAAATAAAATTAAAAACAAAAAGCGTTACGCGAAATTTCATAACTAAGTATCATTTTTCTGTCTAACTAGGGCCGTGAACTCTTGAAGACTTGTGTTAAATATATCAACTTCTGAAAAACTGGAAACTGCCAAAAAAATATCTTATCTCTTTCTAGGAAAACAGAAGTTTACGAGGAATTTATATGGTCGACCTGTTACAATGACGTCACAGTGCACTACGGATCTTTCTGTCTAATTGGTAGTTTAAAATGCTTGTATCATCCGTATATCTTGATCCAAATCCATACCATATCAAAAAAGGCACGCTAGTGACAGATTAAAATTAGACCTAAAGCCTACCATGCCTCAAAGAGCTTTGGTCTATTTTGCGCTGGCAACCATTACGGTTTTATCCGTTAAAAAGGTCAAAGTAATGACTATGTCGTTCGGGTAAAAAGACAAACTATGCAATCACCATTTATAAGATACCTTAAATCTTTAACAGGCATAACATAGATCTCCCTTTACCCAAACCCTGCAGGTTTCGTATAGTAAATAGGTTTCTATTACTGCGAGTAACAATCCACATTGACTCCTACGCAAGTAAAATTCACACAACTGATGCTCGGCAATTCGTTTGATGGATATTCGGCGAAGTAGGTTAAGCGAGTTATTTGTTTGACTTCACACGGTACAGTCGAAGAGCTAGTGTTTAGAAATTATTCAACCAGTTTTTACTGCGGCTCTATCCTGCTTGGTTAAACCATATTGCTTTTGATAGATTGTCGTATTATTTTTAACTCGGCGTAACGTTGATATTTTTTTCGTTTTTGATATTTTTTGTGCAAACTTGTATGTGTCCAACCCTAAGTATTGTCCTTACTCATCTAATTCAGGGTTAGCTGGAAGAGATCCCATTTAGGGATGAGTTCGTCTTTGTACATTAGTTTAATATTTATATTGTAATATTTATACTTTTGTGCAATAAAGAGTTTACATACATACATACATACATAATAACCTGTCAAGGGCAATAATGAGTTTACCCTTTAGAATAGAATAAAATAAATAAATAAATATCAGGGGACAATGTCACACCAATTGACTTAGTCCCAATTTAAGCTCTAGGCTTGTATTTATGGGTACTAGACAACGATATAAATACTTATATAGATAAATATATACTTAAATACATAGTAAACATCCATGACTCAGGAACAAATATTCGCGCTCATCACACAAATATCTGCCCTTACCGGGATTTGAACCCAGGACCGCTAGCTTCGTAGGCTGGGTCACTACCAACTAGGCCAGCGCGTCGTCAATAGAAGCCCAGAGGCATGGCTCTATATCGCGTGTCAAATGTCGATAATCAGTCACTCTCGTACTTATTTACGTGTCAGAAGGTGACAGATGCCTTATTCAAACTTTATCACGCGATAAACCCATGCATATTAGGGCTCCTGTCATTTTTTGACTCATTAAAGCGAGTTGCACGAGCTGTAGTTAACCAAACTAATGGTTAAAAATTGTAACCATTATTTATAATAAATACAAATTTGGAAAATCTAAAGCAAATGTGGCACAAATTTAATTTTTGAATTAATCATTGCTTCAGTTCAGTATCGATAAAAAATGGGCACTAACTGCCGCACTCAGAGACGTCAATTAAATTTAATGCTTGCTTAAAGTTGCTGCTGTCACTTTCTTTGCTATAGCAATAGAATAAGACAAAACATCACTAAACAAGCATTAAATTTAATTAACGTCTCTGAGTGCGGCACTAAGCCTGCTATTTTTTAACAATCGTTTGTATTTATGTTTTGAGAAAAAAGTCATCCATATACAATTAAACATGAAAACAAAAGACAAATTAGACAGACGGTAATAATTATAACAATTCCGTTTTCGTTTTAATATCATCATCATCATCATCATGTCAGCCGAAAGACGTCCACTGCTGGACATAGGCCTCCCGCAGGGCTCTCCACTCAGACCGCTCTTGTGCTTTCCGCATCCACCGCGTTCCCGGGATCCTAACAAGGTCGTCACTCCATCTTGTTGGAGGCCTACCGTCTCCCTGTCCGCGGACGCCAACCTTCTGGCCCCATCAGCCATCAGTCCTGCGAGCGATGTGCCCCGCCCACTGCCACTTCAGTTTAGCTATTCTTCGGGTTATGTCGGTAACCTTCGTTCTACTGCGGATATCATTATTTCTGATTCTATCACGCAGAGAAACCCCGAGCAAAGCCCTTTTAATATACGGATCCCTACAAAGAGCAGCGATATTTTTTTTAATTTATAGGTTTTTCATATTGCTGGTGCTCTATGATATAAAAGTACTTTTAATTGAAACTAAAATGTCGATCAAACTTAACTGGTGAATCAGACCAAATATTTCTAGACATACTTATCCAGCTTAATCAAATAAACCAATTGTCATGAGTTATTAGGTACGCTTTTAAGGATATAATTTCCTAATTGTACAAAACCAATTTTTATGATTAATTCGACGATGTTTAAGTTATTTAAAGGTAAGGGCAGATATTTGTGTGATGAGCGGCGAATATTTGTTTCTGAGTCATGGATGTTTTCTATGTATTTAAGTACCTACAGGGTGTCCCAGAAACCGACGCCAACCCGCCTAGGGCTGATAGAGCAGCTCATAAGCTATCGATTTAACCCCCATGTATGTTCAGCAATTGTTATTAGTTTCCGAGATATTGATCACTTTAATCAGATTTTTTGTCATTTTTCCTTATGTCCGTGCTACGAAAAACCCCTAAATATATGTATTAATTCACATTTTTTTCAGTGTTTTCTTGCATGATTAGAATCACTGTTAAATAAGGAAGTTTTTAAAGCGACATGCCAATTTTTTTTTCATTACAACTTTTTGAGTAAACACATAAAGTTTGTTTTTCCATACTTGGTGAAAATCAAACGCGGGGTTCTCTTAGTATGGAGAAAGTAACTCTGTGCGTTTACTCGACCATTTGTAATAAAAAATAAATTGGCATGTAGCTTTAAAAACTTTGATATTTCACAGTGATTCTAATCATGCAAGAAAACACTAAAAAAAATATGAATTAATGCATGAATTCAGGGTTTTTTCGTACCACGGACATAAGGAAAAATGGCAAAAATTCTGATTAAAATGATCAATATCTCGGAAAGTAATAACAATTGCTGAACATATGGGGGTTAAATCGATAGCTTATGAGCTGCTCTATCAGCTCTAGGCGGGTTGGCGTCGGTTTCTGGGACACCTTGTATATATTTCTCTATATAAGTATTAATATCGTTGTCTAGTACCCATTATTACACGCTAAGAGCTTTGTTTGGGACTAGGTCAATTGGTGTAACATTGTCCGTTGATATTTATTTATTTGAACCTTGTTATTAACCTAATTATTTAGCTCATTACTCAGTGCTTTTGTTAAAATTGAATTGGTTTTTCGTAAGATAGTACCTAATCTAAAATACGACGATGTTTCATTCATTTCGAACGTGAGCTCTTGGACTATACCGTGACTTTGCTCGTATTTGCAAAATTTTCTCAGTTCAATGAATTTGTATTATAAATATGGTACGGAATTGTTTTAAAGGGAAATGTTACACAGAAAGAGGGTTGAAGTTTTCTTGGTATGATGTTAAATATTATTTTAGAAATATTCTCTTTAAACTACCACTGCTAAATTATTTTCTAAAATAATGGTTGTTATAGTAACATTCAGAAAAACACTTTGTTCCATTAAGTAAACAAATGAACTTCTAAAATATGTATAAAAATGTCTTTTTTGTTACCAAAAAATGAGAGAAACTTGGTAACAACACGGGAAGTGTACGATTGTTTACGTATGCATCGTGAAATAACTTTATTTTTGTATACTCGGATTCAACACTATAGCAAATAACTAAAAAAAAAAGAATTTATAATTTACACGCTATTAAAATCCAATTGGGATAGACCAGTAAATATAACTCACGGGTTTTACATTCTAATTCGAAAGAATAGGTAATTTTAAGATACCAATTTCATTAATATTGTATTTGACCCGATAGTTTTGTTTTAATATCTTTAATTTTTTAGCAGACATTTTATGGATGACATGATTATTATAAAGGACAATGGGCAAAATGTCCCCACCCACCAACAGAAACGAAACATATCTCATTTGATAGATCTTGGCAACCTGATGATTTTTTACTATGATGACGATCGTCCTATGTATGGGGTTTTCTTGTAAAACCATTATCATATCGTATGGAATTGGTTTAAAAATGAACACATTCTCGCATTGCATGACTCTTGAAAGGTTTTTTTTATAGAAAAAATCCCATCGATTTAGCTACTAAAATAGTTATTTTGTCTGGTTTTGGGTCCTAACGAACATATAAACATGCATCCCGTGACTGTTGGAGGGTGGGGACGGGGTCCATACAAAATTGCCCATCACCCTTTGGTTTGGCATTTCCTAATAAATTACAAAAAATAAATTATAATGTAATGATAAAAAGTGATTGTAATAGTGGAATAAAGCATAATATTTCAAGCGGTTTTCGTATAATCCGTAATATACACCTAGGAGGGCTTCAAGCCAAAAACGAAAGTCAAACAAAGGTCAAATATACTTTTGGTAAAATGTCCGAAATAGATAAATATTTCAAAAACCTAATAATGCAGAACGGCTTTTAAACCCTATTCCTCGAAATGGTATTCTGATTAGAGTAATTTAGAAAATATTAACAATCCCAATTCTGTTTAAATAAAAAAATACTCAATTATAATAAAACGTAACTGAATACGAGTATATTGAAACCATAAATGGTTTGAATGTTGGCTTCAACGTTTTAATAAATCGCTTTTTCTAAGACGTCAATCCAAAGGATTATAGATTGAATTCCGCAACAGTGATATCTAATAAAAAAAACTCTTTTTCGCTAAATTCATCACTCTCTAGATATCTACATTCGGATTATTTATTATTAAAAACTACCTTATGCCATCGGGCGTTTACGCTATTTTAAATGCTGATGCCACGTGTTTCGTATAACAGAAATGAGAAAAAACGGCGAAACCACCAAACACCGTAAGGTCCTTTTTGAAGTGAACGTTCAAACTAGCATATTGCTGACGCATATTGCTACGCGTTTGTTGTAGCTCGTCTATAAAATCGTTGCCGAAAGGCTGCTACGAACGTGCTACGAGCGTGGATACCAATGGAGCGATCTATATACATATCGCGGGCTTCATAACATAGGAGCGTATCAACAAAAACTCGATTTTTCGTTTTTAATGCCATTCAATCACAAAGTAGCTTTATCATTTGGTCAATTTTTTTCATAATTTTGAATTAAGCAGATTTTGAGAAATTTACGAAAACCTTAAAGACGTATGATTGCGGATGAAAAACATGTGGTAAACGAAAGGGGCGTAACGTAGGCGTATGAACATGTTTTCCTATGAGTCGCATAATTTCGACGAAGTAAAGAGACGTATGAACTTACGGTTCACCTTTTGGAGATCTATCACTTAAAAACTCTCAAACCATATGGACGTATGCACATACGTCCGACAAAAATCAAATGTGTACATCAGAAAGCGTTAAGCTTTAAAGGCGTATGAACATACGCGAATGATAAACAATATGCTTAATAAAGTGCAGTCCTCGCTTGAAGATCACACACACCCTTAGTATAAAGCTACAAAAAACTAACTTAATACAATTCAGACCGTACCAACGACCTGCTATAAATATTAACTATTCCTACCATCATGATAATTTAGAACCAGTAAAAACTGCCCACTACTCGGTTTACATATTGATGAACATTTTAACTAAAAACTCAAATAGGAAATTAGCAGCTAAAATTATCTTGTTTCGCATAATAATATGCTCTCAGAGAAATAAAAATAAACACTGATTTAAAGACCGCAGTTTGTGCTTATCACGCCTTTGCCCAAGCTTGGCTTCAATATGGAATCATATTGTGGGGCAATAATGTTGATGTAACCGATTGATTTTTACTGCATAAGAGTACTAGCTGGTATAAATAATAATGAAAGATGCATACCAAATGTTATAAAATTAAAAATTCTGACACTAACATCCTTATACATATTAGAAACTTGCTACAAACTCTATTTATGCCACAAAAAGGGTCATTCGTTCTATTTACAACTTAAATTCCCATGACTCCTTAAAATAACTTTTTAAATAAATTACCATCTTAACAGTAGCGTCTCAATTTATTTGTGAGAATATTATTTATGTTATTCATTATTTAGTTTCTTTCACGAAAAATTCTGAAATACATAATTAAAATACTAGAAATAAAAATAAAATCGCTATCCGAAAATTCCGCGTCCGTAAAGTAAATAAATCATTTAATGGTCAATGCATTCATTTCTATATTAAATTACCTGACGTAGCTTTAAAGTTACCCTTTCCAGCATTTAAACATTAGGTACTTAAAAAAATCGTTAATGTCTTAAACGTAGGTACTATAGTAAATGTGGGGTTTTATCTTATCTATAATATAATAAAAATGAATCGCTAAATGTGTTGCTAAGCGCAAAACTCGAGAACGGCTGAACCGATTTGGCTGATTTCTTTTTTGTTGTGTTTGTCAATGTCAGGACAAGGTTTTTATGAAAGAAAATCCACCGGGAAAGTCAGGAATTTGCAGCAGGGCGAAGCCGCTGGCGGGCCGCTAGTCTATATAAATAAAAATGAATCGCTAAATGTGTTGCTAAGCGCAAAACTCGAGAACGGCTGAACTGATTTGACTGATTTATTTTTTGTTGTGTTCGTCATAGTCAGGACAAGGTTTTTATGAAAGCAAATAATTTAAAAATCCACCGGAAAAGTCAGAAATTTGCAACGGGGCGAAGCCGCCGGCGGGCCGCTAGTCTATATAATAAATATAAAGTTACTGGGAAGGATTCAAAGTGAGTCATGTCAAAAGAATAACAGGAAGATCTGAAACTATATTTTAAAAACTATACACGACGCAGAGTTATCAACAAGTTTTTTGGATTGTTGGTAATTTTGTAGCTCTGCCTACCCCACTCTGGGAATGAAGGCGTGAAGGTATTTATGTTTGTATGTATGCACACGACGCAAATTCCATAAAAGTCTGTTAAACACAAGGACTTGATGGCTATGTGTCAGGAGATGGCACAATAACAACGAGTTATCATATTTAATTTGAGAAGTTGCCAGTTTTAGGACACAATACAAGCACTACAGCTGATGAAGAAGATGAAGTGGCACTTTTTACGAGAGCATCCTATTTAAAATGTCGCCCACGAACCAAAAAATAGGTTAGGTATTCAGGACCTAAGTGCATGCTGATTTTTTATTGTTTTTTTGTGTATTTGTGTAGTTCAACTCTATATTTTTTTACGATTACACTTTTATAAAACAGTTATATAGGGATTACGCAGTTTATAGTTGTTTACACTCCTAGAAATGTTTAATTGCATTATATTCGATTATACGTTGTTAATTATTGTATAGTGGCCAATGAAAACTTTTAAAACCTTTAAATTGTTAGGATCTTCAACATAAATAAAACGGCTTACGACACTAAGTTCCTATTTTATAATGATTTTTGCTGATAGTTTGCATTCACAAGGAAATATTTTTTGTTTAGTTTTTCAAGAGGTTTAAATTATGTTTTTATGTTTTGTAAGGTTTTGTTATTAGCATTACAAGAAGTTACCTTATTATTGCTATATTTTTGATTATTTTATTTTATTTAGGTTTCAAGAAAAGTTATTTTGGTTTTATAAGTTTTAATTTTTGTTGAGACTTTTTAAAATAGAGAGTTAAGTACTTAAGTATTATGTGATTAATTAGAATTAAAATGACGCTTCAGAGACCTTATACCATTTCTTTAGATCTCTTTCTTACGCTTATAAAATTTGTATTGTTTTATTTTTGTGATATCTTTCTCTTATGGATGTTTAAATTACTTATAAGAAATACGATTAGTTATGTTTTAAAAAAAATGCTTATTCATCTTAAAATGTGATAGTGTTTTACTTTTTTTACATATTTTACTTGTTTGGATTTTATAATAATAACTACTAATGATACATACGTCTCATGTACAAACCAAAAAAAGTCAAACTATCGTCAAGCCAAATGGACTTATAGATTTTAAAAAACTCGATTAACCGGGAAGTTTTCTCTGAAAGGAACGGTCTCCTCCAGATAAATCATTACATCACAAAATCTGAATTACGATTCTGTGCATTTTAAATAGAAAAGCTGAAGTTAAAAAAATATGTGTTTTTACGCCCATAATTTGTATGACTTTTTTGAAAGAAAATAAATTAACTGTTTTTTTTTCAGTCATGCTAAAAAGACGTAATGACATAAAATAGTCTTTAGAAACAAGCTACATTAGAATAAAGCAATCTATATTCACAAAAATCATTTCCAAGGGCTACATGCAAAGTTACATTAAAATTACTTAAGCAGAAAAAAAGTTATTCAGTTTTTTGTCTCTCCTGAAAAGTAGGGGTTTTGTTGTTACGCCCCTTTGTTATGAAGCCCGCGATATTGATCGTTTTCCTCATTTTTTATTGGTGTTTGGTCAGTGTATGACGTGGTGCTTTTTTTTCTTGTATGTCAAGTCAAAAAGAGATACAGCATGCAAGTTTTGCACGATAAAGATTAACTTGCATGACAATTATATTGAATTGGGATAGACCAAAAAAAATAACTCACGATTTTTACATTCTAATTCAAAAGAATAGGTAATTTCAAGAGGCCAATTTTAATTATTTTGTATTTGACCCAATAGTTTTGTTTTAATATCTTTATTTAGTTAGCAGACATTTTATGGATGACATGATTATTTTAAATTTGGGTTGGCATTTTTTAATAAATTACAACAATTAAATGATATCTATGATATATAAAAATATGATAAAAAGTAATTATAATAGTGTAATAAAACATACCCTTTCAAGTGGTTTTCGCCTAACCCGTAAGATACACCTAGGAGGGCTCCAAGCCAAAAACGAAAGTCAAACTAAGGTCAAATATACTTTTGTCGAAATGTCCGAAAAAGATAAATATTTCAAAAACTTAATAATGCAGAACGGCTTTACAACCCTATTCCTCGAAATGGTTTTCAAATTAGAGTAATTTAAAAAATATGAACAATCCCAATTATTGAGTAGGTATATATTGTATTCCTATTTATCTATTTATTGTAGTTGTATATTGTATTATATTATAATATTGGTTTTGGGATAGTGTATTTATCTTTTTATTCATGACTGTTTATATATTAGGGTAATTATTTAACCTTTTTTTTTCACAGAGTTTATCTGGAAGAAATTCTGTAAAGGGATAAGTTCGCCTTTGTACTTGTATTTTTGTTATTATGTTGCCTACATACATACACACATATATAGTGGCAGAGACCACTTCTTTCCATTTGCTACGATCAAGACAAATTTCAAAAAAAGTGACAGCTAAGCGATGTTAGTGTAAGTTTAGAATCCTTTTAACGATTATAATCTTATTTGCTTCCAGATATCAAAAGCTCCTTTATTCCAATCCGTAAGAACCGATTTTCCTTTCATCTTGTTACTACGCTAATGGGATTTGTGTGAAGGAACCCTGAAAACAGCTTAACTGCTTGATTTCGCCGTTATTGTGCTTTAAAAGCTCAAATCTCGTTAAGCATCCGTCATATTCTGGGACACATTTGGAGGCGTACTGTTGGACACAGAAGTGGCTTATAATTTTCTTTTCCCTTAAAAGATAAAAAAAAGATACATACATACCTTCACGCCTGTAATCCCAGAGTGGGCTAGGCAGAGCTACAGAATTACAACTTTAAAAAGTTGTTGATAATTCAGTAACCACAGTTTGCACAAGTAGGCTAAGATGTTTACCAGCATATTAGTGACAGGTTGCAAGCCCATCGCCTAACAGTACTACAAGCCTATATTCCCTTAGTCGCCTATTACGACATCCACGGGAAGACATGGAGTGGCACTATTCTAACCCGGCAACCACACGGAAAAAAAAGATAAAAGATGTTTATTCAGTAAGTAGGCCGCACGGGCACTTTCACACGTCAAAAATCTACCAGCGCTTCACAAGAGACCACTGTTGAGAAGAAACGCCGCAAGAAACTCAACAGTCAGTCTTTTTTTAAATATTGCCTTCATACATAAACTCACGCCTTCATTCCCAAAGTAGGGTAGGCAGAGCTAAAGAATTACCAACAACTTTTAATACTTGTTCATAATTCTGTAACCGCACTTTGCACAATTAGGCTAAGATGTTTACCAGCGTAAATATTGCCTATATAATAATAAACTTAGCCTAGCATTATATAAAACAATGAATCTCACATAAAACAAAAAATTTAAATAGATTCATGCGCAGTTGAGCAGGAAAATGTGTCAAAACTCACAAGAAATAATTGTTATTATATTGTTATTACAATATATCAGAGAAACGTTTGTTGAACCTTTTTAAGTTGAATTTTTAAAGTATTAAGTTAGCCCATAGTTTGACTATACCTAGTATCAAGGTATTTTTTAGGTCAAAATTTTAAATATTGTTTTACCAAATTAAGTGTTAGTGACCTAACAATTTCCTTAAAACACGTTCATAATATATAATAAGTGCAAAGATTATGAAACATAGTTAACTTAGTAGATACAAAACTTGCAATGCCATTTTTATTTTTAAGTTTACTCAGTTGTTGTACTAGTCTACAAGCGATATGATATAAAAATACCGACTAACTTAACCAATAAACGAACTTCATGTGAAGTTAAAAACATTTAAAACACTAATTCTTAACGGTTGCTTCCAAGAAAAACCAAATTTTGATCAAAACAATAAATACAATTAAAAATATTTTGACGAACTTAGAAACTCCTTCTGTTTTTAAAGTCGTCTTAAAACAGTTTGCTACAAACGTATCCACTTTTCTCCCCGACAGTAGCATACGCAGCAACGCGTGAAAATGACAAGGCGTTTTACGCCATCGTAAAATATAACTTCAAAGGAATTTAAGCCTAATTAATTGCGTCCTAGTTTTCGGAGCTCCGTTCAACTTGGTTTGCGACATAGTTTGGTACTAGAAATAGTTCAAGTTTGGCGTTTACTTTTGGGACAGTTCAGACAGGAGTTTAAGTAAAGTTTTGTTTGTGACACATCTGAAAATTTTAAAAGACTATACAACGAAATAAGCAAGCCTTTTTTAATCAGTAAAACACCTTGTTTGTCTTTAACATTCATTTACAGACAAACACCGTAAGGCCCCTTTATAAAAATGTCCATATTAGTGACGCAGCCAGGGTCATTAAAATTAATAGACATTTCGTGTGCCGGGTTTAGAATGCGAGCCGTTTAGACCATTCTTATCATAGGCATGAGTAATTTAAAAACAAATTATTCTCTGTTTCCACTTGTAACTCTCGTAAAAAAAATTAACAAGTTAAAAACGAAACTAAAACGAGACAGGTCTGGAGACTTTCAGTTTACTTTCTTTGATTTTTCTACCAACAAATTTAACTACTAAGCAATTTTCAATATTTTGTACGGTGTTAGTATATGTCATTTGCACTCCTTGCAGAAATCGGCCCTTTTAACTAATAACTTTTTTCTTAGGAAGACAGAAATGTAGTTTAGTCACTTCTGTCATATGCTGATGGCTTTATAAAGCCGTATCTACAGACCATCCGGTAATATTGTTTATGTTTTTTTTAACGATATGTCATAATAAAAATAAAATGCTACGGTTATTTATATTAAAATGTATTTATATTTATTACAGTTTCAACAATTTATATCTTTCAGCCGCATCAAAACGAAGAATAAATAATAAACCTATAAATACCAACGGACAATCTCACGGAAACCTAGCCCCAAACTGACCACTAAGATTGGACTTCTAGACAACGATAAACGAATAATACGAACTTAAATAGAGAGTTTTTTTTTTTTTTTTTATGGCATAGAGAAGACAAACGAGCACACAGGCCACCTGATGGTAAGTGGAAACTGTTACCCATAGACATTCGCATTCACAAGACTGCAATGCAATCCTAAGACTGCAAATGCGTTGCCAACCCTGAGGACTAAGATGGAATGCCTCTATGCTAGTCATTTCACCGGCTGTCTTATCCCCAAACCGGAACACAACAATGCGAACATTGCTGTTTGGCGGTAGGTTAATGGATAAGATGGTGGTAGCGAACCGGACGGACCCTGCACAAGGTCCTACCACCCGCATCCAAGACTGAAGATCTAAAGGCGTACATTATTCCTACATTGTTCTCCTTTGTACACTTACAAGAACCTTTATAAAACAATTACAAAAAAACGCGCTCGTCACACAAATAGTTGCCCATTAGGCATTACGCAGAAGCAGCATATTAATTATGCCATTGACTGTTTATAATTTAGAGAGTTAATGAGTATACTCATTTACGACGCGTTTCCGTTAATTCATGTTACCTTAGTAGCATTTGCTGTAGGTATGATAGCATACAGTACTTACGCGCTAATGAGTGCGTATGTCAAGCATCTTCAGACATTATTATCTTTAAGTGTTAAGATCTCACTTAGTCAGTTAATGACGAATTAATCGTTCTTTAGCGTCATTTTTAGGGTTCCGTAGTCAAACTAAGAACCTAGTTTCGCCATGTCCGTCCTAGTTTCAGAGACTTTTAGCACTAGAAAGCTGTAAATTGGCATGAATATAGATATTAATAATCACGGCAACAAAGTGGTAAAATAAAATCTTGAAAAAAGTTTTTTTTTAGTGTATCTCCCCTACACCTAACGTGGAGATGTATTCCTTTTTTACCCCAAAGAGTGGGGGCCGTTAAATAGGTCTTTCAATAATATTGCGGGTTATTCACAACAACTTTTTGATTAAGAAATCCGTTGAATATTAACACGTTCACGGACAGTAATAAAAAACCATTTTAATTTGACCCCCGTATTTATGACGCCCATGCTATAGCCGGTTTGATACACGACTGCTATAGCATCCGCGTCCATGAACGTGTTAAGCTTTAAAGCGCTAATTTTTGTTGGAGTCAAGTGTCCCCCCCCCCCTACAGCCTAAACTACAAATACTACAAATCTGAAAAATATATTCAATAAAACGCATAATATAACGAATTTATAGTATGAATCTTCTCAAATGAACTTTTCGCTTCGAGCCCTAATCTTCCAAACAAAGGCCATTGTTTCTATTATCGCAAAACCGCTAGCTACCGAGTTAGCACGTGCTACTACAACATTGATATTGAAAAACAAACGGTATCGTCATAGTATTAAGGTTCAAATTGAATGTCACTGACATTCTAGATGTTACGTTTTGGTAGTGTAGGACGATACCGCCCCGAGGCAACACGGCAAATACCAAAACGTAACATCTAGAATGTCAGTGACATTCAATTTGAACCTTAATACTATGACGATACCGTTTGTTTTTCAATATCAATGTTGTAGTAGCACGTGCTAACTCGGTAGCTAGCGGTTTTGCGATAGTAGAAACAATGGCCTTTGTTTGGAAGATTAGGGCTCGAAGCGAAACGTTCATTTGAGAAGATTCATACTATAAAAGAAAAACTAGCACGACTAAGTAGACTTTATTAATTCTTGAGATACAGGCGACTATTAAAGTGTTTATAACTTTAAAATCACCTAAGACAGCACCAAATATCTTTAAATAGACAATAAGTCCATACTTGTTTTAATTTGAGATAGTTTTTGTGAAGTAACGGCTTCGGAACCCTACACTGACCATGGTCAGACATGCTCATGCCCGGTTTTTAATTTCAAATAAAAGACCTGCATAGAGGCACTAAGTAGAACTAAGGTTACCGACATAGCCCGAAGAATAGCTAAACTGAAGTGGCAGTGGGCGGGGCACATCGCATGCTGGACTGATGGCCGATGGGGTCAGAAGTTTCTTGAGTGGCGTCCGCGGACCGAGAGACAAGCTGTAGGTAGGCCTCCAACAAGATGGAGTGACGACCTTGTAAGGATCGCGGGAACGCGGTGGATGCAAAAAGCACGAGACCGGTCTGAGTGGAGAGCTTTGGGGGAGGCCTATGCCCAGCAGTGGATGTCTTTCGGCTGACATGATGATAGGGGTATTAACTACGGTTGACCGAGTAGGTAGTGACCCTGCTTACGAGTCTACAGTAGTCTTAGGATTGCAAATGTCTACGGGAATCAGGTGGATGCGAAAAGCACAAGACCGGTCTGAGTGAAGAGCCTTGGGGGAGGCCTATGTCCAGCTGTGGACGTCTTTCGGCTGACATGATGATGATGACGGGACCCAGGGGTGTTATTTTCTCAAAAACGCGTTCGGACGAACGAACGAGTGAGTGACGCAGCGGCGAGTTTAAGTAATCCCGTCAGAACGAACAAAACACATTGTAGCGCGCGCATTTTCAATTTGGCAACATGGCTTCTGTCGATGAGATCGCACGTATAAGGCTGCCTAATTGAGAATGCACGCGATACAATGTGTTTTGTTCGCTCTGACGGGATTATTTAAACAATCCGCTGCGACATTCACTTGTTCGTTCATCCGACCGCGTTTTTGAGAGGATCTCACTCCAGGTCCAGATCCCACTTACTATCAAGGTGGCCTGTGTGACCGTTAACCCATATGCATCTCTAACCCATGTCCCAAGCCTAGAGCTTAGCTTGGGGCTAGGTCAATTGGTGTGAAATTGGCCCTTGATATTTATTATTTATTATTATTTGTATGTCTTTACCAATCACGGGACTATGGGAGTCCCGGACCTTTAGAAGGCGTACATGGAGCCGAAGCCAACACGCAGAGGCCCTGTAGACAAGTTTAATTTAGTAAAGTGATGGGACGCCAACCGGCGATTGTCCCTGAGTTCAAACTATGGAAGTATGCTCCCACGGACAACCAATGGTTAGTGTAGGACTATTTAAGAAGGATGGAAACATTTATAATGGGCTCTATGTATGAATTGATATGGATTGGTTAACTAGGCTATTGAAGAAACTACGGCGCCTGCGGGGCCAATGCTAATTACTTTGGTTGAAATGGCAGGCGGTGACTCGCCAACTCAATGGAATGGGCCTCCTGAAATAGCAGCATATATATAGCAGCAGAGAGGTAACAGTTCCATAGGGGCTAAGGGTGGAGAGGTGCCCACTCGCCACTTATGCAACACATCCACCCTTCGAGCACATAGCTCTTGCGACTCCACTCTGACCGGCCAATAAAGGCAAGCCAGAGGTGAGGGTCTATTCCTCGTAATTATACACTCCAGCCGGCAGGTGAAGGCAAGCGTGAGGTGAGGAACAGGACCTACCCTCGGGAGCACTCAGGTCCGTGGTGTCGCCACTCACCAATTATTATTTTTATCTCATTAAATTTTTTTCTTAAGATGTACCCTACACTACTCGACAACAGCGACATCTAATCCCTCGAAAATGTCCTGATTAATGTCATCTGATACCCAATTAGTCGTATCGTTAGAGCGGGTTTTATGTGGCTTGGCCGAAAAATGTTTAGCCTTTTGTTTGTTGAAACATTATCTCCGCCGGGTCCGAACACCCTTTTATAAATAGATAAGGACTAAAGATTATCAATGTTAAACATATTACTCAATACGGTACGACTAGGTTGTTTGTTGCCTACGAAGGTAACGGCCACGGGTTTGATTTTCAATATTAGATTGGCCTTGTATGATGAGTATGATGACATAATTACTTCATAGTACAAACAGATTTAAAACTACGCCGGACGTCAGGTGGCGCCCTGTGTGATGTTTTCTAATAAGCTATAGTATTATCTTGAAATCGAAGGATGGTTGTTTCTTGTGCACATGAATAAGTACACAAGTTTTTAGGTATATGACATAACTTAATAACAATTGAACTATGAGTGAGTAATTTAACGAGTTTTGAGTTTACTACACCAAGGTTAAAGTTTATTTAACTTGGTCACATACTTGTATATACTATACATTGTGTATCCATTTGTGTGATAATTAAAATCCTTCGATATCAAAGCGATACTTTCGTTTACTTTAAAACACACTAATAGTAATGGCGACTTACGTCCAAGTCATAAAAAAATAATTAAAAAGTAAGTTTAGTATTTATGGCTGTTTAAAAATACAAATACATTGAATATTCTTGGTCATCACACAAATACTTACCTATACCGGGAAGCGAACCCGAGACCACTAGCTTCATAGAGAGTTATCATTATTATTTATTACTAACAAGTTTCAACTCACATGTACTCACTTTACACGCTTTCTCTTTTTCATGTTCACTTCAAGTTTAATTAATATTACGTAATATTTACTCTTTTTACGTTTAATTTTATTAGACCTAATATTTTACAATCGCACACTCAATTTCTATTACAAAAGGTACAAAAACAACCCTTATATTTTCCAATTTTCTCCCCCAGAGCAATCAAGTAGCCATTGTATTTACTCGTATAATTAAGTATAACACAATATTTAGTAAGCACCAAAATCTCCCTCCAAATTATCCGTATAACTAATCCTCCTATTCTTTGAGCACAAGGAGAACCACCGATTTCATTAAACCTTCTTTGGGCGTCAAAAGAAAAAGTAATAGATAAGATAAGATGGCGGCTTCATTAGCAGAGTGTTATATGTCACAGTTAAGTACACTAAGTTAAGTGTCAGCTAATAGGAGTTTGGTGGTGGCCATGAATAAGGAAAAGTCGGGACGCTTTTGACAGGTCACGTCAGTAAGATAAATAGCTAGTCACGGTCTGGCATTTTAATTTTAAGCATGACTTAACGTCCAGTTTAGGGCAGTCTAGAATTTAAAAATGTTTATTTTGTTTTAAGCGTTTGCTTAATTTGAATTCATGTTCGCTGCGGGACAAAGGTTTTGACTAAATTATGTAATGTTTTGATCAAATAGGCTTCCACTAATATATTTATTTATCTAAACAATAATAGTTAGTTAGTTAGTTTTTGGAGTTGTTGGTAATTCTGTAGCTCTGCCTATCCCACTCTGGGAATGAAGGCGTGAAGTTATGTAATGTGTATGTAATAATAGTTAGAATTGTTAAAATATTCAGTAAATAATATTATTATTATTATTGCAAACGCAAAATATGAATAAAAAACTATTTTTTTATCAAATTAAAAGACATCTGAGGCCTACCAATAAAATCACTCTAAAAACATTGTGCAAGAAAATTATACACTATTTCTACGCACGCACAAAAGAAGGAGGGTTATAAGTTTGACCGCTATGTGTTTGTGTGTGTATGTCGGTCTGTCTGTGGCACCGTAGCTCTAAAACGGGTAAACCAATTTTGATGCAGTTTTTTTTGTTTGAAAGGGTTTCTCGCGGTAGGATTCATGAAAATTGGTTAAACAGTTTAAGTTTTTTCTTAGATAGATATAATTTGTGTAAGATATTCTACAAGACTATCCCCACTTCTTAAGCATTAATGGTGGCCGTAGCTTCTCTATTCATTAGCCGCAAGACCGACGTTCAACATCGTATTACATCGAGTATACATAGAATAGCCGAGTGTGCGTTCATCACACAGTCTGTTGGGGGCTTTACTTTAATCAAGTCGCGTAAAGATACGCAAAAAATAACCATAAAATATCTCGGATTACAATAAAATATTATTTATTGCACACCTCAGAGAGTAGAATCACATAATAGCACAAAATACAAATATTTTCCACCATACAGGGTGTTCGGCACAAGGACTGTAATTTTTTTTTGGGATATTGTTGGGGTTGTTTGTTATCTTTTCGCCCTTGGATATTGGGTCATAAGTCACGGTTTTGGAGATTTGATTTTATAAATGTTCGAAATACAATCATTTAAAAAGTAAATACAATGTTGAGGTATGTACCGTAAAACCTGGTAACTATGGTCCAAAATCTTCCAACTATGGTCCAAAATTAATGACCAAAAGTACAAGTTCCCATTATCTTTAGTTAAGAAAACGTGTTGTTTTATAGACATTTCTTGTTGACTAAAGTTTTAAAATGTTAATACTTAAGTCATCTATGAGGAATTAAAGAAATTAGACTTGGACCACAGTTGAAGTACTGGACCATAGTTACCAGGTTTTACGGTATTTAATTTATTTGTAGAAATAAGTACAGTGTAAGAGCTCTTAAAACAATCTTCGGTTTTCTATATGACGTCATGTGTCACTTTAGGTCTAAAGTCAATCTGACATTCTGCAAAAATAAGGTTGAGTTTCCTATAAGTTACAAAATGCCTCGGCATCTCTAATGACATGACGACTTCAAGCATATTGTTCTTGACCTATCTGCTAATTTGGCCAATAACTAGTAGTTTTAGTTCCAAGGAGGTGTGACTGAACATTACAACTTTCTTTACCGCACTATAGTTGGATTATATATACAACGTCTTTGTGGAAAAATGTGGGCAAAGTTTCTTCAAAAGTTTTCGTCTAGCGCCACTTCACTTGAAATATTTTCCGGATATGTAATATTATACGTTTTTTTTGTTGTTCGTAATAAAATAAATAATAAATGTACGTCCGTATAGACAACGTTTTAGCTTAGTTAGTGGTGATAGCCTACGAAACTAGTAGTTCCGGGTTCGATTAGAGCAAATATTTATTAACTATTATATTAGTAACCTGTGTGGTCACCGGGTTAGAATAGTGCCACTCCATGTCTTCTCGTGGATGTCGTAAGAGGCGACTATGAGAATAATAAAGGCTTCTAGTATTCTTAGGCGATGGGCTTGCAACCTGTCACTAATACACTGGTAAACAACTTAGCCTGATTGTGCAAACCGTGGTTACAGAATTATCAAAAACTTATTTAAGAGTGCTTGGTAATTCTGTAGCTCTGCCTACCCCACTCTGGGAATGAAGGCGTGAGTATATGTATGTATGTATGTATGTATTATATTAGTCTTATTTATGTAATTACCGCGAGTAAATTTATTCTTGAAGTTTCCGTATCCGAAGCCAGCCCAACGGGATCGTAATAGTATGCCTTTTCTGTCCGTCCGTCCGTCCTAATTTTTTAAAATCTCTTTAGAGCGGAATTTTTTGAACCGTAATGGATAGCAGATTTTTCAAGTTCAGTTCAAAAAGTTAAACAATAAAGGGGTTAAGTACGAGAAACAATGCATGAAACTGCTTTTTTCATCGTATTTTTTTTGTATCGTAGAAACGGTAAGACAAAAGTCAAATGAGATGTGTGTATAATTAAAAAAAAAATAGTCAGTGTAAGTTGCTCTCCAAATATCCGAAATTGGATTCAAATGTTATAATAATAAATTGGAATATAGTAATACCTACTACCCGACTCGCACTTGACTGGAAACCCCAAACTTGGTACGCATAGAATTAGTTTCCCTCTACTCCCCCTTTTCCTTCCCGTTGGGGTTCGATTTCAAGTTACAAGTCGCTAGGTTCAATGATTCAGGGTGCGCATTGTCTGTCTGGCAGTCCGTCAGTCACAGGGCATTATGAGATTTATACATACATACCTTTACGCCTGTAATCCCAGAGTGGGCTAGGCAGAGCTACAGAATTACAACTTTAAAAAAAGTTGTTGATAATTCAGTAACCACAATTTGCACAAATAGACTAACGTCCGGTTCCTATATTCAATCCGCGGACAGATAGGCTTACTTCGGATTAAAATTTGACACATTTTGTATGGGCAAATGTCAAATTTTAACCCGAGGTAAGCCTTATCTATCCTCGGATTGAATATAGGAACCCGACATAAGATGTTTACCAGCATATTAGTGACAGGTGGTAAGCCCATCGCCTAACAGTACTACAAACCTATATTCCCTTAGTCGCCTCTTACGACATCCACAGGAAGACATGGAGTGGCACTATTCTAACCCGGCAACCACACAAAGTGAGATTTATGAGATTTATATGTATTTATACTTATTATTTAATAAGGAATTGCTTAGTTAGTTTTAGATAATAATAATAATATTATAATATTTTATACATAAAAATCTCAAAGATAAAGATAAAGATAAAGATAAAGAGACATTTATTCGCTGCAATACAAAACCACATTAGGTACATAGATACAAAAAGAACAAGACAGAGAAACAGTTGCGAAACGGTCCCAACTCAGCATTCGCTAGCCGTAAAGCCAAGAAAATAATCTAGTAGGAATTTATCTTTAACTAACTTAGCGTAGATTTTGACTATCGGTATTCATTCGGGAACTTTTAAATTTTCCAGAATTAAAAGAAACTAATGTGTTAATCCAGGGTAATAAGTAGACATCGGTTTATATGCATTTGCATATTCGCATATGCAAATGCATATAATTCTATTTTATAGCGTTTTTGCATATTTTGGTACTTTTTCATTAACAGTGCTTATTTCAGTAGTTATACGATACGTGTTAGGCGCGTTGTATTATGCCGTCGACGCCACAGGCGACAGACTGAGACACTGGAGGTTAGTGACAAATTAAATGCAGTTTTGTATAAGAACCCCGGTTTTGACGGAATAAAGAAAATTGACGCATTTATCAACGGCACCGGACAAACTCTTCCTGAAGAGATCTCTGCAGGAATGGCGCCAAATTTCAAGTTCTGTCCGGTAACGTCAGTTGACGTCGAAAGGTAATTTTCAGCCTATAAATTGATATTAAGTGACAAACGTCACAAGTTTGCCGTAGAAAACCTGGAGAAATATATTATTGTTTATTGTCACAAAAATTATAATAAATAAGTTATAAATTATAATATATGTAATCCCGTGGATGTCGTAAGAGGCGACTAAGGGAATAAAGGCTTGTAGTACTATTAGGCGATGGGCTTGCACCCTGTCACTAATACGCTGGTAAACATCTTAGCCTATTTGTGCAGAATGTGGTTACAGAATTATCAACAAGTTTTTAAAGTTGTAGATAATTCTGTAGCTCTGCCTACCCCACTCTGGGATTACAGGCGTGAAGTTATGTATGTATGTACAAGTTATATTATTATAAATTATAATATAAATAAATGTAAATTCTAATTACAAATGATTTTTTTATTGTGCATATTTTGTGCATATTTCACCCTTTTTTAATGCATATGCATGCATATATTGGCATTTTGATTGTGCATATAATCCGATGTCTAGTAATAAGCTTTCTCCATTTTAAATTTCATCCAAATCAGTTCAGCCGTGGCAGCGTAAAGGAGTAACAAACTGTCACGCAAACTTTCGCATTTATAAAAAGTTGTTGAAGGGCTTTAAACAGAAACCATTACTTACTTATAATTTCTCATGATCCCATCCCAAACGCGAACCATCTGACGAAATGTTTAGGCGCCGGCTTAAGAATATTTTGTTGGATAACCCAGTCTATTCGGTGAATGAGTATATGAAACTTGACTTATAAATAAGATTGACTTTAAATTTTTTACTTTCCTCTGTACTTTTAATATTATCGTTTAATTCTATTTCTGACGACCTCAATCTAACTGCGTATAATTTGACATGCCATGTAATTTATACTGTGTTATATTGAGTAATAAAATCTTAGTCTGAATCTGAATCTGAATCCACAATAAAATTCCAAACGTATTTTTGCACGTAAAATTTCACACCCTATAAATTACCAAACAATGATAAACAAACGTGCTGTATAAGGCGGGCGGCAGTGTTTGACCTCTAACTTCGGACTAAAGATGCAAATTACGTCTCCTCTCTAACAATAAGGCGCCTTAAGGGGTGCTCCCGTCGCTATTATATTTTGTTAAGACGTATTTCAAAATAAATTTGAGCGTTTTGCCCATTTCCAACAGCTTTAAGGGGTGTTTTTCTTTTTATTTGACAGATAAATATGGCCTTTTTTTGCGGTGATTATCGTGTTTATTTATAGAACTGCTTAAAACACCTGCTTTGTATAAAGAACTGGTTTGGTAGAACCATACTTGTTTTTACATAGGGTCGTATTGCCAACGCTATGATAGCTCTTATTTATTTGACAGTCATGGCGGCTGAATTAAAAATAGTACGATAGCATGTCAAAAGCAATATGGTTTTACCGAGTAATTAATGACTACCTGAAATATGGGAAATAGCAAGTTCTACTTATATTAAAAAAAATAAAAAAACTGCATTGTTTTTTTTTTTTAAACTCTACTACCGCGAATCTTCCTGGTCAAATATGACAAATCAATAAAGTCGAGTTTTATGATACAGACCTTTAAATTAAATAAAGACCGTAAAAAATCCCTTGCTTACTATTTTATTATATTTGACCAGTTTGATTCCCGGCTCAGGCGGGCAAATTTTAAAAATTCAAAATTTCAGTAAGTAATAATTGTTTTCAAAAATAAAATTAAATCACGTTTGCTTACAATTGGCTATTTTAAATACTTAAGGCAGTGGCCCTCTATGTGGCGTTTATTTTTTCCATGCTATATTTTTTTGACAGTTTTTGAAAATTGATAACGGCATTATGCCTTTTGACCAGAGCACCAAAGTTTTTTGTTTTCTTCGTGCGTGTGTGTGTTTAAATTATAACTTGAATAATCGTCGGACAGCCCCTTAACCGGGGAATAAAGCCCTAACTGCTACAATAAACAGAATGAACCCGGCTCTATACAGAACTTGAAACTTTTTAATTTCGCCCCCAAACTCCAGCATTGTGCTGCAAGGAGTTTGGAACATTTTCAGCCCCTTTATGTTAGAAGACTAAGTTAATTTTAAGTTTTAAGTGGAAATTGACTCATTTTTTACGTACTTCATTGCTTAAAGATATTTGCTATCAAATTGCTTATGTAAACCTTTAAACCTAAAAAAAAATAGATTGGTTATTATTTCTGGAACTACTGAAACGATTTTAAAATTAAAGTAAATTTTCAAATATTATTAACTAGCTTTTGTTTCGTCCGCGTAGATTTCGATTATAGTTATCCCCTTGGGTTTTTTTTTAATTTTCCGGGATAAAAAGTAGCCGATGTGTTAATTCAGGTTATAAGCTTCTTATCTCTATTTCAAAGGGTCTAGCAGGCTAAGGAAGGAGAAGTGGCCCCTGTGACAAATATCGGATTTTTATAATGTCATTTGTTGGCTATCTCATAATATAGAAACACCCTAACTTTCAGCCCCCTATCTTGAACCGTCACCGAGATACTGTCAAAAACGTCATTTTTTGGACACATTTTTCAAAGTCGTTTTTCTCCTGAACTATATAAGGTAGAGCAATCAAACCAAATCATAGCTACAAAGGATGGGTAGGAGTATAACTCTGATTTTTTAAAATATTTAATTCCATAAAAAAATAATGATTAAAATGTCAGAGAATTTTTTGACAGCACCTTTCAACAAGTATTTGTAAAGGTACAGCTACGGAAAAAATCACATAAACTGCTAATAGTATTAGCTAGTACCATGCGAAAATCAAAACAATATTAAGTCAATATACAAAACAATAGGAAATAATGTTCTACATAAAAGCACGGAAGGTAAAGAATAATATTTAAATGTAAAATGCCTAAGGTAATTTATTCACCAAAGCGCGTTGCAAAAACTGTCCTAAAAATATCTAAAGCTAACTGAATTTCCCTAGGCCAATTTCAGTTTCTAATACTAATTTGAAACGGGCAGTTTTGTTTCTATCACTATAACAATAACAAAAAATTGCTGATATTCATATCTTTCGGCTATGACATAACTATGCCGTTCAGTTAACGCTGAGAGAAAAGGACAGAGCTATATAACTAATAAAGCTCCCTCCTTCACGCTTGCCGTAAAATGAACTGCTGGCATAGCAATGTCATCACAATAACCCCCTGAACTAGCTAGGTAGGTAATTTTGTAATAAGATATTTAAGTTGAATATTTAAAAAAAAACATACAAAATGATTAATTTTTGTTCAAAATGTTTTGTATTACTCGCATTGCTACGCTGGTAAAATATATAAACACTAAAGTGACACAGAGCAAGGCCTAGAAAGAGCGTTATGTGTTTGGCTTGTATGTATGGATGTATGCATGTAGGTCTGAATACACAGACGTTCCTATTTCCACCAGTAACTACTCAACGGGTCAACCGATTATTATAAATAATACGTCACTAGATTCGCCTTTATGGCGCGATTGTAATTAGGTATACATATATTTTTATTTTTATTTTTTTTATGGCAAAGGAAGGCATACGAGCACACAGGCCACCTGATGGTAAGTGGGAACTGTGACCCAGATACATTCGCATTCACAAGACTGCAAATGCATTGCCAACCCTGCTGCTTGGCGGTAGGTTAATGGATAAGATGGTTGTACCAACCTGGACGGACCCTGTACAAGGTCCTCCCACAAGTAAAACAAACAAGTAATTATTAAAAAAAAAATGGTGGATTTTATGCACGTTTCACGTTTTTATACATTATATCGACGACAATATCAAACATGTTATTGGGTGTTAAAGCTTTTTTTCCTAGCCTGTTTGAGTGACCCACTGCTGGGCAAAGGCATCTGCCCTTAAGCTCCAGGAGTCCTTCTTTGGTGCCCCTTCCCGCTAATTGCTGCGGAATCCCTCCAAGTTGTTCCGCTGTCTTCGTCTAGTCAAGCTTACGTTTTGATTATTATTGAAACTAGTTGTGTGTATAAATTAAGTTGATAAAATTTACCTGTCTAAACAATCACCGAATAGCTTAAAACGTTCATTACACGTTCTTAAACATACATTATTCATTATCGTTATTATAATAGCCTCATCATACGTACCTCCGGAATATCTTAGCTCGCAGTCGTTCATTGCTGAACGCCCTTTATGATTTGGCCTGCATCTACTGACTTTCTACCACCTTTATCAGGTACAGTATATAGGGTAAAGTCACCAGTGGTCAGCCAGAGAACTGTAGTCGGCCTCTGCCTATACTTTGTATGAGTGGGAAGAGTACCAACGATATATTTCCCACTCTTCGCACTCATATAAGGTTGACGACTGCTGTCTTGCTGACCACTGGTGACTTTAACCTACACATAATACACTACTTTCTCTTACTAAAGTAATCATGAAATTTTGCTGTGATAAATAAACTGCAACTGCGAGCGAAGTAACATTTCAATAATCTCCCACGATATGAAGCTCTGGTATACCAAGTCCACAAGTCTAATGCTCCAATGGCCACACGGACCGCCCGACAGTTTAAATGCGTTTTAAAGTAAATAGTCCTTAGAATTGCTTAAACGTCGCGGTGGAGTGTGATGAATGTTCGCGAGTTTTCAGGATCATATCGTCGGTAAAACACCAAATCCGCGTAAGTAACATTATAATAACAAGCAAAATGCACCTTTTTAATAAGACAGTAAGGTTTATTTTGCTTTAGCGTAAATTTGTTACTTACGCGGTTTTGCAGTGTCACCGACGATATGGGTTCTTTTACCCCTACTATAAAGGTTTTTTTTCATGGGAAATATTAATAATATTATTAATCATCAAAAAGACTTTCCCGTGTTGTTGCCGGGTTAGAATAGTGCCACTCCATGTCATCCCGTGAATGTCGTAAGAGGCGGCTAAGGGAATAAAGGTTTAGTACTGTTAGGCGATGGGCTTGCAACCTGTCACTAATACGCTGGTAAACATCTTAGCCTATTTGCGCAAAATGTGGTCACTGAACTATCAATAAGTTTTTAAAGTTGTAGGTATCTCTGTAGCTCTGCCTACCCCTCTCTTGGATTACAGGGGTGAAAGGTATGTATGTATTTACATACATACATTAAATGTATGTAAATACATACATACCTTCACCCCTGTAATCCAATTTAGTATCAAAATTGTATTTAGTATCAAAAAGACCTCAAGTTCAATCATCATCGTGATAATTGCGTCGCACACGTCCTGCATGGGTCAAATGTCAATGTCCAGGTGTTTCAGCCAGTTTGCTGCAGATGAAAAAAATGTATGCAGCTCCTCCATGCCACCGGGAAAACCGCGTAGTGGGCAATTATTTACCACGTGGGTGGGAGGGGATTAGCTGGATAGAAAAGAAGACGAATGAGGAAGTACTAGGCATAGTGAAGGAAAAGAGAAGCCTATCGCAGACAATAGGTAATAGACGAGGAAAGATGTTTGGTCACCTGTTACGACACGACGGGTACATTAAAATGATGATTGAAGGAAAAATAGAAGGAAAAAGGAAGGAGGGAGACCAAGAAGAACTTACCTAGACCAATTAAAAGAAAAAGTAGAAGTCGTGACGTATCAGTGTGTTAATGTTAAAGAGAAGGCTTGGAACAGACAAGAATGAAAATTAATCCACCGATAAGAGCATAACTCTTAAGTAAATGATGATAGGAGAGGGTCTGGTCAGGTATCTTGTATTACAGATGGGCCCTTTCGAATACACTTCCTTTAGGATCTTTTGTACAATTACCCTATTACTCAGCTGTTCGTTTGTGCAGGTTTCCTCACGATGTTTTTCCTTCACCGTAAGAGCATCGAGTAATGCACGCAAGTTAGAAAATCTCATTGGTACATGGTGACCGCGGGGGTTCGAACTCGGTACCTTGCGATCACGGGTTGACCCCCTAAATCATTAGCCCACCGACGCTCTGTCGCGTAGAGCGTCTGGTCAGGTGCTTCGCAGTCGCATTGAGGTGACTTCCTCAATCCACACTTTTGTAAGAGATAGTTGGTTTGTGAAGAAGATCGACCGATGTAAGTGGAGTACAATAATTACGGTAAACGCCACTCTTGTCTCAATGCGCATCACCTCAATGCCTTTTTGTAGCATAAGCCGCGAAGTTAGTATGTGGTTTGTGCGTTCCTTTGATTTTGAAGCGTTTTGTATCTAATACTTACTTGTGGGAGGACCTTGTGCAGGGTCCGTCCGGGTTGGTACCACTATCTTATCCATTAACCTACCGCCAAGCAGCAGTGTTCGCATTGTTGTGTTCCGGTTTGGGGATAAGACAGCCGGTGAAATTACTAGCATAGAGGCATTCCATCTTCGTCCTCAGGGTTGGCAACGCATTTGCAGTCTTCGGATTGCGGTCTTGTGAATGCGAATGTCTATGGGTCACAGTTTCCACTTACCATCAGGTGGCCTGTGTGCTCGTTTGCCTTCCTATGATATAAAAAAAAAAAAAAAAACCTTGCAATAAAGCTTCTTGACTGACTGATACGTGATCACGTACAATCTGCACGACATCTTTATACTTATAGTGATAATGGGTTCAATTTGCCTACAAGTGAACATCAAAAACTAAGGCCAAGTTCCCGCACTTAATTTGCTTAACTTAAAAACAAAACTACAGGAATACAAAAGCCTGGGTAAGTATTTTGAGAGATCTGAGGGCTAGGGTTAAGATACCTGCAGGAAAAATTACATCCAGTTTGATGGATTTAGGATCAACGTTCTCATACATTTGTAAAGACCTACAATGAACTTTGATCAACATAAATAAATATTGGACTTTTATATGCAGTGGTCTCTGCCTACCCCTCCGGGAAACAGGCGTGATTTAATGTATGTATGGTCCTAATAAATTACAATTTCGAATAGGATTAAAATAGTAGTGGTAGTTTTGGTGGCAACTCTGCATTTGGCACCCACAGACTCGGTTCCCCGTACGTGACCGTCGTACCAAGCCGACTGTATTGCATGCTTCAGATATCTAGAACTGATATTAAATAAATATTTATGGCACGACAGTGATTTATACTAGACGGAAACCCGCTAGTTTTTAGCAACGGGGATGTTAAAGTTAAAACTTGGGTTTTCAAGCTCGTAATGTTTGGATGCTTTCTGGGTGCAATTTTATTGAAAAATATTTAGCGAACCGGAATTTGGGCAGTAATACCTATTAGGTTTTTAACTCCCTGTGTGCCTGTGTGATCTGTGGCATCGTAGGTCCGAATTTGATGGTTCTTACTAGGATGAATGAATATCGGTTATGCCATTTAAAAGATAACCAGCTCTGGATGATGGTTTCACCACTATACCGGGAATTTTTATCTACAGTAGAACCCGCTTAATACGATTTCCCGCATAATACGCCATTTTCTGCCGGTCCCTGCAACTTAAGGCCTGTTTTCACAACATTTTTTCACGGTTAATACGACTCGCGTCCCGCTTAATACGTCTGCTAAAGTGCAGGTTCCACCCAAATCGCAACCCTAAGTGATGATGAAGACGCACACGAACAGGAGGAAACGCCTCCAATTTTGTCAAATGCTCAGGCGTTGTCAGTTGTAGCAGATTTTAAGACGCTATGGTATCGTCTATGGGTAATAGCGAAGAAGCGATACATAAATTAAATTATATTAGAAATCTTGTTATAAAAAATGCATCCAAATCGTTACGTCAATGTAAAATAAATAATTACTTTAAGTAAAACAATTGTTAATAATATACTTTTACATAAACATAATTATTGCAACATAATATGCCATTATGACAAGCTGTTAACAACTATGTAAGGAAAAAGTGTACTTGACCAAAAAAATCTTCAGATTATTTTTTAACGTTCGTCATATTATACCTATAATATAAGTGGATCGTCAGTAAAAAAAAGGAAACAAAAAAATTACATAAGAGTTCAAACTTAATTCAGTATGAGGATGGTTCGCGAGTTTGTTAAACAGAAAATTCATTAAGGATGTAAAAATATTAGTCATCAAAGATTTAAATCAAAATCAAAATCTTTATTGCATATCACATTACATTATAATATGAGGTGGAAAATAAACAATAGGTCCATGTAACGCCCTGCAAGGGCACAGCAATTTTAGAGGGCTAACTAGGTATTTTAATACAGATAACTTAATACTAAATGACTCTAGGATAAGATTCCAAGATAAAATTCTCTGTATTGCACATTTAGGTTACCAATAATTATTATTTATCAACTAGGGCTAGGGTTGATAAAATATAAATTAAATAAATAAATATCAGGGGACAATGTCACACCAATTGAACTAGTCCCAATTCAAGCTCTAGGCTTGTATTATGGGTACTAGACAACGATATAAATACTTATATCGAGAAATATATACTTAAATACTTAGTAAACATCCATGACTCAGGAACATAATATTCGCGCTCATCACACAAATATCTGCCCTTACCGGGATTTGAACCCAGGACCGCTAGCTTCGTAGGCAGGGTAATATACAATGCTTCATAAGATTCAAATGATAATGACTCTTCAAATCAATCTTGTTAATTATTATGATTTCGATTGCTCAAAATACTTCGCAAGAAACGTTATCAAAGCGTCAAAATTGTACAAATTAGTAACGATATGAGGAGAAATTAATTTACGATTTTCAGGGTACGATTATTCATGGCTAAAGGAATCCAATTAAAACCGTTTATTACAAATTCTTGGAACTGTACTGTATTTAATTTAAGCTACATAAATTCTGAGAAAAGAAAGTACGTTTATTAAAAAAAAAAAAAAACTAAAATACTACAAAACGACTAAAACGACTAACATACATTCTTAATTTTCTACGGATACTATTTTGTATTAGAGGATTGTGATCCTTAAATCACATAACAAAATTATACAAAATTAGTTCCGAACGGTGAAAACTCTCACCCCCAAAATGAAGTCCGATTTCCACGACTTTTGAATATGTTGTAGTTATTTTACTAAACTCGGTTAGTACATCTCCGTTTTTTTTTGTTTCTTTCCAAGAAATACGTTCTTGGAAACGCAAATGTACAGACCGTTTTTTTAAATAATCATCATCATCAAGCAACTTTCGCCTACTGCTGTATCCCTACGTCTCTCCCATGGGACGCCACTGTCCTTGGTCTTGAGTTTTTTGTGTCCAACAGCTTTTATATCTACAACATACCTATTAAAAAAAAAAAAAAACCTGTTGCCGTCGAGACCCTTGGTCCGCGGGGACCCGGTGCTATTAGCCTTTTTAAGGACATTTCAAAAAGGCTACTAGAAACAACCGGAGACCACGGAGCTGGCAGCTTCCTCGGGCAGCGCATCAGCATTGCTGTTCAACGAGGAAATGCTGCCAGCATCTGTGGTACTTAGCCACCGGGGCCCTCTCTTTTTCAGTTTTTATTTAGTTTCAATTTATTCGTATTTGGCTTAGTTAGGTTTACTTTTGCTTTTTTATTTGCATAGTTTTAATTTATAAATTTTACTTTGTATTGTATTATTGTTAATATTTCAATGTATCAATAAAAATAAACATTATTAAATTTAAAAATCCAAAAAATTGGACTTAGTTTAAGGCAAAAGAAGGGTTAAAAAGCCGAGCTAGTATTTCTTAGAGCTACTTGCACCAGATTCACACTTAAAAAGTCATTGTAACTCGAATTAGTGTCTTAACCCTTAATTTTTGGTGCAAGTGGCCCTTAGACAGTCAAATATATTTTCCTAAAGCTAAGAACTATCCGAACTAAACCAAAAAATACTTGCATAAAAACGTGTAGAGTCCATTGGCTTTTCGTATATTTATTGCCAAATTTAAGTTTCCCGACGTGGTCCCCCCACACCGCTTTTCAGTAGACAGACTTTCCCGTCACGTATTTGCAACGTAGGTGCCTACGCCTGCTTCCATAAAGAAAGGCCATAATGTGTATTAGTACCGGTGTTTAACAAACAACCTTATTTATAGTCTGAGAGAAAGGGATTTAGGTTGGATTTAAAATGTAGATGGGACTTTTTGATTCGGAATGCTGGTTGTCACATGCGTTTCAGCCTCGACAACTGATTTAAGTGGCCACTTGTGTTATGAATGAATCAACTGTATTTTGCACATTAAGGATTAACCTGTTTTTACGACACTTTTGAACCAGATAGTCAGTTTTTTAATAACTAGGTTGATTAATATAAATGCGAATGAGTTGTCCAAAGTAAATCGTTTTTGTGAAATAATATATTTTACTCAGGGACACAAACCACTATTTTTTCAAAAGGAGTCATAATTATACACTTACCTATTCGTTTTCCAAACTTTCGGTTTTCTCAATCCCTCAATGGTTAATTCTCTCTTGTACATTCTTTTTTTAGGGTTCCGTATTGAAACTATGAACCCTTATAGTTTCGCCGTGTCCGTCCGTCCGTCCGTCCGCAGCCTAGCTCAGAGACTCTTAGTACTAGAAAGCTGTCATTTGGCATGATTATTAACTATATACTCGTACGTATTAGTCACACACGTGAACAAAGCAGTAAAATAAAATCTTGAAATCCTATGCCAGTTTAGCAGTTAAGTAATATATTTCTATATTAAAATAAATCGATCGATTTCAAGATTTTAATATCGAACAACCAACCGATTGAGATCCTTTCCGCAATTGGAATTGAAAAGACTAAATTTGCTTATGATACACAAAAAAGATTAAAGATGAATTGCGACTCTTTAAAATAGCCAGTAATATTCAAAATAACGGAGCGGCGAAAAGCGGGCTAGTTTTAAATCCGGATGTATTTTTAAAACAAACCCATCCGAGTTGGTCTGCTCATGACTTATAAAAATAGTTTGTCTCTTTTTCAGCGATACATTCCAACTAGCAATGAAATCTCAATGTTTCAGAGCATTTATGTGTTCTTTGTGCATACATAAATTCAGAATATTTTAAAAAGTAACTGAGACTTTGTCATTTAAAACATTTTTTCAATTACATACATTACATCACGTCTGTTTGCCAGAGGGGTAGGCAGAGATCACTTCTTTCCACTGGCTGCGAACTTGACAATTTTTTTTCGCTCCTTCCACATTCATACATCATTCATTTTTGCAATTTATTTGTAATAGCAGTTTCGTTACTACCAAAGTCATAAAAAACGGATTTCTTAAATGATTACTTTGTGTCCTCCTATCCGTCTATCTGTCAAGATCATTTTCCCGGCCTAAAGCTATTCAAGTGAAATTTTGAAATAATTGAAGTATTTATTTAATTTTGTCCGCGCAAGGTCTGATCATTAGAAATACAAAATTGATTATTTATTCACCAATAGAATGGACTGACCAAAAACAAATTGCTTTAACATACCATGTGAGAGAGAGAGAGATCAAGATTGAAAACTCTCGGTATGCAGCATTTTAATTAAACACAAAGTAAAACACACTGTCCTCTCCATTTATTCCAAAAAGGAATTAAGATAAACATTTAAAATATTACACTGACTAGAAAATAATCCGCAAATTTCAGGAAAAATAAAGAGTCGTGCTAATATTTTAATTATGTAGGAAAATTACACTACCGTAAAATGTGCCAACTTTGCTCCCCCATGGGTAACTATGTTCCATAGTGACTATTTATTTTGTTACTTATAAACATACATCGTTATCGTGGGAGCAAAAACAAATCTATTAAAGAACAGATATAACAGATGGTCGGTTCAGTATAAACGGAATATTCTGCCTATACACTCTAAGCCTCTAAGAAGTTCTTCATATCTTGCACGAAATTTTCACTGGAAACAGTTAATTACACTTGTCTTACAATTTGTAAACACTTTCATAAGTCAACGTGTCAGCTTTAATAAAATAATATAAAAGTCAAATATTTTGGTCCAGAACAAGTTTAATTTCTTTAAATATATTTCATATTTAATTTAGATATATTTTTGTATCTTTTTGTACATATCAAATCAATCAAGAATGACAAATATCTAAAGTAGCAGGAAAAGTGACTAAAGAGGTTGAGGTTAGGATTGCGTATCTAATCTCTTTAAATATGTACTACTAATCAAGTCAGATACGGAGGTAAGGCATTTGAAAAAATATGATACATTTTGAACTCGTAGGTATAAACGTTTCTCGATACGAGTGTCACTTCTGTTATTGCCTATTTGTCATAATCTTTGACTACTGTCAAATCGTTTTTGCTCCCGCGATAACGATGTATGCTTATAAATTAAGGTCGATGCCAAATTTTCTAAAAATAATCGATGTATACATTTAGCCACGCAGTGAATGGAAGCAATAGAATGATTTCCAATACAAATTACCTCAATATAAATATGAAGTATAATCAACTCCACCTTTTAGTTCTATCTCTCTACCTTTAAGGTCTATTTTTAAGGATAAAAAGTATCAACGATGATATTTGAGGTGACCGTGAATGCAACATACAAACAACCAAACTTTTATATTTATACCATTACCATTTACTAAGAATAACACCATAAACAATATACAATTCTACTAACAAGTCTGCACCGCCAGATTAATTTCCTTGAAATACAACCAGCTTCCTAGGAGACAAGGTTTACCTTACGGGGATTATGTAAAGTCGTTGTCCAAACTGCACTGCCACTACAAGATTCCTGGGACAGTGCAAGCCGGAGGTGCATAAACAGCGCCTGTACTATTATTAGGACACCTATAACGTAGAAACCTGGACAATGATATAATGTTTTGTTAACGAATGAGCATTCAATTATCTACGTTTGGAATTGAGTGAGATTCCGCTAAATAAGAAGTTATTTATTTATTCATTTCAAATAACCCGGAAAAGTGACTGAAAAGCTGTGTGGAAATCGGTTGTCATGGTATGGGCATGTGATGCGGAGGAATGAGGAAAATATCGTCAGGAAAGTTTTGAGTAGGAATGTGGATGGCTATACGAGTAGGGGAAAACCTAAAAATCGATGGATGTACTGCGTGAAAGATGATATAGCTAGAAAGGGAGTGAATACCGAAATTACGAGTAATAGATAAGTATGGAAGAAAAATACATGTTGCGCCGACCCCAAATAAGTTGGGAAAAGGGCAGGAGAATTATGAACCTGGAAAAAATAAGGAAATCAGACCGAATTATTGATTTGTATAGATTTGTAGATAAATATTGCAGAAGTGACTAAGGGATATTTTGAATGATTTTCAAAATACAAGCAAACAAAGTGAATAATATACATTTCCTCCCTTTCCCCACCGCCTGCTCGTCTCCCACCTTCGGGAACTTTATTATGTTCATCTGGACACCTCAACGAATACATACACATACATTCATACCTTCACGCCTTCATTCCCAGAGTGGGGTAGGCAGAGCTACAGAATTACCAACAACTCCAAAAACTTGTTGATAACTCTGTAACCACAATTTGCACAATTAGGCTAAGATGAATAACTGTACCAATTTTTAAAACTACACGAATTATTCGGTCTTATCGACGATTTCTGAGCTAATTTAGGGTAAAGTCACCAGTGGTCAGCCAGAGACCAGTAGTCGACCTTGTATGCGCGCGAAGAGTGGGAAATATATATTTCGTACTCTTCACACTCATATAAAGTATAGGCAGAGGCCGACTACAGGTTTCTGGCTGACTACTGGTGACTTTACCCTA
The DNA here is from genome assembly GCA_927399475.2 of Acleris emargana. Classification (NCBI taxonomy): domain Eukaryota; kingdom Metazoa; phylum Arthropoda; class Insecta; order Lepidoptera; family Tortricidae; genus Acleris; species Acleris emargana. The sequence goes on from OV656858.1 coordinate 6,854,289, forward strand.
CTTATGCTGTAGAGTTAAACAAATTGAGTATTTTCTTTTGCGTTTTCCAACCATATTATCTTAAATACGGAGCCCTTGGTGCGCAAGTCTGACTCGCACTTGACCGGTTCTTTTTGTTCCTGGCAACATTTCAACTTTATTTTTAACTTAAGATAAGTAGCATTATTATCTGAATCGCTTTTACACCTTTTTACTTCCAATGATCTCTTCTTTATTGCTTTTTCAGAAATCATAGTCTGTTATCATAATCATTCCTCCTATAATCATTCGCACCTCCTCTAAAAAACTGTCATAACACAAAAAAAGAGATTTTGAGAAAATTGCATTTAAAGTTTTTATTTTTCTTCTTCGTTTAACTGTGAATGTGTATTAATAGTTTATACTATTTTTATTTTTCAAACTACTGTAAAATGTACTTAACTATAATGGTAGTTAAATAAAAATTGTGTTGTCATTCATTATCATTTTTATTTTTATTATTAATTAAAAACAGTCTGAAAATGATATGTCTGTATATTGCAATAGGCACGAACAAAAGTAGTGTTTGACAGTACAAAAAAATGTCATAACCTTTGATATGACTCTTATTTACATTCAGTATCAGAAAAAAAACGTTATATAAAAGAGTCATATTTTATGTTACGACTGTTATGTACAAATAAAGTATGTGATACAGTGGGTGAACTTAACTGCAATAAAGTCGCATAATAGCTTATGCCGGTTTTCACCCGCACCGCACGCGTGCGCCTGCGGCAAACACTGTTAGGGCACTGTTGTAGATTGGCGGCGTGTCAATGTCGCTCCGGATTAAACAGACACTTGTGTCCTCTAACCGCGATTTTTTGAGTTAAGAATATGGCGTTTTTGTAGATAATAAAGAAAAAAGAGTGGATTTTTTTTGTATCATTGGTTAAAATTTGCAATTTTTTGTGTTATGACAGTTTTTTAGAGGAGGTGCGATATCATGATGGGTCCTTATATGGAATACGGCTTAAACGCTAATGAGTTCAGGAATCCCATTAATTATTTCTGCGTGAATCAATATTAGCGACCCTTTGCAGTCTCCCAAAGATATAAGAGGCCATTAAAAATTAACCCCTGGGATCTTCGGCGACAGGGCAGAAAACGCTACCCTTGTTAGTGTCATCCCCCAAATACGGATAATCCGGATATCGACAAGCATTGAACCGGTTAATATGGGATCCACCGGATATGAAATTGACGAGGAGTGAAGTTGGTGCCATTGTTTAGAAGAACGTTTGGGCTTGAATGTGGGGTGAGTTTTGGCAAAGGATGTTAGACCTTATCCGATTAATCCAGGATGCCGGCTTATGCTTTGTGATAAAGGAAAGGTCTTTTAGGCATTTATTTTTTCCATCAAGTTATAGGGTAAAGCCACCAGTGGTCAAGCCAGAGACTAGTAGTCGGCCATATATGAGTGGAAGAGTGGGAAATATATCTTTCGTACTCTTCCAACTCATACAAAGTATAGGCAGAGGCCGACTACAGGTCTCTAGCTGAACACTGATGACTTTACCCTAAATGGTAGTGCTATCGCTCGCAGTATAGACGCTTGATGAGATCGAAGAATTCGCGAGTGGCATCAGCATACTGGAAGACGCAGTACGGGTAGACCTCCAACAAAAAAAAATTAACCGAAGTAGCTGCAACGGAAAACCAGTGCTGAATTTAATGCCAGCATTACAATAACTTGGGACCATTTATTGGCTTCTTTCTTTTTGTATGTATAAATCTGTTCTTTGTTATATTAAAGAGCTTTGGTAGCTGTGTAACTCGCAATCATGCAAAACACTGACTTAAAGCTTTTGGTACATCGTAATGTCAACATGACCATTGGTCTTATTTACTTGACAGTAATGGCGGCCAACTTAAATACAAAACGATAATATGTGAAATATAGTTTTACTAATAAGAATAGAGCCCCGGTTCAGTAAAATAACATAAGAGAACCTTACGTGATTTGTGTATGTGTATTTATGACCCAATTCGTCTTGTGTCCCTATGACGAGGCTTATGGATGTCAGATAGACGCTTTTCTGCAATAACTGGACCTGCCAATACTGGGATTAAGGCAAAAGCGTAAATAAAACATAACAAGAAAAAGCTTTTTCTTGATAAATAAAAAAATGCTTCATCAATAGCAACAAAAAGTAAGATTTAAAAAACCCGACTGTAGACTTTAGATCGTTATAAATCATAAATGGTCGTTTGAAATGAAAAATTATTAAAAAAACCTGATTTTTAAATACCTATTCAATGATACCCCATTTGTCTACTTGTTTTACAATATGGTTTTATTTTATGGCATGGGAAGGCAAACGAGTACACAGGCCACCTGATGGTAAGTGGAAACTGTGACCCATAGACATTGGCATTCACAAGACTGCAAATGCGTTGCCAACCCTGAGGACTAAGATGGAATGCCTCTATGCTAGTCATTTCACCTGCAGCTGTCTTATCCCCAAACCGGAACACAACAATGCTAACACTGCTGCTTGGCGGTAGGTTAATGGATAAGATGGTGGTACCAACCCGGACGAACCCTGCACAAGGTCCTCCCACAAGTAAAACCATGGTGTCTAGTTACCGACATATCGAGTTTTAATTACTGTCAAATCTTTAGTGACCCTCACCACGCATTTAGTTTATAAAATGCCACAAAAGAACAAACAAACATCTATGGACTGGTAAACACAATACCCTTCTCCTTCGGCAATCGGGGGAAAAGGAGTGATATTTGTTTGAAGCAGTATCTCTTGTGCGTTTGTCTGACTGTTACTTCTTTGAGCTCCAACGAGAACCCAATTACATTATACATTGCTGCATATAAATTAATTGCGCTCTTTGTATTAGAGTTATTCACGAAATTCCACATTTACATGACTAGTAGAGCCGTAACTAAGGTCAGGACTTTTGGTAGCATAGCGTGGTCCTAGAATCCATGGAGTCGTTATTTTCTAATTATTATAAATATACCACTTTGATTTTGGTCTTCAGTATGTCATATTACAAAATAAACAAAATATTTTTTTAGTTTGATTTATCCATACAGACCTATTATTTGATTATTTGTTTGGTCGAAAAAAAATCAGTCTCTTTACCAAAATTCATTTACTCGTAAACTGGTTTAGTGATTTAACGAATGAATGCATTTTGAAATAAGTATTACTTATTGTGGCAATTGCCTAGGGTCAAAATCAAGGTGGTATGTTTATAATTATTGTGAAATAGCGACTCCAAAGATTCTAGAACCACGGTATGCTACCAAAAGTCCTAAGCCTAGCCATAACCTTCTTCTAGTTTAAACGTTGGCTCGTATTCTATTTACACAATGTATAATTAAGCCGCAAAATACTGAACAGATACCAGGTTGATTGAAATTTTAACAAGTCAATTAATGACGACAGTGCATTTTGTAATAATATGAAGATAAATTGACCATTTATTACATTTAATTATTATTAATACATGTTTAATTTGTCGGTTACACGGTTATTTACCTTAATGAAAGCAATTAAAAAGTAATTAATGGCGTTAATTCTTTATAAATAATAAATTCAACTTACGTAACGTTACGTTACGTAATGGGTATGAAATTTATTTATTTAGCAGACATTTTATGGATGACATGATTATTTTAAATTTTGGTTTTCTAATAAATTACAACAATTAAATGATATCTAATGGTAAAAAATCGTTGTTATAGTGTATTAAAACATATAATTTTAAGCGGTTTTCGCCTAACCCGTAAGATACACCTTCAAGCCAAAAACTAAAGTCAAATAAAGATTAAATATACTTTTGTTGAAATAGCCGAAATAGATAAATATTTCAAAATATAAATGATGCAGATCGGCTTTAAAACCCTAGTCCTCGAAATTGTTTACGAATTACAGTAATTGTTAAAATATGAACCATCCCAATTGCTATTTCGATATTTTCTTATTTATTTTATATGTAAATAGTCATTAATGTTAGTACTTGTTAATTTGGTTACTTAAGATTTTGTTACCGTTTCTTGTCACGACAGTACTCCCGCGCATCGATAGATATTCGTGCTTTTACAATTAAATATTAATAACTGTTCGATTATATTTAAATTATTGAATGTTAAAATAGAGTGATTTATTATACGTTATTTGTAATTAAATACGATTTCAATTATTATGAGTGAACGGTGAACCGTTCGTTTGACGATACTATATTACTTAACCTGTTAAGTATACTCTCGTTTGTGAACTAAGCTGATGGAGTTGCGGAACATTTTATTTTTTTATGATATAGGAGGCAAACGAGCAGACGGATCGCCTGATAGCAAGTGATTACCGTCACCCATAGACACCTGTAGCACCAGACGAGTCTCAGGGGCGTTGTGCGGTGCGTACCGCAGGCGACAGACCATTCCACAGTTTTGTTGTGCGAGGCAGGAAATTCCGGCTGAAACGCACAGTAGTGGACTGCCTACCATCTAAATGATGGTGGTGGAAATTCTGTCGCGTAGGACGAAGGTGGAAGGAAGCGGCAGGAATTAATCCGAACAGCTCCTCGGAGCACTCCCCGTTGTACAAGCGATAGAGAATACAGAGTGAGGCTACATCTCTACGCAGCGCCAAGGAGTCAAGCCGATCAGAAGCACTAACTAAAATGTTCTAGCCAATTCTTGCTTGCTGGTGTAACACTGTCCAAAAACGTTCAAATATACGGTGTGAACGTGAAGTTTGTATTCGTTAAACCCTTGAGTTCCATCCTGACCCAATTGGGGTCGTAATTATTTATAATATTTGTACAAAGTCAATCCGAACGAACGAGTCATAGTTAATCCGAATGCCAGAGCAGTACAATATTATAACAATACCTAGAATACTTCAAAGCCGGCTGCGACAGCATAATACGGTCGTAATTATATTTGAATCGTGTTGTTTGGAGTGCCGTGATTGGCGTAACCGAATTAAAGAGGATTGACAGGCTGGGGAAATGGTTACCTTACAAAATAGGCAAGGAACAGCAGAAGTGCTTTCAGGAAACCCCTTTGAACAAAGAAGGAAATTAAGATTACAAGACGGGTTCTTACGGCGGTTGGGGAGTTATAGATATTTTGATTAAAGGCAGTACAACCCCGTTTTGTTATTTTAGTTACGCGAATAATAACTTAACTAAGAAGAGTTTGCATTAACTGAGATGTAAGAAAGAAGACAGGAATTATATTAGGGTCCATATTGGCTCACGCATAAATTTGTAGTCCTAACGTATTGTTATTCATAATCATCGCAAGTCATAAAATGCTTTTTACTGAAACGATTTTTATTAAGTTTCTCATAAATAAGCCTAAACTGACATAACCTCGTTTACCACCTAGATATTTCAAAGATTCTGAAATGAAAACCGTTTCAGCAAAAACACTGTAATACAGTGTTTTTGCTGATACTATGACTTGCGATGATAATGACAATACATTAGGACTAAAAATAATTATGTGAAACAAAGCGCTCGCATTTTATTAATGTACTTACGTAGTTAATAAGATTTCGAGCTGAAGCTTAAGCTCTGTCAAAATTTATAAATACAAATTTAGCTTTTTTTTTATAACATGTGAAGGCAAACGAGCACACAGGCCACCTGATGGTAAGTGGAAACTGTGACCCATAGACATTCGCATTCACAAGTCTGCAAATGCGTTGCCAACCCTGAGGACTAAGATGGAATACCTCTATGCTAGTCATTTCACCGGCTGTCTTATCCCCAAACCGGAACACAACGATGCGAACACTGCTGCTTGGCGGTAGGTTAATGGATAAGATGGTGGTACCGACCCGGACGGACCCTGCACAAGGTCCTCCCACAGGTAAGTAAGTAAGCTCTGGGTGATAACGTTTTTCACCCCCTAATTCAAGTGTGATTTTCACAATTTAAGAATATTTTGCAGTTTTACATTTTTAATTTCACTTGTCTATTTTCATAAAGTATTTTTACCTGATATTTACAACGTGTTAAAAAATCGAACAAGGTATTTATTGGAATTTTTAGCTTTATGTAAATCCTCTTAAAAACTAAAACTTAACGCAACATCCGAGAGTGGACTGGAACAGCGAGCGCATCTGAACTGTTTCGACTCGCTAAGGACAGACAACAATTCCAGAAGTCAGTAGCCAACCTTCACTAGTTGGAGAGGCACTTGAAGAAGAGAAGAAGAAGAAGCCGGCGTTAGCAATCCAGACCCTAGATCCTACTGCTATTTTAAACTTCACACACAAACCTCATAAGAGACTTTCCTACTGCGCCTGAGTTCACTACATCACTTACCTATTAGAAATTCAGGGTTAGGTCAGTAACTCGCTCAAAACATTTCAATCAAACATTCAAGTTTCCCAAACCACATAGATAGGTCCAAATTGTTTCTACCCACCTAACTAATTTAAGTAGCTCTGAAGTTTGTCGAATACCCATTCGACAAAATATATATAACGTTCAACATAGTTTTGTTATAGTTTTAGTTGTGACGACATAGTCTTCGAGGGTTGGCTTAGAGTTCTATATATTGAACTCTAAGGCGACCTTTCCTCAGTTGATTTTGGTTTAATTGAAGACGCGTTAGCCTAGGTTGTAGTCGTGACTACGATGGTATCGGTCCCGGGTTCGATTTCCGGTATGGGCAAATACTTGCGTGATGCGCATGAAAATATATCATATAAATATTTGTTTCTGAGTCTTGGATATTTTTTCTCTGTATTTAAACATATATGTCTCGATATAAGTATTTATATCACTGTCTAGTACCCATAGTACAAGCTTGAAACTTAGTTTAGGACTAGGTCAATTGGTGTGAAATTGTCCTCTCATATATATTTGTATTTAAATTGTATTTCCTTTACGCACGCACGCACATAAATAAATAAAAATAAACAGGTCAATCTTTCTGGTATTTATTTCTAAATGACAGAGATAACCGCATCAAAATCCGTTGCATAGTTTATTAAAAATAAGCGGCCAAACAGACAGACATGGATAGTGACTTTGTGATATACTAGGTATTTAAAGACACCATCTTGAAAAAGCCCTTAGGTTAGTGATATATGCATATATGCATTGAATAGAAATCGGAATACGCTGAAAGCGTATTAACTAAAGTGAAGTGTATGTATACGCCTTTAATGGACGGTGTACCTAAAACTAAAGTTCTAGCAATAGCTTATAGGATTTATAAAACTGTTCTGTGCCTTAAACTTAAGGCTGGGTTGCGCGACGCATCCGGCTCGAGGCGAGAAAGACTAATATTTGAAGTTTTACACTGGGTTTTATTGTGTTTTGGGCTTTAAATGAAAAACACATCAGTTGCGCAAGATATTAACGAGTTTATGTTTAAGAAACCACAGATAATTATAATCGCAACATTAAGAATGCCTTCCGAAAATAATTTAATAACCAGCGGTGTACTATGAGCCCATTGGAACCCTGACCCACCATAGAACGGTGTCACAGTGACATTATAAAACAATTTGGTCGACACTTCTTACGGCTTGAATCATAACGTCTCTGTGACACGGTTCTATGGTGGGTCAAGGTTCCATTGGGCTGATAGTACAGTCAGCTGCAGAGAAAAGGATACCCCCCCTCCTGGTAAGGATCGTTTTTTTTTCAAAAACCTGTTGTTCAATTTATATGATTTTCAGTGAATTGAAGATTTTACTATTGTCTACACATAAACTCAAAATCATCTAAATCTAACCACAGGTTTTCGAAAAAAAACAATCCTTACCAGGACGGGGGGTATACTTTTCTCTGCAGCTGACTGTACTAACATACCAACTTTATGGCAGTTTACCAAAATTACAACATTGAAAAAGCTGAGTTTTTATTTATTTATCTTGTTTCTGTTTGGCTTTCCGACAGTTTTATTGTTTTACTGTACAACAAATTGTAAATAAATACTGTCATGAATCATTACGTTAGTTTTTTTTAAATCACCATATTATAAATTGTGTTTTTTATTTGCTTTATAGCAAATAAAAAACACTACAAGATACATAAATAAAAAACTCAGCTTGTTCAATGTTGTAATTTTGGTGGTTGGTTTGTCCGTGTGTCCATCTGTCATCGGCTACAACCCAAACGGATGAACAGTTTTTTTTACTGCTTGAATATGGCAAAAGCGCACACATGCCACCACCAGGCCAAATTTTGCGCTTGGGGTACCGGATCAGACACCCACATTATTTTAATTATTTAAGATTTCAAATGGTGGTTATACGTTAAAGGCCTAAGCACCCCAATTACCAGCTTCTTCTATTTGACCGTATTCATGGCAGAGCAGTTCTATATGCCCTCTCAAAAATCTGGATCCACTGGCCTTGAGGAGGGATGTTGCTTCGATCCGAGGAATTATTCGGCTTAATACCACCCACTGAATTTCACCATTAAGTAAATTATTCAAAACTGTAATTCCATCCTTATCATCTTGATAGTTAGATATCCACCATGCAGTTTGTCGCAAGACTTTTAAACACTTTGGGTGGCAAAAAATGATAATATACGCATTAAGGGCATGCTTCGATGGTTCGGTCATTTGGAAAGGAAGGATTAAAGAAGATGGACGAAAGAGATTTACAGATCGAAAGTGAGTGGAAGGGTCGGAAGGGGCCGCCCTAGGCGTACTTTTTCGAATCAAATCGGAGAAATACTGGAAAAGGGCCGAATCTTAAGTACCAGAAACCGACGTGCTTGCATGACTAGATGTATGAATGTTGAAGAAGCTAAAGAAATTTGTCAAGATCGTAGCAAGTGGAAAGAAGTAGTCTCTGCCTACCCCTCTGGGATACGAACCTATACTACTTGGCACTTTTTGCCTCGTACAGTGAAACTGTGAAACGAACTCCTTTCGGCGGTATTCCCAACCAGTTATGACATTGTGGATTTACTTGTGGGAGGACCTTGTGCAGGGTCCGTCCGGGTTGATACCACCATTTTATTCTTTAACCTACCGCCAAGCAGCAGTGTATGGTTGTGTTCCGGTTTGGGGATAAAACAACCGGTGAAATGACTAGCATAGAGGCATTCCATCTTAGTCCTCAGGGTTGGCAGTGCATTTGCAGTCTTGTGAATGCGAATGTCTATGGGTCACAGTTTCCACTTACCATCAGGTGGCCTGTGTGCTCGTTTGCTTTCGTATGCCATAAAAAAAAGACATGGTGTCTTCCAGAAAAGAGTTTTCAGGACCGACAATTCTTCTTGAGTTGCTGGTGTTTATTGACGGTGGTGATTACTTCCCATCAGGTAACACGCATGCTATTGTTTGCTCTAGTAAAACTTGGGATCCTTCTCTTTTCTCAAATGTTGGCTGCGCGCTTGCGATTCTTCTGATGTGTCGGGGGTCTAATGGTCGCGGTGATCGCCTACCCACAGGTGACCCAGGTCATCTATGCTTCCTTTTTTTCCATTTTTTTTGCTTAAAACCCGTAAGACAATCAAGAGTCCGCTTTGAAACGAGTTTAGCTGTATCGTAGTATGTATTTATATTAACGTTAAAATAACCTTTTGTTTGATCTTAACAAGCCCTTAAAAAAGCTTAGCGCGAGCTGTAACAGCTGTTAAGTGGCCCTCGTTGATCCCGTAATCTCGCCGTCACACGGAGAAATAAAAGGAGATTAGACGAAGTAAAGAAAAACAAGCGGATCCGAGTTCCCTTAAAATTAATCTCCGCCAAGTTTGGAGCGGGCTCAGGGTTTTAGATCGGTGTCTCATACAACGCTTTTGTAGAAAAAAAATATTTTAAAGCAATTTAATATTACGTGTAATTAATCAATTTATAAATACTTTTTTTTATGTCTTGGGAAGGCAAACGAGCACACAGGCTACCTGATGGTAAGTGGAAACTGTGAACCATAGACATTCGCATTCACAAAACTACAAATGAGTTGCCAACCCTGAGGACAAAGATGGAATGCCTCTATGCTAGTCATTTCACCGGCTGTCTTATCCCCAAACCGGAACACAACAATGCGAACACAGCTGCTTGGCGGTAGGTTAATGGATAAGATGGTGGTACCAACCCGGACGGACCCTGCACAAGGTCCAATGCATATTCCAAATATAGCTTGACTCGGTTGAATGTAGAGCTTGCACACAGTATAAACAGAAGTTTGTCTTTAAACAAAGGTATGACTCGTCGGTGAAACTGAAAAACCGCGTAAGTGACATTTTAAAGAACGAGCAAAATGCACCTGTTTAATAAGACATTAAAGTTTATTTTACTCTATCACAAATTTGTTAGTTACGTACGTGGTGTTACAGTATCACCGACGAATGTGTTGCTTGCATGTGAGCGTGCTTCGACTGTGAGCTCTATCAGCACCAGCCACCACAAGCAAACAAAACAAGAGCGCCCGAGCGGTAATAGATAGCAGAAACTGCTAAAGGACCAAAGACTAATTTTCTATACAGGGTGAAAAAAGAACCGCCACATGGACGGCTACCTTAAATATTGGAAATAGCAAATTCTACGCAAAGGAAACTTACATTTAATTTTTAAGGCGATACTTAATGCATTCATGGATTTTTGGATATTTATCAGCCGAGAATCAAACTGGTCCAAAACTACAAAACTTTGAGGTCATGTTTTAGTCATGATCAGTGATGGGAAATAGGTGAGCTAAAATACCTATTCTTTGCGAGAGGACATAATATGGAGTGGTTACAACCGGATAAAAGTATATATTTTTTGGATTCCGGGTATTTGATATTTATCCGGGCACTGCGAATACTAGCCGTAATGTTGAACATACATTCTTTTCCTTATAGAATGTTTGTAAAGTTTGTAGTAAAAATGGTAACATTCCTGCCATAAAGTTAAAATTATAAGTAATCCGAAAATGTGAACGCCCATTTGCAAGTCATAAACAAATAATGCGTGGGAAAACCCATATTATTAGTCCTGCTACTACTTTTTAGAAATCTTGTACCTTCCTTCTTTTCTCTAGCCCTTTTTACTAAAAACTAACATTAAACATGCCGTACTTTAAACAAAACATGTCATGTTTTACATTACGATAATTACCCGAATAAATATCGAATACCCGGAACAGAAAAAAATAATAATTTTTATCCGATTGTAACCACTCTATATTATGTCCTCTCGCGAAGAATAGGTATTTTAGCTCACCTATTTCCCATCACTGGTCATGATCCAGATAAAAAGTGATTATTAATAGTGATTATTTATAGCTACAAAACATACACCTTTAAACTAAATAAAGACCGTGAAAACCAAAAAACCTTATTGTTTTGTCCTATTCGATTCCCTGTTAAGGCAGCCAAATTTAAAAAAAAACATAAATTCAGTATTTAATGATTTTAAAAATAAAATGAAGTTTCCTTTGTTTACAATTTGCTACTCCCAATGTTACAACCATGCCTTAATATTATGTTCTTTCCTTGATTTACTTGCTCATTCCTTTTATGTAAATAGATCCTCTTAATATTTTATTATAATGGCAACACTGGATTTTAAAAACGAAACGGTTGGAAGGGTGATATAAAACAGGCGGTGGTCCGACTCGAGGAGAGCAGTGATGGTGATAAGTTCGTGAAGGAATTGGTTGATGAACAACGGTCGTTTATGTTTATAAGCACTAGTTATTGAAAAGTGAGCGTGTAATTAAAACGAATTATATAAAACAGTTGTTTCTCTGTGCTGGTTTCCCTGAGGGTTTCAACCTTCAGAAGTGGGATGGATACGCCCACAAAAGGTACGTAGTTTTTTTTCTTGCTTAAGTACTTTACTTGGTATAAAAGTGATCCGTATAACAGTCAATCAACACAGATGGGCTATCAAAGGTGTGCACATTTCATGTTACGACGACAGGCATATTTACATTTTAGATCTGATTATGTAAGGACTTTATTTATTTATTTTCGACGGCCTTGCTTCAATTTACATTTAATGTTGCATATATGACGGTATTATCTCAATAAAATGCAGGCAATTAAGGCCTGTATCAGGTTACAAATGTTATAAAAGTAAAAATACTTGATTATACTTTATGAGTGAAAATAATTGCCACGACTTTTTAAAATATTCTCGTAATAGCAAGGCTTGAAATACCGTTAAAGGTTTGAAACGTTTCCTGTGGGTAACGCTAAGGTATAATTAACCATTTACCGTTACTATTTCTTATTTAACGGCAACAAGCTGTTTAATAAGGTCGGCGATGCTTATAAAACAAATTTAGTAACGTTGACAAGCCTTGCATGGAAGTTCCGAGGGTCTCAATGCTATGTATGAAGCATTTTTATAGACAATGGGAAGGAAATATTATATTATTGGAATATTATTTGGCTGCATAGTTACTGGTTTGGCGAGCCATCTGTATTACAATTGCATATTATCACCTGTTTGTCGCAGCGAACGGCTCTTATTACCCTCATTAATTAAAAATAAATAATAATCAACTACTTATTAGAACCAGATTAACGACTGTAGTCGTTGCAGTTAGCTTTGTTCTTAATGTTTAAACCATTAACGTTCTACCTACATTTACTTTATTTTATTTTTCGAGTCGTGATACAAGAATGACTCATTACGTACTTAATTATATTATTGTCAAGCAATAGTTGTAAACATTGGCTTAGACCACTCGTTGTTCGAAATTCAATAAGATTTCCATAACTATTCAATATCTTTCCTGGGTTAAAATTCCCTTGAGTGTTAGTAACAAAAACTCACTCTTTTATATGAGTTTCAGAAACCGAGCACTATAAAGAGTCAAGTGAAAGGAGGCGGAGTCGAAGCCGCGCAAGGAGTGCGATATTTAAATCACAAAGAGAACGGTATCTAAGGACTCCCGAGCGGCATACAACGAGGCCTAGTCGTACCGACGGAGACGAACGAAGGCCACGCCGAACGCGCTCACGGACTCGTAGTCGCAGTCAACTGCGGAGGCTACGCGACAGGGATGAGGAATTAGCAATACAGAAGCAGCGAGTTGCAGCCTTAGAGAGTCAGTTGGAGAACGAGAGATCGAGTCATCGTCAAGGAGGACAACACTCCGCATCTAAGAGACGCGAATCTTCGCAGGAGAGACCAAGGTATGACTCAGCATCTACTTTGTTTGGAGAGTTCATTAAACTGCTTAGAGATAGACCCAGTGAACGTGAAACTTTTCCTAATATGAATAACGTCATACCAGAATTTGACCCATTACTTAAGGAACAGACGATTAGCGTATGGCTAGGCAAGGTAGATGAATGTGCCGAAATATATGGCTGGTCAGACAGACAGGTTATACACTACGCATTGCCCAAACTAGTAGGACAGGCCAAACTCTGGTACCAGGGCTTACCCTCGCTGAAACGCACTTGGGGTGAATGGAAACGCCTCTTAGAGGAGTCGTTTCCATCTAACGAAAATTATGCAGAACTTTTAACTGAAATGCTTAAGAAGCGGGCCCATTTTGGAGATTCGTTGGAATTGTATTACTTTTCAAAGATTAATTTATTAAACCGCTGCAAAATTTTCGGCAAGGATGCAGTAGACTGCGTAGTACATGGAGTTGATGATAGGGGCGTAAGGCTAGGAGCCCAGGCGGCTAAATTTGGGAAACCCGAAGAGGTATTACAGTTCTTTAAATCTGTACGCGATAACAGTGACAGGAATTCAAATAGGGACAGGCGTAATTTAGCTACAAACTCTAATCACCGAACCAAATATAATGATCAATCTAATTCAGTGAAGCCAACCCCAAACTCCCAACAAGTAATTTGTTTTAATTGTAAACAAAAGGGCCATCCCAGCTTTAAGTGTCCCAAGCCAATCTTAAAGTGCACCTACTGTCATTTAATGGGCCACACTGAGTCGGATTGTCGTAAGAAAAACTCCATGAGTTCAGATTCGAAGGACAAAACTGTGTTGAAGGTTTTAGTCGAGACTCCGACTGGCCTGACGCATGCAAGTGCTGGCGTCAAAGACGTCAGAGAGATCGTAAAGTCTGACAGTACCAACAGCAAATACCAGCTTCCGATAAAGGTTAATAGCTCTGTTGTCCTTAGCCATTTAGATCTAGGTAGTGAGGCAACGTTGATTCGTAAATCAGCCGCTGAAAAATTACGATTGAATTGGGTTTCTGTAGACGGACCTTTTTTACGTGGCCTTGGCAATGTACCTTATCTCCCTGTAGGTGCCACACAAGTGACCATCGAGGCTCAAGGCGTCGTAGAAGAGAAGGTGGAAGTATTGGTAGTAGAGGATCATCTAATAAACTGTTCCGTTTTGTTAGGGCATACTTTTAGCGAGCGCCCTAACTTACGAATTATTAAAACGGCATCTGAATTACGTATCGAAAAGGGCGATTCAAATAATCTGATGAAGGTTCCCCTGCTAGCTACGTACGATGTAACCATTCCTGTAAACACGTTTCAGTCTATTCTTGTTAAGTCAACTACCAGAGAAAGCGGTAACATTTACATTCCTGGGTCAGTTCGGGGCTACCCAGGTAGCGAGTATTACCTTTTGCCGGGCGAGTACCTTTTAACGCAAGGGGAATGTAACGTATTAGTTCACAGTTTAGGAACAAAACCATTTACTCTTAAAAAGGATTCCTTAGTCACCCGTGCTAGGAGCATAACATCTGAACTTAGAGTTGATCTTGCACTAAGAGCAGAACCTGTTCCAGATTCAACAATAAATTGTGGAAACAATATTTCTGTAGAGGAACATAAACGCCTAAAGGAGTTACTCTTAGAGTACAAAACATGCTTTTCTTCAGGTATGCATGACCTGGGTTACACTGCCGAAACGCAAATGGTGATTCAACTTAAAGACGCTGAACCCGTTGTTTACAGACCTTATAGGCTGTCATTTCACGAGCGTAGAAAAGTCCAAGAGATGATTGATGAGATGTTAGGGAGTGGTATAGTCAGCGAGTCATGCTCACCATATGCGAGTCCGATAGTTTTAGTGCAGAAAAAGTCCGGAGAAAAACGTCTATGCGTTGATTATCGCGCACTCAACAGTAAAACTAAGAGAGATCACTATCCACTTCCTAGGATAGAGGACCTCCTTGATCAACTGTCGGGACAATACATCTTCACCACCCTTGACTTGGCATCGGGATACCATCAGATACCGATAGCTGAAGATTCTAGAGAGAAGACTGCATTTGTTACGCCAGACGGTCAATATCAATATAACCGTGTACCGTTTGGCTTAGCAAATGCACCAGCGGTTTTCCAAAGGGTCATACATAAAGTACTTAACAAAGCCAATGTCAAACATTCAATCGTTTACATGGACGATATATTAATCCCGTCCAAGACAGTTGATGAAGGATTGATCCGATTAGAGGAAGTTCTAAAAGCACTACGTCAAAGCGGACTTACTTTAAAATTAGAGAAATGCCATTTTTTTAAAGAGACCATAGACTTTTTAGGCTTTGAAATTAGTAAGGGTGAAATAAGGCCAGGATCGCAAAAGACTGAAGCCGTGTCGAAGTTCAATGCACCTGCAAACCAGCACGAAGTGCGCAGGTTCCTTGGACTGGCCAGTTTCTTTAGGAGGTTTGTCAGGGATTTTGCCACTATAGCAAGGCCACTGACGAATCTCTTGAGGAAAAATACGCCGTGGAGGTGGACTGACGGCGAGATTGATGCGTTTGAGACTCTTAAACGAAAATTGACCCAGCGACCTGTATTGGCATTATACGACCATACGTCTGAAACTCAACTTCACACTGACGCTAGCAAGGTTGGCCTTGCTGGAATTATATTACAGCGGAAAGATTCAGAGCCATTCAGACCCGTCGCTTACTTCAGCCGTCAGACCACCATTGACGAGCAAAAGTTTCACTCTTTTGAGTTGGAAACTTTGGCAGTTATCAACTCACTTAATAAGTTTAGAGTATATTTATTAGGCATAAAGTTTACGATATTTACTGACTGTCATGCATTGCGCACTACATTCACAAAAAGGGATCTCATTCCTCGCATTTCCAGGTGGTGGATTCAGTTCCTTGAGTTCGACTGCAATATAGAATACCGGGCAGGTAGTAAAATGTCCCACGTAGATTGCTTAAGCCGGAATCCACTACCTGGTGATGTCAACGAGGTCCATACACTAGACATACTTGCCATAAACACCGAAGATTGGATCTCTGCTGTACAATCTGGCGATACTGAGGTAAAACGTATAAAAGACATCCTTGAAGACCCCGAAACGGCCAAAGTTGCATCAATTTATAAAGACTATAAGGTTAAAAATGGTCGGGTATTCCGCATCATTGGCAATGATACCGAACGCTGGTTAGTACCGAGAGGAGTACGTTGGCAGTTGCTCAAATCAAATCATGATGACATTGGCCATTTCGGGTTCAAAAAAACCTTAGAACGGATTCGTGCATTTTACTGGTTTCCTAAAATGCGTAAATTTATAAAAAAGTACGTGTCATCTTGTATAGGTTGCGCTCATCATAAACTGCCGACAGGACCCAAAGAGGGTGTCCTTCACCCTATCCCCAAGGTGGAAATACCATTCCACACTATCCATGCTGACCACCTTGGGCCATTTGTACGGGGCAAGGGAAAAAACTCATACCTCCTGGTCATTGTAGACTCCTTTACAAAATATGTGAATCTCTCGCCTGTCCGTACCACCAAAACTAAAGAAACCATTAAAGTGTTCAACAATTTCTTTGGGTTATTTGGGGTCCCTACAAGACTGGTAACTGATAGGGGCACTAGCTTTACAAGCAGAAAATTTAAAAGCTTTATCGAATCTCGCGGTATTAAGCACATACTTAATTCAGTCTCCACGCCTCGTGCAAATGGTCAGGTGGAGAGGTATAACCGAACCATCCTATCAGCTCTCGGTGCTATGACTCACAACAAAAGTCCAGAGTCATGGGATTTATGCGTACAGGATGTTCAATTAGGGATAAACTCAACTATACACGATGTGACAAAACGAACTCCAACCGAATTGCTTTTTGGAAGAATAGTTTCAAGTTCATCACAGGGTGTTTTAAATCAGATTGGGGACGAAGTAGGAAATGGTGTTGTTGACAAATCTTTAAAAGATGTTAGGGACGAAGCCAGTGTGGCTATTAAAAATAATCAGGAGTTAAACAAAAAAAGGTACGATCGTCGTAGGAAACCTGCTACAGTTTATAAAGAAGGCGACCTTGTAAGGGTAATAAGAGCTATACCGTCGGGAACCGGTCAATCTAAAAAGTTGGAGCCTAAGTGCCAAGGTCCTTATAAAATTAAAAAAGTGTTGCCCCACGATCGGTTTGTTATAGAGGATACGCCTCTTACTAGAAAAGGCAGACGCTACGAAGGTATCGTAGCAATAGATAAAATATTCCCCTGGTTAAGTTACGGTGCTGATTACTCATCCAGTGAAGGCAGCGATAACGAGCGTATCTAAGTTTCATGTTCACTGGCAGTCTTTTAATTTGATGCTGGGTTATAACTGTTACAATTTTAAACGCCATTGGAGATGGCTTATTGCTCAGTGTTAGTCATTTGAGATGACATAATGCTATTAGTCATTTGAGATGACATAAATACTTTTAAGGTCATTTGAGATGACATACATATTTTTTAAGGTCATTTGAGATGACAATTTTTCGTTAAGGTCATTTGAGATGACATAGTGTTTATTGAAAGTCATTTGAGATGACAAATTAATTGTTGATTGACAGTCATTTGAGATGATTGCTGTTCTTGGGAAGTGTCATTTGAGATGACATAGTGTTTATTGAAAGTCATTTGAGATGACAAATTAATTGTTGATTGACAGTCATTTGAGATGATTGCTTTTCTTGGGAAGTGTCATTTGAGATGACACATTTTGGAATAAAAATCGGTAGAGGTAATTCTGCCAACTGATATCATGAGTGAATTTTCTTAGTGACTATAAAAGTAAGGATAGAATTTAATTGAACACTACTGCACTTATGTTATTTTAAGTTTCGAAGCGAACTGACCTCGTTTTTTGTTTGTTGTACTATGTTATTGATTGTTTCTCATAAGCAATTGCTCATCCGTTCCATTACTCTATTGAACTAGTTTAACATAAACGTTAGTAAAAAAAAAAAAAAAAGATTAAAAGTCACCACCTGTAAATTATACTTCCAGAACGCTTGTAATGTGATTGAACATAATATTCATAATTTAATAACAACTGTTGTTTGTTCCTGTTTAAATGTACTTTAGTAGTCAATTTATATACATTATACATATCCATCGTAACGATTTGCTTGTATTAGAAGTTTACCAACTATCAAAATGTATTAATTAGGTTCAATAAATTAATGTTGCCAGATTTTATATTACGTAGGTATTATGTAAGCTTAAATACGTTTGTCTAGGAACTAGAGGACTCGTTCCGGGAAGGACGGCCGACTGTTACAACCATGCCTTAATATTATGTTCTTTCCTTGATTTACTTGCTCATTCCTTTTATGTAAATAGATCCTCTTAATATTTTATTATAATGGCAACACTGGATTTTAAAAACGAAACGGTTGGAAGGGTGATATAAAACAGGCGGTGGTCCGACTCGAGGAGAGCAGTGATGGTGATAAGTTCGTGAAGGAATTGGTTGATGAACAACGGTCGTTTATGTTTATAAGCACTAGTTATTGAAAAGTGAGCGTGTAATTAAAACGAATTATATAAAACAGTTGTTTCTCTGTGCTGGTTTCCCTGAGGGTTTCACCAATATTTAAGGAAGTTGCCATCCATGTGGTGTTCGTTTTTTCCACCCTGTATATAGCATGGCACGGAGACTTGTAAGTGAACACTGGTTGGAGCTAAACTTTTGAGTACAAATTTTAGTAAATATAGTTAAATCGAGTGATAGTTCATATCATTTGACAGCTGTTAACACTCTAATCGTGAGTTATACCATGTACCATGAGTTGTACCTAATACCATGGACTTTTACTGGCATGCTTGTGCGTATTCTACAGACAATAGGTATTTGGATAGTGCGGAAGACCAGCATGGCAGGGCTTTATTCCATGATTTAGATTTAGATTTATTTATTTCATAATATAAGATACAGTTATATTGCACACATGTCAATTATACAGAATTCATATTATGATCGTCAAAGAAGTAAAAACAAAAAAAGTAATGTAGCAAAAACCAATGTCAAAAATGAATGGATTATAAAACAAATAATAATAAAACGAGTCACAAAAGTTAAATATACAAATGGTAGCACAATAAAAAATGTCAAAATTATATATATAGGTATTATAAAGTCAAAATTCAGTGTCAATAAATTCACTTACAGAGTAAAATGCATTATCTAACAAAAGGTTTTTCAATCGACGCTTGAATGTTTCGTCACTGGACTCATTTTTTAAGTAAGCGGGTAGGTGCTCGTAGAATTTAGTGTCTTCGTTTTAACATTTGTGGGAGGTTCTTGTGCAGCGTCCGTCCGGGTTGGTACCTGCATCTTATCCATTAACCTACCGCCAAGCAGCAGTGTTTGCATTGTTGTGTTCCGGTTTGAGGATAAGACAGCCTGTGAAATGACTAGCATAGAGGCATTCCATCTTAGTCCTCAGGGTTGGCAGTGCATTTGCAGTCTTGTGAATGCGAATGTCTATACCATCAGGTGGCCTGTGTGCTCGTTTGCCTTCACATGCCATAAAAAAAAAAACACTGGAACTCTAGACCCAATGCAGGGCTCCAATACCTGGGTGCTTTGCACAACATCAGAATAATGAAACAACTTGCCGGCGTTAGTATCTTCGGGTGTTTGACCAGGGCTTCTATTTTTTACCGGTTATGGTATTGTTAACTTCAAGTAAAAAAGAGCTATCAAAACGTGACAAAACCATCAAGCGTTTCTCTTACCACTATATTTTACAATTAGACTGATCATGGATAACACTACGTGACAGGTATGATATTTCGGTCTTAAATGTAGGGTAACCAAACCACATCTACGACTTTAGATATTAATTTTATTAGAAAATTATCGATGGTTAAAGAAGGCTAATTTAAACATGTATTTTTCATTATCTGAGCCACATTCAATAGTTCATTACCAATTTGAAGTCTGTATATTTCTATCTTCGGAGGTCTTAGCCAAATGCTGTCAAAATACCATTTTGCTCGCACAAAGAGTTTCGCTGCTTCTCTTTTATTACTTACGAACTGCTAAAGAGCGGAATTCGCTTGCTTCGTCTATATTTCCGCGAGATATGATATGGGAGACTTTAAATAAGCGACCTTCATCCTAGACTTTATCATGTACCATCAAGTGAGATAGAGGTCCATTGCTAGTCAGTCCAAAATAATAAAAAAAGTACATCGAAATAGAGTAATACTAATATATAAATATTTAATCCAAAAAACTGCCCGCAAAGGAATAACGACGAAAGATTTTATCTTTTACAATACTCCTAGAAATCATTCAAAAAGGAATATTACGATTGGTTTAGTAAAGCTTTTGGAAAACATTCCATTTCGAGCTGCATGGAAAACTGAAAATGAAACTGAAACAGGATAAAAAACTTTTTGGCCACTATCAAAGAGATATTTCAGAATTTGTGTCGATGCCGGCTGTGAAAAAACAGATTTGCTTTCAAGGCTCGAATGGTCGGTTTTCACTTAAGTATCGACTTAACTGTTTTTACAAATTCTAAGTTTTAATTGGTTACTTTAAGGATCTAATTTGCAAACTTGTACAAGAGGGATCCTAGACTAAGGCTAAGTTAATGAACTTAAGGATAAAATTAATATCATTGACTCAGTGACTAAGCCTGAACTGTACTCAGCGTAATATAAATGTTTAAAAAAACAATAAAAAGCCTTCAAACAGCAAACAATAACTTCTTTTAAAATAGTCCAAACGAATCCTGCTTTCGGTTAAAATTGTAGGACGCCGTCTTCTTTTTTGAAGGTGGTTTTTAGGGTTCCACAGTCAAACTAGGAACCCTTATAGTTTCGCCATGTCCGTCCGTCCGTCCGTCCGTCCGCAGCCTAGCTGAGAGACTCTTACTACTAGAAAGCTGTAATTTGGCATAAATATACATATTAGTCACGCCAACAAAGTGGTAACATAAAATTTTGTTTTTTTTTCTCTTATTATACCTCCCCTACACGTAATGTGGAGATGTATTTTTTTTCTCGTTGACCCCATAGGTAGTGGGTGTCGTTAGATCTTTCAAAAATATTGCGGATTTGTGCAAACAATTTTTTGATTAAGGTATCCGTTTATGATTATGAGATATCCCTTAAACCATATTAGTGACGACTTTTACTATGTAATCATTAATGTGAAATAAACGGAAAGCGACGAAACAAGAATAATATGTCAAAACAAGAATACGAGGAATCAAGAATGTGTTAAAACGTGAGTACGACGAATCAGGACTATGACGAAAATGGAAGCAATATTTTGTGTAGCAGTGGGTCATTGGATAGTAGGTCAAACATTACAGCGAAAATCCCGTTGCAACCTTCTTACTACATCATCAGATCAGCCCTAAAACATAGCATAAGTATTATGACATCATACATACAAACATTAAATCACGCCTGTTTCCCAGAGGGGTAGGCAGAGACCACTTCTTTCCACTTGCTACGATCTTGACAAATTTCTTTCGCTCCTTCCACATTCATACATCGAGTCATGCACGCACGTCGGTTTCGGGTACTTAAGATGCGGCCCTTTTCCAGTATTTCTCCGATGTGATTCGAAAATGTACGCCCGGGGTGGCCCCTTCCGACCCTTCCACTCACTTTTGATCTGTACATCTCTTTCGTCAATCTTCTTTTATACACATACATACATACCTTCACGCCTGTAATCCCAGAGTAGGGTAGGCAGAGCTACAGAATTACCTACAACTTTAAAAACTTGTTGATAATTCTGTAATCACATTCTGCACAAATAGGCTAAGATGTTTACCAGCATATTAGTGACAGTTTGCAAGCCCATCGCCCAATAGTACTACAAGCCTTTATTTCCTTTATCTTCTTTCATCCATTAAATATAACATCATACATTAAAGATAACAGGAACTTGCTCATCATTGACTTGCAAAATTTAACTCAAATACACGTCATGCTAAAGAAAAGGAAATAACATCTTTGCGACTTCTTTTGGTTTTTCAAAGAACTTAGTTCGGTAAATACCAAATTGTTTTCACTTGTGGTATTTTCATAAGAGTATTATAGTAAACACGTTTGTTTTTTTTTACTCGGCTAAGCCTACGCAGCACGTTTACAGCTAGAGAAACGTTACAAGAAAAAACACGGCTAAATCTAGCGTCCATTTTGTTTTTCTGTGTAGATAATAAGTACACATTTGAGCGAAGAATAGTAGTAACTAGTGTGATTTATTATTTGAATAAACACTACTTGTTCAAAGATAAAACACCAGTTACTGCCACCTAGTGATTGTTGAATTATCGTCTCTATTACTTTATGTTAAAGTTCATGGGGTCAATAATCAGTAGGCGGTCAATAATAGGTCAGGTCAGGAGTAAACTCTATAGTCAATTTACCGCCATACTCAAAGATATTTTAGAAACAATTAACACGTCCCTTTGTCATACTTGTTTATGAAAAATCGTAGTAAATTATTGCTAAGGAATGATTTGATCGTCATTAATTGAGTCTAATTTCGGCCGTTAGTAAAATAAAGTGTTTACATACACACACACAAACACGCACACATTTAATAAATTGTTTTATTGTGCAAAGTACGTAGTATTTTATAAGGTTAGTGGCACTAGTTACGAATTTGATGTTATTGGGTAATTAATGTATTTTGCAAATATCCATTTGTAATCTTCCCTGTCCAGTCTTATTGAAAGTATCTCAAATCTGATACCTGCGTCAGACGAACCACTCTATGGCAGGGTTGAAAATGAAAATGATTTATTGGCTAGACCAAAATATAACTGGACTCTCAATTCTCAATAATTTATTGCTTCCATAATTTATAACTACTTAAGTACTCATCATAAGATATAAGATCTTAATAGACCCTGGTAGGGCAATAGAACTTACTTACTTACTTAGTTGACAGTACGTAATCATTGTAACGTGCTCAACGTGCATGCAGGTAATAATTGAATTATAAGAAAAATAATTATTAGTAAGACATTTAAATTAAGTAACAAACTTTGAATAACAATAATTTCTTAAAATGAACATTCCATTCATCATCATTTACTTAAGAGCTACGTCGGTGGAGTAATTTCCATTCTTCCCTGTTCCAAGCCTTCTCTTTAACAAACTGATAATTGAAGGAGAAAGGATAAGAGGGTAACCAAGAAGGTCTTACCTAAACCAATTAAAAGAACATACCCTTACAAAACTATCATTCCTATTTTATAATTACAAAATTATAAAGCAACGAGGAAGCAAAGCATGACATAAAACAAGGGTGAGTATTTCTTAAAATAAGTGTGTATTTGCGTATTTAATTTACAATTTCGTTCCAGTTTAGTATGTATAATGTACTATGTTTTATTGTGAGACACTTTAAAAACACTTTTTGACGCACAAACCTCGGCAAGTGAGAACTAGCCTTGCAATAAATATTGAAGGAGTTTACTGATGTTCCTCTAACTTAAAAGCTGTAAAATGCCTCTAGGAAAAGTTTCGGTCAGATTATAGTAAACTTCTAGTTATGACTATACTACTTAATATGATTTGCACTCCGTGTAACCCAACCTTAAATTTCACGGCTTAGTTTCAGATTTTAGAGTCTGGCATCCGTCCAAAACTTATCCCAAAAGAGCAACGTCTCTTATACCAACATACACAAACTAAACCCAACTGTAGGGAGATCTGATAGGGTTGGTCTTCCTTTGGATCGTTTTTTTGTATTTAGCAAGAAACTTTCTCGAAAATTTTGAAATTCAGTGACCCATTCATATATTAAGGTGTACATTTACAAATTGTTGTTAAGGCGCGTTCAGTTAATGGGATGTTTTCGAGCGAGAATTAGGGTACAGCTACACAAGTTTCGCACTTAGTACGTATAGAAACGTTGCTATTATGACCTAGAAATCCTTGTATTCTTCTTGGTCTTGAGCCTTATTGTTTTCAATCGTTTTTAGATGGATTTGTTTCG
Source organism: Acleris emargana (assembly GCA_927399475.2). Classification (NCBI taxonomy): domain Eukaryota; kingdom Metazoa; phylum Arthropoda; class Insecta; order Lepidoptera; family Tortricidae; genus Acleris; species Acleris emargana. The sequence goes on from OV656858.1 coordinate 6,878,404, forward strand.
TCTCTTGTTTCTTGTATATTGAGTATTAGTAGGAACTTGTGTAAGTTCCATCTGAAACACTACCACCATCTTTTATCCTACTCCTCAGGGTTGGCAACGTATTTGTGGTCTCAGATTTGCAGTCTTAAGATGGTAGTCTAGAGATCGCGAATGTTTATAGGTCACACAGATCTCACTTACTACCTTGGTTCCCACCTTGTGACTTCATCATCAGATCTACTAACATCATAACATTTATTGCATTACATAGGTAATAATAGTACATAGTTAGTGGCAAGCTGTTGGTTACACCACGGACCTGAGTGCTCCTGAAGGTAGGTCCTGTTCTTCACCTCACGCTTGCCTTCACCTTCAACTGCGGTGTACAATAACGAGGAACTGACTCTCATCTCTGTCTTGCCTTTATTGGCCGGTCAGAGTGAACTCGCGAGGGAACTATCTTGTGACGACCTAGTGAATATCGCGGGAACGCGGTGGATGCGAAAAGCACAAGACCGGTCTGAGCCTTGGGCGAGGCCTATGTCCAGCAGTGGACGTCTTTCGGCTGACATGATGATGATGATTTGTTATCTTCGGCTCCATGTACGCCTTTCAAAGGTCCGGGACTCCCATAGTCCCGACTATTGTAGGGCCATTAGTGCCATTACCAACTGACCGTCGGGGCAATAAATCATTTTATCGGAGTCTCTCGCTCGTACTCGTGGAACTTATGGCGAGCGTAAGGGATACAAGATAACGCTGATACTACACGCATCCCTTACGGTCGCCATAAGCTCCACGAGTACGAGAGAGAGACTCCGATAAAATGATTTATTGCCCCGACGGTCAGTTGATAATGGCCCTACAATTAGCGCCCTGTAATCGCTTAGCTTCGGTTTATGTGAGTTTTCTGTTAAACCAGTTTATACCAGAATTTATCATACATCAAATTATTTAACTGGCGGTGAAAACCGTATTAATCCGTTGTGTGGTTTAGGAGGAGTTAACAAATATACAGACAGACAGACGCCGTAAACGACTTTGTTTTCTAATATTTAAAAATAAATTTCAGCTCATATAAATATTATGGAGATCACACCGGGCTACTCACGTAAATAATGTCTACAAACGCTCCGAAAACCCGGGGTGATTTCCTTAATATGTCAGAGTTCACGATGCTTTGTGTTTAAAATTCAGCCCTTAGCTCTGCTGCAAAAAAAGTCACTGAATTTGAACTTCTTACGTTGAATTTGAATAGTTGATAATCTATGCAAGCAAATAGCAAGCTTTAAAAAACCCGACTGTTGTGCTAATTAACTTTAAATTATTGTAAATCCTAAATGATTGGTAAAAAATAAAAAAAAAATAAACAAATTTAAAGATGATTTTTAAATACCTATTTAACGATACCCCACTTGTAAATAATTGGTTGACTTTATTTTTCTTATTTACAATATGGCGTCTAGTTGCCGCTATATTAATTTAAATTACTGTCACATCTTTAGTGACACTCACAAGATTATGACAAATCGATTGACATAAAAATCATCAAAATAGGTGGTCCACGCGTTTCGTTTACATATACAGATGTAGTGCACAATTGTTTTCCATCGTATTTTCTCGGAAACATTCGTATTTGTCATGCTACTTCCGTCAACCTCAGTACCTTTTGTACTGTGACCGACTGAAATAGCAATACACGTTAGTACGTTTCCGTGAAAATACGAAGGAAAACAATTGGGATTGTTCATATTTTTAAAATTACTCTAATTTGAAAACCATTTCGAGGAATAGGGTTTTAAAACCGTTCTGCATTATTAAGTTTTTGAAATATTTATCTATTCCGGACATTTCGACAAAAGTATATTTGACCTTTGTTTGACTTTCGTTTTTGGCTTGAAGCCCTCCTAGGGGTATCTTACGGATTAGGCGAAAACCGCTTGAAATAGTATGTTTTATTCCACAATTACAAATATTTTTAATCATTAGATATCATTTAATTCTTCTAATTTAATAGAAAATGCCAACTCAAATTTAAAATAATCATGTCATCCATAAAATGTCTGCAAAATTAATAATGTTATTAAAACAAAACTATTGGATCAAATACAAAACTAATGAAATTGGCCTCTTAAAATTACCTATTCTTTCGAATTAGAATGTAAAAATCGTAAGTTATTTTTTTTGGTCTATCCCAATTATGCACTACATCTGTACATAATATAGGCTGATTAACACAATACTTTCGGCAGTCGGGTAAAAAGTACACCTCACAAAAATATTTAATAAAAACACGCCTTAACTTTTGGACGGATTGGCTCGCATAGAATCCAACATAAAAATAGTTTCCACGTGCTTCATAAAGAATTCTCTTTGCCAGCACCCTTCTTTTAAACCACGCGGGGCAGTCAGGAAATAAAAGCAAAATGTCACAAAACTTGCGTACCTCAGGTAAAACATAAATTAGAAAACTTAAAAACTAACTCAACTTTGACTCCAGTTCTCTTTTCTAGCAATTTCCACGTTACACGTGTCGTTGTTAAATTTAGAAACGCGCTGTATTTTGAAACGCCTAAATGATTTAATGAATTCATAGTCATGCGTGTGGATTACGTTATATTTATAGAAATCAGGAAGGTCATACATGTTTATTTGGGGAAATACATTTATATTTTGATCAGTTTAATGTAAATGTTTTAGATACCGTAAAATGGGCCTTCTTTGCTCCCCCACGGGTAATTTTAGAAAATTTGTCATTATTATCTTGACTTATAATATAAGTTACAAACGAAAAAGTCACTATGGAGCATAGTTACCCATCATCATCATCATCATCATGTCAGCCAAAAGACATCCACTGCTGGACATAGGCCTGAGTACCATAGTCTTGAGCTTTTCGCATCCACCGCGTTCCCGCGATCCTTACAGTAGAACTAAGTTTACCGACATAGCTCGAAGAATAGCTAAACTGAAGTGGCAGTGGGCGGGGCACATCGCTCGCAGGACTGATGGCCGATGGGGCCAGAAGGTCCTTGAGTGGCATCCGCGGACCGGGAGACGAGCTGTAGGTAGGCCTCCAACAAGATGGAGTTACCCATGGGGGGAGAAAAATATGCACATTTTACGGTAAGTTTGCTGTTTTATTTAATAACACCCCACCATTATGATCGTTCTACTCACGCTATTAAAAAAATGTTTAATCCAAAGAAAATGTTACATTCACCCGTTTTATAATGTCAGTTTACATTGTCGTATTCAAAATACGATTATTCGTTTTTCGCACGTTATACACAGGTTTGGTTGCGACATATGGTAATGAGACGACACGTGGTCGTAGCACGCGGTAAAAAATCGCATTTCGTATGCGAAGTGCGGCGTACGACGTGTTTGGATGAATATAAAGCTCTTGGTCTTTATTTTAATCTAGATAAGGTTTCGTTTATTTATAGAAGCTCCAGGTGGTCAGTTATATCAGTTAGTTGTTTATTTGAAAGTTTTTTTTATCGGAATTTGATACCGGTTCATACTTCAAAACTTGAGCTTCAGTGGGTCAATAATAGGTACCCACAATAATTAAATACGTACGTAATTTATAGGGATATAAAAACCTAAAAGTTTTTAATTGATTGAACGGTTCTAATTGCTCTGATCGGCATTTTAGGTAGCTGTAGAACATGAAAGAAAAGTTAATTATTACTTGGTTTAAACCGAATAAAAGAAAAACCTTTAATAGGGTCGCCACTAATATTATCACCACTTATTTTATCTCATCATCATCTTCAGCCTATACTAGTCCACTGCTGGACGTAGGCCTCTTTAGCGGCCACTCCAGCTCTTCCCAGCCACCTTAGATCGTTCCCCTACCTGGGGCCCCAGACAAGATGCATTACGCCAACTCGCTTTTCTATTCGTTTCGTTTTTAAACCAATCGCTTCACTTGTAGATGACGTGATACGAAAAGTCACGTGATCTAGCAGTGACGCGATTGGTTTAAAAACGAAACGAATAGAAAAGCGAGTTGGCGTAATGCATCTTGTCTGGGCCCCCTGGTCTGAGGGCGTCCTACGCTGCGTCAATACTTTTATCTGTGTTTTCTGAAATACAATAGAAAGTACAGTTCATATAATTTTTGCAATTTGCCGAGCTTTTTTATTTTCTGGTCAGGCTACCCACTGATTTACAAAGCTACAACATTAGCAAGCGACTACTACAAAATTAAGCTGCAGAAATAATTGAAAAATGTTACCAGCTTTCACATGAAAAATTCTCTTTTAAACCTTTATAATTTTAATGTGTTTAATGTATGGTTTAAATACAATAAGGCACTTTTTTAAACATCTTTAAGGAATATTAATATAAAGAAATATAAATCAACTTCTGCTTTTGCAATAAGGAATGGTATTAAATTGGTCAGTATTTCTAACAAACGTTATAAAATATTCTTCCAATTATCATGTCTAAACTGACTAACGCTAAAACCATGTAATAATCATTTTAACTATTCAGCCTCAAGTTTTGACGTCGCTTTCAAAGTTGATTGAATAATGGCTATGCCAAGTTTTTAATTACAATTATAGTGATGTTTGCGATAGAAAATTTAAAATATTTTTATTTTATTGTTTATCGCAAAATGACATGTTGCAAAAAAATCAAATTTAAAGAAATTGATTAATATATCGTGACCATCTGAAGTGCTCATCTTATTCTACAATAAAAAATCAAAATATGAAAGATTTTATTTCCAAACGCGGTTACTTTTAAAACAAACATCGGTCTTGTAATGCGCTTATTAAAAGCTTTTTATCTTAAAAATTTTGGTGGTCATGTCATGATCCACAGCGTTGAAAACCAGGAAGAGAGAGTTAAATTAATCAAAAATTAATAAGTATTTCTTTAGTTAAACAAAGACACAAAAAACACCTTACATTTCACCAAAATGTATAATTTATTCTTAATTTTACTATTCAATCTTACTGACAGCTATAGTGTACACACATAACTCCAACTCTAACGTTAGGTTTGTTAAAATATTTAACATAAATCCTAGTTAAGTTAAAGCCATAAACCTAATACAAATATTATTTTGATATTAAATGCAGCCAGCTTGCTTCATAGCGAACCAATACAGCAATATTGGATTACTTTCATCGATATAATCTTATGTTCCATCACTAACTCCGCTGGAACGGCATATAAAGGCCCGCACTCAGCTCTATTCCATTCTATTTGATTACTTTCTTTAACAAAGGAAACACTTCTTTGGCAACATGTTGAAAGCCATATTACAAAAGTTGGAAAATCCCGATCGCCCGCTACTAGGACCAAACGTAAAAGCTTTAGAATTCTGGGGTTTACTCCTCCCAAAAAACATTGCATTGAAGTATATATACATACTTCTTCACATCACAATCATCATATTTACAGCAACCGAATATGTCGATATTTGGTTTATAAAATCAGACATTGATATGCTTTTGGAAAACCTAAAAATAACCATGTTGGCAACTGTAAGCGTGATAAAAGTGACGACATTTTTGCTATACCAAAACAAATGGCGAAGCATCATTGAATATGTGACTCAGTCAGATATCAAGCAGCGTGAAACCAAAGACGATATTAACAAGGCCGTCATAAGCAAATTCACCAAGTACTGCAGAAAAATCACTTACTTATACTGGTCTCTGATGTACACAACCGTGGCTGTCGTCATGGTTCAGCCAATAATCAAATACGTTTTCTCTTCATCCTATAGAATGAAGGTTGGAACTGGCGGAGAAGCGTACCTCCAGGTTGTCAGTTCTTGGGTACCGTTTGATAAGAGCAATGTCACAGGGTATTTAGCAGCCTGCGCTATTCAAAGCTATGCAGCCATCTATGGCGGTGGTTGGATCACGTCTTTTGATACCAATGCTATTGTGATCATGGTGTTCTTTAGAGGAGAGTTGCAGTTGCTCAGAAGGGATTCTGCTGCTATTTTTGGGAGGGGGAAAGAAGTGGTCTCGGACGCGGAAGCTAAGGCGAGATTGAAAGAGTGCCATAGGAGACACGTTGAATTGGTCAGGTAATCGAGTTAATTAATGCTATATTTTTTTTGAGGCAAGCAAGAGTAAATGGGAATGTTGGAAGATGGCGGCCAAGGCGAACGTTCCGTGATCCGATCTGATCGTATCCAGAATGGGTCAGGTCAGGAGCACAGGTGTGAGTGTGGAGGAAGCGAGAGGAGTTTGTATGTGAAAAAGAAATTTAAAAACAGCTTTTTCTTATTGTTTGGTAAAACAGTAAAAACAAGCTTATTTCCAAAATATTAAGAAACAAAACTATTTGTCCGATAATTTTTCAAAGACAATGATTATTACCTTTTCCTTAGTATAAATGAATTAGATAGATAAATTCGATGAATATAAATCTAACAGTGATATTGATAAAATATACTGTTTGAAACTAAACCATATGACGCCGGCGGAATATTCAAAATACAAACAGTGATTCCAATAACAAAAGTTTGGAAAAGCTCGTCCGTGAAACAAGCAAAAAAGCTTCAAGCGTTACAGCGAGCTTTCGAATTGTGTGCTCCGAAAAGTTTGCGCTTTGTTATCTCCTAACTCTAAAACAGGTGATCAATTTTGGTCGTGTGTTATAGAAGTTTATACCATATTGGAAATTAATTACTTTTATTCACGTTTTACATTATTATTATTACGACTATTATAGTTCACCGACTTTAATCTTGATCTACCATAGATTCTTGTCATAGTGACAGCGTCAAGGGACGAGATAGAAATTAAATTGGAATTAATCCTTTGTTTTATGCGTCGTTTACTTAATTTTTTATTATTTTTTAAAATCTTCATTGTATTTTTTTATACATACAAAAACACTTTCTTAATAAGTACTTCTTTCCGCATTTACTCTTCAACGAGGAATTGTTGCAAGACTTGCAAGTATCCATCGGTCGCCATGGGGACCCTCCTTTTTGTAAGTACCCCACGGAACCCTATTACTAAGACTTCACTGTCCGTCTGTCTGTCACCAGCTTTTCACAAATTATGTATTTCTGTTGCCGCTATAACAACAAATAGTGTACTAAAAACCATAAAATGAATATTTAAGGAGGGTTTCCATGCAACAAACGTGAATTTTTTGACGTTATTTGCTTGATATAAATAACGGCAACAGGTAGACGCTTGAAATATTCACAGAATATTAAGTTATATATTCGCTTTCAAAATATATAATTAAATTTAAATAAATCAAGTATTTAAGGGGGGCTCCCGTACAAAAAACGTGATATTTTATAGATAATACCTGGTACGGAGCCCTTCCAACGCGAGTCTGACTGACACCTGGCCGATTTTTAATTTCGTTTTGTTATATTCAGGTAATTTTTAGCTTTAATGATAAAACAATTATATTCATTTATTTTTATTTTTATAAGGAGTAAGCAGGGAGGAGCTTACTTGTAGGAAAAACTTGCTTCCGTATTCTTAAATCAAACTAAATCTAATATCTAAATTCTCGTGTCACGGCGTTTGTAATTAAACTCCTCCGAAATGGCTTGACCGATTTTCGTAAAATTTTGTGTGCATATCGGTTAGGTCTGCGAATCGGACAACATCTATTTTTCATCCCCCTAAATGTTAAGGGTGGTCCGGTCCACCCCTAAATTTTACATACATAGCAAAACAACGTTTGCCGGGTCAGGTAGTACTTTATAAAATAAGCACATTCTTAAACACAGTCGTATACTTTTATAACGATCCCTACTATAATTCCAGTGACTGCATACTAACTTGTTAACTTTTAAACACCCTATTAAAATACAATAATACATTTACGTATGTATTACTCACACCATCTTGGAAAAACCTGTAACTTCGGCATACGTGCGAAATTCCAAATTAACAGCAAAAGGCAATTTAACTTACTCTCTCTTTCGGCGATGTTTGTGCGATAAATTTCCCATTGTTTACGACTTTCAGGGAGATATAAAGTTAGATGCACAGTTGTATTGTCATCTTTTGAACGCGATTTTGCCGGATTTTATCAGATGCCAAGAGTCACATAACTTCAAACATTATGGACAAAGTTATCATAGAAACTCTAACCAAATTGTGATTGTTGTATAGCATAAAAAAGTGACCTTAACGAGCCCTACGAGCCAAACAAGACGTTAGATACATAGACTAAGCGTTAGTTAAATTTGTAAACAATTTGCTGTTGTTACTACCCGTTTTGGTATTACTACTGTTTTATTAATTTTTTGCCTACCGTCTCTCTCAAGCTGCAGATCTTTTGAGGCAGAGACAAGTGGAGCGGAGAGGAGACGTGTAGGGATCCAGCAATCATATTAGTTGACATCCACATCTTGTCTCCGCTCCGCTTCAATGGAAACAGTAAAGCGGAGATGAGCGGAGCGCAGAGGAGACGTGTAGGAATCGACCAATCATATTAGTTGACACTCACATCTCGTCTCCACTCCGTTTCAATGGAAACAGTCAAGCGGAGATAAGCGGAGCGCAGGGGAGACGTGTAGGGATCGACCAATCATATTAGTTAAAATCCACATCTCGTCTCCCCGCTTCAATGGAAACAGTAAAGCGGAGATGAGCGGAGCGCAGAGGAGACGTGTAGGAATCGACCAATCATATTAGTTGACACCCACATCTCGTCTCCACTCCGTTTCAATGGAAACAGTCAAGCGGAGATAAGCGGAGCGCAGGGGAGACGTGTAGGGATCGACCAATCATATTAGTTAAAATCCACATCTCGTCTCCCCGCTTCAATGGAAACAGTAAAGCGGAGATGAGCGGAGCGCAGAGGAGACGTGTAGGAATCGACCAATCATATTAGTTGACACCCACATCTCGTCTCCACTCCGTTTCAATGGAAACAGTCAAGCGGAGATAAGCAGAGCGCAGGGGAGACGTGTAGGGATCGACCAATCATATTAGTTAAAATCCACATCTCGTCTCCACGTCTCCACTCCGCTTCAATGGAAACAGTCAAGCGGAGATGAGCGGAGCGTAGAGGAGACGTGTATGGATCGACCAATCATATAAATTGAAATCCATATCTCGTCTCCGCTCCGCTTTAATGGAAACAGTCAAGCGGAGATGAGCGGAGCGCAGAGGAGACGTGTAGGGATCCAGCAATCATATTAGTTAAAATCCACATCTCGTCTCCGCTCCGCTTCAGCGGGAACAGTCAAGCGGAGTCTTGAGACGCCCTGTATGCTGCTTAAGGCTGTGGCTCCACTCAGCTCCGCTCGTCTCCGCCTCAGTGGAATCACTTAACTCTTTTCACAGCCCTGCTCCACTCATCTCCGCTCGTCTCCGCCTCAGTGGAATCACTTAACTCTTTTCACAGCCCTGCTCCACTCATCTCCGCTCGTCTCCGCCTCAGTGGAATCACTTAACTCTTTTCACAGCCCTGCTTCACTCATCTCCGCTCGTTTCCGCCTCAGTGGAATCACTTAACTCTTTTCACAGCCCTGCTCCACTCAGCTCCACTCGTCTCCGCCTCAGTGTAATCACGACTCTTTTCACAGCCCTGCTCCACTCAGCTCCACTCGTCTCCGCCTCAGTGTAATCACTTGACTCTTTTCACAGCCCTGCTCCACTCATCTCCGCTCGTCTCCGCCTCAGTGAAATCACTTGACTCTTTTCACAGCCCTGCTCCACTCAGCTCCACTCGTCTCCGCCTCAGTGTAATCACTTGACTCTTTTCACAGCCCTGCTCCACTCAGCTCCACTCGTCTCCGCCTCAGTGGAATCACTTAACTCTTTTCACAGCCCTGCTCCACTCATCTCCGCTCGTCTCCGCCTCAGTGGAATCACTTAACTCTTTTCACAGCCCTGCTTCAGTCATCTCCGTTCGTCTCCACCTCAGTGGAGCCGCAGCCTTACCTCTTTAAATGGACATTTCTGTCTAAAGCAGCAGCCTTATATTTATACGACCATTAACGAGCATTTTTTTTTAAAAGGGACGTTCTTTTAATGTTTACAAATTTATCCCAGTTCGTGACATTTTTAACACACATTATGGTAATTGAAGTTAACGTAACTTGAGTTTTCAAAGCTAATTTTTTGCTGTCTGGCTTTAGTCTGAACACCGAGGGTTGAATTTATTTAACTTGGAATATTTTTGACGAAAATTGTACCTAAATTAAACAGAAAACCGGAAAAGAGCATGTTGGACCATGCTCAGTGTAGGGTTCCAAATACACAAAAAATTATCGCTTTAAAGCTCAATATTTCATAAACGGGACCTTTAATCGAAAAATTGCTTCCACAAACCCGCAATATTTTTGAAAAACTTAATCTATATAACTTGTAGAAAAAATTATGTATACGGTACTCGTACCTTAGAAAGCTTCATTATGTACCAGACACATAAATAACCATTACAACATACAGAAAATTTGACTGCAGCAATAGGAGCGAACTCAGCTAGTGCTGGCCGTTAGTCTTGCAGGGCTGCTGCGCTGGTTTTCAATTTCTCCCGTTTGTACCAAATATTCACCGAATATTTTTTAATGAATAACTGTGTCAAGAAGTAGTTTTTACAATACCCAAAGAAATGCAAGAATTTTAGGTTTATAAAGAATATTTGTTCCAGATACTCCCAGCTATTCGACTCCTGTCTGTCTCCCATCATGCTTTTCTACATGTTCGTGTGCTCCGTCATGCTCTGTGTCACCGCTTACCAGATCACGGTTAGTACTTTTACGTTTGAACTATGCTTATAAATAGACCCCGTTATCTTGTCGCACTGACGTCGCTTTTATGTAGGGATTGAATGTTTATTTTATCGACCATATAAGTGTCACTGTCACTGGCAAAGAGTCAAACACAATTATTACTAAAAATGTGAGAAAAAAGAACGGGAATAAAAGTTGAGGGTGTTCGTTAGTTAAAACCGTCAGTTACAGTTTTTCCACAATAATTACATCAGTTATCGCATCTCCTAATACTAATGAGGTTATCTACTAATTTTTAATCATTTTTTTTTAATACCTATGCTACATTGAAATCAATGCCGTGTTGGTGCCGGCCGAGAATAGCACCATCTCTTCCCGTGGATGTCGTAAGAGGCGACTGAGGGATAAACTGGAGGATGGGCAGCACCGTCCTCCGCGGACTACATGGTATAATTGAGGTCACCAACCCGCCTGCCAAGCGTGGTGACTACGGCATTTTTCAGTGGACGTCTTTTGGCTGACATGATGATGCTACATTGAAATCAAGCAGAATTTGAAAGGAAAAAATGAATCGCATTGTGGCATCATATAAACTACAAACATCGATATAGAGACTGTCGATAAAATAAACATTCAATCCGTACAAAAAAGCGATGTCACTGCGACAAAATAACGGGTCTACGTATTACTGCTACATCTACTACAAAATAGGTAGATTTTTGTGCCTGTTGGCACATGTCATAATTAGGTTTTATCGATACAAGTTGTGATGAGTTTCGTTTAGAAAAGGAGTTATCTGTACCTAAGTGTATTTAACTGCGTGCTAGTTAAGTTAATCTAGTTTTTATACCTAAGTATTATTAAATAAAATTAAATCGAAACTGACTGACAAAGTGGTAAACTCTCTCCTCCACAAAGATGGATTACCGGTAAAGTGGTGACCCCGACTGAAGAATCAGGATTCTAACAGGAGAACTAATTCGATATCAGGCTACTGTCGAATTTTATCAACCACTTTACATCTGTCAAAATATTTGAAATAACAGTCGATTAACATAGTGAAATTAGAACTAAATGTTTTATAAAAATTCAGACTTGGGGATGTAGATTTTTTTGAATTTACGAAATTAATAAGTTAATACTAGAAATTCTATAAATTGCTGAAAAAAACTTGTATTGATTGGCACCAGAAACAAGAACCGAAACGAAAATCGAAAAACAAAGCATTTGGAAACAAATAATTTTCATGGCATTGCTGCATTGGAGGATTGGTAAGGAGGTGTGTTTGAAACATTAGCATACCAATTAAATAATGAACATTTTGCAAGAATGCAGTGTTTAAAATTACTGAATTCTGTATGTATTTGATAGAAAATGAACTAATCTTTATATTTTGAAACAATATATTACTTTATAAGATATATATATTTTTTATCTGTTTTACATAATCAAAACAAGTTAATTTCCTGTCGCGGCCATAAATGCCGGTGAATAAATGTGAATTACTTAATCTAATTATTGACGTTATAAAATTATTGATCTAGATATGATTTTGTGTCTCCATAGAAATATCATAACTTTCCTAGGGTATTGGGAATGCAAATGTCTCCAGGCATTAAGCATCAAGCAGGGCTCGGAAAATTGTATTTTTTTAAACCAGCTCGTTAAAAACGTCATACATTTCAAATAGGATTTTATTTAGGTTCTAATCAAATCGCAAAATAAAGCATTGCTCGAAATAACTGTTAATTTCGCAACCCCAACACTGCCATCGTCTTCGCGTCTTTCAACCCTATTATCTAGCTCTTTAGTTACATTTTCACTTGCTCAGCTTGAAGTCAAGCTCGCTTCATAACTTTTGTCGCCACGCCATCCTACTGCAGCAAGACAAAAACGAAATGCCAGTTAATCCCAGAGATCATAACGCTCACGAATAGACTTCGCTCCAGGCGAGCGTTTACAAAAAACCTGGCTAGGTAATAACCATAATTAACCGGTATTTTTAAACCATCCCCTTATTTTTTAGAGCGAGATTAGAGTTCGATTCAATCAGTATAAAAACATTTTGTATAATTTCATTTAACTAATCACGAAAAGCATAATTAACGTTTAACATAAAAACCAATTGTATAACTTTATCTGGCATACGATCGAATAACATAAAACTCATTTAGTATAACTATTATTTTCTTGTTATTATGCATTTTTATTCGATTTCTTCTAACAAGGTTAGGTTAGCTTAGAACTGTGACCAAATTAATAATAACGAAAACCGTTAGAAATATTCATTTTTAAATATAATAAACTTTATTTTTTTTGTAATTATACATCTCGTTTTATGTATGCGTCATGACTAATTATATCGATGGTTTATTATACAAATCGGAATTATGTAAATCGTGTTATGTAAAATGATCATTAGACCATTTGTTTTTATGCTAAACATTACACACCCGCTCGTTTGCCTTGTTCATAGCATAAAAATTGCATTATTGATAAAATTCATAAACTACCTATAATTATATCGCTAATACGTTCGACTACTAATGGAAGGGTGATTACTAATACTTAACCTTTTCAACATTATGTCAAACACAAATGTCGTCATTCACACGGCAATAACAGCTGCATAATCACAGAATAAGGGTCATTGTTGTAAATAAGGTTTATATCGCTGCATTCTGGTACCCACTGTGGCAGCTTAGGTGAATTTACGGAAACGCAAACGCATTTTATCTTTGAATTCAAATGTAAATGTCACTTGAATATGTTTCTTAGTACATGGGAACTGAGATCCGCTTACCACTTCCTTTGCGGCCTTTATATCTGATAAAACGGTATTATTATTATCTTGCTTTGAATATGAATAAGACTTCCTTGTAAGCATATGGCTACCTGTATCGGTTGATCTCGCTTTTGCAAATAAAACATTCTGTGATAGTGTGAATATTGTTTACACAATTTAATAAAATTCAGAAAGCGTGATATTGCATAACTGCCATTTTGGTCCGTGCATTGACGCGTGTTGCATTGTTCTGTGAATTGAACCTTTCGGTATATAACTATATAATATAACTGAAAATCGAATGTCAGAATGATTTGAAACGTTGCATACTTACGCGAACCCAATGACCTAATTACTGGGGGGTTATTATGACATAGATATGCAGTTCATTTTACGGCGAGTGTAAAGGACAGAGATATAGCAGTTATATAGCTCTGTCCTTTTCTCGCAGCGTTTAACTGAACTACATAGTTATGTCATAATAACCCCTCTGGCCTTTAAAATACCAGTTACTGGCACTTAGTATCGAATTGTTGAATTATTGTCTCTATTACCTTATCTTGAAGTTCATAAGGCCAATAATTGGTAGGTGGCCATCAATAGAGTGGTTCACCCTACTATCGAGCTTTTATGATGATGGATTTGGAAGGTGGCCACAGGAACTCCTCAAAGGCTCATGGGCAGGTCTGTTGAGTTTGGACTCAATTGACTGGTCCTTTTATAGTATTTATTTATCAATATTTAGTATGCTGTGTGGTAGCCGGCTTTGAATAGTGCCACTCCATGTCTTCCTGTGGAAGTCGTAAACGGCGACTAAGAGAATGAAGGCCTGTAGTATTGTTAGGCGATGGGCTTGTAACTTGTCAATAATATACACATGGCACTTAGTATCGAATTGTTGAATTATTGTCTCTATTACCTTATCTTGAAGTTCATAGGGCCAATAATTGGTAGGTGGCCATCAATAGGGTGGTTCACCCTACTATCGAGCTTTTATGATGATGGATTTGGAAGGTGGCCACAGGAACTCCTCAAAGGCTCATGGGCAGGTCTGTTGAGTTTGGACTCAATTGACTGGTCCTTTTATAGTATTTATTTATCAATATTTAGTATGCTGTGTGGTAGCCGGCTTTGAATAGTGCCACTCCATGTCTTCCTGTGGAAGTCGTAAACGGCGACTAAGAGAATGAAGGCCTGTAGTATTGTTAGGCGATGGGCTTGTAACTTGTCAATAATATACACATGGCACTTAGTATCGAATTGTTGAATTATTGTCTCTATTACCTTATCTTGAAGTTCATAGGGCCAATAATTGGTAGGTGGCCATCAATAGGGTGGTTCACCCTACTATCGAGCTTTTATGATGATGGATTTGGAAGGTGGCCACAGGAACTCCTCAAAGGCTCATGGGCAGGTCTGTTGAGTTTGGACTCAATTGACTGGTCCTTTTATAGTGTTTATTTATCAATATTTAGTATGCTGTGTGGTAGCCGGCTTAGAATAGTGCCACTCCATGTCTTCCTGTGGAAGTCGTAAACGGCGACTAAGAGAATGAAGGCCTGTAGTATTGTTAGGCGATGGGCTTGTAACTTGTCAATAATATACACATGGTAAACATCTTAGCCTGTTTGTGCAAAATGTGGTTATAGAATTGATAACAAGTTGTTAGAGTTGTTGGTAATTCTGTAGCTCTGCTTACCACTCTGGGATGAAGGCGAAACGGTATGTATTGTATGTATGTATTTATTAGTGTTTTTTTAAACATATTGTATTATTTTACAGTCAGAAACAAACATGATGCAGCTAGTTCTACAAGTGGAATACCTTGTTTTTGGAGTATCACAGTTATTCTTGTATTGTTGGCATAGCAACGACGTCTTGTACATTGTGAGTACCTACTAACTAGCTGTAGATCAAACACCACTTTAACCTTGCTTTTGTATACGTGTGGGTAGTGGTAAGCTGCGCTTGGTTTTTTTTTTTATTATATCTTCAAAAAATGAAACACAGGGAAGTTATTATGCAAAACCTTAAGGTAAGATGGCTCCTACGTTACTAACTATGTAATTATGTCAGATTAAATAATGCTTTATTTTCAACCAAATTATATTAAATTTTAGCCTAATCGGTTTGATACTGTACCATATTATTCTGCATTTATTATTATGTCGAAAAGGGATCAAAGCTTCAACAAAAGCTACAGTAATTTTTTGATTAACATTCAATCAAGATTGAACGGTCTGTTAATTGCTTTATGAAATCTGAGATAAGTCTTAATTGTTTGATCAATCATCGTGAAATGGTAATGACAAGCTTTCTTGATAAAATTACCATTCCATTGAACTTTATACCAACACTTTTGTTGATGACATTTTCAGGTTACAAAATACCTTTAAACAAAATAATTTTCAGCTAAATACCAATCATTAAATTTTACCATTTTTACCTATATAATAAAAAACTTAACAATGGTTAGCTAGAAGATTTTTTTTAAAGGGTTCACCTATTAATGTACTTGATTTTTTTGTGATATTGCCAGTGTAATCCTTCTACTAAAATCATAAGAGCGAAAATTTGTATGTGTTAGTTTGTTACTCTTTCACGCCTCAGCGGCTGGACGGAATTGGATGAAATTTAAAATGGAGATAGTTTATACCCTGGATTAACCCATAGGCTACTTTTCATCCCGGAAAATTAAGTTCCTGAGGAAATATTGATAATCAAAATCTACGCAAATGAAGTCGCGGACAAAATCTAGTTCATTTAGATATAATTATGTGTGCAAACATTGATGTGATCATTTTTTACAGAGCCGAGATCTTCTTCAAGGTCCATTTGAAAGCGCTTGGTGGTCGAGGAAGGTCCTCCGCAAGGACTTGGCCCTCTTAATTGGACAGTTCAGAAAGGAGATTGTTTTCTCCGCCGGTCCCTTTGCAAACCTAACCGTTCCTACCTTCATCAGTGTACGTATTTTTGATTATCAAATTTGAATACAATTAATAGAATCAAACGGAATAAAATGGAACAGAACGGAACGTAAAAAGATTAGAACGTAGAAAAATTAATGATTTATTTTCAAAAGAATATAATCCTGTATGATAACAAAGGCGAATCGTATTTATAGGTTTTTCGTATTATTTCAGCCTTTAGTTTAATTAAAGAGTCTTCCGGTAACCTTCGGGGAGGGAAGATGGCCGATTGAAAGATGCGGCTTTTTACTTTTGATTTATTCTATTTATTCATTTACTCTACTCACTTGACACTGGCGAAATCGCTGCGGAATTCCGCGGTGGACCGCCATTAATAAAAAAGAAGAAGAGTTCAATGAAAAGTTTTTATAACAGTGTATAGTTCCCCAGTCATACAAATATATATTCAATTTAATGTTGCCTTAGGGACCCTACACACTGGATGCGTTCTGCTTTCTGTGGTCCAGACAATCACCTTATGCCTCTATCAATTTGCAAGACTAGACATAGATATTAATATCCTGGACCAGACCGCAGAACGCAGAACGCTTCCAATGTGTAGGGTCGCTTAATTTAGTCATGTGCTGCCATGAATTAGAAAATGACCAAAAAATATTCCAAAATCAGAATTACTGATACTTAAAACGTTGTTAAAACTGGGTAGTTAGAACTGATAAAATGTCTTTTTATTTTTCAGATTTTAAAGGGAGCCTACAGCTATTACACATTGCTGAACCAATCACAAATTAATAAAAAATAAAAATTCACAAAATAATGACGTATACTTTTAGCAAAATATTAAATAAATATATTAGTAAGAAGTAGTAGGTTTACTGCATTAATATAAATTTCACTTTTGGTAGTTTACTTTAATAAATAGGTTGGCACAGATACAATCGTTGGAAAAAGCTTGTCTTAGAGCCTGTTCATACTAGGGCGATAATCTAGGGTGATTATTTATTTGAACATCTTTTATTTTTTCAGGGGAGCGGAAATGAACGCCTATTCATTTCGTTTTTAAATTAATCGCGTAACTCCTACCAGATGACGTGATACCAAGAGTCACGTGATCTACCGGTGACGCGAATAGTCTAAACATAAAACGTAATGCACCTTGGTTAGGGCCTCTGCCCTTACTGGGATTTGAGCCCAAGACCCCCGTGAATGTTTTATTTCCATGGCTTCTACTCCCGGCGGTTATAACGATATCGTCTTTGACCTGTTATGGTACTGTTTTGACGTCAGCCGCCATTACTGTCAAGAAAATAAGAGCTGTCAAAACGGTGACAATACAATAATAGATCAAAGACGATATATTTTTTACCGTCTTGAATAGAGGCCAGGTTCCATTGAATAAAACAATATTCAAAGAAAAATATATCTGGTTGGCTAGTATGGCTGCGTTTATCGCGTGACAAAATATGGATGAAACATCCGTCACTTTCTGACACGTACATATGTACGAGAGTGACAGATGCTTTATCCATATTTTGTCACGCGATAAGCGTAACCATACTAGGCCCGCTGGTGTTCCGTTACTCCATTGCACATTATGCCTAATGACGTGTTTTATGCCACAGTTTTCATTTTTAAAATTTAAATAAATACATTTTGGTTGTGTGTTCTTTAATTTCTTTCGTTTTTTTTAAAAAAAAATCCAAGCAGTTACCATGATAATTAAGTAAATTGCACTTACGACTTAAAACAGTTCATTTCGCATCGTAATTAGTTGTAGGGTTGTTGGAATTACGACATTAAATCGTACACGTTATGGTTTACTGTTATTAGTATTCCTACTCATATTTTCAAGAAATGATGGAACTTTTAATGTGTTGGCGTAATTATATGTTTTGTGTCTATGACTGAAAACTTAATTACGACATAGGGATGTGAATAAGATAACTTAACCTGCTCAAAAATTATGACCTATATCTGACAACATGCAGTGCTTACCTATGTATATTAAAAAAATATCTAAAGTGTGTCCTTGAATAGGAAATTTGCAATCAACCTGTATAGTGTGTATCGCTGGATAAAGTGCACAAACGAATAGGGATGTAATTGAATGCAATTTCACCAACAAAAAAAAAAGGTGTTTTTTATTTAAATCGTGTGTCGTGTGAACCCTATCAGATAAAGTAAAATATCTCGCCTCATATGAGGTCTATTGAGATGAAATAGATGTTTTTTTTTAATTCCAGAGCATTACCTGTGGCACCCAAAAAAAAAAAGAAGAATCGTCCCCGTAGAGCGAAAAGTCACCAAGTTCCAAAATGTCGAAATCGACTTTTTAATGCCACCGATATTGCATTTTTTTTCTGCAAATTTCAGTCTTATTGCTATGTGAATAGCAGTCATGGATCCAATTTTAGAAAGTTGGTAAATTCATTAATTTTTTGTTTTTGCGCATGAATTGAAGTTAAAATTAATTAAATTACATTAATGAATTTATACCAAAATAAAATCGGCCAAAGTGGTTACTTAAGTCATTTTAGTTATTTTTGCCTTATTCAGTTATGCTTCTGTCTGACCGAGCACAATTTTATTCCCAAATTCACTAAAACAACTTAGTTACCTGACAATTGCAAAGCTTGCTACAAAATATGAAAGCGAAAATTAACTAAGTAGGTATTTTTAGTAAACTTTCGATCATCTTATTTTCTTAATTAATACTTTAAAAATGAATGACAATTCACTAACTCTAGTCTAAAAATCACTAACTGAGATTTAGGTCCATAATTTAAAAGATAATAGTAATTATTGCTTATCACTTGCAAAATAAGCTACTTGCTTCGATTTGGCAGTTGGAGCTTATACCGAAACATTAATATCCTTGCGATGAGACTATAATAAGATAAATATGTCATCCCAAAGAAACGTTAGATTTTTTTTTTAATTTCATAACTTTGAACCTCCGTATCTCAAATCAGATAAATACGACTTAGTGATTTTTCGCTCTACGGGGACGAAATACGATTAACAAAAAAACAGGTTTGTTAGCAACACTTACTAAACGACATAATATCTTTGACCGCTCATCAAAAAAGTCGTGTTTGCATTAGACACGTAACTCTTTACGTAACGTTCACGTAAGACAATTAGTTTAGAAATAATAATGGCTAATAAAAACCCTAGGTAATACGGGCATATTTTTAAGTAATTTGAAAATTTGACAGGAATTTACAAAAAATAAACACATTATTTTGAAGAGACACTAGAAACGCTCTGGAATATAAAACTGTTTATTTCATCTCAATGGACCTCATATGAGGCGAAATATCTCACTTTGTTCCGATAGAGTTCTCAGTAATCGTTTTTTTTTTTCAACTAAAAAAAAATGACAAAATTGTTTACTCATTTAATTTTTGTCAGTTCCATTGCATCTAGTTTCATCCCTATGTATTTGTGCGCTTTATCCAGGCATACACTGTATACTTGCTTGCACTATCTAAACCAGTTCCAGTAAAAGTTTTACGGTCATCAAAATAATCGTCACTTAATGAAATTTAGATATTTTACATTCTGTTTCTGTTTTCTATGTCATTAAATTACTTCACTTAACTTTTTATTTTAAAATTAAGTGGTTTTTCATGTTCTCGAAGCACCTTGAGTAAGATCACTTATAATTTACTTAAAACAACCGAAAAGTACAATAATAAGAGCTAGCTATTTTATTTTTTATTTTATGTAAACTCTATTAAATTTAACAACAAATTTAAAAGTTTATAAAAGTAATTAACCACGAGGCTAGAGTTTTTTACGTGCTAGCGCTATAAAAATTGATCAAGTTTTTATCAAGTAGAAGATTGCAACTTTAACAAAAAAACCTCTAAAGTTTGATAAAATTTATGATACACCACTTATTGCAAAACTTTTTATAGATTGATGGTGATGCGGCCTACTATATACAGGGAGCTCTGTAAACTTAGTTGATAATAAATGTGTCTGCTGCTAGACTAAATAGCGGGATCTCTGACGAAACCTCCTGTACCTAGTATGTGCATCCTAATTATTTACAGGAGATCTATTCTGCACTAAACTACAACCCCCTTTATAAGGGTTATCTTTCGAGTATATGGACGTAGGTATATATGTCAATTTCTTTTTCGTCTTTCGTTTTAACATATGAGGTAATCAAAGTAAGTAACATTATATTGACGACATTATTAAAACATTCAGTTCGATTATTATAAAACCCGCTTTTTTATTCTTCACTGATTTTGCTTTGCTATCGCATGAGAATTGCTTTATTAACACCTTGTTTCCCATCCCTCATATGGCATAACAAAGGACGGTGAAAATATAAAAGCTACAAATAATAAAACTTACTCACTAATCTTTACTTTAAACTAGCCATTGCTGATTGAACCAAAATGTTAGACAAATTATGGAAAAAAATTAAAGATCCAAACGCTCCGCTTTTGGGTCCGTCAATAAAAGGACTAAGAATATCTGGTTTATTACTACCCAATAGCAATATATTACGAGCCATTTGTTTCTTTGCGCATTTTACAGAAATATTGTTTGGAATTACGGAATTCATTGACATTTGGTACGTGAGATCAGACTTAGCGCAACTTTTGAACAACTTGAAGAGCTCCATGATGGCTGCAGTAGGCGTACCAAAGGTGGTAACATTTCTGGTTTGGCAGAAATACTGGAAAGAGATTTTGAATTACTGTACCAAAGCTGATATAGAAAACAGAAAGATCACTGATAGAAGAAACATGGAAATTGTAAATAGAACAACCAAATATTGTCATGGTGTGACGCGTCTATACTATTCTGTGATATTTGTCACTGTTGTTTCTTTAATTCTGACACCAATTGCGAAGTATATTCTGTCTCCGACTTATAGAGAAAATACTCGGAACGGGGATGAAGAATACCTTGAGGTGAGGCGAACGATAGTTAAACGTTTTTAACTCTTATTTCTACAGAGCTGGTGCTATTTTTGAATGTATTTTTCACCACAACTTCGCTTCGTTATACTTTTTAAGATCGAAAGAAAATATTGGTTCTTCTTTCTTTTTCAAACGTTTTTATTGATAACCGACAAGGCAAATGAGCGGTTTACCCTTGAAATATCTAAACTCATTTCATAGAATGTTTTACTTCGCCGAATTGTCATTTCATAGACAGGCATTTACACGTGCAGAGTGCAGAGTGGTCACAGGTCTAACCTAACCTAACCTACATAACCCATGCTTAAGATAATCTAAAAACAATAAGGTTTCAGCAGAAATTAGGTTTCGATAAAATGATACATTCGATCAAAATTAAATGAGTGTCGATGTTTTAAGGGGATCCCCGAACGAGCAAACAAGCCACCTGTTGGTAAGTGGACTCTGAAACCTACAGATATTTGCAGTCTTGTGAAGACAATCTCAAGGCTGCAAATGCGTTGGCAATCATGAGGGATAAGATGAAATGCTTCTAAGCTAATCATTTCACATTTTTATCCCCAAACTAGATCACAACAATGCGAACACTGCCGCTTTGTAGCAGGTTAAACAATAAAATGATAGTAGCAATCCAAACGGACCCTGCACAAGGTCCTCCCACCACTTAAACTGAAATTGAATATCAATAGATAGTTAGGTACCTATATTAAGTCCAAAAGACTTAAGACTTTTGTCCGCTGTTTCGTTTGTCCGAAATTTTCATCTGTTCGAAAGTCTTTTTTATCTAACACCGTTTAAGTTTTCAGTATATAAAAATATGTAGATAAAACATGTGTCACTTTTTGACACGTATATAAGTACGAGAGTGACAGATGCTTTATCCATATTTTGTCCCACAATAACCATACTAGACCCGCTGGATTGTTAAAAAAATAACCTAACATAACCTACAAGTTGTAGGTATATACTCTTTAAAAAAAATGAAAAGGGATAGGGTTCAGAGTTCGGACAAACAAAACAGCGGACAAAAGTCTTAAGTCTTTTGGACTTAATATAACCTAACCTAACCTAACTATCTTTTGACATTCAGTTTCAGTTTTAGTGGTGGTAGGACCTCGTGCAGGGTCCGTTCGGATTCGAAAGCTTTTTCGATAGGTATGCATAATATTATTTTATAATCTGTATATCTCTAGGTGTTCAATTCTTGGGTGCCATTTGACAAGACGACATTGACCGGCTACCTCGGGGCCAGCCTCTTTCAGTCGTACGCTGCTGTAATCGCCGGACTCTGGCTCGCCGGTTTTGATTCCAATGCCATTGCAATAATGGTATTTTTCAAAGGTGAAATTGAGCAGTTGAGGCTCGATAGCTCGAAGATATTTGGTAGTGAAGATTTCCCGACAACTGAAGAAGAGGTTAAAAGAAGAATAAAAGCGTGTCACGATAGGCATAATGCTATGTTAAAGTGAGTATTTGAAGTGGTTTATTCTATAAGGATACATGTAACCTATTAATATTGTTCTGGAAGTAAAGATTGTCTGAATACTTTAGCCATTCCTAATATTCAATTAAGATACAGCCTAATGGTGTCTGTTTTGATGAAATATTTGTCGGCGATTATCCTAGTGATTAGTAGTGGTTTGTTGAATAACTAAGAACTGTTGTTTCTCAGATACGCCGAACTCTTCAACTCCTGTTTGTCCCCAATAATGCTGATGTATGTTATTGTGTCTTCTATCATGCTATGTGTCACCGGTTACCAAATGTTGGTAAGAGCATAGACAGATATTATTATTGTTTATAACTCTTATAATAATATACCTTATTATTCTAAATATTCAATTTTACCTCAATCTAATTTTATGCGTCGATTTTCAGCTCGAAAAAGACTTAATGACGACCATTCTTATAGCAGAATACTTTATCTATGGGCTAATGCAGCTATTTCTCTATTGTTGGCATAGCAACGAAGTCTACCACGTGGTAAGTTGGAGTTACATCGTAAGCTTTAGATATACTAAAATTAATTGCCATTTTGTTCCAACCAGTTTCTTCTTCTTCTTCTTCTTCTTCAGCGCATATGCGCCCACCGTTGGGCATACGCCTCTCCAATTTTCCTCCACTGGGCCCAATTTGCGGTGGATCTCCTCCAACCAGTTCGCCTTAACATAAAAAAATAGAATGTTCTTTTTAAAGCTGTCGGCTTTTCAAATCTTGCTTTTTAGGGTTCTGCATCCGAAAGGAGCCCATGAATTTGCTTACGCTGTGTGTTCATACTGTCCATCTATCCATTCTTTCGTCCGTCCCAACTTCACACACTTTGAACAGCAATAGAGAGTGGGCTGATTCTTTTATCGGCATGTTTAAAAAATGTTTCAACCTATTTTTGTTTTGTAGAGTCAAGATCTTTACCTCGGCCCTTATGAAAGCATGTGGTACCGTGATATGGCTCATCGCCAGGACATTCTGCTTTTAATGGCTAAATTTCAGAAGATCATAGTGTTCACTGCAGGGCCATTTGCTAACTTATCAATGGCTACTTTTACTAGCGTAAGTTTGGTTTTACAGACTATATCACAATATGAAGACTAAGTTGTAACACTTATAACACGTATTGCCAACTCTTTAAACTTATTTGAAAAGATTACCTTTACTCCTCAGATTTTAAAAGGCGCCTACAGCTACTATACTTTACTGGCAAAGTCTTATGAAGAAATGTAAAACACTCAAATAAACAGGTAGGTAATAGATGGTCTTTTAACGACATTTCCTGCCATGTAAAACAAACTGTATCTGCACAACCGTCCAGACAAAAACATAATCACACTATTATAGTTTAATAGCGAAGTTCTCAAATAGGTTGTTTGTAATATTCTTTGGCCGACTTAGGTCTTTTTCTTTTTTAGACATTTTCTGAGCAGGTCACGTTCTAGGTAATTCATTTTCTGAGTGGGTCATGTTCTAAGTAAGTCATTTTTTGATTAGGTCATGTTCTAGGTTAGTCATTTTCTGAGTGGGTCATGTTCTAAGTAAGTCATTTTTTGATTAGGTCATGTTCTAGGTTAGTCATTTTCTGAGTGGGTCATGTTCTAAGTAAGTCATTTTTTGACTAGGTCATGGTCTAGGTAAGTCATTTTCTGAGTAGGTCATGTTCTGCGTCACATAGAACTCGAATCACTGTACCTTACGTTACTGGTTAAGATTGTGCCAAGCATATGCTGGATAGACA
This sequence comes from Acleris emargana, assembly GCA_927399475.2. NCBI lineage: Eukaryota > Metazoa > Arthropoda > Insecta > Lepidoptera > Tortricidae > Acleris > Acleris emargana. Next base: position 6,902,969 of record OV656858.1, read on the forward strand.
GTAGCGCCTTCATAACTAAAGTAAAGTCTTGAAATCGAGGGATACTTTTGTTGTTGTATAAAGGAATACACAATGTTTAGCATAATTATAATGAAATAGTTTAATAACCTTTGAAAAAGATGGCCACTGTTTTCCGTTAAGTTACTTACTCATAGGTCAATTATTATCAGTTAAGTTATGTCAATACCATAAATTATTTCATTTGTACAAAAAATAACCTTCCTCCGGTTCCAAGAAAATAGCTACTGTTTATTTGAAAATACAAGAATAGTAATGAGTCGATTCCCAATCGTTTTAAATGCAACCCGCATTTGCGCCCGTTATTTCTGTAAGAGATATTATACAGATCGAAAGCGAGTGGAAGGGTCGGAAGGGGCCGCCCTAGGCGTACTTTTTCGAATCAAATCGGAGAAATACTGGAAAAGAACCGAATCTTAAGTACCCGAAACCGACGTGCGTGCATGACTCGATGTATTAATGTGGAAGAAGCTAAAGAAATTGGTCAAGATCGTAGCAAGTGGAAAGAAGTGATCTCTGGCTACCTCTCTGCGAAATAGGCGTGATTAAATGTATGAATGTATGTTTTTCTGTAAACGAATTTTTTATTTTTATTTTTACAAAAAGTAGTTTACCTTACCACAGCTTTGCAGTGACAGAAAAAAAATGGGTTGGCAAATGAAATGGTTGGAAAACGATACATTTTGCCAAATTTATCTCAGCCAAAAAGCAGGATACTGTTTGCTCGGTGTAGTCTCAAGATTGCGGGAAGTCGATGTAAGCAAGTAGCATAAAACCAATCGTCGTCGTGGAGATCTATGGAAGTGATACCTAACATCAACATCATCTTCAGACATCGTAGAGATACGATACTATGTCTGAAGATGACGATGATATTTTCTCCTTATAACTATATTATAAATGAAAAAAGAAACCTTGGTTAATTAATTTAGAACATAACCTTGAAATATGTGTTGGTATATAAAGTTTTTATTTTTTGGATATTGCTGACGTTGGATTTATTTTCAGGAATATGTTTAATTGTATCTAATTCAAGTCATTACATGCTTAGAATTTTGCATTTGTTTGGAAATATAAAACATGCATATGTAGAATATATTATAGTTGCACATTTTGGCTACTATTACTACTGTTACTATGACCCAATGCAATTTCAATATTTTAAGGACTATGGCAAAAGGGTTATGTTGTAGTACACCCCTTTACTTTCAAAATAAGTTCAGAAATATGAAACAATTTAAAGTGTAAAAAAATAAAATATAAGCACCTGCATTTAAATAAATAAATTGTATTTTTTTTAAACCTGTTAATATTTCGACTAACTAACATAAACCTAAAAATAGAATATGCAACCATTTCATTTTTTTTCATTAGATAAATCACCTTGTAGTAGGTAAGTATCTCTACTCCATGGCATCCGTAGGTACTCGTCAGGGGTCCACTTACTGTGGAGATGAGGCAGCGGCGTCGCAACGTGCCACGGTCGAGGCGGGGTCTTTGTAAAGAGCCGACGACGCGCGCGCAGCTTTGCTTTGCTCCAGTTCGTTATTGAAGACGTATCATCAAGGACTTTAAATGTTGATCCACCCTAGAACCTTGTCATAATGACAGCGTCACGTGACGAGATAGAAATTGCAAGGAATTAATCGTCGGTTTTATGCGACAAGGTTCTATAGTGGTTCATCAAATAAAGTCCGTAACCGTATCCACCACAAATTTTACTTAGCCGATGAAAAACCAAAGAAAGTGAGAAAAAAGGTAAATATTGATGGACAAACAGCTGATATTGTTTGAAGCATAAATAAAAGATTTGCATGTCGTAGAAAAACAAATTCCGACATTAACAAAATTATATTTTGGATAATTAAAATTAAATGTTCTTTAACTATGAGCTTAAGCTTACTTAAGTACACAAAAGTGTGTTTCAACAATACAATGTGCATCACAACTACAAGTATGGCACACCCACTTTCGTGAGATAAAACCACAGTACCTACCCGTCTGTCTACCTCTGTCACACTCTTTCTATCATAAAAAATCTACTGACTAATAACAGAGAGAGTATGACAGCGATAGAACCAAGTACTATAAATACAAAATAATTCTGCAAACACGAGAACCAATTTCCTACAGCCTTGAGTCAATAATTATGTATTTATCTCAATTACCGAATATTGTATAATATTTTGGAGGAAACATATAGTCGACCACACAGAGACTTGTACATTTTTGGACCTTATAACAATGCAATAAGGTGAAAAAGTGGTTACGTATCTTCGTTGTCGACTGTACACGAATATGAGATTATGCTGCAATCTACCAAGAGAGAAATGTTGAAGGTTGCCCTCTAATTACGAGACAAACATGTTTACAAGCTGATGCTCAGGGTCGTCTAATTTAAATACATAAATACGTTTTTTACAGTTTAATGTGGCTTTATTTTCTTATTTAATCATCATAATGTCAGCCGAAAGACATCCACTGCAGGACATATGCCAAGTAGCAATGTGATGCGGGAATATTCCTGTTCCCAGTAAAATACCATTTGGGAATATTCCCAGTAATTTACTATTGTTACTAGTAATATTCCCAAATGATGGGAACATTGAACCTGATATTTTAATTTTATGAATCGAAGAGTAATACATTATTTTAAGAACTAATAGGTAAGTATATTAAGTCGATATTTTATCATGTTTTTTTTTTTTTTTGCGAATTTTGTACAATTTTTTCATCATCATCATGTCAGCCGAAAGACGTCCACTGCAGAACATAGGCCACTAGGGCACTGGGGGACCAAGGCTCTCCACCCAGCCCGGTCTTGTGCTTTTCGCATCCAACGCGTTCCCGCGATCCTTACAAGGTCTTCACTCCATCTTGTTGGAGGCCTAGGGAGACCTAGGAGAGTTGTGACAGAGGTGAGTTGTGACAGACGCGATTTCTCCCTACCTATGAAGGTGAGCGAGCTGGCAACAACGCTCAATTGACGCTTTAGAGACGCGCTAGTTGACTCAGTACTCGCCGGCGGCGCACGCGAAGCTGTTGCGTAGTTACGACGCCCACGTGCAAAAAAATGCGAAAAGTAAGTTTTTCGTCAATATTTTGATTGAATTTATATCATATCTTATTACATGTGCGTTGTTGTGTTATTTTTTCTTAAGTTGTGTGGTTATCGAAGTCTCAAAACGTGGCATTGATTTTTTGTGTTTGCATCGTGTTTAGAAAATTTGAATTATTATTCGGACCAAGTCGTAATTTTGAGCACCTAGGAGAGTTGTGACAGCCTGTCACAACTCTCCTATTTGACTTCATTTTTCTGTTTTTACACGTTTACAGCCCATAGTCCTCTTGCCACTATTTCTAATGTGTTCTCGCCAGAATCAGTTAGGCCGTTGCCAAAAGCTCCGCCAAGAAAAAACAGTCAACCGAACAGACGGAAAGTCAAATCTGCTGTGCTTACTGACACACCTACTAAGGACGAAATAGCTGCTATAGAAGCCAATAGGAAGGCGAAGAATGTGAAAAAGCGTGTCTTAAGCGAAGATAAGAAGAAACCTACAAAAGCCAAGAAGGCTAATAAGAAGAAGTGAACAAGAGATGACGAAGAAGAGGCAGAAAATAATTGTTTTTGCTGGGTTTGCCTTGAAGCCTATTCAAACAGCAGACCGAATGAGGAGTGGGTGCAATGCCTAGAATGCAAAGGCTGGTCACACGCAGATTGTACTGGAGGCGAGCTGCAATACGTTTGCCATAATTGCCTATCAGATTAGATTTAAATTTTTGACTGATTATAATATGATTGATCTCAAAGCGATGCCATAATTACTTATAAGATATAATTACTTGTTATGCAAAGGTTATACGTAGTGTTTGTTAGAGTACTTCATGTGCTAAAAAATGATTAAACTACTTTTAAGAAAAAAAAACATGTTTCATTTATTTATAATATGTGTAATGGTATTTTTTAATACTTAAACAGTCTAAATATGTACATAGCTGTCACAACTTTCCTCGGGACCTGTCACATCTTACCTCGGTGATAGGGGAGTTGTGACAAAGTAAGTAGTCTTTCTTTATGTTGATTTTCTCGGAAACCGTAATACTTTACTTAATTTTGATGATTGTTTTGGAAAGGGAAGGAATGGTGCTTCATTTATTCACACAGGTCGTAACTGTGGAATGTTTCTGGAGCGAGATATTCCCCTAAAATTAAAAATTGTCACAACTCTCCTAGGTCTCCCCTACCTACAGCTCGTCTTCCTCTATATTATAATAAATGCGAAAGTCCGTGTGTGTGTTAGTTTGTTACTCCTTCACGCTGCCAAGGTTGGACGGATTTGGATGCAATTTGAAATAGAGATAGCTTATAAAGTCCAAAGGTAGAGGGCAAGATCCCCACTTAACGTACCACCAAGTTTAAACTTGTTAAACGGAATCGATTAGAAAAATCACTTATTTAAACATAATACTCTAATAAATAAAATTTAAAAAAATATCGTACCTTTATACCTACCTAACGGTGTCAAAGTAATCAATCAAAATCAACAAATTCCAAAGATAAATAAATACGCCGTTTTGTCACAGAACAGATAGGTACAGAAATCAATCTACATACAAAGTGCGCTCGAGCAACGCACACATAGACACCGCTCACGGACACGATATCTCGGAGTAGTTGGGACGAGTGCGAGCGCGAGTGCCGTCCGCTTGACACGCGTCGCGTCTGTGTACTTTTTTGTGCGATTAGGTATAATGGAGCAACAAAAAAGAAGTGATTATAACTGTTCAGTGGACGGTTGCTTAAATTCCACTTTAAACGGTGAATTGTCCTTTTTCAAGCTACCAGTGGCTTTAGAGAGGTAAGTAGGTAGGTATCTGCTTGTATTTCAATGGTTCTTGTTAACTTTACACAGAAGAGTTAGGTAGGTAAGCGCCCCGCCCCGGCCCCCGAAGAATATATCTAAGATCGATTTAAATAGGTAATCGTTTTCTATTTTGAATCAGTATTAACGAAGTACTTAACTATATTTTTGTAAGGTAAATTCACGCCACCTTACGTAAGTTGAAAACATGTTTTTTTGTTTGTGTAGATATTGTGTTGTTTTTAGTGTCTTTTGATAGGTTTAGGTCTAAAACGTATATGGTAATGGAAATTGTGTAACTAGGGTAATCCGTTTAGAAGTTATAAGGAATTTTTGATAATGAAAATAGACAAACGTAAAATTTAGATAGGTACATTTAGAGAAGATACGAGTGCCACTACCGCGATAGTTTTTTGTGCATAAGCCATAGTTGACAACCCTAGAGCGACCGCCGAGCGTAGGTATGAAAAGTGAAGTACATACATGTGATTTACTTCTGTACTTATCTATTCTGTGGTTTTGTTTACCTTAGCGTTTACCTCGTTCAACACCCGGCTTCCCATTTCGCAAACAAAATGGCTCCGAAATCTTTCCTGCTTGGAATTGTTGGCGCCGAATATTTATCTGATCAACTGGTAATTGGAACGTGTTACTTTGAACATCTTTCGGATTTGATTCCTTTTATATGTATACCAATTTTGATGGCTTACTGTGTTATTTTTTTTAGAGATTATTTCATGCGACAAAGAAAAGGAAAGTGATAACTTTAAGAGTCACCTTTATGTGAAACGTCGGCGGTATTAATGACCAATTTTTTTGACATTGTAAGGGTCTTTTTGCATAACAGTCAATAGTGGGTAATACAAACACTAGGTTTTTTTGTTTTATTTATAATCTGGCTTTACAGTTAATAAACATTTATCCAATTGAACTTCTCCACCTATTTGTATTTGTGTGCCGTATTACATTCAAATTTTAATTACACAACAACTGTCCAATTTTGCGTAGCTTAATTTATTTGTACTGTATTTTGTATGTTATAAGCGGGTTGGTTTCTGCAGTTTGACGTCTATGTAGTGCCTATTTTGCGTGTAGGTGGGATAACCATATATCTTCAATCAAGCCATCTCAACTCCTCGATGAAGCCCACCAAACCTTTTTTTTTTTCACTTGTGGGTGGTTGTTCTAAAATGTATTTACTTTTTTTCTTTCAAACCCATTCCGCAGTTTAACTTTAATATAAGAATTAAACATCCGTACAAACTTTTTCTATGGTATTGAGAAGGCAAAAGAGTAAGCAGGCCGCCTAACGGTGTCATCAGACACCCGTAGATATTTATATTCTCAAAACTACAATCCTTGGAATGCATGCATGTATAGAGCATTAGATACTAAGATCTAATGCCTGTACGTTTGTCATTATCCTGGTATTTTTTATCCCTATACCAGAACACAGTACAGTTTGAATATTGTTGTATCGCGGTTACGCAAAAGCCCAAACCATTAAACCTGTTACTAAAACATTTATAATCAGAAGCGGGAGCTTCCGTGTCCGGGAGGCCTCACACCAGGTTTATGCATTAATCAAAAGGCGTGATTGCGACCGTTTTTAAGGTTTCGTAGCCAAAATGGCATTAATTGAACCCGTATAGTTTCGTTATGTCCGTCCGGCCATCCGATCGTATGTCACAGGTATTTTACTCAAGAAATACAAGATAAAAGTTTTTGATAAATCAGTAACCACAATTTGCACAAATAGGCTAAGATATAACTGAATTATCGACAACTTTTTTCAAGTTGTAATTCTGTAGCTCTGCCCAGCCCACTCTGGGATTACAGGCGTGAATGTATGTATGTATGTAAATACAACATGTACATGATGAGATGTCTTGTATGAGCCGCATCTTAGTTTGGTAACTAAATAATTTAAAAAAAATCTAGGTAAAATTTCAACTGGCAACTTATAGCACATATTTTGTTTTTTTATTTAAAAACTACCAAGGTTTCGTAGGATTATTATTCAGTGACGTGAATATTTTCGGAAATATCACTCCGAAAGTTGCATAAATTGTGTCGAACGCTTAATAAATACTTGTTTTTGAGTTATTGCCGAAAAACTCAGCTTCTCAACAACAACAAAAAACGCAAGTACCAGTGCCGTATTTGTAGTAACGGCTTCGGCACCCCACACTGAGCATGTTCAAATATGCTCTCTGGTGGGTCAAGGTTCCATTGGGCTGATAGTACCTTGCCCACATTAACATTTGGTCTTGCTCCGCCACTGTTTATAACATAAACATCTTAGATCTAAGAATGCATTAAGTACATGGAATAAATAAAAAAAAAAATTAGGTACATCTATAAATCACTTCTAAGCCTAACACACAACACTGCGAATAAAGGTAATGATTATCTCTCCCTTCACTCACAGTCTTGTATGTTTTGAGTAAAAATCCTCGATGGGTACGCGTAAAATATTCCCCTAACAGACCCATGTAAATTACTTTGGGCACAAACAAAAACGTAGCACCTGAGTGCTCCCTGTCCCTAATATTTACATAATTTTAACGCAAAATTGAACCCAACCTTTGTGACAGTTATATGGGACAAATAGTGTTTGGGTGGAAAGTTGACTATCTTTGACAGGAAATGATGCAGGACTCGCGGGAAAACTGGTGGTTATGATACTTGATGAGCTTGAATTGAATGTGAGCGTTAGTTTACCTTTTGGCAATACTTAATATTGCGGTGATTTTGTACTCTGAAAAACATGAGAGAAAACCCAGGGATTTTCTCTTAGTTGACATAAAATTAATTCAATAGTTTCTGTATATGAAGATGTTTATTTTCGTTAAAAGTATCAAGATTCATCAGCAACATGCTTCGTCAAGAGTTTACAATAGTTAATCAGCAACATGCTTCGTCAACAATGTACATAAACCAATCAGCAACGTGCTTCGCCAATAAATCTATAATTATTCCCCTGCACGGATAGCGCCTGGCTCAAAGGTTCCAAATATACTGGCAGCATTGCCACACTGTATTGCCAACGAAATTCGTTGAACCAGATACGAACCGGACCGAGGATCACAGCCCCTATCCCTGTCCTAAAGCCACGGTTTGAGATCAGGTTTATAATGGTAATACATAGTTATATAAACCAAAGCTAATAGTAACAACAGCTACTTCAAAAGTGGTTCAACTAAACTAACATCTTAGTTAATGTGTTTAACGTCTTGCTAGGCTCTGTCAAATCAAGACGATCTTTTTTTTCTTCTTAGGACAAATCTAAGTTTTTTTTAAATAGCTAACGGGAAAATAAAAACATGAAAAAAAGGGAAAAACGTCGCCCAATAGGGGTAATAATAATAACCGACACACAGAATGCGTAACAAACTTGAAATTTGGATATTTTTATGTTAATCGTCCTATAACCGTTATTTTTTAAAATCTTGGATATCATTTTAGCTATAACTTTTAGTCAATTATTGAATTTAAATGTCAAAACTAAAGACCGTGTAATTATATTGTTTTTGTTCAGAGCAAGTTCGCTCTTGTTCGGGCATAGTTCTTGCTCGACTAACTTTGGAAACTTCGGGAACTATTCCCAATTTAAAGGCGATCGCTTAAAGACTGTGACAGACGGACAGACACTTCGGTCTGGGGAGTTAAGGTGTTATTCAATGTTAAAACTGGGTGGAACAGTTTAAACTTAAAAGTTAAACATTATTGGTGGAATTTGAACTTTTTACGGACAAGCACGTATTTTGTCACGATTTGGAGCCTTTTTTTTTTTTGTAATTATAGCTGAGCACTGGGCAGCGCTTATTGCAAAATGCCTTTAAGCCAATGATGTACACTTTAAAATTTAAATTTACCTTGTGTCTTTTTCGTATTTTTTGTTATTGATTCTTGTGTGCACAAGACATTCTAGAATTGAGAACACATTATGATGTTTCTCACCGGACAGATACTTTTTTACTGTTATCTTTGTCCGGCAGCATGAGCATGTCATGCTCACTTTAAGGTCTTTGCTTACGGCGGCGTCGTTGATCGGGTCGCCACCTTCCCGAACACATGGTTGAGGGAGGCGATGGCTGAGATACGCGTCATACTCGTGAACGGGTGCTGTCTGTGGAGTCCGGTCTGTTCACGCTTGCAAGGACCTATTTTCCAATTTAGTTTTTTTAATTATCGTTCTTGACGTAGAGACCTCGTCATGTTGTTCTCTTAGTCATTTTACCTTTTATTTTATTGACCTTACATTTGTAATGATTTTATTTGTGTTAGTTTAAAATAATAATATTTTATTACTATTATACCTTGTAATGTAACTTACTTTTAAGTATTATTGTATTTAATAATTGAAAAAATGACCTTCTGCTGGAGTTTCTTGCGGCGCTTCTTCTCCGCAATGATGGTCTTTTCCGAAGCGCTAGTAGATTCACTCCCATGTTACTGACGTGTAAAAGAGCCCTCATGTGGCCAAATTACTGAATAAATATTTTATACTTTATACTTTATATTTTAACTAGACCTGGGAAAGTCTGGGTCGTGATTTCATCATGATCATCATCGGTACGAATATATGTCAGGAATGCCTTCAATAAGTGTATTACAGTATATAATAGACTTCCTGAAAACCTGAAAATTTTGCAGGGTTTGGATTTTGAAGCTAAACTCACAAAGTGGCTATTGCGATATTTGTTTTATAGTGTCAGCGAATATTTGACCCATAAGGATTGTTAAAATTAAAATATACTGACAGTTAAATAATATTATAATTGACATCAATTAATTAACTATAACTTTTTGATATTCATTTACTAACATATTTATTGATTTTATTTGTCAAACATAGAATTAGGACTTCTATGCGTTATTTTTTTTATTTATTTATTTATTTATTAAAAAAGATGAAATTACATTATATATAGGAACATATGTCCCACAAAACCGTTTGCACGGTTTGACTGCGGGGTCGAGCAGTCTCTACTCTCTTATTATTAAGAATATAAATCTATAATGAATCTAGGCACAATAAAGTATCCTAAATTACTATATGTTTTTAATAAGGTAACTATAAAAATAAAATAAAATAAAAAAATAAAATAAAAAAAATAATTCTGTAAGTAGGCCTTGTAGGCACTTTTACAAGTCTGAATCTACCATCTACCAGCGCTTCAAGAGACCATTGTTGAGAAGAAGCACCGCAAGAAACTCAACAGTAAGCCATTTTTTTAAATAAAGAACTTATTACAATACTAAACATAAGCTATCTAATTTAAATGTCACAGGGATGTACAGGTCCCAGTAGTAATAATAATTAAATTAATAAAAATGTCAGGTTAAAATAATAATACAATTCCGGAGATGTAAAGAGTCTCCAAATGTCAAATTAAAATTAAATATAGGTAAGTAGGTAATTAACCAAAAAAACAAAATAACAAACACAAACAAGGGAGATGTAGAAAGTCTCCACGGTCAATTTTAGAGATGTAAAGAGTCTCCAGATGTCAAATTAAAATAATAAGCATACAAGGAGATGTATATAGTCTCCACGGTCATTAATAATTGTAATACAAATAATTCAGTCCCAAGCATTGTCATCATTTATATAATCTTTAATACTATAATACGCTTTAGAAATTAGTTGACGTTTAACGTAACTCTTAAATTTATTTACTGATAAATGAGTAACACTACTTGGGAGCTTATTATAGAACCTTATACAATTACCCATGAAAGAGTTTTTTATTTTGTGAAGCCGTGTAAAGGGCACTGCGAGCTTATGTTTATTCCTGGTATTAACATTATGTATGTCACAGATCTTTCTAAAACTACCGATGTGACTAAGGGAATAAAGGCTTGTAGTACTGTTAGGCGATGGGCTTGCCACCTGTCACTAATACACTGGGAAACATCTTAGCCTACTTGTGCAAAATGTGGTTACAGAATTATCAAGAAGTTTTAAGACTTGTTGGTAATTCTTTAGCTCTGCCTACCCCACTCTGGGAATGAAGGCGTGAGTTTATGTATGTATGTATGTATATATTGACTGTATACGGTTAATATATTCGTTTCTTTGAACTTATCTCTAAGCGAGTCTCTATGACCCATCTTGTAAACAGCACGAATAGCCCTCTTCTGTAGAACAAAGATGCTGTTTACGTCAGCACCACTACCCCATAGTAAAATACCATATGACATAATACTATGGAAGTAACTAAAATAAACTAATCGAGCGGTTTTCAAGTCTATTATATTCCGAATTTTATTAACTGCAAAAACTGCAGAACTTAGTCTATTCGCTAATTTAGCCAGATGAGGACCCCATTGGAGTTTGGAGTCTAACGTTATTCCAAGAAATACTGTATCATTAACTAGGTCTAATCTATCATTTTTTATAGTTACAGTAGTTTGTCTATTTTTCATATTTGTAGTCATAAATTTAATACATTTAGTCTTTTTCTCATTCAGTAATAAATTATTAACACTGAACCAATCTACTACTTTTGATATAGCATTGTTTATATTTGTTGTTACATTGTTTATACAGCTTTCTACCAATCTTTGCTTTAATGGCTTCCTGCCTGATGTCAGTGGGCAGGCTGATGATGTTGGCATGTATCCGTACCTAAATATTGTAGTGCCCTTTCCTTACCTTAGTCTAGAATAACAACACCTTTTCTTTTCAATGTATACCTATGCCTCTATGTGATAACAATAAATGATTGATTGATTGCCAGCTGAAACTTTTCTCCTGCTAGACACAGACTATCTCCAAAGATCCCCATAAGTTCTGCACTTGTATTCAGTTGTTTCTTGCGACTCTTTGCAGATCCTCGGTCCACTTTGTGGGAGGCCTGCCAACATCGGCTTTTCTGGTACATACGTGGGCGTCTGTCTAAAACCTTTCAGCTTTCACGGTCATCGGTTCCATGATCCACAGACAGTGGTAAATTTTGCACGAAAGATGTATTTCTGTTATCGCCAAGTATAACAACAAATACTGAAAATAGAGTAAAATAAATATTTAAGGGGATTTCCCATACAATAAACGTGATTTTCATGCCGTTTATTGCTAATGTTGTATAAATAATGGCGCGAATCCGACTCGCACTTGGCCGGTTTTTATTTGATTTTTATATGCCTTTTAAAACATTTCAACCCTATAAGATCTGTCGATTAATTAGTTCTCTTATATTCTCAGCTGTTCGAATGTGCAAGTTTTTTCCACGTTTTTCCTTAACCATAAGAACTTTAACATGTATTTAAGTAAGAAAATCTCATTGGTACATGGCAACCGATGGTATGTCGAAGTCAACGATTACCTTACGATTCACGAATCGATTACGACTTACGAGTAACGATTAAGGCGTTCTTTAGTGATATTTTATTGTTTATTATTATTAATTGTCTCTAACATTTTCCGTTAAACGGTGCTGTTATAGCAAATAAAATAACTCAATGGTGAGATATTACGAAGCGCTTATATAACAATATTATGTAAATGTTCAGATAAAGGTACTGATAATAATTTACTGCCGCAAACTAGATATAAAAATATCCTAACACACTGCACAGGGCAATCGGCGAAGATAGCTCATTGAATAATTTCAAAGATTAGTGATTCGTTTACTGTATTCTAAAAACTTCTGAAATACGCCGCATTTATTTTTTAATATCATAACTAGGCAAGGATTTCATTGAGACCACATTTAGCCTGCGGCTCCACTGCGGCGGAGACGAGCGGAGCGGACCGGAGCTGTGCCAATATTAACCAATAGAAGGCGCATGCAGTCACGTCGTGCCTTGCGCACGTTAGTTTAGATTCTATTGGTTAATATACGATACTGGTTATAGCCACAGCTCCGCACCACTCCACTAATCTCCGCCTCAGTGGAGCCGCAGCCTAACTTTCTTGTGCTACGAAACTTAAATAAGTCATACGGTTAATTGACGTTACGCAAAGGACATCAACGATTTATTATTTAAGTCTCTAACTACATATAATATTTTTTTAAATTTACATAATTTCGGCAGACCTTTTTAAAGGCTGTTCCAATTTTTTTATTATTTGTATTTGACAGAACGTAATTATTTTCTACTTTGATGTTTGTTTATTCGTCTCTGATTTAATAGAATGTTTTAGAACCTAACTTATGAAGCAGTTTAATGTGAACACAATATTTAATTCAATTGAAAACCAAGAATAAGTTACCTATGCTAAGCAACTGTCTCCTACTCTATTAATTAATGCCTGATTCCTATATTCAAGAAACGAATCGTTTTCCTTACGGGCACAAGCGTTATGACATTTGCTACGTACAAAATGTGTCAAATTTTAACGGCACGTCACAAGTCTACCAACGGTTTTGAATATAGGAACGCAACATATGTTTACTATTGTGGTGCATCTTGTATCAAAATAATCTATACCGGCGTAGTAGAGAAACCAATAGCAGTAAAGTTTACATCAGATTTTAGTGCGGAATAAAACCATAGCATTACCCCAGAGGTTTGTTGCGGGTTTTATTTCAACTCTACGTGGAATTGGCACGCGGTTAGCGTTATAGACGAAGTTTAAGTGCCATAATTTAAAAGCAAAATGGTGTGTAAGGATTATGGGGGGTTTGCTTTAAAATAACTAGTTCATACAAATACACATACATAAACTCACGCCTTCATTCCCAGAGTGGGGTAGGCAGAGCTAAAGCATTACCAACAAGTCTTAAAACTTCTTGATAATTCTGTAACCACATTTTGCACAATTGGGCTAAGATGTTTCCCAGTGTATTAGTGACAGGTGGCAAGCCCATCGCCTAACAGTACTGCAAGCCTTTATTCCCTTAGTCGCCTCTTACGACATCCACGGGAAGACATGGAGTGGTACTACTCTAACCCGGCAACCACACGGTTCATAGTGCATAGGTCAATTTATTGGTAATAATAATTACAGGTCAAGTAAATCTTTCTTATTGTATAAAAATATAATAATGATATTAGAATAATTGTAAAACTAATTGGTACATAGGTGATATAAAAGATTGATTCATTTCATGTAAATGCATTTACATGGAATGAAACGATCTATGCATTTAAAGCCCCAAGGTCAGAGGCATCCGATATATCTATGCAAGAAATCACATCAATCCGTAACTCCATTGCTGACTTAAAGAACAAATCAACAAAAAACACTTTAATTAATGCTGTTGCGTAAATGTAGATTTAACCTTTTGTCGCCTTATGAGGATAAAATTAAATTTTCCATACAAGATATAAGATCCGGTAACTTTTCTTTTTCCCTAAATCCGGTTAGATTTTTACGATTTTTTAATATATTGTATGTAAAAAAATTATCTCAAAATCAAAGAAAATAATTTTATTTGGAATTGTAAGGTGTTGCCATTTTAAGTATATTTAGAAGTTCTCTTTTACAAACTTACCAAAAATGCCCATAAGTTTTTATATCACCATTTTTTACCCCTTTCTAAGATCTTTTGAACAGCCCTGATGCAAAGCTATTCCTACAACAGAAGCACTACTTTAATAATTTTGTGCTTGACAAGACGCAGACGTGACTCCACATTAAAAATACAGCGATCCAAAGCGAATCCTACATTGCTTTTTACGTTTGAAATGGCCCATTTTGTTTTATTTTGGTTCATTTCAGTCAAGATGCCATAATAAATACACTTCCGTTACCGCATACAAATGGTACACTTGACTAAAAATAAAATATGCATGGTTCCGCCATTAAGAGCTATGAATGCTCATATAAATATGCTGTCATATGCCTGCACATTCTCTTGGTATGAAAAAAATACTAACTAATAAAAATCGTCATCCATCCGCCAGTCCGTAAAAATATTTTGCTAGCACCGACGCTGGTTTGAGCCAATTTAGGGCAGATCACAATTCAGTTTTAACAGAATCTGCAGGAGAAAATATTATTTCCCAAAAGCCGTGATAAAATACATCACATGCAAAATATTAAGGTGTAAATATCTTTCAAACTAGGTAACGGATTTTAATGCGGGTTTCATCAATAGATAGAATGATTTAAGGGGAAAGTTTTACGGCCAAACCCTATATTCAATCCGCGGACAGATAGGCTTACTTCGGATTAAAATTTGACACATTTTGTATGGGCAAATGTCAAATTTTAACCCGAGGTATCCGAGGTATCCGAGGGTCCGCGGATTGAATATAGGGTTCGGCCGTTAATGCATAATAAAATAATACATAATCCGAAGTGAAGCGAGGGCAGATCGCTAGTTAATCTATAAACATAGGTACATACATTAAATCACGCTTGTTTCCCAGAGGGGTAAACAGAGACCACTTTTTTCCACTTGCTACGATCTTTACAAAATTTCATACATTCATACATCGAGTCATACACACACGCACGTCGGTTTCGGGTACTTAAGATTCGGCCCTTTTCCAGTATTTCTCCGATTTGATTCGAAAAAGTACGCCTAGGGCGGCCCCTTCCGACCCTTCCACTTACTTTCCATCTGTATATCTCTTTCATCAATCTTTTTTCATCCATCCTTTTCAAATGACCGAACCATCGAAGCATGCCCTTTTCAATCACTATGTACTATATATCTTCTTTTATTCCACATTTCTCTCTGATTTTTTCATTAATATATAAACATAATTACTCTATATAAAGCTCATGCCTACAACTGCCAACTTTAACTTAGTATTAACCAATACCTATTTCAATCATACTGTAATTGCCACTTGGTCAAAACAACAGGGTGCCCTTTTTACTACTTCGTAAAGAGACACAAAGATAAAGCCGTTTTCCCACAAAAAAATTCACGCGCAAAGGCACGAGTCGGAAAGCATACTCCTACATAATGTTATTAATTCTGAGCGCACCCTTCCTGTCACGGTATGAATTTTTATCACCATCGCTTATGAATACAGACCTTTTGATGTAGCATAACGACGGCACATTAAGCCTTTTCTACGGGAAAATGGAAATTAGCAATCTCAATGACCTAGTGGACTTTGTTTGTGACCCGACGCGAGCATAGGGGTATTATAAGTTAAACTTGTGTAACTCATACCTAGACCCTTGTCGCACTGACGTGGCATGTTTGTAGGGATTGAATGTTTATTTCATTGACTTTTTAAATATCAATAGGATTGTGTTTAGAGTTATATGACACTCACTACTAAAAATGTCACTGACACTGAGTCAAAAACAATCACTACTAAAAATGTGATACAAAAGAATGAAAAAAGGGTGTTCATTATTTTGATACAAAAGAATGAAAAGCGGGTGTTCTTAAGTTACATAACATAACTCTAAGTAAGTGGTAACCCATAAATGTATCAAATTTCACTTCATCGATTGTATCATTTCATCGAATTTCAATTTATGTAACGCTGTTTTCTGCTGTGGTTTCAGCAGAATAAATCAGGATAGTGATGGGCCGCGGTAATATTCCCGTTACCAGTAAGTTTCCGTTTGGGAATATTCCCAGTAAGTTTCTAATGTTACCAGTAATATTCCCAAAAGGTGGGCATATACTATACTGGTGATTTATATGAGATTTAATGATTATATAGTTAGTTAAATAAGCAATATGCATAGATATATTCCTTTCTCTTTTACACATATCACCTTTTTTCTCTTTCACACAAACTGCTTATCTGAAATTGCACAAACACAAAGGACTTAGTTTTGCCCTTGACTCGACTCAGTGCACGTGCTTTTTGTGATGATAGTGAAAAATGTGATAATGATTACTAAGCTTAAAAAAAATCATTTTTCATGAAAATAGGAAAAACATTTATTCACGCCAAAATTACACAATCTAAAAACAACAAAATTAAAAAAATACAGTAAAACAAATTCTTAAAACTAAACTTACAACCTAGTGTTACCTCCCCAAGCCCTAATTACAGCCACCATGCGATCCTTCATTGACCTCACCAACGTCACGATTCGTTCTTGAGGAATGCCACTCCACTCCTCGACGACGGCGTCCCGAAGCTGTTCAAGGGTAGCAGGGGCAGTATCATGAGACCGCACCCGGCGTTTCAGATCATCCCAAAGGTGCTCTATGGGGTTCAGGTCAGGACTTCTCGCTGGCCACTGCATCACGGGGATCCCAACCTGATCCAGGTAGTCCCGAACAATCAACGCCGTATGAGAGCGGCCGTTGTCGTGCATGAATGTGAATTCAGGCCCGACAAAACCAGCATACGGGACCACGTGGTCCTCCAGGATCTCTGTGATGTACCGATGAGCAGTCAGGGACCCCTGGCCACGTCCACCTCCAGTGCGGGAGACGCACACAAGGTCGGTTTTGCCCTGGATTGAAATTCCGCCCCAGAACATGCAGGATCCTCCTCCGTAGCTGACGGTTTCTTCAAAGCAGGCTTGTGAGTACCGTTCTCCCTGCCTCCTGTACACTCTTCTACGCCTATCGTTGCAGAAAAGGCAAACCCTCGTCTCGTCGGAGAAGAGGACAGACTGAAGTCTGACTCGCCTATGCTCTGCTGTCAATTTGGGGCCCGTAGCAGCCCTACGAGGCAGGATTTTCTTCTCTCGCAGCCTTCTTCTTACTGTGGAGACGCTCACCGACGTCCTCCGAGCTGTTCGGAGCTGCTGTTGCACCTCAACAGCGTTGGAGAATCGGTTACGCAAACACGTTGACACAATATAGCGGTCGTCTCTGTCGGAAGTGAAACGTCGTCTCCCAGATCCATGCTTCCTGATGTAGCCTCCAGTCTCCTGGAACCGCTGGGATACTCGTTTCACCCGGAAACGGCTTATGTTGAGTTGTCGAGCAACATCAACCTGCCGTAGTCCTGATTGCAGTAGTGCTACCACTTGAGCTGCTTCTTCTGCCGTGATATCCATTTTTCAGAGTTTTCTCTTACTGGAGCTGTTCAGGTGTGACTTCTGTGATGTCTGGATAGCAAATTACCCATAATTAATTTTTACCCCCCCTTTTATTCGTGTTCAGGGTGGCACAAGTAGTGAGTCCTCTAATGAGTTTTCCATCACTTTTTTTTAAAGACCCTAACGTGTCGTGATCATTGTTTTTACGAAAAAGAACGATTCGCGTTTTTAAAGTTGATTAACTGTGCTTTCAAATGATACTAATATTGGTAGGATACAATAAATAAGTTAAGAGCTTTATTCGCTTGAAATCAAAATTTCAAAAGGTGCGATTTTTTTGACGCCGTGTGTAAGTATTTGTATAATTAAACTGATTTTCCGACTTTTTCTTTCATTTCGATCGAAACTAAGATGTTTTTACCGTGATTTAAAGTGTACTTGGCCATAATTACACGATGGGAATATTCCCAGTAACATTGGAAAAATACCTGGTAATTTTGGGAATATTCCCGGTAACATTGGGAATTTACTTTCTGGGGGGGAGCTCCGTATTTTTTTTTATTCTAAATTGTTCCATTGTTCACCAAATAAGCATAAAACACAAAAAAAATATTACTTTATAATTCAGTTTTTCTATATTTCCCTAAATTTCCAATACTTGGAAATATTACTGGTAACATTACTGGGAATATTCCCGCCATGGGAATATTCCCGGTAACGACCCATCACAGATCAGGACATTGAAACATTAATTACGTATGTTAGGTTAGACTTGTGATTAAGAAATACCTCGTATAGTGAGAAATACCTTTCGATGAAATGATTGTTCTGCGTAGGTGAAATCTTCGTTGAAAGATGTTTCGATAAAGTAATAGGTACCCAACTTTAAGTACTTACTAAGAGTTGGGTACCATCGACATTTAGACAGTCGATCAAATAAATATTCAATCCCTATAAAATAGTGCGACAAGATAGCGGGGTCTACCTATAACACTTACCCCTACAGTGTGTCTGTCTGTTTCTTCATAGCTTATAAATAGATGAACCGATTTGGACGCAATTGTTTTAATATAAAATTTGTTGAATTAGGGCAGATTTCAGCTAGGATTGATGAAAATGGTTGAGCTGCTTTAGATATATCAACTCTGAAAGTAAGGAGTGCCATTATCGGGGTCTTTTCCTATTTCATAGTTTCGTATTGTTTTGTCGAACATATTTTTTAGCTTAGTTTTGGACTTGGTCCATTAGTGTGATATTGTCACCTGATATTTTTTTATTTTACTTGAGACTGTATATTTGTTAACTGATCTGGAATGAGGTTCCCGTTTCAAAAACACCTCTATTTTTACTCTATCCAGTTTATATTAGATAAACTTCGGAATAGTAAAGTTAGTCTTGTATATAATGTTTTTATAAAAATATAAAGTATCCAAGACTTAGGAACAAAAATACTCACAGTTATAGCTCAAATATTTGGTCTAATCGGCAACCAAACCCGGGACCTCTAGCTTTACAGGCAGGGTCGCTGCCAACAAGGCAGCCTATGGCATTAATTATTTAGTAGCAAAATAAAAAAGAGTCCTGTCTGTACTATTATAACTTAAATACAAGCTTTAAAGATTCAAAACACCGATTTACCAAGCTGAGAAAGACATTCTCGCAACCATTTTCTACCTTGAATAAGTACTAACTGTTATATAAAACTTTAATGCTATGCAGCGATACGGCAAACAACACAAAATCTACTAACAATTCAGTGGCGAAATCCCCGACTCAGAACTTTATCCGTGCGAGGAGTTGTGCACAGTTAAAATTTAACCCAACCCCGCGCCGTTTTTATCGCGGATTATACTGTATCCGTTTTGTTTTATTGTTTTTCGTCACGTTGGATTTTAAAAGGACTTTCTTAAAGCCTTGACAAATAATAGAAACGTTTAAATAGAGAAATATACAGGGTTATTGTTAAGTCGACCCTTCATGGGGTTTTGGGCGAGATTATTTGCAATCATTTCGGTCCCATAATACCCTACGCAAAAGTTAGTATTTTTTTCTGTTTTAGTGTCATTTATGTTGGATAAACTGATAAAAAAACCTTTTTTTTCTTTTTTTTTTACCCTTTGGTCTCGCACTCGTAAACGTGTACAGATAATTCTACTTTTAATATTGCATAAGAACAGCAATCATACCTTGTACAAGAGCTTCTAATTTTTTTTTGATTTAAAGTGCTTTTTTTTTGTAAATTTTTGAAGATGCGTTCCTGACTTTTTGAGCCAAAAACTTAAATTTAAATTATCTCAGAAATGGTTCACTTTGAACGTTCGGGTGGTAAGGTTATAGAGTGGTCACCGCATACCGGATAGCGACGGCGATGATGCATCGGGAGCCGGATGCGTTAGCGAATCGATCATGTTTAAAATAACGTTTTATGATATTTTAATTTTACTTCGGGGGAGGACTTAGTGCAGGGTCCGTCCGGGTTGGTACCACAGTCTTATCCATTAACCTACCGCCAAGAAGCGGTGTTTCCATTGTTGTGTTCCGGTTTGGGGATAAGACAGCCGGTGAAATGACTAGCATAGAGGCATTCCATCTTAGTCCTCAGGGTTGGCAGTGCATTTGCAGTCTTGTGAATGCGAATGTCTATGGGTCACAGTTTCCACTTACCATCAGGTTGCCTGTGTGCTCGTTTGCCTTCCTGCGCCATAAAAAAATAAGGAGCATTACTATTTGTTTCCCTTATATTCAGCTAACTAAAGCTATTACTTAGCCCTCTAAAGCTCAGTAACAATGAGCAATATCAATAACCGCTTAAAATGTATCTTTGGTCCTTCGATTTCTGCGGTTTGACCCAAAACTTTCGAACCCTAATTTGGGTTTGATGACTCCTGAAAATATTAAAGTAAGTCAATTCGGACGTGATAGGTACTAAACTAAATAGTAAAAAAACGTTTTGTGATATTGTGCTTTTAAGTACATACAGTAATTAAACAAAATAACTTCTGATCAGAACGAAATATAATAATTAATAATAATAAGTAATATTTTCGCCCTTTCCCACGTCCAGTCAACCCGTAATCGGGCCGGTGCAGCAGCTGATCAGACCCAAACCATCAAGCGCCGCAAATATTCATCATTATTAAATAATTACGAATTTGTGGCACTTGCAGTGGAGACCATCACATGTCATGGGTCCTTGGTCAGCCGATATGACAAGCTTTATTAAGGCTCTGTCATCCCGGCTCATAGACACCTCCGGAGATCCTAGAGCTGGTGCTTACCTCTCCCAAAGGATCCAGAGAGGTAATGCAGCCAGTGTCATAGGGACCATGCTGCGAGCGGACTAACTAATCAGAAATTTACATACTGGGTACACAGCGAAATAGATGACAGACAGAGATATAAACTAAAAAATATCTAGGTACTACAATTAAAAGTTAAAACCCAACGTTAATAGAAGAGTTATGCCAGGCTAAAATGATTATTATGCATACCGAAGATAACTCATAATTTCTTAAATCTAGTAAGAATACATAAACTTAAAATGCATAACAACGAGGAAATGATTTTATTTCATTATTTAACTTAACATTATTGATGTTAACAATTATAAGTTGAAGCTAAACTTATTTAAATTAAAATAAAACTAAGCTACTCAAATATTTAAGATGTAAATAATAATCACCACTATAAAAATATACACCCCCTCTAGCAGGTCCGATCGTGGCATGGTCCCTATGACACTGGCTGCATTACCTGGCTAGATAGCTAGCCCAATCCTTTGGGAGAGGTAAGCACCAGCTCTAGGATCTCCGGAGGTGTCTATGAACCGGAATGACAGAGCCTTAATAATGAAATGATTGTTATGATAAATGAGTGTTATGTTATTTGATCGTATGCCTGATAGAACTACACGATTTGTTTTCATGCAAAACCTTAATTATGCTTTTGTTTATTTATTTAATCTTTATTGAGCAAAAATAAGTACAAATAGCGGACCTGTTGCCTAATGGCATCTGTGCCAGTCAACCAAAAAAAGTAATCAGAAATTTTGGTTGTTAGTAAAATGAAATTATGCATTTTTATGCGTATTTTCCTGTATTTTGACGTTATACTTTATTAAAACGTTCTCGTAGGCGGAGACTCTCAAAGGAATCCAAATATGGAGGCGCATTTCAAATTAAACCCATGTTAGGCTAATATGGTATCAATTACTTGCGGGACTATTATTAAATGTTGACATGGTTACTGAATTGTGATCGACGCTTGATTAGATTGCCCGCATGTGTAATTTTGTAATGCTAATGAGTTTGTGGCGCTTGCACTGGAGACAATGGGACCCTGGTCTGCAGATATAGAAGATGAAGCTCAAGGACTAAGTTGCACCGCCACCATCATCTCTGCTTGCTCAAAGGTTAACTGGTAGAGAATAAAATAAAACATAAAAGTTCTAAGCCTGGGTCTGACTTTTGGTGCCGATGACGTAAATTCGCCTACAAGTGATGACAATTACAAGACCAGTACCAGTACCATGAGTTACAACTACCGTACTTGCTATCGAGTCGAATGCTCTGTGCGAAATGCGAATACAGTATTCTTATAGAGTGTTCCCTCACACTCTATAAGAATACTGTATTCGCATTTCGCACAGAGTATTCGACTCGCTAGCGAGTAAGGTAATTCCCAAGTAGCACACTGGGTGGGAAATAGCTCGTATATCATATCTATTTAGATACTTAAGTGAAATATATAGCCATGACTAAGTTCTATATAGGTGGAAAGAACCCTTAGGCAACCAATATAGAACCACGGGGAGAAAAATTGCAGCTTATTTTTGGTTCTATATTGAATCCATAAGTAAGTTTTTAAAAGTGAATGTGATCTGCCATTTTAATTTTGGATTTATACATCTGTTTGGTTAAAATTCACGTTCAGGCATTGAAATAAGCACGAAATTCTTGCGAATGCTTTTTTACCGTGAAACTATAGTATGGTTTCTTTGTAAATTTCGATGCGCCTTTGATTAGATCAGGAATATTTAAAAAGAGAGTGTTAAATCATATAAGGAATTGATACTGATAAGAACTAAAACTGTTAAAACGTGACCTAATGATTTTAGGTTACGTACAATGTTAAAGTAACATCGTCACAACTATCAAAAGTCTATGATTATGCGTCAGTGTGATAAAATTATGTTTAAAATAAATCATTTTCAAGGACTCCAATTTGTAAACATGGCGAAACAAAAAAGATCTTACAGTGTTTATTTTCACTTATTTGTTTTCTATTTGAAACTATCAGGTCTGAAAATCACTTATTTGTATCTTTCGAGTGGCACAGCAGTGAATGCTATGCCCTAGAGCTTTTGTGCTGTGACACTAGCGGCTTTCGTTAAAGCCTAAAACGGCACAGAGTTCGTGCTTCCTATAAATGCTATGGGAAACAGCCGACCGTGGACGGAGTTCCGTTTTTGGTGTAATTAAAAACACCGGCCACAGCCGTAATGCCATATCACGAGGGTCTTTGTTTACGTCTCTCGACGTACTGTCCGTGAACGTGTTAACATTGTTTGACAACACTTATAGCTTTAAACACAACTCAAAATTGTATATGACTTCATCTTGTCACTTGTAGTTGCTTAGGAACGTTTTTTGTTTCCACTTTATTACATGGTTGGGTAAAGTCGATTTTGCTACTTAAAGTTGCATGCAGGTTTTAATTTTCACTGAATAAGAAGCAATATAAGGCCCTAAAGTTACTTATAAGCAACTTTTACATATAAGTGGGAGCATACCCTTATTTGGATCTTTTAATTCCAAATGACTAGTATAATAGAGTAGTATATCACCAATAGTGGCTAAAGAGATAATTTTACGACCCTTCTAGGCCTTAAAGTTGCAATCACTTTAGTTTCCAAAATGTATGTAGTAGATTAAATAATTAAATCATAACATTTGATAAACACTAGCTGTTCGTGCCTGACGTCGCTCAAGTGAATTTCTTCTTTCATCCAAATCATGTCGTCACAATATGAAAATAGTGCACCAGGAAAAGCGCTTTGTTGTTTTTTGGCAATAACTCAAAGACGGTATGCCTGATCATGTTGAAATTAATTTTCACTAAACGTATATTTTTTATATGGCATAGGAAGGTAAACGAGCACACATTATTCATATATTTTTTCCTATTATTTGGACACACGGTTTGGATTATAAAGGCAGAGGGTTCACTATTCTTTATTGGTTAACTATGTACAACCTTTATTATAAAAAAATTCAAAGAAAAAAAAAAAAAAAAAAACTGATAACTAAAACATATCAAAACCCTGCAAATCTCCCGCTCGGGGCAGCCAGCGTCCCTAAAATGCTTGCAGCATTACCCCGCTGCACGGCCAGGCTAAGCCGTTGGGCAAAAAAAGACCCGGCCCTGGGATCGCCAGAGACGCCAACCAATTTATCCGAAACTTCGTGGATTAATTTTTTAGTGTCGGACGACCACGGCCCTAAGGTTTCTATTGCAACTGCCGCAAATACGTAATCGTTTGTTAAGAAAGCGTATTTGCGGCACTTTACAGTCTGAGCGTGGTCAGCGGCAGTCCCTGGCTTACGGTCACGGTCAAAATTTCATGGGCACCTATAAGGCGATAATCCTCTGAGCACTTGCGCCCACGTTCTCAAACATTAAACTAGATGGCGGTGTTGACTAAACCAGTTCATTTGTCTTTATTACAACTTCCTAAGATAGTAGTAATATAGTCGATATTTCGTTCAGTAATGGCTCAGTGGGTTTACGCCTGACTACAACTCCTTTGATCCATATAGACCGAAGTTCGAATCTCATTAAGGTTAACCCCTTTATTCTTTTTGTATTTTTTCAGAACGATGTTATTACTATAAATATAATGTTGATGGCCCTATGAAATAAATAAATAAATAACATAGCAAAAAGCATGCATGCTTTTAAAAACATTTATTAATGAAATAAATCCATTGTTTTTTTTATTTAAATATTTATTCCTTCAATAAACTGAAATTAGATAAACTCATTTGATAATAATATTACGTATACAAGAAACAATAAAACAACTCCTATTTACCATTTTATCGAGGCCAAAAGCTTAAGTTTCGTTTCCAGATTCGGAAAGAATATTGAAGCTCCACCACAATAAAAAACAAATATTAACTTCTAAAGACCGGGTTATTATAATTACAAATAAAACGTGTCTCTAGCTTTGTAGTCGCGGGGTAGCTAATTTATAAATAGTGCAAGTTTGATTACCCACTTCAAACCAATTACAGTGGGCATAAGACAATTTGTGAGTAAACTTATGAAATAAAATTAAGTTTTTATTTGGTTTTGCACACTAGAAATAAAACAGTTATATTTATTTATAACGTTATGCTTGCGTTCACTTTATAGTCATTTGTCAAATAGATTTAAGAAAATAACCCGGTCTCAACCAAATAATATTATCTACCTACCTACTTAATAGGTATACCTTAATAGCTAGTGTAGCCCCCATTCTGTTCGATAACAGCCAGCATACGAGAACGCATTAAATCAATAAGATTCCTGCACAAGCTCGAGCCACGAATGCTTTCCCAAACTTGCAAACAATGAGCCTCTAATGCTTCTGGGGTTCGCTCATTCTGGTTATCCCACCGTTGAACCATCACACCCCATAAATTTTCAATGGGATTTAGGTGTGGTGACCTAGCTGGCCAAGAATTACCTACCGCTATATCATTGTGATGACCGAACCACTCCCGCACACCACGCGAACGGTGTATATGGCAGTTATCTTGCACGAATGATATAACCGGTAATTCATCTTCCGGATAAACATTGCGAACAGTGGGTAGCATGGTGTCCTCCAACACGTCCACATAATTAACACCGGTCGCTCGGCTTGGCATTCGCACTAGTTCCCCCGGGTCGGCTGCACTCATTCAGCCCCACATATTCACACTTATGCGACCAGACTCCATGTTGGGCACAACGTGATTACTATCATAGCGGGTATTATTCCGCCACCATAAACTAGGTCGTCCGTGTTAGCTGGATTTAAAAGATTTTTCGTCAGTAAAGACGACATTACTCCAGTCGGAATCCAGATGCTCCAAGGCGAACGCTAACCTGGCTCCTTTGTGAGCTTCAGTAAGCAAGGGTTTGACGGCATGCCGGCGGTGATGCAAGCCCTCGCTGTGAAGAGCACGTCGCACAGTGCGCATGCTGGTGTCGAATAAAATGGCGTAGTGACTTGTCGGGATAAGTCCATTTTCCTCATAATCCCTCACCATGATTTGACGCTACTGTGTGGTTATAAGTGGAGCTCTGCCAGTTCTTTGCCGATGTAATAAAGAACCTTCCTCTTCAAATCGTCGGACCCATAAAACAACGGTTTTTCGCTATAACAAAACATCACATATTTAAATTACATTTAAAATATGTATTTAAAAATAATAACCTATTAAAAATAGTAATTTAAATTATACTTATATACAAAAACTACTTACGTTAACACCGGCTTCTCTAGCAATTTCAGACAAATTTTTGCCTTAATTATACAAAGCAATTATTTGCGATCTTTTCACCAAGTCGATATTGCAACGAGAACTCATAATTACAAATTATCAACGGTAAGTATTAATCGAGAACAAAGGCAATCTAACAGGGAGCAACGAACGAGCGGGCGTAAGTAAATCTTTAGTAAAACCGATCCGGTGTTCAGACATTGTCAGCTTACCCTCGCAAATTTTAATACTAACCGTATTCGTTAAACGATAATCTAAACGTAAAATAACGTGATACACAATTTCGCCGTACCAAGTAAATGTGATTATGGTCAAACGGCACGAAAGGGTGCTTTCCATCCAAAATGGTACGTGTTCGAATCCATGCAAAAGTTTAGTGTTTTTGGAAGTTTCAATTTTAATTGTGTTGGGAGTTTTATATAGGTAAGTTTAAGACAATAAATAATAAAGGAACAAGTCATGCGGTTTCGGCAGAAAAGTAAAGATGCCGAAGAATGTATTTTTCACAGTATGTGGTGATACAGCGCCATCTAGCATGATGACATTGAAATGAGAAGCCTCATAGGTAAGTAAAAACACGAAACGAGCACAAAAATGGCGTCGATTTCACTTCATAGGATTTTGTTTGACAGCTATCCATGCAAATAAGGCCTCGACTGTACGTGCAGAGCCCTGGACGCAGGACGGTGCCAACGTATCGGTGCAGGTTACGTCCCACACCAAGGGCTTGCCTAACCGCCAAGGCACTAATGTGCATCCGTCAGGTCTCTTTCCGTCCGAGGCGGACATGCCTGAGGGCTCTAGGGTCGCTGGTATGGAAACAGTCCCAAGAGCCCGGCGAATTAGGTCGTTCAATGACGCATGTCTAAAAAGACGGCCAGCACTCTGCTGACAGTAAAGTCCGTGCCGGCCTAAGGCGTCGACCGAATTACTGCACCGGTAGCAGGTATGAGGTTCGCAAGTCTTTAAGCCAAGACGCAAACATACTGCGATCCGCAACGAGCCAGGGTCCAAGAGGGTTCCGAGATTACGGGAGGGGAGTGCGTGGAGCCAATGTCCCGATTCAGGCTCAGATACAGCCAGCAGTCGGGCCCGCTCGGTGGAGTTCTGGCAATTTAATAAAAGCCTGTTAGCTGAGGATTTTACTAAGATATTGTCCCAGGCGGCTTGTCTTCCTTTCTCCGTAGGAGAGTTGTCACCGGGGTTTTTAGCACTCCATGCTGCCTCCGCATCCGCCAAGCAAGACACCATGACATCGGTGGCGTTGGTCACGTTGAGAATACCGCCGATGAGGGTGAAGGTGCTGTCGACGGATGACAGAAAAGCAGGGAGAGCTAGGTCACTGGTGGTGCGGATGCCAAGGCCGCCATATTTAATGGGTAGAGTTGCTTGGGTCCAACCGGATGAGGAAGGGGAAATTTATTTAGTTCACTATTTATGCAAATTTCGAAGCGATTAAAAAAATAACTTAATCAAAACACTGTAAGTTAATGGGCGACAAAGGCATCACACTCACACACAGCAGCAACTGAAAATAAAATTGCATTATAAAATCGACTTTAACACGAGTTCTATAAAATAAAAACGAAATTAGCAATGTTTGAGTTGATACTACTTTGATGAAGCAGTGCGAAATATGACATATTCCGCCATTTCCCCCCAGTTTTATTACATCATGGCCATACGCCACAAATGTTTCATGTTGATCCCACAGAGGGCGTTCTGGGATTTGTCTCCAACAAGATGGCCGAAACGTGTCTGGAAAACAAATGGCGGTGCAATGTTGCATCCACCCAGATTACCACAACAAGCCGAATAACACTGTATGTAACAGCTAATAAGGTTTATAACTAGTTACGGTCGTAAGGAAAATAGTCAACAACTAACCAAGATAAGTGCATTGAATAAGTAGAGGGACTTCTGAAAATGCAGTTTTCATTTAGGTCAAACTGAGAATAAATAATTGCTTTGTGAATATCTAAAGGGCACTTTTAAATTATTCCGTCACACCGCAAAAGTTTGCAGTTCTTTACGAAAAACTCGGGCAAGAGCATGTCGGACCATGGTCAGTGTAGGGTTTCGAAGCCGTTAAGTACTACAAAAAAATTAACTTTGCCGTTGGAAAACTGTTAGATATGCCGACATAGCGCTGCCTTTATACAATAACGCACTATTGCAAAATACTACGATTTCGAGTTAAGTATACAGCGACGTGCAGAGTAAGTGAAAGTTTATCGTGAATAAAGCAGCCATCACCTTACGACAAAAAAAAACGATATCGTAAGATGATGGCTGCTTTATTCACGATAAACTTTCGCTTACTCTGCACGTCGCTGTATACTTAACTCGAAATCGTAGTATTTTGCAATATTTTAGTGCGTTATTGTATAAAGGCAGCGAATAGGTCGCGGTCAGTTTAACAACACATATTTTTCAGATTTTAAGCATTTTTAGTTTTGGCTGTAGGGGGGGGGGGGGGGGGGGCACTTGACTCTAACATAAATTTGCGCTTTAAAGCTTAATATTTTCATAAACTGTTAAACATCTTAGCCTAATTGTGCAAATTGTGGTTACAGAGTTATCAACAAGTTTTTAGAGTTGTTGGTAATTCTGTATCTCTGCCTACCCCACTCTGGGAATGAAGGCGTGAAGGTATGTATGTATTTCATAAACGGATACCTTAATCAAAAATTGTTATCACTAACCCGCATTATTTTTGAAAGACCTATCCAACGACACCCCACAACTAAGGGGTAGACGAGAAAAGAAAGACGTCCTACCGTTACGCGTAGCGGAAGTACATTTTTTTTTTTAAGATTTTATTTTACATCTTTGTTGGCGTGACTAATATGTATATTTATGCCAAATTACAGCTTTCTAGTCTCTGAGCTAGGCTGCGGACGGACGGACGGACGGACGGACATATGGCGAAACTATAAGGGTTCCTAATTTAACTACGGAACCCTAGAAGAGAGACTAAAATGTATTAAATTGTATGAATCTAATAAATATATTTTGGTCAATTTTTAATCTTAATCATAAATTAGTCCCAAACTAAGTTCTACATTTGTACAATGGGTACTTGTCAATGTTTAATATACTTAGGTATACTAAGAAATATATACTTTATAATATACATACAAAATACTTTAGCTTCAGGATAAAAATATATCCGTGCTAATGTTTTTGCCCTTACCGGAGAACGAACCCGAACCCACTAGCTTCATAGGCAGGGTCAGTAACAAACGCATTGCCAAAATTGAAACGCTGTTAATTTACAGTGCACTATAACAGTTATACTTAGAACTAGGTGCACTTGCCGTCCCCCGGCTAGTCCAAATGGAGCAAAACTGCTTCAGATTTCTCATCATGTCTGTAAGTAAAGCTAAAGATGAAGCTCCAAAAAGGTTACGAGAGAAAAGCGCCGTTTAAAATCGAGGTTGCAGCAATTTTCCCATTTTTCCCATTGAAATTCTATGGGGACTGATTTTCGGTGATTATTTCTCCGTGATATGTCCAATTTTCTAAACCTTCTATTAGCTACATGTCGTATAACGAGCTTTTGATCCTGCTATGTCTAAACTTTGGGAGGAGTATGCGGACAAACGATAATCCAAATCGGGGAAGCATGGAACTTCGCTAACTTTGTTGCTCTAATAAAAACAAAAAAAAACCAGCTTTATAGCATAGAATAGAATCGATTAGAATAGAAAAAAAACATTTTTATTCAACATACGCAGAAGAAAAACAATACAAAAAATATAAAATAAAAGGAAGACATTACATTGAATAGGATCCTTCTCAGCATTGTGCCGCAGTGAAACTGAGAGGGACACACAGATGATATGACGGCACCTTTTGTAATAAATACTGGTGATATATCATCTTCAAGTACCGATTTTTCTTCAGATCGTCATTAAACAAATTAGAAATAAGTAACTACTTGTTTTTTACTTTCGGTATTTTAATATTCGATATGGTTTGACATAAGTAAAGGAGTATTGCCCATCACTAGTAAATTTATCATTCAGAGACAATTTCAATATGGCGGTTTGTTTACATAGTTAGCAAGTTCCATAGAATTAGACCTTAAATTTTAAATCCAATGAGCTCGTCGCTAACATCAACCTTTGTGTTTCTCCATTCATCGCGGTTTGCAGCTAGATGCAATCGATGTTAAATGCAACCATACCGCGCTTTACGTAGTTTCTAGTACTTTGCGCTTTGACAGTGAAACTTCGCCTCAGCATGATCTGCCTAGGGAAACGTTTATAGGTGTCAACTCAGCACAAAATAAGTGTTTGAGGTTATGTTTTGTACTACATTGACAGCAGGAAATCGAGCCTTTTAGAACGGTGCGAGTATAGTAAACCTTAACATTGCCCTGTCTGTATAAGGACTTATTCGTATTTTCAAAGCCACTAGAAAAATACCTCATTAGTTACAAAGTAAACCCCTTAGGACTAAACATTAACATAACGTAGCTCAAATTAAACGCGGGTACAAACCCAAACAAGCTCTTTAAAAGGAAAAGGAAGATTTATCGGAGCGGGACAAATTCAGCGCCCGGGGGAAATACCGGGCGATCCGGTAGACAATGACAGGTTTACATTTGTACAACCCAACCTTTGTAAACATTGGACCTGAATTTGTGCTAGATATATTCCAGCAGTAAAGTCATGTTCATTGAAGGTGTCCAAGTTTGATGTTATTCTTTCGAGCCAGCCAGTATCATGCCCATTAACCTAACACCAAGTAACAATGGTGTTCAATAAACCAAAATATAACAAAATTTAATATTGTATTTTATTTTAAAACAACTTTAGTCACTTCCGTTTCATGACAAGTAAGAGAAAAGCACAAAATGCCTGTCTTTATCCCACAAACTTTTGCAAAGTACATCAAAGCGACCAACTATCTTTGCGAAGTTCCATTATACGCGTGACGTATTTTTCGAAGATTACTCCGAACTAGGGCTAAGTTTTATCATAAGGCATGTTCACGAAGGGGGCAAAATAGCACAATCACTTTAATTTAAAAAAATATAATGACAGTCAAATGAATGACTGGCTTGCCTAATTAAATGAAAGCGCAGCGGTTCGGCGCTTATTTGGCAACATTATCCCATAGTTATTAAAAAAAACTACTGCTTAATAAGGTTGCCACTTGAAAAATGTATTTCCTCACGTCATCTCGTGAAACTCTCTTTCGACCAGCTATTTGACGAATTTATGAATGTTCAGTTCTCTGTAATCAAAATGATTGAACAATGCTTCTAGCCTAGCCACACTACCTACGAAGCGAAATGTTCTAGGTTTTAGAGGACTAGGTACCTACGAGTTTTGTTTTCTGAGTCTTAAATATTTTTTTATCCATATATTTATCTCAATAGTGTTTTCAATAGTTTCTTCTAAGCAGTGGTCTCTTGCGAAGCTCTGTGGCCCGTTTCACGAAGCTACAAGTTACAAATTACAAGTTCACAAGTAACAAGAGCAAAAAGTTACAATTTACAAGTACAAGTGTTTCTTGAACGCGGCCTTCCATGGTAGAATAATAGGATCGTATGGTAATCTCGATTACAAGTGAATGACATCTCGATTTAACAAGTCCCTATTAAAAAAAAGTTTGTTGATGTTTTGACGTTTCTAAATGTCAAATCTTGAAATATTTATATTTATAATCTGTAAATCCGATGATGTCTCCACTCCAGTCTAGCGGAGTCTTCGGAGCTGTCTCTCGTTATCGTTAAAATTTGAAAGTAGGTACGGGAGTTATTTTAGTCATGTAAAGCAACCGGAAAATTTTGAAGGCAACACTTCTAAAAGAAGTGATGCTTAAGAAAAAAGATTTTTTGGAGCATTTTCGGCAACCAAGACCGATGCGTGGAAAGTCATACACGCAAAGGCACAGGCTTTAGGACTTGTGCCAAATTCAAGGGATTTTTCATATACCCGTGATGTACTTCTACATTCCACAAGCTTATGAAACTTCACTTAATATTTACAGACAAAATAACAATAACAACAAAATTTAGCAGAGAATTAAACTCAACAACTAACAATAACAAAATATACAATAACAATAACAACAAACTTTTTTAACAGAAAATTAAACTCAACGACGGTACGACATGAGAGTGACGTTTAAAAACAAACGAGGTAGGTACTATAGTATGAATGATTTGACAGCGACTCTAACAATTCTAACAAATTACAAGTTTACTTAGCTCGGAAGCTAGGTAGTTTTTTCTACTAATTGACAAGTACAAGTTGATGTAACAAAATTTTCGAGAAACGTTAGTTCGATTGAAGCAATTTCTAACAAAAAAATAAAAAAATGTCTATGGTTCAAATTTTACACTTGTAACTTGAATTTTACAAATTGTAGAAAAGTAGCTTCGTGAAACGCTTGTAAATAGTACCTTTTTTGACCAATGTTGCCAGTTTACACTTGTAAAATTGTAACTTGTTGGTTCGTGAAACGGGCCACTGGTAGATTTTTGACGTGTCAAGTACCCGTGCGGTATACTTACTGATTCAAAATAAAAAATAAAAAACAATATATTTTTTTAAATGACATACAAGACGTTCGCGGCTTTGAACGCGTGAGTTATTTCTATCATTTTCATAGAAGTTGAGTGTACTGTGAGAAATGGCCCTTAGTTTGTAAGTAGGGCTAAGTATACCTAGAGCGAGGGATCCGAAGTTTAATGTTTGACTCATGACTATAGTTACCTTCAAAACTTTAGTTCTAGTTATCGTGGACAAAGCTCGCGTGAACGATCAGATTCAGATAACGGTTTCATTACTCAGTATTATGTAACAGCGACGTTTTGA
Source organism: Acleris emargana (assembly GCA_927399475.2). Taxonomy (NCBI): domain Eukaryota; kingdom Metazoa; phylum Arthropoda; class Insecta; order Lepidoptera; family Tortricidae; genus Acleris; species Acleris emargana. Next base: position 6,936,090 of record OV656858.1, read on the forward strand.
CGACTCGGTAGCCTAGTCGGTAGTGACCCTGCCTACGAAGCTAGCGGTCCCGGGTTCGATCCCCGGTACGGGCAAATATTTGAGTGATGAGCGCGAATATTTGTTCCTGAGTCTTGGGTGTTTTCTATGTATTTAAGTATGTATTTATTATATAAGTAAGTTTATCATTGCCTAGTACCCATAGTACAAGCCTAGAGCTTAGTTTGGGGCTAGGTCAATTTGTGTGAGATTGTCCTCTGATATTTATTTATTTTATACGAGTGCGGACATTGTGCAATACAATATCAGAGAACAATGAGTCAAAATAAAACAAATTTACTTCATATTTCCAATTAACAATAGGCAGGTTTCAAATTAAAATCTTCTTTGTTTGATGATCCAATTTTAGCTGGGACATGATCATCAGGATAAAGTAAATAAATTTAAAAACTAAAACCCGACTAAAAAAAGTAGGTATGACATAATAAAACAAAGTAAGGTGGAGTCTTGAAATTGCAAACATCTGGTTATTGCATTTAACTTAAATAACTCCCTCTAACTTTTGTACAACGACAGTCGTGATTATTGTATTTCTTAGCATAAAAGAACAACATAACGCTTGTCGTTATTCAAAACAGTGATCCTAGAGGGATTTATTAATAACTAGATAGTTGCGATTAGAAGACTCCACCTTAGCATAACCATCGCACAATATAGACATCAATAGACACCTCATTTGTCAAAATCGGTTAATTAGCTTAAGGGATCGACTCGTGATCGTAAGGTACCGAGTTCGAACCCCTGCGATCACCATGTACCAATGAGTTTAGACTTAAGTGCATTACCCGATGCGCATAAGGTAAAAAAAAAACATCGTGAAAAAACCTGCACATTCGAACAGCTGAGTGTGTAAGAAGGTAATTGCACAGAAGATCCTAAAGGATCGAAATGTATCCGAAAGGGCCCATATGTAAGATAAGATAAAATAAGAAAATATTATGAAGTCTTATTGTTTTATTTTATACACTGGCAAAATTAAATGCAAATGTTTTCAAACTAAAGCTTTTAAGGTATAAATAATAAATCACAGATGAGTAAAACCAAATGCAGCACTGAAAACTTTGTAATAAAAACTTTGCTTTTAAGCCCAAAATTATAAACAAGATTATGACGAGGTTTTGTGAATAAGGCGTGTTTTCTAACGCCCTCAAAAATAGGATTGTCTATACGGCGGTAATCACTCATGACTTGGCGGAAACTTCCGTGCCCCTCGCAATTAAAAAGTTATTTCGCAGCTTCTGAAAGAAACGTGACGCGGACTTTTGTCTTGAAATTTTGGATTAATATTTTAACTGGGGCAAAGATGGCAGCTGTGTTTGTGAAATACTGCTTGTTGCTAACGTGGTTTATTTTGTACGTTTTAGTTTTAGTTTGTTTATCAGATTTCCGTATCCGAAGGGAGTTCAACGGTCCCTATTAATGTACCTACGCTGTCCATCTGTCCTAACTTTAAAAAACTGTTCCTTTGGAACCGCAATAGACAACGGGTTGTATTTTTGTGTATAATGTGTGTAATTACGGTGAGTTAACTAACAAAAATGAAAAAAGAACATTAAATAATAAAGCAGTGCCCATAAAATACATTTTTTTCGATGTATTTTTATTTTGGTTGTATCATAAAAACTGTACAAAAGATACAAACATACATACATGAAATCACGCCTCCCAGATGGGTAGGCAGAGACCACTTGCTTCCACTTGTTACGATCTTGACAATTTTTTTTCGCTTCATCCACATTCATACACATCGAGTCATGCATGCACGTCGGATTCGGGTTCTTAAGATAAGATATTAGATAAAAGATGTTTATTCAGTGAGGCGGGCGCTATTATACGTCAAAAATCTACCAGCACTTCGCAAGAGACCACGGCTGAGAAGAAACGCCGCAAGAAACTCAAATCATACAAGCGTCAAATTTGGTATGATTACTAAGAAATGGTCAAGTGTGAGTTGAGGAGCGTGAGTCCGAATCGCACTAGACTAGTATTTTTTGTTTTACGATTTATTTTACACGGTTATTTTTGCTAGCTACCACATCGCCAGATCTGAAGCTATTCACGTTGTAGTGTTCCGGTGTAGCCCACTTTAGGATTGCAGTCCTGAGATTGCCAATCTGCCCTACTACGGAGAAAAGGCACAAGTGCAATTATTTCAAAGAAGCATATTGAACTCTCAGGGGTTATAATAAAGTTGAAAGTGCAATACAATAGTGGATGTGCCTTTTTTCCGTACGAGGGCAGCAATGTCTATGAACTTACTTTCAGGTGGCCTATTGCTAACCTTACCTAACCTAACCTATAAAACAACCTCCTCAAAAAAGGGGCAAGCCATAATGCAGTAAGCCAACATAGTTGGTTTTCTTAACATGTACTTGTACATATGTGCAGTTCGTCTCCTCAGAAACATCTTCTAAAGTCTCGTTTCGGGAACACTCCAACAGAACAAACTCAATTACTTTAACTAACTGCATTCTAATTACAACTAGGCGATGCAAACTTGTTTGACGGAAAGTGACTAAAGTTTTCAAATTAGCAGTGATGCCATTTACGATTACTAGTCGTAGCGTATGTATTGATTAAATCGTGCGATTGATGCAGATGCAGTCGCTCTTATGGAACAATAACAAACATCTATGTTGTCATCGATTTCGCATCTTGCCAAGCGGGCCTAGTATGATGAGTTTATCGCGTGACAAAATGTGGATAAAGCATCTGACACTCTCGTACTTATATACTTGTCAGAAAGTGACGGATGTTGTCCATCGGGCCTAGAATGGTTGCGTTTATCGCGTGACAAAATGTGGATGAAGCATCCGACACTCTCGTACTTACATACTTGTCAGAAAGTGACGGATGTTGTCCAGCGGGCCTATGTATGGCTGCGTTTATCGCGTGACTAAATGTGTATTTAGCATCCGTCACTGTCATACGTGTCAAAAAGGATGTTTTATCCACATTTTGTCGTTATAAACGCAGTCATATTAGGCCCAGGCCTCCAGTGACTAGACAAGATGCATTGTAAACGTTGCGTGGTGTTTCATACTTTTTGACAGGTTTAAAAACCGTTTATGGTAGCGTAATGTATCTTGCCAAGGGTTCGGCCGAGAATTACCCCTTAATTTCCCTCCCATACTCTGCCGCCGTATGCATCTGAATAACCAAGTTTACAGGCAAAGTTTTAGCCGTTAAAGACGCTAACTAAAACAGCTGCGATCCTAACGTATGTCTAACGCCAATATTATGAAGGGTTCTTAATAAATGCATTACTCTTAGCCAAGTACAGATAAGATCATTTGCAAGGCTAAAATATGTAAAATCCGGTTCGAAAATGTATAAAGTTTTTGTCCTTTTTTATTATTTGGTCAAACATCTTTTCAACTAACATACTTTTAGGCTGAAACCACGGAGTTTTACAAATATCTATTGTATAGATGACTTAAGTTAGGTTAGTTTAATTTTTTATATTTAATTATTAATTACTTGCCTACTTGTGCAAAATGTGGTTACACAATTATCAAGAAGTTTTAAGACTTGTTGGTAATTCTTTAGCTCTGCCTACCCCGCTCTGGGAATGAAGGCGTGAGTTTATGTATGTATGTATGTAATTATTAATTATTTATTTATTTACACACACACACACACATACTTTCACGCCTTCATTCCCAGAGGGGGTAGGCAGAGCTACAGAATTACCAACAACCCTAAAAACTTGTTGATAACTCTGTAACCACAATTTGCACAATTAGGCTAAGATGTTTAACAGTGTATATTAGTGACAGGTAGCAAGCCCATCGCCTAACAGTACTACAAGCCTTTATTCCCTTAGTCGCCTCTTACGACTTCCACAGGAAGACATGGAGTAGCACAATTCTAAGCCGGCAACCACACGGCATTTTTTTTTTTTTTTTTTGTTTATTTATTTAATATAATATATTAAACGTTAAAACTAAACTTATTTAAATTAAAAAAGAAAAACTACTCAAATTAAAATAAAACTACGCTACTCAAATTAAAATAAAACTAAGCTACACAATCATTAAAGATAATCATAAAGTAAATAATAATCACCACTATAAAAAGAACACCCCCTCTAGCAGGTCCGCTCGCGGCATGGTCCCTATGACACTGGCTGCATTACATCTCTGGATAGCTAGCCCAATCCTTTGGGAAAGGTAAGCACCAGCTCTAGGATCTCCGGAGGTGTCTATGAGCCGGGATGACGGAGCCTTAATAAAGCTTTTCATATCAGCTGACCAAGGTCCCATGGTCTCCACTGCAAGTGCCACAAATTTGTAATTATTTAATAATGATGAATATTTGCGGCGCTGCGCTTGATGGTTTGGGCCTGATCAGCTGCTGCACCGGCCCGATTACCAGTTGACTAGACGTGGAACAGGGCGAATGTGTCGCGTCCTATATCAGTGCCCTACCCAGTTTCTACGGCACCATTGTAGCTCAGTCTGGTACCTTGCCATCGTCTCTACGCAATTCTGCCGGTTCTAGGACAGCTGGTACAGAGGCAGTGGCAAGCGAAGGACGGATCAGAAAAAACGATAACGATTATAAAACACCATCTTAATTGTAAAAACCGCTTTTAAACAATGTTTTTACGACTTGATATAGACCCTTCGAAAATCAGTTATAAATACAATTTTCAGTTATTGAAATTCGCTGAGCTCGTCAGTTTTCACTAAAGTATACCGCAGCAGCTTTTATTGTGGTAACGTAACTAAAATGGCAACTAACTTCAATGAAGTTAGCTTCATTTAAAAGCGGGATTATGTAGTAATCATACAAAACACGTCGAGTTTTACGATTGGTATTTTTATGAAAAACCTCGTGTAAATCAACTGAGTCTATACAGAGCTTTACAAAATATCAAGTTTTTAACGAGTTTTTAACAAGGCCTGGGGGTTTATGCAGTTCAGTTTACGCTGAGAGAAAGGGACAGAGCTATAGCAGTTATACAGCTGTGTCCCTTTCTCTCAACGTAAACTGAATTGTTTTAGCATGTCATGGTAACCCCCCAGAAGTTTGAAAAACAAAGGATAGTGTTTGAACTAAATACGGCACGGGTGCAAAACAATACATAGAACGGTCATTTTGAGTTTTTGTCCGAATGTTTTTCAGTGAAAGCAGTAGCGTTGTACAGTCTGGTGACTTAACTCACCTAAACAATGTATAAACTATTATAGAAATAAGTTGTATACAATATAGCTTTTTACATACCTTTGAAAAACAGCTCTAACGCATATTTTTAGGAATTGGAGACTAATAGCTCCTCAAACAAGAGATTGTACATAAAAAACTGTGCTCTTAGTTCAATTATACCTATCTTTGTCAGTAATGTCTTCAGAGAGCGGGCACTTTTACACTGCTAAGAAGAAACGCCGCAAGAAACTCAGCGGTCAGTAATTTTTTAATTATAGTTAATATTACAATGGTGCTACTTAGTCTAGCATTATATAAATCTATAAATATTAAATTAAAATAGTTATCAAATAACCCGCGTAGTTTCCGCATTATATACCCTTATAATGTAGAACCTAAACAAAATAAGAATGTAATTCCTTAGCTATGCTTTTATAGTTATACCTAGTTACTAGGCCTTTGCCCAGCATTGGGTCATAGCGGCTCTTAAATAATAATGAACTCTTCAGATCAAGGGCCAGATACAGAAGAAAGTACTCCTCGACACGGCACACATTGTGAGGAAGTGCCTCTCTCTGCAGCCCTAACCACCGGTAGCTTGAGCCCTGCCCCAATGCCGGCGGCACTTGTAGGTTAGGTTTTCAATAATGTTAATTTTTTGTATTAGTATCTAGTAAAATCAGAATGCGTTGAAATCTTTAATTGTATATTTTTAAGTGGAATTTTACAATAGAGCACACGTTACACAATTCGGATCTGGAGAAGAAGAGAGTGTTGCCAGTTAACAACATTTATACATACATACATACATACCTTCACGCCTTCATTCCCAGAATGGGGTAGGCAGAGCTACAGAATTACCAACAACTCTAAAAACTTGTTGATAACTCTGTAACCACAATTTGCAAAATTAGGCTAAGATGTTTAACAGTGTATATTAGTGACAGGTGGCAAGCCCAGCGCCTAACATTACTACAAGCCTTTATTCCCTTAGTCGCCTCTTACGACTTCCACGGGAAGACATGGAGTGGCACAATTCTAAGCCGGCAACCACACGGCAAAACCTTGCCATATTAAAAATATAGAGAGAACCTTAAGTCTATCCAGACCAGCGCTGGCTCTGCCAGCAACACGCTGAGTTGTGACCATTTCGTGACAAACTGTGCATGTTGCCTATTTGTTTTTTTTTTAATGTGTTAATTAATGTTTGTCACGAATAAATAATTTCTTTTTTTCTTTCTTTATCACTAGTTCATTACATTATTATGTTTTGTTTTACACAGTATCGTTAATTAACTTTTTTATTTGAACACTTATAGTAAAAACCTTAATTTACAGAAAATTCAATAAATATGTAGGTATATAAAAAATAATAATACCTTACCTAGTTAAAATCCAAAATGTTTATAACATAGTTTAGGGCTCTCTCTATCCTACTAGCTAGAATCATATTATTTGCAGCCCCAATTCTAAGCCATGGCATTTTGCGAAAGTCACAATATATTTTAATCTGCAATTGTCCCACAAATCTAACGACCCTAAATCGGACAAACGTCTAAAAGCTTAACAATTGGAAAAAATAAATCTTTCTCTTAGCGGTTTATCTCAGTAGTTTTATTGTTCGTAAATCCCTTGTAGCCGTTTGGGGCTGGGAGCCGAATCCACGACCCATCGGAACTGCCGCAGCAGACATTTTGTACAAACAGTACACTAATGTTACCTTTTGAAATCCTTACACCAAAGTTAAATACGAAATGTGTCACTGACACGCCAAACTGTTTTGCTATGCTTTGAAATATAACTTAAGTTGACGATGCGCTGGCCTAGTTGGTAGTGACCCTGCCTATGAAGCTAGCGGTCCTGGGTTCAAATCCCGGTAAGTACAGATAATTGTGTGATGAGCGCAAATATTTGTTCCTGAGTCATGGATGTTTTCTATGTATTTAAGTATACATTTCTCTATTTAAGTATTTATATCGTTGTCTAGAACCCATAGTACAAGCCTAGAGCTTAGTTTGGGACTAGGTGAATCGGTGTGACATTGTCCCCTGGTATTTATTACATACATACATACCTTCACGCCTTCATTCCCAGAGTGGGGTAGGCAGAGCTACAGAATTACCAACAACTCTAAAAACTTGTTGATAACTGTGTAACCACAATTTGCACAATTAGGCTAAGATGTTTAACAGTGTATATTAGTGACAGGTGGCAAACCCATCGCCTAACAGTACTACAAGCCTTTATTCCCTTAGTCGCCTCTTACGACATCCACGGGAAGACATAAAGTGGCACTATTCTAAGCCGGCAACCACGCAGCAGCATTATTTATTTATTTATACGGAAAAAGTACAGAGGCACGACTTTCAGTTATCAGCCAGAGCCGATTGTGGCGTTTAGGTGGATAATGGACTCGATTCTACGTGCACATCGCTTAAATAACCTAAAACTAAATTGTCTAATTTATAGACATAGTTTAGACGGCATATTTAACAAGTGCTATTCCAGACTGTCAAGCTGACAATGTATAAGATGGCCTAAAATAAGAAGCGTCAGAGAAATTATTATGAAAGCTGCTCATAAAATAGCGAAGTGTTTTAGCGACACCTAAATAAAATTAGGAAGTTTAGAGGCCACTGTAGAATCGGGTTCAATATTTGGATTGCTAATTTTAAGATGGTAAATTAGAGAAAGAAGGAAAAGGGTTTTTCTAACTTATAGAAAAGTTAGAAAAACCCTTGACAGTGTGTAGCCTACTGTGCAGTAGATGTATTTTTATTATTTTGAAGATGTTTGACTTGTCAATTCTTTTTTTCAGTAAAACTGTATGTCAGTAAACAATCGCCAAAAATATCTGACGGAGACGATGCTGTCTCCATCAACTTTTTTTAACTTCACCTTCCAGTAAAATCAAAAATCGAGCATGAAAATTTCAATAGTACGTCACATTTTCAAATCGCCTTTGCTATTTGAAATTATGCTCTGAATCTATTCGTAGTAGGTACAAACTCACATTTTCAGACATTTTTTTTTTCACTGCAGATTTACTATTCGATGACAATTTCTTGAAATTTTTCGGCATTGTCCTTGCTTCTTCTACCCCAAGGTTAACTGGAAGAGATCCCATATGGGATAAGTTCGCCTATGTACATTATTTATATTGATGCAAACATGTCTGTAATTGTTTATGTGCAATAAAGAGTTTTACATACATACATACATACATACAATACGAAAGTCAACTTCAATATCAATGGGATTTTTTTCGTACCATAGAGAGCATTTTTGAATAATATATCGCAACGGACAGGATAGGGTTTCATAAAAAAAATGAACTCCCAGGAAAAAATGAGGCTCATTCCGTCTATTTTTTTCAAAAGAAATGCCGTACTTCCTATAAATGAGAAAAAAGTTTACTGTGCTTCTCTTACGAGGTGAAAATTCAAAGCCACGATATTTTGTACCAGAATTTACCTTGAACTGTTTTCAATGTTGCGAATGATATAATAATAAGAAATAACAGTTTCCTTTTCACAATGAATTTCAGAGAAATACTTACACTGGCAAACAAAATAAGCAGCAAATGTGACATGAATTTTCTGTAGGTATTAACTTTATTTTGGTACGTAGTAGTACATTGATGTACATATATAATTATTACATTTCATTGATAAACTTGCTTCTGCCCGCGACTTCGTCGGCGTAGATTTCGATAATTATTATCTACTCGGGATCGCTATCCACATAATAAATTCTTTAAAAGAAAATGATTTTCAATATCATCGGATATACTGTTTTTGAGTTATTTCCGAAAAACTGCGCTTCTCAACAAAAGGACTTAAGTGCCATGAAGCTGGTGCACTTTATTTAAAATATTTTTGTGTAACACCTAACGGCTTCAGAAGTATTCAGAACCCTGCACTGAGCTTGGTCAATCATGCTCTTGCCCGGTTTTTTATCAATTTTGATGGTTATCAAGTTTAAAATCAATTTGCCTACTAACAGGGACGAAACTTCCACCACGATATTTGCGACCCTTGATTTCAAATAGAAACTCAATATATTTTAATCAGCACAGCCGATATGCTATCAAGTATCAGAACTATAACTATGAAATGGAAACCACTCTTAACACCGTTTATCAATTCCATCGCCAAACGGTCGTCCTACGACTAACAAGCGGCCAACCGATTTAAGCCAGTCTGTTCATCGTATTAGAACAGAGACGTAATAACTTTAATAGATATCTGCATCCCTCTAGGCCTGTCAGCCCGATTGTTGTTATTGGCGCCCAGAAGACAGACAAACCGACAGACATAGACAACATATTAACATTACGTGTTATGTAACCGGGAGATCTTTCTGGGATTTTCTGTTCCTACAAAAGTTAAAAACCAATAATAGTATTAAAACCATTGTATAATGCCCCCTATGCTAATAAGACACTCGCATTTACAAGACCGCAATCCTAAGACTGCTAATGCACTGCCAACCCTGAGGACTAAGATGGAATGCCTCTATGCTAGTCATTTCACCGGCTGTCTTATCCCCAAACCGGAACACAACAATGCGAACACTGCTGTTTGATGGTAGGTTAATGGATAAGATGGTGATCGGAGATCTTCATGTCAATGGCAGCCTTCGGTGTATTTTATGTATAAGGACCCTGCACGAGTTTCTCCCACCCTCCGTTTTTTATAATAATTTAAAAAAAAACCTTTCTATTGTAAAAACCGTTTTAGGTCCAACGATTTCGATATTGACCCGTATTTTCGATTTTAACGTGTAGAATTGAGCTACCAGTTTAATTATGTCAAAACCAACGAACTTAGCAATCACAGAGATATCGACTCGACTGTTTGCTCTGCCGATCCTTTAACGTAGGCGTACTGAAGAAAAGCAAATACCTTCTTACGCCGGCGCATTACAACACATTCCATTGGTTTTCACACACGACCAAAGCCCTTGCGTGGGCGAAAACGAATGGAATTTTCCATAGATGCCGCTAATCTGTAATCATAAATTAGAAACGATCTTACGCAAATCAACCTAGTATTTGCAGTGGTTTTACCTCGCTGCTGAAATGAAAAGTTGTATGTGCAACACGAGACCAACGATACTTGCATCTCGTGTCTTTGAATCCTTCTCTTTTTTTTCCTCGAGATTCAAAATCAACACTTGCAGCAAAAACCAATTTTGGTCTCTTGTTGCACAAATATCTACTTTAAAGCTTTGTCAGCTTAAATACCAGTAGCTCTTCAAGTCTATTGGGTTCGGGGTAAAGTGGGAAAGACTAGAATAGAGCATCTGGGAGCGAGTGAGAGAGAAATACAAACCCTAATGTTGGTGGTTTTCTTGAGAATGTTTCAGTCTATGCGTTTGTTTTGTTAGTATTTTTTATATTTATTTAAAGATAAGTATGTATAATATAAGTTGTTAGCGGTTAATATTACCATATCAATTATAAGGACTAAATTTGTTATACCTAACGTTTGCAAGGATGTTATAGCAGTAATTTTCTGCTGGTATATAAAAAAACTTAACCGAACATAGTCAGTTTGCTTCGACGACTTGTTTTTTTGTTGTTCGATCCCTGTTTTTCCTGTAATTTTACACTACTGTATTTTAACTCTACAAAAAACTCTGCATAAAACTGATAAGTCTGTATCCATTACATGGATTATGATTAAGGTCCTTATCACAATGTAATAAGGTGACAAAGTGAATGTATATATCTCTTTGTAGTCTAGTGTACAGTAGCTCTTAAAAAGTCTGTAGGGCTTGGGGTAAAGTCGGAAAGACTAGCATAACAGCGTATTGGAGCGATTCATTGAAAAGGACAAACCCAAGAGTTGTTTTAAGAGCTATTTCTCTATATTTTTTCACTAACTATACAAAGAATTCGTGAAAATACTGAACGATGCGCACACAGATAAGTCTCTGCCCATCCCTCGGATCGTGAATAAATAATGTCTATTAAGTAAAGATACGATGTAAAACTCACATATCAACGCGTCTTCCCATCGGAAGTGGAGGAACAGGAAACAGGATGCCGGCTTATCTGCCTTTCGCTTTAGCGTAGGCGCAAGCTGTAAGAGGGAGCGGGATGGACTAATAAATGGCTAATTAGATAACCAGTTAATAGTTGGCCTTTTCCTGGTGGAAAATATTGGTTTTTGACAATAGATATTTACTTTTAATATACAAATGTTATAAACTTAAAGTACACAATTTTTTTTGAATTTATTCTTAATTAACAAATCCTAGCGCTCATCACATAAATACTGCGTTCCTATTACCAAAGAAGGCGGCTAAGTACAATGTAGCAGTCGAACCATTTTACCGAGAAGAATAGAGGCCTAGACAATTGCAAGGGCCTGTACACATAAATGCGATGCGATGCGATGCGACGCCGCGATTAGACGGATTTATACGGGAATAGTTCGCAGATATTTGCGATGCGATGCGAATTCGCAGTTATGTGTATAGGCCCTTAAGGAGCGAATTGTATGGCAATTTCTTTGTTATTGTTCCGTCGCTTGCCGTTTATGTCTTGGACCAAATTTAACATCGTTGAGTCGCCGTGTTCTTATTTCAAACTTTAGCTAGATTTTATAAGGTAATTATTTACTTGCGATGTTACCGCATCTAAAGAGTTAATGCCATTTAAAAATAGATGGTACGTTGTTTTACACAAAATAGGATATCCTTCATATCCTTCCTGTTTTAATCCTACTAATTTACTAATTAATTTATTAATTTATCCCGTGTGGTTGCCGGGTTAGAATAGTGCCACTCCATGTCTTCCCGTGGATGTCGTAAGAGGCGACTAAGGGAATATAGGCTTGTAGTACTGTTAGGCGATAGGCTTGCAACCTGTCACTAATATGCTGGTAAACATCTTAGCCTATTTGTGCAAATTGTGGTTACTGAATTATCAACAAATTTTTAAGTTGCAATTCTGTAGCTCTGCCTAGCCCACTCTGGGATTACAGGCGTGAAGGTATGTATGTATGTAATTTACTAATATTATCATCATCATCATGTCAGCCGAAAGACGTCCACTTCTGGACATAGGCCTCCCCCAAGGCTCTCCACTCAGACCGGTCTTGTGCTTTTCGCATCCACTGCTTTCCCGTGATCCTTACAAGATCGTCACTCCATCTTGTTGGAGGCCTACTCACAGCTCGTGTCCCGGTCCGCGGACGCCACTCAAGAACCCTCTGACCCCATCGGCCATCAGTCTAACATAATGCATAAATTTGTATGTTCATTTGTTACTCCTTCACACTGCAACAGCTAGACGGTCTTGAATGTAATTTGTCAGGGAGACAGCTTAAAGCTCTGGATTAATATACCTAGGCTACTTTTCATCACAAAAAAAAATGAACGTTCCCGAGGGAATACCGTACATAAAATGAAGAAAAGATTATTATTTTTCTGTGTTCTTACAATACAATACAATACAATACAAAACACTTTATTGTAAACCAAGTAAAAACATAACAGAGATGGAGCACAATTAAAAATAATACAGGTAAACAACAGGCGGTCTTATCGCTGATTAGTGATCTCTTCCAGACAACCTTAGTAGGGACAAGGTGTCAAATTAATATATTTCATACAGTAGGTGGGGTGGAGCAGACAAAACACGAGCGATAACAGGATAGATGGTGTTCTTAGTTCAAGGCCTTAACCAATTAACATGAAAGGTAGGTAATGAGATAGGTTATTACCCGAAAACGGACGAAAAGAACCTTTGCCTTTGATACCGGAAAATGGGACACTTCTCTATGTAAACAACATCTATGCGGACAGAGTCGCGGCCAATAACTAGTATTAATTATTTTTACAATGCATGGTTATTCAAAAATTACTGGTATAAGGAACTTTTTTAAAGGGTGTGAAAAAAACTCTTATGGAGGTTTATCTCCAGAGAATACATTTTTTTTTTCTTTTTTTGTTTATTACATACTTACATACATAAACTCACGCCTTCATTCCCAGAGTGGGGTATACAGAGCTAAAGAATTACCAACAAGTCTTAAAACTTCTTGATAATTCTGTAACCACATTTTGCACAAGTAGGCTAAGATGTTTCCATTAAGATTGTTTATTATTTACTGAGAAATTTAATGGCTAGCGAGTTTAAACGCCAATTGGTATTTTTTCCGTCACAGCTTTCAACAACAACAAAATCTCTGTGATCTGTGAGACCGTGTCTTTAATGACGTATATCTCATTGCTTTGAAAAACCTCGTATCTAACATTTCGTGACGTAAGATTTTCAACTTAAGCGTGAAGAGAATTAAGTTCAAACTCATACGTCCTGAAATACCAGATACGAGTTTTTATCTACAGTAGTAACGATATATCGTGTTACTCACTTTACTTTCATGTTTTTATAATTAAGTACACATGCTTGTTAGACGGGGACGTAATTTTATTTCACTTTGTGTAATTCAATCATCAATTAGGCCTTTGGAGCAGTCAAATATACGGCTTATTTTCGTTACCGCGTACTTTGGGAAGGTTATGCTTTAAACCTGTTTTTCTGTCACAAAAAAACTCAATTGCCGCAACATTATTCCTAGCACGCACCCAAATTTATATAGCCCTCAGGGTTGGCAACGCATTTGGAGTCTTAGGATTGCAGTCTTGAGACTGAGGACTGTTGAGTTTCTTGAGGCGTTTTTTCTCAGCAGTGGTCTCTTGCGAAGCGCTAGTCGATTTTTGACGTGCAAAACTGCCCGTGCGGCCTACTAACTGAATTTACGTTACTACTATTTCAGGTGGCGTTTTCTTTCCCAATGCCATAAAAATGCCCCGAGTCCTTAGATCCACATCGTAGGATAGATCACAAATAGTTGTACCTCGTTACATCAGAATAAAGTGAAATTGTGGATACATAATTTTGAAGTCGACTGTACTCGTTTACCTTCTCCATGCCCTATACGAAAACATTTTAGGGTATTATCTCCCCAAACCCTAACTAAACTAAACCAAAACAAGTCCAAACATGTTGAAAGAAACAACCAAATTCAGGACAAAATAATCCGTTTGAAATTTGGGTTTACAGGTAATTTGTAGCAACTATCGTGTCCCTGGGAAATGAAGTTAGCGGGCAGCGGAAGTTTATAAACGGGTTAGATAAACGACGGAATTGGGACGTGACGAAATGGTAATTGGGTAAGCGTTTTATATTGCTTTAGGGAAATTATTCAGTAAAATACATAATACCTACATACATTAAATCACGCCTGTTTCCCAGAGGGGTAGGCAAAGACCACTTCTTTAGAAAAATACATACATACATACATAAACTCACGCCTTCATTCCCAGAGTGGGTTAGGCAGAGCTAAAGAATTACCAACAAGTCTTAAAACTTCTTGATAATTCTGTAACCACATTTTGCACAAGTAGGCTAAGATGTTTCCCAGTGTATTAGTGACAGGTGGCAAGCCCATCGCCGAACAGTACTACAGGCCTTTATTCCACCACAAAAGAACACCACCAAAACCAGAGTTGTGACATATTTGAAATACTTGTATTTAAAATACAAATACAAAATACAAAATACGTATTTTGGATTTTGTACTTAAGTACTTTTTTTTAAAAGTATTTTGTATTTTATTTGAAATACTATTCGAGACGTATTTTGTATTTGTAAAATGGTTTGTAAAATACAAAATACTTTTTTATTCTTAGCTTCATTTTTCTAAAGCATTCCGTGATTTAGTAAAAACAAAAAATGGCCACTAGTGGCGCAGCAGCTTTGAAAGTCTATGCGCAAAATTACAGATGAAACAAAACGCATATAAAACCTGACCAATAATATATGAGGGACCCCTCTTGACAATCCTCAAAGTCACTGTTACGTTTTGCAGTGTTGGCAGCTATTTCATTATTTCTGTGTTGTTCGCTCGAAATGTCTTTAAAAAAATGCCAAAACAAATTGTTCTTGAGATGCTCTTTTAGAAGAGCTTGTGATTTTAAAATCTTTAATAAATAAAGAAAACCAGTAATTTTACCATAAAGTATTTTATTTCAATAAAGTATTTTGAAAATACATATTTTGTATTTAGTATTTAAATACAAAAGGCAAAAGTATTTTGTATCTTGCATTTGAAATACTAAATTAAAAAAGTATTTGCATTTTGTATTTAAATACTTTTCGAAAAGTATTTTGTACATCTCTGACCAAAACCACCACTAAAGACATAAATGTAAATAAACCTGGGCAGCATGTCAAAACATGCTTCGTGTAGGGTTCTGATGCCAAGGGTTCTGGGCCAAGATGCATTACGCTAACTGAAGTTTCTATTCGATTCGTTTTTAAACCAATCGCATCAATGATACGAAAAGTCACGTGTTCTTCCAGTGATGTGATTGGTGAATATAGAAAAGCAACATGACATGTATCATAACTTATTTAAAGTTACTTGGTGCTGTCTTAAGTTGTCTATAATGTAATAAAAAAACAACGGTTTGGAACGAGTCGAAGAGTTATCGCGTAAATATGGAAAAAAAAAACAGAAAGAAAATATATATATACCTAATTTAGTTAGAGTTATTAAAATACGTTGTTAGATTAGTGTAGTTTGAAGTAAATTTTTAAGTTCGTTCGTTTGTTTCTATATTTCATGTTTCACTTGTAGATAATTTGATTTTGTGAATGTTAATTCTTTATATTTATTGATACATTATAAAATAATTAATGTTTAGAATTAATTAATATAATTAATACCTAAGTAGTTTTAATAACAAAGCGTGATGCGGATATTTTTTTGTAATTTTAAGAGACTTGATTTGTATTGATAAGAAGTCTTATGTTTAAAAGAGGACGGCCATTAAAGAGGTGTTTGTCTATACTCCACCTTTGAAAAGAAAAAGGTACTATGACTGTATGCATGGCAAATGCGCATACTGCCTTATTGCTATGGACAATAGTATTCTCCAGACAGTAATAATGACCTACTCGTAGACCCACTCAAGCGTTGCACAGCAGTATCAGTTAACAGACGGACGGACATTTGGTAATGTTGGCGTGTGATTGGAATATCCGGTCTGATTTGCGGTTTTCGTGTTTGCTCTGCATTGCCAGTCAAGTGTGAAATCAAACGATAGAGACCAGTGACCATACATTAGAACTAATTAAAATACATATCAACGGTAAAGAGCCTATTTAACCAACAAAAGACCAACTATATACCAGAACCAACTCATCACCTAAAAAACGATATTGTTTAATTTTACCGTCCAGTAGCGCCCTCTACTTTTATTGTGTTTTCTACCTAACAGAAGAATTTCATTGGAATCGGACGTTGTTTTTTCATACGCAAGTAAAAACACAATTTATGGGATACGTAACGAACTTTGATAACAGTTTCCCTTTGAGTAGTCAGCTTAACGGGGAAAGGTGGCCACTGTTTTCTGTTAAGTTGATAACTCAATTCGGATAGACCAAAAAAAATAACTCACGGTTTTTATAATCTAATTCAAAAGAATAGGTGATTTAAGAGACCAATTTCATTAATTTTGTATTTGATCCAATAGTTTTGATTTCATATCTTTATTTATTTAGCAGACATTTTATAGATGACATGATTATTTTAAATTTGGGTTGGTATTTTCTAATAAATTACAACAATTAAATGATAACTAACGATAAAAAGTGATTGTAATAGTATAACACATACTATTTCAAGCGTAAGACACACCTGGGAGGGATTCAAGCCAAAAACGAAAGTCAAACAAAGGTCAAATATACTTTTGTCAAAATGTCCGAAATAAATAAATATTTCAAAAAGTTAATCATGCAGAACGGCTTTAAAACCCTATTCCTCGAAATGGTTTTCTAATTAGAGTAAATTAAAAAATATGAACAGACCCAATTGTCAATAAAATTGTTAGTTAACTATGGTGTGATATTTCCTATAAGTTGTCTTTTCATTTGTAGTACAAAAAAGTACCGTCCGATTTTAAGAAAATACTTTAGTTTATTAGAAAACTCAATAATTGTAATGAGGGCGCTACTGTACATCCGGCGCAGTCTTAATAAAACGTTTTGATAGCTTATTTACTTGACAGTAATGGCTTCCGAGTTAAAAACAAGTTATTAGAGGTCAAATACGGTTTGTATTTTACCAACTAGGATAGACGCGCTGCTTAGGTTGAGAGAAAGAGAGAGCTGTATAACTGCTATAGCTCTGTCCCTTTCTCTCTACCTAAACTGAATTGATTTAGTAACCCCCCTGTCTCTTAACGAATCGTGAGGCTCGAGTGTTATTCTGCAAGATGCATTTGGTGTACGTTATAGTTATACAAAATGTATAGGATTGACTTAAGCTGTCAAACGCTTATCGTCGGTGATACTGCAAAACCGCGTAACTACCAAATTAATGATAGAGCAAAATAAACCTTACCGTGTTATTATAAAGGTCCATTTCGCTCCTTATTTAAAATGTTACTTACGCAGTTTTGCTGTTTCACCGACGTTATGTCGATTCCATCAGTTTTCGAAAATTGTTTACGTTATCCTAGCCTCACTGGTCTCGGCTGAGTTGCCAGACTCCTAATTAATAGCTCTATCATACATATTTACTGACTGGAAGTTTTAACTTAGTTATTTACTAAGGTGCTTACAGAATTGTTAATTGTAATTATGTTGGAATTAAAAAGATATTATTATATTTGTACATACATACATACGTACATTAAATCACGCTTGTTTCCCAGAGGGGTAGGCAGAGACCACTTCTTTCCACTTGCTACGATCTTGACAAATTTATTTCGCTTCTTCAACATTTATACATCGAGTCATGCACGCACGTCGGTTAAGATTCGGCCCTTTTCCAATATTTTTATTTGTTATATAATAAAATAAAATTACACAAGTTGTTTTCTTTAATATCTTCTCCTAGTGTTTTAAATATTTTGGATTTAAAACTGTTTGCTAGAATATTATGCCAAGGCGTTTTTTTTAAATCATCATGTTTGCTCCTGTAACATTTCAGCGTTTATTACCGTCCGTTGTTTTTCGCACAGTCATCAACTACTCGTCAAGATGATTCTAACGAGCCCTAAAACGACTTTATCATATGTAGTTTAGGAGTTCCTACAGCCACCTACGTTTTCACCATCAAGTCAACCTGATGGTGCCATATTATTGCCATCAAAGTTAAGTAGGTAGGTATATTAAATTTCAGTTCAATCGGTCCTCAGAAAGTGTTTCAAATCTTCCTTGCAAGATTTGACTCGAACATTCATACTTACATGCATGCATACGAATACTAGGGTGTTTTAATTTTTCAAACTTTGCAATTATTAATTAATTTTCTTGCGTCAATCCAAATAATAATAAAATTAGTCGGTATTTAGGAGATGCAAACTTTGGCCACTTTTTGAATAAATTTTCATGATTATGCAAATAATGATGGTCGATATCATTAGTGTTTGGCATAAATTTACCAGAAAGTTAGTTATTGTTTGTTGTTTTTGGAAAAATAATAATCATTGAAAATCTGCAACTGCATAATTGGTAAATTTTTGCAACCTCTAAAGGTTTCCTCTCACCTTGAAACTAGAAGTTTACATGATCTACCTACTCTGGGATCCGTTTTATTTTTAGCTATTTCCTAATAAAGTAGACGTCATTATAATCAACGGGGGATTACATTAGGGAATCATTGATCCGGAATAAACCGTTCCTACTTTACTGGCATTTGAACTTAACTAAATTGTTCATAGCAAAATGAGTTTTAAACAACAGGAAAAGCACTCTAGAAATCCTGAATTTAAAATTAATTTACCTCTTTCCCTTTCTTGCGTTTGTGTCACGACTCGAGTCTGAAAGAGCACTCGGGGAGTTAAAAATGTCTTTTGGCTGACCATTTGCAGCTTTTCTCATTGCTTTTCTAACTCAAATGTCAGCTTGACTTAAAGTTTTGAAAAAATTGATGTTAATGTTCTATTAGAAAGTTAAAAATAATTCAACTATTTTAATCTCTTGGATAGTAATAGTACATTGTAGCCCAGGTACAGAAAGTAAGCAATAGATGGACGAGTTAGTTCGCGGGCCGAGCCGCAGGTGAGGACCGCGAAGATACGAGTCCATCTATTGCACTTTCTACCGAGGCAATACTATGTGCTTTTCACGCCTAATGTAAGGAAATGAAACAGGTTAGGACATAATACACAGTTTAATTAAAAGTAATATTGATATTAGCATTAGGACAGTTGCTGAATGACAAGGAAATGTTGAAATATCGAGGGTCCCTAAAGACTACAAATACGGTTTCATAATCAGAATTGTTAAAAGTGGACGCCATTTTGAACTTTTTTGTTACTGATCCGATTGCTCTGAAAATCGATATCTGAGGGTCCCTAAAGACTACAAATACGGTTCCATAATCAGAATGGTTGAAAGTCAACGCCATTTTGAACTTTTTTGTTACTGGTCCGATTGCCCTGAAAATCGATATCTGAGGGTCCCTGGGGACTACAATGGTTCTTATGGTTCCATAATCAGAACCAGACCAGAAATAAAAAAGTTCAAAATGGCATCCACTTTTAACAATTCTGATTATGGAACCGTATTTGTAGTCCCCAAGGACCCTCAGATATCGATTTTCAGGGCAATCGGACCAGTAACAAAAAAGTTCAAAATGGCGTCGACTTTTAACAATTCTGATTATGAAACCGTATTTGTAGTCTTTAGGGACCCTCAGATATCGATTTTCAGAGCAATCGAACCAGTAACAAAAAAGTTCAAAATGGCGTCCACTTTTAACAATTCTAATTTTAGAATTGTATGTTTAGTCCCCAGGGACCCTCAGATATCGATTTTCAGAGCAATCGGACCAGTAACAAAAAAGTTCAAAATGGCGTCCACTTTTAACAATTCTAATTTTGGAATTGTATGTTTAGTCCCCAGGGACCCTCAGATATCGATTTTCAGGGCAATTGGACCAGTAACAAAAAAGTTCAAAATGGCGTCGACTTTTAATAATTCTGATTATAGAACCGTATTTGTAGTCTAGTCATAAATAACCGACCAATAGCAGAGTAGAAAGTAAACTGGTCTAAAAACACTCCATTTTACTTTGCAACTCAACATTGTTGGACTGTTTTTGTGTTGTACTACTAAGAGCAACTTTCTATTCTGATTTCGATCCTTCTTTGGCCATATTTCCGAGCAGTGGCGTGAAAAAACTATTACAAGTCAGAAATCAAATACGAACTCTTCCGATTTTAAAACCAATACAGTAAAAACCTTCTTTTTTAGATACCGTTCATAGATCCGGGGTAACATATCTAAACAAATAAACATCAGAGGGCGTTTTTTTTTTTCCTTTGATGTCGTACAAATTGACCTAGTCCTAAATTAAGCTCTAGGTTATATGAATTTATTATTGTCTAGTACCCATAGTACATGAAAACACTTACTTATATAAAGAAGAATATACTTACTTATAAAAAGAAACACTTCGAAAACATCCCAGGCTCAGGAACTGCTGTTTATGCCCGTACCGTGATTTGAACCCGGGGACGCTAACTTTGTTGGCAGGGTCACTACCAAATAGCTAGCGTAGCGCCAAATTAGCCAACCAAATCTACGTCTACAGTTACAAAAATTGAACAAGGATCAGCATTACAAATATACATATACATCCAGTAAACCGCTTCCATTGCTTTTATGTGTATAATTCTTGATTCAAACTGAACTGAACCCTGAAAAAACCCGGGCAAAATCATGGACCATGCTCAGTGTAGGGTTCCGACACTTCCGATGTCGTACAACCAACACAAAAGCTACCTATCTAGTGACTATCTCTAAACTAATTGAATAAAGGCTTGTAGTACTGTTAGGCGATGGGCTTGCAACCTGTCACTAATACGCTGGTAAACGTCTTAGCCTGTGTAAAATGGGGTTACAGAATTATCAACTACTTTTTAGAGTTGTTGGTAATTCTGTAGCTCTACCTACCCCACTCTGGGAACGAAGGCGTGAGTTTATGTATGTATGTATGTATAGGTATGATCAATTTTTCTGTTCAAAGTTATTTGGTGTTGTATTAGGTGATTTTCAGTAGGTATCTCAAGAATCAATCAAGACTTCTGGGTTGTGATAGTTTTCCTTTAATGTCGGTGATTGAATTCTATTCAATTCAATATATTTTTTACAAATTTGTGGGTTTAATTTGAATGTAGGACAATGCTAAACTACAGTTATGTACTACTAAATGTCTCTAAGATAAACAGTAGACAGATGGACAGACGGACAGAAAAATATGGCGAATATTATAAGGATACCTAGTTTTACTTCGGGACCCTAAACAGCATTCACAGTAAACGGATAAAAAACACCCTATTCCCTGAATGGGGACGAAACCGGCGCTAGGGTGTCCTCAAAAATGGATTAAATCGAAGAGAAATAAACGGGAAATTTCCCTAGGGCACAATTAGGAAACGTGTCCGGAGCTTTGGTCAACCTACTGGTAGTTTTTAGATTGGGATTCCGTGTAAATTTATGGATGTATCTTGTGATGTCCTAGGAGTGTCGAAACTGGTCGAAACGAAACAAAAAACCGGGCAAGTACGTGTCGGACCATGCTCAGTGTACGGTTCCGAAGCCGTTTATACAAACACAGAAATACGATGTGAGAAAGTGCACGAGCACAAGAGCTTATCTTCATGGCACTTACGTCCTTTGGCTGAGAAGCACTTTTTTCATCAATACCTCAAAAACGGTATCTTTGATCTTTGGTATCTTTTGAAACGAGGGGGGGGGGCATAAGCTACTTTCGGAGCGATTATTCCTGAAAATATTTACCTAATGAATAATAATGCTTTAAAATCTTAAACTGTTTTTAAAATAACTATCGAAATATGTGCCTCACGTTGATGACGCTGGAAAAAAAAACATCTTCTGTTACTTACTTATATGGAAAGCCGACGAGATTTTTTTTTTTGTTATTGAACCCTATACTCTTAATTTCACCTAAATCTTGACACTTATTTTTATCCTGCTTTTTATGATCTCAGATGCAAAATCGATTAACGAGTACTACGCGGGACTAAACACACAAAAACTAAACAAACACAACATTTATTCGACCAAAAACACACATAGTCACAAACATTATAAATACACATGTTTGTGTGTGAGAGAGTGTGTGAGAGAGTAGGCTGCGGCTCCACTGATGCGGAGATGAGCGGAGTGGAGCTGAGCTGTGGCTATATTAACCAATAGAACCTAAACTAAACTAACGTGCGCAAGGCGCACTCGACGTGACCGCATGCGCCTTCCTATTGGTTAATATTGGCGCAGCTCCGCTCGTCTCCGCCTAAGTGCTCTCATGCTAAAACGGCAGCTAAGCAATTTTTTTTTTTTTTCTAGGCTTTATTATTTACATTATTTGGTGATTAAACTATGGTCACCTGTTATGGTGCCTATTATTTTAAAAATCAATAGAATTTTTATGATAAAAGTTTTTTCCAAGTTATTCTCAATTCATATTTAGGTAAGTAAGCGTTTTAATATTATTTGGAGATTCAATTTTAGGTGACAAATCTACTATTTTTGGAACAAACATTATTTATTAGGTGAACTTGAAAAATGAATGCACATTTTGGTACCAGTGGCAAGTTTGTAAATTATGATAATAATAGAAGATAAATATACTTAAAACAGAAATAAATACATTAACGGCCTTTACGCGTACGGTTCGGAACGAAGATTGAAACGCCGCGCGCCGTTTCAATCTTCGTTCCGAACCGTACGCGTAAATGCAGCCGTAATAGTAAAATATTAAAAATGTACGGTTCGGAACGAAGATTGGAACGGCGCGCGGCGTTTCCCGCGGTCCGAACTGTACGAGTAAAGGCCGCTATTGAAAACATCCAAGACTCAGAAACACCATCAAGCTAATCGCACAAATATTTGCTACACAACTGCTGCCATAATGAGCTACTATAGAAATAGACTAACTGCAATGTAGTCATTGAAGCATTCTATACATTATTGATAACGAAATTAACTTCAAAATGCGTGTATTATGAATGTGCAGTTACGGCACTTTAGTGTTACGGCTGATCGTCGTCGGTCAATTTACGTAACAAACTGCCACGTTAAGAAACAGGTAGGTAATGTTTTTTATTACTTGTACATTTCTTAAAATGTTGGCCGCTGTAAGGTGTGATCTTGTTTTAAATAAAATGGCAGCTAGTTACACTCAAAGTCATCATATATATACAGGGTGTCCTTGAAAGTGTGAATCAAATTGAGCAAGGACATAGAGGCGGTGATTTTAGATCATTTTAACCGATAAGTGCTGATTCGATTCTTGACGGTCAAAAAGTTATGATTTAAAAAAAAGGCGCCGGCCATCTAAAATTGGGGTCAATAGAAAAGACAAAAGATGAACTCAGAGAGAAGAAAATCAGTACTCTTTCACACATAACCTCAATATTTCTACAAACGAGTACCTATTGATTAAAAAAAAACGTATAGTTAATAGTTATTTAAATAAATAAATAAAATAAAATCATTTATTCTGTAAGTAGGCCCTGTAGGCACTTTTACAAGTCTGAATCTACCATCTACCAGCGCTTCAAGAGACCATTGTTGAGAAGAAGCACCGCAAGAAACTCAACAATAAGCCATTTTTTTTAAATAAAGAGTTTATTACAATACTAAACATAAGCTATCTAATTTAAATGTCACAGGGATGTACAGGTCCCAGTAGTAATAATAATTAAATTAATAAAAATGTCAGGTTAAAATAATAATACAATTCCGGAGATGTAAAGAGTCTCCAAATGTCAAATTAAAATTAAATATAGGTAAGTAGGTAATTAAACAAAAAAACAAAACAACAAACACAAACAAGGGAGATGTAGAAAGTCTCCACGGTCAATTTTGGAGATGTAAAGAGTCTCCAGATGTCAAATTAAAATAATAAGCATACAAGGAGATGTATATAGTCTCCACGGTCATTAATAATTTTAATACAAATAATTCAGTCCCAAGCATTGTCATCATTTATATAATCTTTAATACTATAATACGCTTTAGAAATTAGTTGACGTTTAACGTAACTCTTAAATTTATTTACTGATAAATGAGTAACACTACTTGGGAGCTTATTATAGAACCTTATACAATTACCCATGAAAGAGTTTTTTATTTTGTGAAGCCGTGTAAAGGGCACTGCGAGCTTATGTTTATTCCTGGTATTAACATTATGTATGTCACAGTTCTTTCTAAAACTACCGATGTGTTTATGAACATGCATAATATTTTCATAAATATATTGACTGTATACGGTTAATATATTCGTTTCTTTGAACTTATCTCTAAGCGAGTCTCTATGACCCATCTTGTAAACAGCACGAATAGCCCTCTTCTGTAGAACAGAGATGCTGTTTACGTCAGCACCACTACCCCATAGTAAAATACCATATGACATAATACTATGGAAGTAACTAAAATAAACTAATCGAGCGGTTTTCAAGTCTATTATATTCCGAATTTTATTAACTGCAAAAAACTGCAGAACTTAGTCTATTCGCTAATTTAGCCAGATGAGGACCCCATTGGAGTTTGGAGTCTAACGTTATTCCAAGAAATACTGTATCATTAACTAGGTCTAATCTATCATTTTTTATAGTTACAGTAGTTTGTCTATTTTTCACATTTGTAGTCATAAATTTAAAACATTTAGTCTTTTTCTCATTCAGTAATAAATTATTAACACTGAACCAATCTACTACTTTTGATATAGCATTGTTTACATCGATATTAAACTCCTGTTGTCGTTTGACTTTAAATACGAGTGAGGTATCATCAGCAAACAATACTATATCATGTTTGTCCTTTATAAGGTATGGTAAATCATTTATGTAAATGAGGAATAAAAAAGGACCCATAATTGAGCCCTGTGGTACGCCCATTTTGACCAAAGACCCAGGTGATCATTTTCCATTCACGTCTACCCTTTGTATTCTCCCGTATAAGTACGTTTTTATTAAGTTTAGCGCAGTACTTCTAACTCCATAATGGTGTAGCTTCCTGACCAATGTGTCATGGTTAACGCAATCGAAGGCCTTGGACAAATCACAGAAAATACCTAAGGCATCATGTGACAGTAGTATATTATTGGGAGTTTCAAAACACATTTTACATGTTTTGTGTTTTGAAACTCCCAAGGCGTTTTTTGACGAAACGCTCATTTCGAGTTGATCGTTTTTTTAAACGCTAAAATAGGTGTTTTGAAACTCCCAATCGGTTTTGAGGTGTTTTGAAACTCCCAAGACGTTTTTTTAAACGCTAAAATAGGTGTTTTGAAACTCCCAATCGGTTTTGAGGTGTTTTGAAACTCCCAAGGCGTTTTTTTAAACGCTAAAATAGGTGTTTTGAAACTCAATCGGTTTTATGGTGTTCTGAAACTTCCAATCGGTTTTGAGGTGTTTTGAAACTCTCAATCGGCTAAGAAGTTCATACAGTTTTAAAAACTTGAACATATTCACATATAACTACTCAATATCTTGAAGGTCTAGTCTCATTGTGTACAGACCTTTCATGCTTACAACACGTAGGTAGTAATATTATTTTTATATTTGGAAATATGAAGTTTGTGAAACAACTTCAAAACTTGCAATTAGAAGTCGTTTGTCCAGTTCGCCACGATCGCAATTCACGTCATGGAGAACTTTTACCGAACACAATTCGAAGTATCATTTGTGGTCCCTCTAACTGTGGAAAAACTAATTTACTTGTCGGTCTTCTGCTGCATGAACGGGGGCTACGCTTTCAAAACCTTTATGTTTATTCTAAAACTCTCTTCCAACCTATGTATCAGTATTTAGAAAAAATACTAATGTTGGTTCCATCAGTCGAATTTAAAAAATATAGTGAGAATGATGAAGTACTAAGTCCACATGAAGCTAACATTAACTCCATTATTATATTTGATGATGTTGCATGTGAAAATCAAAACAACATAAGGGATTACTTTGCAATGGGACGTCATAAAAATATTGATAGCTTCTACCTTAATCAAACTTATAGTAAAATACCTAAACAATTAATAAGAGACAATGCTAACTTAATAATTCTATTTAAGCAAGATGATGTTAATTTGCGTCATGTTTATGATGAGCACGTTGGAAGCGATATGTCATGGTCACAGTTTCGAGAAATGTGTGCCGAAGTATGGAAACTGCCATATAGTTACTTGGTTATAAATAAAGATTGTAGTCGTAATTCAGGATGTTATAGAATGAGTTTTGACACATTTATCATTATGGATTAACTATAATACATGATGCATTATTATGAAACATTTATTGCTTCATAGGAAACCATCAAGATCAGACATGAATCTTAAAATCAATGACGAGAAAAATTTGAAAGAAAAAGTACTTAAATCTGTCGAAGCCATTAAAAAGAAGGTTAGACTGATTCGTAATATGAAAACTGATAATGATATGATGTTGGAATCAGTATTGAAACCAATAACAGAACCACTTAATGAAATAGTTAAAGTTAAAAATGAGAATAATTACTTAAATACTAATGATGATGATTCCAATGACAGATTTCAATGGGAAAAGTCGGTAAAAAGATTAAAATTGAGTCCTAGTGAAGAAAAGAGGCAATCTATTCATGATCAAACGGTTGTGAGGAAATCTTCTCAATCTAGTCTTGATAATGAAGATGAAGGGGATGAGACATCAAACAGCGATGAAAGTGATGTAAGCGATGGAGTGGAAAGTGAAAATACTAACGATATTTCATTTAAGACGAGTGATTCTTTCGCATCTCCTCGTGATGACCCTAAATTTCAAAAGCATTATATGACCAACTTAAATATACCTTTTGGTGTTCGAACGGAACGGGACAAGCTAATGTTGGGATCCTGTCAGGTATACACTACAAGTGACAAAAAACTGAAAGTAAATGGTCAAACTTACTATTTATCACCAGGTTTAAACGAATTGCTATTTAAGAAAATACCGGATTTAAATAATATAACTGAGGATGATAAACGCAATTATAAAATCTTATTATTAGAAACTAATGCACATAGAAGAGATTTTAATCCTAATAAACCAATAAAAAGCAACAAAGGTATGAAATATTTATACGTAATAAGACCTCTTTTTAAATTGGCTAAAGAACGTTTAATAAGTGGTGAAGGATTACCGATGATGAAAAGAGTTAAAACCGATGTATCATATGTATATTGGGATAACCCAAACGAATTAGTAGAAAGATTAAAATTGCTTATAGCTTCTCGTGAAGCTGGTAATACAGGATTGGATAATGAAATCATATCTGTTATTGAAGAACTGCAAGAAGCAGGATTAGTTAACAATGCTAATATATAAAACAGTTACTTTACTATAATTATCGTTAGTCGAGGCAGAACTTTTGACGTGCAAATATATCATAAAATGAATATAGACAAATTCGGACATCATCTTCATAAACGCCTGCGTGTATCTGAAGTTACTGAACTTAAAAATAATGCTTTGCTCCGATCAGATGATGGACATTTCGATTTACAATCATTAAGATTAAAGGGGCTTGCACATCCATCGTCACCTGATGATGCCGTTAATAAGCAGTACGTCGATCAGCTCGTTCAGAATATTTATCAGAAGAAGTATGTAGATTCTATGTTTGATACTATAAATTCTCAAATTCATCAGTTGGCAAATCAGTTGAAATTGAACTTTTATTCAAAAATTGAAATAGACGATTTTTTCAACAAATTAAACAATGGCAAAGCAGCAAGTCGTGAACGAGATACACAGATCAGCTCGAAAAAACTTTAAGCGACGAGCAGTTTTATTAAAAGGAATTGATGATTTGTGGCAAGCGGATTTGATTGACTTACAAAATTTACATAAGATAAATAGAGGATATAAATACATTTTGGTTGTAATGGACGCATTTTCAAAGTATGCGTGGTGTATTCCAACAAAATCTAAAACGAAAATAGAAGTTAAAAATTCTTTCGAACAAATTATTAAATCATCAAAACGAGTACCGATAAACTTACAGACAGACTTTGGTAAAGAGTTTTACAATAATGAATTTAATTGTTACGTAAAGTCTTTAAAAATAAATCATTATTCCACGTATTCAATTAAAAAGGCATCTATCGTCGAAAGATTAATAAAAACTCTCAAAAACAAACTTTACAAATATTTTAGTTTCATTGGAGATTACAAATGGGTTGGAAAACCTTTAGATGATGTAGTAAAATCCTATAATGAAACTGTGCATAGAACAACAAAATTTAAACCAGCTGATGTTAATTTTCATAATGAAACCGAAGTAAAGAAAAACATCTCAGTCCAATCTTCGTTATAAACTAAATAAATTCGACGTCGGAGATCGCGTACGTATAAGCAAGTATAAGAGCGCCTTCCATAAAGGTTATACACCTAATTGGTCTACTGAGATATTTACTATTAAACAAGTTAGTCGCACTCAACCGGTGACTTACCATATCAACGACCAACGAAATAATCCTATACTCGGGTCATTTTACGAACAAGAGCTTCAGAAAACTAAATACCCTGACGTTTACCTCATAGAAAAAATTATTAAAAAAAGGGGCAGAAAATTATATGTCAAGTGGTTAGGACTAAATGATAGCGAAAACAGCTGGATTGATAGAAATGCTATTGTCTAAATGTACTTATACGATTTTACGTAAGAGAACTAACCATTCGCATATAGGATATGAAAGGAAGAGGACTTTTAAATAGTGTTATTAATCACTTACCGTTTGAACTGCACTTGCCTGGTTATAATTATTGTGGACCTGGTACAAAATTACACGAACGATTGCTAAGAGGCGATAAGGGAATTAATGCGCTGGATAACGCATGCATGCAACACGACATTGCTTACGATAAATATTCTAGTTTAGCAGAGCGTCACCGTGCAGATTTAGAACTTTATAAAATGGCTAAACAAAGATTGAAGTCGAAAGGGGTTGGAAAGGGAGAAAAACTCGCTTCATGGCTAGTTAGCAAAGTGATGAAGTCTAAAGTAAAAGCCGGTGCAGGGATAAAATCATTTAAACACTACGTTTCTAAGATACGCACTGAATTGAAAAAGAAGAAATCTAAAAATAACGCCAGTTTGATCGAGCGCGCACTTGTTGCCGCAAGAAAATTAATTGGTAATAATAATAGTATACTAAGAGCTCCTCGTTTAATACCAATTCCGAAAACTGGAGGTATATTACCACTAATACCTATTTTCGCGGGGCTCTCGGCGTTAGGATCATTAGCAGGAGGAGCTGCCGGGATCGCTAAAGCTGTTGGAGATTACAAAGCTGCACGAAAAAACTTGGCCGAATCAGAACGTCATAACAAGATGATGGAGTCTATCGCATTAGGAAAAGAATTACATATTAAACCGTACAAGAATGGAAAGGGATTATGTTTGAAACAGTCAAAAAACTAACGCATAGGTTACCCAGACGTGCCCTTACAAATGTTGATATTTTAAAACACTCAGCAGATATCCCTCATTTTCGCGGTGTTTATATGAGAGATAATTTGCCAAAACGTCCTAAAAGAGTGGAATGTGCTATCGTCAATTTAGATAGTAGTAAAAACGAAGGAACTCACTGGGTAGCCTATGTCAAAGATAATAATTATTGTGAATATTTTAACAGTTATGGTGATCTTCAGCCACCGATAGAAATAATAAAGTATTTAAAAAATCATGATATATCATACAATTTTAACACTTACCAAAAGTTTAACACTGTTAATTGTGGTCATTTGTGTTTGAAATATTTAAAAACATTCTGGAGTAACCGTTTAAATATCTCTGTACAGTAAAAAGCTTATCATTCTCACGATGTCTTTCGCTTTGTCTATAACCGGAACCTCTTCTACCTTGATCACAAATTATTCACCAGCTTTTCAACTCGATGGTGAATATGAATGTGGGTTGCTATATATGTCGACTTTTAATTCTATACCTAATATAGACTATAGAAATAATAAGTTTTATTACGGTCAAAATGAAGTAGTAGAAATTCCAGAGGGGTCATATGAACTTCAAGACCTTGACGATTACCTCAAAAAACACTTGCAGGGATGCACATTTTCCCTGACATGTAACAATAATACGTTAAAAACGTCTATATTGTGTTCTAAAACTGTATATTTTAACAAAGAAAATTCGATAGGTAAGGTACTAGGTTTCGGAGAAGAAACTGTTCAAGCTAATATATTAACAGAGTCCCCTTTTCCTGTGTCCATTCTGTCTACAACTATAGTGCGAGTTGAATGTGACATAGTGAGCGGATCATTTGTAAACGGAAAACCGAGCCATATTATTCATGAGTTTGTTCCTAACGTGCCACCAGGTTATCGGATGATAGAAACACCGAGAAACGTTATCTATTTCCCTGTTACACAAAACAACTTGACCTCTCTTAAAATAAGAATATTAGACGCGAACGGCAATTTAGTTAATTTACGAGGTGAAGAGATTCAATTATATTTACATCTTCGAAAAAATGATAGATTTCAATAAAAGTGTGGTATCGCACAACAAACGTGTTATTACTCATTGTGCTATCAAGAAAAGAACACCTAAACATCAGCTTTCAAAGCTTACGAAAGAAAATAAGCAATTTTTAAAATATATAGGCTTATTAAAATGAGTATACTAAACTTGTCAGATCCTTTTAGCTATGATAACACGATTGAAAGTTTTGAATATCATTCGTATAAACCGTACGTAACAAGTTTTAATTTGAACGATGAAATCCGTATTCCTATTAACCAGCAAGACCTCTACTTATTACCATCAGCAAGCACACTATACATAGAGGGTACTATTGCAGTATTCAACAGAGAAACAAAAACGCAGGTGAACAGCGTTCAATTTACAAATAACCCTATACTCCATCTGTTTCAAGACATTCGATATGAGCTGAATGGAATCGAAATAGATAAAATTAAAAATGCTGGCGTTACAACAACTATGAAATCTCTTGTATCCATGAATAAATTCGAATCATCGATGTCGAAGGTATGGGGGTGGGACGTTAATGGCACAAAAATTACACATGGATCATTTTCTGTATCAGTTCCTTTAAATAAGATTCTTGGTTTTGCAGAGGATTATAATAAAATTATTATTAACAGTAAGCATGAACTTATTCTTTTAAGATCGAATAGTAATTTAAATAGTGTAAAATTGAACACAAATGAATACATAGACAACATTACTATATCTAAAATAGTATGGCGTATGCCTCATATCAAAGTTTCTGACCGAGAAAGATTAAGGTTACTCAGACAGTTAGAAAAAGATCATGCAATTCAGATAGCTTTTAGGAATTGGGATCTTTATGAGTATCCACTTTTACCTATAACATCAAAACATTCTTGGGCAATCAAAACTTCATCTCAAATTGAAAAACCACGATACGTCATAATTGGATTAAAAACATACAGAAAAAATATGCCTGACAAAGATATAACGTACTTTGATCATTGTCATTTGAGAGACGTTAAAGTCTTTTTGAATTCAAACTATTTTCCATATGAAAGTTTAAATGTCAGTTTTGGGGCTGAAAAGTTTGCTATATTATACGAACAGTACGCTAAATTCCAACAGTCTTATTATAACCGCAGTGAAGCTCCGTTGTTGAGTCCGCAAGAATTTAAAGAAAAAGCACCTCTGTTTGTCATCGACTGCTCTCGACAAAACGAAACCTTAAAAACGGGTTCAATAGATGTTAGAGTTGAACTAGAGTGTGAACAAGACATACCCGACAATACCGCGGCTTACTGTCTTATTCTGAATGACAGTATTTTAGAATACAAACCATTGAGCAACATTACACGAAAAATATCATGAATTCAGATTGTTTGTTCGTAGACCTCCAGGGGTTTAAATCATTTCAAAATGAATTTATTGTTAAAGAATTTGCATACGGTACCAATGAATACACACAAGTATTTTCAATAAAACCTCCATATAAGTTTTCGACGTTAATGGAAAGCGAAAAAAGGCAAGTAAGATGGATAGAGAAAAACCTAGGTATTTCATGGCATGAGGGCTTTGTTGATTATAGGGAATTTAAAAGAATGATACACTGTTTTTTGGAAAACAAGAAAATATATGTAAAAGGGTTAGAAAAAGTTAAATGGATTAAAGATTTGTGTAGTAACTGTACCGTAATTGACTTGGGTTGTAACGGTTTGCCTAAATTTGAATCTATGTATCAAAAATATTGTAAGGACCAGAGTAGTTATAGTTGTTCAATGCATAAAAAATCTTGTGCGTTAAAAAATGTTTTATGTATTAAAAAATGGTATTCTGAAAATAATTTATCATTGTATTCTCATTTGTAATAAAGTACAATAAATATTATAACTGTAAAGCATATTTTTATTTCATAATTATTTCCCTTTATATACCTACCTACATATGATACGATAGTGTCCGATCCGAAAACTGCAAATTTAAGTGCCTGTAAAAGTTTAAAATAACAATGATAATGACAACTATTTGTTATTTTATGGGCACTTTAATTTTAAAGTTCGAATTGGACCCAGAGGGGTTACAAAAGGTTTAGAAGTAAAATAAAACCAGATTGATAGGAAATAACGTTTATTTATTAATTACCACACCTTTGTTTATAACATAGCACCTTAAATCTAATTTTAACTTTAATATTAAAACAAAGATTGATGACCCCAAGACAACGTCGAGACTTGATTATTTAGTATAACGCGTTTGTCATCATTTGACGACAGTGCTACTTTATTCAAGGACTGAGTAAAAATAACATGTTTTAAAGATTTAAATACAATATTGCGTTTTCTTATCCGCTCCTTATTTAATAGTACTTTTTTATATTCCTCAAAATCCACACCGCGCAATACATGTCTCTTTGTGCCTTTAGCCTTTTTCAGTTGTTTGTTTTCTGTTTTTATACAATATAATTTAGACCTAAGGCCAACGAACTCATTTATTATTTCTCCACCAAGTTCATCTTTAAATAAACCGGGTACTTTTTTATGTTTAAGAGTTATACCGTATGCGTTACTGACAGAATAATTACTTGTATCAAAATAATGTTGAAAATTTCGTTTTATATCTACATACAAATCTTCTGTATTTATGGAATACAAAAAAGAATCTGTATCGGTATAACATAAACTTAAATTAGATCCATAAAAAGGTTTCATGACAGAATAGTGAAAATCGTACATATGAGTTTTCGATATTTCCAAAACAGTAAATCCAATGTAAATTGGCCGGTCAAGAGTTACCGATTCCGGTTTCATTTGTATGGCGACAAAATTTTCACTAAAAACGGTAGAACTATGAAAATTAGGTCTACCTGTTAGATGCTCTGCTGTGTACTTCTTTTTTGTTTTATTTCTATTATCACTCCACGCATTAACTAACAGAACATTTAACCTTTTTTCAGCGTCTTCCAACGTTTTTCCAAATATAGCATTGTTTGCAAGTTTGCACGAATTTTGCTCAAACACGGATTTAGCTTTTTGTCTTAACTTCGTATTTAAGTCTATGTATTGTTTTAAAAATGGACCTTGTTTAAATTTGATTACTCTATGTACGTTTTTCAATACCAAGCCATGTTTTATACATGTTTTTAAATGCACATAATGGATGACATACTCGTATTTATCATATAAATTTGGGATAAGTTTAGGTTGCTTTGAACCAGGCGGTGTGAATTTTTGAGGACAGAATGGAATGTCATTATGCAAGTCATGCAAATGTTCTGGATATTCTAAATCCACTTCCAAAATATAACCATAATCCGAATCATCAGGTGTTTGTAGGATATCGAGTACATTAATTTTATCCCGTGGTAATAATTTGAAATCATCATAAGGTAAATTGCCACACATTGCATAACCGTATAGATTATTACAGTCTATGTAGAATAAGAAACTGCTCGGATTACTGGAATCAAAGTTTGGCATGTATTTATTATTTGCCTTTGCATACCGAGTAGAACATAAACATACACCCCCACGAATACCTTTTTGAATCATTCTAATTATTTCAAGGTCATCAATGAGTTGCAACTTCACACCAGTTATAAGTAACATGGCATCAAAACTTAAACTTGGGGCAGTTAGATAAAAAGCAGGGTCTAATCTATAATTGACTTTACAAGTTTGACGAAACTTTTCAAATATGTCAGTTAGTAATAATACATCTGATTTAAGGTAAAGATCGGTGTATTCTCCTAAAGTATTAATATTGAATGATTTCCATACAAGCTCGGCATGTTCATAATCATATTTGGATATAATGTCATTTGTTAATGAGTTGTAAAAATAATGTGGCTGAGGTAAACATTGCTCTTCATAGCGACTCCAACTAGACATATACTCGTATGGATAGACGCCCTTTCGTTTCAATAAATCGAAATGCTCTTTTAAAGGAAAAAAATGTGAGAGATGAATAAAGTCTTCTTTATTTAAGGTGCTTACAAGTTCTTCCAAACTTGCTCCTAAAAATTTGAATGAATCTACAAAACGAACAGGCATATATTCATTTCGACTTGTAATGAAAAATTTCGTAAATGATATGTAATTTTCTTTGTTTTTTGCAATAACTTTGACTTGACCAGGAAGTTCACCCAACTGACGTATAAACAAATGACTGTCGTATCCTGATAAGTTGTGAAAAAATACTGGCACAAATGTTGGTAGGCGGTACCGAATATTACAATAAGAATGGGCTGCCCCTCTATAGCGTCCTGTTAAATGACAATGATCTCTCACGGAATCGCCGAGTAATAACTTGCGACAAAGAAAACAATATTGAGAGTTCAAAAAATCATTTTCTTCTTTCTCTGTAATAGTTATTGGCTTCGGGTCAGAATATATTTTATTTATTCTATGTACATCTTTTTGCAGATATTCGAGAAATTTTTCTACGCAGTCTTTTCCACGATAAGACACGAATTTGTTTAGGGAGCTATCGTATGAACTAACAATGTAGTACGCAAATGCAGCTGGTATGTGTTCCTGCAATGTTGTAGTACATTTCGAACTAAGTTTTTCATCCGTATTTGGTTGCAATAAGGATTCAAAGTCTGCATAAATTATAAAAGGCATATTTTGCATCCGCTCAAAATTTTTAAATTCAATATGCGCACCCCGATTAGGTAAAATTGTCTTTACGCCCCCGCATACGTGAGCATTAAATTTGTCTTGACTATTAAAAAATATCATACATTCATCGCAAAAAAATATTTTCCCGTTATGTTTTGTAAATTGAAGTTTAAGCAGGCGACTTAAATCTTTTATAAGACAGTAATGTGTTTGACGACCGTTTTCTAACATTAAAAGGTTAATATGATGTTGCTTCCGACATGTGGTTTTGTAAAGTGGACCTACGATTTCAGATTTATTTTTGAGTGCGTACACATTAATACTAATACGTTGATTGTTTTTTTCGAATATTTTTATGTCAGATAATCCCACAGGAAAAGTCATGTCCTTGCTATTAAGAACACCTTCATAATGGGGATATGAAGATACCCTATGCACATTATTTTTAGCGGGAAATAAAGCAGCCATCACACACCACAAAAAGCAAAAAACATCTTTATTTTGTATATTGATGCACGCCCGTTTTAGTTTTATATTTTTAGGCAAATCAATGAATCCTGATGCTCTCAGTGGGTTATATTTACTGATGTTTACCTCTAGGTATAAATTGCGCATAAAAGCCCAACCACTATCCCTGTCTTGAAACTCATCAATTTTTCCACAAATACATTGTAAAAGATTTAAAAATATTTCATTAAAATCATAGTTCTGATGTATAACTATATTTTTCGTTGCAAAAGATTTTACGTCGCAAGTATCGTTTTTAAGTAAAGAAAATTCAGCAAATAATTCAAAATTGACTTTGACAGTATTAAACACTGATTGTCTTGCTTCCAAAATTTTACGAACACTGTCGCGAAGGCTACGTATAAACTCGGCTGGTGCACAAACCTGGTCTGGCCCGCCTTCACGCCCCCGCACACGGTAAGATGCTATCCTACTTCTAAAAGCTGAAGCTATTTTTTCAACGCCTTCACCGTTATCAATAGAAATATTATTTTTATGCACAATACTTCGTAAATGAGCAGAAAAAGCTCGACTAGGAACAGATGTTTCGCAAACAGAACAAAATATTGATTTACAACTCATTTTTTGTTTTTTTATTTTATTTTATTTTTTAAGAATAGTAGATGAAAAGTGCTAGAAAATAAGATAAACAAAGGTATCGCGAGAATTATTATTTTTAGTAACAATATAACGCTCGGTGAAATTTTCAAATTAACTACAGCTTTCTCCTATAGATCTTTTGTCACAATAGTTTTAAGTCAGCCACATTATTTAATTTCAACTCAACAAAACATAGAATTACAACTCATTTTATTTTATTTTTTATTTTTAAGAATACTATTTGAAAAGTGCTGGCAAATATTACAAACAGAGGTAACTAATACTAGAATTATTATTTTAAATCGCGATAGAACGTTCCATCTTCAGCGAAATAGTCCTTACATAATTTAAGCACTTTATTAATATCTGACACCTCTGACGAATTAACATCTAACTGTAGTTTTAAATTAACTAGAGCTTTCTCCCATCGATCTTTTGGCGAAATGCTTTTTATGTCAGCCACATTGTATAACTTTAACTCAAGAAAAAGGTCGCCTGATAATTGTGCAGTTCGACGCACCCTGCCCCCGGGAACTTGCCTTATCAATACTGACGACAGCAGCACTGGTTCGGGTTTGCGAGCACGCCAGTCACCATCTTCACTGTCGGAGTCGATTATCCAGCCGCCTGCAGGACCGTTGAGCTGCTCTAGCAGACTTGTCTGCGCCAACTTTTTTGAGCTGTAAATCGATAAAAAATAAATAAATAATAATAAACGGAACAAACATGTGCAGAGCTAAGTACTTACCTATTTAAATTTATTTTTAAAATTACCATTTACTGAAATAAATACATATTTTACTTACCGTGGAGTCGGTGCTTCGTCTTCAGATTCAGTCGGCGGGAATTTCGTTTTTGACAGCTTCAACTTCTTTGACCTATAAAACAGAAGTTCTATAATATAATAAAGCACTTTAAAATGTAATCAGGTAATAATTGTTTAAAATTGAATTACCGAGGTATTGAGGCTTCGTCTCCTGATTCGGGCAGCCGGGTTTTCTTTTTTACCACCTTCGGCTTCGTAGACCTTTAAAACACAAAACATAATAATTACACCGCGACAATGCACTCCTAACACACAGCACCTTAGATATTAATTAATTACCTTGAAATTGGAGCAGGATCTTGAAGCTCCGAATATGGTCGAGTCTTCTTGGAGACTTTCACTTCAGAGTATTCCGTATCAGACCTGTAAAAAAAAAAAAAGGAACATGGAATATTGTATACAATTTATTTAATTAATAATCAATAAAACCATATCAGAACACATTAATATTAAAAACTTACGAACATTATTTTAATGCAGTTGTAGTTTGCGACTGATTGACACTGACTTTCTTCTAGAAATAAATGTAATTACGCGTTATAACGTAAAAAGTTTCCGCTCAGCACTTTACAACACTCACAGAAGTTCTCAACATTTAGATATTTATAACATTCTATTTGTAATAACAGTACTACGGAATGCGAACAAAACAAAGTTTTTATAAAGGTTTAATACCTCAGACGTCGATTTGCAAAGTAAGCATTTGTGTTACAAACAAAAGTATCATGTTAAATATGTCGTAATCGGTGCATCAATGAAAGGAACCGTCGTTTAACAAAGAAGCCGACTTCATTTAGGTTCAATTTACACTGAATGCGATGAATGATTTATTTTATAGGACTTGTCAACAATACTTGAATAAACCTGTACTGGAGTTAAGTTCGTGTTTAGCATATTATATTTTGTAGGGCTCAATAATACATGTTTAAACCTGTATTAGAGCTGTGCACGTGTTTAGCAAAGGAAAAATATAAATATATACGTTTAATATCTCAGTTCATCTTTAGACGCCAATTCAGAAAGTCGCAGTTTTATTTCGTATCCCGTACCTACAATAATACTGACTGAAGTTCTTGAATTAAACGGTGAGTACCTAACTTATTTACTAATATACTGATATTGTTTTTTTCCTAGTAGATATAAATCTAATTATATTCTCTTATTTTGCAGAGTATGATGACTTCTCAAAACATTGACTCCGTGAAAGATACCAACGAACAGTTCCCGTCTTTTTCGTCTCAAACCCTTGCGGCATTCGACGAACCATTTGGCTACTCCCAAGATATGGATGCTTATTTGCAATACCAGAATAGATGTATAAATCAAATTCAAAATCCATCTTTAGAAAATTCACCGAAAAAACCCAAGATAAAGAAGAGAGCAGTGCAAATAAAAACTGATATTGGATTAAACTCGCATGTAATTAAAAAAGCGAAAAAAGGGAAGCGATTAATTAAGATCAGTATTGCAAACCTTGAATCGCAGCAGGACGCTGATGACCTCATGGCGGTGCAATTTGTCATCGAAGATAACTACGATGAATTGTTAAGTGCTACGGAATCATTAGTTGACCGAATCGTGAGAAGACTCAGTAACGTTAGCTATTAGATTTTACAGTATACGTTATTTTACATTTTTGTATTTCTTTAATAAAATTTTGTGTTTTTGCAACTTTGTTTCTCAATAATTATTCAATTCCCTACCCAAGTTAAATCCAATAGTGTTACTATGCAAAACAAGTTTAGAAACTAAAGTAAATTCCTCTGAAGTTTAGTGCCGCTGTTGGATTTACGTGCGCTTTATATTTTATTAATCGCTTGATCGTATATCTTTAACATAATGTAACCCTTACAGTAGGAGTCATGATTCCTGCTTAATAGCCGTGTCTAATTCTGATGGGACAGCAAATTAAGGTAGCATGTGAAGTTAAACTTTAACGAATTGCAGACTTTATTTGTGCTAGTGAAAATACAAATCAGACCGGCGTATTTATTGACTTGCAACTAGTTTATATTTATAATTTCTTGCAACGCGTTACGAGCACGTCACAGAAACCATCCAATCACAGGCTCAGGTCTACATCGCGCTAACGAAGTTTTTAAGATTTGTTCATATATATACAACATAAAATATTTAAACGGCGTGCTCCCACCTTCCGTGACCGACCGGCGGAATGGTAGGGTTCACCAGCAACCTGTGACTCGGCCTGATCACCCTTGTTACTAACCGCTGAACGATGTTATCTTGGAACTTTGGAGATTCTGTACCTATGCGGTGGTAGGTACGGATGACCCACGCCTTGGTGGAAGGCCCCCAAATCCACCTTCACGTAAAATGCGGCCATAAGACTACTGGGAACTTATCGCATCCCGGGTGGCCCGTCCTTGTTGTGAAGCTTGATCACCTTTGCAGCAAGTTGTGAAAAACACCTTAGCAAACCATGTCTCGACTGGGGCGCTATGTGACCTCGTACTACACTGAGTTGAGCAGAGATGTACTTGGTCTGGTGGGTGCAAAGCTAGCTGTGCCCATCGTGTTAAGCTTTTGCTAAATAACCTACCGTTGTTTGTGCACCTGACAATTGAAAAACAAAGTATTAACTGACTCCAATTGTCAGGTGTACAAGCAACAGTTTTGCTCAAGTTAACTGTGAAATAATCAAGTAACAAATGAAAAATTGAACATTGATCAAGTCAAACGCATGCTAAGGGTTCGAATCAATTACAACTTAATAAAATAACTGCTAAGAAATTCAGAAAAAAAAAATATTGAGCATTTCGAATCAAATGCTACTTAAAAACTATTAAGAGTTTTAAATAAATTACAACCATAAAACCGATTGGGAGTTTCAGAACACCATACAACCGATTGAGAGTTTCAAAACACCTCAAAACCGATTGGGAGTTTCAGAACACCATAAAACCGATTGAGTTTCAAAACACCTATTTTAGCGTTTAAAAAAACGCCTTGGGAGTTTCAAAACACCTCAAAACCGATTGGGAGTTTCAAAACACCTATTTTAGCGTTTAAAAAAACGATCAACTCGAAATGAGCGTTTCGTCAAAAAACGCCTTGGGAGTTTCAAAACACAAAACATGTAAAATGTGTTTTGAAACTCCCAATAATATACTACTTGTGACCCCTCCCAGGCTTCAAAAATATGTTTAATTAACTCAACACCAGCTTCGGTTGTCGAGCGACCCCGAGTAAAACCAAATTGTTTGGTGTGTAATAAATTATTATATTGAAAATGTTCCATTAATTGTGATAAAATTAATATCTCAAAGATTTTACTGAAAGTGGGTAGTATGGAGATCGGTCTAAAGTTAGTGGGGTCAGAAATCTTAAACAAACCGTAAAAGTAATAATCGAGTGTGTACATCATTAAATATACATCACGCGATGTCCAAAAGTGATCATCGTGTAATAACCTCGTAAGATCCAACGTCCTAAAAGGATATTTTGTCAAAATGACTTTTTAATTTAGTTGACTGACTGACACAAGATTATTTTTCTAACTAAGGTGACTTACGAGGATGGTAAATAGGTCCGTTTAGTTTTGTTTACATCTTTTGTCATTTCTATTGACCCCTACTATAGGTACAGTCGGCGTTATAAATAGCTGCACACTTATACCTTGTCGCTTTCACGTTCTTGCCAGATAAATGCAGCAGCACAGATTAAATAAATAAATATAAAGGGATAATTGCACACAAATTGACCTAGACCCAAATATAACTCGAAACTTGTGTTATAGGCAGAGTTAGATATTTCTTACGAAGCATTAAAACCGAGTCTCGCTAAAGAGTATGCTGATGACATCATTTTGATGAAAACAACTATAGACTTTATTTCAAAAACTGTTAAGTTATTTCTTACAAAGCATCAAAACCGAGTCTCGCTACCCCGAGTACGCATTCATCCAAGTAAGAATTTGAATCGATTGATTATAATCGTTAAACATGATGTGCGATGAAAATATTTTAAAAATAATATTTCACATGTATTAAATATATAAAATTACTAACAAATGAAATGTTGTGCCATCTTTTTCTAAGCTTGAAGTAGTTGATCGTTTTTTACACGAACTTATAGCACATGCGAGCATTTTTCCAATGAGTGTGTTCTCTGGCGAGGCGATTTTGTGAATGACCATTAACATACATACATACATACCTTCACGCCTTCATTCCCAGATTGGGGTAGGCAGAGCTGCAGAATTACCAACAATTGCAAAAAGTGGTTGATAACTCTGTTACCACAATTTGCACAATTAGGCTAAGTTGTTTAACAGTGTATATTAGTGACAGGTTGCAAGCCCATCGCCTAACAGTACTACAAGCCTTTATTCCCTTAGTCGCCTCTTACGACTTCCACGGGAAGACATGGAGTGGCACAATTCTAAGCCGGCAACCACACGGCTCATGACCATTAATCGATTATGAAATAGGTTTTGTATAACTTTTTGCACATTGTGCATGTTTTTCGGCAGAGGGGAAATGACCTATTTTTTTATTTTTTTTTGTGTCATGGGTAGGCAAACGAGCACACCTGATGGTAAGTGGAAACTGTGACCCATAGACATTCGCATCCACAAGACTGCAAATGCGTTGCCAACCCTGAGGACTAAGATGGAATGCCTCTATGCTAGTCATTTAACCGGCTGTCTTATCCCCAAACCGGAACACAACAGTGCGAACACTGCTGCTTGGCGGTAGGTTAATGAATAAGATGGTGGTACCAACCCGGACGGACCCTGCACAAGGTCCTCCCACAAGTAAAGTATAAGGCCAGTCCAGCTACTGTATGGTCTAAGATTCCTTTAAAGGTGTTTCGATGAAATAATAGGAACCCTTTTTGTGCCATAGCTGCATAGGGACAATACCTGCACAAAGTCAGTAAGGAAAGGCGTTTACCTACCTTTTTACTCTAAACACTGAGTGTCTTTATCAAAGTTTTTGCTTTGTATTCTGAATCTCGCTTTATTATTAAGCTTTACACGACGACCAACTTTACAATATCTGTAGGAACTTGCAGTTAAGTACTTCACAGTGCTTTTAGCTCGACTTGAACTAGGAAGGAAATGTTAAGCGTAATATAGTTTAGCAAATTATTGCTGAAATTGACTACAGTTTTGTTAAACTATCTTCTGTACTAGAATAAGCTTTTTGCGGTCTTTTTGTATTTTTAAATCGCATTTCTGAACAAAATATGAAATAAACGTAAAGAGATCACGTAAAGTGAAAAATTAAAATCGGCCAAAAAATAAATCCTATCCTATCATAAATCCTATGATCACAAAATAAAATAAATAGCCTACATAATATGTAATGGATTAAGCACAATTAATTTTTTGTGAAATTAGAGCTTGTAAAATGATTTTGCTTGCAAAATGATGATTTGGTAAAAGTCAGGATACCATGTTAATACTACTAAGTAGACTGCGATTAGACAGAGACATTCGATACGCCGTGTGACGTCGTGTAACATGTGGGCCTTATAAATTCCATGTTAAATCCTGTTTTGCTAGAAAGAGATAGGAACAAGTCTTTGTAGGCACAAATATTAGTTATTCTTATAGATATTCAAATGATTTTTATTCTCAACTGTTGGTACTTGAATCAATTTGCGGTAGGATAATAATATGGACTATCTATGTGCACATTTCATCAAAATCTATTCAGCTGTTTATGCGTGATTGAATAACAAAAATAATATTCAGAAGTAAGATTATTATGATTTGACGAATTTCAAAATACTATTGTTTATTATTAATGATCCCTAGTTATTTGCTGACATAAATGTCAATTAGCACTTGTTCGTCTCAGATGTTCGGTGAAGCGTCGCATGGCGCTTAATAGACAGGATCGTGCAGTCAATTAGCAGAATGGCCTGATTTAGTGCGGTCTGAGATGCGCTTCTGTCACACCGCGACGTAATAGTTCTACCGCCACAGATTTGAGCGAACATGAATTCGCCTGTTTTTCAGTGTTATTTGTTAATCGT
This sequence comes from Acleris emargana, assembly GCA_927399475.2. Classification (NCBI taxonomy): domain Eukaryota; kingdom Metazoa; phylum Arthropoda; class Insecta; order Lepidoptera; family Tortricidae; genus Acleris; species Acleris emargana. The sequence goes on from OV656858.1 coordinate 6,979,381, forward strand.
TGTGTTTAAGTATTATCTATGTAAATTAGGTATGTTTGAATTTTCTCCGTAAGTAGTTTTTTAGTTTGTAATAAATATTTTTCAGCTTTTTTTGTTTTTGCCTGTGTCAATTTTTAACCGGCAAATACCTACAAAGTTATCTATGCCAAAAATTCCAAAGATTTTTTGCTTACTTTTAATGTGATAACGTAAATATTATGTAAGCAGGGGGTCCACCCAAAAACCGAAACAAATGCCAAGTGGTTAATGAGACAAAAAGTTTGGGGACCTCTGTCCTAGATGGTTCCACATATTAGTAACGTGACTAGGAATAAAAGAATACCTATAAGTGCGATCGGCCAAATAAGTAGCTGCACATTTTAATGCTCTGTCACTTTAAGGTTATTATTGCACTGCTACGCTAATCTTTCAAAGGCGGTAAAGCGACAAGGTATAAAAGTGTGCAGGTACCAAGGCCGACTAACTGGTGTGATAACGGCCGGTTGCTCTAGCGTCACGGACACGTCTGTCTTGGCTGCTTGGTTGTTTGGTGACGTTTATACGGCGCATGCAACGCATGGATAGATGGCTTAATGGCGTCACTAATATACTGGCTCAATTGGCCATTAATTAAAGTGTAGTCGCTGGTAGAACTGTCAAGGTAAGGCGACGGGTCGGGCAATTTCAATCGAAATCAATTTTACCTTCACGGATCGATTTGTTATCTGTCGACGCACTTAATGAACTGAAAATAAAAATATTTAAAAGACGTCGCCCGACAATCTGCTTAGCTTTCTAGTGGGCTTAAGTAGATATGGGTATTTTTGACCTGTCACTATAAACACATGATAACATCTTATCCTGATTGTGCAAAATTAAAAACAAGTTTTTAGAGTTGTTGGTAATTCTGTAGCTCTGCCTAAGGCGTGAGTGTATGTATGCATGTAGCCATGTATGTAGTTTGTCAGATAGTATTGCAAATCTATCATACAAGCCTGTATGAAATTCAACATTAGTGAGAAAGTGTTGATGGTTTATGGAATTTTCCTACATTGTTCGCCTTATCTGAGTCACCGTTTGTGTCTTGGTTAAACGTTAGGTGGTCAACATTAACCTAACCAAACACTTTAATAAGCACGGTTTGCTTTGTATACACATCTTGGAGACTTGTCAATTTGTTCAGACATACCAGGAATTCTATAAAACTTCACACGGTCTTCGTCGCTTCGTTAGCCGGTTTCGACCGCGCATTAAACTGTCAAGACTTTATTACGATCAAATGAGACCACAGTTTGAACCGCGGTTAAATCTGTGACTTCTGCCGGCCCGCGGTCCGAACTGTCTGTGTAAACGATATTCCAGAGTTCAGAGCGCGGTTTACACTGGCGCGTAGAATGTGATCACAACACAAAAGCTTTTCATTCAGACGTAACAAAAATGGATCCCCGTTTAGTCGTTGCGATTTGTCGTGCAGGTGAAACAGCATACACGAAGATATGGACATTTGCCATTGTTATGCGAGATTACGAGTATTACGAGAGAATTACCCAGAAGATTTCAAGAATTAATTACTCCATGTCTTCTCGTGGATGTCGTAAGAGGCGACTACGGGAATAATAAAGGCTTCTAGTACTCTTAGGCGATGGGCTTGCAACCTGTCACTAATACACTGGTAAAAATCTTAGCCTGATTGTGCAAAACGTGGTTACAGAATTATCAACAACTTATTTAAGAGTGCTTGGTAATTCTGTAGCGCTGCCTACCCCACTATGGGAATGAAGGCGTGAGGTTATGTATGTATGTATGTAATTAATAGTGTCAATTTTGACTCTTTATAAGAAATGATACGTATAGACTATAGATGCTTATGGAACAAACGAAAAAAAAACGTAATTGCTTCCGCGCTCCAAACCGCCATGACCTTTTACGCATCGACACGAGATGCGTGCTCCGAAGTCCATTCGCATTTACACGTACGGTTCGGAATAAAGATTGAAACGGCGCGTGGTCTTTCCCGCGGTCCGAACGTTACTTGTAAAGGCCGCTATTGGACCATGCTCAGTGTTCCGAAGCCTTTACTACAAACTTGCTTGCTTGTCCGATACCTACACGATATTTATTTTTAAAATACTAACTTACACCTTCCTGCCGATGTTCGTTTATTACGCATGGATTAACTTGCCGGTATTTAAAAAACACTGAATGTTTCAGTGTAATAGAAGGCCCTTTGACGTGACGTAACATGCTAGGGGATGGCCGGTATCGTGTCTTGGCCGACCCGCAACTCTGGACGCAATTACAATGTATTACAATGCTCGGACTCGGATCGTTCCGGATTATTTGCTATTATGGTCTAGGTTAGTGACTAAGTGACATTAATGTTACTGGACATTTGGACTCGGTAACGAAGGTGGAATCAAAGTTGAATTTAAGGAGTAGAGATGATACGACCGACCTCGACCTCGAGAGAGCGACGGGCGCTGGCGGCGGTGAGAGCGAACATGTTGGCCCGCAGGTTTGCGCGGTGTTCCAGGGAAGGGAAAGATACTCTTTTCAGAGCTTTCTGCACTTCCTTGTATACATGCGCCCTGTGGGTCAACTATACTCGAAGATCGTTTAGCTCCCTACGCGTACAGTATAATGACGCGTTCAGGGTGCTGGTGCGGCTGCCGCGTCACTGCAGTGCGTCAGGCATATTCGCGGAGGCGCGCATCGATTGCTTCTACACCACTCTGCGCGAGCGGTGCGCGTCCCTGCTGAGCAGAGTGCGCGGTAGCGGCAACAGCATCCTGGACATGATAGCGAGTAGGTTTGATTTCCCATAAATGGTTCACTATATGCAGCTCCGTGTAGGGAGCAATCGTACTAATTAGTAACTGTGTTTTAGTTTTTAGTTGTGAAAGTTTTGTGTAATTTTAATTTTAATTATTATACTATTTTTTACTTTAATTTTGATTTTGATTTTAATTTTTATTTAAATTTGTTGTGCAATATGGAAATGTAATTTCTGAAATAAATAATTTTGAATTTTAATTTGAATTTAACTAACCTTCTACGTCCAGCCTTTGTAGCGTGAAGGAGTAACAAATAAAAACAAAAACTGTCGCATTTGTAATATTAGCATTTTGCTGCTTAATCGCACAGAGTTTTATAAAATTACCTAACCCTGATAATGTTCACAGCATCAACGGCTAATTGGCACAGCTGGTTATTCTCGTCTTTAACTAGGTACTTTATGGACTATTTTATGAGGAAGTTAAATAACTAAGGTGTTAACTCTATTTTCCTGCATCAAAGGAAAACCTTGTATGTTGATTCTAGCCTGGATATAGCTTTTTCCTCTTCACTGTGGCATATTTTAATGAATTTTATATTTTTACTGTACGGCCGCTCGTATCTTTACCACCATAATATGATTTATCCTATCGCCAAGTAGCAGTGTTCACGTTATTGTGTTCTGATGTGGTGATAACCGGTGAAATGGCTTCAATAAAGGCATCCCGGGGAGCCTGTCGTTTCACCGATTTTTTTTCCCTGTAATTGTAAATATTTCTGGATTTATTTCAGCGCCATCGTGTTGAACCTGTTAAGGTAAGGTTAGGTTATTTTTGATAAAACTCAGAAATATTTACGGTAACAGAAAACAAAGCGGGTTGGCAAATATTTCGCCAAAACAAAGGTAACCTTACTAAAAATATTGTTTGCTTCTTTGTTATCTACATAAAGAAAAAGATAGCGATTACTACCGGCTTAACTGACATATTTGTCTATCAAGGACGATGCAATTGTTTTAATTTTTTTTATAACATTGATAAGGCAAACGAACCTGTCTTTACGTGAGAAACGACACCAGCTGGACCTCTACCTAATCTACTAGATAAAACAATATAGCTTCGACGTTGTATCACGTTGTCAAAGTTACCATAGCTATTATTTACTTGACAGTAATGGCGCTCGAGTTGAAAACAATACCATAGATAAGATAACACTCAAAGGGAATATGGTTTAACTGCGTTGCATAGAGTTCTGCGCCACATGGTATAATAGGATTCAATAACAAACGTTTTTTAAATTTAATCATTCCAAATTTAAAATATTTATTCAGTAAATTGGCCACATAAGGGCCTTATTTACACGTCGGTAATATGGAGTGAATATACTAGCGCTTCGGACAAGATCATCATTGCAGAGATTTAGTGTCATTAGGTACAAATGGAAAATCGTCCACGTGAAATATCGGGTCAAAAGTAATAGTATCCAAAGTGAATTTAGTCAAAATGTAATTGTGCTTAAATGTATTTTTAATCAAATTTATTTTCGGTGTAAATATAATTAAGTCCGAATGGAATTTTGTCAGTGATAAATTATGAGCAAAATAAAATACGCGCAAGTGAACGCATTCTAATATGTTTTTTTTTTTTTTTTTTTTTTTTCTTAATACTTAATACTTTATTCACAAAAACAAGATTTACGACTACTTACACTTTTCACACCTCTTATCAGGTAATAACAAGTAGGTATTAAGATTTAAGTTTTTTATACATTAAAAATGAATCAAATTTATAAATGCATCTTCAAAATTTAAATGTATTTTTGAAGCCAGATGTTGTAGGTGTTACAATACGTGTGTACCTACAATTTATTATAACACTAAGAGTAAGCTTCCTCTGTTCCCCGTACTAGTAGTTATACTGTATCACGGTGGAACAGGATTCACCATCCTCGTTGTATTACTGTTGTAATATTGAGTTTAACAGATACTCAAAATAGCAAAAATTAAAAATGTACAAATTAAATTTATAAAGCAATAACAATAAGGGAAGAATGCGGGTGAGTGACAAAAATCCAGCGGCAATGCCGCGGTAGTCGAGCGAATGAAGTTTTAAACAACAAAAAAAAAAAAAAAAAAAAAAAAAGAATTAAAGCCATATTAATATAAATAAAGTATTCATATTTCACGTAGATCGTATTTACAATTGGTCACATTTCTGAGTGTCAATATTTTTTCGACCTCACATTTGACAATTTTACCATGGGACATGATTCCATTATAGACGTTATTCAGGATGGTCAGTTTTCCTGTTTGTTATTATTATTTCAAACGGTAAATTTTCTAAACTGACGTATAATTTCAAGTGGACGGTTTTCCATTTGTACCTAATGACACTAAATCATTGCGAAATAGAAGCTCTGCAAGAAACTCCAAAAGTCATCAATTGGGATAGTTCATATTTTTACAATTACTCTAATTCGAAAACCATTTTGAGGAATAAGGTTTAAAAAGCAGTTCTGCATTATTACGTTTTTTGAGTATTTATTTATTTCGGATATTTTGGCAAAAGTATATTTGACCTTTGTTTTACTTTCGTTTTCGGCTTGAAGCCCTCGTAGGTGTATCTTACGGGTCAGGCGAAAACCATTTGAAATAGTATGTTATAATACACTATTACAATAACTTTTTATCATTAGATATAATTTAATTGTTGTAATTTATTTGAAAATCCCATCCCAAATTGAAAATTATCATGTCATCCATAAAATGTCAGCTAACTAAATATAGATACTAAAACGACAGTATTGGGTCAAATACAAAATTAATGAAATAGGTCTCTTAAAATTAGCTATTCTTTCGAATTAGAATGTAAAAACCGTGACTTAATTTTTTTGGTCTTTTCCTAATTCCAGTTATTCAAATTCTAAATAAGAACTGAAATTATTTATTGAGAAGATGTATGTATTTTGGGCACTTGTCCTCTCATATCTGATTCTCGAGTCTCTTTATTTATTTATTGTGTGTGTAAATGCCATAAGAAACAAGAAACTCAGTCACATTTTTTTTCTTATTTTCTATTACTACTTCTACAGTGACTTTATTAACTTCTACAATGGGTTTGTCAACAATTACAATAGCGTGCAACTAATTGATGCGTCGTAAAGAATCCATTTAAACAATAGAAAAAAATAAACCTATAATTATATGGACTTGTTTATTTACTTAAATTAACTTCAGTGTGAAATTACACGAGTAACGGGTCAAGCAAAACAATTATCAAACTGTTTTTTTTTACTTCCCGTGAATTCCATGACCGATCTTAGTCAAATTTAACCTACGACGTACATTATTATAATATTTTGGTACCCATCGTACAAGCCTGGAGCTTAGTTTGGGACTATTAATGTAAAATTTCCTGTCATTTATTTATTTGTTGTACTAGAAAATTATTAAATTTTCACTAATCAAAAAAAAATTTTTAATAAACAAGTCTTACCAAAAGCGCTGCTTTAAAAAAGCCCAACTGCTATTTGGATAATGTCGTCAAAGTAACGTAACTTACGTATTACGTATGCATGTTTTCATTGCGCCAATTTCACGTTTAAATAATTTTAATATAGCCTATGACACTCTAGTGGTTAAGACGAATCTAACCAACCACTTATAATTTATTAAAATCGAATCAACCGTTTAGTAGTTACGAGGGGACATTGAGTCAAACCTATAATGATACATACATACATACATAAACTCACGCCTTCATTCCCAGAGTGGGGTAGGCAGAGCTACAGAATTACCAAGCACTCTTAAATGAGTTGTTGATAATTCTGTAACCACGTTTTGCACAATCAGGCTAAGATATTTACCAGCGTATTAGTGACAGGTTGCAAGCCCATCGCCTAAGAGTACTAGAAGCCTTTATTATTCCCTTAGTCGCCTCTTACGACATCCACGAGAAGACATGGAGTGGCACTATTCTAACCCGGTGACCACATAATGATAAAAGGTAGGTCCTGTTCCTCACCTCACCCTTGCCTTCACCGGCCGGCTGGAGCGAATAATGACGTGGAACCGACCCTCACCTCAGGCTTGCCTTTATTGGCCGGTCAGAGTTGAGTCGCAAGAGCTATATGCTCGAAGGGCGGATGTGTTGCATAAGTGGTGAGTGGGCACCTTATGGTCGTTTAAAGTCCAGAAGCACCTCTCCACCCTAAGCCCCTCTGGAACTGTTACCTCCCTGCTGCTATGTATATGCGGCTGTTTCGGGAGGCCCATTTCCATTGAGTTGGCGAGTCACCGCCTGCCATTTCAACCAAAGTAATTAGCATTGGCCAGGCAGGCGCCGTAGTTTCATCAATAGCCTAGTTCACCAGTCCATATCTGTTCATTCATAGAGCCTATTTTAATACTTCCATCCTTCTTAAATAGTCCTACACTAACCGTTGGTTGTACGTGGGAGCATACTTCTATAGTTTGAACTCAGGGACAATCGCCGGTTGGTGTCCCATCACTTTACTAAACTAAACTTGTCTACAGGGCCTCTGCGTGTTGACTTCGGCTCCATGTACGCCATCCAAAGGTCCGGGACTCCCAATAAAGTCCCGTGATTGGTAAAGACATACAAATAATAATAATAATAATCATTTAATTTAGAACTAAATTCTATAATAAGTAAGTTACAAAAGTTCATTATTCTGTTAGTTGGCAATTACATTAAAATTAAATACAAGAAAATCAAAATTACATTTCATTCAATAAAATTACATTCATGTCATGATTAAATCAAATAGTAGTAGTAGTAGTAAATCAATTATTAAATTTTCAAAAAAAACTTCATATGCAAGTCATACCGCATAACCCTTCTTTTGGGCTTTGCCGCAGTCGGATAATAATCTTACGGTTGGCACCGGCAGTCGGACAGGGCAGGGCTCAAGCTACAAGTGACTAGGGCTGCAGATCTCTGCAGTAACCTCCTCATAAATCTCAATAGGTATGTGTCGTGTCCAGGAGTACTGCTTTATTATTATTTTTAATCTAGCTTTAACCTCCTAAGGCATAGTACTTATTAACTTTGCCATTCAGACCCGGCTCCTTCGACAGTTGTATAGCCATAGCGTACCACGGTCCTACCAGTAGGACTTAATAGAAAACCCGCCAATAGCGTACCACGGGCCTACCAGTAGGACTAAATAGAAAACCCGCCATTTTGTCTTTTAAGTACTTGGGTCTGAATGAGTATAAAACAATAGTACTACTGGTAGGACTACGGGCCGTAGGGACTACATGCTGAATTGTTCGTTTGGCCTTAGGAGGTTAAGTAAAAAAAACTTCATTTTTTTATTGTAGACGTGTCGGACAAAAATCACGGTCTTAAATGCTATATTTAATTCAATTGTTAATCTAACGACCACAAACGCAGTATCAAGAAAAAAGATATTTACGGAAAGATAATTAAATTACTATCGTGTTATGCTAGATTGCGCTTGCTATCACCAGGCTTGGATTTGAATAAGACAACGATAGGACTTTGATAATTGATTTTACATTTTACTTTTTTTTAAATGTATTTTAAAATTTGTGCTTTTTATGCAATAAACATTTTAAAATTCGTGCTTTTTATGCAATAAAAATTTGATTGATTGATAATAATTATAATGTATAGTCGAGTTCATAAATACCTATGTATTGTATTGTCACATTAACCGTTGTGTCGTTTTTTTATGGCAGTTTAAACATGACATAAAATAGACTAAATACTAAAGTTTATACAGATTTATGAACTCGGCTGTATGTATGTTGTACACATATAGTAAATGCGTCACTATAAAATAAAATATTCTACACTATAAAATATTTACTGCCCTCTTAGGCCAAGAGGTGGTATGGTATGGTAATAGCCAAACCAGATTGAGGCTTGTACTATGGATACTAGACAAAGATATATATATATATATATTTTTTTATGGCATGAGAAGGCAAACGGGCACACAGGCCACCTGATGGTAAGTGGAAACTGTGACCCATAGACATTCGCATTCACAAGACTGTAAATGCGTTGCCAACCCTGAGGACTAAGATGGAATGCCTCTATGCTAGTCATTTCACCGGCTGTCTTATCCCCAAACCGGAACACAACAATGCGAACACTGCTGCTTGGCGGTAGGTTAATGGATAAGATGGTGGTACCAACCCGGACGTACCCTAAACAAGGTCCTCCCACAAGTCGAATAATTATATAGAAAAATATATATTTAAATACATAGAAAACATCCATGACTCAGGAACAAATATTAGCGTTCATCACACAAATATCTGCCCTTACCGGGATTTGAACCCAGGACCGCTAGCTTCGTAGGCAGGGTCACTACCAACTAGGCCAGCGCGTCGTATTATAGAACTCGTTTTGCTGGTTGCGAATATGTATAATAACTCAATTTGACCCAAATCTCGAGTTAGTTATAGTTAGTTGCGTAAGAAGGTCAGCACTACCGTCAAATAAATATGAGCTATCTAAGTAAGCAAAAGCAATATGGTTTTACCGAGTTTAACGAGCCCCAGTACGGTTGGTGGAACGATGTCTTAACAGGGAAAAGTATTTTTTAAAGTAATTTTACCTGTTTCGGACCTACTAGGAGAAACGAGTTATACCATCGCGTCTTGCTAATCTTGTTTAGATTTTTATTTCTTGCGTGCCAATAAGACGTATCAACCAGTAAATATGTTTGAAAATAAGATTTTATTATTTTTAAGATTATCGCACCTGATACAGGTACCAAATTAAGGAAAAGGGTGCAATGCTTAAGGTTCAGGATCGCATTTTTTTTACGAATAATGTATCCTTACGCGTAAAATCATTTGACCTAAAATGGTTTTTACAATAGAAACGGTTTTATTTTAATTATTATAAAAAACTAACCGAACCTAACCTTTTATACAAAATAAACGTTTATTAAATACTGCAATGTCAGCCTAAAAGGGTGATTACAAACATAAACATGCGTAAAAAAATATATGCGTTCGTAAGGAATATCTTTTTAATGTTGTTAGCAAGGGAAAAATATCACAAAAATAGAATAAAAATTGTGGACCTTTTTCATACCAACTGCAAGGTAAGGTGACCTAATGTGACTTTGTTTATTTGTATGCACTAAAATTACCATAATACACTGGCTGCAATAACAACGATCGAATTGTATGTTAATTCAAACATGAAAACAATACTGCAAAATGTTACATTACAGATAAAGATAAAGATAAAGATTTATACAGTAAGTAGGCCGCACGGACACTTTTACACGTCAGAATCTACTTGCTCTTTACAAGAGGAGACCACAGCTAAGAAGAAACGCCGCAAGAAACTCAGCAGTCAGCTGTATTTGTTACAATATTTACTGCATATGCCCAAAACCTATTTTTTAAAGTATTTTACCATAATTTTGTAATGGTATCGAATGAACAAAATATGAATAATTTAGATGCAGTAGCAAACGCTTTAAACGCCATTCTCCTGCCAAATAAACTTATATTCTTTCTTTCTTAGTTTTGTCACATACTTGACTTTAAAGTTCTGTTTTTTACACTCCATAACAATTTTCACTATCATTCTGAACCGCTTCAATAATACTGTTGTAGAACTAGAAGTAGAAATAACTGAGACGCGGACTAAGCTACTAGTAGAACTAGTATTACTTTATATGCGTTGTCGATCGGCGTGCGCCTGAGTCGAGGCTGAGCGTTCAAGGAGACCACCCGAAATTCCGTGATTCGTTTTATTTACGCGTGACACGGAGCCCGCCGGCTTGTGGACATTATGTTTAGGAATATTGCACTGGTTTTGCTTTTATTAGGTAAGTTTTTATTATTAATTGAAATGTTACAAATAAGTTAAGTCTTTGATAAAAAAAATGGAACGTTTGATTAACGAATAAAATTAATTGAAGAACGTCCAGAGAGGCACGTCAGTGTTAGTATTTTTTTAAATACTTTTACATTCTACCAACAACGGTGTACCCTGAAATAACTGTTGTTAGTATTATTTCGTTTTTTTTTAATTTGTCAATATTATTTTATCAGAGTTATTTTTTTTTATGTGTGTAAACCAAATATTTGTGTATAATGAGCTTTGCAGTTAAAGGCTTATAAATAATTTATTGGACTAATGCCATAAAACTTATACATGAACAATGGCATGATGAATAAAACTTTAACTGAAAACTAAAACTTAACTTAAATAAAGCTAAATCTAAGATAGAATAATAATTGATTATTGATTTTGTGGTTTTAAACTACACGTAATCATTGGTATGTAGTTAAATATCTAATTTAACCTTAAATTGTTACTAAAAGTTGTTGGTTTTCCGAATAAAATAAAACAAAATAAATATTATAAGATTTAACTTAAAAATCATCGTAAGAAGGCATGTCTGAGTCAGACAGTCTGACCCAGCTAAATGCAGGGTTCTGTCAACGCTATAACAACCAAAAAATCGATCTTAAAACCAAAGATTAACAAGTGATAATGATAGTGATAGTGACATTGACATACACGATAAGCTAACAAATGATAGCTAATTTTCAATTGAATTTTATTTAATGCTATCTTGTTTATGTTTTAATAGACAAAACCATTTTATAGTTCCCTGCAAATAAAAACCTAATCAAGTCAACACTCAATCGTGATAGTTTTCCTTTTTCGTATTTTTTTTATTTTCGTTATTTCGGTATAAAATACGTGCTTTCTTTTAAAAATCTCTTCCATATTTTTAATATTCATAAAAAAAGGCTTGTAACTCACACAAGGTCAATGTTTCCCAAACGGTGTGCAATTTTTTTTTTTTAATCTTTTCTTTAAGAACTGTACTAGGTACATCAACTCACTTGTAAGTAAGTTCTGGATTCTGACTTGCAATACATATCGAAGAAGTTGACTGCTGTCTTTTACCAACTTGAAAGTTAGAAAAAGACAGGAATAATCTTGCTCTAGAACTGAAGTTAAAGTAAGACAGCAACACAGTTCTGTTTACGCAGAGAGAAAAGGACAGAGCTATATAACTGCTATAGCTTTGTCCTTTACGCTCAACGTAAAATGAACTGCATAGCTATGTCATAAAAACCCCTCAACTTTTATAGAAGCTGTGAAAAATTCATGTATATTTCCTAATTACGTTTTATTATCATATATCACAATACCAGTTGGTGGCCAAGACACATCGCCATTGCTTTTTTGATCTCTGACTTGTTTTCTAAACTTATCTCGGTGATTAGTGATAACAACATTTAAAGTACTTTTCTAAAACATGCTCGGAAAAAACGGTTTTCCGATTGAAACACAAGGACGGAAAGAGCCTCATTTTACTCCTAGGAGTAAAAAAACCATATGAAAACACTTTCCGTCCATGTCCATATATTTCTTAAAAACGCTGTCAATTTGCATACAAAATCAAAAGGACCAACACAAAAATTCCAAACAGCCAAGGTAACTGCTAGCTTTTTTAGCACAGTGCGTGTGTTTCTTTTTGAATTTGCATTCCAATGTCTATGGTTAGTATTTAAAAACAATTGACAGTCGGTAACATTCGTTCATTCTGCATAATATAATTGTGAAACCCAATATTAAACTATTTGTTGTGTGAAATACTTACTATGTATAAAAAATGAGCTCAAGCGACGAAAGCGACGAAATAGGTACCACACCGCCTATATTAAAATCTGAAGCTGCCTCGGCTAGGCAAAACCTGCTTCCCGCTAAATCTAAGAAAAAATATAACCGATCTTATGACCAATTTATGCTGTGGAGGGCAAACAAAAATGTAAATTAAATTACTTGCTTTTTAGAAATGTATTTGTATTATTTCCTCACATGTTTGAGAAAAGCATTATGTATGCCTCGGCGGAAACAAGGATTTCCTGACTCGTATTTTAGCAAGCCTCGCTGTTGCTCGGCCTGCTAACCACCTCGTCAGGAAAACCCTTACTTTCCGCGCCTAGGCAACAATGTTCTATTGTTATCCGACTTCGGCAAAGGAAAAAACGAGAGTTATGATTTTAGCAGTAGGTATATCCTGAACTTTGAGTTTTACGGCTGAATTGAATATTGTAAAGAACTAAATGCTCTACAATTTGGTAGATTGTAATCTAAAAATGTTGGATGCCCGACCTTTTGCAAGGTTGCTGAGTATTATGTAATATTAGATATAAAATCGCGTTGAAATATTTTGGAGCACGACTCCCATGTATTAATCAAATCTAAGGTTAGAGACCTTTTTAAGGTTGCTCTTTATTTGAAAATAATTATTTATCAGAAGCATGTGTTACTGCCGCACTCAGAGACGTCAATTAAATTTAATGCTTGTTTAGTGACGTGTTGTCTTATTATATTGCTAAAGCAAAGAAAGTGACAGCAGCCACTTTAATCAAGCATTAAATTTAATTGACGTCTCTGAGTGCGCCAGATTTGCTCTTTATCTGTATAGTAATATTATGAACCTTGAGCAGTTTTAATAATTAAACGAGGAAAATCAATAAACCAACATGTCGATAGAATAGCCGGAAACACAAGCAAACGACTACACTCAAGTTTGTTGTTAAATTAGATAACGGAGTCAACACGTTTAATATGTATGTATATTATATGTAAAGGTCAATCGATTTTTTTAATATTATGTTTGAACTCGTGTTGACTTTGAAGTTTATTATGTGATTTCATAATCATGTTAAAATCATAAAGGTTATTATTATCAATGCTCCCATGTTCAAAAATAAACACTTTAGTTTCGCCATGTCCGTCTGTCCGTCTAACTATCTCTTGCTGTACTACAAAGGTATTGGCATACCTAGTCATACATTCAAATTACGCTGACAAAGATGTCAAATCAAATCTAGAAAAATAATTGTTTTCTGCTACCTCTCATACAAGTAAAGGAAAGGTAAAAATATTTTTCTAAGATTATAACATCGAGCAAGGTATCATAAGGTAACTTAAAAAAATATTATGTAAATTATCAATTAATCGATTTGAGAGAGAGTTTACGACAATTTGAACTTGAAAAGTGTAACTTTCACTAGAGTTGTGTGGAATATTTAGTTGCGTATAAAAATCTTGGCGTTCCATATTCTCTGCCTATCCCATTGGGGGACGGGCGTGAAAGTATGTACCTACCTATGTATTTATGTAAAAATCTGAAAAATATCTAAATGAAAGCACAGTAACGAACTTACAAGGAAAACTATCAAGAGTAAGTAGACTTTACACTTTTTTATACAAACGAGGCTATTTCGAAGCTTTGGTTCCTTGCCGGAGGTTGTTTTGAGTGAGGTGACTCCGAGCTTTAATAGAGGAGGTCAAAGGTTCTTAAGATACCTTGCTTATCACACAATCAGTTAACACCACAGCGAGAGAGTTTGGGTCAGCATTCAATAGTTGGGTATCCTAGACACTCTGGAAATCCTGTATCGATGCTCAGGATATCCATCATCAGATTTCACTAAAAGCATCCCCTGGCAACGAACCAAGGCTTCGAAATAGCCTCCTTGGTATGAAAAAGGCACTCTGACCCGACTTTTTGCCCCTCAGTGTACCTACATAGTAAAACCATTTTGATTTTACCATATTATTATTATTACACACACACACACACACACACACACAAAGTCACACACACAGTCAAAGTTATAATGACAGCCAGCTTTGACAGTAGCGGCGGCAAAAATAGAAACATTAAGTCATGTCGAAGCAACATGGCTTTTCCGAGTAGAATAAAACATTTGCTTATTTTAATTCTAAATTCATTTATTTTTAGATACTTAACTTGTTTATTGCACAGTGGTCGATACCAAACGAGTCCAAAGTTAAGTAGAGAGGCACTGATTCTATATTTCGACTCATAAACATAAGAAAGATGAAGATAAAAGATGTTAATTGGGTAAGAATGCCGCACGGGCACTAAATAGCATATGGGAACCAGATAGATACCAAGACATTACTAAATCACTAGGTTAGCGTTGTAATTATTCGAAATTAGAGCCCATAATAGTAACGGAAACTTCATAATACACTTGCAGGATTTGAAGTAAACTAATAAAAATACAGGTTTTATAAAATCCTGTGAAAACTGCAATAAGGGTGTGTAAAAAAATGCTTTTTCAAAACCAGCTCTTTAAAAAAAATGGGCTTCAAAATTCTGAAGTGGGGGCTCCTGACGTCATAACGTTGCATAAAGTGTGCCACGGCGTGACATCACAAGAAAATTAAACGCACTTTATCTTCGTCATACATACATACATACCTTCACGCCTTCATTCCCAGAGTGGGGTAGGCAGAGCTACAGAATTACCAACAATTATCTTCGTCATGTTTTGTTAATATAGTGATAATTTTAATGACGGACTTATTAGAATTTTTGAGAAAACTAGCCATTGCGTCCATTAAATATAAATAAATATTAGGACCGAAGAATAAACATTTCACAAAAGCCATCCTAAAAATTATAAAAATTGAAATCGCAATACAATTTACTATTAAACAACTCACATTTTTGGAATTTACAAGCTTTTGCTGCCAACTGTACTTATTTTTGTAAAGTGAAAATTTGCTTTGATTGTCACTCATAAAAAACAACGTTTTTTTTATTATAAAAATCTTTATAACCAATGGCTGAATTATATATATATTTTTTTAACTGGGCCTTAAGTTGGGGATAGCGATAAAAAAGCAATGGTGTAGGAAAACTTAGCAATAATAATTGGTTAACCTGTTTTACCTGCAAACAGCAGCAGCCAGACCACCTTCTTACAATTCCGTTCCTAATTCCAACCAAGGATAGATTACGTTACTTCGAGTTAAAATTTGGAATAAGCCGCACACAAACTGCGTCAAATTTTTAATCGAAACAACATTTTTTTTTACCCTGGGAAAGCCCACGGTATGTGGGACTCACCGAGCTGCCGTCCTACCAAAGAGGGCTAACTGCAATGTACTAGTCGAACCATTTTAAACTCTATTGGTAACCACATTACCTTTAAAATGCTAATACTACTTCTGTGCACTTAGCCGCCTTCTTTGGTAGGACGGCAGCGAAAGTGGCCGGAATACCCACTAAAAACCCACCGATTCTGCCTCCACGCCGTTGTTGGCGACGGCCGTTGCCCTCATAAGGTAATAGGCGTTATCTCAAATTCGATAGCCAAAGCAGATTTAATCTTCTCTCTTCAGTAATTAGGTTGTACTTGCTACAGGGGTTTTATCTCAGATACCGCTTTTAGTCTCAGCAAGGCAGCAGGTTCTGCTTGCGCATATCCGTAGTTTGAATAGTGTAACGGGACATAAGAGGCTGTATTGTCAAACTGTACGCCTACCATGAGTTACAATTACCGTAATGGCTAGCGAGTTGAATGCTCTGTCCCTCGCACTCTAAGAAAAGTGCGACGTCTGCGAGGGACAGAGCATTCGACTCGCTAGTGAGTACGTTAATTGTAACTCATGGTGTTCTTGGCTAAGATGCCTACTCGTATCTCAAGACACGTCAAGTCATATTCAAGATTTGTGACGTGTCTAGACAGGATGTGTAATGAATTACATAAAAATCAATGAACAATTTTAATTTAGCTTATCACAAATTCCTTTAATATCGATCTCTATAATAAATCAACGATATAATCATTATTATGTATAACAACGAAATGCATAACAAACTTATTTTAGTTAAATTATGCGTTGTCACTTTCTTCGATCGAACGCAAATGTCACAATGGCAGATAAGGACAAAACATATTTAATCAATCACATTTTAGCTATTGTAAATTAATTAAGCATAAGTGGGTTAGTCTTTAGTGTTTTCTGAACTAAAGAGAAATACAGGGTGTTGTTTTTTCATTTCACATTAATATGTGTAATATGCTGTCCGTGTGGTTGCCGGGTTAGAATAGTGCCACTCCATATCTTTCCGTGGATGTCGTAAGAGGCGACTAAGGGAATAAAGGCTTGTAGTAGGTACTGTTAGGCGATGGGCTTGCAACCTGTCACTAATACACTAGCAAACATCTTAGCCTATTTGTGCAAAATGTGGTAACAGAATTATCAACGAGTTTTTAAAGTTGTTGGTAATTCTGTAGCTCTGCCTACCCCACTCTGGGATTAGAGGCGTGAAGGTATGTATGTGTGTGTAATATGTGTAATAATATGTAATAGTATTTTTCCGCTGCTTAAATAATTATTTTGCTCGAATATTATTCCAAAATTCTTGATAGCATTAAACGTTTCAGATAAAAGAGTCTCGACAGACAGACGGACTATAAAGTTATCTAAAAATATGTTTCAGTATTTGCTGCACAGTCCTAAAACAGCAAAAAAAAACTAGGTAAAACAATGCAAATTAATTGTGTAAAAAACAATGTCAAACTTTATTTGCGTCAGAGAAACAAAGATATGCGAGAGTGATTAATATTATTAAATAATTTAATATTAATTTCTACGTATACTTAAACGAAAAATATAAAAAAGACAATAAAAAGCATTTACCAACACGAAGCAAGCAGTCAAAGGTCAATTAGCGAAATGACAGAGTTCAAATGATTGTTGAATATCGATGTAAATTTATTTACAAATGCCGTTAAAAAAACATCCATGTTTTTAACCAACTACGTCAGAATTGTATGTATGTTTATTTCCCTGCCACATTCTGCAGTCTAAATGGCATTAAGGGTGGATGAGGAGTCGTTAGATTCTTATGGTGTTCTTCTGGTGATGTGATTGGTTATAATATTTTAGTCAGAGTAATGAGACCAGGGAACATACGTCACTTTCTGACACGTAGGTCGTAGGTAGGTACGAAAGTGACGGATGCTTTATCCACATTTTGTGACGCGATAAATGCAGCCATACTAGGCCCGTTGGTGATAAACTTGCTTTAAATTAAATAGAGTTTTTTAGTTAATTTGCTTCGTTCATATTATTTGATATTGTGGTTCAAATCTTGCAAGACATTTACTTGACGTAATTGTAATAGGCTGAAGTAGGTTAATTTTTTAAGTGTGGGAGGACTTTGTGCAGGGTCCGTCCGGGTTGGTACCACCATCTTATCCATTAACCTACCGCCAAGCAGCAGTGTTCGCATTGTTGTGTTCCGGTTTGGGGATAAGACAGCCGGTGAAATGACTAGCATAGAGGCATTCCATCTTAGTCCTCAGGGTTGGCAGTGCATTTGCAGTCTTGTGAATGCGAATGTCTATGGGTCACAGTTTCCACTTACCATCAGGCGGCCTGTATGCTCGTTTGCCTTCCTATAGGAAACCATACCATAAGAAAAAAAAATTGAATTACATAGGTAGCTATATCGCCGAAAATATAAAATATATTCGCGCTCATCACACAAATATCTGCCTTACCGAGATTTGAACCCAGGACCGCTAGCTTCGTAGGCAGGGTCACTACCAACTAGGCCAGCGCGCCGTCATTTATTTTTTGGTTTATTAGTTTGGTTCCTGGAAACTTGGTCTTGTTTCTTTTATTATTTCTTGATTTTAAAATACACAATTATAGTTTAATCCCGCGTGCTCTCCTCATAGTAATTACCTCGCATTATTATAATTTGTTATAACTATGTGAATGTTACTCCATCCCTCAGCATTGTTGATTCTGAGATAAAAACCTCCATTGAATGTGTTACAGGGACGTATTTAATTATATCATTATCAATAAGAAATGCAGTCCCATGACTGATAAAACGCACTGACTGCATTTCTTAGGAAACAAAGTAGATAAAAAGCATTTCGTCGGTGATACTTGAAACCCGCGTAACTAACAAATTTATGATAGAACAAAATAAACCTTACTATCTTATTAAAAATGTGCATTTTGCTCCTTATTTAAAATGTTACTTACGCGGTTTTGCAGTTTCACCGATGATTTCTGTTTTTTACTTATGTTTTAAGGAAGCATTTTGTAGTTTATCTTATGATCTAACACAGGATGAAGATCTTTGGGGAACAGTAGTACATCAGTAGATGTGCTTCGGTTAAAATGCACAGTATTAGAACTGTTCAATTTCCAACAAAAGCGTTTTTTTTTGTGTCAGGGCTTTAAGTATACCTATAATAGTAATAGTCATATCATTTATTGCATTTATGTGTTACAAATGGTGTTCAAATTATTACAAACCCTGTAAGGGCGCAGCAGTTTACAAGTTTATTCTTCTTATAATTAATACTTATCACCTAAAAATTCATGCATCGTGTTAAAGCTTATATACCTTATAGCCTATTTTCGTTGAGACGTTCAACCATGAAGTCAAAATATGACTGGGGTTCTATTTAATAAATGTTTACTGAGGACCAGGTGAAAAAGGGTTATAGACAAGTCGTCTTAACTCGTAATAAAAATGGGTGTGCACATGAACGGAGTAAACATGACTAGTATCCTTTTTCACTAGGACCCCAGTCTTTAACCTCCTACTACTCATATATCCCAGTTGGAAAAATGGCCCCTTTTTGTGACTTTTAAACCCCCACCAAATATTGAGGGGGGTCTGTGTATCTCTCCGTCTTTCCATGGCATCGCAGCTCCGTGCGACCGACATTTTGTTAAAGCGGGATGGTTATTTGCTTCATGAAAATTCGTTGCGCCGTTAGAGAAAAATGAGCTTTCGTCAATCCTATTTCATTTTGCCGATTTTTGAAAATCGCTTGCCTTGCCTAGAACTATGCATTTCGGGTCGATATTTAATAGAAATGTTAGAGAGATTAAAACAAGCATCTTATTTTGCAGCTAGTGTCTTGGCCACAGAACAAGTTGTGGACGTACCCCACGTGGACCATGTGCTGCACAGCCTCTCAGCCCAACAGTGGGACCAGGACGAGCTGATATGCAAGAACAAGATCTTCAACGTGTTGGAAAATGTGAAGAACTCTACACTATGGGCGACCTGGGGTAAGCCAGTCTTTTCCATTTTTAAACCTCGACATAAAATAGGGTTGTTATAAGTTTGACCTCTTCGTGTATGTAGGTTTGTGTGTGTGTCTGTATGAGGCACCTTAGCTCTTAAGCGGGTGAACCGAGGCAGACGTGTTTTTTTTAAATATTTGAAACTTCTTTCAAATTTGTATTAAGTTTCTTGCGATGATTACTGACTACAAGACACTGTCATAACACTCCACTTTCCGTTTAAATATGAATTTAATAACACAAAAGATCCCATAGACTCTTCATTTTGGTAGGCAAGGGCCACAAGGTGGCAAAATAAACTAAAGGCGGGCACTTGTGATAGTGACCCTAATATATTGATATTTGTAAGTTAATTACAAAACATTCACGGACCGCAAGTAAGACGTCCGCGTGATGCATGCGGACTCTATGTCACAGAGTCAAAGTGTACATTACACGCAAATCGATGCTGACGTCTATAATTTATTATCTTAAAGTTGTATAACGTGTTTGTTGCTGTACTTTATCTATCAAATGTGGTAATAAATACATATTACTGATAAAAGCGAAATCACAATTAGAACAGCTAGTGTAACGGTTACAATTTTTATCTTATCAAGCCGTTTCTAACGCGCGGCTTAGGTAAGGCCGGTGGTCAAGGAATCGATGACAAATGCTCATTACAATTGATGAAGACTCTATTAAGGAAAAAGTTGCCGCCTCGAAATTCTCCTTGTAAAAAGGACTTTGTAATGAACCGAGAAAAGTCGAATTTATTTTTACTTTTGAATTGCAGATGCGTCCTTTTATCTTACAGCGGCTTAGCAGGGAGTAGGGGAAACTTAAGGATAATTAGTCACTTATCAATAATTGGCCTCAGTTATGACAAGATTTATCGCTTTGTGTAATCGGAGCCTTATTAAAGTCACTGACCCTTAATTAGAGACCGTATAGTGAATTTGCGGATGGTCGGATTTTAGGCCCGTATGGATTGCTACCATCGTCTTACAATATACGTATACGTTTAGATTTTTCTTGGAGAAACAAGACAATACACCGGCCACCTAATGGTAAGTGAAATCTTAGCCTCATAGACATTTTGAATCTTAATACTACAAGCGTAATATTACATATGCGTTGCCAGCCCGGAGGACTAACATGGAATGCCTCTTTGCAAGTTAGTCATTTTATGCATGCATTCTTAACTTACCCGCTTTACCCGTCGAGTGAGGGCGCTCGTATGACTTTGCTCACTCGTTCGACCGGTTGACACAGTTTTGATGAGATAACATCTTCAACGTCCACTGCTGGACATAGGCCTCCCCCAAGGCTCTCCACTCAGACCGGTCTTGTGCTTTTCGCATCCACCGCGTTCCCACGATCCTTACAAGGTCGTCACTCCATCTTGTTGGAGGCCTACCTATAGCTCGTCTCCCGGTCCGCGGACGCCACTCAAGAACCTTCAGACCCCATCGGCCATCAGTCCTGCGAGCGATGTGCCCTGTGCACTGCCACTTAAGTTTAGCTATTCTTCGGGCTATATCGGTAACCTTAGTTCTACTGCGGATATCATCATTTCTGATTCTATCACGCTGATAAACCACGAGCATAGCCTCTCCATAGCCCTCTGAGTGACTTTGAGCTTCCTTTGTTAGCGCCCACGTCTCAGATATAATAACTCACACTCGTTTTTGTTTGTTAACACTGCAACACGATAGACAGAAAAACAAAGTAAGATAAGGGAAACTTTAGACGTACACGGAACATCGTGTTATCATAAACAGTTCACGAGTCCAGTCTTGCTTCTAGCTTTTTTCTGATTTGATGACATTCTTTATTGATATAAATTTCGTTACATTTCTTACTTAACCTAGTTTTTATATCTATAAAATGAATGGGTTTTATGAGATATATAAAACATTCAACTAAGCTTTCTTCTGAATCGGTGCCTCAGATAGATACACAGACACACACATACATAAATACACGATAAATACCGGGTGATTTCAAATTGATAATACAAAATCAGTGTTTTAAACACAATCTTCCCTTAACTAGACCCCTCTCCTAAGTCTTATGCTGCTAATTTAATTAAAAGTAAAAAGAAAGATTTAATTTATCCTATTTTTTTGGTCTAATGCGGTTACCCTACCACTATTACATTACATTGATAATATCGAGTGACATGTATGACAGATACCTTTGTATTTAATGTAGGGTAACCACACTTAAGGATTTTTAGATAAAAACTAAGTAAATTTAATACACTATTTGTCATTAACTGAGCCAAAATGGAGGTATTTGATATGCTTTTTTTCTCTGGGGTGTATAGTATACTCGTAAGTGTATAATTTATTGTTTTCAGTCATTTTATTGGAAACATCGAATTTGTAAAAATAACTATGACAATGACGAGGTTAATTAGTAATTTGAAATTCAACGGATTTTAATTGACTTTTACTAGCTTAGGTCAATTTAAATATTTATGAGCTAACGTCAATACTCATTGTTGTTTCTATAAATTCAATACCTAATGGGTTCACTAAATTCACATTCACAAGGTCAAGGCTAGACTCATAAATTATGAAAAATATATAATTGAAACCTTCCTGTACATTCTTGTATTTTGTCCATTTTGTGATTGTTTTTTTTTGTTTGTACAATTAAGTGTTTACATACGTACAAACCAATTAGAAACATACCTAGTCAAAATGCATAAGGGTAAGTAGAGTGATGGAACCAGTAATGAAGTAGGACCAATGACGGACACATTGATTCTTATGTTACAGAAGATAAAGGTTTTTTCATTTATTTTGAGATAATCAATTTACAACGTTATGGTCATTGAATTAAAAGTTAAATATCCATTACTGGTGACTTCAGCTAAAAGTGACCATCATTGGTGCAGTCACCCTAAAAAGGTACGTTCAGTCACAATTACACCCTTAGCACCTTGTCCTCAGCTTGTCCTTGTGGGAGGACCTTGTGCAGGGTCCGTCCGGGTTGGTACCACCATCTTATCCATTAATCTATCGCCAAGCAGCAGTGTTTGCATTGTTGCGTTCCGGTTTGGGGATAAGACAGCTGGTGAAATGACTAGCATAGAGGCATTCCATCTTAGTCCTCAGGGTTGGCAGTACATTTGCAGTCTTGTGAATGCGAATGTCTATGGGTCACAGTTTCCACTTACCATCAGGTGGCCTGTGTGCTCGTTTGCCTATGCCATGCCATAAAAAAAAACACCCTTGATGACTTAGTATGTTCATCTAGATATTACAATAACTATAACCGTCCGAATATACCTACAAAACTACAGGAATTATTGTCCATTTTACATTTCAATAAATGTAAAATCTTTTTTTACTTTTAAACCTTTTAATGAACTTTCTGAACTCCGTACCTAGAAACATAAAAAACACATTTTCCATTCTCCGTGAGCACTCGTCAAATCTAAACTAAATATCGTACCTACTGGTACCCTACTCAAACAACTATAATGTTGATTTTCGATACTGAACGATAAACACAACCAAGGTCCAACGCAGCATTAGATTTTACGCTAGGAATTAATGGACTTTGTCAGCTCTAGTCAAATTGTTAATACTGATGTGATTTTCCGGCGTTAGCTGGGTTTGGATCCCGGCACTATGTCTGAGTCGACTTGGACATAAGCCCAGGACGGGAATACTGCCGCGCGAACCATAATCACAGTAAGTCGACTTTTTGTCAAAATTGAGTTCGCTACATATATAATAAAACTTTCCTTAGCATAGACACGGTAACTAAAAATACTATGATTATACTTAGGCAATCACTAAAACCTAAATTATATAATCCTATTTATAATCACAGTATTTCTGGTTACTGTGATTATGATTGGGCAGATTATTCGATGCTGCAACATGAATCCTAACAATAATCAGAGTAATGTCACTTACCTGTGTTTATAATTGGGAAAAGTTGTTCATTATCTAACAATAAATAAATAGGATAACATTACTTATTACATTATTTATTATGGAATTTAATTCTGAATTAAACGATTATTATTATTATTATTTGTATGTCTTTACCATTCACGGGACTATGGGAGTCCCGTACCTTTGGAAGGCGTACATGGAGCCGAAGCCAACACGCAGAGGCCCTTTCGACAAGTTTAATTTAGTAAAGTGATGGGACACCAACCGGCGATTGTCCCTGAGTTCAAACTATGGAAGTATGCTCCCACGGACAACCAATGGTTAGTGTAGGACTATTTAAGAAGGATGGAATCATTAATAATGGGCTCTATGTATGAACTGATATGGATTGGTGAACTAGGCTATTAAGAAACTACGGCGCCTGCCTGGCCAATGCTAATTACTTTGGTTGAAATGGCAGGCGGTGACTCGCTAAGGGTAGAGAGGTGCTTCTGGACTTTAAACTTAGTTTAATAAGATATGTGTGCCAAGGTTTGTTGAAGTATATAATAATATATTTCAATAACCGTTTATAATATTACTTTAGTCATTTTTTATAAGAAGTTTTACATATTTGTAATGTGATCTCGCAAAGTATCATTTGTATTTCCTATTTTATTTAGAATTATTATTGTTAAAGTTGTATTTTTGAGGTAATTGACATTTACTTGAGTACTTTTAGGTCATATTCTCTCATTAAATGTCTTGATGAAAAAGGCTGTGATTTTCATGTAACAATAAATAGATGTGTACTTAAGTGCTTAGAATTTTCATAATATTTTTTGATACAAAGTTTCTATAAGTTTTTCCTACCTCAATAAATATTCATGTTGTATGTTTAGTAATCTTTTTTTTTGTTTTTAAGCAAAATCAACGTCATAGTGTTATTTCTGGTTGATTGTAAATGCTGCCATAATTGAGTGCAAATACTAGTCAATAACACAGTAAGTCTCATACGTTTTACCGCCAGACAGGGTAACATCATACGAAATTTGGTGGTTTTCCTAACCATAAATACAGTAAGGTTAAATTCCTTAGCATAAACACAGTATGTCATTGACTTACTGTGTTTATGCCTGCAAATCTAATAGTTTTTGTTCAGACTACCTAGTTATAAATACATTTGGATTAATATTTAATATAAATTATATGAATATATATAG
The DNA here is from genome assembly GCA_927399475.2 of Acleris emargana. Taxonomy (NCBI): domain Eukaryota; kingdom Metazoa; phylum Arthropoda; class Insecta; order Lepidoptera; family Tortricidae; genus Acleris; species Acleris emargana. The sequence goes on from OV656858.1 coordinate 7,004,170, forward strand.
CATTTATTTATCTCATAAAAAAGAGCAATTTGTCCTTTAAAATAATATCTAAAAATATTTGAAAACTATTATTATTCATGGAAGTTATTGATAAAACATTAAAAAATACTTAAAGCGCGATTTTCTCCAAGTTAGGTTTTAATTACTTACTGTGATTATGGTTTGCGCGGCAGAATAAATGGATTTATATTCTTTGTCAGATCAAATGAAACTGTTAATTTTGACGCTATTTCTTATGTTACCTGCGTTCGGAATACATTTAGGTGCTTCGTTTGATACTAATTGGAACGGTGACTCGCCAATGTTAGGTTGATGCGATATTTCAATAGAATACGGTGAAACAAGTTTAACTTCACTGTCGATCATGTCTTACAGTCGACTTATTAGATTGGGGGACCACCACGGGACTATGTTAAAGCGACGCGACGTTGTTATTTCTGTCCCTCGAGTGATAGACAGATAGGGAAATATATCTTTCGTACTCTTTCCACTCATACAAAGTATAGGAAGAGGCCAACTACACAACTACCTACGTAATGAAAATTTCAAATATTCTATAAGCAGAAAATAGCTTTCTATGAAATAAACATTCTGCGAAAACGTTCTATTAAAACCATAATTATGATTATCTGTATATATAATATTCTAAACTGATTGTTGATAGGTATATCAACGTACAGCCCAAACCGCTGGACCTAGAGAATATTTCTTAGGTACCGCAAGAGTGCACTAGTGAGGATTTTTTGGAAATTCATCCCCTAAGGAATTAAAACAGGGGGTAGAAGTTTGTATGGAGCTATGGTCATTTTTGTAGTTAAAAACTTGGTATTGGTGGTATTTAAGGGTAGCCCAACACTTTATCGAATTTCACTTCATCGAACGCTATTTTCTAATGTAACCATGAAATTTCATATAAATCACGTAGGTTAATTTAAGTTAAACTTGTAACCATCACGAGATAACCTGAAACCAACACTGCAGAAAATAGCTTTCTAAGAAACTAAAATTCTGCCAAGTGATACGTTTGATGATATCAGTATATTTAAAACAAGGGCAAACCTTGTAATATATTATATGGAGCCAGGTTTTACGCTTCAAGGATGTATTGAAGCGACATCTCACGGCATGTGACCTTCACATTGATGGTTGGAAGGACCTTGCGCAGCGGAGACAAGAATGACGAAACTGTTCAAATTTTTAATGATTTCGTGTTTAAGATCTCAAAATAAAACGCTTAAACATCGTTGGTTTTTTTCTATCTTCCTTGCCCTACACATTTATAAATAAATAAATAAATAAATCAATAGCCTGAAGAATAGCTAAACTGAAGTGGCAGTGGGCGGGGCACGTCGCACGCATTACTGATGGCCGATGGGGTCAGAAGTTTCTTGAGTGGCGTCCGCGGACCGGGAGACGAGCTGTAGGTAGGCCTCCAACAGGATGGAGTGACGACCTTGTAAGGATCGCGGGAACGCGGTGGATGCGAAAAGAACAAGACCGGTCTGAGTGGAGAGCCTTGGGGGAAGCCTATGTCCAGCAGTGGACGTCTTTCGGCTGACATGATGATGATGATAAATTAAATATCAGGGGACAACGTCACACCAATTGACCTAGTCCCAAACTAAGCTCTAGGCTTGTACTAATGGGTACAAGACAACGATATAAATACTTATATAGAGAAATATTAACTTAAATACATAGAAAACATCAATGACTCAGGAACAAATATTCGCACACATCACACAAATATCTGCCCTTACCGGGATTTGAACCCAGGTCCGCTAGCTTCGTAGGCAGGGTCACTACCAACTAGGCCAGCGCGTCGTCAACGTAATAATATGCTTTTTTTTTTGCTTCCACGGTTTAATGCTTTCACCGATGTGATATTCAATACAGATAAAGTTGTAAGGGTACTTTTATTCCGGAACATCAAACAATTCCCAAGGGCAAAGCAATAAACACCTTCGGCACCAGCGTAGTCATGAGCTAAATCCAATTTACTAAAGTCTGTTTTTCTATTGTATTTCTAGTATGGGACTCCATCCCACAAGCCTCTACTGGTATCTTCTTCGGTGCTCGGATGCACTTGGGCAACTACGACCAGTGCTTGAGTCCACCTTGGCTTGCGAGCAATCCTGAACTTCGCACGCAGTACTGCTTAGCTGATATCGAGATGAGCAAGAACAAGACGAAGACTTTGAACGTACCTGGTCCATATGCGAAAGCTGAAGAATATTACTTGGAGGTAAGTTAAACCGAACACGTTTATGAAAGACCTTTTGTAAGTAGGTATGTATTGTATGTATGTAAACTATTTAGTGCGCATAAACAATTACAAGACTTTATTTCATATTGGATCACTTCCAGTCTAGTTACCTTGGAAAGGAATAAGCAAGGACAATGCAAGAGTATAGACAAATAAACAAAATAACAGAAAATAAATAATAATAGTACATAAATCCGCAAAAGCGATTAAAGAAATGCTTTAATAAATCACATGGATCAATGCTCAGACACATCTTGGTGACTTACCCACAACTTCTTTAACCTTTCGTTCAATGAACCGATAGATTTCTTAATAACAGAATACTCACGTTCCTTGCTCTATATATAAACGAGGTCAGATTGTTTGTGAAAAAAAAATCTAAACATGTTCACGGGTAGAAACCCACGGCCAAGATTGCAATCCAAATAATTATGTTAATGATGTTGTGTGTCCGAAATCACAATCTGCGTTTTTCTCGAAGAGTGTCGTATGCATGAGTACCAATATATATAATAAACTTCCAGTAGAGTTAAAAAAACTACCACCTCCGAATTTTAAAAGGAAGCTTTTTAATTGGTTAGTTATTAAATGTATTTATAGCGTATCTGAATTCTTATCGGTATAATATAAGTTATAATATTGTTGGAACTCCTTTTTATCTGATACGGTGACATCTAATCTGATACAATGCATGTAATAAATAAATTAATTAATATTTAGAATTAAGCTTAAATATTGTACGCCTCTCTGAGGCAGGACATGACGAGCTGTAACACAAACGCTATAAGACCTGTATAACTCATGACCATGCAATAAATATATTTGATTTGATTTGATTTTATTTAGATCTAGATTGTCTCTAGCGCGGCGAAAACTCATTCCACTAAAGATAATGCTGATTTTTCTAAATTCCAGCTTGATACTCGGTTCGGCCGCAGCTTCTCATACATGGCATACGGCGTGTGTCTCCCCGAAGGGTGCCCGACCAAGTCGGTAGAGAAGTTCGTGAGGGCGCTCCTTAGCACCGGATATTTACGGGCTGCTAAAGATGCTGAGGTGACTATCAACCATTGTGAAGAAGCCGGAGCGAAGGTTGCGCCTTCGAGAGGATATTATATATATTGGTAAGTGAGCCTTGATATCTTTGAACAAAGCACTTTCGGTCTGACACTGGTGGAATCAAAATCGATCTTGTAACAATAGAAAGACTAATAACATACTTTTCTTCAAAACATTTAAGTATTGTAGAGTGGCAAACGAAAAGATGCCCTTAGATCTTTCTTAAAATTCTGATCAAACCAAAACTGGCAAGTGATGGCACTCTCTATAAACAGGCCTCTTGCGTCATATGAATTACTTACTAATTGATTTTCAGGTACACAGTTGCAGCCCTTTTATTCACTGCAGTTGCATCCACCTATTATATCAGCGAGTTCCCCGTCACAGCCAACAGAAATAGTCTTGGTACGTTTTTAATACAACTTGCAAGAAACCCCTCTCAATTGCGTGTACTCTTAAAGCAATGGAGATGTGTGATCTCAAGTAGGGTAAAGTCACCAGTGGTCAGCCAGAGACCTGTAGCCGGCCTCTGCCTATACTTTGTATGAGTGGGAAGAATACGAAATATATATTTCACACTCTTCGCACTCATATAAGGTCGACTATTGGTATCTGGCGGACCACTGGTGACTTTACCCTACGCAAATGTGTTGCCAACCACGAGGATATAGGATGGCTGTATGCTACTTATTTTCACCCCCTCCACGGGGACACAATAGCGAATCCTTGGGATTATGTAGTTCAGTTTACGATGAGTATAAGGAATCGAGTTAGATATCTTGGTCGTATATTTAACTACGTGTCATATGACAGTATTTCCAGCTTCTTAATAGCTTTCAGCTCGCTATCGCTATCACGCTTGCACTTGCAACTGACAGTATATTTGTCACTCGTGTGTCGTAGAAAAATAAATATTGCTGATCGTTGTTAAGAAACTAACAAAAAAAGATTTTTTAATGATGTAAATACCATTTGATATCTCCAAGTGAAGCTACTTGTTTATATTCCTGGACTTTATAAAAGCATTGTTTTTTTAGTAAACCACGTGGCTAAATCCTTTTGTCTCCATCGCAACTGGGCAACAGTGTTTAAAGAAGACAAGGACGCACTAACAAGCATGCATGGCATCAGGTTCCTGACAGCTGTCATCATAATCTTCATTCATCAGTGTGCCTTTCAGCAGGGAGCGTCAGTCAGCAACGCGATGCACTTTGATCAGGTTGGTTACTATATATTTGTACGTAATGTTTTTTTTTAAATCAATCAATCTTGCCTTGAAAACTCCAAGGTTATACGATTGCGGGAAAACAGACGCAGGGAGAGCATTTCCTTGGCAGTGCGAATAAGAGGTCGAGTAGATAGATAAAAACTCCCGATATAATGGTGACCCCTTATCTCAGATCTGATATCTGGATTAACCAATTTTAATGAACCCTAGCTTAAAACTACCGCTAGAAAACCTACTTTCAAATAAAAAAACCTCATCTAAATCGGTTCACCCATTTATGAGCTACAGTTCAACTAACAGACACATAAACAGACAGACAACACACACACATAGCGGCCAAACTCATAACATCCCTCTTTTTGCAGCGTGGGTTATAAATGACGCTGAAAAACTGTTATAATATTTAATATTTTTATATTATTTGTTTTATTATTTGATTTGTTTGACCTTACAACTGTTAGGTGACTAACAATTCTTATTTTTATTATTATTAATGAAAACTTGTGAGATAAAGGCAACCAGTACCCCTACCATGAGTTACAATTACCGTACTCGCTAGCGAGTCGAATGCTCTGTCCCTCGCACTCTATAATAATACTGCGAGTATTGCAAGCGACAGAGCATTCGACTCGCTAGGGACTACAGTAATTGTATCTCACGGTAAGGGAGGTAATAGATAGAGGCCAATGTTGGACACTTGATTCTTATTTTAATGAAGATAAACTCTTATCTTCATTTGCAACATTCAATTCATAATAAAATAACTTTAAGTCAAGAGTTAAGTGTCCATTAAAAGCGCATGTCATCTAAAAGAGTCCAACACCGATGCCATACTTGACACGTTTTTATTCATTAATATAATCTAGTGTTTGAAATTCACGTTTGTTTCCCAGATGTCTGACAACATCTTTAAAGCGTTACCTATTATTCACTTCGATGTCTACGTGGATACCTTCTTCGCTATGTCAGCGTTGCTGGTAGGGAAATCCCTTCGGACTTTGGACGTCACAAAACCGTACAACTTGGTGAAAAATATACTGAAGCGATACATTAGGTAAATATGGCACACTTTACTACTACTATCATAGAGGTATTCCATCTGAGCTCTCAGAGTTGGAAGTGTATTTTCAGACTTTGGATTGCCGTCTTTAAGGTCATGTGAATGTGAAGGGTCTCAGATCCCACATACGATCAGCCCCCTACATCACCGTGCTTACAATGACAGGAGACAGGTGATACATGGCGCAGCTGATAAGAAACCTAGTGATGTATCAGTGTGTTTACTTTTCAAAGTTTTAAAATTACCATTTCCGGCACTTAAAAATTACTTGCAAAAGTCGTTAATGTCTAAAGCGTTATTATACGAGTATGATCGAGGACTAAGTAATAGACAAAAATGCTTGGTCTAAACCCGAAACTTAATCAATAATAAAAAAAAAACAAATTCAAAAGCTTTATCTTGTCTAGGGGACACCTCTGATGATATCAATCTTATGTGGTCCTCGTGCACTGTCTTATATATAAGTAGGTGTTCTTTTTTCCTTTTCTCCCTCTATCTCTCTTGTAAGATTTTGGTGTGTTTTCCTGCGGAAACTACGCAGGTTATTTGTTTTTTTTTAAATATATTTATAGGTTTATATAATGCTAGACTAAGTAGTACCATAATCATAAAACCCAACTGCTATTTGTATATTTTTAATTTCGCCAATTTCCCATTTAAATAAAAAATAATATAGCCCGCGGCACTCTAGTGGTTAAGATTAATCTAACCACGTTTAATTTATTTAAATCGGTTTCGCTTTTAGTAGTTACGAGGGGATAAAGAGTCAAACATATATTCCGACGGGCTATTGTCTAACGCACTCGCAATCGCAATCGTTAATTTTTCAAATCGCAAATCGCAAGTCGCAATTTTTTAAAAGAAGGAATTTTATGATATTTAAGAAAATGACGATGGCATGGTTAACCGAGAAATCTTTTATAGCATTAATGAGTTCCTAAATAAGTTAATTTAACTTTGTGTTTCTTGTGAAGTTTATTGTAAAATTATTCGAGATAATGTAATTTATTTGATTATGTACGCCAGTCCATTGGCAAATTGTGGAGAGCCTATGTTATATTACTTAAGACCATGATGTACACCCACTTTTGACAAATAAACTTATTCATTCATTAATACATTCATTCATTCATTCATTCATCGTTTTCATTTTGAAAATCGAAGGCTTATTCATTGTGCAATAAGAGAGTCAAGTTGCTTTTTGGTGAGGGTGTTGATTTTGAATCCCGAGTGAGCGAAGGATTCTATAATTGAATGACGAGCGAGCCAGTATGCAATTAACTTTGGTCTCGTGTTGCATCTACAACTTTTGACCTCAGCAGCGAGAACATAACACCTAAAGATAAATACATGGTAGAAATAAAACCACATTTACTTGTGGGAGGACCTTCTGCAGGCTCCGTCCGGGTTGGTACCACCATCTTATCCATTAACCTACCGCCAAGCAGCAGTATTCGCATTGTTGTGTTTCGGTTTGGGTATAAGACAGCCGCCGGTGAAATGACTAGCATAGAGGCATTCCATCTTAGTCCTCAGGGTTGGCAACGCATTTGCAGTCTTGTGAATGCGAATGTCTATGGGTCACAGTTTCCACTTACCATCAGGTGTCCTGTGTGCTCGTTTGCCTTCCCATGCAATAAAAAAAAAAGTTGACTTACCCACCCATTTGCATTGGCCTCACACTGCTCTCGGCATTATTTTTATTTAATTATAAAGGTACTTTGTGTCAAACGAATTTTAATTACCGTCTTTAATTAAACAACAAAACATTTTGAGATGCTGAGGTGCGAAAGTCATTTTTAGTACAAGTCGCCAATCGACTTATGATATTTAACTTTTGAAATATATTATTCCGCAGACTTATGGGACCGTTTGCAGTAACAGTATTTTATCTCGCACACGTGTCGATGCACTCGGACAATGGACCGGTATATCCGAAGATAGCCAAGTTCGAGCAGCAGGCTTGTGAGAAGAACTGGTGGCTGGCTTTGCTGATGGTCGGGAATTACTTCAACACCTCAGAAATGGTAGGTAAAGCCATATTTTCGAAAAAGGAATACAAAATGCATTGTTATTAGACAAAAAACCGGTCAAGTGCGAGTCGGACTCGCGCACCGAGGGTTCCGCACAAATTCGTAGGTACATATATAATAGTTCAGCTGGTCTATTGCCTGACGCACACGCGGTCGCAATCGACTTTAAAGCGGAACAAGTGTGCTCATTTTGTATTCAGACAAGCTTTCGATTTTCAAAATGAAAATGATTGCTATTGCGATTGCGTTAGGCAATAGCCCCTTAGGAATCAAGAATCGTGTAGGAAATTACTTATGCCCGGTTCACATTATTCCAGCAAAAGCATTCCAGTACAAGTACATTGCGTCGTTAACGTCGCTCTCGCCGCAAACGTGAAAACCAACTCGTCAATGTACTTCTACTGGAATGCTTTTGCTGGAATAATTTGAACCGGGCATTTTGGTTATACAAACAATTCTTACCTTAATAAATTAGTTAGTAAATCTAATCAAAGTTGTTTTTTTATTATTTAATTAAATATCATATTTAGTCCATATTTGTAAGTGGTGAATGAAAAAATAACGAATATTATCGCATTGTACATCAAAATTGGAAAAAACATTGTCTATGATAGTGTTCGTTTTGGTTGTGCTGTTGTGCAGAAGAAAAATATAATGAAATAGCATTTTGGGGATTGGTTTTAAAATCTATGTTAAAACGGCTCCCTATGTCTTCCCATAACGTCAGTAAGTAATCCTTATTTCACTTGCCATAATGTTTGTGGTAATTATAATTGTTTATCCTAATGATTACTTGACATAATTTTTATCGACATATTTTCTCTTGAAAAAATGTTTTTGTTCCTAATAATCGTTTGGCCTAATGATTAACTACGGCTTTTTAATTTTGACAGTAATGTTTCGAATCCTAATTTCACTTGCCGTAACGTTCTTGCTTCTAATTATCAATATGCGTTACGCATCCTGTGGCAGTGTCGACGGGGCTCCGCTTCGCGGAGCCCCTATTCCGCGTAGTTTGGCGCTACGCGCCTGGACACAACTCTAACCTAACCTAAACCTGTTTTTTTTATTGACCGCCTGCGTTTATTTACAGCGGGCGAGGGCTGCCCTCCCTTTGCGCCTCCGGCTTTTGACTTAATTTATTAGGTGTCACAATATTCAAAACTAACAAAATTAGGAAATTAAAGAATATAGCGAACACAATTATGACTAAAATATTTTAGGACTATCGATATATAATAGGGATTAAGCATTATGGGTACTGAACATTATGGCTGACATCGATTGTAGTTACATGCGCGTTTGCTATGTTTGCCTTTTTTGTGTTGATATAGATTGGGCTAGTTATGAAACACCCTGATTTTTTGGTTATTTAATTAAAATTTACAAATTTCAGACTTTTTCCTATACTTGTAGTATAAGACGATGCTACTTGCGAAATTTCATAGTTCTAGGTCATCGGGAAATACCCTATACATTTTGATTCCCTCGACAGTGTCGAAATACACGTTTTTTGCGGCATAAACGGCCGTATCTTTTTTTTACGTTAACGTAGGAGCTTGATTTTTTCACAGTTTCACGGGGCTGTAGACCGGAGTATATGGTTTTAATTTCAACTCGATACCTCCTCGCGTTCCCGTGATAAAGGGTCTTGACAGACAGACAGACGGACAACAAAGTGATCCTATAAGGGTTCCGTTTTTTCCTTTTGAGGTACGGAACCCTAAAAATGAAGTACATAGACAGAATACAAATTTCCTATAATTAATTACCATTTAAAAGGAGGTGATTCTAAAACCTACAATCGATTGTCACAGATTGGGTACCAGTAGGTCTATTAATAGTGCCCAATTTATTGACGCCGAAATCAATAAGGTGGGTTATGTCAAATAAAATTCCTGTAGCAATCACAACCTCATTACTAACAGAGGAGGATTGAATCTACTTTGGCAATTGCATCTGAGGTACTGTTTATTGGCTTAAAAGAGCAGTATATAATGCGCTGACAAAGTATGGATAAAATAACATCAATAATATATTTACGATAATATTGACAGGATTACCTTTAGGAGTGATTACTACAACTAATTAGTCTCAAACAAATGTTTAACGCAACACACTAATGCCCGGTTTCTGAAGTACTTTTATCGGTGGTTTATCTGTCCGTAAACGCTATTGGTCCGTTAACTTTGACAACTGCGTTTCCGAACAACGACTCAAAGATAAACTCCGTTTAAACTAGGTTTAACTTAACTGACCAAAGTTTGCCGTTTATCGGCTCCATAACTATTTGAAGTATCAACTGTCAATTTTTGTTCATACAGCCACTGGCAAATAAACTAGGTATTTTAATTTTCGTTATCATTTATTTATTAATTACTATAAAGTGGCTAAGTTTTCTCAAATTATTATTTTTACAAAAATCAACCGGAATTGATTTTGAATTAAGGCATTAACAGCAGTCTACGTATGACAAACTATTAAGATCCATCTAGCGGCAGCGGAAGGAACTATTTATCTGTCAATAGTTATCGAACTGTTCGTAGAGCACTCAGAAACGCACGAAGAGATAAACGTCGTTTAACCTAAACATAACTTTAACGGATCAATAGCTATTAAAGGTTTAACTAGTGACTTCAGAAACCGGGCATAATTCAATTATTTTCTATATCTGCAAAGATTCAATGTTAATACCAGGCTGAGTAAGATTATCTTCATACATTCAGGTTAAGTTAAATACTATTCTGATTATATGCACAGAAGAAAAAGCGCATTAAGTTGCATTGTGTAAGTGATTGGAGTACTTAATAATCTTAGACTTTGCGGTTGATATTAATTACTTCTACGGTCACCGTATCATTATTATATCATTGATGATGTAAAATTGAATAGTACACGAATAAGTCACGATTTCTATATTTGTATACTTCGCCAGCGTATAACTCATTTACCCCATAATGATTTCGGTGTTGTCTTTTCGGTGGGGTAAATTGCACACTATAATGGAGCTACTTGAAACCATTTTGTTCCAATAAACTAGATGTTTGGTCTACACATTTTTGGACTACGCCAATAATGTCAAGTGAAAGACAAACAAGACAAAAACTACCTCAACTGCGATTTCAACTCTTGTAACTTGCATAATTATGTAGCTGTAGATTCCCTTCGGGAGATCAATACTGCCCTCCTAAGGAGAAAAGGCGTATCTACTATATGAATTGTATTGAAAATCCAACCTTTTTACAACCCTTAAGAGTTTAATATGCTTCTATGAATTAATTGCACATGCGCCTTTTCTCCGTAGAAAGGTAGAATAATACTTTAACTCTTAAGCAGGAAAAAAAGGCAAGGCAAAATTATTCGTTATTTGAAATTGTTGTTGATATTTTGAACGTTCACAAAAACGATCATTCCAAATCGAGTATTTGACTTCTTCCAGTGTCACCCAGCTACATGGTACATACCTTGTGACTTCCACTTCTACGTCATCACTTTGGTTCTCCTCTACGTTTACCGAAAGAACCCTGGTGCGGGCAAAATAGGCGCTGCTATAGTATTGGCTATTGCTGTCCTGGGACCAATCATCAGCACATACGTTTACGACCTACCAGCCATTATATCTTATAAAGTAGGGTGAGTAAGATTCACTTTTGAAATTAACTTTGTAGTATTTAAATCTCCCTTTTTTGGTAGTGTAAAACAAAGTATGTATAAATGTGGCGACCTAGCGACATCTAACGGCAACTTGTATCAACCAACTTGCTAGCGCCACCAGCGTCAGACAGCGGAACTAAGTGTTCGACATAGCGCTAACGAAGTTTCTACAGTCGGCTGACATATATACCACTTCCAACTTCATCCCAATGGACTTCGGTCACCAGGCATAACACCCGACTGGAGAGAGATCTCTCTATTGCCCTTTCTTCCTACATATACTACATAGAGGGAACTTTATGTAGTAACTATTTTCAACTTTATCTAGTAACTATTTTCAAGTTCAAATTCTTTGTTAATTGGCTAACTGTCCAGTATGACAATTCGGCCGATGAATTTTTTCCTTTTAAAAAGAGTGACGTAGATAATATCTCTATTTCTTTTTTACTTTAAATTGTGATTATAAAAAAGTTCATGAATAATATTTACATACATACATAAACTCACGCCCATTCCCAGAGTGGGGTAGGCAGAGCTAAAGAATTACCAACAAGTCTTACAGCGTCTTATGAATAATAAACTAAATACATTTAGATAACGTGTGTTTTTGTTTCGCATTTAACAAATTACTGGTATCCTCACCACGTCATCGGGCCACCGTGTCTACGCGGGGTCTACAAATCATGAGTCACCTGGTATTACTACCGTAGCCCAGAAGCTTACAATAATACAAGTATGCCTTCCGTCGCTGGCCGTGATTATAATAAGAGCTACCAATATTTTCAGGACAGAGATAAACATCAGAAGCAACAAATCCTTCAACTACGGTTACATACGGACACACAACAGAATGGGCCCTTACATCGTTGGGTTGCTCGTCGGGTATGCCATGTCGATTTACAAGCCTACAGAACACAAGAGAATCTGGTCTAAGGTAAGTTCGGCACCTGAATATTTTTCATTGTTTAATTTAGTTTGAGTTGGATTATATTTTTCATTGTTTAGTTTAAAGTCTAATTATATGGAACTTGCTAACTATGTAAATAAACCGCCATATTGAAATTGTCTCTGAATTATGAATTTACTAGTGATGGGCAATACTCCTTTACTTATGTCAAACCATATCAAATAATAAAATACCGAAAGTAAAAAACAAGTAGTTACTTATTTCTAATTCGTTTAATCACGATCTGAAGAAAAACCGGTACTTGAAGATGATATATCACCAGTATTTATTACAAAAAATGCCGTTATATCATCTGTGAGTGTGATCAGCGTGAGTTAGGTAATGTGTAGGGGCCTTAATTATATCGCCAACTTTAGCCACAACACTACCCATCATAGACAATTGTAGAATTTAAAAGAAACAAAAACGTCATTCCATCAGGTCCTAATAACCTAACTTATGAAACCATTTAAACTTTTAATGAAATATCCAAGATATATTTGGTGATTTTGTATTTTACAGTAACGACCGTTTCAATAGTTTATGGTTTCAATGGTGTTTGATGAGGTGGTGTGAAAATTCAAGGAGAAACAGTGACAAAACAAAGTTAAGTCTTTTGTTTACATAGTTAGCAAGTTCCATAGAAATACACTATAGTTGGTGTTGGATTTGGCAGCAATTTAAATTATTTAAATGTTAGTTGCTTTGCTTGTATCCTATACCCGTACTAATCTAGAGTTAGCTAGAGAGTTATAATAAAAAAAGTGTAGTCTTTAATGGTGAAACAGAAATATAGGGAATTTCAATGTACAGTAAGCTGCAAAATTGCATGGACACCTTAACGTCGATAATCCTGTGAGCACTCGATTTCAAGTTCGCAACAAATAAACTAGATGGCGCAGTTTACTGATCTAGTTCAATTGCTTATTACTGCAATTTCTTAACTACACAGCACTAGAATTGAAATTTCGTCTTGTCATCTATATGAGATGGTGGCACAGTTTATAAGCTTCATGCGCAAGTACCCTAGGTGTGCTCAATGGATGGGAGTTCGAATCTCGTTAGTGGCAAGCATCTTTTTGTTTTTTTTTTAAATATAATTTGCTTACGTTTACAATGAAGGAACATAATAAATGCTTTATTTAAAGCAGGAAAAATCCGTCATTCTTAAAAATGATACTACTTTTGTGGTTTAAAATCATTTATTTCTTATAAAATATTTGAGTACAATCAGTTTATCTCAATTTGACTAATTATTTACAACATTATAACAATTTTCCATCTAACTATTGAGGTCTTAGCTTAAGTATTCATTTCCGACATCGGAAAGAAGATTGAAGCTTTCCCACAATAACTAGTAATAACAAATATAATTCTAAAAAATAGGGACCGGGTTAACGTAAAGTGTGCGGTTGTTTTATACTGTAAACAGTTTTTTTTTAATGAATTGAACTCTGCGATTGGAGCTGCGTATGACCCAAAAATAAAGCGTAGTAATTGCTTCGATGTATTGAATTAAAATAGGGAACGTCAACGCAAATGCGTTAAACACCTGCACCTGCGTTGCGCATAAAACAACCGCGTGCCTAAAGGTTAAACGCATTGTAATAGCTGTCTTTTACAGTTTTGATCATCATCAGTCATCAATAAATTAAAAGTTCTGCTAGCTCCATGAAATAAACCAAACACACTCCAAAAAAGTTAACATAGAAATAAAGTTGACAATTTAAAATAAAAACAAATTAACTCGGGCGTGTGACAAAGGGACTATAAAGTATTTCGTTAAAATATATGATTAATTATCATAACATTCATAACATACTCGTAGTTCAGAAACTTAAAAAAGGCAAAATAAACATTCATTTCGTTTATTATTATTAATGTTTTACGCAGTGATGATGATGATGATGACGTGATACGTTAATCAAAACCCGGTCTCCACTAAATATATCACACTAAATATATGGGTATATAAGTGTAATTATTTGCTTAAACTTAATATCTAGTGTAGCCCCCACCTTGTTCGATCACAGCTTGCAAACGGGAGCGCATTGAGCCGACGAGATTTCTACACAGATCTGACCCGCGAATACTGTCCCATATTTTTAAACAATGAGCCTCTAAAGTGTCTGGTGTTCGCTCATTCTGGTTATCCCATTGTTGGACGATAACACCCCACAAATTTTCAATGGGATTTAAATCCGCCGATCTAGCAGGCCAAGGAATAACATTAATGTTATTTTCGTGCTGGCTAAACCACTCCCGCACAATACGCGAACGGTGTATCGGACAATTATCTTGCACAAAAGATATAATTGGCAACTGCTCTTCAGGATACACATTCCGAACAGTGGGCAACATGGTCTCCTCCAGGACTTCCACATAGTTCGCACTATTGGCTCGACTGGGTAGTCTCACTAGTTCTCCCGGGTCAGCTCCACTCATCCACCCCCACATGTTCACGCTGATGCGACCAGACTCCATGTTGGGCACTACGTGGCCGCTATTCCACCGCGTATTATCGCGACGCCACAGACTTAGACGTCCATGTTGACTCGATTTAAAAGTTTTTTCATCAGTAAAGATGATATTAGACCAATCTAAATCCAAAAGCTCCAAAGCAAACTCTAACCTTGCTCTTTTGTGATTATCTGTCAGCGATGGTTTGACTGCGTGTCTACGATAATGCAGACCCTCACTGTGAAGAGCTCGACGGACGGTGTCCACGCTTGTGTCAAATAAACTGGCGTAGTGGTTAGTCGGTATAAAACCATTCTCCTCGTAATCCACCACCATGGCTAGACGCTGCGGCGCGTCTATAAGCCGTGGTCTGCCTGTTCTTTGACGGTGCAGCAAAGATCCTTCTTCTTCAAATCGGCGTACCCAAAGAACCACGGTTTTCCGCTTTAACAAAAAAAAGAATAATTAACCTATATGAATATTAAGTATTGTTTAAACAAAACACATCCAAAATACTTACGTTTACGCCGGTCTCTCTGGCTATATCTGATAAATTCTTGCCTTCGTTATGCAAGGCAATTATTTGCGATCTTGTAACTGAATCAATATTACAACGTGAACTCATTTTGATGAAATAATAACGCAATTAAAAACTCAGTAACCGTACGAGGAACAGTGAACAAAGGATTGTGCATAAGTTAAATGTAAAAACGAAACCGGTATTTATAAATTTTCATTCTACCCTCTTCTGATACTAACGTATTTCTTAGAAAGTAAGCAGAGCTGACTATAAACATAAAGTGATAATACATTTTGACAGATTATCAAAACGTTCGATGGTCGAACGGCTTTTGGCATTGCCTATGATACAAGAGTTCATAGTTCGATTCCGCTCGGGTAAAATGGATTTTGAAAGTGTTTTTTAATAATCTAATCAATAATCCAAGTTTGGAGTGTGGACTAAGGCGGCATTTCACCAAACTTGGAATAAGACTTACTCCGAGATAAGTCTATACAAATTCGGCGTTTAATCTAGGTATAAGACCTTATTCCAGTTTGGTCCACATTTTTATGGGAATAATTAAATAAACATAAAGGCCACCGCAACAACTACCACAGCACTGCAAAATCAATCCCAAGTAGAATTGGAATAGTGTTACAGTTCTAGAAATTGGGGTAATTGTACAAAAGTTACCACAGAGGTAAAGTGAACCCATTTTAGTAAAGTAAATTTTTACTTGATTTGATTGACGCTAATTTCAGACAACTTCATTCTTGGGCGCCCAAGCATCCCTCATCCTGATGGGAGCGGTTCTTGGAGCAGGATACCTTTGCTACATAAACACCGTCCAGGGCTTCCTGGCTTGCATCTTCATGGTCTTTAACAGAGCCACCTTCGCAGTGGCTGTCCTTGGTGTCATAGTTTTCTGCACATATGGAGATGTTCGTAAGTATTACGTTACATATTTAATTCTATTTGTAAGTTATATTACATTACGTTAACAATTAAAAGTTAAAACTAAACTTATTTAAATTAAAATAAAACTAAGCTACTCAAATATTCAAGATGTAAATCCAGTCCACTCGCGGCATGGTCCCTATGACACTGGCTGCATTTCCTCTCTGGATAGCTAGCCCAATCCTTTGGGAGAGGTAAGCACCAGCTCTAGGATCTCCGGAGGTGTCTATGAGCCGGGATTAATAAAGCTTAGTATTTTAAATATTTGTGCAGTTTTAGGAATGGGCGAAAGTTCAGCATCAGTTTGCGTAGTTTAGGATATAAGACAACAAAACGACCACCGGGCTACGATCATTACCAGTGTATAAAACCACTGAAACACTGGTGATGATTTTAATCTACTTTTAACTGCATTTGGACGAATTTTTCATCATCTTTTCACTGCTGTTTAAGATCTAACGATGTGTTTTATGTCATCACGATCTTTAGGATCATCCATATTAATAACAAAGTCTTCTTTAACCACTTATATATTTTCAAGCCTGAAATAAATGAAAGCATCGATATTCCTACTGATTTTTGCAATAAAAACTTCATTAACATTTCTTTTCCAGCTCTGATCAACTCGTTCCTCAGCTGGAAAGCGTTTGCGCCGCTCAGCCGCCTCTCGTACGGGGTCTACGTGATTCACTTGCTCATACTGTACCGCGGCAAGGTGTCACTGCGGAGTCACTTCACTTTCCACTTATTTGATAGTGTAAGACATCCAATAAGTGTTTTCTATTGTAATGATTCCGATTGCCTTATTTTTAACTTACTCAGACTCTATTTGTCAACAAAGTACACTTCAGATCAGGGCCGGTATTCTAGGTGGTAAAAACCATAATCATCTTTGACCTTTGACTTCACAGTACGTAATGGGGTGGCCGTCTGGTCGCATAACAACTATTGTCATAATTTCGATTGTCATAACACATTACGCATAAAGTTGATGATGATATTATTTTTTTGGCATAAAATGTACTTTGTCATAATTGTTCCCTGTCATAATTATACGGAGTCATAATTGGTTTAACCATAATGTAGAATGTCATACATTTATTTAGTCATAATATTAATATAATATAAAGTTAGTGGCAAAATCGACTCGGATCGCGGATAGGTTAGGGTTATGTTTTTATAAAAGAGCGGAAAATCTTTATGACCATTATAAATAATGGTTAAATAATTTTATGCGCATCAAATTTATGCGCGTTACACAATATGTTCTTAAACATTATGATTAACAACGTTATGCGCATAAATGTATGACTATTTACAGTTATGCGTAATGATGAGTATGACAAATCCACGTATGCCAATCAACAATATGACTTCAAACTTTATGCCACCCGACCCCTACCCGTTTTATTTACTTGATAGTAATATTGGCCTACTTAAAACCATAACATGCCAAGCCAAAGATGATAATTATGGTTCTGCACCGCTTAGAATTGAGCTCAACCCTAAGTGAAATATTGAAAAGTTTTATAATAATATTGTTTAAGATATTAGGTAGTATTAATATGAGTCACCCTTGATTTCAGGTCATAGAGGCGGGTGGGTTAGCAGTTACGTCTCTCGTGCTGAGTTTGATGGTGTGGCTTCTTGTCGAGGCGCCTCTCATCAACTTCACGAACCGATACCTCGATACCAAGTAAGCATTATAATTAAGTCAAATCAGAATGATTATCTATTGGTATTTCCTTCGTAGACCACTAGACCAAGTTTTATTCCCACGACCAATATCAATATTTTCTTTCATGCCATGAACTACCTGAGTTTTAAATTTCATTAAAATCGGGTCAGCTGTTTATGCGTTAATGAGACAAACATCGAAACTGAATTATTTAATTACTAATTTAAACAAGTGTACAGTTAGGCAAAGATGTGGTGTGGTACCCATTACGTAAATCATAAAGCAAAAAGGTCGATAACGTGCGTTTATCGATTTGATGTGTCGACTTTTAGCCATTTCCTTTTCAAAGGAAGTCGTTTCGAAATTAAAGGACACTTATTCGACCGACGACCGAAATACAAAGTGGCCAGCAGACGGCAAAAATGAACCCTGTAATTGTAAATAAGCTTCAAGCGGTAAAGTACGGTTTGCCAAAAACTAAACGCTTTGAATATTTTAGCAAAAATTGAAAGGTCCACTCATTCTTTGAGCTCAAACGTCAAAGTAAGGGCTTTTCGATTTTAACTGTACTCTAGCGTTACGATATTCAGCTGGGAAAATAATTGAACAATGTTAAAACTAGGTACAATTAAAATTAAGTAAAAATGCCTGATATAAGAGCTAATACGTACAGTCAGCGTCAAAAGTAACTGGTCACTTCAAGCTACTTTTGTACTTTATCGCATTAACACATTAGACAATCTTGTTTGACATTACTTATGTGACAGTAAAGCGACAAGGTATTTAAGTGATCAGTTTCTTTTGACGCTGACTGTACTACATCAACATTAATCATCAATATATTTAAACAAAATATAGTAATTAATAGTGCTATTTTACATTAGATACAGTTGTATTGACAAGGAAATGATAAAGATATTTTATAAATTATTTTGTGTTTAAAGATAATTTGAACATCATATTTTATGTAACATCTTTATGAGTGGTTGTAAAAAGAAGCTTATATTTCAGGTCACAAAAAGAGAAAGTCGGCTCGCAGAATAACGGAGTAGCTCGGAATGGAGCTGTGGCATTGAATGGAGTGGACAAACATAAATCTACGTAGTTCCTATTTAATTAATAAATACAAAGTAATTTTGAATGAGACATTTCTCAAATAATAAACTTTGTACAGAAAATTCCTTGTTTGTTACAGTAATTCGTACGGTAACAAAAGAAGCTCGTTCCAAAAAAGTATTTTGTGATACAATTAGGATTTATAGAAATGCTCAATAAGTTTAAATTGCGGTTACCTACGCGATAACAAAAATAATTATATGATAGCGCGTAAGCGTATTTTATCGCTAAGGTTCATATTTTGTATTGTAAAAATATATATTTATTTAATTCATACTTATAAATAGTATGTTTAAATGCTTTTATTATATGTTTCTACTGTTGCTAGTCAAACACAGGATGATTTAATGTTATATTTGTTACATCTAGCAAACTAAACTATTTTATTGACTATAGTCGAGCAAATTAGTGCTCGACCGTTTTGGCTGTATATTGACGGTAGTTTTGTGGGTGAATAATTATGTCTTAAGGTATGTATACAACGGGACACTAAACTTGTCCAGCGGGCCTAGTATGGTTGCGTTTTTGCCGTGACAAAATGTGGATAAAGCATCCGTCACTCTCGCACTTATATTCGTGTCAGAAAGTGACGGAGTGTTCTGGTGTGTATACATCGTCAACATAAATATGTCTTACCTACCTTTAAGAAGTCAACTTCCATGTCACTTTGTACACTTACCCTTAAGGACACAAAAAAAAGTATAAGTTAGTACCTAATTGTATAGCTATAGACGCATACAGTGAGCAGCGAAAGTATCTATCTAAAAGTATTTCTTCCCTGTTGGTGTAGCAGTAAAGCCAAAAACGAAACTCTTAGATACTGTCGAGAATCTTCTCCTTTTCGAAGTCAGTTAAAAATAGACGTAGGTACACGCGTCGTTGTGTTTGTAAAACACCGGCCAAGTGCGAGTTGGACTCGCGCATGAAGGGAACCGTACCATTATCTATACAACATTAGACACTATACCAATTGCCGCTATAAATATCGAGCAAAAAACGCCAAAAAAATCATGTTTGCTGTATGAGTAACCCTAATTTATTTTTTTTTATGTATATGTTGCTAAAAATTCAACTGTCTGACAGACAGACAGGCGTCAGTGGTCTTAGTAATAGGGTCGGGTCCCGTTTTTACCCTTTGGGTACGGAACCCTAAAAATCAGGGTAGTTACTTACTAGGAAACGCTTAATTCAAAACTTCAAATGCCCCGTCGCTTTCACTGATCATTCGTGACTAAATCGAGAGAAAGGGATAGACGTAACTTTCAAGTATAATTTATGCGTTTCATTTTTTATTTTACACAGCTATCGACAAGTTTTTAGAGTTGTTGGTAATTCTGTAGCTCTGCCTACCCCACTCTGGGAATGAAGGCGTGAAGGTATGTATATATGTATGTACATTAAATCACGACTGTTTCCCAGTGATTTTTCGTTTCATGTTTTGGTATTTGATAGAGCGTATTTATATTGATAAAGTATGGCCCCAGTTGAGGAGGTTATCTCTTTGAACATACTTTTACTTTGCAAACGCGAAGCCGACGCGGGCTAAATTGTCTTTAAACCACACAATTTTCAAAAACTTAGGAGCATACTTTTGACTTCCTGAACCTTTTAGACACTTTCTGCTGCTAACTGTACTCTTTGATGATAATAATATAACCGTGACAATCAACTTGCCGAAATAGATGTATTTAATATTTGAATAATTTTATTCCTATATTCTGTGAGATATTTATATTTCTTAGCTAGTAATCAGAAAGGTGGCAGATGTAGTAGGAATTATAGATGTCATAACAGTAGTCAAGTAAAATGAATAAGAAACACAAAACTGGCAGTTAAACATTTAATTACATTAAAGGAGATAGGCGAAAGTGGGCCTAGCCGTTACAGGAATCAAACCAAAACAATATTTAATGATGTATTTTTTAACTAATCTTAATGAAGTATCGGTTTTTTTTCTATGGGATTTTAAATGTAACAATAATGAATAACATTGTTGATTTCTGTTACTGTACTTAGCCGTAAAAAATATACATTTTCAAAAATGTCAGTGGCATTCATTCCCCACATTTTGGCGATTTGTAATTTCCGGTGCTTTAATTGGACTTTGGTAAGATGGAACAACACTGTACCTATTTAAACTGTTTAATTGATATTACTTGCAAGTCGCAATAATGGTATAGGCATCCATCTTTTAGAAAACGAGGCAATCATAACACTTGTACAATATTGGGTTTATCTTCCTGTGGTAAATACTATGTTTACCATTCGTGTTCTAATAATACGAGTAATATCATGTTACACAAGCTTAAAATCTGTACCATGATTATTTTATGCTTCTTAAAATATAACTTATCAGTGTATTCATAGAGTTCTTTTTCATCTTACTTTGGTAGATATAGAGAGCCGTCCATATATATGTCAGACGAATAACGTATAAGACATATACAACTGAAGGAATTTACTTAATTAATAGAATTGTGATTTTACTTGGCAGAAACTTTAACTGAGAACTTTGTTTAAGAAACATCCTGTAGAAAAGCTGCATAATGATAACGTAAACGATGTTCAAAAACTGACAAAATGTATGCGTCGCGACCGTCTGACAGCTTACGCATGCATCTTAGAATAGAATAGAATAGAATAGAATATATTTTTTTATTTTCACAAGTCACATAATTACAAATAAAGCAGTATCCGGTGGATTTCAAACTAGGCTGAGCCTAAGTTATCTTGTCTAAGGGCTCCGTATATTTTGCTAACGGGTATTGTAATAATATTTTAATCTAAGTTTAAACCATTAATATACTCAATGGTCAGTGCAATTAGCAGTCGCTTTTAATGTGATATATTTTTTTATCAGTATGCCGAATCTACGCGACATTCTTAATTTATTCTTTTGTAGTCTGTTATTTTAAAATTTAATTGTAAAAATAGATATATATTACTGATAAATGGTGCTATGGTATTAGATTTACATTGCTGGTGGTTGTAGTTTTGTTTTAACATAATTATTTTATCGTGTTGTGTGTTTATAATGTGAGTAATTTACGAAATGTTCAAACCAAGGTGTCCTAATAAACAGACACAGAAGTGTGTTCTGCTGTACTGATAAATAAAACTACAAAATAAAGTTTTAACAAATGTCTTTTATTTAAACTTAAAACAAGTTAACTGTAACAAGGCACTATCACGCACACACACTCCCATACTAACACAAACAAGAAGCACACATTTAACACATAATTAACAACTTTGTACAACAGAACCATTAAAGAAGAATGTACAGTGTTTCGGTACATGTACCTGTTGTTTAAAGCGGTACAATAACTAAGAAGGGTATTACTTAACAATTAAATAAATAGAGTACCAGCCAAGAAAATACATTAATATCGTAATAAGTACTTGAAAAATATAATAAAGATAAGAAAGTGGTTCCACATTTTGAAACGTCACAAGGCACAGAGGTGGGGCGAAAAGCTACAAAACCCAATTAAGAGCTTAAAGTTTATGAGAACCCTTTTTAGTATGAATAATGGTCTCATAAACGGGTACTTTGAAAGGTACGGGCTTCTCAACTGGAACAATAATATGCTTAATAACTTCAAACGGTACCTCCTTAATTTTCGGTACATGTACCGTTTTCTCTACGGGGTACGGGACTGATTTCTCAACTGGTATTGACACTTCCTTAATAATGGGGATGACGACGGCTTTCGGTACCGGTACTTGAATAGGAACTGGATGCGGTACAGGTATTAGGATAGGCTGATGTACTTTGAACTCTACGTTTTTGGGTACTGGTACAACTATTTCTTTGTAATGTTTGATAGGTTCTGGGTTTTCTTCCTCGATATGTTGATGGACAGGGTAAGAGTGGGCCTTAAGTTCGTGACCACCGAAGTCATGTCCACCGAAATCGTTGCTGTGCTCCTGACCACCGAAATCGTGCCCGCCGTAGCTTTGGCCACCAGCGTCATGCCCAGAATAACCATCCGATCCAGAATCATGGCCGTAACCGTTTGAGAAGTCTGATGCCTGCAACTGTAAAAATAAAGAAATTTCATTATACATACATCAACCTGGCAATGAGTCATCTTATATTTATAATTATGCCACGTATTCACATTTTTTACAGATTATTTTAAGAGTCAATATGCATTAGAAGCAGATCCAAAAATTCTTGATTGTAATTATTTAAGGTTCATAAACCCTGCTTATGAACATTTTA
Organism: Acleris emargana; assembly: GCA_927399475.2. NCBI lineage: Eukaryota > Metazoa > Arthropoda > Insecta > Lepidoptera > Tortricidae > Acleris > Acleris emargana. Next base: position 7,027,357 of record OV656858.1, read on the forward strand.
ATAACATTATCTTTACTTTGTTAACAATTTCCAGTATTGTTTTTTTTTTATACAGACCTTATAAATTACATCAAAATTTGCCCTACCATGTAACTGCTTGGTTGTTAGGTTACTTGTAGATAAAGTACCTATCATTTGATAGATAGGTATTTATAGTATTTATTTAGTGCGATACGATATTAAATATAAGACATTATTGATTACAGTATTGCAGATACAATTTCGGAATATTTTAATTATTGGCTGGCGTTTCACAGAATCCATCATTTCTCCAAACACTACCTTCTGAAGTATTTCCCTCCTTCCCAGGAAATCCTAAACTTTGATCTTGGTTGTTGCTATTAATTAGAAATGCCAGATGAAATTAAAGTTGTACAATTCCATGAAGCGAAGTTCAATGTTACAAGGATGACTCAACAGTCCAATTAACCAAATCAAATCATTATAGGCTGAATTGTTTGATTATTTAAAATTATGTTGAATATTAATGTATGGATTAATAAAGCATGAATTCGAACTACGACATACGGTGCCAAGCGGGACCGCAAGCCTATAATGGGTTAACATAATTACAAAACTTGAACAAAATTGCGAAATGGCAAATAAACCAACGGAATACCGTCTAGGTGAAAACTAACAAGAGTAAAACAAAAACTCTGTCTTATCCCAACTAGAGCTCGTTCCTAACTTTTAGCTGTTTTTTAACTTTCCGTAGTTGTGCCACTTGGAGCATTGAATAACTGAAGTTACGTCACCGTGACGGACTAGAGAGGTCGCGTGAAAACGGCAATGCGGTAATGATGTTTTTTTTTCACAAATAATTTGGGACATGAACGAGTTTGAAGAAGGTTTCTAAAAAACAAATTTTATGGCACGCACTATTGCAAGTTTTGGTTACGAGTTAATTATTAACAGAAAAAAACCTCTCGAGTTAACTAAAAAAAAGAGTTTTGACGCTTGAAATTTACCTACAAGTCTTACTAAGAGTGAATTAACAGTGTTTATTTAAGATCAGTAGAAATTGATAGTGTTCTAAATGATTTACTTTTTTTTTTTTTTTTTTTATTGTTAAGAAACAAACAGTCATATACATTAATGTACAAGCTTAAATAACACGATATAGACCTATAGTTTCCTTAAAGATAATCTTAGCAGAAGAACGTGGCTTATCCAAAGATAAGAGTAAGAATATAATTAAATATACTACTATTATTATTATTGAGTTCGGACTACAAAGAGAAGAGCACCCTGTTAATACGGGTTGTACAGTAGTGTCAACGAGTACTGATTTATGTATCTTATTTATTAACATCATTAGGCGAGTAATCGGAACCCCTTTTTGTCTAATAATACAATAGGTGGTTTTGCACCGTGCTTTGCTTGCTTTGGGATTTTTATAATGCGTAAGTAACGAATTGTACTACATACTGCAATTTTAATAGCTCTTAAAAAAAATAGCTTGCGAAGAGAGGTGATTCGAGCTATATGTCGTATAAAGCTGCGTAATTGAGAATGCACGCGCTAAAATGTGTTTTGTACGCTCTGACGGGACTACTTAATATGAGCTACGTCACAGCAAAAAGTGGCAAATTTTTCAACTTTGACAACGCGTTGGCCTAGTTGATAGTGACTCTGCTGAAGCTAGAGCGGTCCTCGGTTCAAATCTCGGTAAAGGCAGATATTTGTGTGAATATTTGTTCCCGAGTCATGGATGTTTTCTATGTATTTATATTCTCTAAAAACCTAGAGCTTAGTTTGGGACTAAGTCAATTGGTGTGAGATTGAGCCATGATGTTTATTTAACATAAGAGAAACACATCCCTGTTTCCGACTTAAACAAACACCCCGTATTTTAAACTACAAACACGAACCCAGAACCTAAAGTAAACAGCCATAATTCTGCTCCGTCAAGCTACAAGTCTAGACCGCTCTAATTGTCTATCTGTAATCTCACTAAGGAACTTTCCCCACCAATTGTGCCGGTGGATTGACCCAATTGGCAAAAGTTTCGACAGCGAGATAAAGCCTCCCGAGATACAAAAGTAGATACTTAGTTACCGTCATCTTTAGCTCGTGGTACAGTCGCTAAAAACTGGAGGATTTCATGTCCCTTTTGTTTTTGTTATGGCCTCAGAATTAATGTCTTCTACTCTAATATATAAAATTCTCGTGTCACGGTGTTTGTAATTAAACTCCTCCGAACAGTTTGTGTGCATATCGTTTAGGTCTGCGAATCGGACAACATCTATTTTTCATCCCCCTAAATGTTAAGGGTGGTCCACCCCTAAATTTTACATACATGACAAAACAACGTTTGCCGGGTCAGCTAGTCTATCTATAATATATAACCTGGGTTACAGTAGCAGTGGCTTGTAGAACTGTTAGGCGATGGGCTTGCTACCTGTCACTAATATACACTGTTAAACATCTTAGCCTAATTGTGCAAATTGTGGTTACAGAGTTATTAACAAGTTTTTATAGTTGTTGGTAATTCTGTAGCTCTGCCTACCCCACTCTGGGAATGAAGGCGTGAAGGTATGTATGTAGGTTACATTTTTTTCATCGAAATATATTTGCCAAATTGTATCGTTTCATTTGCCTACCCGCTTTGTTTTCTGTAACCGTTAATATTTCAGGATTTTATAAAAACTTATCTAACTCAACCTATGGTACCCCGATGGTACTGAAATAAATACCTACTCAATCTTTTCAGTCATTTTATCATTTTTCTTCCCCGTATGTTTAAACATTTCATTTATTGTTTTATTCATTCATTGGTACATCATATTATAGTAGATATCCTACTGTACTCTACTATTTCTATTCCCTTAAAAAAAGTGTTAGTAAAATATTCTACGTTAGTTTCCCTAAAATAATGGTAACAAAAAAAGACAAAATAACAGCAAAACATACGCCTAAAAAAATCGAGCTCAAAACTGTAATGCCGCTTATAACAGAAACACGTCAGATATCTTTGATCCCAATAATTGCTAAGACTTTTCTGCTGGTGACTGTACCATATTGTTACAGTTATAGGTAGTTTCACGGATGGCGTGAATGGAATGGACGAAATATCACCCTATTGTTATGTACGACCTTGTACAACTTATAAAAAGGTTGCCGTTTTGTAGAAAGTGACTTCTTACGACCACTATGTAAGTACTATAAGTTAACATACATGTCATATATACGGTTACATTATGTTGAGTAAATAATAATACTGACCTTTTTTACTAGCACCCTATAGATAAAAAAATTACAAGCAGCCTGTATATTTGTTAAAATAAATACATTACGCAGTTGGAACCACAGTAATATAAAACTTTCTATTTTAATATATTGTTTTTGTGTAAACTAACGTAACGTCCTTTTTAAGAAGCGAAAAACAAGTGTATTTATTACCTTTCTCTGAACTAAAAGAAAAAGGCCCAGCTCTCTTTGAATTGTTAATGTATAGGAAAATCTCACTTTTACGCACATCAAAAGAACATGAAATACTACCTTCGATTTGATCCTTTTTTAAACATTCAACATTGCTGTTATTATCAAAGAAAATACTAGGAAAAAACATGTATTTTATGTTGTTATTGATCTTTGAAGATTGTAAACTTGAACATGCAAATGTATAATCGGGCTCATTCCCACTCCCGGTCGAGTGTTGTATACTAGCTTGCCTACTATATTGCACTCCTGACCAAAAATTTAATATATAAATTCAATAGCCAAAGCAGATTCAACTCTGTTGTGTTTGTAACTAGGTATGCAATTTCTATAAGTGTTTTGTCTGAGATATCGCCATTGAGGTTAGAAGGGCAGTATAGCTGGGTCCACATTACGCGCGGTAAAACCTCGAACATTGGCTCGCGCGGCGGCCAGGGAGACGGGTGCTGACGGGCAACCCAATAAAGGCGCGCCGCACGAGCCAATGTTAGAGGGTTTGGTGCGCGTAATGTGGACCCAGCTTATGACGAATATTATAATTATGCTAGACGTGGCTAACGAGCAGGTTTCCTGATGGTAAGAAATCACCACCACCCATTCTGCCCAAATACGTCAATTGATTAAAATGGTTTGAGATAACGACTTATCTCAAATTTGGATGTCAAAGCAGATTCAATTCTCTTCCATAAGTAATAAGGTTGTATTTGCTACAAGGATCCTGTCTGAGATAACGCCATACAAACAAAAGATAAAAAGATAAATCGCAAACAGTATTTTTATTTTCAATAGTTTTCTTTTGTCTTGCACTTAGTAAACGGTTTTATGTATTTTTCGTTTACATCAGCCTTATTTCTTAAGTTTATAACGTCTCTTTATGAATTACTAAGTGGAGGACAAGCGATGACGTTTTACATTATTTTTATACGGACGGGACTTAGGGGCCTTTGACTGCCGAAGGAAAGTCCCATAATGTATTCGGGGAAATGTTTTGATACAAAAGCAAATGGATTGTTTATGGTGTTTAAAAAGAAATACTAAGTATTATAAGTACTACGTATACAAAAGCACGGTATAATAGGGAATATGAAAATACCCTAAAAGAGATAACCAAAAGTGAAAGTAAAATCAAATCAGTCAAGAAATACAGATGATACTAGCATTTATTTTATTTTATTGTGCAGTGATTTGCCGGAGAGACCCGATCTGCACTGTGACGTTATGTAACATTTCGGCCATATAAACTCTGTGTTCAATTCTGTTCGGCTAGAAAGAGATATTAATATTTTTTTGTTGGCATTTTGTTGGTTTATATCTTGCTAACTATTGTAACTATTCTAAAAATGATTTTTCTCAACTACTTGTTACATGAATCAACTTTTATTGAAGCTGTGAAAAACGTAATGAATATTCCCTATTCCGATTTATTCCTCCTAATGTTGATTTGACCCAAATTATTTTTCCGAAAACAATGTTATGCAAAGAAAATGCAATAATTAATAATGATAATAATTATATGTAATAATTTATTTTTCGTGATTTGACTCCTGACAAGAGTCTATACTGGATCAACAATGATACTGCCTGATAGGTACTGCAATAAAATATATTTTTTAACATAGGTATACTGTATGGAAAAACGAACACCACATGAACGGCAACTACCTTAAATATTGGAAATAGCTTATTCTACGCAAATGAGATTTACTATTATTTTTGAAAAAAAAACCTGCTTTTATGGATTTTTGAAAATTCGTCGGTCTTAACTGGGAATCGAACTGGTCGAATATGATAAAACAATAAAGTTGTGTTCTTTTAAATTTGTCTATGTGTAATAGATATAAAATTGAATGATCACTATCCATGACCCTTTCGATCTGTATCATAAAACACATCTCTATTCTTTTCTCATATTCGACCGCAGTTCAATTCCCGGATAAAGCAGAAGAAAATTCAAAACTCCATAAATGCAGGTTTACCTTTCAAAAATTAAAATATGTCTCCTTTGCGCAGAATTAGCTATTTCCAATATTTAAGGTACCTAGTTGTTTTCCACCCTGTATAGGGGGTTTTAAATCTTGAGTACAATCCGATGTAAGAAAGTTTATAGTCATTACCTTTAGAGATAAATGAGACTGTTTAATGATGTTGAGAAAGACTCTTAACGCTACTGCAGTGCTTGCAAACGCATTAGTCTTTGAAAGACACAAAGGCATGCTATTTTATTAGCAAACTTCTACATCCCGGCTACATTAAACTTTTTAACTGGTTTCCGACCAATTTTCTAAGAGCTTTTCTAAGGGTTAGAATAGTACCACTCCATTTCTTCCCGTGGATGTCGTAAGAGGCGACTAAGGGAATAAAGGCTAGTAGTACTGTTAGGCGATGGGCTTGCAACCTGTCACTAATACGCTGGTAAACCTCTTAGCCTAATTGTGCAAAGTGTGGTTACAGAATTATCAAGAAGTTTTAAAAGTTGTTGGTAATTCTTTAGCTCTGCCTACCCCACTTTGGGATTGAAGGCGTGAGTTTATGTATGTATGTTTCTAAGAGCTCTTTGATAGTCTCACTGAAACCAAAATATGATCTGACGGTCTTTATTTGACACTAAGATAGAATAATTATTAAACCAGGTAACACTGCCAGCATTTTGGGGACGATTTCCTACTTGAAAAACCACTTCTGAATTAAGTGCAAGATCTCTTCACTCTGAAAATGCAAGTCATAAAATGAGAATAATGTAATACAAATCCAATAGCTTGCAATTCTCATAAACTTAAACTACAAGATCAAATTTAATACTAGGTACGTACAGTCTGTGAGCACTTAGAAGAGGCTTCGGTTTAGTACTTCTCTCTCACTCGCTCTTAATAAGATCGTATGAGAGCAACTAAGATAGCTTACAGTCTGTGAGCACTTAGAAGAGGCTTCGGTTTAGTACTTCTCTCTCACTCGCTCTTAATAAGATCGTATGAGAGCGACTAAGATAGCTTACAGTCTGTGAGCACTTAGAAGAGGCTTCGGTTTAGTACTTCTCTCTCACTCGCTCTTAATAAGATCGTATGAGAGCGACTAAGATAGCTTACAGTCTGTGAGCACTTAGAAGAGGCTTCGGTTTAGTACTTCTCTCTCACTCGCTCTCATACGATCTTATTAAGAGCGAGTGAGCACTTAGAAGAGGCTTCGGTTTAGTACTTCTCTCTCACTCGCTCTCATACGATCTTATTAAGTCGAAGTGCTCACAGACTGTAATCTTCTTTGAAAAGTTGCCATGAATCTTTATTATACTCCACCGATCAAATCTGGTTTGATATAACTAGCCTATGTTGATCTCCCGTTTTAAATAATTGCTATGGTGCCATGGGTCAATGGATAGAACATACCTGTTGGTCCATGCGCGCCTGCGCCGCCGCTTGTTGCGCGTAGAACCTCCAATATGGGTTGTGGTTATATTGCGCCGCGGTCGCCGCTACTAGCACTGTTAGTAACTGGAACAAGTATAATATGACTTTAGACGAGTTGAGTTCAACAAGATACTACGCATTTGCATACATACATTATGCAAATTATCATTCCGTTTTAAGTAGATTTCGTTTATCATTGTTTCAATCCAATCCAAATTTGTCCTGTCATTGCAGTATTGTACTAACATGAACTTTCGCCTTAATAGTTAATATCAGTAGGACGGCGGTTCACCAGGTTATTATTTATCCTACAAGGACTATAAACTTATTTGATTATGTACTAATCTAGGATAAAAACTATATGTGTGCTAAATATTATTAAAAACCGTTCAGCCACTTATGCGTCATTGAAAGAAAAATACAAACTTTCACATTTCAAATATAAGTTGAACTAAAAAAATAAATTAGTCAGCCACCCTTCAAAATGTTCCTAACCTCCAAAACTCCCAAATCTATCAAAAAACACTCGTATAGCATTTCAACATCACCTTGTATAGTTTCGTTTTAAAATAAACACCCTATACTTAATTTAACCCTTTCCGTAAAAAAGACATGCTGTATCTACCGGCCACACTTGCCATTTTACACTCGCGTTCACATGATGGAGTGTCGGACGTCGCGGGCTATCGCTCGCTCGCAGATGGCCGGCTATACGTGAAGCTAGGGTTTAAACGGCGCACCGATGAACGATGATAGGAGACGCATCAGATGACGTATGAAAAACTAGCGGACTGCAACTTTGTAGCGATTTGCAGGGACATAAGTCTAGCTCGAATGTAAATTAAACTACAACTCTACTAATGTTTTAAATGAGACATCGTGAGTGGCTATTTAGATGTGTCATCTAAGTATATTATTTCAATTTTCAATTATGAAAAGTCGTGCGACACTTGAACTTTTGACTTTTCATAAATAAAACGTGATAAACATAATTTATATTCTACTAAAGTTAAGAATAAGAAAATGAGTGCGGTTATTTTGATGTTTCACTCACGTGCCAATGGTTGAAGGGTGAAGTCTAAATTCTAAATTAGAAAAGGGGAAAATTATGTAGACGGACTTGCAAAACTGTTACTTTGCACTTATTATAAGCGCGAAATAAAGTTTAAATGATAATTAATTTTAAGGTACAGTAAAAAGTGTGTTTATTGACTAAATCTTCTACAAAACAGAACATCCTATATTTTATGTAGCCAACCAGTACATAACTATCACTGTATTTGAACTCTTAACACGAGCGTATAACTTCTAGAATAAGGCATTTTTTATGGTATAGGGAAGGCCAACAAGCAAACATCGACATAGCAATCTCATCACTGCAATCCTAAGACTGCAAATGCGTTGGAAAGCCTTTATGAAAAATACTGCATCGTGATTTAAAGCTTGCGTAACGTAAACAACGCTACGATTAAACAACGTTACGTCCATCCTTACATGATTCGTTTGTTCTGGTTGTCATGGTAATATAATTTACTACCGCCGGTCTCGAACCCGCGTCCGCAAAGATGGCATCTTAAAGCGTCATAGATCACTAGTCCGGCGCACTATTTTCACTCCGTGTCATTTCACACCAACGACTAGGGGATATACAGGAGGATCCCGTTGACGGGAATGCGGTAATGGTTATACAGGATGTTTGGTAGTCGAGTAGCAGGACTTTTAGAGATGGTAGAGGTTTTTTTTTTATATGTTAACCATATTATGCAAATCCTTTTATGCTAATACTTTTTCCTTGTCATGAGTAATATGTTAAAAATAACTGACTGACTCTTGCGGCACTTCTCACAGCAGAGCAGTGGTCTCGCCTTGGGAAGCGCTGGTAGATTTTTGACTTGTAAAAGTTCGCGTACGGCCTACTTAGTACAAAAAATCTTCTTTTATAAAAATATGTTTTTTTTTGTAGTAGAATAGCTTAAAAAAAAACATTTAATAACCGCATGTCGCCCGCCCACGTTGCCTCCCCGTGTGTCCCTCAGTATCACAGCGGCACAGTAAATCTTTTTGCAGTTGGCTAACAGTGTCGGATATAGCTTAATGTATAGCATTGTTGGCCGGCATTATTTATCGTGCCATTTACCGCTATGTGGACGATATATTTTGTCGACGTATGTCGTTATGGCCACTTAAAAATGAAGTACTTGATGGTTTAAGATTTTATATTTTATAATGGCCGTGTGTGTAAGTGTAAGAGTGCCAATAAAAATACTGTGATTATTATGAACAAGATAAAAATAAATATAATAATAGTGAAACCGTTTTTCAATAATAATTAAGTTAAACGTTACCCGTTGTGAATAAAATAATATGGTTGTGAACAAAATTAATATAAGTTTTTACGTTTGGAATATCATAAAGAAAATATTTTTTTCTAATATGTAGCTCAAAGCCATAGCAAATGACAGTTAACAAATATCAACTTTAAACTCAAAAGTAAACTTTTAAATAATTTTCAATCAGACCTAATACAGTATGTAAAAGCTATCGATATTTCCAAGGCATTCATTTATAAAATAATAGTAGTAAATATACTTATACGAAATTAAAATTGTTACATGTATTTTTTTCCCATAAGAGAATTAGTTTTTAATATCATACAGGAGGCCATCAAGTACACTTAAACTGTGATTTTCCTATATTTTTTCTATAAACATTATTTTAACGTTATATTGTTGAAATAAACTTCCCTAAAAATATTTACAAGAAACTTTTAAAGCATTTCGTATTATATATGCATATTATTATTAAAATAATACTATAATAAACACATAACTCACATATATCTGCACTGAACACATCTTGCTGCTTACTTCACCGTGTCACAAGTAAAAGTAATGACACAATCCTAGAGACTCACCGTTTTATAGTCCATGATAGTACATTCCAATTTTAGGTAACTGCACCAATTTGTTTTGCTCCTGTCGAACCAGTTTGTTGCGATCTCTGATCGTCACAGATATCAGCAATCTGATAGGTCTAAGTAATTTGGATGAGTTATATCATCGGTGTTTACTATCACAACAATAACGACTTTACTATTGCGTTCAATTAGCATTGACGCGTTTGAACTGTACACGTTTTGATGTAGCTGAAGTAACGCAGCAGTGGATAGCGTTAGATCATGAATGTTTTATGTTGTGTACATCCTGTGGTACGAGGTGAGTTCATTGTGGTTTTTTGCAGGTTTTTTGGTTTATTTGCCTAGTGAACCCTAATTGAATGAACTGCTTCGTAGAGAGTGAACTTAAAAATGTATGACCGTACGGAGCAGCGTGGCTCTTTTTTTTTCGCTAATGCATTTGGAAAGGCTTCTACATAATACATGTATTGCAGAATCTGTGGTGTAATATGTAATTTGAACATGTAAGATTTTTTGGTGTTTTTCCCGCTTTTTCAGCTGATTGCTTTATAATCTTATTTTAAATTAAGGAAAGCATGTAAGTAAACTATTTGTTAAAAAAACTTTTTACATACAGGATGTTAGGTTTTACATGAAACGTAATGTTTAGGTAAATAATATAAGTATAATTGTTTACTAAACATAGGTATTGAAACAAAATGTTTGAATGCAAATAAGATTTAATACGCTGTCATATTTATTGTATTGTAATTTGTAATGAATAGGCTGAATGAGTTCACTGATGCTTACTTCATATGTTACTATTTACAGCTTCCGTTTTCATTCCAAAGAAAAAAAGTTATGACAGTGTAAAGACCAAAAAATCCATTAAAAATGCTTTTTCTCGAAATGACCCTTTTGGATGTTAGTAGTTTTGCTTTTCCAGTGACGATATTATTTATTCTTTTTCATTACTTGACACTATTCGTTTATTATCCTTTCCTTGGGAACTTTGCGATTTTCCGGAATTAAGAGCACCCTATGTCCATCTTCAGGTTCTGTTCCAAATTTCACGACGATCGTTAAGTATTTAACTGTAAACACGCAATAAAAAACTTTTTAAAATAGTTTTTTATTGACTTAGCTTAAACTTTTGACAACTAAAATAGGTACTGAGCCCTTTGACCTGTATTGAAAATTGCATGAATAAAATGTTTTACTTGAAAAGGAAAACTGTAAAATTAAGACTTCGTGATTGTGTCTTGGCATGAAATATGGAGCGAATCGGGCGGGGCGCGGCGAATTGCAGTCGTTTGTGTTCATTTTTTAAATTGTCCGTATCTTAATATCTCTTGCTTTATATGTTATAAGAAAGTGTAACATTATTTAAATATTTACTATAGACAAAACTAAAAACTGGTCAAGTGCAAGTCGAACTCACGCACTGAGGGTTCCATACCGCTAAACAGTAGGCATTATCTTCCGATTTAAATTCGATTTCGAATCGAATCTGCGCGAGCCCAATTCACACTCGACCATTTTTTAGGATGCTCATTGCTCACACACGCTCGTATGTTTTGTAAGCTTAGATATAGACGTTGTATTAAAGTTTATTTTAAAATACAGTTGTATTTTGAGTTACCACACTTAGTCTTTTGATCTGGCAGTGCGTTATATGAAATTTACAAATCACCCTCTAGCTAATTTGACTATAGCGTAGTAAGGTAGCTACACAAATTAACAGGCCAGCTTTCTTCTCCACAATTAACGTTATTAACCTTCGTCTACTGAGCATTTTTCCTCCCACTTACACCAGGACACAACTGACCGCCGCGCCGCGGGCGTTGTAATGTTTGTAATAACTAAGAATTGGTTGCTTGTAACGTTATCGTTACAATATCGTTACATTGTATTCTGTGCATATTTACTAATACCAGTTGTCATAGATCCTGTGTAACATGAGATGGATATCGTCTCGAAATAAACGTCTTGAGTTTACTCATTGATAATAATTAGGGTTAGGAATTTTGGTGGCATATCGTGGTTCTAAAATCCATGGAGTCGCTATTTCTTACTTTTTATAATAAATACCATTTTGATTTTGACCTTTAATTTTTTAATATTCAAATTTCGTTTATGCATTACACCACTAAACCAATTTCAATGCAATTTGGTATGAAGGATATCTCTTCTGTGAAAGCGTTACAAACAAGCAAATATTAGTAGGTATGGAATTACCGAACTAAAAATGTATTTGGTTCATTTTAAAATATGACCACACTGAAGGTCAAAATCAAAGTGTCATGTATTATAATAATTAGGAAAAAACGACTCCATAGATTTTAGAACCACGATATGCCACCAAAATTCCTAACCCTAATAATAATCTAAAAATGATGTACATGTAGTTGAGCTGTCAACAGTAGAGATCTTTTTTCATACATTTTAACCGTCTTTTTGGGGTTCCGTAACCAATGGATAAAAACGGGACCCTAATAAATACTAAGACTCCGCTGTCCGTCTGTCTGTCACCAGGCTGTATCTCACGAACCGTGATGTACACAGATGATGTGTTTATGTTTGTTTTACATTTAGAAAATCCACACTATTGTATAAAATTACAGACACACAAAAACCTAAGCGTTTCATTTAATAAAATAATTATAATTATCCTGTGATAAATTGTCAGTATCTAGCTTATTTAAAAAAAAATTAAACAACAACAATTTTTAAGACATTCTGTATGTTATGCCTAACCCAATGTAAGTATCACTATGTAAATTCAAAAAACTAAAAATAAGTAAAGGACGAAATTAAACAAAATATAATATATCTTTTGTTTTATGTAATAGAAACCACAAAAAAACGGGACTTTAATACCTAACATAAAGGTCAATGACCTCAGCTCAATACTCGTACAATCTATGTAACACGTAACCAATATATCTAAGACTGCGTACTACACGCCATGTATTACATAACTCGGCTCCAGTTACACTGGTTACCTTTTACCGGAAGACCATTGTTTCAAATCGCAGCGATTGTTCTTTGTAACATAGTTTAAGAGATGGGGATAAAATGTGAACAATTAAAAATGAATTTTAGCAGAATAGTCCAAGAGATAGTGTTCTCTATTGTTTCATTTCCGTAATGGATTTAGTATAAAGTTTAAAAGAAATGATACAGGGAGATTTTCAAAGCAAAGGACAATGGGCAAAATGTCCCCACCCACCAACAGAAACGTAACATATCTCATTTGATAGATCTTGGCAACCTGATGATTTTTTACTATGACGACGATCGTCCTATGTATGGGGTTTTCTTGGAAAACCATTATCATATCGTATGGAATTGGTTTAAAAATGAACACATTCTTGCATTGCATGACTCTTGAAAAGTTTTTTTCATAGAAAAAATCCCATCGATTTAGCTACTAAAATAGTTATTTTGTCTTGTTTTGGGTCCTAACGAACATATAAACATGCATCCCGTGACTGTTGGAGGGTGGGGACGGGGCCCATACAAAATTGCCCATCACCCTTTATATGAAATAAAGAGCCAGATGTAAATCGATCCTACTAATATTATAATTGCATAAGTTTGTGTGTTTGTTTGTTTTTCCTCTAAGCTGCAACGGCTGAACGAATCAATGTAATAAAATTAATCGCTAAATGTGTTGCTAAGCGCAAAACTCGAGAACGGCTGAACCGATTCTGCTGATTTCTTTTTTGTTGTTTTTGTCAATGTCAGGACAAGGTTGTTATGAAAGAAAATAATTGAAAAATCCACCGGGAAAGTCAGGAATTTGTAGCGGGGCGAAGCCGCTGGAGGGCCGCTAGTTTAGATAGAATAAAGATAGCTTATATACCCTAGATTAACACAAGCTACTTTTAATCCAGGAAAATATAAAAGTTCCTGAAGGAATAGCAATAATCGAAATCTACACGGACTAACTCGTGTCCAGAACCTAGATAACAATAATTTTTACGGGAGAATCGTTTACAATTTGACCTAGGCTGGACTAGTTCCAAACTATACTAACAAGCCATAGAAAACAAATACGACTACTTATATACATAGAAAATATCGAAGACACAAACAAATAAACACGAAAAACAAACGGAAGACCAGCGCTGACTTTAATGCCAGCATTACACTGAGTTGGGACCTTGTCGTGGATACTTTCTTTTTGTATTTGTTAATCTGTTCTTTGTTATGTATGTCTTTCTTTCTTTCTTTCTTTTCTTTCAAACACTCGCGCTCGTTTCATATATTTGCCCTTACGAGGAGCTCTTGACAACGACTACGTCTGCGCCGAATTCATTTATCGATATTCCGTCGAGAACTGTTCACTTTTCCCAAATAAAAAGTATCTTATGTGTTTTATTAGGGTTGAAGCTATTTTCTGGCCAAATATCATTAAAATTGGTTGAGCGGTTTAGCTGTGAAGGCGTAACATACAAACAAACACAGTAACTTTCATATTTCTAACATTGGTATGGTTGAAGTTTATACTACTTCTCTTAGCCTACTGCTCTTGTGTAATATTTCACGCAGTACTGTCTTTTTGTACATTTTGTACAGTCTCGTGAAACTAGTTCTGTTTTTTATACTGTTCTTACCGTTAAACACACAGCAGCAGCAGTAACCAGCTACAATTAAGCAAAAAAAAAGCTTATTTTTAATGGCGGCTTTCTTTTCTTTTAACCTGCTTCAAGCAGTAGTGATCGTATTATTTTGTTTCAGTGTAAGTATAAGACAACCGGTAAAATAACTAGAGACATTTGAGTTGGCACCGCATTTGCAATTTTAGGATTGCAATCTTGAGACCGTAGTCTTGAGATTTCAAATATCTGTCTCAGATCCCAAATGTACATTATTGGTACTATGATTATCTAAAACTGAGTTTTTTACAACAAGTTAATCAATGTCATAACCATAAACACGTTGGGACCTTGTCGTTCTCATTTATTTACCAATATCGTTGTTTTGTTTTTGCTAGTGGACGCAAACGAGCTGGCAGATCAACCGATAGAAAGTCGACTCGGTACATTCACGTCACGATACGAGGAATCGTGAATATTCACTTGTTTTTTATATAAGATAAGGAAGTAATCACCACCGCCCATAAACACCAGCAACTCGGGAAGACTGTCGATCCGTTGCCACCCAATTAGGGAAATGTACTGTTTTCTTGAAGGCACCCACGTGATAACTTCCCGAAAGTACGTCAATAAACGACTCCCACCCAAAACCCTCCTAATAAGATTCATCTAGTCATTAAAATTTCGTAACTCCCAATTAATCAAGCAATTAATAAATCAGAGTAATAAAATTTTCCCTCTGTAGATAATATTTTAAGCGCAAGAAAATGTTGTCGACTCCGGAACACCACGAATTAAATCAAGCAGATTTGGCCACCCCTGTCCAGTTTGATCTAATTAGGTGTCGGTCCGGTGCGCCATGTTTTCATTTCGATAAACTTATAAATTCAAAAACTGTTGATGACTACGTCTGTAATGGTAATGCATAAATAAAGTCAGGGGACTATGTCACACAAATTGACCTAGTACCAAATTAAGCTCTAGGCTTGATTGACAAACTTACTTATATAGAGAAATACATACCAAAATACATAGAAAACCAAGACTAGCGCTCATCAGATAAATATTTGCCCTTAACAAGATTTGAACCCGGGACCACTAGCTTAGTAGGCAGCAGGGTCGCTACCAACTAGGCTAGTCGGTCGTCGTGTCGTGTATTGTATTTAAATTGATAAATACTGTAGTAACTGAACGCATCTTTCTGTAAAACAACTAGCAACACTTCCGTATCCTCTCTCTCTTGTATTCCGGGCTGCTAGCCGTGTACTGTGTATTTGCTGTCGCTTTAAAGATATTCATTAAAACAGTGGATTAATTAATTACACGTGTTTTTACTATCGACCACTCGGACTTGGGAACTCCAGGGGCTTGCTCAAGGTATAAAACAACCCAGGGGGTTTCCAAATACTACATTGGCGACGAGATTAAGAACCGCGTGGGTTGAGAAGGTAACGAGAAGAAAACAGCCATATTGAAAAAGTGCTGCCACTACAACGGTAAAAGGTCATGACGTCACGTCGCGAAGATTGACAAGCACATGACAGTGACAGTTGGACCGTTATAATAAAATAAAATAAATGGAAGAGCAATTAAAGAAAATTAAGGAAGGACGAACTAGTTGGCTACAGGACCTTACTAAGGAAGAATTGTTAAATTTGGCAAAACACTTAGAGTTGCCAGTTCTGGAAGTCGGGAAGATTGACGAGCTCAGGAAACTGCTCAGAGGTTACATACAAGAAAAACAGAGGCCGGAGGTATCCAACGTAGACAAAAACTACCCAAAACCAAAAATGGTGTCAATTTTACCATCCAGCCCTGAAATCATTAAAATCAAAAGTAGATGATGAAATTAACCGCTTGTTAGAAAATAATCGAATAGCACCAATAGAATTCAGTGAGTGGGGAACACCTGTAGTGCCTGTGATAAAAAGTGATGGGTCGGTCAGGTTATGCGGGGACTATAAAATAACATTAAACCCGAATTTAGAAATAGATCATTTCCCATTGCCTACTATCAATCAGATTTTGGCAAATTTTGAAAATAATGATTATTATTGTGAACTTGATCTTAAAGAAGCGTACCTGCAGGCACCACTAGATGAAAAATCACAAGAACTCACCACAATAGTGACAGAAAAGGGGATATATAAATATAGGTTTTTACCTTATGGGGTAAGCACAGGTCCAGGTTCATTTCAAAGGCTAATAATGCAACTACTTTCAGGGCTGGATGGAGTAATGGTATACATTGATAATATATATATTTCTGGAAAAACTCTAGAAGAAACAAACAACAGATTGAGGTCAGTATTACAGCGTTTAGAAGAAGCAGAGTTAAAATTAAAAATAAATAAATGTAAATTCTTTACTAAACATTTAGAAGTGTTTGGGTATCATGTTTCAAGGGAAGGTGTCAAAGTAATACCAGATAATATAGAGCCATTATTGAGGTTGCCAAAGCCAGAAAACATAAAAATGTTACGCTCATTTTTGGGCAAAATAAACTACTATAATCGATTTTTGAAAAATATGGCAGCGGTGATTAAACCACTGTATGATTGCTTAAAAAGAGAGAAATTCGAATGGAATACAGAGTGTGATGTTGCTTTTAAAGTAATCAAAGAACAATTAGCAAATACAAAAACTTTAGCTCATTACAGTAATGACTTGCCTGTAATATTAACATGTGATGCTGCGGAATGTGGAGTTGCTGCTGTACTATCCGTAAAAACCAAATTTGGGGTGGTTTAACCAGTGGCTTTTGCCAGTAAAAAATTAAATGATACACAGATCAAATACCCAACAATAGAAAAAGAAGCTTATGCAATCATTTTTGGTGTCACAAAATTTTATGAGTATTTATTTGGCAGAACATTTGAACTAGAAACAGATAATTCGGCATTAGTAAGGATATTTGGTCCAAAGAAAGGTATACCAAAAATGGCATGCAAACGATTACAACATTGGGCAATATTTTTATCAGGGTTTAACTACCACATACAATACATCAGTACAAGCAGCAATCCAGCAGATTATTTATCTAGGACTCCAATGGAGGATAGGAATAGTAATAGTTATAATCATCCATTATTAGATAGTGGAGAGATAAGTGTTTTAAATTTTATATCATTGTCAAATTTTAAGAATATTAATTGGAAAGATATAGTACAAGAAACCAAAAAAAATATTTATCTGTCAACAGTAATGAGATATTGTATAGATGGTTGGCCAGACAAAAATAAATTAGAAGAAAAATACAAAGTTTATTTTGACCGAAGAGATGAGTTAAGTATAGACCAAGGTTGTCTATTGTGGGGTTTCAGGGTGGTGATACCGGAAAGCCTGCAAAATTTAATAATGAATGATTTGCATGCAAGCCATTTAGGAACTAACAGAATGAAACAGGTGGCACGTTCTTATTTTTGGTGGCCAACTGTGGATAAGGATATAAATAATATAACATTATCTTGCTTGATATGCCTGGAAAATAGGCATGTTCCAGAAAAAGTGCCATTATCAACATGGCCTTGTCCCAAAACAGTTTGGGAAAGATTACATGCTGATTTTCTTGGCCCAATTAATGGAAAAATGTTTCTAATAATAGTTGATAGTTACTCAAAATGGCCAGAGGCATTTGTTATGTCAAATATAACTGCAACAAAGACAATTTCAGTGTTTAAAGAATTATACTCAAGACTAGGGTATCCGCACCATTTGGTGGTGGATAACGGTCCAACTTGGACTAGCAGTGAGTTCAAAGATTTCTGTAACATTACAGGTGTCAAAATAAGTTATACCCCACCCTATCATCCAGCATCAAATGGAGCAGCTGAAAGATTTGTGCAAACATTTAAAAGTCATGTAAAAAAATTTTTAGAAAATGGACACTCATTAGAATATGCTACTAACCTATTCCTTTTTGATTACCGGACTAGTGTAAATGGGACCACGGGCGTTAGTCCAGCAAAATTATTATTGGGGCGAGAGCTCAGATCGAGATTTACACTTATGAGGCCACAACCAGTTAGTGCACAATTACAATTAAATAGTGAGAAGTTAAAACAATATTATAAGGGCAGCCGGGCTGTGACTTTTAAAGTAGGAGAGAAAGTTATGGTAAGAGATTACAGAAATAAAGCAAAAAAGTGGTCCCTTGGGGAGGTAAAAGAATGTCTGACGCCCGGGGTTACATTTTTAGTTGTAGTTCAGGGTAGAGAGGTGAAACGACATGTAAATCAAATGTTAAAATGTTTAATATGTGATAAAGATGAGTGTGAGTAATATAGTTTATACCTCAGTGGCTTAATGCTGATCCTAAGACTTATGTCGCAAGGCTGAGTAGTATTAGTAGTTATTAAGTTTTCTTTTATATTGTAATATTATAAGGTTTATTAGGTTAAGGTATATTGTAAGGTTTGTGATGCAAGTAGATTATTTTGCGTTTGCTACATGTTACAAAGGTACAATTTTTGGTTTAAGTTGTTACATTGTGAAAACTGTACTTTTCTGTACCTAATGTAAGTATTTATTTTGATAATTATTTGAAGTGGGGAAGAGTGTAGTAACTGAACGCATCTTTCTGTAAAACCACTAGCAACACTTCCGTATCCTCTCTCTCTTGTATTCTGGGCTGCTAGCCGTGTACTGTGTATTTGCTGTCGCTTTAAAGATATTCATTAAAACAGTGGATTAATTAATTACACGTGTTTTTATTATCGACCACTCGGACTTGGGAACTCCAGGGGCTTGCTCAAGGTATAAAACAACCCAGGGGGTTTCCAAATACTACAAATACGTTCCTAGCTTTTCGTATTAAGTATCTTTAATTAGAAATTACTTTTAAACAATACAAATTCAAAAGATTTGTAAACTTTCTGTTGTCAGTTATTAAGTCTGACGGCGAGCACTTGTCACTAACAGAATATCAAATTATTATAAAACTATAGAACACATAAAGGTGTCAGTAGTAAAAAAATGCAGAATGATGTTTAATGTCAAAATTATAAACTGTATAATGGTTTTTTACTAATTAAATGTATTTCGTTGTTGGTAATTCTGTAGCTCTGCCTACCGCACTAAGGGAATGAAGGCGTGAGTTTATGTATGTACAGTGAACCATGAATTTGAAATTTTATACTGATTTTCAGACAGAAGGACATGTCGAATCAATGAAGCTTCTTCTTTTGAATACCTACGGGACTTTAGGTAAGTAAGTATTTAACAAAATAACTGACCACTGACAACGTGTCATTTTTGTCTAGATTGGTAAACGTTTCTTAATTATGACGCAATTATTTTTCACCTACAAACGCCGGCGAATAAGCGAATAAGACCACTGTTTCTCTAAGGTACAATATATTTCATTTCTATTGAGATGAATCGGGAATATAAGGAAGCAAGAACGAACCCCCAATTAACTGAAGAAGGAAAATTGTTTTTTCGCACAATAGCTTTTCCAAATTAATCTCATTTCCTCATCAAGTCTGAACAATGTTTCATAGAAATGTCCGGGCGCTGTTTTATTCGTGCGAATAGTTTGTTCTCTGTTGATTGCTACACACTACGTAATTCTGGGCACCTGTGGACGGTTTATAGAAATAGGCGAAGATGTAAACCAATTAGTACTGTTTGACACATAACCTCAAAAAGTTTACCTAAGTATTATACGCTCTTTCGATCTGTAATTGCAACGGTTATTCTCTGCTAACTTTTACTGGTAGAGAAAGCTGTTGTGCATTAAGTCATTTGTACGTTTTACGTTTAAATTTAAAATAAATAAGTAAGTTCTTCTTTGGTTTCATCATTAAGGCGAAAATTGTTTCTTTTATTATCCCTAGTTCTACGACGTATATTAGAATGATTTCTGGACGTTGTCAGATTCTGCCACTAGTCACAGTTCACTCTTCACTGCTTAAGGCCACACGCAGGTTTAAAATTAGGTACTACTAGTTTTTTTTTGTGCTAAATGCATACGTAAGGTAGTGGAATGTTCGATGTAATGATAAATCGTCCAATGGTTGACTAGAAAACATAATATATACAAAATCCCTTAAGTATATCATTTACATTTTTAACTTTTTAACTTAACCACCCCCCGCACGACGAGCTTTTTTCCAGGCGCTTCATAGACTATATTCACCCAAAAATTTACAATAGGGTGAATAAGGCCTGCTGCTTCAGTGGCTGCTCTGTTCCTATTGCTAGAATTCAAATAAGAAATTGGATCGGCTTGTTTGACAACTACTTAGGTACATTTTTTCTTGTACTTTCTACTAATACACAGATTCTGGCACCGGCATCATCTAGCCTTTTGCTTTAGTTAGTTAAATATTAGCAGTAATAATAGTAGTTTTAAAGTAGTTAAAAATATATGAAAAGCTTTATTAAGGCTCTGTCATCCCGGCTCATAGACACCTCCGGAGATCCTAGAGCTGGTGCTTACCTCTCTCAAAGGATTGGGCTAGCTATCCAGAGAGGTAATATAGCCAGTGGCATAGTGACCATGCCGCGATCGGCCCTCTTAGAGGGGGTGTTCTTTTTATAGTGGTGATTTAAATGGTAGTAGGTACCTACATATGTTATATTAAATGAAGTTTAGTTTTTGTTCCCTATCTTAACCAGTACATGCGCAGCACATTTGTAATTGGCAGTGATGGGAAATAGGTGAGCTAAAATACCTATTCTTCGCGAGAGGACATAATATAGAGTGGTTACAACCGGTTTTTTTTTTTTTTTTCTGTTCCGGGTATTCGATATTTATTCGGGTAATTATCGTAATGTAAAACATGACATGTTTTGTTTAAAGTACGGCATGTTTAATGTTAGTTTTTAGTAAAAAGGGCTAGAGAAAAGAAGGAATGTACAAGATTTCTAA
Organism: Acleris emargana; assembly: GCA_927399475.2. NCBI lineage: Eukaryota > Metazoa > Arthropoda > Insecta > Lepidoptera > Tortricidae > Acleris > Acleris emargana. The sequence goes on from OV656858.1 coordinate 7,048,573, forward strand.
AAAGTAGTAGCAGGACTAATAATATGGGTTTTCCCACGCATTTTTTGTTTATGACTTGCAAATGGGCGTTCACATTTTCGGATTACTTATAATTTTAACTTTATGGCAGGAATGTTACCATTTTTACTACAAACTTTACAAACATTCTATAAGGAAAAGAATGTATGTTCAACATTACGGCTAGTATTCGCAGTGCCCGGATAAATATCAAATACCCGGAATCCAAAAAATATATACTTTTATCCGGTTGTAACCACTCCATATTATGTCCTCTCGCAAAGAATAGGTATTTTAGCTCACCTATTTCCCATCACTGGTAATTGGTAACCGTGGTTCTGAACCCACGAGACAGGCGTCGCCTAGTGTGGTGGTGGTCATAAGCAATGTATTTCGAAATATACAATTATGATAGGTAAGATAAACAATTTTTATTTATTATTTATTTAGTTACAATTAAATCATTACACAAATATACATTTTGACGAATACAAATAGGAAACATAACGAAAAAATATTACATAAAAAAACGAATGTTATCTAATTTTAAAAGTTTTAAAACGCATCACTAAAATATTTTTTCTTTTGCGTACATTACCGAAATTTTATTTTATTGAGCATTTTTAAAATCGTAATTGTGTCACAAAATATTTTTATGCAAAGGTCTTTTCTGCTATCGTACAAATTTTGCTAGGTACAAAAATAAATTTTCCTACGAAGTGGCGAAATTTTGAGAAATGCCTTATTTAAAATAACTTTGTTATCTGGTCCGGTGAATCTAATGTTTTTATACATTAGGAACTACGTAGATTTATGTTTGTCCACGCTATTCGATGCCACAGCTCCCTGCCGGGGTACTTCATTATCCTCCGAGGCGACTTTCTTTTTTTGTGACCTGAAATAATTTTATTTTACAACTCATGAAGATGTGGAATAAATATCGTTACTACTTTAGAAAAACTCGTATCTGATATTTCGAGATGTATGTGTTTGGACTTTATTATCTTTACGTTTAAGATTAAAATTGTACGTCACGAAATATGAGATACGATGTTTTTTCAAAGTTATGACGATATATGGTGGTGAAATTATCTTTAATGAAAAATAGCTTTATTACTATATTTTGTTTTAGCACATTTCGCTTAAACATCTTGATCATTATTGTTGATGTAGTAGTCATTTTTAAAATCGGGGACTACTATAATATCAACAATATGATTACGATATAGAAGCAAGATAGGTTAGAACAAAGTAAAAAAGTCGTTTTGAAACACATCAGGCTTTTTTTTTCAATTTTAAGCGTAGTTTTTGGCACCTTTCAAAGATTTTACAGCCATTTTGCCATTTTGGCAAACCTGGAAGCTTAAGTATTTACAATTTTATTACAGGATTCAGTTTTGCCGTCTGTTGGCCAGTTTGTATTTCAGTCGTAGGCCAAATAAGTGTCCTTCAATTTTGATAACGACTTCCCTTGAAATGAAAATATTTTAATAAAAGAAAAAAAAATACTCATGAAATCGATAGACGCACCTTTTTGGACCTTTTTGCTTTATGATTTAGGCAAACCTTTTTGCCTTTCTGTACAGTTGTTTAAATGCGTGATTCAGTAAGGTACAATACAAACTTCGTTTTATTTCAAGAGCAGAAAAAAGATACAATTTGCTGCTTTAGTAACTAAGTATGCCTTTTATTTATTATATATTTGTTACTTAAACTTAGGAATAGTTTAAAGACCTCTTGGTAGATGTAAACCTAAAAATATCCTACTTAACATTATTAACCCATTGGTGCCGTTTGGCACCCAACGTCGTAATTAGAAGTTGTTTTATTGTTCTTTACATTAAAATAATCAAACAATTCAGCTTATAACGAGTTAAATTATAATTCGATGTTTGTCTCTACTAACTGTCTCTAATAACGCATAAGCTGACCCGATTTGAAGAAATTTGAAACAAAGGTAGTTCATGTGCTGAGTTTGAAGATAATATTATTTTTTCTTCAGGCAACATTGATAGTGTTCGTGGTTATACAGGGTGATTGCGGGTCGTTTAGCAACAAAGCAAACAAAAACTCAGTACGCCATTAGGAACATAACGTCATAGATTTAAACGCGTTTAGACAATTACTTTAATTTTTATTCAAATAAAAATTAAATGAAATCTTTTTATTTAGGATCATTGCCACCCTACATACTAGATTTCTTACTCGTCTCATCGATTGATTTTCAAATTGGTATAGGGGAGAGTGGGTAACAGTGGATCACGGGTCACAGTGGATTATTCGCTATAATTCTTAAGTGTGATGCTTCACGCACACAAGCAAAAGCGTGGCTACTGCTCGTCGATACCTCCCTCTCACGCGCCAGTCGCCCCCGCGCTCGCCGAGCGGAATCACGTGCTGTCACACGCAGGCCATTAGGTAAGTATGAAAGTATTTTTTTACGTTATTTAGAAATTTGTCGTATTCCCAGCCCTTTAATAAATATAAATGGTAGTTGTAAGTTTTGAACTTGTTATTTGTTAAATCCGTTGTGGGTAATGTAATTTTGGCTTGGGTATAAGTAGTTATTTTTTGAATATTTTTTTTCTGTCGTAACGGCCTATGGGTCACAGTGAATAATTTTCATTTGGGTCACAGTGGACTGAGGAGTAAATATATTTGTGTTTAATAGTTGAGTTAGCATCAACAATGTTCTTATTAAAATGTTTGTTAATGATTACTTAAGAAGTAAATATGTTTATTTGAATAGAGAAGAGAGCTTTATGGAAATTAAAAGAGAAAAACTGTTGTTTATTTATACAAAATGTTGATTAGTTTAGGTCTCTTTATACCTGCATAATTTGTAAGACTTTTGTTAATTTTTTATAAGACTGATAGAAGGCTGTCTTAGAATATAAATAAATAAATAATTATGTAGAAAAGTAGTATTTTATTGAACTTTTTTTTAATAGATCCAGTGTGACCCATCCACGGGTCACAGTGAATCATTTTCCATTTTTTTTAAAACTTGTTATAACTTGTAAGTTTGTGCCGTTTTTGCCAATAATTGCACTTGTTTTTGTAGATTAAGGACGTATCTTGTGGTTAATTATCATAGATTAATTATTTAGGCATAAACTTAAGATTTGTGGAGCTTAAAAAAAAAAGTGATACACTGTTACCCACTCTCCCCTAAACATGAAAATGTATTATTTGATGACCATATTTTTAATATACAGGGTGTTAGGTAGAGCGTTGTCAAAAAGAAATAGGCGAGTAGAAGAGACCATTAGCTATCCATTTCAGGTACTTTAACCCTTAATTTGTCTAAGGGCTATTTAATACCGTTTTTTTTATAATTTTATTACAAGACACCGAAATTCGACCTTTAAACCCCGAAAAAAAAAGAACTACTTGGTGTATTGACAAAATTTTAATTTTGATAGATTGTTAAATGTTGTGGTGTTCAAATAAAACTGTTACTGGAAGCGTAAAGCTACTTTAAAAAATAATGGGGGCTCCCAAAGTTTCAGAAACCGATAAAGAAATCTTTCAACTTCAACTTTACAATGAAATTAAAAAAAAACCAATGTGATTACAATTCTTTCAATTTCCTAAAAACATCTCCTGTTCACGCCAATTCTAATGGTATGCCACATGCATAACAAAACTCTTAATAATTCGAGTTATTTGCTAATAACTTGTTGAATGTGGCGAATTCGATGTTTGAGAAAATTTACTTCTCTGTTCATTTACCACGTCTTACGCAGTTAGATAGTGTTTTCTCTCTCTAACATCCTTCTAACATATGGAAGATAAGGTTAGGTTAGGTTAAGTTAGGTTAGTAATTTATTTAAATTTTATTAGGAAAAATCTCAGAATCCCCAAAATGGTAACTTTTCTAATTCATAGTCACAACACAAAAAAATATTTTTTTTTACAACAATTGCTCAAATTGATGACCATTTTCACCAATACAGGCACGATATCTCTTCCGTATTTCGACTGTCGTCGTTTTTAGTTGCATTTCTTCTTTCATCACTTGAAAAGCATGTTCAATTTTCTCAATTAAATGATCTCGGCTTCTGACTTCGGTGGCATAAAACAAATTCTTTGCATGTCCCCAGACATAAAAATCAAGCGGTGTGAGGTCTGGGGACCGTGCGGGCCATGGGATGGGTCCACCTCGTCCGATCCAGGAGTTTGGGAACACATTGTCTAGGTGCTCTCTCACCGACAATCTCCAATGTGCTGGGCACCCGTCTTGTTGGAAAACAATCGGTCGGTTTTCCTCAAATATCGGTAAATGTGCGACTAATCTTGGCAGATCATTCTGCAGGAATTCTAGATAATTGTCCCCGTTCAGGTTGTCTGGCAAATAATGTGGCCCTATCAAATTGTTTCCAATAACTCCGGCCCACACGTTGACGCTAAAACGTCGTTGAAAACATCTCGCTCTTTTGGGGTGTGGGTTTTGTCCTTTTGGAGCCCATTCATGCAAATTGTGAAGATTTAAAATCCCCTCCTTAGTAAATTTGGACTCGTCGGTCCATAAAATGCTTTTTAAAAAAAAAACATCGTCCACATCCGTGAGCAGTAACAAACGGCAAAACTCGACTCGTCTGTTATAATCATTATCCTCCAAGCCTAAAACAAATCAACTAAAAAATAAGAATTTATGATCTGACAGTTGGTACTTCAAAACCTACATAGGCCGGCCACGGACACGCGTAAAACATTTAAAAATGCAAAACATGACCACTACTGACAATAAATAAAAAAAACAATCACTTTATCTTGAACAACTTGTAAATACCTTGCACAGGAGTGTAATGGAAAGCGTGTTTTCCATCAGCCCGTAGCACTGACCATACCTTCCATGTGCTCAAGTCAAGCATTTCAGCAGCGACTCTTATGCTTATGGTGGGATTCTGGTCGAAAAGGTCCAACACCCTTTCATCGTCGGCAGCATTTGGTTGATGAGCGTTTACTCGAGGCTCTTGAAACTGCAAATTCCCGGTTTCCCGTAGCCGTCGGTACGTATTAGAGAACGTGCGGCGGTCAGGCACACGCCTGTCAGGATAGCGTTCTTGATAAATCCTTTGGGCATGGCTTGCGTTTGATTCAGCTCTTCCATAGGCTAGTAACATGTCGGCATACTCCTCGGAGGAGTAAGCCGCCATTGTAACAATTAAATTAAAATAAACTTAACGAAAATACTAACACAACTCAACGATAATGAGGTAACAATAAAGATGGGGTTAAAAATCACCGACATGTCAAAAGCTGTCAAATACCGGCCATTAATTACTGAACTTTATGTAGGTAGTATAGAGGAGGTTTTAATCTAGGTACCCTCTATGGCAATACGAGAAAGAATAAGTGTAAGACGTGGTAAATGAACAGAGAAGTAAATTTTCTCAAACATCGAATTCGCCACATTCAACAAGTTATTAGCAAATATCTCGAATTATTAAGAGTTTTGTTATGCATGTGGCATACCATTAGAATTGGCGTGAACAGGAGATGTTTTTAGGAAATTGAAAGAATTGTAATCACTTTGGTTTTTTTTTAATTTCATTGTAAAGTTGAAGTTGAAAGATTTCTTTATCGGTTTCTGAAACTTTGGGAGCCCCCATTATTTTTTAAAGTAGCTTTACGCTTCCAGTAACAGTTTTATTTGAACACCACAACATTTAACAATCTATCAAAATTAAAATTTTGTCAATACACCAAGTAGTTCCTTTTTTTTCGGGGTTTAAAGGTCGAATTTCGGTGTCTTGTAATAAAATTATAAAAAAAACGGTATTAAATAGCCCTTAGACAAATTAAGGGTTAAAGTACCTGAAATGGATAGCTAATGGTCTCTTCTACTCGCCTGTTTATTTTTGACAACGCTCTACCTAACACCCTGTATATAATATATTTAATATTAATTAGGGAAACATAATATTATTTAAATAAAATGCTAAACTATAATTGTTTCAACACCACTTTACTAATGGTATCTGAATCATTTACTGAGTTGAAAAAATAAGTTAGGATCACGACCCCGCAGTCACCCTGTAATGTTGAGCTGGTCTGCGTAAGCAAATACCAAAAGATATAATTTTGATTTGACTTGATTATAAATGCTTACTTGGTATCGAGGTATCGGTTCGTGAAGTTGTTGAGAGGCGCCTCGACGAGGAGCCACACCATCAAACTCAGCACGAGACACGTGACCACTAGCCCACCCGCCTCTATCAACTGAGAAACCAAAGGTGACATATTTAAATCATATAATACCTAATATCTTAAATAATCTTATCTTACTATAAAACTTTTTAACACGTTCACGGATACAGCACCATCCTCGAAATTGCGTGATATGGCACAAATAAATTTAATACAAAATTTTCTACGGCCATAGACGAACTGCCACATTTAACGTTTGTCAAACATTGTGCCACTGACGGAAAATATCTTAAAAAATATCTGAAAAAATCTTACCTAATGTGGCAGCTCGTCCACACCCGTTACGTCCACAGCCGTGATGTGCCACAACACGCATCGTTCCCGTTAAAGAGTAGTGCATGAGGTTGAGGTTGCCCTCGAGCTTTTTTACTATGACACTAGCGGCTTGTGTTTAAACCAAAAACGGCACAGAGTCCGCGCTTCCTATAAATGCCATGGGAAATAGCCGGCCGTGGACGGAGTTCCGTTTCTGGTGAGATTAAACACACCGGCCACAGCCGTAGTGCCATATCACGAGGGTTTCAGTTTACGTCTCTCGACGTACTGTCCGTGAACGTGTTAATGTTTCACTATTCTATACTAGGCAGTGCAAAACCATATCGTCTTTGAACTGTTATGCTATTGAATTTAACTAGGCCACTATTACTGTCAACTAAATAAAACCAAAAGCTCAAGGTCACTCAGAGGGCCACAGAGAGGGCTATGCTCAGGGTTTCTCTGCGTGATAGAATCAGAAATGATGATATCCGCAGGAGAACTAAGGTTGCCGACATAGCCCGAAGAATAGCTAAACTGAAGTGGCAGTGGGCGGGGCACATCGCACGCAGGACTGATGGCCGATGGGGTCAGGAGGTTCTTGAGTGGCGTCCGCGGACCGGGAGACGAGCTGTAGGTAGGCCTCCAACAAGATGTAGTGACGACCTTGTAAGGATCGCGGGAAAGCGGTGGATGCGAAAAGCACAAGACCGGTCTGAGTGGAGCGCCTTGGGGGAGGCCTATGTCCAGCAGTGGACGTCTTTCGGCTGACATGATGATGATGAAATAAAACCTTTGCAAACGTTGACAGTACGATAGAATGCGTAAGTGGATATGGTGTTGTAATTAACTCGGCCGCAATAATTATTTTATTTTAGTACATTGTGTATTAAGGTCGGTAAGTAAGGAATTACGATCGAGGCTCTAGTAGAAATTCTAGGAGTCGAGGTTCGTAATTCCCGTACCGCCCGTGAAACATACAATGATTTTCATCACATTTGCGAGTAAATAAATACACAAGTCAGCACAACTATTATTACGAATTACTTGAACTTTTTTTAATCGGATGGCTGGCGGACTCCACAGAATATACAAATATTTCGTTCAGAAACGTTAAGGGCAAATACTTACGTAGTTATACATACAGCCCTGAAGGAGTGTAAAAAAAAACGATGTTTTGATACAGAAAACTATTAAAATCGGTTATTAAGAACATTAATTGAGTATTTAAGTAACATGTAGCGAGATTGCAATGAAATTCCTGTTAAAATAACATTTTAAGACAATTTTTCAATTGCGTGTAAACTCTTTGCTTGAACTTGCATGACCTGTGTGCTGTGCCATAAATAAATAAAAAATTACTTACCGACCTTGGGTTTCATGGTAAAAAGAAAGGTCGAGGGTTTTATATGGGGCATTGCGGCCAAGTTAACATGTATGTTTAGATACTGTTTACGTGCAAGTGTGATGAAAATACATACATACATACCTTTACGCCTGTAATCCCAGAGTGGGGTAGGCAGAGCTACAGAATTACCGACAACTTTAAAAACTTGTTGATAATTCAGTAACCACATTTTGCACAATTAGGCTAAGATGTTTACCAGCGTATTAGTGACAGGTTGCAAGCCCGTCGCCTAATAGTACTACAAGCCTTTATTCCCTTAGTCGCCTCTTACGACATCCACGGGAAGACATGGAGTGGCACAATTCTAACCCGGCAACCACACGAGCAATATATATATTATATTATTTATTTATTTATTTAATGGCATAGGAAGGCAATCGAGCACACAGGCCACCTGATGGTAAGTGGAAACTGTGACCCATAGACATTCGCATTCACAAGACTGCAAATGCACTGCCAACCCTGAGGACTAAGATGGAATGCCTCTATGCTAGTCATTTCACCGGCTGTCTTATCCCCAAACCGGAACACAACAATGCGAACACTGCTGCTTGGCGGTAGGTTAATGGATAAGATGGTGGTACCAACCCGGACGGACCCTGCACAAGGTCCTCCCACAAGGAAAGACAAGTAAGGAAGGTGACATATTTATAATAATATCTTAAATAATCTTACTACCTATAAAACTTTTTAATGTTTCACTTTGAGCTGACCCGACGCTGGGCCTCTATTCTAAGCGGTACAAAACTATATATCGTCTTTGTACGCCATTACTAGGCATCGGAGTTTTTGTCGCACGGTAAGACTAATAGCAAGCTATGGAGTCGTCATTTGCCATAAATCTAAACTCTTATTCATATTCATACTCATTTATTTAATTTATCTTAAAATGCCTCTATAGCGGTTGGTCGTGTATAATTTATCTAGGCCAAGTTATATAAATAAAAAAATCTATTAGATTATAAATTCATAACTTGAACTATTTTAACATACAATTTGCCACTAGTTTGGACTAAAACATTCCCCTCTGTCGTGTTTTAATGTATCTTTTGTTTGTTTATAAAATTTCGTAATTTAATCAGTATAAAAACGATAATTATTTTTTATTGTAATATTTATTTTCCAAATATAACATTAAATAATCGTTTCTTAACTCGTCAACGTTGTTGTGCTTGATTATTAAAAAAAAACGGAATAAATGAGTATGAATATGAATAAGAGTTTAGATTTATGGCAAATGACGACTCCATAGCTTGCCATTAGTCTTGCCGTGCGACAAAAACTCCGATGCCTAGCCATTACTGTCAAGTAAATAAGAGCTATCAAAATGTTGACAAAACGATAATATGTCAAAGACGATACGGTTTTTACTGCCAAGTATCTCGGCTCTGATCTGGTGCAAAAATAAAGTGTAAAAATAAGATAATCGAAATCAATACAACAGAGGAAAATTATTTCTCTTACGCTGTCAAAAAAGTGGAAAGTAAAGTGACTCCGCAGTGACACAGTGCTGCGGTACAGTATCAGCAAGTGAGTCAAGTAGACCCCGTACGAGAGGCGGCTGAGCGGCGCAAACGGCTTCCAGCTCAGGAACGAGTTGATCAGAGCTGGAAAATAAAGTTAGTGAAGTTGTTATCGCAAAAATCAGTAGTAATAACGAAGCTTTCATGTACGCCTACGACGCTAGCGGTCCCGAGTTCGATACCCGGTTTGGACAAATATATACAGGGCGTCCCACGGCTATGCCACATGGAAGGAAAGTACCTTGAATATTGTAGATGGAACATTTTACTGAAAGAAAACATTATTTGAATTTAAAAAAAAAATTAAACTGCATTCATAGATATTTCAATAATTACATGGTTGAACCGGGAATCGAACCCGTTACACGAGAAAAATAATTACCCTGTAGCTATATCATACCGATCGAAAGGCTTCATCATAAGGATTATTATTTGCTAAATAACATAGTGTCAAAAATAAAAGGAAGACCATGAATTTTAACATTTTTAATACAAAATTAATCAATTTATCAAATGCTCAAAACGAGTCCCTTCCTGTTGAATACAAAGTCGCACTCTTTTGATTATTTCGCACACAAAAATAAAACACAAATGTTAAAATTCATGGTCTTCCTTTTATTTTTGACACTATGTTATTTAGCAAAAAATTATCCTTATGATGAAGCCTTTCGATCGGTATGATAAAATTACTGGGTAATTATTTTTCTCGTGTAACGGGTTCGATTCCCGGTTCAAGCATGTAATTATTTAAAAATCTATAAATGCAGTTTAAATTGTTTTTTAAATTCAAATAATGTCTTCTTTCAGTAAAATGTTCCATCTCCAATATTTAAGGTACTTTTCTTCCATGTGGCATAGCCGTGGGACGCCCTGTATATATATTTTTTTTTATGGCATAGAGAAGACAAACGAGCACACAGGCCACCTGATGGTAAGTGGAAACTGTGACCCATAGACATTCGCATTCACAAGACTGCAATGCAATCCTAAGACTGCAAATGCGTTGCCAACCCTGAGGACTAAGATGGAATGCCTCTATGCTAGTCATTTCACCGGCTGTCTTATCCCCAAACCGGAACACAACAATGCGAACACTGCTCTTTGGCGGTAGGTTAATGGATAAGATGGTGGTAGCGATCCAGACTGACCCTGCACAAGGTCCTACCACCCGCTAATTTTGTGATGAGCGCGAGTATTTGTTCCAGAGTCTTGGGTGTTTTCTACGTATTTAAGTATGTATTTATCTATGAACGTAAGTTTATCGTTGCTTAGTACCCTTAGTACAAGCCTAGAGCTTAGTTTGGGGCTAGGTCTTTTTGTGTGAGATTGTCCCCTGATATTTATTTATTTATTTATTTAAATCTTGAAAATACATAGGTGGAGGTTAAAGAAGACTTTGTTATTAATATTTATGGTATTCGCTTCATACATACATACATACATAAACTCACGCCTTCATTCCCAAAGTGGGGTAGGCAGAGCTACAGAATTACCAACAACTTTTAAAACTTGTTGTTAGTTCCGTAACCACACTTTGTATTCGCTTCAATCCTAATAAATCACATCAAAACGTATGTATTCTATAACCGTGCTTATATCACACATCGTTAGATCTTAAACAGTAGTGAAAATATAATTAAAATAAACAAAAAGCAAGCTTTATAAAACGTGATGGTTGCTAACCAACTTAAAATCGTTATATTTTCTAAATGATCATTCAAAATGAAATTCTAAAAGAAAACCTAAAGAAGGCGTCTGCATGCCGCCATATTGAATTTTGATAATTTCCATACCTTTAGTGACACGCACAAGATTAAAAAAATCCAATTGACATAAGAATCATCAATATCGCTCTACGCGTTTAGTTTTTAGAGCGCGGCAAAGGTACAAAGATACAATACAAACATTATGCAGGGTGACATTACCCTACTCCCTTGGCAGTCGGGTAAAAATTGTCCCAATGCAATTAAAAATAGTAGATAAAAGTCATCACCAGTTATTCAGTGGTTTTATACACAGGTAATGGTCGTTAGCGCGACATGAAATTCACCAATAGCATCTAATTGGAATCGTCCATATTGTTACAATTACTCTAATTAAAAAACCATTCCGAGGAATAGGGTTTTAAAGCGGCTCTGCATTATTAAGTTTTTGAAATACGAGTATTTATCTACATCGGATATTTCGACAAAAGTGTATTTAACCTTTGTTGACTTACGTTTTCCGCGTGAAGCCCTCCTAGGTGTATCTTACGGGTCAGGCGAAAACCGCTTGAAAATAGTATGTTTTATTATAAAATTACAACCATTTTTTATCATTGGATATCCTTTAGTAGTTTTAATTTATTAGAAAATGCCAACCCAAATTTAAAATAATCCTGTCATCTATCAAATGTCTACTAAATAAATAAAGATATTACAACACAACTATTGTCGGGTCAAATTCAAAATTAATGAAATAGGTCTCTTAAAATTACTTATTCTTTCGAATTAGAATGTAAAAAGCGTGACTTATTTTTTTTTGTCTATCCCAATTGTCAGCGCGGTTGTTTTTTGCCTTTTACCCTTAAGAGGCCGTACACGAAATTTTGCCGATATCGCTGATTTACGTGATTTTCCAGACGTGATTTTACAGTTGAAATACTGTATTTCTACAAGTTTTAATACACAACACGAAAGATAAATTCTAATTTTATCGAATGTATGAGCTACTTTTCTGTTTTTATTATTTTATTTTGATTAATCGACCTGACACTGGCGACTGTTATGTGAATTTTGCTGGAAGAGGTTTAGAATGTCACATATTCATGTACCGTTTTGACGTCTAAACGGTATGAAAAATTTACAATGTATTGCTGTAAAAGTCGTCTAAAGAATGTATGAATTACTTTTTACCACTTACAAATAAATTTTTCAAGTAAAAAAATAAATAAACTTGGTAAGAAAACGGGCAAAAAATATTTTTTATTTCGGCTACTCTGAACTCTCGTTTATAAAATTAAAACAATAGAAATAAACTTTAGTTCATAATCATTCTTCGTCCTCAGGGTTGGCAGCGCATTTGCAGTCTTAGGATTGCGGTCTTGTGAATGCGAATGTCTATGGGTCACAGTTTCCACTTACCATCAGGTGGCCTGTGTGCTCGTTTGCCTTCCTATGATATAAAAAAAAAAAAAAAAAAAAACCACTACCTAAAAAAAATATCCAAAAAGTTTAAAAGAATTGCCAATAAATAATGTTTTAAAACAACCCAAATCTCGCATTTTGATACTCTACAAAAATAAAAAAGTGGCTCATTTATTCGTAGCTCATTTATTCGATCATAACTTAAATGATATTTAATGTTGAGCATTAAAACTTATAGAAAAGCAGTATTTTAACTGTTAAATCACAAAAATAAGCAAAACGGTCAAAAAATCGTGTACGGCCTCTTAACTACCTGTTCAGTTCAAGTTATAACCGTGATAACTTCTTCGCATTCTTAAAACTACCAAAATAACAGAATACTTACGAACATCGATGCTGCTGCTTCAACGGTTCGGTCATTTGGAAAGGATGGATGAAAGAGATATACAGATCGAAAGTGAGTGGAAGGGTCGGAAGGGGCCGCCCTAGGCGTACTTTTTCGAATCAAATCGGAGAAATACTGGAAAAGGGCCGAATCTTAAGTACCCGAAACCGACGTGCGTGCATGACTCGATGTATGAATGTTGAAGAAGCGAAAGAAATTTGTCAAGATCGTAGCAAGTGGAAAGAAGTGGTATCTGCCTACCCCTCTGGGAAACAGGCGTGATTTAATGTAATGTAATGTACTTACGAACATCTCCATATGTGCAGCAAACTACAATACCAAGGACAGCCACTGCGAAGGTGGCTCTGTTAAAGACCATGAAGATGCAAGCCAGGAAGCCGTGGATGCCGTTCATGTAACAAAGGTACCCTGCTCCAAGAACCGCTCCCATCAGGATGAGGGATGCTTGGGCTCCCAAAAATGAGGTTGTCTGAAATAGAAGTCAATCAAATCAAATAAAGACCTAGATTCGTTTTATCTTACAAAAACTAGGTACCCATCAGGTACACCTTAACTCTGTGGTATTTATTGTAAAATTACCTCAACTTTCTGTAGAACTCTTTCATTCCTGCCTGGAATTGGTAGATATTTTGGCGTTACCTAAGTTTTTTTTTTTTTTTTTTTTAACTAGCTTCTACCCGTGACTTTGTCCACGTAGTTTCCGATTATCGTTATGCCCCGGGATGAAACGTAATGTTAATCCGGAGTGTCCATACAGCGCGTACTGCCCACCTATGTACTATCAGCCCATTGGAACCTTGACCCACCATAGAACTATGTCACAGTGACGTGATGATTAAAGTGGTAATTCCCATTCACAAGATTCATAGACATTCCCATTCACAAGACTGCAAATGCACTGCCAACCCTGAGGACTAAGATGGAATGCCTCTATGCTAGTCATTTCACCGGCTGTCTTATCCCCGAACCGGAACACAACAATGCGAACACTGCTATTTGGCGGTAGGTTAATGGATAAGATGGTGGTACCAACCCGGACGGACCCTGCACAAGGTCCTCCCACAAGTAAAATACCAATAATATTAAATAAGATACCAATGTGTGGTATATTAAAACCTAGGTTTCTGTGTCACCATTAAAAACAAGGTATTTTTTATTATGTAACTCCCGAATGCACGCACGTTTCGGGTACTTAAGATTCGGCCTTTTTCCAGCATTTCTCCGATTTGATTCGAAAAAGTACGCCAAGGGCGGCCCCTTCCGACCCTTCTACTCACTTTCGATCTGCATATGTCTTCCGTCAGTCTTCTTTCTTCCATGTTTAAATGTGGAAGAAGCGAAATAAATTTGTCAAGATCGTAGCAAGTGGAAAGAGGTGGTCTCAACCTACCCCTCTGAGAAACAGGCGTGATTTAATGTATGTACGTATATATGTAACTCCTGGGGTGTTTAGAGTATCGCCTCCTAGTGTGGGTAGATGATAGGAAACCGCGAGGACCTAAAAACCCAAACGGAATACTACCAACTACCACGGCACACCCCGGGCAACATTGCTGGTAGACTGGTTGGAGCCCACTGCGCCCTCTCTCTACCAGCAATGGCTGAGATCTCTCGGCTCCATCGGGTTTGTAGGCGACCCGATGGACTACACAGCCTACCTGCGGCAGTCCACCGCAGTTGAGCGCCGCACGCGAGGATGCAGGAGTCCTGGGGGGTTGAGTCGAACGGAGTCGGGATAGTACTACCGGGAGACAACACGCCCTCTTTGGTCCGAATTTCTGGCAAAACGGTAGCCTTGTACGCTAGCCACTGCAAGGTATTGGACGCGCGCCCGTACGGTAGAGGTGGGTACGGTTCGCAGGCGAGATGTGTGGGGGCTCTCTGGGAGGGCGGGGTGTCGGCCATGCTGACGGGGCAAGGGCGTGTGGAACAACTGGGGGGATCCGGATCGATCCACCCAGCCACACTGTCTGCAGCTCCCGATGTCGCGCATTGATACCCAACTCTGCACATCTATACCTCACAAGTAATCCTGGTGTTCCGTTTAAGACATCCCCGGTGCGGGCTCCGTGGAGGGTGGGAAACTTGTGAGGTGAAAAGAACAACAACGGAATATGGACAAACCAAGATCCGAAATACCGAGAATGCCGGAGGGGAAACCCAAAGGCGCTCTACAAGAGAGCGGTGCTCCCACGGGCCTGCCAGTCTCTCCACACACAACAGGTGCGGGTAGTAGTGGCCAAGGGCCACACCACACACAGGCATCACACAGAGGTGGCGGCAGGTCGCAAGGCCCGCCAGCTACCCACACACACCAAACACAACGGAAGGGAAGTGGCACGAAAGTGACGCCGCCTTCCTTCACACGTGGCTTCGAGGCATCGACATCGACCTCGAAAGCCACAAGAACACACCCACGCGGGGGCGGTGCTACGGCACTGCCACACACTCACAAACAGTCTGCGAGGGGCGGGAAGTCTGCTGGGAAACCGGCGGGCTCAAAACCCCGAACGTGGACACAACGCACCCAACCCAGGCCACTACACAAAGCCAGCCCGGAGATCGTCCCGCCTGCACCTGCGGAGAAATCTGCAGACGCGGGGCAGACACCGACGCTGCTACCTACGCCTACAACAGCTTCCCAGCTGGACGCCAGCTGGAAACTTCCCGTGTTAACCACGTGGGGAAGAAGGGAGGAAACCGCCAAGCGGGACGCCCCAGTACCCAGTGTGACCGAACTCGGGAAGAGGAAGCACAGAAACCAGAAGCAGCGCCGCAAGTACCGTAGGTTACTGGCGGAACAAGCTGCTGCTCCGGTGCCTGACCAACAACCAGGTGCTCCCGGGACGGAGACGGTGCGAGGCGCTGCCGGTGACCCCGGTCACCCGGCAACAAGCCGTGCCGCTCCGAAAGGGAAAGGAGTTTTCAACAAGGCCTCGGAGGGAGGCCCCCCGGTGGCTCGGGCCACTGCTAAGAGGGTGCGTCTGGACGAGACTCTGTCTCCTAGAGGCGAACCCAAAAAGCAGAGGATCGAGCCACCGCCGGGTACCCCGCGAGTAGCGTACGCGGACGCAGCGAAGGCGGACCTGATGGTTGCTGTCACATCAGCAAGCACAGGTCACCTGTCGGCTGAACTCGCTGACGAGGCCCTTAACCTCATCCAAGCCCGCGTGATGAGTGAAGCAGTCCAAAACCTGCAGAGCAGGGGCGGACCACAGTTCCAGGGAAAGCCGTTACACGTTAACGGCACCCTGAGGCTGTGGTGCGGGGACCAAGCAGCGGTGGTCTGGCTGAGGGAGTGTGTGGCCGCCATCACCCTCTCCTCGGGCGACCAGCTGGTGGTAAAGCGCCAGAACGAGATACCGCGCAGAATACGCTGCGGCATTCTGCTCCCAGGTGTTTACGACGACTTCGGCGTGGTGGCGCATTCGCTCCGCTACCAGAACACCTGGGTGCAGATGGACCGGTGGCTTCTCCACAGTGCTGACAGGCAGGGTAAGGAAACCTTTGCAATAGTCAGCATACCCGAAACGGAGGTGCAGGCCATCCTGGACAGAGGACGCCGGCTCACATTTTTGTGTGGGTCGGTGTACCTCAAATTCCAGGGGCCTCGGGGGAAGTTCGTGGAGACTCCACCCCACAACACCAACGACACAGCTGACACACAGCACACACCGAAACCGATGGACACGGCCACGGCGACCGGCGCGACCGACGACGTAGTCGAAGTTGCATCCGGGTCGCAATCCCCGACGCAAGACGCCCCCTGCCCCGAGCACGACGAGGAAGAGCTCCTCCGTGACCCGGTGGAAAGCGGGGAGGATTGCGCACAGGGGATTGGCAAGCTGGCCATCGGCGAGGATGACGGCGGGGAGGGGTCATCGGGGCTTCGCAAAGATGACGGAACCCCCTTCTCCCGGCTGTAACATCCTCCAAGCAAACCTCCACCACAGCGAAACCGCAACGGCTCAGGTCCGGAAGTGGCTGGAGGTCCACAACACCGCCGTGGTCCTGATTCAGGAGCCGTGGATCAGGAAGGGGGTCATATGCGGGCTCCGGAACATCGGAGGTAAGCTCACAGTACACACGGGACCGGACAACCCCCGGACGTGCATTTACACCACTAGAAATATACATGCCGAACCCTTAACCAGTTTCTGCTCTAGAGACCTGTGTGCCATCAAGGTGCGAGGGGTGCAAAACTCCAGCCTACCGGAGGTGGTCCTGGCTTCCATCTACATGCCAGAGGCAGAAGACCCACCGCCACACGAAATGACGAGGCTGGTGACCTACTGCGAGGAGCATAAGCTGCAACTGATTGTGGCCACGGACTCCAACGCACACCATCCCCTCTGGGGCATGAAAACCGCTAACAACAGAGGTAAGCTTCTTCTAGAATACCTGATGTCAACTAATCTTAACATCCTTAATACAGGCTCTGAACCCACATTCGTAAACAAACGAAGCAGCACAATCATTGACTTGACCCTAGCAACTGAAGAAACCACACAATACATCATGAACTGGCACGTCTCAAAAGAACTGTCGTGCTCAGACCATAGATGGATACGTTTCGATATTCAGGTAAATACAATCGCAGAAACTCCTAGGCGAAACCCGCGTAGAACCAACCGCTCGCAATACGTCGAGCGGCTGGAAGATACGTTGCCGTCGGCGGCCCCACTCCGAGTCGAGGGCTGCGAAGCGATAGAAAACCAGGTAACTCTCCTAACAGAGGCCATAGTAGCAAGTTATCATCACGCCTGTCCTCTCTCTAACCCACCAGCCAACCGCATCAGCGAAGGTAAATTTTGGGGCCCTGAGCTGGAGAGGCTCAGGAAGAAGATGAGGCGACAACTGAACAGAGCAATGAACACAGGCGCAGACCACGACTGGGAAATCTACAAAGCGACCAAGTCTGGGTACAAAAGGCGCCTCAGGTACCGGAGTACGAGCTCATGGCGTAACTTCTGCAACAACATAGAAACCATGTTCACAGGCCAACAGGGTAAGGAAGGTTCTCTCGAACCAGACCACGCACACCATGGGCTCCTTACGCAAGCCAGACAACACACTCACCAGCTCGTCAGAGGAGGCAGAGCAAGTCCTCGTGGAAACGCACTTCCCTGACTGCGTGATATCACAGTCGACCAGCTGGACGAACGAAGAGGCCCTCCCTACCACGGTAGACTGGGAACAGGCCCTCAAGGTAATCCACCCTCATAAAGTGAAATGGGCTATCAACAGCTTTGACTCCTTTAAATCACCGGGTCTAGACGAAATCTTCCCAGCCCTTCTGAAGTGGGGCGGTGAGCGTCTAATCGGGACTCTTGCCGGGATTCTAACCGCTTGCCTGGCACACAGGTATGTGCCCAGACGGTGGAGGGAGGTCAAAGTAATATTCATACCAAAACCAGGTAAGAGCGACTACTCAGACCCCAGATCCTACAGACCCATCAGCCTAACCTCGTTCTTATTAAAGACCTTGGAAAGGCTATGCGACAGGAATCTCCGGGAGAACTGCCTGGTAAACATACCAATGCACCCAAACCAACATGCCTACAGCCAAGGTAAATCGACTGACTCAGCCCTACATGCAGTAGTAAGCAAGGTAGAGGAAGCCATCAAGAACAAATCAATATGCCTAGGCGTCTTCATAGATATTGAGGGAGCCTTCGACAAGACCAACTTCAACAGCATCACAACCGCACTAGTCAGACACGGGGCCAACCCGATCTTGGTCGAGTGGATAGGTAATATGCTCAGCAAAAGGGTCATCAGACTCAATACAAACAACAACCAACTAGCACTGGTGGCAAAGGGCTGTCCTCAGAGCGGCGTTCTCTCCCCGCTACTATGGAATATAGTTGTGAACGAGCTGATCGCCAAACTAAATGACAGTCACTACTACGCGGTAGGCTACGCGGACGACATAGCAATACTAACAAACGGCACAGTCACCAGCACGGTATGCGACGTCACACGCTCAGCGCTAAGCATCGTGGAACGCTGGTGCCTAACCAACGAACTATCAAACGCAACTTGGGAAACTATCAACTCCCCAAGTTGTTTGGAACAGATCTCCAGCTATCAAATGAGGTAAAGTATTGTAATACAACAAGGTTGTAACCCTTAAAATAAACCTTATTGTATTGTTCATTGTATGCAATGTCTCATTTGCTTTTAATTATTCAATTTGAAAAGCAAATGGTTCGATAGAACAGCGACTGTTTATTTTGTATAATTTTTGGGAGTCGCATGTTACCTGGCGCCGAGTGCGCACGGCTATGTATTATTAAAGATAACGGAAAACAGAATAAACGTATACCTATAACTAGCTAAGCAAGATCTTTTTATTTACAGATACAACCCCCAAATCTTGTATCTATCCCCGTCGCCAGTGAACCGGATTGCGACGAGGTGGAGAAATAGTCCGGTTATGCAGCAGCAGGATGATGTAGATAGTTCTAGGGATGTTTTTGTACCCATTATTTCTGTACAGTTAAATAATGTTGATTGCGAGGCACTCATAGATTCAGGAGCGTCCGTCTCATGTATATCGGTATCGCGTTTGGAGACCTTGAAATATATATCCTACGTAGAGTCTCCTCAGGTACCGTTGAGAGCTGTAGGTGGCCATGCCATCAATGTGGTAGGCAGCATAGATACTAGCTTCTTAGTCAATAACGGATATTTTCGCCATAAGTTATTGGTTATTTCTGATCCCGCAGAACTTTTCATATTAGGTCAAGATTTTCTACGCGACAACAAGGCCATTATTGATTTTAAAAATGGTGAATTAATATTGAAAGAAAGGATTGCAGTACCTTTCAAGTCAATGTCAAGCCAAGATGAAAAAAAAACAAACTTCTCTATACAAACCAAGGAGTTTGTGCATGACGCTTATATGAGCAAAACTGATTATGTTTATTTTACAGATTTGGTGCAGCAGAATGAAAACTATTTGTTGAATCTTTCGGAAACAAAACCGGTTGTTTTTGACATAAACGAGAAATTGTTGGACAAGCAGAAGTCGCAACTGGATAATTTATTAAAAGGGTTCCGCAGAACGTTTTCCTTTGCAACTCAAGAATTGGGCTGTTATAGGGATTCTTTAATCGCAGTGAAAACGTCAGACGATGAACCAGTGCATAAGGCACCCTATCGAGTGTCGGAGAAGCAAAGGCGAATTATCGATGAGCAGGTGCACGAGATGCTTGAAAATGGTATCATTCAAGAATCAAGAAGCCCATATGCTGCACCGGTTGTTTTGGTGGATAAGCCAGAAGGTCCGCCAAGATTTTGCATTGATTTTAGAGCATTAAATAAAAAAATAAGAATGGATTCATACCCCATACCAAGAACAGAGGATTTATTGGGATGTTTGCAGGGGGCAAAGTATTTCGCCGACCTTGACATGAATTCTGGATATTGGCAGCTGGCGTTGGGTGAAGGCAAAGATAAGACGGCCTTCGTGACGCATTCCGGATTATTTGAATTTAATGTTTTGCCGTTTGGTCTGAAAACGAGTCAAGCAATGTTCCAACGAGTGATGGATAAGGTGCTCGCCGGAATAAAATATAAGAAGGTTATAGTTTACGTCGATAATATATTGGTATATGGAGAAACTTTTGAAGAATTTATGTCGGCTTTGGAAGACGTTTTGTCACGATTGAAATGTGCCAATTTAACCCTAAAACCATCGAAGTGCAAGTTTGGGTATCAGAAGGTGACTGTTTTGGGACATGAAGTATCCGCAATGGGAATTGGAACGGATGCTAAGAAGGTGGAAGCTATGAAGAAAATACAACCTCCAAAGAATGTAAAGGAAGTAAGATCCGTGTTGGGGCTGTATTCATATTATAGGAAGTTTATAGACAACTTCGCTGAGGTAGCGTTTCCCATAACGAATTTAACGAAGAAAAATAAGAAGTTTGTTTGGTCGAATGTGGAACAGAAAGCGTTTGAGGAATTAAGGAATAGAATATGTGAAGCTCCAGTTTTGGCATACTTCTCAGCCGATAAGGAAGTAACAACAAGATTGTATATCGATAGCTCAGACAAGGCTTTGGGAAGTTGCTTATGTCAAGGTATGGAAGAGATGAAACCTGTCGCATACGCGTCGAGGAAGTTAAGTGCGGCCGAACAAAGATATTCGGTGACTGAAAAGGAATGCCTTGGTTTGATATGGGCCCTGCAATACTTCAAGCATTATTTGTGGGGGCTTAAATTTCAAGTCGTCACAGACCATAGAGCATTAGTCTGGTTAAGGAGCAAGCGTGACATGAATGGCAGACTTGCAAGATGGGCTTTATCGGTACAGTCGTGGGATTTTGATATTGTGTACTGCTGTGGAAGAGACAACGTAGTAGCAGATTTTTTGAGCAGAAATCCCTTGATTGAGAATCCAGATGCAGAACGCATAGAGAGAGTTCCAGAACAAGAGGACGGATTTGTCTTATATGCTCTGAATAACTTAGATGTGAAAACAGCGCAGCAGTCAGATGCGTTTTGCTGTGATATTCTAAACCGGATGCGGCAAAATAATGCTCAAGTATATCAAAATTATTTTCTACAGGGAGACATATTGTATAAAAGAAGGAATATCGGTCAAGAATCAAAGGAGTTACTGGTATTGCCGAGGGAGTGCTTTGCCGATTGCATGAACGAGCTTCATGACGATCCTGTGACTGGAGGTCATTTCGGACTCTTTAAGACTTATGCGAAGTTTAATGACAGATACTTCATAGATAAAGCAGAGAAGAAAGTCAGTGATTATGTCAAGTCCTGTCATCGCTGTCAAGAGAGAAACGTAAACAAAGTAGTTGCCCCGTTGGTTTCGATTTGTGTTTCAGATTTGTATCAGAAAGTTGGAATAGATGTGCTCGGCCCGATGCAGACCTCTGATAAAAGGAATAAATATATCATCGTGGCAGTGGAATATTTATCGAAATATGCCATATGTAAAGCGGTACCCAGAGTCACGGCGGAAACAATAAATGAGTTTTTAATTACAGAAATATTGTGCCGGTTTGGAGGCGTGCAGCAGTTAATAACAGACAGGGGTTCAGTCTTCACGTCCAACACAGTTAAGGAAACGGCCCGATATTTTAATGTGACATTGTCGCACGCAACGACGTTCCATCCACAAACAATTGGATTAGTGGAACGTTTTAATAGAACACTCTTAGGTATGTTGTCAAAGTATGTTTCGGATGGTCAGCGGAACTGGTGTACTTATTTACCTTATGTGTGTTTTGCATATAATAGTGCGAAGCAATCCAGTACGGGGGTGTCGCCGTATATGGTAATCTACGGAAGAGAGCCGCAATACAGATCTGATGTGGAATTGGGAATTAATAGGATTAATGTTTCAGAAAATTTGGCGAATAAGGTGACACGGATGTCATTATTAGTGTCTAAAGTTGGCGAAAGTATCCGTGAGGCGCAACAGAAGCAAAAAGCTTATTATGATGAGAAAGCCAAAAACATAATATATAATAATGGCGACCTCGTGATGCTCTATTCCCCCAAAAGGAGGACTGGCATGAGTTTTAAGCTCTCCAAACGTTATAAGGGACCTTTCGAGGTGGTGGCCAGACTTAATAATGAGAATTATAAAATAATACAACTCAGTAGGCCCTCGAAAACCCTTATTGTTCATAGAAATAGATTAAAAATATTTTATTCTAGGTTTTGGATATAGCTTGTATAGGAAGTTTAGGTTAGATATTTTAGGAGTTAAGGTGTGAATAGTTTTTATGTACTTATTTATTTATTTTTTTGTTCTTCTGTTTTAGGAAGTTGTGGACAAGCATGAACAACCATGGAAAGAAAATTGGCAAAAGAACATGATGTGGTCATATCTCTATAGGTCCAGGGTGCCTGGGGTTGTGAGATTTCCTTTAAGCCTGTAAGGTTGGAAGAAACTTGTTTGGTTTCACCTCACATATCCCATGGCGCACGGGTACCTTCATGGCAGATGTGTCATGCATTCCATGTTAAGGCGTGTTAGTTGGGATAGTTGGATGCTTGTTCATGCTTATTAATTGCAGGATTTATAGACTGTCTGTAACTTGTTTTATTGTGTGATTTTCTTATATTTCATGAACGATGCTGAGCTGTGAAGTCAGAAGTCTGCCCAATCTAAGATTGTGCCAGGCAATTCGATGATGCTGCGATTACCTGATGGATGATCAGGAAGAAATGCAGTTCATCATCATTCAGCGAAGACGATGTGTCCATATCTCAGGCCGAGATATGTGACAGTCTTGACTGAAGCAAATTTATTTAAATGCAATGTAAATAAATTTAAGTAGCCAAAGCTTAAATAAAAAAAAAATTAGGTAGGATTAATAAAATTAATTTACAGCTACTTGAGTCCGAGAGTGACGTGACAAAGGTCAAATCGCTGACGGATGAAAGAGGACGCAGGTCCAAAATTTAGAACATTAGATTCAGCGGAAGATTCTGAGAGTGACTTGACTGGTATATGTCAAATCACCCAGATCCGCATTTTCTTAGTTTCCTTGATTAACATTGAGAATGTAAGGCAATCCCGCATCTTCAATGCAGGGATTGTCATAAGTTGGTTTGTAGGGTTAGGCAGGTAGGAATCTTTTTCGTGCCAGCCGCCCCACGTTTAGCGGGGTTTTTGGTGGGCGGAAGCTCGCTGTGAGTTCACCGATAATTGAGCAATAATTAAATTTAAACAAATGAATCTCACGGCAAGCTACTCCTAACAAAGGGGCTGGCAAATGTCCTGTAACTTTTCCCCGCTTAGGTAGGCAGTAGGGATAGGTAGGATTCATTCCTTGTTCCCAGAGGGACGAGGGATGTA
Source organism: Acleris emargana (assembly GCA_927399475.2). Classification (NCBI taxonomy): domain Eukaryota; kingdom Metazoa; phylum Arthropoda; class Insecta; order Lepidoptera; family Tortricidae; genus Acleris; species Acleris emargana. The sequence goes on from OV656858.1 coordinate 7,072,343, forward strand.
ATACAACAAGGTTGTAACCCTTAAAAGAAACCTTATTGTATTGTTCATTGTATGCAATGTCTCATTTGCTTTTAATTATTCAATTTGAAAAGCAAATGGTTCGATAGAACAGCGACTGTTTATTTTGTATAATTTTTGGGAGTCGCATGTTACCTGGCGCCGAGTGCGCACGGCTATGTATTATTAAAGATAACGGAAAACAGAATAAACGTATACCTATAACTAGCTAAGCAAGATCTTTTTATTTACAGATACAACCCCCAAATCTTGTATCTATTACAGTATCTAGGAGTCATACTTGATAGCAAGCTGAACTGGAGCAATCACCTCAACAGCAAGATGGACAAAGCAACAAACGCTTTCTGGCAGTGTCGCAGGATGGTAGGTAAAACCTGGGGACTACAACCCAAGATCATCTTGTGGCTCTACACATCAGTGATACGACCAATCATAGCCTATGGTGCGGTAGTCTGGTGGCCACGCACCAGACTGTCCACTGTGGAAGCAAAACTACAACGACTCCAGAGACTGGCTGGTATGGCGGCCACCGGATGCATGCGGACCACGCCAACAGCGTCCCTGGAAGCTCTACTCAACCTACCACCACTGCACCTCTTCATACAGCAGGAGGCGGCGGCTGCAGCGGTACGTCTTAAGAATTTGAACCTGTGGAAACCTACCAGGTTACCACACACCGAAATATTCTACGAAGCGGTTAACGAGGAGCCGCTCATAGAGGCAGCTACCGACAGAATACCAAAACAGTTCATCTTCGACAAAAAGTACAAAATACAACTGCATGAGGGTTCACTAATGTTTGACCAAAAAATTATTGACAAATGGTCATTTGACAAACAACGTTTCACCAAATGATCATTTGGCAAACGAGACATTTGACAAAAGTATCATCTTACAAAAACTCACTTAGCAATTGATCATTTAGCAATTAGTTTACCTATTTCTAGGCAGAAAAAAAAACAACCTCGAAGGCCAAGGCGGGAGCCAAGCTCCCGCCTTTGCCTTCTAACCTAACCTATCCGAGTCGGTTATGACCTGATTCGTCTTACTCGTAAAATGTAAAATTAACTGTTGATCATTTGGAAAAGTAAGTCATTTGTAAAATGACTAGTAGTAAAATGATCAATTGACTTAACATTTTTTTGCAAGACGTTGTTTGTCAAGTGTAATTTTTCCAAATGACTTTTGGTCAAACGGCAGGACACCCTGCATGAGGACCCGTGGGAGGGCCTCAACCCCAGAGAGGTAAGGGTATTCACAGACGGATCCAAGACAGAGTCAGGATCCGGAGCAGGTACTTTTTCGGAAGATCTGAACATACATATCTCAACACCATTAGGAGCCCATAGCACAGTCTTCCAGGCGGAATGCATGGGCATCATTATGGCAACAAAAGCGATCGAGCAAAGGAAGGTGAAGGATCTCCCTATCCGAATACTCTCCGACAGCCGATCAGTTCTCCAAGCCCTACAGAGCTACACTACAACGTCAGGGCTAATATACGAATGTCACAACGCCCTTTCCAAGGTATGTAACATTAACCCCATCACCCTCCAGTGGATAAAGGGACATAGCAACTCACGCGGTAACGATGCAGCTGACGTACTCGCGAGAAGGGGCTCAGAAACGGAAGCGATAGGTCCTGAACCATTTCTGCCCCTTCCGACCAGCTGGCTGCGTAACAAACTGCGCCGAATCACCAAGGTAAAGCACCAACACTACTGGAGCAACCTAAACACCTGCAGGCAAAGTAAGGAGGCCCTTCCGACGATCAATCCCGGATTGTCGCATAGACTACAAAATCTCAAAAGGGCCCAACTCCGATTACTAACTGGAGCCATAACTGGCCATGCCTTATTTAACAAACACTTGTTCACATTGGGTGTTACAGACAGCCCCCTGTGCAGAGCCTGTATGACGGCGGAGGAATCCGCAGCCCACGTCATCATGGAATGCCCAGAGGTGTCAACATACCGGGCACGTCACCTCGGAACACCGAGGTCGTTACCAGAAGCCATCGGCAACACAAAGGGTCTGCTAGGCTTCCTGGTAGAACTGGGTTGGCAGGAGTAGCACCAGCAACCCAGCACGCAAAAAAGGCGCAAATATTAAGTCGTCGAGTTGCGGAAAACAGCCCGTTGCAACCTATAACCTATAACCTATATGTAACTCCTGAATTCTGCTTTAATAATTATAGGATACATTGAAAGCAGCACTTTAGATATCTGCCAAATCGAACTCAAACTGAAACAGACTTCTTGATAAATAATGCAACATATTCAGGTGCCGACCTTACCTTAGACCAGATTTTCTTATGTTCTGTAGGCTTGTAAATCGACATGGCATACCCGACGAGCAACCCAACGATGTAAGGGCCCATTCTGTTGTGTGTCCGTATGTAACCGTAGTTGAAGTATTTGTTGCTTCTGACGTTTATCTCTGTCCTGAAAATATTAGGAGTTCTTATTATAATCACGAAAAGCGACGAAAAGCATGCTTCACACCTTCAAAAAAATTGTGACCTATTTCAAAATTTCAGCTATCAAGCTTCAAGACATAAATGTATTATTATAGAGACCTAATTATTACTGGGGCGTTGAGATGGGTCTTGTGAGCCACTTCGACCATTGCTGATCTTTTGTGGCAGCCCTTTGTTTAGAGCTCACAACAAAGGCTCGTTGTTGCGTCCAGGAATTTCCAAATGCTTTGGGCAGTGAGTTGTATCTCTTGTGGGTCAATGATACTCGTATGTCGGCCTAGGTACTTTTTACTGTTGCGTATTAGTGGCCCGCAAGAACAGAGGATGTGCATTGCTGTCTCTCTGTTTCCTGACAGAACCTGCAACTTACTTTTAAATGCCAAAAAAACCAAGTGCATAAAATTTTCTTTGTCCAACGTTAGGAGTATGAATGCGGATAGAATAAGTCTGAAGGATGAGACACTGGAATTTGAAGGTAGTACAGTATTTTTAGGTGTCACTCTAGACTCAAAACTGCAATGGAGTGCGCATATATCCACACTTGCAAGTAAACTAAGTTCAGCGGCTTATGCGGTAAAGCGAATCCGACAACTTACTGACGTCGAGACGGCGAGACTTGTGTACTATAGTTATTTCCATAGTGTTATGAGTTACGGAATTTTACTGTGGGGAAGAGCAGCTGACATCCAAACCATCTTTGTATTACAGAAGCGGGTTGTACGTGCTATTTACCAATTGGGGTCTCGTGTTTCGTTAAGGGATAAATTTAAAGAAATCAATATTCTTACAGTCGCATCTCAGTATATCTTTGAGAATATCATGTATGTACGCAAACACAAACATGAGTTTAGGCATAACCGCGACGTTCATAATTTAAATACTAGAAATAGGGATAAGCTCGCACTTCCAGGTCACCGTCTCCGTAAGGTAAGCACTTCGTTTGCGGGGAACTGTATACGTTTTTACAACAAGATACTTACCTTCTGAAATCGTCAATATGCCGTTCAATAAATTTAAGTCTCACATCAAGAGCTGCTTATTGGGTAGGGCTTATTACACTGTAAATGACTTCATTGGTGACCAAGATGTATTTTAGTAGTGTCTAGGATATTTACAATATAAAATAGCCTCTAAGCAAATTATGTATTCAAGCACTGACTCAGTCAGTCGACTGTGATTTACTATTTGTATTTAATATTTTCTACTCTTGTGTGTACAAGAAGATTTTAAATGAGAACACACTGTGATGTTTCTCGCCGGACAGCTGTTTCACACAATAATATTACTTTTGTTGTCCGGCAGCATGAGCATGTCATGCTCGCTCAAAGGTCTTTGCTTACGGCGGCGTCGTTGATCGGGTCGCCACTTTCCCGATCACATGGTTGAGAGAGGCGATGGCTGAGATACGCGTCATACTCGTGAACGGGTGCTGTTTGTGGGGTCCGGTCTGTTCACGTTTGCAAGGACTTGTTCAATTTATTATCCAAGTTATATGGTTTTTGACGTAGAGACCTTGTTGTGTTGTTCTCATAGTCATTATTTTATTTTAAGGTTTAATGACCTTACATTTGTAATAATTTTATTTTTGCTTGTTTTAAGAATTTATTGTTTATTACTTTATTACCTTGATATTACTTAATGTAACTTACTTTTAAGTATAATTATGTTTTTATGATTGAAAAAATGACCTTCTGCTGGAGTTTCTTGCGGCGCTTCTTCTCCGCAATGATGTTCTTGCCCGAAGCGCTGGTAGATTCACTGTACATTTCCGACGTGTAAAAGAGCCCGCATGTGGCCAATTTACTGAATAAATATTTTGAATTTAGTTTTTTTTTGAATTTTGAATTTTGCATGTCACGTCTTGATTCATACCCATTAGAAACAGGTGTCTATTCAGTTTGCAGTGGCCAGTTAAGATTCTAGTCACTGCGCAAGTCTTTTCTCTCTTGAGTTTTAGAATTTATTTGAAAAGCTTGCTTCTGAACCCTTTAATAAGTGATTTCGAGTGGTTTTGTTTTGTTGACTTCCACACTGCCGTGTCTGGCCGAACTCACGTATTTTTGAAAGAGCTGTTTTGAGATAAACGGGTTTGAAAGTTTTTTTTTTTTTTTTTTTATATCATAGGAAGGCAAACGAGCACACAGGCCACCTTTTAAAAGAAACGTTTCATATCTCGCAAAATTATTGAAGGATATTTTTTATTTTATTTTTCATTTGCAGTAAATATAATCCCACACGAGAAGAGATAAAAAGAAATACAACTTTGCAATCGATAATTTTATTATAGCTATTTTTAATTATGGGAGTTGTAAAATTTCATACATTGTTGGTAACGCGACCTGCTGTATCTATAAATACACGAGAGTGGCGGGTACAGGCGCTACCAAAGTGATTGCGCTTAGGAGATACCGATCTAATGTATGTGGATTTTAATGTATGGGTTCTCTGTCAGTATTTCTGTATATTTCAGTATATTTCTTTATTATACTTAATTATTTATCAGGCTTACTTGATATGCGTTCGGGGATAAAGTTATAAAGGGTTTTAGTCAAGTATGATACTTCAAACGTCACTATAAATAGTATAAATACCCTTGAAACTCCATCCGCGAAGATAATATTTAAACACGGCATAACCATAACCATAAGTATAGTTACAATTACAATTTTTATCATTCTATCCATCCATACTAATCCATACTACTGTTATAAATGTAAATGTATGTATCTGTTTGTTTGTTACCTTGTCACACTTAAACCGCTGAACCAATTTGAATGAAATTTGGCATGGAGATAGAACTTTGGAGTTTTTTTTTACGCGGACGACGTCGGGGGCAAAAGCTAGTAGTAAATATAAAAGCCTTGAGGTTATATAAAAGTACTGTTCTGTACTGTTTCCCGATAACAACTTGCACCTATTTCACGATAGCAACTTGCGGCATCACGAATCCTTAATTTGCTGTTATCTAGCACTGTATTTTGCTTCGAAAGCTCTAAAATAGCGTGTCTCCTTAAACCACTCATTTTTTTTATAATTTGTCATTAACATTAGGTTAATATCAACTATTTTTATGAATAAAAGTACGGGAGCACGTAATTAAGCGTGCCCGAGAAAGCGATTGAATGATCCCGACAGGTTCATACTAGATTGGTAACGCCGAAGTCAGGTATGAAGAGATACGGTATGCACGCGTTACTCGGCCGGTTCACTCTTGTTGCGCTGTTCTCAGGTAACTTAAGATACAGTACGGACCTGTGACCAACTATGTGAAAATACATAGTTACAGTAGTTTTCATGGTGTATTATCTTGGAAAATAATAAGAAAATTGTAAAAAAAAATATTGTAGTAGGTATACAGGGTTATTGGTTATTGTATACATTCCCGTTAAGGGGTTATAGGGGAGGTCATTTGCAGTCATTTTGACCCTATAATGCATTATGCATAAGTGAACAATTTTTGAGTTATCGCGTTTTTTTGTTTTTTTTTAAATTAGTCAGAAATTCAACTTGAAAAATTTATTACAAAAAAAGTATTAATTTAAATCGTATTTTTTTTTTGATTTACAGAAACGATTAAACACTGGTTATTTCTCAATATTAAAACAGTAAGTATCGGTCCAAATTTAAAAAAGCGAGACGGAAAACGAAATTTTTTCAATATTTTTTTGCGATCGCTTTCCACTAAAATGCCTTAAAAACAAAAAAAACGTTATAAAACTTGGCTTGTAGATTATTTTAAAAACTTAACTGTTTTCTTAGCTCTCCAAAAATGCATAACAACTAGGAACTTATTTTAAAAAAAACGGAAAAAAAATCATCACAAAGGAAGCGGGCGGAAATTCGTATCCGAACTAAAGTCTAAACCAAAGTCAGAAATGCAACTTCAAAAATTAAAATTAAAAAAAAATCCAAATTTAAATCAACTTTTTGTATTTGCTTTTGTACAAGATGAAATTGTTGTTCTTATGCAATATAAAAAAAAATATTATCTGTACACGTTTGAGAATGCGAGGCCGAAAACTAAAAAATACATGTTTTTTATCAAACTCCAACCTAAATTATACAAAAACAGAAAAATTTACCAATACATTTGGCGTGCAGATTACACATAAAACATTTTTCCAGCTTTCTAACGAGCTATTAAAACTAATATGAATTTTGTTAAAGATTGCTTGAAAAAATTGATCACAAAAGAAGCAACAAGGAAGTCACGTCCGAACATAACTTAAAATTAACTTAATAAATTTATCAAAAATAACTGTTATACTCGTAAACACAAAGAACAACAATAACTTATGTAAAAAGTAACAAATTTAGGAGTTTGATAAAAAACATGTATTGTTTAGTTTTCGGCCTCGCATTCTCAAACGTGTACAGATAATATTATTTTTAATATTGCATAAGAACAACATTTTCATCTTGTACAAGCATATAAAATAAGTGGATTTAAATTTGGTATTTTTTTTATTTTAATTTTTGAAGTTGCATTTCTGACTTTAGTTTAGTTCGAATACGAATTTCCGCCCGCTTCCTTTGTGATCATTTTTTTCAGTTTTTTTTAAAATAAGTTCCTAGTTGTTATGCATTTTTGGAGAGCTAAGAAAACAGTTAAGTTTTTAAAATAATCTGGAAGCCAAGTTTCATAACGTTTTTTTTGTTTTTAAGGCATTTTAGTGGAAAGCGATCGCAAAAAAATATTGAAAAAATTTCGTATTCCGTCTCGCTTTTTTAAATTTGGACCGATAATTACTGTTTTAATATTGAGAAATAACCAGTGTTTAATCGTTTCTGTAAATCAGAAAAAAAATACGATTTAAATTAATACTTTTTTTGTAATAAATTTTTCAAGTTGAATTTCTGACTAATTTAAAAAAAAAACAAAAAAACGCGATAACTCAAAAATGGTTCACTTTTGCATAATGCATTATAGGGTCAAAATGACTGCAAATGACCTCCCCTATAACCCCTTAACGGGAATGTATGCAATAACCAATAACCCTGTATAGATGGCAGTATTTAGAAACGAATCAGCCTGGTTACGCGTCACTGCTGTAACTCAAGATACGTGAGATCGGCCAGACACGGCAGCATAGCTCGGTCGCTTTATATCTATATAGCTCGCTTAGCAGGGAATAGGCTTTTCGTTTTGTGATGCCACAGAACGGCTTTGGGCTGACCAGGGTGTTGTCAGCACAGTTCCTAGCAAGCTCGTCTGCTATTACGTTTCCATCAATCCTGGAGTGCCCTGGCACCCATCTAAGTATTACTTTGTTGGAGTCACCCAGGTCATTTAGGTATATTTAGGTATAGAGAACTAACTCAAAAATTATAATTTCTGAATTAGGTCACTATTATTCTGAAGGTGCGACTTGTAAGATTGTAACCCCCTTACTAATAAACGTTGAGTAACGGTTATATAGCTATACAATGTTTTGTCCTTATCTGTCATTGTGACATTTGAATTTGACAGATAAGGACAAAACATTGTATAGCTATATAACCGTTACTCAACGTTTATTAGTAAGGGGGTAAGAGTCTGTGAGCAGCGGCAGTGAGAGCGGTCATGAGACCCCCGTAGACAAGGTGGCCCGATGACTTGGAGACCAGTAATTTGTTACATGCGAAACAGACCGTAGCATCTATGGCGGACGCTTATGGGTATATCCAGCTCCAGCATTGAATGTCAGTTGGCTCTACAAATTTTGGGAATGCTGTCGGAAGTACGATACTACATAGATCAGTTTGAACCAGAGGCCCTTGCCAAAATGCACTACGCTAACTAACGTTTCTATTCGATTCGTTCTAAAACAATCGCGTCTCTTTACATCTCCAAAATTGACCGTGCAGACTTTCTACATCTCCCTTGTTTGTGTTTGTTGTTTTGTTTTTTTGTTTAATTACCTACTTACCTATATTTAATTTTAATTTGACATTTGGAGACTCTTTACATCTCCGGAATTGTATTATTATTTTAACCTGACATTTTTATTAATTTAATTATTATTACTACTGGGACCTGTACATCCCTGTGACATTTAAATTAGATAGCTTATGTTTAGTATTGTAATAAGTTCTTTATTTAAAAAAATGGCTTACTGTTGAGTTTCTTGCGGTGCTTCTTCTCAACAATGGTCTCTTGAAGCGCTGGTAGATGGTAGATTCAGACTTGTAAAAGTGCCTACAGGGCCTACTTACAGAATAAATGATTTTATTTTATTTATTTATTCACTGTTAGATCACGTGACTTTGCGTCTCACGTCATGTACCAGTGACGCGATTGGTTTAAAAACGAAACGTATAGAGACGATAGTTAGCGGATTGTCTCTTGGCAGGGTCCGCTGGCCGATCGATCACCAAAAAGTGGTTATATTAAGCAACATTACTTTACTAGAAGAATTGACTCACTGGACGGTAGCCAAATAGTAAAGAATTTGAAGTTGAGGAAATAGTTACTAGAGCAAGAAGAGCAGTAAAACTTATTTAGAGTAATTTTTAGTGTCTCCACTTCTACGTAGTAAATTTATGACACGATTATATAAGGAAATATTCAAAATCGTATACAGAACATAAGCGCAGATAACATCAGGTCACGTTGATCGTGGATAGAACACTAACAAAATGTTGGAAAAATGTATCTTACTCAAAAATGTAGTAAATCTTACTCACCCTACTTTATAAGCTATGATGGCTGGCAGATCGTAAACATATGTGCTGATGATTGGTCCCAGGACTGAGATAGCCAAAATGATAGCAGCGCCTATTTTTCCCGCACCAGGGTTCTTTCGGTAAACGTAGAGGAGAACCAAAGTGATGATGTAGAAGTGGAAGTCACAAGGGATGTACCACGAAGCTGGGTGACACTGGAAGAAGTCAAATACTCGATTTGTAAGTAGGTACCGTTTTTGTGTACGTTCAAAACCAACAACCATTTCAAAGAATGAATCATTCGTCAAAAGTTTTTCCTGCTAAAGACTTGTTGTATTATGGATCTTCCGCGGGAACCTATTTTAGAATTGGGTTGTTGTGATTGGATTTGTTTTGCTACATACTTATGCAAGTGTAAAGAGTATCTTGGTTGAAATCGCAGTTGAGGTAAAAAAAAATCTTGGTTGTCTTTCATTTCATATTATTGGCATAGGCCAAAAATGTGTAGACCAAAAATTTTGAATCCATTGGAACAAAATAGTTACAAGTAGCTCCATTATAGTGCACAATTTACCAAACCGAAGGGCGACACCGAAATCATTATCGGGTGTATGAGCTATACGGTGACAAAGTACCGTAAAATGTGCCTACTTTGCTCCCCCACGGGTAATCTTGCTCCATCGTTATATTGAGGTATTCTGAATTGTAAATCATTCTAGTGCTTTCATTCACTGCGCAGCTGGATGTATACATCAATTATTTTTAGAAAATTTGTCATCGGCCTTGTCTTATAAGTAACATACAAAAGAGTCACTATGGAGCATAGTGCAAAGTAGGCACATTTTACTGTATACAATAGAAAATCGTGACTTATTCGTGTACACCATTTATACACCATCACCATCAATGATATATTAATGGTAATAATTACAACTTTTTAAAGTTGTAATTCTGTAGCTCTGCCTAGCCCACTCTGGGATTACAGGCGTGAAGGTATGTATGTATGACGTATGTATGTATGACACGGAGACTGTAGAAATAATAAATATCAACCGCATAGTCTTAGATTTTTACTCCAATCACTTACACACCTTATAAACACCTTAGCTTATTTGTGCAAAATGTGGTTACTGAATTATCAACCAGTTTTTAAAGTTGTAGGTAATTCTGTAGCTCTGCCTACCCCACTCTGGGATGACAGGCGTGACGGTATAATATGTACCTATGCCACTTACACAATGCAACTTTATCTTGTATGATCTGCGCCGTTTCTTCTGTGAATATTCATGCTCTCTGCATATTGGGCAGTGGTGCTCATATAATCAGAATTATATTTAACCTGATCTGGGCCAGATATAAAAATAATGTTGTTCACCCTCCTGGATATTTAAATCTTCAATTATCAGATGTAGAACATAATTGGAAATATGTTTTGCGTAAAATATTTATTTCAGAATCATTGGTTAAAAGAAATCACTAATATAGTTATATTGTCATTTTTGTCGTTAATATTATCATTAATGGTGTAAATACTGGTATGAAACACGAGTAAGTAATATTTTTCTACACTGAACTACGAGGGCAGAGTGAAAAGTCTGGAAAAAAAATATTTTTTTTTTTTTTTTGGTCCAAGTAAATATTTATTTTTCAACGTAGTCCCCATGTAACTTAATACACTTGGTCCATCGCTTTTCTAGCTTTTTGATTCCCTCCGTATAGTAAGATTTCTCCAACCCTTCAAAATACGCATTGGTTTCTGCGATGATTTCTTCGTTGGAACCAAATCTTTTTCCACCAAGCCATTTCTTTAAGTTTGGGAAAAGAAAATAGTCGCAGGGGGCTAAATCTGGAGAATAAGGCGGATACGGAAGCAATTCGTAACGCAACTCGTGGATTTTAGCCATAGCAACTGCACAAGTGTGGACCCGTGCGTTGTCTTGGTGAAAAAGGGTCGTTTTTCCATTAAAACTTCATGAAATCGCTGTAACAAGTTGGCATAATATTCGCCGTTAATCGTTTTACCTTTCTGAAGGTAATCAACATATATTACACCACGAGCATCCCAGAAAACAGTAGCCATAACTTTATTCGCCGATAAAACTGCTTTGGCCTTCTTTGGTGCAGGTTCACCTGAAGCAATCCATTGTTTTGACTGCTCCTTGGTTTCTGGTGTATGACGATGAATCCAGGTTTCGTCAACAGTTATGAAACGACGCAAGAAGTCCTTTTCATTACACCTAAACTTCGCCAAACATGCCTCTGACAGGGTCACCCTAGTGCGTTTTTGATCTACTGTGAGCAATCGTGGTACCCAACGGGCGGAGAGCTTCTTTATATCCAAATAAGTGTGAAGGATATAATGAACCCGTTCGTCTGAAATGCTTACAATATCAGCTATCTCACGGACCTTTATTCTTCGGTCGGTCAATACGATGTCATGGATTTTGGTGATCATCTCTGGTGTAGTGACCTCAACTGGGCGTCCGGGTCAGCAGTACTTGTACGGCCACAACGAAAATCCGTAAACCACTTGTGGATCATTTTAATCGATGGAGCAGAGTTCCCGTAATATTTGTCTATTTTTTTTTTGTATCCGTAATAGTTTTTTTCGCAAAAAATAATGTTTAATCAGAACACGAAACTCACTTTTCTCCATGTTTGCAAACACCAAAGTGATTGTTTCTTTTTCATAGCTGTCAAAAAAAAACTAGTCGTGTGAACTGGCTGAAAATATACGATTTACTTCCAAAAAGGCTGCATTACAAATTGACATTAAGTAATTTGTGAAGAAAATACCTTTAATATGATTTTTACCAGACTTCTCACTCTGCCCTCGTATTAAGATTTGTCAGCCCGGCATATACTGCCCTTCTAAGCCTATAAACAGTAGGTACCTCAGTTTCAATTACCACAGTAGATTCAATCCTCTTGAGGTTGTGATTGCTACAGCAATTATATTTGACTATAATACCTCCTTGATTTTGGCGTCGCCCTTTCGGAGGAATAAATTGAGCACTAAAAATGCACTTACTAGTACACAATTAGTCCCAATCAATTGTAGGTTTTGGAGTGATCTCCTTTTAAATTGTAATACATTATAGGAATTTTGTCTTTTTTTAGGAAATTTGGCTTTACATACCATTTCTAAGGTGTTGAAATAATTTCCGACCATCAGCAAGGCCAGCCACCAGTTCTTCTCACAAGCCTGCTGCTCGAACTTGGCTATCTTCGGATATATTGGTCCGTTATCCGAATGCATCGACACGTGTGCGAGATAAAATACTGACATTGCAAACGGTCCCGTAAGTCTGCGGAGTAAAATTTCATAAGTTAAATATCATAAGTCGATTGGCAACTTGTACTTAAAATAACGTTCTTACCTCAGCACCTCAAAAAGGCATATTTTGATGTTTAAAGACAGTGAGCAAAATTCGATTTTACGCGAGCGTAAGACAAATCCGTGAGCAGTGCTAGGCCAATACAAAGTGATGGAGAAAGAAGTTGTAAGTATTTAATTTAAGGTAAATGTCCGAGTGGACGACATTGACCCACTGTATGACTCTTTTGCAGTTAATTTGAAATAATAAGATTACGGATTTTAATTTTACCCGAAAATCGGGTCTAACCGACTACTAGTTCTATCTAGTATTTTTGTGCAGAAGTTTTCATCGATGCGATAAAACACTTTTAATTTGAGAATAAGTTTTCGCGAGCAGGCGCTTAGTTTGCCGTGCGTCTGTCTACTTATGTAATCTGCTAAGACATCAGATCGGGAAAGTGGATATTATACCCCGGAATTCAAGTTTTATCGGTAACGGTTTTACTTTTTTTTACATGTTTATCATCATTTAAATATATACAGTTAAGTATATATTTCATTACTAATACTTAAATTATAATTAATTGATCATAAAAACCCGAAAACGTCCTGTCCTAATTATTGGTACCCCGCCATTTTTTTTCATAGTCATATAATGGGACATTCGAAATAATGTCAGTCATCCACTAGTACAATTTTAGGGGTTGCGATAAACTGAAATAAATAAATATTGGTATTATTTTTATACAATTTATGGTACTTATAACATTAATGAAGAACCGGTCTATTCTTTTGCATATGCGTGTAGTCGATAACTGTGACAATTGTGTAGTTATATAGAAATATGTAAGAATTCCCCCTTATAGTGTCATTCACTGGGACATTTACCTTAATTCAAAAAATACGGCAATTCGGTATACATTGCAATGTGAACACACTGATACATCACTGGGTTTCTTATCAGCTGCGCCATGTATCACCTGTCTCCTGTCATTGTTAGCACGGTGGAATAGGGGGCTGATCGTAAGTGGGATCTGAGACCCATAGATATTTGCATTGACAAGACTATGACCTTAAAGGCTGCAATCCTAAGTTTGAAAATGCGCTGCCAACTCTGAGAGCTCAGATTGAGTGCCTCTATGATAGTAGTAGTAAAGTGTGCCATATTTACCTAATGTATCGCTTCAGTATATTTTCCACCAAGTTGTACGGTTTTGTTACGTCCAAAGTCCGAAGGGATTTCCCTACCAGCAAGGCTGACAAAGCGAAGAAGGTATCCACGTAGACATCGGAGTGAATCAAAGGTAACGCTTTAAAGACGTTGTCAGTAATCTAGAAAAGAAACGTAAAATTCAAACACCAGATTTTATTAATGAATAAAAACGTGTGTGAAGTATGCTATCAGTGTTGGACACTTTTAGCCGACAGGCGCTATTAATGGACACCTAACTCTTGACTCAAAGATCTTTATAATTTAAGAGTACGTATTTATACAATTTAAGTCTAAGCTCAGGTTGTTCTCCAGAGCTCTGGAAAATTGCATCTGTTATACCTATTCATAAGGACGGCCCCAAAGAAGTTCCCGGAAATTATAGGCCCATTTCTTTATCTCTTCTAAAATCTAAGAGAAGCTTGTAAACTTGTGACTCACCAAGTTTGGCTTTAGGCAGCATAAATCTACAGATGATGTCACTTCACTATTGATTAAATTTACATCATCCTATCTAGACAGTAACTCTAAGTGCATTTGAGTCTTTCCAAATGTGGCTAAAGCTTTCGATACCGTTTCGAAACCTAGTCTTCTCCGCAAACTGGAAAATTTGGGTATTCGCATTGTCTCACTAGCGTGGCTATCTATCAGACAAAAGACAATTGTTAAGAGTCGGTTCTGTTTGGAGTGACCCCAAACCTATTAACTTTGGAATCTCACAAGGAAGCATCCTCGGTCCTACCTTTTTTATTATATACATATATAAACGAATAAACGAGTTTTTCACTTACCAGCTCCCAGAGTAACTACAATTTTGGGAAGCGTTTCGGAGAACAAACCCTTTGCATATAAATATACAATTGTCGTAAAACGTCGTAGTCTGAAATACCAAACTCTCGAAAGTTTGTTTTCGATTTTCTAATAAACTTAAATTATGACGAGACAGAAGCTATTTTAGATTTAATTGATTGAATATTTGTTTTCATTAGTTCCTTATTATTTTGTCTAACTACTGAATGATTTCAAAGTTTTATGTTAGTAGCTTTACTAACTAATATGTTGTATATAAATTTTTTTACAGGCCTAGTGCAGGGATCCCTGGCAATTAGTGCGACATAAAGATTTACTATTATTATTATTTATCTGTCCTTTGTGTTCCCTCGCTGGTCACCGCTCGCTTCCTTCTGAATACGACTTTGATGTTCCCGTGCACGGCTGGTTCGTTCTCGCTTCAAACAGTCCAGCCTAGCTCGAAGAGGTCAGCCCTGTGATAATTTTCCCGGTTTTCCCGTCGCATAGTGCACTGTATTTCAGTAACTTAATTAAAATCTTCACAGCGCGGTGTCTATATGCTTTTATTTCTCTTTCGCACTTTTTTAAATAACCCTCTTGCTAATTTTACAGGAGCGGGGACCACGCAAGACACAAGTAGCCCATCCGGTCGACCCCAGAGTTACTGGCAAATAACCGTCCATCGAGAAAGTGCTTAGTGCCTAAAAACTATTGTTTTTTATTGTTTTAGTCTATTTTGCTTATTATAAAACTAAACGTTTGGATTAATTGAAAATTGTACGGTACCTATTTATGTTTTTAGTTTGTACTATTTAAGGAAAAAAGCTTTAGGTACCATTGATCATAATATGTAACTTCTTGGAATTTTCTTGAAAGCCGTTGGAAATTCTTGGTACCTAGGTAGGACTTCTACTCGAAGAACTGGTGTACTTGTAAATACAAGTACTGCTTCTTGTTTTTAAAGGTACTTCATTCCTATCAATTTAAGGGTGAGAATATTAATGTATTAATTAAGGGTAGAGTACTCAGTCACGTAGTAAAAGTTTGCTAAGGTAGCACGCTTTTTATTCATCACGACTGAGATTAAATGCAAACCAATTTTTAATTTAAAAAAACATTACGTAAAAAAACCACCTAACCTGATCAAAGTGCATCGCGTTGCTAACTGACGCTCCCTGCTGAAACACACACTGATGACCGAAGATTATGATGACAGCTGTCAGGAACCTGATGCCATGTATGCTTGTTACTGCGTCCTTGTCTTCTTTAAACACTGTTGCCCAGTTGCGATGGAGACAGAATGATTTTGCCACGTGATTGACTAAAAATATTATGTTTTTATAAAGTCCAGCAATATAAATAAGTTGCTTCACTTGAGAATACCAAATTATAACCAGTGCCCAACAAACATTTTTGTAATACGGAACTAATTAAAAGAAAATAAAAGATGCCTAACTCGATTCCTTATACTCATCTTAAACTGAACTACATAATCCCAAAGTTTCGCTATTGAGTTCCCGAGAAGGAGGGTAAAAATAATTAGCATACAAACATCCTATATTCTCCTGGATCACCCACCTCCATTGATATATGAGTCAACGCAATCGAAAGTGGTTGCTTGCAAGTTGTATTAAAAACGTACCAAGGCTATCGGTGCTGGCTGTGTCGGGGAACTCGCTGATATAATACGTGGAGGCCACTGCAGTGAATAAAAAGGCTGCAATTGTAGTCCTGAAAAGTAAGTAATTCATGTGACGCAATATGTCTATTTATAGAGAGAGCCATCACTTGCTAGTTTTGGTTATATTTGGTTTTGGATAAGAATAAAAAAAAACTTTTAAACGGTTAGTGAAAACAAACGTCGAAAGTATGTTAATCTCTTGGAAACTCCGTTTTTTTTTCGAATATTCATTTGTCCGAATTTTAATTGTTCCGAAAGCTATGTAACGCTATTTAAGATTAAATTCATAATTTAATTTTCATACGTAGGTTAGGTTATGTTTGATTTATAAGCGATAACAAAAAGATAACCCTTCTATCAAAACATTGCGTTCAAATTATGAATCTTCGGAATTATGTACTCTAGTCTCTTTCTATTGTAACAAGATTGATTTTGATTCGACCGGTGACGGACTGAAAGTGCTTTGTTCATTGGAAATCAAAGATATCAAGGTTCACTTACCAAAATATATAATATCCTCTGGAAGGCGCAACCTTCGCTCCGGCTTCTTCACAATGGTTGATAGTCACCTCAGCATATTTAGCAGCCCGTAAATATCCGGTGCTAAGGAGCGCCCTCACGAACTTCTCGACCGACTTGGTCGGGCACCCTGCAGGGAGACACACGCCGTATGCCATGTATGAGAAGCTGCGGCCGAAGCGAGTATCTAACTAGAATTTAGAAAAAATAATATTTTAGACAATATTACATTTACAGATTTCTTTTTTTGACGTTTTATTATAGCTCTTATTTACGAGCCGAGTAAAAACAATACGATAAGAATACGTGTAAATACAAAGTAAAATAAGTCCCCTGGTTGCATGCCGCGGTTAAAAGATTAGTTAACTTATTTCATTACGAGTACTGGCTCAGGGATAGCTGTCTATGAGCGTAATTATTACATTTTCGTGATGTTGACCATTTGCTGTGTACCAATTAAGGGCCTTGGATAGGGTTTGTTTGGGTTTAGGTTTGGTTGGTGGTTCACCACCGGTGGCCTTAATAATTGTTTGTCCCAATGATTGAGTTCATGACATGTTTTTTTTTTATGGCATAGTGAAGACAAACGAGCACACAGGCCACCTGATGGTAAGTGAAAACTGTGACCCATAGACATTCGCATTCACAAGACTGCAATGCAATCCTAAGACTGCAAAAGCTTTGCCAACCCTGAGGACTAAGATGGAATGCCTCTATGCTAGTCATTTCACCGGCTGTCTTATCCCCAAACCGGAACACAACAACGCGAACACTGCTGTTTGGCGGTAGGTTAATGGATAAGATGGTGATAGCGATCCGGACGGACCCTGCACAAGGTCCTGCCACCAACAATGACGCTTTTTAACAAAATTTTGCGTTCCCAAAACTAGTTTCCTTGACCGACTCCCACTAAAACGCCAGCAAGTTTCCGGCACTAGCCAGCCGCTATCCCGGTGCCCTCGTTTTGTTTGCAAGAGTGCTTTGTTTGTCGTAGTTCAACCTAACACTCCTCTTCAGGTAAAATCTTCATCAGATAGCTTAATAACCATGGGCTTTTGAGTCTACGTCAGTAACCTGTCTGTTCAATTCTCCCTAGCATAAAAAAGGTCCACTTCACCTCCATTAGGAACCTTCTTCTATGTTGTTAGTTCACCTGTACACCTTTGCAATATCATGCTTCTCTAGTACAGTCGAAAAAAAAACGATTGTTGAATGGGTTTTCACCGTACTTTGAAGGCAATCTAGATCTGTCGGTTCATTGAAAGAAAGATCTAAGAAGCTGTGACTAAATCAACAAGATGAATCTGAGTGTTGATCCATTTTATGTAATTTCGTTCCTACGGATACGTTACGTTTCACGGATTTATGTACCTACTATTAGTAATTTTCTGTTATTTTGATAATTTGCCTATACTCTTGCATTGTCCTTGCTTGTTCTCCTCAAAGGTTAACTAAAAATGATCCAATATGGGAAAAGGTCACCTATTTTTTATGTGAAATAAAGAGTTTACATACATACAATGCATACTTACTTAAAAAGGTCTTTCATAAACTTGTTCAATTTAACTTACCTCCAAGTAATATTCTTCAGCTTTCGCATATGGACCAGGTACGTTCAAAGTCTTCGTCTGGTTCTTGCTCATCTCGATATCAGCTAAGCAGTACTGCGTGCGAAGTTCAGGATTGCTCGCAAGCCAAGGTGGACTCAAGCACTGGTCGTAGTTGCCCAAGTGCATCCGAGCACCGAACAAGATACCAGTAGAGGCTTGTGGGATGGAGTCCCATACTAGAAATACAATGAAAAACTGACTATAGTACCTACACTGGATTTTGCTCGAGACTAGGTTGGTGCCGAAGTGGTTTTTCGCCCTTTGGAACTGTGCGATGATGAGTTTATGGTATCGTTTTATTTTACTGACGTAAGGTTCAATCAAAAGAGAGTCAATTTTATTAATCTTTCATACAATAAAGTAAATAAATCATTCATCATAATTATAATAGCCAACCCTAACATAAAACTGTCGTATGACACTGTTTTGCCGGCTCCGTTTGCGTATGTATATCCCTTTACTTTACACCCGAGCGATTCAGACAATGTTTGCTTAAGTATAACAATTGAAAAAAAAATAAAAAAATTGGAAGTCAATTTTTTTTTTACACGGTTCATATTTAATTTGAAAAAAAACCTCACATACGTATCACTTTTATTTTTATTTTACACGATTCAAATTCAATTAGAAAAAAACCCTCACAAAGTAGAGGGATATAATGAAATGGAAAAGACTGGCTTACCCCAGGTCGCCCATAGTGTAGAGTTTTTCACATTTTCCAACACGGTGAAGATCTTGTTCTTGCATATCAGCTCGTCCTGGTCCCACTGTTGGGCTGAGAGGCTGTGCAGCACATGGTCCACGTGGGGTACGTCCAGAACAGGTTCTTTGGCCAAGACACTAGCTATAAAATAAGATGCTTGTTTTAATCTCTGTAGGCCTAGGCAAGATACAAATGCTGCTAATATTTATATTATCTATAGACTCGAAATGTATGGGGGCGGGGGGCTAGGCAAGATGCAAATGCTATAAACACATTACCTTCCTCCTTCGGCAGTCGGTTAAAAAGGAGTCCTTTTCTCAATTGGGATATGTTAGGTACTAAGATAAAGTTACATATTCATATCAAAATTATGTGTTTGCTTGTTTGTTCCGTCTTCATGACTTAAGGTCTCGACTAAAATGGGTTGTCTACAATTTTAATAAAGCTGAAAGGTTTTTTTCAACGTGTTAATAATATCAGTCATGGGACTGCTTTTTTTATTGATAATTATAAACTTAGACACGTCTTTATAATTATAACACATTTAATGGACGTTTTTATCTCAGAATCAACAAAGCTGAGAGATGGAGTAACATACACATAATTATAAAAAAATATAGTTATGCGAGGTAATTGCTATGGGGACACTTAGGTATTATTTAGTTATTATTGGGTATTTTTTATTTAAAAAATATTAAAAATTTACACCAAAGTAGCTTTAATGGCTCGATTTAAGTTTATTAAAAAAGAAGCTGTTGTCAAAATTTGGAAACTTGCATATTACATTAATATTAAAATAAATTGCATGTGTGAAAAAGTATTTCAAAATTTCATACGAACAGCACATTTGATAGGACCTACAGATTAATGAGTTGTAATAATAAATAGCTAGCCTTAAAAACCTGCATTTTTATTGTATCGTTAATTATAGGTAATTAAAAATACTTAACCTATTTTAGACCATTACAATTAAGCAAGGTTTCCACTGCGAGCGGAGTGCGAAACATACATCGGTGACTTCAAGTGTTTTCATCGAGAGCAAACCTTTTAAAGGCACCGTTCTTTGTTTAACAGAGTCCGTCTTTACCTACGGAGCCCCCTCTGCTAGCAGTGGAAACCCTACTTTACGGTAGGATTTGCAAGATTTGAACCACAAAATAAAACACACGAACGAAGCAAATTAATAAACAACTCGTAGTTAATAAAAACCGGCCAAGTGCGAGTGGGAGTTGCGCACGAAGGGTTCCGTACCGCTATCTATAAAAAAAAAACACTTTTGTTGTATGGGAACAGAAATAGATCATCTGTGAAAATTTCAACTGTCTAGCTATCACGGTTCGTGAGATACAGCCTGGGGACAGACAGACGAACAGCGGAGTCTTAGTAATAGGGTCCCTTTTTAACCCTTTGGCTACGGAACCCTAAAAAGCAATCTTTAAAAATCCGACTGCATTTTTTTTATAATTAATATCGTTGATACGAAAAAAAAACCTGCTTTTATCATATTGATTTAAAAAAAAAACTATAAGTAACCAATGTCCACCAACCAAGACCTCACCCGAAGAACACCATAAGAATCTAACAAAACCTCATCCACCCATAATGCCATTTCGACTGCAAAACGTGCCAGGGAATTGACCTACCGTAAAACGGGGCTATTTGGGAACCACGAGGCTATTTGGAACCAAGTAATTATAAGCTTTTAGTTGATATATTTTTGTCATGGCAATAATAGAACTAAAAACTTAGCCTGACAACAAATTTTACAGTTCTAGCATAGCCATGACAAAAAATATAACAACTAAAAGCTTATGATTACTTAGTTCCAAATAGCCCCGTGATTACCAAATAGCCCCATTTTACGGTACACACTTCTGACGCAGTTGGTTAAAAACATGCATGTTTTTTTAACGGTATTTGTGAAACTATCATTTGAACTCCGTCATTTCGTTGCATGACCTTTGACTGCTTGCCTCGTGTTGGTAAATATTTTGTATTTTCTTTGAAATTTACATACATACATACCTTCACGCCTGTAATCCCAGAGAGTGGGGTAGGCAGAGCTACAGAATTACAACTTCAAAAAGTTGCTGACAATTCAGTAACCACAAAATTTAACGAATGTTTATGAATAAAATCACTAGTGTGACGAAATAGTTTGGTTCCCTGACTCAAATAAAGTGTTTGTGGGTTACACAGTTAATTAATTTTCATATTTTTTCCAAGATAATATTTTATTTTTGTTTTCGAATTCTGAAGCAAATGCTGAATAACGAAACCGTTTTGAGATCATTTTGTTGTCCGTCTGTCAGTCGAGACTCTTTTGTCTAAGATGTCTAATGCTATAGGGCTGAAATTCGAAATAATATTCGCATAAAGTCATATCCTTCGAAATTTACAATAGTAGAATCTGAGTCACGGAAACTCGCAAAATTGATGGCAAAACATTTTGAGATATATTAATGGCAAACTTAAAAAAACACCGTCTTCCCCTTTACTAAACTACCTACTAAAGCATAACCCTCTAATTCATAAACGCACAATAGCTAAAATATGCTTAAAGTATGCATTGTCCTTATCCGTCATTCCGACAATTGCATCTGACAGAAAAAGAAACCACGCATAATTAAACTAAAATAATCTTGTAACTCATAATAATTAATACATCGTTGATTTATTATAGAGATAATATGCAAAATGAAAATTAGTGCATTCGTTTTTATGCAATTAGAAGGACACATAGGAGGGAGGCCTTTGACCAGCATTGGGACGCTCATAATCGAGTAAGGTTTTTTTATTTATTTCAGGTGTTACCAGCTTGACAGAATCACAATAAACGTTACCAACTTGACAGAGTCATACATTATAAATACTCTGAATTAGAGTTGTATTAATTATACAACCAATACTGACTTTGTAATAATCGTTTAGCATACTAACCTTGCACGAAACAGGTTAAGATCGAGTCGTATATCGTTCGTGAAACTGCAAAACCGCGAAAGCAACATTTATAAGATTGCTGTAAGCTGACGACAGATCGCGTCGACCGCTGATGTCGACTTGATACGTTTCGAGTTAATCGTTGTTTAAATGTATTTATGTTTATTTATAGTATGTAAATTTTATTTCATGATATTAATACTTTTTTTGTAGTTTAGGTTGTTTAGTTTGAGTTCTAAAGCAGTTACTTTACATCGCCTGCCGTATATTTGTGCCCTTAGATTTCTCCGTCCAAGGTTGGCTGGAAGAGCCATTTAGCAGTAAGACTGCCCATTGTATGCCTATAGTTACATTTTACCGTTACGTATTTTGTTTTTATTGTATTGTGTTGTAAAGCAGACACGTAAGCAGTATTTGCGTCTTGGCTACGTCTCTTTGGGTAATAGGTATGTCTGCATTATATCATTCAAACTAATTGTTTAATTAATGTTGTCAGGAGCAAATAACATAACACTCATTTATCTTCTTTTTTTTTTCTTGTTATACATTTTAAGTTTAATTTTCAACGATAACATGATATTATTTTATACGTCAATTATACTATATACCTCGACAACCTTACTGCCATCCTAAGCCTAATCCTAATTCCATGCCATTAAAAGCAGTACCTATCTCAAATTCAATAACCAAAGTAGTTTGAATTCTCTCTTGTTGATAATGAGGTTGATATTGCTATAGGAATTTTATCAGAGATCCTACTGCCTATTGGCTTCGGAGGACAGCTTAGGTCACTGTCGTATGGCTGTGACGTCATTGCAACGGTATTGCTGAAAATCTACGATCACTAGTTATCACTAACTATCGTGAAAAATTTAGAGGTTAAAAAAACAATGGCGATGTGTCATGGCCACCGCGACGGGAAAACCCACTAGTATTGTTTAAAACTGAAAACACAAACAACATCAATGATGAATATTCATGACTTGTTTTCACAGCTTCGATAAAACTGGTCCATGAAACAAACGGTTAAGAAAAAACATTTTATACATACATACATACATACATAAACGCACGCCTTCATTCCCAGAGGCAGAGCTAAAGAATTACCAAAAAGTCTTAAAACACTTAACATTTTATTTACGCACATATCGCGATAGCTAGACAAAAATAAAAAAGCCCTTGGTATCTTCTTGAATCTAAAAAATGCGTTTGATACAGTCTCTGTTCCTATACTTATAAAATGGAGAACATGGGTGCCAGAGGCCTACCACTGCATTGTTCCAAGACTGCCTTATGAGTACAAATCGCAAACAGGCAGTAAGAGTAGGAGGCCAATACAGTTCTGAAGAGGTTATCAACTACGGAGTGCCTCAAGGTAGCGTTCTGGGGCCAACGCTTTTTCTTGTCTTCATAGACGAACTCTAAAGGCTAAATATCAATACCTGTTGTATACCTATAGTTAAAATGTATAGTGTAAATTTATTGTATTGATGCCTAAATTATAACGTTTGCTGATGAATAGAATAGAATACAATATAAATCAATAGAATAGAATGCTCACCTCGGATTTAACTTTGTTACAGAATGGTCAAATAACAATTACTCACTTTCAACGTAACTAAAACTAAGCTAAAATTAAATTAAATTTAGTGTTACAAATATTAATCGACCTACAGAAGGTAGATCTCTATTAAGGCGCACAAATGTTCAGAACTCTCAATGTGCCACTGCGACGTCATCTCTGAAACCACAAATCTTAGATATTTGGGAGTTCAAGTCGATAAGAACCTTAACTGGCAAATACATATAGATAGCCTTACTGGGAGAATGAAAAAACTCATCTACATATTCAAAACCTTACGACATGTCTGTAACAATTAGCTACTCCCCTCAATTTATCACACATTATGTCAATCTATCATAAGTTACTGTATCACTATTTGCAGAAGTACAGTCAGCGTCAAAAGTAACTGGTCACTTCAAGCTACTTTTGTACTTTATCGCATTAATACATTAGACAATCTTGTTTGACATTGCTTATGTGACAGTAAAGCGACAAGGTATTTAAGTGAGCTCTTTTGACGCTGACTGTACAACATAAACGGTGATGCTGAAACTAGATAGAGCTCAGAGGGGCTTTTAAACCTTATCACTACCCCACACAGTCCTTATACTCGTACGTACAGATTTCGGTCTTGACTGTCAGATAACTATTTATAAAGTATCTACTACTGGCATAACCCAAAAATCAAACTGATTTCTCTACAAATCGAAGAAGAAACGATTTCGTAGATTATATTCCGATACATAATACCACGTCTGCAAAGTGCTTCGTAAAGGTTCTTGGTCTAGCTACTTATGATAAATTAAGTAAAAACATAAATCTACGCTCACTCACATCATAATAATATGCTTGTACTCGTTAAAAAACAGTAGAAGTATTATTAAAACAGTTGAACTACGAAAACACTGTAAGGAGTCGTCAGTATATAAGCCGACAAAGATTTGTTCCTATCTCTTTCTAACAAGGCAGAATTTAACATGAAGTTTATATGGCCAACCTATTACGTGATGTAATGATCAAATAAAATCTTATTTTCCATATTATAATATAGGGTGTCTCATTTAAATCGGTCAGTATGGGAGGGTCGGAAACTGTAAGACATGTCATCAATTTTAATAAGAAGAGGAACTGCATTCATACATTTAAAAAAAACTTGAACTCATCTCGGAACCGAACCCGGTCTTAAGCAGTAAATGGCGCTTTGAAACATGATTTCTGAAATGAATTAAATACATTGTTTTCACATACTTTAATTTATTTTAGTAGGTATTCGAAGTGACCAGCGTTACCATATTAAGTTCAAGTTCAGGCATGTGAAATTGTCTCTATGGTTGTCTGTATGTACACAATGCATTTTATTCATTTTAGACATAATGTTTCATGGAGCCTTTTACTGCTTAAGACCTACACAATCGATATCTAAATAAAAATAGGGTAAGTTTATTTTTTTCGAAACAACGGTTTTTTTTAAATGTATGAATGCACTTTTTCTTTTTATTAAAATCGATGACATGGTTCGTAGGAGCGGATCTTCGTATGTCTTACAGTTTCAGACTTTCCCATGCTGACTGATTTAAATGAGACATGGTATACAAATAAAAAAACTTATGATAAAAACTTATTTTCCATTATGTAGCAGGTAGCCGGACTCGCCAGCTGGCTACCCCTTTTACCAATTACTGTACGGTATTTAGTTCATTCTAGAAATTTTGATGTTAGCAAGTATAAAGAAAAATAGGTAATTATATTGTTTGTCTTAAACTTTAAGTTATTTTTGATATTTAAATCTATTTCCACGGAGTTCTTAATGTGACGGATAATTAATCCTGCTATTTTGTTATAGTGTTTCCCTAGGGTAAATAATTACAGACATATTTCTGCACTATTCGAAATATTCGTTTTATTCGAATAATGAATACTGTCGAATTCGAATAATAATCATGGCGAATAATTCGAATATTCGAATATTCGGATTGCAAACCCTACCGACGAATAGCTAAACTGAAGTGGCAGTGGGCGGGGCACATCGCACGCAGGACTGATGGCCGATGGGGTCAGAAGGTTCTTGAGTGGCGTCCGCGGACCGGGACACGAACTGTGGGTAGGCCTCCAACAAGATGGAGTGACGACCTTGTAAGGATCGCGGGAAAGCGGTGGATGCGAAAAGCACAAGACCGGTCTGAGTGGAGAGCCTTGGGGGAGGCCTATGTCCAGCAGTGGACGTCTTCCGGCTGACATGATGATGATGATGATGATATCTTAAAGTAAGTTTTATTTAAGCTTAGTTTTAGTTTTCAGTTATAATTGTATTCATCATGCGATTGGTTCCTTATTAATTTTATGTCGTTTTTCCCATAAATTATTTAAATATGTATATAAACAGCTAATTACAGGTTTTCAAAATATTAATAAAATAAAAAAAACTGCGTAAATAATACTAACAAAAGTTATTTCGTGGTACCGTTGGTAGAATGTAAAATTATTTAAAAAAAATATGCTAACCCTGAAATATTTCTCTGGAGGTTATTCAACTAATTTTATTCTTTAGTCAAACGTTCTATTATTTTATTATTAACGTGACTTATTTATTACATTTAAATAATTAAAACTTACCTAAAAACAAAACCAGTGCAAGATTCCTGAACATAATGTCCACAAAGCCGCCGGCAGGCAACGTGTCACGCGTAAAAAAAACAAATGACAAATTTCGGGTGTTCTCCTGAACGCTCAACCTCGACTCAGGCGCACGCGCCGTTTGACGAAGCATATAAAGTTACTAAGCTAGTAGTAGTAGTAAGTAGACTCAGTATTTCTACTAGAAGCTTAGTCTGCGTCTCTGTTATTTCTACTTCTAGTTTTAGAACAGTGTAATTGGAGCGTTTCGGTAAATAATGATAGTGAAAATTATTATGCAGTGTAAATATTAGAACTTTAAATTTATACATTATAGCTATGACGGTAGGTTACCTACCTACCGTAATTTAAATCAACTTTTTTTATTTGCTTTTGTACAAGATGAAATTGCTAATCTGCACGCCAAATGTATTGGCAATTTTTTCTGTTTTCGTATAATTTATGTTGGAGTTTGATAAAAAAACGTGTATTTTTTAGTTTTCGGCCTCGCATTCTCAAACGTGTACAGATAATATTTTTTTTAATATTGCATAAGAACAACAATTTCATCTTGTACAAAAGCAAATAAAAAAAATGATAAATTTGGTATTTTTTTTTATTTTAATTTTTGATGTTCATTTCTGACTTTAGTTTAGTTTGAAGACGAATTTCCGCCCGCTTCCTTTGTGATGATTTTTTTTCAGTTTTTTTTTAAATAAGTTCCTAGTTGTTATGCATTTTTGGAGAGCTAAGAAAACAGTTAAGTTTTTAAAATAATCTGCAAGCCAAGTTAACCATTAACCTACCGCCAAGCAGCAGTGTTCGCATTGTTGTGTTCCGGTTTGGGGATAAGACAGCCGGTGAAATGACTAGCATAGAGGCATTCCATCTTAGTCCTCAGGGTTGGCAACGCATTCGCAGTCTTGTGAATGCGAATGTCTATGGGTCACAGTTTCCACTTACCATCAGGTGGCCTGTGTGCTCGTTTGCCTTCCCATGCCATAAAAAAAAAAAAAAAAAAAAGTTTCATAAGGTATTTTTTTGTTTTTAAGGCAGTTTAGTGGAAAGCGATCGCAAAAAAATATTGAAAAATTTTCTTTTTCCGTCTCGCTTTTTTAAATTTGGATCGATAATTATTGTTTTAATATTGAGAAATAACTAGTGTTTAATAGTATTTATAAATCAGAAAAAAAAATAAGATTTAAATTGATACTTTTTTTGTAATAAATTTTTCAAGTTGAATTTCTGACTAATTTTAACAAAAAACAAAAAAACGCGATAACTCAAAAATGGTTCAGTTTTGCATAATGCATATGAGGGTCAAAATTATCGCAAATAGTCACCCCTATCACTTCCTAACGGGAATAGGTCGACTTACCAATAACCCTGTATATTAATATACATTATAGGTCCGTGTGTGACGCCCCTAATTGACTAGACACCTCAGGACGTGTCGCCAGACAGTAGGTATCTAAGGCGCCGAGTGCGTGTCGATAGGCGGGAACCGGGAGTTTTGCTTCTACGTACGTAGTTGTTATTTATTCTTATGACTTTAGGGCTGTGCCGGCATTTGTTTACATTTTTTGTGTTCCGGTTTGGGGATAAGACAGCCGGTGAAATGACTAGCATAGAGGCATTCCATCTTATTCCTTAGAGTTGGCAACGCATTTGCAGTCTTAGGATTGCGTTCTTGTGATTGCGAATGTCTATGGGTCACAGTTTCCACTTACCATCAGGTGGCCTGTGTGCTCGCTTGCCTTCCCATGCCATAAAAAAAAATAAAAAAATAACGGCATGTAGAACTTCATTAATTGACAAAGGCCTTAAAGCGTCAAGGTATAAAAGTGAGCAGCTACTTATAACGCCGACTGTACCTAACTGACTCTTTTTGGATTCCGTACCAAAATGGTAAAAAAGAACCCTTATGGTGAGACTTCGTTGTCGGTCTATCTGTGTGTCACAGCAGGTTTTCTCAGCAACTGTTTGCTATCAACTTTTAATTCGGCATGGTTGTACAACTTGCTAGCCTGCATCTGTTTTTAGTATAAAAAATATATAATTAATTTTATTAATAATTAAAAAGGGATGTAAAATGGGTGGATTGAAAATTAAAGTGGTTTGATTATAGGAAATGAGGTTTTATATGAAATGTACATTTAAAAAAAAAGTACTGTTTGATTTATAGCCAAAAATGTACAAACAATGACCGTTCCCCCCTCACTTATCTCCGAAGTTTATTAATCAAAAAATCTGAAAAAATCCTGACGTATAGATAATTACTTTTATTTTATGGGAAAAATAAAACGAAGTGTTCATTATTTACAGTTTTTGAGAAATAAAAAACTTTGAGTACCTGTGTTAAAATTAAGGTTACACAAAATGTACCTTATTGCATGGAAGGTAAAGTTCATAACAAAATGAGTATTTTCTTTTGCGGTTACAAAGCATATTATCTTAAATACAGAACCCTCGGTGCGCGAGTCCAACTCGCGCTTGACCGGTTTTGTTTTCAACAAAGATTTCACTTACGGCATTAACATTTTGAAAAAATAACAAGGTATAGTAAACATTTTCATGTTTGACGTGGCTGTTTGTTAAGTGAACTGACCCGGATGACGACAATAGACAATATATAGTAGGTTATTTGTGTAAAAAAAACGTCACGTCTTTAACTGTTCAGTCGCTCGAATCTTGTCATAGCGACAGCGTTAAAGCAGGATCTAAACGACCGATTTCATCAGCCAAGCGATAGGGACGCATCTATAGCTGCGTCCTTATCAGTTGGCTGATGTAATCGATCAGCTTAAGATCCGAGAAATGACGTCAAAATTGCCGTCTTACGGCCGCACTCGGAGTCAGTTAGTGACAATTTTTCATACAATATTTTGAAAAAGGAACTATTAATGGTCTCCAGAATGTCCCCAGTACGGCGGTTATATTTCATTTAACAATTAAGATACATTTAGTAATTTTCAGTTAATACCTACCAGCAGTGAGACGTAAGAGCTTCAAACTGCTTCTTAAGTTCTAACAGTTTAACTTTTTTAATATCTGAAGTCCTGAAAGGAGGTATCATCTCATTTACCTGCGAAGTTCCAGCCCATGGTTCCAGGAACGTTGAGCTAAAGGATTACTGAAACGCAGGTAACAGGGAGGCAGTAGGTCGTTGTGGAACTGGTGTAACATATGTCATTTATTTAAACCGAAATATGCTTCGTTATAGTCGCTTAACTATCTTAATCGAAGTTTTCTTGTCGCCGCCCTTGAAAAATACCTATGCAAAATAGCTATGTTATACTTAACGATCCGCCATTTTGGTATTGGTATAAAAAAGGCAGCCTTGCATACTACAGTCTAAACTCCAACAATGATGAGTAGCTTATAAACGGTCCAAATTCGACTGATCTACTAATTGTCACGGAGGAGTTCCTATGGCTACCTTCCGCCTCCATCATCATACCGGCATGATGATGATCATAGGGGCTCATCCGTTAATCACGTCATGTTTTCATCATTTTTTTAAACCCGCCGTCCCCCGAAAACCACGTGTATTTTTTGGTACAAAATATCTTTAAAAAATCAGAACATTACATATCTTGGTTGTTTCTGAAAGATATAAAAATATTAAATAAAACTGAAAATCAAAACAAAACTACTCTGAACATAGGGTATTGTCTAAGTATAGTGCGATATAGCTCTTACAAGGTCCTTCGGATTTGAACTTATCTCTCACTCGCTCTCATACGCTCTTATTAAGGGGGGTATGAGAGAAAAATACAAAGCCGAAGCACCATCTAAGCGCTCACATATATTCAGTATTTATTTCTCTTTATTATTATCAGTATGAGAAACGTTGTCTAATAATCATAGTGCAAGTCTAGAGCTTAGTCCACTCACTAGGTCATTTTCTGTGAGATTGAGGCCCTAGCCAAGAGGCGTTACGCTAACTAGTGTTTCTATTCGTTCCGTTTTTAAACCAATCGCGTCACTGGTAGATGACGTGATATGAAAAGTCACGTGATCTACCGTGACGCGATTGGTTTAAAAACCAAACGAATCCTCCTGTTAATCAATAGGATCTCGATGTAATTGTCCGAAAGTAAGTTATGAAAAAGCTTACTAACTAACAGAGTATCTAAGCGATAAATTATAATATAATAAATACATACATACATACATAAACTCACGCCCTCATTCCCAAAGTGGGGTAGGCAGAGCTAAAGAATTACCAACAACTTTTTAAACTTGTTGATAATTCTGTAACCACATTTTTGCACAAGTAGGCTAAGATGTTTCCCAGTGTATTAGTGACAGGTGGCAATAACTGAGTAATTATTAAGAAAATAAACAGATAGATATATATATAGGTATATAGATAAATAGAAAAATGGAAATATTTAATATTGATTAATTATTAATTGAATAGGGTAGGGGCACCAAAAGTTGAACGATTAAGCGACTACACCAACTTAAGACCGTTTATTCTCAGTGAAATTAACTAATTTCACCATTTTTTTTTTAATATGGTACAGTATATAGTCTAGATTGGAGATGACTATTATAAAGCCTGTTATTATAACACAGTATTTTTCTAAAAATCGTTGAAACCAAAAATGTGCCGATTTGCCCAAAACATGAACAGCGTGCCCTAATTCTGAACGGTTTGGACCCAAAAGTTGAACTAACATAATAAAAAACCTAAAACATTATATTTTTAAGGAAGGTTCAGAAATAAAATGCAACTTAACGAAATCAGTCTTTATTTTTTTATTGTTTACAAATAAATTCAGTGATCGGAGTTAGGTGAGCCAAAATACCTACTTATTCTTCGCAAGAGGACATAATATAGAGTAATAGGGTTAATATTTGGTAAAATTATATCTTAAAATGAGACAAATAAACATGTAAGTATACATATACAGTTCCGTTTCTAGCCAGGGTTTCGTGTCTAGCGGTAAAAACATAACAAACTAATAAACAGACAAACAAAGTTACTTTCACATTTAGAATATTAGTAAACGTTTCTATAAACACTAGTAGGGTTCATATTACAAAACGATGCCTAAAAGTTGAACGACTGAATTTACTTGGTTTAACTTTAGGACACAGAATTTGTGAAATGAATGAACAAAAACCATTAAGAGTTCACGTATTGGAATATAATCCAAAACATGAACTAGTAAATTTAACTCGTTCAAGTATTAGGCACACATTTTATTATTGAACAGTGATAGTTTTCATAGTAATTGAAACGCCGAAATCTTTGGATTAGACACCAAAAGTTATGTTCATCTTTTGGTTTAAATATACAAGAGCATTGAACGATCACTTTAAGTTATAAAGTTTCCATCTGTCATTTCAGGACGATTTATTAAAACGCTTTAAAAAAAGTACGCCTTGCCTAGTAGCTGAACACCGTTCAAGTATTGGCTTGGGTATACATTTTTGAAACCATTACTTGAACGGCATATTACTCGCTAACTAACAAAAAAAAAACAATGTATGACTCCAATAAAAGAGTGATTAATCAAGAATACATACTAAGCAAATCCTTCTAAGACTGTCAATTATTGAATTTTATACGTAATTAAAAGCTTAAATTTGGAGTGCACTGGCCTTATCTATTCTCCCATACTATCGACGTTTTCGGCGGGAAGCTCCACAACGATGACCGATCACGGCCGCGGCTGTGGCGTAACTGTCAGTGAGTTTGGATTACGGCGTAGACAAAGAGTTTAATTATGTGATTATTTCGATCGACTGTTCAGCTTTTGGGTGGCGTTCATCTTTTGGTGCCCCTACCCTAGTCCTCCTCTCTCTTATATTGCTGCGCCCAACAGCGTCCATAGAGTACGAATATCACCTATATAAGTGTATTATGTATTATTATGAGTGCAATAAATAATTGAATTGAATTGAATTAAATTGAAACAATTTTACAAGTAAAGAGTTTTCTTCGTGTGATCCTTTAGCACACGAAGAAAACCGAAAACACTTTCATAAATAACCACAACTTTGAAGCTGTCACAGAAATCTATTTCCCGATCAAGATTTGACTTTAGATATGAAACTTTACGCTCCTACCGTTATTTTCTCCGCCATATCATCGGACTTTTGGTCTTAAGCCGGTCTTAAGGCAGCCAGAAGTTCTCGGCTTAGGCCGAAGACACATAATTCCAAGGAAAAAGGGAAGTTGAAACTTTTCCCTATTGGTCGCGTTAATGTAACCAAAGCTAGTCTGAGCATGGTCTTCCGGGATAGAGTAAGTTCATTTTAAATAACTTTGTTAAAATATTGTTCATGTCATAGTTACGTCAAAACACTTGAAGTA
This sequence comes from Acleris emargana, assembly GCA_927399475.2. Taxonomy (NCBI): domain Eukaryota; kingdom Metazoa; phylum Arthropoda; class Insecta; order Lepidoptera; family Tortricidae; genus Acleris; species Acleris emargana. The sequence goes on from OV656858.1 coordinate 7,104,767, forward strand.
TGGTCACTTAGTGATCTTTACAAAACCACCCCTTCCCCGTTATGTTAGAGTTTTTCATTTATTAATAAATTTGATTTTACTTTTCTGTTTTTAACACTGCATTTTTAGAAGTAGGTATACAAAACAATAACATAAAAAAATAAAACCACAGTGTTTCAATGTTTGATTATTATTTTTGTCAAGTTCAATATTGCAACTTTAACGCTAATTTACGAGAATGCTGCTAAGGTTTGCTTGAAATTGTTTGCTTGAAACTAATGAGCGATAATGAGTCATAAATAAAAGCCATAAAGTTAAGGTAGGGATTAAAAACTGAAACAAGATGCGAAATATAGAAATATCAGAAAATTACGCTTATCTTCAAAACCATAATAGTATTATTAAGAATAAGAATAAGGATATATTTATTGTATAACCATGTAACATTAAGATGGACAAATTAGGTACATAATAATTCCAACGGTGACCTGCTCAGGGTGTACAATATGTACTTAAAAATATAATATTAACTCATGCACTATGTTTTTGCTTGTCTTTAAAGTCAAAAAAATCATTAAGATTATAAAACACATTATTGATTAGCCAGGTCTTTAAGTGTATTAAGCCCTATTAAGCTATTTAGATAGATCTAAGGCTCGTTCGTCTACATACAGGTTTATCTAAGACTAATTACAGGACACCATGTATAAAATATAATAATGGACTAATGCAACAAAGTCATACATATATATAAAAAAGTCGTTAAATTAAGTGAACCTTCTTCTAACCGTGAATTCTGCGCTCTGTCTCAAACTTCAAGTGAAGTCCCTATGTTCCCCGGAACTGATAAAACGTTCATTATAGTTTCCAACATCTGCACAGCATCCGGATATCACGAGAAAATTATCTTAAACTTTTGATATTCCAACTCGTACAGGCAGCCCTTACAGCTTCACATTAATTCCTTGTCGCTTATACAATAAATTTCGTTCGAGTTGGATTCGTGCACAGGGTTCTATAAAAAATCACGTTTGTTGCATGAAAGCCCCCTTAAATATTTACTTTATTCTGTTTTTAGTATTTGTTGTTACAGCGGCAATAGAAATACATCATCTGTGAAAATTTCAACTGTCTAGCTATCAAGGTTCGTGAGATACAGCCCGGTGACAGACAGACGGACAGCGAAGTCTTAATAATAGGGTCCCGTTACTCTTTAGGTACGGAACCCTAAAAACTAAAACCTGACTGCAAAAAAGAAAGAAACAAGTTTGGACCAATGTAATGATTTACATATTTATCACCATATTCCTCGTATAATTAAAAAAAAAAACGTTTATTTCAAGTAATTGCACTCATAATAATATAACAAAACAAATAATTCACAAAGCATCACAATATAATCAATTCAAATCAAATTAAAATTAAATAAATCATGCTAGTCATCACCTTAAACTACGTTTGACGTTATAATGACGTAGACTTCAAATTTAGGAAAATCCATGACCTTGAAAGCAGGTAATCGTCATATTTTATTACCTGTAAGCAGGCTGTTAAAATATTGTTCGTAGTCGAAGGCCAACTGTTACACGCTGCTATAATAATCCTGGCAAACGAATAAAGGATAATAATATATGAATTTCAATATCGTACTAGTCCCTCGCCAACCGATTCTTTTACTAAAATAAAACCAATTAATCTGTACATGTAGCAGGCTTGAGTTGAGTTCCATGACCTGAAGCGGTGTTCTAGTTAGGAAATTGACATAGCGATAGGCGTTCCGATTTCAGTCAATTCCCAATACCCACGGGAATTTTGAAACCGTATCCAACGAGGTCTTATTACTGTTTGCGTAGTAAATCCGGAAGCCGTAGGCTTTTTTTAAATAGAATAGAATAAAATTTACTTCAGGCAACTAGGCCGATATTTATAAATATTTTTAAAAATATTTCATAGAACAATATAATAAATTTAAATTAACATGACAACTAATACACTTTCCTTTCCTTTTTGTCAGAGAGCCAGTGGCACCAAAAACGACGAAATATGACAGACTCGGCCAGAATTCCTCCTTTAAAAAGGTCGGCGCACCTTTGGTCGGTACTCTGCAAAAAAAATGGCATGTAAATGCGAGAAGTAAGTAAAAAAACACACAATTGTCATGTAAGTTGGTAAGTAAATTCTGAAGGCCATAGACATTTTCGTTCTCTACCATCAAAAGACTGCAATCCTAAGACCGCTTATGCATATCATTGAGAACTTAGCAGGCTACAAATTTCACTTGTTGTCTTATCTAATAAATAATAATGAATAAAATCCACTAAAGTTAAAAAATGAAAGGTGTTTCCCAACAGAACTGCTTTTTCCGCGGTTTTTGCTTGTCCTTATCAGTGGGTGTATCTCTTAAAAGTCCAGGTATACACATATCATCATCCTTTCAGCCAGGAGACGTCCTCTGCTGAGCATAGGCTTTCCCCATGGTTTGCCTCAAGGACCGGTCCTGCAGGACAGGCAGGCTGGCAAGACTGGCAGGAATTGATTGGTTCCGGGAATCTATCGGTTCTTCGAAACCTAATCCACATCGTCGGCCCACCTTATACACAACCATGTAATTTTTTGGGTGTACAGTAAATTAAACTAAAAATTAAACAATCTATTCGTATTTTACCTAAGTAGACACGCTACATGACACGTGACCATAAAAAATGCTAATAGTCCAGCAAAAACATAAAAGTTGAGACTTTTTCCAGAATAATTCATCAGAAGTTTACACAAAATTATCCTAATGAAGGATTTACGGAGCTCCGCCACATTAGCGATTTAATACCAACTTAGTTGAGAAAGTTTGTTTAACAGGAAGCTCGGCAGGAGCTTTTTAAAAAACTCATGTATAATGAGCTTTATCAAAGCTTGTTTGTTTGTCTGCTAAAAGTTTCACTTTTTGAGTTCTGGTGGTTGGATGAAAATAAAATTAGAGCGCTCTCCGATGAGATATTATTTTTTAACTCCCTATGGGAAAAGAAGGGTGGTGAATTTAATATACGTGTCTATGTATTTGTAAATCTGTGTGACTGTATATCTGTGTATCTGTCTGTGGCATTGTAAGTCCAAAAATATGTAACGTTTCGGTCGCGGACCTTTTGGAAAAGAAAGCTATTTTAAACGAGATGGTTTTAATTTGCCTCTTATTCAGTAGGTACTGTAATAAAATAAGGTTAATTAACATCTAAAATAAACCTTATTGCATTGTACTTTGTATACAATACGACTCATTTGCTTTTAATTATTTAAATTTAGAATTTGCAGGCAATTAGATCTTGCAGGGTTCAAAATGGACTTACAAGATTAAACCTTAACTGACATACAAACGTTGCAAGTCAACGAAAAGCTTGTAATAAGTATTTAGTAAGAAGAACCCTTGTATACTTCTACAGTTCAATATAATCAACCATTATAAAGCATTTAACCTTTTATTTTACAACCTTTTCTCCTCTAGAAAAGCTAACGTCATGCATAAATCAAAAATAAATCAGAATGCTTTCATTGCATTTAGATTTAAACTCTTAAAGCGCTTCGTTCCCGAGTTTAAAGGCGCCCCAAGGAGTCAACAAGTTGGCAAACTAGTTGGCAAACAAATTTATCAGAAGGAGCAGATGGTTGGAATTTCCTTAGAAATTTTAATATATGACAGTGGCAGGTTGGTGGCAGGTCAAGTTATCTGACTAAGTAGGAAGAGGAAAAGCATTGTTATCTGCAGACCCCTTTATCAATGGAGCGAATGAAGGGTCCACGGAAATAACATGTCTAGACACATTAGTAACTTTTTGAGATATTGCGATTTGAAAGTTAGGATCCATGTCACTTTGTACGTAATTTTTGTGTAGAGGTTTTTTTTAAAAGTAAAAAGGTACAAGTGATATGAATATTTATATCTAAATCCGAGTGGTAGGTAATAGTTCATTTCGTCCTCCAAATTTTGAGACTCAAAACTCATTTTCAAAAAAAAGTGACTAGACATGTTCTTTCCGTGGACCCTTCAATTGCATTGAAATAATGTCATAGGGCTGTCACACTGTAGACAATTCGTGTACGTGTAACGTTATGATATATTTTCGGTATAAATATTTTACAAAATAAAAGCAAAAGACTTGTTACGTGTATTATTAGTTAGTTACTCTTCTGAATAATGTATATAATAACAGCTTTTCGACATTACTCGGTTAAAAACTTTGTCGCCGTAACTTTACATTCTATTCTAAAAGAGATGACAGGTAAGTATTTCAGATGTCTATAATTCCACATTGCTCTTATTACAATAATTAAATTTGTGATTTCAGCTTCCCCATTATTTGGATATTATAAAACCATAAAATAGTGCCATAATTCAGGATTTTTCGCAAGAAGGATAAATATTTTTGATAGCAAATAATGGCTTTAAAAACAGAAACAGCCCTTCGCGGCGTGCAATCTTTAACAAAAAACACAATTACGTTTACATTACATTAAACTTTTGTCACAAATATAATTTGCAGTACCAACCCTAGTATTTTTAATGGATTTGCTATATATGTATACATATGTACATACATACCTTCACGCCTGTAATCCCAGAGTGGGGTAGGCAGAGCCACAGAATTACCCACAACTTTAAAAACTTGTTGTCAATTCAGTAAGCACATTTTGCAAAAATAGGCTAAGATGTTTACCAGCGTATTAGTGACAGGTGGCAGGCAAGCCCATCGCCTAACAGTACTACAAGCCTATATTCCCTTAGTCGCCTCTTACGACATCCACGGGAAGACATGGAGTGGCACTTGACTATCCTAACCCGATAACCACACGGGATATATATTGTGGACTTAATGATAGCAGTGGTATAGCTCTGTCCTATTCTCTCAAGCGTAATATGAACTGCATATCTATAACCCCCCTGTAAATATTTAAGTTAGGTTATGTTAGATTTGAGTATAAAAAAAACTCATGTGGCGTGAAAAACCTTTAGATGAAACGAAAATTCTGCAAACAGTTGCGTTCGTTGAAAGGTGTTTCGAAAAAATAATAGATACCCTTAAAACTACTATAATACGCCACCGAAAAACAGACAAATTGTTTATGTAAGGTTTCATGTCTCTCATTATATATTTTTATAAGGTCTCACTATAAGTATTTGTTTAATAGTATATTCGTTACTTTTATTTATTAGTTTGTATAGCGTTCCGTCCGTCTGTCACACTCGGTGCTGGCTGAAAATCAGCGCTGCAGGTGCTTAGCACCTCAGCATCATGCTGAGCCAGTATCCGATTCACTGCCACGAAGACACATCCACCACTTTGTTTTAGTTTACTGTTTTTTCTTTTTTTTGTGTTTTTTTTGTGGTTAGTGAATAAATGTATTTTTCTTTTTTTTTTTCTTTTAAAAGAATCAATACTTTGAAACTTAAGGCTCAGAGTTTAGAGAGTTCAAAGAGATCATCGATCATACTTAACACCTGTGCACTCAATGCGCTATGCAGTTTGCTGCAAGTTGCTTAGGCCTCGAGACAAGTGATAATTTGTGTTGTACCTTATCTTTATAAGCAGAGAGTTTAAAGTTTAACGTGTTGCCCGCGTTTTTTTTTCGCTCGGATCTCCCTTTCTATCTAGTCAGTAGCTATAGAGACGCACTGAGCGAAAAACAACGTGAGCTATCTATGCTGGATGAGAGTGGCCGCGGGTCGTGCTCGGTGGTGAGCCACGGGAAACTGTTTCCGTAATACCAAAAATGGGCGGTAAGTACAATGTAGTAGTCGAACCATTCTACACTGTATTACCATATTAAATTTAAATTGCTTATACTATTACCGCGTACCCGAAACCAACGTGCGTGCATGACTCGATCTATGAATGTTGAAGAAGCGAAAGAAATTTGTCAAGATCGTAGCAAGTGGAAAGAAGTGGTCTCTGCCTACCCCTCTGGGAAACAGGCGTGATTTAATGTAATGTAATGTATTACTTTAATTTGAAGCCTTTTTTGGTATCACGGTAGAGAAGCATGTCCAGCAGCGGACTAGTATAGCCTGATGATGATGATGATGAAAATCGCTTGGGCTGTATAAGATTTGTCAGCTTTGAAAGATAAGCAAACAGCCTATGGGCCTAGTATGGTTGTGTTTATAGCTTGACAAAATGTGGATAAATCATACTCGTACTCGCATACGTGTCAGGAAAGGGCTCCCATACAGCATACGTGATTTTTTATAGTTAATGGTACGGAATCCTTCGTGCGCGAGTCCGACTCGCACTTGGCCGGTTTTTCTGATATGTCCCCCTTTGAGAGCAACCTGACTAAAACCTTGCAAATTGACAGCGTCGTGTGCGAGGTACAGATTCTCATTATGTCAGCTGAAAGACGTCCACTGCTGGACATGGGCCTCCCCCAAGGCTCTCCACTCAGACCGGTCGTATGCTTTTCTCATCCACCGCGTTCCCGCGATCTTCAAAAGTTTCTCACTGATTTGTAATTAGTAATTGCTGATTATTTCCGTCATTTTGCGTAGCTCCATGAGCGGAGGGTCTTAGGATTCCAATCTTTACGTTGTAGCTCTGAGAATGCTAATGTGTTTAGGTCACAGATCCCACTAATTGCTTGCGGCCTGTGACCTTGCTGGCATCCTCCATAATTCTATACTTTATGGGCCGCGATGGTTACTTACCGTCAGGTGGCTCGCTGGCTCGTCTGCCACCCTTCACATTAAAAAAAAACCCATCAAGAGCCGAGCATTGTTCCTCCAAAAAATTACTTCCAAGGACTCGCCTCCATTATTATCGCCATAAATCACGCCATAGTTGTTTGAGGCCTTTATCCTGTATTTTTAACAGGAAGGAATATCCTGAATCATCGGGATGAAGGTTAACACGGGAAAGAAACTCTAACAATCTCAAGTTAAGGGTAAGATCATTCCAACTTTGCCAATTTCCTATGAAACGGCTGACTCATAAGCGTTGGTTCGATTCCCGGGTCATACAACCTGGAGCTAAAAAAAGTTGCCCTTTTTATTTATAAGACCTTATGGTTGAATATTATATGTCGGACCATGCTCAGTGTTGGGTTCCGAAGCCGTTACTACAAACAAATTAGACCTTTCGACCAACTTAACTTTGCCGTTGGAAAACTGTTAGATATCCCGACATAGGTCGCGGTCAGTTTACCAACACCGCAAATATTTTTTCGGTAGGTATAAACATTAAACCGTTTGTAACTCAATAACCACTGAAGTCTACTTAGTAGTGATAGTTTTCCTATTAAATTCATTATTTATGTGCTTTCATTTATAGTACACTAGCGACCCGCCCGCAGCTTCGCCCGCGTGGAATGTATTATACATATAAACCTTCCTTAAGAATCACTCTATCTATTAAAAAAAACCGCATCAAAATCCGTTGCGTAGTTTTAAAGATTTAAGCATACATAGGGACAGACAGCGCAAGCGACTTTGTTTTATACTATGTAGTGATTACTACAGACGCCGGGAAGTAGGTGGTTGCAGGCCGAGTTCATATAGACGGCCCGGGCGAAGCGTGGTCGGATAGTTACGAGGCTGGCAACCCCTTTTCACGGCGAGGTATGTATAGTGCTTTTTTCAAACATATGCAATGAAATAAAAAAAAAACATCACTCAAAAAACATTTGTGTAATAGGCATTAACGCGGATATTTTTGGTCCGAACCACACAGATACAAAAAAAAACGATTTTCATAAAACCAGCTGTCATGGCCATATTAAAATTTAAAAAAAATTACTTCCCGGCCTAGGCCTTCAATTTTGTATGAAATTCCTTTACAGTTCTCTCGAGTTGTTCCGTCGGGAACGTGGCACTTTGAAGCCTAAAATAACTAACATAACGCCGACATTACATAGCATGTTTGAGAAAAGATATTTTCTGATTTGTAGTATTTGTAGTTTTGGCTGTAGGGGGGGGGGGGACACTTGACTCTAACAAAAATTAGCGCTTTAAAGCTTAATTTTTCATAAACAAATACCTTAATCGAAAAAATATTTTCGCAAATCCTCAATTTGAAAAACCTATCCAACGACACCCGCCCTAGGGGAAGACGAGAAAAAAAAACATCTCCACGTTACGCGTAGGGGAGGCACACAAAAAAAAGTACCTATTTATTTTACAACTTTGTGGACGTGACTAATATGTATACTTATGCCAAATTACAGCTTTCAAGTACAAAAACTCTCTGAGCTAGGCTGCTGACGGACGGACGGACGGACGGACATAGCGAAACTTATAGTTTCGCTACAGAACTCTAATAATGATAACCCAATTTTGTATAATTTACTAGTTTATCTTATCCTTAACCTACCTAAAACAGGCAGTGTTCACTGTTTAGAGATGAGATTAACGGTGAAAGATCTAGCATAGAGGCATCCATCTTAGTCCTTAGGGTTTGCAACACTTACAGCCTTAAGATTGTAGTCTAGAGAATTATAAATATGTATGGTTCTCTGCCATTGATTGTCTCGCTCAAGACACGAACAAAAGATCGTGTGTCAATAAAACAGACACAAACATAACCTTAGGCTGCGGGTCCACTGAGGCGGAGACGAGTGGAGCGGAGCCATTATTAACCAATAGAAGGCGCATGCGGTGACGTCGAGCGCGCCTTGCGCACGTTAGTTTAGATTCTATTGGTTGATATTGACATAGCTCCGCTCCGCTCCACCTCAGTGGAGCCGCAGCCTAAATACTTAATCGCTGGCTGTTCCCATTACTAGCGAGAACTCTCTCCACTCGAAACAAAACACAAACAAAAATTTGGTCCCGTTTCAATAATACCAACTTACTTGTCTCATTTAGTAAACACCGTTATAACCTCAAAATGCATCTTTTTTGGCTAAAACGGTAGTTTTCTTGTGAGAAAAACCACTAGCGATTACATTTTGCACAATATATTTCTAATTTTACGTACATCATGAATGGTTTGTTTATTACAAAATTTTAATTTTAGTCGAAAATGGAGCATTTTGAGGTTATAAAAGTGTTTACTAAATAATACAAGTCAGTTGCTATGGAGTATACTGGGGCCAGGGCAGCGCAAGGCACGTTTGCCTTCCCCACGCCATTAAAAAAAAAAGACGCGTCCGCTGCTCAGCAAAAGCGCTGCGCTGCCAGAAACTCAAGTCTATCCTTTTTAAACATTATACTTACTGAGAAAGAAGTCTTTATATCACTCATCGCACATCCGTCGGCTCTCGGGGCAGGCTCCGAACGGGTTCGTAATCTCTCGTAATGGGGCAAGTTGGATCGTTAATGTCAAATAGCAGCGATTGTTATGTGGCCGCCTGCGCTAGAAGAGTTGTGCACCGGCGGGAGCGATTTTCAATTTGTATTTTTTGTTGCTTAACAAAAAAAAAAGTTATAGTTGTCTGTTTGGTTCCGTGGTCAACGATTAACCTTTATAATTTCGCCGTATCCGTGTGTCCACGGTTTTCTTCAAAGAGTAGTAGTACAATACTGTAATTTGCAGTAGTTCTTTATATTTTATTTATGCCGGCAAAGTAGAAGATTCCGTGGAACGTTTCCGTCGAAAAGTGTCATTTTTGCTAGAGCTACGTGCTTGTCAGTTATAATTTGTACTAGATTGACAGGTGTTATGATTAACTTCATGTATTTTTTTTCACTAAAGGTGTGTAATTGTTTGGTCCATTGGTTAGTGGTTTTTTTGGACTTCAACAGAAAAATTGTGGTTTTTCGACAACAACACCCGAATGAGTATTTAACATACAAAAACGCCATTACCGAAACATAGGGTTATTAAAACTTGCTGTTTGTTAGACTTGTTTGCCCCGGCCTCTATTCTACGACGGCAAACAATATCGCTTTTGAGCTGTTATCATATTGTCAACATTTTGATAGCTCTTATTTACGTGACAGTAATAGCGGCGGTCGAAAACAATATTATTGAACGTCGTAGAAGAGATGGCTTGCTATGCTATGCTCTTTGAATAGCAAAATAAATTCTGTATTCTTTAATTATTATAGTATTTATATAGCAATGTAATTTTATATTGATGAAAAAAAACAATAACAAAATGATAAGGTTTAGCCCGTGTAAAATTGACCCCTTGGATTATTGTTATAAAAGCTACACCCTAAAATCTCCCTATATCTAGCAACTTGGGCCAAGCGTGCAAGCTTTTCCGTTTTGTGTGGTTTTGTCAGATTAAAATCCGAAGTTCAGGAGATAAACGTATCTGGGCGGCCATTAATAGCAAAAAAGTTTCAGAGCTGACTCCGACCGGACTCCAGTAGTTAACGACGTCCGTGGGGTTACGGTTCAACTTCGTTTGGTTAAGGAGTGCTAGTTTTATGGTTATTAGGGGGTTATGTAAAGGTAAAAAGACGTAAGGAACTAAGGTTACCGACATAGCCCGAAGAATAGCTAAACTGAAGTGGCAGTGGCATATCGCTCGCAGGACTGACGGCCGATAGAGCCAGAAGGTTTTTGAGTGGCGTCCGCGGACCGGGAGACGAGCTGTAGGTAGGCTTCCAACAAGATGGAGTGACGACCTTGTATGGATCGCGGGAAGCGGTGGATGCGAAAAGCACAAGACCGGTCTGAGTGGAGAGCCTTGGGGGAGGCCTATGTCCAGTAGTGGACGTCTTTCGGCTGACATGATGATGATGATGATAAAAAAGACCTGTCTATTTCACCACGTCATACATACATACATACATACATACATTAAATCACGCCTGTTTCCCAGAGGGGTATTCAGAGACCACTACTTTCCACTTGCTACGATCCTGACAAATTTCTGTCGCTTCTTCCACATTCATACATCGAGTCATGCACGCATGTCGGATTCGGCCCTTTTCCAGTATTTCTCCGATTTGATTCGAAAAAGTAAGCCTAGTATTTCACCATGTCAAGTTGGTGAAACTGGTCGCAGGTCTTTTAACCTTTAGTCATTCCGGAACCAAAGCAGAGGCGAACAACGCGAACACTGCTGCTAGGAGGTAAATAGGTAAAAGGGATCGCACACAAGTTGGTGGGCTTTAGTAGGGTAAAATTGGGGGACCTGGATACGTACCGAGGTATCCAAGCCCCCCCAATCTTACCAGTGATCAAGTTTTCATCATTTCATCTATTAATTCTTCTTTTCATCAATTAATCTATTACCAGTGATCAAGTTTTTATCAATTCATCTATTAATTCTTCTTTTCATCAATTAATCTATTAATTCTACTTGTTCTTCTCTTTAAGATCAGGTATCCAAGTCCCCAATCTTACCCATGAATACTAAAATAGATCAAGTTTTCATCATTTCATCTACCTATTAATCGACGTATCCACGCCCCTATTAATTCTAATAATTAATTCACCAATCTATTAATTCTACTTTTCTTTTCTTTAAGATGTTGATCAGGGTCTGCCTATATATTCAAAGGTCGTTGATTAGAACTAATCGAAGATGTGGTACGAACTTCAATGATTACTGTTGGATGTTGATGTGATAAATATGGTATTTACTTATATAACGCGGAGGGAAAAAACAAAACGAACAAATCACTGTCATACATTTATTTAAATCACTTTAACAAACCAGTTATTTATAGTGTATAGGCCTTAGATAAGTATAAGTACACAATTTAAAACATAAATAAAAATTAAAAAGTACAAATGTTGATCGATAAATCAATAAAATATTATTGATTTATCTACCTTTCTCCATTGAAACTTTGAGTATTTAGAAACAGATAAACATGTAACAGAAAACTAATCATAATTGTCTATATTAAAAAATAAAACATTGCTATCTTTGCACCACTTTTTTAAGCAAGTAACATTTTTGTAAGCACATATATTATCATGATAAATACAAGTTTGTACATCATACGATGTTGCATACCTTTCATAAAGAGAAACAAAATTAGGACAGCTAATATCTTCTAAATTATGAACAATCTCAGTACCTAAAATTTCTTTTAACCAATTCACTTTTTCATACCCTTTTGTATGAATACATTTGTTTTTACAGTAATCAGATATTAAGAACTTATAATCGCAGTAAGGTACATAACCTTCATTCCACAGTATTCCCCTGTTCCTTTCTATCCATCCTACTTGTTTACGTTCTTTCTTAGTTAAATAATAAAACGGATATGGGGGTTTAATCAACAATACCAGGACATGTTTATCACTTAAAATAGCTATTTCTTTTGGTATAAGCTTGTTCTTTTCATCTTTAAAACCTTGGACATCGATGATAACATTCATGTCAGTTTCCGCACTATGTTACTCAACGGTTTATACTCAATAAGGCGATCGTTTATGATAAGGCAATAAGCTGTAGTATTCTCTGGGATATCTTGTGAAGACTCTACTTCTAGACGAACATCAACTGGTCCAGTTTTTAGCGTATCGTTTTGTCTTGAACAATCAATAACAAATAATGGAGCCTTTTCTCCAAATGTCTTCAAATCAAGCAACGGATCAATGTCGGCTTTGTAATACGACTGACGAAAATTAGCATACATCTCATATAATATACTGTACTTAGCTTCATCAAATTTCAAGTTTAATGAATCATATGGAAAATATTGTGAATTTAAAAACAATTTCACATTTGTTATATTACAATGATCAAACAAAGTCGAATTTTTTGTTTGATTTAATTTTCTATTTGTTTGAAATCCCAATATAACAAATCTAGGTTTCTCCAACTGAGAAGCAGTTTTAACTGACCACGAATGTTTGGTTGTTTGAGGTACTAATGGATATTCATATAAATCCCAATTTCTAAAGGCAACTTGTATAGCTCTATCTTTTTCCAAATGCTTTAGCAGTAATAACCTGTTGCGATCAGAAACTTTAATATGCGGTATACGCCACTGAACCTTTTGTACGTCTATTATGACGGTATCACCTTTATCCATACACACACTGTTTGAAACAGAACTACTTCTATGCAGTATAAGTTCATGTCTACAATTTATAAGTATTTTATTATAGTCTTCTGCGAATCCTAGGACTTTATTCAATGGGAGAATAAAAGAGAAATGAATTTTTTTGCTTTGGGTTCCGCTCAGGTTCCACCCCCACAAGGCCGCATTTTTGCTTTCTCCTCCGTTCATCGAGATATAAGACTTCATAGTTGTAGTTATTCCAGCATTTTTTATATGATCTATTTCAACACCATTTAATTCGTATCTGATATTTTGAAATAAAAACAAAATCGGGTTGTTCGTCAACTTAACTTCTTTATCTATATGTTTTCCTGTTGCATCGAGAGAGGACGCAGTGATATACCCCTCAATGTAAATGGAGCTAGCAGACGGTAGTACATATACGTCTTGCTGATGAATAGGGATTCTGATTTCATCATTTTCTTTGAAGCTGTTAGTATAGGGATTGTAAGTATGAATTTCATAGCTTTCAATCGAATTATCGTGCTGCGGCAAGTCAGTGATTTGAAGCATTTTATATTTTAAATCCAAGAGAACGTAGAAATGTTTTATTAATTTTGGTAATCACTCTAGTTGATTTTAAACGTCTTCTACCTTTCGATATCGGGGGTGAAGTATTTAGTTTTCTTGTCTGAGCAGGGATTTTATTGAAAACAATCATTCTAGGTCAAGCAATCACCGACTTAAACATGTACATGCTAATAAGATCACCGATGGTGTAAGAATGTTAACTAATTAGAAGTATCTCGATATTTATTTGGTTTAATAAATCTGATTAGCGAAATGTATTTTATTTACGTACGTAGTTCCTTGTTTTCCAAAATGAACTTAAGAATTTTAAACATAAATGACCGCAATTGTATATGCTATTACCCTGTAAGTTTTGATAATTGTAATTAATTTTCGATCCCATATATTTAATAAATTCCTTTGGAGGTTTCAAGTTACCATAACTATCAAAGTATTCAATATAATCATATATTTTTGCATAGGCTACCCAATGACTACCACTAGATGATGAAGAATCTAAATTTATAATCCCACATTCGATTGGTAGTGGTGATTCTGGTAATTCATCTCTCATAAATACATTACGAAAATGAGGTATATTTTTCGCGTGATTTATAATGTCGATGTTAGTTAACGCTCTTTTAGGTAGCCGACTGATTAGTTTTTTGTGTTCGTAACATAAATCCCTACACCATTCTTGTACGGCTTAAGATGCAGTCCTCTTCCAATACACAGTCCTTTCATGTTCTCGTTTTGTTCCTTTACTTGTGCTAGTTGTTTTTTAGCCGATTTATATTCATTGACAGCTTTCGTGATTCCTGCAATGCCACCCGATAAAGTGCCGCTGGCAGACAATCCAGCAAATATAGGTATTAACGGGAGAAAGCCACCAGTTTTAGGTACAGGTATCACTCGCGGTATTTTAATAGGTAAATCTGACGCGAACTCTCTAGCTGCTTCGTATGCTAACTCTGTTAGCATTTTCTTACATTTAGGTTTTAGGTTACGAATGTGTTTTTTTGTATGTGAGACAATATTATTAAATGTTTTCTTTAAACCAGCACCAGTTTTGAACTTCAATAATGTTGGTGTTTTATTCTTCACTTTATGAATATCATGACATTGTCGTTTGCTCCTCATGATATAATAATTTAGTTTAATGTAAGGATTTCAATAAAATTTCGAGTGTAAAAGTCCGTATCGTTTAAAGATTAACTTTCAAATGAGCACAACGTGAGAAATATATCTTTAAATACATTCATTAGTGTCACTAAAATATCTACAAACAATTTGTCTTTTCTAGCCAAACAAAACAAATAACAAGTCAAACAACGATGTGTTAAATGAAACTGTATGATAATAATAACAATAATATATATTATAAGAAATAAAGACGCATCACATTATCACAGGAAACCATACATATTGGACATTTCGGTTTTTTTATTGATAACGCACATTTAGCGCATGCAACGACATGACCGCACGGTACAAACGCGACATCACATGCCTTGACGTAACATATTTTACACACTTGTACTACGTCACTATTCACCACCTCCTCCTTTGGCCGGGAGACAGGTTGCTCTAAGAAAGAAACAGTGTTCACTTTCTCCTTGACGTAGTCTCTACCCTTCACCAGTTTGACGTACGCACATCGTTCAAACCAGCGTGCGTGCTGCTCCCTCGGCTCATCACCCTTCTCCCAATCCTTTAGACCACCATCACAATGATAACATTTGGTTTGATCTCCGCACCCAGTATAATAGAAACCGGCTTCTGCTAACTCTTCAGGTCTTTGTGTCATACTACAAGGCCAATCTTTAAATGTTTTCAACCGTGCCGCTTCCGTTGCATATTTAGGGTGTGCAGGACGCTGTAGACTCATGGTGGTGGAAGGAGACATGTTCGCACGATCGTTTTCTCCTTTCATTAAGTTACTATGTGTTTGCGGTGACACTGACCTTTCCTATACTCGTATCAATAAATAGTACGAATGTTATTAATCACCACAAAGTTAAATAAATCTTACCAAACAGCAGTACAAAGCTGTTTAAATCTCATTGAGAAATCAATATCGGTTGTAAAAGTCTGTACTGTTTTAATATTAACTTTCAAATGAGCACAACGTAAGAAATATATCTTTTAAATACTTTTGTGCCAGTAAGAATATCTATAAACGATTTGTCTTTTCTATCCAGCTGTTCTCGCTTGTAGGTAGTCCTAGCCACTTCACATATACTTTATTCCCCCTGCTTTTTATTACTTTTTCAACCAGATATACGTCAGGATGTAAAGTTTTTTGAATTTCTTGTCCATAAAATGCTCCTAATATCGGTCTCGACTTCATATCTTCTAATAAATAAGTAACAGGATTAGTGTGTTGAATCTTTGTTATCTTAAATATTTCTGTAGACCAATTAGGAGTGAAACCTTTTTCAAAACAACCTTTATACTTGCTAATTCTAACAAAGTCACCGACTAGAAATCTCTTGATTTTCAACTTTTTCTTAGACTGCAATTTAACATATTTTTGTAATACATCCGCTTTATTTTCATGGGTGATTGAAGCAGGAGGTCTACCTATAGTTCTATGAAAATCATGATTATATTCATAAATTTTATTATCTAGCATCCCATCAATCCATTTATAATTGCCTTTTAAACTGAACCCCTTATAAAGCTTATTTTTAAGCGTTCTTATAAATCTTTCCACAATTGATGCTTTTTTGGTGGAGTATGTTGAATAATGGTTAATATCATATTTTCTCATTACTTTGAGAAATGTTTTATTATAAAACTCTTTACCCTTATCTGTTTGTAAATTACTTGGGAATCGTCCTTTAGCTAAAAGTGTTTCAAATTGCTTACATACGATTTCTTTAGTCTTCTGTTTGAGGGGAATTGCCCAAGCGTACTTTGAAAAACAGTCAATAATTACTAATATATATTTATAGCCAGAATTTACGTCCGATAATGCCTGCATGTCAATCAAATCCGCCTGCCAGAGGTCATCTATATCTTTTAACATAACACTTCTCCGAGGAAAGTTCACTCTAGCATTTTTGTGAATTTCATTTACGACGTCGGCTTTGCTCATAATGCTTGTCCAATGCTCCTTGAAGATCTTTTAAGGCAATATCTTTTTTTATTGCTTTAATACTATCTTTTAAACTTTCAGTTAGTATTAAGAAATTATCTCCCTGAAGCTTATTTAAAGCGATATCTTTTTCAATGTTGTCTATACGATTCAACAAACTCGAAGTTAGCTTTTCCCAACTTAGCACTATATTACGATTGTCCACGACATGTTCTTTATTTGCAAAATTTGACGCACTAGGTTCATTTCTAGATTTTATTTTAATGACTTCTATATGACAACAATCAACTGAATGATATTCACTTTTCTCGATACTCATGTCTAATGCTCGTCAGAGCATTAAGTGCAATGATAGCAATAGACGATATTTTATTCTTTTATTATACCAGCTTCTTTTAATTCTTCAATAATAGATACGATTTCATTATCATGATTACTGTTACCAGCACTTTTAGATGCAAGACAAGACAAGATTTTAGAGGAAGTTCGGTTTCGGAAAATTTGAAACAGCTATTCATGTAATCATACGGGTAGACACCTTTTTTATACAATAATTCACGTTGATTTTTATCAGGAAACTCTCGTGATAAATTAACAAAATCGTTTTCCGATAAACTTTTGCTTAACGCATCCAGACTTGAACTCATAAACTGATACGAATCAATGAATTTAATTTGAATAGAACGAGAGTTGGTATCAGTTTTTATGTATTTTGTTATAGAAAGGTACTTTTCTTTAGTTTGAGGAATAATTTTAACGGAACCTTCTTGTTTTACTAATTCCTCAATAAATAAGTGAGAATCGTAACCTGATAAGTTATGAAAAACAACAGGTATGAATGGACATACTCTATGCATTAAGTTACAATGAGAGTGCGCCGGCCCTCTGTACAAGGATGTAACATGATCATGATCTCGCACCTTGTCACCGAACAGATGTTGTTTACATATATGGCAATATGTTGCGTTTTGATAAGATGATTCTTGTTCAGCAGTTAATGGAGTCATAGGTTTAACATTAGATAATATTTTATGTAATCGTTTTACATCCTTTATTATTCTCTTGACAAAAATTTCAACACAGTCTTCACCTCGATATGTCACAAATTTATTTAATTGATCATCATACGAGCAACATATATAATAAGCAAAACATGACGGGCGGTGTTTTTTCAAAATTTTAGTGTTTTCAGATATGTTTTCGGTGTGGTTACTCAGGAGGCATTCAAAATCTGCGTAAATAATGAAGTTGAGTTTCTGTTGTCTTTCATAATGCTCGAATTTTAAAACAGAATTTATTTTAGGCAAAGTAACTAACACGTCACTACAATCATGAGATCTATATTTTGTTTCATCATTATAAAATTGTAAACATGTCTCACATAAATATATCTTACCTTTGTGGTGCGAAACTTGCCGTCGAACTAACCTTACAAGATCTTTTATTAAACAGTAATGTGCTTTTCCCCCCCTTTCAATATATAGTAAATTAATGTGATTAATTTCTCTTTTTTTTGTCTTGTATAGAGGTCCGGTAACTTTTGATTTATTATCTAACCCATATATATTAACGCTTATATTCGGGTTATTTTTTTCAAAAAGTTCAATTTGTTTAGGCGAAGGTGGGAATGACATTCCTTCTGTGTTGAGAACGGAAGAATAATGTGGATATGAACTGACTTTACATACATTCCTTGTAGAAGGAAACAAACCGGCCATAATACTCCACAAGAAACAATGATTATCGCTATTCTGTATACTTATACAACTTTTCGAACTTCTGACTGCCGGAGGTAACGGAATATAAGAACCGCCTCGCAAAGGAGAATACTTGTTCATGTTAATTTCAATATGACTTATAGATAGGTACGTCCATCCAGATTCACGAAGTTCGAATTCGGTTAGTTTTTTTTTCAGAGTGTTACTTGTATTCAATAATAATTCATTAAAATCAGTGCTCTTGTAAACAGTTTCATATTTAGTGTTGAATGACTTTAGCTCCTGTTTGTCTGAGTGAGGTTGTATAAAGTACGCAAAGAATTCAAAGTTAACTTTAATACAAGTAAGGCTCTCTACTGATATATTGATAAGTTTTAGAAGATCTTTCTGACACTCATTAAAGAATATCTCTGGCGTGAAATAATCTACTTTCTGAGATGGATTTATACGATATGAAACAATTCTGTTTTTAAAAGCAGTAGCAATCATATAAATATTATCGAATTCTGTGTTCAGTAAGCAGTTTGACTTATGTAAATTAGTTTTTAAGTGAGATGAGTATTCCTTTCGAGACATTTCAATTTTACAGTTTTCACAATTCATTAATTCATATTCAGGTATTAAGGCTGATACAGGATGAACTGTAAAGAAAAGAAAAAAATTAAAGGGTTACAATCTACTCATTTATTTTATAAATCCTAGTAATAGTTGCAAGCGGTAGTTTAATAAGCTTTACACTTTAGTATTAACTGTTCTATAGTTAAACATTTTTTGAATACATCTTAACTATGGGTACAATAGAGAGGGTACAATTAAGAGCGAGCTCTATTTTAATAATAACTTCCGATAAAAGTAGGCGGGCAAGGCTTGAACTCCTTTCGCGTAGCTTTTATATACTCGGTTAACGCACGCCAGCCTTCCGTACTATCATCTGTTCTGTTTTTTAAGCTTATTATTGCGTGGCGCCATCGATTCATGGGAGGTACGCGCTCTATTTCATCGCATTTATAAACTTTTAATTCTACGTAATGAGAACCGAGTTTACAGTCGTTAGACTGGCGAGCAACTCCGTTTGCGATTCGTCGGTTTAGAAAAGATACGAGAGGAGTCATTTTTTTACCAGGTCTGAGGGCTTGCTCATCTACTTCGTCATCCTCAGAGTCGGTCCCGAACACATCGCGCGCAGACTCCTTTCTGCTAACGTCAGCGGGAGTAGTATGGCTCGCTGTAGTTGGAGTAATAATGCTGACTTTACTTTTCTTTCGCTTCGGCTGCTCCAGTTCACTGTTATGCGGCTCTTTGCTTCCATGTTTTCCCACCTTTTGTATTTTCAGGCTTTCACACCGTACTCCATCTTGAACAAATGAATAAACATTATGACTAGTGTTAATGTTATAACTTTTTGGATATCTTTTAAACTCTTTTCTTATAATGCTTACAAACTGCTTTAGATATTGCCAGGCTTCTGAGTCGGTGTTAGTTTTATTTTTTAATTTTAGGTCAAATAATATTTCATCTTCCTTGCACAATTTCAAAACGATGTAGTATGTTCCTTTTTTATGTTTATCGATCTGACGCGAAAATCCTTTCGGAATTTTGTTAGTGATGTAGGAATAAAGATGATTGTATTGTTCCTTACCACTATCGTCACTGTTTCGATCCTCCCCCTCGCTATCTGTCCCGAACAATTCATATGATAACGCTGGTTCGATGCGAGCGGGATTAATTCGCTTTTTCCCCTTTTCCGAAGTGCTGACCCGAGATGCTGAGTTCGAGCCGTGACCCCCCTCACGGATCACGGGTTTTTTACATTTTTTATGAGTATAATTCTTCTCATCCTCCTCCGTCCGAAGCGGTCTCTCTTGAACATGACTGGACCTGAAAAGGTAATTTTATTAAATTAATTTGATAATTGAACCCACAAGC
The DNA here is from genome assembly GCA_927399475.2 of Acleris emargana. Lineage (NCBI taxonomy): Eukaryota > Metazoa > Arthropoda > Insecta > Lepidoptera > Tortricidae > Acleris > Acleris emargana. The sequence continues at coordinate 7,124,955 of OV656858.1, forward strand.
AATCAGTAAAACAACTCAGATCGCAAGAACAAAACACAAATTTATTTTAAACTTTAACTATCTAAACATACGAGAGAATTGAATGGATGCATTCATTTCTCTACTATTGTCAAACTACACTAAGCTTGCGCTCAGAAAAAATAATCGTATTTTAATAGATGAAATATCTGATAGATGAATAGATGAATATTCGAATGGTACTTACATGATAGCAGATATGTTGACACTTATTGATGCACTTTAGTAACTTGAAGATCAGAAGACTTCGCTTGCCGATGACAATGTGTCTCAGTCTCACAATTCCCACTTTAAATATATGCGAGCGATAACCATTTTTGGAACGAAAAACACACATTCAAATAAAAATCAAGCAGACTTGCACTTTTGCTGCTCCATACTTATCATGCACAATAGCTGTTGTCAGCGTTCTGTATCCCGATATAAAAGTAAAAATCTAAATATTTAATTACAACCTTATGTACTATGCAACAAGCACTATAAATAAGTGCAACCAAGAAATTAATCACTATCATGTTTTTTTTGTCTCAACACGATTGGAATTCAGTCGGAAGTATACGCGGGCCGAACATTGAAATTAAACTTTATTATTTGTAAATATAGTTCAATTTAAAATGGCAGAAAAATCAGACCTTATAAGTCTCACACCGAAAAGCTAGAATTTAAATAGATAGGGAATCATCTTGCATTCGACACGTGCATAAACTTTCCTCTTATGGCATATACCATAAAGGATTAGAATGTTAGATCAATATCCAATATTAAGCTACTTTGAATTCTATCGACACCATTTTATTTATATATAAAGCTAAAAATTTCTGAAGGGATACCTATTGTAATAAATATTTTGAACGTACGTGGTTCTCTTGCAAAATGTCGGTAAGTTAAATTTAATTATAAATATCGGTACATATGTTTTCTGTTTATATATTACATGCTAACCGGTGTGTAAATTTCAGGATACGTCTGAGCATCTATTCAACTTTGTACCCTGCAATGCATCGCGACCTACATATGAACCAAGGCTCGGGTTAGATCGTAAACGAAAGCCAGAAAACACAACAATTTATTCGTATATCAAGAAACCTCATCAGAATAGAGCTGCTAAAGTGATTAAAATAGAAATTTATGACGGAGACAAAATAGAAGATAGTGAGCGAATATGCAAGTGTAATGCAGAATTGTGCCTGCAGTATGCGGTCAAAAGCGTTCCTCTAGACGGAATATATGAGTCAACACTTAACGTAATAGATAAAATAACGGAGTCTATATCATCTAATATTTGTAATCGCTACACAGTGTTGTAAAAATATGCATTTTACAGAATAAATATTAATCGAGTAACAATGTGTTTATTTATTTATCACGCCACTAACCCACCATTTTAAATTCGACTTATCCGACTCGCGTTGTTTTGGAAAGGTGAGACCGCTAATTAATTACCGGCGTCGATAACACTGTACGTCTCATAATTATGTTCACGTCGATGTATGAATCACTATCTATTTAATAACGCTTAATATAAAATGGAGCACTCATAATTGATGTATTGAATACATGAATACTGATTTAGATCTATTATAAATTTTGCCTAGCTCATAGGTATTACACTAGATGAAAACTTGATCTATTCAGTATTCAGAACATGAAAGAAGAACAAGTAGAATTAATAGATTAATTGATGAAAAGAAGAATTAATAGATGAAATGATGAAAACTTGATCACTGGTAAGATTGGGGGGCTTGGATACCTCGGTACGTATCCAGGTCCCCCAATTTTACCCTACTGGCTTTCAACCGGATGACCACGGTCACTGATGTGCTGCTGAGCTGACAGCCCTGGGTCACTGGGTATATGGTGGTGATGGTGAGCTGGTCATCATTGGTCCCCATACGCAATTACAGGCAGGCATAATTACTCCAGCCAATTTAGTACATCTGGAGTCACTAAATGTTTTTTAAAAACTAAACTACAAGAAACACTTCTGTTATTGTAAATACTACTTACACATACATAAACTACATATGTTTACGCTAAATACATCTACCATCGTCTTAGTCTTAAGGGTTGGTAATACATTTTCGAGCCTAAGATTTCAGTCTTAAGAGTAATTTTTTGGAATGCATATTTAGTCTATGGGTCACAGATACTCGTTTGCCTTGTCCATGAAAAAAAAACAACAAAATATTACTTGAAAATTTAGAGACAACAAAACGCCATTTAATTTGTATGTGTGACGTCATCTTCCTCACATGCCGCGTAACGCTTACGAATGTTTTCAATTTGAATTTTAAATCCGCCAAGCGGTTGCCACTTTACGTTTTTCTGTCGGAAAATTAAATGAGATTTCGCTGCGAGAAGTAACATATTTATTAGGGTTCAATTGTAAACAAACGAAAACGTTGGATATACATTTTCTTTTTGAGGGGCAATGAGAAAACACACAAAGACATATGCTTCCTGGTGGTAAGTGGGATCTGTGACGCATAGACATTTGCATTCTTTTGAATACAATCTTATAAGATTGTAATCCTAAGATCGCAAATGCGTTGCCCACCCTGAGGACTAAGGCCCTGGGTTTTCTGACCACACGTCGCCGGCGGCCGGCGACCGACGCGTGTCCGCCGCCGACGACGTTCGGATGTTTTGTTCGGGAATGTTTGATGGTGGTTTCTCTGAAACGCCGCCGGCGGCGAGTAGGTCGTCGGCGGCGGACACGCGTCGGTCGCCGGCCGCCGGCGACGGGTGGTCAGAAAACCCAGGGCCTAAGATGCAATGCCTCAATGCGAAACGGTCCCAACTCAGCATTCACTACCCGTAAAACCAGCACTGGGCTTCCGTTGGAACCGCTCGGTAAAGAGACGGAAAGTCACACTTAACACAAAACAAAATAAAAAGAAAAACAACATGAATTAAAAAAAAACAATTTGTAATATTTAGCGTAAGTATTAGGGAGGAATATAAGAGCAAACGTGACATTTATAGCCAGGGGGACTAATATGGCTGCGTTTATCGCGTGACAAAATGTTAATAAAACATCCGTCACTTTCTGACATGTATATAAGCAAGACAGTGACGGATGCTTTATTTTTGTCACGCGATAAACGCGTTGTGGAAGTATATCCATGATAAAAAAGTTTTAGAACTTCTCGGTTGAGATGTAAGTGACGTAGGTTTTTTTTGTTTTGGGCAAGAGATGGCGCGGGAGTCTACTTTTAACTGACAATAAGTTTAAGGCAGCGCGATGCGGCGTGATTGAGTCCTGCTTTGAGGGCGAGCTCGTCTCGGTATTTCCAAAAAGAGAAAAACTATTCTATAATATATTATTTGTAAAATACTGGCTGTTACCCGCGAGTCTGTCTGCGAAAAGTTATTTATCGCGAGTAAAAAGTATCCTATGTGTAGGATAGGATAGCACTCGAAGTTTAAACAATCTCCATACCAAAATTTCATCGTATTTCGTTTCAGTGTTTTAGCCGCAAAAGGGTAACAGACAGATAAAGTAACTTTCGCATTCATTATTATTAAGTATGGATATATATAGGTAAGTAAACAAACGATTGATAACTCGGCATAAATAACGTTTTTACCTACGGAACTTATTTCAAATGTGAATCACGCCTGACCATTTCTATTCAGCCACTTGGGAAAGTATCGCGCAAGTTATTTGAAAACTTAAACATTAATTCGTAATGTATGCGACATAATTGCTTGAAAAGAAAATGGCGGCCAAATTTAAAACAGTCGTTGAAAATGTGTTCATGCGTTTTTATTACGCTTTTTGAAGCTTGAAGTTATACAGGTTGTTCGTTGAGGAATAAAATAAATTAAGTACCGTAAAACCTGGTAACTATGGTCCAAAATCTTCCAACTATGGTCCAAAATCTTCCAACTATGGTCCAAAATCAATGACCAAAAGTACAAGTTCCCATTATCTTTAGTTAAGAAACGTGTTGTTTTATAGACATTTCTTGTTGACTAAAGTTTTAAAATGCTTATACTTAAGTCATCTATGAGGAATTAAAGGAATTAGACTTGGACCACAGTTGAAGTACTGGACCATAGTTAACAGGTTTTACGGTACTACTGGTTTCTATAATAGAATAAAGGCAAGTTAAATGTAAAGTAATACGAGGGCTGGTACTTATGTAACTACTACTATACCGTACCTACTATATCTGACCTCCATGGTAAAACTGGCACTTCTTTTAATACTGGCCGTTACTTATAAAAAAAAACTTATGTTCGCTAGTCTTTTGTTTTTGGCGGGTTTAAAATGTCATCTCGTTGCAAGAATGGAACTCACACGTGAAAATTTTCCTGCTATGATTTATTACGATTTTCGGCGTGGTTTAACGAAACAACAGTGCTTAGATCAACTAACTTCAACTTTTGGTGATGAAGCTCCATCGAAAACCACTGTGTATCACTGATTTGGTGAGTTCAATGGACGTAGTATGCTCACGGACGAAGTTAAGAATGGTCCCCCGAAATCGGTCGTTGTACCACAAAATATTGAAGCTGTGTGAAAACTTATAATGCATGACCGTCATGTTACGTATCGCGAGATAGAGGCGACTCTGGGCATATGTATGACGAGCATTAATAAGGTATTACATAACATTTAGCTGTAAAATAAAATTTGTTCGCGTTGGATCCCGCACAACTTAACTAAGGATCAACAAGAGGCTCGCGTCGAATGGTGCAAAAAATTGTTGCAAAAATATAACCGTGGTGACTCAAAAGCTGTTTATAATATCTTCACAGGTGATGAATCCTGGATCTATGCGTCTGATCCCTAAACTAAACAACAATCAACAGTGTGGGTGTTTCAACGAACCCTACGAAAGTAACTCGTGCAAAAAGCACCTTGAAGCAAATGGTGGCCTGTGTTTTTGGTATCGATGGCTGTGTGGCTATAGTGCCACTAGAGAACCGTAAAACGGTTAATTCGGAGTGGTACACGACCATTTCTTTGCCGGAAGTATTTGAAGAAATACGTAAAAACCACCAGCGACGCAGAATCATTCTTCACCATGACAATGCCAGCTATCTTACATCACGCGAAATGACTCTGTTTTTGGAAGGTCAAAATATAGAGTTATCGGTTCATCCACCGTACAGCCCTGATTTGGCACCCAATGATTTTAATTTATTTCCAAATTTAAAGAATAAATTACGTGGTCAACGATGTTTGACCCGTGAAGATGCCGTCGACGCAACAGCACGAATTGGTTTCAACGAATGCAAAAGTGCATCGACCATCACGGAGAATATTTCGAAAAACAATAAAACCATATTTAGTCATATAGGTACGTTTGTAATTTTTTTTATTCCGGTTACATAAGGCCCTCGTATAGACGTAATTTCTGATACTTTATCATATATCATTTATTGACGAGTCACCCTAGTTGACAGTGACACTGCCTACGAAGCTAGCGGTCCCGTGTCCGGACATCCGGACAGGACAAATATTTGTATGATAAGCGCGAAAATCAGGTTTCTGAGTATTCGTGGTTTATAGTTTAAGTATGTTTGTTTTATATGCTTATGTATGTTTATCATTGCCTAGTACCTATAGTATAAGGCCAGGGGGGTTATTATGACATAACTATGCAGTTCATTTTACGGCAAGCGGAAAGGACGGAGCTATAGCAGTTGTATAGCTCTGTGCTTTTCTCTCAGCGTAAACTGAACTGCCTGACTATGTCATAATAACCCCGCAGAGCTTAGTTTGGGGCTAAGTGAATTTGTGTGAGATTATCCCCGATATTTGTTTTCAATACAAAATGGGTCTTTATCATTGTTTGTCCCAACTTATTGTTTAGTCGTAAACGCTTTTACAATTGAAACGGAGTATTTTATCATTAAAAACAAACTTTACCTAACTATTAAATTCTGATATATATATTCTGGTACATAGAATTTCCCAAGGGACGAAGTCTCAAGCAGAAGCTAGTATAAAATAAGATGCACATACACAAACTCACAACTTCATTCCCAGAGTGGGGTAGGCAGAGCTACAGAATTACTAACAACTCTAACTTGTTGATAATTCTGTAACCATATTTTGCACAATCAGGGTAAGATGTTTACCAGGGTAATAGTCACAGGTTGCAAACCCATCGCCTAAAAGTAATAGTTTAGTTTAGTTTAGTTTATTTATTCATCAATGTAATGTTACAATATAGATTGCATTGCATGTCAAAAAATATGAAATTACATTGATACAAGCCTTTATTCCCTTAGTCGCCTCCTACGACATCCACGGGAAGACATGGAGTGGCACTATTCAAACACGGAAAAGTAAGATGAATAATCTATATAATAAAAATGAATCGCTAAATGTGTTGCTAAGCGCAAAACTCAAGAACGGCTGAACCGATTTGGATGATTTGTTTTTTGTTGTGTTCGTCATTGTCAGGAAAAGGTTTGTATGAAAGGAAATGATTGAACAATCCACCGGGAAAGTCAGAAATTTGAAGCGGGGCGAAGCCGCTGGCTGGCCGATAGTCATTTAGAATTTTACCCTAGTTTAACTCTGCAATTCAACTTTTTTTTATAACCCTTATACTGTCGTCATTTACAGCATGTCCTTTTAATATTAAATCATCGTCTACAAAGTTTATTGTCCAAAAAACCTCCCCATCCCACTCAATATTATAAAAACCACAACGCTTCCCTTTTCACTCTTCGCGGCGCAATTCAAAGCCCGTAAAAAAGAGAGCGTAGTGATAAAAAAACTACATCATAAACTTTACCCCTCGTAAAGTGTCCGCCAAAGATATCCGCAGAAAGATTGCCAAACGACATGGTTTATACTAAACCTAGTTTTTTAATAGAAAATATAAACATCCTGTTCTATACTTTGGCTAGTTGGAACGCGTTTCGCCATCTTGAATTTTATTTTCTACGTGAAAATCTATAGATAACACAAGAATCAAAGACATTCTAAGCAGCGCTGGGACCAGCTGGGACCATTTTGCATCATCTGGCTGTAATATTATGTGTTTACAGCACAAACTTTTAGTATTTTTCGAGTGGCCTTTTAGAAACTAAACAAAACAAGACAAAGGCGTCATGTTAACTCGGTGTAACAATCGGAAGAACAAAAGGGTTGTAATGCCATATCATTAATTTGAAAAGTAGTAAGGATCGCGGGAAAGCGGTGGATGCGAAAAGCACAAGACCGGTCTGAGTGGAGAGCCTTGGGGGAGGCCTATGTCCAGCAGTGGACGTCTTTCGGCTGAAATGATGAAATGATGAAAAGTAGTGTAGAAATTAATATTGCAATAATAAATTAAGATTTCAACATTGTGTTTTATCTGTTAGTCGGTCTTCTGTTGAATGCATGTAAATAAATGTTTTTCTCTGATTCGTTTAAATTTAGAATACAGGTTACAGCTTTAAGAATAAATAAATAGAGAACAGTCTCCCACAAATGGATCTAGTCCCAAACTAAGCTCTAGCTTGTACTATGGGTACTAGGAAACGACAGAATTATGTACATAGATAAATTCATACTAATTACATAGAGAGAGAAAAAAATACCCAAGACTCAGGAACAAATACTCGCGCTCATTACACATTACCGGGAAACGAGATTCTTAGGCAGGTCACTCCCAACTAGGCTACCGTGTCATCCCATCAATAACCTAACATGAGTTTGCCTATGAATTCGTATACCCTATGCCTTTAAAATCGTAATATACATTGGCAATCCAAACAAAAAAGCTGCGATGCCGGCCGACGGTCTGTTCAAACTTGCTTACATAATATTATTAGTTTCGGCCGTAAACCAGTGACAGATGATCGGTGTCAGTAAACGTTTTATTGTTTGACCTATCCCAGGATATATTGGTTTTAGCGCTCTTTGCTGACTAACATGGATATCATGCTAGAGAAAAGTTCTTATTGCAGTCACTTAAAATCTAACCTTAAATCTCACTGCCTACCTAGTGTTTATCATCAGTTGAATTTTAAAGGACATGGCAAGAAGTTTACTGAACAAAATCCACCAATATAAATAAGTGATATCTAAATAGGTGCCAAGTTTGGCACTAGATAGTTGGCAGTTAAACTAATTTATATAATGTTACAGTATCATGGAATATGTAAGATACAAGTATACAGGGTTATTGGTAAGTCGACCTAGTCCCGTTAGGAGGTGATAGGGGTGACTATTTGCGATAATTTTGACTCTCATATGCATTATGCAAAAGTGAACCATTTTTGAGTTATCGCGTTTTTTAGTTTTTTTTTTAATTAGTCAGAAATTCAACTTGAAAAATTTATTACAAAAAAAGTATCAATTTAAATCTTATTTTTTTTCTGATTTATAAATACTATTAAACATTGGTTATTTTTCAATATTGAATCAATAATTATCGGTTCAAATTAAAAACAGCGAGATGGAAAACGAAAATTTTTCAATATTTTTTTGCGATCGCTTTCCACTAAAATGCCTTAAAAACAAAAAAAAACTTTATAAAACTTGGCCTGCAGATTATTTTAAAAACTTAACTGTTTTGTTAGCTCTCCAAAAATGCATAACAACTAGGAACTTATTAAAAAAAAAACTGAAAAAAAAACATCACAAAGGAAGCGGGCGGAAATTCGTCTTCGAACTAAACTTAAGTAAGAAATGAAACTTCAAAAATTAAAATTAAAAAAAATACCAAATTTAAATCAATTTTTTTATTTGCTTTTGTACAAGATGAAATTGTTGTTCTTATGCAATATTAAAAAAAATATTATCTGTACACGTTTGAGAATGCGAGGCCAAAAACTAAAAAATACATGTTTTTTTATCAAACTCCAAGATAAATTATACGAAACCAGAAAAATTTACCAATACATTTGGCGTGCAGATTACACGTTGATAAAAAATAAGATTTAAATTGATACTTTTTTTGTAATAAATTTTTCAAGTTGAATTTCTGACTAATTAAAAAAAAAACTAAAAAACGCGATAACTCAAAAATGGTTCACTTTTGCATAATGCGTATGAGGGTAAAAATTATCGCAAATAGTCACCCCTATCACCTCCTAACGGGAATAGGTCGACTTACCAATAACCCTGTATAAGAAAACAGCGCCTCTATTCAACACGGTAAAAACCCTATCGTGTGTCAGCTGTTATCGTATTGTCATCGTTTTGACAGCTCTTATTTACTTGACTGTAATGGCTGCTGACGTCATAACAATACCGTAACATATTAACTACGATATCGTTTGTACCGCCTAGAATACCGGCCCTGACCAGTTTCAGCTCAATATATTAGATATAATAAGTAATACAATCAAATTGTGGTTACAGAGTTATCAACAAGTTTTTTAGAGTTGTTGGTAATTCTGTAGCTCTGCCTACCCCACTCTGGGAATAATAAAATAAAAAATAAATTAAAGAATCTTTATTCACCAACAACAAGCAAACAACATTAACAAAATACAAAGTATAACAAAAATAACAAAATTGCTGGTGAAAAGGTGCAGAACTCAGCTATGGAGCTGTTTTTCAGTCCTCACCTGGATACAGTATCGGTAGACGGCTGTCAAAACATACCACAGCTATGGAGGCGTGAAGGTATGTATGTATGTAATAAAACAATCCTTCATCAAGTGTTTTTGATACCTAGTCTAACCGATCGTGAAAAAGTCATCCCTTGAAGTCAAAGGTAACCCTTTAAGCGCTGAGAAATCAGGCGCCATGCAACAAAATATCCTTAAAATAGTATGTTGTATAAAAAATACATCCCACAATAGTGGGGTCCGGAAGTTAGGAGTGCGGGCGAAAGGGTTTCGACCCCTATTTAGGGTTGTTTTAGCACTACGAGACGAACACGACTCGATGAGACTACAAACTGAAAAATGTACAAAATATAAATACAGAGTGTTGTTAATTGGTAAACGTGGACCATAAACCTTATTGGGTACACTATATTATGCAAGCGGGTGGTAGGACCTCCCGCAGGGTCCGTCTGGATTTCTATCACCATCTTATCCATTAACCTACCGCCAAACAGCAGTGCTCGGTTTGGGGATAAGACAGCCGGTGAAATGACTAGCTTAGAGGCATTCCATCTCAGTCCTCAGGGTTGGCAGTGCATTTGCAGACTTAGGATTGCAGTCTTGTGAATGCGAATATCTATGGGTCACAGTTTCCACTTATCATCAGGTGGCCGTGTGCTCGTTTGCCTTGTCTATGCCATAAAAAAATCAATTGATAGTTAATGCCGCCGAATCGTAAACGTATTGAACTATGTGGAATAAAGAACCTTGACACACAGATGAATGTGGAATTCAAGTTTTAATTCAAATTATTCATCACACTTGAACCTCTGTATAATATATCAAGGAAATCTTTAATACTGTAAAAGCATCTTTCTACCAGCCAAGTTTATTAAGAGGTAGTCAATTTAGTTGCAACGGCTGGACGGACTGGAATGAAATTTGAAATGGAGATAGCTCATACCCTGGCTTAACGCATAGGGTTTTCATCCCGGAATTTTTTAAAGTTCCCGAAGGTATAGCGATATTCGAAATCAAGCTAGTATGAAATAAGTTTTTCATTCAGAATAAAAAAAAAAACACCGACAGACCGTGTTAGTTTCTCAAAAAAGAAACACTATCGCATGTCACCCATCGTATCGTCTAAACACGCCTCATCTCAAATATTTGTCTCCGTTGAAAGGCAAAAGTTGTAAGTTGCGGGCGATCGACAATTTTCTTTTGTCAACATGTAAACACTGCCCTCTGTTATTAGAGAAAACAGGTGAAACTACCGGAAGGGTTTTCTGTTTGAAAGAAAAATACTGTCTGCGATGAATAGAACGAAGTTTTGTGCTTGAGTGACTTTTCTAAGTAAAGACGAACTGAAGAGCTCACTGAATGTTTATTGAGAAATAAGAGGTTATTTATGTAATGAAAGCTGCGGGCCTATTACGGTCGTGTTTATTGATGCGGATAAACGTGGACAAAACATCTGTCGGTTTCTGACTAAACTCGGATTCATAATTAGATTCCATCAAATCTACCACGATGTTGCCGGTGAAATGAAACATTCCAAAATTAGTAAAGCAAAATTAGTAATACCTCTTGGAGAAAGAGTGCACGTAAGTAATTAAATATTTAGTAATTTTAAGAATAACATTTAATTGCTCTGTTTAAATAAAAATGGTTATGTAAAAATTTGTCGCATAAATAAATATTTAATAAAACCAAATTTGTGGTAGAAATATTGATATTGCAATGGTAATAGTTCAGGCAGGCATATTTCACTTCTATACAAAGCGACAAAGTAGGTCCGGTCAACACGTAAAAGTATTGAATACATATAAAATATATGTATAATGCTGGCCGAACGCGCCTAAATAAACCATATTAACTCCTATTGAAAGTTCATTTTTCGTAGTTTACTGCGAACGTATAGTTATACCTACGTTTGCTCGCTCGAACGGTAGGGTTGTCAACACATCGAAAATATTAATATAAATTAACAGGTACACATTATGAGAAAAACAGTTACTTGAATAATCAAAATATAATATTTATTTGTTATTTTTTATTGTTTTACACAGGTTTTACATATGATTCAACTTTAAAAAATGCTGTCGCAAGTTTTTGTTGGACCGGAATAATCGGTTGTTAAATTTCAATACGGTAAAAATTCGAAATCTAATGAATAGTTTTAATTACATTACATTCACCAAAATAATTCAAAGAAACAACAACACACCACACACATCTAACCAAACTTGACGTAATGACTAGAATGTACCTACTACCACAGATTAAGTAAGAGTGTACTACTCGCCTACTTGCATCTCGCTCGAGCGGTCGAGCGAGTTGACATCGCCGCGCGCGGGCATCCTTGATGTATTAGCATCGGCAACTATGTTCCGTCAGGCGGTGATTATCGGACGTACCTCGCTCAGATAAATATCTGTTACGTAGTAACTCTTACTTAATCTGTGGTTCAGGTATCGATAACATTTGGTATCCGCTTTGATACAATAATATTATCGTTTGAAAAATACGTAAATTCGAATAAAAATAACCACGACCTAGTCGTATCGGCTATTTTGAAGACGTTTTTACGTTATCCTAACTATAGCATCCTAACTGGAGGAGGGGCGCTAAACCATCTCACTAATTATAGTAAAATAATTAGGATGCCTTTCACTTAGAATTTAGGAATGTATGAATATTGCATACATAAATAAATGTTTACTTCCATACACAACAAACTTCTAAGATACATAACTTCACGCCTGTAATCCCAGAGTGGGGTAGGCAGAGCTACAGAATTACCTACAACTTTAAAAACTTGTTGATAATTCAGTAACTACATTCTGCACTAATAGGCTAAGATGTTTACCAGTGTTGTGTATTAGTGACAGGTTGCAAGCCCATCGCCTAACAGTACTACAAGCCTTTTAATCCCTTAGTCGCCTCTTACGACATCCACGGGAAGACATGGAGTGGCGCTATTCTAACCCGGCAACCACACGGTACATCTAAGAATCAAAGTAATATACATATAGGCGACAAACTTAACGAAACCCCTACGTTCATGTAATTGTATAGTATCTGTATACAGAAAATGGAGATTATATTTGAATTTGGACGTAAAATCCCTTAATTCTCTACACCACTATGCAGACTATATTTTTTTTTTTTAAGAAAAGGTTGGTGGCATCTGGACCGTCGTACTGACATTGACAGATGTTATTGTGACAGTGACATTTCTTGGTAGATTTGATGGAATCTAATTATGAATCCGAGTTTAGTATATAAGTGCGAAAGTGACACATGCTTTATCCACTGCGATGCTGCGGGGGAGGCTAGTATGGTGGCGTTTATCGCGTGACAAAATGTGGATAAAGCATCCGTCACTCGTAAATTTTTTTAGGTCTAAAATGTTTAGTATAATATTGAATGGCATACTTCTTTTTAAGCATAAAGATTTTTTTGCATACATATTTACATACATACATTAAATCACGCCTGTTTCCCAGAGGGGTAGGCAGAGACCACTTCTTTCCACTTGCTACGATCTTGACAAATTTCTTTCGCTTCTTCAACATTCATACATCGAGTCATGCACGCACGTCGGTTTCGGGTACTTAAGATTCGGCCCTGTAATATTGGTCGAATTGTTATTTAGCCTAACATTCAATGTCTTTGCTTTGACTTTTATACTACACGTTAAATTTATCAGGGTGAAGTAGGAAACAGTTTTACTCCAACAAACGTTTGTGAAGATATATGAAATAATGTTTGATACATGGATAGGCGGAACAGTAATGCGGCCAATATACAACACCTAGGTCACATGATTACTCAACTAATCTATAGGTTAGGTTACGTTAGAATTGTGTCTGTGAACTTTAACCACTAAAGTATCCGTCACTCTCGTACTTATAACTTGACATTTTGAATTTGAACCTAGTGTGATTTGATGTTGTTGACGCAATAAAACTGTAAAAAAGGAAGAATCAAAGATTTTTTTCCAAAATTTTACTAGGTTATTTTGTGTTAAAACAGATTCATTATGCAACTGTTAATTGTTTTACACATTAAATCATCATAAGACTGGGCTCTTGTCGGTGGAGAAATTGCCACTTTTCTTTGTTCTCTGTCAGCTTTTTCACCTCCTGATACGACACAGCATTGGCCTTCTCTGTCTTACTTGGCTAAGTCTAGGTATTCCTCTTCCTCTTTTTCCTATTGCCCTCCAAAATGTTCAAGACGAAACCGTCGTGCCGTACCAGGACCAGGTGTCCCGTCATCTTTCCTGTTCTACATTCTATGATTTAGATTTTACCAATAATAATAAATATCAATCAGCTAGGATATTTGATATTCATATTATTCTTCAAGTTATGGAAGAGGGTTGCCCTTCGCTTGGTCTAAAATTTTAAGTGCTATATTTTTTGTTCTAAAGTGTTTTTTGCATAGGTACCTACATATTTTTTGTTCTAAAAGCATTTTTGGTCTAAAATTGTACTGTCTAAAATTGTAATTACTAAAAGGCTAAATCCATAACATTGTTTGGTCGAATTGTTATTTAGCATAACATTCAATGTCTTTGCTTTGACTTTTATACTAGGCGTTAAATTTATCAGCGTGAAGTAGAAACCATTTTTAGTCCTACAAACGTTTGTGAAGATAGATGAAAGAATGTTTGATACATGGATAGGCGGAACAGTAATGCAGCCATTATACAACACCTAGGTCACATGATTACTCAACTAACGTATAGGTTAGGTTAGAATTGTGTCAAGGCGCGAAGTTCCACAAAGCGGAGCTCCGTGGAATTCGCCTCATTCCATAATGAATATTTACTTTCCAAACACATCTATAAAATGTAGGTAACTAACGTGACTGGTAATGGAAAATAAAAAGCCATTCTACAAAATACCGTTATTCCATACAAAATGTTATAAATAAATAAATATCAGAGGACAATCTGACACAAATTGACCTAGCCCCAAACTAAGCTCTAGGTTTGTACATACTATGGGTACTGGCAACGATAAACTTACTTACATAGATAAATACATAATTAAATACATAGAAAACACCCAAGACTCAGGAACAAATACTCGCGCTCATCACACAAATATTCGGGGGATCGAACCCGGTACCGCTAGCTTCGAAGGCAGGGCCACTACCGACTAGGCTACGGCGTCGTCAATACATACAATATTTATCGTTATTACACTATATTGTGCAAAACAGTTTCGATCAAATGATTTCCAAATTTAATCATTTGACGAAACGTTGGCAATGCAAATAAATATGAGGCGAAACAAAAATAGGCCAAACAATTTTAGATCCACCGATATGCGCCCGTGGAAGAGCTTGTGACTTGCGACAGACCGACTGAGACAACATTTTAGAGATTACTCTTGAAATTCCTCAACTCGGCAGAAGTTTTAACCTCGGTAGTCACTTAACTCAGATACTTATATAGCTGAAGATTCTAACTAAACTGAGCTTAAAAGTGAACTATAGAATCTCTACGGTTTCGTTCACGTATAAATTAAAAGACGCCTCATTGAGTTTTCATTAAGAAACTAGCTTATGTCCGGCGGCTTCGTTCGCGTAGATTTCGATTATCCCTCAGGAACTTTTAAATTTTCCGGGATAAAAACTATCCTATGTCCTATTCCAGGACCTAAACTAAAGATCAAGAAGAAGAACTGTGTGATTTTTAATCTTCTGGCGTTTTTGTGGTTTAAAATTATATTTAATATTCTAGTAATTGAACATACATAAATACATACATAACTTCACGCCTGTCTCCCAATGGGATAGGCAGAGACTATGGAACGCCAGGTGCACCGATCTAAACATACCACTTTCGCTTCCTCTACATTCATCAATCTCTTCATGCACGTACGTCGGTTTCGGGTGCTTTTTATTTGGACCTTATTTAGTACATCGCGAATCTGATCATCGTACGTCCGTCTAGGACGTCCCCTACCGACATCTCCGCTCACTTTCGCTCGCCATATATCTTTCGTAACCCTTCTTTCATTAATATTTGAAGGTTTATTATAATCACCTGTATGTGCTTAGTTTCATACCAATCCGTTCAGTGGTTGAAACGTGATTGAAAAACAAACATCCAAACTTTCTCAATTATAATATTAGTAAGAAGTAATTGTATCTTAGGTAGGTACACTTAGACGTAAATGACTGAACCCCAAAAACTAAAGTTCTGCCCTTTTTAGGGTTCCGATGTCAACAAAGAACGCTTATAATTTCTCCGTTGTATATAATCTTTTGTATTATTTTCTGAATCAAGATTCCACATCGCAACACAGATGCTTTACTACAGGGTGATTTGTCACCCGGCGTCGATAAACAATGTCAGTGGCTCTCAAACTGTGGCGAATGGACCAGCTTCGCTCGTTAAAATGAACTACCGTTGGACGTTTACTACTGTTCGAATAGACTGGAGTTGGACACACGCCAAACATGATCGTGTAATCGTGTAGACGTAAGTGTTTTAGTGGGGTGTAGTGGTGAAGGTAGTTAGAATAAGGAGGGGAA
This sequence comes from Acleris emargana, assembly GCA_927399475.2. Taxonomy (NCBI): domain Eukaryota; kingdom Metazoa; phylum Arthropoda; class Insecta; order Lepidoptera; family Tortricidae; genus Acleris; species Acleris emargana. The sequence goes on from OV656858.1 coordinate 7,141,038, forward strand.
CTTGTAAGGCCGTTTGGGAATTTAAATTGTACTTGTTACGTTACTGCGTGTTTTTATGTTTATTTTCAGCGGCTGTTAGTAATTCTCAACAAAGTTGAAGTAGCACTGAAATGATAAAAATAACTTGGAATATACATACAATGGTCAAATCGATTCAGGATACAATCTCACACAAATTGACCTGCCTAAACTAAGCTATAGGCTAGAGCCGTGGGTACTGTAACAGATACAAGGTTTGGGGGTTGTATCTGTAAATAATAAGAACTCTTATGGCTAGTTTTAATAATACTTTTATTCTGCTTTCTGTTATATTTATATTACATAGCCGTGCGCACTCGGCGCCAGGTAACATGCGACTCCCAAAAATTATACAAAATAAACAGTCGCCGTTCTATCGAACCATTTGCTTTTCAATTTGAATAATTAAAAGCAAATGAGACATTGCATACAATGTACAATACAATAAGGTTTATTTTATAGGTTATAACCTTATTGTATTACATCCCTCGTCTCTCTGGGAACAAGGAATTAATCCTACCTATCCCTACTTCCTACCTAAGCGGGGAAAAGTTACAGGGCGTTTGCCAGCCCCTTTGTTAGGAGTAGCTTGCCGTGAGATTCATTTGTTTAAATTTAATTTATTAATCATTTATCGGTGAACTCACAGCGAGCTTCCGCCCACCAAAAACCCCGCGAAACGTGGGGCGGCTGGCACGAAAAAGCTTCCTACCTACCTAACCCTACAAACCAATTTATGACAATCCCTGCATTGAAGATGCGGGGTTGCCTTACATTCTCAATGTTTACCACGGAAACTAAGAAAATGCGGGCCTGGGTGATTTGACATACACCTGTCAAGTCACACTCAGAATTTTCCGCTGAAGCTAATGAAAATTTTGGACTTGTGTCCACTTTCATCCGTCAGCGATTTGACCTTTGTCACGTCACTCTCGGACTCAAGTACTTGTAAATCAAACTTTATTAATCCTACCTATTTTTTTGATAATACTTATGTAAAACTATTAACATACATACATAACTTCACGCCTGTAATCCCAGAGTGGGGTAGGCAGAGCTACAGAATTATCCACAACTTTAAAAACTTGTTGATAATTCTGTAACCACATTCTGCACAAATAGGCTAAGATGTTTACTAGCGTATTAGTGACAGGTTGCAAGCCCATCGCCTAACAGTACTACAAGCCTTTATTCCCTTAGTCGCCTCTTACGACATCCACGGGAAGACATGGAGTGGCACTATTCTAATCTAAACCAGCAACCACACGGGGGCAAAAACTATTAACAATTCAAATAAATTTGCTCCAGTCGTGACTGTCACATATTTCGGCCTGAGATATGGACACATCGTCTTCGCTGAATGATGATGAACTGCATTTCTTCCTGATCATCCATCAGGTGATCGCAGCATCATCGAATTGCCTGGCACAATCTTAGATTGCGCAGACTTCTGACTTCTCAGCTCAGCATCGTTCATGAAATATAAGAAAATCACACAATAAAACAAGTTACAGACAGTCCATAAATCCTGCAATTAATAAGCATGAACAAGCATCCAACTATCCCAACTATCACGCCTTAACATGACATGATGTGGTCATATCTCTATGGGTCCAGGGTGCCTGGGGTTGTGAGATTTCCTTTAAGCCTGTAAGGTTGGAAGAAACTTGTTTGGTTTCACCTCGCATATCCCATGGCGCACGGGTACCTTCATATATTTTATTCCGGCGAGCACTTTATCCATCACTCGTTGGAACATTGCTTGGCTCGTTTTCAGACCAAACGGCAAAACATTAAATTCAAATAATCCGGAATGCGTCACGAAGGCCGTCTTATCTTTGCCTTCACCCAACGCCAGCTGCCAATATCCAGAATTCATGTCAAGGTCGGCGAAATACTTTGCCCCCTGCAAACATCCCAATAAATCCTCTGTTCTTGGTATGGGGTATGAATCCATTCTGATTTTTTTATTTAATGCTCTAAAATCAATGCAAAATCTTGGCGGACCTTCTGGCTTATCCACCAAAACAACCGGTGAAGCATATGGGCTTCTTGATTCTTGAATGATACCATTTTCAAGCATCTCGTGCACCTGCTCATCGATAATTCGTCTTTGCCTCTCCGACACTCGATAGGGTGCCTTATGCACTGGTTCATCGTCTGACGTTTTCACTGCGATTAAAGAATCCCTATAACAGCCCAATTCTTGAGTTGCAAAGGAAAACGTTCTGCGGAACCCTTTTAATAAACTATCCAGTTGCGACTTCTGCTTGTCCAACAATTCATCGTTTATGTCAAAAACAACCGGTTGTGTTTCCGAAAGATTCAACAAATAGTTTTCATTCTGCTGCACCAAATCTGTAAAATAAACATAATCAGTTTTGCTCATATAAGCGTCATGCACAAACTCCTTGGTTTGTATAGAGAAATTTGTTTTTTTTTCATCTTGGCTTAACATTGACTTGAAAGGTACTGCAATCCTTTCTTTCAATATTAATTCACCATTTTTAAAATCAATAATGGCCTTGTTGTCGCGTAGAAAATCTTGCCCTAATATGAAAAGTTCTGCGGGATCGGAAATAACCAATAACTTATGGCGAAAATATCCGTTATTGACTAAGAAGCTAGTATCTATGCTGCCTACCACATTGATGGCATGGCCACCCACAACTCTCAACGGTACCTGAGGAGACTCTACGTAGGATATATATTTCAAGGTCTCCAAACGCGATACCGATATACATGAGACGGACGCTCCTGAATCTATGAGTGCCTCACAATCAACATTATTTAACTGTACAGAAATAATGGGTACAAAAACATCCCTAGAACTATCTACATCATCCTGCTGCTGCATAACCGGACTATTTCTCCACCTCGTCGCAATCCGGTTCACTGGCGACGGGGACTGTAGTTTGGGTGCTGCCTCGAAGAAGAAGGCGTTGCATCCTGCTGCCTTCGTGAAGCTTGTTGCTGACTCCATGGACGTGGACGCAAATTATGTGACGGTGGCGATTGCGGTTCAAAATGCACCCTACGCGGCGTCGTAACCGTTCCCGGCGGTCTGTACGGTGTCACATACTCCGACTGCGGCGTGTGCATCGACTGGTCTCCACGACTTCTGATGTCTTCGAAGCTCACCTCCGGATTGAAGATTGGCAATTCCACTTTCTGTGCATACGTGTTTTCATAATTATACACATCCTCCACTTGCAGCAGTGTTTTTCTTAGTTCTTCTTTAGACGCAAACAATTTTGAGGCAAGTAACCACTGGTAGCGATCACTAACGGAGTTAATGTAATGTTTGATGAATTTAGAGTCATCCTTGATCTCCGCTTTCGCCGCTAAACTCTCTAATGCATAGAAATACTCAATGAGAGTCTCTTGCCGTTGTTGCTTTCTGTAGTAAAATTTCTGTGCGAAATCGGTCTGCGAAGTGAATTGTGCCTTCAATTTGGTGACGAGCACCTCATACGTCGTGAAAGAAGCGTAATTGGTCTTATACCACAGCAATGCTGATCCGTCCAAATATGCGGCAATTGCATATTTTTTTTGCTCGTCCGTCCAGGTCTTTATGATGCCGATGGCGTCGAACTGCATAATAAAGTCTTCCACATCCGATAACCCATTGAATTTCTTCGCAGCCATCTTCGCCGAGCTAACCTTACGCAGAGGAAGATACACAAAATAACAAATAGATTACCCTTTCGATACCGTTTTACCGTATTATTACTCTTTCCTCTTAAGGTCTCTGCCCACTACACCGTATCATACCATGACCGTAATAGGAACGTATCAGACAAAAAAATATTCTTTGTATGGAAAAGTATGAGACCATGCCCACTAGACCGTTCCGTCACCGACCATCACCGTAGCGTGCCATGCACGGAGCGTCGTGAATTGTCGGAGGGAATATTTTGCCGGTCCGGACGCGCTCCTTGCCCGGCACGCGACGTTGTCAGACCGCTGCTCGCCGGCGGCGACACGGGTTACAACCGCGTATGATGACCGTTCTAAACTCGTTGCAACGCGTTGCCATTTTTCACTTGCGCTCTTGTCAGTCTAATAGCATCAGTTCTGTGAGTCACATCATAATAATTAAAATGGAAGACGAAAAACTTATTGAAAGTGTCCGAAAATACGAGTTAATATATAATTTAAAACATCCAAAATATATGGATAGCATCAAGAAAGACCTTGTTTGGAAGGAAATTGGGGAGCAACTAAAACAACCTGGTAAGTTATTATTAATGCATATATTTATTTTTCTTTCGTTCGTATTCGATATTTACGCATACTTCCGACAAAAGCAAACGTGAGTGTTCAGTTTGTGGCATTTTTTTAGTAATGTTAACTAGCCTATACCCTATACCCTTTCATTTTCATTTTCTTTAGTTATCTCTGTTGTATTTGTATACGTACAATTTTTAAGAAAGCCAGTCTAATTGTCCTTCTGACGTTTGGAAATAGTCAGCAAACTGATTGCGTACATTAAAAGCGGAAGAAATTGCATTACCCCCTTGATGGCGCAGGTTATTGAATCGAACAGTATCCGCTGCCGCTGGAATTGTGCATTCACCGCGTCTTATAAAATTATACAGGATACAGGTTGTTGTAACAACCTTTTCTGCGTACTCTGGTTTTAAATGCATTCGTCTATTGTAAATCCTAAATTTTTGGCTTAAGATCCCAAACGCATTTTCGACTACACGTCGAGCTCGGCAAAGGCGGTAATTAAATTGGCGTTTCTTAGGATCGGCTATTGATTGCTGTGATGGATAGGGTCTTAGCAAATTATTTCTTAAGGGGAAAGCTTCGTCTCCTAATATAACACATGGCGTCTTTACAGTCGACCCAGGAAGATAAATATCATCAGGAAGATTTAACTTATTTTGTATCAAAGCTTTTCCCATTTTTGATTTGGATAAAATTCCACTATCACTGTCTTTACCGAAAGCACCTACGTTTACAGCTATAAAATTATAATTTGCATCAACTAAGGCCAAAAGCACAATGGAAAAAGTTTTTTTATAATTAAAATATAAAGATCCACTATTTGGAGGTGATAAAATCACGACATGTTTTCCGTCAAGGGCACCGCCGCAATTAGGGAAATTCCACTTATTCCAAAATTCTTCAATATTTTTTTCCCATTGCTCTGTAGTGGGTGTGGGAATCATTTCACGTAACATGGTGTCTATTATAGCTCCACAAACTTCCAAAACTGCACGTCTTACTGAACTTAATCCCATGCGATAACTAAAAGCAATTGAAGTAAACGAATCGCCGGTTGCTAAGTACCTGTAATGAAGATAGTTTATATTTAAACATAGTTTGTTATTATACATTATAAAGTTTTTAAAAAATGGGGTAGAAATGGAAAATGAAAAAAAAATATAAAAATGCCTTAGTTTGTATTGGGTGGAATAAGCATGTATGTTTCCAAGGATAACAGCAATATTGAAGCGTGTTTTAACTTTTCATCCATTTTCCATTTCACAAAACAGTAAACTAATCGTAATTATGTAAAAATAGTGACGTTATCATACACTTTTGCGTAATTTAATTTGATATCTTAAAATAGCCTATTTCATAAAATAAAAATATAAAATCCTAAAGAAAAAAAATGTGTATACCCCAATTGCCAAGTGTCAAAGTGGAAATAATCGTACTCATCATTATTATACTTATGAATTATGAGCATTTCTCAAAAAGTTTGTACATAGTTAACATCCTGTCTGCTAATTGACACAAAAAATTATAGATTCCTAATTTGTTACCAACTTTTTAGTTTTTCTAATACATTTTGTTTTGAGATATTGGTTAATATTTCTATCGAGAGTTTAACAAAACCTTAATTATCAAAAATATGTTTAAATTTGAGAAATGCTCTTATTATTCATGAAATGTTTTATTTTATCCGCTTGTCCATATTAATCAACTATAAATTTAACAACAATTTTATATTTCAGCTGCTGCTTGTAAACAAAGATGGCAATCCTTAAGAGATGCGTACAGGAGAGCTTTAAATAAAAAAAAGGGAAAAAGTGGACAAGCAGCTAAAAATATTAAACAATGGAAGTACGAAAATGAAATGGCATTTGTGGCTCCCTTTTTCATGGAGAGAAAAACTCAAGATTCCCTCGAACTTACAAGCGATGAAGAATTGTTTGACAATGCCGAAGACCATCTTATACGAGTACATGTTAACACTTTAGAAAAACCCAATACTGATACGGAGATTGTCGGTACTCCTGCAGTTGCTAATAGTGATGCTAACGGAACTAAAACCTCTGACGAACTTCGTCAAAATGAGCCACAACAAAATACATTTATTAAGAAGTCAAAAGCATCGAAGAGAAAAGCTGTCGAGCCACAGATGTCAGCATCTGCTATATTAATGTCAAAATTACTGGATGACCAAAACAAATCACAGCCATCTAGGGAACATGACGAACTAGATCGTTTTTTTTTAAACATTTCTGACACGGTTAAGAAGTTTTCGCCATATATTCAAGCACTAGCAAAAAATAAAATATTTAGTCTAGTGTCTGAAATGGAATTGCAACAGCTTGCCCCACCAAACTCGACTAGATACTCCTTCATACCGTCCCCGCAGATGGGAAGTGTTGCAAGTCCAGAAAACTGGAATGATCAGAATTGCAGTGCTGCAACGCCAATGCCTATAAGTCCTGAAAATTGGAATGATCAGACTAGCCAAGCTAATTCTAACTGGAATGACGAGACCGACAATGCAATGCAATGAGAAATTTAACAAATACTATATTTTCTTTCTTTATATTTAGTTACATTGTTATTTCATTATTTAGAAATTAAAGGAAAAAAATACAAAATAAATAAATAAATATTTGTTTCAACTTATAGTCTTTTTACTTACCGTAGACACACTGCTAGCTTTTCTCTTGGCGTAAGACTGTCTCTGAATGTGGTATTTCTTCTAGTGATAACATTTTCTACCTTTGTCAATAATTCATTAAATTGAAATGATGTCATGCGAAAGTACATGTAAAATTTTTCTTCGTCATCAATTAAGTGCTTAAATAATGTCCAGTATTCTCCTTCGACTTTTCTTTTCTTTAAAGCATCGTGAACCCAGTAACGTCTTGATTGAGATTTTTCATTGGCTTCCCTTTCTTCCTCATCCAAAATAATGGCAATCATTGCCAATTCTCTTGTCGACAATGTTCTTTTAGCCATCGTATAGACACGAAATATTGAAAACTGTTCCCTGTCTACTTCACGCGAGAACACTGATGAACTACCACAAATACACAGAACGGAACGCGAATATGACACGCGAGCTGCGACGGAGCAGGTACGCAGATTCTGCGGGGATGATACGCGGATGCTACGGTCACCAAACCCGTTATGTACGTGCGTGGAACGCCGTTGACACGGTATAATGGGCATAGTAGTCCGTATCGGGTTGTATTCCGTGCCTGACACGTTCCTATTACGGTCATGGTATGATACGGTGTAGTGGGCAGAGACCTTTAGGACCTGCCTTACGCTAGGCTTATCCCTGTCTCTCGTGTTCGAGCACTCGCTAGCTTGCGATATAAATTAGCGGAACCCCCACTTACTCCACCATGTAACAGATACAAGGTTTGGGGGTTGTATCTGTAAATAATAAGAACTCTTATGGCTAGTTTTAATAATACTTTTATTCTGCTTTCTGTTATATTTATATTACATAGCCGTGCGCACTCGGCGCCAGGTAACATGCGACTCCCAAAAATTATACAAAATAAACAGTCGCCGTTCTATCGAACCATTTGCTTTTCAATTTGAATAATTAAAAGCAAATGAGACATTGCATACAATGTACAATACAATAAGGTTTATTTTATAGGTTATAACCTTATTGTATTACAGTACTAACATAACGATAGACATATAGTCTGTACGCAGTTAGAAGGTGATTCGGGTTTGTACTTCCCTCTCAATCTCTCTTAGTAAGAGAGTATGAGAGCGAGTAACAAACAACTACAAACCCGAAGCACCTTCTAAGAGCTGTCGCCCTGTGCTTATATATACGTACATAAATACTTATGATACATATAAAACGTCCAAGACTCAACGAACGGAAGAAGGTTCCAACGACAGACCAGCACTGGTTTTAACGCCAGCAACAGGCATTTTTGTTGATTTTTTTTGTCTGTTTGTCACGAATCAATGCTTTTTCTTTCTTTCTTTCTTTCAACGAATACTCGTGCTTATCACACAAATATTTAATACACAGGTTAAAGAACTAGGCTAACTGGGTCGTTAATCAATTTATTTATTTATTGGAACACAAACAGTCACAAAAAACATAATCCTTGAAAATATTTTCAAATACAAATTGATCATCAACAATTAGTGATTACGGTTGACATCACACACATAATATTAACAGTCCTCCTAACCTAATGAGGTAGGGTGCTAAGTAGTCGAATACTAATGGCAGAATAAAACCCGCTTTTTATTTGATTTTATTTTATTAAACGTATGCTGAACATTTGAGAACCGCTGAACACCTTTGTGACATATCCAGGTGACAAGAGCAATTTTCAAATTTCGTTCAGTTGTGTTCGTTTTGTACTCCTCAGAGTGCCGACTGAACCGAATGTAATTTCAGACGACAAAACAAATACTCGAATAGCATCAGTATCGTCGAAAATCGTCATCGTCTGTTAGTTAACGGCACATAATGATTTGAGATGAGTCCATATTGGTTCACCTAAAAAAAATAGTCCGAATGTAATTTTAGTCCTAATCATCGCAACTCCTAATATATTTTTTAATAACGGTTTTTATAAAACAAACCTAAGCTAACGTAACCAGTTAGATACTTTAAAAATTCTGTAATATTAACGCTTTCAGTAAAAAACACTTTAGGAGTTGCGATGATTAGGAATAAAATTACTTTCGGACTAAAATTAAATTAGTTCAACTTTGGCGCGCCCATTTGAGATGTGACCAGAGCCCGGAAGAAAACTTTTTTACCCGTCTTCAGAGATGCCATTTTTTTAACAAGCGTTTATAATTGAAGATTTTTAAAATTAATGTTTTTTTGTGTTAATTGGGTATTTACCCGAACACGAAACATAGAACACTACATTAGAAGAGAGAACGTAATTTCGATTTTTTATTGTTATAATTACTTTGTTGATAACTACGTACCTACCTGGTAGCAATAAAAAAAATCGCTTGGGCTGTAATTACAGTGAATTAATTTTTTTTTTATTTGCATTTCCTATACTTACTTATAGAAAAGGCTAGATTAGGTTAGATTCGATGAATAAATATCCTAAAATGGTAGCAGTTACTTAAAAATACCTTATAACTGGCGATAACTACGCGAGTTGACTCATTTTAGGAACTAGGCACTGAAGGTACAAATAAAATACATACATTTACACCTCAGTATCCAACGATTCATGCCTTTTTGTTTGTTTCTTTGGATAGAGATAGCTTGTTACCCGGAGAAGGACAAAGGGTATTTTTTTATTCCGAAAAACTGACTGAATAAACAAGTTTTCCGCTGAGTCGACCTACATATTAAATACAGTAAAACATTATTTTTTTCTACAGGAAAAATATAGGAATTGCTATCATGTACTCGTGTATTTAATTGTGATTGTGGTAGAGTAGTCAATCGGCCTAGGCGTTAAAATATTAATCTCCTTTCAAATATTTGCGAGAAATGCAACTTTAAAAATACCCTGTGTTAGGCTTCTATAACATGCTACCAAGCAGAAGTAAGACTTTGTTAGGTTGGTAATCTACATGCAAACATAATAATAAAATAAATATTAAATATCAGGGAACAATGTCACACCAATTGACCTAGTCCCAATTTAAGCTCTTGGCTTGTACTATGGACTAGACAACGATATAAATACTTATATAGAGAAATATATACTTAAATACATAGTAAACCTCCATGACTCAGGAACAAATATTCGCGCTCATCACACAAATATCTGCCCTTACCGGGATTTGAACCCAGGACCGCTAGCTTCGTTGTAGGCAAGGTCACTACCAACTAGGCCAGCGCGTCGTCTACATAGGTAGGTACATAGTATAAAACCAGTCCAGGTACAGTTTGGAGGTGGGAGGACCTTGTGCAGGGCCCGTCCGGGTTGGTACCACCATCTTATCCATTAACCTACCGCCAAGCAGCAGTGTTCGCATTGTTGTGTTCCGGTTTGGGGATAAGACAGCCGGTGAAATGACTAGCATAGAGGCATTCCATCTTCGGCCTCAGGGTTGGCAACGCATTTGCAGTCTTAGGATTGCGGTCTTGTGAATGCGAATGTCTATGGGTCACAGTTTCCACTTACCATCAGGTGGCCTGTGTGCTCGTTTGCCTTCCTATGATATAAAAAAAAAAAAAAAAAAAAGTCGTAACAGTATCCACGTCTGTCTGTCTGTATATTCCACGCCACAGATTGTGATGCAGTTTTCCCCATTAGTTAGATATTTTTTCACGGAAGATTCTTATCTGTTTTATGTACGGGTTTTACATTAAACTCGCGTAAACCAAAGCGAGGACGAGTCTCTAGTATTTCTTACAAATAATAAATAAGATTTAGGTGCGTATCCCTCGGTGCTCGACTCGCACTTGACCGTTTTTGTGACTTTCTTTTAGCCTGGTTAAACTCAATATTTTAGTTTAGTCTCAGTTTAATTTGCGAATCCAATCAAGACAACCAAAGCACAAGTTACACGAACTACTAACTCACACAATCAAAACCAATTCCTCTTGGACAATAAATAAAGTCACTATTGCAACTGAAGTTCTATAACGGATATTACCTTTTTACTAACTCAGAATATAGTAAATCATTAGGTGCCCGTGTCTCCTCTCGCGTGTCATAGTCACATATAACAACTGATTACCGGCACTGAGCGCGTAAAGCGTGTCCAATACGAGAGCACACTCAGACCGGATTCAAACCAAATTGTAAACAAGGAAACACTTAGTTGGGGTGTCCTTATCACTTCAAGGCGGGGGAGGGAGATAGTGATATGCGGATTGTCTTGTTGAACGTTGGACTAGGGTTGTGTAAAATAGTAGTTGGTTATTTAATAAGAAATGTAAATTATTGACTGTTTCAAGATCGATAAAAAATATACCTACTTTTAAAACCTTGGAAATGCTGATATATCCAGAAAAGTACCTAACATTCGCTAGGAGTCTAAACTAAAACTTGTTTTGTCTTGGCTCCATGTCAACAATGACCAATTACATCCCCAAGATAATTGCAAGACCAAAAACATTACATAACGCAATTTACAGCTAGAGTGCATTTGTAATGGCGATATGTATTTTTCACCTCAGCAGCTCAAACAAGCAGGTTTTGCTGCTTAAAAACAGTGAGCAAAATTCAATTTTGCTGCGAGCGAGAGGCAAAGTAGCTTTTTAATTAGGTATTTTTTTTAATGCCGTGAGCAGTACTGGGTCTACTCACAACATCTGAAAAAATTGAACTTCGCTTTGTTCTGTCACTTTCACTTCGATAGAAAAAAAGCGAGAGATAGAAACAACTGGACTCGAAGTTCAATTTTCAAATTCCACACATAGTAGGCCCAAAAAGAAACGCACGTTCGGATGCACACATAACCGTAAAATAGCAAATAAAACTATCTGTTAAAGTTTGAAATGTGTTTATTATAACTATTTTATACAGTAGGTACAATATTTTTTTTTATTTAATGTTTTGAAGACAAAATTAATGAAAAATAAGAAGTTTATCATGTATCTACATAATTTTGTTATCGTTTTTAACAATCTTTAATTTCGTGACATAAACCGCGGGGGCAGTTTCAGAACGCATTTCAAAAATAGCAGGATTATTGTAGCCAATAGCCATAGACAAGGCCTAGTTAGGTTTTTTTTAAAGCCACAGACTACATAAAGCTGTATAAAGTTGTGTTTGCACTACGGCATTATCAAGTTGAGTGACAGGTTTTATCTGTTTCATGTTTATTTTTTCCACTTGTTATTTTATTAGTATTTTGCAAAAATGCTTGTGATTGATGCATATGCGATCGTGTCGTTATTTAGTCGTGTATTCACCAAATGGTCACAACGGAAGACCTGCGTACAGCTTCACGCTGTTGTTCTCGCTGCTGAGGTGAAAAGTTGTATGTCTCACACGAGACCAAAGTTTTTTACGTCTCGTATCTTTGAATCATCACTCGCAGCAAAAACCAACTTTGCTCTCTTGTTGAACTAATAACTATTCAAAGTTTTCCTCAAGAATTTAAAATGCTTGAGGGACATCCATTTAAGGTTGAACTGAAGGAGCGGTCATATGTTTTTTTTTTTTATACTTTAAATAAAGATAAAGATAAAGACATTTATTCAGTTAGTAGGCCGCACGGGCACTTTTACACGTCAAGAATCCACCAGCGCTTCACAATAGGAGACCACTGCTGAGAAGAAACGCCGCAAGAAACTCAGCAGTCAGCAGTAAATGTTTTTTTTATGTACGGTGACAATTATAAATAGTCATTCCACTTGAGTTTATACAGGGTTATTGGTAAGTCGACCTATTCCCGTTAGGAGATGATAGGGGTGACTATTTGCAATAATTTTGACCCTCATATGCGTTATGCAAAAGTGAACCATTTTTGAGTTATCGCGTTTTTTTTTTTTTTTTAAATTAGTCAGAAATTCAACTTGAAAAATTTATTACAAAAAAAGTATCAATTTAAATCTTTTTTTTTTTCTGATTTATGAATACTATTAAACACTGGTTATTTCTCAATATTAAAACAATAATTATCGGTCCAAATTTAAAAAAGCGAGACGGAAAACGAAATTTTTTCAATATTTTTTTGCGATCTTTTTCCACTAAACTGCCTTAAAAACAAAAAAAACGTTATAAAACTTGGCTTGCAGATTATTTTAAAAACTTAACCGTTTTCTTAGCTCTCCAAAAATGCATAACAACTAGGAACTTATTTTAAAAAAAAAACTGAAAAAAAATCATCACAAAGGAAGCGGGCGGAAATTCGTCTTCGAACTAAACTAAGTCAGAAATGAAACTTCAAAAATAAAAAAAATAAAAAATACCCTAAATAAATACAAAATACCCTAAATAAATAAATACATAAAAAGCCTAAATGATATTAAATGCCTGGAATGGGCAACTGTTGGGATTATAATGTTTTTGTACCTTCCATTTGTACGCACAGTAAATATTTTCTTATTCTTACTTATATTCCGTTTAAGCGATAGGGAAATATTAGTCCCAAACTTTAAATAAGTAAAAACAGAGCCAGCCCTAGGTGTGAAGAGCGGATTTGCTGAAGAGTTCGTTAGAAGACTTCCTTCAGGACGCCGTTCTAGGCAAATCTTCCGGTGCCCTGGAAACTACTCGAGAAGCCATTGCTTTAGATGACGAATTGAATTCGCTGTTTACTTAGCGAGATTGAAAACTATTCGATGATACCGAAATAAGAGAAGAATAATATATCTTTCTGTACAAAGATCTCGTCAACTTGAGTATTTGAGTATTTAACCGACTGCCGAAGAGGGAGAGTATTTTTTACATGTTTGATATCAATTAAAATTGAAATTTGACGACGCGCTGGCCTAGTTGGTCACTACTCTGCCTACGAAGCTAGCGGTCCTGGGTTCAAATCCCGGTAAGGGCAGATATTTGTGTGATGAGCGCGAATATTTGTTTCTGAGTCATGGATGTTTTCTATGTATTTAAAAACATATTTCTCTATCTATTTTCTCTATCATAGTACAAACCTAGAGCTTAGTTTGGGACTAGATCAATTTGTGTAAGATGGTTCCGTAATAATTAAAAAATGGGCAAAGACGTAAACAAAACCTAACAAACTCATTTATTTACGATAATTAGGTACTCCACACGTACCTTTGAAGATCAAATAAAGCATGTTTAAATGCTTTAAGTGGATAGTGAAGCTGAAACTGTCCAGTCGCCATCAGATATATGGTAGCGGTCAAGGTACTCAAATATTTCGGAGCAGCATTAAATTTCAATATATTAATTACGCTAGATAAGGTCTATAATATCGGCCCATATAATTCGTCATAAATTTAGGAGCAGCGACTTTTCAATAAATTCGTTACATACAATTAGGTAAAGATATCGGAACTTACAGAAGTCATAAATATCGAAGCAGCCAGGATGATCATAAAGACCGGAACATTTATGGAAAATATGCCTTAAGTCTGAGTCACATAGTTCAAAATACTTTACGATGGACCCATTAAAATAAGGTTTCAGACACGCATGATTAATATTATGTTGTCAACAATTTGAATTAAGAACAGAGTGGTTTATTGTGACATGTTCCGCTAATTTGGTCTATGAGGTATATTTTCCATAAATGTTTCGATCTTTATGACCATCCTGGCTGCTTCGATATTTTTGACTTCTGTAAGTTCCGATATCTTTACCTAATTGATGTTACGAATTTATTGAAAAGTCACTGCTCCTAAATTTATGACGAATTATATGGGCCGATATTATAGACCTTATCTAGCGTAATTAATATATTGAAATTTAATGCTGCTCCGAAATATTTGAGTACCTTGACCGCTACCATATATCTGATGGCGACTGTCCATACAAAATGCGATTTTCATGTCCGATTTTTACAATTTTTGAATATGTTGTCGACCATTATAAACTAGGTCTGTACATTTTCCTTTTCAAGAAAACATAGCTATTGTAAGGAAACAAATGAATAGACAAAAACGGAAACGTACAAACCTAGTTTTCTATAATGTCTACAACATATTTGTCATCTACGCAATAGCGTCGCGCGTCAGTCCACAATCTTCTTAATATTAACTTCAAGTAATGACGCGGATATTCGAATACGAATACATATATAAACTCACGCCTTCATTCCCAGAGTGGGGTAGGCAGAGCTAAAGAATTACCAACAAGTCTTAAAACTTGTTGATAATTCTGTAACCACATTTTGCAGAAGTAGGCTAAGATGTTTCCCAGTGTATTAGTGACAGGTGGCAAGGTTATCGCCTAATAGTACTGCAAGCCTTTATCGAATACGAATACGAATAATAAATCGAAAGGCACGGAAATAAAAGATAACAATTAAAACCAATCAGTCGTAAACTTAATACAGTGGCACTTGGTAAATGATCATACACCGGACTGACGGGGGCAAAAATGTACCAGTGCTAGTGATTCATTATTTATCGACAAAGCTTATCGACAACTTTTGTCTTGACATATGGATCTTACATTTCTTGCAAAAGTAAGTCGTACCTTTATCTTCTATATCTGAATGATCAGTGATCAGTTTTCCATGAAGATAAACAATCCTTTTTTCTTTCGAGGCATTTTTAACCGACATCAAAAACAAAAAGGTTCTCAATTTGTCGAAATGCTAAAGAATACTGTTGTAGCGAATGAATTACTCATTCAACACAATTTCAATGGTAGTCAAAAGTGAGTCGAGTACAGGGTCACTCTCAGATACCAGTTGTTTAAAGTTGCGATAAGTATGAATAAAAGAGGTTTGCACATAATTAAAAGATATTCAAACTTGGCCATTACTTATGATAATGATGGATGATTAAAAATTGGTTTTTATCGATGTCGATAAACTAAGTCGACATTTAATGAATCACTAGCACAGGTACATTTTTGCCCCCGTCAGTCCGGTGTATGTAAATGATCTACTAACTCTTCAGTCAAAACTATTTTGCTATTAACTGGCCCAAACCTATAAAAACATTAAAGCACTAAGAAGTTAGTAGCTTAGTTTGTATCAAATATTAAAAATGAAGCTAGTTAGCGGAAACACAAGATTAAAATCAAGTTATTAAACATTTTCCCGCCGGGTAAAAGTGTCGGCACATGTAATTTTTTTTCTATGAATATTAACGTGAGACCCAATTACGTTCCTAGCGGGACGCCAGTCGACGAATAAGAGTAGGATAACTTTATGACAGTAGACGGTGTAGGTTAAATTAAGTCACCTAAAATTCATTTGTCTTCTTGTTTAAAGAATTTTACAACTTTTACTGATTAGTGATTACCTCTATAAAAATATCTGTCATTTTTAAGAATAAAAACTAAAACAGAGTCAGACGCTAAGTTAGCGATTTTCGAAAGGGTTTTTTATTTCATTGCCTTTTCGCACACTCAAATTATAGCAAGTCTAGTAAAGTTTGGGTGGGTTAAAATTAGGTACGTTTAGGTTAGTTAAGAATTCATTAGGCCCGCATTAAGTGTGCGTTATCGTTATTCAAAATGTAATTATATAGGATTGACGTAAGCTGTCATATGGCCGCGTCGAGCGTTCCATACATTTTGTCGGATTTCGAAAATCGTGTATGTTAGCGTTAAGCAACTTGTCTAGCCTCCCTGGTTTCTTACAGTCGTCAATGTTTACTTCTATAATCATACACCGGATTGACGGGGGCAAAAATGTACCAGTGCTAGTGATTCATTAAATATCGACAAAGTTTATCGACAACTTTTGTCGTGACATATGGATCTTACATTTCTTGCAAAAGTAAGTCATACTTTATCTTCTATATCAGAATGATCAGCTTTCCATGAAGATATACAATATTTTTTTTCGAGGCATTTTTAACCGACTTAAAAATCAAAAAGATACTCAAGTCGTCGGAATGCTAAAGAATATTGTTGTAATGAATGAATTGGTTATTCAACGTAATTTCAATGGTTGTCAAAAGTTACTTGAGTGCAGGGTCACTATGAGATACCAGGTGTTTAAAGTTGCGATAAGTATGAATAAAAGAGGTTATTCAAACTTGGCCATTACTTATGAGAATGATGGATGATTATAAATATTAAAAATTACTTTTTATCGATGTCGATAAACTAAGTCGACATTTAATGAATCACTAGCACAGGTACGTTTTTGCTCCCGTCAATCCGGTGTATGGTTATAATACACACATTCATCAAGAGGATTGTGATGCGCCGTTAAAGTCGCGTGGCTGTCAAAAAAGTCATACAAATTTAGCTCCGGCCGTTAATGTTTCACCCCCTAAATCAAGTCCGATTTCCACGATTTCTGAATATGCTCAGTTATTTTAAAGAACTAGGTCTGTACGTTTTTCTATCGAATCTTTTAAATTTGTTTCATTCTAAGAAGTATTTTCTTGGAAAGGAAAACGTACAGACATCTTTTTTCATGATATCTACAACATATTCAAAAATCGTAAAAAATTCACTATATTTAAGGGTAGAGAAACGTTTTCGCATTTTGTATGGAAATTTTTGCTTCACAATCCTTTTAAGATACAAAAGATTCAAGACAAAGAATAATATACTATATTTTGCTGATTCCTTGTCCAAAGGCGCTTGCTTACCGTTCTTTTTCTTCTGCGGAAATGTATAGTAAATATTTATGGGGAAGTTGGTCATTCAACCAGAAGCGTGGGGCATGAAGGCATTTTTAGTACGTCATAATGTGCTTGTAATTAATCCTATGTCACAGGATTTTTATACAAAGTCACGCCATGTGCGTACAAAAAGATTGCAATCGCACCCAACATTTAATACTTTTAATAGGTGAACACCAGGGTTCAGCTGAAAACTAGCGCTGTGGCACCAGCTGTAACACATGGTGAGCTGATCTTCTTACGATCGTCTTATTTGACACTACACTCGGGTCTCGGAAACCTGGTTATTTTTTTAACCAGCTCGTAATAAACGCCATAAATCTCAATAAGAGCATTTCAATTTCGATTCCACTCAAACAACATACATAACGCCTTCATTCCCAGAGTGGGGTAGGCAGAGCTAAAGAATTACCAACAAGTTTTAAAACTTCTTGATAATTCTGTAACCACATTTTGCACAAGTAGGCTAAGATGTTTCCCAGTGTATCAGTGACAGGTGGCAAGCCCATCGCCTAACAGTACTACAAGCCTTTATTTCCTTAGTCGCCTCTTACGACATCCACGGGAAGACATGGAGTGGCACTATTCTAACCCGGCAACCACACGGCAAAATATATATTATTGCGGTTCTGATCAAAGAACAAAATAAAACTGTTCTTGCTCGAAATAACGGTTAATTTCACTCGCTAATTTGTTCGCACCGCCATCGTTTTGTCGTCTTTCCTACCCTATAAGCTAGCTCTTTAGTTCTATTCTTACTTACTCAGCTTGGATTCAATCCTTATCATTTTAAGTCGCCATGCCATCCAATTGCAGGAAGAATCAAAAACTAAAAATACCGGGTTATTCCTAGCGATCATAATCGCTCGCGAATCGGTTCCATTGATAGCGAGTACATACATACATACATTAAATCACGCCTGTTTCCCAGAGGGGTAGGCAGAGACCACTTCTTTCCACTTGCTACGAGAGCGAGCGAGAGCGAAAAACAATACTAAAATGGTACTAACTATGGTTTCAGCGTCCTCTTAAAGAGAAAAGACAGTAGGTATAATAAGTTAGAGATCAAAAAATTAGAGAGAAATGTGGAATAAAAG
This sequence comes from Acleris emargana, assembly GCA_927399475.2. Lineage (NCBI taxonomy): Eukaryota > Metazoa > Arthropoda > Insecta > Lepidoptera > Tortricidae > Acleris > Acleris emargana. The sequence goes on from OV656858.1 coordinate 7,159,557, forward strand.
AAAATGTAGTCACTAATTTAAAATACTGGAAAAGGGCCGAATTAACCGAAACCAACGTGCGTGCATGACTCGATGTATGAATGTTGAAGAAGCGAAAGAAATTCGTCAAGATCGTAGCAAATGGAAAGAAGTGGTCTCTGCCTGCCCCTCTGGGAAACAGGCGTGATTTAATGTACTTATGTATGTATGTATGTATGTATAATAAGTTAGGTATTGCTTTTGTTAAAGTTTGCGTAAGCATTAATACTCGACCAAACTCCTGTACCACTCTTGGACCTCAAAATCATTTAAATAGAGTCAAAAAGTGGTGAAGGAATTTCTCAGTTACCTATACAATCCGCTTCGAAAATGCATGGACACCATAATGCCTATAATAACTACAATCCTGTAATCACATGAGTTCACCTTAGGCAATAAATAAACTCGATGGTGAACTTAACTAAATTAATTAAAGTGTTCTTTAATACAACTTCCTAAAGTATTAATAAAATCGTTTTTTCGGTCACTAACACAATTAAAAAAAAACAGCTTTCAAATAAAAAAAATACGCATACAAATCGGTTCATCCGTTTAAGGGCTATAGTGCCACAGACAGACACACACACACAATTACACGTTAAACTTATAACACCCCTCTTTTTTGGGTCGGGGGTTAAAAATCACATCGTTCATTAATACCATATTACTAATGTAGTCAAAGTTACGATGTCATGGTAAAAGTATACTATAAAATAATGAAACAATATTTGGTACGGATTATAAAAAAGAACTGAACACAGGGGCCTTACATGGTTGTGTTTATTTCGTGACAAAGTTTAGATAAGGCATCCGACACCTTCTAACTTCTTCTCGTTGACAGATAAATAAGTACAGATGTAGTGCTAATTGGTTTCCTTCGTATTTTCACGGAAACGTACGAACGTGTCTTGCTATTTCCGTTGGTCACAGTACAAAAGTACTGAGGTTGACTGAAGAAGCATGACAGATACGAACGTTTCCGACAAAATACTATGGAAAACAATTATGCACTACATCTGTACGAGAGTGACGGATGCTTTGTCCACATTTGACACGCGATATCGACGCTACCTTACTGCCTAATCAAACGGGTATTTTTTTATTTATATTGGAAAATACAAATTAAGTGGGAAATAGTTTCCCAATGTTTGGTTAAGGGCAGTTGGTGACATAAACAAAGGAACTTCCATGTTCTGCCGCTAGGCAACTTTACAACGCCATCTAGTTAGATTTTACTGTACCAGCAGAGGTTGTAGCTGACTGCTTTAACACCACGAGGTGCGAATGAACGCCATCTAGCAAAGCCTAGCTCAAAGCATTATCAACATCAAAGCATTTTTTCTACTTTCTATTTAGTTACCAACATTCTTCTTTTGTTTTGTAACCAATACAGTAGCTTTTACACTAAAGTCACCATCAATACAACTTATAATGTATGTAAACGAACCTATTCCGTTCCGTTCTATTGATGGCGACTTTAGCTTGTTTTACCGTGTACAGGCCCAGCATGAAGACTAGGTTTAGGTTAGGTTTAACCTTTGTCGATTCAACCCAAATTATTTTGTATGGTATAGCATACATTTCTTAAGATGGACTTTTTGTATTTTTTTTAAAATAAAATTGGTTTAGTAGTATTGGTAAGACCTTGTCCTGTTACCTACCGCCAAGCATCAGTGTTCGCATTGTTGTCTTCCGGTGTGATAACTAGCATAGATGCACTCCATCTCGGTCCTCTGGGTTGGCAATGCATTTGCGGTCTTATGATCGCTGTCTTAACATTTTAGTTTTGAGAATTGAAATGTCTATGGGTCATAGACCCCACTTACCACCGTGATATAAATAAATAGTAATTATTACTAGAAAATTTTGATCCGAAAACCGTTTACGACTCTAACTTGCATTTTCAGCGTATTTATTTTAACTTCGCTCGCCAGACTGTCTTATCTCTCATATCTTATGCACTGTTGGGTCAGTGACCTCTTTCGGTCGGGTCAATGATCGTCATAACCGTGTTTTCGCGGATGCAGTCGGGCAGGCCTTGAACCCGTGATAAGTGCGTATGAGGGTGTCAACGAACGCTTGTGGTATGCCATGCGAAATTAACTTTTAAATGTAGGGGACAGGTGAGCATCCCTCATTTTTAAACTCCGACCTAAATGAGACGTGTTATAATAATGGGAGAGCTGTTAAGTATTTTTTCTATTCACGTAACATTGATATCGTTAACGGTATTAAAATGCCACCAACTCTTCTTACTCTTACTCAACCGGTGAATTAGTTAGAGAGCAGACGTGTGTCGTGTTGCTTAAATATTTTATTAAATAGATAGGGGCTAACCGTTAAACTACAAACTACCTTGTGATAAAGCGGCTAAGGGTCGAAACGCTGCAACAAAGTTAAGAGGCCACTGTGACAGCGAGTGCATCGCCACCCTGAGGTCGGCTCTTCGCCCCCGCGGGTAAACGAGAGGATCATTTTTTCGCTCACTTGCACACCGCGCTGCGCGTGTGTATACTACAGTTGAACACGGATCTACGATTAACTAGAAGTCGCATCATGAGCGGACAAGGAAATTCTAAAAATGGATCTGGATCATTTCCGGAACTAAACAAACTGCGACAAACGGATTTAGATTCTTTTATGGGAACCAGAAAACGGAAAGTTCCTGAGGACGTAAGTGACTTTACAGAAGTAATTAAGGATCTAAGACAGGACTTTTTAAGTTGTTTTCAAGATTTTAGCAGAAAACAAGATGAAATATTTTCTAAGCTCTGCACTGAAATGCACGAAATAAAACAACAAGTTTCTGAAATAAAAACCGCTAATTCAACCATCATTCAGGAACAAGCCGCTATAAGGGAAGAAATTTCAAATCTGAAACAAACAAACCAAGGTACTTTGGAAAAAATTGATACCCTTGAGAAGGATGTACTAACCTTTAAAAACGAACCCACAACTGAAGTACTACGTGAACTAAAAGAACGAAACATAAGAGAAAAAAACATAATCATTGTAGGAGTGCCGGAATCCACAAAAAATGATCCTAAAGAACGACTAACGGAAGAGAGCAATGCAGTTGTAAATATAATAAATTCCATTTACGACGAAAGTCCGGAGCCACGCAAAATCATGCGCCTGGGCAGATTTAATAAGGATAAGATTCGTCCTATTAAAGCCTGCTTTGATAATGAACTCGCCGCAAGGCAGATATTGCGTAGCAAAAATAATTCGGATCTTAAAGACATAAGAATCTACGGTGATCAAACTCCGCTACAACAAGATTACTTGAAACGTCTCAAAGTCGAATTAGCACAGCGTCTACAATCCGGTGAGTCAAATCTAGTAATAAAATATTTCAATGGAATACCGAAAATTGTTATTAGCCACCCAAAAAACCAGATATAGAAAATCTAAACGCAAATTACGATCTTGTATTGCACAATAAAATTGATGACTATAATGCCGTGCTTATGAAAAACTCTTCGCTGAAATTCTTTTATGCAAATGTACGTAGCCTCCTTAAACAGGGTAAATTAGATGAACTTAAGTGTATACTGAAATCTTTTAAAAATGGCATACAAATTATTATACTAACAGAAACCTGGATAAAATCGGAAGAGGATGCCAAAATACTGGAAATACCTAACTATGCACACTGTTTCAACTACCGCAAAGATAGGATTGGAGGAGGCGTTTCTATTTATATTCACAAAAGTCTCAAATACCGAATAACTGAAGAAGTCTACAGCAACGATGTTAACTATTTGTGGATATATTTAGAAAAATTTGCACTCCACATTGGAGGTATATATAGACCGGGACACTCATGTTTGGCCCACTTTTTCGAAGACTACAATTCACAATTACAACAAAGACGCAGAGTTATAATCTTTGGAGATTTTAATCTAGACCTACTTGTCGATAACCATACCATACGTGAATATGGCATCGTGTTGGAAGAAAATGGAATTACCATACTTAACAAAATTGAACCGGATTATTGTACTAGAGAAACATCTTCAACAAAAACACTATTGGATCACATAGCTACTGATCTGAAACAGGATAAATTTGAAATAACTCTAATAGATTCAGCACTTTCAGACCACAAACAGTTGTGCCTCGAGTTGAAAAAAATGCATCAAACGCAAAAAATAAAAGTTGAATACGAAGCAATAGATTACGATCAATTGTACAAAACCTGTTTAGCAGCTAACTTTTTTGCAAGTGAAGAGTATGATTACAATAAATTAGAAATAGAATTTAAAAAAATAATAGATGCAAGTAAAGTAACTAAGACTAAAATTCAAAACCCACCACAAGATGAGTGGATAAATAAAACCATTCTAAACGAGATAAAAGAAAGAAACAGTTATTGGCGAAAGCTGAAGCACGATGTACATAATGAGTCGTTAAAAGCAAAATTCATTCAAACAAGAAACCAGGTGACGAGTAATATACAGAAAACAAAGAATAATTATTATATAACTACATTTAGCAAGTGCCGAGATAACCCAAAAAAAATGTGGAGAACAATTAACGACTTATCAAAGAAATCAAAGAAAATAAGGCTCCATCCAAGCTTAACACCGAAAACGGAGAAATAACAAACGAAAGTGAGATTTGCGAATACCTGAACAAATACTTTGCAACGATAGGTTCAATCTTGGCTAATAAAATCCCCAGTGAATATCATGCCAGCTCAGAAAGCATAATGATTGATGATGAAAGTTATATAAATTGTCTTACAGAACTTGAACCTTGCACTGAAACAGAAATCTGCAAAATCATTGAAAACTTGGATACCAACACGAGCTCCGGAATTGACCAAGTAAATACAAAAAGTGTTAAATGTGTTAAAAGTGTGCTAGCTAAAAAACTATCAGATTGCCTAAATGACTGTATGCAGAGAGGTATTTTTCCGGACAGCATGAAAATAGCTAAAATGACACCAATTTTTAAATCTGGAGATAGAAGTGATCCGGGAAACTACCGCCCTGTTTCTGTCCTTCCGATACTTTCCAAGATATTCGAAAAAATACTCCACAAACGATTACAATCATATTTGACCTCAATTAATTTTCTTTCTAAACATCAATACGGATTTCGAGCGCATTCGAATACTCTGTCGGCGACACTAGACCTTGTAACGGAAATCAAATGTAACATAGATAAAAGAAAAATTGTGCTCTGCATATTTGTCGACCTTAAAAAAGCGTTCGACACAGTAAGTCATAATTTGATACTGATTAAGTTAAAAAACATTGGGGTTGCGGGAAGTGCCTTAAGTACTTTTGAGTCGTATTTAAAAAATAGAAATCAAGTTGTTAAAATTGGCTCAGCTCAAAGTAGTCCTAGTGAAATAACATACGGGATTCCGCAGGGGTCAATTTTAGGCCCCCTGCTGTTCTTGATTTATATTAATAACCTTAGTGACCTTATATTACAAGGGCAAGTGTCACTTTATGCGGACGACACTTGTCTATTTTACTCCGGAAGTTCAATTGATGAAATAATAATTCATGCCCAGCAAGATTTAAATACACTATGCGAATGGCTGAAAAAAAACTTGCTAACAATAAATACGTCTAAAACTAAATATATAATTTTCGCAGCAAAAAATAAAAAAGTAGGAACACATAGCCTGCTTCATATCGACGGAGAAATCATCTCCATGACTTGTCAAGAAAAATATCTGGGTCTTATGCTAGATTCTCGACTAACATGGATTCCTCAAATAGAACGAACAAGATCTAAGCTTATTAGCCTGACCGGATCTCTTCGACACGTTTTTAATTGCTTTCCTAAAAAAGTGAGGTACGTAATTTACAATTCTCTAGTGAAGCCACATCTAGAATATCTAATTGAGGTATGGGGCTGCGCGGCGAAATCAAATCTTAAGAGGTTGCAAACATCGCAAAATAAATTAGTTAAGGTTTTATTTGGATATGACTTTTTAACTCCAACCCAAACAATTTATAAAGAACTTAAGTTAATGCACATAAAACAAATGTATGTATATAAAACATGCATTCTAGTTTTTAAAATTTTACACAAAAAAATACACTCGAATATCTCGTTTGTTCAAAAGTCTACCAAGCATAACCTAAGAAATAAACATCACTTGTTACTGAGACCCCCCAGAACGAATTACGGGAAAAGAACCATTATGTACGAAGGAGCGCAGTTGTTTAACAAGCTTACCCCGCATGTAAAAAATAGCACAACGTTAGGTATCTTTAAAAACAGACTAAAACAATATGTAGTAAACAACATTACTGAAATCATAAATAAATAAATAATTAATAATAAGTATAAGGGGAAAATCTCACATACGTGTGTTACTATGGATGTAAAACAGCGACAATTTACCTAACTTACATTATTTATATAAATACAAAACACCCAGAACCGAGAAGCCAATGGTCGCGCTCAGTACGCAAATGTTTGCCTTGACCGGGAGTCGAACACGGGACCGCTGGCTTTTGCAGTCGGGCTCACTACCGACTAGGCGAATCACGTCGTCAATAAAACTGTATTGAATTGTCATGTTTTTGTATTGTTTATGTACGTATTAGCATTTTGTTCTGAACGAGTATGTATACAACTTTTAACTTCTTACTAAACAAAAAGTAATTGAATTGTATTCATTCATCGGTTGCTAAGCGCGTTGCGTATCAGTGTTCTCGCAAGCTACCCACTTTATATTTTTTCTGTACGGTTCTCGCATCGCAACTGGGAGCTCGCGGTGCCAGACAAAAACAAACTCCAATACTTACGCATTACGTCCCAAAGCCATTGCGATGTGAAAACTATGCCACACCGGACTAATCTTATATAATTATTTTTCTAGTATTAATATTAATTTCTCATTTTAAGTGAATATTGTAATATTCTTATGAGAATAAATGTCTTAAACCTTAAACCATACTCTAACTTTGCATAACCGAAGCGTGAAAACAGTTCTACAATAAGCGTTGCCATGGTAATAACAGTTCGTTTATAATTATTATAGCATTCGTTCGTTTATAGTTACGCGCGTGAACAATGTCAGTTGTGGTGTTTAGTGATCAACTGACATCGAAATTTTTATTATTATACTTGTCAAGAACTGTTTAAAAAATATATTTTTTTATAATTAATTGCCATTATCAGGAGTGTTCGTACCTTATGAAGCTTAATTATGTACCGGTTACATAAATGACTAAATAAATGAGTGGGTATTTGAGGCACCGTGGATTTTTTTACATTCGGTACCTTCTTCTTTAATGACAATTTTAAATATAAAGAGGTCGACCTATCTGAAGAGTACGAAACGGACGGATCGATTAGAAGAACCGTTTTGTTTAAAAACTTTTGTAATCGGGAGGGCTGCATGAAAATCGATTGGGTCGTTTAAAAAGTATTTCAAATGAGGAAGGACATGTGTAATTCGAATTACAAAAAAAAACAGTTCCTTACTTCCTTCCTTAATTAAATTATTAAACGCTTTTAGTGTAATTTAAAACATAATTGACAACATTTCATTTTGGTGACACCTGCAAATTACTATACGAATCGAAAGGGTTTTGCCTCCTGAACACGGCAAAATATTTATTTAAATTTATTTTTCTTTATTGACAAAATTACAAGTAAGTTAAAAATAAATCGAGTTTTACCAATACTATGCCTGAATAGATATAATACCATTGCCTTTTTCACGAGAAAAAAAGCTGTCATTCTTCAAGTTTGACATTGATACTATTGACAGATGGATAGATACTTGAGATCGGTTGACCGCCATTATTAAAAAGAAAAACTTTTTTTTTTATACAGATTGGACTAACGTAATATGTCCATTGTGTCGTAGAAATGAAGTTACGCCCTTTTAGAATAAGAACATCTTAATAAATTAATAATAAAATAATTATACATCCTAGGGAAAAAATAAAACTATTAGTGTCTTCCTCCTTCCAAACAGTATCTATAAAACGAATAAAATTAAAGTCTTGAAAATATGAAATCTTTTCAATTATATACACAATAGCATGACTAATTAATTACTTGATTAACAATATAACATAATAAAATACTTAAGCAGTGGATGCCATGTACAAATCAGTGTTTCTACTTAAGTACGTAAGTCTTTTGCGTTTCTACGTAAGTCTTTAACTTCAGTACATGGGGTCCTAGTGGAAAAGGGTATAAGTTGACTTAACTCGTAATAAAATGGGCATATACATAACCGGAGTATACTATACTTAATCCCTTTTTCACTTGATCTTCAGGAGACTTATGCCCTTTTTCACCAGGACCCCAGCTTATCCGATGCACATACGGTGAAGGTAAACATTGTGAGTGTATCTGAAAGGACCCGGTACAGGGTAAATGTATGTATGTATGTAAACACTTTATTCTACGAAACGTAAAATCAAAATACAAAATTTACAAAAAGAGATAAATTAAGATAAATTAAAAAGGGGTAGAAATAATTCTATTAAGATTGCTTCAGTCTAGTACAATATCGAATATTTAACATAAACTTATATTGCTTTCAAACGAGAAGTTACGTAAAAAAAATTATGTACTTAAAATGTATGGAGTTGATATAACCAGGGGACACCTTCTGTCATCAGTTCCCGTATAATGGTCGCCTGTATCGCGATGGATAATGCATCCGTTACCCTCGCACTTAGGTACTGGCCAGAAAGGGACATATGTTTAAACCACGTATATGCACATCGATAAGCATGACCATAACCGCAGTTTACGTCAGTCATTTCGAAAATCGTTAACTTAACGTTATGCCAACATCTTCAGGTATCGGCAGGAGCAAGCCATGCCAAAATTGCCTGGAATTCACGGCTTGCCGCGATAAGTTCCCATGAACATGACATTATGCTGCAACAAGATCAGGTAGAGGAAGGGACGCCAAGCTATGAAGTTCTTACGTTCAGGCTCTCTCGGTTTACAAAATGGTACATAACAACATATAGCTGCAAAAAAAAAATAGGTTATGTCAAGGCACAGAGTCTACCTGCGGGCCTAGTATGAGTCGCGTTTATCGCGTGACAAAATTTGACGGATATTTTTCCCCACATTTTGTCACGCGTGATAAACGCAGACATATTAGGCCTCTGGTGGTGCAGTCAACAGCATAAATAAGTGATCATGTATTTACCTTGTCACTTTAACGTTGTGTTTGAAATGTTATTATTTATTTATTTATTTTATGGCATAGGAAGGCAATCGAGCACACAGGCCACCTGATGGTAAGTGGAAACTGTGACCCATAGACATTCGCATTCACAAGACTGCAAATGCACTGCCAACCCTGAGGACTAAGATGGAATGCCTCTATGCTAGTCATTTCACCGGCTGTCTTATCCCCAAACCGGAACACAACAGTGCGAACACTGCTGTTTGGCGGTAGGTTAATGGATAAGATGGTGGTACCAACCCGGACGGACCCTGCACAAGGTCCTCCCACAAAATACAACAACAAAACAATTTAAAGCGACAAGGCACACAAATGATCACATACTTATGCTGTTGACTGTACACACCGAAATAAATAATCATGTTTAAGTTTCCACAAAAAAGTTCACGTTTAAATATATTGCTTTCCTGTTTTCAACGAGAGTTTTTATCGGAAGACCCACGCTAACTTCACACGTGGTAACCGTTTCGCAACAAATAGTTTTTTTTTTTTCTCTTTTCGTAATTTGTGCTTATTGTTGTGAATTGTATTTTCTTCCTTTTTTTTTTCCTTCAGCTAAAGCTACTTTTGTTTATTAACTCCAAAAACAAAATTACTTGTACAGTCAGCTGCAGAGAAAAGGATACCCCCTCCTGGTAAGGATTGTTTTTTTTCGAAAACCTGTGGTTAGCTTTAAATGATTTTGAGTTTATGCGTAGACAATAGTAAAATCTTCAATTCACCGAAAAACCATATAAATTTAAACACAGGTTTTTGAAAAAAATCGATCCTTACCAGGAGGGGGGGTTTCCTTTTCTATGCAGCTGACTGTACCATAACATAATATAAATATAACAGTAGGTCATCTCCAGCCCCTAGGAATTTCTATTGCCTATTACCGCTCGGGTGCTAGGGTTGTCCATATATGTGTGAGATAAAAGTCATGAAAAGAATAAGGGTTGTCGATATATGACATTAACGTAATTAAATTTTTTCGTCGCTCGATACTTGATACGAACGCAAAACGCAGCGACAACACTGACAACGCACCCGGTCCGTCCTGTCACAGTATAAACAGTAGTTCGTCTTCAAACGAAGATGTCATTTTTCAAAGTATTGATCGTTATTCCATCGCAGTTTGTTGACTACTTTTATTACAGGTCATTTAAATGATAGAAAATCGCGGTCCATTTTCAGCGTATGATTAAATATGTATGAACAGTTTACTATAAAACTAAAGTGGTAAGAAGGTACTTGCATTAAAAAATATCAGTTCCATTAGAATTTTAAAACGAAACTATTCATAATATGGATAGGTAGTAAGATTAAAGGTGCCTTTAATAATTCTGAATTACCCGATCATCCATTTTACCGATTTGAATTTCCTAGTAGCGGAGAAGAAAAACGCCGTGCCTACCTCAACGTACCTGTACCCTTACCTCAAACTTTACTTCGTCCCTAGCAGTAGTGCGAGGGAGAGAGCATTCGACTCGCTGGCGACTACGGTAACTGTAACTCAAGGTAAAGGTACTGGTAGAATTACTTACAGGAACACGCGGCTGCCTCGCAGCCCTCCTCATTGATTTCAACAAATGCTTTCTGTTTCCCGACTGACACGAACAGGTCATCTTCAAAATTTTCTAGAAACTTAATATCTTTTGTATCTTCGTCGAATATGTTATTGATTCCAAGCTGAAACAAATGAGTCATTTTTTTTTTTGTTGGATTTATTAGATATTACATCAAGAAGTATATGTGAACTATTCCAGGAGTTCTTAGGAGTATCCTCGCCTGAATTTCTCTGCCTCGTCAATATTCCTCACCCGTCTAGGCTGTGCTCAAATTTGTTCGACTACTTATAAGAGATGTAGACTAACCTGTAACCCACAATCTCTAGGTATTAGTTATAAATAAGGCTTTCACACACCAACAGTCGGAGTGACAGGCCAAACAGGACACATCATCATCATCATCATTTAATCACGCCCGTTTCCCAGAGGGGTAGGCAGAGACCACTTCTTTCACAGGACACATCTGTTTATTAAAATGAGAAAGTTATATACAATAATAATTATATTGTATAATATCAAGAATTTTAGTATTAATTATTGTATAAGTAATGTTCAGTCAGGCCAGTGTCATGCTTGGCTCCTATGCTGTAAGTTTGTGTGTAAAATTAAAATAAATAAATAAATATACGTGTCTAATTCTAATAGATAACTGCACTCCTTTCGGCCTGTCCGTCCGAATGTTGTACTGTGAGGGCATTATGGTATACCTGATATCTCGTTCATCGAAATAAGGCCATCAATTATTCTCCACTTGAGAACCAAGAACAGATATGCGGCACGGACTCCAGAGAAAGTTATGCTGGGGACCGATTTTTGACTTTCGAGCGCTCGATTTCAAAAACGAGCGGTAGAAAATATTCGAATGCGAAAATTTTTCACGATTTATTTTCGAATGGTCCCTAATTCCATATTTTTTAGATTCTCACTCGAAACTGAGGGATTGACTAAATACTTCGATCAACAATTTACAACTAGATTCAAGGTCCCATACAAAATCAAAGCGAAAAAGTGGCCGTGTTCCGTGAACCTTCTAAATTAACTTAAATTATACCTTAAGTCTAAGGAACAAAGATCCAAATAATAATAATTGTTTAAAATACTTACCACCTTTCGTCTCAAGAGCAAAAGCGTTCGATAAACAAAGGAACATTCTTCGTTTCAAAAACATGTCATTCTATTTTAGGAACAGGGAAATAATGGAGTCGCAATTATATAAGACAGACATTTTTTTTATTTGACTGAGATATAACACAAACAAATTAACATATACAAATATTGACATGAAATGAAATATACTTATAGATAATGAACTAAATTAAATTATTAACTAATTATTAAATGTATAAATGACAACATTTCAAATTTCTAACACTAATTTGATTAATCCATTGTATTCCCTGTGAAAACAGGTCGACGCTAATATTTATGTATTTTAGCTAGGATTGATACTTATTTTATTGTCAATTGATTAAACCTTACTCATTCTAAAAGGGCATAACAAGCTATACGACACGACAAAAGCAAATTCTATAGGTTCTAAACAACTTACTTATAAAGTGGAATAAGCTTGGAATAGTTTATGCCACGCTTTGTCACTTTCTGTCAGATGCAAATGTAACAATTAAAGACAAGGACAAAGCATGGCATAAACTATTCCAAGCTTATTCCACGTTTATAAGTAAGGGGGTAATAATAAAAAAAAAATAATCCTATAACAGATGTCAGGTCAGACTAACGCTGTCACTTGTCAACGTCAAAACGATGCTTTGACACCGGACTTAATCTTATTATGAGATACATACCTACACTAAAATTTGCTGTATTCTGCCGTACAGTGTGAGATTGGTACATTTTAATAAATTAATAATAAAATGAGATCTTAGCTAAAATACAAAGATATTTACGTATTCCACTTTTTACGCAGAATACATTTTATTAATCAAATGATAGTGTTAGAAATTTAAGAAGTTGACAATTTAACTTAAATCTAGATTATCTGGCTATAAAATATATAATATTCATTAATAATAATTCAGCCTATCTACGTCCCTCTACTAGGCACAGAGCTCCCTACGACGAGAAGGATTGGGCTAAGTTCCCACGCAGGCCTAGCCAGGCAACAGCCATGGTAGCCTAGTTGTTCGACCTACCGTCTCTCAAACAGAAGGTCGTGGGTTCAAACCCGGGCTGGCATCTCTGAGTTTTTCGGAATTTATGTGCGAAATTTAATTTGAAATTTACCATAAACGGCGAAGGAAAACATCTTGAGGAAACCTGCACAGATCGGCGAAGAAATTTAATGATGGGTGTGAAGTTCCCAATCCGCATATTAATTACCCTTAAATAAATTTAGCTTGTTATATAGCTGTCTTTTAGAGCAGTTTTTTGCTTGAGAGGTTTCTTTTTTACAGATATAATGCAAACGTACTGCTCTATTATTAATTTAAGCAAATTTACTTTATGATTATGTTCGGGTTTTCCAACGAACAGAACTTTTTCGATTAATGATTTTGAAACAACCATACGTATAAAGTTTTTATAATATTTTTTTGTATGTCTTTACCGCCACTAATGCGAAGACAATTGCGTATAACACGTTCGGTCTTCATACAATGTCAAAGACATCGTTTGAGGCATAACACAATCCACCCATGTCTCGTATGTCTATTAACTTGTGGAACCATAGTTTTTCTGTTGCCCACATGTCCTTTTTGCAATCGTCGCAATTAAGATTTTTTACTAGGCTACTCACCACGAAACCAGAAATATAACCTACTATTTGTGAAGAAACGTCCGAAATTGGGTTATGGTCTAATTTTTCACTGAGTTCATTGCAATTTCTCTGATATTTATCAAAGCTTTGCCGTATAGATTGACTTTTTTTAATTTCTGCAGTACTCAAGCACAGCAAAAAGGATCACTAGGAAATCTACAAAAAAATAAACATAAATATATTATTTTAAAATGAGAACTACTCCATGAATTTCTTGTTCCCAAACCACCGATTATTGACAAGATGGTTGTCCAAACAATATATTATTGATTTTTTAATGTAAATGCTAATATTTACGTACTTTAAATGAAAAACTGTCTTGTACTTACCTAAAGAAATATATTCCTTCCGAAACCTTAGTGTTACGGTGGCTACTACCGCAATTTTTAAAAGCACATTGAGGCATTTTGTCACGTCCTCACGTTGGCTGTGGTTGACGCGTACTGTCAGAAATAAGAGCACAAACTTATTTTGTGCTCATATTTCTCTGGCCATTTTCAGAGCTGTGACGTTGAATCTAGTTGTAAATTGTTGATCGAAGACTAAATAGTATTATTAAGTTGGAACCTGTTTCATTATACGCAGAAAATCGATGTTTTACCGGTTTATTTTATTCATATTTTAAATACGAATAAATGTGTGAAGCTAACAAAAGATGAAATCATAACAAGCAATTTAATATTTCAGTGCCAATAAGATTTTATTACGCTTATTTTTCAAATTCTTGACTGGTTATAAATGTAGGAAAAATGAAACGCTTTCTCGTCTGTGGCATTGTGCTAGGTTTGTTTATGCTTCGTGTATATATACCCAACAGATTTGAAAGATGTCAAATTATACTTTCTATTGATAGAATTCAAAACGAATGCCACGGACCACTCGTGTTCATATTTTCTATCGCTCGCAAGTCAAAAATACCATTTCATTGTTTTTTGTCACTTTCGAGTGAAACTTTCGAGCGCTCGAAAGTCAAAAATCGGCCCCCTGGTCAAGAACATAAACCACTATTCTACCACCCTTAGCATTCTTACCTTAGGCAATACTTTAGTTAAATCAATATCCGTTTCGATTTTGAACTTCGGGATCATTATGTCCATTTTGCGTTCCTCCCACATTTTGTGGATTTCCGTCATCAAGTCATACCCGGCAGCCAGTTTTCCCAGCATTTTGTCCAACCCCTCGATCTCGTGGGGTAAAACAACGATCATGTATGCTTCACCGCCTGTGAAACCCATTTTGAGTAACTGAAAAATAAAAGTAACTATTTGCTGAACCTTTCCCCTCGTCTTCGCCAACATTTCTCGTCGGGTTGAACGACTTATATTCATACATACATACATACCTTCACGCCTATAATCCCAGAGTGATTACCTACAACTTTAAAAACTTGTTGATAATTCTGTGACCACATTTTGCACAAAAAGGCTAAGATGTTTACCAGCGTTAGTGACAGGTTGCAAGCCCATCGCTTAACAGTACTACAAGCCTTTATTTCCTTAGTCGCCTCTTACGACATCCAAGGGATGACATGGAGTGGCACTATTCTAACCCGGCAACCACACGGGAACTTATATTCACTTTGGGTAAAATAGCTAGTCAATGTGGCCATAGAGGACTTAACTGGAAATAACGGCCCGGAAGACGCTGCGATGGCAGAAGAGGCAATTGAAATGTAAACCTCGACAAACATACGCCAACGATCTCACTTTCGATTCGAGAACGGTGCGGAGCTATCTATGGTTGGTTTCTAGCCAATTTGGTATTTGTCAAGACCCCACATCTTATTATTTATCTTTGTTTTAATTTTATTCAAGATCAAGACCCTCGTCAGTGAACATTTCGGTAGCATTTTTGCTGCTGTGTCCTTTACTGTATTCATTACCATTTCCTTTACTTCTTTTTACGGTATGCAGGCAACCTTACATTCTATTCCACTCATGTAATTTATCATTATATTTTTTATGGCATAGGAAGGCAAACGAGCACACAGGCCACCTGATGGTAAGTGGAAACTGTGACCCATAGACATTCGCAGTCGCAAGACTGCAAATGCACTGCCAACCCTGAGGACTAAGATGGAATGCCTCGATCTATGCTAGTCATTTCACCGGCTGTCTTATCCCCAAACCGGAACACAACAATGAAAACACTGCTGCTTGGCGGTAGGTTAATGGATAAGATGGTGGTACCAACCTAGACAGACCCTGCACAAGGTCCTCTCGCTAACACCATCATCTCTTCCTGTCTATCTTTTTTTCTACGATGTCCTCTTGGGTCTGTGACCTACCCCAATGCTCCAACGAGAGTAGCACCTCGGGCCTAACTCGTTCGCTATAGACTCACTTTACACTGAAGTTCTTCACTCTCCCCATAATAGAAAGCTTCCTCGGCCATCGTCATTCCTTGCACCTTGATATGAGTCTCGTTGTTTACGAAAAAAGGCCACTCCTTCGTATATTTTGCTTCAAATTTTTCAGACCAGGTTCCCTACAGGAAAACAGACAAAATAATAATCACGTGACACGCAGCAATGTTCGTACTTCGGTTTTTCGGTGTGGTGGTAAAACAGTTTGTTACATGACACGCACAGAGGAATTCCATTTCAATCTTCGGTATTTGCAAAGCAATTTGCAATTTTGAGGGCTTCTGGGATTGTTGATTTCTCCATGCTATAAAGAATCGGTTTCAAAGTATTACTAATAAATAATAATAATAATATTTCGGAGGCCCATTCCATTGAGTTGGCCAGTCACCGCCTGCCAATTAAACCTAAGTAATTAGCATTGGTCAAGCAGGCGCCGTAGTTTCATCAATAGCCTAGTTAACCATATCAGTTCATTCATAGAGTATATTATTAATGTTCCCGTTCTTCTTAAATAGTCTTACACTAACCGGTTGCTGTCCGTGGGAGCATACTTCTATAATTTGAACTCAGGGACAATCGCCGGTTGGTGTCCCATCACTTTACTAAATTAAACTTGTCTTAAAGGCCTCTGCGTGTGGGCTTCGGCTCTATGTACGCCTTCCAAAGGTCGGAGACTCCATAGTCCCGTGATTGGTAAAGGCATACAATTAATGAATATTATTTTTTAGTAGTTAATAAGTTGCTCAATAGAATTCTCCTTGGGTTCCACCCAAAGATAGCCATAATCTCTTGACTTTCACCCGTTTGTAGTGTCTCTTGCGGTAGCCCTGCCTATGCTCTGTCTTCCAGCAACTCTCGGACTCTAATAGGGCTCTCTTTGTACCTCGTATATTATTTACCTTAAAATATATAGCATTCAGCAACACCAGCCGCGATCTGTACGAGAAGTCGTTTGGTGAAATAATTCTGTCTATGTGGCCATGTGTCTTCTGTGATACCTATAACCAAGGTTGTTACGATACAAATATTCTTCCTTTTTCTCATGTATATATGAAAAGAGAAGATACAATATTATTATTATATTGAAAAGGCACAAGAGGAGCGAGGGGTTCTAGCTGTATGACCACCAAATACATTATAAAATATCTAATACTAATGAACCTGAATCGAACGCAGATCGATGTGAGTTGCGTGTGATATTATTTACTTTTAAGAAACCAGATAATGGTTTTTTACCTTTATAATACTTACCCAAGCATTAATTTTCCCTGATGCCGCCTCTTTGTCATCGAAGTCGATCTGGTCAAAGTCACATCCGAAGACCTCTTCCGCGTCTTGCTTCAGGTCTGCCCTTAGCTTGTAGTTCCCTTTCTTCAGATATATCTTGTTAGCCACCTCGAGTGTTACACTTTTTACGTTCTGCACCAACTTCAACATTGAAAATGTCGAACGAATCTGTGGAAAATGCATATACCTCTTATGAATGGATGCCCAAATGAGTCGTGGTAGGATCTTGTGTAAAGTCCTGTATCACTACCACCATCCTATCGTTTAAACTATCACCACGTAGCAGTGTCCGTGCTGTTCTAGTGTTCTGTTCCAGTGAGGAGATAAGACAACTAGTGAAATTACTACATAGCATAGAGGCACTCCATCTTGGTCCACAGGGTCGGCAACACATTTGCGACCCTAGGATTAAAGAATTCAGATTGCAGTCTTGAGAATTTATATATCTATGGGACACAGATCCCACTTACGATCATGTGGCCTGTTTGGTCGTTTGCTTTAAAAAACCTTTTTTGGCTTGCCTCGGCAGAGGCTGATGTGTAGCAGTTGTCTGTTAGTAGGCAGAGTTGGTGATGCTAATATTAATAATGATACTTTAAAATAAGGAGTCCCTTAGGGCCCGGTTAGACTATGGGCACCTTGCTCTATCTAACATACGATGTACGAGTAAGACGGCAATGTAGCCTGCCACACATTGACGTGAAAAGTTGATCGTTTACGATCGTTCCTTCTTCAATTTTTTAGCAATTCGTGAAATTGGCATCAGACTTTTGAAATGTCTTGGAGAAGAGAGTTCACTATTACTACTATTAGTTATCAAAGGGAATAGAGGTAAGTCGAAGGTCCGACTCACAGCATCATTGTCAGACAACCCGAAGGCCTGGAGCAGCTCCGCATGAGCCTTGTCCTGGCAGCCGAGGGCTAGCAGCGCCAGCACCGTCTCAGCGGACAGAGGAGACGCTACGTTGTTTTTCTTCTCTAACTCCTGGAAATAAAAGTTGGCCTTCTATCTTATTTTCTCTTTTCTTTCCTCAGTTTTTATTTGTGGCCAATTCACTCGAAAGCATAAATTACACGTTTTTGACAAATTTTATGATTCTCCATTTACAAAATCGGTACAGCGTATTTAGTGCCTAGTGTAACACCTATTTTGATCAGATACGAGTACATAGTTACGGTCGAATTTAGTAATAGCTAAATAGTTTAGTCAATTAAAATAACCCCCCCCCCCCCCCCTGAAATAAATAAATATACTAAGACTGTTCCACAGTAACGCACTCTCCCTTTCATTCTTTCTTGTGCACACACTCGCATACTCGTATATTTACATACAACTACACACATACGCAAACACACGCACACATTCACAACTGCATGTAAACAAGCATTACCTACTGAATTGTAAGAAATGTTTTCCTTGTATAGAGTTGTTAACTGGTACCTACCTACCTTCCCTTTACTGTTGGGATTTTCGTTTAAATGTGACATATGGAAGACTGCCGATGCTTATAGCACAGGACTCATCTCCTATTATAAGCACTGGCCGTACCTAATAATTTCGATTAAATGGTCTCCGTTATTATGACTAGAAAAGTAAGGTGCCAAATTATGTTCATATAATTTCTTATGTGTATAGCTATTAGCATGTATAGCTTAAGTTAACCAGCTTTTTTATGCACCTATGTTTATGAAATAAATTATTATTATTATTTGTATGTCTTTACCATTCATGGGACTATGGGAGTCCCGGACCTTTGGATGGCGTACATGGAGCCGAAGCCAACACGCAGAGGCCCTTTAGACAAGTTTAATTTAGTAAAGTGATGGGTCACCAACCGGCGATTGTCCCTGAGTTCAAACTATAGAAGTATGCTCCCACGGACAACCAACGGTTAGTGTAGGACTATTTAAGAAGGATGGAAGTATTAAAATAGGCTCTATGAATGAACAGATATGGACTGGTGAACTAGGCTATTGATGAAACTACGGCGCCTGCCTGGCCAATGCTAATTACTTTGGTTTAAATGGCAGGCGGTGACTCGTCAACTCAATGGAATGGGCCTCCCGAAATAGCCGCATATGTATAGCAGCAGGGAGGTAACAGTTCCAGAGGGGCTAAGAGTGCAGAGGTGCTTCTGGACTTAAAACGACCATAGGTGCCCACTCACCACTTTTGCAACACATCCACCCTTCGAGCATATAGCTCTTGCGACTCCACTCTGACCGGCCAATAAAGGCAAGCCAGAGGTGAGGATCTGTTCCTCGTCATTATACACTCCAGCCGGCCGGTGAAGGCAAGCGTGAGGTGAGGAACAGGACCTACCCTCGGGAGCATTCAGGTCGCCACTAGCTGCCCTATTATTATTATTATTATTAATTATCACAGTTACTGATATAATTAATACAAAACCCTCTTTTTTAATACGTTATTGAGGCAAGGTACTAAAATATACAGGTGCCCTATTATTTCAACTATACTGCTGGAACCTACATTTTTTTTTTCATAAGCAAATATCAATTCTTTCAATATCTACTTCAACTTGGTACCCAACTAGATCTCAATTCTCATCGGAGTAACTGACAATGTTGTTACTCACTTGTGTTCTGTTTTGGGTTAAATAAGAGCGAGCCCGTGTCCTGTGTTTCACTCAAACTTTTCAAAATTCAAAATTCAAAATATTTATTTAGTAAATTGGCCACATGCGGGCTCTTTTACACGTCGGTAATGTACAGTGAATCTACCAGCGCTTCGGCCAAGACCATCATTGCGGAGAAGAAGCGCCGCCAGAAACTCCAGCAGAAGGTCATTTGTATCGAATGTGTCATTGCACCGAATATTACTTCATTGAAAGCTTTGTTTTGCTGAAGCAGTGGTTGTTCTAAAGTTATTTTAAATATGATATATATTTGACTAGTTTTCTATGGGTCACAGTTTCCACTTACCATCAGGTGGCCTGTGTGCTCGTTTGCCTTCCTATGCCATAAAAAAAAAACTTAAGACTAGTGACTGTCACTAAATGTTCAATAAATTAAAAATGCTGCGAAGTGATACGTTCTATGAACATAAACTAACGCTTTTATTCCCAGAGTAGGGTTGACAGAGCTATAGAATTACCAACAACTCTAAAAACTGGTTGATAATTCTGTAAACACATTTTGCATTATTAGGCTAAGATGTTTACCAGTGTATTAGTGACAGGTTGCAAGCCTGTCGCCTAACAGTGCTACCAGCCTTTATTCCCTTAGTCACCTCTTACGACATCCACGGGAAGACACGCAGTGGCACTATTCTAACCCGGCAACCACACGGGGAAATAAGTGTCGAAAAAACGAGGATAAACCGTTTTTTTCACATCAGTCTATTTGTATACAAACACACCCATACTCTATCTCAACAAAAAAAACACGAGACCGTATCAACAAACACTTACGTTACAAAATCGAACAGCGAAATTACATATCACAGACGCGACCTTTCCCTCCATGGCTCCTAAGGCACTGGCCGAAAACACGTAAACTCTGCGAATAAAAATACAATCAGGTTACTTGAGGTTAACTAACTTATTTGTGTAGGTGGTGAAATTGCAAACTACTTTGTGCATACGTAGAATTACAAATTAGTTTGAACGTGACGCCGCCCTCGACTGCAAACGTAAGTTGGTTATCAGTTAGGTACGACAAAACAAAGTGGTGCGGTGATACCACGCCGTGTTGGTTAATGAATACTGAACCGTGAAAATGTGTAGTAAAGTTAGTTTTCAAACAATTTGGTAAACTTCGTTTATAACTTTCATGAGTGCATCAAGGGTATTTGCCATGTCTAGCGATAATGACGTCACAAGCGATTATTGTTGGGTTTTCCTCAATCTTTTTGAATTAGAAAACCTGTGACTAATTATTATAAAAAATCTTTTTATTAAAGTTTCTTCTAAAATAAAAATAATAATATCCAGGCTAGGCTTTCGCAAATATAAAATTCGTAATTTAAAAAATCTATAAAAGGCTGAAATGTTTGCACCCGCCTCAACTATTCTCTGTTTGGCCTAGTGGTTGACTAGTAGAGAATGAATTAAGACATCAAATCCTGCATTTTTACTAACTTAGCAATAAGTAAATAAACACACGGGAGTAAATTACGATTTATAGGAATCAGGAACTTCTTTAATGCGAAGTGTTTGCACTGTAGTGTTCCGGTGTGAAGGCTAGATAGCGGGTAAACTGATTAGCATAATGGCAAGTGCACTCCATCCTTAGTCCGTCAGAAGTTCAGAACCTTAGACTGCATCTTTTTTGCATCTGGGTCAGTAACCTCTTTCGTCGGTTCAATGACCGTCATAACCGTGTTTTCGTGGATGCAGGCAAGCTGGCCTTGAATTCGCTAAAAATGCGTTTGATGGTGTCAATGAACGCTTGTGGTATGCCAAGCGAAATTAACTTTTAAATGTAGGGGACAGGTGACAGATCTCTGATTTTTAACCTCTGACAAAAAAGGAGGGTAATAAGTTTAATATGTGTATCTGTGTCTGTATGTCTGTCTGTAGCGTAGCATCGTAGCTCCCAAATGTATCGACCAAGAATGTGGACGCGTTTCTTTGAACGGAGAGCTAATTTCAATCGGGATGTGTCTTAGCTATATATGTATACTCTTATTGTACGCACAGATAAAATAACCAACCAAAAAAAGAAACAAAGACACAAAAGGTATGTAGAAAAGCGAACTTATCTCTTTAAGGGATCTCTTTCTTTGAGCGATTGAGAGATGAATAAAAACTACGGATGGCTAAACTAAAAGAGTTAATTTTGTTTGGTAGTCACAAGCCTAACATAACCTAACCAGCGTGATAATATACAGGGTGTCTGGAAAACCTTCGGAGAAATTTTAACTGTAGATAGGGTGGATGATTTGGATCATCCCTATATTGGTAACTTTTGTTTAAGTTAATATTTGACTGAGTTACAGACAGATTTATCATCGACTTTCCTGACGATGCTCTCAGTGTGCCCCATCTTAACTGATTCATTCATAATATCGTCGGTGATACTGCAAAACCGCGTAAGTAACAAATTTATGATAGAGCAAAATAAACCTTACGGTCTTATTAAAAAGGTGCATTTTGCTCCTTATTTAAAATGTCACTTACGCGGTTTTGCAGTTTCACCGACGATATGTGTCACAACGTAATGTAAATAAACAAGTTGTTCCTTATGAACAATGTTTCCAATCATGGTCAAAAGCTCCATGGAGTTTAGAAAACTGACACATTATCCTGTAATGTGAATGAAAAGACGGTGTCTGATAAGGGCTATTATGTGAAATAATCTAAAACTGAAACTTACGATTATGATTTTTACTCACACTTTTCTCACACTCACACGGCTAAAATAGCACTTGCACTCGTAGGCACATTACTTCTTTTACGAGATCATGAATCATGGCTGTATTTCATTGATTTGTACCACTATCAGGGCTTCCGACGAATAAAAAACACAATAATTAATTATTGTCAATTTGACATATTATCTTTTTAAATCTTGTACCATTAAAACTCTTTATGAAAAGAGTTTTAGGTTTCATTTGTAAACAAAAAATCCTACCTACACGTTACGTTTTATCAAAATTACATTTAAAGCTGGCATCATACATGTTGTTGCTAGATATTCGTATCATAGAAGAAAGAGAAAAATAGGATCGCTTTGTAAGAAGAGGTCGACGTGATTACACTCTGTGGTAAAAACCCTTAAAAGAAAAAGGCCACTAAAGCCGGCTACTCACACACCTGCTGCAGGGGCAATATGGGAATTGGACCCTTGATTGCCTCCTTAATTGTGATGTGTGTAGGCAAGCAGGAGCAATTTTTAGATTGGGCCTGCGGCAGGGCGGCAGGGGCGCACGACCTTCCTAGCTCCCTAGATTGTGTCTACCGCCCTGCAAGGTTGCTGCGTGTGTAGTAGGATTGGGGCAATTCCAGTCAGTTCATTGGTGACAACCGAGCGGAGTGGACAAAAATGGAAAAAATGGTGTTACCATAGGCAGGAGCTCTTCAAAAGAATCAATATCCATTCGCAAAAAGTTTCTAAGATCATCTACTTCCAATTCTTTCATAATATTCATGTGGCACAATTTGCTTCGTTTCTGCAACCAATTCTTCACCCAATATCTTCTCTTCCTTTTTTTTTTGGTAGCACCACAGAAAGTGCCAAGGCGATACCAATCCTCTGGTGTTTCGACAATACAGGAGGCTTTCTCGTGGACGTGCGTTCAGCGGGACTATCAGTTACACACTGAACGGCAGGCTAGTGTGTAGAGAACAGCCTAAAATTGGTCCAACCGCCGTGCGACCGGTATTGCCCCTGCAGCAGGTGTGTGAGTAGCCGGCTTAAGGAACACCCAGAAAATATAAAACGTGGACTACAATCACAATCAGTCAAGGAAGCGATGTCACAAGCGAAGCGATGTTTGGTTTGGGGTTTGTTTTGTTTACTTGCATATCCGCTCTTACACTTTTCAATCTTCTTTTAGATATCTTATAGTTAGTAAACAACTAAAAAGGTACCTTTTTTCCGCATGCCTTCGCTTATCGGTTTTTTTTATTTATTTCAGTTCTTAGACTTTATTTTAGTCTATACTTTACTTGTAGAATGGCAGTCGGAGTGATGTGATGTGACTTCACATCACACTCACAGGTTATAAAGTATTTCTAACATCACATAGCGTTTTTGCCACAGATAAAATTTCAAAAAAAATCCTTATTACTTATTTCGTGTAATTTCCAAAAAAATAGACAATATAATTTAATGTGAAATAAAGTGAAATACGTTATTTTACGCTAGTATCAGATAGGATGACCACAATTTGTAGTATATTTTCAATGTTGTCAAATAGCCTATTATAATCAATTATGCGACGACCTTTATATCCATCGACAAAATGTTTTGCACTTGGACTTTTGGCTACTGCCACAAATACCATGCGGATCAAAAGGAAAGAACCAGCAGCCAGCAGCGCTTTCTCCCCGTCTGGTTGCCCTGAAAATCAGCGCGTGCAGCGTCACGGCATGTCTGACACTATGATGCTGAGTAGCACCCAATTTGGTGCATTATTATTTTATAAAATAGTTTTAAGGTTTTGTTTTAAATTATTTTCTCACTGTATTTAATTTGATTATTATTTTTCTGTGGTTTGCACCAATAAACGATTTTCTTTTTCTCCTTCTTTTTTTTCTTCAATACGGAGAGCAATAATCGGATCGTTCAATCCGTCTATTTGAACTTTTAGAAGTCTATGAATTTATGGCTGTCATTAGATGTCAGTGTTAAATTATGTTATTTTCAATATTCACGTCTTCAATATTTTTGCTGTAAATCAGTTATATGGGCTACTTTAGAGCAGAAAACAATGGTAAATGGTTAGATCTCGACAGTAAAAGACGGACGATATGATCAGTCTCGGCAAAACATGAACAAGAGACCTAGTGATTTCACATTTAAAACCAATTAGTGTTCAAATTGCAAAAACGAAAATACAGTAAGTTGCACTAAAATTACTCATTTATTTTTATTATAATGCTACCTTGATTTTTGTTTACATGGAGCGAACTGTTTGTTTACATGGAGCGAACTGTTTGTTTACATACCATGTGACAACGTATGGTCTCAGGTCATTGACCTCGGACATTGAATTTTGACGTAAGATACTACGAACTGTTGGAGTAATATACTATCAACGTCAAAATGTCAAGGTCGAGATATCGGCTGCGATACATCAAGTAAAAAAATGAATATAATTAATCCTTCTTTTTTTTTACATTAACAGAAACAAAAATGAACCATACCCCCGTGATCAGAATCGTGCCAACTATTACCCCCCCAAATTTCTCCGAAGGTTTTCCAGACACCCTGTATATGTTTAATTTACCCTGAATAATTTCACTTACGCGAACAAAGAAGCGAGCAAAACTGGTATCAAGACATCCATAACTAACGCAAAACCTCAATCTATCACACTCTGACGAGGCGAGAGTGAGAGGAATTCGTGCACGATAATAAACAGCGTGCTAGTTTACTGCGGCCTTGACCAAGCAGGTCATCACTCCACTTAGAGGGAGGTTGGAAACGTACAAGTCAATCGACAGGGAATGACTTGAGCAATTGCCATAGTAGTTGGTGGTAGTTGTATGCAATATATGTATGTAAACTCTTTATAGCACAAAATATAACAACATTATTCAACCAAATAATCATACAGAAAATAACAAAAGAATTGCATAAAAAGAAAGACCTGAAACAAAGCAAAGCACATACAAAATAATTTATGCATTTTACGCACATACAAATTATTGCTACATGTAGAGAAAGGGTTAAAAAAAACTGCTTAAATGTTGACCTTGAAAGTGTCTGTTTTGCTCAAGTTATGTGTCCCTACAGCTAAAACTACAAATAGGTACTTAAGTTTGCGCGCAGCAAACGTCGAGCGTCCAGTGGCGCCCTCATTACTATTATTGAGATTTCTAATTAACTAAAGAATTTCCTTGGAATCGGACGATGTTTTTTTGTAGCGCAAGTAAAAACACAATTTATGGGACACGTAACCACAGAACAGATAGGTACAGAAATCAATCTACATACAAAGTGCGCTCGAGCAACGCACACATAGACACCGCTCACGGACACAATATCTCGGACTAGTTGGGACGAGTGCGAGCGCGAGTGCCGTCCGCTTGACACGCGTCGCTTCTGTTGACTTTTTTGTGCGATAATTAGGTAGGTATAATGGAACAACAAAAAAGAAGTTATTATAACTGTTCAGTGGACGGTTGCTTAAATTCCACTTTAAACGGTGACTGGTCCTTTTTCAAGCTACCAGTGGCTTCAGAGAGGTAAGTAGGTATCTGCTTGTATTTCAATGGTTCGTTTTAACGTTACACAGAAGAATTAGGTAGGTAAGCGCCCCGCCCCGGCCCCCGAAGAATATATCTAAGATCGATTTAAATAATATGTGATTTACTTCTGTACTTATCTGTTATGTGACGTAACGAACTTTGATAACAATTACCCGTTGAGTAGTCATGAACTTAACGGGAAAAGGTGGCCACCTTTTTTCTTTAAGTTGATAACTCGAAGGTCAGTTGTTAGTAAACTATATCCTATAAGTTGTGTTTTTATTTGTAACAGTCTTAAAATAGATAAAATAAAATAAAATAATTCATTCTTGTAACAGGCGATTAAAATGTTTATACAGGCAAAGGTACCGATAGATATGAGATGTTTTTCTAAAGATAACAGTGCTACGGCCACGCAAACAAGACCAACTAGTTCAATGTCAGGCCTTACATTTGCGCCAAAGACCGCGTTCAAAAAGAGGACACTCATCCACCGGAAATGATGTCGACAACCCTAAAAAGAGGTCACTGACCCAACTTAAGGATACAATACGTTGGAGAATGTGCCGTTATAAATTAAGGGGCTACCATGCCCATAACAGACGTTTTTGATGAAGTTTAAGTTCTTATACTTAAGAGGCCGTACACGAAATTTTGCCGATATCGCTGATTTACGTGATTTTCCAGACGTGATTTTACAGTTGAAATACTGTATTTCTACAAGTTTTAATACACAACACGAAAGATAAATTCTAATTTTATCGAATGTATGAGCTACTTTTCTGTTTTCATTATTTTATTTTGATTAATCGACCTGACACTGGCGACTGTTATGTGAATTTTGCTGGAAGAGGTTTAGAATGTCACATATTCATGAACCGTTTTGACGTCTAAACGGTATGAAAAATTTACAATGTATTGCTGTGAAAGTTGTCTAAAGAATTTATGAATTACTTTTTACTACTTTCAAATAAATTTTTCGAGTAAAAAAATAAATAAACTTTGTAATTTTTTATAGAAAACGGGAAAAAAATATTTTTTATTTCGGCTACTCAGAACTCTCGTTTATAAAATTAAAACAATAGAAATAAACTTTAGTTCATAATCAATCCATTACATAAAAAAAATATCCAAAAAGTTCAAAAGAATTGGCAATAAATAATGTTTTAAAACAACCTAAATCTCGCATTTTGATACTCGACAAAAATAAAAAAGTGGCTCATTTATTCGTAACTCATTTATTCGATCATAACTTAAATTATATTTAATGTTGAGCATTAAAACTTATAGAAAAGCAGTATTTTAACTGTTAAATCACAACAATAAGCAAAACGGTCAAAAAATCGTGTACGGCCTCTTAACTCAGTCAAAACAGAATCAAAATTTATGAAAAAACATCTTTGATTCTGTCGAACAGAATTTCAAAATAAACCATGGTTTATTTTTATTTTTATTGTTTACTATTAATACATAAAATTGGATATAACTTTCTTGGCATCAATTGATATGGAAACTACGATTACATCGAAATATTCTTCATTAATACATCTAATAAACCATCGAAGGTTTTTTTCTAGTGATAAACATGGAAATAAAGGCCAAAAAACTAATCTTGATATCAGTGACTTGTAAAAGAAAAATTGAGATGGCAGCTAGCTGCTGTTTTAACTAGTTAAAACATACTGAAAGCTTAGAGCTTCAGATAATTATAATGTCATATCTGCCCCTTAAATAGAAATTCTGCAACTTATGAATCATAGGGGATTGAACTTTATGAACGCGGTTAACCTAATAGGTAGACCCTGCCGTGATGTTTTTCTTCTTTATAGCCCCCCATCGAAAAACAAAAAAATGTAGCCTTTATTTTTTATCAGTGTTGACATTCAAATGCCGCCATAGTCTCCCTTCCTGTATACTTCTACTATCTTACACGTGTAGTTATAATGAGTACCTATCGATAATTATGTAAAAACATATAAAGTATTTGTTATTTGAACAAAAAAAAACAACTGGCTCCTGGATGTCCTGTGATGTAAAAACTTGTTGGCATTGTGTGGTTTGCCTAATTGTCACCCATCACCTACAAATGTCGGGTTCGTGAAATAAGACGCTGGTGGTATTTGTAGGTATTATGAGACCTTTCATACAATCATTTTAGTGTCTTTCTTCGTCTGCTTTCATACCGGAACACAACTATAAAATCGCTAGTTACGAGTACTTGTATTAAAGCTAAGAAATTCCTATTTCCTATATTCATTCATAAAAATCATCAACAACACACACACACACCTTCACGCCTTCATTCCCAGAGTGGGGTAGGCAGAGCTACAGAATTACCTACAACTCTAAAAACTTGTTGATAACTGTGTACCGTAAAATGTGCCTACTTTGCTCCCCCACGGGTAATCTTGCTCCATCGTTATATTGAGGTATTCTGTATTGTAAATCATTCTAGTGCTTTCATTCACTCCGCAGCAGCTGGATGTATACATCAATTATTTTTAGAAAATTTGTCATCGGTCTTGTGTTTTAAGTAACATACAAAAAAGTCACTATGGAGCATAGCTACCCACGGGGGAGCAAAGTAGGCACATTTTACGGTAACCACAATTTGCACAATTAGGCTAAGATGTTTATCAGTGTATATTAGTGACAGGTAGCAAGCCCATCGCCTAACAGTACTACAAGCCTTTATTCCCTTAGTCGCCTCTTACGACTTCCACGGGAAGACATGACAGTGGCACTATTCTAACCCGGCAACCACACGGCACATGAACAAGGTACACGTTGAGGTTGGCGGGGCGTTTTCCTTCCCCGCTACCACAGTAGACTCGGTGCCTTAACTATATTATTTTATTTGCAGATGGAATGATAGAAGTGGAAATTTGTAGAAAGCGAGAGCCTGAACGTAAGAACTTCATAGCTTGGCGTCCCTTCCTATACCTCATCATGGTGTAGCATAATGTCATGTTCATGGGGTCTTACCGCGGCAAGCCGTGAATTCCACGCAAATTTGGCTTGGCTTAGTCCTGTGCGCTTTGCCAAGGTGCATAACGCTAAGCGATTTTCTACAAACTGCATATTAATCAATGTTAATCAATTTGGATCAACCTGAATAAAATATTTTTCTCTTTCTGACCAGTGTCTAAGTGCGAGGGTGACGGATGCATCATCCACCGCGATTAAGGCGACCATAATACGGAAACTGATGACAGATCGCGTCACCTGCTTATATCAACTCCATACGTTTCAAATCGATAGAAAATAGAAACGTCAGAAGACTTCGCATTACTTTGCATCTTGGCTAGGCTTACTGGTGTTATAGAAGATTTAACATGTAGATACTTGGTAAAAGTAAGGTCATTTGTCGTTACGTAACATAACTCGTTTGGAAGCGATATCGAGAATTTATGGTTTAGGATTAAGGTATTCGATATTGTTCTCATCATCATCATCATGTCAGCCGAAAGACGTCCACTGCTGGACATAGGCCTCCCCCAAGGCTCTCCACTCAGACCGGTCTTGTGCTTTTCGCATCCACCGCTTTCCCACGATCCTTACAAGGACGTCACTCCATCTTGTTGGAGGCCTACCCACAGCTCGTGTCCCGGTTCGCGGACGCCACGCGATATTGTTCTAGACTGAAGTAAAGCCCGTTTTATTGTAATGTTATTTTAATGTTTAAGTATAAACCATGTTTTAAATTACGCTAAGAGTCTTCGATAATAAATAATAAAATAGTATGAGCCTTTTTTTTATTTCATATACTTAAGTTTTATT
This sequence comes from Acleris emargana, assembly GCA_927399475.2. NCBI lineage: Eukaryota > Metazoa > Arthropoda > Insecta > Lepidoptera > Tortricidae > Acleris > Acleris emargana. The sequence continues at coordinate 7,189,408 of OV656858.1, forward strand.
GGGATTATTGGCTCCCGTTAATATTATTTTATTGTTAAGTTTTGTAGTACTTAGTCAGGCTTGAAATATGAAAAATTGTGGAATTAAACACTATATTTTCCGACCCTAATAAGGTATATAACCTTATAAGAGTTCAAGAGTACCTACGCAATATTACTAAATACCTATAGCACAGCCGTAGTTAAAACTATTTTTAATAGCTCACTATGCACTTTATCTATCCACAGAGCAAAAATATAAAAGTATTTTTTATCTGGCCACGTGGCTAATAGTTGTACAAAAGGCACAGCATTTGCGATCAGAGTTTTCCTTTTAAATCGCCGTCAAGGCAAGCAAGTAAAAAAAACCGTATCGAGAGATAATTTTAAGGAATAAGTTCCTGTTCGTACTATGTAAATATTGTATTTGGATTTTCAGATTGGTACAATAAGGTGTTTATTTACATGCAATCTTGCGCATAGACCTTAGGCACTTATATTATAATATGCCATAGGTGGGGACTATTACAGTCCCGGTTAAGTAAGTATTGTAAATAAATACTCTTCAAGTACGATTATAATATAATAATTATAATTATAATTCTTGGCAGAGTGGGACACCAAGGATGCGAAAGCCCAGACACAAATAGTCTCTAGAGTGTCTGAGAATGTTATGCAGCACTTGTTGGGATGTGACAGTGCTTCAGATATGTGGACAAATTTAAGTAGCATATATGAACTTAAAAGTTCTTGCAGTGTCCATTTAGTCCAAGAAAAGTTTATGAGATATAAATATGAAGGAGGTGGAATAGCTTTATTGTTCAGCAAGATAAAGGAATTTGTTAATCAGTTGAAACAACTAGGTGAAAAAATATCAGATAAAATGATAATAACCAAAGTTCTTATGGCATTACCACCGCAGTATAGACATTTTGTTTCTGCTTGGGAGAGTGTTCCTAAGGATGATCAGACATTAAATGATCTACAAGCCCGTCTGTTGATTGAAGAGGAGAGAATGAAAGAGTATGAGGAGCCTGTTGCATTAGCAGCAACAAATAGTTTGAAGTGCTTTAAATGTGGAGAAACAGGACACAAGCAATATCAATGTAAGCAAAATAAAAGATGTACATACTGTAAGAAAATAGGGCATTTGATAGAACAGTGTTATTTTAAAAAGGCTACAAACAGTGAAGTGAAGGACAATAATACCAATAAATCTTATAAGAAAACATCTGATAGGAAATCAGGAAATGCATTTATTTCCTCGGCCCTGTTTGGACTGGATTTAGTAACAAGTGATAAGTGGATAGTGGACAGTGGTGCCAGTGACCATATGACATTTGAGAAACTAATTTTTCAAGCTTTTCTGAGACTTTGAGTGATCGATCTGTCATGGTTGGTGATGGTAGGTCGCTGAAAGTTCAAGGTATGGGACAAGTTTATTTAAAAGCTTTTAATGGAGATAAATACGAGGGTGCATTGAAAAGTTCTGAGCCTAAGGTTGAATATAATAAAAAAAAAACAAATAAATACTGGCAGGTCAAAGTGCCATATTTAGTCGCCATTATGCACTATCTTTTGTTTTTTTCCTATCACAATTTTGTATTTTATGCTCGAACTGCTACATAAGGTCACTGATTTTTCAAGTAATGGATAAAATTGAGCAACGTTCTGTCATAAAATGTTTGCAAAAGAAGGGGTTAACACCAAAACAAATATTTGAAGATATGAATCAAACATAAGGGCAATCTGCTCCATCGTATGCTACCATAAAAAGATGGGTAGCTGGTTTCAAACGTGGCCGGGAGACTGTTCAAGACGAGCCTAGGAGTGGGCGGCCGTTGACGGCTACTACGGACGAAAATGTCAATAATATATTAGATGCGATAATGAAGGATAGGCGATTGAAGATTGTGGAGATAGCGGAAGCAATGGGTATTTCTTATAAGCGGGCACAGAACATCATCACCGATGTTCTTGGATTTTCTAAGGTGTCAACCAGGTGGGTGCCTAGACTGCTTTCAGTCGAGAACAAACGAGTACGTGTTACAATTTCCCAAGATTGTTTATGTATGTTCCAACGTGACTCCGACGATTTTTTCAATCGTTTTATAACTATGGACGAGACATGGGTCCACCACAGTACACCAGAATCGAAAGAACAATCCAGGCAATGGAAAAGACCAGGTTCACCACCACCCAAAAAAGCCAAGGTCATTTTGTCAGCTAATAAGGTAATGGCCTCAGTTTTCTGGGATTGCAGGGGGGTTATCATGAATATCATGATATACTATCTCGAAAAGGGCAAAACAATAAATTCGGACTACTATTGTGCTCTTTTACGTCGTCTGTGTGAGGAAATTAAAATAAAGAGACCTGGAATGCTGTCGAAAAAAGTACTGTTTCACCAAGACAACGCTCGCGTTCACACTTCGGCGAAATCAATGGCACAAATATATGATTGTGGATTTGTAGTGCTGTCGCATGCCCCTAACTCGCCGGATCTAGCTCGTTCCGATTATCACCTCTTCCCAAACCTCAAAAAACACTTGGGAGGACAAATATTTTCGACTAATATGGAGGTACAAGAAGCAGTAGACTCATATTTTAACGACCTCAGCGATTCTTTTTTTTTTGATGGGATAATGAAGTTGGAGGCGAGGTGGACTAAGTGCATTGACCTTCATGGAGAATATGTCGAAAAATAAAATTGTTATAAAAAGTGAGCCCGTTACTTTTTTTTACCAGGCTCAGAACTTTTCAATCCACCCTCGTATATTGAGACCATTATCAACAATGTGTTATATGTGCCAGGCTTAAAAATAAACTTGTTCTCAGTGACTTGTGCTGTTAATAATGGATACTCATTGACCATTTCTGGTGATAAATGTGAATTTATAAAAGACAATGTAATGTGTGCAGTGGGTAAACTTCATGATAAGTTTTATTTCATGAACTTTTTGATGTTTGACATACAAGCCAATGTAGTGTCCAGTAAGTGTACTTTACAGGAGTGGCATGAAAAGCTGGCTCATCAAAACTTTGACTATTGTAGGACAATACTAAAAGACAATAACATTGACTTTTATGATAGTAAAGACTCTTGTGTGGCCTGCTTGGAGGGTAAAAGCCATAAGTTGCCCTTTTCACAGAGCAATTCAACAACTTCTTTTTGTGGTGAAGTAATTCATGCAGACTTGTGTGGGCCGATAGAAGTTCCCTCGGTGGGTGGTTCCAAGTATATGCTGGTAGTTAAAGATGACTATTCCCTTTTTAGAGAAGTTTATTTCTTGGAGCATAAGTCTGATGTTCCTGATAAAATTATAGAATTTATAACCTTTGCTGAGAGTGATACAGGGAATAAAGTGAAAATATTGAGGACAGACAATGGAACTGAATTCGTTAACAGAAAATTAGATTCCTTTTTAATAAGTAAAGGAATACACCACCAAACATCAATAGTATATACACCTGAGCAAAATGGTAAGGTTGAACGGGAGATGCGGACCATAATGGAAGCAGCTCGTACTATGCTTATCCAAGCTAAATTAGATAAAAAAAACTGTGGGCAGAAGCAGCTAATACCGCAGTGTACATAATGAATAGGACTTATTGCAAAAATAAATACACAGAGAAGACACCACATGATTGTTGGTATAAGAAGACATTTGATATAAGACAGTTGCATAAGTTCGGAAGTGAAGTTATTTGTCATATTCCAAAAGAGAAAAGAGCTAAACTAGATCCAAAAGCCAAGAAAGGGACCTTTGTTGGTTATGGAGAAGAGACAAAAGGACTAAGGATTTATTTTGAAGAAGAAGACAGAGTTGATATTAAAAGAGATATTGTATTCATAAAACATACAGGTACTTTGGAACATAAAACACAGGATATGTCAAATATACAAGAACTATTCAATGAAAATGTATTGGAAACAAATCAGTCTGAGGAAAACATGGAACAGATTGATGGAAATATATTGAATGATGAAAACTTGGATTATGCATCTGCAGAGAGCTTAAGTGATGAAAATTTACCTGACTGTACAACTGATAACATGGAAAGAACAGATCCTGGGGAGGAAAGACCAAGAAACACTTTAAAGAAACCAGATTGGCATAAAGATTATAGTGAAGACTATACATGCTTTATTAGTTATGAAAATGGAGAACCTAAATCTTATAAAGAGGCAATGGAGGGTGAAGAGAGTTCATTATGGGAGGCTGCTATGCAGAAGGAGATGGACAGTTTAATTGAAAATTACACCTGGGAACTAGTACCAAAACCGGATAATTCTAAAATTATTGAAAGCAAGTGGGTGTTTAAACGCAAGCAAGATGAACAAGGCAATGTTAACCAATATAAAGCCAGACTTGTGGCACGTGGCTTTCAACAAACTGACTTTATGGATGAAGATTTCTATTTACCTGTAGCTAAATTACAAACACTGAGAATATTTTTAGCAGTGTGTAACAAAAAGAAATTTAAAGTTCATCAAATGGATGTTAATAGTGCGTTTCTTCATGGAGATATTAAAGATGAGGTATACTTGTCATTGCCAGATGGTTGGTCCAAAAATGAAAACATGGTTTGTAGACTTAAAAAGTCCTTGTATGGATTGAAAACATCCCCTAAAAACTGGAATGACAAATTCACTTCTACTTTATTATCGAATGGTTTTCATCAATGTAAAAGTGACTATGGTCTTTATGTAAAGCAAGCTAACAACAGTATAGTGTACTTGTTGTTATATGTAGACGAAATATTGATTGCAGGGACGGATGTGTGTGTCAATGAGACAAAGGTTTTTCTTAAGCAACATTTCTCAATGAAGGACCTGGGTATAGCAAAATACTTCTTAGGAATTTTTATTGAACATAATGCTGAAACAGGAATTTTAAAACTTAACCAGAAAACTTATTTAGAACAAATATTGGCAAAGTTTAATATGGCTGATTGTAAAAGCATTGCTACACCCATGGACCCTAAATTTAGAGCTGATAAATTAAAGCGGGATATATCTGAAAGTCCAGAATTAGAGTCGCGTTGCAGGAAATTAATTGGATGTATATCGTATGCAGCTTTAGGTACTCGCCCAGATTTGAGTGCAAGTATATCAATGTTGAGTAGATTTCAAACATGTGCTAGCAAAGATTTGTGGAATATGTTAAAGAGGGTATTAAGATATATTAAAGGCACCATTGATTTTAAGTTAGTTTTTAATTGCAATGATACTTGTAAGGATGCTTTTGTTATAGGCTATGTAGATTCAGACTGGGGAGGTGATTTAGTTGATAGAAAATCAACGGCTGGCTACTTGTTTAAAGTATTTAATTCGCCTGTGTCATGGTGTACAAAGAAGCAGCCAACTGTTGCCTTATCATCTACTGAGGCTGAGTACATGGCCTTAAGTATGGCCACAACTGAGGCTTGTTGGTTGAAACAAGTTATGTTAGATTTTGGCTTTGATGTCAAGAATATTCTAATCTATGAGGACAATCAAAGTACCATCAAATTAGCCAAGAATCCTATATTACATAAAAGGATGAAACACATAGACATCAGGCATCATTTTATTAGAGAAAAAGTGTTAGATGGTACAATTACTTTGCAGTACATTGAAAGTGCACATCAAATTGCCGATTTGCTAACTAAGCCATTGTCGGCTCCTGGTTTTGTTAAGCTAAGAGATTTAATTTAAGTTATTTTTTTATTGTGTAAGTTGTGACACAGTATACATTGAGGGACGGTGTTGTAAACAATGTAAACTGTGCAAATAAAACTAGCATTCAGGTCATAGAGAGTTACATTTTTTTTAGAAGCTGTCAAGTTAGCATCCCTTGAGTTTATGGTGTCCCATGGTTGCTGGCTTGTTAATAACTGGGTTGTGTTTCCAATAAACAGTTAATCGTACTTGAAGAGTATTTATTTACAATAGTAAGCCAAGACAACTGTATTCATACATCCTTAAACACATGTATAGATAATCATGTAAGCTTATTTAAAAAGATAAACCAACATACAAGATGGGAAAGACACAAGCTGAATGTAGTGAAATGCCCATATTCTGTTCATAACAATCAAAGAATAGCAGATTTGTGTAATATTGCCGATCACAGAAATTAGGCGTTAAGCCTTAATCCACATGACGTATCATCGAGGAATTAAGTGGTTGATTGATACTTTACCTAAATTGGCTGGGTGATACATTTTCCACGTGTCATTAGTCGTGTTACGTTGGGAAAAGATAACACGGTTAATTTACGTATTATGTCAAACTACTAAATATTTTGAATTTTGAATTTTTTGAGTCCACAGTTTCGGCATATCCGAGTGTGGGGTCAATGGTTGGCCGCATATCTTCAGGAATGTCAACTGTAAAAAACTTAAATTATCTGAGTTTCCTTTTGTTACATTTAAGTGTGCCTACTATGTATTTTTGCCAATAAAAGGGTCCACTTTGTGTTGTCTAGTTTTTGTCCCATTATACCAACAATTAGATTGACGAAACGGATCTATATTCTAATCCCTAATCCTTTGTCCTAATGCATGGTTTATCCGAATTTCCGTTTATCCTTGGGCCGTTTCCGCCTGAATTTAGATGTTTTTAGTGTTACCAGTTTATGACAATAAAAAATTCGGACAACCTATGCGTTAGGATTAGGCAGGACTAACGTTACGGATTCCCAGGGACATTTTGTCGAAACATTCAGAATTTCGATAATAGTAGTGAGTAGGGAGGGCGGTAGGACCTTTTGCAGGGTAGGTCCGGATCCCTACCACCATCTTTACTGGTTATCTTATTGCCACACCGGAACACAATCAATGCAAACACAAGTTTTGCAAACAATAAAAAATATTCCGACACTACTACCTACCGATAAGCAGCAGTGTTCGCATTGTTGTGTTCCGGTGTGGGGATAAGATGATCAATGAAGCCATAAGCCATTCGCCTTCCGTCGTTCACTACGATAAGACTATACCACTTTTTGCCATTGCATTTTAAATATTAGCTAATTGCACGTCAACATAATTTAAACCTTATATTGTTATACAATAGTCGGATAATAAATCGAACGAGTATTAAAATCACCTCGCTTATCTTGTTTTGCGCTTGTACAAAGAAGCACAGTATATGCAAAATCTTCAGAATAAAATGTTGCGTTCACCAGTTGGAGAAAAATCAACATCAAACCCTGACTTATCCAGTAACTCGGAGAACCCCAATGTAAATATGAGAAAACGTAAAGGTCACACGGATCTAGAAGATATGACGTCACTCCAATTAGAAATTAGAGAAATGCTAAATAGCTTCAAGTCTGACAGAAAAACAGAAAATGCGAAATTGCATCAAGCCATTGAAGAACTGAGGAGTCAAAATAAGGAGATAATCAAGACTAATAACAATATTGAAAAAATCTTGGAAAATACAACATCAATGTATAATGATCTAAAGGAAAAAGTAAACAAGATATCTATTGAACATGATGATGCCCTAGTAAAAATTAACAACCTTGAAGATCAAGTGGAAGAAGTGCTTAGAGGACAAAAAGTCACCGTGGTTGAAATAAGAAATATTAACGAGACTGAAAATGAAAATTTATGCGGCTTACTGGATGTAATGCATCACTCATTAAAACTTCCATTCAGTCTGAGTGATATAAAACAAGTCAGAAGATTGAAAAACACCCAAAAAACCATTGTCGCTGAGTTCCAGACTATCCAGCAAAGTAAGGCATTAATACACGCCATCAGAGAATACAACAAATTGCACCCAAATGAAAAATATAACACAACATGTCTGAACATCATAGGAGAGATGCAACCGGTGTATATTTCAGAGTCTCTGACACCACGTGCCAGGAAACTGCACTACTTTGCACGTGACCTGCGCAAGAAATGCAACTTCAAATACTGTTGGACCTGGCAAGGAAAGGTCTTCGTAAAGCAAGAGGACGGCTCGAAACCAATCTGGATCAAATCTGAACAGCAAATTGAAACTCTAAAAGCGGCTAGTTCATCTCAATGACTATTTAATCTGGCTTACTGTAAGTTAATAATTTTAATCATAAGTTTTTGTTCTAAACACTCATTTCTCGTACACAAACACAATTTATACACACACGCATGCCATTTACTAATAAACTATCTCTTGGACAGCATTCTTCAAACTCCAACTGCCACGGAATTACCCGATTATATTTTTATTAGTTTCACCTACCCATGACTGATATAAACACGTTATCTTCTGATATTGATAATAGTATCAGTATAAGTAATTCGGTGACGGTGGATAAACCCGAATGCTGCAAATATATGTTCGAAACTACTAGTGATCAGTTAAGGGTATTTACACAAAACATAAGAAGTCTGAATCGTAACTTTGATGAGCTGCAGGTCCTCTTGAAAAGATTAGACATACAATTTGATGCCATTGTTTTGACGGAATGTTGGCTCAGTAATGACAGAGAACTACCATTTTTATCTAATTATCGAGCTGTTGCAACAAAATGCAACTTTAATCAAAATGACGGTGTAGTAATATATGTCAAAAATGACCTACCATTCAAAACTATCGAACCTGTTGACATAAAGGATGCGAACTGCCTGGTCATAACTCTTGGAATGGACTATGCCATTGTATCTTTATATCGACCTCCCTCCTATAGACGACCTGATAACTTCCTAACATCTCTAGATAAAATACTCTGCAGACTAAAAAGATATAAGAGTATTGTACTTCTAGGTGATATGAACATAAATATTATTGAGAGTAACGAAGACAATATGTCTTCTGACTATCTAGACATGTTGGCTCTGCACGGTCTGTTACCTTCTCATAAACTCCCAACCAGAGGAATTAATTGCCTGGACCATTGCATGATCAAAACTAAACAGCCTAGTATGACAATAGTATGTGATTCTTCAATTACCGATCACTCACCAGTAATGATATCTATATCTAAATTCAATGTACAAAAAACGAAACCATCACAAATTTATAAAAAGGTTGATTATCATTCGGCGATTGAAGAACTAAACCAAATAGACTGGGTCTTACTGTTTGATGGTTCTGACATAAACAGTGCTACCAATGAATTCCTGTATCTTATTAATAGGACTCTAAAAAAATTCACCACAATACACAAATTCTCACATAGAAAGCGTAACCTAAAGCCCTGGATTACATCAGGCGTTATTCGATGTTTAAGGCACCGAGACAGACTCCATCAAAAACTCAAGAAATACCCAAATAATAGTGTTATTCGTATAACATATAAAAGATACAGAAACACATGTAACCGTATGCTAAATAATCTTAAGCACGCCTATCAGAGGTCTTTGATCAAAGAACATCATAATAATATAAGGAAACAATGGTCCATAATAAAACAAATATGTAATTTCAATGATAATAATGATAATGATAGACATATCCTTGCACTGAAACCAACACCCCAAGAATCTCTTAACTACGCAAACTCTTACTTCACTAATGTAGGCAAACAACTGGCAGACACTATAATTGTTGAAACCAATCTATCTGAAGCTGAACGAGTAAGACACATGAGTCCTGGAACTGTCCCCCTAAATTCTATGTCAATATTACCGACAGATGAACAAGAAATAAGGGCTACGATTCTATCACTAAAGACAAGTAATTCATCTGGTTGGGATAATATCTCTTCTCACTTTCTAAAACTTGCAGTCCATACATTAACTCTCCCTATCACTATAATTTGTAACCTTTGCTTTCGTTGTGGTCGATTTCCAGATGCTCTAAAAAAGTCAATAGTAATACCTATTTACAAATCCGGGAATAGAGACTGTATTGCTAACTACCGACCAATTTCCCTGTTACCTACTCTAGCCAAGGTACTAGAAAAACTTATCAATAAAAGGTTGAAATGCTATCTGGAAAAACATGGCCTCTTAAGCAATAACCAACATGGATTCAGGGAACGCAAATCGACATCTGATGCTGTTCAACAATTTACTTCTTATCTTGTTGACAAAATGGACACAAATAAAAAAGCACTAGGTATATTTTTGGACCTAAAAAAAGCATTTGATACGGTTTCAATCCCAATCTTGATAAAGAAATTAGAACACAAGGGTGTTCAGGGTTTACCCTTGCAACTGATTCATGATTATCTCAACAACAGAAAACAAGCCGTCAGGGTGGGAGATCATCTCAGTGTCGAAGAGAATATTAATTATGGCGTGCCCCAGGGCAGTGTACTCGGACCGACGCTTTTTCTCGTTTATATAGATGATCTCTGTAGAATAATACTCAATAATGCCCAAATAGTGACTTTTGCCGATGATACTGTACTATTGTTTCATGGAAATTCATGGACTGATGTTAATAATATTGCACAAAAAGGATTTAATTCTGTCACTGAATGGCTAAGCGAAAACTTATTGACACTTAACTTAAGTAAAACTAAGCTAATAACATTTAGCATACGAAATAATACTCAACCGTTAGATGGAACTATTAACATCAAAGCTCACACTTGTCAAAGGCAAGAAGACTGTGACTATCTATCAGGTATTTGGGTATTATGGTAGATAAAAACCTTAATTGGCAAGAAAATATTAGTTCTCTTGTAGGAAGAGTCAGAAAAATGATCTACATATTTAAAACACTGCGACATGTTTGCGACAAAAAACTACTGATATCTATTTACTACGCGCTGTGCCAGTCAATAACTACATACTGCATTGCTGTTTGGGGAGGTGCATCAAAAACGACAATGCTAAAACTCGAGAGAGCGCAAAGGGCAGTACTCAAAGTAATGACATTTAAAAACTATCGGCATCCAACTTCAGATTTGTATAATGAAACCTCTGTGTTAACTGTAAGGCAACTTTTTGTGAAACAATTGGTACTTGATCAACACAGAAATTCCCCTGACTTTTTAGAGTCCCGGAGAAGAAACGATATCGTTTATTTCACCCCAGCTCATAAAACAAAGTTTGCAAAACGGTTTGCCGGGGTACTTGGACCAGTTATATATAATAAACTTAGCAAATCTATAAATCTAAGGACTCTTACCTCTTATTCATGTAAAACGAAACTTGAAGAATATCTTAAACTGCTAAACTATGAAAACACTGAACATCTAGTAATATAAGTAAATGGCATACACATACACATACACACATACATACATTTATATAACGCACACATTCACCTATACTACATACACATAAATATACTTACATACAATATGTGTTAATAAAATGATATTTGTTATGTTACTTCATCTGTAATAATCTAAAAACCCTGAACATTAATAGGTACATACGAATGTAGGTGTTTAGTAATTGGTACTTAATAAGTTTCAATTATATTTGTGATAAATAAATAAACTAACTGCTTGATCTAGATAAGTTAAGTTAATATTCATGTATCAACTTTGCATATACTACATGTTTACGCTTAAACTGCAGCTAATAACGGAATGTTATCTTTTCTCAGCCTACCCACTCGATTAGTGACACTTTAATTCTAACCACATTCTTATTAGTTATTATGTATCTTCTAAGATCAGAAATGATGTAATAATTAGGGTGGTGAATCCTGTTTCCACCGTGATACAGTTTAATACTAGTACGGGGAGCAGAAGACGCTTACTCGATAATTTGTTACTTGTCTGTCAACAACGTTGCACCTGCGCTGACCATTTTGCGGACCATATGGCAAGAACATATGATCTATTGTTAGTTGATTAGGTGTTCTTATTTTTCTTTTTTATTATGATTTTTATTTAAAAAACTTTGTATAAATGTGACTCCTTAAGACTCTTTGATATAATTAGAACAGTAAGCAGCGTTGTAACATTAATTTACTCAATAAAGTTATTATTATTATTATTTGTATGTCTTTACCATTCACGGGACTATGGGAGTCCCGGACCTTTGGAAGGCGTACATGGAGCCGAAGCCAACACGCAGAGGCCCTTTAGACAAGTTTAATTTAGTAAAGTGATGGGACACCAACCGGCGATTGTCCCTGAGTTCAAACTATAAAAGTATGCTCCCACGGACAACCAACGGTTAGTGTAGGACTATTTAAGAAGGATGGAAGTATTAACAATAGGCTCTATGAATGAACAGATATGGATTGGTGAACTAGGCTATTGATGAAACTACGGCGCCTGCCTGGCCAATGCTAATTACTTTGGTTGAAATGGCAGGCGGTGACTCGCCAACTCAAGAATGGGCCTCCCGAAATAGCCGCATATATATAGCAGCAGGGAGGTAACAGTTCCAGAGGGGCTAAGGGTGGAGAGGTGCTTCTGGACTTTAAACGACCATAAGGTGCCCACGCACCACTTATGCAACACATCCACCCTTCGAGCATATAGCTCTTGCGACTCCACTCTGACCGGCCAATAAAGGCAAGCCAGAGGTGAGGGTCTGTTCCTCGTCATTATACACTCCAGCCGGCCGGTGAAGGCAAGCGTGAGGTGAGGAACAGGACCTACCCTCGGGAGCATTCAGGTCCGTGGTGTCGCCACTCACCAACAGCTCGCCACTAGCTGCAAACCTACATTATTATTATTTGTATGTCTTTACCATTCACGGGACTATGGGAGTCCCGGACCTTTGGATGGCGTACATGGAGCCGAAGCCAACACGCAGAGGCCCTTTAGACAAGTTTAATTTAGTAAAGTGATGGGACACCAACCGGCGATTGTCCCCGAGTTCAAACTATAGAAGTATGCTCCCACGGACAACCAACGGTTAGTGTAGGACTATTTAAGAAGGATGGAAGTATTAAAATAGGTTCTATGAATGAACAGATATGGACTGGTGAACTAGGCTATTGATGAAACTACGGCGCCTGCCTGGCCAATGCTAATTACTTTGGTTGAAATGGCAGGCGGTGACTCGCCAACTCAATGGAATGGGCCTCCCGAAATAGCCGCATATATATAGCAGCAGGGAGGTAACAGTTCCAGAGGGGCTAAGAGTGGAGAGGTGCTTCTGGACTTTAAACGACCATAAGGTGCCCACTCACCACTTATGCAACACATCCACCCTTCGAGCATATAGCTCTTGCGACTCCACTCTGACCGGCCGATAAAGGCAAGCCAGAGGTGAGGGTCTGTTCCTCGTCATTATACACTCCAGCCGGCCGGTGAAGGCAAGCGTGAGGTGAGGAACAGGACCTACCCTCGGGAACATTCAGGTCCGTGGTGTCGCCACTCACCAACAGCTCGCCACTAGCTGCCCTGCGGTCTTATTATTATTATTATTATTATTATTATTATAAGAGTGTAGTCTACAAATGTCTATGGATCCCATTTACCATGCCTTTTCATAAAAAAAGTTTCGTATGCCATAAAAAAAGGAATGAAATCTGACATTTTTGTCAGTACTGCTGCAGGAAGGTCTGGCTCCAACCTTTTGGACATTCTTCTTCATCTTTACCTTGAAAAGATAGGTGGCAATGTTGGCGTATTACACGGTACAGTCAACAGCATAAAAAAGTGATCATTTATGTACCTTGTCGCTTTCAATCGTTTCACAGTTATGACATGTATAACATTTCATGCACAACGTTAAAGTGACAAGGTACATAAATGATCATTTATTTATGCGGTTGACTGTACCTATTTTGTACATACAGAACCCTCGTTTGGCGAGACCTACTCGCAATTGTCCGGTTTTTTTTATAGTCGTTTATTTAGTATGCTAATAAACAAGATACAACTAAGTAGGTACAGAGGGGTTATTATGACATAGCTATGCAGTTCATTTTACGTTGAGCGTAAAGGACAGAGCTATAACAGTTATATAGCTCTGTCCTTTTCTTTCAGCGTAAACACAACTGCATTGTAATGTCATAACATAACTCATAATAACCCCCCAGCTCTCGCAATGCACTTTTCGAGAATTAATAAACTACTTACTAAACCTACTATTAATAACTACCAAACAAAAAAAACCTGTAAAAATATGTTTCAGGGTTTGTACTATAATCTTACCTAATTTGAGGCTTGTTTAGTTTACCATTTTTGGATACACCAAAAATAAAAATACGTTGAAAAATAACGTTTATTTTATGGGTCCCTCCTTTATTATTTTAATTTGAATGTATTAATAATAACACATGTGAAAAAAACCGCTTATTACGGTTCAAAAGATACAACTCTTTAAAGTGAAGACGTACGGACCGACAGCGTAGATACATTTAATATTAATACTTAATAGGATCCCGTTGCGCTGTCTTCGGTTACGGAATAATAAAAAATTTAGCTTAAAAATGACACCGTGTGTTGAAAAAGAGACGAAGCATTCGAAATTTAACTCACAACTCATTAATTAACTCTTTTAAATCAGACCAAATAACTGCACCATATCCCAATCTAATTTCAACATATTGTTTCATTACTCGATTTCTGACCATATAATTTACAAACATATCTCTTACACTTCCCAAACTTCATATGTCTATTCTACCCCTTATCACAATTTTATAGAGCTCATTTTTGTTAAGTAAAATGAACAGTAAGCCAGTATGATTGTAAAGTTAATGTTGTATTTACTGGTTGGGTTGCGTGTGGAAGGACGAATTACGAAATACGCCGGCAAAATGAATTTAAAGCTAACTGAATTAATTTCTATGTTCAGCGGATTATTTATTACAGTGTTATAATGTGTTAATTATTGTTTTTTATTGAAAAACAATTTCAACTAAATGTACTTACAGTCTGTGAGCACATAGAAGGTACTTCGAGTTTGTACTTACCTCTCACTCGCTCTCAAAAAGGGCATATGAGAGCGAGTGAGACAAAAGTAAAAACACAAAGCACCTTTTAAGAGTTATCGCAACGTACAGTGTGCAGTTACAAAGAGATGTATCCACTTTTTCACCTTATTGTATGGTAACAAAGTCCAAAAGTGGATACATCTCTTTGTAGTCGACTATACTTCGCAATCCTGTTTTATTATTGACTTCCTTTTCTATAAGTGGTTTAGTGAATAGTATTACTTTATTTATGTTAACAAAATTATAAATTAAGGTATACATATATTTACAAAACATTAGCTTAGCCTGGCCGTGCAGCGGGGTAATGCTGCAAGCATTTTAGGGACGCTGCCCCGAGCGGGAGATTTGCAGGGTTTTGATATGTTTTAGTTATCAGTTTTATTTATTTTTTAATTTCTTTGAGTGTTTTTATAATAAAGGTTGTACATAGTTAAAAAAAAAACATTTTTACAACTTAATTATATTTTTATACTTAAACACTAAATCTAAAAACGGGCCCTGTGGCAATGTCCCGAAGATGCTGGCAGCATTTCCTCGCTGTATCCAGCGAACGTATGTTAAACGTATGCGTTGAGCGAGGGAACTGCTCATTTGGGTAGAAATTGCTATTTCCAATATTTAAGGTAGTCGCCGTCCATGAGGCGTCCGTTTTTTGCACCCTCTATAACGAGCTAACTCATTGACATGGGTATTACACAGTTAGTCCGTAACCACTAAACCAATAAACAGCAGTAAAAGTTGCGTACGCGACTACGCAACGCCAGCCATCTTGTTTTTTGCACGATGACATCGCTTTTGAGACATCTTAATGGCCGTGACCTGAAATTGTAGAACACCTGTTATTTGCAAGGCTTTCAGCTAGAATAAACATCTAAATGCTTTAGTAACATTTATGTGCTACTTAAACCTTAAACATTTCACAATAAGATCATAATCAACACATACCTAAGTATCAAATAGAGATAAGTAAGTTATATCGCTACCACCATCTTATCCACTAACCCACCGCGAAGCAGCAGTGTTCACAATGCTGTGTTCCGGTGTGGAGATAACATAACCGGTAAAATTACTGGCAAAGGGTCAATTCATCTTAGTCCTCAGGGTCGGCAACGCATTTCCACCTTTATTATCAGGTGGCCTGAGTTATTATCCTAGTTATACGGCTTTTGACGTAGAGACCTCGTCGTATTGTTCTCATAGTCATAATTTTATTGTACATTTGTAATAATTTTATTTTTGCTAGTTTTAAGGATTTATTGTTTATTACTTTATTACCTTATTATTACTTAATGTTACTTACTTTTAAGTATAATTATGTTTTTATGATTGAAAAAATGACCTTCTGCTGGAGTTTCTGGTCTCGTCCGAAGCGCTGGTAGATTCACTCCATATTACCGACGTGTCAAGAGCCTGCATGTGGCCAATTTACTGAATAAATATTTTTAATTTTGAATTTCTGAATACTCGAGTGTGTTCTTCTTTTCATACAAAAACACCGAACCACCAACCAACCGCTGCCGTCAGAGTTAATATCTCTGAAAAGGCCAAGCGATTTTCATGAATCCTAAAACCATATCGATTACACTAGCTTTCTTTAAACCAGACCACCTGCTGGCCCATTGCCTAACGCACTCCCAATCGGAATCAACTTCAAAGACAAACAATTGTTTTCATTTTGTATGCAGACTCGCCTTTGACTGTCAAAATGAAAACGATTGCGTTTACGAGTACGTTAGGCAATAAACCTACTGGTCTAAATCTGTTCTTCTGTTTAGGAGTTACAATGTCTCAGTTAGAAAAAAAACAAAAGCTCAGAGACATACCCCCTTACTAATAATGGTTGTATAGTGGTGGTATAGCTATACAATGTTTTGTACTTATCTGTCAAATTCAAATGTCACAGTGACAGATAAGGACAAAACATTGTATAGCTATACCACCACTATACAACCATTATTAGTAAGGGGGATAGAGTCGTTAATGTCTAAAGCATACTAAAAGGTCGAGGACTATCTACACCTACATACATAACTCTCGACTCGCGCCTTCGTTCCCATAGTGGGATAGGCCGAGCTAGTCGAGCTACAGAATTACTTACAACTCTAAAAACTTGTTATTAATTCTGTAACCACATTTTGCACAAGTACGCTAATATGTTTATCGATGACACTCTAGTGGTTAAGACGAATCTAACCACGTATAATTTATTAAAATCGCTTTAGCCGTTTAGTAGTTACGAGGGGACCTAGAGTCGGATATGTATACAAGTCAAACACATAACCCTCCTCGGGAAGTCGGGTAAAAATTACTGACTGCTGAGTTTCTTGCCGCGTTTCTTTTCAGTAGTGGTTCCGCTTGGGAAGCGCTGGTAGAGTATTGACGTGTTAAAGTGCCCGAGCGGCCTACTTACTGAATAAATATATTTTATCTTTTTTTAGATACCTACTGAGACACATAGATACAAACCTCAAAGTAATAACACCTCTCTTTTTTATCTTGAGTTAAAAATGGTTGCTCTTCGCCCAAAAATAAAACCTCAACTCAATTTAATTATACATCTCAGGTAAAAGTTCAATCGAAACATTTTTATTCAAACATCAAGTTAGCATAGTGACTTTGACCTTAAAAGGAGTAAGCGAGACGACAGATTGGAAAGTACGAAACGAGAGAGACAGAAAACGAAGGGCCATCGAGTTATAATGAACGTGTTGAAACTTTCACAGCCACAGTGATTATAGTAGGAACAGTATATTATTTAAATACTGGCTTCTGCACGTGACTTGATCCAAGTAAAGAAATTTAGCCTTTGTGTTTATCCAAGATATAAGCTATCTCTATTTAAAATGTCATCCAAATCCGTACATTAGTTGCAGCGTGAAAAATCAACACAACCCACATAAACACGAACTTTCGCGTTTATAATATTAGTAAGGAGTAAGGATAAAATAAATATATCCGTTGTTATTTCGAAGCATTTATAATACAAAATAAGATTTACCCGGGAATCCGTCGGCTTTGAAATAATTTCTTCAAAATTCAACAAAATAAACCAATCCTGTTTCTACCCAGGACTTAAAAAAATTCAAAAAATTCAAAATTCAAATTCGCTATGAAAGCGTGACCAACGTACAAGTCGATTTGTTTCGGTTTTGAATATGAATAGAGATTTAGGAAAAGGTGTGATTATGACGACTCTATTTATTATTCGTGTTTGAGACACGCAGTATTTTAATAAACCTGTTCTAAGCTACAAGAATATTGCTTATCTTGTTATTAATTTAAGACGGGTCTTAATCGCCTTTCGATCGCATTGTCATAAGCAAACGACATGAGATATCGCTCAAGTTGTTAACGGGTATATATAAAATAATAAACCGTTTTCAAAAACGAAACTTATCTATTTAACGTTGCAATAACTTTATTTTTCCTTTATAATAAATATTTAACGTCGTTGTGCCCGTTGAAATCTATTGATTCAAAGTCAAACACAAAATCACTAATAACTTTAAGCAAAAAAAAAGCTGACAGTTGAATTTAGAGTAAGCCTCCTCGATTTTTTTTAATGACCATACATCGTTTAAATATTGGCTAAGCTAATAATTATCCGTAGGATGTGGCATACTGCTTTTACATTGTTTACTGTGGTTCCCAATTTTGCAACTTACCGCTTTATTAGTCAAAAGGTTACGAAATAATTGTTTTAAGTGTTCTATTTGTTTTGAGTTGGTTTCAACCAAAGCTTTTAATACACTATTCAAATTAATCCTAAGAGATTTCCAGTTAATTAATAATTCAAGCAAGCAATAGGAGCTTAATTGGATTTAAATTTTGGGAACTGTTTCGTAGACTTAAAAGACAAGTAATTTTATAATAACTGGAATGGAATCTTTTTTTTTAACCTATGACGTAAAAAGGTAATAACGGTAAGGTTGGAGGTGGGAGGACCTTGTGCAGGGTCCGTCCGGGTTGGTACCACCATCTTATCCATTAACCTACCGCCAAGCAGCAGTGTTCGCATTGTTGTGTTCCGGTTTGGGGATAAGACAGCCGGTGAAATGACTAGCATAGAGGCATTCCATCTTCGGCCTCAGGGTTGGCAACGCATTTGCAGTCTTAGGATTGCGGTCTTGTGAATGCGAATGTCTATGGGTCACAGTTTCCACTTACCATCAGGTGGCCTGTGTGCTCGTTTGCCTTCCTATGATATAAAAAAAAAAAAAAAAAAAACATTCTAGCGCTATTGAAAAAAAAAAACAATTCAAATCGGTTGATCTTTTTTGTTTGAAAGAGGAAAATTTCTTAAAAACAGGGTTATTTAAATACACGATTACATCTGCTATTTTGTTTTGGAGGTTAAACGAGTGTTGATTGCGATAATAATGTATTATTTGACAAGAGGCTAAAACTAGTAACTTCAGCAGTAATTTGCGCCCGGGTATAAAGGGAATTAATAATGCAATACGACGTAACGAACAAATTAAATAAAGTGCAAAATACACCTTAATAAGTTAAGTAAGGTATATTTTGCAAAATACACCTTAGTAAGTTAAGTAAGGTATATTTTGCAAAATACACCTTAGTAAGTTAAGTAAGGTATATTTTGCAAAATACACCTTAGTAAGTTAAGTAAGGTATATTTTGCAAAATACACCTTAGTAAGTTAAGTAAGGTATATTTTGCAAAATACACCTTAGTAAGTTAAGTAAGGTATATTTTGCAAATTATTGAGTTTGTTAGTTGCGTGGTTTTGCTGTATCACCGATGATTCAGTAAGTTTGTATGAACATAATTGTCTTTTATTAAAGTAGCCTTGGATAATTTATTATAATTATAATGGTTTAAAGGACCTCTGAATACAATGTATATAATTACAAGCGTTTAATAATTTTAGAGCCAAGACATATACAATATTAATATACTACGATGCGCAAGAGTATTACAACAGGTAACAAAATAATTATATATATTTATAATATATCTACATATAGCTAATAACACTTTAACAAATGGCCGATTATGTAAAAATGACAAGGCTTTTGCAAATTTAATGAATTTTCGATCGCATGTTTTTTTCTTCTTCCATGACCTAGGAAGTTGATCTTTAAACATTACTGATTTTCTTGTGAACACTGGTGACTAACATCTCTACTACTTAAGTCATCCGTCACGTTCTGACACGTATACAGTGTGTGGCCCAAAACCGGGGATAATATTAAAAACAGGGGCTCTATAGATCACCGGTAAAATAATTACATTATAATGGTCTTACCTAATTAAAATCAAAACTTAACTTTCAGTTTTTTTCTAACAAACTTAATCGCAAATTCAATGTAATGCAAACACCGCTCAACTTGACCGATTAAGTTCGTTCCTTCTTTAAAGTACATGTCGCAAAAAGTCTAAATCAACCGCGTGTTGTCAATGGCACCCTGTACTCAGACATACCTCGTACCAAGTGACCAAGCGACGATATCGCGACGGGAAAATACATTACCTACGATTTTTAACTTTGTAGGCTGTTTTCTCCAAAATTATAGACTTTTTATATTAGTATATCTTTGTCTAGTACCCATAGTACAAGCCTAGAGCTTAGTCAATTGGTGTGACATTGTCCCCATGATATTTATTATTTATTTATTTTATTATTTATCCATAAACGGAGTATACTAGTCTAGACTTAAACCATTTTTCACTTGATCTTCAGGAGAGTTATTCCCTTATTCATTAGGACCTCATGAAAATATTCATTCATGGTACGAGTTTTTTTTTTTGCACGAGTATTCAAAAAGGCGCTAAGCAGACTGAACGTAACTGGAGCCTGAACTCCGATTACTACATACATACATACATACATACATACATTAAATCACGCCTGTTTCCCAGGGGTAGGCAGAGACCACTTCTTTCCACTTGCTACGATCTTGACTAATTTCTTTCGCTTCTTCAACTAACTGGAGCCATAACTGGCCATGCCTTGTTTAACAAACACTTGTTCACATTGGGTGTTACAGACAGCCGCCTGTGCAGAGCCTGTATGACGGTGGAGGAATCCGCAGCCGAGGTCATCATGGAATGCCCTGAGGTGGCAACATACCGGGCACGTCACCTCGGAACACCGAGGTCGCTACCAGAAGCCGTCGGCAACATCAAGGGTTTTCTAGGCTTCCTGGTAGAACTGGGTTGTCAAGAGTAGCGTCAGCAACCCAGCACGCAAAAAAAGCGCATTCATTGAGTCGTTGAGTTGCGGAAAATAGCCCATTATAACCTATAACCTATAACTGGAGCCTGGAGGCTTTTTTTCAACCCATTCTGCCTTATTTATTTATTTATTGGAAAACAGACAGCTTAAATATTACAAAAAATATAAAATAATATGGATAATACACGAGTCACAATTTATGCTCAGAGGAGATAAATGCGTGATAAGCAGAATTTTATTTAATAATAACATTTATGAACGGAAGGAGAACGCAAGCCAATTTGGAAGAAGAGGAGAAAAAACAAAAACTAATTACTAGCTACCGTTTTCTGTTTTATCCGATACCAACAATCAGGTTAAACAAGGATCACGGTGCATTTGTAACCCCCGACGCATAAAGAGGGGTGGATAAAGTTTGGGCGCTGTCTGCGGCACTGAAGCTCTTAAACGGGTGGAACAACATGGATGTGGTTTTTTTCATTGAAAGCTGGTTTTCTAGCCAGGGTTCTCAGCTAGGTTTCATAAAAAAAGAGATATTAGTTCTGAAAGAAGCGGTCTCCAAAAATCAGGGTCAATTTTGATTCAGCTAAACTAACTTTAACATCGTGGAGGAAAAATACCTCTGATTAAGCACCTTGTTCATCTTGAAATAGAGTTACAAATTTGACTATTCTATGTTTAATGTTGGAAATCAATCCAAGTAACCCCACTATGAGTTTCAACACCGCGGTGCGCAGTCTTGAGCCTTTCGGCGCGCAGTCGCGTGCAACAATCAAAATGTGGTGGTTCTTAGTGATATGTTTAGTGCAAATTACTTTTGGACAAAATTCCACTCAAAATGGTAAGTGTTTTGTAATATTATTTTCCGGTCATCTACATTTATTCCATTTACCAGGGTTTTTTTGTAAATCACGAATATTATGAAATACATTAAACTCTTAATTTTAAATTTATTTGGTTATTAAAATTAAGGGAATTTATAATGACGTACTATTTCACTTTTACTGGAAGGAACTTCCTTTCAAATCCATTATTTACCTATACAAGGCCACCGTTACTACGTGTATAGCTTTCACGTTTTAGCAAACGTAACAAAAACCGAATTGATAAAAGTGTGATATATTTGACTGTCCTGTAAATATCTTCTATTTAATCTTAAAACTGGCAAAAAGAAGTTTATTTAAAATCCTTTTTAATTTTTAATCAGCATAGAAATTACTTACAATAAAAACCAAAACAAAGAACATTATAGTATGTATTTTTTTATATACACTGACAATGTTAGTACTGTAATTGCTTAACTTTACATGCTTCTAACAAACATAAGTCATTTCGTAACTGTGTCAATAAGGATACTTTACATCATATTTTTATAAGTATTCAAAGTAATCATGGTCATTGTAGTAATCAAATCGTTGAACCACCATAGAACTCTGTCTTGACAGCGTCAAGTCAGCAGAAACAAATTACGTCTGAATTTATTATTTGATTTGTGCGACAGGGTTCTATAGTGGCTCAATAATTTACGAATCACGCGGACTCTATGAGGATTCAAGCTTGCTAAAAGCAACGCCGCATGAAAGTACTCGTAGTGCATTATTCATAAACTATCCTAGAACTATGGGATTCATACATTCGAAATAATGTTTTTGGTGAATTGATGCCGTAGTTTTTAGGATAGTTGCGAAGATACAAACATACATACATACTTTAGCATAATCATCGAAGGTTTCATCTTGAACTAATATAACTAATTCACTTTGCATAAAATCTGTGTAATTAATTAAAAAACTATTACAAGGAACCTTTCTACAATCTACATTCACATATCAAAACTTTTAATATTCAAGGTTAAGTATTGGTACCTATCTTCGATTTTGACATTTACATGATCTTTTATTTATATAAAAGATAACAACAGCTTGCGATTCGAATCTTATCTCAATTTGATATCACTTATGTCAAAATAGGATCGTGATAAGACGTCCCCACGCGAGTCAAAGTCAGGGATCTAAGGGTCGTATTAATAAACTCATCTTGGCTGAGATGCCCGTCACAAGTTACGTCAAAGTAAACGTCAAGCCATAGACAACTGTCAATTTTGACGCATCTTAAGACGAGCATTGAAGTTGAGATCAGTTTATTAATACGGACCTTAAGGCTCCAAATGCGTTACCAACCCTGAGCTGAGATGGAATGCACACCTAAATACAACAGTGCGAGCACTGCCGTCCTGAGCATGATTAAAGGATAAGATAAGGAAAGCAATCCGGATGGACCTTGTCTAAGCTCCTATCACCACTATATAAAAGATTAACCCCTTATTCATAAATTGGGATAGACCAAAAAAAATAACTCACGCGTTTGACATTCTAATTCGAAAGAATTGGTAATTTTAAGAGACCTATTTCATTAATTTTATATTTGACCCAGTAGTTTTTTTTAATATCTTTTTTAATTTATTGGACATTTTATACATAGATGACATGATTATTTTAAATTTGGGTTGGCATTTTCTACTGACCCGTAAGATACACCAAGGAGGGCTCCACGCTGAAAACGTAAGTCAAACAAAGGTTAAATACACTTTTGTCTAAATATCCGATATAGATATATATTTCAAAAACTTAATAATGCAGAACCGCTTTAAAACCCTATTCCTCGAAATGGTAAAAATATGAACAATCCCATTTGACTATAAAACTATTGTCTTGGTCCATTTCTGTCAAATTAAAATGTTATATCGACAGATAAGGACCAGAGCATATTTCAAACACACTTCAGCTACTGGTTTATGCATAAATCATTATCATATCTTATGCATAAGACGGCAAGACAGAAGTTACCAACGGATTTAGAAAACCTGTATTCATTTTAAATATCTAAATATATCTTTCTTAATATAAATCGGCGCTGAATCGTTTATCAACTAAAGATATCTTATACTCCACGTTTAACAAGAGAACGAACGTTTGTATGCATTTAATGTTTGGGTCAATTTAGAATGATCCCTGGTACGTGTCTAACGTGACATATTTTAACACGTGCCACCTTAACCGGCTAAATCACCCTTCAGAAGAATAGTGACCTAATACAGACATTTTAAATTATATTAATTAATTAGAATTTGGTTTCTATAATAATAAATTTATGACTTGAAGTTTGAAAGGTGAAATTTTGAATTATGTCACTATTGTTCTGAAGCTGAAGGTACGAAATATAGGTAAAATAAAAGTAATAAGTCGATAGGTAGCCAGGGAACCTCGTCCAGATAACTCCAGATGCATAACGCTGGTTTTGACAATCGAAAATCGACATAATGTAGGCGCGGACCGCTATATCCACACAATTCATCTCGAAAAGATAGAAAACAGAAAAAATATTCTAGACCTACCTTTTATTCTTTGATATTTTCGATGACGCCTAACAAGTAAATTGCGTCATAATACTCATAATAAACCTTCATGATAGCAACAGCTTACTGGAAAGGGTTTTAAAACGGCATTTCATTCATAAATTGTTTATTTCTAGGTCGTTCTTTGTTGGTTTGTTTTGTGCTCAGTGCCAAACATAAGTTTTATTAAGGTAAATGCATCTATCATGGACACTGTACTCCGGTCATGAACAATCCCAATAAACATAAGTATTAAATAACGCTAATGCCGTATAATTACCTACCTCTATTAGAATGAAATCGGTTGAATGTGCCTTATTGTTCGTTAATTTTTTTATTGTTCATCACTGGAGCCCTGTCCATGATGGGTGCATTTATAATGCAAATACGGAACGGAACAGTACATTTTAACTATAGGTATACAACAGGCGGTCTTACCGCTAAATAGCGATCTCTTCCAGACAACCTTGGACAGAGAAATAATAAAAGACAAAAATACACCTTACTTAAAACGTGTAAACTTTGTCATTAGTTACGTACTCGTAACTTAGCATTGCATAATCATATCACTTAAATCTTCGAAACATTGATAGCTCAGTCGACTACAAAGAGATGTACGACGTGTTTAGACTAGCTGGTATAGACCCCTGCCAACGAAGCTAGCGGTCCAGGGTTCGAGTCCCGGTATGGGAAAATAAAATGGTATGTTATTCGTTGTCTAGTACTCATAATACCAGCCTACAGCATAGTGTGCGACTAGATATTTTTTTATATTTATTCCTAAAGCACAAAGCGAGCGAATAAGGGCAAACGGTGTCTGGATGCAAATAAATATAAACATGAACTCAAAAATACTTTTTCTTATATTAAAAATAAATAATAATGAGACGATAATCAGTTTAACAACTCTAGTCCAAACTATGCGCAAGGCTGTTGTTATAGGTATTACACAACAAAAAACTTACTTAAACAGAGACCTAACCAAATAAAATAAAACAACCAAGACAGCGACAAATAATCATGCATATCAAAAATATGTTATACGTTACCGGGAATCAAACCAGGCACCCGGGACCGCTAGCTTCATAACCACTTTGCTAACCGAGTTATACTTATAAAGAAGTTGTACACACTCAAAAAACAGAAGTTGTTTACCCTGTGGTCAGTTACCTGACACCGTTTATGAGGACATGGGTTCATCCTGAATATTAGGCCTTAAACACGTTAACTTCGGGAATCCGGGTATGTCCACAGGAAAGACAGTAACCTAAATCTGTGTATGACCTAAACTTTTGGTAATAGAAAGAATAGAATAGAATTTAATAGAATAGGAAAACGTTTATGCGACTACATATCAACAAGGGTACATAACAGAATAGATTAATGATGACGATGACGATAGAAAATTAAAAAAAAACAATAAGCATGTCGTGTGCCGAATTGATCTCCACTCAGCAAAATGGTCAGTATGCGGATCAACCTGGCTGGTTGTCAGGGGAGCCAGACAGCTTGCTTGGGACAGCGTAGTGTGACTTACGAAGAATTACATACAATTACACTATGTCAAGGATTCAATAAAGACGCTCCATACGTAATAAATAATAATTTATACATATATATTGACCTGAGGAAATATAGGCTTGTAGTACTGTTATGCGATGGGCTTGCAACCTGTCACTAATACGCTGGTAATGATCTTAGTCCATTTGTGCAAAATGTGGTTACTGAATTATCAACAAGTTTTTAAAGTTGTAGGTAATTCTGTAGCTTTGCCTAGCCCACTCTGGGATTACAGGCGTGAAGATATGTATGTATGTATTGTCCTGAAACACCACGATGAATTAAAGAAGGTAAATATATTTAAAAAATAATTATAAATTAAATATATGTATATTTAAATACATATAAATGCTACAAGCTAAACGTGACCAGGATATCCCTATTTCATTGCTTCCAGTTAGTGTTACAGATGTCCGTAAGGTGGAGGCCGCTAGTTCGGGCCGTAACGTACGATTAGGGCGCCCATCCATCCGGGTTATCCCGGATTTGTCCCAGTTTAGTATATCCAGTGCCCTTACCATGAGTTACAATTAACGCGCTCGCTAGCGAGTCCAATGCTCTGTCCCTCGCAGACCTTGCAGTATTCATATAGAGTTGGAGGGACAGAGCATGCGACTTGCGAGTACAGTTTTTCAGTTTCCGGGTTCCGGGCGGAACAATAACGTCACAGATGCTCCTTTAATTTGTCTGTAATGGTTTTAGAAAATCGCCAGTAACATTATTATTTATTTATTTATTATTTATTTAATAAGTACAATTAAGAGGCGACTAAGGGAATAAAGGCTTGTGGTACTGTTAGGCGATGGGCTTGCACCCTGTCACTAATGCGCTGATAAACATCTTAGCCTATTTGTGCAAAATGTGGTTATATAATTATTTATAAGTTTTTAGAGTTGTAGATAATTCTGTAGCTCTGCCTAGCCCGCTCTGGGAACGAAGGTGTGAGTTTATGTATGTATGTAAGTACAATTTTAATTTGTGTTAGTTTTTAAAAATAATTATTTATTACTTTATTACATTGTAATGTAATTTAGATACTTTTAAGTATTATTGTATTTAATCATTGAAAAAAATGACCTTCTGCTGGAGTTTCTTGCGGCGCTTCTTCTCCGCAATGATGGTCTTGTCCGAAGCGCTAGTAGATTCACTCCATGTTACCGACGTGTAAAAGAGCCCTCATGTGGCCAATTTACTGTTTTTTTTTTTTTTAATTAAAACTAACAATTAGGCATTGCCCCACAAAACGGGAGTAACAGTAACAGCAGTCAGTAAGTTAGGCGTTTATAAACATGAAACAAAATTAAAATTAAATAACAGATTATGCTGTCCAAAAAATATGTGAAGTATACTAAACATACATTTATAATATTATATAAGTAAATCTAAATAATTCTTTTTTAATAGTCTCTTGAATTTATTCTTATTTTGTTCACGTCTAATGGCTTCAGGCAGACTATTGAGTACAGGTATGGCATACGCTTTTATTTTTTTCCTCGATAACCTTTATATACAAACATTTGAATCGTTACTCAGACGTACAAACTACTAGGTGCTGTAACAATGAAAGTTTGGATGCATGTTTGTTACTTAATCACGCCTGAACGGCTGAAGGGATCTGAAAAAAAGATTATAGTCTGAAATAGCACATAGGCTACATTTCATCCCAGAAAATTGAGAGTTTTTGACGGGATAGCGATTATCGACTTCGACGCAGACGGAGTCACAGAAAACCGCTTGTAAATCATATTTACTTGTTATTTTTATTTGTTTGTTATTTCAGAATTCAGAATTTATATTGAAATAATATGTTTTTGTGTGTATTTAGTACCGTAAAACCTGGTCCTAAACTATGGTCCAGTACGTCAACTGTGGTCCAAGTCTAATTTCTTTAATTCCTCATATATGACTTAAGTATAAGCATTTTAAAACTTTAGTCAACAAGAAATGTCTCTAAAACAACACGTTTCCTTAACTAAAGATAGTGGGAACTTGTACTTTTGGTCATTGATTTTGGACCATAGTTGGAAGATTTTGGACCATAGTTACCAGGTTTTACGGTATGTATTTATTAACTAATTTACTTTATGTATGTGTGTATTTATATGTAGTTTATATATGTTTAAGTAGATTTTATCATCATATCATAACAGAAGTGCTTCTTGTAGTTTAGTTTGAGTTCTGAAGGAATTAGTTTACACCGCCTGCCATGTTTTTTTGTCTTTTATTATTTCTCTGTACAAGGTTGTCAGGAAGAGATCGCTATTTAGCGGTAAGACCGCCTGTTATAACAGTATATTTTAACTATATTAAAATATACTGTTCCGTGTTTTTTTTTGGTGTTCATTAAAGATTGTATTGAGAAAAGATTTATAGGTACCTACATACAAAACGCAATTTTAACTAAACATGTAAAAAAGCAAGGGAGGCCCCCCTCAGGGGGTTTATCTATTTATTATTTTTACATAGTAATTATAAAACAAAGTCACTTCTAACTTCTGTTTGTGGATCTGTCTGTCTGTCTGTATATCCGCCAACCTCCGAAGGCACGCAACGGATTTTGATGCGGTTTTTACCATCGTTACATAATTTTTCAGAGAAGGCTTTTATATATTAAATTATGTTATATTTACGGGTGTTAAAGAAACTCAAATAAACCGAGGCAAAGCGTCGCTAAAGTCGCAAAAGTATAAGAGAAAATCGAGCCATATTAAGTATTTCTTTGTTTGAATAAACGTGCGAATATTATCTTAAATGCGGGACCCTCAGTGCGCGAGTCCGACTCGCACTTGACCGTTTTTTTGTGTTTGTAGAAAGTCTGATGTGGACGGCCTTAACGCATGCGCAATCGAGTCAAAAATGAACATGATATTTAAAGACCTTGTCATTATCCTCACATTTGCCTGCTTGTTATCTGAGAAGACTAACCTTGAAAGATATTTAGGCTTTAACGCTCACGAATGACATACCGTAAAACGGGGCTATTTGGGAACCACGAGGCTATTTGGAACCAAGTAATTATAAGCTTTTAGTTGATATATTTTTGTCATGGCAATAATAGAACTAAAAACTTAGCCTGACAACAAATTTTACAGTTCTAGCATAGCCATGACAAAAAATATATCAACTAAAAGCTTATGATTACTTAGTTCCAAATAGCCCCGTGATTACCAAATAGCCCCGTTTTACGGTAATACGAAAACACGAAATATTAGTGTTATAATATTTCTCACATCTTATAAAAAATATCTCAGATTCGATTGCCAAAGTAGATTCAATCCTCTCCTCTTAGTGATACGGTTGTGATTGCTGCAGGAGTTTTATTTGAGATACTGCTATTTGGTTTGGCAGGGCAGTAGTGGGCCTGCAACAGATGTCATTAATTTGGCAAATTTAGTGATGCTGCTGTTTAATAGTATTTTTCACAATCGTGTTATAATAGAGAGCTTTTTAGTCGAGTACCGTGTTTAGGCCACGAGTCGAAGCTTGCTGAGTGGCCTAAGTAAGGTACGAGATTAAAAAGCTTAATTATGACACTATTGTGAACAATACTTTTTGTACGAGTTCATTAAAATTAATAATTTAAGTCATTAATACGAGTATACAAGAAAACTAAATATCGTAAGTGTTACTATCCGACTTCTTTGACACAAGATAATTGAAAAGTAGATTTTTGACAGATGCCGCGACGCTGCTACGTTCCGAAACGCCACAGATTGGCAATTTTGTATCGGATCGAGTCTCCTTAAACAAGGACACATATATGGAAATCCAAAGTTCTATTTTCAAATTTTTTTCGGTTGTCTAGAGCGTATCGAAATAGTTATTTCGATTGTTTCGGAAGTAACAACGATGAAAAGAGTGACGTTGCAGTATTCTCTATGAAATCTTAATACACAGATTTTAATCGACGAGTATAAAAAATCGTTTTCAAATCGATTCAGTATTCTGTTATGAATTAATTTAATATACCTACATACTATGAACACAAGCAATATGGGTTTTCCCGGGTGCGTAACGATCGATATAAAAATATTTTCTATAATATCAGTCGATATAACGCTCATTTGATATAATTATTGAATCATATAACAACATTTAATATATTTAAACATGATATAATTATCATTTTATGTAACGATCACTTGTTCTAAAATTATTTTATGTAACATACATTAAGTATGATGCATATTTACTATAATCAACTTGATATAAAGTTAATTTCATATAAAGTACAGTTGGTATAAAAAAATACTGTCTATACTACCTCGTGTCCAACCACAAGGGTCGGTTTGTTAGTTACCTATTGTGACCCTACAGAGCGGTAACTCCTAGGTCTCAACTAATATATAGGTTAGGTTAGGTTAGAATTATGTCAAGGCGCGAAGCGCCATAACTACGCAGAATAGGAGCTCCATCGACTTTGCCTCACGGTCAGCGTTGTACCAAAAAATCAATGGCAATAAAAAATAATATACCACATGAGACAATATGATTTTTATACAAAATGATGATTATACCAAATTATGTTTATAATAAATAAATTATATAACAAATGATAATTATAGTAAGTAAAAATAGATATTTTGATAATATACCAATCGTTTATTATACATATAAAATGAGTGATTATATCCTTTAAAATTATATCAAATGTTATTATATCAAATGAAATTATATTAATTATTTTTATACCGATCCTTACACACCCGGTTTTTCCTGGTATAAATAGAGCTTTAAATCGGTTTTAATAAATACAGGCAATTTTTACTTTTCTTTGACATATCAAATAGTGAAACAATAGGTACATTGATTGGCCTTAAGGTCTTTTTATCCCCTTGATGTCGTTAATCGAACTTATCTTAATAGATGCAACTGAACACTGCCATTATATGAAAATTAATCTCACTTACTGCATGATTCTATATAAGAACATTAAGTAAAATGATCACTGTATAGGATAATGATTATGACCAATCTTAGAAACCGAGATGCTAGGTATGTAATCTTTTTTCAATGTACCTATGAATAAACGTCACAGTTCTTTTTCCAGTCGATCTAGGTATCTAACAATAGGCATGATGCAAAATGGACTTTGAGGCAGTTGGAATGACCATTGGTGGCGGGCCTGGCCCGGTATTCTAGGCGATAAAAACAATATCGTCTTTTTCTTTCTTTGCCCCCGCGGCGACTTGAACAGCTACTACCGCGGGGATATGGCGTTTCCACGTGAAGTGATTTCGCCAGTGTCAAGAATATATATATAAATATAAATCAATATAGCAATAAAACACAATCCAATCTTCTCTAGGAAGATTGGGGGCAACGTTGTACGGTGATTTGTAGGTCAGAGGTCAAGATAGTTTTAACCTCTGCACCACTGCGAGTCCACTTGAAACGAGAAGAAAGATGCCAGATACACGAAATAAGTCCAAGTCTTCAATCACTGTGCGACACAAAGGCATAAAAAGGACAAATCACTATCAGAAAAGAACTTTGAACACCTAATTACCCAAATATTAAAGTCTAAAACAAATTACACGTCCGTCATCTTTTAACGTTGCAAATGGCCCCACAATATCGTCTTTTATTTGCTATCGTATTGTCACCGTTTTGATCGCTCTTATTTACTTGACAGTGATGGCGGCTGACGTCATAACAATACCATAACAGGTTAACTACGATATCGTTATAACCGCCGGGAATGGAGGCCCAGGGCCGGTATTGTAGGTACTGATGTGCAAGTTGCGGAAAGTTTCCAAAAAGTTGGAAAAGTTGCAAATTTCCGGAAACTTTCATGAGAAATATAGGAAATTTAAATTTAAGAAACGGAAAGTTTCAATCCCCATACAAAATTGTGAGAAGTTTCCGAAATTTTCCTACATGAAATTTTCCGCAATTTTGGAAAGTTTCCTTTGGCACATCAGTAATTGTAGGCGGTAAAAACGATATTGAAGTTAATCTGTTATGGTATTGTTATGACGTCAACCGCCCTTACTGTCAAGTAAATAAGAGCTATCAAACCTGTGAAGATACCATTACAGCTCAAAGACGATATCGTAGGTGATACTGCAAAACCGCGTAACTAACAAATTTATGAAAGAGCAAAATAAACCTTACAGTCTTATTAAGAAGGTGCATTTTGCTCCTTGTTTAAAATGTTACTTACTCGGTTTTGCAGTTTACCGACGATATAATTTTTACCGTGTTGAATAGAGACCTTGGGCGTTTGCACTAAACCTAAGACAAAGATGGAATGCTACTACGATAGTTATTTCACCAGAGGATTGTCTAACCTTATGCCGTAACAACGTTGCGAAAAATTCCGTAAACTGTACACACCCTCAACAAGGTGCTACCTTTAATAACTATCAACACAGTAAAATTAAAACAATGCATTTACACATTTGACCGTATAAAAAAATGATGGCAAAAGCTTGTCTGAATAATATCTTCTTCGAATATAAGTAACTTCATTATATCGCTACTAAAGATTGGTAGGAAATATCAACGCACTATATTTAATTTTACGCATGATACTCGTAACTTATCCAAAAAAAGTTTATTACTTTATTATGTTATTTTATTATTTTAATAGTTACTTGCATGTTTCTTAATACTAAAATTAACAATATATACTATTATGTACCCGATTGCCGAGATTTGCAAGAATTGTTGCATCTTAATTTATGACACGACGTGCTAAACTCAGCAATTTGCTGTTGTGGTGCAACTTTTGCTTAACATTTAATAATAACTGGCACTAAAACTTATTCTTTCTGTCGTCATTAAAACAACGCACAAATTACCTAGATAATAACTCTACGTTTATTAGAAAACGGGACGAGATCCCTGAATGAGGTAGGTTCGCCTTTGTTCATTACTTTTCTTCCTGTCTATTTCGTTGTTTGTACAATCAAATATTTAACATACATATACATAAGGAACTAACTTTTGTCCCGTGACTTTATCCGCGTTTATTTTCTGCAAAGGCTTTTTTATGGCAAGGAGAAGGCAGACGAGCACACAAGCCGCCTGACAGCGGGATTTGAACCATAGACGTTTGGATTCTTAAGACTGCAATCCTAAGACTCCAAATGCGTTGACAACCCAAACGAAGCGTCTATGCTCGTAATTTCACCGGTTTTTTATCCCAGACCGGAACACAACAATGCGAACACTGCTGCTTGGTGGTAGAATAAAGGATAAGATGGTGGTAGTGACCTGAACGGAACCTGCGCAAGGTCCTACACCGTCACTAAAGCTTGTAGCATTTATTATGCTTCTATATTTAGTTTCAGATTACCTATAGGTAAACAAAGCTACAAACAATTACAGTATAGATTGCAATTCGCAAACGATCGATTAATTCTATTCATTGCCTATTCTTGATTAAACATAATTAAGTTTTGCATAAGATATTCATTATTTCTTCAAATGATCGATAATCAAAAATATAGACTTTCATTGACCTGCCTAAAACATCAGTTGCATGCATGCGTTTCGTAACCTGCGCCGGAGTCGTAGAATTGTCCAAAAATTACAACCTTGCGGCGTCGTTGCATCACGCGTCCTCGATGCTTTAATAACTGCCATTACAAGTCCATTCTCTAATGCTATAAACAAGTTATTAAGGGGCATACCTTAGAGGTATGCATGCAGAAAGCAACCATTAACAATTAAAGTTAATTTTTAATTCCATACCCAAACAGTGCCATTACTAAGCCTCCGGTGTCCGTTCATAGTTCCGTCCGTCCGTCCGTCCGTCCATCCGTCTGTCTGTTAGCGAACTGTACCAACAAAAAGATAAAATATAAAAATCTGAGGGGATCCCGGACGGAGCCCCTCTTTTTGCGATGATTTTAACAGCAGATATTGACTTAGAGTTGCAATCAAGCAGTTGGATTTGGTTATTCATATCATCAATAACTATAAATCTTCTTACATACATATAAAATGTTTTGTCCTGAATGTCTGACTGCCTGACGGATCAACGCATAGCCTAAACCGCTAATCGTAGAGACCTGAAAGGGGTAGAATTTGTTTGGGACAACGTGTTACCTTGGTCCAATCTACTTCAGATTTTGCATAATCATTCTTTAACAGAATTGATGGAAGACGTGTTTCGTATTTTATTGAAATTCATCCTCTAAAAGGGGTTAAAAAGGGGTAGAAAGTCATTTTGGGGGTGATTTGCTTCGAAATTGATATCAATACTCCTTAGTGATTTTGATTTAAATTACATTTTATTTTGACACATGTTTGAAAACTCAATCCGATTTTATTCAAAAAAGGTTGAACTCACATAAAACACTTTTAAAATTGGAACGTCTCAAAAGTCACCGTACTATATTAGTACCGCATTTGAAGGTTTCTTAGCTATAGAGAGGTCATGCACTTTTAGGACACTGCCTATAGGGACGTAGAGTTAGAAATTTGGAATGGTTAAGAGCCCCAACCTCTGGGTCTAGAGATTGCTTTGGCACGGAAGTTCCTTATGAGGGGTGCACTATGCAAGGATTTTCCGAAACTCAACCCCCAACGGGAAGAAATAGGGGGAGAGCGGGGAACTAATTCTACGCGTACGAAGTCGCGAGGGTGGCTATCTGGTCGCATAACAACTATTGTCATAATTTCGATTGTCATAACACATTACGCATAAAGTTGATGCTCATATATTTTATTTGGCATATCTTGTAATTATACGGAGTCATAATTGGTTTAACCATAATGTAGAATGTCATACATTTATTTAGTCATAATATTAATATAATGTAAAGTTAGTGGCAAAACCGACTCGGATCGCGAATAGGTTAGGGCTATTTTTTATAAAAGAGCGGAAAAACTTTATGACCATTATAATGTATGGTAAAATAATTTTATGCGCATCAAATTTATACGCGTTACACAATATATTCTTAAACATTATGATTAAAAACGTTATGCGCATAAATGTATGACTATTTACAGTTATGCGTAATGATGAGTATGACGAATCCACGTATGCCAATCAACAATATGACTTCAAACTTTATGCCAGCCGACCCCTACCCAAGTCGCGGGCGTCCTCTAGTAATAAAATATTATTCTTCTGGCTATCGCTATGACACTTAAGCTTCTTATCCACCGGCGAAGTGAGGCGAGATGAGGCGGCGCGAGTATTTTAAATTGTATTAATAAACCATTTCCATCGAAGATGTTTTTTTTTCAATACAATTCTCGTATTGTATCGCCCTTTACAACTAACGGTGTGTTAGTCACTCGTATTTTAAAAAACGACGTGTGGTTGCCGGGTTAGAATAGTGCCACTCCATGTCATCCCGTGGCTGTCGTAAGAGGCGACTAACGGCCAAACCCTATATTCAATCCGCGGACAGATAGGCTTACTTCGGATTAAAATTTGACACATTTTGTATGGGCAAATGTCAAATTTTAACCCTTAATAAGCCTTATCTATCCTCGGTTTGAATATAGGGTTCGGCCGTAAGGGAATAAAGAACGAGCTAAAATATATGTAAAAACCCACCT
Organism: Acleris emargana; assembly: GCA_927399475.2. Lineage (NCBI taxonomy): Eukaryota > Metazoa > Arthropoda > Insecta > Lepidoptera > Tortricidae > Acleris > Acleris emargana. Next base: position 7,224,852 of record OV656858.1, read on the forward strand.
AAATCACAGTAAGTGTAATCGATAGCGTTATGCAGACAACAGCCATCTGACATTTATTATTAATTATTATTAATAGAACAGCTGGGGGGGGGTATTTCACGTAGTTTAGAAAGGTCAAGCCCAGGGTAAAAATATAAGTGATGTATGTATTTTTTATTAAAAACCTCTTTGATTAATGGCAACGAAAAAGTACAAATATAAACAACTAATGACAATCCCATAAACAAACCCGTGGGACGATTTTTGAGAATCGAACAGACGAAGTTGGATTCTCTTGGGGTGTTTGACAAGTTGGCGTCGCTTCCTTTATTATTTTTATTTTTTTGCATATTTTGTTGTTTAATGGATAGTAATGATGTATTAATATGTAGTAAATTAACATTCAAATGTCGTATCGCCTTTGGAAGGATTGCTTCAAGAAAATCCAATCTGGTCTTCGTAAAGTTCTACCTACATCGCTTCACGGAGGCTATAAGATCACCGTACAACGTTGCCTAATATTTTTTTAAATATGTAAATGTAAAAAATATAAAGTTGACATTGGCAGAAATGCTTGCTCGATATTGCCACCGGTTGCCATTAAATATTTTAATAATAATAATAACAGACGAAGTTTTTTTGGTAATGGGTTCTTGGCTAACTCTAATCTTGAAGGACGAAGAGATGAAGAAGAAGAGAAGATCGACGATGATGCGAGCGTGAGCGCAATTTTAGAGTACACATGATAAACAGTAATTTTCGCTTGAGATCTAAGGGCTTTTAGGATATTTCCCCGATAACTAACGCTATATTTGAGTAAAAACAACAAACAATAACAAACTGACCATGGGTCCTTGGTCATCTGATATGAAAAGCTTTATGAAGGCTCTGTCATCTCGGCTCATAGACACCTCCGGAGATCCTAGAGCTGGTGCTTACCTCTCTGGTGAAGGCTGGCTGGCTGGTGAAGGTATGTATACAGGGTGTCCCAAAAATAGCACGTCACAGTGACACCGGAAATTCCCCAGCCTCAGACGAACCAAACCAGCCTAACATGACCTCAGTAAAAGTTGCACCGTTTTCGAGTTATACGAATTTAAAGATTTTTCCAATTTCTCACCTCTTTTGACATTGTAAGTGCCCGCATTTACTGGGATAGCTTTAGAATATAGTTTTTTTTATTTGTGCGCTTTTATGAATAGTTGATTATGATAATAGAAGCATTACTATGTCAATAACTTATGTATAAATTGGAAAAATTCTGTAATGAACTTGACTTACATTTATCATCAACATAGTAATTTCAACTTTGAACACCTGCCATAATCTCTGGACTATGGAAATGGACTCTGATTTTGATTGTGGAACTGAAACGACTACTCGGCTCTCTTAACGGAAGTTGATTTCGCTTTGTAAAATGACTTTTGTATTAGGGATGTTTGAAAGACAATACTTATTTATTCAAAACCAATAAGTAACGAAGAGGAACTACGGCGACGTGTCTTCGATGCAGCCCGAGACATATCGGAAACCGAAATTTTATCCGAAGATGCCATTTGTGCCTTAGAGTCGGAGGGAAACAATTCGAACATATATTGTAAAAACGAATGAAAGTTAAATCTTTTTTTTATTATTTTTGAACCTTGGTCAACCAAAAATCAATCATATTCTTCAAAAGAGTACAAGCAAATGAGATATCGTAGAGTACAAGATAACTTTTTAGATGATTAGCATTGGTTTCCGAGGATCCATATTGGCAAATCTGATACGAATTCCTACTTTTTTGCATTAAGATTTCATGTGTCATACCATTTTAGAATTGGCATAAAATACGCATGTTTTTAAAGCTATTTGCTTATTTCGTTTCTAGTAAAAAAAGTTATGGCAGGTGTTCAAAGTTGAAATTACTATGTTGATGATAAATTTAAGTCAATTTCATTACAGAATTTTTCCAACTTATACATAAGTTATTGACATAGTAATGCTTCTATTATCATAATCAACTATTCATAAAAGCGCACAAATAAAAAAAACTTAATTATAAAGCTATCCCAGTAAATGCGGGCACTTACAATGTCAAAAGAGGTGAGAAATTGGAAAAATCTTTAAATTGGTATAACTCGAAAACAGTGCAACTTTTACTGAGGTCATGTTAGGCTGGTTTGGTTTGTCTGAGGCTGGGGAATTTCCGGTGTCACTGTGACGTGCTATTTTTGGGACACCCTGTATACAGGGTGACTGGAAATTCGCCGTATTCCTTGAAAGGGGTTATTCTACAGCTCATTTGTAACGATTTAAGTTCAGTCAACCAGGGGTCAAAACTCATTGGTTATCGAGTTATTCACGTTTTTAGAATTTTTTTAAAATACCCATCTTTCGACCTAAAACTAGTCATTGTGTAAAAACTTCGTCATTTAGAAATAAAAAAAAGCATTTTTCAAATAGCCAATAAATTAATGATTACGAAAAATAATAAAAAATGCCAAAGAAATGCAAAGTTTTGCAAATAAAAGGATTTGAAGTTGAAAGTTCTAGTAATTATTTTCCAAATTTAGTAACATTTTAAAGCATAACTAAAAAAAAAAGTTTGACACTTCGCGTACAAATGACAGTAATAGTTTGCTCAATTCATAAGCTTTCTAAAAAGATACAATTTATGGCATTTTAAAATTAATTTTCATTTAAAAATGTACAATTAATAATAATAGCAGAAATGTTCGCGGTTAAGCTCCATCGTTTCAACCAAAAAACGCGAGATCGTTATCGTTTTTAAATTCAGCTAATCGTGTTCCGTAAATTTGCTTTTGAAAAACATAAAGTGCGTTCCATTTTTAACCGAAAAACGCGGGAAGTGTTGTAGTAAAATGAATAGAACATCGTTCTCCTTTTTAAATTCAGCTAATGGTGTTCTATTATTAATAAATTTGCTTTTTAAAAACAAATTGCGTTCCATTTTGAAATTTCGAGCATCTCAAAACTTTTTGAGTGACCTACGTAATCAGTTACTTTCAACTTTCTTTCCATTATGGACGATATTGATAACTAAGCTTCTTTCTCAAATGCCTGCGCGCCAATTCGAAGAATACGCAGATATCATTTATTGTTACGGATTCTGCGATGGAGACGCGGCTGCAGCTAGAAGGAAATACCAACGTCGTTACCCTAACCGCCGTTTACCTCCCGCAAGCGTGTTTGGTTCATCGTACCGTCTTATTCGGGAAAGAGGATCAGTTCAACGCCGCCAAGCTGACGCTGGAAGACCTCGACATGATACTGCTCAAGATGAAGAAATCCTTCAGTGTTTCCGGGCAGACGGTACGATATGAACCAAACACGCTTGCGTGAGGTAAACGGCGGTTAGGGTAACGACGTTGGTATTTCCTTCTAGTTGCAGCCGCGTCTCCATCGCAGAATCCGTAACAATAAATATTTTTTAAAAATTCTAAAAACGTGAATAACTCAATAAGCAATGAGTTTTGACCCCTGGTTGAATGGACTTAAATCGTTACAAATGAGCTGTAGAATAACCTCTTTCAAGGAATACGGCGAATTTCTAGTCATCCTGTGTAATATGTTTTTTTTCGTGTGCTCTGACTATCTAAATGTAAAAGCGATAAGTAGGCAGTACTTTACTACTATTTATACAAAGAAATGATTTGCTGCTTAATTTAATTAACGCGTTTGACATATTGTCATAACCTTTTGACACCGTAAAAAAGTTCTTAGGTCTCCTGTCAATATATTTTTATTGTTGTCTGACAAGTACCTATTTTCCAATTTTAAGTAACGACATTTTTGCTTGGTTAGGTTAAGCGTGTAAATTAAAGACCGCACAGAAATAATAGTGTATAACACTTTTTTCTTAAATTGACATCTTGATTTAATTTAATAGTGTAATCCAATTTTCAATTAGTCAACAAGAAACGAGAAGGGTTATACATAACATAATTATTTACTATAAGGGCCTCAATTCTAGGCGCTAAAATCATATCGTCTTTGACCTGTTATGGTAATATTTTTAACTCGGCTGTCATTATAGTAAAAAAAGCTGTGACATACTGACAGACAGACTATAACAGACTAGACTAGATAAGGGTCCCTTTTTTTAAATTTTGGCACGGAAGCCTAAAAATACCTTTGCTTTACATGTATGGAATATCAGTGCACAGCCCGAACCGCTAGGTCTAGAGATTCTAAATTTGGCACGTAGGTCCCTTACGAGGTCCGGGGGTGCCCTAAGAGGGGCTAGAGGAGTAGCTGGAAACGAATTCTACGAGTACGTCGCGGGGGTCCTCTAGTATGTATAGAAGAATATTACCCTTCAGCATAACCATTAGCCCTAGGCGTACTTTTTCGAATCAAATTGGAGAAATACTGGAAAAGGGCCGAATCTTAAGTACCTACCCGAAACCGACGTGCGTGCAGGAATCGATGTATGTATGTTGAAGAAGCGAAAGAAATTTGTCAAGATCGTAGCAAGTGGAAAAAAGTGGTCTCTGCCTACCCCTCTGGGAAACAGGCGTGATTTAATGTATGTATGTATGAATAACCAGTATAATTAGATCCACGGCCAAGGCTGCGCCCGGCGCGCGCGCAACATTTATCCACTTGCGCACGAGTTTGCGCAACGAAGCCGCGCCGGTCGCTAGCTGCCCGCTTGCCTCACCACATTCTCCATAATACTTCACAAATTTGCAATTATACGATCCTACTTATACTTTATGTAGGTAGGTACAGTCAAGAACGAGGTCAAAAGTCAATCTGACATTCTACAACAACTGAGTTCCCTTGATTCGCAGATAGAAATTTCATAGAATTTCGTTTCGCATAAAATGTTTCATATAATATTTGGTCCTTGTATCTTTATTTACAATATTATTGTTTCAACGACTATTTATTTGAATTAAACATGTTTTATCAAACAGAAGAATTATTTTTCAATGAATATTATTTGTTTGGTAGAATAGGTTAGAAATCGCTACCAGAAAATTAGGTTCGGTTAAAACTGCAGAAATTAGCGGCTAACAGAAAAGTAGGTTAGGTTCGGTTAGAACTGCGACCCACCAGAAAACACGCACTTGCATCAAAAGGTACTATTCTTGGTAATAAGTTTTACATTAACTAAATAACATGAGGATCAGGAATCATATTATATCTCTAAATGATACAATTGGTAACCAAATGCCACATAGCAAAATCCCTGAACACCTCAACCAGCATTTTCTTACGGTCGCGTCGAAGATTGTGGTGCAAACGGATAAACGTAGCAGTATGCGTTACCTCGAAAGTTTCCTACAGGACGCCGATGTTCCTGACTTCGAGCTGCCCGCGGTCTCGCTCGCGGACTTGGACCGCGCGCTGCGCTCCATGATGAGTGCGCGCGCCACGCTTGACGTGTACGACATGTCCTTGGACTTACTCATGTGTGTCTGGCCAGTCATGTCGGGGTTATTGGTCGAACTTATAAACTCCATGTTCAAAACCGGCGTGTATCCCGACGTACTGAAAAGCACACGGGTATGTCCAGTTTATAAGGGAAAGGGAGAAAAGTGTTCTGTGGATAATTATAGACCCATAACGATAGTGCCCAATATTTCAAAAATTATTGAATCGATTTTGTCAAACCGTTTAATGCGACATCTTGAAACAAATGACTTACTGACTGACAAACAATATGCCTACAGACGCAATAGGTCCACTACTGCGGCAGCCCGTGAAATCTACGACTGTATTGCTACAGCTCTAGATGACAAGTACAAGGTGGCAGGGATCTTTTGCGACTTGTCAAAAGCATTTGACATTATTAATAACGATTTGCTCCTAGAGAAAATTCAAAAATACGGTATTAGAAACGAATGCTATAAATTATTTAAATCATTCTTAAGAGGCAGAAGGCAGACCGTTCAGGTTAAAATAGACGGGAAAAACTTGAAATCGATAGCAGGGAACGTAGAAGTTGGCATTCCGCAGGGATCGGCGCTAGGGAATACCCTATTTTCAATGTTTATTAATGACCTCCCATCCTCGGTCGCAGAAGGTCTGACGGTGCTGTTCGCCGATGACACCACGGTGGTCGTGAGCGCGTGCACGTACGAGCAGCTCGAACAGAGAATAGCTAGCGTGTGCGCGCACCTTCACAGTTGGTTCTCTGCGAATGGCCTCGTCGTCAACGTTACGAAGTCCAGCGTGATGCTGTTCACAGCCGGAAACACCAAAGCCATCCCGTCGTTCCAAAGCCCACTACCACATTGCGCGTCATGTACTCTTCTCGGGTTTACATTAGATGCTAAGCTAAATTGGAAAAACCACGTGTCTAATCTGTGCGGAAAACTTGGTAGTGCAGTATTTGCACTACGCAAGCTTAAACCAATAGTTTCTGATGATGCACTGCTTAAAGTATATTTTGCCTATTTTCATTCCATTTTGTCATATGGTATAATTCTATGGGGTAATTCTACAGACTCTAAACACGTTCTTACCTTGCAGAAGAGAGCTATCCGTACACTGGCAGGTGTCAAACCGAGACATTCGTGTAGGGAACTATTTAAAAAATATGGAATAATGACGCACTATTCACAGTATGTTTTTGACATTATAATGTACACTCATCACAACATTAATAAATTCAAACGTGTGAATATGCCCGGCAGGGTCACCCGGCAAACGGGCCGCCTCCAGCGTGTGCCGCGGCGGCTGGCGCTGCTCGACAAAAACCCGCGCGTAATAGGGCCCGCTTTCTATGAGCGTCTACCCGCGGACATACGAAATGAATCGTCGGATAAAAAATTTGGTCACCGACTTAAAAGTCTGTTATTAACGAAATCACTATATTCCGTTAAAGAATATAGTGACGATTAGATTATGGTTTTATTTTTATTTTTATTTTTTACAATTCCAACTATTATTGACATTTTATGACTGTAGCATTTGAGCTATATTTCTTTGTTTTATTACTGTTTTTACTTTGATTCATTATTATTATTACTTTTGTACACATTGACATTATTTGATTTTTACTTTTTTATATTATTACTTTTTTTGTACCTACACTGACGATCTTATTGTGAATTTATTATAAATATGCGACATATAATAATGTAATTTCCAGTATGAAATAAATGACTACTACTACTACTGCTACTACTACTACTATTTCATGTGATATTCTTTGATATGAACATCGGATTGAATTTTATTTGTAACAAAAATGTATGATTTACATATCTTCAAGGTAAGTATTCTGCGTATTTTGACGACGCGCTGGCCTAGTTGGTAGTGACCCTGCCTACGAAGCTAGCGGTCCTGGGTTCAAATCCCGGTAAGGTCAGATATTTGTGTGATGAGCGCGAATATGTGTTTCTGAGTCATGGATGTTTATTATGTATTTAAGTTTATATTTCTCTATATAAGTATTTATATCATTGTCTAGTACCCATAATACAAGCCTAGAGCTTAAATTGGGACTAGGTCAATTGGTGTGACTTTGTCCCCTGATATTTTTTTATTCTTTTTATTTTTATTATTCTATAAATTAATAATATGAATTAATATGACTATATATAAAAAAATAAAAAAAGTTAATAAAGATAAAATAAATAAATAAATACATACAAAGAAAACTTTCAAGACTCGGACTTATATTCGCAGTCGTCACACAAGTATTAGCCCTACCCTAACCGAATCGAACCTGAGACCAGTAGACTAACCGCTTCGTCGTATAGAACAAGAGTATTTCGCAAAGTCAATAATTAAATACATAAGACGCTATTGACACACGCAAGGTTTACATACATACATACCTTCACGCCTGTAATCACTAGCGGGGTAGGCAGAGCCACAGAATTACCTGCAACTTCAAAAAGTTTTCGATAATTCAGCAACCACACTTTGCACAAACAGGCCAAGATATTTACCAGCGTATTAGTGGCAGGTTTCAAGCCCATCGGCTAACAGTACTACAAGCCTATATTCCCTAAGTCGCCTCGTACGATATCCGCGGGAAGACATGGAGTGGCACTATTCTAACCCGGGAACCACACGGGGTTTAAAATGCATAAATCAATCAGCAAATTAATGGACAGGTTGTGTCAAAAACTTAAAAAACCTTCATGCAAACATAGTGTCAAATAAATGTCAATCATCTTATTTTTTTATTTTTTTTTGCCCCCGCGGCGACTTGAACAGCTACTACCGCGAGGATAATGGCGTTTCCACGAGAAGTGATTTCGCCAGTGTCAAGGTATATATGAGTATCAATCAATATAGCAATAAAACACAATCCAATCTTCTCTAGGAAGATTGGGGGCAACGTTGTACGGTGATTTGTAGGTCAGAGGTCAAGATAGTTTTAACCTCTGCACCACTGCGAGTCCACTTGAAACGAGAAGAAAGATGCCAGATACACGAAATAAGTCCAAGTCTTCAATCACTGTGCGACACAAAGGCATAAAAAGTACAAATCACTATCAGAAAAGAACTTAGAATACCTAATTACCCAAAAATTAAAGTCTAAAACAAATTACACGTCCGCCATCTTTTAACGTTGCAAATGGCCCCCCTGTGTCATTTTAAATTAGAAAGATGTAAATTAATGACAGATGTTTGACACAATGACAACCTCAAAAATATTCATCAAGCGTTTTTTTATTCAAAATTACTTATGATTAATACATTAATAGTTATTTGATACAGCCAGTTGTAAACATATTCAACGAAACCAGTAAATATTTTTTCCTGTAAAATGTTCTCTTTGCGATTGCCGGCTTATTGTCCGGGGCGTTGAACTATACATAAATTAAAAAACAAAATATTTATAATTAAAAGCCTTACAAAGAGGAAACAGTCATTAACCTTCGGCGGTGCAGCAACCTTCGTATGGAACAACACACACCAAATACGCAATTATATGTGTATTGCTGCTCCAGTAGTTTTAAAAGATGAACAATATGCGTCCAAGGCGAGTACCCGAGTTAATTTATACCGTAAGAGTTTTAAGATCCACTTACATACATACATACATACCTTCACGCCTTCATTCCCAGAGTGGGGTAGGCAGAGCTACAGAATTACCAACAACTCCAAAAACTTGTTGATAACTCTGTAACCACAATTTGCACAATTAGGCTAAGATGTTTAACAGTGTATATTAGTGACAGGCAGGGACCGGAAAACCCCTTTATTTGACTAAGTCTATAGATCGGGTAACTACATCATATGCTCTCCCAAACGTTAGCGTATCCCTATCGATAGGCTTACCCTATTGATATGGAAACTGCTCGAACTAGTAAACTACAACCATTGAAGTTATCAGTTTCGTAAGGGTTTTGGATTTAAGCACTAGCATTACGTTAGTGTTACTCGATCGATTCTCCCTCTCCGTTCACTCTTGTTTCGTAGATTCGTGTGATTAGTTGGTTTCAAGCCAGTGTGTGTGGATAGCCGATCAATTGTTAAATTGAGCAAAAATATTTTGTATGGACTGCGCGTAGAGATTAAAATAGGTTGAAGCTGTTCAATAAACACTTCATAGGGAAAGCCTAACGAGGGTTGTAAGGAATTGGTAAGCGCTTAGTCGAATTAATTGTATCGTTTGGGATAGCTTTTCATTGGGGTAAGTCGAAGATATGCGTATCGCATCGTTAGGGTTTGTATAAACCAGTCAGTTATATACCCTAACGAAAACCCTTTAAAGGGTAAGCGGTTCCGGTCCCTGGTGACAGGTAGCAAGCCCATCGCCTAACAGTACTACAAGCCTTTATTCCCTTAAGATCCACTTATTTGAGGATTATTCTATTACAGGTACAATAATAAAGAAAAGATTATAAACCGGCCAAGTCCGAGTGGGACTCGCGCACGAAGGGTCCCGTACCAGTATTTTTTGTAATAGCGGCAACAGAATTACATCTTATGTGAAAAATTCAACTGTCTAGCTATCACGGTTCATGAGATACAGCCTGGTGACAGACAGACGGACAGACAGACGGATAGACGGACAGCTGAGTCTTAGTAATAGGGTCCCGTTTTTACCCTTTGGGTACGGAACCCTAAGAAGGGTATGCTAAGACGGTTTAGTCGTTTAGAACAGTTACGAAAGAGGTATGGCGAGTGAGAGTGAGTGGAGAAAGAGTGGGACACCCTAGACGTACAATTATCAGATTCGCGATGTACTTACTTAATAAGGGCTAAATCAAAAGCACCCGAAACAAGCCAAGATGCAAACTTTTTACGTTACTGACGTGTTTCATCATGAAATCATGACAAACAGATCACTTTACAAACTATATTTTCCCAAAAACCATTACATATGTTACAATAGCATTGTACCGAAAAGTGACTTTTCAAGTTGTGAAAGTTTCTTAGGAGAAATTCTCGGAAATTTCTAAGAATATTCTAAAAATGTTGTATGGAAAGAGAACATTCTGAATGCTCTCGAATGTTTCCGATAATATTCTTAGTAATTTCTGGAGAAGATTTCTTAACTTCCGAGAATGTTCTGCAACTTGTACATTGCTAGGTTACATGGGCTTGTTAAATAAACTAGGTTAGGTTAAACTTTTGAGCACAAATAATTGTAAAATAATGCTGTAGAAAGCATCTCTTTGCAAAATGAACGTTTGTAAAATTATATAGTTTGCCTAGTTAAGTTACTTATTGTTTAATTTCTGTGGTGTTTAATATGTGTGTGTGGTATTTTGAAGTGGAAGGACCTTGTGCAAAGTCCGTCCGGGTTGGTACCACCATCTTATCCATTAACCTTCCGCCAAGCAGCAGTGTTTGCATTGTTGTGGTCCGGTTTGGGGATAAGACAGCCGGTGAAATGACTAGCATAGAGGCATTCCATGTTAGTCCTCAGGGTTGGCAGTGCATTTGCAGTCTTGTGAATGTCTATGGGTCACAGTTTCCACTTACCATCAGGTGGCATGTGTGCTCGTTTGCCTTCCTATGGCATAAAAAAAACTGTGATACGAGTACATATGTAAACTAAGACTCACGGAGCCCATTAGTTTTGTGGGACATTATAATAAAACGAAGTTTGACAACATGCCATAATAAATAAATAAATAAATAAAAAATAGTGATGATTTGGTAAAACATTAGTGAATCTTTCATACATTATGCTCATAGAAATTTTACCTGCTTCGATAGGATGTTGGGTAACTCGGTAATCATTAGATTTACTTAGGAGGTTTCGAAATGCTGCGCCGGGGCACACAGCTCTGACGAAAGTGCAAAAATAACTTGCGCAGTTAAGCCTACTGCCGTAACGTCGTACCAAAGAAAGCGCTATCTGCAATTCAGTAGCCGAAGCATTCTAAACTTTATTAGTAACTAAATTAAATTTAAAATGCTTATACTATTACTATGCAGTTAGCCGCCTTCTTTCGTAGGATGGCAGCCTAGTTAAAAGGTTTGGAGTGCCTAAGCTTTACGTCAAAGACCTAGTCTAGTAATAGGTATAGGTAGTAATAGTAACCCTTCCTACGAAGCTAGTCCTGGGTTTGATTCCCGTTATGGACAAATATTTTTTTGTTTGATGTGTTGAGCGCGAGTAGTTTCCTGAGTCGTAGATGTTTTATTATTATACTATTTCTACCCGCGACTTCGTCCGCGTAGATTTCGATTTTCGTATTCCCTCGGAATCTGTATTTTTTCGGGATGAAAAAAAGTAGTTAAGTGTTAATCCAGTGTACAAGCTATCTCCATTCCAAATTTCATCTAAATCCGTAGAGCCGTTGCAGCGTGAAGGAGTAACAAACTAACACACACGCACAAAGTTTCATATTTCATATTTATATTATTAGTGGAATGTATTTAAATAAGTTTGTATTTCGATGTATGTACTCTTGTTTCACCGACACTCATTTCATAGAACGTATCACTTCGAAGAATTTTCGTTTCATAGAAAGCTATTTTCTGCTTAACCCGTGTTGATTTCAGGTTATCTTAAATATGAATTCACGTGGGTTAGGTTAGGTTAGACTTGTAACCATCACAAGATAACCTGTAAGTGTGTATTTCTCAATATATCCCAAACTAGCTTGTGCTATGGGTACTAGACAACGATAAACATACATGGTTTATGCTATTTTCTGCCGAACCCGTGTTGATATCAGGTTATCTTAAATATGGTTCAAGTAGGTTGGGCTAGACTTGTAACCATCACAAGATAACCTGAAATCAACACGGGTTCAACACTTACATACATAGAAGACTCCTTAGTCCTGGATGTTATGATGATGACGCTACAAATCTTTACATAGTATAACACAAACAATTCATCAATAGGTAGATGGAGTCATTCGAGAGGAGATTTTTATGTATAATAAATTCTGGTACATGTATAAAAAACTTACATCAACGGAATCGAAGTATTACATAAAGAGAAAAGGTGAATTTAATTTAAGGTGAACTCTTTTTCCTACAGATTCCACCAAAGAGCTTGATTACTACTCGATGCCGGCGCTGTCCGAGCTGGACGACTTCGATCTGTGCCTGCGGCAGCCAGGAGCCGTCTACTGCATCGTGGACATGGAGCTGATGGAAGACGAGACTCCACTCTATCAGTACATCAAGGTACTATCTTTTTAGACAGTTAGAAGACCATATTACTACTAATAGGTATGAACCTGTATATAGTACCTGTGTGGTCACCGGGTTAGAATAGTGCCACTCCATGTCTTCTCTTGGATGTCGTAAAGGTGACTAAGGGAATAATAAAGGCTTCTAGTACTCTTAGGCGATGGGCTTGCAACCTGTCACTAACCTGGTAAACATCTTAGCCTGATTGTGCAAAACGTGGTTACGGAATTATCAACAACTTATTTAAGAGTACTTGGTAATTCTGTAGCTCTGCCTACCCCACTCTGGGAATGAAGGCTTGAGTTTATGTATGTATGTATGTAGGTATGAACAGGCTCCTTGACGCAAGTTGTAGATATTATAACACACACTTTTCCGTCAGTCGTTTAGTGATGCCAATAACAGAAATTTATCCGCATCACGCTTCGATGTATTAGGAATCATCAGGAACTTCCTTTATCTATATTGTTCCTCGGCTCGGGTCGCACGTAGCTCAAAGGTTTCAAATGCCACTGGCAGCATTGCCACGCTGTATTGCCAACGAAATTTGTTGAACCAGATACGGGTGGTAGGACCTTGTGCAGGGTCCGTCTGGATCGCTACCACCATCTTATCCATTAACCTACCGCCAACCAGCAGTGTTCGCATTGTTGTGTTCCGGTTTGGGGATAAGACATCCGGTGAAATGACTAGCATAGAGGCATTCCATCTTAGTCCTCAGGCTTGGCAACGCATTTGCAGTCTTAGGATTGCATTGCAGTCCTGTGAATGCGAATGTCTATTGGTCACAGTTTCCACTTACCATCAGGTTGCCTATGTGCTCGTTTGTCTTCTCTATGCCATAAAAAAAAAGAACGAATTGGACCGAGAATAACAGCCCCTATCCCTCAGTCGCTATCCCAAAGGCTTAAAGTATTTGCCTCTACACAACCAAGGATAGTCTCCACGGCCACCGGAACAAGATCGTAACCTGGTTTGAGTCAGATAATTTGGAATGCTTGAGCCTAGCAGCACCTTTAGCGGCGGCACCCGCCGTGTTTCCTTCGTGTTCTAAACTGTTATTATTTTTCTTCTGCCTTTTTGTTCACTTCAGGAATCACTTTTCAACTCAACAGACAAATTATATCTATACTGTGCAATGGAATGTACGGTGTATAGTCGCGGAAAGTGAATGGACAAATTATATACCTACTAGCAAGTTTAAGTTGTCACGTCAGAAAGGCTCGTCGTATGTCGCTCGGATCTCTCCGTCTATCTAGTCTGTAACGATAACGACGCACTGAGCCACAAGCGAGAAAATACAACTTGTGTGGCCCGTACAGAGAATACAAGCAACATTTTAAGGCGTGCATTCTTCAAATAAGGAGTAATTGTTAAGAGAATAACCTACCTGAGGATACAAAGTTACTCGAGGGAAATAGTTTTAAGTAAAAATTGACTACCTGGCTCTTAGACCGTAGAAATATTTAAATCGTGACTGACATTTTTAATTTAATTGATTGTTTATTGATGGTTATTCTATTCTTTATATTTTGTAATGATTGTCTTTTATCTTTAATTTTTTATTTTATTGTATCGCTCCGACAAATGTTTTGCACGCCTGCATGCAGGCTGAATACACTAGACATAATTTAAAAAGTAATGTAACATCTACACAATGTATTCTGAGCAAATAAATTCTTTGAATCTTTGAATAACACGTCTAATTTGATTTTATTTGGTTTTTTAAACTATTTTCATTATATTCTTTCTTGAACAGAATTTTTCATCATACGTCTCGAAGCACTACAAGCACTCTAAGCTCCACCGAGGGGTCTGCGGCAATGAGCAGTGCGGCCTCAATCTGACGCATGCGGCAGCGGGCGCGGACACCGCTGCCGCTCTCATGGACTGCTTTAATACATCCATATACCAGGGCTATGGACTGCAGGTAGCTACCGTCTCTTCTCTATCAAGCACTCTAAGCTCTGAGTCTGCGGCAATGAGCAGTGCGGCCTCAATCTGACGCATGCGGCAGCGGGCGCGGACACCACCGCTCTCTTGTGCTTCAGCACCTCTATATACCAGGGCTATGGACTGCAGGTAGCTACCGTCTCCTCTCTATCAAGCACTCTAAGCTCTGAGTCTGCGGCAATGAGCAGTGCGGCCTCAATCTGACGCATGCGGCAGCGGGTGCGGACACCACCGCCGCTCTCATGGTCTACTTCAACACCTCCATGTACCAGGGCTATGTGCTGCAGGTAACTTCTGTCACTTCTCTATCAAGCACTCTAAGCTCTGAGTCTGCGGCAATGAGCAGTGCGGCCTCAATCTGACGCATGCGGCAGCGGGCGCGGACACCACCGCTCTCTTGTGCTTCAGCACCTCTATATACCAGGGCTATGGACTGCAGGTAGCTACCGTCTCCTCTCTATCAAGCACTCTAAGCTCTGAGTCTGCGGCAATGAGCAGTGCGGCCTCAATCTGACGCATGCGGCAGCGGGCGCGGTCACCGCTGCCACTCTCATGGACGACTTCAGCACCTCTATATACCAGGGCTATGGACTGCAGGTAGCTACCGTCTCCTCTCTATCAAGCACTCTAAGCTCTGGGACTGCGGCAACGACAGGTGCTCTTATCGCTAAAGCGATCTCGTTCAGGTAATCTTTGGGTAGTTGAACATTTAAAATTTACTAATGTAATTTTGTACGAGTATAAAAGTTACTTAAACAACCATATATTTCATAACTAATCGGTTCCCAAATACGGCTAACAATATAGCCATTTGTATTGCTGCTTTTTCCATTCCATGTTCAAATTCGTATCTTTGCAAACTAATGTTTTACTCGTTTCTGTTTAAAAAAAGATAAATCGAAGAAATCTCATATATTATTTACGAAAAGTTACTACTACTAGTCTATTCTGAAGTTAAGTACTTATATCGATATGGTAATAACGGTCACTTAGGGGTCATCCATAAAGTACATCACACGTAAAGGGGGGGGGAGGGGGGTCGACAAAGTGTGACATGGTGTGACAAGGGGCGGGAGGGGTCCTAAGTTTCGTGACATCACATTCTAATATATCTAGAGGTATTCATTTGAAATAAGTTCTACTACTACAAAAAAGTACTTAATTTAAATGGAAATAAAACTAATTTCGGAACTGCTGTTTTAATTTAATAATTTTTCGATGTGAAATTTGCCAAACATGTGATGTCACACTAGGGTGGGGGGGGTCTCATAAATGTGACCACCTGTGAGAAGGACGGGGGGGGGGGGGGCTCAAAAAATCATGAAATTCGTGTGACGTACTTTATGGATGACCCCTACGGTTTAAAAGTGCTTCGAAAAATTTTGGGGACCCAGTGGAAAAGAGTATTCTGCTCGTTAGTTTTTTTTACTCGTAAAAAAGGGTATATAAAAAAACGGAGTATACTAGACATAAACCCTTTTTCAGTTGATCATACGACTTATGCCCGTTTTCCTGAGTTCACCTAAGTTTTCCTCCAGTTGGACACCCTCTCCGTCCGCTACTGCAAGACAGCGGCCGACAGCATCCCCTACGACGCTCTGGACTGGGTGGTCGGAGCCATACTCCTGGCGATCCTGCTGGTCAACGGCGCCTGCTCCGCGTACTACTTCTTCTGGCCCTCAGAAAATATCGAAAGTAACTATCCACTTTATTAAAATTAACAACGAGCGACCTTTAAACAACTGCAAGTGTTTTGGTATAATATTCGGCCACTAGTCGCCGCCTCCAAACGCCAAAAGTGGTCGCGTTTGGTGGCGGCAATATGTATCTTCTAGGAAAAATCATATAGCTTTTGACATGTTATCGTATTTCCAACGTTACGATACTTAGCTCTTATTTACAGGGTGTCCCGTAAGTACCACGTCAAACTTAAGGGGGAGGTAGGTGAGCAAGCCCCCTACCTAACATGGAAAAATCGCCTTAGTAAAAGTCGCACCGTTTTCGAGATATTTGAATTTTTCTGATTTTTAGAAAAATCTAACCCGCACTGAGTTTTTGATCTGTGGTATTCGGAATTTATTATTTTTTAATTTTTATTTTATTGCAAAACAATCTTGAATAGTTGTGTTATCAAATGGTAAAAACCATTGAAAAGTAACTATTGTAGTTTTTTTTATTTTTTTTATTAAATTTAAAATTCGCCTCTTCCGTTTTATTTTGGTAAAACTTTAGCCCCTCCTGGTGAAAAAAAAATACATGACCACTGGTTAGCCAATTAGATTAAAAACATGCTCGTTTAATGGGCATTTAAAAATGATAAGTACTTTATCATCAAAACACAAATAAATATTTTTTTTAAAGAAAAGCGTAAAATACACCGCAATTCACGTTAAGCCAGTACTGCCACCCAAGCGTACTTGCGCGACGCGAGCTGTATCAGAATTCCATTCTAGTTTAATTCAGCAGCAATGCAAAACTTATCGCTCAAATTAAAATCTTTAAATTTCGGTAACTTCGTTCGAAATTTAAAAATAATTTTTTGAACCCAATCTTACTGTTTATTTGGTGTGTGGTCAAATTTAATTACTTACTTTTGTGATTTAATCCACAGTCACAATTGTCACAAAGGCCAAATCGTTAAGCAAATCAGAGTCCGAAATACAAGCAAATACAGTTAGTCCGAAAAACATCAAACATAAACGACAAATCACAAAAGTAAGTAATTAGATTTAACCACACACCGAATAAACAGTAAGATTGGGTTCAAATGTGACAATAAACAAATAAATGAGGAACAAAATTATTTTTAAATTTCGAACGAAGTTCGAAGTTTTAGGACAGTTTTTTTTAAAATAAAGAGTTTGGCATTATGCAGGTTGTAAGCCCAAATCGAATAATTATCTACTTGGAATATCGCAGATTAAAAGTTTTATAACTTTTTTTTTATAACTTTTTTTTTATAAATTAAGCGAATTTTAAAGATTTTAATTTGTTCGATTAGTTTTGCATTGCTGCTGAATGAAACTAGAATGGAATTCTGATACAGCTCGCGTCGCAAGTAAGCTTGGGTGGCAGTACTGGCTTAACGTGAATTGCGGTGTATTTTACACTTTTCTTTAAAAAAAAAAAATATTAGTGTTTTGATGATAAAATATTTATCATTTTTAAATGCCCATTAAACGAGCATGTTTTTAATCTAATTGGGTAACCAGTGGTCATGTATTTTTTTTTCACCAGGAGGGGCTAAAGTTTTACCAAAATAAAACGGAAGAGGCAAATTTTAAATTTAAATAAAAAAATAAAAAAAACTACAATAGTTACTTTTCAATGGTTTTTACCATTTGATAACACAACTATTCAAGATTGTTTTGCAATAAAATAAAAATTAAAAAATAATAAATTCCGAATACCACAGATCAAAAACTCAGTGCGGGTTAGATTTTTCTAAAAATCAGAAAAATTCAAATATCTCGAAAACGGTGCGACTTTTACTAAGGCGATTTTTCCATGTTAGGTAGGGGGCTTGCTCACCTACCTCCCCCTTAAGTTTGACGTGGTACTTACGGGACACCCTGTATATGATATTAATGGCGGCTGAGTTAAAAACAATACGATAACATTACAAAAGCCATATGGTTTTACCGAGTAGAATAGAGCTCCAGTCTTGTTGTCTATTTTTAGAACTATCGTTTTAAACGCTTGATTTTTAGGTTTACACATTATTAGGTTTTATAACGCCATCTAAAGACTCTTAGTTAGTCGTTCGGGCGATACGTTTGGATTCTACGAGAAACAAAGAAGGAAATATACATGCACCAAAAAACATAACTCCTTGGGCGATAAGGTTAAAATTGAGGTCACTCTGAACCATACTGAATTTTAAATGCGCCGTCGAACAACAGTCAAAATAAACAGGTCACAAGCTTAAAACGGAACATAATAGCATCGATACTGCTGACCGATGTGCAATGTCGCCTTTCAGCTCTAAAGCGCAAAACACACAGCGGGCGGGCGCGAGCGGGTCAGAAGTTAGGGGGGTTTTTTAACATAGAGTTATATGAACGCATTCATATACGCCGCCGCCCGCCACTACAACAGCGCGCGGGTGGGGCGGGTCGGGCGCGGCCGTCATTGGTCGTAATACACGTATTTTTCGATAGGCATTCTCTCAGAGTGCGTGTGCGAGTCGTGCGCGGGTGCGTGTGCTGGAGTTGTAAATTATACTCTATATTAACATCTGATCCCGATGGCCCGCCTGTGATCACCCGCGCAGGGCCCGTCGCTCGCGCGGTGCCGGCCGCAGCTCGGCGCTGTGTGTGAAGGCAACCCGCGGCGGCGGCTCCCGCGATGAAAACGACATGCTCGGCGCCCGACCCACGCCCGCTCGCTATGTGTTCTGCGCTTAACAACCGCATGCTAGCTGCACGGTTGTATAGCGGTTGTACTATATTGTAGTCGATCCAACTGTGTAGACTCTGCGGTGCTGAGAATAGAGTCACAATCATGTAATAAAACCTTGCTTGCTTCTGCGACAGATTATACGCTTTTATATATTATCTGTGGTGCTTTAATTAACCTCTTTTTTGCAGATAACAAACTCATGTTGGCTTTCTGCGTCCAGAAAAATTGGAAAGCTTTAAAACATGGCGGCAGTGCGGAGGGAGGCGTGTTCAAGTGCTTCCAAGCTTTAAGGTAAACATAGCTTTATTTTCATAGTCATAAAGATTTTAATGGGTCAAAAACGTTTTCGTTCTCCTAAAAAAGAAGGAAGGATAGTGCGTTAAAGTGAGAGAGTATGCTTATTACTTAGCGAAGTGTTAATTACTTCTGCAGGCCTTGTGTGGTTGCTTGTATGGCGTGACAAAATGTGGATAAAGCACGCATGCTCTCGATCCTCGTACTTTTATACGTGTCTGAAAGGGACGGACATTTTATCCACATTTTGTCACGCATTAAACGCAGCTATATTAATTATAATTTCTGATTAACTATTTGGCCAACTATACTCCATTTGTGTACAGGTTTTCGAAATGTTAACAAATCAGACCACGTGGCTTAACAACAGGCTATCAAAGCTGTTTTATCAAGCTTCGACGTATTACTAAACCGCGATTAGAATACACTTCGGAAGTAACGTCAGCACGCTGTCATTGCATATAAATGACAATTACTAATGGCGGATATAATATGCAATGACAGCGTGCTGACGTTACTTCCGAAGTGTATTCTAATCGCGGTTTAGTAATATCAGTGTTCTGTTCTGTTTCTATTGGCTGACGAAAATATTACAGACGTAGTGAATAATCCTTTCCCATCGTTTTTTGTCGGATAAAATCGTATTTATCTTGTTGTCTCAATTCGCTTCAGTATCCATCAATAAGCCAACTGAGAAAGCAAGATAACTGGGAAAGGATTATGCAATACATCTGTACGTAGTTACGTTTATTTATGTTTAGTTAAAAGTAAAACGAATAAACTATAGTTGACATTGATATGACTGATTAAGAACTTGTTTTTGTGCAATAAATAAATGTCGGCACGACAGTGTCAGTTTTACACGGTGCTGAAGCATATCTCCCCAAGTTGTAGTGGTTTTTATCATAACAGCTAATCCTCCTGGCTTGTTCCAGGTTCTACACGATGGTGATGATCCTGGGTCTTCACTCCATGATCTTCATCGGCTACGGCTACACTGCCAACCCTGAGTTCATCGAACAGGTCAGTTGTAAATAGAAATAATATTGGCAAAAGTTGACGCAACACTTCACCTGCGACACTAAGATGATCTAAGGACACCTCACTTTTCGAAATCGGGCCATCTGTTCACCTTTACAAGGGAACAAAGGACCATAGATACAAACATACAGGTCAATCGAAGGCTCATTATCCTCCTTCAACAGTTGGGTAAAAAAGACAGCAACATTGTGCTTTTTTCTCTAGAACTGAATTTAGATTACAGTCTGTGAGCACTTAGAAGAGGCATCGGTTTAGTACTTCTCTCTCACGCGCTCGTAATAACCTTTTACACCCGAGCGATTCAGACAATGTTTTTTAAAGTATAGCAATTGAAAAAAAAAAAAAAAGGTCAATTTTTTTTTACGCGGTTCTGTTTAATTTGAAAAAGAAACCTCACATTCGTATCACTTTAATTTTTATCTTACACGGTTCAAATTCAATTAGAAAAAAACCCTTCCAATCGTATCAGCTCGGGTGTAAAGGGATAAGATCGTATGAGAGCGAGTGAGAGAGAAGCACTAAACCGATGCCTCTTCTAAGTGCTCACAGACTGTACATAACCAATCAACGTCAGCAATTTTTATTTCCCGCCTAATTCGCGATTTAGGAATGAATTTGTTGTCATTAACTAACTCCGGACTCTGAGCGCGGTCGTTAATACTCTTATTTCCCTTCCCGATGAAACCTCTATTCAAAAGCTGCGTATATTTATTGTTGGTAAAGGCTATAAATTAGTGCATCAGGAAATCCCGGATGCGTCCATTGCGCACCGTTAGCCGCTGCATCCTTTTGTTGCACTCCATAATTGATACTGTTGTTTCGCAAAATTATTGGTAGCTATTATATTTCTATGCTTGGGTGAGCTAAGTTAGACAAATAAATGCTGCCCTGCGCCTCTATTCAACACGGTAAAAACCACATTGTGTTTGATTATTGTTGTTATCGTTTTGCCATCGTTTGGATAGCTCTTATTTACTTGACAATAATGGAGGCTTGACAGTAATGTGAAGATCGCGGGAACGCGGTGGATGCGAAAAGCACAAGACTGGTCTGAGTGGAGAGCCTTGGGGGAGGCCTATGTCCAGCAGTGGACGTCTTTCGGCTGACATGATGATGATGATGATGATGAATGGAGGTTGACGTCATAACAATACCATAACAGATTAACTACGATAACGTTATTATCGCCTAGAATGCCGGCCTTGGTATGGGTGCGTTTATCGCGTGACAAAATGTGGAAAAACATCCGTCACTGTCTGACACGTATACATAAGTACGAGAGTGACGGAAGCTTTATCCACGTTTTGTCAGCGATAAACGCAACTATACTAGGCCCGCCAAATGGTAGGATCTCAGATAAATCACTAGTAGCAATTGCAACCTCTTTACTACCGGGTGAAGGATGAATCTGCGTTGACAATTGAATTTGGAATACTGCTTATTGGCTAAGGAGGGCTCTAAGGCTCTTCACAATATAGCTTGATTTAGATTATTTTTGAGCACATATTGTTTCAATATAGTAATAGCGACTATACATAATTATACAGAAACGGATAAGAAATAACTTTAAATATTATTATGATCAAAATTGCGACCCGTATAGACTGATGAATTGGTAAAAAAAGTATTTGATTTAATTTGAACTCTTCAATTCATTGTCTGTTTATTCTAATAAACAAACTAGCCATTCCGATTTTCAAAAAAAATAATTTGAAAGACTGTGTTGAAATCAGTTCATCAAACTTGAATCTCTATTTTTATTATAGGGGTCATCCATAAAGTACGTCACACGAATTTCATGATTTTTTGAGCCCCCCCCGTCCTTGTCACAGGTGGTCACATTTATGAGAAGTGTGACATCACATGTTTGGCAAATTTCACATCGAAAAATTATTAAATTAAAACAGCAGTTCCGAAATTAGTTTTATTACCATTTAAATTAAGTACTTTTTTATGAAATTAACAATATTTCTAATGAATACCTCTAGATATATTAGATTCTGAAATGTGATGTCACGAAACCCTCCTACCCACCCCTTGTCACACCATGACACACTTTGTCGACCAACCTTTACGTGTGATGTACTTAATGGATGACCCCTATTTTATACATTTTGTTCCATTTATCAATCAAATGCTAATTATCAAGGTCACAAAGTAAACTTCAAAGAATAAGTAAAACTAAGATGATATTCAATGAATACTTGAAATATTGTAAATAGCTGCGCCCTTACTAGGTATGTTGGACTATTCTAATAATTGTAACACCATTGTAACACATAAATGCAATAAATGATCACTATGACTATTTCCACTTCCATTTTACAGAACTTCAAAAACATAACTTTATCTGATGAGCCCTCCGAAATCCGTTTATATAGAAACGGCGCTAAAATTGTACATAATCGTCTTCAATGTTTTAGAAACTTACTTCGTTCAATAATCAAAAATTTCAAAACACCTCCAATGATTTGTGCCAAATTAGTGGCACGCCAAGTGGCATGGTGCAACCGTGGTCGCCGTCACTGGACCGGTTCTGTCACACTTGTGGCCACACAGCGCGCGGTTGACACTCAAATATTAACTACAGGGCGAACGATATGAAGTGTTACCAAATTCAAAAGGCTACGATTTTTTTTTGTTGTCTTAAATTATTCATTATTAAGAAAAAAATGAGAAAAAGATATCAAATTTTTAAGATTACTTTATTTTAACTCGATATGACCACCTTCTGCTGTCTATGGCCTTCAGACGGTAGAAAAATGAGTTGCGCGCTGCACGAATGTGATCCTGCGGTATGCAATGGCAATTACGTACGATCGCTTTCTTCAATGCATCCATACTGGCATGTTTTCTTCTCCTCACCTTGCTCTCCACAATGGACCAGATAATAGAAGTCCATCGGGTTCGCGTTTGGGAAATTCGAAAGACATTGTGTGGACGAAATAAATTGTGGCACGCGTTGTTCAGCCATTCTTGGTTCACACGAGCTTTATGAGCCGGGGCCGAGTCTTGTTGTAATGTCCACGGTCTACTACCGAAATGTTTGCGTGCCCAAGGCTCCAACGCAGCTTCCAAAACATTTTCCCGATAGTAAGTCGCATTTACTTTGACACCAGGCTCGATTTTGTGAATTTGGTAACACTTCATGTCGTTCGCCCTGTAGATTGCGTCCCTTTACTTTCTCAACCTCTTATCGAATAGTTAGATAGAAAAAACACTCATGTTGCAAGGTAAATAAAGGCTACTTTCCTATCAAAATATTCTATCAGATAAGAAGTTGAGAAAGTAAAGGAACGATTTAAGACTTGCAGCATGGAATTAACCCCATGTTTAGTCCAACAGAGTAAATACTCTATTCCCGAACAATAGTCCTCGCGTGTGACATCCATTGAGTTTCTCTAATAAATTTGTGGCGATTTTTACAAAACTCGATAGTGACGAAATAAAACTTAAAAAAAATAAAAAAAAAATAAGAAAAAAAAATATTGTTTTTGGCCATGACTTCATCCATAAAGAAGTCGGTTATCGTTAAATTTACCTCACTTTTTTAACTTACATACACGAATAATGTTACTGTTTCTTCATTATAGTCCTTTAAGTAAAAACCTCCCTAACGGGGCCTTTATAGAATGCTAGGCGGTAAAAACGATATGGTCTTTGACCTGTTAAGTATTCTTACTGTTCATTACTGATTTGATTACTGTCAAGTTAATAAGAGCTATCAAAATATTGATAATACGATAACAGGTCGAAAACTATATGGTTTTTACCGCTTATAATTTATAATAGAGGCCTTGGAGAATTCGTTTTATCGGGTTTCGTACCAAAATGGTAAAAAGGAACCCTTATGGTGAGACTTTGTTGTCTGTCTGTCTGTCTGTCTGTCTGTATGTCACAACAGGTTTTCTCAGCAACTTCAAATGATATCAACTTGAAATTTAGCATAGTTGTATAACTTGCTTGCCCGCATCTGTTTTTGGATAAATAATATGAAATTAATTTTATTAATCATTTAAAAGGAGTCTAGAATGGGAGTTCAAAAATGAAAGTGGTTTGATAATGGCAAATGGGGTGTTATATAAAAGGGCTTAATCTGCACATTTTAATGTACTTTTTGATTTATAGACAAAAATGTCAAAAAATTACCGTTGTCCCATTATCTCCAAAGTTTATTAATCAAGATAAAAAAATCCTGACGTATAGATAATTACTTATACTTATTTGATGGGGAAAAAAATGAAGTGTTAACTATTCACAAATTTTAGGAAATAATAAAAAACATTGAAAATCTGTATTAAAATTTAGGATAGTCAAAACGGGCCTTATTGAATAGAAAATACAGTTCATAACAAAATGAATATTTTCTTTTGTGGTTACCAAGCATCTTAAATACGGAACCCTCAGTGCGCGAGTCCGACTCGCACTTGACCGGTTTTTTCAATTTTTGAAATCGCTAACGGTAGAGCCCCACGCTAATAGAGCGTGGATTTGCAATGTTCGCTTACGTCACTTGATTTTTGTAATCGTTTAAGAATTTTAACATAACCTTTAAACATCCATCCAGCCAACCAACCAGCCAGCAATCCCGTACCTTGCCGTGTGATGGCATAATCGTAGTATAAGTTATAATAAGGTAGTCGGGACTATATATTTCGTGGGGGAGCTCATTTTTCACATAACATTTTTGTCCATGATCATTTTATTTTCATAAAATTGCTATTCTTATTTTTTGCTGACCCTGGAACCTTTTTAGAAGTTCTTAAATATTCAACGTACAGATAAGGCTAGGTTAGGTTAAGTTTGATTTATAAAAAATCTGAAAGGTAACAGTTATTGAAAATATACGTTATGAATTCATATAATTATGTTATGACTTAAACACTTTATGAGTAATAATAATTATGAGAGGACAGGATTTTTTTTCGGAGAAATTCTGGAAAAGGGCCGAATCGTGCGTGCATGACTCGATGTATGAATGTTGAAGAAGCGAAAGAAATTTGTCAAGATCGTAGCAAGTGGCTAGAATACCCACTATTTAAAAACCCAGCGATTCTCCCTACAGGCCATTGTTATACCAGGATGGTGGTAAACAAGCGTACCCTGATGGTAAGCGGTTACCGTAGCCTATGGATAGCCTGCAATACCAGAGATAGTGAGGGCCACATGTTCCGCTTACGCATTCGACTACGTTCAGTAATTACCTTGTCTTAACTCAAGGTAACCCTATTTTTTTTCCGTAAACACCAAATACACATTATTATGTTAAATTATCTTTAAATTAGCATAACAAGACATTTCTCATGACATGACATTATGTTACGTGTCATATTATTCATAGTCATATTACGAAGAACAATACCATTAAACTTGAACTACTTGTAAACTAAGCCATTTTGATTTTATCAAACGCCGCCAAGCAGCAGTGTATTCATTCTTGTGTTCCGTTGGGGATAGGATAACCGGTGAAATTACTAACATAGAAGCATTAAATCTTAATCAATGGCAATAAGTTAGGGGCCATTTTAAAATATCGCTAGTTTTGACTTCGGTTGTACTAATTTTTTATGTATGTATAAAATATACAAGGCGTACTTTTTCGAATCAAATCGGAGAAATACTGGAAAAGGGCCGAATCTTAAGTACCCGAAACCGACGTGCGTGCATAACTCGATGTATGAATGTTGAAGAAGCGAAGGAAATTTGTCAGGATCGTAGCAAGTGGAAAGAAGTGGTCTCTGCCTACCCCTCTGGGAAACAGGCGTGATTTAATGTATGTATGTATGTATGTATAAAATACATATTCTGTAAAAATTTAAACTGTCGACTTATTACAGTTCATGGGATATAGCCCGCTGACAGACAGACAGACAGGAAGACGCACAGCGGAGGCTTAATAAGGGACCAGTTGGCACCCTTTATGTACGCAACCATAAAAATAAAGTATAATGGTGGCAAACGAGTTCGCTGTTCTTAACGTAGGCCTACTTTAACGTAGATTGATGCCGAAAAGAATAAAGCGAATATATTTTTTCTATTCTATTCTTTCTATAAGGTATAACCGAACAAAACAACGGTTTAATCGCGGGCTACTTTGGGTCTGGTGGAAGTAGGTCCGGTGTCACGGTGTTATTATAAAACATTTTACAACACTTCTTACGATATTAATCATAACGTCATTGTGACGCAGTTATATGGTCACAGTGACGCAAGGTCTGGGTTCCATGTCGTATATTCCTCAACCGAAAATAGATTTTTAATATTTAATTATTATTTTAAATGTTACAAAAATATTATTTATTCTTCTTTTTTTGTTTTTTTCCTTGAATTGTACCTAGGTATCTAACTAATATCTTAGCCCTACCCCCTTTATTACTTTATTATGTAATTGCGCATGTGAGACAAGGTGCAGGCTGAAAATCAGCGCTGCGGTTCTTAAAAACAAACTGAGCCTAAGCCTTTTGCCACCTCAATGTTCTGTCTCTGTATTGTATTGTATTATTGTTTTGTTTTTATTTTTAATGTTTGGATTGTATGATTGTGAGATGGGTGGATGTGAAATGTCTGAATGGTATAATTTAGTTTTATTTACGTGAATGTATAAAAAAATAATGTAATGTCATGTACCTGTAATGTGGCAATAAATGTATTTTGAATTTGAATTTGAATTTGAAAAGACAAATAGTATAGGTTCAAATGATACCTCCCAGGGCTAAAGCAATCCGATACAGTATCTGTTTTGACAGTTTATTTTAGTTTCCAAAACAAAAACAAATGCTAACAACAAACGCATATTTATAATTATATTCTTTGCTGCATCGTGCAATACAACCTATCACAACAATCACGCTTCAAGATCCCAATCGACCTTGCGATCTTTACATGTAGTATAACTTAATGATGCTCTCTCAAGCCGTGATGTCGAAACGTGAGTGGGCCCGTGTACCTACTAATCGCGATGACGGCCGTGACCGCTCGGGCAATGACTTGTGTGGTTTGGATTAGGGTTCCTTACAGCACCATGACCAGTGAAAGAGTGGACCATTTACAATGTCTTGTGGGAGGACCTTGTGCAGGGTCCGTCCGGGTTGGTACCACCATCTTATCCATTAACCTACCCCCAAGCAGCAGTGTTCGCATTGTTGTGTTCCGGTTTGGGGATTAGACGGCCGGTGAAATGACTAGCATAGAGGCATTCCATCTTAGTCCTCCGGGTTGGCAGTGCATTTGCAGTCTTGTGAATGAGAATGTCTACGCTGCCGTGCTAGTGTAAAAGGCGATCATTCGACATTTTGACCAAATTGAGTTGTTATGACCATCGTGATATGGAGAACAAGCCGCGTCGACCCATCTTACCCGTTTGTCGATAAGAGGCTTGGTTGCGAAGATACGATAAGGAAAAAGACCGTATAACAGACTATTTTCCAGCAAATACTAATGAATAAAGCGGTAACTACACAATACTACATTAGAAAGACGTAAAACAAGACACTCCGCATTATTGTCTGGTGTAGGTTTTATTTATTAATAAGTTGAACTACTCTATAAGGCCGTAATTGCAGATTACTAAGTAAAAAGAACGAATAACATATTTTACCGCCTTTTAACTTAGTATTTCAAATGTTTTTTTCTATTTGCTCATAATTTAAATGAACGTAACAGAGTTTTCTAGACAAAAAGACCGTATGTCAGTATTTTGCGGTATTTTAGTCTAGTTAATGCCGAGTTTTAAATAATGATAAACTTGTTTAAAAAAACTTTTATTTTGTGATACGGTATTTTTACTTGGGACAGAGGTAGTTTTTAACGCTAGATTACTATTCGAATATCCACAGTCGACCCATGCTACTTAATAAAACCGTATAATCCCCAATCTCCTACATACCCCCCGCGGACGGGAGTGCTCGCGTTCGGGCGCCCTTCAGTTCGGTGACGTTACGGGTAATGAAGGTGCGTGTGCGCTGGCGCCCGTTATCACGCGAAAAGACGAGGACGACGAATTGACGATAAATCATAAAACTGAGTACATAATACCATTCTAAATGTTTGTTACCTGAGTACAGTAAAAATAAATAAAATAAATATATAAATTAATATATGATATATTTTTTTGGAGAACTAACATAATTGGGATAGACCAAAAAAATAACTCATGGTTTTTATAATCTAATACAAAAGAAAAGGTAATTTTAAGAGACCCATTTCATTAATTTTGTATTTGACCGAATAGTTTTGTTTTTATATCTTTATTTATTTAACAGAGATTTTATCGATGAATTACATGATAAGTTACGTTAAAAAGTGATTGTAATAGTATAATAAAACATACTATTTCAAGCGGTTTACGCCTAACCCGTAAGACACACCTGGGAGGGCTTCAAGCCAAAAACGAAAGTCAAACCACACGGTAAAATATACTTTTGTCGAAATGTCCAAAATAAATAAATATAACAAAAACTTAATCATGCAGAACGGCTTTAGAACCCCATTCCTCGAAATGGATTTCTAATTAGAGTAATTTAAAAAATTTGAACTATCCCAATTATGAATTATATTAGTATCTAAGAAAAACATGAACAATAAAAAAAACTAGAACATCAATAGTTAGCTTAAAGAAATAAGTCCTTTTTTTATAATGCATTTATACAAATATACAAATAAATAATAAAGTTTTTATGGAGAGAGTTTTATGGAAATAAAGCAAATCTAGAATATCAATAATTAGCTTACAGAGATGGTTAAGTCCTTTTATAAAGTGAATATTTTATAGACCATAAAACAAATATATCAGTAAATGATAAAGTGACTATAGTAAGATTTGTCTATTTACTTTTCATAATATATTTCACTAACATGAGGACTCAATCTAGCTAGAAGTCAAAATGACTTCTGTATCCCACTGTTTTACTATTAAAGTTAAACATGGATACTTAGTGAAATTGAACATCTCATTTAGTTATATAAAACTCAAGTCAAATATAGACTTAAAGGTGAAGCAAGCAATATCAATCTTGAGTCACAATATTATATGATATAAAAATAACAAAGTATAACTATCGCTTTATTGAACGATAAATAATCTACTGTATAATTGAGTTTTTAAACACTCAATTTATATTTTGACCCTTTTCTTCCCTTACTATACGACTGACTGACTATTCGTACATATTGGCAAGGAGTCTGACCTGTCTATGGAGGATGACTATTGAGGTAGACTAAGGTCTAGGGATAGCGATCCCAGAGCGTATGGAGGAGATCTCCTTATTTTTTCTATGGCATAGGAAGGCAAACGAGCACACAGGCCACCTGATGGTAAGTTGAAACTGTGACCCATAGACATTCGCATTCACAAGACTGCAAATGCACTGCCAACCCTGAGGACTAAGATGGAATGCCTCCATGCTAGTCATTTTACCGGCTATCTTATCCCTAAACCGGAACACAACAATGCGAACACTGCTGCTTGGCGGTAGGTTAATGGATAAGATGGTGGTACCAACCCGGACGGACCCTGCACAAGGTCCTCTCACAAGTAAAGTTCCTCCTTCCCTAAGGGAAGGGAATTCTTAGATTTGCTTTAATCTAGACTTCGGTTTCATAAATTATATCTACTATAGGTACATATTAACTTTATCTTTAAAACCAATTCACTTAGTACGTAGGTTGAATTTCAAGTGGTTAGGAGTCATTAAATAAACTAGGATAGTGTTAGATAAGTTTTAAATTATAGTCTACATACATACATACCTTCACGCCTGTAATCCCAGAGTAGGCTAGGCAGAGCTACAGAATTACAACTTTAAAAAGTTGTTGATAATTCAGTAACCACAATTTGCACAAATAGGCTAAGATGTTTACCAGCATATTAGTGACAGGTTGCAAGCCCATCGCCTAATAGTACTACAAGCATTTATTCCCTTAGTCGCCTCTTACGACATCCACGGGAAGACATGGAGTGGCACTATTCTAACCCGGCAACCACATATTATTGTAAATATTTAGGTATCAATATTCTAGAGAGTATTAGTATAGCTAGGACTTAAAACAAAGACTTAAAGAATTCTAGGGTTACTATAGGTTCACAACTATTGGGTTATATTAGATTACTTGACGATCACATGCCAAAACTAATTTACTTTTAAAATAGGTTGTTAGGAATAGGAAGCTTAATAGACTAGGAATGTTACTTATGGTGACTAAGTTATTAGGTTAGGTAGATAGATGTAGTAGGAATTAGGTAAAAATAAAATAAAAATAAAATTTTAGCTATTATAATTGGTTCCACGAGGACCAGGATTTGAGTAATTCTATTTAAAAGTGCTTAGGCTACATTAGGGTTATTGCAAGGAGAATATATTGAGTTTCATTTTAGTAAAGACACATTTACCAAAGCAAAAGGAAATCGCCCGATGCTTTCATCGCACACACACTTCCGAGGGATAGACAGACGCAAGTCGAAAACAGAATTTAGTACGTAAACTAGGTCCATTAATGCCTGCTCTTAGCTTGAAATTTTGCGAGGACTTGCCAGAATTCAACCAAGAAAATGTCGATGAATTATAGGTTAAGTATTTTTAACCTATAATTCATCGACTTTTTCATGGTTGGATTCTGGCAAGTCCTCCCAAAATTGCAATTCAATTACTTTATGA
This sequence comes from Acleris emargana, assembly GCA_927399475.2. Lineage (NCBI taxonomy): Eukaryota > Metazoa > Arthropoda > Insecta > Lepidoptera > Tortricidae > Acleris > Acleris emargana. The sequence goes on from OV656858.1 coordinate 7,255,751, forward strand.
GACTGATTACGTTTAAATTAAAATAATTAAAAAATAAGTTTTGATTAACAATGCGTCATACAGACGAATCAAAGAGTATTATTGTTGATTTATTGAATAACTAATAACACGACACCAATCTTAGAAGAGATAATATTTCCTGTGATTTAACTGTTAATTTTTGTTTATTTCAAATATATTTGTACCGAATTTATGATGGTTTTAATTAGCAATTAGTCTAACCTTTCATCGTAGTACTAGATTAAAAAACCGTATTTCGTCTGACTTATGAAGACATACGTTTTTTTAGACTAGTATATAAATATAAAATGATCGATACGAAAACAAACCATATTTTTTTGATTTGCGTACTAGACAAGATAAACGTATTTTTGTTATTCGGCGTTATTATTTAGATCAGAATTATTCAAAAAATATTTTGTACTAAGCAATAAGGCGGTATGTTGCAAATACGTCTTTTTAATTAAGCATTATTGTGATACGTTCAAGCCCTAGTTTAGTATGAAGACGTATGAAGGAAAATCAAGCCTATAAGGCGGTATAGTGCTCATATACCGCCTTTTTGCTTGTTTTTCAGTGGCAATTATTAATCGGCAACTAAACAAAAAGGAAAAAATGCGTGTAAAAAAAAAACTGTAGGTAATAAAAATACATTACTTATGTAGAAAACTAGTAAAACACAATGTCTATCCGACCCAAAAAGTTTCATTTCAATATCTGTTTAAATTACCTAGAAATATGAAAATGAAGATTTCGGTCACTTTTTTGCGATTATCTCGAAAGTGTCTTTTGTCGAAAAGTCGCCTTTTACACTAGCACGGCAGTACGGGTCACAGTTTCCACTTACCTTCAGGTGGCCTGTGTGCTAATTTGCCTTCCTAAGACATAAAAAAAAAACCAAAGCTTCTCACGTTGTAAGGAAGTAAACAATGCTTACACTGACCTAGAGCTCTCTCAGTTAAATCATATTGCTTTTGAAATGTTATCGTATTGTTTTTAACTCAGCCGCCATTACTGCCAAGTAAATAATAGTAGATTGTTCAACGAGGGACTAAAACAAGCCATAATGACACGAGATGTTTAGCCACGCGAGTGAGCGAGTGTTATTGTGGTGTTTTGGTCTCGCGTTCAACGTGAAAAAATTGTTTAAGCATTCATTTTTTCACGTTGAACGCGAGAAAAAATATCGACGTTCCATGTAAAATTAAAATATTTAACTAATATGTAAGTTACTGACGAATTTGTTTCGCAGTTGTTAGTTTTTTGTAAAGTGACACTTTAAATGCTGGCATATTTAGTCAACACTTTAAAACTTGAAAACTATTTGGACTTTTCAAAACGGCCCAGTAGTTTCGGGGACTATTTAATGCAAACAAAAAATCAAATATATCCTCTTTATAATATTAGTGTTGATTATTTGAGGCCTCCTTAAGACTTGGGTTCTTCATTTCAAAGGATTCTAGAGTGTTTTTAAGCCACGCCGTCTCGCCCAACTACTCCATTTATAGGTTTCCGTACCCAAAAAGTGCAAAGGAGACCTTATTACCAAGTCTCCACTGTCCGTCTGTGTCATGCACCGTAATATATACACAGTGTAAATTTTCACTGAGTATGTAATAGAGTAGCTATAATAACAAATAATAAAAGCAAATAAATAAATAAAAAAGGGGCCCTATTCAAAAAACTTGTTTTATTTGCTTGATTTTATTATTGTTTAGTGGTACGGTACCCTTCTCACGCAAGTCCAAGTACCACTTGGCCTGTGTTTTATTATTTTGTATCTACAGAACCCTCCAAAACTATTTCCTTTACCAACCAACACGTTTACCTTTAAATCTTGTATATTGACCTTAGTATTTAGCACCTGTTCCAATAGCTCCCAGAGCTGATTGCCTCACGAGACGGATACGACACGCGATCGGGGGAAGCGATGTGTGGAAGCATCCGATTTCACTAAAAACCAGTTCCAAGCTAGTATGCAGAACAAGATGTGTTCAGGAATCTTTGGAACATTTTCTTAAGGTTGTTTGATTTATTATGGACCAAATTTGGAACACCGCAAAATTCCGTTTTTTTTTGTCCGAATTTTCTTCCGATATCTACGTTGTGCTGGAAGCTATTGCTAGATTAAACGTATAATTAAATTGCTATACGTTGGTTGAGTTAGGTTTGATTTGTAAGCGATACCAAAAAATAAAGTATTTTATCACAACATTGCATTCGATATTATGAAAATTCGGAATTTTGTTCAAATCGTAAATTTACTACTCTTCGGTATTATGTAATGTAAAGCCCTATATTGATTTATTGCCCAATTAAAACACATGAAAAAAACTTTCTATTGTTTTCAGTCTTACAGCGACTTCTTCAAGGCTCTCCTCTTCAACGCGCGCGTGATAGTCCAGATCTTCTTCGTGATGGGGGGTTTCCTCATGGCCTACAAGATGCTGGTGTACGCTGAGACGCACCCGTTCTCCCTGAAGACTGTGCCAATGGCGTTAATCAACAGATGGATCAGGTGGGTTTGAAGTAGCAAAGCTTTCTCCTACTCTAAGGTTACCGACGGTTTCTGGCGTAGGACACTGGGTAGACCGGAGTTTTCCGGAGAATCAGCCTTAAGCAATTAGTATACACACAGGCCTCCTTATCAATCCACCCCTAAATAACGTGCTGGTAACATCTCATCTCTCTCTGTCTTTATTTAAGAGCCAAGGTCTTGTCGGTAGAGTAGTCGCCAACCGATCCGGTTATCTGTCAACTGCTTAACTTTCTGGTACTACACGACCTTGACCTTCTCTTTTATTTGCCTAAAATTTCTCCTTGGTCTTCTTCCTTCTTCTTTCTTTCTTTCTATGATGATTTTAAGGAAAAGGTCGTGTCCTAGCAAGTGTCCTCTTGTTTTATTCTGTTCAGCATTCTTTCATCTCTTATTTAGAAAAGTAATCCACCACTTGATATTTGGGATTTCAGATCTAATGTCTGTATCAACCACGATTTTTTTTGTAAGTAAAGTGGAAAGAAGAAGAAGAAGTGGTCTCTGCCTACCCCTCTGGGAAACAGGCGTGATTTAATGTATGTATGTATGTATGTATAAAGACAGATTATTTAATAAAGTCTTAAATTCCAGGTTAATGCCAGCAGTGCTGGTGGTCATGGGTCTGGCGATGACCTGGGTCCCACACTTGGGCTCCGGGCCGATGTGGGATGCCGTGGTGAAGCGCGAGCGTGACATCTGCCGCAACAACTGGTGGCAGCTCGTCATTCTGATGCCCAATCTGTTCCCCTTCGAGAACCTGTGTCTGCCGCAAGCGTGGTGAGTTGGAAAAAAGACTAGCCTTAGTAGTTTATTCATCGTGAATCCCTCAGGATCGGTCCCGACCAACTAGGCTAAACGTTTCGATATGTCCGCAGGTACCTCGGCACTGACACCCAGCTGTTCCTGGTGACCCTGGTGATGCTGCTGGTGATCTGGCGCTGGCCGCGCTCCGGCGTGCCCATCCTCAGCGTCGTCATGCTCGTGTCGCTCGCCATCCCCTTCACGCAGAGCTACCTGATGAACCTTCTGCCGATCCGAGTCAGCTTGTTCCCCGAGTAAGATTAAACAGGAGGTGGAGTGTGATTTGGACTGCGGGTTTCGTACTGCCCAACTCACACATGGCCGGTTTTTATAAAGTGTGCATTTTCTTTAGTGTTTGCACTATAGCTAATCACACTTGTGGGAGGACCTTGTGTAGGGTCCGTCCGGGTTAGTACCACCATCTTATCTATTAACCTACCGCCAAGCAGCAGTGTTTGCATTGTTGTGTTCCGGTTTGGGGATAAGACAGCCGGTGAAATGACTAGCATAGAGGCATTCCATCTTAGTCCTCAGAGTTGGCAACGCATTTGCAGTCTTAGGATTGCGGTCTTGTGAATGCGAATGTCTATGGGTCACACTTTCCACTTACCATCAGGTGGCCTGTGTGCTCGTTTGCCTTCCTACGACATAAAAAAAAAATACTTGGTGTGACTTGATAATGCTGTTTTTACGATACAAACGTTGAATAATATTTCTTGTAGTCCCCATTATCCTCCTTTTTATTTTATTTATTTGTTAAGTAATCCGCTGCCACAGATTTCTAAAAACAAAAACAACTGAGTATCTATTACGGTTCAAAAACTAAAAATCCCTAAAGTTAGGACGGGTGTACAACGAAGGCTTAAAAAAAGAAAGAAAGAAAAGCCTTAAAAAAAACGTATTTTATCGTATTATACATATTGGATGACAATCGGTAAGCCAGCTATCGGTTAAAAGCAGAATACATTTTATTCGTGACATACAACAATGAACTTAGAAACACACAAGAAGAATTTAGTCACGAAATGGTCCCAACTCTCCTTAAAAGTAGTAATAGGATCCCGTTCGCTATCCTTCGGTTACAGAACCTGGACTAATTTTGTCCCTTATCCTCAGATCCATCCGAGACATATTCGGGTACAATGACACCTTCTACCACGCGTACGTCTCGGCGCAGGGCAACTGGGCCGGCTACCACCTCGGCGTGCTGACCGCCTACTTCTACCACAAGGCGCAGACCGAGAAGTGGAACCTTCGCGAGTCTATGGTAAGCATCAGTCATCATCATGGTTTCAGAACAGAAGCTATTGGGTTGACCAAAAAAAAACACGCTTATTATTAAAAAGACAACTTGCACTTTTTATGTCAAGTAGCTTCAATGTTCTGTACCGAACGAAAATTCATGTTAAGTACACCACGAAATAAAGCATTTTATTCCCCAAAAAAAAAACAAGTTGTAGACTGAAACCTCATTTCGTCAAACTACCCTTTACAAGAGTTTTTTTTTTTAATATACTATTTTAGTAAACCTAGGCTGTTTTGTCCACCATGCATTGTAATGACGAATATTTTGCAACGTTGTGCCCGTTATGTAATTTGCTTTTAAAACCTAAAAGGTCAAACAAATAAATGTCATCCTCTAAAATACGCATAACTTATCGATAAAGTATAATTTCAAACATCTGACAACTGTATTTGGATCAGTAAGCTCAGTTAACCTTTCCTAGAAATGTTTTTTTTTTATATTCTATTTTAGGAAACCTAGGCTGTTTAGCCACCATGCATAGTAATGACGAATATTGTTGTGCCCGTTATGTACATACATACATTAAATCACGCCTGTTTCCCAGAGGAGTAGGTAGAGACCACTTCTTTCCACTTGCTACGATCCTGACAAATTTCCTTCGCTTCGTCAACATTCATACATCGAGTCATGCACGCACGTCGGTTTCGGGTACTTAAGATTCGGCCCTTTTCCAGTATTTCTCCGATTTGATTCGAAAAAGTACGCCTAGGGCGGCCCCTTCCGGCCCTTCCACACACTTTCGATCTGTATATCTCTTTCGTCAATCTTCCCTCATCCATCCTTTCCAAATGACCGAACCGTTATGTAATTTGCTTTTAAAACCTAAAAGGTCAAACAAATAAAGGTCATCCTCTAAAATACGAATAACTTATCGATAAAGTTTAATTTCAAACATCTGACAACTGTATTTGGATCAGTAAGCTCAGTAAACCTTTCCAAGAAATGTTTTTTTTTTAAATATGAATGATTCTATTCATTGCTAGAATATTACTCGTGGGATATGAGGCACTTGGGACGGGAACGCGGTTGATCAATGCCGTATTTTACGAAACTTTTTGGGTATTTCTTTAAAACAAGTGGTAAAAAAGGAAATAAAGATACTCGTAGGTACATGCGAAAGAAACTCTAAACCGGACAAATAAAAAAACCTACCAGAAATTAAATAACTCTTCTATACTTATGAAAATAACATACCTACATATTTTGTAATATCTACTAGGGTGTTAATTATAACCTCAAATGTTGATGTTTCGTTCCACAACACAAATTTTCTAGAGTCGGTTTAATTTCCAGGCTATTAAATCTACAATCACATCCTTCGATGAAACTATGTAGTTAACATTTCACACTTAATTGTATTGGCTTTAGCGCCGTTGTATTAAAGGAACTGTGCCAATTTGCGATCTTGAGACCTCCTTTTGTCTGAGATCTCATTTCGAGGTGCTCGAGATTCCGCGGAGATTTGGAATTGTCAAGTTTAAAATATAAAGTATAAGGAACAGAAGAGCAGTTTTGCGTTGCAAGTGATTTGGTTGTTAAGTAGAATACTGGCTGGCTTATTAGAAATAAGATGGCAATTGTATTACTTATCATTTATCATGGTTTTAATATTACAGAATAAATAAGGCACAAATTACATCATCACCTATTGAAAGATTAAGAAAATAATCTTCAATCTTACGCAGCGCAAATTAGACTCGCATTTTTTTTACAGAAGTTGATTCGTGTCTTACTTTTACTTCAGTTAAACAAGACTCACAATTTCACTGTCTTTTTCTAACTTGAAAGTTTTCTGCGCATCAACTTCACGGCTGTACCACAAGGCACACTTATTGGACCATGACTCTTTCTTCCCTACAGCTCATGCGGCTAATGTGCCTGGTATCCATCCCAGTCGGCTTCGGGTCCGTGCTGATGGGATGGGACCTCCACCACCGCGACGCGTCGGCCTTTGAGGCTGCCGTCTTCAACGCGCTCAATCAGAACTTCTTCGCGCTATGCATCTGCATCTTCGTTATTGGCTGCTTCTATAAATGCAACAGTAAGTGTTTCTTTATCATTATGAAGCTCTTTAGTTCTTTTATCAGAGCCACTTCCAATGCTAACCTTTTTGAGACTACAGCTCGTAACAAATGAAGAATAACGATCTTGAATTTCTCTACAACAAAAGTCACTACATTAAAGGTACCTCAAAAGTAAATGTTTCAGTGTCTTATTAAAAAAATTCAACTAACAAGCATGCTACCCTCTCTTACTTATATTTAAGACAAAAATGTATTCTCAGTAAGTGATTTTGTAAATCTTTTGAGAAATAAAATATCTTAAACCATAAACCATAACTGATCTTGGTTGAGCCGCCTGTCTCAAGACCCGTCCAAAATGACAAGTATCCATGACTTGACGTCAGCTCAGCGGCAATCACATTGAATTGTCCGCCGCATGTTGCACACGGCGACCGCAACGGTGTAAAGAGCACGGTAGTCGGCCGCATTCGGTGAGCGACAACTGCAACCGCTTATTAGGTGACCGCAGTAGGCGAACAGACTAAAGGTACGCCCACACCAATGCTTAAAAAACGGTGACGGTACGGAATCGCAGTGACGCATCGTATGCGTACCGTTTTTATCGCATGGCCTCGACACCGCTGCTCAAAATACGGTGTCGTTGCGTAAACAAAAGACGGGGTCATAGTAACAACATGGCACCGTTTTTGACGCACCGTTAAGCAGCGGTGCGGAGGGCATGCGATAAAAACGGTACGCATACGATGCGTCACTGAGATTCCGTACCGTCACCGTTTTTTAAGCATTGGTGTAGGCGTACCTTAAGGCCTGAGGCTTGATTCACAGTTCATACACTTTGTAAGTGGCAAGTATCAAATGTATGAACTTCACATTGGCACTTCACAAAGTGTAAATCTATCATAATGTGAAATGACATTCGTTGGCCGAAGTATGTAATTTGAAACAGGTTCGGCGACTACATTAGGTGAACGAAGTAATGTAATTTTAAGTATCAACTTTTTTTTTTATCAGCGGACAATCTCACCCAAATTGACCTAGCCCCTAAGCTCTAGGCTTGTACTATGGGAGGCAACGATTAACTTACTTATATAAATAAATACATACTACTTAAATACATAGAAAACACCCAAGACTCAGGAACAAATACTCGCGCTCATCACCAGAGACCGCACAAATTTGCGACATTGTTAGCAATAGTGTGGACATGACTTCAAAATTAATTAAATTATTATTCAGTTAATTAATTTCTTACTTGACATATATTTCATTGCTAGTCTGTAAGTACAAAGTACAACCACCTCAACCCGTAATTACACGATGGGGTACTTGGATCCAAGCGGCATGCTACTACAATGATAATTTTGCAGCAGTAAAGAGAGTTATAGAAACATTTCCCAATCGTGATAGTGTATATGTCCGCAAATGTAAGCAGATTATGCAGTCGGATGATGTCGTTAACAATTTACGCTTCATTTCACAACATTTTCAATACATTTTGGCTGTAATAAATAACTTACAGTCTTCTTCAAATACTGTCGAACATACTTTAAGTAAAATAACAACTATACTAAACAATCTGGACAGTATACCAGGAGCAGTAGGTAACCGTTTGCAAGCTAAAATAAAAGCCGTACTTAACAGAAATCCCGATTTTGAGGTTATTGCCCAGAACTTACAACAGAAAGTAAACTCTGAATTATGCTGGAATGATAATATTCCTATAAAACTACTTAAATTTGCCCCATTAACATCAGTGGATTGCGAGCGGAGTTTCTCAGCACTTAAGTATGTTTTCGATGTAAAAAGAAATAGACTGACAGCAGAAAATTTGGAAAAAATACTGACCATTTTTTTTTATAAACCTATACTTTAACAAACTTTTGTATTTATTGACTAGGAATCAAATTATATGTCAAGTAAGAAATTAATTAACTGAATAATATTTTAATTAATTTTGAAGTCATGTCCACACTATTGCGAACAATGTCGCAAATTTGTGCGGTCTCTGCTCATCACACAAATATTTGCGCGTACCGGGGATCGAACCCGGGACCGCTAGTTTCGTAGGCAGGGTCACCACCGACTAGGCTGTCGAGTCGTCAAACTTTACGACGGACTTGTGTCTCGCTATCCAATGCTTTTACGAGTGAGGATGAAGTCTTTAAGTTTATATTCAACAAATACATCATCAACTGAATGCAAGTTTCTTTGAAGCTGAGCCATCATGTCATGTCAGCCGAAAGGCCCGAAAGACGTCCACTGCTGGACACAGGCCTCCCCCAAAGAAGCTGAAGCTGAGTAGAAATTGTCTAATATTTGTTTTTTTTACAGAGCTGTACGTAGGGGCGGTGGAATGGGGACCTCTGCAGCCACTCGGACGAATGTCCTACTGCGCTATGTTGCTGCACGCGACTGTCCTGCGCACGTATGGCGGGCAGCTGAGACGCTCCTTCTACGCTACCGACTACACCGCTGTAAGTAACGTTATTACGAGGTAGCTTGTGACTTCTTTCAGAGCTGATATCTCTGCCGGTTGAAGCAGACTCGGCTCGGATCAGCTCAAAGTGAGACGTTGAAAAGTGAGCTTTGATCGGTGCTAGTACGATACATTTTATAAAGTTAAAATTAAAACAATAATAGGTCTATTTCCCACTTGTTCCATTGACAGTTCTATTGATGGAACTAGTGGGATTTTTATTCCTATGCTATGCTTTAGGAAAAACTAGGTAGGTTTGTACGTTTCCGTTTGTTTTTTTTTTCTTTAAAATATTTTCTTTGAAAGGAAATCGTGCAGATCTATTTTTTCATAATGTCTACAACAAATTCTAAATTGCAAGAATCGGACTAGTAGTTCCAAGTCGACGTAGCATAGATTTTCCTTCAATCAAAATTCAAATCGTTGATTATTCTTTTTTTTACAGATCATGTTATATGGAGGCATCGTAGTATCCACATACATGTGGTCCTTGCCGCTCTATCTCTTCGTGGAGGCTCCAGCTTGCGCCCTGCAGAAACTGTTCCTGGGCCCTAAACGAAGACCGAAAAAGGAGATAGAAGCTAACAACAATGGAAACCAAGTGAAACCTGGCATCTCTACTGTGTCTGTGTCCACTGTGTCTACCCATATTTAAGGCTGAGTAATTACAGAGATAATTAAGTTTGTACAGTAGGCCTGCTTCTGATTTAGGAACCTGTTGTTGAAATATAATCTGTAATTACATAATTCGATAATTCTATTACGATTGTTAAAAAAGAAGCCACCGTCTACATTGAAATCGTTATTCGTATGGTAATTCTGTGGCAGTTTTATATTCAAATTAAAGTGCTGGTAGTGAAAAAAACTAGGTTAACTCGGTGACAGATGAAACCTCCATAATATTTTAATGGCAACCACCATATTAATCAGCAGTTTTTTAGAAAACTTGTAACATACTGCCAAGTTCAATACAAATAGGTAGCGTAATTTTTTGGCGAAAGGTGATAGATTGAAGTACATTTTGCTCAACTCATATGACCAATTTCGTTCCGTTTTTTTTTATCCCTTTAGCAAAGCAAGGCCCAAAAGGAGGGTTATGTGTATGCCCTGTGTGTATGTCCTATCCTATGTGTATGTCCGACTCTATGTCCCCTCGTAAATACTAATCGGCGAAACCGATTTTAATAAATTATGCATGGTTAGATTCATCTTAACCACTACAGTGTTATTTATTAAAATTATTTAAATGTGAAATTGGCGAAATAATGAATATATCCATGATAAGTAACATTACTTTGACGACATCATCCAAACAGGACTTGGGTTTTTTTTAAGCTTGCTTTTCGTTGGACTTGTTACCAAACTGGCTACACTATTAAATGCCCTAACTTTACTTTGGCTCTTTTCATATAACACGCTTAAAAATTCATCACGTGTCACGTGTTATTGGTACCTATTTGTACGCTGCATTTCAGAAGAAAAAGGCAGTAACTATTAAGATTATACCTTGGACGGTAGTATGGTGATGCTAAGTGTCGGTTGTGGTGTGGAGTGCTTACATTTAAAAATAGAAATATATTTTGCATTGTCATCCACCACTTAGAAGTAACTCAAAATACATATATCTGGTATACACTTAATAAGTATAAACATAAAGAAAGACAATTCAGTAACCACAATTTGCACAAATAGGCTGAATTGTCAACAATTTTTTGAAGTTGTAATTCTGTAGCTCTGCATACCCCACTCTGGGATTACAGGCGTGAAGGTATGTATGTATGTATGTATAATAAATAATAAATAAATAAATAAATAAATATCAGGGGACAATGTCACACCAATTGACCTAGTCCCAATTTAAGCTCTAGGCTTGTATTATGGGTACTAGACAACGATATAAATACTTATATAGAGAAATATATACTTAAATACATAGTAAACATCCATGACTCAGGAACAAATATTCGCGCTCATCACAAGTATAAAGAAAGAAACTCTCTTTACTTATAAGTATAATGTATTTTATTGCTCAATGTATTGTAAGAATTCATTTATTCTGTGATTTAAAAATGTCAGAAGCCCTAGCCAAGATGCATATTCTACTGACGTTTTTCTTTTCTATCACTCAAAATATATCGTCGGTGATATTGCAAAACCGCGTACCTAACAAATTTATAATAGAGTAAAGTAAACCTTACTATCTTATTAAAAAGGTGCATTTTGCTCCTTATTTAAAATGTTACTTACGCGGTTTTGCAGTTTCACCGACGATATGAGATTACATTCTCGTGCGTTGCAATGAACCACGTGGTCAACGGTCATCTCATACATTTTGAGTGATAGAAACGAAACACGTTAGAAGCCTGCATCTTGGCTACGGCAAAAGGTTCCTTTACAAAATACTAGATGATCAAAACCTTATTAAATCTGTTCAACCCTTAAAAAAGACTGTGTAAAGGTTGCCAGTATAAAAAATCTACAACATTTTATTGAAAGGGTAACCAGTTTTTGATGCTAATATTTTGTTTGGAACTTAACGCAAAAACCAGCTTGTAAGTAATCTTAAATAAATAGTAAATCAACGGATCATTTATTGTAAACTTAGTTGTAATTTTGTACATATTTTTAAATAAATAAAACTTTTTAAAAGTTATTATGGTTTTACTTAGTTCATGAAAAGTATCACCTAATTTGTTTATGTATTATTTTAACGTTTTACCCTTCACACCGGAAAACAAAAGTGAGATCACTGGGCTACTTTTAAAGGCAATGGTAGGGATCCGGATGGACCAGCAAATAATACTAACCAAATTGTATGGTATATAATTTTTTTGCCATATTACTTAGCTTCATTACAGTGTTTTCAAAGCACAAAAACCGGCTTCACATCTCAATTTTAAACACATTAACGCAACTGTGTATGTCAGATTGACTTTGGACCTAACGTAGGTCACAAATTTAAGTCTACTGTATAAGACGACAAAATTAAAGTGGGTTACCTAGTTAAATTTTCTCAAGAAGCTCGACTCATGTTGAAGTAAACTGCATTAACTGGAATGCTCTTACCCATGTTCCGCAGAATATTGTTCGCGGTTAACCTCCATCGTTTCAACCAAAAAACGCGGGAAGAGTGGTAGTAAAATGAAAAGAACCTTTATTTTTTAAACCAGCTTTCGCCCGCAACTCCGTCCGCGTAGAAGTCCTTTATCGCTGCTCCCTCGGGAACTGGAAATATTTCCGGGATAAAAAGTATCCTATGTCCTATTCCAGGATCTAACCGATATATGGGCAAAGTTTCATCTCGATCCGTTCAGTGGTTTAAGCGTGAAAGACGGACAAACATACACACTTTCACATTTATAATATAACTAGCTGACCTGGCAAACGTTGTTTTACCATGTATGTAAAATTTAGGGGTGGACCACCCTTAACATTTAGGGGGATGAAAAATAGATAGTAGCCGATTCTCAGATCTACTTAATATGCATATAAAATTTCATAAGAATCGGTCAAGCCGTTTCGGAGGAGTACGGTAACTAACATTGTGACATGGAAATTTTATATATTAGAGATATTAAGTATGGATATTAGTATGGATTAAGCCATTGGCTTACGGTGTTCTATTTTTAAATAAAGGGGTTTTTTAATTTAATTTTAATAAGGGGGTTAAATTATGATAGAATTATTCAAAATAAACATATTTTGTATAAAGTAATACTCTGAAGTGCATCGGAGCCGAGATATTTCAATATTCATACCTGGGTGTTCTTTTAGTATCAAAAACTGAATACTTTAATCTTTTATATCTCCGCTGCGATATTATTAAATGCCATAAATTATATACAAATATGTGTATTTAGAGGTACTCTAAATAACTATGTTAAAATAATCCGTGGCCGCTGAAAAAAATAATACAATTTTGTTCATACAAACATACCCAATGCCCTTTGATTTAAAAACATATAATACAGGTGCGTTCCATTTTTAAATTTCGAGCATCTCAAAACTTTTTGAGTGACCTACCTACGTATTCAGAATTTACCCAAATATGACAGTCGTTTATGAATCGCCTTCTCGAATATCTTTGAAATAAAAGGTATAAATCTGAGAAATTGGCCTACGATTTTTTAATAGCTATTACTACAATTTTAAGGTTCTGTGGTCAACAAAGAATTTGAATATTATGTTCGGGTGCCTCGGTTCGTAAGTATCTATGATACTAATCGTAAACTTTATTTATAAACTTGCATAAAACGCTACATGCCGTTATCTACCTCATAAACGAAATATTGCAATCTCAAAAAGGTTTAAATAATACTAAATATTTACTAAAAGGTAAAAACAAAACAACGGCTAGGTAATAATACTATTTAATCTTAACAAAGCACTAGAAGTGCGCGGTCAGTCGGTCGATCTCGAACAAATCCGACATTATCTCCTCCACTTTGGTGCCGATTTTCTTTGCAATCTGAAACAAGTAGCATAAAAAAGTTTGTCACAATCTTAGATTCAAAATGGATTACTTTTATCCTGGAATTTTGATAGCGTTAGTAAAAACGGTAAATGAGTTAACCCTTGTTTAAAAAGCTAAATTGCAGGGATGACAATACATTCTCGCTTTTCTTACTAAGCTTTCTTCGCTATGTTACTTCTGACACTATGTTATTTAGCAAAAAATAATCCTTATGGTGAACCCTTTCGATCGGTATGATAAAGCTCCAGGGTAATTATTATTCTCGTGTAACGTGTCCGATTCTCGGTTCAACCAGGTAATTATTTAAATATCTATGAACGCAGTTTAAATTGTTTTTTAAATTCAAATAATATCTTCTTTCAGTAAAATGTTCCATCTACAATATTCAAGGTGCTTTCCTTCTATGTGGCCGTAGGACGCCTGTATACAAGACATTCAAAGGGAGAGAAACGTTATAGCATTTTTCTCAAAAATGACCGGAAAAGTGGACATTACTAACTCCATACCGAGACGCGAAGTACATAGTTTACAGACAGTTCCCAAATTAAAAAATAATACATTGCGTGCTCGCTACACAAGCCCGCAATGTTGCTTACAAATTTCATTGTTATCTAGTTTGTAACTTTAAAAAAAGTGAAAACGGCCATAATAAAATGAGGGCACAAGTCTTATACATCCATATTTTATTCGAAACGTAACTTTTTTATCTGTGTCTGGAATAGCTTGAATTTTTTTTTCTAAAAAAGCTTGCGTTTCTTCTTGTCATTAACATAAAGGCGGTAAAGAGTAATAGTTTTTTCATGTGATGATTTTGTTTGTTTGCAATTTTTTTCTTGCGATTTTTGAGAAAAGCACTATATATGCCTCTTCAGGAACGGCAATTGCCTGCTTCACTGCCTAGGCAATAATGTACTATTGTATGGAATTTTTTATCTTCACAACCCTCTTAAGAGTACGGCGGGCTTCTACACTTACGTCGAGCTTGTCCGCGGTGGGCATGGCCGGGAACAGCGCCACCAGGTCGCCGTCCAGCACGCCGCGCGCCGCGCCGCCGCCCACCAGCCGCCGCGGGGACTTGTAGGCCCTGCGCGGGACACGAGGGGGTTACATGTCTACAGAGCCATCGCGACTAATCTATCTATATAGACCCTATTGTTGGTGGCATCCGTGACACCAAGAGAGATCAACTAAAAGCCTGACCACCTGCGGCTATATTTTACCATAATACAGACCTTTCTGCAACAAGATTGACTATGCTAGTCAAATGCGAGCACACGATCGGAGTTGAACGCAGTCACCATGTTGAAACCGGCCGGGAGTAATGAGGATGATGATTCTTAGTGGCATAGAGGCGTGTAGATATTGTTGTCTTGGGAAGATACTATCAGCCCATTGGAACCCTGACCCACCATAGAACGATGTCACAGTGACATTGTAATAGTAGTTTATGAAATTGTTGCATAAAGAGGGGTATTAAAACACGAGTGTGTGTTTAAGAACCGAGCCGCTAGGCGAGGTTTTTAATAGTATCACGAGTGTTTTAATACCTAGTTATGAGCAGTTTCATACGCTACTTTATCTACTCTCATACATTGCGATTCAACCTACTAAATAAAAGATCAAAGTTAATAAAGTAACTACAGCAAAACGTATTCAATGAACGGCGCCAAAACCTTGCACATCACCGCGCATGCGTTAAAGCGGGCGCTGTCACAGACAAGTAAAAATTAGAATGAAAACTTTTTGTAATGCTGTAAAAATGACGCGACCCGCATGTGCATTCCATTATAAAAAAAATGATATGGAACCTCGTTGGTGACATTAATTTTTTGGATTAACTTGTATCGTAATGGTAAAAAAATTACTTTATAACAATATTTTGTTAGAGAAATAATGTTAAAAAGTGTTTTTTTTATTTATTTCGGTATTGTGTCTATAAAGTATGCCAATATAAATTCGTTTTGAAGTTTATAATTCGAACTTTACGATATGAGAGTAGATCCAACATTTTGCTTAACGTCTTACTACTTGAATCATAACGTCATTGTGACACAATTCTATAGTGGGTCAGGGTTCCATTGGGCTGATAGTACATATTGTAATGAATAATATATTTACGACTTGTGTATAAAAAACCGGTACTAAGGCACAGCTTACAAGGAAAGGTACCCAACTGTCCGGCTCCGATTTGATTTATATTTATATATTATGTTATAGAGTAGTCTAAAATAACGAACACGTATTTTTTTAGCTGCCCAAACTAAAGCTATTCGGAGAAATTGTCCTCCAAAGTACTAAAAAGTGACCAAAACCTTTAAGTTTTGTAGAGAGTTTTGTTAATGCAAATTGCTAGTTAATCATTACTGGGTTAATTATATGTTAGAGAACATGAAAAAATAATGGACCCGTGTTTTTTTAATTTTAGCTCAAACTTATGTTTTACAAAAAATAAAATGAAGTGAGTGAAACCATGAGAAGTATGAAACTTTGAAGGTGTTTTTTTTGTATGCCTGTAAAACGGAGCAGTAGCTTGTATGCGCGATACTGTCATGTGCAAGTAACTGGCACACAGTGACATTATAAATTAATTTGCATGCAATTTCATCCAGGCAGGCATGCCTGTAGTTGTCGCGTTCATTCACACGGGGCAAAAACATACGGTTTGTAGCCTACTACCCATCCTTCATGGGTGAGCCAAAGTTGAAGTAATTATTTTTAGCCCGAATGTTATTTTATTCCTAATCATCGCAACTCAGTGTTTTTTACTGAAACCGTTATAATTTCAGGATTTATAAGTATCTTACCGGTAGGTAAGGTTAGGTTAGGTTTATATTATAAAAACCCTGAAATAAAGACCGTTTCATAAAAAAACACTTTAAAAGTTGCGATGATAAGGAATAAAATTACATTCGGACAATTTTTTTTTAGGAAAGCATTATGGACCCCTCCTTCATATTGCATGCCAGTAAATCAAATTGCTTGCGATCTACTCGCTAGCCAGATGCAGGCTTGATAGTCAGTGTATACATATGGAAGTAGACGGCACGTCCACGGAGCTGTTATGCAAGTGTGCCAGCGACAGGCATGTGTACCTGAAAGCACGCGGGTTGAGTCCAGCAAGGTGGCAGCAGTAATTGTTCATGACATTCTGCAACATGAGCAGCCGTCGGTACATCTTCTCAGATAAAGGTAGGATGTAGCCTACACCACCGTCTAGAGTCGCTGTAATTAAAAAAAAAACCTTTTTTTATCTTATACTAACGAGCTTTCGCAAGTGTTCTCTCTATTAAGCCCGTTCTACGAATGAACAGTTAAACTGCACAGTTATCCTCATAAGGCCCATTGTGCAATAGGATGTAAGTACATAATCAAGGCAATTTATTTTAAACTCTGTTGCAATAAGAATAAGGTTTATTTTCCTATGTTCATTAACTGAAAATGTCATTTTCGACCAATCGCAATTGAACTTTATTCCCTTGATTGTAGGTTCAAAGTCCCAGTTACAAAAAACTCCCATTTTGCAGTATGGTGGGCCTTACGAGGTTGTATCTGACAAAAACGCTATAGCTAAACTAACTGCTGTCTTGATGGGTCATACACACTCGCAAAAACAAAAGTTGTCTGCTGTGGTCAATAGTTAAAGGCTTGTGTGCATATAAGTTAGGTATGTTTTTATTTGCTAGGACTAAAGTAGACCTGACGGCGTTTATGAAGATGTGGCTTCAACAAGAAAATTAGACCTTAATAACGTTAACTTAGGGTATGTCCACAGGAAAGATGGTAACCTAAATCTGTGTATGACCGTGATAGCTCTCATTTACTTGACAGGTAATGGCGGCCGAGATAAAAACAAAACAACATACATACATACCTTCACGCCTGTAATCCCAGAGCGGGCTAGGCAGAGCTACCGAATTACAACTTCAAAAAGTTGTTGACAATTCAGTAACCACAATTTGCACAAATAGGCTAAGATGTTTACCAGCGTATCAGTGACAGGTAGCAAGACCATCGCCTAACAGTACTAGAAGCCTATATTCCCTTAGTCGCCTCTTACGACATCCACGGGAAGACATGGAGTGGCACTATTCTAACCCGGCAACCACAACTAACAAAAAAAATAACACGTCAAAGACAATTTTGGTTTTACCGAGTCGGATAGAGGCCTAGGCCTCCATTCTACTGGGTATAACAATAAAATACCTTACGCGTAACACAAGAAGGTCTGTATTGAATTGACGTTTACGTTCGTTTATCTTCGGCATTAGTCAGCACATGTCTGCGTGGACGGAGATTGCCGACGTAAATGATACACTGTTTTTTTTATTTACGATAACTTCGGCATATTACCTACTAGGTCTTACTTACATCCATAGAAACTAAGTGGCAGATTATATTTTTAAATAATACAAAAAAAACTGTTTAGAACAAAGTAATCAAAAATGTTATATTAGATATTTGTATGATGGATGAGTGCGACTATTTATTTTCTGAGTCATGGATGTTTTCTATGTATTTAAGTATATATTTCTCTTTATAAGTATTTATATCGTCTAGTTCCCATAGTACAAGCCTAGAGCTTAGTTTGGGACTAGGTCAATTGGTGTGACATTGTCCCATGATATTTATTTATTTATTTATCTTTGGTCATTCTAAAAGGGCCTTTATAGTTAACTAATAGTCAGTGTCAAATACGTGAATGTTGGCGTGACATACACACACAATTAAGAGCCTCCAAACACCAGTGTAACATACTCATTAAATTTAATAATTAAATATCTTTATAACCGTAACAGTTATCATTTGTCTGTCTTCGGGAAATTATCTTTATTTGACCTAAATAACGTTCCCTTAAAGTTATCGTAAATGAAAAAAAAAACACGGTGTATTTGTGGTTTAACTGTACAGAGGGACGGGAGGGACAGCCGACGGGAAGTGGTTTTTCTCAAACATGCTATGAAATGTTGGCATTGTGTTAGTTATTTTAGGCTTCAAAGTATCACGTTTCGGGCGGAGCAACTCGAGAGAGCTGTAAAGGAATATCATACAAAATTGAAAGCCTAGGCCGGGAAGATTTTTTTTTTTACTTTTTATGTTGACATGGCGGCTGTGTTTATGAACAGCCTAATAGCGAATTTTTTTTTCGCGCTAATGCCTATTACACACTTTTTTTTTATTTCATTGCTTATGTTTGAGAAAAGCACTATAAATACCTCGCCGTGAAAAGGGGTTGCCAGCCTCGTAACTATCCTCCTCCGTCTATATAACTCGGCCGGCAACCCCCTACTTCCCGGCCTCTGTCGTAATAAATCATAAATAATAAATCATAAATCATTTATTTGTTTGTCCAGCATAGGTTTATACATAGATCTTTAATACAGTTATGTCCCTTTATGTGGTACCTCTCGGCATACAAACATGCTGTGCAGCGCGCTTAAACTAAAATTACGTAAACATATTCATTACCTAACATTCAATTCTATTACAACATATTTTTATCTTCCCTCCAAAAATTCTTGGATGGAGTAGTAGGCCATTTTTGTTAAGAAAATATGAAGATGTTTCTTAAATATTTTTGTATTTTCGATTTCTCTTATGTTTCTTGGTAACCTATTGAAAATTTTAGAAGACATGCCAAGAACACTCTTACTGAGTAAAGCGGTGTGAGATGGTATTGGTTTTACTTTATGCTGGAGTCGAACACTGAAAGGTTTTAAATAAGTTCCCGTTAGCATGAACAAAATTAGATACTTCGTGGATGTAAAGGCATGGAAGGGTTAGCAGTTTATATTGTTTAAAGTGCATCCTACAAGAGTCAGTCGATCGCAAACCGCATATTGATCTGATACACTTTTTTTGTGCTCTAAATGCCATTTCACGATCCGTCGAGTTCCCCCAGAATATGATTCCATATCTTAAGGTTGACGTTACGTAAGCTTGATAGGCTGTTAATAGTGTTGATTGGTTTACTTTGTTTTTTAAATTGTAAAGCGCATACGAAAACCGATTTAGCTTTTTACATAAATTATTAATGTGATTTTTCCATGTCAATTTACTGTCTACATTTAGCCCTAAAAATTTAGTAATGTCCGTTTGACTTATTGTATTTCCCTTATAAGCTATATTTAGGTTACCTAATAAATTTGATCTTTGTTTAAATGACATGATTTTTGTTTTATCTAAGTTAATTTTTAAGTTGTTTTTTGTCAGCCAGTCTACTATTATTTCCAGAGTTTGATTAATTTCAGATTCATATGTGTCTAGGTTAAGCCCAGTAAATATCACAGTGCTATCATCAGCAAAAAGAATCATTGATTGCTTAATGGCATAAGGCAAGTCATTTATGTAAATGAGGAATAACAGGGGGCCTAAAACACTGCCCTGCGGGACACCGTAGCGAACTTCTCTCATATCGGATGAGTGCGTCATCTCAGTTTTTGTTTTAAGACATAATTTATTTATATGGGTCATTTGTTTCCTATTGCTAAGGTAGGATTTAATTAAATTATATGCATTACCTCGAACTCCGTATGCATCTAGTTTCTTTAAAAGGATGTTATGATCTACAAAGTCGAATGCTTTAGACATGTCCATATAAAGCGCTGATACTGGGACTCTTTTATCCACCTGCGTAATAATCGTTCGCATCAGATTAAATATAGCCACATTGATTGATTTATTTTTCCTGAACCCATTTTGTTCTTTGACAAAGAGATTATATTTTTCAAAATAATTATATAGATTATCGTATATGACCCTTTCTATAATCTTGGAAAATACAGGGATCAGAGCTACAGGTCTGTAATTGCTCATGTTATCTTTATCCTCTCTTTTGTAAAGGGGTTTTACGATGGCAATTTTCAGTCTGTCTGGTTAAACACCATTTTCGATGCATACATTTACAATATTACTTATTATTGGGGCAACAATATGAGACACTCTTTTTGTTACTTTCGTGCTTATATCATCATAACCAGTGCTATTGGTATTCCGTAATTGGTTAATTATACGTTGAATATTATCAGAACTAGTAGGGTACATAAACAAAGAATTACGAGGGTCATGCCAAAAGAAATTAGATATTCAAAAACTACAAAGTTTATTCTTTATTATTGCTATCTATTTTCTCGAAGTATTCACCGTGAGCACGTATACACTTTTTCATTCGGCTAAACCACTTGGAAAATGTCAATGACCATTCTTCTTTGGGTACCTCAGAAACTTCATAATTATAGGCAGCCAGGGCATCTTCTTTGGTTTCAAATCGCCTTCCTTTTAATTTTTCTTTAATTTTCGGAAACAGGTAAAAGTCACAGGGTGCCAGGTCAGGAGAATATGGTGGGTGAGGGAGTATAGTGATATTTTTCGAACTAAAATAGTCGAGTGTTCGGGCAGAAGTGTGCGGGGCGGCATTGTCGTGGTGCCAGAGCAGGTGCTGGGTTCCTGACTTTGGCCGCTTGTCACACCAAGCTGACAACACTTGTGGAGCACAAACTGTCACATACCATTCTGGGTTGACAGTTCTTTGATCCTCTAGCACCACAGTCGCAATATGCCCTGTCTTGCAGAAAAATGAGGCAACCATTTGTTTCTGTGTGCTTCGTGCTCGGCGACATTTTGTTGGAGTCGGTTCATCTTCGAAGCACCATACCGTTGACTGCCGCTTTGTTTCAGGATCGTAGTTATACAGCCATGTTTCGTCACCTGTCAGTATATCATACACAGTTTTCTTCTCGCCAGCGTCGAATTTATTTATCATAAATTTACACCAATCCACGCGGCGTTCTTTCTGCAAATCGTTGAGTTTATGCGGCACCCATCTCGAACAACGCTTATGGAGGGACAGTTGTCCATGAATTATGGTTTGCAGTGCTGCTGATCCAATGCCTAGATCTCGTTCAAGCTCTACGTATGTAATTCGTCGGTTCTCACGGATATTTTTTTCCACGGCTTGCACATTTTCTTGAATAACTGCGGTTGGCGGTCGCCCCGACTTCGCCTCATCTTCAAAGCTCTCCCGCCCTCTTTTGAATTCAGCAAACCAGTTAAAAACAGTTGCACGAGAACAAGCAGACTCACCAAAAGTCGTGGTTAAAAGTTCAAAACATTCTTGGGGCTTTAAACCTTTTTTAAAGTCATAGTAAATCATAACACGAAAATCTCGTCGACTAAGTTCCATTGTAACCGCAAATTCCCGTCAGATTCAATCAGAAAAAAAATATTTAAAAAATAATTACGCAGATTTCCGGAGTATTCCATTTTTAAATTTATAGCTATATAATCAGCCTTCACTATGGTGTATAACTGGCCAGTATCAAACAAATGAGCATGGAGTATCTAATTTCTTTTGGCATGACCCTCGTAATTGAATTGCAAGTCAAAGTAGTTTTTTTTCTAAAATTAATGTTCATAAAATTTGAATTATTAAAATTTGAATTATTTGCGTCAGAACTACGAGGGTGCATTGAAAAGTTCTGAGCCTAAGGTTGAATATAATAAAAAAAAAACAAATAAATACTGGCAGGTCAGTGCCATATTTAGTCGCCATTATGCACTATCTTTTGTTTTTTTCCTGTCACAATTTTGCATTTTATGCTCGAACTGCTACATAAGGTCACTGATTTTTCAAGTAATGGATAAAATTGAGCATCGTTCTGTCATAAAATAATTGCAAAAAAAGGGGTTAACACCAAAACAAATATTTGAAGATATGAATCAAACATAAGGGCAATCTGCTCCATCGTATGCTACCATAAAAAGATGGGTAGCTGGTTTCAAACGTGGCCGGGAGACTGTTCAAGACGAGCCTAGGAGTGGGCGGCCGTTGACGGCTACTACGGACGAAAATGTCAATAATATATTAGATGCGATAATAAAGGATAGGCGATTGAAGATTGTGGAGATAGCGGAAGCAATGGGTATTTCTTATGAGCGGGCACAGAACATCATCACCGATGTTCTTGGATTTTCTAAGGTGTCAACCAGGTGGGTGCCTAGACTGCTTTCAGTCGAGAACAAACGAGTACGTGTTACAATTTCCCAAGATTGTTTATGTATGTTTCAACGTGACTCCGACGCTTTTTTCAATCGTTTTATAACTATGGACGAGACATGGGTCCACCACAGTACACCAGAATCGAAAGAACAATCCAGGCAATGGAAAAGACCAGGTTCACCACCACCCAAAAAAGCCAAGGTCATTTTGTCAGCTAATAAGGTAATGGCCTCAGTTTTCTGGGATTGCAGGGGGGTTATCATGAATATCATGATAGACTATCTCGAAAAGGGCAAAGCAATAAATTCGGACTACTATTGTGCTCTTTTACGTCGTCTGCGTGAGGAAATTAAAATAAAGAGACCTGGAATGCTGTCGAAAAAAGTACTGTTTCGCCAAGACAACGCTCGCGTTCACACTTCGGCGAAATCAATGGCACAAATATATGATTGTGGATTTGTAGTGCTGCCGCATGCCCCTAACTCGCCGGATCTAGCTCGTTCCGATTATCATCTCTTCCCAAACCTCAAAAAACACTTGGGAGGACAAATATTTTCGACTAATACGGAGGTACAAGAAGCAGTAGACTCATATTTAACGACCTCAGCGATTCTTTTTTTTTGATGGGATAATGAAGTTGGAGGCGAGGTGGACTAAGTGCATTGACCTTCATGGAGAATATGTCGAAAAATAAAATTGTTATAAAAAGTGAGCCCGTTACTTTTTTTACCAGGCTCAGAACTTTTCAATCCACCCTCGTATTAGAATAAGATTTGTTTGATTTGCTAGATGATAATAATTTGCTAGAATTAGATTTATTGACTGAATATATTTGGTCTATGTAGTGATTATTAAATTCTTGTGCGATTTTATTAGGATTAGTTATAATTTTTCCATTTGACATGATTTTGTTAATATATTCTTTCGGATAGTTCATTTTGTTGTTTTTTATTATTTTCCATGTGGCTTTTGACTTATTATCTGAATTCTTAATATAGTAATCATTTTGGGCCCTTTGTGTTTGTGAGATTACTCTTTTAAGTCGCTTGGCGTATTGCTTAAAGTATAATTTCTTATTTATATCGGGAGATAATCTGTATTCCCAAAGTAGACATCTTTTTCTTTTACAACACTTCCTAATGCCCGTTGTGATCCACTTTGGTTTACTTGAGATAAGTATTTTGGTTCTTTTAGAAGGAAAGCATAAGTCATAGATAGGCTTGGGACTTTTGGATGCTCGCTATGGTTCTAGAATCCACGGAGTCGCCATTATGTTAAAATATTTACTTAGAAGTTAAAGTCAAAGTGGATAAGTACATACAACTTGTATGTATATAATTACAAATAATAAAAAACTCTATGGCTAGTAAACAAAATCAAGTGTTTTGGTAAAATAGATGTCAGTCAGTAGTCTGTCACAACGCAAGTATCAAAGAGGATTCATAATTAAGTAAATCGTACCTATATAATGCATATTGCGTCACCTGTTAACTGTGACATGTGTGTGTAAGAACTTATAAATTTATGATAAAATTAATTGCTGTCATAATAACGTGGTTATTTCCGATCGATATAACAGCGTAAATCTAACATGTTTTATTTTTACACTGACTTTGAATTCAAAAAATAAAATCTTAACATAATGGCGACTCCGTGGATTCTAGAACCATAGCGAGCATCCAAAAGTCCCAAGCCTAGTCATAGAACAATTTGAAATTATCTGCAAATAAATTAAATGCCTCATTGGGATTAGTAGCCATGTAAATATCACTGAAACTTAAACTCTCTAAACATTCAATAAATTTTAATATATTTTCCTCACTTAGATTTCTATGGAGTTTATACCAATGCGTGAAGACACAGGTTTTTTTGACAGGACATCTTAATATTTGCGCCGTATGGTCAGAAAGAGCAAGCTCCACTACTTCAGCTTTGTTTCCCGGCATATTGTGTACAATGTTGACTATTATTATTTTGTGTTCGATGAGTTCTACCCCGCAACATTCGATTACATTTGCAATGGAGTGACTTGCAATTTCTTGAAAGTGCGATATATATGAATGTTGCGAACCAAAATGCATGAACCTCCATTTCTGTTTTTTCTACAAAATGAAGCCGCCAACTCATAGTTGTAAATGGTTAAATCTGATTCATCTCCAGATTGCATATTATGTTCTGTCACACATATCACATCAATTGGTTTTTTTGACTCTCTGAACTCTTGTAGATGTACACTTAACATGTCGGCTTTATTAATTAAACCATTAATATTTTGGTGAAGAACATAAATATTGCTATACGTTATTATATCATTATCGTCATTAGTAATACTTGATTGACTATTAGATTTACATTGTTTGCTATTTATAAAAAAATGCTATTATTATTACTGTTATAAAACGATTCATTTACACATTTTAATATACTGTTGATACATTGTGCTAGTTTATATTTCCCTCTTCGATTGAGCTGATTCCCATTGTATTTATAGTCAAACGATTCAAAATAAACACTTTGTGATTGAAGCCATACATGTGTAACATTTTTGAATGTCTTATGGAGGGCAATGTTAAAGGGTAATGGGCAATCGGGATGCATGTTTATATGTTCGTTAGGACCCAAAACAAGACAAAATAACTATTTTAGTAGCTAAATCGATGGGAATTTTTCTATGAAAAAAACCTTTCAGGAGTCATGCAATGCAAGAACGTGTTCATTTTTAAACCAATTCCATACAATATGATAATGGTTTTCCAAGAAAACCCCATACATAGGACGATCGTCGTCATAGTAAAAAATCATCAGGTTGCCAAGATCTATCAAATGAGATATGTTTCGTTTCTGTTGGTGGGTGGGGACATTTTGCCCATTGTCCTTTAGATACAAAACTATTGAAGTGGCTTGAATCTCGATGAATACTATAAGGTATATCGCAAATTACAATATTTGTATGAGTAGCACATTTAACGATGTCTTCCAACACAGTCAATATGCTGCTGATGGGGTTAACGTTGTAGTCGCTACCTCCGCACATAATCACTACGGAGTCACTTTTGGAATAATGAACAATCTTTTCTTGTATATGTTGTAGCACACGCTGCGTCGTCCCGTACTGTATTACGTCCGCAGAAAAGTCGTAATCATTCCTTCTTACTATTGATAATGGAAGCAATAGGTCCGCACCATGAAAATCTGATAGCAGGAGTAGTTTCGGTTTTACTTTATCCCGTTTTGAGTTGTCAGCCAAAAAGTCTGCGTCCTTCAATTTTTTTGTTTGGTTCTGTAGGTCCCTTAATGTTTTCGAATGTCCGACTGTGGTTAAGTCACACTTTTCCGAACATTGCTCTATCTGCTTTACGGTGTTTTGGAGTATTTTTGTTGACTGTAAAATACGCGAAAATGTTATATTTTTGCATTGTAACATGTTTGATTTACGTTTAATCTGCGTATTTCTAGCTATGGTATTTTGAATTCTAGTTTGTAGTCGCCTTATTTTTGCATTCAATTTGGATACTTCATTTTCAAGCGTTTTAATCTTGGTATTTGATTTGAGTAGGTCATTCTCCATACTTATGGTTCGTGATGTTATAGCGATCGGTGAATTTTTCTGCGAATTGTTTCTTCTCGGAGCTTCTTCATTTAAGAGTTTGCTATATAAGTATTTTTTTTTCTTTAATTCCTCTATCTCCTTATTTAACTGGTTATTGTCAGTGTTCAGTTTAGCGATCTCATTATGGGCGCTTGAAAGCTCTATAGTTAGATCTTCTATTTGACATCTTAATTGTATAGTTTGTGAGTTTTCCATTATTGACACATTAGGCAAGCTATTCGGACTGTCGTCTATTAAAGTTGAGCTCATGATATCGTCAACGTTAGATGTGCACGATAAGTTTTCAATTGACATATTTTTAACTAACCGTGTGTTTTTTCGCATTGTTACGTTATCTACAGAACTGCGTGTATTGTTCATAGTAACTTTTGCCTGTGTTTGTGCTAAACTATTTCTGTTTCTGTTTTGTGTAGTTTTACTGCACTTAATGCATTTCCAATTTGTTTTATTATCTAACGTCATCAGATCAAATTTGCCTCGAGTTACATTTGTACAAAGTATATGGTGGAGAAGGTGGCATATTGAACATTTGAGGTATTCTTTACTTTTTATATTATTTTTACATTTGCTGCATGCTAATAACTGTTGTGGTTCAGTCTTGGGGACTTGGGAGATTTCGGAGACATCCTTTTGTAATTAATTATCTCAAAATTAAACTTTATAAACTTTACAAAAAGATCACCTCGACTTGGATTTGATCCTGGACACTTGCGCGTAAGGGTATAAGGGTATAGTACCGCTCGAGCAACGTGCTCTAGTAACTATTCACGAAAAATAGTAATTAGTTGATGATTCATTTGAGTGGGCGTGTCGATGAGGCGGTTGACCTTCTCTCTTATCTTCAAATGCACGATCTGCACTGTGAAGAGTCTGCATGTGTGCGTGAGTTTTAAACCAAACTAACGTCTTTCTTATTTTTTGTTTGCTTATTTTTCTTATTAACACTCACGTTTTGATCTTTTTTATTCCACTATATTGTGTCACAATCACTAATTAACACGTATTTATATATTTTAATACAAACAAGCCGTTATTGCAGTACTTCATGAATTATTTTTCTGCAGAAATTAGACAACGATCCTTCTTGGATCAAGCGCGCACGCACACTAATGTACTATTGTTTTATACCATGAGAAGCAATACTCACTGTACATAGTGGCGTGCCTCTTGTACGCGTTGTTGGGCACGGGCCGCGCGTTGATCCGGAACATCGCGTGCACCTGCTGGCCTAGGTGGTAGTCGCATTTGCGGATCAAGCGCTGTCCTGAAACAAAAATTAACTTTTCACAACAATCTCGGACATGATGGGATCGAATGGGTGTGCCCAGGAACTACATGACCTCATCACATCCTCCAGTTTCTCCCATCGGTCGTCCTGACGCCGGGGAGGGCTTCCATCCGCACGCAGTCGAATTTCCATGTAATTTTTAATTTGCACTGCCATGGAGAGGAATGCTCTCTCTGCGTCTGTATTCCCGGAATCGTATAACTTTGGTGTTTTTAAGGCAAGAGTGAATAAGCGTGTACCACTACCACCCATGACCTCGTCGTCACTTAACATCAGGCAGAGGTCAAAGACTAATTTTCTTTCTGGAGTTCCTTGCGGCGCTTCTTCTCCGCAATGATGGTGTTGCCCTAAGCGCTAGTAGATTCACACCATAAAAGAGCGTGGCCAACTCATTGTTTTTTTTTTTTTTTTAATTCTTTAAGTCGCATAAAAACCGAACCAAGAAAAAAAAACATAAAGCTTATACTCGTTTTCTTTTCTTATGGCATCGGGAAGGCGAACGAGTACAAGTATCTTGTCTAATCTTATCAGTTATCTAACAAATGGGAACTTTTGGATACACTTCGACCCCTTTAGGATCTTTTGTGCAATTACCCTCTTACACACTCAGCTGTTCGAGAAATGGTTCATTATACCTCCGTAGCTCTCCCTTGCTTGTGGCTGGTACATGAATATGACGAAGTTGCCCTCCGCCTCCGACACGAGGAAACCAAGGTTGGCACTGTCTACCATAAACTCCATTTCGTAAATCTAAAAAAAAAATACAAAAAAAGGTTAGCAAGCAAGCTCAGCTCCTCTCCAATTAACCTTTGAGCTATTGGGAAATGATGATTGATTTATTTTGGTGATGAGCATGAGTATTTGTTTTTGAGTATTGGATGTTGTCTATGTATTTAAGTATTTATTGCTCTTTGTTAGTATTTATATCGTTGTCTAGGGTACCCATAGTAGTTTTTTAATTTTAGTGGTGGAAAAACCTTGCGCGTTGTCCGCCCAGGTCGCTACCACCATCACCTTAAACATAGCCAAGCAGCAGTCCCAGCAGCAAACGGTTCCTGGGGCAAACCAGGTGTGGCCTAACAGGACACGAGTTTTTTTTTACTTTCCAAAGAAAGAAAATAACATGTCTGTCTAGTCAGCTTAGTCACTTTTTGCAATATCGCGATTTGAAACTAACTAACCATGCAATTTTATAAATGTAAATTTCGTGTAGAGGTTTTATAAGTAAAATATTAAGCTTTATATCAATAACATTGATATGCGAACACAAAATGAGAATAAAATCTCATCTTAAAAACAAAATCACTAGACGTTCCTTCTCTTCATATCCTTCCCCCTCTTTCCCCTACCTGTGCAGGTCGTAGATCGCGCGACACAAGACTCAGCGTGCGGTGTTGCGCCTGGTACCGCAGCAGAGACACAGACTTGTACACGTCAGCGACCAGAACCAGGTTCTTGACGGCCAGCATCCGGTGAACGTAGATCTGCGTGTCTATAAACGCCACGCCGACTAGGTCGTTGTCTTTGAGCTGCCAGATGTATATCTGTGGATTGATTTTGTCGACGTTAGTTATAGAAATAGGAATAATAATAGTCCCAGTGTGTCTACGTTTCTCCCACCGTGGCTCTCACATACACACATTGAACCGTATAATA
Source organism: Acleris emargana (assembly GCA_927399475.2). Lineage (NCBI taxonomy): Eukaryota > Metazoa > Arthropoda > Insecta > Lepidoptera > Tortricidae > Acleris > Acleris emargana. The sequence goes on from OV656858.1 coordinate 7,284,917, forward strand.
ACAATACTATGGGTGAGGCCAGAGAGCCTACGACAACAAGGGCACTACTCGTACTGTGATTCGCTTCACACATAACCTAAGTTTAGAATTATCCTACTTTCGTAAAAGCAAAAAAGCAACAAACAAATTGCTTACCTCTCCCAAAGGATTGGGCTAGCAATCCAGAGAGGTAATGCAGCAAGTGTCATAGGAACCATGCTGCGACTGGACCTGCTATAGGGGCTGTTCTTTTTATAGTTGTGATTATAAAAAAAATCACCATTATTATTTGAGCAGCTTAGTTTTGTTTTAATTTAAATAAGTTTAGTTTTAACTTTTAACTGTAGTACCTATATTATAAATAAATAAATGTATGGACTTACAAACAAATGACAATGTCTCTTTTTAAATCATAGACAAACGAATGAAGTCCCTATTATCAAGTCGATCAAAATGTCGTGCTGTTTTAATATCTATGAATACTAGAATAGAGACCCTTTTGAGTTTTGACAGCTGTTCCAAATTTAAACTCATAACTAAGGTTAGGACTTTTGGTAGCATAACGTGGTCTTCAGTTTGTCATATTACAAAATAAACTAAATAATTTTTTTGTTCGATTTAACCATACCTACTATTTGAATATTTATTTGCTTGAAATAAAATCACTCTCTTTACCAAAATTCAATTACTCGTAAACTGGTTTAGCGATTTAACGTATGAAGGCATTTTGAAATAAGTATTACTTATTGCGACAATTACTGAGGGTCAAAATCAAGGTGGTATGTTTATAATAATTGGGAAATAGCGACTCCATGGATTCTAGAACCACGATATGCTATGAAAAGTCCTAAGCCTACTCATAACCTTACCAAAATCTTTAATAATATTACAGTACCTACTACCAGAGACAAGAAATTTCTTATAGTAAAACTGGTTGTAATAATGCCTGTCATTTCCTACGGGTTTCGAACGTATAATAGGACTTAGGATAAGCGTGTAGATAAAATATGTTAATGCTATAATGACACAAAAGTGAATGTGTACTTTTGATACTGACTACCTACACAAGTGTAAAGCGTAGTTTAGGAGATATATTTTTTCATGTACAGAAAATTCGCATAAGCCGAAGCGAAGCGAGGTCGGGCCGCTAGTATATTAAATAGAAAACAATATCTAAAAATGCAGTCGGCTTTATTTAATTACCTTCTGCCCCACAGCTGATATGAGGTACCCGAGCACCTGTGTGAGCGCGGTCACGGGCCCCTTCTGTTCCTTGGCGTAGATCTCTTTGAACCTGTTCTTCGTCAGCGGCTGGCCAGGCTCCGGCACGACGTCGATGATGTCGTAAATTATTATCTGGAATGTTCAGCCACCGTACAAGTTATTTTTCTCAAACATGCTCGGAAAGGACAAGTTATTTTGAAAAACGACGGCGGAGTGAGCCTCATTTTCTTCGTGAATAAACGTATGAACCCATTTCAATCTTTTTTTTATGGCATAGGAAGGCAAACGAGCACACAGGCCACCTGATGGGAAGTGGCAACTGTGACCCATAGACATTCACATGCACAAGACTGCAAATGCACTGCCAACCCTGAGGACTAAGATGGAACGCCTCTATGCTAGTAATTTCACCGGCTGCGTTATCCCCAAACCGGAACACAACAATGCGAACACTGCTGCTTGGCGGTAGGTTAATGGATAAGATAGTGGTACCAACCCGGACGGACCCTGCACAAGGTCCTCCCACAAGTCTTTCTGCTGCGTTGTTTTATTTACAATGCTCTGCACTTGTGGTAGTGCGTGCAGTGTAGGGCGGCGGCGGTCGTTGTACGTGAAATTATAGTAATAGTCGTAGTTAAAAAAAAAATGCTTTCTTACCAGCTGTGTGTGTAATTGCACTAAATTTTAATATCCTAGAGGGCTGAAGTGAATCCGAAAGGGCCTGTCTGGACAAAATAAGATAAGATAAGATACAAACACACATACCCTTCCTCTTGATGTGATATCTTCGCTGTAGTTGTAGTTGGTTCCTATCGCTATATACCCGCGCAGACCGGATCTAGAAATTAATTCAAAAAAGGAATCAATAAATGGTGTTAGTAACCTATCAGTAAAGCTAGGCCAGTTACAGTGCAATAGCTCTTAGGAGGTACTCCGGGTTTGTACCTGTATCTCACTTGCTCTTATCCGCTTTTATTATGAGGGAGAGAGAAGTACAAACCCGAAGCACCTTCTACGTGCTCACAGACTATACGTTCTGTAAACGTTGCCGAATGCAGAAATCAAATGGGAAAATGTGCGATTGGAAAGTTTGCTACGCCAAATTGAATTGAGGAACCGATCTAACTATTCGATGAGCCTGTATACTCTGACCCCATACCTGGTGCCCTCGTACGAGAGCGAGACGGTCTTGAGGCAGGTGACGTGCTCCCACTCCTCCAGCTCGATGCGCGTGTTGGGAATGATCTCCCACGAGACCGGCGAGAACAGGCACACGGAGAACCGTTCCAACATCGGATATGGGAACCTGCACAAAGGAGTTATGGTTTCAGTTAGATTGACAGCTGACGGCAGTTAAGACAAGTAATATTTTTTTTTCTTGTATGGTTTTTGGCAGGGCTCATAAACTATTGTAAATTCCTGTGTAGTCACATAGCCTTTTTTCTTGCTTATTAACCCCTCAGGTGTCCTACGCACAACATGTGTGCGTAGATTTTTTGACATTACGTGACTTATTCATTTGACATAAAGTTTAATTTTGATGTACATCAATTTTGACATATCGCTCGACGGGTTAATAAGTAAGATAGCGAAAGTCAATTCAACCAGTAGTCTAAAATTAATAAAATCCGGGCAAAAGTATGTCGGACCATGCCTCAGTATAGGGTTCCCGCAAAAAAGGCGCAAATATTAAGTCGTCGAGTTGCGGAAAATAGCCCGTTGCAACCTATAGGGTTCCCAAGCCATTACTACAAAAACAAAAATCTCAAAAAACAAGAAGTTTTAACGAATTTTCTACTTAAAGTTATTGGGTGCTGTCTTAGATAATTTTTGGTAGGTATATAAACTGTATTGTTCTGTATCTCAAGAACACAATAAGTCTCATTAGTTGTGATAGTTTTCCGTTAAAATTCGTTAGACATATGTGCTTTCATTTAAAGTATTTTTCGCTTTCCCTCACCAACTTTGCCAAATTACAGCTTTGTATTACCAAGATTGTGTGAGCTAGACAGAAAATGTGAGCGAGTGAGCGGATAGGCAAGACAACAACAACAAAGACATCATTTGATACATACACATTTGTTACAATTTAACATCAGGTTAGAAAAAAATTGCTGCACGCTCTCCAGACTTGACCCCTTACCTGTCCCCTTTATTTTCTATAGACTGCTCCTTATCCTCTCCATTGAACTTGTAGTATTCATGCGTAGGCGTGGCCGTGGAGGCCACGAGGCAATACGTTCGTGACTCTATGTGGTACGTGACGAAGTGGGGCGACATTCGTATAGGAACCTTGCGGACCGGCCAAGGCGCGTCGTAGGACAAGTGGGTGGGCAGCGCGCAGATGCGGAGTTCAGACTGGAAGGAGACAAATATTTAAAAAACTAGCTTATTCCCAAACAAAATTGAAAATTTGGACTTTTCTTTTAAACGACACGAGAACCCATTTGGTTCAGCTTTTTTGCATGCTGTCGATTGCACACCACGGCAATTTACCATTATATGTTATATGTTTTTATATTTTCGACAACGTGGTCTCTATCTATGAAAACACAAACACGACCCAGAACAGTTGTTTGGCCAACTGTACAACTGTCAAGTTGACTGTTCCGGCGCATGTCTCCGCTCACCTTAGCATTAAAAAACAACAGCCCCTGCGGACAGTTGGTGTTGTTGAACGGCGCGAAGGTGCATACGGGCGCCTCCTCGACTGCCAGCGGGTGTACCCGGAGCTCGCCGCGAGATGTCAGCACGAGGAAATATGGCGTCGCGCCACAGATAAACACTCCGTTATAGCCGCCCACGTTGCCTGGCGGAATTATAATATTTAGGTGATGACTTTGGGCTGGGATAATTTTTTTTTTTTTTTATTTATTTTTTATTTTTTATATCATAGGAAGGCAAACGAGCACACAGGCCACCTGATGGTAAGTGGAAACTGTGACCCATAGACATTCGCATTCATAAGACCGCAATAATAGGTAAGCGCTAACAATGTGACTTCTTACGATCGGTATCAATTAAAATTGGAAAATACATAAACAAATTAGTACTGTTTGACACATAGCCTCGAATTTTCATGTTTGCATTTGCATGTTTTTAATTTTTTTAAAGTTTAATGAATGCTCGAAAATGTCTTATCTTAACCTCGTAAGGCCCACCATACTGAAAAATGGGAGATTTTGTAACTGGGACTTTGAATCTACAATCAAGGGAATAAAGTTCAATTGCGATTGTTCGAAAATGCCATTTTCAGTTAATGAAAATAGGAAAATAAACCTTATTCTTATCGATACAGAGTTCAAAATAAATTGCCTTGATTATATACATCCTATTGCACACTATTATAATTATTGGTCGGATAAGATGGCAGTAGCGACTTGCACATGGGTCGCGGTCATCACTTAGGTACCATCAACAGTCGGGTTTTTTAAAGCTTCCTTCTCATCACACTTGCACGTAAACAGTATCTAAACATACAGGGTAACTGGGCCGCAATGCCCCATATAAAACCCTCGACCTTTTTTTTTACCATGAAACCCAAGGTCGGTAAGTAATTTTTTTTTAATTTATGGCACAGCACACAGGTCATGCAAGTTCAAGCAAAGAGTTTACACGCAATTGAAAAATTGTCTTAAAATGTTATTTAAACAGGAATTTCATTGCAATCTCGCTACATGTTACTTAAATACTCAATTAATGTTCTTAATAACCGATTTTAATAGTTTTCTGTATCAAAACGTCGTTTTTTTTTACATTCCTTCAGGGCTGTATGTATAACTACGTAAGTATTTGCCCTTAACGTTTCTGAACGAAACATTTGTATAATCTGTGGAGTCCGCCAGCCATCCGCTTAAAAAAAGTTCAAGTAATTCGTAATAATAGTTGTACTGACTTGTGTATTTATTTACTCGCAAATGTGATGAAAAACACTGTATGTTTCACGGGCGGTACGAGAATTACGAACCTCGACTCATAAAGCCAGCTACTAGAGCCTCGATCGTAATTCCTTACTTACCGACCTTAATACACAATGTACTATTTTGTTATTCCTAGGCTTGGGACTTTTGGATGCTCGCTATGGTTTTAGATTCCACGGAGTCGCCATTATGTTAAAATATTATTTTTCGAAGTCAAAGTCAAAGTGTAAAAATAAAACAAGTTAGATTTACGCTGTTATATCGATCGGTAATAACCACGTTATTATGACTGCAATTAATTTTATCATTAATTTATTAGTTAAAATATAGAAAAAATAATAGTGATCCATTCTTAGTACCATTTTAATGATGAACATGAAATAGTAATAGGTGATGATTATGATGCACTGATTCAAAAAGCCTGTACCTCATCAAAAATTTAGAAGTGGCGACTAATATTAGATTGAAAAAGGCATTTTTGTTATTGTTACTTAAAGTATTTGTTTTAGTTTATTTTGTTTACTAGCAATAGAGTATTTTATTATTGGTAATTATTATACATACAAGTTGTATGTACAGTCAGCTGCAGAGAAAAGGATACCCCCCCTCCTGGTAAGGATCGTTTTTTTTCAAAAACCTGTTGTTCAATTTATATGATTTTTCAGTGAATTGAAGATTTTACTATTGTCTACACATAAACTCAAAATCATCTAAATCTAACCACAGGTTTTCGAAAAAAAACAATCCTTACCAGGACGGGGGGTATACTTTTCTCTGCAGCTGACTGTACTTATCCACTTTGACTTTGACTTCTAAAAAAATATTTTAATATAATGGCGACTCCGTGGATTCTAGAACCATAGCGAGCATCCAAAAGTCCCAAGCCTAGTTATTCCCATTAAATTAAAAACCTAAATTAATATAGTACAGCAGTTACGTACCGAAATATCTCATCTGACGCACGTTCTCCCGCAGGATGGACGCTTCGTAGCTGTCGTCAGTAGAAGTAGGCGCAGCGCTGCGGTAGCCGAACGGAAACGTCGCGTTTACGCGCGAGAAACGCAGCTTCAGGTTGCCTCGCGGGTATTTGTACGCCTGTAGATTTATAAATGATAATTTTAAATTAGAATTCTTTGTACAATAGATACTAGACGGCCGAAATTAATACTTATTTTAATTTTTATTCTCTATTCCAAATAACTTCAGAATAAAATTACCGTTATTAAAAATTATTTCGTGCAGTTGGGATAACAAAATGGTTACTAGTCATCTCGTCGAAATCTAGAAATCATTACGAATTTCACTGTAACTATTCTAATTATATTTTTTGTATTTTGAAGCGAACTTGTTCACTTCTTTGAAAACTGCTACTTTCTAAAGATGAAATAATTTGAATTATTAGCCTAGTCGGTAGTGACATTGCCTAAGAAGCTAGCTGTCTCGGGTTCGATCACATATTTGTGTGATGAGCGCGAGTATTTGTTCCTGAGCCTTGGGTGTTTTCTATGCATTTAAGTGTGTATTTATTTATATAAGTAAGTTTATCGTTGCCTAGTACCGTACAAGCCTAGAGCTTAGTTAGGGGCTAGGTCAATTAGTGTTTTTTTTTTTCAAGTAATAAATAAACTCAACAAAACTAATGCTTTTTCGAAAGGTACGAGAAGCTCATAGCCAACCTGGTATATCATGAGCGTGTCCCCGTCGCAGCGCATCAGCAGCAGCACCCGCGAGCCCTTGTGCCCGACCCCTACCACCAGTATCTCCCGCAGTTTGTCCACCTCGCCATTCTGTGGGATGTTGAGCTCGTCTTCTTCAGATTGCGTTGGCGCTGGTACAGATTCTAAACTGTCCGCTAGTACCTGCAGAATTATTTTGTCATTAGTACATTCGGTCAATATTTTTTTTAACTATGGTTAGAACCTTGTTTCTTGTGTCTTTTTGTTCAGTTTGAGTTTTGTATCAAGGGATTAAAGTTTATTACGAGAAGGCACAACAAAGTACTTAACATTTCGTTAACAACAACATATTACAGTCTGTGAGCACTTAGAAGATACTTCGGTTTTGTACCTCTCTCTCACACGATCTTATTAAGAGCGAGTGAGAGACCAGTACAAACCCGAAGCACCTTCTTAGAGCTATCGCACTGTACCTTCTCTCCCGCACACACGTCCCGCACCAAGAAGCTCAGCCTCATCTCGGGCAGCGAGTACAGCTCGAGGTTGCCGTTGCGCCGGACCACGAACAGCCAGTACGAGGGCTTCGCCTCCGCGAGCGAGCGCGTCCACCAGCGGGACACGCGCCGCGGCACGCCGGGGTTCTTGCTCTGTTCTGCTAACATTATCTAAAAAACATAGATTTTGATGTATTGATCCAAAAGATAAACATCAAAAACCCCGATATAACGGCGACCCCCTACACAGAATGTCCGTGAAGTTAGCAGATCATTTTCCAGAAAATCAAAAATTTATCGAAGTTCTATTGGCATGCAGGATAGTTCTATAGTTCCTGATACTTTTTAAACATAGTTCTGGCGATTTAAGCTGAAAAAATGAAACTCGTTTTTACGTGAAAATGCTCTGCTAACTTCACGCACATAGCATATCATTTTTCGTCAAATTAAAAAACAAAAGGTGTTCTGGCATCGCACAGCAGAGTTCTATAGTTCTAGATACGTTTTGGAAAAGTTAAAGACGATATAAAAATAAAAATAAATATTTTACTTGCAATAAAAATGCTCTGCTAACTTCACGCACATAGCATATCATTTTTCGTCAAATTAAAAAACAAAAGGTGTTCTGGCATCGCACAGCAGAGTTCTATAGTTCTAGATACATTTTGGAAAAGTTAAAGACGAAATAAAAAAAAAAAAATTTACTTGCAATAAAAATGCTCTGCTAACTTCACATATGCTCTGCTAGGCGATTAGCAAGATTTCTGGGCTTAACTTTGGTCTTAAACGGTCGAAATAACTATGTATGCGATAGGTCCGCGGAGTTCTCACCTCTAACTGGATCACTTGTTTATATTTTTCATAATGGTATATATTTTTCATGATGATATACGAAAAATCAAAAAATCTAAGATATGCCTATGCTCTGCTAGGCGGTCGGCTAGAGTTCTAGGCTTGATTTTGATCTTAACTGGTTTCAATGACTGTGTTTGTGATAAAACCGAGGAGTTCTAGTCCCTACAACACTTTTTTATATTTTTCATGATGATATATGAAAAATCGAAAAATCTGAGATATGCCTATGCCATGCTAGGCGGTCGGCTAGAGTTCTGGCCTTGATTTTGGTCTAAACTGATTACAATGACTGTGTTTGTGATAGAACCGAGGAGTTCTAGCCTCTACATCCCTTTTTTATATTTTTCATGATGATATATGAAAAATCGAAAAATCTAAGATATGCCTATGCTCTGCTAGGCGGTCGGCTAGAGTTCTGGCCTTGATTTTGGTCTAAACTGGTTACAATGACTGTGTTTGTGATAGAACCGAGGAGTTCTAGCCTCTACATCCCTTTTTTATATTTTTCATGATGGTATATGAAAAATCGAAAAATCTAAGATATGCCAATGCTCTGCTAGGCGGTCGGCTAGAGTTCTAGGCTTGATTTTGATCTTAACTGTTTTCAATGACTGTGTTTGTGATAAAACCGAGGAGTTCTAGCCCCTACATCACTTTTTTATATTTTTCATGATGATATATGAAAAATCGAAAAATCTAAGATATGCCTATGCTCTGCTAGGCGGTCGGCTAAAATTCTGGGCTTGATTTTGATCTTAACTGGTTACAATGACTGTGTTTGTGATAAAACCGAGGAGTTCTAGCCCCTACATCACTTTTTTATATTTTTCATGATGATATATGAAAAATCGAAAAATCTAAGATATGCCTATGCTCTGCTAGGCGGTCGGCTAGAGTGCTTGGCTTGATTTTGGTCTTAACTGGTTTTAATGACTGTGTTTGTGATAAAACCGAGGAGTTCTAGTCCCTACATCACTCATTTATAAATTTTCAAGTTGATATGTGAAAAATCGTAAAATCTAAGATATGCCTATGCTATGCTAGGCGGTCGGCTAGAGTTCTGGGCTAGAATTTGATCTTAAATGGTTTCGATGACTGTTTTTGTGATAGAACCGAGGAGTTCTAGCCCCTACATCACTTTTTTATATTTTTCATGATGATATATGAAAAATCGAAAAATCTAAGATATGCCTATGCTCTGCTAGGCGGTCGGCTAGAGTTCTGGGCTTGATTTTGGTCTAAACTGGTTACAATGACTGTGTTTGTGATAGAACTGAGGAGTTCTAGCCTCTACATCCCTTTTTTATATTTTTCATGATGATATATGAAAAATCGAAAAATCTAAGATATGCCAATGCTCTGCTAGGCGGTCGGCTAGAGTTCTGGGCTTGATTTTAGTCTTAACTGGTTACAATGTTTGTGTTAGTGATAGAACCGAGGAGTTCTAGCCTCTACATCCCTTTTTTATATTTTTCATGATGATATATGAAAAATCGAAAAATCTAAGATATGCCTATGCTCTTCTAGGCGGTCGGCTAGAGTTCTAGGCTTGCTTTTGATCTTAACTGTTTTCAATGACTGTGTTTGTGATAAAACCGAGGAGTTCTAGCCTCTACATCACTTTTTTATATTTTTCATGATGATATATGAAAAATCGAAAAATCTAAGATATGCCTATGCTCTGCTAGGCAGTCGGCTAAAATTCTGGGCTTGATTTTGATCTTAACTGGTTTAAATGACTGTGTTTGTGATAAAACCGAGGAGTTCTAGCCCCTACATCACTTTTTTATATTTTTCATGATGATATATGAAAAATCGAAAAATCTAAGATATGCCTATGCTCTGCTAGGCGGTCGGCTAGAGTGCTTGGCTTGATTTTGGTCTTAACTGGTTTTAATGACTGTGTTTGTGATAAAACCGAGGAGTTCTAGTCCCTACATCACTCATTTATAAATTTTCAAGTTGATATGTGAAAAATCGTAAAATCTAAGATATGCCTATGCTATGCTAGGCGGTCGGCTAGAGTTCTGGGCTAGAATTTGATCTTAAATGGTTTCGATGACTGTTTTTGTGATAGAACCGAGGAGTTCTAGCCCCTACATCACTTTTTTATATTTTTCATGATGATATATGAAAAATTGAAAAATCTAAGATATGCCTATGCTCTGCTAGGCGGTCGGCTAGAGTTCTGGGCTTGATTTTGGTCTAAACTGGTTACAATGACTGTGTTTGTGATAGAACTGAGGAGTTCTAGCCTCTACATCCCTTTTTTATATTTTTCATGATGATATATGAAAAATCGAAAAATCTAAGATATGCCTATGCTCTGCTAGGCGGTCGGCTAGAGTTCTGGGCTTGAATTTGGTCTTTACTGGTTTCAATGACTGTATTTGTGATAAAACCGAGGAGTTCTAGTCCCTACATCACTCATTTATAAATTTTCATGTTGATATGTGAAAAATCGTAAAATCTAAGATATGCCTATGCTCTGCTAGGCGGTCGGCTAGAGTTCTGGGCTTGAATTTGATCTTAAATGAATTCAATGACTGTGTTTGTGATAGAACCGAGGAGTTCTAGCCCCTACATCACTCATTTATATTTTTCATGATGATATATGAAAAATCGTAAAATCTAAGATATGCCTATGCTCTGCTAGGCGGTCGGCTAGAGTTCTGGGCTTGATTTTGATCCTTACTGATTTTAATGACTGTGTTTGTGATAGAACCGAGGAGTTCTAGCCTCTACATCCCTTTTTTATATTTTTCATGATGATATATGAAAAATCGAAAAATCTAAGATATGCCTATGCTCTGCTAGGCGGTCGGCTAGAGTTCTGGCCTTGATTTTGGTCTAAACTGGTTTTAATGACTGTGTTTGTGATAGAACCGAGGAGTTCTAGCCTCTACATCACTTTTTTATATTTTTCATGATGATATATTAAAAATCGAAAAATCTAAGATATGCCTATGCTCTGCTAGGCGGTCGGCTAGAGTTCTGGGCTTGATTTTGATCTAAACTGTTTTCAATGACTGTGTTTGTGATAGAACCGAGGAGTTCTAGCCTCTACATCACTTTTTTATATTTTTCATGATGATATATTAAAAATCGAAAAATCTAAGATATGCCTATGCTCTGCTAGGCGGTCGGCTAGAGTTCTGGGCTTGATTTTGATCTAAACTGTTTTCAATGACTGTGTTTGTGATAAAACCGAGGAGTTCTAGCCCCTACATATCTATTTTATATTTTTCATGATGATATATGAAAAATCGAAAAATCTAAGATATGCCAATGCTCTGCTAGGCGGTCGGCTAGAGTTCTGGGCTTGATTTTGGTCTTAACTGGTTACAATGACTGTGTTTGTGATAGAACCGAGGAGTTCTAGCCCCTACATCCCTTTTTTATATTTTTCATGATGATATATGAAAAATCGAAAAATCTAAGATATGCCTATGCTCTGCTAGGCGGTCGGCTAGAGTTCTGGCCTTGATTTTGGTCTTAACTGGTTACAATGACTGTGTTTGTGATAGAACCGCGGAGTTCTAGTCCCTACATCTCTTTTTTATATTTTTCATGATGATATATGAAAAATCGAAAAATCTAAGATATGCCTATGCTCTGCTAGGCGGTCGGCTAGAGTTCTGGGCTTGAATTTGGTCTTAACTGGTTACAATGACTGTGTTTGTGATAGAACCGAGGAGTTCTAGCCCCTACATCCCTTTTTTATATTTTTCATGATGATATATGAAAAATCGAAAAATCTAAGATATGCCTATGCTCTGCAAGGCGGTCGACTAGAGTTCTGGCCTTGATTTTGGTCTAAACTGGTTTCAATGACTGTGTTTGTGATAAAACCGAGGAGTTCTAGCCCTTACATCACTTTTTTATATTTTTCATGATGATATATGAAAAATCGAAAAATCTAAGATAATATGCCTATGCTCTGCTAGGCGGTCGGCTAGAGTTCTGGGCTTGATTTTGGTCTTAACTGGTTTCAATGACTGTGTTTGTGAAAAAACCGAGGAGTTCTAGCCCCTACATTACTTTTTTATAATTTTCATGATGATATATGAAAATCGAAAAATCTAAGATATGCCTATGCTCTGCTAGGCGGTCGGCTAGAGTTCTGGGCTTGATTTTGATCTTTACTGGTTTCAATGACTGTGTTTGTGATAGAACCGAGGAGTTCTAGCCCCTACATCACTTTTTTATATTTTTCATGATGATATATGAAAAATCGAAAAATCTAAGATATGCCTATGCTCTGCTAGGCGGTCGGCTAGAGTTCTGGGCTTGATTTTGGTCTAAACTGGTTACAATGACTGTGTTTGTGATAGAACTGAGGAGTTCTAGCCTCTACATCCCTTTTTTATATTTTTCATGATGATATATGAAAAATCGAAAAATCTAAGATATGCCTATGCTCTGCTAGGCGGTCGGCTAGAGTTCTGGGCTTGAATTTGGTCTTTACTGGTTTCAATGACTGTATTTGTGATAAAACCGAGGAGTTCTAGTCCCTACATCACTCATTTATAAATTTTCATGTTGATATGTGAAAAATCGTAAAATCTAAGATATGCCTATGCTCTGCTAGGCGGTCGGCTAGAGTTCTGGGCTTGAATTTGATCTTAAATGAATTCAATGACTGTGTTTGTGATAGAACCGAGGAGTTCTAGCCCCTACATCACTCATTTATATTTTTCATGATGATATATGAAAAATCGTAAAATCTAAGATATGCCTATGCTCTGCTAGGCGGTCGGCTAGAGTTCTGGGCTTGATTTTGATCCTTACTGATTTTAATGACTGTGTTTGTGATAGAACCGAGGAGTTCTAGCCTCTACATCCCTTTTTTATATTTTTCATGATGATATATGAAAAATCGAAAAATCTAAGATATGCCTATGCTCTGCTAGGCGGTCGGCTAGAGTTCTGGCCTTGATTTTGGTCTAAACTGGTTTTAATGACTGTGTTTGTGATAGAACCGAGGAGTTCTAGCCTCTACATCACTTTTTTATATTTTTCATGATGATATATTAAAAATCGAAAAATCTAAGATATGCCTATGCTCTGCTAGGCGGTCGGCTAGAGTTCTGGGCTTGATTTTGATCTAAACTGTTTTCAATGACTGTGTTTGTGATAGAACCGAGGAGTTCTAGCCTCTACATCACTTTTTTATATTTTTCATGATGATATATTAAAAATCGAAAAATCTAAGATATGCCTATGCTCTGCTAGGCGGTTGGCTAGAGTTCTGGGCTTGATTTTGATCTAAACTGTTTTCAATGACTGTGTTTGTGATAAAACCGAGGAGTTCTAGCCCCTACATATCTATTTTATATTTTTCATGATGATATATGAAAAATCGAAAAATCTAAGATATGCCAATGCTCTGCTAGGCGGTCGGCTAGAGTTCTGGGCTTGATTTTGGTCTTAACTGGTTACAATGACTGTGTTTGTGATAGAACCGAGGAGTTCTAGCCCCTACATCCCTTTTTTATATTTTTCATGATGATATATGAAAAATCGAAAAATCTAAGATATGCCTATGCTCTGCTAGGCGGTCGGCTAGAGTTCTGGCCTTGATTTTGGTCTTAACTGGTTACAATGACTGTGTTTGTGATAGAACCGCGGAGTTCTAGTCCCTACATCTCTTTTTTATATTTTTCATGATGATATATGAAAAATCGAAAAATCTAAGATATGCCTATGCTCTGCTAGGCGGTCGGCTAGAGTTCTGGGCTTGAATTTGGTCTTAACTGGTTACAATGACTGTGTTTGTAATAGAACCGAGGAGTTCTAGCCCCTACATCCCTTTTTTATATTTTTCATGATGATATATGAAAAATCGAAAAATCTAAGATATGCCTATGCTCTGCTAGGCGATCGACTAGAGTTCTGGCCTTGATTTTGGTCTTAACTGGTTACAATGACTGTGTTTGTGATAGAACCGTGGAGTTCTAGCCCCTACATATCTATTTTATATTTTTCATGATGATATATGAAAAATCGAAAAATCTAAGATATGCCAATGCTCTGCTAGGCGGTCGGCTAGAGTTCTGGGCTTGATTTTGGTCTTAACTGGTTACAATGACTGTGTTTGTGATAGAACCGCGGAGTTCTACTACGCCCGTTTTTATGACGAGGGGTTCGTCCTGGTGCAGGATAATGCCACTTGTCATACCGCAAGGATCACTCGGGCCTACCTTGCCGAGGTCGGCATTCCCACCATGAACTGGCCAGCCGTCAGCCCGGACCTGAATCCCATTGAACATTTCTGGGACTACCTGAAATGGCAGATTCGGAAGAGGGATCCAGCTCCTTCAAATGTTACGGAGCTGAGGACAGCTCTGCAGGAGGTGTGGGATGACATCCCCCAGGAGCTTATCAAAAAGCTGATAAGATCCATGAAAAACCGCCTGAATGCTGTGATAAGGGCCAGGGGTGGAAAAACGAAGTATTAATGAATAAATAAAACCTTATTTTCCTTAAAATGCCTTTTATTTTACGATTTCCCTTTTCTTTCTTTTTGTTTTTTTCATGCATCTCTGCAAAACCTGGCTCCTGTCACTTGTGGAAAATGGCATGACTGAAAATTATTATTTTTTAAATCGTTACATTATCAGCTTTCATTTGATACCATTTTTTTTAAGATATTCTGAATAGGTCAAGATATACTGGGCGGAGAACCCAAACGTGCAGCTTGAGTCGATTTTTTTGCTCGTGAGTGTAGGTAGGGTGTATGATTTGGATCATACCTTTATTGGTAACTTTTTTTAAAGTTAATATTTGACTGATTTACAGACTGATTTATCTTCGACTTTCCTGACGATGCTCTCAGTGTGCCCCATATTAACTAATTCATTCATAATAATGTGTCACAACACAACTTTATGTAAATAATCAAGTTGTTCCTAATCAACAATGTTTCTAATCTTTCATGGTCAAAAGCTCCATGGTGTTCAGAAAACTGACACATTATCCTGTAATGCGAATGAAAAGACGGTCTCTGATAAGGGCTGTTATGTGAAATAATTTTAAAATGAAACTAACGATTACGATTTTTACTCACACTCTTTTCATACTCACACGGCTAAAATATCAGTTGTCCTCGTAGGTACATTACTTCTACGAGATCATGAATCATGGCTTTATTTTATTTATTTATACCACTATCAGGGATTCTTACGAATAAAAAACACAATAATTAAAACGAATCATTAAGATGTGATTGCGCTTTGACTATTTGACATATTATATTTTTAAATGTTGTACCATTGAAACTCTTTATGAAAAGAGGACTTTACTTGAGGGAAGAACATTGTGCTTGTGCTTGTTGTATCTACACTCATATCATAAAGTCCTCTATAATGCGTTCAGAATCCGTAGACAATGACCATCATTACAAGATACAATTTTACTATGATATTTTTTCTTATCTGTAGCTGTATTGAAAAGTTAAAATTACGATATAACTTTTGATAAGGTAATGTTGTTCAAATTTGGAACATCTTCCAAAACCAACACAATTCAAACAGGGGGTCAATTCTAGTATCTATTAAATGTCGACTCGGTATATTTTAAGTAAAGTGTCGTACGACGTTTTGATGACGAATGACATAAGAATAGGGACTTTGTTAGTTTGTCTATGATTTAAAAAAAAACATTCATATTTGTGACACAGGTTAGCTTTGCCGCCATTAGTTTGTTCTGCCGCCTGTTTTTAAAATCCGGAAAGAGTACTTATAATATGTGTGTAGATAAAGTAATGTATGCAACTGTTCATAATTAGGCCTTAAAAAACTCGTGTGATGTTATTATGAAACTCGCCTTCGGCTTGTTTCACAAAACCACACTCGTGTTTTAAGGACCCTCTTTATGTACCAGTTACATAAAATACTATTATCTACTCTCATATCGTACTCTCGTTCGTTTTTTTTTTTTTATTGGTTATTGGTGTTGGTTGGTTATTTTTTTTTTTTGCCGGGTTAGAATAGTACCACTCCATGTCTTCCCGTGGATGTCGTAAGAGGCGACTAAGGGAATAAAGGCTTGCAGTACTGTTAGGCGATGGGCTTGCAACCTGTCACTAATACACTGGTAAACATCTTAGCCTAATTGTGCAAAATGTGGTTACAGAATTATCAACAAATTTTTAGAGTGGTTGGTAATTCTGTAGCTCTGCCTACCCCACTCTGGGAATGAAGGCGTGAGTTTATGTATGTATGTATGTACAATACCGAAAAAAAAAAAAACACTTTATAACATTATTTCTCTAACAAAATAATGTTATAAAGTAATTTTTTTACCATTACGATACAAGTTAATCCAAAAAGTTAATGTCACCAACGAGGTTCCATATTTTTTACTTTTTTATAATGGAACGCACATGCGGTTCGCGTAATTTTTACAGAATTACAAAAAGTTTTCATTCCAATTTTTACTTGTCTGTGACAGCGCCCGCTTTAACGCATGCGCGGTGATGTGCTAGGTTTTGGCGCCATTCATTGAATACGTTTTGCTGTAGTTACTTTATTAACTTTGATCTTTTATTTAGTAGGTTGAATCGCAATGTATGAGAGTAGATAAAGTAGTGTATGAAACTGCACATAACCAGGTATTAAAACACTCGTGTGAAACTATTAAAAACCTCGCCTAGCGGCTCGGTTCTTAAACACACACTCGTGTTTTAATACCCCTCTTTATGCAACAATTTCATAAACTACTATTGACGCACACAAACATACCAAACATGTAAATACTTTGTACAAACGCGGTATAAGAATTCGTAAATGTCAATGTGGTCGGCATAACCTACGGTGCGAGGATTAGATCGATAGGTCATATCGATATTCTACTGACATTTGCAGTAAAATACAATTTTTGACCCGCCGCCTAGCAACAGTGTTCGCATTGTTGTGTTCCGGTGTCGGAATAAGACAACCGGTGAAATTACGAGCATACGCCTTTGAAATCTTAGGCCCGTATTAATAAACTTATCTCGACTTTAATGCCAGTCTCAAGATGCGTCAAAATGACAGTTTTCTATGGCTTGTCGTTAACTTTCACGTATCTTGTGATGGACTTCTCTCAGTCAAGATGAGTTTATTAAAACGGGCCTTAGGATTGCAATCTTGAGATTGTCTCAGTTCCCACTTACCATCAGGTGGCCCGGGGGCTAATGTGCCGTCTTCTCTGCCATAAAAAATCAGTATCTATCGAGCATCGTAATAGGATATTATTGGTCAATAAAATAGTTGTTAAGTCATGTTAATTATAATTAACAATAACGGAAAAGTAGGATGTTTTTTATATATTTTTACAAAGTTTGCCCTCTTGACAAAACCTTATTGATCGTATTAGTATTAGCATGGCCTCCCAACTCGAACAACGTATAATTATTACTTTAATTAACTCATATGTAGATGGCGTCACAGGTATCGAGCGAAACATTTGAGGGTCAATTTTCAAACAAGCATTTTTTGCGGTCCCAGAGTTATAATTCTAAGTATCTTTAACATTGAGTATAGTTACATATATATTTGCATTTTGTGCATTTTAATCTACTTAAAATATATATATTACAGTTTACTAAATATTAATGGATTCCGAAAGAATCGAATTCGAAATCCTAAAAACAGCAAAATTTACCGCTTTTCGCGTGTCCCACTTCCAGTTTTGCTTAAATAAAAATTCATAACTTTGGACGTAGATAACGTATTAATATACAACATATATCGTTGTAAAGAGCTTTTATTGGCAAATTGATTAAAATAATTTAAAAAAAAACATTAATAATTAAAACCTGGAAAGTCTTTTCGTGGATGTCCCGCGTGCGACCGTTTTTGTGATGACTCAAGGAAACCCCCTGAATCTGGTTTGTCTAATGGCCTACCTTCATTATTTACGTTAGGATACCAAAGCACGTTAGTTGGGTTTCGACCGCCAACGGGAGTAGACGCAGAGCCAGTGTTTTTGACGGAGGAAACAGGGCAAGTCTTTTAAAGATGAATTTTGGTACGGTTATCACGACATTTGTATGGGCGTTTATTTATTGACATACGAATGAAATAAAAATGTGTGTTTCATAAACATTGTTAGCAATATGGGTAAGTAAGAATTTCGTATTAGTAAATAAGTGAATCGAGTAAGTAGTGTAAAAAAGATCGGTGAAAAACGTTTTTGTCGACATTTGTATGGCGACATTTGTACGGTTATTTTGTCCATACAAATGTTGAATGTGGCATACAAATGTCGGTTAAAATCAAAATCTAAATAAAATCGAGATATATCATTTCCATGTCCAATAATATCAACTTTTATGTTAAGTTTCATTATTGTAATTTTTTTGTGAGCTATCGTATAAAAATAAAGTACTTATAAGCAGGGCTCTGATTTTACATCGCACGGTAAGATGAAAGAAAACTATGGAGTCGATATTAAAATTCAAACTTGAGTGGTATCCATACTCATACTCATTCATAATCTTGATCCCGTTTTTTATATTTATCATGCTGTAACTAGGTACTTCAACGTAATTACGTACCTAGTTTTACAGACTATATGGTTGCGATAGACCTTTATCAAACTGGCCGCTTTATCAAATTTTATCGTGTGCGTCATGTGTCATGTCAATCATTAACGACTTTCGACTGTCATTTATTTATATTTGCAGTCTGTGCCCATGGCGTCAATTATAAGGTGAACATTTTATTACGTCTGCAAGTTTGTGCCATTTTTTACAGGATTGAGACTTACAAGGATCTGAAATACGATTATGAAAAATGTGTTGTGTTGTGACATAACCTCAAAGTTTATTTCAGAATTGCATAAACACGAATTTTAAAATTCCGATTGTGAAAACTTCAAAATGTCATCGCTATTCCGAGTTAGTTTTCCGAAGTATCATAGCATGTTTATTTGTTTAATTAATATCCGAATATCCGATCAAAACTAGGCACGTAATTTAGTTGAATTAGTTACATCATGATAAATATAAAAGACGGGACTAAGAATATGAATGAGTATGAGTATGAATATGACTTAAAGTTTTAATTTTAATATCGACTCTATAGTTTTCTTTCATCTTACCGTGCGATGAAAAATCCGTGCCCTGCTTATAAGCGAAGGTTTTCATATTTAATTATAAGTAACTAGTGACCCACTCCGTGTTCCCCGTGAATTACGGCACACGGGAGAGACTATACATATAAGTGATATAGGTACTTAATCCACCCCCAAGTATCAAGCTAAAGGTTAATGAAAACCGCATCAAAATCGGTCAAGTACTTTTCGAGTGTATCCCAGACGGAACAACAGAATGTTTCTTTTTTATTTATTCCTAAATTCGATATAATAATCAGTGAGTTTGTTTTAAATGGTATTCATGCCAATAAATAAGACTTCAACATTTGTATAGCAGTATCGACATTTTTATGGCACTATATCGACATTTGTATGGCGTTTTCGACATTTGTATGCCACCGTTTTTTTTGCGTCAATATCTAGCTAACTATTAGAAGCAGAGTGGTGCCTCATACACCATATTTTTAAGATACATTTAAGATCAAATTTTAGCCCAGAACTCTAGCCGACCGCCTAGCAGAGCATAGGCATATCTTAGATTTTACGATTTTTCACATATCAACATGAAAATTTATAAATGAGTGAAGTAGGGACTAGAACTCCTCGGTTTTATCACAAATACAGTCATTTTAACCAGTTAAGACCAAAATCAAGGCCAGAACTCTAGCCGACCGCCTAGCAGAGCATAGGCATAACTTAGATTTTTCGATTTTTCATATATCGACACCTCCTAAGTATACTGATGCAAGTGCAAAATCACGATTTTCCAGGAGAGCCGTGCAAAGGTAAATACATGTTTAACTTTTTTTCCTTTAAAGATAATGCAATGAAATTTTAGAGTTATCGTAATGACAGCGCTACGTTTTTTTCTTCATCAATAGAATTTAAATATATTTGGTAGTTTTTTAGAAAAGCGCAGATAAACTAGTATACGCGTATCACGTGTGTTTCCATTTATAGTACACTGAGCTAACTAACACTTGATCCAGTATACATCGTTTGTTGCAATTATCACAATTTAGCATATATTCATTATTTTTATAGGTAATTAAGTGATTATGGGTGATATCTTTTATATATTGCTTTGCTCTGTTACCCCTTATTATTATTTTATGGGCATTAATAATCACTTGTACCAGTTTACAATAAAAGTCATGTCACTTGAACCAGTATACTTTTATAATATTTTCATGTTTTATGTATAAAAATAATAAGGGTTGACTTTTAAAAATATGCTTTTACTTGTGTTGTTTAAATGAAAAGATAGAAATATGCAAAATAACGGTTTTATTCTGGTATAAACTTACTTTCATTTTTATTACAGCCATAATTATTTTAAGTAATAGAAACGAATATAACAAATGCTTTTACCTCTTTACTAGTAGTAAAGGAAATAAAGGAACTTAATTAAATTATCTTTAAAGAAAGTCTTTGGTCATTTTGGTATTCATAATGTGTTCAATTAACCCTAATAATAAAATATTATTTAAAAACAAAACAAAAAGTTGGTCAGCGGAGTCTTAGTAATAGACTCTAAAAACAACATTACCCAATATTTATTTATAAAAAATACAGAGTATGAAGATTTTCACTCGAAAATTTCATTTTGATCTGTAATTACGTTTATCTCTCTTGGCATACGGATTATAATTTAGAAAAAGAGCATTCGATTGCGGTCTTCAGATAATAGTTTTAAGAATGCTAATGGCAATAGGTTCTAGATTTATCTGCTAATTTCCCATTAAAAAAATACTTATCTAAAAATAAATGACTTCGTAAACTGGGGTTTACTTTAGCCCTAGGGGTAACATTGACAACGCCAAAAACAATCTTTATATTTAATAATTCTATTAAATGCTACATCAGGACTAAGCTACTTTTAAAGCTATACATTTAATTAACCAATTTAAAAATGGTTACCACTAAAATAGTCACAGTTTTAAAGATGGGTAAATTTTACCCTACCTATAGGGTTAAAGTAATCCGAGTTTTTTGAAAGCGATATCTGGTGGTTATGCAAACGTTAACTAAACAAAATGGCGTAACGTTATTAATGTACATTACATTTCGTTGATGGGTTCGTTCATAAAAACCTCGATTCCCCTACTGCACTTAAGAGCCTTAAAGCAGAGACTTTATCAGAAAACGAAAGAGCTATTTTCTGAAATTAATTTCTGTGCAGTGGATCCAAGACAATAGACCTCTATCGATACCTAGGTTACCCGTCTCTGAGCCGGTCTCGAGGGCTGTACAAAATAGTGTTACTTGCATTGGTATACGTCACTTTATTTCAGAAAGTAGTAGGAATTTCAGCACAAAAAAATTGTGGGAGGTAAATATAAGTATTATAATCATAAAAATGCAAAAAAAACTAAAATCGCAAAAAGACCACTTGCATCAGTATACTTAGGAGGTGTCGATATCATCATGAAAAATATAAAAAAGGGATGTAGAGGCTAGAACTCCTCGGTTCTATCACAAACACAGTCATTGTAACCAGTTTAGACCAAAATCAAGGCCAGAACTCTAGTCGACCGCCTAGCAGAGCATAGGCATATCTTAGATTTTTCGATTTTTCATATATCTTAGATTTTTCACATAGAGCATATAACACCTTGGGATGTGGAAGCAGCCATTACACGACTTAAGCCACAAAGTTCAGTGGGTCCCGATCATGTGCCTGCATTCATAATCAAAGGCTGTAAAGAGTTTTTTATACTGCCTATCCTACATATTATTCGCATTTCGCTTAGTACGGGAGTATATCCAAGCCGTTGGAAAGTCACAAGAGTTACTCCTATACCAAAAACAAGTGACACCTCGTCCATCGATTGTTATCGTCCTATAGCTATATTATCAGCGGTAGCAAAACTCTACGAAACTATCTTAAAAATAAAAATTTCGGGTCAACTGAAACCTTTCTTTTGCAATTCTCAGCATGGCTTTAGGTCTAATCGTTCTGTGGATACCAACCTATACACTCTCACTAACCTAGTTTCGGAGCATCTGGACAAAGGGAAGCAGGTGGACGTGATCTATTTTGATTTTACAAAAGCATTTGACCGAGTTAACAACGATGTGTTGCTTGACAAACTGTGCCGCATAGGTTTCACGCCGCATCTGCTTAAGTTATTTTCTAGTTATCTGCGGGGTAGGCAGCAGTTCGTCAGGCATGGATGCTTTATCTCAAAGTCATATTTAACACCATCTGGTGTCAGTCAAGGTTCTATTCTTGGTCCTCTTCTATTTAGCATCATGGTAAACGACCTTGATACGGTTGTCAAGCATGCTACATGTTTGCTGTATGCAGACGATTTGAAGTTGGTTTATGGGATACATCAAATGGCGGACTGTGAGGCTTTGCAGGATGACGTAAACTCTGTTTTGCTCTGGAGCATTGCTAATGAACTCCAATTTAATGTCAAAAAATGCTGTGTAATGACCTTCAGCCGGGCGCAAAAACCGTTGCAGAACATTTATACACTTGGATTGGAAAGCATTGCTCGCGTTACAACCGTAAAAGATCTCGGTGTTCTTTTTGATAGTGGCCTTACTTTTCACGATCATATTAAAACGCTGGCCGCTAACGGTTTCAAAAGACTTGGATTTATTGTGAGGAATTCTCGTGACTTTTGTAACGTCAATGCCATCAAACTTTTGTACACGGCCCTAGTTCGTAGTAAGCTCGAAGCCGCAGCTGTTATATGGAACCCCCACGAGACTACTTATGCCTTGGTTTTGGAAAAAGTGCAAAAAGCGTTTCTTAGGTTCATGTATAAAAAACTGTACGGATATTATCCCTTTCTATATCCGACTCAATTCTTGCTTGGGTCTCTTGGCCTGAACTCTCTGGAGGTAAGACGCAACTACAACCTGTTGGTAACGGTCTGTGGCGTATTGCGGGGCGCTTCCGACTGTCCCGATATAGTGTCACAAGTGGTAAAACTGTCGGTGCCTTTTATGACAAAAAACCACCTCAGACCGCGACATCATAACCTCCTCGCGACACCTAGGACGCGGACTGTGGCCCACCGGAACTCTCCCACTGTTCGGGCTCTTACGAGCCTCAACACACTCTTTTCATCAGCACCTGATCTTTTTGATGTATTTGCAAGTCGATGGTCCGTTTTGTGTTTTCAGTGTCTTAGGTTCTGTGAGAGAATGGATGGAAATGGAATTTCCAGATAAAAACTTTTTATGAAAACTATTATTAGTTTGCGTGTATATTCATTTTCTTTCTGTTTATAATATTAAGTTTCTCAGTGCATTGGTTTTACTGTAATGCTGTGAATTTTTTTGTTTAAATAAATAAATAAATATCATCATGAAAAATATAAAAAAGGGATGTAGGGGCTAGAACTCCTCGGTTCTATCACAAACACAGTCATTGTAACCAGTTAAGACCAAATTCAAGCCCAGAACTCTAGCTGACCGCCTAGCAGAGCATAGGCATATCTTAGATTTTTCGATTTTTCATATATCATCATGAAAAATATAAATGAGTGATGTAGGGACTAGAACTCCGCGGTTCTATCACAAACACAGTCATTGTAACCAGTTAAGACCAAAATCAAGGCCAGAACTCTAGCCGACCGCCTAGCAGAGCATAGGCATATCTTAGATTTTTCGATTTTTCATATATCATCATGAAAAATATAAAAAAGGGATGTAGGGGCTAGAACTCCGCGGTTCTATCACAAACACAGTCATTGTAACCAGTTAAGACCAAAATCAAGCCCAGAACTCTAGCCGACCGCCTAGCAGAGCATTGGCATATCTTAGATTTTTCGATTTTTCATATATCATCATGAAAAATATAAAATAGATATGTAGGGGCTAGAACTCCGCGGTTCTATCACAAACACAGTCATTGTAACCAGTTTAGACCAAAATCAAGGCCAGAACTCTAGTCGATCGCCTAGCAGAGCATAGGCATATCTTAGATTTTTCGATTTTACATATATCATCATGAAAAATATAAAAAAGTGATGTAGGGGCTAGAACTCCTCGGTTTTATCACAAACACAGTCATTGAAAACAGTTTAGATCAAAATCAAGCCCAGAACTCTAGCCGACCGCCTAGCAGAGCATAGGCATATCTTAGATTTTTCGATTTTTAATATATCATCATGAAAAATATAAAAAAGTGATGTAGAGGCTAGAACTCCTCGGTTCTATCACAAACACAGTCATTAAAACCAGTTTAGACCAAAATCAAGGCCAGAACTCTAGCCGACCGCCTAGCAGAGCATAGGCATATCTTAGATTTTCGATTTTTCATATATCATCATGAAGATTATAAAAAAGTAATGTAGGGGCTAGAACTCCTCGGTTTTATCACAAACACAGTCATTGAAATCAGTAAGGATCAAAATCAAGCCCAGAACTCTAGCCGACCGCCTAGCAGAGCATAGGCATATCTTAGATTTTACGATTTTTCATATATCATCATGAAAAATATAAAAAAGTGATGTAGGGGCTAGAACTCCTCGGTTCTATCACAAACACAGTCATTGAAACCATTTAAGATCAAATTCAAGCCCAGAACTCTAGCCGACCGCCTAGCAGAGCATAGGCATATCTTAGATTTTACGATTTTTCACATATCAACATGAAAATTTATAAATGAGTGATGTAGGGACTAGAACTCCTCGGTTTTATCACAAATACAGTCATTGAAACCAGTAAAGACCAAATTCAAGCCCAGAACTCTAGCCGACCGCCTAGCAGAGCATAGGCATATCTTAGATTTTTCGATTTTTCATATATCATCATGAAAAATATAAAAAAGGGATGTAGGGGCTAGAACTCCTCGGTTCTATCACAAACACAGTCATTGTAACCAGTTAAGACCAAATTCAAGCCCAGAACTCTAGCTGACCGCCTAGCAGAGCATAGGCATATCTTAGATTTTTCGATTTGTCATATATCATCATGAAAAATATAAAAAAGAGATGTAGGGACTAGAACTCCGCGGTTCTATCACAAACACAGTCATTGTAACCAGTTTAGACCAAAATCAAGGCCAGAACTCTAGCCGACCGCCTAGCAGAGCATAGGCATATCTTAGATTTTTCGATTTTTCATATATCATCATGAAAAATATAAAAAAGGGATGTAAGGGCTAGAACTCCGCGGTTCTATCACAAACACAGTCATTGAAACCATTTAAGATCAAATTTTAGCCCAGAACTCTAGCCGACCGCCTAGCAGAGCATAGGCATATCTTAGATTTTACGATTTTTCATATATCATCATGAAAAATATAAAAAAGTGATGTAGGGGCTAGAACTCCTCGGTTCTATCACAAACACAGTCATTGAAACCATTTAAGATCAAATTCTAGCCCAGAACTCTAGCCGACCGCCTAGCAGAGCATAGGCATATCTTAGATTTTTCGATTTTTCATATATCATCATGAAAAATATAAAAAAGGGATGTAGGGGCTAGAACTCCGCGGTTCTATCACAAACACAGTCATTGTAACCAGTTAAGACCAAAATCAAGCCCAGAACTCTAGCCGACCGCCTAGCAGAGCATTGGCATATCTTAGATTTTTCGATTTTTCATATATCATCATGAAAAATATAAAATAGATATGTAGGGGCTAGAACTCCGCGGTTCTATCACAAACACAGTCATTGTAACCAGTTTAGACCAAAATCAAGGCCAGAACTCTAGTCGATCGCCTAGCAGAGCATAGGCATATCTTAGATTTTTCGATTTTACATATATCATCATGAAAAATATAAAAAAGTGATGTAGGGGCTAGAACTCCTCGGTTTTATCACAAACACAGTCATTGAAAACAGTTTAGATCAAAATCAAGCCCAGAACTCTAGCCGACCGCCTAGCAGAACATAGGCATATCTTAGATTTTTCGATTTTTAATATATCATCATGAAAAATATAAAAAAGTGATGTAGAGGCTAGAACTCCTCGGTTCTATCACAAACACAGTCATTAAAACCAGTTTAGACCAAAATCAAGGCCAGAACTCTAGCCGACCGCCTAGCAGAGCATAGGCATATCTTAGATTTTCGATTTTTCATATATCATCATGAAGATTATAAAAAAGTAATGTAGGGGCTAGAACTCCTCGGTTTTATCACAAACACAGTCATTGAAATCAGTAAGGATCAAAATCAAGCCCAGAACTCTAGCCGACCGCCTAGCAGAGCATAGGCATATCTTAGATTTTACGATTTTTCATATATCATCATGAAAAATATAAAAAAGTGATGTAGGGGCTAGAACTCCTCGGTTCTATCACAAACACAGTCATTGAAACCATTTAAGATCAAATTCAAGCCCAGAACTCTAGCCGACCGCCTAGCAGAGCATAGGCATATCTTAGATTTTACGATTTTTCACATATCAACATGAAAATTTATAAATGAGTGATGTAGGGACTAGAACTCCTCGGTTTTATCACAAATACAGTCATTGAAACCAGTAAAGACCAAATTCAAGCCCAGAACTCTAGCCGACCGCCTAGCAGAGCATAGGCATATCTTAGATTTTTCGATTTTTCATATATCATCATGAAAAATATAAAAAAGTTATGTAGGGGCTAGAACTCCGCGGTTCTGTCACAAACACAGTCATTGTAACCAGTTTAGACCAAAATCAAGGCCAGAACTCTAGCCGACCGCCTAGCAGAGCATAGGCATATCTTAGATTTTTCGATTTTTCATATATCATCATGAAAAATTTAAAAAAGAGATCTAGAGGCTAGAACTCCTCGGTTCTATCACAAACACAGTTATTGTAACCAGTTTAGACCAAAATCAAGGCCAGAACTCTAGTCGACCGCCTAGCAGAGCATAGGCATATCTTAGATTTTTCGATTTTTCATATATCATCATGAAAAATATAAAAAAGGGATGTAGGGGCTTAGAACTCCTCGGTTCTATCACAAACACAGTCATTGTAACCAGTTAAGACCAAATCAAGCCCAGAACTCTAGCCGACCGCCTAGCAGAGCATAGGCATATCTTAGATTTTTCGATTTTTCATATATCATCATGAAAAATATAAAAAGAGATGTAGGGACTAGAACTCCGCGGTTCTATCACAAACACAGTCATTGTAACCAGTTAAGACCAAAATCAAGGCCAGAACTCTAGCCGACCGCCTAGCAGAGCATAGGCATATCTTAGATTTTTCGATTTTTCATATATCATCATGAAAAATATAAAAAAGGGATGTAGGGGCTAGAACTCCGCGGTTCTATCACAAACACAGTCATTGTAACCAGTTAAGACCAAAATCAAGCCCAGAACTCTAGCCGACCGCCTAGCAGAGCATTGGCATATCTTAGATTTTTCGATTTTTCATATATCACCATGAAAAATATAAAATAGATATGTAGGGGCTAGAACTCCGCGGTTCTATCACAAACACAGTCATTGTAACCAGTTTAGACCAAAATCAAGGCCAGAACTCTAGCCGACCGCCTAGCAGAGCATAGGCATATCTTAGATTTTTCGATTTTTCATATATCATCATGAAAAATATAAAAAAGAGATGTAGGGACTAGAACTCCGCGGTTCTATCACAAACACAGTCATTGTAACCAGTTTAGACCAAAATCAAGGCCAGAACTCTAGCCGACCGCCTAGCAGAGCATAGGCATATCTTAGATTTTTCGATTTTTCATATATCATCATGAAGATTATAAAAAAGTAATGTAGGGGCTAGAACTCCTCGGTTTTATCACAAACACAGTCATTAAAATCAGTAAGGATCAAAATCAAGCCCAGAACTCTAGCCGACCGCCTAGCAGAGCATAGGCATAACTTAGATTTTTCGATTTTTCATATATCATCATGAAAAATATAAAAAAGGGATGTAGGGGCTAGAACTCCTCGGTTCTATCACAAACACAGTCATCGTAACCAGTTAAGACCAAATTCAAGCCCAGAACTCTAGCCGACCGCCTAGCAGAGCATAGGCATATCTTAGATTTTTCGATTTTTCATATATCATCATGAAAAATATAAAAAAGAGATGTAGGGACTAGAACTCCGCGGTTCTATCACAAACACAGTCATTGTAACCAGTTAAGACCAAATCAAGGCCAGAACTCTAGCCGACCGCCTAGCAGAGCATAGGCATATCTTAGATTTTTCGATTTTTCATATATCATCATGAAAAATATAAAAAAGGGATGTAGGGGCTAGAACTTCGCGGTTCTATCACAAACACAGTCATTGTAACCAGTTAAGACCAAAATCAAGCCCAGAACTCTAGCCGACCGCCTAGCAGAGCATTGGCATATCTTAGATTTTTCGATTTTTCATATATCATCATGAAAAATATAAAATAGATATGTAGGGGCAAGAACTCCGCGGTTCTATCACAAACACAGTCATTGTAACCAGTTAAGACCAAAATCAAGGCCAGAACTCTAGTCGATCGCCTAGCAGAGCATAGGCATATCTTAGATTTTTCGATTTTTCATATATCATCATGAAAAATATAAAAAAGTGATGTAGGGGCTAGAACTCCTCGGTTTTATCACAAACACAGTCATTGAAAACAGTTTAGATCAAAATCAAGCCCAGAACTCTAGCCGACCGCCTAGCAGAGCATAGGCATATCTTAGATTTTTCGATTTTTAATATATCATCATGAAAAATATAAAAAAGTGATGTAGAGGCTAGAACTCCTCGGTTCTATCACAAACTTAGTCATTAAAACCAGTTTAGACCAAAATCAAGGCCAGAACTCTAGCCGACCGCCTAGCAGAGCATAGGCATATCTTAGATTTTTCGATTTTTCATATATCATCATGAAGATTATAAAAAAGTAATGTAGGGGCTAGAACTCCTCGGTTTTATCACAAACACAGTCATTAAAATCAGTAAGGATCAAAATCAAGCCCAGAACTCTAGCCGACCGCCTAGCAGAGCATAGGCATAACTTAGATTTTTCGATTTTTCATATATCATCATGAAAAATATAAATGAGTGATGTAGGGGCTAGAACTCCTCGGTTTTATCACAAACACAGTCATTGAAAACAGTTAAGATCAAAATCAAGCCCAGAACTCTAGCCGACCGCCTAGCAGAGCATAGGCATATCTTAGATTTTTCGATTTTTCATATTATCATCATGAAAAATATAAAAAAGGGATGTAGGGGCTAGAACTCCTCGGTTTTATCACAAACACAGTCATTGAAAACAGTTTAGATCAAAATCAAGCCCAGAACTCTAGCCGACCGCCTAGCAGAGCATAGGCATATCTTAGATTTTTCTATTTTTCATATATCATCATGAAAAATATAAAAAAGTGATGTAGGGGCTAGAACTCCTCGGTTTTATCACAAACACAGTCATTGAAACCAGTAAAGATCAAAATCAAGCCCAGAACTCTAGCCGACCGCCTAGCAGAGCATAGGCATATCTTAGATTTTTCGATTTTTCATATATCATCATGATAATTATAAAAAAGTAATGTAGGGGCTAGAACTCCTCGGTTTTATCACAAACACAGTCATTGAAACCAGTTAAGACCAAAATCAAGCCCAGAACTCTAGCCGACCGCCTAGCAGAGCATAGGCATATCTTAGATTTTTCGATTTTTCATATATCATCATGAAAAATATAAAAAAGTGATGTAAGGGCTAGAACTCCTCGGTTTTATCACAAACACAGTCATTGAAACCAGTTAAGACCAAAATCAAGCCCAGAACTCTAGCCGACCGCTTAGCAGAGCATAGGCATAACTTAGATTTTTCGATTTTTCATATATCATCATGAAAAATATAAAAAAGTGTTGTAGGGGCTAGAACTCCTCGGTTCTATCATAAACACAGTCATTGAAACCATTTAAGATCAAAATCAAGCCCAGAACTCTAGCCGACCGCCTAGCAGAGCATAGGCATATCTTAGATTTTTCGATTTTTCGTATATCATCATGAAAAATATATACCATTATGAAAAATATAAACAAGTGATCCAGTTAGAGGCGAGAACTCCGCGGACCTATCGCATACATAGTTATTACGACCGTTTAAGACCAAAGTTAAGCCCAGAAATCTTGCTAATCGCCTAGCAGAGCATATGTGAAGTTAGCAGATCATTTTTGTAATAAGTACTCGACTTAATCTTTTTTTTTTTAATAATTGTTCTAGAACTATAGAACTCTGCTGTGCAATGCCAGAACACCTGTTGTTTTTTAAATTGATGAAAAATGATATGCTATGTGCGTGAAGTTAGCAGAGCATTTTTATTGCAAGTAAAATTTTTTTTTTTTATTTCGTCTTTAACTTTTCCAAAATGTATCTAGAACTATAGAACTCTGCTGTGCGATGCCAGAACACCTTTTGTTTTTTAATTTGACGAAAAATGATATGCTATGTGCGTGAAGTTAGCAGAGCATTTTTATTGCAAGTAAAATATTTATTTTTATTTTTATATCGTCTTTAACTTTTCCAAAACGTATCTAGAACTATAGAACTCTGCTGTGCGATGCCAGAACACCTTTTGTTTTTTAATTTGACGAAAAATGATATGCTATGTGCGTGAAGTTAGCAGAGCATTTTCACGTAAAAACGAGTTTCATTTTTTCAGCTTAAATCGCCAGAACTATGTTTAAAAAGTATCAGGAACTATAGAACTATCCTGCATGCCAATAGAACTTCGATAAATTTTTGATTTTCTGGAAAATGATCTGCTAACTTCACGGACATCTACACAGAGCTGACCACTCAAACGTCCCAACCGATCCTTGAAACCTAGCTAATAACTAAATACAAGACCAACATATTTATTGAACATATTTTTATTTTTGTTGTATCGTAAAAACGGTAAAACATGCAAGCGTCAAATTTGGTGTGATTATAGTACACACCCTGAAGAAAAACAACAAATACTAAAAATGGTCAAGTGTGAGCTGGGCTCGCGTTGATTCGATTCGAAATCTTCTATTATCGCATTCTGATGGATTGGGCAGGATGGCTCCGTTGGATGGCCCGCAAGTTCGCCGGATATGACACCTTTGGATTATTTTCTTTGGGGTGAAATGAAACAGAGAGTTTACCTATTAAATGGTTATTTACGGTCGATTCTAAGTCCTCAACTATAGTATACATATAAGTTACTACTTACACTGGCCATAGAAGCAGGTGTCTGGTCACCCCCGTACAGGAGTTCATCTTCGTCATTTAGTTCGTATATCGTATCTGGTTGGAAACCTTCTGCCTTCACATTTTTTTTCTTTCCCTTCATCTTTCCTGCAAACTCTCCTTTCACCTGAGTAATTAAAAAAAGCGAGTTGTATTTGCGATGTGGAAGGGTTAGTCAAATAAATGCTGTTTGGGAAAACGGTGACATAAAAACAGACGCAAATTATTATCAAAACAACTTTTTTTTTCATTGATTCGAATTTTCCACGGTTTAATTTATTCTTTTTTTTTTAAATACCGTGGATTTCGACAACAGTGATAATTCCTGATTTTTTGCGGTTTATAGCAACTCTGAACCGTATTATTGCTGCGACGACGAGCGTAGCGAGGTTGTCACTTGATAATGTAGTTGGGCGAGTAGTTCCAATCGCGCAATATATTGAAGAAGTCAAAACAATAATAAAAACTAGCAACAACTCCTGGTAAGAAGCAGAACCATGGGAAATTTCAATTTCTTTCAAAACAAAAGGTTTATATACATTAATATTATACAGAGGAAAGATTTGTCTTTTTGTGTTTGTAACGAATAAACTAAAAAACTACTGAACCGATTTCAAAAATTATTTCACCATTAGAATGCTACATTATCCTTGAGTAAGATAGGCTATGATTTATTTTTGTGCGCGGACGGAGTCACGACGGTTTAAGCATCCTAATCTTCCCGTGCCTGCGAGCACGCGGCCGGTCGCCTAGCAGCGTTACCTGCACGCTGTCCATGTCGGCGGTGGTGAACAGCCCGCTGAGGTCCCGGTACAGCGTGGCCTTCACGAGCGCCGGCCGGTGCGGCACCGGCTGCCGCGTCGGGGCCAGCCGCGCGGACTGCACACGCAAAATAGTACATTTCACAAACACATGCTCGGAAAGGATGGCTTTCCATTTGAACGATGAAGACGGAAACACCCTCATTTTATACCTAGTAGAAAAATAAACGTTTGACAATCCATTCTTATCTACTACGATATTCTTATATAAAAAAAATGAATCGCTAAATGTGTTGCTAAGCGCAAAACTCGAGAACGGCTGAACCGATTTGGCTGATTTATTTTTTGTTGTGTTCGTCATTGTCAGGAAAAGGTTTATATGAAAGAGAATAATAAAATTGAGCCGCTAGTTTTATTTTAAAATGCTGTCTATTGAACATAAAATCAAAAGGAACATGAATAAAATCCCATACAGCCAACTTTCTTCCTGAGTCATGGATGTTTTCTATGTATTTAAGTATATATTTCTCTATATAAGTATTTATATCGTTGTCTAGTAACCATAGTACAAGCTTAGAGCTTAGTTTGGGACTAGGTCAATTGGTGTGACATTGTCCCCTGATATTTATTATTTATAATTAGCCGCCTTCTTTGGTATCACGGCCGAATTGCATTGCCAACCCTGAGGTCCAAGATAAAATGCTTCAATGCATTTCACCATCCGTTCAGTCATCTTCATTGGCTTTAAGCTAAGCTTGATTTCGTCGGTGATACTGCAAAACCGCGTAACTAACAAATTTGTGATAGAGCAAAATAAAATTTACTATCTTATTAAAAAGGTGCATTTTGCTCCTTATTAAAAAAAATACTAACGCGATTTTGCAGTATTACCGACGATTTCCACCTCTATATCTCTATTATATGCAAAGAGCGGAATTCTTCATAGCAAAAATCAAACTGTCAGAGGGATTGACCTAACTGTTTTATCGACGATATATCGATGTTACGGAATAATATCGCATTAGGTATCCATAATCAACTTAAAAGATTATTTTGTAACATATGACCTCTTTGATAAGTAAACCTAGATATTTTTCTAGCACGAACGATAAGTTTGAAGGGAAGATGAAGAAAACATATTTAGTACAGATTTAGATTTCGACTTTGTTATTTTGAATGAAGATTAGTTACCTACTCTTAGCAATATTTGTTTTTAATTTTTAATGATAAGTTTCATATAGAAAATTTAAAAAAAAGTATTTTCTGTTTTATTCTTTACTATTATACTAAAATACAGTGGCGGTCAGCTAATTAGGGACACCGTTAATTTGTTTGTATGTATAACCAAAAGCCTGATTTCATTACTTTAACTTTGTTTCGTTAAGTGACAAATATTTATCGATAAGTCGATAAAACAGTTAGGTCAATCCCTGTGACAGTTTGATTTTTGCTATGAAGAATTCCGCTCTTTGATTATATATATGTTACTTACTAATAGGCCTTACTTACCATGCCATCCTTAGCCCTAAACTCCCTCAGAGCTAGCACTAAGGCGCGTCCACACGTCGACACGGCGCAGATGTAAGGGTCTGCCGTGGCCGCGTACTGCGCCGTCCATTCTAACTGAATCGACTGGATTTGGACACCATCTGCAAGTCATTGTCGTCATTAGCTATCACTTTTGAACATAGGTACAGATATATTCACGAGAGTTGGCACGAATGGATTGAACGAGTGAATGAAAATGTCTATGTGTGCATGACATAATTATTAAATACAGGTTGATGCAAAAAGTAATTACGATAATTGTGTCTAAGAAAATCTGGCATACCCGCCAAAATAAGAAACCTTTGGAAACCAAGAACACCTAACGTAGTATACTGCAGTGCCACGCAAACCATCCATGAAGATAAATCTAGTAAACTAAGGTCTACTTTCATCATGAATAAAATGTATGAAAAATCTTTGACAACGTTGTCAACGGGAGTTGCCTTCTAAGCAGCGGTCCTGGGATTGATGGGTTTGATAGATCTATCAGTCTTAAATTAAAACAACACCATTAATGTAAATACTTTATCCTCATATGTACAAATGCATTAACCCACTTAGCCCGACTAGGTGTTATAACACCGCTCAAATTGATAACCTATTCGGGCTACGACACCTAGTCGGGCTAAGTGGGTTTAATCAATTTGAGCGGTGTTATAACACCTAGTCGGGCTAAGTGGGTTAATTGACTGTGGTTTATGTGCAGTCAGCGTCAAATAGTTTGTAGCAGTGAAAGTGGTCAAATAGTTTGGTATAGGATACATTTAGTATGATGTACCGAACTTTTCGACCACTTTGACTGCTACAAACTATTTGACGCTGACTGTACAGTCGAGTTCATAAATATGTGTACCCTTTTTATCTAGTCGAATGCGTTTGCAAACTAATTGTTAGCGACCGCATTCGAGTAGGTAAAAAAGTGTACACATATTTATAAACTCGACTGTACATACATATGCATAACCTGACTATAAAATTTATTTATAAAATTGTTAATCCGACTCTGCATCACTTGAACTACTAGATGTTGAAGATTCTTCGTCCTCGCTGTCACCTATATTAACAATGAAACCATCAGTAAGGTCGTCTAGCCGGTGTTCCATAGACTCGTACGAACGCTCTGTTTCTTGGGCCTTTCTCCAAGTATCATGAAACGTTTCTGTTTTAACGGCATGAACTTCATCGATGAATAGTTTTTGAACTTCGTTCATATTAAAAGTGACGTTCCTTGTCCCTACTTTACCTTTTATAATCCCCCACAACATCTCAATTGGGTTTAAATCTGGATGGTAAGGTGGAAGACGTAGTACAGAATGACCGTGGTCTCGCAGTATTTGATCTAACTTGTAAGTTTTCTTTGTGTCTTTATGTTTCTTAATTATTTTGTACAGAACGATTTTAGTATTTCTTTTTGGGTATGATATTTTATTTTTATCTAACCAGGTCAGCATCTCTTTTTTATTTGAGTTTTTTACTGGAGCTCGATCCACCTGAACGTTGTGATAAGGAGCGTTATCGACGACAAGGACGCTTCTGGGCTTTAAATTCGGTAACAAATATTCCTTCACCCATTTTTGATAATTTATAGCATTCATATTACTGTGGTAATCTCCAGACTTCTGGTTAGATTTGAATGTCAGCAAAGCATTTTCTACAAAGCCTTCCTCTGTACAAGCATGAACCGCTATAAGTCTTTGCCCTTTTGATATGGGAACTCTGATGCCACTGTTGCTGTTGTCAGTCCATGCGTTTGGCGTAGTATGAGTGCTATGCACGTAGGTCTCATCGGTATACACAATAGGCCGTTTTTGGTCTCTATATTCTTGTAATTTTTGTAAATACATAAATCTTTTGTAACGAATGTTGTCATTTTCAATTATCCGCATCCTGTTGTTCTGAATCTTCTTCCACCGGAATCCCATTTTATGTACCAGTCGTAATAAAGAACTGACACTGCCAGGAAAATCTATCGACTCCTTTAAAACTTTGTGTAATGTTTTAATAGTTGGTAGTGTTTTGTGTATTTTGTGAAAATCGTAAATACACCTTCGGATGACGTTTAAATCAAAATTGTCCACCTCCGATCTTTTCGACAAACGTGATCGTTTTTCACCGGGTGTCACGAACACATTAGAAGTCGATCCCTCAGTCGCATTTTTGCAGATACAGTTAACGATTCGCTGTACACTTCGTTCTGATGTCCCAGTCGCCGCAGACGTTAATTTGTATAACTCTTGAATTTTTAGAAATCCACCTTCAGCATTTTTAGTTTTTTGCTTAAAATAATTAAAAACGTTAAAAATTATTTCTCGAGACTGTCCCGATAATGTTTTTCCTCGTCCAAAAGTAGGTGTAGTCATTTTGAGAATAAGATAAAATTACATTACGGTATAAGTATTGTTTGTCGCTTATATGACAGTAAAAAATGAGTGAAGTGTCATTCTAATAAGAAGGTTATCAAGCACAATGTAATCTTATCTATGTAAGTTCTTACTTCGTAATCTAGCCTGCATTTTGCATTTTACAAATTAATAAAATATAAACATTTTTCATGCGTAATGACGATGTCGTGAAACTTTTCGCCATTATTTTGTTAATTGCGGCGTCGGTATGAAAACAGGATAAGACAGTATATTATAAATAAATTTAAAACTCTGTTGACGACGGACTCCTCGGTCTGATCCTTTTTAGATTATTTACTATTCGAACACGCCATCACCTTTCTTCACAAATAAAAATATTTATGTTTTTTTTAAATACAATGGACTTCAAAAATTACTAAAAGGATTAACATTGATACTTGGTGCAGTTTTTTTTTTTTTTCCTTAACAACGAGAACGTGTTAGGTACGTGTTTACAGAATATAAGGAGGCCCCTGTATAAGAAAGGCACTCACACTGCCACTCACAGTGACAAGTGACATTACTTTAGGTCAATCCATTCGTGCCAACTCTCGTGGATAGACCTGTACGAAGGCAAATGAGCATGCAGGACACCTGTCCCCTATTTCACGATCCTGACAATGATAGGTGAAAGGTGAAATTTCAGTGTACATAGCGCAGCTTATATGTAACTTAGTGCTATTATTATTCTTATTGGGGGGGTTGAGATGGGCCTTATGTGCCGGTTCGACCATTGCTGATATATTGTGGCAGCCAAAGGGCAAGGGTGGGTTTGGAGCCGACGGCAAAGGCTCGCTGCGTCGAGGAGTTTCCAGATGCTTTCGGTAGTGAGGAGATGTATCTCTAGTCTATTATGTGTCGCCTTAGGTTGATAATTCTGTGGCGCATTAGTGGTCCTCATGGGCGAAGGATGTGCATTGCTGTCTCCTCTGTCTCCTGACAGAACCTGTCAAAGCCCAGTGCTATATCAGCGTGTTAAATTAGTTTTCTTCTTCTTCTTCTTTAAGTTAATGGCGGTCCACCAAGTTATTTCGCCAGAGTCAGTGAGAGTATAATCAGTAAATAGCACAGCAAATCAAAATTAACAAAAGTAAAAGCTGGGCGTGTTAACTTTGCAATGTATACCGAACTGTCACCTGTCACTTATCATTGTCAGGATGGTGAAATAGGGATTGATGGTAAGTAGAACTGAGAGACCTTGCAATCTTTAAGATTGTGAAGTGCCGCCACCATGAGCATTTTTTTTTTATGGCATAGGAAGGCACACCAGGTCACCTTATGGTAAGTGGAAACTGTGACCCATAGACATTCGCATTCACAAGACCGCAATCCTAAGACTGCAAATGCGATGCCAACCCTGAGGACTAAGATGGAATGCCCCTATGCTAGTCATTTCACCGGCTGTCATATCCCCAAACCGGAACACAACAATGTAAACACTGCTGCTTGGCGGTAGGTTAATGGATAAGATACCAACCCGGACGGAACCTGCACAAGGTCCTCCTACAAGTAAATTGAGATTCATTTTATCAGTAGAATAATAAAGCTACTCACTCTTAATAAGTCTGATGGCGGTGGTGGTCACCTGCACCATGAACCGGTTGTTGCCCAGGTTCCCGGCGAACACGGTCGGCGCGCCGGTCATGAAGCCGGAGCTGTCCACCTCGTTGATCTCTTGCCCCGTTTGTAATATCTGTTTCAGAAACAAATAAAAGAAAAAACATTTAGGGTAAAGTTACCAGTGGTCAGTCAGAGGCCAGTAGTCGACTTTATATGAGTGCGAAGAGTGGGAAATATATATTTCATACTCTTCCCACTCATATAAAGTAGAGGCCGACTATAGGTTTCTGGCCGACCAATGGTGACTTTACCCTATTCAGTGACTTTAAAAAATCTGAATTCCATTCTGTTGTAAGTTATAACTAGAGCTAGGACTTTTGGTTGCAAACCCGTGGTTCTAGAATCCATGAGGTCCATATTTCCTAATTCTTTTCACCTTGACTGTGACCTTCAGTATCAATTGTTATATTTAAAAATTAATTCATTCATTAGACCGCTGAACCAATTTGAATGAATTTTGTTCTGAAGGATATCTCCGCAATGAAAGCGTAAGAAACAAACAGTCAATTATGAGTAGATATGTGTAATCCAAACATTCAACGGTCGTTAGTTTCAATGTCATAAAACGGAGGAAAGCGAGTTTGTTTTATACTATGTAAAGATGTGATACAGGCTCCAAAAACCCTTAAAAAAAAGTTTCCATTGGTTTTTTTTTAATGATTCCTAAACGAGATATAGGGATAAACTTAACTAAATGACCTCTTGCATGTAGTTGTGTACAAAACTAGTATGGAATTAACGTCAAATTTCAAATGGGTTACGTTCACGGTCTATACAGATGGGGTCACAACTACATGCAACAGGTCAGGTTAAGTTTTTCACCTATACTATGTTAAGTCTTACCATACTGGAGTCTTCCTGTGTGAGAATCATGTATGCATGCGAGCCCTCGTCCCTATGCACGTCCTTGTTGACCTCGGCCTGCTCGCCGACCACCGTCCACATGTCGATGCAGCCTGCAACGGAATATTCAAGAGCGCCTTCATGTACTGCCCTCCCAATCCAATGAGCGGTATCTCAAAATTAATAGCCAAAGCAGATTCAATCCTCTGCTTATATAATAAGGTTGCGTTTGCTACAGGAGTTTTATTTAAGATGCCGCCATTTGGAATAGCAGGGCAGGGCAGTGTCCTAACCTAAGGCCGAGTGTGCAAAAGCATGTACATAATCAAGGCAATTTAATTTGAACTCTGTAGCAACGGGCGTTATCAAGCAAACGTAACTGAACTTTATGGCCTTGATGGTTCAAAGTTCCACTCACAAAATACATTCTCTGTTAGTAGTATGGTCGGCCTTACGAGCTTAAAGGCCGACACGTGCACGCGTACGTCACGCAAGCGGTGTGACTTATTGTATGAGAATTGATACTATACAACGCAGTGGAGCGCGCACCTTTCCTATCTCTTTCTAGCAAATCAGAATTTAACACGGAGTTTATATGGCCAACCTGTTACATGACGTCACAGTGCACAACAGATCTCTCTCTGTAATCGCTGCTGTCTAACCCGTTAAAAATACTAATATCATCCGTTTTTCTTGGCCGTTTTTATCCCCCGTGTGGTTGCCGGGTTAGAATAGCGCCACTCCATATCTTCCCGTGGATGTCGTAAGAGGCGACTAAGGGAATATAGGCTTTTAATACTGTTAGGCGATGGGCTTGCAACCTGTCACTAATACGCTGGTTAACACGTTAACCTAATTTTGCAAAGCGTGGTTACTGAATTATCAACAGGTTTTTAGAGTTATAGGTAATTCTGTAGCTCTGCCTACCCCACTCTGGGAATACAGGCGTGAAGGTATGTATGTATGTTCTTGGCCGATTTATATTTAAATTTCACTTTTGGTCATCGTGTATTTAGATATTTTTCTCAAAAATGACCGGAAAAGTTGACATTACTAACACCATACTTAAAAAAAAGTGCATACAAATTTCATTGTTATCTAGTTAGTAACTTTAAAAAAAGTGAAAACGGTCATAATGAAATGAGGGCACAAGGCTTATACATCCATACTTTATTCGAAACGTAACTATTTTACCTGTATCTGGAATAGCTCCAGTTTTTTTTTCTAAAAAAGCTTGCGTTTCTCCTTGTCATAAACATAAAGGCGGTAAAGAGTAATAGTTTTTTCATGAGAAGATTTTGTTCGTTTGCAATTAAAAACACGATTTTTTTCTTGCGATTTTTGAGAAAAGCACTATATATGCCTCGGCAGGAACGGCAATTGCGGGCTTCGCATTTTTAAACCAATACTCGGCCCGCAATTGCCTGCTTCCCTAATGTACTATTGTTGAGAAATGCGATTTAAAAAGTCCATGCAGGCCGTATAGCAGTCACCTGGCAGATTGAACGCGGTGATGAGCTGCGGGCGCACGCAGCGCTGCAGCACGGTGAGCGCGCCGTTCTTGCCGCGGCCGCTGCACGCCACCAGCTCCACGGGCGGGCCCTCCGCGCCGCGCGCGCCCGCCTCCGCCAGCAGCTGCGGCTCGCCCATCGACACGTCGCCGATCGGGCAGATGTTCAGGAGGGAGTCGCACACCTACCATAACGTTCACAACGATGTTTTCTCAAAAATTACCGGATAAGTTGACATCACTAACTCCATACTGAGACGCGAAGTACATAGTTTACAGACAGTTCCCAAATAATAAAAAAAATATTGCGTGCTCGCTCCACAAGCCCGCAATGTTGCATACAAATTTCATTGTTGTCTAGTTTGTAACTTTTTAAAAAGTGAAAACGGCCATAGTAAAGCGAGGGCCCAAGTCTTATACATCCATATTTAATTCGAAACGTAACTTTTTTATCTGTGTCTGGAATAGCTTGAGTTTTTTTTTCTAAAAAAAGCTTGCGTTTCTCCTTGTCATAAAAATAAAGGCGGTAAAGGCGGTTCACGTGAAGTTTCTGTTTATATGCAATTTGTGTATATGCCTCGGCAAGAACGGCAATTGCGGGCCTCGTATTTTTAAACGGACTCGCAAGCTCGTCCGTTTAAACCAATTCTCGGCCCGCGATTGCCTACTTCACTGCCTAGGCAATAATGTACTATTATTCACTAAGCTCAAGGATATAGAGGAGATATATGACTGAAATCGCGCTTTATACCTCCAATATGCCCTTGTTAATGAAGATTATTATTACAGTCGTCCATTAAAAAACAAATCAAATCAAACAAAAAAAAGTGGTTGCCGTGTCAGAATAGTGCCACACATGTCTTCCCGTGGATGTCGTAAGAGGCGACTAAGGGAATATAGGCTTGTAATACTGTTAGGCGATGGGCTTGCAACCTGTCACTAATACACTGGTAAACATCTTAGCCTAATTGTGCAAAATGAGGTTACAGAATTATCAACAAAATTTTAGAGTTGTTTGGTAGTTCTATAGCTCTACCTACCCCACCCTGGGAATGGAGGCGTGATGGTATGTATGTATGTATGTATCAAATTAATCTTTATTTGCATAGAAAATGGGTTTTTAAAGTAGGTAGTTATAATTATTAGTACAATTGAGCCTTCTCCAGCTGTCAATGCACAGCATTCAAATTCATAGTGCTAGCAGCTAGCAATGCTTATAGGTATTTGGTACCATTACTCTCTGAGGTATTGTGCAAGTGTGAATAGGCATTTTCTGGTTAAGCGTGTACCACCATCGACCTTGTCGTCACTTAACACAAGGATCGGAACCGCTTAGCATGAAAGGGGTTTTAGATATGGTATTTGATAGACTTGTTTTTACAAACCCCAAGGATACGCTAAGCCTATCGTCAACTTAGTTGAAAAGGCAACCAAACGATACAGTTAATGCATTGACTGCCACCGACGCATATATGCGTTCTCTGTCAAACAAGTTTGTTCCTAGGCCACGCCCCTTGGCAGTGAATGCGTTAATTCAACTAAGCGCTAACCCTATAACAATATCCCATCGTCTGTTACGCTATTCAATCTTAATAGAACGGTTTCAAGCTGATTTAATCTCTATGCGCAAGAGCTTCGACTCGTTTATTATTGCATTAATTGATAAGATAGCGGCAAGTAGTTGCCGCTTAAGCGAGAGCCTATGCGCAAAAAAGAGAGAGGCGATCAATGAGCTGATAAACAGTCAATACTAAGTGCTTAAATATTAAACTACCGAAACCCCTACGCACTTGGTAAGCTCTATGGATGCGGTTAACTAATTCAAAGGGGTTCGCCCTAACTTTAAGGTAACTCAATCATAGGGTAACCAAATCGATTGGGTTATTCAAATGCAGGGGTTTCCGGTCCCTGAACTTAACATCAGGTGAGACTGAGGACAAACGCAAACTCATTTTTGATAAAATCGCACCTTTTGAAATTTTGACTTCAAGCGAATAAAGC
The DNA here is from genome assembly GCA_927399475.2 of Acleris emargana. NCBI lineage: Eukaryota > Metazoa > Arthropoda > Insecta > Lepidoptera > Tortricidae > Acleris > Acleris emargana. The sequence continues at coordinate 7,326,966 of OV656858.1, forward strand.
TCTTAACTTATTTATTGTACCCTACCAATATTAGTATCATTTGAAAGCACAGTTAATAAACTTTAAAAACGCGAATCGTTCTTTTTCGTAAAAACAATGATCACGACACGTTAGGGTCTTTAAAAAAAAGTGATGAAAAACTCATTAGAGGACTCACTACTTGTGCCACCCTGAACACGAATAAAAGGGGGGGTAAAAATGAATTATGGGTAATTTGCTATCCAGACATCACAGAAGTCACACCTGAACAGCTCCAGTAAGAGGAAACTCTGAAAAATGAATACCACGGCAGAAGAAGCAGCTCATGTGGTAGCACTACTGCAATCAGGACTACGGCAGGTAGATGTTGCTCGACAACTCAACATAAGCCGTTTCCGGGTGAAACGAGTATCGCAGCGGTTCCAGGAGACTGGAGACTTACATCAGGAAGCATGGATCTGGGAGACGACGTTGCACTTCCGACAGAGACGACCGCTATATTTATTTATTTATTTATTTATTATTATTATAATTACAATTAATTAATTATATTGTGTCGACGTGTTTGCGTAACCGATTCTCCAACGCTGTTGAGGTGCAACAGCAGCTCCGAACAGCTCGGAGGACGTCGGTGAGCGTCTCCACAGTAAGAAGAAGGCTGCAAGAGAAGAAAATCCTGCCTCGTAGGGCTGCTACGGGCCCCAAATTGACAGCAGAGCATAGGCGAGTCAGACTTCAGTTTGCCCGAGACTACGTGGATTGGACGTTCGAACAATGGAAGTCTGTCCTCTTCTTCGACGAGACGAGGGTATGCCTTTTCTGCAACAATAGGCGTAGAAGAATGTACAGGAGGCAGGGAGAACGGTACTCACAAGCCTGCTTTGAAGAAACCGTCAGCTACGGAGGAGGATCCTGCATGTTCTGGAGCGGAATTTCAATCCAGGGCAAAACCGACCTTGTGTGCGTCTCCCGCACTGGAGGTGGACGTGGCCAGGGGTCCCTGACTGCTCATCGGTACATCACAGAGATCCTGGAGGACCACGTGGTCCCGTATGCTGGTTTTGTCGGGCCTGAATTCACATTAATGCACGACAACGCCCGCTCTCATACGGCGTTGATTGTTCGGGACTACCTGGATCAGGTTGGGATCCCCGTGATGCAGTGGCCAGCGAGAAGTCCTGACCTGAATCCCATAGAGCACCTTTAGGATGATCTGAAACGCCGGGTGCGGTCTCGTGATACTGCCCCTGCCACCCGTGAACAGCTTCGGGACACCGTCGTCGAGGAGTGGAGTGGCATTCCTCAAGAACGCATCGTGACGTTGGTGAGGTCAATAAAGGATCGCATGGAGGCTGTAATTAGGGCTAGGGGAGGTAACACTAGGTTTTAAGTTTAGTTTTAAGAATTTGTTTTACTGTATTTTTTAATTTTGTTATGTTTTTAGATTGTGTAATTTTGGCGTGAATAAATGTTTTTCCTCTTTTCATGAAAAACTATTTTTTTAAGCTTAAAAAAAAAAAAAAAAAAAAAAATCATTTATTCTGTAAGTAGGCCCTGTAGGCACTTTTACAAGTCTGAATCTACCATCTACCAGCGCTTCAAGAGACCATTGTTGAGAAGAAGCACCGCAAGAAACTCAACAGTAAGCCATTTTTTTAAATAAAGAACTTATTACAATACTAAACATAAGCTATCTAATTTAAATGTCACAGGGATGTACAGGTCCCAGTAGTAATAATAATTAAATTAATAAAAATGTCAGGTTAAAATAATAATACAATTCCGGAGATGTAAAGAGTCTCCAAATGTCAAATTAAAATTAAATATAGGTAAGTAGGTAATTAAACAAAAAAACAAAACAACAAACACAAACAAGGGAGATGTAGAAAGTCTCCACGGTCAATTTTGGAGATGTAAAGAGTCTCCAGATGTCAAATTAAAATAATAAGCATACAAGGAGATGTATATAGTCTCCACGGTCATTAATAATTGTAATACAAATAATTCAGTCCCAAGCATTGTCATCATTTATATAATCTTTAATACTATAATACGCTTTAGAAATTAGTTGACGTTTAACGTAACTCTTAAATTTATTTACTGATAAATGAGTAACACTACTTGGGAGCTTATTATAGAACCTTATACAATTACCCATGAATGAGTTTTTTATTTTGTGAAGCCGTGTAAAGGGCACTGCGAGCTTATGTTTATTCCTGGTATTAACATTATGTATGTCACAGTTCTTTCTAAAACTACCGATGTGTTTATGAACATGCATAATATTTTCATAAATATATTGACTGTATACGGTTAATATATTCGTTTCTTTGAACTTATCTCTAAGCGAGTCTCTATGACCCATCTTGTAAACAGCACGAATAGCCCTCTTCTGTAGAACAAAGATGCTGTTTACGTCAGCACCACTACCCCATAGTAAAATACCATATGACATAATACTATGGAAGTAACTAAAATAAACTAATCGAGCGGTTTTCAAGTCTATTATATTCCGAATTTTACTAACTGCAAAAACTGCAGAACTTAGTCTATTCGCTAATTTAGCCAGATGAGGACCCCATTGGAGTTTGGAGTCTAACGTTATTCCAAGAAATACTGTATCATTAACTAGGTCTAATCTATCATTTTTTATAGTTACAGTAGTTTGTCTATTTTTCACATTTGTAGTCATAAATTTAATACATTTAGTCTTTTTCTCATTCAGTAATAAATTATTAACACTGAACCAATCTACTACTTTTGATATAGCATTGTTTACATCGATATTAAACTCCTGTTGTCGTTTGACTTTAAATACGAGTGAGGTATCATCAGCAAACAATACTATATCATGTTTGTCCTTTATAAGGTATGGTAAATCATTTATGTAAATGAGGAATAAAAAAGGACCCAAAATTGAGCCCTGTGGTACGCCCATTTTGACCAAAGACCCAGGTGATCGTTTTCCATTCACGTCTACCCTTTGTATTCTCCCGTATAAGTACGTTTTTATTAATCATTATCACATTTTTATTAATTAAAGGATTCAATAACCTTTAAAATGAGGCCCCACACTCATACCTTATCTTAGATTAAATAGGGTTTATAGCTGCTTGAAGTCAACATACCAAAAGGTGCTATTTTTTTGACGCCGAGTGTATGTATTAAGTGAGGTTTGCAAGTGTGTGCGATTTCAAGCATGTGTTTATTTGTTTTTGTGATTTAGGTATGTGTGCTTTCGTTTTACAATTATTACTTGACTGTTCTATAATTCCTTAAGGTACAGTCGCGAACCGGGATTGTTGAGCCACTTACCCATGTTTCTAATTTGGCTATGTAATGCAAATCGAATAGCTGTCAGCCAGTCGTTGACATTGGTTATTGAATACACGGCTAAATTACGAACGATGACAAGTGGCTCAAGAATCCCGGTTCGTGACTGAACGTGAAATTATCAACAAAAAATCTCTAGTATCAAACCACACCAACCTCGAAGACATAGCTCGTGAGCTGAGTCGAAGTCCTGATGTCACTCCCGTACACCTCCAGCTCGTCCTTGTCGCTGATCTCGATGACGTTGGTGGCCACGCAGTCCGAGAGCGAGTCGAGGCGGCGCTTCTTAGCCTGGTCGCCGTCTTTGTTCTGGTTGGCTTGGTATTCTTTTTCTGTGGACAAGTTTCTCATGGATGGATGAAAGAAGATTGACGAAAGAGATATACAGATCGAAAGTGAGTGGAAGGGTCGGAAGGGGCCGCCCTAGGCGTACTTTTTCGAATCAAATCGGAGAAATACTGGAACAGGGCCGAATCTAAAGTACCTGAAACCGACGTGCGTGCATGACTCGATGTATGAAAGAAATTTGTTAAGATCGTACTAAGTGGAAAGAAGTGGAAGTAGAAGAAGAAGAAGTAGACGTAGAAGTGGTCTCTGCCTACCCCTCTGGGAAACAGACATGATTTTAATGTATGTATGTATGTAGTTTCTTATGGTTACCACCAATTAGAAAATTCGAAACTGAAAGTTCCTGTCACTCATCATACGAGACTAAACCGAGAGAAAGGGACGGAGCTCACGTAACGAACTTCGGTTTTCAAAGAAGACACAATAGTCAGGGAACCTGCCGTTTGCCTGACTTATTGGCAAACCTCAGGATTTTGTGAAGCCAACTCTATTAAAAAATTACGTTACTATCGCATTGGGCTGACCTGTAACGATAGATGTTTATGTGAAGTAAATAATAAATTTATTCAGAGCAACTTATTAAATTGCACCAATTGAGAATAAATCGCTGTTGTTGAAATAAATATCGGCACAATTTTCAAGCCATTCCATTTCTACATATCGATACTACTTTAGAAAAAACTCGTACCTGATGTATCGAGATGTACGATTGTAAACTTTATTCCCTTCTAGTTTAGGTTTAAAGTCGTACTTCACGAAATATGAGATACGAGGTTTTTTCACAGCAATGACGATATGGCAACGCTAACATTAACTGACTCTGAAGTGACGCTGTAAGAAATGATTATTTCTAACCCGTGTAATAGTAACTTACCGTGCTCCACAGTCAAATCGACGGTGGCCTCCAGGGGCTTGTCGACCGAGAACAACATGCGGTTCTCCCTCTCTGTCACCCTCAGTAGCAGCGAGTTGCCGAGACGCGAGCCGAGGAAGAGGAAATCCTCTTCGATTACACACATCTGCAAATAATTAGCGTTTTTAAATACTGGTGTTTAGAGTATTCAAACTTTATTTTAAGGTATTTTGGAATAGAAATTGTTCTTTTGGCAGTCATGGTTATCATGTCCTTTGCTTAGAGTTGTTAACCTGGTAAATACATATTTTGGACGAAACCGATTACCGTGGCGAACTTTAGGTCTAAATCCAACAAGGAACATTCTGCGGCATCATGACACGACTATGATATGATGATGATGATGACGATGGTGATAATGATGATCAGGGCCTGTAATTTTCATGCCGATGACATCAATTTGACGTCACGCTCCATATAGGGTGATCCCAAATAGTTTTATTGTAAATTATTAATCATTAGTCGTCAATCATTTTAATTATGTACAAATGACTTCAAAAGTACTCTAATATATAATACCTACTTGATACGTGTAATAATATAAAACTAATTGTTTTTGTTTTTATACATACTTTTTTTTATTTATTTATGATGATAATAAAGGTGATGATGATGATGATAATAATAATCAGCGATAGGACCGCCTGTTGTTTACCTGTATTATTTTTAATTGTGCTGTTTCTCTGTTATGTTTTTGTTTTGTGTACAAAAAAGTGTTTTGTATTGTATTGTATGATGGTGGTGATGATGATGATGATGATGATGATGATGATGATGATGATGATGATGATGACAATAATGACTGTGATGGTGATGATTGTGGTGGTGATGATGGTGATGGTGTTCGTGATGATTGTGATGGTGATGATGATCATGATGATGATAATGGTAGTGATGGTCGTGATGTTGATGATGACGGTGGTGGTGCCGTGCTAGTGGTACGCACGCTGGTGGTGAGCACGGAGGCGGCGGCGCGGTCCAGGTGCGCGCTGCGCACGCTGCGCACGGAGTCGGCCAGCAGCGTCAGCACGTACAGCTGCCCGCCCTTCAAGGACAGCGCTAGACGCCCCTCGCCTAGTGGCGCCACGCACGCGCCGTCTAGAGTTATGCATACGCCTTCTTGTATCCCTGTAAAGAATAATGAAACTGGTCAAGAGCGAGTCGGACTAGCGTACCGATGATATAATTCCGAAGAGTCATAATTCCGAATTGATCAAAATTCCGACTTTTCATAATTCCGAATAATAAATCAAACCTAACCTAACCTACGTAAGACATTTAAATTATGCATTAAATCTTAAATAGCTCTAGCGTACCATAGCTTTCGGAACAATTAAAATTCAGACAAGAATATTTGGACAAAGTAATTCGGAATTTTAAGATGTTCCCTGATAAACATTTACCATCAGGTAAAAGACTGCTCAGGCAGGACAATCATCATCTTCCTCCCCTTGTTAGGTGGAACGGCACAGCAAATTATCTTTTTTCCACTCTCCTCTATCCACTGTTAACTCTTCACTCACACCTTACATTCTCATGTCATTCTTCACATTATCCGCACTAGTAACACCACACATCCATCGTAACATCCGCATCCCCACCAGATGCACTCTCTTAACATCCTTCGCCTTGGCAAGCCAACAATCAGACCCATACATGACGTCCGGTCTCACACAGATCTTATGATGTTTTGCCCTTAAGCTTTAGGGGCCATTGTGGATCACGTGACCCCAGAGACCTGTCACCATTTAACCACATTTAGTTTGTTTCTGACATCCCGGTCCATGTTTCCAATGTTTCCGTCATGCTGGATCAATGAACCAATACACTGAAACCTGTACAGATATTGAATTAAAATTTGTACATTTTGTTGAGGTATCTTCTTGGGTTCTGACATGTCGTTCCCTGCAATACTTACTGAGAGGGAAGTTGGTGGTATGAGTGGCCACACTGTTGAGCGACACCCCATACGGGGGCACCGACTGGTTGAGGTAGATCAGGGAATTCACTGCCATTATCAGACAGCCACCTGCGAAAAATGTTAAGATAAACTATCACATATGCCATACAAAATTAAACGACTGCTCAAATGGTTCGAACACAATGCAACTCTGAAACTACGACTTACTGAATAAACATCTTTTATCTTTTTTTACACGGTCATACTGTCTGCTTCATCATCTTTATAAGTCGGACGGGGTCGCAGAGTTGCACCCGTCGTCTGTTGCAAAATGGCTCGTCAAACGTCAAATTAAAATTTTGAACAGTTTTTTTTTAGAAGTCAGTTACCTAGGGGGCGCTGTATAGGGACCGCCTGCAGACAGTCGAAGGGCAGCCCCGCCGTGGCCCAGATGACGGGGTGCACGCGCGCGCTCATGTTGAGGCTCACGCCGGCCATCGCGCACGTGTCGTTGCGCACTGCCGTTCGGCTGGAACAAGCAAATTAATATACATAATATACAGCTGTTAGTGCCTGGCGTTGGTGTTTCTTGCGGAGCTTCTTCTTCGCAATGATGGTCTTATTCGAAGCGCTGGAAGATTCACTCCATTATTTTTTTTGCCATCGGCTGACAAACTGGCATACAGCCCACCTGATGGAAAGTGGTCACCGCCGCCTATGGACATTTGCGACGCCGGAGGCGTCACCAATGCGTTGCCGGTCTCGAAGAAATTTAATGATATTGACAAGCACCATATTGTACCGAATTTGGAAAGTCTCAGCAGGAAGTTCATTCCAAATTCCTATAGTACCCCCCATAAACGTTCTAGAGAACAGGCGCGGCGCGTAGTTGAGAGCACAATGACTCAAGAAAATGGGAATGAACATACTGCGGATGACGAGAACTGCGATGGCAGAACGAGGCCGTTGGCACCAGTCCAAACAGTTCCTGGGAACACTCCCCATTATGCAGATTATGCAGAGATGCAAATTTTCTCCGGAGGCTAAGCATCTTTAAACGGTCTGGAACAGTACGGTCGTTGACAATGCGGACGGCAAGTCTTTGGATGGAATCGAGAGGGTCAAGCTGATAGGCAGGTGCTCCTGTCCAGAGATGAGAGCAGTACTCCATATGCGGCCTCACCTGCAGAGGACTATAGGCGCACTATTGCAGTAAACTGCAGGGAAAACTGTCTAAATGGAATTCAACTAGACCTAAAGGTGACTAAAAAAGGAATTTCCAAAACCCAAATATAAAAGACTCACCCAGCAAATGTCCGCACAGGTTCATACAACAGCAGTAGAGTGGGCTCATAATAACCATGTAGGAACTGTATGTCTAGAATATTGTCTATCTTCTCGTCCAGATCTTTGAGCACTATGACGTAGGAGGCGAGCGTAGGCGCGCGTACCACTGGGATTGTTGGTGCCTGCAAACAAAGTTACCAAGTTAACAATATAGTATAAAAGGAAGCTCCACCATACTGAAAAATGGGACCTTTTTGTAACTGGGACTTTGAATCTACAATCAAGGGAATAAAGTTCAATTGCGATTGTTCGAAAATGCCATTTTCAATTGATGAACATAGGAAAATAACCCTTATTATTATTGCAACAGAGTTCAAAGTAAATTGCCTTGATTATGTACATCCTATTGCATACTGGGCCTTACATAAACCAATGACCCAATTTTTTTAAGGTCGGCGACATGTTTGAAAAAATTAACGCCTAACCTGTCATTACCTTGATTAAAATATTAAAGGCCTATGTCACTCCCACAAGCAAGACGAATTTAACGACAAATCATAAGTTAAAATCCATCAAGCCCAGTAAACAGCAAAATAAATGAAGATTGTTGTTGACGTTATGTGATACTTCATTGGGCGTATTCTTCTTTTAAACTAGCTAAGTGAAATGCACTACAGGGTGTTTGGTAGCTAGGTGCAAAGCTTTAAGGGGGTGATAGAGCAGCTCATAAGCTATCGATTTACCCCCATGTATGTTTAGCAATTGTTATTAGTTTCCGAGATATTGATCATTTTAATCGGATTTTTTGTAATTTTTTCTTATGTCCGTGTTACGAAAAACCTCTAAATTCATGTACTTTTTTTTTAAAACAGTCTTTTCTTGCATGATTAGAATCACTATAACTAAGGAAGTTTTTAAAGCTCCATGCTAAATTTTATTTCATTACAACTTTTTGAGTAAACGCACCTAGCTACCAAACATCCTGTATAAACAGTTGAAACTGCCTTGGAGTAGGATTCTATATATTTGGGTTAAATGATAATGATAAAACACAATAAGCACGCGCAGTCATAATGGATTGGCTTATTTATTATGGTAACATTATTATGCGCTTCCAGGTTTGCTGCAGCGTAGTTAGGAAAATTTGGTGAAATGGATTATACTGTGGCGACCTAGCGACATCTAACGGAAACTTGTATCAACAACTCGCTAGCGCCAACAGTGTCAGCCAGCGGAACTAAGAATCCTACAACGCGCTAACGAAGTTTCTAAAGTCGGTTGACATACAGGGTGTCCCAGAAATAGCACGTCACAGTGACACTGGAGATTCCCTAGCCTCAGATGAACCAAACCAGCCTAATATGACCTCAGTAAAAGTTGCACCGTTTTCGAGTTATACCAATTTAAAGATTTCTCCAAATTTTCACCTCTTTTGACATTGTAAGTGCTCGCATTTACTGGGATAGCTTTAGAATTTAGTTTTTTTTTATTTGTGCGCGTTTATGAATAGTTGATTAAGATAATAGAAGCATTATTATGTCAATAACTAATGTAAAAATTGGAAAAATACTGTAATGAACTTGACTTAAATTATCATCAACATAGTAATTTAAACTTTGAACACCTGCCATAACTTTTTTTTACTATAAACGAAATGAGCAAATAACTTTAAAAACATGCGTATTTTATGCCAATTCTAAAATGGTATGACACATGATATCTTAATGCATTAAAGTAGGAATTCGTATGACATTTGCCAATATGGCTCCTCGGAAATCAATGCTAATCATCTAAAAAATTATCTTGTACTCTACGATATCTCATTTGTTTGTGCTCCTTTGAAGAATATGATTGATTTTTGGTTGACCTTGGTTCAAAGATAATGAAAAACGGGTTTAATTTTCATTAGTTTTCACAGTAAATGTTCGAATTGTTTCCCTCCGACTCTAAGGCACAAATGGCATCTTCGAATAAAATTTCGGTTGAATTTTCGTAAACTGGTTTCCGATATGTCTCGGGCTGCATTGAAGACACGTCGCAGTAGTTCCTCTTCGTTAATTATTGGTTTTGAATAAATATTGTCTTTCAAACATCACCAAAAAAAAAACATTTTACAAAGCGAAATCAACTTCCGTTAAGAGTGCCGAGTAGTCATTTCAGTTCCACAAACAAAATCAGAGTCACGAAACGCAAGGTAACGAACTATGAGTAGTTTGGGTCACAGGGCTACAACTGCAATAAATTAATAACTATCCTACAATTCTTTACATTATTAACTTGCAAAGCGGCTAATCGCGTTTCATTTGTCAGTTTGGTTGCCGGGATACTTATTGGCAAATGTGATACGAATTCCTACTTTTTTGCATTAAGATATCATGTGTCACTCTGATTTTGTTTGTGGATCTGAAACGACTACTCGGCACTCTTAACGGAAGTTGATTTCGCTTTGTAAAATGTTTTTATTTTTGGTGATGTTTGAAAGACAATATTTATTCAAAACCAATAATTAACGAAGAGGAACTACTGCGACGTGTCTTCAATGCAGCCCGAGACATATCGGAAACCAGTTTACGAAAATTCAACCGAAATTTTATTCGAAGATGCCATTTGTGCCTTAGAGTCGGAGGGAAACAATTCGAACATTTACTGTAAAAACTAATGAAAATTAAACCCGTTTTTTATTATCTTTGAACCAAGGTCAACCAAAAATCAATCATATTCTTCAAAGGAGCACAAATAAATGAGATATCGTAGAGTACAAGATAATTTTTTAGATGATTAGCATTGATTTCCGAGGATCCATATTGGCAAATGTCATACGAATTCCTACTTTAATGCATTAAGATATCATGTGTCATACCATTTTAGAATTGGCATAGAATACGCATGTTTTTAAAGTTATTTGCTCATTTAGTTTGTAGTAAAAAAAAGTTAGGGCAGGTGTTCAAAGTTTAAATTACTATGTTGATGATAATTTAAGTCAAGTTCATTACAGTATTTTTCCAACTTTTACGTTAGTTATTGACAAAATAATGCTTCTATCATCTTAATCAACTATTCATAAACGCGCACAAATAAAAAAAACTAAATTCTAAAGCTATCCCAGTAAATGCGAGCACTTACAATGTCAAATGAGGTGAAAATTTGGAAAAATCTTTAAATTGGTATAACTCGAAAACGGTGCAACTTTTACTGAGGTCATGTTAGGCTGGTTTGGTTCGTCTGAGGCTGGGGAATCTCCAGTGTCACTGTGACGTGCTATTTTTGGGACATCCTGTATATACCACTTCCAACTTCATCCTAATGGACTTCGGTCCCCAGGCCATAACACCCACCTGGAGAGAGATATCTCTATTGCCCTCTCCTTCTACAATACTAATCGAGCCAGACGTTCGGTGTGCATGGTGGACCGCTTTCCAAACTATGGCGCATATACGTCTAATCCGGCGTCCCCTTACACCTGCTCCGAGCAAGATCTCCGAGACGCGACAGACAAAGCTGTAGCAAAGTACTAATAGAAGGAGCCATGGACACGAATAAATGAAGAGTCCACGAAAAGAACATGACTAGTCACTTTTTTTGAATATGAGTTCTGAATCTCATAATGTAGAGGACGAAATGAACTATTACCTACCACTCAGATTCAGATATAAATCTAAATATAACTTGTATCTTTTCACTCTTAAAAAAACCTCTACACGAAAATTACGTACAAAATGACATGGTTCCTTACTTTCAAATCGCGATATCTCAAAAGTTACTAATGTGACTAGACATGTTCTTTCCGTGGACCCTTCAAATGTAATGCCCTACATTTTTCTTCAAGTCCGCCAGCGGCTTGGCCTCCAAAGGATCGCCGTCTTCAGCGGTGTCCTTCCGGAACGGTAGCACCGCGAGCTTCTTCCCGTAGAGCAGCATCACGGCGCAGCGGCACTCGGGGTCCACGCGCACCCACGGGATGTGCGGGTGCTGCGTCCAGCCGTTCTGGAATCACACAGGTAGCGGTCTCAGGGTGAATTACTAAATAACAAAGAGAGGTCTTCGAGTCTTATTCGTTAATTTATACACGACAACGCGGCGACGACGTGCAGGCTGGTTTTTAAATAATAATTGAGTTAAACCTTCTTCGTTGCACTGAAATTCTCCTAGTAATGTTTTTATAAACTAAATAAATGTTTTTTTAATTTCAATAATTTAAGTATTGTCAAATGTCGTCAAACAAAATGAAATATTACTTTATACAAAAACAACAACTCTGTCACATTTTCCGGGGACAAATTTAAATGCAACGAAAAAGATTTTAACCCAATTTCCTTTTTTTATTTTTACATAGTCTACAAGGATTTTATTGGATTTCCCTTCATAATTTATATCATTTCATCAAATTTCATTTCATTGAACAATATTTTCTGCAGAAAAAAATAAACATTTGCAAGATATTTTGTACAATTACAAAAGTTAGGTTAGGTTAGACTTCTGAAAACCAAAAAAAACTCATGCGTTCAGAAAAGTCTTGGGATGAAATGAAAATTATCTGCAATCTCGCAGTTATTTTTTTTTTAAATCATCCAGTAATTCAAACCATACCTTGTGACAATTTGGAAATCTAAAAGTAAAGCCTTTCCCTAAAATTAACTTCATTTACAAGCACTAGTGGTATTTTAGTAGTCCACAGCACAATTTACAACAATGGCTTATTACAGACATACTTACAAATCAAAGGCCCATTAAAGATTTTCATTATTTAAAAAAAAAACTTTAAAAATAGACTAAACCATAATGTTTGGTGTATTTTTAAAGCTTAAATATGATAACATTAAGTATTCCATGAAGTTAAATTGGAAAATATGATAATGGCTGAAAATAATAATAACCTTCATATCATCTTCTTCAAAGTAGTGCATGCTCAGTGTAAGAAGATTGTTAGTTTGCGGGTCGTACTGCAACACCGACAGCTTGGCTTCCCTAAAGGACACTAGCAGAAGGTCTCGGCCAGAGCTTGGACTGCGGACCGATGCCATGGACATCACATTGCCCCATAGGGAGTAGGTTGCCAGGCATTCTAGCTTCATCTTTGGAGGAATCGGCTGTCCGGCTGAAAAGGGTATTAATCACACATAGATTACAACAAAGTACTTGGCATATTCAACCCGTAGTGGCTTTCTTGCACATATTTTAACTATTTATACCATTATTCAGCTCTTTTATCTTATATTTTATAGAGACTTTAGTTTAGATGACTGACACCCAAATAGGAACCTCTACAATAACCTATAGAATATATGGACCACTAACTCCTTCCGCCTAATTCTGCAGCAAAAAAGAAGTGCATCGCTACACTCAATAAACTATCAAAATGCCAGTCACTAATTTACAAAACTTATTCTTACATTTAAGCTTTCAGTACACAAAGAGAGAGAAGGCAGCACTGAGCGATACTAGATTCTTATAAATTTAACAAACAAACTTCAGCACATACTAAACCAAGTGGTTAACATTTTTTTAAGTAATATGTAGTACTAGCTTGTCTGTGACTCTATTCGCATAAAAGTTGTTTATCGCTATTCCCTCAGGAACTGTCTAACTATCCAGCTCATAAACTATCTCTGTATCAAATCTCACGTTAAACCATTGCGGCGTTGGACCGTGAAGGCGAAACAAACAAACACTTAATAATAAACCAACTAAAACCTTACCCGCGTTGAACTCCCGGCTATGTCCTTCAGGCAACAGCCTGAATACTTTAATGATATTAGCCCCCGCGGTAACGAGGCACATTTGATCATTGTTGAAGAAGCAACAATTGACGGCATGTTCTATCCCTGTGGCCGGGTGAGTTTGTCGGCAAATCGAAAACATTTTAACTCCACTTTCCTCTTATAGGTTATGTTAAATTACAATCACTTATCGTGCATCTAGAAGGCTTTTAACGTTTAAATTGGTGGTAAACGAGATCCTAGGCCTACATCTAAGGGATTAATTAATTTTAAACTAACTAAAAACGTAGTGCTAAACAAATTCGCATTTGTTTTGACTTGCCGACGCTGTGCGATGGCAATGCAATTTTTACAGTTTTAACCCAAATTCTAAAGGACAAGAGTATGCTAAAATAGCTTTTATATCTGTATAATTAAAGCCACTTTTTAAAGAATATGAAATGACGTATATTGAAGCATAAACGTCAAACGTCAACTGGTGTATGGTTGAATGTATCAAACTGACGCGTAATAAATGCTGCCAAGTGAGAAAAAAAAAATATTTTATTACACTGTCATAAAATGCTATAATACCACGTCGCGAGGGAAGCCGCGGGTTTACATACATACATACATTAAATCACGCCTGTTTCCCAGAGAGGTAGGCAGAGACCACTTAATAGGCGCGATAATAGTTGCATAAAGAGGTCGTTCGTGTGATACTATTAAAAACCTCGCCTAGGGGCTCGGTTCTTAAACGCACACTCGTGTTTTAATACCTAGTTATGTGCAGTTTCATACACTACTTTATCTACTCTCATACATTGCGATTCAACCTACTAAATAAAAGATCAAAGTTAATAAAGTAATTACAGCAAAACGTATTCAATGAATGGCGCTAAAACCTAGCACATCACCGCGCATGCGTTAAAGCGGGCGCTGTCACAGACAAGTAAAAATTGGAATGAAAACTTTTTGTAATGCTGTAAAAATGACGCGAACCGCATGTGCGTTCCATTATAAAATATAATTGATATGGAACCTCGTTCGTGACATTAACTTTTTGGATTAACTTGTATCGTAATGGTAAAAAAAATACTTATAACATTATTTTGTTAGAGAATTTATTTATATTTATTTTGCTTGCTACATGTCACTAATATACACTGTTAAACATCTTTAGCCTAATTGTGCAAATTGTGGTTACGAGTTGTTGGTAATTCTGTAGCTCTGCCTACCCCACTCTGGGAATGAAGGCGTGAAAGTATGATGTATGAATGTAAATAATGTTTTAAAGTGTTTTTTTTATTTATTTCGGTATTGTGTTTATAAAGTATGCCAATATAAATTCGTTTTGAAGTTTATAATTCAAACTTTATGATATGAGAACAGATAAAGGCTATTTATTTTAAAAAAATGATACGAGCTATATTTGCACCTTTACGGATCGAACAACTTTTAACGGCAAATTATAACCATCTACAATAGCTGTGACTCTAATTTTGTGTGTGAGATGGTTGAGGGGCATTATTCGGTTTCGATCGCTTGGTTTTAGCGAACTTAAGCGTTATTTTAAAAATAAAGTAAAATAATATGATTAAAATACCTATCTGCTGAAAATAAACTCTGGCAAATTCTTAGTTATAAACGGATAATAAGGAAAGCGCTATCTGCTGACGAGTAGCATACATCGGATTTTCTTGCAGGACATTGGTACAAAAAGTATCCTTGGCCGTAAGTCTTGTTTTGGAACTTTCTTTACTTCTTGTGTCTGTCGTCCCACGGTATTCGGTGTCTCATATATACAGGGTGTCCCTGGATAAAGTGCACAAACGAATAGGGATGAAACTAGACACAATTTTATCGACAAAAAAAAAAAAAAAAAATTACCACCTTTATTTATTTTTTTATGATTTAAAAAAAAAATTAATAATCTTATAATTGTGCAAGAAACCCAAAATGTAATCCTAATCCTCCATTAAGGGTTTCAACCTGAGCGGCTACCTAATTAAGTGTAAACGCAATGTCTTTGTTTGGCCGCTCATTAAGGATCTTGTAATTGTGCGAGACACTTGGTTATTTTTTTAAATAAAAGGCAATGAGATACACAACCATTATTGGTAAAAATAACATGAGGTAAGATGGGCATAATTTTGAGTAAATCGAGTAAATACAAAAAATTCGAGAAAAAAAAACACAAAATTCATAGGAAAAGTCATTATTTTTAGGGTTTATGTCATTTTTTCTCATTTTTTTCTATTTTCATTGACACAAATAACCTTTTGTGATTATAATTCCGTTTGTTTCAAATCAATAGAGCCCACAGGAGCCAAAATATCTTGATTTGTTCCGATGAGGTCCTCTGCGTACTATAACTTTTTTTTTTAAATCATAATAAAATAAATAAAGGTGGTAAATTTTTTTTATTATTTTTTTTGTCGATATAATTGTGTCTAGTTTCATCCCTATTCGTTTGTGCACTTTATCCAGGGACACCCTGTATTATATACCACATTTCCACTCAGCCCCTTTCACTGCTCCTGCTGTTTACGGAAATATTGCCCTAAATACTCAAACAGCAACATATTATCGATGTCTCATAAAAAAACCGACCAAGTGAGAGTTGAACTCGTGTGGAGAGGGTTCCGTATGTACCTAGGTTATTTTTTTAAATAGAATCATAGGTTTTCCTGTAATCTACAAGCAATGAACTATATTTTGTATTTTTGCTTCGGAGATTAGTGGGGGAATCGCTAATTTTCGTCTTCTTTAATGAATTAAATCAAAACTATTTATTTTAAAAAAAATTGAGATCCTCATAACGAGCCCTTTCATTATTGATATATGAGTACCTATATGACACAGTAAGGTTTGCAAAACTTTTTTTTTAATTGCCCGAAAATGACCCTTACTTAAAAAAAAACACTGCAAACCATCCTACCAAATTTCACCTGATTTGGTCCTGTGGATTCGGAGCAAACTAGCTGTGACAGACGGACGGACAGACACAGACGCACGAGTGATCCTATGGGTACCATTTTTCATTTTTTGTACGGAACCCTAAAAAACTGCCCTGGTGTTGGGAACTTGGGATAAGACAACCGGTGAAATTAACTAGCATAGAGCATTCCGTCTTACGGCCGAACCCTATATTCAATCCACGGACAGATAGGCTTACTCCGGATTAATATTTGACACATTTTGTATGGGCAAATGTCAAATTTTAACCTGTAGTAAGGCCGCCTTTACACCTGTAAGTTTTACTTACGTAAGTGACTTACGTAAGCAACTTACGATAAATTTTCAAGTGTAAACACTCGTTGTAAGTGACTCACTGTAAGTTCTTACAACTTACGTAAATTGGAAAATTGCAAGTCTAAACGCGTTCGAGTTTGTTTACGGAAGCGACTTACAACTTATCAAACTAAATTGATAAGTTGAGAATTTACAAAAAAAAAAGTCCTCTAAACAAAAACAAAATAAAGCCTGGTCTTCAGACGAGGTAGAAACTTTAATTACTGCTTTTGAGGCACGTCCCATACTATGGGACTACAAAAATAAGGAGTATAAAAACCGCGTAAAAACAAATTTGTTGCATGTTGAACTTAGTGAAATATTTAGTACCACTCCAGAGGAAATTGCTAGAAAATTACATAATTTAAAAGGACAATTTAGCCAAGAAGTGACAAAATTAAAGAAAAAGAAGAGCGGCAGCGGTACTAGGGTGACGGCACCAATGATGAACACTTTTAGCTGACAGGCACCAGTAATGGACACTTCAGTCTTAAATCAAATTTCATACGGTCCTAAATTGATTGTTGCAAAACAAATGAATAACCCTTATCTTCTGTAAAATAAGAATCAAGTGTCCATTATTGGTGCCTTGTCCATTACTGGTTCCGTCACCCTAACGAAATTTATGTGTCAAATTGGCATCTTTTTTCTAGCCAAGCTTTTACCCAGCATTGTCTTTTCTTTTGCTTTAGTTTGGATAAAATTATATATGCAGCAACTGCTTGAACGTGGCGACTTTGAGAAGGCATTTTATTTACTGATTTAGTAAGCAATGTAAATGGGCGTGTAATAACTTATGCAAGTTTAAATTCACAAAATTTACATAAGCATTATTTACTGTAAGTTTATATCAAGTGTAAATGCAACCGTAAGTAAATTATGTAAATATTACGTAAGTAACTTACAGGTGTAAAGGCGGCCTAAGCCTTATCTATCCGCGGTTTGAATATAGGGTTCGGCCGTTAGTCATCAGGGTTAGCAAAGGCATATCGTCGGTGAAATTGCAAAACCGCGTAGGTAAGTAACATTTTTTAATAAGGAGCAAAATGCACCTTTTTAATAGACGGTAAGGTTTCTTATACGCTATCATAATTTTGTTAGTTACGCGGTTTTGCAGTATCACCGACGATTTGCAGTCATAGGATTGCAGTTTGAAGACAGCTTTGAGAACGCCAATGTCAATGGGTCTCAGATCCTATTTCCCAGCAGGCAGCCTGTGAGCTCGTTAGCGTATTTAAAAAATAATAATATTAACACTTTAAACGTCCATGCATTACATGTAACGCACCGTCAAAGTAGTTCTGTTTCGTCTACAGGACGTCAGAAATAGATGGCCCTGTACATTATACTCGAAAATCTAATTAGATTCCAAAATCTGACAGTTCCCATCTTGATTATTTCTTTATTAAAATATTATTTCATAAACATATCAATGAGAACTCGTGTAACCAGTAATATTAGGGTCAGTTTAATTGATAAAAATACCTACACTTAAACCAAAATGCAGTAATCACAGCGAATGTGCGTCGGTTGAGGTTAGGATTTTGGAATCTAATTACAGTTTCGAGTATAGTGCATTACATATAATGCATGGGCGTACAGACCCATGTCAGTGGTGAAAGCGAAGGACAGTCAAACTGTTAGAATGGAAATGGGGATTAATTCCAATGAAAACTTTAAAGGATTCAATATAATTTTATTCATACAATCAGTTCAATGTAAGGCATATGAGCAAAAAATTATATTTTCTACAAACTAAAGAAAATAAAACTAAACGCATCGCAGCTTTAACTATTATGCGGCAAAAAGGAATAGAAAACAGAATATAGATCCATAATACAGTTAATTAATTTAATTATAGTAAGTAATGTACATTGTAAAAACTAGTTATTTAACACCAAATTATAATGTATAAATAACACCGTAAACAACTTGTCGGTTATTTTATTACTGCTATAATAGCAAAGGCATAGGTACTCGTAGTAATCAAAGCATTCTGTGCTCTATTGGTAACCACATTAAATTTAAAATGCTTATACCATTACTATGCAGTTAGCTACCTTCCTTGGTTGGCAACATAAGCAACATGACTGTTATTCGAGTGAAGTAAATTGTTTCAGGACTTGGCTGTTTCTACTTATCCAAGTCTACAGTTTAGTTTGGGACTAGGTCAATTTGTGTGAGATTGTCTCCTCGTATTTACCTTTGCCTGTTCATTGCCGAAGTTAATTTAGTATTTTTCCGCAGAGTTAGAGCCTTGTCAGCAAAAGCGACTGTACATTTTATTATTTTATACTTTTTTAAATGTTCTGAATGACTTTAATTACTCGAAAGGTAACATACGAAACAAGGACTTCATTGCATGAGTTTGTTTTCATCCCGGCATGCATTTGTTTTAGAGTCATTATTGTTATTACACAATCTTCAGCAATAGCCAATTGGCAAGATATATTGGACAGACGCCAATGTTTTAACAAAAGAAAGAAAGTTCGAAAGTTTAACCCTCTCAGCTCCCTAAATTGTAACGATTTATGATTATGTCGTCACAGATACGTCATGCAGACAAATATTTAAGGAAGCGATTTGGTATCTTGTGCGTTTGGCTTTAAAACTGGACTCGATTACGCTTCAATATTTTTTTAAGTTTTTATTATCTTCTGCAATGAATGGCGGGACTGATAAGCGTAACTATATTATTACGCGAAGTTGAAACTTGCGGAATTAAATCTAAGATCGCTATTGCAATGCAAGTGCTGCCAAATATGACTTCTACTGTTAAAGTCGGCCAATTAAAATGTTGAACACACAGAACCTTATCACTGTAATTGTCATTTCATTACCACACTTGTCATTTAAGTTTCATCGTCAAGTCCATTATAAATGGGCACTACATTGTTCATCATTTTCGTCGGCATATCATATCATACGATTACATATAAAGCTAAAGGTGTATTTACAAAAAATCTTTCAACATCTAAATTAGTATACCAACATCTAGGTATATCTCACAGCAAAAAATAGGCACTTCATAATCTTAGGATCAATAAAACAAGTCCATCAAATATCACTAAAATTAAACTTCACAGACATCAATAAATAAAATGCAACAACAGCTGAAAAAACTGGTTCTATAATATTTTTCTAATACAATACTCCATGATATTAATACACATAGACAATATTTTATAAATATTAAATCCTTCACAGTAAACCAATCAATCAGTCTTTTCCCATCACCTGTTTTTAATTCCCACTCAACTCAGCCGAACGGCACATATCAGCCAAAAGGTCATCAAATTCTTGCACTGAGCTCTCATATAGCTCTAAGTCTTTGGACAAATCATCACTGGTATCCACATTGTCCTTCACTGAATCAGAGCTCTTTAATGAAACTATATCATCAGCTAACTTCAAATGTGGCGCGTTAAAAAATTCTTTGTAAAACTCCGCCAAATCTCTAATAGGGTGGTTGTCAGCAAATGGAAACTGCAACAACTTCAATGGAGGTTCATTCTCGCTTCGGAACCCTGCAAACTTTCTCGGAGGCATCTCAAAAAACGTTGGACTTTTTGAAATGATGGTTGTGTCTAAATCCTGCGTGCTTTTCGACTCTATAGGGTATTCTTTAGGAGATGTCTTTACAGGACGTCGCCGACATTTCGGTATAGGTATGTTTTTAAAGAAGTCTTCTATAGCGATGCGTATGGTATCTTCATCGACGAACGCCGCTAAACGCAACGGTTTGTTCAAGTCGACTTGCTTTATAGGCTTAAAGTCTTTCTCCTTCTGTTCCTTTTTTTTCTTGCACTCGAAAATCACGTGTTTAGGACTAAGTTCAAAGTGGTCACTCTTTAGAAGTAAGGTTTTACTTTTATCAGTTCTGTTTGGTGATATAGAAAAGTTAGTTCTGTAAGCAACAGAGAAATAGAGACCTCCCAGAGGAGTTTTCAACATGCCAGCTTGGATATTCTTTACGGAATCGCCCAGTGACTTTATTTTGGGCTCCCCATTGTATACCCTATAGAATATCGTGAATGATTCCATGCGTTGTTTCCTAGACAAATGATATGCAGGGGTAATTCTCGTAATAGTTATCAGTGACTTCAGAAGAATCCCCATTCTGAAGTAAACCGTGTTCATAGCTTTCAATGAACTATCATATTGGGTATCGTCAAGAGCTAGAGTCCAGAGCTCAAGTACCATTTCATCTCCATCTTCAGTCTGCACTGAGATTTCAACGTGCAACTGTGACCTTATAGTTTCCAGGACTCTGTCTGATGGTAGAGCGTTCTTAGTAGCTTGATTGACTTCAGGAGAGTCCGGTATTTGTAGATTGAACCAATCGGAGTCCGAGGTGAGCGGTTTGCTGCTGAGTTCAATCTTGACTCCTTTCCTGGACTCCACAATGACTTGTACTCCTTTATAAGCTAGGAATCTCGCGAACTTTGTGAATTCGTTTTTGTCGGTAAGGTTGGAGAACGCGGCGTCCGGCGCCATTTTGTGGCTATTCTACGGTAGCAAGCAAGTTATTCTTCGTCAGCGATGCAGTTTTCGACGAGGTTCCTTAGATTGGGGTTCTCCATAGCCGCCGCAATCCGCTCCTTGTCGTTGATCTGCTTGTTGACTGTAAAAAAAGAAAAAGGTTACTTCATTTATCTTTATGAAACTAGCAGATCACAAGCAATAAAATAAACACAAAACTTGTTCATCATGACACAATTAATTAATAAGACCACTTCTACCCACACAATACAATTTGATTACAAAGCTAATCAGATGAGACTGAGAAGATTCACGAAATTGTCTCTTATGAAACGGGTTTAAGAATTATCATTTATCAAGCACACAGACTGCATCATAGATCAATACTAATAAAGTTTGCATTAGTTGAATTTTAATAAACAATAGTGTGGTATTCAAATACCTATTATGGGTACCAAACGGCTAAAACCAAGTTCAAAATGGCTTCCATAACAAAATATTTCTTACACATATTTTTACTGCTTACATTACTATAAATGTGTGGATTATCTGATATTATGTAATGTTACGCATATTTCACAGTGCCTTAGTACCTGTTACTGTAATACTATTATTTTAATATGTTATCTTAAATTGAGCTCAATAATATCCGACACGTCTCTATAACTAGAGGCAAGTGATGCAACGAATACGAATACGAATATTCGTATTCGCCGAATAGAAGACATTTACCGAATATTCGTATTCGGCGAATACTAATACGAATATTTAAAAACTAATATTTTTGGCCTTTTGGCGAGAAGATGTCCATTTTCCAAGTCTGAAAAAGCTCGCCCAAAAATATTTTTCACTGAAGCCATGTACAGTCGCCTTGGAAAGACTTTTTTCAACGGCTGGGAACATCCAGACTGAAAAAAGAAATCGCCTAAAACCAGAAAATCTACAAATTTTATGTTTTTTAAATAAAAATTTGCCTGTTGTAAATTTTAATTATTAGAAGAGTAAACATTATTCAAATAAATAAGTCTTTGATTACCATGGCGAGATATTCGTATTCGTATTCGTATTCGCCGAATAGTAGGTTTGATATTCGTATTCGTATTCGTATTCGTAAAAGTAGTATTCGTTGCATCACTACTAGAGGCGAATAAGAGCGTGTCAGATATTTTTAAACGTAATTTTGGATAATAATAGCTGTTGCCATCGACGCCCCGTATAAAAATTACCCTATGTCCTTCCTCAGGGTTTAAGCTATCTCAACACCAAATTTATTCGAAATAGGTTCAGTGGTTTAACCGTGAAAGGCTGACAGAGTTACTTCCGCATTTATAATATTAATAATAGTATGGATTATTATCTGTTATTTGTTGCATTAAGTTGATACGAGGAATTTGCTTAGTTGTTTATTTATTATACTCCTTTGTTTTAAATATAATAGTTACAATGTAAATGTATTTTATCATACAATAAGGCTGCGGCTCCAATGAGGCGGAGATGAACGGAGCGGAGCGGAGCTGTGCCAATATCAACCAATAGAATATAATTTAAATTAACGTGCGCAAGGCGCGCTCGACGTGACCGCATGCGCCTTCTATTGGTTAATATTGGCGCAGCTCCGCTCGTCTCCGTCTCAGTGGAGCCGCAGCGTAAATAGCAAATCCTGTTCATTCAAAATTTAGCTTTGCTTTTTTACACCACTTGTGTGTAATTTCAGCCATAGAAGATAAAGTACCCATTATTTTTTTCGATTATATATCATAGTTTCGACTACGTACTCTCGGAATATCATGCTATCGAATGTTCGTTGGCTCGACTGTTATTGGATCGAATATTCGCTAGTTCGAAATACTTGTGGCCAAAATATGTACAATCGACAAAACGTAATCTAGAAATTATATGGTTTCGATCAGTCATAGTAGTAACAGTCGAGAAAATGAACATTTGCTGCTGAGATCTTCTGTGAGATGACAATCGGAACCTCAATTTCGATTTGACGATTTATTGTTCCTACACTTTTCGACCCATCGAATATTCGATCCAGTAAGTCGAGCCAATGAAAATTCGATATTATGATATTACGAGAGTTCATAGTCAAAACTACAATATACAGTATTTTTTTTCCATTGAAGTTCCTGATGCCCCTAGCTAGTATGTTGTTTAAATACATTTTCTTATAATCTAATCAATCCTATAAATATTGTTTGATATTAATTGCCCATAAGATACCACTGGCCTTGGCTGATAGCATCACGTAAACATTACATTTGACATTGAAAATGACCTAGTTCATAAGTCTTCCATCATTGTTATTGATAACATGTGAATTACTAGACTCATTGCAGCTCTCGGCAATTTGTAGTTATTGAATAATGTTTGCTTTTGGGAATATTAAGTATTTTACTTTTTAATCTGTTACAGTACACTACAGATACAAAATATTGCAATTAGTACAATATCGGTCAATGACATAAATCTATTACAAACTTCTGTATAAAATGTTAGCTATTATTATTATTAGTATTAAATGTTGTAAAGGTCTAAAAAAACAAGTTTTTGACCTTGGGGGAGGGAGGGAGGCAGTTCTATTATATCTGTGACAAAAGTGTCTATGCAAAGGTTTAATGCAACCAAATTACTTACACATTTTGTAGGTGTTACAAATATACATATAGTCAACAAAGGCAGAAAGAAAAATATTAACAAAAATCAATCCAGCATAGTTTTATCTTGTACTCGGAAATTAAATTTAATATGCTGTTAATGAAGCCATTTTAATAGATTAAGGTAATACATTTTTTTAATCAATATGGAATATGCATAGATTTTTTAAATCACATCTCTCAACAAAATATGAAAATATATGTAAAAGGAAATTTAAATTTAAATTAGTCAAGAAATACGGATGAAACAAGCATTTTAAACTGCTGCTGACAGAGATCCGAAGTGCACTGTGACATCATTGTAACAGGTTGGCCATATAAACTCTACATAAAATTCTAATTTGCTAGAACGAGATAGGAACTAATCTTTGTTGGCTATCTTGGTTATTATTATAGCTATTCAAAAAATGATTTTTGTCACCTGTTTGTTACATGAATCAATTTTTATACAAGCTGTGAAAAAAAACATGAATTCCCTATTGGTCGACTACAAAGAGATGTATCCACTTTTGGACCTTATTACAATGCAATAAGGTGAGAAAGGTCGATACATTTCTTTGTAATCTACTGTAAAATCTAGGGGATAGTACCTATAGCTTTTATTTAAGTAAAACCTTTGTATCATTACAATATTGCAATAACTTACTGATTACTGATTACCTGTTATTGGCTGACAATTATATTTATTAACTTTTCTTTCATGACTAGCTTTTAAAATAAATAAATAATGTATAAAAAGATATACAATTTCCACATGCATTGGTTGAGGTGTTGACCTGTGAAGATTAATCTAACAAACAATCAACTTGG
Source organism: Acleris emargana (assembly GCA_927399475.2). Lineage (NCBI taxonomy): Eukaryota > Metazoa > Arthropoda > Insecta > Lepidoptera > Tortricidae > Acleris > Acleris emargana. Next base: position 7,351,668 of record OV656858.1, read on the forward strand.
TACATTCATGGGAACTGCCTAAGTACTTGTGAGTTTTTTTTTTACCTTGGTTCATGCTTATTGGCTTTTTCAAATAATTCCAAAATTCAATAAAATAATTAATATTCTACCCAGTTGCAACCACTCTATATTACATCCTTTTGCAAACTAAAGGTAAGTTAGCTGTGCTTATTTCTATAACTAATAATCTCCAAAATTCTTACTCATAATCAGGGATCGGAAATTCGGATCGATATTTACCTAAAGTTGGCAAAATCCCAGAAAAAGATAGGCAAACATGGTGTCGGCTTCTTAAAATATTATTTTAATAATATAAGTTTCGAGATTCTGGGATTCTACAAAATGTTAATATATTAATTACTTTACATGTAGGATAAAACATTCATTTTTGCTGCTATAAATTCGTTAGGTTAACGAGTTACAGGTAAATTAAATAAAATTTGGTAAATCTATACATGAAAAATAACTTCAAACAGCTAATATAAATAATTGATTATGAATTAATGCCGGTGCAATTTATTTATTTTGAAATCCCAGAAATTTTAGTAATGAATTCTATGATTGAGTCCGCCTCCATACAACTGAACAACAAAGCCGGTGCGAAAGTATAGGTAAATATCGATCCAAATTTCCGATCCCTGCTCATAATATTAATAACTTAGCAACAATTAACAACTAGGTTAAAAAGGTCAAACATCATGCGATGTTTACATTGAGTGCAGACAACTACCAATTTGCTAATGATTCTTTATATAAAACACTTCACTGTGATTTGAAAAACCCAGATATATTAAGGTTATCTTTGGAACATAGATACTCCAAATAACAAAAAAAAACTGTAAAACAATTCTATAATTTGCAATAGCATAATGACCTACCTTAATAATTAAAATATGTGCTCTAACTAAATGATTCCTCAAGCAATATAAAATCATTGGACTTTGACTATATAAGTGCACCTTTAACAAACATTTGCTCGACAACAGTATCCTATCAATGCACACTATGCACATTCAATATTTACTTACTTTCATCTTCAGTTGTGTGTGCTCCTTTCTTGATATAAATATCGAGTTTCACAGGGTGGTGTAGCGAGCGCTGAATCTTTATCCTTATACACAGCCCTATCAGCGTCGCAAGGGAACAATGGGGCACTGTTGGATTGTATTCGACTCGAATAACAGGCACTTTGTCCGCCGTGGGTTCCTTCACAAAAATCCCTTCCTCATAAATGACCTTCAAATCCTCAAGCGTATTAGGCTTCTCAGGGTCCCTTATCGTCCGCAAAAAGTCTAAAAACACCACAGCCGAATTAATAAACCACGTTTAACAACAAACTGTCCAAAATCAGATAAATATATAAACAAACCGTATATCGTCTCTCTCAAGTCGTTGTCATCATTATACCCGAGCTCTTGTAAACTAGCACTTTTGTCCATATAAGCTGGCTTAGCAATCTCCACTGGTGGTTTCTGAGTGTTATTTAAAGACAGTTTCGATAAGAATGCTATCATATCGTTTGAGTCGTGAATAAATTGTAAAAGCTGATGCACTATGAACTAGCGGACATGTTTTCTAGTGTTACTAGCCCAAAAAAATTAGTCCACCTGCCTACGCCGGTAGCTGATTGAAAAATCGATTCAAAGGAATTCGATGATCACATTATCTATCGCCGAGCTTCGTTTTTAAATTAGTGTAAAAATCCTCTATTCCCACTAGTTCAGTTGACTGAACTAGTGGGATTTTTTTTCTCTTTTGTTCAGTTGACTGAACCTGGCCAAAACGTGTATCCTAAAATAGAGGGTAAAAATTGCCTTTTTATGGTATATTATTTTTAAATTACATAGATACATACATAACTTCACGCCTGTCTCCCATTGGGGTAGGCAGAGACTATGGAACGCCAGGGTGCACCGGTCTATACATACAACTTTCGCTATAGATGCATCAATCTCTGCATGCACCTGCGTCGGTTTCGGGTGCCATTGATTTGGTAAACCAAACCATCTTAGTATATACCCTTTTCGATTTTAGTCACTAAATCTTCTTTCAATCCACATAGTTCTCGGATCACTATTTCTTACTCTATATATCATCCTAACTCCACACATACCTACTTCTTAGAGCTTTAATTTCAACTGCAATAATCCTGCCTTCGTTCTGCTTCTGCCATACCAAAGATCTTTAAAGGAAAACGCACGGAAAGTATAAAAAAAAACTTCGGTTAATTTTGTTCAAAAATATTTATGCTACGTGTCTTGATCAATTTATAAAAATACTTGAAGGGCAATAAAATCCAATGCCTAACAATTGCAAAAAAAAATTGTGAATAATCATGTGGATATTGGTTCCATAGAAAAAAAAGAGGCAACATTTATTTAGTATGCAATATTCATACATTCCTAAATTCTTAGTGAAAGGGATCCTAATTGTTTCACTATAAATTAGTGAGATGGTTAATAGAGGAGGGGTCCTCCAGTTAAGATGCTACAGTCAGGATAATGTAATACGCCTTAAAAATAGTCAACACGACTAGGACGTGTTTTTTTTTTCGAATTTACTTATTTTAGGTTTAATAAATAATAATATACGCAGATCTTTAAACGATAATAATATTGTATCAAAACGGATACCAAATGTTATCGAGACCGGAAGCTTTACCATTGCAATATGGATATTTCTACCACAAAATTGATTTGATTAGATATTTATTTATACGACTGGTTTTCATATAACAAATTTTATTTAAACAGCAATTAAATGTTATTCTTTAAATTACTAAATATTTAATTACTTACGTGCATTCTTTCGCTAAGAGGTAATTTACTAATTTTGGAATGTTTCATTTCACTGGCAACATCGTGGTAGATTCCGGGTTTTTAAACTGTACATACGCACATATTTTAGGTCAGTTTGTATCAGTCTGATCATGTATTGATTAATTAAATGGTTCCTAAAACATAGATTTTTCGTTCAAAACCGACCCTTTATTTTCTTTCATATATTTTTCTATGGAACCAATATCCACGTATTTTTTTAAAATATTTTTTTTTCTCAAAAACTAATCAGAATTTTATTGCCCACCATTTTTTGTAATAAATAGACCAAGACACGTAAATAGTTTTTTTTTCATACTTCCGTGACTTGTTAGATAAATTTTACATAATCATTATTTCTGTGAAGCGATATTTCTTTTCGCATTTTTTCCCTTTTTTAATTTTACCCAATTTTGTTTTTCCCCGGTCGATTTTATTACCGTCGCTGTTGTTCACGGTCGACTTATTTCCCAGTCGCATTTTTTCCCGATCGATTTCTATCCCAGTCTCTCTCTTTCCCAAAAGTAATTACATCGTAATGTAGGTAGGTATAGGTTATGTTAGTTTTGCAGCAGGCCCGGAGGGCCAAATAATCTAGAAATAGGAGCTAGGCACACACATCTGCTTGCTGGAAACACGCTGAGTTGGGGCCCTACTTTGAATACAAGTTCCAGTAACGCTTATTTCGGTAACCTGACTTTTTACCAAACTATCATTGGACAAATTGTATCAATTACAAACTTTCAATTCGTAAAAACATGTTTGTGCTCTAACCATTACATAATATTAAAATATATGTTACATGGGCTTGTTAAATAAATCAGGTTAGACTTTTGACCACAAAAAAAATGCGAAAATAAAGTTTGTAAAATGATGATTTGGTAAAACATTAGTGAACCGTTTATATCATCCCTTTTACCAGAGCCAAAAATAGTTATTTTCAACAGACGAAAAAAACGTAGGAGGTTCCCAAGTCAACCCCTGTATTTCCGTTTTTTTGTGTGACCAGTGACCACGCATAATTTTTAGAGTTGTCCGAAATGCTTCTTTTATAGAGCTCATAGGGTATATTTTGAAATTCGTCCTATTAATTTACCATTCACATATGGGAAACCTAGAGATAAATAATAGAAGTAAATAGATATCCCATATGCATAACGCAATATTAGGGTAGGTAACCCTTATAAATAGCGCTTAAAAAGCCAATCAAACGGCTTTTTTAACTTAAGAGGGATATTGGTATCACTCAATATAGAGCTTTATAAAAGCAAAATAGAACAAGACTTAAAGGGAATATAGTTAATCCTTTCGAAATACCCATTCCAAACCCTTGGTAACGGTAACCCTTATAAATAGCACTTTAAAAGACTAATAGAACTTCAAGCGATACGGCTTTCCTAAATAAATCCTAATAAAAACCCCGTTCGAAACCGCTTGAACGAGATAGCGGGCCGGTCCCTGGTTACTTAAATGGAAAATAATAAATATCCATATTTTTATTTTGGCAGGAATTACTTATTAACAAAAACAAAAGTACTTATAAAGTAACTTTATTTAGAACTTTCTGAAGGATTTCTTGGAGCCCTTGCCCTTTGAGACCTTCAGAACGTTGAACCTGACAGTCTTGGACAGCGGCCTGCACTCTCCGATGGTGACGATGTCTCCCAGTTCCACGTCTCTGAAATACGAATATTGTAAATTAGATGATGTATGGAATATTGCAGACCATGGATAAGTAAAGTTTCGATCAGAATTGGGTTAAAGCACGATCATCGTCAAGTGGTAATTCAGAAGACCGTCGTGTGTGTATCATCATATGAAGAGGAAGAAAATCCTAAGCGTAAGCTTGTCGAGCAGGCGACGGGTGACTTAGAATAAAACTGAATTATTCGATTTTTATTTCATTCGACCAACGTCAAAAACAACCGAATACATCGCGAGGCGAGCGGTCCGTAAGTCGAAAGAAATCGAAGACGGTTGGTCGGTCGGTACACTAGACGTCGAGATGTTTATCACATTGACCATCGCGATTCGGGGCTGAGAGCTAAAAAATCGAAAGTTCATTCAATTGTTGAAACTAATCATAAATACTTTACCATTTTGTTATTGAAATAAAATTGTTAGAAGCAACTAACGAAAATTGTAATCATTCGAAGTCGCCCATCGCTAGCTTCTCTGCTCGTTTCGTTATGATGATATGATATGACCCTCAGACTTCATTGCAAATGTGCTGAACTTAAGGACCAGTAAAATACGATGGCACTGCCTCAGCATCACTTTAAGTGCATTTGCTTTTAATTATGGTTAACTGCGCAATTATTTAGGACTATTTGTTGGTTACTCTGACACGCATGACATCTGAGATTGAGGAAACTTATTTTGATTGACCTTGAAAATAAAATTTGCTTACCTGAAGCAAGGTGATAGATGCACGGACATATTCCTGTGCCTCTTCTCAAACCGGTTGTACTTGGGAAGGTAGTGCAGGTAATCGCGTCTGATGACGATGGTGCGTTGCATCTTCATCTTCTGAACGACGCCAGTGAGGATGCGGCCTCTGATCGACACGTTTCCGGTGAACGGACACTTCTTGTCGATGTAGGTGCCTTCAATAGCCTGTGAAGATGAGGTTGAGGATGAGTCAGTTTGGTGCTTGGTTCAGAGTTGCCAACCACCAGTGTTAGTGATGAAGGATTATGGAAGATTATTTTTTTAAATTGGGTTGTAGATTATTTCATCTTTTTTTTGTAATATTTGGAGGCATATTGTTTGAGAAATGTGTTATCAGAATTTGGGTTTAGTATCACGATCTTCATCATGTGTTATTCAGAAGACCGTCGTGGGGTATCATCATGTTACACATTCTCAAATATTTGTTGTTTGAAAATATTTCTTTCAAAAAAATATTACAATTTAAGTCCATAGTGAGATCTGTAAGGGCGATTGTGCACTACAAGGAATTTTACTGTCCGGTAGTCCGATTTTTAACGGTCCGATATGGCACGCCATTAAATGTATATAGTACCTTGTGCACTATACGTAATTTTACCGTCCGACATTTTACTTTTCCCCATTCCGTACAGTATTTTTCCGGTCCGTGATGACAGCTATGAAAAACGTGTTTATGCTTGTGCACTGCGTCCGGAATTAGTATTATTCATGACAGCCGGGCGGGGGCGGGCTAAGGGGGGTGTGTGTCACACGCACTGAACTATATCGAGATAGAAGGAAAGAGTGTATGTACCTCGCGTGCCGAAAAGTGGTTCTGAGAACAACTCATTGTTTCTAGTGTAATGGCGTGTAGTTCCAATGAGAGGTAACCCCAAACTGCGTCGCTTTTGGGTCACTTCTCTTTTAGTAAAAAGACGGACAAGTGCACAAGCCAATCATCCGTTTTTTTCATGCTACTATGCCGCACCTGCGAGTAAAAAGACGGACAAGTGCACAAGCTAATCATCCGTTTATTTCATGCCATATCGGACCATGAAAACTCGGACTGCCGGACAGTAAAATTCATGGTAGTGCACAATCGCCCTAATTCTGCTCTTGAAAGAAAAGAAGTACATCTACAAGTAGGCAATGCATGTTAAATTCTCAAGATTGCATATTATGCAATATTATCTGCAAAGCCTATGGACCATTTTTACTAATTACAATTGAAATTAGATCAATTTAGGAATATGGAAGATTACTTTTATGTATAGATAGGTATGTTAGTAATAATGAATATTTGTGATCAGCCAGTATATCAACCCTTTGTATGTATTAAAAACAAATACCAGTTTACTTAAACATAGGTATTTCAAATGCAAAATTATTTATCAAGATTGGTACAGGTCTATCTATGGACATACAAAATGTTTAATACAGGAATGATAGTATGGTTAACAAGTAAAGATTAATGGACTTCATATTGTCCAGGCAATCTAGGATGATCCTTGTGACAGCTCTTATAAACGCATATTACACTCTTTTCATTGACTTACATATCGCACTGCCAGATCAAAAGGTGTAGTAACTCAAAATACAACTGTATTTTAAAATCAACTTTAATACAACGTCTATGAGCTTGAAACAGAACTAACAATGATTTTGAGTTGATGCTGTCTTGATCTAGCAGTGCGAATATACTACATTAATTTTAAGTACAGAAATTTAATAATCAATCAGCAATTTTTATACCTTACTTGAATAGGTAGAAATTACGAGCTGTCAAAAAGATCATCTTAGATTGAACAAACTATAGTTACAAGAGTCAATCAACTTTTTGTTGTTTTTTTAATGGCTGTCACATTTATTGGCATGATGTATTTTGCCAACATCACAGTAGACATTGGTCACGTACGGAGAATGTTGGATGCTTATGGGATTGGATGTTGTTGTTGTTATTCTGTCCCATAAGCCAGGATACAACAGTGATAGTTTCTTGGAACAAAAATATAGTTATAGCACAATCTGGAGAAAAACCAAAAAAGAATGGGATTGTAATTGACAATAAAACAAATTATTAGCAGACTTATATCCTTTGAAATCATAGTTTTAGAGAGCGACCCAGGAGACATCACCATAGCGACGAGTAACAACAAAAAGTTGGTTGACCCACAAATGAAGTTTAATTAAATGTTTTGAAAAAAGGGGTTTTAATATTTTAATCATTCTAGTGATTTCCATCACACAACTATATTTTATTAATATATTTACAGTAAATCAAGTTCCATGAGAAACATGCAGGTTAGTAACGAATATACCAATTGACCGAGATAAGACAACCTTCAACCCATGGAACTAACATATTAGTCTTGACATTTTGAAACATGATAATAGCTACTTGCCGTAACATGTAATTGTTGATTAATTCCAAGGGTTGAAAGTAATACACCCAAATATCAATTACTCACGAAGTAGAAAAACACTTAACCAGAATGTTTATAGTATCAGTTGAATATTAAAATATAGGTCAGCAGTTTAATACACTAAAAAGCTGTAAAAACTTATCACTGTACACTTAAATTTACAAAGGTACCCTATGTACAACCAGTTTTCAAAGCTTTTGAGTGTATAATGGATATGCAGAGCATGTTGTGATGAATGGTATGGGTCATTATTCGAGCGTTTCAACCGCCTCACTTTCGTGGACATGTTTTTGAAGAATTGGGCGTATATTTTGATAGCGTTTTTGGATATTTGATAGATGTCCGGTAAACTTAGATACCTAACCAGAAACAAAATCGAAATCTGAAGTCACTTCTACAAAAATGTGACCACGAAAGTGAGGCGGTTGAAACGTCCAAATAATGACCCGTATGGTATGTTACCCAACTCAAGGAATGAATCAGGTCCATGTAGTTAAAAGCTGAAAATTTAACAATACAAGCAGTTACTCGCTAGCACCTTGATAGATTTTTCAAAGATCTGCAAATGACTTTAACCTGTTAGAGGCGATGACACATTGTTAATAAACATAGCAAGCAATGATATGATCCCAGTAAAAGTCCCATGTTAGAAGCCTTCACCATCCGAGACTGAAATAAAACCAAACCTCACGTGGAGTCTTGAAACCTAGGCCGACATTCTTAGAATGTCGCATATCCTTCTTCTTCAGCCCCCCTTTACGGTTCAGGAAGACCGTAGCCTGTTTCTGAAACGCTTTCTCTGTCTAGGAAAAAAAAAACAAAAATTAGCGGGCACACTACATGCTGTTACCTCACGGGGCGTCTTCACACCAAGCCCAACATCTTTATGATATCTCAGAGGCTTGCGGCTTCTCTTCACACCAATGCCTTTTTTACGGTTTAAGAAAACCGTTGGTTGCTTTTGGAATGAACGTTCCGTCTGCAATTCATAATTCACATTGTAAAAGTGATTAGTATTAAAACTAGCTAACTACTCGGTTTGTTGACGGACCCGTTAGGTTTTGAAGAACCACAACATAACCTCCGTTTTTGGATTACAAGTATATATAGTTGTTGACTCAAAAATATATCGAGTCTATGTCCTATAGAGTACGTAAGATGGTCATATTGTCCATGTAATTGTACAGTACAGCTAACCAGAACGTTCGTAAACTAACCTATGAAATACATTACGCTCACTATAATTAACACATTAATCATAGCTAATGATTTGTATTAATGTTGACTGCGAAGATTATCTTAGTATTGACGAGGCCCAATATACACGAGATATATATACGAGATAATTTATCAAAAAACCGGCCAAATATGAATCCCCACGTGGACGGACACAGCAGGCACATTTTCACTGATTACACTTTTATTAACACTTTATGTGACAATGAAAGTATTCACACAACGTTTAGCTCAACTTTGAGGCGTAAAAGTATTAAATTCACTTGGTTTTCAATTAATTTTCATTAGAAAACCAGAACGTACCTGATCCGCCATCTTGCTTGACAATGAAAAGAAGGTAATGTTGCCATAAAATGATATTGATAAACCCTAGCAGTAAAATTGCTAGCTTCAAAAAGCCAAGTTCAACTAGAACATCAAATGATATTTTTGGAAAAGTGCCACTTGCTAAATAAATATAATAAATTAAACTATGTCTTGCATTGATCAAGTTAATTTGTATTCTGATCTCATTAATATCTTGTAATATCTTTGCAAATTACTAATACAGCCAATAGATAATTATTGAAAGACTTATGGTTATGAAATAATATTATAAGAGTTATATTTTTATTCGTTAACAATAATAATCATTTTACGCAAAAATAATTCGGGAAACATTTTCTGCAATTCTAAGAAAAAAAAACATCTTGTTAATGCATGGCAACTTTTATAAACTAAACTGTCAAACGGGAATTGTTATGAAAATACCCATCGTTTCGATCCATTCGAATTAAACGATAAATCATTTTAAAATTCGTGTTACTCATAACGTTAAATAATTTCTTATGTAAAAAATCAAACACTTGAATATAATTAATGGGTAGAAAAGTTCTCCGTGTCCGAATGCACGGAAATTATGAGCTTAGTATTTCCTTTTTGTTTTGTGCGACTAAGTAGTATTTTTTATTAGTTTGAAATGGAAGAAGTGAGGCAGTTGGTGCAGGAGGAAGGCAGGGAGGCGAGGAACCTCGTCGCTTTCCATGTTGCGGTCGATACGCCGGGTAAGTGCAAAATTGTTCTAAGTCTTTGTTTCTTCATAACTTGAACTTTATAGATTGCCGTGGGCGTAAGAAACACTCGAATTACAAGTCGGTTAAGGAATAACCACTTGTTAAAAAAACATAGTATTGGTAAACATTGGTTCTTACTTCGTATTTGCCAATAATACAGTCATATCATAACTCATAAATTATGGTAATGTGTTCAAATGTTTGAAGGTAACTATTCCAACTAACTTATAACATAACGTTTAAAAGTGCTAGATATTGAAATGATTAATTGTCGTAATTTCCTCTTGTTTCAACATACTTAGTCTCAAACATTTTCACTAAATAAGAGACAATTATTGGTTTACATTCAAAACAAGATCTTAATTCATTTTAAGAAACACCAGCAACATGACCTAATCAACAGTGAATATGACAATATTATGAGTACAGCAGAAAAGTGACCATGTAGCATTACCTACATGACCTTTAACACCAAGAGTGGAGGAATTTTCTATGTATTGCGATTCCAATTAGGTGGCCTTGAAATTTAATGATCTTATTGTAAGATAAAGTGGTATGGTAACTTTATTACTTCTCTAGTGCAACATTCTGTCTTAGCCTGCAATATGTTATTACATCTCTCGTCTCCATTGGAGTTGTTAGTGATAGTTAATAGCTTCCTTTTATATTTTAACTTTTTGCCCTTTCACTATTTTTATTTTAAGAAAATATTCAGACCTAGTGATGTTGTAATAAGTTTGTGATATGTACCTATACTTTTTAGTATTTATTTATTTTTTCTTTTTGATAACTCATTTAATCAGATACAGTAATCAAATACAAATACAATAATGCCCTAAGTTTGTGATTATAGCTTAGCTATTGTCCACAATACTTGTCAACCGGAGGTAAAGGTTTAACGACAACGCGACAGCCTAGTTGGTAGTGACCCTGCCTACGAAGCTAGCAGTCCTAGGTTTGATCCCTGGTACGGGAAAATATTTGTGCGATGAGAACTAGTGTTTTTTCCTGATTCTAGGGGGTTTTCTATGTATTTAAGTATGTCTTTATCTATATATGTTTATCGTTGCCTAGTACCCATAGTACAAGCCTAGAGCTTAGTTTGGGGCTAGGTCAATTTGTGTGAGATTGTCCCCTGATATTTATTTATTTTATTTATTTATACATTCTTTTGTGGCCTATACTCTCCTAAAGCCAACCATACAATAAAAATTGTCAATGGAAATCTATTGTGAATGATATAGTGTTTTTTTTTAAATTTGATTAGTCATGAAAACCCACTTCTTACTTCCTGTAATCATTTTGTCAATGGACATATTATATACTATTTTAAGTACAAGGGGCCGCAGGGGGATACTGCTCTCATAAGGATAAGGGGTATCTCAAATTCAATAGCCAAAGAAAATTCAGTCCTCTCACGTTAGTAATAAGACTGCACTTGCTACAGGAGTCTGAGATACCAGTTATTTTGTTGCCTCGCGAAAACAGGGTTCCATGTGAGACTGATAGGTTTTCAAGAACAGAGAAATAAGATTTTGCATTTTAAGCAACAGTGTTGGTAAAGAGGCAATAATATGGAATTGCATTGATTAAAAAACAAAAATGTGTGTGGCAAATGGCAAGTGACTTTATTTGTTAAATTCGTATTTATAAGGTTCTATCTGAAATTATTATTGTAGTGCTGCAGGCTTACAAAACTACGAGGTGCTATGTGAGTTAGAACCTTGAATCCCTTGCGTTCATTGCAGATATAACTTTACGACTTCAGCCGTAAAATTAGGTAAGTATAGAAAAAAAATAGGTAAGTAGGTACAGTCAGCATCATATGGTACGTAGCAGTCAAGATCACCAAATAGTTGGAAACATCCAGAATACTCATTAACATCGACGCAGCCTAAGTAATCAAATTGTTCAGGTCATCCACAGTGCTAAAATATTCCGGAGCACACACAACGGCAAATACTTGATTACATTCAAGACACCGCTCGTACCGTCACAACCACACCGCCGCTGGTATCGTAGCATCCGAAGTAACCAAAAGTACGGAACACAACAGATTAGGAAAATAGACTTAATTACGTGTCGTATACGGTTCAATGGTCAAATCCTCTTTCAATATAATCCGAGCAGTAAGTTATCTGAACGGTAATAAAAACTATTTTTTAATTTTACATACTGGCAAAATTAAAGCTATATTTAAAAAGAAAATCCTTACAGACTGACGTAGGTAAAAAATTTCAATTTGAGTAACATAATTCATTAAACCGAGATAAAATAAAATAAAATCTTATAGCATTTGAAATAAAGCTCACTTTTCTATTGTGTTCCGTACTTTTGGTTACTTCGGATGCTACGATACCAGCGGCGGTGTGGTTGTGACGGTACGAGCGGTGTCTTGAATGTAATCAAGTATTGGCGTTGTGTGTGCTCCGGAATATTTGAGCACTGTGGATGACCTGAACAATTTGATTACTTAGGCTGCGTCGATGTTAATGAGTATTCTGGATGTTTCCAACTATTTGGTGATCTTGACTGCTACGTACCATATGATGCTGACTGTATTATGACAAAATAAAATAAAATAATGAATCTTTATTTTGTAATACAATAATCTTTTTACTCAATAGAATTTAAAAACGCAATGAATTAGTCCACATCTTCGTTAGGCATCCACTTGAACATTGCTTTAATCGACTTAACCTTGTGAGCAGGTAATGTTTTTTTTGTGTAGGTAGTAACATTTTGGTATTGGTATGTCACGCAAAAAATGCTGGTATTTGACCATACTGTTTCATGCCAACTGGTTTCTCAAAACTGTAAACTATGATGCAATGACTTTTGTGCAGCTATTGTAATCAAAAATGTCATCTTTCTGCATTTAGATAACATATAGGGCTTTTTTAAATCAACTTTCTTTAGCTAGCGAAGAAAAGAAATCGGTGAATAAAATTCAGCAGCAGACATAGTTCTCTCGATGCATGAATGAGCAGCATCTACTTCCTGCACAGCAGAATGCCCTGGGGTTGAGTATTTGAGCTCTACGGATTCAATGTGGTCATGATCCTCCAAAAAATAATAATTGCAAAGCATATCAACAAATTACGATTGTGAGAGATGCAAGAATCACTCCACAGGATGAGTTTTTTAATACTAGGAATATTTACTGAGGATTGTCTTCAATATTTTAATTAATCCACTTGCTTCATGACATCGAGATTAACCAGCAAATGTTTCGTGCCATATAGCACAATAAATGTTTGTCTCCTGAAAAATAATGGTTTTCAAAAATAAAAGTGAATCTCCTTTGACTAGAATTTGCTATTTCCAATATTTAAAGTAGTTGCCGTCCACGTGGCGTTCATTTTTTCCACCCTTTAGTTTTGTATATAAAAGAAGAACCTGACTGGGTGATCGATCAACGCACAGCAGAGACCGCTGGATCTAGGGACTTGAAATTTAGAGGGAATATTCCTTGGATATCATAGGCGTGCACTAAGGCGGTCTTGGAAGGTCATCCCCTCATCATCATCATCATCATCATCAGCCCGTTGCAGTCCACTACTGGACATAGGCCTCTCCCAAGTTGCGCCACAGAGCCCGGTTTAATGCTTTATGCATCCAGTTGCTGCCGGCCCTCTTATGCAAGTAATCCCGTCATATGGCCAGAGGGCGTCCCACGCTACGTTAAGTCATCCCCTAATCGGTTGAAAAGGTACCGAATAGCGGAAAACTCATTCTACACGTATGAAGTCCTGGCCGTCCTCTAGTTTCAAATAAAGTAAGAAATCCAAAACAAAATAATACTATGGTAACACCATCAATATGCCTTGATATTTAAAACAGAAACATTAATCTTTTTATTTATGGCTCTTTTTCATGGAACCACTGAGTCATTGCTAAAGAAAACAATAAGCAATGCTAAGCTTGGCTGAGCACAGCAAATATTGGTCCAACCATGACCATGACCTAAATTCATACGGATGTGTTGGGTTGGTGTTGAAAATATTTATTCTTAAATATTATAATGCTAATAATTAAATAATGCACTGAAATATCCTGCACATCTGCTTAAGATTAGATTAAAAAAATTGGCGAAGGAAGAGATTCTTGAAAGAGGCAAGGTCACTATTGTGCTTTCTACTTTATTGGTGGCTGAAAACTTTTGTATCTTGTCGCTTTAAAACTTTTGACAGATTAGTGCAGCAGTTCAAACATGACGTTAAATTGACACAGCACTGAGTGTATCTTTTTTTTTTTTTTTTTTGTATTGTTTTGTTATTGACAAATTAGATTAATGTTCAATGTTAAAGCATGACGCATGTTAAACATATAAGATATTTGTATGCCTCTGGGTGGGATGTAGTGGTAAATAATATTAAAATGTAACATCTGTTTTACCTATGTTCAACAAATAAATAATTTGAATTTGAATTTGAATTTGAATTTGTTTCTGATTTTTAGAAAGTATAGTTCAGAAAATATGAATTAATTAATCGTTCTTCAAACAGCACAGTGGGTTGAAAGGTTAAGGTTAGGTCCGGTAAGTCTTAACGCAGAAAAAAGGCCGCGAAGTAGATAACAGCTGCCAAATCATATTTCCTGAACTATATTTAAATATGACGTCATTACACTACATTCTTTGCTGGGATGGGAGATCCTATAAAGGTTAACTTTATTTTTCAGATTCAGTAAACAGTCTGGGTTACGCAAAAATATTATTTTTTATCTTGCCCTGCGAAGAGTAATAGTTTAAGCACAAGTTGATTGAATAGTGGACAAAACCACAGAGCTACATAGACTTTCTTATAATAGATGTGTAAAATAAACATTTGTGCATTACTTATACACAATATGGATTCTAATTATGGAGTCATTGACTGGTGCTAACGTGAACATGTTATGAATTATGAATCATGAGCATGACTCATAATGTCTACTTTTAACAGACTTCAAAAAAAGGAGTATATTGTCAATACCACTGGTTTTTTTAAATTCTTGATAATTACGCGATTACTCCTTCAACTGAAGACCGGTTTTGAAATTATTTTATATTTTAATAGAGTATAGTCCCGAAGTGGTCCCATTGTCACCAAGGCAGTATCTGATGTTGGTACCCGCGAGGAATTGAGGAAACTCCTCAAATATATTATATCTCATATATACACACTTCCACATAAGTCCAGCATTTGCATTAAGAATGTATTATTTAGTAAAGTAAAACTGATGATGAAGACCACAGATGGCCAATGGAGCTCGGCAACGGTACCTATTTCAAGGGTGATGAATGTATCATTTCGCATAACTTTCATTTTATCAACAGGCATTTCTAGACCCAGTAATTAACCTAACCGAAACTGACTCAAATTCGGTGAAATGATTCAAAGAGTTTGTCGTTAAAACAAAAGAAACCGCCATATTATCTATCTGTTCGTAGCCCGGTTCACGCGCAAGCCGCCGCGCACGGCGCTCCCCCCGCCTCGCCGATCGCCCCCTCGCCCCGCGGCCTCCCGGCTGCGCTCGGCCTCCGCTGGCCGGGACAAGCGCTCCGAACTGAGAGCCAGATACTGGGCACTGCTGTTTGGAGATTTACAGAGGGCTGTAAGTATTGAAGACATCACTCTGAAATAGTACATTTTGATACAAGTGCGGAAAGTATTATCATTTTGCACGAGTCCCGAGCCCCGAGTCACGAGTCGTCTTGGCCCGAGCTGCAAGCGAGGGACAAGACTCGGGACGAGTGAGTGTATGAACGCTACGTCTTCTAGTTTGTAGACTCCATTCAGGATCTCTTAATCATCACGGCTCAACAATCATCTATGAGTTTGTTTTTATAAAATTAGCTGTGAGTACCTTTAATTCGGTTCTTAGTTGAGGCTGGGAATTTTGACGATAGTCTCAATTTTATTTTAATTACATACAATATTTTTAGTTTATCGAAGGACTGTATTGAGAGATACTGCGGTCTTAAAAGATTTTGCTTGCCTTTATATCGGTAGCCGATTTAGAAGGATTCGAGCTTATTAATTTGCTGTGTAATGAAAACCGTTTTAAATTAAACCATATAGTTTACAAATTGCCATCATCATATCAATAAAAAATCAACTAATTGAGCAACTCATGTGCTTAACGACTAAGATCTTATCCTTTTAACAGGTAGGCGAAATCTACAACACCGTAGAAGCCCACGAAAACCTAAATGAGTGCCAAGAAGTGATGTTGGTTCTAGAAAACTACACACGCGACTTCAAAGCCCTGGGCGAGTGGTTCCGTCTCAAATGGGAATACGATAACACACCCCCTCCTCAAAGACCACAGAGCCTTACTTGGGAGATACGAAAGACTGATTTTGTCCGCCCCGAATCTAGGCGCACACATTCAGTTAAGAGTTCCCCTTCTGTATCAGGAAAAAATAGTCCGTGTCTCTCAGGCCATAACACTCCCAGCGGAAAAAACAGCCCTAACCTTACTGGCAAAGCTAGTCCTGGTAGCGGAAAAATAAGTCCTAGAGTTTTGTCAGGTCATAGTACCAGCCCTAAAGCAAATATTGAGTTCTTTAGCAGTAAAATTGCAGCTTCTAAAGCCACTACTACTAAGCCTGAGCCTAAAAAAGAGACGAAACTGACCGAAATCAAAAAAAAAGATGCCAATAATGTTGAAGAAAAGGTTAAAGGCATTGAGGATAAGCTTAAGAAAGGATTGCCAATTTTACAAGTTCAGGGAGAAAAGGGTGAAAAATTAGAACCAGGTTCGTTGCCTGTTGTTGAAATAGGTAAAGCGAAGCAGTGCTCCAATGTTTCTCCTATAGCAGTAGTAGTGAAGTCAACCAAACCTAAAACTACGGCTAAAAATGCCAAGAAAGAATCCAATGATGAATTATCAGCACAAGCTAAGGCTACAAATGCTACCCTAGATGCTTTGGAAAATGAATTTCTAGCTAAGCAGATGATAGAAAATAAAGCGAGAAATGAAAACTTGCTGAATCTGGACATTGAAATAGAAAAAAAGGTTGTGAAATCGGTTTCGTCTGCACAGAAACCTAAAACTACTGAAGATGAGGCAGTTAAAAACGATGATGTCGGTTCCAATGTTATTTTAAAACAAGATGAAGACGATGTTAATGTTATTACTAAACAACCCACAGCTCGTTCTACAAAAGTTCAAAAAGGTTTGCTTAAGTCCGATTTGACTAAAGAATCACAGGTCAATAACATTGATACTTCTGTTGAAAAAAGTAGCATCTCAACTGGATCTCCAACTACATCTGAAGACAACTTTGCCGATATTTCTAATGAAAGCTCTTTAAAATCCATTGAAGATAAGCAAGATAAGAAAGACGAGGTATCAGATCCATTAAAGGTTGCTGAAATCCCTGTTTCACAATTAATAGTTACTGATAAAGATCAAGCAACTCAAGCCAATATTAAAAACGCTGTTGAAAAAAAAACGAGTGCTGGTTCTAAAGATTCCGTAGAAGTTTTGCAAGACACGAAAGATGCGATTAAAAATAAGGACGCCTTTAATGACGATAAAGATTTTAAGAAACCAGAGCCTAAAATTGAAACGAAGCCCCACATTAAACCCGCTTATTCGCAAGCCGCTGCTAAGCCTAAAGTTGTATCTGCTAAAACTGAGATAAAAACCCCTACTAGGGCTACGCCCTTGACAAGAAGCAAAACAGCAGTTGAAATAAGGCCAAATTCAGCTCCTAAAACTCCGAAGCAAGGTCCTAAACGAAATGCAACAAGCAAATGTAGTTATCCATTTAATTTAACGACTGGTAGAACTAGTCTTTTTGACACTTCGTCCAATGTAGTATCTAAAGGTGCCGTCCCGAAAAAGATTGTCAATAAAAACGTCCAACTTGGTTCAGGGGACGCAAAAATTATCCAGCCTAAACTAGATCCTAAAAAGCGACCTATAAGGCCTACTAGTTTAAAGGTAAACGATAAAGGAGATAAAAAAGAGAAATCTACACTGTCGCTTGAAAAAATTAAGGATTGTGATGAATATAGCAGCTCAGATACAATAGTCACCCAAATAGAAATGTCTCGTATAGAGTCTAGTGACAGTTTAAGGACTTTAGTCCCAGACGATTTGTTGTCCCATGAGATACATGATGCAGCTAATTCTGTAGAAGTACTTAACGTTGATACTAACAAGAACGATAATGATGGCTGGCTGACAGTGAAATCCAGGCGCCTGAGCCGGGAGTCAAAGAAGCAATCTAAATCGCATTGGGTAAATAGATTCCACCAACCTTCCGCAACTACGAGTTTACCAACTCTGAATATGATTGAATCACCTAAACAAGAGGTTAAATCAATTATAAACACACCAGTTCCTCCTAAAGCCGATAGAGCGAAGTCTGAACAGCCTGAAGTGTTGAAACCAGAAAAGGTTGTAACTGTTTCTGCAAGAAGCAAATCAGATACTAAAAACAATAATTTAGCAATGATCAGGCAAAAATCTGACGTGACTGGCCTAAAAAAATCAGCAAGAAGTAAAGCGCTATCTAAAAAGGTGGAGAAAGTCAAAGACGCTCCAAAAGGTCCTGATTCGGAGCTTACTAAAAATCGTCTGCATTCTTCATTGGAAAGTCTAACTACAGGGTTATCAAGATCTCAAGAGAGTACTGAAGAAGCATTTGATTTCGATAAATGGAAAGCGGAATTCAAATCTACATTCAAGTATCTCGAATATGATGACCAGCTGCCGAATCATAATGAGATTTTAAAGGGTGCTGATCCATCGGAGATGTCAGAA
This sequence comes from Acleris emargana, assembly GCA_927399475.2. Classification (NCBI taxonomy): domain Eukaryota; kingdom Metazoa; phylum Arthropoda; class Insecta; order Lepidoptera; family Tortricidae; genus Acleris; species Acleris emargana. The sequence continues at coordinate 7,370,388 of OV656858.1, forward strand.
ATTGCGGAGATGACGTCTCTGATTGAGGAGAATGAGAAGAAAATTAGCTGGGCACTGGATTTCCAGTCAGACGTGGATCAGAGGAAATTGTGCGAGGAAGAAGATTTATTGAATCGCCAGATTTTGGAGCTGCAGCAGGTTTCTGATATTGAATTGGACACGGAGACTGATGATACTGAGGTAAGAATCACTTTTATTTGTTAATTGTATTATTTGCATTCATTCTCAATTAATAATTATTTTAATTAATTACCCAGAGGGATTCCATTTAAGTCCACACAAGTTTAGCGGATAGCAGTCTAGGGATCGCACCTTACCATCAGAGGTTCGTTAGCCTTCTCCATGCCATAAAAAAAAACTATTACCACAGACGGACGCAGAGATCCTCATAGAAGACGTTCCGGTGCCTCCTGGCGCCCCTGACACCCTGGGCTCGTTGGCAGCCAGCTTGGAGGACCAATACGAGACCGCACTGGCTGGCATGTCCTGGGCCGAACGGGTTGATACGCTGGTCGTGTTAGAGGCGCTGGTCGCAAGGGATCCTGGTAAGTAATTTATAATAAGCGTCTGTCAAATATTTAATTAAAAGTTTAACGTGCGTATCTTTGTATCTACCCTTGTGGTTGCCGGGTTATAATAGTGCCACTCCATGTCTTCCCGTGGATGTCGTAAGAGGCGACTAAGGGAATAAAGGCTGGTAGTACTGTTAGGCGATGGGCTTGCAACCTGTCACTAATATGCTGGTAAACATCATAGCCTGTTTGTGCAAAACGTGGTTACAGAATTATCAACAAATTTATAGAGTTGTTTGTAATTGTGTAGCTCTGCCTGCCCCACTCTGGGAATAAAGGCGTGAGTTTATGTATGTATGTAAGTATGTATCTTTGTATCTGGGTGTCTATAGCATCGTGGGTCAAAACAGATGAACCAATTCGGAGGTTTCTATAGAAAGTTAGTTTAATAATGAATAGTCATAACTTTTTTTCATAGCTTCAATAAAAAATGGTTCGTGTAACAAACAGTTGGGAACAATATTTTTTTTAATAGCTATAAAAATAACCAAGATATAAGCCAACGAAGATTTGTTCCTGTCTCATTCTAGCAATACATAATTTAACATGGCATGGCCGACCTGTTACATGATGACGTCACAGTGCATATCGGATCTCTCTGTCTAATCAGCAGTTTAAAATGCTTGTATCATCCGTATTTCTTAGCCGATTTTAATTTTAATTTCACTTTTGGTGATCTCTTTCACGCTATTTTCATATTTCGTTGAGAAATGCGATTTAAACAATCCATATATATTCCCTATTGGGTTGGTTGTTAGCTAGGTTTGCTGAAAATTGATTGCGCCCTTTAAGAGATATCAGCCCTGAAAGTTGTGGTCGTGATTATATCGGGGGTTTTATATTTTTAATAGTTGAGACAAGCTTCTGCTGCTGACTGTTTTTTGTACAGACATATTATGTATATATCGAAACCTAACGAGTAAAACCTCGGTGGTTCACCGACGTGTAGAAGAGCCTCTAGCAATACACACACATTACATTACGATCATTTGAAATTTAAGTTACTACTACGCAGAATGGCATACGTAAATTGACCATTGCTTTATGCCCTTCTTCCCCACTACTGACCAATGATTTCTATTTCTAATTTGAATTTGTTTTGGACCTTCAGGCCTACTGAACAATGGATCTAACCTAATTTTGCGTATTATTTAACATAGGTCATTTTGCGAATGATCGCTCGTGTTGACTTTATATGTATAGGGCAATTTGCGCATTGCAAAGTGATTTATATTGGTCAATATGAGACCATAAAAGCCCTCATCTGGCCAATTTACGGATTCAATATTTTTATTTTTTCTTAAGTACAAAAGAGATCTAGTTGCCATCTTACGACTCTACCTATATCATTTCATTAGATTCGCTCTTAGACACTATAACTATGGCCTTGCTATGTCATAATATCATTATGGCCTTGTCTTATCACATGTCATTGTAGCCTTGGGTTTAAATACTCGTATGTATGTTTTAAAAATGTCGTTACAGTAACGGGAACTGATGGTCGAGTTTATCGAACGATTCTGACCAGTATGTAAGTGCGAGAGAGAAAATATCGACTTGCAAAATTTAAACAAAATATTGATAAACATACGAGTATGCGAAGTTAAATAGAACTTTGTAAAAATCTGTTACATGATATTTTGTCCACGTAGAGCAGAAGTTTTCAGTGTAGGTAAGAACTTGAATTTTAAAAACCAGTCTTTCGTGTCATTGTTAGATTTATAAATGTCAATATAACTATATAACTAAATGTATAAGGTAAGTTATCGGAACTATTTGACTACCATCGGTGGCATCTTAACGGAGGCTAGATATTCTCGTTAACACAACTACAGTGACGGACTCATTAACCGATTCAATTTGCTATTAAGTCGTTCGTAAGTTGATGCAGTTTATGTGTTTATTTAAGTGGTATGGCTGGCTAAGTGACACTCAATTTGACATAGTTCATCAATCGATAGTTTTATGATGTTTATATAGTATTTTTTGTTCATTTGTTAAATGTATTTGATGCACATGCGTGACCGGAGCTTAACGGTGCGTAAATTACGGTCCGTCAAAATTGGCGCCATGCAATTACTATGTTCTATATCGTTTTTTAGTGATGAAAAGTACTTATGTCATTTCCTAGCTCTCAACTATATCGCACCTGTAGAACGATAGTGACCTAATTCAACATTTCAGTTTTCAAACTTTAAGTCATAAATTGATTATGATAGAGCCCTAACTCGAAATTCAAAATTTCTGATTTATGTGATATCCGTACTAAATTTCATTTAAATCATAATCAACCGTAACTTAACCTTATTAACTTCCTAACAATGCAACGGCATCTGAAACAAACGGCGGTGTCAGTAACACGGAGCTCTTTGTATAACGAGTATTGATCGCTTACAAAGAATTGCTAAACTGAGAAATGGAGCATCATCTATTTAAGAAGTCGGCTGCATCGATTGGGTTTAAATAGGACAGTCGGCAACCCTACAGCCGAACGAACTTTAGAACTTTTATAGGTAGTAATCTAGCGAGCTAGTTCATTATTATTTGATTGCGTTCGTACGATGAGAAAGATGTCCAATATGGAGATCGGCCGCCACAAACAATCGAAGTATGAATAAATCAGCGGTGTATTTATTTTCTGTGGAGCCCTTGTAGGGTCCGTCAGGGCGCCCCATGGCTCCGCGGAACACACTTTAAGCATCCCTGATCTATGTGAATAAAAAATGAATGCTGCACTGAAATAAATTATTATAGGCATTATAGCAATACTACCAGAACGTACTGTCATTCTAGTATATAGGATCAGAATTAAGTTAAATTTATCATATATATTGACTTTTAACAAGAAATAGTCGTGTTTTAATTAATGACAGAATATTATAGTAAACACGTTTTAGGACACAATACTCGATATTTTTTTCTCATCATCATCATCATCATCATGTCAGCCGAAAGACGTCCACTGCTGGACATAGGCCTTCCCCAAGGCTCTCCACTCAGACCGGTCTTGTGCTTTTCGCATCCACCGCAACAACAACAATCCCATATTTTTTTCTATAAATAGTAAATAAAGGGGATGATCAAGGTAGTTTGGCGCAGCAGGTATCTTTACTTGAGTAATTGCTGCAATTGAGTCTTTTCTACTGTCATTTTAGTCGCGAAAATTATACTTACATTATATGCAAAGGCTATAGCCGTGTTTCTATACAAAATTTGCCTTTCTGTCAAATGTTCTAGTAATTTTATTTTTAGATACTCCTTGTAGGCAAAGGTCTGTTCCCCAAAGAAGAGCCATGTACACTTGTCAGTTTTCGTAATATGACGGTTTGTTTTTTTTCACTTTTTAATTTTTTTCTTGAATTCGGTCTTTGCGATTAATTTGATTTTTTGGTAAACTATACTACATAATAAAACCCATCACTACAAAAAATATTGCTTGAAACTTTAGTACAAATATATGTCAAAATAATGGAAACTATAAATTGTTTTTTTTTTTTTTGGTGTTCTGGTGTAGCGGCACCTACAGTTTTTATTTCATAAATTGCCCATCTATAGACCTACTACATATATTAAATTCAAATTATTAGCTTTGGTACTTCATGCCAAAAACTAACTACAAATAAAATTATTCCTGGTAATGGCTAATCGTCGGTGAAACTGCAAAACTGCGTAAGTAACATTTTAAATATGGAGCAAAATGCACCTTTTTAGTAAGACATTAAGGTTTATTTTGCTCTATCATACATTTGTTAGTTACGCCGTTTTGCAGTATCACCGATGTAATGTTGGTAGTAAACACAAGATAAGTAGTAAAGTGTAAAAAAGATTAAAGTTACATAAAATCTCAACTTGGTAATATTTGCATTAAAGTTAGCAGTCACTATAGTAATCTATTAGTAGTTAATAAAAAACTGGTTATCTTCAAAATAAGGCATGGTGTTACGAACGATACCAATTCCGTTATACATAAATAAAAAAGTATAGTAATGGATACAAATAGGTTTTTCTGTACTATACTCAAATTTTAATTATGTACCAGCATTATGTTTAACTGTGCTAGATATTCTTGTAAGCTATTACCAGATTTTTGTAGTAAACTCGACAAAATAGTTAGCTGTTGTATATACACGACAATCTGGCTAATTTAACTTAATTCTGGTTACCTAAACTAGAATTTTCTCTACATGTGCGGTTCACTTGATCTCCTAGACATATTTCGCAGTTTTTAAAATGTTCGTTATAGTCCAATAAAGTTTTTAGGTATAGGAGAATTGGAATAATCGCACAGAAATTAAGACTGGACTGCGTTTGGCAGGTCAGCTAGTATTTAATCAAAATATATACGAGTATAGTACGTAAGAAGTTTTAAGACTTGTTGATAATTCTTTAGCTCTGCCTACCCCACTCTGGGAATAAAGGAGTGAGTTTATGTATGTATGTATGTATGTATAGTACGTAAAACTTTCAAGGCGAAACTACGAGTGTAACAGACCTTAGTGAAACAACAAAGGAGGAAGAGGAAGTACAAAAATAAATCAATTAATTAGTCTTTAGTTGATTCAAACTATAATTATAAAAATCTGTTATAACTTATAACGGCTTTTTGACTCTCCATCTAAGTCCTTACGGTTGGCAACGCATTTGCAGTCTCGAGATGTGCATCATATTGCAATCTTGAGATTGAAAATGTCTATGAGCTTCAGCATCCACTTACCATCAGGTAGTCTGAGGATATGTTTCGGTTCCTCATTGCCCGCATGTAGAGTATTCTCGCGATACTTAAAATAATTACAAAAGAGGTTATTTATACTTTTTTTCAGGGCGTGCTCAGCAATTGCACGCGAAACTGTCTCAAGGCATCAAACGACGAGGCAGCTTTCAGGATGCCCTGAGGAGGTAAGGGACTGCAGGATACCATCTTGGCTCTGGGCCATGCTTTAAAAAACGAAGTTTCAAGTTAATTTAGCTCCATCCCGTTCTGTGGATATAGTTTCGAAAATCACAGGACAGAATCACACTTTTATGCTCTTCCGCAGAATATAGGCTCATGGTATGACTGAAGACTGTAGATAGAAATGTTTTGTGATTTCAGGCTTCAAGCAAAGCAAACAAGAGCTGAGCGGCAGAGGAGGGAGTATCAGACAGAGAGGGCCAAGAAGATTCACCAGTTACTGGCTAGAGTAGAGGAAGTTAAGGTAAATATCGTCGATTTTTTATTATTTTTTTTAATTTTGGGATTTGTATGTACTTACATTTCATTTAAAACAAACGCTTGCACTATCAAGACCACCCAACTGGATTTCGAATTTTTTCGTGAGATAAAAAAAAAATAGATGCCAAGTTCCCTTACGTAAATCTAATACGTAATTTATTTAGTACTAGCTGTCCGTGCCCGGCGCCGCCCGGGTGTAATTTTTTTTTTATACATACCTTGCCATGTCATGATATTTACGAACCTAAAAAAATTACATTCAAATCGGTCGAGTCACCAAGAGTGGTGAGTGTGACCAAGAGAGAAAAACAGGTATTCATTTTTATATTTATATCGTATTAGACGCCTATTACTTCATTACGCGTAGACTTAGTTGCTCGCTAACTGTTTTTCTTCCCATTAAGCCACATATGCGTGATTCGCCGAATAGTCATGTTGGCGTCTCTTTCTATCTTTTATGTTAAATTCAGAGACTCCAACACGAATATTCGGTGAATCCAGCATATGTGACGCCGGTTTTAGTGGTGTAATTTCTTAAACTCCTTTCTTGGTCCCTAATTTCAACGGCTTAGGCTGTGCGTTGTCGGTCTGTCTATCACTGTTTATATGTATAGATATAATTGCATGTAAAATGTTCGAAAAATTCCCCATTACATTCGAGAACTTCACTCAATGTCACATTAATAATCAAGAAAGAGAATGTGACATTGCTTGACAAGTTTTCTTCGACGGGTCTTACAGTTTTTTTTAAATTGCAGGTCGCAAAGAATCAACTTATTGAAGAGAAGAGAATGAGGATGGAGCGTCGCTTGCAAAAGGCAGCGGAGAACCGTGACCAACACTTGAAGGTAGATTTTCTGATGATTTAGTTATGCTTAGGTCCCTATTTCTATGCGGTGATACGCCAGAAGTTTTGGATTAGTTTCCCGCGTGGGGAATTTTATTATCTTAGGAGAAATACTGGAAAAGGGCCGAATCTTAAGTACCCGAAACCGACGTGCGTGCATGACTCGATGTATGAATGTTGAAGAAGCGAAAGCAATTTGTCAAGATTCTCCCTCTGGGAAACAGGCGTGATTTAATGTATGTATGTATGGTATGGACGTATGGTATGGATTAATGATATTTGGTATGGACTTAAGCGAAGGACAAAGGGTATTAAGTGGACAGTCCTAAGAGAACTTTTGCGCAAAACCGCTAGAACATTACATTCGCTTGATAAATGGTTGAAAACTCACCCGTTGCGATACTCTTTAAATGCCAACAATTTTTTTTTAATGATATTGAAACTCGCATAAAAAAAAACCTGTGCGTTTAGTTTTTTTCTAGGTGCGGTTTTTATTCTTTACTTCGCAATTTTTTTAGGATATCGTCCGCAAAGCCCACGATGAAGAAGAGAAGCTCCGCGAGATCGCGTTCATCAAGCAGCTGGAGGCCGAGAACCGCCGCCATGAGTTCCTCGACCAGTGCTCAACGCACACCACGCGGCTGCGGCGCGTGCGGCGCGACCGGCTCTACAAGCTGGTAACGACCTACCCTATTCATAAACGCACGATAGCTGAAGTGTGCTTAAAATATGATATGAATAGAGCTAGAGTGTGCTTAAAATATGATATGAATAGAGGGCGGAATTTTCATGGCGAAAATCAAATCCAAGACTTTTCCAGCTATCGATAAGTTGAATCTTTTTCCTGTTAACGACTTATCCTATTCATAAACGCACGATAACTAAAGTGTGGTTAAAATATGATAAACGGAATTTTCATGGCGAAAATCAAACTTCAAGACTTTTCCAGCTATCGATAAGTTGAATCTTCTTCTACAGAGTGACGGGATATTCTATACAAACCTTTTGAGGCATAGTAGAGCTCATTTTTAGCCAATATGGTCATGTAGAACCCTGGCCGAAAATTATTCGTTTCTGAGGTATTTGAGATTTAAGTTTTTTTTCGAAATTGCGGAACGAAGCTCAACAACATTATAAAAACAAATTGTGCTGGCCTAACTGGGTGCGGCCGTTCAAGAGTTAGCTTGTAATAAAAAGAGTATAACGTCGGTGATACTGCAAAACCGCGTAACTAACAAATTTGTGATAGAGAAAAATAAACCTTACTATCTTATTAAAAAGGTGCATTTTGCTCCTTGTTAAAAATGTTACTTACGCGGTTTTGTAGTATCACCGACGATAAATCAGTACATAAAGTTGCTACACTTATACCTTTATTCAATTAAACAGAAGACCTCTCCCTTTTCACAAAGAACACAGAACTAACCACCAATACTAATTTGTTTTAGGAGCAGAAAGCGGCCCGCGACGCGGCGGTGGGCGCTCGGCGGGAGGCTATCGAGGCCGCCAGACAGAGACGCGTGCTGTCCATGGTCGAGCGCAGGCGCGAGAGGGACAGGCGCATCGACGGGCTGCGCGAGATGCGGTGCCAGGAGAGAGTCATCGCCGCTAGGGAGAAGGTAACGTGCTTAGCCTCCTGACGATCCTTGTACTAAAAACAGTACATAATACGGCCATTGCAATAAAGATCTAGTGCAAAGGAAGAAAAAAAAAATAACAATAAATAATAAATATCAGGGGACAATGTCACACCAATTGACCTAGTCCCAAACTAAGCTCCAGGCTAACAACGATATAAATACTTATATAGAGAAATATACAGGGTGTCCCAGAAACCAACGTCAACCCGCCTAGCGCTGATAGAGCAGCTCATAAGCTATCGATTTAACCCCCATGTATGTTCAGCAATTGTTATTAGTTTCCGAGATATTGATCATTTAAATCAGAGTTTTTGCCATTTTTCCTTATGTCCGTGGTACGAAAAAACCCTAAATTCATGTAATAATTCATATTTTTTTTTGTGTTTTCTTGCATGATTAGAATCACTGTAAAACAAGGAAGTTTTTAAAGCTACATGCCAATTTTTTTTTCATTAAAACTTTTTGAGAAAACACACAAAGTTGGTTTTTCCATACTTGGTGAAAAACAGACGCGGGGTTCTCTTAGTATGGAGAAAGTAACTCTGTGCGTTTTTGGAGTGGTTGGTAGTTTAGCTCTGCCTACCCCACTAGGGAATGAAGGCGTGAAGTATGTACGTATTACCAACAAGGGTAAATCTTAAAATGCTTAGTTTTAAAAATACCTAAACGTACCAAAATTGTGAAAAGGGAACCCCGTGGTGAGACTTCAGTGTCTGCTGTCTGTATGTCACAGCTGATTTTCTCTGCAACTATAGAAGCTATCAATCTGAAATTTCGCATAGTTTGTATAACTTGCCTGCATCAGTTTTTAGTAAAAAATATGAAATGATTTTTGAAAATATTTATTGGCGGGTTGAAAAATGAAAGTGATTTGATTATAGCAAACGAAAGTAAAAACAAAACAGTCTTGGTTATAATTTTCCGTGCGTAAATTTAAATTAAAAGCCAAAAAATTACCGAATGTCTTAACTTTCAAGTACTCCTCTTTCTTCATCTTTATTACCCTAATAGATATCGGATTTCCTAAAAAATATTTACGCAATAAAAAAGTTAATAACAATACAATTAGCTTTCTAAGTATCCTTTAATAATAATAATAATAGAGGTTGAGATCTTTGGACATTATACGGAGAAAAAAAAAGCGTGACAAAAAAAGTTTTGCGCCCAACGTGGGGCTCGAACCCACGACCCTGAGATTAAGAGTCTCATGCTCTACCGACTGAGCTAGCCAGGCTGTGAGCATCTTGTCGAAATTTCGTTACTCCTTCTTGAAATATTATGTGAATGTATGTTTGTTTTATTTTTGGCAAGGTGACAAGAATTCATTCTCTGCGGTCCTCCGCTAATCACATCTATTGTATCCCCGCCATTCTTGTGTTGTTTATCCATCGGGTAGATGTTCCTACCAATCTTATTCCTTTGCCAAGAACATACCAACGTATACTTATCCAATACAAACTTTACTCCTTTTTCAGGCTGAAGGTGTTAAGTCCCGTCTGTCAGCGCTAGCAGCCGCTGCCGAGTTGGAGGCCACGGCGCTGCGCTCCCGCATCAGGGACAAGCAGGACGCCAGCCAGCAGCGGCTGGAGTCACACCTGCAGGCTATCCGGGAGAAGGCCACGGGGCCGAGGCAGCCGGTGAGATACTTACCTAATGGGCAGTGATCGTAGATTTTCCAGCATTTTTGGTGCAGTGCTAGGGTTGTCAGTAGTGCCCAATATTAAATTGTTGGAATCAAGAATCAAATAAAATCTAAAATAAAATAGCGTATTGAACAAATCAGAAATACAGAAAAAAAAACAGAACATGTAAAGCCTAACCCAATATGCATAATGAAATGAAGGGTTAATTTACTACGAGTATAAGAGAAAATGTAACACAGTTGCAATAACTTCTTATCTCAGGTTATAGTTCATATTTATGATTAGGAATTTATATACTAACTATATATTAGCATAGACAGTAAAATGCGTAGGTAATGGCAGTGCATAAATATAGAAGACATGTTGTTTCTTCACTTACGTCCCGTCAAAGTGTTAAATTATAATAACTGATTGAGTAAAAAAAATAGTGTTTCATTTCCAATGACCACATAATATTACATAATTTTAAACGTCAATCATATTATATACACGTCTACAACCCTAGGTCGCTGTCGTGTGTCATTTGACGTCATCGCACCAAGAATGCTGGAAAAAGTACGATCACTGCTAATGAGACCTTATTGTAAGACTGGTTTTGGACGCGAGGTTTACAAAAATGGCGCCCAACGTGGGGCTCAATCCAAGTCCCTGAATTTAAATGTGGCGACTGACTTGTAAAATTACGGTGTGTAATGTTTCACTCGCGATCTTATCTAATGGGTGCGACAGGATGGCAGGTGATACATTACACCGAAATGTTACAAGTCAGTCGCCACTTTAAGAGTCTCATACCTTGGCCTCTTCTCTTGTCTTTACTTTTCATATCGTCGGTGAAACTGCAAAACCGCGTAAGTAACATTTCTAATAAGGAACAAAATGCACCTTTTTAATAATACAGTAAGGTTTATTTTGCTCTATCATAAATTTGACAGTTGCGTGGTTTTGCAGTATCACCGACGATATGTGACTTTATTGTTCAGATGAAAGGTGAAGGATAAGACTTCTTCATTTGGATGGTTTTCTTTTGTTCAGACAACATCCGAGAGCCAGGATAACGAGCTGGAGGAGGCGGCGCGACTAGACCTCGAGCGACGCGAGCGAGACAGGGTGCGTGCTCTCAAGAAGAAGGCACGGAAGGTCAAGCAAAAACTGATCGCCACGTGAGTATCTTAAAAGATACTGTATATTTTAAACATAATTCTGGCCTTCGTCAATCTGATTTAATAATTATGTAAGCTAACGGGTTATTAAAAGCAAACTTAAACTCATTACATTTATTTGACAAAATCAAATTACAACACACAGAAATAGTACAAAAAAAAACAAGATAAGATTAGGGCAAAATTAGGACCGTTGCACTGTAGTATGAAGTCAAATAGGACTCAGCTCAGCATGTGCTTCAGCCGGACCCACAAGGGTGTTTTTCAGCTGAACCCTGGTGTTCATCTATTCTTAGCGAAACGCGAACGCAAGGAAAATGTGTTTAAAAAGAAAAGAGTATTTACCCTACCATTGACTTTATGATGATGTTGATGACAAACCTTAAAACTAATTACAAACCAATTATATAATAATATAATTGCTCAATCCATAATCTAGAAATTTAAAGCTATTTTTCAATGCACATATACGCTCACTTTTAGACTTATCTTCTCATCACTTCTTATTACTTTCTGTCTGTCTGTATGTCACAGCAATTTATCTCAGCAACTGCAAATACTAACAACTTGAAATTTGGCATAAGTAGTTTTTCAACTTCTTGCCCGCATCTGTTTTTAGTAAAAAATTATACTGCACATTTTATAACTATTTTAGTTTTTATTTTTTGGTATGTACTTCTTGATTTATAGCCAAAAATGTACAAAAAAATAACCTTAATCAATAAATCTGAAATGTAAAGGTAATTCTTTATATTTTATGGGAAAAATACAATGAAGTGTTTACAGTTTTTGAGAAATAACAAAAAACTTTGGAAATCTGGATTAAAATTGAGGCTAGTCAAAATGACATTATTGCATGGAAAATACAGTTCATAACAAAATTCATACATACATACACCTTCACGCCTTCATTCCCAGAGTGGGGTAGGCAGAGCTACAGAATTACCAACAACTCTAAAAACTTGTTGATAACTCTGTAACCACAATTTGCACAATTAGGCTAAGATGTTTGACAGTGTATATTAGTAACAGGTAGCAAGCCCATCGCCCAACAGTACTTCAAGCCTTTATTCCCTTAGTCGCCTCTTACGACTTCCACGGGAAGACATGGAGTGGCACAATTCTAAGCCGGCAACCACACGGCATAACAAAATTCGTATTTTCATTTGTGGTTACTAAGCATGGTATCTTAAATACGGAACCCTCGGTGCGAGAGTTGGACTCTCACTCTACCGGTATTTTTATTAAAATAATTACTTACTAAAATAAAATACTATTGATACCTACAGAATACAGATGGATTATGTTTCTACTTTTTCCCCCTCAGTGGCAACGAGCAAGTATTTACCGAAAACCGCGCCCCGATCGACTCCTTCGTGTTCCCCGTAGCCAACAAAATGTACAAAGTCGTCCAACAGATCAACAACCTGCTCGCCCCCCTAGTGGTCGAACCGAAACCCCCCCAACCCAACCAAAACGGAGATACAGACCAACAGAAACCAAAAGTAAACGGAGACGTTCCTGAAGATCCGGAGAAGAAAAAAACCAAGAAGAAAAATAGTAAAGAAGCTGCAGAGAACAATAATAATACAGAAGTTAATAATACAGAACATGAAGAAATTGTAGATGTAGTAGACTCAAAGGAGACCAAGAAAAGTAAAAAGAAGAAGAAGAAAGATGATAAGGCTAGGTTAGGGAAGACTGAGAGTGTTTGTAGCTCGCTCAGTGATATGAGTCGCGCCAGTGGTAAGAGCGAGAGGAAAAATAAGGTTGTATTAGACACGCAGTATTTGGAGAGGCTGTTAAATGAACTGCACCGCATGCTGGAGAAGTCTGATAAGGTGAGAAAGTGTGATATTCTTCCTAGATAAATGTTTTGATAAATAACGGAATAACTTTCGGATACGTCAAAAAAAAACTTTATTTAATTTATTATTACATTTTTTCATTTCGGGAACACATCATTTTATCGAATTTCACTCCATCGATTGTGTATATGTGTATATTGTGACTACCAAAAAAAATTAACTCTTGCGACGAGAAATGCGTTTTGATAAAATTAAAATTCTGCGTATTGATACGTTCGTTAAAAGGTGTTTCTATAAAATAGTTATTTTCCCTTTAGCTCAAAAACTGGGTACTTAAAAAACGCTATAGTTTTATATCTCTATAGTGGAATTTTTCCAACAGCATGCACCAGACAAGGCGATGTTCAAGAAACTGCAGGGTCTCAAGACGCTCGGTCAGCTGCTGGCGCTCGCGGCCGAGAGGGAGGACCTGGCCAACCAGATCTCTACCAAGTACGTTAAATTATTAACTATTTACAATAGGGAATGGATTTTTTAAATCGAATTTCTCAACAAAATATAAGAAATACCGTAAAAGAGACCACCAAAAGTTGAATTTAAATTATTATCTGAAAAGAAATACGGATCATTCAAACTTTTTAAACTGATAGTTAGACAGGGAAATCCAGATATGCACTGTAACATCAGGTTCTCCATATAAACTCTATTTTAAATTCGTTGTTGCTAGGAACAAATCTTTGCTGACTTAATTAATTTTTCTTTGACCAACTTCTGCTGTTCCACTTTTTTTCTTTCCGTACAATGAATTGAGCGTTACATGAAACTTCATCGATTAGCATAAATATTATTTTGGCAGATATATTCATTTTATGGAGAACTCACTCTTGCCCGAAAATGTTTTGACATAAAAAGGCCTAATTTTGACTAACACATTTTAGCTGTATCTTCTATAGTTTCGTATTATCCCTTAATTTCCCAGTTAAAATAAACACGCTGTGTATAGTTTTGTTCTGTTGGTATTTAAGTTTGTCAAGCCGATGTCAATACACATGCATAAATACGCAACGCCCAATGAAATGCCACCATTACGGATTTTCCAAACTGGATGTGATGTCGGATTTAATTGAATTGAATTTGAAGACCTGACCGCAGACCGCAGAACGCATCCAGTGTGGCCAATCCTTTATAGTTGAAGTTCTACTGTTCTTGTCAGATGCCTGGCGACGGCGGTGACGATATCCTCCCGTGGCATCGCGACGTCGTCGGAGAGCGCGCGGTACTTCGTCAACACAAACACTTGTGTATACGTCGTCAAGTTGCTGAGCATGCAAGTGGTGAGTACTGTTTGTTGCACCGTTAATGACAAAAAATCATTTTTTACCACTCAGTAATAAGGAGTGAATATACTAGAGCGCTTTGTACAGGCAGCATCATAAGTAGGAGGACATTTGAAGACCTCAAAATGATGTATATTTTTATAAAAGTGCCCGTCACCGCGCAGTAAACTACCGAAGATATATTTGTAGGGATAATGTGTTTATTTTAACGCCGTCGATCACTATAATTATTATTAATTTTACTGTTCTGGTCTCACTGAAAACCACCGTCACTGAATGTATCAACGACATTTAGTGGCATAAATAAGTTAAATAATATCAGTATCACTGTACCAAATTTTACGTCACGCTTGAGTTGAGCCTTGAAGAAGGAACATACATACAAACAACCTAACAGTTGCATGAAATGATTTTTTTAATTATTTTAGTTGTGACATCTAGTGACGCGTTGCTGAACTACAAAGATTATGAAACAGCGCCATCTATATTAGATGTGCTGTTTTTACACGGATGCTTAAAATAGAAGCTTTTATATGTTGCCAGTAGATGGCAGTACATGTCGTAAAGTTATTTAAAGTATGCTTTACGTAAAATCCGAACCTAATTTTAGGGAGCTTTTTCATTTTCAATTGAAATTATCAATTCGAATTAAAATATTACTCGTATTCGTATGTACTCCGTAGATCTCTACTATGTATTGTATTATTTTTTACAGAAATCCTATGATATATTAATAGAGAATTTTGCGTTATACAGGGTGTAATCGTTAAGTGTAACCAGGTGATTATTTCGTAACTATTACAGATTTAATTTAAAAAAAGGCATCAATACCTTTTTTAAATAAGGAAACTAAAATCTTTCTACTTATATCTTATACAGAGTGTATGGGAGTGTTTAATATCAAAATTTTGAATACTTCTCGTTTGATAAAAAAAAATTGTTGTCATTTTACTCATTAGGTAACGTTCTTTCGATATCAGTTTAAAGTTTTTTGATATCTGTAATAGTTACGAAATAATCGCTTGGTCACACTTAACGATTACACCCTGTATATTACAACCTTGATTACATACATTTTTAATAGAATTAACAAGTTTTTAGAGTTGTTGGTATTTCTGTAGCTCTGCCTACCCCACTCTGGGAATGAAGGCGTGAAGGTATGTATGTATGTATGTTATATTTAATAATAAGTTAGATTAACATAAAAAAACTAATATTGAAGAGAGCTAATACATTTCCTTTTGAACAATAAAAACACAGTTTATTATTATTTCCATACTAACCAAACTTTTTCTATCAACTAGAAAGGGGTAGCAAACATTTTCCGGCCTGTTAGTTTTGATGTCCGCTCAATCAGACGTCGTCAACCTTTCCAAAGTTCTGCAATCTCTTTACTACCGTGATTAGATTTAGGTTTACGACTTCTGCCTGATTTTGGAAAAGGGTTGGGATTGGTTACACAAAGTTTTTTTATTAGAATTTTTGATGAGTCTGTCCGAGTTAAACAAAATAAATAAATTTGCATGTGTGACATTATTCATGTAAAATATAACTAAAATATGTATGAGTTGTGTTGATAACCCTAATTCAACGGAGTAGCGTTCGGAAATGTATTTAATACATCGCGTGCGTTCACATCGGTTAATTAACTTGCAACAAAGTACTACATGGCTTTAATGTATTATACTTGTAATATACATATATGTTTTTTACAAGGTCGTTGAACTTCTACAAAGCTAGGTAACCTGGGTTAGTTCCGCGGTAAGCGTAAATGTTTGTGCGACAAGCATAATTTGTTCCTGGATCGAAAGTACATACCAATCGACTTATCCTATTTAGTAACCACGTTTATAACCTCAAAATGCATCGTTTTTAGCTAAGACGGCCGTTTTCTGGTGAGTAAAGCAACTAGAGACTACATTTTGCACACAATTTTCCTGATTTTACATCATGGATGATTTTTTGTTTCACAAAATTGTAATTTTATGCGAAAAGGGAGCATTTTGAGGTTATAAAAGTGTTTACTAAAGACAAGTCAGATGGTATGGAGCATAGTATGTTTTGTGGTCCGACAAGTTTATTTAGTTACATAAGCCTAGACTCTAGTCTAACTAAGGTCTAGGTCAGTTTGTGTAATATTGTCCCTTAATAATTATTATACAGTCAGCGTGAAAAATCACGACACGTCCTATTGCTTTTAAAAATAAAGTCGGTTCTAGATGTTGATGTGATAGTGCAATACTCCAACGAAAATGTAAGCACATCTACTGACATAATAAACTTCGAACTGGGGCTTTATACCACTCAGTAAAACGATATTGCTTTTGACATGTTATCGTATTGGTTTGAACTCTATCGTCATTACTGTCAGGTAATTGACAACATGTCATTTTTGTGACACCTGCAAATTAGTATAGGAATCGAAAGGATTTTGCCTCCTGAACATGGCAAAATATGTATTTAATTTAATTTTTCTCAAACATGCTCGGAAAAAACGGTATTCCGATTGAAAGACAAGGACGGAAAGAGCCTCATTTTACTCCTAGGAGTAAAAAAACTATATGAAAACACTTTCCGTCCATGTCCATATATTTTTTAAAAATGCTGTCAATTTGCATACAAAATCAAAAGGACCAAGACAAAAATTCCAAACAGCCAAGGTAACTGCTCGCTTTTTTAGCACAGTGCGTGTGTTTCTTTTTGAATTTGCATTCCAATGTCTATGGTTAGTATTTAAAAACAATTGACAGTCGGTAATATTCGTTCATTCTGCATAATATAATTGTGAAACCGAATATTAAACTATTTGTTGTGTGAAATACTTACTATAAAAAATGAGCTCAAGCGACGAAAGCGACGAAATAGGTACCACACCGCCTATATTAAAATCTGAAGCTGCCTCGGTTAGGCAAAACCTGCTTCCCGCTAAATCTAAGTAAAAATATAACCGAACTTATGACCAATTTATGCTGTGGAGGGCAAACAAAAATGAAAATTAAATTACTTGCTTTTTAGAAATGTATTTGTATTATTTCCTCACATGTTTGAGAAAAGCATTATGTATGCCTCGGCGAAAACGAGGATTTCCTGACTCGTATTTTAGCACGCCTCGCTGTTGCTCGGCCTGCTAACCACCTCGTCAGGAAAACCCTTACTTTCCCCGCCTAGGCAACAATGTACTATTGTTTATTATAAAATACAGCAAAGTGAAAAAAGTAATATACTATATCAATCCAAGGAAAAATTTAAAACTATTGTTGTCTTACTTCTTTCGAACAGTATACAGAGAAAATGAAATCTTGTCATTTAATCTATTGTGACGTTGATAAATATGATAACATTTCAATAGCAATATGGTTTTACAGAGTAGAAATATGGCCCCGGAAAACCAAATGAAAAGCATGACAATGACAATGATATTCATAAAGAAAAATGCAGTATGCAAAACCGAATAAACCTGAACTTCTGCATCACTCTATATGAGCCTAACGTTCGAAATGGTAATTGTTACTGCTCCACAAACAGTTCAAGATTGCGGCAAAATTTTACTGTCTTGACAGTTAATTTGAAGTATGTATAGCACTGTTAATATTGTATAATAATTAAATAGTCCCACTCTGGGAATAAAGGCGTGACTTTATGTAGCATCATCATCATCAGCCTATATTAGTCCACCGCTGAACATAGGCCTCCCCTAATGAGCGCCATAGCGCCCTGTCTTCAGCTTGCCGCATGCAGCATCTGCCTGCAGTCTTTCGCAGATCGTCATCCCACCAGGCCTGGCCTGAGGGGCTGGGCTGAGTTTATGTATGTATGTAATTAAATAGTAATGTTCAATCAGTACCTGAAGTGAATGTCTTTTATTGTTTTTCAATCACTTGATAATATTTTTCGTGAACAATCACTGTAAGGGTTTTTTTGCTCTACTGTATGTAGTAGGATTTTATTATTAGTGTATTATCCAACAAGACTTGTTAACACAATCGGGGTTTTTTCAGGCATCGTACCCGCTCATTCCCAAAATACCATAATTTGACCATACCAGATTACACTTTATACCAGATTCCCAAATCACCAGTTTTTTTTTTGGGTAAGTACAATAAATTAATCCTTATTTTGAATCTGGTGATTTGGGAATGTGGTATAACGTGTAATCTAGTATTTTGAGCGATCGTACCGAAGTCATTTTCAAATACATAGGTATTTATTAAAACTATTTTTTTGTTTTTATTAAAACATAGTACTGTTTTAAAAAATAGTAGGTAGTTTCATATCTTCACCGCGCGCTCGCTAATTAACACTAAAATGATCTCATTACAGAAGAATCCCCAGATCTGTTTAGTTTATAAAATTAATAAGCTCCAAGTGGTTTTATTCTACGCCGTTAAAGCAATGGACGCTCTAATTAGCTACCGATATTCGTAAATACAAATTCGACGGTCGTAAACTTGTGTTCGGACCCATCGGGGACAATGATTGGGTTCCGTAGGATTTTTTGTCCTCTAGCCACGAATTTTATACTTCACAATTCTAGCTGCAAGAATATTAACTTAGTGGCAGTTAGAATTACCGTTCGCTATGTTATAAATATTACCTCCATTAAATGATGAGATTTTCGTCGATATATAAAAGTAATAATTGTGCATCCGTCAAAATCGTTCTGAACTTTGAGGGACTTTACTAAAATCCAAGTATTTTATTACGCCGCCAATCCAAGTAATCCAAGTAGTTTATATCTATACTGAATAAGCTCAGGAGAAAAATGCATGAAATAAATTCTCAAAACGTGTATAGCGAGAACGAAGTTGCGGTTAAGAAATTTCATAATAAGATTTTTTTATCTTAAACAACGACGCCCGTGGTTACAAGTACCTTACAGCTCTACGAACACTCATAATGTAATATAATAACTAAGATATGTTTCAGACGTCGTGCCCTACACTTTTGTTGTATTTATTTTACTTCATCCAACAGAGTAAGGAACCCTGATGGAGCATAAAAATGTCGATCGTCCGCTTATCTCGGATATAGGATGAATATAAATGCCGCCGGCGCGACGGTTAAATTCGGCTTTTTACGCGCACCCTGTTTTTGTGCCGTGCCCAATTGTAACTACTGGACTGGTTTCAATGATAACACGTTCAATATATCTAAATCGTTTAGCCTTGCGTTTGTTTACGCGTCTGGAGATTTATTCTACCCGGTAAAATCATATTTCTTTTGGAATTTTTAACACGGCTGCCATTACAGTCAAGTAAATAAGAGCTATCATGTGTCAAAGGTGATATGTTTTTACCCAGTAGAATAAAGCCGCTATAAATGTCATCGAATACATCATACTGGTTCCTGAGTCTTAGTTGTTGTTTGTTATATGTATTCAAGTATGTATTTCTCTATATAAGCAAACGTAGATATCGCGGGAGCAAAAATAAATTTATTAATTAACACATGTAACAGAATGTATGTTTAGTACATACATACATAACTTCACGCCTTCATTCCCAGAGTGGGGTAGGCAGAGCTACAGAATTACCAACAACTCAAAAAACTTGTTGATAACTCTGTAACCACAATTTGCACAACTAGGCTAAGATGTTTAACAGTGTATATTAGTGACAGGTAGCAAGCCCATCGCCTAACAATACTACAAGCCTTTATTTCCCTTAGTCGCCTCTTACGACATCCACGGGAAGACATGGAGTGGCACAATTCTAAGCCGGCAACCACACGGCATGTTTAGTATAAACGGAATATTCTGTCTATACATTCTAAACCTTTAAGAAGTTCTGCATATTTAGCAGGAAGTTTTCGCTGGAAAAGGTTAATGAAACTTGTCTTACACGCTTACCTATAAGTCAACGTGTTAACTTGAATAATAAGCCTTTTGGTTGTATTTCATGTGATTTTCGTCACAGATGAGATTTAAAAAAAAAAAACTACAGTAGAACTAATCTTAGGTAGAACGAAATATCTTTGATTCAAGTACTAAGTATTTCCTTCCCCGGTATCAATTCATTAATTATTTTATTATTAGGTATATTCAATTCAGTATTTTTCTCAAAAACTAGTGTTAGCTTTTTAAACATAATGTTTTTCATTTGCACTCAAATTTAATTCACATATACGTTTGTATGTTTTTCTTACAAATAAAATCAATCAAGATTGACAAATGTCTAAAGTAACAGGAAAACTTACTGAAGAGGTTGACTTTAGGAACGCGTAGCTAATCTTATTATATACGACTAATAAAGTCAAGTACGGAGGTAAGATGTTAGAAAGAAAATTGATACATTTTGAACTTGTAGGTACAAACGTTTCTCTATAATAGTGTCACGTCTGTTATTGCCTATTTCTCAAAATCTTTTAGGTCTGTTAAATCGTTTTTGATTGATCGTTAACGACGTTTGTATATAAGTAAGTTTATCATAGTATCTACCCATAGTACAATCCTAGAGCTTAGTTAGGGACTAGGTCAATATGTGTGAGATAGTAGTCTCTTGATAAATATTAAAACATGTATAGTCTTTATTATTTCTACTGAGCCGATCTTCTACACAAAGGCCATTGTTTGTAAACAATACCATTGTCTTTCTTTGTGTCCGTAACACCAAGCCGATTACATAAAAAAAAGTTAGAACTACATTGAATGTACATTGAATTATCAACCCTACTGTCTTAGTCAGTAGGTTTAAAATGTAAAGTGTCAGGATACAGATATAAGTCTTTATTATTTGAACTGTGCTTATTCTTTACACAATACTATCATCTACACAAAACTTATATCTGTATCCTGACACTTTACATTTTAAACCTACTGACTAAGAGGGTAGGGTTGATAATTCAATGTACATTCAATGTAGTTCTAACTTTTTTGTATGTAATCGGCTTGGTGTTACGGACACAAAGAAAGACAATGGTATTGTTTACAAACAATGGCCTTTGTGTAGAAGATCAGCTCAGTTCAAATAGTAAAGACTATAACACCTTTTATTTCGTAGAATTTGATAGTTCTCGTGGGAGTTACGTTAAACCAATTCTACGCTCACGAAGCCGCATCCACTATAGTATAATAACAATAAATTTGACGACCTTTTTTTGAAATAGGAAACCACCACCGGTATTGCTTTTGTTTAATAGTGTATTTTCTAAAAGCTCATATTATTATATTGAAGATAGCAATGGAAATCACCGTAACGCTAGCTAAACTTCATCTCTGTTTAGCTTCATCACACAGCACCACTTAAGCCTGGTACTCACTAGTGAGCTGTAACAGTAGCCGTAGCAGTTACAGTAGCGAGCTTCTAGTAGAGAACAGGCTCGCGAGCCGCGAACACATCACGATGACACGTGCTACAGTTACGGTTCGATAGTGCGAACTCGGCTTTAACTAAAAGCAGCGATTAAGAGCGAATTTATTGTCGAAACCGCTAAAGTATAAGGAATTCGAAAGTATGCTTTAATTAGTACGGCAATTGATTTTTAAACAGTACATTATTTCGGACATGCTTTATTCATTTTATTTCCGACCGACATTTTGCAACGTACTCTTAATTACACAGTTAACTGACGAACGTGTAATTAGTTTTAGAGTTATAACACTTACTCTAATTAAGAAAGAAACTTCATATAACACGGCGGTGCTGAAATGGATTTTTAAATTTGTGAAACAGTTAGATTCGTTAAAATTTAACGGCCTGTCGTAAATTCTTTGCAGAACTTGCATGTTGCCAATTTTGATTTCGCAATTATAATCAACAATGAGATGTCGATAAAAGAGTTTTTGTGGGGCTTGCTCTATAAAAAAAACTGTAACAGTATAACGTATTTTGTATTGGAGGTTTAAAATTGGCGTTAAATAGCTGGCGAAATTTATTTTAAATGCAAATGAACGAGCAAGCGGAGGGCATTCTCTGCCAGTAAAAATGTGATATTATCATCACAAAGATAATATATATAATACATAGTTAGAATAGAGCGCGTAAGTAGTATGTGTGTTCTAAGGTACCTACCGAACCCAAAGGGTGCCGGATGGGCCCTATTACTAAGCCTCAGCTGTCCATCCGTCTGCCTGTCAGCGGGCTGTATTTCATGCACCGTAATACGTAGACAGTGTATATTTTCACAATGTGAACTTCGATTGCCGCTGTAACAACAGAAAATAAAAATAAAATATAATTTAAAGAGAGTCATACAAGAACCGTATCATTCGTGTATGGAAGCCCACGTCGTCTGCCAAGTCACGCTATT
Organism: Acleris emargana; assembly: GCA_927399475.2. Lineage (NCBI taxonomy): Eukaryota > Metazoa > Arthropoda > Insecta > Lepidoptera > Tortricidae > Acleris > Acleris emargana. Next base: position 7,392,854 of record OV656858.1, read on the forward strand.
AAGTACTCGTAGTAAACTAAATAACTAATCATATTAACAATTGAACTTTATGCATGACAGGAACTGTGGTCTAAGGAGCTTTTAAAGAACTTGGTTTCCAGTTAGATCTTACTTCTTTTACTAGCGAAACTGTTTACGAACTTTTTTTTAAAAACAAAAACCCGATATTTTGCAAAATGAAAAATAAGTGGACAGTTGCTGGATATGAATCCCATTAAGTACTTATGTTTTATTTTTGTATTGTCTACTATCATTGCCATAAAAAAACGACAAAAGAGCGCGTGACAATAATACAAACATGATAGTGAACATCATAAACATAACATAATCGTATAATCGTAAGTGATATTGGAAATGAATTTCTTATAAGTTAAAAGTAAAAAGTTTTGATGTTTGAATATTTTATACATTATTCAACTTTAGTTGTTTAAGTTAGAACACTTTCAATTCGTAATAAAGAAGTAGTTTTATGTAGTTTGTTAAAAAAATGGCGAACAAATTATACTCGTAAATTAGGTTTCTCCACACTTTTATGTGTTAAAATTATACGGTAATTCGAAAGTGAAAGGAAGTTTTAAAAACAATTTCGAGCGTGCATTGCGTTGCTACTGAACATCTTAAGACCTTATCGATACTATAAAAATAATGATTAACGTCGAAAAAACATTTAAGAATTTCAATATGGTGTCGAAGATAAGATGCAATTAACGTCCATTTTAAAATCGTTTTAATTAGATTTACTAATATTAACTCAGCTGTTTGCCGCAAAATGCATAAGAGAAAAATATTTTTATAAAAACATCTCAAAAAAAAAACTCAGTGCATTTATGATGTTATCGCCGATACATTATGAATCACTCCCATAACCAAGACGAATCTAACGATACCTCATATGTTAATTCATCAAGCCGTTTAGTCTGCAGAGTATGCCAAAGAAATAGAACTACAAAAAATAAACTTGCACAGTTTAAGGATTGCATTACATCATATTTCTGGATATTTGATTGTAACCAACAATACATACATTCATACATTAAATCACGCCTGTTTCCCAGAGGGGTAGGCAGAGACCACTTCTTTCCACTTGCTACGATCTTGACAGATTTCTTTCGCTTCTTCAAAATTCATACATCGAGTCATGCACGCAGTTTCGGGTACTTAAGATTCGGCCCTTTTCCAGTATTTTTTGTTTTGATTCGAAAAATTACGCCTAGGGCGGCCCCTTCCGACCCTTCCACTTTTTAAACGGTTAACTTTCATTTGGCCCAAAAATAAAGGGTAATTTCTTTTTTTAACGTAAAATTCCTCATGCCATACCTGAAGTCCCCATCGATGATTACCAAGTAGACTTTGATATTAAAATACCAATTTCTTTAAACATTCCCATTTGTTCTCAGGAGAAAGATCTATCGGACCCTCGGGAAGCAGACTTGGCTTGCTTGCTCACGGACTGGCTCTCTCTAGCACTGGACTCTACGCTGCAAGAGGACAGGAGTCCGAACCAAGCCACCAGGGCGCGAGCCTACACTCTAATCAGGTCAGTGGGCCTTTCACTCGAACACTTGGAGAATCTTCGAGTGGTTCTTACTCTAATATGTTTCTGTTGACGACGCGGTAGCCTAGTCGGTAGTGACCCTGCCTACGAAGCTAGCGATCCCGGGTTCGATCCCTGGTACGGGCAAATATTTGTGTGATGAGCGCAAGTATTTGTTCCTGAGTCATGGTTGTTTTCTATGTATTTAAGTATGTATTTATCAATATAAGTAAGTTTATCACTGCCTAGTACCCATAGTACAAGCCTAGAGCTTAGTTTGGGTCTAGGTTAATTTGTGTGAGACTGTTTCTCATATTTATTTATTTATTATTGACACTGGCAATTTGACAATACGGGTAAGGTCTAAAGAACTTTGCATACTAATTGTTAGAGGATGCATAGGAGAAGTGCAAGGACTTTCATGACAAAAAAACAACATTAAGATGTATTTGTAATCTGTCAAAAATGATAAAAATTACCATCCATCCCTGAGTCTGGTTACTGGATTAACATTTTGCTTAAGGGTTTAACCGCAACACTGCCCTCATAAGCCAAAAGGCGATATCACAAACTCAATACCCAAAGCAGATGCAACCCTCTCCCGTTAGTAATAAGGTTGCACTTGCTACAGGAGTTTGGTAAGAGATACCGCTATTTGTGTTAGCAGGGCAGAACAGTGTTTGGTTATTCGCACGGAAATATTCTTCTTGCCAACGTATTTCAAAAACAAAACTGCGCTGTCTGTTGCAAGTTGATATCCCTACTATTATTACACTACTGAGCACTCAGAGCACTCCAGGCCCTCAAAAATGGCAACGGCAGAACCCTCCTTGTACAGTCGTCCAAATATTGACACAGATGGATGCGACGCTTGCCACTTATGCGTCTTTAAAGTAGTTGACACATCGAGTTTCATATAAACATTGTAACTGCTTCTTAGCAGCGGTCTCATCTTTGGAAGGACTTGTGAAAGAGCCCGTGCGACTGAATAATTTATTTTCTCTTTATCTTTACTGCAAAATTGCCTACCGAACAGGGGCGTTTTTCTCATTTTATCGTGTTGTGGCGTTTACCCCCAGACAAATACCATATTCTTCAGTTATATGTTTTACAAGTATGATAAAGTACTGAAATTCAAAAAAAGTCAAATCAATTCACCTGCAAACTATCTCTCTCTTTTATACTCTTTTCATATAATACCCTCCGCCGCCTCTGGAGACGGGTTATGTTCAGTTTATTGAACGGAAAAACCCGTGTGGCTGCCTGGTTAGAATAGTGCCACTCCATGTCTTCCTGTGGATGTCGTAAGAGGCGACCAAGGGAATATAGGCTGGTAGTACTGTTAGGCGATGGGCTTGCAACCTGTCACTAATACACTGGTAAACATCTTAGCCTATTTGTGCAAAATGTTACAGAATTATCAACAAGTTTTTAAAGTTGTAGGTAATTCTGTAGCTCTGCCTACCCCACTCTGGGATTACAGGCGTGAAGGTATGTATGTATTGAACGGAAAAACTCACTAAGTACCTACTTTAAAAATTGCATTATTTGCCTTTTAAGCAGTGAACAAATGTTTATTTTTTTAATTGCATCGAAAGACGATCTTCTGGAAATTTAATTCATCATGATCATGCCAATCTTCTGGAGATCTCTACCATGATCCTATGCTACTCGAAGAGCTGTCTCCCGCGGCCCTCATCAGTACCCTCACCATGAGTTGCAATTACCGTACTCGCTAGCGAGTCGAATGCTCTGTCCCACGCACTCTATAAGAATACTAAATAATTTTGCTACAAAAAATAGCGTTCGATAAAAATATTTTTCGGTTTGAATATTTTTACGGATTTCGTTATTGAGTGTCGATGAATGATTTCGTTGACTGTGTTTTAAGTAAGATCTAACAATAGCATAATAGAAGTAATTACACGGCGAGAAAGCTAATAGATGATTTACATAATAATAGATATAATGGCACACATGCCGTGTTTAAACATGGAAACAATGAAGACCGATTTTCATTATTTTTGCTTTAGAAGTAAAACAAAACAATGTCACAGTTTAAAAAGAAGGTATATTGGGTAAGGACCAAAAAGTTAGCCAACTTACTCACTTAATTAAATTTTTCAGTAATTTTTTTCCACTGTGACACATAAATTCGCCGTACAAATGGTATGGATACTTTTTGCCGCACAACGGAACTTTTTTCGACTTCGTTATTTGTATGGTTAACTGCGCTTAACTATGATCCAACTTTTTGGTCCTTACCCGTCGCGTTTTAGGGCACATATAAATAACATATCTTATCCGTTATAGCCACTATAATTAAGAAGAAAATAAATTCTACCGAAGCTTAAAAAGTGAGCAAATGTTTCCACTTCCAAATGTTCTATCGACTCGTCATAATGTATAAATATTGCCCTAAAACACCAGAAGCCCGTAGTAAAAGCATATAATAATATTATGACGGGTTCTTTGCGTCATTCGGTTAGCGTAATGCAATTTGCGATGCACTTAGCCAGGGGGAAACGGGGGCGCGTTGACAACGGAGACTCGGTAGAAATAAAACTTTTGAGATGAGAATATAATCCAGGCCTCTATTATAGTTTAACCTATTTTGCTTTGAAATCCATATTGGCTTTTTACGACACGGTCGCATTTACTTTCAAGCAAATAAGAGCGTATAATGTTAACATAGAGGCAATGGATTGTAAAAAAATAAATTATATTTTTTTAGACAGTGTTAGGCTTTTGATAATGTAAGGATTATAAAAACAAATTACTTAAAGAATTAATACATACATACATTATTAGAGTTGTTGGTAATTCTGTAGCTCTGCCTACCCCACTCTGGGAAACAGGCGTGATTTAATGTAAATGTAAATGTAAAATTAAATCACGCTTGTTTCCCAGAGGGGTAGGCAGATACCACTTCTTTCCACTTGCTACGATCTTGACAAATTTATTTCGCTTCTTCAACATTCATACATCGAGTCATGCACGCACGTCGGTTTCGGGTACTTATTCGGCCTTTTTCCAGTATTTCTCCGATTTGATTCGAAAAAGTACGCCTAGAGCGGCCCCTTCCGACCCTGCCACTCACTTTCGATCTGTATATCTCTTTCGTCAATCTTCTTTCATCCATCCTTTCCAAATAAGAATTAATATATTCATTATATTCAGTAAGTTTCGATGTTTTTTTGAGGAATAAGGAGTTTTGGTGAGGCATGGTAATCAGCGTTATAATATAGTAATATGTCCAGCATTGTCCATAGAAAAATCTCAATGTTTGTTGTGGAATTTATACAGGAGTTTTAGTTGGTTGAATTTAGATCATTCAATCGACATTTATATTGACTTTGTAACGCACTGAGATAATAGGGCAGACTGGGGAAACTTGTTACTACGAAGCTTAGAACAATTTTATTCCCAAACGTAGATCAGTAGGCTTATTGCCTAACGCACTTGCAATGGCAATCGTTTTCATTTTGACAGTCCGAAGGCGGTTTTGCTTTCGAAATTAACACAATTGTTACACTTTGTGTGATGCTGATGAAAGTTTGCACTAGTCTGCCTTGATGAGCACCTGCTAAAATAAGAAATATATTTTTGTCAAGTTTAATTGAAATCTTACGTGTAAACAGGTTACTGTCATCATTTTGTACATGATGATATGTGTATCACTACATAGTATAAAACAAAGTCGCTGGCGCTGTCTGTCCCTATGTATGCTTAAATCTTTAAAACTACGCAACGGATTTTGATGCGGTTTTTTTTAATAGATAGAGTGATTCTTAAGGAAGGTTTATATATATAATACATTCCACGCGGGCGAAGCCGCGGGCGGGTCGCTAGTAAGATAATAAAAAAAACATCACCCCCTTTTTTGGGTAGTGCGTTTAATGTGTATAATCTCTGAATTAATCAGAATCAGCAGTTCTCTTGACTTATTAAATTACTAAACAGTCAATCAAGCATACACCATATTTTGAAAACACTTCATTAATATCGTACCTACCCCTATTTCATACTAACAGGTGTTGACACTAGAACAAAGATTTACACCCTATCAAAGTTCGCTTGAATCGCTTATGATTAATTAAAAATATTGAACAAATAGCCTGCACAACGTTTTGCAAAGTTAATACTGCAGTTTGGAATGACGGCAATGTCGATGTTTTTGCTTTTAGACAAAAAAAATATGTTGAAAGTTGTCTTTGAAGAAAAGTGTATGAATGTCGGAAAAATCCACAAATATGATGGTGCGGGCTATATGTAGACTATTATTAAGTTTATATGTATCGAATCATTATAGTATGTATATTTATTTTAACTGCTAAAATCTTTAACAACGCAATCGTATTTATAAATAAGACTTAACCATAAAAATATAAATTCGCCGTTAGAATTATTAACATACGCTGGGTTTTTTTCTATTACAATTTCAAATTAAAAATTATTTTTTTCTGGTTTCCCCACAGCATAGTTCGAAAAGTTCCTTACTGCATATACATATTAGTGGACTAAATTTACTTATCAACACTTATTTACAGTAAAGGACAATTCGATATCAGAAAAATCAACCTTTAAAAACAATGTTTCGAGAATATTCTGCTATCTGATAGCGGAACGGTAATAGAGAATATGTTTTATGATAAGCGGTTGTCATATAATAAGGTCATAAAAAATACTGTCTTTTTTCTTCAACAGCATTAAAATGTTGGTGATTGAGCTCAGTCGGGCGTTAGCGATGGTGCTATTGTTTTAGTTATGACAGGCGATCCGGGGGCAAGGGCTTTTTGACGCTTATGCGCGTTTTTGTTCAGCCAAATTGGGGTTGACGTCTTGACAGGAGCCACGTTCATGCAATTGTAGTTAAACGATTATTAAATGATTATCGTTCAGATGAGATTTTGAAAGCCTTCTTGTTACTCTGGGTTAAGTTTTGCCTTGAACATTTGCCCTGATAAATATTTGTCGACAGAAGTAACCAAATCTAAGCGCAGTTTGAATTCAAGGTGTAGGGACATTTATTTTTCTATTTGGAATTTATGCATATGGGACTGAATTGAATCAAAATCAGAATTATTTCAGAGAAATAAAGGTGGAGGAAAAAATACAGCGTGTATCACTTTGTTTTGCCTGTTGGCATACAAATATAAATGTCACGTAGATACAGTAACATTTTAAAATGAAAATGTACAAGTACAAAAAAAAAATTACAAAAAAAATACAAGTGGACGCATGAAAAAATACTCATCAATCCTTATAATCAAATGCATACATGTCAATATATTATTCATGTATTGATTATGGTTGTTTACTTTTTTTAAACATACCTGGACTAATCCTCGCAGAACTTAAGCTAGCAAACTTTCAGAAAGTTGTGCAGCTTTGTCTATATCTATATCTAACAATATTAATTACTACAGTAAGGTACGAGAATCAAGGCATATATTTCATTACATTATACTTTTTAAACTTTTGATGACACAATGTAATTTTATAAGAGTGTCCCAAACAGTTTTTTTTGTTTGTTCTTGGCAAAAGTATTTTCGCCCGTCACATTCAGTAGAAATGCAATGCTTTCTACTCAATTGTCCTATCACAACACTCGATACGGCACATGTGCGCGACACTCCATTGTGTCCATATGGACTCTCGTTCGGTCCCCTCTGCACGTAGAATAGGTAGGCGAAGAACAGAGTGGAAATATGGATCGTATGTTCTTAGCTTAATATAGTATTGTGAATAAAAAATAGTCTACTAAGGATTATAATAGTATATAAATGTTATACTATATTTGTTGCTTTTTTACGCATTTTTTGGTTAAAATGGACTTGTGGTAAAATGTAATGAAAAGTTTAAAACACTACCTACCCCACTCTGAGATAACAGGCGTGAAGGTATGTATGTAAGTTTAAAACAAAAGGGAAGATGAAGCCTCTACATAACGATTGAAAATGAGTAATCAGTCATAAACATTTTTCACAAAGAAAAATCAAGAATATAATAACCGAACATTATCAATCGGCCAGTTTTACCGTGTCATTTAAAAAAAAACAGTGGTTTTGTCATGGGCAGATATCATCGCTTTGAGACTGGTGTTATCCACTTGTCCAGTCTCTTTGGTTGCTCTATGCTGGAGTAGATTGGGGCCACGTGACATCGATAGTGGGTAGATTACAAGTGATTATCGATTTAATCGTGTAACGTTAGTTTGATTAAAATGCGCGACTGATCCGTTAGCGAATTAGAGAGATTTATCACAATTGAGCATGAAGGGTTCATTTTGGCGCAATGGATAGTGTTAAGGCTAATAGCTGAAGTATTATTTGTTTCTGTTGAAACAGCAAGAAAAACAGCAAAACAGACAGACTAACAGATTAACATTGTACAACCTTAATTTAATCCCTTTTATCTACGTGCTTTCGCAATCAGCAATTGTTTAGGTAACTCGAAAAAGTAACAAGAAAGTTTAAATTATCCAACACACAAGACAAACTAAACCTGAAAGGGGAACTTGGGGTAAAACAATTAAACCACCCCAATAACATCTTACAGGCCATCCAGTCGCAATCAGGGCCACTCAGGACCCATCGATCGACAATGGCGTCCTCTTCAAATCGAATTAAACACTAGCGATCGTGTAGTGCACTCGATAATGCTATTATGCACTCTGGAATATGCTAGCTTCCAGTCTGTAGGTATTTTAGAGAGTGGTTATTTTCGGGTGCTAATTTGTTCTAAGTGATGTTAGAATTGGTTCGATGGCCAAGTAGTAGTTGAATTAAAATTGGTGGTCTCTTTGAATACCGTCAGAGGTGAGCATGTATTAGAAGCGAATGTTGGTACCTAAATCTTGGATGTCTCATACGTAGGTATATCTATGTTAGTATATCTTTTTCTGTGGTCGTAAGCTTTAGTATTATAAGACGAGAGCATTATATGAGGTAACTCATAACTTTTTCAAATTTCACTTCACCGTTTGCATCATTTCGTTTCATAGAACGCTATTTTCTGCTGAAACTGTGATGGCAGCACGATATCTTTTGCATTAATTGCGATGTTTAGGTAAGTTTAGAATTGCGACGAACAAAAAAAAATTGCTGCGAGAAATGCGCGATTAAATGATGATGGCCACATGAGGGCTCTTTTACGCGTCGGCATGGAGTGAATCTACTAGCGCTTCAGACAAGACCATCATTACGGAGATAAAATAATAGGTACCCATTCTATAAATATTAACGATTGCAAAATTATCAAAAGTAACTATTATTATACACGGTTAGCCTAGATGGTAGTGACACTGGCTACGAAGCTAACGATCCCGGGGTCGATTGATGTTAAGGCAAATATTTGTGATGGGAATATTTGTTCCTGAGTCTGCGATGAACTTGTGCATGTTTATGGCTTAGTTGGGGCCTAGGTAATTTGTTTCCTAATATTTATAGATGTAATTGTAATTATGAATATATTCATTTTTGGTGTTATGTGAGATTCATTGTTTTATATAATGAAATGAAATGAAATCTTTAATGTGTGATAGATTCAGGTTAGTTACATTGATTGCTGTTATTTTTGCTTAATAAATAGTTTAGTCCCACTAAATCCTACCTTAATAGGTGTACACACTTTTAATCCTAAATTAATACAATGTGAGAAAGTGAAATGTTTGCCAAATCCATAATTATTTTAAGTAGGTACATATAATGCTGGGTTAAGTTTATTATTGTATAATATCATTAGCAATATTTAAAAAACGACTTACTGTTGAGTTTCTTGCGGCGTTTCTTCTCAGCAGTGGTCTCTTGCGAAGCGCTGGTAGATTTTTGACGTGTAAAAGTGCCCGTGCGGCCTACTTACTTACTGAATAAACATCTTTTATCTTTTTTTATTTTTATCTTTAAATTTCCGTCGCCATCCCTTGTTATTTTAATAGTTTTATTACAGACTTTTGATGTTGTTGACTTTCGTGGAAAAAAAACAAAACCACAAAACAAAAAAAGCTTTATTTAACAAAAACATTTTGGTTTTTTACTTATATCAAATTCTTATCCTCTAAATAAAAAAGGGAAAACATTCAGAAGAAGCTAAACAAAACCACTTTTTTACAAAAAACCTAGTTAATCTCCCGCAATCAATTAATGTATTGCTAAACTAACCCCCAATAGCTTCCCCAAACCAATTGACCTCCACATTTGCCTTTGCGACCAAAGTCTTTGTAATTAGACAGCATGTCGTCGGACCCCGCCCACCGATTGCGAAATTAAAAAGTAGAGTCCATAATTCGAAAATGAAAAGGACCCTGTGGCTCTGATACGCCCTTTTGTGGGGTAACGGTAAGAGCGGGTTGATAAGCGGAAGCGGTTCTTACTTGTTATTGTAGTTGTCTTAGTTTTGAGTCATTGACAAGGTAAAAATGCTATATTCCATTGTTGTGTTAATCAGATTTTCAATCACTTATGCAAACTTTGAAACAGTGTTCTGTGTCTAATAAGATGATAGAATTATTATTTTTTAGCTTAAGTAAAAAGGAAACAATCTAAATGTGGATAATTATAACATTTGTTATCCCATTGGGATTGCATTATTTTCCTTTTTTTGGACGCTGTAACTGGCACCCCAAGCTGTCTCAGCAGTAATTTAACGGGGACATTTTTAATTCATTAAAATGGCGGGGGTTCGATGATTATTTGATATTCACAGTCAATATTTGTTTTTTATTATCGTCGCTTGCCACGCATCTGGACATTTTACATCATTCTACTTCTTGGCTTACTTACTTTGTTTTGAATTTGAAGAAGAATTTATCGGGGTAGTACGAGCTTCCTACTTCAAGAATTTAAGTCTACCTTAGTCGGATCTTTGAATCAATATACAGGGTGTCCCAAAAGTACCACGCCACAGTGACACTGGAGATTCCCCAGCTTCAGACGAACCAAACCAGCCTAACATGACCTCAGTAAAAGTTGCACCGTTTTCGAGTTATACCAATTTAAAGATTTTTCCAAATTTTCACCTCTTTTGACATTGTAAGTGCTCGCATTTACTGGGATAGCTTTAGAATTTAGTTTTTTTTATTTGTGCGCGTTTATGAATAGTTGATTAAGATGATAGAAGCATTATTATGTCAATAACTAATGTAAAAGTTGGAAAAATACTGTAATGAACTTGACTTAAATTATCATCAACATAGTAATTTAAACTTTGAACACCTGCCATAACTTTTTTTTACTAGAAACGAAATGAGCAAATAACTTTAAAAACATGCGTATTTTATGCCAATTCTAAAATGGTATGATACATGATATCTTAATGCATAAAAGTAGGAATTCGAATGACATTTGCCAATATGGATCCTCGGAAATCAATGCTAATCATCTAAAAAATTATCTTGTACTCTACGATATCTCATTTGTTTGTGCTCCTTTGAAGAATATGATTGATTTTTGGTTGACCTTGGTTCAAAGATAATAAAAAACGGGTTTAATTTTCATTAGTTTTTACAGTAAATGTTCGAATTGTTTCCCTGCGACTCTAAGGCACAAATGGCATCTTCGAATAAAATTTCGGTTTAATTTTCGTAAACTGGTTTCCGATATGTCTCGGGCTGCATTGAAGACACGTCGCCGTCGTAGTTGGTGATAATAATTAACGAAGAGGAACTACGGCGACGTGTCTTCAATGCAGCCCGAGACATATCGGAAACCAGTTTACGAAAATTAAACCGAAATTTTATTCGAAGATGCCATTTGTGCCTTAGAGTCGCAGGGAAACAATTCGAACATTTACTGTAAAAACTAAGTTTGATTTAATTTGATTTTCAAAACCGCTGTGAAAATCGGACATTTGTATTAGTTTTTGATTACAGTATGACTTACCAATTTTGGAAGCATTTATTATTTTAAGATATGCCTGTACCTTAAATACTAAGTACCTACTTATCTTTTAATATTAAATATGCTTTGAGATTTCTTTACCAAGTAACGTCATTGTCGTAGATTGTTTGTTTAAGAATATTACTATATCGCAAAAACACATTTGTTATTCTTAATACCTATTTTTATTTACAAAACAATATATTGATTATAATCCAAATATCTTAATTTATTTTAAAGCTCAAAACACAGACATGTGCCAGAATTAATTCGTCGTCTCAACTATTCTAAATATTATTTTATTCAATACGTCTAAAACCCACCCTACTCTAGGGGTGGCACTCGCATTCAATTTGTGTTTTGTCAATGATGCGCGCCCGATTTAACGACAGGTGACGTTTATCGCTTCGGCTCACCCCTAGCTCCCGAATTAGGGCTACACTGCCCCTAAAAATAAACATATCGGTAACTTATGAGCCGTAGCATATTGACCCTATAACGGTTACAGCTAAAGTTGCTATTGCTTTAGAAGCTTAATAACTATTACGCCCTTTTGTTTCTTATTAAATTCATTCCCATCATTATTGCCAGGAACTCAAAATGGAGTCGTGTTTGTGTACAATTCAGATAGTCTGGTACTGAATACATGAAGGGAGTACATGTGATAAATGTGTTCAGTATTGTGTTACGGGATGTTCTGTTTGTTTTGGATATATCATTGTCAGTGATGCGTTATTTAGATTAGTGTATTAAAATGTAATTATGAATTTTGAATGGTGGGTTTGTACATTTTGATGGCGGCTTTTTAAGATGAGTTTTTGTTGTAAGAAGAGTATTTTGACATATACTTGGGAGTAATCGAGCCACTTTCTATGGAAATTCAGTACTAAGTGCCTCGATTTCTTTGCTCCCAATTGTATTTTAGAGAGTAGTTATCGTTTAAGACGTGTTGATATTTTATGGTGAAATTGTTTTTAAATACTTTTATCGTCAATTATTTTCGACTAAACTGATGTATTTTTGGAACCTGACGTATCTTTCTTATCGAATCGATAGAATGAAACTTCTCTAGATCTTTTATTCGTCTGTAGCTTTAGGGCAAATAAAGTCGTAACCATACGACACGTTATTAACTCCTAACTAACCGAACATACGCGTGGAACATAACTTTTTATCGGCAAACAATACCGATGTCCTTTCACTTCATTACCTGCTCAATTCACCTAATGAAATCACTTTTAATACAAATTTTTATATGCCGGTGGCGAAATCTGGAACTAATTTCGCTATGTCACTTGTGTGGCTGTCAAAGTAACAAATAAGCATATATATATTACGTTGTTCTGACTATTGTTTCCTTGTTAGATGTAATGACGAACAGGTTAACCACTACACGCGGTAATTTAAAATAACCTTATTCTTACAAATACATATTTTCGTAAACGACAGCGCCACTAATGACCGCATTTTTAAGTTTGTACGACTTCAGCGCCATATGCGGGCAGTGGCTGTGAAATTAAATCAAAACACACTCCAGTAAAGAGGCGCAATAAAAATGCGCAGTGTTAATAGACGATGGTCCATTTGGCCCCGCGCTCCCCTCGTTGTGACGTCATATTTTGCGTCTAGTTATTCTGATTGATTAGATCTTATGTCGCGCGCATGTGTTAATGTATTTATTCATAAGGTCTGCCGAATTACGTGGAATTTAATTAACATAAGTAACACTGTTATAGCAAGTGTGCATCTTATGAACCAAGTTAATGGTTGCTACATACAATTATAGAAAAACATGATTGTTGGGCATGTAATCGACATTCCTAAATAGTATTGATTTTCCAACGTGTTTGATTTATTTTGATGCTTCTTGGCAAGTTTAGGACTTAAAACTTTTTGTTGAGTAAGTACTCAAGTTTCGTTTTAAGTACTTGTTCCTTGTACACTAATTTGACGGTTATTCTTCGTATTTTTAAGCTTAACCGACGCATGAATTTTTTTTCGTCGTGTTCTTGGTTTTTACAGTTAATATTGTATACTTATTTTATCTTATCATTTCTTACAGATAGGCACTTTCGGAAACACTTCGACCCCATTAGAATCTTTTGTGCAACTACCATCTTGCTACTCAGTAGTTCGAATTTGCATGCTTCCTCATGATTTTATGTTATTCCTTGACCGTAAGACCATCCAGTAATGTTCTTGAAAGCTCATTGCTACATGAGCATCGCGATAGTTCGAACTCGAAACTTTATGATCACGAGTCGACTCCCTAAGCCACTATTTGAATAATACTTACAAAAACGTAATGCGGTTTCCCCATAATTTAAAATACATAATGGCAATAGTTAACACTAATTAACTAAAGATGCTTTACAAATGTATTTCTCTCGACACTTCCTCACTAAATTAATTTCTAACAAGTTTTTTTTAACTTTAAATGCCCAACACCCAAATATATCAATTTCAACACCAATTCTTATTCAACATTGTCGCAAAAAATGTCTCAATTTAGCCGTCAAAACTGTCACGCGTCTCGTCGCGTGCCGTGTCGTTCCAATCCTCCCGGGCACGGGGTTCGATCCCGGTTGAAATCCCTAGCGATGACACTAACACGTGGCCTTACATTGCCCATGTTCCTCTATTTATTCACTAACACTCGATATTGAATGTTTGCTGATTGAAATAAGGTCCAAGTTTGCTTGATGGTTAACATTAATATTTGTTCCAATTGTTTTGCTGTTTGGATATCCGTAGGTGAATTTTATTGCTAGATGTTAGAAGTGTGTTTGCCATGGCAATGAACATTTGAAGGTTTGTTTGTTGTTGATAATTTTGGCAATAATATGGGCACGCGTCTAATAATTGAGCTAATGTAAATTGTTTGGTATCGGGTAATTCTATTTTGGGTCTAATTTTTAATCACTACTCCCGGTGGGAGCGGTGGTCGCGACCATTGTCACCTTTTTGGTGGTTGTCCGTCACATATTATTTGCTTATTTAATAGGTTAAATGATAGAAGTGATATAATAATTGATAATTTTCGGTGTTGTCAAAAATCAAAAAGCTGCTCTGTTTTGTCTTTGGAATAACTATCCTTCCTTTTTTTGTTAATAAATATAAAATGTATACAGGGTGTAAGGGACGGTTCACCGAAAACTGAAACCATAGCTTCAGACCATTGTACTGAACTGAAATCCAGTGGAAATTTTCCCGGGAAAACGAAAAATTTCTCGTTTTTTGCGTGAAAATGCCGTTTTTACAGTTTTTTTCACATAATGAGCTTCAGTATGTCATAATATGTTGTCCTAGATCGGTTTATATGCAAAAACATGGAAAAAAAAATCGAGAAAATTTTCGTTTTCCCGGGAAAATTTCCACTGGATTTCAGTTCAGTACAATGGTTTGAGGCTATGGTTTCAGTTTTCGTTGAGCCGTCCCTTACACCCTGTATATACGAAGCAGATATAACAATCTGGGGGTGACACATCTTTTATATAATTTCCAATCAGACTGCCTAGAAACGTACCTATCCCGTTGAAAAACAATAAACGAACATAGATTGCTAATATCATAATCTTAACCCTCCTTTTTACTTCTAAAAAAAGAGTGCCTAGCCAGGCATATTTCACTTCTATACAAAGCGACAAAGTAGGTCCGATCAACACGTAAAAGTATTGAATACATATAAAATATATGTATAATGCTGGCCGAACGCGCCTAAATAAACCATATTAACTCCTATTGAAAGTTCATTTTTCGTAGTTTACTGCGAACGTATAGTTATACCTACGTTTGCTCGCTCGAACGGTAGGGTTGTCAACACATCGAAAATATTAATATAAATTAACAGGTACACATTATGAGAAAAACAGTTACTTGAATAATCAAAATATAATATATATATATATATATATATATATATATATTATTTGATGTACACGCTTGATTGTTACTGTTACATTCTGTTTAAGATTAAATAAATATTAACTATAGGTTTTTTCGAATCAAAACTCGTTTGCAGAAATATTGAGGTTATGTGTCATACTGATTTGTTTGTAAACAAATAATTTTATCATTTCTATTGACCCCGAATTTAGATAATTAAATATTTCTAACTTGATGAACACTGTTTCGTGTTGATTGATCACTTCAATATACTTAGGTATATCATCTTATATGTATAAATAAAAATAAATTGCAACTACTGACCTTTCCTCGTTCACCGGCAAAGAGAATTTTTTTCCTTTTTATTATTTTTGGTTCTCTTGTGTAAACACCCACTCACACAGCAATAATGAGTCATTTTTTTAAATTATACATTCAACAAAATAATTCAAAGAAACAACAACACACCACACACATCTAACCGAACTTGACGTAATGACTAGAATGTACCTACTACCACAGATTAAGTAAGAGTGTACTACTCGCCTACTTGCATCTCGCTTGACGTGTCTCGACCACGTCTCGACACTCAAAAACCGGTCGAGCGAGTTGACATCGCCGCGCGCGGGCATCCTTGATGTATTAGCATCGGCAACTATGTTCCGTCAGGCGGTGATTATCGGACGTACCTCGCTCAGATAAATATCTGTTACGTAGTAACTCTTACTTAATCTGTGGCCTAGCCTAACCTTTAGTGGAAAACAATTGAGCCTAAAATAAACTAATAGAGAGCATCCTTTTGTTGTTTTGTTTTCTTTGCTGATTATATAACGATAGTTCAATGATAGTGTTCACAAGCATCAGCTGGCTAATCAACCAATCGCAGAGCAGCCCCGTGTAACTGACGTTAATTTGAAATATAGCTTGAACGATTAGAGGCGCACACGCACCCACTGTCAGTTATATGTCATAATTATTTAATTCCTCTGCGCAAAATTACCGTTACTGTCGCGCGGCCCAAATGTGGTTTCTGTGTATGCCCTGGGGACCGGGCTCGATTACCGGCCCTTGACGTGCTGTCGTGGGCATTGGAAGGGTAGGGTTTTTTTTTAATTTTGACTAGGATAGCAAAATAATAGACTTGATTGAGGAATAAAGGGGAACGGATTGAGGTCACACTTGTGAATAGGAGTAAACTAGGGAAAGCGATGTGTAGTTTAGAAAGTCAGATGGGATATTTTGTTTTAAATGTACATTTCTTTTAAATGTGTTATTGAGTTTTTTATATGATGAAGTTGATTGTGCATTTATTAAAAAAGAATCGGTAGAACGTTATGCACACGTGTCTTTGATTTAGCATGAGAAAGGCAAATACACAGGCCTAATGAATACCATCATGATGAATAACTACCACATCGTATATGGTCTGAAAAGTTTGTATTATTCTTGCTATCTCAGTCGGCTTCAGTAATACATATACTTATGCTTATTGAGAAAGCAATAAAAAATCCAAAAAAAATATGGTGTCAATGTATGATTGTTCCCTGCAGCTCTGACTTGGCTCCGGGCCTATGGGATACGAAATAATTCAATGCTCGTTATTTCTCTGGCTGACTTACACCCATACTGGTACACAGCAATGTGTAATGCAAACAGTAATTTAATCTTGTCATTTACTTCCCAAGGTTCTGATAAAGTTCATCATTTGGCCGACTGTACACTGCTGCTTGGTTATGGGTATTTTATGATTTCGTCGGTGATACTGCAAAACCGCGTAAGTAACAAATTTGCGATAGAGCAAAATAAACCTTACTGTCTTATGAAAAAGGTGCATTTTGCTCCTTATTAAAAATGTTACTTACGCGGTTTTGCAGTATCACCGACGATTTATAAATTTGATAACTGCATGACCCTCTTTAAAATGCATGCACAAAATCCAGCCTGAAGATCCTGGAATACCGACATACTCATACATAATCGCTCTAAAGAAATACTAAGCTTAGAAAAAAACAAACATATTTCACTTCGGTCAAATCTCATAACAATGAGCCATAAAGGCCGGTTATAAAACGACCGTAACAACATAATCAGCCAATGGGCAGGAGGCACAACAGCGCAGCGGGACACCGCAGGGAGTCTGAATCACGCGATTGGATAAAATGGCAGGGCTATGAGATTGAGGTTGTGAGGCACTTTTAGGATCGATACCTACGATTAAATCAGTTATCGGTTTTCTTACATGATATTCTAACAAAAAAGTCACACATTGAAATAGTTCCAAAATTACATACTTACATACATACCTTGACGCCTTCATTCCCAGAGTGGGGTAGGCAGAGCTACAGAATTACCAACAACTCTAAAAACTTGTTGATAACTCTGTAACTACAATTTGCACAATTAGGCTAAGATGTTTAACAGTGTATATTAGTGACAGGTAGCAAGCCCATCGCCTAACAGTACTACAAGCCTTTATTCCCTTAGTCGCCTCTTACGACATCCACGGGAAGACATGGAGTGTCACAATTCTAAGCCGGCAACCACACGGCAGCTTTTTTTGCCGTAAAATATACTTAAACTTGTTTTTTTTTACATTTCTATAAAACAGCATTATAAAAGTGGTTCTTAAGAAACGATGCCCATTTAACGTTTATGTCAGTACATATAAGTGCACAGCCAGAAACATCATAATCATCTAATGAATAGTAGTTGTGGGCCCAACAGCACAGTGGGAGCCGCAGGGGTCCAGTAGAGTGCGTGCGATTGGATTAACGCTACAAAAGAAAAAAAAACATTGTAGAAAAGGAATTGAGATTCGAATCGTTTCTGTATGTCTTGATTTATTCTTCCTGCAGTACTAATGTTTGCATTGTTGTTTTCCTGTTTGGGAATAAAACAACCGGTGAAATGAGCATTGGGGCAGTCTTGGTAATGGAGTCTCTAGATTGTAGTCTTATGATTGCAAATGTGTGTCTTAGATTCCACTTACCATCAGGAAGCGTTTATGCTTGATGGTTCTTCATACCTTTAAAAATATATCTTTCATGATTGACCCACGCAGCTGGCGAAAAGTGTATAAACACCAACCTTGTGCGATGGTGTGGTCGCAATGGTCGCATACGATAACGCTTGGTTCGACTTCTTGTCCTACAAGCGCGACTTAAGAAACAACGCGATTCTCTTTGCTCACTTCCAAAATACCATACATACACGCCTGTTTCCCAGAGGGGTAGGCAGAGACCAGTTCTTTCCACTTGCTACTACGATCTTGACAAATTTCTTTCGCTTCTTCAACATTCATAAATCGAGTCATGCACGCACGGATACGATTCGGCCCTTTTCCAGTATTTCTCCGATTTTATTCGAAAAAGAACGCCTAGGGCGGCCCCTTCCACTCACTTTCGATCTGTATATCTCTTTCGTCAATCTTCTACCACACTTTCTAAATACCAGACTACTCTCTTTAACAAATTCCCAAATCACCAGTCCCAGTAAAAAAATGTATCGTCAACGTTACGAAAGAGCAGCTCTTATTTAGTTGACAGTAATGGCGACTGAGTTAAAAACAATACCGTAACACGTCAAAAGCAATATTGTTTTACCGTGTTGAATTGCGCCCCAGCTTTGAAATATTAGGTAAGGATAATCAATAATACCTTAATTTAAATGTTTAGTTATTTAGTATATTGAGAATTTCGTTTCTTTTCCCAACATCTCCGGGAACAAGTGTGTCACTGGTGCATGGCTCAAAGCCATCTTCTTCACCACTTATTCTTTGAAAAAAACTAGAGTTGTGCATATTGAAACCAAGGCTACGCCCACTACATTTAATCGTATGTGTTAATCATCGAATCTCGTAAAGCTACCGCAGAGTGGCGCCCCGCGGCGATGCATGCTGGGCTGTAGCGTTGAATGCCTACTGTAATGATTAGGGTTTATTCGAGCTACAGCTGCTTTTGACCAAGAGTCGAGTATGCTAATTGTTTCAACAAAACCAATGATTATGATTGTAGTATTATTGATACGCTTTATTCGTTGAGATACCATCGTTTATATTTTGATTATCTCCTCATATTTACTTTTATCAATCTAAATAAAATGGGTGTTCCTCAAGGTACATCATTGTCCAGGTTTTATTCCTTTGACACAGATTACCTCTGTGGCAACTTTCTAGTTTTAAGAAAATTAACTACAATGACTCATTTGACTACCTTTACTTAATCTTCATTATTTTTTAATCCCGTTACTATTGCAACTTTAAAATAAATTCTTAGTTATTCCGATCTTGCTCTTATACTCGGGTAAACCTATTTTCCAAAGGCGTTAGGCGTGTACAATTATCCATATTGAAACGAGGGTCTATTAAGTGCCGTGCGAACAATCAGGTGGCCTTCACGCGGGCCCTGGTTCGACTCCTGACCCCTTTAAATCTCTGATGCCAAGTAGAATCAACATAGCTCTTCTGGAAAAATCTCTGTTAGATTTGCCATCGTACTTTATATATTACTAGTTGACCTGGCAAACGTTGTTTTGCCTTATAAAGACAAATAATAAAGACAAATAATTTGCAATAAAATAATATTGCGACTATAAATTGAAATGTAAGCTATCCTATCTTTCAAGTTGGGTCGAATTGCACACGGTGTGCAAATCAAATTTAAAATCGGTTCAGTAGTTTAGGAGTTCATCGCGGACAAACAACTTGACACGTAATTTTTATATATATAGATAAGAGATGTATGAAGCACTAGGATTTCTTCTCCCTAATTTGCGCCACTTAACACCAATTTGTATGCTAGCATAAATGCGTTTCATATTAGTCCTCAGGGTTAGCAACTTTCGTTGCATTTGCAATTGTGATATGGCCATGGGCCTCGGAACCCACTTGCTCTCAGCCTATGCTGGATTACCTTCCCCATGCTCTAAAAATACCGAGGCCAGGTAAAACCATATTGCTTTGGACATATTATCGTATTATTAACGTTATAATAGCTCTTATTTACTTGACAGTACAGTAACATGTTAAAAGCAATATGGTTTTACCGAGAAAAATACAGCTCTAGTTAGCTGTTTAAAAAGGGTACAAGTCGACTTAACTCGCAATATGAAAGGGTATATACATGAACGGAGTATACTAGACTTGTACCCTTTTTCACTTGATATTCGAGAGACTTATACCCTTTTTCACTAGGACCCCAGTATTGCCTTGTGTTGCATCATTGCAGCGGTATCTACGACCATCAATTAAAAGTTATGAAATCTAACCACCATCAATAATCCATGCTTAAGATTCCCATTCATCTCGAGTAACAAGGGTTGTTATAAAGTGCTGTGCGACCCAACCAGGTGTCCGGTCCCGGGTTCATTCCCGGCCGTGAGTAACGGAACACTTGTTCTGTGCTCAATTGGGGATGAAATGAAAATGATTTGATGATGATGTGACATAAGGTAGGGTTGAGCGAGTGTTAATTTGTTAGGTTTGCATTTTGCATAGTATAGGTGTTACTAGTAATAACTTAGTCTTTTGTCAATATTTTAGCGGTCACTTGCGAGGGTCAAGCTTCTAGTAGCTTTTAATAAGGCGGTGAACTAAATGTGACTATGTGTGTCCAATTCAATTTGATCTGTACACTGTATTTATGATATTGATGCTGGTTATTTTAAGAGTGTTAAAAGTATTAAGTTTGGTTATTATTATCTCTTGATGTTAATTGCACTAATATTTACTATTATATTTAAGTGTCGCAATGCTTAAAGCAGGTCACGAGCAAGCAAAATAAATGCACGATGTTGAGATCGTACAGTGTGCAATCAGAATTTCTTACACATCAAGATTATGCTGAGTTTCTAGATTTGCTCTAAGCTCGATTTTTTGTACTATGTCTGTTTTGTGTGTGTATTTGACAATTAAGTGTTACTAAAGTTGAGATGTGATAGTGATGTCACCTTCAGGATGTTGTGAATCGGTCATTTTGCGGTTTTTTTTTAAATATTAATGCGATCTTCTGAAAGATAATTAGACGTCCCGTAAGACAGTAATTAATAGTTATATTAGTAGTTTGGTTCATGTTTTTTAAAGTAATGACTATCGAATAAGTCAAAATAATAATCTCCATTAACAAAGCATGAAAGCGTAACCCGAGTACGTAATACGATAACTTTTTTTATTCAATAATCGAATCGGACAATCGAAAACAATCCAAAACACGACGATAATCGGACGTCTAAGCTTTTGCGACAACCGTGAATAGGGTACTTTTGAGGGGGTTAGATAGGGACGGATGTATGCGGGATAATTTGTGCGGGAAAGAGTGGGATGCTGAGTAGCGCATCGACAGATTGGCGCGCACATGTCGTGTTGCGATGTTCTTTTTGCCAAGTTTTGTGGGAGGGGAGGTGTCGATAGTTGAAAACGTTGGAATATTCTGGATGGTGCTTTGGATGAGACTATTTTTTTGGCGTGTCACGGGCTTATGGCTCATACGTTGAACCTTTAATACACTTGTACAATAAAAAAAATGGGAGTCAACTAATAGATATTTTCTCTTAGTTGTCAAAAAATGAATACAATAGTTGACATATTAGTTATATCAACCAAAGCTCGTAGGAACAACAGCAAATTTATTTAGTGATTCAACTAACATCTTATTTGATGTATCTATCGTCTTAGTTGATGTATCTAAGGTGTTGTTAGGCTCGTATGGGATCAATACGCTTTTACACAACAATCACAATCTTGTTAGAACGACCAATAATATTTTTTCAGTGTATAGTGCACAGCCCGATTTTCGAGTTTTACTAATGAATGGGCTATACCTCAATAGGTACATTGTATACATTCTTGGTTGTTTTTTCTCTCCAATATTTGCATAAAAGTGATACTCTACTCTATTACCCTTATGTCAATATTTAAATTTAATACTTAATTTGAGAAACTATTTTAAAAAACCCGTGTGATTCTCATTAAAATCGGCTAAATAGAATTCTCAATATAATTTGACCCTCGAATATCGACATTCGACCCATCCCTACGCCGAAGCACGTGAAAGGGGAGCCGCGGGGCTAACGGCACTTGTTTGTGCGATTTAATTTCATTTATCAAAGAATTACTTACTGAGAGAGAATTACTTAGCTGGATTACTCTGCCCCCACTATGTTAATACGGAGCTTTTGATCTACAGAATGTGTTAAATCTGAAAGTTTTTATTACGAGAATGCGTTAGCACAAAGAGAAGTCAGATTTAATGTGATAGAAGAATCTACTTGTACTTTTGGAATAGTAAATATGGTAATAGCGTATGCGGTTCATATTGTCTTTATTTAATTTTCGCATCAAAAGAAATTTATTTAGATCGCTTTCGTTTTTGTTAGGTATTGTTGTGTAAGATTGTTGATAATTGAATATATTTGAATTGTAGGCTCTCATTAAGTTTTTATTTAGTGTTCTATAGGTTCTCGACGATGCATATGACCGTTTTCATTTAATGTTATCCGAATTTACGTTACGTATGTTTTGTTTATATGTGCCATCCAAAATCGCTTATATGTATTGTTAACGAACAACGCACTTTCGTGGAATTAACTGCATTCGATTTCAGCATTGAATTAAATTAACTCATTTGGGCGTATGTGATGAGTGCACCATTTTTTATGTTTATTTAATGTTTCTAAAATGAAATGGTAAAAAAAAAACCGTCACCATAAAAGCTGTGCTCACCGCCAGACGGACATTCAGGCCATTCAAAGTCCCCATTAAAGTAAAATTATTATTAATGTATTCAGTATTGCGATCCGCTGTTACCCCTTCAATAATCCAAGGGTGCCCAGAAATTGTTTAAAATGCATTTGCATATTTATTTGCGTTTATTAAAATATAATAAATTTGATGTCTCAATATAAGTAGTCACGCCTCGTACGCTCGATAGGTTTTATGGAGTTTATATCGTTTAGTTTATGAGTTTAACACTTGTTGCGTTTTTGTATAATGTTAGCTCATATGGTGATTTTACTGTGATTCGACAGTTGTGGCGTGGATTTAAATTTTAAAACGATTTCTTTTCTTTAAAAAAGTTTTAGTTAAAAAATAAAATAAACGGGTTATATAAAAATAAGCACTCAAAACTTATTAAATCTAGTACTTGTTGTTTAAATTATTTTATTCTACAGCATTTTTAATAGTTTATACTATGAATAGTGTTTGGTAAACTTCGTGTATCTAAAAATACTTACTTGACGCTTTCCTTAACTTATATGGCTTGTTTTCTCTTGTCAAAGAGAAATAAACAATAGGTACGATAGCTTTAGTATGGCGTTATCTTTATTTCAAAAACTAAACTCTTAAATGAAAACTAACTATCCCAATATACTTAACCAAAAGAGCTATACAAAAATAAACTCTTATTTACTACGTTGATGATGCAACTATCTACTACGGAACTTCAAATATTTATAGAATTTGAGTGCTCCAAAAATAAACGCGCCAAAGTGCACGCGGTGAAATAAAACAAGCGCGTCATTTTAAATACGAAATTGAAAAAGGAAATGTTCAATCACAAATCCAGACTGAAATTAAAATTATACCACTCACAACAGAATTAACATACCTTACTTTAAAGATGCCACAACAATTTTACTACTTGTCCATTTTACCTCGACCTCCTTATCCCTTAAATTCGTAAGCAACATTACCTTTAAACGGATTTTGAGGGGTCCTCGTACAGTGGACGTTTTAAGCTTCAAAGAGTATTAAACACGACACTATGTCGTTAATGGGAAAACATATTTCACGTTGAAAGGCGCCGAAATGCACTGGAGTCGTTTATCTATCTGAAATTAAGGAGAAACATTTTAAACGAGAATGTGAGTGCTTTCGATCGGTGTTGCCAGTATTGGGAAAATCCGGGGTTTTAAGTAAAAAGTGGAAATGAATTAAGTTTCATTTTATTGGCAGATTTCTGATACAGTTTTAAAATTAAAAGGCTTTAGTAAAGAATCGCAAACTTTTCACATTATGAAGACACAAACAGAAAAACAAACGCAAACATTAATACTTACTTACATATAAAAATACATTAAATCACGCCTGTTTCCCAGAGAGGTAAGCAAAGACCACATCGATTCTTGGTTTTGAACATTATTTTATTATATTTACATAGACTAAAGTATTTTAAACCGAATCAAAGTGAAAAGTAAAATATTCAAATTAAAATTCATGTAAGCTGACGAATCTTAACAAGTTATTTTTTTTACTATATTATACATTAATTCAGTTTGATGGTTTTTTTATTTTATTTTACGTTTATAAAAATCCTGCAATTATATTTAATCTACACTGGCAACCCTAAACGGAATAGATGCGCTCGCGCCGCTCGTAAGCTCGCGTTCCATTAGCGCGTTTGAATTTAGAACGCGCCATGATTGGCCCCGTGAATCATTGGCGCCAGGGCCGACACAGGGTGGGCTGGTATGTGCTACAGTTTTTTTTGAGGAAAACATGTTTGTAAGTTGTTATTATTTCCTATATAAGGCACGTGATATCCTTTTTAAGAAAAATGAGAAAGATTTAAATAAGCATTTACGGTTTTTTGTAATTAATTTTTACTTGGAAGTCGGAATTATTCTTGATTAAATGCGTTGTTAAAAATCATTAAAATCAATTTTAAGTAACAGCAAAAAAACATGACTACAGCGTGCTCGACTATATTAAATTTATATCTATCCATCGCATCAGCCTGTATACAACCGCTGTTTTGTATTTTTCATTTATTCACGGAATTTTAGTATAAAATCTGTCACATAGTAGTACACCCTATGTAGTGAACTGAGGAAACCGCAATGACAGCGATCTTAAACAAGCCGACTCGGTAGTGACTCGTGACATGAGGTTACCGACGGGCATGCAAAAAGTTCCGACACAGTTGTTAGTGTGTGTGTAGAATTTATTGCTTTACTAAACTTGTGTATATATGTATTGAAGAATATTGAAGTCAGATTAATATGTAGCCGTAAGACGGCCTGCATACTTATATTTTTGAATTGTTTTTTTTCTAGTGTATTTGTATTGTAAAAGGAGAAGGCATCAATTCTTCGCTCTTCTACTGGGTGACGTGGGAAACATGATGAAAACGTTATTAAACTACAAATGCTATCAACCTGTAATTTGGCATAGTTTTGTTTTGCTTATTTTTTATTAATAATTGAAATGGAGTCTAGAATGGGGCGATGAAAAATGAAAGTGGTTTCATTATGGCTAATGGGGTACCTATCATATGAAAAGACCCAATCTGCATATTTAAAAATTATAATTTTTTTAAATTTTCTGTGGTCTTTTTGATTTATAGCCAAAAATGTAAAAAAAATGACCGTTCCCCCCTCCCTTATCTACGAAGTTTATTAATCAAAAAAAAAGGAAAAAAAAATTTGAATTCTGTATTAAAATTTTGGCTAGTCATAATTATCCTTATGGCATAGAAAGTAAAGTTAATAACAAAATGAGTATTTTTTTGTGGTTACCAAGCATGTTTTCTTAAATATGGAGTCCGACTCGCACTTGACCGGTTTTTGTATATTAACCGTTGCATCTATCTAGTATGCTATTAAAATTTCAAAGTTTCATTTGACGTTACTTTAGGTATATGGTTTTTAGAATTTAGGTCACGTTTTACCGTAGCGCATTTCCCCCCAATTTTTACTATTTATAGGAGCATTTGTTTCTTAAATCATGTGTTATTATTATGACATTTATCTAACTAATTTATTTAAAAAACCTACCTACTAATAAAATTACTGCTTCTACAGTCCTTAGAATATTGTATGTTTATGGCTAGTTTTTGTAAACAATTTCTTTAATAAATACCTCACATTAATAACCTTGTTCGAAAACTCAGGAGTCAAGCTGATAACGCCGGCGGGTGATTTAGTCAGTGTTGTACTAAAATGACCTTTACCAAGCAACGAATATTTAAGATTAGCTTATCTTAACCCGTCACCGAAACTCGGACCCCCAATCCAACACATTTAAAATCAACACACGACGTCCACTTTATTGCGAAGTCATTAAGATTCAAAACAATACAGATTGGTTATAAGAATTATGTGGTAGAACACCGGTGACGAATCAGAGGAGAGTATTTTCGAATTCCATTTTTGAATTGTTCACGTTCCATCGGCGCCATGGTTTTGTTTTGTTTTTTAGTCTGGCTTTATAAGCTGCCATAATTTCGAGTGGACAGCGTACGAATTGAAAGAGGTCGGTAGCTATGGTACCAACGTAATAAAAAGCTATTCTTAAATTTAGTTCTATGGTGTGGTGTTCAAAAATGTTTTTCATCACACTTGCACGTAAACAGTATTATCTAAACATACAGGTTAACTTGGCCGCAATGCCCCATATAAAACCCTCGACCTTTCTTTTTACCATGAAACCCAAGGTCGGTAAGTAATTTTTTTTTAATTTATAGTACAGCACAGGTCATGCAAGTTCAAGCAAAGAGTTTACAAGCAATTGAAAAATTGTCTTAAAATGTTATTTAAACAGGAATTTCATTGCAATCTCGCTACATGTTACTTAAATACTCAATTAATGTTCTTAATAATCGATTTTAATAGTTTTCTGTATCAAAACGTCGTTTTTATTTTACACTCCTTCAGGGCTATATGTATACCTACGTATTTGCCCTTAACGTTTCTGAACGAAACATTTGTATAATCTGTGGAGTCCGCCCGCCATCCGCTTAAAAAAAGTTCAAGTAATTCGTAATAATAGTTGTGCTGACTTGTGTATTAAAGCTGTAATTCATAGTTATTTACTCGCAAATGTGATGAAAAACATTGTACGAGGGTGGATTGAAAAGTTCTGAGCCTGGTAAAAAAAAGTAACGGGCTCACTTTTTATAACAATTTTATTTTTCGACATATTCTCCATGAAGGTCAATGCACTTAGTCCACCTCGCCTCCAACTTCATTATCCCATCAAAAAAAAAAGAATCGCTGAGGTCGTTAAAATATGAGTCTACTGCTTCTTGTACCTCCATATTTGTCGAAAATATTGGTCCTCCCAAGTGTTTTTTGAGGTTTGGGAAGAGATGATAATCGGAAGGAGCTAGATCCGGCGAGTAAGGGGGATGCGGCAGCACTACAAATCCACAATCATATATTTGTGCCATTGATTTCGCCGAAGTGTGAACGCGAGCGTTGTCTTGGTGAAACAGTCCTTTTTTCGATAGCATTCCAGGTCTCTTTATTTTAATTTCCTCCCGCAGACGACGTAAAAGAGCACAATAGTAGTCCGAATTTATTGTTTTGCCCTTTTCGAGATAGTATATCATGATATTCATGATAACCCCCCTGCAATCCCAGAAAACTGAGGCCATTACCTTATTAGCTGACAAAATGACCTTGGCTTTTTTGGGTGGTGGTGAACCTGGTCTTTTCCATTGCCTGGATTGTTCTTTCGATTCTGGTGTACTGTGGTAGACCCATGTCTCGTCCATAGTTATAAAACGATTAAAAAAATCGTCGGAGTCACGTTGAAACATACATAAACAATCTTGGGAAATTGTAACACGTACTCGTTTGTTCTCGACTGAAAGCAGTCTAGGCACCCACCTGGTGGTCCACCTTAGAAAATCCAAGAACATCGGTGATGATGTTCTGTGCCCGCTCATAAGAAATACCCATTGCTTCCGCTATCTCCACAATCTTCAATCGCCTATCCTTCATTATCGCATCTAATATATTATTGACATTTTCGTCCGTAGTAGCCGTCAACGGCCGCCCACTCCTAGGCTCGTCTTGAACAGTCTCCCGGCCACGTTTGAAACCAGCTACCCATATTTTTATGATAGCATACGATGGAGCAGATTGCCCTTATGTTTGATTCATATCTTCAAATATTTGTTTTGGTGTTAACCCCTTCTTTTGCAAATATTTTATGACAGAACGGTGTTCAATTTTATCCATTACATGAAAAATCAGTGACCTTATGTAGCAGTTCCAGCATAAAATGCAAAATTGTGACAGGAAAAAAACAAAAGATAGTGCATAATGGCGACTAAATATGGCACTTTGACCTGCTAGTATTTATTTGTTTTTTTTTATTATATTCAACCTTAGGCTCAGAACTTTTCAATGCACCCTCGTATGTTTCACGAGCGGTACGGGAATTACGAACCTTGACTCAGAAAGCCCTCAGTCTTCGACTTCGGGCTTCTACTAGAGCCTCGATCGTAATTCCTTACTTACCGACCTTAATACACAATGTACTATTATAATCACCCGTATGACATGCACATTTTAAAAAGTCAATTAAGTGTTATTAACCAGCTGTAAATGCCTAGGTCTTTCTTCTAGGTATAATATTTACTGAGGGACTGCCTGTATACCTACAGATACAGTACAGATTGTTTTAAATATTTGCTTAGTATCAACATAATCAAAGCAAATAAGTTATCTATTATCTGTGAAGATTAAAAACAAATCATACAAACCAAACTCGATTCGGTTAACCTCTTGAGATTTGATCATACGGTTATCAAAGTTTCATTCCCTTATCTTGACTCGACCAACAGAAAATCAACCCTAAGTGCTTTAGATACTGTCCAAATTGCGCTGTGTTGGATGATTTAATTGTGTTGACTGTACTTGTACAATCGGCGCAAATATTGACACAAATTATAATTGGATCGGAAACAGCAAGGAAGATGCTTGGATTGCATTTTATTTTAATTTTATCTGATTGTTTACTTTTCTCATTATACTGAAATCTGTTGGCATGATTCTGGCTTTTTTTAAACCAATAAAAAATAAACTGGTCGACCGAATTGGTTTCTTTCAATAAACTTGCTAGGTGTTTTGTTTTGCGCAAATATAAGTAAGAAATAATAATTAATCATATTATCTAACAATATTATTAAAATGATAAGTTTCCTTCTGTCTAAATACTCTTACTATGCCCCCCACAGGGTTCATAATGAAACATTTACACGCCATAGTTCCATCTTTTTAGACATATTGCATTATGATTGCAATAAAACTATTAATGTTGAGTAATAAATAAAATATTTAAATGCTTTATGCAGGCGTACAAATTTGTATAAGTATATTAAAATTTCTTTCAGCCAAAAAAATCGGTAGGGAGAATTTCTGGACAATATAAACGATTATTTTAGGCCGCTTCAGAATTGGCGGTATGCTTGCAGTAAAACACGGAATCGCTAAGGGTTGCTAGGCAACTAGTGGCATTCACCAATCAACGCCCAGCATTTATGCCGACAGTATGTTTTACTGCAAGCATACCGTCAAGTCAGGAAGCGGCCTAAAATTAACCTTTCAACCACTCTTCAAATTAGTAATTGTAAAAAAGCCCGCTTAGCATTTATGCTTGTAATCCAAAGCAACAGATTATCACTCTGCCAGTAACCAGTAGCCGGTAATATTTACATATAATAACGCGTTGTCCCTCGGCTCGGATTTAGTCCGCAACAACAGACCGTGTTGTCTTTCCATTCAGGCTTTATTCTGTCCGGTTGATGCAAGATTGAACACTAACACGTTCGCTGGCATCAAGCTCGCAAATCGCCAGTGTCATAAGACTTTTATAATTGTCCGGTGGTATTATCTCCGTTTGTTGATCTTGTATTTTTTTATGAGGAATTATGTTTCTGAGCTACTTGTGGTCTGTATTTAGCGTCAAGTTATATAAATTAGATCTCAACCCTACTTCGTAGTTTTTTTTTACGGCGCGGAGAAGCTTATCTAACGCACCATACTACCTGGGCCCTATCTAATAAACGTTACAATCCGACAAATTTGTAAAATAGTGACATATTTGTAGAATTGTATGGTAAAAGCCTGTTTAATAAAACTACAAAATTGTAAAAGTAGCACTGCTAAATATTTGTAAATTGTAACGCGTCCATACTCTGTTTAATAAAACTTTAAAATTGTAAAAAATGCCTGTAGTTTTCGATTACAATTTTGTTTTACAAATAAGTCATGGTAAGATACAATTCACATATAAGTGTAATGTTTTTTATTGAAGAGTAATTAAACTACGGTAGAACATAATTTAGTCGCTGTGTAATCTATTTTATTACTATCATTCAACGTTCTTTACAAAATGGACTAGAACGTCTAGAACAACAAAATTACAATTTTAATGCTCATATATGAAAATAAGCATGTGTTATTTTGTAAATTTAGGAAAGAAATAACGGAACAATTAAGAGCTTTGGACATTACCGGGATTCGGACCCAGGTCCGCTGGTTTCGTTGGCAGGGACACTACCAACAACAGTATTTTTTTATCAGGCGATATAAATTAACAATTCATGAGTCGTTCTTTAGGTAAAAGTTACCAGAAAATGTAGTCATTATAAACCGCTATTATTGGAATGAACCACAAACGAACCACCATGAACTTATTGTCATCAACTCATCAGTTTACTTCACCGAATAAAAAGTAAGACTTTAGACTAACCGTTTCGTAAAATTATTATTTCAATAAATGCGATGCTTACTTTATGTACGGTCCCCTTACATATACCGTGCGCATCTGCTATTATATGGTGTTGTGACCCACAGCCCATCCAATATAAAGCGCACAAAATTGGTTCAGTAGGTGTAAGAGATGCGTTTATGTTGGTTTTGTGTTCAAGCTCGTTGCCTATTCTATTTACCAAGTATTCAATGGTATTCTTCCTTACCCTAAACTAAACTTCTCATTAAATGTAGTAAGTCAAATTAAACGTGTTTTTTTTTATATTCGCCTCCGTCGCACAATTATTGGCGAATATTGTTCGTCACTGCTCTCACTAGATGATGACGTTAACACCATTGCTCAAAAAGTATTATTTTAACAACAAGTAAAACTCACCAACGGGTTTTACACAGAGTGCGCTCGCCTGTGAGAATTATATTACAATTCTACAATATTGTAAACTTGTAACTACAATACTGCGTTTAATAAACCCCTTTTTCTGACAAATTTGTAAATTAATGCCTGTCAAGTAAAAACCTTTATTGAACAGGATTATGTAAAATTGTAGCTACAATTCTACAATTTTGTATTTTTTTACATTAACAATTTTGTAATTTGTAATTTATATTGAACAGAAATATGTAGAATTGTAAAAAGTGAATTGTAATTACAAATTGTAAATTGTAACTTTTATTAGACAGGGCCCAGATGGTAAGTGGGATCTGTAGCCCATAGACATTAACATTCTCAAGACTATAATGTAAAGACTGCAATCCTAAGACCGCAAATGCGTTGCCAACCCTGAGGAACAAGATGGAAGCTAGAAATATTTTCGTCTCTTTATAATACAAATAACACGCTTACATTTGCTTACTTAAATAGTTTACTAAATAACTAACAACGGAATAAAGTCTTAAGTCGATTTGAACGTACTTGGAGTCATCGGATTAACTCGAAATCTTGTGTGTAGGCTGGTCACCTATATTTTTTAGCATTCCTCAATGGCTAACAGTATAGGCCTATATAGTTATCTGTAACAGTACCCTAGGTATATTCAGTGCCAACAACCTCACTTTCCATACAAAATTGACCCCACATCAGCTCTCCAGGCATTGTGTTAACCAAGCCCCGTGTTCCACAGCTACATGTGTTTGAGCGGCATCATACGGGCGGAGACGACGGGCGAGGTCCGCGCCGGCATCCAGACCCTCGTCACCGTGTGCTGCGACCTTTGTCAGCCGTACAGCAAAGAGGTGAGTAGATAGTTCCGTCCACATAATGGATTCGTGTACCACCTTCTTCTATGACTTGGAGAAGGTTAAAGAGCACACAGGTCACTTGATGGTAAGCGGGATCTGTGAGCTATAGACACATGCATTCTTAAGAATACAATGTTAATGCTGCAATCCTAAGACCGCAAATGCGCTGCGAACCATAAATACCAAGATGATATGCCTCTATACTAGTAATACCACGGTAGGTTGAATGAAAATAAAACTTTCTAGCCTGTAAGTGGTATTTAATATAATTTGTTTCCCAGGGTCCGGAACGTGCCGCAGCCACCCAATCCCTCCACGTTGCCCTAGAGCGCACCCTGTGCGGAGGCCGGGCTGACTTCTGCGCCCTGTTCGCGCGAGGGGCCGGCATCGGAGACTGCGGCGTCTTCGTCCGAGCGGCCAGGACCGGGCATCTGTTGAGGATTATTGCGCAGCTCGATCACCAGTTGGTGCAGGTTAGTGTTAGGTTAGGTTAGGGTAGTTTTAGACGGTAGGCTGCTCCTCTACTCTCAAGAGAGAGTGGACGGGAGGAGAGAGTCCGTCATACCCCCCCTATAGCATGGCCAATCCTTGGCCGAGGGATGATGCGTAACACATATCCACTCCGAAAAAAAAAAGGTTAGTGTTAGGATAGGTTATTCGCTACCCTAGCCGGGGGGGACGATGCGTAATGTCATTTCATCTCCAAAAAAAAAGGTGTTATTCTTATTGATGTAGGTGGCAAGCAAACTAGATACTAAATCAATGAGATCTTTAAATATCTGCTAGTAAAATAATTGTGAGTGAATGCCGACCTCTAATCATGCAAGTGGTAAACAAGCAATCGAAGCCTAACGTCACGCCGGCTCATGGATACTAGTCATCAAAAGAATCGCACGAGAGATTGATTTAAAAAACTCCTTCAGACGGAATGGTTTAGGTTCTATTAGGTATAGCTTTTTTTTCCACATTGGGTGATTGATTTGCAAAATTTCTCCCTGAACTGTGTTGCGGCCTATATGACTTTCTAATTGCATCTTATATTTTTAGTCTCAACTGTAATAGATGACTACACACACACTACACTACAGTTCTTAAGTTTATTCTATAAAACATCCTATTTCAATATTGTAATCATATTTTTGTTCTTATGAAATAAAATTCAATATGATCGAAACATCGAAGTAATAATTTATAATGATTATTGTACGCGATGAAGTCCTATTTAACTACAAAAATAATTGAATTAAAGCTGTCATAACGTTAACAACATCATTGCAGTATAGAAGCAAGGTGGTCTACACCGTAGTGAAAATGTCCTCTCACAAAGATTTCCAATGCCCCTCCATTAGTGCATTCCCTGTGAGGACACCGGTCACAAACACGGGACACGCGAGACCAGACGTTAAGCGATGCGTGCGGGAGACGATGTGTGATGTTAGATGCGGCATGTAGTTCCAACATTCACAATTTAAAATATTTGTTCAGTAAATTAGCCACATGATTTCTCTTTTACACTTCGGTAATATGGAGTGAACGTGTTGTAGTTTTTTTTTGTTTTTTTTTTATGGCATAGTAAGGCAAACGAGCACACAGGCCACCTGATGGTAAGTGGAAACTGTGACCCATAGACATTCGCATTCACAAAACTGCAAATGCACTGCCAACCCTGAGGACTAAGATCGAATGCCTCTATGCTAGTCATTTCACCGGCTGTCTTATCCCCAAACCGGAATACAACAATGCAAACACTGCTGCTTGGCGGTAGGTTAATGGATAAGATGGTGGTATCAACCCGGACGGACCCTGCGCAAGGTCCTCCCACAAGGAAGTTTATCTTTAACCCTTTTCCAGGCCTTGCTAAAGTAAGGACACAAGCAAGAAATGGAATAGAGCTACGAATTCGTAACTTCGTGAAAAATACTGATCCATGAAGTCATATTTCAGGAAAGTTCAATTAAATTTGAGTCATAAAATATAGGTAGTTAAGTTCAATTTTGAGCGACACGAATGTGGTCGATGAAATGTACTATGCCTGGAAAAGGGTTAAAGTTTGCTGCCGACTATACCGTACCATACCTTAACTGTACCATGAATGTACCTATCAGGCCCGGAAGGTAATTAGTATTAAAATGTTGGTCGGTGACGGAACGGTCTAGTGGGCATAGTCTCATACTTTTCAATACAAATAATATTTTTTATTTGACACGTTTCTATCACGGTCACAACATAACATAATTCAAAATTTAAAATTCAAAATATTTATTCAGTAAATTGGCCACATGGGGCCAAAATTCAAAATTCAAAATATTTATTCAGTAAATTGGCCACATGCGGGCTCCTGTACACGTCGGTAATATACAGTGAATCTACTAGCGCTTCTGACTAGACCATCATTGCGGAGGAGAAGCGCCGCAAGAAACTCCAGCAGAAGTAGAATAGAAATAAAGTAATAATAATAAATAATAATTCTTATATCTAGCGAAAATAGTATGGTATGTGATACGGTGTAGTGGGAAGAGACCTTAATGATGAAATTTTGAAATCTATACACTATGCTACGGATATTGCTGACTCTCATATGCCTCGTCCAAACCACACGGCTCCCACCACGCACGGTAGCTGTTTGCGCTGCACAAACTCACCGCAACGATACCGCCACTAATTAAGGAGCAGGCAAACACGCCGGCTAAACAGATGCGAGTCGCGCACGGAATACTTTTGTGTTGCGCTTTGTCGGGCCCTGTGTAAACTTGGAAGCCAATTATTGTATTTTTATCTTCGATGCGAAAATAAAAGAAGTGTTAGATGTCATTAGTGACTATCTTCTACTTAAGAATTAGTTTATTCTAGAACTAGTTTTTACTTGGTAAAATGTCGCCTTTGTCGCTATTCTATCTAAATATTTCTGTGTAAATTAACATTGCAATCACACGTCTAGCGTAGAGTGACAAAAAAATAAACACTTAACTTTGATACCATGGTTCAGTGGTAGTGTGATATGCACATTGCGATGGGGATCGTTAATTGTAACTACGATAGAAGCAAGATAATACGTGCGTAAACATGTATAGTAATTGGGATAGACCAAAAAATATACATACATACGTACCTTCACGCCTTCATTCCCAGAGTGGGGTAGGCAAAGCTACAGAATCACCAACGACTCTAAAATACTTGTTGATAACTCTGTAACCACAATTAGGCTAAGATGTTTAACAGTGTATATTATTGGTTTTTACATTCTTATTCAAAAGAATAGGTAATTTTAAGAGACCTTTTTCATTAATTTTGTATTCGACCCAATAGTTTCGTTTTAATATGTTTATTTATTTAGCAGACATTTTATAGATGACATCATTATTTTAAATTGGGGATGGCATTTTCAAATAAATTACAACATTAAATGATATCTAATGATAAAAAGTGATTGTAATAGTGTATTATAACATACTATTTCAAGCGGTTTTCACCTAACATACACCTAGGAGGGCTTCAAGCCAATAACGAAAGTCAAACAAAGGTCAAATATACTTTTGTCACAATATCCGAAATAAATAAACATTTCATAAACTTAATATTGCAGAACGGTTTTAAAACCTTATTCCTCGAAACGAGTAATTGTAAAAATATGAACATCCCAATTACAATATTTATTGTGTTAGTAACTATATAGCCTTTACTTATTTGTCTGGGAACCAATTTTTTTATATCTCGAAATAGTCGCTGCTAGTCCATATTCAGTAACGTTGAAACCTTTGTCTGATGATGGAGTCCTCAAAGCCTCAAAGAGTACCATCATGGATTCCGTTTGAAACACCCTATTTCTAGTGATCGATTCAGTCTCCAGTCAGTGTCTGTCGACGGACCTAATATTTGAGCTTCTAGCGATCACATGTTTCCAACGAGAATCTCAGGTAACAAAATAAAACATCCATATATATGTGTTATGGACGGTTATTCGTACCATTCATAGAGAGATTCATAGAGATTTAAAATGTATTTTGTTATTTAATAAACTTCTATATTGCATAAAATTAATATGTGCAGACTTGCTTGCAGGCTGGATACATTGAACATTATTATTATTTAAAATTGACTGTAACCTCTTGTGTACTGTATTCTGCAAACAAAAGATATTGATTGATTGATTGATTGATAAATATCATATGTACATTTTAGGTTAGCAATGAAAAAAAAAATCAATTTCTAATCATCCCTTAATTACGTAGCGCAGTATCCTTGAAAGGTCGATAAGCAAACCAGCCTATGTTACTAATAACGGCAACTGAATAGAACTTTACTATGCTAGTCCCAAATTTCCGTGTTTAATAAAAAAAACATTGGGAGTTTGAACATAACTACATGTATTTCGTGACATTCTAGTTCACCCATAAAATTTTCTCAAAGCAATTTGATATATACCGCCATAAAAAAAGTTGTAGAATATAAAAAAACAGTAATATATCGCTTAAGGGTTCCTAGGCTGGGGTCCATACATTTCTGCCTATCCTTTACCCGTAGACTGTTCCGCTACACTGCCGTCCCAAAGAAGGCGGCTAACTGCAATGTAGTAGTCGAACCATTCCATATTCTATTAGTAACCACTTTAAATTTAAAATGCTTATACTATTACTATGTAGTTAACCACCTTCTTTGGTAAGACGGCAGTACAAGTACAGTCGTCCCCGTGAAAACGAAGCGCACATCGTATTTGAGCGCGGTCCGGTTGTGCCAACAGTCGGCGCCGTAATATGTTTGCCGTCTGCAGTAGGGACGGGCGAGATCAGGGGGTAGACATAGAGTATTTTAATGCAGCATATAGCAGTATGATTCCGAACATATAGGGGGAGGTGGAATGATGAGTGAAAACGGTGTGCGGTTTTGCGGAATTCACTCATAGAAAAATACGTATATGATAGAATAGTCAACGTCAAAAGTACTTATAAATAGGCACTCACTGTTGTCTATTGCTTCAAGATTTTGGCAATTGTTTGGCTGTCAAGCGACAAGGTACAAGTTTAAAAGTGGGTATCTTCTTTTGATGTTGACTGTCCTATTGTGCTTGCTCCTATGTTTTTTGATCCTACTCCGTTCGAGTAAAGCTTCTGCTGTATTTTTGCATGTGTGTCACTATGTACAAAATATGTCTTTTGTTACTGAAATTGGACTTCATTCAAGCACACCGTGACTTGCGTTTGCCAATTTTGATCTGAATCTGTATGACCTTTCCACCTCTTAAATAGATTAAACCCTTGATATAATGGCTACTCATATCAACCGATTTTTATTAAACTTAGCTAAGAACTACACTAAATAAATCAACTTTCCATTTTAAAAAACCTCGACGGTATTCTGCATGCTATAGATACACCGATATAGGCCCACCTTTCTCTTTACGTTGGGGGTTAAAAATCATGAAGAGCCTTTCAACTTCCGCAAACAGTCCATAATCGATTTAGAATCAAGTCCATCACTAGCACTCGATACTCTATAATAAATTGGCTCCTTGCTACGTAGCGATTTTAAATTGGCTGAACTCCCACCAGTAACTTTGTTAAGCCAATCACGCCGCAAATTAGTTTGCCAACTGTACGCAGACAGATTGATTTCGGGATTTTTCGAGTGGCTTTCTCTTGATTCCCGCTTTATTTTAGGGAAATTGGAAATAAGCCGGTTGGTTGTAAAAACAATCCGTTATGCGCTGTATACCGCCCAATATTTTAATATTGTAAATGCGGAAGAGTGTTATTTAACTCTGTATAAAAAAAGAGTAACTAAAAAGATAACAAAATAACTGACCCGTCAACAAACTATATCCTGTAACACTATCACAACTTTTCCCCCGTACCCAAGATCCTGCAAACTTTGGAAATCAGATCGCGTGCCGCTAACGCTGTTACACAAAGTAGTCTGACCCCAAACGGAATCAAAGCTTGCGTGCGTCACAGTACTGTAGGCTCCTCGATTTCCTCAGGCTGTGGGGATGGGCTGTGATAGATCGGGGGATTTGTCTCGGCGAGGCTTGACCAGTGCTTAGGACTGTGTCGTAGATGTGTTTGAGGGACCGGTTAAATTATCGTGAAACATGTTTTCTGCTATTGTGTTGGATTGTCTAGAAATAAAAAAAAATCTTAGGCCACTGACATGACTTGTAACCATCACAAAATTTTATCTCGCGATGAAAAATGCCTATCGAAGAAATGAAAATTCTACAAATTGATTCGTTATTTGAAATTAGGGTCGATGAAATAAAGGTTACCCAAGGTTTTAGGGATATATCTTTGATTCTTTTTTAAATACTACTTTTGGAAGGTTGAGTTATACTAATATCTACTTAGTAGTAGGATTCCCGTGATGTTTCGTTGTAATAAAATCTATAAATTATACATTCTATAAACGTGATAGTGTTTCAAAGTAAAAAAACTTTATTTGTGAAAAATTGGTATTTTTTTTTGGAATGTTTATTGGAAATGTTTTGTTATGTTAAACTTCTATTTGCGACTATAACTTGAAATTTAAACAGATTTACAATAGATTGACAAATATCATACAAATCCGTGTTTAACATGATAGGTTAAACACCTACACGAACGTTATACAAAGGGCTTATTCGCAGTAACAGAGACTAAAGGTAATAAAAATAATACATCCAATTCATTTTTCTAAACAAACCCATCCTCAAACAACAAAACCAAACAATGTCCTCGCAAACATCAAACAGGGAATCTCTACCGGATCGAGTTGCTGGTCCCCTGGGCCTCAGTCCCCACAGAACTTTGATGTCTATGCCACGGCCCACGTCATGAGTATTAAACACAATTATAAGTTTATTACCGGCCGCAGATGGTTGTGGGGCCGTAATTGGGTATGAGTGATTGTTCTATAATGTCTGACTCGATTTTGTTTTTTGAATAGGTGTTCTAAATCAGCTGTGGGTCGTGCACTTTCAAATGTGCTTGTAGAGTTTCCCGTTCGTGTTATTGTATTGCAGGACAGCATCAAGACCTGGGCGAATTTTCGCCGTTATTGATGTCTTCAATATATTGACGAAAATAATGATAACTACCAACAACTTTTGATGTCAAAATCAACGGACCCGGGGGTAGTATCCTGTACATCTAAAAGAACAACAAATTTGTACAGTTTATCTTGAATATTATGTGAAGACAATAAATACGGCGGTTAAAACGCCGAATAACCCACCTTCGCAAGAATTTGATAATGTTAACTGGCCCATCGCGGGAAAATACTTACCGACATTTGTTTTGTTTGTGCCAATTTTATGTTGTAATTAGCGGCCCGCCAGCGGCTTCGCCTCGCTGCAAATTTCTGACTTTCCCGTATTTTTCAATTATTTTCTTTCATACATACCTTGTCCTGACAATGACGAACACAACAAAAAGAAATCAGCGAAATCGGTTCAGCCGATCTCAAGTTATAGCGTGACCAGGAGAAATAGGATGTTGGATTGAACATGCTATACTTGTGAGGTTTTCCATTTATTTTATCTTTTAACAAGGCAGAGTATGCTTACGTCATTGTATCGGGACCTTGTTTTTTTTTTAAACTGTATATAAAATGAAATTCAATTTTGCTAAGATTGGGATCACCTAGTTAGTTTTAATAACGAAATTGTCGTTTTTTTATCGTATTTATAAAAAGGTTGTGGGTTTTTCTTTATGGTGTAGTTGTGCAGATTTTGTACTGTTGTCTGTTTACGTGTTATACAGATTTCCTCAACGATTGTTCCGAACCATACACACAGAAGTAGTTATAAAAGTTCTAAGCTGATACACAGAGTTTGTGGGTAAGTAGGGAGGGTTCTAATGGGCGGTCCCTCGGCGCAGCGCAATCGATACGGGCCTAATGGATTGCTTGGAGTATTGTGGCGGTACTCAGTTTTAGGATAGCCTTTTGATACAAGTTTTGTAAAATTTTAACTCATTTTGGAAAAGGAACTATAAATTATGTATTGATTCTCACTTTACGGTGCTTGTAAGGTTGAAGGCACTTGCGATTGTCATCTATTCTATTCTATTCCATTCTATATAGCCTATGTACTGTAGTGTCCTACTGCTAGGCAAAGGCCTCCCCCTTATTTCTCCAGTTGTACATTCTTGAGGAGGGGGTTGGACCCTAAGCCCACTACTTGCAGGTTCGTGGATCGCCAGAGCCTTGTTTGTTATTTAGCAGGATGGTCTGGGTCAGGTTGGGTGGCTTGAATCATCCATAAACTCCTTTGAACGTCATCGATTAAAAATAAAATAAAATAAACAAAAGATAACATAACAGTAAAAGCATTAGAAAAAAAGAGAATATTGTTATTTCTCTAAATTTAATACCGAAATGGTTACGTTGGTTTTTTAAGACCACTGTATAGAATAGAAGAAATCGCTGCTAGTCCATTTCTCCAGACAGAGTAAAATTTAGGGGGATGAAAAATAAAGGTTGTCCGATTCGCAGACCTAACCGATATGCACACAAAATTTCACGAAAATCGGTCAAGCCATTTCGGAGGAGTTTAATTACAAACACCGTGACACGAGAATTTTATTTATAAGAAGATGTATTTGTATTATATTATACCTATAAACACGATGGTGGCCATTCATTGGATGTCACACGACTGTCACCGCCTGTCATAGCGCGCTGCCATCCGTGAGCGCTCTGATTCGACTGCCGAAATAATGGGCACGTGACTGAAATTGAATACTGTTCGGTAATTTGTGTCACAACCTCTAATGAATTTGTTTCTACTCGTATAACAGTCGTGGCTGGGCTGTAGCAATTTATCGAGAACATGTTATAATATCTACTTAAATCTATCTATACTATAAAACCCGTTTACCTGACTGACTGACAGACAACGTACAACCTTTACCGCTGGACCTAGGGACTAAGGGCTACTAGGTTTACAAGTGCACTAAGAAATATTTTTTCTAAATTCAAAAAGTAGCGGGAACTAATTCCTCGCGTAAAAAATACTCGTCTGATACATACATACACATACATACCTTCACGCCTGTCTCCCAATGTCAAGTCAGAGACTATGGAACGCCCGGTGCACCGGTCTATTCATACAACATTCGCTTCCTTTACATTCATCAATCTCTTCATGCACTTACGTCGTTTTCGGGTGTTTTGATTTGGCCTTATTCGTTACATCGCGAATCTGATCACCATACGTCCGTATAGGACGTCCCCTATCGACATCTCCGCTCACTCTCGCTCACCATATCTCTTTCGTAACTTCTTTCATCTATCCTTTCTAAATGACCAAACCATCTTAGCATAACCTTTTCGATTTTAGTCACTACATCTCCTTTCAATCCAAACCTTTCTCGGATCTCGCGAATTCGCGTGATCTTATCATGAAACTGGCCAACGGCTCGTTTAATAAAACCACACTCGTGTTTTAAGGCGTTTCATTATGTATCCGTTAAATTAACTACTGTAACCCTCAGGGTTGGCAACGGTGCATTAACTAATCTAAAAAAATGGTGTGAAAAAAAATATAGTTTTTTTTTTTTTCTATCATTTATTTTTTAGTACAATGTAAACTGACTCACAAGTATCGGACCCCCCATATCTCATTACCTCGCCGCAGCCACACGGGTTGCGAACATAAACAAACAATTACCACAGACAATAATACTTCGCAAACATTGCAGAGGGCAGCACTGTTTGCGCGGGGAATAAAGATGGCCGCTCGAGTATCGGGGAGATGTGTGTTTGGCGGGAGAATGTTTGACGAGGATCATTAAGAAGAAAACGTCTTAATTAGGTGATACAGGATGTTTTGACAAAATACTCCAACCTAAATCTTTGTTCAAAAGAAAAAGGCAGTAGGTGTATTTAACTGCCCTTTTGCTTTGTACCGTAGAATCTCCTCGTCTATTCAAGTTTACGACGACTTGTTTGAAATATAATTAGATTTCCATTGCGTTTTTGTCAAGCCTTGTAATCATTACGATAGATCACGTGCGTGATAAGTTTTTTTTTTTGCTGAAACTCAGTTTTTCTTAACATAGACAGTTAAAATTTAAGCCATCTAAAAGAAGAGGGAGGAGAAAAGAAGATTTTTGTAAGTCTGTTAATATCGGGGTTGTAATTCAAAAATATTCCTCCAACCTGAAACTTTTATAATGTATATACTAATATTTAGCAATTCCACGACATGATGATGTAGGTATTTACAGGAATGTTATCGATTAGATCTGTTTTTGCGCAGGATTCTTTCATGGAGGGTGGCTACGCATTGGAGTTCCGTGCGGCGGTCGCTCGCCTGCTCACTCAACATGCGCCAAACGAGAAGGAGGCGCCCCGGACCAATGCTTACAGTGAGTAACAGTACATTAATGCCTAGGCGCGGAAAGTAAAGGATTTCCTGACGAGGTGGTTAGCAGGCCGTGCAGCGAGGCCTGCTAAAATACGAGTCAGGAAATCCTCGTTTTCGCCGAGGCATATATGCTTTTCTCAAACATTGCGAGGAAATGACACAAATACATGATTATAAGTATATTTACATTTCGGATCGATGGGAAACAGAAACGTTTGCAGCGTTTCGTCCTTTTACTTTCTCAACCTCGTATCTTATTGAATAGTTAAATAGAAAAACACTCATGTTTCAAGGTTTATAAAGACTACTTTCCTATCAAAATTACTGATGTGCCAAAGGAAACTTTCCAAAATTGCGGAAAATTTCATGTAGGAAAATTTCGGAAACTTCTCACAATTTTGTATGGGGATTGAAACGTTCCGTTTCTTAAATGTCAATTTTCTTATATTTCTTG
The DNA here is from genome assembly GCA_927399475.2 of Acleris emargana. Lineage (NCBI taxonomy): Eukaryota > Metazoa > Arthropoda > Insecta > Lepidoptera > Tortricidae > Acleris > Acleris emargana. The sequence goes on from OV656858.1 coordinate 7,435,681, forward strand.
TGAAAGTTTCCGGAAATTTCCTGCAATTTTTCCAACTTTTTGGAAACTTTCCGCAACTTGCACATCAGTAATCAAAATATATAAATATTCGATCAGATAAGAGGTTGACTAAGTAAAGGGATAGTTTGTATCTTGGCTAGACCTGCTGGTTTGTATCACTACGCTCTGTATTCAATAATTTGTGTGTTTTTTTTCGTAGCCCAAAACCACGTGAGGTTGGACGAGTCCCTGTCAGAAACCATGGTTCTGGACCTCGTCATCCTCATCGGGTACATGGTGGTGAACAACCCGCAGCTCCAGGTTAGTTCGAGTGGTTTTACTGAAAGAAGACAATATCTCACTAATATTATAAATGAGAAAGTTTAGATGTTTGTTTCTCAATCACGCTTTCAACCACTGAACGGATCGGCGGCTAGGTCCTGGAATAGATAATGGTATCCCGAAAAATTGGACAGTTCCCGGACGAAGGGAGCAGCGATAAACGACTTCTACGCGGACGAAGTCGCGGGCAGAAACTAGTATTTCATAAACCTGTCAATGGCAGGTGACAGGTGCGGTATATACATTGCAAAGTTTACCAATCCATCAAGATTAGTAGGATTCTTATAAGCTGCGCCTTTTACGCTGTCACTTGTCGTTGTCAGAACGGTGAAAAGTGTTTAAATCCCACCTATTCCATAATTTTATCGACTTTAAAAATACCATTTTGATATTATGAGTTAACATAGAACTTTATTAAGATAGGTGTACTGCCTTTTTGCCGAATTATGTTTCGTCAAATTTCATTTAGCAATCAACTTTGCGCCCAAGTTTTATTTGGCAAATCAATCCTTGGCATAATTTTACATCGTAATTTTTTTATTTCGCTACATTTTTATATTGCAATATTTTATTACGTAAAATTTTATGTGGTAAATAAATAAATAAATAAATATCATGGGACAATGTCACACCAATTGATCTAATCCCAAACTAAGCTCTAGGCTTGTACTATGGGTACTAGACAACGATATAAATACTTATATAGAGAAATATATACTTAAATAAATAGAAAACATCCATGACTCAGAAACAAATATTTGCACTCATCACACAAATATCTGCCCTTACCGGGATTTGAACCCAGGACCGCTAGCTTCGTAGGCAGGGTCACTACCAACTAGGCCAGCGCGTCGTCGAATAATTGTGTAGCAAATGATTTGCTAAGGCAAATAACATATTGTCAAATTTGATGAGGTAAATAATTGTGTTGTCTGAAACAAATATAAATTGGATTAAAAACGAAACTGCTCCCAGAGATAGGTAGGTTAGGGTATTTTTTTTATGACCCTAAAAATGAAACTGCTCCCAGAGATAGGTAGGTTAGGGTTATTTTTTTTATGAACCCAAGAACGAAACTGCTCTCAGAATTTTTATGCCAATCAATACATTTGACGAAAACATAATTGACATCTTAAAAGAATCCCAGGTAATAATTTGTCTAACAATAATTTATCAAATCATTCGTTGGGAAATGATATCAGTGCGAAACGTTGAATTGGGAAATGAAAATTTGACCAAATGAAAATATGGGATACGTAGTTTGGGGAGTTAAGAATTTGCTGCTAAATAATTTTCGGCGAAACAAGGGTAAACCATTAAGATACTACACTTAAAAGTTAAAACTAAACTTATTTAAGTTAAAATTAAACTAAGCTACTCAAATATTAAAGATGTAAATAATAATCACCACTATAAAAAGAACACCCCCTCTAGCAGGACCCCTCGCGGCATGGTCCCTATGACACTGGCTGCATTACCTCTCTGGATAGCTAGCCGCTTTGGGAGAGGTAAGCACCAGCTCTAGGATCTCCGGAGGTGTCTATGAGCCGGGATATTTTGATATATATTATATCGAATTTAATTTTATCGAGCGCTGTTTTCTGCGTAATCCATTATGTTTTCAGGATATCTTCAACATTAATTTTATAGGGTAGGTTAGGTTAGACTTGGCACTACCAAAAAAAAAACTTATGGCGAGAAATGCCTTTCGGTTAAATGAAAATTCTGCGTAATGTAATTTTTGTTGCATGGTGTTTCGATAAAAAAAATCCCCGTATGGTTGCCGAGGTAGAATAGTGCCACTCCATGTCTTCCCGCGACTAAGGGAATAAGGGCTTGTAGTACTGTTAGGCAATGGGCTTGCTACCTGTCACTAATACGCTGTTAAACACCTTAGCCTAATTATGCAAAATGTGGTTACAGAATTATGAACAAGGTTTTAGAGTTCCTGGTAATTCTGTAGCTCTGCCTAACCCACTTCGGGAATGAAGGCGTGAGTTATGTATTTTGTACTACCAACGAGCCGAGCGGCGTCATCAAACATTATTATTCAAGGAGCGTCCGATGGTGACCGTTTGCAGTTCCCATGCGGGCGACACCTGTGCCCCACGTGCATAAAACATTCCCTTTTCTATTAGCATTCCAGTAACCGCTATAGATTCTTAATTGAAAATTAACATTCACATGTAATTAACAAAAGTCCCGTTCGAATCATAAATTTGTTGATAGCGGCCATTTTGATTGGCTCCCTTATCTTGTTATACATTCTTAATTAACGAGGACTTTTAATAAATTAATAAAATATGCCCTGTTCAAGCGGTTTTTTGGTGGTTGAATTTATTAGTTTTTGTGAAAGTTTCTAATGGTGTTAGTTTCGAGTTAGCAGTTGATTGCTAATGCTCTAGTTAGTTAATTTTATATACCAATGCACTTGTTATATTCGCTCCTGAGGCGAAGCTTTTAGTGACCGCAGCTAAGGTAACCAATACATTTTATGACTTATACTTTTAGAAAAGTCTTAAGTCATCATTTTCTACGAATTTATGAAAGTTGCAGTCTTAATTAATAAAATCTTTTAGTTGGAAATATTTTGGCAAGTAAAATAATATTACGATTATATCAAACGACGAGACAAAGATATGAAATGATTTTAAATACTATTTTCCTTAAGTTTATGGGGTACGATACGGTATGAATTGGAGCATCATGCCACCAATTTTTGTTCAGCTAGGTAATTACATATTTTTCACACCACATGCTCGAAATGATATATCATGCAAACCTCACGTAAAGTAAGTCATTATAACCCGCTGGTGAATACTGAGATTGAATTCGTATGAGAAATCGTTCCATAGATACGTACAGCAAAAATAACGTATTTGAAAATCGAACTGGTCACTGCAAGCCATATACCAAATTTAAAAAACTTTTATAGTAAGTAGCCTTGGTTTTAACTGTCTCGCAAAAGGTGAGAAAAGAAGAGTATTCTCCTTTGGGATAGAGCTGTTTTCGTCTTGGGCGAGCTTGAATCCCTTACTGCACTTGAATTACCTCTCTTCGGTCAGGTATTAACTCGTAACACCCTCGCTACACTCTGGAGTTAAATCTGGAGTCCCTCATTTGCTCAGGATTCAATATCGCGCCTGTGACATAAAACAGTGCTTTATCCCCTCGGTGTATACTCTACTATTTGAGAACTAGGTAAATTTTCAAACATGTCGTCTATAAAGAAACTTTAAGTCTATGAAAGGGCACTTAACTTAACCATGAAAAAATAATAGGTAAGTTTTACTACATTCTTCAGATAAAAAGGCCAAAGCAAATTTGACCTTTCGTTGTTCAAATTATGTTCGAAATTACTTTACAAATTATAAACCAGATGCGTTTTTCTTAGAAGGCCAGTGTAGTTCCCACGGCTCAGGTGTGTCGAGGAAGCCATTACACGCTGTTAATAATGTAGAGAACACAGGTGTAAGGGGGAGGGCAGACACAACTGAAGATGTTGACGGTTATTAGCTATTTGTAAACAAACTAGCTTATACCCGCATCTTTGTTCAGGTAGAACGATAGGGATTGTTTTCTAGAGCCCTTTAGCTTGAACTCGTTACATCGGTATCGAGGTAATGGTTACAATTTAGTTGTGGTAGCACCTCGTGCTGGGTCCGTGCGCATCGCTCACGGGGCACATCGCACGCAGGACTGATGGCCGACGGGGTCAGCAGGTTCTTGAGTGGCGTCCGCGGACCGGGAGACGAGCTGTAGGTAGGGCTCCAACAAGGTGGAGTGACGACCTTGTAAGGATCGCGGGAACGCGGTGGATGCGAAAAGCACAAGACCGGTCTGAGTGGAGAGCCTTGGGGGAGGACTATGTCCAGCAGTGGACGTCTTTCGGCTGAAATGATGATGATGATGAAGGATTACATCTTAGTCCTTAGAGCCGGCAACGCACGTATTAGAATTGCAGTCGTATGATTTTACTCTTGAGAATGAAAATGTGTTGGTTTAAGATTTTCTTGCCATCTAGTCGCCTGTGTGCTAGCTCACCTTCTCCTTGCCATAAAAAAGGGCTCAAATCTAGTCCCTGAATGAATATGTTGTTGCAGGAGACCATTTGCGACGGCTGGTCGGTGGTGAAGATGCTATGCAACCTGCCGGCGAACTGGCTGGTGTCCCGCGAGCACAGCCACGCCCTGCTGCCCACGCTATCGGCGCTGGCGCAGCACCCGCCCGCTGCCGCCGCCATCAGCGCCGAGCTCAGCATGCAGGTGAGACCAGCTGTATATTATCGGCATTGTTAGCGTCACCATCTTCATCTTGATCGTTATTAAAATCCTTAGCTTCTTCGTACTCATTGTCAATATTCACATTTTCGCAATTCGCATTTTCACATCCCTCATCCGCCTCTTCATCGCCATCTCTACCTCCACCTCATCCTCATCATTATTCCTTATCCTTAACATAGTCATTAACATCGGCTTCACCGTGATCTGCGATAGTAGGTAAAGGTAATGTACAGCCAGGTGAGAAAAGTGCACGGTCACTATCAAAAAACTTCATCTTTCTTCTCACTCAGACCGTTTTTATTCTCATCATGATAAACATCCTTATTTTCTCCTTTATTATTATAAACCTCATTGTATTCCTTACCGCGACCTGCTATATTTCTTACCATGATGATCCTCATAATTACTTCCTCGTTTTTATTATCCATCCTCATCCTAATCCTCAGCATCATCTTTACCATCGTCACCAACCTCTACTTCACGTCGGTTGGTTGATGTCAAGATGCTGTGAAACCTGCCTCCGACGGCATATGTCATATATTCTCTAGACCTACCTAACTCTTCAAAAATACGTCGATAAATTCATGTTTTGATGTAAAATGAGAACGCATTCAATTTATGAAGTATAAAAAATAAATAATTATTACTTCCACCGAAAGCTTTTTTTATCTATATATACAACGTGTTACAAAATTCCCCGTAAAAAATATAATAAATTATCAATGCCAAAAATATTGGCAACCCTAGGAAGCTGTCATGTCAGGGAACCGGAGTTAGCATAGATTATTTAACAGAGAGGCCTACCTACCAATTTTAATAATAGTCAAGTTTAATGGTTTTTCTGTTTTTCATCCACAATGGTTCAATACTATGATCTCATTATGCTTAAAGTACTGGCTTCAAAAAACGTCAAGACGGAAAAAAAAACATGTTGTCAATTTCAAATCTTCTTATCGATATTCTACAATTGTTCCGTGTTTTTCCATATTTTTTTCCAAATGACGATGTTTTCTAACTCAGAATATTACGATTTATGATGTTATGCGTAGGCCATGAAGATAGCAATGTAAATCGTGCTCGCGAACTGTATCGGAGGTTGTGCATTGAGCAAGGTGGAGCTCACTTTAAGCCGTTGTCCGTCCGGGTTGGTACCACCATCTTATCCATTAACCTACCGCCAAGCAGCAGTGTTCGCAATGTTGTGTTCCGGTTTGGGGATAAGACAGCCGGTGAAATGACTAGCATAGAGGCATTCCATCTTAGTCCTCAGGGTTGGCAACGCATTTGCAGTCTTGTGAATGAGAATGTTTATGGGTCACAGTTTCCACTTACCATCAGGTGGCTTGTGTGCGAGTTTGCCATCCCATGCCATAAAAAAATGACGTTTATTACGAAAAAGTAAGTGTTAAAGTTTCTTCGTTTAAAATCTTCCAAAACTCGACTTGTAATATGTTTCGCGAATTAGGTAAAAATGTACATAATCGTTCTGCGTAGTTTACTCTTTAATTTTACTGAAATAGGGTTTGCACATCAATTAAAAAAATAATGGTTTTTTTTTTTTTGGCGGTAAGTCATACAGTGATAGTACGGTTCTCAAATATTGTAAATGGACTTGTTATAAGGCACCATTTAACCCCCTTTCGGCTTTACGGGTATTCTTGTAACACCCTGTATAGTTATGAATATAACCAATTAATTTATTGTGCCTCTCCTCGTGTATCTTTAATTTTTAAACAAGTACTGAACGCGAGCAGCTGGTGGCAAGTTCGTAATAGCCTTGTCGCAGGTGGAGCCAATTTGCGCCACTGAATATTTGATGGGGCAGCTAAGTGTTCGCTTGTTTACGAGATCTCGAATTACTTTTGCTAACTGTTACATACGACTACTGATACAAATTGACAACGATGCCTACAAAGCTAGCGGTCTCGGGATCCATTGCCAATGGAAAATATTTGAGTGGCGATTTCCTGAGCCTTTAAGCTTTTTCTATGTTAATGTTTTTTTTAATAGTTATATGATCATGGCTGTCCAGTATTCAACTAAATACCTAGAGCTAACTGAAGGTCACTTTGTGTGATTGGCCCCATATATTTCTGTATTTTTGTCATTTATGTAAAAGTATTAAGAATTATCAAGAAGTTTTAAGGCTTGTTGGTAATTCTCTAGTTCTGCCTACCCCACTCTGGGAATGAAGGGGTGAGTTTATGTATGTATGTATGTATTAAAAAGTCGTGTTAATATGTTATCTACACATCATTTTGTGTATATATTTTTATCCTCCTAACAATATCAGGGGTGTTTTAAGTTCGGACGCACTTCATCAGTTTTTTTTAATTGAGTGGGACCAAGGCCAACGACCATGCGGGTCACCTGGAGGGAAGTAATCACCACCGCTCATAAACACTGACAACTCTAGTGGGGTCATCGGTTTGTTCCGGGCAAATGGGAGCTTTTCCTTTTAGTTTTTTCGGGAATTAATCCAACAGTTTTCTTTTAGACAGATTCTTAGCCATGATTAATGGAAAACGATTGGAAAACAGTTCCCATGTAAAATACATGTTGTGATTTTTCTTTATCTCATTGTCTAGATGCTGCATGAATACATGGAGAGTCCTGAAGCCCAGCGGGTGAAACTGGTAAAAGTGATCAAGCAGGGACGCAACTAAAGCGCTAAGATGGAACACTTCGTCTCAGGAATCTCCTATATACCACAACTTTTTGGTTAAACATTTCGAAGACGTTCTTGGGACTGAGCTGTGGGGTGACTTCAGGACGAATTGTAGGCGTTCTACCAAACAACATGTTACCGTCGTGGCGGAATGATACATAAACAGTCACAAAAATCAACATGGTCCTACTTTCAGTACCCAATCCTTTCTTTAAAAGTATACCCGCGTGTTGCGGACCAAGTTTAGTTATGGCCGGTAAAATTATAATATTTAATGGTAAAAATGTTGAACTGTATGACCCTAATACGTCACTTCTTTACAAAATTATCTGTCTGTCATGATATGTATGAAAGCAGCGGTTGCATGAGTAAACATTGTAGTAGCACTGCATTGTTTTATTAAGGAGTGTTTTAATCCATTTAATAATGGTGATTTTCGTTGAGCCAAATAATAATTGGATTCTTGGGCATAGTTTAGGTAAACCTTAATGCAGGTCATCAGACAACCAGGTTATAATTTGTATTAATATATTTTTCAACAAAATTAATTTGTACTTTTTTTGTTTTGTGAAACATTCACTGTTTGATACGCAAAAATAATCAGGTCGATTATAGCACTGACCCAAAACTTAACATAATTATGTGTGCTAAGTAGAGTTTTAACGTCTATCTAAATTATTCTTTCAAAATGTTGGTAATGGCTTGACTAAAGTCAAGTGTACCCAATTATTGTGGCCAAATATTCTGTATAATGTATTGTAAAAGCCAGAAAACTTTGTTCACTCCAAATAACTTCGAATTTATTAGATTCAGAATATGATTGTCATTTTCGTATCTTCGTATTGCATGTACTGTCAGTAGTAGTATTGTGTATTTTGGTGTCAATAAATAAAGGCAATTAATTTTAATAGTCAGTGTGTAGTTAAACCTGAGTAACGTTAGATTAGCGGAGTAGATTTCTAATTCGCAAGAACTGATTTGAAAAGCATATTGCAAAGTACTTAGAAATGTGGTTGGCACAAACTATAATGTTTCTGAGCACAAAAAGGCAAACGTATACGTCATCTTTATTCTAGCTATAATAGGTCCCCTTGATTGCTTACTCAACTGTTTACAACTTCGTAAGTTGCCAATCTGCTGACAGTGAGCTTAAATTAAACACGAACTGTAATTGAAACTTTGATTCATTCAGTATAAGTTTAAGTACAATATTTAAGGACTATGAACAACAGAGACATATATAACAAACTCTGTTGTTCAGGTAGTATGATTCGCAGGTGTTTTTTAGGCGGTCGTTATATTTCGCCCCTGCCATACATAACCTTATTGTCTCGTTCCTTATTGTGAAGACGCTTTATCAGAAGAGTTGTTTCACTCGCACAATTTCTATGCTAACATATCGTATAGTTTAGGAACATTCAATCTCAGTAGCCACATTATAGTTGCTATTTTGTTAATTATTCGCAGTTTATTGGTTTATTGGCACCTCTATTATACGCTTATGTTTAAATGTGTAGTGTTAGTAATAGTATACTGTAAAATTTCTGTTGTATTACCATCTCTTAGATGTGAAGAATGGAAGTTAGATTTTTCTATATCATTAACAACAACTATTTTTATAGAAACAGTAATGTTCATATGCATGTCGTTAAATTATTACCAAATCAAGTGAGTTGACATTATTCAACACACATACCTAATTCTACCTATTCTAAAGGCATTAGTTATCGTCTCAATTTGTAATAAACAATTCACAAACACTAGTACAGTTTTTGAACACTATACTTACGTATTTTTCTATGAAAATAGGCTACTTATACTAAAAAATATATGTTGACTTGTAATCGTGTGTCTGTTTATAACTATACTTAAATTATACTACACATTATTTAGGTAGGTCTTGGATTTAAATTTCACGATTGTAATACCACCATAACTGCTAGTCCAAGTTTTTTTCTTTTCTTATTTTACTTACAAATTTAATGTAGTTACTTTAAAAGTAACTAAACATCGTTGGATGAAATGTCCTTACTTTGAAATCTAAAGTAACTTTAAAAAAAGGACTGACCCATTTTTATATGAGGGGGTAAACTTAAATAGTTTAGGTGCCTAAAAATTTAGTCGGTAACGCATTTTATATACGTTATCGACTACAGCTTTTGATTGTATCGAAAGACTTAACCAATGTCTATTGACATGAGGAGTGCCTAGGAGAGTGCCTTGAGGTACTCCAGTGTTTTTTAATGAACGGCGAGCAATATAAGCGTAACGTAAGAATTTAAAATAATGAGAACGCTGTGATAAAACGCGCTGCGTAAGAATGAATTTGAAAGCAAAAACGTTTTTAACTCAAAATTAACAAAATTCGTGGTTTTCACGCAATCGGAGGCTTAAGCCGGTCCAAGATGAAAAATATTTTTTTAAATTTTTTCCACTTTTTTAAATTATTAGGTATTTAATTTTGTGATAAATTTATATTACGACTAAAACTGTGATTACTTACATTATTATTTTTATTAATTATACTTCTTACTTAATATAGTAATGTCATGATTTAAATGTTTTTTGTTATAGTTGTTAGTGTCACGTGTACTAGTGATTCAATGTATTTATCTGTGATTTCTTTTGATTAGCGATAGTAACTTCTCCGAGTGTAACTGTAACTTTGTGTATTTTTGTGTAAGTAGCAAATAAATAACTGTGTCAAAAAGTTGTATTATTACTTAAAGTATCCTTTATCCTACAGTGTAAAAGTATGGCTAAATAAGATAAGATCCGAGATTATTCTAGTGATCCTGTAGTAACCTGCCTATAGTGACGAACGGTCATGGGTTAAAATCCCGCAAATTACAACCTCTGTGTGAACTACAGGGGTCGGAATAAGTAGTGCTTGTCAACCTTAACTTGACGCAATATGTTCATTCATGCGTCAGTAAGTCAGTTACGAAAATTTTGAAACTTACTGATATTGTTAGTAGCGATATTAAATGCAATAAAGGCTTGTAGTATTTTAGGCGATGTGGTTGCAGGTATCCCTTTGGAACGCATAATTTAATGCAGGCTTGCCACCTGTCACTAATAGACACTGGTATGCATCTTAGCCTGTTTGTACAAAATGGGGTTACAGAATTAACAACAAGTTTTTAGAGTTCTTGGTAATTCTGTAGCTCTTCCTACCCCACTCTGGGAATGGAGTTGGAGGCGTGAAGGTATGTATGAATGTATGGTATTGTTTGATATAAATACGAATATTATTTTTACACCATAGCTAATAGTTTTCTAGTAGGTATGTTAAGTACTAGAATGTAAAACACTAGCAAACAATAAAAATATAAAACAGTTATAAACACACACTTAAAAAACTTAACAAAGGCCAATTGTGAATTTGTGTGGCAACACCAGAACAACAACTGTTTCCTGTGACAGCCAGTTTCATTTCAAGGTACATAATATATATTACAATAATTAGTGTACCAACCGCTGATGTGAACATAACACGAAACAAAACAATCTCCATAAAACCCTTCGGATGCTAAAACAACTAAAAGGTTTTAGTTGTCTATTTCCAGAGTTCATTGAAGCCGCGTGAATGAAACGGTTATAGTTACGGCTGCTATTTACGCGCGGGCCTTAAGTGCTCGCGAGTTATGGCGCGCGTGTTGCTCTTCTGTGATGCATCCGAATTAGGACTGGGGTGGACAATGCATCAGACCACATTATTAACAGTGGATGGTTAGTAACATAAAGGTAATGTCATTCTTCGGGCCACTTGCACGAAGTTCTAGTCTTCGTTTTAAATTAAATTTTAAGATTAACGTTTAAAAATATTTTGTCAAAAGTTAACTGCAGGTAATTATTAATGAACACTTAGGTTCATACGATTTTCCTTTTAGCCGCAAGTGGTCCTAAGAACATTAAGGTAGTTTAACTCTAATCTGTAGGTTTAAGGTTGATGGCACGAATGGATTAAACGGGTTAAGTGTGTATCGTCATTGGCTTATGACATGAAATTAATGGTGAAAGGACCTTGTTTGGGTCCGTCCGGATCCCTGCCAGGGTCTATGTCTGTCACAATTGTCGCAAGTGAAGTTATTTTATTTCAGGATTTATATAAACCTAACCTAATCTACACATCACCATAATTCCCTTGAACCTGCTGCTAAACAGCAGTGTTCGCATTAGTGACTAACATAGAGGCCTTTCATCTAAGTCTTGAAATTATGATCGTAAGATTGCAATCTTGAGATAACGAAATATTCATGAATATTCATCCGTAGTCGTCTGGGTGTCTTCCAAGTTTTAGCCCATGTCGAATATAGGAAGTGGTTCAAATTAAATTACTGGATTTGAACTGAAAAAAGTAAACAAAAACGTGTATATAAAAGCTTATAACAGAACCGCAGAAATTAAACAGCACTCACAAACTAATAGGTAACATTTGTTCAAGACGCAGTTAGCCTTGTTACCTTTCCTACGAAGCTAGCGGCTCCGGGTCCGATTCCCGGCCAGGGAAAATGTTTGTGTGATGAGCGCAAGTATATGTTTCTGAGTGGGGTGCTCTCTATGTATACAAGTATTTACTTCTCTATATAATTATCTCTATATAATGCCGTGTGGTTGCCGGCTTAGAATTGTGCCACTCCATGTCTTCCCGTGGAAGTCGTAAGAGGCGACTAAGGGAATAAAGGCTTGTTAGGCGATGGGCTTGCTACCTGTCACTAATATACACTGTTAAACGTCTTAGCCTAATTGTGAAAATTGTGGTTACAGAGTTATCAACAAGTTTTTGGAGTTGTTGGTAATTCTGTAGCTCTGCCTACCCCACTCTGGGAATGTGGGAATGAAGGCGTGAAGGTGTATGTATGTATATAATTATCAATCAAGGTCAATTTGTCCCAGTAGTCTTGATACTAAACGTTGATATTACTTCAAAGTGCTACGATATAAAAGTGGTTTTATAAAAAAAAAACGTGCAGAAGTATCCTTTAAACTTAAGATATGATTTGGAAGAAATATTTTTTCGCCGCCATTACGGCGTTATGCACACACGATTGGTCCCCAATGGGATGGAGATCTCGAGGCGTCGGCATGGAAAATCATTTCCGTTGGAGTCGAAATGAAAAATTGCGTTTTTTCCTTTAAGTGCAATTTGAGGATGTCACAATGGATAAACGTTAAAAGATATTGGGAAAGATTTGGTAAGAGTATTTTATTTCTTTTTTTTTAGTTGATGCCGTCTGTTACATTATTTTCCTACTCCTGTACTTTTATCTGTCATTTATATAGTCACGAACACTAATATAAGAATATAGATAATATGTCCGCAGAACATTCCGTAGAAAAGTCTATCTAGTCTATTCCCCTTAACAGCACTTGTGCTTTTTTGAGCCAAAACGATATGCCTAGCTGCCAAAGCTTACACCTAGGTTAATTTGACCAATCAAAATACTTCACCAAATTAAACCACCAATCACAATACACATTGACTGTCAATCGGAACGTTAGGTTATTTTTGGTATGTCAACTCTTTTACTAATTTAACTCTTTAAAAAAAACATTTTATTTGGTATCAACCAACCAGAACGCAGCTATATTAAAATCGACCAATCAGGTAAAAGAATTCATTTCTCAAATCATTAGGTGTTGTTTAGTCCCTATTTCACAAGTTAAATCGATTGTGCAACTTTAAAAAAAAAATGAAACCTGGCAAGTGCACATCAATTTAAAAACAAAGTTAACCATAGACACATATTTTGTTGTTTTCGAATTTTTCTCGCTCGTTTGTTGTTCTGTGCTTCGTTCGTTCGTATTCTAACCTAGGTATATTAATTTAATTTTGCATTTTATTTGAAACCTAGTTGTAGAAAAAGTATTGTATGCAACGGTGTATAACTAAGTCAAAAAATACTCGTGGCGTCTTGCTTTACGATGTTCGCCTGCGGCTCACATCGTAACCACACCACTCGTCTTTTTTGACCTCTCTTATACAACTGTTGCATAAACTACTATTTCATAATATCTACAACATATTCAAAAACCGTTAAAATCTGACTAGGTTTAAGGGTAAAGAAACGTTAAGTATCACATTTTGTATAGATTTTTTAGATTTACCATCCTTTTAATTGATAAAAAGTACAAGAAACCTAGTTTAATGAAATAAAATATAATAATAATTCGAATCAGTTATGAAGCTGTGCCCATGGGAAAACTCTCGAGTCGTGACTAGCGCCACTGTTCGCGTATTCTCTATTTATAGCCGATATCTGTTTAGATAGATAGAGGGCGAAAGGCGAGCTCTAAAAAATACTACGTCAATCCAGCGCTAATGGAGGACAGGGGAGCGATGGAGACGTTTGGTATTAGTTTTATTAACGCCCATCTACGAGTATAAGCAGACGTGAAATTATATAAGTTATATAACCTATACTTGACCAATATGAAGAAAAAAATGTTACAGTATTAACGTTCAGGAATAGTATTATAGTAGGAACAGCTAGGTATCTACAAAAGCTAAGTAGTTAAGTAGTAACAATAGGGGTGAACCATCCTGTTGATTTTATTTTGAAATTAGATCACTTGATTCGTTACTAACGTGCAATTCAATAGCTCCTCCGAGCTATAAAATATTTTTACTTTTGTTTTCACTTTTAATATAAATCTAAATTAATTTGTAGGAATTGGCATTCTGAATCTATCTCCAGCATTCGATTTTATTATAATCTGCAAGTACTGCTGACTATAAATAATGTTTTATTACCTGCATCTGTTTGCGTAAAGTTCACCGGGCGTCTCTACGGACGCCGCAGTGCCTTCAAACCGCTGGTGTGACGCGGCCTTGTATAACATGAACTACTACTGCATGCGGGACGGAACCACGGCACATCCAGTGTCTCATTTTTTTTCTGTTGGAAACACCATTTACGGTGCTACCCTGTAACTGTAACACCTTGTGCAGGGTTCGACTAGATGCTACCACTAGGTTATACCGCTACCTTGCCGTCATGCAGCATTGTTCCGGTGTAGGTAGAAGACAACCCGTGAAATGACTATCATAGAGGCGTCAATCTTAGGGCCGTATTAATAAACTAATCCAGAGCGAGATGCCCGTCACAAGATACGTCAAAGTAAAACGTTAAGCCATGTAAAACTGTCAATTTTGACGCATCTTGAGACTGGCATTAAAGTCGAGATCAGTTTATTAATACGGGCCTTAGTCCTGATATGCATATTTCAATCGGGTTCAGAGCTTACTAACAAGTGGCTCGCGGGAACTTGTTTACATTTTCCATACTACATAAACATAACAGTCAATAGATTTTTCCGCTCCGTGTGACGTTGCCTAGAGGAGATATTTTTTTAATGGCATGGTGAAGCCAAATTATGGCACAGGCCACCTAAGGGACTACCGAGGCTGCTGCGTTTCTCGCATTCAGCTGTTTCTGCGCATGTTGCGGTGCTTCTTCTCAACAGGGGTCTACTCTTGGGCAGCGCTGGTTGACTCGGACGTCTGAAAATGCCTATAGACCTACTTACGTATAGTATGAATCTTCCCAGGTGAATTTTTCGCTTCGAGTCCTAATCTTTCAAACAAAGTACATTGTCTCTATTATCCCCAATCCGCTAGCTACCGACTTAGCACGTGCCACTACAACATTCATATTGAAAAACAAACGATACCGTCATAGCATTAAGGTTAAAATTTAATGTCACTGATATTCTAGATATTACGTTTTGGTAGTGTAGGTCGATAGACGGCCCCGAGGCAATACGGCACTCTTGTCTATCGTCCTACACTACCAAAACGTAATATCTTCGACGATTTTGACTTCAAGTTTTATCTCAAGATTTTATTAAGTAAATTGTTGGTTCCCTCTCGCGCGCGCCTTCCGAGGTATCCCGTCCTAAAAGCTTTCCGCCACAGACGTGCATATTACGTGCATCGGTTTATTTTTACCGCCACGACCTCTGTCGGTCGGCGAGACTAACAAATAGGTTGTACAGTAATCGATGTACAAGTCATCATCATACATCCTGAAATAAATTTTCGTCAAGCCATCTGACTTGATTGTTTTACTAGTATGATACTGTCCGAAGAGGAGGGTAATTTTTTTAACAAAAAGGGGGTTGTTATGAGTTAAACGTGTGTCTATCTGTGGCACTGCAGCTCCCATACAAAGTTGGACATGGACGCGGTTCTTTAAAACGAAGTTAGTTTTATCAAGATGTGTCCTAGCTAGATTTCATGACTATCGTTTGTGCCGTTAAGGAGATATCAGCTCGCAAAGAAGAGATTTTTTTAATAGTTATTTAATATTTTATGTTATAGACTTTATGTTAGAGAGACCTAGTTTTGTACAACTCAACTACCTACTTTAATTTAAGGAACCTATTTTGTACAGTCAGCGTCAAAAGTAACTGATCACTTAAATACCTTGTCATTTTACTGTCACATAAGCAATGTCAAACAAGATTGTCTAATGTGTTAATGCGATAAAGTACAAAAGTAGCTTAAAGTGACCAGTTACTTTTGACGCTGACTGTATGTATGTCTGATTTTTTATGCCCGTCTTTAAAGTTTGGGTTATCTTTGGTTTGGGGTCTTTATCAGGCATGCTATGGGCTATATTTTTTACTATCTCACATATTATTTCAAAATTATATCAAAATGCCGAAACGTGTGATCAGTACCAAACAGTGCCAATTTCCTTGAAAGTGCCAGGAAACTGCAATCTAAGCTCTCTCTCCAAATATACCCACAATTTTAAGGGTTCCGTACCCAAAGGGTATAAATGGGACCCTATTACTAAGACTCCGTTGTCCGTTTGTCCGTCTGTACGTTGGTCTGTCTGTCACCAGGCTGTATCTCTATTGCCACTATAACAACAAATACTAAAAACAGAATAAAAAAAAATATTTAAGGGGGCTCCCATACAAAAAACGTGTATTTTTATAGATTGTGGTACGGAACCCTTCGTGCGCGAGTCCGACTCGCACTTGGCCGTTATTTTATTAAATTAAAAGTTCGAAGTGACCCGAGCGGTCTCACAGGTATAATTATACTTGGAAACAATAGTGCATTATATCACTGAGACCAGGAACTGCAAGTGCAAGATGCTGTTGTGTAAGTCAACGAGGCGTGGCGACAAGAGATTATGTGAATTAGTTGAACATGAGGACGTATACACCATCAGTAAGTATGTAAATTCTTTGTTATCCATCAAGGAGTTAAATAATTAATAACAGAAATTTACAAGAAACTCTTTGTACAAAGACGACCAGCTAACCTTTGATTAGAAGATAAAATACTTATTTACCAATTTCACCAAACGATGTTAATTTATGTTCATCGACTGTTAGTTCATACATTTTTACAGCTGTTAACACTACTCATCTGTGAAGTTCTTGGTGAAAATTGACATTACCTTACAAACCACCATGGAGTAATTTTACAGAACGTTAATTAGGATATAAAGGAACTTGAGTTAAAATGTTTTTTTGAATGGCTGTGAAATAGTTATTTGTTCAACACACTGAAAAAAAGGATCAACCAAACTAGATTTGTTAGTTGAAAGTGTCGTTGTAGGGAAGTAAACTTTAGTTAAATATAAACAATCAGTTTAGTAATCGGTCCAAAACTAGATTTGTAGATTTATATTTGGTATGTAGTAACATAAGTTTTTGTTATTGTTAACTGATTTTACGTAAACTAATTAGCGAGGTTGCAGCAACAAAACCAATTTCTGCACACATCTAAACTTTGTGCTTAATATCAATCAACGTGTTTGATTAATTTTAACGAATTCGTAAAGTAAAGAGTAATTAATCAAAACATATCAACAAAGTACAAAACTTTTGTTAAATATTTAATAACCAGTTTTTTTCATAACAACTCATTGATTTCGTCTATTAAAAACAACTGTTTTGTTCCTAATTGGCCACAAGTTGAGCAAAAAAGAACTATCAACCAAAGTAGTTTTGTTAGTTGAAAGTTTCGTTGTAGGGAAGTAAACTTTAGTTAAATATAAACAATCAGTTTAGTAATCGGTCCAAAACTAGTTTTGTAGCTTTTTATTTGGTATGTAGTAACTTAAGCTTTTGTTATTTTTGTTAGGTAGTTGAAAATTTCGATGTAGGGAAGTAAACTTTAGTTAAATATAAACGATCAGTATAGAATCGGTCCAAAACTAGTTTTGTAGATTTATATTTGGTATGTAGTAACATAAGTTTTTGTTATTGTTAACTGATTTTACGTAAACTAATTAGCGAGGTTGCAGCAACAAAACCAATTTCTACACACATCTAAACTTTGTGCTTAATATCAATCAACGTGTTTGATTAATTTTAACGAATTCGTAAAGTAAATAGTAATTAATCAACACATATCAACAAAGTACAAAACTTTTGTTAAATGTTTAATAATCAGTTTTTTTCATAACAACTCATTGATTTCGTCTATTAATAACAACAGTTTTGTTCAGAATTGGCCACTAGTTAAGAAAAAAAGGACTATGCCGACAGTTTTGCAAATTTAACTAAACTTTCTTTATACGTAACGTAATGACTTTCAAAGTAATAAGCAATTATTTATTGCTACCAACGAAACAGATTGGTTATGCGTAACCCAGCCGGCGGGGGGGAGGGAGACCGCGGGCGGCGTGTGGCAAAGCAAGCAAGTTCATTCCTGTGAGTGAGCTGCTTTTATTCGTGTGTGTGGCGGGCAACTATAAACGGCTTGTCATTTTCTTTGAATTTATGGTGTTCGTGAAAAAAAAAGTTCGCCAACGTGGTCAGATTTTTAATAATATGAGTGACTACGACCAGGCGTCGGCGGCGGAGCCGGTCGAAGTCAACTCCAGCGATTCAAGGGACCTGGAGGATTATCTAAACTCTTGGGGTCTTGGCATGTACATTGACAAATTTAAAGGTATGTAATTATATACGTTACAAATCAATCGAGGTGACTAATCGTTTGCGAAGTAAGAAATATATACTTATGTACTACTTATCTACTTAATTTTTCTAATTCCAGAACAGTGTGTGGACATAGACACGTTGCAAATTTTGTCTGCAGAAGATTTAAAAGAGTTGGTGCCAGTAATTGGTCACAGAGCTAAGCTAACTAGTCAAATTGCTATGCTAAAAGACATAATAACAGACGCATTTTCTGACAAAAGTAGGTACAGTAAGTACCTGCCTACTTTATTTAAGTACTCTAATTACCTACCATCTATCTAGCTTCTATTAACCGCTGGATCACATGTTATCCATGCACTTAACAATATATTTTCTATTGTGCATTTATTCCGGGGCTATAGACAAAGGATACCTAACCTAGTTTTATTCTACTTCTATTTTGACTGATATATCTATCTACCCGTGGCGATATACCTTCCACGTACTTTGCTAACGATAATGCGGTTTTTTCAGGCAGAAGTCCAAACATACCAAACAAACAAAATATATTTAGTGCTACGATGAACAAGTAGGTGAATAAAACCGGAGCTTACACAGAGTACCTCATATTAGGTACCTACCTACCTACCTATTTAACTTTAGATGGTATACTATTAGTGTGATGTTTTGATTTGTTTTAAAGCAGAATAAATCATTCGTTCATATTTTGTCATGTTCCGTATTATTTCTTTTACACCCTGTATACTTATCTAAGCAGTATAATACAGGATGTAAATGGCATGACAAAAACTGTACAGACGTGATTAGGCCATGCAACTCAACAACTATCCCTAAGGAAAGTATGACCGGAAACAGTGTTTAAGTTTCATACGTGCCATTTTGTGTGGGAGGGTCAAAAATGTTCACTTGTTTCCAGTCATATCTTCCTTGGGGAAAGTTGTTCGGTTTTATGTCCTAATCGCATCTATTAAGTTTTTGCCAAGCCGTCCCTATAACACCCTCTATATTTGTTACTAATTAATTAACTGAGATTGGCTACTAATAACAAAACGGTTTTGTTATATACTAACAAACCAAACCTGTAGCCTGGAAGCAGACGGTAAAGTAAAACTGAATAAACAGTTTGGATACCAGCAAGCAAACAGTACAGACATCGGCAGCGAAACTTTTTGATTATTTAACGCAAAACCCTTTGTCGACTTTTTTACAAACAGGATTGTTATTTATAAACAACTAGTTTGACTAAAGAAAGTCAAATTGTTAAGTTAATGTAACGAAAAAAGTTAGGCTGCAGGTTACACAACACAGTTAACTATTAATAACAAAACGGTTTTGCTATATACTAACAAACCGAACCTGTAGTCTGGAAGCAGACGGTAAAGTAAAACTGAATAAACAGTTTGGTTGCCAAGAAGCAAACAGTACAGACATCGGTAGCGAAACGTTTTGATTTATTTAAAGCAAAACCCTTTGTCTACTTTTTTATGAACAGGATTGTTATTTTAAACAACTAGTTTGACTAGAGAAAGTCAAATTGTTAAGTTAATGTAACGAAAAAAGCTAGGCTGCAGGTTACACAACACAGTTAAATGAACCTGATTTTGTTACTGATAACCAGTAGTTCGCAAGTCCCTAGATTACGGCCTACTGGTAGCCAAATTTTGGTTACTGTTATCCAATTATTTTTTTCAGTGAAGAGAGCAAAGTTGGTTTTTGCTGCGAGTGATGATTCAAAGATACGAGACGTAAAAAACTTTGGTCTCGTGTGAGACATACAACTTTTCACCTCAGCAGCGAGAACAACACAGCGTGAAGCTGGTAGGGCCAACGCAGGTCTTCCGTTGTGACCATTTGGTGAATACACGACTAAATAACGACACGATCGCATATGCATCAATCACAAGCAATTTTGCAAAATACTAATAAAATAAAAAGTGGAAAAAATAAACATGAAACAGATAAAACCTGTCACTCAACTTGATAATGCCGTAGTGCAAATACAACTTTATACAGCTTTATGTAGTCTGTGGCTTTAAAAAAAACCTAACTAGGCCTTGTCTATGGCTATTGGCTACAATAATCCCGCTATTTTTGAAATGCGTTCTGAAACTGCCCCCGCGGTTTATGTCAACAAAATTATGTAGATACATGATAAACTTCTTATTTTTCATTAATTTTGTCTTCAAAACATTAAATAAAAAAAAAAATGTATAAAATAGTTATAATAAACACATTTCAAACTTTAACAGATAGTTTTATTTGCAATTTTACGGTTATGTGTGCATCCGAACGTGCGTTTCTTTTTGGGCCTACTATGTGTGGAATTTGAAAATCGAACTTCGAATCAAGTTGTTTCTATCTCTCGCTTTTTTCCTATCGAAGTGAAAGTGACAGAACAAAGTGAAGTTCAATTTTTTCGAATGTTGTGAGTAGCCCCAGCACAGCTCACGGCATTTAAAAAAAATAATTAAAAAGCTACTTTGCCTCTCGCTCGCAGCAAAATTGAATTTTGCTCACTGTTTTTAAGCAGCAAAACCTGCTTGTTTGAGCTGCTGAGGTGAAATAGTTATTTGTTCAACAAGAGAGCAAAGTTGGTTTTTGCTGCGAGTGATGATTTTGAATCCCGAGTAAGCGAAGGATTCTATTATTGAATCACGAGCGTAGCGAGTGATTCTAGGTTAGAATCCTGAGCGTAGCGAGGGATTCAAAGATACGAGACGTAAAAAATTTTGGTCTCGTGTGAGACATACAACTTTTCACCTCAGCAGCGAGAACAACACAGCGTGAAGCTGGTAGGGCCAACGCAGGTCTTCCGTTGTGACCATTTGGTGAATACACGACTAAATAACGACACGATCGCATATGCATTAATCACAAGCATTTTTGCAAAATACTAATAAAATAAAAAGTGGAAAAAATAAACATGAAACACATAAAACCTGTCACTCAACTTGATAATGCCGTAGTGCAAACACAACTTTATACAGCTTTATGTAGTCTGTGGCTTTAAAAAAAACCTAACTAGGCCTTGTCTATGGCTATTGGCTACAATAATCCCGCTATTTTTGAAATGCGTTCTGAAACTGCCCCCGCGGTTTATGTCAACAAAATTATGTAGATACATGATAAACTTCTTATTTTTCATTAATTTTGTCTTCAAAACATTAAATAAAAAAAATGATTGTACCTACTGTATAAAATAGTTATAAAGTTATAATAAACACATTTCAAACTTTAACAAATAGTTTTATTTGCAATTTTACGGTTATGTGTGCATCCGAACGTGCGTTTCTTTTTGCGCCTACTATGTGTGGAATTTGAAAATCGAACTTCGAATCAAGTTGTTTCTATCTCTCGCTTTTTTCCTATCGAAGTGAAAGTGACAGAACTAAGTGAAGTTCTATTTTTTCGAATGTTGTGAGTAGCCCCAGCACTGCTCACGGCATTTAAAAAAAATAATTAAAAAGCTACTTTGCCTCTCGCTCGCAGCAAAATTGAATTTTGCTCACTGTTTTTAAGCAGCAAAACCTGCTTGTTTGAGCTGCTGAGGTGAAATAGTTATTTGTTCAACAAGAGAGCAAAGTTGGTTTTTGCTGCGAGTGATGATTTTGAATCCCGAGTAAGCGAAGGATTCTATTATTGAATCACGAGCGTAGCGAGTGATTCTAGGTTAGAATCCTGAGCGTAGCGAGGGATTCAAAGATACGAGACGTAAAAAACTTTGGTCTCGTGTGAGACATACAACTTTTCACCTCAGCAGCGAGAACAACACAGCGTGAAGCTGGTAGGGCCAACGCAGGTCTTCCGTTGTGACCATTTGGTGAATACACGACTAAATAACGACACGATCGCATATGCATCAATCACAAGCATTTCTGCAAAATACTAATAAAATAAAAAGTGGAAAAAATAAACATGAAACAGATAAAACCTGTCACTCAACTTGATAATATGCCGTAGTGCAAACACAACTTTATACAGCTTTATGTAGTCTGTGGCTTTAAAAAAAACCTAACTAGGCCTTGTCTATGGCTATTGGCTACAATAATCCCGCTATTTTTGAAATGCGTTCTGAAACTGCCCCCACGGTTTATGTCACGAAATTAAAGATTGTTAAAACGATAACAAAATTATGTAGATACATGATAAACTTCTTATTTTTCATTAATTTTGTCTTCAAAACATTAAATAAAAAAAATGATTGTACTTACTGTATAAAATAGTTATAATAAACACATTTCAAACTTTAACAAATAGTTCTATTTGCAATTTTACGGTTATGTGTGCATCCGAACGTGCGTTTCTTTTTGGGCCTACTATGTGTAGAATTTGAAAATCGAACTTCGAATCAAGTTATTTCTATCTCTCGCTTTTTTCCTATCGAAGTGAAAGTGACAGAACAAAGTGAAGTTCAATTTTTTCGAATGTTGTGAGTAGCCCCTGCACTGCTCACGGCATTTAAAAATAATAATTAAAAAGCTACTTTGCCTCTCGCTCGCAGCAAAATTGAATTTTGCTCACTGTTTTTAAGCAGCAAAACCTGCTTGTTTGAGCTGCTGAGGTGAAATAGTATTTTTCACAATCGTGTTATAATAGAGAGCTTTTTAGTCGAGTACCGTGTTTAGGCCACGAAGCTTGCTGAGTGGCCTAAGTAAGGTACGAGATTAAAAAGCTTAATTATGACACTATTGTGAACAATACTTTTTGTACGAGTTCATTAAAATTAATAATTTAAGTCATTAATACGAGTATATAAGAAAACTAAATATCGTAAGTGTTCTACTATCCGACTTTTTTGACACAAGATAATTGAAAAGTAGATTTTTGACAGATGACGCGACGCTGCTACGTTCCTAAACGCCACAGATTGGCAATTTTGTATCGGATCGAGTCTCCTTAAACAAGGACACACATGGAAATCCAAAGTTCTATTTTCAAATTTTTTTCGGTTGTCTAGAGCGTATCGAAATAGTTATTTCGGTTGTTTCGGAAGGAACATCGATGAAAAGAGTGACGTTACAGTATTCTCTATGAAATCTTAATACACAGATTTTAATCGACGAGTATAAAAATATGTTTTCATACCGGAAATCGAACACGGGACCACTAACTTCGTAGACAGGGTACTTACTACTAGGGTAGGGGACTACCAAACCAACAAGGCTAGCGCGTCGTCGCCTATGTCTTAATATACTATAAGAGTAGGGCTAGTGTTCGATATCCAAAGTTCCCTAGGACATTGCGAAATCCATGTGTTTGCATACTGCTAACTTATTTAAATGGTTTAACACTTACTTACTTAAATGGTGTAAACTAGGTCGAGACACCTGCTACGGTGCTACGGTGCTAGTCGGTATATAATGCAGTAATTGATTCAAATTGCAGGCCCTGGCCCTGGCTACCGGCGGTACACTTTAGGACAATGGCAATGGTACAAAAATATTGTTTTTTTTTTAATTTTCTGTGTTTTAGTGGTTGTAAGTATATACCTATAGGAAATCTTAACCTAACCTGTTGCCAAGCAGTGGTCACATTGTTGTATTCCGATGTAAGGAAAATATCTGATGAAATGATAACATACATAGAGGCATTTTACCTTGGTCTGTAGGAGGTTGAAGTCGTAAATCCATTAATTGGCTTTAGAGCCCATTTACTATAATGTAAGTATATCTACTCGTTTGCCTTCTCTCTGTCATAAAAAGGATGTGTAAACCGGATTGACCACTTCGCATGGATCTTATTTAAATCTAGCACCGAGTCATGAAATACAAAAAGTATTTTTTGCGTTATTATACTATGTGTATTTAATAAATAACAACGCATATTGTCTAGCTTGCGTACTTAATTGTATTTGTAATGATTGTTAACGTCCACGAAATGCCACTTGTCTTTAAATTTAAACCGGAATGAAATGAATCAGCATTCAAATTATAATTTACAATTTGGCCAGTATACTTCATTTGTCCGCCAGTGTTCAGAGAGGGGCGTGCCAAAGACAATTTCCTTAAAAGCCTGCGCGACTACCGACTAATAACGTCGGCGCTATGGCCTCCTTCACTTATTATAAATACCCTAAAACCTGTCTGTAGGTCACGGACACAAGACGATATTTGCGATGAATGATGATATTTCAGAAACAGTGTACAGTATGATGTCTAAAATTATATTAGTTTTAATATGTTCACTAAGATTGATGCAAGTTATCTGTAAGATAAATAGCTTGTTAGGTACCTAAATACTAAAGCTGACATGCATAAAGGTTTCGAAAATGAATATGGGATTCTGTTAACTCATTTTAGAAAATATTTTTTACAAGCAAGAGGGGAATCGAGTTTCATGGTTTTTAAATTACAGGGCAGGGCGTTGATTCTCTAAACATTTTACTGATGAACTTGTCGGTGAAACTCGCCCGCGCGCTCTAGGCATCATACAGTGTTGCCAGTTAAAAAATCACCAAATAGCTCGTAAGAAAAAACTGAGTTTTCCAGAAACTATGCAGCGCGTGAAGGCTATATGAAGGTTATATGTAGGCCTAGAAATAACACCCCTGGGTGTTAGTCTATTAAACAACCATGCACCTTGGCCGAATTGCCTCGTCGAACACAGCAGTGAGCGACTGAATTGAAATGTACACGCACTAAAATGATTTTTCATGTCATTCTCTAAAAGGGGTAGAGAGGGGCTTTAAAACCGCGTACTTAAAGGTCGCGAACTTACTCGGCTCGCGTCGGTGATACACGTTGAAGTTTGCTCACACTTCAAACGCAAAATATCGTCGACAGAGGAAGCTTTGAGTTATGAAGGCGTTTTACCATATCACATTTTAAAAATCACTCGTTTTATGTTTTAACCAAAATAAACAATTAACGCAACACAATCATGTCAATCATCTCACACACAGACTGCCGAAAGATCGTGGATCGCGGCTCGCGGCGATGACAGACGTACGAGCCAACACGGGCTACGAGCAAACCTCAAACATGTTGGATCGCCGACGAACTTACTCAGAGGTTTTTAAGTACGCGTACTTTGATGATACGTGTCCGTACGGGCGAGTAAGCTCGCCGAGTCGTAAGTACGCGTACTTACCCGCCCGTCTATCACCCGTTTAAAAGGACGTCATTGTTTATCTTAGAAGCGGGTTGAAAGTAATGTATGTCAACCATAGAGAAGAAAAGTTATTTGAAAAAAGAATAATGTCAATGGACCTTACAGTACCCGAAATCTATACACAGCCTCCCTGTAGTAACATTACGGGTATTTAAAAACATCTAAACCTGTACTGAGCCATGCTAAAATCTTATTCAGACATTCTTTGGCTTTCATGGCTTTATTATTAAGTTTCCTTATAGTCGACATGAAAAGTAGAGTGTGAAAGTCACCATTTAGTTCACACTCGAAATACCTATATGTCGTGTGAATTAGGTGCCTTTCATTCCTTGGTTAACAATCTACTATTAATGCTCCGAGACGGGGCTTTATGGCTTGTTGGTTAATAATTTGACAGCGAATTGAAAACTAAGCTGTTTTATAGGATAACCTAACTGTCTTATCATTGCATGTAGAAGTCTGTGCCCAGCCGTGGGTGTTAATGTTTCCATCGATTTGCTAGTGACGTCACAAACTCACGCCTAGGTGCTAGCACAAGTTCATTCGGATATTTTTTTCTAACGAGTATGTGAAGATAGAGACGCAGTTATTGACTAGCGAGAAAGTGTAAGATTGCTAGCCAGTGAGGCTTGGTTGTATAGTTCATTAGGGTCGCGCGCGCGGATCCGTCACGGCGCCGTTCCCACGCCTCCCCGATCGCACCGGATCCGACACGGATTCGACACGGCCGGCACGTGTGGTAGTAGATTAGATACTCTACTACGGCTACTGTTACTTTGGTTTACGGTGCCGTAAAATATCTTATAAGACGTAAAATAATTTAAACATTAGAGTGTAACACAGCATCAAACTTTAATGAGATATGACTAAATTATCTAATATTACAAGAAATAACATTGAGCTCTTTTTTAGTTGATAATTT
The DNA here is from genome assembly GCA_927399475.2 of Acleris emargana. NCBI lineage: Eukaryota > Metazoa > Arthropoda > Insecta > Lepidoptera > Tortricidae > Acleris > Acleris emargana. The sequence goes on from OV656858.1 coordinate 7,461,899, forward strand.
CAAGATTTGCTTGGTGACCGACTCTGTCACAAAAATCTTAAGAAAGCAAGCAGTCTAAAAGCTTTAAAATGACTCAAACTCAAACGATCAAGACCAGTAACATACATTTTAGTTATTATTGGCTAATAATTCTATATCAGTGGTCTCGCAGACTTCATAGTAAATGAATCTACGTAGGTGAAGTAGAGTAACACGACAGTCAAACCGGCAGTAGGGTTGGCACAATATGCTGTTTAATTGAGTTCTCACGCTCAAGTGCGACCGTCGCGAATCTACGCACCAAAAAAAAAATATCATCCCTCAATTTAAAATTTTGCGCGAACTTCAATCACCCACATTGATAAATTAAGCGTAAAATAATAATTGTTATTGGCTGCAATCGGGTAATCCCGTATTGTAAAACGCTATAAGATTTAGCATTGCAAAATTTTCACAATTGGCATTGCAAGAGGGCTGTAATTTGCACGATTTCTTGTACTGATAAAGATAAGATAAAGATACATACATACCTTCACGCCTGTAATCCCTAGGCAGAGTGGGCTAGGCAGAGCTACAGAATTACAACTTGATAAAAGTTATTGATAATTCAGTAACCACAATTTTCACGAATAGACTGAGATGTTTACCAGCATATTAGTGACAGGTTGCAAGCCCATCGCCTAACAGTACTGGGCGTCCCCACTTATCATCATCATCAACAGTACTAAAAGATAAAGATAAAGACATTTATTCAGTAAGTAGGCCGCACGGGCACTTTTACACGTCAAGAATCTACCAGCGCTTCACAAGAGGAGACCACTGCTGAGAAGAAACGCCGCAAGAAACTCAGCAGTCAGTCATTTTTTAAATATATTTAATATTACAATGGTACTACTTAGTCTAGCATTATATAAATCTATAAATAGCAAATTAAAAAATATTTCAAATATCCTCCATAGTTTCCGCAGGAAAACACACCAAAATCTTAAGAGAGAGATACAGAGAGAAAAGGAAAAAGAACACCTACTTATGTGTATATGTATAAGACGGTGCAAGATGACCACATAAGATTGATATGTTTTCCTACATCAACGGTGTCCCCTAGACAAGATAAAGCTTTTGAATTTGAAAAAATATATATTATTGATTAAGTTTCGGGTTTAGGCCAAGCATTTTGTCTATTATATAGTCATCGATCCTATAATACGCTTTAGACATTAACGACTTTTTCAAGTAATTTTTGAGTGCTGGAAAGGGTAACTTTAAAACTACCTCAGGTAATTTATTTACCTATTATAGAAATGAATGCATTGACCAACAAATGATTTATGTACTTTACGGACGCGGAATTGTCGAATAGCTATTTTATTTTTATTTCTAGTATTTAAATTATGTATATCAGATTTTTTTGTGAAAGAATCCAATTTTTTTATAACATAAATAATATTCTCATAAATAAATTGAGACGCTACAGTTAAGATATTAATTTCCTTAAAAAGATCTCTTAAGGAGTCACGGGAATTTAAGTTGTAAATAGAACGAATGGCCCTTTTTTGTAACACAAATATAGTTTGTATGTCAGCTGCCTTACCCCAAACTAGAATACCGTACGACATAACACTATGGAAATAACTATAATAAACTAAGCGAGCTGTCTCAACATTGGTTAGTTGTCTAATTTTCCTAACGGCGTAAGCTGCCGAACTTAGTTTACCTGCCAGTACAGCTATATGGGGACTCCATTGCAAATTTTTATCTATTGTTATGCTTAGGAAAACTGCCTTATCTACGATTTGCAAACACTCGTCATTTAGAAAAATATTAGAATCTAACAACGGTTTAACATTAGGCAAAGCGAACCTAACACATTTAGTTTTCTTAGCATTTAGTAGCAAACTGTTCCGGTGTGAAACCCCAGTCCCGATTTTTTCCTAGCACAGTCCGGATTTATGATAGACTTGACCTGGCAACACTAGATGTATCTACCAACATATAAAAATATATTATACCAACCTATTGACTCCGAGAAGAATGCGTTCTGGTTTAAGTATTCAATCCTAATACTAAAATTGTTACCTATGTAATGTATTACCGAGTTTTCTCAAAGCTGCCTTTGGTACTTACAGAATTTTAAAAAGGGTAATTTTTCTTCTCAACTGCCGTACCCTTAGTTACCGTATGCAAAATATTCGACTATGCTTTCTATTGTTATAAAAGCCTCGAAAATCTAAGAATAAGAACGTTATCGTTTTTTAATATTGATCGTAGCAAAGATACCTTAACTTCAAACTGTTGCCGATTCAATCGCACAATAGGACCATTATTCAATCTCTCCGCGATTAAACTATTACTAAAAGAAGCTGCCGAAACGATGTTATCAACACAAATATACATTAAATTATAGCTCTTATTTTAAACAAGTAAAAGGGTACTATCGTATTGCTTAAAAGATATTCAAAATTTGACATAGCGTTTTTATCAGCTGTCAAATCTGACGTTTAGAAGGCAGCCATTGCGGCGGCGGCCAATGGCGGCTGCCGCTTTGAATCGGAATGTTTTCAAACGGGTATTGTTTTATTTCAGCCAGTGTTTTTTGCGTTTTGTTTCTTATCGTAACAGTCCATTGTTCGAAGATTGATTTCTTTTTCCATTTATTATATAGGTACGTATAGTAAAACACTGGCTGGTTGGCTGGGTCAAGAAATATTGCGATTGTAGAGTTCAAATACGAACTTGTGCCTGTTGGCATTTATTAATTATTCTGTGCTGGCGGTTACAAAAAATTACTAACTGGGTACAATTGAATAAAAATATGGATTTAAGAAAATTAAAACAACTGTTAAGTTCGTTCATCGTTGGCAATATATGGGAAATAAGAATCCGCATGATTTTTATTTGTTCCTCTAATTATTTTATAATGAGAATTATCAGTTGGTGAAAATATTTACACTCCATATTTTTAAACATTTGTATGAAAAATACGATGTAGACCAATTATTTGGCCGGGAGTGTGTGTAACAAGGTTCTGCAAGAGGCTAACTACTTCCTAAACAACAATGTAATTAACTTTTACCCTTGATTTCTGACCTTTTATGTATCGTATAAGGTAAAATTATGACATTGAACACAGTTAATCCGATTTGATTTAAGGTCGTTTAAACGAAAAAAAAGGCGAGAAGAAAAACTAGATAATTTATTCCTAATGTAGCGTAAACAATATTAAAATTGCTCATATCCCTAGTTTTACCTATTTAGATTAAGGTTTTGGTTCCGAATTCGGACAAGTTGATAAATATATTATTATTTTCACAATTATAAGAACTTCTTTATTTAATCTAGTTTAATTAAGACGACGCGCTGTCCTAAATAGTTGGTAGTGACCCGGCCTACAAAGCTAGCGGTCCTGGGTTCAAATTCCGTTAAGGGCAGAATATTTGTGTGATGATCGCGAATATTTGTTCTAGAGTCATGGATGTTTTCTATGTATTTAAGTATATATTTCTCTATATAAGTATACATATCGTTATCTAGTACCCATAGCACAAGCCTACAGCTTAGTTTGGGACTAAGGTCAATTGGTGTAACATTGTACCCAGATATATTTATTTATTATTTATATGGTAGATTACGTTTAAAAGCGGGGGCATCAACTAGAATAAGAAGAAAAAGAAAACAAAATACATTTATTCACTATACATAAAGGCTAACGTATCGTCGAAATGTGCCTTTATGTGCCTCGAAATGACTTTTTCCGGCGTTTAAAACTAAAATTAGCCATCAATCAAGGCATCCATAACTACACGTTGCGTAAGTGGTTGAAAGCATTTCTGCTCACCCCAAGCGTGGGGTAATTTTTAAAAATTACCCCGTCACCCCCTTTGATGCGCCGACAATATTTTGACAGGCGATTTTTAGGGAACCGCCGGCTAAAAGCTTTCTGTGTGGAGGTGTTTATAGAGTTGTACGTTTGAATTTTTTATTACTTCACCAGGTTTGTTTTTAAACGTAATTGTAGTTTTAACTAAGACGAATTGTAAAATGTACGCATTGAAACTTTGAACTTATCTTTAAAAAAAATACCTCTATACATTATGTCCTTCCACTACATATAAAACCCTTACAAGTGAGTTTACCATTAAAATGACATAAATAAAAAAGACAAGCATCCAATGAAAAACACTTCGTTCAAAACACCACTTCTAAAACTGACAGCAAAGAATTCAAAATTCTTATACTGTTATAAAAACATCAATTTGATCTTGTCTAATAGAAAAATAAAATTCAATATGTTAGACAAATAAATGCTTTAATGGGTGGTCCAATTTAGCATTCCGAACACGTGTTTATGCAAAGTTCAATGCCGAAAAGCTCGTTACAGAAAGCTCCGAAAGCTATCGACAGCAGATAATAGTGGGGCGATGACGGATCTACTTAACATAAATCTATCTTCGGTACATTAGCACGCGTCTAAAATTATTATTTTATCTTATAACAAGCGACGAAATATTAACAAGCAATAAACATGGAGTAATAAACAAAAGTGTTTTTATTTTTCGAATTAAAATGTGCGCACGCGACGCTGCGCTAAGCCAATCAGAGCCCGCGACGTCGCCGCGAAGAAAGTAGGCGTGGCCGGGACTTCGAGAGTTCACCGTCGCTTTAAAGTTAGGTGAGACAGCTCTTTTGATAAATTGGCTTCATCCGTCGTGAATTTGGACGATGGCGTGTCAAAATATTTTCAAGCTTTTTTTCTGTCTTACCCCAAAATACATCAGACCTTAAAGTTTTATGACTATGGTTTAAAATAGCATGGCAGCTCTCTCCCATTGTTGCGGTCAAGATGGTATCTCAAATATCTTATTTAATGATATAAATTATGGTTATTTGCGGGCTCTTACGGCTGAATTGGCCTTCAGACGCATTAGGGTAGGTAGGTATATCACGGAATAGGCTTATTTTCTACGATGACGCAGTATTTCTGTTATGATTTAGTAATAAGCTTAATTATGTAAAAGGTCGCCGCATAGGTTTAGTTATAGCTGGGACTCTTATTGCATAGTAAAAAGAGGACAGTATCAGTTCCACGCTTGACTACGATTTTGTTGGTGATGTAAAAGATTAATTCGTTCACTGCTGGCAACTCACATAAGCGTTTTCCTGAATTTCGCAGTATGCGAGCTTTGTATAAAACGAAAGATCCGGCACTTGGAGCACGACGAAAATTCTCTTATATGCATAGGTGCACACTTTTGTACCTTGTCACTTTAACTCCTTGAGAGATTAGTGCAATAGTTCAAACATTTAAAGTGACAAAACACTAAAGTGAGCAGTTACTTACCTATGTACATATCGGTGCCCAAACCATCTTGTCTTCGAATTATTATCCGGCGAGCTTAAGTTGTTCCGCATGCTCTTAGGCATAAGGACGAGTTAGGAATCTACAGACATTGGTTGCATGTTTCGTCGTCGAAAATGCTCGTCTAAATACAAACTGATACAGGATGTAGAGTAGGCTGTACTTAGATGTTGAACCACAGGGAACCCCTATTTTTGAAAGACAACCAAGCGTAACATGTAGGACCGTTCCCAACTAGATAATTACCTTGAGTTAACCGTTGTGTACGTAACCCTAAAGAATCGCTAGACCTGAGTGGCAGTAGGTGGGGCACATCACTCGCAGAACAGGTCGCCGAGGGGGTCAAAGAGTTCTCGTGTGGCGTCCGCGTACCGGAAGACGCAGTGAAGGTAGACGTCGAACATGGTGGGCCGACGACATGGTTAAGGTTGCGATTCTTATGAGGCCCATTGTGAGCTCCATGTCTCACATCCATACGTCATCACTGGCAACACACACTGATCCAAGACTCTTGTCTTGAGGTTGCGGTATATGGGACGAGAAGATAGTGCGTAGCTTACCGAACGTTGCCCAGCCCGGTTGGGTTCGACGATTGAACTCTTTCTCGAAGTTATCTATATGTATGTAATATATTATGATGTTTCACTCTCCCCAAACATTTTTTATTACAGTAAAGTGCAGTTTTTATCCCACGTCCTCCCAAACCTGCCAATTCCTACAGCTTCCGCTGTTATCTCGAGCTCCTGGCGCCACCGAAAGCGGAAACACGAGCGTCGAGCGGAGCGCACTCGAGCTCCCGCGCATTCCCACGCGCATCAAAGCGTGCGCCGGCGCCGCCGCGACGCGAGCAGGGCTGCCACAACCACATTGGACTTGAAAATAAATATAGAGGCCTAGAAAATAGGGGATTGTCTGGTGAAGTTGTCAAGGACCTCCTCCTTCAAAATCAATGAAGATAATTTCACCCACAGCAATCCGCCGCTAGCCGCCCGACGAAGCCACCGCCATAAATTAAGTTGATGATATGTGATTTTTTCTATTTCTAATTTTAAAAGCACAAGACCGGTCTGAGTGGAGAGCCTTGGGGGAGGCCTATGTCCAGCAGTGGACGTATTTCGGCTGACATGATGATGATGATGATGACCGCATTTTTAAATAATATCTTTATTCCTAATAAGAAAAGAAGAAGGCTCTCGATGTCTAAGTAATTCAATGGAAATGCCATCTCTATGGAATAGTTCCAAGGATGTTTGTAAGTATTTACAAAAGTAAATATTTACTAAGTCTCTTTTCTTCTCACTTAGTGTCAAATACGTTTTAGAACAACAAGACAAAAAACAAAGTTGAACTTTTGTGGAAAAATGGAAAATGTAACGTGTTTTTAGTAATTGTTTTAAATTAACGAAAACTTAATCGTGCAACGTTTAGTATGAGGCCCTTATGTAACAAAACTTTACCGAAAAATTACAAAGGATTATTGGTCAGGAAAGGTCCGGCATAGGTTTCGTGGGCCCTTTGAAACTCTTCATCAGGGGATATAGGGCCTTAGGCCTTAGCCCATAGCCCATAGATTGTTTTAGAGTTATTAGTAGTCAAATATTAAATAGTAGGAAATACATATCATTTGTTTATACGGTTAACATGCACTTTTCACAAAATATACTCACAAACATTATTTTACGTTTTTACAAGAGCTAGAGAACGTTCCTTGTTTCCTTTAAAAATGATACGTGTTCAATAATCGTTGAAATAATCACAACTAACAAAACGTGACGACCTCGCCAGGATCGCGGGAAAGCGGTGGATGCGAAAAGCACAAGACCGGTTTGAGTGGAGAGCCTATGTCGAGCAGTGGACGTCTTTCGGCTGACATGATGATGAACAAAACGTACTTACTCCAACCTTTTTAAGATGCATCCCATAGACAACGAAGCAGCCCTAGCGCAGAGATAAGGCGTCTGGAGTGGTCCACAAACAGCACCTATATTTAGCCGCATCTCGAGTGCTTGCGCAACCAAACAGCTGTTTTCGGAGGTGATACGGTGTTTGATATTGATTTACATCTGTAGTCGCCGCGGGTAATGGTCTAAGTTAGTATTCTCTTTGTAAACTAAATCACTTTATCCCTGAGTTTGAGTGACAGTCATTACTTGATCTCCAGCTCTAGGACGTTATGCCTTGTAAATTATAAAGGTTCGCGTCCTAGAAATTCAAAAAAATCAAAAATTCTAAATATTTATTCTGTGAATTGGCCATATGAGGGCTCTCTTACACTTGTCGGTAATATAGAGTGAATGTACCAGCGCTTCGGACAAGACCATCGTTGCGGAGACGAAGCTCCGCAGAAACTCCAAGACTTTCTCAGTAAGGTGTATGTCGTATCTACATTTATTACTAATAAAGCATTTTTCTTCCGTCCCATTCTAACCCCTCATTTTTAAACCAACTAAAGCGAATAATAACTCCGCAGATTGTCAATCCGTTGATTATCGCCTATTGTGCTAGCCGATGACAGTGATCGCCTCAACGATCTTCGATTGTTCTAACCCTACTCTAAAATTGATGTACGAAATTACTGGCTCTTTCCCTCAACTCGGTACTGATGGTGAGTGAAAGGGAGGAAGTTTCGAATTTAAAGTAACCACCATGGAATATCTTCGATTGTTTACAAAGATGACAATGGGTGCAGCATAGCACGATGGATGGAGATTGACAGGAGAAGTGATTGGAGAAGAGTTTTGAAATTATGGATTACTTCCTTGCCCTCTAGGTTAGTGTGGAGATTACTGGAGATGTACTTATTACGATGGTTATTTTGTTTGCTTTGTCGAATGGTGCGGATAACTAGTAATCGTAAGGTTTGCAGCCTAGCGTTTTTCTTACTAAACTTTTTCGATAACGTTAACATTTGCAAAATGCATCTTGCCTAAGCCGACAGATAAACGATGCGATACAGAAACCTATGCAATTGAAATTGAAATGTTCTTTAGAATTTTTGATCATCCAAAACTAGGGAATGCAATTTAACCGGTTATTAACCGTTTTTGTATGAAAATAACCGGTTAAAACCGGTTATAACCGGATATTTGCATTCCCTATCCAAAAATCGTTTCGAGGAAGAGGCGTCCTATTTCAACGAGTTATTTTGGAGTCATTTAAGTGCAAAATGGATGCAAATTTACTTCGAGTAAATTACTTATCTATTTTTTTACTAATTTAGCAGAAAATATAACGATTGAAGTATATTAGAAATGAGTAACGTCCTTCCCTACAATATTTTGTCCCTTACGATATAGTTTCACGTGATGTGAGCCGAAGCCACTGCACCTGGCTCTGCAGACTCCTAGGTTAAGTGCTCCCTTGTCGAGATCAAAGGAGGCCGCGACAACCAATTGACTACCCTAAAAATAAAACCATATCGCTCTACGGGTAAGTACTTTCCGAAAGTGAGTCTTGGCCTCCAAGATCACCCTACTTCTAAAATCGAGGAAAGTATACAAAAAAGTTAACGTTTGTATATTTTTGTCATTATCATTTTAGGCTTGTAGAAAAAAATATCTATGCAACGGTACATTAGCTCAATTTAGCTCTTAATGTGTATCAAGTTAACATCAAATTTATTATATCGTCAATATGTTCCGATAAGTATATTATATAGCGTTAACATTACACTACAGACTGAAAAAATATTTGGTACAATAACTTAAAAAGTACACACGCCTAGTAACAAATATCACTATTAAAGTTATTTCTAAAAATACTTTTTTTGGTGTATAACGTATTCACATATTAGAATTAATCAATCAAACCGTCGAACAAAAATAACGTCGATCGCATTTGAAAAAAAACCAATAGCAATCACTTAACGCAATCACCTGATCAACCCCTACAGTAGCGGAATGAGCCGAAGGCCCTGGGTTAAACAAAAGAAAACTGTATCTACCTATTGAGTATGCCATAATAGCATTGACCGGCTACCATTAATTTTCCAACTGCTTATGAAAATAATTTGAGGGCACACTTTATCCATAATAAATAAACTAAACAACACAAATGATAACGATTCGATGATCGTAGGTACCTATAAGATGGTAAGTCAGCTCCGTTTGACTTGACATCTATTTGAGCAAATCATAATTATCATAACGCATACTTGGCCGGCAAAGCAAATAAGTCTTAATCAAGACACTGTCTTGAAAGTGTGTTCATCAATTAAAACATTTTTAACACGCGTTAAGTGTTCCTATTTTGTCACCACATTTTTCTGTATTTTTATTTAAATATTTTTGATTATTAAGAAGAAGAGGAAGAACCTTAATTAACAATTAATTAATAACATTCATCTTTAAAATAACTTAGAAAATAGGTAGCGTAAAAGGAAAATTTAATAACGGAATTAAGCACCAATCAATCGGCACTAAGATTTCGCCGAGCATTTTAGTGAACGCTTAAGTAAAACCCCTTCTATACGGTTGCAACAACCATACCCAACTCAACCAGGGTCAAGTTGTTTGTTTGTCCAACTAACGTCTAAATGCTCATATTTTTTTTTGATCAGCTCCATCAAGGACCACTTGACCTTGGTTGAATTGGGTGGTTGTTCCGACCGTATAGAAGGGATATAAACGTACAAGTCTATTTACCAGCTCCTTAGTCGACATTATCCGAACCTGAAATACTTTTTAATGCCTTCTGCACTGTATAAATGTGTTTACAGACACGTACACGCAAAGCTGGGGTGATTTAGCTAGCCATTCGCCTCTTCCAGGTCATCGCTTCACTGCTCACCCCGCCAACGGGGCGTGAGGCGAGCAAACACGGCTTTAATACTAGTCTTGCCGGTGTTAGGCGTTTAATTAATAGTTTTAGATGATTTTCTTTCGCGACAGTAACAAGATAAAGTTGTCATTAAAACCAGGCTGTTAATAAAATAATTTCGCGAATAATTTAGGTTCATTGATGTCTTTGGTGTTCGTACGAACATATATTTTAGGGGTTTTGATTAATGTACTGTACCTACATAATTTGATATCTTTTGTTTAAAAAAAAACATACCTACATACCTATTAATTCGGCAGTCGGCAAGCAATGTATCAGTAACATGTTAACAAATGATATCACTAAAGAAGGTAAAAAATAAAATAGAAATAATACGAATGTATTACATTGCTGCTCGGTAAAACTTTAAGAATTAGTTACACTATATTATCAAGGATAATTATTATATTTTTAATAATCGTTAGCAGTAATAAATACTATCGTTAGTTAAAGTTTATGTTCGTATTTATTTAAGACATACACTGTTATAAATAAATATAATTATTTATTTAATCTGGGACTAAATAGGTCAATTTGTATTATTGTCCCGCCATATTTACTACGTTCTACATTGACTGGCTTCTACAGCAGCAGTACAGAAGTAATTTACCTTTAATAACACCATCCATAATTACATTAATGTATCATCCTTTCCCCATAAACTAATTAAAGCCAACATCATGCCGATTAGGCGCCATGTGGCGTCATATGGCAATAGCGTGCGCACGCGCCATTGACGCAGGGTAGCTGGTTCGAATCCCGGTTATTCTATCTGACTGCGTACAGGGTCATTAAATTTGCGCATGATTAAAAGTAAAAAGAAATAAGTGAAATTATGAATAGGAAAGTGTGAACTCTAATGTTTATAATGATAAGGTTGATAACTCCGTTTTTTTACACGTACCCAATGTTGTTTTAATTTTAATAAAGTCTATTGTTTACACGCGCTGATATGATGTGCAGTGTAAGCTTATGATGATTAAAATGGTAACTTAGGTGCACTTTTAATAGACAGTTATTAAAACCTGACAATTTTTTTTAATATGATACCTTTTGAATTTTTTTTTTGAATTCGAAATACCCTGAATAACCTATTATGTAATCCTAAGCAGGTAATGCACGGTGTTTAACGCTTAAACACGGTTTACCCATGTATTGTCTACACTCATTTCAAAGAACGTATCGCTTCACAGAATGTTTATTTCTCTGGAGACAGACATTACGGTATATTGAAAACAATCATAGTTAAACACAGAATCTATATTTGTTGAAGTCGGTTAAAAATGCAGCTTATAGAGCTTCTTCTTTAGATTGTCGTCGCTCCGTCATCGCCCAAGTTCGATCACTACCCGAAGCTTTAAGCTGCCGAATAAAAACAAGGGACAACGTCACGCGCATAGGGCAAGGCATGGAGTCGAAGGAGCTTCCAAAATAATGTTGATTTAAGTTTTTTGTTTATAAATAAATATCATAGTGAGCGAGGTTTGCTAGTGTTTGTTTCAATTTGTTAAATTTACTCTACTTCCACAGTGATGTAATTGTTTGAAAGTCAATAAATCCTAAAATAAAAAATAGAATAAAATCAAAAAATATTTCTGCGTTTGCAGCTTCACCGACTAGGTAAGAGTATGTACAAGTATTGACTTTTAAATTATTATTATTTAATATTATTATTATTTATTATATATGAATTCAAAAGAGTAATATCGTTTTATTTAAAAGGAATCTACTAGAATACCCAAAAACAGGTAACACAACACACCTTTGGTAACCAATCCTATGCCTGTAAAGTAAAAGGAGTTTTTATTAGATACCTAACGTGAAAAAAAAAAAAGTAAGTACTATTATTTCGTGCGCATCTATGGTATTCTATTCTGCCCCATTCCATTAAGAGGATTAAAAGCGCCTCCTCCGCGACACCGTAGGTACCTCCAACTATAGGGCTTTTATTTTGGGGTAAGCAATGTTCGTTACAAGCATATCGGCAGCAAGCGACGATGTTTCGGAACCTCTGCTTAACTCAGACACGTAATCCTCGCGGCCTAACCGTGTGCGTGCAACTTGCAGATGATTTAAAAATGTTTTTATTTTTAATTAATAAAAACTTTTTTATATATTTGAGAGCATAGAGAATGTTCCCTTTCCATTCCAGTTTTTTTGAACTTAATTAATACTTGTACTTTATTACTTGTGAAATAAAGATTTTCATTTTCAGTGGTGGTAGATTATGCCGGGCCTTTCCGGATCGCTACCAGCATCTTAACCTTCGCAGCAGTCTTCACAATGTTGTGTTCTAGTAAGTCGGTCAAAGAACCGGTGAATTGACTCTCTATTATGAATTGATTATTTTTTTATAAATCTTAATTGTATTGATTTTGTTTTGTACAATAAATTGTTTACATACATACATTCATACCATCATAGAGACGTTTTTGTAGATTAACATAAAACATGATTTTGGTGATTACTGTTAACATTTCACTGTAAACTGTTTTTTTTTAATCTTAGTTCTTGTGTTGGCCTCGCATTGCAGTCTTGAGATTGCAAAAGTATATAAGCCTCAGAACCCATTTACCACCTGTTAGTCTGTATATTCGTTTGACTTCTCCATTTCAGAATAAATCATAACCATCAATTCCCCAGACTTATCCGTTCCGATGCCTATTGAGTTTGTGAATTACTACTTGATACGTAGACTTAGGTATTCTGTCTCACAAACTCCGTTATCAACGCTCTAATCGTCCTAATATTAAGGTTGACATTGCAATAACAATGTGGACTTCATGAGCCAGTTCAGCCCAATATTCTAATGCGCGGCTAAGTGTTTGCGCGGAAGCAATATCATTGAAATGCGTTTCATATCCGGCGCTCGCGTTTGAAACAATATTGGCCTGTTTCTAACTCATATAAATGCCAATTGGTTCGCGAGTTGACGCAGGTTGAATGAGTTTTGAGTACCTAAGTTATTAGGTTTTAAGGGTCGAGCACACCGTACCTCAACCGCGAACTTTTCCTTTTATCGAGTACTAGCTATCTGCTCTTGCTTCGCTTCGATTTGTCAGTTTTCTGTAACACCCTTACATAATGCAGAATTTATTATAGGTAATATCAGTGGTCAGCCAGAGACCAGTAGTCGACCTTATATGAGTGCGAAGAGTGGGAAATATATCTTTCGTACTCATCCTACTCATACAAATTATAGGCAGAGGCCGACTACAGGTTTCTGGATGACCACGGGTGACTTTACCATAAAAACCTTCCTCATGAACCACTGCATCTATTGATACAAACCGTATTGAAATATCTAAGGATAGATACAGAGGAATAGAAGGCGGGAAGTGACTTGTTTTATACTCTGTAAAGAAAAGAAGTAAGGATAAAGAGCGTCGGTGGCCTCGTGGCTTAGGGAGGTGACTCGTGATCGTAAGGTACCGAGTTCGAACCCCCGCGGTCACCATGAGTAAGGATAGCGTATCGTCATCGACAAAATATGTATGGTAATTGGAATCAGCGCCCGAGTCCGTCTTTTTTACTATAATTTGACAGCACGTTGACATTGACGTTGACTTTCGTACCTATCGTCATAGAGTAGTAAAGATGCCCACTTCTCATAACATTTATTTAATAAATTTGTAGTTATAATACTACCCTCATGTTATCTTCAGCGCTTCATTTTTAATCTGTACGGGAATTAAATTTACCGATCACCTGTAGCCTCAAACCTTGACACTGGCAAAGTGTGTTGAAGTGTTGAATTGAATTGAGTAGTAACGGAGTGCGAGTAGTGCGAATTGAATTGAGTAGTAATGGCGAAGTGTACCTAAAATAATGTATGGAAACGTTAATCTGTTTTAGAAGTTCGCACTACAGATAGATTCAAATTATTTATGGTTGAAATGTTCGTGTTAGAGATACCGCAGTTTAAAATACGCTAAAGTTGAGTAAATTAAGCTGCGTCAAAATGTAACTAATTAAATGGCGTTCTTTCGACTTACGTGAACACGCCAGTTGGCGTTAAAGATGCGTTAAGCACGTGACACATTAGTTAGATAGTCGCGTCACTGGCATCACTGCGTAAACGTTGCGTCTGATTGCGTCAGAGTATTTTAAAAGCTTCGGTGTGTTCGATGCTTTACGTAGGTTTTGAAAGTGTCATTTATTATCATTATTTTTAACGAAACTCTTTCACGGCTAAACCGCTGAACCGATTTTGATGAAATTTGGTATGGATACTGCTTAAACCCCGAGGAAGGACATAGGGTAAGTACTTTTTACCGCGATAAACGACTTCTACGCGGACGAGGTCGCGGGTAACAGCTAGTTCATAAAAAGAAAGATGATAAGGAAAACCGGTCATATAAATATTTACGAATATTTAAATGCGAAATAAAACAAAACCTAGGTAATATAGACACAGACTTCGTAATTATTTATTGATTAATGATCATAATGAAGAAGAATGGAATGAGTAGGGAAAAACAAATTCGTATCAACAATTGTATTATAATGCAACTAGGTCACAGATCAATCGAACCAATAACACAAATAATGACATGCCATCATTAAGGGAATGACGTCATTAGTCATTAATAACCGAAGGGATGACCAATTGCTTTTTGACGCGTGACTACTAATATAATAACCAACGTGGCGTACTTATTCACGAATAATTATTGTTTATGAGACAACCTCGATTACATAAGCGTGATGAGATAGGCAACTACAATCTAAAGATAAATAATGTATGGGTAAGGATCAAAAAGTTAGCCACGCAAATTCACTCAATTAAATTTTCTATGGAACTTTTCCGTGACACGAAAATTAGCCATACAATTGTAGGGATACTTTTCGTCGCACAACGGAACTTTTTTTTTCAATTCGTTGTTTGTATGTGTAACTGCGCTTAAGGCTGCGTTTCCACCAGAGCAGTGCTAGGCAGCTAAGCGGTGTTACCAATAGGACCAATAGGAGTGAGACTAGTAAATAAAAATAATCCTATTGGTGGATTTTTCCTCGCAACACCGCTTAGCCGCCTCGCACAGCTCTGGTGGAAACGCAGCCTAATTATAGTTCAACTTTTTGGTCCTTACCCTTATAGGATAAAATAAAGTACTTACTCAAGTACAGGGGCCTCACTATACTTGGACTTTATACGTATTAGTGTCGTATTGTTTTTAGCTTGGCTGCTATTATTCCTAGTTGAGCCGCTATGAAACCTTGTCGTAATGACAGCGTCAAGCCACATGAAATAAATTACGCTAAAAAATGATTAACGTTATGCGACAGGGTTCTATAGTGGCTCAACAGTAAGAGTCCTTGACTGTACAAGAGGTTTTAAAAATTCCTTCGAGTTCGGGTTGAATAATAATACTAGCTTTCGCTCGCGACTTTGTCCGCGTAGAAGTCGTTTATCGCTGCTCCCTCGGGAACTGTCTAGTTTGGAAACCAGGACCTAAGCAAAATGTGTGCGAAATTTAATCTCGATCCGTTTAGTGGTTGAAGCGAAAAAGACGGACAGACATACACACTTTCACATTTATAATATTTCACATTTGTTATTTATAGTATGGATATATCCATAGACAAGCACAAAACCCAGTAAAGATATCGCAAAAAAAACAACTATGGAAGACTGATCAGTGATCACAGAATAGCAATTCATAAATAACAGATATTAGGTACTTTTTAATCTTAAGCATTGATTTTTATCCTTAGGCGGAAACAGTAGTTTGGCAATTATTTTAAAAGGCATAATTGGTATCAGCAATTAGCTAAAAGCCCAGGACTAATAGTCATACAATCCTGGCTGGCGTCAGCCCCGGGCTAACCCTCTCTGTGCTGCACGGGAAGGGTTAAACGCCTAATCATTGCTGAGTAGAGTGATTGGTTTGCGCTTTTCTAAAGATGAGTTAATCATGTTTAGGTTTGGCCCACGACTCCGTCCGCGTAGAAGTCGGTTATCGCTATTAGGTACCTATATCAGGAACTGTACATTTTTTGAAGATATCACCCTAAAAAACAATTTCACATAAATTGAACTAGTCTCAAACAAAGCTCTAGGCTTGTCCTATGCCGATAAAAAAACTAACTTAAATTTATAACTACAGGTACATACTTAAATATAAAGAGAACGCCCAAGACTCAGCAACCAATATTCGCGCTCATCATACAAATATCTTCCCTTACCGGGATTTGAATCTGGGACCGCAAGCTTCGATGGCAGGGTCACTACCAACCAACTAGGCTAACATGCGGTCAATTCTTCGCAAATTAGAAAGGGAGGGAGTTAAAAGAAACATACCTGATTAATTAGCAACCAAAAAATGGGCATTTCTTTAAAAGTTTGTAGCTAGTTTATAGCTAGCTACCTTTATAGTAAAAATGTAAAAAGAAAGAAAGAAAATATATTTATTCACAACAAAAGCACAAATAAGGTAAAAAATATATACACAATGTATTCTACTAGGAAGCTGGGAAGTCAAACTAGGGCTCTATTCCACTCGGTGAAACTATATTTTGACATGATATCGTATACGTAAACGTTACGATAGCTCTTATTTACTTGATAGTAATGAAATGGCAGCCGAATTAAAAACGATATAATAACACGTCCAAAACTATATGGTTTTACCGAGTAGAATAGCGCCCCAGAGCCCAAAAATTACACGGAGATGATTACCTACCAGGGGCTAGTCACTAAACTCTCGATATTACTTACAAACTACGAACTGTACCACGAGAAGGCAGTATTCCCTTACCTCCAGCCTCTTAGCATATATTACCATGTACGGCTGTAGGTACAGGGTGTCCCCGCAGCGGCGGAAAATCTGCGAGTGCGAGAGCGAGTGCGTTAAGTGCGTAAGCTGCGAGCTGTATGCGACGAACTTATGCGTCAGATTCTTATAACGGCGTCTCGCTTCAATTTCCACTTAGAAAACACTTGGTCTGCAACTATACCCTCAAAACTGGCTGAGGAGCTGGAAATTGTGTAGAAGCAAAATTTGGGTAGAAAATTACATTTTGGTGGCTTGAAGAAGGCAATCGAGAAAACAAGCCACCTGATGGTAAGTGGATCTGTGGTCCAAGACCTATGGAACCTCAAGATTGAAAATACGTTGCCAACCGAAGAACTTAGATGGAAAGTCTTTATGCTATTATATTTTATCGGATGTCTTACACGTAGGAATACACAGTGCGAGCACTGCTGGTTTACATAAGTTAATAGATAAAATAGTAGCGATGCAAACGATCTGTGATCTAAACGAAATCCTACCACCGCAAATTAATTAAATGTTTGATTTAAACTTTTTATTACCCACGACTCTATTCTTTTGAAACGTTTGAAAACTATTGTTTATGGCTCTATTGGACGGTTTAACTATGTTTGCAATTTCCCTTACAAAATTCAAAATTCGCCTCAACGAGCCCGCACCAGCCCTAACCAAGGGGAAGCCATCATCGTCAATCAGAAACTAACATAAATATGCTTTTACCTCCCCCTCCCCCCACCCCGTCCCCTCGGGAGGGTTCCCGCCATTAACGGGGGCGCTAAGCACTTGGACATGTGGATGCATGAAATTTTTAGCCTTTTCGCGGGCTTAGGTGCTTTAGGGCGAAGTCTGGGGACTGCGTTACATTAGAAGAATACATTTTATTTCATTTGTCCCTTAGTAGGTTTAAATCGGAATCGAACCTTAACGGAGTTCAAGGAGACAAATTTGGAAAAAAATACATAATACTAAACTAAGCCCAAGGAATGGACTGTCGAGGAATTTGATTGTGTTGTCAGTTTGACGAAATACATTTTCCACGTGGTGTTATTAGTCTAGTCTCGCCGGGAAATGTCAGTCGAACTTCTAAACAATAAACTTTGGCTGCTTATACTATGGGCACTATCTAAAATTATCAATAAGACATGGTGTAGTTTCCAAATTAATGAATTACTTACGAGTATATCAGTTCTTGTCACTCTGCCATCTCTCTTCGGATTTCTCGTTTAAAAAGTATTTGGACAACGATCCTTAATCTACGTAGACTCCAATGGTAAAAAATAATACGGAAAAAAGTACTTATTTGTGTTAATTTGCGGCTACTAAACTACTTATTAATTAAAGGTACTTATGGGACGCAAGAAACAGCTGAATGCTAGTAGCACAGGGCCCATCTTTGCGGAGCTCTTTAGGAAACGCCTATATCCTGCAGTGGATGTGTCTCGACTGACATGATGATGATGTTATGGGTTTCATTATGACATCAGTTTTTAATACTCATTTTTTTATTTATGGCATGGGAAGGCAAACGAGCACACAGGCCACCTGATGGTAAGTGGAAACTGTGACCCATTGACATTCGCATTCACAAGCCTGCGAATGCGTTGCCAACCCTGAGGCCTAAGATGGAATGCCTCTATGCTAGTCATTTCACCGGCTGTCTTATCCCCAAACCGGAACACAACAATGCGAAAACTGCTGCTTGGCGGTAGGTCAATGGATAAGATGGTGGTACCAACCCGGGCGGACCCTGCACAAGGTCCTCCCACAAGTAAAATGTTAACGGATAGAATGAAGGTGACATTTATAAAAGGTTCAACGAAACTTTTAGTGAACAAAGGCGATAAAACGAAGACGTCGGCCGCGCCGGCCACTCCCTGCCAGCGAGCTCGTCTACACCATAAATTATGGTTAGTACTCCCTAGTTTCCCTATTCCAGCAGTTAATCATGGTGACCTGAGCTTCATGGTAAATTAACTTCTACTTAACGAACGAGACTACTCTTTTCTCAAAGGACGGCAGTGCACCTGCTGCACCTGCCACTAATTTGGTGTTGCGATTTTTTATGGGCAACGATGCCAACGATCACTTACCGTCGCATGAGTCGTCTGCCTCAATTTCACATTTAAAAAAAAACCGACAAAGCTTTTGTTACTATAACTAATAGCATAGCTATTCTTTTTAATTAATAGATGACAATTAGGGCTTAACAGGAACGCGTGGAGCGGAACCCATAAGAGAAATCACTTTATCATCAAACTATTGTCCTCGCGTGTGATGGGCTTATTTCTCGAATAAGTCATTGAGAGTTTCTATAAATAAAACGACGTTTGCGAAATACACCTTAACAGGAGTAAAGGCATTATCCTTAATTAAAATTAGAATTAAAAATGACAATGAACAAAAAATGTCTCCTAGATCACCATTCTCTTTTCAGTGTATAAGAATCATTTTAGCGAACATTAAACAATGAAACAATAAAATGTGGACAAGCGTCCATTACCAGTATTGACCGCATCACGCCCCTGTCCGGAGTTAATCTTCATATAATAGCGACAGGCCAGGTGTCTGTCGTCCATACACATGGACGGGAAAGACGGCCAATAAACCATTATACCGTATACAATACACCGTGGAAGTCGTAAGAGGTGACTAAGGGAATAAAGGCTGTAGTACTGTTAGGCGATGGGCTTGCTACCTGTCAATAATATGCACTGTTAAACATCTTACCCTGATTGTGCAAATTGTGGTTACAGAGTTATAAACAAGTTTTTAGAGTTGTTGGTAATTCTGTAGCTCTGCCTACCCCACTCTGGGAATGAAGGCGTGAAGGCATGTATGTATGTAATTGCCTAAACCATCCTGAGACGACAAGCCACTTGTACTGGCCACAAGCTATTCAACAATGTAGTCTCCTGGAGTATCTCAGGGTTTTTTTACAGGACAGCTTGTTAATTAGCTAGGTTCCATGATGATCCGTTGGCCCGCTTAAGAAATATCAGCTTAGAAAGAAGGAGTCGCCATTATATCCGGGTTTTATTTTATACTTATTTATTTAACTAAATTTCATACAAAATCATTTGTTTAAAAAATGCCAGTTTTTAAGAAACAAAAACGATTACTTTAAAAAACAAAAACGATTATTTTGTTAAAGGTGGTGCTCTGTTCAAATAACACAGGATGGTAAGTAGAATCTGTAGCCAAGCCCAAAGACATTTTTCTCAAGACTACAACGTTCATACTGCATTTCTTAGACGGCAAATAGCTCGCACACTCGCTCTTAATAAGAGAGTGTGAGAGCGAGTGAGAGACAAGTTCAAACCCTTAGCCTTTAACCCTTAACTTCTAAGAGCTATCGCACTGTGTACAGTCGACTACAAAGAGATGTATCAACTTTTGGACCTTATTACAAAGCAAGAAAGTGCAGTGGATACCTATCTTTCTAGTCGACTGTACACCGGAATCATCATAGCCGAAAGAAGTCCACTGCTGGACATAGGCCTCCCCCAAGGCTCTCCACTCAGACCGTTCTTGTGCTTTTCGCATCCACCGCGAAGGTCGTCACTCCATCTTGTTGGAGGCCTACCTACAGCTCGTCTCCCGGTCTGCGGAATAGGTACAGCCAATCAAAGCAAGTTGTTCCTCCGAGCCAGCAGTATGTTCGGGCTCCGCTGTACACAGGGTGTCCGGCAGCGAGCGCCGACACACGACACCAGCGATTGCTCTGTGTCGTGTTACTGTTTGAACAGATGAGTGATGCTCTCGCGGACTATGTTTTGGCGGCGCGTTGTTCGGAGTAATAGCCGGCTATAGAACGGATGATTTGACGTTCATGGCCATATGTATTTCACCACATTAAAACAAAGACAAGACTTAGTAATCTAGGGTCGCATTGGCATCCTTTGCGCACGGAACCCTAAAGTAAACTCGTGTGGATCATAATACTTCTATTTCGCGTATGTACGGTTGTGTTAACGACTCATGTACTCGTAAGTTCTGTTTATCCTAGTTAATGTCAAAAATATCCATTGTCCTGCCGCTAGACTATATTAAATTTCAAGACTCACTTTCGCTTTAAATATGAATAAATAAAAACCATCAATATACTGGCGCCACCTTCCTTCAGAGCCCAATTTCATCATCTTTACAATGACACGTGTCAGGTGACAATTCGGTATACATTGCAAATGTAACACGCTGATACATAGCTGGGTTTTATGTAAGCTGCGACATGTACAGTGAAATGCCACCTGTAACCTATCATTGTCAGGATGGTGAAATACGGGACAGGTCTATCTTTTAAACGGCCTAAACCATTTTAAACAAAACTAGCTAAGGACCATTCCGATTAAACTTTAAGTAATTGTTGCATTTAACGAACTAACCAAAACTTAAGTAACTATAATGTTTTTTTTTTTTTTAACAGGCTCTATTAAAAATCGCATCCAAATTGGCTCATCCATTTGGGCGCTATACGATACCACATACAGTCTCACAGATATATACACACGTTAAACTAAATAACACCTCTCTTTTTTAGTCAGTCAAAATAAGTAGTTTGAATTCCATAGACAAAACAAATGACAGTACTGGCTGACTCATCCATTGACTTTGTGCCTATAGAATCGAAAAGTCAGGCCGAGCCCCGCGCACCCATCTCGTTAATTATAGGGGGATGATACACGCGATAATGACGCACGCGTCACCTGGTCCGGCGCAGTAACAATATGTGATTACTGCGCACGCCAGCGAGGGTGGGGCTGACCATTTAAGGTTTAAGGTAGACGCAGTACAATGGTAAAGTTTAGTATAGGCTTAAGTCGATTTGCGTGAAGATGTCTGCTAATATTAACGGCCTGTGAGCATGTTAAAGCACTAGAATAACTTTATTTCAGGCAACAAGGTCCATATTTACCTAGCAGGCTGACATGGATAACAATATATAATTTTTCTCAAACATGCAATGAAATGTTGGCGTTATCTTAGTTATTTTTGGCTTCAAAGTGTCACGTTGCGGGCGGAACAACTCGAGAGAACTGTAAAGGAATTTCATACAAAATTGAAGGCCTAGGCCGGGAAGTATATTTTTTTTAATTTTAATGTAAACTTGGCGGTTGTATTTATGAACAGGATAAATAGCTAAATTATATTTTTTTTATTTTTATTAGTGGCAGAATGGTTATCGGGCCAAAAATATCCGCGTTAATGCCTATTACACAAATGTTTTTTGAGTGATGCTTTTTTTTTCATTGCATATGTTTGAGAAAAGCACTATACATACCTCGCCGTGAAAAGGGGTTGCCGGCCTCTGTAGTAATGTACTATTACATAAACATTACTACTAAAACACTTTCACGGTGTCAGCTAGCCGGATTCCACAAAATCGCCGAAATATGACACCCCTCGGCCAGAATTACTCCGATATAAAGGTCAAGAGTTCTTTGGTCGGTACTCTCACTATAAAGGATTATGGTCGTGGTTATCAGCGTGGATAAACGTAGATAATACATCCGTCACTTTTCGACCAGAGGCCCAAGTTTGATCAAAGTTCGATAGCTCCATCCATTTCTCTTGATTTAGTCTCGAATACATATTTATATATATTTGTATATATATATCGACATCTTATTGATCGATGTCAACTCCTTAGAACGTGCCCCGAGTTAGCACACGTCTGTTTATCAGCTATGAAAGTTATAAGTAAGTACACAATCCTTTTGGGATTTTTATATAGAAGGTTATATTTTATAACAAAGTTGCGTTAACTTATGCTTCCTTCTATTTTCGTCAGTTAAATAATGTGACCATGATAGTATTGATAGTATAAGTCTCTTTGTTGAGAGAAGCTTTTAAAATGTAAGTAATCACTTTCTTGTTAAACATTTAGCTCGGACTAATCCAGCTAGAAAGATCTCTTCAGGTTACCTAGTACAGTAATTATAGCGAAGGATCTTTCTTACTGGAAAAAACCTGCCAAAATAAAAAGGTCTACAAATCCCAACCAAAACTCTACCAAATCGAGCTCTTTCAAATTGGCGACGCGCCACCAACATAAAATGACCCAAGTTCTTATACAAAGCCAGAAAGCGCGGGGATCCGTAGCTGGTAGCTTATCTACCCCATAAATCGAGACGCCATGTGTTGGTGATAAGGATCTACACAAATTCTTAGTAATTAGATGATACAGTAATAAAATCATTGGGCGCGTCATGTTGGCCGCTATCTTTGATCTTTGAGGTCCCGTTTTGAAGCTTTTGTTGGACATATGGTCATTTTGGCCATGATTGAAATCAGGGCGGTTTTGCAAAAAAATAATAATTGTTAAAAGCATAAGTTGTTTATCGATCCTTTTGTGTTTCAGTGGACAAGACAAGGTTTTCTTTATGAGAATTGTTGACTAATTGTACCAAAAGACATCAACTCATCCGCACAAAATATTTACAAGGAAAGCGAAGTCATTAAGGCACAAAATGGATGAAATGTATTTTTCACCTCAGCAGCTCAAACAAGCAGGTTTTGCTGCTTAAAAACAGTGAGCAAAATTCAATTTTGCTGCGAGCGAGAGGCAAAGTAGCTTTTTAATTATTTTTTTTAAATGCCGTGAGCAGTGCTGGGGCTACTCACAACATTCGAAAAAATAGAACTTCACTTAGTTCTGTCACTTTCACTTCGATAGGAAAAAAGCGAGAGATAGAAACAACTTGATTCGAAGTTCGATTTTCAAATTCCACACATAGTAGGCGCAAAAAGAAACGCACGTTCGGATGCACACATAACCGTAAAATTGCAAATAAAACTATTTGTTAAAGTTTGAAATGTGTTTATTATAACTTTATAACTATTTTATACAGTAGGTACAATCATTTTTTTAATTTAATGTTTTGAAGACAAAATTAATGAAAAATAAGAAGTTTATCATGTATCTAAGTACATAATTTTGTTATCGTTTTAACAATCTTTAATTTCGTGACATAAACCGCGGGGGCAGTTTCAGAACGCATTTCAAAAATAGCGGGATTATTGTAGCCAATAGCCATAGACAAGGCCTAGTTAGGTTTTTTTTAAAGCCACAGACTACATAAAGCTGTATAAAGTTGTGTTTGCACTACGGCATTATCAAGTTGAGTGACAGGTTTTATGTGTTTCATGTTTATTTTTTCCACTTTTTATTTTATTAGTATTTTGCAAAAATGCTTGTGATTAATGCATATGCGATCGTGTCGTTATTTAGTCGTGTATTCACCAAATGGTCACAACGGAAGACCTGCGTTTGAAAATCGAAGTTGGAAGTTACGTTAGTTCCATCTCTGTCACTCGTTATTCGAGACTAAATCGAGAGAATAGGATGGAGCTAACGTAACTACGAACTTCCATTTTCAAAGTAGGTGCCTACCTCTGTTTGTCACCGCACGTGACCGTCGCTTGCGCCTTTGCGAAAAGTCGTCGCCAGCCCGTTTCATACTTCCACAAATTTAACAATCAAAGCAAGGCTGCAAAATCTCAAGTTTTGTATATACTTACAGAAAAAATAAGGCTCTCACACTCATGGCTAATAGCTCGAAAATTATAAATTTAATTAAAGTAGCAAATCTAAATTTCAGTGTCATCCATGTTGACACAACTAAACTAAGCTTTAGCGTTAACTTAGAATTAGGTTCCTGCTAAAAGTGGTCCATAATGCATTCATGACAATAGATTTGTTTAAAAGTGACCCTACCCAAGTATTTTGTAATATCCTTTGTTTTATAAGCAACTACTGGCCATTCTGTGCACCCTTCCGTGACTAGTAGTAATACTGAACACCGGACTGACGCGAAATCAGGTCCTTAAGTGACTTCTTGTGTTGTATTGTGTTTGGGTGACCAGCCGTGGTAATTTGTACGCAACGGTCATAGCTCCACGACACACAAGCCTACATTTATTGCCGGAGTCTCAAGCTACTCCGTAGTTACATTTAACATGCTGGCCTATTGCTAGCTATATGTTAATTAGAAACCAAGTTAGCCTCTCTTCGGCTCTCCACCACGAGATGGTTTTGGAATAATCAAACATTGTAAGAATACGATCCATTCAAATTTCGAGTAGAACATCATGATTCAGGAATTGCGCACGGAGGTTACATACATACATATACATACCTTCACTCCTTCATTCCGAGAGTGGGGTAGGCAGAGCTACAGAATGAGTAACAACTCTAAAAAAACAATGATAATCTTAACAGTCATAAGTATTAATATTACTTATTTTATTTTATTATTTTTCTTTTGTTTTCTTATCATTAAGCTATTTCATAAGTATGTTGTTCTTAACAACTCACTGTACATGATTTTGGGCAACCAATGGGGGCTGCAACACAGTGAAAACTAACGCAGTCTCCATGGCTCCAATTTAACAAATAATGTATATTTTGAACAATAAAGATTTTTATTATTATTTATTATTTTATTAATTCTGTAGCTACATTTTGCACGAATTAAGTAAATCGAAAAAAATTAAATTTCTGCCGAGTCTACTTTTTCCCACATTAATCTGATTATACTAGAGACAAAAGTAATAATTCCAAATGCAGTGTATGTACTTTAAGAGGATAGTGAATGTAAAAAAAATATGTACGTAATGCGATGTTTCTCTCCCATGCATTTTTTTACCATTTTTACGATTTTTTAATATGTAGAATAGATTTTAGGAAGAAAATATTTTTTGTAAAGAAACAAATGGAAAAAATAAAAAACGGAAACGTACGCTAGATTTCATAA
The DNA here is from genome assembly GCA_927399475.2 of Acleris emargana. NCBI lineage: Eukaryota > Metazoa > Arthropoda > Insecta > Lepidoptera > Tortricidae > Acleris > Acleris emargana. Next base: position 7,487,578 of record OV656858.1, read on the forward strand.
CAACTACAACAAATTCAAAAATAGGACTAGATTTAGGAGGTGAGAAACGTTATCGCTTGAGCTAAATTTGTATCGATTTTTTTGGACAGCTACGCGATTTAATTTAATTGACGACGTGGTTTCAGAGCACTCTCAAAGTAACCCTTACGCCATGGTGACATAAAGTTCAAAATAATAATCATGACGTCTGGTTAGACGTAACCACATCAGTTAAAATGTAAGCGTTGGTTCAGAATCCTCTTTAGGCACTGGTTCCACCGCCGATGATGAGCGGGAAGGGAACTTACAGCCAGCGATCAACTATTCATATTTGTGTTTCTTTTATTGACACGCGATCTATATTTTTTGTCTCAACAAACTAGTGGAAAGAGATTTCTCCGGCGGTGTGAACAGCCAGCGATCAACTATTAATATACGTATCTCTTTTATTGACACGGGATCTATATCTTTTGTTCGTTTCTTGAGCGAGAAAATAGTCGATAGCTTAATCGCTTCCTAGCCCTTGGTGGGACCATGGTACCAGTGCCTAAGAACAGCGAAGATCCTGTTGCAGCCCTTCGACTCCATCCTCCATCTTCAGATGAGCTCTTAAGTAGACATATCATGTTTCTTACAAATGTTTTCCAAATTCCAAGACTTGACTTGCAAGATTTAAACAAAGCATACTCACAAACAAACCAACATGTAAAATAAAAAAACTTATTAAATATACCTTTTACTCCGTACTCATGCGCATATCGCTACTGTATCTGATAATCGACTTAACTACACACCATCGTGACAAAAAAAAACAAGTGGGGTGGTGTGTGATCAGACTAATCTCCCTGTATAATCCGCGTGACGCCACCCTTAGGGTGCATTCGAAAGTAGCATCTTAGAATTGATTTGTGAATGCAGCATATGCGGTTTGAAATTGTGATAGGTAATACTGTAGTATAACTAATTAATGTTTTTAAATTTATTTTTAGATATCTGGCATGTTTCCTAAAAATTAAACGGACCGTATTTTCTTGGATAGTGGAAAAACACCATATTTTATAACAAACATCGGGACTTTTTTGATCCCCTTATAGGCCCAACCTTCAACCGTTTTTTGGTTTTAAATTAAGTACTATATTACCCGCCATAAAATTACAAAAATAGTGTTACTTCCCGTTTTGAAAGTTCATGTATGAGGATGAAAGACTAGTATTAAAGAGGCATTTGATTTTAGCACCCAGAGTTGCCAGTTTTTTTAAGTCTGGGATTGAACCAACCCAATGACACAGCGCAGTTCACAGTCCATCTAAAGATCGTAAAGAAACAGACAGACATACATAAACAACCAAATGAATACTTGTGGGAGGTTTGTTTACTGTGGGAGGACCTTGTGCATTGCAGGGTCCGTCCGGGTTGGTACCACCATCTTATCCATTAACCTACCGCCAAGCAGCAGTGTTAGCATTGTTGTGTTCCGGTTTGGGGATAAGACAGCCAGTGAAATGACTAGCATAGAGGCATTCCATCTTAGTCCTCAGGGTTGGCAACGCATTTGCAGTCTTGTGAATGCCAATGTCTATGGGTCACAGTTTCCACTTACCATCAGGTGGCTTGTGTGCTCGTTTGCCTTACCATGCCATAAAAAATATATATGCTAAAATGCAAAAAAAAACGGTGAATTGGTTCCATTACAAGGCTTAAATATACGTCGATAATATGGAGTGAATCTTCCAGCGCTAATGTAAATATTAATGCACAAGAAAAACATAACCCTACTTCTTAGGCAACCGGGTAAAACTGATTCTGTTTATAATTACAATGCAGGTTTACAATCCCAAAGTTTACGAGCTTCCCCAAGACCAATATTTCAATAATCCCGGCATTATGCGCCCCGCCGGTTTGTTCACAACCAATTTCCCTAATGCACTATGCACTATGCGGTTATTCATTTTTCTCGTCGCGCAATTTTCCATGTGGCCGGTTGTATGAAACATTCATGAGTATCGTGGGTAAGCCTGATGCATACACATGGTGGTTTGCGTTTGTGGGGATAGCTGTAATTGATTTCAAAATGGCGGTGAGATTGGCCGATGTTTGGTTATTGACCATAGTGATTTATATGGTAAAGTTGGTATGGGGAATAAAATATATATATGAGGTTAAAATTACACACATTTAACTTGTATCAAACGTAGCTCTACGTTGTGCTATTGGGAGATACTAGACAGCGAAAAAACATCCAAGGCTCAGAACAAATACTCGTGCTCATTACGCAAATATTTGCCCATGGATCTGGTATGGAACCCAGGACTGCTAGCCTCGAAAGCAGGGCTACTTACCACCACATAGGCTAACGCATCGTGAATTATACCGAATTCTTATGCGGAAGTTTTTTGTTATTAATTTTATCAAGGTTCGTAGTTCATATTGGTAAAAATCGGCCGGTACATGTAAAGGTTATGATTATGAACTGTCTAGTTGGGAATGATAGATAATTTCAGGTATTCTTCGGGGTTAACCATTTCAGTTTATTTTCGTAGTGTAAGTATAGGCGAAAAATCATGAACAGTCGCGAACCGGGATTGTTGAGCCACTTACCCATATTTCTAATTTGGCTATGTAATGCAAATCGAATAGCTGTCAGCCAGTCGTTGACATCGGTTATTGAATACACGGCTAAATTACGAACAATCGCATGTGGCTCAACAATCCCGGTTTGTGACTGTACCTACAGATTTTCAAAAATAAGTATTAGGTTTCTTAATTTTATTAGAGCTTTTTTTTTTAAGTCTGAATAAAAAGCACCCAAAAGTCAAATTAACCTTTTCTAAAATTAACACTACAATAACAGAATCTACTAACATTTTAATCCCTATTAGCTTGTGGTTACCGCACCTGTTCCAACAGTTTAACTGTAAGTTTAACTAGCCGATTAGTTACCATAAGAATTCGCAATGTTTGTTTGTCGGCTTGCATTAACTACTGCGGGGAGCCGTTAGGGGGGCGAATGACCAAGCATGCGGCGTTTTTCGACGAAGCGGGATATTACGGGTTCGATTGGGTCACTTAAAAATTCGAATTGTTTAATCTATGCTGTGTTCATAATTTTTTTGAAAATACCTATCAATAAAAGAAACAAGCCATTTTTTTTAGACAATGTTGTACGTACATACATACATACATACCTTCACGCCTGTAATCCCAGAGTGGGGTAGGCAGAGCTACAGAATTACCTACAACTTTAAAAACTTATTGATAATTCAGTAACCACATTTTGCAAAAATAGGCTAAGATGTTTGCTAGCGTATTAGTGACAGGTTGCAAGCCCATCGCCTAACTAAAAACTACAAGCCTATATTCCCTTAGTCGCCTCTTACGACATCCACGGGAAGACATGGAGTGGCACTATTGTAACCCGGCAACCACACGGGATAGTTAGTTAGTTAGTTACATACAAAATATACAAAATTCTGATATAAAACGAAGTGAGAAACGGAGTATCTAGTTTCCAGAAACAAATTTGATTGGTTGAACTTTTTTACAGCTACTTGTCACGAAATCAAATTCTTATTCTTATTGCTGTGAATTAACGTAGAAAAATCCTTTCTAACCATTATTTTTCGCTTAAGCTCCCTGTGATTTACCATAAAATAAATTCGCTTTCTAACGACGCGAAAAAACGTGACCTATTCGCAAAATAATAACAGCCTAATGCTTCCGACAAACGTAATGCCGGAAGTGCTCGCGAATCCATCCGTCATCCGCTCAGCCGCCATTTTGTTGAGCCGGAAACTGTGGATGATAACATGGTGGATGACGTGGTTTTAAAAAGAATTAGAAGGAAAATGGGATAGCTAGAGGTAGATGACAAAAGGGGACATCTGCGAGCTCTCATTCTTCGCAATACAAATGAAAAATCTGTGAGCATGTGTGGTTTTGGTTAGGTTCATAATTATTCAGATGAACATTGGAAATAACCGTTAATTTCCACTTCTTGTGGTCTTTCGTAAAGTTCCTAAAACGAATTCTCCTACGAGGCCACGGAAAGACACTTCAGAAAAATGTATTGTATACGGGAAAGTAGAGTTAGCAAGGCGCCTAGTGAACCGTAGCATAGATCCAAGACCGTGGAACCACAATAGACCTCATCCAATTCGTCAAATCATTGTAAACTTTTCCGAAATGGAACGTACACAAAACAATAGCGTCCATTTGCCGCACGCGTCCTGCACGCGTCGCCACGCGGCAAGATGGCGGCCACCATTACCATGACAAACTTTCAAATGCATTTAAAATACGTTGACGATATTTTATAGTACCGATGTTTTTATATAAAAATATATGTTCCCAATATCACCAGCCGCAAAACTAACTTTGCCTCATCCATTACTATGTTTTGTGTTGATTAGATTAATGTTGTCTTTTTCACTTTCCAAATGGCATCCCTAGGAAGTAAGGGTTGAGGTTTTTTATAGTTTTTCTAAGCAATATGCGCAGTTAATGTTTCCGTTGCGGTTGAATCGGTGGCTAATTTCGGGTAAGTGCGGGATGGCTCGCGAGGGGGTTTTATCTCGATATGCATTACAATATTACATTTGGCTTGCACCGCCTATTGCATATTAATGTTGCGACTCTGCAGTTATAGCAATTACAAAATGTAACACAATAATGCAGATAATTAGGCATAAGTTTAGCTTTAATGGGGTAGGGAACTGTGTGTACGTTTGACCACTCTGAATCATAAAAAATAACTAAAACACAACCGCTTTCAAAGATCCACAAAAATACATAACTTAAAATCAAGTCCTCTTGAAATAGCCTAATGCAACATCTAATATTTTGTGATCTGAATTGTAGGTACATGCTTACTTTCTGGGTTCGAATCAATTATTTTCCAATTCATAATTCTACTTCGTAATCACACGTTTTCTGTGTCCACACAAGAATTTTAAACCTATCCATTCGGCATCGACTTCTGTATAACAAAAAGGAAGTGCCCAAGGATGCACCCTTGCGGCACTCCCTACGTAACTGTAATCAACGCGGGTGTGAAACCCAAACACGGGGGAGCTTTCCCATAACGATAATGAAACATGGAAAAATAACAAAAAACACGCTTTTGTATGCATTCCGCTTTTAATCAGTGCACAATCACGGAAATTATTTGTGTCAATAATTGTCGTGATGCAGATAGGCGATGACTTTTGGATGCTTTATGGTGATTATTTTTGATTAGTGAGGGGTGGACGTGTGATTTTTTATGATTTCCTGTGATTCCACACGGTGTGTAATTAGTAAACATGTTATTTAATAATATGACTGAGCGTTCGATGGACCTTATGCTATAACATAGACAAGGTTCGCTTTCCTTAACGTTTTAATTAGCTAAATTAGTCAGTAGTAGTTATTAGTAAAATAATACCGTAACCAATCCAACGAAACTATCAAAGTCTTTCCAGTATTTATGATCACTACGCTACGATGAAATAGCATCATCCAATTTAAGCGGTCCTATTGTAAAGCGTGAAACGTATTTTTTATATTTTAATGTCATGTTCTTATAGGTTTGTCACTACAATCTCTAACTCTTGTCACATAATATACAAGCAGGAGAAACTCTTGTGTCTTGAGCAATAACGTCTATATTTTTTATTTTTTTCATTAAACTTGATTCCCAACATATCGCCACCAAAGCTCCAACAGTTCCGTTAGCCAAAACGGGTACAGTCAGCACAACAAATGAATATCCCATATGGCAAGCACGCACATCGAAGCACCATGAATACGTCGCTTTCACCCCCGGGGGTGAGTGACTGACACCTAAAAGAAATCGGGCTCAATAAACGAGATGTTTATGAATATTAATCAAATTAATATAATTCAGTAAGCATAATAGAGATGTACATTTTGCTTTTTAATTATTTAATAATAGAAGGGGTTGATGCAAATAATGCGTGTCTGTTTTGGGTCGTGTGTGATGGAAGCATGAATGCTCGATCGAATGGAATCCCTATTGAACTTAGAAAACATTGTAGTCGTTTGTTTGGAATAACGTTGCCTTTTTTTTAATGCAAAAAATAACTTAAACTAATTTCGATCGAATAAAATTTTGCACACAGATACTTACTCTATTCTTGAATTAGCACGCGTGATATTTTTTACCCCGATTTCTTTAAATAATTTCCTTCGAATTCTTTGTTTTTTGTTTTTATGGCATGGACAGGCAATCGAGCACACAGGCCACCTGATGGTAAGTGAAAACCGTGACCCATACACATTCGCTTTCACAAGACTGCAAATGCGTTGCCAACCCTGAGGACTAAGATGGAATACCTCTATGCTAGTCATTTCACTGGCTGTCTTATCCCCAAACCGGAACACAACAATGCGAACACTGCTGCTTGGCGGTAGGTTAATGGATAAGATTGTGGTACCAACCCGGACGGACCCTGCACAAGGTCCTCCCACGAGTAAATTCTATACGCGGTTAAATCACAAGTAAAAGTTAGTTTTGCTATATTTTTATCTTTGTTCTTTTGTGACACGTATCGACAAGCTTTACTTCTAGCCAGCCTATGGACCCGCAAATAACTCATTCATCTATCAAATTATCCAGGACATTAATTATAAAGTTGGAGATGTTACGCCGCCCAACAATTATGCCACAGTTAGACCGAAAAGAAAGCGGGAGGATGAATTCGCATCGTTTAGAGAAGAAATGAGAGTTATGATGTCCTCGATGCTGGCTACCCAGCTTACTGAAATCATGAAAAACTCCGATACTTTAAGAGACATTCAACAAACGAACAGGAATATTGAGGACTCAGTATCGTTTTTGTCCTCGCAATACGATGAATTTAACAAAAAAATCAACAACCTTGAAAGCCAAATAGCTGAAGATAGGGTATACATCCAAAACCTGGAATATAAAATTGATGATCTACAGCGGGAATATCGTAAAGCGAATTTGGAAATAAAAAATGTCCCAAAAAAGCCCAAGGAGTCCAAAGAAGACCTAGTTAACATGGTCATGGCATTGTCTAAAACTATTAATTGTCCTATTAATAGAAATGACATCAAGGACATATATAGAGTACGCCCTAAACAGGATGGAACAAATAACACGCCAATTATCTTCGAATTGTCATCCACCTTGATAAAAAGCGACATCTTAAAACTGTGTAAAGCTCATAATAATAAACACAGGGGAAATCTATGTACCACGCACATTGGATTGCTATCCGGACAAAGCTCTGCTGTCTTTGTAGCTGAACAACTGACTGCAAAGGCGTCAAGGCTACACTTCCTGGCAAGAGAGCTCAAGAAAAGAAATCTCTACAAATATTGCTGGACCAGTTATGGAAGAGTATACCTGCGTAAGGATGACAATTCTCAGATTATCCAGGTTAATAATGAGGGCCAAATCGAACGGCTAAGCAAGGAGGACCCGTGTGCCGCCCTTATGGACACTACGTCTCCCAAACAGAAAAACCCGAGCGAGCACCGGAGGAATGCCGGCCCCAGTAGAGCAGCTGGAAACAAGACGACCCAAGCTGCGCCCTCTACCAAGGATAAATGACTACGCTTCTGTTTATTTCTGGTAAAAAATCATAAAGACTATTATTATTGCAATATTTACTGGATACCGTGTCTCAACTTAACTTTCATTAGATTAACTTATTTTATAAAACTGATGTTCCTCTTACACACACACACACATACATATACTTTTACGCTAACCCTAAAGACAAAAATCTACAGACAAACAAACTTACTCGATCAATGGCAGCGCTTATCATCATATTATCTCTTAGCGTAGATAATACACATATTTACTCTACACTCTCTTAAAATACAGCGTCAACTTGTGTCACCCCTACGTATCAACTTTATCTTCAAATTATGGATAGTCGGCTCTCAACCTTAAATGACATAGACAGTACTGAGATAGCGCGGTCTTTTGCATGTGACATTCAGGATCTCACCAAACGTATCCCCTTGGCTCCAAATGATCTCACACTTATATCACAAAACATACGGAGTATTTACAGTAACCTGAATGACCTTCAAATCACATTGTCTCAACTCGACTTTGATGTTGATATCATGATATTAACTGAGTGTAGACTGAGCCCCTCCAAGCCAATCCCATGTCTACCTAACTATACCTTCCTAGCTACCTCTAATAACTCTAACCAGAACGACGGAGTTGTTAGCTACACCGGTTGTCAATTCAATTCTGTTGCTACTGAAATTAAGCTTGACCAAGCTTCATGTATACAAGTTAAAATAAAAAATGTTATAATTTTAGGAATTTATCGATCCCCCTCTAACACCAATGCTATAAAATTTATTGACTCGCTGGGTACACACTTAGATATCATTAAATCATTTAATAATATAATAATCACTGGTGACATTAATATTAATCTTATTACGCGTCAGCATGAGCCATCTCATGATAGAATAAATATAAATAATTACCTAAACTTGCTCTCTACGTATGGTTTTCTACCGGGACATACATTACCAACTAGGGGAAATAGTTGTTTAGACCATTTCATGGTAAAGACCGCAATAAATAAATTATCAACTCATATCGCAGTTCTTCACACATCAATAACTGATCATCTCACAATATTCCTAGCACTGTCCAACCTTGTTAATGATAGAAAGCCGATAATAATTAAACGTTTTGACTACTCTAAAGCACTCGAAATTCTTCTGCAGAAAAATGTAAAATCCCTCTTAGAGAGTGATGACCCACAATACATCATTCAACAGCTTATAAGCATTCTTAAAGACTCCCTGGAGGTGAGCATAACAGTTAAAAAATTACCTAAGAGTCAACGTACCATTAAACCCTGGATTACCCCCGGGATACTAAGATGTATCAGGAATCGAAATAAAATGCAACTCAAAGTCCGATCTGATCCTGACAATGAGATCCTGAATGTCACGTTCAGACGTTATCGCAATTATTGTAACAATTTGATTAAGAAATTAAAACGAAAATACGATAGAGCCCAACTTGCTAAAACGGCTAGCAATCCAAAGTCTATGTGGTATACTATAAAGAAGATAACTCACTATAAAGCTAGTAAAAATCATAACCTAGAACTTCTTAACTCTAAATCATCTCCGGGCATTGCTGTCAACCATGTGAATGATTTCTTTGCTTGTGTTGGTAAAAAACTTGCTGAAGCCATCTTAAAAAACTATCCGGTAGGCCTGAATCCTGGCCATGTAACTCCACCCGAGTCAAACCCCTCATCCTTCGTACTGCTTGATACTGACCCTGTCGAAGTTGACAAAATTCTTATGAGTCTTAAAAGTGATAGTGCACCTGGTTCAGATGGGATTCCTACAAAATTTTTGAAACTCGCTAGACTCATTGTGGTTCCGATAATCAGTAGGCTTGCTAATATGTGCTTTGATAAGGGTGTTTTTCCTATGTTACTCAAGCAAGCTATAGTAACACCTGTGTACAAGGGTGGTGAGAGAGACGATGTCAATAACTACCGGCCTATATCTGTGCTATCACCAATATCAAAAATAATAGAAAAGTTAATAAATTATCGGCTTACTAACTACCTCAATAAATTTAACATTCTTTCGGAATCGCAGTTTGGATTTAGACAAGGGAGGTCCACTGAAGATGCTGTTCTAACTCTGACTTCAGAAATAACACATCACACCGACAGAGGAAGAAAATGCTTAGCAATATTTCTCGACCTAAAGAAGGCTTTTGATACTGTCTCCCTCACGACACTTGTAATAAAGCTTGAGCGTATGGGAATCAGAGGAAAACCACTTGATCTGCTTGAGAACTATCTAAACGGCCGTACACAAAAAGTAAAAATTGGTAATCATGTGAGTAGTGAAATGCTCACTTCTTTCGGCGTCCCACAGGGGAGTGTCCTTGGTCCCACCTTATTCTTAGCTTACATTAATGACCTGACAAAACTTACTATTGACGGAGGACGCGTGTTCTCATATGCTGATGATACAGTGGTGGTCTTCAATGACAATTCTTGGGAGGCAGTATATTGTAAAGCGGAGATAGGTCTACACCAAATATCCTGTTGGCTTACACACAACCTGCTCACACTCAACAGCACCAAGACCAACTACATGTGTTTCACTAAATATGAGAATACGCAGCCTCCAGATAGCCTTATGTTAAAAAGCCATAGGTGTAATATAGTAGATACTCTAAGCTGTGACTATATTACAATTTCAAAGGTTACCTCTACTAAATACTTGGGCATAATCCTGGACCAACGACTCTCATGGCATGATCATATTGAGTACCTAAACGGGAGAATAAGAAAAGTTATATGGATTTTCAAAATTTTGAAGCATATTGCCTCTATTAAGCTTTTAAAACAACTATACACCGCAATAGCCCAGTCAATCATGACGTACTGTATCCCAGTATGGGGCGGTGCCAATAAAACCAAATTCATCGAAGTGGAAAGAGCGCAAAGGTGTCTGCTTAAAGTCATGTTTTCAAAACCCTATAGATTCCCTACAAGTGAACTGTATAATGAGTGTGACCTCCTGCCTATGAGAAAATTGTACATCTTATGTACATACATACATACATATTTTCACGCCTGTAATCCCAGTGTGGGGTAGGCAGAGCTAGAGAATTACTTGTTGATAATTCAGTAACCACATTTTGCAAAAATAGGCTAAAATGTTTACCAGCGTATTAGTGACAGGTTGCAAGCCCATCGCCTAACAGTACTACAAGCCTATATTCCCTTAGTCGCCTCTTACGACATCCACGGGAAGACATGGCCTTAAGACCTTAAGTTATAAGCCATCAACTAAAAGTAGAAGAAGAAAAGTAAATGTTGCCCTGTTGCCCCCTACTAAATCTAAATTTGCCAAGAGACAATTTGCTACTCAATCTGCCTGTTTATACAATATTGTAAATAGAGAAATTAGTATCTACCCCATGCAACCCTATAAATGTAAAAAAACCATTCTAGAATGGTTGAAAATGAAAAGTTTCGACGAGATTGAAGCGCTACTATCAAACATTAACTAGATCCACTAATTTTACACACACACACACACACACACACACACACACACACACACACACACACACACACACACACACACACACACACACACACACACACACACACACACACACACACACACACACACACACACTCACACACTCATACACGCTCGCACTCACATACTCACACACTCCTAATTTAGTTTAATTTAGTTTAATTTTAATTTTAATTTAATGTATCTAATTTATAAGTTATGTGCTTCTTGAAACTTAAATTAATTAATACCTACTCTATAATTAAATACCACTCACCTAATCTTAAACTTAACTTAATTGGTTAAAACTCTTATTGTTACTGGAAGAGCGGGGCCTTCTGCCACAAGTATATTCCTATGCTTACTAGAAGGACCCAACCTTTTTATTGTTTTTTATATTTTGTGATAACCAATAAATCATTTTTTTTTTTTTTTTTTTTTTTTTTTCATACCGTGATCGCCACGCCCCTGCTTCCACTTCTTGAAGAGAACTCATCGACATTATGTTTTATTATGATGTGTACGAGTATAAGACAAACGAGCATATAGGCCACCTCAACAAATGAATGTAGAAAAAAAGAAGAAGAATTCACATCACCCTTCAAATTCCGGTGGTCCTATAATGGTCTAACTCATTTCCACTGTACCAAATAAATAATGCTTTCGGAACGGATTACTATTAAATATATCCAGACCGTTGCATATGTGCTTATACAATTTATGGAGTTCCGTCGAATTCTCATGGACCCTGGTAAGTACATCATTAGATATTAGACTTTTACAGTTCCAATACAATACAATACAATACAAAACACTTTATTGTACACCAAACAAAAACATAACAGAGAAAGAGCACAACAGGCTGTCTATTTTTTTATATCAGTTCATATTAGGTACCGGAGTTATAAAAAAACGCGATGAATTAAGACCTCCTTTTTGTTAGAAATCTAATAAGTAAAAAGATTAGAAAACTAATTCGTTCCCGCTCCTTCGTTTTAGGAAATAATATTCAGGATGATAGCAAAAATTCTCATAACCTTGTTATAATTTTTACGAACCCCATACAGACATGGAATATTAAAATGGATGATGTGAATTGAACAGAAAGTGCTGGTCATGGCAAATGCGCGGCAAAAAGTATAAAACACTCAAATTGAAATAAATGATGTTTGATCTAGTTATCAACGTCGGCGTCATCGCTTTTTTGTGTTGATCGGAAATGTACGTAGTATGTACCCTAATGTAGGTAATATAATATAAATAAACTAAACACGCTACTGTGCAAAAGAAATACCAGAAGAATACAATGATGATGATGAGTTGACGTTTAGTTAGTTATTTAACGAGAAAGGTGTTTTCTCCACTACATAATTCCGAATGCAATGTTTTGATGGGAGTTTTTATTTTTAGATATCGCTTAAAAATGAAACCTAACCTAACCTACGTATAGCAGTTAAACTATGCATTTATTCTAACATATTATAGCTCCCATAACATAGCTTGCGGAATAAATTAATTCAGAATTTTAAAGTATTCCCGGATTTTTCCTATATTTTATCGGAAATATTTCATTATTTAGACCATGAAATATGATAAGTATATCATATAGCTTTAGCAAGCTCGCTCAGTTTTGTACTTCTCTCTCGCTCGCTCTCACACGCGGTAAAGAGTCTAACCGACTTAACCGAACCCGCAAGACTTTTTAAGGGGATCACTTTGTTTGCCCGAATTTCATTTGCCATAATAGTATCACTTGCCATAATGTTCATTTGCCATTAAGGCATTTTTTCTGAAACTGTAAACCTTTCAGGTAAATTTTACATGCCATCGTATAGAGCCCATTAGGTTAGGTTAGGTTTGATTTTGAACAATTCTGAATAGTTCACGGTTTTAGAAAAAATGCCTTTATGGCAAATGAACATTATGGCAAGTGATACAATTATGGCAATTGATATTCGGGCAAACGATAGAGAACCCTTTTTAAGATCTCTTGTACTGTATATTTTTGAGTAATTCGTATTAATTTAATTTATCCCATATATCTATCCGTGGATGTCGTAAGAGGCGACTAACGTCCGGTTCCTATATTCAATCCGCGGACAGATAGGCTTACTTCGGATTAAAATTTGACACATTTTGTATGGGCAAATGTCAAATTTTAACCCGAGGTAAGCCTTATCTATCCTCGGATTGAATATAGGAACCCGACATAAGGGAATATAGGTTTGTAGTACTGTTAGGCGATGGGCTTGCAACCTGTCACTAATATGCTAATCAACATCTTAACCTATTTGTGCAAATTGTGGTTACTGAATTATCAACAACTTTTTAAAGTTGTAATTCTGTAGCTCTTCCTAGCCCACTCTGGGATAACAGGCGTGAAGGTATGTATGTGTGTATTTATTATAATTTATTGGATTTAACGTTAGGCTAAAGTCAAAACTCTATAAAAATACCGCCACCGCTGTGTATTTTCATCTACTTACAAAAATTACATAGCGCAATACTGAACTTAGGGGAAATTCTTGGGAATGGCCTGTGCCCAGCAGTGGACTGCTTTCGGCTGATGATTATGATGATACTCGTATAAACATAAAAAAAAAGTAAACATTAAGCAAGAGTTTCCCTTACCTTACCTTCCAATAATACCTTCTTCTTCCATTTGACCGGATACAACGCAGATCGGTTAGAATCTTCAACGATCCAGCGATCTCTGTCCGTTTGAATTCCCACTCTATCCGAAGGGACGTTACGGCAGTTCACTTTGCGGCTATATAACGGGGAGTGTTCTGAAGTATTATTCCTGAGTTCCACCATCGATCTAGTCTTCGTAAAGCCAGGTCCCCTCACCGTCACCTTGATGAATGGCGTTCATCAACCAGTGAAACTGTGCGACGAACTGCAAGGCCACCGCAAGAGTTCAAAGTTCGAAATTCGATACAGCCGACAAAGAGATGTGTCCACTTTCTTCCTTATTGCATCATAATAATATTAAAAAGCGGATACATTAAATGTCTGACGCTTGAAAGGACCATATGATAGAGTCTAGAGAACCATTTTACGGGACACCATATTTTTTACAATCAAACTTTACCAACTTGTTAAAAAGGGCGAAACTGTTACAAAACATCTATTGCACGTGCAACCTTAAATCTAACTCCAGTAAGCTCAAAATACTATAGTTTTTATACGGTAATACGTCCTTTGGAGTTAGATGAGAGGTGAGCATCGGGGACCCAATTAGGCGTGCGCGGGCTAAGGATTTATGCGCGCGATAAGTGACGCCGCCGCGGAATGTCCGTCTGTCCGTCCGTCTGTCCGACCTTGGCTTTGTGTATCACTCGGTAAATACCCAAAGGGGTCAAGGAACATATCGCGGCTGTTAGAAACTGCCGGTGAATAAATCCGACATTGCCGACCATCTACTGGAGTTAGGGCCAAACCATAAATGGGATAGACCAAAAAAAATAACTCACGGTTTTAGAATAGGTAATATTAAGAGACCAATTTCATTTATTTTGTATTTGACCCAATAGTTTTGTTTTAATATCTTTATTTATTTAGCAGACATTTTATGGATGACACGATTATTTTCAATTTGGGTTGGCATTTTCTAATAAATTTCAACAATTAAATGATATCTAATGATAAAAAGTGATTGTAATAGTGTAATAAAACATACTATTTCAAGCGGTTTTCGCCTGACCCGTAAGATACACCTAGGAGGGCTTCAAGCCAAAAACGAAAGTCAAACAAAGGTCAAATATACTTTTGTTGAAAAGTCCGAAATAGATAAATATTTCAAAAACTTAATAATGCAGGACGGCTTTAAAACCGTATTCCTCGTAATGGTTTTTAAATTAGACTATTTTAAAAAATAAGAACAATCCCAATTGCTCAAGTACTTCCTACTGTGCGCCATTTTCATGCGAGAATGGTACGTGAAGCCGTTGAAATCAGAAAACATCGTGATTTCAACAGAGAGGATGGGTATAGGCTATCAACTACGTAGAATCCTGTCATCAGTGAATTTAAGCGTGAAGGTGTATCTTCGGATAAATCTTCGGATGTTGTGAGTGTTGCGTCGGTATGATGACATTCCGAATTAAGAAAAACAAGACCAAGCGCGGGCAGTTCGAAAAAGTCGCGCGACAAGCAGACGAACACCCTCTTCTACAGTCTTCTCGTCTACGTCAATTTGTGTAAGGTGTCCTATGTTATACACATCAAAAATGACCACCAAACATAAATTATTATGATAATTTACAATGTGCAGTCCACCGATTTGATCAGTGCCACTATGGACTATATTAAAGTGACGTTGTAAACCTACAAATATAACTTTCGTCAAGACGATTTTAACACGTTCACTGCGGGTTGAGGTAAAACCGCCTCAAGCTCGACATTACGTCGGTGCGGGGCAAAAAATGGTGATATCTCTCTCGTGCGGGAGCTGTTGCCGCTTACTTACAAGGCGTATGATAAAGTCAAATATACATTTCTTTATGTTTCTCAAACGCTGACTCTTTTATACAGAAAAAAGGTTTGAGGTCTAAATAAGCCTCAAACGCACTGGGCATATTTTTTTTTCACACAGTGCGGGTTGAGGTTTATTTAGCCTCAAGGAAGTTGACCTCAACGCCGCACAGAGCGGGGGGCGGGCGACGCGGGAGTCGACAGCTTGACGTCAGTGCGGTGCTAGTTATCGATGCTTGTTTGATAATGGTTCAAATCTTATTTGTATGAATGATTGTTTCTACAGAAGTTTTCAGTTTTATGTTAATATTCTTGTTTTTTTTGCCTAATACCTAATAAAAATAATACCCCTATAAAATTTGGTTTTTCTTTCTTTAAAAATAATGACCGCTAAATTTAAATAGAAATAGAAACATTTTCTCATTATTATAAAGAAACAAAATTTACTCTACACATGTAAATCTGGACACAAGATATTTATCATACATATAACTATCTGCACTGTATAATGTTATAAATGAATGGGTTTTATTTACATAAACCAAAATTTATTTTCTTCCTGATAGAGCATTTATACAAACCTACCTCTAAACTAAACAAAGCTTGTACTATTGCTACTAAGCGGCAATTAACAAACGTATGTATAGATAAATAAATACTTATATAGATAAGCAACCATGACCCAGGAACAAATATTTGTTATAACACACAATTAAACGCCTTTAAAGATGTTCGATAAGATGATCATTCTTTTATCGATAATTTACCTATAAGTGCCATTCCCTGCTCTAGTCTCAGATAAAATTTAGTGCGATTTGAGGTCTAAAAGATCTCAAAAATTCTTTAGGTATTTTTTCTTAAGCCAGAGGTCAGAACCAAGGGCGAAGCTAAGTGTATTTAAAATATTTACTGAGCAATGACTACAACACAAAAAAAAACCCTGGTCCTATTCTTGGCAAAGTTATGAAGGATCTAAGTAACTACTGAAATTTGAGAGCGATTCGGCCTCACCCGCACTGTAAAAGAGTTCCAGTTTGGGCTGATTCGATCTCAACCGCACCAGCCAAAAGTCTTTCAAGTTGAGCCCCGCAGCGAACGTGTTAACGAGCTCTAACTCGACGGGTTTATCATGTGTAATTTAGGAGTCCCTATGGCCATTGGCCACCCTAAGTCTCCATCATCAGACCAGCTCGATGGTACCATATTATTGTATTGTCATCAGAACTAAATGTGTATGCAAATTTTCAGCTTGACCGGAAATCAGGGAGTGGGTCAAATTTAACTTGCAAGATTTGACCCTTACATACATACATACATAATACATACATACATTGCAAGTAAAGTAAAAGCTTGTAAAAAAGTCTTTAACGTTTTGGTTGACCGTACTGCGTTCAGATACATTGCAAAATACCAATATAGTGTAAAATATCTTTAATCCTTAGCCATTAGTGACGTGTATTTTTTTTATTCAAGCCGATGTGATTCAGCTATGTGTAAAAACACTTCCCTACGAACACTTTTTACTACTTAACCTCTTCAAGTTTAAGACATCCGGCTGCGAATTTTTTCCGCGTCTGCGTCAACTTAAAAAAAAAGCGTCGCGTCGCGTGTCACGTGATTTACGGGCACGGTTCGAAGGACCATGTGACGAGACCATGTGGGTTGGGGAGATAACTCGTTTTTGTGGTGAGAAGGTATTTTTTATTACAGTATGTCTTTTAAATACGATGGTGATGAGACGAAAGGAAGAAACTCTTTGCGAATATTAAAAACAGAATAGCCATTTCCACTTTTGGATGGTTAACGTGCACGTTATTAGATGCAGGATGCAGTCTCAAATAGGATAGTAGGGGATTCGAATAGGAGACGACCTTCACCCAGCTGTTTATTCAATAAAAAGGATATTGCATCAATTTTAATATGGCGAATAGATTGGCTGAAAAAAATCAGTCCAGTAAATATAATTAAATAAAAATTTAAAAATCGACTTTAATACAAAAAAATTGCAATTACTTGTTTAATAGACAAATTACATACCTACACCTTACAGTCTGTAGAATATGCAAACGTTAGTTTCACTATTTTTCCCATCATAACTATTGGGTAGCTATAAACACAAATAAATAAAAATAAGTCGGTACTAATAATTTGCACTAAACCTAACGTTTGAAAAATCGTCACTAATTTAGTCCGGGAGCCCAGTGCAAGAAATCCTACCAGATAAATTAATAGAAAATACCTACCCTGTAGGCGTAGCTGACCTTTAGTAGCTTCGACTGCTCTTGGTGGGCCACGGTTTAACTTAGCAAGTTATGCCAAAGTTCATCTCAATAAGAAATACTTTTTAAGATCTCTAAAATGTCCCCAAAATTTATAACCTACCTTAACAGATATATTCACTCTCTTAACAGATACTCTTTCAAAAAAGTGAGGGCGGCCAAAATATATTTTAGAGACCATTAAGTCGTTCCTTTTTCAAACTTGTGTGAAAAATCGTCACTAAGGAACGACTTAATCGTCACTATCATACTCTGAGTGCGGCTATAACCGACTTCACACCAATTAGAAAGACTTAAATACCTCTTGAATGTCTCCAAATTTCATAACCTAAATACTCAACAGATATATAATATTCACTCTCTTAGCAGATACTCGCTCAAAAGAGTGAGTGGGGCCAAGAGATATTTTAGAAACAATTAAGTGGTTCCTTTTTCAAACTTGTATGAAAAATCGTGTTAGTGAATGTTGTTACAGTTGTTGTTATTGTGTTAGTGAATGTCTCTAAATTTCATTACCTACCTTAAAAGACTGAGTGGGGCCATAACCGAAACTCCAATTAGAAGGGACTTTTTAAGACCTCTTACAAGTTTTAAATGTCTCCAACCTTAACAGATGTTGTAAAGGAATATGTCTACCTCGGGCAACTAATGCAGTTGGGTAAAAACAACTTCGAAAAGGAAGCCGATAGGAGGATCCAATTGGGCTGGGCAGCGTTTAGGAAGTTGAACCACATATTTTCGCCAGATATACCGCAGAGCCTGAAGACGAAAGTTTTTGACCAGTGCGTCCTACCTGTCATGACGTACGGAGCCGAGACGTGGACACTGACTGTGGGGCCGGTCCATAAGCTTAAAGTAGCTCAACGTGCTATGGAAAGAGCTATGCTCGGAGTCTCTCTGAAGGACAAAATTCGGAACGAAGTGATCCGTCAGAGAACTAAAGTGACCGACATAGCTCTGAAAGTTAGTAGGTTGAAGTGGAAATGGGCTGGTCACGTATGTCGCAGAACGGATAACCGCTGGAGTAAGCGTGTTCTGGAGTGGAGACCGCGTCTTGGCAAACGTAGCGTGGGACGCCCTCTGGCCAGATGGCGGGATGACTTGCATAAGAGGGCCGGCAGCAACTGGATGCATAAAGCATTAAACCGGGCTCTGTGGCGTTCCTTGGGAGAGGCCTATGTCCAGCAGTGGACTGCAACGGGCTGATGATGATGATGAACCTTAACAGATGTACTAATGCTCTGAATATAATGTTTCAGAAACTGTATGTATCAAGTAGCTGGTTAAAAAGTGCCGTGGTCAAACAGACCGTCAAATCATATGCTAGTACTTGAAAGGGCGGAGTTATCGCCATATGTCAATGATATGTCTAGTAGCGATGCTAATGCAAGCTTTCTCGCTATGTACACAAGCGAATTACTATATCTGATAACCGATAACTTATCAACGGATGAAGATAACAGAATGGGTTAATAATAAATACATGGAATATTTTTATTGTATGGTTCCGATTGTTTGATAGACATTGCTGAGGATTAAAGAATGGGGTCATACAATGTTTGCATGGAGTTTTAGGAAACCGAGTACCGTATGCTATATCCATACTAATAACTATTTAAATATAAATGCGATAGGCACTCTGTTTGTTTCCTTTTCACGAAAACATGGCACATGACATGGCATGGCATGGCATTATCGTGTGGTTGCCGGGTTAGAATAGTGCCACTCCATGTCTTCCCGTGGATGTCGTAAGAGGCGACTAAGGGAATATAGGCTTGCAGTACTGTTAGGCGATGGGCTTGCAACCTGTAACTAATATGCTGGTAAACATCGTAGCCTCTTTGTGCAAATTGTGGTTACTGAATTATCAAGTTGTAATTCTGTAGCTCTGCCTAGCCCACTCTGGCATTACAGGCGTGAAGCCGTGAAGGTATGTATGAATGAATGGCCGATCGGATTTTAATGAAATTGGGCTAGGGTGGGTAAGGCTGCATTGGATCCTCGAGAGGGTTAGAGAATACTTTTTATCCCGGAAAAAAACCGAGGGAATATCGATGAAAGACTTCGACGCGGACTGACGCTACGATTCACTGGTAATAAATAGTTAGGTATGGTATCCTATATTTTAAGTCAGCAATTCACAAAGTCATTGGTAATTGGTGATTCACTTAGGTAATCTTTACATTTTATGGGTACTCGTTAAAAAACGCTTCTAATTGTACCATATTTAATAGCAAATAAATAAATTTGAATTTGAATTTTGGAAAACTCGTTTTCATTTCTACTGACGCCCGAGTCCCAGATATTCTGCCCTCCTAAGCAAATAAGCAGTATCCCAATATCAATAACCAAAGCAATTTTAGTTCTCTGCTCTTAGTAATAAGGTTGATATTGCTACAGGAATTTTATCTGACATACTGCGTTTTAGCTTAGGAGCTTATTGTAGATGTACCTTCCTTCCTTAAGGTGATCTACGTCACAAAGAGACACAAAAACAGACCCATCCAAAACAGCCCATACATTAAGTATTATATAAAACCGTAAAACAAAGCACTCGAGCTAAGATAAGGGCGTGTTTACAAAACGCTGCCCTATCGCCGGCATTACCGTCTATCATTGTGGCCGCGGCCTTATCATTCAAATACCAACACATCCGACCTCCATGTTAAAGGATTTTGAGTTTTAATCGGTAAGTAATAAGAACAATGGTAGGTGCATCATTTAGTTGTTAGATATGATAATGTTTATGCTGTGGTGTTTCTTACTCGCTCGTTCGATGTTTAATGCGACCAGCAATCATAACTTGAACCGTGCACCCGTTATAATTATGTGGCGGAAGGTATCTATGATCTGTATGATAGCGGCTGCCACTGGGACGAGGAGAAAAGTAAGTTAAGAAGAAAACATAGTAACACTACTACACGATATACGATAGAAATATAAGAAGCAAGCTTTTCATAATCGACTGAAATTACATTCATCTATAGGGAGCTACTATCAGCCCATTGGAACCCTGGCCAACCATAGAACGGTGTCACAGTGACATTATAAAACAATTTGTTTGATACTTCTTACGACTTGAATCATAACGTCACTGTGATAGAGTTCTATGGTGGATCAGGGTTCCAATGGGCTGATAGTACAAACATAATAGAAGATACTTACTGATTGACTGATCGATCAATGCCCAGCCGAAACCGCTGGACTTACTTCAAATTTGGAGGGAGTATTCCTTGGATATCCTACGGGTTCACAAAGGAGGATTTTTGGAGATTCATCCCCTAAGGATTCTCAATTAGTAGCTTCAGGGCCCGGTGCAGGGAGAGTGAGCTAGTGCGCGCGATTGCAGTCTTAAAATTGTAGACTTAAGAATGCAAATGTCTACGGGTCACAGATCCCACTTACGATCAGGTGACCTGTGTGCTTGTTCACCTTCTCCACACTATAAAAAATACATTTAAAAAAATCTTATAATGACCATGACAGTTAATAGTTTTGTTTGAGGACAAATCTTCGAAAGCGCATCATTACTTTTGCCTTGTAAAATTTTTGATGACAGCCGGTTATCGTTTAGTCCTCAGCCACATGCGAGTCTTTCTAAAGATACAAAGGCCTCCTTGTCTCTCAAGTAGCGGTACCACTCCGTCTGGCACCAGTTACCATATCTCAAACATGAACATATGGTCATCTTACGATAGGATTTCCCATCTTGAGTTGCTCGTGTTTATGGACGATGGTGATTAGACCATCAGGTAGCTCTCATGTTCAATTGATTCCATCTCTTTTTTTTTTTAAAGCGGCCAAGTGTGATTCGGACTCACCCATGAAGGTTTCCGTAGCAGCAATTTTATTAAACCTTAAGCGACGTATTAAAAAAAAACTACTTATTAGATCTCGTTCAAACCAATTTTCGGTGGAAGTTTGCATGGTAATGTACGTCATATTTTTTTTTTTTAGTTTTACCATTATCTTATTTTAGAAGTTGCAGGGGAGGGACACATAAGACCTATCCAAAGATAGATACCCTACCTACCCAAGTATGGGATTGATTAAAAAAAAAAATGAGTTTCTGTTCTAACCCCCAAAATGTATTGTTATTTTTCTATTTTTGTGTGAAAGTCTTAATGCGGTTCACATAATGCATCTACTTACCAAGTTTCAACAGTTCTTATAGTTTCGGAAAAAAGTGGCAGTGCCATACGGACGGACAGACAGCCAGACATGACGAATCCATAAGGGTTCCGTTTTTTGCCATTTGGCTACGGAACCCTAAAAACACGACCTTAATGACTCGTCGTGGCTCCCGGTCGAACCAACTATACTATCGTCGAGTTGCTGAAGTACCAACGTGATTAGAGTATAGTAAAACACCTCTGGAATTGTAGTATAGAAGAAGAATGAACACTGCTTATGTCGACATCGTGTGCAGTAAAAACTGTACTCCTCAGGGCATACAAAAAAACAAAAGCATCGATATTTGACCAAGCTCTGTCATTTAATTTTGCCCCTTTAATTGAAATAGACCAAAAAAAATAACTCACAGTTTTTACATTCTAATTTGAAAGAATAGGTAATTTGAAGAGACTCTATTCATTAATTTTGTATTGGAACCAATAGTTTTGTTTTAATATCTTTATTTATTTAGCAGACAATTTATGGATGATACCTATGATTATTTTAAATTTGGTTTGGCATTTTCTAACAAATTACAACAATTAAATGATATCTAATGACAAAAACATACGAATTCAAACGGTTTTCGCCTTACCAGTAAGAGACACCTAGGGGCTTCTAGCCAAAAACGAAAGTCAAACAAAGGTCAAATACTTTTGTCAAAATGTCCGAAATAGATAAATATTACAAAAACTTAATTATGCAGAACGGTTTTAAAACCCTATTGCTCGAAATGGTTTTCAAATTAGAATAAGTAATTAAAAAAATATGAATAATCCCAATTCCATACATTTTGCCAGTTTTAGAAAATTATTTACGTTAGCATTATGTAACCAGCGCCCGTATTATGGTCACCTTTATCGCGGTGGATAAAGCTTCCGTCACTCTCGCACTTACATACAGGTCAGAACGTGACAGATGTTTTATCCACGCTTATCTACGTCGATAAACACGACCATAATCGGCCCGCTGGTCTAGCGTTACAGAACAGACTCCACTGGGACACAGAGGGGTCTGTTTTCATAGGGGGTTAGATACGAACCTTTAAGAGTACAGGAAATATGAATTGGCCGTCTGTAGTCTTCATTAAGATTTTTTTTAAATATCCAACAAAAGGTAATCGTAAAACTGACCTCGACCTTCAAACAGCACAGTGGGTTGAAAGGTTAAGATTAAGGTTACGGTCAGCCGGTAAGTCTTTACGCAAAAAAAAGACGACGGTATATATTTACAGCGTTACTATTGAACACAAAAACGTCAAAACATCCAGTTAAGTAAATTCTCAACGTGAAATATGATACTCATTTACGATTTTTGTTTGCGAAATATGCCTCGCCAGTTCCCGAATCCGATCTTTGAAGTGTCAAAGGAAACAACAACACGTTTCCGCTCTAGAAGGTCACAACACGTCAGTGTTACTTAGAAGGAGTGTACAGAGCCCTTTGTACTTAAGAAAAGGCAGGAGCGAGTTGACCGTTAAATGAGGGTTCTGCGACAGTGAGATACTTATAACTACATGTATGGTGTCTACACTTTACCTAATATAATGCTTGTCTTAGTATTTAATGGTCAGTGGGTTTTGGCAGGTAGTTTTGTATGAGTCCATATTGACTCTCATAATTATTTTTACTTATAAAGTGTTTTAAGTCATAATCATCGGAATTCATAACGTGTTTTTCTCAGTAACTGTTACTTTTTCAGGATTTTTATAAATGAAACGTAACCTAACCTACTTAGCCTTGTATATACGTTAAATATTTAAGAACTTCTGAAAAGTTTACGGTTCCAGCGATATTAAAAATTATGAATAAAAAAGTTATGTGGAAAAATGCGCTCCCGTTTTGTATAAAAACGACTACTAATGTATCTTCCTTTTTTTCTACTCTGATTACCTATATATACTTCATTTTAAAAAGAGTTTTTTACCTGTATCTAATTTCTTAGTGTTAAAATTAGGTAAGTAGGTTCCGAATTGTAATAATTTAAAATTAATAAAAAAAATGCATACTAGGTACATATCTTTTGCAAAGGTGCATTTAAGTAATTGGCATTAAAGATTTTTATTCAAAAAACTAACAACGCACTTAATAAGGAGTGGTCCGGAAAAAAAGTAGCAGCACATAATATGGAATTTATTTTTATTTTGTGCTAATTTCTAAGCAGTGCATTTGTAATAGTAATCTGTAGATACTATTAAATTAAATAAACAATAAGAATGGTAATGGTGGATTTCAAGTTTTCGCCTTTTACATTAAGTCTCACCTAAAACTTTTTGAACAGTGTCTTTTGAGAGAATTTATAAGGAGTTTGTCATAAAAATAGTTTTTTTCTTTAAGTTTGATGGGCTAGTTAATACCTTATTAAATTGTCTTTTGATCATTAGTTAATATTTTTGATTTGACTTTAGTTTGAGGTAGTTACATGGATTTTCAAAAATGGTGTATTTGCCATTTTTACAGAAATTTGTCTCCCATAGAAAAACCCCTGTCAGAGGTTAAATTGGAGAAACTTCCTTACTACCCAACGTGAAATATAGTTTATTGGTATAACTTATTCGTATAATACTATTCTTAAAAGCATAAAACAAGTTCTGAAAATGGAAATTCAATTGTGGTATTGTAGAAAACGGCAAGCGAAGATTGTCAAATTGTGTTGTACAAAAAGTTATAAAGTACATTGCAATAAATATTAAGAAAACTCAAGGAATCTTACACATTTCAATATTATTGTATTTTTATTTGATAGTAAGATATCTACACATTACTAAAAAGAATAAACTGCTTCATAATAAGCAAACAATAAAAATAAAAATCTGATAATTCCTTGCTACTTTTTTGATGAACCACTCCTTATAATCCTATATATGTATCTATTACTCCCTTGAAAGTTTTGAGATTTTTATGAATCTTGCTAGGGCTCAGCAACTTACAAAATTAGTGCATGCAAATTATTTATGTACTAGGCAAACATTTATTACGTATTTAAAATGTAAATGAGTCTGAACTTATTTGAAGCTAATTAATGTCTTCCCGCAGATGTCGTAAGAGGCGACTAAGGGAATATAGACTGGTAGTACTGTTAGGCGATGGGCCTGCAACCTGTCACTAATACGCATTTGTGCAAAATGTGGTAACTGAATTATCAACAAGTTTTTAAATTTGTAGCTCTGCCTACCCCACTCTGGGATGACAGGCATGAAGGTATGTATGTAATGAAATATTAATTAATGTTTCACAAACATAAGTGTTCTATTTTATCTACGGAACCCTAAAAATCATGTTAATGTACATGAAAATCCTGCCTCAACGACTTTACGCTCCGCTTGTTTATAAAAATTCCACGCGCGCGGAGATCCCACCAAAAGAGCAGCGATTATCACTTACCCGTACAATAGGGCACATCGGATTAAAAATATACGAGGATCACAACTTTATATTGCCGTTACACACTTTAAAAGTACATTTCAGGAGCGATTAGCGATCTTATTCAGTTGAGATAAGGTTCGTGGAATGTTGGTGGTTTTGGCGAGCTGCTAGTTATTATGTTGGTTTGGTTTGCTCAAAGTGTACAATGTAATAAGTAGAGATTTGCGAGAATGCGGTTATTGTTAGTTCCCTTCATCACACGATACGATAAAATCATAAAATGCTAATTAATTTGCATTTTTATAAGGACACTTATTAAACATTATTAAAAAATATTTAATATTGAAAGTACACACACACACACACTACTATCAAAATATTTACTTACCATAAATACCTATAGTGGTAATTTAAAACGGCCTTCGATTTCGTACTTCACTCCATTTACTTTCATACGTTATTTTGTTACTTAAACTTTATTTACCCAAATAGTATGATGTTTCAGCCATACATTTTGTTGCAAAATGTGGGTTGAATGTTGAAAAAGACTGCCAACGACATTCTATTACCTACTAAAGCTTAACTATCCGTCCGTCTGTTCGTTTGTCAATCACAGGGCTGTATTATTAAAACCCTAATTGTTAGATACTTGAAAAGATCACATAGTACTACGAGTACTATGGTCGCTATAACTACAAAAAAATAAAAATAGTTAAGAATTAATTTAAAGCATTTTTTTGCGATTTCTGCTTTATCTTAGTATTGTACGATTTTTGTATTTATTTAACTTTCTTATAATAATAAACATTTCCGTATTTTATACCATCATCTAACTATTTGCAACTGCGGCGCTTAAGACATCGACCATTCTACTGAGTAAAGCCATATTGTTTTGACATGTTATCGTATTGTTCTTAACTCAGCGACATTACGTCAAGTAAACAAGAGCTATTGTAACGTTGACAACACTATAACATACCAAAAATTATCTAGGAGCAATGGAGCCCCTGCAAAAACCATATCAAAATTAAAACTCTCTTCCAATTTCTGAACTATCCCACTTTTGACGAATCTCTCGCCTATCAAAAGCCCCCGACGACCGTTTGCTCTCAATGAGGAATGAAGAGATTAACCCCCCGAATACCTCGGCGTCCGATCTGGTCCAGAGATAACCGCGGCGCCTACCGAAGCGTCGGGTACATAAAGGTTTATAATCTGCTTACGTGTGTTAGGGTTCCACGTGTTCTAACCTAACCTGAGGTTCATCTTATTATTTCTATTGGAAGGAGAAGGCAAATAAGCACATAGGCCATCTCACGGTAAGTGGGATCTGAGACACATAGACATTTGTATTCTACTTCACTCTCAAAATGCATTTTAACCCAGACTATGGTGGAGTGCCTCTTTTAAACATGATTTTTGGGGTGGGCAATGATACCCCCTAGGGCTAAAGTAACCCGAGTTTACGGTACGTGTTTTTACTGTTTTTTTTTGGACTTCGCTCATAGTACCTACGCAGTTTGCATTATATCTTATTTCATTCTCTTATTCATCATACATCCAAATGCTAAAAATAAAGACAGTCTCAAATCTTCCAGCAGCGTCATAAACTAATTAGTTTATTTATTTATTTAGTAAGGTACACCAACAACAAAAACCATCTGATATGAATGTCAATTATA
The DNA here is from genome assembly GCA_927399475.2 of Acleris emargana. Lineage (NCBI taxonomy): Eukaryota > Metazoa > Arthropoda > Insecta > Lepidoptera > Tortricidae > Acleris > Acleris emargana. The sequence goes on from OV656858.1 coordinate 7,514,605, forward strand.
GTTATAAACATTAATAATGATCAACACATTGAATAAAATCTTAAAATCCAAAAAAAAAAACTAATTAAACATTTCTAATACAATTCAAAATATAGTCTAAGTAATTAAGAATCTAACACACAAATATGTTTAATAAATAGGGTTTCCACGGAACCCTCTCCCGCCCCTAAACAGTTCTCGCAGCACCAGTTTGTAGACAAAGGTATTGTCAGCCGCTTTGTCGGCTCCATAATATGCTTCTATCAGTTTTTTATGAACGTGTAAATAAGTTGGTCTTTTTGTCACTTGCTCTTTTCAGTTTTTGTCCGGTAGCTTATTGAAATCGTGTTAAACCGATGAAGCGAGTATTGCGTCACGAAAGGCATGAGTTTATAAAAAAAATTACTTAAGTAGGTTTCTAATGTTTTCAATTGTGGACAGTTGCGTTAAGATTTTGGAGGCTTTAAAGAAACATTGACCAGATGAATAGGAAGTGTTTTGAATAGCGTCAGAAGTATTTGCGACATTATTATGCTACACTTGATGTATTCATGAATGAATATGAATTCAAAATTCTTGGATTTAAGTAATATTGTGTTAATCCATGATAGGCAGATTTTTTTAATTATTGCTATTTATTTTGATTTCTAATGTATAAACAATAAAGCACCATTTAGACTATAATGGGTTTGGTATGACGTAACGTTTCATTGTTCAATTATTGAGAATATATTAATATTAATTTTCTTATATCGGTGCGGTACTGATGGTATAAAACTATGAGACTGAGAATTTTCATGCATTATTACGTCGAGGTGGAAAGAAGTGGTCTACCACTACCGCTCTGGGAAATAGGCGTGATTTAATGTATGTATGTATGTATTACGTCGAGTTACGGAAAACTAGCACACATATAACCAATTTTTATCAGTAACAGCTTACTTACTGCTGCTTTGAATAAATCCAGTTAATAAAAGAGAAGAAATGAAAAATGATTTAATAACGCATATAGTTTACACAAATATTTTTTACTAGCGTAAAAGAAGTCGTTAGATTCACCTGAATACAGACGTTGGAATTTTTTTAAGGAAAAGACCACTAAGTTTTTATATTCTACCTTGATTTAGCCCGTCTTGCATATCGTAAACATACTTACGCTGTGTTATCTTTTTACTGTCAAGAGCAGTCGTAACATCACCAATATACCCCTACCCCCTCACCCCCTGTGAAGTTGGCCCCAAACCAGAAAAGTTCGCCTGTATTGTAACACTTCAGATTCAAGCATTAGATACATCAGTATAACGTACCTAATGCTCACAATGTAATTCCAATTCTGATTTTAATTACATAGTGGCCTTTAACTCCTGTTAATGTATATTTTGCCAGTGTCGAGTTATTTGTAGACACTCCCATGGATTCATTAGAGAAATAAGTCCATGTATACCACACGCGAGGACAATAATCGCTCATTCAATACAAAACGGACACATTCCAAAATACATGTCTCTTGCATTGAAAATCTTATACGGCTTCTAATTTTAAAATGTAATACTGACTGATTTTGGAATTTGTCCGTTTTTTATTCAATGAACGAATTGTTCTTTTAAAGAGTACTTTACCTTGTGGACTAAGTAGAAGCAGATGGGATTAGCTTCACGCGCTTCTGTTAAGTCCCTCAATGATTCAAAACTGAATCTTAAATCAATAAATAAATAAATATCAGGGGACACAATGTCACACCAATTGACCTAGTCTCAAACTAAGCTCTAAGCTTGTACTATGGGTACTAGACAACGATATAAATACTTATATAGAGAAATATATACTTAAATACATAGAAAACATCCATGACTTAGGAGGACAAATATTTGCGCTCATCACACAAATATCTGCCCTTACCGGGATTTGAACCCAGGACCACAAGCTTCGTAGGCAGGGTCACTACCAACTAGGCCAGCGCGTCGTCAAGTGCAAATGATACATTACAGGCGAATGCAACCGGTGAGGACCCGTAACAATGTGTAATAGAGGCCGTTACAGTTTCGTAATGGGTAGTTAGAGCTTAAACTTAAAGCATCAAATCAAGGACGGCAAATTGTGAACTTTTCCGTGATCCTGAAGTACCTAACCAATATGTCAGGCAGTTGTCAAACCTGTCAGGCCGCCCGGCCGAGCGCAGGCTTCGAGAAGATTATTTCGATCCTCTTATCCACGCCTTTGTCCGTAGGTTGGTAGCAACTTGAGACTTTAATTCGGGTATTATGAATATTTTACGTGTTTTTGTAATCTGAAAAGTGTGGGTTTGATTGTATCCAAATTTGTCCTGTTTATAAGGACTATATTAATACCTATATGAACTTTATACTTATATAAATATCTCTGTCTGTGTGTGCTACTTGTACTCTCCTTACCAAATTTTGAACGGTCAGTAGCATTTACCCCGGGGTAGCATTATAATATAATGCATGCATTGCATATCTATCAATAATCTTATTTTTACATTGGAAGAGAACTTTATGAACGCGCTCAAAATTTCAAAATATGTAATTGGGTTAGACCAAAAAAAATAACTCACGGTTTTTACATTCTAATTCGAAAGAATAGGTAATTTTAAGAGATCAATTTCATTAATTTTGTATTGGACCCAATAGTTTTGTTTTAATATCTTTATTTATTTAGCAGACTTTTTATGGATGACATGATTATTTTAAATTTGGGTTGGTATTTTCTAATAAATTACAACAATTAAATAAAACATACCATTTCAAGCGGTTTCCGCCTAACCCGTAAGATATACCTAGGAGGCCTTCAAGCCAAAAACGAAAGTCAAACAAAGGTCAAATATACTTTTGTCAAAATGTCCGAAATAGATAAATATTTCAAAAAAATAATAATGCAGAACGGCTTCAAAACCGTATTCCTCGAAATGGTTTTCAAATACGAGTAATTTAAAAAATTATGAACAATCCCAATTGGATAACTTGCACATTGCTTGAGGCCCAGGAAGGAAATTGAATACCTTTAATCCTAGATATAGAATAAAGACACGCGGACGAAAATTCTGATACTGATGATAGCAGCGGCCCATATCATAGCCCTTAATAATGCGATACTTCTCGCGAACCCCACAATGTCAGATTCCGCATAATCTATATAAGTAAGTACATTTGCTGACGTTGTTCGAAACACATTTTCTTTTTGTCATCTGTAATGTTTTGTATGTTATATTTTTCTCCAAAGTGGTGCTCGACTTAACAGGGCCGGTGCATATTGTTGATAATGATAATGATAATGATAATAATTTATTTGTAAAACCAATTTACAAGTCATTAGATTTAAATAATTATACATAAAAAGGTAATTATGTCAACAATTACAACAGTAATAGTTACAAGTGTACAAGCACTAACAATTTCAGTTATTCTAAAAATACGATAGAGCATGTCAATTTCAATTTTTCGCGTTATATTAATTAAGAATATATATTAACAATAACAACATTATATATCTCACTTAGATAGAATGCCCTAGCTGACTATGACTTCAGCGCAACGTTAGGCGTTTCTTAAAGCTACGTAGGCTGGGAGCTTCGATTACATTTTTGGGCAGCTTGTTATAGACTGTTGGGCCCATGACATGGGTGAGCTTGGAAGATTTAACAAGCTTACGACTTATAGTAACAAGCTTATTTGCATTTCGGGTGTTGTGCGTATTTAACATTTTATATGTTTTAAAAGACTCTTTGTGGACCCTCGTGTAGACTGCCACTTGCATTATGACTATTGCAGCCAACGTCAAAATACCTAGTCGTTTGAACAGAGGTCTTGCAGAAGTATCGAGTGGGGCCCGAGCGATAGTTCGGACTGCGCGTTTTTGAAGGCGAAACACTCGCTGCCACTCCGCACACCGTCCCCAGAGCTCAGCGCCGTACTGCAGCAGGGAATGCACAGTGGCGAAGTAGCACGTTCGAGCTACTTCTTCAGACACCGTCCTGGCGACTCTGCTTAAAGCGAAACAAGCACTTCCCAATTTTCCACACAGTTTATCTATATGTAGGTTCCATTTTAAGCCCGCACGTTGTTTAAAATAATAAATAAAAAATAAAAAAAGTGTGGTGCAAATATTTGAGCTACACAAATTCAATCAATTCATAGCCGCCACTTCAAATTACGACCTCTAGCGTCTCAGTACAAAAGGGACGTTGTATTACTACTACACTATCAAGTCAACCAAATTCAAGTTTGTATGGAAAATCCCCGTTTCTTTTAAAGACCTCGTGGCCCTTGGTAATACAGTCGTCATGCGCCTCGAGGGTCTCACATTAACACTGTCTGTTTGTTTTCCTTTGTTTAAAGATGCCTCAAAACGTTCCGACTTGTGGAATACGGTTATTAGATTTTGTGGAAGAGTAGAGTTAGGATTTTTATTTTGAAATAGTCTTAATTATCTATCTATTATATCTATCCCCCGTGTGGTTGCCGGGTTAGAATAGTGTCGTAAGAGGCGACTAAGGGAATAAAGGCTTGTAGTACTGTTAGGCGATGGGCTTGCAACCTGTCACTAGTACGCTGGTAAACATCTTAGTCTAATTGTGCAAAATGTGGTTACAGAATTATTAACAAGTTTTTACAGTTGTAGGTAATTCTGTATCCCTGCCTACCCCTCTCTGGGAACGAAGGCGTGAGTTTCTGTACGTATGTATCTATCTAGGTATTATACACAATTTTACTAAAAACTAAATGATGCCCGTAACCTCGTAAAATTAGTATCCCACTACTTCCACGGGTGGGAGGACCTTGTGCAGGGTCCGTCCGGGTTGGTACCAACATCTTATCCATTAACCTACCGCCAAGCAGCAGTGTTCGCATTGTTATGTTCCGGTTTGGGGATAAGACAGCCGGTGAAATTACTAGCATAGAGGCATTCCATCCTAGTCCTCAGAGTTGGCAGTGCATTTGCAGTCTTAGGATTGCAGTCTTGTGAATGCGAATGTCTATGGGTCACAGTTTCCACTTACCATCAGGTGGCCTGTGTGCTCGTTTGCCTTCTCTATGCCATAAAAAAAACACTTCCCGTATTTAGCCTCTTTGGGGTAACTTCTAAAAATATTTTCTTAGTGTACCCCTAGAATATCCAAAAAATACCCCGTCTAAATTTCAAAGCGAAGCGATTTCGGTTGCGCGTTGAGCGATCGATCCGTCAGCCAGTCAGTATCTATAGATAGATAAAGAAAACGTTTTATTTACATACATCTAACAAAATAACAGTAGATAATCTAACAAAACACAAAATAACTGAATTTGCCTCTCTCTCTTCTACTCGGTAAAACCGGGTGCGCTTCAATCAGTATAAAAACATTTCGTATAATTTCATTTAACTAACCACGAAAAGCATAATGAACGTTTAGCATAAAAACCAATTGTATAATTTTATTTGGCATACGATCGAATAACATTTCACTAATTTCGTATAACTATGATTTTCTTGTTATTATGCATTTTAAGTCAATTTCTTTTAGCTAAGTTAGGTTAGGTTAGAGCTGTGACCACAGTCATAGTAATTAAAGCCGTTAGAAATATTATTTCTTAATTTATAAACATGATAGTTTTGAAATTATGCATTTTGTTCTATGCATCATGACTATTATATCGTTGGTTTATTATACAGATTGAAATAATGCAATTCGTGTTATGTAAAATGATCATTAGACCATTTGTTATTATGCTAAACATTACACACCCGGTAAAACCATATTGCATTTGGCGTCTTATCCATCGTATTGTGAACGTTACGATATAGCTCTAATAGTAATAGCTGCTCGCCGATTGTCTAACGCACTCGCGATCGCAATCGGCTTCAAAGTGGAGCAATTGTTTTCATTTTGTATGCAGACAAGCCTTCGATTTTCAAAATTAAAACGATTGCGATGGCGAGTGCGTTTGGCAATAAGCCGTTATAACAATACGATGACAATGTTAAAGTCAAATATGGTGTCGATTAGAATAAGGGCCCTGACCTGCGTCTATTTTTATGCCTATTCGTTTTTGCACTTTATCCAGGGCACACTGTATGTGTATATCCACCAACAGGCTCAAACAGGCTGGATTGCCTAATCATTACATACATACATACATAAACTCACGCCTTCATTCCCAAAGTGGGGTAGGCAGAGCTAAAGAATTATCAACAACTTTTAAAGGGGTGAAAACAATTTATATATTCAAACATTGGTAGAATTAAAAAAGGCCTTTATTGTACCAAAATGTTGGTTACATAATAAGTAATTACCTATAGTTGCATTATTTGTGCAATTTTTTTTTTTTTCATATGTGATACATACGTAGGTACATACATACCTATACATACCTTCACGCCTGTAATCCCAGAGTGGGGTAGGCAGAGCTACAGAATTACCTACAACTTTAAAAACTTGTTGATAATTCAGTAACCACATTTTGCTAAATATTCATATGAGATCTATTATCACAGGGCCCGTAATTTTCATGCCGATGACATCAATTTGACGTCACGCTCCATATAGGGTGATCCCAAATAGTTTTATTGTAAATTAGTAATCATTAGTCGTCAATCATTTTAATCATGTACAAATGACTTCAAAAGTACTCTATTTACACGTGGAATAAATAATACCTACTTGATACGTGTAATAATATAAAACTAATTGTTTTTGTTTTTATACATACATTTTATTAAATGGTATTGTTAACAACGCATTACAATAATTACTAGACCTAGAGATTTTCCTAGCACGAACGACGTGTTAATAGTGCTTGACACAACATAAACATCAACAATCCTCTTATCGATTACCGCCACTTCAACCTCATAGAGGAAATAATTGTACATCATTATAAAGTTATTAAGAAAATATTCCCAATGTCCTAAAACTCATTTAAATACACACACACACATATACCTTCACGCCTGTAATCCCAGAGAGGGGTAGGCAGAGTTACAGAATTACCTACAAGTTTAAAAACTAGTTGATAATTCTGTAACCACATTTTGCACAAGTAGGCTAAGATGTTTACCAGCGTATTAGTGACAGGTTGCAAGCCCATCGCCTAACAGTACTACAAGCCTATATTCCCTTAGTCGCCTCTTACGTCATCCACGGGGAGACATTTAAATACCTAATAAGAAAATAGCGAAATCATTTCATCATGGAAAAAAATTACAATCATATGTCATATGATTCATAAAACAATTTGTTGCTTTAAAAAAAATTTAATACGAATAATAATGTTACTAACAAAACTATTTTTTTACGTTTTATTTACGTTTCACGTATCAAGTAAGTATTATTTATTCAACGTGTAAATATAATACTTTTGAAGTCATTTGTACATAATTAAAATGATTGACGACTAATGATTAATAATTTACAATAAAACTATTTGGGATCACCCTATATGGAGCGTGACGTCAAATTGATGTCATCGGCATGAAAATTACGGGCCCTGATTTATCATATTAAAATACTACTTTTATTACCTACCTACCTATAGTTTTAATTACAAATTGTATTATTTTTATTAATTCATGTATTTATGTAATTTATTTAATTACCTCTACAATATCAGAGCGAATCACTTTGTATAGCAATCCCAGCCATACCAACTTAAGACCCTTTATGTTATCGAGTACACATTCAAAAACCCAAATCCCGATAGAATATGCATAAGTTTGGCTTAAATATCAACCAGAACTCATCCTTAAATCTACAAACATTCAGTTGAATATTGCTCACCAAAATAATCATTCATGTCCTTTCATCATACCGATAATGCCGAGAATTAATTCCCTAAATCCAAGAGTCAATTGCGAGGCACGGAAGCGAAATGAATTAGCCGCAATCAATAAGATGGCGGACGTCACTTCCGGTCAGCGGCTTCCGGCCGTTTCCGCTTCCTGTCGAGCCCTGCTTCCGGCAGGGAATCCTGATCTGTATTGTCTTCTGATCGTTGCCAATAAATGGGTTTGTTTAATGGGAGAAAGAGGCAGATGCTTTAGAGTACGTCTCTACCTCCTAAGCCCCAGGGAATGCAATTTAGCCGGTTATTAACCGTTTTTATTTGAAAATTACCGGTTAATACCGGTTATAACCGGTTAATACCGGTTATAACCGGTTATTTGCATTCCCTACTAAGCCCAACATACAACGATATTCATCAAAGGAATATGAATCTATTGAGAATGAATTAAAGTCAATTTTCTAATTTGACATTTTGTCATAAAAACAAAAGAAATTCCACTTTACTTCCTTTGCACTAGATCTTAATTTCAATGGCTGTATTATGTACTATTTTTAGTACAAGAAACCTCAGGAGGTTAAATGAAGTAGTCATCCGACTTTTTCCTGTAACAGGGTTATCCAAATCCAATTGAAATGGATGAAATTTGAAATGGAGATAGCTTATAACACTGGATTAACACAGGCTACATTTCAATCCGGAAAATTTAAAAGTTCCCGAGGTAATAACGATATTCGAAATCTAAGCGGACGAAGTCGCGGGCAGCAGCTATTAATATTGTAAATGCGACAGTTTGAGTGTGTGTGTTAGTTTGTTACTCCTTCACGATGCAATGGCTGGACAGATTTAGATGAAATTTGAAATGGAGATAGCTTATACCCTGGATTAACACATACTCGTATGGTCTAAGATCCGAATAGGAGACGACCTTCACCCAGCTGTTTTTTCGATAAAAAGTAATATATGGCGAATAGGTTGACTGAAAATGTTTAGTCTTATATAATAAAAATATAAAAAAAAGTTTTTTTTTATCTTTTCGCCATATTTTACTAAACATATTAAATTTGATATAAAATAGTTTTTATCGAATACACAACTGGTTGAAGGTCGTCTCCTATTCGGATCCCCTACTAATAGGCTACTTTTCATAATGGAAGTGCTCGAGGGCAGATAGGTACTACTTGGTTATATAAAATGGTAATGTTAAATGGTAGTGGTATAAAGTGGTATTTCGATTTTATTCAGTTTATTAATTTATTCTTGACAAGCGAGCCGCCCTCGCTTCACTCCGGTAAAAAAAATAGACTATGTCCATCCACAATAATGTACCTTTCTACTAATTAAATAGATATTTATAATTATTAGGTCATAAGTATTTAAATTAGTAAGTGCACTTTCTATGTCGAACTACGCTACGTGCTACGAGCGTAGCATTTAGCTACGAATATTGCTTACGATCTTTCTCCACTATAGGGCTATACAATAATAATATGTGAAAAGCAATATTTATTAATAGTTTTAACTAGTAGAATAGAGCCCAAGCTCTATCATCATCATCATCCTATGTGAATTATTATTTTGTGTTGTAGTGAATAATTAAATGTAAAGACAGAAAATTACTAATAAATTTAAACATAATTTTAAGTCGTCTTTGTTAATTGTTTACAGTAAGTTATTTTTCATCACACTTGCACGTAAACAGTATCTATAGTCTATCTGTTTAGGTACTTAAATAAATGTAAACAAAAAAATCACGTGGTTCTGGATATTAGCCAATCAAAACTGTTCCGTCGAGCGTTGACGTATCAATGTTCACCTCCTATTGGCTGACCAACTATGTCACGTGATTTTTTTGTTTACATTTATTTAAGTACCTAAACAGATAGACGATAAACATACAGGTTAACTTGGCCGCAATGCCCCATATAAAACCCTCGACCTTTCTTTTTACCATGAAACCCAAGGTCGGTAAGTAATTTTTTTTTAATTTATAGCACAGCACACAGGTCACGCAAGTTCAAGCAAAGAGTTTACACGCAATTGAAAAATTGCCTTAATATGTTATTTAAACAGGAATTTCATTGCAATCTCGCTACATGTTATTTAAATACTGAATTAATGTTCTTAATAATCGATTTTAATAGTTTTCTGTATCAAAACGTCATTTTTACACTCCTTCAGGGCGGTATGTATACCTACGTAAGTATTTGCCCTTAACGTTTCTGAACGAAACATTTTGTATAATCTGTGGAGTCCGCTCGCCATCCGCTTAAAAAAAGTTCAAGTAATTCGTAATAATAATAATAGTTGTGCTAACTTGTGTATTAAAGCTATAATTCATAGTTATTTACATTTTATATTTGAAGACAAGTAAAAAAGTTATAAAAAATGTCGTCGTCATCGTCCGATGAGTGTAATTTAAATGCAACACCGCCAGATATTATCGATGCAGCAAAAACAATTAATGAAATTTTATTTATTTACTCGCAAATGTGATGAAAAACATTGTATGTTTCACGGGCGGTACGGGAATTACGAACCTCGACTACTAGAAGCCCTCAGTCTTCGACTTCGGGCTTCTACTAGAGCCTCGATCGTAATTCCTTACTTACCGACCTTAATACACAATGTACTATTTACTCATGTTATAACTTTATTTATGTGAAATATAAATTATAATAAACGGTAAACGAAGTTGTTGATTTTAATATCAAAGAAGCTAATATTTTATTTTCACTTCGTCAATATGATTGATTTAAGCACCCCAGTGGTCCAACCAGCCTGTTGATAGTACAAAAAATTTATCATATTTTTTTTACTTTTTGAGGGACAGTGTCAGTCTGATAGTTTTATTTTTTTAATAAAACTTTAGTAAAAAATATTTTCTGTCGTATTATGTAGACTTTTTGGAAAAGAATAAACAAGTAGGTATGACATCGCATTTTTTTTTTTTACAAGTATTTATTTAACTTGCACTGGTAATGGAATGGGCTGAAATTTGGACCACATGAAATTTGGATCAGCGCAATCGGAAGGTGGCGACAGGATCTCCGCTATACTTAACGTAGATCCACCGTGTTGGGGATCATTAATTGGGTCTTGATAAGCAGATAATGATATTGCAAAAAAAAGTAGAGTCAGCTACAAAAGTGTTCCCAAAATTGTTTTTTGGTAGAAACTTGTTTTTTTTAGGTGGGAGGACCTTGTGCAGGGTCCGTCCGGGTTGGTACCACCATCTTATCCATTAACCTACCGCCAAGCAGCAGTGTTCGCATTGTTGTGTTCCGGTTTGGGGATAAGACAGCCGGTGAAATGACTAGCATAGAGGCATTCCATCTTCGGCCTCAGGGTTGGCAACGCATTTGCAGTCTTAGGATTGCGGTCTTGTGAATGCGAATGTCTATGGGTAACAGTTTCCACTTACCATCAGGTGGCCTGTGTGCTCGTTTGCCTTCCTATGATATAAAAAAAAAAAAAAAAAAAAACTTTTTTTTTAAATCTTTATTTAAAGAGCTTTGTCGTGAAAACGACGATGTCGCTCCACAAGACTACATAACAGATATATATATTTTATGATACAACGTTACGTCTATTCTTAAGTCCATAATTGGCTAGCCTCAGCAGAGCCCCTGCCCGGTCCGACAGAGGGAAGGCCAGAGCGCTGTTGCAGCCACCCACTTCACATAGAAATGTACATTGTACTCTGAGTGACTCGTTTCGAACACATTCCATTAATATATGATATACATCTTCCGGAGTATTACAGACGGCACAAGCTCTTTTTTCATCATGTAACCAAATTTGTTCAATGGAATGTGTCCGGAACGAAGTCTCATTAATAGAACTATATCTTGCCTACTCAGGGAACAATTTATCCATGGGGAATTCAAAGGCTCCGGTTTGATCGTCTTATACCATATACCTTTTTGTTTTGATCTCTCATCGAAATATTCTTTCCACTAACTTAATAAACCCAAAAATACTACCACACGCGATACCTTTATTACCTACGTGTATGATATAGTGACATCCTCTTAATAAAGGAGAATGTCGCGACGTCACCTGGTCGGAATGCCACGCTTTACGAGCAAAAACCAAGGACCGGCGCCGAGATGTCGTAAACCGACTACTTTAGATAATTGTGCACGAAGGGGTGGAAGTTGAAGAGATTTCAACAAAAATACGGAAAATATACTGACTTAATTACTATCTTAATAAATTAATAAATAAATTTGTAGCGGCAGTTAACATTAATGTAGACATAAGATTGCACTAAAAAAAATTGCCAACCAAAAGAAGTGTCTGTAACGAATCGAATTTAATAAAATGAAATAGTATTATTATGTACCTACTTAATTTATAATTTTGTATTCTCTACTAGGTGAGATTTTTTTTATCAACAGGGAAAAAGTTAAAAAATATTATCAACACATCTGCGCATCCTCAAGATTGTCTATCTTATCTATGGTCCCTAATGACATTTGGCGCTAACATTTGGCGCCATTTTTTCTGCCCTCACACGTTGACAAAGTAATTAGAAGGGAATTGATGATCACCTTTTTTAGTTTTTTGGGGTGAAAAATCATTTGCGATGTTGCTCAGGGTTTTTTTTGGAAAGAGCTAAAAAATTATCTCAGGAACAGTGTTCCTATTTCGGCATCAAAAAAAAGCTCTATGTAAAGACGTTATAAATGTTATACTAATCAGTTCTTCCTATTCTGATGAAGTAGCTATACTTTAGTGAGCATCATATACATACATACCTTCACGGACACTTTTCTGCTTTTGGAATAGGTAAATTTAGCTATCTATTTTAACAGCAGCTTTCAATGTTTAGCAAATAATTATGTAGGTACCTATACTTACTACAGCAACGGTTTTGTTAACGTCATCCCGGAACCAAATTCCAGCATGATTTATTTCACTTCGGTAAACTCAACTTCGAACAACAAAATGTACGTCAAAATAAAGAAAAACACTGGCAAGGGAACAAGCAAAAATCGAGTCGCGATTAATAAAAACAAACCACCTAAAACATAAAAGATTAACATGACCAGATTAAAAAATAAAGTCAGAAAAAGGAGCCCGCGGATCAAAACCATAAATCATGCTCATTATATTCGAACCGGATTATTTTTTACCGAAGGAAATGTTCAAAAAAGCATCAAAAGGCTATAGGGAAGCGCCATTTTGTGAGGGTACCTTCGATTAGGGCGGGAAAATGGGAAGGTGATGGCCAATAGCAGCGCTCCGTTTCAAAAGGCGTTCTAATATCCGACCAATGGGGGAAAAGGTCGATCCACTCATGCGCTCTGGCGTCGATCCACAGAATTATAGATATAGCACGGCAGTGTGGGCTTGGCCGCTGCCGCGACAGCACGCGCATGACCGTGTACAAACTATTTTTTTCACAAAAAATGTCGAAGTGCCTCATTAATGAAACTAGTGAAATCCTTTTGGTGTAATAAGTTTGTGTAGAAACTTTAGTGTATTCAATAGTGCTCTTTACTGACAATAATATCGGCTAGTTGAAAGGCTTCAAGATTGCTAAGAAGAAGGTAAAACGTTGTCGGGTCGAGTCAGCGAGCGAGCAAGCCGGGATGGTGATGGCTAGCGGTGGAGGCGGGCTGGTGCAGTCCCCGCCCGACATGCTGCATCACCACATCATGGACACCTCCTCGCACGTCGAGATGATGCCGAGTGAGTACATTTCTCAACATCACCAATAGAACCATACATACATAAATCTATAATTTCCACTCCTAAGGATAGGCCTCCTGCCTGTCATGATGATAGGAATTGGACACACATGAAACAATGCACATTGGAGACTTTACTGATAGATATGTCACACGAAATATCCCAGGGTTTTCTCCACCATCATCAGGTTAGCAATCCAATAAAAAAATACTCGTATTGTGACAATGTCGTGACCAATTGATCACACTTAATAAATAAATAAATATTATCAAGCGTATCATCAATGCAATGCGTTCATTACTTGACACATTTGACATAACCCCGCCACCATTAAGATTGAACTTAATATTGATTTTCATTTGTTATGGAAATAACTTTTTGATTGACGTAGGTTATCAGTGAGTCATCATTCTTGATATCAAATTGGAGTAAAGAGTTATATTTTGAGAGCAGCTTCAATTTAATTTATAATATGTTAATATATTACATTAGGTATTATTAACACTTTTAAAGCATTTTGACCTACCCTAAAAATAATATAATTCAAAATGTATATTTGGAAATAAAATTTAGGACAAAAAACTATCTAAGAAAAAGTTTTTTTTCCAAATAAAATTGTTTTTCAAACCAGTGTGCATCTAAACCTGATTAAATGTCGTTATTGAACGGATAACTTTCGATCACAGTCGAATGTTACATTCTTATAAGGTAAACTACAATGCAAAAAAATAGTTAATTTATATTCATTACAAATAAGAAAGTGTGTCTGTTTGTCTGATTCTTACCTAAATTTTTAAAGGGAATTGTTAAGAACTAAGCTCCTCGGCAAAAACTTATAGTAAATATACCTGAATTACTAAACCAAAATCCATCTAATCCGGAACACTACAATAAATAAAAGTGAGGAAGGGGAGAATGATTGATGTAAAGAAGGGGGGCATTATTTTTGCTCATGCAGGCATTAGGGTTAGTGGCGGATTTATAGCCTTTGAGTTAAGTTGGATTGTTTTATTGAAGATTTATTTTCCATTTCTTAATCGATTGTGTGTACAGCTTATAAAAATGTATTGCCCAATGTTATCCTGTTAAACAGTGATTTGTTCTATAATATAAAGAAGTAATAAACTACCAGGCATTTTTTTTAAAATATCGTTTGAGGAGGGTAATGTGTTTATTGCATACACACATAGGTATCTACATACCGTCACATTTCACATTACAATTCGCTGATCGTCGAATAAGAAACAAAACAAAATAAAATCATATATGATTTCAAATACATTTTTTTTTAATTACAAATATGCATTATATTATACATACCTACCCCACTACTGAAACAAATAACATTTTTTTAGAAAGAGTTATTATACCTACTTATAAACTTGACCCGTAAAAAATCACTCAATTTATTATTTGGTAAATTTAGAAGTTCGTTTTAAGGTCCAAATGCAGCTTTAGTCTTAACGCGTTTTTTTTTATATTACATTTCAGTGGTCTAGGCACGGAGCTACACTGGCTATAATAGCTATATTTTTATCTCTCGTATATCTGCAGTATTTCCAACCTTAGTACTAACATTTCTAAGTTTAATCTGGCCTACCCAATGAATTTGAACATTAGACCTTCAGGATTAATATTGCACTTACATGCAGCTTGTTTGCCGACTCCGGCGCAGGGTTATTGCGGCGCTAACCGCCTGCGCAAATACTGGCTGGTTGGAATCTTCAATTTGCCCACCAGGAAAATAGCCCAGCCTTTAAGACAATACCAGACCCTCAATAACTCTCATTTTGCGTTAAAATAATGACGTATGGCGCTGAAGGCGTTAATAAGCACTTAAGCATTTAATAACCCCTGATGTAAAATATATAATGCTTTGGACGCTTGAGAGCTGGTTTCAGAACTCATAACTTTTGAACGATCCAACCGATTTCTAAATCTGACTAAGAACCACCTTGACAATAATATTGTTAATACAACCGGCATGTTGATGTGACAAACAGACAACACAGACACACAAACGGGTCAATTTTAAAACGTAACTATTTGGTCAGAATTGAAAATCTAAGCTTGAACTAAGTTTTTTTATATATATTTTTTTCCAATGTTTATCGACTCCGACCCCAGCGGGTGTTAGAGTTTTTATTTTCAACCATTCTAATGGATATATAGAGATATATACTTTCTTTCTCTCAATTCAACTTTCGACGATGATTAATGACTCTTCCAAATTATGCAGAATACCCACCCATGAACATCCTTGACTGCGATACAAACATCCACGTCTTCAAGCAAAGCCCCTAGCGGGACTCAAACCTGGCTACGGTACACACAGTACCACTGTGTCGCTGGTCACTGCACAGCGGGCAGGTAAAGACCACCGCCCGGTTTATGGGGGTGCGAACGGTAGCTCGCACCTCCCGACTAATCGCCCATAGGGTTTACCACACCACTGCCGACATTCTGAGGGCTGTGACAAATAAAATAAAAAGTACATTGCTATATTTTTTATGGTGTTTTTTGAGAAGTACGGAAAAACTGTTTATTAGAACTTTTAGTACATATCTAGAAAAAATATGTTTTCTATATTTTTTCTATACGTTAGACAGAAAGCAAAAACGGAACCCGACTGATGACTACTATGATACACCCTTATGATTTTTTTATAACCTATGACAATAATTCGTTCTTGATTAAACAAAACACCCTATTTATTCAAATGGTAACTCTTTACCCATGTTCCCAGGTTGGTAGGTTTACTTTTCCCATATAGTAAGTACATTGTTGCCGAGGGTAGAAAGTACAAAATTCATGGACGAGTCATAGAGAGCCACTAAGTACGAGTCCATAAATGACATAATCTGCACGTGCTGCCGAGGCAATCATAGTGCTTTTCTCAGCTACTTTATGCCTCCTCACTACTGCAACGAAATAAACTTTTTTATTATTATTAACGTTATTAAGCTTAGTATGAAACAGTCAAAGAATGTATATTCTTGGGATGAAAACTGCCTGTCACAAAAGTGAGGTTTTCTGACCGCAAACCAGACCAAAAATGTTCATATTTCCGAGTAGTGTTTAGAAAATGTAATAAGTATCCCAAGAACAAGACTGCGGGCTCATTTAAAGACATTTATGAGACTTTTGCCACCTTTTTCTGGACTGTACTGGCGAGTGTCAACGTTCTTATTACATCACACTATCGCTTCACATCACATCACACTAATAAATACTAATAATATTACGTAAATGCGAAAGTTTGTGTGTTAGTTTATGATTTTTACTCCATCAAGCTAAAACGGCTAGATTTGGATTCGAAAAAGTTTAAATTTCGTTCTAAATCCAAAAAATAACACTACTATAGGACAGTCAATGCGAACGCGGACAACTTAGTCAAATTTTTAAGGATGTTTAATCCAAACTTTGACCACTAGCTACCTCTGTTCCGGCCCCGTGTGTCAACCCTTCCCCGGCGGCGGCGGACGTGTCGGCGCCTATGATCGGCGCATTACGAGCCTTTATTGCCGGAAGAGGCTTTCTGTTAGCAAGCACGCCCCCGCGGCGTTGCTCACTGTTGGGCAACGAGGCAATGACTCGATGACTCGATGATCGAGGGGTTGAGGAACATCCCGGGCACCTAAGCCTTCCCTAGATTTCGCTGAGATGGGTTGTTAAAAAAAAAAGTATTTTATTTATTTTCTTGTATTTTGTAATAAAAAATAGTTTGCACGAGCTTTAACTTTTGCAGTTAAGGGTAAAATATTTAATATTCATTTTAGTTAAATTATTTAAAGAACCGATTAAACATCATTATGTTTATTCAACGTAGCTACTACAATAAATGCAAAAGGGGCGGCGGCCTGGTCGCATAACAACTATTGTCATAATATCGATTGTCATAGCACTTTACGCATAAAGTTGATGCTCATATATTTTTTTTTGGCATAAATTATACTAGGCATAATTGTTCCTTGTCATAATTGTTCGGAGTCATAATTGGTTTAATCATAATGTAGAAAGGCATACATTTATTAAGTCAAAATATTAATATAATATAAAGTTAGTGCCAAAACCGACTCGGATCGCGGATAGGTTAGGGTTATTTTTTTATAAAAGAGCGGAAAAAGTTTATTTATAAAGCCAAACCATTATAAAGTATGGTTAAATAATTTTATGCGCATCAAATTTATGCGCGTTACACAATTATGTTCTTAAACATTATGATTAAAAACTTTATGCGCATAAATGTATGACAATTTACAGTTATGCGCAATGATGAGTATGACGAATCCTTGTATGCCCATCAAAAATATGACTTTAAACTTTATGCAACCCGACCCCTACCCATGCAAAAGCTACTATAAAAACTGGGCAAGGGCGAGTCTGACTCGCACACATTGGGTTCAGTACCGAGCCACGCCACGCAAAAAAAAACATGTTTCTTGTATAGGGACCCCCTTTTATATTTACTTTATTACTTGTTGTTATAGTGGCCATAT
Source organism: Acleris emargana (assembly GCA_927399475.2). Lineage (NCBI taxonomy): Eukaryota > Metazoa > Arthropoda > Insecta > Lepidoptera > Tortricidae > Acleris > Acleris emargana. The sequence goes on from OV656858.1 coordinate 7,532,558, forward strand.
GAGGTATTACACACTCTGTGAAAATTTCAACTCTCTACCTTTACATTTGCGTTTTAGAAAGGTAGTTACGTCTATAAAGCATCAGAACTTAAAAATCAAAGGGTAAAATATAGCTTTCCAAATACCTACGTTTTTGTTTTATTAAAATTAACAGCTGAGGTGGCATAAATGTGCTCGCAATGTAATGAGGGTCGTAAAATAGGAACATATGTTCTGGAATTAGCATTATCAGGGAAGCGACGGTAGATGATAGCGTTATCGCTACAGCATGGTGTTTACGTTGTCGTTTCTCTTACAAGAGATATTACGTTTTTTTGATATAGTTACTAATAAACTTATAGTAGTTTATTTTAATAAATCTATTCCACTTACATTTCGCACTCTGTTAGATCAAAACAGTAGTAACTCAAAATACAAATGTATTTTACAATCAAGTTTATTACAGCTCCTGTAAACTTGAAACAAAACTGTCAAGCATTTTGATTTGATACTGTATAGATCTAGCAATAGAGTTTTTATTTGATTTCTGTTAATGCAATCAAACAAAAGACTACTGAATATAGCAAAGACTATTTCACCTTTTGTACTCAAATTTGTGTTTTGGTGCAATAAAAGAATAAATAAATAAATAGAGATAGAGAATAAATAATGTAGAGTCGTTTTGTAACGTGTTTTTTTTTCGGGAGTCTTGTTATAATAATTATCTCTTAATAAAAACCATATAGCTATTGGTGATGGATGATAAATATATATTTCTGCCTTTTCAAATTTATTAGTTTGGTTTGTTACCGTAGGTACAAGGTAAAAAAAATGTCTAGGCCGGTATTTGTCTTAGCTTAAGCCCTTATTGCTTTAATTTCGTAATTAACGTTATTGTAGTTTTTACTGACAATAAAAATAGCTATCATAAAGTCGACATTCTTTTTGAAATTAACAATTACATTATTATTTGATGACACGCTGGCCTAGTTGGTGGTGACCCTGCCTACGAAGCTAGCGGTCCTGGGTTCAAATTCCGGTAAGGGCAGTATTTGTGATATGAGCGCGAATATTTGTTCCTGAGTCATGGATGTGTTCTATGTATTTAAGTATATATTTCTCTATATAAGTATTTATGTCATGATGGATAATCTAATCACGATCACTTAATTAAAACAAAGTGGAATAGAAACGGTATATCAAATAGAAGATGGCTTGACTCTAGTTTCTGAATTTAAAGTGGATTAATTGTTATTATATAATATTTAAATTGTATTTTTTATATACGAGGGGTGTTCAATAAGTTTCGAGAATCAGTATGAACCATCTACACAATGATATTCTTTTAATGTGGAATATACAATAGAACTAATTAAAATTAAATAAGCGAAAAGAAAAATACATTACTCCTTTGTATTTTTTTTTTATAACTAAACAAAAAACATCAGTATAAACAATTTTACAAGACGGCAAAAATAAGAGTGTGTTTTGTAATAATTTGGACTAATAAAAAATATTGTTATTGAAAATGAAACCTTGATTTATTATTATGATTTAAAGAATAAATAAATTATCATTACAGTGGTTTTTTTTATATCTAGCTCTGTCACCAAAATATAGGGTGTTTTTTTCGGCCTTTATTAGCATTATTGAGACCTCCAAATAAATACTGTGACATTAGTCCTTAGCAATTGAGTTCAAATAATCTAGGAGAGCTATATAACATTATCCTATAATAGTTATGGGAAAGTATTAAAAATAGGCTAAAGAAAAAAAAAAACGAATTTGCGGCATGAATTGTGCTTCAGAGCCGTCTAATTGACAAGGGTGCTGCTCTTCGACCAAAGATCAGAACTGATAATCGCTCTCCCCATTATTTAGCCCTATCTATCGACTACTACTTCTCATTCACTAATGTTCAAAAAAACCTACGTAAAAATCACGAGCTGGTGATGACTTAGTGAAGGTACAAAATTTGACCATTTTGACCTCCAAAAGTAAAATTATTTTTATAGTGGTAAAATAAAACAATTGAATGACGTTAATAAGTGTTTGGAAATATAAAAAGTGTGCTTATTCCAATAAAAAAATAACGATTTATATATCTCCCATTTTTAATACCGATTATCAAAACTTATTGAACACCCCTCGTAAGTACCTATTTCTTTACCGGCCATTATAAAGAACTTTTACATTTTTTAAAGAACAACGTGTCACATTTTTCCAGTTATAGAAAAATTATTATAGTTGTCTTCACTTTATGAAAATGAGAAGGTAAATACGTTTTTTTTTTTTATTTATATGACACAAGTTTTTTTTAAATAAGAATAACTAATTATTAAATTACGCGAATCAAAAAACTAAAGTCGCGAGCGAAGCAAATAAATTTATATAAATCTAAAATAAAATTACAATAATAATGCACTTCGCATGCACATTTACATATGCGTTTCAAAACTAACGGTAAATACAGGTTGTTTTTTATTCGTTTCATGTTTAAAAACGGCATAAACACAGTATTAAACGTCGTTGAGGCGTTTTATAGCAGACGTTTTAGTCGTATAATGAATTAAAGGCAGTTATAATAACTCCTTAGTTAGTTAAAGGTTTTAAAACTGCGTTTTAACACTATTAACGTGATGTGGGTCTATGTGGTTGATGTCATAAAATTTATCAACTAGTATGGTACATATTCCGCCCTCCTAAGCTAATACGCAGTATATCAGATAAAGATCCCGTAGCAATATCAACCTTATTACTAAGAGTAGAAAACTAAAACTGCTTTTGTTATTGATTTTGGGATACTGCTGATTTTCTTAGGGGGGCAGTATTGAGATCATAAGAGTTCAAATTAAAACATAATTCGCTGGTATTCCAACTCTGGCTTTATTATTTTGTGTGACTAATTAATTGTTAAATGTAAAAGTGGCATTGTAAAAACAAAACGGCTAAGTTTTAGTTGAGCTCGCGTGGAGGGATTTCCTTAAATACGTTTTTTTTTAAATATAATTCTTATAGGTTTTCCTGTAAACTACAAGCAATGAACCATATTTTGATTTTTTTTCAAAATTGTAGGCTCAGGAGTTTCGTAGATGTAAATGAAAACTATTTATTTTACAAATATAACAAAAATACATTTGAGATTCTCATAACTAGCCCATTCATTTAATATGACACAGTAAGCAAAACTTTTTTTTTATTTTCGAATTTGTTCCCCGAAAGTAACGTTATTTAAAAAAAATACTTTGCACATCTGTGTTTGGATCATAAATCATAAGATTACACCATCCTACCAAATTTCACCTGATTTGGTCTAGTAGATTCGGAGCACATTGACTGTGACAGACGGACGGACATACAAAAAGACGCACGAGAGATCCTATAAGAACTAAATTTTTTCATTTTTTGTAACCCTAAAAACTGTTACTAATCAATCATTTGTCTCCAGAAATGACGGAGAAAATATTGAGTGGATTATTAGATGAAAATATTACTTAAATTGGGTTGATATATTCTAATTACGAAACGTATCTCATAGATCTTGTTGCTTACGATTATGACGTAAGTACTAAATTAAATTACCCTTAGGGTGGCAGATCACATATCTATTAAAGGATACCAGATAACTACTAAGCGTAACATTGTTTCACCAGATTACTTAGGTATTTCAAAAGTAAAGTATCATTGATTTTCGACTATTTTGCATAAGCACCTACAAGTTTTGTACTTTAGTACTTCTCTCTCACTCGCTCTCATACGATCTTAATAAGAGCGAGTGAGAGAGAAGTACTAACCCGAACCTCTTCTAAGTGCTCACAGACTGTGCTTTATATGAGATTTGTCATCACGGCATGGGCCTATTATGGGTCAAGAATTTATAAAAACGTAAGGTAAATAAAGTAGAGCTAGACTTTTTTACTTCGCTTTAGAATTAAAAATGTCTTTATAAGTACTAAAAATATCAGTAAAACCGTGTTGTTTATTTATCGGTATGTTCTTTTCTTATGGTCGAATAAAACAGGTTGAATTATTCACTGGCGCGTATCGGTATTCAAATGAGGTCGGATGTGCCCAAGCGCAACTCTTTGATTCCGCCGAGATTTATCTTAACATCTGACTTCCGTGAGGCTTTTGGGATGCTGCAAGATAAAATAAATATAATTAAATATGTATGACTAAGTTTCCTTCTAGGTTTTAAGTGAGGCCGTGACAAAATGACTTAATAACCTTTAAGTCATTTTATGGCCATTAGTATGCAACAAAAGACCTTGTTTTCTGTCCGTCGGACAGAGATAGAGACAGACAGAGACTAGCAAAGGACAAGAAGGGTTTTAGAGTAGTCAAAGTTATAATTTTAAACATATTACCTTCTAAAATGGTTTTTATGGATAAAAAGAAAGATCAATAATAAAAATAAGTGGAACTTATACGTCTAGTCCAAAAATCTTTTAACCGTAGACCAATTTTATTAATTGTTGATAAAGCCTTCAGGTCCATACTTCCCTGTTAAAGCTACAACATTGTTAAAACTTAAAAAAATCTGCAGAATTTGTTCCAAACTGGTCATAAAATAGTACAAAATACGGAACCCAACACATATCGTCCATATTGCTTCAAACTTTTTAATTCTTTTCGGTCGGCAAAGGCGCCAAGTATTTTTTTAATGAGCCACACGCTCGGGACATTTTTGAATTTCGACCGGAAAATTAAGGTCTTTTATGGAGTCAAATTGTCACCGATAGCATCTCCGATCTTTGATTAGGTTTGTTTCAATTTAGTTAATTTTTAAATCTTTTCGTGTTAATTAGGAGGATCCTTTAGGTACGTTATTATAGTGGCCTAATATTTTAAGGGATTACTGATAAGAACAGTAAAACGAAAACGCATTAAGTCCGCCATTTGTACTTTTCTTTCACCGTGCAATAAGGTTTAAATAAATAAATGACGCTGTAAATTAAAAAAAAACACATTTTAAATGATAATCAAATTATTCAACGACAAAAATTAAATAATTTCACTTTCAAAGGATTTGACTTGACAAAGTTGTGGGTACCTTTACCATAATTTCAAACCAGACCATATCATGGGGTTTTAGAAAAAAAAAGACTGGCAGATGCCAAGAAATGATCACTAAGGAAAAAATATGCAAAAACAAGTTTCGTTCACTATCTTACAAAAAACAGGAGAGCTAAAAAATCCTATTGAAAATATAATAATATATGCAAAATGGGAAGTCATTTTGAAAGTTGGGATTACATTTTTTATTTAGTTTTTTCTCCGTTGATTCAAGTGCGGTTTATAAGTGGCCCACTTCCTAAAGTAGGTAGAAATAGCCAAGTTCTGTTTGCTACCTTAAAAAAAACCAAAACGACAGCCGAGACAAGTACACAATAAATCATTAGGGGAACTACACACGCACAATATTTTAACGCCATGGTCGCTGACCCAAGATTAAAAAAAACTCCGGATGTTCGACGCGCCAGCGTTGGCGACAAAATGATGGCGCCTCCATTTTTTTTTTCTTAAAACAATTAAGGGATATAACACCCTGAATCCTCGAGATAAGGTTGACTAGTGATTGATGCTTGCGTAATCCCTGTGGCCCAAAAAGAATCGAATTTCAATTGACAATGACATCACTTTTGACCATTGTTTTAGTTGGCAATCTATTTTTCATCTTATCCATATTATAATAAGGTTTAATCATTAGGGAGGAGGTATTCATCTTACGTACATGATGCATACTCTATCATAACATAATGCATGAAAAGACTGTACTGCTCCCCCTCCCCCAAAGATCTTCACCACCATCAGTCCTGTCCTGTGAGCCCCTGTCTGTGCTAGTTAATTATATGACACTGCCAATACTCAGCTAGGGTAATCAAATATCTAAAAATTCTTGTTTTTATATTTAGTGATGGTAGGACGTAGGAAGTTGTACAGGATCCTTCCGGATCACTGCTACCATTTTATTCTTTAACCTACCGCCATATTTCTGAATACATTAAAACTGGGTATAAAAGTAAACTTTATAATTAGGGACTTCTTCTCAGTCAACCAATGAACCTAATAGGTACTGACTGAGGTAATTTTTGGTCTAAGATAGACACTTATTTATAAATACAACGGTAGAGCTGTAAAACTTTTATTATTTTTAGTATTATTTGGTAAATTAATAGGAGATATGAACAGTAATAACTCTTTTCTTTTACTGATTTATTTTGTAAAACGTGCAATAAAGGCTTTTACAGCCCTTAAATAATTAATTAATCAGAATTCGAGTGAAATACCTACCAAAGAGTTGGTAACTACTCATCCGTTTTAACTAAATGATACATTTTCCTACATACAATAAATAACCTATTATAAAAAAAAATCCATTGTATCATCTTCGTCTTAAAAGTATATAGAGTAAAGAAGTTAGTATACACGTTTGTAAAAAAGTTATTTTAATATATTTATCTCTTAAGTTGGAATAGCGAACTTAATGCTCATTGGCATTCTGTACAGGACAACCATATGAGGAACATACTTTTGATATGTTAAGGTGAGTTTTGGATTAAGTGATAATTCTATAAAACTTCATAACGACTCCAATTAGGTAATTTATTTACAATTGAAACAAATATTGTAGCGAAACCTATAACGAAAAGCTAATATAACTTCGCCTTAGAATAATTTAAATTTAGAATTCCTACAACATTCCGATTATCATAAATAACTTAACAACACTAAGGCCTTAATAAATTCCTCATCGAAACTAAAGACAAATTAGCAGGTAGAGTTGACGCACAAGTATGGCACGTGCAAAGGACCAAGGCGCCACTCTTTATCAGCCGAAACACAATGCCAACATAATAGCAAACGCCACGTCACCTCCACACAAAATATTTTGCAACTGACTGAAAAAATAGATTGTCATCGCCCGGGTCCCTAGAAAAAGTTATGAAGCTGTCAGGTTAATTTGACAGCTGTCATAATGGGCGGGATTTGTAAATTGTTTCGGGTGTTCTCTTTTAATCGCTTCGGTTTTGAAGGCGTTTTGTTGTATTCTGTAATCATACTGTAGTTATTAATTGCTACCTTTAATGTAAAAACGCTGAACAAGTTATTTTTCGTAAGGAATTGTGTTTTAGAGGTCGTAGGTACTCATATTTATTATAGGGTATGACTAATTGATTACCATCTACTATTAATCATAAAAAAACAGAGATCGCTTATAAATGTATCGACTGATCATAGAACAATATAAAAGTAAGCACATTACTACTTTGTATCATTTAAACAATATCTCAAGTAAAAAGTACGTACGAGTATATTTAAGCCTATGATAAAACCAATACAGTCTAAATAAAAAAAGTCCGTTTGAAAATATCACCGAACGGGTTTGCGCGTACCGTTGACAAATTCAAAAACCTAACAACCAACCTTACTCCTGTACCTTAAAACCCATTATCCCACAACGACCACTAATCTCAAAGTCTCGAATCCTCGGACACGTTATCGACTGTCCCCCATAAAAGACCTATAATGTCTCCTTGAAAAAAAAAACAAAAGAAATGTTTGAAACGTTATCTGTGGCCGGCGCCAGTGGTAGCGAGGCGGCGTTTTTTCAAACTTTTTTTTGAAGCAAAAATCCCGTCGCGTTGGGTTGGTAATTGACAGAATTTACGCGCGAGATAAGACGGTTTATATTGTTATAACCCGTTTGGTTTAGACGGGAATGAGTGAACGCCTTTCGATTTCTAAAGTTGGTCGGACCAGGTTTCGATTTTTGAAATTCGATTTGAGTTTTTTGGGCATGAAAAGGATGTCGAGTCTGAGATTGCGTCTTTCATTATTTTTTACGTGTTAAGTAAGTATATTAAATACACAACTGGATATTTGTAGTCCAAGCCCTTTAGATTTTAGGTTAGGTTACATGTTATATTTACGTAACAGAACTATTTTTTCACAGAACAGTTGAAAAAGAAAACCAATAAAACTCTTGAAAAAGAACAGTTGTAAATTGATAGTAGCCTGTATCTAGAGAACAAAAAGTGAATAAAAGTGGATAGGTTTTCATGAATATCTACCTAGGAATTGTTAAGCAATCTTCCCATCTGTATTTATTTTACAGAAGCCTCTTTTTCTTGTTGTTAGTGAATCTCATTTCCTATAAGCAGGGATCGGAAATTCGGATCGATATTTACCTATACTTTAGCGCCGGCTTTGTTGTTCAGTGGTATGGAGGTGGACTCAATCATATAATTCATATAAAAATTCCGGGATTTCAAAATAAATAAATTACACCGGCATTAATTCATAATTATTTATTTATATTAACTGTTTGAAATTATTTTCCATGTATATATTTAACCAAATGTTATTTAATTTACCTGTAACTTATTAACCTAACGAATTTATAGGAGCAAAACAGAACGTTTTATCCTACATGTAAAGTAATTATTATATTAACGTTTTGTAGAATCCCAAAATCCCAGAACTTAAATTATTAAAATAATATTTTTAAGAAGCCGACGCCATGTTTACCTATCTTTTTCCGGGATTTTGCCAACTTTAGGTAAATATCGATCCGAATTTCCGATCCATGCCTATAAGAAATCAATGGTTCAAAGAAAGAAATCAGGTTCACTAATGTTTCACCGAAATACGTTTGGCCGAATGAGTCGTTTGGCAACTGTTTCATTTCCTAACCCGCTTATATTTCTGTAACCGTAAATATTTCAGATTTTTAAAAAAATAGCTAACCTAACCTAACCTATAGTCTACACAATGGTACAAAAATAAATCCTGAAATATTCACAGTTACAGAAATATATGCGGGTTGGGAAATGAAACAGTTACCAAACGACTCATTCGGCCAAACGTATTTCGGTCAAATGAACGGACCCCAATAAATCAATATACCTACAGTCCCTACATTTCTCACACTTCTCAAATCAATTAAAAAAACCGTCATTCGATAAGATTATTTGCTAATCGTGAGAACGTTTGTCAGTCGGTCTGTCACGTTCACGTACCAAGTGTGAAGGAATTTGTATTGAAACAGCAAATATTGGTCCAAATATTCAATTAACGGCCTAAGTTTGGACAGAGCTGGGTGCAATTATTAGTTTAGATCAACTTTCACAGATGGCATAGATAATGTGATTAAGCGACTTCGTATATTCAATATATGGTTGTCTGTGGAAAAAAAAAGTTCTAAGGCCCACGGTAACGTAGTAAAAATCTGTTTAAAACGAATTATTATGTAAATGTTTAGTTGTGCTGCTATTGATTGAATTGCTATTAATATAAACTAATTCGTAACTGAATTACAGACGCTTAGAGATACAGAGTCCTGAGCGTACCTGCTGTAAGGATATATTAAATTTAGAAAATGAACTTCCAAAATAGAGCCCATGTTTCGATGAGGGCTGTGGTAGGCAGGTATGCTATGCCTATGCGTGAGGAAATAGATTCTGTGTAACGGACGAAGTAGCGGACAAAAGAGAACTAATAGGTATTATAAATATGCGGAGTCTGGGTAGAAGTTAATAAATACCCTGGACAATCTCACACAAATTGAGATAGCCCCAAACTAAGCTCTAGGCTTGTACTATGGGCACTAGGCAACGATAAAAATACTTATAATCTTATATGGATAAATGCACACTTAAATACAGAAAAAATATCCAAGATTCTGAAACAAATCAATTACTTTGTTTTTTATTCAAATTACCATTGAATGAATTCATTTTATTCGGGATCATGGCCAGCCTGCATACTCAATTTCTTATCGTCTGATCGTTCGATTTTCAAATAGGTTTAAAGTTTTTAACATGAAAAACGTTAGGTGACCATAATTTTTGTATTAATTAGGGAAACATATTGATTGAAATTAAAGTAATTGTCTTAACGCTTTTAAATCTAGTAGGTACGTTATTTTCCATATGGTGAGTATTAGTTTAAAAAAATTCCAACCTGACCCCGCAGTATAGCGTTGTTCTTTATATTTAAAAAAAACCGAGGCTAGTTATTTAATATTTTAATGGTAACCATAAAGTTTATTGATTCGTAAAGCCCCGGATCAACGTGTCCGTCACTCACCGTCGTAAATCGGCTGGCTACCGGACGGGTTTTTTTTTTAGTTTCATCCCGAGCAGGGGGTGCACAGGGCCTTAGAAAACCACGAACAGAATCCGCTTATAATGATAAATTGATCATTTTTTTACTCTAAGTAGTTACAAATGCTAAAGTGTTTCTTGATCGGTTCTGCTTTTACACAGAGAGGTTTTGACATACCTAAGTGTAGGCTGAAAAGTGACAGAACTATAGTTTTCATCCCAATAAATAACATCCAAATATCCACAACTCAAAAAGAGACAAAAATAACTTGCACTCATCACACTTGACAAAAAAATTGCGCTGACTGGCAATCGAACCTCAGTAAGAATTAAGTTGTAACATGCATTTCAACCAGCTCCATTGCTTGTAAGTGTAAACGTTTTAAGGATGTATAAGTGCCAGTGCCGGTGTGCCCCGGCCCGGCTTACCCCGATAATCCGACAGCTCCTACCGGGTTTGCCGCTAAGTCGACGCGCAGCATCGACGTGTTTTGACACTTGATTCATCATTTATTATTGATACTTTTTGCTTTTTGCGGCAACTTCGAATTCAAATTCAAATATCGTAATTCCTAGAACTCTCTAAATAAACACACCCACCATATACAGTTAAAGCACGCTTTAGCTAACTAAAATAGGTTTATTGTGCGTTTACGTATAATGGGGTTACAATAATAACACGTAGAAACCAAGTCCATGTACTGTGATGCCACTCTAACCAGAACATATTTGCTCTGCTCAGTACGACATTATTTTGTGGAGTACTGTGTCGTAGGAACAAGAAGATTACGCCTTGACGCCTACTAGCTTCTATTTGTGGATTAAGATTTTACGGAGATTATCTTTTGGAAAGTTGTAATGCATAGTATATTCTGGTTTATGTACATCCGAAAATCCTCCTTCTACATTTATAAATTATTGTTGTTTTCCTTATGTATAGCTTAAATTTACCATTCAAAGTCCATCATAAATAAATGACGAATTGAGAACCAATTATTATTGATTTTTCCTCCTCATTCGTGTGTTCGAAAACTACATCATCACTCATTAGTCATAGGCCCTTTCACGTCAATAAGTAGCTACGCTGCATGTTTTCTTGCATACAAATCTTGCCGGATTCAGTGAATGTAAGATACAATTCGTATGAAAATTAGTAGGTACTGCTGTGTGAACAAAGCTTAGTGTAGTTTATCATCATCCATATGTCTTCATAGAGTATACGGGAAGAAAATGTCCAAAGAGTACACGGGAAGAAAATATCCAGAGAGTACACGGGAAGAAAATGTACAAAAAGTACACGGGAAGAAAATATCCAGAGAGTACACGGGAAGAAAATATGCAGAGAGTACATTGGAAGAAAATATCCAAAGAGTACATGGGAAGAAAATATCTAGAGAGTACACGGGAAGAAAATATCCAGAGCCGTAGCCAAGATGCAAAGGCTACTAAAGATTTTCTTCTCTATTACCCAAAATGTATGGGATGACATTCTCGTTCATTGCGGTAAACCACGTGATTAACCGTCATCCCATACCATGTTGAGTGATAGTTGGCTACAGCCCCAGACACCTTAGTAACTTATTAAGTTATCGCGAATTGAAAATTAGCCATGTAATTTCGTTCCTATGTTATTTTGTTGTATAGATTTTCTATAAAGTTTTTTTTTAAGTTTCATTATAGCGGCAGCCCTTGCTACATTTTGTACTATGCTAAGTACAAACTAAAAAATACCCTCAACCTACTGCAGTTGGGTCAAAAAGCCTTTATTCGCTTGAGATGGAAAGTTTTCCATTTTTGTAACTTTTGAAGTGACTTGTTATTGGTATTTTTTCTGTATGTGTCTATAATACCTAATTATGAACGAAATAATTAACAATGAGTCAGTCTCAGTGAGTAATCAAGTCTGAACAACTATTATTAATTTGTAGTTGTACAATCGCCCACACAGCTGAGTGACCAATGCAGATAAACAGAGAGAAATTGTCTCTGTCGTGCACATGAGATTCTTATGTAAAATCTATATTCATCTCTTTGTACATTTTCTCACTTCTGTCTTTAATGGTGAGTTAAGTGTGTGGCTGTTTGTACAAGTACGCGGGGACTCCTTAAGATTAGTATCGGTATCTTCAGACTGACAGGCTGAGAGGGAACAACTGTTCTGTTTTTGATATTTTTTGTACAAACTTGTATGTGTCCAACCCTATGCATTGTCCTTACTCATTAACTTCAGGGTTAGCTGGAAGAGAACCCATTTAGGGATAAGTTCGCCTTTGTACATTACTTTAATATTTATATTGTAATATTTATATACATAACATACATAAACTCATGCCTTCATTCCCAAAGTGGGGTAGGCAGAGCTACAGAATTACCAACAACTTTTAAAACTTGTTGTTAATTCTATAACCACACTTTGCACAATTTATTTATATTTTTGTGCAATAAAGAGTTTACATACATACAAGTATCTGCTAAATTGAGAGGCGTATATTTATTTATTTATTTATTTATATGTATATAACTGTCTCATTCAAACAAATAACAGCATCCCTCTCGGTGTTTCAGTCCGACTTTAAGTTTTATGAGCCTTTAGGAACAGGGTCCTTTTAGTACCACTTCGGAACCCTAAGCAATGGATGACAATTATTCCCTCTATTATAGAGACTTTAGACTAATCGTTACTTTAATGAATGAGAAAGTATGTTTCTTTGTTTATCTTTCACGTCAAAACGGAGGCGATGGTTTTTATGATTTCTTGCGTGAGATAGTTGAATGACTAGAAACAGCAGATATGTGTAGTTACTGCACAAGTTGGATTTTTTTGGTCAGATCGAGGCATGCATGGCAGAGTCAGGCCTATAGTTGGTAGTGAGAGTAGTAAGTGACCCTGCCTACAAAGCTAGCAGTCCCGGGCTCGATTCCTGAGAAAGGCAATTATTTTCTGGGATGATTTTATGTTTGTATTATGTAACCTACATAAGTATGTTTATTGTTATCAAACACATAATATAAGCCTAAAGATTATTTTCGCAATTGGTTAATTTATGTGAGATTGATTATCCTAAGTTATATTTATGTAAGTTCACGGGTTAATAATTAAGTACACGGAAAATCTAACTATTGTATTGTTTCATCCAGTCACTCATCCATCCATACATCCAGTATTACTTCATAAAACCTAGTCACATTAAATTAGTCACTTGTTAAACTCAATCAATTACTTCCATCTACTCTCTCTATCCTCCCTGTAGGTAAACGCGAAACAAAACAAACCGCGCTCTAACCGCTCGGTAAACAAATAACGTCGACTTAACACTGTCAATAAGAACCAAATTCGCTTACAACTTTAACAAATTACACGTGCAATTTACATTGATTTTGAGTTGTAGTTTGTAGGGATTTTGACCCGTGTGGGGTTGGTTGTTGGTTTAAACATATTTGAAAAGGATGGAGGTTAAAAATTAGCAGGTCCTACCGCGGTATGGAGTAAAGGCCCTTGGGCGGTAATAGGAAGGGTAAATATCCAGGATAAATAGAGGCCGGACGAAAATAGCTTATTGTGGAGTTATGTTTGCCCCGGTTAACAGGTTGGCCGGCGTCGCTGATCGCTCCGCCGGGAACATTATTATTACGTTACACAACGAATTATAGAGAACACATCGAATCCAATAACCTTATCTACACTTTGACAGGTAACGTCGCAAGTCCGTCCATCTATTTCGGTGTCCGAAAATTTATAATTCATAAGTTAGAAATGCATATTGTCCACAAGCCGCCAATTTAAAAAAACCGGCCAAGTGTGAGTCGGACTTACGCACGAATGGTTCTGTTAAATTACCGAGCAAAAAACGGCAAAAAAATACGTTTGATTTAGGCTGAAGCTGAAGTTAGACGAGCGTATTTTTTGAGTTGTGAGTCGCGTAATTTCTGCTCCTCCATTCATCATACTACTACTACTACTATGAAACTGAATGGAGGAGCAGAAATTACGCGACTCACAACTCAAAAAATACGCTCGTCTGGCTTCAGCCTTAAGGGTGTTTCTAGTATTTGTTGTTACAGCGGCAACAGAAATTCATAGTCTAGTCTGTGAACATTTCAACTGTTAGCTATCAGGTTCATGTACCTAATACCTACAGCCTGATGACTGATGACAGACAGATGGACAGTGGAGTCTTAGTAATAGGGTCCCGTTTTTACCCCTTAGGTACGGAACCCTACAAAAGAATATGCCTGTAGAATTCATACGTTAGGTTTGTTCAATAAAAATCCTGGTGTGACGACGAGTCTGCACCCGTAAATAACTAGTAACTCGTTGAAGTACTATTGATATGATAAAAATAAATAATGTTTGTTCTAGAATTAGAGTATGATCATGAGGAATTCAATTGTAATATTTTTATGCTCCTACTTTGATATATCTAATACATTTCTCATTCCAGTAGGAGAATCAATACATTATTGTCTTTGTGCTCCTACCAGCTCGGGTGCTAGGCTAGCATCGATGTGCGTCTCTCAATGCTTAATACTCATGCAAGTAAACGCGGCGACGGCGCAGTCCCGACAACCGACTTGGTCCGTCCAGTTGAGTTCGCTTGTGTTGGCTCGCGGCGCGTACGTTCGAAGCACGCACACATTCAAGCCGCGCGATATACCTCTTTGAAGGCGAACTACTGTTTATACTGTGCAATAGGCTACCAAGAAAAATTATAGCTGAAGTTTGTACAGTCAGCCAGACGTGTTCAACGTCTAAATGCCGATCTATATCAAGTCATTAAAGGTGACTGTACAAGCTAAGAGCGGATCAGAGGCGTGAGAACTTATTTTTACGTGTCATTCTGAAATGTTATCAATTCATCGATAAATTAGTATCGGTGTGGCTACCGTGCATTCTGAGGCCACGAAAAAAGCGATTTCTCAAGCGATAAAATTTTGTATTCTACGGTCAGTTCTGGTAGACCACTACGAAATTTGAGTCATCGAATGCCATTTCAATCGTCTTACTAAACTTCTGATTTGACAAGGAGTAATAAATATCCCTTATAAATGCGATGGGGAGTTTGTATGTGTTTGTCTGTTTGTTACGCCTTGACACCCACACCAAATCGGGGAGGACAAATCCGGGAAAATGTTATAAGAGTTCCGACGAAGCCTTCTTTTACATAGTAATGTTATTATAATTAAAAAATATTTTTATTATGATTAGTATATGATTAAATATTTTTAGTATATTGAAATGGCAACGCAATTTTTAAAATACGGCGTTATATTTCTAGTAATGCTGTTAATTTTAACAAACTTAGCACTCTCATTGCTTGGCGCAGAGTGCAAATTGAGCTTAACAACTACTGTCGGCGGTTACGTAGACGATATCACTATTTAGTACCATTATGATATTAGTTAGACAAGTTACTTCACTAGGCAATCATCGTGCATTTTTTTATGGCTAAAATAAAGCAAACAAACCCATTGGCCACCTGATGGTAAGTATAGGATTTGATTTGAGACCTATGATAGACTTTTTCATTTACAATGCGGGTAAGTAGCAAACAACATCTAAGTAACTAGTATCTTATAATACGTGTTGTCAAAAAAAAAACATACGTAAAAAATGCTTCGTAGCCCACTTTAAATTACTCTCACCAACCCGCGTTTTCGTGGCTCCACGGCCAAAGATCAGATAAACGTCAACTCCGGCGCATGACGTCTGTATCCACATATCCAGCAGATGGCGTCATTGTGTCACAGATCGGAGATATAAGCCATCGATTGATTTGTCATTTAATACGTATAAAGTCAGCATGTAAATGTATGTGAATATTAACCTTATAAAGTTGAGTGTAGAGTCCTATTTTGTTTATATATTTTCAAGAAACTCGTTGGCATGTATCTTTTAAAATAATTTTAGTCGTATTTTTGTCTTTAACGCTAAAATATCCTTACGTTGTTGCATTCGAGCTACTCTTAACAAGTATGCATGTGTGATAGATTAGATTTCAAGGTAAAATTGACAAAAATTAGTGTATTTTTATCCTTTACACTTTATAGACTCTTGGATTACTTACTTATTAATTGAATTCCAAAGTCAAAACAGAACAGCGACCATATTTCACCATCCTGACAATGACAGCTGACAGGCGACATGTCAGTGCACATACATGGCGTAGCTGACATGAATCCCGGTGATGTGAAAACTTGTTAACTCTGCAATATATACCGAATTCTCACCTATCACCTGTTATTGTCTTGATGGTGAAATAAGAGGCTGAAACTGTTAGATGGATTATAAGAATATAAAGAATAGCTTAG
Source organism: Acleris emargana (assembly GCA_927399475.2). NCBI lineage: Eukaryota > Metazoa > Arthropoda > Insecta > Lepidoptera > Tortricidae > Acleris > Acleris emargana. The sequence goes on from OV656858.1 coordinate 7,548,955, forward strand.
ACAGTATTAAACAAAGGTCCAAGTAAATGAGCCTGTTCGGGAAGTATCCAGAAATGTACTCAAGTACTTTCTCCGCAACACGCGTGCATGTTTCTTACAGTAGAGATAAACCTTACGACTGTGTCGGTAGTTTAGACACAGCTTTCGATAGCCTATTGTGCACTATTCAGCTATTATAAATAGTAATACAACCTCGAGAGCAATGAAAACTGGTCACGGTTTCTATAAATATGTACGTAAACTGACCAATTTTTGTTGCTCTCTAAGTTATAAAGCTTACATTGTCGCTTTCTACACCAGTTCTAGCTGTAAGAGAAAGTATAATCATCTTTGCCAGTTTATGTTGAATTTTTACAATGTTTATATTTGTTGACTGTATTTAATGTGCTTGGGGGAGGCCTATGTCCAGCAGTGGACGTCTTTCGGCTGACATGATGATAGTAATGTACATAGGGAGGAAAAGGGAGAGGAGAGGTCCCAAAGATAGTGATAACTTTGTAACATTATGATTCACGAACTTATCAAAGAATTTCTCTATGTCATGTAATTTTAAACTCGGTTGAATTTCTGTTTTTTTTCGAAACGCATACTTATTTAGTGTTCCATAAGAAGTCAGGCTTGTATTAAAACATCCAACAAACTCTTCTATCGAGCGCTACTTAGCATTGCCGGATATTGACAAGCCCCTGTTTGTCTCGTAATTCCGACCATAAATGACCCATCCAGAGTAGCTCCGTGTCACGTCCCGATCTTTGCCCATTAAAGAACCTTTTAAAAACAAAAAAGGAGAGGTCTTTTTTCGTCCAAAGGTGGTAGACACACACGCGGTGCGCTTTGGCGGCGTGGTAAAGAAGCCACGAAAAAATACCTTCGGGGTATGTTTACACTTGACTCCTGAGATAGTCGTTGCCAATTTTGGAACGAGAATATTCAAACAAGTAAGTTTAAAGACGTTAAAATCGATTCTAGACCATTATAATAAAACCGGAATTGTCTTTGACATTTTATGGTTTTGTTTTTAATTCGGCCGCTAAAGCGGTAGCTACGAGTATAGGTACGTTGACAATACGATGAGATGTCAAAAGCAATATTGTTTCAACCAGTAGAATACAGGCCGAGGACCGATCTTACTTTTGAGAGTTGTGAAACTGACACAACCTTATTTTTCAGTTGATTTTAATAAACATACGGTCACAAACGTTAATTTGTGACCACGTAAAAAAAATAAGAATTTGTCAATGTCATTAGAGATGCCAAGTCATTGGCAACTTATATGATACTCAACCTTAACCTTAACGCGGGTCACAAAATGTATGATAGAAAACCGAAACCATAGGCTCTATTCTACTCTACCACATCGCTTTTGACATGTTATCGTATGGTTTTACTTAGGCCGCCACAGTCCAGTACATAAGAGCTATCATAACGTTGACTCGACGATATGATAAATAATAGGGTCATTGGCTTGGCTTTGCCTTTGTAGCATGTAGCTGTGGCCTCGTTTTTGCTGCTAAAAATGGGAAATGATTTTCCTCTCGTCTTGAATAACTGCATTTCACCTGTGCCCGCCTCCGACTGGTAATGGTCGTGAAGATAAGCCGATAGCGGCCTCTTTGAGCAGCCGCCTCCGATCCGATTATTGGAGCTAGGGCTGCTAGTGTTGCCAGTGGTGCAATAAACAAATTGAAAAAAAAATGCAGCTAATTAATTATTTTCATTAAAGCGTTGTTTCACGATTGAGTGTCAGGCTATAAGCATTGCTATAAGTTAGTGTGTTAACGCGGGCTTAAACTTCATACAAATTTATTTAACAAGTACGATTTCTGGACTGACGTGGAAATGTCAAGGAGACGTGACAAACTAAATATATACTATGATTTTTTTAACATTTGACTTAATGCGTTATGGTGGTCATCATTTTCGTTGCACTTTGACATACTTACTGGTAGTTAAGAAATACCGTCGCGGGAAAAATAACTACAATACCCAAGCTACTGCTCGAGTTGGCGCGTTTTGTCTTGAGGTTTCTATCTCTGCACCCTTACCACCAACTACCACCAGTAGCTTGAGCGTGACCTCGCTGCCGGCAGTGGAACCCTTAGGTTTTTAATTATTTATCGACATTTTTTACCTTAAAAGAGTATGAGTATTATTAAAGCTCTGTCATCCCGGCTCAAAGACACCTCCGGAGATCCTAGAGCTGTTACTTACGTGTCCCAAAGGATTGGACTAGCTATCCAGAGAGATAATGCAGCCAGTGTCATAGGGACCACGCCGCGAGCGGATCTGCTAGAGGGGGTGTTCTTTTTAAAGTGGTGATTATTATTTAAATATTTAATATTCGAGTAGCTTAGCTTTATTTTAATTTAAATAAGTTTAGTTTTAACTTTTAATTGTTAACATCTTTAAAATAAATAAAATTGAAGTTAAAAAAATCATTTATTTTACTCTCACAATACACAAACCAGGCTTGGTGCAGTGCTAAAAAGCCTTGTAGGTATAACGGAACAGCAAGCCCTCGCTCATAATGATGAATGTTGTGCCTGACGAGGTAAACGAGTTCTACGCTGACAAAATCGTAAGCTTAAAAGTTTATGAGTATACTATATCTAGATACTTTTTACTTGTGGGAGGACCTTGTGCAGGGTCCGTCCGGGTTGGTACCACCATCTTATCCATTAACCTACCGCCAAGCAGCAGTGTTCGCATTGTTGTGTTCCGGTTTGGGGATAAGACAGCTGGTGAAATGACTAGCATAGAGGCATTCCATCTTAGTCCTCAGGGTTGGCAACGCATTTGCAGTCTTAGGATTGCGGTCTTGTGAATGCGAATGTCTATGGGTCACAGTTTCCACTTACCATCAGGTGGCCTGTGTGCTCGGTTGCCATCCTAAGCAATAAAAAAAAAAAAACAACTACACTCAAAAGTCACTTTGACAAATGTCCTTCATTAGGACGTTGTGCCTGACGAGGTAAACGAGTTCTACGCTGACAAAATCGTAAGCTTAAAAGTTTATGAGTATACTATATCTAAAACCTTACGTCGACAGCCCTGGGGCGCGCCGCGGCGGCGGCGGTCCGGTCGTTATTGACACAATAAATTCTAACTCGCGTACACCGCCGCGCGCGCACGGATCTATAGATCAATCGGAAGCGCACACGTCTCTTTTGCGCTATACAGCCAGCGAAAGAGACAATGGAACATCGGAGTTGGTATTGGTTGTGTTTTTAAATTCGAAATTTTATATATTTTCTTTCATGGCAGAGAGAAGGCAAACGAACTCATAGCCTAGAGCCTAGGCAATCTGATTGTAAGTGGGATCTGTGACCCGTGGACATTTATGCATGCATAAAAAAATACACACATTCTTATTAGATTTTCGTTATCATAGCTTTCTTTTTTGTCCTTGGTAATATTTTATACTGTCATTCTACGAATCAGGCCTAGCCTTGTGTAGATGTCACAATATCAGGCATATTTCACTTCTATACAAAGCGACAAAGTACGAGGGTGCATTGAAAAGTTCTGAGCCTAAGGTTGAATATAATAAAAAAAAAACAAATAAATACTGGTAGGTCAAAGTGCCATATTTAGTCGCCATTATGCACTATCTTTTGTTTTTTTCCTGTCACAATTTTGCATTTTATGCTGGAACTGCTACATAAGGTCACTGATTTTTCAAGTAATGGATAAAATTGAGCACCGTTCTGTCATAAAATATTTGCAAAAGAAGGGGTTAACACCTTAACAAATATTTTAAGATATGAATCAAACATAAGGGCAATCTGCTCCATCGTATGCTACCATAAAAAGATGGGTAGCTGGTTTCAAACGTGGCCGGGAGACTGTTCAAGACGAGCCTAGGAGTGGGCGGCCGTTGACGGCTACTACGGACGAAAATGTCAATAATATATTAGATGCGATAATGAAGGATAGGCGATTGAAGATTGTGGAGATAGCGGAAGCAATGGGTATTTCTTATGAGCGGGCACAGAACATCATCACCGATGTTCTTGGATTTTCTAAGGTGTCAACCAGGTGGGTGCCTAGACTGCTTTCAGTCGAGAACAAACGAGTACGTGTTACAATTTCCCAAGATTGTTTATGTATGTTTCAACGTGACTCCGACGATTTTTTCAATCGTTTTATAACTATGGACGAGACATGGGTCCACCACAGTACACCAGAATCGAAAGAACAATCCAGGCAATGGAAAAGACCAGGTTCACCACCTCCCAAAAAAGCCAAGGTCATTTTGTCAGCTAATAAGGTAATGGCCTCAGTTTTCTGGGATTGCAGGGGGGTTATCATGAATATCATGATAGACTATCTCGAAAAGGGCAAAGCAATAAATTCGGACTACTATTGTGCTCTTTTACGTCGTCTGCGTGAGGAAATTAAAATAAAGAGACCTGGAATGCTGTCGAAAAAAGTACTGTTTCACCAAGACAACGCTCGCGTTCACACTTCGGCGAAATCAATGGCACAAATATATGATTGTGGATTTGTAGTGCTGCCGCATGACCCTTACTCGCCGGATCTAGCTCCTTCCGATTATCATCTCTTCCCAAACCTCAAAAAACACTTGGGAGGACAAATATTTTCGACAAATATGGAGGTACAAGAAGCAGTAGACTCATATTTTAACGACCTCAGCGATTCTTTTTTTTTTGATGGGATAATGAAGTCGGAGGCGAGGTGGACTAAGTGCATTGACCTTCATGGAGAATATGTCGAAAAATAAAATTGTTATAAAAAGTGAGCCCGTTACTTTTTTTTACCAGGCTCAGAACTTTTCAATCCACCCTCGTAGGTCCGATCAACACGTAAAAGTATTGAATACATATAAAATATATGTATAATGCTGGCCGAACGCGCCTAAATAAACCATATTAACTCCTATTGAAAGTTCATTTTTCGTAGTTTACTGCGAACGTATAGTTATACCTACGTTTGCTTGCTCGAACGGTAGGGTTGTCAACACATCGAAAATATTAATATAAATTAACGGGTACACATTATGAGAAAAACAGTTACTTGAATAATCAAAATATTATATATATTTATATATTTATATATATTTATATATATTTATTTGATGTACACGCTTGATTGTTACTTTTACATTCTGTTTAAGATTAAATAACTATTAACTATAGGTTTTTTCGAATCAAAACTCGTTTGCAGAAATATTGAGGTTATGTGTCAAACAGTACTGATTTGTTTGTAAACAAATAATTTTATCATTTCTATTGACCCCGAATTTAGATAATTCAATATTTCTAACTTGATGAACACTGTTTCGTGTAGATTGATCACTTCAATATACTTAGATATATCATCTTATATGTATAAATAAAAATAAATTGCAACTACTGACCTTTCCTCGTTCACCGGCAAAGAGAAAAACGTTTCCTTTTTATTATTTTTGGTTCTCTTGTGTAAACACCCACTCACACAGCAATAATGAGTCATTTTTTTAAATTATACATTCACCAAAATAATTCAAAGAAACAACAACACACCACACACATCTAACCGAACTTGACGTAATGACTAGAATGTACCTACTACCACAGATTAAGTAAGAGTGTACTACTCGCCTACTTGCATCTCGCTTGACGTGTCTCGACCATGTCTCGACACTCAAAAACCGGTCGAGCGAGTTGACATCGCCGCGCGCGGGCATCCTTGATGTATTAGCATCGGCAACTATGTTCCGTCAGGCGGTGATTATCGGACGTACCTCGCTCAGATAAATATCTGTTACGTAGTAACTCTTACTTAATCTGTGACAATATATTGTAAAGTGTCATATCATATACAGACCTAGGAGTATACGGGGCAAAATGACAGCTAGAGATTTCCTGTATCGATAAACTCAAATATAGATGCTTTTCCCATACGTGGAATAAAAGAAGACGTAGTGACTAATATTGAAAAGGGCATGCTTCGATTATTCGGTCATTTGGAAAGGATGGATGAAAGAAGATTGACGAAAGAGATATACAGATCGAAAGTGAGGTAAGGGTCGGAAGGGGCCGCCCTAGGCGTACTTTTTCGAATCAAATCGGAGAAATACTGGAAAAGGGCCGAATCTTAAGTACCCGAAACCGACGTGCGTGCATGACTCGATGTATAAATGTGGAAGAAGCGAAATAAATTTGTGAAGATCGTAGCAAGTGGAAAGAAGTGGTCTCTGCCTACCCCTCTGGGAAATAGGCGTGATGTAATGTATGTAGGTATGTATGTAAAATTTGGTATGCAGATGAGTATTTTGTGCCCAGGATTACTTAACCTTAACCGATTAAAGCAAAGTTTTGCACAGGCCATTGTTTTATTCTACTTTGCTCTTAAACGTATTGCCAACGTATTTTAATTAATAAGAGCTCACCTTATGGTACTTAGGTGGAAGATACGATAACAATATTGGAAAAGAAGATGCAAAATAAGGCCCCAGAATATACTTGCTACAAGAGTGCTCTTGCTTTGTATAACTGCCCACTTTAAGTATACTAAGACTTTTTATTTAGATTAGCCATAAATGTCAATTTTGATACTTGTTAAAGTTAACTTTATTCACCCAATCCAAATTCAAATTGTATGTGCATTGCACAGTTTCCTAAGAATACAGAGGTTTAATTAATCTAGTACAGTCGATTAAATATCATTTGCCACCATTCTGGTAACATTCTGTTTGTACGTCACGGACTTTAAATAATAAACCACTATAGAACCTTATCGCATAAAATCAACGATTAAATTCCTATGTAAGTTCCATCTTGTCGCTCACTCTGTCATTATGACAAGGTTCTATGGTGGATCAACATTAAGACCTAGATAGCACGTCAAAAAAAGTCGATAAGGTGCGTCGTGTCTTATTTTTTGCTAGACGCCGCAAACAGGCAGACGGCCCACGATGGAAAGTGGATAACGCTGCTTATGGATATCAATTTGAAGGGTTATCATAGGTGTCAAAATTAAACACCACTTAATTGTTCGACTATACTTTGCACAGTCAAGTTGCAAATACAAGGAGTTTATTGAACCTTATTAGAAGGCATTAAGGTGCAAAAGTGGATACGAAACTATACCTAGTGGTCCCGAGTTCGATTCCCAGTATGGGCAAATATTTTCGTGAGCAAATATTTCTCTATAAAAGTATTTATTTACGATTAATAGTAAAAGCCTAGAGCTTAGTTTGGAACTGGGTCAATTGGTGTGTGATTGTCCCATGATATATTTTTTTACATTTTACATTTTGTACAGTCATGTACAGCTCGCAAATAAAATTTTATCAGTTGACGTCGTTTGCGAATGAATTACCCTTCTAGTTTAAGATAAACAAACAAACGAGCAATTCCTTATTACTCGAAACGCCTATTATTTATCTTTTTGGCTTATCTCCACATCTGACATGCCTATAACTATACTCCGATAAAAATACAACATAAAATCCAAATTCTTTAGAACTAATTACAAATTCAAATTCGAAAATAGAACTTTATTTTAAATGGATCTGCCCAATTACGTAGCGCGTGAGTAGGACAGAGCTACGAATATTCAGATGTGTTTTAATTAATTATAGGCTAATGATAATGAGCAAAAATAACACACTTTTGGATTTTCTAAATTTAAATTATAAGAGAAAAATACAAAGGAGGTTAAGTCTAAGTCTGCTTTATATTTTCTGAATACGTAACCGTAAAGTAGAAATTTATAGAGAATTTATTTATTAACGGAAGCTGGTTCAAAATTTACTTGCAAGATTTAAAGTGAGAAATGATACTGAGAAATGTCTTAAGTTAAATAAAAGCTTCGGATATGATTGAAACAGCTTTTAATAGACCCGCAATTTACACTTAATTTCAGTCGTCATCAACTTGAAATTTAATCTACGTGGATCTGGTGCTTTATTCTAGTTTGTAATACCTACTTATCTACATATTGGTATAATATTGTCAAAACGTTATGATAGCTCTTATTAACTTGACAGTAATGGCGGCTTAGTTAAAAAATATACGATGACAATATAGGTGTAAAGAAAAAGTAGACTAAGGCTGGTGTCAATAAAACATTTAAAAATAATTGAAATTTACTGTTTGTAAATGATCATTACAGTTTTTTCACACTGACGTGACGGGACGTCTACTTATGTATACACTTTGAAATAAGCATCTAATCAAATTCCAACCTTGTTAACATCATTAAACAGTCCATAAATGTTAATAAATTAATAATGCTTGCAAAAACTAATGCGCTAATCAGCAACAAAAACCATAATTACCGCCACATACGGAGACATCAACATTATTAATAATTAACGGCAACTCTAATACATTTCTTGTCTATGTTTATTTTGTTAATTAGACGCAAGACTTACACGAGCGTCTGACTGACGTCACGCGAATCAACCAATGACGTGGCTTGGTTATTTTTTTATCCAATAGGGACGGAGTTTTGCGTGACGTAATGATTATTTTTAAGGTTAATAAGATAGTAATTAATGGGTGTAGGATGTTAAAACATTTTTTTACCTGTATTGATTAAGTATAAAGTTTTTTTTTATAACAAGAACTTGTCTGTCATTCTTTTGTCTAAGCATTTTTTTTTATTTCTTAATTGATGCTTAAATAATAAGCCTATGCGTTCAAAACTACATTTAAATTTAATGTACTTTGATTTATACTCAAAAAACAGATAAAATTAAAACAAGCAGTAATTAACAATTAAAAACAAAGTAATCAATAAGTACAAAAAACATCACAAGTCCGCCTCCGCCGTTCGTCGCTTGGAAATCATTAAATTTAATGAATCATTAAATCTTTTATCGCCGTTTCATTAATACATAACATTTTGCTATAAAACTATATTACCTAGGTAAAGTATCGCAGCGGCGAATAACAAAGCAGATCTTGGACTTCCAAAAATAATTTTAAATCAAAAACAATTTTAGAAAACATTATTATACGATTGGAATAGCCCATAAAAATAACCAGAGTTTTATTGACGATATTTTAAAACTGGATTCTTTTTAAATCTAATTTTATGAAATTAGTATGAATTGCAAATATTCTATTTTCGGTTTGGAAATGTTTGTACAGACCCGACGCGTTGATCTCTTATGTATAAAACAAACTCAAGACAAAAAGAGCGTTTAAAAATCCGTTATTTTATGGCCATAGAGAGAAGGCAAATAAGCACATACACAGACAATTAAGCAATCTTAAGACTGGAATCCTAAGACCATCATTTCACCGCTTGTATTATCCCGACACCGAAACACAATAATCTGAACACTGCTGCTTGACTTAAGGTTAAAGTTTGAGATATGGAAGGAGAACTTGTCGGAAATATAAATGAAACCTTATTTATTTAATGTGGCAGTGTTTAGTTAAAAAATCTTCACATACAACTATTTTTAATAAAAAATATACTTAATCAAAACTTTATAAAATGTAAAATCTTATCTTAGCAACAAAGATGGCTGCTTTATTACATCCTTTAAAGCTTATCCCGTAAAACAATGTGCCCAGGCAACATTCTCAAATAAAATTTAATTAATAAAATAATAATTAGCGGGTTTTAGCATTTTATTGCAACTGCTGCCTGGGTTTACGACGGACGGGTTACAGCGAGACGGTACCATCTTTATTTATCCTCTTCAGTCAGGCCCACCATATATGCAACGAAACTTGTCAATGGAATATGAGCCTATTGTGAATATCATAGAGTAAATTTTCTAATTCGATTGTCAATGATAAAAACAAAGGAAAACCCATTGTATTTCCCTTGTAATGAATATTAATTCCAATGGCTGTATTATGTACAATTATACGCGGGGGGGAGGGGGGGGCTCTATTCTTCTCCGTAAAACCATACTTCTTTTGACAATACGATAACAGGTCAAACACGATATGGTTTTACTGAGCAGAATCGAACCATTGCTAAAAGAGATTGGCGCTGTTTGGACTGAAATGGTACTATGATTCAAATTTTACCAAAAAACTGGTACTGTGGTACAATCGCCCACAGCTGAGTGACCAATGAAGATAAACAGAGAGAAACTGTCTCTGTCGTGCTCATGAGATTCTTATGAAAAATCTATATTTATCTCTTTCTACATTTTCTCACTTCTGTCTTTAATGGGCAGTTAAGTGTGTGGCTGTTTGTACTGGGTCCCTAGCCAAGATGCAAACACTACTAGCGTTTTCCTTTTCTATATCACTCAAAATATGAGATGGTAATTGACGACGTAGTTTATCGCAACTGTAAGAATGTCATTCCATACATTTTGAGTGATAGATAAGAAAAATGTGTCGTTCGCATCTTGGCTAGGGCCTGTTGACGTGAATTATTGCTCAAAAATGCTCGTTTAAGGCACACGTATTTAATAGGGAATATTCATGACTTTTTTCACAGCTTTACTAAAAGTTGATTTATTTGAAAAGCAATGTTCAGAAAAATATATTTTTAAATAGCTATTAAATAACGAAGATATAAGCCAACAATGATTCGTTCCCATCTCTTTTTAGAAAAAAACAGAATTTAACATGAAGTTTATATGGCCGACTTGTCACATGACGTCACAGTATCGGATCTCTGTCTAAAAAGGCTTGTATCGTCCGTATTTAATTTCACTTTTGGTGATATCTTTAACGGTAAAGATAAGATAAAGATAAAGACATTTAATCAGTAAGTAGACCGCACGGGCACTTTTACACGTCAAGAATCTACCAGCGCTTAACAAGAGGAGACCACTGCTGAGAAGAAACACCGCAAGAAACTCAGCAGTCAGTCATTTAAAGTACAAGCCTAGTGCTTAGTTTGGGACTAGGTCAATTGGTGTGACATTGTCCCCTGATATATGTATATATTTTTTAAATATATTTAGTATTACAATGATACTACTTAGTCTAGCATTATATAAATCTATAAGTAGTAAATTAAATAATAGGGTAAAGTCACCAGTGGTCAGCCAGAGACCAGTAGCCGACCTCATAATGAGTGCGAAGAGTGGCAATATATCTTTCATACTCTTCACACTCATACAAAGTATAGGCAGGGGCTGACTACAGGTCTCTGGCTGACTACTGATGACTTTACCCTATATCAAATAACCTGCGTAGTTTCTGCACGATATTTTTGTATTTTGTTGAGAAATGCGATTTATAAGATCCATGCAAGTTCCCTATTTGCATGGTTCCGTCTCGCGCGCCGGCCGTCACGCTGCAACTCCTGCGCCGATCCGCGGCCACATTGTGCGCGGTCAACAGCCCGCACTCGCCAATTGTTTGCGCATGCTAAAAATAAAGCTGGCTTCAGCAACGTTTTTTATTAACAACAACACTATTTTTTATAAATTTTAAGGCCACCTTTTACAAGTGTCTATACCGTGTTTTTTTTTTATTTACGATAACTTCGGCATATTACATCCATAGAAACTAAATGGTAGATTAGATTTTTAAATATTGAAAAAAAAAACATTTTTTTCCGTTTAGAACAAAGTAATTCAATATTGTATCTTTGGTCATTCTAAAAGGGCCTTTAGAGTTAACTAATAGTCAGTGTCAAATACGTCAATGTTGGCGTGACATACACACACAATTAAGAGCCTTTTACACCAGTTCAACGTGATTAACTGATTAAAAAGTTATCATTTGCCTGTTTTCGGGAAATTAACTTTATTTGACCTAAAGAACGTTCCCTTAAAGTTATCGTAAATCTAAAAAAACACGGTGTAGATAGTTTAAAAAATAAATAAATCTTAGACTATTTCTAAGCTCTGTTTAAGGAATTATATTATTTTATCCACAGGGCTGGTAATCTGGTAATCAGACTACCTGAGTCTGCCTGAGGGTCGTAATAATAAACTAATCTTAGTTGGGATGCCCGACTCGAGTTACCGACGTCAAAGGTTAACGTCAAGCCATAGGATACTGTCATTTCTGACGCATCTTGAGATGAGCATTACAGTTGGGATATGGGGTGTTTGAAAAACGGCATTCGGTCGAATCGAACGTAAAAAGGCTGCCTAACGAGCATGCACGCGCTAAAGTGTATTTTGTACGTACTGACGGGACTACTAAAACTCACCGGTTTTAAGAGAATATCACCCCAGTTTATTAATACGGCTACTACGGCTATTACAATAGGCATACATTGCATTCCATGTCAAAAAATAAGAAATTACAATGAGATCGTCCATATAAATAGTACAAAACCACACTGAAAAATTAAAACAATAATTGACATCTCATAAATGGTCACTTATCCGATGTCGTTATTAATACACACATAAACTCACGCTTTCATTCCCAGAGTGGGGTAGGCAGAGCTACAGAATTACCAACAACTCTAAAAACTTGTTGCTAACTCTGTATTCACATTTTGCACAAATTAGGCTAAGAGGTTTACCATCATATTAGTGACAGGCCCACAAGCTTTCTTTCCCTTAGTCGCCTCTTACGACATCCACGGGAAGACATGGAGTGGCACTATTCTAACCCGGCAACCAAATGGGACAAATAAATAATGAAAACATTATAAATAATGGGGGATGACTGCTTATAATTACACCTTAGCATTTTACTGGGGTTGTAAATAGATTCAAAAAGAAGTAATACATATTTTTTAACTTGAGCTATTGGCTATTGGGTTCTCTTTCCTCTTCAGCATTTCCACCACTAAAACAATATTCGTGTTACGAAATCGAACACAACAGAAACGTTACAGTAATCGATAGTCAGTGTCCATTTTCAATTAGCTAATTATCTACCTTGATTGACTTTCCCTATTTTTTATTAATACACGTCGTCTACGCACATCCATCTCATTATGATTAATGCTCATAATGCGCGACTTAATTACACATTGCATTTAAATTAATTATTTCAATTCAATTTTACTGTTACAATCGAGGTGTGTTGACCTTAAAAATGTTTTGCAAATAAGTTTCTAATAATGAAATAAACATTTCTTAAATTATTCCTCTGTTTCAATTAGGTACTTATGGAAAATTATCCCATATATTTTAATAACCAATATAATCTAACACCTATGTACATCTATTGTATAACACCAAAAACTGAAAAGTACAATTCAAAACGAAGGCATCAGTGTAACACTATCAGACGGTCCTACTGTTAAATAGCGATCTCTTCGAGACAACCTTGTAAATCATTTATAGTACACTTTTAAATTAGTAGCAGAAGTTAAGCTACTCAACCAAGCCTTTAATAGCCCAGTCAACTCTCACACATTCGCATACAAAACGTGGCAACAAAGCAAGGATCATACAAAATGTTGCCTCTTATTCAACTTGCAACGTTTTGTATGGTCCGGCGTTCTATACGAAAGGTTGCAGGCTATACATCCTCATATCATAGCTAAAACATAGTTCATATAGCACGACGCGGGGTGCGAGGGAGACAGCACGCTGCGCCGTGGGCGTGGCCGCCCCGCCCATCTAAATTATCGATCTTTCAAATAATTTATTCATATTCTTTTTATTATTGATGTTTTATAATGTTTTGCATAATTTGAGTATTTAAAGGTAGGGGATCTTTGTTCGATGGAGATTTATGTTTAGGGTTCCCGTTGAATCATTTTGTTTGTCGTTTTAGTTCGATTCAATGGTGAGTTGTATTTTATCGAGATGCTGTAGCTGTGTGTGTAGCTATTGTTATTTTATCATAAACAGATTCTTACTACATACCTACATTATATCTTTAAGAATCCGCTGATCAATAGGTAATATCAATCAGTTTTAAAAATTGCTATTTCATTTCTTATACCTTCGCTTCGGATTATGTGGGTTGTCTGTAACACCCGTACATAAACCAGGATTTAATAAAAAAAAACTTCGTAAAATCCTTCATCTTTAAACTACCTATTGATGAAAACCACATTTAAATCCGTTGCTTAATTTAAAAGATCTAAGCATACCTACCTACTAGGGAATGCAAATAACCGGTTATAACCGGTTTTAACCGGTTATTTTCATACAAAAACGGTTCATAACCGGTTAATTTCCATTCCCTACTACCTACATAGATACAGAGAGACAGATGACGGAAAGCGACTTTGTTTTATGTAGAGGTTGTCACTTTAGGACAAATGAACGCATTCAAAAATGATAGGTAGCTAAATGCTCTTTAAGATTATTTAGTTCTTCGCATCTGACTGTGATGAAACAATCATACTTAAACTGGAACCCGATAGAGACACTATCGAGCTGCTCTTTCCCCCACACGTAGATATCTGTCTTCTTTTTCGATTCAGAATTCAAAATTTTGGCACGAAAAAACCGTTCCGAATGCAAGTCATCCATAGATTTTGTATGGGCATCACACATTCGTAAATTCCGTACGAAACGCGCTCAGAGCCTTGAAAATAGAAGTTAGCTCCATTCTCGAATGACCAGTGACATGGAGCTTACGTAAGTTCTAAATTCGATTTTCAAAGTGGAGCCTCAGTTTGCGTCGCACGGCTGAAACCAGTGCGTCAACTGAGGCTTGTGATTCCTAACGAAAATAAACGTATGTGTGTACGTGGCCGGCCTTCCAGGTGGCCTGTATGCTCATGCTGATATGCCATCTCCTTACCAAGATAAACCAATTTAATAATTTAATTTTTCTCCCACAGAGAAGCTCCGGCTGTCCCTCTGCGTCGGCTGCGGAGGCCAGATCCACGACCAGTACATCCTGCGGGTGGCCCCGGACCTGGAGTGGCACGCGGCCTGCCTCAAGTGCCAGGAGTGCCGGCAGTTCCTTGACGAGAGCTGCACCTGCTTCGTGAGAGATGGGAAGACTTACTGCAAGCGGGACTACACTAGGTAAGTCCTGTAATTATTGCCAGAATCGCTAATTTAAAACCGGTTTAACTGAAACATAACTGTTGTTACTTTTCCGGCACGTAACAGCTGTAATACACTAAAGTCGCCGTCAATAGAACTTGTCAACGATGTAAACAAATTAGTACTGATTGACACATAACCTCAAATATTCACTGAGCTTGTTTTTATCAAAAAGAACGTATAATGAATAGTAATTTCATCTTAAACTTAATATGAAAATAATGCTATAGTTTATAGATCATTGCAAAGACATCACTTGATCTTTAAAAGTAATTATACGTGCTTATCTAGTAATCATGGTGAATTGGTTCGTTTGGTTTTGTTTACATTTTTTCCAAGTTCTATTGACGACGACTTTAATTACTTCACAAGCACACACATACGCATGTTCAGTTAAGTTATCGATCTATTTTCATCTCAATACATCCGCCTTAGTCTTAAATATCATATCTGCATTCACTCTGGGCTGAGTCTCAGGCGGTAAAAATTATATAGTCTTTGAGCTGTTATAGTATTGTGAACGTTTTGATAGCTCTTATTTACATGACAGTAATACCAAGTTAAAAACAATACCATTACAGTTCAAAGACGATGACGTGTTTACCGCCTAGAATACAAGCCCTGGACTCCCAAGCTGTATCTTACGAGATTGGTACCTATTTGTAATTGTTTTGCATCCTTTAAAGGCTATATTAGGTTCCTAAATGCCCTTTAGATCCTTTCGGAGGAAGATCCGTCGTAAGACTCCGAAAGACTAAAATTCTGAGTGATAGACCGAGAGGGACGCAGCTATCTGATAAAATGAGATACGTGAGTATAGTTAACTATCTAACTCTAACTAATAGCTGCGTCCCACTCAGCCTGCTTTATTTACCACGTCGGCATATGCATCAGCAATGAAGCGCACTATTTAAATCTCTGCGAAAATCATAGAAGCAACAACAACAATAAACATAGCTCTCTTTTTGGCTTGACCTTTAACCCCTTCAGCGGATGCCCGTGACGGAAGACGGGTAAAACGTAGCCCAACGGTAAAGATTCACACACCCCAGCTGGAGATATAACTCTCTCAATTAGTGTAACCCGACCGCGTGGCTCGAGTTACGGTGTTCGCTATTTAAGGATGCTACTGGGTGTCTGATGAACTTTTCAGCCAGTATTTATTATCTATGGCAGTGTTAACCTTTTTAAATTGGGGTTTTTTTTCTAAAGGAGTCTGCCTTTAGAAAAAAAAACTGGTGACAGCCCCTAGATCCGTAATAAGAACTTTGTAGTTATAACATGAGCTTAGTTTGGGGCTTAGTCAATCTGTGTGAGATTGTCCCCTGATATTATATATATATATATATTTTATATTTATATCAAATCAAATCAAATCAAATCAAATCAAATTTTATTTGCGAAACAAGGGTATAAATTGGTGTTACATTTCATTGTTATCCATCCTTATTTTGCCATAGTATGGCGTACAAATGTTTCATATGTGGTTAATAAATACACACAGACAGTCGTCACATAGACTACAGTCGTCAATTAGACATGCAAATTTTAATAAATAAAGTACATCTTAAAATCTCATTGCAAATTTGTTAACTAGTATCATTTTCAATTAACTATTTCTTATACATGTTAAAATTATTAAATTACAAACATTATCTTACAATACTATGCTAGTTAATATTATTAGTGAATAAACTCATTGACAGTGTAAAAACATTTAGCCAAGAGCCATTTTGTTAACATAGTTCGGAATGTTTTACCTTGTACCAATTTCAGCTCGGGTGGCAGTTTATTGTATATTTTGACGCACATATTATAAACGTTTCTTTTATATATATCAGTGTTACAACGAGGTTCATACAGGAGATTTCTATACTGCTCCCTGAGCTTGCCACTGCGCACGGTGGAGCGTTCTTTAAAGTACTGGCCTTGGGTCCTAACAAACAAACAGATATTACGTATATACATGCACGCCAAAGGCAATATATTAAGTTTTAAAAAAAATGGTTTGCAGCTGTCCATTAACCAAGCATTACATATTGCACGTATACATTTTTTCTGTAGTTTGAAGACCCTATCAACATCTACAGAATTTCCCCACAGGATTAGGCCATAGTTTAAAATAGATGAAACGTGACCATAGTAAGCAGTTACAGCCGCTTCAGCAGAGACAGATCTTCTCAGCCTCCTAAGGGCATAAACAAATCTATCCAGTCTAGAGCATACTGAGGTGATGTGATCTTTCCAATTTAGATGTTGATCAACTATTAATCCTAGGAACTTAACGCTATCAACCTCTTCTATAGTGTCATTGTTATAAGTTAAATTTAAATGTATACAATTGGATCTATGTGATCGAAATCGAACATATTTTGTCTTAGATATATTAATCTTCAATTTGTTAGCGTTAGTCCAATTATTGACATCAATTAAAATATTGTTTACCGTATCCTCAAGCACTTCAATATCTTGTCCCTTAAATAATAATGTAGTATCATCTGCGAAAAGAATACACTTTGTTGATAAGGCTCGTGGGAGGTCATTTATATATATATAAGAAATAATAATGGTCCCAAAATACTACCTTGTGGCACCCCGGAACCATTTATACACATACCAGATCTATAAGTGTTTTTTACAAAATGATTATTCACCTCGTCAATTTTTGTACATTCTGTGCATTGTATATTTAAACATGTAGTCTTTTGAGACATGCAAGATCTCCCATTCTTTTTTTTAAGGTTCCGTGCCCGTAGGTCTCCCAACGGGACCCTATTAATATGCCTAATTGCCTAAGCTGTCCGTCCGCCGGCCCTTCTATCCCCTGTTCCCTGTATTTTTTGAACAGTAAAAAATATTTTTTCGAAGTATTTTTATTTTTGTTATAAAATCGGTAAAACAAACAAGCGTCAAATTTGGTATGGTTTGATTAGGTAGGTATATTACCAACCCTGAAAAAAAACCGGGCAAGAACATGTCTGACCATGCTCAGTGTAGGTTTCCGAAGCCGTTTCTTCACAAAAACTAGCTTAAAAAACAAGTAAGTAAGTACTAATTCTCTATTTAAAGTTATTAGGTCTTTGGTTTGGACGGACGGATGGACGGATGGACGGACATGGCGAAACTATAAAGGTTCCTAGTTTATCTATGGAACCCTAAAAACCTACAGAAAAAGTGGGTGTGACTTATGGGTTCACGCTGATTCGTTTGGAAATAATAGGTACCTTTTGTGCAGCGGTACGGACCCCGCGGTGCACGAGTCCGACTCGCACTTGACCCGTTTTTTAAACCTAGCCAGCTATCGTGACTAGGGTTGCCAACCGTACTATAATATACAGGGTGCCTCTGACCTTGGGGCTTTAATTGCATAGATCATTTCTACTCCTGAAACTAAACTTCTTTTGTTCTGTAAGTTGTTAAAAATATGTTCAGTTTAAATTTATTTTTTATCATACAAGTTAAATCTAATTTTCAATGTACGCGATCCAATTCTCCATTTTCCTTTAGCCCTCGTACCAAGGTAATGTCGCCCCCGTACCATGAGATAGTGATTACATGGCCAGTATGTAATACACTGATTTTACAATTAGACTTTAACATCAATTAGTTATCTAAATTTAAGTTATTTTTTCATGTTGCAGAACAAAAGTAGTTCAGTTTAGCGAGTAGAATCGATCGTTGAATTTAAAGCCCCAAGGTCGGAGACACACTGTATAGTATTGTACCATATTTTGACTCTGTGTACTATATACTATTTAATAAATATATAGTACGCAAAAATACTATATTTCGGTCATTCCTTATAATACATATATTCAGTTTGGGTTGGCCGTTTCAACCAGATTTTAAGCACCAATGTACTTGGAGTGGAGAAATAGCATTTTTCAGCTCAGTTGCCAATAGCAGGCAGAATGTTAGTAAGTAGTAAATACCTATGCATTATATTTAATAAAGTACTAATTTACGCACTTTGTACAAAAAAACTTCAAAATACTATATTTTCTTTCAGTGTACTACATTTTTTATACTTTGGGCTTGAAAATACTATATTTGCCCAAGAAATAGTTGGCAACCCTAATCGTGACCCCCCCAAATAAGATTTTGCGGCCCCCTCCGAGGTCTATGCAAGGAAAGTTTATAATTGGAACATACATTCGCAAATGCATAATTGCATATGGCGTACTTATTTATTACTTCTTCATTGAGTGAGACAGTTTATAAGATAAGTAAGACGACGTAAACGTGGACTAACATTTCGTGGTAAATTGTACATAATATTGTATTTCAAGTTTTGTAGAAAACTTGTTTCTTTATTTGAAAGAAGAACTAATTGGTTAGCTACTAAATGCTCTTGTAATAAATGCCTTCCTTATTTAAAGCTTTAAACAGGTTATGGGCCCGATTTAAACTATTGTTTCTGAAAGATTTGTGTTAATACATTTTTACACTATTTAATTAGTAAGTCATAAAATATGTTCTATTTGCGAAGTGTTTCAATGGATACTAAAACAATTTAAGTTAAAGTGTAATACAATTGAATACTCGGACAGTTGTCAAATAAACCGGTAATCGATAGGGATAAAAACATAAGTCTAAAGTCTGGATAGTTACCACGAACCAATAAATTCGAAACTTCGGATGCCTAGTCCCTGTCGCTCGTCACTCGAGACTAAATAGAGCGAAAGGGATGGAGCTAACGTAACTTCGAACTCTGTAAATATTCGACGCCAATCGCTCTGATTTCCATACAAAACGGACCCAACTAGCGGGTCGTTGGCACCGAATGTTAAACTTCTCACCAAATCTAATATTTTGACTCTTCTATTATTACGGTTTCGTAATGGACCTAATATTACTTTTATAATCCATCCATCCTTGACACAAGAATATTAGTTAAATCAAATTGTAATTTGCCTTGCAAATACAGTTAGGGCCACTTGCACCAAAATTTTAACACTTGGATAAGACACTAACTCGAGTTAGTAAACGTCAGATTCGTTCGAAAGTTGACATTTTAACTCGAGTTGTTAGTGTCTTAACCCAGTGTTAATTTTTTGGTGCGTGTGGCCCTTAAGTAAGTTCTAAGACAGCGCTTGGTTAGTTGTAACCTGGAAAGGAACTGCGAATATTTTTAATTCCAACCCTTCCAAAGAGTTGCGACGGACGGAAACAGTTTGTTTACTCTATAGTCTACGGCAAGGTATCGAGTGACGGATCCGCGTAAACAACGGAAACATACTAATTATCAAATTGATTATTTGTTATGTTTACCGGTAAAGTACTTCCTGTATTCTTTAATTAGTCGTATCCGATCGAATATGGAGAATACAAACAAATATTAGAAGAATTTTAGATTTATAGATAAAGTATTGAATATAAACATATTTTATCAACAATTTAAACGGATAAAGTAAATGATGATCGATAAGATATAATATTAAAGGCATTATTTAAAAGAGAATCAGTACATCTGGCGCAGTAAACTAATCTTACATTACAAACTATTTACAGAAAATACAAGATAAAAAAAAACGTAATCGAAGACCCGCTTATCCGGCCGGTGTAAACGGGAACAAACATACCATAGACATATCGGGTTCCCGCCGCCCGCCGCGCTGTCAAACTGACGTTTGTTTTGGCGCCAAAATACATAATGCTCAGTCAAACCCAGTTTGTTTTCTCTTCGGCACATCAGAGTATAGACTACAAATATTATTCTACTGGCGGGAAACGTATATCTAAATTTAAGAGTTCCATTTTGCTCTTTATGTCGTAGTGGCAAGGTTTTCGATATGCTGGGTATGCTGTGTCATAGATAAAATATGGTTGTTGATGTGTAATTCTATATTTTACCGCGAGAGATGGAAGGGTGAAAAGATAAACATGATGCGGTTATTTTAGTGAATTCATCTTTGGCGTTGTTTAAAAAGTGGCGCCGCCAAGCTGATTGACGGACTTATGAGTTGGATTTTAAGCCGCCTTTCTTGATTTATTTTTACAAATCGCCCTTCACTTTAATCAGGTTAAGTCGAAGGTAGGTACTTATTATATAAGTTTGGTACTGGATTGCTTAATGTTTAAAATGAATGCATTTTTAATAAGTAAAATAAAAAAAGCAATGAAATATTAAGTTATCCACCTATTTGGAGCAATTATTTAAAACATGAACGAAAATACTTAGATACTTATACATTTGAGAGAAAAGAAATGCCAAAAATTCCTTCTGTTCGGATTATAATTCGAAATTATGATCTAATTTTTATTTAATAATATTGTATTTCTACCAATCTCATTGAGAAACCGAAACTAATTTAAGGTTGTATAAAGTATTTCTAAAGCCTTATTTCAGTCGCTTTATTGATATTTGAACAAGGAAAACTAGGATGACAAAAATTAATAAAAAATAGCTTCAAAAGTCTATCACCCCACTGCGTGTGGTCACATTTCGCAGCTGTACGAACTGTCATCTCTTGACATTGGACAGGACACATCTGACAGAAGCAAGTAAAATATGCGTATTAGATTACGTCAATAAAAAAAACTTTGTCTATTACCAGCTGCCAATAAAAAGTTGAATTCCAAGAGACGTTTATACTGATTATTCGATATGTCGTTTAAATATTTTAAAATTACAATTTAATATAGTATGATTAATTAATTTTATGACAGTCACGAAACATCTGCCTATGAGTGACATAGTTTTAATTTTAACTTGCGCCATCTATATTTCAGGCCTGATAGGTATCTACTGACACTAGCACTGCTAGCGCGATCTAGCGGTAGATTAATCACTTGAAAGATGTAGTGGTATTATCTTGTAGGTATGGTGGATCAAGGACTTTAAATGTTAATCCACCATTGAACTTTGTCATAATGACAGCGTCAAGTGACGAGATAGAAATAACATATGACTTAATCGTTGGAGTTAAGTGACAAGGTTCTATAGTGGTACATCAGGTAAAGTCCGTGACCGTACAACATGTTTTTCGATTCGTTGTCAAAGTATTAATCGGTAAACTAAAGGACCGCTTGCAGTACAAAGCTGTTTAATTGAGAATTCACGCGCTAGAATATGTTTTGTACGCTCTGACGGGACCACTTAAACTCGCTGGTTAATATTAGCTCAAAATCCCAGTAAGGCGGAGACGGGTACCCACCGCTTTGGCGGAGCTATGGCCCTAGACAACATGCATAAAGCTAACTTAAATTATTTTATAACTGTCGTAAAGTATGGAATTGACATAAGCACTCGACGCGACCGTGCGGCAGCTAACGTCAACCACATTTTCCGTCCGTCACAGAATGCATCTTGTCTAGGGAAATTCTGGGGTCCTAGTGAAAAAGAGGATAATTAAGTCTTCTGAAGATCAAGTGAATAAGGGTTTAAGTCTAGTATACTCCGTTCATGTATATACCCTTATGTATTAAGAGTTAAGTCGACTTGTACCCTTTTTCACTAAGACCCCAGAATTGTTCTGTCGACAGAACCTGTGACTAAATTAAAAAAAAACGCACTATGCTTAGATCTATCAAACTACACCGGTTTTCATCAATAAATAGATAGTGATTAAAGAGGAAGGTTTTATGTATAATACATTCTGGATTATGTAATGGTTTTACAGAAACTAAACTTACTCACACAAACCAAAGCGAAGCGAGGGTGAGTGGCTAGTTTATTAATAGTACATTACTACAGACGCCGGGAAGTAGGTGGTTGCAGGCTGAGTTCATATAGACGGCCGAACGAAGCGAGGTCGGGTCGGATAGTTACGAGGCTGGCAACCCCTTTTCACGGCGAGGTATGTATAGTGCTTTTCTCAAACATATGCAATGAAAAAAAAAAAATATCACTCAAAAAACATTTGTGTAATAGGCATTAACGCGGATATTTTTGGTCCGAACCACAAAGATACAAAAAAAATAATATTTTCAGCTATTCAGCCTGTTCATAAAACCAGCTGTCATGACCATATTAAAATTAAAAAAAATATATTTTGTAAGAAATTCCTTTACAGTTCTCTCAAGTTGTTCCGTCGGGAACGTGGCACTTTGAAGCCTAAAATAACTAACATAACGCCGACATTACATAGCATGTTTGAGAAAATATCCGTTCCGTGCTTACGCTCATAATTATTATTACATACATACCTTCACGCCTTCATTCCCAGAGTGGGGTAGGCAGAGCTACAAAATTACCAACAACTCCAAAAACTTGTTGATAACTCTGTAACCACAATTTGCACAATAAGGCTAAGATGTTTACCAGTGTATTTATTAGTGACAGGTTGCAAGCCCGTCGCCTAACAGTACTACAAGCCTTTATTTTATAATTATTATTAATAGGTATTATTTATTATGTGATGTAGGTATGCAAACGCGAGACTAAAGCCATTTTGCATATTTTCTTGCGCTAATAAACGTGTTTCGAGTTATTATCACGGCCTTTCTAAATTTCGGCATAACTTTAACTTTTGAATTATTAATTATTAGCCACGAATTTTTTTGCAAAGAAAATTTTCCTTATTCCTTCGGAAACTCCTTTTTTGATAAGAAGCATCCTTGTCCTTCCTCGGTTTTCAGGCTCAATTCCAAAATTTAAAAAAAACACAGTTTATTGGTTGCGTGGTTAAAGTGTAACAAACAGATAGACAATCTACCTTTTTTTAATTACGAAGTCTGGTTTCAGTACAGTATAAAACCTCAACTTACTCGTAACAGAAAAAAATCTAATCATAGTATTTGTAGAAATATCGACTCCGGCACAAGTCCCTACTGGTTCAAAACCGAAGATACATTTACATTATAAATGATTAACGTCCTCTCAGACGTATCTGTCAACGGCGAAACCCAGCTAATTCAGGGTCTTACCGTTACGATTACAAAACGTACAATAAATCTGACCTAATCAACGGTGTAGGTATAGGAGGGCTTTGGTCGGTTCTTTATATTCATCATCATTGTGTCAGCCGAAAGACGTCCACTGCTGGACATAGGCCTCCCCCAAGGCTCTCCACTCAGACCGGTCTTGTGCTTTTCGCATCCACCGCGTTCCCGCGATCCTTACAATTTCTTTATATTAAAGCGTTTTATTTCGAGATCTTTCAATATTTGCTACAGCGTTGTGAACAGAGCTACGCCATTCCTGTCTCCGTTGCACAAGATCCTCCCTACCATCACGATACAGTACAGATACAGAGGGGTTATTATGGCATAACTAAGCAGTTCAGTTTACGCTGAGAGAAAAGGACAGAGCTATATAACTGCTATAGCTCTGTCCTTTACACTCGCCGTAAAATGAAATGAAATGAAATCTTAAGATTAATAATAGAAACAGTATTCTGTCGACTCACAATGGACAATATTATGCTTATAATCTAAAAATTCAAATCCGTCCCAATAATTGAAAAATACATACATGCGATATTTCGATACCTACCTTATATTTAATTAGTGGCTTGCAGGCTTGAGGTAGCCATAATAATAATTGTTATGCACCATTAAAATTTAAGAAATCCTTAACACTATACGATATCTCTCGATACGATATATCGTAAAAACAATGATGTAGCCATTCAGTCAAATTCTTCTTAAACACTTTACCTAACATGCAGCAACTTCAACTTATTCGGAAGGTTATTATGTAAAACACACATGTTATAGTCTTTATTATTTCTACTGAGCCGATCTTCTACACAAAGGCCATTGTTTGTAAACAATACCATTGTCTTTCTTTGTCTCCGTAACACCAAGCCGATAACATAAAAAAAAGTTAGAACTACATTGAATGTACATTGAATTATCAACCCTACCCTCTTAGTCAGTAGGTTTAAAATGTAAAGTGTCAGGATACAGATATAAGTCTTTATTATTTGAACTGTGCTTATTTTTTACACAATACTATCATCTACACAAAACTTATATCTGTATCCTGACACTTTACATTTTAAACCTACTGACTAAGAGGGTAGGGTTGATAATTCAATGTACATTCAATGTAGTTCTAACTTTTTTGTATGTAATCGTCTTGGTGTTACGGACACAAAGAAAGACAATGGTATTGTTTACAAACAATGGCCTTTGTGTAGAAGGTCAGCTCAGTTCAAATAGTAAAGACTATACAAGCATGTTACACACATGTTGTAAGCGTTTCTAACTAACTATGCACATGATATCAGACCCTACAAGATGGCTGATATAGCCAAAGAATTAACTGCATAGCTATGTCATAGTAACCCCCCAGTACAGTAACAGGGAACGAAATTTTCAACAGCGAACAGTAACTGAAATATAATACAGCGCCTATTTATTCGGCGCTTCAGTTGGGAACTCTTTCTTGCCTCTCTTTATTCCGAAATTCGTTGCCGCTAGGGTTGTCTAAAGTTATTCGAATCGATATTATCGAAAAAAAAACCCTGATATTTACTAACTTGTTATTCTGATTTATAGAAAGTATATACATACATACATTAATTCAAGCCTTTATTCCCAGAGTGGGGTAGGCAGAGCTAAATAATTACTAACAACTCTAAGAACTTGTTGATACCTAATTCTGTAACCACATTTTGCACAATTAGGCTAAAATGTTTAACAGTGTATTAGTGACAGGGTGCAAGCCCATCGCCTAACAGCCTTTATTTATAGAAAAAAATGTCAAAAAACATGATATTTGGGTAATTCATTGATTAATGAAATAAATATATATCAATTTCTTTTAACGATAAAATTTGACACAAGTGGCATGATTCGCATTGAAAGTTAATCTAGAATAGGACAAACATACATCTAAGTTGTCGGCTAGCTTAAAATTAAATATTTATCTCAACTTTTTATGAATAGGTATCACATATTTGTTTATTGATTTATGTTTGTTTATTTTCATCTTGCAAATCAATTTTGACTTGAATATTATGATTATGGTGAATAAGAGCTGATCTGATGATAAGCAGGAAGGTGACCACCAAATATCTGCTGAACTTAATAAAATTCCGCCAAGATTAAACTCGATAAGCAACTGATGCAAACAGAAAAGTACACGGTTATCATTTGTCAACGTTTTGATAGCTCTTATATACTTGACAGTCAGTGCCGTGTTAAAAACAATAGGTACCAAACAAGTCAAAGACAATATTTTACCTAGTTGAATAGCCCTGTTGATTTGTTTGTCAGAAACTTATTGTTTATTAAACGACTATAAAAGCGAGGCACAACCCTAGGAAAGCTTTTAGCTGATTGCCGGGGGCGCGGCTGCCGGTCAATACCCGGCTCA
Organism: Acleris emargana; assembly: GCA_927399475.2. Lineage (NCBI taxonomy): Eukaryota > Metazoa > Arthropoda > Insecta > Lepidoptera > Tortricidae > Acleris > Acleris emargana. Next base: position 7,575,078 of record OV656858.1, read on the forward strand.
AAATGCGCTTAGAGGTTGCGCCCGGGCTGCCATGTATTTAGGTTATTCGAAAACATTGGCAAAAGATGAACTCTACTCTATTATACCTACTTATTACAAGTATTTACTTAGTGAAGTAAGAACTACACTGACAAATAACTTGTTCGATTCTATAGTTCATTTATTTTAGCATGATACAAAACAAAATAAAGGTATTTTATTGGGCACGTTACACGCAACATAATGGTTAAACAAAATCATTGTTCTAAAAAGTATTTTATAACTACTATTATTTGAGAGTAAATATTAAATGAACGTTAAAATTATAATCTATTGCAGTAGTACTTTTAGTCATATTCGTAAATATTTTCATTGCGTTTTTTATTTGTGTTTATTAAATTTACTTCAATTGGAATCGTGGCCTATAAAAGACCTAATGAAGCAGGGGTTACAAACGAAACGTCCAAGCATAAGTATAACTCGACTAAAATATACGAATAAAATATTAATGACACATGCACAGATACAATACATTGAGTACATAGATTTTAATTAATTCTGTCACTGCTTTTTTTTTCTCATCCTAAAATAAATGAACTATAACAAGAATGAGACTGTTGTGCATAAGCGTCTTGATTATAACACGAGATAGGTAACATCGACTAACGTCCGGTTCCTATATTCAATCCGCGGACAGATAGGCTTACTTCGGATTAAAATTTGACACATTTTGTATGGGCAAATGTCAAATTTTAACCCGAGGTAAGCCTTATCTATCCTCGGATTGAATATAGGAACCCGACATAAGATGTTTAGTTGAATCCTAACTTGTTACCTGTCAGTTTTGTTTGCCATAACCACCATTGCATTCTTTTTTTGGCAACTAAGACAAAATCTCTCTTGTTCGGTTTTATTTTTTTGAGTGCAAAAATTGGATGCTACAGCTTTAGCTATCCGAGCCGATGCTTTTCCATTGCGACCATAAAATGAGTCACTAAATTTAAATTTGGTTAGTTTAGGGTGATCCATGTGGCAGTAGTATTTCGTAATTTCAAACACTTTACATACTCAAACATACATACGCAAGGCATATATAAAAGGTGATTGATTAATAATTTTAAATTACTGAATGTTATCGCAAGGTTTGTAGTAATGTTATATAGGTATCGAATAAACAAGTGTAATTATAATTCATGGTTTTATTTTATGGTTAAACTGTCACACAGGTCATCCGAGTTTGTAGTGATGTGATAAATACCCGGATGTCCCATCCCAGATCTCAGTCGGGTGGCAACACTGGCAACATTGGCAAAGCCTTAGCAAAATTGAAATTGTATGTCTTTTTTTTTTACTATCAGGAAACACTAGGGACAGACGTACGCAAATAGAACTAGTCCATAACAGCTCAAGGGCTGGGACTAGACAAAGATAAACTAACTTAGGTATATAGAGAAATAGGTACACACCTACTTAAATATCGTTACTACTTTAGAAAAAACTCGTAAGTATCTGATATTTCGAGATCTATGAGCTTGAAATTAATTCTCCTCACGTTTAAGTTTAAAATCGTACGTCACGAATTATATGAGTACGAGGTTTTTTCAAAGTAATGACGACATGTAAAAAAAACAAGTCTCAAGAACAATTATAAACATTAGAAACTTAGATCTAAGTTCACTAAATTCTACACCATATACATCCTGTCTCTCTTCAACAGGTTATTTGGCACCAAGTGCGACAAGTGCGGGTCCTCGTTTAGCAAGAACGACTTCGTGATGCGCGCAAAGACGAAGATCTACCACATCGACTGCTTCCGATGCTGTGCCTGCGCACGGCAACTCATACCTGGTCAGTGTGTCCCCATCCCTGTCACTCGTCATTCGAGACTAAATCGAGAGAAAGGGATAAGGCTTACCTAATTATGAACTTCGATTTTCAAAGTAGTCAGGTTCTCTTACTTGTATCATCTTGTCCATTTCTAACCTTAGTTTATATTGTAAAGATAATTCGATTACCTATCTAAATGGTGGTAATAATGGTTATGCCTTTTTAAGTGCTTAGTTTTTGTACACAAAGTTAATTAGCACTAATGTTCTATAAGGATTAAGTATACATAATGTTGTCACTTTCTTATTTGGCGTAGAAGAATACAATACAATACAATACAAATACTCTTTATTGAACACCAAAAAAAAAAAAAAACACGGAACAGTACATTTTAACTATAGGTATACAACAGGCGGTCTAGAATGTGGCAGCACGCCACTTAATGCAACATTAACTTATAAGTAAACGCACTAGATTTTTTATGTTTTAATAGCTTTAGTTCACTATTATATTTACCTAAAAGGAAACTAAGAAAAGGATCAGTTTAAGCACAGATACAATATTAAGTCGTTTGCCAATTAAGACAAGATGATTCGGTTATACTAGTGCCAGTAGCGCCATCTTGTATTGAGTAAAATAACTAAACGTGCCATTGCGTACGAAATTTAATTTATTAATACTGAAAAATTGGCTAAACGATATCATTGATTTTCTTACTATATACTATTAGTTTAATTAACTTAACAGTTAAAGTGACGCCATTATTGGTTGATGAAAAAAGAACAGAGTGCCCAGCCAAGATGCCATCGCACCTAACGTTTCTGTTTTCTATTGTCGAAATGTATGGAGTTGACATAAGCGGTTGACGCAATCTGACGCTTAGGTCAATCCTATACATTTTGTAGATTTTCGAAAATAGTTAAGTTAGCGATATGCACCTTGGCTCTGCCCTCTGGTCGTTTTATTACCTACAGTGCCTATACGGTATCAAATTTGACGTCGACTTTGCAAAGAAACCATTATATTTTTGACTCCAGAGTGGACACCTTGTTATCCTTGTAGTTATCTATCCATTTCATATCTCATGGCGGTAAATTTAGTACTAGTATATTCCTAAATGTTACCTTACCTTAGTCTCACCGTGTAGTGAATTTCTGCCGGCGACTTTGTCCACGTTGATTCTGATTATCAATATTTCCTCGGGAACTAGGTTATGTGTTAATCCAAGATATAACCATTTCAAATTCCAACAAAATTCGTCCAGACGCAGCAGTGTGAAGGAGTTACAAACTAACACTAAAAGCTTCACATTTATAATACTACTTGTAGGATTAACAAATATTTACATTTGATTACAGGTGACGAGTTCGCGTTAAGAGAAGGCGGTGCTTTATATTGTAGAGAAGACCACGATGTGTTAGAAAAGGTATGTAAAGCAAATATATTCAAAACCGTTGAAAATTGAAGCACTGGTATGTTTGTTTCTGTGTTGCCTGGTTTATGTATTACTTAACTACCCGTCCCCCCATTACCTTTATTTATATATAGAAGTAAACATGTAAATCCTAAAACAGTACATTTATTAGTAAGTTATATTACATTACATTAACAATTAAAAGTTAAAACTAAACTTATTAAAATTAAAATAAAACTAAGCTACTCAAATATTGAAGATGTAAATAATAATCGACACTATAAAATGAACACCCCCTCTAGCAGGTCCGCTTGCGGCATGGTCTCTATGACACTGGCTGCATTACCGCTCTGGATAGCTAGCCCAATCCTTTGGGAGGGGTAAGCACCAGCTCTAGGATCTGGGAGGTGTCTATGAGCCGGGATGACAGAGTCTTAATAAAGCTTTTCATATCTTGTAAATCCTTGTCATTAGTATAAGACTCGAATTTAGTTTTTTGTCTGTCTGTCAGTTTAGGTTAACAAATACCTCCGCTCTGTCTTTCCTCTTCTCCCTATTGAGAGCGTGCCGCCCAATCACACATTAACGATTCCAGTTCATCGCACCACTCCTTTTGGGTCTCCTTGTGGGCAATAATTATGATACCAAATAATTTACAAACGAGTTGAGTAAAAGATACAAGTTCCTATTTTGACAAGGCATTGTTGCCGAATGTACTTTTTTTCGCACACGTTATCTGCTTCATCATGTCAGCCAAAAGACGTCCACTGCTGGACATAGGCCTCCCCCAAGGCTTCCACCGCTTTCCCGCGATCCTTATCTTCATCTGCTTATAAAAACCAAAATAATAGTATAGTTTATCTGTGGTAGAAGTTAAAGAGGTTTATTTCCAGACGGCGAACACAAGCAGCGGCAGCGGTGCAGAGAGCAACAACAACACTACCCTCAGTAACAACAACTCGCACCTCCCCCTCGAGTCTATGTCCGGTGAGTAAGGCGCATTATGCGGTGGCAAACATATTCTAATTTTGTATGACACTGAATTCAAGATAAGCCGCTTCAATTCTAGGTCTTGCTGATTAATGTTGTAAGTGATGAACACTGCCCTCGTCAGCAAAATATGCAGTATCCCGAAATCAATAACCAAAGCCGTTTTAGTTCTCTTCTTTTAGTAATAAGTAGACCCCCGCTATCGGAGGTGCAAAATGGTAGCTGTCAAGTTCTTAGGGATGGGTAAAAACTATTTTGAAATAATAGATATATGTCGATAATTTTTCTTTGCCATAATGAGAGTCTACGACTTTAATTAAACGTGTTTATTTTATGAAATAGGACTATATAATTACAAAACGAATATTTGATAAACATTTTTAATTTTTATAAATAAAGAGCTTCAATATTTCATAATTACTAACGAATTACCTTTTCTCATAGCACGAACCATTCATAAATTAATTAAAAATTAAATAATTAATAAATGTCTCTTAAAGGGGTATCGTATTCTTGATGAATGATCAGTTTTTTTTTAGTTTCTCTGCATTAATCTAGTGCAGTCACGATGAATAATTTATTATAAGTATAAGTGGCCAGTATTAAACCTCTATTAAAAAGTTCATCTCAGGAGCATTCATGTTTCGGCCTGCAGGGCAGTAGTGCTGCAACCCGAAACATTAGAAAAGTAAAATAGAAACCATAGTGTTTTTGTTGTACTGATAATGGTTTGCATTTTTGATGACAATGACTATCATGGATTTCAAAAAAAAACATGTTAAATTGTAGTCTAAAAATGGTATAGGTACATATATAAAACTAATTGTACAGAAAAAGTAAGAATATCGATATCATGAATATTTTTACCCATCCCTAAGAACTTGACAGCTATACCATTTTGCACCTCCGATAGCGGGGTCTAGTAATAAGGTTAATATTGCTACAGGAGTTTTATCTGACTTATTGCGTATTAGCTTAGAAGGACAGAATAGCGGTCGTAATATCCTTTGACAAGCCAAGTTAACTTTTATTTTCATAACCGAACCCGTTTGGCTTGGCTTTCTTCGGAAGGATTTAGTATTTCAAGGATTGTCACATCATAGGCAAAAATGTAAAGTACAAAGACGCGGGCGTTCCCTAGCTTTACACTATACTATACAAATAATATAGAAATTAGTGAAGTGTCGTGGATAAAGGATCGCTATCTATACACGAGTAATTAGCCAGCTATCGTACGGTTTGGTGATACAACAGATTTCTAGGTAGGGCTGTCGCGATTTGAAAAAACTTGTTATACTATAGTTGCTACACTTACACGTTTTCACTGACAGTGAGAGAAGTCAATAATGGGATACAAACGTACTCATGACAGTAGAGGTTGGAAATTGTATATCAGTATCAGTAGCAGTGAGACATAATAGGGAATATGGATGGATTTTATAAATGGTATTTCTCAACAAAATATGAAAATACCGTAACAGGGTTCACCAAAAGTGAAATTGAAATCAAAATCTTCCAAGAAGGGAGCCGATACGTCTTGTAACACGTCGGCCATATTAACTCCATGTTCTGTTTTGCTAGAAAGAGCTAGGAACTTCTATATCTTGGTTATTTTTATTACTGTTCAAAAAATGTTTTTTCTCAACTGTTGTTACATCAATCAGCTTTTATTAAATCTGAGTAAAAAGGTCATGAATATTCCCTATTACACAGATACAATAGACGCCGTCTGTCTGTCTGTATATGAAGGGTCCACGGAAAGAACACGTATAGTCACTTTTTTTTGAAAATGAGTTTTGAATCTCAAAATGTAGAGGACGAAATGAACTATTACCTACTACTCAGATTAAGATATAAATCTTCATATAACTTGTATCTTTTCACTCTTAAAAAAACCTCTACACGAAAATTACGTACAAAATGTCATGGTTCCTAACTTTCAAATCGCGATATCTCAAAAAGTTACTATTGTGACTAGACATGTTCTTTCCGTGGACCCTTCATATCCGCTAGCTCCTCCTAAACCACACAACAGATTTTGATGCAGTTTTCACCATCAGTTAGATCATTTTTCCCGGAAGTTTTGTATGCATAATAAACTCTGGTTCATGTACGGGTGCTTATAAACCAAAGCGAAGCGAATAAGGGTCGCTAGTAAATAAAATTAATCGGCCATCTTCCCAATCTGTAACTTACTAATCAACAATATATTTAAATCGATTCTATTATAACCTACTTGTCATATAATAAAGTGACTTGAATTTTGCATAATTTATGCGTATATGGTACCATCGAGTACGATGATACAAACGAAAGGTGGCCATAGCAACTCCACAATTGCTTAGATGCAATACTGCCTTCCTAATACGCAGTAAGTCAGATAAAACTCCTGTAGCAATATCAACCTTATTACCAAGAGAAGAGAACTAAATCTGCTTTTGTTATTGAATTTGAGATACTGCTTACGAGTATTTGCTAAGGAGGGCAGAATAGATCAGTGGAGCTTGGACTCATTTGATTAGTCTTTTTATGATGAGTGTTACGGCGTTAGAAGTAGGTAGGTACAGCCGGCAAGTGTGTTATTTAAAGTTGTTTTTTTACAAAATGGGTTTGCGTTTGACCTTAGTCTCACCCGTTGTTAAGTGACGACGAGGTCGAGGGTTGGTACATGTTTATCTAGAAAAAACCTACCTATTCACTCCTGTCTTGAAAACAACAAGGTTTATACGATTCTGCGATCAGACAATTACTTTTCGAATCGAATCGGAGAAATACTGGAAAAGGGCCGAATCTTAAGTACCCGAAACCGACGTGCGTGCATGACTCGATGTATGAATGGTGAAGAAGCGAAAGAAATTTGTCAAGATCGTAGCAAGTGGAAAGAAGTGGTCTCTGCCTGCCTACCCCTCTGGGAAACAGGCGTGATTTAATGTATGTATGTATTTTTTTATTCGTAGAGCTAGTAGTTTTTGTCTATTTTTAGAGACAGCCCTAGGTCAAGTGGCCGGCGATAAGGCTCGATCGAGCAGTGATTGGTGTTATCGCGATCACAGGCGCCGACAAACGCGCGCCGCCCTTTCATCTCACCGCTGCCCAGTTCCCACAGGCCACCGAACAAAACTTGCACTAATACCTATTTTAGTAATTAAAAGATGCTATATTTGTTTAATGCTCGGCCCTCATTTTTGGATGTACGGATATTTTTCTTAAAATGATGTACTTAACTTACTGCTTATTTCTACACGTACATTACAAATAATAAATCCATACTAATATAATAAATGTAAAATTAACTCTGACTATCTGTTTACTGCCTGTACGCTTTCACCATTTTAAACCGCCATTGCAAAATTTGGTATGAATAAATAAATAAATATCAGGGGACTATGTAACACCAATTAACCTAATCCCAGCACTTAGCTCTAGGTGAAGAAAACAACCATGTCTCAGGAACAAATATTCGAGCTCATCACCGGGCTTTGCCATTACCGGGATTTGAACCCAAGCCCATTGGATAGTCCCCGAGGGAATAGCGATTAAAGACTTCTATGCGGACGAAGTTGCGGGCAACAGCTAGTTAATTTTAATTTCATAAAGTACCACACAAATTCACATCCTACCTAAGGTCGGACTTTTAATTCACTGCAGTAGGATGACAGGTTCAGTGTTGTCAGTTTTTGGTGTATAAAAAATAGTGATGTTCCTTACTGAATGAATGAAAAACTGAACGAGTAATGTAGTTCATTTGAGTGATTCACTACTTTAATATTAATAATATAATTTAAGAAGTTTTCCGAAATGCGTAAGTAATCTATTTAATTACGTTAATTAAGGAAATAACAAAATAAACATTACGTTTAATATTTTCTCAAGCTTCCGCGCTCGTTATGCCTTGAACATAAGAAATATTTACCGGATAGAAACGCGTATATTATTTCGAGCCCTTTGTCTTGTAGTCACGGCTAGACTGGCTGACCTTTTTTATCCAGCTAACATTTGGTTTATTCAAACCATTAGGTAACTAAGCAAAATGCAGTTCTTTAAATTTTAGTGCACAAATATCACGCGAAAGTGGTCTATAGAGGAACAGAACACAGCTTTGCCATTTTCGAGCATTTTGCGTCAAAAATATGATAAGTTACGATGAAACGTAAATCATAAATAAAACGGTAATTTCACAGTAATATTTTTTATTATTCAGACTCATGTTAACTTAGTCTGTGACTTACTCATATTAACATTTGGTTGCAAGCAAAATGATCAGCTAAATATAATAAAATAATACACTTAGCTAAGTACGTAATAATCATAAAATATTTAGTTCGATCTTTGATCAAATCATTCATTAGGTGAACGTGTTAAGCACTATTAAATTAAATGTGGTATCATTATTTCACAGAATGACATTTGGCCATGTCATTTTACTGCAGTGAATTAAAAGTCCGACTTCTTAGTCTATTATTTGAAAGACTTTCTCTCTAATTAATTAGTTACTTAATGACGTTTGAAATCGCTGTAATTGTCGATTCTAAAACTAACATAATCATAACCACCCCAAACCAAACTCCCATTCTCGATCAGATATCAGATAGAATCAGTACTAATAATTACTTATGTCATAAAACCAACTGAGCTTCCGGCGCGATATTTTGACGTAATTTTCAATGCGTTGCTAAACCAGAAGACTGCTTCATATTAGGTACTTGTAATCACTACATAGTATAAAACAAAGTCGCTTGCGCTGTCTGTCCCTATGTATGCTTAAATCTTTAAAACTACGCAACGGATTTTGATGCGGTTTTTTTTAATAGATAGAGTGTTTCTTAAGGAAGGTTTATATGTATAATACATTCCACGCGGGCGAAGCCGCGGGCGGGTCGCTAGTTAACAATAAAGTCCACTTAACACATGGACGCGTGCGGGATTACCGCCGTGTGTCGCTCCCTTTAACACAAATATCCCATTCATAATTAATTATTAACCATTATTACCTAGTCCGTTGGGTAGCCACGCCATCTATGAACAAAATGTGGCGGCTTATGGTCAGTATCATAGCTCCTAATTTTTTTAGGATATGGAATGGACCCGATTCAAAGTTAGATACCTATCGTCACTAAGAGCAGAATTCAACAACAAATATTTCCTTTGTTTAACTTAAATGGATTAAGTAAATTGACTCTTTGAGATGGAGCCAAAAGTATCTAATGAAAGGGCCCTGCAATTTGTGATAAATTCATACGCTCTGCTATTAAAAGTGTTTTCTTTTTCTTTATCTAGCTAGACTCAGTTTACCCCTGTCAATATTTAATAGCAATGCAGCTTTGTGACATGCCAATGTCACTTTTAGGTTCATCTTGAACAGGCACTAGTTATTTGATTTCCACTAACAAATTGATAAGAGATGGCGCTAGTAGTACCGTAATGAAATAGATAAGGGTGTCGTGAGTTTTAACTCTTTTTATGTTTAGGCAGGCAGAGACCACTGTTTTCTACAAGAAGTTTACAAATCCCGTCAAGTAAATACCTGCTTATTATAAACTTTGTAACATGTTCAAGATTCTTACATTTGTACATTTCGTTCATTGAATACAAAACGAACACATTCCAAAATCAGCCAGTGTTGCATTTTGAAATTAGAAGCTGTTCTTACAAGATTTCAGTGCAAGAGAAAATTATTTTGGGATGTGTCCGTTTTGTATTCAATGAGCAATTTATATTTCACACTTACATACTTACATCAAATACATCAAAACTATTACAAGTTTTAAATAATAACAGAATACATTATAAATAATAGTGTAGGTACGTAATTCAATGCGAATCTCTCGGACACATCAACGAATAATAAATTTACAAAGGTATTAACTTCCCCTGCCCGCCCGGGATTAACACAGGCGTGAAACAGGCTTAAACGATAAACCCTTCGTTGACCCCTGTAATAATTGGAATGGCTTTTAAATATTTAGAAATGAACAGTACGGTAGCCATTTTCTATCGTTAGATTACAAGTAGGTAAAGTAATAAATAACTTCGTACGCGATAATATATAACGAACGCGCCCTTCGCGTCATTTCTTGACATGAACCAAGGTGTTGTCAGGTACAAATATCTTTCCCAACTTCAAGGAAACTGTCACGAACCAAAATTCACGTCGTTTATTCGTTTCCTTTTTATGATTTTCTGTCGTTTTTTCAGACTCTGGCAGCGAATCAGGATCCCATAAGAGCGGCCGAGCGCGAACTAGCGCCGCGGCAGATGGTAAACCGACGAGAGTTCGCACAGTACTAAATGAAAAACAATTACATACTCTTAGGTAAGAAAAAAACCTATTAAAGCCAATTTATTCTTAACATGTCATTGCGTGTTAAATTTTAATAGAGTTAAGTTAACTTAAATGTTATTAATATAGTTAAAATCTTAGAAACACCTTTGTAATATTCAAAATGTTTTTTTTATCTTTTTAGAACTTGTTACAACGCCAACCCACGACCCGACGCGCTGATGAAAGAGCAGCTTGTAGAAATGACAGGACTAAGTCCCAGAGTGATTAGGGTTTGGTTTCAGAACAAGCGTTGTAAAGATAAGAAAAAAACAATACAGTTGAAAATGCAGATGCAGCAGGAGAAGGTGGTAATTTATCTTTTGGTATACCTTTCTATTAATAGTTTTAAGAAATATCCAGTGGAGTATGTAATCCTTTGCGTTTTAATTGAAATATATATATTCAAATGTGAATTTTGCCCATGAAGCATCTTTTCCAGCCATCTTCTGGGCAATTAAGAAAGAATAAAGATAAGGCATCGAATTGACACTAACACAAAATATACGGAACTCTTTAAACTAGAAAATTATAAAAATATACACTACATAGAATAATGTACCAAAACAAATCTGCCGACTCTAAAATTTGAAGTTCAAATTGATTTAAGCCTAAACTTATGACACTTAATAAAAAATTAAACTGAATTCCGATATTCAATTTCAAAGACCTACGTTGATTAAATACCAAACACCGCATTAACAGTCAAGTTTTCTGCAGGAAGGCCGCCGCATGGGCTACATGTCTATGGGCGTGCCGCTTGTAGCTGGCTCACCGGTGCGCCACGAGCCGGCCGGCAGCCTGGCGCTCGAGGTGACCGCGTACCAACCGCCTTGGAAGGCACTCTCGGACTTCGCGCTGCACGCTGACCTTGACCGCGCGCCACACCACAGCGCGGCGTTCCAGCAGCTCGTCAACCAGGTATACCGGGGATGCCATAATTAAATTTAACATAACCCATGTCTAAAGTACAAACCAAAAAGACGATAAAATTGTTTCTTAACTCTGAAACGCAATTAAAGTGGAGGCGTGGTGCGGCGCGATTCCATATAAAAATTGCCTCCACCACGCTCCTAAAACCCTTTAACTATGGGAACGTACTGCAAGCCGTAACGCGCTGCCTCCGCTCTTAGTGTGTTATATTTATGACGCCAAAAACGCAAACGCAGTATTGTTTCTTTGAAGTTTCTTAATGTATTTTACTTATGAATGTACATTCTCTTCCAGATGCATGGTTACGATATGCCATCGCTTCCGCCGCCGCGCGCTCCACACGGGGAAGACAATTATGTCACATACCTTGAGAGCGACGACAGCTTGCCACCCTCGCCCTAGTGTCGCCTTACCTAAAGCCCGCAGGGTAATTTCAGTGCTGCCTGATTGTAAAACTCGTGTGTTTTTTACTAGAAACTTGTTTTTAAAGTGTGAAGTGGATCTGACCCCTAATTCTCGTGCCACTTATGACAAAGATTCATTTGCGATTAAATGTCTACTGCGTATAGTTTTCGACAACTCTCGCATGAATTTTTTTCTTGGACGGTACGAGAATGGGTGCCTGAACGTGCTTAGAAAGACACTTAAAGAAGTATGACAAAAATGCCATAAAAGTTGCTTCGTTTTCAGTCAGGTACGGTTTATATGGACAAGTGACAATGGAAAACACAGGAAATAATAACCACATTTAGTGTTAAATTCTCAAATACATCTAAGTTAATTTGAATGGGGTAGTGCAAGATTGAATAACTGACGTTCCAATGGATTATTTTTGGTCGGTGTACATTGTACTGTTGTGTTGATCTTGTATTTTTGTCGTCCGTGATAAAAAGTTATACAAACAATTTAAAAAGATCATTTAAACTTATAATTTTAATAATGCTTTTATGTGATGTTTACCATTAGTTTATTAGCAAACAAATGTATCTTCGTAATTTACCATTGGGTATATTTTTACTTATTGAGATCTGTTAGTGTTATTTAGCATGTATATAGGTTTTTGTACATATATTGTATAAATCTGCATATAGTATAATTATAATTATTTACTACTAGGTATTCAATAAGCAAGTATAAATAGCTTAAGAGATCAAAATTAATTTGCGTGTTTGTTCTAAAATCTTTCACACCGTGTGTATAAAATAACAAATAACGGACTATCTAAACAATATATAATTATGTATTGTTTTTTTTTTATAAATATGTGTGTTTATAGCAAACATGCAATAATTTCAAATAGTTTTCAATAATTTATGAACCTATTTTTGATACTTCAAGCGAAAATATTTCTCAATATAGAAATGCGCCTTATTTTTATTTCCTAATTGGTTCTCAAGATGTATATCTTAATATTTTATAGAGATTACCATGTTTTAATTTATTCAGTAGTCGATTACTATACACTGTACCTATTAGAGATTGTGAGCATAATAATAAAAAAATGAGTACTTAATAGTCGTTATTTTCTGGTCTCCTTTATTAATCTTAAGAGTGCGGGCTGTGATACATCGAAAACGCACATTATAATATGAGTGCGTAAAGTTGAATGTGTTGATAGGTATCTTAGAATTTCTGACGATTAATAGTGACCAATAGCATTTCAGCAATCATTGCAAAGCTTAAATGACCCAAGAATTTAAAAATTCTCCTCGAATTCTAATTTTAATAAATGGCTTTCACTCCTGTTAAGGTGCATTTCGCCAATGTCAAGTTATTATTATTGTATATGTCAAGTTAGTGTATATGGACTTGTTAGACAAATAAGCCCATGGATATCACACGCGAGCACAATTGTTCGGTAAAATAATGTTTTCTTTAATGGACTTCATAGGAGCACATGGAGTTAGCTCGACGCGCTTCTGCCATGTCGATTGTAAAATTTGTTAGCTTTGCAATTATGTACTTAGTTCAATTGTCACCTGTTTCCTATCATTGTCAAGTTTGTAAAATAGGAGGCAGATCATGAATATTGGTTGGTTTTTAGCGTTATGGCAAATTGAAATACAAGATTATCATATGGCAATCACCACATATAGGGTGAACACAATGCTGCAGAAATCACATGACTCGCAACTCGAAAAGTACTCTTGTTTGGCTTTACGATAAGCAGCAGTTTCTCACAGAACTAATCATTACATAAACTTTAGGTAAAAGTAGGTGTGTATGAAAATTTAAACTGCTATACTTATTATACTAACCATACCATAGATAAATAAACAACAAACATAATCAGTAAAGACACACGTGTTTGTGAGGCCCGGATCTCGAGAAATGCAGGATATGTTTTAAGACATAACCCAATAGGTAATGTGAAACTGTAAGTATAGAAAACCCATTAAAAATTAATTAATGATTTAAAACTAAGCAAAACCAGATTGACTAAGTAGAAGAAAAACTTTATAAAAGGTTCATTATAGTGCGTTCTTACGCACTTTATTGCCGACTACTACTAAATCTGACAGTAACCCAGTGAAATTACTAGCAAAGAGACATTCTATCTTAGTTTTCATAGTCCTCATTTTTAGCAACACTTGTTCTGTATTAGGATTGCAGTCTTGAGATTATAATCTTGAGAATACAAATGTTTACTTACGGGCCTAAGATCCCACTTAACATTAACATTACCTTCACCTTGCTATGAAAAAACTACCAATAAACGTATCTAAGTCCAACCTGGACGAATCTACAGATCTGCTATAAACAATTTGAAGATTTCCAATGGCCCCGGCCACCTGCCGTGTCGCCCGTGTCCATCATCGTACTTGCTCGATGGTAATTGTCATCGGAATAATTGCGTATGCCAAATTTTCAATCCAACCAAATTAGTAGAAGTAGATTAAAATTTACTTCCAATATTTGATTCCATACATAGTTTGTTAAATTGTTTGTTACAAGTGAAGCCAATGTAAGTATGTTCATGAAGAGGATTGTAAAGCCATAAACCTTCGTACAAAATGCGATAACGTTTCGCTACCCTTAAAATAAATCTAGTCTGACTTTTACGAATTTTGAATACGTTGTAAGTAGATTATATACATAATGAGGTCTATACGTTTTCAAAGAAAAAGGAAACGTTTAAACCTTGTTTTTTATAACAACTACAACATATTCAAAAACCGTGGCAATCGGACTCGAAGTAGGGGGTGAGAAAACCCGGATTCAGGAGTTAAATTTGTTCGTTTTTTTGACAGCTACGCGATATAGGCGTCGCCTTAACACTGCCTTAAAAAAATGCATGCCCGCCGCATTATTCTGATGTTGCTGGCAGTGTAAATATTCCCGCTGATTTGGGAAAATGAATATACATACCTGGCAACTCTCTGCTGGCGCTCTTTTGATAACAAACAAATGTCAGTCAGTGGCCTGTCATTTCAATTTTTCAATGTCAAACGAGCTGAATGAAAGTACGAGTACAATATTAACTTTTCTTTGATAACGATCAAGATAGTAAGTTTTTATTTAATGCGCGAAATACAAGCGGTAACCGCAGTCAAACTCGATGCGTGTAACATTGCTTACGAGTTTATTACATGCATAGAACGCGAAATAAATGCCGAGAATATAAAACCGACACCAAAACTTGATTCGAATTTCGAACACTAAGTGCGTGCAGTGAACTTTTTAAAATGGGAAACTATAAAGACGATGGTGACTATGTGTTTGGTTTAAAAAAGAGGACGAAGGTAAAAATGAAATATTTAATAACGTTTATGCACGTATTATAATTATGTATATTACTCTTGTTACTGTAATTCTAACTTATACATATTTTGATTTAGTACGAATATTTTCCGTTTTTCTTAAAAAGGTTTTGTTTAAATACTATAAATAGACATAAAAAAAAACATACTTAAGTTTAAATATGTCATACTTGTGGTTGCGTCGTGGGAGTCAGTATCAGGTAAGTTTGTGTCATTAAAAAAGATACCTTATTTTTTAATTAATATTCTGCCATAAAAAAATATTTCTACGATTTACATTTAACTTTTCATTTCATTCAACCTATTGCTGATAACAAGCTAATAAGAAATCATCCAAAAGTTTTCTTTTTATGTTATCATATTGACTTGTTTATGCACAGTTAACTTACTTATTATTGGACACTGGTTTTGGTCTACATACTACCTAGTGCTGGTCTAGTCAACATAATTTTGATTTATCTTCCTTTTATTCCTCAACATATTCTTTTTCCTAGAGAACTGTCCAAGTGTTTGGATTAAAAAAAAATTGTTTCTATTTTGCCCTATAAACTATCCACTTTTCCGAACACATTGTTGAGGGGGGCAATGGCTAAGACATATAAATCATATATCATTGTCCCCTGATATTTATTTATTTATTTATATATGTGAATGGGTGCCAACTGGTATGGTCTGTTCATGCTAGAAAGGACTTGGTTTTCCTGTAGTTATTGTAGTTAACATTCTTGACGTAGAATACCTTGTCGTATAGTCCTAGTCATTATTAAGAATAGAGATCAATTATTATTTTAATATTAAATGTAGGTACCAACATACTTAATGACAGTACCACAAGTGGACAATGATATGTTAGCAGCAGCTTTGAGCTGCGTGTGCGTTATAAGCACATAAATATTTATTGATGCTTCAACAGGCTTTCTATATGGTTTTTTGATTATCTAATTGTAGTGTGTACTTTAATTATTATTTATTACTTTATTACATTGTGATGTTACTTACTTTTAATTCTATTTGTAAATGACTCGTTGGAGTGTCATGCAGCGCTTCTTCTCTGCAATGGGTATTGGCCAAAGTGTTGGTAGATTCACTCCATATTATCAAAATATATAAGTGGCCTGATGTGGCTAATTGACTGAATAAATTTATTTCATTTCATTTTATTCATGAGCAGCTAACACTTCTCTCTGTTATCTCCTTCTACCTAGTAGTAATACTCTATATTATATCGCGCCTTCAGAACAAATAGTGACCTAATAGGGAATATGCATGGATTTTAAAAATCGCATTTCTCATCAAAATATGAAAATTCCGTAAAAGAGATCACCAAAACGGAAATTAAAATTAAAATCGGTTAAGAAATACGGAAGTTATAAGCATTTCAAACTTCTAATTAGACAGAGAGATCCGATGTGCACCGTGACGTCATTGTGCACTGCGGCCATATAAACTCCATGTAAAATTCCGTTTTTCTAGAAAGAGATAGGAACAAATCTTTGTTGGCTTATATCTTGGTTATTTTTATAGTTATTCAAAAAAAGATTTTTGTGATCTGTTTGTTACATGAATCAGCTTCAATTGAAGCTGTAAAAAAAAAAACATGCATATTCCCTATTCAAAAATTTCAAATTTCGAGTTCGTGTGGCTTTATCATTATCAATATATATATATATATATATATTTTAACTGTTTATTTCATTTCATTACATTACATTATTTTAATCTTAACTACTAATCTTAAATATTAAAGATTTTATGAGTTAAGGAGTCAACTAATAACACTTATCTACTTCTAATTAATGTTATTAAAATTACACATAGGTTAACATGCAATAGGTACATGCTTAATTTTATTATTATTTATTTATGTATGTAAGTGAGTGGTTATCACTGTTATTTTTTTTTTACAATTGGACTTACCTAACATGTATCTCTTAACTATATTTTTGACTTGGCCTGCAGTTTTCCCCTCTATTGAGCATGATAAATCATAAGGTAATCGATTTAAGGTACTTGGGAGAAGACACTTCCACACTCTTTGTCCATATTCATTGTTGCTTTTGGCAACCTCAAATTTCGGAATATTGTGTAAGCTACGTAAGTGTTTGGGCCTTCCTTTTTTCTTTAGGTCTTTAATGTTTGACTTAAAGTTTGAAAACTTAACTTTTGAATTAGGTCACTATCGTTCTAAAGGTGCAATATATATCGCCATCACAAGCAGCAAGACCCAAGTGGTTCTATCCTAAAGTAAAAGTCAAAAGATTGGAAATAGTTTTTACTGTGTTAATCTATATGACACTATACGTACAGTATTAATTTGAATAATTAAAAATAATAATAATACTAATCGTTTAATTCGGAATTCAATTCCATAATAAGTAAGTTACAAAAAGTTCATTATTCTATGTTAGTAGGCAATTACATTAAGATTAAATAAAATAAATTACAAGAAAAAAAAAATACATTACATTCAAATAAAATTACATTCATGTCATAATAAAATCAAATAGTAATAGTAGTAGTAAATAAATAAAAAAACAATATCTAAATTAGAATTAAATTATTAAACTACTACCCATCACTAACATTACTGTGCCATTTCACTTCATTTTATGACACCAATGCCCTTTCTGACTAAGTGCCATAATCCATGCGGTTTGCAAGCACTTTCAGCATCATATTGGCTCAAAAAATTAAGAACGAATGTAACCTATTATCTACTTAAAACTAGAATTATTAAATATAATATTTGTGTACATAACTACAAAAAGAATACCCCCTCTAATAAATCCGATCGCGGCATTGTACCCATGATGCTGGCTGTGTTACCTCTCTGGATAGTTACAACCTATCCTTTGGGAGAGGTAAGCACCAGCTCTGGGATCTCCGGAGGAGTCAATTTTACTATGTTGTTGGTAAATATGTTTAAGAAGCAACACTCTCTGTCATTGAATCTGCTTGTAGTACAGTAAATTCACAAGGACCTTGGAGCCCATAGAATCCAATGACAACATGATTCTATCTATGAGTGGATGTTGCTTTGGTTGGCATGATGACCCAAATGTTATTTGATGCCTAAAATAAATTATAGATAAATTCTGAAGGATTGTCAAACTGCCACATAGGAGAAAAACAGCGTAATCTTTCTTATCAGATTACATCTCTCTATACAATCTGAACAACTCTCAAGATGAATAGTATCTTACACTTTGTTTTATCATCTTTAGGAATTATTGAATACGTATAAAACATAAGAATCCATACCTGCATACTAATATCCCACTAATATTACATATGCGAAAGTTTGTGTGCGTGTTAGTTTGATACTACGTCACTCTACAACTGCTGATCGGATTTGAATGAAATTTGGTTTGAAGATAGCTTATACCCTGGATTAACACAAAGGCTACTTGTCATCCCGGAAAATCTATAAGTTCCGGAGGGAATAGCGATAAATGAACGCGGACGAACTCGTAAATCCCAGTCTGTAAAACAAGTATCGGAAAAAACATTTTAATGTTGCTTTAAATTAGCAGAAAACAGTAATTCTTTGCAATATAAATATTAATAAAAATTAAAATTAAAAATATTTGTGGGTGGTAGGACCTTGTGCAGGGTCCGTCCGGATCGCTACCACCATCTTATCCATTAACCTACCGCCAAACAGCAGTGTTCGCATTGTTGTGTTCCGGTTTGGGGATAAGACAGCCGGTGAAATGACTAGCATTGAGGCATTCCATCTTAGTCCTCAGGGTTGGCAACGCATTTGCAGTCTTAGGATTGCATTACTTACAGTCTTGTGAATGCGAATGTATATGGGTCACAGTTTCCACTTACTATCAGGTGGCCTGTGTGCTCGCTTGTCTTCTCTATGCCATAAAAAAATTTATTTAATAACGTTCGATTATTTGATAATACGGCGGAAAAATAACAATGCCAATAAAATAATTTTATTGTAGTGTAGTTAGCCTAATCACAGGCTTTAGATATCTCAAAAGGATTTGAAATAAAAATACCTAACTCTGCAGATTATCGCAAACTTTAGATAATATTTTCAAGTACAGGTTACTTTCGTTAAGGAAATACATTAAACACTGGTTAGCACTGGATTATGCATTATACCTATTTATTTATCCATATCTAAGTACAGTCAAAGACTTTCTGACCCAACTTAGGTCCAAAGTCAATCTGACATTCTACAACAATAAGGTTGAGTTTCCTATAAGTTTCAAATGACTCGGCTTCTCTAATGTCATTGAAGACTACAAAAAAATTTGTACATGTTGGTCCTTACCTTACTAGGTACAGAGAAACCTAGTTTAGGACTAGAACAATGTGTACAGTCGAACAGTTCGTACAGAAGTAAAGTCCATACCATTTCACTTGTCTTATTTAGTAAACACTTTTATAACCTCAAAATGTATAGTTTTTGGCTTAAACGGTCGTTTTCTGGTAAATGAAGCAACTATAGGCCACATTTTGCACATCATTTTCCCGTTGTTACATCATGGATTGTTTATGAGAAAATTGTTGATTTAGGCGAAAAAGGAGCATTTCGTCGTTATAACTTATATTTAACAGTGCTTACTAAGGGAGGATTCGACCAAACGAGAATAAGATCTTATACCTAGATTACACGCCGAAATTGTATAGACTAATCTCGGAGTAAGTCTTATACTAGTTTGGTAAAATCGATGGTAAATAAGACAAGTCAGATCGTATGGACTAGGTATACATTTAAGTACCTTGTCGCAGTAACATGTTAATGTGAGAATGGTTTCAATTTAGAATATAAATAGCTGCGACAAGGTACTTAAATGTACAGCTGCTTGCGAGTTTGACCATACAAGAGATTAAACATAAACATCATTATTATCCCTAGGGAATACCTTTACCGCCTACACATACTACAATCGACAAGTAAAGCACATTTGACAGATACATTTAGCCCTTTCTCTTTTTTTTTTTTTTTGCCCCCGCGGCGACTTGAACAGCTACTACCGCAGGGATATGGCGTTTCCACGTGAAGTGATTTCGCCAGCGTCAAGGTATATATGAGTATAAATCAATATAGCAATAAAACACAATCCAATCTTCTCTAGGAAGATTGGGGGCAACGTTGTACGGTGATTTGTAGGTCAGAGGTCAAGATAGTTTTAACCTCTGCACCACTGCGAGTCCACTTGAAACGAGAAGAAAGATGCCAGATACACGAAATAAGTCCAAGTCTTCAATCACTGTGCGACACAAAGGCATAAAAAGTACAAATAACTATCAGAAAAGAACTTTGAACACCTAATTACCCAAAAATTAAAGTCTAAAACAAATTACACGTCCGCCATCTTTTAACGTTGCAAATGGCCTCCTTTCTCTTTCTTACATACATTTGAAAATTGACAAGGAGACAGCTAACTTTGAATGGTAGATTAATTTACTCGTCGATTGTGAAAGAGGCCCTTAAATAGTAAATCCACCGCGACGCAGCAGTGTTCGCATTGTCTTGTTCCTGTGTAGCCGGATGAATTACTTGCATAGAAGCATTCCATCTTAGTCGTCAGGGTTGGCAACGCATTTGCAGAAGGTACCTATTGAAATTGTACTCTTGAAAATTCAAATGTCTATGAATCTCACGTCCCGGTTACTTACAGGAGCCCTGTTTGCAAATTTTTGGTAATTATGTGTGCCAGCAATTAAAAAACTTCGCAATATTGTGGAAAATATATGAATATGAACTATCTTTTCCATTGATACTCACGTAACGCAGATCGTGATAGATAATAAAGTAAGCAATTAATAAGAATCGTGGTCGTGTCTCGGTATCCATTTCTCACGGACACTCGTTCAGAAAGGGTACCCGGGTCGGGTACACACAGCAACACATCTAGCTATACACTTCAGAAATCTGAAATATTGCATGAAAGAGAGTCGCACTAGAATGCATAGAAGTTGACAATACACATATATACATCTCTTTCTTTTTCTCTCTGCTCTGTCTTTAATGGTTAGTTAGGTGTGATGTTGTGTGTACCCTTGTAGTTAGTTCGTGTTTATGCCCAGACATCCACGGACTTTAATTACTCGTCGGTATTAGACTAGTCCTTGACGGAGTACGCTGAGCCAAACAGTTTTTATAAGACAGTGGCTGCCCTCAATCGGCTTCGACCTGCAGTAAATTTCCAACTTTCCCGGACTCCATTCTCTTTATATGTGGTATTGGTATATAAGACTTGCTTCCAGAGCTATTATCTCCTCTGTGGCCTTAGTTATAACAATCAGGTGTCTTTTCAATGGTTTAATTAGCACTTGCGTGCTGAATTATTGTACCGGAAACCGAACAAGCACGCAATTTAGGATTAATAATGGACAGTGAACTGCGATTTGAATCTCATATTTTGGAAGTTGCTACAAACTGCTTCTATCGTCTTAAAACTCTTTACAAGATGAGAGATTACCTCAGCGTAGACATGCGAATAAGATTGGTTGAATCTCTTATTTTGTCAAGATTCAACTATGGAGACACAGTTTATGGTCCGCGGCTTTTAGCTAGAACAAAATCTTTAATTCAGAGGGTTCAAAATGCTTGTGCACGATTCTGTTTTAGGATACCGGCTACGGCTAGAAACCACGTGTCCCCGTACATCAACCAGGCTAACCTTTTAAATATGTCATCTAGGCGCTATTGTCATTTTGCTGCTCTCTTGTTCGGTATCATTAAAAGTCGCAAACCACCATACTTATTTGAAAAATTAATCTGGTCCTCTCGTGCTCGGCTTGGCCGCCTTGCTGTTCAACGCCACTATACCAAAGCGTTCCGGGACTGTTTCAAGTACGCAGCGACCAAAATCTGGAACGACCTGCCTCCGCCTATTCGTAACATCACAAACATAAGTAGTTTCAAGATCAAACTGAAAGAGCTAGCTTTGACGCTACAAATAGACAGTTGCACAGATCACTTTTTTTAATAATTTGGTTGTTTTTGTAGTTAATGTGTAGTTTTAACTTAGATTATAATATGTGTAATTAATGCGCTTAAGACGCTAGATCTCACTTTGTTGTTATGTTTAATATTTTACAATTGTTTATTTAAATTGTAGTATTTTTATTATTTGCAGACTAACTTTTATGCTGTGTTTCTTTTAAATGCTCTATTTCTTTTCTTGTTTTTGCCATCTTTCTCATGCGGGTCCAGCTGAAAATCAGCGCTGCGGCTCCGTGCCACAGCACCACGCTGAGCTGGTACTCCGTTTCGGCTATTTTATTTTTAATTAGTTAAAAAGATTTTGTAATTTTATTTTTATTTTCTCAAATGTGTGTTTTTTTGTGTTTATTTAATAGCCGAATAAATGATTCTATTCTATTCTATTCTATTCTAATTGAGAACAAGAACATAAAGAGCACTACTTACACTTTGAAGAAAATGGGAGTATAATTCAGCGTGCCATCGCGGACTTTAGCGGATTTTGCTGTTGTCCCTTTGTCGAAAACGAACAATAATTATATGTTTTAATAACAATGAGTAGAGTCTAATTTAAGTGTTCCGTATACTTTCCAAGCATCCCATGCACAGATCTTGACGAAATTTTCATTAGACCACACTTGAGATATAAGTACCCTACTCATGGAAAGACAATCATTAAGACCTGTTGACAATGGCGGAGAAATCGAGCATACAAAAAAACTGCAGACGAATTGAGAAACTCCTTCTTTAGTAAGGTGTTTAAAAAATGCACATTTGCGTTCAAAGAAGCGCAGGTAGTGACTGCGTTAAGCTGCCTTTCCAATGAGGCGGAGACGAACGGAGCTGTGCCAATATTAACCAATAGAATCTAAACTAACGTGCGCAAGGCGCGCTTGACGTGACCGCATGCGCTTTCTATTGGTTAATAATGGCGCAGCTCCGCTTGTCTCCGCCTCAGTGGAAAGGCAGCCTTAGCCACAAATGCACTGAGAGCGCGAGCGGAGGCGGCGCGGCGCGTTTCCATACTAAAAAGTTTACCAACTGCGTGGTGTTGTCTACCCCCACACCCGTATACAACAATGAGAACACTGCGGCTTGGTGGTAGCTAGCTTAAAGGATAAGATGGTGGTAGAGATGCGGACGGACCCTGCAGGTCCTACCGCCACTGTGACAGGGTTCTAAAGTAGCTCTATGATTATAGTCCGCGAGCGTGCAAGTTAAGTAGAGATTAACAAATCAATGCCACCTATTTAGTAGCGATTGTCATATTGCTATTTTAGCACTGCTAGTACAAGTTGCCCGCGACTTGGTTGTCGCTCGGATCTCCCTTTCTATCTAGTCAGTAACGATGGAGAAAAACTGAGAAGCTAGCACACAAGCCAGCTAATACAACTTGCGCTACCATTGTTGAGCCTATTCGAGACGCATTTTAAGACATTTACAGATATACCTACAAAAGTTCTAAAAATCGCCCGCTTATGATTAGGCATCGTATCTGTACAGTCAGCGTCAAAAGTAAGTGGTCACTTCAAGCTACTTTTGTACTTTATCGCATTAACACATTAGACAATCTTGTTTGACATTGCTTATATGACAGTAAAGTGACAAGGTATTTAAGTGATCAGTTTCTTTTGACGCTGACTGTAGGTACCTAAATAGCAATTTTCTCTTAACTTTTGGCATTTCATTTAAAATCCCAGTCATACACTTTTTTTTGGTATAGATAAAACCGAGATCTCTACCGCCATATACTAATCTCATTGCTGCAGTGCTCGCACTGTTGTGTTCCGGTATAGAGGCAAGACACCCGGTAAAGTAAATAGCGTACATGTCGGCAGCGGCTCTATTCTACTTGGTAAAACCATATGATTTTTACATGTTGTCTTATTGTTTTTAATTGACGGGCAATGCTGTTAGGTAAATAAGAGCTATCATAACTTTGACAAAACAAAACCATAAAATAAATAAAACATACATACATACATACATACATTAAATCACGCCTGTTTCCCAGAGGGGTAGGCAGAGACCACTTCTTTCCACTTGCTACGATCCTGACAAATTTCCTTCGCTTCTTCAACATTCATACATCGAGTCATGCACGCACGTCGGTTTCGAGTACTTAAGATTCGGCCCTTTTCCAGTATTTCTCCGATTTGATTCGAAAAAGTACGCCTAGGGCGGCCCCTTCCGACCCTTCCACACACTTTCGATCTGTATATCTCTTTCGTCAATCGTCCCTCATCCATCCTTTCCAAATGACCGAACCATCGAAGCATGCCCTTTTCAATCTTAGTCACTACATCTTCTTTTATTCCACACTTCTCTCTGATTTTTTCATTTCTAACTCTATCAATAAGTTTCACACCACACATACTACGCAAAGAGCGCATTTCAACTGCATTTACACGACTTACATGCTTGTCCTGCCATACCCAACATTCACTAGCATACATCAGGGTAGGGGCCAGCACTCCATTGTGAACAGCCAGCCGGGCTTTTTGTGAAACGCCCTGTCCGCTCACAAAGGAGTACAGGGCCCCATTAATTTGATTCCCCGCATTTACTCTCCTCTCGATATCCTTCTCACACTTACCATCTCTTGTAAACACACTTCCCAGGTATACAAATTCGCTCACTTGTTCTACTAATTCACCATTTATATTTATCACGCACTCAGTCATCTCTTCATCCTTCTCTATCACCATGATCTTGGTCTTGGCAACATTTACTTTCATCCCCTTTTGCTTAAATCCCTCATTCATCACTGTCACCATCTCCTGCAACTCAAGTACCGATGGGGCAAGTATAACTTGATCATCGGCATATAAGAGGCATTTGATTAGCAACTCTTGCACACGCAAACCCTTATCATACTCTTTCAAATCCCACATACAACTGTCCATGAATAGATTGAACAGCCATGGTGAGGCAACACAGCCCTGTCTAACACCTTTAGAGATGTTAAACCAGGCCGAGTATGCCCCATTGATCCTGACACAGGCTCTGGAGCCCTCATAAAGGGACCTCAAAGCCTGCACCAGGTTGCTGCTCACTCCATACATAGACAACACCGTCCACAACTCCTTTCTATCTACCCTATCATAGGCCTTTTCCAGGTCCACAAAAGCACAGAAAACCTTTTGGTTGACAGCCAAGAACTTTTCTGTGATGGACCGTAGTGAAAAGACCTGATCCGTACATCCCATTCCCTTTCGAAATCCCGCTTGTACATCCCAGATTTTGTCATTCGTAACATTCAATACCCTTTCAATTAAAATCTTCGCATATACTTTGCCGACAACACTAAGGAGGCTGATACCGCGGTAGTTTTTGCAGTCTTGCTGTGACCCCTTTCCTTTATACAGTGGGACGATAACGGCCTTGACCCAATCTTCCGGGACTGGGCCGCTACTCCAACATGCATTGAAAAGGCGGTACAACAGACTACCCACCAGGCCATCTCCTCTCCTCAGCATTTCTATCACAACCTGCTGATTTTCCCGCTTTCATACTTTTTAATGCTTTCATGATTTCACTCATACTAATCTCACTTTCATCTTCGCTACTTGCACCTTTACTCATGCTTTCTGGCTCACGAGAAATATCTTCGCATTCAAACAAGCTTTCAAAATAAGTTTTCCATCTATCAAGCATTTTTTCTTCCTCACATATTAAGTTTCCAGACTCATCCCTCACCGCGCTTAATTTAGTTTTCTCTGATTTCCCCCGAGCCGATTTAATCAAGCTCCAAAAGAGTTTAATATTCGACCGGAAGTTGTCAAAGAAACTCCTATCATACTTTTCATTCAGTAAATCTTTCTTTCTAGCTACAACGTCTTTCACTCTTTTCTTTGATCTATTATACTCTTTTTTCTTTCTGTCGCTTAGATCTTGTCCTGGATCTACAGCTACAAAATCCAACCAACACTTTTTCTTCTCTTTCACTACATCATCTACCTCTCTATCCCACCATTCCGGACGTTCATTCTTGCTTTTTCTTCTT
Organism: Acleris emargana; assembly: GCA_927399475.2. Taxonomy (NCBI): domain Eukaryota; kingdom Metazoa; phylum Arthropoda; class Insecta; order Lepidoptera; family Tortricidae; genus Acleris; species Acleris emargana. The sequence goes on from OV656858.1 coordinate 7,601,262, forward strand.
TTGACTACACCGCATACTTCAGTGGCCGATTTGACCATGCCATTCTTCATAATCTCCCATACATTATTAACATTATTCTCAACTTCACTGTCATTCATCTTATCGACACATTCAAAACAATCTTTCAGCTTTCTTACGTACTCATCTTGTATAACTTCGTCTTTCAGTTTCTCTACTTTTATCCTCTCTAACGCAGTGGTAGGTACGGGAACACGATGGCGCCAACGTGTGAACAGACCCCTTACTCGTGTTACCACTAAGTAGTGATCTGAACCTACGCTAACTCCTCGAAATGCTCTGGTATCTACAACTTTGTTACGCAACCGTTCATCCACAATCATCAAGTCTATCAAAGACTTCTCATTCTGCCGTCTCCATGTATACTGATGAATCTCTTTGTGATCAAACAAAGTGTTTATCACGCAGAGATTCTTAGCCAAACATACATTGAGAAGGCATTTGCCATTCTCGTTCACTCGCTCATCACCATACTTACCCAGTACCGACTCATAACCATCCCTTTGCACGCCTGTCCAACCATTAAAATCACCTAGCAAAATAATCCTTTCATTCTCCTTGCATTTTGTTGAAACCTCATGCAAACTTTCCCAAAACTCCTCCCTTTCTTTTTTTCGATTTATTCGTATCTGGGGCATAAGCCCCAATTACGAATAAACGGGTGAGACCTACCTTGAGTCTCACCCAGAGAAGTCTTGGGCTCACACATTCATACTCTTGCATACATTCAGCCATTCGCTCTGTGAGTACGATACCAACTCCCTGACGACCGTGCTCGGATACCGGAACTCCGGACCACAATGCCGTCAAGGTTCCGTGTGTGGACGTACTCACCCCTTTTTTCTTCGTTTCAGTCACACATAGAACATCTAGCTTTCTCTCTTTCATCATCATACATACCTCATCTAATTTATGTTCCATCCCTCCACAAACATTCATCGTAGCAAGGCGGCTTTCAGCGGCCCGCTTTTTGCCAACCCCCCTGCGAACACAGCGTGACGCGTGGCAAACGGCATCGCCACCGTTCCGATCCCCGGAGGGATCCGAACATACGCGCACTATTTTGCCCCCCCCAGAGTACGAAGGGCTGCCCAGGCTAGGCCTGGGGAGGGATTCTCTGGCATTGCCAGTACCCTCCTGGGGTATAAACTTTTTAAATGGTGCTCGCATGGTCCATTTTGCAGGGTCGGGTTTGAATTTGGAGTTTTCCTTCTCCTAGATAGGTAGCAGCTCAATGTTAACGACGCCTATCCCGCCGGGTTTGAATTCGGAGAGTAGGGTAAAATTGGGGGACCTGGATACGTACCGAGGTATCCAAGCCCCCCCCAATCTTACCAGTGATCAAGTTTTCATCATTTCATCTATTAATTCTTCTTTTCATCAATTAATCTATTACCAGTGATCAAGTTTTTATCAATTCATCTATTAATTCTTCTTTTCATCAATTAATCTATTAATTCTACTTGTTCTTCTCTTTAAGATCAGGTATCCAAGTCCCCAATCTTACCCATGAATACTAAAATAGATCAAGTTTTCATCATTTCATCTACCTATTAATCGACGTATCCACGCCCCTATTAATTCTAATAATTAATTCACCAATCTATTAATTCTACTTTTCTTTTCTTTAAGATGTTGATCAGGGTCTGCCTATATATTCAAAGGTCGTTGATTAGAACTAATCGAAGATGTGGTACGAACTTCAATGATTACTGTTGGATGTTGATGTGATAAATATGGTATTTACTTATATAACGCGGAGGGAAAAAACAAAACGAACAAATCACTGTCATACATTTATTTAAATCACTTTAACAAACCAGTTATTTATAGTGTATAGGCCTTAGATAAGTATAAGTACACAATTTAAAACATAAATAAAAATTAAAAAGTACAAATGTTGATCGATAAATCAATAAAATATTATTGATTTATCTACCTTTCTCCATTGAAACTTTGAGTATTTAGAAACAGATAAACATGTAACAGAAAACTAATCATAATTGTCTATATTAAAAAATAAAACATTGCTATCTTTGCACCACTTTTTTAAGCAAGTAACATTTTTGTAAGCACATATATTATCATGATAAATACAAGTTTGTACATCATACGATGTTGCATACCTTTCATAAAGAGAAACAAAATTAGGACAGCTAATATCTTCTAAATTATGAACAATCTCAGTACCTAAAATTTCTTTTAACCAATTCACTTTTTCATACCCTTTTGTATGAATACATTTGTTTTTACAGTAATCAGATATTAAGAACTTATAATCGCAGTAAGGTACATAACCTTCATTCCACAGTATTCCCCTGTTCCTTTCTATCCATCCTACTTGTTTACGTTCTTTCTTAGTTAAATAATAAAACGGATATGGGGGTTTAATCAACAATACCAGGACATGTTTATCACTTAAAATAGCTATTTCTTTTGGTATAAGCTTGTTCTTTTCATCTTTAAAACCTTGGACATCGATGATAACATTCATGTCAGTTTCCGCACTATGTTACTCAACGGTTTATACTCAATAAGGCGATCGTTTATGATAAGGCAATAAGCTGTAGTATTCTCTGGGATATCTTGTGAAGACTCTACTTCTAGACGAACATCAACTGGTCCAGTTTTTAGCGTATCGTTTTGTCTTGAACAATCAATAACAAATAATGGAGCCTTTTCTCCAAATGTCTTCAAATCAAGCAACGGATCAATGTCGGCTTTGTAATACGACTGACGAAAATTAGCATACATCTCATATAATATACTGTACTTAGCTTCATCAAATTTCAAGTTTAATGAATCATATGGAAAATATTGTGAATTTAAAAACAATTTCACATTTGTTATATTACAATGATCAAACAAAGTCGAATTTTTTGTTTGATTTAATTTTCTATTTGTTTGAAATCCCAATATAACAAATCTAGGTTTCTCCAACTGAGAAGCAGTTTTAACTGACCACGAATGTTTGGTTGTTTGAGGTACTAATGGATATTCATATAAATCCCAATTTCTAAAGGCAACTTGTATAGCTCTATCTTTTTCCAAATGCTTTAGCAGTAATAACCTGTTGCGATCAGAAACTTTAATATGCGGTATACGCCACTGAACCTTTTGTACGTCTATTATGACGGTATCACCTTTATCCATACACACACTGTTTGAAACAGAACTACTTCTATGCAGTATAAGTTCATGTCTACAATTTATAAGTATTTTATTATAGTCTTCTGCGAATCCTAGGACTTTATTCAATGGGAGAATAAAAGAGAAATGAATTTTTTTGCTTTGGGTTCCGCTCAGGTTCCACCCCCACAAGGCCGCATTTTTGCTTTCTCCTCCGTTCATCGAGATATAAGACTTCATAGTTGTAGTTATTCCAGCATTTTTTATATGATCTATTTCAACACCATTTAATTCGTATCTGATATTTTGAAATAAAAACAAAATCGGGTTGTTCGTCAACTTAACTTCTTTATCTATATGTTTTCCTGTTGCATCGAGAGAGGACGCAGTGATATACCCCTCAATGTAAATGGAGCTAGCAGACGGTAGTACATATACGTCTTGCTGATGAATAGGGATTCTGATTTCATCATTTTCTTTGAAGCTGTTAGTATAGGGATTGTAAGTATGAATTTCATAGCTTTCAATCGAATTATCGTGCTGTGGGAAGTCAGTGATTTGAAGCATTTTATATTTTAAATCCAAGAGAACGTAGAAATGTTTTATTAATTTTGGTAATCACTCTAGTTGATTTTAAACGTCTTCTACCTTTCGATATCGGGGGTGAAGTATTTAGTTTTCTTGTCTGAGCAGGGATTTTATTGAAAACAATCATTCTAGGTCAAGCAATCACCGACTTAAACATGTACATGCTAATAAGATCACCGATGGTGTAAGAATGTTAACTAATTAGAAGTATCTCGATATTTATTTGGTTTAATAAATCTGATTAGCGAAATGTATTTTATTTACGTACGTAGTTCCTTGTTTTCCAAAATGAACTTAAGAATTTTAAACATAAATGACCGCAATTGTATATGCTATTACCCTGTAAGTTTTGATAATTGTAATTAATTTTCGATCCCATATATTTAATAAATTCCTTTGGAGGTTTCAAGTTACCATAACTATCAAAGTATTCAATATAATCATATATTTTTGCATAGGCTACCCAATGACTACCACTAGATGATGAAGAATCTAAATTTATAATCCCACATTCGATTGGTAGTGGTGATTCTGGTAATTCATCTCTCATAAATACATTACGAAAATGAGGTATATTTTTCGCGTGATTTATAATGTCGATGTTAGTTAACGCTCTTTTAGGTAGCCGACTGATTAGTTTTTTGTGTTCGTAACATAAATCCCTACACCATTCTTGTACGGCTTAAGATGCAGTCCTCTTCCAATACACAGTCCTTTCATGTTCTCGTTTTGTTCCTTTACTTGTGCTAGTTGTTTTTTAGCCGATTTATATTCATTGACAGCTTTCGTGATTCCTGCAATGCCACCCGATAAAGTGCCGCTGGCAGACAATCCAGCAAATATAGGTATTAACGGGAGAAAGCCACCAGTTTTAGGTACAGGTATCACTCGCGGTATTTTAATAGGTAAATCTGACGCGAACTCTCTAGCTGCTTCGTATGCTAACTCTGTTAGCATTTTCTTACATTTAGGTTTTAGGTTACGAATGTGTTTTTTTGTATGTGAGACAATATTATTAAATGTTTTCTTTAAACCAGCACCAGTTTTGAACTTCAATAATGTTGGTGTTTTATTCTTCACTTTATGAATATCATGACATTGTCGTTTGCTCCTCATGATATAATAATTTAGTTTAATGTAAGGATTTCAATAAAATTTCGAGTGTAAAAGTCCGTATCGTTTAAAGATTAACTTTCAAATGAGCACAACGTGAGAAATATATCTTTAAATACATTCATTAGTGTCACTAAAATATCTACAAACAATTTGTCTTTTCTAGCCAAACAAAACAAATAACAAGTCAAACAACGATGTGTTAAATGAAACTGTATGATAATAATAACAATAATATATATTATAAGAAATAAAGACGCATCACATTATCACAGGAAACCATACATATTGGACATTTCGGTTTTTTTATTGATAACGCACATTTAGCGCATGCAACGACATGACCGCACGGTACAAACGCGACATCACATGCCTTGACGTAACATATTTTACACACTTGTACTACGTCACTATTCACCACCTCCTCCTTTGGCCGGGAGACAGGTTGCTCTAAGAAAGAAACAGTGTTCACTTTCTCCTTGACGTAGTCTCTACCCTTCACCAGTTTGACGTACGCACATCGTTCAAACCAGCGTGCGTGCTGCTCCCACGGCTCATCACCCTTCTCCCAATCCTTTAGACCACCATCACAATGATAACATTTGGTTTGATCTCCGCACCCAGTATAATAGAAACCGGCTTCTGCTAACTCTTCACGTCTTTGTGTCATACTACAAGGCCAATCTTTAAATGTTTTCAACCGTGCCGCTTCCGTTGCATATTTAGGGTGTGCAGGACGCTGTAGACTCATGGTGGTGGAAGGAGACATGTTCGCACGATCGTTTTCTCCTTTCATTAAGTTACTATGTGTTTGCGGTGACACTGACCTTTCCTATACTCGTATCAATAAATAGTACGAATGTTATTAATCACCACAAAGTTAAATAAATCTTACCAAACAGCAGTACAAAGCTGTTTAAATCTCATTGAGAAATCAATATCGGTTGTAAAAGTCTGTACTGTTTTAATATTAACTTTCAAATGAGCACAACGTAAGAAATATATCTTTTAAATACTTTTGTGCCAGTAAGAATATCTATAAACGATTTGTCTTTTCTATCCAGCTGTTCTCGCTTGTAGGTAGTCCTAGCCACTTCACATATACTTTATTCCCCCTGCTTTTTATTACTTTTTCAACCAGATATACGTCAGGATGTAAAGTTTTTTGAATTTCTTGTCCATAAAATGCTCCTAATATCGGTCTCGACTTCATATCTTCTAATAAATAAGTAACAGGATTAGTGTGTTGAATCTTTGTTATCTTAAATATTTCTGTAGACCAATTAGGAGTGAAACCTTTTTCAAAACAACCTTTATACTTGCTAATTCTAACAAAGTCACCGACTAGAAATCTCTTGATTTTCAACTTTTTCTTAGACTGCAATTTAACATATTTTTGTAATACATCCGCTTTATTTTCATGGGTGATTGAAGCAGGAGGTCTACCTATAGTTCTATGAAAATCATGATTATATTCATAAATTTTATTATCTAGCATCCCATCAATCCATTTATAATTGCCTTTTAAACTGAACCCCTTATAAAGCTTATTTTTAAGCGTTCTTATAAATCTTTCCACAATTGATGCTTTTTTGGTGGAGTATGTTGAATAATGGTTAATATCATATTTTCTCATTACTTTGAGAAAAGTTTTATTATAAAACTCTTTACCCTTATCTGTTTGTAAATTACTTGGGAATCGTCCTTTAGCTAAAAGTGTTTCAAATTGCTTACATACGATTTCTTTAGTCTTCTGTTTGAGGGGAATTGCCCAAGCGTACTTTGAAAAACAGTCAATAATTACTAATATATATTTATAGCCAGAATTTACGTCCGATAATGCCTGCATGTCAATCAAATCCGCCTGCCAGAGGTCATCTATATCTTTTAACATAACACTTCTCCGAGGAAAGTTCACTCTAGCATTTTTGTGAATTTCATTTACGACGTCGGCTTTGCTCATAATGCTTGTCCAATGCTCCTTGAAGATCTTTTAAGGCAATATCTTTTTTTATTGCTTTAATACTATCTTTTAAACTTTCAGTTAGTATTAAGAAATTATCTCCCTGAAGCTTATTTAAAGCGATATCTTTTTCAATGTTGTCTATACGATTCAACAAACTCGAAGTTAGCTTTTCCCAACTTAGCACTATATTACGATTGTCCACGACATGTTCTTTATTTGCAAAATTTGACGCACTAGGTTCATTTCTAGATTTTATTTTAATGACTTCTATATGACAACAATCAACTGAATGATATTCACTTTTCTCGATACTCATGTCTAATGCTCGTCAGAGCATTAAGTGCAATGATAGCAATAGACGATATTTTATTCTTTTATTATACCAGCTTCTTTTAATTCTTCAATAATAGATACGATTTCATTATCATGATTACTGTTACCAGCACTTTTAGATGCAATTAATAGTTTGAGCCTTTCAATCAATTCATTCGGGTCATCCCAATAAACATAATCAGTGTTTTTCTTGTACTTTTTTAATAAAGGCAAGAAACCACCGCTTTTTAATTTCGTTAATTGTTCTGGGAAATCCTGATTTGCATCATTAAGCTGTGAAAATAAAGGTTTTATAATGTGTCGGTATTTCGAACCTTTGTCCCCCTTCAATGGTCCGCTAGGATTGAAGTCTCGTTTGTGTGCGTTAGTATTAATTAGCATTTCTTTATAATCAATTTTGTCTTGTTCTGTTACGACAGCAAGATTAGGCTTATTGCGTAATAAAAGTTCCTTTAAACCATCTGTTAGTTCATAGTTTTTGTTCTTAATTATAACCATATATTTTTTCCCCGCATCATTATTTGTTGATGACAAACGTACATCAATATTTCCCATCATGAGCTTCTTGTTCTCGCTCCGAATACCAAATGGAACGTTAATGTTATCATAAATATTAAGCATATCTTCTTTTTTAAGAGACAATAGTGTATCATTATTTTGATTTCGCAAACTACCATCTGCTAAATCATAATACTCTGAGCACTTACTAGAATCAGTCTTGATTATGTCTCTAAAATTTTCGTATTCTAAAGAAGAATCCAAGTCATTAAAAGTGTCTTTTACATTTAAACTTTTTGAAATATTTAATTCAGGACAATGCGAGCCATTCACTTTTATCAGAGTTTCTAGAGGATCTGTAATAGGTTTAAATACTTTCTTAAATTTAAGATTAGCTGCATCTTCTTCATTTTGAATCATCTTTATTTTATTTTTTATGTTTTCAACAGATTTAATTAGTTGTTCTTTTACATTTGTCTCCATTGCAATGACTGTTTAATACTAATACTCATCATCTAGTGACATATTTTAAGCTTTGAACAAGTATTTATGAGATGCTTAAAAATGGATAAATGTGTCAAATCCTTTTCTATACCTTCCTTTATCAATAGCACAATCTTTATTAATCAGCACGAAGTTGAACTGATCTTGCCAAACAGCGGCACAAAGCTGTTTAAATTTTATCCACTCTACATCTGTATTGACATGCTCATTGTATATATGTTTTAAATTTGTATCATCTTGTTTGTAGATAATTAAAAGATTAGCATTATCTCTAATAAGCTGTTTTGGTATCTTTGAGTATGTTTGAGATAAATAAAAACAGTCTATCCGTCTGTGTCTTCCCATGGCAAAGTAATTTCGTATGTTCACCTGATTTTCACACGCAACGTCATCGAAAATTATGATTGAATTGATCAAAGCATCATTAGGGTGAAGAACTTCTTTATTCTCATTGTATAAAAAGAATTCAGCTTCTGGAATTTTCTGCATGATTTGTCTTAAGAAAATATACTTCGCCTGAAAGGCTGTCTTTGAATACAAATATATATGCTTAAACTTCAAACCGTTTTCATGTAACAATAAATTCAGCATAACATTCGTTTTACCACAGTTAGAAGGTCCACATATTATGCATCGAATTGTGTTTGGTAACAGTGTGCTATGTTTGACTTTTTGTAACCGATTTTCTATATCAATAGTTTTCACTTCTAAAGTTTGAGTTTGCTTGACGAACTTCATTGTGTAGTGTGAGCTTAATCGAACTTTCCAAGTATTTATATACCTCATAAAATTATGTAATTTGAAGTAAAATGACATTATAAAATTGGAACAGATTGTAAATGTCGGCATTACATTAAGATGTAAGAAAACATAGTTGGATTCCTTTATTTAGATACATGTTCTAAGTACCTAAAAGATAAAATAAGATTTAACACTTCCTTTTCTATAGAAATGCAGTTTGAATGTGGTGTGGTAATTGAATGGGGGTTAGCTATAGCTAGAAAGAAACAGATCAATTCACTTCAACAGTTTATTATAAGTATTCGTATTATTAATTATACATGTTCTTGCTATATAAAACAAATAAGAAATACTATATTATTACATATAGGTACAAAAACTTAATTTTTTTTGCTACTCAATCATCTATTAAATTCGATGTTAATGTAATTAATACCTCATTAATAAATAACAAATATAAAAATTAAAACAACAATCTGCATTTGTCATTACCGATAGTATTATTCGTGGGGGTAAATATTTATTACACATATCCATAATTCATAATAACCAAAGACGACTTTTACACTTTATTTATGAACAATACTTAATCATTTAAAATATCGTCTCACAATGACCCCATGGTAATGTATGTATTTGATCTCTCAAAACTTGTCTCTTATCATCACTTCTATTCAATACTTGTTTGTCTACTTGTTGAGAGTATAAAACATGTTTTATAGACCGTATCATGTTCATCTTACAACGAAGTTGTTTATCAGCTATCAATGCCATATTATAGTCATTTAGTGTTAAACGCTTAGAAATGTATTTAGAGATACCTTTTGCTTTTTTAATGGCACTGTTCTCACTTTTGATGTAATATAGTTTAGCCCTCAAACCTACAAATTCTGTTATTACATCACCTCCCATCTCGTCTTTGAATATGCCCGGTATTTTCTCATTCACTTTCGGTATGTTATACGGATTATTGATTGCAAAGTTGCTAGTGTCAAATTTAGAAATATCACAATACATCTCTTGATAAAAATCTTCTGTATAAATCAAGTACAACAGGCTGTCAGTATCTGTGTAGCACAGGTGTACATCGTTTTTGAATTTATTTTTGATATAGTCGTAATGAAACTGATATAGGTGTTGTTTGGCAAGCTCTAAAACTGTGAATCCGATATAAATTGGCCTGTCTAAGACAATTTTTTCATGGTTTAACTGTATTCCTACAAAGTTTTCTGAAAATATAGTTACACTTTTAAAGTTAGGTTTGGAGATCAATTTTTCAGCTGTAAGATGTTTATTTGTTACATTTTCATTGTCTTTCCATTTAGTTACCAATTTTACATCGATTTGGTTACGATTATTTTGCAGAGTCTTTCCGAAAATTGCGTTATTGGATAATTTAAAATGGTTCTTTTCATATTCAGTTTTAGCTGCTTGACGAAGGGTTGTATTTAAGTCAATGTATTTTTTCAAATAATTTTCTTGCCTAAAACTAAGAATGCGGTGAATTTTATTTAAAACTAGACCATGTTTCAAACAATCTTTTAAGTGGGTGTAGTGAATAATGTAGTTAAATTTATCATAAAGATTTGCTATTAGCTTTGCACATTTACCACCGGGGGGGATGAACTTTTCTGCAGCGAACGGTAAGTCATTGTGTTTACTATGCAAATGATCAGGGTATGCCAGGTCTACCTCCAAAATATAGCCGTAGTCATTGTTAGCTGGAATACTCAACACATCAATTGTTTCAATTTCATTTTGACTCAAAAATTTGAACTCTGATATAGGAAAGCGTTGCATCATAGCGTAACCATACAAGTTATTACAGTCAAGATAAATCAAATAACTAGACGGTTCAGCATCATTGAAATCGGACATATATTTATTATTTGCTTTGGCGTGTCGAAGGGAGCACTGTGCTAACCCCCCGCGTATTCCTTTTTCTAACATTTGATATATCTCTAAGTCACTTATTAACTCTAATTCAACCTGCGTATACAGAAGCATTGCATCCCAACTTAAACTTGGGGAAGTGATGTAATACGCAGGATCTAGATTATAATAATGCAAACTAGTCATCCTAAACTTTTCGAAAATGTCACATAATAATAATACGTCACTTTTTAAATATAAGTCGGTATATTCACCAAGTGATTTTATATTAAAGACATTCCATATTGTTCGCGCACGTTCGTATTCAGCTTCAGTGATATGACTATCGTTCAAACTGTTGTAGAAACAAGATTTTAGAGGAAGTTCGGTTTCGGAAAATTTGAAACAGCTATTCATGTAATCATACGGGTAGACACCTTTTTTATACAATAATTCACGTTGATTTTTATCAGGAAACTCTCGTGATAAATTAACAAAATCGTTTTCCGATAAACTTTTGCTTAACGCATCCAGACTTGAACTCATAAACTGATACGAATCAATGAATTTAATTTGAATAGAACGAGAGTTGGTATCAGTTTTTATGTATTTTGTTATAGAAAGGTACTTTTCTTTAGTTTGAGGAATAATTTTAACGGAACCTTCTTGTTTTACTAATTCCTCAATAAATAAGTGAGAATCGTAACCTGATAAGTTATGAAAAACAACAGGTATGAATGGACATACTCTATGCATTAAGTTACAATGAGAGTGCGCCGGCCCTCTGTACAAGGATGTAACATGATCATGATCTCGCACCTTGTCACCGAACAGATGTTGTTTACATATATGGCAATATGTTGCGTTTTGATAAGATGATTCTTGTTCAGCAGTTAATGGAGTCATAGGTTTAACATTAGATAATATTTTATGTAATCGTTTTACATCCTTTATTATTCTCTTGACAAAAATTTCAACACAGTCTTCACCTCGATATGTCACAAATTTATTTAATTGATCATCATACGAGCAACATATATAATAAGCAAAACATGACGGGCGGTGTTTTTTCAAAATTTTAGTGTTTTCAGATATGTTTTCGGTGTGGTTACTCAGGAGGCATTCAAAATCTGCGTAAATAATGAAGTTGAGTTTCTGTTGTCTTTCATAATGCTCGAATTTTAAAACAGAATTTATTTTAGGCAAAGTAACTAACACGTCACTACAATCATGAGATCTATATTTTGTTTCATCATTATAAAATTGTAAACATGTCTCACATAAATATATCTTACCTTTGTGGTGCGAAACTTGCCGTCGAACTAACCTTACAAGATCTTTTATTAAACAGTAATGTGCTTTTCCCCCCCTTTCAATATATAGTAAATTAATGTGATTAATTTCTCTTTTTTTTGTCTTGTATAGAGGTCCGGTAACTTTTGATTTATTATCTAACCCATATATATTAACGCTTATATTCGGGTTATTTTTTTCAAAAAGTTCAATTTGTTTAGGCGAAGGTGGGAATGACATTCCTTCTGTGTTGAGAACGGAAGAATAATGTGGATATGAACTGACTTTACATACATTCCTTGTAGAAGGAAACAAACCGGCCATAATACTCCACAAGAAACAATGATTATCGCTATTCTGTATACTTATACAACTTTTCGAACTTCTGACTGCCGGAGGTAACGGAATATAAGAACCGCCTCGCAAAGGAGAATACTTGTTCATGTTAATTTCAATATGACTTATAGATAGGTACGTCCATCCAGATTCACGAAGTTCGAATTCAGTTAGTTTTTTTTTCAGAGTGTTACTTGTATTCAATAATAATTCATTAAAATCAGTGCTCTTGTAAACAGTTTCATATTTAGTGTTGAATGACTTTAGCTCCTGTTTGTCTGAGTGAGGTTGTATAAAGTACGCAAAGAATTCAAAGTTAACTTTAATACAAGTAAGGCTCTCTACTGATATATTGATAAGTTTTAGAAGATCTTTCTGACACTCATTAAAGAATATCTCTGGCGTGAAATAATCTACTTTCTGAGATGGATTTATACGATATGAAACAATTCTGTTTTTAAAAGCAGTAGCAATCATATAAATATTATCGAATTCTGTGTTCAGTAAGCAGTTTGACTTATGTAAATTAGTTTTTAAGTGAGATGAGTATTCCTTTCGAGACATTTCAATTTTACAGTTTTCACAATTCATTAATTCATATTCAGGTATTAAGGCTGATACAGGATGAACTGTAAAGAAAAGAAAAAAATTAAAGGGTTACAATCTACTCATTTATTTTATAAATCCTAGTAATAGTTGCAAGCGGTAGTTTAATAAGCTTTACACTTTAGTATTAACTGTTCTATAGTTAAACATTTTTTGAATACATCTTAACTATGGGTACAATAGAGAGGGTACAATTAAGAGCGAGCTCTATTTTAATAATAACTTCCGATAAAAGTAGGCGGGCAAGGCTTGAACTCCTTTCGCGTAGCTTTTATATACTCGGTTAACGCACGCCAGCCTTCCGTACTATCATCTGTTCTGTTTTTTAAGCTTATTATTGCGTGGCGCCATCGATTCATGGGAGGTACGCGCTCTATTTCATCGCATTTATAAACTTTTAATTCTACGTAATGAGAACCGAGTTTACAGTCGTTAGACTGGCGAGCAACTCCGTTTGCGATTCGTCGGTTTAGAAAAGATACGAGAGGAGTCATTTTTTTACCAGGTCTGAGGGCTTGCTCATCTACTTCGTCATCCTCAGAGTCGGTCCCGAACACATCGCGCGCAGACTCCTTTCTGCTAACGTCAGCGGGAGTAGTATGGCTCGCTGTAGTTGGAGTAATAATGCTGACTTTACTTTTCTTTCGCTTCGGCTGCTCCAGTTCACTGTTATGCGGCTCTTTGCTTCCATGTTTTCCCACCTTTTGTATTTTCAGGCTTTCACACCGTACTCCATCTTGAACAAATGAATAAACATTATGACTAGTGTTAATGTTATAACTTTTTGGATATCTTTTAAACTCTTTTCTTATAATGCTTACAAACTGCTTTAGATATTGCCATGCTTCTGAGTCGGTGTTAGTTTTATTTTTTAATTTTAGGTCAAATAATATTTCATCTTCCTTGCACAATTTCAAAACGATGTAGTATGTTCCTTTTTTATGTTTATCGATCTGACGCGAAAATCCTTTCGGAATTTTGTTAGTGATGTAGGAATAAAGATGATTGTATTGTTCCTTACCACTATCGTCACTGTTTCGATCCTCCCCCTCGCTATCTGTCCCGAACAATTCATATGATAACGCTGGTTCGATGCGAGCGGGATTAATTCGCTTTTTCCCCTTTTCCGAAGTGCTGACCCGAGATGCTGAGTTCGAGCCGTGACCCCCCTCACGGATCACGGGTTTTTTACATTTTTTATGAGTATAATTCTTCTCATCCTCCTCCGTCCGAAGCGGTCTCTCTTGAACATGACTGGACCTGAAAAGGTAATTTTATTAAATTAATTTGATAATTGAACCCACAAGCAATCAGTAAAACAACTCAGATCGCAAGAACAAAACACAAATTTATTTTAAACTTTAACTATCTAAACATACGAGAGAATTGAATGGATGCATTCATTTCTCTACTATTGTCAAACTACACTAAGCTTGCGCTCAGAAAAAATAATCGTATTTTAATAGATGAAATATCTGATAGATGAATAGATGAATATTCGAATGGTACTTACATGATAGCAGATATGTTGACACTTATTGATGCACTTTAGTAACTTGAAGATCAGAAGACTTCGCTTGCCGATGACAATGTGTCTCAGTCTCACAATTCCCACTTTAAATATATGCGAGCGATAACCATTTTTGGAACGAAAAACACACATTCAAATAAAAATCAAGCAGACTTGCACTTTTGCTGCTCCATACTTATCATGCACAATAGCTGTTGTCAGCGTTCTGTATCCCGATATAAAAGTAAAAATCTAAATATTTAATTACAACCTTATGTACTATGCAACAAGCACTATAAATAAGTGCAACCAAGAAATTAATCACTATCATGTTTTTTTGTCTCAACACGATTGGAATTCAGTCGGAAGTATACGCGGGCCGAACATTGAAATTAAACTTTATTATTTGTAAATATAGTTCAATTTAAAATGGCAGAAAAATCAGACCTTATAAGTCTCACACCGAAAAGCTAGAATTTAAATAGATAGGGAATCATCTTGCATTCGACACGTGCATAAACTTTCCTCTTATGGCATATACCATAAAGGATTAGAATGTTAGATCAATATCCAATATTAAGCTACTTTGAATTCTATCGACACCATTTTATTTATATATAAAGCTAAAAATTTCTGAAGGGATACCTATTGTAATAAATATTTTGAACGTACGTGGTTCTCTTGCAAAATGTCGGTAAGTTAAATTTAATTATAAATATCGGTACATATGTTTTCTGTTTATATATTACATGCTAACCGGTGTGTAAATTTCAGGATACGTCTGAGCATCTATTCAACTTTGTACCCTGCAATGCATCGCGACCTACATATGAACCAAGGCTCGGGTTAGATCGTAAACGAAAGCCAGAAAACACAACAATTTATTCGTATATCAAGAAACCTCATCAGAATAGAGCTGCTAAAGTGATTAAAATAGAAATTTATGACGGAGACAAAATAGAAGATAGTGAGCGAATATGCAAGTGTAATGCAGAATTGTGCCTGCAGTATGCGGTCAAAAGCGTTCCTCTAGACGGAATATATGAGTCAACACTTAACGTAATAGATAAAATAACGGAGTCTATATCATCTAATATTTGTAATCGCTACACAGTGTTGTAAAAATATGCATTTTACAGAATAAATATTAATCGAGTAACAATGTGTTTATTTATTTATCACGCCACTAACCCACCATTTTAAATTCGACTTATCCGACTCGCGTTGTTTTGGAAAGGTGAGACCGCTAATTAATTACCGGCGTCGATAACACTGTACGTCTCATAATTATGTTCACGTCGATGTATGAATCACTATCTATTTAATAACGCTTAATATAAAATGGAGCACTCATAATTGATGTATTGAATACATGAATACTGATTTAGATCTATTATAAATTTTGCCTAGCTCATAGGTATTACACTAGATGAAAACTTGATCTATTCAGTATTCAGAACATGAAAGAAGAACAAGTAGAATTAATAGATTAATTGATGAAAAGAAGAATTAATAGATGAAATGATGAAAACTTGATCACTGGTAAGATTGGGGGGGCTTGGATACCTCGGTACGTATCCAGGTCCCCCAATTTTACCCTACTTCGGAGTTTTCCTTCTCCTAGATAGGTAGCAGCCCAATGCTAACGACGCCTATCCCGCCCGGAGGAGATCTTTCCAATGTAATAATCCCTTAATCCCTTAATCGCCTTCTACCCACGGGAGGATATGGGGTGGTGCTATTCTATTCTACCGGCACCACACGGCACTAATAAATAAAACATAAAATATAAATAACACAAACAAACACAAATTGTCCAAAATTGGACAAATTGTCCAAGTCCCACACTAAGCTATAGTAAGCTATAATTATGTGCTATACTAAAAACTTAAATACACCGAAAACGTCCAAGACTCAGAAACAAATACTAGAGCTCATTACACAAATATTTGCCCATACCGAGAATCGAACCCGGGACAACAGGCTTCGTAAACAGGGTCACTCACTACTAGGCGCACGCATCTTCAACAACAATAAACATGGGTCTCTTTTCTAGGCGGTAATAACCTTATCGTCTTTGACCTGTAAATACGATAACAGTTCAACGCATAAGCAAAGCACCGCCCGGCATGCTCTCGCGCAGTACCTTTACCATGAGTTGCAACAATCGTACTCGCTAACAAGTTGAATGCTCTGTCCCTCGCACTCTATGAGAATAGTGCGTCGTCTGCGAGGGACAGAGCATTCGACTCGCTAGTGAGTACGGTAATTGACAAGATTTCATATTTTCAAGACTTTAATTTTATTCGTTTTATAGATACTGTTTGGAAGGAGGAAGACACTAATAGTTTTATTTTTTCCCGAGGATGTATAATTATTTTATTATTAATTTATTAAGATGTTCTTATTCTAAAAGGGCGTAACTTCATTTCTACGACACAATGGACATATTACGTTAGTCCAATCTGTATAAAAAAAAGTTTTTCTTTTTAATAATGGCGGTCAACCGATCTCAAGTATCTATCCATCTGTCAATAGTGTCAATGTCAAACTTGAAGTATGACAGCTTTTTTCTCGTGAAAAAGGCAATGGTATTATATCTATTCAGGCATAGTATTGGTAAAACTCGTTTTTTTTTTAACTTACTTGTAATTTTGTCAATAAAGAAAAATAAATCTAAATAAATATTTTGCCGTGTTCAGGAGGCAAAACCCTTTCGATTCGTATAGTAATTTGCAGGTGTCACCAAAATGAAATGTTGTCAATTGTAACTCATGGTGAGGGTACAGTTTTTTTTAAATTGAATTAGTGTACCAAGGCCTGTTGGTGGCAACAACGACACATCAATACGGATACAAACCGCAAATTTATCATTTACAGCCCCCGTAAAACAGTAAACCATATCAGGCAGGTTATAAAACAACAAACATTTCGCGATAAATATAGAATAAATTATAGGAACCACCGCGAAACAAAGTGATTGAGCCTCTTTGTATCTAAACTCCTTAACTATTTTTATGGCATGAGGAAGGCGCATTCCACCTTGTGATAACGACTCTGAGCACAGAATAGGTAATAGTACAAGTACAGAAGGCGCACTGCTTTGATCTTTACAAAAGCCGCTTTTTTCTTAGCTAAAACATTATTATTTATGGCCCTCTGTCATCGTTGACTCCAGCGCAAGCCAAACGGTGAAAATGAATTGGCTCACTCGCCGCGTCGCCGATGGTGAGGGCTGTCAACGATTAAAAATAAAATAATTGAATGTTTAAAAAATAATTTAACAAACAAACGAATGCGGGATATTTTATTTTTAGATACGTACATTTTAATATGCTAACTAAACGCGTTCAAAGTTTGTCACCAAATACTGACAGTTGCTACGTTACCATATTTCTGAAGATAAAGACGGCAATCCGTAGCGAACGCGATTATTAGACAGGGATAAATAGTTGTTTCAAATTACGGACCCGAATGACGCAGCGTGCCTATATGGTGCCTATCTGTCATGGCGGCCAATTAGCTACCCATCTTTATCGCACTCACGCGATATCTTATTATGTATTAAATTGGTGGCAGCCCCTGAATAGTACCCATCAGATGGGTAACCGGCATGTACTTGTAGCGATGAACGAAAATCGCGGAGTGCGCCGCGCCTGCTCTGAGGCCTTTGTACATTAGATTTCAAATGCGTTGCGATTTTTGCAAACCTAGGACTCTAGTCTGCTCTGTACTGCACCTAAAACGATTTTGCTTTTGACATGTCTACATGGCCGAAATTCTGGGCGGTTAAAATCAAGTCCGTTGACCTGTTATCGTATTGTCAACGTTTTCAAATTCAAATTCAATTCATCCATACATCGTTATCGCGGGAGCAAAAACAAATCTATTAAAGAATAGATATAACAGATGGTCGGTTCAGTATAAACGGAATATTCTGCCTATACACTCTAAGCCTCTAAGAAGTTCTTCATATCTTGCACGAAATTTTCGCTGGAAACAGTCAATTACACTTGTCTTACAATTTGTAAACGCTTTTATAAGTCAACGTGTCAGCTTTAATAAAATAATATAAAAGTCAAATATTTTTGTCCAGAACTAGTTTAATTTCTTTAAATATATTTCATATTTAATTTAGATATATTTTTGTATCTTTTTGTACATATCAAATCAATCAAGAATGACAAAATGTCTAAAGTAGCAGGAAAAGTGACTGAAGAGGTTGAGGTTAGGATTGCGTATCTAATCTCTTTAAATATGTACTACTAATCAAGTCAAATACGGAGGTAAGATATTTGAAATAATATGATACATTTTGAACTGTCACTAAAAGTTTCTCGATACGAGTGTCACTTCTGTTATTGCCTATTTGTCATAATCTTTGACTACTGTCAAATCGTTTTTGCTCCCGCGATAACGATGTACTTATGTTCATAACTATTATCTTACTATGTAATGTTAGTACTGAGGAACAACTTCTTAAATTCTAATTTTGTTTTGATAGTTCTTATTTGGCCGTGTGGTTGCCGGCTTAGAATAGTGCCACTCCATGTCTTCCCGTGGAAGTCGTAAGAGGAAATAAAGGCTTGTTGTATTGTTAGGCAATGGGCTTGCAACCTGTCATGTGTAAACATGTTAGCCTGATAGTGCAAAATGTGGTTACAGAATTAGCTTCAAGTTTTTAGAGTTGTTGGTAATTCTTTAGCTCTGCCTACCCCACTCTGGGAATGAAGGCGTGAGTTTATATAGGTATGTGATTGTGTAGTTACTACAAAGACAAACAAAAGAACATCAATAACGTAACGAGCTCAAGTATGAGCTAATTTGCGGCGCGTATGGTCGAGTCACACACACATGCAAGCCACGCGATATACGGGGTGGGGTAGAGCGTTACCCAAACTAAAGGGCCTAGTCGGTACACCTATTTAGAAAATACAAATTCAATAATATGATGATGAATATGATAAATATGAAAGAAAGAAATTTCAACTTTAAACGAATAAAAAAAAACTGAAAGTGATATAGGACTTCAGGTGATTAAAAAAAATCTCTAGTTATCACTCTTTACAATGATATAGGCTACATGTAGCAAGCACTTCGCCTTCCAAAGCTGTAAAAAATTTAGAGTCAAATAGAGAATGAAACAAAATTAGAAAAAAATATTAATTTTAATTTCTTGCTGGTCGACTCGATCCTTGAGGAGCCGGTGTCGGGCTGTTTACCCCCTACCCCGGGATGTGGTGGGATGGAGGGTGGAGGGTTGAGGGTGTAGGCTGGGATCTGAGACCCACAGACATCAGCAATCTCATGACCACAATCTTAAGACTTCAATCCTCAAATGCTTTGCCAACCTCAGTAATTTCATCGGTTGTCTTATCCCCATATCTTAGGTATAGTATGAGTACCAAAATAATAAGACATAAGTCATAAGGGTTAAGTCTAATATTACTATGACTTTACTTATTATATTAAGTAATGCATGTTTACGTGGTTCTTGACTGGCGTCCGCGGTACGGGAGACGAGGTGTAGGTAGGCCTCCGACAAGATGGAGTGACGACCTTGTAAGGATCGCGAGAACGCGGTGGATGCGAAAAGCGGTCCGGTCTGAGTGGAGAGCCTTGGGGGAGGCCTATGTCCAGCAGTGGACGTCTTTCGGCTGACATGATGATGATGATGATGTTTACATACCGTTTATTCTGTGATTAACGCAGTTTAAATAATTTATACATCAATTTTTACTACGCAGGTAAAATGCTCGTATAACACTCAAATAGCAAATTCTTCAATCAATCGCGGGATTATAAATTATAATTCATATCCATATTAAGATTACGACTCGACATCTTGCGAAATTGCATTACCGACCTACCTTATTGTATTACCTTATCCGATGACTGATAATACCAAATATAAGAAATAAACAGAGCTTAAGTGAATGCAAATAACCTAGACCCTACTACAATAACAATAACAACACAAAGCAATAATAACATGCCAAGGCAATATAGTTCTGAACAATATTGCTTTTGACGTGTTAAGGTATATTTGTTTTACTCCCCCTTACTGTTGTAAAATCAGCCCGCAAAGTTCTGAGTTCCAGGCCCAGGCAAAATTAAAAAAATAGTTATTATTTACCAACGCGAGCGGCCGAAAATGTATGACATTTCATTACGTACCGGGTGTTACTTCTTAAAACCATGTTTGGACTATGATAACTAACTCCAAACAGCCAAAAATTGTTTTATGTTTATTATACTTTTTGAATCTCATAGACTAGGAAGGTAAACCGCGTTTACAGCGCATGTTAAAGTGTATCAAATAATATGACTTTTTAAGGATCTGTAAAAAAAAAAAAAGCGGAACTCTTATAGGATCACTCGTGCGTCTGTCCAATTTTGGACAATTTATGTTTGTGTTATTTATATATATGTATATATATATTTTCTTTTATGGTTTTGTTTTTTCAACGTTATGATAGCTCTTATTTACCTAACAACAGTGCCCGTCAATTAAAAACAATAAGATAAAATATAAAACGATATACTTAGTTTTACCGAGTAGAATTAGAGCCGCTGCCGACATGTACGCTATTTACTTTACCGGGTGTCTTGCCTCTATACCGGAACACAACAGTGCGAGCACTGCTGCAATTAGCGTATATAGTGGTAGAGATCTCGTTTATATCTATACGAAAAAAAGTGTATGACTGGGATTTTAAATGAAATGCCAAAATTTAAGAGAAAATTGCTATTAAGGTATATCTGTATCTGTCTTAAGGTTTGTCTCGAATAGGCTCTACGCAAGTTGTATTTTCTCGCTTGTGTGAATAGAAAGGGAATAGAAAGGGAGATCCGAACGACAACTAAGTCGCGGAAACTTGTACTAGCAGTGCTAAAATGGCATTATGACAATCGCTACTAGGTGGCATTGATTTTTTTACTTACACGCTCGCGCACTATAATCATAGAGATACTGTAGAACCCTGTCACAGTGGGGGTAGGACCCTGTGCAGGGTCTACCACCATCTTTTCCTTTAGGTTAGCTACTACCAAGCCGCAGTGTTCGCATTGTTGTATACCGGTGTGGGGGAAGACAACACCACCCAGTTGGCACGGTAAACTTTTAGCCGCCTCGGCTCTCAGTACGTTTGTGGCTAAGGCTGCCTTTCCACTGAGGCGGAGACGAGCGGAGCTGCGCCAGTAATAACCAATAGAAGGCGCACGCGGTCACGTCGATCGCCTTGCGGACGTTAGTTTAGATTCTAATGGTTAATATTGGCACAGCAGCTCCGCTCGTCTCTGCCTCTTTGGAAAGGCAGCTTTACGCATTCGCTGCCTGCGCGGCTTTGATCGCAAAATGTGCATTTTGAGACACCTTACTAACGGAGGAGTTTCTCAATTCGTCTGCAGTTTTTTTTGTGGGTATACTCGATTTCTCCGCCATTGTCGACAGTTTTTAATGATTATTTTTCCATGAGTAGGGTACTTATATCTCAAGTGTGGTCGAATGTAAATTTCGTCAAGATCTGTGCATGGGATCCTTGGAAAGAGTCCGGAACACTTTAATAAATTAGACTCTACTCATTGTTATTAAAACATATAATTATTGTTCGTATTTGACGAAGGGACAACAGGAAAATCCGCTAAAGTAGGTAAACGCTAAATGATACTCCCATTTTCTTCAAAGTGCTCTTTGTTTTCTTGTTCTGAATTCAGCACGCAAGTGCTAATTAAATCATTGAAAAGCCATCTCATTGTTATAACTAAGGCCACAGAGGAGATAATAGCTTTAGAAGCAAGTTTTATACACCGTGTTTTTTTGATTTACGATACTTACGAACTTCGGCATATTACTAGGTACATCTATAGAAACTAAGTGGTAGAATGAATTTTTAAAAATTGCAAAAAAAACTGTTTAGAACAAAGTAATTAAATGTTGTACATACATACATAAACTCACGCCTTCATTCCCAGAGTGGGGTAGGCAGAGCTAAAGAATTACCAACTAGTCCCAAAACTTGTTGATAATTCTGTAACCACATTTTGCACAAGTAGGCTAAGATGTTTCCCAGTGTACCTATTAGTGACAGGTGGCAAGCCCATCGCCTAACAGTACCGCAAGCCTTTATTCCCTTAGTCGCCTCTTACGACATCCACGGGAAGACATGGAGTGGCACTATTCTAACCCGGCAACCACACCCCGGATTAAATGTTGTATCTTTGGTCATTCTAAAAGGGCCTTTAGAGTTAACTAATAGTCAGTGTCAAATACGTCAATGTTGGCGTGACATACACACACAATTAATTAATGGTGACTGATTATCCTAAACTCGAAATTGGCGAAATACACCTTGTTCAAACATGGAGTGATACCCATTAAGGGATAAAAATATATCTCTGAGTTTTCCTATAGCATATAGCGGACTATCCGACACTGTGTCATATTTCGTCGTATTTCTATTTATCATCACGCTAGTCGCTGACGTACCATCTTTAAGAATTTAAGGTTCCGTTGTCGTCTGATCGAAATATATATTAACTATTACCGATAAAAACACACTAACACACACACACTTGGTATGACACTAACTTATTTGGTACACTCGTATTACTGTAAGACGCTGTGTCTTAAAAAAAAACTACATTGATGATTTTAACGCAACTTCCCCAGCGCCATCTAGCGCTCCCGCCAATTTTACTATAGGAATTTTGTAATTGTTATATTTTGTGCAATAAAAGCGTTTACACATACATATGTACATGTATACATATATTACGAATTGTATGAAGTGTCTAATCTATACTCGAAAATCTAATTAGATTCCAAAATCTGACAGTTCCCATCTTGATTATTTCTTTATTAAAATATTATTTCATAAACATATCAATGAGAACTCGTGTAACCAGTAATATTAGGGTCAGTTTAATTGATAAAAATACCTACACTTAAACCAAAATGCAGTAATCACAGCGAATGTGCGTCGGTTGAGGTTACGATTTTGGAATCTAATTACAGTTTCGAGTATAAGCGATGAGTGAAGCAGATCAGGGGGGTTATTTTATTATGACATAGCCATGCAGTTCAGTGTACGCTGAGAGAATAGGACAGAGTTATACAACTGCTATAGCTCTGTCCCTTACACTCGCCGTAAAATGAACTGCATAGCTATGTCATACATAAGTGACGTAGCTATGCAGTTCAGTTAACGCTGAGAGAAAAGGACAGAGCTATATAACTGGTATAGCTCTGTCCCTTACACTCGCCGTAAAATGAACTGCATAGCTATGTCATACATAAGTGACGTAGCTATGCAGTTCAGTTAACGCTGAGAGAAAAGGACAGAGCTATATAACTGGTATAGCTCTGTCCCTTACACTCGCCGTAAAATGAACTGCATAGCTATGTCATACATAAGTGACGTAGCTATGTAGTTCAGTTAACGCTGAGAGAAAAGGACAGAGCTATATAACTGGTATAGCTCTGTCCCTTACACTCGCCGTAAAATGAACTGCATAGCTATGTCATACATAAGTGACGTAGCTATGTAGTTCAGTTAACGCTGAGAGAAAAGGACAGAGCTATATAACTGGTATAGCTCTGTCCCTTACACTCGCCGTAAAATGAACTGCATAGCTATGTCATACATAAGTGACGTAGCTATGTAGTTCAGTTAACGCTGAGAGAAAAGGACAGAGCTATATAACTGGTATAGCTCTGTCCCTTACACTCGCCGTAAAATGAACTGCATAGCTATGTCATACATAAGTGACGTAGCTATGTAGTTCAGTTAACGCTGAGAGAAAAGGACAGAGCTATATAACTGCTATAGCTCTGTCCCTTACACTCGCCGTAAAATGAACTGCATAGCTATGTCATTAGTGATGGGTCGTTACTGGGAATATTCCCATGGCGGGAATATTCCCAGTAATGTTACCAGTAATATTTCCAAGTTTTGGAAATTTAGGGAAATATAGAAAAACTGAATTATAAAGTAATATTTTTTTAGTGTTTTATGCTTATTTGGTGAACATTGGAACAATTTAGAATAAAAAAAAATACGGAGCCCCCCCCTAGAAAGTAAATTCCCAATGTTACCGGGAATATTCCCAAAATTACCAGGTATTTTTCCAATGTTACTGGGAATATTCCCATCGTGTAATTATGGACAAGTACACTTTAAATCACGGTAAAAACATCTTAGTTTCGATCGAAATGAAAGAAAAAGTCGAAAAATCAGTTTAATTATACAAATGCACACGGCGTCAAAAAAATCGCACATTTTGAAATTTTGATTTCAAGCGAATAAAGCTCTTAACTTATTTATTGTACCCTACTAATATTAGTATCATTTGAAAGCACAGTTAATCAACTTTAAAAACGCGAATCGTTATTTTTCGTAAAAACAATGATCACGACACGTTAGGGTCTTTAAAAAAAAGTGATGGAAAACTCATTAGAGGACTCACTACTTGTGCCACCCTGAACACGAATAAAAGGGGGGGTAAAAATGAATTATGGGTAATTTGCTATCCAGACATCACAGAAGTCACACCTGAACAGCTCCAGTAAGAGAAAACTCTGAAAAATGGATATCACGGCAGAAGAAGCAGCTCAAGTGGTAGCACTACCGCAATCAGGACTACGGCAGGTTGATGTTGCTCGACAACTCAACATAAGCCGTTTCCGGGTGAAACGAGTATCCCAGCGGTTCCAGGAGACTGGAGGCTACATCAGGAAGCATGGATCTGGGAGACGACGTTTCACTTCCGACAGAGATGACCGCTATATTGTGTCAACGTGTTTGCGTAACCGATTCTCCAACGCTGTTGAGGTGCAACAGCAGCTCCGAACAGCTCGGAGGACGTCGGTGAGCGTCTCCACAGTAAGAAGAAGGCTGCGAGAGAAGAAAATCCTGCCTCGTAGGGCTGCTACGGGCCCCAAATTGACAGCAGAGCATAGGCGAGTCAGACTTCAGTCTGTCCTCTTCTCCGACGAGACGAGGGTATGCCTTTTCTGCAACGATAGGCGTAGAAGAGTGTACAGGAGGCAGGGAGAACGGTACTCACAAGCCTGCTTTGAAGAAACCGTCAGCTACGGAGGAGGATCCTGCATGTTCTGGGGCGGAATTTCAATCCAGGGCAAAACCGACCTTGTGTGCGTCTCTCGCACTGGAGGTGGACGTGGCCAGGGGTCCCTGACTGCTCATCGGTACATAACGACGTGGTCCCGTATGCTGGTTTTGTCGGGCCTGAATTCACATTCATGCACGACAACGGCCGCTCTCATACGGCGTTGATTGTTCGGGACTACCTGGATCAGGTTGGGATCCCCGTGATGCAGTGGCCAGCGAGAAGTCCTGACCTGAACCCCATAGAGCACCTTTGGGATGATCTGAAACGCCGGGTGCGGTCTCGTGATACTGCCCCTGCTACCCTTGAACAGCTTCGGGACGCCGTCGTCGAGGAGTGGAGTGACATTCCTCAAGAACGAATCGTGACGTTGGTGAGGTCAATGAAGGATCGCATGGAGGCTGTAATTAGGGCTTGGGGAGGTAACACTAGGTTTTAAGTTTAGTTTTAAGAATTTGTTTTACTGTATTTTTTTAATTTTGTCATGTTTTTAGATTGTGTAATTTTGGCGTGAATAAATGTTTTTCCTCTTTTCATGAAAAACGATTTTTTTTAAGCTTAGTAATCATTATCACATTTTTCACTGTCATCACAAAACGCACGTGCACTGAGTCGAGTCAAGGGCAAAACTAAGTCCTTTGTGTTTGTGCCATTTCAGATAAGAAGTTTGTGTGAAAGAGAAAAAAGGTGATATGTGTAAAAGAGAAAGGAATATATCTAACTATATAATAATTAAATCTCATATAAATCACCAGTATAGTATATTCCCACCTTTTGGGAATATTACTGGTAACATTAGAAACTTACTGGGAATATTCCCAAACGGAAACTTACTGGTAACGGGAATATTACCGCGGCCCATCACTATATGTCATACATAAGTGACGTAGCTATGTAGTTCAGTTAACGCTGAGAGAAAAGGACAGAGCTATATAACTGCTATAGCTCTGTCCCTTACACTCGCCGTAAAATGAACTGCATAGCTATGTCATACATAAGTGACGTAGCTATGCAGTTCAGTTAACGCTGAGAGAAAAGGACAGAGCTATATAACTGGTATAGCTCTGTCCCTTACACTCGCCGTAAAATGAACTGCATAGCTATGTCATACATAAGTGACGTAGCTATGTAGTTCAGTTAACGCTGAGAGAAAAGGACAGAGCTATATAACTGGTATAGCTCTGTCCCTTACACTCGCCGTAAAATGAACTGCATAGCTATGTCATACATAAGTGACGTAGCTATGTAGTTCAGTTAACGCTGAGAGAAAAGGACAGAGCTATATAACTGCTATAGCTCTGTCCCTTACACTCGCCGTAAAATGAACTGCATAGCTATGTCATACATAAGTGACGTAGCTATGTAGTTCAGTTAACGCTGAGAGAAAAGGACAGAGCTATATAACTGGTATAGCTCTGTCCCTTACACTCGCCGTAAAATGAACTGCATAGCTATGTCATACATAAGTGACGTAGCTATGTAGTTCAGTTAACGCTGAGAGAAAAGGACAGAGCTATATAACTGGTATAGCTCTGTCGTTTTCTCTCAGCGTACACTGAACTGCAAAGCCATATCATAATAATCCCACTTTAAGTCTTATATAGGTACCGCTTGACGACTAATGTCAACCACAACAAAGCATTAAAAATCTTTATCATCGCATTAATTTTAGCTATGAACTTGAGCATTTATATTTATAAATGAAATAAAAAAATTACGCGTTAGGTGTAGCAAGGGTAGATATCATACGGTATTAAGAGATTATGGTTTATGGCTTTAATCCCGAAAGAAAACGGCATTCCGTATTACCTCATAAAACCTGAACTTTAAATGTCATAAAACTTCTGTCACTGTTCGTCTTATGTCTGATGGACGTAAAGTAAAAAAATGAGTTTTTTTTGCAAAATATGCAACCGCCCAATCGGTTTGTAGGTGAAAACTGGGTGCTCTCAGACTACCGCTTTAATTTATACTACATAGGTACAAAGTTGGCATAAAATTTAACAAGATAAGTATACATTACGTACAAATTTTGCCTTACATTTTGTTTAAACGTAGTTTTAGACATTTTACTATATTTCCAGGGAATCCAACAACGACCAACTTTCCAAATCCAACCCAACGGACTTTCTTGTTTGGTCCAACTTTTTGTCGGTCTGTGACTGTAATTCTTCTAAATTTTACGGAGCCCCGCGTGTAATACTATTTCTAGGCGGGCAGACCCTTTGGGAATCAAATCTGATGAACCTAACCTTCCTAGTAGCTAAGGACAAGGTTTTGATACAACCCGATTACCCGTTTCATGTCGCGTGGCTTGATGTTTTCATGCTAGCTTGAAGTGTTTTGCTATGTTCGTTAATTACATGTGCAGCTAACAATGGACGTACATGTTGCTTGGCATCGCTCTATCAATTGTAACGTCTACCAGATTACTTTAATTTATATTGCTTTGCAGGTGTTAGTGGTAAGTACATTGTATACTTAATCAAATCAAATCAAATCAAAACGTTTATTGCGATCATGTTGTATACAAAAGGTCTTAAGTATATATTATGTTCAACATGAACCCTGCTAGGGCACAGCAATCTTAAAAATAGTCTAATAATCTTATAATATCTTACATTCAATTTTTTTTAATTCTTATACAGGTTCGTCCAGATAACTATCTATCTTTCACGTTAACCCCACCTCAAGAAGCATCAATCATCCAATGTGATGTGATGACAGCCGGTGAAATAGCTAAAGCACGGGCGCCGAACACAAATATTTTTTACTTGTCTCTGTCACCCGCGCACAGAGATATTGCCGTTGCGCTCGTATAGTCGCTCTACGGTAAAGGTCAATGTACGAAATTCTTCGTGGTCGGCGTCCGCCCTTTAGCACAGAGGCATTCCCTCGTAGTCTTCAGAGTAAGAAACGCATTTGCAATGTCGAGATTAGAGCGACCTCAAGATAACGAGAGAACCCACTTACTAAGGGGGACGGCCTCTAATCATTGTCAAAGGAAATGAAAAAAGATGTAATCATTTATTTATTTAAATAACGAATAAATGAATCGATAGTTTAATCTTAAATTTAATATGAAAGTAATGTTCAAGCGTATAATAATTAAAAAATCCCACAGGATCTTCACAATTACGTGATTACGGAGTGATTTTGTTTCCAACTTTTCCCATTTCAATTGACACTGACTACAAAGTTTGCCTTCATGTTGCCATAAAAAAAACCCTCCATGTTTACTTGTTACCTGCGGAACTCAAGCATAGTTTATTGTTATCATTATCAGCGATATTTGTGTAAACTGATTTTTGGTAAGGTTACTAGAAGATAACAATACAGTCATCAAGCATTATCCATACGATTGACACTGGCGAAAATGGTCCGGGCAACTCGAAATGTACGGTGAATTGATTTATGATATAGTTTTTAAATGTCTTAATACTATAATAAGGTTAAGTGTTTATCATATTATTGTATTTAGCGTTAAGTGTATCAAAAGTTATGCGTTGCTCGGACAAGTGATTATTGCAAAATGGCTTTAGGCAGTGATTGATTGGTGATATGTCAGTGATAATGAGTTTTCAGTTTTGCTTAAGAAGTATGTTAATTGGTATATATTTGATAATTAAGTAGTTTTGATATTAAACTGAACCATATATACAGCTCTGATAAGATAGGTACGTCTACTAGTTCATGTTTCCTTGTACGGTGAAAACAAACATTCATATGTATGGTTGCTGCCAAACTCTTAAGACACCAAGAATTAGTAAGGTAGAAATTTGGTACATTTAGGAACTTAAATTTGTGAGCCACCTTAGGTCCAATCTTACATCCTACCACAATAAGGTTGAGATTCCTATGATTTGGCATCTTGACAATGACATTGACGACTTAAAGCCAATTTTTTTTTAAAATGGTTTCCAATTTAACTTTTGTGACCGTACATAACGGTGTAATAGTAAGCATATAGTAATTATGTAGTAGATATCCGGTTAGTATTTTGAACTATGCCTGTTCGTTATCAATAGTCTTACAATGCTTGCGGTATGTTATCTAAAGTCTTCATATTCGACGTGGTCGTGTGACGTGTCTCACGCCATTGACTGTTGTAATTACGTTTTAAATCTTAGCTTGATGGTCGTAGCCGTGGCAGTGAACTCGTGGGATATTAGTCATTAGCGTAGACGGGAAAATAAAGGAATAAAATCGTTTATTACGTGCGTGCCTAGTAGCGTAGTTAGCACCTTAGTTAGTAGCGTAGATAGGGGTTGGGAGTATGATGCGTTGCAAGTTTCTATATTGACAACTGTTTTTTTTTTAAAGGTGTTGTGTTAAGAATGTTTCTTCATTATTTACTAAAAATACAATGAAAAAAACTGCTAGCTACAGAGCTTAAAGGCCACGGGGTCTTTTCTACGTCATAGCGTGGTTACGAACAAAATGACATCATTCCGACCACTAGTCTAAAGCAAACACTGATAATATTGATTATTTTTTTCTCAGTAAATAATAATGAAAATAAAAAATAGTAGGTATGCTTTTGAGACAAACCTATATAAGCATATTTTTTAACGAAACACCTTTTCAAAAGAATCCGGTTGTAAAGTGTATCCACCTGGAATATAAATTTTATAAGTGTATGAAAATGTAATGTATACGAGGGGTGTTCAATAAGTTTCGAGAATCAGTATGAACCATCTACACAATGATATTCTTTTAATGTGGAATATACAATGGAACTAATTAAAATTAAATAAGCGAAAAGAAAAATACATTACTCCTTTGTATTTTTTTTTATAACTAAACAAAAAACATCAGTATAAACCATTTTACAAGACGGCAAAAATAAGAGTGTGTTTTGTAATAATTTGGAGCGGTGTGGAGAAAGTTCTGGTTGACTAATAAAAAATATTGTTATTGAAAATGAAACCTTGATTTATTATTATGATTTAAATAAGAAATAAATTATCATTACTTACAGTGGTTTTCTTTATATCCAGCTCTGTCACCAAAATATACGGTGTTTTTTTCGGCCTTTATTAGGATTATTGAGACCTCCAAATAAATACTGTGACATTAGTCCTTAGCAATTGAGTTCAAATAATCTAGGAGAGCTATATAACATTATCCTATAATAGTTATGGGAAAATATTAAAAAAAGGCTAAAGAAAAAAAATTACGAATTTGCGGCATGAATTGTGCTTCAGAGCCGTCTAATTGACAAGGGTGCTGCTCTTCGACCAAAGATCAGAACTGATAATCGCTCTCCCCGTTATTTAGCCCTAACTATCGACTACTACTTCTCATTCACTAATGTTCAAAAAAACCTACGTAAAAATCACGAGCTGGTGATGACTCATTGAAGGTACAAAATTTGACCATTTTGACCTCCAAAAGTAAAATTATTTTTATAGTGGTAAAATAAAACAATTGAATGACGTTAATAAGTGTTTGGAAATATAAAAAGTGTGCTTATTCCAATTAAAAAATAACGATTTACATATCTCCCATTTTTAATACCGATTATCAAAACTTATTGAACACCCCTCGTATGAGTTACAATTACCGTACTCGCTATCGAGTCGAATGCTCTGTCCCTCGCACTTCTTAAGAATTCTGTGAGGGACAGCGCATTCGACTCTAGCGAGTACGGTAATTATACCTCATGGTAAGACTGCTGACACGTATTCGGTGAACATGCGTGCGTGACGCAATTATGCGTCAGAGTGAGGAAAAAACACGGCGTTCTCAGTTTGCTGTCTCACTGCTACACTCGCGATCACAGCTGAACCGACATATTCAGCCGAGCAGCCATAGATATTAGTTTAGTATACAAAATGTTTACAATCATTAGTACATTTGGGTAAGGATCAAAAAGTTGGGCATGCTAACTCACCCAATTAAATTTTCTATGAAACTTTTCCGCTGTGACACGAAAATTTGCCATACAATTGTAAACATACTACTTTTCGTCGCACAACTGAACTTTTTTCGATTTCGTTGCTTGTATGGTTAACTGCCCTAAACCAACTTTATGTATACGATTATGTTAGTTATTTTTGTAACACGCTGTATGTAGATAAACATAACAGTAGGTATTTATCATTATCAGTCATAATCACGATTAGAATCAATTTAGGCACCGGTTTAGCGTGACGAAGAAATTACCAACGTTTTATTCTACTAGCCTACAAGAACTCAAAATAGGAGTAATAAAATAATCTTAATTCCTTTCAGAAATGAATAAAATTTTAACCGTATTATCTACATACTGATGCGTAAAAGGTCTAAGCGCCTGGTTCCTGACATCCAACAACCAGACGTCTCCTTTACATCATTTGTTCCATTTTTCCAGAACCGCCCCCACATTGATTATGAGGTTCCCCAGCTGGAGGACCGCGAGGACAAGCCTTGGCATCGGGTTAATGCTTCATTCAG
This sequence comes from Acleris emargana, assembly GCA_927399475.2. Lineage (NCBI taxonomy): Eukaryota > Metazoa > Arthropoda > Insecta > Lepidoptera > Tortricidae > Acleris > Acleris emargana. The sequence continues at coordinate 7,633,337 of OV656858.1, forward strand.
TACGGTACTATCTGACAGATACCGCTCTCACACAGATGTACGGGGTCATATATGCCCGCCTGCCACTGCGAGCGGAGCGGACCGCGTACGGACTCGGTTTGGCGTACAACGATGTCTTCAAATGTTTCTACCGCGAGCTAAACTATTTAAGGTCACCGTTGTAAAGGCTCTGTTTCATGACGCAATAGGCCGCATGCTGTTCGTGATACATTGCCTCGCTGCAATAGCTCCCTGCTCAAAAATGTTAAAACCACCCGTCAGTGGATTACTACAAGCATGCAAGCTATCAACCAATGAAACTGACCCTTAAGCCAAACGGAGTCCGTACGGGGCCCTGCCCGCTCGCAGTAGAAGGCGCGCAAGGGTGATGTTGCTGTAGCCAAAATGGTGTAAGGTTAGATGGGTGTGACTAAATACGGGGCAAGAGGAACTTTTGGTCTGTACGGAAATATTTTGGTTTTTTTGCAATTAACACCAGTGGGCTAAATTGACTAGAAATCTACTAAACACGTCAACCGTGGTAAAGGAAGTAATGAGAGGATTTTTTTCTAAATCAAAAATGGGTTTGCGTTTGACCTCAGACTCAACGGATGTTTAGTGATGACCAACGAGGTTGAGGGTGGTACATGCTTACCCAGAAAAAGCATGTTTATGTCTTATAGTAGAATTTTTTGACTGACTTTATGATGAAAATGATGAACTCCATGGGAAGAAAAGGTAGAATGTATTTTTTAGACACATTTCAACTTGTCAATATATTTTGTTTATGTTTAGCCAAGAATCGTCCACTGTTGCCTGTTGGACATAATAGACTCTCCATGCCGCTCGCATTCAGCGGATTCCTGCGACCTTCATCAGTTAGGTGATTCACTGAAACAATTCACTTTTCAATGCATCGTATTATAAAACAACAAGTCAAGTTATCCTGTTGGAGCAGAATATTTGCCATTTTAGTGCGTGTATTTTTAATTTAGCGGCACCTAACTCTTTACGTGCCTACGAGTGCGGAGCGTAAATTTAGTTTACTTATTATAATTCGCCTTAGAATTAAAATGCAAGTTCTTTAATGTGGTTGCTCTACCTTGTTGTGCTTACCAAAACTGCCTTTCTGTACGCGGTCGCCACTTAAGATCTCTTTGACCCCACCCTATCGGTCATCCGTTTGACGTGCAAAATGTGTGAATTTAACGTGTGTACATACCGATAATATGGTATACCTACCAAGAGTTAAATATTATTTAAATCACCTACTACTTCCTACCTTTGAAAAATATTTTGTAGATTTCTAAAATTGTGCTATAGTTCCTCTTTCCCCTTCAACATCTTTTAACCTTACATCTCGCTCTAAAATATTGTTGTGTTTTTATCATGGACCATGGGTTTTCGAAGATTGACGTATATTTACATGTGTGTGACTTTGGTCTTTGTCCTTTTGTGTTCGGTTGAGGCAATCCTGGAAATCATCAGAATATTTGTTTGTGATATATTCATTTTTCACTTTCAACTATTATTTTATCAATGAATAACATACCTACAGGGCCCTATTTCGCGAAAGGTACTAGTCTAGTAATACCCGTCCATGGACTAATAATTTGTACAAGTTTACAATTGTGGGTTTCAACAAGCTACAATTGTAAGTTACTAGTTACTTCTTTGTAAAATTGTAAATACTAGGATTACTAGTGTACGTTTCTCGAATCTACAAATATACGGCTTTACTAGTTAGTAGTAACTAGTTAATATGTACAAGTCTTGGTAAATCACGTTTCATTACTTTTTTTATTCAAAGAATCAGTCGAGTGAGAGTCGAGCACACATTATTTATTAGTGCCTATCCAATGTAGGTCGACTTGAATTACAATGTTTGGCAAAGCTTGGCTTCTTTCGGTCACTCTGGCCAATCTGGGTCCTATTGAAGTCGCCAGTTCTTCAAGTTTTAAGCTTGTAAGCCGAAATCTTTGATTGAATTCGAAAGAAGTCGTCAGGCCCCTAAACTGATTTCTTGGAAGAAATACTCGACGCCGACGGATAATAACGATTTCTTCATCGATGCTGTCGGAATCAGTCCACATTGCTTTAAAAACTTCACAATACACTTAAAATCGACAAGACACAACAATTTTCACAATAAAATCGATATTTTTGACAAGAGTAAATTCAACTTGTAATTTTTACAAAGCTTCCGACCTTGGTAGGTTTAGGCTTGTAATTAACAAGTGTATTTATTATTTTTAACTTTCGTGAAACAAAAAGCAGTTTACCATGGTGAAATTAGCCCGTATTTACTAGTTGGCGACTAGTAACTGGTAGATTAATATTGTAATTTGTGAAACGTAATCTTACAAGCTAGTGAAAAATAATAGTCCATAGAATAGTAATACTAGTCTGATAGCTTTTGAGAAACAGGATTCCACAAGTCTAATAAGAGGTAATAGTGAAACAGGATTTACTAGAACTTGTAATGGTAACACTGGTGTGGTAACAAGTAAATCCGTAGACTTGTAGATTCGTGAAATAGGGCCCAGGGTGGAAAGTCTATATGGGTCAATAAGGAGCGCTATTGGAACGCTTTCTACCACACAAAAATAACCTTTTCAGGTTAGACCAATCAAATTTACCACGGTTATTAGAAAATATATAGTCAGCAAGTAAGTAAAAAACGTCAGTTGCATGGAAACACTTCCCTTTGGTTCCTGTGGGTTTTTCAGACGTTTTCTCGTTGACTGTACACTTTTTCAAACATCTTTATAGTTATATTGACTTGGAAACATAGTGTTGGTCTCATAAGGTCGTTTTACCGTGTGGCGGCAGATGTATTAGTGAATAGCTGCCCTTACTGACTGACCCATTCTAAGTTTCCGCCCTGTAGGTACAATATGAAAAACACGTATGGGACTGACGTTCGCAGTATTTGCATCTTGATGTTTATGTCAATAAGTACCTACATGTTTACCATACTCTATATTATTTTGGCTTGTTATATTGCTGACTTCGCTAGGTATACTAACTTCTATTATTGCCAGTAGTCGAAATATCGTTTATATTCGTTTTTCCACGATTGTCTTAGCCGATAATTGCTTTTAGCTTGTTCAATTGCACGGTTAAATGGATACGCATACGTAGCTAATCCACTGAACAATGGATGTTATCAAGTTTAATTGTGCATGTGTGGGTTAACTTTTATTTAAACATTACACAATGCACTCGGAATTGCTGACAGTTGTTGAACATCCTTTAGGTGCAGTGGTCGGTCGACGAGGACGTTATAACTATAACCCTGGCTTCGTGTTATGACCTCTTGAACCATCCAAGTTACAGCCAGTTAAACGGTTACTTAGCCATACACAACTGACTGACATCAAGTCCGCTCCTTGAAGGGTCGGTATGCAGGCTGCAAAACATGGTATCGGCCAGGAGTGCTAGGCACCAATCAACACGCAGCATTGATGCCGATTCTGTGTTTTGTTGCATGTATAATTGCATACTGATCCATTGGGGAGAGGACTATCTTATACCAGTCTGTATATTAATTTCAGTCTCATAAGACGAAAAACCGCGTAAATTTGCGTATGATTAGTTAGGCATTTTAGTCTTAGTAATGAAAACAATTGAAAACTTTTTGCTTTGGACTTGGATGGTTTAACTATTCACGATACGGTTTCGGGCATAGCAATAGTCACGCAAGGAGCATTCGGTGCATGTCTAACTATTTAGTATAGAAAGGGAGATGATTGGAATTTCTTACTGTGTCAAAATTGTCTTGTCTATGGAACTATGTGGTGTGATTAAGTTGAGTGTATAGCAAGTGTCAGATTACTCAGATGAGCAAACGTAATTTTTAAGGATCCTGCACACATTAGTTTGGAACTGGATCCGTATTATAGTCGCCTTTATCGCGGTGGATAAATGTGGATAGATCCGGGCTTCTCGCTCTTAAATACTTGTCAGATAATGACGGATGTTTTATCGTCTATCCACATGGAAACACAACCTAAAAAGGCCCGCAGCCGTCAACTTTGGCACACAGCCGAAGCGACTCAATATCTCCGGTGCCTAGCATCATTGTCACCAGCGAGCAGCTAGCCATGACCTTGCCACTATCAGTGAAAGATTAGCAAGTACAAAATAAATACTTCGGAAAATATGAAGCACGACACGCCTTGCTAAGCTAAACGACCAGGCAAGCCACTGGTATGCCGAGTGAATCGCTTCTTTGCTAATATTTGTTAGCGCGATAAGAAGTCTCCACCCAAAGAAGCAGTTGAATCATGACTATGTGGTGTATTTTTTTTCGTAAGGAAGTCTCCTGCTGCTGCTGATGCTGACTCAAATGGTGCCTCGCCAGTTACAAAGCATTACTTACCGATAAGCCAAAGCCCTGGACAGGCCTTGTGGATATATTTTAAATCCTTTGATTTTATTTAACCACGTAGGTACTACAATAAATAAATAAAAAATGATTTATTGTATCAAAAAAAAACATTAACACAGTTTAAAAGTGAACACTCTTAAGTTAGGGATATAAATTGTTCAGTGACAACAGGCTCAGGACTCAGCATATGCTGCGAGATGAGTCAGCTGCGCAGCGCTGGTTTCAGAACCAATTGGTCATCATCACTGACTGCCTTTTTAAGCGTTATATCACTAAAAAACCGCTTCTAATGTCTATGTAATGGTTGCCATAAAGATGGTAAACCGAGCGACGACAATCGATGAGCTGAGTGACTGGCTTAACCAGGAACTGCTTGCTAGTCACCACCCTGAATCGATCCGAAGACAAGTCGTAACAGCTGATTCATGTATTGCTTCATGAAGTTGTAGAAAAACAAAAGAGTCGAGGTACATTAATGCTGATCCAGTATCGAGCTGACGTGTGAACAACCTTGATCATACTGCAAAGTTGCATAGATAAAGTATTACTTCCGCTACCTTGATTTTTTAAATTAATCTCTCCTCTCTCCTTGTCTTGCTAAATATAGACACATTTTGAGTAGTGTCAGTAGATGTGCTTAAAATTGGCTTACAACTAGATCTTAAGCTGTAAATGTATTGATAAAACAGAAAATGCCAACGTTTTCCGGACGTTTTTCCGTAAGTTTTTACTGTATTCATATTTATTCCTCTTTAACGTTAAAATAATATAAAGACACCGTTATTTATCTGTTATTAATTACCTACTTATATAATCACGTTAGGACTCATCTATGCCGGCGTCACCAGTAAACCTGACACTTCGTAAAACGATCGTTATGGTATTGTCAACGTAAGTAGAGGATCATTCTGGTACCTTGTCGCTGAAACTTGTTTAACGATTTCGCATGGTAGGTCAAACCGTACTTTAAAGCGATAAAGTACAAAAGTAATCACTAACTTATACCTAAACAAATAAAAACTCATAACATAACGGTGCATAAAAATACTAAGAATTATTATTATATCTTGCGATTTTCGAAGGTTTCTCTTTTGTATACGATGCAAAATGATTTTGCGATGCCTTTGCTTTTGATATGTAACACTATATCAATTCATTATAGTGTAAGGATGTTTTTTTATTGTTATTGACGCCAACTACTTTGACCTGAGGATCGAATGTAATTTTTTGCTGAGACGCATCTTAGTCGTGTTGTTTCGAAATTATTTAATACTTTAAGAATTTTTGTTTGGTTGTGTTAAAAATACGTTTTTGCAGAATTCTGGAGTAACTAACAAAAGTCATCGATTAATTTGCCAATTATTTAATAACAAATAACTATTCAAAACGTAAATAATATCGTTGAACGTTATAAATGCTTCCGATTCCCTAACGTCTTTTAATTCGAAAATAATGGTGTTAGATTCGATAGAGGGAAAGTATTAGTAGTATATTGTTATCACATTCAAGTGACGTGATGTCTTTTGAGAAGGCAGCATTAATGAAGTAGGCAAAGTTCTCATTAAACACTAAAAGTACTTGTCATACAATGTTTTTTGAGTCCTAACTATGCATTTTTTTGTAGGATGCCTGTTCCGTCTTCTATAGCCAAAACAAGACATATTTTGAATAGAGAACATCTCTAAGATTGGAAGATCATTAACCAACATTCTGGTATCCAGGTGCCCAGCCCCTGCATCCTGCTGGTGGTGGGTTTCTACTTCCTCGTGGTCTTCATGACGCAGCTGGTGGAGGATGAGATGCCCACGCCGTTGAGAGAAACTGAGATCAGTGTGGAGGTAAGTCTGAAGCCAACAAGTTTTTTTTTGGCTAGGAGAAGGCAAACGAGCACATCACGCTACTTGATGTTTTAGAATCTGAAACCCACAGACGTTTGCATTCTGAAGACTTAATCTCAAGACTGCGATCCTATAACTGTCCCCTATTAGAAAAAAAAGCAATAGCGTTAAATGAATTGTACTACCAGCCCATTGGAATCTTGACCCACCATAGAACTGTGTCACAGAGACGTTATGATTCAAGCCGTAAGACTTCTCGAACAAATTGTTTTATAATGTCACTGTGACACCGTTCTATGGTGGGTCAGGGTTCCATTAGGCTGATGGTACGTTTTTAGGGTTCCGTGCCTGAAGGGAGCCCAACGGACCCTATTAATATGCCTACGCTGTCCGTCCGTCGGTCCTTACTTTATACAGCTGTATCTTTTGAACCGTAATAGATAGTAAGTGAGCTTTTGTATCAAAATGGGTATTATGGCGGATTTATTAGGAAATGAAAAGGAAATAAGACATTAAAATTATAAAGGGGGTCCATACAGGAAACGTTTTCCCGTTTTTTTTTTAATCGTACAAACAGCCACACACTTAACTGCCCATTAAAGACAGAAGTGAGAAAATGTAGAAAGAGATAAATATAGATTTTACATAAGAATTTCATGTGCACGACAGAGACAGTTTCTCTCTGTTTATCTTCATTGGTCACTCAGCTGTGTGGGCGATTATAACAACGCTAAAAATTACGAGCGTCTAATTTGGTGTGATCATTTATAGAACAAACCCTGAAGTAGAAGAAATACGGAAACCTCGGCGCGCGAGTCCGATTTGCACTTGACCGGTTTTTAACCTTTACTGATTATAACATTCTGTATAAACTTACTTCGTTTGTTTAGGACTCTCGGACGTTTAGCGAAGAATCAGCTCTAAAGTATCTCCACACCATCATGGGGACGGGGCCGCGGGTGGCCGGCACGGAGTACCACCTGAACCAGACTGTGGTGCTGAAGAACCTCCTGGATAATATAGCCCGCGACTCTCGGTTACCGATCACGACCGACTGGCAAATAGCCTCCGGTAAGTGCTTTGGTGCGGTTTGGAGCCTTGGGGGAGGCCTACGTCCAGCAGTGGACGTCTTGATGATGATGATGAAGTGCTTTGGGCTGCCGTCGTACCAAAGAACGCTGCTAACTGCATAATAGAATAACCATCATAAATTTAGTACGATAATCAATAGAGTATAGAATGCTTTGACTAAGGTCAAGCGAGGCATATTTCTCTATATACACCGTGTTTTTTTTGACTTACGATAACTTCGGCATATTACTAGGTACATCCATAGAAACTAAGTGGTAGATTCGTTTTTTTGCAATATAAAAAAAACGAATCTACCACTTAGTTTCTATGGATGTACCTAGTAATATGCCGAAGTTATCGTAAATCAAAAAAAACACGGTGTATATAGTTGTCTAGTACCCACAGTACAAGCTTAGAGCTTAGTTTAAGACTAGGTCAATGTGTGTGAGAACTTGTTTTTTTAATTAATGGTGGTCCCCCATGGTTTTCCGCAGTGATTTCGCCAATGTCAAGTGAGTAGAGTAAATCAGTACCTAAATGTAAAAGCCGGGCAGCTTTCAATCGGCCATCTTCCCCCGTCGAAGGTTACGGGGACTGCGGCTTTGGGCTATTTACCCCCTAACTCACATACCTGATGGTGATAGTTGACAAGTGATAAACGATGTATAGTCAGCGTCAAGAGTAGATATGAATAATTTATATTATTATAACAATAAATATTTGGGGAAATTGTCACACCAATTGACCTAGTCCGAAATTAAGGTATAGGATGGTACTACTTGTATGTACCTTACTATGAGTAAAGACAACGATAATGTTGCTTATATAGAGAAATAAGTTTGTTTGTAAACAAATTATCTGTAATTCTTATGGTGAAATAAATATATTAATGAGATCATTTCTAGCAATTAAACTACTACAATTAAAAGTTACGACTAAGGGAATAAAGGCTTGTAGTGCTGTTAGGCGATGGGCTTGCAACCTGTCACTAATACGCTGGTAAACATGTTAGCCTATTTGTGCAAAATGTGGTTACAGAATTATCACCAAGTTTTTAAAGTTGTAGGTAATTCTGTAGCTCTGCCTATCCCACTCTGGGATTACAGGCGTGAAGGTATGGGTCATTCTACTTTTCGATACCTAAAATAGAAATGATAATTTAAAATCCATTATAAAAATTCGTAGGTATCTTGAGATAATTTCACAGCAGTCCCACATTAATTTTCAACCAGATCTCACGTTATATTGTAAATTTACCCACTATTTTTGTCATTTTTGTATATAAAACACGAATTTGCTGCTCAAATTACCACTTCGTTACCAGTCTCAGCGTCCCTTTACGAATAACGACCACTGCGTTACTATTATTGCCTTTTTTTACACAGCCCAACCCAATTTAGAAATAAAAAATATTCAAGTATGTCGATCAGAATCCGAATATTGTGTGCATTTTTAAGATTATCTAGTTTTGTTGAAAATTATGACTCCGAATTTACGTTCACGTTAAGGGACGTTTTATTAGGCATCGAAAAGTAGAATGGCCCGTGTATGTATGTATGTAAATTAAAATAAAACTAAGCTACTCAAATATTAAAGATGTAAATGATAATCACCACTATAAAAAGAACACCCCCTCTAGCAGGTCCGCTCGCGGCATGGTCCCTTTGACACTGGCTGCATTACCTCTCTGGATAGCTGGCCCAATCCTTTGGGAGAGGTAAGCACCAGCTCTAGTGTCTGAGCCTTGATGACTGGGCCTTAATAAAGCTTTTCAGATCGGCTGACCAATTAGTTATTAGTTAATAACGATGAATATTTGCGGCGCTTGACGGTTTGAAATAAATACTTAATTATACTCGCTTTCATCACACAAATATTTACCCATACCGGAAATTGCACCCAGGACCCCTAGCTTCCTAGGCAGGGTCAGTACCAACACGACCAACGCGTCGTTAAAAACATTGTTTTTGTTTCCAGGTGATTACAGGCTGGTACTGACCGCGTCCATGTTGAATATTTACACGAACGTGTCTAACATCGTCGCGCTGGTGGAGGGAGAGAGCGGCGTGCTGCCGAATGGGGACCTTGGGACTACGCTGCTTCTCAATTGCCATTATGATTCCGTGCCGTTTGCGCCGGGTAAGTTTAGTTTTGATTATAATATAAATAGCTGGGTGATCCTACTATCCTATCCTACTATAATATAATAAATGGGAAAATTGGTGTGTGTGTTCCTCCTTCACGATTCAACGGCTGGACGGATAAAAAAAAAGATAGAAGATGTTTATTCAGTAAGTAAGCCGCACGGGCACTTTTACACGTCAAAAATCTACCAGCGCTTCGCAAGAGACCACTGCTGAGAAGAAACGCCATTTAAATATTGCTAATGATATTATACAATAATAAACTTAACCTAGCATTATATAAAACAATGAATCTCACATAAAACCAAAAATTCATATATCCATGCGTAGTTGAGCAGGAAAATGTGTTAAAACTCAGAATTGTCACAAAACTAATAAGCAACAGTAATACAAAAAAATTAAAGTATACAAGTTATACTTACCTGTGACGGTACGGATTATGCTTTATTTCACCCTGGAAAAATTAAAAGTTCTTGATGGAATAACGATAACCAGCGGACTAAATCGCGGGCAGAAGCTAGTCTTAAATAAGTAAAATGTGGAAGAAGCGAAAGAAATTTGTCAAGATCGTAACAAGTGGAAAGAAGTGGTCTCTGCCTACCCCTCTGGGAAATTCTGGGTAAGTAAATTGTCTTGAATAACTAGTAACTAAGCTAGTCAACGTCACAGATAACAGAATACAAGTACAAATACCCAATCTCATACAGCAAAAGCGTGCCGTCCTAAGGTAGACAATTCGGTAGGCAATTTTAGTCCCGTAGTTACACCAGTAGATGCCGTATCTGAGCCACCACTGGATGCTGGCAGCCTACCTAATAGTTTTAGTAACGTATCACCAGATGGCATTGACTTCAAGAATGAGACGTCAAGAAAATTGTTGACTTAAAATTAATATGTAATGGCTATAATCCTACCGGTGACATTGTGTTAGCTTTTATTAATTAATAGGAACATCTGCCCTGATTAATGATGTCCAGGACAAATAGGAATGTTTTAATGACATGTTTGGGAAGTTTTTTGCTGACAATAAATAAAAGCAATAGGTAGAAATAACTGGTTTATTAGGTTTAAAGAATTAATTTTCTCATAAGAATTTTACAATTCACTTACAATGAGAATTAAGAATAAGTTAAAAATAGTTTGGTGAGCGTATATAAGCGTGCGTATTTACATAAAAAGGAAATATCGCCTTCAACTTCAACTTTATCCGAATCCAACGAAACAAAGTTATACACTCGGCCTCAAAAAAATCGCACCTTTTGGTATGTTGACTTCAAGCAGCTATAAACCCTATTTAATCTAAGATAAGGTATGAGTGTGGGGCCTCATTTTAAAGGTTATTGAATCCTTTAATTAATAAAAATGTGATAATGATTACTTAGCTTAAAAAAAATCGTTTTTCATGAAAAGAGGAAAAACATTTATTCACGCCAAAATTACACAATCTAAAAACATAACAAAATTAAAAAATACAGTAAAACAAATTCTTAAAACTAAACTTAAAACCTAGGGTTACCTCCCCTAGCCCTAATTACAGCCTCCATGCGATCCTTCGTTGACCTCACCAACGTCACGATGCGTTCTTGAGAAATGTCACTCCACTCCTCGACGACGGCGTCCCGAAGCTGTTCAAGGGTGGCAGGGGCAGTATCACGAGACTGCACCCGGCGTTTCAGATCATCCCAAATGTGCTCTATGGGGTTCAGGTCAGGACTTCTCGCTGGCCACTGCATCACGGGGATCCCAACCTGATCCAGATAGTCCCGAACAATCAACGCCGTATGAGAGCGGGCGTTGTCGTGCATGAATGTGAATTCAGGCCCGACAAAACCAGCATACGGGACCGCGTGGTCCTCCAGGATCTCTGTGATGTACCTATGAGCAGTCAGGGACCCCTGGCCACGTCCACCTCCAGTGAGGGAGGCGCACACAAGGTCGGTTTTGCCCGATTTTAAAGCTTATTAACTGTGCTTTCAAATGATACTAATATTGGTAGGGTACAATAAATAAGTTAAGAGCTTTATTCGCTTGAAGTCAAAATTTCAAAAGGTGCGATTTTTTTGACGCCGCGTGTAGTTTAAATGTTTGTACACAAACTGTCAGCGCGTTTTGATACTTCAATGGTTAAAGATAGCACATTGTTCGTTCCGTGTTTGTACTAACATTTTAATACACCGAAACCGCCAAAACAGTATTTTGTAATATTCATTTATATTCGCCAAGACATTATTTTCTCAATTGTTTTTTTGTTTTTAATATAAAAGAAGTATTTTGAGTATTGATTTTACGCATCAAACAAGAATTTGTAAAAACGAAACGCGTGGGGTCTGTGAGTGCATAGTAGCACAGTATATAAATAAACCAGTAAAGAAGCTACGAAAAAATGCTCGAAACGACGCACTCACACAGACGCACGCCTCTACGAGACCGCTAAGAGGATTTGGCGGTGCTGTCAGTCGCGTGTGTCGCGTCGAGACGAATGGGCTCCTTCGCATTTTACGTTCGTTCTTGAGAAAGATGCCACAAAAGTATTGCGTGGTATATACGGTTGTTTGAATTCGGCTTCTTCAAACCCGGAACTTTCATTTTTTAAACTCTCTGCTGGTGTTGAAAGGTAAGAATAAATAAAATATTTTTAAATAAAATGCTTTTTATAATACGATGACGTGTTGCAAAAGTAAAAATATAAAAATCGTTTAATTTCCCAGCTTCTTCTTCTTTCGTGTCGGCAAGAACTCGGGCTAAATCTTACTTGCCCAGAAAGCGGCTACCGTGGTAGCCCTCTGGTTACTGACAAGTAAGTCCTCACGCGAGCAGGCGGTCGGGCACGCGGGACAGTTAGTGAGGTGTAGCATGGTCTGCAGGGGTTCTCCACATTCACAGCTAGCGTCTGCGCTACTTGAGTACCCCCACCGGCACAGGTTATCTTTGCTTCGGCCAACCTGGGTCCTCAGCCTAGTTAGACTTCTCCAGGTGGGCCAAGGTTCCTTATAGCCTGGAGGCAGATTTTCGTTGGGGGGGTACAGTGAATGTGGATACTCGCTTGCCCAAAGCCTGCACCTCACGTCAGTAGGGTTTTCGTCGGTAGGCTGCGTAGATCGCAGGAAGCTTTTGCGGCTTCGCAAACGACCTGCGGTGGGGGAGAGCCCGTAGAGTGGGTATCTCGGGTCACTTTCCCAGCGAAAATTCGAGAACTCGGGAGATTTTAGTCGAAATAAAACAACTCTATTTTACACTAATTACTTTAATTTACAAACTATTAAATTATTAAACGATATAAAATAATAAACATCTCTGCAATATTTGAACATTGAGTGTTTTTTTTGAAATATTTTTCTCGACCGTGGATAGGTCCTTCTTTGAGTGTCTACCTTTGGTGTTGTCGTCTTAAAAATATTGTTTTAATTTGTTACTTTGGTTCGAAATGTAGAAATTCGGGAAACGGGGTCGCTAAATCGTGATATCGGGAGGGAAGAGCCGAAATCGGTAGATCTCCCGACGAATCGGGAACTTTTGCAACACGTCTGACATTTTGTTTATTAGGTTATGAAATATGTCAAATAAGCATACTTCCTCTCGAATTTAGAAAAAGAAGAAACCGCCGCCATGTTACACTTTGTGTTGTTCTACCTATTCCTTCCAAAATCGAAATCTGGGGATCTGTGTGGTCTCTGACAGTGATTTCGTTGGCAGCATGAGAAAAAGTAGCCGCCATCTTGAACTCTTTAGTTAATCAACCGATTGCTTCCAAAATCGATATCTGGGGATGTGTATGGTCTCCAACAACTAATCTGTTGGCGGAATGAGAAAAAGTAGCCGCCATCTTGATTTTTTTTATTATTCGACAGGCTGCTTCCAAAATCGATATCTGGAGATCTGTGTGGTCCTAACTCTCGAAATCGATACTTGAATTAGCCTGTCGAATAATAAAAAAGTTCAAGATGGCGGCTACGTTTTCTCATTCTGCCAACAAATTCGTTGTCGGAGACCACGCACATCCCCAGATATCGATTTTGGAAGCAATCGGTTGAATAAATAAAAATAAAAAATGGCCTCTACTTTTTCTCAATCTGTCAACAGATAAGTTGTCGGAGACCATACACATCCCCATATATCGATTTTGGAAGCAATCGGTTGAATAACTAAAAAGTTCAAGATGGCGGCTACTTTTTCTCAATCTGCAACGGATTTGTTGTCGCAGATCACACGTATCGATTTTGCACTAACTAGCTGAGATACAATAAACAAGATTTTTTTTCAATTTTACAAAATGTCAGTGGACAACCCTTACGCTCAATTGGAGCGTAGGTATTTATCTTGAAAAGTAGGCCTAGTTTCTTTACTGGTTTATTTATATACTGTGATAGTAGTTTCGCGATCCGTGATGGCACCATCTAGTGACAGTACCTAATAAGGCGTAGCAAGCTTGAAAACTTATAAGATTTTTATGAGTTAGATGGAGTTAATATAAAATTTATTGCATTTATTAAACTTGTAAAATATACCCTACTTTATGTAGAGAAGGATGTTTTTGATGTAATTAAGGTACGTTGAATTTATTAAGGTGCAAAAATCATTCAATCTTCACGATTACTGATTCAAATGTTTCGCTCGATACCTGTGGCGCCATCTATGAGTTAATTAAAGTAATAATTATACGTTGTTCGAGTTGGGAGGCCATGTCAACGTTATGACAACTCTTATTTACTTGACAGTAATGGTGGCACAGTTAAAAACAATACGATGTCTCCATGATCAATTACAATAGCTAAAGCTGGGTTTTCACTGCTAGCGAGGCAGGCCCACTACGGACTCCGTTTAGCATACAACGGTGCCTTCGAAAGGGTTTGCTCGCGGTGGAAACACTTGAAGCCACCGATGTATGCTAATAACGAATCTGATGACTAATGACAGAGAAGTTGTGGTCTCATCGAGTTTGGACTCGAGGGGAGTTCTTAACTAGATGGGGTTACATTTGTATGGGTTTTTTTTTGGATAAAGAAGCATTTGGCAATCGTTTAAATGTCTTGATGGAAGTTGGCTAAGAATATTGTGCGAAGTGATAAATTTACTAAAGTAAAATATACATAAATACATTAAATCACGCCTGTTTCACAGAGGGGTAGGTAGAGACCACTTCTTTCCACTTGCTACGATCTTGACAAATTACTTCTGCTTTTAGTAAAATATACTAAATAAATATATACTAAAGATTGAGTTGCCATAAATACAGTTGCTAACGTTTGTTTGGGAAGTGATATTTGACAAAAAATATTTCCCCCAAACAGCCATCTATGAGGGAGTCCCTCATAGATGACTATGCCGAAAAAGTACAGTCAAAAAATCACTTCAATCGCTCATGGGCGGATTACGAGAAAGCTGGTAGACCGACATACCGTTTGAGATTACCACTAATGTGTGATAAACGAATTAAATCACTATCAAACGCGTTTATATCGTGACAGATTCGTCAGGATTATTTTTATCAGCACGCAAAGTAGACACGTCTCGTTTTGGTAGCTCGTAAGGTTCCATCCAGTGCTACCTTGTAATTGTACACATGCATTGGATGCAAATGTCCTGCATTACGCTCTTAATACGTTTATAAAAATAAATAAAATAAAATAAATAAAAATAAATAGGCCCCATACAAAAAAAATCGTGACTGTTTGTGTTTTCTAATAAACTAAAGCAATTTCACGAATTGTTTTACGAATCATAAACAGTCTATTATACATAGCAAGTCGATTAACGTCGTGTCGCTTTCAAGATTAGTTTTGATTTGTTTTAATACACACTAAAAAGTAAATTCTGTGGCTCTATTGAAAAAGGATATTAGTCGATTTAGCTCTTTATAAGAAAGGGTAAACGTCACGTACAGAGTATACTAGACTTAAACCTTTTTTCAGCTAAACCTCGTGACACTTGTATCCTTTTTCACTATCACAGAATTACTGTAATAGCCATTACAGTAATGAAAGTATATTTTAATTCAAGTAACTCTTGTTTATACAAATTACGAAACGAAATGAACAATTGAGTTGTTTTGTTGAGATAGCCAGTGGAATTACTAACATAGAGGCATTCCATCCTAGTCCTCAGGGTGTGCAACACATTTGTAGTTTTGAGAATTCAAATGTATGGGTCTCATATCCACTTACAATCAGGTGGCATGTGTGCCTTCTTACTATAGATAAAACATGTTTATCCAATAACTCAGTATCAGAAGCTAAACTAAACTGAAGTGGCTGTGGGCGGGGCACATCGCTCGCAGGACTGATGGCCGATGGGGTCAGAAGGTTCTTGAGTGGCTTCCGCGAACCGGGAGACGAGCTGTAGGTAGGCCTCCAATAAGATGGAGTGACGACCTTGTGAAGATCGCGGGAACGCGGTGGATGCGAAAAGCACAAGACCGGTCTGAGTGGAAAGCCTTGGGGGAGGCCTATGTCCAGCAGTGGACGTCTTTCGGCTGACATGATGATCCAATAACTGTGTTTTCCACAGGAGCGTCGGACAATGTGGTGTTCTGCGCCGTCATGGCGGAGACGCTGAAACGGCTCTCCAGGAGAACGCAGAAGTTTAAGCACAACATCTTGTTTCTGTTCAACGGCGCCGAGGAAAACCCTTTGCAGGTATTTCTATTTTTACTAGCCTTTATCGAACTTGTTGTGTAAGTTTTTGAACCGGATCTTACTAGTTAATTTTGAACATGGCTGCGTTATCGCGTGGCAAAGTTTCGATAAGGCATCCGTCACCTCACCTTCTGACATGTAAATAAGTAAGACAGTGACGGATGCATTATCCACATTTGACACACGACATAGACGCAGCCATACTAGGCCCACTGGTTCCGTCATTGATATAACATTGATATATCAATAACATTTTTTTAAGTACCAACACGTCTTCGTGAGTAGCTTGTGTTCGCCAAACTCCATAATTCCGCGTAGCAATATTCCCGGTCGCGTTTTTCCCCATTCGTAACTTTACTCGTTCAGGTTTTTCCCCGTTTATAATTTTATCTAGTCGCGTGAGTGCAAATTTCGACAATCAATTTTATGCTGCCGCGAAGCTCTCATTTCTAGGTGCTTTAGCCCTTCGGGTCTTCTGCAAAATGAACATTACATAAATTTACTTACCTGTATTTAAAAACATTACGAAAATTAATAATTCATTGGGGTAAATACAAGTTTTTAGAGTTGTTGGTAATTTTATAGCTCTGCCTACCCCACTCTGGGAATGAAGGCGTCAAGGTATGGGTGTGTAGTGGAAAATATGTGACGGTAAAATCTGGGGACTATGTTGAAATAGATCGATACACTCTTGATTAATTATTATGTGAAAAGGCCACGCTCAGAAAGAGTTCGTGACGATTTTTCATTTATTGGTTTGAAAAAGGAACTTTATAATCTGTTTGTTCGGTAATTAATTGAAACATGTGTATTTTTCAGGGAAGCCCCGCCTTCCTTCAGCACCCTTGGGCCAAAAATATCACGGCCGTGATCAACCTCGACGCCGCGGGCATGAACGGGAAGGCCAACCTCTTCCAGGTAAGGATCCTAACAGGGATCTGTTCTACTTGGTAAAAAACCATATTACTTTTGACATGTTATCGTATTGTTTTTCTAACTCTGCCATTACTGTCAAGTAAATAAGGGCTAACGTAACGTTGACAATATTATACTCCATTTCCTTTAACGACCTAGTATAGGCTTCTCTCACTCGCACATTGTCATATAAATTCAAGAAAAACATACTTACACCACGTTTACGGGCGCCACTGTCACGCTTATTTATTATCTAGGTAAAATAAATGAACCTTCTTTTTTCACACGATTTGTTTTATTTACTACTATAGGTAATAACCTATTATTAGTGTACTAGTACTATAAAATTTGTTGTACTTTTTATCCATTATTATTAGGTATAAGTATTTATTAATTTTAAATACAATGTTACAGTGGGCCGCATAAAACGATAATCTTAGGACGCGTTCTCAATGGTATTTGAAAATAGAAAATTAAGCCGGATGCATGCGAATATCATAATATATCATATCGACGGTGATACTGCAAACCGCGTAACTAATAAATTTATGATAGAGCAAAATAAACCTTACGGTCTTATTCAAAAGGTGCATTTTGCTTCTTATTTAAAATGACACTTACGCCGTCTTGCAGTTTCACCGACGATATCACTTTATTCCTCTGCATAAACTAT
Source organism: Acleris emargana (assembly GCA_927399475.2). NCBI lineage: Eukaryota > Metazoa > Arthropoda > Insecta > Lepidoptera > Tortricidae > Acleris > Acleris emargana. Next base: position 7,650,982 of record OV656858.1, read on the forward strand.
TACAACTATTGTAAAACGTTAACTCAAAGTTAAACAGCAATGCAAAATAAACTCTACCCCATTGCATTACACTCGTTTCTTGATTCATGTCATTGTTTGTATATGATTTTCTGCTGTATAGATAAAACAAATAATTGGATGTAAGAATTTCTATATTTGAATTAAGAGGCCACCTATGCTAAAGTCTGTCGTGTTCCGCGATCTGGATCTCAATACCCATAACGCCTTTGTATCTCTTCTTTGGATATATTAAACTTGATCATATCTGCTTGAGACTGGCAAACGTGAAAACACGATTAGAAATAAAATCCTCGATGGTTTTAATTTTTAAACATGACTCCTTTTTTGCATGTTTTTAGTTGAATCTTCGAAACCCTGTAATCTTTAGCGATGATTTTTGATTTAATAGTTGAGTATATGTAACTTCTCAATACTGGCAAACCATTTTTTAGATAACCGTTGTGGTTTTACAGTAAACAGCAATTAATTGGATTATCGGTGCCATAAAAGGCGCGCGCGAACTATGTCCATCTCACATCCTTCGCGCGGAAGTACATAAAGCCATCCCTTTTCATTCTTGTGGAGGCGTGGCACACCGGAGGCCTCTTAACAGCTTATTGTCATTGGTGAAAGCCGCATCAAAATCCGTTTCGTGGTTTAGACAGTAAGATAGACACACAGTCACCGGATTTGTTTTTTTTTCTATGTAAAAAAGATAACCACGTCTAATATTTATGTTTAGGTGACTGATGCCCGATTACTACAAGCCTACGCGTCCTCCACCAACCGTCCTAGCGCGCAATCCATGGGAGAGTTCCTGTTTTCCTCAGGAATTGTACCCTCTGACACGGACTTTAGGATATGGCGGGACTTCGGAGAGATCTATGGTAAGCTCGACAAACCATAGAAAAAGTACATGTTAATTACAACACAACATACAAAAACTCACGCCTTCGTTCCCAGAGTGGGGTAGACAGAGCTAAAGAATTACCAACAACTCTAAAAACTTGTTGATAATTCTGTAACCACATTTTGCACAATTAGACTAAGATGTTTCCCAGTGTATTAGTGACAGGTTGCAAGCCCATCGCCTAACAGGACTGCAAGCCTAAAGGCTTTGAATTTCCTTAGTCGCCTCTTACGACATCCACGGGAAGATATGGAGTGGCACTACTCTAACCCGGCAACCACACGGGGAAAACATGTTAACACGTTCATGGACGCGGATGCTATAGCAGTCGTGTATCATACCGGCTATAGCATAGGCGTCATAAATACGGGGGTCAAATTAAAATGGTTTTTTATTACTGTCCGTGAACGTGTTAATTAATAGAAATAATTAAAAATAAGGACAGTCCATATTTTATAGATTGACTGTCATTTGGGTTAAACGGAAAATTGACAACTCGAAATTTACGTTAATCGAAAAAAAAAAAAAAAAAACGTATAAAATGTGTATCTAAATCATAAATATATCTAATGGTGAATACGTCCTAGTGAAATATAACCTATCATAAAAACGGCACTTGGAAGATGCATACATTTTGATCTTAATCTGGATTTATTAATTCATAATAGACTACATTCACTTCTTTGTGTTTATTTAATTTTGCACCTAATTTATAATAAAGATTCCATTCGAGCTTAATTAATTAAAATTATGACATAATTTCTTTGATAAGATAACTATTTCTTTTGATTCAACTTCGGAATGTTCATTTCAAGTGGACAATTTTTCTTTTAACCTAAATGACAGTATTTACTGTCATTTAGGTTAAAAGAAAAACTCTCTCTCCGTGGACTGTATAAATTAACTACCCAAAATGATTCTTCCCCAATATTTGTATTCCCATTCGCGTTTTCCCCCATTTTATTTATTTCCAGTTATTCTTTTCCTTCTGATTCATTAATAATTTAACCACATTTATTACATTGTAGATTTTTCCCAGTGGCATGTTTCAAATATAAATTCCACAGAGTCGACGACACTCCTTTCTGAGTGCTGCTGCAAAACTAACATAACCTTCACACACGCACGCACACGCGTCCAGTAAAACTAACAAATAGGGAAATCTACGAATGGGCTTAAAAATATTGGGGGAAAATACTTTCGGGTGGATTTCTACACGCTCCCTACCACTAAGTTATGGTCCCATTGCCCCCCAGGCGTAGACATAGCGTTCGTGAAGTGGGGCAACGTGTACCACACGCGCAACGACAACCCCGACCACCTGCAGGCCGGCGTCATGCAGTGCGCCGGCGACATGTTCCTCAGCCTTGTCTCCATCGTGGCGGACATGCCCGAACTTGCCTACAAGGTATGTACCTAGAAGTTTGCTCCCACGGACAGCCACCGGTTACAGGACTATTCAAGAAGGATGGGAAAATTGATAATAGGCTCTTTGAATCAACTAATATGGATTGGTAAATTAGGGTCTCCCCAGACCTATCGACGCCGAATCGGCTTGAGCCGGTAAGAAAAAGTTTTCCGCTCGCAACGCCGAATCGAGCCGAGCCGAGCCGAGCGACGTCGTTTTCGCTCTTATTGCATGGACATAAAACTTTTTCTTACCGGCTCAAGCCGATTCGGAGTCGATAGGTCTGGGGAGACCCTTAGGCTATTGATGAAACTACGGCGTCTGCCTGGCCAATGATAATTACTTTAGTTGAAATGTCAGTGATTCGCCAACTCAATGGAATGGGCCTCCCGAAATAGCCGCATATACATAGCAAGCAGCAGAGAGGCGACAGTACCATTGGGGCTAATCGTGGAGAGGTGCTTTTGGACTTTAAACGACCTTAAGGTCCCACTTACGCAACACTTCCGCCCTTCGAGCATATAGCTCTTGTGACTCCACTCTGACCGGCCAATTAAGGCAAGAGGTGAGGGTCTGTTGCTCGTACGGTGAGAAACAGGACCTATGCTCGGGAGCCCTCAGGTCCGTGGTGTCGCCACTCACCAACAGTGTGCCACAAGCTGCCTTGCGGCCTTTTGTTATTATTATTAATTAACACTGACTATACTTACCTTGTAAGGATCGCGGGAACGCGGTGGATGCGAAAAGCACAAGACCGGTCTGAGTGGAGAGCCTTGGGGGAGGCCTATGTCCAGCAGTGGACATCTTTCGGCTGACATGATGATGATGATGATACTTACCTATAACACTGTTTGGCAGGCGGACCCCGGCACGGCAGTGTACTACGACTTCCTGAACGTGTTCTTGGTGTCGTACTCTCTGACGGCCTCGTTCGTCGTCGACGCGCTCATCGCCGTCGTCGGTCTGCTGAGCGTGTGGTACTACGTGTGGATCGTCGGGATGCGTGAGTATGACGTCTTGAAAATATGGCACCGACTAGTCGAACTCGCGCACTGAGAGTTCCGTGCTTGCGCAGTATTTAATATTATATTCCGACTTTGAATTCGATTTCGAGTGGAATCAGCGCGAGCCCAACTCCGGGTCCATCCGGGTTGGTACCACCATCTTATCCATTAACCTATCGCCAAGCAGCAGTGTTCGCATTGTTGTGTTCCGGTTTGGGGATAAGACAGCCGGTGAAATGACTAGCATAAAGGCATTCCATCTTAGTCCTCAGGGTTAGAATGTCTATGGGTCACAGTTTCCACTTACCATCAGGTGGCCTGTGTGCTCGTTTGCCTTCCCATGCCATAAAAAGAAAAAAAGTTATAAAACAATCAATAATATCAATAAATGATAGGGTACCGTGTCTGAAGTATGGCGGTTACAATGTGTGTTGAACTGAAGACGAGCGGCTTGCAGGTCGCTCCACGGTGATGGGGTTGCTGCTGGCCGGGGGGGGGCGGCTGCTGGCCATGGCGGCGGGCGTCGTGCTCACGCTGGTGTGCATCTTCATCATGATCGGAACCACCACGCAGCTCAGGTAACTCCATTTATGTACGTACTAGCTTTCGCCAGTGACTCCGTCCGCGTAGAAGTCGTTTATCGCTGCTTCCTCGGGAACTATCCAATTTTCCGGGATAAAAACTCCTCTCCTATTCCAGGACCTAATCAATATGTGTGCCTAGTTTCATCTCGATCGGATGGACAAACATACACACTTTCACTTTCACATTTATAATATTAGTATGGATGGACGGCACACATAGAAAATCCAATGTAACTGTCCTGTTTTATTTCAGATACCTGTCTCACCAATGGTTAGTGGCTCCCTTGTTCTGGATGCCGTTCGTCATTGGCAAGGTCACTGCATCGCAACTCTATGACGCGTGGACCTCTGGAAAGGTTAGTGCCTATAGTGGAAAATATGTACCAAGACGTTTAGCCAAGTTGATACAGGGTGTTCCAGAGCATGATGTAAATAGTAAGAAATAAGAAAGCTCCTTGTATACCGGTTCAGGACTTAGCTTTAAGTATTGGAAAATTAATAGTACATTACTGCAGACACCGGAAAATTGGCTGTTGCGGGACGGGACGAGTATACGTTACGATTTGATACACTTTCAAGTACGCTGTTAACGCTGTTTGATAAGGTACCCCTTTAGTCTTCGGCAATTAAAAAGTAAAATATATATGGAAGAATTTTGATTGTACGAGTGTTTGTCTACTTGGGGTTAGTTATACTAGTCCAAACATGTATAAAAAAAGTAAAATACCGGGTACGTACCTAAAGAAATGTCATACATTTTCGCGGCAGCTGCCATTGGTAAATAATATCTTCTTTTTTTAATTTTGCCTAGGCCTGGAACTCGGAACTTCGCGGGCTGATTTTACAACAGTAAGATTAACATTTCCGAGCATGTAGGAGAAAAACTCAAGTCCTAATATCTCGAAAAGTAATGAAAAAATCGCGTGGATTGACGCCTTTTCCTTTAACTACGTCCAATTGATGTTGACAATCCACTATATCCTGCAAACAAACACCGATTGACCACAGCATCTGCTCAAACAATTTAGACAATAGTTCAGGCTATTGCATTTTGAACAATTTTAAAATTATATATTGATATACATGAAAACATCTCAGTAGAAAAAAAACAATTACTTCGGTCATATGCAGGGATCGGAAATTCGGATCGATATTTACCTAAAGTTGGCAAAATCCCGGAAAAAGAAAGGCAAACATGGCGTCGGCTTCTTAAAAATATTATTTTAATAATATAAGTTCCGGGATTCTGGGATTCTACAAAATATTAATATAATAATTACTTTACATGTAAGATAAAACATTCATTTTTTCTCCTATAACTCGTTAGGTTACAGGTAAATTAAATAAAATTTGGTAAATCTATACATGTAAAATAACTTCAAGCAGTTAATATAAATAATTTATCATATGGCTAGTGCGCTCTGACTAAAATAAACTTAATTTTCAGTCTGGTCTAAACCGCTCGCTGCGCGCGCTCCAAGCCTCAGCCGCTACGCGCGTCATCCTGTCCGTGGTGGTTATAATAATGACGTGTATCCCCGCGTTCTCCACCATCCGCTACGTCGTCTCCGTTCCGCTTCTGCTCATGTCGGCTACCGGGGCGCTCTCGCTCGCGCTTGTGCGCTATGCGAGAATACCTGGTAAGTGTGGTGTTGCCATTTTGGAAATATATCCGAGCATAGAAGAAATATATTATTATTGCATGCTATTACGTAATTTAACGTTTTTGTTTGTATCACATCTTACAAGTTAGTTTTGAAAGTTCCCGTTAACAGCTAAAATTTAGCATGCATTTGGCAATGCAAAATGGTATCCAAGAGCTGATCTGATGATAGATTTGGAAGTTGGAAGGTGATCAGGATTTGTTAGTTTCATTAGCAGATATTTACTGTGCAAAACAAGTCTAACAAAAAGCAAGCTTTACAAACTTAACTGCTGTTTGGGTGACGACGTCAATTACATATTGGGCAGTTAGTTATCATGTCAAGGGAACAAAGAACTGTACATACATACATACAGGTCAAAAACATATCTTGAAGGCGATGTCCTTTGGCAGTCATGTAAAAATAGGACAGTCAGCAAAAAGTTTTTTACAGCATGGCAGCAGCTAATAGCGGAGCTGCTCCTGTCCCTCCCGGCGACCATGTTCGTGTTCACGCTGGTCCTGCGCGTGGACGCGCTCATGCTGCCCGTCATGGGCCGCAGCATGTCCAACACGCCCGACCTCACCGTGGGGCTGCTCAACGTGGGGCTCGCCGTGCTGCTCACTAGCATAGTCGTGAGTTATCTGTAATGATCGCAGCGTGCCAGCTACTAGCGAGCTGCTACTGTCCCTCCCGGCGACCATGTTCGTGTTCACGCTGGTCCTGCGCGTGGACGCGCTCATGCTGCCCGTCATGGGCCGCAGCATGTCCAACACGCCCGAACTCACCGTGGGGCTGCTCAACGGGGGGTCGCCGTGCTGCTCACTAGCATAGTCGTGAGTTATCTGTAATAATCGCAGAGTGCCAGCTACTAGCGAGCTGCTCCTGTCCCTCCCAGTGACCATGAACCTCACTAGCAAGTGAAGTGAAGTCGTGAGTTATATTATCTATAATGATCGCAGATGTCACCCCCGGCGACCATGTCAACAGCATTGTCGTAAGTTATGTATCGTAGCAGCGTGAAGCAGCTGATAGCGAATTCATATAGCCCATGTATGTTATATACCTGAACTAGGGTAATTTCAATATTTCCACGTGGCAGCAACAACATCATAGTAAAAATAGAAAAGTAGGTCCAATCCGGCTCTTTAAAAGTTTCTGTTACCTATTGCCGTTCAGGCGCCAGGGTTGCGCACATGCGCTTAGTACGCATGCAATCAAACGCGGCGACGGCGAGGCCCTGACTGCTCGGTCCGTCTTGTTGTTTTTTTTTGTGGCGCGTACGTTCGAGGCACGAACACATGCAAGCCGTGCTATATAATTTACCTTTGTTTAAAGATTTATCGGTCCCTTGTCTGTTTATACTGTGATAACATTAAGCATCAGATTTCAACTCTTCAAACAAGATTATCACTTACCAGAAACTGACATGCATGTGGTGATTGTAATAAATCAGCACCTAGCGCAAATGCGGAGGCATCTGTGCATAGGAGCTTTTAGTTTCTTCGGGTTAAAAATTGCCTTAATCACACGTGTAACCTACTATTTATCGCGAAACAATCACGTCAGTTTTTTTAATAAAAAGGGGATAAAGTTTTGTTTGGATAATGTTTTGTTAAGTTCTAAAAAATTTACAGTCAAGGGCACTAATAGTACTGTACCAATAAAGTTGATGTATTTCAAGGGTACTTAATCATATGTTTTGCCATTATTTTGCATCTCCTAAATTGAAATTTCATAATAATATAAAGATCTACGGAATTATTTACTTACTACAACCGGTACTGATACGGTGGCTTATCTTTTTATATACACGGTAAATTGTCCAAAAATAGATCTCTGGTGTCATAATAAATTGAACCAGAAGTGGATAGTGAATTTCGGCATCCCTCTCACAGCCCGGCTAGCTCAGTCGGTAGAGCATGAGACTCTTAATCTCAGGGTCGTGGGTTCGAGCCCCACGTTGGGCGGAACATCTTTTTGTGTCGCGTGTTTTTCGTAAATTACGTGTACCTACACCTTTTTTTTTTAAGTGTTTTTTTTGGTTTATTTCGGTAATTATGTAAATTAATTATATTGCTCAATTTTTTACGTTAAATATTTTGTTTGGCAATGTTTTCAATTTTGATCACTCATACAGGATGTTTGGTGAAAGAGTGCAAACAAATTTTAGGTTTTTTTTTTAACTCCATGTACTAACAATTTTTGAGAAATCATTGTAATAAAAAAATACGTCATGAATTAAATTGATTTCTTAAAATATATATGGTACAAACTTACTATGAAAAACGGAATACCACAATCCTGTGTAACTAAAAGGTAAGTATTTTTTCGTGCAAACGCGTTTTAATTATATTTTTCAAGTATAAATACCCTTCATCCCTCACCCTAAAGTTGTCGTTTTAATGTGGTTTTTATTTCATATTTATTTAAGTAAGTAAACTAAAACAATCGTTAGTGCCCATTTTCATTGCAAATATGATTTTAGACAATTATATCGACTTCCTTCATTTTATTAACATTAAAAAGTGTTAAGGCGGAAGCGAAGTCTGCAAAAATACGTCATTTATTTGTCCATACAAATAAGAAACACCCTAGTATATAGTTGAGAGTTGACCGAGTCTCCCCCGCAGTCGGGCGCGGAGCTGCTGTTCTCGCGGCGCTGGCTCTGGGCGCCGGCGGCGGCGCTGGGCGCGGCCGTGCTGGCGCTCATGCTCGTCCCGCTCGCGCCCTTCGACGCTCGGGCCACGGCGCTGCAGCGGCACTACTGGTTTGTGAGTACATCCTGTATAAGCATTTGTATTTAGAGGTATGTCGAGCGAGAGAGGAAATGTCGGTAGGGACGTCGTAAGGTCGCCCTTTCGCACATACAGCGGTCAGATCCGTGATGTACTGATCAAGGGTCAAATCGAAGCATCCGAAACCGACGTACGTGCATGACGAGGTTGATTTAACTAATCGAGGTAGTATTATTTATTAAATAAATCAATACTTAATTAAATAAATACTATAAAAGATATAAAAAGGCACTTTTCACCTCTTTTTGGATGCCGGTTTACTTAATTCTATGTTATCGCTTAGCCATTCTTTGTGATTGAAAAAAAAAGCGGGCAGATAGGTTTAAAAACTTCGCTGACTTGTAATGATTCTAATAATGAAAGATACCACAGAAAAACTTATAAAATAAAACATTAAATTAATGTTTTTTCGTGACATGGACACAAGGAAAAAAAATAAAAATAAAAATAAAAATTATCAATACCTCTGAAACTAGTAAATCGCTGAACATACATAGGAATTCAATCGATAGCTTTTTAGCTGCTTTAATAACTCTCGGCGGGTCGACGTCGGTTTCTGGGACACCCTGTATAACAGCTCATTATTTGTCAGCACACAGAAATAATCACGTACACGGACGACCCCCCCACGCGGGTGGCGGGCGTGCACGTGACCAAGCAGGAGCGCTACACCACCGAGCGCGTGCTCGCCGCGCTCGCCGCCTCCGGCCTCAACTACACCGTCAAGCGGGACTTCTCCGCCGAGTGCGACACGCAAGTGTACTGCAACCTGCCGCTGCATCGGACCAGATTCACGCAGTCCTTGTATGTACACTTAATACACTAGTGGTGGTGGTGAATTGTTGTTGCAGTTGGTTTTGTAGCTGTTGTTGTAGGTCCAAATCACATCAAAATCATCAAATACATTTCTTTCGTAACATTTAGACGGCCAAGAAAGTAGCCACGAAACGTTTACCCTTGAATCATCGACTCTTTCAGAGATTGTTTTACTTTGATGAATTTAGTTACATCGACAGGAATTTATACGCGCAGGAGTTGTAATTTTTTGGTGATCACAGGTCTAACCTTTTTTTTTTGACCCGTGGAAATACCTATGCAATCCCACTCTGATGCGGGCTCGGACTAAAACCCCCGGGGCGTTGCACTAATCGGTTTAGAAGGGGGCTACGGGACCGCTTTAGCTCCAAAACATAGCCCCCCAATGGTGGATGCCCTTTGGGCTGGGCTTCCGGCGGGGACTTTTGATTGACCCCTCGTCTACTCTGCTGAGGGAACCCTGGAATACAGCAGGGGCCTTCCAGCTCAGGACCTTCTACTGCAGGTGGTAGACCTCCGATCTATGACGGCATGCAGTTGTCATAAGCCAACCCAGTCGCCTGCGGTGCATTGGCAGCGCTTCGGGGCCAACCTCAAGCTACCGCTCCGCTGCTCCCTCCAGCTTCATTAACACGTCGCTGAAGGTCGCCACCGCCTCACACACCTGCTCGCCGCCAACCATGGCTTGCGCCAAGGCAGGCAGCGAGAGGTCCCCACCTACGTCACAGGTCTTACCTAACCTACGTAATCCATTAATAAGATAACCTATAAACAATAAGGCCTCAGCAGAAATTAGCTATCGATGAAATTAAATTAAATAGGTGTCGGTGATTCAAATCCTCATTTAGATATTTTCCTTCCGATACTGATCACATTATAACCATACATCGTTATCGCGGGAGCAAAAACGATTTGACAGTAGTCAAAGATTATGACAAATAGGCAATAACAGAAGTGACACTCGTATCGAGAAACGTTTATACCTACGAGTTCAAAATGTATCATATTATATTATTTCAAATGTCTTACCTCCGTATTTGACTTGATTAGTAGTACATATTTAAAGAGATTAGATACGCAATCCTAACCTCAACCTCTTCAGTCACTTTTCCTGCTACTTTAGACATTTGTCATTCTTGATTGATTTGATATGTACAAAAAGATACAAAAATATATTATCTAAATTAAATATGAAATATATTTAAAGAAATTAAACTAGTTCTGGACAAAAATATTTGACTTTTATATTATTTTATTAAAGCTGACACGTTGACTTATAAAAGCGTTTACAAATTGTAAGACAAGTGTAATTGACTGTTTCCAGCGAAAATTTCGTGCAAGATATGAAGAACTTCTTAGGGGCTTAGAGTGTATAGGCAGAATATTCCGTTTATACTGAACCGACCATCCGTTATATCTGTTCTTTAATAGATTTGTTTTTGCTCCCGCGATAACGATGTATGATTATAACCAGTGATCGGAATAGGCAGAGCTAATATACCTACCTAAAGTTCGCCAAAGGACATAATATAGAGTGGTTACCACCGGATATAATAATCATAAAGTTTTGAATTCCGGATTTAAATTATTATGCAAAATAAAATTATAGAGAAAAAAGATTAAATTTTTACATATGCTCCTGTAAAGGGTGAAATAATTTAGAACAGTTGCTAAAACAACAACATTTTGACAACAAAGTAACATAAAATATCGTGTACAGTAAGAAAATGTACGTATTTAGTACCAGAAAAATACCGGAAATCCGGGTTTCAATAAAAATAATTATTCTTTTACCCGTTTGTAACCACTCTATATTATGTCCGTTTGCGAACTTTAGGCAAATTAGCTCTGCCTATTCCGATCACTGATTATAACATAGATTAGAATTAGATTGGCTAAAGAGCTTTGTAAGTTGAGGACTGTACAGACACCAGAAAAAAATATAGAATTTAAAATTAACATTGCGTTTCAAAATATTTGACACTCTTGTGCTCAGTAATAGAGACTTGTTGACAACGCGTTAGCCTCCGTTAGGTTCTGGTTTCGATCCTGCGTATTTATGTTATGGTATAGGCAAATATTTGTGTGATGAACGCGAGTATTTATTTCTCTTTATGAGTATGTATATCGCTATTTAGTACCCACATTGCAAGCCTAGAGCTTAGTTTGGGGCTAGGTCAATTTGTATGGAATTGTCCACTGCTATTTATTTATATATAATATAATTACTATTGGTCCTGTATAGCCTGGCATGCATTTTTTAGCCCTAAACCTGCGCAAAATCGTCGTTATAATGCATTCAGTAAGCACGTTTGCATGTACAGACATAAGAAGACAAAGAAAGGAGCAATCAAGTAGCATGGTAGTATTGAGCGCATGATTACTTAGTACTCGTAATTAGCAAAATTTTGTTAATTTAATTTGATTAACACGAGGTTTGGTTGAACACTTTATTTACTTCATTTAATTGTCGTCTTTACCTGCATTGCCCTTGTTTTTTTTTCATGGCGGCTGTTTCATTATTATCATTTATTTTTATATAACATCATACTTAGCCTCGAATTCAAAGTGGTTAAAGTTAGTAGTTGGTAGGTATCACTACGTATGCTTAGGCAGGTATTCGTGCAGAATGTTCAAACTGATTTTAGATTCGATTAAAGCCGACCGTCCACTACACTTAGAATATAGAATAGAATTAAAATTAAATTAAATTAATGCTCTTTTGCTTTCCTATGCCATAAAAAAAAAAAATCGTTGAAAAATTAGCAAAAAAAAGGGTATTTGACAGGTCAATGATAGGGATACCAACATGTCTCGAAAGTTAAGTGGCTGACAATATCGAGAAAATCAGCTCCAACCGCTCCAATTTTGTATATTTTTTAGTGTTTACCTTAAAAAAGTCGATGAAATAATACAATCGATGAAGCTACTCAGTTCGATCTTTATATTCATACCAGCTTTCGCCCGCGATTCCGTATGCGGAGATGTCGATTTTCGATGCTCCCTCAGGAAATGTCTAATTTTCCGGAATAAAAACTATCCTATATCCCATTCCAAGACCTAATAAGTTTCATCTCGATCCGTTTATTGGTTGAAGCGTGAAAGACGGACAAACATACACACTTTCACATTTGTAATATTAGTTTGGATACCTTAGCTGCAAAACCCATTGCAAGTCATATCATGCCCGTAGCTTGTACAAAGCATGCCATGTAATCGCACTTCATTGTCTTTGCAAGTAGTTTGGTTGTGGCCTCAGTGTATTTCGTGTAATACTAGTTGTAGTCCCATTAGAACTATATGAGTATCCTTTTTCTTTTTTTCTGGGCCTCTGTTCAACTCGGTAAAACCATATTGTCTTTGACCTGTTATGGTATTGTATTTAACTCGGCCGGCAATATTGAAAAGTCAATAAAAGCTATCAAAGCGTTCACAATACAGAAACCTGCCAAAAACAAGAAGGTTTTACCGCGATTCGTGATGAAACTCAGCCCTGTTGTGTAATTTATTTTTCTGCCGCGTTTAATTTATATTTAGTCGGTTTTTGAAGATGCTCATTTAATTCTAAACCAGTATGAATAATAAAATTATGGTTTTTTCAATCGATGAATTCGCGCCCCAATACTCTTTTCTCTTAAGCACTTCTTGTGGTTGACTGGTAGAGTGCTTTTATTCATAAAGCTTGCCATTTGTAATTGCATAAATAATAAAATTATATTTTATAAGTCATGAGTACAATCACAGAAACAATATTTTTTCAGTCTTTTTCCATAGCAGTGTGACAGTGTGTGAGTAAGCATGTCTATTTATCTTAAATACTAATATTTTTTGGACTTAATGCTTTTTTTAATTGTATTCGCGTTGTTCTGTTATTGTAATTGAATACATTCAGTATTAAATTTTACTTTCAGGTATGCCACCGCTGCTCGCGCGCGTGCTCGTGTTTGCCTTCCCAAAAATGTGTTGTATTGAATAATGAGTCTTATTTCCAGCTCGGAGGGCTTGTTCATCAACATGCCCGGCCCGGCGCCGTTCGCGACGCCTCCGACTCTGCAGCTCACCAATAAAGTGTGCTCGGGGACCAACTGCACCTTGTACTTTGCTATGAATGGTATGTAATGCGTGATTATGATTAAAAATATAATCGATCAACGAAATCCATAACTACAAATACCTTATGGACTATCATCATGTCAGCCGAAAGACGTCCACCGCTGGACATAGGCCTCCCCCAAGGCTCTTCACTCAGACCGGTCTTGTGCTTTTCGCATCCACCGCGTTCCCGCAATCCTTACAAGGTCGACACTCCATCTTGTTGGAGGCCTACCTACAGCTCGTCTTCCGGTCCGCGACTATCATACATAACAATATAAAACTTAACTAACACCGAAGTAACCAAAACCAAAGGGTGCCATATGGGATCCTATTACTAAGCTTTCATTATCTGTCTATTTGTCCTCACGGTCGGTGCGCGTTCAACTCGCACTTGACTGGGTATTTTAACCGATAAAAAAGGAGGTTCTATGTTGGACTTTTTTGTCACGCTATAATAAAGGGTCCAGAGAAGAAAAGTTTCACGTATTTTTATTTTTGTTGTATCGAAAAACGGTTAAAATTGTTAAATTTGTAATGATTTATACAGCGTGTTTGGCAGATGGATGGACATACGTTTACATATAGGGGATAGGTGGGGCCACCTGCTACGCGGTCCACTAAACAAAAAACATCTAGGCCCATTTTTTTTTTTTTAATTTTTTTTTTTTGTTTTTTTTTTGATATATTCCGATTTTAAGATTTAAAACCTCAATAACTTTATCTTGGTTAATACTAGAATATTACAAATTTAATATTAGGTGCACAATATAGCTAAAAAAAAAATTACGAGCCCTCAAACCACAAAAGGAGGTAAAAATTAATCTAAACAGCCAACTTTGCATTGCATTTAAAAAAAATATCTAAAAACGATTGACTACTTCTAATTATTCAAAAACATCTTCGATCGGTATACAAAAATCCATTTTTTTTAAATAGCTAATGTTATTAACTTAATAATGCAGGACGGTTTAAAAACCCTGTTCCTCGAAATGGTTTTCGAATTAGAGTAATTGTAAAATATGAGCAATCCCAATTGGGCAGGTCCCGCGCATAACTCGCTGACGTTCTGGCCGCGCGCCAACGACTCGCTGCTGGCGTGGTCGCTGACGACGCCCATCGCCGAGTCGTTCCGGCTGGCCGCGCGGCCCGTGTACGCCGTGGTCGAGTCCACCGCCACCTACCAGGCCGTGTTCGGGGCCGTCGAGTTCTGGCTCACCTTCCATGTAAGTTACGAGTCTCCTGCGCGGTTTAGGTGACAAACGGTATAAGTCTAGTATACTCTGTACATGACGTTTACCTTTTCATATTAAGAGCTAAATTTACTTGCACCTATTCGTTTTCACAGATTTTAGGTTAGTAGTAGAATTACATAACTTGTAGCCTACATCTCAAAATGTCAGATTCACAAAATAACTGCATCGCTCTTTTCGTTTTATGTTTATTAGCAAATTCGACAGTGCTCCGCACGGCGGGGCTTCTATCTTTGGGCAAGATCCCTTTGGGCAGTTGAAGTTACCTTACGAACCTAGCCTACCTAGTAAATATTTAAACGAAGTGGTCATTTTGCAACTCGGACATTTTGAGATGTAGGCTACAAGCGATGAGCTCAATTTGAGAATCGGTAATTTTGCGATCTAGTCATTCGACTACAACCCCATCATCTTTAAATCAAAACTAATGTTATAAATGTGAAAGTAACTTGGGTTGTCTGTTTGCTACGCTTTCACGGCTAAACCGCCTAACTGATTTCGATGAAGGTTGATACGGATAGGATAGGTATAGGGTACTTTTTATTTCGGAAAATTAAACAGTTCTGAGGAAAAAGTGAGAAACGAGTTCTTATTTGTTTATTTACAAATACAGGGTTACTTGTAACTCGACGTATATCTGGTAGGTGGTGATAGAGGAGCTAAAATGCAATAAATTTAACCCACATATGTATGGTCGGAAATCAATAGCTCTTGAGATATTGATTTATTTAAGTATTTTGAAGAAATTCCCAGAATAATGCATTAAAAAAAAATTGAAAAAAAAACAGTTATTTAGCTTTTTTTTTTTTATTTCAATTACAAACTATTATTTAATTATACCAAGTATAAAAACCCCAAATGAAACAAGCAAACTTATTAAAATCAGCGGAAACGAAATTTTTATTTTTTTACCTTAGTGCTTATTACTAGTAAACTTATGCTCTAGTCCAAAAAAACAATGTGACATCAAGCGTACAAATTACTAGAAAAACATCTTCGGTTCATCAGCTTTCTGAAAAGGTATCATGATCCATATTAAAGTCACTATCTTTAATGTAAACGCATCTTAACTCATTGCTATTATCTAGTAAAATTATTAATATGGAGCACATAACAATTCTTAAGACCGTCCCGTCCCGTATCAATCAACAAAATAGTGCAGGTAAAGGGGTAGTTGCAATGAGTTAAGATGCGTTTACATTAAAGATAGTGACTTTAATATGGATCATGATACCTTTTCAGAAAGCTCATGAACCGAAGATGTTTTTCTAGTAATTTGTACGCTTGATGTCATATTGTTTTTTTGGACTAGAGCATAAGTTTACTAGTAATAAGCACTAAGGTAAAAAAATAAAAATTTCGTTTCCGCTGATTTTAATAAGTTTGCTTGTTTCATTTGGGGTTTTTATACTTGGTATAATTAAATAATAGTTTGTGATTTAAATTAAAAAAAAAAAAATGCTAAATAACTGTTTCATTTTTTTTATTTTTTTTAATGCATTATTCTGGGAATTTCTTCAAAATACTTAAATAAATCAATATCTCAAGAACTATTGATTTCCGACCATACATATGTGGGTTAAATTAATTGCATTTTAGCTCCTCTATCACCACCTACCAGATATACGTCGAGTTCCAAGTAACCCTGTATATCAGATAATAATGTAATAGAAATGTAGATATGAAACTACGAGTATGTTACTTGGCCTCAGCGACACCCAGGTCTATTTTGCGCAGGCAACCGTTGGTGCACTGAGTCAGGATTGACTTCTTATCTGCCTAGTACTTACTATTATATTGATTATCCTTTTGAACGAAACAAAGTCTCTTTTAATCTTCAACTGTGGCTGACGGTGGCGTCAGTGGCACGACTCAGCGGCGTTCTAAAGGTTAGCCTAACCCGTCTCCCGCCAGGTCCCCGTGGCGCAGCAGGCGGCCGCGATCGTGGACATGTCCCACCACGCGCACAAGAAGCAGCACCCGGAGGAGTTCACCCGGGAGTACCGCGAGCTGCTCGCCGCCATGCCGGACTACTTCAACATCGACAGCTCCATCACGATACGCAGCAACTACGCGTTCTAGCCACGTTCACTTTAAAAATACAAATTATTTTTTTGGATGTACATTTGGCATATTAAAAAAACCAATTGGCAATATGTCCCAAAAAAACATTATGAACTGTCTGTGTTTTTACCCAAAAATGTAGACTTTAGTAACAAAACGGACAACAAGGATAATTTTTAAGGTTCTTTAGTTAAACTAGGAACGTTATAGTTATACCAAGTCGGTGTCAGCGAGCAAGAGTTGCTGTCGGCCTACACATCAACAGCTAGCACGATACGCAGAACTACGCGTTCTACGAACAACCTTACTAGGTACTTTAGAGGGATTTAACGCCGTATGCGTATTCAAAAACAAGAGATACGAGACAGATATCATCGGTGAAACTGCAAACCCGCGTAAGTGACATTTTAAATAAGGAGCAAAATGCACCTTATTAGTAACACATTAAGGTTTATTTTGCTCTATCATAAAATTGTTAGTTACGCGGTTTTGCAGTATCACCGACGATACGGTACCTGCACTTTTAAGCACAGTAAAACTTGTCAATATGTTCTCAAAAATGTATGTTTTGTTACCGAGAAATGTATTCGATTTTAGTAACAAAATGGACGACGAGAATAATTTTTCACACAGCTCATCTCAAATGGAATCCGTATCAGACATTAGTTGTCTGTTTTATTAACTTTATGATTGATATTTAATAAGGTGCCAAAGCGACGGATAGATTTTAATTCATTACCAAGCGTAGTTTCATGGCGATCACCTTGGTACTGTTGCATACTTTCATGATTTTAACTATTTAATGTTTTAGTTAAATTTAAAATAGTAAAGAGTAACAAAGTGTGACGTCTTATTTATTTCGTCTAGGTTTTTATGAGTTTTCTTTCGTAAAAATGTTTTTACGTAAAGTGTAATTATCAGAACAAAAAGGGAGCATGGTTCCCTACAGGGGAGGTCAAACAGGTTGATATGTACCTAACCTTTTTTGTATTATATCGTATTTAGAATTAAGGGAACATCTTAAAATTCCGAATATGTTTTTCCATTAATTCCATTCCATTAATTGAATTCCAGAATCAATGCATAATTTAATTGCTATGAGTACGTTAGTTTAGGTTTGATGTGTTTGAAGTGATATCAAAAAATAAGGTATCTTTCGAAACATCACATCGGAAATGTGAAAATTCGGTATTTTGATCGATGCGGAATTATGTAGTGAACCGAGAATGAAGATTGTGTATTTGTCTCGATTAAGTATATAGAAAAAAACGTTCATGTATGGTGTGGTGTGGCCATAAAGTCAAGAAACTGAACTGATTTGGTTTTATACTAGCTTAACTTATTTTTCGAAACAAATCCACCACCAGCACCAGGGTTGCCGTCAAAAACGATTTGACGTTCTTCTATTTTTGGCCAAGCTGTAATACATATAGTCTAGTATCAGTAATACATCTAGTATCATTATAGAAATATTGCTCATTATTTATTGCATTTTTTATTGTTAATAATTAATTTTGTAATAGTGTACTAAAGTATAAAAGGTTAATTACTCTATTGTAAGGATTCAAAGTTTTTAGTCCCAGAACGTTATTTTTATAGTTTTAAAACCTTACCTTGTAAGACCAGTAAAAATAAATAGATAATAATTTACTAAGCTATTTGTTTTTGTTATCAAAATCGGCACACGGCCGGTTCCCCTGTTGATCTTTCTCACTTCTCACATCTATCTAGGACTACGAGTATGTCAAGATATCTTTAGCTGTACATAGGTAATTAATTCAGCTTTGGACCGTAATAGGCCAGAAAAAAATCAAGGCGAAGTCTCGTGGAAGTACTAACATAAGCATAACACAACCGTCAACGGTTTTGTGCCACTGACGCCACGACGGCTACAGACGTCAAAAGTTAGTTGCAATTTGCATAGCAAAATAAGTGATATTTGGAATAGGCGTTTTGAAGGTTAAACGGAGGTTTCAACTCCCAGGTGAGCTTTGGTATATTTCTGGCTAGTCTTCAAACCAGCATAATGTTTCCCTTCCAGAGTGCCACCAAAATACCTTATTCTTCGTACATACATTGACGCAACCGTGTTTTTGACTGACGTGGTTCAAACACTATAATTATCGTGTGACTTGCGTCCCTATAAACATCTCTTAAATGACGAGGTTATGCGAGAGGTGCGAAAATTATTTAGTTACATTCTTTTCAGATTATTTTTTCCATGCCTAAGCAAAAAAGGGGTGAAGGGAGATTACCAATAAAACTTCAAAGATAACTTTCAACCGGTTTATTAAAACTTTGTTTTCAGTCTTAAAACTCAAAATGATGAACCTAAAATATTCAAGTTACAAAATCAGACAAAGATTCTGAACAGCTTTCACATTTTAAGATCATGACCTTATTCATGTTCATACAAAAAGGTGCCAACATGAAACAACCTTATACTTACGTTACACACAGGGTAAACTCGCCAGTAGTCAGCCAGAGACCAGTATGTCGACCTTATAATGGGTGCGAAGAGTGGGAAATATATATTTCGTACTCTTCCCACTCATACGAAGTATAGGCAGAGGCTGACTACAGGTTTCTGGCTGACTATTGGTGACTTTACCCTATGTTTAGGGTTCCAATATAAATAAATAACAATTAAAACACGATTTTAAAATGTTCCCTTTTATTTGAGATCTGTACAATCGCTTGGCAAGCGACAAGATTTAAAAATGACAACAAATGTAGAGTTAACATAATATTTATTCTTCGAACAAGTCATGGCTTGATATCGCAATTCAAGCAACTAGTCGTTAGAAATAACGAATGTACTAATTACGAACTAAAATGTATTTTCTAGTTTTTAACACATACGCGTAAAAATGTTTAATTCAAGTTAGCAACAGGATATTTCCATATTGAACTTAACTATTGTAGATAAAAGAACAAAGTTAAATAAGGGTACCAGTAAATATTCAAGTGAAATTCCTAGATGGAAGCTCAAATCCCTTTTAAGTATTTAAAATACAAAAAGAGCAAATAAACCATGAAACTAGTGCTCACATACATTTGAAGTGAAGCTTGTTTTTCAATAAAATATTTGCATTGTTAAGTAACTTAAGTATATCTTTATTTGCGTCAAAATACCATTTTGTAGTAAAAAAATAATTAAATAATCCGAAGGCATGCATCAACATACAAATATATGGGTCAATCAACTATTCTTTGTACATTTTAGTATGTCTTAATTATACAACACTGTGAAACCATAGCCCGGTATAAACTATTTTTTTAAATCAATACTATCATTGTCAGCACAAGGGAAAATAAGCTATCTAAATCAGAATAACATTTTTGCCAAAAATACTGGTAACTTAGGGGACAAATCACTATTTTCATACAAAACTGGGGACAACATGGTCCACTAAGTTACCAGTGAAACAAGATATTTTAATTGTTTAATAAATATATCTACCGGGTCATAGAATTCACTGTTTATCTGTGTAATAAAATCACGCAATATTTTAAAGAAAATCCATTTAGTTTTTCTTTATACTTAAAAACCTTACAAACTTGAAAAAAATTGTGTACAAAGAATAGTTGATTGACCCATATATTTTAATGAACTGTTTACCTTCTTTCTTTATTTAAGCATATTATTTATAACTAGAACTTTAGTAATTAATAATCCCTAACTTTCTGCAATCCTAATCTTTATAGCTAGGCTCAATCAAATAGTTATCAAACATTAAAACTTGAAATATCTTTAGAAAAACATTTATTGACACATCCTGCTTGGGTTACATGACTAAAACAGTCTTGGTTTCGGAATTAAACAGATTCGGTTGTTTTAAAAAATGGGTCTATATCGGAATCCCTAATAGTCATTTGTCCCAATTCATCGTTTGTCCTAAAGCCATTTCCGCCTGAAGTTTCAAACTTTTTAGTGTTGTTATAACACAACCCTAACCTAACCGCAGGTATTTTTGTAAAGCTTAAAAAGTTGTCTGACTCAGCTAAAAACCAGTTTAGGACAATCAATAATTTAGGACAACCGAACGTTAGGACAAACAATATTATGGATCGCGAATGACACCCGTTAAAAATAAATCTATTTGCTCAAATTAAGCTATTCGTATTATACATTTAAAATTCCGAAGTTTTATGCTCTTGTTGAATATAACCGAAGTCTTGTGTTGACACTTGTATAACCAATTTGGTGTTCCAGCGTCTTTATTTTAATACAAAAAAGAGTCAATAACGCCAAATTTTTTGCCGCCATATTATAACAAAATTATTCCCTTATACCAACAAAAATTGTATTGTCGATTACTGCAATGGTTTACAAGAGTTTTCTTCTTAAGATAGACATATTCAACATATTTCGTGTAACAAAAAGAGATTATGATTTGTTTAGTTTACATACAACATCTAAAGCATAACGTTTAACAACAACAATATTTTACGGAAGTAAACATACACATTAGATGTAATTTTATATAGATAAACTTAGCTAACAAAAAATCTATCTATATCTATAAGTTATTGCCGATATTGCTTGCTACAGCAAAGTTGAAGTTGATTGTGAATAAAACATGGCATTGTAATACCGATTCCTCCGTTGGAATTTCAGAATGAAATGCTCGTATGTTAACATTGGGTTGGCAGTCCTGTAAATACCACTGTTTTTTAACACAGCTCATACTTTCCTATTAAAGTCAGCGGAGTGCCGAAAAGTACCAAAAAAACTACATAAAAGTTTTATTTTATTTGACTGCAAAGATCGTTGACTAAAGTAGACATCAACCAATAAAAAGCTTAAAATCGCTTTTTTTATTTAGTTCTCTGATACCTTTGTTTACAATCATAAATTAGGAGAATAGTTAAGTGGAAATATTGTAAAGGTAATACAAATAATTATTAGAAATAATTTATCCTATTGTACTACCCAAGGTAAGGAGCATCAGTAGGTTTTGATCAAAAAGTTAGAGAAAAAAACGGTTTAATTACAGAAACAAAAAACAAGAACCATGCATAACTGTTTCACAACTGTTAGGTACTAGTTACACATTAGTTCTAACACATAATGCAATAAAATTAAAATATTTCTCACCAGTAATAATATATTATCAAATATTGGGATTAAACATATCTGAAGACTATTATTAGCGGCATATAAGCGTGTCAGATATTTTTTGCCGAATGATTAATATTATATACCCCACTTTGGGAATGAAGGCGTGAGTTTACGTATGTATGTATGTTTAATATATTGTTGCTGATAATTTATGTTCAGGCGAGCAATCTCCACATACACAAAGGTATAATACGATTAACAATACATTTTTAAGCCTAAAAGATACCCTTCCAATATTTTCAGCATTATTTAACAAAAATTGGAAGTGACAATATGTCCAACCAATCAGCTGATGACACCAAATCTAATTCAGAAAAACATATTTGTGAGCCATGGATATAGTTACATCGCAAATGATATACCTATCTAACCCCTAGGTGCGTTATAGGAAAAAAACCCACATCTAGTTTGGTTTTAAAAGAGTGAGTAAGAATAGAACTAGTGAAAAAAAAAGTACTTATAATAACATCAGTACACATGAGCTGTACTTACAATGAAATGCGACTTTAAAGTTCTCCATTCCTGACAATTTAAAGTATTGCACGCTCGGCCAAATAAGCGGCCTTTTAATTCTGTTACAACTTTCCATGAAATAAAAAAATAGTCTATTTTGGAAAAAGACACTGATCTTGTAGACTTGTTTAAAACGAGCAAAATAACTCAAACCTTAGTGGCAGACTCAGCGTTGACACTAGAAAAATAGTCCCACTGGATAGTAGCCATAAGAATTGATCTTGAGTGGCAGACCGCATATTTGACCGATTGTAGTTGGTTACATAATTTAATTCCTCCTTAAAGTTTAATATTACAGGCATCATACGTGGGTAGGACATGACAGGTCGCGTTCATTCGATTCTAAAAATACGCAGATAATTGTGTCTAATTTGAACGCGTCCATTAAAAAACTAAACCAAACTTTCTACTTAATATTTATTAGTTATCTCAACGCAGGGTGACGGTGAGCCTGCTGGCAGCGACCATTTTGTTGTTGAACTTCTTGCGGAAGACGTCGGCCGCCAGGGTCGTCTTGAAGGTGATTTTAGCGCTGCGGTCTTCCTTGTCCAAACTTAAACTCTGGAACATGTAATCCGATATTTCGTAGTATCTCTTATACGCTATGAACTAACTTAATTACTAGACTTAATTGACTAGAATACAATTATGAATTATGGAAATTAAGAAAAATGTTAAGTAACTTAATATTGTGTACATAATTTGAGACAAATCTACTTATGTTATCTATGATTTAATAGCAGGTCGGTTAGTAAAAAATTGTGATTTGACTTATATGAATATGACACATTAACAAGTTATTTCTAGCAAAGTACACCCATACTATAATTAATTACACAGCATTGTCGACAAATTATAAAGATAAAGATAAAATATGTTTATTCAGTAAGTAGGCCGCACGGGCACTTTTACACGTCAAAAATCCACCGTCTATATTACTTAATATAATAATCGAGTGTTAAGCACTTAACACTTTTCCTAATTCCAAAAATACAATCCCTGAAAGTTTCATACAAAAGGGATTAACGTCACAATCAAATTTAAAAATAATCAAAACTGTTCATAAATATAAATATAATAATTGTCAAAAACTTAAACAGTTTTTTTGACATTTTACTTTGACTAGAGGTTCGACACCATGTAAGTTTGACCTTGGCATTAAATGCCCGATGACCGGTACTTATATAATACTGACACATTTATTTCACATTTACCATGTAACTTGTGACATAGAGATGTGTTTTTAACAGGTACCTGTGACAAACATGCGTATAGAGGTATTAAGCTACCCTCCTCTTAACTTTAAAAACCATCAAGTTTTTCTTTTTGCAAAAAACATTATGTTTTTGCTAGACGACGTGTAAACATGTTGTAATGATATCGGTGGTCATTCATACGCCACAATGAGATCAATAAGTAATTTTCGTTGCTTCCTCACCAAATCACATTATACCGACCAAACATTAAATTTACACATGCAAATATACTTAAATATATCTTACTATATAATTTCCATCATTGCTTAGCAAAACATGGTGCTCCAAAAATATATTAAACAGGTTCTCAATTACAATAAAATTGTATTCGTTCCTTCATTCGACCAACATGGCTACAAACATGTGACGGTTTTTTTCAATGCGCCAATCCATGGGCAAGGTAGAGCATGCCGAATGAACTGAAAATTTGCAAATAGACCATTGGCAGGCTGAAGATGAGCGAAAAATACTTTCACCACATAATATTAAAGCTATTACTCAGCCTTCGCTGTCCGTCTGCCTGTCTGTCAGAGGGCTGTATATTACAGACAGTTGAAATATTTAGTGTGTATTCTATTGCTGACATAATTTTTTTTTAAATAATTTCTTGTTTTTATTTAATTCTTTTCTCTTTCTGAGGCCAAAATACCCCAAACCAAAAACGAGTCCGACTCGCACTTGGCCGTTTTTTCTACACTAAATTAAAAAAAAACTGTGCGACTCTGTAACTAATAAATTATAAACATTATAACTTATGAAATCGATTCTACCAACGCTTCGGAGGAAACCGTTAGAGGATGATATCCTTTACGTTTATGTAAAAAAAAAGCCTTACATATTTTATAGCACCATGTCTGCTCAGATATTTGAGAGGTACACACAATATTCAGTGTTTGGAATCATTTCGCAGTAACATCTTATATTAACTTAAGTAAAACAATGTATTAAATATAACAGTGTACAGAGTACCACTAACGCATATCGGCAATCTTCAGTTACGTTTTGAAAGAATAATAAAAGAACTTGCTGCCAAGGAAACTATAGCAAGTTTCACCATCATCATCATGCCAGCAGAAAGGCGTCCACTGCTGGACATAGGCCTCCCCCAAGGCTCTCCACTCAGACCGGTCTTGTGCTTTTCGCATCCACCGCAATCCTTACAAGGTCGTCACTCCATCTTGTACAACAAGATGGAGATAGCAACTTTATAGTTTTTTATTTCTGGCAGTTCACGTTTGAAGTGTAGAAAACTACCAAGCTAGTGAATCTTATTGGTATATTACAGTATATTATATACCCACTAGCTTGAACTCGTTAGGTATTGATAAGGAGATGATGGTTTTGCAAAAAAATACAGCCACCATTCAAAAATGTATTTTTTAGTCTTATTTTTTTGCAACACGTCACACTCTGCAAGGTTAAATAAATGATGGGGCGTATAACATTATTTGAAAGGTGCTTTTGATACAGTTAATGCAACTGAACGAAAAACCACCAAATCAAAGTCATGCCACGAAGTGATCGTCTAAATGCAGCCAGTCTACCATTCACTTTTTCACAATACCCTGTTTATAAAACAAAATTGAAAAGTCACACTACGTTATATACTATTACATATTGTTAGATGAACTTGTTAAGTTAAGTTTGGAACATTGAAGATTGCCAACGGTTAGTAGTACGTTGATACATGAATAAATATCACATTTCATATCACAGAATACATATCACAGCGAGTAAAGCATTTAAAGTGATAAACCAATGATTAAACTACATAATATAATCAGTGGCATTAGGCAGTTGGTGTTTTAGGCCTTCGTTGACGTAATGTGTCGGGTATAGCACAGAATGTATTCGGCATGCGGAGAAATGCCGCGGAATTTAAAAAAGTAGATATAGATTTTTAGAGCTACAAACCCTTGGGAACCTCAGAACACACTACTAAAGTTTCATTTCAATCTGATCAAATGCAGTCAATCAATACATCTGAATAGTGTAGAAGGCGCTATTCCTACAAACCAGCGTTACGGTAGTTTAAACGCATCGCATATTTTGTATCTAGATTTGTATGCAATTTTTTGGAAATAAATTATTTGTATTTGCATATGTATGTATACAAAAGCCAGACCAAAACATGCAAGCCGATGCACTTCTAGCTTCGCGCCTCGTGCGGAGTACGCTTGCTTGGCCATAGGTCATAAATAATATATGAAAAGATTAATAATTTTAGCCTATATCCCTTTATATCAAAATAAAATATCACACCAATTGACCTAGTCCCAAACTAAGCTCTAGGCTTGTACAGTCAGCTGCAGAGATATCATGATAACGATTGTTTTTTTTCGAATACCTATGGTTAGATTATAATGATTTTGAGTTAATGTGTAGACAATAGTAAAACCTTCAATTCACCGAAAAATCATATAAATTGAACCACAGGTTTTTGAAAAAAAAACGATCCTTACCAGGGGGGGGGGGGGGGGGTACCTTTTCTCTGCAGCTGACTGTACTATGGGAACTAGACTACGATACAAATACTTATATAGAGAAATATATTCTTAAATACATAGAAAACATCCACGACTGAGAAACAAATATTGCTCTTACCGAGATTTGAACCCAGGACCGCTAGCTTCATAGCATAGGGTTACTACCGACTAGGCCAAACTTATTCTTTTATCATAGCAAACCCTATTCCAGTGTTTTGATACACAAACAGGCAGAGGGGTGTTACCAGAAACCGCGTAAGTAACAAATTTTTGATAGAGCAAAATAAACCTGACTAGCATATTAAAAAGATGCATTTTGCTCCTTGTTTAAAATGTTACTTACGCGGATTTGCAGTTTCACCGACGCTGTGTTTCTGTGGCAGCTCCTGAACGATTGGATCGATTCGACGCGATTTTTTTAATAACAACAAAAAGCTAGCTTTACAAACCCGACTGTTGCTGACCAACTTTAAATCGTTATAGATTCTAAATTGTCATTCAAAATCGAAAATGATGTAAGAAACCTAAAGATGATTTTTAAATACCTATTCAACGGTATTAGTCTTTTTTTTTACGTATTTACAAAAAGTTTTCATTGTCCTTTTGTCTGGTTGCCGCCATATTGAATTTTTATAACTTTCATATCTTTAGTGACACTCACAAGAATAAGGCAAATCGATCGACACAAGAATCATCAAAATCGGTCCACTCTTTTAGTTTCTAGAGCGCCACACAGGAACAAACATACATATACAGGGTGTCCCAGAAACCAACGTCAACCCGCCTAGGGCTGATAGAGCAGCTCATAAGCTATCGATTTAACCCCCATGTATGTTCAGCAATTGTTATTAGTTTCCGAGATATTGATCATTTAAATCAGAGTTTTTGCCATTTTTCCTTATGTCCGTGGTACGAAAAAACCCTAAATTCATGTATTAATTCATATATTTTTTTGTGTTTTCTTGCATGATTAGAATCACTGTGAAATAAGGAAGTTTTTAAAGCTACATGCCAATTTCTTTTTTATTACAAATGTTTGAGTAAACGCACAGAGTTGGGCCATTCTACTTTTCGTTGTACATAAATTTTTAGCCACATTTGCACTAAACAATTTTTATTTCAAAAACGGTGAATTGCACCGTTTTTTAACTTGAAACTCGAAGAGGGACGTAAATAAGCTTGTATTTAGAATTATCCTAATACATAAAAAGTTATTTGTAATAACTATAATGTCAGTAACGCAGTGGATGTTGATGTCCCCGCCTTTTCTATGGAAAGAGTGCAATTTACCACTGAGTTACCAAGATTCTTTAACGATAATTGAGTAATTTAAGAGTTGTTTTTTTGGAAACCGTCAAACTTAAACATTCTAAGTTTATGTTATTTATTTAGACGCGGATTCATAATTTGGTATACTTTTTATCGGACTATAACTGAAAATGTACACTGAAAAGTAGAATGACCCAGTTACTTTTTCCATACTAAGAGAACCCCGCCTCTGTTTTTCACCAAGTATGGAAAAACTAACTTTGTGTGTTTTCTCAAAAAGTTGTAATGAAAAAAAAATTGGCATGTAGCTTTAAAAACTTCCTTGTTTTACAGTGATTCTAATCATGCAAGAAAACACTGAAAAAAATGTGAATTAATACATGAATTTAGGGATTTTTCGTAGCACGGACATAAGGAAAAATTACAAAAAATCCGATTAAAATGATCAATATCTCGGAAACTAATAACAATTGCTGAACATACAAGGGGGTTAAATCGATAGCTTATGAGCTGCTCTATCAGCCCTAGGCGGGTTGACGTCGGTTTCTGGGACACCCTGTATAGGCTGATAAACACATTACCCTCCTCCTTCGGCAGTTGGGTAAAAATAGAAAGCTAGTTTCTTCGGGGTGGTTCTTAGCTAGGAAGCTTGAAAATCGGTTAGGCCGTCGAGTTATCAGCTCTGAAACCGATACTATATTTATTTTAACAAGTATTTCGGACGCCAAATTTCGTGAATGTGGTTCCAACAGAAGACCAGCGCTGACTTTAATGCCAGCATTACGCTGAGTTGGGCCCATTTCGTGGCTACTTTCTTCTTGTATTTGTCAATCTGTTCTTTGTTATGTATGTCACTATGCGACGCCTATGCGACGTGTTCAACAGTCAACGAACGATATAAAGCTAAAGCTAGCTATAAGCCTTTGTATTATTTATGTATATATATCGTCGGTAATACTGCAAAACCGCGTAAGTAACATTTTACATAAGGAGTAAAGTACACCTTTTTAATAAGACAGTAAGGTTTATTTTGCTCTATCATAAATTTGTTAGTTACGCCACAGAATAAGTAATAGTACAAGTACACAAGTTGCACTCCCCTTTAGGTTTAGGTATAAAAAACGTGCCTACGCTATGCCTCTCTTACTATCATATAACTTGTATTCATTCGCACGCGGCACGTGTAGCGCTAGGGTTGTCACTCGCCTAGAATACATCAATGAGGTCAAAAAATGTTTTAGCTGATCAGATGTCGTTCGCTCACTTGCGGCGGTGGTGTATCAATGTGTTTTTAGCCGACTTCAAAAAAGGAGGTTCACCTTACGTGGGTTTATTTTTTTTATGTTCCGCAATATAAGGCGACTGGGCCGATTTGAAAAAATCTTTTTGCGTTTGAGAGAGTACACTTTCCAGTTAGTCCCATTCTGAACCCGTAAGGATCTGGTAATGGGATCCTAGAGAAATCGAGAGAACTCTTCAAATATTATAGGCATGCTCATGGTGATTTTGGTATTATCAGTAAGAAGTCCAGCATTTGCATTCAGAAAGTATGATTTGGTAAAGTGGAACAGATGATGAAGACCATACTTGGCCATCGGAACTCCTCAATGGTACCTATATGTAGAGTGGCGATAAGATATATCGACTAAGAGAGTTAAACAACTATGACATACTGTGCGCATGCTCGCTCCGTCGCTGCCGGCCCCGAACTGATTGTCACACGCCGTGTGAGCGAGCGGGCAGGTTAATAAGGCGGCGCGCCACGCCCAGTGCAATCCCTCTGGTTACGCGGTTTGCAGTATCAAACATACAAAACAAGAACTTAATCTTTTTTTATTTAATTTGTCTGTACTTTCCGGTCTACAGTAACTAGTAGTCGGTCGGTTGTAACTCTGTAGAAATGTATTTCTTTTAATCTGTCTGCTTATTTATCCTCTGAAGCTGGGTTAGCTTGAGAAGTGCTAAATATTAATAAATATCTATATTCATTTAGTTTTAAAAGCTACCGGCGGCGTTTTTTTACTTAGAACTCCTTTATACAATAACATCTGTCTTTGTTTACGCATCTAAAGTTCAAATGATCAAAGTACTATCAGCTGTAATGCTTGCTACGTTTGTACTGAGTTTGAATATTTCATAGAAATATCAAAAAAGGCATGCAAGTACTTGAACCTCATCGATTTTCATATAGAAATAGCATAAACCTGCCTGCCCATTGTGTAGAAAGTCTCGAATGACCGATTCGAAGACCTAAATCGATATATATTCAAGTATTTTTAATATAATTCAGTTATTTTCCTATTCTACCACCTAAAACACCAACAGCATCCTTATACGAATATGCGTTACCTGCACTTCATTCCCGGCCAGTGTCTTGAGCCTCGTGTCTGTGATCCCATGCGGCAAGTTAGTCACGGTCGCGACCGTCCCACTCTCATCATTGAGTAGCTTATCTTCATCGAGATCCGAGTCGCTCTCATACTCGATCTCAGGCTCGTCCTGTTTCACGACGATCCTGGGCTTGTCCGTGCCGATGGCAGTGCGAACTGCCCGGCTGAAAATGCCAGGGTTCGGTTTGGTGGGGTCCGGTTTGACCTCTATGCGGGAGAACACGGATTTTTCTGTTTGTGATACTTTCCGCTGTAGGACCACTCGGCGGGAAAGGTTTTTTTTCTCATCTTGTTTTTCTTTTTGTGACTGTGAACAGATTGTTGAGGTTAGGGCACCGTTAGAGCGAGATGACAGCATATTGTATATGACAAGGAAACCAACGAGCGCACAGGACACCTGATGATAAGTGGGATTAGAGCTCCATTGACATTTCGTCAGTAAAACTGCAAAACCGCGTAAGTAACATTTTAAATAAGGAGCAAAATGCACCTTTTTAATAAGACGGTAAGGTTTATTTTGCTCTACCATAAATTTGTTAGTTACGCGGTTTTGCAGTTTCCCCGACGATTTGCATTATCAAGTCTACAATCACAGGACTGCAATTGGGTTGCCAACCCTGAGGACTAAGTTGGAATACCTCTAATCTCTATCTATTGCCAGTAATTTTACCGGTTGTGTTATCCCCACGCCGGCACACAATAATGCCAACATTGCTGCTTGGCGGTAGGTTAAAGGATAAGATGGCGTATGACGTACGAACAGGAGTTGGGTTACAATCTTTTTCGTTGCATTGAAATTTGTCCCCGAAAAATGTGACAGAGTTGTTGTTTTTGTATAAAGTAATATTTTATTTTGTTTGACCATGTTTGACAATATTTTAATGATTAAAAAAAAAACATTTATTTAGTTTAAAAAAACATTACTACTCAAAGAAACAGAGAGGAGAATTTCAGTGCAACGAAAAAGATTTTACTCCAGTTGACGGTTCTGTTCCGTCAACTATGTGGAGTATTTGCCTGGATGTATTCAGATGGGCAGTGAGGGTGGGGCACATTACTCCTACAACCTATTATCGTTGGGGCGGAAAAGTGGGGGGGAATTATGTACCGTAAGGCGTTTTAATGGCAGGCCTCACATAAGGACAGACGGTCTGCTTAGGGTCGCAGACAACAGCTAAGGTCGGATTTTTATTTCCACAGAAAAAATGTAAACAAAGTGACGTCACTGTCTAAGTGACATTTCAGGGGATCTCAAAGTTTGGCCCAGCAAGAAATATAATATTAAGTTATAATTTCGTTCGAACCATGATATAAAAATAAATCCGCGAAACAAATGAAATTAAAATGGCACAAAAGAGTCACTGGAAAGCGATTACGACGCGAGCACGAGTTGTGAAGCGAAGCGAGTGAAGTGACGTCTCACATCAATCAAGCGGCCCTCAACTTGGTGACACAGGTGTATCGAGTCAATGATACCAGTGGAATAAATAAATTATGCATACAAAAACAGTTTTCTCGTTTTAAGTTAATACAACAAAGAGTTTATATCAAAATGAAGTTTGCCATCAACAAAATAAATTCTTTACTCTTTCTTTTAAATGTGGAAAGTATAAATATTTTGAATACTACAAATGTTTTTCGTTAACGGCAATACAGATATAGTGCATAATTGTTTTCCATCGTATTTTCTCGGAAATATTCGTATTTGTCATGCTACTTCAGTCAACCTCAGTACTTTTTGTACTGTGACCGACTGAAATAGCAATACACGTTCGTACGTTTCCGTGAAAATACGAAGGAAAACAATTATGCACTAATCTGTACCTACCTTTGTTTACATTTTTTTTGTGGGAATAAATATTCGACCTTAGGTGCGAGAGGTACAAATCTTTGGGGAAGGAATATAGCACTGCTAGATGAAAATTGTAGTAACTCAAAAGACAACTGTATTTTAAAATCAACTTTAATACAACTTATATAAACTTGAAACAAAACTAGCAAGGATTTTGAGTTGATACTGTTTTGATCTAGCAGTGCAATATGTATGTCCAGCAGTGGACGTGTTTCGGCATGGCATGATGATGAATATGGTGATGTTTGAGAGAGCACCACCGGAGATATTTAGAAATCCAGGCATTGTGGAAACAACTAACCAAAAAAAAACATTAAAGTATACCCATAATAAAGTACAGGTTAGGTAAGGACCAAAGAGTTAAGACCATAGCTAAGCGCATGTAACCATACAAACAACAATGTCGAAAAAAGTTCCGTTGTGCGAGGAAAAGTATCTCTAAAATTGTATGGCTAAATTTCGTGTCACAACATTAAGAAAATTTGATTGAGTTAGCGTGACCAACTTTTTGGTCCATACCCGTATTTTTTCTTAACCAAAAATATAATGTGTCATGTATTGAAGCATGATGATGGCTTTTTCAAAGTTATACTATAGTTAATTTGTTTTAGGATGAGAAACCACAATAACATTATATTGCGTTTGGTCAACTATTTATTACCTAGCAAATAGTACAGTACAATAGTCTGGGAGCCGCAAAATAAAATTGTTTTAATGTCACTTTATTTGCGTGTCGTCAATTGTTACTCTAGTAGAAATTGTAAAGAGATTACAGTCCACGAGCCGCAATATAATGTTGTTGTGGTTTCTCATTCTAAATTAAATGAAGTATAGTTGATGGTAAGTTATTTAATTCGCAAGGGCTCTATAACCTCGTAAGGCCCACCATACTGAAAAATGGGAGTTTTTTGTAACTGGGACTTTAAATCTACAATCAAGGGAATAAAGTTCAATTGCGATTGTTCGAAAATGCCATTTTCAGTTAATGAACACAGGAAAATAAACCTTATTCTTATTGCGACAGAGTTCAAAGTAAATTGCCTTGATTATGTACATTACATCCTATTGCAAACTGGGCTTTACAAGGATAATACTCGGTAAAAACAGTACCTATTGCTTTTTTTACAGTATCGTCAACGTTATAGTAACTCTTCTTTAATTCTCAGTAAAGCCGGCCGAGTTAGAACAATACAGCAATATTTTAAAAGCAATATTGTTTTACCGGGTAGAATAAAAGCAGCTTGCGTGAAGCCTGCATGCAGATCTGACGATTAATGCTCGTTGCCAATATTAAAAAGTGATAGAAGAAGAAATAATTATCGGGCAGTAGTAGACTGACTCTGTCACAAAATTACGAAATCCGTCAAAAGACCACATTTTTTGTAGTCTTCATCTTAAAATGTCTGAGTTCCAAAATTACCACTTCATTTGCGTTAGTAGGTAACTTCAAATGCCCAAAGGGCAATTTTTTCGAGAGTAGGTACCCCGCGGCGCGGGGCACCGTCGACTTTCTTGACCACAGATCACAGAAACAAGGGAGATATGTCATGAACGCCAATTCGTACAAGACCCGGTGTCGCCACTTTTAAACATGTGTGCGTCTTACGCTTACGCTCTATTAACTACTACAAAAACAACCTCCTCATAATTGGTCACAGCTTACGAACTAAAAACGCCGTAACATAGTTTTGATAGTAGCAGAAAATTAAGCTTTATACTAAGTTCTCAAGGTTGAAAAATGCTGAAAGATCGTTTTTTTTCCATCGTAGTTCAGTCACTGAACGTAAGGTAGCGCTTACTCGTCACTTAGCTGCCATCTATGCGACGAGTAATTAATTAATTCCTCAGAGCTAGATGGCGCTAAGATAGTAGTCCCTATGTTCAGCAGGTTAAGGATTACTCACACACAGCGACATCTAGTTATACTTTTTTCAAGAGGTGTGCGTTTCTCTCCTGTCTTCCACTTAGGGATGCCACAAGGAATGTTTCAAAATATATCGATAAACAATTCAAACTTGTTTGCAACGTTAATATAGGTACTATTCAATTTACAGGCAATAAGTACTATTTTTATTATTTTACTACTAGGTAAATACAATAACATCATTTAAACTTAATATATTATTGTTAGAATAGAATAATATTTTATTAGCAAGAATACGGTTTGCGTAAAATTGATACATAAGATTTTAAATTGGGAACGATACCTATATTAGAACGTAACAAAAAAATTGCCGAATTTCAATGGTTAAATTTTCTGGAGCTGTTAAAGATTTTCGTTATGATTAGTACATAAAAGTCTAAATTGTAAACTTGGACTTTATGATGTTAATACAAATACACTAATAAAATGGGTTCGGTTGAGTGTCACGTCACGAGATCTCAGTTTGGGACTAACCAGTAGTTTACCGACTTGATTATGTAAACTTTATTTCATAAATGGTACAAATTACTTAAAACAGAGAGATAGACTTAATACTTGGGGCATTCTCTACCATCCAACCTTTAGGGCTTGAATCCTTTTGAGAGTGAGTCGGCGCGAGCTGTCAATCAGCGCTGTGTGCAAGCACAGCTCAATACTAAGCCAGAGCCCTTTGCCTTTGTGGTTGGTTAATTTATTTTTATCTTAATTGTATGATTCGTCTACTTATATTTGAATTGCTAGAGTCCTTCGTCGTTCGTTAATATTGTAAAGAAAATTAAAAAATGTATAACGTGAAAATTTGTTAAAATTATTTTTCTTCTGTTTTAAGCGTGTTTTGGTAGTGATAAATAACTAGAACTATTAACACATTGAATTCTATTGATAGCTGTAGAATAAGCCATTTATCGATAGTCGATAGAAATCACGTCAACACAACTTTCACAACCTTACGCTCTGAAATCTATTCAAATATAAAATATTCATTTAAAAATATAAATAATGCTTAAAAACTAAATTTACCGGTGGTAAGTTATGCCCTTTGATTTTATATTAACGTTTGCACTTCGATTGTTGCACACTTTCACGCTACATACAGCGTGAAATTTTAGTGGTTGTTTTCCCGCGGCAGGGCGATTTGCTATCGGTAGTACTTTCGAACTCGCACTAAAACTGCAAGTAGATGACAGTTCCCGATATTGTTAACAAATAAACGAATAAACAAGTAAACCCGATTAGGCGAAAATAAGTCGTAGCATGTCAGTAATAAGGCACGCCTGCAGCGAGCAACGTGGATACTCCCCTTCTCACTCTCTCGGGGATTCCCAATATCGTACAAAGGCGCCGACACGGCGACTACCCTTTCAATGTTCAAAGCGGCAATAACGGACGCTTTCGATGTTATTAGACGTGACAGAGACACATTAATATCATTAAAAAAACAATCAAATTAAACGTGCTAGATTGTGCAACGTGGCGGATTGCAGTTCGAACAATTATTGCGTTATCGGGAAGTTTAGTGTAAATAGGTACGGGACGATTAAAAATTAGATAAGGCAATTTAATAATCATTGTAAATAAGTTGATTCCATTTTTTAAATACGCCTTAAATACGTTTTTGATCATTTAAAGCTTGATCTAAACTTGTTATTTTCGCTTTTAAGGATCCGTAAACTGCACGTTAAAAGTATTTATGACGGTCCTAAGCCCGTAAAAGTATGAAGGAAAAATGGAACTACTTTTTAGGTTATTTTGTTTTATTCACTCAAAAGAAGTAGGTACTACTGCAGTGCTACTACTGGTGTTAGGTCACTTTCGAGTTTCGTTCGACACTTTTGTAAATCTGTCATTTCTTAACGTAAATAAAAAAAAACATTGCACATCAATTGTACGTCCATGGCAAAATCATTTCGTTGCGGGAAAACAACCACTAAAATTTCACGCATTTATCATTTAAACGGACTTCTATACTGACAGCGTTCAGTGGGTGACTATTTCAACGCTTGACACGCCTCGTGCCGATATGGTCATTTTGACCATATCGAGGCGTCACGAACCACGCCCCCATAACATATCTCCCTTGTTTCTGTGATCTGTGTTCTTGACAGACAAAAGGAAAGTAGCGTTGTGGTCAATTTGTGAAAAGCGATATGGTCATATTTTGTAACAGTCGTTCACTCGTAGTCACTAACCTGTGTTTAATGATTTAATGATACACAAACGAACAAAAATATATATTTTTAAAAACTACATGACATAAAGCAAGGACCCAGCATACGCTGTGAGCGCGGGCTCATGCCAATAATCAAACCGTGCATAGATTCGGCTACATTGGGTTAATATTTAACACAGAAAATGTGTCATATTTACCTTAAGTAATCAAATATATCCGCAGTTTTCATATTGAGAATACAATAAATACTGACGATCTACTACGATACGATAAGTACGATAGTTAAAAAGACAAGTCTGTAATTCTAGATTCCTTACAAGAATATTTCTAGAATTAGAATAGTGCTCACCTCTCTATTTTCGAATATAATCCTCGGGCGAGATTTTTTCGAACTCAATTCGTCTGATTGTTTTGGCTGGAGATAAAAATAAAATTTTAATTGTTTATTAAAATTTTATTAATACGAGACGGTGATAAGCAATGTCAACACATACTGTTTTAACTATTATATTTTATATGAGAGTTACGGTGAACTAAACGAGCGTAATGTTTTGCATTGTGTGTCGTGTAATTTCAGTCACGTAATCATTGCTTCTTGAGTGGCGTCCGCGGACCGGGAGACGAGCTGTAGGTAGGCCTCCAACAAGATGGAGTGACGACCTTGTAAGGATCGCGGTAACGCGGTGGATGCGAAAAGCACAAGACCGGTCTGAGTGGAGAGCCTTGGGGGAGGCCTATGGCCTATGTCATGTATGTATGTGTATGTATGTATGTATGTATGGACGTCTTTCGGCTGACATGATGATGATGATGAATTACTGCTACGTTCGGTTTACTACAAAACTCCTTTTTGGTTCACTCGGCGACGCAGAATAAGTTGGACTTTTGTATGAAGCCGAAATTAGGGTACGAAAAGAAAAGACCCACAATTAAAAAATTACGCTCGTTTGGTTCAAACTTTAAGTGCCGTAAAATGTGCCTACTTTGCTCCCCCTTGGGTAACTATGCTCCATAGTGACTATTTCGTTTTTTACTTATAAGTCAAGGTCATTGTCAATTTTTCTAAAAAGTATCGATGTATACATCCAGTCGCGCAGTGAATGAAAGCAATAGACTGATTTACAATAGAGATTACCTCAATATAACGATGGAGCATAGTTACCCATGGGGGAGCAAAGTAGGCACATTTTACGGTGCTTAATATTTAGGATTAAATTATTATTGTAGGTTAAAACGTGACGTCTAAATGAGATTAAACCAACGTATTTTTACAAAGTATATAACAGTCGCTTGCTACGTCTGTCTGTCTGTTTGTAAACTTCGGAAGGTTTTTATGTATAATCAATTCTGGTTTATGTACAGGTTTTACAGAAAACTGACAAAAACTGAAGCGAAGCGGGGCGCCGCTGGTAGTTAATAAAAATGTCTAGGAACCATGTTTATTTATCGTTTAGTTCAAGGGCTTACCTTAGTAGTTTTTTTCTCAACTTTGTCAAAATCAGTTTTAGAGGAACTGGTCACCGTAGGTCTCTTGGTCGGCGCGGGGGACTTGTCTGCAACAGACACGTCCAATAGACATATAAAAGCTGTTTGCAAGCATACACACAATATACTTAATCATTTAATTTATAGGTAGGTTGGAGTAATTGCTACTTGTTGACAATATACAACTGTTAACATTATTTTGCCGTGTGGTTGCCGGGTTAGAATAGAGCCACTCCATGTCTTCCCGTGGATGTCGTAAGAGGCGACTAAGGGAATAAAGGCTTGTAGTACTGTTAGGCGATGGGCTTGCCACCTGTCACTAATACACTGGGAAACATTGTGCAAAATGTGGTTATAGAATTATCAAGAAGTTTTAAGACTTGTTGGTAATTCTTTAGCTCTGCCTACTCTACTCTGGGAATGAAGGTTTGAGTTTATGTATGTAACATTATAAATACACTGGGAATTTTTAGTATTATCTGTGTTTGTGACTTAATGAATTTCTTTGTAGGTCTTATTGCATTGGAATGTCTGTACCTTGACTTTTGTGACTGTGGATTAACAGTTCAAATGGGACACTATTTTTTTTAATTATGGCTTGTATGGAGATTTATACAAAGAACTCCACTGTGACGCCACAATGCTCTATTTTTAATTCATTTTATTAACTACAGAGCCTTAGTTATAATTACTAAAGTACCTTGACTTAGGGTTTAAATTTGAATAAAGTATTACTTTCTCTGAAATTTATTCGTAAAAAGAAAATCTTGGATATGTATTTTTTTTTAAACTATTTTGATTTGAGCGGCCAGAAAAATGGCTACATTGTTCAGTCTTCAATAACTTTACCTCCCGGGCGGGAGGATCCTACAACGAAATTTGTCAACGGAATGTGAATCTATCTTGAATGAAATAAAGTCAATTTTTTAATTAGATCATGAGTCATTAAAACAATAGAAATTCCACTTTACTGCCTTCGCAGTTGATCTTTATTTCAATAGCTGTATTATGTACTATTTTTAGTACAAGGAGCCTCAGGAGGTAAATGTTAAAAAAAAAACAAAATTGCACACATTATCAATATAAATGTTGAATAAGCAATGAAGCGTACCTTTGCCCTTCCGCTTCCTCTGCTCCTTGTCCGCGGCGAACACGATCTTCTGTCGCGGCGGCAGCTTGGCGCGCAGGTCCGCGGGCGGCGCGGGCGGCGGCGCGGAGCTGGGCCGATATACTACATTAATGCCAGGCAGTGAAGCAGGCAATTGCGGCCCGAGAATTGGTTTAAACGGACGAGCTTGCGAGTGTAATTTGGTTTGGGAACTGTCTGTAAACTTTGTACTTCGCGTCTCAGTATGGAGTTAGTAATGTCAACTTTGCTGGTCATTTTGGAGAAATAATTATTTATTATCATACGACTCCAATTTTTGAACTAGTCTATCCAACTTAATGATAATTAATACGACGATTAAACTACGATATAAAGGAAATTATACAGGATTATTGCTTATTGTATCCATTTCTGTTAATAGGTAATTTACAACCATTTTGACTCATTTTCGTTTTTTTTTTTTTTTTTCAAAAAAGGCATGTCAAAAACAGCAAATTTGAATTGGTATCATAACTGAAAAAAAATTATCACAAAGAGAGCAAATAGCAAGTCATTTTTTACAATTGAGTCGCTTTACTTCAAACTCGGATATATCCTTGTTTTAAATTTTTTAATCTTATCTTGTTTGAAAAAAGACGCAAATTCCGTTGTCCTTCCCCTTAATATCAAGCAAGCTCCGAACAAGTTTGCTTTTAAAAAGATAGTTCGCGATTATTATTTTTTTGTAGGTAGAGACATCATCTTGATTTCCTGATGGTGTTATCTGTAATGTTTTGTGCTTATCCTCATTTTTTTAATATTATGTATTTATGTAAGTATTAATATTTATTTTAATATATTGGTATGTAGGTATATATTATTACGTTTAAGCAACATACAGTGGTGGACATATAATTAGAAACACTTGCGACGTATTTCACATTATACAAGAAACATTGCCGTAAAACTTTTGTTTTTGGAAATAAAACAACAAAATGCATAGAATACGTTCAACAACTTATAATTAATTAAAAAACAAATAAATATCCGAGTTTACAACTACCATTTAGATATTTAGTTACGTACAAACAACTAAACGACATTTGCAGTACCATCCGTCATGGACAAGTAATTAGAAACACTAAAGAAATGAAGTAAAAATCAAAGTTTTAACGTGTCAACGTCAACAATTTCAAATTATTTATGTAAAATGTTTACTAAATTTCTTAACAATTAATATTTAGTTGCATAGCCTTTGTTAATAATGACGGCTCTGCAACGACGTGGCATTGATTCAAGTAATTTCATACATTTATCGAGTGGGATCGAGTTCCATGCTTCAACAAAGGCTTCGTAAAGTTCATTTTGACTGGAATTACGTTTAACGGAGACTTTTTTTTTAACGACGTACCACAAATTTTCAATTGGATTTAAATCGGGACTATTTGCAGGCCAGTCTAACATGGTAACACGTTGCTCACTAAGAAAGGATTTAACACTGCGGGCCGTGTTTTGGGTCGTTATCGTGCTGAAAGATCCAGGTCACAGGCAAATGGTCGTCGGTGTAGGGAATCATTGTCTCTTCTAAGATGTTTATGTATTGAAATTGATCCATTATACCTTCAATCTTACGGATGGGTCCAACTCCGCAACCAGAAAAACATCCCCATACTTTAATATTACCACCGCCGTGTTTGACTATGCTCCTCGTGTATTTATAATCAAAAGCATGGTTTATTGGACGTCTAACGTAGCGTTTGCCGTCTGAATTCACCATATTTATTTTTGTTTCATCCGAGAATAACACTTTTTTCCATTCTCGTACGGTCCAGTTAAGATATTTCTTTGCAAATAATAATCGCTTCTCTCGGTGTTGCTTGGTAAGAAGCGGTACCTTTCGAGAAACCCTCCCGAACAATTTAGCTTCCACTAATCTGCGGCGTACCAGTTTCGAGGAAATGTTCCTTGGGTCATCAGGTGAAAAAACTTCAT
Source organism: Acleris emargana (assembly GCA_927399475.2). Taxonomy (NCBI): domain Eukaryota; kingdom Metazoa; phylum Arthropoda; class Insecta; order Lepidoptera; family Tortricidae; genus Acleris; species Acleris emargana. The sequence continues at coordinate 7,691,103 of OV656858.1, forward strand.
TTCTAATCTCGTTTTAGCATTTGAACGGGTCCTATTTAGCTACACGTATTATTTGCGAATCTTCCCGGGGAGATGTTTTCCTTGGACGAGCCTTTCTAACAACACTTTTAGTAGTTCCGTTAGTTTTATAATGAGCAATAGCGTTGAAAACTTTCTTCACAGAACATTCTAGATGTTTAGCAATTCTTCTATAAGTCCACTTTCGATCTAAATGTAATTTAACGATTAATTGCCTGGTTGACTCGTCACAACTCTTATTTTTACCCATTTTTAACAATACTTATTATTCACGTAATTTTCCAAATTGACGTTTAATTGCCGCCGAAACAACAGAAAAAGCGTAAAAAGAGGTTTTCTTTTTAGTTTCAAAAATGGAACGAACCATGGATCCTGTTTCTAATTAGTTGTCCAAGCGGCCAGTAATAGAAATTCAACTATCATGATTTTTAAAATCTTTTAATAATTAAAGATAGAACAGATTTACTTTTTTAAATATTTTATGAGTTTTTTAACTCATTGGCTATATATTCTGGCATAGTCAATAGTGATTTAATCAATATAATTTTTACTCATAACGATAGTTCATTCTGTGTTTACCTAAGTTTTATGTACTGTTTCTAATTATATGTCCACCACTGTATATGTTAGACCCTATGTTGCACCGCCACCACAATCTCTGCTTTGCCCAAAGGTTAACTGGTAGAGAATGCCTTACGGCATTAAGTTCGCCTTTTGTATATGAAGTGTATTCTTTTGTGCAATAAAGATTAAATAAATAAATAAATAAATTTATCCGAGTTTGAAGTGAAGCGACCCAATTATCACGGTATGTGGTAAGTAGTGTGAGTTCAAGGTGTAGCATTGGGGCGTACCTGTTGGGCTTGTCCTTGAACCGGCCGGTGTCGTCGTCGTCGCTGAGCATGTCGTCGATGTCCCCGAGGATGAACGCCAGGTCGTCGTCGTCGCTGTAGCGCCGCGGCAGCGGCGGCGTCAGCGCGCGCGGCGGCGTCAGGCCTTCTGCACCAACAAGGGGCATTCACGTATGTTTTCTTAACTACATTAGATCCGTTAAATGGGTCCCCGTTGTGAATAATTCATTATTTGTTGTATTTATATAAGCTTTTAGCCTAAGTGTCACTAAGCAGAAATGCATATGGCATAGTATTGTTTCGCAGTAATCATTACGCGGGTCATTGTCAAATTTTGTGCAGGTAAACGAGTCCCTCAACATTTTTATTTTTTTTGTATTTTAATAAGGTCAAAACCTCTTAAAATTATATATTAAATACAAAATACATCGCATTAGCAAACATCCCTTATTGGAATAAAGACTCAGTTTCGATAGTTATCAATTTTTTTTAAGTAACATTGTGGTCATTGGTGGTAACAAAATGATTTTCCTTACAAATTGTACCTGTCCCATGTAGCATTCCGTTTTAATAAAGATCAAATAACTGCATTTTCTAGTATAGTAACCTTCTTTAAATAAATTATTATCATACACGGAGTATTATGAATATTCATAAAATATATTTTAAAGTTAGTCAGTATTAAAATGAAGTTTTAAAATATATTTTTAAACATTGTCCCACGTATTGTTCTGGAACGTCTGAACCACTATGTTACTAACTAATTCACAACTCAAAATAGAGATTTCGCTACTTTTGACACTGTTTTATCTTGGTCGGGATGGCATTCGTCGCGGTAGTTGGTTCGGTCGGGGGGATGGGTACGTCGCTTGACAGTCGGCCGCGAGGTGTTGAACGTGCCGCGTGTTTTAATTGCGCATCCACTTTGTTACCTACATATTCACATGAGTAAATGAATGTTTTTTCTTTAGTTTACGTTCAGTATGTTATCTAAGGGGTAAATGTGTTAAATATGCACGAAATATATTTACGTTACCATTTATTTTATGACTTATGTTTAATGGAATGTAAAATTTACCACTCTGTTCCTTAATTTCTTAAGAAAAGGTAAAACGGATTGGTAACAAAGTTGTATTTTTTTTACACCAAGATCCACTAAATCTGGAATAAATCTTAAATTATTGGTTAAACATCGTGGCTAACTATGATAGATGATAATTCAGTTGATTTAACAGACACGAACATAAACAAAAGTAATATCTAAACATATATTTATAAAAAAAAAAAAAAAAAAAGTTACATTAACCTGCACAAAATTTGACAATGACCCACGCATAAATTTAACTTGTCGAATAATTTTTATGCATAACATTGATGAGTTGAATTTTCATAAGTAATAAACAGTGAAACGTGTAAAATTATTCATCGGAATAATGTTTCAGCATAAATGTTTTCAACATAACAGTTTACAAATAGTAGCAAGATGTTCTTAGTTTGTGAAAAAAAATATCTGCTGTGACATACAGATACACACTGAAGTCTCACTATTAGGGTTCTTTATTTATCATTTTGGTACTGATCCCTAAAAAGACCTAATAACCTAATTTATCTGAGTCATTTCAGCCTTAACCCATGTCTTGCTCGCTTCGCTCGTTTCTATTATTTTACACAACATTATGCAATATGATCATTATGGAATTTGATTTCGTCGATTGTATGTATACTATTTAATAATTGACTACACAATTATTTGGATATTTATAAATTGTACTAAAAACGTTCGCTACAATGTCAACAATTATCATTATTAATGCCCGGTTCCTATATTCAAGAAACGAATCGTTTTCCTTACGGGCAGTAGCGTAATGACGTTTGTTACATACAAAATGTGTCAAATTTTAACGAGACGTCACTATTCTACCAACGGTTTTGAATATAGGAACGCGCCATAAATCTACTTACGAGGGGCGTTCAATAAATTCTCGGTATGAGAAGGAAAACAAAAGCATACGATTAGTGTTTTATTTTTATTATTCTATATATTCCCCCCCTATGCTTATACACTTATAAGATCTGTCAATTAGTTTTTTAACCCTTCATAAAAATATTTTTTGTGTTTGGTGTCAAAATGCTCCACCACCGCTGCCTTCAACGCTTCATCATTAGAAAATCGATGTCCACGAAGATCCATTTTAAGGTTGGGAAACAAAAAGTAGTCGCTGGGGGCCAAGTCTGGACTGTACGGCGGGTGAGTAAATGTTTCGAACCCAGATTCAAGAACAGCAGCCTTGGCAACATGAGCAGTATGCACAGGGGCGTTGTCATGAAGAAGCAGCACTCCTCTGGTCAATTTTCCCCTCCTCTTCTCTTTGATTGCTTCCCGTAATTGGCGTAAAACGTTAGCGTAGTACTCTCCTGTAATATTTAAACCCTTTTCTTTATAATCTATTAATAATATCCCTTCACAATCCCAGAATATTGTCGCCATGATCTTGCCAGCTGAAGGGACGACTTTGAATTTCTTGGGATGAGGTGTTCCTTTAACGTGCCACTGCATCGACTCTTGTTTGCTCTCAGGGTCATAATGATGAACCCAAGTTTCATCTCCGGTAACAATTTTTTGGAGCAAATCAGGGTTTTCACCACACAGCTCAATGAAGTCGGAACAACCAGCAACACGCGTATGCTTCTGAAACGGTGTCAACATTCGTGGTACCCATCTCGCACTAACTTTGGACATGTTAAGATGATCGTGGATAATATCATGTATTGTACCAATAGAAATATTGTTTTTTTGTGCTATAGACCTAACCTTCACTCGACCATCTTCCAGTATAATTTTCTCCACTTTTTGAATGTTTTCTGGTGAAGTAGCTTCAACAGGCCGACCAGGTCTAGGGTCATCTTCTATGCTCTCCCTCCCACGCTTAAATTCATTTGACCACTTTTGGACAGTAGATAATGAAGGAGCGGACTCACGGTAAACTAAATCCATTTCTTCTTTAATACACTTTTGATTTTTACCCTGTTTAGTCAAGAATTTTATCACGGCTCGATGCTCCAATTTAATTATCATTGTAAAATCGCTCATGGTGGTCACGTTTGTTCAGCAGTAGCAGAAAAACAAAAGAACGTGTGGGCTTCAAATTTACTTTTTTTTACTGTCGATGAATGACTCTTAGCGGCCAGTATTAAGAAGTTTACTAAAAAGGTAAGGCCTATTTGTGCAAATTGTGGTTACTGAATTGTCAACAACTTTTTGAAGTTGTAATTCTGTAGCTCTGCCTACGCATGTATGTATGTATGTATGTACTAAAAAGGTTTGCAAGATACCAATACCGAGAATTTATTGAACGCCCCTCGTAATATGTTATGCTAAAATCGTTTCGGACAGTAAAAAATATGCCAAATACATGGCACCTCTGTTAAATAACATAAATTAAATAACGAATTATCGGCGTTCAAATTCAGTTATTGGCATCACACAATAATATCTCTTGATAACTTCGTAGAGAACTAGCTATGCTAGCTAGCACTATGGACTATTTTAAAGTGATTTTGACAACCGAAAGCCAGAGACTGGACAAAGTCCATAGTGGCCTAGGAATGAAATTGGTTGAGGTAATTACCACAGGTGGAGTTGACTTCTGGGTCCTTGGCGGGGTCCTTCTCCTCGCGCGGGGAGCCCTTGGTGGTGTCTGGACGGGGCGGGGGACTGGCGGGCGCGGGGGCCGCGGGGACCGTGGGGGCCGCGGGGGCTGCCGGGGCCGCGGGGGGCGGTGCGGGGGCCGCCAGGGCCGCGGGGGCTGCGGGCGCCGCGGGGGCCGCCGGGGGCGCCGCGGGGGGGTCCGGCCCGCGCTCCCTGTACACACATTATGGTTCACATCAACAGACAATCTAGCACAAATTCACCTGTAAACAGATGTTAATAGAAGTTAATGGATCTCTCCCCACGCGGGTGTTATGCCTGGGGCGCCTGGCGAGTTGGGAGACAAGTTGTCACTAGATGTCGCTAGTTCGCTACAGATCCAAAGTAATCCAAGAAATAAAATCCAAATTTTAGAAAAATACAATTGGTACATTCATAAAGGACACCGCACGGAAAGTATGGAAAAAAAAACATCGGTGAATTTTGATAAAAAAAATATATGTTACGCGCCTTGATCAATATATAGAAATACTTGGAGGGCAATAAAATCCTATGACTAGTTTTTGTCAAAAAAAATATTTAGTGAAAAATCAAGGGGATTTGGTTCCATAGAAAAATGTATGAAGTAAAAAAAAAAGTGTTCTGTTTTGAACGAAAAAAATATATGTTTTAGAAACCATTAAATTGATCAACTTCATCGAAAAAACTTATTTAAAAAAGAGTTTGGTTTTTAAGTTATAGCGTTTCATAAAAATAAGTAAAAAAGGTATTTAATTTTTTGTTTTTTTTTTTAATCGTTAATATTGCCGTTTATGGCGATAGTAAAAATAAGTAGAAAGATACTGTGTGCATCTTTTTTACTTACATAAGTTTTGTATCACAGTCACCTGTTTTTCAGTATTTAGATTTGAAATGAATTTTAAGGAAAAAAACTTGGTTATTCGTGTTTTTTTTTTAAACCGATCGGTGAAAAATTGTGCATTTTGAATATTTTATAAATTGTGTTATTGTTAACATAAATCATTAAAATTCAAACATATTCTATGAACGGATTAAAAAAAAAAACATTTTTTAAGTCTTATTATTATTAACTTTACACTCACTATAGCCCCAGCTTATCTATATACAGTATTTTTATTCTATAATACACTCTACTCATGTTCGTTCGGATCTCGTCGACGAATTGGTCGTTGCCCAGCGTCAATAACATTTTCGAGAAATGCGGTATCGGGGTACCAAACATTTTGCGCAGCCCAAAAACCACAGAACGCTAATTACAAAGTATTTATAACTACGTCAAAAACACAATTTGCATTTCAAGAAAAGGCCAATCCGAATACTGGCTGGAAAGACACACAAACTAATGGCTTTCTGAGCATATTGCCGATTAAAAAAAAACTTTTAACTTTTTTAACTCCTAGTATTGGCGGGAAAACGATTGTCATTAATTGTAGAGCGAAATAAATTATAAAAATGTCTTAGATTTCGTCTAAACTGTTTTGTGTGCAATGTGTCACAGTCAGCGGCACAAATGAGCCGCATTAACGAAAATGCTTGATTCAAGAGGTAGGTTCACTGTTTTTACGAAGTTACTGCTCATTATTATTTAAAAGTGGAGTGAACAAAAGTTTTGATTAAAATTCTTTGTTATTATTTCGAGGTAAATAGCTATTTCATATTTGTTTTCAATGTGATAATTAGGCTCGGACCTTTGATCAATTTATTATTTAATTACTGACTCACAGCAAAAGTAAATGAAAATCACATTTACATATTATGTTGAAAAAAATTAAATTGTTTTTTCAGATAGCGATCACAGACGAAGAATTTAAATATTTTACATGCTTAAGTAAGCAACAGTTTTTAGATCTGTTTTCATTATGTGAGAGTGTAGGAATTAGCGCTATTTCTAAAAAAAAACTACTAACATTTCTGGTCAAAATTCGTCACGACAACTACACAACAACTATGTCCCTCAGCTTGCAACACAACATTTAGTCGAAGGCAATCAGGACTTGCTTCTAGATTTCTTATTTCATTTAAGATCCCCAATTTGCAAGTAAAACAAAGTCTAGTTGCGTCATTTGTTTCAATAAGTGGCCTCTCTAACATAACGTCGTTCGGCGTTCAATACCGCGAATGTCATATAGGGTTACAACATGACATTCGCGGTACTGAACGCCGAACGACGATAAGTCGTCGACTGATCGCTATCTGAAAAAACAATTTAATTTTTTTCAACATAATATGTAAATGTGATTTTCATTTACTTTTGCTGTGAGTCAGTAATTAAATAATAAATTGATCAAAGGTCCGAGCCTAGTTATCACATTGAAAACAAATATGAAATAGCTATTTACCTCGAAATAATAACAAAGAATTTTAATCAAAACTTTTGTTCACTCCACTTTTAAATAATAATGAGCAGTAACTTCGTAAAAACAGTGAACCTACCTCTTGAATCAAGCATTTTCGTTAATGCGGCTCATTTGTGCCGCTGACTGTGACACATTGCACACAAAACAGTTTAGACGAAATCTAAGACATTTTTATAATTTATTTCGCTCTACAATTAATGACAATCGTTTTCCCGCCAATACTAGGAGTTAAAAAAGTTAAAAGTTTTTTTTTAATCGGCAATATGCTCAGAAAGCCATTAGTTTGTGTGTCTTTCCAGCCAGTATTCGGATTGGCCTTTTCTTGAAATGCAAATTGTGTTTTTGACGTAGTTATAAATACTTTGTAATTAGCGTTCTGTGGTTTTTGGGCTGCGCAAAATGTTTGGTACCCCGATACCGCATTTCTCGAAAATGTTATTGACGCTGGGCAACGACCAATTCGTCGACGAGATCCGAACGAACATGAGTAGAGTGTATTATAGAATAAAAATACTGTATATAGATAAGCTGGGGCTATAGTGAGTGTAAAGTTAATAATAATAAGACTTAAAAAATGTTTTTTTTTTAATCCGTTCATAGAATATGTTTGAATTTTAATGATTTATGTTAACAATAACACAACTTATAAAATATTCAAAATGCACAATTTTTCACCGATCGGTTTAAAAAAAAACACGAATAACCAAGTTTTTTTCCTTAAAATTCATTTCAAATCTAAATACTGAAAAACAGGTGACTGTGATACAAAACTTATGTAAGTAAAAAAGATGCACACAGTATCTTTCTACTTATTTTTACTATCGCCATAAACGGCAATATTAACGATTAAAAAAAAAACAAAAAATTAAATACCTTTTTTACTTATTTTTATGAAACGCTATAACTTAAAAACCAAACTCTTTTTTAAATAAGTTTTTTCGATGAAGTTGATCAATTTAATGGTTTCTAAAACATATATTTTTTTCGGTCAAAACAGAACACTTTTTTTTTTACTTCATACATTTTTCTATGGAACCAAATCCCCTTGATTTTTCACTAAATATTTTTTTTGACAAAAACTAGTCATAGGATTTTATTGCCCTCCAAGTATTTCTATATATTGATCAAGGCGCGTAACATATATTTTTTTTATCAAAATTCACCGATGTTTTTTTTTCCATACTTTCCGTGCGGTGTCCTTTAGTCTTTCTAAAAAATATATCTAAGAGCGCTAGATTCTCAGGCAAGGTAAGGTAACCGGACTAACCGTGTCCTCAAATTTAGATAAGGTAAATGACTTACAGGTTCTGGTCAATTAACCAAAGTATCATACAAAGTATCATGACAAACATATCATTTCCAAATAACATTATTAGTGCTTAAGCGATTACATATTACATAACTTACATAAACTTATTAAATAAATTATATTAAGTTGGAATTTTGACCACATAACATTGTAAAATAATTGGTTGAAAAGTATATTTGCAAAATGATAAAGTTAGCCAAATAATAAATTAGTAGAACATAAGTAAACAGTGGCTTACCTTTCTTGAAGTTGCTTGTGTAACGCTTGCGCGTTCCTCTTTCTACGCACTTCCTTGGCACGAAGTACACGCTCGCGCAGGCTCTCCTGCTCGCGCACGCGCCGCCTGTATTCGCTGTCCTGCTCACACAACAAGTAAAGGAAATATGAGAACAAACATTCACGGTTCATAATATGGTTACGGTTCAGACGATTATTTTTTTACGTAAAATTAATAAAACAGTGTTTTCTGTTTTAAAAAATAACAATGGTTTTTTAACTGGAAGATTGCAAACAATTTAATCGATAATAATATTTTAAAAATTGACTGAATAATAAATTAATGTGAAGTTTTAAAATCGGCCAATAAATACGGATGATACAAGCATTTCAAATTGCAATTAGACAGCGATTAGAAAGAGAGATCCGATACGCACCGTGACGTCATCTAACAGGTCGGTCATATAAACTCCATGTTACATTCTGTTTTGCTACAAAGAGGGAACAAATCTTTGGTGACTTATATCTTAGTTATTTTTATAGCTATTCAAAAAAAAAACTCATTACATGAATTCGTTACATGAATAAGCTTTAATTGAAGCTGTAATAGTACATTGTGTATTAAGGTCGGTAAGTAAGGAATTACGATCGAGGCTCTAGTAGAAGCCCGAAGTCGAAGACTGAGGGCTTTCTGAGTCGAGATACGTAATTCCCGTACCGCCCGTGAAACATACAATGTTTTTCATCACATTTGCGAGTAAATAAATACACAAGTCAGCACAACTATTATTACGAATTACTTGAACTTTTTTTAAGCGGATGGCGGGCGGACTCCACAGATTATACAAATGTTTCGTTCAGAAACGTTAAGGGCAAATACTTACGTAGGTATACATACAGCCCTGAAGGAGTGTAAAAAAAAAACGACGTTTTGTTACAGAAAACTATTAAAATCGATTATTAAGAATATTAATTGAGTATTTAAGTAACATGTAGCGAGATTGCAATAAAATCCCTGTTTAAATAACATTTTAAAGACAATTTTACAATTGCGTGTAAACTCTTTGCTTGAACTTGCATGACCTGTGTGCTGTGCTATAAATTAAAAAAAAAATTACTTACCGACCTTGGGTTTCATGGTAAGAAGAAAGGTCGAGGGTTTTATATGGGGCATTGCGGCCAAGTTAACCAGTATGTTTAGATACTGTTTACAGGCAAGTGTGATGAAAAAAAAAGTGATGAGTATTCCGTATTCCGTAATAACTGCATGCGTACCTCGTCGGGCGCGCGGCGCTCGGGCCGGCGCCGCTCCGGGCTGCGCCGCGGGGACGGCGCGCGCCGCGCGGGCGACGCGGAGCGCATGCTGCGGGCAACGCACGCGTTACACAGAACGATCAACTTTCACTAAACTTATATATACCAACAGAAATATTCTCTGGTTATAGTACATTACTGCAGAAGCCGTGAACTCAGGGATTTAAGGAAGAGGGTCGGGGTAAACGGCCGAGTCGTAGACGAGGCTGGATACACAGAACAGATAAGTACAGAAGTAAATCTCATGTATGTACTTCACTTTTCATACCTACGCTCGGCGATTGCTCTAGGGTTGTCAACTATGGCTTATGCACAAAAAACTATCGCGGTAGTAGCACTCGTAGGTATCTAGTCGTTTGATTTATTGTTGTGAGATGCTTTGTGACAGACAGACGGACAGACGGACAGCGGAGTCTTAGCAATAGGGTCCAGTTTTAACCCTTTGGGTACGAAACCCTAAAAATACCGTAGGTAACTTCAAAAATAACCGACCAGACGAATTAATATTAAAGTGTAGGGGGTGACTGGAGGGGCTAATCCAAACCCGCAGTACCTACCTATAGCCCGTAATAGCAAAAAACTTATCCTACAAAACAAAACAATAAACCTACCTACTAGGTATTACAATACAAAAAGTTTACAGAGCAGAAACATACAAAATTTTACGTTTGTCAATTTTCATTATCGAAAATTCCTATAACTTCTAAACGGATTACTCTAGTTACACAATTTCCATTACCATATACGTTTTAGACCTAAACCTATCAAAAGACACTAAAAACAACACAATATCTACACAAACAAAAAAACATGTTTTCAACTTACGTAAGGTGGCGTGAATTTACCTTACAAAAATATACCTAGTTTAAGTACCTACTTCGTTTATACTGATTCAAAATAGGAAACTATTATTTAAATCGATCTTAGATATATTCTTCGGGGGCCGGGGCGGGGCGCTTACCTACCTAACTCTTCTGTGTAAGTTTAAAACGAACCATTGAAATACAAGCAGATACCTACTTACCTCTCTGAAGCCACTGGTAGCTTGAAAAAGGACAATTCACCGTTTAAAGTGGAATTTAAGCAACCGTCCACTGAACAGTGTTGCTCCATTATAAGTACCTAATTAAATTATCGCACAAAAAAGTCCACGGACGCGACGCGTGTCAAGCGGACGGCACTCGCGCTCGCACTCCTCCCAACTACTCCGAGATATCGTGTCCGTGAGCGGTGTCTATGTGTGCGTTGCTCGAGCGCACTTTGTATGTAGATTGCTTTCTGTACCTATCTGTTCTGTGCTGGATAGAACGAGTCCTTCAATCCCTGATTCGATCGATGATCGATGATTGTATAGTGCTTTTTTGTCATGCAATGTGAGGAAATATTAAAAGTACATTACTGAAATCTTACGATGGCAATCTCAAGACTGCAATCTTACGATGACAATCTCAAGACAGTGCAATCATAAGATGGCAATCTCAAGACTGCAAACTTACGATGGCAATCTCAAAACTGCAATCTTACGATGGCAATCTCAGAACTGCAATCTTACGATGGCAATCTCAAGACAGTGCAATCTTACGATGGCAATTTCAAAACTGCAATCTTACGATGGAAATCTCAAAACTGCAATCTTACGATGGAAATCTCAAGACAATGCAATCATACGATGGCAATCTCAAAACTGCAATCTCACGATGGCAAAGTATAGTGAGTAGTGACGCATGCATCGGTGCGTCGTCAGCGTAATATAAATATAGAGCGTGCTCGTACAGCAATCTTACGATGACAATCTCAACACTGTAATCTTACGATGGCAATCTCAAGACTGCAATCTTAAAACAGCACATAGATTTTTTTTAATGTCGCAAAATATTTTTGGCAGTATGTAATTTTTCCTTTGTCAGTATTAATGTTAGGAAGCAAATTTAAATAGAGCAGCAGCCAATAATATTTTTTCTTAGGTAATGTAGGGAGCCATAAACAAGAAACTTCATGTCTTCATTTCGTGACATTAAAACATACATTTCCGAGCATGTTTGAGAAATAGTACATTATTGCCTAAGCAGTGAAGCAGGCAATTGCGGGCCGAGTATTGGTTTAAACGGACGAGCTTGCGAGTCCGTTTTTAAATACGAGGCCCGCAATTGCCGTTCCTGACGAGGCATATACAGTTCTTTTCTCAAAAATCGCAAGAAAAAAATTGTGATTTTAATTGCAAACAAACAAAATCTTCACATGAAAAAACTATTTACTCCTTACCGCCTTTATGTTTATGACAAGGAGAAACGCAAGGTTTTTTAGAAAAAAAAACTCAAGCTATTCCAGACACAGATAAAAAAGTTACGTTTCGAATAAAATATGGATGTATAAGACTTGTGCCCTCATTTTATTATGGCCGTTTTCACTTTTTTTAAAGTTACAAACTAGATAACAATGAAATTTGTATGCAAAATTGCGGGCTTGCGTAGCAAGCACGCAATGTATTTTTTTTTTAATTTGGGAACTGTCTGTATACTACGTACTTCGCGTCTCAGTATGGAGTTAGTAATGTCAATTTTTCCGGTAATTTTTGAGAAAATGTACCTTATCTGTAGCGTCTTTCGGTCTAAATTATATAAAGTTGACGAGTGTTTTATTTAAGCACTCTATCTGTCTATCTCTATGGCAATGTCTATGATTCAATTCCCTCTTGATTAAAACCTTCTTGATTCACGTCCAAACTTGCCAAAATATAGTAAGGTGCATACCGTCTGCGCAGCCCCGCCATGTTGTCGTGGATGAACTCCTCCTGGCGGCGCAGCAGCTCGTCGTCGCGCCACGCCGGCTCGGGCGCCAGCTCGTTCTCGATCTCAATAGTCGTGTTCTCTATGAATCTGCACACAAAGGTTTAACATATTTAGGCTGCAAGAGACCGTGGGAGTGCGTTTATAGTTCGAGACAATTAATACTTTCACCTGAGTCAACCACTTAAGGGTGAATTGCAAAAATTCTGTACATAGTTAAGGGCTCAATTAAAAAATCCTTAACAATCCTTTTAACTTTTTCCTGTGTGTAACAAAGATTAGTCATATTATGATCATATAGATAATTTTCGTTACACAAAGGAAAAACAATGGAAGAAAGTTAACGTTATATCAATTCCTTAAATATGTACAATATTTTTGCAATTCACCCTTAAAATGACAGTATTAATAGTTAAGTAAGGATTTCCGTATCTCATTAGAGGACTGAAAATGGCATTTCCATGCCTAGGGCAAAAGTGACTTTGAAAATATGATTGGTCAAAAAATCAACAATTTTTGTTATGGCCGTTTTCACTTTTTAAAAAGTTACAAACTAGATAACAATGAAATTTGTATGCAACAGGGCTTGTGTAGCGAGCACGCAATGTTTTTTTTTTTAATTTGGAGACTGTCTGAGAAAAATAATCATATAAGGTCAGTCATTCATTACAAAATACGTAATTCAGTTTTTTTTCAAACTCGCTTTGAAATTGTGTCAAAACACTCGTCATTTTTGAAAAACAATAAAGGCAAAGTTCGTGGCTTTTGTCACATACAACATTTTTGTTTATTTTCCTCTCAGTCGAAATGAAAAGAAGAGTAACTTTCAAAGTCACTTTCCACCTTAAGGATGAAAATGCCATTCTCATCCCGCTCTGGCGGTACGGAAATCCATACTTCCCGAACAAAAAAGATGAGAAAGTACACCTAAAGGGGCTCTTAATACCGTTGTGGTGTTACCTTTGCGGAGAGCGCCGCGCGAACTTCCTACCCGCGGCGCGCGCGAGCGCCGCCGTCTGCTCGGCGATGAACCGCTCCGCCGCGTCATCTATGTCTTTTATGGGGCCTACAACAAACAGTACTTATCATCACCATTTATTATAACACCAATAATTATTCGATAATATTGTTCTACTATTGTGATCTAATCTGTTAGTTACGCGGTCACAAACATAGACAAGTATATTTTATATTTCCTTTGTGTGCTACCAAGAAATATTAACCTCGTAAGGCCCACCATACTGCAAAATGGGAGTTTTTTGTAACTGGGACTTTGAATCTACAATCAAGGGAATAAAGTTCAATTGCGATTGTTCGAAAATGACATTATCAGTTTATAAACATAGGAAAATAAACCTTATTCTTATTGAGACAGAGTTCAAAGTAAATTGCCTTGATTATGTATGTATGTATGTATGTAAACACTTTATTGTACAAAAGAAAAAACAGAACAATACAATTAATATAAAAATATGTACAAAGGCGAACTTATCCCTTTAAGGGATCTCATCCAGCTAACCCTTGAGAGATTGAGAAGAGTGAAAGGTTGTGCAACGAGTAAACAAGTGTACAAGAAGAAGAATATAACACATCAAGTAACCAATAAAACTTATATAAATAAAATTAAAATTAAACTACATTCAAATACCTACATAAATAGATACAGAAATATATATTAATAGTTAAATGTACATACATAAACTACATTTTACGTACCTAGACGATAATTGATATTTAGGAGCTAGAGTCAAGCCAGAACTTCTTTAATTTTCCTTTTAGGGAATCTACCGTTTGTGATTGCCTAATGCCAGTCGGTAGCCGATTCCACAATCTGACAGAATGTACCGAGAAGGATTTGGAGTAGGATTTGGAATTGACAAGATTTCATATTTTCAAGACTTAATTTTCTTCGTTTTATAGATACTGTTTGGAAGGAGGAAGACACTAATAGTTTTATTTTTTCCCTAGGATGTATCATTATTTTATTATTAATTTATTAAGATGTTCTTATTCTAAAAGGGCGTAACTTCATTTCTACGACACAATATATTACGTTAGTCAAATCTGTATAAAAAAAAAGTTTTTCTTTTTAATAATGGCGGTCAACCGATCTCAAGTATCTATCCATCTGTCAATAGTGTCAATGTCAATGTAAGTATGACAGCTTTTTTTCTCGTGAAAAAGGCAATGGTATTATATCTATTCAGGCATAGTATTGGTAAAACTCGATATTTTTAACTTATTATTTAACTTACTTGTAATTTTGTCAATAAAGAAAAATAAATCTAAATAAATATTTTGCCGTGTTCAGGACGCAAAACCCTTTCGATTCGTATAGTAATTTGCAGGTGTCACCAAAATGAAATGTTGTCAATTGTGGGATGGGAATGCGAGGGTTAGATTGGCCTTTGAGCGCAACCGGTTTTGGGAGCCGGAGGCCATGAACCTAAATCGCTCAGAAAGGTAGAAGCAGTGGCGGTACTGCCATATAAGCCCAAAAGCCGGGCTTGCCTTGCCTTACAAAAATAACTATTCATTAAATGCACGTAATGTATTAGATAGGTATTTCACCTTCGCGCGCCGCGCGCTCTCACTAAATTCTTCAAATCAAATTACATGCAACAGTAGTACCTACTAAATTTTACCGCGCACCGCCGGCCGCCACCTACGCAGCACAGCGCTCAGCGCTGTGCGGCAACCAGTCGAACTATTCATGACGCGGCTAGCTCGTATCTCGCTCGCACGTATTGGCTTGCAATCGGGCTTTCATATTCTCTGTCTTACCCACCGAAACGGCATATGCCCAAACACGACTGGTCGTGTATTAATATGGCAAATAGTATGAGAGTAAAAAGCCCTGATTGCGTATGAAGTTGTACACGAGTCCATAGTAAATGCGAAATTCGCTTCGCGCAGGCGCGGAGCGCGCGTTGAGCCGCGTTAGCGGCCAACTTCACTTTATTGCTATTTGTTGACAAATGCTTTTATTCACGTGTTGAATAGTTTGTTGAGGGGTTGAGCGGCGCGGCGCGGTCAGTGCAACAATAAGTTTTTTTTTGTGGTGTTGTGAGTTGTGATTCAATTAGATTGACAATGGAGGAAGTCCTGTGTGACTGTGATATTT
Source organism: Acleris emargana (assembly GCA_927399475.2). Lineage (NCBI taxonomy): Eukaryota > Metazoa > Arthropoda > Insecta > Lepidoptera > Tortricidae > Acleris > Acleris emargana. Next base: position 7,706,748 of record OV656858.1, read on the forward strand.
TAAAGTGTGCACAAACTTTGCTTGTCGACGGAAAGGTAAAATGTTTGGACTTTGCAGAGAAAAATGTACTTATTTCTTCGGCAAAACCTACGCCTGACTTGTGTATTTCTCAGAGTAGTAAATCGCACAAAAGACAGTTTAACAGGTCAGTGTACAAAACTCATTGGATTGTTGGTTGTTCGCACTCTAATAAGTTACATTGCTGGTGTTGTATTTTCTTTTCTAACGACAAAAACGTGTGGAATACATCTGGTCTGGTTATGACGATTTAAATAATTTAGCTGGCGCCATTAAAAGACACATGAATTCTCGAAAACACATGAACGCGGTAATTTCTTTTAGTGATTTTGGTAAACAGCGAATTGAGACATCTTTATCGCGCCAATTATCAAAGGAAATTACAAAACAACATGCGTGTTGATAACAATAGTAGCGTTTTTCAAAGATTAGTCGATGTTGTTTGTCATTTAGCACAACAAGAACTTCCCTTCAGAGGTCACGATGAGTCTAAAACTTCATTGAATAAGGGTAATTTTTTAGAGCTTGTGTCGCTACTTTCAAAATAGGTACGATGGCGTTTTAGAAAAACACATTCGATGTATACAAATAATAATTTAATTTAACTATGTTGTGTAATATGTATGTAATTTTTAGATAGGTAATTGAAATAAAAGTAAGTACTTATTGCTTTCTCCCTAGGCAAGCAAAGTTAAAATAAGAAGTTGAACCTTTATTTTATTCTCTCATACAAACCAAGCGGCTTTTTTCAAGGCCACCGAAAGTATGCAATTGCTGATATGTCTGTAAAATTATATCTAGTGGTAACATGCCTTCAGGGTGCTTTGGTGAGCTCGTCCACGTAAGCAAATGCCTATACCTACAACTGCAGAGTGAAGTGAAGATTGATCAGTAATGTGGTAACAAGATAAATTTATCCATAATAACCGTAAAAACTACAAAACATATCTCTCGGCTTGCCCTATTCTGAAACCCTAGGCACGCCACTGGGTAGAAGGGAGCACGAGGATTAAAAATAGTATTGAAAAGCAGCGACAAGATGTGAACTAATAGGTAACCAGTTTAGCTGTGCACGGTAGTGGGAGACGTGATCGTATTTACGTAGGCCGAAAATGTACCGAATGCACACGTTTTGGAGTCGCTCAAGTTTATCAAGAAGCTGTTCTGAGAGGTCCATATAAGCAACGTCAGCGTAGTCTAGAAGAGGAAGAAGAAGTGATTGGGCTAAAGTTATCTTGGTTTGTTGAGGGAGAAAATTCTGCATACGCCTGAGAGAATGGAGTGAAGCGAAGAGCTTGCGGCTGACATCGGTAACCTGAGTTGACCAGGAAAGTGTCTGATCTATTGCGATACCCAAGTTTTTAACTGTAGAGGAAAAGGGAATTATGGTACCGTCAAACACCAAATTGGGTATCGCAACGTCAGACAGCTTCGAGATGTAGTGGGAACTTCCAACAACGATGGCCTGCGACTTCTTTGCATTGACCTTTAGTCCAAAATTAGTGGCCCATTTCTGGATCGTGGCAAGATCGTCGTTGATAAGGTCAATCAGGGAAGGGAAGTCATCAAAACTAGCCCCCGCATAAATCTGCAAATCGTCAGCGTACAAGTGATATGAAGAAAGAAGGGACGTCGTTATTCCATTAATGAAAATTGAAAAAAGAAGAGGCGAGAGCACAGCCCCCCCGAGGGACACCAGTAGAGAGAGTATTCCAATCAGAATGATTTTCATTCATCTTAACACGCTGGCGCCTTCCAAGGAGGTATGACTCAAACCATGTAAGGACCGAAAAAGACAAATTTAGGGTCTTGAGGATGCCGAGAAGAATATTGAAATCAACTGTGTTGAAAGCACTACTGAAATCTAACAAAACCAGGACAGTCAGATGTTTATTATCTATGTTTAAGCGAATGTCGTCGGTGACCTTAACCAAAGCAGTGACCGTGCTATGCCCGGGGCGGAAACCAGATTGAAAGGGATTAAAAAGATTGTGCATATTTAGAAAACGAGACAGTCTTTGATTAACAAAGTGCTCTATTATTTTGGAAAGTACAGGGAGAATAGAAATAGGACGATAATCGGACAAGGACGCAGGTTTTGATACTTTTGGAAGAGGAAGGACATGAGCAAGTTTCCACAATGTAGGAAAACAGCCCGAAGAGAAGGAGAAGTTGATAATGTTGGAAAGGATAGGAGCAATAGAATCCGCCACCAGCATGAGCATGTCTAAGCTTAGGCCATCTTCACCGACGGCCTTGGTTTTTATAGACTTCAGAAGGTCTATGGTCTCCTTCGGAGTAATAAATCCTAAATCAAAAGGGGGAAAGTCGGGGTTCGGGGCATTAGCAAGAAGAGATAGTGTATTATTCTTTACGGAAGGGTCTAAAGTGACCGGAGAAGAGCTAAAATGCTTATTCAGGGCGTTGAGATTCATTTTATGACTAGAAGAGTGAGTTTGAGATTTGCCTACCCCTAGTGATTATGTACATCCTATTGCACACTGGGCCGTACGAGGTTAAAATGCTTCAATATGGAAATTTCAATAAAATGTCATAAATGGGAGAATTATACACTTCACTACTTAAAAGCAAACTAAAAGAAACATTTTACAAGTTTCTTCGCTAATCTACAAAAGCAGGTTATCAACATTTCAATCAACGATCACGTTTAGTTTAAGTACTACACATACTAACTATACTTGTGCTCAAATAGAGAAGCGATCTAGTATCACACTCAGGACGTCCAGTAAAACCAGAGCCTGTGAGTCACAGCTAAAACTACAATATTTTCGAATGGACCAGCACAGGGTAAATCTTGGATCATGTTGACAATTCATTCCGAACAACATTCTTATTTTATGTCTCGACTTTATTGCCAGGCTATATTAATAGTACTCGGCTGTCTCACTCTCTCTGGTATGTATAATATACAGGGTTATTGGTAAGTCGACCTATTCCCCTGTAGGGGTTATGGGAGAGGTCATTTGCAATCGTTTTGGTCTCGTAACACCCTATGAAAAAGTGAACCATTTCTGAGATAATTTAAATTTAAGTTTTTTGCTAAAAAAGTCAGCAACGCATAATCAAAAATTTACAAAAAAAAAAATTTAGCACTTTAAATCAATTTGAGATCAAAAAGTAAAAAAAAACATGTCAGTTCATCCAACATAAATGACACAAAAACAGAAAATTTTACTAACTTTTGTGTAGGGTATTATGGGACCAAAATTGCAAATGATCTCCCCATAACCCCTAGAGGGGAATAGGTAAACTTATCAATAATCCTGTATATTATTTAGACTGCGAAAGCGAGAGAGAGCAGAGTATTTACTATCAATACGGTTTTACTGTATCTACTTCGATAATGAATTGCCATATTTTGTCTGTTTACCTCTAGTTATAACTAAGTTAAACTCCCAGTATAAGCAAGTCGTTCTAAAGCTCGGTACCACATCGCTGTCCACTTATACTACTTCTGCCTTATAAAGTGGCATTCTCATGAAGTGATTGAGTTGGTCGAGTAAAATCGAAGACGAATTGCGCTCTCACACTTACACCGAAAGTTGGATGTCAAACAAGAATAATAATTAATCGTTTTTGACATGAAAATATTTCGTTTTAATAACTGGATTAGACTTTCCAAAAATTGCAGAGGTTGACTGTAGTTTTAATCTAACGAATAAACAAGAAATCAGCAAAATTAAGCTTCTTTCTCAAGCACAGAAGTGAGTTAGCGTTGCAACTTGTACGCCAAAAGTTGACAAGAAATAAAAAATCAAGTTTTATTGAAAGATTCTGGTTCAATTCGTCAAACAATTTTAGTTGACCAATTAATAAAAGATCCTAACATTTAATCACACTCGAACTTGCTGTGTTTCAAGCTTTAGACAGATTCTATTGTACCGGGGCACGGTGATCAACAAACACCGGATTGACGGGAGCAAAAATGTACCTATGCTAGTGATTCATTAAATGTCGACAGTTTATCGACATCGATAAAAATCAATTTTTAATCATCCATCATTACCATAAGTAATGGCCATGTTTGAATACCTTTTAATTATTTGCAAACCTCTTTTATTCATACTAATCGCAACTTTAAACAACTGATATCAGATGTGACCCTGTACTCGAGTCACTTTTGACAATCATTGAAATTATGTTGAATAACCAATTCATTCACTACAACATTTTTGCCCCCGTCAATCCGGTGTATGGTGATCAAGCAAAAGCGTGGTTCGCTACAGGAGCATGCTCTGTGCGTTACCGAATTTGTCCTGCGGCGGGCTGAGTGGGGGCGTCTTTTGGATGCGCGTCGGAATGTACGTGGGCAGGACCGGCAGGCCTACAACCACCCACAGTACAGTCACTGAAGCAGCTTGTACGGCCGTTCCCGAAACTCAAATCTCTTATTTTGCCTCAGTCAAGGTATTTCACTTTCATTTTGCTGTCTCTAATTAACAGAGGTCGGATTAGGCAGTGACTATTTGCCTAAACTTCGCGGGAGGACGTAACTAAGAGTGGTTACAACCACCAAAAATAATGTTTTATTTTTATTGAATGCGGGATTTCCAGGTATTTTTTAATAATACATAAATGTGGAAATTTATACTAAAACTCAATATCACATGTTAATAACATTTATTGTATACAATTTTACATGATCATCAATAACAAAAACAACTTTCAATCTGAATCATCAATATGATAATTACAATCATTATTACTACTATTAATATTATTTTATACGAAATACTTTGTTAGTTTATTTACATTAAAAATAAATCAGAATATGTCATTTGATAATGTAAAATTTTAACATGTGATATTGAGTTTTAGTACGAATTTCCACATTTATGTATTCTTAAACACCCGGAAATCCCGCATTCAATAATAAAAAAACATTATTTTCGGTGGTTGTAACCACTCTTAGTTACGTCCTCCCGCGAAGTTTAGGCAAATAGGCACTGCCTATTCCGACCTCTGCTAATTAACCCCCTTACTTATAAACGTGTAATAAGCTTGGAATAGTTTATGGCATGCTTTGTCACTTTCTGTCAGATGCAAATGTCACAATTACAGATAAGGACAAAGCGTGGCATAAACTATTCTAAGCTTATTCCACGTTTATAAGTAAGGGGGTTAGACTGCACCGAGCAAACGTCGAGCGTCCAGTGGCGCCCTCATTACTATTATTGTGTTTTCTAATTAACTAAACAATTTCCTTGGAATCGGACGATGCTTTTTTGTAGCGCAAGTAAAAACACAGGTTATGGAAAACGTAAACTTTAATAACAGTTACCCTTTGAGAAGTCAGCTTAACGGGAAAAGGTGGCCACTTTTTTCCGTTAAGTTGATAACTCGAAGGTCAATTGTTAGTAAACTATGTGATATATCCTATAAGTTGTGTTTTCATTTGAAGTACAAAAAAGCACCGTCCGATTTCAAGAAAATACTTTAGTTTATTAGAAAACTCAATAATAGTAATGAGAGCGCCACTGTACGGTCAGCGTCATAAATATATATACGTTAACAAGGTTTCAGAAATATATATACACCCTTATTCCCTCGCAGTAGAGTCGTGTTTACATATTATTGGAAGTTTTACTGTGTCTATATATTTGATGCTGACTGTACATTACAGCTACGTATACCTCTTACTGAGTGTAGAATGAATATTGGGAATGGCCGTAATTAGAGTTGATATTATATTTTCATATTTCCACAGGAGTATGTATAGATGCATTACATTTCATAAACAGTCGTCCAGTCCTAAAACTTGGAATATTAGGGGATGTCCATATAGGATTGTTGAAATAAAACTGATGTTACTTGTTACGATAACCTGCACCCTGCATTAGACATAAATTTATTAAGTTAATGTTAGGCCAGCAATGGTACTTTAGTTCATACATTTTATCATAATATAGTCCTCTGTAGAAATTTCAAGTTTGTTTTAATAATTTAAGAATCTAGGCTACTACATTTGTAAAAAAAAAATTATCAGCTACTGGCTTAACATAAACCCGACAAAAAGTTTTATTAACGTATATAACTTACCCTCAACAGGAGGTTGGAAATTCCCTTTGAAATGTGGGTTGATCAGCACTTTCTTCCCGGCCAGTCCTCCTGGAGGCAATTGCATCGGCAACATTCTCACTTCCGGCTCCCTTTTGGGCCCAAACTCCTCCAGCTTTGGTACGTTTTGGGGCAATGGCATCCCGGGCAACACTTGCCTTATAATGATTTGAGGCATATGATTGCTGTTAGGAACAATTTCTCTGATAGGGGGCCCGAAAGGTCGAGGATTGAATTGGGGCCGGTAGAATCTAGGATCGAAATTAGGCCGTGGAAAGTTGGGACGTTCTTCCATGTTGGGTCTGAATGAGCAGAATTGGAAGGGTGGGAACGGTGATCGGTTCTCTGCTGTGAGTATGCTGGTATCTGGGAGTATTGGCCTATCGGGGGGGAGCATGGGTCTTTCTGGCGAGATCTCCGCGCCTATAGGCGGCATGGGCCTGGGCAGCTCGGGCCGCAGCTCGGGCCGCAGCTCGGGCCGCAGCTCGGGCCGCAGCTCGGGCCGCAGCTCGGGCCGCAGCTCGGGCCGCGGCTCCGGCCGCAGCTCGGGCCGCGGGGGCTCCGGGCGCGGCCCGGGGCTTCGCGCCTGCGGGGGGAATGATGCACGCTGGAGGAAATTTCCCTGAAAAGACAAGAGTCATTTTGGCATCGGATATTTTAATACATGTGATTATGGTACATACAGTAGTTGGGACGGGTGTTAAATGATTTGCATAAAAACGAACGTACCTACTCATTTTCATTTCGCATAACACAAATTGCATAATTTCGATTTCTGTAATAAAATTAATAAACCAATCATAAAATAATGCATAATTTATTGAAACATAATGTTCATGCATGAGTAGTTACTGACAGTAAAGTTCTAACTTAACGTAGTAAGAAGAAATTGACTTATATGCATCACAACAAGGAAATTATTGCTATGAGAAATGAGAGATCCCTGAGACAGATTTTATAAACAAATCTCAGAATTGTTCACAAACACTACATTGATAGTGATACAAACCTTGTGACAAGGTTCAGTAATTTAAACGATGAATCAACTTCTTTAAATAAAGGGAATAAAGGCTTAAAGTACTGTTAGGCGATGGCTTGCACCCTGTCACTATTAAATACGCTGGTAAATATATTAGACTGTTTGTGCAAAATGTGGCTACATAATTATCAACAAGTTTTTAGAGTTGGTGGTAATTCTGTAGCTCTGGCTACCCCACTCTGGGATTACAGGCGTGAAGGTATGTATGTATGTAATTTTCTCATTTATTTATCTTCGACGATCTTGTAACTTGTTAAACCTTGACATGACTTGTAACATATACTGTAAAATCACTTTGAGAAGTAATTCACTCCGGCTTAAAGGTGTCGGTGTAAGGTAAGGTCCATGTTCCGCCTGACATAATGTTGTACGTGAAGCTGCAGGTACGTACCCGCTGCACGTTGTTCCGGCGGTAGGGGTGGTTGTAGGGCTGCTGGAAGCGCGCCTGGAACTGCGCGCTGCGCCACGAGGTGCGCCCGCGCCCGCCGAAGCCGCCTCGGGGCACAAACACCTTATCTGCAACAACATTAGAATTATTATACAAGGTCATATCATTTTAAAACACTTTGAAATTCCACGGCTTGATTGAAAGTTCAAAATATAAGTACTTAGTTACTTTGAAAACTATAATCAGTTTTTTTTTTGGAAAACCTAAGCGCACAGTAGCACACAGGCAATGTTAAAAAACTGGGTGATATACAACCCTTTATCTAAAAAGGATAGTTTTGCATAGAGTTTTCAAGGCTCAAAAAAAGTGTATCCGTGCTCTCACTAACACAAACAGTAGAGAATCTTGCGGGCCAATATTCAAAAGCTTGAGGATTCTTTCCCTACCATGCATCTACATAGCTGAAATTAGTTTATTCGTCAAAAAAAAAACAGCACTTCTTTAGTAAGACCTTTGAAAGGAATCCTTAGCACATACTTAGCTCTTTTTCGCAATAATGTTGTAGAAATGGCGGTAAGAATTTATAATAAGCTTCCTTCTGCTATATCTGAGCTACCTCTACCCATTCAAAAGTGCCCTCTTAAAGTGGCTATCTAATAACAATTTCTAATCGATGCAAGAATATTTTGCAAGAATATTTTAATTTTTAATTATTGACATTTTAATGCTAGTAAATTATTGACCTTTAATTTATTGTATCTCAAATGTATTGGTTCCGTTATTTTGAAATGATAATTAATTGTTGAATGTGTATTTATTTATTATAATAATTTTGTTTTGTTTTTTGCATGCATGTAAGGTAAAACATTACTGAAACAATGTATCTGTCTTCCATCTTCAATAATGTACATGATGTTTTAGCAAAATAAATGAATTTGAATTTGATGCACTTACATAGTTAACTTTTAACGGCAGTTTATAGCTAGCAACAATAACTGTCTCAGTCTAATTTTGTGCAATAGAATGAGACGTCCGTACTGTTATCAGGCAATTATCTCTCAAATAAGTACCCATACGCATCTCAATTATTGTGTGATTAAACTCATCCATTTGTATAAAGTTTTGGGATACGAAACCAAATCAGCTTACAATTTGGTCTCCAGTTTGCGGGGAGCTAATACCCAAAGGGGGTCGAATACAACATGATAGTTACCGAGTGAGTCTGGTATGTCTCGGAGTTGAGGCGTGCGCTGCGGAGCTCCCGGCGGCCGCTCGGAGTGGAACCGCTCGCGGCCCTCGCCATCTAAACAAAGCAACATTAATATAGGGTCTGGTAAACTGGCTGGTTCTAGGGTAAGTGAATGCCAGGAACAAAATAGGATACTGAGTCACCAGCGTAAGTAGATCGCCACAAAATGGACCAATGATTAACCATTAAATGTTTCCCACATTAAGTATACTCAATAGTAGGTACCCATTTATGAATACACAATTTTAGTAGGGTAGAGGTATAAAATAGGCTTTTAATCCACTTATATTATTATACCAAAAGCTCGCCTTGCTATTGTTCAGGGAGTATTGACCCCGACATTAATGTATGGTAGTGAATCTTGGGTACGGCAGAAGAAGAACGCAAGCCGGATTAATGCAGTTGAAATGAGAGCTATTAGAAGTGTGTGGAGTTAGGATGATAGATAAAGTAAGAAATAGCGAGATCCGAGAACAATGTGGATTGAAAGAAGATGTAGTGACTAGAACCAAAAAGGGTATGCTATGATTGTTTGGTAATTTAGAAAGGATGGATGAAAGAAGGGTTACGAAAGATATATGGCGACTCAGAGTGAGCTTAGATGTCAGTAGGGGACGTCCTAGACGGACGTACGGTGATCAGATTCGCGATGTGCTGAATAAGGGCCAAATAAAAAGCATCCGAAACCGACGTACGTGCATGAAGAGATTGATGAATGTAGAGGAAGCGAAAGTTGTATGGTTTGATCGGTGCACCTGGCGTTCCAAATTGGGAGACACGCGTGAAGTTATGTATGTACGTATTAATATACCATATGATACCATGCTGATGATTTATTATTGTTTTCAAAACCAGATTGGATACAAAAAAAAATTACATCAACATTATTAGGTTAACTGATAGGCATAAATAAGATTGAATACAACTTACACGTGAAAAAATACCCAAAAACAACTTACTTGGGACAGCAGCATTCAGCTCTGAGGGCACTATTTGTGGGGATTCAATGGGCGCTGCAGGCTGAAACACAAAGTGGGATCAAACCAAGTTGAAATCTATTTATAACTTATTTAACATTAAGAAAAACAATTGTCAAAGGAATATTTAATAATTTAATAAGTTACACTTTAGCATTTTATAATAATTTACAATAAATATAACATTGAAACTGCATATGCATATCCTTGTTAATGCAGATACACAATACATGTAGGTAACCCAGACTACGAAATTGTACTTTAAATAATAAATTGGTATTATTGGATAATACCACGAATGTCAAATTGGGTTACAACATGACATTCGCGGTACTGAACACCCGAATGACGATAAGTATATTTCATATTAACTTACAATGGCAGGGGGAACTACAGCATGTTCAACTTCATACACTGGAGGCTGGTATGGTGCATATGTGGGATGGTCTCGGATAGGAGTGTTTGGCACCTCCACCGTAATGTTAGGCACTACGCATTCTTCCGCAGGAGGTTGATACGGTAGAGGGTCCTGTAACGATGATATATAAATAGCTTATCATTGATTCATGAGTAAGGGACCAGTTCATGTTTGTACAAACATTTTGTTGCTGTTTATTTTTGAGTTTGATATCTTCTGTTTGTGCAATATAAAGTTTACATACATACAAGCATACATACAACCAGCGCTACCTGCGCCCTGGGCGACATTTCTACGGCGCCCCCAAGCTGCTATTCAAATCCATACGAAAAAGTCAAGGGGTAGAACGAAATAACCAGCCGCAGGCACCACTATATACCTGGTGCCCTGGGCGGTCGCCCAAACGCACTTTACCCGAAATACCTAGGTGGTTGTTCCGATCGTATAGAAGGGGTATGATGTATATGTATAACTATAGTTAAATTAGAAAACATTATTGGTCTACAAAAGATAAATTCAGCTTGTTATTGAATGTATTTGATGATATGTGTTACTTGACATTACCACAAAAGCACATTTGAGACACTAAGAAAGTATGTAATATAGCTGGTGATAAATATGGTCTGTCAGATTCCTCGATTTATAAATGAAGGTAAAAAGGATGAAAATAAAGTAGGTCAGTTCACATTGGCTATACATAGAACATACATCTACTAATTACACAAGTTGCGAAACTCTAGCTTTCGACTACAAGAAGTTTGCAAGATTAGAAATACATGTTTCAGAAATCCATAAAACTTACTTGGCTATAAGGCAGGACATGCCCAGAATAGTCGGAAGAACTGATGTCACTTCCATCAATGTAGTTAGGCTCAATAGACGTCGGGACGTTTTGAGGGCCGCTCTCGTAATCATCCGCTAGCAGCTGCTCCTCTTCATCATTTCCAAGGTTGTAATCTGCAAGGCTATGGTCTCCTAAGTCGTCACCAAGCAAATCATCACTGAAAATAAATAACATCTTTGAAGATACCACGCGTTGTTATACTAACACCTCATACGCACATAACAATGAATCCTGCAAGGAAACTTTAAATTTGTTTGGTAATTTATGATATAAACTTGCTAGAAATACAGTTTGTTATTACTGTATTGTTCAATAAATACTATTTTTACATAAATAAGTAAAAGACTAACTTATCCGACATGTTGACAAAATATATTTTTTTAATGTAGTGTACAGATAAGATAAGCTACGCTACAAGCTTGGCTACTACAAGACATTGTTTGTGGTTATGTTATTTGAGTGTTATTTTACCCATCTATGGTCAGCATGAAGCTGTTTCAGGTTCCACTTTTAACATGAAAGATCACAAAATGACTTTTTAAATTATTTTTACATAGTTTTAGGTAATTGATCCAATAGTTTCAAATAATTTTAACAACCAAAACCAGCAAACATGGTTTTCACAATCTTGATCAAATTCAGAATCCGACGAAAGTATAGTAGTTAAATCGGTTAAATCACTATCTGTTTAATTTTGACGTTACACAAACGAATTATATTGTAATTCGTTCGTTACACAAACGAATATTCATGAATATTGCATTCTTTATAATCTGTTACTTGTTGCTGTGTTTATAAAAAACAACCTCAATTTGCTGTGGTAGATAATGCAAGATATCTTATTATTCTTATTTCAGTTCCATAAACAGCCCTAGAATAATGTCTGAAGATTTTGAAATAGAATACTTAGACGAGGATGAAGATGTTGTCCAACAATGCGTACAAGCCCCGGTCGATACTCCTGTGCCGCCCGCATTATACAATGTTCCAGTTCCTTCTCGATTTGCGAACCCAGATTCCGATAATTCATCAGGTTCTCTATTAGTCGAAAGGCCTATCATCAGGTCGCAACCCAAGAGAAAGAAGAAAAAAGAAGAGGACTCTGACTATGACCCGAACGACGACAACGAATACGAGCCCGGACCGCGTCGTCCTAAAAGAAAGATCCCGACATCGACTCCAAAGAACATCCCGACTGTAGATATTCGAAAGCCAAAGCCAACAATTTTGACTGAGAAGGAAGAGCTGAAATTCAGAAAGGATCTGGGTGTTAAAATACCTAATTTTGAAGACCCTCTATGTTTGCCTGTGAAAGCTGTAATGAAAGAGGAAGGAGATGTAAGAAAATTAAAGAATTGGAACAACCTATGTCTGAATACTTTTAAAAATTACGATGTTACATTAAAACCAGATGTCGGAGAGACCGTGAGCTCACAGCGGGCAATTGTCTTGCGAAATGTTAAAAATAAACTTACAGGTAATTTTCAAATATTGGTGGTGTTGTTGCTATAGTATGTGTATAAATTTATAAATTAAAATTGCATTAAAAAGTACCTATGTAAAAAAAACTACATAGGTTAGAAATATACTTATAGTATTGTATTTCCAATCATATTCTAAATGTCCATTTATTTAGAGGCCACAGTAAATACTGTGTCATCGGCACAAGACTTTGAGTTGCTAAAACAAACCTACCATAAAATGTTAATAAAAATACTGAAACATTACATGTTGATAAGTTATGTAAAGATACCACTATTTTTAGAAGGTTTTTTTTTAATGTCCTATATTTTCAAGGTAAAATTGAAACCACAATTTGGAGCAAGCAAACGGTCCAGAGTGCCAAAGACAAGAAAACTGAAGTGTTCCAGTGTGTGCTCCCAAAGTATAGAGAAGCTAAAATCCTTGACTTCCCCATTATGACACTGACAAAGAGGGCGAAAACTGTGCGGAATGTGGAGACCGTAGTGCTGGCCAAGGAAGACGATAAAGAGGATACCATGGTGGTCTACAAACCGCAACATGCGCTCAGTGCAGTGTACAAACTTATTGAGGAAGATCGGTATGTTTGTTACACAATATTTAGAGCTTTGTCCAATATTGTTTTTTTTGGAATATGGACCTGTTTTTGAGTTAGTTATTTCAGTTATTGTTCTTGACGTAGAGACCTTGTCATGTTTCCTAGTCATTATTTGTAAATTAAAGTTAAGGATCTTACATTTGTAATGATTAATTTATCAGCTTAAAAATAATTACTTATTACTTTATTACCTTGTAATGTAACCTGCTTTGAGGTCTTATTATATTTAATTATTGTAAAAATGACCTTTTGATGGAGTTTCTGGCAGCGCTTCCTCTCCGTAATGATGGTCTTGTCCAGTCAGGCCAATTTTTTTGTTACTGACAGGATTCAGCAGGACATCTAGAATGTCCATGATGTCTTTAATTTAATGTATCAACTGGTAAAACTCTTACCATAGAAGCATTCTATCTTAGTCCTCAGGGTTGGCAACACATTTGCAGTCTTAAATTTACGGTCTTAACAGACTTAAGACGAAGCTTATGAATCCGTCTCATGGGTCTCAGATCCCACTTTCCATCAGGTGGCCTGTTTGCTCTTTGGCGTTCTCTCCTGTCAAATTACCATTACATGGTTGCTTTAATGTGTGAAAAATGTAGCAGTGGAGTGGGTCAAACACTACTTTTACAATTTTGATCTTGTTTTTTATTTCAAATTGAACTCAATAAAGTTTTTATGATTAAATAAGGGGCTATTGCCTAACACACTCCCAATCGCAATAGTTTTCATTTTGACAATCGTAGGCCTGTCTGCACACAAAATGAAAAAAAAATGTTGATTGCGAGTGCATTAAGCGATAGGTGAGCAGATGCCTTAAGGTTTTTAAAGCAATGAATTGCCACTACCAGCAAAGCGAGACACTGTAACCGTGCAGACAGTTTATGTAATCATTCTCTTACGATTTTCAGTGAGGAGTTGGGAGACAGGAAAGATGAGGAAAAGAAACAGGTACTTCAAGAGCTGACAGTTACTCGAATATGTGCACCGTGCTATCAGAGTTCCTGGCGAGGCTTTAAAAAAACTTCTAAGAAGAGTAAGTCAATTTTTTAAAGATACAACCCTTTCAGCACTATAGACATGAGTTTTAAAAACATCATAAATAAAAATACAAGAGTACAAATAATTATTAAAGAAATGTATAATAGTCCATCTACCTAGTTGGTTACTAAGTTCTGTTACTAAGGTTGATGCAAATAAAACTAACCTATGTTTATTTTTTAATTTCAATATGTCGCACCTTTGCGACAAAACTGTGACATCTCCAAAGTTGTGATTTGCCCAGATGTCACAGTTTTGTCGCAAAGGTGCGATGTATAAAAATTAAAAGCTTAATTAATATACATTTTGAAAAACAATTAATCATTTTTCTTAGTTTCCGCAATTCCCGATACGATCTTTTAACATTCACAGCCGGCAACGATGAAATTACGCATGACTTTTCTGTAAATTTCATTTTTTGAAATCGCTTAAAAGTTAGTCTTTGTTTACCGAAGAACTTTTTTTGTATAATATTATAAAAAATCCTATCTCTGTATTTAGAGACCAAAATTATATTTCTCAACATGACTTAATTCCAACTTATGAAGCAAGAGATTTGGTGTGTTTTCGTATTTCTGCAAAATCATGTGAAATCTTAAAGTCGATTTAATGAGTCATCAAGATTGACCGGTGTCCAAGCGGATCTTTAGTTGCTTTGAATACATTCGTATCAGAATTTAAAGCTAGAAGTCTGTTCAATATGTCACGCAAATTTGAACTCTCTACAGGAACTCTTACAAAAGTTGGGGCCGTTATCAGTATCATCGTCGTGCGTGATTTTAACTATGATTTTATCATCCGAAATGGGAATACTTCAAGCTCGTACATCAAATAATTGCAATAGTTTAGAATACATTATTTTTATTATTATTCTATATAAATCAAAGTTTTGATTAATATACAGGTTTATGCAAAACTGCTCAAAATTTTTTTTTTTTGTAATTAATCTCAGTAACAGAACTTAGTAACCGACTAGGTAGTGTCCTACTGCTGGGCAAAGGGCCTACCCCTCATTAAATAAATAAAATAGTCTTCAAAAATCATTGCATACAGATACAGTCCCCATCCTAAATAATGGTTTGAGTATTGTTTTTTTTTTAATATTTAAACCATACTTACTAATCCTGATATGATAGCAATCAAACTTATAAATTTATAATTCAAAACAGGCTCTGCTTACTTTCTGCTTACAATTATTCAACGCTGACAATTTAAAAATATACACAAAATATCCATCAAGTGACCTGTATGCTTGTTTGCCTTCTCTATACCAAAAAAAAAAAGCAGCACTTTTCTCCCTGATCGTGTGTCTCTGATCCTCTGTGTGTCTCTATCGTTACAGACTAGTTAGAAAGGGATATAGGAAATATGATAATATTATTTTAAAATGTATGATTTTCTCTACAGAGAGTGTGGTGTGTCCCATTTGTGTACGCACGTTTGTGAGTGTGTACAACTTGCTTGCGAATGTGAAAACGCACAGCACGGACGACGTGCACAACAACAAGAAAAAGCTTTGCAAGACACTGGCTGAAGTGAGTATCTTCAAGATATAACAAAGGTGTACATGTTTTTGTAATAAAAATAGTACAGTCAAGGGTAATGTAAATAAGAGTCGTATCACAGGTTATGACAATTTTTTATAGTGTCAAACACTACTTTTGTTCGTGCCTATTGCAGTATACAGCCATATCATTTTCAGAATGTGAAAAACTGTCATAACAACTTTTTTTTAGTTAATAAAAAAAATAAAAATGATAATGTATGACGACACAATTTTTATTTAACTAACATTATAGTTAAGTACATTTTACAGTAGTGTGAAAAATAAAAATAGTATAAACTATTACTAAACATTCACAATTAAACGAAGAAGAAAAAAATAAACTACCTCCTAAGAGCCACCATACAACGAAATTTGCCAGTGGAAAATAAACTTATTAAGATTGCAATAAAGTCTATTTTCTAATTTAATTGCAAGTCATAAAAACAAGAGAAATTCTACTTTATCTTCTTTACAATTGATATTTTATTGCAATGGCCGTATTATGTACATGTTTTTGTACGCGGGGACCTAGGAGGTTAAATGCAATTTTCTCAAAATCCCTTTTTTTGTGTTATGTTATGACAGTTTTTTAGAGGTGCGAAATGTTACAAAAAAAATTGTCTATATTACTGTCATAATCATAACAATCATCTTATTTTATTATAAATGCGAAAGTTTGTGTTTGTTGTGTTAGTGTGTTAGTTACTCTTTCACGCTGCAATGGCTGGACAGATTAGGATGAAATTTGAAATGGACATAGCTTATACCCTGGCTGGATTAACACATAAGCTACATTTTGTGTGTATGTGTGTGTATTACTTTGTTACTCTTTCATAGTCTAACGGCTGGCCAGATTTGGAATGAAGGTAGATTTTACCGAGTACATAGGCTATTTGCATCCCAGAAAATTTTAAACTTCCCAAGAAACGATAATCGAAATTCCTCGCAACATGGGATGGCCAAGAACTAATTCTACGCGGACAAAGTTAGGCAGGCTAGGCTGCATATATTTGTGACTGATGACGCGTTTAACCCAGTTGCTAGTGACCCTGCTCACAAAGCTAGCAATCCCAGTATGGGAGTATGGTGAAATATTATCGTGATGGGCGCAAGGATTTGTTCCTGTGTCTTGGATATTTTCTATGTCTAGCGTCTTATGTTTTTTTATGAATTTAAGTATATATTTTTCTATATATGCACTCGCCCGGGCGCTGCTCGGCCTTGTAAAATTTGTACCTCTCAGCAAATGAACTTCTCTTCATAATAAAATGTTGGGTCAGCTGGTCCACAAGCTCCTTGTACTCCAAGGTCTCAAGTTCTTTCGGGTGTAAAAGATCTCTGACGACGCTGTAACTATCGACGTTTAACTCCCGATTTATACTTTTCATCGGTAATGTCGTTCGCCACGCAGTACTGCGTAAAACGACTTGAGAAAATCTTCCACTCCTGTACGTGATGGTCGAAGGTGATGCTTCCTAATAATCCGTGACTGACCATCTTAAAGGTGGTTTTCCTTTTATTATACTTGTAAACATAAAAATTACGCGGGGAAATAACTCGTCGCCAGTTGTCCTGTATCGAGGATTTAAGGGATTATAATTAAATGACCAGTATACGTGTCACGCGCGTTTATTAATCGGTTACAGACTGGCAGCTATCCGGATGACAGTTCATAACACATTTTTGTATGTCCCCACATATACTACGGTATGTTTATCATTGTCTAGTACCCATAGTACAAGATTAGAGCTTAGTTTGGGACTATGCCGACTTGTGTGAGGTTGTCCGTTGATATGTATTTGTTTGTTCGCAGGTGGTGGAATATCACTACAGGTGCCGGATTTGCCAGGAGCAGTGCGGCAGCATCAAGGAGCTGAGGAAACACGTTCTGACGCATCAAAGTGAGTTTTTTTTTAAACTAAGTCGGTCCCTGCCCTCTGTCCGTCTGTATGTACGTTTAGATCTTCCAAAATACGCAGCGGATTATAATGCGGTTTTCATCAATAGATAGTGTTTCAAGAAGAAAGTTTTTATTTATTATAAATTCTGGATTATATACCTACGGATGTTACAGAAAACTCACAAAAACCGAAATGAAGAGGGCGGGTAGCTAGTTGATTATAGTATGAATCTTCCCAGGTGAATTTTCGCTTCGAGTCCTAATCTTCCAAACAAAGGCCATTGTCTCTATTATCCCAAAGCCGCTAGCTACCGAGTTAGCACGTGCCACTACAACATTAATATTGAAAAACAAACGGTATCGTCATAGCTTTAAGGTTCAAATTTAATGTCACTGATATTCTAGATATTACGTTTTGGTAGTGTAGGACGACGACGTCCGTTTGTTAAAAAGGACCTAATACCTATTTTAGTTGCAACTTCGATAGGATTTATTTATTGAAAAAAACTGGCTTTTTCGCAGTAAAAATTCTATACAATACAATTAAGATTTTCCTAAAAAATCCCATACATAAGGCAATCGCCGTCATAGTAAAGATCTATTAAGTGACATACGAATCATTTCTGTTGGTGAATTCTTTGAAAAAGTCCCAACCCTTGGTGCTCTTTTTGATATGCTTGGCTGTATTATAATTATTATAAATATTTTTGTTTTGTTCGCAGGTTCCGAGAAATATCAATGTCAAGTGTGCAACCGCGTGAACAAACCAATCCTTAGTGTCTATGTGTAACCGTGATGGCCGACGATAGCCACTTGGCAGTTCTTGGATACCATAGTATTCTAACCTCGTAGCCCCACCATACTGAAAAATGGGCGTTTTTTGTAACTGGGACTTTGAATATACAATCAAGGAAATAAAGTTCAAATGCGATTGTTCGAAAAATTGCATTTTTAGTTCATGAACATAGGAAAATAAACCTTATTATTATTACACCAGAGTTCAAAGTAAATTGCCTTGAGGCTAAAAATATCTGATTGTAATTATAATCATGGTGGTACTTCACTTGGTGTTGCGTATTCGCGTATTTGGAATATTTAACCGTAGACAGAGTGCTACCTAGACGAGCTGCTTGCGTATAGCCTTTGAGATAGCAATACAGACAACCCGGCCAAATCACTGGCGGACCTATAACCTTTAGCAGACAAAGCTTGTCATTGAGTGGCCTACCTTATAAGGCGGTTTATCATGAGAAGTTAAAAATGTTATATTTTCATCCCTTTTGATAAGTGTTGTTCACATTCCCTTTTATCCACATGCGTCTTTCGGGGCCGTTGGGTAAAAAATAATACCATTTATGATCATGAAGTGGTGAGATTGTGAACTCAAATTAAGTGCTGCGTGATAAGCCGGGAATGTAAAGAATTGGGTTTTTGAAAAGTCGGCATTGGGATGAATTGATACTAAAAAATTTGGAATGTACATAAATAGGATTGTGGATAAATGTGGTTTTGAAAACTTGGCATTGTGAAGAATTGGGACTGTTATGAACTGGGGTCGTGCAGAATTGGACCTGTGAAAAGCTGGTATTGTGGTCGGATTTTTATTCCCAAAGAAATAATGTAAGCAAAGGGGTTGCCGATAGCGAAAAACATTTCATTATTTAAAATATTTATACTTTCCACATTTTAAAGAAATCGGCTTTCTATAAAAAACTATATACTGTCAAGATTGAATAATTGAATTTGTTGATGGCAAACTTTATTTTGATATAAACTCTTTGTTGTATTACTTAAAAACGAGAAAACTGTTTTTGTATGCATAATTTATTTATTGTACTGGTATCATTGACTCGATCCACCTGTGTCAACAAGTTGAGGGCCGCTTGATTGATGTGGGACTGTGAGACGTCACTTCACTCGCTACGCTTCACAACTCGTGCTCCCGTGTCGTAATCGCTTTCCAGTGGCTCATTTGTGCGATTTTAATGTCAATTATTTTTCGAATTTATTTGTATATCACGGTTAGAGCGAAATGATAACTTAATATTTTATTTCTTGCTAGTCCAAACTTTAAGATCCCCTGAAATGTCACTTTGACAGTAACGTAACTTTGTTTACATTTTTTCTGTGGGAATAAAAATCCGACCTTAATTGAGGTAATTTAATGGCGAATTTAACTAGTCTGTGTCAATTGAAATTGCCACAGTTGTAACCAAATTGGTACTGTTTGATTGGTAATGGTATTTATTTAAACTTTATTGCACAATAAGTACAAATGGCGAACTTAATCCGTCAATAATATAATTAATAGTTATTTAATCTTAAACTTATTGTGAAAGTAAATATCAAGTGTATAAATCATTACAAGACCTCACTTGATCCTTAAATGGTTCCAACGAAAGACCAGCACTGACTTTAATGCCAGCATTACGCTGAGTTGGGACCATTTCGTGGGTACTTTCTTCTTGTATTTGTTAATCTGTTATTTGTTTTGCATTTCATGAATAAATGATTTTCTTTCGCACGCCGCACGTGATTATCGAATAGTAACGGTAAATTTGCTCGTTTGATCGTGTTTACATCTGTTCCAGTTTAAATTGGCACAGACTATAGTGTTTTATTGACATTATCCATAAGGTTAAATATTAAATAATTTCTAATTACATTCCTGTACTCCATCACGAGTGAACGCTAACGTAAACGATGTTCGAAAACTGAAAACGTATCGAATTGACATGAACGCTCGACGCAACCGTCGTCTTCGCGTCGAGTTTACGTCAATCCTTTACATTTTGGATACTGGTACCTTTCGCTGATGCATCTCTTGACGACGCGCTTGCCTAGTTGGTAGTGACCCTGCCTACGAAGCTAGAGGTCCTGGGTTCAAATCCCGGTAAGGGCAGACATTTGTGTGATGAGCGCGAATATTTGTTCCTGTGTCATGGATGTTTTCTATGTATTTAAGTATGTATTTCTCTAGTACCCATAGTACAAGCCTAGAGCTTAGTTTGGGACTAGGTTAATTGGTGTGACATTGTCTCCTGATATTTATCCTGTTTAAGGCCACTGGACTGACATTCATGTTCATTAAGTGAGATGAAACACGACAGATGTTCACATAGTTTAAAATTATGTTTTTAATAAAAATATGAAACCAATGTTATTTATTTTGTCTCTTTAGTTTCTAAACCTGCTGCTGTGTCCTAACTTCCTACTTCTTTATATACCTAGGGTGATGGCACTGATGTTGGACACTTAGCTGAAGGCAAATAATGGACCCTATTCTACGTGCACATCATCGCTTAAATAGCCTAAAACTAAATTGTCTAATTTTAGGACATAGTTTAGACGGCAGATTTAATCAGAGCTATTCCAGAATGTCAAGCTGACAATGTATAAGACCGCCTAAATTAAGAAGCGTCAGATTCAAATTAGCGCTGTCATGGCGCTGTCATTTGATTATGACAGCTGCTCATAGAATAGCAAAGTGTTTTAGCGACACCTAAATAAAATTAGAAAGTTTAGTGGCCACTGTAGAATCGGGTCCAATGGACACTTACATTTTAATAGATTATATGGCTACAAAATGTTTGTTGCAAAAGAAATGAATAACTTTTATCAGTAATCCGTCATTTATTGTAATATCATAATGTTACTCTTGCTCTTAGTTAGTTAATAGCTATACTATTTCAACAGTTCAGTATGAACCCTAATGGGTACCTTACCTACCGCGGTATAAAGGAGGGGAAGACTCACTGTGCCTACATTTGAAAATTTCGAAACTCCGTCATTCAGGTATTCATCGAGCTAGCAACATTATTTAATCAGTTTGATTTCCGAATGTGTTATTAATCATTTATTTTTTAAGTGGTTCGGGTAGTTTTCTTATACATTCTATTATTTTTGACGTCCATTTAAAAAGGGACCGGAAGATAAAAGTTAATGTTTTGAAGGTGGTGCAATAAGCTTATTTTTGGCGACGGTTCTAACGGAGGCTTATTTTACCAATATTATCTTAGCCTAATTGTGCAAATTGTGGTTACAGAGTTATCAACAAGTTTTTAGAGTTGTTGGTAATTCTGTTGCTCTGCCTACCCCCCTCTGGGAATGAAGGCGTGAAGGTATGTATGTATGTATGAGTGCGAAAGTCTGTGTTATTTTGTAAATGCCCGCGGGAATAACCATACCTAATCGAAATCTACGCAGACGAAGTCGCGGGTTGAAATTAGTGTAAAATAAGAATCAAGAGTCCATCATTGGTCCTTGTTCATTACTAATTACTCTAATTAGTTATTGTTAACCTTCACGGTACGTCGCCTCAACTGATCGACGGGAAATATGCTACAGAGATAGTAAATTATATCCAACTATCTCCCAGAAAAATTGTCTTGTTCCGGAGGTTACAGCGACAAAAGACTTTTACGCGTTCTGAGCCGTGGGCAATTAACTAAAGTGAGTGAGTTTGTATCTATAATATCCGAGAGGTTACCTCCAGAACCACGGAACCTATCCGAAAAACTCACCGTTTTGAAAGTTACATTATTCCGGATGGAGGTAGGCATTTTTATAATTTAAAATTAAAAGCAAGGTGGGCTAAGAAAAAGTGGAATCGTGGTCGTGAAAAAGTTTCATTTTAGTAGCAAGAACAAGAAAGTTCATGCTTTTATCAACACCTTATGTTTTTTGCTCTGAAGTTGACGTTTATAGTCTATTCGCGTTAAGAAAATAGTGACTCATGTCTCATCAGTGCAACTGCAAAGTAAAGGTGTATTCATTGGTGGCTTTCTAATTTACTGTGATCTAATTGGTCAAAGGGCGTGGCTAAGCCGATGAGTCACTATTTTCTTAACGCGAATAGATATATGCGTAAACGCTTTATTTTACAAACAAAACAAATAAAAATATATCTCTTCGTAGTCTACTGTACAACACGGGTGAAACAAATGAAGTTATATTTAATGCAATAAAAAATTTGAAATACAAAATCGATAGCACTTTCCCCTTTTATTTAATTATGCAACAAGGGGCTGTAATTACATGTAACGTCACGTGTTCCGCCATGTGGTGCATTTGCTGATTGAGTGTTGTCATGCGTACATTTTAGTAGGTACCTAAGTGACAGACATACGTCGTAAATTTAATTTTAATAGTTTAATTGTAGGTAAGTTAGTAGGTACAGTCAGCAATGCTGACTGTACCTGCCTGACTCAGCATCATATAGTACGTAGCAGTCAAGATCACCAAATAGTTGGAAACATCCAGAATACTCATTAACATCGACGCAGCCTAAGTAATCAAATTGTTCAGGTCATCCATAGTGCTCAAATATTCCGGAGCACACACAACGGCAAATACTTGATTACATTCAAGACACCGCT
This sequence comes from Acleris emargana, assembly GCA_927399475.2. Taxonomy (NCBI): domain Eukaryota; kingdom Metazoa; phylum Arthropoda; class Insecta; order Lepidoptera; family Tortricidae; genus Acleris; species Acleris emargana. The sequence continues at coordinate 7,729,701 of OV656858.1, forward strand.
CGTACTGTCACAACCACACCGCCGCTGGTATAGTAGCATCCGAAGTAAGCAAAAGTTCGGAAAATCGGTCGAGTCGCTTCGGAGGAGTTCGACCACAAACACCATGACACGAAATTTTTATATACACATGTACAGATTCAGGTGTTGCTCTCTTAAGACATAATCGACAAGATCGTAGACACGTGCCGGCGTATATCCTTAAGGCACGCACGTTTGACTTGTCGGTAGCCAATCGGTAACAATTAGTAAGCAATTTTATTTAAGGCATAATATAGAGAAGGTAAACGAACACAAAAAGGCCAGAGGCAATGGAAGTTCGAAGTTACGCTAGCTCCATCTCTGCCTCTCGATTTAGTCTCGAACGACGCGTGACAGGGATGAAGCTAACGTAATTTCAAACCTTGATTTTCAAAGTAGGTAAGTAGATCTGCCCTCCTCAGCAAATAAGCAGTATCCCAAAATCAATAACCAAAGCAGTTTTAGTTCTCTCCTCTTAGTAATAGGATTGATATTGCTACAGGAGTTTTATCTGACTTACTGCGTATTAGCTTAGGAGGGCAGAGAGCCTCTACGGTCATTTGATCGTAAGTGGGACTTGAAATAAGGAGTGGTTCAGTAAAAAAGTAGCAATGAATTATTTGGTATTTATTTTTTATTTGTTGCTAATTACATATGAAGCAGTTTTTTTTAAAGTAATCTGTAGACATCATACTATTAAATAAAAATACAATCATATTGAAATATATGAGATTCAAAAGTTTTCTCAATATTTATTGCAATGTAGGTACTTTATAACTTTTTGTACAACACAATTTGACAATCTTCGCTTGCCGTTTTCTACAATAACACAATTGAATTTCCATTTTCAGAACTTGTTGTATGCTTTTAAGAATATTATTATACGAATAAGTTATACTACGTAGGGACACCGAGTGATGGCACTTGACACATCTGAAAATAGTGTTGTGAAACACTCCATTTAAATAAATGGAGTGTTTTCGTGAGTCGATTGTGTGATTGGCAGAAGACTCTTCAGAGGTACCGTTAGCGTGGACCGTATTTAACTAAATGGAGTGTTTCACAACACTATTGTCAGATGTGTCAAGTGCCATCACTCGGTGTCCCTACATAATGAACTGGATTTCACGTTTGGTAGTAAGGAAGTTTCTCCAATCTAACCTCTGACAGGGGTTTTTCTATGGGAGACAAATTTCTGTAAAAATGGCAAATACACAATTTTTGAAAATCCATGTAACTACCCGAAACTAAAGTCAAATCAAAAATATTAACTAATGATCAAAAGACAATTTAATAAGGTATTAACTAGCCCATCAAACAAAGAAAAAAATTACGTTTATGACAAAACACCTCATAAATTCTCTCAAAAGACAATGTTCAAAAAGTTTTAGGTGAGATTTAATGTAAAAGGCGAAAACTTGAAATCCCTCTTTAATTTTTACCATTCTTATTGTTTATTTTATTTAATAGTATCTACAGATTACTATTACAAATGCACTGCTTAGAAATTAGCACAAAATAAAAATAAATTCCATATTATGTGCTGCTACTTTTATTTCGGACCACTTCTTAGTTGAAATTAATGTCCATAATTTTTCACCACATTATTCGCTGCCACGTAGGTACGCTACGCTCGTAGCCGATTCTAGCGTTTTTCACTTTGTAGCGAAAACTGCCTACGAACAGAACAGAGAACCCTTTGAGCGGGTTACTGGTACTGAAAGAGTCCTACTGACAAAGGGTACAAGTTGACTTAACTCGTAATAAAAAAGGGTATAGCATGAACGGAGTAAGTATACTTGTAAGAGACTTAAACCCTTTCTCACTTGGTCTTCGAAAGACTTATACCCGTTTTCATTAAGACCCCAGTTCTAATGGCAACTAGAAAACATACGAGCTCACAGGCCATCTGACGGTAAGTGGGATCGGAGACACATATATATTTGCATTCCCTGCATTTCTAAGACTGCAAAGCGTTGCATACCTTGAGGACTAAGATGGAATCCCTCTATGCTAGTCATTTCACCGGCTGTGCTATGTTATCCCCACACCGAAACACCACAATACAGTACTTATTCTTATGACAATACGGCCTACGGCGGTAGGTTAAAGGAAAGCAATATGGGCAGACCCTGCTCAAGGTCTAGGAAAAATGATTATGTTGACGACATGGTAGATTCGTAGATTTCCTAGTTTGGGCAAATATTTGTGTGATGAGCGCGAATATTTGTTTTTGAGTCTTGGAAGTTTTCTATGCATTTACGTATGTATTTCACTTTATAAATTTGTTTAATGTTTATCGTTGTCTAGTACCTAACCTATAATACATTGTAGTAGTAATTTAAAAGCCTAAAGTTTAGTTTGGGACTAAGTAGGTCAATTTGTAAGTGTGAGATTGTCGCTGATATTATTTATTAACCACTGGACAGGCAGGTAGGGTCCGATCCAAAACTAAGAATTTCTGATAATATTCCTAACTTCATTAAATTTCCTGACGTTTTGTGTCAATGTTATATTATACTCTTATTTTCTTCCTTCTTTCTGTATAGATATATTCGTAGATCTTACTAAACTACTAAACAATTAATTATTTTATGTATACACTATACACTAAAAATGTTGAAGAAGCGAAATAAATTTGTCAAGATATAGTATCAAGTGGAAAGAAGTGGTCTCTGCCTACCCCTCTGGGAAACAGGCGTGATTTAATGTATGTATGTATGTACATCGTAAAACAACAAACTAGTCTAATAAGAACAGTACATATTGGTTAAGATACCTGTCTCAAGACACGTGAAAGTAAATTTCAAGTCATAGGAAACTGTAATTTCTGTCTTTGAGACAAGCATCTCTAACTTTGGTAAAATACATCTAACGCCAGATTTGAAAAACTAGTTTAAAAAAACCAGCCGATTGCGAATCGGACAAGCACACGAAGAGTTCCGTACCACTCTTGTATGGGGGCCCTAATAAATTTAAATTTAATTTTTATTATTTGCTGCTATAGCTGCAAGAACCCCCTGACACACAGAGACGGACAGAAGCTTGGAAATAGGGTTCGGTTCACGGAATACAAAAATAAATAAGCGTCTCGACAAAGATCCGTTCATTTATAGATACGGCCCTAGTACATAGGTACATTCGTTCTAATGAATCCCCATTATGGCGTCACTTGTATGTATTTCTGGCCAGGGGGGTAATTTATGAAATGGCTTTGCAGCTCATTTTACGGCGAGCGTAAAGGACAGAGCTATAGCAGTTATATAGCTCTGTCAGTTTCTCTCAGCGCAAAATGAACTGCATAGCTATGTCATAATAACCCCCCAGGGTTTGCCACCACACAAAGATCGCATCCCCATTAGCTGTACTACCAAATACACTATTCTATTTTATTGGTATCTCATAACCATCCCTCGCCCTACCGATCTCCGAAATTGACGTGACGTCAGCGGGTCGATGACCCTGGGCCCCCGCGGGTCAACGGACTGCATATTTGGGGTGGTTTATCATCCAAAATCAAAGTATGAGGAGTTTATGGCACTTTGGGTTTTGACATGTAAGGGATCGGGAAAAGGTTGGTTGCAATTTTTTTTACGACCGGATGGTTTTGATTCAGTTTTTTTATGAACGCTTCACGAAAATTATTTCATTTAATATTATTCTAAATAAACAAACACATCATATAAAATTGTGGTATTGTTATATTTTTGTGCAATGATAAATACATTATATTTATGAAATGCATACCTACCTTAACACACCAACATACCAGGATACCAAACCAAAGTATATGTACCTATTGCTACTTAGGGCTGCTTTTATTAAAAAGCGAAATTCAGAGTTACCGGTCAAGATATTTACCACTTTATATGTTGAAATTTCGGCATATTTTTAAGACCATAACAATAATGTAATATCATTTTTTTATTCAGTGATGGCGTGACGTGTTCGTGTGGCGTCCGCGGACCGGGAGACGAGCTGTAGGTAGGCCTCCAACAAGATGGAGTGACGACCTTGTGAGGATCGCGGGAACGCGGTGGATGCGAAAAGCACAATACTGATCTGAGTGGAGGGCCTTGGGGGAGGCCTATGTCCACCAGTGGACGTCTTTCGGCTGACATGATGATGGTGATGATGATGTTTTATGAATTTACTGAGAATAGCTTAACACTAAAGAAGTTTTTAATTTAATTCATATGTTTTCGTTTTGATTGTGAGTTAATCATAGATCGCACCCTAATTTATTAATATTTTTTTGTCAAATTGAAAGTTATCTCAAACAGATACCTATATACTTATCGTTGCTTTATACAGTCGACCTTTTAAAAATGTGACAGCAATGGCTGTAGTCACCGTAGTTCGCAAACATAAGATTCATAGTTAATGGCAAATACGGCTATAGCCGATAACGACGGTGAAAATATTAAGTAGCTGCCCACTTAGTACCTTGTGGCGTTTGACTTTTTTTTTTTTTTTTTGGCATGGGAATGCAAACGAGCACACATAGGCCACCTGATGGTAAGTGGAAACTGTGACCCATAGACACTCGCATTCACAAGACTGCAAATGCGCTGCCAACCCTGAGGACCAAGATGGAATGCCTCTATGCTAGTCATTTCACCGGCTGTCTTATCCCCAAACCGGAACACAACAATGCGAACACTGCTGTTTGGCGATAGGTTAATGGATAAGATGGTGGTACCAACCCGGATGGACCCTGCACAAGGTCCTCCCACAAGTAAACACGACAACATGGCGTTATTGTGACAAAGTACTAAAGTGTGCATCTTACAAGGCCGACCGTACAATCCAACAGCGTTTTGGGACTATGCCAGTTTTTCATATTGAAATTTCATTTACATACATACATAAATTCACGCCTTCATTTCCAGAGTGGGGTAGGCAGAGCTAGAGAATTACCAACAAGTCCCAAAACTTCTTGCACAAGTAGGCTAAGATGTTGCCCAGTGTATTAGTGACAGGTGGCAAGCCCATCGCCTAACAGTACTACAAGCCTTTATTCCCTTAGTCGCCTCTTACGACTTCCACGGGAAGACATGGAGTGGCACTATTCTAACCCGGCACCCACATTATAAACATTATTTACACACATTATTTTATTTGTAGATATATAAACATTATGATCAAACCTGTGCAAACCTGCGAAGTTCAATGATGCGTTTGGAGTGTCCAATCCTCACTGGACCCTTGTGGAGACTACCTCCCCCTCCCTCATAGTCATGAGAGGAGGTCGTCCTCCGGCGGTGCGTGCAACGTATACTCACCTATGTAGGTACTTACCGTTTCATTTCGTTTCATTAATATATGTACAGGCTGATTATTATAATAGCAAACAACATTCAAAGCTTTTCAGATTTTACCCTGATTGACCAACATAATCGGTACCTATTTAAATAACTACCGCCTGCAGCGGTCACAGCTTTCCCTACTGTATGTTAGTCTCGATGGCGTAAATATTACTAAAACCATCCTCATGATGAAATAGAAATGCATCAGTCAGTTAAGCACTGTGGTGTAGGATAGGATAATAGCGAGCTTTCGTGGATATTTTTCAAAACAGTAAGTTTATATTTAATTAAAAATTTGATAATAACTTTCTTCTAGATTAAAATGAGGATTTACTTAGTTCCTAAAAATAGCACGTTTACACCAGAATCATTATGTCTGTCTGTCTAGGTCTGGTAAGAAATTCAACGCTATATCCCTATGGGCAGGAGAACGCTACAAGTTACTGCATGACATGATAAAAGTTTAAAACTTGTATTTCCATAGCGTCCTGCGGCACTTACTACCTGCGACTATAAAATACAACAAGGGATTAAATCCGTCAATAATTAATTATAATTACAAAGCCAAGTTATAGCCCCCTTTTAAAAGAACATCACCCCATAGACATATGTACGCAAAATTCAAACCTAACAACATCACGTCACAACTCGTATAATTACAAAACGACTTTATTCCAAAACGGCGTAAGGCCATGAACTATTATAATGTTTAAAAGATCTTTTTGAAAAATATAGGAAAATGATTTATAAAGTGCCGTAAGACTTAAAGCTTTAAACGCTGGGTGTTAAGGTAGAGTTTTTAGTGGTACTTCATTATAACACATGCCGCTTTGATCAGTCAGATCGGATTGTGCGTGTCCAACGCATATAACTAGGGGCTGCCACATATTGCTTGATTTGTAATAAGTCCACAAAGCGTATAATGAATATGGGAAAATGAGTCTTAACTAAAAGAAATAAGGTACAAAATGCAATTATTAATGCAAAAACTAATCAGTGTTGAAAACGATGTGTGCTTTTGAAGTCATACTTTGAAGTTACTACTTATAGGTAATTGTTAGATATTACTTTTGATTTTCTGGAAATATTTTTCGGAACATTGATATCATCATGACTTTATCGTGAGGTTTTAACATGAAAAGGTGGACTAAAGCTTTTTTTATCTAGTTCTCCATAAACCATTCCATAAATCAAGTTTGGTCCCAATTGTTCGGAATCCAATTGATTCAGCAAAAAATAACAAACACTCATAATGCACTCTAAAAAACACAATGAAAAATTAGACAAAAAAATCTAAAATTTGATTTATTTGCGAAAGTACGGTGCTCTGTACCTTTAATTAAGTAGGCAAGGGGTCTGTCTGTATGAATCAGGGCCAACCATCCGGAAACACCCTGTAGCTAAAGTTTATTTCCACACTATGCAATTGTTTACTATAAGGTCTATTTTAACTTGCAATGTAACTTTCAACCTTCGTTATATTGGTTTAAGGGTGTTCCCCATTTTAATCTATCTCTGGAGCTCTACAGATACCAAAGGCTATCTCTTTAATTTGGCCACCTGGTTTTAGGTAATTCCGGGTTACAATTTGTCATTTTCCCAAATTTTAACCTAAAGTAGCAGTATGAAAATTAACGGGCTTTGTCTAAATGTATTGAAAAGATAAAGCTAAGTAGTTACGTAACATAATCAACGGACGCACTCAGAGCCAATTAATGGGGTAAGTAATACGAGATATAAGAACTGATAATATAACACTCATAATATATACGCTCACTTTGTATAAACACGTTTAGTATAACGTTCACTGGATATAATGAACGGAAAATATAATTTCAAAATATCTATTTCCATAAAGTATAACGTTATTAATATATAATATCAATTTATATAACTATTAAAACGTATAACGTTCATAACACCTAAGATTTAAAAGATATATTAATCAAATTATCTAACATCAAAAAACATAATCACTACATAGTATAAAACAAAGTCGCTTGCGCTGTCTGTCCCTATGTATGCTTAAATCTTTAAAACTACCCAACGGATTTTGATGCGGTTTTTTTTAATAGATAGAGTGATTCTTAAGGAAGGTTTATATGTATAAATACATTCCACGCGGGCGAAGCCGCGGGCGGGTCGCTAGTACACGTATAATATAAAAACATGCATATTTTATTTGAAATTAAATTCTATTTTCAGTATTAAGTGGCCTTCTTAATTAACAATCAACCTTACCTTACTAACTTTACTGGCAGCAGTCTGAATTTTCTGGGCAGAAAAAAAAATAACCTCGAACCTAACCTAACCGAGTCGGTTCTGACCTGATTCGTCATGCTCGTGGCATTTTCTGGTTAATTAAAACAAATTACAAGCAAGACCGTTCTGGTAGACTCGAGTTCATAAATATGTGTACACTTTAGTACCTTGTCTATTTATTTTATGTCATGTTTAAATTTGCCATAAGTATATGAATTGTCACAGCGATTCAAATGACAAAGTACTACAGGGTACACATATCTATGAACTCGACTGTACCCGCTCCTTACAGTACCCACCCATTGAGTATAGCATACGATATTAGATCTTATAATCCTTATACTAAAAGATATTATGTATTATGTTATGATCGTTATATGTCATGTAGGTATGTTATGTTATACGAACTGAAATTAGACAATGTGAGTATTATAGACAAAAACATTATATAAAATGAATATTATGTTAATTGACCGTTATTCCTTATGAAAATATTTATTTTGTTATTATAGCTAACGTTTATTATATATTGTAAACGTTATTAACATGAAATATTAGTTAGTATACTATTATTATTATGGTATACTAGATTTTGTTGTTATATCTCGTGAGACGCACCCCAATTAATGACGATTAAGTTCCTTAGTAATGATTTTTCACAAACAAGTTTGAAAAGTGCGTGCATGACTCGATGTATGAATGTTGAAGAAGCGAAAGAAATTTGTCAAGATCGTAGCAAGTGGAAAGTCTATAAAATGTCTCAGAGTACGGCGGTTACTGAAGTTCTGATAGGGAATTAGTGTGGATTTTTATAATCGCATTTCCGCGATCACCAAAGGGAAATTAAAATTAAAATAGGCCAAGAACAGAACTGCTACTTAGACAGCGATTAGACAGAGAGATCCGACATGCACTGTGACGTCATATTGTAACAGGTCGGCCATATAAGTATAAACTCCATGTTAAATACCGTTTTGCTAGAAATAAATATGAACAAATGTTTGTTGGCTTGTATCTTGGTTTTTCTTAACTAAATCAGCTTTTATTGAAGCTGTGAAAAAGCTCATGAATATTCCCTATTTTGGCACCGTCAGTTAGTTAACAACTTGTTTTGCCCACCGTACCGTCACTTGTCTCCCAAATGAGGGGTGCATTGCTATGGATATACTAGGTGTCGTGGATACGACGAAAACGTCTGTCGCATATTGGCACTCAGCCTCCTGTCGAAAATGAGTTATGCCCCCCCGGGCCCTCGTCATTGTAAGGGTGTAAAAGTAACTTTGTGTGTTTTGCCGTGGCCTTCGACTGTCGTATCGTGCTGTGCCAGTCTATGTAACATGTAGCTGTGTTGTAAGTTATACATTGCAATGTGTTTTATTATCTATGTTAGTCGGTGAAGTGTGAGGCCTCGTTGGTTGAAAAAAAAGTTTATTTAAAGCAAAAAAAATATATGTTAGAACGAAAGATGATTCATTTGTTACGTAGTTTTTGTTCCAGTAGTTAAAGTGGTGCTGGGTTGTGTTGTGTAACTTGGGTTTTTCTAGTAGTATTCTACATGGAGTCATTACATTTTTTTAATTAAGTACAAACAAAAGTGTAGATTCCTGGTTGAAGGTCACTGGGCCATCCTAATGTAGCAACTAATAGTCGATTTTATAAACTTCCTCATTATACAACTTTTTTTTTTTTTATACAACTAAATCTTTACAGCGGTTTGGTTTGTTATTTTATGCAGCTAACTTTCTCGTTACTTTTATAATTAACCTCTTTACCTACTTACTTCCTGTCCCTGAACTTGACATGGCGTAGGAACTGCCAACCTAAGAAACACAACCTATCAAGACAATAGGGCTGTATTGTATACCAATTCCAACATACTTTAATATCGACATCGATAAAGTAAAAATGTTATGTGACAATGACAAGATGATTAGCTTATACGGCATTGCTTGCTTCCCTCAAAATGTTTTAAAATTTAAGGAATAAAATGACGGAAACATGAACATGACACAACCATTAGTGTCACTTTGGTCTAACTTTAAATTACAAAATATTGCAATAATGTTATGATTGTCATTTCCACCTAAACCCTTAATCAAAAAGGATTTTTTTACTTATATTGGAAAATACAAATTAAGTGGGAAATAGTTCCCAATATTTGATTAAGGGTTAATGTTTTTGCTTACAGAAAAGAATATTAATAATATCTGGGAGTATTAATCCCACTCAATTTGCCAGTCCAGGCATAATGAAATAAGGATCAAAAATGGACCCTCAGGTTTCAACAACAAACAATGTGAGGGTGCCACCCTTCCGCATGTACCTACATATGTATGCCTTCTATATTTGAAAAGCAATGGTCACTGGTAAGTCGGATAAGCCAGTGAAACTTCTGACCACAATTTATATTGCAGCTTCAAATATAATATTTATTCTTTCTTCCTATACTTTTGTACATTGTAATATATTTATTCTGTTATAAAATATAACCAACTACTGTACTGATCTATAGTTCCTTATCATTTCCGTTTTTTAGTATTAAAATAATCCGTGTTAGTTTTCCTAATTTTTGTAAAAATAAAAAGAAAAAAAAACGCCAGGAAATACAGGATAAGCATTCGTGCGGGTCTAGGGAAAAAAAATAAAAATATATATTGCAGCTAAATATTGACCGGCTTAATTTTCCTTTCGTGACATTGTAATATTACGTGGCTGCTGTTTCTTTTGTCTCACGCAAGCAACATTTAAACTGTAGTATATTAATTACGTACTTAATTTTTTATTTATTAACTAGCTATAATGTCTCTTACATAAATACATACATAAACTCACGCCTTCGTTCCCCGAGAGGGGTAGGCAGAGCTACAGAATTACCTACAACTCTAAAAACTTATCGATAATTCTGTAACCACATTTTGCACAATTAGGCTAAGATGTTTACCAGTGTATTAGTGACAGGTTGCAAGCCCATCGCCTAACAGTACTACAAGCCTTTATTCCCTTAATCGCCTCTTACGACATCCACGGGAAGACATGGAGTGGCACTATTCTAACCTGGCAATCACACTTATTTTCTCTTAATTTATTTTTTTGGTTGTTTGAAGCTCAAAACCTAATTCTAACCTTATACTTACTGTTGAAGAGGTCTTAAAACGCTTTCGGGTTCTGGCAACCCATCAATTAATCGAATTTCACTTCATCGATTGTATCATTTCATCGAATTTCATTTTATTGGACGTTTTCTGCTGAAACCATGATGTTTACAATCTTAAACATTAATCACGTAGGCAAGATTAGGTTAGACTTGTGTCTACCGAATAAAATTGCCTCATGTGACGAGAAATGCCTTTTGATGAAATGAAAATTCTGCGTAAAGATACGTTCGTTGAAGGGTGTTTCGATGAAATAATATTAAGTTTAATTTAATTATTGAGTGTTTGAGTAAAGTTGGTTAAACTCGCACAAAGGTGTATGAAAATGAATGAGGGATAATAACAAACCCAAAGTTTGTTTAAGAGCTATTGTACTTACTACCTTCCCTCTAAGCGTGCCTCCCCCTTTGTGTGGCCTTAGCCTTAGTGGGGTGGGTCAGGTTCACTGGAATGGGGCCAATGCCTACCTAATGCAGTGGACTTCAATCGGCTAACAAATATTATGACGTAACACTGCACCGAGCGTGGTTTTTTGTTCTTCAAAATTAATACACTATCATAGACATAGCATATATGACAAAGTTTAATTACCTTTAGCCTTCGTGTAGTCAACTTAACGGAAAAAGGGCCACTGTTATTCCGTTAAGTCACTCACTCACAGTTCAATTGGTATTAAGTTATGTTATACCCTACAAATCGTGTACTTTAGTACCATGCAGTTTAATGACATTACATAGACAAGGTACTAAAGTGTACACATATTTATGAACTCGACTGTACTTATAACAAGCAACCATATTGAGTTCAAGAAAATATACTTTAGTTTATTAGAAAACTCAATAAATAAACAGTAATGAGGGCACCAGTTAACGCAAGTCTTGATGCAGGGTAACATATTATTACAGTGCAACCTTTTTCTTAATAGCGATCGGCAATCTTCGTTTCTCTATGACACACGAGTGACAAATATACTGTCAGCTGCGAGTGCAAGCGTGATAGCGATAGCCAGCCGAAAGCTATTAAGAAGCTGGGAATACTGTATAGAATAGCATATTCATTTAATATTATTGCGCTACTTTCCTATGTATGTAGTCAAGAGCATAAATAAGTGATCATTTATGTACCTTGTCACTTTAACATTGTGTTTGTAATGTTGTACACAATTGTGAAACGATTGAAAGCGACAAGGTACAGAAATGATCACTTATTTATGCTGTTGACTGTACGTTTGGGGTAAAATATAAAATAAAAGCAACTTTCGTCAGGTTTTTTATATATTTAGAACAAGAAATGTATAGTTACAACCATTGAGGATATTAAATATCATATTGTAAAAACTATTGTATAAAGTGAGAGAATGTGACATTTTTCTTTTTTTTTTCAATTATAATTATTTCCAATAAATTAATAATTATAGACACATAAGTTACGAGAAAATATTAATGAATAAATTACTTAAAACAGCCAAGTAACCACTACTGATGTAAATATTTGGTTAATAATGCTTACATTAGGAATGAGTATTTTTAAAATTTCTATCCCCAAGAACCACGGCGTAGCAATTTTCCAAAACCGCTGCGTTTCCCTCGGAAATCGAGCGTCTTTAAGCTCCTTATTGGTGTGATTTTGGAAAACTTTACAATAATATTCAAAAATCCTTAAACGATCTTACAAATTATTGGGAACAACATTTATTTCTAAGACACTAAAACTGAATCAAATTGGAATATAATGGACTTCTCTAGCCCGTTCGCTGGCCAGCGGTGACCGCTCAAAATGGCGGTCGCCCTCGAGCAGCGACAGGAGTCCTACTCTGGGCAGGAAACGAGCCAGAGACAATGATCCCAGGTTTAGTGTGGCGACCTTATTCCATCTACTATTTCTTGTGCAACTTAAACTTCCCACATAAGCTATAATGAAGTAGAGGTAATTATTTAAACCGACACAATAAGTATATAGAAATACCTAATTAGGTACAATATCAACTAAATCGGTTAATACGATCAACACAGACACCTACCTCTTAATTTTAATATAACCATAAAAAGATGAAAAGAAACTTCAACATTGATTTAAATACCGGAAGATCTTAAGTGTTTTTATCTTTTTTTGTTTTTTTTTAATTAGTTTTATAAAATACGTATTTGTATCAAAGTGAAGTCAGCTAGCGCGAACAGGGAACGGCTGACCCTCTCATAATCTTTTAATTATAAATACATTGCTTTCATTGCCTAGACACCTTAACGTTGATGTTGGTAAAATACTTATTCAATACTTTATTTTGAGACACTTATCTTACGATGCATTTGTCTAATATTTCTATCCTTATTCGAGTCTGCTGGAAGTCGGGATGAATGTCTGGTTAGTTATTACTCAGACCACGGAAGGTATCCATGATACGGTCCATATACTTTCAAGTCGCTAACAATATGGGAATACGAATGAATATTGCCTACGTTTACGTACTAGGAGTATCACATGCTACTCTGCACGATTCTGTGTTTGTCCCCATTCTGTCACTTAGCCTGAAATGAGTAGACGAGCCCGAGCGGCGGGCACTGAGGGCCTGGTGTCCGCCAGACAGAAGGTGGGCTCCGTGTCCACCGCTAGGGCTCTAGAGAAATGGGAACGAACCATTGTGCTATGCAGTTAATAGAGGAATCAACACCGAAAACGAATTTCTAATAAATAGACAGTGAAATTGATATTACATGATATTACTTTTTAAATTCGAAACTATTTTTTTATTTATAATTCGCTTTTCATAGCTGGTCTGATGCCGTTAAGTGTTTATTTACATATTTATTGCAATCTCGCACCGCCAAGCGAATGCTTTAAGCTTAAATTTGACTTCGTCTTTGGACGCAGTCCAGGGTACTCGCATGCTGGCACTTAGCGGGGCTAAGCAGCCGTCTCTTTCGCACTAGCCTAGCCAGAAAAAGACGTTTGCTTGGGTGTCCTCGGAAAACTGAGCATGTAAGCACCCCTGGGGTTTTTTCAACGCAAGTAATTCTTTCGTTTCGGCCTTTTCACTGTCTATAATGAGTATATTGGAAGGGAACACACGTTTTTGCATCTCGCGCGCGCTCGCGTCTATCCCAGCAGCAGACCGCCTCCAGGGATTTAATTCTAACTCCGCTAAATCTCCATTAACAGATGATATTATTTAGCGCTAAATTCAGCATTCCACGACACTAACACAGACTAAGTCACGACTCATGAAATGCAGAAATAGATCAATATAATGATCGTTCAAAAATATTGCTTAGTTTATTGTCCTTTATCGACACTAGATATTGCTTAACGTTCGCGGGAGCGCTGCTGGGTGTTTATTCTCTTAGTCCCTCGTTCGACGGCCAACTTGACCGGTAGTAGAGACACGCACCAATACGTAATATTTACGCGCTCACGAGTCAAGTTAGCCAGACAGTCAGTTCCTCAAGAGTATAACACCCCTAGCCGCAGCGGGTGCGCGCGTGTTGCAGCTCCGTGTGTCCCCTCCCTGAGTGACGATGATCGTGCGTTCGCGCAAGGGATGCGACAAGGCGCCGCTGGCTATATCTTATAAAATTACTCAACGAAAGTACCTAACAGCTACGCTAGAAAGAGGTCCAAAACAGGAAGTATTAGGATGAGCAAATGGATTATAAATAATTTTACAACAATATAGCCACAGCTGAAGTAGGTGTTGTGCAAACATTTGACGTATGACGTTAATAGTAACACATTTAGTCGATGTCTCGAGATTTCTGCGGTACTAAAAATATTTCAATTTATCGATAGTTTTGTCATCTTTGCAATCGATGCGCGCAGCACCAGCTTTTTTAATTATTGAGCATTTGACTAGAGTACAGCCGGCGAGTGCCTTTGTTATCGAAATATTTTTATCCGCAGAAGTTAACTTAGCTTTATGTCCTATGGAAGATTTCATTTCTTCATTGTGACTTAACTACGGGGTTTCTCCTGGGCACTATCCTCGCTTTGTGCTTGCCCGGGCTGCCCCTTACCTGACTAGCTGATAGCACATAAATGCTAATTCTTCCTTCCTATTTATCAGTTTTATCACCATTTCCTGGACAGTCATTAATATTGCTGTTTTCAATTGATTTACTTATTAATATGGGCCACCAACCTACGACTGCATCATCCCAACCCTTAATCTTTAATTAGTTTAAGATCCACCGTCACATGTATTTTATTTACTTTTATTTTTTGCTAATTTCACAGCCTCAATGTCAATTAGCCTATGCGTATTAGAGTATTGTTTCTGTGTTGCCAATTAATTTACTTTATTTTATATATTTTCTTATTAAAAATGCTTCAAAACGCCGTTCAAAAAGTAGCCGTAAGGTATTGATAATAGGGGTGCATGTCCCTTGGCTGGGTTCGTTTCCTACATCGACTGCTAAATCCCTATTAGTAGAACGTTTTGCCGGTTGCCGCTTACATCTATGAAGATATGAATTACAGTATATTTTAAAATACATATAAAAATATTAAGTTAATTATGTGTGACCCGTTGTATGGCTTCCTTACAATACGATTATTGCTTTTCGTGTTTCACAACTACCCGACCCGACTACGCTATTGAGCACTATTATTAATTTATTATTATCCCTTTTATTATTTTGTTTAATTATTACCGAAAGAAGGGTTGACGCACAAAACATTCTACTAATACACGCTCTAAGTCACTTTACATCACCTAACCAACAACCTCTCCAAAATATTTTGCATATTTTATTTCGATTTATATTATTTATTTATTATCTAAAAAGTCGATGAGTTTTCAGTGAATACTTTGGTGTTTTCGTTTCGATTCAAACGACAGTTTAAATCTTAGATTTAAGTTAAAAGCAATCCCAAATGTGAAACTATATTAGGGTCTAATCGCCCTTAACAATAATTATTTAAGTTTTTAACTGATTTACCTTCATGAGCCAGATTAATCGCCCATTGTAGTAATTTCCTAATAAATAAATCAATTTAGGTTACATTTTAGCCATTCTCAAACCGGAACGTCGATATCGATATGTATGCAACCTATTGTGGTATACAACACTATCTGTCAAGCCACCATTTTGGCCCGCAAAAAGCGCGTGAGAACTGGTCTGAGAGCGCCTAACCTCCTACCGGGAAATTACAATATAAATTAGACATTAAATAAGTTAAATGCACACATATTAAGATATTCACGTAAAATACAATTAATTGCACATACACTAAATTAATAAATTGTTAAATCTAACAAAATTTTAAATTATCGTTACGGTTATTATCGCCAACATGAACTCCAACTATTCTTAATAATTATCAATTAATATTACAACCCCTTTAAGGGCAATGACTAGAATAGTTGAAATTTAAGATGCTGATTTAGAATAACACAAAACACAACAACTATTATAACCTAAGACGACTACTTTAGTATAGTTACAGTACGTTAGCTAAAGTTGTGCTTACGCGTCCTTTTCACCGATTGCCAACCGTACTAATAATAATTATCATATTATAAATTATAATCGAACTTTACGCCAAAACTCTACAGCTCACTTCGGTAAAGCTTTTTCATATCATTTGATACATATTCCCAAGAATCTCCACTGCTGCCAACAATGTTGACACAATCTCAATAATTTCTTGCTAGCCAGTATCGAAGTGAGGCCTAGTAAACGCAAGTGGTAACTCACAATTTGTCTAAATTATATAATACCCTAATAATAAAACGTATTAAGACTAAAATTGGAATGTTAAGCATATGAAGCAGTATGTAAAAAAGCGTTTTATTTTTGTTAAAATAGTTTAAGAAGAAATAGCAAGTGTCGCCGGCGATTACAATAAATAGTAAACAAACGGCGAGCCCCACGCCTCTCGACTCATTTGTTAATATATTTTCATTAAATTAATGGCTATTAGTTATTGCACGTTTTACATTTACAATAAATATATAAATACTTGTAAATTTTTATTTCATCTTTGGTATGTAATGAGTACCTATTAGTTAATATCTGAAATGTTACAAAACTGTTTTTACATAATATATTAAGTATATATTCTTTTTACAAAAATCGTAGGGTCGTTAGGACGGCACGATATTATAAATCTATTCAAGTTCGATGTTCTTCAATAGGTCTTGCGGGTCCTAGTGTAATGGCGTGTCGGACGCGGGAAAACATTTCCTATTTACAAATTCCTTTAAACTAAGACAATTAAAGCCTACTTCGAATAGACGCAGGGTCGCATCCATACATTATTATTATACCAGGTACCGATCATATGTTTAGACATCGATTATTATTGGAAACGATATCGTTAGATTAGAGTATGCACCATATTTCCGCGGCGGACTGGAGTCCTCCGTCACTCTCCGTCTCCCTCCGAGGTGCGGCGAGGGCACGCGCGCGGGCGGGACGGCACGAGGCCCGGCTCGATCGATCGGGCGCGGCCGAGCTCGCCCGAAGTGACGCCGTGTGTCAGGTCCGAGTGGGTGCGATCGCGGGTCGCGACCACCGCCACTTCCTAGGTCCTCATATCAAAATTTTCTCAAAAAACTAACCTACACGCGTTCTCTCGTGGGCGGCCCCTCGATGAGGCGACGTGACATCTTTCCCGCGGATCTTTATCATTTTTAAAAAATTATCAAAACCTATCACAGTTTTTGATTAGTTTTCATCCTTAATTAGATTAATATATGATTAAAATATACATATAGATAATATATTTTTTTCAATCTTTAACAATATAACACTATTTGACTTCGATTAGGTGCCAGAGACGAGCGAGAGAGTGCTTCGGGTCCTAGCATTTGGCCGGTCCGTTGTACTAACACTAGTGTTGTGAGCGACAGGTGAAATATCGATATTTGGCAACTGGCAGGTGCCGTATGGCACGGCTGACGATATGATCGCATATAAAATTGGAGCATAGCATTACACAATTTAGGCTATTATTGCTAATTATTCATTAATCAAAACTATTTCTCGTTAACCACAACCGTTCATAAGCGAAGTTTAATATCATTATTTTGTTATTGACTATTACCAATATGTATGGTTGGTGGGGCCGGTGTTCGGCCCCGGTCGTGCCGGGGGCCCGGGTCCGGGCCTGCGCACCGGCGCCCCGTACGAGCCGCCATTTTGATTTCCTGAAACACTTAACCCAGTTCGGCGTATAGGCATACGTACGTGTATATATGTTAGCGGGGCTCGCTAAACAAAGGGCCGGTGCGATTCGCTTTACGTTACGTAGAAAATGGCCGTTCGGCCGTCTAGTCGGGAAGACAGTCTAACAGCTGGTGGCGTGGTATCGCCGGTATCCGCGGTATGTATGGGTGCGCCTGCGAGCGTGCCGTCCTACGGGTGCGGCGGGCGCGCTTAGATTGTCTTGATCTTGTTGGTCTTGAAGCTGACTTGCAGGACTCGGTTGCCCAGCGTGTAGCCGTTCAGCGACTGGATGGCAACCACGGCCTCGTCGTAGTTCGTCATGGTGATAAAGCCATAGCCCTTGCACTTGTTGGTCTGCAAGTCTCTGATCACCTTTACGCTCTGGACGGCGCCGAACGGTCCGAACAGCTGCCAGAGCACGTTCTCCTCTGTCTCCGGGGCGAGATTGTAGACGAAGATGCACCATTCGGAGCCTACGGCGCCTGGGAGGACGCCGCCGAGGAGTTCTCCAGCTAGAGGGCTATAGCGCTGCAAACCTTTGTTGATGGCGAGGAGGGACTTGCCTGAGCTGAAGCGTCCGAGCGGCGCGGGGAAGCGCAGCGCCGCCGGCAGGTACGCCGCGAGCGGAGCCAGCGCCTTGCCGTTGTTGGACGGGTTGTTGGCGAACTTTACCGTGATGGGCTCGGTCGCTCCCTTGGGCACCGTGCCGTTGAGCTCTGTGATGGCGCGCTCGGCCTCGACGCGCTGGTCGAAACGGATGAAGCCGACTCCCTTGGACAGCCCTTGCTCGCCGCCGGTGAACGGTCGCCCGCCCGAGTTCTCGCACAAGATTCGGGAAGTGATGATGCGGCCGTACGGGCTGAAGAGGCGCTCCAGCTCACTCTGGGTCATAGTTTTTGGCAGGCCGGAGACGTAGAGGTTGGCGCCTTTAATGGCTTCGCTGCTGGGGCGCGCGTAGGAGACCTTTATAGTCTTGTTCTGCAGGCGGAGCCCGTTGAGGGTGGAGATGGCCTTCTCCGCGTCCTCGGCGCGGTGGTAGTTGACGAAGGCGTAGCCGAGCGACTGGCCGCCGCCGTGCAGTGCGTGGTTGAGCGCGTCGGGGAAGGCGGCGCCTTTGTTTCTGATCAACTTGCAGCTCTCGACCTCACCGATGCTAGAGAAGAGGCTGCGTATCTCCTCCTGCGTCATGCTCTGCGGCAGGTAGTTGATGATCAGGTTGGTCTTGGACTCCTCGCCGGAGCCATTCTGCTGTTCGCTGTCCTTCGACATGGCTCAAATCATAAACGGAAAGAACGAAAGGGAAACTAAAAACCGCGGTAAAATAAAACACACGCACGACGTCCGAGCGGGTAGCGCGCGCGAGCGGGATTGAGAGGGGTGGCGGCGCGCAGGCCGCGCAGCGCGTATCGACCGGGTTATGTAACGCGGTTCGTTCACCCCTCTCCCGGTTGGTACAGTGTCCGAAAAAACCAGATCCACCCCGCATCGACCGGGGAAGCTGAAGCGCTCCTCTGCCCTCCATCCTGTAGCGTCTTACGCAAACGGCGCGCTACCGGTTGCCGCGTGACCATTATTGCCTGAGATTTCCTCTAACCATTGTTTGGAAATACACTTAAAACGGTGAGCTGAGCCGGTCGACGCTGAGCCTTATTATACTCTAATAACTGATACAACATCACGTGCACATACTAATACTTAATTGAGTATTAAGGAATTTATAACTAAAAATATCGAATCTAACCCACCATTCAAGGTTGAACATACATAACTGAATGTCTTTTACCTTATTTATCACTTTTCGTAATAACGTTCATTACGTTACGTAGTAAACTATCCAGAACACGCCGTACTCGTAAAGCCTGCGTAGCAGTGACGTTATAAATAAGCATTTGACTTCAGTCCCTTGTCGATTCTAAAATATGCCTTCACCTTTCTAAGGAAACATATATTCGAGAAAGTTAAGGCAAATTAATTCTTCTGTTGAAACGGGATAGAAAAAGAATTTTCGCTTTTTTGAAGGAAATTGGCCACAAAGTTCTACAGTATCTAGAGCTCTGGAATACAGCATGAAAGTGCCTACATTTTCTTTGTTCCATCGCTTCCGCATCACACAAAAACCGGGCAAGATTATTTCGGATCATGCTCAGTGTAGGATTCCAAAACTATCTCAAATATCAACAAGTATGAAGTAATTTTCTATTTAAAGTTATTTAGATGCTGTCTTAGATGATTTTTAGTAGATTTAAACAATTAAAACGCCTGTATTTCAAGAACGAGGCAAGTCTACTTAGTCATGATTCATGATGGTTTTCCTTTTAAGTTACTTAATTATAAATCTGTGCTTTCATGATATTTTCAGATTTTTACTAGTTTTTTTTTTTTATACAGGTAAAGCAAAGGTTTTTGTATAATGACGTCGAGGTTTTATTGGATAGCTCTTAAAATAATTTGTAAATAATTATATGCATGTTCATCAATTCAAAAAGTGTTCGAAAAGTGTAATTTTCTCTAAAGTTACGTGTATCACCGAGATTTGATTGATTTGTTCCTGAGATACAAGCGAAGAATCATCTAATTAAGAGCACCAAATAACTTTAAATAGAGTTCATACATGTTGATTTTGAAATAGTTTTTTGTGTTTGGCCAGTTACGGCTTAAGAACGCTACACTGAACAAGGTCCGACATGCTCTTGCCCGGTTTTTACAAATCATATGGCAAATATTTTTGTGATGAGCACGAGTATTTGTTTCCGAGTTTTGAATTTTTTCTATCAATTTTAAGTACCTAATTATTTTTCTATACAGGGTGAAATTTAAATTGTGAATCGTTATATTTTTTAACGTTCTAGTTAACGAATTTTTTTTAGTTTTGTATCTTAATTTATTTTAATTCATGGTCGCCTTACGATTAGTTGAGTGAACTTGCCACGAATATATTTGACCTCTTAGAAAATTAATTCTACTGGCTGTATTAGTTTGGCATAAACTGTCACTTACGTCAGTCAACCTTTGAACTTCGAAAGTCATAGCAAGTGAGTCACGTGGACCGAGTGGGGTAACCGTGCGTAATGATGTGTTATTAACAAGAATCATTTTGTAGGGCTCCGTAGTCAAACTAGGAACCCTTATAATTTCGTCATGTCCGTCCGTCCGTCCGTCCGCAGCCTAGCTCAGAGATTCTTACTACTAGAAATCTGTAATTTGGCATGAATATAGTACTCCATGTCTTCCCGTGGATGTCGTATGAGGCGACTAAGGGAATATAGGCTTGTAGTACTATTAGGCGATGGGCTTGCAACCTGTCACTAATACGCTGGTAAACATCTTAGCCTATTTGTGCTAAATGTGGTTACTGACTTATCAACAAGTTTTAAAGTTGTTGATAATTCTGTAGCTCTGCCTACCCCACTCTGGGATTACAGGCGTGAAGGTATGTATTTATGTATACATATTAGTCACGCCAACAAAGTGGTAAAATAAAACTTATTTTTTATTTTTATTATTTTACCTCCCCTACACGTAACGTGGATATGTGTTTTTTTTCGCGTCTAGTGTGGGGTGTGTACCTATAGATATTTTCGACTAAGGTATCCGTATATTAAATATTAAGCTTTAAAGCGCTAAAGCGCGCATTTTTTAATCGAAGTTAATTAAGGAGACGATAAATTTGACCTCGTGATAAACTTAACTTTGCCGTTCGAGAACTGTTATCCCCATACATCGACATAGGTCGCGGTCAGTTTACCAACACCGCAAATAAGTTTTCGTTAGGTATATCACTCATTTAAACCGTTTGTAAGAATCACTGAAGTGTACTTAGTAGTGATAGTTTTCATCTTAAATTGATTATAGGTATGTGCTTTCATTTAAGTTATTTTTCAGATTTTTAGTAATTATAGTTTTGGCTGTAGGGGGCGGGAGACACTTGACTCTAACAAAAGTTTACTGTAATATTTTATAAACGGATACCTTAATCGTAAAATTGTGTGCAATTTTTTAAAGACCTGTCCTAAAACTAGACCTGTGTAAAAAAATACATCCCCAAGTTACGCGTAGGGAAGGTACACTAAAAATAAAAAATAAACACGTTTTTTCACCACTTTGTTTGCGTGACTCATATGTACATTTATGCCAAATTAGTGATTTGTACAACTAAGAGTCTCTGAGCTAGGCTGGGGACGGACGGACGGACGGACATGGCGAAACTATACTGCCCTCCTAAGCTTAATGGCGATAACTCAGAAAAAACACGTGAAGAAATTGCAACTTAGTTACAAACAGAACAGAGTTGAATCTTCTTTGGTTATTGAAATCTAGTTATTGCAGTTTTGATTAGGAGGGCAGTATAGGGGTTAGTAGTTTGACCACGGAACCCTAAAAAAACTCGATTTTAGGATACTGTACAAAAATGAAAAATTTAATTTAATTTTAACATAGCAACGCTCGTGCTTCTGTGTCTGTCCGTCCGTTTGTCACAGCCAATTTGCTCCGAAACTACTGGACCAAATCGAGTGAAATTTGGTAGGATGGTGTAATCCTTTGACCCAAACACAAATGTGCAAAGTATTTTTTTTTATTAGGGTCATTTTCGGCGGACAAATTAGGAAATTAAAAAAATGATGATTTTGCAAACCTTACTGTGTCACATATCAAATATAAGAACTTGTTATGAGGATGTCATATCTATTTTTGTTATAATTGTAAAATAAATAGATTTGATTTTAATCATGAAAGACGACGAAAATTGACCATTCTCCCCTGATCTCCGAAACTACTGGGCATAAAAAAAAATAGTCCATTGGTTGTAGATTACAGAAAAATTATAAGAATACTATTTAAAAAAAAAGTATCTATGTACGGAACTCCACGCGAGCTCAACTCGCACTTGGCCGGTTTATCTAAAGTAGCTGTTTGAAGCTTTACAAATGTTTATAAAATATATTCGTCTAAATACCAGCTGGTGTAAATACGCCATTTCCATCCCGAGGGACATTTGCGATTTACATATTCTAACCGTGATGTCGTGTGATAATGTTATTCCATGCATAATACGGCTATTGAAGGGTTTTTGTCTAGAAATGTCTTTAGCGTTACAAATATGTATGAAATGCGAGACGGATTTTAAAAAGTTGCAATACTTATAATAATAATATAAAATATATAAGTCCTTTGTATTTTGTCTTTTTGTACTTTGGAATTTGTCGATAAAATGCTAATCTATATACACTTGTATGTATACGTAAGCACATAGCTTTTTCCAAAAAGGTTGGCTTCGTTAGCCATTTGCGAGCACACGATCGACATATTTTGCGGACTCTTGGTCGAACTTTATTCACAATGCGCAATTGGACATTGGGTAAGTTTGTATGATCAATATTGTCTTCTTTTTTTCAGCGGCTACGTATAATTTTCTTGTTTTTCGAATTCAAATTCCATTTTTTTATTGCGACAGTACATTCACAGAGGACACTTATTTTTTACTTATTGTTATTTATGCTAGGGGCCATCACTAGTATATGGGAACATACATACATACATTAAATCCCGGCTGTTTCCCAGAGGGGTAGGTAGAGAGCACTTCTTTCCACTTGCTACGATCTTGACAAATTTCTTTCGCTTCTTCTACATTCATACATCGAGTCATGCACGCACGTCTGTTTCGGGTACTTAAGATTCGGCCCGTTTCCAGTATTTCTCCGATTTGATTCGAAAAGTACGCCTACGGCGGCCCCTTCCGACCCTTCCACGCACTTTCGATCTGTATATCTCTTTCGTCAATCTTCTTTCATCCATCCTTTCCAAATGACCGAACCATCGAAGCATGCCCTTTTCAATCTTAGTCGCTACATCTTCTTTTATTCCACATTTCTCTGTGATTTTTTCATTTCTTACTCTATCAATCAGTTTCACACCACACATACTACGCAAAGAGCACATTTCAACTGCATTTACACGACTTACATGCTTGTCCTGGTACACCCAACATTCACTATACATCAGTTTTTGGAAGTATATTGATTATTAAAGCGGCAACAGTACTTTTTGAAAATTTCTTATTTATACCTATTAAGGTTTTACACTACAACAAAAATCGTTACCTAAGAGGAGGCACCTTAACCGCCTGTTTCACAATAGACAAGTAAAGAATATTTGACAGATAAACTTAGCCTTTTCTCCTTCTTACCCTTAAAAATAGACAAGGAGAGAGCCAACTTTAAGTAGCAGATAAATTTACTCGTCGATTGTGAAACAGGCCCTGTCTATTAATATTATGTTATCTATTACTCTATGATTTTTATTTTATGTATTCCTGTTAAGGTTCATCTATTAAAACGTTCAATAGAACGTAATAACAATGTTCTTTTTTTCCTCTTCTCTCTTTATCTCTCTCTTAAGATTTTGGTGTGTTTTCCTGCGGAAACTACGCAGGATATTTTAAATATTTTTTAATTTGCTATTTATAGATTTATATAATGCTAGACTAAGTAGTACAATTGTATTATTAAATATAATAAAAAAAAATGACTGACTGCTGAGTTTCTTGCGGCGTTTCTTCTCAGCAGTGGTCTCCTCTTGTGAAGCGCTGGTAGATTCTTGACGTGTAAAAGTGCTTGTGCGGCCTACTTACTGAATAAATGTCTTTATCTTTATCTTATCTATCAACCAAAAAGAGAGACAGCGGAACCTTAGTAATAGGGTTCCTGTGGGTACGGAACCAGAACACGAAAATATGCGACGTCGCGCGCACCTGTTATAACACGGCGTGCTATGACGTTTATACCATCAATAGACATCGCCATCAGCCTCGCACCCGCATCCGGCAATATATTTGTCACTCGCATTTCAGACACAAAGACAGCCGACAGTTACTAAGGAAACGGTAGTACTGTACAGAAGCCCACGTTTCCCCACAATAGAATCCTCGTCCGATTATCAGTCGAGGTGTTTTCCCGTCGTTTCCAGTAAATAGCGGCCCCGGAAGGCAGCATGGCGCCTGGGAGCTATTTCTGGAACCCCCCTAAGGGGTGGGGGGAGGCGTGCGATATTTACTTAGTAAAGAGAGCCTGTCCAACATAGCTTTGCACCCTTACCAAGAGTTGCAATTACCGTAGTCGCTAGCGAGTCGAATGCTCTGTCCCTTGCAGCATTCTTATAGAGTGCGAGGGACAGAGAATTCTACTCGCGAGTACGACAATTGTAACTCGTGGTAAGGTTACTGTAGCTCAAGCACGAACGTTTCAATCTATCGCCACGTTTTCGAATCGGTTTTACCATTCGGAAACGTGTTCTGAACGTATTCGTTGCACTAATTCCTAATACTCGTCACGTTTTCGTATTTATTTAGGTATACTTCCCCTTTGCTGTTTGAATAGAGAACGCTCGTGGCTTCGTACTCGTAAAGTTAGTTAGTTTAAGCGTAATCGTTGCCATAAGCAATATTTAAAACTAAGACTGGCTGTGGAGTTTCTTGCGGCGTTTTTTCTCAGCAGTGGTCTGCTCTTAGGGAGTGTTGGTAGATTTTTGACGTGTAAAAGTATCCGTGCGGCCTACCTACTAAATACACATATTTTTACTTTTTAGGGTTCCGTACCCAAAGGGTAAAACGGGACCCTATTACTAAGACTCCGCTGTCTGTCTATCCGTCTGTCTGTCACCTGGACCGGGATAGCTAGACAGTTGAAATTTTCACAGATGATGTATTTCTGTTGCCGATGTAACAAAAAATGCTAAAAACAGAATAAAATTAATATTTAAGGGGGGGCTCCCATACAACAAACGTGGGTTTTATAGATGACGGTACGGAAGTCTTCGTGCGCGAGTCCGGCTCGCACTTGGCCGATTTTTGTATCTACATTACCGTTACTTCTCCTTTTTTTTTGTTGGGGGTGGATTTTTGAAAAATAATTTCTTAGGACACTCCTAAGATACTCAAGGAATATTACCTGAACATTTTAAGTCTAGGATCAGCAGTTTAAAACAAGTTTTGTATGTCTATATGTAGATGACAAAGCGAAAGGCAATGGCAGTGTCAACTTGCTATCAAATTAAAACTAGGTACAATCAAGGAAATTGATTCGTAGACCATTTTGAACTATGTCAAAGTGACACTGTAAATACAATAATAAAAAGTCTCTTACGTTTTGATTGATTACGTCACTATGACATAGTCCAAAATGGTCTACGAATCAACTTCCTTGACTGTACATACGGACACGCGCTACCTTTCGCCGTGAGTATACCTTTTTATTTATTACGACATGCAAACGTTACTCGATAGAAGGTAAAACGTGCTCAGGCACTGTACCTACTTTATATCGGAATCTAAGTAACGTCACGTAATTCATCGGTTGGAGAAGTTTTTCTTACGTCACTGGGTACGAAATTTCTTGAAAACTGAGCGTACATTTACTTACTGTAGGTACTTCGTTTTATGTTTCGAATTACAATATAACGGTCGAATGAAATGATTATCAAGTTTTTTATTTCAAACTTATGAAAGAAAACATGTAAGAACTGTTAATTTTAGCCACAATTGAGTTACCCAGCAAATTGGTGTTATTCATTCATTACTTAAAGAGGTTACAGATACAATTTCTAATTTTGATATCGTTTAAAACAACGGTCAATTAGGTATAGTTCTTAAAATAACGAAGTTAAGTATAACTTAACTTAAGATGTCGAACTTTCAGCGAACGTATCATAACGCAGAAATTTAATTTCATCGAAACGCATTTTCTCGTCGCATTTTTTTGTTTATAAGTCACTAATCTAACGTAACCTAAACTACGTAATTACTGTTAGATATCTTGAAAACATCACGATTTCACTAGAAAATGGGGTTTGATGAATTAAAAATCGATGAACTGGAATTCGATAAAATACGAATACTATAGTTAACTTTGTCCATCGTCCCGTGCTCGCGGTCCACGTCTCATCCGATCGATCGATGTGGAATTTGGTTCAGCGGTAGTTTATTACCAGGAGACGGGCATCGGGTTCATTATCCCGGAAATTCGGACAGTATATAGGATGCTTTTGTTAAAATTCTGTGGTCTTAGTGAAAACGGGTACAAGTCGACTTAACTCGGAATAAAAAAGGGTATATACAGGAACGGACAGTACTAGACTTAAACCCTTATTCACTTGACCTTCAGAAGACTTATACCCTTTTTCACTAGGACCACAGAATTATACATTCAATTACAGTCTGTGAGCACTTAGAAGAGGCTTCAGTTTAGTACTTCTCTCTCTCGCTCTTAATAAGATCGTATGAGAGCGAGTGAGAGAGAAGTACTAAACCAAAGCCTCTCTAAGTGCTCACATACTGTAAACGGTTGTCGATATTTTAAGAGCAGAGAAGAGAGTAGAGTAGAGTTCTGTTAGAGATTGTAGGATTTTATACAGGGTATGTCTTATTGTCATTCCGCCAAATAGTAGAATGACTGGTTAAAACAAGATAAAATATGTTTATTCAGTAAGTACGCCGCACAGGCATTTTTACACGTCAATCTACCAGCAGCGCTTCCTAAGAGGAGACCATTGCTGAGAAGAAATCTTCAATAAACTCAATAGTTAGACATTTTTTACGATATACACAACATGAATATAAAATCATAACCCTCCTTTTTGCTCGAACGTGGTCGGATAACTAAAGTAGCACAGGTCTTCCATATTAGTCCTCAGGGTTAGCAGCGCGTAGTCTAGATATTAATATCTATGAGTTTAATATTCCACTTATCATCAGCCGGTTGGCTCGTCGACTACAAAGAGACGTAAGTATACACTTTTGGAGCTAATTGAAGGGTCCACGGAAAGAACATGCCTAGTCACTTTTTTTTGAAAATGAGTTTTGAATCTCAAAATGTAGAGGACGAAATGAAATTATCTACCATTCAGATTTAGTTATAAATTTTCATATAACTTGTATATTTTCACTCTTATAAAAACCTCAACACGAAAATTACGTACAAAATGACATGGTTCCTAACTTTCAAATCGCAATATCTCAAAAAATTACTAATGTGACTAGACATGTTCTTTCCGTGGACCCTTCAATTACAATGCAATAAGGTGAAAAAGTGAATACATCTTTTTGTAGTCGACTTGTACCGAAATACACACGAATGAAAATGCAATCACAGTAATCACACAAAGTCTGCCTGTATACGATGACGTATTGATTCATCTAACAGGTAAATTGAAAGCCCCCAGCCGCCGTCCCCCCCCCCCCCTATATTTATATACAGGCTATCACTCGTCTACCTCGTTTAGGTACCGAGATAAAGCCTTTGTGAGTTCGGAATTTTCATTTAAATTGCACCTGAGGGTTGAATATTCATTTGTTTACATTCACTGCCACTTACTGGTGTTTATATGTTTTTATTACACGCCATGTGAGCCATTGGCACTGGAGTGCAATGATGTGTTTGATACATTCAGTGCCTATTATCTCTCTGTGGAGTCTTCCTTGTACGTATTTCGGGATGTTGGGTAATGGATGAATTATTACTTTGGAACTCTTTAAATGACGGTAAAAACTGCTTTAAAATTGAAAAGGGCAAACTTAAATATAGAGTATATTTTTGCATATGACAAAATATGCAATTGTTCTCTAAAATTAGGTTATTCAAAGTGTTTTGCTATGCAAATGCAAGCTCCTAAGTTAAACCCAAAGAAAAGCGTAAAAAAATACTTTTTTTACGTTCCTCATAAAGAAAAACAACTTCCATTTGAGCGGAAATACCCCACAAGGTCACAAGGGTTTAGTGACCCCCAAATATCACAGGGTTTACATTTTCCCAAAGGTAAGTGCGAGAAATAACAGCCTTCAGAGGCACTTTGCAAAACGCGTTCGAGAAAAAAAGTCTGTATTTTACAAAAGAAAAATCAAGAAAACACGAAACTGAACTTAAAAACTACTCACGTAAAGCAAATTTTCGACCTCTCTGCGCTGCGGAAGCATTACCTAGAAATAGCTCGGGCAGACCAAATCTAACTTTAACCAAACGTAGCTAAAGTTCAATTTTGTATGCGTAGTAACAATTTAATTTAAGCACGGGGTGTAATGCCAATGAAAAATGTACTCAAACGGTTGACGCGAAAGTCGTTTCTCGATTGCAAATGGCTTTATTAGGGGTTGCGTTGTACATTTACAGGCGAGGGTGGCTAGTTTGGTTCCATTATACGCTTTGGGGAGGAAATCATTAAAAAGGATTTCACAAAACAACAAGGAAATTGTATAATGGACAATACTATTATTATGACATTGTTCGTAGCAAAGGCAGCGTAGGCACCGTAGCTTTTTTCGTAGCAAGTTAAGCGGCGTAGTATCATACGTAGAGCCTAAAAAAACGTTTTAGGTTTTTGACAGGTCTGTAGTATTTTAAAGGACGACGTATCTTGGAACCTCTTATGGTTTCTAAGTCGAATACAAACTTTTAGAGGTATTTGTAGTATTTGTGGGTACATTAAATTATAAGCAGAAACCAAATCTGTTTAAAGCACCCTTTCGTTACTCAAAGCAAAAAAGTTTGAAGAAATAAATTAAAACTATTTTTATTATGATACTTATTGTGTACACAATAACGTTTGTTTTGTCAGGAAAATCAAGACAGAATGATACAGAGCCAGCGTATAGCTATGTTAGGTAAAGACGTACAATTTACCAGATAAGAGCTGAGGATCAGGGAGGCCAGGCACTGACTGACTGTCTAATTGTCAGTAACAATCCAGGGCCTCTATACTAGACGGTATACATCATATCGTATAAATATATCATAGATTTTCAGAGATTCACTTCCGAGTGAAACTTTCGAGCGCTCGAAAGTCAAAAATCAGCCCTCTGGTCAACAACGATATGGTATTTACCACCTAGGATCCAGGCCAAGTAGCACTTACATTAACCTTAAATACCCTGGCTCTTTGTAAATTGGTTATAGCTGTGGCCTTAATGAAAAAGCATACAAGTCTGCCAAGGCTCAAGTGAAAAATCGTATGAATCATGTATACTCTGGGGCTCTATTCCATTATGTAAAACAATATTGCTTTTCACACAATCGTATTATTTTTACGGTCGCCATTACAGTCAAGTAAATAAGACTTACTTTTTACGTTTACAATATGATAACATGTCAAAATCAATAATATTTTGCCGAGTAGAATAGAGCCTTTGAACATACATACATACATACATACCTTCACGCCTTCATTCCCAGAGTGGGGTAGGCAGAGCTACAGAATTACCAACAACTCTAAAAACTTGTTGATAACTCTGTAACCATACATACATACATACATACCTTCACGCCTTTATTCCCAGAGTGGGGTAGGCAGAGCTAGAGAATTACCAACAACTCCAAAAACTTGTTGATAACTCTGTAACCACAATTTGCACAATTAGGCTAAGATGTTTAACAGTGTATATTAGTGACAGGTAGCAAGTCCATCGCCTAACAGTACTACTACAAGCCTTTATTCCCTTAGTCGCCTCTTACGGCTTCCACGGGAAGACATGGAGTGGCACAATTCTAAGCCGGCAACCACACGGCATGTACATGTTTTTTTGATTACTTACTGTACTCAAATCTCGTCCCGTTAAATGCCGTCTCGTGGTGAAATGGGCCCGCGCACGCCCGGGATAGGTCAACGACATCAGCTGGGCCGGGAGAGCTCTAGGTCAGGTTGCTGTAGGTGCTACTGTTCCGTGATGCACTGCATTATTGATCGATGTTTGTGCAGCCAGGGATTGCTCGTATAAGAGACGCAGTTATGTTGGCTTAAAAGCAATTTGTGTTCGAGTAGCGTTGACGGAAGCTCTCGTTCGTTCATCTGTGTAACTATACATACTACTAAAGCAATTAGTTTACATCGCCAGCTATTTATGTGAGCCCTCAGCAGAGCTTTCTCTGTCTGTCTGGAGTAGAATGCTATTTAGCGGATCAAATTGCCGGTTGTGTACCTGTAATTAAATTGTACTGTTCTGTGTTTTGTTTTTTGACGTTTAATAAAGATTAGATACATGTTATGTATTGTATACCGTCTGACTCGCTCTCTGACAGACTATCCACCGACTAAGCCTGTGGAATTAGGGACTTGAAATTTGGAGAGAATATTCATTTTGACGGTTTAACTTAGTAATGCTTCGTAAAAATAAACTTGGCTATGCTCCTAGGTGAAAATTGATGACAGTTAAATATTCCGCAGATATTTGCCAAAACACGGATGGGGTTTAATTTAAACATTTTGTATAGGTTCTGTTTGGATCTTGTGCAAGATCTGTTCGGTGAACTTCGACCTTATTTTCTTACATTGCAGTGATCTGGTATTAAATGTCAGTGGATAGAGGTGTGTTGATTCTTGACGCCTTGAGACCTTAGATCTTAGAGGAAGTGGATTGAAAGAAGATGTAGTGACTAACATCGAAAAGGTTATGCTTACATGGTTTGGTCATTTAGAAATGATGGATGAAAGAAGGGTTACGAAAGATGTATGGCGAGCGAGAGTGAGCGGAGATGTCGGTAGGGGACGTGCTAGATGTACGGTGATCAGATTCGCGATGTTCTGAATAAGGGCCAAATAAAAAGCACCCGAAACCGACGTACGTGCATGAAGAGATTGATGAATGTAGAGGAAGCAAAAGAGGTATGTTTAGATCGGTGCACCTGGCGTTCCATAGTCTCTGCCTACCCCATTGGGAGACAGGCGTGAAGTTATGTATGTATGTATCTTAGGTGACACATCATTTTTCGACACTTTACTCTAAAGGCACCAATAATAGACACTTGCCTGGTAATAAATTGACCGTCTCAAAATATAAAAACCTAGGCATGGATTTTAGGTTAACATTTTTGTTTTTTTTAAGCTAATTTAAGTAGGTACACAGTAAATATACAGAGTGTTTTTAAAATGAAGAGTATTTTTGTAAAAAAGTGTACTTTATCAGGAAAAAAAAAGAAAAAAAATAAAAAATAAATGAATAACCCTTATCTTCGGTTACAAAAGAATCAAGTGTCTATCATTGGTCCTTGTTTATTACTGTTTCCATCGCTTTACTTACTACTTGTATTTTCAAGATGACGACTTTACACATCAATTTTCTGAGTTATCAATTCACAGTACATTTATAACCGCAGTGGTCATTATATTGCTGGTTGGGCTTTAATGATTAGGAGCTTAATGTTTAGAATATCCTTAAGTCCTGAACTAAGTGACTTTACAAAAATAACTTTTGATATTTAAAAGATACATTGTAATCGAATCAATATACTTAGTTGTATTATCATAATCACAGGTGTTGTGCTTCGTGATGTACCTTCAAGCGTACAAATGACCTACACACACCAGTAACATGCAAAAATCGAGGAAGAGTTTTATGTCAGGGTAGAGTTCCGAGTCCGTTACTACAAACACATGAAACTAACTTCAAAAACAGCAACTATGTACTAATTTTCTATTTAAAGTTATTTATTTGTAATGAAAGCAAACAGCAATAAATGTGTACGAATTCAGTAACTCTAATGAAGAATTCAACAATAATACAATAAAAAATTAACACTAACCGTATTTAAATTAAATGAAAACTAAGCTACTCAAATATTATATTAAAGATATAAATAATAATCACCTATAAAAAGAACACCTCATCTATACTTCATTTAATTTAGAATGAGAAACCACAACAACATTATATTGCGGCTCGTGAACTGTAATCTCTTTACAATTTGTACTAGAGTAACAAATTGACAAAATTTCAAAAAAAAAAGCATTCTTGTTTTTTCGCGTTTATAATAGCTGGTTAAAAATTTGACTACCCATATTTCTTGGTTTTTCTTTATTTAACTTAAATTCGTCGTTAATAATTTTTTAAAGAAATAGTCATTAATTAGACCGTATATACAAAGTTAGGAATACTGATTTCGTGATTGTAGCATGATATAAAATAAAAAAAAAAAAATTTAAACACAAACAGAACTGACTGTCATGTCATGTCACTCACTTGTCAATCATTCCCTGCCGTTCGTTCACAAATTTGTTATTTTGCGTAATTTAATTAATTAAATAATTTGTAGACGCCATTAAAATAAATAAACTATTTTGCGTAGAATCGAAAGCGTGTCGTTAGAATCAAGTAATCCGTCAGACAGATAAAAAATTAACATGACAGTTGTATATTTTTTTCATAAGTGTATTCCTAACATTCACAATCCAACTTTTTTTACTGTTTTTCCTAAATATAAAAAAAACTACTGCATAAAAAAATCCAAAGATATTTTTACTGTAATCAGCAGTGTTAAATCTAGAAACGGTATTTTATTTTACTACCTTAGTACATAATGAATTGTTGTCAATTGACGACACGCAAATAAAGTGACATTAAAACAATTTTATTTTGCGGCTCCCAGACTATTGTACTGTACTATTGGCTAGGTAATAAATAGTTGACCAAACGCAATATAATGTTATTGTGGTTTCTCATCCTAAAATAAATGAACTATAGCAGGTCCGCTCGCGGCATGGTCCCTATGACACTGGCTGCATTACCTCTCTGGATAGCTAGCCCAATCCTTTGGTAGAGGTAAGCACCAGCTCTAGGATCTCCGGAGGTGTCTATGAGCCGGGATGACAGGGCCTTAACCTTTTGAACTCCGTACGTCAAATACAAAATGCGTCACTCACACGCCAAACATGTTTGCTATGCTACGCAAATTACAACTTAATCCATACGAAATAAAGTCTCTTTTAATCTCTAACTTGTGTCGGCTGTGGCCGACGGTGGCGTCGGTGGCACGACTTTCAGTTGTCGGCCAGAGCCGACTATGGCGTTCAAAAAAAGGTTAATACATACATACATACATACATACCTTCACGCCTTCATTCCCAGAGTGGGGTAGGCAGAGCTACAGAATTACCAACTACTCTAAAAACTTGTTGATAACTCTGCAACCACAATTTGCACAATTAGGCTAAGATGTTTAACAGTGTATATTAGTGACAGGTGGCAAGCCCATCGCCTAACAGTACTACAAGCCTTTATTCCCTTAGTCGCCTCTTACGACTTCCACGGGAAGACATGGAGTGGCACAATTCTAAGCCGGCAACCACACGGCACAAAAAAGGTTAATAAAGCTTTTTATATCAGCTGACCAAGGTCCCATGGTCTCCACTGCAAGCGCCACAGTTAATATACCTGTATAGGAAAAACGCAAGCGTTCCTAATAATGTGGCCACGACTAACTGTAAGTACATTTAATTGTTGTCCTACACTTCAGGCGGCCTGTGTTCTCGTTTCCTTTCTCCGAACCATAAAAAACGCAAATGGGTTTTAATCTCGCACAAGATAGTAGAGTGTTTTCTACAAGACAAAATAAAGATATCTTTCGACGATATAATGACAATGGATAAATTAATTGAACCCTTTAATCCCATTCATCATCGCTTATTCATAAAAGCAACCTTGCCAAGACCATGGAAAGTGACAAACCTTTCAATTCAAAACTTTTCCCATTTCCTTTCCTCGTTATTTGAGCTTCGGAGTAATAATGTTTGTGTTAGCTAAACTTGGAATAAAGTTTTACGATGCCTTAGCAAAAAATCGTTATGTCAAAAGTTTCGGCAACTTAATTGTAACTTTATGAATAAGAACGTAAATCTTCAATTAGCTTGCTTTCAAAATAAACTTAGGATAGTTTGCTTTTGAGGTATTTTATAAGGGTAATGAGACCGTGAGTATTGGGGGAAGTACTTACGTTTTTAAACAACTCGCAAACAATTATTTATTACAAACTTTCATCTGGATCAGATTTTTGACAGAGTAAAAAGTAAATCATAATCAATCATTTCTATATGTGAGGATCTAAGAATGTAAGTTGCCGGTAACCTTCGGGAGGGAAGATGGCCGATTGAAAATGCCCGGATTTTACTTTTATTAATTTTGATTTACGGTGGGGTTATTATGAGTATTATGACATAGCTATGCAGTTCTGTTCACGCTGAATGAAAAGAACTGATCTATATAACTGCTAATACCGACGTGTAAAAGAGCCCGCATGTGGCCAATTTACTGAATAAATATTTTGAAAATTTGAATTTTGAATTTTGAATAGCTCTGTCCTTTACGCTCGCCGTAAAA
Organism: Acleris emargana; assembly: GCA_927399475.2. Classification (NCBI taxonomy): domain Eukaryota; kingdom Metazoa; phylum Arthropoda; class Insecta; order Lepidoptera; family Tortricidae; genus Acleris; species Acleris emargana. The sequence continues at coordinate 7,764,733 of OV656858.1, forward strand.
TGAACTGCATAGTTACGTCATAACAACCCCTGTTCTATTTACAGATTGATTATACTCTCTCACTGACACTGGCGATCACTCGTCCAGATCAAATCATGAGTAAATTTTGAACCAGTTAACGTTAATAAAATGGGATGAAATTTGGACCACATATCGTCGGTGCTACTGGAAGACCGCGTAACAAACAAATTTATGATAGAGCAAAATAAACCTTTCTGTCTTATTGAAAAGGTGCATTTTGGTTCTTATTTAAAATATTTACTTACCTTACTTTACTAGTGGGAGGACCTTGTGCAGAGTCCGTAGGGGTTGTTACCACCATCTTATCCATTAATCTACCGCCAAGCAGCAGTGTTTGCATTGTTGTGTTCCGGTTTGGGCATAAGACAGCCGGGGAAATGACTAGAATAGAGGCATTCCATCTTAGTCCTCAGGGTTGGCAGTGCATTTGTGGTCTTGTGAATGCGAAGTCAATGGGTCACAGTTTCCACTTACCATCAGGTGGCCTGTGTATTCGTTTGCCTTCCCTATGACATAAAAAAAAAATACTTACGCGATTTTGAGTTTCACCGATGATATGTAAACCCGATGACAATGCTATTTAAGAGCTAATCTGATGATGGAGTCGGTGGCGACGGGATCGCCGCTATGCTTAACATATACCCACCGTGTTGGGAATCTCAGAAACAGTTAATTTGAGAAGTCTAAAACAAATTTTAGAGTCGGCAACAAAAGTTTGTCCCAATTATTATTTTTAGATTTCTTTCCTGTATATGTTATTTTGTTTATATATTTGAAGTTTGAATTACTTGCAAAAGAATACAACTCTTTAAAGGTAGAACAGACGGAGTTGTAAATAAGGCCCCATTTGGCACCCCTTGGCAAGATAATGCAAAATGATATTTATCCTGAATTTGTTGACTCAACTGGGCGCTTTCGGCCCTATTCAACTACTCCTCACATTTAGTTTTTTTTTATGGCATAGGAAGGCATTTGAGCACACAGACCACCTAATTGTAAGTGGAAACTGTGACCCATAGACATTCGCATTCACAAGACTGCAAATGCATTGCCAACCCTGAGGACTAAGACGGAATGCCTCTATGCTAGACATTTCACCGGCAGTCTTATCCCCAAACTGGAACACAACAATGCGAACACTGCTGCTTGGCGGTAGGTTAATGGATAAGATGGTGGTACCAACTCGGACGGACCCTGTACGTACAAGGTCCTCCCATAAGTAAAACCTTAATGGTGGTAGGACCTTATGCAGCGTCCGTCCAGATCACTAGTTATCCTTTACCCTACCGCCAAGCAGCAGCTCTCGCATTGTCTTTCGATGATTGGATAAGGTTGCATTCGACCAAACTGGAATAAGATCTTTTACAATGCATTTGCAGGCTTTGGATGAATGAAAATAACTATAGGTCCCAATCAAATTTGCTATCAGCTGACGTGCTCGTTGGCGTTCACAAAAAAATAGACTAGACAGAGAAAAACACCACTATGCCTCAGGGCAACGAATTGCCCAAACCGCATGGGGCTGGACCCTAAGTTCTCCCTTACTCGCCGCACGCGCACCCTAGTTTACACGAATAATTCAACAGTAGATTAATATTTCTACCCTTTTTTCTACTTATTACAGGGTAGAGGAGGTTCAGAGGCTTAGCCTGACGTGTATGTCCCGTTTAATATTATAACAACTTTCTAGAATGAATAAAATATATAAATATAAGGGGCAGGGGATCTAGTCCCAAACTAAGCTCTAGCTAGTCATACAGACTACTAAACAATTATAAACATACTTACATAGAGAAATACAAACATAAAAACCTCCAAGACTTACAAACAAACACTCACGTACATCACGAAAATTAATATCTACTTAATAAATATATCAGGGGACAGCCTCACACAAAGTAACCTAGTCCCGAACTGAACTCTAGGCTTGAACTATAGGTACTAGACAACGATATAAATACTTATATAGAGAAATAAATACTTAGACAAAAAAAATATCCAAGACTCTGGGACCTGTAACTTCGTCAGGGCAGGGTCAGTACTAAATAATGGGGTCCGTTCATTTGACCGAAATAAGTTTGGCCGAATGAGTCGTTTGGCAACTGTTTCATTTCCCAACCCGCATATATTTCTGTAACTGTGAATATTTCAGGATTTATTTTTGTACCATTGTGTAGACTATAGGTTAGGTTAGGTTAGCTATTTTTAAAAAAATCAGAAATATTTACAGTTACAGAAATATAAGCGGGTTAGGAAATGAAACAGTTGCCAAACGACTCATTCGGCCAAACGTATTTCGGTGAAGCATTAGTGAACCCTAAATAATATATGCTAAACATGTTGTCATGTCTCTAATATTGCATTTTATTTTTATTTTTGTTTATGTATGTGTGTATGTATTTTTATTTTTAGTGCACTTTTTTTCGCGGTAAAATATCAACCCGCTATCTATTATGGGTTATGGGTCAAAAGATACAGCGCTTTATAGTTAGGGCGGACGGACAGACGGACAAGGTAGGCATAAAAATGGAACTATACCTGAGTGTGTTAATAATAAAAAAAGTTTGCCATGTACTGTCAAGTTTTTTACTCTGTGGCACTCTGGGCCGAGAGCCAAGCACGTGCCGTCGCCCTCGACAGCAACTATAGCATGGAGAAGGAACTTGCACTTCGTTGAATTTTTTGTAAATTATGAAAAAAAAAAACATACATATATAACCTCAGGCCTTTGTTCCCAGAGACAGAATTACCTACAACTCTAAAAACTTGTTGATAACTCTGTAAACACGTTTTGCACAATTAGGCTAAGATATTAACCAGCGTATTAGTGACAGGTTGCAAGCCAATCGCCTAACAGGACTACAAGCCTTTATTCCCTTAGTCGCCTCTTTCGACATCCACGGGAAGACATGGAGTAGCACTATTCTAACCCAGCAACCACACGCCATTATTTTTTAAAGCCAACTTTTTTTCCAATATACATTATTTTTTTATACGCTTAGTACCTACAGCTGAGTGCCTGTGGTCACCTTCCATACAGACAGGCTAAAATAAACTGTAATAGGGTCTGCAAAGCTAAATTGCTACGACTTTATGACCTTGCTTACCTATTTACACTTTTAAACCTTAACTGCATTAAAATAGAGTTGAAACAATAATGAACCTTTTTATTCTATCTATTCTGCGAATGCACAAATTTTAATGTGTCGTAAGTGACTATAATATTTTACAAGCGTCAATGTTGATGTAAGTTTATTGTGGTGTTTGATTTACCGATATACTCCAAGATCGCAATCACAACAGAAAAACCTATTTATACCTTCCTTGTTACATTTACAGTGTAGTCAAAACAGTCCGTCTCCATACTAAGCTATCCCCTGGTTAGCGGCGTGTGCGCAGTTATAATTAGTGGATACTATCTGCCGTCTCTGTCGAACGTTGAATGTAGGTCAGCAGTTAGAATGGAATAGATACTTTCTTATTGCTATTATTGTGCAAAAAATTACAAATTCGTTTAAGGATTTCTGTTTCAGAGAGTCTTATGTAGTTTTAAAATTGTCAAATCAAATTAATAAGTAAAATAAATTAGATTATAGTGTTAAAAGATATTGACCGCACACAAAATAATTGTATTAAAATTAAGAAAGCTTTTCATCTTAATCAATTATGAAAACACAAACTTTCGATTTAAAATTGCCGCTAGATGGACATAAGCTACTGAAATGAACACAATATCAATGAAATTGAGATCATTTTATAGTTTTGGTCAACGTTTGACCACGTTAATTCAGTTTTCACGAATATTGAATTTTAGTATACTTCCCACGCATTGCTCGACCTAGATCGCAAAATAGACGTCAAAGTATTGTCTAGAATAATACAATACAATTTTAAAACCAGTCGCGGCTCCTGCAATATCGCTAAAAGGGTGACAACCCTTAACATTAGCATTTTTAAACGGGGCCCACTCCAATTTCCACCACTATAACTTCTACCAATCACTTCATTTTTGTATTCCTTTGGCAAACAGTTTAGGGTTGATAACTGCTTGCATTTTGCTTTACGGGAGGCAAAAAGAGTTTTGGTTATTCAACCCTAGTTAAAAAATAACATAATAGGGTTGCTTGACTGACCATTTTGGCGTGCAAGATTTATATAGGTCATTCCAAACTTGAATTGTGACAGATCGTGTCAGATAACACGTACATTGTCCTTTTTTTTATTCACCTTTGTCCCCCAATTCCCTTTTAAACGTTGGAGTAAGGATAATTATTATGTATTTATTCTGAAATTCTGGCAATGTTTTTAGCCCGATGAATAATAAAGAGATTACGTTTTACTTGTTTGGAAACAGATTATAATCTTATCAACGAGTGTTGTTATTTCGGTTTTATTAAGGATTGATTTTATTGATTATTGTTATCAATATTTGATCGAATCAACAGAACAGGGTATTTTTAAAGGAAAAATACCGGTTTACAGGAATTGTGTGAAAAACCCGACATTGGATGAGGAAACGATGTTTAATATCAATTATTATCGGTTCGCTATGCGGCAATACAAGAATACTAACTTTTTGTGGAAGGAAGTTTTAAATAGGCACGCATTATTTTTGGTACCTACGTTACCTAAGTAAGTAATTTATCAAATTAATCAGATCGCATTATTATAAAAAAACAACTAAAGAATATATATTAAACCTTGAAAATTAAAGATAAACATTTTTTATCTTAATATCTAGCTAGCGACCGAACAATATTTGCAAACAATTTTGGCAGACAACAACATAATCTTTGTACCAAATTTATCTCCAAAGTAGATTTGCTACGCTGTTCGTTCAACGGATCATAAAATCCAAATGCGTTTCCGATCCAATTGTTCTAAATTTAACTGTCTCTGTGTGCAACTGCACTTTTGGCAACCACCACTTCCTCATATCTCACTACTCCGCGATAATACCCAACTATGCGAAATGAAACGCAGGAAATATCACTGTAAGTCAAAGGTACAAGTTTGAAGATAGCTTGAAGCAGCCCAGACTGACATTTTGTGTAATACACACGAACATTTCGAGACAGGAATAAAGTGGCCCAACCCACAAAACGGTCAGACTCGCACTGATTTTAGATTTGCTCAGACGTTTGCTAATTTACCTGAAAGTTTCGCTCTCCGGTAGTGATGAATAGCAAGAAAAAAAATAAAAATCGACAAAACAAACCCGCAAACCCAACACCACCACAGAAAAAAGAGGAAGTTCTTGAATCTACGAGCCCAATAGAAGAGAAAGTTGAATGTGTTGTTGAAGAACGTGTGCCAAATATTGTCAGTGAAAATGTTCCTGAAGTGAAGGATGTCCCTGGTGATGTGAAGGAGGCTCAAGAATCCCCGAAAAAGCCTAAAAGAAATAGAGGTAAAAAAAAGAAAGAGGATGATAAAAGTGACAAAGAAGAGGAAACTACAGTTGAAGAAGTTAAAAATATACCAGAACCTCAGAAAATAAAGGATGGCGAGGACGAGACCGATATCGCTCCAACTGCACGTAAAAAGAAAAATAAGAATAAGAAAACTCAAGCACCAGTTCATGACCAAACTGCAGTGAAAAAAGAAATTACTGGTGATGTGAACGTTGACGATAGTAAGGCTTCAGAAGTAGAAAAGACGGAAATGAAACCAGACCAGACTGAAACCGACGCTGCCGAGGGAAAGCCTTCCAAGAAAAAGAATAATAAGAAGAAAAATCGTAATGATTCGGAGAGATCAGAAAAGGAAGAAATGTCTTGTACGTCTGCTTTTCAAAAGTTGTTAATTGAAGACGAAAGTTCTCAAAATAAACAAATGGACTCAATTGCTCAGTCCACCGTAGGCGCCACTAGGGAATCTGAAGAAGTTCTTAAAGCTGGAGAAGTAATATCACAGACAAACAAACCATCAGACATCAAGTCACAAGAAGCACCACAAAAAGATGGAGGTCAGAAAAATAAAAAGAAGAATAAAAAAGACAAGAAGGAACCTGTTACTGACGTTCCAAAAACTACTGTAAGTCAAAAATCTCCCGAAATTACAGAAAGTACAATCAACCTGAAAGAAATAGCTGGGTCATGTGATACTGACGAAAATCCTATCCAAACTTCCGTAAAAGTCGACACTAAATCTGTTGATAATATTCCTTCAACATCTATAACTGATGTTGAATGCCTAAAACCTAAGGCTCAAATTGTAAAGCCCGTAGACAAAAAGAAAAAAGGCAAAGGTGACATTGAAAATACTTCTGAAGAAAAGCCTGAGGGCATTGAAATCGCTAAAGTCTCAGAATCAGAACCTTTGCCAGTTAATGAACCAACCGTAAGTGAAGCTTTGCCAACTGTTATATTTGAAGAAATGGTTCAGAACCCGGTAATAAGCCCAGATTGGCACGAAGAAGTCATATCAGATGAAGGCAACGGCCCAGTCATTGGTTGTGAAGAAAAATTAGAAGTCATTGCCAAAGACCTAGGAGAAAATGTTGGACAAAGCAAAAAGAGGAAGAAGTCTCCCAAGCCTGCAAAAAGAAACGAGGCGGTCATTAGCCCTGACCCTCTCGTTGAAATACCATCTGTGATCAGCAATCTTGATCAAATTGGATCGATACAGGAAAGTAGCAGCTCATCACAGCAAACAGAAGTGACAGTTGAAATATCACATCAAAAAGTTTCAGAAAACGCAGAAAAACAGGAAATATTCCAAGCTGAAAAGGTCGGTCCTTTAAAACTTGCAAAGGATATTGAAAAAATACAAGCAATGAGAAAGTCGCCTATGCCTCAGGAAGAATGCAGCTCGCCAATCTCAGAAACATTAACTGAAGTTAAAAAATCTGATAAAGATCTATCTGATGAAGTAAAAACGGAAAAAACATATGAAAAACTACGTGAAATTAAACCAAATGTTACTCAAGATAAAAAAGTCGAGGAAGATACGGCTGAGAGTCATAAAACAGCTCATAACGAAAAGAAACAAAAAGGAAAGAAATCCCCAAAACCCCCCGTTGATATTGACGCGTCGATTTCAAAAAAAACTGCAGAAAAAGTAAAGAGACATGCCATAAATCTTGATGATATTATTATAATACAAGCTGAAGTTGTTAGCGAGGAAAAAGCACAAACAGGTGAATTTATGATTTCTGGCTATGAAGACGAAAGCAAGGATGTGAAGAAAATAGAGGATAAGCCAAATATCGAAAAGTCCAAGAATAAGAAAAAGTTACCTAAGCTACCAAAAGATGAAACGACGTCTGAATACAAGTCTGATCCTGAAAATATTGAGGTTAAAAAGCCACATGCTGAAATTTTAACTCCTGTTCCATTAAACCCTGTAATGGGTTTTTCGCCAGATATTTTACCCATTGAAACTAAAACACCCAAAGTCGAATTTATGTCTTCACCAAGTGACATCACTCCTGATTTTATAGAATATCCAAGATGCTCAAGTGAACAGTTATTAGACACAAACAACAACACAGTTATACAGGAAATTGAACAAACAGAAACAAAATTAGAAGTACCTATCGTAATACCTGAAACACCGTTTATCAAAAACATAGATCCATTGACACCTAAAATAACGGGCAGTGGCATCAAGGTCAACATAGAGGCAATTCAGAAGCCCTCAGGAGATAAAACCGATCTTAAGTCTAAAGTTATGGAAGTAAACCAAGATATGGAAGAATTAAGGTTATCTATTGAAAAATCCCTTGCCGAATTAACTTCTCTAGAAAAAACTGACAGAGAGGCTGAAGATAAAATGATGGAAGCGGAAAACAAAAGCAAAATTCAGGGGTCAGGACAAGATACGCCAGAAGATCTTGCAGCGAAACTGCCGCTAGTTTCAGTAAAAAGTGACGACCATTCTACTGACAGCAAAATATCTCCTATGCAACCTTTAACAGAAGAGACGGTGAGCCATGAACCTATTTGTCCAGAAAGAAAGGATCGCAAAGGCAAAGGAAAATCAAAAAAAAAGGGCAAACAAGAAATGCCCCAAAGTTCTACATCTACATCTACGTCAACTACCTCAGACTCAAAAGAGCCATCTCATTCTCAAGAAGAAAAGAAAGAGGATACTAATAAATCGGAACAAAAATCTGAAAATACTCAAGAGAAAGGAAAACAACAAACCAACGAAATAAACACTGGAGATAATGACAATGAAATCAACAAAAAACCATGCCATGAAGAAAAAACACCACGTAACTATGAACCCATCGAACATTTTGAAGACGCTATGACCTCAAGCGTTGACGATGTAAATAAATCATTTGAAATAATCGCAAACGATGCTAATCCTGTAATAAATCTATCACAAAACAATCCCGAAATTAATGTAATAGCACCTCAAGAAGATGATAAAGAAAGTAGACAAGAAAAACAAAATCCCATTTCGCCGCCAAAAAACTTATTAGGCCACCCCGACATTCCTGTGCCATCGAGTAAAACGGACTACAAAAAAGAAAAAAATAAATCACCGAATTACAAACAAGCAAAAGTCAATATTAAAGACTCGAGTCAAGTTCAATTTGAGCTTCCCGAGAAGTCCAAGCAATCGAAAGAATCACAGACTGAAAATAAAAGAAAATTTTCTAATCATAAAAATACTGACGAATCTATATGTGTGACAAATAAAAATGAAGATTACATTTATAAGTATAGTTTTCGCAAAGTGTTCCTTCAATGCGCTTGTCACGTTTGCAAGAAGGATTTGATGCAATCAAGGGTGCCGTGTGCCTTCTGTAACCTAATCTTCTATTGTAATCAGAAGCATAAGGATGAAGATTATGCTCAACATCAAGCCCTGTGCTTCGCGGTATCGACCATTGTTAATTTGAAAGGTATTTTTTTAGTAACATTATATTATCTTCTTGGTTTGTTGAGCATGTTGAATGTATATTATATTAATTATGTATTATTTTACACAGACAAATCATTCTCCGTCTTAGTTATCAAGTTGCCTGAACGTACAGATTTCATTTTAATGTTGTTCATTCAGCGTAAGAGCATGTGTTAACACAGCACTCCAGTTTGACCTACTGTTCAGTCTGGTCAATCTATTTGTACTTACATGATTATGTACATTATGTAGTCATCCGCTGGGATTTAAACTACGTCTTACCTTGCGGTCACGGTTCCTTAACAACAAAGCCACTGACGCTCTGTACAGTATCTAAACTGATTATTTCTTCAGCAAAAAGTAACACCAAATCTATCTTCAGATCAAAAATTCATCTACGCCGACGCGCGCAACATAACCGGCCACAACTACCGTCTCCTGCGCATGCAGATGATCGTGTCCTGCGAGAAGGTACTCAAGCGCAGGCTGGCCCCGTGGGAGCAGGAGGCGCTACTGTATCCCAGGATCTGCGCCGACGCGGGCTGCAGGGAGTGGCGGCAAGAGCAACTGCTAGATTGCGAGGGTTGTGGCCAGGTATTTTCATTTTTCGTTTTTAACCTACCAGTTGTGACATGGGTGCCTTCAAGAGTAGAGCTTACATTCCCCTAAGGTAAATGTCCGAGTGGACGACATTGACCCACTGTATGACTCTTTTGCAGTTAATTTGAAATAATAAGATTACGGATTTTAATTTTACCCGAAAATCGGGTCTAACCGACTACTAGTTCTATCTAGTATTTTTGTGCAGAAGTTTTCATAGATGCGATAAAACACTTTTAATTTGCGAATAAGTTTTCGCGAGCAGGCGCTTAGAGTTTGCCGTGCGTCTGTCTACTTATGTAATCTGCTAAGACATCAGATCGGGAAAGTGGATATTATACCCCTGAAATCAAGTTTTATCGGTAAAGTGATTATTGAAATAGGTAAATCATTAAACAAACCATAGATATTAAGTGTTAAAAATTTATTATATTAATTAAGTTATTATTTTTGAGGCATGTCATACACTGGATATATTTTTTTGTGTTTAGTAGTGGATGACACCCATGTCATTCACTCGATACAAATGAATATTCTTTAAAAATGCATTTCGATCGTACTAAAAAGATGTAGAACATATATTTGAGATACCCTGTAAAAAGCAAGCCTTTGTCTATCGTTTGAGTAGTATCTGACAGGGGTGTCAGAGACTGTTTTTCTATGGAGTACCAATGAATGACAGTTGCGTATTGAGGTGTCATTCTTTAGCTCATAACTATAGTCATACATTGGTTACAGGTATTTTGCTATGCAAACATGCCTCCGAGATCAAATAAATATACAGCCGAATAAGCAAAAAAACGATTAAAAAAAGGGAATAAGACATAAAGAACAATCTTTAAAAATATATTCGCCTCTAGCAGTGACTCCGAATTCCAAATATGAAGAATAATGGCACGAATAAAATCGAGAGGAAGTACATGTGACGTGTCGTCTGAGGACTAAAATATATTTTAATTAATTGTTATTGCAATTAAAACATATTTTATTCTTAAAATACTGTTTACCAAAGAACATTGTTAAACAATTGATAAATATTGGATTTAATTTTTTTTTTTTTACATGTTTATCATCATTTAAATATATACAGTTAAATATATATTTAATTACTAATACTTAAATTATAATTAATTGATCATAAAAACCCGAAAACGTCCTGTCATATATTGGTACCCCGCCAAATTTTTTCATAGTCATATAATGGGACATTCGAAATAATGTCAGTCATCCACTGGTACAATTTTAGGGGTTGCGATAAACTGAAATAACTAAATATTGGTATTATTTTTATACAATTTATGGTACTTATAACATTCATGAAGAACCGGTCTATTCTTTTGCGTATGCGTGTAGTCGATAACTTTGACAATTGTGTAGTTATATAGAAATATGTAAGAATTCCCCCTTATAGTGTCATTCACTGGGACATTTACCTTAATGGCTGGCCACGCACCGACAACTCTTCTTGGGTTGCTGGTGTTTATGGGCGGTGCTGATTACTTCCCATCAAGTAAAGTCTTGGTTTTTAGCATTAGAACCATTTAGGCCCACTTCTCACCGGGACACCATGACCACCGGTGACGAGGACCTTACAGAAGTAAAGTTAAGATTTTTAATTGGGAACGTTTTATTGTAGTATATCGTAATCGCAATAGACTACATACTTATTGCAAAATGTAAGGTTTTCTTTTACGTATAAAGATTATTCAGTGCTGAAGCGTTAACATTTTGGTTGTGATATTTTTAAACTTTTACAAAATAATTGCATAGTAAAAAAACCCAAAGAAGCAGCTGTCACAAACAAATGGAACATTTTAAGCTCATAACGCGATTAAATCAAAGAGATCGTGTCACGTAACAATATGGATAGGGCGTTTTGAAATTTGAATCTGTCGCATAACATGTCCGCCATTATGTATATTGTTTGTTTATCTTTGTTTTTAAACGTCACTCTCATGTTGTATGTCTTGCGAGTACGATACGTTGAAGTAATCTTATAATCTTTTATTATTTTGAGTTGTTGAGTTTCATTGTTTTCCATTAAAGTTTGTAGTTATTGTTATTATCGCGTAAATATTTTTTATCTTCAAAAGAAAAGGGTTAACGACACCTGCTTCTCTGCATACCGAAGTATAGAATATACACCGTGTTTTTTTTGATTTACGATAACTTCGGCATATTACTGGGTACATCCATAGAAACTAAGTGGTAGATTAGATTATTAAATATTGCGAAAAAAATATTTTTTTCTGTTTAGAACATAGTAATTAAATGTTGTATCTTTGGTCATTCTAAAAGGGCCTTTAGAGTTAACTCATAGTCAGTGTCAAATACGAAAATGTTGGCGTGACATACACAGACAGTTAAGAGCCTTTTAGACCAGTTCAACGTGATTAACTGATAATATCTTTAAAACCGTAACAGTTATCATTTGTCTGTCTTCGGGAAATTAACTTTATTTGATCTAAAGAACGTTCCCTTAAAGTTATCGTAAATTAAAAAAAACACGGTGTAGAAAAGATTTTATAAATTTTGTATCTATGATTGTCTGTCTGTGGCTTCGTAGTTCCTAAACGGTTAGGCCAATTTCTATTAAGTTTTTATAAAAAATTAGTAAGGAGCAAATTTGCAAACACTTTACTATAAGATACTAACAGTCAAATAATTACGTCAGCAACAAAAAACATATTCAAATCGGTCCAGCCATTCTCGAGTTTTGGCGTGACCACGGAAAATGGTGATTCATTTTATATGTATAAATAGAATAAATAGAAGCAACTTAAAAAGTAAGACATTACATCGGGAGTTTGTACCTATTTATTCAAAGTTGATGTCTAACGCCATGAAGATGATGCAGATGTAGTGAATAATCCTTCCCCATCGTTTCTCAGTTCGTATGTATGTTGCTTTCTCGATTAGCTTCGGTACTCATCAATGTGCCAACTGCAAGAGAAGGATAAATACGAACTTATCCGACAAAAAACGATGGGAAAGGTTTATTCACTACACCTGTAAATACAAGTAACCTAGTAATGAAGATCTAGCACACAATTATATTCGCTATCTCAACATTAATGATTCGTCCGAGAGAACTGAGAAAAAAAGAGCCCGTGATAGAGTCATGTGGGGTAACTGTGCGCAGGGGGTAAGTGTGCGCAACCCCTTTGTTTAGGAATGGGGAGGGAGAAGTTTGTGATATGTGTCGACAAATTAAAGTTATGTTGGTAGAGAATTAGTTTATGCGAGAAAAACCCAGATGGTGTCATTAGTTCACTTGAAAAAGAAAATATTCAGAATCCGAAGCTGTAAAGGTAAAATTTGCTGTCATGGCGAAAATTGACACGAGTAAATGATCTTTATATCTGTTAAAAATGTATTTAAGCCTTTTATTTTGCATATCATTTGAAGCTATATTATGTCTCAATAAAATGTGGTAAGTTTGATCAAAATCAGTCTGCTAAGAATATTAAAAAAACCACAAAGTTCTCTTAACTGCGGACACTTACCCGCAGTATGGGTAAGTGTGCGCATTTTGAGCTGGTTGAATGAAGGTGATTTTTCTTCGTAGTGGCAAAGTTTTATTGACAATTGCTTGATTAAATCATTACCTAAATAAATACTGTGCTAGATACATATTTTCATTTTTCTTTCATGCTTATAATTTGATTTTGATACTAGCTTGAAAAAAAAGTGCGCACACTTGCCCCACATGACTCTACCCACACTGAAACAACAGTGCAAAATACTGTGGCTGGGTGGCGGTAAGCAGGCAAGAAAGGAGATGCAAAAATTTAACTCATAATATTCGTATGAACTCTCGTGTCTCCCATCTCCCCCCGTCATGCAGTATTACAAATTCTGCACGTTATGGCTCGTTAACAGCGAGTCGTCAGATCGATTTCTTTTGCTTGCCAACGGCGTTAACTTACATACATACATAAACCCACGCCTTCATTCCCAGAGTGGGGTAGCAAAGCTAAAGAATTACCAACAAGTCTTAAAACTTCTTGATAATTCTGTAACCACATTTTGCACAAGTAGGCTAAGATGTTTCCCAGTGTATAAGTGACAGGTGGCAAGCCCATCGCCTAACAGTACTACAAGCCTTTATTCCCTTAGTCGCCTCTTACGACTTCCACGGGAAGACATGGAGTGGCACTATTCTAACCCGGCAACCACACGGCAAATCTTTTACAAATGCCTAAACGGCTGATGGTGATCGTAGTGGTTCCCCTTGTTTACGCTTATACATAAACTGTCCGAATGTATGATTTCGCAGAATACTAATTTCGCATAAAATGTTATTCTACTGATACCTTTGACTTTAAAACGTTATAAAATAAACGTCACCTAACCTACGGTATTCTAGCAAAACTACAAAAAAGATCCGTTTAACCTGAGAAAAATATATCCGGCGTAAAGAAAATTGGCGAAATAGATAACACGGTCGTAATATAGGAGTTAGCGATAGACATCTCAAAATAAACAAGTCACTTATTGCTCAATTTTTGGCAAGACGAAGTCGTATGTGAATAATGGCAGTTGACTAGGTAACAAGCAGTTAATACTAAGTAGGCACTAAATAAAGAACGTCCAATGAGACGAGATAAATAATGTAAACAGGCTGACCGTTACTAAGTTATAGTGCGATAGCGAGCGATTATTTTCTGTCCTCATTTCTCCTACCCAATAATATATTTAGTTGGTCGATGACGGCTGTCGTTGCGTGATTCGTGGTACAGGAAAACTGTCAGTACAGAAGTTGTCAACTAAGGGCCGCCATTTTGTGAAGTTCATTCGTGTTTGGATTGCGTTCGAAGTTCTCCTGAAATCTTGTTTACATTCTTTATCTCGTCTCGATGGCCCCACTTTGTATAATTCTTGACGGCATTCATAGTTTCATAGTATTTTCAATACCTACACGCCACGACTTAACTTTACGTTGCTGTCAAATTTACATTGACGCCACCATGCAACGTCAATTTGTGTGATGTGACCGAGAGATATCATATATTCGGAACATCTCAGGGCCTCTATTCTACTGGGTAAATCAAGATTGTATTTGTATTATTGTAATCTATTGTATTATTGTATCGTCAACGTTTCAATAGCTCTTATTTACTCGACAGTAAATGCGGCCGAGATAAAAACAATACAAGGCAATATTGTTTTACACAGTAGAATAGAGGGCCTGAGGCCCTACTTTGATAATCGAAGTTTGAAGTTACAATAGCTCCATCCTTTTCTCTCGATTTAGTCTCGATTAACGAGTGACGGAGCTAACGTAAATTCGAGCTTCGATTTTCAAAGTAGGGCCTCTGTTTGTCAAGAGCTCATTTTCTGAAAATCTCGCTTTGACTAACCAAGGAGTATATCCAGATATCGTACTGTTCGGAGCACCCGGAGCACCTCCCGAAGGCCCACGCCCGCTGGTGCAAGTCGTACAACCTGTACCGCGCGCTGGTGCGTCACCAGCAGACCCTGGGCCGGCTGGAGCCCAAGCTGCCCACCAGGGTCGTGGCACTGGGGCCGTTGCCAGACAACATCAATGAAGTTCTGGCGAACATGTATGAAGAAAGAATCGGTGAGTGTTACTTGTGGTGTCATTCTCTTATTTTTGCTAAATCGACAATCATCTCGATTTGTCCGTCAGTTTATCATATTAGAACACAGATTATTTATCAGTTCCCCTTGAGATTCCAATCTTCACAGATTTTTGACTGTTAGGCGGCCAGACACACTTGGGATTGCAAGATTAAAGACAAAAATTCAAATATAAATAACACTCCGGGGGCCAAGCTGGTAACATTACTTAGGTTAGTGACTGTAGAAATCAAAGAATTTGTATATATTGACTTGAGGTGTGATATTTGACTGATTGACTGGCACCTTGGCAAGGTTCTCTGGCCCAGGTGTAAACGAGCGAAATCACAAATAGTGTCCTTGAATTTTGTATGTCGATGACAGTCCAAAGTCTCGAATCTTGGGCAAATCCGCTTACAAATCATACTTGGCCACTTCAGATATCGCATGTTTAATCCAACAGTGACACTAAATTACGAAAAAACTTTTTGAATAGTGACATTATTCTGCCCTCCTAAGCAAATAAGCAGTATCCAAAAATCAATAACCAAAGCAGTTTTAGTTCTCTTCTCTCAGTAATAAGGTTGGTATTGCTACAGGAATTTTATCTGACATACTGCGTATTAGCTTAGGAGGCCAGTATTGCGGTTAAATAGAATTAACTTTTGTATGAATATGCCCGTGTGGTTGCCGGGTTAGAATAGTGCCCCTCCATGTCATTCCTTGGATGTCGTAAGAGGCGACCAAGGGAATAAGGGCTTGTAGTAAGTACTATTAGGCGATGGGCTTGCAACCTGTCACTAATACGCTGGTAAACATCTTAGCCTGATTGTGCAAAACGTGGTTACAGAATTATCAACAACTTATTTAAGAGTGCTTGGTAATTCTGTAGCTCTGCCTACCCCACTCTGGGAATGAAGGCGTGAGTTTATGTATGTATGTATGTATGTAAAGTTGAAGGTAATTCTGTAGCTCTGCTTACCCCACTCTGGGATTACAGGCGTGAAGGTATGTATGTATGTAACTTTTGTATGAATTCCTTATTTGCATAGTGTTCCTGTTGGGTTTGAAATGCGCATCAAAAGATACTAGATCATTTTTCTTGTGCAGATATGAGCGACATCGAGTACGCTGCGCTGACGCAGCTCGCCACGGCGCCTCTCACGGCGCTGCACTGCCTGCACTCCCACAAGACCAGTAAAGCCAACGGACTTACTAAGGTTTGTGTTTATCCATCCAGGGGGGTCATTATGACTTAGACATGCTGTTCATTTTATGCTGGATGAAAAGGCCATAGCTATACAACTGCTATAGATCCCTTACGCTGGGAACTGCATGTCATAATAACCATGCCTGTGCTAACTCGGGGCACCTATAGTAAAGTGATGTAGCAAAATATATTATCGACAAAAAAAAAACGATGTTACTATCAAAATCTAAAGGTTAAAACTAAACTTATTAAAATTAAAATTAAACTAAGCTATTCAAATTAAAATAAAACTAAGCTACTCAAATATTAAAGATGTAAATAATAATCACCACTATAACCGGCCCGTTGTTATAACTAGGGTTAGGACTTTTGGTGACATACCGTGGTTCTAGAATCCATGGAGTCGCTATTTCTTAATTATACCACCTTGATTTTGAATTACATTATTGTCATATTTCAAAATGCATTAATTCGTTAAATCGCTAAACCAGTTTAAATTAACTTTTATACAGAGGATATCTCCGCTGTGAAAGTTTTACAAATAAACAAATATTATTATTTAGATAGGGATAAATCGAACTAAATATTATAATACTAAAGGCCAAAATTGAAATAGTATGTTTATAATGATTAGGAAAAAGCGATTCCATGGATTCTAGAATCACGATATGCCACCAAAAGTTCAAACCCTTTTGTTATAACATTTTTAACCCCATCTAATTCCAGAAAGCAACCCTAACCCTGCATATAGTGGGCGCCGAGCTCCAGTTCGAAGCCGATGTCTTGAACAAGTGGGAGGTGTTCCTGCTGCACCTGGTGCCAGAGGTGAAGGAACTGCGCGTGGTACTGGTCGGACCAGACCTGAACCCTTCCAACCTTCCACTGGAACTGCTTGGGAAGATCAAGTACGTTATTAATTGATTTATGGCACAGAGAAAGAAGGGTCACAAGAAAGGAAGGGAGTATTTATGAATTTAACTGATATTAAGTAATAATGAAAATTAAGGCACGCAGGCGTGAGTTTAAGTCAGTGTAGTGAGATAAAAAAATTGGCACTTTTAGAATTTAGTTGACCAGCCATTTTAGTGAGGTTTACTCTAAAATCGACCCGTGAACTTAACCGTGAACTATGCACAGAACGAATTGCTTCGACGACAAATCCTGCTACCAAAGTCACTAATAACAAGGCACGCAAAAGCATTGTATTAATGCCACTGATAAGACAGCTCTTTAGAAAAACGTGTAAGATTTTACACCCGGTTTTTTTTGTTACAGACGCTTTTTGAGAATATTATACCTATAGATAGATTATACACATTACAACAAAGTGGATTCTTGTACTACCGTAGAACCCTGTCACGCTGTAACAGAATCTCGAGTGATGTGTTCATCATCACGTCTTGACCTCATCGCGATAGGTTTGGAGGTGGGAGGACCTTGTGCAGGGTCCGTCCGGGTTGGTACCACCATCTTATCCATTAACCTACCGCCAAGCAGCAGTGTTCGCATTGTTGTGTTCCGGTTTGGGGATAAGACAGCCGGTGAAATGACTAGCATAGAGGCATTCCATCTTCGGCCTCAGGGTTGGCAACGCATTTGCAGTCTTAGGATTGCGGTCTTATGAATGCGAATGTCTATGGGTCACAGTTTCCACTTACCATCAGGTGGCCTGTGTGCTCGTTTGCCTTCCTATTATATAAAAAAAAAAAAAAAAAAAAAAAGAGTCAGATTTTCGCGTGTAACTTCAAATCAAAACTCTTTTCAAAAAACCTACAAAATTATTTTATTATCATTAAATCTCATTTCGTAAATCGTATACATTACCTTTGCAAACGGGTTTATGAAGTCAGGTAAAAACTGAAAGTTTTACTTATCACTTTCAAATTCAAATTCAAATTCAAATTCTTTATTGCTTGACTATAGGTACAAAGATAAGATGTTAAGTAATAATGTCAAATTCCTAAATCTATAGCCTACCATTATCTATGGTGTACAATATTTTAATGTCTTAACATAACACTATGAGAATCCTAACGATTTAATATCTATATTTTTCCTTTATTATTTAAAAAGTCAGGTATATTGTAAAACATTTTTTTCAATACCTAACCATTCATTAAGTGCTTTTTTAAATTTAGTTTCGTCCAGGGATTTGAATGTGTCAGGTACATTATTATATATCTTAATTATCATAAAGTAAATACTATTTCTATAAAAAACTGAGCGAACCGGATGAACATGATGTGTTAATTTATTGTCATGACGAAGGTTTTTTTTATATTTATCAACCTTTTCAAAGAGAGCCGAGTGTTTCTTCACAAACATAGTTACCTCCTTGATATATAGGCAGGGGAGTGGTAGTATATTGTACTCTGCAAATATGGGTCTACATGAGTCTCGTTGAGAAGCACCATTTAAAGCTCTTACACAACGCTTCTGTATTTTAAATGCTTTTTGCCAATTTGTAGAGTTGCCCCAAAAGATGATACCGTAGCATAAAATTGACTGCACGTAACCAAAGTACGTCATTATTCCTGCTTTCTCTGATGAGTTTTGCACTATGCGGCGTAAAGGGTAGATGAATTTAGATAATTTAGAACAAACCTCGTCAATGTGCATTTTCCAATTACAGTTCTCATCAATCGTGGGACCTAGAAAATTTGTGCTTTCAACTTTTGTAATAGCTTCCGTTTCATATGCAATATATAGTGGCATTGCCGGTCTTTTTACAGAATGAAATTGAACTAAATGTGTTTTTGATAAATTTATATTAAGTTCATTATTATTCAACCATTCAATAATATCGTGAAGTGTTTTATTAATGTCTAGTTCGTATTCATCAACAGTGGAAGTGCATTTAAATTATTGCCGTGCTATCATCGGCAAATAGTACCATCTGATTACTAATGTAACTTGGAATATCGTTTATGTAAAAAAGAAACAAAAGAGGGCCACCTCCCTTCCTTCCTTCCTTGAGGGACACCTCTTGCAGATGAACAGTAAGTATTCCACATTATTCGCAGGTTGTGCGAGAACTGCCAGCAGCACAAGCGCCACGTAGCCTTCAGCTTCCAGGACAAAAGGACCTATCACGAGTTTTGGGCCAGTGACGACTTCACTGCGCCTGATTTAGGTAATAGTAATCGGAAGACCGAAGGCGATTGTGTTGAAAATGTTTTGTCCCGGAAATCTAACAACTCCGGTATCATCATGTCAGCCGAAAGACGTCCACTGCTGGACATAGGCCTCCCCCAAGGCTCTCCACTCAGACCGGTCTTGTGCTTTTCGCATCCACCGCTTTCCCGCGATCCTTACAAGGTTGTCACTCCATCTTGTTGGAGGCCTACCCACAGCTCGTCTCTCGGTCCGCGAATGCCACTCAAGAACCTTCTGACCCAATCGGCCATCAGTCCTGCGTGCAATGTGCCCCGCCCACAGCCACTTCAGTAACAGCTCACATAACTTAGTGGTATTTATTACCTTTGTTTTGGCGAAATGTTTGCCAAATTGTATCTTTTCTCAACCGTTTCCTTTGGCCACCCGCTTTATTTTCTGTAACAGTACGTATTTAAAGATTTTATTAAATCTAAATAAATCCTGAAATATTTACATTTACAGGAAAAAAATGGGTTGGAAAATGAAACGGTTGGGAAACGACATATTTTAGCAAACATATTTCGGCGAAACGGCAGGCAGGTGGTAGGACCTTGTGCATGGTCAGTCCGTATCACTACCACCATCTTATCCTTTATCCTACCGCCAAGCAGCAGTGTTTGCATTGTAGTGTTAGGTATGGGGATAAGACCACCGATGAAATTATTACCATAGAGGCATTCCATCTTAGTGCTCATGGGTGGCAGCGTATTGGCAGTCTTAGGATTGTAGTTTTGAAAATTTTAATGCCTATCACACTTACCATAAAACTTCCACTACATGACAGATCGATTTCCTGACCCGAAAACCCGGGTTGTATCGAAAATTCTCAATTAGTTCCCAGCTTATCTCCGGTAGAAATAAATGGTGTTGAATATAAATCTCGCTGCCTGGTCTCGCCTCTCCTCGCTGCCAGAAAAGCAACTTTAGGGCCAGTAGAAGTGCATTGACGAGTTGGTTTACACGTTTGAGGCGACAGCTATTGTATCGAGGCAATGCACTTCTACTGGCATGCTTTTGCTGGATCATTGTTAATCAGTCTCTAGAGACGTTTTAGCTGTCGCAACTCTGTCCGCTTATATCAGAACCTAGGCTTAGGGCCTTGTATGTATGCGTCTATCGCGTGACAAATTGATACGAGTCAGAAAATGATGGGTGTTTTATCCACATTTTTTCACGCGATAAACGCAGCCAGTTTGTATATAAAATGTATTGCTAACTCTACTCCCTGGCTCCTAAGGTACAGTTACCTATGTTTACAGTGTCCTCTAAAATAATGATTTATACCCCTTTTTACCCGACTGCGATGAAGCCCAAAATGAGGGTTATGTGTCTAAGTATGTTTGCCGTTCCTATGTCCCCTCGTATCTGCTCAACGGGTCGACTGATTTTGATAAATGATTTGTCTTTAGATTCGTCTTTATGACGCAAGTGTCACTGGCTACAAAAATAATCGGATTTTATGGGTTTAATGTTTTCAACATATATCGACGACAGTATCAGAAAATGCAGTCGGGTTTTGAAGAAAGAAATAAAGAAAGAAAGATTTTTTCCCAAATAGAGTATAAACCACATCAATAGCGGAACCTTGTTAAAATCAGAAATCAGAGCTCGAAACGCCATCTCGTGTCGGGTAGATCGACATCTAAAAAGATTGTGCGTCCCGATTGCAGTACGTTTTGTACCTAAGTTCCCGCAGATGACGCTGACGTTAACATTAATATGAAACGTTCCCGTTGAAATTACTTAGGTTGTTTTTGGCTTATGCCTATGATTTTATTAAATTACATTACAAACTAATTTAAAACCTTTTTTTGTTACGATTGAGTTTGATGTAATTGAAATACCCATAATTTAAGTACGATATAGCCTGGAGATCGCGGTGACAGGACAAGCAATCAGGAATATCTTGGGTTTTTTGGGCAGAAATTGGATCATATTGTCAATTTCACTCAGAACAGCGCCCAAATTTTTTCAAAACTCTTTTTTGCAAAGTCATCCAAAAAGTTATATATTTTAGCTCCTAATTATATTATTTTGTTACAGTCTGCGCCTTCAATCCAAGCATTCAGCGTTCCTCCACCTACAATGGAAAAGATACCTGGCCCTCCACCATCAATTGCATCCTCAAACTCAAAGCCCCCTTCGCCATAACCTCGTACACCCTCTCAGAACTCAAAAGCGACCTACTAAGGATCCAGGAGTACGCAGGAGTTGGCTACAGCGTCGTCTGCGCGCCGAAGACCAACAGTTTCTCCAGCGTGCGACCTGACAGGAACTTCATATCCGATGACGAAGCCCCGCTGTTGTTTAAGAATCATTGTGTTACCGTTGTCTGTGGTGTTTAGTGTGCTTTAATAAAGGTGTTTGAATTGTTACCTTTTTTCATTGAGTATTTTAAATGTCTCAACTTAACTTTTGCTTCCACTGATGCGAATCCGAAAATTATGGTATTTTGGTATGGGGTCAGTGACCTAACAAATGGTTTTCTTATTGAATTATGTTTGAGATGAATGAGGCTGAAAAATATAAAATACTACTACGTACAGAATAGAAACTTATCGTGAGGAATCAAGAATTATGTAGAATGGCCACATGACGGCTCTTTTACACGTCCGTAATATTATGTATAGGTAATGATTAATCTACTAGCGTTTCGGACAGACCATCACTGAGAAGAAGAAGCGCCGCAAGAAACTCCAGCAGAAGTTAAATTTTCAATCACAAAACACAATAGGTAGTATTTAAAAGTAAATTACATTACAGGGAAATAAAGTCATATAATAATTATTAAAACTACCACAAATAAAATCATTACAAATGGTCAATAACATTTAACTAAAATAACGACTATGAGAACGACACGACGAGGTCTCTACGTCAAAAGCATTTCGTTACAAAACCTGCCCAAATATTATGTTATATTATGTAGTATGGCAAGGCTCTCCATGATGCATTATGCAATGCAACATGTTGCACTATTTTAACGACTCCAGAAATCAGAAAACATGTTTTCCTTTTTTGAAATCCATACTCAGTACCATAGTTTAGTAGATAGATGAAAAATTCAAGAGGTTTTTCTGCTATCTGACTGTTTTATCCTTTATTTGGTCTATAGTTATTTAAATAGGTAAAATTATCAATCTTAGCGAATCTGATAAATTAAGAATAGCGCCATCTAACTTCGATTCCTGAAACTAAAATACACCGTGGTCTGCTCCTTTCGCACGGTTCCCTAGGGAGCGATAGCGGGGCGCGTAGTTGCCGCTCAGCATTACTAACGCCATACGCCGCCATCAGACTCTGAACTCTCTGGTTTAGTCAAATACGTGTAGTGTGTAGCTATATATCGTTAGATGGCGTTGCAGTCTTCGAATGATTTTTATACATCGTATCGCATAGTGTATCTAAACAATCTTTAAATAGACGTGTAAAAGGCACTCAAAAATTAATACAATTTAATAAATTACACGTTATTAACATAATTACTTGATGAGAAATTCTTGTTTAAATGCTTAAATTTCTAAGTATCTTATTGTTTCGTGGAGTGGTTGTCAGGTATTGTATCTATTTCCGGACAGCAACTAATTGACGGATAAATTCAGACCAACAAACGACAAACGATGATCACGAAACTCAGCGTAATGCTGTCATTAAAGTTCGTTGGAATCTTCAGGTGAAAGCACAGAACATAATTTGTAAAATGGAAAGGAAAAGTAAATTCACATGCAACCTTCATTTCCTATATGCCCTACTTTGTTTGGCAGAGTGGGCAAAGGTTTAAGCATTTACTGCTAAACTATAATACTTAAATAAATTAAACTTGGCAAAAGAGTGGTCCTATTTATTCCAATTTGTTACATCTACCTGTATTATAATTGTTTTTTGATGTTATAGTAGCCCTCTGTCTTTCTATATTTAAGGGTGGCTCCTTATTCAATGAGCCACCCTGAAATATAGAAATAATGAATACATATATGTGATGACTAGCAAGATGAGCTAAAACAAAGCGGAATAGAAACCAAGGAAATTATAAATATATGTATACTCTAAAATAATGTTGTCGCTGTAGCATTTACATCTTGAACACACGTGTTTATTTATACAGGGTATTCTACAACTTCTTACGTCATAAGAATATGCGGCTGCCCATTAGTAATATATATGACATATATATTTATTGTAGTAAGTTATCTGATAATGGCAATAATAAGGATAATTATTTTAAGTTTTTAGTTTTATATCTATCCGTCTTCTTTTTCTCTGTACCCACTATTTAAATATCTGTCGACTGGTACAGAATGCCATTAGGCATTTGTACATATTTCTATGCAATAAAGATTAAATAAATAAATAAATAAATCATACCATATCAATAAATCTATACAGGTTTGTTCAGAATAAAGCTTTTACTTACTTTAAGAGTTATTAAGATTGTGATGATAAGTACCGGTACAGAACGATACCAGTACGCGATACACATTACCTCCCTTAATAAGAAATAACTACAATCGGTAGTTCTGAAACACGATATCTAATCCTCAAAAACTTTTGATCTACAGATCAAAATCGTTTTTCATTCAAAAACTTCAACTCTTTGTACTGATAATAATAATGCTCTAGAACAAGATGGAACATTGTCTTAAAATAAAAAATAAATTAATTAATACTTGCCTTTTTTCCTTGTTAGTTTCGAGGAAACCCTGTAAGAATATACATACATACATACCTTCACGCCTTCATTCCCAGAGTGGGGTAGGCAGAGCTACAGAATTACCTACAACTCTAAAAACTTGTTGATAGCTCTGTAACCACAATTTGCACAATTAGGCTAAGATGTTTAACAGTGTATATTAGTGACAGGTAGCAAGCCCATCCCAAGCCTAACAGTACTACAAGCCTTTATTCCCTTAGTCGCCTCTTACGACTTCCACGGGGAGACATGGAGTGGCACAATTCTAAGCCGGCAACCACACGGTAAGAATACAAACGAATACGGTTGTAAGAATATAAATAATAACAAATCATCTACAGAAGTGGATAATTACCGGATTTCCCCAAAAGTTCCTTTAAACAAAATTTATCAGCAATATTCCCCAAATCTTTCCGGTCGTAATATAATATTGGCAAATTGTAGATCACAATCAGCACAATCAAATCAGTTCGATGAATTAAAGCTAATTATATTATTATGTTTCCGTATCAGTTGATAAGGAATAGTTTTGATTTTCACATCCGCTGATAGAGCTGGAAGATATATATACGTCTAGAAGACATACCTATTATCTGTTTGCTAGTAGTGGTTGAAGATGAAGTGGGTTTTGGTTTTGACTCTATTTGTGGCTGCCTGGGCTCAGGAGACCGAGGACACATTGTCCTTGGCGGAGCCGTGTGATGCTGCGGCTTGCCAGCTCCCTGACTGCAGGTGTTCCAGCACAAATATACCTGGAGGACTGGCTGCTAGAGATGTCCCGCAGGTAAACAAAAATGTTGATTAATGAGTCGTTTATGAAAATACATGGTCATTATTATCATCCTCGTTAGCCTATTTATATAATAGTGGTGCTGAGTTCTAGGCTAGATATAAGCCTATCTATAGCACCTCTAAGAAGAATAATAAAATGGCATATTTGGTGAAAAACACTATACAATAACAATAATCTGAAATACAGTGGGAAATTATTTTAATAATTACGATTCTCGGCTTCCCTCATTCAGCTACTGTTCATTTGAGTTCCATTCTTTATTTTATTGCTATAAAACATGCTTTGTAGTTTCTACAATTTAATGTTTAAAACAACGTAACTTAAGAAAACATCTGTATATAGTTATTTACTATTTACTACTATTTGAAGTATTAGCAGTCATTTTAATTTTAAATTTACGTAATTTTTGTTCTTTTTGTTGCGCACGTGTTATTCTGCAGCACTTAAGTTTGTGTTAAACTAAAAACTTCTGTCATTATAAATCTATTTCTGTCTATCTATTATAACTCTTATCTATTTCTGTTATTACGATGTGAAATCCTATAATTGATTTTGTGTTCTTATTCTCGTGTCATAATTATTATGTTGAAATTGTAACAGTTGGATTTCCTAGAAATAACATACATAAATAATTGCTAACAAAAGAGTATTGAGCCTGCTTTAGCTATTTAATTTAGATACCTACCACCGTATAGCTTATACCAGGGCACTGAACTCTGGTACTGAGAAAACCATGCCCTTCTGACCATTCTTTTTTCGTTTTTTGTATTACTAAAATGACGATAAATTGTCCATTTTAAATAAAGACAAAAGGTTAATCTTGTAGAAAATGTATTTGAATATTGGATATGAATTACTTATGAGACCTTTTATCGCTCCCATTATCAGATTATACAGGTTTTAAAAAAAGTTATGATTTTGTCAACACTTAACCGATCTATTATTATTATTATCTAATTTAGGGAACATGTTTTGATTTTGGTCATAATATGCGATCATACCAGGTCCTATGATCGCATAAATTTAGGGTATACATATATTTATTTTGGAACATAAATATTAAACCACAGAAATTATACCCTAGTAAGGCATTACGTTATATTTAAACGAATAACGTTAGTTAAAATTGTACGAATAGTAATTCAAAAAATAATTCAATACACCTTTATAACCCGCTTAAGTTCGATTGCAAATGTTTGACAAATATATCAAATTCAGCATCATCATTGGAATATTTTCCGGGTGTCCATGACAGTGTTTTTTTTCCATCAAACCCTACATGCTCATTTGCTCACATAAAAAAAACTCACCATCATCAAAATACTATTTCTCTTCCAGTTTGTCCTTCTAACCTTCGATGATGGCGTCAACATCAACAATATCGTGACTTACCGCAACATTCTCTACAACCGTGTCAACAAAAATAGCTGCCCCGCCGGCACCACTTTCTTCATCAACCACGAGTACACTAACTACCAACTCGTCAATGAGCTCTACAATCATGGCTTCGAGGTCGCTCTCCACTCCGTCAGCCACCAGACCCCTCAGACCTACTGGGCTCAAAGCACCTATGACGACATGAAAATGGAGTTTGGTGACCAGCGAATCCAAATGTCTCATTTCGCTAACATTCCATATGATGAGATCAAGGGTCAGTATCATGTAGATGGTTGTCGTTTTCTTTTTGCTTTGTGTTCATTTATGGTTGTATCTTTTATCTTCTCATTTGCTATTTTTTGTATTAGTTGAAAGACAATAAACCTTGAGTCTAAAAAAATTTTTGGGTTGGTTTCAGTATATAATAATCAAATCACATTATTTTAAAAATTACCCTTGTCTTAATAAGGATAGGAATGTTATTCATATTCACTGAAGCAGCGTGTTTGCTATAATATTTAGTCGAATTTTAGGACGTCGCATATTTGTATTTGTTTGATGCGTTAAATAAAATGAAGTGAAATTAAGATGAGATGAAAAATTTGCCATATTATTTGTATGCTATTCATAAATATTTGGAAAATTATAACACCACCTGTACCTAATCTATAGTAAAACGCATGAATCCATATGGCATTTTAGTGATATTGACAACAATTGAACCGCTACAAATTTACAAGGTTTTGATTTTGAATTAATAAATGATCAATATAAATTTGTCTTGTCTTAAACTAATCTCAGTCCAACAAACTTCATCAAACAGTCCTTAAAAAAAATTCAACCGTTAACGAACATTTAACATTGCAGGCATTCGCATCCCGTTTCTTCAAATGACTGGCAATGCTACTTTTCAAGTAATGTCTGACTTCGGCCTCACGTATGACTGCACTTGGCCTACCATCAACCAGCTGGATCCAGGTCTTTGGCCATATACCTTGGACTATGCGTCTACCCAGGAGTGCGTCATTCCGCCTTGCCCTACCGCTTCCATCCCTGGCGTTTGGGTGCTGCCGATGGTCAGCTGGTTGGACTTGGGGGGCCTGGCATGCTCAATGGTTGACTCTTGCTTCAACGTGTAAGTTTTGTTTTGTTTCCTTATTGTCACTACATCTTCGTTTAAACCACAACGTTCTCTTACTATACTGTTCCTAATCATATCTCACACGTTTTCCCCAACCATAGGTACTTCTCAACGTTCTCATTTCTATTGCATTAACTTTATGTTTTTTTCTGTTATTCCCAACTTTCCATGCCAAACATTAGTGTCGGAACTAGCTCCCCGGGTGAACCGACAAACAAATTTTCTGACAGTTCACAAGGTACGCAGTGCTCCATTTATCATTTTTCCAGCATTCACTCGTCTTTCAATGTCCCTTTCACATTTCCCATCTCTTGTAAACATCGATCCCAAATACACATTCATTCACTGGTTGCAAGTTTTCATTTGAAATCCTGGTATCACTCTCCGTCCTATCTTCCTCTCTTTTTAAAACCATTACCTTCATTTTACTTACATCATTTCGTTTAATTTACGTGTGGTTATTATTCGCATTTTTATTGATCATTTATAACAACGTAAACCGGAGCGTCACGAGTCTCTTCTGGAAATTAAATTTCTTCAATTAAATTTCACAAACCACTAATGACTACTTTTAACTAATAAATTTATTTTTTAATACAGACCGGCTCTCACCGATGAAGAGGGCTGGTTCCGTTTCATCGTGAACAACTTCGAGCGCCATTACTCCGGCAACCGCTCACCGTTTGGCTTCTACGTGCACGAATGGTACATCAACGAGCAAATCAACCCGGCCATCTACCGCGCCGTGGTCCGCTTCTTGGATATGATCAATAACTTGAATGACGTCTTCATGGTGAGAATAACAAGATAAAAAAGATAAAAGATGTTTATTCAGTAAGTAGGCCGCACGGGCACTTTTACACGTCAAAAATCTACCAGCGCTTCGCAAGAGACCACTGCTGAGAAGAAACGCCGCAAGAAACTCAACAGTCAGTTGTATTTTAAATATTGTTTATCATATTTATTATAAAATAATAAACTTAACCTAGCATTATATAAAACAATGGATCTCACATAAAACAAAAAATAAATATATTCATGCGTAGTTGAGCAAGAAAATGTGTCACAACTCAGAATTGTCACAAAGACTAATAAGCAATTTTTTTTTTTAATTATGCAAGTTATATTTACCTATTGACATAATGCTCTTTAAACCACTTATGATGTGATGGGACTTTGTCACAGACCATTTTATTATCAGAATATGCCTGGGCGCATTATATCATGTGAATGCTAACTTTGACAAAGACGTATACATCGGACATATACCTAGTGGGATTCCTTGTTGGAAGTGACGGAACCTTTTTTTAATGTTTCTTTTGAGGTTATTTCTGAATCATTATGAGTTAAGCCATAGTCAAGAGTTGGGTAACGTTAGATAAAGTAGTATACTGCAAGGATGTGTGGTCGGGCTATTACTATCCTAGGTGTATCAACCTATATAAGATTTCACACTGTACAATAATATTCTTTTTGACATTTCATATTCAATTTTAACCGAAACATTTATCGAAGATAAATTAGCTAGGTAGTTTTAATAATTCTAGGAATTTCTTAAAAAAGATGTCACAAAAGAAATTGATGACGAACCAAAAAATATCATGACAAAATCAACGATATTAGACTACAACAGCAAAAAACAAAATTAACATCTATTATAGGTTTTGTATCTGTATAATTCATGTTTAGTGTTATAGTACGAGTAGTTAATGTGTAAAAGTATATCTTTTTTTATTTCTTATATAATTTGCAATTGTCAGTGTCAATTAAAGACAAAGTCAATTGAAAATAATAAAATTCTGGATGTACAATGACATAACCTCCATCACAGGATCGATCACGGTAGAGATCTCTTAGGAAGACCTATATCTAATAACACAACATGATGATGATGACCCTACACCTATACTCAATTCGACTATTCCCAGGTCAACGGTGGCGACGTGATCGAGTGGGTGAAGAACCCGGTGCCAGTCGACGAGTACATTGAGAAGCCTTGCAGGGATTTCACTAGGACCACCTGTGCGGCGACCACGTGCGGGCCTCTGTTGTCCGACCATAACATATGGGTGAGTCACCCAAACAAAACCAAGTGCTGACCAATTCTAGCAATAGTATCCCAAAGTACTTCTTACCCGTCAGAAGGAGATATATTTTTCGAGTGTGTGTATGAATAAGCTTGATGGACACAGAAATTCATGGTGTTTTACCATCGGTTTTTTGCTATTCAAATCTATGACTCGTTAAGATAAAATTTAGTACAACCATAAAATTGTGGCTACAGAGTTATCAACAAGTTTTTAGAGTTGTTGGTAATTCTGTAGCTCTGCCTGCCCCACTCTGGGAATGAAGGTATATATTTATTTATTTATTTATTTATTTATCAAGGGAAACAAACAGCAATATATAATACATTATAGTTAATACATTGTAGAAAAAACATTGGCCAAAACAGTTTCCACTACTGGATTAAATACATTTGTAGCTCAAGCCGGACTTATAGACTAATAAACTTTGGTTAATTGTTTCAGCTTTTGATCATGTATTAATTTGAAAAATCTTAATAAGTACATATAAGTTACACTCTAGCATTCTTCCGAGATAATAAATCTTACTTTAATACTTATTTACATAAATCTTATAATACTTATTTACATTTAAAAAAAAAAATTTTTTTTCCTTGCGATGTTCTTTTACTCCTCATTCTTATTTATAAAAAAAAATGTTATTTTTTATTGCTATTTTTTATTGCATAAACAAATTTATGCAGAGGCATGTGGAAAATGTCAGTGTCTATAAACCTCTCATTATGATTCTTACACGCTCTGACTAGAAATCTATTCTTTGCATATACCGTACTAGAAAATGGAACTGAAAAAAGATTCAAGGAACGAGTTCTCCTATTAGGGCATCGCAACGAGATACAAGAGAGAAGATTTTGAGAGTCTATCGAGCCGTTTAGGATTTTGAAAAGAAAGATTTGATCTCTAATTTCCCGACGCGTCTTAAGAGTTTCAATAGAATCCGCTTTAAAGGTTTTGAACTTATACTTCATTCGCCTAATGAATTTATTTTGAATGTTTTCTATTGCATTGATATGTACTGCATAGTTAGGATTCCAAACTGTAGATGCATATTCTAACTGAGATCTGACAAAGGAATGATACAACATTAACATAGTGTTGGGATCTTTAAAATCCTGACTTTGACGAAATATGAATCCCAGCATTCTATAAGCTTTAGATGTAATCCTATTAATGTGAGAAGTTAATTGTACCTTATTATCTATAAACACACCAAGGTCCTTAATCTCTGTTACTTTTTTAAGATTTTGGTTATTAAGTGAATATGTATAAGTGATGGGAGTACGTTTACGCGAGTATGAAATGTAGCAACATTTTTCTACATTCAGATAAAGCCTATTACTGACACAATACTCACTCAATCTGTTTAAATCGGCTTGTAGGTTAGCGCAATCCTCCTCGGATTTGATGATATTGAATATTTTAGTGTCGTCAGCATATAGCAACGTATGTGAATGATGGAAACAGTCAATAACATCATTAATAAACATGTTAAACAATAAAGGACCCAAGTGAGAGCCCTGGGGGACCCCCGAGGAGACTGGAACAAAACTGGACGTATGTCCTTTAACCGCGACTGCTTGCGTTCTATCGCGCAAGTACGAAGTAAGCCATCTAAGAAGATTGCCGTGTATGCCAAACGATTCTATTTTTTTAATTAGTAAGGAATGTGAAATTTTATCAAAGGCTTTTGAATAATCTGTATAAACGGCATCGACCTGGAAGCCATTATCCATTGCCTCGAGAGTATAGTTCAACAATTCACAAAGGTTAGACTCAGTGGAGCGCTTGTTTAAAAATCCATGTTGCTCTTTTATTAACATTGGTCTAACAGTAGGATAAAGGGTGTCGTATATAATTTTTTCAAACAATTTAGGAATGGCAGATAATTTAGAAATACCGCGATAATTTTTGACGTCATGTTTATCCCCGTTCTTGTAAATAGGCACAACACTTGAGCGTTTCCAACAAGTTGGTAAAATGCCTGTTTTTAGAGAAAGGTTAAATAATAAGCTAATGGGAAAAGCCAATGTAGAGCGACATTTTTTTAGAAAAATAGGGTGCACACCATCGGGACCGCAGCCCTTACATTCTGCAAGTTTTCCAAGATAGTCTTCAACTCCAGATGGAGTTATCTTCACGTCACTGATTAGTACACCATTAAAACAGTTTTTGGAATGATCGTGTTTAGTTACAGTATCCTGAGCAAAAACCGATTGAAAAAAGATATTAAATAAGTCCGCTATATCTTGACCATTACTACCAATGTTGTTATCTAGGTAAAGGGTACCAGGTATGCCACTGTTACTCATTTTTGATTTTAAAAATGACCAGAATGATTTGGAGTTGTGACGTATATTAGTTTCAGTTCTTGCTATAAATAATGTGTAGTGAGACGCCTCCATAATTTTAATTTTAGCTCGTAGTTTAGAATATTTATTGTAGTCTGCTTCTCTTTTATATATTTTCCACTTTTTATGTATTTTTAACTTTTTAGAAATTATTTTTATTAATAGCGGCGAATACCACAAGGGATATTTGTTTTTATTAGAATTAATGTTTTTTGTTGGAACTAAATCGTCTATGATACTATTCAGAATTTTATAAAAGTTATCTACCGCATTTTCAATATTATCGTGTGAGATACATTGTTCCCAATCAACTTTTGCAAGTTCTGCATTTATGATGTCGTAGTCCGCTACGAAAAAGCGTCGTACAACATGACAAGCGGATTTTAAGTTGTGGTCTATCGACCCTACATCAGTCTTTACGCAGAAGACTGGGTGATGACCATCGACAGGCACTATTGGATCAACCGAGAACAGATTACAATAGTTGTTTGATAAAACCAAATCTAGGTGTCGGTTGTTTTTGTTGGGAATATTATTAAATTGGTGCCAATTAGTAAAACTCATGAACTCGTATAGTTGGTTGGTCAAAGCATTATGGTTGGGATTTTCGATTTTAAAGTTATTCTGGCCTGGAGCTGAAGGTATCCAAGTGGCTTCGCTAATATTAAAATCACCTAATACTACGTATAAATCATCAGGGAAATCGGTATAAATATCTGATAAATGTTCAAAAAAGGTATGTTGTGAATCCTTTTGATTTATACCATGTGGAAAATAGCAAGTAAATACCCTTAATTTTTTAACTATGGAGCCTCGAGAAAAGTGCATATCGATCCAGGTTACCTCCGCGTCCGGCAAAACCATGATTGAACGTATGTCGCGTTCGTCTACCCTGTACTCGCGGCGCGCGGCCACCAGGGTGCCTCCGCCGCGTGTCATGTTAGTTCTGCCGTAATCGCGATCAGTGCGATAAACGTGGTAGCGAGAATCGAATAGCTCGGTATTAAAGATGCCCGGCAACAACCAGGTCTCGGTAATACAAATGACATCATAGTCGAATAGCAGTAAGTTGCGTAGAAATTCATTTGTTTTTGAACGTAATCCCCGTGCATTTTGATAATAAAATTTAATATCTATCTTGATGAAACGATTTTAGACCGATAAAATGCATGAAAAATACTCTCAGTGGCGTTAACTTTAACAATATGACAACGATACGTAATTCTAATAGTTCCTTTAAATCTATACACTTAACAGGATATGCAGAGAATAGTATGCGAGTGCATAACAATAAAATAACAATTATTTGAGCGTTCAAATAAGGGAAGGAACATGATACATTACCGCAATCAGATTTGATTTTGACTTGGACGATTATTAAATAGCAACAAAATAATTCATTTATGAAAGCGACAATGAGTGTAAAGTGTAAAGCGTAAAAATCTGTTCTTATATAATTTTGTTTAAAGCCTCCTCAGAGGTGATGTACAACACGGGAGATTTTTCGTTGCGACGGACCATGATGGTGCAGTTGCGAACCCAGCAAAATTGGTACTGTCTTTGATTGGCTCTTTGTTTCGCTTCCTTCAGAAGAAACTTATTGTAACCTGACAGGTGGTCATTTATGTATATCCTATTCGGACTGTTGGAGTATCCTACATCGGAAGCCTTCAGGTTCTTCAGCTTGCGTAAAGATGACATAAAGTCGTCCTTCTTGTAACGAGCCTGCATTTTTAACACTATGGGTTTAGGCTTCGCGGTATCCACGTCGTTCCTTACTGCCACCCGCGTCACAAAATCGATGTCCGAGTTGGTGTTAAGCGAGTAGCCGCTTCGGTCAGCGAGCGCCTTAATAACGGTAAATAGATTTTCACCTTTAGTTTCGGGGACACCGTTTATCTGGATGTTAGAGCGCCTAACCCACTGCTCATTTCTCCTAAAATCTCTAGTGATGTTGCTGATAACACTCTTGACCTCTTCCAACTCCGCTCTGCTGTCCTCCAACGCGACAACCCGAGACTCAATAGTGTTAATTTTTCCTGCCAATTCATCCAATTTAGTATCCAAGCTGCCCCTCATTTCGGCTAAGTCAGTTTTGACTTGCGTCAGGTCTGATTGGATGGTTTGAAAAGACGCGAATTGAGACTGTAAAGCTGTTATCTTACCCAATATATCTCTCAATATGTCCCCCGGATACTCGGCAAATTGAGAGCTGTTAATCGCATTAGAAGGCTGGTACAAATTAGGTGGAGTCACTGGCAACGTACTGTTGACTATCGCTGATGTAGAAGGAGCTTCCACCGCGAGCTTCGATTCGTCCAGCGTGTCGTCGCAATATGACATGACAGAGTCATCTAGAGTTATATCTCTAGGGTTACGCTGGGCAGGAGTGTTGTCGTTCCTTCGACGGCGCGAATTTACGGATGTACAAAATGTACACCACCAATCCTGGTTTTTGTTCTCTGCAAACTGCGCAGCCGTATAATTAACACAGAAGAAATGATACGTCCCATTACACCCAACGCATTTTAATAGTGTAGTATTTTCAATGGGTCTATTGCAAGCCTGGCAAGACATCTCTCATGTATGTAACCATAAAATACACAACCAACAAAATAAACCTCTCGCTTTTTAAAATATGATTTGCATTGACAATGTCTTATTTTTTCAGTCTTCCTACTGGATGACCATCTGCAACGTCTGCCCCAACACCTACCCGTGGCTTGGGAACCCCCTGGGCCAATAACTTCTGCAATAAAAACACAAGAAACCTCATTAAGGGCTGTATAAACTGATCTTAAGTCAGATCCCCGTATTGAGACTTTATGGTTACTTGGATAGTCTTGAGATCATTCGAGATCAGCGTGCCTATTATGGTCGTGTTTATCGATGTGGATAAACGTGGATAAATCATCCGTCACTTTCAGACCAGTGTGTAAGTGCGAGAGTGACGGATGTTATATCCACCGCGATAAAAGCGACCTTAATAGGGACTAATTGTAGAGGGACGGCATTCAAAGATGATAAGCTTATAAATTGATTATCTCAAAATAAATGAATAACCCTTATCTTCTGTACTATAAGAATCAAGTGTCCATTATTGGTCCTTGTTAATTACTGGTTCCATCACCTAACCAAGATGCAAACGCTGCTAGTGTTTCTGTTTTCTATTGACACGAAATGTATGGAGTGGACATAAGCGGTCGAGCGATCTGTCATCAGCTTACGTCAACCCTAATTAAGTATATATTTGGTCGATATTCGAAAATCCTTTATAAAAACAGCCCTAAGTAAAGTGTTTTTGTCGTCACATGCATGCATGCCACTACATATAATTATTACATGAATAAGCTATATAGGTATGGCCACGAGTATCATGACTCCACGAATAAGTATTTGCTGTTAAGTACATTTTTTTTGTTTCTTTGTCTTTTTATTAAATACGTTTTGGAAATCTCATTGTGTTTTTTGTCCTTGAAAGTGTCTGGTACTGTGAAGAAGACTTGTTGATTTCGAACTATATATTTGTACTAGCTTCGTCCGCGTTGATTTTATAATCATTATTCCCTCGGAAACTTTTGAATTTTCCGGGATTGATAGCAGCCTATGTGTTAATCCAAGGTATAAGCTATCTCTACATGGTAAAAGTATAGAGGATGGGAGAGTATGGTGGCACCTGAATTTCAGCTTTGAAAAAAAATAAAGGTTATTTTTTTCGATTCTGTACGAGGTGTCAGCTCTCCCTTGGCGACTCGCTTGAATAAAACTCTTTCATGTGCTGGTATTTACTTGTGCTTAAAAACAAAGTATCTCTACCTTTAAAAGCCTGCTGATTTCTTTTTACATTTGCGATAATATTGGATTAAAATCTATTAAAAAATTGTGTATGTACTCGTACAGTAGAAAAAAAAGAATAAAGGCTTGTAGTACTTTAAAGCGATGGCCTTGCAACCTGTCAATAATACGCTGGTAAACATCTTAGCCTATTAGTGCAAAATGTGGTTAGAGGATTATCACCAAGTTTTTAAAGTTGTAGTTAATTCTGTAGCTCTGTCTACCCCACTCTGGGATTACAGGCGTGAAGGTATGTATGTATGTAGAGTAGAAACAGAGAGAGTGAGCGAGCAGGTAGCATCATTAGCTGCTGAAACATGCAATATGAGACGGACAGACAGATGGATGACGTTGCGATATTACTGAAATTATACTAAAAAATATCTATGTCATCATCAGCGATAATAACCTAGTTCTAAGCTATACTATAGGACTGTACACACTCTCATCTACACTTGCCAGGGTCCACTGGCTTCGTAGGTAGGGCCACTACCAACTAGACTAACGTGTATGTCAACTAGAATAACTTCTTGACGAAGAAGCATTACTCCGTAGTTTTGAATCTCTAGCGATTGATTTAATATTTAATCTTTTATCAGTATAATCAGTGTTATTTATCTGATAATACTTGATTGAAATACTGTAACTAAGTAATACTATTAATGCGATTGTAAGCTTGTTTCTTTTTACGCCACAACTTATCAAAATGTAAGGGTATTTTTTGCAACGAGGTTAGAACGATGAAATAATAGAAGTTCATGCGGTTGCTGCCGTGGACGATAGGTAAGAAGAGTAGGTAGGTAGGTAGGATGAGTAGTGCTTTCAAACCATTAAGGAGCAACCACTATAAAAATTGACCTAGCAATGCGACAAAGTTGCGTCAGTATAATCATGTCAGCTGAAAGACGTCCACTGCTGGACATAGGCTCCATAGGCTCTTCACTCAGACCGGTCTTGTGCTTTTCGCATCCACCGCGTTCCCGCGATCCTTACAAGGTCGTCACTCCATCTTGTTGGAGGCCTACCTACAGCTCGTCTCCCAGTCCGCGGACGCCACTCAAGAACCGTCTGGCCCCGCGTCAGTATACAGTCAACCAATTTGATTCCCAGCGCTCTATGGACTTGTATATAGTGTCGTTGTCAACCAAAACGTAAAACGTTGTTGTCATTTCGGTCTCCAGCGTCACGCTAACATAGTCTATAGTTGTCTAGGAATCAAAATCAAATAGAGTGTCTGGTATTACTAAACCGCGATTAGAATACACTTCGGAAGTAACGTCAGCACGCTGTCATTGCATATTATATCCGCCATTAGTAATTGTCATTTATATGCAATGACAGCGTGCTGACGTTACTTCCGAAGTGTATTCTAATCGCGGTTTAGTAATATAAATTAATACTTAAGGTCGATTTATCCAACCCTTATAAAAATATCTGTCAGTTAAAGTTATCATCAGTTGAAAGAAAGAAATAGAGAGAAAATATATTCATCAGACACCATTATCTGGAGGTGGATATATCAGTATACTTAGTGGTAAAATAATGGCGATTTTCCAACCCATAAAAATCGAGGTAATGAAATGGCTGAAGATGGAAATGCGCTCCAATACAGTCCGTTTATTGTGGCATAGAGAATAGTAGAGAAAGCAAAGGAGCACCCACGCCACTTGATGGTAAGTGGTATCTGATACCCGTAGACATTTGCAATGTCATGACTCATGCATTGCCAATCCTGAGGACACAGATGGAATGCGTTTAATGGAGGGAGGCCTATGTTCAGCAGTGGACGTCTTTCGGCTGACATGATGATGAGGTGAATAGAGTCCTTGCTAGGCGGTAGGTTAAAGGATAAAATGGTGGTAGCGTTCCGGACGGACCCAGCTACACTATTTGTGTGAAGTGAATAAGTATTGAGTCAACATTTTACGTGAACTTTATTATTTAGCGAAATGTTATCAAATAATTTATTCTCCCAGAGGATTGTTTAGCCAGGGGTACTGGTTCGGGCACACGTTGCAGATCTGCATCCAGTAGGAAGACTGCAATAAAAAAAAAGTATTTATAAAGACGCAAACAAACCATATTTAAGAATTCGGATACACCGCGTTTGTATTCGTTCTACAAACTCACTGACGGCCAAAGATCTGTCGACCTTTTTAAAGGAGGAAATCTGACTGATAGCATCCATATTTCGGAGATTTTGTGAGCGCCGGCTAGCTGACACCGCAGAAGTGTTTTTGTTATTTGCAAATATGTGTCTTGTTGCCTGGGGCCCTAGGCAAGATTCATTACGGTCACTAGCGTTTCTATTCGTTCTGTCTTTAAACCAATCGCGTCACTGGTAGATAGATGACGTGATACAAAGAGTTAACGTAATGCGTCTTGACTAGGGCCTCTGAAATAAAGTTATTCTATATTCTAATGTGGAAAGATCTGGTCTCTGGGAAACAGACGTGATTTAATGTAATGTAATGTAAAGTTGAATTACAATCCGACTGTCTAATAGGTAACGGGTAACTTTAAAACCATAAGGTACATACATACATACATACCTTCACGCCTTCATTCCCATAAGGTAAGAATACTATATTCCCTTGTTTTCCCTGGGGACTAATTATATATAGTATGGAATTCTTCATGAGAAGAGTAAATAGGTTTTGAAAGGGTCGGCCACACGCATGTGAAACTTCTGGTGTTGCAAGCGTCGATAGGCTATGGTAACCGCTTACCATCAGGCCGGCCGTTCGCTTGTTTGCCACCGTCGTGGTATATAAAAAAAAAACTATATGATAATAATATGTACCCAGATGTTATGGTCCGAGTTCAGAGGCCCGCAGTTGCTAGCAGGACAAGTGGTGGGAATAAAGGATCTGCAGGACTTCGCCTTGTACTCGTCCAACGGGATAGGTTCCCTCACCCATTCGATCACCTCGTGGGAGTTCACCTGGAACATGAAGACATTGTCACCTCACCTTGTTGTTTTCACTCTTGTAACGAGTCGTGTTCGATTCTACTATATCCCATGGCCCATACCTTCACAATTATTATGTCCATAACTGAACTTAACATTCTTCATTTAAAAAGAAGGAAGAACAATATTGTGCTGGACTAAAAATACCAACTCCACCACTGTATTATTTATCGCAAATCGTTTGGTGGAGAATGGTTTTTGCGATTGAACCATTTTTATTTATTTAAAAAAAACTAACCTAACGTAACTTTACTAATCTACACCCTAAGCCTAAAAGGATGTCAGACTTTGGTCTGACTTGTTGAGACTTTGGTCTGACATCCTTTTAGGCTTAGGGTGTAGATTAGTAAAGTTACAATACATCAGGACAAACCATTTCATGCAGGAAATTTTATTGAAGGATACCGAACTTAACATAAAAATATTGGTGGTGCTGCGCCCGGCCGCCAATAAGGGCTCACGCAGCATGTGTTACTGAACAAGGTGCATTCTGAGAACGTTATAGCTATCGAAAATAATCGTAAACTGCCAGACATCGAGCGCTTAAGTCAATTTCATGGATTTTGACAGTTTTCGAAATCTTTTGCGTAGCATGTTGGTATCCTTTCTAGACATCAAAAACCTTCCTCTTGATGATGACATTTGCCTTCTTTTTTAATATATGTATGTTTACAAAAGGTAGAAGAATAAGAAAGAAAAAGGAAGAAAGGTAGAAGGGTCACGCTAAAAGAGCATGAATTCATAAAACATTCTCAACATACCATGAAAGCATCGTCCAGATGGTTAACTACGTCCATGAATCTGTTGAAGGCACGACGAACGGCGGGGTAGCTCCTGAGGTACCACTCGTGGATGTAGAACCCGAAGGGGGCGCGGGTGCCGAGGTAGTGCCGCTCGAAGTTGCCCAGGATGAACTTGAACCACTCGTCCTCATCGCTATGGTCTGGGCTAAAAACAAGCTAACGCTAAATTGAAGATCTATCTTTATCTATCTAGGTTTTGAGTTATGGGGAGGTCAAAAGTAGCTTCAAATGCTTCGTGTGTGTGACAGCTGCATCACCCATTTGATTTTTTCTTATGGCAAGGCGAAGGTAAATGAGCACAAGGGCACCTAATGGTAAATGAGACCATGTGGTGAGACTTAAAGACATTTATATAATATTCTCAAGCCAATGCGTTGCCAACCCTGAGGACTAAGATGTAAAGTCTCTGGACTGGACTGAATGGAACACATCAATGCGAACACTGCTGGTTGGCGCTAGGTTAAACGATAAGATAGTGGCAGTGATCCGGACGAACTCTTCACGAAGTCCTCCCACCGCTAATTCCGAACTTTGCGTTACGTATGTAAAAAACTGAAAGAACGCTTGTGAGGTAGTTTAGGGGTTGCCTTAGTCCATGGGCCTTATAGCCTACCATTTCATGTGGTTGGTGTCCTTGGCCTTCTCCGTGACATAAAAATACTCGAACTACCCCCTTCTTCTTTATCATTGAATAAAGATGCACTTACAAAAGCATTTTTTTTTGGAATTATTGCCCGATAACAATAGCCGTCTTACTCTAATTTGGTGTAACAGAATAAGACGTCTGTACTAATAACGGGCAATTACTTATTTCTCAAGAAACCTGCACCACGGGATGAAAGCTTAGGAATTGCACCGTAGACAATTTAAAGGCAATACCGTCAGATGCCCGTTTGGTTTCCGGTTTAGAATAGTGCCACTCCATTCCATGCCTTTCTGTGGACGTCGTAAGGGTATAAAAGCTTGTAGTATTGTTAGGCGATGGACTTGCAACCTGTCACTAATATACACTGGAAAACATCTTAGCCTGTTTGTGCAAAATGTGTTTACAGAATTAACACACAAATTAATTCTGTAGCTCTGCCTACCCCACTCTGTGAATGAAGGCGTGAAGGTATGTATGTACTCACACGAAGAAGCAAGAGTCGACCATAGCGCACGCAACACCTTCCAAGTCTAACCAGCTGACCATGGGCAGTACCCACACTCCAGGGATAGACGCGGTAGGGCACGGGGGAATCATGCATTCCTGGGTGGAAGCATAGTCCAGGGTGTAGGGCCAGAGGCCAGGGTCCAGCTGGTTGATGGTTGGCCAAGTGCTGTCATACTGCAAGCCGTAGTCACGCATGACTTGGAATGAAGCGTTGCCGGTCATTTGGAGGAATGGTACGCGAATGCCTGAAAAAAAAACGATAGAATTTATATTTCACTTGACGTGCGTAGTAGTTGCTAAGATCTTCGATCCTTACGTACAGTTGTCAGCAATAATATAACATGCAACATTGCGCTCAAAAATATCTGGGGACCATGTCAAGATACGTAACGATATGTTAATGATTTTCAAAAATTGACTAAAATGTATAAGATTGACGAAAGCTGATGAGATCGCTAATATCAACTCCATACATTTCGATTAGATAGAAAGCAGAAACGTAAGCAGCGTTTTGTCATTTTGTTCGATTTTCGAATTAAGTAATAGGAAAGGCGAACGGCGATACAAAAACGTCGCGTATGATTAAAATGCTCATACTCGAGGTACATTTAGGAGCCAACAATAAAAAGAAATACCTTTAAGTGATTCATAAGGAATATTAGCAAAATGCGCCATTTGTGTTTTCTGGTCAGCGAACTCCAGCTTCATATCCTCGTAGGTAGCCTCAGCCCAGTAGCTCTGAGGGGTCTGGTGGCTCACGGAATGCAGTGCGATTTCAAAGCCCTGGTTGTAGAGTTCATTGACGAGTTGGTAGTCGGTGTACTCGTGGTTGATGAAGAAAGTGGTGCCGGCGGGGCAGCCGTTGGAGTTGACGCGGTTGTAGAGGTCTTCGCGGTACGTCGGGATGTTGTTGACGTTGACGCCATCGTCGAAGGTCACTGTGACAAACTGGAAGTAATGATGAATGATTAGAAAAGATCACGGCATGGCGATTATTGTTCTAAGTAGTATAGTGCAATTAAGAAGTTCAATAAAAAACAAGCTTTGAAAACCCGTCTTATTTTTTGATATTGTCGTCCGATACCTCATGTTGAAATGAACATCGCTCTTTAAGAAAACGTTATGGCAATTTATGTCCATTAATGATTTAAGCATCTCTTGTAAGCGTTTTTAGCTACACTAGCGTCATCCTGTGTCAAGTAGAGGACAACCGCCTGTGACAGCGCCCCTAGTGTTAAATATTGGCACTAATCTAATCTGCCGTGCTAGTGTAAAAGGCGACTTTTCGACAAAAGACACTTTCGAGATAATCGCAAAAAAGTGACCGAAATCTTCATTTTCATATTTCTAGGTAATTTAAACAGATATTGAAATGAAACTTTTTGTGTCGAATAGACATTGTGTTTTACTAGTTTTCTACATAAGTAATGTATTTTTATTACCTACAGTTTTTTTTTTACACGCATTTTTTCCTTTTTGTTTAGTTGCCGATTAATAATTGCCACTGAAAAACAAGCAAAAAGGCGGTATATGAGCACTATACCGCCTTATAGGCTTGATTTTCCTTCATACGTCTTCATACTAAACTAGGGCTTGAACGTATCACAATAATGCTTAATTAAAAAGACGTATTTGCAACATACCGCCTTATTGCTTGGTACAAAATATTTTTTGAATAATTCTGATCTAAACACAGACCACTTACCCTATAGACTACGCTTCGGACAATTTTGTCTAGTATCTCATTAAGCCAAAATGGCGGGACGCGGGGGGCGTCAAGTGCACCGTGATTGGCCAGTTCAAAGTCAACGAATAATAACATGTGCGCGTTGTGGTGCGCGCCAGGGGTAGTGATGGGACACGCTCGAAGAAAAGATACCAAAGAATATAAGTGTTTTTAATTAAAACCAATAAAAATACGAGAAATAAATTGCACATTACACTTTATGACAGAAATTAAAATCAGTCAGCTTCGTCAAACATATAAGATAATTAACATATTAAAAAAAAAAGTACATCATATCATAACATCTAAGGCTGTTTGCGGGACCCGAAAAGCACTATACAAGACTCAGCCGGGAAGGGCCGTTGCTGGACGGACTCGTATAATATACAATATATAACACTGCGAGAAAATATGACTCAATTGGTAATCGTATGAAACACAGTACAAACAAAGTAGGGTCGTTTTTTGAAGGCTCCCAGGTCGTATTGGTTCGGAAATACAGACCCCGTGAGCTGATTCCACATGGAGAAGAATTTTGTGTATAGCGCTATCTTCAAAAAAAGTAATAGTATTTGATACGCTTTTTAATACGCTGTAAACACTGTGCGAAAAGGTTAACCCTTTTAGTCTATGACATTTTGAAAAGTATAATAAACATGGAAGAATTTTGATTGTAAGTTTCTGAGAGTTAGTTATCCTAGTCCAAACATGGTTTTATCTACACACTTATCATAAGTCCTCTATTATGCGCTTAAAACCCGTAGGCAATGACCAGCATTATTACCTGTGGTAGTAGGTAACAGCGATTACAGCTGTAACGAAATTTTGAAATTACTTTATCGAATATTGTAAAGTAATGAGTTTCAAATTTGGAACATCTCATACGGAGATGTGGATGGGTGTTGGCCTGTTTGTGTTTGTGGTCGCCAGTGATCGGCGTTGGTGTCGGTTTTTTTGCACAAATTAAAGGATGTTCGGAATGTACCTACTACCACGTTCGCAAAGTATGGGGATGCGTGTTTGTGTTGGCTGTTTGTAGTCGGTGCCCGGCACGTGTTCGGTGTTTGGGGCAAACAGCCAGCATGTGGAGCCCGCATGACGCTCAATTGCAGAG
This sequence comes from Acleris emargana, assembly GCA_927399475.2. Lineage (NCBI taxonomy): Eukaryota > Metazoa > Arthropoda > Insecta > Lepidoptera > Tortricidae > Acleris > Acleris emargana. The sequence continues at coordinate 7,808,199 of OV656858.1, forward strand.
TAGGCATTTATCTTGAAAATTAGGTCGAGCTTCTTTACTGCTTCAGCTATTTGAAGTAACGAAAACACACTCCTCCCGCACCGCTCCAATACTGCAGGAACCGCAGTTGAGCGCTAGAGGTATACTTGTTCGCGAGCAACCCTTATTGTGAATCCACCTTTAAACATTATTCTTACTTTATTATAGAATAGAATTCTTATCCGTGACCATAGTTTTACGGGTATCGAAACTCAAAAAATCAGTACTTCACCTCACTTCAGTGGTTAGAGAAAGACGGAATTGGGAAAATCAGTATGCGAAAGACAGAGACAGACCACTGCAGACAGACATCAAAGCGACGCCATTTTTGCAATAAAGGTTTCGCTTTTAAATATTAAATAATTATTATTTTAAGTAATAACAGCTTACTTGTGAAATGAAATTCCATCCTTTTGAAGGCTAGATATCTTGCTACACTTTCCACACAATTTTACCATACAATACGGTATATTTATTTCACTTTAGTCGCAAAGTCGAATAGCATAATTACATGTTGCTATGTCAACAAGCGGCCGCGTACTAAAAGACTGTTTGCGGCCATAGCAACCGGTGGGCGTCAGTTGAGCATAAGATTGGCTTACGGGGGCGCCTTTGTATGCGGGGTCTAGAGGGTAAGTGGTCTGTGGATCTAAATAATAACGCCGAATAACAAAAATACGTTTATCTTGTCTAGTACGCAAATAAAAAAAATATGGTTTGTTTTCGTATCGATCATTTTATATTTATATACTAGTCTAAAAAAACGTATGTCTTCAAAAGTCAGACGAAATACGGTTTTTTAATCTAGTACTACGATGAAAGGTTAGACTAATTGCTAATTAAAACCATCATAAATTCGGTACAAATATATTTGAAATAAACAAAAATTAACAGTTAAATCACAGGAAATATTATCTCTTCTAAGATTGGTGTCGTGTTATTACTTATTCAATAAATTAACAATAATACTCTTTGATTCGTCTGTATGACGCACTGTTAATCATAACATAACATAACACAACACAACAACATATATTTTAATTTAAACATAATCAGTCTCATAAAGTAATTGAATTGCAATTTTGGGAGGACTTGCCAGAATCCAACCATGAAAAAGTCGATGAATTATAGGTTAAAAATACTTAACCTATAATTCATCGACATTTTCTTGGTTGAATTCTGGCAAGTCCTCGCAAATTTTCAAGCTAAGAGCAGGCATTAATGGACCTAGTTTACGTACTAAATTCTGTTTTCGACTTGCGTCTGTCTATCCCTCGGAAGTGAGTGTGCGATGAAAGCATCGGGCGATTTCCTTTTACTTTGGTAAATGTTTCTTTACTAAAATTAAACTCAATATATTCTCCTTGCAATAACCCTAATGTAGCCTAAGCACCTTTAAATAGAATTACTCAAATCCTGGTCCTCGTGGAACCAATTATAATAGCTAAAATTTTATTTTTATTTTATTTTTACCTAATTCCTACTACATCTATCTACCTAACCTAATAACTTAGTCACCATAAGTAACATTCCTAGTCTATAAGCTTCCTATTCCTAACAACCTATTTTAAAAGTAAATTAGTTTTGGCATGTGATCGTCAAGTAATTTAATATAACCCAATAGTTGTGAACCTATAGTAACCCTAGAATTCTTTAAGTCTTTGTTTTAAGTCCTAGCTCTACTAATACTCTCTAGAATATTGATACCTAAATATTTACAATAATATGTGGTTGCCGGGTTAGAATAGTGCCACTCCATGTCTTCCCGTGGATGTCGTAAGAGGCGACTAAGGGAATAAAGGATAGTAGTACTATTAGGCGATGGGCTTGCAACCTGTCACTAATATGCTGGTAAACATCTTAGCCTATTTGTGCAAATTGTGGTTACTGAATTATCAACAACTTTTTAAAGTTGTAATTCTGTAGCTCTGCCTAGCCTACTCTGGGATTACAGGCGTGAAGGTATGTATGTATGTAGACTATAATTTATAACTTATCTAACACTACCCTAGTTTATTTAATGACTCCTAACCACTTGAAATACAACCTACGTAGGTACTAAGTGAATTAGTTTTAAAGATAAAGTTAATATGTACCTATAGTAGATATAATTTATGAAACCGAAGTCTAGATTAAAGCAAATCTAAGAATTTAAAGGTTTTGTGGCCCCCTTAGGGAAGGAGGACCTTTACTTGTGGGAGGACCTTGTGCAGGGTCCGTCGGGGTTGGTACCACCATCTTATCCATTAACATACCGCCAAGCAGCAGTGTTCGCATTGTTGTGTTTCGGTTTAGGGATAAGATAGCCGGTAAAATGACTAGCATGGAGGCATTCCATCTTAGTCCTCAGGGTTGGCAGTGCATTTGCACTCTTGTGAATGCGAATGTCTATGGGTCACAGTTTCCACTTACCATCAGGTGGCCTGTGTGCTCGTTTGCCTTCCTATGCCATAGAAAAAATAAGGAGATCTCCTCCATACGCTCTGGGATCGCTATCCCTAGACCTTAGTCTACCTCAATAGTCATCCTCCATAGACAGGTCAGACTCCTTGCCAATATGTACGATTAGTCAGTCAGTCGTATAGTAAGGGAAGAAAACGGTCAAAATATAAATTGAGTGTTTAAAAACTCAATTATACAGTAGATTATTTATCGTTCAATAAAGCGATAGTTATACTATGTTATTTTTATATCATATAATATTGTGACTCAAGATTGATATTGCTTGCTTCACCTTTAAGTCTATATTTGACTTGAGTTTTATATAACTAAATGAGATGTTCAATTTCACTAAGTATCCATGTTTAACTTTTATAGTAAAACAGTGGGAAACAGAAGTCATTTTGTCTTCTAGCTAGATTGAGTCCTCATGTTAGTAAAATATATTATGAAAAGTAAACAGACAAATGTCACTATAGTCACTTTATCATTTACTGATATATTTGTTTTATGGTCTATAAAATATTCACTTTATAAAAGGACTTAACCATCTCTGTAAGCTAATTATTGATATTCTAGATTTGCTTTATTTCCATAAAACTCTCTCCATAAAAACTTTATTATTTATTTGTGTATTTGTATTTGTTTTTTTGCATATTGTGGTTACAGAGATATCAACAAGTTTTTGGAGTTGTTGGTAATTCTGTAGCTCTGCCTACCCCACTCTGGGAATGAAGGCGTGAAGGTATGTGTGTATGTATGTATTTGTATAAATGCATTATAAAAAAAGGACTTATTTCTTTAAGCTAACTATTGATGTTCTAGTTTTTTTTATTGTTCATGTTTTTCTTAGATACTAATATAATTCATAATTGGGATTGTTCATATTTTTTAAATTAATCTAATTAGAAAACCATTTCGAGGAATAGGGTTCTAAAGCCGTTCTGCATGATTAAGTTTTTGTTATATTTATTTATTTCGGACATTTCGACAAAAGTATATTTGACCGTGTGGTTTGACTTTCGTTTTTGGCTTAAAGCCCTCCCAGGTGTGTCTTACGGGTTAGGCGTAAACCGCTTGAAATAGTATGTTTTATTATACAATTACAATCACTTTTTATCGTAACTTATCATGTAATTCATCGATAAAATGTCTGTTAAATAAATAAAGATATAAAAACAAAACTATTCGGTCAAATACAAAATTAATGAAATTGGTCTCTTAAAATTACCTTTTCTTTTGTATTAGATTATAAAAACCGTGAGTTATTTTTTCGGTCTATCCCAATTATGTTAGTTCTCCAAAAAAATATATCATAATTATATTAATTTATATGTTTATTTTATTTATTTTTACTGTACTCAGGTAACAAATATTTAGAATGGTATTATGTACTCAGTTTTATGATTTATCGTCAATTCGTCGTTCTCGTCTTTTCGCGTGATAACGGGCGCCAGCGCACACGCACCTTCATTACCCGTAACGTCACCGAACTGAAGGGCGCCCGAACGCGGGCACTCCCGTCCGCGGGGGGTATGTAGGAGATTGGGGATTATACGGTTTTATTAAGTAGCATGGGTCGACTGTGGATATTCGAATAGTAATCTAGCGTTAAAAACTACCTCTGTCCCAAGTAAAAATACCGTATCACAAAATAAACGTTTTTTTAAACAAGTTTATTATTATTTAAAACTCGGCATTAGCTAGACTAAAATACCGCAAAATACTGACATACGGTCTTTTTGTCTAGAAAACTCTGTTACGTTTATTTAGATTATGAGCAAATAGAAAAAACATTTGAAATACTAAGTTAAAAGGCGGTAAAATATGTTATTCGTTCTTTTTACTTAGTAATCTGCAATTACGGCCTTATAGAGTAGTTCAACTTATTAATAAATAAAACCTACACCAGACAATAATGCAGAGTGTCTTGTTTTACGTCTTTCTAATGTAGTATTGTGTAGTTACCGCTTTATTGATTAGTATTTGCTGGAAAATAGTCTGTTATACGGCCTTTTTCCTTATCGTATCTTCGCAACCAAGCCTCTTATCGACAAACGGGTAAGATGGGTCGACGCGGCTTGTTCTCCATATCACGATGGTCATAACAACTCAATTTGGTCAAAATGTCGAATGATCGCCTTTTACACTAGCACGGCAGTAATAATATCGTGGTACGAGATCAGTCACAAAACCCGCCTAGAAGTAGATCTCTCTGTTGTATAGCTAAGTACAATTAGTCAATTATAATATAAAACGTCCGAGAGACTCAGACATATACCCTACAATTATACTATCTATTTATATTCATGATTAAGGGCTCCGGACTCCAGATATTCATCGCGATATTTAGTTATTAATTACCTACACTGTTCTATAGTTTAGATTAGTTAGTCTTTCAATTCTGTGTAACGTAAGTATTTAAGCGTTTTCATCCACCTGCAAAGGCGGAAATAATTACACTTGTAGTATATACATTTTGACTATAGAGTAGTTTTTAAACTTTATGCAAACCCTAGGGTATATTACAAATAACAAGAAAGGTATGACTCGTACGCCTGAAGTTTATTTAGTAACTAGCAATTTTGAATTAAAAATCTCGCGTTAATCCATCTACGGCGTCATTCTGCTAACACAGATTATTTAAAATCCATACTCAACAAAATCTACTTATGTCTATCTATTGTATTTACGAAAAGTGCTTACCTGTGGCACGTGTCGAGCATTCAATCCTCCAGGTATGGCAGTGCTTGAACACCTGCAGTCAGGAAGCTGGCACGCTTCTTGATCACAAGGCTCAGCCAAGACCACCTCTTCATCAGCTAAAGCTGTAGCCACAAAAAGCACAGCAAGTGCAATCAGTACCCACTTCATTTTGGCAGAGACTCTTGCACAATACACCAGGCAATTGGCGATGCATTAATTTATATCGCAATTATTTATCGATAAATCATTTGCAATTATCTAGCTTTGGTTTTTTATCATCGATCATTTCAGCGGAAAAGGATAAGGCTGAAATTCAGGTTAGTATTGATACTAATGATAGGTAATGATACTGTTATCAGTTATGATTAATGCATTATTGCTTTCGCGGTCAAATAACTCGCTGCTTATCAACGATAAAGGCATAACTCAAAAACGCATATTTTTCAGGAGAGCCATTTAAAAAAAAAAAATTTTTTTTTGTAATAACTTCTGACCTTTACAAGATAAAAATATACTTGTTTTTGTCGTAATTATATCACCTACTAATGAATTTATGAACCTTAAAATCAAATACAAGAGATGCTTATCTAATTTAATATCCTTACAAATTGTAGCTCTATTTGACATGCTTCTCAAAACCTTTGTGTTATTATGTGCCATAAGGACACAAGTAGTCAAACTACAAAATTATACGTGTAATATTTTGGACAACAACGGTGCTTTCGTGTTAAACCCTAGTATCTTTTAATTTTTATGATGACTAATGACGTATATCGTTTTATACCTAAAAATATATCAATAAATCATGGAGAACACCGAGGGAATACGAATTATGTCTAAAAAAATATTAATTATTTGTCATAAATAAAGGCATATTTTGTGAACGCACACCTCTTTATTCTACTTTACAAAGCAATGATTTACCTTATTTTGATGTATAAAAGAAACGACATATAAAACATTAAGTGTATTTATTTTACGAAATAATTAAAAGCATTATTAAATTCTTCTATAAGTCTTTTTTATCACAATATAAAATACTTTTATAAATATTTCACACTATGGTAGAGCTTAATAAAATTGTATGAAAGAGCACCGAACCCCGTATATTATGTTACCGTATAGTATAAATCGGGGGCTGGGACAACACAAGCTGCGCATTAATTACACCATTAAAAATATTAAATTCTAAATATTAATTGAGATTCTCACTGACCAGTATTCTTATTAAAATCAGCCTTAAAAACAAAATATTTGTACTTCTTATAACAAAACAAAACAATATCCAAAAATATTAATTTAATACCTTCTTACTACTTACTTACAAATACTTCACTGACAACAATAAAACAAAAGTATGTTTTGTTAAAAAAGAAAGCTAAAGATGTAGTTAACCGAAAGAAAGAAGAACGCAAGGGCAAGTATGATCGGGAATTCTCCTCAAACTTTCGAGCCAATGTAAAGTTATTCTGGCATTTAGTCAGAACAGCTCGAGGCAAAGCAGGAGATTCGAAAATAGGTGTGATAAGGGATTCTAATGGAAATGTTATCAGAGATGATGTGGAAATGTTGAATCAGTGGAAGGGATATTTTGAGAGTTTGTTTGAGCAGAGTGGAGGTAATGGAAGTACTTATGTTGGTGAAGAAATATTTTGTGACAGTAGTATTTGTATGGAAGAGATAATGAATGCGATAAAGAGTATGAAAGTGGGTAAAGCTGCTGGGTATGATAGGATATCTGCTGAAATGATCAAAGAGGGTGGAGGCGTTGTAGCAAGCCTGCTGTTTCTCCTATTTAACCTGTGCTGGCGGTCCGGTCGAGTTCCAGACGACTGGGGAAAGGCCGTGATTGTGCCTCTGTACAAAGGTAAAGGATCACAGCAGGAATGCAAAAGTTATCGCCTTCTGAGTGTCGTAAGCAAATTGTATGCAAAGGTATTAATTGAAAGGGTGATGTTAGCAACAAAAAGTAAGATTTGGGATGTGCAAGCGGGATTTCGAAAGGGGATGGGATGTGTAGATCAAGTCTTCTCCTTAAGGTGCATTGTTGATAAAGCCATAGCCAAACATCAAAAAGTTTTCTGTGCCTTTATTGACTTAGAGAAGGCGTATGACAGAGTGGTGAGGGATGAACTTTGGACAACTCTTTCTGTTTATGTGGTGGACAGTATTCTGATACGGGCTCTTAAATCATTATATGATAACTCGAGTGCCTGTGTCAGGATAAATGGGACGTGTACGGACTGGTTTAGCATCGAACGTGGCGTTCGCCAGGGCTGTGTAGCGTCTCCTTGGCTGTTCAACTTATTCATGGACAGTTGTTTGTCAGATCTGAGAGAGTATGATTGTGGAATAAGGATGAATGAGTCAGTTTTTAAAACTTTGTTATATGCTGATGATCAAGTTCTCCTTGCACCATCGGCGGAACTCTTACAACAAATGGTGACTTTGATGAATGAGGCGTTTAAAAGAAAAGACATGAAAGTGAATGTTAAAAAGACGAAAGTGATGGTTGTGGAGAGGGATGAAACTGTTACAGAATGTCAAATAATGATTGGTGAATAAAAAAGTGGAGCAAGTTGATGAGTTGGTGTATTTAGGTTCTATGTTTACGAGAGATGGGAAATGTGACGGGGATATTGAAATACGTGTAAAAGCGGGAAAGGTAATCAAAGGGGCGTTACACTTAATCTTGACAAGCAAGGTCATTTCGAGCAAAGCTCGCCTTGCTATTGTTCAGGGAGTATTGACCCCAACATTAATGTATGGTAGTGAATCTTGGGTATGGCAGAAGAAGAATGCAAGCCGGATTAATGCAGTTGAAATGAGAGCTCTAAGAGTTAGGATAATAGATAGGGTAAGAAATAGCGAGATCCGAGAACGATGTGGATTGAAAGAAGATGTAGTGACTAAAATTGAAAAGGGTATGCTAAGATGGTTTGGTCATTTAGAAAAGGTGGATGAAAGAAGGGTTACGAAAGATATATGGCGAGCGAGAGTGAGCGGAGATGTCGGTAGGGGACGTTCTAGACGGACGTACGATGATCAGATTCGCGATGTACTAAATAAGGGCTAAATAAAAAGCACCCGAAACCGACGTACGTGCATGAAGAGATTGATGAATGTAGAGGAAGCGAAAGTGGTATGTTTAGATCGGTGCACCTGGCGTTCCATAGTCTCTGTCTACCCCATTGGGAGACAGGCGTGAAGTTATGTATGTATGTATGTATGTACTTCACTGACGTATCACAGTAGGTTTGCAGTGTGCAGCAGAAAAACATTATTAAATTCAAAGAAAACATTTTATACTTAAGTACTTAAAAGTATTAAAAAATCTTACGTTACTCTAATGTATTTTTATCTTATAAACAGTCTACAGAACGTTAATTTTAATTGTAAGAAAGTAATAAAATCTCTCTTCTAAGAACCAAAAAATAATGAAATAGTAGATGGTAGAATTAGGTGATGATTAAAACATCAAACTGGAACATAATTGACAATTAAATCAGCCTTATAATTTTTCTTAAAAATCACTACACAATGAAACATATTAAATTCTTAATATTAATGGAGATTCTCACTGACCAGTTTTCTTCTTAAAATCAGTCTTAATAACTCAATGTTTGTACTTTTTCTTATAACAAAACAATACAATGTCCAATAAGAAATGCCTAGCAACATTTTAATATAGTTATACTTTAATACTAACTTACAAATTAACTAAATAAAAGGTTTTAATAAATTAATTTCATGCACAAAAAATCTTCTTGAAATATTTAATGTACATATTATTTAGATTTTTTCAGTAATAAGGTAACATTTTGGTTTCCGATCAAGTTATTTTTTGTAAAATATATCGTGCACAAAGAATTTTTAAGTTATCGGTCACAATTTTATTTACAAATACATGTTGAATATTGGCGTATATCGAAAACATTCTGTACCTTAACGACTATTTTTTCATGACTAAGTGTTTATTTTGTCATATTACAAAAAAACTGTACTTACTTTCTCGATGATAACGTTGCAACTAAAAATGAATCACTACTGCACAAACTTTTTTGTAATGTATCACTGTTACACATAAAATCAGCAACTTCTTCTGAATTATTTCGGGATATGCCTTTAGTCATGATAAAAACGTAGCTTCTTTGTTGATGTTTGCGGCTCAACTGGCGTACCGACGTTGTTACCCACAATATGGCGTCTCAATTGGACCAATGGCATAAGGGCACAGTGCTGCCACGTGGCTGTTTTTGGAGATAATGTAACGGGTGTCTTAGTCATCATAAACTTATGAATGTTTCACGCGTCGTGTTGGTCTTATCTCAAAAACGTAGTATTTTGTGATGCGACACTATCATCGATAAGCAGCGAACTATGTACAGCAAAAAAGGTCGGGTCTTGAAAAAAACTAGTAGGTAGGTACTTTTATTCAAAAATAATAGACTACTAAGTAGCAAGTTGATTTTTTAAACGACTTCAAAAAAGGAGGTGGTTCTCAATTCGTCCGTATTTTTTTTAAATTTTTCGACTAGGTGTATCGATTTTGTTTTTTTTTTTAAATTTAAAGCTGGTGCTTCCCATTAATGATGGAATCCATGAGAAATCGACGAAACTCTTCAAAATTTATAGGCACACCTATAGCGATATTGATATTTTTCGTTGTAACGCACGTATATGCTCTTGGAAAGCACTATTTGGTAAAGTGGAACTGATGATGAAGACCACAGATGGCCACCGGAACTCCTAAACGGTATAAATTTCAAGGGTGGCGACATGATATTTCGATTAACATAGTTGAGTGACTATGACGAAGCATATTTAGTTTTTAAATATATGACTATGAGTTCCTCACGGCGTTGCTTGCGGCAAGATTGAAATGTTTCATAGTTTCTTATAAATTGAGAAGTAGGACTACATAACAGCATAATTATGATCAATAAAAAGTATAAAATAAAATAAGTGTTTAAAAAAACAAAAAACCGTCTTCAAAAAGCAAAAAATAACATCACAATATTTACTAATAATTAGAAGTTCATTCCTCTACAAACATCTGCTACGAATAATAAGAACGATAATATCTGGTACCAGTATGCCATCTTCAATAATTTGACGCCCTAGGAGATTCAGGCAGGGTTTATTCTAAATTAATATTAGGAGCTCAATAATTAAAGTTATCAAAAATATCTGAGTCGTTGTTAACAAAATTATCATGGTTTAAGTTTACATTTTATATTTTAAGCTCTAAGCCAATGCAAGTTTTTTTAAAATATTTTATCAATATCAGATAACGCTGTGTACGTCACCTCCGGTTAATCATCCAATTATCTTACATACGTGGATTTCTGATTTTAAAATTTGAATAACTGAGTTAATAGACTCTCCACTCAGACCGGTCTTGTGCTTTTCGCATCCACCGCGTTCCCGCGATCCTGTCAAGGTCGTCACTCCATCTTGTTGGAGGCCTACCTACAGCTTGTCTCCCGGTTCGCGGTCGCTACTCAAGAACCTTCTTACCCCATCGGCCATCCGTCCTGCGAGCGATGTGCCCCGCCCACTGCCACTTAAGTTTAGCTATTCTTCGGGCTATGTCGGTAACCTTAGTTCTACTGCGGATATCGCATCATTTCTGATTCTATCACGCAGAGAAACCCCGAGCATAGCCGTCTCCATAGCCCTCTGAGTGACTTTGAGCTTCCTTATGAGGGCCATTGTTAGCGCCCACGTCTCAGATCTGTAGGTCATCACTGGCAACACACACTGTTCAAAGACTTTTGACTTCAAACACTGTGGTAATTTGCACGAAAAGGTGCTGCGAAGCCTTGGGGGAGGCCTATGTCCAGCAGTGGACGTTTTTCGGCTGACATTATGATGATCAGCTCATCATCATGATGAGTTAATAGAGGTAGCTGAGCTGAAAATAGCTTGTACGACGGGGTTACCCTGCTGGCAACCAACCTACGAAGACACTTCGTTGCTTCTGAGTGTTAAATTTGAGTGTTCCACGTAACAATTTGTTGAATAGATAGGTATAGATCTCCGGGAAATTATTCCTAATCTCCGATAGCAGGATGTTCCCCAAATTAGAAGCATTTTAAAGTCAATTTTGACGAACAACAGACATTTATAATTTTTAAGGAACGTTTTGCCACCGCCCTTTGTACCATTTATCCTAATTCTACAGGTTCAAAAAGTTTTTGTATCAACAGAGCTTCTATTTATTTGGACGTTGAACGTCGAAAGGTTGTACCAACTGCGATCGGCCTGACCCGACCGTCCTTCTTTGTGATAGCAATTAGGTTAGGCTTTATATATAGGTACAATAGGGATGAAATGTGAGATCCTTAAGATGTTAGAGGAGATTCCATCAAGGCCTGCAGTAGAACTAGATTTAAAAGAAACAATTGAATTAGTTTAATATTAGGTGTTGCGCATGATGTAGGTACTTTACAACTTATTTAACATAATGGTTGGCATCGCCCGGCTCTGTTTGATTTTGAAAGAATTCAAGATGTGCCGCAAATAGCTCGTATCGTATCAATAATTATTGATAAATCCCTGATTGTGTGCCAAGTAAACATTCCGCATTCGACTATCACCAAAGTGATGTCATGAATAAAGTTTGTAAAGTACTGATTTAGCCTTCTGTCAAAGAAAGCTGAGTAAGATGTATTTAACATTGCACTATAGGTAAAAAACTTAATTAAAGGTCCTCTTGCATGTAGTTAGGTGTACAAAACTAAGATGGAATTTACGTCAAATTTCGAATACCTATACAATGTGAAACGGTCCTTCACAAAAAAAATAACCGACGACAAAGACGTACTTTTTTCAAATGTGGACAAGCATAACTTTTGACAGAGTTGTACGATTTCAATAATTATTTTTTATTGGATACAGTAATACTTTGAAGTTGGTCTCATTTATTTTGGAACCCCCCCCCCCCCCCCCCTCCCCTCCGTCAATGGTAGAAAAAAGGGTATGATTGATAGTTGACCCAATTAATTTTCATCTGTAAACCGATTATGTTCAAACTAAGCACACATATTTAATTCTAATGACACTGCAACATGATGGAGACTTGATGTTGATCTGATGACTGAGACGGAAGATAGATGAGGGAACTCCTCAACGGATTACAGCAGCAACCTCATGTTTTCTCTTATTCATTCTTCATAATGAGAACTTTATACCTAACTTATGTAGGATGTATGGATTCTGAATACCACGTGGGTTTCATGATGGCGTTTGATGATGGAGACGTAAGGCTGTCGAGGGAAACCCTTATATATTTGAAAATAAAGTTTTTAAAATTATTAATAATGAAGAGACTTGTTGGTAATTCTTTAGCTCTGCCTACCCCACCCTGGGAATGAAGGCGTGAGTTTATGTATGTTTATGTATGTAATAAGGGTGTAATAAACCTATTGCGACGTAGTTGACTTCAAACCAATCAGTAGGTAGCACATATGTCATTTCACTTTACGAAGTAGTTTGTTTGTTTATTTGGCGCCGAGCCGACTCAAAATAACATTAGTGTAGGGGCTTATTTAGACGGAAAAGGCTCTCTTTTATTTTTTACTTTTGAGTTTTCTTTTTTTGGCGGCTTTTTTTTTTGTTACATGGTTTTTATTACCGATTGATGACGACGCGCTGGCCTAATTGGTGGACCTTGCCTACGAAGCTTGTGAAACCCAGGACTGGTTCAAATCCCGGTAAGGGCAGATATTTGTGTGATGAGCGGAAATATTTGTTCTCCTGAGTCATGGGTGTTTTCTATGTATTTAAGTATATGTATATTTCTCTATAATATATTTATATCGTTGTCTAGTTCCTATAGTACAAGCCTTGAGCTTATTTTGGGACTAGGTCAATTGGTGTGACATTGTCCCCTGATATTTATTTTTATTTATTTATTTATTCATTATTTACAAAATAATCGTATCACTTCACTGGTAGATCACGGGACTCCTGGTAGGTGACGTGAACGAAGGGTCACGTGATCTAGAGTAGTTACCGTAATGCATCTTGGCAAGGGTCTCTGGCCATGATGCATTACGCTAACTAGAGTTTCTATTCGTTTTGTATTCTATTGGCTTAAAAACGAAACGCATAGAAACGCTTGTTAAATTAGAGGATATTTAGAAACTCTGATTAGCCTTATAGGTTTTAGTAGAGCTAACCCACAAGTTGATATTTGGCAACACGGACGCGTTCGATAGTAGATTCAAAAAATTTCACATAGTATTAAAAACACATAATGTTTATCGACGTAAAATAACTATAACTGCTAATATTCCTATAGGCGTTGCAGATATTTATATTTACCTAGAAACCTTTATATTATTATATTTATGCTGTCGACCGTATACTAGAGCAAGGGGTTCCTAAAAGAGACCGAGTGAGAGAGAAGTACGATGGATTATTAGGACGTGGGACGATACATAGATCCTATGCGCCAGCTCCACCGTGACATTGAGTGTGTTTAATGTTCCTATTCTGGATCATTATTGTGTTGGGTTGGTTTACTGGTACTACACCTAAAGACCGCAACTACTTGAAACGCTAAGGTTCAGTCTATCCAATCGACGACGGCGCTCCCCACCATTTCAATTGACGTTGCACGGTTGTGTCACAGTCTTATTATTACTAACAGTCGGCCGACTCATGTACTTGCGCGGGGCAACGACTGGGTGTACAAACAGCCACACACTTATCTAACTGACCATTAAAGACAGAAGTGAGAAAATGTAGAAAGAGATAAATATAGATTTTACATAAGAATCTCATGTGCACGACAAAGACAGTTTCTCTTTGTTTATCTTCATTGGTCACTCAGCGTGGGCTATTATACGCGGGAAAGCGAGCGGCAGAGTCGACGAGCGCAATCTCCCTTAGTTAAAGTTAGTTTGCGCTCTCTAATTAGAAGGGGTGTATGTGTTACTTGTAACCAAAATTTAATACCTGCCGATGCCTATCTTGCACGTGTGTAATGACTAATGGTATATAGGGGGAACACCTTGAAAATTCTAATTGGTTTTTTCCGAATATTCATTTGTCCGAATTGATTTTTTTAGATGTAGGTACCTAATGCATAATTTTACTGTCATACGTAGGTAAGGTTAGGATTGACTTATAAGCGATAACTAAAAGTTAAGTCTTATATCAAAAAAATGCATTGGCAATTATGAAAATTTGCGGTGATAAGATTGTAGTCTAGAGAATGCAAATGCCTATGGTCACAGATCCCACTTACCATCAGGTGGTGAGGTGGCCTGTGTGCTCGTTTTCCTTCTCCACGCCGTAAAAAGACCGGATGTTAAATTTCAAACTCTTTATTGTCAAGGCATTTCTCTGGTTCTTTATACTGACTATGTCAAATGCTATTTTCCTAGTAGATTTTGTGTATTTTATTAATTTTATTACAAGCAAGCATTTAAATATGTTCAAGCAAAATGGCACACAGTGATTATTGATACACATTGGACTGCTCATACATACAGGGTGACTGCGGGGTCGTGATCCTAACTAAATTTTCCTAACTGAATAAATGATTGAGATTCTATTAGTGTAGTGGTTTGAGAAACAATTAAAGTTTACCACGTTACTAAAATAATATCGCGTTTCCCTAATTAATACTAAAATTATGGTCACCTAACACTTTCATGTTAATATCTATTTGAGAACCAGCCAATTTGACAAGTAAGATATTGAGTATGTAGGGTGACCATGCTCCTTAATAATATTTCATTAAAAGTTTATTTAAATTAAAACCAAATAAATTGTCTTAACGCTTCTAAATCCATTACGTTGTGTTCCTAATCGTGTAGCGAGATTTAGTCTGATTTGTTGCCTCACGAGTCTCACGACCCCGCTGTCGCCCTGTATAATATACATGTCCATGATGGAAATAAAGAACGTACAATTACATAGATAATTTATTTGTATTGAGAAGTAGCTTTTTACTGTCCAAGGGGGTTTCTTATCCAGGGGTACACGCTCGGGCACACATTGCAGATGTCCATCCAGTACGAAGACTGAAATATGAAAATTACAAAGTAAATTATCACCTACGTTACAAAATGATAATGATGATGCGGGGTTTTTTAGATATGTAGGAAGAGAGGACAATGGAGAGATCTCTCTCCAGGCGGGTGTTCTGCCTGGGGACCGAAGTCCATTGGGATGAAGTTGGTAGTGGTATATATGTCAACCGGCTGTAGAAACTTCGTTAGCGCGATGTAGAACCCTTAGTTCCGCTGTCTGACGCCGGTGGCGCTAGCGAGTTGGTTGATACAAGTTGCCGTTAGATGTCGCTAGGTCGCCCCATATATTATGAATACATTGACGGAAAACTTGCAACGAAACTTAATCGTAAACTCATGGACATGTGCATTCTTCTCTCAGTTAAGGAGGCCAGACTTGCCATTATATTCATAAATTATAAGCACACTTCATCAATTACGCATTTATGAAAAATTCAAAAAGCGTGTATGGCCATCACATGATAGCCATTCACGCTCCTGTCAAATTCCCAGAGTATTCTAGACTGGCAAAGTATAAAACAGCGGCCTGGATATGTGTATAAAATAAAATCCGAGATAAAAACCTCCGTATGTCTTATTCCAGGACCTAACCTATACGTGTGTCAAGTTTCATCCCAATCGGTTCAGTAGTTGAAACGTGATTGGGTAACAAACCACCAAACATCCACACTTTCTCATTTATATATAATACTAGCGGCCCGCCAGCGGCTTCGCCCCGCTGCAAATTCCTGACTTTCCCGGTGGATTTTTCAATTTTTCTCGCCGTAAAAACCATCCTTGAACTTCAACCAACATTTAAAAAAAAGAATTGGCCAAATTGGTCCAGGCGTTGTTGAGTTATGCGCTTACCAACACATTTTGCGATTCATTTTGATAATAATATTGACAACAGCAAAACAATGCTAGGCTACCTATCCAGAGAGGTAATGCAGCCAGTGTCATAGGGACTATGCCGCGAGCGGACCTGCACTGGACTGTATGTATGAGGGTGTTCTTTTTATAGTGGTGATTATTATTTACATCTTTAATATTTGAGTAGCTTAGTTTAATTTTAATTTGAGTAGATTAGTTTAATTTTAACTTAAATAAGTTTAGTTTTAACTTTTAATTGTAGTACCTATATTAGGATATGATACAAATACATGATTATAAGTTTTTTTTTTACTTTTGACAAATGCTAAACTAATTAAAAAAAAAACATTTTTTTTACTGCTACGCAACATTACCAAAATTCATAAAATTCATGTCTGTGCCAGGATTGACTTTTTATCTACCTAGTGCTGTAGTAATAACCCACCCATATATTGTGGTCCGCGGCTAGGGGTCCGCAGCTGAAAGCTGGACAGGAGGCGGGAGAGATTATCTTGCACGGCTTCTGTCTGTACTCGTCCACCGGCACCGGATCCCTGACCCAGTCGATCACTTCGTGGGAGTTCACCTAGAATTCCATTAAAGGTAAAAATTTAATTAGTAATATTGCTAAACTGTGTTTTCTTTCTACATCTGTATTCATCACCGTATTTATAAAATCGTTTTTACTACCTACCAAGTATTCACTCTATCACCGTACAAGCTTGCTGATAGTTATTTTTTTAAACAACCGTATCTAATGTTTAAATATTCTCGTACCTATTTATTTAGTTCTAAATTTCCGAGTCAGTGCAACTGGAGAAACACTGAATATAAACATTAAGAGGTACTTATTAGACTCACCATAAAAACATCTTGTAAGTTGTTAATCATATCCAAGAACCGATCGATAGCGCGGCCCACTGCTGGGGCGGCAGAGATGATCCACTCGTTGATGTGGAGGCTGAAGGGGGCGCGGTGGCCGAGGTAGTGCCTCTCGAAGTTGCCGACGAAGAAACGGAACCATGCGTCTTCGTCATCATGGGGCGGTCTATTAACAATCATTTGAACAACACTTTAAATATCATTAACACAAAACACACAGACACACATAGCTTAATTGGGTACCTACCTATTTACCTGTTTACTAGTACTTTAGCTAATTAGTTAAGTATTAATATTACTTCTTTAAATTTGCACCGTAACTTTTAAATCCGAAATTGTTGTCTTATCTATATTTTTTGCTGTATCACTGGTACACCTATTATTTTATCACTTATTACCTCAATGAAGAGCGGTGCTTCCCGACACAAGCAATATCAAGCTTAATGGGAAGCTCCGTCCATTAACCATGTAATCAAGTGCTTTTAATGAAATAAAGAATTTGTATTTTGTATTTGTATTATTTAAGCCTTGTATTAGTAAAATATAATTCAGACGTGCACTAAGAAGCGAAAGTTAACGTGTGTCACGTTTCAAACCTTGGCAATAAGAAAAAGAGAAAGTCAATTTTTACAAGCAAGACGTTATAGGCATCATCTTTAGGTAATTATTCAAAGAAACAGAGATATTAAATATAATTTTGTTAAAAGAAGAATTATTTTTATCTAATTTGACGTATGAAGCAGTGAACTAAAACTCACAAATAGTAACAAGATCCAACCGAAGTGCAGGCAAAGCCTTCCAAATCCAACCAGCTGATGATGGGCAGCACCCACACGCCAGGAATGGAAGCAGTAGGGCACGGAGGGGCCAAGCAGTCTTGGGTGGACGCATAGTCCAAGGTATATGGCCAGATTCCGGAATCCAAGTCGGTAATGGTAGCCCATGTGCTGTCATACTGGAGTCCGTAATCTTTTATAACTTGGAAAGAAGCGTTACCAGCCATTTGGAGAAATGGGACACGGATGCCTAAAAAAACAATTGAACAACATTTGAATTGAATTGAATTTCCAGGTTTCAGGTTTTTTGTATGCTGCCTCCAGCCTCCCAGTAAGCCTATGAGCAGGTTCCATCGAGTTAATAAAACTTGCTTTCTGTAGGTAAATATATTACTGGCTTTGTAAGATTTAACCAATTTTTGTCTACCTTTTGTCTTTTGGGATCTATATACTTAATATGATAAAACCACGAGATATGTATTTGTCTTTTATGAGTAACTCAAAAACAAAAATACATACATAAAACTTCACGCCTGTCTCCCAATGGGGTAGGCAGAGACTATGGAACGAAAAACAAAAATAGATATTCAAAACAATGTATGGTTCAATTTAATTAGTTTTTATATCTTTCCTTATTTTTGGTCAAAAGTATAATTTCCCAAAAATCATTTTACATTATTTTTGTTTCTAGGATATCGAAACCGCTTGCTTCGTCAATTAGGTTACATTAA
Organism: Acleris emargana; assembly: GCA_927399475.2. NCBI lineage: Eukaryota > Metazoa > Arthropoda > Insecta > Lepidoptera > Tortricidae > Acleris > Acleris emargana. Next base: position 7,826,652 of record OV656858.1, read on the forward strand.
ACCTGTGACTATATAAATAAATAAATCAACTGCGAGACGGTATCAACTTTTTGGGAAATTAAAATTTAGGAAATGATACATAATGACCAAAAATATTTTGGCCAATTTGAATATACCCCTTTCTCTAATTCAATTAGGTACCTATATGATGTGAAACAATGAAATAAATTAACAAATAGGTAGTATACCTTTAAGTGATTCATGAGGAATATTAGCAAAATGGATCATTTGGGCCATCTGATCAGCAAACTCCAGCTTCATATCATCGTAAGAGGCTGTGGCCCAGTACGTGGCTGAGGTTTGAGAGGTGATAGAGTTGAGAGCGATCTCGAAACCGTTGTTGTACAGCTCGTTGACAAGCTGGTAGTTATTGTACTCGTGGTTGACGAAGAAGGTGGTGCCGACGGGGCAGCTGTTGATGTTCCTGCGGTTGGAGAGGAGACTGCGGTAGGTCACGATGTTGATGACGTTGACGGCGCCATCGAAGGTTAGGAGGACGAACTGGAAATAATTGGAGCTGGAGAAATGATGGTGATGAAAACGATGGTTGCAGATCAACGTCTTACTGTAAGTCTGTAAGCTATCTCAGAGAAAGTTTTGTCTTCATTCCAAAATTGGTTTTTGTGCTATTGGTTGGTGTTTGTGGAAGCAAAACCAATTGTTGTTGCAACATTTAAAAAGTGACCGTAGGTAAATAACCTTGTAGATGATAAGATCCTTTCAAAATCACGTTTATTTAATCAAACCTTATCTAACATTATTACTATTATGTCACATCTGAAAATATCTGCAAAAAACATTCATTTAGTGATATGCCGTTTCAGTAACTTAATATTATGTATGATCTTCATGGGTTATTTCATTACAATTTTACCCTCACGGACCTCTTGCTACTTGTGCAGGGTCCTGCTTCCAAATACTAAGCAGAGTTCTCAAACTTGTACAGTCAACAGCATAAATAAGTGATCATTTGTGTACCATGTCGCTTTCAATCGTTTCACGATTTTGTTGAACCTTTCAAACACAACGTTTAAGTGACAAGGTACTTAAATGATCACTTATTTATGCTGTTGACTATACTATTTCGATGTTGAGATTTTGTGAGCTAGCACATGCATAAAACATTCCACCTGAGTCTTCAGGGTCGACCGATCATTTGCAATAATGAGATTGCAAATATCTGCAGATCGGGCAGGCAGAGGCCTATGCTCAGCACAGACTTAAATATCTGCAGATCGAGCACAGAGGGAGAGAGAGGCCTATCAGCCGTAGACTACGTAAAGGGTGATAATGATGATGATGATGATGCAATATCAATGAAACTCAGAGCCATGATAACGCACTCAAAAAATTAAGAAAAGCATTTCTGATACATGTAAACTCTTAATTGCACAAAAAAAAAATACTATATCGTTATTACATTATTGTACCAAGGCGAACTAATCCCTAAATGTCAAAGTAACTTTGTCCATTTGTTCCGCTATCATGGCTAAACCGCTGAACCAACCTCGATGAAATTTGGCTTGGAGCTTTCTCCAAGAAGACATGGAGTTTACCGCGTATAGCGATAAACAACTTCTACGCGGACGGAGTCGCGGGCAACAGTTAGTGATTAAATTTCTTACCTGCGGCGTATCTCGAGCGTTCAAGCCTCCAGGTATACTACTGCTGGAACACCTGCAGTCAGGAAGCTGGCATGCTTCTGCGTCACATGGCTCAGCCAGAGGCAGTTCCTCTTCAGATCCTTCAGAAATCGAAGCTAGCAAAGCTACGGATAATGCGATCAGTGCCCACTTCATTTTGACGCGACCTCCCCGACAACAACCAATCTGACAATGCACTTAGCGATTTGATTTTAGTCGTAATCGGTTTTTATAATCATCAGATTTCAGGGTCGTTTTATCAGGCCTTCTCGTAAGTGTGACCACCAAAAACATAAATGTAAAAAAGGAGAGCCAAGTTCAATACAAAAATTATTCTCTGCTGTGGGCTTCGCCGCAAAAAGAATGGAGATCTGAGATTGAGTGCCAAGTTCTATGCAAAATCCAAATATGTAGTCTAAGGGCTGACTTGGCTGGTTTTTCCATACGAATTATTATTAAGTACCTACTTTTACACAGTCATGGGAGAGCCTTATGTTCGATGGGTAGTTTCTACCAGCAAGCCAAATTTTCGGAATAATAAAATAAGAACCGAAAGGTAACAGGTTTAGAACATGCGAAGGCTATATAATTAGTATGGGAAAACCAGCCAAGTGAGCCCTTAGACTACATATTTGGATTTTGCATAGAACTTGGCACTCAATCTCAGATCTCCATTCTTTTTGCGGCGAAGCCCACAGCAGAGAATAATTTTTGTATTGAACTTGGCTCTCCTTTTTTACATTTATGTTTTTGGTGGGATATCATTACTTTTTGTAGGTAAGTACATATCCTCGTAACGCCGTGGGTCCTTTTAAAAGGACAAATTCAAACTAAAAGTAGACTTTATAAATATAAAACAATTGCATTGCCAAGCCCACAGCAGAGAATAATTTTTGTATTGAACTTGGCTCTCCTTTTTTACATTTATGTTTTTGGTGGGTACCTACCTACGTAATAAAAAGATAAAACTATTTGCTACTATCAACAAGTTCTCAAACTCAGAGTTAAGTAGGTATATACACCTACTTACTTTTAACTATACTTAACTTACCTACTTACTAAAAAATACAATTATTATTTATTTAAACTATTGCCTATACTATACTAAACCTACGTACCCACTTATTATAGGAATTGTAATAATAATAAGTATATACACCTCCCTACTTATAACTATAAAATTATTATTTATTTAAACTATAGCCTATACTATAATACTATACGTACGTAGGTACCAACTTATTAAAGAAATTGTAATAATAATATTACTACAAATTATAAGTTTTCCTTAAGAAAACTTAGCAATTTCGCAGCATAAATTGCAACCTTATAGGTCAGATATCGAGAGACAACCGGACGGACAGCAAGCCGGCGCTCGCGCTTGTGAGCGCGGCTGCCGCTCGCTCGGCCACGTTCGCGTCAACGGTTCGATTCGATCGTCACAGCGCCCGCGCCGCTCCGGCGTCACTCGGCGCGCGCGCGTCGTGTATATACCGAAAATCTAAATGCCTATTATTTTATCATTATTTATGAGTAGGTAATGATTTTACACTATTGATGTGCGCTAAATATAAAAATAATAATTAATCCCAGTTAATAACGTAGGTAACCTAAGTAATATTAGGTATTTATGTTAAGCGTTCATAATAGAATCTAATTATTTAAAAATTGACAGTTTTTTATTTATTCCTTTGTATTCATCTAATTACCTATCTGCATACCAAATTTTAACTCTCTAGGTCATCTGGAACTGGGTTAGAGTTTTGGTCTATAGGTCAGTCAATGATAAAAATGAGGAATTTTGGATATTAATATCTAAATAACCGTTTGAGATAAGCTTATGAAATTTAGAACACATATGTATCTCGCAAGTCTCAATATATGAGCAAAATTTGATACGTTTATGTAAAATAGTTTTTGATTTATGAGGGGGTCAAAAGTGGCTCCAAATGGTTCGTGTAATATTACACACGGTGCGCCTCGCCAGTTCTGTTTCTTGAACTTGGCTTGACACGCTCCCGCGTGTCTAGATATGTAAGTTCCAGAAACTATCAATTTTATCTGATTGATGTCCAAGATTTAGACCATTCTATGCACACTTTCTCCGTCTCTCTCACTAACAATTAATCCCACTAATATTATAAATGCGTAAGTTTGTGTGTGTGTGTGTGTGTGTGTGTGTGTGTGTGTGTGTGTGTGTGTGTGTGTGTGTGTGTTAGTTTGTTACTGACGCTGCAAAGGCTGGACGCAGGACTGGACTAACACATAAGCTACTCGTCCCTAATTTAAAAGTTCCCGAAGGAATACCGATAATCAAAATCTACGCAGACGAAGTCGCGGGCAGACGCTACTAAAACCTATTACTTAATTAACGGACGTGGTCAGTAACCAAACAACAATGTATTTTGTCGGATAGGTAAGTCAGATCGTATTGCCCTGCATTCTGTACTAAATTATTCTGTAGGTACTAAAGCTAAATGAAAAATTTAAAAAAAATGAACTTAATCGACAAAGTACGCCGAGATACGACGAATACTCGTAACATCATGACTTGACACATTAGCCTAGTTGGTAACACCCTGGCTTTGAAGCTAGCGGTCCCGCGTTCAAACCCCGGTTAGAGCAGTTATTTGTATGATGATCGCAATGGATGGATGCTTTCTATGTATTTAAGTATGTGGGTGAATCAACTTTTAAGGTACTCCCCATTTTTCGACATGTTTCACCAATTATATGTTTTTAGAAAAACTATATATTTGTTAATGACGTGGCTTACATGCTTATTAAATTAGACAAATAGGCTCACATTTGAAATTATTTAATTTAAAATAGTACAGTTTTAAATAATAATTTACTTGGTTACGCAGGGGACAATGTTGTCCCTAGGTTTTGTATGGAAAATGTGCATTTTCCCCTGAGTTACCAGGTTCTTTTTGAGCTGAGCTGTTTGAGCTTTTTTTTTTTTTTTTTTTTATATCATAGGAAGGCAAACGAGCACACAGGCCACCTGATGGTAAGTGGAAACTGTGACCCATAGACATTCGCATTCACAAGACCGCAATCCTAAGACTGCAAATGCGTTTCCAACCCTGAGGCCGAAGATGGAATGCCTCTATGCTAGTCATTTCACCGGCTGTCTTATCCCCAAACCGGAACACAACAATGCGAACACTGCTGCTTGGCGGTAGGTTAATGGATAAGATGGTGGTACCAACCCGGACGGACCCTGCACAAGGTCCTCCCACCGTAACGTGTAACGTGTAAGGTCCGTAAATATGGTGGTCTGATTTTAATATTCATAAATTGTTAATAACCATTTGTCACCATGAAAGTATTAATACCGCAAAAGAAAAGGAGTACCTTATAAGTTGATTCACCCATGTATTTCTCTGTATATGTAATTTTGTTTGTCTAGTACCCATAATACAAGCCTAGAGCTTAGTTTGGAATTTGGTCAATTTGTGTGAGATTATACACTAATATTTATTAATTTACTCACATGTGTATTGATATTTTACAACTTATATTTTCCCGCGGCTTCGTCTGCGTAGAACGCGGTGCATAGTGACTAATATCTCGAACGCTATTCCTACTAAACTCACAATACTTGAATGAATGATACTTATTGAATCTATATCAAAAATAGCAGAATTAACCCTTAATTTGGCAAAAATAAAAAAAGTCGGGAATTCAAACCCTTTTTGATTTTGAATCAGCAAAAAAAAAAAAACATTCCAAACATTAAAAGTGAACATTATAGTATGTTCACTGTGATGTACACTGCCAAATTAAGGACCATCCTAACAAACTTAAGAATGCTATTCTAATATTTCCCCTGACATTCCCATATTGCGTTATTCTTTAAAAATAGTAGGCACAAGATGCGTAATATTATCGGTTCAAAAGGAAACATCAAAGAACTTTTCTAACACATTTATTTTTACGCCATTTACATCAAGTAACTATTCGTCTACAAAATTGTAATGTATCAAATGGTTACAAATAGTATTTCGTCGGTGAAACTGCATAACCGCGTAAGTAACATGGGCAAAATGCACCTTTTTAGTAAGACTATAAGGTTTATTTTGCACTATCATAATTTTTTTATTTACGCGGTTTTGCAGTATACCGACGATTTGCATCGAATGTTCTCTTTACGCCTACTCTTTACCTTCTATCTTAATCAGTTAACTTTTGGCTACTGTAACATCAAAATACTTTACGTCTCAAATAAGTACATTCAATTAACTAACTTTAAAAATTGATTTGACTAACTTGCTTAGGTTATTTCTGAAATCGCACACCAAATTTGAAATCAATCGAAGATCTAGAAATTGAAAATATTTATTTAATGCAATTGGAACCCGTTCTACACGGTTGCAACAACAATACCCAACTCAACCAGGGTCAAGTTGTCTTCTCAACTTCAATTCATTCAATTGGGATTGTCCAAAAAAAATTACTCCCAGTTTTTACATTCTTGTTCGAAAGAAAACGTAATTTTAAGATTCCAACTCCATTAATTTTGTATTTTATCCAATAGTTTTGTTTAAATATCTTTAAGAAATTAGTAGGCATTTTATGGATTAAATGATATCTATGAATAAAAAGTGATTGTAATAGTGTATTAAGACATACTATTTCAAGAGGTTTACGCCTAACCCGTAAGATGCACCTAGGAGGTCTACAAGCCGAAAATGAAAGTCAAACAAAGGTTAAATATACTTTTGTCAAAATGTCAGAAAAATATAAATATTTCAAAAATGTAATAATGCAGAATAGCTTTAAAACCCTATTCCTCGAAATAGTTTTCAAATTAGAGTAATTTAGAATCCCAATTGACCTTGGTTGAGTCGGTAGGTTGTTCCGACCGTGTAGCCCTTTACACCCGAGCTGATACGATCGTGAGGGTTTTTTTTAAAATTGAATTTAAACTGAGTAAAATAAAAATAATAGTGATACGAATGTGAGGTTTTTTTTCTAATAAAATATGAACCGTTTAAAAATAAAAAAAAATTGACCACCAATTTTTTTTTTTTAAATTGATACACTTGAAAAAACATTGTCTGCATCGCTCGGGTGTAAAGGGGTAGACAGGTAAGTAATCATACAGTTTACTGACTTAATTTACAATGATTATTAAGCCACAAGATTTTTTTTTAAGTTAACGTGTTTGTTTTATCCAAGGACGTTTTAAAGACACAATAGCATAGAGACCGACACTTATATTTATGGAGTATTTACAAATGATGAAAAAGACAATATCCAGTGATAAGATGAATTCGTAGATATATGCATTATCGAAAAATTACCATACTTAGCAAACAACGAAGCTTTATCAAAATGTAATAAATTATTAAAACTACCTTAAACTACTTTAATGTATATTTACACCAAGATTTCATTCAAATTCTTAATTAATATCAAAGTTACGCTAAACGTCTAAAATAGAATTTAAATGGCTTGAAAGTAAATACATTCTCTAAATGAGGTAGAAAATAAAATTATTAATAAAAATCTGCCTAAGTACGATGAGTCTTACTACTAATATTTACAAAATTTGTATTAATATAAAAATAAACTAACTTCGAAGTACTGGTTGAGTCTAATTTACCGCTAAAACCGTATTAACAAAATAATTATTTACAACTTTATACATTAAATTTAAAATTAAAATAAATTAAAAGTAATACTGTAAATAATTTTAAAGCTTATGTTCAAAAATAAAAAATAAAATGTATTTGCTTAATAACAAATCAGTCCTTTGCAATAGAATTAGAACGAGTCAGAAGTCTTGTCTAAGTGGAAATACAATAGGTACATTGTATTAATTATATTAAATACATAACATCAAGATTTGGATACATAATAAGTAATATAAATGGCAAGAAGATGGAAGATAAATATTGCATTCATTCATACATTTTCAATTAAATGTTGATGGTAGGTAGTTTTCAATATGTACGAGTTCGTATCTTACATCGAAACACTTAAAACTTTCGGTAAAAATTGTCTTTAAAATACAATGTTGCTAAGAAAAAAACCTTTTCATCACACTTGCATGTAAACAGTACCTAAACATACAGGTTAACTTGGCCGCAATGCCCCATATAAATCCCTCGACCTTTCTTTTTACCATGAAGCCCTAGGTCGGTAAGTAATTTTTTTTTAATTTATGGCACAGCAAACAGGTCATGCAAGTTCAAGCAAAGAGTTTACACGCAATTGAAAAATTGTCTTAAAATGTTATTTAAACAGGAATTTCATTGCAATCTCGCTACATGTTACTTAAATACTCAATTAATGTTCTTAATAACCGATTTTAATAGTTTTCTGTAACAAAACGTCGTTTTTTTTACACTCCTTCAGGGCTGTATGTATAACTACGTAAGTATTTGCCCTTAACGTTTCTGAACGAAACATTTGTATAATCTGTGGAGTCGGTCAGCCATCCGCTTAAAAAAAGTTCAAGTAATTCGTAATAATAGTTGTGCTGACTTGTGTATTTATTTACTCGCAAATGTGATGAAAAACATTGTGTGTTTCACGGGCGGTACGGGAATTACGAACCTTGACTCAGAAAGCCCTCAGTCTTCGACTTCGGGCTTCTACTAGAGCCTCGATCGTAATTCCTTACTTACCGACCTTAATACACAATGTACTATACAATTACTGGCGATCTTATATGGAGTCAATAAAAGCCTGCTAGAACATACCGGGGGTTTTTATGACGTAGTTATGCAGTTCAGTTTCCGCTGAGAGAAAAGGACAGAGCTATAGCAGTTATATAGCTCTGTCCTTTTCTCTTAGCGTAAACTGAATTACATAACTATGTCATAATTACCCCCCTGAACTGGCAAACCGGTTAGTTCCCGATTCGCCGGATTCTTGTTTCGTCGGATTCTCGATTCGCCGGAATTTCATATATAAAATATGTGCCAGACTGAACTTTTCCCTCAAGAATCCGGCGAATCGAGAATCCGACGAAACAAGAATCCGGCGAATCGAGAATCCGACGAAACAAGAATCCGGCGAATCGAGAATCCGGCGAATCGGGAACTAACCGGCAAACCAGTCTTTACATAGACGATGCGGCGGGCAGAAACTACATTACCATTACTTTATTTAGCACATAATTTAAATGTATGGCAATAACAACTCGTTACGAATATACCAAGATTACTTACTATTTCTGTAAACTGGACAATTAGATTAACCTAATCATACTTTGAAATACTATTATATAATGACGTTAATCTAAATTCTATCGGCCAAATAAAGCAATGTAAAGAAGACTGATAGCAATAGACCTATTTCACAAGTCAAAAAAGCAATTTTATAGGGACTTCCAGGAATCTCGGGGATGGGGCGTTGGCCAACTTCGGGACACTTATATACAGGCTATTTTATAAAAATCAGAGATATTGAGAATACTAAAATATTCGACTTTCAATATTTCCAGCACATAGAGTCGGCAATACAATTTAATACAAGTCTACTTACTAACTCAGCTTTTTAAATGGGTTATATTAAAAGAGACAATATTTTATAATTATTTAGGCCTTCATCCGACTGTCTGCTGATCCTAGTTCAGCTTGTTTGGTTTTTTATCAACCGATTTAATTTCAAAATGTTGTTTGTTTAATAAGGAAATTTTTACTTCAACGATAATTTTAGGGATATACCATACCACAAAATACAGAGGAACTTTACAGAGAATATCACTCTGAGCCCTAATTCTACATTGTCTTTACCCCTCTTGGTATCTTATTATAAACGTTATGGTAGCTCTTGTTTACTTGACAGCAAGGGTATCCCGAGTCATACACAATACGTTTGCAATAGAGGTAAAACAAAACACAGCGCTAGCTGGTATCGCTATTGACTTGTCCTCTTCCACGATGTTAAGACAATCAATTAATCAATTTTACAGGGCCGAAATTCTATGCGGTAAAAACCATATCGTCTTTGACCTGTTATTGTATTATCAACATTTTGATAGCTCTTATTTACTTGACAGTAATGGCGACTTTTAAAGACGATGTGGTTTTAACCGCCCAGAACTATTTACAAATGAGAGATTTATTAATATCAAGCATTGCTAGATAGCGGACCGGGAGACGAGCTGTAGGTAGGCCTCCAACCAGATGGAGTGACGATCTTGTAAGGATCGCGGGAACGCGGTGGATGCAAAAAGCACAAGACCGGTCTGAGTGGAGAGCCTTGGGGGATGCCTATGTCCAGCAGTGGACGTCTTTTGGCTGACATGATGATGATTGCTAGATCCCATTGGTTAGTTGCAGACGTGGTGATCTCGTTTGTACCGACAGAGCTCGCAATGCACTTTGCAGCACCAGACAAACCGGCACCGGCACTTCTCCTCGTGGTCCCGGACCCTGGTCTGGTAGCCTCGTCCACAGCAGAGCAGCCGGCAGCCGTCGAGACCAGCGGAGGTCCGGTTGCAAGAGCGACCTCGGGTTCCGAGGATTCCAAGTCTGGAAATAATAATGCGTCTTTAAGGAGGAGGTCATTGGAGGGAAAGTGCCCGTTTCTAATATTCAAACCGCGGATAAATCAGGGTACAATCGCCCACACAGCTGAGTGACCAATGAAGATAAACAGAGAGAAACTGTCTCTGTCGTGCACATGAGATTCTTATGTAAAATCTATATTTATGTCTTTCTACATTTTCTCACTTCTGTCTTTAATGGGCAGTTAAGTGTGTGGCTGTTTGTACATTTAGGTAAAATTTATTGTTTGCACCAAACGTAATATGTCCAATTTTAGGGTATACATAATTCCGAAGAGTCGTAATTCCAAATTGATCAAAATTCCGAATTAAAGACGTAACTTTTTGCTATCGCTTAAAAATCAAAACCGAACCTAACCTACGTATGAAAGTTAAATTATGCATCTAATCTAAAATGGCTCCAGCGTAACAAAGCTGTCGGAAAAATGAAAATTCGGACAAATGAAAAAGTAATTCGGAATTTAAAGGTTGTTCCATCTTTGCGGGTGGTTGGACCTTGTGCAGGGTCCGTCCGGATCGCTACCACCATCTTATCCATTAACCTACCGCCAAACAGCAATGTTCGCATTGTTGTGTTCCGGTTTGGGGATAAGACAGTCGGTGAAATGACTAGCATAGAGGCATTCCATCTTAGTCCTCAGCGTTGGCAACGCATTTGCAGTCTTAGGATTGCATTGCAGTCTTGTGAATGCGAATGTCTATGGGTCACAGTTTCCACTTACCATCAGGTGGCCTGTGTGCTCGTTTGTCTTCTCTATGCCATAAAAAAAAAAATAAAAAAAAAAATAACTTGCAGTAGGTAATGGACTCCATCCACAATTATATAATTTGGTTGTTGAATATCGGACATACTCGTAGATAAAGAGAATTACAGAGATATTGATAGGTATATGTATTTTATCGTATCGATATTAAAATTAAACATACGTAGAAATGCCGCGTTCGCTGTGGTATATCAAACAAGATTCTTCGATTGATAGTGGATTTTATAATTTTATTTAATTGGATTATCATTAATGTCGTGTATAACCTTTAATTGACATTCATATCTGATTGTCATTGTTATGGTTTTAATATGCTTGTTGTTGGTGTACCTTTCTTCCCTTATTATCTATCGAGAAGGTACATTCAAACAAACTGATGACTCAAGCCCTAAAAAAAACTTAGGATTTGATTGATTACGTCACTTTGACATAGTTCCATAGTGACTGAGAAATCTATTACACAAACAGGGAATTGATTAGATTACATTATTTATTGCTCAATATAAAATTACGTTACAAATTGCACATGTCAAGTTATAAGATTTTACATTAAGGTCGTCATAAATAGAAAACATGAAAGAAAAACAATATAGGGCTAATAATCAGTGATCGGAATTGGTAGTGCCATTTCGCGGGACTTAGGTACGTAAGATTAGTATGGACATAGATTTTAACCCCGGGATTTGATATGAAAAAAAATAAGTTTGTGTTTAAAAAATATTTAAAGAACATGTAATGTGAAATGATGTATGGAAAATGTGCTTTCAGATAAATGCTCTGAATAAAAGTCTCTATAGTTGCTACCACTGTTATCGGGTCCCTTTCAATGTTTCGACTGATTTTGTACTAGATAGCAAAGTAGTAGTACTTTAATAAGTTCCAATTATCCTCTATCTATTTAAACAATTGAAATTAGTTTAAACCTATTTTGTGATAAGCTGGCCAGTTAAATAGAGATAAAACGATTGCAATGTCAACTTCATATGCATGTCAGTGTCATATGCAATCTGTACCTACCATATAAATATAAATTCAATAATCGCAAAAGTTACCGGACTTTGTGATATTCTTATTGTGACTATTTTGGCTGATCCTTACTGGACTCCGATTTACTTCTGATTGGACTAAGTAAAGTCATGTTAGTATAGAAAAAATTATGGTTTGCTACTATAATTTCGAAAAAAAGTAAGGAATAAAAGATGTTAAATAAATTTAATAATGTTCATTTCATATAGTGATGTTGATGTTTTATGTTTTATTCAATGATTGTATTATTGTCAATTGTAACTGTTAACTGAAAGTAATTTTTTTTGTGAAAAAATACGAATCCCGGAATCTTGGGAAGATATTTTTTTACAAAAAAAATATCTTCAAAACGCAAAAGTATTTTTTTTTGTCATTATAAATACATCATTAATTTAAAATTACTTTCAGTTAACAGTCTTATCCATGTTATTTACAATGTTTAAGGTCATTCACCCGAAATGGCACTACCTATTCCGATCATTGCTAATAATTAAATATAAAACAAATTTACGTAAGAACAAATATGTTCAAAAAATACTTGAAAAAGAAACAACAACACAAAAAGATATGGACAAAGGCGAATACTATCCCATTAAGACATCGCTTCTTATTAAATACAATAAATACGTAAATAACTCCATCTCGTTCCAATGTATTGCTGCGTCCCTCTTGTGAGTGACTATTTTAGGAAGGTGTAATAAGCTCATAACGACTAGCTTACTCGTCGTTGGGTTCGCAGTAGTCCGGGGAGTCCTCCAGGTACACCAGGTCGGTCTTGTTGGGCTTCTTCATATCAGTGTGGAGCGGACGCAGCTTCCGTATGTTCTTCCCTTTCTTTCGCTCTACGATCTGAAAAGAGACGATGGGGACTCTGTTAGTCTCTAATGTAGTTTTGTAACTTTATATTTGGTAACTTTATATTGGAACGAAGAATTAATAAGAAAAATACAATAAATTGGTGGGGTTAAGTACAAACAGCCACACGCTTAACTGCCTATTAAAGACAAAAAAAAACGTTATTATCACTTAGCCAGTTTATAAAATAACAGTTGCTGTTCTAATAGTCGCTCAGTCTCATTATATATTTTTTCTTGAAGCCATTTTGGTATGATTGTTTAACATTGATGATAACCGTATCTATAGGTAAATATCTAAATGTTTACATTTGTATAAACAGAAGTGAGAAAATGTAGAAAGACATAAATATAGAATTTACATAATAAAATCATGTGTGTGGCGACCTAGCGACGTCTAACGGAAACTTGTATTAACCAATTCGCTAGCGCCACCAGCGTGAGACAGCGGAACCAATGATCCTACATCGCGCTAACGAAGTTTCGACAGCCGGTTGACATTTATACCACTTCCAACATCATCCCAATGGACTTCGGTCCCCAGGTATAACACCCGCCTCGAGAGAGATCTCTCTATTGTCCTCTCTTCCTACATGTGCACGACAGAGACAGTTTCTCTCTGTTTATCTTCATTGGTCACTCAGCTGTGTGGTCGATTGTATATGACATCATTGAATTACAATCCTACACTACACTACAGCCTATATTGGTCTTTCAGTTTATCTTGTCATAGGTACACATTTAGAACTCAAAGATTTCTTCATATATTTTGAACTATGAGGTTTTTTGGTAAACTGGGACTGCAGGTAAAATTGCATTCATACATTCGAAAGCGGGCGCTTTAAAATAATAAAGCTAAATAACACTATTTCTATTTAGATATCGATTGTGTACGTCTTATTGCGCAGTAAATGTTACCATGAAACATGACGTCTAAAATTAATAAAATGTATTGTTTACTGCTGCTACCTACAATAGATATTTTCAGAATTGAATAGATAGTTTCCGACTTCCGCATAGTGTTTTTTTTTATAGCTTTCTGCTATGAATACTCATAGCCAACGTTCATAGCTCAGTTCGCTCAACGCTGCGATTCGTATTCTCCACTACAGAAAGCGTATCCTCCACCGTTCTGCAAACGTGGTCAATTCACAGCCACACCAAATATTAGAGCTACATTACACTCTAATTCTGACTGAATGTTTTAAACTTACGCAAAACTACGGCCTTACCTCATTTTTTGGGTTATAATATAAATCTAGAGTGAGATGCCGTTCTTAAGTCATGCCAATTTAAAACTTTCATCTAATACGCATCTTGAGACGGGTATTTAACCTCGTAAGCAGAGATGGGCATTAATCGATTAACTTTTTAGTCAACTAATCAATCGATTAAAAAATCAATCGTCACAAAATTAATCGCGATTAATTTAATCTTGATTTTCGCATGATACGATTGACGATTGATCAATCGTCATGTTAATCGACTAAATGTCACGATTAATTTTCGACTAAATATTAGAAGACAGCACAGCACGTTGAAAAAATAGTTATGTCTCGTTGTTCAATGTCTTTTACTTTCTTGGAACTCATTCTAGTTGGTTTGCTGTGTGATGTGATATAAATATTTAAAAACTTGTTCCAGTGACACAATATTGTTTTTACCCTCTAAAGGTTACCTAGAAAAGGGTTTACGAAGTCCAAAAAATAAAAATAACTTATTTATTACTGATATCAATCGAAAGAAAATTAATCTAATTAATCAATCGATTAAAATTTTAGTCCTTGCCATTTAATCGACGATTAATTTAGTCGCGACTAAATTAGTCGAAACTCTTACGATTAAGATTGATCAATCGTCATTTTTAATCGTTAGTCGCGATTAAATAGGTTAATCTTAATCGTTAATCGTTAGTCGATTAAAATTTGCCCATCTCTGCTCGTAAGCCCGCCATACTGAAAAATTGGAGTTTTTTGTAACTGGGACTTTGAATCTACAATCAAGGGAATAAAGTTCAATTGCGTTTGTTCGAAAATGCCATGAACATAGGAAAATAAACCTTATTCTTATTGAAACAGAGTTCAAAGTGAATTGCCTTGATTACCTTACGAGGTTAAGTCAAGATCGGTAAATAATATGACGGTCCTCCTTACCTTGACGTGCGAGGCCCCCTCGTATCTGGTGGTGAGCGCGTCCCCCACGGCGCGCAGCTGCGGCAGGCGGCGCCAGCACACGCGCACCGAGCAGGAGCCCGACATGCCGTGGCACTTGCATACGCGCTGCATGCGTCCGCGCACCGCCTGGGACAGACATACGCACATATGTATATTGATGACTTTTGCTAATAGTAGGGGATCCGAATAGGAGACGACCTTCACCCGATCCGATAAAAAGTATTTTATATGAAATTGAATATGGTAAGTAATATAATAATATGGTGAATATGTTGGCTGAAAAATTGCAGTCCCGTATAAAATTAACTAGCGGCCCGCTCTGGCTTCGCACAGGTATAAAATATAAATAGCCTCTGAAAAAATGATTAAAATCGATCCAGTAGTTTTGATTTATTCATTACTGCCCGTGGCCCGCACTCGTTAAATTTGGAGTAAGTCAATTCCCCTTTCCCTATACCATGAAGATTCCCTGCTATCTTTGGAATATCTAAATTCATACACTACATTTTTACTTATTTACTTTTTACATTTTTACCTATTTTTATTTTAGTTACGTCTTGTCATTATACGGTAGCAATAGTAGTTCATACATGACACTGTTTTACGCAGAGGTGTACTACCGATTAGGTCAACTTGAGAAATATTAATGGCATAACCATTTTCTCCACGACATAGCATCAACAGATATTGTAAGCTGTCATAAGATCTGTGTAACTCTGTTTTTTTTTGCAAATTATCATCACGACTATGCAGTACAATATCTCTTTTGTCAATTTGCTGTCCAGCTATCACCACTGCTACATCACTCGTGGAAGGCGCATTGTATCGTCCTCTGTGTTCTCCAACAGGAACTTTATTTGCATGGATTACGACATTAAAGACAGGAGTATCTGCTGGAACACTCTCAATCGCAGTTTTGAAAGGCTTAACATATCTTGGAGAGATCTAATCATGGGCATGAACCCACGCTCAACGACTTGCTTACTCTTAAAAGAGGTCATTTGAAATGCGTTATTATAACGGCGTATATTGCGCATGAATTGTTTGGATTTCTGATGATCACCCGTAAGAAGAGAGTGAAGTGGTTCAGGTGGAGGGAGAATTTCTTCTAATTTGACTTTTCCTTTTTTTTATATTTAGATCTATATTAAATCAACAATGTATTTAAGGTATTTAATTGGATAAGGATTAATGCTGTATTGGTTAAAATGGCTTCGAAAATTAGCCATTATTTGTCGTAAAAAGTAATTGACAAAAAAATGTTATTGTGGGATATCCATAAGAGGCAGACATATACCATCGCGGAGTTTTCTGTAGACCTTTTCAATGTGTACAATACTTAGTACATTATTTTGATAAATCTCGTATGGTTCAGCCTGCGTTTGCAATGTAAGCGGAAAAAATGAAATTATTTACGAAACCTCAAAAATAACAGTATTTCTCCACTATTTAATGGATGTTATTATACATATAAACCTTCCTTAAGAATCACTCTATCTATTAAAAAAAACCGCATCAAAATCCGTTGAGTAGTTTTAAAGATTTAAGCATACATAGGGATATAGGGACAGACAAAGCGACTTTGTTTTATACTATGTAGTGATAAAAAAAAAAAAAAACTTTCAAACAAAAACTGCAATTAAACACTGCGATTAATTGTTTATTAGACAAATCACATACCAATCGAAAGTATCAAGCCTATAGAATATTATGCAAACGTCAGGTTGACTATTTTTTCCCATCATAATTATTGGGTAGGTTATAAACAGGTAAGTCGGTATTAGTAATTTGCACTAAATCTAACTTTTGCATATTCTATAGAGTCATACTTTCGATTACTACGTAATTTGTCTATTAAACAACATATTCGCAGTTTTTAAGATCATTTATATATTGTATAAGTACTGGAATGAATTTTTTCAGCTAACCTATTCGCCATTTATTACTTACCATATTAAATTTGATATAAAATACTTTTTATCGATTTAACAGATGGGTGAAAGTCGTCTCCTATTCGGATCTTAGACCATAACAACTGTTTCAAATTAAACTAGCTTTCTTTGTTAACGAAAACTTCTAAAAAGAACATAGCAGTGATGAACTGCCCTACAATTTCACCATTCGACGATATGACACATAAAAGATGCAATTTCAGTGTCATGGCGCAGTTTATATGAACTACATTGATGAAGGAACTTGTAAACTTTGCAATGTTTATCAAATCGTCACCATGTCATGTCACAGCCAGGTTTATGAAATAGAGCGCTGGTCTTCAAATTATTAATCAGCCGAAGTCAGACAGCTCGGTCCCAACTGTGTAAACTGCTTTATCGATTTAATTAATTTTAATCATTGCAAGTTCATACGTGAAAAACATTTTGTTGGCTTGTTATGTCGGCACATACCTTGCACCTAACAGCAAGCGGGACAACTTAAGGTCTCTGCATACGTAAAGTGATTTTACACGGACGGGGCGGGACAGGGAATTTTTAAAATATAATTTCATAGAAAATGTATAGGAATGTGCATACGTGACGATTACACAGACGGGACGGGAACGTGACGGAAAATACAAAAATGTACTAAACCACGTCCCGTCCACGTCCCGTCCAAGACCTGATCACGTTACGTATACAGAGACCTTTAAAGAGCAATTTCCACCGGCGAGGCGAGGCGAGAATTTTTAATTGTATTAAAAACAGTTTCCCCTTAACAGAAGAGGATGAAATTGAGATTTTTCAGTAACCAAAAAAAAGGATTTTCAAACAAATGAAAACTCGGACAAACGAACAGCTGTTTTTGGAACAGCTGAATCTTTTGAGCAACCGAAATTTTCAATACAAATTTCAATTCTCGTCTAGCTTCGCCTCGACGGTAAAAAAACACCTTTAGGCTCTCAGTCGCAATAATTCGTCCTCTCAAGGAAAAGCGAGTTGTTTAAGAGAGTTATCTAACAGTACTTAGAGTAATACTTTCTTTAAATAAACCCTGGTTATGTTTTGGCCTAGTAGTAAGGTTCCACATGTGGGTGTAAATTATCTAATTATAGATCATCGATCGCCTTACCCGTCTCCCAGCCTCGTTGTTGTGCAGGTTCATCAGCCCCTCATCATTGTTCTTGTTCTCTCTCGAGTCCACGAAGTCTCGGCTGTAGCTTTCTCCATATCTGATATCCTGGAAGTCGATAAAGATCGATGTTATGTGACAGGATCAATATTAATCGATTAAAGTTTGAATTTGATAACGGTAGATTGCAATTGGGATAATGCAGTGACACTTCCGTTGTGATAATATTTCGATGCAAAACATGCGACGATGGTAAAATCTTTAGAAACGACTGCACCTACCAACTTTTCAGAAGTTTTCACCATCATAACACATGTTGCTTAGACATAGGCACAACGTCTATAAGTTCACTACCTTGTAATTTCAAATATCTGTATGTATGTATCCACCCTTTTAGGGTTTTCTGCCAAATGCTTGATTAGGTATTTTTCTTGTGTTGCAATGTGATGCGAAAAGCACAAGACTAGTCTGGGTGGAGAGCCTTGGGGAGGTCTATTTCCAGCAGTGGACGCCTTTCGGCTGACATGATGATGATGATGAATGTGCTTTTTGGCGTCGCAATCTGCTCGGATCCCGTCGGTGTTAGCTAACTATGCGTCTAACTATAACTATAGTGAGTAAAATTATGCCAGCTAAAGGCATTCTCGATCAGTCCATCGCATCAGTGTTCGGCTTCCTGCCAAATCTTCAGTCCAAAGTTTACACAGATGACGGATTTTATATTTTCTACGGATGATGATCGATTGCTAACGCGCTGAGAAAGGAGGCAGTGCAGTGAAGCGCTTTCCTATATTACGTCTCCGATCTCAACGTGTTTGCGGCTTAATAGCCATCACGAAAATAACATCATAAATATATGTAAGAGTTAATGGGAATGTTCCACGATAATATTGGGGACGTATTAGGAAGAGGCCAGGTCAGGCTGCCTTAACCAACGCCCGTGAATGAAGAGACTTATGAGTGAGGAAACTAGGGAAGTTTGTCTGGATCGTAAAATGTGGAAGGAAGTGGTCTCTGCTTTCCCCTATGGGAAGGAGGCGTGATTGTATATGTACTACTCATAAACGGTTGTCTTATCATCCCCAGCGTCTCGATGAATGGCAGTGTACATCTGTGCGTTTTAAACGAACTGTTTGCCGCGCATGACTGTGTTATGGGATCAACTTACTGCATAACCAAAGCATAAAGTATTTTCTCAAAGGCCAGCAACGGAGCTGCAATACCTACCCTGGTGTTGCACGGCGCGTTCGGTCGGTCGAACGAATTAACGAGTGCACGCGGCGCAGCTTATATAAACCACCTAGTTTAAGCAGTCCTGTCAGAGCGTACAAAACTCATTTTATCGCATGCATTCTCTATTAGGCAGCAGGGCTTCTGTCAACGAACGTATATGGCTGCCTAATTGAGAATGCGCTCCACCATTTTTAAGAGAATAACACCTCTGGTGTCCATGGGCAGCGGTGATCACTTCACATCAGGTGATAGCTCATTTGCCCAATATATCATTAAAAAAAAATGTACCTCAGAGCAACCCCCCCACTGCCAGTGGCGTGGCGTCCGCTTGCGCACGCGCGAGTCGCAGGAGCACTCGTTGAGCTCCCCGCGCGAGCATGCGCGCGCCACGGCGTGCGCCAGAGCCGCCGACGAAAGCGCATGGACGAACGCCGCTTCACGGGACTCTGGAATTGGATGAGTTTTTTTTTTAATATAGTTGTATAGGATATGTATGAACACTGTTTTATACCCGTGTGGTTTCCGGGTTAGAATAGTACCACTCCATGTCTTCCCGTGGATGTCGTAAGAGGCGACTAAGGGAATAAAGGCTTGTAGTACTGTTAGGCGATGGGCTAGCCACCTGTCACTAATACACTGGGAAACATCTTAGCCTACTTGTGCAAAATGTGGTTACGAATTATCAAGAAGTTTTAAGACTTGTTGGTAATTCTTTAGCTCTGCCTACCCCACTCAGGGAATGAAGGCGTGTGTTTATGTATGTATGTACTGTTTTATAAAAAAATATGAATACTTGGCTAGAAACCAATAACAATAAGCATTATATCATCGGATATCCTTTTTAATACAACAACGATTTTGTGTGGTGGGAAACCTTAAATAACTGAGAAATGTTTAAAAAATCTGGAACATCGAGACGCCTACATAGACGACATTAGCATAATTATTTTGAAACACCGCTGTCTTTGCTTGGTGATAACTTTTTTCACACGAATATTTCGCACTACCTGCCACAGTAATAGTTTTACAACTTAGAATTATCTATCCGGTGACATATCGCTTGTCCTCATTGGTCATATAGGCCAATTACCCCACCCTCCTATAGAATGTAAGATTCACGAGTATTACACTATTTTTAAGATTGCTGTGCAATAGCAGGGTTCATGTTGAACCTTATATTATTACACTTAAGACCCTTTTAAGTACAACATGATCGCAATAAACGTTTTGAGTTGATTTGATTTGAATGCAGAATACACCATTCAAGAATTTTTGTTTTCATTGTTAATTTGAAATCAGTGTCAGTTTGCAAACTTCAGGCCTAAATGAATCACAAGCGGCGTAAGCAGCACTGTACTCACAATTAAAACCTTATCAAAATGAAGTTTCTAATGAGAAAACTATGAGCGAGAGAGGTACACACTTTGACTTTGATTTCTTGGTTTCATGAACACATTGCCTCATTTCATATAAATCAATCATAGCATGCATAGTTTTTAATTTTGCAAATCTAACAGTGTAATTAGTCCAAACTGTAATTTTGGCCAGTCAATTGATTATACTTGGTTAACACAATAGCATACTTTAAAAATCATGTAACCTAAAGGAAGAGCGGCGCCACCTAACACAAGCTTATTTTTGCTTACCGGGTGGCACCATCACCTTAGATTATAGAAAAGTGTATATTATGAAATAAAAAAAAATGAATAGTGAATTTGAACTATTTTGTTACTAACACCATACAACAATTAATCGTAGCCTGCAACTATAATACAAATGTCCTCGTTACATTATTCTAAAAAACATTATGATGAGCTTACTGCTATTATTCCTGGGTACTCGTACATTGTTTGGTCTAAAATCGTTTGCTACCATAGTTGTATGGTTTTACCGTAAATAGGTCAACTATAATTGTAATGGCGTTTACTTCGAATGACTTATCGATTTACTGATGCAATAACTTCAGGTTCCAGTGGGGGCAAACTGTGTGATGAACACGAATGTATGTACAGTCGAATTCATAAAGATGTATAAATTTAAGTACCTTGTCTATTTTATGTCATGTTCAAACTGCCATATTCGAATTATCACAGTCATTAAAGCGACAAGGTAGGTACTAAAGTGTATACATCTTTTTGAACTCGACTATACCTAGGCGTGGATTTTTAATATTGTATAATTATGTATATGATAATGACGCCGTTAGCCAAGGAGTTTTTTTGTTTTACGAACTTGTTTTTTGATATAGTACAAAGCGTTTGTGTGAGATTGGCTGGTAATATTTATTTGTACAGAAATAAAAATGAAATTACGAAATGCGCACATTTTAAATCAAATCAATAATCATTATATTTAAACCCTTAAAAACTTAGTTACATTAAATGTTAAAGGTAGGGAAAAACCTGACATAATTAAAAGCATCCTTAAAGTTATTGTAGTTTTATTTCTACAAACGAGTAGCAAGATGGTTACCAAACCGCGTTAAAAATCAACAATATCCACAATCCACGCATCAAAAGGAATTCCCAAAACTTGCGAGGTCAGTGACTCAACCCGACCAAAACCCTAGACCCTGCATCCCCGCATGCCCTCACAACCCCAGATCCTTCCCTTCCATCAAAGTCAGCAGGTCAAGGCATACTGGTCGGTTGGAGTAAACACGTCACTCAGCGCGTTCTGACATGTGAGGAGATCGACGTCTGAAAATAAACAGCTGAACTTGCAATGGTTCCTTGAAGTACAGTTTTAAAGTGTTGCCTGGGGAAGCGATAGGCCGACCTTTTGGAGTGCAATATACACTAAGGGCTACTTGCACCAAAAAATTTACACTGGGTTAAGACACTAAGTCGAGTTAAAATGCCAGTTTTCGTATAACTAAGGGATTAAAGGCTTGTAGAATTGTTAGGCGATGGGCTTGCAACCTGTCACTAATATACTCTTCGTAAACATCTTAGCCTGTTTGTGCAAAATGTGGTTATAGAATTAACAACAAATTGTTAGAGTTGTTGGTAATTCTGTAGCTCTGCCTACCCCACTCTGGGATGAAGGCGTAATGGTATGCATGCATGCATTATTTATTACTGGACAGTTATTATTTGTATTATTTTTTATAGCAAAGATCTACAACGTGTTACCGCCGTACTCAGGCACATTTAGGAGACACTTAACTAGTTCCTTTTTGTTTGAAAAATCGACGCTAGGGAACGATTTAATAGTTTTTAAGTTTAGGCCCTACTATTAATTTCATCAGGATCTTTTATGTTTTTTTTTATTATTTTACTTAATTATTTCTCACGTTTTACTAACACAGCTAACACTCTACATAACTAGCTATTATGGGCACACACTGTATCCATATGCTGCTCCAACTGTTCCTAGTTTTATGAGCCAAATAAATAAATAAATTAATTAATTGACAGAAGGACTCGCAGTGCAGCCGTTAAAAAAAACGACCCGTTAAGTCCAGGTACCAAATAAAACTGCGAATATTGGCTTTATTGCCCATTTACCGACTAAAAATTGTCACATAGTAAGTTGATTATTATGTTGGCAATGGGGCCAATTCAGATCTTGTTCTCTAATTTAAAACATCGGTTATCCTTAATTTATAAATATTAAAATACATACATACATACCTTCACGCCTGTAATCCCGGAGTGGGGTAGGCAGAGCTACAGAATTACCTACAACTTTAAAAACTTGTTGATAATTCTGTAAGCACATTCTGCACAGATAGGCTAAGATGTTTACCAGCGTATTAGTGACAGGTTGCAAGCCCATCGCCTAATAGTACTACAAGCCTTTATTCCCTTAGTCGCCTCTTACGACATCCACGGGAAGACATGGAGTGGCACTATTCTAACCCGGCAACCACACGGTGTAAATATTAAAATATGTTCTTGTTATACTAGCATCTAGTTTGACGTTTATAAATTTAAGTTTACAGATATTCTAATTTAAAGAAAACGTTGCGAATCGGCCTTCAGTTATAATTTATAGCAACACCAATCAACACAAAAAAATGGAATTGACATAAGCTACAGTATCATGAAGATACAAAGTCAATCCTGACACCCTGTCCAAAAGAGGTTATTCTGCGCGGTTATTATGACATAGCTATGCAGTTCTGTTTACGCTGAGAGAAAAGGACAAAGCTATATAACTGATTCTAAGCTGTATCTAATCCATTTAATTTTTTAAGACCCTGTATAACGCATTCTAGCAAATATTTTTTTTATTCTAATAACCCCCTTGACATTTTAGAGAGAGGTTATTTTTTGCGTTCGTAAGAGAATCGTAATAGAAAAATTTATAAAATTGACGTAAGTGGACGACCACGTCGAGCGCTTATGTAAATTGCATACAATTTGGCAGTTTAAAAAATTCGCTAACAGTAGCGTTGTTTAAGACACCATGGTATTTGAAGCAATGATGATTTCATTTACTTTGACTAGAATGTTAACATTAAGTACTATTGTTTACATAAGTAAGTATGTAAACAAAGTCGCTTTCCGAGCAACGGATTTTGAGGCAGTTTTCACATCGATTAGATAATTTTTCACGAAAGCTTTTTATGTATGATGTACCGATGCTACAGAAAACTATCATACACCGAAGCAAAGTGAGGGCGGGCCACTAATATCAAATAAAATAAACCACTGCTATAAAAAAATCGCTTCATTCCTTTTCAATCACCGACGATTTTTAAATGTCTAATATATAATTCTAACGGCAATTCTAGTAGTTTCCTTACGCTATATCTACTTACTTGAGCTATTGAAACGTAAATTATGTTAAAGTAAACACCTTTGAGAATAGATGGGCTCAATCAAAGAGGGCATTAAACATGGAAGGGATTTGCCATTATCAGTATCACGGCTACATAACTAAATAATAAGTATTATTATGTTAAATATACATTGTTACATTGTTGTTCCCGTGTGGTTGCCGGGTTAGAATGGTGCCACTCCATGTCTTCCCGTGGATGTCGTAAGAGGCGACTAAGGGAATATAGGCTTGTAGTACTGTTAGGCGATGGGCTTGCAACCTGTCACTAATACGCTGTTAAACATCTTAGCCTATTTGGGCAAAATTTGGTTACAGAATTATCAACAAGTTTTTAAAGTTGTAGGTAATTCTGTAGCTCTGCCTACCCCTCTCTGGGATTACAGGCGTGAAGGTATGTATGTGGGATCCTGCTGTTTAGACAAAATTATTTTGGTAAAATTTCACTACCCAAACAAATTTTCGCAACTGTTTTTTTGCCAATGCAATCTTTGGCATAACTATAATACGCTAATTTTCATTTCGTCAAATTTTCATTAAGCAGAGTTTAACTTCGGATACAGACATTTAGGCATTTGGTCTTTTAGCAAATGCTTTATTAAGGCAAAAAACATTACATAATAAACATTTAGGCAAATGAATTGATATGACAATACATATAAAGACAAAAATCGGAGTTTGTTTAAATAATATAATATTGGTAAAACGGCACGATCCCATATATACAAAATGCACTGCTATTTTCAAAAATACATTTATTTGTGTATTACAACTGCATTTGTAACTTACAACTTTAAGTTTGTTGCAATGCTCAATAGCGTTTTTTGTAAGTTTATGTGTGCTTGAATTTGTCTGAAAAAAATTTAAAGTTTAAGTAATAATTTTGAACAACAATAAGAATTTATTACCGAATTGCTGCCAGGTAAGTAGGTAAGGATAGGTTAGAACTTAGACCCCCAACAAAAACGAACTGCTACAAGAACAGTAGGTTAGGTTAGGTTAGAACTGCGACCATAATAGCGCGCGAGCCGAGTGAGCAAAGCGAGCGTGCCGCGGCAGCGGCCGGCGAAGCGTCAGAACGCAACTGCTGCCAGGTAAGTAGGTTATAGGTTACAGATTCTACCAGTAAACTAGGTTAAGTTAGGTTAGAACGACCCCCAAAATAAATTCACCATTTTTATACCATACAAATCATTTGCCTTATTTTGTTTTGCGTAAAATATGTTATGCCAACTAAAACATTTGACTAAATGAAATTTAGTCAAATGTAAGCCAGTCAATGACTAAACATTCATGTGCCAAACATTAGGTTTGCGTAACTATTATTTGTGAATAGTTAATTTGGAAAACAATTATTTGGCAAATGAAATTTTACGAAAAAATTATTGGGAAGTGATAATTTGCCAAACATAATTTGATAAAACAAAGGGGATCCATGTATGTATGTATATACATTGTTATTATTATGTGTAGTATTATTTTGTTAAGTATTGTTATGTTTGTGTTTGCCGTGTGGTTGCCGGCTTAGAATTGTGCCACTCCATGTCTTCCCGTGGAAGTCGTAAGAGGCGACTAAGGGAATAAAGGCTTGTAGTACTGTTAGGCGATGGGCTTGCTACCTGTCACTAATATACACTGTTAAACATCTTAGCCACATTGTACAAATTGTGGTTACAGTGTTATCAACAAGTTTTTAAAGTTGTTGGTAATTCTGTAGCTCAGCCTACCCCACTCTGGAAATGAAAGCGTCAAGGTATGTATGTATGTATGTATTATGTTAAATCTTTAAACAATAAGTTTGTATTATTATGTTACTCAAGTCAAGAGGCACTACAAAGTTCGAAGTAATGTTAGCTTCATCACTGTTACTCGTCATTTGAGACTAAATCAAGAGACAGAGCTTGACCTAACCTAACTTCGAATTTTGATTTTCAAAGTAGGGCCAAAAACTATCTGGAACTAGGTATCTGTGTGATTCTGTCCGCATAGAAGTCGCCATCGCTATGTTCTTGGAGACTGTCTAATTTCCTAGTAATTAAAGTACACTATCTATCTCTGTGGCCCTAGCAGACAAGATTGAAAAACAAGCTTTAAGACGACTCAATTTTTTTAATACTGTTTGATACACTGTCGTCACCTGTATCTCAAGAACCAATCTAGTCTAATTAGTCTAGATAGTTTTCTTTTTAGGTTCGTTACAAGTGTTTTTTTATGTTAAAAAAGAGGCCGACGAGCAAGCGAGTCCCCAGATGGTAAGTGATCATCGCGACCCATAAACACCCGCAACGCCAAATAGGGTTTATTTAAGATTTTTTTAAAGATTTTTAATGGGGACGCCTAACTCGAGCCAACATTACACCTTTCGATTTGAATAATTCCTAAACTCAAAAATCTAAAATGTAAAACTTGATACTCTATCTATATATTCGAAAGATACCTAACTCAATGTTGTAATGTAAAAAAAATATTTTACTTTTGAATTAAATGTACGGTAGGTACTCGAAAAAAGAACAATATTTTATTTTACAATGTTGACGGCGATATGTAAATGCGTAACTATGCCAAATTACAGCTTTGTAGTACCAATATACACTGAATTAAGTCGCGGACAGATGGGCAGACGGAAAGACGGACATGGCGAAACTATAAGGGTTCCGTGTTGCTTACGAAACCCTAAAAGGTCTTGCCTAAACATGTAATTTTAAGACTTATTGTGTTGTTGATGCTATATGGTTTGGTAAATGAAATGAATAAATATTTAGGCTAAATATTACACAAATCAACTAACCCCAATAAAGAGCTAAGGATACTTACTGAACTTGAGCACCCCTCCAAAGATGTCCGTGGAGTTCTGCACGGTGCTGCAGTTCCAGCGGCTGTGGCGGAACTGGTGCTGGCACTCCTCCACTGCCTGCTGCGCCCCTGACTGCAGCACCTGGAAAATCATCATCAGCATCATCATCATCATCATCATCAGAATAACATCTAAACACATAGTCCTTTCCCCTAAAGATCACCGCAATGTACGAAGCGTGCCTACAGTGCTCTACGTGTCCAATTCAATAACGATTTCAGGATGCTGATGGGGTTGCCCCGCTTCTGCAGCGCATCTGGTATGTTTGCAGAGGCACGCATAGATGACTTCCATGCCATAATGCGAAAGAGAATTGCCTCCCAGATGTGTCGCCTGCGGGGCAGCACCAACACCCTGCTTGCCGATATAGAGGGGAGATGGGACAATCCTTTTTACAGGAAGTGGATGTCGGTTCATCTCCCAATGTACCAAGACCCTAAGTAGCTATGTAAGACCTAGGTTAAGATTGTATACACTAACATTAGCCATTTAAGTATTCTTTGTTTCTAACAATCTATGGGCCCAGTTGCCTGAAATAAATAAATATTAACAATATTTATTATTATTATTTTATTATTATTATTATTTTTATTTTTTATTTGGTTGGTTATTGGTTATATTATATGGTACTCCAGCGATTTGGTGTTCTATTATTGTATTTGTATTCTCATGATTAAACAAATGAATAAATGTTTAAATGAAATAAACCAATCGGTAGATAACAATAAATTAGATGATTTATCAACCGGTCATCTCTCACCGTTCTCTCTCCTACTTCTGTGGGAATTTAGGAAAAAGTCAACGTTGACAAATAAAGTGAAGCTGAAGAACTACTCAACTAGGTTTAAAAATATTACTAAGCTGTCGCAACGAATGCAAAATATAAACGCAATACGAACTGCAGATAACAAAACGAAAATGGCCTGGCAAGTGATAAACAGGAAAAAGTTAAACAGTCCTAAGGACCAAATTTTAAAAATTAAAAGCAATAATACTATCATCACTGACCCATTGGCTATAGCGAATGCTTTTAATGATTATTACATTAATAAGACTTCGGAACAAAACGTCGCAGACGGTAATATTCATCAGAAGATTAAAACAACATTAACATCTACACTCATGGACAAATTTAGAGGAACGCAAAAATACAACTAGACTAATAAAACGTATTTTATACGTTGTAAGTGAGATAATGAAAAAAGCTTGGGTCATTTAAATAAATGGGTTATTATTATTACCTTAAAATTGATGTTTTTAATGGTTTTCTAATACTTCATTTGTTTTTCTTTTGCATTAACTTTATGAGATTTTTTGGAAAATTTCAGTTTTTGCAACATAAATTGTATTTTTTTTAAATAAACGAGTATTTTTCGTTATAATTGTTAAAAATGCACATTTTAAAGAAAATAAAACAAAACATATTGTCGCAGAAAACGACAACAATAATCCAAAAAATATATAGCATACTTAAAGGGATAGTCATTTGTTTTTTGTTCATTTTATGTTTACTGTAACGATACACAATAATCTCCCGAATTAATAAAAAAATAAAAAAATAAAAAAATCACGTTTTTTTGTTATAAAATTATTACTTCTTCCCGTTCCTCTAATTTTGTCCATGAGTGTATGTTTATGGCACCAAGCACCCCTATGGATGTATATAAAATCATAAAACAATTAAAAAACAGTAATACTTAGTGTAGGACATGATGGAGTACGGACAAAAGTTGTTAAATATGTCGCGGAGTGCATAGCACCTCACCTAAACTATCTTATATAAATCTCAGCATTAGTGAAGGTATCTTTTCTGACAGTCTAAAGATAGGTATCATAAAACCACTTTATAAAAAAAACGACAAGGAAGATATGAATTCTTACAGACCAATTGCACTCTTATCAATATTCGCAAAAAAAATTGAAAAATTTATACATGGACAATTGTACTCGTACTTCGAAAATAAATGTATTTTAACGAAGGAGCAACAAGGTTTTCGAAAAAATAAGTCTACAGTTATGGCAATATTAAATTTACTGGAAATTGTAACAAAAAATATAGATATTCGAAAACCAACTTGCGCTATATTCATGGATATGACTCAAGCCTTTGATTTTGTAGATCATCAAATTCTTTTAAAAAAACTATATGCTTACGGAATAAGAGGCAACATTCATCAATTATTAGAATCATATTTGAGAGATCGAGAACAATATGTACAGATATCTAGAATTGATTCGAGGTCAAAAAAAGAAGTTGCTTTTCGATCGGAGAGTCGCAAAATCAAGTATGGAGTTCCACAGGGTTCCGTTCTGGGTCCACTATTATCTATTATTTATATTAACGATTTACCTAGAATAGTAGACAACCCGATGACTTTATTTGCCGATGACTGTACAGTAATAGTAGATTGCAACGATAAAAACACATACGAGAATGATATAAATAATACGTTAAAAAATATTATTTCTTGGCTTAAATATAACAACCTACAGGTAAATTTAACCAAAACTAATTTAATGCATTTTAGTCAACGCAAATCTACTATACCACAAACTAGTATTACTTATCAAGGTTGCAAATTAGATGAAGTGGAATCTATACGTTTCTTAGGAGTTCAAATAGATCAATCACTTAATTGGAAAAAACAAATAGAATTAGTATGTTCAAAATTAGCTAAGGCGTCCTACGCACTTTATAAGTTGCAACAAATAGTCAACATTGAAACTGTATTGACAGCATACCATGCTTTAGTAGCGTCGATCCTTAGGTATGGTGTGGTCATTTGGGGAAATTGCACAGACCGCGAAAAAATATTAAAAAGCCAAAAGAGGTGCATTAGGGCAATGATCGGCTTAAAACCAACAGATAGTGTTAAGCCATATTTCGTTAAGTATAAATTATTAACCTTTCCTTCGATATATATTTATGAAATAGCATTATTAGTTAAATGTAACCCTAATATATTTAAGCGAAATAAACACGCTAATACAATTCTTAGACCACGTGATGATGGTAAAGCAAGCGTTCCACTTACAAAAACGGCACTACTTGGGAAAAGCATTTTTGTTATGGCACCTCGCATTTATAATAAAATACCAAGACAGATAAGGGACACCAGCATTGACATGTTTAAAAAATTTTTAGTCAAATTATTAATAGAAAAATGTTATTATAGTATTAGTGAATTTTTAAATGACATAGCATTGTAAATAGTATATTAATATAAGAGCCATACAATATAATAATATGAATAATTTGTACGCCGAAAGGCAAAACATGAAGAACATTGAATATATAGAACACCTGTATAAAAATTACTCAACTCATGTTTAACAAATAAAATTATCTTTATCTTTATCTTTATCTTTACTACCAATTTCCAAAATCAGTAAAATCTTTGCGGGCGCATCTTGCACGGACGGAAGTTTAAGATTGGGAATAATGTCATTCTGTTTTCCCACTTACATTAAGTACATGTTTATCGGAAAATCGTGAACTCTAGAAACCTACCCACAGTTAAATATAACTCAGGTACAGTCGGATTCCAGTAGCCATAGAGAATGATAAGAGCTTCGTTAAACCATTCGTTACCAAAATTATTTGATCAAGCTTTCCCATAAACCAATAATTGCTCCATAAATTTAATTTGCGTGTTGTAAAACTTAATTGCTATAGGCAATGTCATTAAGTGGAATAAAATCTTTGGTTCTTCATTTTATTGTGCGCAGACGTTTTTAATGGCGACTGGAATGAGACGTCATTAAGAGTTTGATTAAGCCCACGATTGACTCTTGCGGTCGTCCGTATTGAAGGAACTTTTAATTTCTAAATAGTAGTAATTACAAGAACAGTGTATCCGCCACCCACCGTAAGGTCTTTTCGACTTTTTCCAATGAATCGATTATTTTAATGATTACAAACGTATTTTTAAGGAGTTTGTGTAGATTCTCACCTAACGTTGTCTGAGACAAGTAATTTATTTATTTAGTTGCTTCTGTCTCTCCCCAAGGTAGTTTAGCCTCTGGTAGCTCTCTTTGTGCAGCATCATAACTATCTCCAGCGACTATTAAATTTACCTGTATCATCTTGTCGGACAGCAGACACAGCTGCTTCTGTCGCTCCACGAGGTAGTCTAGCCTCTGGCAGCTCTCTTTGTGCAGCGTGACTATCTCCAGCGATGAGTTGCTTTGAGCAGGAAGAGGTTCCGCCAGGTTCCTGTAAAAAAAAGGTATTAGGACTAAGTCTCTGGCAAAAGTAAGAGTATTCAAATAAAAAGAAAAATATATTTCAAAAATTTCTAATTCTTCTTATTATTAATTTTTACAAGTTTCAATTGTATACATACATACATACATACATAAACTCACGCCTTCATTCCCAACGTGGGGTGGGCAGAGCTACAGAATTACCAGCAACTGTAAAGCCTTGTTGATAATTCTGTAACCACATTTTGCATAATAAGGCTAAGGTGTTTAACAGCGCATTAGTGACAGGTTGCAAGCCCATCGCCTAACGGTACTACAAGCCCTTATTCCCTTAGTCGCCTGTTACGACATCCACGGGAAGACATGGAGTGGCACTATTCTAACCCGGCAACCACACGGGGAAAATTCATCAATCAATTGTATTCAATGTCTATTTTTGACTGTGTTCAAAGCGAAAACGTGAGCAAAATGCGGTAAATTTATTCTTATCTGAAAACAATGAAGTTTAGGTAATATTGAATCGGTTATCTCTTAATTTTCGTAGGTTGTATTATTATGGTATGTATCGTGTGACCATTTAACTATTTTCTGTAATTATCGATCGAAAAAAAAATCGTTAAAACGGTATATACTGTGCTTACGGTAAAAGTGTCAAGGTGTATTTATTCGGACTAATTCCAAAGTAATATTTACAATAGCTCCGCATAGTCCCCTTAGCTAAGATTATTTATTTAATCAAATTTACTCCGTTTAAAAATAAACGTTTAGTGTCAAAATGATAGCTCATATTAAAACCGACCGGAAGTAAGGTTAACGGCGGCAAAAGGAAATGGATAGATGTTGGTAACACTATTAGTCAGTGTTGCCAACTTGATGGCAGCAAAGCACGCAATGGTCAAGTTACCCTGAGTATGGCCAGATTTTAATTGTTGCAATTTGCAAGGGTATAAAATGTAGAGTAGCAGAAGAAAACATGTACGTAACTTTGTTATTTAACTAATGTAACTTCTTAAGTGAAAAATGTTAACAGTAAAACGCTGAAATTGAGAAAGTAGAGTGGTTTTTTGCCGTGGAACCCTTTTGAAACCCTAAATATTTCACAGAGCCTCTAAAACCATTTTTTTTAAGTACTTTTTATAACGTCGTTTACAGCGAAGCCCGATTTCAGGGGAGCCCGTGCAGATGCCTTATGGAGTACTTCTCGGGGTACATAGCTGGCCTAGTTCGAGCAAACGCATCTGAATTGCGATTTAACAACTTAAAATGTTTAATTAAATCTGTAATTGACTAAAACACGATGAAGAAAATCAGCACACGTGGAAGCCTTTTAATCTCGCCTCAAATCACAATTGCTGAATCCAGAAGTCGTGAAGACAGTGGCCTAGACATTAGACATTCTTTATTTTTATGCGAACCCTGCACAAGAATTCACGACTATAGTTACGTGTGGATACTTCTATCGTGAAGGCTTCGTTGTTAAAAAACTCCCTATATCACTAGCTATCGCAGGAAAACTAGGGTAACTAACTCCGTCAATTCCATATTTGATCAACGTGTCTCACAAATGAAATGGGATCCTTATTGTAATTATATTATGGACTAATAATTAAACTTAAAGTGTCTGAGTAGCCTACTTGCAAAAACATAACTTATTTCGTTTTATTTTTGCAAAACAAAGTTCAGTACAATGATTAATACTATTCGCTCTATCATCTGTATAACTACGAGTTTTACTACGAATTTAACTACGAGTATAAAGTGTTTACGACATACTTGTTAGCGAACACCACTAACTTAATATAATTTTAATCACTAACCATAATTAACTAGTATTCGTAACAAATCATGGCCGTCGTCAAGCCTCTCCAGCAGCGAGCCCGTGGATGACATAAGCAGGATTCCCTCCCCGTCTAAACAAGTTGAATGCGCTTCCCTAGAGCACGTGCACCACTCAAGGTCCTACCCTACATCCTCTCATGGTTGCAATTAAAACGAAAAACAGAGCGAAATAACACCATCACCGGGCCATTCGCAAGAGCGGGATCGCACGCCTCATTTACCCGAGCACTTTTTATTTCCACGCGCACTCAAGGGAGGTCGTCGGCCAATCAACGCTCTGTGCTCGCCCGCTCCGCATTGGCCGGTTTGAATAGAGAACATTTTTTCAAAAATGGAACAAAAGCCGAGGGTAGGTAATAGCGAGTTTTGTTTTTGAGTGCTCGATTTGAGTGGTTGTTCCCGGTTCTGGTTTAATTGCCTTAGTAGGATCATTGTTCGCGGAGCGCTCTCGAGTTAAGCCTGCTCTTCTCTACTTAACATTGTTACTCGTATTTATTACTCGGAACTCGTTCCCTCGCATAATTATAGAACAAGCAGCTTACTGTTGTTTATTTTGCTGTAACAATCAGCGCGTCTTTACAAACTTGGAGGAACTGCTGAAGTGATATTCAAGCAAGATACACTTTTCATTTGAATTCATGGTGTATTGTGTGCTCGTTAGGAGATTGTCTAGGGTAATTGGCAGGGCTTGGAAACGGTTCGAAAAATACCGGTTAGTTTCGGTTCTTAACCAGGTTTTTCGTTAATGCTTGCTGGGAGCGGAATTGATTCGCGAGCGTCATGATCTATATGCGTTATGTATTTTTGGTTTTTGATTCTTCCTGCAGTATGGATGGTATGGCAACTAAAATGATAAGGCCGGCTTGACTTCAAGCTGAGCAAGTGAAAATGTAAGGAAAGAGCTAGGTAATAGGGCTGGAAAGACGAGAAAGCGATGACGGAGTGAACAAATTAACGAGTGAAATTGACCGTTATTTCAAGCAGGAACAGTTTTATTTTACTCTTTGATCAGAACCGAAATAATATAGATTCTGTTCGAGCGGAATTGAAAAATACATGCTCTATTTGAAACGTATGGATTTGCTGAAGAGCTCGTTAAAAATTAACAGCAATCCGAGGAATTGTAATTAGACGTTGTATCAATTACAATGAAAGTTGATAGACACTTATATATTTATTTTCTCTAAGGGGATTTCTTAGAAAAGTCAGATGTTCAGTTTTATGACTCTCGTGCGATGTTGGCATGCTCGTTTACGATAACACGGCCCCGGGAATTAAGTACCTCTATGGCTTGTTGAAAATAAACAAATGTTACATAATTCTTATAAGTTTGTGAGGAAAGTGAATAATCATTAATCAGTTATTACATAAAGTTTTTTTCATATTATTTCATCGTTAGGTACGAGTATTTAATAACTTCTAGATGTTACCTATAATGCATAAAATAATAGATTTTTACATTCTAATTCAAAAGAATAGGTAATTTTAAGATACCAATTTCATTTATTTTGTAGTTGACCCAATAGTTTTGATTTAATATCTTTATTTATTTAGCAGACATTTTATGGATGACATGATTAAATTAAATTTGGGTTGGCATTTTCTAATAAATTACAATTAATTATAAATGATATCTAATGATAAAAAGTGATTATAATAGTGTAATAAAACATACTATTTCAAGCGGTTTTTGCCTGACCCGTAAGATACACCTAGGAGAACTTCAAGCAAAAAATAAAAGTCAAACAAAGGTCAAATATACTTTTGTTGAAATGTCCGAAATAGATAGATATTTCAAAAACTTAATAATGCAGAACGGCTTTAAAACCT
Source organism: Acleris emargana (assembly GCA_927399475.2). Classification (NCBI taxonomy): domain Eukaryota; kingdom Metazoa; phylum Arthropoda; class Insecta; order Lepidoptera; family Tortricidae; genus Acleris; species Acleris emargana. Next base: position 7,861,456 of record OV656858.1, read on the forward strand.
TATTCATCGAAATGGTTTTCAAATTAGGGTAATTTAAAAAATATGAACAATCCTAATTGGAAAGAGAAAGGAATGCAGGAAACCGGAATAACGAAAATTTTCCCAGTCCAAAAAAAATTATGTAGTGAAAAAAGAAAAGATTTTGTTTTTAAAAATACAGAGTAATATTTCCTGTTTTATGATTTTAGTAAATGATCTCCGGCAAATCCGTTGCACTTGGTGTTATTGCTGCGAATGCGTTTGCGCCGGCCCGTCGAGCTACTTCAAGCAATTACTTAAAAATCCCTCGAGTCAATATTGACTTAGCGTGTAAGGAGACACAGTCAAAACATGTCGGTTTAGTCAAACTATCACTAACTATTATCTTATCAACTAACCCTGCCACTAAGAAGCGGTATTTAACTCTTACTTAATGTGTGATATAGCGTAACCTCACCTTACTTTCGGATTTGTGCTTCTCTCTCGCTTTCTCTCATACCCGACATGTGTAGGCGACTATATTTCCACCCTAAAGACTTTTAAGACCTCTTACGCTGTATCTAGCAATGTAATTTACCGAAAAAATTGCGACTTTCTATCAAATAAAAACAAACTTTTTATTTATTATAAAAACATAATAATACATACATACATACCTTACGCCTGTAATCCCAGAATGGGTAAGGCAGCGCTACAGAAAAACCTAAAACTTTGAAAAGTTGTTCATAATTCAGTAACCACATTTTGCACAATTAGGCTAAGATGTTTAACAGCGTATATTCCGTTAGTCGCCTCTTACGACATCCACAGGAAGACATGGAGTAGCACTATTCTAACCCGGCAACCACACGGGGAGGAAACATACTTAATAAGAATATTTCACTTCTAAGAATTTACTTATACTATATTTTAGATAAGACAAAACATTCTTAATGCTCTCAAATGTTGTCGTTTTTAGTGATTTCTTGAGAATATTCCAAAATTTTCGGGAGTGCTCTTCTACTAGCACGTTGTTAAGCCCATTTGTCTGATGTGTTCTGTTCTGGTGCGTGTGAATTAAATGGTATATTCCGACTAGTTACATTGTTAGTTCCATTGATGTAACTAGATGGATTTTTTTTTCCTAGTAGTTACATTGAACGAAGATGGTTTCCGTAATGGAACTACATGGACTTTTTTTTCCGAGTAGTTACATTAATAAATTTATTATAAGTATTATTAATGTAACTACTCGGAAAAAAAAGTCCATGTAGTTACATCAATGGAACTAACAATGTAACTAGTCGGAATATACCAATTAAATGACTTTACCCTGCCTTCAAGACTAGCGGCAACGGGTTTGATCCCTGGAAAGGATATTCAAGTAATGAACGTGAGTATTTGTTTCTGAATCTTTTTCTTTTGTGAGATATTCTAATCTATTTATGTGATCTAAGGCCTCAGTGTTTGTTGTATTATGCAGTTAACGTTAGCGATTTTTTTTAAATTTTAATGACTAACGTATCATTATGCATATTGTCTAGGCGTTTTTCAGAAGCTTTTAGTCTAAACCAGCAACATTAGACAGTTTCTAAACCAGCAATATATCATAAACAACGTTTATTACAAGTTCTTTTGTGTTCTGACTGTTGAGTTTCCTGCGGCGTTTCTTCTCAGCAGTGGTCTCTTGTAAAGCGCTGGTAGATTTTTAATGAAAAAAATGAATGAAAATGAAAAGTATTTAATCAATCTCACACACAGCACCATCACCAACTTAAACTTATAATTTAATTATTATTTAATGTTAACATTCAGGGTGCGGTAGTGTGAAATCGATATGGGTCTTCACTCAGCATTGTGTTGCAGCACTTGTCAGTGCTGCAACGCTGATATTCTGTGAAGCCCAGAACGTGTGCGACAGCAACCGATATAACGCCTATGCCTAAAAGATACAATTAGAAGATAAAAAATAATAATCTTACAACTATACTACAGTCTAAGTCAAAATTCCACAATTTTTGCCTGATACATATGTCTGATATACATATATAAACATAATATAATATATATATATATATATAAACATAGTATATATATATATATACATAAACATAACATATAATATATATATAATCAATGTTATACTTATCAATATATTCAAAACGATACACAAGAAAATAAATATTATTAATATCATATTGCCACTGTTCGGACTGTTAAGGTTTTTCCGTTTGAATTTGCAGTAAGTATTTTTTTTAATTATATTTGAAAGTGCTAATCGTGCTACGTGTAAAAGAGCCCGTGCGGCCTACATAAAAAGATAAACATCTTTTATCTTTTTATCTTTTGTTATCACGCAGTGAGACCACTGCGCATGTGATGTTCTGTGCAGTAAGTATGAGTTTACTCTCAAACTGGCTCGGGCCAAAACAAACAACAATTATCCACTCGGTCATGAACTTGACAACCTCGCATATCTTAATACCTACTTTAAAAAGTTTATATAACTTTTCAATAACATTTATTTAACTTAATATTAAAATAACAACAATCACAAGGTACGAGTACGTTTTAATAATTTATTGTGCTATATATAAAGAAATTCATTTTTTTTTGACATGGATTAGGCAAACGAGCACTCAGGCAGTGCCAGGCCACCTGGTACCTGAGACCTATAGATACTTTCATTCCCAAGACTTCAATCTCAAGATCGCAAATTCGCCGCGTAATAAGAGGGTCTGAGCTAGGCTGCGGACAGACGGACATGGCGAAACAACAAGGGTTCCTAGCTTGACTACGGAACCCTAAAAATGGTAGTCGCAATCCGGACAGACCGTACACAAGTACAAATATTTACTATGCCATTTTACTTTATGAGGATGTGTCGTTTAAAAAATAAAAATAGCAACAGGAACGTACGGCGCTTTTAAATTATTTAGGTTCTGATTTAGAGTTTACATTTGGAATGTTGTCAGCCTGCCTGCCCACTAGAATCGCATGCCTACCTTCCTTATTCCTCACCTCGCATTCTTCAGTACCTTACAATAAGTGATTTTGATTTACACAATTGAAATGCAGTTTCTAAATATATTGTTTGTTTGTTTGTAAATTACCTTTGCTGTAAGATAACATTCAATGTGAAATTCTTAGAGCCATCGCAGCAGCCGGACTTCTGCCACCATCAAATAGGATTTAAATCAAATTTTAAAGTTCGAATTGCGCTTACCATTTATCGAAAACGGGTACCTATCAAATTCATCGAAACACCTTTCAACGATACACAGAATTTTCACTTCATCGATAGACATTTTTCACTGAATGTTTTTTTTTTAATACTAATCTAACTTAACCTAACATAAACACGTAAATAATGTTTAAGATATTCTGAAAATGACATCGTTTCAGCGGAAAATAGTGTTCGATGAAATGAAGTTTGATGAAATGATACAATCGATGAAGTGAAATTCGATAAAATGAAGAGTTACCCTCGAAAACACAAGCAACCTTTACTCGTATAAGGTAGTAATAGTAATAAATTATTTAATAGGAATATTTATGAGAATCTTTCTTGGTTAAATTAACCAGTAGTGTGGCAATGAAGCTAGCGGTCCGGAGTTCGAATCCCGGCCATGGCTAATATTTGTGTTATGAGCGCGAGTACCTATTGGTTTCTGAGTAAATATTGGGTGTTTTCTATGTAAGTATCCACGTTTTTATTTCTCTATATATATTTATATACACGTAAGGGAATAAAGGCTAGTAGTACTGTTAGGCGATGGGCTTGCAACCTGTCACTAATACACTGGTAAACATCTTGGCCTAATTGTGCAAAATGTGGTTACAGAATTATGAACATCTTTTTAGATTTATTGGTAATTCTGTAGCTCTGCCAACCCACTCTCGGATTAACGGCGTGAGCTTATGTGTGTGTATATGTATGTATAGGTATGTATGTAAGTTTATCGTTGCCTAGTACCCATAGTACAAGCCTAGAGCTTAGTTTGGGACTTTATCAAACAGTGTGAGATTGTCCGCCGATATTGATTTATAAAGTTGTTGTTTCCCATTTTTATAATGTGAGTATAATTTATCAAAATTGTACGTCAGTGTGGGTACATAGAAATTCGTATGTATATGTAACGTGTGTGTTAGATTAGGTTTGTTTCACAAAAAAACTTGCGATAATTATTACCAGAAATGATTAAGGCAGATAAATAGACCAGTTTAAAAACATGAAACCACTTTAATACATCCACTACCAGACAGCTAAACACAAACATCCACTCAAGCAAAACACCCAACGCTGAATGTTTCTCACAACACCTGTCATTCTGTATGTGCTCGAAAACAAAACGAAAAATAATCGAGAACCCGCTACGCAGACGTGTGCAGGTTTCTTCACGATGTTTTCCTTCGCCGAAAAGCAGTAAACATAACCAATCCCTCATAAGAGTTCCTAAAAATCCAAGGGTTCCAGGGTTCGAACCCACTACTACCCCTGGCTTTAGTCTCCACCACTACACTACGAAAGCTCTGAATACTATAAATATAAAATTTCCAGAACGCGTGGGTTTGTAATTGATTAAGAAGCTTTCACGGTCCGTAATCTGTCTTTGAGCTTCGGTTCGCGGAAAGCTCTTTGTCGGCAGTAGGCGAACAAATTGCCTCAAGATCTGAGACTTTCCTAGAACAAACGGTGAATTATTAGGGCCCGTTCCAATTCTACTCATATTCTAAAACTTTTAGAATGCACCAGGTGACACGATTTTATTTTATTTGTGATGAGTGACCGAATGAAGTTTCTATGTGTCAAATATTTTCATTGCGTCTCTTTTAATCTGAACAAAATATGAGAGATGTTGAAGACCAGTATTTGGTGAATAAATTGCTGAAGCTAAGTATCTAGGGGCATTTCTGTTGGCATCTGGAGGACTTAAGGTGGCTCATTGACGAGTTTGGCAGCTTTTGCATTTTATTCGTTGAAAACTGGACAAGACTCTTAATTTTGGGTTAGTTCATTTGGTGGTGTAAAATTAAAACGTACCTATTTTTTTCGATGACACTTCAGTTGAAATTAGACCTAGAATCACTGACCCAGTTAACCGACTTAGGCCTAACGTATTCTATGTATAATTATCATACAATAAAGAAATATAGTGGTCGAGTTGGGAGTAACCTAAGAGAAACGGTTTTCATGTAGGTAAATGCCTTTATTGATATTCTCTAGAAGTTAACACATCCCATTGTTCTTCTTGACTTTAAATTAATTCAGGTACTTAGGGCGTTTTCAAACTGTTTTAGAAAAAGGCGAATTCAACAAAAATATCTATAAAAATATATCAAGTAAGTACTTAGCATACTGAAGGAAAAGAGAGCTCTAATTGCAGACCATATAAAATAGACGAAGGAAGATGTTTGGTTACCTGTACCTAATTGAGAGAAAAAAAGAAGGAAATAGGAACAGAAGAACAACAAGAACTTACCTAGACCAAATAAAAGAAAAAGTAAGCGTGTTGCCGTATCAGTGTGTAAAAGAGAAGCCTCGTAATAGGAAAGAGCAGAAATTACTCCAAACAAGAGCTTAGCTCTTCAGTAAGTAATGATGATGAAAGTTAACGCTAATTTGTAAAATTAAAAATAAAAACGGTCCATAATTGACGGAGAAATCTGTGAACATACGTAAAACATACAAACAGCCGAACATACACCCGCCTCCTTTTTTGAAGTCGGTTGAAATTAGAATTAGAAGATAATGGACCCGATTCTACGTGCACATCGCTTAAATAGCCTAATATTAAATTGTCTAATTTTAAGACATAGTTTAGACGGTAGATTTAACCAGTGCTATTCCAGAAGGTCAAGCTGACTATACAGGGCGAACGACATGAAGTGTTACCAAATTCACAAAATCGAGCCTGGTGTCAAAGTAAATGCGACTTACTATCGGGAAAATGTTTTGGAAGCTGCGTTGGAGCCTTGGGCACGCAAACATTTCGGTAGTAGACCGTGGACATTTCAACAAGACTCGGCCCCGGCTCATAAAGCTCGTGTGAACCAAGAATGGCTGAACAACGCGTGCCACAATTTATTTCGTCCACACAATGTCTTTCGAATTCCCCAAACGCGAACCCGATGGACTTCTATTATCTGGTCCATTGTGGAGAGCAAGGTGAGGAGAAGAAAACATGCCAGTATGGATGCATTGAAGAAAGCGATCGTACGTAATTGCCATTGCATACCGCAGGATCACATTCGTGCAGCGTGCAACTCATTTTTCTACCGTCTGAAGGCCATAGACAGCAGAAGGTGGTCATATCGAGTTAAAATAAAGTAATCTTAAAAATTTGATATCTTTTTCTCATTTTTTTCTTAATAATGAATAATTTAAGACAACAAAAAAAAATCGTAGCCTTTTGAATTTGGTAACACTTCATATCGTTCGCCCTGTATATAAGACCGCCTAAAATAAGAAGCGTCAGATTCAAATTAGCGCTGTCATGGCGCTGTCATTTGATTATGACAGCTGCTCATAGAATAGCAAAGTGTTTAGCGACACCTAAATAAAATTAGGAAGTTTAGAGGCCACTGTAGAATCGGGTCCAATGTTGCAAGTGACACCGAGTTAAAAATACTACCTAGTTATCCAAACATTTTACACACGCCCCATATTTTATGATAATTAAAATAATGATGTCCACACAAGCCGGTGTCACAGTTTTAGGTAATTAGCCTGAATATCGTTATCACAACAGGAAGGCAACTATTGACATTGGGCGGTGTCGACACGGAGTGCCACGTAAACATAGTATACTAAGTTTTGTCCGCGACTCCAGATGGTTTTTTACATGGATTCTATGTTGCATCAATATTTAAAGTACAAGACTGTTAAACTGTTACCTAAATAAAATGTTTTCAGTTAGCATTTTCGTATCTTGGGAGAACAATTTAGTCAAAGAAATTTATAATGACAAGGTTCTAAGAATGCTCAATATTTTGATTGGCCTACAGTTTGGTCATTATGTTATACAAACAACAATAAACAATAATGTATAATCGTAATTTTTAATGCTTGGTGTTCAACATGTTATTGTACTTAATAAATAAATAAATAAATAAATAATGAACTTTATTGCAATTATTGGTGGTTATTTTTAGTGATGGTGATGTGATCTTGTACAGGGTCCGGGGGCTCGTTTGTCATCTCTATACCATAAAAAAGATTTCACAGACAATTTTTTTCCAATTTATTTGAAATATTTTGAAAACATGAGCGCGTAAATAATAAGTGTAAAAAATATAACAACGTTTGTTCAACGTTTTGATAGCTCTTAACAGTAATGGTGTTTGACAGTAATGGTGGCTGAGTTAAAAACAATACCATAACACGTCAAAGATAATATGCCTTACCGCCTAGATTAGAGTCCCAGGTGGCCTTGCGTGCTAGCATCTTCTTCGCTTTTTTTAAAACCTAGTTTTCCCCGCCGTCTGACTAACATTCCATTTTAACCGCCCATCAACCGCCCAACTATAATTGGTTCCCTGAAACCCTGACTGACGCAGAAAGTGAGTCACCCCACACCTCGCCCGGTTTATAGCAAATGAACACTGCATTATTGAGCACGAGGGTTACACCTACGACGTTATAGGTTCAATCAAAACGACTTATTAGGTTGTAAAATGTATGCCTAGAGGAATATCAGTATGGTATATTCTTAAATTATAGAGGTTCTTCGAGCAATGCCACGCGAGCGTTGCCGGTGCCTGGCGTTGTGGTAACGCTGTGATTTCAACATAGAGCAACGCTACTGCAGGGACCGGAAAACCCCTTTATTTGACTAAATCTATCGATCGGGTAACTACATCATATGCTCTCCCAAACGTTAGCGTATCCCTATCGATAGGCTTACCCTAATGATATGGGAACTGCTTCGAACTAGATAACTACAACCATTGAGGTTACCACTTTCGTAAGGGTTTCGGATTTAAGTACTTAGCATTACGTTAGTGTTACCTTATCGATTCTCCCTCTCCGTTGACTCTGTTTCGCAGATTTGTGTGATTGGTTAATTTCAAGCCTGTGTGTAGATAGCCAATAAATTGCTAAGTAGTGCAAAAATATTTTGTATGGACTGCGCATAGAGATTAAAATAGCTTGAAGCCGTTCAATAAACACTTCATAGGGAAAGCCTAACGAGGGCTTTAAGGAATTGGTAAGCGCTTAGTCTATAGAATTGTATAGTACGGGATAGCTTTTCATTGGGGTAAGTCGAAGATATGCTTATCGCATCGTTAGGGTGGATGCGAAAAGCACAAGACCGATCTGAGTGGAGAGCCTTGGGGGAGGCCTATGTCCAGCAGTGGACGTCTTTCGGCTGACATGATGATGATGATCGTTAGGGTTTGTAAAAACCAGTCAATTATATACCCTAACGAAAACCCTTTAAAGGGTAAGCGGTTCCGGTCCCTGCTACTGTTTCGACGCGTGGTGTGGCATGTCGTTCTAATTTATGTGTAGAACAACGCAGCGGCGACGATGCAATGCAACGCGCAGGCAACGGTCGGGCGGGGTGCCTTCTTGTGGTAAATTTGGTTGTCGTATGATAATACCTACATGATATACAAACCTAAGTCCATCGCCGTTGCCGGAGACCAACGAGCTGGCCGTGTCAACACTGAACATGTTGTGGAATAGCAACTCGGCAATCAATTGCAGCTAGTGTCTTAAGGACGCACCTCACTGGGCTGTATTTTTCAAATACTGATCTTAATTATTTCATTATTAACGTCAGAACGAAAAAAAATGCAATGTAAATATATGGCAAATAACAGCCGAGTAAAGTGTCCATTAGACACGTTGCAAACTTACAATGAAGAAAAAAGACCAAGAAATAAATTATTTTCTTATATAAGTATCTATCTATTCTTGTATTTAAATGTTTGATAAAAAATGAGGCTTTAGAGAGATTAAGGTTTAAAATTCCATATATAACATTATAAAACATCAACAAATATAAATATCCCACAAATATAAAATTTCTGGGATATTCCAATTGCAATTTAAAACCCTAATCCTTACAATGGTTTTAAATTTGGAAAAAAGGAAAAATAACCGTCAGTTACCTATAACAGTCAATAGAAGTAGACAACTGAAACGTCAAAGTTCGACAGGACTTTCATTTCAGTAACTAAACAAATGGACTATAGTGATATAATCGTGTCTATTAGTTTTCAGTCCAAACTCCAAATAGCTAAACTGAAGTGGCAGTGGGCGGGGCACATCGCACGCAGGACTGATGGCCGATGGGGTCAGAAGGTTCTCGAGTGGCGTCCGCGGACCGGGACACGTGCTGTGGGTAGGCCTCCAATAAGATGGAGTGACGACCTTGTAAGGATCGCGGGAAAGCGGTGGATGCGAAAAGCACAAGACCGGTCTGAGTGGAGAGAGCCTTGGGGGAGGCCTATGTCCAGCAGTGGACGTCTTTTGGCTGACATGATGAGTTTTCAGTCCAATGTTGGTTAAGATATTATTGGTAGCTATTATTGCCCTCCTTAGAAAAAAGGTCGTATGTCTCATAGAACCGCGCATGTATTAATGACCGTATTTCTCAGGATGGGGGTTTAAATTTACTTTGCCTATCAAATTGCGCACGCGTCCTTTTTATGTAGGCAGGCAGATTAGTAACTGATGATTTATTCCAAAAATATGGCACTTTTATAAAAGGAGCAAAACAGTAATCCGTATTATTCATAGCACATAATGTGTAAACAAAATCAAGCCCCACAGTACCTACTACATAAAGCTTTATGAGCGATATCTGATGTCTTTTATTTAACAATAAAGAAACTCGTGAACGGTTTACTCTTTCCAATAAAGTGTTTACTGTCCTCGTGCTTTATCGGCCGGTTTACTGCCCCTTGAGTTTCATCTCCATGGGGCACCATAGTATATAATATCTTTGGGGGGAGAATAGTATGTATGTAAACCCTTTATCGTACAAAACAAAAAATAATACAGCACTTACAACAGAGGAATGCACAAAGGCGAACTTATCCCTTTAAGGTATCTCTTCCAACTTTAGATGATTTAGGAAATTGAGAAAATAAAAAAAGTGGGAACGAGTACCAAAACAAAGCAGAAACTACGAATAGTAATGGTAAAAGCTGTTCGACTACATACTATCAGCCCAATGGAACCCTGACCCACCATAGAACGGTGTCACAGTGACATTTATAAAACAATTTATATGACACTACAAACGACTTGAATCAGAACGTCACTGTGACACAGTTCTATGGTGGGCCAGGGTTCCATTGGGCTGACAGTACATGCGGTCTTCAGATTGTAATCTTGAGAATACAAATGTCTGTGGGTCACAGATTCCACTTACCAACAAGTGGCTGTATGCTTGTTTGCCCTTTACACGCCGTAAAAATGCCTTCATTTCTGCCTCCTAATGGCAGACAGAGACCACGGAACGCCAGGTGCACCGGACCAAACATAGTATATATACCCTTTCTCTTCCTCTACATTCATCAACTTCTTCATTCCATGCATGAAGAAGTCGTCGTCGGTTTCGGGTGCTTTTTAATTTGGCCCTTATTCAGTAGAGTTAGCCGAGTGGACATTAATGAAGTCACATTTGGTGCGAAAGAGAATAACACCGCTGCTTCCGAGCATAGGCCCGAGTTTTTAAGGCCCTCAATAAAGTTTATTCGAAATGTTTTGACTATTTTCTATTAATGGGTCTACATTCGAAGGTAATAGGGTAATTTCTGTAAGTTCTAATCTATGCGAGTTTAGCTAATAATTAATTATATGTTACCGTAATAGTAACATTAAGGACAATTTATGGTAACGTTACTAGTTTCTCCGCATGTGTTACTTTATTTATTACTTTCGCGGTTGCTAATGTCTTGCTTGTAAAGTTGCACAAATTTAGCCATACGATTAAATAATACAATTTATGAATATGTCTACGATTGTAATTACGTGAGTGTTTAAGCAACATTCGTTAATAATCGTAAATGTTAGACTGTCACATCCTTCGACATAAACTTGTAAATATACGTCGTATATAATGTGGTATTAATATTTTATGTTTTGATGATGTCAAATAATAACAATAATTACGCCCTTACTAATTACTATAAACGTTACTTGTTATTATTTTCATAGCTCTTTTACAGATAAGTGCAAATAGTATTTATTTTAACACTCATTCACTAAACCTTCGTTTTTAGTCTAGTAATAATTATAACACCGTGATTTAAACTCCGTGCAGCATCATTTCTCGTGTCAACATTCAATAGCCCTGCAATCTTGCCGTCGTCGAAATATCCCGAGGCGGATAAGTTAAACTCCACTAAGTCATATGTGCTTAATGTGGGTAAAGCTATGTCTATACCGCAACAAGAAAGTCATTAAAATTATAATAAGCAATTAAAACTACTTATTCAGCAATTATAAACAAACACATTTTTTTTAGGTAGCAGGAGCAAATATCAATTTATACTTAGATGCAAATAGTGTGGCTATTGTGAAAAAGGATACAAGTCGATTCAGATCTTAATAAAAAAGGGAAAGGGGATAGGAAGACCAAATTCTGACAGCTCCCATCTTGATTATTTAGTTATTTTAACAATATTTCATAAAAAACATGAATGAGTACTCGTGTCACCAGTAATATTAGGGTAAGTTTTATTGATAAAAATACCAAGATATTTTTTAAAACACTTAAACCAAAATGCAGTAATCACCGCCAATGTGCTCCCGTTAAGGTAGATTTTGGTCTTTATTCGATTTTAGAGTTCATACATGAATCAAATAATCACCTCAATATCATTTTAGAAATATTCTTATACAGAAGACTGAATACCGTATCGTAGAAGGTCGCATAGATGTAGATTATCAGATTACAGTGTGGAGGCAGCTCTATCCGCGCCGAAAGCACTAAATCACTTTAGTGGCAACACTAAACCTGTAATTTCGCCGTCCTGCTCACTCAAATTGATATTTATGACGGGACGACCGCGAAAATTACAAGTTTCTTTCGCTGAGGCCAATAAATTCATACGAGCGACTTTAGAGATCCGCTGGTTTAAACATTAACAAAAGACCGTAAAAATCAAAAGGAATTGATTCTCTTAAAGATTTTCCTGTCGAGGTCGTCGGTATGTCTTTAACCATAAGCGGTTAAAAGCGGAATTGTATTTACAAACCATTCCACATTTAAATTTTTATTTTTTTATGAAATGGAGAGAGCAACCGAGATCACAGGCCCACCGGCATGAGATGACAGGTGACCACGTGGTTTATCGCAACGAATTCATATTGAGTGATAGAAAATAAAAACGTAAGTAACGCTTGCATCTTGACTAGAGCCTCAGATTGCATGTCGAATATGAGGCCATAAATGTTGACGATCTCATTGTAAGTAATTTCGCATTTTTTGACACAATTCAATCTTTATTGTTACATTTTTATTTGATACATAAATAATCTAAACAATTTTTTTGTTAATACAGAACCCTTCTAAATATTTTCTTTGATCCTATAAATTAAACATAATAACAGCTGCTAAAATAACGCAATATAATTATGATCAAATTGAATTATTCCGACTATTAAAATAAAATATGAGTTCAACGCTCAGACCCTCAAACAAGAGCATACAAAACCGCCCTAAAAACGGCACAACTATAATTAATCATTTTAAGCATAAGTAACCTTGTATATACATTAAAAAGGGTTGATTTTACTATGGCTTATAAGTTGCAGTAATCCCCTTTTATTTTTAAAGTTAGAAAAGGTAGCCAGGAGTATTGGTCTGTCAGAAATATGATGGATCTTTTTGAGCCACAGATCGGATTTCATAATTTGTTTAGCATCCATTCAGCTTCATTTGGATTGTACGCTTTGATTAAATTGTTTGGTCTTTGTTATTCGACTTTTTATTGGCTCAAACGTTTTCACTTACGTCACTGCAGATGGATTGCTTTGTGGTTGAAACTCTGTTATTTAAATCCCGGTTGTATGATTGTTGATGACAATCAAACTTTAAAATCAGGATACGTTCGTAATTATAGACATTTAATAAGTTTCTTTTAAAAAACCTTTTAGGAGAAGTCTTTGTTGCACAATTGCACCGTTGCGCATTATCTGCTTATCGCGGTGGGTGTCCGACTCTAAGTCAAATGATTACTATGTCAAGTGAATACATGATCTTAACTACCACTCCTATTATTTTCTTATTTTTACCAGCTTCTGTTTCTAAGTAAAGACTCTATCGTCAGATCACCGTAACTCTAAATAAATGATAAAAAAATATTTTTTGTAACCGAAATTCATACTTTTTTGGTAACAAAAAAAGAATATTCTGCACAAATAATTTGGGCTGCAATGGGAAATGATGAAAATTGAGGTGTTTTTTAAATACTCTTAAAATGAAATATATGGTTGACGGCTTTAATTACTTAGTAAAAATCTTAATTATAAAGTCAACAACCGCCATTACGTGTATTTTACAGCCGAATTAAAGCAGGCCCGTTTTAGAGCCCCTATAAAAGTAATAGCAGTTTATTAAAAGGCTTAACTTTTATGGCTATCGATGGTATCCTGCCATGTTATTCTCTACCACCGCTGTTTGCCGAGTTCTGCGTCGTTACAATCTAACGTTTACGTTACCTTAGGCCTTCTATTTTCTATCAATGGTAAATGGTAACGGTAACGAAAAACGTGGATTCGTAAGTGGAAAATTTAAAGCATCAATCATTCAACGAATTCTTTCTACATTCTATATTCTTTCGTGTTAAAACATAAGCTAATGGTAAAATTAGATTAGTGCTAGTGTTATAGTTTAATAATTGATATTTATACCGAGTAGCTTAGTCCGGTATTTGTACCTATATAATTAGTTCGAGTAGGTATCTCAATTAGATTAAAAAATCTTGCTTGCTAGATTTTCAAGGAATGTGAAACAAAATTTGCCTTCTAACCTAACCTATCCGAGTCGGTTCTCGGTCGGCCCAGAGAGGTCTCGTTCGCTCGCCACCGTTGGATTATGTTTAAAGTTTATTATGCCAAATTCAAGGTATGCCGTATGATTATTATAGTAAATAAAAGTATGCCAAATTAAAATCGGTGATACTAATATTCGGATAATTAAAATTCTGTCAAATGATTACTATGCGAACTGAAAGTTATGCGAAGTAAATTTATTTGGCAAATTAGCGGCAAAGGGTTCCCGTTACGTGCTATTCTTTACATGTTTATTTGTATACTTGTATGGTTCAACAAATTATAAGAAAATGTAATCAATCTTCGTAACTATATGCTGAGTTAAGGACTGTAACAAAACCCGGTGGTTACACAACCCCATCCAAATGTCAGCTGACACAATGGACACCGCGACATGCACCCGGTATACTCACCCACAAAACTGTCTAGGCATCTTGTTTTTACGTTATGATCATTACTTTCTCATTTATTGATAAACTGAATACGGCCTTATTTATATTCAAAGTTGTTGTGAGTTTAGTATGGCGACTACAGTCATAAATTTTCACTTTTGACTAGTAGCCTACACTCCGCAGACATTTTCAATTTTCTTTATCAGTTTGCGTTTGGGCCTTGAAGTTCATTTCCTCTACATCTTCGGTTTATTATCTTAGATTGGGCTTATAACCTAAATATTGAATTATGCAAAAATTTACTACTACAGATCTAACGCATGGCTTGACGTATTAATTAATTATCGGAGTACTCCAGATAAGGCCAATTAAAGTATTATTCTACGAATGCACCCGTAATCACTTTTGTACGCGAGTGTACGCAATTGTCATCAATCTCCCCACGTCATTAGAAGGTATTTGGTTTTTTACAATATTTGGGCTCGTTGAAAGCAGGTGGCCTGAGGGACCAAACAGTACTCAGGGTCCTGTGTTACGAGTGTGTTCACGTCAATCATTAAATGAAAAAAACAGTTGGAGAAACAGAAAAAAAAACATGATGTACAATTTATACTCTACCACAATGTTAGCTAAGAACACGCAATAGTGAAGAAAACGGTCAAGTGGAAGTCTCACGCACCGGGGGTTCTGTCCCGTACATACGTATTTAGAGCCGATAACCGTTAGTATTTCATGTTATATTTAGGGTTTGTACTACAATAAAATCAGGCACATTATGTTTTTCCGTTTCAACGATATAATGAAATAAAAAAAAGTAAAAAAAAAGAGCCATGTACGGGAAAGGATCTCTCTATTTTAAAATCATTTAAACATTTAAAAATCAGAGAGAAATGTGGAATGAAAGAAGATGTAGTGACTAAGATTGAAAAGGGCATGCTTCGATGGTTCGGTCATTTGGAAAGGATGGATGAAAGAAGATTGACGAAAGAGATATACAGATCGAAAGTGAGTGGAAGGGTCGGAAGGGGCCGCCCTGGGCGTACTTTTTCGAATCAAATCGGAGAAATACTGGGAAAGGGCCGAATCTTAAGTACCCGAAACCCACGTGCGTGCATGACTGAATGTATGAATGTTGAAGAAGCGAAAGAAATTTGTCAAGATCGTAGCAAGTGGAAAGAAGTGGTCTCTGCCTACCCCTCTGGGAAACAGGCGTGATTTAATGTATGTATGTATGTATGTTTATTACAGTATTTAAAAAAAACATGTTAAAAAAGTTCGTCAATTTTCGACTCCGTTTCAACGCTATTAAGGTTCAAAAGTGACAAACCTTTTCTTACCGTGACTATACTTAACTCAAAGTTTAAATAGAAACAGACGCGAAATTGCCTACAATTTCTGAAACAAAATCTCACCAATTTATAAGTTTTATAAACGACAAGTAGCTCATTTTTTACACGGCTTAGATCATAAAATGGCTCTGTATCGGAGGGCGTCAGTTTCCAATTTATTTTTTCCCCGCGCGGTGCAGGCTGGTGCAGTAAAGTTGACTCGTAAAGTTACGATGTCTGCCCCCTTGCCCCTACTAAGGGCTCTGAAGGGCTGGACGCATTGCCAATATTAAATTATTCATATGAAAGTAATATGAAAGTAAAATGCTAATACTGGATTTGGTATGTCTTGTACAGTTGGGCCGTTTCGGGTACACTTCGAGCCTCTAGGATCTTTTGTGCAATTACCGTTCTTACACGCAGCTGTTTGAATATGCAGATTTCTTTATTATGTTTTCCTTTGCCGTAAGAGTATCAGGTAATGTACGTTAAGTAAGAAAAAACTACATGGCCACTTCGACGCTCCTAATGAGTTAGATAGGACGTAATAATTATATTATGATTCCGTTTGCAAAATGTGTCTTAGTAACCGTAGTGCCTAACCTAACCTAATCTATGTTATTAATATTTAAAATGAAAACAACAAGGCTTCATCAGAAAATAGCTTTCGATGAAGTGAAATGCGGTAAAATGATACGTCCTATGAAATTAGAGTCGGTAAAACAAAGGGACGATAGATGCCCCTCCATCGCCACATTCGCAAGCATTTGCTTACTAACACAACTATTTAACGATGAGACTCAAATGATTTGGATAACACGGTCGCACGCCTTTTGTCAATCCGGGAAGTTCTATTTTGAACTCAACATTGTGTTACTTAAATTAACAATATTTTTTTAGGTAACGTACACAGGGACTTATCTCGAACTATGTTACTTGCAGAAAAAAAAAACTACATTAGGGCTTAAGTTCAGTTTAGTTCGATCGAAATGTATAGAAAGGTCCGTCTTGAATCCAGACTGAGTACTAAAACTAGATAGACTTTTTTGTGAGAGTGGCCCATGAGGTAAACTCGTGTACGATTTTATTTTATCAACCGTTCCTTGGTAGGGGAGGTCCTACAATAATTTAGTAAGGATAATAAAGGTCCATTTTTCACTAGCTCAAATTGGACACGGCGGGTTTTTTGCTGCATTTCTACGTTTCAATGAGGGCCACAAATTACACCTTCGGACACGAAATATTGGTCTGCGAGATGGAAGTTATATTTGATTGTTTGGATCAGGTGTTGTTAGGAACGGTCATCAAGGACTCTTGTTGTCTTAGTTATTTTATTAATATAATATATAATTACGTGAAGTTTTAACTTAGTCATTGATTTAATTCGGGTTTAATTGGTAGCATATTACAGATTTATACAGACAGTCATTAATTATTATCTAAAAGTAACACTCCAGTCACAACCGTGGATTTAAGAAAACTGAAGATCTCATAGTTACAATGTCATTGGTTTTTAAAAAGAACAAGCAGGATTTATGAAAATTATTACAACAGTGTTTATTTTATCTTACTATCTATCAGGGCATCTATTCTAGGCGATAAAAACCATATCCGCCATTACTGTCAAGTAAATAAGAGCTATCGTAACGATGACAATAAGGTAACAAGTTACTAAAATAGAGGCCGTGTTATTTGGCTCATAGCACTTTTTACTACTTGAAACAATGTCTGCTGTGTTACTGTGTGTGTTTGTTAAATAAATGTTAATGAGTTTGAGTTAAAGTTTGAAACTAAGTGATGTAAAAATACATGCCAAAATGCTATTAAAGTGCTCTGACATCTCAAGGAAGCCAAGATGTAGTTGGGTTTTACACGAGCAGTAATGTCAACACAGCCTCCCTAAGAAATAAAGCCTTGATGGGTAACATGAGTTCGGACATGTCCGGGGAGACGTTACTTGGGGTTGTTTTACGACCTATTTCATTTTACAATCCGCGGGGCTTGGGGGGAGAATTATAGCGAGAGTGGCGACTTAGGTCGAAGGTGGAATGCATTTGTGAGGCGGCTGAATCGAAAAATGTGTCTGATTTTTCATAGATAAAGATTATGTTTTTCAGAAAGTAAGGTAAAATTTTGAGCATATTAAAACCAACTCATTATAAAAGTATCTTTAAAAGCGCAAAGTACCAGTATCTATTGAATATGTCTGTATAAAATACCTTATAATGTTTGTTTTTACCACGGCAGCAATACTACCCTCCTAAGGAGAAAAGGCGTACCTATCTACTATATGAATTGTATTGAAAATCCAACCTTATTATAACCACTGAGAGTTTAATGTGCTTCTATTAATTAATTGCACATGCGCCTTTTCTCCGTAGGAGGGTAGAATATACATTGTGAACTAATCTCATTTTTTCAGTTTTTTTTGTGACGCTCAGGCCCAGGGTTGGATTTGATTTTGTATATGAAATTGGTGCCAAGGCTTCATAAAATTCTAGTTTGAGACTAACTCTCTACGTGATAATAACCATAATTTTAACAATGGGAAATAATTAAAGAAGTAATCTAGCAGCTTTATTAACAAAAGCTGATATCGATTCCAATAATTGTATAGAATTACTCGCCATACGTTGCAGGTAAACGACTTTAATTAAACATCAACATTTCACGAAATCGTGCGTCGCCGCAGAATGAAACAGCCCCGCCGTAACACCACTTTGAAAAGGAAAAGCGGTGCATGTAGGGACCTATAGAGAACAGACAAATAACATGACGTTTGCAATTTTCTAAATATTACAAAATACATGTTGACAGTTTTTGAAAATCATTTTCGTTTGCTTTATTAATCTTTTACGTGATCTTATTAACTATTGCATATCAAGACTATCAGTTTAAGGTTTATTTGAACTTGACACATTTACAAAATAAAAATTGCCATCTTTAAAATATTGATATGTGTATTCATGTGCTAGTTAAAAGGTACAGTCCTAGACAGTCGTAACAGCTTCCAAAACGAAATTGTGTAGTGACTTATTTCTTATATACGATATTGGTCTACGTTACATGGACGATTTTAAGTATTCGACAAAAGTTTGGGCCTCTATTATTCGCGGTAAAACAATATAGGTCTGGACATGATATGGTATATTGTCAACTTGCAGTTTTTTATCTATTTGAAAGTGGATTACTATGTTAAAGGGGAGGAGGGGAGGAGATAAAAACAGTAAAATACTATGTTAAAGGCAATTTAGTTTTACCGAGTAGAATATGCGCCATCTTTTCATGGCTATATGAATAAAAGCAATCCTAGGTAGCAATATTTTTAGGCCAGCAGTTGTTTTTACTATGGCAGCACTAGAGACTGTTTTTATAGCAGTATTTATTTTAATACCCGTCATTGTTTGTTTACCTTAATAATAAAATCATGTTTCTCCGTGTAATCAAGAATCATACATAATAAAAGTGGCAACGCTGGTATTATCTGCGACTTTTTAAAATCTACAGTTAACCCATGAAGAGCCCAGGTCTCTTGCCTCAATGCAAAAACGACTCAATGTCGTGTCATCAGTAATGAACCTGCAATCACATTCAGTACCGGTGACACACCTGACGTTGTTAAATTGCATACAAATTCAGTTCGCGGCAACGAATGACTTTACTGCCAAATGGAGTTATTTTCTTTCGTTTTATATCTTTTAACCCTAATTACTGTTTACGTACCTATTCAAATGAAATTAAAGGTAACTTCGACCATTACCTCTGATTAAACAGCCAATTTACTTTGCTTCTTGTTTTGTGACGCGATAATGGTGGGAACTTATTTGCGTACGGTAACGATTTCTGCAAAAGTAACACTTTGGAAACATAAATTAGGGGGATTAAGAAAAATTGGACGTACTCTTTATAATTATGCATAGTTAAAATAGACTAAGGTGTTGGTAGATTTGTAATTTTTACTATTAAAAATAACCCCATATATGTCTCCAAAAATCGTTTGTAACTTTCTATTTTTTTACCGAAAAAGTCATTGCGTTTTGGTAACACAACAAACATATTGATGTTAATCTTTTTAACCAAAAGATTACACTTCTGGAAATAAACTTCCTCTAAGGATTTCCAAAATACCCTCTCTTGTGTGACTCCATTTGGAAATGTTACTCAGAAACCGATTTTGATTTTGATTTTAATACATATGTATATTCAAAAGCGTCAGTCTAGTTGCCTATCGGATTTTAGTTTTAAATTGACTTTAAAATAGAGGCGTTTCTAAATTCGTCGATACTCTTTTGAACTGTTAAAATATTTTACACTAGCGACCCGCCCGCGGCTTCGCCCGCGTGGAATGTATTATACATATAAACCTTCCTTAAGAATCACTCTATCTATTAAAAAAAACCGCATCAAAATCCGTTGCGTAGTTTTAAAGATTTAAGCATACATAGGGACAGACAGCGCAAGCGACTTTGTTTTATACTATGTAGTGATAAGCAAGAAAAACGGGATTTTATTTGAAGTGTAAAATAATTAAATACATTTGTGGAAAACATTAAAAGCCTGTCTTGAAAGACGCAGTTAATCTCTGGGTGCGACGGTCGTGAGGCGATCGGTGGGACAGGCCCATTAGGCTTTAATACTTAACTCAATCCTATTTCGTCGAGAAACGGTCATGAAAACGTTTTTTGTTTTCATATTTATATTTTCAACGGGAAGTTATTATTTCGGCACCACGGCATTTATTCATCCTAACTCCTAACTGACGGTGGGGTCTGTCATATTTTACTTCTTAAATTGTGATTGTTGTGTATATCTTAGAGTTAACTTATGATAAAAAGTAGTTCTCAACAATATTATACGGCCTATTAAGAAGATTATTATAGCTCATATTGTTTTTTTATATCGTAATCATATGTAAATGGATAAAACAAAGTGGAATAGAAGCCCGACACGACAAATGCCAAATTAATATTAGGCCAATTATGTAGTTCCACTGTGATCAACATAATTGTCATTGTTATATCATTAACGCTATTGTCAGTCGTATCTTAAAAGGTGCAATAAAGTGTTGAAGTAGACGGGTTAAAATTTAATAATTCCCTTATTCACAAACGTACGATAAATCTATTTTAATTAAAGTATTCTTTGTCCACATACATTCATGAACTCACGCCTTTATTCCCAAAGTGGGGTAGGTAAAGCTACAGAATTACTAACAAATCTAAAAACTTGTTGATTGAATTCTATAACCACATTTTACACAATCAGGCTAAGCTGTTTACCAGCGTATGTATTAAAAATTTATAATTCATTTATTCACAAACGTACAATAAATCTATCTGCCTTCAAATAAAATAACTGCATCCAAAACAGTTCACGCATTTAAGAGCTACGGTGCCACACACATTTATTCTTTGTCTCTGACAGAAGTCAAATTCAAATGTCCTAATGACAAGTAAGGAAAGAGAATATTTCAAACACACTTAGCTATTGCGCGTTTATGATAAGAGGGTAAGAAACTACCCAGAAGCTAGGCTACAGACCTACATACGAGTATATATTTAAAATATCAAAACTTTGCAAACATTTATTGAATATTTACCACTGTTTCATATTTTTTCACCAAAAAGTATCACTTCACTATCTTTTTTATGGCCCAATAAAATAACTGCAACATCATTTAACCGTTTTTAAAAGAAGTCATTAACATACCGTGTTAATTATTGATCAAGGCCCCGGTTGATTGGCTTTCCCATCACACCGAATGTAAAACAAGTGATTATGCACGTGTATCTCTTAATCATAACGTTTCAACGATAACTTGTCATAAAAACTGACGTTTCCGCACGAAAACAGGTCTCTGATTATTGATTATTTTCTGTTAATCATCTGTGAAGTAGTAATAACATGGCAATGGCAGTAGCATGTGGGTCGTGAAGTATCTCGGGTGATCCAGAACGGTCCCCAGCGGTCTCCAGCTGACGGAAATTTTCCTGACATGCCCTCGGGAAACCACGTTAAACGGGAAATTTCAGTATTTTCAGAAAGAAAACAAAAAGATGAAAGTTTTTTTTTTATCCTAACAGTATGGTAAATGCGGAACGTAATGTGTTAGTTTATTACTCTTTCACGCTGAAACGGATAGCTTATACCCTGGATAAACACATAGGCTACTTTTCACCCGGAACATTTAAAAGTTCGGGGTATAACGATAATCGAAATCCACGCGGACGAAATCGCGAGCATAAGCTATACTACAAAATAATTTTACAGGGAGCAGTTAATAATAAACGATCAGATTCAGGCAGCTCTTTTATACGCAAACATGTATGTAGATAACGATTGAGGTGAGGACAGGGAGTTCTATAGTGGTTCGAGGGAGGTTTTCGTCTAGCATTTTTTTAAATTCATACATAAACAGTCACGCCTTCATTCCCAAAGTGGGGTAGGGAGAGCTACGGAATTACCAGCAACTCTATAACCTTGTTGATAATTCTGTAACCACATTTTGCATAATTTGGCTAAGGTGTTTAACAGCGCATTAGTGACAGGTTGCAAGCCCATCGCCTAACAGTACTACAAGCCCTTATTCCCTTAGTCGCCTCTTCCGACATCCTCGGGAAGACATGGAGTGGCACTATTCTAACCCGGCAACCACACGGGGATAGAAGGTGGCAAATTCGGTGTGTAGAGCCCTTTACTTTCTGATGCAAATTTTAATCACTATTAATGAAATTAAACGCAGCTATATAGTATAATACATTTTTATAAACAAACTGTACTCCATAATAAAAATTAAGCAACCAACTATAACCTTTTTGAAGTAATTGGCGCGGTAAATTACGCGATAACTTTGCCAAGTACTTTTTAAACTTGTAATTAGTCGTAATCTGGACTAAAATATATCTGAACCAGGACACGAAAACGCAGTGAAACTTAAACCTGTTTCAGCCAATTAGCTGATACGAAATGCACTAATTAGTGCCTCGGTTGAATTACAATTTGTCAGTGAACTGTAGATCATACGAATTTAGTGCTAAGATAAGGACAAGAAAAAAATTTTTTAGATGTGTGCTAAAATTCTTTTTATATATTTTTGTGACTAAATATTTTGTCGGTGTATTATGGTTGTGTTTATCGACGTGGATAACACATCCGTCACTTTCTAACAAGTAAGAAAGCGCGAAAGTGACGGATGCTTTATCGGCCGCTATAAAGGCGACCATAACATGGGCCATCGAGTACCAGGGGAACACGGTCACAAATGGCGAGAGAAACAAAGAAACATGTTGTTTATTGCTACTCCGTTGGTAATAGTCCAAACTATCCTCATACAAACTTAATTTGACGGGTTGGAGTTGGCAAACGAGCACACAGGCCACCTGATAGTAAATGGGATCTGTAACCAATAGACATTTCGTAGGTGAAACTTCAAAACCGCGTAAGTAACATTTTTAATAAGGAGTAAAATGCATCTTAATAATAAGTTAGTAAGGTTTATTTTGCTCTATCATAAATTGGTTAGTAACGCGGATTAGCATTATCACCGACGATTTGCGTTCTCAAGACTGAGATCGTAAGACTGCAGTCTTAAAGCCGCAAATGCGTTGCCAACCTTGGGGACTAAGGCCCGTATTAATAAACTCATCTCGGCTGTGATGCCTATCACAAGATATGTCAAAGTAAATGTCAAACCATAAAAAACTGACATTTTTGACGCATCTTGCTAGTAAGTTTAATCAGTTTAGCAGCTCAACAAACAAACAAACCAAATTACCTTCGCATTTCTAATAATAGTTTGGTTTCCCTCGTTTGTTTAAGTTAGCGGCACTACTCTGAACAGAATATCTATCAAATATGTTTTGAGACAGGTGTCCCCATAAACGTTAGAGCGTGACAGCTAGAACCTACTTTAGAGCTGATGAATGTGCTTTAGCCATCAATTCGCTTCAAGCCGAGTGCAGATTGTAGTAATTTGCGTAACCTTTGCGGTTGCTTTGCTTATCAGACTGCAATCTGTGGGGCCAAACGTGAGAATTGGCTAGTAGTCAGTTAGTACAGAAAACAACTATGTGATGTGTACAACATCAATTAGTATGTTTGTTTTTAGTGACCCCTGAAAAAAGGAGGGGTGTTATTATTGTAATGAGTGCATCTGTATATGTGTGTATCTATGTGTCTACGTAGCTCCAAAACAGATAGATCTGAAAAGTTAGGTTGATCAAGCTGGTTCTTAGCTAGGGTTCATTAAAATCGTCACTATCCCGGGGGTTTATATTGAAACATACCGGAATTATTCAACGTTCATGCCAATATAGTTTCTTCCTATTCGTAATTTTGCCCAATCTAAATTCCACTCAATAGTATTTCACCACACTCGCTATTCTACATAGTCACTATTTGTGTACATAAGCAGTTCTTCCTATTCGCAATTCTGCACAATCTGAATTCTACTCAAAGTGTTTCACCACATTCGCCTTTCTGCACAGGCTTCGTTTATGTACAAAAGCGATTCTTCCTATTCGCAATTCTGCACAATCTAAATTCTTGTTAATAGTGTTTCACCACATTCGCTATTTCATACAATCCTTATGTGAAATATCAACACGATCTTGGTTGTTTTTCATTAAAATATTTTTTTATACTTACTAAAAAGTAAGGTAAACGACAAGGTGGGTCACCTGATAATAAGCAATCGCCACCACCCTATACATAATAAGCTTATCCTCAGGTGACCCATTGTGAATAGGAAGAATCGCTTTTGTACATAAACGAAGCCTGTGTAGGAAAGCGAATGTGGTGAAACACGATTGAGTAGAATTCACATTGTGCAGAATAGCGAATAGGAAGAACTGCTAATATACACAAATAAAGACTGTGTAGAATAGCGAGTGTGGTGAAATACTATTCTGTGGAAATAAGATTGTATAAAATTACGAAAAGGAAGAAACAATATTGGCGTGAACGTCAAAATACTAATATTGATTTGATTTCGTCCCTCTTTTCAAATTGTAAAGGCATTCGAAAATTAAACCGAAAATAAATGCCTACGTTTAGGGGGCAGGCGTCATGGCGACCCTTAAGCAAAACAAATAATAACTTCAAGAGTTGAACCGTACCTTTGCTGTACAAATTGCCAGTCACCAGTCTGATAACAAGCCCGAGCTTAGTTAAAGTATTAGTAGCTCGTTTATTCCGACAATCATACTGATCTGTGCGCTCGTTGACATTATACAGTGATAGATACTAGAGAATGCAATTTAACCGGTTATTAACAGATTTTGTATGAAAATAACCGGTTAAAACCGGTTTTTAACATTCCCTAATAGATACCAACGAGTTTTACATCAAAATGAGCGGTGAAATACGAAAGAACGAACACAATTCTCGTCTGATTCACTTTTTCTTAGCCATCCCAAGCATTTTAGGAGATCCAACCGGAATAGCCATCAAACTACATCATCAGGTATCACAAAAAGTTTTCACGATAACAAATCAATTTTAAATAACTTGAATCCCAAACCAGCCCTACTGTTCTCAACCGCACGAATTGGCGGACAAAAACTACAATTCCAGACATTATGTAAACTACTTTGACAAAACCGCATTATTAACTGTTAATCGCCACCTAGCGGTAACAATGGGTGCCCTTAAAAGTTATGTTATACCTCACTTTGTCGGCACCCGTGGGTTTTGTTCGGGTTTTTTGTCCACATCGTTGAAAGTTGACCAGTGGGTTGCGGAATACGATGACTTGATAGTTGATATCAGTAACATTTAATTACATTATTAAAGGAGAAAAGATAATTTAATGACAACTCTTACGATATGGTTCAGTTTCTAAGCAAGCTACGATAATGCATTCAAAACGTGTTTTTTGTTAAATGTCTTTATTAAGTTTAACAATGAACAAAAACCTCTCATAAAGCGTGAGCAAATTTTTGTTTTAACGAATATTGTACCTATATACTTGTTAGTAAGGTAACACGATAAATTGAAGTAACGATCAAGAACGTAAGTCTACGTCGGCGGCATTTCTCGTCACAATGAAACGTTTTTGTCCGCGCGCGGGCCCACTGTGTGAAGTGAGAGGCATAATACTTTCGACGCTAGTCTTTATCAGGTAACACAACCGGATTTAAAAAATACATCTTTTTAAATTCGCATTCTGGCCACAAGTATGTATCCGTCATTTTTTTAACGCAAAAACCTCGCTTCTCTTCTTCCGGCAAGGCGGGTAGTAAACTGATGGTAAAAATGATCATCGCGACCCGTATACACCAGAAGAATCGCAAGTGCGGTCGACCTTTAAGGAAAGAGAACGCTGGATTCCTTAAAGGTCTCTAAGTCGTACCTTTAGAATTTAATTTGCTTGGTCACATTGAATCGCCTGTAGCGGGGTCTCTGACTTGTCTTTACCCCTGTTGCAATCGTATTGTTTACGACTTGGACGCCTTTATTCTTAAATTAACAAGAGCTATCTTGTTACTAATTCTGTAATAGTAGGGTTTACAGAAAAATTGGAATAGAGGCCCAGATCAGGGGCCCAAGACAAGATGGCCTAACGATAGCGTAAGTTATTTTTGAAAACTGTCAAAATTCTTAACCTAAACCTTATTACTTTTAGGCGGCTGATCGCTGTGACTTTTTCATCGTTTATCCCCATCTCTAGTACTATAAAGTTCACGGAATGCATCTTGTATAGGGCCACTGTTGATCAAAAGTATCAGGGGCTTATTATGACTTAACTATACAGTTCAGTTTAAGCTGAGAGAAAAGGACGGAGCTATATAACTAATATAGCTCTGTCCCTTACGCTCACCGTAAAATGAACTGCATAGTTATGTCATAATAAGCCCCCTGTATTTTGAACCAACCTTTTTAAAGTTGTAATTCTGTAGCTCTGCATAGCCTACTCTGGGATTACAGGCGTGAAGGAAGGAAGGTAAGGTTTTTAATGGAAAAAAAAAATCAAGACTTATCTGTATTTTCGCTGTAATTGCAAACTGTTCAATTTGAGTTAAAATCTTTTTATTAAGCGACTGTATTTGTATATTGACGACGTTTTGCCTAGTTGGTAGTGACCCTACCTGTGAAATGGGCGATTCTGGAGTTAATTCCCGGTATGGAAAAATATTTCTGTCATAAGCGCGAATATTTGTTAATTAGTCTTGGATGTTTTCTATGTATTTTAAAATGTATTTCTCGATATACGTAAGTTTATCGTTGTCCCCTACCCATAGTACTGCTTAGAGCTTAGTTTGGGACTAGGTCCATTTGTGTAATATTGTTTCGTGTGGGGTTATTATAACCTAGCTTTGCAGTACATTTTACGCTGAGAGAAAAGGACAGAGCTATATAACTGCTATCGCTCTGTCCTTTACACTCACCGTAAAATGAACTGCATAGTTATGTCATAATAAGCCCCCTGTATTATGAACCAACCAATTTGTCTCTACCTATTCAAGTTTTCCATATTTATTCCCCATCGCCTATAACCATTGATTGTTTGTACAAACTGAGCCCTACTTACGACAGCCATAAACACCTAAATATGTCTAATGCGGGGTCAAATAGCTTGACGAAGCGAAAAAACCGGTCAAGTGTGAGTCGGACTAATCGGTCCGATATTTTTGGTCGTTTTTTGTATGGTTTGTACCGTATTACCTTTTTTAAGATAGAATTTGAGAAAATTACATTAAATTTACAGTATTTTTTCTATTATGTGTTAGGAAATCCGCTGTTAAATTTATAACATTAATTACTCCCGACATACCTTTTTCAGAAGATACCTTCCCGCCTGTAATCCCAGAGTGGGCCAGGCAGAGCTACAGAATGACAACTTAAAAAGTTGTTGATAATTCAGTAACCACAATTTGCACAAATAGGCTAAGATGTTTACCAGCATATTAGTGACAGGTTGCAAGCCCATCGCCTACCAGTACTACAAGCCTATATTCCTGTAGTCGCCTCTTACGACATCCACGGTAAGACATGGAGTGGCACTATTTTATTTTCAGAAGAGTTCCTAGATATTATAAGCATGTGTAACATTGATCCTTAACATGGTTCACTTACCTACTAGTTAAAAAGTTAGTTAGGTAAATGTAAATTATTATAGTACCTTGTTAATATTGGGTCCTTACCTATGAAATTGGCGTTTTTTTTACGTGTTTTATTTCGTACGGAATTTATTTATTTCAATTTTAACTTACAAAATATTTTTAAATTTCATTAATACACTATGCAACAAAGGTTTTAGATACAAATAATATGGTTCAATTTCTTACTTAATGTTTAAATTAAAGTGTGAACTTAACTCTTTTTAAGTGCTGCAAGTTCAAGTGTTTCAATTACGCAGAGTTTTATGAAGCGAACTATTTTTAAGTAACTAAGATATGTATAATATAGCTTAGAAGTGTCCAATATTCCTGACAGAGTTTTGCTTGGTTTGCATTTGACGTTACTAAATAATCCGCAAAATTAAATGTATGAAAACCACCGTTTTCATAAAATTCTCCATATAAAACGCCAATTTCATAGGTAAGGACCTACCTACGCTTAGGGAATACAAATAACCGGTTATAACTGGTTTTAACCGGTTATTTTCATACAAAAACGGTTAATAACCGGTTAAATTGCATTCCCTACCTACGGTACATCTCATGTTATCTATTAGTGATGAACTTAAACTCGCGCATTTTTCTCGTGTATTCAGTTATAAATGAACCACTAGGACTTGATCCTTAGGTATAATGTTTAGTACAAAGTATTCCTGCATTGCGTTCGAATATGACTGTATGTATTCTGAATATAAAATATCATCTGGCTACCTTTAACGGTTAAAATATCTATCCCTGAAAATACAGGGTGCCTCGGGAGGAAACCGCGTAACTTTGCCACCGTGTTCCCGATCATGTTTAGAGAATAAAATGTCGCATAAAGTAAGCTGGATTCGGCTTAGTTTGCGAGTAATTAATATTTTTTGTTTTAAACAGAATCCAGAATATTGCACCTTTATGATAGCGACGTTGCAAGACCGCGTTACATTATCTGACTGACGTAAACTGCACTGGTTTGTTCCTGTCGCTATCATTGTTTGTGTCATTGAAAATAAATACCAATAATAATTTATTTAATTTGTATGAAAACTTAAAAAAAGTTAAAAGTCATATTTCGACTTGTGTTCATGTAACGTTATTTAATCATTACGACCTCAGCTATATGCTGGTAAACTTATGTGGGTTCCTCGCGAGCACCGTGTAGAACACACATACGGACGGGTGTACAGTCAACAGCATAAATAAGTGATCATTTATGTACCTTTTCACATTAACGTTGTGTTTGAAATTTTATACAAAATTGTGCATCGATTGAAAGCGACAAGGTACATAAATGATCACTTATTTATGCTGTTGACTGTACAGAGTAAGCTTAGTAATCCCTTTTGGCGCCATCTAGGTACGGAACCCTAAAAAGAGGTGCAAATGGAGACCACCATAAGGTCACTTAGCGGGGTCTTGCGGCCCATTGACACGTCCCTATAATATAATATCACAATGGCATTCTTAATAATATTTCCTTTTAAATTTAACGAGTCTGTGGAATGCTTTGGATCAGGGTTTTATGATGTAGGTGGTAAACTGATGAGGCTACTGCTTTTGAAAAAGGTTTAATACTTGCCAGAATTAGTGGACGTTTAACAGTTTACACGAAAATAACATAATTAAATGGTTATACAGTTCATTTTACGGCGAGCGTAAAGGACAGAGCTATAGCAGTTATATAGCTCTGTCCTTTTCTCTCAGCGTAAAATGTACTGCAAAGCTAGGTTATAATAA
Organism: Acleris emargana; assembly: GCA_927399475.2. Lineage (NCBI taxonomy): Eukaryota > Metazoa > Arthropoda > Insecta > Lepidoptera > Tortricidae > Acleris > Acleris emargana. Next base: position 7,890,989 of record OV656858.1, read on the forward strand.
CAGGAAACAATATTACACAAATTGACCTAGTCCCAAACTAAGCTCTAAGCAGTTCTATGGGTATGGGACAGCGATAAAATTACTTATATCGAGAAGTACATACTAAATACATAAAAAACATCCAAGACTAATTAACAAATAGGTACTCGCGCATATTACAGAAATATTTTGCCATACCGGGAATTGAATGCAGGACCGCCAACTTCACAGGTCAACAACAACAACAATTACAGTCTCTTAATAAAAAGTTTTTTACTCAAATTGATACAGTTCGCAATTAAATATTAGTTACAGTAATAGCTAACCGCAAATACAGATATAAGTCTTAATACATATAACTTCTTTATTTCAAGTTTTTAGAGTTGTTGGTAATTCTGTAGCTCTGCCTACCCCACTCTGGGAATGAAGGCGTGAAGGTATGTATGTATGTATGTATAAACTTCTTTTATTTCCATTAAAAACCTGTACGCGAAAATTACGTACCTACATACTCGTAGCTCCTAACCCTCAAATTTCTATAACTCAGAAGGTTAAGGTGACTAGACATGTTATTTCCGTGTAGCCTTCACATAGCTACATTTCCTTAAATAGGCTCAGAGCGCTAGGACCCCACGGACCAAGGAAATAAATAAATATCAGATCTTCGGTCCACCTCATTTTTATGGGGAATGATAATATGTTGGACTACGATTATACACAAATGAAATAAACTTCAAGATTTTGATTTAAATGTAACTTGTATGATATTTGATCAGTATTGACATTCCATCATGAAAATCAAGTCAGCCGACATCCATCGCCGGACATAAGTCTACTATCTAAGGACCAAGCAAATTATAATCATCCTTATAAGTGGGCAATTAAGTAACCCTGTGTATATTTTAATCATAAAAATAGCTTATTGCAACAAACAAACAGACTAATAATAAACAATATAAAATCGTGGTAAAACAGAACACTACTATTGCACTATTGTGATCCACTGTTGCCTGCCACGCGGTCATGTCGCTTGGAAACTCGTCTTTACCCTACCCCGTTATCTGTTCGTTTACTAAGCAATAGTAAGTTAATCGAAAGTTTAGAAAATAGCTCATTCTCTTGACACCGCTTGAACAATGGGTAAGTCTAATTACCGATAGCATTCGACCCGATTGATCGAGCGGTATCGAAACCCGATCGTGTTTACGAAAACCAACCGGTTAAGTGTACGCAGTCGGAAGTTATAAACGTGCCATATTCTTGGACAGATCAAAGTCCATACATACATACATACATACCTTCACGCCTTCATTCCCAGAGTGGGGTAGGCAGAGCTACAGAATTACCAACAACTCCAAAAACTTGTTGAATTGATCAAAGTCCATTTTTAAATAAATATGTGAATAGTGCGTGTGAGACGAGAAATAGTTCCAGATGGTCAAATTCTCTGTCCCCCTTTTCATTCTCCCTCCCATTTTTTGCTATATGACTTGAGCACAAATACATCAATTTAGCACAATAGCCAAGATTTAACATAACTCATGATTTGTCCCTCCAAGTATGTTAAATATTAAGTGAGATTAAATATTTACATTACAAGCACTTGAGATGAATGTGAACAATGGCATGCCCACCGTTCGGTAACATAAATACGATAACACTCTTCAGACGGTTTGAGTTCATATTAATATTCTTTATCTTTTTGATACTGAAGACTCTCGACTGGTATGATGCACCCTTAATTATTTCTAAGTAGTCTATGTAAGACATACACACGTTCTCCAAAAATCATTAATTACGCAGAATTTTCATTTCATAGAAAGGCATTTTTCGCCGCATGAGTTTTGTTTTTTGGTACTCAAACTGCAAAACAGCGTAAGTAACTTAATAAGTCCGTAAGGTTTATTTTGCTAGTTATCCGGTTTATCAGTATCACCGACGATAAGTCTAACCTAACCTAACATACGTAAATAATGTTTCAGCAGAAAATAGCGTTCGCTCCAATAAAATGATACAATCTATAAAATGACATTCGGCAAAATGAGATGGGTACCGTATAGCCCACTTATTACCAACATTGATGCAAACCAATAACTATCATCATTACCTAGCCTATAGCAAAAACATCTGCCTGACCAAGGCCCTTATTACAGATTGTAGTTACCCCTATTACTAACACGATAAAGAGCTCATATTAACTTGATAGATAAGGCAGTCGATTCGACGAACAATACGATTGCAATAGGGTCAAAAACAAAGTAAAATAGAAGCCCGGTTCTGCATCGGATACTCCTCGAAGGTCCTGATTGAAGTGCCTATACTACATGTTAAGCTAACTTTATTAGTGCAACGACATAACACAAACATGTATCGTCAGTTATAATGTACTGGGTCAGATAAGACCCCAGATAAATCTGCACGAACATAAGATTACTTCTATTACCCTAAACAACCGTTAAACCTTCGTTATCTCCAATAACAATAACCCTTAACCCTATCCTCGCCGATAATTATTCAAATCGCACAATACACGGTCGGCGTCATAACACTTCGCATGCCCATCATCATATCCTGGCTCAGACCTGGGGTCACAGTCCCTTTAATGTAAGGTCGTAGTACAATGATGGTAATGCACAATTTCATGGGCCACCCTAGCCGTGTGGGGCAAGGCAAGCACGCAAGCGGGTATAGAGTTGAGGAAGTCATCAAATTCTGTCTCATTGAGTTACAAGTATTTTATGGTAACCGAAAACAGGAGATAGACAGAGGCGCTTCTTTTAAAAAAATATGCAAAACATGCATGAACAAAAAATGATCTAATATTCAACCAGTACCAGATAGATGGGTAGTGAAAGAGACTTTTTTCTGAACTTTGAACTATTGAAACCATAAGCTTTTATAAACACTGTGCGATTTAGGCTAACAGCTCTACGCTGTTCGCCAATAAGAAATAATAACGTAAAACTTTTAATTTCAATATAGATACTTAAAATACTAGCTAGACGAGTTTATATTAGGCCTCATGGTTACCTGCTAATATCATAAATATCCGACAGTGCAGTCCTAGAAAACTGCCACTAGAAAGTTTCGGACATTTCTCGCAAATATTTTTTTTGCAAGTACACTTGCGGTCTCGAAAGCGGGTAATGACAAGAGTTGAATACGTTTTTCACGATCCATGCAAACTCCACTTATATCTGCTTCCTGAAAATCATTCTAGGTATATCACTCTATATATTTAAGCATTGGATCTTTTAGCATTAAAAAAATCTTCTTGTTCTTCTTCAATAACATCAAAGCTCTGCTCTAGTCTTGATAGAGCGACAGTAATTATAATTCATGCAAAACCTCTGAATCTAGTAACTTGCACCGCCTCCTGACGAATGCGACGTCACGACTACCTCTGACACGAGTGTTCGAATAGCCGAAGCTTGACGTGTTAGACGTTAGACGTGCTTTACGACGGTTCTAACACAAACAAAGCACGTCTCGAGATAGCCTACACACAATATGAACCTAGTCAACTAATAACAATAAAGACGAAGTGAACTGATAGTTTTTTCATGATCATTGATCATATTTTGATCAACAAAGTTCATTACAAAAAATCTAGTGATAAGAGTTATAATATACTAGTTGACCCGGCAAACGTTGTTTTGCCTTATAAAGACAAATAATAAAGACAAATAATTTGCAATAAAATAATATTGCGACTATAAATTGAAATGTAAGCTATCCTATCTTTCAAGTTTGCTCGAATTGCACACGGTGTGCAAATCAAATTTAAAATCAGTTCAGTAGTTTAGGAGTTCATCGCGGACAAACAACGTGACACGTAATTTTTATATATATAGATAATTTGCAATAAAATAATATTGCGACTATAAATTGAAATGTAAGCTATCCTATCTTTCAAGTTGGCTCGAATTGCACACGGTGTGCAAATCAAATTTAAAATCAGTTCAGTAGTTTAGGAGTTCATCGCGGACAAACAACGTGACACGTAATTTTTATATATATAGATAATTTGCAATAAAATAATATTGCGACTATAAATTGAAATGTAAGCTATCCTATCTTTCAAGTTGGCTCGAATTGCACACGGTGTGCAAATCAAATTTAAAATCAGTTCAGTAGTTTAGGAGTTCATCGCGGACAAACAACGTGACACGTAATTTTTATATATATAGATAGATTATCGCAGCACTTGAATTGACATTGCACGGTTGCGTTAGATAGAGAACGTTAAACTTTAGAATAGGAAGCAATTTATTGAAAATGGTAGAGCGTTGGTGGCCTAGTGGCTTAGGGGCTCGACTCGTGATCGTTATAATTATACCGAGTTCGAACCCCACGGTCACCATGTACCAATTAGTTTTTCTGATTTAAATGCATTACCCGATGCTCCTACAGCTGAGTGTGTAAGAGGGGTAATTGCACAAAAGATCCTAAAGGCTCGAAGTGTATCCGAAAGGGGCCCATCTGTAAGAGATAAGATAAGATAGAAAATAGGATATTTAAATAGGTTTCGCTCATAGTCTACCAAACAAAAAATACTTAAGGTACATACAGTATTTTAAAAAACGTTACCTGTTTTTGATGTTACAAAACTTGACGACAGCCAACGGGTTAATTTTATAAAACCTCTTAATAACTTGAAAAAATATACGAATACAAAAGTAGAAATAGAATTAGGGCATGGTGCACTTGGTTAAGGCTGACATTCGCATAAAATATACACTATATGAAAATGACAATATTTAACTGTACGTTTACATGGTTCTCATGCAAATAGTGCCTGTACTCCATCACATTCCTTCCTTATACATCTATTTTTACCAACCCTAAAAGTAATGTCGTTGTATCATTAGAAGATCGTTTTTGTTAGCAGCCTGCGGGCACACGTAGAGGTTCATTGTGTATTGTTGAGCCAAAGTTTTCAAGCTTTAATCTTGAAGTTTGAAGCTTCTTATGCAAAATCATCATCAGCGGCCGTAATGTTGATACGTTTAGAAGTTGATCGATAGAAAATTGTCATAGAGATATTATGAATAACATTTTGCCTCTGACTCCTTTGTGGTTGGTAGATCTCAGAAGTGGCTTACGGTTTTATCTTATCTTATCTTATCTTACAGATGGGCTTTCAGAAACACTTCGACCCTTTTGTGCAATTACCCTCTTACACACAGCTGTTCGAATGTGCAGGTTTCCTCACTATATTTTCCCTTCATTGTATGAGCATCGGGTAATGCACTTAAATTAGAAAACACATTGGTACATGGTGACCGGGGGGGTCGAACTCGGTATCTTACGATCACGAGTCGACCCCCTAAGCCACTACGCCACCGGCGCTCTTAACGACGGTACTAACAATACCAACCTCTTGCAGTACATGGACTCTTCAATACCCAAAAAACAATTACAAGAAAGTACGTTCATTCAAAAAAAATGGTATTCGGAAGGCAAAGAAGTACACAGACCACGATGGTAAGTGGGATCTGTGACACCCATAGACATTTTACTTTCTCAAGATTACAAACACAAACATACTTTTTTGTTTTGGCTAATAAGAATGCCTGTCCCATCTTGGCATAGTTTTTTTATTTCTGCATTACACCCCAAAGCACTACACATTAGAGCTTAAAATTAATTGGCCAAGGAACAGGTTCAAAACGCCATGCAAATGATCTTAGCCAGGCATTCAACGTACCAGTAGAAAAAAAACTAAATCTATAGTAATTTACTTGGTACTACTCCACCTCATTAGAAAACATATAATTACGGAGTCATCAGGGCAACATCAACAGAAATCTATTAGTTCTACTATACAGTGAACCACTGTACACTCTATCTCTGTAAATTTGATATTTATCCCTATATTGGTACGGTGAAGCACTGAGCACACTGTGTGGTGTACCGTACAATGCTAGATTACTTGCAGGCTGTTGCATTTCCGTAACTAATGACCTCGGCCCGTGAAGAAATGACGAGAAATCATAACTGGAAATAAGATGGACATACTTAAATATAATACGTTATTGGCGTGCCACAGGGTAGCAATATTGGCCTTTGATTTTTTTATCATATATTAATGACCTGTAGAGAACGATTACATACAATTATAGGACAGTTGAAAAGATTTGAAATTACAAATCAAACTCGGTGAAGTACCACTTATTACTTACCATTAAAAATATAACGGTTAAATGTTACAATGTGATTGCGCATACTTGCTGACCATTTCATCCAGAGATATCACAATAAATCTTTATTGTTTCTACGTGGACCGAGTCACCACTTACCAAAGTCAAAAGAATAATTAAAAATAATACTTATAATCTTTATCAATGCTATTAATAATCTAGACAGCGCAACACATAATAAATATTCAAATGAAATCGAGTCTCAAACCCATCCTTAACTTTGTCACCCTCTTTAAAACCGGCATTCAGTTCAACACAAACCAAAACCATTATTATAAATTCTACACCTACAACAATAAGGTCGATATTGTATTACAACTTTAAAAGACTTAAACGTTTGTCGAACACATCAAACATCTCGTACTGTTTGATGTGTTTGTAAAAGGTGTAGACGTTTTTAACAACTTCCGTTTTCACAAGAACCCCGCTTCCAGACAGTCTTAATAGCTCCAGAGGTCAGCCTTAAGTGGTAAGTTTACTATTGTGTACTCTGTCATACAGTCGGCTAATGTGTACACAGATAAAGGGCCATTTTAAAAGTGGGAATAAATCATAAGGGTCTTTAGGATAAGGTGGGGTTTTAATAATGCTTTTACTTTTAAAAGAATAATCAATTTCACTTTCCATTGATAGAGTGTAATGGCGACCATTTTTAATTTTGTCGTGATAGTGAAGGAATGTTATTAAACGTAGGTTTATTTTTAAATTGTTCGGCTACACAAGTTGTTATTGGCTCTTGTTATCCTACCATCCTATTAATATTATAAATGCGAAAGTTTGTGCGTTGTTTGTTACTCCTTCACGCTGCAGCTGGATTAATTATGAAATTTGAAAATTTGTAATCTAAAGGTTTCCGAGGGAATAAAGATAATCGAAATCTACGCGGATGACGTCGTTGGCAGAAGCTAGTTGTAAATCTAGGCTATACAAAAAGCTAGGTGCATTCGACGAGAAATTTATGAACGCATGCAATGTACGGTCACGGAAGTTAATTTGCTACCCTTTTCAAAGAAAATCTGATTGAAGACGTGATTGTCATTAGAGATGCCAAGTCATTTGTAATTGATAGGAAACTGAACCTTATTGCTGTAGAATGTCAGATTGACTTTGGACCTAAGGTGGGTAGCAAATTTAATTCCTTGACTGTACCTATAAAAGCTTCTTACAGCAAATATGGGCGTCTTGCTTAAGCGTTTAAGATTGTATGTGTTAAATTTCACGTACTGTGCCCAGTTTCTCTGTGAACTAAGCAACATAGTCAAACTATTGTATTCGATTTACTCTTGGCACCCTTTTAAGATGCTTCATCGTTTTACCAAACAAAACACTGACCTTTCTCTCGACTGCGAAATGAGCTAAAAAACCCCCTAATGCGTTTTCGACAAGTGAAACCAGACTTCTCTTTATCGACGCACACAAGCAAAACGATCGGAATTGCAACAAGAATCGACGCGTGCGGCGAAACGACATCTGCTAGTACGGTGGGACGCTATTCGTTGTCAAGTTAGACAACACAATACTTTTTAATTCCAACAATTTCTGACGACTAAGCTATGTAAATTTGTCTTTTATCATGGTTGGTCATGAGCTTTAAGATATGTATTTGTATTATTGTTAACTTCTTTAAAATAAATGGTAAAAACGCCCAGTTCTAATGCCAAACCATCTTTCTGAAATGATTGAAAATAAAACACCTTAAGGTATCTTGGTAAAAGAGTTTATTTGATTAAGTCCTGTAGTTACGTTGTTTGTCTGCGAAACCGAAAACCGCTAGGTTGGTTTAATGAAACCGCATTATTATCTAAACTATTAAAATCCCGGTTTAATAATACAGTAGCGCATAGTTTGTTAGGGTTATTCATCAGACCGATTTGCAAGCTTTTGTTTAGTTTTTTTTTGCATGAAACATGAAAACTTTACAACGGTATCATTTTTACTTCCCTTTATTTCGGGATAATAAATGATTATGCGTACTTTTCTACAAATGTTGCAGAGCATTGTACATCGATGACAGGTATTCTGCCCTCTTACGGAGAAAAGTCGTATCTACTTTATGAATTGTACTGCACATCTAACCTTATTATCTCCTTTGAGAGTTTAATATGCTTCTTTGAATTAGTTGGACATGCGCCTTTTCTCCGTAGGATAGTAGTATTCATATTTGCGATGCCCACGCAGATGACTGCTTGCTATTTGGTCAAACGTTTGGGAAGCATTGTTTACAAGCTTGTAATGCAGGATATGCTTGAGCAAAAGTTGGCCACACGTTTGTTATTATCATGCTATAATGTGCAGTGTTAACATATAGTTTAACAATACGATCGACTTCTGCCAAACTTAAGAAAAAACTATGCAAATGCTATAAATAAAAAAGGTATCTAGCTTTAAAAGGTAAAAAGTTATTTTATTAATATAGCGGTCATATTGCTTAGGACAAAGTTATGTGCATCGTGCAGTTTTATTGTAACTCTTTTAGAAATTAAGATAAACCCTCTTGAATAAAAATACGTAATAGGTAGGTAAAGTATGCTTGAAATCTCTGCTCTGCCCTTATCTGTCATGATGACATTTCAATTTGACTGAAAGGGACAAAGGACACTTTAACTAAACTAGGTTTATTGTGCGTTTAGGAATATGGGGGAAAGTATTTAAGGAGGGAATTTAACGCCAATCGAAACTACGGAAATGATTGACAAGTAATTTGTTCCAGGGAATTTGTAGAGATTGAAGGGTTTTGGAATTCGGCACTCTACAGCAAGTGCTGCTTATTTGGTTTCTTATGCGTTACTCATGTCTTGTTTTTTTCTTTTTGTCTTGATACAATATCAAGCATGCCCATTTCAGCTGCATATTAAATTGCTAAGGCGTTAAAACGCAAAGTATCTTCAAAGGTTTAAGTTGGACTATAACACAAGTAATAACCCGAGAACGATATAATTATTTGACTTCAAAGCACAGACGGACAAACAGTTTCCTACCTCTAACGAGCCACAAACAGCGGACGTGCAATTCTCTATTAATAGCGTGTGACATACTGACAGCGCGATGTATGTATGTGTACACTGCTTACTCGTAAATCTTAGTGTAAACTGCCAGGCATATGATAGGAGCATTAAATCAAAGAGTATGGAATCGAAGACGGTATGGTCGCCAGCTGACACGTTTTACAATTAAACTTTATAACAAAGTTGATAAATAATATGATCAATATCAAAGGACAATCTCGCACAGATTGACAACAAAAAAATACTTAAATACATGGAGAGTATCCAAGACTGAGGAGCAAATACTCGGACTCATCACATCACACAAACATTTGCTTACACCCGGGAATCAAACCTGGAATGGCTAGCTTCGTAGGCAGAGTTACAACTAACTAGACTACCTAGACACATCGTTCTACATGTATAGGTACTCGTAATAAACCTTCCCAAAGATCATCAATGTAGATACAATCATGCAATTGGGATAGACCAAAAAAAACCACTCACGGTTTTTACATTCTAATTCGAAAGAATAGGTAATTTTAAGACACAAATTTCATTAATTTTGTATTTAACCCAATAGTTTTGTTCTAATACCATTATTTATTTAGCAGACATTTTATGGATGACGTAATTATTTTAAATTTGGGATGTCATTTTCTAATAAGTTACAACAATTAAAGATAAAGATAAAGACATTTATTCAGTAAGTAGGCCACACGGGCACTTTTACACGTCAAGATAAAGATTAAATGGTATCGAATGATAAAAAGTGATTTTAATCGTGTATTAAAACATTATATTTCATGCGGTTTGCGTCTGACCCGTAAGATACACCTAGGAGGGATTCAAACCGAAAACGAAAGTCAAACAAAGGTTTAATATATTTTTGTCGAAATATCCGAAATAGATAAATGTTTCAAAAACTTAATAATGCCGATCGACTTTAAAACCCTATTGCTCGAAATGGTTTTCAAATCAGAGCAATTGCTTGCTTTTTACAATTGTAAAAATATGAACAATCGCAATTCCCAAAAATCAAATCCCAAGTTTGATTAATAATAATACATACATACACATACATACCTTCACACCTGTAATCCCAGAGTGGGGTAGGCAGAGCTACAGAATTACAACTTTAAAAAGTTGTTGATAATTCAGTAACCACAATTTGCACAAATAGGCTAAGATATTTCAGCATATTAGTGACAGGTTGCAAGCCCATCGCCTAACAGTACTACAAGCCTATATTCCCTTAGTCGCCTCTTACGACATCCACAGGAAGACATGGAGTGGCACTATTCTAACCCGGCAACCACACGGGGGGATTAATAATAATAATAATAATAAAGAAGAAGAAGAAGAAGAAAGAACGTATGGAAGAGCAAGGAGCTACACGGACGCTTCTACCGGGCCCTAACAAGACCCGATGTAGACTTTTTAGCGTCCGTGAACTGGCTACGGTTTGGTGACCTCTTAGGGGAAACCGAAGGTTTTGCCTGTGCAATTGCTGACGAGGTCATAATGACGAACAATTACCGGAAATATATTCTGAGGGATGGCACGGTTGACATTTGTCGAGCGTGCCGTTGTCCCGACGAATCCCTCAGACATATAATTTCCGGTTGTTCGCATTTGGCCAACGGCGAGTACTTGCACAGACATAACCTCGTAGCCAGGATCATTCATCAGCAGCTTGCTCTTCAATACGGTCTTGTTGAGTCTGAAGTGCCGTACTATAAGTACACACCGGCGCCAGTTCTCGAAAATGGTCGTGCTACGCTCTATTGGGATCGATCTATTATCACAGACAGGACTATTGTCGCCAATAAACCTGACATCGTGTTGACAGATCGATCTCAACGCCGGGCAGTGCTCGTCGACGTCACCATCCCGCATGATGAGAACCTCGTGAAGGCCGAGAAGGATAAGCTCAGCAAGTACCTTGACTTGGCTCACGAGGTGACCACCATGTGGGATGTTGACTCGACGATCATTGTCCCGATAGTTGTTTCGGCAAACGGTCTTATAGCGAAGAGTCTCGACCAACACCTCAAGAGACTCTCGCTAGATGGCTGGATCAAGGGCCAGATACAGAAGGCAGTACTCCTCGACACGGCACGCATTGTGAGGAGGTTCCTCTCTCTGCAGCCCTAACCACCGGTAGCTTGAGCCCTGCCCCGCTGCCGGCGGCACCCGTAGGTTAGGTTTTTTATAATGTTTATATTTTTGTATGGGTATTGTTATTTTACTTTTATATATACTTATTATAAAAAACCTAATTTGCAGAAAATTAAATAAATATCTAAATAATAATAATAATAATATAGCCTCTTTATTTCGGAATTTTACAAATATATTAGTACTACAATTAATATTAATCTTTGTCCGATTGCTCTATAGCAAAGGCCTCCTCCCTTTCTTTCCCAAGTTTGATTACGGAACAATAAAAAAACGAATGAAATAGTAACTCAGAAACAAAGAAAAAGGGACCGTTGCGGGATTCCTCTAGATGAGAGTAGCAGAGGACCAAACTTGATGATGAACTTGAAAAATATTTAATAGTTAAAGAGAACCTATAATTTTGTATGGGGAACATTCCTTGAAAAAAATTAAACACTTAAAAGAAAGGCGGGTGTTATTTTGCTGGTACTAACTGTTAATTCGTAGGTTGATCATCAAATCCTCAAACAGGACAGGTTGAACGATCATTATCATTAGATCATCATAATAATAAAGCAAGAAAGATACACGTTGTTTTTATTTTTCGGAGATTATTTATATTCGAAATGATTTGGTAAATTTAAAAAGAGACAATTTATAATACTATCATTATTGTCACTAGTCATAAACATAGGTTCCCCTCAACATCGCCACTATTAACATGTGGCACAACACCATAACATGTAGAAAATTGTATTGATTGAAACATACCTACTCGCAACTTCACTCCGACATAACATGATATAAAAAAAAAACATCCGCTACGTGTTCTAATCTTTAAGTGCCAGAACCTCCTCACAGAGTTAATTCTGAACTGAAATCGGAGCCCCTAGCACCGAACACGCTAACAAGATTTAATTCTTTCTTTCTTTCAAAACTATTGTATTGTTGTTTACCACTCAACGAAAAACATGAAGATAAGCCACCCTGAAGCCGTCCCTCATTGTTCACGTTCTTCGTACACCATGAATGAGACATAATCCTCACAATGCTCATAGAATTGCGTTATCCCGGCCCGGGGTTTTTGTAGAGGATTGTGAAGGAGCCCAGGGGTTTTTTCAGTCTATTGTTAATAGTTTGAATGTTTGAATGAACGTAGCGAATTGGTGAACGTGGCGATCTGCATCATAGCATGCATGCATCGGCATGAATTTCGGTAATACCTTGTGTAATATTTTATCTAAAGGCAGCCGCTACCTTGGGTGTCCCTCGGAATCTCTAATAATGTTTATCATATTGCAGTTTGTCATGAACTGAGGAAGACATCTTTTTAAGTTTTCCAAAAATACCTCGCTTTGGCTAGGTTAGGGTTTTATGGCTTAAGGATAAACGAAAACACTGACAAATAACGATTAGGGATAACAATATAGACCGAGCTACCTTACTATAAAGACCGTCGGTGGCCTTGTAGCTTATGGGGTCGACTCGTGATCGAAAGGTTCCGAGTTTGAACCCCTTGCTATCACCATGTATCTATGAGTTTTTGTTACTTAAGTATATGAACATTCGAACAGCTGAGTGTGTAAGAGGGTAATTTCACAAAAGATCCTAAACGGGTCGAAGTGTATCCGAAAGGGCCCATCTGTAATATAAGATAGGATAAGATAAGACCTTACATACTATGCTTTTTCTGTCAACTCAGAATATTATTATATGTACCACGACCTTTACTTTCTTGATATCCAACAATTGTAATTATTTCTCTTAGAAATTATTCATTGAGAAATGTAAAATTAATAATTCATCAACATCATCATAATTTCAGCCAAAAGAAGTCATCTCCTGGACATGGATTAGATTTCGACGACGCGCTAGCCTAGTTGGTAGTGACCCTGCCTACGAAGCTAGCGATCCCGGGTTGGATTCCCGGTATGGGCAAATATTTGTGTGAAGAGCACGAGTATTTGTTTCTGTGTCTTGGATGTTTTCTAAATATTTAAGTATTTATTTATCGCCTAGTGCCCATAGTGCACAAGCCTAGAGCTTAGTTTGAGAGGTCAATTGGCGTGAGATCGTCTCTTAATATTATTTATTATTATATTATGGCCTCCGCCAAGATTTGACACAAGGATCGATCCTACGCTGCTTGCATCCATCGGTTTTTAAGTAGGTAAATAATGTTATTTTGGAACCCTTGGCATATTAGCTTTGTTAATTTAAACATTTCTTTAATAGATTCATTATTTTGAGCATACAATATTTAATAAATTTTAATTAATTCTACCCTTTCAATTCAAACAAATCAGAGTGTAGACTGTAGATTGACAGAACGGTCAGCACTTTCAGCCGTATCAGGTAATTTGATATGTTTTGACTAGCGCTGCCCAACAAGGAGTTTTATATGATGGGAGTATCCACGGCGATACTGTGACTACTGACACGGGTAACTTGACACTGAGGCTGCGCCTACCGTTTCTGGGGGAGTACCAGGTGGGCTTGATTCTGCTCCGTGCGTTGTGGTTGGGTTTTATGAATAATAAATATAAGGAGACTATCTTATACAACTTGACCTAGTCCCAAAATAAGCTCTAGGGTTTTACTATGGGTGGGTACTAAACAACGATAAACTTACTACATACATACACACACATACATAAACTCACGCCTTCATTCCCAAATTGGGGTAGGCAGAGCTAAAGAATTACCAACAACTTTTAAAACTTGTTGATAATTCTGTAACCACACTTTGCACAATTAGGCTAAGATGTTTACCAGCGTATTAGTGACAGACTCAGGGACAATACTGGCGCTCATGCCACAAATCCACCGGGAGTTCAACCCAGGATCGCGAGATTCGTAGGAAGGCTAAACTTGAAGAGTTGCATAGTTGGTATAATAAGATCAGGAATTCGAGACGAGATCATGCCGACTTTGTTTAACCTATTATATTATGCACTAGCATCCCGCCCTCGCTTCGCTCCAGCTTAAAATAGTAAAATATAGCCAATGTATATCTGGAATACTGTATTTTTCAAATAATAAAATAATTTTTAGATTAGGTTCCGTGGGTATTACAATAGATACAAACTCACAAAATTCGTACTCTTTGTATAATATTAAGTATAGCGTTGAATAAGTAAATACAAATAATATTTTTGTAGATGTTTATGTATGCACGTAGTTATTTATCTATATGAGTATGTGTGTTTATCGTTAGCTCATACCCGTTAGTACAGTCGTGGAATGAAAAGGTTTGCAATTTGAAGTTTATTTCAATGACGTTAAGGGCCAAAAGATCGACAAAGGGGTTTGGGTACAAGTGTTGTCATTTGTAAAAGTCATACAATTTCAAGGTGAGCGGCCATTCGTCAAAGAGGTAAATTATGATAGAATTATTCAAATTAAACATATTTTGTTACATATACATAATGTAATACTCTTAAGTGCATCGGAGCCGAGATATTTAAATATAGATATTTTTAGTACCAAAAACTGAATAGGTACTTAAATCTTCTCCGTTCCGATATTATTTAACGCAATGTATAATTAAGGGCCCTCTAAATAACTATGTAAAAAATATCCGTGGCTGCTGAAAAAAAAGTCAATTTTCTTCATACAAACTTACCCAATGCCCTTTTAATTAATATTTAGTTAATACGTGACGCGGTAATCCTAAAACATGTTCAAACTCACAGATCAAACTAAATCACTACAAACTTCGAGGCGATTATATTAAAATAAATTTGAAAATGTTCAATTGAAAATGTTCGCCAAATTTCTCTTGACAAAATCATACACATGAAAGTCCTCAACTTACCTGTCAATCAAAATGCACCGCGAGAGCAAGAGCATCGGTCCCGCTCGCACGGGGGGCGTGGCTCGAACCAGTATTTAATCATTATTTAATCATCAGTATTATATTATTATAATCGCGGTGTCTGCTTCGGCCGCGACGAAGGCAGCTTGTAATTTAATTACTGCTTTAGTTATTACGGAGACTGCAGTCCCGTGTAAGATAAGGATGGTTAGTGGGTCACTATAAAGTTTATATATCGACCAAAATAAACCTAAACCTAGTTTTTTTAATCTGAGTATGTTTTCGCAATAACCAACCTCAAAACGGCGATCTGGGGGTTATTATGACCTACCTATGCAGTCCATTTTACGGCGAGCGTAAAGGACAGAGCTATAGCAGTTACATAGCTCTGTCCTTTTCTCCCAGCGTAAACTGAACTGCAAAACTACGTCATAATAACCCCACTGTAGGTACCTACTTACATTGAAAAAAAAATGTCGTTTCTTACAAGATTGAGATTGTTGTACATAGGCGTCTCGGTGCCATACGAGCCTAACAACAACACATTAGACGCTTCAACTAAGATTTTAGTTAAATCGCTAAAGAACTTGCTGTTTGTACAAGCAGTTTTGTTTGATATAATATAACTAATATTAATTTTATGACAACTAACAGAAAACCTCTCTTGGTTCGCTCACACTTTTTTGAGTATATCTGATTACGAAATGATCGGATATGGCTTGACTATTTTAACAAATCATCATTTTGCAAAAATTGTATTAAAAAAAATCCGATGATGACATGAATGAAGGCCCGTAGTTACCCATTGGGTAAGGAAGACCTTGCTATAAGTATGTAGGTACAGGAGCAGCATCGTCTTATTCCTAATCTTTCCCGGCTTGTGAATTATTAATTATCTTTATCTTAATTAGTATATCTTGTGTTTGTTAATTATTTATGAAAGATAACTCTCTAATTGAATTCTTCAAGGAACCGCTGAATGGAGGGGCGGCAACAATGACGGCTTGAACATACCGATCGCACAACAATGGCTATATATTTATTCAGTTTTATTAAAATTTAATACTTTATTAAGTTGGACCATTGTTTTCAATAACAAACGAAGGTAAGTTTATTTTTTATCGTTCATGATAGAAAAACAATGATTGCGATTATTTTTAAAGCAACATAAGGTACGAGTATTGTATTATTTTCTGGTAAAACAGCGTAACATACATCTTTAAATACGCTGTAAGTAGCCGAAATGCATAATTTTAACGAATCATTCGAATACTAATAAAAAAAAAATGGTAAGTATCTTCGTTAATTTAACTTTAACGCTTGTCTATATTTAGTTAAAAAATTGTACCTATAATGTTTGTCCTACCAAAAGACTTTAAAAAGTCACTATAACCTTATTTTTCTCTCCATTAACAGCTAATATTTTCCGTGATCTCAGAGTTGGTCCCATAGTGAAAGTTGTTCATATTTGTGGGTAGACCAATAAGTTGATAAGTTGTATTACGACTTATGTATCACCCGGTTTAGGGATTTACATTGTAAATATTTGTATTTGTGTATATAAAGCGATACAGCTTGACTGTACTGCTGACGCTCCAAGTCCGGAATGCGGGATGCGCCTCGAATCCCTAAAATGCCCGGCCGAGGTTCGCATTCACTTTCTATCATAAACATGCGGACCCTTTGACTCGTTCCAGCGGTTTACATGGACGACAGGGTTGCATTATACCGGCTTAGTAGTTAAGTATCTTAAAAAATAAATATCAGGAGACCATGTCATGTCACGCCAATTGAACTAGTCCCAAACTAAGCTCTAGGCTTGTACTATGGGTGCTTACATGTTTACTACTTAAATACATAGAAAACATCCATGACTCATGGAACGAATTTTCGCACTCATGTCATCACACAAATATCTGCCAGGATTTGAACCCAGGAGCTAGTTTCGTAGGCAGGGTCACTACCAACTAGGCCAGCGCGTCTTGTTGTTTAACTATCCAAATAGCCTATTCAGAACATGTCTGTAAGGGACCTTATAGTTTTTCGAGTTGGTAATCGGTAAATAGATAGATAGATTAAACGTTTATTTGCTTACTAGAAATAACATCAGGCAGTGATCGCGATTTTATACGAAACATGTCATTTCATACGTTATTTAGTAACTGAGTAATAAATAATTCAAGATTAAAATGCCTTTTTAGGATTCGTCATGTCTGTCTGTTCTTCCGTATGTCACAGCCACTTTTTTCCGGAACTATAAGAACTATGCTGTTGAAACTTGGTAAGTAGAGGTATTCTGTGAAAATAGAAAAAAAAACAAAAATTTTTTGGGGGTTCCTCCTACATAGAACTGAAACTCAAAAAAAAAAAATCCATGGATAGATCTTCAAAAATGATATTGAGGTTTTTAAACTCATTTTTTCTAAACAAAATTGTTTGCGCGAGAGACACTTCCAAAATGGTAAAATGTGCGTCCCCCCCTGTAACTTCTAAAATAAGAGAATGAAAAATCTAAAAAAAAAATATGATGTACATTACCATGCAAACTTCCACAGAAAATTGGCTTGAACGAGATCTAGCGAGTAGTTTTTTTTTAATACGTCATAAATCCACTTTTGTTACTTGCTGATACGGAACCCTTCATGGGCGAGTCCGACTCTCACATTACATTGAAAATTGTTCAACATGTGTGTGCGTAGGTATTGGGTGCATGTAACACTTCCTTTATTCCGCAGAATCACAAATATTCACATCGCCGAGTCTCCGCTTGAAAGCAATTTCACTTAGAATAGTTTCAATGAGTTTTCAACATTAACAACGTCAGCTTTTATACGCAAATATAGTCATTTTGGGATTGTAGTAATAATACATCACCGATTCCCCGGAAGTTTCTCGTGGATTTGTATTGTCTTTGGCGAGGTTGAACAGCTCCGCTGCACTTGTGATTCCAGTCCATTCTCGAATGAACATTCGAGAATGGATTGAGTAAAACTAAAATATTAAATTTGTGCTGAAGCTAACTTATAAAATAAAGCCCTCCAATGCACCCACTTGCGGCATCGTGCCGAGGACACTCTCAGTGTTACCCCGCTACACTGCGATGCTCACTCTTCGGACAGATAAAGAGAGGCTTGTAGGTATGCTACATGTGTCAGTTAATTTGTCATTTTGACAGTTGGTAAGGTTTTAATCATCTAAGGCCCTAGCCCAGATGCAAACGCCACCAACGTTTTTGTTTTGTATCACTCAAAATGTATGGGAGGACATTCTCGTGCGTTGCGATAAACCACGTGGTCAACTGTCATCCCATACATTTAAGTAAGAGATAGAAAAGAAAAACGTCAGTAAGTAGTCTTTGCATCTTGGCTACGGCTCCAGCTAGTTTATAAGTAATATAAGACGTCATTATAAGGTATTGTAATTAAGATAAAGATAAAGACATTTATTCAGTAAGTAGGCCGCAGGGGCACTTTTACTCGTCAAGAATCTACCAGCGCTTCGCAAGAGGAGACCACTGCTGAGAAGAAACGCCGCAAGAAACTCGCCGAAGAAGCGGTCAGTCATTTTTTGAAATATATTTAATATTACAATAGTACTACTTAGTGTAGCATTATATAAATCTATAAATATAAAATTAAAAAATATATCAAATAACCTGCGTAGTTTCCGCAAGAAAACACACCAAAATCTTACTAGAGAGACCACATAAGATTGATATGTTTTCCTACATCAACGGTGTCCCCTAGACAAGATAAAGCTTTTGAATTTGAATAAAAATATTATTGATTAAGTTTCGGGTTTAGGCCAAGCATTTTTGTCCTCGATCCTATAACACGCTTTAGACATTAACGACTTTTTAAATTAATTTTTAACAGCTGGAAAGGGTAAAATAGGAAGGATAGTGTAATAGGAGGAAGTATTCCGGATGGAAAACAAACTAAAATAAATCAAAACTTCAACTAAGCTCCTAGTAATTGAAATCTGGAAACAAAACGTTTAATTTAAACGATTAAACGAGCAACAAGGCTCAGCCGCTAAGCGGTTTAATTATGGTCTAAATAACTCGCGGCCCCGGGTGCTCAGTAACCGCACAGCCACAGATTATTATACTATTTTTTCTCTCCTATTTATCTGCAATCAGCCAGACGAATAGAGGTTTGTCTCAAAAGCATACTATTTTTTTTATGTTTCTTCATTATTTACTGAGAAACTAAATTAATACATTTTCGCTAATTAATGGTTAAAGAGCTTAAACGCTATGTGGTGTTTTCTACGGCACTAAAAAAATAAAACGTGGTCAGTAACAAAATGACGACATTCTGATTTCCGTCCACTAGTCCGACGCGGGCGGGTGCAAGTGCGTATTTTTTTCTCGCAGTAAGTAATAATAATAAAAAATTGCATGATTTTATCCAATTAACTTTTTATAATACAGGTAAGCTGCGGACGGACGGATGGACATAGCGAAACTATAAGGGCTCCTAGTTCGACTACGGAAAATGCCTTCTTGCACCACCAGACCTCATACCTACATGCCAAATTTGGAATGTCCAGAAAAAAGAAGGGTTCTCATAGGGTTTTTGTATAAAAAAACATAGTCGTACGAGTGTTTCTATATAAATAGATGGGTCCGCAGTTGGTGTGGACCCCGTTTAAATATAACCCGACGCGATAAACGAAGATAGATTCAGATGTTAATTAATTATTAAGAGATCTTGACGAGACCGACGGAGTTTCATGACAAGCATTATTCACTAAATTGATATCAATTTAACCGCGCTCGGATTGGCGGTTGTCCAAAATGTTTAACCTGTCCTGGAACTCGAATGAGTTGATATGTTGACAAGTTAATATTGTAGTTACAAATCTAACATATAAGATGTTTTAGGATATTCAGAAAATGAAGCAAATATAGCAAAAGCGTGTAAGTAATTTTTAACCGACTTCTTATTTCATACAATATATGATCAGATCATTCAAAAACCATTTCGATGATTTATCTTACCGATCCAAATTAAATTGTCATGTCAATATTTTATTAAGATCATGCTCCTTAACAGTTTGTTTTAACTTATACAAATAACGAATGAAGGTAAGATGGCTTTTACGCTGTTCCTTCATTAGATCTTCAATGAGTTTCGTGAAATGATCCGTTGACACAATTTTAATTAAAAAGAGGGGTGTTTTTTGGTAAGTAAGCTAATATTCTCTGGGGCTTCTACTAATCCTTTACTAATTATAATTTCAAAGTTATTTGAATTTGATCTTGTTTCGCTAAAATCTTTGTTTATTTCAACCATCTACCATACAATGCCATGATAATAAAAGCCTATATTACAAGCAGTACAAACTAAAATTAAAAAAAAACATAACCTGCATCAGAGTTTCTGTCTCATCTCAACCAAAACGTTCGACAACTGCCTGCTAAAACGTAAACGTTAAAACTCCAAAATTCATCCTATTCTAATTTAAATCATATCGTGTTAAGTTAAGGCTGAAAGTGCAACAGAGTTTGATTTGGAGTAGCGTTGTTCTTGTGATGCAAACTAAATGTTAGCGGATTGGCATCCGCGCTGTGCCTAATGTCGGGGGCTGTCGTCGCGAGATAAGGGCAGACGTGCACTATTCTTACAATTAGGGTTGTCACTTGCATTTGCATATTTTATTTTCTTTAATTTCAACTAGTTACCCTCGCTTAGCTTTGTAACAAAAACCGTAATAACCTTCCGTGAAAAAATATTTAAGTGACGGTAAAAACCGCACCAAAAGAAAATTGCGTCTTTAAAAGGAGAAAATAAACAGGCAGATAGACGCGGAAAGCGACTCTGTTTTATACTATGTAAGGGTATAAACCAAAATAAATGTCCAGTTAAAGAAGAGTTAGCTACCGTAACGAAACTGTCGATTAACGTCAAACACATACATTTTTGTAACGAAATTGTAAGTTAGACTTTATTTAAGTGACATTTAAATAGCGTCTTTATGTACATTTATTTTGGTTTTTACCCGTAAAGAAGACAAAGATAAAGATGCTTTCGGAGCACAATATTCTAGGCTGTACGGCTAGCAAGAGTGCTATTTTGTCGCTTGTAGCTCGGCTTATATATTTCCTTAGAGGATAGGTAGCGAGGGATTAACAACCGTAGGTATATGTGCTAGTTTCCCATCTAGTAGTTCAAGACTAGTCCCTTGCAATCAGGGACTAAGTTCGAACCCCAGCTGATGACATACATACTCGTACTCTCGTACATGAAAACTTTGTCGGGTGCTGTGGTAACCAATGGTTTTTCTACTTTGGGAAATAAAATATTTCAGCTTCCAAGTAACTGCGTTTGTACGAGAAGTAACTGCACATAACGCCCAAAAACTGTACAAAATAAATAAGCAGCCATAAAGGTTTATATTTACAAAACATCGTGATGTATGGCTCTGGCATTAATTCAGCAGGAAAAGTTCTTAACGGCGATGAGAAGCAAGGTTCTTAGATCCATAAAAAGTAGGTAAGATTCCGTCGTTACACTGTTTTGCAATTTAGGCAGTCTTCAAAATAATGTAATGTTTTCAGGTCATTGGATTTTTCCCAATGCTAGTATAAAAAAATGGTGGTGTAATCCAATAATTTTCGTGTTTATACTCTCGCTTTTTGATTAGTTAAATAGGTAGTTATGACGTAGGTCCGTTGGTATTCGTCATATCGTTGATTTTTTTTGTCACAAGTGACAACCCTCGCTTAAATAGCGTTCGCGCCGCACGCGCCTTATAATGTAAACAGTTTCTTTGTGCATCGGACTTTATTCGATTCAAATAAACGGATTATTTCCCAATGAATTTAAACGAGTTACACATTTTATCTTAGGTTAGATATAAAAGAAACGATGTCGTGGTTGTTCTTGGTTTTATACGTATTGTGACACAGCTAAGTGGGTACGGGTTGGCAAGCGTGGCCTACCAGAGCAGGGGTCTAGTAAGGCTGGTGAATCATAGAAGTCGTCTTTGTTGTGATTACTCGAAGATAAAAGTTTATTAAGCGTAATCTTAAAAGGAGATCTTGGCATGGGTTTCTTTCTAATATATCTTCGAATAATAATAAGTTTCTGACAAAAATATCATTTTTGGGACAAGCTTTTGTTGCCGACCGTACTTGTTTGCATAATCATTATCGGCTTATCAAGACCAAACAAAAAAATCCAAACACGGTGCGTCTACTTTAAGAATAGCGGAGATTCTGTCGCTACCTTTTGACCATCATCAGATCAGCTCCACGTCATAATAGTATTGCATTATCATCCCATTTACAAATGAGAATGACTTAAGAATAATTTCTCGGATAACCCAGTCTAGTCAGTGAATGTGTATATGGAACTTGACTTATAAATAAGATTGACTATGACATTTTTAATGTACTCTGTATTTGTTTTGACTTTAACTATTATCATTTAATTCTATTTCTGACGACCTCAATGTAACTGTATATAATTTTTTTTATTTTTTTATATCATAGGAAGGCAAACGAGCACACAGGCCACCTGATGGTAAGTGGAAACTGTGACCCATAGACATTCGCATTCACAAGACCGCAATCCTAAGACTGCAAATGCGTTGCCAACCCTGAGGCCGAAGATGGAATGCCTCTATGCTAGTCATTTCACCGGCTGTCTTATCCCCAAACCGGAACACAACAATGCGAACACTGCTGCTTGGCGGCATGCCATGCATGCATGGTTTGACATGCCATGTAATTTATACTGTGTTATATTGAGAAAAAATCTGTATCTAAATCTGAATCTGAATGCAAATTTTCAGCTATATCGGAAACCGAGAAGATTGTCAAATTTAACTTGCAAGATTTGACCCTTACAAACATACATTGCAACTTAATTAAAAGCTAGTAAAAAGGTACCTACTCATGCAAGAAGAATACCTATATAAATACATACAAAGCAAATGCAAAATGTGGTTACAGAATTATCAATTTTTTTTTAGAGTGGTTGGTAATTCTGTAGCTCTGCCTACCCCACTCTGGGAATGAAGGCGTGAGTTTATGTATGTATGTATGTACAAAGCAAATATTTACCTTAAACATACGAGAAACATAGATAAAGATAACTGAGATTGCTATCTCCAGCTGCAGTATGCCCATCCGATCCAAGAATCGATTATAACATAATATGCGCATGGAGCAAGTTGCATTAGTGTCAATGTTTAATAAATGCATTAAAGTGCATAGAAACTGCTTATAAATGGTAAGTTTATATCTTTTTCATATGACGATGAGGGCGCGCCTATACTAGTATAAAAAAACATAGTTTTCTTAAAGTTACTTGTTAACAGCTGGTTAATTGTTTAAGTACTTGAAAATTTAACTTCATGCAGAAGATAGCTAAAGACAGGCGAACGGGAGCCTGCCGATTGGCAAATATTTGCCAAATGTATGGTTTCCCGACTTTTTCATTTGACAAACCAATGTTATACTTACAAAATTTTCAGAATTAATTTTAGTACCATCGTGTAAAACCCTAAAGGTTAGGTTAGGTTAGTTTTTATAAAATCCTAAAATATTTACGGTTACAGAAAACAAAGCGGGTTGGCTAATGAAACCGTTGGGAAACGATACATTTTGCAAACATATTTAGAAAAAACAAACGTAACCCACGGGCGAACAGTCAGACGGTCTACCTGTTGAATGGTGAACTGTCACCACCGCTTATGGGGCATAGATTTCTTGTCATGTACATAATAAACTCACGCCTTCACTCCTAAAGTGGGGTAGGCAGGGCTAAAGAATTACCAGCAACTTTTAAAACTTGTTGATAATTCTGTATCCACACTTTGCACAATTAGGCTAAGATGTTTACCAGCGTTTTAGTGACAGGTTGCAAGCCCATCGCCTAACAGTACGTTCTTGTCATGTCTTTTTCAAAAATCTCCATAATATATCACAATGAAAAAATCTTAGAAAGCTCGTTAATTTATAATGAACGTCATGCCATGCTTTTGACGTGGGAATAAAGAACAGTACGGTCTTTCGTCAACAACTTCAATTTCTGGTACGACCCCCCCTTAACCTGAAGATAAGATACACGGAAGAACAGAAGACCAAATGTCTTATCTGTCATAAGAAAAAACATAGCTTAGCTACTCTACGGTTAAGAACTCCTTTTGGATAAGTGACTGAAATGAAGCCTAATTCAAAACGTCAAGAAGGGCCTTCAAATCGTTAAAAATGTTAAAATTCAGCTGAGTTTATTACATTACATTAGTATTGCTATCTTATCGAAATATTTCAAGTTGCAACGTGTTAGACTACTAATTAACTGAGTCATAAATATATTAACATAAACAAGGTCATAATGGTCTCCACAATGCCTCACAGTAAATAATCGACGAGCTTGAAATCGTACGTGTTAACATTAATACCTGCCAAATAAAATGCAGAAACAACTACCCACCCACTTGGATAGCGCGAGAAATATAAATACAATGAAATCACAATAATACTTACCATGCGAAAGTTTATAAATATGTTCGGTTTTTTGTGTATTAAGACGGTACCTACAGTTTAAAAATTCCAGAAAAAAATACCGCAATGCATAATTCTTACATACATTACATCACGCCTGTTTCCCAGAGGGGTAGGCAGAGACCACTTATTTCCACTTGCTACGATCTTGACAAATTTATTTCGCTTCTTCCACATTCTTCACACACACACACCTTCACGCCTTCATTCCAAGAGTGGGGTAGGCAGAGCTACAGTTACCAACAACTCTACAAACTTGTTGATAACTCTGTAACCACAATTTGCACAATTAGGCTAAGATGTTTAAGAGTGTATATTAGTGACAGGAAAAAAGCCCATCGCCTAACAGTACTACAAACCTTTATTCCGTTGATGATGATAAGACGGGAAGACATGGAGTGGCACAATTCTAAGCCGGCAAAGACACGGCACAACACACATTCTTCAATCTGGACGTACACACAGATAAACGGACATACAGATACTCAGATGTACATATACATACGTGAAACCTGAACGGAACAATTGCTGGGCGCCGATTTTTGAGTTTCGAACGCCCGAAAGTTAAACTCGGAAGTGGCAAAATCTGTGAAACCGTTTTTGGAAATACGAACGGTAGAATTGAAAACGAGTGGTGTGGATTTCTATCGCTAGTAAATTCAAAAATAGGGCTATTTGTGTTCTACAAAAGCTATCTATAGTAGAAATCTGTCAAAATGTATACAGAATAACGTCAGTAGTTACGTGAAACCTATACATAGTTATTCCTCGAATTCCGCTTTCGCTAGCGTTGGCAGAATTCAATAAGTCAAGCAAGACCCACGGACGATCTTTACCTCGATTATAATTTTCTACGATAGCTTTAGCTCGTGACTCCGTACGTGCAGAGTCATTCATCGCTATTCCCTCAGGAATTGCTCTATTTTCCGGGATAAAAAGTGTCCGTCTAGCAATTCCGTCTCCCATCGATCTGATAAGGTGTTGAACCGTGAAATGGAACAAACAGACTTTAATCAAATCAAATATCTAATATCATTTATTGCATGACTATAGGTACAGTCGAAAACATTAATGTCTACACGGCCATCGCGTCAAATAATGCATAGACCTTATTGTTAGTAGCATGGGGGCGGGTTCACTAATGTTTGGTCAAAAATCTTTTCCCAAAGTTACACTTCCCAAATTATTTTACTTAAATTTTCATTTCCCAAAAAATTATAAGGCAAAATAACTTATAGCAAATTATCAGTTAGCGAATTTTAGTTTGGCAAATTATTGTTTAATAAATAATTACTTGGTCATGTTTCATTTTAACAAATTTCATGTAGTCAAATGTATTGTTTCGCATAACATACTTTTTCCAAAATATTGTTGGCATACGATTTATTAAGTATATCTTGTTGTTCATTGAATAAAATGTAGGGTATGATTATTTTTCCTTACGTGGGTAGTTTTCTTACTGCGTGTCTGACACGCCGATATTCACTATTCATTCGTTTGTGAATGGCATTCCCTTTATGCATTAAGTAGCTTGTTGTTGATATTATATTACATATGTACCTTGGAAAAATAATTTACCCTATCAATTCAAAGCTAACTTAACCTACTTTTGGTACTGTTCTGGTAGCAGTTCGTTTCTGTGGGGGTCGCAGTTCTAACCTAACCTAACCTACTTTTCTGGTAGCAGTTCGTTTCTGTGGAGGTCACAGTTCTAACCTAACCTACTTTAATTTTTTTAACTTGTCAATGATTAATGAGGTACACTTTTGTGCGAAGTAATAATTTGAACAAACCATTTTTTGGATTATAATATTTGCCAAAGGAAATCATTTGCTTAATAAAAGTTTGTCTTAATAAAAATTGACAGAGTAAAATGATGCCAAATGATAATTTGACTAAATAAAAAAAATGCGAAATGTAAATGTGCTAAAGATTCGTTTGGGAAATGAAACTACTGCGAAAAGTTTTTTGGGAAGTGAAATTTGGCGAAAAATATTTTTCCCAAACGGCAGTATACCATGGGGGCGTTTAGATACTTTTGGCGTTTTGGGAACGTGTATATAATGTGTCCTACTAAAGTCTGATATAATTATGGCGTACAATATTATTTGTATGACTTAACCTAATGTTCTACATTACACTTTATCTAAAGTCTAATTCTATGGAACTTGCTAACTATGTAAACAAACCGCCATATTGAAATTGTGTCTGAATGATGAATTTACTAGTGATGGGCAATACTCCTTTACTTATGTCAAACCATATCGAATAATAAAAAACCGAAAGTAAAAAACAATGAGTTGCTTATTTCTAATTTGTTTAATCACGATCTGAAGAAAAATCGGTACTTGAAGATGATATGGGCATTTTTTTTCAAAGTTGTACCAACAGATTTGTGATGATTTTTTTTCGAACTTATTAATTGTTGAACTCTAAGGGTGTTGAAGCATTTTTAGTAGTCTTAGGTATCTTAATTTAGCAATGGTTTTGTAAAACATACGGAAATTAAATTTATACAGCGATTTCAAAGTGGCTCGGGCTCATATTTGTTTCCCTTCCGTTACCATATACATTTATTGATATAACTTGAAAGAAAGTAAAACGGGGATAAACAAATGCTTTACTTACTTGAAAATATAGTAAGTTATGAAAATAAGTTTTATTTTTAAAACATTATGAACTAATTTGAAAGAAATTACGATTATTGTAACTATTTCGTTACCAGACGACCAAAACAACTTACAATTTTCTTTACCAGTTGGACGTTATGAGGTTTACCCGACAAATTTATTTATACGTGGATACTTTAGTAAAAAGTTTATCCATATAATACACACATTGCAATGTTTATCAATTGGGGATTTAATAATAAAATAAAATGTTAATTATTTTCAAAGGACGGTAACGAAAATAATGGTAACGAAATCATAAGGCTGCAGTTATACCAAGATCACAAATCCACAAAAGCTTTATTAACCCGACTGACCAAAGCAAAATGAGGGTTATGGTTATCGCATATTTATAGTGGTTACATTTTAGACTTTCCTGACCAGTACTGGTTATTGAGAGACAAATTATGAGCAACTGCAATGGTATTAGGTAGGTACCTATTCTTTGGTGGATGCTTCATTTTTCGGGATAGTTTGATAGTTTGGTAGTTGCAATTTTTCTTGCCTTTATATTTTTTTTTATTCTCGCCACGTCCTTTTTTCTTTGGATTTCATATTTAATAGGGTTATTTTTAATCCTTTCCCGATACCGTTTTTGTTTTTCGGCAGCTGTGAGAGGAGCCATTTCTATAACAAATGTAGGTAGTTTAGTCGTATTATTTAAATATCTAATTGAGATATCTGCGGTTAATGTTATTGCAACTACGCAGCAGATTAAAAATAACACGTTGTATTATTCTAAAGACAATTTTGCAAACCGTATAAGATGATTTACTTTTGTGGTACCTACAAATAAATTTACCTATGTAAATACTATAATTTATTCAAATGTGATCTCAGTGTAAACATAACTTTATGTTTCCATTCCGTTACTTTTTAGATTCCCCTTATACATGACTGCCGACATGGCAACGAAAGGGGAAGTAACGGAAGTAATGTTTTGCACTTTGAAATACAAATTAAATATGCATTCGATCTTGATTGTAAAGATATTTTAGTGAAATTGAGTTTAGATATAAACAATTATTTAGGTAAATGTATCACAACAACATAAAGATAAAGATTTTACCTTCAAATCTTGGTAACGGAGTGGTGGAACCCATTTTGAACCACGTAAAGCACGACACTTCAACACACAATTTTTTCGTTTACAGACCGTTTGAAGACAAATATTGTGCTGCTACGTGAAAACTAAAGTTTCTAGATGAAAATAAAGATATATTTTGGTAATAAAAATGATACCTTAAGCCTAATATACGGTAACGGAAAGGGGGAATTCCCCTTATGTCGAATGTGGTGGACACGATTTAAACTAGTTTTTTGTTAAATATTAACTCTAAAGGAGACAAATTAAGGGCGTTTTTAGTAAATTCACATATTAGACTCCCGAAAACAAGTGTTCTCATGTACGACAAAAGTTTCCAAACTTGTTTATTTGAAGTTCGAAAATGTAACACCAGGCCTGGACGCGGAAAAAATTGGGGGTCTTAGGGAACAAAAATAACAAAAAAACTGTAAATTTAACGTTATTGAATACTTCTAGTAGCATAATTTTAAACGTAAGAGTATTGTTTATCTGGTAATTTAGCTACAAGTCAAAGTTTTTAACATAATCATGTAAAAAATATTAAATGAAGTTGTCGGACACGTGAAAAACGCTAGGTACACTAGAAAAAAAAAATGCCCATATATCACCAGTATTTATTACAAAAGGTGCCGTTATATCATCTGTGAGTGTGATCAGCGTGAGTTAGGTAATGTGTAGGGGCCTTAATATATCGCCAACTTCAGCCACAACACTACCCATCATAGACAATTGTAGAATTAAAAAGAAACAAAAACGTCATCCCATCAGGTCCTAATAACTTAACTTATGAAACCATTTAAACTTTTAATGAAATATCCAAGATAGAGTTATATATTTGGTGATTTTGTATTTTACAGTAACGACCGTTTCAATAGTTTATGGTTTCAATGGTGTTTGATGAGGCGGTGTGAAAATTCAAGGAGAAATAGTGACAAAACAAAGTTAAGTCTTTTGTTTACATAGTTAGCAAGTTCCATAGAAATACACTATAGTAAGAATTGTCATTTATTATTTAACAATATTAATCCAAAAAAAAAACAGTAGAGTAAAACATACAATCATACATACATTAAATCACGCCTGTTTCCCAGAGGGGTAGGCAGAGACCACTTCTTTCCACTTGCAACGATCTAAAACACTTTTCTCAATTACCACATATTAATAGCTTTTTTTAAAGTATCATTGTCAAAACTCTTAAAAGTGTCGGTAAAATTATTAAATATCTAAATTAAGCATTTATAATAATTATAGTACGATTAAATCGATTAAACTATGACATAGATGCGCCCACGCAGTGTGAACGCGGCTTTATAGCCCGTTAAACATAAAGCTCTGTTTTAAGTGTATCGCCGGCCAACGACGGCCACTTACGGCTTAATGCACATATTTGCTAAACATTATCGTTACAAAGAGACAAATACAGTAGGCGTTTAGTTACTAGTAAAGTTGTAGATCGATGTAGATCGATTCAGCGAGAGATCATACAAGCGAGGTAGGTTAAACTACCTAATTGAAAATGTACGCCCTAAAGTTATGTTAATACACTATGAAGGAGCAATTAAAATTTAAGAGAATGACATACATGTCACAGAGCCTCTATTCCACTTGTTAAGTTTTGTTAATGTAGAAGGAACATGTCCCAAAGCAGAATATAATCTTGGTAAAATAATGTGGTATTTTTTTAGATAGAAATATTAAATCATGAAGAAATATATAATATGAAATCACCATAGAAATGTTACATCTCAAGACTGCAATCTAATGATAGGACTTATTGTTAGATGGAATGTCTCTCTTCTAGTAATTTCACTGGTTACCTTACCCCCGTACCTGAACAACAATGTAAACGTTGCCTACTTGGCCTAGACAAGTTTTTTTGTAAATACATGTCATTAACAGGCGACGTAAGCGCCCTTATGACAGCTTCTCAATCCAATAGCACCATTTTGTATGATTTTGGCTTTCGTTATTAGTCCATTATCTCTTTATTTTAGCTGATCTTTTATCTAACTGGTTTAGTTCATCTCGCTTCGTTATCGTAATAGAAACATTTTCTTTGATATATTGTCTAGCCCCACAGGATTTATCGTAGTAGCCTACTGGCGCCAGCTCCGCTGTGGAATAACGGTGTATTGTTAAGCGAATCTCGAACAGTAGGCGACGCGTATAAGCTTACGCGATTATACCGACGACTCGAGTGGACCGGAGCTCGGACCACCGGCCGCCGGGGTATTTTAATAAATATATTGCTAATCTATATATTTTTAAATATATAAAAGGAGAAACTGACTGACTGACTGATATATCAACGCACAGCCTAAACGGCTAAACGTAGGCACTTGAAATTTGGAAGGGACGTAGCTTAGGTACCGTAGAGGTGCACTAAGAAAGGATTTTGATAAATTCTACCCCCAAGGGGATAAAATAGGGGATGAAAGTTATTATTATTATTATTATTATTATTATTTTATTTTAGACAGGCAGTTGGCACTGATATGTCTAAATCCTTGATTACTGCACGAATTGTCACACTGATTTAGAATGTTTGTCAAACTTATTTTTGAACTGGTTAACACTTTTAGAGTTCACAACATTAGAGGGTAATTTGTTCCACATTTTTATTATTCTATTCCCTAAAAAGTTTTTGCCGATATTTGTGTTGTGTTTTTTTGTTGCAAGTTTAAAGTTATGTCCTCTGGTGCGTGTGTTGGTGTTACGAACAAACAGGTCGCTAAGATCCGGACAGTCGTAAAAGCCGTTTAAAATTTTAAAAGTTTCGATCATGTCTCCGCGCTCTCGTCTTTTTTGAAGTGATGTCAAGTCCAGTCTCTTTAACCTTTCCTCATATGGCAATGATTTTAGGTTTGCGGGAATTTTGGTGAATCTACGTTGAACTCGTTCTATCATGTCTATGTCCTTCTTAAAGTATGGGCTCCAGATTTGAAATTTTATTTGTATGAAACTTTGCCAATTTTAAACCGATCGGGCTGAGACTTTGCATGCATATAGCTACTATGATATAGGCATCCTTTAAGAAAGGATTTTGATAAATTCCACCCCTAAGCGGATAAAAAGGGAATGAAAGTTTGTATAAATCTTCTTAGGTTTTCGACTGATTGAACTGAAATTAAAGATTGGAGCTACTATGGTGAAGACGTCGGCTTAAATAGGATTTTGATAAATTCCACCCCTAAGGGGATAAAAAGGGGATGAAAGTTTGTATAAATCTTCTTAGATTTTCGACTGATTGAACTGAAATTAAAGATTGGAGCTACTATGGTGAAGACGTCCGCTTAGATAGGATTTTGATAAATTCTACCCCTAAGGGGATAAAATAGAGGATGAAAGTTTGTATGAAATCTATCTAAATATATAAAAGGAGAAACTGACTGACTGACTGACTGACATATCAACGCACAGCCCGCTTAAATAGGATTTTGATAAATTCAACCCCCATGGGGATAAAATAAGGGATGATGGAGGATGTAAATGTATTAATTTGAACCTATCAGTACCTAATGGAACGAAAAGGAAGAGAGGAGTGAATGTTGAAGGATGGTCAGGGGTCAAAAAAGAACACGTTCTAGGTAGGGTTTATACTGTTCATCCAAACAATACAGAATGCTACCACCTTCTTATGCTTCTACATGAGATCAGAGGCCCAATTTCATTTGAAGCGTTGAAAGCTGTAGATGGTCACTTACATCCCACTTTCCAATCCGCGTGCAAGGCTCTAGGTCTACTCGAAGATGATCGTCATTTGGAGTCAGCTCTTGAAGAGGCAGCACTTTGTCAAACACCGCATATCATTCGAGAGCTTTTTGCTATAATTTTATTGTTCTGCCAGGTTTCCGACCCCTTATGTCTTTGGGAAAAATACAAAGAATACCTTTCTGAGGACTTTAAAAAACAACTGGAAAGGCAAGGTGACGTGGATGTAGAGCACTCATCGGACCTGATATTTAACAAATGCCTGTCGGTATTAGAGGATGCCGTATTATCATTAAGCGGCCGTCCTCTTAAAGAGTATGGATTACCTCAGCCAATTCCATCAATACAATTTGGAAATAGAGAGTACATGAAGGAGACCAGTTACGATACAGTGGCCTTAGAAGACGTAGTAAGACAAAATGAAGCATCCTTGAATGACGAGCAACAGGAAGTTTACAGTAAAATTATCACGAGTGTAGACGCAAATGACGGTCGAATATTCTTCTTAGACGCACCAGGTGGAACTGATAAAACCTTCCTTATTAATTTACTTTGGCGAAATTAAGAAGTACTCACGGCATTGCTCTGGCTGTGGCGTCGTCCGGCATAGCTGCTACATTACTCGAAGGTGATCGAACTGCTCATGCTACTTTTAAGTTACCACTCAATTTAATCACTGCCGAGACTCCCATTTGCAACATCTCCAAACAAAGTAATTTTGCTGAAGTAAGAGTACAAAAATAATCGTGTGGGACGAAATAAAGGTGGTATTGAAGTCTTAAACTATATAGATCACTAAGAGATATAAGGGGTGATACAAAATTAATGGGTGGAGTAACAGTTTTGCTGGCTGGAGACTTTCGGCAGACTCTACCAGTGGTGCCAAAAGGAACCCGAGCTGACGAAATAAAGTCGTGCATTAACTAATTTGTGGCCCCAGGTTAATATTCTTAAGCTCTCTAAAAATATGAGAGCACATTTGGGCGGGGATGAGTCTGCTGGTAAATTTTCAGATCTCCTTCTTAACATCGGTAATGGTGATTTTCCATCGTTTGATGGAATGATAACCATCCCGGAAGAATTGTAAGTGTGTGTTGGAGTTATTGTGTGTACGATTCAAGAATTACTGTCTAAAGTTTATCCAGACATTATTCATATACATGACAAGCCTATTGAATAGTTATGTGAGCGTAACATTCTTACTCCAAAGAACGATCAAGCAGCAGCTATCAACGATATACTGCTCATCTCGTTTGAGGGCGAAGAAAAGGTCTATACTTCGATTGATACTGTGGTTAATACAGATGACGCTACTAATTACCCTGTAGAATTTTTTAATTCATTGAAACCGCCATGTTTGCCTTATCATAAGCTTATTCTGCGTGTGGGCACTCCAATTATGTTGTTGAGAAATTTAAAACCACCAAAACTTTGTAACGGTACGAGACTGCAAGTGAAAGCGTTACATCGCAATATAGTGGAAGCCACTATATTAACTGGGTGAATTTAAACGACTACAGTTTCCCCTAAAAGTCTGCTTTGCCATGACAATAAACAAGTCTCAGGGGCAAACTCTCAAATTTGCGGGTATTAACTTGAGAGTCTTATCCCCAAACAATGCGAACACTGCTGCTTGGCAGTATACTTACTTAAATATTTTGTTTGAGCTAGAATAGGTGAAGGGTCCACGGATAGAACATGTCTAGTCACATTAGTAACTTTTTGAGATATCGCGATTTGAAAGATAGGAACCATGTCATTTTGTACGTA
The DNA here is from genome assembly GCA_927399475.2 of Acleris emargana. Lineage (NCBI taxonomy): Eukaryota > Metazoa > Arthropoda > Insecta > Lepidoptera > Tortricidae > Acleris > Acleris emargana. Next base: position 7,924,892 of record OV656858.1, read on the forward strand.
ATTTAAGTGTAGAGGTTTTTTTAAGAGTGAAAAAATACAAGACACTTGACTCGAACAAAATTAGCGATTTAAAGCTTAATATTTCATAAATAGAACCATTAATCGAAAAATTGTTTTCACAAAGCTATCCAACCTATCTAAGAAAGACCTATCCAATGACTGCACCCCACACCATAGGGCAGACGAAAAAAAAATACATCCCTACGTTACGTGTAATAAAGGCACACTAAAAAAAAATAAGATTTTATTTTATTACTTTGTTGGCGTGACTAATATGTATATCATGGCAAATTACAGATTTCTAGTACTAAGAGACTGAGCTAGGCTGCGGATGAACGGACGGACTGACATGGGGAAACTATAAAGGTTCTTAGTTTGACCACGGAACCCTAAAAAAGGGCCTGATCAACTCCTTATATTTTGAGTCGACAGAAAAGAAAAACTTTAGTAAGTATCTAGCATTTGCAACGTGGGTAGGCTTACAGTAACCTTACCATGAGTTACAATTACCGTACTCGCTAGCGAGTCGGATGCTCTGTCCCTCATAGACCTCGTAGTAATCTTATAGTGAGCGATATTTTTTTTGTAAAACATTCTCTAGAGGTTCTAAGCATTCGACTCGCTAGCGAGTACGGTAATTGTTACCAGGGAATGCAATTTAACCGGTTATTAACTATCTTTGTATGAAAGTCACCGGTTTTAACCGGTTAAAACCGGTTAAAACCGGTTATAACCGGTTATTTGCATTCCCTAATTGTTACTCATGGTAAGGGCACGGGAGACGAATCGCGGATGCGTTGCCGGCCTTTTAGAGTCTGCACGTCTCGTGAAAGCTTCCAAGTCGAAGTGGTTTTTACTATCATTGTAAATGTGACAGTGTTTTCCATACACCGCTTTGGAGTTTCATTTAAAGAGGAGGCATTAATATAGTAAAGCAGGATTATATTTTCAGGTAATTATCACCTTATTAACACAATAAATAAAGTGGTTAATGCTACACAATAATTGGGCGTTAAAGCGTATTAGAGATCCGTGCAATTAAATTGACACAGTACAATCATCAGAAGCAACGAGTCGTAAAACCACGTAAGATACACTTATAATGTCTTCTAAACGCGCCGACGTCTCATCTATCTCCTATTTAATGCTCACGCGCATAAAACTGTAATGTTTTTATAATTACGCATAATGCGAGCCGCGACATAAAATCAAAAACGTTAACATCTCGATAGAGTTGCAATTTTCCAGAAGTACTCAACATTTTCAATTTAAAAAAAGTTTTTCTCAGTGTAATTATGCATTGTTAACAACACGACATGAAAATAAGATATGTTAACATCTCAAGAGAGAAGTTATTAAACATTTCCAATAATTCTTACATACATAGAGCTCATATTCGATCGGTCGACGACAAACAATTTACTTTCTAATTATATGTCTGCTGCTTGGATATTACGGTGTAAGCGATATTATAGATCGACTTTTGCGATAGTAGCTTGATTATGTTTTGATCACTCAATTTGAATAATGATGACAGTTTTATTTAAAGACAGCGTGTTTCTTAAAAGAGGCATTTTGAAACCCACTCTGAGTTCATAACCTCGCGAAAAAATACGATAAATAAAACAACTTAGTGTATTTTAAAAACCCCAAAATGTGACATTTTGTCCCTTCTTAAAAGAGCTTTTTTATATTTAGTCTAGCAAAAAGAAGAGTTTTGATTTACTATGACATCATAAGTAGTAAAATAATTTCATTTATTAAAAAAAAAAACATAACTTGCACTTATGATGATAAAAAATATGAATGTTTCTGTTTCCCACAATTTCCCGCGCTATTCCGTACCTTGCGCCGATCGCTGCAAGCCCCGATAGGTTGAAGCTAAATTAAGTATTAAAATTCACAAGAGGTCTTCGTTAATAGAGGATGTACAATAAATTGTGGCCCGATGGTATCGGCTTAATAACTTCTTTGGTTCGGAAAAACGACACAAAAACTTGATGGTAGCTGGTTAATGTGGGCTTCGATCTGAGATAGTGAATGTTTGCGTTAATGTGTTTAGGATTTGTCAAATAAATCAGGTGATTAACATCTTTGAACTCCTTTTACGACTTAAAAAATAGAATCTCATATGGTTGAATGTTCAGTTGACATTCTAAGTAGCAAAATGTTTGGAGAGAAACACAAATATCTCATTAATAAATAATTGATGGCCTATTTTGTTCAAGCACGTATTAGATACCTAATATAAGGATAAATGATCAATTTAATCATCAATTATAAACTGGAAACGGAAACCGATCGACATTTTATACATAATTCCACAATTTATAATCAAAACTCATAAATCCTCTAAAATTATTGGGCTTAAAAAAAGATATCAACCCAAAACTGTTGACAACCTCTGACATCATTTAAAATTAATGACGGTCGTACGTTACACGGCTACCAGAGTCAGAGGTGGTCTACCCTTTACACGTTTTCGTTATTGGACAAAAAAAGATTTTTAAGTATTTCTTGCTTAAACACTATGTGTGGGTTCCACAAAGGTGAACTTTTTGTTTTGCGTGCAAAAAGGCAGTTAAATTATGCACACCTTAATGTAATTTTGCTCAACAATTGCCGAAAGATTGCGATTCTAACTAATAAGTAATAAAAACGATTTTTTTTATTTACCATCACATTAAACCTTTTAAAATATGTTGCTTCAGTGCAACTTTGTTGTTAGTTACAGATACCTACACAATAGATAAACCATTCGAAAATGGGTGGATCAACTTTTTTTTGTTGTTATTCTGTCCCGTAAGCCAGGAGACAACAGTGACAGAGTTTCTTAGAAAAAATGTTATAATATATACTTCCAGCACACTCAGGAGAAAGGCCATAAAAGAATGGGTGTGTAATTGCCAATAAAACAGTTTTTTAGTGGACTTATATCCTTTGAAATCATACTTTTAAAGAGTGACCCAGCAGACGTCACCATGGCAACGAGCTACAAAGAAAAGTTGATCCACCCAAATAATAAGCATCAAACTGAACGATTCAGTTTAAAAAAAAAGTATATTTTACTGATATGCGAAATAAATTGACTTCACTATCCCTCTATTTCAGTCTAGGCTTCAAATATTATATTATTAAACCTATATTGTTACCCCCTTACTAATAAACGTTGAGTAACGGTTATATAGCTATACAATGTTTTGTCCGTATCTGTCAAATTCAAATGTCACAATGACAGATAAGGACAAAACATTGTATAGCTATATAACCGTTACTCAACGTTTATTAGTAAGGGGGTTAGTGTTTAACCGATCCCCGCAGTTAGATGAGATGTACTGCATAGCAATGTAAAATGTATTTTATCGCATAAGTTCGTATTTTTGTTGCTTTCTGAGTTATCTTGAACTGAAGTTATTACTGAATCTAACTGAGAAAGCAAGATAAAAACAGGCTTTCCCTACAATATACAATGTCGTTTGCTGATTCAGTACTAGTCTGTAATTTAATGTCTATGTTTTGCTCTAAGTATACATGTTTGTATTTTTATAGTTATCTAGTTCCCATAATACAAAGTATAGAATAGAGCTTAAATTGTGAATAGATTTTTTTTTTTAATTTGTTTGATTTATTGAAGCAATTAAAATGCAAATACAATAATGATTTTATAAACTAGACACAACGAGACAATACCAGACAGAGTAATTTGTGTATATACTTTACTTTTTCAGGGGACAATGTCACACCAATTGACCTAGTCCCAAACTAAGCTCTAGGCTTGTACTATGGGTACTAGACTACGATATAAATACTTATATAGAGAAATATATTCATAGAAAACATCCATGACTCAGGAACAAATATTCGTGCTCATCACACAAAAATCTGCCCTTAACGGGATTTGAACCCAGGACCGCCAGCTTCGTAGGCAGGGTCACCACCAACTAGGCCAGCGCGTCGTCACTAGATGTCCCGCTAAGTTGTTCATTGACTGTGCCAGATATTTCTTTAAAACGTTCACAAGTTCCTGCACACCCCTAAAAAGGTTAAATATGCTTTTAAAATGTTTGACCGTGTGAAATATGCTTGCAATCAAAGAACGGAATGCGGGTTAAACCCCGTAATATGAAGGCGCGGTGGAAGGATATGTTCGTAATTAAGGGTTTCAATGAAAACCATTATGAGGGTTTTTTACGAAGACATCCAAAAAAGTGTTACAATCGGGGCTGGTTCTGATTTTGTTGTTTTTTTATTCAAGCTAGCAACGAATAGAATAAAGAAGAATAAATCGAAATATTTTTGGTGATTGTTAATTTTTTCTGACTCGAATTTATATCCATTTGGATGTTTAAATTGATATAAGCATAAATAAGTCGGATGACAGATAATCTGTTGGAAATCTTCAATAAATTGAATACTCGTAAAATAAATATATAACAGTCTCCAAGAAATTTGTTTGTTTCTTTTTAGGCTTCATTAAAGCCTATTTGTTACTATAATGGTGTTTAAAATAAGTAAATAATTTTAAATTTAGAATTCGAAGTCCGAACTCTTGTTTTTAAATGCAGGCATAAATGTTTTTTTTTAATACGATAAAGAAATCAATAGGTAAATAAAAAATAACACGTAATCACTCGGAAATGGAACATCACAACTTCAGTAATTTTTTTAACAACTTCTAACATTTCTAAACCGATTTTTTAAAGTCTCAAATAAATTATCCTTGGTTTTTAATCTCAATTTAAGTTTCTTAAAAAAAAAGGTATAAAATGGGTGTATCTACACAACTAAATGAGTGTCTCGTTGTTGTTTTTTGCCACAAAACCTCCCTGGACACACAAAGAGCAATCACTGCCGGTGGTTGTGGTCAAACACCATTTTGCCCCACGTGTGATGCTTACAGCTAAAATTGCATTCATTGTTTCGCGGAGCGATTGTGGCTGTCATAGAAGTAACGTTTATACTCTCCCGCTTAGCCAAATTAACTAATATCTAAGGCAACCATACACGTTACATGGCCCATAAAGTCGATTGCAAACGAGTAACAAATTACAATGTATATTGAAGAAGTGCGTTGCGATAGATAAGTCGGTGTGCGCGCCATATTACTCTTATACGTAGGAGTCAGTCCAAGGGTTACTTTTTATTTTGTAAATTTAAATTAATAATAAAATATCAAAAAATAATCAACTAATATCACGGGATATTTACACCAAATGACCTTATCCCAAACAGCTCTAAGCTTGTAACTCCTTATGGCACAAGAACACGATAAACAAACATACTCCTATACTAACATAAATAAATACGTAGAAAACATGTAAGAGTCAGTAACAATCATTGCCCGAATATTTAGCTCTAGCTTCGTAGGTAGAGTTACTATAAACTAGGCTTTACGACACTTTATGTGTCGTCAAATATGGTCACTTGCCATCACACATGGAACACCAACATGCGAGGTCGAAACGAGAACCTAAGCAAAATAATTTCCTTGCAATGAAGCAGTTTAAATACCTCCTTTTATTAATGTTAAGGTACTTTTCCAACGGCAAGACAAGGCGAGATATGGAGAGGCGAGAAAATAAGTTTGTATTGAAAAAAATCAATTCCCTCACGCATCTTTGATGAAAATATTTTTAAATTTAATTTAAAATTCGTCTCGAATCGCCGTGCGGTGGAAAAGCCCCTTAAGAATCGCTCTTTCCGAGGCGCGGCCTTACGACTTACCGCAGCGGAAAGCGATATTATCCGCGACCGCGAGGTTTGTTTTATTTATTTTTTACCACCATGAGAACTTTATTTAATGAGGAAATAACCATTAACTATTTAAATAAATTTCAAATTATAAAACGCTTAAAGCCTGAGTAATTTACACATGACTGAAGTTAAAAAAACGGTTATGGCATTGCTTATTCTTAAAACTTGAACTAGCGTTAAATTACCTCTTCATTTACCTAATGTATCATGTTTCAGTTCTACTTTGCTGTACCATCAAGGACTTTAAATGTTGATTCATCATAGAACCTTGTCATAATGACAGCGTCGAGTGACGAGATAGAAATTACATAGGAATTAATCGAAGGTTTTATGCGACAGCGACAAGGTTCTATAGTTGATCATCAATTAGTCATCAGTCTTTCAGTCAAACTTATTTGTAGCGTGATAACTTCCGAAAGCCAAGGTCCTACCCACAGTACTTATTAACTTTGTCATTCAGACCCAGCTCCTTCGACAGTTGTGTAGTCATAGCGTACCACGGTCCTACCAGTAGGACTAAATAGAAAACCCGCCATTTTGTCTTTTAAGTACTTGGGTCTGCATGAGTATAAAACAATAGTACTACTGGTAGGACTACGGGCCGTAGGGACTACTTGCTGAATTTTTGTTGGGCCTCAGGAGGTTAAGAAATACTGTAGTTACTGGCTAGCCAGACCCATCATGGAATATGTGTTAGACTCTGTTGTTATATTTATAGGTTTATGCAGTGTGCGACATCCATACGAACATATATTTTGACAACAGTTAATTACATACATACATACCAGCCTACATTCACGCCTTCATTCCCAGAGTGGGGTAGGCAGAGCTACAGAATTACCAACAACTCTAAACTCTCTCAACTCTACTTGTAGGTAACCCTGTAACCACAATTTGCACAATTTTATTAGGCTAAGATGTTTAACAGTGTATATTAGTGACAGGTAGCAAGCCCATCGCCTAACAGTACTACAAGCCTATATTCCCTTAGTCGCCTCTTACGACTTCCACGGGAAGACATGGAGTGGCACTATTCTAAGCCGGCAACCACACGGCAACAACAGTTAATTAACATAAGTATTGTTAACGTAAGTTGTATTTTTTTTTACCATACTAACTAATTCGCCGCGCAATGTATCAGATATAGCTCAATTAACTTAGACTTAATGTTATACATTGCTGCTCAATGGACCCTTTAAAAATCAATTACACTAAATGTATCGGACCTATTAACTTAACTCCTTCTTTAAACGGTTAACAGCACTTAAAGCAATCGTTACTTAAAATTTATGTTCTTATGGATGTCACACACTGTATATTATTGTATTTATATTTATATTATCAATATGAAAATATAAATGCATTAATAAATACAATAATATATAAACTTATAAATATAACAACAACAACTACAACTATATATGTGTGTGTATGTCATGTAAGTACCTTTTGCAAGTACCTACTTTTTGCGTGATTATTGTATTGTAAATATGTTCTTTGCTTTGTTCTCTGTATTTCTTTTTTTGTGCACCACTTTTGTTAGACTCTATGTATATTGACTGATAAATAATGCCATTAGGAATTAAGTTCGCCATTTGTACTTTTTTTGTGCAATTAAGGTTTAATAAATAAATAATAAATAAATACCAATAACAGCATTTTACTTGTGGTAATATTATCAACATTCAGAAACTTCATAGTTCTGTAATGTGTCAGGATTGTTCTTATCATCAGACCCCGGTATCAATTGCTAAGTTTGGGGGCAAACGTCACAATAGGGTAGTCTGGGGACTAAATGGAACGGTGCTCATTAACACTACAACCTAGTGTATTGGTGTTCAACGGTTTGTTTAATAATCCATTGATAAATTAATCAATTGACAATTGACTTGTCAGTAATATTTTATTATTATAGTTTAATTTATATCGTGTTAATGAACACTATACCATTTAGTCCCCAGACTACCCTATTGTGACGTTTGCCCCCAAATTGAACAATTGATAACGGGGTCTACTTGTCATATACCTATATCTCTTACATATGCTGTAAAAGCCTTATTAAAAATCGTGGTACAACAAAGTATGCGATCCTTTCAGGGCCTCTATAATAGCATTTTATGTAACTGGTACATAAAGAGGGTCCTTAAAACACGAGTGTGGTTTTTTAAGGCCTAATTATGTACAGTTGCATACATTACTTTATCTACACACATATTATAAGTACTCTAAGATGCGTTCAGTAGCCGAAGGCAAATAACCTTCATAGCTACCAGTGCTACTGCTACCTGAAATATATCTATAGGTGTTAAGCTAATGTATGAACTGAAATAAGAAATAAATCAAATCAGAGAAAAGAAGTATTTATTTATTATAATAATTGTAAACATTAACATTACTGCAATTTGAAATGTTTAATTAACAAATAAACAAATGGCGGCAAAGCTAACCTGTGTCACGAATATTAATGTTTTTTTTAAATCATAGACAAACTAACAAAGTCCCTATTCTAATGGCATTCGACATTAAAACGGCGTACGACACTTTACTTAAAATATACCGAGTCGACGTTTAATAGATACTAGAATTGACCCCCTGTTTGAATTGTGTTGGTTTTGGAAGATGTTCCAAATTTGAACAACATTACTTTATCAAAAGTTGTATCGTAATTTTAACTTTTCATTACAGCTACAGATAAGAAAAAATATCATAGTAAAATTGTATCTTGTAATGATGGTCATTGTCTACGGATTCTGAACGCATTATAGAGGACTAATGATATGTATGTAGATAAAAGTGTTTTTCCTAGCTCGGCCGCCATTACTGTCAAGTAAATAAGAGCTATCGTAACGTTACAATACAATAACATGTCAAAGGCAATAGGATTTTATCCAGTGGAATGAAGGCCCAGGTTTCTTCTAAACCCAATAATTGACTTACGAGAACTAAGAGACAGCACGAATTAGTCGATATTCCCACGACATACAGTTCACATTCCCACGTGGTTCTCGGAAGTGTATCGGAGCTACTTACGGCAGGAAAACCAAGTACCGGGAACATTGTAGCATGATCCAGATTCCTTGAATTTTGACGGTGACACTAAACTTGCGGTTATCGGAAAGGCTATCATTTAAAATAATGTAGAATATTATTTAAGTAAAGTGAGTAAAGTGACCTGTTTCTCATCTCATGTTAATATGAGCCACTTGCTCGTCGGCAATATGGCGTTTTTTTGCGATTTGTTGTATTAAATATCGATGACCTTGATGTGGGCACACTACGTAATTTCGAAGATTAAAAATTCTGAACTGATCAAAATCCCTAATTTCCATAATTAAGAATGCAATGTTTTGATAGAAGACTTAATTTTTTGATATCGCTTAAAGATCAAACCTTACCTTACTTAAGTGATTTAACCTTATAATGTAACGCATAAGGAATCATTGTATTGTGTCGCTTCCTATATGTATCTTTCTATGTTTTTATCTGTCAATACGTCTTTAAAATTATAGTTCTAAGTACCAATTTCACCAAACGATGTTAACTCATACATTTTGACAGCTGTTAAGGCTCTAATCGTACCTATGTTAAGTGGTTAACATCGTTTGGTGAAATTGCTACTAATTATAGGATATTAAAACTGTTTCGAAAAAAACAATAATTTTACAAGCCAATGCAAGCAACTGTAAAAAGCTCGGTCCCGCTGTGTGACCTAGAGTTCAACAAAACGAGTGACCATCAACCGCCAATAATATTAAACATTTATTAGAATTACTAAAAATGATCGCAATTGCTATCGAAAACGAATCAAACGGAGGTTCGACAAAAACGAATTTAGAACGCGAATCGAATAAAATTGTACTGGGTCTTTATTATTATTATTGTTTATGTCAATTTATAACGAACATATAACCGATTGTAATTGCTGACTATAAAAACTTTTTATCTATTTTTCAGTTATTACTAGCTATTATTTAAATTAGTTAGTTTATATCCTACCAGTGAATTTGGAACCAGGCAGAGGGGCTATTGCCTAACGCACTAACAATCGGAATCGTTTTCATTTTGAAAATCGAAGGCTTGTCTGCGTACAAAATGAAAACAATTGTTCTACTTTGAAGCCGGTTGCGATCGCGAGTGCGTTAGGCAATAGGCCCACTGTTCCCGATATAAGAATTCCAATTGTGAATATAATACTTCAGGGCTGGTCCGATGATGAAGTCTAAAGGGGACAAACAGAGTCTCAGCTGTGCACAAAGTAGAATCACGGAGGTTGTGCTGATGATGATATGATGATTTATACAAAGTCATCAGGGCCGGTATTCTAGGCGGTTAACGATATCGTAGTTAACCTGTTATGTTATTGTTATGACGTCAGCCGCCATTACTGTCCAGTAAATAAGAGCTACCAAAACGATGACAAAACGATAACAGCTCAAACACGATATGGTTTTTACTGCCAAGTTTCTTGCGGCGTTTCTTCTCAGCAGTGTTGCGAAACGCTGGTAGATTCTTGACTTGTAAAAGTGCCTGACTTACTGAATAAATGTCCTTATCTTTATCTTTATCTTTACTCCGTTGCTTGAATAGAGGCCGTGAACGACGTTATTATGTTAACAGCTAGTGTTAAGGAGTATGCAGCTTGAAAGTTATTACTGTAAGACACACGGGCAACCAGACAGAACCCTTAATAAAATAAAATGAAATAATACCAGCCCAAAATACGGTTGCGTGCGCAAACAAAGTAACCGTTAAATATCTAATATCGACGTCGTATTTCATTGAAATTTATGTAAAAGCAAAGCAGCCGTGAACACATTAGGGGGCACTGCATACAATTTAACGCACCGCGTGCTCGGTTATCAAATTAATATTCTATTATTTTATAAATAAGTTATATTATATGAGTATTGAAGCATTCGCCATATTTGAATTGTAGTGATGTCAAGTTACGTCACGAATATCATTTTTTAAAGGTGCAATTAGTCGTAAGGTTAGTAGGGTTTGAAGATTCCTTGCAATTGCAATTATGATTTTTTAAACATTTATCACACGTTACTTAAAAGAGAAGTATTTTTAATAGGTAATATATTAATTTACATGAGAATTATAGTCAATTTGAAAACTAATAAACTTTATATGACAACAGCTGTCTTCGAACGTAGGTGTCAGATATTTATCTAAATTGAACTAATAAGTTAAAATATTGGAGAGGTTTTATATGTATGTATCATCATGTCAGCCGAAAGACGTCCACTGCTGGACATAGGCCTCCCCCAAGGCTCTCCACTCAGACCGGTCTTGTGCTTTTCGCATCCACCGCGTTCCCGCGATCCTTACAAGGTCGTCACTCCATCTTGTTGGAGGCCTACCTACAGCAGCAGGCATATGTATGTATGTAAACACTTTATTGTACAAAAAACAGAAAATTAAATACAATATTTACATAATTGGAATGTACAAAGGCGAACTTATCCCTTTAAGGGATCTCTTCCAGCTAACCTTTGGGTGATTGAGGAAAATAAGAAAAGTAGAATACAAGGAAAAAGGTTCATATAGCACAATGCGAACCGCATCTATCGGTCAAATGAAGGTCGTTTCTTTATTACAATTTAATAATGTAGCTGTAACATTTTTTTAAATCTACCTGCTGAGATTGATTTAAGTAGCCAACTCCAAATGGCTTTGAACGTTTCATACATTATTAAAAATAATCCCAATTAGCAGAAAGGGTTAGAATAGTGCCACTCCATGTCTTCCCGTGGATGGCGTAAGAGGCGACTAAGGGAATAAAGGCTTGCAGTACTGTTAGGCGATGGGCTTGCCACCTGTCACTAATACACTGGGAAACATCTTAGCCTACTTGTGCAAAAAGTGGTTACAGAATTATCAACAAGTTTTTAAGACTTGTTGGTAATTCTTTAGCTCTGCCTACCCCACCACGCAGCAACGTACCTAAAAAGAAAGATAATAACGAATGCCCGATGTCTTCAACTTTAAAGGATATACTCCAACACTTTTGAAATAAGTAAATGAATTGGGAAATGGTTTAATTGATGGTAAAAAATTCCGCTTTTAACATGTTATCATATTGTCACCATAACTATAAATATATCTTGACAGTAAAAACGATACTATAACAACTCAAGAGCAATATGGTTTTAACGAGTAGAATAGACAGAGAGCAAGCACCAAGTTTAATCAAAGCCTAACCAAACCATTCTCATCGTTTCACTTAACTTTGAAAGTTAAACACTGACTCACAACACCTCGAGTTGTAAGAAAACTCCAAACTTCCTCTCCCAATATTTTCAGTTTGACTTCATACTGAGTTTACCTTTCTACAATATAAAGGTTTACTTGGAGTTGAAATACTGGTTCGTAAGAACAATGTTTATTAACCGGTTTATTTAACTAAATTGGTTTGCTTTTGTTTTAACTGTTCTAGGGGGTTATTATGACATAGCTATACAGTTCATTTTACGGCGAGTGTACAAAACAGAGCTATAGCAGTTATATAGCTCTGTTTTGTTTCGCAGCGTAAACTAAACTGCATAGTTATGTCATAATAACTCCTCTAACATTACTTTGTTAAGTTAATGGCGTTTTTGAAAATCTTAGTAGTGACGAGTAATTACCTTAATCCAAAGAAAACATTATGAAATCCCCTCGAAAATATTTCATGAGAAAACTGAGTAAAAATTAAAAATCTTTTATTTTATTTAGTAACTAGCGACCCGCCCGCGGCTTCGCCCGCGTGTAATGTATTATACATATAAACCTTTCTTAAGAATCACTCTATCTATTAAAAAAAACCGCATCAAAATCCGTTGCGTAGTTTTAAAGATTTAAGCATACATAGGGACAGACAGCGCAAGCGACTTTGTTTTATACTATGTAGTGATTAGGCCACATGCGGACTTTTACTCGTCAAAAATGTACCAGCGCTTCCAAAGGAAAAGCATTCTAAGTAGGAGTGTTATTTTATTCTCTTAAAAACTGCGTTCAGTCAGTCGACCGAGTGAACGCGGCGCAGCTTATATAAACCGGCGAGTTTAAGAAGTCAGAGAGTACAAAACACATTTTAGCGAGTCCATTCTCAATTAAATAAGCAGTCTTATTTATACGTTACTGCCTAATTCCGTTTTTAGGAGAATAACACCCCAGAATCACCCCCAAATTAAACTCAACAGTCATAGAAATAAAACTCAAAAGTAGAATTTACTTGTCGCTACGCTACCTGCTAATACAAAGTAACTATGCAACATCTCTGTTTTTTCTTTTTATTACACTGTGACAGAGCTTAGGTGGGGCCAGGGGCTTTATTCTACTCGGCAAAACCATATTGCTTTTGACCTGTTTATCGTATTGTCAACATTATTTACAATACGACAACTAGTCAAAAGCAATATGGTTTTACCGAGTAGAATACAGCCCCAGTAGGACGTTATTCAGCTTTGCATTTCTGGTATGTATTAGTGAAAGTAGTTAAAGTGCATTTTAGGACAATTCTCAATCTTTACGTCTGACGCACTTCTGTTATTACTTATAAGACCAGGGGGCCTAACATGGCTGCGTTTATCGCGTGACATAGTGTGGATTAGGCATCCGTCACCTTCTGACATGTAAATAAGTGTGAGAGTGATGGATGCTTTATCCACATTTGACACGCGAGATAGACGCAGCCATACTTTGCCCGCAGGGGGCCTAACATGGCTGCGTTTATCGCGCGACAAAGTGTGGATTAGGCATCCGTCACCTTCTGACATGTAAATAAGTGAGAGAGTGATGGATGCTTTATCCACATTTGACACGCGAGATAGACGCAGCCATACTTTGCCCGCAGGGGGCCTAACATGGCTGCGTTTATCGCGCGACAAAGTGTGGATTAGGCATCCGTCACCTTCTGACATGTAAATAAGTGTGAGAGTGATGGATGCTTTATCCACATTTGACACGCGAGATAGACGCAGCCATACTTTGCCCGCAGGGGGCCTAACATGGCTGCGTTTATCGCGCGACAAAGCGTGGATTAGGCATCCGTCACCTTCTGACATGTAAATAAGTGTGAGAGTGATGGATGCTTTATCCACATTTGACACGCGAGATAGACGCAGCCATACTTTGCCCGCAGGGGGCCTAACATGGCTGCGTTTATCGCGCGACAAAGTGTGGATTAGGCATCCGTCACCTTCTGACATGTATATAAGTGTGAGAGTGATGGATGCTTTATCCACATTTGACACGCGAGATAGACGCAGCCATACTTTGCCCGCAGGGGGCCTAACATGGCTGCGTTTATCGCGCGACAAAGTGTGGATTAGGCATCCGTCACCTTCTGACATGTAAATAAGTGTGAGAGTGATGGATGCTTTATCCACATTTGACACGCGAGATAGACGCAGCCATACTTTGCCCGCAGGGGGCCTAACATGGCTGCGTTTATCGCGTGACAAAGTGTGGATTAGGCATCCGTCACCTTCTGACATGTAAATAAGTGTGAGAGTGATGGATGCTTTATCCACATTTGACACGCGAGATAGACGCAGCCATACTTTGCCCGCAGGGGGCCTAACATGGCTGCGTTTATCGCGCGACAAAGTGTGGATTAGGCATCCGTCACCTTCTGACATGTAAATAAGTGAGAGAGTGATGGATGCTTTATCCACATTTGACACGCGAGATAGACGCAGCCATACTTTGCCCGCAGGGGGCCTAACATGGCTGCGTTTATCGCGCGACAAAGTGTGGATTAGGCATCCGTCACCTTCTGACATGTAAATAAGTGTGAGAGTGATGGATGCTTTATCCACATTTGACACGCGAGATAGACGCAGCCATACTTTGCCCGCAGGGGGCCTAACATGGCTGCGTTTATCGCGCGACAAAGCGTGGATTAGGCATCCGTCACCTTCTGACATGTAAATAAGTGTGAGAGTGATGGATGCTTTATCCACATTTGACACGCGAGATAGACGCAGCCATACTTTGCCCGCAGGGGGCCTAACATGGCTGCGTTTATCGCGCGACAAAGTGTGGATTAGGCATCCGTCACCTTCTGACATGTATATAAGTGTGAGAGTGATGGATGCTTTATCCACATTTGACACGCGAGATAGACGCAGCCATACTTTGCCCGCAGGGGGCCTAACATGGCTGCGTTTATCGCGCGACAAAGTGTGGATTAGGCATCCGTCACCTTCTGACATGTAAATAAGTGTGAGAGTGATGGATGCTTTATCCACATTTGACACGCGAGATAGACGCAGCCATACTTTGCCCGCAGGGGGCCTAACATGGCTGCGTTTATCGCGTGACAAAGTGTGGATTAGGCATCCGTCTCCTTCTGACATGTAAATAAGTGTGAGAGTGATGGATGCTTTATCCACATTTGACACGCGAGATAAACGCAGCCATACTAAGCCCGGGTCTCTATTTAACATGGTAAAAGCTATATCGTTTTTGACCTGTGTGTGATCGTATTGTCAACTTTTTGATAGCTCTTATGTACTTAACTGTAATGGCGCCTGTTAAGTTACAATTAATTACAGATACAGCCATAATTATTTTATAAAGCATGAACCATTATTTAATTACTAGAATCCGATTATTTGCTTATAATATGCATACATTATACTGACATGTAACATACGTGTTGATACTTCAGCTTACCTTTTATTTTATGACCTATATTATTTTGCCAGTGTTCATAATTATTGGTAGAGTTTCTTGCGGCGCCTCATCATTTAGCAACTATAGTCTTGTCCAAAGCATTCGATCTACATTAAGGTCCAGTCACACGGCAATTTATAGCTGTCTTACTCTCCGTAGTTTGACAGGTATAAGTTCCTTAAAGTGTAACAACACCTACCTTTACTGAGATGTAAAAGAGATGTACAATCGATTTGAATTTAAATTCATACTGTAACAAACGACTAGCCACCGTGACTCATTGCATCAGACCTACTCGTAATTACGACTAGAATCCTGCATCTAACACTGGCTCTATCCGTCACTGCCCCCACACTATCACGGCCGACGCAGTAACGTATGCATAACAACCCCAGGCTATGAAATATACGGCCAATAAATAAACACGCCGAAAGGGGTGAAATTAAATATTCATATGGGGTAGTGATGGCGGGCGCTTCTCGATTGTTTCGATTAGAACGTTCTAGGAGCAAAGACAATTAAAATGGCAATACTTTTTCACTTACTCGTTTCTTGGAGAAGAAATTGGTATATTGATTTCTGAGTAATAAACAGTTAAATACCTATAAACAAATAAATAAAATAAATAAATAAATATCAGATGTAGATATTCAGGTGAGTGAGTAATATTTTGTGATGGTGAACCATCAGGTACGCCCCGCTAGCTTCTTAACACTCTTTTACCATATTTCAATACGCGATCGAAAAATTTTCATTTATTAAAAGAATAAAATAAAATTACTACTTTTGTAAACTCTAATTTCAAACATAACACCATCTCTGTTATTTTGAGTAGAACACATAAATTATAATTTTAATTAGTACCTTGAAGCACTTAAACCTCTTTGGTGTAATAGAGGAAAAGAAAAGTGGTTAACCCGTTCAAAACTTCCGCAAACCATGAACTCTTCAATACATATTGCGTAGTGTAAAAACGTTTCTTTCTTCGGCAGTATTTATGGTCTGGCTACGGTAAAAGTATGATCTATTCTTCCCGCCTTTAGTTTATGCACCGTTGTTTACGTAGCGATCCAAATCTCTCCCTATTGATAATCTACGTGAAAGATACTGGCCACTCACTTTATTAGTTTTCTAAATTTAAACGGTTTCGAAGTTTAAAAAATGTTTCGTTCAATGCCGTGGTATATTAATGACTCACAGAGACAAGACTGTCAAAATGGTCTTATCTGGATGAAGTTGCAGATTTTTGCTTGGTTTATCTTACACGGGGCCATATTTTTCGTTTTTACCCGCATTTGTAAACGTTTTGATTAAGAGTGTAAATAACAGCCAGCAGAGTTAAAGTTTGGGAAACAATAAATTTCTTTATAATTACAATTTCAAATAAGGATTCTGTACCTACTTACATTGTATTACATTTTATTTTCGATAATTATCTTACTTTCTTACTTTGCCAAGTTAAAACTCCTCTTTTTTCGTGTTTTGGCTTCTCTATAATCATAAACTGATAGCCGGTCATCACGGTGTGTTTTAGTTCATAAATATCACAAGTCATAACGTATTTTTTTAAACTGTTACATAATTCATATTTTTTATAAATCAAACCTAGCCTAACCTAACGAGCTCCAATACTAATTTAACAGCTACGTGCAACAATTCGACATCGATAAATAAAAGCGCAAATAGGATCCCCTCACTATGACAGACAATATCGTAATAGGCAGGCTAAAGAGTGAGGCGACTTGTATAACATCACCAAATTAGCCGACGCGCCATGCATCGCCCTGGGCCGTAGGGTTGCCACAACGGAATTGTTATTGTACAGCCACGTGGCGCGTACTGCGTAAACAAGATTAGAGCTGCTCATGCATTGTAATTATAGTAATTATTTTAATGTAGATGACAGTGATGCTGTTTTGACATTATGTGTAAAGGATTTGAAAAGGCTTTGTCGAATATTGATTAAGTACCTACCTACTCTGTAGCTGGACAGTTAGTTATACTTTGCAGGGGAAGGTATTTTTTCAATTCTTGCAGCTTCTAGCAAGGTCTTCACTATACAGTGTCAAACCTTGAAAAACATGAAAACCAAGCTCTCAATTATAACTCAAAACTCTTTTTTTAATAATAGCTGAGGTGTTCCATAAAATAACACTTAGTTGTATTATGTTATTTTGTGCATATTGGTTACGTTATGTCAAATCTGTCAAATTAAAGATCAAAGTACTATCTAATTGTAAAAACTACACACATTATGAAAATCAGACACATAAATAACACTTAGCGCAGTCTGTAACTCATATTTAAATTTCGAAAACTTTTCATTGTTATCTATTGCCAACCCTGCAATCAACAAAATGTAAATGTTTTGTGACGCCTTTATAAATGATTTTATCCGGCATGTTTTGTGTGAAATATTGTGTTAGAAAATTGAATTGGGCGCAATCTGTTCGAGAGAGGTTGGAGAGCATGTGTCCTGTTCGTTTTGGAAAATAGGGTGGAAGCGGGCGACGGGTTAGCTGTGGGCTTGAGATTACGCAGGGTTAAAACTAAATCGCTATGGGCTTGCGGGTGTATAACCGCCGTATTTAGAGACAGTTAAGAGCGGTCCACACGCGCGTCGCCGTCGCCGTGATTTCAACATAGAGCAATACATGTCGCACCTTCAGAACGATAGTGGCCTAATTCAAAATTTCAGCTTTCAAACTTTAAGTCATAAATTGATAATGATAGAGCCCTAACTCGAAATTTAAAATTTCTGAATTAGGTCACTATTGTTCTGAAAGTGCGATGCGTCAACGCTTCGTGTGGCATGTCGTTCTAATTTATATCGTCGGTCTAGATGTGACAACTCGTATATATGCAAATTGACTAACTTTCCAGGAGAGACAAAAAACTGCCTAGTCACTTACGAGTTCAAGGTGTTCCGTGATACATATTACCAGGAGTCACGTAGATCTTATGAGTTTACACTGGTTGAATGTTTGTTACGAGATGTCACTTCTAGTCGTTTTTTGCCGTCAAAATGGATTGTAAGGAGGCATTTCAGGGTTCACACCGGAAATACTATTTGAAACTTTTTGCATCGAAATCTCATTTTACCAAAAGATGTTAGTTACGAGGTGTCACATCTAGACCGACGATATGTAAAACAACTCAGCGGCGACGACGCAACGCACAGGCAACGCTCGTGTGGCATCTCTTTTACTTGTTCCTTTTTCAAACTTCTGTATGAAAAATCGTCACAAAGTTAATCGTCAAAAGCGACTCTAAGGGCCCTCCTTTGTTAAAGGAATAGAGTAGGAATCGAAAATTTGACACATTTCCTTCAGATTTATCCATTAGTTACGGTTTTTAACGATTAGTTAGTTTAACTACTGATCAAACAACATGCCTAAGCATGTACTCATACAGGGGCTCTATTCTACTCTGTATAACCGTATTCCTTTTGACGACGCGCTGGCCTAGTTGGTAGTGAGCCTGCCTATCAAGCTAGCGGTCCTGGGTTCAAATCCCGGTAAGGGCAGATATTTGTATGATGAGTGCGAATATTTGTTCCTGAGTCATGGGTGTTTTCTATGTATTTAAGTATATATATATTTCTCTATATAAGTATTTATATCGTTGTTTAGTACCCATAGTACAAGCCTAAAGCTTAGTTTGGGACTAAATCAATTGGTGTGACATTGTCCCCTGATATTTATTATTTATTATTTATATTGAAATGAGAGCTCTAAGAAGTATGTGTGGAGTTAGGATGATAGATAGAATAAGAAATAGCGAGATCCGAGAACAATGTGGATTGAAAAAAATGTAGTCACTAAAATTGAAAAGGGTACGCTAAGATGGTTTGGTCACTTAGAAAGGATGAATGGAAGAAGGGTTACGAAAGATATATGGCGAGCGAGAGTGAGCGGAAATGTCGGTAGGGGACGTCCTAGACGGACGTATGATGATCAGATTCGCGATGTACTGACTAAGGGCCAAATAAAAAGCACCCGAAACCGACGTACGTGCATGAAGAGATTGATGAATGTAGAGGAAGCGAAAGTGGTATGTTTAGATCGATGCACCTGGCGTTCCATAGTTTCTGCCTACCCCATTGGGAGAGAGGCGTGAAGTTATGTATGTATTTATGTGTATGTATTATAGCATTGTCAGCGTTATGATAGCTCTTATTTACTTGATAGTAATGGCGGCCGACAGCAAAAATAAGGCCCCTGGGCCTCTATTGTAGGCGGACTATTGTATCTGACCTGCGGGCCTAGTATGGTTGCGTTTATCGCGTGACAAAATGTGGATATAGCACGCTTCACTCTTGTACTTATATACGTGTCAGAAAGTGACGAATGTTTTATCCACATTTTATCACGCAATAAACGCAGCCATGTTAGGCCCCCTGGGTATCTATTCAACACCGTTAAAACCATATCGTGTTTGAGCTGTTATCGTATCGTCACCGTTTTGATAGCTACGAGGGTGCATTGAAAAGTTCTGAGCCCAAGGTTGAATATAATAAAAAAAAAAACAAATAAATACTGGCAGGTCAAAGTGCCATATTTAGTCGCCATTATGCACTATCTTTTGTTTTTTTCCTGTCACAATTTTGCATTTTATGCTCGAACTGCTACATAAGGTCACTGATTTTTCAAGTAATGGATAAAATTGAGCACCGTTCTGTCATAAAATGTTTGCAAAAGAAGGGGTTAACACCAAAACAAATATTTGAAGATATGAATCAAACATAAGGGCAATCTGCTCCATCGTATGCTACCATAAAAATATGGGTAGCTGGTTTCAAACGTGGCCGGGAGACTGTTCAAGACGAGCCTAGGAGTGGGCGGCCGTTGACGGCTACTACGGACGAAAATGTCAATAATATATTAGATGCGATAATGAAGGATAGGCGATTGAAGATTGTGGAGATAGCGGAAGCAATGGGTATTTCTTATGAGTGGGCACAGAACATCATCACCGATGTTCTTGGATTTTCTAAGGTGTCAACCAGGTGGGTGCCTAGACTGCTTTCAGTCGAGAACAAACGAGTACGTGTTACAATTTCCCAAGATTGTTTATGTATGTTTCAACGTGACTCCGACGATTTTTTCAATCGTTTTATAACTATGGACGAGACATGGGTCCACCACAGTACACCAGAATCGAAAGAACAATCCAGGCAATGGAAAAGACCAGGTTCACCACCACCCAAAAAAGCCAAGGTCATTTTGTCAGCTAATAAGGTAATGGCCTCAGTTTTCTGGGATTGCAGGGGGGTTATCATGAATATCATGATAGACTATCTCGAAAAGGGCAAAACAATAAATTCGGACTACTATTGTGCTCTTTTACGTCGTCTGCGTGAGGAAATTAAAATAAAGAGACCTGGAATGCTGTCGAAAAAAGTACTGTTTCACCAAGACAACGCTCGCGTTCACACTTCGGCGAAATCAATGGCACAAATATATGATTGTGGATTTGTAGTGCTGCCGCATGACCCTTACTCGCCGGATCTAGCTCCTCCCGATTATCATCTCTTCCCAAACCTCAAAAAACACTTGGGAGGACAAATATTTTCGACAAATATGGAGGTACAAGAAGCAGTAGACTCATATTTTAACGACCTCAGCGATTCTTTTTTTTTTGATGGGATAATGAAGTCGGAGGCGAGGTGGACTAAGTGCATTGACCTTCATGGAGAATATGTCGAAAAATAAAATTGTTATAAAAAGTGAGCCCGTTACTTTTTTTTACCAGGCTCAGAACTTTTCAATCCACCCTCGTATTTACTTGACAGTGATGGCGGCTGACGTCATAACCATACCGTAACAGATTAACTACGATATCGTTTTCACCGCCTAGAATACCGGCCCTGGTCAAAATTAATGAAAACTTGTATAGTGTTATTGGTTAGTTTGTTTATTTGTTTATTTATAATAAAGTAAACTCCAAATTCCCCTGCAAGAATTACTCTACCAGAGAGCTCAAATGTAACCTTGAATCATGGCTAAGCACTCTCACATGAGGAAACAGAAGAGGTTTTGAAGGGGATGGTCTAGATGGACATAAGCACACAAACATACACATGCAAACACACGCACACACACACATATACACATACACAACGCACTCACATATTTAATATAAAAATCTATAACCTTAACTTAAACAGCCTTCTTTAGTATTTGTTTGTTTTATATAATTCCCAAACTTCTTTCATTTTTATTATTTTTTGTTCTCATTTCGCATCATTTTTGCAACTCGAACAGCAATTGGTTACCTACAACACAGGCTGTGCCTAGTGCCACTGTATTTTGTATTGGGTAAGCGTAAAATCTCTCTAATCTGTGCAAACTATGTTCTTTTTTCTTTTTTTGTATGTCATTTGTAAAGAGATCAATAAATAATTATGAATTATTATTATTATGAGTTAAAATTACTAACACTTGGCGCTTTTGTTTACCTTAACACTTAGCTGACACATCAAGCTATAAATAAACAAGTGAATTATTTCTAACGGATATATTTATCCACACGTTTAACCACTTGAATATTAAAATGAAAGCACTCTTTATCATTTTACCAACTGCAACGCTTTGGATAGTCGTCATTATCGCAATGGGCAGAACATCCGTCACTCTCGCACTAACATACTGATCAGAAAGAGACAGATGTTTTATCCACGTTTAACCACATCAATAAACACGATTATAATAGGCCCGGGAGTGTCAAGTGGATAAGCAAGTTAGTTGTGACATTTTACAATGCAGCGGCTCTTGATATGTTCGTGTCTTATGTCATGTGTCAGGCTAAATGTGGTTGGTCATAATGCAGTCCTTGTATTAGTGTATACTTTTATAAAAACAAAACACGACAGCTGTTTCACAGCTGGTTCAAACCACTGGTTGTCATCAGCAGAGGACCGATCGTTGTGGAAAACCTTGGGAAGGCTTTTGTCCAGCAGTGGACGTGTTGCGACTGATAATGATGATGATGATGATGATGATGATGGTGATGGTGATGGTGATGATGATGATGATGATGATGATGATGATCATTATTACAGTAAACTCAAATAAACCGAAGCGAAGCGAGGGCAGGTCGCTAGTTATAAAATAACTTGTATAAACCAAAAAATTATATGTTAAAAGCGTTCCTTAAAATGTTTGACATAATTTTCACAAACCTCTAAAAAAATGTAACAGCTTAGCATGATTGTGCAAAATGTGGTTACAGAATTAACAATATTTTTTTAGAGTGATGGTAATTCTGTACCTCTGCCTACCCCACTCAGGGAATTAAGGCGTGAGTGTATGTATGTATCTATCTAAAAAATCCCATCAACAAAGTGATAAACCGGCTTGCAGTTGTAACTCATATTATTAATTACATACATACATACCTTCACGCCTGTAATCCCAGAGTGGGCTAGGCAGAGCTACAGAATACCAGCATATTAGTGATAGGTTGCAAGCCTATCGCCTAACAGTACTGCAAGCCTATATTCCCTTAGTCGCCTCTTACGATATCCACGGGAAGACATGGAGTGGCACTATTCTAAGCCGGCAACCACACGGGATATTATTAATTAAATTTAACGTAAGAACTTTAATTATACATTTCAAATCAAGAAGCCTCTATCCTTGAGCACTTTTGATAATTCCTACATCCGAATTAAGAACAATTAGACACGTAGAAACAAAGCAACAGTTGTTCTATCGCAATCTACCCTCTTATCTCGCAGTCAGACCAGACTAAATCTCATTAGCATACGGTTTCTACACGCCGCCGATGCTTATCCGAAGCTATTCACTTCGAACCCCGAATTATTTGTACAATGAGAGGTGTTAAACGTAATTAGCATGAGGTTGATGGATGGCTTCCTCTGGGAATTAGATGAATTACGTTCTTTAATGAGTTTAAAAATGGTTACAGAATTATCAACAACTTATTTAAGAGTGCTTGGTAATTCTGTAGCTCTGCCTACCCCACTCTGGGAATGAAGGCGTGAGTATATGTATGTATGTATGTAATGAGTTTAAAAACCAGTTTACTAGTGTCTGCGTGTCAACTGTATAAGACGGTAAACATTTTGGCAATTTATTTTTCTAAATAGGATGTCTACCGATAACTGTTTAATTAATAGACTATTAATCAACAGAAAATATCACTACATATTATAAAGCAAAGTTCCCCGCCGAGTCTGTTTGTATGTAGTGAATAATAATAAATAAATATCAGGGGACAATGCCACACCAATTGACCTAGTCCCAAACTAAGCTCCAGGCTGGTAGTATGGGTACTAGATAACGATATAAAAACTTACATAGAGAAATGTATACTTAAATACTTAGAAAACATCCATGACTAAGGAACAAATATTCGCGCTCATCCTCAAATATCTGCCCTTACCAGGATTTTAACCTAGGACCGATAGCTCGCGATGATCTTAAAAAAAAAGTTTACGTATTTCCATGTGGTCTTCACTATCCGTTCGATATTTTAGAGCTTTTTTTGTATAAAAAAATTCGGGTTTAAATACGAGTATTACAGAAAACTAGCATAACCAGAAGCAAAGCCATGGAGGTATAGTTCATTTGAACTAATGAAAGAAAAAAAGTAGATACCTAACGTTTTAAATGAAACATGGGCAAGTTTTTTAACTACTTATTTTAGCTGCTTTGTGATTTTTATTGCGTACCTACCTATTTTAAAATCTAATTAAATTTTAAGTTTAGGTTCGTCTTTTGAAAACTAAACATTTTAAGGTCGGTATGTAAGTACTATCAAAGCATCTATTGTGCTAATTACAGAGTACCTAATTATAAAAACTAGTAAGGGAACGATGACAAACTTTAATTAAAGCTCTGTCTAGTACTTTATTTTTTTAGTATTTTTCTTACCAACCTCACTTAACTTTAACCATATACCTTTTACCTTTCATTATAATCCAAGACTGTAGAAAGCAGCATTGCACCAACGGATTTCATACAAATTTACTACCAATTTCATAAAGTGAATTCTGCAAGAGATAGTTAGTCGCCGAGGTTATGGGACAGGGCATTGTCATCGACTCCGGCTCCATTCGGGTAATGGTTCCAGTGTTCTTTACTTTCTCCGAAGATTCGAGAAGTTTACAATCAGTTTTTAGCTGCTGAATCATATACATACATTTGGGGCAAATTTGGGGGAACGCCAAAAAAATATTAGATTGTGGTATTTGCGATATTTTATACTGTAAGTCAGATATTAATCAACTAAGGTCATTTAATTATTATTTTATGTCTTTTATAAGACAAAACAAATAGAACGCCAAAAAAATAAGATTATAATTCAAGCTAAAAAAATCGTCGGCAAAGAGCATTAAAATACAGGAAGAAGTAATTTGTATTTATTTTTTAAGTAATTATTGCATTTTACTTAAAGTGTAATATTTTCAAATAAATAACAAACATAATTTAATAATATGATTTGTTTTATAAAATTGTAATTTCTTTGAGTTATTTTTTTTTGTCCTCGAGTGTAATATTGTTATTCAAAGAACGATATAACCTTTGTTTCTTTGGATGCTCACGATGTGCTCTTACGATATGGTTATGCTGAAAATGTGTTTATCTAGTCTTCATTTTTTCCAATTGTAGTTCTCAAATTGGGATTGTTAAGTTATTCAAATTTTTATCTATTTCGGCTTGAAGTTGAAGCTGACCTAGGTGTATCTTACGGGTTAGGCAAAAACCGCTTGATATGTAATAGTATGTTTTAATACACTATAACAATCACTTTTTATCATTAGATATCATATTATAGTTGTTGATTAATTAGAAAAAGCCAACCCTAATTTAAAATAATCACCATAAAATGTCTGTTAAATAAATAAATTTATTAAGTTAAATACAAAATTGAAAAAATAGCCTCTTAAAATTACCTATTCTTTCAAATTAGAATGTAAAACCCGTGTGTTATTTTCTTTGATCCATCCCAATTATCTTATTCTACTTGTCTAGTATAAATAGCTTTATAGATAGCCTATCTTGTTTTCTATTCTAAAAATAACTCTGCTAAGATTCTTGCAGCGTTTCTACGTTTAATGCAACCTCTACTAATTATAACTATTATATTTTGCTTACCAAACTGCATTCTTTGATATTGTCGACCATGTAATGTTATTATTTAAATATTATTACTCCTTTTATTCTAATTTCTTTGATTAATGTCACTTTCGCAACCAAAACACCTCAGTGTTCAAAATCAGTCAGGCCGTTTTAGACAACACGAGTGCACGAGTGTGTTGAGTGCAACACATCACCCTCCAACAGTAACAGACCCACTGTTACAGTTTCTGTTTATTTTTGATAAGCGATTCAGCAAATGCTTGATAAAAAGCTCGATGCTTATAACGGAGAGATCTAACACTACGTCCAGTTCCCATACTAAAACAACTGTAACCCGGTCGTCCAATTAGCATTTAGAAACTAAACGAAACTATAAATGTATCAGTTCTCCGTAAAGTGATAACGCACAGGCCGTTTGGATTCAATGGGGCGTTGAGGACATAATATATGTGGAGTTTGCTAAGGCGAATTCATAGGCGACTCACAAAAACGAAAAATAAACTTACGAGTAATGTCACTGTGACAGTTCTACGGTGGCTCAGGATTCAATAAAACCTTTACATGAAACTATGCGATAAATAAATGCGTCCTATATTTGTTTCGTTACTTACTTTTTTGCTACCAAGATTTACACGGTAACAAAATAAGGAGTTTTCCACCCAAATATTTTGGACACCTTTGAGATATTTGATTGGTGCATAGTTTCATGTAAATTCTGAAATTGGTAGATGTCACTGATTTGGTTCAAATTATTTTAATTAAGTACGAAACAAGCAATATAAGTATTCAATGTCAGTGTAACGCCGGTCATAGTACATTTCCCTGCAGCCCGACAGATAGGTACCTATAATGGAGTGACACCCGCTCGTAAAAAACGTATTGATTGCTGAAATGATTCCGTTTTTAGGATTTTAAGCCAATGTCTTTAGTATTTATGGTTTGATTATTTGAAAATTATTGGATGATATGGCGCATTTTTCTTACTTGCCCCTTTCATTGTGTTGTGAATCCACCTTAAGGGCATACCTCCGAGCACATTTGTCTTAGGACACGCCGGTTGGTCAATTTATGGACGTGTTACTATTATTAGGTTTCGCATTTCATGGATGGATTCTCATATACTCTATAAAGCGTTATTATTAATGTCAAAACATATTTTACGTGTGAATTATTTTTTTGGTTCCCGTTCAAATGCTTAAATATAAAATATTGAGTCGTAAAATATGGGGTTAAATTTTAATTAACTTACATTGTTGTCGTCAAAAAACATGTTTCCATTGCCTTTTTCAGTAATCTCTTTTTTTCTAACCTTATAAAAGTAAAATAAGACAAAAGCCTAATCGAAACCCGCTCATTAATTGTCGTTAATGAGAGAGCGGGCCAAACAAGGAGATATGCAATTTAGTAGCGGACGCTATTGGCGCATAAAATCCTGTACCAGATTGGTGTAGGAGGTTAGCACAGTCAACGACTTGGGAACGGTAAGGCGCAGGATGGTTAACACGAAGCGATCAATTCGAAACTTTGAGTGCACTATCTCTTTCACTCATCATTCGAGTCTAAATCGAGAAAAAGGGATGGAGCTAACGTAACTTCGATTCGATTTTCAAGGTGACGTCTGCCGATGTTCTCATACGTAGTTTTCAGCTAACGTATGGAGTGACGAGACGTAAGATAAATCTCACACTTTGTTTTATTAAGATGCTAATCAAGAATAAACTGATGAACCAGCGGTCGACGTCTTGTCAATGTGATACCGCATACATCTTGTGTAAAAGTGGATTGATTAAGTATTATTGTAGAGACTTGGTTTTCTAAATATACGCCCTTTGTGTCATGAGAAAAACTATAAAATAAGTCTAACGAACAGCAAGCTTTAAAAATACCCATCTGTCGTTTGGATAATGTCGTCAAAGTAATGTTACTTATCATGTAATATTTTTTAATTCGCCAATTTCAGAGATAAATATTTTTAATATAGTCTATGACACTCTATTGGTTAAGCCGAATCTAACCACGTGTATTTATTAAAATCGGTTTAGCCGTTTAGTAGTTACGAGGGGACATAGAGTCGGACATATATACAGGTCAAAAACGTAACCCCCCCTTTTAGGCATCGCCGCAGTCGGGTAAAAACAACCCAAAAATCTGTTGACGTTTATTTTTCAGACAAGATGAAATAGATATTAGATACATTTCAACTCAGTGTACAAAGTAAAGAAAGTATACTTATCACAGATTTTTATCCTGAGATTTTCTATAACGTATGATAATGTGTTACTATATCTGTAGGTATACAAATGTTCACTTTTGCTTAACACCCAAAAACCCGGAATTAATGTACTTATTCGTTTCAATCATTTCACTTAAATTTAAGGCACTATCATTGTAAAGTAAGATTAAACTATGTTTACTTATCATACCGTTATAAACATGTTGACTGTCGCAAAGGAGAAGGGACAGTATGTCAAGATAATTACAATATACTTTAGGATGTGCGGGGGAGTGTGTAACTTACACAGAATGAAGAGATATAAAATAGTATGTTTTATTGTTCTTCACTATTGTAACTCTTCCAAGTGAAATGTGACGAAATAAATAATAGCGAAATTACTTGTTTTACTACTACGGTTAGAAATAATAAACGATCCAGACAAAAGGACATCAAATTTAGTTTCAAGAAGTTTACGCATTTTTTTATGGCATGGGAACGTTCACACAGGTCACCTGATGGTAAGTGGAAATTGTGACCAATAGACATTCACATTCACAAGACTGCAAATGCGTTGCTAACCCTGAGGACTAAGAATGCCTCTATGCTAGTCATTTCACCGGCTGTCTTATCCCCAAACTGGAACACAACAATGTGAACACTGCTGCTTGGCGGTAGGTTAATGGATAAGATGGTGGTACCAACCCGGCCGGATCCTGCACAAGGTCTCCCACAAGTGAAGTGACTTGGTACAGCAGTCTTATGATCGTAGTCTTGACATTGCAAACGGCTATGGGTCTCCGAACTTACTTAACATCAGACGGCGTTTGCTTGATATTATTCTCCAAGCCATAAAAAATAACTTCGGTATCATCAAACGTTAAGAACGTTACTTTACTTTCCTGTCATTTACGCGTATTGAAAAAAAACTAATATTATACATCGGAGGCTGTCACTTGACAAAAATATGTTTGCCTAATGTCAGCCGAAAGACGTCCTGCGACTGCTGGACATAGGCCTCCATCAAGGCTCTCCACTCAGACCGGTCTTGTGCTTTTCGCATCCACCGCGTTCCCGCGATCCTTACAAGGTCGTCACTCCATCTTGTTGGAGGCCTATCTACAGCTCGTCTCCCGGTCCGCGGACGCCACTCAAGAACCTTCAGTCCTGCGTGCGATGTGCCCCGCCCACTGCCACTTCAGGGGGGTTACCATGACATACTAAAGCAGTTCAGTTTAGGTTGAGAGAAAGGGACCGAGCTATAGCAGTTGTATAGCTCTATCACTTTCTCTCAGCCTAAACTGAACTGCTTTAGTATGTCATGGTAACCCCCCAGTTTAGTTTATACTCGTACATAATAATTATTAATAATATTAATTAAGTAAAAAAGATTTGTCTATTGGGCAGAGCCAGCTGATGAGGCTGAAGACCGATATGACGGCAGGATCATATCGTCTGAGCCTACCTGAGCTTTTGGGAGAGATAGAGAAGTTCTACGGACAGCTGTACACAACAACACGCCCACCTGTCAGCAACCTAGCAGAAGACCCAAGAGCTAGGTTGTCCCAACACTACACCGAAGATATCCCGGACGTTAGCCTGTACGAGATTAGAGTGGCTCTAAAACAGCTTAAGAACAGCAAGGCACCGGGTGATGACGGAATTACGGCTGAGCTTCTGAAAGCAGGTGGATCACCGGTTTTAAAAGCTCTTCAGAAGCTATTTGATTCCGTCATAGCCCAGGGTAAAACGCCGCAAGCATGGCACGGGGGCGTGGTGGTTCTTTTCTTCAAAAAGGGTGATAATACCCAGCTGAAGAATTATAGACCCATCACGCTCCTGAGTCATGTTTATAAGCTGTTCTCTAGAGTCATTACGAATCGTCTCGCTCGCAGGTTTGACGACTTTCAGCCTACCGAACAAGCCGGTTTCCGAAAAGGCTTTAGCACCATAGACCACAACCACACGCTGCGGCAGGTTATACAGAAGACCGAGGAGTATAATCAGCCACTATGCTTAGCGTTTGTGGACTATGAGAAGGCCTTCGATTCGATCGAAACATGGGCTGTGCTGCAGTCTCTTCAGCGGTGCCAAATCGACTATCGGTACATCGAGGTGTTAAAGTGTTTGTATAGAAACGCCACTATGTCAGTTCGCCTTCAGGACCGGAACTCGAAGCCAATCCAATTGCAGCGAGGAGTAAGACAGGGAGATGTAATATCTCCGAAACTGTTTACTGCTGCATTGGAAGACGCTTTCAAGCTTCTGGACTGGGGGGGTTTTGGCATCAGCATAAATGGCGAATACATCACTCACCTTCGATTCGCCGACGATATTGTCATCATGGCTGAGACCCTGGAGGACCTTGGTACAATGCTCGATGGCCTCAGTAGAGTCTCTCAACAAGTGGGTCTTAAAATGAACATGGACAACACGAAAATCATGTCAAATGTCCATGTCGTACCCACTCCTGTCAAAGTTGGTGACTCTACTCTCGAAGTTGTTGACGACTATGTATACCTAGGACAACAAATCCAGTTAGGTAAGTCCAACTTCAAAAAAGAGGTCAATCGTCGAATCCAACTCGGATGGGCAGCGTTCGGTAAGCTACGCACTATCTTCTCGTCCCAAATACCACAGTGCCTCAAGACAAAAGTCTTTGATCAGTGTGTGTTGCCAGTGATGTCGTATGGATCCGAGACATGGTCGCTTACAATGGGCCTCATAAGAAGGCTCAAGGTCACTCAAAGGGCGATGGAAAGAGCTATGCTGGGTGTCTCCTTGCGAGATCGAATCAGGAATGAGGAGATTCGCAGGAGAACTAAAGTAACTGATATAGCTCACCGGATTGCAAACCTTAAGTGGCAGTGGGCGGGGCACATTGCTCGTAGTACTGATGGCCGTTGGAGCGGAAAGGTTCTAGAATGGCGACCGCGAACCGGGAGACGAAGTGTTGGCAGACCTTCCACAAGGTGGACTGACGATCTGATAAAGGTCGCTGGAAACCGCTGGATGACAGCAGCAGAGGACCGGTCGTTGTGGAAAACCTTGGGGAAGGCCTTTGTCCAGCAGTGGACGTCGTGCGGCTGATAATGATAATAATTATATTCATTACCAGGGCCTCTACTTGACTCGGTAAACCATGTTGCCTTTGGCGTATTATCGTATTGTTTTTAACTCTGCTGCCATTACTGTCACGTAAATAAGAGCTATCGTAACGTTAACGATACGGTAACACGTCAAAGGCAATATTGCTTTACCGAGTTGTAGAGCCCCAGGGCTAGCACTGCATACCGAGCGATTTTATGATAACATGTTTAAGTCGGATTACATTAACCAACTTAACGGAGTCTTAGTTAAATATTATTCGGTTGCAATTTGTCATTGGAGGATAATCCCTGAAGTATATTTCGTAAATTCCAATACTTACTATCTTGTGGGAGGACCTTGTGCAGGGTCCGTCCGGGTTGGTCCATCTTATCCATAAATCTACCGCCAAGCAGCAGTTTTTGCGTGGTTGTGTTACGGTTTCGGGGATAAGACAGCCGGTGAAATGACAAGCATAGAGGCATTCCATCTTAGTCCTCAGGGTTGGCAGTGCATTTGCAGTCTTGTGAATACGAATGCATATGGGTCACAGTTTCCACTTACCACCAGGTGGCCTGTGTGCTCGTTTGTTTTCCTATAACATAAAAAAAAACTGGCGAGCAAGGCATATAAAAAGGGGTAATTAATTATAAATTTAAATTAATGAACGTGTAATCGCAATGTTTGTATCAATATATTATTTATGAAAAGTCAGGAAAACCACTGTGTTTAATCCGTGTTTATATAAATTGTCACAGGAATCATCAATCCTATTCATTGACGAACGCCGAATGCATCTTATGTACGGCCTCTGGTATACTCGTAGGCAATACATTTTGACAGACGTCGAACTTCTAAATATAACTTATCTCAGGCCTATTGCGTAATAAAGTAAAAGCCCATACAAAACTACTATACCTTGTATTTTATTATGCGATCGGCCGCTGTTTAAATAATTATTAAAGTTTGAAAAACTAATCAACAGTCAACACATATGTAACACCACAGATGAGTTGGTACGAAGATCTAAAGATAGGCTAGGTGGCTGGACTGAAATCACTAAGAGAGCACAAAATAGAGAAAATTAAAAAAAAAAAAAAGAAGTTTACGTCGATGTGATTGAAAAAGGCTAACAATAAGAACAAAAGGAGAAGATATATTTTTATGTTGTTTTAGTACATGGATTTTTGATACTGTCGTTTAACCTTTGGTTTCCGTAACAAACATTAAAACAATTAATTGCTACTAACATATAATGAAACCCAGTATGCAAACGAGAATATTGACTGCAACCAGCATAAGGTAGGTATATTAGAAATCACGCAATCGTTAGATTAGTGTTTAACTCTAACCGGAATTAATAACTCCTCGGCTAAACCCAATTTATTAACAGTTGGCGTCAAAATTCCGGGCAAACCCGTACCGATCCGATCTGTCCGCATTTGCATCGGAATTGGTCTAGCTTTGAGATAATCTGGCTTATAATCTAGTACCCACGAACCTCTCTATTCCGGTGCGGTTATGACGGTCCAAAGACATGCTCGTAATGCATAATAATGTATTTACTCATTATGAAATAAACTCTATTTCTTGGTATTAAGAAATAATATCTATTTCCTATATTTACGAATAGTTTTTTTTATATCAGTTTGCTCTACAAGGATTTGTATTCGTTCTCCTTGTGTTCCTTGGAAATCAGAGTCAAAAAAAGTTCTTATAGTTACTATATGTAATATGTATTTTGTAGAAAATAAACGTATTCATCTTGCTTTATCTACTAGCTTATTGGTGGACCTACTGAAGTCGACTGAGAAAGCAAGATGTCGAATTTCGTTCGGTTTTTACTATTATCTGTACCTACACTGACCAACAACTACAAATATTAACCATTTTTTTTTTAAGTTGCTTATAAGACGTAATAAATAACCACAACGATAACAAATACCTCACCACACATACAATTATGAGTAGGTAATATATATTTTTTTAATTCTTATAGGTTTTCCTGTAATATACAAGCAATGAACTACCTATATTTTGTATTTTTTTCAAAATTTTAGGCTCAGTAGTTTCGGAGATCAGGGGGGGAATTCAAATTCAAAATACGTTAATTGCCACATCACATAAACTCATTACGGGTGGGTACATTTCATTACAGTTTTAGACATTCACGAAAATAAACTACACATACAGGCATTTCACATCCACCCATCTCACAATCATACAATCCAAACATTAAATAATAAAAAGAAATTAAAAAAAAAACAATACAATACAGAAACAGAGAACGTTAAGGTGGCAGAAGGCTCAGGCTCAGCCTATTCAGCCACGATTTTTAAAAACCGCAGCGCTGATTTTCAGCCTGTCCCTTGGCTCACTGCGCAATAACATAATAAAGGGGCTAAGAAATTACGATAACGAAAGCACCCCCGGATTGCGGTATTCTTTCATAAAAATCTAAATTATTTATTGTACAATAATAACAAAAATATAGGTACTTATTTGAAATCGTCATAAGATGCCCTTTCATTTGCTATAAGACACAGTAAGATTTGCATAACTTCTTTTTTAATTTCCTTATTTGTCACCCAAACATGGCACTTATAAAAAAAAAACCTTGCACATCTGTGTTTGGGTCATAGGATAACACAATCTTACGAAATTTCACCTGATTTAGTCAGTAGATTCGGAGCTAATTGGCTGTGACGGACGGACGGACACACGAGTGATTGTATAAGGGTTCCGTTTTTAATTTTTTGTACGAAACCATAAAAATAAATAAAGAACAACGTTACATAACTCGAAAAAATACACTCGTGTTCGTCACTCTAAAAAAATTGTTTTTGTCGGGAATCGCACCCCATAGGTACTGCCAAAACCGTATTGTAAAGGCTTAAATTGAAGATAAACAAGTTTATTCTCTTATGCAAACGCAATGGTAAATTAAAT
Source organism: Acleris emargana (assembly GCA_927399475.2). NCBI lineage: Eukaryota > Metazoa > Arthropoda > Insecta > Lepidoptera > Tortricidae > Acleris > Acleris emargana. The sequence goes on from OV656858.1 coordinate 7,958,672, forward strand.
TGAAATAGTTACACTTATAAGCATACACAATTCCTTAAAAAAAAGAACTTGAAAATTGTCTTGCTCATCCCATTGTGTCACAAGGCTGGGCTTCTTGAGTAACGAAATGAATTAATATTCCAAAATATCATAATAAAGAAGGAATATTTTTGATCTTCAGACATTTTTGACGTGTGTTCTACAAAAGTTTTTTTGTTTTATTAAAAATCTTTGCAAGCTTCTTTAGCTTTTTATTTGAAGTTTAAACATGGGTTGATATTTTTTTGCAAAACGGCCTTTTTCGTCACCAGTTCTCCTTTCCGGCCAGTACGCGGGCAGTTAAAATTATTTATAGCGCCGGCTAGGTACTAGCACAAAATAACTTTCGCTTTGTTAACCTCTTTTGTGAACATGAACGTAGTTTTGTTCCTTGCCGTTAGTAGGTACACCTGGATGGATATCTAACGGTATCAACAATACAAACATCTCAGATTTGTGTCATTAGAATGAAATTAAACCATTTTATGAATTGTTGACGCGTCAAAATCTTTTATTTTTACTATAATATCATTATATCAGACACGCTTAAAAATATGGCTTTTGTTTCACACGAAATATTTTTATTTGAAATTTATCTAAAAACATTATTCCAAAAAAGCGACGGTCAGCAGATTTTCCAAATAGTGGATCTGGCAAAGGGAGGCAAGCAAAAGAGAAAAAAAGCCAGACCACCTAATGGTCAGTGATCATCTCGAGATTGTAAATGTGTTGTCAATATACGGACTGTCTACATTCGTTGAGTCTCTATGATATATGCTACTCATTTTAGCAGCCAATTTCAACGTACCAAAACATCATTGCGTAAATACTTGGCAGGATTGAGGGTAAGAAGGTGGTAGGTGGTAGCAATCCGGATGGACCTGCACAATGTCCTACCATCTCGTGTCAAACATCACGGGTCAAAATTAATTACTTTGACGATACTCATATTATGAAATTGATGAATGCAAACGACTTACTCAACTACTTCGACTCAGTCATTTTAATGAGATGAGTTTCAAATGCATGAGACGGAGAGCTTTGGGACTTACATGGAGAAAAATGAAGGAAGCCGCACAGAATTGAGAGATCAAGGTAATTCTTGAAAGCCCACTGTACATGCCAGGTTATGGTAATTAATACTACTAGAGTAGTATAAGTAGAAGTTGTAGTGGTTGTTATAGTAGTAATAGGATTCCCCCGTGTGGTGCCGGGTTAGAATAGTGCCACTCCATGTCTTCCCGTGGATGTCGTAAGAGGCGACTAAGGGAGTCAAGGCTTTTAGTGCTGTTGGGCGATGGGCTTGCAACCTGTCACTAATACACTGGTAAACATCTTGGCCTGGTTGTGCTAAATGTGGTTACAGAATTATCAACAAGTTTTTTTTGGAGTTGTTGGTAATTCTGTAGCTCTGCCTACCCCGATCTGGGAAGGAAGGCGTGAGTTTATGTATGTATGTATGTAGGATTTAAAGAAAGTGAGTAGACATATGATGTTAGTAGGATTTCAACAGCAGCAGAAATTGATTGATTGATTGATTGCAGAAGCAGAAAGTCCAAGAATATTATTAGATTGTTTTACTGTCTTCGACCAAATTATCGCTGACAATACAAACCGTTTCTTTTTTACTTTACCTGCGTCCAGCGGTGTGTTATGTCTTTTGGGTAATATTATGTTGATAATGAAACAACACTAGGTTTATTGTTACAGTAGGAAGTAATTACATTAAACATTAGTGTATTTGCGACAAGCTTTATCTGCGATATTAAATGCTTTATCATTGTAACTAACTACGTCGCTGCAAAGAGTACTGAGATGCGAATGCAATATAGCACGGCGTCCTTGGAAGTCTTCGGACCATATACATACGAGTAAGTTAGCATACCTTTAAGACAAATTCATTACAAATACCAACCTTATCATTCAGATCCTATTTTACTCTGATTCGAAAGATCGAATAGAAAGAAAGAAAAAGCATTTACTTATTGGATGATGGGCTGTCAACCACGCATAAACGGCGGTCCAAGTCCTGGATTAGCACGGAATCTTTTTTACCGTGGCAAATATGAAAGAATAGTGGGCAAAATACACCCAGCTCCGCCAGCCATACACGAATATGACTCGAAATATCTAACATAAAATAATAATAAACACTGTTAATTTTTTTTTAGTTTATAACGTTATTATTCAGTTTATTTTGTTATAAAAAAAGGTTTATTATGTTATGCTTGTTTCAATAATGCTCAGCAAGTAAACCCATTCGATTTAAAATAAATAGAGAACCCGCGGACAGATTTTGATGCACATTGGTACGGAAGTACATAGCTTTGATACCTTCCAAACAAAAATAGTCTAAGCTGTGGCGGACTTGGGTGTGCCGTCCAAACATTTTTGCCCACTATCCATTCCTGGGAAATAGGGAAAAAAGAATTTGATGTGGATGAATTTGCGGGTATAGGCTTAATATTTTGTATGTAAGAAGGAAACGACAGTGCTATCAGGTCACATGTTGGGCAGCGATCGTCAGCTAGAATGAACGGCAACAACAAGAATTCTAGGTGTATTTGCCAGCCTTTAAATAATGAAGCCCGTTCACTTACCAGTTTAGTTCTCAGTAAGCAACTTTTGATAGAATAAATGTAACTAAGTACGAATCCATGGAGTCTGCAAAATGTTGTGCGAATAAACTGGACATCCTCCGCATTTCTTTCAAATATTTGAATCACGAAATTTCTTATAGGTATCAATGCTTGGCATGATCTATTCAACTTTGGCTGAGGTTAACCGATTATTGTGAGCATACCTACATGTAATCCCTTCTTTAGGTAAATAATTGAGACAGCATAATCCCTCGTGACAAATAGAGGGAAGTCTTAGGAGTGACCAATATCTGATTTCGTTGCATGTTCTTTGGCAGTGCAGTTATTTTGTTAAGTCTGGGATTTACTTTACAAAGCTTTTAAACAACTGTATAAAAAAATATGCGCGATTTATCAAAATAAAGATATTATAAAAGATAGCGCTTATTTTTTTATTTTGTAACATTTTTTTAAGATACCGGTTTAAATTATGACTTTCGATGGGATTATTTTCAAGTTGTGATTTTGACTTACGATCACTAAAAGTTTTTATTTTTAATCTTTAATAAGGTAAATAAATTTATCTTCGTTCAAGAAATTTATGGCACCAATCATAATAAAAAAAAAATGTTATGCTTATACCTACGCAGTCGTCCTAACACAAAAAACACAAGCTTATTAAGGTAATCATACCTATGTAACATATGTGTATCCGTATAAATAAATAAATATAACATTCTTTGAAACTAAGAAAACAAGTAAAGATCCTAATAAAGAAAATGAGACGACATCTATTTTAAACCGAGATACTTAAGAGACCAGTAGTTTTAAAATAAACAGCGTTTTGTAAAGTTTATGGTCAACTGGCCGCAGAATAAAACCTTCTTAAACTTTTTATTTTTTTACTTAGACTCACCACCAGTTCGCCAAGACTGCCTGTGCTAATAATAGAAGAAAGCTTAGCACTTTCCAAAATAGCTCCATTGTTAGTAAAAATCCACTTCACAAAAACACCGCAATATCCAAAAAGAACACTAACTAAAATTCAAAACATAAACGTAACAACACATAAACGTAAAACACAGAAACGGTAACATAACATTGTAATCACTAAAACATTTCCAAAGTCCAGAAAAAAAACTGAAACTTTTTAAAACTTCCCAAAAAGTTTCTGGAATCTTTGGTCAGCAAACTTTTTAACCGGCCAGCGTTCAAGAAACGAATACGATCAGCGTTCGCTTTTCGAATTCGGAATTTTGTTGATAGTTTGTAGAGGCGACGCGCCTGCGAACCGCGCAGTGAGAGCCACAAAACCAGACTGGCTTGCTTCGCCGTTGTAAGTACTCCATAGGATTCGTTGCAAGTAGGGGAAGGAAGGGTCGCATTGGAGGGCGACCGATGCAATGCACTGCAAGCCCTTACCACGACATCGTCAAATGTCACTGCAATCACGACCAAAATGTCAAGGGAATTAAAGTTATTCAATATAACCGAACGGAAAAACGTTTATTTATGATTATACATCAATTGTAAGATTTGCAAGCTTACGTCCGCGGTAAGGTAAATGCGCAAAATTATTGCCGGTTTGTTTACCAAATTGATTTTCTTGAACGAGAGTTTTATGGGGAATAATGCGGTCGGTAACGGCCGTAATATTGGTATTTATGCTAAATCTACTTATTATAGGATCTTAAATAACCGCTGGCTCTTAAAAAACAACCGCGTGTTTAATTTTAATTTGGACATTGTTTTGTTCTAAATTGCACATCATGTTATTAAATATCCCTGTAAGATTGTCAAACTATTCGTACGTAACGAATTTTAAGATTTTCCATTGTTTTATGTTCAATACAAATCTATTAGTCACATAACACAAAACATAAAACAAAAAACATTAAAACATTAAAACATAACATAGCTCATGTAACTTTTTTAACTTTGAACTTTACAACAACGAAGCACTTCGTGCTAATAAGATTAATAGGGATTTACTTTCCCTTCAATGCGTTTTACATTAAATAAACACATTTCAATTTTACAAGATCTATTTGTCGTTTACAAATAACTCACACATCTAGTGACGTTTTATTTTTACCAAAAGAGCTTTCAAAGTTTCTAGGTAAACACCGATAAATCTACGTGTTAGTTATTTTAATAAAGAAACCTAGGAAACCATACACCATCTTTTAAATTCCGAGCTGATCAAAATGTTTACGAAGATTTATTTGTCTCACGCAAAAAGTATTTTGGTAGCTGTTGTATTTGTTCAAAAAGTGTGGAAAGCATCATATGACCTCTTCCAACTCGTCCATGAAAATTCTACATTTAAAATTAAGCCATCATAAATAAGGCAATACGTTTACCAATTGTATGTTTGCATATAAATTGCTCATCAAATCATTAAAAATAACCAACACACACACACGCACAGACACACCGAGGCCATCACAATTACTTTTGTAAGTACAGCGGAGATCCAAAAAAATTGATAATTTTAACTTAAGATTTGCTTAATTGTCTACATACACCTGGACCTTGTAAATAATAAAATAACTAACCAATCAGCCTACTACACCACGACTCTTCTTGGAAATCCGTCGCGCGGAAGTTATTGAACGCTATCGGATCTGTCCGATTTTCCGGGCTCAAAACTACCCTATATCCATCTCCCATAAGTTTGTAACTATCTCTAAGCTCTGTACCAATTTTCACATTGGTCGGTCAAGTCTTTGAACCCAAAACACGGAACAAACAAACAAGCAAACATTGCATTTATAATATTTCTTGCTGTTGCTGAGGTAGAAGTTATTAATCGCTATTACCCTATAATCCAATAGGGTTTAAGCAATTCGCATATCAATGTCATAAAAAATTATTCATTGATTTAGCTGTGAAAGCGTTACAAACAAACAAACAGCTATACTTTAACATACATACATACATACATACATTCACGCTTGTATCCCCGAGCGCGGTAGGCAGAACCACTGAATTACCTACAACTTCAAAAAGTTGTTTATAATTCAGCAACCACGCTTTGCAAAAATAGGCCAAGATGTTTACCAGCGTATTAGTGACAGGTTGCAAGCCCATCGCCTAACAGTACTTTAACATGTAAAATTATTAAGGTAAAAATACCATAGTTATACCTAGTTATCCGTTTACAGTTAACACGCCGTTAAAAGAAACATCTAATTAACGGACAAAGTAACTGGCAACTTCGCTTCCGTGCCTAATTCTTACAGCCCTCCAGGTTACCAACCTAACAACAATGGGGACCTCCGCCATTTTGTATTCTGTTCCGTTTACGATCACTAAACTTGTAATTGCAATGGATCAAACAAAACGCCGACCTCGGACCTTATGAAAAAAAAACGCGTATAATTTGAACCTTCCTGTTATAAAAATAAGGGAGAAAGATGGTGGTGTGTTATTTCAATTTGCGGTTTAAATCTACGGGTTAAGGTAGGGTGTGCTTTGCGATGCGCAACTTTGAAAGCAGCTGGTGGAAAGGTGTAAGCTTTTTTAAATTGGGCAGATATGGTCGGTTCGTTTTTTTTAAATATAAATTAGTGCTGGCCTAGGAATTTTGCACAGAAAAAAAACGTTTAAATAAGTAAGTATGTAGTTTTAGATCTTCCTTGAAAACGTTTTCTGTCACTTATTAAAATAATTTTGGAATTTTCGTCTTTCTGATAGTAGACGTATTTCAGAGGACAACTTGATCAGTGTTTATTTGATAGGTCACTTTGTATCCTGTCACATAATCACAAAATAATAAGAAAAATATAAAAAAAAACCATCTGCCTTGACGGTTAAACTCCATGACTGTAGTTTAAGTACTTTGTCCGTCAAGTTGTAGTGGCGACTTAGGGGTCTTCAGAAATTGTACAAACCGCGTTTCGGACAGATCCCAACTACACTCATGGGAAGAGAGATTTCGAGGTGGTATGGCCACAAAATGGTCCGGTGCAAGGTCCGTTCGGATCACTCTTATCAATCGATCTTATTCTTTAACCTACCGCCAAGCAGCAGTGTTGACATTGTCGTGTTCCGGTGTGCGGGGACAAGACAACCGGTGAAATTACTAGCATACACGCATTCACCATATACTTACTACGATAGACACAAAATGATTTGCCCATAACGGGACTCGAACCCAGAACCGCTAGCTTCGTAGGCACTGACTAGGCTAAGCACGTCCTCGAATTTGCTATCACAACTGTGTCCCTAGACAAATTGCGAGATCGTTATCATATCGAAAATTTTGCCGTAAGCTGCCAGACGGTCGCGTCGAGCGGTTAAGTCATTTCCATACATTTTGTCAGTTGTCGACAATCGTTTACGTTAGCGTTAAGCATCTTGTCTAGGGCCTCTGACCAGTTTCAGGTAGGAAAAGTGAAAGAAATATATAACTCGTAGCCTGCTATTCCAAATGACGGCATCTCAAATAAAACTCTTGTCGCAATCGCAAACTTATAACTAACAGTAGAGGGATGAATCTGCTTTGGTTATCAAATTAAAGATTCCGCTTATTGGTTTAGTAGGGCAGCTACTCGTACTACCAAGGATTTTGACAGTTCAATGGACGCGAGTTGTCATAACCGCGTTTTTACACCACTTTGAACTTGGCTCTCCAGCCGATCTGTCTAATTAGGTCAAAATGACAAATTAATTAAGATAGTATAAAGCTCAATAGACGGCAAATTGCGAGATAGTCTCAATTGGTGTCTCCACTAAAGTAAACTACATTTAAATTGTTTTGTAACATTATTTCATTGAGATAGTTGCTGAGTCGCGCAATGCGACTGAAGTTATGAAAATAGCTCTATACAACTTACCTAGTATGACAGCTTAGGTATTTAGATAGATAAATATATAGTTACTGTAACATAGAACTGTCACTACCATGCGCATTTCAACCTGAATTGTTAAGCCTCATTTACACTGTGCAAGTTGCTGGATATACATTTAAATGAATAGGGGAAAATCATACACAAATTGAACTCATCCTAACCGAAGGTCGTGGCTGGATCTGACGCCGATATGCGTTGTACAATATAGATCGATTTACAAAAACTACCTGAAATGGATCGAATGAGTGAATTATTATTATTATTATTTATTTATTTATTATAACAAACACAAAGTTAATATATTGTTGTTCCACAAAACTGTTTGCACAGTTTGACTGCGGAATCTTCGGTCCAGCTTGCTGATCACTAAATAAAAAGTACTTAATTAATAATTAGATATACATACAAAGGTGAGCATCGCATTTACAATGACTTCAGCAGATGCCCATGTAACCTAGCTTTAAATCTATGTTTGTTTGTTTCGAGAACAATATCGGCTGGTAATCTGTTCAGGAGATAAGGTAGGGTAAACCCTCCAGTGAATGAACACTTAAGCATTTTTTCAACTTTGAAAATTTATTACTCTGTATTTATCAATAATTGTAATGGTTTTAAGGAATTTAATCAATCTTCATTTAATAAACTAGAAAGTAATTTCTGTGATTTTTTATTACGTTTATAGTATTTGAGTTATAGGAGAGTTTATGAAAAAATACCCAAAAACCCAGTAAATGAACAAAAAATCTAATGAATGAACATAGTGTAACCCAGTAAATGAACAAAATACTAATAAATTAATATAGGTAGTAAAACTCAGTGAATAAACATTATTTAGATCTTTTTAATCAAATAATAAAATCTTTTTAACATAAAATTAAGTATTTCTTCAATAATTATCATATAAAAAATTTAAGTAGGTACAATATCTACTTACATACATACATTCATACCTTCACGCCTGTAATCCCAGAGTGGGCTAGGCAGAGCTACAGAATTACAACTTAAAAAGTTATTGATAATTCAGTAACCACAATTTGCACAAATGGCTAAGATGTTTACCTGCATATTAGTGATAGGTTGCAAGCCTATCGCCTAACAGTACTACAAGCCTATATTCCCTTAGTCGCCTCTTACGACATCCACGGGAAGACATGGAGTGGCACTATTCTAACCCGGCAACCACACGGGATCCCGGCAACCACACCTACTTAATATTCAAATAATGTCTTTTATCACAAAATACACCTAAGTAGGTACAAAAGCGGCCGAAAGCATGAAGGTAGGAAAATAATAATGGTCTCGGCCCAGAATATATGTTTATTCCATTCGGCGTCGAGACCCTTGGTCCGTGGGGTCCTAGCGCTCGAAGCCTCTTCAAAGAAATTTCGAAGAGGCTCATTGACGTCACGGGAGACCGAAGAGCTGGCAGTTTCCTCACTCAACGTATAAGTTTGACCATCCAGCGAGGAAATGCTGCCAGCATCTTTGGTACAATGCCGCAGGGGCCATTCTTAGATTTAATGTTTTAGTTAATTTATATATTTAGAGTTAGTCTTATTTAATTTTAGTCTTATTTAGTTATGGTTGTATTATTTTATGTCGTTTTACAATAAAGTATTATTATTCAGTAGGTACATAGGATCGTTATGGATTCTTTTTCCTTCCCATGTGGAATTTCGTAAACATTCTTATAGTTTTTTGGACCTAAAATTTGACAGCTTTTTGGACACATCACGACACCAGTTTCATCAGAATTAAATATTCTGCTCGGGTCACCTTTAATATCTAGGGCATTTTCTTCAATCAAGTATTCTTCTAATTCTTTAAACCATGCCCTTGTGCCTTCTTCTGTAACTGCTGCTCTTGCGTTAGAAATCATTTCTGAATTTCGTTTAGTTAAATCAGGATGCCTTTTAAGCAATAGTTCAAGCCATTTTGGTCCCGGCTTATTTGCAGCAAACTTTGTTTCACGGTTATTTGCATTTAAATAATTTTGCACGTTATCAATGACTTCGTCTGGATGCATTGGAAACCCAAGTTTTGCTTTATTTATTATCCATTGAACTAGTTCTGCTTCTTCAAGACTAGAGAGTTCAGTCGGCGGTCCCATTTTTCTCTCCCATGGAACTTTGTGGGTGATTTTATTGTGAAGATTAGATTTGGGCACATTAAACCGTATACTTGCTTTGTTTAATGTCATTAAGCCATTAGAAATAGCATGTAAAGCTGTTTCCAAGTCTTTTGATATTAGTTAGAAGATGTTAGTCACCAGTAACACAGGAACACCAATCAAAAAATCAATCATCTTATCCAAAACCACTTTTGGTAAAATAGGGTCTAGCTCAGCAAATCATGCTTAAAATAATTAATTTAAGAACAAGAGGAAGAAATTTTTATTAACAAGCCCAATTTAGGAACTAAAACTTATAAAATGGACAAAAACAACTTTGTCGTTACGTTGTTCATACATAGGATTACAAGGTATCTAGTAAATGAACAAAGCCAAATTTCTATAGTCCATTCACTAGATTTTTCATGCCTATGAATGAACACTAGTGTTCCAATACTGGCTCAAAGAATCAGAACCGTTTTCTATGCAGAATCTCAAAAAACAACCTTAAAACGATTACGTTTACATTTAAATTTAGAAGAAAATCAAAATTGAGTCACCACCAGTAAATGAACACACTGTTCATTTATTGGTTTTAGAACATTTGATAAGCCAGTAATAGAACACCTAAAAATAACGACTTTATCTCAAAAACAGTCATCAAAGTGTACATTGATAGAAGGTTTCAATCTTATTCTTACCAAATAATTAAACTTTCTACTGTTATACATCAAATAAGCACTTCTAATGTTACTCCAAATATGCACTGTTCTTACCTGGTATCTAATTTCTCCATACAACACATCAAAAACAAAAACACGTTAACTTCAAACGCCGGCCATGTTGAAATTGGTAGATTATAAATTTATCTAGTGTTGCCATTACATAGGAAACCGAGTTGCTAATAAGAAAAAAAATACGACAAGTGGTAGAAATGCCTATGTTTCTTATTTTAGGCAAAAAATGTGTTTTTGTTCATTCACTGGGGGGGGTTCATTCACTGGAGGGTTTACCCTAGACGTTTTTTAAGTGTCCTGTCTCCGTAGAAATTGGACACTCTAGGAACTGCAAACTTACCAGCAGATATTGCTCTCGTATTATGACAGTGAGTGACTAGACGCGTGTGCTCCTGACTGCCATGACTATTAACTGCTAAGAGATAATTTTGTTTGACTCCTACTGGTAAGATTTTACAAATTTCGAATAATTTTTTTAGGGTCATTTTTACAGCTGTTTTTGGTTTTATTATTAACAAGAAGCTTCAAGAATCTTAATTGTAATGACTCTAGTCTAAGTTTGTTTTAAATGTGAGACCATAGCAGGCAAGAGCATAACCAATTATAGAATCCACCAAAGACATATACAGACATTTTAGGGTACTAGTAGGAACTCTAAAGCTTAAATGGTAAAATTTCCCTAACAGTATTCTTAATTTGTTACAAATGTAATCTACATGCGTTGACCAGGAAAAGTTTTCATCGATTTTCATGCCAATATATGTGACATTACTGACTCTTTCTATTGGTGGTGGTAACTATATTATGTACCTATGTTACCTATGTACCATTTCGGCACACATCAACCTCATTGTACTTTTTAATTTAATGGTGTCGCTTGTTAGGGGATAAGAAGTGATTGTATTAGTTACGTTATTGTATCATTTCTATGATGTACCCCTGTGTTAATGTGTTTTTTGAATAAACGATTTTCTATTCTATTCTATCATAATTATGTGAAAATGTGTGAAAAATAAATCTAGGTTGTTGGCTTAAAGTCGAACTACCTTTTAAAGGACGGCATTCACACAATCATAATAGATGATATCAGTTTCGTCCATTCCTTTAATTGCAGCTCTGGTAAAATTACCTGTATTGCTTTTTAACACAAATTACAAAGATAAACTAAAATAAATTGCTCTGAACTGACATTTCTTAGGAGATTAGATCAATATCGTAGTATCCGTGTTAACCACGCTAGCAGCGTTGTAACTTTGTGAGTATGGTATCCTACATTAACTGACCACGGTAACTCGCATCGTGTGACCCAGGCATAAAGGGGGCCCCTTTTCTCTACCGAGTACTGAATACTAAGACGTGACAAGAAAAAAATATGGAAACTTATTTTTCTTGTTTGCGCTGTACGCTGTTTAAGTGGAGATGGGCACTTGGCGAGACGCAAAGATGGCAGGTGGACGAAGTTGGTTACTGAATGGTGGCCAAGAAATTCTAAAAGATCCGTGCGTAGACGATCTGCCCGATGGGTGGACGACATCCTTAAAACGGCGGGGAGACGACAAATGCGGCTAGCGCTGGAGCGAGGAGAGGCGTGAAAAGGAAGAGGCTTATACCCAGCAGTGGGTGGATACAGGCTGATTGGGTGGATGGGTGGATGGATGGATGGAATATTCCATTTCGGTGTGGTGGTGTAAGACTAGCATAACACACCTATCTTGGTTTTTAAAGTTGGCAACGCATTCGCAAGGTTGAGCTTGCATAATAATTATGGCCATGAGCATCAAAGCCTCCTTACCGTCAGATGTTTTGCGTGCTGGTTTGACTTTATCATGCCATACATCTGACTAACGATCAGAGAACGTATCGCCTAAATTTTCCGGACTAGACCGTTAACCGTTGACTTGAAATTTGGAGGAAACATTCATTGAGTAACCTAGAGGAGCACTAGGAAAGGATTTTTTTTAAATCGACCCCAATCGGGAAGGAATAGGGGAATACCGGAATAGTAGCCGAACAATAGTTCTTCGCGTAAATGAAAAGTTACACGTTATGTACTACCTTAATAATATACAGACAGTTTTATAACCTCACATCATAATCGTCACTTGTGTTGCAAAATAACTGAAATTTATTACAGTTTAAATTGAAATAGTTGGGACAATCAAAGCAAATTAAAGACACGTTCCTTTTAAATTTGAAAGTTCTGGATTTGTTATAGTTAATAAGACATTGACTTTACGAACGGGTTTGAACTAGTATGAATAAACGATAGAAATTGGTGAGTGCATTAAATTTATCATATCAACTTAAAAACAATATTTTTTAACGTTTTGGGGCTGGTAGAGTTGAGTTTATAAATATGTGTACACTTTAGTACCTTGTCATTTTAATCGATGTGACTTTAGACATGACTTTAAAATAGACATGGTATTGTGGCGAATTACGTTAAGTTAAATGCACGCCAAGTCAAGTCAAGTCAAACTATTGAATTGCAAATTGGCACATGTCACACTTTAGTTTTTTACAATTAAATAAAACATGAATCAAGAATTCTAAATTTAAATTTTCATTCGTCAAATGTTCTTCTTTTGCTAATGGAATTCTACTTTCACAAAAAATTGCCCTATGTCTATAACAGTATTATTCCCTTGCACCTAACAATACAGATTATACTCTATTTCAATAAAATGTCTCTGTTCTAGTGATGGGTCGTTACCGGGAATATTCCCATGGCGGGAATATTCCCAGTAATGTTACCAGTAATATTTCCAAGTATTGGAAATTTAGGGAAATATAGAAAAACTGAATTATAAAGTAATTTTTTTTTTGTGTTTTATGCTTATTTGGTGAACATTGGAACAATTTAGAATAAAAAAAAATACGGAGCTCCCCCCCAGAAAGTAAATTCCCAATGTTACCGGGAATATTCCCAAAATTACCAGGTATTTTTCCAATGTTACTGGGAATATTCCCATCGTGTAATTATGGCCAAGTACATTTTAAATCACGGTAAAAACATCTTAGTTTCGATCGAAATGAAAGAAAATGTCGGAAAATCAGTTTAATTATACAAATACACACGGCGTCAAAAAAATCGCACCTTTTGAAATTTTGATTTCAAGCGAATAAAGCTCTTAACTTATTTATTGTACCCTACCAATATTAGTATCATTTGAAAGCACAGTTAATCAACTTTAAAAACGCGAATCGTTTTTTTTCGTAAAAACAATGATCACGACACGTTAAAAAGAACTCATGGAAAACTCATTAGAGGACTCACTACTTGTGCCACCCTGAACACGAATAAAAGGGGAGGTAAAAATGAATTATGGGTAATTTGCTATCCAGACATCACAGAAATCACACCTGAACAGCTCCAGTAAGAGAAAACTCTGAAAAATGGATATCACGGCAGAAGAAGCAGCTCAAGTGGTAGCACTACTGCAATCAGGACTACGGCAGGTTGATGTTGCTCGACAACTCAACATAAGCCGTTTCCGGGTGAAACGAGTATCCCAGCGGTTCCAGGAGACTGGAGGCTACATCAGGAAGCATGGATCTGGGAGACGACGTTTCACTTCCGACAGAGACGACCGCTATATTGTGTCGACGTGTTTGCGTAACCGATTCTCCAACGCTGTTGAGGTGCAACAGCAGCTCCGAACAGCTCGGAGGACGTCGGTGAGCGTCTCCACAATAAGAAGAAGGCTGCGAGAGAAGAAAATCCTGCCTCGTAGGGCTGCAATAAATTGACAGCAGAGCATAGGCGAGTCAGACTTCAGTCTGTCCTCTTCTCCGACGAGACGAGGGTATGCCTTTTCTGCAACGATAGGCGTAGAAGAGTGTACAGGAGGCAGGGAGAACGGTACTCACAAGCCTGCTTTGAAGAAACCGTCAGCTACGGAGGAGGATCCTGCATGTTCTGGGGCGGAATTTCAATCCAGGGCAAAACTGACCTTGTGTGCGTCTCCCGCACTGGAGGTGGACGTGGCCAGGGGTCCCTGACTGCTCATCGGTAATTCACAGAGATCCTGGAGGACCACGTGGTCCCGTATGCTGGTTTTGTCGGGCCTGAATTCACATTCATGCACGACAACGGCCGCTCTAATACGGCGTTGATTGTTCGGGACTACCTGGATCAGGTTGGGATCCCCGTGATGCAGTGGCCAGCGAGAAGTCCTGACCTGAACCCCATAGAGCACCTTTGGGATGATCTGAAACGCCGGGTGCGGTCTCGTGATACTGCCCCTGCTACCCTTGAACAGCTTCGGGACGCCGTCGTCGAGGAGTGGAGTGACATTCCTCAAGAACGAATCGTGACGTTGGTGAGGGCAATGAAGGATCGCATGGAGGCTGTAATTAGGGCTTGGGGAGGTAACACTAGGTTTTAAGTTTAGTTTTAAGAATTTGTTTTACTGTATTTTTTTAATTTTGTTATGTTTTTAGATTGTGTAATTTTGGCGTGAATAAATGTTTTTCCTCTTTTCATGAAAAACGATGTTTTTTAAGCTTAGTAATCATTATCACATTTTTCACTATCATCACAAAAAGCACGTGCACTGAGTCGAGTCAAGGGCAAAACTAAGTCCTTTGTGTTTGTGCCATTTCAGATAAGAAGTTTGTGTGAAAGAGAAAAAAGGTGATATGTGTAAAAGAGAAAGGAATATATCTATGCATATTGCTTATTTAACTAACTATATAATCATTAAATCTCATATAAATCACCAGTATAGTATATTCCCACCTTTTGGGAATATTACTGGTAACATTAGAAACTTACTGGGAATATTCCCAAACGGAAACTTACTGGTAACGGGAATATTACCGCGGCCCATCACTACTGTTCTAATTGGCTTCTTTCTCTTCCAGTAGAATAGATGCTGTCTCAGTTCGACAACGGCAATTACTCGAACAGACGACAAACGGGAGTATCGATGCCAAACAAATGAATAATCTATAAATGCCATAAAGATATTATAATAGTAAGAATGTAAGGAACTGGCAGAGGATACTTTTTTACTAAAAGGCTACAAATAGTGAACAAGATTTTATTTCAACACGATGCTAATGCCGTGTACATGTGTCGGTAACCTAGTGGGGTAGTGTTTGACTGACGATCGTAAACTACTGAGTTTGAACCTAATTGGTCGCCATTACCTACCAAGTCTTTCTAACTTAAGCACATTGTGTTTAAAGATAAAAGTGAGTGAAAAGCGTTATTGCACAAAAGCTCAAACAGGATAAAGTGTGTCCGAAAAGGTAAAATTTACAAGATAAAGTCCTAATCCCAAAAACTATAGTAACTAAGTAACACAAAAACCAATTTTACTAACGTTCTTTCCGATTCTAATTTGAATTAAAGGTCATCAACATAATAAATACGTGCGTGTTTTTCAAACTTCTCGCACCTGGTCTTATTTTGGTTTCATCGGCATACCCACCGAATTAGCCATAGGAATACAAAGAACTGCTGATCACTTACAAAATTCCTTTCAATCCTAATTTATTCCATTGTAGCTCAACAATAGTCGTTGCCCGCTCTACAGCCCCATGACTCTACGTCGAAGTTAATACGATCCAGTTATTAGGAGAATAATAACTCGGCATATCCCGTACTCAGCCCGTTTCGCCGATATCATCTATGCTATTTTTATTTTATTCATAGAGCACCATGTTTATTCCTTTGTTTACCGAGGTCGCAAAGGTTATACGCTTGAACTCACGGAGTTTAGCCCCCTTGCATAGAAACTACGTACAAATATGGCCGAATTGAGTGACTAAGGAGTTTCTGTTTTGTTTTTTTTTCGCGATTGGTGCTGACGCTGACATTTTTGTGTCAGAGGTCGAGTGTTGTTTGGATGTTCTGTATTAATTCCAATTTTAAACAAGTATCTATCAAATAATAAAAGCTTCGATATATTGTTTCTTTATTTATTCGACTCATTGAACCTTTTAAACTTACACAAGGAACAAATTGACTTGATAATAACTCCAGGCAATAAATCAGCCATTTAAAAAAAACTATAAAATGTCAAACGCGGTAAACTTTTGAAATAGGAACGCGGTCGGCGGAAACGGGTCCATTAGTGGGTTTTATATTTTTTAAATTGATCACTAGCGGGCAGGCACGGACGTCATCGCATCAGCCTGGCCGAAATAAAAACAGCGCCCACCTTAACTTACAGTTTACACTGTACCTATTTCTAGGATACGGATGGTGTGATTTATGAGAATATCGATGTATTTCTGACCGCAAAAAAAAAATACATTGTGTTAGAATATTGGTGTGTCGGAAGAATTATACTTCTAGTGGCTTTAAAAATCCTTCTATACCATTAATCATAAACACTTTAGATTAGAGTATCCCTCTGTTCTCTTTGATTACGATAATAGCATTTGAGCTTGCTTGCGCATCACGCATCTCGAGAGGAAATGCTTCAAGTTTTCTTATGAACTGTGTTAGGATTGTCATCCTACCGACTGACCTGTGTAGAGTTTATTTACAGCAAACTTAAACTTTATTTTCAACACACACTGAAGCACATTGTTTGAGATGTTTGCTTAAATATCCAGCATTATAGTATGTATACACCACAGACCACAAAAGCCTAAGAAAGTAGGCACAAGTTTTAAAGTTATTGTTTTATTATGAAGGGTAGGATGAAAATGACAGGTACCTAAAAAAAATGTCATACTAACAAAAAACGGAAATAGAAGTAAAACAATATAAACAGGTATCTAGTGGTTTTGCACAACACATTTAATTTCGAATCGATCATTGAATCGGGGTGTTTATAATCTCAAATAAACATTTGAAATTGAATTTAAACTAGGTAATAATATTTCAACTGCTCACCACTGCCTCTACCTACAGTCGAACACAGGCTAGAAATGCAACTGTATTTACTTGAACTTAAAACTACCATAAATTCTATACAAAAAAAGCATTTTTTAGTTTTTTTACCATACGATAAAAAAACATCGATAAAACTATCCACCTCCCATCACTAAAACTTTATTTATTTATCAAAATACTGGGCTGTAGCGGCGCTCCATCATCGCTGTGTATCGCATCACTCACCCGAGCCATCCGTCTTTATAAAACGCGAGTAAACCCGCGGGGTATTGCACGTTTTAACTGTCGATTAATTTGTTTACGTAATAGAGCTGAGAATTTACTGGCTAATAAAAATTCGCGGGGGTTTGGTTCGGTTGGTATAGTTGGGTTTTGTGCGGTGAATTAGGGTAGATGAATAACCAGGAATAATCCCAAACTTTGATCTGTACATTAGCATACGTGCGTTGCATTTAAGTCTTTAGTCTTATGTGGTCCGTCTGCAGCAGTGCTCTCATTGTTATGTTCCGGTGTGGGGATAAGACTACCGGTGTAATAACTAGCATAGAGGCATTCCATCTTATTCCTCAGGGTTGGCTATGCATTTGCAGTCTTGAGATTGCAAAGGTCTATGAGTCTCAGATCCAATTTAACATTAGTTGGCCTGTCTGCTCGTGTGTCGAATTTTAGCCCTTAAAATAATAACTTATAGTACAAAGTAGATTTACATAATATTTTGCTAGGTCGGTTTGCTAGGTGTTACACGTTGATGTCGTTTGTATAATAAAACATTAAGGTCTTAATAGCGAAACTGAAATGCGAATAAGCAGTAGAAAAAATACATAGTCTTAGGATGTCAGTCTTGTGAATGCGAATGTCTATGGGTCGCAGTTTCCACTTACCATCAGGTGGCCTGAGTGCTCGTTTGCATTCTGTATGCCTTAAAAAAACATTTAAAAATTAGCCAGCTTTATATTCCCTCGAAATAATAGTTTATGAACAACACTGAAAATTTAAAATTAAATAAGGGGGTGATTTGATGACGACTACATTTAGAGGGGATTTACGGTATGCTAGGGGGCTACACAGATTGTGTTCGACTTTTATTATTGTTATGGGCGAACGAGGTAAACTGAATACATGATTATGACAATTTTAGTACCTTTTTAAAATCTTTATTTAATGTCGCTCTGTTCTTAATTACAGAAAGTATCATAATATCTGTTACTTAACCCGACTGCAGCCATATCCATTGTAACACCAAGGTATTTCCTTGGGATTTTATCACGCAAATGGTTTCCAATATTGAATAGGCTATCGGTGCGCCTCGAATATTCGAGGTACAATTAAAGTACCTACTTACCTATTATGTAAAAAATTATAGCTTCGCTTCTTTTTACCTGAATACGGCTAAGCCAAAAAAGGAAGGTTATGAATTTAGCATTTTATGAATATTTACGTCTGTTCCACTTTTTTGCCTAAACTTAATCATTCGATTTTCTTTCGATCTAACAAAAAAGTAACAGTTCGTGCCAAATTTATCATTGAATGCTACATCGCGTATATTTCCTGACATAAATTCATTTATTTCTTAGGCAAAGTTTTTTAATCTTAACATGGGCAGACGCCATTTCAAACGTCGAACTCACTTCGAACAATAACCGTTTCGCCGCCATATTGCCTCGATGACGTTTAGCCGCCATCTTAGATCGAGTTGCGCCGTTACTAAAACAATGGATTCAGTACAATAGCGCGAATTTGATATGCAGGTTATTTGATGATCCACAGTGTTCGAGCTTGAACGTGTTTTGTTATGTGGATGGGTAAAAGCTATCATGTTATTGTGTAGTGAAATGGTTTATGAAATATGTCGAAAACTTGGATAGTCCTGCTATGTTGCAATTTAACCTACAGCCAAGAAGCAGTGTTTGAAATATTTTCTGGTATAGAGATAAGACTATTGGTGAAATAACTAGCAGAGAGGCATTCGATCTTATAAGACGACGCGATGGCCTAGTTGGTCGTGACCCTGCTTACGAAGCTAGTGGTCCTGGGCGCAAATCCCGGTAAGGGCAGATATTTGTGTGATGAGCGCGAATATTTGTTCCTGAGTGATGGATGTTTTCTATGTATTTAAATATTTATTTATCTACATAAGTATTTATCTCGTTGTTTAGTACCCATAGTACAAGCCTATGCCTTAGTTTGGCACTAGGTCAATTGGTGTGACATTGTCCCCCGATATTTATTTTATTTATTTTATGGTATGCAACGCATTTTACAGTCTTGAGATTGCAAAAGCATCTCTGGGCTTCAGTCACTGCACTGGGTGCCAGTCTCGTTCATAGTTGGAGGAAGTCACTGATATTATCCCCCACTACCTAAATGCAACATCATGGGGTATCACTATTATCACCAAACGCGACACAATTTTATATTATCCCAAACTAAGCTATAGGCGTGTGTGGATTTTTTCTAAACAATGATAAACGGTATCTTAATATCATTTAGGTAAAGAACTACATGCTAAATCATCCAAAATTACGAAACCAATGTTAACGCTTATTACACAAATTAGAGGTAGTTGCCCTAACCGGGGATTGAACCCGAGACCAATAGCTTCAAAGGATTAATACTACCAAAGAGGCTAACTATGTCGTTATTGAGGTTATTATCACCCCTTCGATGCGGTAAGCAAATTTTCCTCTAAATTTACCTAATAATCATATTCGATATGCAATAATTTAAGTAAGTTTATAGATTAAACCTAGAGCTTAGTTTGGGATTAGATAATATGTGTGAGATATTTAAATATTTATATGTAGTCTAAAGCTAACACAATAATAATTGACTATAAAATTTCTGTTCAATATTGAATGACAGGGCAGTTCCAACTACAATACATCTGTTTCAAATTGGTATGAAGCCAGCGAGTTCTGCTAAGACGTGGGAAAAGACTGAAAAGCATGTACTCTGCGTACATCGACCACTCAAGCGCTAAAAAAATATCAAAGAATAAAAAAATAGAAGAGATGCATCACCTCAATGTCAAAAGCATTAAAAAAATCCTGGCCGCAACGGCCCTTTGCAGTGAACTCAAAAAAAGGACGACCACAAAAGATCCGCAATGGACGACAAAGCTTACAAATGACCCTCACAACACAACAATAATATCTAAAATACATACTTCCACTTCCAAGCACGTAAACAAACGCGAGGCAAGACCTACGCAATTTAAGTGGATAACTGTCATTATTATGCAATTATTAGACTTATAACGGACACCTTATTAGCTGCCTGACCTTTTTCTCTGACAATGCATAAAAAACAACAGAAAAATGCACATTCCAAAGCAGACCTAATCGTTTGAAATTTACGGCTTAAAACGACCAAGTTGTAACGAGCTCAAAGTTGCGGGTTGCAGACTACCCTATATTAAAGTCCATACAATATGGGCGGGAGACGGACATTACCTGGTATCTCCGGGCGGCGTCTCTGGAATCACAATATTATCCGAACACTGCACGATACTGGCAGGGACGTAGAGCGGCCTGGAAGGGCTGTTCCAAATTTGACAATTTATGAAAAAAAGTTTAGAGTCAATTAACTTGTTCCTTTTTCAAACTACCCATTTACCCATGTAGAAAAGGAGAACTGAAGTAGTCATGTGTTCAACAAGGGACCGAACAAGCCATTATAACACGAAGTAGTTACTACTTAGGGCCGATTCTATCTACCTATCGGTTCCTATCGGTACAGGCAGAAAAGATTTTGGGAAATTTTGGCAGAAGGGCTGGGCTATGTTCGGCTTTGGTATTGTTTTGGCTAAGACCTTTAGGTAAACTACTGATTATTTCTCTCTTTTATCTTTCTTTCTTACAAAACATCACTGATTACTGCTTGTCGTTTTTCTGTAAATCATAAACTCGTAATAATGAACTCTCTGCCTATAGTGAGACAACACCAAAGATAGATTGAATATTCTGAACTAAAAATCTATTCGACGTAGACGGAGCAGGCCATAACGGAGATGGCGCGGAAGAACTTGAATCCATTCTTCACCGGACAAAAACATATTGCGTTTAGTACGTTATCGTATTGTTTTTAATTCAGCCGCCGTACTTGTGGGAGGACCTTGTGCAGGGTCTGTCCGGGTTGGTACCACCACCATATCCATTAACCTACCGCCAAGCAGCAGTGTTCGCATTGTTGTGTTCCGGTTTGGGGGTAAGACAGCCGGTGAAATGACTAGCATAGCCCTCAGGGTTGGCAGTGCATTTGCAGTCTTGTGAATGCGAATGTCTATGGGTCACAGTTTCCACTCACCATCAGGTGGCCTTTGTTCACGTTTGCCTTCCTATGCCATAAAAAAACTTTCAAGTAAATAAGAGCTATCATATATCATACATTGACAATACGATAACATGTCAAATGTCAAAATCAATAAAGTAGTTTAGTTATAATTACCGTGTAGTATAGAGGCCCAAAGCACCAAAGGGGACTAATGGAGATCTAGGAAAGAAGCCTTTGCCCAGAAGTGGGACACTAAAATTAGGCAAGAAAAAAAAACTTTAGTCTCATCCAGTCTATCGACCTCTGTGGCAGATAGCCCGGTATCACGGTTACCAAGCGGTAATAAGAAGTCAATATTAGCGCGCTAGTTGGCCGGATTTGTACACGCCAACTAAGTATGGCATCCATTGTTCTATTTATTCGTGTTTACAACTAAAATAGAACGTATGCGCACTTCCCGTGAACTTTAACACCTTGTATTGGAAAGCGGAAATAACGAATCGTGCTTATATTTGGTACTTATTTTAGTATTAGTACATGATATGTACTAATAATATGCATAATATGCATATTATGCATTCTGAAGTTAATAGTACATTATTGCCTTGGCAGTGAAGCAGGAATTGCGGGGCGAGAATTAGTTTAAACGGACGAGCTTGCGAGTCCGTTTAAAAATACGAGGCCCGCAATTGCCGTTCCTGCCGAGGCATATATAGTGCTTTTCTCAAAAATCGAAAGATACAAATCGCATATAAACAGAAACTTCACGTGAAATAACATCACTCTTTACCGCCTTTATGTTTATGACAAGGAGAAAATCTAAGCTTTTTTTAGAAAAAAAACTCAAGCTATTCCAAACACAGATAAAAAAGTTACGTTTCAAATAAAATATGAATGTATAAGACTTGTGCCCTGATTTTATTATGACCGTTTTCACTTCTTAAAAAGTTACAAACTAGATAACAATGAAATTTGTATGCAACATTGCGGGCTTGTGTAGCGAGCACGCAATGTTTTTTTTTTTTAATTTGGGAACAAGTATAGAGTTAGTAATGTCAACTTTTCCGGTAATTTTTGAGAAAAGGTACTATTATTACCCATTTTATGTGAGGGTTAGCAGTAGGAATGAGATAGCTCTGATTAATTATTAAAACCTTTTTGATACTTTTATTTGAGGATATCAGTTGCATATAAATAGCGCTTATTATAGTAGCAATTGTGGACAATATGTGAGGTCGTTCAGCTGAAATGACGATGATGCGATGTCTTAATCTTCGAGAGCTAGTTCGTTTGAACAGAGACTTGATTGCCTGTTTAGCTAGGTATAGTCGACGACACAGATGATCCACTTTTTCACCTTATTGCATTGTAATAAGGGCTAAAAGTGGATAATTCATTATAACATCTTATAGTCTACTGTACAATTGTAGGTATGATAGCCCATCTACGCACTCTACACAACAACAGCAAGTCAGTCTGTTGAACTGTATTTCAGTCCCGTTATAAGTAGGTAGTTTACGGAAAGTAAAATGTAACCATAAACAATTACGAAGAGTTGTATAAGCTAAGTATGATAAAAAAGAGTGAAAATATGCACTGTCGTATCTATAAAATTATTAATCCTTTTCCGAAAAACAAATGACGACTAGAATAACAGAAGAATATTCAATTTTTATTTTTTATGAAAGCTTTCTAAACGGCCAGTAGTATCACGTCACATTTTAGTTTTAAGAAAGCCCTACACTAGTGATACAACCGCCCAAAAATAAAGCCGCTTCCACATCGGCCGCGCGGCGCAGAGCCCCCGGCAGGGCGCGTTTACACAAGTCCAATTAGGGAGCCCCGGGCACGCGGGACTCCACATGCTAATTGTATCGAGACAGGGACGTGGCTACAGCGCCGGGATAATGTACAGGATCCTCGTGCTGGGATAAGAGGACGGTGGCAACCAATAATGAGTCAACATATAACGGTCAACTAGTTTTGTTAACCGTTTCAACGCACCACGTCAAACCAACTGACACGCCAAGAATGTTTTAAAAAAACCGGTCAAGTGCGAGTCGAACTCGCGCTCCGAGGCTTGCGTAAGTAGGTATTATTACATGCTGAGTTTAATTTGATTTCGAATCGAATCAGCGCTACCCAACTCACAATTTATTTATTTATTTATTTATTTATTTATTCCTTGATAAAACCGAGTTATACATGTCAAAAGTTCTAAACACAGTAATTCTACACTGAATTCTATAAATATTAAATTAAATTATCTATACAAAGTATGTCAAGATGATGTATGTCATTCAATACGTATGTGGTGTCAATTCACCATTATTAGTATTTCTTGTTTTTCTTCACAGTTTATACTCGTAGGTACCTAATCATAAATTTGACGCTTGTATGTTACCGTTTATACGATACAAACAAAGTAAAAATGTGTTGAAAAATAACGTTTTTTATATGGAGACCCCCTGTATTATTTCACATTGTTTATTTTCTTTATATTTGTTAGTAAATCTGCCGTAATACTAGTAACACATATTCTAAAAAAAACCACTATCCATTACGGTTCAAAAGATACAGCTGTTTAAAGTTAGGACGGACGGACATATTATTGGGTCCCGCTGGGCTTCATCGAGCGCGGAAAAAACCTTTTTCGTCATAAAGGTTCATTTCTAATAAACATTTCTGGGCGAAACGAAATGTGTCCAAACAATAATGCGCAAAGACCAAAAAAATAATAAATCCAAAATGCATGTGACGAAACAAAACACTGCTGACCAAAATTAAAAAAGCATCATGCACGCATAGGACTTTATAATCTTATACTGCCATTTTCATTTGGACGACAGCTCATGAAGACTTTACCGTCTCGTCGGGGTTCAAAACGTACCAATGTAGGATCTTATCATAACGACAGCGTCACGAGCTTACCTACGTCATAATTAATATTAGGCTTTGTGTGACAAGGTTCTATAGTGGCTCTACATCTTTGGTAACTATACGTTGAGAAACTTCGAAGTACGAGTCAGACTCGCACTCTGAGGATTCCGTACATGAACTGAGAGCTGCGACTCAATTTATTATTTACCAACAGCAGAACTAGGTTTTTCTTGCACCGTTCGTTCTGGGCCTCTACGTCATAATTCCTACTTTGATGTTATTAAAGAGAAAAAGGAAGGATGTTTTGACGTTTTCACTTTCAAAGACGCGTAAACAGCTGAACAGATTTGAACGAATTTGGCACACTGATAGTCCATGTTTTTGATTAGCACGTGCCTACTATTAATTTATCCGGAAAAAAATATAATTTCCGAAGGAATAATAATGAACGATTATTCATTAATAAACCTAAATGAATATAATACTTTTATTTCATTTTAAACCTATAGATACGGGTACTGGGGCCTAAATACCTACGTCTAGACAACGTCTAGACGTAGGTACAATCACAAGTGGTTGGTAGGAACAAACGGTAGGACCTTGTCACCTACAAGAAAAAGTTATAATAACCAATTTAAGGTAAATTTGACCAAAAAGAGTCCACTCGTGAAATGAGTAGAATAGAGGGATTCTTAGTCCTCAGGGTTGGCACCGGGTCCATATTGGGTTTCATAAAATTTAAAGTCATATTTTTATCGGCATAACTACTTGTGTCGTGGTGATTGTCTTTACACTCATTACACATATAACTGACAAAAGTCATAAATTAAGTCGCAAAAGTATATTTTTTAACCATTATGATTGAGAGCATAAATAACAATCGTCATAAATTTCTTATGAATTTATCATCAATCGCCGTAATAATTCCAACAAACGCACACCGCAAAATCGATCTACCTATATGACATTTGGCATTAAGATCGCTTGACATTGGGTACCTATTTATTCCCAAAAAGGGATAAAACGACTTCTACGCAGACGGAGTAGTGTTTAAAATACTTCCTACATCACATATCACGGTTTTTCCTCGCCTAATTTGATATTATTTTTAATTAAAACCATATCCTGTAGATAAGTGAAGAAAGCACGGAAGTAAACCGTAATCCACCAATCACTATCTTATCCCCGAATAATCTAACCCGTCGATATTGGGCAATGCACTTTCCTGTCCATTCACTAGCAACTCCAGAAATCACAAAAAGCGATAATGCATATACGATATATTTGTGCGTTTGTTCACATCGCGATATCTACACCAAGATTACCTAAATTCATTAAACCAAACATTCAAAATGTATCTCAAACAGGATGAATTTTAGGTTACAATTTTGAAGTCAGTCTAAGGACTTACGACTAATAGGAAACTTAGAAGCAATGAGCAAATATTGTTCAAACGATAAGGTGTAAAAGTGCCGCGGTTATGTACATAGCTCGACTAAGCGAGAACTACGAGAACCTTATATGCACGTGGTAAGGTTTATTTTACGTTGGTTTTGAGGCCAGTGCGTTGCATCAAAGCCCCTCAAATACAGGAATGTTGACGTTGGAGTTATGTGCCGACAAAAGCCGTCTCAAAGCACGTGTCTCAGTTTCTATAACTTAATACAGGTACTTACTGGATATAACTTAAAGAGCGTCACCATCAAGATAATTTGCGTTCGATCAGCTTTCGGGCCGATTTTTCAATCTCTAAAAGTCAAAACCATATCACTTTTGACAAGTTATCGTAAAGTTTTTCAATCGGCCGTCATTACTGTAAAGATAATAAGAGCTATCATAACGTTGACAATAAAACGTAATAAAGATGTTTATTCAGTAAAGCACAAGCAAGGGCACTTTTACACATCAAAAATCTACCAGAGCTTCCCTAGAGGACACCACTGCTTATAAGAAAATACGATAACATGTTTAAAAGCAATATACCAAAGGATTTACCGAGGAGGGTAGAGCTCCAGATAGCAATAGTCAAATTCAAAATTCAAATCATTTATTCTGTAAGTAGGCCCTGTAGGCACTTTTACAAGTCTGAATCTACCATCTACCAGCGCTTCAAGAGACCATTGTTGAGAAGAAGCGCCGCAAGAAGCTCAACAGTAAGCCATTTTTTTAAATAAATAACTTATTACAATACTAAACTTAAGCTATCTAATTTAAATGTCACAGGGATGTACAGGTCCCAGTAGTAATAATAATTAAATTAATAAAAATGTCAGGTTAAAATAATAATACAATTCCGGAGATGTAAAGAGTCTCCAAATGTCAAATTAAAAAAAAAAACAACAAAAACAAGGGAGATGTAGAAAGTCTCCACGGTCAATTTTGGAGATGTAAAGAGTCTCCAGATGTCAAATTAAAATAATAAGCATACAAGGAGATGTATAGTCTCCACGGTCATTAATAATTGTAATACAAATAATTCAGTCCCAAGAATTGTCATCATTCATATAATCTTTCATTCGTCTCAGTCATCTGTCTGGCCATACTTTGAAAATTTAAGTTCGAAGCTCCGTTAGCTCCATCTCTTTCTCTCCATTTAGTCTCGAATGAGTGAGAATGGAGTTAACGTAACTTGGAACTTCGATGTTCATATGACATGAGAGAGAAAAGGAAGGTGATATCTTAAATTGGAAATATCGTCTGTTTTTATTCTAGCTGCTGGCCCGAAGTATGAATGGCGTAACCTAAACGCACCACCGCTCGAGTCGCCATGAAATATACCGAAGCAGACAACGATGAACGAGCCTTAATGCCTTTAACCATAGAGTTCAACTCAGATTTTTTAAGCACCTTACCTGCTGCACTTTGGCTATAAAGACCTGCTCATAAAACGACTGTCAAAATATATCGGAACTAGAATGAGGCCACCTTTTTCCGTTAAGACTACATGAAGGTTACAGGTTATTAAACTTTATCATATACGCTATACTGTATTCATTTGTACATCAAAAAACCACTCTTCGATTTTAAGATATTACTCTAGTTTAGTGGAGGTAAAGCGAAAGTTTTAGTGCGTACAAGTTGAACATAACTCGCCCTGACCCCCGCCCCGGGAGTAACGGGGCAGTGGTCCAACTGCTCTGTTCAACTGACCAAAATCATAAATATGAGGTAGGTTCAGGTTATGTTAGTTCTTCAGCTGGCCCTGAGGGCCAAACCACCCATAAATAGGAGCTCCGAAATAGCGGAGCTCCTGCATTGATACCTATTCTAATGGAAATTATTGGTCAGTTGGACAAAGACAAAGCATCGCAAAAGGCCCCGGGGCAGTATGCATAGGGATTTTCCTTAGGTTAAAAGAGGCCTAAAGACATAACACATTGCATCCGTTTTTCGCCATGCAGTTACCACAGCAACACTATTTTGTGCAGCATAAAATAAAATACTTTGTAAATGCACTCATTTTATTACCGAAACAACAATAACAACAAACACACCATATTAACCAGCTTAACTAAGTAGGTATATACACTTGTATAAGCGACTTGTTACAATACTTGGATGACTACCATTACAGTAGGTATCCTTTGACTTTTAGTATTTTTATCACAACTTTAAAAAATTCAAACATGGTTGGGGCTCTATTCTGCTCGGTAAAATTATATTGTTTTTCACATGTTATCGTATTGTTATAACTCGCCGCCATTTCTGTCCAGTAAATAAGAGCTATCGTAACGTTGACAGTACGATAACATATCAAAAGCAATATCATTTTAACGAGTAGAATAGTTCATAAATATTATGTACACTTTAGTACCTTGTCACTTTATTCACCTTGACAATTCGTATATGGCAGTTTAAACATGACCATCAAATAGACAAGGTACAGTAAACTACAAAGAGATGTATCCACTTTTGGAGCTCATTACAACCCAATAAGGTGAAAAAGTGGATAAATCTCTTTGTAGTCAACTGTACTAAAGTGAACGCATATTTATAAACTCGACTGTACTTCGACCTACCAAAAACAAAATTAGATACTTCGCCTGATAGATTTTTCTTCGATAATAATCATTGTACACTCAACTTTAACCGTTAAACCACTGTCGTATTCTGTCGTAAAAAGGCAATGATTAGAGTGATGGTACCAATCCTGGACACTTTAAACTGACAGGTACTAATAATTGACACTTAACTCTTAATTCCCAGATCATTACGGTCATAATAATAATATATATATTAATTGTTGCAAAGCAAATGAATAACCTTCGTCTTCCGTGAAATATTCGTCCATTATTAGCTCCATCACCGTAAGTTTGACAAACCTTTTCGCCGTGACTAAGTAAACAATTAGTTTATTGACTACTTTCAAAACCAAGACACACATGACAACCTTAATTCGAATTTTATACAAAATTAAATGAAATGGACCCCTTTTATGATTATGATACATAAAACACAGACTAGCATACCAAATATCAGCGTTAAAAAGCCTTCGCCGCAGTTATCTCCTTATTTCCACTTGAAGACATCATAACAAATATATAAGCCACCCTATAGTCAAGGTTGCAATTACAATGTTACTGGAAATAGGTATTGGGAGACGTTTAAGAGGTAGACGCTTTTTAGTATTAGAACGCGCCGCCACCGCGTTTACGTCATACATAAGAATTGAAAAAAATACCCAGTTATTTTCAATAAACTGGACCGACCCTTGTAATTTCAAAAGTATACAAATGACACCTTTAGGTATATAAAATAACCTTTATCTTCTGTAAAAGAATCAAAGTGTCCATCATTGGGCCTTGTCCATTACTGATTCCATCAGTTTATTGACTACTTTCAAAACTTTTACATCCAAGACACACTCACATGACAACCCAAATTTTACACAAAGTTAAACGAGATTGACCCTTTTTATTATAATATTAATAATACATAAGATAAAACCGACTAGCATACCAAAGATCAGCGTTAAATAGCCTCCACCACGCTAGCCTCCTTAGTCCCCCGATCGTCACTTGAGGACATAATACCAAATCATAAAAGGCACCCTATGATCAATTTCATAAGGTTGCAATTACAATGTTACTAAATTAGGTAATAGGTATTAGGTATTTGCCTAATTGTGCAAATTGTGGTTACAGAGTTATCAACAAGTTTTTAGAGTTGTCGGTAATTTTGTAGCTCTGCCTACCCCACTCTGGGAATGAAGGCCTGAAGATATGTAAGTATGCGTGTAAATTAGGTAAGTATTGGGGACGTTTATGAGGTGAACGTAATTTAGAATTAGAACGCGCCGCCTCCGCTCTCAGTGCGTTTGCGTCTTGCGAGACAGGAACGATACAAACAGTGGCGGTACTGCCATATAAGCCCAAAAGCCGGGCTTGCCTTGCCTTACAAAAATAACTATTCATTAAATGCACGTAATGTATTAGATAGGTATTTCACCTTCGCGCGCCGCGCGCTCTCACTAAATTCTTCAAATCAAATTACATGCAACAGTAGTAACTACTAAATTTTACCGCGCACCGCCGGCCGCCACCTACGCAGCACAGCGCTCAGCGCTGTGCGGCAACCAGTCGAACTATTCATGACGCGGCTAGCTCGTATCTCGCTCGCACGTATTGGCTTGCAATCGGGCTTTCATATTCTCTGTCTTACCCACCGAAACGGCATATGCCCAAACACGACTGGTCGTGTATTAATATGGCAAATAGTATGAGAGTAAAAAGCCCTGATTGCGTATGAAGTTGTACACGAGTCCATAGTAAATGCGAAATTCGCTTCGCGCAGGCGCGGAGCGCGCGTTGAGCCGCGTTAGCGGCCAACTTCACTTCATTTCTATTTGTTGACAAATGCTTTTATTCACGTGTTGAATAGTTTGTTTAGGCGTTGAGCGGCGCGGCGCGGTCAGTGCAATAATAAGTTTTTTTTTGTGGTGTTGTGAGTTGTGATTCAATTAGATTGACAATGGAGGAAGTCCTGTGTGACTGTGATATTTTAAAGTGTGCACAAACTTTGCTTGTCGACGGAAAGGTAAAATGTTTGGACTTTGCAGAGAAAAAGGTACTTATTTCTTCGGCAAAACCTACGCCTGACTTGTGTATTTCTCAGAGTAGTAAATCGCACAAAAGACAGTTTAACAGGTCAGTGTACAAAACTCATTGGATTGTTGGTTGTTCGCACTCTAATAAGTTACATTGCTGGTGTTGTATTTTCTTTTCTAACGACAAAAACGTGTGGAATACATCTGGTCTGGTTATGACGATTTAAATAATTTAGCTGGCGCCATTAAAAGACACATGAATTCTCGAAAACACATGAACGCGGTAATTTCTTTTAGTGATTTTGGTAAACAGCGAATTGAGACATCTTTATCGCGCCAATTATCAAAGGAAATTACAAAACAACATGCGTGTTGATAACAATAGTAGCGTTTTTCAAAGATTAGTCGATGTTGTTTGTCATTTAGCACAACAAGAACTTCAGAGGTCACGATGAGTCTAAAACTTCATTGAATAAGGGTAATTTTTTAGAGCTTGTGTCGCTACTTTCAAAATAGGTACGATGGCGTTTTAGAAAAACACATTCGATGTAGGTATACAAATATTAATTTAATTTAACTATGTTGTGTAATATGTATGTAATTTTTAGATAGCTAATTGAAATAAAAGTAAGTACTTATTGCTTTCTCCCTAGGCAAGCAAAGTTAAAATAAGAAGTTGAACCTTTATTTTATTCTCTCATACAAACCAAGCGGCTTTTTTCAAGGCCACCGAA
Organism: Acleris emargana; assembly: GCA_927399475.2. NCBI lineage: Eukaryota > Metazoa > Arthropoda > Insecta > Lepidoptera > Tortricidae > Acleris > Acleris emargana. Next base: position 7,989,757 of record OV656858.1, read on the forward strand.
AGTATGCAATTGCTGATATGTCTGTAAAATTATATCTAGTGGTAACATGCCTTCAGGGTGCTTTGGTGAGCTCGTCCACGTAAGCAAATGCCTATACCTACAACTGCAGAGTGAAGTGAAGATTGATCAGTAATGTGGTAACAAGATAAATTTATCCATAATAACCGTAAAAACTACAAAACATATCTCTCGGCTTGCCCTATTCTGAAACCCTAGGCACGCCACTGGATACAAAATGCGGTAACGTTTTCCTCTCCCTAAACCTATCCGATTTTTATGATGTTTTGACCATGTGACCAATGGACATTATGAAAAACTAGGGCCGTCCGTTTTCCTTTACAAGTTTTTTAATTCTGGTTTTAACGTTAAAACGTAACCGACAGTCAGACACACATTTTATTGTTTTATTGGGGGTTTTCGCGCATCATTTTTTTTATATCACTACAAGGCGCCTTTCATAGTTGATATTAAAACGAGTGATCCTATAAGGGTTCTTTTTTTTGTTGTTGTACGGAGCCTTAAAATATACATTTAAATATGTAAATATTTGAAAAGTGTATGTAACAATGAAAAAGTAAATTATCGGTCGTTTGGTATTCTTTTAGGCATAGATTTTATCGGCATCTGTCAAAATGATCTCACTTCCCATAAGCGCCATCTAGTGAAAAAACGGATGCGCGGAAACCCCCATTCGGTTAATATAGGATGATCCCTGTAATAGTGGTAAGCAAGGCATATAAAAATAGGTGATTATTCATTTAATAAATGAACATCATGGAAATCTAATCGTTTTGTAGCGTAGGATTTGAAAAAAAAAAGAAACAAGTGACAACTATATACTTTTCACAACACTGCTCGGAAATATGGCCATAGATGCTCTTGTTTGGGGTCACAAAACGTCACTTATAAGGACAGACCAAGAATGTTTTTGTCGGCATTTGCTGATTGGTCGAGAACATTGTTGTCCAACTTTAATAACCAATGAAAATCAATCAATCAATTTTTGTGTCATAGCTCCTTAAAATGAAAAATTGGAATCGACCAATCATAACACACCATTTTGTTTCGTAAAATATTAGGTGTATTTTTGCTAAAAGATACACAGACTAAAAACTATGTCACTGCTTTTTTTTTATGTAATTCAAACTTGGCTCCTAATCTCGAACCACTAGAGATAAAATTACATGGGAAATAAGGCGAAACAAATACAATTTTATATGGAGTTGACATACGAAAGCCACGAGAATAGGGGTCCAGATTAAAAAAAAAGTTATCTATGGTAAAATTCTACTTTTGAAAAACCGACGCCATTTGACTAACACTCTTTATTTCCTCTCAGTAGTTGTGAAAAGCACTATGTCTGCCTCGGTAGAAAGTGCAATTTATGGACTCGTACACTAGAGGGCCTCAACTACGTTTCGGCCCTCTATATGACTCGTCCAAAAATCTCGTACTTTCTATCCTCTGCAACAATGTACTATCGTTTTTTTGTTACATTAGAATAAATATTTTTTGCACACGTTTTTGCTTTAACGATATCAACATTAGAAAGTGAATTCAATTGTATCTTCTACAATTGATAATAAGAACGAAAATACATGGCCGATGATGACGCGTTTAGTTTAGCCTAGTCGGGAGTGACCCTGCCAACGCAATGCGGTCCCGGGTTCGTTCCCGGTATGGGCAAATATTTGGGTAAGCGCGAGTATTTGTTTTTGAGCCTTCAATATTTTCTATGTATTTTCTTTATTTAAGTATCATCGCTGTCTAGTATTCATAGTACAAACCGAGAGCTCAGTACTATCACTTTGAGTGAGATTGTCCCCTGATATATTTTTATTTATTATACAGATAAATATTTTTTGTACCAATACGACGTGTGCCAATACAACTTTTGTTACTCGTATGTCAAAAAAAAATCGAAGAATATTATAGATTGACGCGAACTCTGGGAATAATTTGGGCATTGGTTTGTGAGAGGGGTGCGTTCGTCAGTCGACGACGAGCACGGGCTCGGGCGCGGTCAGCTGGCGTGGTACAGGCCGGCCAGCGCGTCCTGCAGCGCGCGCAGGCACGGCAGCGGCGCCGCGAACCCGCCCGGGCGCGGTCAGCTGGCGTGGTACAGGCCGGCCAGCGCGTCCTGCAGCGCGCGCAGGCACGGCAGCGGCGCCGCGAACCCGCCCGGGCGCGGTCAGCTGGCGTGGTACAGGCCGGCCAGCGCGTCCTGCAGCGCGCGCAGGCACGGCAGCGGCGCCGCGAACCCGCCCGGGCGCGGTCAGCTGGCGTGGTACAGGCCGGCCAGCGCGTCCTGCAGCGCGCGCAGGCACGGCAGCGGCGCCGCGAACCCGCCCGGGCGCGGTCAGCTGGCGTGGTACAGGCCGGCCAGCGCGTCCTGCAGCGCGCGCAGGCACGGCAGCGGCGCCGCGAACCCGCCCGGGCGCGGTCAGCTGGCGTGGTACAGGCCGGCCAGCGCGTCCTGCAGCGCGCGCAGGCACGGCAGCGGCGCCGCGAACCCGCCCGGGCGCGGTCAGCTGGCGTGGTACAGGCCGGCCAGCGCGTCCTGCAGCGCGCGCAGGCACGGCAGCGGCGCCGCGAACCCGCCCGCGCGCTCCGCCTCCGTCTCCGCTCTGGAACCGCACACGCATCGTCTAATACAACAATCAATAGTATATTATTGCCTAGGCAGTGAAGCAGGCAATAAGTTACAAACTAGATAACAATGAAATTTGTATGCAACATTGCGGGCTTGTGTAGCGAGCACGCAATGTATTTTTTTTTAATTTGGGAACTGTCTGTAGCCTATGTACTTCGCGTCTCAGTATGGAGTTAGTAATGTCACCTTTTCCGGTAATTTTTGAGAAAAATAAATTATTTATTCAGTAACCTAAATTGTAACGCAGTCAGTGGCGTGCCTAGGGTTTCAGAATAGGGCAAGCCGAGAGATATGTTTTGTAGTTTTTACGGTTATTATGGATAAATTTATCTTGTTACCACATTACTGATCAATCTTCACTTCACTCTGCAGTTGTAGGTATAGGCATTTGCTTACGTGGAAAATGAAAATGAAAATGAAAACCACCACTAGATATAATTTTACAGACATATCAGCAATTGCATACTTTCGGTGGCCTTGAAAAAAGCCGCTTGGTTTGTATGAGAGAATAAAGTAAAGGTTCAACTTCTTATTTTAACTTTGCTTGCCTAGGGAGAAAGCAATAAGTACTTACTTTTATTTCAATTACCTATCTAAAAATTACATACATATTACACAACATAGTTAAATTAAATTATTATTTGTATACATCGAATGTGTTTTTCTAAAACGCCATCGTACCTATTTTGAAAGTAGCGACACAAGCTCTAAAAAATTACCCTTATTCAATGAAGTTTTAGACTCATCGTGACCTCTGAAGTTCTTGTTGTGCTAAATGACAAACAACATCGACTAATCTTTGAAAAACGCTACTATTGTTATCAACACGCATGTTGTTTTGTAATTTCCTTTGATAATTGGCGCGATAAAGATGTCTCAATTCGCTGTTTACCAAAATCACTAAAAGAAATTACCGCGTTCATGTGTTTTCGAGAATTCATGTGTCTTTTAATGGCGCCAGCTAAATTATTTAAATCGTCATAACCAGACCAGATGTATTCCACACGTTTTTGTCGTTAGAAAAGAAAATACAACACCAGCAATGTAACTTATTAGAGTGCGAACAACCAACAATCCAATGAGTTTTGTACACTGACCTGTTAAACTGTCTTTTGTGCGATTTACTACTCTGAGAAATACACAAGTCAGGCGTAGGTTTTGCCGAAGAAATAAGTACCTTTTTCTCTGCATAGTCCAAACATTTTACCTTTCCGTCGACAAGCAAAGTTTGTGCACACTTTAAAATATCACAGTCACACAGGACTTCCTCCATTGTCAATCTAATTGAATCACAACTCACAACACCACAAAAAAAAACTTATTATTGCACTGACCGCGCCGCGCCGCTCAACGCCTAAACAAACTATTCAACACGTGAATAAAAGCATTTGTCAACAAATAGAAATGAAGTGAAGTTGGCCGCTAACGCGGCTCAACGCGCGCTCCGCGCCTGCGCGAAGCGAATTTCGCATTTACTATGGACTCGTGTACAACTTCATACGCAATCAGGGCTTTTTACTCTCATACTATTTGCCATATTAATACACGACCAGTCGTGTTTGGGCATATGCCGTTTCGGTGGGTAAGACAGAGAATATGAAAGCCCGATTGCAAGCCAATACGTGCGAGCGAGATACGAGCTAGCCGCGTCATGAATAGTTCGACTGGTTGCCGCACAGCGCTGAGCGCTGTGCTGCGTAGGTGGCGGCCGGCGGTGCGCGGTAAAATTTAGTAGGTACTACTGTTGCATGTAATTTGATTTGAAGAATTTAGTGAGAGCGCGCGGCGCGCGAAGGTGAAATACCTATCTAATACATTACGTGCATTTAATGAATAGTTATTTTTGTAAGGCAAGGCAAGCCCGGCTTTTGGGCTTATATGGCAGTACCGCCACTGAACGCAGTATCTGTGCTGGTGCATCTTTTACCTGGCTGCCGAAGGGCCCGGGCCCGTATTTTAATCGGGTGTCAGCGCCCCTGTTCGCCCTCGACATCCGACACATGGGAACCAGCTCTAATGTGTTTATCAGCTACAGCTAAGGATATGACATTAATTAATCAAAATTCAATATGGCGGCAACCAGACGCACTATTATAAAAAATAAAAAAGTCAACCAACTATGACAAGTGGGGGAATCATTGAATAGGTATTTTAAAATCGTCTTTAGCGTTTTTTCATAATTTTTCAACTTAATTTTGGATCTATGACGGTTTAAAGTTTGTTGGCACCAGTTGGGTTTTTTAAGCTTACATTTTGTTAGACTATTTAAGAAAGTATACTAGATACAATAAGATGGATACTTCAAATCTTAAACACCTGTTCAGCTCGCGCAACGCATTTGCAGACTTAGGATTGCATTATGTTTATAGTCTTGAGAATGCTAATGTCTGTGGGTCTCAAATTCCGCTTAACATCAGGTGGCCGGGGGGTTATTATGACATAGCTTTGCAGTTCAGTTTATGCTGAGAAAAGGACAGAGCTATATAACTTCTATAGCTGTCCTTTACGCTCGCCGTAAAATAAACTGCATAGCCATGTCATAATAACCCCCCTGTATGATTGTTTGCCTTATCTTTGTCACGTAATAAAAACTGGCTGGGACTAGTTTGCATCTTTACATTATGCTATTTATGCTAGATGACTGACAGTATAAATCGAAAAATGACTGTTTGCAAATGCTGAACTCCCTACTCATTAGTTTATATTTATAGACAAATCAAAATGATTACTGCAATGCAACCAGTCTTAGGTTTTAGTATATTGTCAAAATGTTATAGTTTATGAGAATTCAAGAACTAAATCGGATATTCAAAAGGTTAACAAGTACATCAGGAGCCTATTGCCACATGAGTACAACTCCATGCAAAACCACTGTTACTATTAGCTTGTAATTCATTATGCCCCTGATCATAAGTAAGTTCTATGAACCATGAACATGAGCTGATATACGTACCTAACATGTTGCAGATATCCTCCAGTATTTATCTCCTGGATGCTTGGAGCGTCAGGTCCGCACCTGTCAGGAATGATGGGAGCCTCGTATTTGTACAGGGGACCCTCATCAAACGTGGGTAGAGGTTGTTGTCCACTCGCACCACGAGTAAACTTTACGCCAGAGGAGAAGTGAGTGACCTGCGGAATAATAATAATTATTAAGTTTATTTATGATTTATACATGTTTTGTCAACAATCATTTCATAGAACATATCACGTCACAGGATTATTATTTCATTAACATGCTTGTCTAGGGGCAGGAGTTTAGCTTTTGTGATGGTCACAAGTCAAACTTAACCTACGTAAAAAATGTTTAAGATAACCTGAAAACAACAGGGTTTTAGCAGAAAATAGTTTTTGATTAAGTGAAATTCGGATCAATTATACAGTATATCAAATGAGTAAATTTATTCACAAACTAACTAGGGCTAGTAATGTAACATTTAATGGCAAAAACTAATTGGAACTGAACCCAACTTGTTATTTCATTTGTTAGATATAAGCAAAGTAGCACTCTGATAAGCAATCTCTCGGCTGAGGCTCTTGGCTGTGGCCCAACAATACCCTGCAAATCCAATATAATAACATTTTCAGGATGATTTTTGGGTTTACTCGATTCTGCAGAACCTCTGGGATGTTTGTCGGATCTAGCATGTCTTGTCTTACGACACTGAGACAGTTTATGAAACCTTTTTTTATTATTAATGCAGGTACAACATAGTTTTATTAATGGTTTTGTAACTAACAACCTATGGATATGAAAAATATTCTAGTGCTAGTCAGGTCCATTTTGTTTTATAAGAGTGCTTGTCATTGAATGTGTTACTGTTCATTTCTGAAATTCCTACACAATTTATGTTAAGTCTCCTGACAGGCTTGGAGTACTTATGTCTGAGTGAGTAGCAAGCTCCTTAGATAATAGCAGTAAACTGATTTCAGAGAAAGGAATAAACATACAGAATCTATTTAAACCGGGTAACATTAAAACCAATTGTACCTTTGGCACAATAGGAACTAATTCAGCTTCTTGCTTGTTAGCTATAGCATTTTGAGCAAATGTGTTCAGGATATCCTTAGCTTCACCGTCCGCAAACATCAGCTCGTCAATCAAAGCCTCTTTCTCTCGTATTTTGGCTTTCTTTGCTTCTTGCTCCAACCGGAGTATCTCTGCTCTCTTCAACTCCTCCATTTGCTTCTCTATTTCTAGAATTTCTTCAAGTTCTATTTCTTCCCGGCCTGCAATAAAAGGTTTAGACTCTTTAGAAGGTGATTTAAAATGAAATTGTAAGCATAAGTATTGTTACGGTTCCATGCCTAGGACTAAAGTTGTTATTTGTTTTATTTCCCACAGATTCTTGCAACATTATCACTTTCACCTTAATTTATTGAACAACATTTGGCTTATCAACAAGCAAGCAAATAAGTAAGAGTTGCACCAGATTTAAAAAAACATTTGAGATTTGTAATTAAGAACTAACCAATTTTTGCCTTGTTTTTACTGATTAATTCCTTATTATCTTTTTTATACTGTTCTATCTTCTTATTTGTTGCTACTATATCTATATTATTTGTTAAATTATAAATAATGGTTTCAATGTCTTCTAAGTAGTCATTGTATTCTCTTAAAGTGGCAAAATCTTCTTCTTTCTTATTGTAGTCCTTTAAAACACGTTTTCTGATGTCAATTTCTTTTTCGACCATTGAATCTTCAAATAATTGAACACGGAAATTGCTTCGTCGTAGCGGCACATTGCATTCAGGGCATGATCCAGAACCTAAAACAAAAAAATAGTAAATCGTCAAAGAGCAGTTATAAGTTTGATTACTTCTGAATAGATTCATGAGAATTATCTATTAATGAAATATTATAAATTACCTTTCAAAAACAACAAATCGACACAACTTTCGCATAAAGCATGGCCACATACATTTACCATCAATTTTAACGATGGGTTCCGATACTTAGTCGTTTTACAACGAGGACAAGCTTGGTCGTCCATAGTTGAAACTTGTTACTACTTTATTATTATTTTAAAATGTATAAAAACTTTCGTAATGCAATATTGAATTCGTAACCTGATGGAAAACAAAGCAAATTTTTGACACTTCCGGCTCTGACTCTGACTGACATTGACAGGATTAGTTAGCGTGGTGGCGCCACTGTTTAATAGTGACTAGAAAACCATAAAATAAGTCTAAATCGATCAATCGAATTGAGAAGCCAGGATTAATCACAAGTCACCAAATAAGAGTGTTATTGGCCCCCCTTAAATGTAAAAATCCAAAATAACCAGGGAGCCGGTAGGTGTTGACTAATGCAAAATTTGCTCAAACACAGCACTTGTATTACTTTTTCCAAGCATTACGCGCATGATATATCCAGCTTATGGTAAAAATGGTTTCACATTATGTTACGTAGGATTACAACATGAAAACATAAAAGTAGAAAATGAGGCAGACCAAGCAGGCCTTATCTGAATTAGCAGGCCCACTACGCTCGGCCGGCCTGCCGGCACGTGCTTCGCTGTAAAAAGCCTACTCGAAAAAGGAAGGAGCAGAACCAAAGCGATGACAGTGGCAATATGAACTACTCTAACCGACAATAATTAGGGGAGACCGGGGACAATTGAAACACGTCATGACTGAAACACGTCATGACTGAAACAAGTCAAATTTCTCAAAAACTATAATACCTACGAGTATGACGCAACACTCAGGACTCCGCCGGCCATATCTTAATCTATGGTCAGTAGAGCGCGAGCGACCGAGCAACGCAGCGGTGTCACGGAGCGATTTAATTTTTTCGCGGTCAAAAGTAAGTATTTCTCATCTTGTATATTTGTTAATAACTTTGTTTGTTCTTGTATTTTAACTGATTTAAATATTTTAGCGTGATTGTGATAAATTAACGAATGTTTATTATTGCCAATTATCAGTGTTCGAGTTGTTTTTGCGTTTAATATTTGACCTTGAATTAAAAACTGTGATTTGGGGATGGTAGGAACAACTTGCGTGTGGACGATTGAAACGTTTCATTCGTCCTGGCGTTTTAATCGTCCCCAAATATAGTCGCCTTTAAATATGAGGTGGTTCTGTATTTGACGCATGTTTTTATTTAATAAATGTGAAAATGAATTTGCGCAAATGGCTTCTTTTTTATAATGATTTCTTTCATGGTCAATAATTATTATACCTACACTAACTTTTGCCCGTGATTTGGATAAATAAACCACTAGACAGAGTTACTTTATTCATATTAATATTATAGAAGTATAGATATAGGTGCCACTTTTGGTATTAGTCCGGTATGTGTACCTACTACTTACTATCATTCTGACGAATAGGTGAAAAACTTAAGTAACGCTCCTCTTGCATGAAGTTGTGTACAAAACTAGAATGGAATTTATGTCAAATTTCAAATATAGAATGTCGAACAGTCTATACAGCTGATGTGTTACAACTACATGCAAGAGGAATTACGTTTTTGATTTTATTTTAATTCGGCATATAAGTAGCCGTGGTATTATTTTTATTGTAACTGTTTTTGTTTTATAATAAAACGATCTTAACCGATTATATTGTGTATATTATTTAAAATCCCGACGTTTCAAGTTTATCCATTCATTAAGTTATGATTGAAACACTGTTATGATTGAAACAAGCATTTTTGTATGTAGTATAATTATGTATTTTTAACACAATTCCATATCATTATAGCTTATTATAACATTCAAACTATTTTCTATTAAGCTTTATGTATAAGGTAGCCAGCAACAAAGAAAGCTACAAGTCATATTTTTTTTTTTATCTGCGTTTGGTGATCGAGATTTTCTGATGCTTATAAATGACGATATGTTTATGTTATGCTTGTGAACTTTTGATGGTCGTATTATATACCAATATAGCGATGAAAACGAGTAGGACTGATAACATTACTTTCATTGTGTCAAAGATATTACGGTGTTTCAATTGACCTTACATAGTGTTTCAATTAACAACGGTGTGAGGTCAATTGAACCACATTCCCCCATTCTCTTTATTACATTATTGTAAAATAACTATTAATGATAGACTTACCAAATATACTTTATTTAGGAACCAGATAACTAACCTTGAAATAATTATGGCAAACATCTTTCTAACTTTAAAAATAAAACGGCAACAGGCAGTCAAAGTCAAATCGTTTCAATTGTCCCCGGTCTCCCCTACCCACCTACCCGCCTTACTAACAGACTAAGTAGTTAAAGACCGCTGATCCTATTTGAAAATATTCGATTACCGGTTAAGGCACAAAATAATTCAAAAATCCTTAAATGCAGGATTGATTTTTTCAAAAATAAAAGTAAGTCTCCTTTGCATAGAATTTGCTTTTTCCAATATTTAAAGTAGTGGCGTTCGTTTAATTCTCCTTGTATATGGTCCTAATAATTTTAAATCAAAACACCAAAGTACAATCGATCGATTAAACATTTTGAATCAAATGGTTAACATCACTGTATTTATTATCGAGGACCAAAATGTTTGAAAATAATACACTGAGGCATTATCTGTGAAAGGGAAAACACCGGTCAAACGTATTATTTCAATGACACGTTTGATATGTCCCAGTGTACTTAATCAAAATTAAAATATAACCATGAATCAATATATTAATTAGTTTAAAAATGCTTAGCGAAGCATTCCCAAATTTATCTTTTTCACTTTATGAATTACTATAGGTACCATAGTTTTTACGCAGAAATGTCAGTTTGACAGATTCAAATAGTTAAGTAATTTTTATATAAATACGGGAACTTTATTATTTTCATGATTGGCTCCTCAGTTTTATCGGGAACAGTGCATTTTATATCAATATCTAAATAGAAACATGAATTTAGCTCTAAGGCAAGTCCTCGCGAGGCATTCTTTTAGGATATGCAACAGAGTTAGTTTTAAATGTTTACCAAAACAAGTCCCTATAACCTCAACGAGCGCTCTTGTACATTATCGGAGCTATTGCGAGAATAACGTGGAGACGAGAAAATTGCCGCAGCTAATGGAATTCCCGCCTGTCGTTTGGCCGTCATTTATAAAATTCGTTAAGAACTGGATGTTTGCGAATCTGATAATCAGACCGTATTTCGAACCAGAGTTTAGTCTTCCAGACTTCATAGAGGCTTCCAAACATGCAGTTCAGGTAAGTCATCCAATATAATGCAAACAGAGTGAGGCCTAAAGTATGTGCCAGTGAGTTTTATGATTATCTTAAGCTATAGGGTTAGTTATTATTTAGTTACTATGGTTTTTATACTGTAAATGTTAGATTCCTAATAACTGCTTATAAATCGGATTTATTGCAAAACTATTAATTCATCATCATCATCATCATCATGTCAGCCGAAAGACGTCCACTGCTGGACATAGACCGTCCCCAAGGCTCTCCACTCAGACCGGTCTTGTGCTTTTCGCATCCGCCGCGTTCCCGCGATCTTCACAAGGTCGTCACTCCATCTTGTTGGAGGCCTACCTACAGCTCGTCTCCCGGTCCGCGTTACTTAACTCAATCCAAGGCAATTAATAAATAAATATTCTTAAAATTATCTCGCATTTGATTTGAAGGGATAGCAAGGGATGGGATCTGTAGTATTGTATTTTATCTTTTTACACATTGCTATTAATTACCATTGAATTAATTAATATCATCATCATTTAAAGTAACCCCTCGTATGCGTAGTAGCAGATCTGATCCATATACGCAAACTGCTAGGGAGCAGATCTGCACCAAATCTTTGCGTGTCTTCCTGAATTTAATTTGAACCTTACTTTAAAGCTAAATAGGGTTTAAAGTTTATTGTAGGTTAGCCAATAAAGTAATCAAATTTACCAAAAATCGTTCCTTACATAAAAATATTCAATATTGCTGCTATTCCTGTGGGTTTGAAGTCACGTGACTGGTCACGTGACCGCGTCACCGCACTGAGCCGTCAACAAATTTTCCTGCCTACCACATATGAGAGGTTAAAAGACTTTTGCAGCTTACAGCAGCTTTTTTACCTCCTGACAAAACACAACATTGGGCCTTCTATCTTCTATTCTAATTAATATGTGCAATGCAATTTAAACCCTTTCCCTTAGGTTTATTGGCTGTAAAAGATAAACCGTTGCGCTGTGTGTTCCAGGTAGTCTCAGAAGCCCTTCAGAAGAGCGATTTTAAATCTCTAGAAGGTTTAGTGGATAAGGATGCCATCACAGCCCTTAAGACAGCTGTCTCACAGCTCTCGGTGACCCAAAGACAGCTGCTTTCTATTGAGAAAGAGGATATCTTTTACGCTTTTCCATATCAAGTAAGTCTGATGTCAGCCTATAAATGTTATGATGTCAGCCAAAACCTAATGTCCGGTCGCTGGGCAATAACTCTCGTTACTCTAATATGATAGATTTTTCAGTGCATACATTAAGACATTTTTCGCGATGATAAATTGCTAATTTGTCATGATGAGAAACAAACCACTAAATTCTACAACCATTTCATATTTTATCCTGATTGGTTCATTCAGACATTCTATAGAAAAATAGCTGTTTTAAGACGATGGGTAGATAGACAATAAGGTTATAAGGGTTCTGCATTGTACTATTTTGTACAGAACGCTAAAAACAGTATCAGGTCTAATTACTTAGATTCCTGACAAACTTACTACATTGCATCAAAAGAATAATTATACACTTTGGGCCCTGTTTTTTTTGGTTAGAGCAGCCACTGGTGGGTTTATATTATCTGCCATAATTATTTGTGTGTTCATTCATTACAAGTCTTAACAGTTTTTTTTAAGAAACGCTTGCTTTTTTTGGATTTTTATAAATCAAATTTAACCTAACCTTTCGATATTTAAGAAATTCTAAATAGTTTACGGTTCCAGCAATATAAAAGTTACGACTGACAATAATTATGTAAACAAACACATTATGATTAATAATAATAAGGACTACATCATTTCCAAATGGTGTGTTTAAAAACTAAGCTAAAATTTTCATCCAGGTGGGTGTAATGTTCGACGAGTCAGACAAGCGCTGGGTGGAGATCACAATGTGCTACCATGTGCTGCGCGGGCTTAAGCAGATGCAGGAGACTGGAGACCTGCCTCCCGTCTCGCTAGGGTAAGCTTTCCACTACCTATACTACTAAATACGGTGCAAGCGGGCCTTAAGGTCTTATAGATTGGGATTTGGGAAAAATGATATAAAGGACTACTAAACTACATGCCGCGCGAAACGATTTTGGCACTATAGTCTATTCGCGTTAAGAAAATAGTGACTCATCAGTGCAACTGCAAAGTAAAGGTGTATTCATTGGTGGCTTTCTAGTTTACTGTGATCTAATTGGTCAAAGGGCGTGGCTAAGCCGATGAGTCACTATTTTCTTAACGCGAATAGCCTATAATCACGTTTGTGCGTGACAGCCATGGTGTCACGTGGTTAACGAACAGCTGATCGGTTGGTAATGAAAATACTTAACATACAATACAACTGCGACGAAAATTGTCGTCCACACTACCCGCAGCCGCAAGCCGAGCACCGCCTGGCGTTTGCCGCGCAGCCATAACCCGGAGATCGGCTTGTTCCACGGCGTGTTCGAGCTGCCGCGCTTACAAAACACAACTACAGCCGGGTCCTCATTAGTCAGCTTAACAGTAACCATAGCAGTTACAGTAACGAGCTTCTAGTGGACAACAGGCTCGCGAGACGCGAACACATCACGATGATACGTGGAACCGTTAGGACACCTAACGGTTGCACGTAAAACGCCGCCTAACTTAGGCCGGTTGTCCACCGTAGGCACCGACACGACAACGATAACGAGATCAAGATATCTTGACGGTGATTGTTTTTCCACCGCGATGATCTCGGTGGTTTAGTCAGTTTGTTGTAGCTGTCAAAACCGGCGCAGTGCGACGTCACGACACCGGTGTGCATGGACAAGTTCAAACGTGTTTTGTTTTGCCGGTACATCGGCCGGTCAAAATCTCGGGTCTATCTACCTACTCCAAAAATCGGGGATTACGGCGATCGGGCGACGACGGGCGTTTTTTTTTTTTTTTATATCATAGGAAGGCAAACGAGCACACAGGCCACCTGATGGTAAGTGGAAACTGTGACCCATAGACATTCGCATTCACAAGACCGCAATCCTAAGACTGCAAATGCGTTGCCAACCCTGAGGCCGAAGATGGAATGCCTCTATGCTAGTAATTTCACCGGCTGTCTTATCCCCAAACCGGAACACAACAATGCGAACACTGCTGCTTGGCGGTAGGTTAATGGATAAGATGGTGGTACCAACCCGGACGGACCCTGCACAAGGTCCTCCCACCTCCAATTGCGTGCGGGGGACAAGCTGCCATAGTACCTAAATGTATGTGTTGTTACTTCGGTGACGTCATCTCGTTATCGATGTCGTGCCGTTGACGGCGGCCGTGGACAGACAGCTTTATACAGTTACGGCTCGCTAGTAGTACTCGTCCTAATGCAGACCCATCTTAAGAATTTTAGTATAAGAGCATATGAAAGACCTTTTTAAAAAACATGACACAGTGCATGACTTATTTCAGTGTCTATAGTTGGGGTAAATCTGGGGATGGCGGCGGCTAAACACTGCATTGGTACAACGCTTGAGACAACAACGGTTCCGTAATATAAATTATTAATATCTTTAAGACTATTAAATTATTATTATTATTTAAATAATTACCGATTAGAAGGATATTCGATTGACCCAACCCAACCATAACCATTATAACCAAGAAATGAAATGAAAATATTAAACCTAGATCCTATTATATTTTATTTCAGTGTCCAACCAGAATTTCAAGAGAAAATATTCATCCTCAACTACAGATTTATCCGAGAGTTCACGAAGGGAGTAGAGGACAGCTGGTGGGTCAACATAGTCAACCACTTCCAACCACCATCACAGCCGTCGCGGGGATGATGAAATAGTTGTTACAAGTGTTAGTGCAGTATAAAATAATGTAAAATATGGAATTAAATGCAGTCATAATTTGTTTATATTACTCTCATTTAAGGCACTTCATTCAAACACAATCTGTTTACTCTTCACCACTACTTTTTTCATCAAAGATGGTGCAATATTCTCTAAATATGACACTTATTTCTTTAAGTTTAGTAAAAACTTCTTCTATGTCACCTGAAACAAAAAACAAAATATACTTGTAATAACGGCCCTATCTATAAATTTAATAAAAATTTAGAGACTAGCTTTGTCACTTTCTAATACTTAGTTCAGAAACAATTACTATAATACGGTTAATCAGGACATCTGTCGCTCAGCTAGAATGGATATAAAACTTATGAAGAAGATAGATGGATAAACAACCTACCTACACACGGATTTTTAGTTAAATATTATTTACAAAAATACAATTATACATTTTAACTAGTAAATGGTATGGTTCAGTGCTTTTTTTATACACAAATTTAAATACTTTGGTATGATATGAAGCAGAGACAAATAATTTAGTTTATTAATAGACACAATAATGGTACTTAATCAATACTCAATATTTTATTGCAATCATAATGTATCTAAAAACCACTTGCTAAATTATTTGGTTTTGATGATGGCGCGGCCTTGCCACGCTGAGCTTGTGTGTCTTATATTATTTTTCTTTTCTGTGTTTTAATTTATTTATTTCAAATTGAGTAAAAATAATCTAAAAAGATGTAAATCTTACTTAAGAGAAAGTTTGGATGTTTGTTACTCAATCACACTTCAAACCACTGAACAGATCGGAGATGAAACTGAGCACACATATAGGAAAGGTCCTGGAATAGGACAGAATAGTTTATATCCCGGAAAATTTAAAGTTCCCGAGGGAATAACCATAATCGAAATCTGCGCGGACGAAGTCGCTGGTAGAAACTCGGTTTAAAGAATTTTATTTCTCAAAAGAAATATACATTTCACTTAGATGAGAAATATTACTTAACTAAATAATTTACTTAGCGAGCAATTTAAAACAAAAATACAGTCAAGAGGTGTGCGTAGGGGTTAAAAAATACATCACATCACAATAAGTTATACTAAATATTGCAATAACGACTTACCTATACCGCTTACACTTGGTAGGTACACCAAAGCACATTATGTATAAAATGTAAGTACAATATTCCAATTACACACTTAAAAACAAAACCGAGCACTGATGTTTGTCTCCCGTTAGCAGAGATTTAAAGTATGCTAACAATAATTCAGTTAAGATATTATGGGCCGCGCGGACAAATAACCGTCTTACCCACTTAATTAAATATACAACTCTCGTCGAACAGAAATTCTATGAAGTATAAAACTAATTAAGTAACATATGGCTTGGTATTCATTATAAAATTTATAGATGTGATATAAACTGTTGAAATAGTAGGTTGCCTTACATTTTTGATACCTACATTTAAGAATGAGTATGAACATTATATTAGCAACTATGGGTTAACACTTGCAATGCCGACGTGAGCTAATATTTATCTTCAGAGTAAAAATAATTTGAAAGATGTTTATTTTTAGGGTTTTTTATTAAAGGTGAAAATTATCGAATATAAATAAAATTAAGAATTAAGTATCGTAAATAATTGTTTACTACTATTTTGGTTGGACATTATTAATTATATAGTTTTTGAGTGTTTTTTTAAACAGTAAAGATGTTTTAATATTTCTAACGTCTAGGGGTAACTTATTATATAACTGTGCGCCCTCGGATGTGATTGTTTTTTTTCCATAATTTGTCCGCGATCGTGTTATTAGGAGATCTTCAGCGCGCCTGTTTCGATAATGAGGTAAGTTTTTCTTTTTAGTAAAAGTCAATTGCGAGTGAATATCATTGTGCAAAATTTTTCTTATTAATACACAGGTACTATAGACGTATAGCTGATACACTGTCATAAATTTGGTTTTCTGGTACACTTCAGCTGAAGGTGTGAGAAAATCGAAGTGAAACAGCACTTTAACTATTTTATTTTGTACAGTTTGAAGGCTTTTAAGGTTCGTTTTAGCGGCACTGCCCCAGATTTCATTGAGGTATTCCAAATGTGGTTTTACAAGGGAATTATAAATAGTAAACGATTTTAGATCTTACCTGTTCTATGTGCGGTTTCCAGGTAAAGCCATTGTCTAGGGTAAGACCTAAATATTTTTCTTTGTCAGTAACACGCAAGATTTCTCCGTCGATAGAGAGTGGACAACCCTGTTGAACATTTTTGTTTTTGGCCTTAAAAATTATGTAAGATGTTTTAGATGCATTTATTGTGAGCAGATTATGTTTGAACCATGAATTTAGGATATTTAGATCTTCCTGTGCTTTCAAAATGAGACTGTCAACTGACTGACCAAAGTAAAATAGACATGTATCGTCTGCATATAATGTTAGATGGCCATGTAGCTGTAACTCATGTATATTATTAATGTAGATTAGAAACAGTAAGGGGCCTAATATTGATCCTTGGGGGACTCCGCAAGTAGTGGGTAGTGGGTCGCTTTGGTATTCGCCAATTTTTACTATTTGTGATCTATCTTCTAGGTATGACTGAAAAATTCTTAACCCTATCTTTGTCACGCCAATACTTTCTAGCTTTTTTAAAAGTAGAGTGTGGCTGACAGTATCGAAGGCCTTTTTTAAATCTATAAAAACTCCTAACGCTATGTTCTTTTTATCAATGTTAGTTTTTATGGTAGTCACTAGATCAGTCGTGGCCGAAAGTGTACTTGATTTTTGTCTGAAGCCGTACTGACGTTCAAAGAGTAGATTTATTGAAGTTATATGTAGATTCAGGCGGTCGTGTAAATTTTTTTCAAAGATCTTAGATATCACAGGAAGGACTGATATAGGGCGGTAGTTACTTGGGTCTGATTTTGATCCTGCTTTAAATATTGGCGTGACTTTGGCGATTTTAAGACCCCTAGGAAAAGTGCCATCTACAAGGCAAACATTGATGCAATTGGAAATCGGTGTAGTAATAAGATTTTTTAAACATTTAATAGTTTTAGTGCTTATTCCATCAATGCCTGTGCTTGTGTAAGGATCAAGATTGTCTATGATTTTGCCAACTTCTGCAGGAGTACATAACATGAAGCTCGATGTTTCTCGGGGAGAGGATATAGTAATAGGCATTGCGCTACTTGAATCATTATGATACTCTGGTGGGATCTTATTTGCTAACTCAGTGCCAATTGTGGCAAAGAAGTCGTTGAAGTATTGACATATCATCACTTCATCTGTTATTGTTCCTTGGGCTAGGATAAGTTTCGGCGGCGTACATTTTGCCTTTAATTTGTTGACTGCAAGTGTGTTTATAAGGTTCCACATTTTCTTCGGCTTGTTAGAACAATTCTTGAATTCATTTAAATAGTAGGTCTTCTTTGTATTACCAATGTTTTCCGTTGTCTTGTTTCTTTCAGTTATAAACATATGTTTAAGTTTTTCGTCATTGGGGTTAGCCTTAAGGTTGCACCATAATTTGTTTCTTTTTTCAATTCCTTTTAGAATGCTTTTGTTGATCCAGTCTTGTTGAGGCAAATTGAGTATTTTAATTTTTTGTTTCTTGTTTTGCTGTATATAGCCTTTTATTATCATTTCTAACTGATTATATTTGCAGACAGTATTAATAGTATCATCAGACTCGCAGGTCTTGTATAAATTCTCATAATCAATAGCATCGTACTGCAATTTACTTTTTGGGACTTGTTTCTTTTTATTGATTGCGGCGTATATTTGCTTATGATCTGACATACAAGACTCAATGGTTGCTAAATGGTAGGTATTTTCCTTTAGGTTGCAGCATACATGATCAAGGATGGTTGATGTCGTAGATGTTTGTCTAGTGCAATGCTCAGGATTAATTTTATTCAAAATCTTGTAGCCATTTTCATAAAGCATTTCTTTATAGGTTTTGATTGGTTTGTCCAAACTTAGCAGATCTAGATTAAAGTCCCCAAAAATTATTGCGCGTTTCTTGTTTTGAATTTGTCGTTCATATTCTTCTAAAAATTTTGTGATATTTGTGCTACCAGGTTTATACACAACTCCTATGTTAAGAGCAAATTGTTCTAGGTATACCCAGAGATAATTATTTCCTGCAATATATTTTTCATCTGTCATAGTATGTTTAACATCATTGTGGACATAAATGGAAACACCGCCTCCTCTACTATCATTTCTATAGCTATAATAGTGGGTGTTTTGTGGAAAGTTTAGGAAAATAGCCTCATTTTCAGATTTAATCCAAGTTTCCGTTAGCAGGATGACATGTACTTTGGTGTCAATTGATTTTATGATACATTTAAGTTCGTCAAGTTTTCCTGGCTTAATAATACTGCGTACGTTTGAGTAGAAAAAATTCAAGGATGTTTTACTAGTATTAAGTGACTTGTAAGAATTTATAGCTTGGTAAGTAATGGTTTCCAATTCCGGTGAGTTCACTAGTTCTATTCGTTTTTTGAAGAGATTTCGACTATTTTAGGCATACCTTTTATATATTTTATGGTGAGGTTGGGTTCACCGTTCTTCTGACGCCGGTCTAATTCATCACGCAGGGCTTGTAGATGTTTAAGCTGCATTGGAGTTTGATCACTGAATATTTTTACACTAGTAGCCTTCAGCTTATTTCTCAGTATCTGCTTCACAGTGTATTGGGAGTCTAGAATGACTTTGATTGCGCGATTCTTACCAGGGTTGTATTTTCCTAGACGTGTGTTCATTGAAGGGTCCGGACAAGTTAGGTATGCCTCGCGAAGAACTTTTTGTACTTGTTCAATATCATGCGATCGCCTTTCTTCCATACTATCACAATTTAGCTCTGGGATCCCCAATATTACAATGTTTTTCTCACGTGTATTTCTATCCTGTAGTTCACCTAGCATATCTTCATTAGTCAAGCTCATAGTTGGCTCGATGGAATATACTTGCGGTGCGGATTTTAGGGCTTTAATTTCAGTTTCGAGAGAACGAATTTTACCATCTGTAAGAGCGCTGCATTGCTTTATTTGGGTTAATTCCCCTTTAATTTTGTTTTGTTCATCATGTAGGTTTAGCATAGAAGCTTTAAGGTCGGTAATTTGAGTTTTAATTTCTCCCAGGTTGTTTCGCAGGTAAGTCATGCTTTCATCTTGTTTGCAAATAAATTCCTTTAACATATTCATAACATCTTGTTTAAATTCGGCTAGATCACTTTTACAATCAAATTCACATTCTCGTAGTTTTCTTTTCCGGAGAGTAATTTGCGGGTCTTGTGCCATTTTCTTTAAAGTTGATAAATCTGGTTGAGATCCAGTACCAGCAGCAGCGCGAGGGTTATCCCCGTTCGGCGATCTTGTGACGCTCATGTTCACTCGATATTTGAAGAGGGCAGGAATAAAAAATAATTGCTGTCTCGTTTACCCGAGGAGGTGAAGAGCTTCGTACCGCACGACGCACTGATAAGGAAAGTGAAGAAGCGCACCGATTGTTTAACTTATTACCGACTTTAATTACTTAGCACTAGGGTGTATTTTAGTTTCAGGTATAACATTGAACTTTTAAAATATAATTTAACAATAATTGTGCACGTCCACTCTGTTAGCTCGCTTTACAATTGTCTTTGAAACTAGTATGTATAATATACTATATAAATTAGGGCGCCACTGGACGGTCGGTTGAGAAATACATTGTAATTGAAGGTGAGGTGACTCACCTCTGGCAGGATCATGCAATGATCTTTTAGCAACTCCACACTGAAGTTTGATTGGTCTTTGCTTTTTCATTGAATTCTCAACATCTGAAATTTGAAAAAAAATGCTACTTTAATTCTTTCTCATCCATTTCCCAGAGTCCATTGCGCTAGCCATACTGAAGTTATTTTTTTTACACTATCTACCTTGACACAAATGGCTGGTTCACAAAATAAATGTGATCAATGTCTACAATACACTGTCTCCTGAATACAAAAAAAAAACAGGCTACCAGGTAGCTGTACAAGTCGACACACGCCCTGAGCAACCTACCCGCGCAGTGAGCAAATTACGGACGAAATTGGTGGGGGCGACGGGGGGAGTGTAAACCGCTCCATTTTGCTGCCACGCTATTGGTTTGTCAGTAGACAACATGCGCAAACATATCCCCTCCACTAGGCGCTCAGAGCTCCTTTTACGTGTGTCGACCTGTACATTTAAATTATACGTATACAACGGGCGATCTTACCGCTAAATAGCGGTCCATCTAATGTATCTGTGAATAACACTATTATAAACCAGTCATAATTAGTAATAAATACATAAATGCCACTGGTCCTATCTAGTTATACAATTAGGATCAATTTTCCACTTCACAGATTATTTCATAAATTTCATTTTATTTATTTCTTACCCTGATGAACTTTATCCAATAAAGCACTGACAATTAACTCATCTTCCAACCTTGAACATAAAGCGTTCACATACTGGCTGCCTTTCGGAACTATCTTATCCATATCCCCGGTCTTCAGTTCATATGTAATATTATTGTCTATGGTGGTGGAACATTCTATCTGTAACACTTCATATGCTGCATGGGCTGATTGAGTGGAATACGCTATGAGGCAATTTTTATGGAGTTCATATTCTTCTATGTCAGGTATTGCTGCGAAGATTTGAGGGTTTGTGGTCCTGAAAGATAGAGAGGTTTATTGAAAGTTATAACGTGGAAAAATAGTCATTGCAAAATTACGTTTAGAGGAATGTTTTTCTGATAAATTTTAATTAATACTGCAAAAAGAGTGACGTTTTTCTGAGGCTGAACATAACAGGAAGAAAGCCTATAAACATTTGCAATCTCAAACAGCAGAGACCTGGGTCCTGTTTCACAAACGCTCGAGACTTCTATAATACAACTAGAAGTCTATTTTCAATGCATATTGTTGAAAATAAATTTCTGCTTGTGATACAAATTAAAAGCCTTTGTGAAACGGGTTCCTGCGGCTTGTTTATCAAAAGCTTGTGACATGTAATATAAGTAGAAGTCTCTTTAATGCATATTGTTGCAAAGAGTTTCCCGGTTGTAATACAAATGACAAGCTTTTGATAAATGGGCCCCTGGTTTAACAGCATATTTTACATTGTTTTAGCCCACACACATTAGCATACATGCTTATGCACTTATACATGCTTATTTATTATAAGCATGTTTTATCATAAATTAGATGGTATGTAAAGGTAGTAAAAATCTCAGTTACCTATTTAAATAAAGTCTGCACATATCCATGATCAACACACACAGATCTGGCTTGCACTTGTTAACTTCCCGAAGCACATAGTTTTCGGTCACGCAGTGGCTCAGTTGGATGCCTTCAGAAGGACAGTCAATGCCAAGCATACATTTAGTATTGCACAGTTCACAGCCATGACCAGCGTAGAATATAAAACCTAAAATGTCATTACATTTTGTTTATTTAAATACATAATATTGGAAGAAAAACCCACTATACGAAAATTTGTGAGTCATATCAGTTGTTTCAATTCTAATGGAAAATGGCTATTAAAAAAAATCTTCAAATTTAAAATTGTTGAGCTACATTTTAGGAAAAAAAATGTATGCATTTACCAAAGAGGGTACAACTAAAAACCCTGTACTCCCTTTGCAACACTTCATATTCAGTGATTGTCAACAGTTGGAAAATTTTGGCAACTATTCAGGTGTGTTGTGATTAAAAGATACCTAACACTCCACTGATACCCAATAGAGTTTATGTTTGCTACAATCTGACCAGAAATATTAAAATTTCAAAATACTTACAGTATGTATTCTCTGGCAGTATATCAAATATCTTAGCGAGTATTTCCTTTAACACCCCACTGGTAGTATTTTTAATGGTAATTACAATAAAACCTAAATGTTTAAAATGACTGGCCAGTGAGTCACAGTCTATGGATGGAGTGACTAGTTTAGATAAATACTGGTACTTTTCATTTGCAATGAGAACTGCTACTTTAGCCTCTGGTCTAAAATAAGCTTTAATAAGTTTGGATTGTAACGCTGTATTAAGAAATTGCTTGTACTTTTGAAGGGTGCATCCACTTCTATCTAGAGATTTTAGTAACACTTCACCGGGTACTTTAAACTCGTCAAATTTGATCCTGAAATATAATACGATATATTTTATTTCTATAAATTGGGTACCTAGTACAAAAAAAATATAGAACACTCGCCGATTACAACAAAAAATAATAACTACTAACTCCAAGTTTGCCAGTTTTGCAAAAACTTCACATTGCTCCTTCGTAATAGTTTCTGTTACTTTTTTAAATTCAGTAAAGGATAACTGCTGTAGTAACGACATGGTGTACCTAATGAAACTTAATTAAAACAAATGAATGAATTATTTGTAAGCAATCAAACAACAAACAAGTCAAACAACAAGTTTTCTTATACTAACCACAGATTATAAAGGTACGTCTGTGTGTGTATGTATGATACTACGTGAGATAAGGAATGTCTAATCCTGATTCCTGTCCAACCGGACAAATAAATAAATAAAAAAAAGGGTATGGCTAAAGAGCATTGACATTGGTTTGACAAGACATTTCATTTCAAGTATTAAGAGCCTATTATATTCACGCGCAATTCGCGCCAGCTCTCTAACTCTTCTAGGCTCCACGTTCGCAGTGTTCACGGTATAGTTTATGCGCTCGATGGTGTAACTAGGTCCACATTAAAAGTAATAAACAAATTAAAAAGAAATGGATGAAATGAAGATGGTGGGTGACGTGTACTCATCGTAATAAGGCGTTAACAAGGCGCGAACCCCCTCCACATTCACACTTTCACGCGTTCCCGTATTGCGTTCGTGCGTGAACAAAGCCCATTATAGGCAGAGCCGGTTATTTCAGACCCTATTAAAAACGTCGCTTGTTGTAACGTCAAAGTCGTCAAATCAAAACACCATACCACACCACACTCTAATAATGTTTGTCAAGTACATCCAAAAATGGCGATTGGTGTTGATACGTCAAAATGGAAGCCTAGAAAAATAGTAGGAACACCAGCAGCAAAATTTAGAAACCGTCTTGCTGCTGGAATTCTAGGCATCGGTATATTATGGGGAGGATTTTTTCAGTAAGTCTCATTTTGCGAATTGACTGACATTGTTTTATCGTACCATTAGGGTTATGTTGATTTAAAACTGGTGTGGTTTACAGGTTGTCTAATCATACGCAGCCCATGAAGAAGACTATTGAAGTGGTTTACGAGGATCCAATCGAGGAAGTAGAAAGAAAAATAATGATAGGCAGTGGTATGCACATCAGATCCGGGGACACCATACGACGTCTGATGGAAGAAGAGAAAAGATTTGACTTACCACATAAATAATATTATGAACGTAGATAGTTTGGATCGGTATGTTACGCTTTTTTCTTTGTAAATAAACCATAGATGAATGTATTATATAATTGTTTCATTTGTTGCCAGCAAATGTAAAGTAGTAAGCAAATACTTTACTGGTAACACTGTTATGGATGAGAGCCTGTCTGACTTCCAAGAAAAGAAAAGCTTCAAGGGACCCAAAAACGTGAACGCTGCTGCCAAGCCTAAATCAAAGAGAGCTGCCAAAAAAATAAAAGGCCAAAAAGATATACGGACTGCATTGAAATCAAGGAAAAATGATCTGTTAGCTTATTCAAAAGATTTTGATGCGGTATGTAAGAAATCTGGTATAGATGTTGATCCAGAGCAACTACAGTTAGCAATTGCCTTATCTAAGTCTCTTGAAACTACTGAAACTGCAGACAGTGTAACAACTTTGAAGCCGTTAAGTTCACAGCAGAGGGCAGGTGTAATACGCAAAACTTTACAAGAATATGGTTTTAAGGTTCCACAAAATAAGCCAAGTTCAAGTAGACAAAAAGGGAAGCGGAAAAAGCCTTATAAATTACTTCTTACAACTATTGAACAGAAACAACAACTTATATCAGATAGATACTCACAACTTCTTTTTGAAGTAAATAATTCAAAACCTAGTAATAGGTACACAGGTTTAGATATATCTAATTTATTTGCATACAATATGGCTACTAATATAGAATATAAGGACATAAAGGATGATGATGTATTTTATGTAGAGAATTTAATAGAAAAATCACCTAACAGTATGGGATGTCTGTTAAGAAAGTGGTCTGATATACCAGGCAGACCTGCAAGTCCTACACAAGAAAAATCTGAAATCATATTTTCTGAAATAGAATGTTCCCAGGATGAGGTAGATATTGTGCTTAGTGGATCATTAAAATTTAGCAAAGATATTCTCAGGAAGAACCATTTAAACCGTAGAAAGAGCATTGATTGTTGTATTATTGAAGAAGTTAATGCAAAAACACAAGAAACTGATCCTGTTGATATTAAAGAAGGTAATCTTAAAAGTCTGTCTCCAGATGTTACTCTTGTTAGTGATAATAGTGATAAGACAGCAGCAAACAAGTATCCAGTCCAGTTATTGATGGTAACACAAGCAACCAAGCAACCAAGAAGCTTATCACCGGACATGTTTGATGATGATGATGAAGTGGTTGAAATTCACAATAAAACTGCAAAAGAAAGTCCTGTGAAACATTCCATTTATATTACTAAAGAAACCAGTGATGTTATGGATCTTACTGAGTGTATAAATATAATATCACAAAGAAGCATGAATATCAATAGACATACAAAACCTCTTTCTCAGTTATCCCAAGAAATTGATGCAACTAAAAGGAAATCAAATGATTTTATGGAGATAACAGAATGTGTTATTGCATCATCTCAACCTGTGTTAGAAAGAATTGATGAACATATTGATTTAACAGCACACTGTGATGTTGATGTTGACATACTAACCAATAAAAGTGTAACTAGCATTGATAACATTGAACATGTGGATCTAACCCAGTCTTCAAACACTAGTACTGACTCATTACCTTTTGTGTTCATTAGTAGTAAAGAACCTGTGCCAGATAAATCATCAAATGACACAATAATACTTAATGTCAATGATTATCTTGAAGTTCAGTCACCTGATACAAATACTGAAATACATGAAGTGAATACTAAGCATGGTAATATACATCCAGAAAACAGTGACACATACCCGGAAAATGAAATAAATTTCAACACTCAAGTAAAAAGTATTGTAGAAACCAAAGAAATGTCAGTAATTTGCCTTGATGAAAGTTGTGAAGTTGGTACAACAGAGGAAGATGTAGATTTAACTCAAACCTCAAACTCCAATGAGGCAGATACCAATTTTGCTCCTAATAATTATTCAATTCCTCAAATAAACTATAGCAGCCTTGGTAAAAAGGATGATGTGTCAGTAGATTATGATGAAGCTTTAGAAAATATGAATTCTATTTCATACTGTGGTAATGATGCAAGTATGCATGATGATAATCATTTGGAAGTATCACAAGATAACTTGAAGGAACCAAATGCAGAAGTCTTTCATACTAATAGTCAATATGTAGTGACCTCAGAATTCTTACAACTTCCTGATACAGAAGCAAATACACCAAATGAAGAAGAATGCATTCTAACTGATAATAAACATTCTGAAGTCTTAGAGCTTTCTGATACTGAAGTAAACTCACCAAATAAAGACAAAGACGTAGAAAACCGGTTTGATTTTGGTGGCTTATCAGTTTTAAATAATCTACCTAGCTTTAGTAGGATCTCAAGCAATACAATGGGAAGTGTAAACAATTTCACCATAATGAGTGAAAGCTTGCCTATGGTTGATGTTAAAAGCAAGCAATCACCAGTAAAACCAAAACCTCCATTTAAAGAATTCATAGATACTATTTCAGATCAAATAAATTATAAAAATGTTTATAATGATAAACTACTTAATGCATCACAAACACCATTGAGAAGAGATAATAATTATGTTAATGTAGAAACACCAAAGCAAACTGAATACATAGTGAAGACTGACAATGTGACTCCTATGTTGGATTACGCGTCAATGTCGTCTCCAGAAAGAAACAGGGAGTTAGACAAATATGGACTAAAACCATTCAAAAGAAAAAGAGGTAAATATTTTAGTGCTTTTAGTAGCATAGAGCTGTGTGATAGATAAGCGAAGCTGAATTTATTATAGTAAATATTCAAACCATCAGAAGTAAAATATTATCCATAATAGTCCTTCCTTAACTCATGCTATCTATTTGTTTTTGCCTTGGAAAGGTCCAATCGAAGGGAAATTTTGTAATCTATAATTTTATATTTTTCAGCAATACAACTCCTAACTCATCTGTACAACCAAACCCATCCATATGTAGAATCAACAGAAGAACTACCTTCTCCATCTAAAAGACGAAAACAAGATAACCTAAGCCAACCTTCTACTTCAAGATCACCTCGAAAAACTGTTCAATCTCCAAGGAATAAAACGAAATCACCAAAAGAAGATTCCACATCACCTAGAACAGGGCCAGAAAACTTTGGAGGTCTGAATGAGTCAGATAAAGAAAATGATATCTTCATGGTCACTAATGAAGTGCCTGTCATCAGGAATATGGAGTGTGATGTTGAAGATTGGGTGTTTCAGAAACGGGAGAAGGCTAAGGTCAGTTCTTATAGCGATGTTTATAATAACAGTAATTGTATCGTAGCAAATTAATAATTTAAGAGAACTTGCGACTACTGTCCTGAAGAAAGTCGTCAAACTGATATGACAGCGGTAAAACAAGGAAAGTAATAACATCATTGTTTCCAGAAACTTCATAGTTGTGCAATGTGTTATCTTATGATTTACTTCGTATCTATGAATATATTACCTTACCGTCTTGCCAATTATAGAATCGTCACTTTTCGTTTATTTAGTATCATATCATATCCTTTATCTTTGAATTTTAGCTCCACTCCTGCCGGGTGCCATTACACATAGCGTTCCACAACTATGTGTCGTGTCGTAGCCGTTTACACGAGGCGATCCTGCGATACGAGCCCGTCAGTATAGACGTCATCCACAAGGGGCTGGCAGCGAGCGGGCACCGTTACGATCCTAAGGTAAAAGGCGTTAGGTTAGAGGCGTAGAGCTAGGTAACCAAAGGCCCTGGGGCCCTGGCCAAGGTGCATTACGCTAACTAGCGTTTCTATTCGTGTTTTTAAACCAATCGGGTCACTGGTAGATCACGAGATACGAAAAGTCACGTGACACGACTGGTGGAGCCTTGTTTAGATTTTACCAAGTTTTTTTTTCAACTCAATTTGAAGATTTCTAGTCAGTATCTGAAGGAACCCTAGTGTAGCCCTCCGGCGACTGTGCCACCACTACGTAAAGTGTAATTTTTATAGATAACTAGTTGTTGCCCTCGACTCCGCGTAGAAGTAGGTAGTTTATGGCTGCTAGCGGAAAAAGTATGTATGTATGTATGTAAAACTCTTTATTGCACATAAACAATTAGGGTCAGGTGGGGTAAATATAAGACACGGGTAAAAATAAGACTAAGTTTTTAACACTCAAAAACTTACTCTACTTCATTCCTATTCCATTTAAAAGGAAGCATTGTGTGTTAATGCTTCTTTTTAAATGGAATAGGAATGAAGTAGAGTAAGTTTTTGAGTGTTAAAAACTTAAGTCTTATTTTTACCCGTGTCTTATATTTACCCCACCTGACCCTACAAGACATGTTTGCATCAATACCTATATGACCTATATGTCCTAAAGTATAATATAAAGTATGTCCTTTCTCGGAGTTCAAGATATCCAAACTTTATTATAATGGGTCCGGTTTAGTTATCAAAGCGCAACAAGGAGACAAAGATACTTTCACATTTATAATATTAGTCAAAAAATCCAACCAAATTATAAATATAGATATGGGCAAATAAGCGTTTGCTCGGAATGAAACTGGCAACATGATCCAATTGCCGCTAAAGAAAATTGTAGCTTCTCTTATCATCATGTCAAACTCTGTTTCGCCAAGCTAAACGAATAGTAACTTCCCAAAAGCAACTTCACTTATTATCAACTTTTCATTTCAGGATCTTCTTAAGTTTATGGACAAGAAGTGCATTACAGTGAAAACAGCTGACAATCCTAAGAACAAAAATCGGTACTAGAATTAGGTGTTATTTAATATTATTAAACTTTGTTGTTGGTAATTCTTTAGCTCTGCCTACCCCACTCTGGGAATGAAGGCGTGAGTTTATGTATGTATGAGAGTAAAGTTGTTAAATCATGAGTTGTAGTCTGGCAACATTATTTAACCTTTTTAATGCCACAGCTACTGTAATTTAAAGTCTCAGATGATGACGTCATATGCCGCCGCAAAATTTAGGCATTCGAGGCACAAACATCCTGACGTGATTTGCCGACTGTGACACCCAAGCTAAAGGAGCCTCAGAGCCGAGAGCCTAAATAATAGAGAGCATACATTAAATAATTTAAGACATAATTTTCTTTAATTTATTATATAATAATGCCATGTCATAATAAATAACGGCTCTCGGCTCTGAGGTTCTTTTCGCATGTCTGGATGTATGGTCTATTTACGAGGCTTAGTGACAATATGTACATATTTGCTTGTTTACTTGTAATACTATGATAAATTAGGTTCTATGTATAGGTAAGCTCCCGATAAAAATGTGCATTTCTTTTTATATTTTACGCACCGAGAACTTTTGTGTCGACGCAATGTTTTGAACGTTCGAGTCGTTCATACGGAAGTTGCTAGTTGCGAAACATGTCGCGACATTTGACAATTAATATTGACGTTGCGGCTCAAACAGCGACTTGAGGCTTGTAACAGCGAGTCTTGGTGTACAAAGCATAAAAGTTATGGCAATTAAAATGTTACCTTGTTGATTTTCTTTATCCCCCCAGTTTTTAGATCCCATTCCCTCTTTTTCTGGCGATCATTTTTATCATTTTGTTGATGTGCGTGCAAACAGACAGGACAGAGAAACAAATTTAATGCATTCATTTATTAAAAATAAAACCACTTATATTCAATAAAATATAATAAATAAGATCTCTAGCGACCAAGTTAGTCATAATCACAAATTACATGAACTCAACAATATCGCATTCTCTGCCGGCACCGTATACCAGTTTATTTACCGGTGATATTTAAAATTACGATCTTGAAATCAGCCTCTTTGGTAGGCTTTCATCACCGTTTTTAAATCTCATTCTCAAGATTTTTTAAAAACGGTGATTTGACCCCCGATGTACCCCCGTATGTAATCCAAACAAGTAAAACAACATATTACATTTATTTACTAAATCACCTGAACGCCACATGCGACAGCAATTTGACGTGCCACAGACGCCTCGCCGTCAAATGCCGACACGAAATGTTTGGGCGTCCGTGGCACTAAAATCGCGCAATAAAATCTTGCATTGCCGACCGGGGCTTTCAAAGGGTTAAACACGCATGTATAAGTATTATGCTAACACTTTCGATTACGACGTCAATAGACGTAAATAATTGACCTCTTATCGCGATATTGCACTCCAGTGTAAAACCACGTGTTTTCTCGTGGTCCCATTATATTTGTCCCATTGAACAAAAAGTGTAAAAAGTGCACCTAGATTTGATCACCAAATACTCATTATGATTGTAAGAATAGGTAGGTTAGGTTCGTTAGGTTTCTTCAAATGCCCGAAGGGCAAAACTAGCCAGAAGCAGGAGCCCCGCCCCGGGCGGGGCTCCGTCGAAAGTCAATGGGACAAATATAATGGGACCACGAGAAAACAGCCGTAAAACCAGGGTCTCACTTTAAAACCATATTGAATTTGACATGTTATAGTATCGTCAACATTATGATAGCTCTTATTTACTGGACTTCTAGTTAAAATAAATATGATAACATATCAAAATCAATATTGTTTTGCAGAGTAGGATAGAACCCAGGCTAGATGGTTCAATATCCATATCTCAGAATGCAATATCATATGAACAATTAATTCATAGTCTTCTGCTTAAAATTCAATTAAATAGTAACAGTAACATAGTCTTTAGAAGATAGACCACACCGTAGCTCAAAATACGCTTCCGTAACGTTTACGCAATGACGCGCCAACGGCTTATGAGTGGGTCCTGCTGTAAGTCAACTCAACAACCCAGCATCTCTGTCCGATTAGATCCACTTGCTATCAGGAGGGACATCAGCTCACTTTGTGTGCTGTATAGGCTTTATAACGGGGAGTGTTCTGAAGAACTATTCGCATTGTTGCCTGCCGCCGTATTCCACCACCGTACCACCCGTCGTAGAGCCAGGTTCCATCAACATCACCTTGATGAATGGCGTTCTTCCACCGTGCGTTTCTCTAGGCACTTTTTACTTCGTACGGTGAAACTGTGGAACGAACTCTCTCCGGCGATATTTCCTGCCAGTTATGACATGGGGTCCTTCAAGAAAAGAGCTCTTATTTTCCTTAAGAGGCCGTACACGATTTTTTGACCGTTTTGCTTATTTTTGTGATTTAACAGTTAAAATACTGCTTTTCTATAAGTTTTAATGCTCAACATTAAATATCATTTAAGTTATGATCGAATAAATGAGCTACGAATAAATGAGCCACTTTTTTATTTTTGTCGAGTATCAAAATGCGAGATTTAGGTTGTTTTAAAACATTATTTATTGCCAATTCTTTTGAACTTTTTGGATATTTTTTTTAGGTAATGGATTGATTATGAACTAAAGTTTATTTCTATTGTTTTAATTTTATAAACGAGAGTTCTGAGTAGCCGAAATAAAAAATATTTTTTGCCCGTTTTCTATAAAAAAAATACCAAGTTTATTTCTTTTTTTACTCGAAAAATTTATTTAAAAGTGGTAATAAGTAATTCATACATTCTTTAGACGACTTTCACAGCAATACATTGTAAATTTTTCATACGTTTAGACGTCAAAACGGTTCATGAATATGTGACATTCTAAACCTCTTCCAGCAAAATTCACATAACAGTCGCCAGTGTCAGGTCGATTAATCAAAATATAATAATGAAAACAGAAAAGTAGCTCATACATTCGATAAAATTAGAATTTATCTTTCGTGTTGTGTATTAAAACTTGTAGAAATACAGTATTTCAACTGTAAAATCACGTCTGGAAAATCACGTAAATCAGCGATATCGGCAAAATTTCGTGTACGGCCTCTTAAAGGCCGGCATCGGACCGACAACTCAACTTGAGTTGCCGGTGTTCATGGGCGGTGGTGATTACTTCCCATCAGGTAAGCCGCATGCTCGTTTGCCTCCCTCTTTTATAAGTGGCTACATGCTGCAGCATTTATGCTGTGCTGGTCACCCTTTTAGTGTCTAACGGCACAGGTTGTAAAGGGTGCCTCTCAACTTGGGTCTTTAAAATGTAACGATCGACTCTACTCTCTAAACTGAATTACTTTTGTTCTGCAACATTTAAAAAATAGTAAGAATTGAACAAATTGATATTAAACTTTAATTGTAAAATCAGTGTATTAAATCATGGCCAAATAATCACTACCTCATGGTACGGGGGCGACATTAACTTGGTACGAGGGCTAAAGGAAAATGGAGAATTAGATCGCGTACATTGAAAATTACTTGTAGGAAAAAAAACAAATTCAAGTTTTTTTTTTAACAACTTACACGATCCATGCATTTAAAGGCCCAAGGCCAGAGGCACCCTGTATAAGTTGTTTACACTTTGTTTTGTAATTATTATAGGCACTAAATAAATGATTTTCTTTTCTTCTTTCTTTCGGCGTTGTCACGTCTCAAAGAACAGTAACTTACTTGTATTGCGATTTTGACGCAACTCATTCGCAGCTTCAGCTTATTTTAAGCTTCGGTTTGGTTAATAATAAGAATAAGGATATTCGCTAAACTAAGAAAATTAATAAAGTTTAGTAGTAGACCACCTTTATGCTACATTTCAATTAGAAAAAGTATTTTCTTATTAGAGCAGTCTAAAATTAAATGGAAGCATAATTTGGACACCAATTACCAACCATTCCTGTACATAAATACAAGGAATCTCGCAGTATAGAATAGAATAGAATCATTTATTTGGCTATTAAATAAACACAAAAAAAAACACACATGAGCGATGTAGGGAGTGCAATCCGGATTCGTTTTGTATGGGGAAGTCCGGATTAAATCCGGATTTTCATACAAAATAAATCCGGATTTGCAATCCCTAGAGCGATGTATGAGGGGTTCCCAAACTTAATTTTAAACCCCCCTTTGTGTCATCGAAAAATATCTATGTCGTCGTCCCCTACGAGCCGCTAGTCAAAGGGTGTCGATTATTTACCTAGTAGGTACTATCAGCTCAATAGAACCCTAACCTACCATATAAGTGTGTGACCGTGACATTATAAAACAACTTGTTTGACACTTCTAACGACTAGAATCTAAGTATCATACATAACTTCACTTTGACACAGTTCTACCGACGAAATAAAACAAAATTTTGCTATGCATTAGTTAGATTTAAAACCATGTATCATCTCGCGCCTCCCTTGAAGCCCTCTGATCTAGATGGTCAAAAATATCTACACACAGCTCTGAGAATAGAACTGCGTAAGTAAACAAACGTTTTTCCAAGTTCACTTTATAATGTAAGAAACTTACTTAAATGTGAACAAAACTAGAGTTTATTCTTAATATCTGATTGTTGTATTGACACTGCATCCCCATCGTTGATAATTATATAATTGGGCTGGTATGATGACACTGAGAATAGAAAGTGAAAAAGAAAAAAACCTTAATGGCTTATAGACGATCCGTCTTTGAGGTCTTTTGATGTTTTCTAATAATTTCCGACCAAACGAGGTGGATGTCTGTATGTCTGTCCCTGACTCCCGTAGCTCCCTCACTGATGGTTCTAAATGCAACGCGATTTTCAATTGAATGTTAGTTTTCTCATGCAAGTTCTTAGCCATGGCGGACAAGCTAAACGACCTATCATTTAAGAGTTAAATCTAACGTTTGCGTTGTTTAATTAGTTATACAACAGCTGGCAACCACGCGTGCTAATTTCTTTAGCAGGAACTAATTTTGTGTCACTGATACGCTCAAGCTCAAGCTCAAGGTCACTCAGAGGGCTATGGAATGCTCGGGGTTAGAATCAGAAATGATGATATCCGCAGGAGAACTAAGGTTACCGACATAGCCCGAAGAATAGCTAAACTTAAGTGGTAGTGGGCGGGGCACATCGCTCGCAGGACTGATGGCCGATGGGGTCAGAAGGTTCTCGAGTGGCGCCTGCGAACCGGGAGACGAGCTGTAGGTAGGCCTCCAACAAGATGGAGTGACGACCTTGTAAGGATCGCGGGAAAGCGGTGGATGGAAATGCACAAGACCGGTCTGAGTGGAGAGCCTTGGGGGAGGCCTATGACCAGGAGTGGACGTCGTAATTGATTCGAAACAAAGTCTCTTTTAATATTGGCGTCAATGGCACTACTTCCAGTTGTCGGGTTAACCATCTGATCTAAATGCTGCCGCTGGCTCCCATTGGGCAATCTAGTCAATATTTGATAGTTACATATTTAAGTGGGTGTCATTTCTTGAGCAGTCCTGCTAGCTCCAGTACTTGCCGACTGGCGTTGTTGATGTGACGGAACCGGTCCGGGCCCAGCTGTATCCCTCCGTACCTATACAAACAACATAATATTTATATGTACACTTAGAACATTATACAGATGTAGTGCATAATTGTTTTCCATCGTATTTTGTCGGAAACGTTCGTATCTGTCATGCTTCTTCAGTCAACCTCAGTACTTTTGTACTGTGACCAACTGAAATAGCAAGACACGTTCGTACGTTTCCGTGAAAATACGAAGGAAAACAATTATGCACTACATCTGTACGTAGGCTTAGGTCATTCAAACTACGTAACGGTTTTTGGAGCGATTTTCATCAATAGATAGTGATTCAAGAGGGAGGTTATTCAGCCCTCCTAAGCAAATAAGCAATATTCCAAAATTAATAACCAAAGCAGTTTCAGATCTCTTCTCTTAGTAATAAGGTTGATATTGCTACAGGAGTTTTATCGGACTTACTGCGTATTAGCTTAGGAGGGCAGCATTATGGTCAAACTGTGGCTCACAAACTCCGCTGCCCCGCATCCTCACTGCCTTAACCAGGCTGTTGCAAGGGAACCCACATTGCGACGTTTTCGCAGATGAGTGGAGGATAGTTGTGTGCATGCTTAAGGTTTTGTGAAGTAGTCAACTAAATGTTGTTTTTTTTTTCTTTTATATCATGTACAGTCTGAGCACTAAGAAGAGGCTTCGGGTTAGTACTTCTCTCTCACTCGCTCTTAATAAGATCATATGAGAGCGAGTGAGAGAGAAGTACTAAACCGAAGCCTCTTCTAAGTGCTCACAGACTTAATTTGTTTTGTTTTGGACTGTAGTATGTTATGATTGCTTGTTTGACTTACGTTGTTTCTCTTGAACATTTTGTTAACATAATAGGTATATATAATAAAGAATGTTTTGAAATTCAGTTTTGAGACATTTTGCTTACCAGGGCAAATCACAACTCAGTCCTCCTGAATCGAACCCCGTTCCACGCCTCTTATAGCCCAGAGACAAACAACGTACTTTTTATGCAGATGATAAGACGCTTGAGTTCACTTGTGGCTGCACGTACAGTCAAGGCATGCACACATGCAAACAGCGCGATATAGCTTTGTTTGAAGATGAACTAATGTCTATACTGTGCTTATATTATCTTACGCGAATATAACCGACTTTACCAAGAATATGCCAAACACGGAATATGTCCAAAAAGGAATGTGCCGAAAAAGGAATCAATCGACTTTAAGACCTCTTGCACTGTTCGACGCAACGTGGATCATACTTCTGTCACTTATGAACCAGGATAAAGGTGACTACAATACGGGCCCTGTCCTATTTTTTTTCAACTGTACCATCTCGACACCATCACGAAGGTGTTCTTCTGGTCCAGTATCTGCAGCAGCTTCATCATCCTGGCGCCGGCGTGGGTCTCTCCATCATCATCGCAGTCCTGCAACATGGTGGCGGTCTTGCCCGTCTGGCGCTCGATACGGTACGCGAACATGTTGTGTGTCGCGTGGGCTATCTTCTTGTTCTGTTTTAGAACGTTTAGGACAGCGCTGTAAATAAGGAATAGATGTTATAAAGGGTATAGCCGGGTAAGCATGGCGAAACTGCCCTTAGCGAAAAAAAAAAAATCCTTTTACTTGGTTATTAACCCCATATTGTAGTGCTTTCACCAAAAATTAAGCCTCAAATCCTTAAGGTTAAAAAAACCGCATAAAAAGAAATAACATTTTTATTTTATTTACGCCTAAGTACTAACCCGTTTTCTTTGTAATTAAATCGAGTTAACAATTTTCAAAAAAATACGTGCGTGATTGCGACAGTAACCTAATTTACATATTTTATGTAGAATTGAACGATGTTAAATATACATTTATTGCTTGAATTAAGAGGTTGTTGGAGTGGGGTAGATCCTCATTAGTCTCATTGCCCATGTAATGCTTGGTCAGTTAGAACGCGCCTCGCAACTTTCGCGAGAACTTTGTTTCAGCGCTTTTTTTTTGGCATGGGAAGGTAAACGAGCACACAGGCCACCTGATGGTAATGGTAAGTGGAAAGTGTGACCCAAAGACATTCGCATTCACAAGACTGCAAATGCGTTGCCAACCCTGAGGACTGAGACGGAATGCCTCTTTGCTAGTTATTTCACCGTCTTATCCCCAAACCGGAACACAACAATGCGAACACTGCTGCTTGGCGGTAGGTAAATGGATAAGATGGTGGTACCAACCCGGACGGACCCTGCACAAGGTCCTCCCAAAAGCTTACTGACTAGGTATATTACTAAACCGCGATTAGAATACACTTCGGAAGTAACGTCAGCACGCTGTCATTGCATATAAATGACAATTACTAATGGAGGATATAATATGCAATGACAGCGTGCTGACGTTACTTCCGAAGTGTATTCTAATCGCGGTTTAGTAATACACAAAGCGACCATGCGCGTCGAAATAAAATCGGACCGCGGCTGCTTCTCGCCGCAAACGCGTGAGAGTGCTTTGTATGCAGTTCCTGTGCAAGCAAATGCCTTGAAGGGCCGTCTTCGTTTGTCACAGAACATTACAAGCGCAAGACCTCAAAAAAAACTCGTCAGAAATTTAAGCACAGCAAAAACTACTAGGCATCCGAATTTTCGTATTTAGTGCTTTGTGGTTTCTGACCACGTAATTCTCAGTCAGTACTTACCTATCCAATAACTTTGGTGTTGAGAAATGTATACTCGGACAATATGTTAGCAACATCACTCACTTGACTTCCTCCAAGCTGTGCACCTCGGCAGCATGGCCCTGGAACGAGCTCTTCCTATCCACTATCACTTCTCCGTGTGTGATCTTCGGGCAGTTCAAATCCAACTGAAACGAAACATTACTAAAATGAATGTTTTATTTTATAAATGGTAGGATCCACTGAGAACTGCCAATTTCCCTTAACATTTCTCTGGTAATATTAAAAATGTGACAGTTGCAAGTTTGGATCGGGTTTCATGATGCACAAACATCTTAAACCATATTGCTTATGACATGATTGCCGGATTAGAATAGTACCACTCCATGTCTTCCCGTGGATGTTGTAAGAGGCGACTAAGGGAATAAAGGCTTGCAGTACTATTAGGCGATGGGCTTGCCACCTGTCACTAATACACTGGGAAACATCTTAGCGTACTTGTGCAAAATGTGGTTACAGAATTATCAAGAAGTTTTAAGACTTGTTGGTAATTCTTTAGCTCTGCCTACCCCCACTCTGAGAATGAAGGCGTGAGTTTACGTACGTTAATTTTGACATGACTCTGTGATCTAGTCATACCACCATAAAATTAAAAAAAACAAAAACACTTCCTTGCATAAAATACCCCAATAATAACAACAATTTTTTTTTGGTATTCATGGAACGAACCGGAAGAACCGGGATGTAATCTTCAGTACCAGTTCTTTAGGCATTATGAAAATCCCGGGATTTTCCCCGAATTACAGAAACGGGATTTGCACTACCGAGAGGATGCCCTAGTCGTACCTATATAATGATAATGCCGCTAAAGTTAACCCTTTCAATTATCAGACGCATCTTATCGACTTACGCGTCTTATAACGTGCAATCAAATATCAACCTTATGGTAGTGTTAGACAACATAATTTAGATTCGCATAGTTTTCAACATTGTATTATGGTTTTGAGCTGTGTATTGAATGAAGTATTTACATGCATCTAATCGTAAGTCAGTGATACACACTTATTATGTTATATTGCTAGTGATAATAAATACAGACTGCTATATCTGTAGTACTCCTTTTTTTCTTGTACCGGTTCCGGTTTCTGACTGTTAACAATGTTTTATAAGAAATTCGCGAATTATCAGTTAAGGCAAGAAAATGCAAGCGACTTTTTGCACTAAGTGTGAATAAACCAATATAAGAACTTAGTGTCTTCATGATAATAAAGTTATGTTGTGATTTTATCAGAAAATCAACAAAATAACGCAATTACGAGAGGTTAACCATCATGAGTCATGACAGATAAGATAAAATAAATAAAATAACACAACATTGTAGCTGTCACTGTCAGATCATTACAAGGGTTGCCAGAAAACAAAACAAAATAACTGGTACATTTTCATCTAGTAACTTTAATAAGACGGATCAGCAATCAAAAAAGTAAACATGAATTTAATCTGCATGCATGTTAAACACAAAACATCAAGCAAAAGGGCTTTTATCACCTGTCTGTAAAGTCTAAAACCACAAGTAAATATGTAGTCACCTTCCACCTATACCTATCAAACCTTAAATTTAATCCATTCCGCGCCTTTGTCACCATCAATATTAATTTTTAAAGGTGTAACTATTCAGTAAAGATTGTATTGTCAAGGAATACAAAACATGAATCCATGTATTATAGCATTGTGTTTAAGGGCAACACAGCAGAATCAAATGGGTAAATAGATAGTTAGACCACTTAGCACTAATACTAATATATCACCTGTGACATGTCCAGAGTATCTTCTGTGGGCTTAGCTTCAATTTTCTTTTCAGATTCTGTTGGCTTTATTGCAAGTAATGTTTCTCTTATTTTTTCCACCCACTGGTACAAAACAGTTTCACCTGCATTATCTCTAAAAAAAAAACATTAATCACACAAATATTTTTAAACATGTTATTAAACTATAGTTGGGTCAGCACACACCCAACACACACTACAGTCGAAAACCTCTCGAACCAACCTTCCTACCGAACATTTCCAACAGTAAGAAAGGACTCCCTATAAATGGTAAAATACACACACGAAAGATACAAATATTTCACAAACATGTTTACGCTTATGTCATTGAATTGTCATAAATACAACACTGAGAACTAATACAATCATTAATATTAAATGATAAATCACCTTTTTTTAAATGTAATTATGAAATACGGCTGTCACATCATACTAGACTTACCAAAATATAGGTCAAAAAGATCTGACACTCAAAGCAAATTAACACTATAAAAACATAAACAATAAACACATTCGCTGCCACAAAGAGCTACACTAAGCGAGCCTACTGTTTTTCCGCTTTGTACCTATGAACCCAACTTTAGAGTTGCTGGCACTGAATGTGTTAAATAACACTTTTGTGCTTACTCACTTAAATAGCCCAAATTATATTCAATTACAACCTGTTTATTTTAGATACAAAGTAAACATAAAAGAAAATACTTGAAAATAGTAAAATACATACAAATAAACTTCGTTCAACGCTTGGTGGAGGTCCGCCTTATTTTTTCTGTCCATCCAAGGTGCTGAAAGTTCAAATTTCGGAGGTCCCTTGGCGGGATAGTCTGGCGGCAGGGTAACATACAAAATAGCTTCACGCTTGTTTTCCTCCACCCGCACCGTGTAGGACCTCGTCAGGTCACTCTCAGTTACCCAGTCGTCGCCATATATTGAGCTCAATGCCTCCACTTCTTCATTCTAAAAACATTTTCAAGTTACCTAAATACAGAAAAGTTATATTTTGCAATTAAAAATAGAACCTTTTCTTACCTGCTTTGTCAAATTTTCTGCGAGCATTGTGATATTCTATGATCTCTTTGTGTGAAATTGTGTTGTTTATTGTAATGTTTATTTATTTTTCTCGCATATTTTGGATCATTAACTGCAATGAAACGCGTACCAAAGACTGTCAGTCTGTCACCTAGACAACTGTCCTTGTCATCTGTCAGTCAAGTTTGTCAATGTCAAAATATTGTTTTTTTTTGTGTAATAAGATAGGCGATGATAACTTAACATTCTGACCTATCCTGCCTTTGACCTAATGAAATCGTAAAAATAATAAAATGGTTTGAATAATGCTAATAATGCTTGAATAGCTCAGCTTATTAATAATGGTTTCGTTTTTTTTTTACCGCATATTAAAACATGATCGGTGATCATAAGTGATGCAGATATACTTTAGACCGCGTACCCCTTTAGCCCTCTACGCACTTATCCATCCTGAAGGACAGCAGTGCACGACCGTCAGGCCCGATGGACTGGTGCTGTAAGCACCATCGTGCAGTGCTCATCATGCTGTAACAGACCGCAGATTCTTACTTCGCTCATTTCGTTTCGCTTCAAGAACCTTATGTGTATAATTTTTAAATTACACAAGAGAAATTTCCGAAGCGAAATCCAGTAGTTTTTTTGAAAAGCAGTAGAACCGACACAACCCGAAACCTCGAATCTGGCAACACCGCGAAGATTCAATTAGACGTCAAGTCTACGCATGACCAAGCACGCACGATGCACGATTAGAACTGAAGCCCTACTTTGAAAATCGAAGTTTGAAGTTGAAAGTGAACGAGCCCCCTACTACTTCTTGCACGACGTGCGGCTGGATGGTGCGTAGCCCAGACGGACATCAGTTCAATCGTGCATCGTGCGTGCTTGGTAATGCGTAGACTTGACGTCCATCAACTTGTTTTTAATATTCATTCTTGACCATGGATCTTCGCAGTGTTGCCAGATCTCCTCATTTTACAGGAAAGCTACTAGTTTTGGGGTGTCTCTACTGCTCAACTGATTTTTTCAAAAAATCTACCATATTGTATACAATTTCGCTTGTGTAATATAAAAAAATATATACACATAAGGTTCTTGAAGCGAGGGTAGGAGCCACAATTTCTGAACGGAACGAAATGAGCGAAATAAAAATCTGTGGTCTGTGACAGCATGATGAATACTTTGCACGAGCATTAGTGCGTACAGCAACATCGGGCCTGACGGTTGTGCGTTGCTATAGGTACCTCAAGAAGGATAGTGCGTAGAGGGCTTATCGTTTCGCGTCTTGCATCGTGCACGGACGGACAGCACGGATGGATAGTGCGTAGAGGGCTTAACGCATAACTGCGCCCGTGAATTCACTTTTTTGTAGAGTTATAACGGTCAAATTTTT
Source organism: Acleris emargana (assembly GCA_927399475.2). Taxonomy (NCBI): domain Eukaryota; kingdom Metazoa; phylum Arthropoda; class Insecta; order Lepidoptera; family Tortricidae; genus Acleris; species Acleris emargana. The sequence continues at coordinate 8,030,864 of OV656858.1, forward strand.
ACGTTTTCCAGATAACGTGGATAATATTGAAAAATAATTGTTTATTATTCAGTTTTTTTGTTGTTAATTACGTAGAGATGGACTTGCAACCTGTCACTAATACGCTGGTAATCATCTTAGCCTAATGTGCAAAATGTGGTTATAGAATTATCATCAAGTTTTTTGAGTTGTTGGTAATTCTTAAGCTCTGCCTACCCCTTTTTGGGAATGAAGGCGTGACTTTATGTATGTATGTATGTATGTAGAAGAGACAATTATGTATAATTTCTAATGTTGACTTCGTAAAAGGCGAAAACGTGTGTAAACGCCAATTGAGTCTAAAGGTATCGTTTTTTTTTTTTTTTTTTTTTTTTTTTTATATCATAGGAAGGCAAACGAGCACACAGGCCACCTGATGGTAAGTGGAAACTGTGACCCATAGACAGTTATTCTCTTCGATCAATAAGCTTATTCTAATGTAAAATAAACGAAGTGTCTGTTATGCAATAGATACATATTTTAGGGCCTTATTAGATTACCAATTCGTTTGATTTGTTCTTTACTTGTATTAGACGTAAAACTAAATAAAGGTTTTTTCTATTTTCTTTCTTTCTTTTAAAATAATGAAACTTGTTAAATCTTAATAGGTAAGCTACTAATACACTCCTTAGATTTTTACGGAAAGAAGAAGATAAGTTTTTTAAGTAATTTATTTGTCAATTTTTAGAAATTAGGTAGATTAATTTGTAACAGAACTTTTATTATTTTTATCAAATCTATCTATAGATCTCAGAAGCAACATTAAAATAGTTTATTTTTGTCCTTTTGGTTGTTTTGTAGGTGTTTCGTTGATCATCATGCCGTTAATGACGTTAAGACCGCCTTTGTATCTACTGTGTATTTGTCCAATAATGATTGAATAAATTAGTAAATCTAAGAGATTGATAATGAATTCCCCGAGCTCAAATTTAATTCTAAACCACTTCGTCTTCAGGAAATCTAGCGTAAAATGCAAACGAAACAATGAACAAATCGAAAAGTATTTCTGTCACCAAATGCACAACGTCAAGGTAACGTCAAATCAAGGGAAAATGTATGAAATTACTAAGTTTCCGGTGCAGATTTCCATAATACATCTATTAGGCCGGCCATTTGCATACGACACTAGCGATTACCCACGCGCGGTAATCGAACCTAATGCTGAGGCCGCGTGTAATTATTGAACGTGCATTTGAATTAAATTCAATTAAAAACGGTAAGATAGTTTTCTAGGTAAGTTATCTTGAATACGAACGCGCTTTTCAAACGTTATGTTCTTATTTTTAAAACAACGATCATTCTTTTGTTTGTTATTGTAATTTGCAACTAGATGGCGCCATTGGTTTATGTTGCACAATCTCACTTATAGATTATACTCAAAAAAGGAGTTTGAAGTTAAGTTTTATATTGTTATTTCACTCCAAAAGCATACATCCGAACATTAATACGCAGTCCTTTAGAGTGGCATTTTTATTTTAATCCGCACTCGTTTAGATTAGAACTCTAACTTAAAACCTTGTCACAGTGTTTGTAACATTGGCAGTTACTAGCTACCGCGTGCCTAATTGACTTGACTATATTAAAAATATCGCAATATCCGTAGATATCTAGTAATACCAGCATACAGACTACCCAAGCATTAACTATAGTTAAGCCTATGGGCATTCTAGATTATTAGTTATCTTAGACCAAAGTTCCGGTGTCAGTGGCGATTATGTTGAGCCAACCGTGGAATTATTGACATACTGAGTACCTACCTAACGACGTTATATTGGTTACCTTAAGACTATACGCCGAGCGTCCAGTGGCACCTTCATTACTATCGTAGTGTAAGTTTTTAATAACATATGACATAAGTTAACAATTTAACTATGGAATGAGTACGTTAACGGAAAAAAAATGGCCGCCTACACGAATGTTAGAGGTTATTAGACTTTGTCATAATATACTCGTATGCTATAAGTTCACTGTGTATTAATTATTGCAACAAAAGACCAATCTATTTCAAGGCAATCTTTTATTGTATTAATAAACATAATAATAGTAATAAGGGCGCTCGGCCTAATCTTATTAAGCACTTTTGAAACTACGGTTAGCCCGTCTCGTTTACTCGCCATTCTTGTATACGATATGAAAAGAAATGGTGACTTCGGTCTGATGCAAAATCAAAAGATTTTTTTAACTTCTTTTTTTTAGATTAGTGAAATACAATTTAACGTAAACAATCAATGTAGATAAGATAGTATTTATTGCTTCCCATCCATTTGCTTTCTATGTCTGACCCCCTTAACTTCGTGTTAATATTTGTTAGTAAATCCGTCATCCGATAACACACGTATTCTGTAAAAAAAAGTCTATCACGGTTCAAAATATACAGACGGATGGATGGACAGCGCAGGCGTAGTAGGTAATAGGCACCCTTTGGATATCGAACCTTAAAAAAGTAGATTAGAGGCCCTCTCGATGTGGCCATTGGCGATATTCCTGGCAGTTTTGGCTGACGCCGTGAGATAAAGATGAGAACCATAATTTGAAAATCGAAGTTAGGTAAATTCCATCCCTCTCTCTTGATTTACTCTCGAGTGATGAGTGACAGGGACTTGACAGTTTCGAATCTAGTGGTTCGTGATAACCCCCCAGAGCTTTTTGAGATTGTGATAAACATCCTTCATTCTCGGGATGTAGAAATAAAAATCAGTAGCTTTAAATATTTGGTTTATTGTGCTGTTTTATTTAAACAACGGTTATGTATCCCTACGCAAATTAAGTTTCGTATCAGTTAACACTTACAGAGCTCGTACTCGAATCTCTATTTTGTATGAAGCTTGTATTTCAATGAATGTGTTAATGTGCAAAATGTCGTTACATAACATTTTTTTTTTTTAGAGTTTGTAATTCTGTAGCTCTGACTACCCCGCTCTGGGAATGATGGCGTGGTTTTATGTACAGTCAAGGAATTAAATTTGCTACCTACCTTAGGTCGAAAGTCAATCTGACATTCTACAGCAATAAGGTTGAGTTTCCTATCAATTACAAATGACTTGGCATCTCGAATGACAATGACGTCTTCAATCAGATTTTCTTTGAAAAGGGTAGCAAATTAACTTCCGTGACCGTACGTATACTACGTATGTACGTATAATTATAGAAATGTGTCAAACTGGAAAAAACCGCATACAATGGAAACGGGTCACATTACGTACAAATTTACGGATAACGCGACACAATGTCATTATTACTCTTGAGTTTACATAAGTCATACAATGCTATGGTTATGTATGTCAGGAACAAATTGACTGCTTACTTGTGTGATACGGAATGATAGCTAATTTCACCTACTTTACATTGGTCAAATCTAAACACATGTTTTTGAGATAGTTTTGTCTATTCGCTATAACTAGTATTTTACAATATCACAGAATCATATATTACACTTTGTTAAAGTAATTTAATTTATTTTCGCTACTCTACTCTTAACTAATAATTACTTACAAAGATTATTGACGACATAATTTAATTAAAAAATAAGTAATGTACACTATACCCAGTATAGTGGGCGCCAGATATAAATTAATTACAGTATGTACAAAATACGTTGAAAAATACAACTGTTTTTTGTCACTCTGCTATGTTAGTAGCATCATTTTAATCGACAACCTACTTAAAGTATGGCAATAAGCGGTGGCACATATAATAAGGAAAATAAAAAAGAAAATGATAAAATATTAATAAAACACTGGAACGAGAAATGTTAGTAATCTCTGGGATATGGCAACTTCTTATTTACATTCATAAATCTACGTCTACAACTTTACAACAATATACCTAACTCTAATTTAACTTGCGGCTATACTCCATTCGTTACATTTTCATCTACAAATGTCATATTCTTGCCTTTACTGATGTAGGAGGTGAAAATGAGACAACACTACCAGAGAAACCCTAAATTAATTCGACTATAGTTACAAGTCTAGGAGCTACTCAGGGCTATGGCAAACAAATGAGGGTAGGTCTCCCATTCACTTGCAGACCTTAACTCATTTCAAAACCGTGTGTCGTTGATTGGTATCTGTCTCATTGATTCCCATTAAATAAAATAAGGATAACATATCATTCCAACTTAGTTCCCCGCTTTAATTTCCGAACTAGCGGATTCCGTGAAGCAATCATTGGAACTCTGCCCAGAGCAGTAGCTAGCAGGCGAGCTGCGATCACTCGAGTCCTTTTCTCTCCCATACTCGATCATACTCCCGCTAGGCTGTCGCAGAAAGTTCTGGAACAACACCGGATTAGAATTCACCATCTTAGCCGGCTTCTTTAACAACTCTTCAATAGAATACGGGTTTTTCTTCTTCTCTTTTTCATTTGGCGTCTTCCGTTCCTCTGTCTCTGGTCTATCTGAGCTGTCATCACTTGTTTCCACCGAAATGTGTTCTGAATTCTCTGATTTGACTTCATCTGGGTTTATTCTCGTTAGGAGATCATTATGGAGATTGACGGCGTAGGGGGAGAACTTCGAGTCTTGGTGGTAGGGGATCATGATTCTCTGCCACGGGGAAATGGGGTAGGGTTTTAGGAGGCCTTGGGCTTGGACTTGGTTAGCCAAAAGCCATGAGGTGGCGAGCCGCCTGTCGTATAGAGGTTCTGATGTTTGTGGTGGTGGGATTCTGACGGCTGTGTGGGCGAAGTATGGTGGGTTTTGCTGGGACGGCATTGATGGTGGTAGGTTTTTCAGAGACATGTAGTCCATAACGTTTTGTGGCGGCTCCGATTGTTGGTAAGATTCTGGAAAGAAAAATACAGGTAAAATGGCTGCAGATGCAGGGGGGTATATATATTTTATTAAATTGAGCGGCTGGGATAAAAGCATTCCCGCTAGTTCCATTATCTGAAATCCTTTAAATAATGGAAATAGTGGAAATAAAAATTACCAGTAGTTCCACCACTGGTAATGTCAATGGAACTAGTGGGAATAGACCCTTTTTAGTGTTCAAATAAATAATGTTCAAAATCAGTCTAGAGTGAATGAAAATGTCATTAAAACTGTATCATGGTCTTAAAAAACTCAATGATCACTGGTCAGGTTTAATTAACGAACAAACCTTAATAATACGAGTATAATATGCACACATATCTAAAAATTAACGTGTGTAGAAAACTATTTCAAATTAACAAGGTCGATGTCGAAATCGTTTACCAACCGGCGTGACATAAACAATCAATTAAATTCCAGAAACGTCCAAATAATTAAAACTAACTTGACATTTTATGGGACAAATATGTTTTCCTATAATTAAATAAAGCATATTTGTACACTTGATACACCTGTCGGTACAATGTCCGAGGTATTTACGTCCGCCCGCGATGTTTGTCATCGTTTAGTTTTGTTTTGACGTTGAATTACGTTAAATGTTTATCGTCGGATATTAACGTCTTGTTAATTAGTGTTAAGGGAGTTAAATGGGGAATTGCTTGGACTAGTTTTATTAAATATTTTTACAGCGTTAAATGCAACAGAGACTTATGTGAACAGGGACTCCATTGTACTGGGTAAAAGACGTCGGCTTTGGCGTGTTATAGTATTGTCAACGTTTTGATAGCTTTTAAATTTACTTGATAGTAATATAGCCGAGATAAAAACAATACCATAACGCGTCAAAGGCGTAGTTTTTACTCAGAAGCTAAGCAAAGAGGCCCAGGGCGTCTATTCTAGTTAGGCGGTAAAAACCATATCGTCTTTCATCTGTTATGACTTAGGGTCTCCCCAAACCAGTCGACGCCGTTTCGGCAAATCGCGTACGGAAAAAGCTTTATATCAACGCAATAAGAGCGAAAAGGACATCGCTCCGCTCGGCTCGTCTCGGCTCGGCGGCGTTGCGAACGGAACGACGTCGTTTTCGCTCTTATTGCATGGACATAAAACTTTTTCTTACCGGCTCAAGCCGATTCGGCGTCGATAGGTCTGGGGAGAACCTTATGGTATAGTTTTTAATTCGGTCGCCATTACTATCACTAAATAAAAGATAACAAAACCTTGAAAATATGATAACATGTAAGGGAGGATGTGGTTTTTAATTACTCTACTCGGTAAAACCTTATTGTTTTTGACATATTGTCGAATTGTTTGTAACGTTGATATACGAACATGTCGTAAGCAATATGGTTTTACCTAATAGAATAGAGCCCCTGCACAGTGGATCGAAATGAATAAAAAATGGACATTCGCATTTTTTTCTAAAAATCCTATTTTAAAAAATGCTTTTCGGTTGGAAATTATGTGAGGAATAAAAAATGTTATATAACATTTTTCAAAATGAGGCTTATTTTAAGCAGAAAAAAATAAAATGTGTTTTTTTGTATGAAACTAAAAAATAGGTATCTTATTGTAAGAAAACCGTAACCGATCCCGCTTTCAAACCTTTAGAATATCATTGTCCTACTTTAGAACAGTAGAAAATAGTTAAAACCTTATCTCAGTAGGTGCCCGTTTTTTTTTTATAGTCCAATCAAAAGTCAGTAAATACAACATTTTTCTTAGTTATGTATTTTTTTATTTTCATTAAAAAACGGTATATTCATAACAATTTAGTATAAAAATAAAATATTTATGACATTTTGATACAGATAAATACAAGTTTTTTCAAGAAAATCGTCGGTGATACTGCAAAACCGCGTAAGTAACAAATTTATGACAGAGCAAAATAAACCTTACGGTCTTATTAAAAAGGTGCATTTTGCTACTTATTTAAAATGTTACTTACGCTGTTTTGCAGTTTCACCGACGAAATGGTTCTAAATTACATTGAAATCGAAACATTTATTGCGATGGTTTTACTAACTATGATAGTAACAAAAAGTTCAAATATACTTGAAATCAACAATTACAAGTTATAAAAAAATACATTAATAATAATAAAGATTTTTAAAAGGCATTTTTTTATTTACTTATATCGTTATTGTTGATTTCAAGTATATTTTAGCTATTTGTTTACTATCAATAAAATCACCGCAATAAATGTTTTTATTTCGATGCAATTTTCTTATAAAAAATTGTATTTATCCTTAATAAAATGTCATATACAGGGTGCCTCTGACCTTGGGGCTTTAAATGCAACGATCGATTCTACTCGCTAAACGGAACTACTTTTGTTCTGCGACATTAAAAAATAACTTAAGTTTCGATAACTAATTGATGTACAAGTCTAATTGTAAAATCAGTGTATTCAATACTGGCCATCTATTCACTATCTCATGGTACGGGGGCGACATTTCCTTGGTACGAGGCCTAAAGGAAAATAGAGAATTGGATCGCGTACATTGAAAATTACATTTAACTTGTATGAAATAAAAAAAAATTTTGTTGGGCATATTTTTAATAACTTACAGAACAAAAGAAGTTCAGTTTCAGGAGTAGAAACGTTCCATGCATTTAAAGCCCCAAGGTCAGAGACACCCTGTATATCTTTTTATACTAAATTGTTATGAATATACCGTTTTTTTAATGAAAATAAAAAAATACATAACTAAGAAAAATGTTGTATTTACTGACTTTTGATTGGACTATAAAAAAAAAACGGGCACCTACTGAGATAAGGTTTTAACTATTTTCTACTGTTCTAAAGTAGGACAATGATATTCTAAAGGTTTGAAAGCGGGATCGGTTACGGTTTTCTTACAATGAGATACCTATTTTTTAGTTTCATACAAAAAAAACACATTTTATTTTTTTTTGCTTAAAATAAGCCTCATTTTGAAAAATGTTATATAACATTTTTTATTCCTCACATAATTTCCAACCGAAAAGCATTTTTAAAAATAGGATTTTTAGAAAAAAATGCGAATGTCCATTTTTCATTCATTTCGATCCACTGTGCCCTGTAAGACTAGCACAAATTGCCTGTCACTTGTTTATCACTCTGCTCTGATATCCCTTTCTAACTAGTCTGTTACGATAGAGACAAGCGAGATACGCTAGAATGTGCTAGCCGTACTGGTTGTCGAAGCACTATTGTTGGGTCAATCTAAAATGATCCCGTGACAGCTAATATAATCACGTTTTACACTTATTTCTTTGGCTTTTCATAAAAACCTACATTGATGTATCTAGCCCTTGTGACAACGTAAAGGACTATCGAATGACGACGAATGTATCGGTCGCATTTAAAAAAAAAATGAGCGAGTCCCATTTGTTCCATAGAACATGACGTCATCGGACAAAATGAGACTTATTTTTCCCACTATGTTCTATGGAACTACATTACTAGCATTTCACCCGACTTTTTTTATTAGTGACGACATAGAACAAAATAGGAAATCCATTATGGTGCGTTTCGGCATTCTAATTTCTGTCGTTGAGTAACAATCTAATCATCAATGTCACTAAGACAAGTGCTAGCAAATCACTCTCGAGTGGCCAGTTTACATCAAGAAGTTTACATACATAGTTTGTTCTATGGAACAATTTGAGACCAAAAAGTACAAACTGTTCTATAGTACCTACAGATAGGGATAATATTTTCTCAAATTGTTCTATTACGTCATGTTCTATGGAACAAATGGGACTCATTCAAAAAAACGCCAAGTTGTGTTATTGTCATTAAGAAACAGTTACGTTATGTTTATTACTATACTATACTACTATTTACTTTTATTTACGAAAAGCCGTCTGTAGGTAGATTCTATATTTTGCCAGAAGTCTGGACATGATCGAAATGTCGGGAAAATCCAGATGAATCCCGGCCTTCTGGCAACCATGACACTGACTAACCATGATCACTGGTTCTCAAAGCATCTTTTTAGTTAGGGTTGTTAAGTTGCTATGGTCTACGTAGACTACATACCATGTCCACTTCGCACTTCATCCTCACTCCAGGCCAGTCCACTGTTCCTCAGGATCCTGTTCACGGAAGACACCGAGGGGATGGAGTGAGGTTCACAGACCCTCGCGCTCAGCAGCCGGTCCCTGATCTCCCAGGCAAACATGCCAGGGTTCTCCTGCTTGAGGCGCAGGATCTTCTTCACCACGGTTGGTGTTGCCACTTGCTGGGGAAGAAAAAGAGGTAAGTGAGGTAAGTTTAGAAAAGGATCTAACAGTTATATTGAAGATGTAGAAGCCGTATACATTAAGTAATTATATTGAAGGTTTTTTTATAATTACGTAATAATTCATTTAGTTTCCGAGTCTTTTAAATTATTTCGGAGTGTCAACACATACACATCGATCAAGTCCCACAAATAAAAGGATTAATCAACTATTATAAAATTTATAAAACACTGGCAACCCGCCCGCCGCGTTGTCTTATACATTTTGATACCCATAACGAGCGCCAAATTCATGTTGTCTAGGGCGTCAGGACTTGTAATGGTGAAAATATCCATGTATAAATATACTAGTTCTAAACCTTTTTCGAGAAATATGTAGTACAATTAATGACAGTGAAAAAAGTGTCAAAACTCTTCCTGTACCTAGTTTTTGTAAGGGGTTTAAACAAGAGCAACTTATAAAACGAAGTAATACCTATATGATTCAAGGTATAAACGGGTGAATATTCCAGCGTTTCAACTACCGTCATTGTTGTCTTCAATAAATTGACGAAAATAATGAGCTATCATCACCAGCAACTTTTGATGTTAATATCAACGGACCCGGGGGATGTATCCATTACATTTAAAAGAACAAAAATTTATAGAGTTTATCTAGAATCATTATGCGAAGACAATAATGACGGCGGTTAAAACGCCGAATAATCACTCAAACATTCAAAGTTCATCGAACGGTATTCCCATAGCCGGGTTCAAAGTATTCAAACAAAGCAGGCAGTAGTTACTACCATAAGACCGTGGACACAGCTTGCGCAGTGTTTTTCAATCAGAATTAACCAAGAAGTAGCACCCGAAGTGGAATAATCGATATCATTATCATCATCATACAAATTATCCGCAATCATTACGCCCACTTCATGCACTTTAATGACAATTTAATAATGACGTTTTATTATTGCATGCGTTTGTTTCGCATTTTTGTTTTTGCTCGAACACTATAAATTACTTCCTGAATTGCATTCGCGAATGATCAATATCATGTCATGTGTATCTTACGAGTATTTGCGTCCATGTGACATCATGTTATAAGTATGACGAAGTATGAAAATACTAGAAATACTAGAATTTTTCATATAAAGCTACGTTACTCTTTTGTTTTGGAGACCGCGGGATAGATAATAGGACGCAGTTTTGCAAATGGGGACCAACCCGCAAAGATTTGACAATAAAATGTCAACTGTCATGCTGGATACTGTGGGTTGGTTCCCGTTTGCAAAATCTTTGTGGGTTGGTTCCCGTTTGCAGAACTGCGTCCTGTCAGATGCACAATTTGCTCATTGAATGCAAAACGGACACATTCCAAAATGATTTTCTATTGCATTGAAAATCTTATACCTTATCTTTTTTCTTAGCTTCTAATTTTAAAATGCAACGCTGACAGATTTTGGAATGTGCCCGTTTTGTATTTAATGAAGAATTATAATGCTACCGCAAAGCTAAGATTCAAACATGTTTTAGTCACACGTCTAGATAATAAATATAGGTAGGTTATCTTATCACAGTTTCCAATCATAATTCGTACCCTTAAATGAACTGTTAAAGTTGGCCTAAGAGGTTTACTATCATTAGGTAATAAGTACAGTGAAAGACTTAAATTTGGTGCCCACCTTAGGTCTAAAAGTCAATCTGACAGTCTACAACAATAAGGTTGAGATTCCTAAAAATTACAAATGACTCGACATGTCTATTGACATTGACGACTTCAAGCATATTTTTCTTGAAATGGGTCACAAATTAACTTCAGGGCTTTGTCACTGTACCGTCATGTTTTAACTGCTGCACTAAACAGTCAAAGTCTTTAAAGCGACAGGATACCAAAATATGCAGCTACTCACAAGGCCGACGATAGCACTAGGTAGAAGAAACCTTTGCGCCCAACCAAACCTAATAACCGGCAGGCCAAATAGCATATCACAACAACAGCCAACTGCACCATTTCCCAGAACCCGTTACAATCTTTTTATCTCAAGCGATTAACCAGTACGCTCTGAAAAAACAAAGATTAGCCAGTAGCCCGCCGATATATTGATCAGACGTAATATCGCGCAGCACCGAGTAATGAGCAAAGCCATAGTATAAGCCAAGTCATTACCCTAGCCACCTGTGAATTCGCACGGACCACTATTTTAATACCACTACACCTATATTACCTCTGGACATGAAGTGTTGTAAAGATACTGGACTATAATTAAAATTCCAACGCTAGTCAATCTAATTCTGATAGGAATCTTTATTACAAAAACTACATTTTGTTTCGTGTGACACGTCTCTAAAATGTTTATAAACTTTGTTATACCCAGTGCAAGATTAAGGTTTAACACGAAAGTAATTGCTACAACAGTTTCGAATAATATTATGACATGCATTTTGAACGCATCAATTATAATTATAGCTTACCCGTAAACGCACCCTTCGATTATAAAAAAGTTAAATAAAATAAAAGATGGCGCTAAAAATGTGCGTTCAATAGGATATCGATTGAGCGTCTAATGGCGTAATTACTAGTTTCCCGCCAAAATTGACGCCTTGCGTTCGAAAAGGGATACTTTACCACATCTAAATCCAAGGCTACTATTTACACATTAACTTTGACAGACTACTTAAGAGTACTATAATTATTTTTTAAAAGCACGCATGCGTGTAAAGAAACACCGTTTTCGCAGCAAAAAATAGGTCATGTAATTGATTTTTAATCTCCATTTCCTAAATTCAATCAAACACATGCTTGTGACGTTAGAAATCAGCCAAAACGGAAACCTTTTTTTATGATTTTTAAATGGAACATCAAGTGGTCAGAATCATGCTAGATTTTATAATGATTTCCTTCAGCTACCATTTTGAACAGGTGCCACGATTTTTAACCAATCAACTTAATTGTGTGTGCATGTTCAGTTAAATTTAGTTTAGTTACAATTGTAAATCATTTAAAATTAACTAATTTACACAATCCTGTCAAATTAATTGCAACTAATTCGTAAGATTTTCCAAACTACGCAAAATAACTTTGAAAAAAAAAACTAGCAGCGAATGGTTATAACCAAGGCTCTCGAAGGAGGTCAGAACGCACCAACAAGCGACACAGTAGCATTCCCGCGTCACGGGCCCGTTCACCGTTTTTGCGTCGCGCATCAATCATACCCTGACACATCCAATATCGGTTTTTGCACTACCGCAAGATGGCGTAACTGTCCACAAACGCGTGGACGATTAGTGATTCTTATTACAGATTTCTATTAGACTTTCCACCTTGATGGGGTGAGAGATAATTCGCAGGGCGTGCGACTCGACTTTAATGGAACATTGATTCGATATTAATTCTAGATGCTTCTTGCTAATGCGGCAGGTGTATTCGGTAGTCTAGCCGAGTGCGGAAACAAAAAGGTCGGTCATTATGGATAGGTTATTATAGTACGCCCGCAGCCGATGTCACCGAAAGAAGTTACGGTACTCAGCTGTCTGTTATTGATCGAAAATTTACAAAAAATACGTCCTAAAATACCTTACATTTCTTTTCAAAATTCAAATTCAAATCATTTATTCTGTAAGTAGGCCCTGTAGGCACTTTTACAAGTCTCTCTTTCATTGTCTTATAAACAAATATCTATGAATATATTTACGTGTAAATACCTACCTACTGAAAAACTCTCGTTTCTACTTATTTATTAACATCCAAAAACCTAATGATGCAATTCAAAATGCAAAAAGAATGCAGATTGAACACGGGGAATTGATGAAAATCTCGAAGTTTCATAATTTCAACGTAATTTCTCAATTTGTGACATTACATTTTGATATTGCTCATATTTAAATGGGCAATATCAAATATTTGAATGAGCTTCCCAGCTACATTTCGAGATTATAATTGTATAATATATTTGGGCATGTTCCCAACACGGCTACGCCATCTTCTAAGCCACTTAGAGAGCGGTCATAACACATCAGCGCGAAGTAAATGACCATGAGAGGAACACCGCTTTTTGCAGTCATCTATTACACTTTGATTCCTTTGAAAGTTACGCGTAGTTAACTACAGCGATTTTACATAGCGTGTTGCAATAATAAATGCAGCTAAATATGTAAACATAACTAAAACTAAAGCTGACATAAACTGTAAATCTTAATGCATAAATTCTGCCTCATTTGTCACCAGGCAGCGCATGGCTCAAATTCCTCCTTTAACCCGCGACTCTAGGTGTAGCTCGGCCATAAAGACGGAACAAACAAATTAGCAAACACTCCTGTATCAGTAAAGATAAAACACAAATCTTTTCATTTGTTTCTTTAAAATACCGACCGTTTTATAGGCTAAGAAATTTAAACTGTTTGAAGGTTGACGGAAGATGCCAATTCAATCGAGGCAAATCTTTGACGCCAGGAAGCTTTATATATCCTGGAAATTAAAGCCAGTTCTTAAGCAATTTATTTGTAGACAACGGAAGTTCAGTTATTAAATATGTTTTATTCTATTTTCTTAACTGTTCCGTTTTGTTGGAATCATTTGCGGGACGTCTTTAGTTTTTGCGACAGTTCTGACATTTATTGTTCTCGATTTAAAGATTACGAAGATTCATATAAGTTATTTTTCCATGAGGTAATTACTGTTAATTAAATAACAATGGTCCTGTGACCAAAAGGCATACACACAAGTTAACAGTAACCACCCTGCACTGTTAGCTATAAATAAGGGTATCCCGACTTTTGACCAAATCATCATTTGACAAACTATATCGTTATACAAACTATCATTTCGCAAAAATGTATTAATGCTTAAACCGTTACATATTACATGAATTGCATAGGGTTATTAAATAGATTAGGTTTAAGTTAGACTTTTGATCACAAAAAAATATAAAATCATCCGGCGGTAAGTACGTGTATGCGAAATGAAAGTTTGTAAAATTATATATGTAGTTTGCCAAATGATGATTTGGTAAAACATTAGTGAACCATAAATAAGCTTTATATTAGATTTAAAACATGGATAAAACTGGATATAGTTCACTTTTTGAAATATTTTGAAGCCTTTATTATTTAATTTGAATTATTCAATTGACTTATCTCTTATCTGATATGTAAACAATAAAAATAAATAATAGAGCATTAAATAAGAAGTTAAACCACGGCTTACTCTTTCCACGTGACATAACAAACGCCTCTATACAGCTAACCGCAGTCCAGATAAACTAAACATATTGCCATAATTTCCAATATGTTTTATGAAGCAGCTTTACGGTGTTAAAGCGAGTAATAATATTGACAGTCTAATCCGACGCGAGCGCACTATAAACGGCATATTATCGGTGCAAATCCGAAAATCCTAACCGATCCACGCCGGCCCAATGGGAGGCTTACGGAATCAGTTTATAGCTGTATATTGATGACATAATTACTTGTATGTTCGTTAACGTAATGGAAGTGAACGTTGTGTTAGAGAGTTTAAGAATAAATAAAATTATAGAACTTAGTTTAAGAAGTTTATATTATTGGGATGTACCAAAATATACCGTAGATATAGTAAGAAAAAATAACAACATATACGTTTTATTTTAATTAAAGGAACTTATTTCGCCAATTTAAAACACGCCTTTTATATAATAATCTAAACGTCAAGATAATTAGGCAAATGACAAAATCGGTAATCTTGGCGAAAATTTCCTCTTTTTTCGCCTCTTATTCCCCTGTTATTTTAAATGACTATATCTCAGTGTACAAATATATTCTATCCTTGTTCATTTTTGGGATCTTTTAAAGTTGTAATTCTGTAGCTCTGCCTAGCCCACTCTGGGATTACAGGCGTGAAGGTATGAATGTATTAAAGTGGTTTAAAATATTTTGACGTACGTTTATTATACTAACTGGTTAATTTCGGCAAGTACCTAAATAGTCTAGTTTTGCATATCCGAATTTCTTGTAAATTCCTTTGGGAAGGTTATTTCCGTCAATTGACGTCTTATAAAGAAGTAGTCAAAGCAATATTGCGGTAAATACAAACGAAACGTTTTTTTTTTGTATTTTTATAGTTGTGTAAAAAACATGAATTCGTCGACAAGCTTAGCAGTATCAAACTAATTATGTATTCACGTTGGGAAAATTGGGAAAAAGTAAGTGTTTCTTCTCCTGATAAGTTCTTAATCGGGATAACAACATCGTAAAGAGTATGGTTGTTAAAATGAAATTTATGCCATTTACGTTATTGTTCTCTTAGAGTTGAAAAAATGTTGCCGACTGTAAATATTGGCCACGACCAACTAAACAAAATGTGTGCTATTTAACGAATCCATCGTTTCCAAAGCTTTCTTTGTCAATCAATAAATACATAAATAATTCAAACATTGAAGAATCGAGTAAAAATCACATCCTGCCTTGATTAGCTGAAAAGGCTTATATACATGTGTATTAATGTCGCATAAGCTCTTTACAATCGGCAATGCGCTTATAATAGGGCACACAAAACTCGTCAAATATTTCCATTGTTCACAGCCGCAGCAAAACAAACTTTTCGGACAGTTTTGATGCTACGATGCATTTTTAGTTAAGGGTTAGCAGAGGAAATAACTGCTTTATAACAAGTTGTATTTATTTAACAACGCTTCTAACTAATAATAATTCAAGCAAAACTTTTGTACTACTAGTTACTACCCTGTTAGAAACCAAAGTTAATGAACTTCACCTGAAAATAGAAATTGCAAATTCTTTATAGTTTCTTTTTGGCGTCGTAAATCATGGATTACAATATTTTTTATAAATACATATCCACAGACAAATATGTATGTACGCTCAGTCAACTACAAAGACGTATCCACTTTTGAACCTTGACCAAATGGATATTCTCACTGTAGTTTATTGCACATTCATATATTTTGATTTCTGGGCCATTATAGAACTCTGTCACTTTATGTCATCAAATTAGTATACAGCACATTAACATACTTGCCCTTATGTATGTTAGGGAGGTTTTCAAAAAAAGTTTACATACTTAAGGACTAAAATTAAGGAACGGTAACTTTAGTCAGGTGTGTCACGAAAATTAACTATACCGTTATAAATATTTAAAACAAATGGTGGTATCTCAGACAAAACTCCTGTAGTAATTGCGACCATATAACGTACGGGTGAGGATTAATCTGCTTCTTTTATTGGATTTGAGATACCCCCCCATAGATTGGCTTACGAATAACCAAAAAAATACGTGACACAAAACATTAACTTCAAATAGATCAGTTACGTAAACCAGAGCTCCACTTCCATCCACCGACAAACCTCGAAAAATGAAAAATATTTTTTATCATTCGAATTCCGAACATCCCTGGCCCTTCCACACGTGTGGTTATTAAGGCCTTAACAGATAACAGCGGCGATAGTTGACAGCGGTTGACAGGTGCTCGCCGCTCCCATGACCCGAGTTGACCAATCGCACCATTACTGTTACAAATTACCCGATGCGACCCGCGAT
Source organism: Acleris emargana (assembly GCA_927399475.2). Lineage (NCBI taxonomy): Eukaryota > Metazoa > Arthropoda > Insecta > Lepidoptera > Tortricidae > Acleris > Acleris emargana. Next base: position 8,047,437 of record OV656858.1, read on the forward strand.
TGTGGACGGGAAAATACCTAATTATTTGAATAAAGAATGTCACATTCGATTTGACAGCGAAGGGGTTTTTAAATGGTTTTTTTCTGTAAGTTGTTCAATGGCCTTCTGCTCAAAGTGCCGCCCGCGCTTTTTTGTATTTGCGCAGAAATCGAGTAAATTTTGGGGATAATAAAATAACCGTCTTCTCTGGTTATTTGGTCTTCCCTTTTATTTGCGCTACTTTCATTTCGTAATAACAAAATTTCAATGTTCCCAAGGAGTTCAGTGAAATAGCGCGTTTTCTACCATTGTATATTTAGTTATCTTAAGATCTTGGTTTCTTCAACTTTTTTAAATTTGTCTTATATGCATCTCCATTTAGGACTAATTTAAAAGAGTATAAAAATAAAAGTTATAAAAATAGCGCTTTTTTCTGCCATATTTAGTTGTGTGCCATGTATATTTAGTTTTAGTTATCTTAACATCTTGGTTTCTTCAACTTTTTTAAATTTGTCCTAAATGGAGATGTTCTTGCAACTGATAATATAATTTACCAATGATTATGTTAAATATTGTGAATGCAAACTGTTAAAAGCTGGGACATGAATAGCAAGTACGTCACAGTAGCGTGACCGCTGTTGTTGACCAAGGTCCATTAGTTCATGAAAATAACAATTAAATAGAACTCGTGCGTAGGGCTTCCAAATACCGGACTTTTCATAATACCGGTATTGATGCCGGTATTCGTTATTCAATACCGGGATCCCGGGATCCCGGACCGGTATAAAGAAAAAGTAATAAAAATTGAGTTTTTATTTAAAATAAAACTTGCAGATTAATTTCGATATATCCTTTAATAAAAAAAAAATATCATTCCTTAGTACTTAATAATCAAGTTACCTTTTATATTTTTTAGCTTTATAAAACTATAATTTGGTGGTTTATGGTTTTGACGCTTTGTGCCAGAATCGAAAAACGCCAGATTCGCAGAACGCCAGATTTTCAGATTCGCAGTATACCAGATTCGCAGAATGCCAGATTCGCACGATGCCAGATTTCAGATTCGCAGAATGCCAGATTCGCAGATTGCCAGATTCGCACAGTGCCAGATTTATTTTTCACATAATTGTAATAGAGAGAGTAAGATTAATTAGAGTTCCAAAGGTACAGAATAGAGGCATCGTGCGAATCTGGCATTCTGCGAATCTGGTATACTGCGAATCTGAAAATCTGGCATTATGCGATTGCGAATCTAGCGTTCTGCGAATCTGGCGTTCCGCGAATCTGGCGTTTTTCGATTCTGGCACAAAGCGTCAAACCTGGTTGATTTATAATAACAAACTTAGATAAAATATGAATTATTTGTTTTAAAATTTTCAGGTTACAAATATAAATAATGTATATAATTGTAAAACTAAATCATCCTTGTAATTGAATCACAATTGAAACAAGTATAAATTAAAGTATTTCCTATTAATATTGTCATGGTTGGTGATTTTTCTGTAGATATGAAAGTAAAATAATCGGTCTTTCTAATTATTTTTTTTTTAGTGCACTCCAAATACCAGAAGAGGTCTTTGTTTCCGGATTACCTACTTAATACTGAATTAACGTACGTCGATCAATAGAATTATACAAAACAACTAGGTTATTGAAATACTTACATTATTTATTTACAATGACGACATCAGTCGTCGAGACGCCGTCGGATAGGTTAACACTTACTGGCACGTGACGTGATGTGACTGGCACGTGACCACACACGACAAACTCCGGCAGGCAACTGACTTACTCCCTTTAGCAAGGGCTATGCAAAGCATAGAGTAAGATAAAAGATAAACGCGAGGCATATGTATATAAGCAGGACAGCAGTCAGAGCGAAAGTACCGTTAGAACCTTATTGTCAACAGTTTTTTTTCGGTATTGCTAAAACAATGACCAGAGAACGGCTGAGTATCGATATCTCTTACATTACATGTAACTTACAAAAGTTACGAAGCAATTGAAACACACGAATGTTAATAAACCATATAAATAAACGAATGGTTTATTTCTCCATTTTTATTTTTAATACCGCGGGCGGGATCCCGGTATTGCTTAATGAATACCGGTATTGAAAAAGACATGAAATATCGCGGGATCCCGGGATACCGGTATCCCGGGATCCCGGGATTGGAAGCCCTACTCGTGCGCGTCTGTGTAGCTTATGCATAAATACAGTGTTACTAGTACTGAATATTTCATATTCACGTTATTTTAGTTGACAGAGTTGTTAATGTCTCTTTGGCATGCCGCCGGTCATGACGGCCGATCAAATAAGTTTTCAATAATTTATGAATCCTTATTAACCCTTTATTCATACATTTCATATTAACACACATTTACTCTTGATTAAAGCGCGGGAAATCATCAATCAAACCGAACAGCCACGTGGAATATAAATCTTTAAAATACTCGTTTAATATGAAAATAATTGGCAACCTAATGTCCTTCGTATTAGACATAATCGTTTAACCTCTGATATTTAACATTATAATTATCTATTTAATGACAAATAAGCCATAAATAAAACGAAACATTTATTCAGCCTATCAAATGTCAATCTTGAAAAAAAAACAAAAGTAAAAATTTCCGACCTTGTTTTTGGATTTCGAACGCGATATCTAATAAAGATAAGGTGAAAGAGCGTTCTGAAACCGCGTTCAGGTAGAAATTCACCCCTGTCGCTGCGTTTATTGTATTAACATGTTATTAGGATAAACTGTCGCGGCGTTTCGTCCGGAAATGGGGGTGATTCGGAACGTGCACGGATGGTATTTAATTGGGGCAGTTCCGTGCGGGCTACAATCGAATTGTGAACAATGTTTCGAGTTGTCGTTTTATAATCGACACGGACTAATTACGGGTTTTCGTACTTATCGGGATATCGGGGTAAGGTTAAAATATTGCTCTTGATCGTTTTTATATTAGAACCTCTTAATTTCAAAATAGCTAAATTAAATGAGGATCATTCTCACAGTGCCTGTTTGTTTTTATTATAGTTCCTTGGAGTTCGATAGAAACATTCCGTGGGAAGCTACCTATACTTGAATCGAGATTAGTTTAATATCATGGCGAAATACGGCCACGATAAATAAAAAAATAAAATGGCAGACGATTGCATCGATATTTTTAGTTAGTTACAACTGAAAGCCATGCGATCGTCGAACTAGTAAAAGTACCTATCATTGAGAGAATAAACCGCTGAATCATATGTTGGTGTAATGTAATTTTACTTTATTAAGGCTTATTAAGAGCTTTTAAAAACCTATTCCGAACCTCATCCGAAGTAAACCTTCACAAGGATTAATTGTACAGCCACCAACACAATGTTTCACAAATAAAAAATATAGAAGAAGCCGGATGAATGTAGAATAATGATGTTGTTGTATACACTGGGAAAATGCTTTTACGCATGCCACCTGGGCCCGGGGGATCCAAAAATTAAGTTTACCACCCGAGAGCGGCCAGAATACCTAATAAAACCCAGTCAATTCATCTTCCAACCCCCGCTGTTGGCGGGGGCCACAGGCTGTCCTTGCGCATTCGACTACTATCCTCAAGCCGGCCCGCAAAGCGTGGACTCTGACATTGAAAGAGCACCCCGGGAGATCCAGGGCACTCACACTCCCAAGTAGTGGACTTTCGTAGATAGCTTGGGTCCCTAACCTCGCCGCCGGGTCCACTATTGCATGGAGAGAAAATGCGCCTAGCACCTTCGTGCTCACCCCTCTCCCCTACGGATTACGGGAGCATGTAATCACTGTCTCGCCCCTCCTCCTCACCGATGTACAGAAGGAGGCCATGGCGTCCCAGGACCTTTCAAGAACGCCGAACTACCGAGCGAGCTCCGCCCACTATGGAGGCCAGGGCGTGCCTTTGAGGCCCCCACACCGCAGATACCTCAACGGTATGACGCACCATTTCCACTGCTGTGTCACACTCGTGGCAATCTGTGGCTGCCACCCGGCCCACCGGTGGCGGTACTCTCCAAAACAACGGTGAGATGGAAGCTGAGTGCCCCATGCTTCAAGCACTCGAATGGGGCACATTCGCTCCCAGTGTTTTCTGGCCGATAGTGACCAACCGGAGGTCTCCCTTCAACTTTGGGAGCAGGGCAGACTGACCGCGTCCCTGAACGTTCTCCACCTCATTTGGATTAGGGAATAGAAAGAGGATGCCTCGCAAATTCAATCTTAAACCGATAAATCTAAAAAATTGTGAAGGGATAGACATTTTTATTCTAGGCAATAGGACAGTTCTCATGGGCAGAGCGATAAACAATTTTTCCGAACACTTTAAATGATCGTTTTTGCAATTATCAGATAAAAAGTTCCGTCTGTTAAAGTAAGCCCTAGTCTTTTGTTATGTTATGTGAGTGAAGATCAGAAAAGACAGCTTATTTCAATTTATTCCTTCGTCGCAATTGGGATATTATACCAAAAAAAAAGAACTCACGGTTTTTACATTCTAATTCGATAGAATAGGTAATTTTAAGAAACCAATTTCATTATTTTTTTATTTGGCCCAATAGTTTTGTTTTAATATCTTTATTTATTTAACAGACATTTTATGGATGACATGATTATTTTAAATTTGGGTTGGCTTTTTCTAATAAATTATAAGAATTAAATGATATCTAATGATAAAAAGTCATTGTAATAGTATAATAAAACATACTATTTCAAGCGGTTTTCGCCTAACCCTTAAGATGCACCTAGGAGGGCTTCAAGCCAAAAACGAAAATGAAACTAAGGTCAAATATACTTTGGTCGGAATGTCCGAAATAGATAAATATTTCTAAAACTTATTTATGCAGAACGGCTTCAAAACCCTATTCCTTGTAATGGTTTTCAAATTAGAGTAATTTAAAAAATATGAATGATGATTCTAAGTGATAATAAAAGCTATAACTATGAATAAGTTTGCTAGAGGTGGTAATTTTTGCAAGCGTAAGTTCTAGGAGATACGCCGCCGACTGTCCCTATAAAATATTTTATAGGTTCATTAGGTATACCGTAAACCCTGTCGCTGCAATTAGCGGACGCGCTACAGCCTTCTAATTGACCATAACAGAACAAACTTACATTGAGCGTAAATGACTTTATCTAGTCATAAAAGACTTCGCAGCGCTGGCAGTTGCGCTATTCTTGTATTCGCTTTGATACAAATAACATGGCAACAAAAATCAAAACGGCCTAAACGCCAGCCGCAAATATATGGACGGCCGCAAAGGAGTCGGTTTTAAAGGTTCTGAGTGCATGAGAGAGAAATCGATAAATTAGCGATTATGACTTTAGCCTGCAGTTTAAATGGAAATCTAGTAATTTGAGGGATCCTTCTATAAATGAAAGTTTTAATTAAGGAATTATCTTTTCCCGTGGAATTGCTACATTGGAAGTGACAATTTAACAAAAAAAATACGAAAAAATAAGCATGACATTAGTCTAATTATAAGTCACCAATACAGTAGTTTAATTTTCATAAGTTTGGAATCATGGAAATATCAATCAAGCAATTTATTGAAGAGGACTTTCAAATGATACTTTTGTGGGACCAAGGGCGTTATTTGGGACAAACCAACCGAGAGTGACAAGAATACCCGCTAAACTCCTGACACAAAACAAATTCTCACAAAAAAAATTGGGTAATGTTACCAGTGGTCAGCCAGAGACCTGTAGTCAGCCTCTGCCTATACTTTGTATGAGTGGGAAGAGTACGAACGATCCCACTCTTCGCACTCATTAAGGTCGACTACTGGTCTCTGGCCGACCACTTGTGACTTTACCCTATCATACTTATTTTTTTCTAAATTGCCGCTTTCAAAAACTCTCTTGCTCGTAGATTAAAACGCACTGGTTGACCCTTTAATATAACCTATCCAACCATGTCTCGACCCTCGTCAAATTTGAAGCGAATTTATTCAAAACCCATGACTTGATTAAGACAAAGATTTGCACCTACCACGCCACGACCAGCAAATATGAGAACAAAATTACAGAATTTAGTGTGAAAGTTGTGTTCAATACCGCTCCGCCCAGGGCCCATAAAGTTCTGTGTCGGCCCACTAATTACAGCCATTTGCCCATAAAACCCAACCATCGATCATAAAGACCATAACTCTGCCGTAAAACGGGATAGCATACATATGTAGATTGGGATTTAAGGCGTGCAAATACGGTATTTTGATAAGTGACCATAAAGTTCGGGCTTTTGCACCGCGGCGGTTGAGATTCGAAAAAAAATAGTGGAAGAACTTGGTATGATAGTCCGAATTCTCGATTAGGTTATTTTCTTATTTAATTAGCGACTCAATCTCAAATACTAGCTGGGGAGCTTGTAAAAAGGCGTCAATGGGTTCGTGACTTGAGGTGCCAACTCATGGACACAAAGTATGATTTACAACGATGCCAGTTGTCACATAGCAACGCACCGGGCGTTGCGATGTGACGTGTCACAACGCTGTGATTTTAAAATAGAGCGACGCACGTACGAGTATTTCAACGCATCGTTTGGCATGTCGTTCTGATTTATATGTACAACAACGCATCGGTGACGACCCAGCAGTGCACCGGCGGCAACGCCCGTTTGGCACCTCTCTTTCAGTCAATTCGCTGTGGCCGCCATGTACTCAAGCTGCTGTGACACAGTTCTATGCTGGGTCAGGGTTCCATTGGGCTGATAGTACCAATGAGTTTTTACTTTCCGCGAACTGAACGTGAAAAATTACACATTCAGCTTTGTACTGAACCAATGTAGTATTTACTAGCTGTACCTACCGCTAAGCAACAGTGTTTACATGGTTGTGTTCTGGTATAGAGATAATAAAAACACTAATACACCCGGGACAGAACTTCTCAAGTAATGCACCTTTTTTTTCTTATATTGAAGGACGGAAAACATTGCTAAACATTATTTGTTTTTTGCTTGCAGCTATTGCAACAGTAGGTAGGCACCTATTTTAACGTTGCAATTATCTTCAATTTCGATCAACATCAAAAACACACCGCAAGTTATCAAACAGCGTTAACTATCGTAATTTTTATTCGAAACAATTACAGTTTTCGTGCCGAGCAACAGTTTACTTTTAATAGTTCGTGGGATCCACGTTCAATTAATATGGTGGCACCGGATCAGCGCTTCAGAAGCGATCCCCGATTATCGAGAAGCGTGACATTGCATGTCTGTTACTCTTTCATTGCCAGTTCAACAGGGTTAACTTGACCTCTGCTTGCGTAAGGAACGTGCAGCAAATTGGGTCTGCTATCTTTGGTTTAGATAGTTTTCCCATGAACGAGTTGACGTGCTCACCTTTTATACATGAAAACAATACCAACGTATGAACAATTGCCCACACAGCTTAGTGTCCAATGAAGATAAACAGAGAGAAACTGTCTCTGTTGTGCACATGAGATTCATATGTACAATCTATATTTATCTCTTTCTACATTTTCTCACTTCTGTCTTTAATGGGCAGTCAAGGTGTGTGGCTGTTTGTACTGATGAAATTAAAGTTGTCCCTTTTTTACGTCGTATTAATACAATCAAAAGAGTAAGATGGAAAGACGTCCCTAATTTCGATTTCCCCTTGCTGAACATTTCAAACCAGTGGCGTTCTATTACGTTCAAAATACTTCTTGCTTTTGGAAATCCCAGGGTCTTTCGCTCATTCCCTAATAAATACACATCTATCTCAACATTGTATCTCGATTCGTTATTAGTTCAATAATTGCTTCAGACTTTCCGCTATTAGAAGTCAGAATAGGGAGTAACGGTGTATGTTCCAAGCGTTTCTCACGTCTCCGATTGGTCCCGGTCGGGTTACTATGATTTTTAATTGCCATACAGTGCGGTTTTTGCTATGGTTGGTTGTATTAATTCTAGAGGGAACGTAACGATTCTGCGTATTTATTCGTCTGTTAGAGGCAGATAGTAAAAAGCTGGTGGATTGCGAGCCGTGAAAGCATCAATTATGACAAGGCAAAGATACGGGTAGCGCAAATGGTCCGTTGTGGGGATTCTTGGGTTCATGTCCAAACGTGAGCGCTTCTGTGTTTCAGTTGATAAGAGACCTCGGATAAAGTGTACCCTACCGTACCATATCTTATTAGAAATTTTCCTTTCAGAGCGGACATCTCGAATGGGGTAAGCAGCTACATTTTTTTTATGTCATTGGAAGGCAAACGAGCACACAGGCCACCTGATGGTAAGTGGAAACTGTGACCCATAGACATTCACATTCACAAGACTGCAGATGCACTGTCAACCCTGACGACTAAGATGGAATGCCTCTATGCTAGTCATTTCACTGGCTCTCTTATCCCCAAACTGGAACATAACAATGCGTACACTGCTTCTTGGCGGTAGTTTAATGGATAAAATGGTGGTACCAACCCGGACGGACTCTGCACATGATCGTTTGACAATGACTTATGGTCAGCCAATAACCTTTTCAAATAAGTACCTTAAAAATTTATACATTGGACTGGAAAAAAAAAGAGGGAAGCATTTTGTTCAAGTTGAACTAGTTATTCCCTAATATTCATAACATATACTTATTTGAATTTCAAAAGCTAAGATTAATATTATTATGCCTCACAAAAAAAAACACCGCTTGTGAACTTTGCAGTATACTGACTACATTGAAACGAAAGAATGTATAATTGATATCATTAGTTCACAATCTAGGTACTTATATGTATTTTTTCTAAATGCCTTTAAAAAAAATATTACTGGACGAAATCTTCACAGCCGCATTTTTGTTGTAATCGATCCAATCGAACCAAACCAAATCGAATCAGATACTAACTCATCAATACCGATTGCAATGTCATTTCGACGAAGGTGACTTTCGGTGCGACCTATACTGAAGGTCGGACCAATTATACAATGAATTTTTCCGATATTTTTGTTTTGCATTCACGAATTGCTCGATCGAATGTAAAACACCATAAAGCTCTATGGAGTTATTAACCCAGATTTGGGAGGACGACCATGGAATTGTGTTAATAAATTTACACTCTGCTGTTGGCAATAGTTTAAGTAGGTTAGGTCGGTTAGGTAGGACAGGAGAAGGGAGAAGGTGGCATATGGAATATCAATGTGCAAAATAATAAATAATAAAAAAATAACAGCGGTTTCAAAAGCGGTAATAGCATACAACAATAATAATACAACATGATAAAAACAATGAAATACATTCACTCAGTTTTAGTATCAAGAATATACATACATACATACATAAACTCACGCCTTCATTCCCAGTGGGGTAGCCAGAGATACAGAATGACCAACAGCTCAAAAAACTTGTCGATATTTAATTCTGTAACCACATTTTGCACAATCAGGCTAAGATGTTTACCAGCGTACTAGTGAAAGGTTGCAAGCCCATCGCCTAAAACTAAACTAAACTAAACGTGGAATAACCGTGGGGTGGCTAAACCATGCTTTGTCCTTATCTGTCAAATTCAAATGTTACAATGACAGTGATAACGACAGAGCATGGCATTAGAATAGGTATAATTGTTGAAAATATAGCTATTACAGATACGAAGTTTCTACAGATTTGTATGGAATGTTATAAAAAAAACCTTTACATCAAAATCTCAACCCATATAGTAAGTACTTATATCATAACTACCGTAAGGTATTTTTGAGGACGGGCTCAAAAAAAGAGAAGGAAAACAAAGGAAGAAGAACGAAAATGAATAGAAAATTAAGGTTAAAAATATTTAGGGGAATAGAGAAAAAAAAACCGACGAATTGAAAACCGCCTCCTTCTGAATGATTGGGAGATCTCGCAGACAAATGGGGACGGATCTGGCCAAAATTATAATCGAGTATTTTTCCTAAATCAATCGATGCACTTACTTACAAGCCAGCTTCATGAACAAGCAGTTTATAATCATGAAGTATTTCACGACGATGATATCACGTCGCGCACCGACTCGACCATTCCGGCCGAGCGGCATTCGATCCAGCTATCGACACTTTGATTAGCGGTCAATTAGCTATTACCATAAAAATAACAGCACCAATAAAAGTATTCGGTGATTTGGTAGTATTTTGTTGTAATCAATTTTTGACGTCGGCGTCCGTTTGTGGAACAACAAATGGTAGTTTTATATGCGTACCGAATTTAGTGAGGTCGGCATCGAATACGCTTACCGGAGCGAGTGAGGGGTCCGCAGGCAGTAGAACCATGTTTCATAGTTTATGGAAGGTGACCTGGATTTATTTTAACTTCAATGTCTTCTTTCTTCTTTTAGATTACCGCGCAGCGGGGCCATTTGCAAGCTGTTCCAATGTTAACTTTGCTATCTGGTGACTTTCCACAGAAAGCTTAAAAAAACAAGTTTAGAAAAGGAAAACATTAGATTTCATTTGTTTTTAAGTGTTATGTAAAACCAAGGAAACCTATCAATGAAATTACATTTTTAACAGACGATAGATGTTGACGGTAGCAAACGAGGGCGCATATAGGTATCACTGTTAGCGTACAATTCGAACATCTTATAATCTAATAAATACTTATTTAAAAAAAAAGAGAAAATAATTTACTAACAAAAAAAACCGTTGAAAAATTAGAAGAACGAACAGTAAGTACAAAACATCTACATCAAATAACTGAAATCATTATGTATTTACGGTACGGAACCATTGATCCTAAATGAACGCGCGTCTCTCACCTCACAGGCGTGTCGAAAGGCCGTCTCAAGAAGCCTAAAGCCGGGTCATTTTATAGTTTATAATTACGCCGATTCGGACCGACCGACCCACGGTTGCATTGTTGATTTTGATGCTTTTTGTTATTGTGGATTGGCAGGATCGCGTGACTTCGGATCTCTTCGGTCCAAACGGTGCTAAAGGATAATTGTTGGGATTTCTTGGTTTAAATGATTTTTGCGAAACGAACGCGGATGTGGGGTTTTGATTTGATAATTTGAAATTAGAATCTAAATTTTGAATTTCGAATTATTATTCCAACTCACGTTTATTGTTATGATTTCCAGAAATATCAGGGAATGATTAATAAGGAATAGTGAACGGAACATACATCTGTCAAGAAAAAAAACTTTTTTTAATCCGAATGATTTTATATTGTTGTCGCTGTTATTGTTTGCTGTATACCTAGATAAGTACATACAAATAGTAACAGTAAGAATTTAAAGTCGCCTAATGTGCACCCAAGGCTGCATCCAACTACACTGCCTCTCGATTTATTTAATTTATATTTACTCGTTGTTTTATTTAGCTTTGATAATAACATAATAGTTTTACAACAGTCAATTTAATAAAGTCATAAAGCCAATCGTGTCGGGAAGTGGCGAGGACAGTAACACTATTCGCATCAGATACGTTTGCAAATGTTTCAAATACAATCCGCGAATGACGAAATCGTCAGTCACTCGTGATCGTTAGTTAGAACAAATGACTAAAGGAGGATATAATCACGAGCTAATATCATGTGGTTCAAGCTCTGATAACTAATTAATTAATGCCAAAATTACATGTTGTTTTTCACCTCCTGATTGTTTCAGGTGGCAGAAAACAAAGAAAGGTGGCAAATAGGTACTCCACCGACAATAGCCTATGCATATAGCTCTTAAGTTGAATGATGATGATGATGATATTTTTGTTGGTCTTGTAACGCGTATTAAAACACGTTGTTGTGTTTTGGGATCTTTTTTAACTTAGCCTTGCTATGTCAATAGATCTCGTCCTGACTCTACAAGTCTCGTAGGATCTCGTGAGTATCTTAGAGAAGCATCAATTGGAGACCTATAGTCAGTGCTATTGTCGTAGTAATGATGTTGTTCGTGTGTTACCCCAGGCTTTCCCTCGTCGGTAGTCTACGGTCTGATGCTGCCAGTCTCGTCGAACCTCGTGAGCACCTTGGAGACGCAGCCGTGGGAGACCTGTAGCAACTGCTGATGATGGAGTAACGATGTTTAACAATCTTACCTTAGTCTTACTCCCGCCAATAGAACCCGGCCTGATGCTGCCAGTCTCGTAGAACCTCGTGAGCACCTTGGAGACGCAACTGGGGGAGACCTGTAGCAACTGCTGATGATTGAGTAACGATGTTTTACAATCTTACCTTAGTCTTACTCCCGCCGATAGAACCCGGCCTGATGCTGCCAGTCTCGTAAAACCTCGTGAGCACCTTGGAGACGCAACTAGGGGAGACCTGTAGCAACTGCTGATGATGGAGTAACGATGTTTTACAATGTTACCTTAGTCTTACTCCCGCCGATAGAGCCCGGCCTGATGCTGCCAGTCTCGTAGAACCTCGTAAGTATCTTGGAGACGCAGCCGTGGGAGACCAGCAGCTGCCGGCTGATGTCGCAGGGCCGCACGCCCATGATGGCCAGCTCAACGATCCGCTTGCGCACGACGTCGGGCAGCGGACGCCCGTTGACGAACACGCCGCCGAGCTGGTTCACGCCCGCTTGCCCTGAGGAGCACAAGGTCTGTTAGTCAAAGGGTGCTTATAACTTTTTAGTCTTAGATTAAAACCTAAAATTATAGGGGCAATTGTTTTTTTTTTTATGGCATAGTAAGGCGAACACAGGTCACCTGATGGTAAGTGGAAACTGTGACCCATAGACATTCGCATTCACAAGACTGCAAATTCACTGCCAACCCTGACGACTAAGACGGAATGCCTCTATGCTAGTCATTTCACCGGCTGTCGTATCCCCAAACCGGAACACAACAATGCAAACACTGCTGCTGGGCGGTGGATAAGATGGTGGTACCAACCCGGACGGACCCTGCACAAGGTCCTCCCAAAAGTAAATTAAAAAATTGTGCCCTTGTCCTACCGAAGGTGCGAAATTATGTTTTCTTCAAGGTTGTGTATAATTTTGTAAATAGTTAAATGTGTATTATAACCCTTACTAAAAAATATAAAATGTTACACAATTATTTTTTTGCACCCTTGCAAATAATTCTCATTTTTTTGTTATACACATACGGTGTTCATTTTACATCACAGGATTTATTACTTAACATGATTATTTCTTGGTTGAAATGGTAGAACACAAAGTAGGACCCATAAGTATCGAAGGTTTTTTCTGAAAAATCTAAACAAACTCGAGGCAGTAAGCCATCTTTAACGTTGAGGCAAATTAATTCATTTTACAAGACCCAAGTCAAGGATAAAAGCGAATAACTAAATTAATAAATCATTTTCATGTTCTTATTAATTTAATTTTTAATACACAGTCTATTTTATTACCTAACAATAATATGAGAAACATATTCTATTCTTCGCATCTATTTGCTGATAAAAATTTAAATTATAGGCTCACCAATAAATTATAATCATTAACAAGTAAACTATTAGGCATCCAATTTGGCTCCAGTTTTGCACTAACGGTCTCATACACCTGTCCCATTTGGGACTAATATTTATTTGATTGCCAAACTCTGCCTCGGGGACCCCACAATTATGGACAAACGTATTTTTTGTATAGATCTTTAGATATGCTTCTTTAGTAGCGGGGAAATGTCTAATGAGCATGAATGATGTGATGACTGTGTTTGATGAAAAGTTACATTTACTTTACAAAGTTTACGTTTGAATTTTGAAGTTAAACTCTCTTTATCATAAACGCGCAATAGCTAGTGTGCTTGATATATGCTCTATCATAAGTCATAACATAATGAAATTTGAATTTGGCAGAAACGGAAAAGAATACTTTAACTTAAATAGATTGTGCGATTATGAATTCAAATTCAAATTCAAAATTGAAAAAAATCAAGGTTCATTTTTTTTTCGTATTTAGGTGTAATTATAATTATTTCTTACAAAACCCGTAATTTAGGTGTCGGTGAGGTGTTTAATAAAAAAAACATTTAATTCGGTGTAGAAAAAATAGCCTACTAAGTAGGTAGTGGTCCGGAAAAAAGGTACCAGCACATAATATGGATTTTATTTTATTTTTTATTCATTTTTAAGCAGTGCATTGTAGTATGAAAGTATGATATTGATGTACAGATTATTAAAAAAATAAACCGCTGCATAATTATCAAGAAATGATAAAAATATACCAAATAATTAATTGCTACTTTTTTACTGAAGCACTCCTTATATTGGGGACGCAGAATGGAGTCATCAAAAGTTTAAGCACTATAATTTATTAAAAAAAAATTAGAACCGCTGAATATTTTTTATCTCTGAACAGAGTAGTTGCAAAAAATATTTCCTAATTAGAAAATTATACAACTACAAAATTCTACACCTTTTTTTTTGCAGAAAATTTCCATCTGCTGCCCTTCACACGATGCACCTAAACCCCTAACTTCAATATTATCTTTCTAGGAACTATTTATCGCTTACGCCTTAACAGCTACTGTTAACGCCGCCCATTATAAAGTAATAAAGCAATCGCCAAATGCCCGCGATTTATAGCCTTAATGTCATAAAATTAGCGTTCTAATTTGTCCGTCGCAATTCGTTTTTACGACGTTTTCCTTAAGGCCACCGCACCATTTCACGGGTCTGGTCGCGCCAGTCGCCGACGACTTCTGAGGATGCAAATTACTTTTCTACCTTTACGATTGCTCTCTCGAACCGCTTGCAGTAATGATCAGAGCTGCACAGTACTGAACTGCACCTTGGCACCACGCATTAAAGGATGTTATTGATTGGGACTCGAGAATGTTATTAAAAGACAGTCTTGATCACGTGATGGTCGATGGATAGCTGAGGCGCGAGAGATCGTTTATTCCGTATTTTGTTTTTACTGAAAACGTCTCTGAAATAACAAACTTTAGGCGAGTTTCTGTTAATTCTGGATGACGACGACGCGTTGGCCTAGTTGGTAGTGACTAGGGAATGCAATTTAACCGGTTATTAACCGTTTTTGTATGAAAATAACCGGTTAGAACCAGTTATAACCGGATATTTGTATTCCCTAGTAGTGACCCTGTCTACGAAGCTAGCGGCCCCTGGTTCGATTCTCGGTCAGTATTTGTTTCTGAGTCTTGAGTATTTTCTATGTATTTAAGTATTCATTTATCTATATAAGTATTTATGTCGTTGTCTAGTACCCATAGTACCTACATGGCTAGAGCTTAGATAGGGACTAGGTTAATCGGTATAAGATTATTCCCAGATTAGTATTTATTTAATTTATACTTTACGACTTATGTTATGTTATGACTTCCTGACTTTCCTTCCTTATGACTTGAAACTCATTAAACCCTGGTCAGACAAAAAACTATATCCCACTAATACTTTTTAATTTGTGCACGTCAATTGCAATGGTCTAAAGATAGTTTATAATAATTCCGCGATTTAGCGGAACAAAGTTTAATCTAATTTAATACAAAAAAAATATGCGTAAGGTAGAACGTTAATTATACCTTATATTATTATAATACATTTTAGAAGACTATTATTATTAGCTGAAAGAGAGAAGAGGTTATAACAATCGATCATAGTTAGTGATGGGCGACTTGAAAGTTTCAATTGTGAAACTTTCACTTGAAATTCTGCAATATTCTGAAAGTTACCAAAGTGAAATCGTTTAATTTCTAAAAATTACTGCTGTTTTGGCATGTAATTTTTGCAATTAAGGAAAGTTTTGCAATGTTTCAGAAATCACCCATCACTACATAGAGTAAGGAAAGAATAACTATCCTTGATAGTAGTTTTTTTTTCGGTAGTTTTAATTTGTTTTGAGCACATGTGTGTGATTTTGACTTTTCATGATATTTCTAGTATCACTAATCTACACTAAGTAAACACACTTAATAGAATAAACTCAAAAACTATTGGATCCATTTCAAAAATTCTTTCACCGTTAGTAGGTATTATTTTTTTTTGGCGTAGGGAGGCAGACGAGCACACAGGCCACCTGATGGTAAGTGGAAACTGTGACCCATAGACATTCGCATTCACAAGACTGCAAATGCACTGCCAACCCTGAGGACTAAGATGGAGTGCCTCTATGCTAGTCATTTCAACGGCTGTCTTATCCCCAAACCGGAACACAGCAATGCAAACACTGCTGCTTGGCGGTAGGTTAATGGATAAGATGGTGGTACCAACCCGGACGGACCTTGTACAAGGTCCTCCTACAAGTTGTACAAGTACCACATTATCCCTGAGTAACATAGGGTATGTTTTATTTTTTTGCGCGGACGGAGTCGCGGGCTACAGCTAGTATTAAATAATATAACCTGTATTATTATTTTATTTTCTGTTAAACTGTTCACGTTACTTTGTTTCTGTCATTAAGTACAATTAAAAACTTTTTGTTACTAAACTCGATTACAACAGTCCGTAAATGGCGAAAGTGCGTTTCGGTTTAACCAAAATTACCAAAACATTAACCCGAAACGACGATGTTTACACATTAGCATTACACTTTCCGAAACAATAGTTATTGTATAAAAAGTATAAGAGCAGCGCTAAAAGTTGGACTTTCGTATCTAATTTAAAAGGTTATAGCATGAAAAAACATGAAAGCGTGCGATAAAATCTCATTTAGTAAGCGCGTAATCGTAAAGTTTAAGGGGCATGTGGACAGGCTCCTGTGTGCCGGCGCAGGCGCCGCCTGGCGGCTGTAAATCCTTTCATCAAGTTTTTTTTTTAGGCTTTGGAAATATCTACTTACGGTTTTTCTACGAAGATTTTAGAGTACTAAACGATTTTAATGGAGTTTTTTTTGTCCCTTTCGTTATGTAGCATGCTAAGTTGTTAACAAAACAGACAATGGATATTATTGTGTGAATTAGGGGAAACATTTATTTTCCTATTTAAATCAAAATTATTCATTTTCGTGCAGAAATAATTTAAGGTTTGTTAATTGATATAAATAAACGTTTTTCTTCAAAGATTTAAAATCAGCTGCTTTCCAATTTTAGCTTGAAAGCTGTATCTATAGACACAAATATATAATCAAGAAAATGCAGTGAATGCAGCTATACCCTGCTAAGAGTTAAGTTTACAAGACTCCCAATCCTCAGATTAATCTTCCCTTAACTTAGTTTTCATAGATCGTAGAAACCAGGGATGTGATTCTCTCAAACGTATCACTTTTCAACTCGACGCAGCTTATTAAATGTTGAGTTTAAGTAGTCCCGTCAAAACGTACAAAACACATTTTAGCACATGCATTCTCAATTGGGCAGCTTTATACGATATTGAGCTCGGCTCACATTAAAGGTTGCCCTTAACAATATTACCGGTAGCTCATTTCTCGCGTATCGAACAATGCGCGACGCTCTCGACAAAGCTCTCAACGACCACCACACGTGGACACCTGTCTTTTGTTAAACCCAACACATGAAGGTGTCAAGACAAACTGGCTACATTACCAGGTTTATGCTGCCGGTGTAGAAAAGGCCTTTGATGAAAAGTTTTTTTTGCAATAAAACGACCAATCGACCGCGAACATTCGTATTGATGTATTTTGCAAGTTTCCGAGGAGAAATATATCTGTTATTTACTGATAGAATAGCAATGGCGTAGATCCTAGAATAATCATCGTTCTGTTTGTTATGACTTATGTTATGACGCTATGAGTAATATACTTAAATAAATAAACAAATAGAAGATAAAGTATGAAACTTCATGTGAGATGTATATTATAACTTATATAACTTACTCCCTGATATTTATTTTATTTTTGATACTTATTTAAGGGACCGCCCTAGGCGTATTTTTTCGAATCAAATCGGCAAAATACTGGAAAAGGGCCGAATCTTAAGTACCCGAAACCGACGTGCGTGCATGACTCGATGTATGAATGTGGAAGAAGCGAAAGAGATTTGTCAGGATCGTAACAGTTGCCTGCCCCTCTGGGAAACAGGCGTGATTTAATGTATTGCATGTACTTTGTTTAATACCTTTTGATTCACTCTACTTTATTCTTTTGTTCTGGCAAATCCTGACCAGTTCCAGGCAGTATACAGATATTTTTTTTATGGAAAGGAGAAGGCACACGAGCACTCAGGCCACCTGAGGGTAAGTGGTATCTGAGACCCATACACCTTACACCTTCCAATCTCAAACTTCAAATGCGTTGCCAACCCTGAGAACAATATAGCTCTATCCCTCTTTCCCTCACTGGAACTGGACAGGATTTAACAGCTCATAATATGATCTCACATCGGGAATCCGATACAATAATTAACATCCAAGCATCACTAACTTCAAAGTACGACCATAAACCTACCGGCTCGCTCTCAGCAACAATCTTTCGAAAATGAATTTTCAAATTTATGAAAACTAAAACGTAAGCCACATTGTTGTCTATCGATTACAAGTCCAATTTGCACGGAGCCAGTAAACAGGGATGTTATTATTTTAAACTACTCACCTTCAAATTTGTAAACGAATTAACTGGCGAATTAAAATGTCCCCGCGCGCTCGTAAGCACGCACGTAAGTACCTATACTATCAAGGAATTGGAATGTTTAGAGGGTTATTGATACCATTCGCAAGTTTGCCAGGTTATACGTTTTCCACGTGTCATACTCATACTCATTACTCGTGTCACTTCGGGAAATGTATAGCACGGCTAATTTACATATCATGTGAACATTTGAATTCCTTGATGGTGTCTAGTAGCTACCGTTTTAGCCAAGCTGCGCTAAGCGCGGCCCTGGACAAGATATAAAACGTTGACGTTAATGATTTTTGGAATCTGTCAAAATGGCAGTTTAGGTCAATCTGTTAATCGTATAAGGTTTCGTCAACAAAACCTATGACTAAATTTAAAATTCACATCAAAAATGCTCAGACGGGACAACTTAAACTCGCTGGCTAATAATTCGTTGACGATTTGACAAGCGAGTTGTCCAAGAGAATCACCAGGATTTTATAAGTTTCGAGAAGCTTTTAAAAAAGGAATCGCACGCATCCCAAGATCGCTATACGGCTAATACGCTCCCTGGTTTACAATCGGTGGGTTGTAAAATGTTTTTTTGTGCTGCATATCGGTCGTATATTGCAGGAGTTACTGCACGTTTTACCGCTTGTGACTGATTTTACAGCGCCGCTGCCGATGGGCTCGACGGGAGCGCGTGGTAAGGCCGGAGGACACTCAAAGGATCAAGATTTATTAGTTTATATCTCTCTGTTGGATAACCAAGCAACGGAATCAACGGGACAGACTTACACATCCCCAAAGTAAGCCTTAGAAACTTATACTATATAAATAGAGAAAATAAATCTATCGTGCCTAACGAAAAACCTAAACCGCTGGATCTAGGGACTTGATATTTGGAGGGAGCATTCCTTGAGTAAGAGGTATTTCTAAAATCGACCCCCAGGAAAGATAGTGGGAGTAGCGAATTGTTTACTCTACCCGTTCGAAGTCGCGGGCCTCCTAGTATAGTAATTAAAAACTTATCAGGGACAATTTGCTCTAGACTTGTATTATGGGTACGAAAAATACTTATATATATACATGGAAAACATACAAGACTCAGTAACAAATATTCGTAATCATTAATTTTTGTAATTTAAGGAACCGAATACAGGACCACTAGGTTTGTAGCAAGGTTGACCGCGTCGCCAGCGACGTCAATATAGAAATCATTTGTGATTCTAAGTTGTGAGGGATTTAACAAGACTTGGATTGCAATATATATTTTTTTTTAAATGGTGCATACCATCACGCCTTCATTCCCAGAGTGGGGCAGGCAGTGCTACAGAATTACCAACAGTTCAAAAACTTGTTGATAACTCTGTAACCACAATTTGCGCAATTAGGCTAAGATGTTTAACAGTGTATATTAGTGACAGGTAGCAAGCCCATCGCCTAACAGTACTACAAGCCTTTATTCCCTTTAATTACTGATAGTTATCTCAAAACTATTGAGTTTGGAAAAAAAAAAACAATTTAAAAGTAAATGAGATGCGATCAAACACGAGCTAATGTTTTTTTGTTTTCGCAGTAAGCTATAACCTTGCGTTGTAGTGGACAACTGCCCTTACATATGACTCGTGTTAATTTTATATATCGGGTATATCGATGGCTTAGTCATTAATAGCTTTAAAATTCGATAAAATACAGCAGGGTTTCTTAAAAGTACCAGTGGGAATGTAAGACATGGTAATACATAACATAATGTATACGCAGCAGAAATTTTAATTTTTGTGTGTAAAAGTAAACAGCGTAAAGTAATTAACATAGTAGGTATATAACCGTCGCTCCTCGCCGTGTGTCGCTCTGTATGGCTGATTTTACACTTGCCGGGGCACGGCACCGGCACGGCGACGAATGAGAGGGATGCCGCGATACGCAGATACGTATGGAGATAATCTCCATCTCATTCCAACGTATTGCGGCGTCCTTCTCGTTCGTCGCCGTGCCGGTGCCGTGCCGGCAAGTGGAAAATCAGCCTATGTACGCTTAGATCTTTAAAACTACGCAACGGATTTTATTGCGGTTCCGTTAAGTGTGCCTAATTTGCTCCCCCATGGGTAACTATGCTCCATAGTGACTCTTTCTTTTTTTACTTATAAGTCAAGGTCGATGACATAGGATAGTGGGCAAAATACACCCAATTCCGCCAGCCATATATTGAATATGACTCGAAACATCTAACAAAAATAATAATAATAGATCGTAATGATAATTAAACAGTGTTAAATAGATTTTTTAGTTATAACGTTATTATTGAGTTTATTTTGTTAAAAAAAACGCAATATAAGCTTTACAAGTACACACTGTATCCATATGCAAAAAATAAGCGACATTAAGTAAAGTTTTTGTAACTTATGATCTCAAAATATGCCAGCGCCGTGGCGTTCAGTTTAAGGCACTTTAAGAATTGATCTCTAATGGCATCTTTACACGATTAGCCATCATGGCCCAGCGTAAGGGACACATTTAAAACTTAGAGCGAGCAACACGTCCTTGTGTCTCAGTCAGTCTCATACGCTGGCCCATGATGGCCATCGTGTAAAGCGGGCATTACACTACAAATTTTCCCTTGCCTTCTTCTTCTTTTTTTATTAATGGCGGTCCACTGCGGAATACCCACAAAATAAGACCTAATCCTATGTCTGTGGGAATACCTGCATTCCGCTGTGATTTCGCCAATGTCAAGTGAGTAGAGTCACACCCGTTTTTACTAACAATACTTAAGCGATCCTTAACAGAGTAAACGCACTGCGTTCAATACAGCTTTGTGATTGATCCTTTTTGACCGACCTTTTGTTTATGAGACAATTTGAACCACCCTGCGCATTCGTGAGCACTGTGAGACCTCATGGCTATGTTTGTGAATACGGGTATAAATAAGTAAACATAATAAATACAATCGCCCACACACCTGAGTGACCAATGAAGATAAACAAAGAGAAACTGTATCTGTCATGCACACAAGATTCTTATGTAAAATCTGTATTCATCTCTTTCCACATTTTCTCACTTCTGTCTTTAATGGGCAGTAAGTGTGTGGCTGTTTTTACAAGCCTCCTTCCCTACATCACAGTATATAAATAAACCAGTAAAGAAGCTAAGAACAAACGCTCGAAACGACGCACTCACACAGACGCACGCCTCTACGAGACCGCTAAGAGGATTTGGCGGTGCTGTCAGTCGCGTGTGTCGCGTCGAGACGAATGGGCTCCTTTGCATTTTACGCTTGTTCTTGAGAAAGATGCCACAAAAGTATTGCGTGGTATACGGTTGTTTGAATTCGGCTTCTTCAAACCCGGAACTATAATTTTTTAAACTCCCTGCTGGTGTTGAAAGGTAAGAATAAATAAAATATTTTTAAATAAAGAGCTTTTTATAATACGATGACGTGTTGCAAAAGTAAAAATTTAAAAATTGTTTGCAAAATCGATATCTGGGGATGTGTATGGTCTTCGACAACTAATCTGTTGGCAGAATGAGAAAAAGGAGCCGCCATCTTGAACTCTTTAGTTATTCAACCGATTGCTTCCAAAATCGATATCTGAGGATGTGTATGGTCTCCGACAACTAATCTGTTGGCAGAATGAGAAAAAGTAGCCGCCATCTTGAACTGTTTAGTTATTTAACCGATTGCTTCCAAAATAGATATCTGGGGATGTGTATGGTCTCCGACAACTAATCTGTTGGCAGAATGAGAAAAAGTCGCCGCCATCTTGAACTCTTTAGTTATTCAACCGATTGCTTCCAAAATAGATATCTGGGGATTTTTTACACAATAAAATTAAACAATAAAGCGTTCCGAACATGTCGTAGCAGACGAAAGTATTTTTCAGTGAGTAATTTGTAATAAAGGTTAAAAGCAGCCAATAAATAAATTAGGTTTGTTTATTCTTCAGTTTTATTTGATATTGTGGTAGTGCAGTCGCTAGTTAATCTGAAATGTATAACTAACGAAGAATAAAGACTTCTTGAAATGATAAAGTTATGTTTATTACCTACCCAATTTTATCTGCAGGGGCTACTTTTACTGATTATGTTAACGGATTCGTTATCGGACATCACACAGATCTCCAGATATCGATTTTGGAAGCAGCCTGTCGAATAATAAAAAAGTTCAAGATGGCGGCTACTTTTTCTCATTCTGCCAAGAAATTCGCCGTCGGAAACCACGCACATCCCTAGATATCGATTTTGGAAGCAATCGGTTGAATAACTAAAAAAGTAAAGATGGCGGCTACTTTTTCTCAATCTGCAACGGATTTGCGGTCGCAGGTCACACGTATCGATTTTGCACTAACTAGCTGAGATACAATAAACAAGATTTTTTTTCAATTTTACAAAATGTTAGTGGACAAACCTTACGCTCAATTGGAGCGTAGGTATTTATCTTGAAAAGTAGGCCTAGTTTCTTTACTGGTTTATTTATATACTGTGCCTACATAGTCTAACCCAAGGAGTATAGTAATATAGAGGTCTAACCTCTTCAATCTGTTTGACAAACCGTTCGTTTTTTAAATATGTTTGGCGTTGAATTTTACAAAATCGTACACAAGTGTCATTACTTATTATTTGAGACATTATCCTCTTTGGGAACATTTTACTTTTGTTTATAATTGGATTTTATCGATAAAATGGACCGTTGTCGGTGCGATGAATACGCTGAGGCCGTTAAGAACCTAAAATTTTACACGGTTGGTACCTTGAGGCCGGATATCATAGAGAACCATGACCGTAAGTAGGGCTGTCATGTCTTTGATAAACTATTAATAAACAAAACAGTGCAAATTTTACATAAATTGTCCTAGTCCCAAACTAAGCTCTAGGCTTGTAGGTACTATGGGTTCTTTAGGCAACGACCAACTTACTTAAGCAGAGAAACTTAAATACATGCTTTAATTAACACTTTGACTGCCAAGGGCTCTGATATTTATACAAAACTAGGGAACCCGGCAGACGTGTCCTGCCCGGAAAAGCACAGCCACATTAAATATCATCATCATCATCATCGACATCCACTGCTGGACATAGGTCTTACCGGTTTTGTGCTTTTCGCATCCACCGCGTTCCCGCG
Source organism: Acleris emargana (assembly GCA_927399475.2). NCBI lineage: Eukaryota > Metazoa > Arthropoda > Insecta > Lepidoptera > Tortricidae > Acleris > Acleris emargana. The sequence continues at coordinate 8,070,918 of OV656858.1, forward strand.
ATCTTTACAAGGTCGTCACTCCATCTTGTTGAAGGCCTACCTACAGCTTGTCTCCCGGTCCGCGGACGCCACTCAAGAACTTTCTGACCCCATCGTTAAATATGATATTTTAAATTTAAACTTTACATTTTTTTATTTTTGCTATTCCATAATTACTTTTAAAGAACAACGGCGGTTGAGTCATCAATTTTTGATACCTCACTGTTTACTGTCTCTGTCTAAATTATTAAATTCGGTTATTATTATATTAAATTTGGTTACATAACGACAGCAGCGCCACCGGCTCCAATTTTCGAACACCTATTGCCAACGCCCTTGCTAGTAAGTACTAGCAGTTCTGTCACGGTAAAAATCATCGGCTACAGCCGACGTGGCCGGAGTGTCTATGAATGTGTTCATATAAATTTAAAAACCATATTTTATCGTCCCAGGATCTAGTTACGCGGTGTGGTGGAGGAAGAACGGCGTGGACTACACCGACATAAAATTCTCGAAACCCACGGCTTTGAAAATAACCGAAACGTACCCGACGCCCTCCGCGGAACAGAGGAAGATCGAGAACATGTGGTGCCCGTACATGACGCCGGTTACACAAGAGAGTAAGGACACGGGCAGTTTTATTTACTTTAACCTCTTAAGACCCATCACCCAATACCTATTTTAGTAACATTGTAATTTCAACCTTGTTGATTTTTGCGTAGTATGTGTGGTGTGAAACTGATTGATAGAGTAAGAAATGAAAAAACAGAGAGAAATGAGGAATAAAAGAAGATGTAGTGACTAAGATTGAAAAGGGAATGCTTCGATGATTCGGTCATTTGGAAAGGATGGATGAAAGAAGATTGAAGAGATATACAGATCGAAAGTAAGTGGAAGGGTCGGAAGTGGCCGCCCTAGGCGTACTTTTTCTAATCAAATCGGAGAAATACTGGAAAAGGGCCGAATCTTAAGTACCCAAAACCGACGTTCGTGCATGACTCGATGTATGAATGTTGAAGAAGCGAAATAAATTTGTCAAGATCGTAGCAAGTGGAAAGACGTGGTCTCTGCCTACCCCTCTGGGAAACAGGCGTGATTTAATGTATGTATGTATCATCATCATCATGTCAGCCAAAAGACGTCCACTGCTGGACATAGGCCTCCCCCAAGGCTCTCCACTCAGACCGGTCTTGTGCTTTTCGCATTTTACACGAGCTGTGGGTAGGCCTCCGACAAGATGGAGTGACGACCTTGTAAGGATCGCGGGAAAGCGGTGGATGTATGTATGTATGATTTTAATTATAGGGTGCCTTTTATGTTTGGTATTATGTCCTCAAGCGATAACCTGGAGACTCAGGAGGTTAAACTTGTAACGCACGTCATCAGACGTCAAAATGACGAAATTTTGCAGAGAGGGTGCTTAGCGCCCACTCCCAAAATACCAGACTATCTCTCAATACCACTTGCCCAAAACACCCGCTTCAAAATACGAGATAACGATGATCCACAATACCATAATTCAAATGTTAGGTTTGGGATTTCAGTATATGGAGAATGTGGTATTTTTTCTGGTATTTTGGCAATGGGCGACATTGAGCAGGTATTAGCTGGTACAAACAAGTAACCTTGCTTGCTTATGTGTCCCGGTATGTGTAAGTACTTGACAAAATCACGCGTCGTCAGTTTTATACCTACATTGACTGTTAGATTTAGCACCCAGTTGGTTGAGAAATTAATTATTAATTTATAAATTAATTTGTTTTCAGTCTCTGAGTAACTGCACCTACCTTCTACGGGAAGTCAAATGCGAATCCGATTATAACAAATTGAAGACTCGATTTGTAGTTAAGTTTCGATAGTTTAACTATACTATAATTTACAAGATTATGTTAATAATATTACAGAAATACATTCCTAGTTTACTCAACGTTTTGTTTTAATCATACAATAAAGTGTAATAAAGGTTTATGACTCGAAATTGTAACGTAGTTGTAAATGGTTGGCTAGAAAAATCGAATGTGAAGTCTTTGATATGTGGCAGCCATATTAATTTAAGCTAGATTATTGTGGATACATAGGAACTGTTTCTGTCTCGTAATAGTTAGAGGAGTTTAGGTCATTATTGTATTTGTAATTTTGAAAGGTTTTCAGTTTTTTTTTATCGGACGGACTTAGTGCCCATTGTGTACCCATACCTACCCACACATACTGTTGTGTAAGATGCACTGATATCAATAATTCGAACAAAAATACAGCATGATCCAAGGAGTAGATTTTTTTCACTGATCAACACTTCGACAAAACATTAATAAGGTCTTCTATCAACATTTAACGCCATATTTTTATCTCGGAGTGTCTTATTCTAGGTTTGATCGAATGAGGCCTAATAAGGATTTCTCTGCGCATAGAAAAATGAAGTAAGTGCCTTATTCTGCTAACGATAATTAGTAGGCGACTGTGTGACAACTTTTAGAACGAGTTTGGCAGGAAGTTTGACTATTTGGTTGTAGTGAGGTGATAAAATTCAATTTGATTAGATCTTTGACACTTCTTAGCAAATTTTGATTTATATCCGCTTTTTTATTGTAGTTTTATGTTGTAATAAAACGGGGATAGCTACTGGGCATTTAAAAGTATAAAACGTACATAAACTCACGCCTTCATTAATAGGAAATATTCGTAAAAACTTTTTATGCGTAGGTAAACACAGTTCATACATGAAGTGGAACTGACTAGCAAGGTAATAAAAAGTTATTACTTATTATTACGTATTTTAGTCCCTGTTTATTATAAATATTGTAATACAATAGTCAGGCAGGTCTTGTCGGGATCTTTATTCCACTATGGCTCTGCCCATACAACACATACACAACAAACACACAAAACAACACGCACACACACGAACATACGTCGTATAAAGCGGGCATTACACTTCTAATTTGATTTAGTCTAACCTTTTCAATCTGTTTGACAAACGTTTGGCGTTGGTGCTGGCAACGCAGCGACTCTTCTTGAGTTGCTGGTATTTATGGGCATGTAACCTACATGCTCGTTTGCCTCCCACTTTTATAAATAAAATAAAAAGGTGAATTTGTCAAAATCGTAAAAAATACATTATTCGAGGCGTTATCCTCTCGGGGAGAATTTTACATTTGTTTACAATCATTGGATGTATTGACGAAATGGATCGTTGCCGGTGCGACGAATACGCTGAGGTGGTTAGAAAACTAAATGTGTGCACAATCGGAACGTATAGGTCGAATATCCTAGCTAAATTGGACCGTAAGTAGGCTGTCGCTCTTTTGTTTGTTTCCATATAAATAAATATAACAGGGGTCAATCTTAAACAAATAGACCTAGTCTTTTTTAGGGTTCCGTACCAAAGAGTCCTATTACTAAGACTTCTTTGTCGGTCTGTCCGTCTGTCTGTCACCAGGCTGTATCTCACGAACCGTGATATCTAGATAATTAAAAGATTCACAGATGATGTATTTCTGTTGCCGCCATAAGAAATACTAAAATCGGAATAAAATAATTATTTAGCCCTTAACCAAACGGGTTAGTTTTTAGAAGATAAAGGAATATAAACTTTATTATGACACAAACAAAAAACAGAAAAAATAATGTGAACTATAAAATAAGTGGGAAATAGTTTCCCGACATTTGATTAAGGGTTAAGGGGGCTCCCGTGATCTCACGTGATTTATTATAAATAATACGGAACGGGACCTTTCGTGCGCCAGTCCGACTCGCACTTGTCCGGTTTTTTTATTGGCTTTGCCCTTGGAAGACGAAGGTTTGTGAACGCTGAAGCGAGCTCACCCAGAAGATGCTTATTAGTTCTTGTACCTATAGGCAATGATGAACAAAAAAATAAACTAATATGTAAGATAGAGAAACATAAGATACAAATATCTTCTTAAAAAGAGAAAACTTTACTATGACTGCCTAGGACTCTGGTTTTCATACAAAATGGACCGGTTAGCGGGTCGGTGGCAGTCAAAGTGTAGACTCCAAAAATAAACTCAAAATCATCACATAAATATTTGCCCATAGGTACCTTGAGTATGAATCTGGATGGCTATACGAGTAGGGGTTGCATTAATTTATTAATAGTCTTTCTAATATATTAAATTCTTGTGTCACGGTGTTTGTAATTGAACTCCTCGGAAATGGCTTAACCGATTTCCGTGAAATTTTGTGTGCATATTCGTTAGGTCTGCGAATCGGACGTCATCTATTTTTCATCCCCCTAAATGTTAAGGGTGGTCCACCCCAAAGTTTTACATACATGGCAAAACAACGTTCGCCGGGTCACCTAGTAAGTTTATCTAACCTCGTAAGGCCCACCATACTGCAAAATGGGAGTTTTTTTATTCTTATTGCAACAGAGTTCAAAGTAAATTACCTTGATTATGTACATCCTATTGCACATAGGGCATGCAGTAGCGGGCCCGGTTCCGAGAATTCCATTTCCCGGTTCCAGGCAGGGAGGGTACCGGGATTCCCGGTTCTCCCGGTTCTTTTTTTTACCCCAAATTACCACCAATCGTGGACATTTGAGAAATAAAACGATTATAAAACATTAGGAAACTTTGTAAATATGAAATTAAATCATGTATGTTTTCTTCAACAAAGTCTTAATCTTAATTAAATAAAATACTTACTAGAAAGTTATTTGTTTTTCCTTTGTTATATTTTACAAATATAAAGATCAATTATTGCAAATATGGCACCAAATATGATGGAGTTTGATACGATGTGGCCGTTTGTGCCGGCGTCGTCACTCAGGTGTGAATTAGGATATTTGTGATACGCGCCACGAAACTTGTTTGGTATTCATGGAAGGAACCGGGAGAACCGGGATGTAATCTTCAGTACCGGTTCTTTAAGCACTATGAAATTCCCGGGATTTCCCGGGAATTACAGAACCGGGATTTCCCGGGAGCATGCCCTAATTGCACACTGGGCCTTACGAGGCTAATTAATGAGCTAATTGTTTCAGGGTCTAGGTACGTGGTGTGGTGGAGCCGGCACGGCGTGGACTACAGCGACTGTAACTTCACCGTGCCCAGGGCCATGGAAATATCGGAGACGCACCCGACGCCCCCCGACGAACGGAAGAAGCTGGAGACCATGTGGTGCCCTTACATGTCGCCTGTTACACAAAAGAGTAAGGATACAGACTTGGGATTTTTAGAGTTGCGTAGCCAAACGGAACCCTTTATACTTTTGTCAGGTCCGTCCGTCCGTCCGTATGTCACAGGCATTTTGGTCGAAAACTACAAGAGGTGCATTTGTAAAGTTTGGGTATAGGTGTCTTATAGAAGCTGCTACTTAGTTTAGTAGTTAAATAACAAAAACTTCTAAGTGTAATGACATAAATGAATTTGATTAGAATAGTGCCACTCCATGTCTTCCCGTGGAAGTCTTAAGAGGCGACTAAGGGAATAAAGGCTTGTAGTACTGTTAGGCGATGGGCTTGCCACCTGTCACTAATACACTGGGAAACATCTTAGCCTACTTGTGCAAAATGTGGTTACAGAATTATCAAGAAGTTTTAAGACTTGTTGTTAATTCTTTAGCTCTGCCTACCCCACTCTGGGAATGAAGGCGTGAGTTTATGTCTGTATGTATGTATGTTGAATAAATATTCCTAGGGGGCATTCCATAAATTATTAGATATTAATCAAAAACGAATCAAATAATTTGCTTTCAGCCTCCGAGTAACTGTATCTACGTACAACGGGAATCCAAAGCGACCCCGATTATAACAACTCATAGAGTCGACGTAAGTTTCAATTTTGTTACTAAGTAAGTATACTATAATTTATTACAACTTTAAAATGGCTGTCTACTTGTCTAGACACATGTTTCTGTTAATAATATTACCAAAATACATTCCTAATTTACTCAACGTTTTGTTTTAATCATATAATAGTCTAATAAAGGTTTACGACTCGAAATTGTAACGTAGTTGTAAACGGTCGGCTAGAAAATTGAATGTGAAGTCTTTGATATGTGGCGGCCATATTAATTTGGGCTAGTTTAGTGTGGAGCTGTGAATAGGAACTGTTTTAGTAAGTGTAGTATTTTCAATGGTTTGTATTTCAATTTGTTAAAGTACCTGAGAGTACCATATATTAGTCGGATTTTTGTTTTTTAACTTTTGAATAGTAGGTACAATTGGTTTACCTCACAAAAGTTTGCCGTTACTTGTGTGTAGATGAACGTACTGCACGCTATCTCTTTTCTAAACGACGCCGTAGTGTCGGATTTTATATTTGTTACAAAGTAAGTGTATGGCTTTTTTTTCTTTTTTTATTATGGCATATGGAAGGCAAATGAGCACAGGCCACCTGATGGTAAGTGGAAACTGTGACCCATAGACATTCGCATTCACAAGACTGCAAATGCACTGCCAACCCTGAGGACTAAGATGGAATGCCCCTATGCTAGACATTTCACCGGCTGTCTTATCCCCAAACCGGAACACAACAATGCGAACACTGCTGCTTGGCGGTAGGTTAATGGATTTAAGATGGTGGTACCAACCCGGACGGACCCTGCACAAGGTCCTCCCACAAGTAAAGACTTTCGTGAGATTAAACAACTATTAAATGAAACTGCCACCGCTAATCTTTAATACTTTTTATCCTTTTAAAGTTGTTTGGTAACATATATACGAGATATATATCTCTAGTTTTCAATCTTTACAATCCTCTTAACCTTTTATAACATCCTCTCTTTACTTTACCGCTTGTTCGAATGCCCGCCTTTTTCCTCCTGTCACTTACTTTTTTTTATAATCTATGGCCACTTTGCCAAACTGCCAGTGGCGAAGGAGAGTACATTGTTTTTTCTTTAACACAACTGTAATTTTGGTTCTGATTTCGACGGACTCTTATCTATACTAAGCTAGCGGCTCGTTTCGTCCGTAAACGAACTCAATGAGTTGGATAATGCGCGTCAAAGCGCATCGCGGCGTTTGATGAATCTTATCTATACTAAGCTAGCGGCTCGTTTCGTCCGTAACCGAACTCAATGAGTTGGATAATGCGCGTCAAAGCGCATCGCGGCGTTTGATGAACACCCGTGTGGTGCCGGTAGAGTAGAATAGCATCACCCCTTATCCTCCCGTGGGTATCGTAGAAGGCGATTAAGGGATTAAGGGATTATTATACTGGTAAAATCTCCTCCGGCGGGATAGGCGTCGTTAGCATTGGGCTGCTACCTATCTAGGAGAAGGAAAACTCCGAATTCAAACCCGGCGGGATAGGCGTCGTTAGCATTGGGCTGCTACCTATCTAGGAGAAGGATAACTCCGAATTCAAACCCGGCGGGATAGGCGTCGTCAGCATTGGGCTGCTACCTATCTAGGAGAAGGAAAACTCCGAATTCAAACCCGACCCTGCATAATGGACCATGCGAGCACGATTTAAAAGGTTTATACCCCAGGAGGGTACTGGCAATGCCAGAGAATCCCTCCCCAGGCCTAGCCTGGGCAGCCCTTCGTACTCTGGGGGGGGCAAAATAGTGCACGTATGTTCGGATCCCTCCGGGGATCGGAACGGTGGCGATGCCGTTTGCCACGTGTCACGCCGTGTTCGCAGGGGGGTTGGCAAAAAGCGGGCCGCTGAAAGCCGCCTTGCTACGATGAATGTTTGTGGAGGGATGGAACATAAATTAGATGAGGTATGTATGATGATGAAAGAGAGAAAGCTGGATGTTCTTTGTGTGACTGAGACGAAGAAAAAAGGGGTGAGTACGTCCACACACGGAACCTTGACGGCTTTGTGGTCCGGAGTTCCGGTATCCGAGCACGGTCGTCAGGGAGTTGGCATCGTACTCACAGAGCGAATGGCTGAATGTATGCAAGAGCATGAATGTGTGAGCCCAAGACTTCTCTGGGTGAGACTCAAGGTAGGTCTCACCCGTTTATTCGTAATTGGGGCTTATGCCCCAGATACGAATAAATCGAAAAAAGAAAGGGAGGAGTTTTGGGAAAGTTTGCATGAGGTTTCAACAAAATGCAAGGAGAATGAGAGGATTATTTTGTTAGGCGATTTTAATGGTTGGACAGGCGTGCAAAGGGATGGTTTTGAATCGGTACTGGGTAAGTATGGTGATGAGCGAGTGAACGAGAATGGCAAATGTCTTCTCAATGTATGTTTGGCCAAGAATCTCTGCGTGACAAACACTTTGTTTGATCACAAAGAGATTCATCAGTATACGTGGAGACTGCAGAATGAGAAGTCTATGATAGACTTGATGATTGTGGATGAACGGTTGCGTAACAAAGTTGTAGATACCAGAGCATTTCGATGAGGTAGCGTAGGTTCAGATCACTACTTAGTGGTAACACGAGTAAGGGGTCTGTTCACACGTTGGCGCCATCGTGTTCCCGTACCTACCACTGCGTTAGAGAGGATAAAAGTAGAGAAACTGAATGACGAAGTTATACAAGATGAGTACGTAAGAAAGCTGAAAGATTGTTTTGAATGTGTTAATAAGATGAAAGACAGTGAAGTTGAGAATAATGTAAATAATGTATGGGAGATTATGAAGAATGGAATGGTCAAATCGGCCACTGAAGTATGTGGTGTAGTAAAAAGAAGGAAACGCAAGAATGAACGACCGGAATGGTGGGATAGAGAGGTAGATGATGTAGTGAAAGAGAAGAAAAAGTGTTGGTTGTATTTTGTAGCTGTAGATCCAGGACAAGATCTAAGCGACAGAAAGAAAAAAGAGTATAATAGATCAAAGAAAAGAGTGAAAGACGTTGTGGCTAGAAAGAAAGATTTACTGAATGAAAAGTATGACAGGAGTTTCTCTGACAACTTCCAGTCGAATATTAAACTCTTTTGGAGCTTGATTAATTCGGCTCGGGGGAAATCGGAGAAAACTAAATTAAACGCGGTGAGGGATGAGTCTGGAGACTTAATATGTGAGGAAGAAAAAATGCTTGATAGATGGAAAACTTATTTTGAAAGCTTGTTTGAATGCGAAGATATTTGTCGTGAGCCAGAAAGCATGAGTAAAGATGCAAGTAGCGAAGATGAAAGTGTGATTAGTATGAGTGAAATAATGAAGGCTTTAAAAAGTATGAAAGCGGGAAAGTCAGCAGGTTGTGATAGAGTGTCGATAGAAATGCTGAGGAGAGGAGATGTCGTGGTGGGTAGTCTGTTGTACCGTCTTTTCAATGCATGTTGGAGTAGCGGCCGAGTCCCGGAAGATTGGGTCAAGGCCGTTATCGTCCCTCTGTATAAAGGAAAGGGATCACAGCAAGACTGCAAAAACTACCGCGGTATCAGCCTCCTTAGTGTTGTCGGCAAAGTATATGCGAAGATTTTAATTGAAAGGGTATTGAATGTTACGAATGACAAAATCTGGGATGTACAAGCGGGATTTCGAAAGGGAATGGGATGTACGGATCAGGTCTTTTCACTACGGTCCATCACAGAAAAGTTCTTGGCGGTGAACCAAAAGGTTTTCTGTGCTTTTGTGGACCTGGAAAAGGCCTATGATAGGGTAGATAGAAAGGAGTTGTGGACGGTGCTGTCTATGTATGGAGTGAGCAGCAACCTGGTGCAGGCTTTGAGGTCCCTTTATGAGGGTTCCAAAGCCTGTGTCAGAATCAATGGCGCATACTCGGCCTGGTTTAACATCTCTAAAGGTGTTAGACAGGGCTGTGTTGCCTCACCATGGCTGTTCAATCTATTCATGGACAGTTGTATGTGGGATTTGAAAGGGTATGATAAGGGTTTGCGTGTGCAAGAGTTGCTAATCAAATGCCTCTTATATGCCGATGATCAAGTTATACTTGCCCCATCGGTACTTGAGTTGCAGGAGATGGTGACAGTGATGAATGAGGGATTTAAGCAAAAGGGGATGAAAGTAAATGTTACCAAGACCAAGGTCATGGTGATAGAGAAGGATGAGGAGATGACTGAGTGCGTGATAAATATAAATGGTGAATTAGTAGAACAAGTGAGCGAATTTGTGTACCTGGGAAGTATGTTTACAAGAGATGGTAAGTGTGAGAAGGATATCGAGAGGAGGGTGAATGCGGGCAATCAAATTAATGGGGCCCTGTACTCCTTTGTAAGCAGACAGGGCGTTTCACAAAAAGCCCGGCTGGCTGTTCACAATGGAGTGCTGGCACCTACCCTGATGTATGGTAGAGTGAATGTTGGGTGTGGCAGGACAAGCATGTAAGTCGTGTAAATGCAGTTGAAATGCGCTCTTTGCGTAGTATGTGTGGTGTGAAACTGATTGATAGAGTAAGAAATGAAAAAATCAGAGAGAAATGTGGAATAAAAGAAGATGTAGTGACTAAGATTGAAAAGGGCATGCTTCGATGGTTCGGTCATTTGGAAAGGATGGATGAAAGAAGATTGACGAAAGAGATATACAGATCGAAAGTGAGTGGAAGGGTCGGAAGGGGCCGCCCTAGGCGTACTTTTTCGAATCAAATCGGAGAAATACTGGAAAAGGGCAGAATCTTAAGTACCCGAAACCGACGTGCGTGCATGACTCGATGTATGAATGTTGAAGAAGCGAAAGAAATTTGTCAAGATCGTAGCAAGTGGAAAGAAGTGGTCTCTGCCTACCCCTCTGGGAAACAGGCGTGATTTAATGTATGTATGTATGTATGTTCATCAAGGACAACTTAATCATAGTAAACATAGAACAGTAGTTCATCTTCCAAGCTATATAATGCGGCTTGCATGTGTGCGTGCCTGGACTTTACACGCTGCGGGCGATCACAAGCAAACTCAACAGGACGGACCAGGTAAATGTCATATATAGATAGATAACCATAGCGCGCGAACGGAAATAGGTAACCGAAACTACAAAAAGGATCGGAGATGACGTACTTTTCTATTTATACTATGACTTAAGGCTCCCACAGATTATATATTTAGGTCTTTATAAGGTGTAAGTTAGTAAAGTTTACAACGGTTTTTTAAAATGGTTATTATTTTAATTGTTTTCTGATACATCTTCTTTAGTAAAATTTCATGTGATAAGTATTGACATTTATGTTTGCCTGACATCCACTGCCGTCAATAATATAGATTAAAATACAGCGTGTTCAAAGGAGTAGTCTTAAGTGTTTATTTATTTTTTATATAACTTGAACTGTACCAGAGAAAACCACTAATACGATATACTTGTAACTGATCTGTGTGATAATAGAAAAATGAAGTACGAGTAGGTAGGTACCTATTTCTATTAGCGGTTTTTTGAGCTGCCTGTCAAAGCCAGTGCAAACGCAGCCTAAAGGTGGGTACAGACTGGTGAAACGTAACATGCAATGTGTCATGAATTCACCGTACACATTGCTGCAATGTATCATGAAAGGTAACACACTTTGTACGGTGAATTCTTTCATTGCATGACACATTGCATGTTACGTTTCACCAGTCTGTACCCACCTTAAGACCACAATTTGTAGGCGACTCTGTGACAACTTTTAGAACGAGTTTGGCAGGAAGTTTGGCTGTTCGGATTCGTAGTGAGGTGACAAAATTGAATTTGATTAGATCTTTGACACTTCTTAGCTGAATCTTGATTTATATCCGCTATTTACTGTAGGTCTATGTTTTCGTAAAACGGTGATAGCTACTGGACATTTTAAAACATAATAATCGAAAATTGGTATACGTACCCTACCCTACGTATACCAATTAAAATATATAGGGCACTGGCTTTCTAAGTACCTACCTCAAGACAATGACGATATGGAGAGGGAGCGAAGGGCGCTATCAATGAGGGCTATAGCCCGTAGGTTCACTCGTTAAACTAAATTCACCAAATCATTGGCAAACTAATCATTTTACAAATTTTCCTTAAAGCAAAATATCATTTATGCGAATGCTACTATGTAAAATGTGACAGTTACCAAACGCACTTTTTACTTTGGCCAAATGAACGAACCCCGGATACCGTAAACCTCTGATCAAAGGACTTACATTCTTAATTAATAGAAATGAACAGATTTGGGATTAATTATACATACGGTTAGTCTCCGGAAACGATGTGTGTGTCCAGACAATCGCTGGATACATCGAATAGTGGAAGAGCTCGGGGGCTCGATACCATCGCGTTGACGAGATTATAATGTTAATAATGATAAGATGCCATCTAATTAATTCTAAATAAAATATTTTGTCGTTTTAATGACTTCTGGTTGAGTCACACCCAAGTGATTCTCTCAAACGATTGACGTACTGACGACGCGGTAGCCTTGTCAGTAGTGACCCTGCCTACGAAGCTAGCGGTCACGGTTTCGATCCCCGGTACGGGCACATATTTGTGTGATGAGCGCGAGTAGGTGTTCCTAAGTCTTCGGTGTTTTCTATGTATTTATGTATATATTTATCTATATAAGTAAGTTTATCTTTGCCTAGTACCCATAGTACACGCCTGGAGCTTGGCGCTAGGTCAATTTGTGTTAGATTGTCCCGTATTATTATTATTATTATTTATAATTCTCTTTTTAATACGTCGAGGAATGATTACCCTGGTTAAGTTGTAACGCCAAAGCATTGTGAATATTTTAGTACGTGCATTTTTTATTTGGTCGCAGTTCTTTGACGAAGCACAATCCCCCAACTAAACTACCCCTAAATCTACCATAAGTTTGCGCTAAGTACAGTCGCGAACCGGGATTGTTGAGCCACTTACCCATGTTTCTAATTTGGCTATGTAATGCAAATCGAAGCTGTCAGCCAGTCGTTGGCATCGGTTATTGGATACACGGCTAAATTACGAACAATGGCAAGTGGCTCAACAATCCCGGTTCGTGACTGTACTTAGCGCAAACTTATGGTAGATTTAGGGGTAGCTTTTGCGAAAACGGTTTTTTTTTAATTATGACATAGACGGTCTTTGGGTTTGTATTTCCCACTCACTCGCTCTAATCTACCTGCCTTTATCCAATCCCTCATGCCTTTTTAAGACTGGCACTGTTAATGCAGTTAGTGAATTGTTTCAAAATAAAATACTAACCCGCTCAAATACATTATGAATGCCATAAACTTTTGCTGTAAATGCACAAAGAGCCGCTCAAAACCAGATTCCCCCCGTGGATCTAAAACCGTATCGACAATCTCGCGGTATCCGATTACTAGCCTCCGCGACTCAGATCTTAATTAACTAAACGATAGCCATTAAACAAGCCGGGCAGCCAAACTTATCAGGAAACCACAGTTCTCCGACGCGCTGGTCAAAACTGGAACAAACTTTGACACATAGTTAAGGCGGTTTCACATAAAGAACCCTTATCTTACAAATGGGCCCTTTTGAATACACTTCGACCTTTGATCTTTTGTGCAATTATCCTCTTATACGCTTGATGTTTTTCCTTCACCGCATGAGCATCGGGTAATGCGCTTAAGTTAGAAAAACTCATTGGTACATGGTGACCGCTGGGGTTCGAACTCGGTACCTTATGATCACGAGTCGACCCCCTAAGACACTAACTAGGCCACCGACTTCCTTTCCTTCCTTTACCATGGTTGACAATTACCGTACCCGCTAGCGAGTCGAATGCTCTATCCCTCGCAGACCTCGTAGTGCGAGGGACAGAGCGTTCAACTAGCTAACGAGTATACGGTAATTGTAATTCATTGTAAGGTACTGGTGGTTAGCGCTATTTTGCCTCTACAGAGGAAACTAAGCTTTGTGTTGCCATTTAAAAAACAAGGTTGTCATTAAATAACAAGTATCTAAAATAAAAAATAACCTAAAATTATATGCCATAATGACAGCTCGTCATGGTTTTTACATTGTAAAATTTTACTACCAAAGAGTTTGTCCCTATTTTCAGCCTGTATGTATACAGTACAGTAGCTCTTAAAAATTGTTTCGAGATCCGATAAAGTCTGTAACACTCACACTAACATAAAAGAGTACAAGAGCGACTGAAATGTAGAGCTCACAAATATGGACGCTGCTTAAGATCGTCGCCGGCACTTGTAAGTTGGTATCGGTGCCTCACGCATGGAAATCATAAGCGTTTCAAAGAACCTCTCACCGTCGGCTATTGCTGTAATTAAGGATCGAGAAAGAAATCCGGATCGAGATAAGATACGGATCGAACGGCCACCCGCACGTCTAATACATTATACATACTCGCCGTGTGCCGGCCCGTGTGGACAGGTCTTTATTATTAATAAATATGTTATAATTAATAAGGTCGTAAGTTGGTCCAATATTATAATGCCGGAAGTTAACTATTTTTATTATTTTAAATTCCGTCAAACAAAACTTAAAATGTCACAGGTTATTATTTTATTATATAATATAACAAAGCTTTTTAATCGTTTTTTTTTTAAATATCGTATTTTACTCAGTAAGTTTTTTAAAAATTAAACTTAGCTAGATCGATTTATCGCCCCCAAAACTCCCTGCATACAAAATTTCATGAAAATCATTAGTGTTCAAGGATGCATTTAATGAAATCCAATTTAAATGTTACGTTACCTGTATGCGGCATTGTGATGAGTATCCAAGCCTGAAAAGAAAACATATTTTTAGTAAGTTTAGCCAACAAAACAATTCTAACTTATCACATCGTAATCTCCCGCCTAAATTCCGAAGTCAGGAACAACGTGACATCTTTATCGAGCATTTTAACTTTCCTTCACGCTACAACAAAAGGCAACGGCACTGTGACATTCTGCCATGAAAGCGGCCTGTGATTAAACCTCCCTATTACGCGGCGATAACACGCTTAAATCATAATTTATTCAAATTAAAAATACTTATCAAAATATGATGCGGTACTAAATCAAGAAATAAGTGAGTCGGTGCGTGCTTGGGTGGAAAATCGATGGTATCGCCCGTCCGATCACCGTGAAAATCCAAAAAATATGAATACAAAAAGTGCGCTTACACGCGAATATCAGTTTAAAATGCGTGCTCCTCGAACGCGGCGGATTAACAAGGAAATCGTTTTATGTTGGTGCGCCTGACCACTCGTAATTCTTTACGCGAAACAACGCTTTCCGGGGTATTACCTATTTTGCTGATAAAAAAAGAATCTATTGAGAAGAAACTGAGATTTTCCTTTTTTCGTGGCATATCATAACTGTCTTCATGCCTTTGGTGCCATAAGCAGGTGTATATTACGTATGAGTATATTGAGTGCCGGTTCTGTTAATCTATCACACACATCACACATCATTAAATTTAAAAAATCGTGCGAATTTTATATTCACGGGTTATTTTCCGGTCTGGTTTCTAAAATATTTGTAGCTCGTTCTTAGGTGTTACAGTCACCAGCTATAATATAATGTATTATCCAACATTGGGCGCCTCTAGAAATAATAAAGACGTGTCAGATATTTTTGCGGCCAATGTTGGATAGTAAATAATAATATATTATAGCTTTATTAAGGCTCTGTCATCCCAGCTCATAGATACCTCCGGAGATCGTAGTGCTGGTGCTTACCTCTCCCAAAGGATTGGGCTAGCTCTGCTATCCAGAGCGCTCATTCCCGCAGATTCCCAAATCACCAGATTCAAAATGTTGGATAAGTATAATAAATTAATCCTTATTTTGTATCTGGCGATTTGGGAATCTGGTATCTTATATATCTCTGTCTATCTTGAATCTAGATTTAAGATTATAGACTAGTCTAGAAAGAAACTGTAAGAAATCTGTAAGTACCTTTAAATACATTTAAAGTGTTGTACAAAACCTGCTTTGTTATTAATAACCGGGTAAAAAGTAAAAACAATAATAAAAGATCATAATGTCCCCGAAACGAGTGTGACCGCGCTTTACCATCAGATAGCGGCTGTTTAGCATAACGCCATCGTTTAGACGCGGGAAAAAATATCGATGTTGTTTTAATTTTTAGTTGGTTGTTGGTATTAAACGGTAGATGTGGATAGTTTATCTGTTCTTGAGGAAAAAAGAGACGAAATTTTTCTTTTTTTATCTTTTAACAAATGGACATTTTTGGATATACGTGTTATACAGGGTTATTGGTAAGTCGACCTATTCCCGTTAGGAGGTGATAGGAGTGACTATTTGCGATAATTTTGACACTCATATGCATTATGCAAAAGTGAACCATTTTTGAGTTATCGCGATTTTTAGTTTTTTTTTAAATTAGTCAGAAATTCAACTTGAAAAATTTATTACAAAAAAAGTATCAATTTAAATCTTTTTTTTTTTTCTGATTTATAAATACTATTAAACACTGGTTATTTCTCAATATTAAAACAATAATTATCGGTCCAAATTTAAAAAAGCGACACGGAAAACGAAAATTTTTCAATATTTTTTTGCGATCGCTTTCCACTAAAATGCCTTAAAAACAAAAAAAACGTTATGAAACTTGGCTTGCAGATTATTTTAAAAACTTAACTGTTTTCTTAGCTCTCCAAAAATGCATAACAACTAGGAACTTAATTAAAAAAAAACTGAAAAAAAATCATCACAAAGGAAGCGGGCGGAAATTCGTCTTCGAACTTAACTAAAGTCAGAAATGAAACTTCAAAAATTAAAATTAAAAAAAATGCCATATTTAAATCAACTTTTTTTATTTACTTTTGTACAAGATGAAATAGTTGTTCTTATGCAATATTAAAAAAAAAAAACTGTACACGTTTGAGAATGCGAGGCCGAAAACTAAAAAATACATGTTTTTTTATCAAACTCCTAAATTTGTAACTTTTTACATAAATATTATAATAAATAACCAGGGCATAATACAAGCGAAGTTCTAGGCTTGTACTATATGGATACTAGGAAATGATAACATATCTGTATAGAAAAATACATAGTTAACTCCCAAGACTCAAAAAAAATACTCGCGATCATCAGTATCATCACACAAACCAATACCACAGATTAAACAAGACTCGCATATCGGGAATCGAACACAGGACAGCTAGATTCGTAGGCACGGCTCACTACCAACCAGGCTAACACGTTCGCCGTCGTAATTTTTTAATAAGTACAATGTTTTCAATCCACGACGGTGCGCCCCACTACTTATTTACTGTGTCACAGTGACATTTCGTCTGACAATTCTTATGATTTGATTTATAGCGTCACTGTGACACAGTTCTATAACTTCTGTGGCATCTAGCACACAGTTCTATCAATCAACCCACTCGCAAACGACACCAGCGTCGGGACAGCGTAACTAAAGTGTTCTACATCGCGCTAACGAAGTTTCTACAGTCGATTACTTATATTATATACCACCTCCAACTTCATCCCCAATGACTTCGGTCCCCAGGCGTAACACCCGCTTGGAGAGAGATCTCTCTATTGTCCTCTCTTCCTACACTTCTATGGTGGATCAGGTTCCATTTTCCCGATTGTACATTGACGCAACCGCATATCGTTAATTTATATAGCGGGGCACGCTATCACAAATTGAAAACATTAAGTATACTTTTCTAGAATAAGTAAGTATTGAGTATTTTTTTCTTTTCTGGTGCAAATTGTGGTGTGGCCCACACCGTGTGGGAGAAGCAACAAGTCTTTAGAGTTTTTGGTAATTCTGTAGTTCTGGCTACCCCACTCTGGGAATGAAGGCGTAAAGGTATGTATGTGGAAACAATCAAGACTTGTCAGACTCGTTAGCAAACCAAAAAAAAATAAGTTATATTATTTCGTTCTCGTAAGCCCTAAGGACTACGAGCGTCCCTTAACCCTGCACTAAAGGGAAACTTGTAGGGTCATTCAATACCTTGCCGTGCCACTAAATGCCGAATAATTAAAGCATTAAAATAAAGCCTAAGTGGGGGCGAGCGTATCGAAAATATTATGGAAACTGTTTAACATAATGTGAGACGACAAAATGGTAAGTCATTCCTCGCGCACGACACGTAGCCCCCCTGTTACAATTTTTGCCAACTACAGGGTGTTTTTTGATGATGAAAAAAGTTTAGACGTTATTAATTCAAAGAAACTCGATTAACAATGGACCCGATTCTACGTGCACATCGCTTAAATAGCCTAAAACTAAATTTTCTACTTTTTAGACACTTTAGATGGCAGATTTAACCAGTGCTATTCCAGAGTGTCAAACTGACAATGCATAAGACCGCCTAAAATAAGAAGCGCCAGATCGAATTAGCGCTGTCATGGCGCTGTCATTTGATTATGACAGCTGCTCATAGAATAGCAAAGTGTTTTAGCTACACCTAAATAAAATTAGGAAGTTTAGAGGCCACTGTAGAATCGGAATGATGGATTAAACAAAGATCTGTAGGGCTGATTTCCACGTTAGTACATGAGACGCAATTTGTCAGTATTTTATTCTGAATTCTCAACAATGTTCTCAAATGGCAAAAAACTAATTAATAAAAAGTTTTTAAGCGCGTCACAGACCCGTAATTACAGTTTAAACTTTCTCTAAATGTTTTTGTCCCTTTATAAGTTTAAAAACCGCACATTAAAAGTAATTTCAAAAGAATAAATCATTAACGATGATCTAATTAATCGCGGTAAAGGTTGTGTCACGTATCTCCCGGGAACTGTTAGGGTTGCCCGTCACCGGCCCCACGCGAGATATCTTAACTGGCGACAGAGTTAAATTATACGCTCTTTTACACAAATAAATCTGACCAATCGACGGAGGTGCAGGGTTCTGTGTAGGATTTTAAGTATTTTTAAATTTATTTAGTACAACACAGAATAATAGTAGTTTACTTTAAAATAATAATAAGTATTATTTAGTACTTTTTTGAATATTTTTATTAAGTAATTTTGATAAAATCAATATTTATAAAAATATTCAAAACAGTAAAGTTTTGTTTGTAAAAAAAAATATAACAGTGACTTCTACATACAGGGTGTTCGCACATTAGGAGTAGCTTTACTAAGCTTCTCTTAGGTAATGAATTGGAAACATTCAATTCGTCATTTATTGCTAAATAAAATTATACTGCATTACAAAAAAAGTAAAAAATTTTTTTTTTCATAAAGGCATAACATTGTAACGAGTAAACATCACTGTAAGCCCAAATGAAATTACCACATCTTATTTAAATGCTCTTTGAGTAATTTAGGATGCTGACTTATTTAACATCTCTGCACTCAACCACCATCTAACATTGGCCACAAATACAAGTTCTAAACTCAAACATTTCAAACGCTTCCTCGGAAACCGCGGGCCCCCAACAAAACGAACGCCGCCGATTCCAGTGGCGATTGCTGTTAAAAAACAAACTATATAGCTGATTAGCATAACCCGACGCCTCCAGACCCCCCACGGCTCAGTTCTCAATTAAGCCACTTGTCTTTTCGCGCCGTGTGCGTCCACCTTTATCGGGAGTGTGGGCAGGCCTTTATTTTCTACGAGGATTTTATGCTATTTTTTTGTGAGATCGACTGAGATTTCAATTTGTGGCGTTGATTTGTCGGTTTTAGCGTTTTGTTGGTGGATTTCTGGGATTTAGTTTGAAACGCTTTATATAAATACTAAATTGTTGGCTCGCTTTTGTTTTGATTCTGTATTACTAGAAACTTGTTAACATTAAAGTAAAATCACTATGCCACGAGACATCAGCTCGCGTAAGCATTATGCGGCAGTACTTCTCTCAACTGTCTTTGGATAACAAGATCTGCTGTGGTACTGCACACTTGTACCAATCACAAAAGCTTAATCTGATTGGTAATAGAATAGGCTTACAATACGATTGTTTAATTACACGTTGACAATCGCATCGCCAATTTTATATCTTTTTAGACTCAATCGAGTCGGGGCAGTTGCGGTTCTGGCGATACGATTGACCATGGATTTTATTCATCAATTTAAGTCAATTTTGATTGCATTTCAGTAATGGGCGTCTAATTTTATTTTTAAATCTAAATGTCAAATAGAAAGGTAGGTCAAGGGACAAGTAAATGTTGGAGCAGTAATACTAATAACAAAGATAAGTCAAGTTACTAAATGACTTTTTATTGCCAATAAACTGGCTTATACGGCTTATACCGTGTCCAATTGAAAGTCATAGGTTGTATAAAAAATCACCCTGTATATCACCATTAACTGTACCGTAAATGTTAAAATTGCTTCTTTATGGAATATAAATGTTAATATAACTGTAGTTATATTAATAAAATAGAGGGTGGTTATTAAAGTTGCGCTTCAAATAAAGCATAGTGCCAAATGCCTCGAGCTCCTTGAAAAACGGATCCTATTGGATCCCATTTTACGTTCTTGGTAATGTTAGCGTTAAGTTAAATAAAGGGTGATTTGACTGAATTCCTCACTTTATAGTTGTACTTATTTTTAATAAACAAGGCAATATAAATATATTTTAGGTTTCAGAACAATACACTAACATTAACAACAACACGTCATGTAAATGTAATGACAATATAAAATGTCAAAGTTTTGGACCTTTAGCCCTGTTTGGAGTCCCAACGCACGGGATGTAAGGTGCCGAGGTGTTATTCTCTTTAACAAATCTCTTTTCATCAACGAAGTATAAAGGTTGGTGCAGACATAACCGCTCCGCACCGGATCAACTCAAAGTGAGACCTTGAAATGTGAGCGTTGATTTGTGTTAGAACGATACATTTTCAGTGGGAGACACGCGCCCGCGCCCAGCTATTGTTTACATTTTAACTTTAAATAATATATCGTAAAAATACAAATCAGAGCTCACTTTTCGATGTCTCACTTTGAGCCGGTCCGGTGCCGCACCGAGCTGATATCTCTGCGCCAACCTTTAACCAGTACACTAAAGTGGCTCTTGGCCTGAACTTACCCTATCGCCAAAACCTACGACTGAATGTTGAATACACCCACGAATTGAAGTCTGATTTAGAAAATCACCTAGCAGCGAGTCAAAACGAGATTCAAAACTTATAAACAGATTGTACTGTGTGTCGCTACTCCCTTATTACTTCCCGTTTGGTGTCGATTTGTAGGAATAATTTCCTCCAAATTGCAAGTTCCTAGTGGTATATGCTGTTCCTTGTCTCGGAAGGGTTTTATATAAAGATAGTAGAGAGAGTTAGAGTAAGTATCTCCGGTGATGTTTGCAGCTGTCGGCGCTAGCAATACTTAAAGATTTGAGAAAAGTAAATCTCTATATATTAGAATATACACAAGAATTGACGCGATATTAATCGGGTCGTTATCAGGCGCTTGCGCGAGTATATCTTCATTACCATTAAACTATTTACAGGAGCGCGGGAGTTTGCTGACCGGCGCTCACACCGTTGCGTCCGAACGCGAACGTTGAAGTTATGAAACTAATAGCGGAACTTTATTAGGCAGTTTTTTCAGTAAGCCTCTCTAAGATTAAATAGGTGGGTTTAGTTTAAATGTAAGTGAATGATGAAGCTACAAAGCTCCATATAGTCATTGGAGGTTTATAATAAAAATGCGTAATTGGTTTATAAATGAATTATGGTTGAAACGCTAAAACTACGCCACGTAATGCTAAGAAAAGGTTTAAGAACCCTTGAGATACAAAGATCATAACAACGTATACAGGTTTTTAAATAAATAATCGTTAATCATAAGAATCGAAGTTCTGTAACTGGTACCTATTGTAAAGAGTAATTTTCTATATTACTATATTTCCTCACTTTCTTTAGAACTTTTTCTGAATCTATTTTTTTATGGAAATTGCCAATATGCTTAGTCTGACTGCTTCATATACCTATCGAATGTTCGGCGCGGTGTAACAGGCAGCATGCGCGTGCGTCGCAGGCGCCGATAGCGTCGCATTTGCATCGCCCCACAGCGGGACCACCCGCTCGTGTCACTGCGCAATTTTCACCTCCACGCCGATCGGTGTCGCGCCGTGGAACGATCCACGCTCGAGAAATATAAATTGATATACCAAATTATAACACTTAAGTTTAGGACCCCCTGTATCTTGAATTTTTGAACAAAATACTACCGAAGTAAGTTTTATTTTTTCTTAAAATCTCTTTTTTTAAGTCTTGTTTAATTAAATAAAAATACAACAAAGATATTAATTTCCTTTTAAATGTGAAATTATGCATGGAAGAGCAAGTTAGTCGGGTCAATGTTGTTAAATTAAAAGTTAATATCTTGTTCACAACCAACTAAATAGGGGCATTTAAACATCAACCTGTTTCCAAATCTGTATATATCGTGTTTCACTCCAAACATTTGTAACTATCCAATTAATTTGGTGATAATGATAAGGTCACATTCTCGCTTTTTAAAACTGTCGTTAAAACAGAAGCTGTCAAACCACAAACTTGCTAACACCAACGTTATAATTGGAACTAAGTCGTCTTTATGTGGCCGTTTTGATCTAAAGAATTACAGCAGCTGGCGGTTACGACGCTTTAATCATTGCTTTTATATAGATAACTTGTAGAAAATTGTTAAAATAGCTTAAGCGCCTGCCAAGATTTTTATAAAGACTGTCACATACGTAAATATTCACTTTTAGAATTGACAGACACTTTACCGACCGCAGAAATAAGTTGAAAATGTCAAAATATTTACGAATTCAACGTTATTATTGATAATGATAAAGATTAGATCGCATAGTATTTAGTATGTTTAGAAATATCCCGGGAATTTAATCACCATTTATACGCTGCTCTGTACGACATCGGTACGTATTTTTTATGCGTTGTATTTGAATAAATTCTTCGCTGGCTTCACGGGGCTCAGGGTACTCTAGTGCTCTATTGGGTTTTGAAGACATGTTTACTACTCTATTTGTAACGTTTTCGACATCTGATAGTGGTTTTCATAGTTGAATTGACAACAGAAACTTTTATAAAGGTTTTCTTGAAAAAAACATGGTACTCTTTTTGTTAATTATTTACTCAGAAGCTAAATAAACTTTCTGCTAATGGCTAAAGAGCTTTTCATATCCATGTTTGAAAAATAACGAAATAATTGTTGTAATTGTATTGGTATGTTATTAGGTTTTGTTAGTTTGTAGGATTTGTCATGTGTGTGTTTTAATCATACCTAAACGGTTAAACAGATTTGTGTGTGTGCCAAATTTCAACCAAATCTTAAGGATCATGATCCTTATTCTGAATTAACACATAAGACATTTTAATCCCAGATGTGGCCCTAAGTGTGTCTGTTTTGACATAAAAACATCATAAGAAGAATAGAAGACTAAATTTATTTCAGGCAACAAGGCCGTTGCATCGGGTGCGCTTCAATCAGTATAACATTTTGTATAATTTCATTTAACTAATCACGAAAAGCATAATGAACGTTTAGCATAAAAACCAATGGTATAATTTTATCTGGCATACTATCGAATAACAACACTCATTTAGTATAACTATAATTTTATTGTTATTATGCATTTTAAATCAATTTCTTCCAACCAGGTTAGGTTAGAACTGTGACCACATTAATAGTAATGAAAGCCGTTAGAAATATTTATTTTTTAATTTATAAACAATATGGTTTTTGAAATTATGCTTTTCGTTTTATGCATCATGACTAGGGTTAGGACTTTTGGTGGCATATCGTGGTTCTAGAATCCATGGAGTCGTTATTTCCTAATTATTATAACACGTGACGTGACACTTTGATTTTGACCTTCAGCATGGTCATATTTCAAAATGAACTAAATACTACTAATATTTGCTTGTTTGTAAGGCTTTCACAGAGCAAAGATATCCTCCGTACCAAAATTAATTTAAATTGGCTTAGCGGTTCAATAAAAAAATGAATTTTGAAATATTAAAAACCGAAGGTCAAAATCAAAGTGGTATGTATTTTAATAATTAAGAAATAGTGACTCCATGGATTCTAGAACCACGATATGCCACCAAAAGTCCTAACCCTAATCATGACATGACTATTATATCTTGCGGAGTGATAGCGATTCAATCAGTGATATGGCCAGTATCTCTGGTGACCCTGCTGTGCTCACTAAACTTTTATTAAGTTTGGATTCTAGTAAATCTGCGGGTCCAGATCAGGTACCTGCTTCATATTATATTAATTGCGCTGAAGCTCTAACCAAGCCAATCTTGTTATTGTTCCGTCGTTCATTTGCTGAATGTACAGTGCCTTCAGTTTGGAAATCAGCCTTCATCACGCCGGTTTTAAAGAAAGGCCCAAAGACAGACGTGACTAATTATAGGCCTATTTCTAAACTGTGCATTCTGGCCAAAGTTATGGAAAAAGTAGTCCACACGCAAGTGTCTTCAGCATTGAAAAAATCTTTGGATTCCACCCAACACGGTTTCACGCAACGTAGGTCAACAGTATCTAATCTTGCTATACTTAACGATACTGTTTCTCAGGCAATGGATAGTGGTCGTCAAATAGATGTAATTTATACTGATTACAGTAAAGCATTTGATCGGATTGACCATGATATATTATTAAGAAAGCTTTATTTAGTCGGTATTAGAGGTGACCTCTTGAGGTGGTTCGCGTCCTACATAGTTAATCGATGTCAATCAGTCGTCATTAACAATTATATGTCAAGCTGGGTGACCATTCCTAGTGGAGTTCCCCAGGGGTCGTTGTTAGGACCGCTCCTTTTCAATATTTTTGTTAATGACATTAAACACTGCTTCCGTTTTGCTAGGCTTCTCTGTTTTGCAGACGATATGAAGATCTTTGCCGAAATTGCGTCTCCAGGTGATGCTACTGCTTTACAATCCGATCTTCGCCGTCTGGATGATTACTGTATTCTCAATAAGTTGGACCTTAATCCTTCTAAGTGTTTTACATTAACTTTTTCACGTAAATTGAATCTCATTTCTACCACTTATACATTGAAAAGTAGCATTCTTCAAAAAGTGTCAAGCATGCGTGACTTGGGGGTCATCCATGATTCTAAACTGATTTTTAATGATCATATTAATGAAATCGTATCTAAAGCTGCCAAGTCCCTTGGTTTTATAATGCGTAGTTCAGCTTGTTTTTCGCGTCCTAAGACCTTGAAAATCTTATATTGTGCTTACGTGAGCAGCAGGTTGGAATATGCATCTCAGATCTGGAATCCCCAATATCAAGATTATATAGATAGGATTGAACGTTTGCAAATTAAATTTATGAAATTTCTCTGTTACAAATTAAAATTAAAGTATAGTTCCACTAATTACTTTAACCTGTGTAAGCATCACCATCTGTTACCGCTTGTAGGGCGCCGTGAGGTTGCTGATATAGTTTACCTATTAAATATCGTCAACGGCAATGTTGATTGCCCTGATTTGTTGGGCAGAGTCTCTTTTAATAATCCCTCTAGGAGTGTGCGGAACTGAAGAAGTTAGTTGAAGTTAATTTAAAATTTTCACCTAACGGTATTTGACAACCACCTTTAATGATACTCCACATCACATCTGAACCGATGAGAATATCAACTTTACCGCTTTTATAAAATTCAGGGTCGGCAAGTGGGATATCATTGGGTAAGTCTAATCCGTTTGGATTAACTTCAACACTAGGTAGGTTATCAGCTATGGTGGATATAATCATACAATTCACCTTTGTGATGTACGCATTAATTCTAGATTTAATCTTTACAGTGCAACAATCGGTGGCTGTTGACTTTGAATCATTAAGTCCGCTGATGCTCCTTAACGCTATGCTATTAGTCTTAATATTAAGTTTACTTTTCAGATTTTCAGTTACAAAAGAACTTTGACTTCCGCAATCCAACAGAACTCGTGCAGGGTAAGTACTATTGTCCCGTTCATTAACAACATCAACTAAGGCAGTGCCCAGGAGCACCTCACTATCACTCGCATAAGCCGTAAGAGTAGTAAGGGAGGTGCTCCCTGCCTGCGACCAGGAGGTACTAGGCTCGTTATTAGTATTTGATTTTTCGTGGCTAGTACCTCCCTGCGCAGCTTTTATCAAATTATGTTCGTGATTTATTTGTTTATGATTAAAGTTATTTCTACATAATAAACTATTATGCTTTGTGTTACAGGTCCTGCAGGAGCTGAGTCGGCAGTTCACGGTTAAATGACCTGGTCGCAGGCAGTTGAGGCAAAGGTTCCGTTTAGAAACTTCAGCCTCCCTAGCCTCGAGGGTCATCTCTAAAAACTGTTTACATTCATACAACCGATGATTTTGATTGCACATAAAACAAGACCTATTTGTCATAGATGTGAAAAAGGTTCTTATGTGTTTTTGTTCCCTATTGTGAACAAATTTATCATTTTTAATTATTGGAACAGTTCTTGAGCTACCTTGTACGGTCTCTAAAATGTCAGCTCTTTGTCTAAGAAATTGATAAAAATCTTCAAGGATAGGAGACCCGTCTAAGTTAGCTTTAAACTCTTCCCATTTAATATTAGTTACATTATCTAATTTTTGAACTATGATATATATTATGAGGGTGTCCCATTTGTCGGTAGGCTCCCCTAGCGTATTCAAGGCTCTCAAATTTTTGCTAACATGATCTATAACGAACCTGAGAGATCTATGAGACTCTCTATTCAATGACTCAAGATTAAAAAAGGATTTAAGGTGGTTGTTAATCAAAACATTCTTATTATTATACCGGTTGCAAAGTAGTTCCCAGGCAATCTGGTAATTCTCGGACGTAAACTCGATAGATTTTATTGTGACAACGGCACCGCCCTCGAGTGAGGATCGGAGATAATGAAACTTGCTTATGTCCGGAATAGAATCGTTCGCGTTGATTAACGAGTCGAAGGTATCGCGAAACTCGAGCCATTTTAAATAGTTACCGTCAAAACTCGGTAGTTTTATAGTCGGTAGTTTAATGTGACTACTCAAATGGTTGTCAGACCTGTTCGCGACGGAAACTCTTCGACCGATACCCTCGACGTGCTCCTCACGTTTCAACACTATGTCCTGGGCACTTGACATGACCGAAAAGAACTGACCCTCTATATCAAAACGCTCTTGCAAACGATCATCTAGCTTATTAGGCAATTCAAAAGTTTCAATCTGAGTTTGCACTTGTTCAAATTCAACAAACACCTCGTTAATTTTCTTTAACCTCAAATTAAGGTCATTTATATTTTTTGTCGTTAATTTGCTTGCTTCAATTTCTTCGATAGCCGAAAGGTATTCTTTAAACTTTGTTATCCGCGCTTTAATTGTACCGCGTTTGCGAATCAACAGGGCCAGTTCTTCTTGTTCATTAATTAATGTTGCATCACGATATTTATCGAGCGGCATGACGGCAGAATTAACAAAAAAACGAGCAAAATAAAGAAATGGGCAGAAAGGTGCAAGCGAACCAAAGTCCAAAGGGCGAAGCAGGCAGCTAAGCGAGCGAGCGCGACGCCGCCGCGCCGGCGCGGCGAGCGAAGGTAGGCGCCACGCGGCGCGGAGCAACAAGCGCGGGCCGCCGCGCACCACCTGGAACGTTCGACGGTCGGCTCAAGCTAAACGCTAGTCAAGCTCGTGCAAAGATAGGCCAAAATTTGCGAAAGAAGGGGTCAATGCAAATTATAAAATGAATAACGCTTGTGCCGCTACGCAATTAACTAAATTTTCTAATGTATAGAACTCACAATACGCTAGACCTACAAATTGTATCGATTAGGTATTAAGTATCTAGTAAATACACTAAATCTTAACGTTGGGATTTATACTGAAATTCTACAGAAATTATTAAATGTATGAAAATGTGGCCCCTATGGTGTGGGCAGCTGATTTTTACGCTTGAAGGCAGATTTCGGAAGTGAACTTCTAAATTACGCTGTACCTTAGCTTTTAATGCAATTAATTGAACTATGCTTTTCACCACTACGCGCACTTATAAACTTGTACAAACAAAGCGTAACTAGCTGTTTGTTTGTCAAGTATACACCTATATGAATTGCTATTATCCTATTACTGCAATACAATTGCTTACTACTTAATAGGAGTAGTAAGTTGATTACATAACGGATAAGTTTAAGTTAAAATCCTACTCTTGACTCACGACACTATTCACAACAGATCGAAAGGGGTGCAAGGAAAGATACTAAGGAACGGGCTTACTTCCTTTAGGAATGACCTTCTGGAGCGATGGCTGTCCGAGAGGCTTCTAGAATGTTCCGCCTGCCGCCTTTGTTCTCCTCGCCCGACGACGCTGTTGTCAGTGCAGGCACACGGTGGATTTCTTGAATTTTGCCGGCCGACGTTGCTTGTAGACCGGGCTGTCACGGTCGCCACTTGTCCAGGGTGGGCTGGTATATGCAATGAAACAGGTCCTGGACATAAAAAATCGTGTATATTAGGGTTAAAAAACGTGTCGACGCGTTTATTTAGGTGGTGCAAGTTGACCAAATGTTGGCTCAGTCTTTTTATATGCCTCAGTACAAAGGCAGTCACGTTGGAAGTTGTTAGTAGTTTAAGTACTGATGCTTTTTTAATGTGTTTGCGTAGATTCATCTCGCGTCGTGGTAAGCCTCATGAGATTTATTGTGACAATGGTACGAATTTTGTCTAAGAAATTGATAAAAATCTTCAAGGATAGGAGACCCGTCTAAGTTAGCTTTAAACTCTTCCCATTTAATATTAGTTACATTATCTAATTTTTGAACTATGATATATATTATGAGGGTGTCCCATTTGTCGGTAGGCTCCCCTAGCGTATTCAAGGCTCTCAAATTTTTGCTAACATGATCTATAACGAACCTGAGAGATCTATGAGACTCTCTATTCAATGACTCAAGATTAAAAAAGGATTTAAGGTGGTTGTTAATCAAAACATTCTTATTATTATACCGGTTGCAAAGTAGTTCCCAGGCAATCTGGTAATTCTCGGACGTAAACTCGATAGATTTTATTGTGACAACGGCACCGCCCTCGAGTGAGGATCGGAGATAATGAAACTTGCTTATGTCCGGAATAGAATCGTTCGCGTTGATTAACGAGTCGAAGGTATCGCGAAACTCGAGCCATTTTAAATAGTTACCGTCAAAACTCGGTAGTTTTATAGTCGGTAGTTTAATGTGACTACTCAAATGGTTGTCAGACCTGTTCGCGACGGAAACTCTTCGACCGATACCCTCGACGTGCTCCTCACGTTTCAACACTATGTCCTGGGCACTTGACATGACCGAAAAGAACTGACCCTCTATATCAAAACGCTCTTGCAAACGATCATCTAGCTTATTAGGCAATTCAAAAGTTTCAATCTGAGTTTGCACTTGTTCAAATTCAACAAACACCTCGTTAATTTTCTTTAACCTCAAATTAAGGTCATTTATATTTTTTGTCGTTAATTTGCTTGCTTCAATTTCTTCGATAGCCGAAAGGTATTCTTTAAACTTTGTTATCCGCGCTTTAATTGTACCGCGTTTGCGAATCAACAGGGCCAGTTCTTCTTGTTCATTAATTAATGTTGCATCACGATATTTATCGAGCGGCATGACGGCAGAATTAACAAAAAAACGAGCAAAATAAAGAAATGGGCAGAAAGGTGCAAGCGAACCAAAGTCCAAAGGGCGAAGCAGGCAGCTAAGCGAGCGAGCGCGACGCCGCCGCGCCGGCGCGGCGAGCGAAGGTAGGCGCCACGCGGCGCGGAGCAACAAGCGCGGGCCGCCGCGCACCACCTGGAACGTTCGACGGTCGGCTCAAGCTAAACGCTAGTCAAGCTCGTGCAAAGATAGGCCAAAATTTGCGAAAGAAGGGGTCAATGCAAATTATAAAATGAATAACGCTTGTGCCGCTACGCAATTAACTAAATTTTCTAATGTATAGAACTCACAATACGCTAGACCTACAAATTGTATCGATTAGGTATTAAGTATCTAGTAAATACACTAAATCTTAACGTTGGGATTTATACTGAAATTCTACAGAAATTATTAAATGTATGAAAATGTGGCCCCTATGGTGTGGGCAGCTGATTTTTACGCTTGAAGGCAGATTTCGGAAGTGAACTTCTAAATTACGCTGTACCTTAGCTTTTAATGCAATTAATTGAACTATGCTTTTCACCACTACGCGCACTTATAAACTTGTACAAACAAAGCGTAACTAGCTGTTTGTTTGTCAAGTATACACCTATATGAATTGCTATTATCCTATTACTGCAATACAATTGCTTACTACTTAATAGGAGTAGTAAGTTGATTACATAACGGATAAGTTTAAGTTAAAATCCTACTCTTGACTCACGACACTATTCACAACAGATCGAAAGGGGTGCAAGGAAAGATACTAAGGAACGGGCTTACTTCCTTTAGGAATGACCTTCTGGAGCGATGGCTGTCCGAGAGGCTTCTAGAATGTTCCGCCTGCCGCCTTTGTTCTCCTCGCCCGACGACGCTGTTGTCAGTGCAGGCACACGGTGGATTTCTTGAATTTTGCCGGCCGACGTTGCTTGTAGACCGGGCTGTCACGGTCGCCACTTGTCCAGGGTGGGCTGGTATATGCAATGAAACAGGTCCTGGACATAAAAAATCGTGTATATTAGGGTTAAAAAACGTGTCGACGCGTTGCGAGTGTAAAGAGCTCTGACTGGTGGTTTGGATTAACTTCAACACTAGGTAGGTTATCAGCTATGGTGGATATAATCATACAATTCACCTTTGTGATGTACGCATTAATTCTAGATTTAATCTTTACAGTGCAACAATCGGTGGCTGTTGACTTTGAATCATTAAGTCCGCTGATGCTCCTTAACGCTATGCTATTAGTCTTAATATTAAGTTTACTTTTCAGATTTTCAGTTACAAAAGAACTTTGACTTCCGCAATCCAACAGAACTCGTGCAGGGTAAGTACTATTGTCCCGTTCATTAACAACATCAACTAAGGCAGTGCCCAGGAGCACCTCACTATCACTCGCATAAGCCGTAAGAGTAGTAAGGGAGGTGCTCCCTGCCTGCGACCAGGAGGTACTAGGCTCGTTATTAGTATTTGATTTTTCGTGGCTAGTACCTCCCTGCGCAGCTTTTATCAAATTATGTTCGTGATTTATTTGTTTATGATTAAAGTTATTTCTACATAATAAACTATTATGCTTTGTGTTACAGGTCCTGCAGGAGCTGAGTCGGCAGTTCACGGTTAAATGACCTGGTCGCAGGCAGTTGAGGCAAAGGTTCCGTTTAGAAACTTCAGCCTCCCTAGCCTCGAGGGTCATCTCTAAAAACTGTTTACATTCATACAACCGATGATTTTGATTGCACATAAAACAAGACCTATTTGTCATAGATGTGAAAAAGGTTCTTATGTGTTTTTGTTCCCTATTGTGAACAAATTTATCATTTTTAATTATTGGAACAGTTCTTGAGCTACCTTGTACGGTCTCTAAAATGTCAGCTCTTTGTCTAAGAAATAATAACCCTTTGAATCGAAAGTCCAAACTTTTGTCTTTGGACCCATATTTAGATTTAATATTTAGAAGAAGAGCGAGCTTCAGAGAGGCGATTTAGTCGTTATCAAGGATGACAACCTGCCACCGATGCGGTGGCGCATGGGGCGCGTTCATCACATGTATCCAGGGCCCGACGGCATCACACGAGTGGCCGACTTCGCAACAGCTAGAGGCATCGTCAAGCGGGCTGTTAATCGAGTCTGCCTGCTGCCTGTCGTCAACCACCAGGATGGCGCTCTTGAAACCCAGGGCTTCCAAGGCGGGGACCCTGTTCACGCCGACACCGCGTGATGACCTATGGCGACGGCGGGGCAAGGTGCGGGGAGCGGCGCAGGACGCGCCGGCGGCGGCGGCGGCCACCGAAAACCACCAGTCAGAGCTCTTTACACTCGCAACGCGTCGACACGTTTTTTAACCCTAATATACACGATTTTTTATGTCCAGGACCTGTTTCATTGCATATACCAGCCCACCCTGGACAATCGTCCTATTTCTGTTTCTCGAGCTTCAACTAATTATAGGAAAAATAGTTTTTTGTGTAGGGCTAGTAGGAGTTTGAATAAAGTGTTAATGAATAATGTGTTAGATTTTGACATATTTGCAAGTAATATTAATACTATTAAAAACAAATTAATTCAATATCTTGTAAACAATCTTAATTCGTGATAGATCTTTCGGGTGCGGGGTTGAGGTGTTGGTTAGCATAGTCTTAGTTTACAGAAATATTTTGCGACCTGTAGTAGTTGAGGTGTTGGTTAGCATAGTCTAAGTTTACAGAAATATTTTGTGATCTGTAGTAGTTGTAACATATTTGCACTGTATAAGTGATCGTTGTAAGTAAGGCTCATTCTTTTTCAATATACTTAATTGCTAAATGTGAGAACCTGTAATTGGCTATGTGTTGTTAATCTTAATTCTAAATTTTTGTAAAGCTGTTGGTTTTCCATGGATCCATAAATAAATAAATAAATATCGATGGTTTATTATACAGATCGAAATTATGCAATTCGTGTTATGTAAAATGATCATTAGACCATTTATTTTTATGCTAAACATCACACACCCCGTTGCATCTTGTCTAGGGGATACGCTTTGTGTAGGAAACATATCGATTTTTTCATGTGATTATGTTGTTTTGTGTTGTTTTGACGTGTTTAAGTCGTGGGGCTTAAAGGTCTAAGAGGGATGCCACACGTCTAAGATGGAATGCCTCTCATTAGTCATTTCACCGGCTGTCTTATCCCCAAACCGGAACACAACAATGCAAACACTGCTGCTTGGCGGTAGGTTAATGGATAAAATGGTGGTACCAACCCGGACGAACCCTACACAAGGTCCTCCCACAAGTAAAAATGTGGCATCGTGTGGCATCCCTCTTACAAAAATCCACACAAACTTTCACGTTTTAATTATAAGTAGGATTTGTACACTAGGCTGACATAACCTTACACAAGCAAGGCTAAAGCGATCTAGCTAAACAAAATTACAACGGTATAATTACATCGGTAAGAAATAAAGCGATTCATTACAGCCAAGAAATGCCCCGCGTTTGTAATACATTGCCTCCTAAACGGCAGCAAGAGCCGTAACTCCAATTAAGAAACATTCGGGGCGAGCAAAAACACATTATTTAGGTTGACATCGGGGAAAATGGCATAACCGCGCGATTTGCATTTTCGTGCCACATGAAATACTCTGATACCAGTTTGGTTTTTAATTTTTTAATGAATTCGCACAGAATTTACGTGTTTTAAGCTTTTTGATTAACATTTGTTTGGCGCGGTCGCGGTGTATACTGTACAGTCACGGTGAAAAGCGGTTTCACACGCTAAGCTATTGTTAAATAGATGTACCGAGGAATCGGAATGTTAGGCAGATCATAATACGTAAATTGGTCGGGAAATATATAACGTGGCTAATTTACGTTATGTCAAACTGCTAAATACTAAAATTCTGATTCCTTTATGGTACCTGTGGCATGAGAAAATATGTGTGATGAGCGCGGTATTCTATGTTATTTAAGTATTTATATTGTATGTATATCCCATGTGGTTGCCGGGTTAGAATAGTGCCACTCCATGTCTTCCCGTGGATGTCGTAAGAGGCGACTAAGGGAATAAAGGCTTGTATTACTGTTAGGCGATGGGCTTGCAACCTGTCACTAATATGGTGGTAAACATCTTAGCCTATTTGTGCAAATTGTGGTTACTGAATTATAATCAACTTTTAAAGTTGTAATTCTGTAGCTCTGCCTACCCCACTCTGGGATTACAGGCGTGAAGATATGTATGTATGTATTTCACTATGTAAGAATGATAACCTTTGTCTAGTACCCATAGTGCAAGCCTAGTTTGGGACTAGGTTAACCCTTTTCCTGGCCTTGCTGAAGTAAGGATACAAGCAAGAAATGGAATAGAGCCACGAATTTGTAACTTCCTGAAGGATACTGATCCATGAAGTCATATTTCAGGAAAGTTCAATTAAATTTGTGTCATAAAGTGTAGGTAGTTAAGTTCCATTTTGAGCGACATGAATGTGGTCGGTAAAATGTACTATACCTGGAAAAGGGCTAATTTGTGTGAGTTTATCCCCTTTAGTTATTTATTTAATCATGTTTGTTTATTAGCACTGTTCCTCGTCCCTGTACTGTGCCGCATTAATAGTTTCAGGCTGTAATCCTGAAGGTGATCGCCGGACCGGGTATTTAAATTCTTGAACGGGCGACGCTTTTTATGTAGATGACATTTCAAAGCTTTGTTTGAATTGTAATTTTATAAATAAAACGATTAGTTTCTATGGGGAAACGAACAATAGAAAAATAATCTTCTAAAAAAACGTTTTTTTTTATGACGTCATCAAAGTATCAGTTGTCAGTTGTTGTTAATGTATTGTGGGAAAGGAATTTTGGTACTAAGTGCAATGATTCTTGATGATACGTATCTAGCAGTACTTTAAATTTCTGGTACTAGCTTAGAGGCCTTTTATCTTGGTCCTTAGTTTTAGCAACACATTTGCAGACTTATGATTGGAGTCTTGAGACGTCACTAACTGTCAAGTGACCTGCATGCTCGTTTCCCAACTAGTTGCCATTAAAAACAGCTAAGAGAGTGTGAGAGAGTACCGCTACCCGATCTAGTACTACACGGCTCACTTACAAGGAAAGGTAGGCGTTTTCTCGTGGCCCTACAGATTTGTCCTATTAGTAGGACCACGAGGGAGACCTATTTCTCGTAGTCCTATTAGTATGTATGCTTGTGAAAATGTTCGTCCTTTATAATAGTATACGTAGGTAGGTTTAGGTTATGTTAGTTTTTTGACATATGTTAGAGGTAGTCTAAAATAACAGACACGTATTTTTTTTAGCTGCCCAATCTCAACCTATTGGGAGAAGCTGTCCTACAAAGTACTGAAAAGTGACTCGGAGCAGGACAGTTGGGTACCTTTCCTTGATAGTTACTTTACAAATAAGCCATTTATATTAGGTACTTATAAAATCTAAATTTTGTAAACTTCGGAATATCACCGAAACAATAAACCGCCTAAATACCATTGTCTCATTAACTAATAACGGCCAACCCAAAACGTCCGTATTACACAAACGCTCGACCACACCACGTTTTCACGACCACAATTATTTACGAGCATATAATGACTTGTGATTGCGATCCGCGAGTCATTTGATCGCCGATCGCCGGCAATGATCGCCAATCACCCGGACCCTGCGGCCACTCATTACCAATTATTTAAACAAGACGCTGACAACCTTGTATTTGCCGTTGCCAAAATTAAAACAATACGCAGCCTCATGCGAGATGTACAGGGGTATAAAATAATTTGGATTTTGTAATTGCAGAGTTATTTTGGTAATTTTGTTAGGTTGAAGGAAACAATGCATCGAGAAATTAAAGATTTGGGTGCCTGAGTAATAATGGAGGCCTTCCTGAGCTTTTGTGTTAAGCTTAAGTAGACCTGTGTGTTAAGCAATAATCGTATTTATTACGATAGGAATAGGGACGTCAACAGGGGTCAAACTCGAAGTATGTGGGAGTATTGAGGATGTATTAAGGTATGATTATGATTTATTACTGCGATAATCCAGGCTGATGTAATTCAGAAGACACTTTACTGTATTACTCGAACGTGGTACCTCCTGGTTATGTAATTTGCGGTGTTTTTTAAACTAGCTACAGGTACCTTGCGATACAATTGCCATTTGTTTAAGTACTATTTATCTTGCATCAAACCTTCCTTGCATTCTCTTTATCCGTTCAGTAATTGTTAAGAGCATAGGGGAGAAACAAATAAACAAAAATGTTATTAAGTGTTTCGTACCAAATACTGTAAAACATTACCCATTTATGACTATTAAAGCTGTGTAAGTATTCAGTGAACAAGATCTCAGCTGAAAGCTGAAAGCTCGTACTATCCAAGAAAAAGTACAGCGATAATATGTTTTTTAGGGCTGCAAGCTTCATTTTGAATCACGGCATTAACGCAGTGTAAAACCTCATTCACTCAAGGTAAATCATCAGTTTAAAACGAGCAAATGTTCAAATTTCAAAATCGTGATCATAAAAGTGATGCCACATTTGGCGCAAACGTTAACACCTCCAGTCTTGCACAATTGGTCTCTCTGATGCCCTGTCGGTGCCCAAAACTTGACTTTTGATGATATATCGGGGCCATCCCGTATGGGATCAAGAGAGCCGGGCTTGGAACGCGCTAGCCGCCGCCGGAGTTTTCATAAACACCTTCGTCAATAATTTGTCAAATTTACACAAATGTCAAGTCCCGACGGCGTTCCAATAAAACACACCTACACTTACCACCAATTTTAAACTAAACGCTCTTAACACTTTCAAAATAAAATCTAATTTCAACCATACCGACGGTAAACCGCTCGAGTTTTCTCAACCTTTCTCCTTTCTTTTCTTGACTATAGTTTAACTTGTAAGTGTGAATGGGACGCAGCTTACGAGTGTTGAGAACTACATACGTCACTAATTAAGTAGAATTATGGAGTGGAGTCGAGAAGGTGCGAAAATCGGATGTTGGGGGCTTATTATAGAGTGTTTAAGGCGAGGCGTCGGCAATTTGGACACTTTAGCGCTCGCCGGCCGGGCCCGGTGCCTGTCATTAGCTGTCGGGGTCTGCAGCGAGGGTGACAGGCGATGAGATTTGAATTTTACTAGTAGCCCCCAATTTTGTTAAAGCAGATTTCTGAACGTTGAAGTTTGTGCCTAAGACTTATTTAATCTCGATATCAAAAGTCACTAATATGCTGGTAAACATCTTAGCCTATTTGTGCAAATTGTGGTTACTGAATTATCAACAATTTTTTAAAGTTGTAATTCTGTAGCTCTGCCTAGCCCACTTTGGGATTACAGGCGTGAAGGTATGTATGTATGTATGTATCAAAAGTTCGTTACATCGTTGTCTAGTACCCATAGTACAAGCCTAGAGCTTAGTTTGGGATTAGATCAATTGGTGTGACATTGTCCCATGATATTTAGTTATTTATTTATTTATTTATTACAAGGCCAAGACGGAGGGTACGTTTCTGGTTTGATTTAGATAAAACCAAGATGGCGAATTTGTCAACTCTATTCCGTAACGTATAAATAAAGGGTGGTAACGAATTTCAGAAATATAGGTCAGGTTAAAAAACTAACTGATCAAGTTAGATTTTTGCTAGAATGTAAAAAAAGGTTCATTTAAATTCTCCTCGGTTTATTACAGCTTCGTTCATTTTGTATACTAAAAGTAAAAGCTCTAAGTCGGCACATGAATAACAGTGTAATCTTCATAACTGCTTCAGATACTATTATAATTCTACATTCTAATTAGCGTTTTTAATTTAAAACAAACTGTTTGCGTGTCTGTGAGGCGTGAGGCCTCTACTCTAAATGCGACAGCGATAGTAGACAGGTGAAGTCAAACAATCGCTCATTGAATGCAAAACGGACACATTGCAAAATGATTTTCTCTTGCATTGAAAATCTTATACGAATAGCTTCTAATTTTAAAATGCAACACTGACAGATTTTGGAATGTGTCCGTTTTTTATTCAATGAACAAAATGTAGGTATTAGTAAGCAAATTCTCAGGTTAACATTTGTGTTACTATTCTCAGGTTTAATACCTTCAAGGACCCGACGTAATAAAATGTTTTACATTGATAACGTCTACTTACCGTTCCATATTCAGTGCACAAACGCGGTATCGACTATATTCCGTATGGAAATTGAAGTTAAATGTGTTAAAGTAATAATGGAGTGCGAAGTGTTGAAAGCGTCAATTTGGTTCCGCTGAAAGTATGATTTAGAAAATATCGTAAATTCTCGAGAGGTGCGAGGAATATTAAAAAGAACAGGCTCATGAAGACTTTTGAAATTAACTCATAAAAGTAATAAAAATGTATTTTTTATCAGTATGTAATTTTATCTTTTACTGAGCTTATCCTGGTATTTTTTATTTATAAAAGTTATAATTTTAGTAGGAAGGCCTAAGACCAGCAGTGGACGTTTTTCGGCTGAAATTATGGTGATGATGATACTTTTAGATCGTAAAGTTTAGTTTAATGTTGGTACATATATAGTGTAGTTAAGGACTCAATTAAGAAACCGTAATTTTAAACTCGATATTTTTTTGGAAACCGCCATATAGTGTTTAGACAAATTTTTGAGACAATATTTTTTCAGCGCACTTTAGGCAAGGTTATGTGTGGTAAATCTTTACAAACGAATAGAAACAAGAACATCAATTACTAAAGAAAAGCACTTCTCATTTTATGTTGAAAGCAAATCATGGTTTCGGATTAAAATTTGTATATTCGCTATTTTTTACGGCTTAATAAATTTACCGTCAATGAAACCTATCTTGACAACGCGTAAAATAAAAAAACTACATTAATAAAATCTTAATGTGCCATTGTCTAACAACCATAAAATACCTCGGGACAAACAATGACACCAGCCGCAGAAGATAGCAACAATTAGCGTCGACAAATAAAAATCACACTCGCGTTAACGCAGCATCCCCATTCTTCGGCAAGACCGTGCGAACTGACCTTAGGCTGAGATCGCGCCATCTTTGTTTATACATGACGTTTGAATTATAATTTAAATATTATAAATGGAAATATTACTGTGATATTGGTTCAATTTGTTGTCAAATTGAAGAATAATGAAAGGAATGTTGTTTCCTATTTTTTTGGTCATTTTGTCTTTGTTCACAGATTTGTGAGTGTTATTTTGTATTATTATTTTATTATTTTGTATTAATGTTGACGATATGAATGTAATTTCGTATTTTGTGACATGCAATGCAATTTATATTGTAACATTACATTGATGAATAAATAAACCAAATGACACTAAACTAAAAAACAAACAGCCATTACAGGTAAAGCTGATTTCTGCTTAAAAGTTAATTCGTGACTTATTGGCTCTTTTATGTATTTTACTAGTTCCCGCTCACGGGATGGAGGACATGATGTTAATATTTTACTAGCTATTTCCCGCGACTTCGTCCAAGTGGATAATCGTCACAATTTCCTCGGGAAATGAAAGTCTGCTGGCTTTAAATAATCTTTGTACATTCGCCCACACAGCTGAGTGACCAATGCAGATAAACAGAGAGAAACTGTCTCTGTCGTGCACATGAGATTCTTATGTAAAATCTATATTTATCTCTTTCAACATTTTCTCACTTCTGTCTTTAATGGGCAGTTGCACACTGAAACTCTTTCGATTTATATCATCCTTGAGTCTATTGTTTTGTTATATTCGACCGCAGTTAGATTCCCGGTTAAGGTAGAAATCAAACCTCAAATCCATAAATGTATTTTTTTTTTATAATCCTTTATACCTACTCTTTTGCGTAGAATTTGATATTTCCAATATTTAAGGTGCCGTCCGTGTGGCGTTTGTTTTTTCCACCCTGTATACTAATATAAATGCGAAAGTAACTCTGTTTGTCCGTTATGCTTTCAAAGCGGAACCGCTCTACAGATTTCGATAAATTTTGGAATGAAGATAGCTTAAATCTCGAAGTACTACAAAAGGTAACGTATACCCGCGATTTGACTTCTACGTGGCCGGAGTTGTAGGCTACAGCTAGTTTTATTTAAGTAAAGTTGTACGTTGTCGCTTCCGTGTGGTTGCCGGGTTAGAATAGTGCCACTCTATGTCTTCCCGTGCAAGTCGTAAGAGGCGACTAAGGGAATATAGGCTTGTAGTACTGTTAGGCGATGGGCTTGCAACCTGTCACTAATACGCTGGTAAACATCTTAGCCTACTTGTGCAAAACGTGCATTGTTAATGTAAGGCCTCGGAGATAGCCGTGCAGTCCTACCGGCGTACGCGCATCATTTACTCTAAATAATGGAGGAGATCAGTACCCTTACCATGAGTTACAATTACCGTACTCGCTAGCGAGTCGGATCGAATGCTCTGCTCTGTCTCTTGCACTCTAAAACAATACTGTAAGTGACAAAGCATTCGACTCGCTAGCGACTACAGAAATTGTAACTCATGGTAAGGGTACAGAGGAACAGCACAATTGACGCACTATACGAGAGCGCGTTATAATGTTTATGATTCCTCTAGTACTAGGCTTTTTAGTACCTATAATTTATGTACTAAAAAAACCCGGATAGCCTCTGAGTTATCAACGAGAAGACATTTGACAGTAATTACGGCCGAGTTATACCTGAACAATACGATAACATGTCAAAGGCAATATAGTTTTGCCGGGTAGAATGCCGACCCAGATCATCTTGACGTAGTGGGTAGCCTAGTTGGTAGATCTAGAGGTCCCGGGTTCAAATCCCAAAATGGCCAAATATTTGTGTGACGAGTGCGAGTTTCCGCTTCCGGGACTTAGATGTTTTCTATGTATTTAGGTATGTTTATCGTAGTCCAGTACATACATAGTACAAGCTTAGTTTAGTTTGGGACTAGTTAATTTTGCTTGAGATGGTCCCTTGATATTTATTTATTTATTACTGGTGTTATGCCATCGCATCCATTGGATTCCTGCGAGGTTCCCCACAGCCTCAGTTAGGTCTACTTGAAATACAAAGGCAAAAATATCTACAATATTCTGTTATCTAAAAATACTTTTAATATATTTTATAAGCTAACTTAACTTTAGACGACAAGGTGAATCTTTTACCTATTCAGTCAGTCTTTTTATACAGGGCGTACCTATTTAAAACCAACGCTAAAACTAAAAAGGCTGATAGAAAAGCTCATAAAATATGAGTTTTCAAGATATTAGCACTTTGATAAAACATTTTGAAAATTAATAGTAAGTAATATTTTAGGGTTATATTCAATATTAAATGATAAAAAGAGATCAATTGCTAAAAATATTTGAGAACCATGCTGCGAGCAGACCTGTTAGAGGGGTGTTCTTTTTATAGTGATGATTACTATTTATATCTTTAATATTTCAGTAGTTTTGTTTTATATTAATTTAAATACGTTTAGTTTTAATTTTTAATTGTATTATTGTAGAATAGAATATTAAAATGAGGATGTTTCAGCAAAACATAAACCGATACATTATTTGACTATAGATTTTCAAAACAATTCATACTATTTTTTTTATTATCTATCCATATAGGGAAGATGAAAAAACTGTGTACAGATATTTTGCATAAATCTACTTAGTAAGTTTAATATTTTCCATAATAGTTTATGCATGTTCAAAATAAAATGGTCATACATTTATCTAAAAACAAAAATTAGCAGCAAAGTAACTATGCCCATACTCAAGTAAGTACTTCAATATCATAATTTCATTAAAAACAACTTTATATCTACCGTTTATATTGTTTATTTAATTCACGTATTGTAAGATTTTTAAGCGATAAGGCGAAGATGCGTCGTAGGTTGCGCGCGTTGAAGTCTTTTCTTGAGGAGCTTAGTTGCTACGAGATTTTACATTTACATTACATTTTACATTATTAATTATATCAAATTTTGTTCATAATGTTAACCTTTGTTCATTATTCTTAACTGTATTGGAATAAGGGGTAAATATTAAAAATTGCATTTTAATTTTAAAAGATAAATGAGACGATTAAATGTAAAAATAACTTGGACGTACCGTAAAATAGTTTGATTAAATTTAAAAAGAGATCTTCTGTAACTCCCGCATTTAATCATTAAATAAATTATTTAAATTTAGAGTAATTTAAAACAGCTAGAGGCAGACGGTTAGTAGAAAAATAAAACATTACAAAGCTTAAAATCTTGTTTCTTAAAATGGGGATACTTTGATTATCGCTGTGTTTATATCACAATATACAAGTCACCTCTGAATCATGTCAAAAAATAGTGTTTTTTGTTTCCAAGTTTTTAAATCCAATTCGAAAATGGAATGTCTGAAAATACTTCAATTAGAAATATTTTTCGCTCTCATATGATACATATGAAACTAATGTCGCGAAAGAATGAAATAGTGACTCAGACATTGCACAAAATCGACGATTAAAATAATTATCAAAGTCGCCGCGCGTTTCTAAAGTCACCCCATTTTACGGTGAAAAAGTCAATGCTTTGTTAATTTCTTATTACTTACTAGGCTAGGCAAATAATCGAAATTTACAAAAAAGAGCTTTTATCAAAATTATATCAATATCCAAAATATTTAATTCACAAATCCCTAAATAAATAAAAACAAGCTTACCTTATCAGCAAAGAATCTTGAACTCAACGATCTTCAAAATGAAATTATTTCAAACATAGTTCTTATCACTTCGATCTTATAAGAAGTCCAATATAATTACGGTCGTATAATAACGTTCAAGCACAAAACACTGTCCACCAAGAAATGCCTTATAAGTTGCTCTTTAAATCATGTACTTAACTTAAAAAATAAAATCGATATTATGTCAAAAATTAAAGCCACTTATTCAACATTCAATTTTCATAAAATATAAAACCTTTTTTAAACGTCAAATATACAACTGGCCACTTTAAAAAACACGGAACGTCAACTTGCAGAAAACAATAAAATAATCAAATAACGCTGGCCGCTTAGAAAAATGAAATACGTAACCACTTGGAAAAGTTCGCTCGGAACACACAGGCCGGTTCGAAATTTGAAGTGAGAATGCGTGTGGGGAGGCGAGCGGAGCGCGGCCGGGCGCTCGCCCCGCCCCGGGGCCGGCCTAGACGAGCCGTGCACGGGAGCCCCGTGAAGGCGTGACGTTGTGTGCGATTGGAGACACCGAGAAGTGCTAAAGATGCCTCTCCGGTGGACATCTTTAAGCTGGCATGACCTCTTCTAATATATTTGACACCTCTATATAATGGCTTGCACCGTCACTGAGCTCTCTCTTGTGCTTTGAAGATTTTTACGTTAGTATCTATAGGTATATGTAGAATATTTAAACAGGGTGGTTATTAATTAGGTTATGAATATCGGTTAAACCGTATAGAAGTTATCCGCTCTTAAGTAGGGTCGCCATTTTGTTAGGGGTTTTTTTTGTCTAATAGCTATCATAGAATCGCTTAGGAAGCACTCAGTTG
Organism: Acleris emargana; assembly: GCA_927399475.2. Classification (NCBI taxonomy): domain Eukaryota; kingdom Metazoa; phylum Arthropoda; class Insecta; order Lepidoptera; family Tortricidae; genus Acleris; species Acleris emargana. The sequence continues at coordinate 8,113,702 of OV656858.1, forward strand.
TTAAGTTAACATTTATTTAGTTGTTATTATAAAATAATGATTCCAACACAAACCAAATGATTTTATCGTTAGCAAGAGGATATAACAGGTACCTTCTTATTTTAAACATTTTGCTAAAATGATCAAATAACGCTGGCCGCTTAGAAAAATGAAATACGTAACCACTTGGAAAAGTTCGCTCGGAACACACAGGCCGGTTCGAAATTTGAAGTGAGAATGCGTGTGGGGAGGCGAGCGGAGCGCGGCCGGGCGCTCGCCCCGCCCCGGGGCCGGCCTAGACGAGCCGTGCACGGGAGCCCCGTGAAGGCGTGACGTTGTGTGCGATTGGAGACACCGAGAAGTGCTAAAGATGCCTCTCCGGTGGACATCTTTAAGCTGGCATGACCTCTTCTAATATATTTGACACCTCTATATAATGGCTTGCACCGTCACTGAGCTCTCTCTTGTGCTTTGAAGATTTTTACGTTAGTATCTATAGGTATATGTAGAATATTTAAACAGGGTGGTTATTAATTAGGTTATGAATATCGGTTAAACCGTATAGAAGTTATCCGCTCTTAAGTAGGGTCGCCATTTTGTTAGGGGTTTTTTTTGTCTAATAGCTATCATAGAATCGCTTAGGAAGCACTCAGTTGTTAAGTTAACATTTATTTAGTTGTTATTATAAAATAATGATTCCAACACAAACCAAATGATTTTATCGTTAGCAAGAGGATATAACAGGTACCTTCTTATTTTAAACATTTTGCTAAAATGATCGCGACTAAAGTGCCATCCATATATTGCGTTTAGACACTGACATGTATTTCTCCGAAGCTGGGTCAAAAAAGACTTGTTCTATTGTATAGGTATGCATGCATGTTCCTTATTCCTTAGTAAAAACTAAACGGATGGCAAAATTCCGGCAATATGGGGTGTCGATGTCTAACCATCGAAAAAATATATGGCAGACTTGAAGCCGAATAAAGCTTATCCAAAAAAAACATCAACCTTCCCCCCCATATTTTGAGTTATCAAAAAATAAAAAAAAATCAGTTGAAGTATAATTCCAGCCAGGGTTTAAGATATAAATTTTGCTTCAAAGGTGTAATCGGAATAACAAAAATTAGACACCGAGCCGTTACAAAAAATACTTGGAAATTAGCACTTTAAACAAAACTATTTTTCCCGCTAAAAAATCTGGAAACGGAACTAAACCCTTACGTTTTTTAGTCTGTAGTTCATGCTACTTTGGTCTTGACAAACCTCTATAAAACTACTACTATTTATTTACTTCAATTTAAACTCTACCCTCTATACTATACTATACTAATGCAAAAAGCTCAACTAGGCTGTAATAGGTAATATTAGTAATTGAAAACTATTGCTGATTTAGCTCAATTTACGCATTTTGAACTCTGTAGTATTAATAATAATTGGTTTTGAGTTTTAGATTATTGTGTTGAGTAGTACTTGACCTCTACGGACATTTTGTGCTAATGAACAATTATATTAAGGTCAGTTTAAAATAAAACCTACTAATAGTTCCCGGGTTTTTTTTGGAAAATACACCCCAAGCCCCTTTTAATATACTTGTTTCGATTTTCTATAGTTAAATTAATTACACAAGTTATCATACGTAAGGTCTAATTCTATGGAACTTGCTAACTATGTAAACAAACCGCCATATTGAAATTGTCTCTGAATGATGAATTTACTAGTGATGGGCAATACTCCTTTACTTATGTCAAACCATATCGAATATTAAAATACCGAAAGTAAAAAACAAGTAGTTACTTATTTCTAATTTGTTTAATCACGATCTGAAGAAAAATCGGTACTTGAAGATGATATGATATATCACCAGTATTTATTACAAAAGGTGCCGTTATATCATCTGTGAGTGTGATCAGCGTGAGTTAGGTAATGTGTAGGGGCCTTAATATATCGCCAACTTTAGCCACAACACTACCCATCATAGACAATTGTAGATTTTAAAAGAAACAAAAACGTCATCCCATCAGGTCCTAATAACCTAACTTATGAAACCATTTAAACTTTTAATGAAATATCCAAGTTAGAGTTATACAGGGTGGAAAGTTGAGATGGGGCATTAAGGGCAGCTACCAGAACCCTTGCTGCCACGTGAAAATGGTCTTAGGAGACCTCACCCAACTTTTTCAGTGAGGACAATTGACATTCACAGATTTTTGATAAAAGGTACAGTCAGCGAGAAAATCGTCAGACATGAGTAATTTTTTTTTTAATTCCAATCGATCCCATTTCTCATAAGGATTAAAACATTATTTGAGACCAACTGAGGTTAGAGTACTAGAACACTCACAAATCAACGAAAACGTTTTCCATACATTTAGTAGGGCAAAACCAAAGTAGAATTTTCTTTAGCTTAAAGACTATTTATTTGTATGGAGACTACTTCAATTACATACATACATACCTCTTACGCCTGTATTCCCTCAAGGAGTAGGCAGAGCACATGAAATTTCATTGCCACTTTTAGCAATTACGGGGTGAAAGAAGCATAAAATGTGATATTGCCGTGACGGGGTACCTCAATTAAAACATTAAAAATAAGAAAAATCGGTATTCTTACAAATGAAAAACACTAAATACGATTTATACGATACAAACTTTTTGCTACATAGATAATGCTGGCCGTCATAGTTCTCTCCATACTTAACATTCTTTAAGTAAAAAGGACCGATATGCGTAAAAAAACAAATGCGAAAAGTGTTCTCAGTTATTAGTTATTACCCTACTAAATGTATGGAAAACGTTTTCTTTGATTTGTGAGTGTTCTAGTACTCTAACCTCAGTTGGTCTCAAATAATGTTTTAATCCTTATGAGAAATGGGATCGATTGGCATTAAAAAAAAAATTACTCATTTCTGCCGATTTTCTCGCAGACTGTACCTTTTATCAAAAATCTGTGAATGTCGATTGTCATCACTGAATAAGTTGGGTGAGGTCTCCTAAGACCATTTTCGCGTGGCAGCAGGGGTTCTGGTAGCTGCCCTTAATGCCCCATCTCAACTTTCCACCCTGTATATTTGGTGATTTTGTATTTTAAAGTAACGACCGTTTCAATAGTTTATAGTTTCAATGGTGTTTGATGAGGTGGTGTGAAAATTCAAGGAGAAACAGTGACAAAACAAAGTTAAGTCTTTTGTTTACATAGTTAGCAAGTTCCATAGAAATACACTATAGTTTTACTATTAAAACGGCTATAATTGAAATCAACCATAAATTGACTTTCAGTTTTTCTTATCTAATAATAAATAATCTGACTTTAACTGTAAGATTATTTTCTAATTTGTTAGTGTTACTGCGGATTGAACCTTATTATCATATTTTAACTAAACTTAAACCTAATGCAATTTGCACCTTCTTGGTCTTTTATTTTACCACTTTGTTGGCGTGCTTAATGTGTATATTTATGCCAAATTACAGCTTTCTATTACTAAGAGTCTCTGAGCTAAGCTGCGGACGGATATGGCGAAACTATAGGGGTTTTTAACTATCTACGTAACCGTAAAAAGGGGTTCCATAAAAGAAGTTAACAATGTGCCTACTTTTACTAGTGAGTACATTCAAAACTACAGCAAAAAAAACAAAGCCTTATTCTATAATGTGTAATGTTAGTAATAATAAACCATTTAGGGCACATTTATTAAATAGCCAACGCTTATATTTAACGGACATAATAATTATCTCCGCAGTAAACTGGAGATTTGTGTACATACTCCGGAAAACACAAATAGACGCGAACCTAATTACCGCGGCGGAGCTCGTCATGGGAACTTGATAATGTCTGTTTGTCTGTCTCGCCCGTCTAGCGGCCCTGTGGTACAAGCTGAAAGAAACCGCGATTACGCCATACGTTTTTAGATTGTCTATTGTATTTTGTTTGTATTTACTGCATTTTAGAGTTCTTAAAATAATAAATAAATACCAAGCTATGATCTCAAACTAATTGACCCTAGACAAGATGCATCCGGCGTTTATCGTTACCATACATACATACATACCTTCACGCCTTCATTCCCAGAGTGGGGTAGGCAGAGCTACAGAATTACCAACAACTCTAAAAACTTGTTGATAACTCTGTAACAACAATTTGCACAATGAGGCTAAGATGTTTAACAGTATATATATCGTTCTCAATAATGTATTTATGCGCAAGACAGTATCAACCCAAAATCATTGTTAGTTATTTTTCAAGCTCATAGACGTTTTATTAAAGTTGATTTTAAAATACAATTGTATTTTGAGTTACTACACTTTTGATCTGGCAGTGCGAATGATTGACGCACGGTTGCGTTGAGCGTCTTCGTCAATTCCATACATTTTATCAGATTTCGAAAATGGTTTTCGTTAGCGTTAAGCAACTTGTCTAGCCTCACTGTTCTTCAACTAAGCACTAGGCTTGTATTATGGGACAACGATAAACTAACCTATATAGAGAAACTAGCTGTTGCCCGTGACCTCTTCATCCGCGTAGAAGTGGGTTATCGCTATTCCCTGGGGAACTATTCATTTTTTCCGGGATAAAATCTATATGTGTGCTTTCATCGTGATCCGATCAGTGGTTGAAGAGTAATTGAGTAACAAACATCCAAACATCGAAACTTTCTCATTCATATTAAGTAAAATACATTCCCAAATATCCAGAAAACACCCAAGACAAAATTACTCGCGCTCATCACACAAATATTTGCCCATACTGGAAATCGAACCCGGACCTTCATAAGCAGTCAATACGAACTAGCCTAAATGAGTCGTCAAAATAATAATGGAGTTACTAAAGTACAAATCGAATTAAATCCATCGTAGTTATAGTCATATTCATTTATTGCTTTATGTTGTACAATGAGATCTTAAAAATACAGTAGGTAGCTTCAACATAAACCCTGCAAGGGCACTGCAACAAGACACAATAATATACTTACATGTCTATTTAGGAAAATCACATTTACATTATAATATAACAGATGAAAACATATTTTATTTACTCTTGTAACGCAATGTGTCAATTTAAAATGTAAGTAACTTTGTACTAGTAGTACTAGGGTTGTCAGTTTGTCACTGATTATAAATTGATTCATTTTAATCATTTCGTTTTACTTTTAAGTCCACCTTTACAATTATAATAAATATATTGTAGATCATTTAGATAATACTATCCTATAAGCTCAGTCCCTCGTTTTGTTCCACTCTGTATAAGAGTTATCATAGCGTTGAAAACACCATAACAGGTCAAGGATGTGGCTATTACCGTCTAGAATAGCGACCCAGCTGGCCTGTATCCTCGTTTGCCCTAAAAAGTACGCTCGTGACTTGCGCCCCATCGAGTGACATCGGTCATGCAGTTTGCGCTCGCTCATTACGCGCCGCGCCGCCCCGCCGCCCCCCGCCACACCCCGCCGGCGCGCACGCATCGTGTCGATAAGCTTGCGCTTTGACACCCTAATTGAAGGGTACAAGATGGATTCACGCCGGTTGTTGACAAAATAGGAAACTGTTTGGTTTCAATTGTTCATGTTTATTAATGTAATGAATGGTACCTACACCAAGTTCACAGTAAAACCTTATTGTTTTTGAGACGTTACCGCCGCCATTACTGTCAAGTAAATAAGAGCTGTCAAAACGTTGACAATACGACAACATGTCACAAGCAATATTGTTTTCCGAGAATTAAAGGTAGCTCATTGTAGTCCCACCCGCAGTAGGTTGTTTCTTTAGCAATACCTTTTAGTATGATAAATATAGTCATACTAGCTGTCCGCGCCCGGCGCCGCCCGGTTTCATACAAACCTTATGAAAAATAGATAGTAGCCGATTCTCAGATCTACTGAATATGCATATAAAATTTCATAAGAATCGGTCTAGCCGTTTCGGAGGAGTAGGTACGGTTACCGTACCGTACTACGGTAACTAACATTGTGACATGGAAATTTTATATATTAGATTTCCTTCAAAGGGTACTGAAACAGAAACTACTACGAATAATCCATCAACACCACCTCGTCTCGCGCGGTTAGTATACTTTACATGGACTTCCATGGATTAAATCTCACTTCATCAATTCCATAGCGCCTTCGAATCGCTATGCCTGCAAGGCAAGGTGGTGCTTGCCGGGTCTCTGAAGAGTAAAACCATATTTGGGTAAGGACCAAAAAGTTTGGTCACGCTAACTCACTTAATAAAATTTTCTATGTGACTTGAAAACAATGGTCCAAGTTTTTGGTCCTTACCCATTTATTACCTTTGACAGGTTCTAGTATTGTTTTAACTGTCGCTTTCATTACTGACAAGTCAATAAAGAGCTATCGTAACGTTGACAATAGGATAATCTATCAAAGCTATATGGTTTTACACAGTAGAATACATATAGAACCACGGGGCTGCCATTCGACACAGTAAAACTTAATTGGGTCATACACAGATTTAGGTTACCGTCTTTCCTGTGGACATACCCAAAGTTAACGTTTTCAAGGCCTAATTTTCTGGCTGAACCCGCATCCTCATAAACGCCGTCAGTCTTAGTCGTAGTCTTAGCAAATAAAAACATAACTTAAATGCACACAAGCCTTTAACTATTAACCACAGGAGAGACAACTTTTGTTTTTATGAGTGTGTATGACCCAATTGCTTTCAACGTGTCCATGTTTTTCGATAGCTTTAATTTAGACAGTATTGGCGGCCGAGTTAGACACAATACCACGCGTCAAAGGCAATATGGTTTTACTCAGTAGAATAGAGAGCCTGGACGGGTGCCGGGTGGCTCTAAAGTCCCAGATAGACATGCGAGTAAGTATGCGTACTTAAAGCTCGACGACCTTTAGAAGTTCGCGTACAGATGTAGTGCATAATTGTTTTCCTTCGTATTTTCACGGAAACGTACGAACGTGTCTTGCTATTTCAGTTGGTCACAGTACAAAAGTACTGAGGTTGACTGAAGAAGCATGACAGATACGAACGTTTCCGACAAAATACGAAGGAAAACAATTATGCACTACATCTGTGCCTCGAGTGTAAGTTGCCATTCTCGCGGCAAACCGTCTCGAACTCGTAAGTGACCATGTTATTTATACGAGAAACGCAAACGCGATCGAGAAGTTTTTGTGTATGTAATAATACACTAGATGCTCTGTACAGTCTTTGAGCACTTAGAAGATGCTTCGGGTTTGTACTTCTCTCTCACTCGCTCTTAATAAGAGCGTTTGAGAGCGAGTGAAAGAGAAGTACACACAGCAACACATCTAGCTATACACTTCAGAAATGTGAAATATTGCATGAAAGAGAGTCGCACTAGAATGCATATAAGTTGACATAATACACATACATACATACATCTCTTTCTTTTTCTCTCTGCTCTGTCTTTAATGGTTAGTTAGGTGTGATGTTGTGTGTATAAACCCGAAGCATCTTCTAAAAGCTATCTCACTGTACTTAGGGTGACACACGGGCTAGTGGCGTACCTACTCGCACTTCTATATGGGACTTAATGGACTATGACCTTAAATTAAAGCCCTATTGCTATACTGCCGTCCTACCAAAGAAGGCGGCTAACTGCAATGTAGCTGTCGAACCATTTTGAACTCTATTGGTAACCACTTTAAATTTAAAATACTAATACAATTACTGTGCACTTAGCCGCCTTCTTTGGTAGGACGGCAGTATACTTATGATGGCAATTTACTTGGCAATATTTTTATGAAATATCGTTGTTGCTTTTACTCAGTATGGCAAATGAGACTTAAATAAAACCAGTATTTCGCAAATGCTGCCAAAATGCTATAATATGTTTTAAATTATGTCTGTGAGCAACCACCACTACCTAATTTAAGGCGAAACATGAATTCGCATAAGTTTCAGTATATTTATTTTCTTTCTTTCTTTCTATCTATCACTGAGACGGTCCAAGCAATGTTCATGAAACTTTACCAATCAGCGCCGCTATTGCCTATATAAGGCTGAAGACAGACGCGTAATTTCTGCTCCTCCATTCAGGTTCATATTAGTAGTATGATGAATGGAGGAGCAGAAATTACGCGACTCACAACTCAAAAAATATGCTCGTGTGGCTTCAGCCTAAAGCACTCGCGATCGCAATCGGCTTCAATGTGGAACAATTGTTTTCATTATGTATGCAGACCCGCCTTCGGACTGTCAAAATAAAAACGATTGCCATGGCGAGTGCGTTAGGTAATAAGCCCTCTGATTAAACTAGCGTTCTTATTTTAAAAACCACGTCTTAATCGGTTGATCCGTTTGGGATTACCTACTCGTATTATTTTATCGAAACACGTTACAACACCAACGTGTCATTTTGGATAATTTCCATTTCACCGAAAGACATTTCTCGAAGCACGTTTTTTTTTTTCAGATGTCTATCCTAACCTAATCTTAAGTTTTACTTTGTTTCAATTTTCATTATACGTTTTAGATATTGTCTTTTATAATCTTGAATGTGTTTAGTATGAATTAAAATTACTCTACATTAATGTTTAAGATATCCTGAAAACATCAGCAAAGGTTTCAACAGAATTTAGCGTTCAATTAAATGAACTTCGATGAAATGAGTCAACCGACGAACTAAAATTCGATAAAATTATGGGATACCGTGTAAACACACAGACACACGCAGATACACAGATACACAAGTTAAATATATAAAACAACCCATTTCATTTGTCAGATTGAAAAAATGAAATTTAGATATCTGTGTTTCTTTCATTTCTCTTTTAGCTAAATAAAAATAAATAAATATAAAATATTGACTATGTTTTTTAATGATCTGATGCAAACAAAATAGGTAAATTCGATTCTTTCATGTACCTACTCGTAAGTACTTACTTTCATAATACTGTAAAGAAATGAGTTTTGATGCTCTAAATTTACTTCTGCAGTTTTGGTTGCAAAGGAATTTCGTTTTTAAAATCCTCAAAAGCCCTCCTAAGATATTATTATAGTACTTTTTATTTGATTACGGTGAGCCTAAGCATAAGGCACATTATACAATTTCGCAAACACATTAATCTGATAGTCTACCTTGATTGTTTTATTACTGGAGCTGACAGAAAGTAACTGGGTTTGATTTCCAATTGTGCACTGAAAGTTTTTCTTATTGTCAAAAACAAAACTACCAACACTGAAATAATTATTATTATGTAGTTTCAAAATTCTTATGACTCATTCGGATTGCTTATTTAAGTGTTCACTTTTAAGTGCTCCTGTTACTTTGTTAAAGAAGCATTACACTAAAACTGTAACGACAAAATGAACGTCGAAGCACCCAGGAAGACGGCAATTAAGTTCGCAAAAACCTTATCAGTGGAGCGTCCGAAATTAGGCTGAAATTAGTGCATTCGTCAAATCGGTGACCAGGTGAAGCAATTAGCAGTCAGTGTCACGAATATGACGGGGCACGGTGTGCAGGCGGGGGTATTCTTACCTGGTAAGGGTTTATGGGATCGAATTGGGTTTCCTTGAGAGAATGCTGAAGCGACAACAAGAGGCTGACAAGAAGAGAAAGACGAGGGAGGTTATGCCAATACAAGTTAAGTGCACTTAAAGTTGGTATCAATAGGTAATATGCATGGATTTTTTAAATTGTATGTCTCAACAAAATATGAAAATACAGTAAAAAAGATCACCAAAAGTGAAATTGAAATTGAAATTGTTCAAAAATACGGATGATAGAAGCAGTGGTCTCTTGCGAAGCGCTGCTGGTAGATTTTTGACGTATAAAGGGGCTCGTGCGGCCTACTTACTGAATAAACATCTTTTATGTATTATACTGCCGCACTCAGAGACGTCAATTAAATTTAAAGCTTGATTTAAGTTGATGCTGTCACTTTCTTTGCTTTAGTAATAGAATAAGACAACACGTCACTAAACAAGCGTTAAATTTAATTGAGGTCACTGAGTGCCGCAGTTACTCATTTTTTAACTGCTAATTAGACAGAGAGATCTGAAGTGCACTGTGACGTCATTGTAACGGGTCCGCCATATAAACTCCATGTAAAATTCTGTTTTGCTGGAAAAATACAGGAAGAAATTTTTATTGGCTTATATCTGGGTTTTTTTTTATCTATTTAAAAAAATTCACCTGTTTGGAAGATCAAGGGCTCAGTAGCTCAGGGCTAAATAACTGTTAATAATAACACACATCTCATCTTTGTTTGATCTTTTCCATTGACACTGATTTTAAGATGAGGCCGATTTTTGACTTTCGGACGCTCGAAAGTTTCACTCGGTAGTGAGCATTATCTGTGAAACCGTATTTTTTTAAATTACGAGCGGTAGAACATTTAAAGACGAGTGGTCCGCACCATTCGTTTTCAATTCTACGGCTCGTATTTCATAAAACTCTCTTTCTCGTTAAAGAATACCTCCGTTTTCGAAGTGTCGGTCGACTCGTGTGTGTGTCGTGTGTGTGCTATCTCGCCCAATCTGCGTTCGCACCCGAGTGGGCACCCTCGAATTACGGGAATTACTGGACAGTGCGCGTGCGGCACTCAGTGTGCGGACATGGGATTTTTTTTAAATTAATTTATTTAACCTCTGCATCGGCCCAGGTCAAATACCAAGTCACAACCCATTTCTTGACGATTATTTTGAATTCGGCATTGTTTTTGAAATATACTCTTTATTTTGAACTGTACATACATCTTCTATAAGGATCAGCGGCGTTGGCATGACATCGTATGATGACTTTGACGTTGTCGTTCAAAATATTAAATCAACGTGTATACATATAAACCTCAAATATATATTACGATATTATCTTTTTGTTTATATAGCTACGCAGAGACCCAAACAACCTAAAAAAGCTATTGATAGTCGGAACAGTGAAAGAGAAATGGACATGAGGATGATCAGCTACTCGCTGGTCAGACCAAGTCAAATCAATTTACTGGCCTACCGGTCACATCAGCCCTAAGACAAGCAAAGGACAGAAACATGTGGAGGAAGTTAATCGACAAGACAACCGAGACTTTTCAAGATGAACACGACTTTTAGAAAGAGCACGAGGAGAGATGGTTGTGTGTCAGTTGCGTTGCTGATGCATTGTTTGACTTTAGCCAGTCTAGGTCTACTCTTGTCTGTCTTATGTAGAATCAAATGATGAGAACTGAAAGAATAGCTTTTGGTTAAACTTCAAAATATGTGTTTGGACGAGTGATATGAACTATAACCAAACATGTAGTTTGTTTTTCATGAACAAAATGGCCGAAACCGACGTCGACCGAATGTGGAAAAAGCGAAAGAAAGTCAAGACCGTAGCAAGTGGAAAGAAGTGGTCTCTGCCTACCCCTCTGGGATACAGGCGTGATTTAATGTATATATGACAAAATCCCATACTAAAGATTTTTTTTATGACATGTTTTAAGATGAACTGACTCCAACTGTCACACGTTTATTAAGATGTTATTAAAAAATATAACAGGTGAAGCTCACAGCACATAATTTCCCAAGTCCCGAGTGACCGCGGTCGCCGTTCTATTTGTCGTGAAATTTGAAAAAAACGTCTCACGCATCTGCCTCCTCCACGTACCAATTACTCTGGAAAATAACTCGCAGGAGCTCCCCGCCCTGCGCCGTTTGTTCAAATTAACGTCCAAAAAATTACCCGAATGAGTTATTGTTTTAAAGACGGTTGGCAACTTTAAATTTGACATTTCATTTGAGAACGCCATTTATAGCCTGTAAATGGTGTTTTTTTGCGAAAATGGATTTTGCGTGTAGATTTTAAAGAAGTTTAAAAGTATTGGATATGGGAGTCATGGTTTTTTACTAAATTAAAATTTCATTCTAAATGCTCAAGAAAATTTACTTGATATTGCGTTGTTTGAGCATAGTCGTTTTTAATTGGTATATACTTTACAACTCGTTATAGTTTTTTTTTATTTATAGAAGAACCGTTAACTGCCAAACAGCAGTGTTCGCATTGCTGTGTTCCGGTTTGGGGATAAAACAGCCGGTGAAATAACTAGCATAGAGGCATTCCATCTTAGTCCTCAGGGTTGGCAACGCATTTGCAGTGTTAGGATTGCGGTCTTGTGAATGCGAATGTCTATGGGTCACAGTTTCCACTTACCATCAGATGGCCTGTGTGCTCGTTTGCCTTCCCATGATATTTAAAAAAAATAAAAAATTGTAGGTATTGTAAATTACCTACTTACATATTATATCAATACTTATAATATAATATTTCAATTAAAATCAATTGCCACATCTATAACGGAGCATCACTTAAAAAGGCTCTAACGATACGGCCGTTTTTTTGTTGCGTCCGTAATTAAATAATTTCTTGACATTGTTTGTATGAAATAAAACAATCACCCGCGTAACTTTAACGGGCACAAACTAATTACAAAACTAAATACAATACAACTTTTTACTTGTTAATAAAACTTAGCATTAAATACTTTAACGTTATAAGTAAGCTTTATTGCAAAGATAATTCCAAACGCCTTCGAGGAATCAAGATCCTAACAAGTCCCCTTTCCATTTTCAAAAGACACTTTTCTAACAAAAACATTTCCTCTCGCCGTTTAAGCTCTTCCGCCCGAGTGCAATAAGGATAGATATAGCACGACACGCAAGTGTGAAGAGGACGAGCATATTTTTCGTCGTTGATCGGAAGGCGTGTCCGACTAGACAATTGACTGGAGCATCGGAATATTTTTTATTTACGTACGTTTTACCGTTGAATAGCGGTCTTAATTGCTTGTATATATTATTTATAGGAATGTGACGTTTGAGGAGCGTAAGTTTGTAAGGCCCGCATACACGCCGTTTTTTCGTAGTACATTGCAGCACAATAAACGCGGTGCACCTGAAGCGACAGTATTAATACCTCAATGTACATTACACACGCAATATGTGTGAATACGTGATACTTGGGTGATGCAACTGATGCAGGTGGTTCAATAGGGTGATATCTCCTTGGCGTGTGTTCGATAAAAAATGAGGTATTTGTCATTATTAGAGTACCTATATTATTTATTGTCCTTCTTACTCAATTGGCTCATTTGACTTACTTATACTCGTGTATACAGTAGCAATTTATGTAGTTTTCAGGATTACTACTTGTAGGTACCTATAGCTTTTTAAATTGTCTGTACTTTTTTATGGTTCCGTACCTCAAAAGAAAAAAACGGAACCCTTATAGGATCACCTTGTTGTCCGTCTGTCCGTCCGTCCGTCCGTCTGTCTGTCTGTCAAGACCCTTTATCTCCGGAACGCGTAAAGGTATCGAGTTGAAATTAAATCCATATACTTACTCAAGTTTACAGTCCCTTGAAGCCGTGAAAAAATCAAACTTTTAAGTTAACGAAAACAATTTTGTTTATTTTCATAGTTTAATTATATTAAACTATGAAATTTAGCAAGTAATATCGTCTCATACTAATAAGGTAAAAATCAGTCTTATACGTAAAAATCGGAAAACTATGCATTTTTAATTAAATCACAAAAAATCAGGGTCTTTATGAAAGGAACGGCGGTGACATTCAGACTTGTCTTGAGTCAAACCGACACCGAGTCGGACTTTCGGTCCCAATCAATAGTAAATATTATGATGGCTAGATACCATAACAAATGACACTTTAAAAGTTACCAACCATTTTCTATTCTAGTTTATTTTCTACTCCAGGTTCTATTCTACTCCGTTAAACCATATTGTATATGACATGTAATCGTATTCCACACAGCTGAGTCAATATATAACAATGCAATAACACGTCAAAACAATATTCTTTTACCAAATATTATAAAACCCCAGCAAAGATAAAATTTACTTATTTTCTACGGCTGCTGATTGGTACCTACCTATTTGTTTAAGGCATACATTTTTGTAAGTACCTAAATAAGCGGTCGTTTTAAAGATCTAACCTTTAAAAAAATAATTGTATCGAGAAATCTAACAATGTAGAAGGTAATTTTTTTTTATTTAGCTGATGGCCAACCTGATGGCAAGTGGTCACCGCTGCCGTTGGATATTTTGGTATAATAACGGGTTGGCTTAAAGTAATGAGAATTACAAAATCTGTTTTTATTTTTATTTTTTCACTTGTTAGGGTTATATAGCTTTTTATTACATAAAAACGAACTAAAACCAATATGATAATCAATCATTCCTATACAGCAAAAAGTCCCGCATCTTAAATTTTTCGTAGCTTTCTTCTTACCGTTTTCATCATACGTTGGACAACATCTATTTTTACATTTTTTAGTTAATTAGTTGTTTTTGTACCTTGCGCTTCAACTGAGTCTGTAATTTTGCTTCCCGCCCATCACTGTAAACTAGTCTACTGAGAATTACCAAATAATCCTCTATTGGACGAGCTATAGGGACGTTCGGATGGTTTGAATCCTTCGGTACGAAGTGAACGTCACGCTCTTTTAGTCAATTCTGGCTGCTCCCTGCATAGTGATACTTTCTCCGCAACTTCCTGCACTTCTTTGGAATATCTTCAAGCTGTTTGTTGGAATATTTGGGTATTTTTTGACACTTTAACTGTTCAACATTGTATTTCTCTAAAATATTCCTTATTCGCCCACGAAAAACATCATATTTTACAGCTAACTTATCTGGGACTGATCCACTTTGTTTTGTACAAACGTTGCCACCTACTTGCGGTCTCGATCATTAAGAATGGGAGGTCTTCCCGTTTTTGGTGAATCTTTAGTCCTAATACCAAGTTCCCACCGCTGGATCAAACATTAAATTGTAGAAGGAGGTACATTTTCAAATTTGTGATGAGAGACCACTTCAGATTTTTCACGCCGTCCAAGTAGGCGATAGACACGTTCACGTCATAACTTCCTCGCGGACATTTTTTATTAAACCAGTTAATCTTTTTTTGCCTTATTAACAAAATTTACATATTTTCTATTAATTATATCTGTCAAAATCCTTTTTGTATTTTTTTATTGCCCGCTATTGGTAATTGAATACATTCTCATTACTTTAAGCCAACCCGTTAGGTACATTTTTCCTCTCAAAAGTGAGAACACTGGCGGACGATTTAATTCATTACGGTACCCTAAAAAAAAAATAGAACTAAAAAAATATCTGCCGCTAGCGTTTCTTTCCGCTACTCAGAAATATCATTTCCTATCAAAATTCATCCCTTAAACCCGTAATATTCTTTTAATTACCGCCCTACACGGTCCGACTGTCAAACCGCATTAGTAAACTTTTTCATGTCACCATCGACCTTTTTTGTTGTTTTTTCTGGCCGCACGCGCCCGCGCCAGGACTGGCATTATGAAGCGCACCTTGGTCCCGCAGCGCCGTCATTAATTATCAATTACGGCTTAATTGATGAGCTGTGTGAATATTTGTCAATATGTAACCGTTTGGTATTGACTATGAGTAAAAACCAAAATAAATGTAGCAAATGTACATAAAGACGCTATTTAAATGACACTTAAATGATGTTTAACTAACAATTTCGTTACAAAAACGTATGTGTTTGACGTTAATCGACAGTTTCGTTTCGGTGACAAAACTCTTCTTTAACTGGACATTTATTTTGGTTTATTACCCCTATAGGAACTTTTTTAAAAGGTGTTATGAAAAAATAATGCTTATAGTATAGAGGTTTGGCTCAAAAGCAATTTTTATTTTTTTATTTTAACGTTTATTGTTTACTGAGAAAAAAATAAACAAATTTATGCTAGTGGCTGAAGAGTTTATACGCCACATGGTCTTTTCTACGTCACAACTAGGTCTAGCAAAACTCACCACCATTGTAATATTAAATATATTTAAAAAATGAGTTCCTTGCGGCGTTTCTTCTCAGCAGTGGTCTCCTCTTGCGAAGCGTTGGTAGATTTTGACGTGTAAAAGTGCCCGTGCGGCCTATACTTACTGAGTAAATGTCTTTATCTTTATCTTTTATCTCTATACAAACAAAATAACGTCATTCCTATCACTAATAGGTCAAAGTGCGCGCTGTGTACAATTGCACATAGCAAACAAATCAAAATACACAAGTTTGAAAAAGGAACAAGTAAATTGTTTCTACAATATCTCTGAGAATGGCGGTTAATTTCAAGCATAGAGCACTAATCTATACTAACAACATTACAAGCTCCGAGTTTTTTTTTCATGACTTAGTAAGCCTTAACTGAAGCTAAACCCTCTGGATTCTCCACTAAACGTCGATCTTACAAAAAGACGGGTTGGCTTCATCTGTCAACAGCACCTGTCAAATGGGCGCTCGAGCAATCTTAATTTAGGAGGCTTTTTAGGAACTCGCAACCAATGGGGTGGCTGCGTATTCTGAAAATGAAATTTATCAAAATCAAATTAATTTAAAATTTATTAAAATTAAGCTTGGTAGTTTCAGATGTAGAGCAATTTAATAATGTTTCTTAGTTACTTTTGAGTTGATCGATACTCTTAAGTATAATCTAATGTTTTAAAAAAATACTTATATCGCACCTTCGATACGACAAGAACATAATTACTCTTGTCATATTGTATATGTGCCCTTGTTTAACCGAAGGCGAAGGTACGATATATTTACCTAGTCGAGCGAGCATGACTATAAAATGTTGTCCGTTTTAATTAGAGTTCCGTAGTCAACAAAGAACAACCCCACTACAGCCAAACTACAAGTAATAAAAAACAGCTTCGGACGGAACCCTACACTGACCATGGTCCGACATACTCTTGCCCGGTTTTTAAAGACTTACGAGCAATGGCGCGACCAATTGACGCACCCTAATTTTTCTGTAGCCTATGATATAACATAATCCTATTATTTTTCAATTAGTTCATAAGTTTAAGAGTTAAAATTAAATATCTGATTTTAGATCACATACAGACATAGATAGTTACAGTTAACCTTTTCTTACTGTAAACCCTTTACCGGATCACCTTTGTTTTATCAAATTATGTTTGACAAATTATCACTTCCCAATATTTTTTTCCTAAAATTTCATTTGCCAAATAATTCTTTGCCAAATTAACTATTCACAAATAATAGTTACGCAAACCTAATGTTTGGCACACGAATGTTTAGTCATTGACTGGCTTACCAACTGGACATTTGACTAAATTTCATTTAGTCAAATGTTTTAGTTGGCATAACATATTTTACGCAAAACGTATGGTATAAAAATGGTGAATTTATTTTGGGGGTCGTTCTAACCAAACTTAACCTAGTTTACCGGTACAATTTGTAACCTGTAACCTACTTACCTGGCAGCAGTTACGTTCGCTATTATGGTCGCAGTTGTAACCTAACCTAACCTACTGTTCTTGTAGCAGTTCGTTTTTCTTGGGGGTCAAAATTCTAATCCTAACCTAACCTACTCGTACTTACCTGGCAGCAATTCGGTAATAAATTCTTACTGTTGTTCAAAATTATTATTTAAACTTTAAACTTTTTTCAGACAAATTCAAGCACATAAACTTACAAAAAACGCTAATGAGCATTGAAACAAACTTAAAGTTGTAAGTTACAAATACAGTTGTAATACACAAATAAATGTATTTGTGAAAATAGCAGTGCATTTTGTATTTATGGGATCGTGCCGTTTTACCAATATTATATTACTCGAACAAACTCCGATTTTTGTCTTTATATGTTTTGTCATATCAATTCATTTGCCTAAACGTTTATTATGTAATGTTTTTTGCCTTAATAAAGCATTTGCTAAAAGACCAAATGCCTAAATGTCTGTATCCGAAGTTAAACTCTGCTTAGTGAAAATTTGACGAAATGAAAATTAGCGTATTATAGTTATGCCAAAGATTGCATTGGCAAAAAAACAGTTGCGAAAATTTGTTTGGGTAATGAAAATTTACCAAAATAATTTTGGCAAAACGGCAGGATCCCCCCTTTACCCTTCTTTTGTCATCGCGCTATCAAATATAAAGTAGTCATTTCCAGAATAAGTCCCCAATATCAAATCATTTGGATTCCGTTTTGATTGCTTGAGCATGTGATTGGATTATTGTGTGATTTAAATCACTCGTATAATTAGACAACGGATTAGCTGGATAATTTACTGGTAATCTCCTGATTAATAAAAAGTATATTCAGAACACATGTCCCAGTAAAGGTGTAATATTGTGGGATAGGATAATTGTGTGAGGAATTTATTTATTCATTTCTAAATGAAACAAATGATTTGAATGTTTTTTAATTGTATAATTCGCTCATCCAATAGAATAATGACATAATTGCATTTTTAGCATGCATGTTATGTCATTATTCCACGCGATAGACCTGACCTTTAGAACACTTATGACGGTCAAATCTCAAAACCCGATTTTTTGCAATTATGTCATTATTCTATTGGATGAGCGATATTGTTGTTAATTTACGCAAACTAGAATGATATATGTATTGGTTTCATAACCGTATTATTTTGGCGTTTGTGAATGTGTGCGTTCATTGGTTCTCAAACGAATCATCTACATGAAAGCTCCCATAGACCAACAGTCGGACTGACAGGCCGACAGGCATGCTATCTATTACCTAGAATGAGAGAGGTATACCCCTCACGGTTTACCCCTAAATCGCCGAAGGTCGTTTTATTTAGCATTCACGTGCTAGAGTTTTTTTTTGTTGGTACCCACGGGTCTAACTTAACATAACCTATGTAACCCATGCATAGATAACCTAAAAACAATAAGGTTTTTGATGAACTTTCGGCGAAGTAAAACATTCTATGAAATAAGTGTTGAAGGTTAAAGGGGATCCCCTTTCTCACACTAAGAAATAGCTGCGTCCTTTTTCGACTGTCAGCCCTACTGTTGGACAGTCGAAGTCTTTAATCTTACATCTATTGCTAAGTAGTAAGTAGGTATAAGAAATAGGTTTTTTTCAATTCAATATAACATTCCATATTATAACAGCAGCAAGGATTTGCGATTTGCGTGTATAAAGTGGCGAAGCTTTATGATATAAATGAGAACCTTTCCAATTGACAACATTTCAAAAAGAGGCATTATTGTTTTTTCGCGTTTATAATAGCTGGTTAAAAATTAGACTACCCGTATTTCTTGGTTTTTCTTAATTTAACTTAAATTCGTCGTTAATAATTTATTAAAGAAATAGTCATTAAAAAGACCGTATATAAAACAAAGTTAGGAATACTGATATCGTGATCTTAGCCTGATATAAAATAAAAAAGTAATTTTAAACAGAAACAGAACTGACTGTCATGTCATGTCACTCACTTGTCAATCATTCGCTGCCGTTCGTTCACAAATTTGCTATTTTGCGTAATTTAATTAATTACATAATTTGTAGACGCCATTAAAATAAATAAACTATTTTGCGTAGAATCGAAAGCGTGTCGTTAGAATCAAGTACCTAATCCGTCAGACAGATAAAAAATGAACATGACATGACATGAACATGACAGTTTTTTACTGTTTTTCCTAAATATAAAAAAAACTACTGCATAAAAAAATCCAAAGATATTTTTACTGTAATCAGCGGTGTAAAATCTAGAAACGGTATTTTATTTTACTACCTTAGCACAAAATGAATTGTTGTCAATTGTATCATATGTCCAGAAACAAATGAATTTAAATCATACATAGTAATTGGCATACTGCAACCAAATTAAAAAGCTACGTTTGCCTTTCTAATAACACTCTTTACGAATAATCAAAGTCAGCGTTCGTATACTTTGTTTAATGTTCACAAATTTCTGAAATTAAACGTATCAAATGTCATTTACTTCCATTCGTTTTATTAACAAGTGAACATCCTGTCCAAATTAAATTACTTATAAAGGTTTTTTTAAGACAAAGGAGAGTTTTTATTACAATTCTGTTAGTTCATTTAATTTTGGTACAGTTAGCAGAAGCAGAGAGCGGAGTAGTGGGTATTTAATAACAAAACAAAAAGCCTAAATGAACGTTAAAAATAAAAAATGATGAAAAGAAACCTGAAGATGATTTTTAAATACCTGTTCAATGATACCCCCCTTGTAATAGTTCGTCGACTTTCATTTATTTCTTATTTAATATCGGGTCCTTATCTATGAAATTGGCGTTTTTTTTACGTGTTTTATTTCGTACGGAATTTATTTATTTCAATTTTAACTTCCAAAATATTTTTAAATTTCATTAATACACTATGCAACAAAGGTTTTAGATACAAATAATATGGTTCAATTTCTTACTTAATATTTAAATTTAAAGTGTGAACTTAACTCTTTTTAAGTGCTGCAAGTTCAAGTGTTTCAATTACGCAGAGTTTTATGAAGCGAACTATTTTTAAGTAACTAAGATATGTATAAGTAATATAGCTTAGAAGTGTCCAATATTCGTGACAGAATTTTGCTTGGTTTGCATTTGACGTTACTAAATAATCCGCAAAATTAAACGTATGAAAACCACCGTTTTCATAAAATTCTCCATATAAAACGCCAATTTCATAGGTAAGGACCTAATATATGCTACACACAATGCCAATAGGCTACTGTGAACTGGCTACTGTGGCTAGGCTACACACAATGCCTCGCAACCTTCTAACCCTTTAAATTAAGATGGAGATACGGCCGTTGTCACAAGCCGATCCGGGCTTAACTTTTGATTAAAAGACTCACTTAGATGAAGCTTAACTTGTTCTGAGTGTTTCCTGGCGAGCCGGCCGCTGGTGCGTCGCAGATACGTTGGCGGGCCAGCAGCCCTCCGCCATTGTGCGCCGCGTCGAACAATCAATCACGAGTTCCTCTGCTCCGTGATTACCATAAACTTTCCGTTTTAGCACGACCCAGCTCGCTTCTTCTAAGCTTTATCGATTCGACCATTTTTACGCTTTCCATCTGTTAAGAAGACCCTTTTACTTTAAAATTCTCAATTGCTAAGTAGCCACTTGCAAAAAGATACCTTTGGCTTGTATTTGTTATGCTGATTTGAAATTGATAAAAGATGAAAGTTTACTTTGAATAAATGATCTTTAATAAACCACTCTTTGACAAAAGAGTGTGAACGGACGTGTTACAGACCTTTTAACCACCTCGTACCTGAGCAACTTCTGCAACTGACTATACAAGCTTCCTGTGAATGAGATTTGTTCCAAAATTGTGGGTAATAAAGCACCAAAATGGCCGCGGGTACAGTCGCGTCCGGTTCGAGGTTATTATGTCACTTAAGTATGTTGCCACGCGCCAGCGGCGAGCGTCTTCTGCAGTTGCGCTTCATTATTGTACAGAGAGGGATAGTGTTAAGGGTATTTCTTAGAACGGTCCCCGAGCTGATACAGATGATCTCGACGCCGCAAAAACTGAATCATTTTTTTTTCTCAAACATGCAATGAAATTTTGGCGTTATTTTAGTAAATTTTCAACTCGGGAGAAGTATAAAGGAATTTCATACAAAATTGAAGGTCTAGGCCGGGAAGTAATTTTTTTAAATTTTTATGTTGACATGGCGGCTGTTTTCATGAACAGCCTAACAGCATTTTTTTTTTTTTCTGTAGCTTTATTGTTATCGGACCAAAAATATCCGCGCTAATGCGTATGCTATTACACACATTTTTTTTTATTTCATTGCGTATGTGTGAGAAAAGCACTATACATACCTCGCCATGAAAAGGGGTTGCCGGCCTCTGTAGTAATGTACTATTAATTTCATTCTGGCCGTCGACGTCTCACTTTACGGAGGGGCTGTTGACACGACGTAGCTGCAATGTAAAACGCTTAACAATTTTAAGCGCGGTCGAAAAAAAAAAGAGTTACGTTATACGGTAATTTATAATAACAATCTCTTCGTATACTTGCTATCGTGTTATCTGTCATTTTGTCTGTAATTAAGAGGCGAAAAACTGCATATCTCGGTCACGTGCTTAGGCATGATAGATATGACCTGTTGAAACTTATAATGATGGGCAAGGTTGCCGGTAAACGGCGAGTTGGTCGGAGGAAGAAGTCGTGGCTCCGCGACATCCGAGAGTGGACTGGAATAGCGAGCACATCGGAACTGTTTCGACTCGCTAAGGACAGACAACAATTCCAGAAGTTAGTAGCCAACCTTCACTAGTTGGAGAGGCACTTGAAGTAGAAGGAGCAAGTTTATGAGATGCTTAGCACAAATTCCCACCAAACATTTAATGAATAAATGGTATCATCTCGCATAGTAGCCGTCACCCATGTCACTCGACCACCCCCACTCATTGTGCAAGTCAAGTGACAGGGGCGTGAGAGAGCTCCGGATTTTCCGCCCGAAAGCTCTCGGCACGCGCTGCAAGCAAGCTTGCGCTACGGGTGAATTCAACTGTGATTTTTAGAGCTTTTTATCTGTTATAGTTTTATCTGTGTGTTTATCGGATGTGATTGTATTTTGTATACGGAGTATAATTTGTAGTAGGTTTCGATTAGAGATGACATTTTGAGGTTAGGAGTCAAATTTTTAGTTGATGAAATAAAATAAATGAATAAATATATTGTGGGCTTTCACTATGGGTAAGGTACGATAAACATAATAATATGGAAAATACGAAGAAAACATCCAAGACTCGGGAACAAAATACTCAAACTCGACACAAAAATATTTACCCGCAGGTACAGTCACGTTTATAAATATGTACCTATTAACAAGGTTTCAGAAATATACAGCTGAAATCTAATACGTAGTACAAAATGATCACCTCTGTTAAAAAAACCCAGCTGCATTTCATACATTTTGGTCGAGTACGAATTGAACTTTTCTATGAAACAGCTGATTTTTTTGTCCTGATTTCAGAGTTGGTGATCATAGTGATAATTTTTCATATTCGTGGGTAGAACACAGAGGTGATCATTTGTTCTACGGCTTAGATTTCACCCTGTGTATGCAACCAACCCTTGCAGCAGAGTCGTGTTTACATATTTTTGAAAGTTTTACTGTGACTATATTATTAGACGTGACTGTACCAGTAATCGAATTCGGGACCGCTATTTACTAAATAGGCTATCTTTATAAATGTATCTTAGGTAAAAATACGTTTATTTTTTCTGAAAACGTACTAGGTTCCAACCATGTTCCAACTTGGCTGACAACTTCATCAAATGTTTCGAAGGTTATAAAAAAACTTACCCTAGTCGTCCAATGTCATGGTCGTAATTCATACCCATTGCAGTTATAAATATTATATGTTAACTTTCTATAATACATTTTTTTTTTCTTCTAATTAGTCTCTTTTGTTTTAATATAACAATCTTTTGTTTCAATATTTGTAACATTTCTTTATAACTCGTAGTTATCCTTTAAAAAACATTATCAAGTGCCACCCAAAGAAGACAGAGCTCCTTAAATTGGCGCCTGAAATTAATAAAATAAAGTACATGCTTTAGTACTTCGTAAGTACTCAAATCATGCGCACGCGTCCTTTGGGTAACTGCTCCCCGAGCCAAAGGATCGCATGTATTCTACTGTTTTACGAAATTTGCAGCCTTATTTTTACCTCCATATTGTAGAATATCCTTTAACTGGCGGATTAAATATAGGTCGTATTGGTTTAAGATGGTAGAATGATGGGCAGGTGGTACTTCAATTGATGAACTGATTCCGATGATGTCTGCAGCCCGAGGGTTCTGCAATGACTTCATTTTGTGTTTCAGCTTGAATTAATTTGATGAAAATTGATACTTCAGTAAACTCAGTTGAATATAATGAACAGTGCCACAGGCGAGTGGGAATTGTTAGCGATTGTAAAGATATAAAAGCGAGGTCAAGTATAAGCTTAAGTAGTACATTTAAGGACCCGTCTATAGTGCCAAAAGTCGCCGTCAATAGAACTTGTGAACGATGTCAACAAATTAGTACTGATTGACACATAACCTCAAATATTCACCAAGGGAGTTTTATTAAAAATAACGTGTCATCAATTATTATTTCATCTTCTTAAACTTAATATTAAAATAATGATCGAGTGTATAAATAATTGCAAAGACCTCACTTCATTTTTAAAAGTACGCGATTATCAAGTAGGTAATCTAATCATGGTGAATTGGTTTGTTTAGTTCTGTTTACATCTTTTGCAAGTTAGAAAACAGAAACGTTAGCTGCGTTGGCAATTTGGATAGGTCGTATTGTCAACGTTGTGGTAGCTCTTATTTAATAAAAGGTAAAAGATGTTTATTCAGGAAGTAGGCCCGGGCACTTTTACACGTCAAAAATCTACCAGCGCTTCGCAACCGTAAGAGACCACCGCTGAGAAGAAACTCTGCAAGAAACTCAACTGTCAGTTGTGGGGTCTGAGGGGTAGGCAGAGACCACTTCTTTCCACTTTCTAAGTACGATCTTGACAAATTTATTTCGCTTCTTCAACATTCATACATCGAGTCATGCACGCACGTCGGTTTCGGGTACTTAAGATTCGGCCCTTTTCCAGTATTTCTCCGATTTGATTCGAAGTCAAAGACAACATCGTTTTTATCGCCTAGAATAGAGGCCCAGGTCTGTTGTTTTAAAAGGTATTATTATAATATTACGAGTATTATAATAACTCTAAAACTAAGTAGTGTGGAAAACAAAAAGCGATCGAATTGTCCTCATCCATCTCGTGTTCGTTTATAACACATTCAAGACCCTGGTTTGAAGAAAAATGAAACGTATTCTCTAGGTGGTAGAGACGTTGACGGGAGTCGCTTTTACTCAGCTGTACAATACGGCCTTCGATAAATCTGTCCCAATCTCATAAATTACTGAACCATATTTATAGCGTGGCGTCTAAACAAAAACGCTACCGGCCGGCCGCGAACCGGTCACTTTTCGAATATTTATGAGTAAAATTCGGCGTCTTCTGCCGTAGTCTCGGCGACGGCTGTTTAAAACCTCACCTCATAGTATTACAGTGTTAATAATAATGTAGAGAAGATAGCGATATAGCGATATCGATAGATAGATGGATGCGAGTAGCACAACCGACCGCCCCGTGGAGATCGAAGATGGCGTTTTTTGGATAACATGATATCTAAGATGATAACAAGGGAGGTACTACAGTTCTTTAAATCAAATCAAATCAAATCAAATCGTTTATTGCGATCATGTTGTATACAAAAGGTCTTAAGTATATGTTATGTTCAACATGAACCCTGCTAGGGCACAGCAATCTTAAAAATAGTCTAATAATCTTATAATATCTTACATTCTTATATTATCCTCACAATTATAAATGGGACAGTATGTTTGTTCGTTTCCGACCCGATTGACATAATATTTTGTACAGTCTGATAGTAGACAGTCCAGGGATAGACGTAGGGGTAGTACTAGGGTACTTTTTATCCAGAAAATTAGATAGTTTCGAGAAAATATTTACGCGGCAAAAGCTATTCGTCAAAAAAAATTAAGAGCTCAAGGTAAGATGTGACAGCCAAAACTGTCTACGGGTAGTTTTGTCTCGACAGACCAAATCTTTATGGAAGCTAAATTCGCTACATTAGCCTATATAGACGAGGCAGCTATTTAAAAGTTTAAATTGCGTGAGCATGAACGCCAAGCTTTGCAGCTCGCCCGACTTAAAATTGTCCGGGTGCAACAACATTACGACGTAAGCTTTGGAGCATTCGGCTCTCGCACTACCCGTGCCTATAGGCCACAGGCGCTTCTCTTGTAATTTATATTTAATGCAACAAAATGTGAGTTAATCGGAGCCGTTATTACGCAGTTTGTCGCGTTTTGGAGCCATTCTGTTTACTTTCGTGATAAATTTGTATTCATAATTTATTAGCCGATTACTTCCGAGTAATCGATGGGGGACATTATTCATGACACAACCAGGCCCGTACGTGGATTGAACAGCAATATGGCAGATAAGATCAGTGTAGGTATTCTGTAAGAATCGTCGCTCACTTCGATCCTGGCTTCGACTGACGATCCTAAGTTGGCCTCCGAGCTCTTTGGCATTGCACCGCGTTAGGTACTTACGACCTTGGTTGACCTGCGACCTACGAATAAGGTCAGGACATGCGCTCGTGTACATTATATACACATAGAGGGGTCAAGTTACGCTCGTCAGTTCCTTTGTGCTAATGAGCTTGGCGCAAGTTGTTGTAGTGAATAACATGACAGTCCTTGAACAGGATGTTAATTTGTAATAAAATCCAATCAGGAGATAAATTACTGACATTTATTAGTGGTTACTACTAAACGATTCGTCTCAACCACTAGAGTGTCATAGGCTATATTCAAATTATTTAAATATGAAATTGGCGAAATATAAAATATATACAAGATAAGTAACATTACCGACATAGCCCGAAGAATAGCTAAACTGAAGTGGCAGTGGGCGGGGCACATCGCTCGCAGGACTGATGGCCGATGGGGCCAGAAGGTTCTTGAGTGGCGTCCGCGGACCGGGAGACGAGCTGTAGGTAGGCCTCCAACAAGATGGAGCGACGACCTTGTAAGGATCGCGGGAACGCAGTGGATGCGAAAAGCACACGACCGGTCTGAGTGCAATGGAAAGCCTTGGGGGAGGCCTATGTCCAGCAGTGGGCGTCTTTCGGCTGACATGATGATGATGAAGTAACATTACTTTGACGACATTATTATCTAAACAGCAGTTGCGTTTTATTAAAGCTTGCTTTTCGTTAGACTGGTTTAAAAAAATGCTATTGCTTGTTTAATACACAAATTACAATCGAAAGTATGAAGGCTATAGAATATGCAAACGTTAGGTTGACTATTTTTTCCCATCATAACATAAGTATTGGGTAGGTAGGTAAGTCGGTACTAATGAACTAAAGCTAACGTTTGCATATTCTATGGGCTTCATACTTTCGATTAGTATGTACTCGTAATTGGTATATTAAACAAGCAATAGCAATTTTAATAAAGTTCGTTTTTTGTTTTTATTTTATAAGTATAAGAACTTGTATAAATTTTTGTATAAGTACTGGACTGAAATTTTTCAGTCAACCTATTCACCATATATTACTTACCAATTTCATATAAAATGTATAGACACCATAACACACGATATAAGTGGGAACCCGCTCTTACGGTACGTGGATACCGTTCGTAGCTACCGATTCTATAAGCAATGTGCAAAACACAATAAATAATTTTACAGTCGAAGGGAAATAACGTGACATGACTAATCTAGTCACATAAGAAACTTTTTCAGCCATCACGATTTGAAAGTTGTAAAGTGAAAAAAAAAAGTTATAGGTATGATACCTACCTACTTATTAAGATTTATATCTGTAACTGATGAGAGTTCATTGCAAACTCTTAAATTTAAGGTTAAAATCTAGATTTTTTTTATAAACTAGGCATTTACCCTTACCCTTTAAAAACTCGTATTAAATTGCAGAATTGAAAATTTATGCAATTTTCATAACTATAGTGAACTTTGCGCCGCCTACGCCGATTATTTTATATCTTTGTGCGGTTTTTCTATAATTACGAATAGTCTATGTAAAATTGTGGTAATGTATTGTAATTTAAATACGTAACCAAAGATGGATAAATGTTACACCTGTTATCCTAAAAAAGTCATTTATTTTAAAACATTATCTCAGCTTTTTTGCTTGTCTTAAATTTATTGCAAATTACGTAAAAACACACACGCGCGA
Organism: Acleris emargana; assembly: GCA_927399475.2. Classification (NCBI taxonomy): domain Eukaryota; kingdom Metazoa; phylum Arthropoda; class Insecta; order Lepidoptera; family Tortricidae; genus Acleris; species Acleris emargana. Next base: position 8,141,254 of record OV656858.1, read on the forward strand.
CATAATCAAATTCATATTTTAAGCCCCTAAAAACAAAATTATATCCTTAATAATTGTGCAACAAATGTTTACGTCGCTAAAGAATTCTAAAGAAGCAATTGCCCGTGTCTAGAACACAGCGCGATAACTCTAAAGACAACACAAATTAATTCCATCTCTATGTTTAAGCGTACAAGGTTGTTAGTACTACGTTATTGTTTTTTAGTCAAGTTGTTTTAGTGTGCAGCGTGTGCGCAATTTTAGCGTCCGCGGGCGCCCGCGGCGCCGCCGGCGCACGCGACTGGCGCGCGCCGTTTAAGCGCATGCGATTGGGCTGGCGTCTGCAGGAGCTAACAGCCGTGCCACTCTTGACCATTATTTCATTGACGAACTAACCGACAAGCCTTTAAGACCGAATGGCTGATTTACATTGGTCCAGCAAAGCATGCCATGTAGAAGTACAGTCAGGGACATTTGCGGTCGTCCACTTATGAAAATTTGGCGTGTTCGTTGCAGCTAGCTAATACTACAGCGCTCAGGTCGTTACGCATTTAACGCGCAAACGAATATCACCCTTGAGGTGGTCGACCGGGAGTGCCCCTGACTGTAGGTACCTACATTGACGAGTTGGTTTTGACATTTGAGGCGAAAGCTAATCTTACCACGCAATGCTCTTCTACTGGCATGCTTTTACTCGACCAATATTAATCAGCCACAAATGTTTTTCTTACTTCAATCACTCCGCCAACAAAGCTAGCGGACCAGAGGCTCTAGACAACATGCTTTAGGCGTTCGTTATCGTTATCCAAAATGTATAGATTGACGTAAGCTGTCAGAAGGTCGCGTCAAGCGCCTACATCAATGCCAAACATTTTGTCAGTTTTCGAAAATAGTTTACGTCAGCGTTAAGCAAGTTGTCTGGTCTAGCCTTGATTCCCGGTAAGAGCAACAACTAAATGAATCGTTTTTATTTTCATTTTCCGAAAGTATTCTTGTTGTTGTCTAGTAGGTACCCATCCGTAAGTGGAACAATCCTAAGGGCCCGCTGTTTGATCAGTAGTTAAACATACTAATATGTAAAAATCGTAACCATTTGTGAAATCTGAACCAAATGTGTCACATTTTACATTCGATTTTTGAATTTTACTCGTATCCATTAGTTCAGTTAACTACAGATCGAACAACTTGCCCTTATTGAGCTTATTTTAATGTTATTTATCGTATGAAATAGGCTTATTTACAAGGTATAACAGTTTTAACTTTAACTAAACCTATGTTTAACGTTTGTGATTTTTTTGATATCGATTAAGTAAATCTCCTGCGCATTCCGTGACTGCGCCGAGTGCTTGCGCCGCCGGTGCTCTATTATTGATCATCAGGGAGCCGATCGATCGCCTCTATCGTGTTCACACTTAGATCCAGTAGGTTGCGTAGAATTATTGTTATTTGCGGACTGTCTATCGATATTTTATTGGTGTACATATTTATCGGAAGTAATAACGCGTTTTTAGAGTTGTTGGTAATTCTGTAGCTCTGCCTACCCCTCTCTGGGAATGAAGGCGTGAGTTTATGTATGTATGTATGTAATAACGCATTTTTTAAGAAGCTTTATTTTTCAGGATTATTATAATTCAAACTTGAACTAATCTAGTCTACACGTTATACTTAAGAAATTTTGAGAATATAAAAATTATTACTATCAATAATTATGTCAATAATGACATTATGACAGAACGACGGGCTACCAGTTTATTAATATATTATATATTATTATATTATACATTACTATATTATATTTATATAAAAAATACGCAACGTTCGTCCGTTAAAAAAGCCTACAAAAACAAACAAAAATAACCGTCATTTTACGTTACAAAAACGTAACGTTTACCCTACAACGTTCCGGATCGTTGGCCGATGCCCGTGCGCACTAAAACCAACAAATTGCTCGCCTTTCCGAGCGAAAACGTCACGGGAGAAATTTGGACCAATTTCGTTTGGTTTCGCTTTATTTTCTTTTTTTTTCGCTGCTGTCGGACGCTGTGACCAACTGGCTATGTCTCTGGCCAACTGGTATAGGCTGCTTCTTCTTATTCGTTCACATTTAACTTTGTTGCCTATAAGGATGTTAATAATGTTAATGAGATGTTATGGGCTGATAGTACATAGCGAGTCGCAGGCAACAGCTATAGGTACAGTCGAGTTCATAAATATGTGTACACTTTAGTACCGCGTCACTTTGCGCTGTGACATATGGCAGTTTAAACATGACATTAACTAAATTGGCTACTAACATACATTAAATCACGCCTGTTTCACAGAGGGGTAGGCAGAGAATACTTCTTTCCACTTGCTACGATCTAGACAAATTCCTTTCGCTTCTTCCACATTCATACATCGAGGCATGATTCGGCACTTTTCCAGTATTTCTCCGATTTGATTCGAAAAAGTACGCCTAGGGCGGCCCCTTCCGACCCTTCCACTCACTTTCGATCTGTATATCTCTTTCGTCAATCTTCTATTATATTTTGGGTACTAAAGTGGGAATGAAGGCGTGAAGGTATGTATGTATGTATGTAAGTGTACACATAGTACGCGCATAAACTCGACTGCTCCTAATAAAAATAGGTAAATAAAAATATGCGTTAAATATTCAGTTATTCAGTGTCCTACAGACTCCAAGATTGTGGTCTCCTCATTAATTGGTTCAGTCGAAAGGTGTTAGGTGCGTGCGCGCAAGATCGCCGGAAACCACGCCAATTGGCGCCGGATCCGCTCCCGATAGGACGCGTGTTGATTTTGGGGATCATTTATAATAAACAAAACATAATTATGTATGGTCTAGCGGTTCGTGTGGCTTCACGGAACATAAATGTATTTTATCTATATGTATATGGCTTTTATAATAATAGTGTTAAATAACAAAAGCTGTATTTTTTCCTCCATCTGTATTTCTCTACCTATGTTTTACAAATAAATAATTCTGATTCTGATTCTGAAAGATTTTACAAAATATTTGTGAAGTCGAAAAATAATTTAAAATATTGTCACTATTTAGACTTCGAAAGATATTATATTTTAAAGTAAACCACATATTATTATACCTATCAATAACCAAATGGAATACTTTAAGAATTAACTTCAGTTTTTATTGAAAATTATTTAAAATTACACCATTTCGAGAAACCAATTTCATTTACATTGTAGTAACTCCTTCCTTTTTTTTGGTACAATTTATTCATGGTGGGGACACGTTGATGTCTTTTACTTTTATTAAAACAACCTTAAAGACAATATCGAAATAAAAACATTTATGAAAATCTTATAGGTTACTTATTCCTTCAAATAGTTATTGGTAAATCTAGTTTTTTTTTTCTTCTAATAATGGACGATCACTAAAACCGTGAATTATCTACAGGTTGCGCTTAAGGCTGTATTGGTATCCATCCAGTCACGCGCCGACTAATTGCCCCTGCAGATCGGGACACAATTGGAACCGGTACGGGCATCTCGAGACCGCGTATATAATTATAATTGGCAAAAAACTATATTAATTCGCACATAATGATCTAATTAAAGCTATCTCATTACCAGAGTGAGTAGTTAGTGTAGTGAGTAGTAAGTGCACTAAGGAGTGTGTTGGCGTGTCAGTCTGTTTTTCAATGTTGGTAGGTCTGTATTATTTATGTTTATCGACACATTTTTCCTTTTAATACCTTAAGCAGGTTTTCAATTATTACTTCAAGTTAATTACTTAAAATCAGGCTTCCGTAAAAATTATGGATTTAGGTAATGATAATGAGTAAATACTTACTTAGCCAATTTTTTTTTACCTTCTAACCAAGTCATGATATGAGCGCTCTTTGACTGATGCCCGGTTCCTATTTTCAAGAAACGAATCGTTTCCCTTACGGGCAGTAGCGTTATGACATTTGCTACATACAAAATGTGTCAAATTTTAACGAGACGTCGCAACTCAACCAACGGTTTTGAATATAGGAACGCACCATAAGTCCATCGCTGGCAAGTCTATACGTATTTAGTATTTTTCGATGTCACAAAGGGAGTGTTATAAAATTAAGTTTGGGTTTAGTACTTACGTTTGGACTCCACTATTTTGCCCTTTCGCTTTTGTTACTAGGCTTCAGGACAGTATGTCAAATATTGTTCTATTGGTTACGGAAGTGGTTGGATGGAAAGTTGAGGTAGGTTTAAGTTATGTTAGTAGTTCACCAGGCCCGAAGGGCCAACCCATTCAGAAAAGGAGCTCCGCTTGGTCGACTACGTTAAATTTTAATTGGACATATAAATCAATGGTCGTAGTGCAAAATAATTCCGCGTAGCAAACTTTCCATTCGCATTTTTCCCCATTTCAATTAGTAACCAATCGTATTTTTTCTCATTTTTTTTCCATTCATTTTTTATTTGACAGTTTTTCCCTACGCGGCTTTTGGAACTGATTATTCTGTGCCAGTTTACAACTGTGTCCTTTTGGGATTGTGTCTCTTTGAGTGTGTCCCGTTGCAAATGGGTCAGGGTCTCCTTGAACTAAATCATGAGTAGGTATATACTTATATAGGGGAAAGACAGCCATCTTATCATCAGGTGGCCAGGGCGCTCGTTTCCCAAAAACAACTGTTAAACTGATACGTATAGCAAATTAATCTTTTGTCTTAGTTATCTAGAAACTATATTCAAACCAAACTTTATATACAAAAAAATTGCTCGTCAAAAAACCTAGACAATTTTGAGAAAGTGAACATAAATCCACTTGAATGGTTAAAAACATTAATAACGCCATATCTATTATGCCATTCTTGGCAAATCACTGAATCGTTTTCAACTATTTTTTCAAGCGCAACCGCGGCAAATGCCTATACAACCCATATCTCCTACAAAGGCACGTCCAACAATGTACGTAAAGGAATGCCCGTACATTTTAGATCCCGCAAATACCGCCTCGTAGATCCAGCTATTAATTATGCCCTAAAAGGCAATGTTAAATGAATTTACCGCTTATTAAAACACTTCAAATTTCACAACTAAAACCAACAGTTTGGAAGCATTTACACTTTACGACTGGTTTTGAGTGTTTTGACGGGGCTCACAACAATGAGATAAGTTAAAATATCAGTGAAAAGTCGATCTATTATTTGAGAATTGATCAAAAAAATCCATCTAATGGAACGAAGTAGTTTTTTCCAAAAAATTGCGCACGACATTTTCTTTCTTCAAAATCGAGGCCTTGGTTCCTAACCAAAGGTAACTCTAGATAATTGATATAGTTTCCGAATTCCGCGTACCAACTTTATAATGTAGCACTCTGTCGCTTTCACGCCTTTGACAAATACTTAAGTACATGCGGCAGTTCAAACACGATGTTTATACGACAAAGTACTAGATTTGCAATAAAGCTCATTGATGGTAAGCGGGATCTAAGACGCATTTTCAATAACAAGACTGCAATCCTAGGACTACTAATACGATGCCAACCCAGAGGGCTAAGACAGTATCTATGGATGGGTGGCCTGTAGAACACAACATGATGGTATAGAAGAACGATTTAAGTTTATTTGTAATGCTGACTGTTATTATAGTTTTAGATGAATAATAATGACAAACCCATCCTTTTTTAAGCCACCATATTTAAAAAGTCGTATTTGTGCACTGTATAATCATCTTCCTACATTTTTCCCTCCGGTTTCCGAGGTATATTTCACGCGTGTCGCCGGGTGTAAGGAGAACCATATAAATCTCTCGAGCACACTTGACACCACGTTCCTTTCTCAATCGTACATCGCGGTGTTTTTACCGACTCGCTCCACAATCGGTATTCTGTTGAAGCAAAAACACCGAATCAAAATTCTCCAACGACCGCATCTTTTATTTATGTGCTCCGTTTCGACTAACAGGCGTAATTTTTTCCGGTAAACAATCAGTTTTGCTCGAAAAATGCGGGACGGGAAGAAGACATAAAAAGGTCAGCGGCATGGACGGAATACGTTCGGTTTTTACGACTCATGCGACGCGACTCATAAATATCGAGGTATGATTGGCGAGCGCGTCACAGTGCGGTGGAATGACCGAGCGTTCCATTTTTGAAAGGTTTTGGTTTTTTTATGGGAATATATGGCGGCATTATTGTTTTGTGCCATGTGCCACTGGCTGTAAAGAAAGCTGCGATATTTATTTTTAGATTAGTCAGAATTTAGGCTAGGACATTTTAGGTAACAGTCATGAATTAACTCCACTAGCCCGTCGCATCTCCTCCGTACCTTCAGGACTAGTGCAGTGACCGAAGTGGAAGAAGACATTAAGGTAGGTAAATACACCGTGGGCCCGAATAACCCGAGGGATTTTAACCATCGATTTTAGAGCCCAATTGGAGTATATAAAGTAGTATAACATGTAGTCCAATAACGCACGATTCCCGAGATTTTTATTATTTAAAAATCAATTCCATAGTTAATTTAATTTGAACTCTGTCACCTTAACCTAAAGCATTATTTATTAAGAAATCGATTAATTAATTTATGTTGTATGTTGATGATAGTGCTACTTACAACATGAATCTTTCTTAGTAAATAATGCTTTAAGCTAAGGTGACAAGAGTTCAAATTAAATTAACTATGGAATTGATTTTTAAATAATAAAAATCTCGGGAATCGTGCGTTATTGGACTACATGTTATACTACTTTATATACTCCAATTGGGCTCTAAAATCGATGGTTAAAATCCCTCGGGTTATTCGGGCCCACGGTGTATACTTACATTATACGGGTCTTACATTTACATTATATTTTGTTCCATTTGGCATGAGCCTCTCGGCTCCTGGGATCCTTGTGTAAGTGAAACCTTTGAATGATAATTTAGACGGGGCTTAGAGATATCACGGGAGATCGAAGAGCTGGCAGTTTCCTTGCTGATCGAATGAGTCAGTAGTAAAGGTACTATGCCGCAAGAGCTATAGTTATTTTATTAGATTTAGTATAGATTTATGTGGTATTTTAAGTTTTAATTTGCAAGGAAATAGCATCTCTCTCTCTTCCTTCATCGGCTATCAAGCTGACCGGATGGTGTTTCCTAATAAATTGAAATAAATAGTGAACTGTTGAAAAAGACGTATTTTATTAAGTACAGCCACGCTGTAAATAGTCTTCCAACTGTTTTCCAAAAAATAAAAGTTTCTACTTAAACACTTAACAATTTAATAAAATAACATCTATGTATGTCATCGTAAGCTCCTAATTGCACGAAATTGTTTGTTTACCCGTGTGGTTGCCGGGTTAGAATAGTGCCACTCCATGTCTTCCCGTGGATGTCGTAAGAGGCGACTAAGGGAATATAGGCTTGTAGTACTGTTAGGCGATGGGCTTGCTACCTGTCACTAACACGCTAGTAAACATCTTAGCCTGATTATGCAAAATGTGGTTACAGCATTATCAGCAAGTTTTTAGGGTTGTTGGTAATTCTGTAGCTCCGCCGACCCCACTCTGGGAATGAAGGCGTGAGTTTATATATGTATGTATGTATGTATGTGTTTGTTTCAAATAATATAATAATTGAATCACTGTCGCAGGTAGCCAATAATTAGTTTACTTTTTGTCATTTCCTGGGGGAGGCTTCCGGTAACCTGCGGGGAGGGAAGATGGCCGGTTGAAAAATGCCCGGCTTTTACTTTTCTTAATTTTTATTTTCCGTTCTATTTACTTATTATACTCTCTCACTGATACTGGCGAAATCACTTGGTGGACCGCCATTAATTTAAAGAAGAAGAAGAGGATGTCATTTCATGGATGATTTAATTCATCGAAGACCCGGGGTCTTGGGATTTAATTGATAACGTCACCTTGACAAAGTTCCACAGTGACTAAAACTCATCTCATTGACTACAAATAAATGACAATCGTGAACATACAACCTCATACAACGTGAAGTGTGTGGGTCAATTCATTCCCTGATCATGTTATGTCGGGTTCGCCGCCGAACCCACCCAATGCCACCCCATCACCTTTGACTTATTTCCTGGGGGTGACATTATTTCGAGGGTAAACACGCAGAGCGGTTAATGAAGCAATGCATAATTTTGCAATGAACTTGCATTTGAATAAATGTTGTTAGTAATTCACCCCGTAACCCCGCAATGTTCCGAGAAATAGAACTAACCTTCGCTGGCACACATACACGTAATAACAGAGCGAAGTACTTGAGTTTTAATGTGACCAGTGCAAACAACTCTGGTTATTCACTGGGAATTCTGGAATACACCTTTTTTACGGTTCCGTGCCCAAAGGGTAGCCAACGGGACCCCAAGAACCGTAAAAGATAGTGGGTGGTTCTTTTTTCAAAATATTTGTTATTACTGCAGATTTAATAAATGGGGTCCCCATACTAGAAATGTCTAAAGGGTCGGAATAATTCAAGAAAATTAATAAAATCAGGGGAAATAATTCAATTCTCAATTCTTTATTGCTTCCATAAGTTATACGTAATATACAGGTGTTAGATAGCTTATAACAACTTATAAGGTATGAGATCTTTGGGTGAGTCAACTTTTAAAGTACTCCTTTTCTTTTGCGGTATCAAAACTTTCCTGGTGACTTATCATTAATAATAATGTATGAATATCAATATCAGACCACCAAATTTACAGACCGTACACGTTAAACACCTCAAATATTATTTAATCTTCGAAAAAACCTGGTAACTCAGGGGAAAATGCACATTTTCCATACAAAACCTAGGGACAACATCGTCCGCTGCGTTACCAACTATATTATTATTTCAAACTGTACTATTTTTAAATCAAATCATTTCAAATGCTAGCCTAATTGTCTCATTTAATAAGCGTGTAAGCTACGTCGTTGGCAAATATATAGTTTTTCTAAAAACATATAATTTGTGAAACATGTCGAATAATGGGGAGTTCCTTAGAAGTTGATTCACCCCTTTATGGACCCAGGTAGGGCACAGCAACTTGCAAACTAGGAAGGAGTTTATTTATCACAAATACAACAATATTTTAAATATCAACGCTTATACAAATTAATACATTAAATAAATGTGTTTAAAAAGCTATCTTATCTACTAAATATTCTACAGAATTATATTATATTGGTTTGGTTTTTTCTATTATATTGGTTTTACAGTCAGTAGTTTCAATTGTTTAGTAAATAAATGATCAGCTGTTATTGTTGTTAAAGACTTGAGTAATTTATTGTATACTTTGATTGCCATGACAAAAGGACTTGAGGAGTGAATGTGTAAGTTGGAGGATGGTATTGTGAGTTGGTGTCGGTTCCTTAGTGTAAAGGCTTTAGGTTGATCAGCTCTGGTGGTAAAAAAGCTTTTATGTGTACGGTAGAGTCAGTATTTTATGTTCTTGGAATTGTGGCCTCCAACTGTCTATTTTTTTTATTAATTAGTATTCTCCGTGTGGTTGCCGGCTTAGAATTGTGCCACTCCATGTCTTCCCGTGGAAGTCGTAAGAGGCGACTAAGGGAATAAAGGCTTGTAGTACTGTTAGGCGATGCTTGCAGGCTTGCAACCTGTCACTAATATGCTGGTAAACATCTTAGCCTTATTGTGCAAATTGTGGTTACAGACTTATCAACAAGTTTTTGGAGTTGTTGGTAATTCTGTAGCTCTGCCTACCCCACTCTGGGAATGAAGGCGTGAAGGTATGTATGTATGTAATTAGTATTCTAACGAGTTTTTCTGAAGTGTAATTGTAATTCGTGTCCTTGCGGGGTATCCAGATGAACATATATTTTTAAATCGTCTACATATTTCCTTGTTACGAGTAACACCCTGCAGCTCCTAAAGTATTGGTCTTCAGTAAAACTGAATAAGTATAGAAAATTTTGTAGAAAATAGTATGTAAAAAGTTTTGCCAGCAGTATTCATAATTATAATCGTATACAGATATTCGAGATATGAGCAATGTAAGTATCTAAAAAAAGGTGCTTTCAACCCCCCCTTACACCCTCAGCACACCCCCCACCCTTGAGAACTTTTAGTATGTTCATCTGTATACCGCAAGGTATAACTGTACCAATTTACAAAACTACACGAATAACGAACGATATAGGTAGTATAGGTTCACTAACATTTGGGACAGTTCCACGACGGAAAATACCATCCCTAAAATACCCTGCAAATTTCGATTACTTTCTTCCAACTGGATTTACAATGTGTATTAAGTATATCTGTTATCTAATTAAAAGGCTTCCGCAGCCAAATTCAGCATTATCAGATTACCACTGTGAAAATGACATCAAACTGGTCTCGGCGCAAAAACACCGTGGAATATTGTCGATGCGCTAATGATGTGCGTTTCTGCGCTTTAATTGCCCTCAAACAGACAAACCGACTTACCAAAACACCCTTCAACACCTTTAAAATAACTATATAAAGTCTACTTTACAGTGTCGCAGAGTTGAACTACCTTGGTAAATTCAGGTTTCGCCGCGTCTGAGGCATGAAAGATGTATGAAGTTTCATCTCAAAAGCTTGTAAAAAGTATCGAGAGGATTTTGATTGGTGTACGGATTGGAAGGGCATCATATTGCCGGTAAAAGGTAAGACTTGCGAAGTGGGAAATGTTTTATGGCGAGCGAAATGTGGATCGTGGATCAAGCGATTGTCGCTGGTATGCCGACGGGGAAAGAAGTAGTCTCGGGTGGGAGGGCGGCGCGTGTGAATATCGCGGAAGATTAAGACAATCTCACGCCTAAAGAACTTAGCCGTCTTTTTATGATTCTGCTTTAAAGGTTTACAAATTATTGAATCCGTTGGCTCTTTCGTATGGCGTTTGAATAGCCCGTCTCTACTGTGAACTATAAAATGATTGATGGAAAATTGATATTCTAACCAATGAGAATTTCTTGCGGTGAAGCTTAACATCTTAAAGAATAGTTATTTGTTATACAAGTGGGGAAAGTTGTATTTTACCTGCGAGTGTTCATTTGAAACACTAGCTAGCGAAAGGATTCTATGATTGACCACGAGCGAAGCGAGTTGTTCAAAAATAGAATCCTGAGCGAAGCAAGTGTTTCAAGACATGAGACGTAAAATAACTTTTCACCCGTGTATAACACAAAACTTTTCACCTCACTACAGCGAGGAAACTAAGAAAAGGGTTTCAAAGGGAAAGCTCAGTTCCGCATTTTGCACGGTTTCCTGTAATTCCACAGGTGTTAATACGTCTTTATCACTCGAATCACTCATTTTTAATAACAAAACAAACTAGAAAAACATGCGAATATTTAACGTTGACTACAGCGAGGAAACTAAGAAAATGGTTTGTACTGTAAGCTCAATTCCGCATTTTGCACGATTTCCTGTAATTCCACAGGTGTTAATACGTCTTTATCACTCGAATCACTCATTTTTGATAACAAAACAAACTAGAAAAACATGCGAATATTTAACGTTGACGGCTTAATAGAAAAGTTTTGACGTAAGTTTTTTTTTTATTATTTCGGATGCGTTTTGTTTGCACATCGACTTATTTGGACTGTCAGAACATTTTATCCGTTTTTAAAACCAGAATTAAGGTTAATTTTGAATGCTGATATTTATGAATTAAAATAAAGTAGTAAGACTGTATTTAGTGTTTTTTACTTGATGCAATTCATTAATTGTGATGTTAAAAATTCAGCACTCGTAAGGTTTTACGTTTGGTTAGCTGTCAAATATCACTTAAGCTGCCTTCAAATGTCAAAACTCTTTCTTCACTTGTGGATAAAAAGCGATTTTCTCAATAGATATCAAACAAACAAAAATGGCTTTCCGAGCTAGTGAGATGAAAACAATGTTTCTCATTCATTGATCGTAATTCCTGCCACTAAGTTTGAAGGTGATCATGGGATGCACTTTGTGCTGATTAACTTTGGAGTTTAGGACTTAAATAGGCAGTATGTCTCCTTCCACTACCTAGAACTTGACAGATTTAAGACTTTTGTGAAATCTTAAATCTGTACTATCAGCCTCAGCACTATCAGCTTTTATTAAATGTATTTCCAGGGTCATGCGCTGATTAAAACATGATAATAATACAGAAATTATTTGAGAATTCCGTTACATTTTTCATTCCTGGTATGACTCATTTTGAAGGGTGAATTAAATGAACGATTTCATACAATGTTGGGATTATAGCGAGTGTGAGTAGTGATAAAATTAGTCTTAATTTTATAGAGCCCAATATCCAAATTATTTATTGGACGGCATCCGATACAATGTTGGTGCCTCCTTGTTGGTACGTGATCATAGCGCGGGAGCTTTGATTAGTTTTGGTATTTTCTTAACGATTGTTTTAAGATTTCCACACGTAGACGACAAACGAGCAAGTAAATAGAAAGAGAAGTAGATTAATTGAAATAGTTAAATACCTAATGTAGTAGTTTTTGTGCAACAAACAATTGTAATCCTTATTTCCTCAGTTTCTTAAGCTTGTTGTAGTTCTGTTTAGTTTGTTGGCGCAACATTCCTATAACAAACCAAAAATTATTATTGCTTATGCTGCATCATAACTTTTATTTATAACAGCAAAATAACCTAAAGGACAGCGATATAGAAACATAATTTACCTACGCAATGTAATTAAAAAGCAAGCAAAAGGCCCAAGATATTTCTTTGAGGTCGGACGGAGCCGGACTGTCGATGTTCCACATATTAGCCTTAACGGTGTACCCCTTAACAGGGTGGATACATTTAAATATTTAGGGCATTTGGTTACGTGGGACCTCAAAGACAACACCGATATTGAGCGGGAACGGAGGGCTCTGTCGGTCAGGCAGGGCTAACATGATTGCGCGCAAGTTTGCAAGATGTTCGGGGGAGGTTAGGATAGCTTTGTTTAGAGCTTACTGCACCTCTCTCTATACGTGCAGCTTGTGGCAACGGTACACGCAACGGGCCTATGGGGCTCTCCGGGTCCAATTTAATAACGCGTTCCGGGTGTTGGTGGGGCTGCCCCGCTTCTGTAGCGCATCAGGGATGTTTGCAGAAGCAAGAATGGACTGCTTTTATGCGACTATGCGCAAAAGAGCCGCATCCCTGGTGCGCCGGGTGCGTGGCAGTCCCAACAACATCCTGAGAATGATAGGGGACAGGTACGACTGCCCCTACATCCGTCATTGCTGTGGGTTACATGCCCCTGTCAACTAATTACTAACACTATTAGATGTAAGCTACTAACATAATTTAATTTAATTATTTTTTATGAATGTATGGACTTTTATGTTGTCTGAAATAAATGATTTATTATTATTTATTATTATTAAAAAAGTCCTTCTCGTTTCTGTTCAATTTATCACCGAAGCTCCCGGTCCATGGATAATAAGTCAATGTTTAAATGAATTTCGGGCATCGGTGGCGATGGCGGCGGCGGCCATCGTGCCATTACCGCGCCGCCCTGTCATTACCGCTCGCACATGCTAATGACAATTTATTAATAAAAGTACGCCGTTTCGGCCCTGTTTAGGTTTTTTGCTAAATAGTGGCTAAATGTTTGGGTGGTTTGGGCCCAAGATTAGAGGGGATGCACGGTGGTTACGGTGTTTCTTTTTTTTCTATGGCATGAAGAAAGCAAATGACCACACAGGCCACGTGAGCGAGCCCTGAGGCACATAGACATTTGCAATATTTAGAGTTCAAAAGCGTTGCCAACTCCGGGACTAAGATGGAATGCTTCTTTGTTAGTAATTCTCTGACTGTTTTACCCCTACACTGGAAAACAAGGCTGGTTAAAAGCATCTGTTAGTTGTAGTGTGTGTAGACGCACCTAAGAGGTCCTAGCACCATTGGTACCGTTTGTCGGGCAAGGTTTTTCCAATTTAGAATATGGAGCTCATAAACCTTGCCAGCATATTCTAATAGCATCTGGTGTATTTAAATGTTTCCTGGGGGGTTATTATGACATAGCAATGCAGTTGTTTACGCTGATCGAAAAGGACAGAGCTATATAACTGCTATAGCTCTGTCCTTTACGCTCAACGTAAAATGAACTGCATAGCTATGTCATAATAACCCCTCTGTACAACATTTTGCGCAGATAAGTAGAATTTATTTTCGAATATTTTAATGCTTTAATAATATTGCGTTAATATACAAATGTAGGCAACATCATGACAAAAATTTGCATTACAACGCATTTACATAAGCCAGATACAGAATTAATTAATAACATTAAAAATCAAGACCACCGAAAAAATGCAGCCTTTGAAGTTGAAATTTTGTAAAAGGCATCTTGACATGATAACATGGCGAAAGAAAACCAGGGGGCTAATTTTAACTAACTGACAGGCAATTTAATCAGACGATTGAAAAATCAGCCCCTAATCAACTTTGATGATAAGGCATCGTAAATAATTCTAAATTTCAGAACGTTCATTATTTTTTTCAGCTTAATAGCCATAAGAAAATTACGTCAAAGATCACGACGCGACGGTCACGACATCTATATTCAAGTGCCATCTAAACAAATCACTTTGCGAACAAATCTAGATGAACAGCGACCCGTTTACATTGCCCATGCATTGAGCGCACATTAAAACGTTTGCCCAAATTAACCAATAACAATTACTCATGAATAAACGGCGATGCTTGAATTAAAGAGCTCCTAATGAACGGGTGACGACGCCCAGAGGCTTGCGCAGGCTGCCATACAAGCGTTCGACTCGAAACTTTAACCTCAACGGAAAAAACCTTGTCAGTCTGTGTGTATGTCTGCGGCATTGCTTCCAAATGCATGGCCCGATTTTTTGCGTTTAACTTATAGCTAATGTAACTGGAACAAATGTTATGAATATTTTGATCTTGTTATGATCTTTGTTAGGCAGTTCAAGTTATTGGTTCAGATAGTGAGGGTTGTAATTACGTCCGTGTTATATTTAAAAATATTGTTAAAATGATATCGTTACGTCAATCTCTATCTAAACCGGAGTCGTCTGGAATCCGTTTTGCCTCCAAAATAGTTTATATATCTACAGATAAACTGGTGCCAGATCTACGAGGGTGGATTGAAAAGTTCTGAGCCTGGTAAAAAAAAATAACGGGCTCACTTTTGTTATAATTTTATTTTTCGACATATTCTCCATGAAGGTCAATGCACTTAGTCCACCTCTCCTCCAACTTCATTATCCCTTCAAAAAAAAAAGAATCGCTGAGGTCGTTAAAATATGAGTCTACTGCTTCTTGTACAGTCAGCTGCAGAGAAAAGGTACCCCCCCCCCCCCCTGGTAAGGATCGATTTTTTTCAAAAACCTGTGGTTCAATTTATATGATTTTTCGGTGAATTGAAGGTTTTACTATTGTCTACACATTAACTCAAAATCATTATAATCTAACCATAGGTATTCGAAAAAAAACAATCCTTATCATGAGGGGGGGGTACCTTTTCTCTGCAGCTGACTGTACCTCCATATTTGTCGAAAATATTTGTCCTCCCAAGTGTCTTTTGAGGTTTGGGAAGAGATGATAATCGGAAGGAGCTAGATCCGGCGAGTAAAGGGGATGCGGCAGCACTACAAATCCACAATCATATATTTGTGCCACTGATTTCGCCGAAGTGTGAACGCGAGCGTTGTCTTGGTGAAACAGTACTTTTTTCGACAGCATTCCAGGTCTCTTTATTTTAATTTCCTCACGCAGACGACGTAAAAGAGCACAATAGTAGTCCAAATTTATTGCTTTGCCTTTTTCGAGATAGTCTATCATGATATTCATGATAACCCCCCTGCAATCCCAGAAAACTGAGGCCATTACCTTATTAGCTGACAAAATGACCTTGGCTTTTTTGGGTGGTGGTGAACCTGGTCTTTTCCATTGCCTGGATTGTTCTTTCGATTCTGGTGTACTGTGGTGGACCCATGTCTCGTCCATAGTTATAAAACGATTGAAAAAATCGTCGGAGTCACGTTGAAACATACATAAACAATCTTGAGAAATTGTAACACGTACTCGTTTGTTCTCGACTGAAAGCAGTCTAGGCACCCACCTGGTTGACACCTTAGAAAATCCAAGAACATCGGTGATGATGTTCTGTGCCCGCTCATAAGAAATACCCATTGCTTCCGCTATCTCCACAATCTTCAATCGCCTATCCTTCATTATCGCATCTAATATTTTATTGACATTTTCATCCGTAGTAGCCGTCAACGGCCGCCCACTCCTAGGCTCGTCTTGAACAGTCTCCCGGCCACGTTTGAAACCAGCTACCCATCTTTTTATGGTAGCATACGATGGAGCAGATTGCCCTAATGTTTGATTCATATCTTCAAATATTTTTTTTGGTGTTAACCCCTTTTTTTGCAAATATTTTATGACAGAACGGTGCTCAATTTTATCCATTACTTGAAAAATCAGTAACCTTATGTAGCAGTTCCAGCATAAAATGTAAAATTGTGACAGGAAAAAAACAAAAGATAGTGCATAATGGCGACTAAATATGGCACTTTGACCTGCCATTATTTTTTTTTATTTTTTTATTATATTCAACCTTAGGCTCAGAACTTTTCAATGCACCCTCGTATGTGTGTACTTAATCGTAAAGCCTGAAAAAAAAACATCGATATTGGTTCATCCTGTTAGGTCCTAAACGATAGCAAACAATCAGAAATAGACACTTAATTTTGTTTACGACGGGGATTGATTTTTTTAGACAGGGGAAGACGAACGAATCACGAATACCGCCAAGCAGCAGTGTTCGCATTGTTGTGTTCCGGTTTGGGGATAAGACAGCCGGTGAAATGACTAGCATAGAGGCATTCCATCTTAGTCCTCAGGGTTGGCAGTGCATTTGCAGTCTTAGGATTGCGGTCTTGTGAATGCGAATGTCTATGGGTCACAGTTTCCATTTACCATCAGATAGCCAATGTGCTCGTTTGCCTTCCTATGCCATAAAAAAAACTGTCACGTTTAAATTCCTACAAATATGCATGGAAGCATTCGATTTCGGTTTGTGTGAGGAAGCGTCTTGTGTCGCCCGAGGGCGAAAGGGACAGGCTCTTTATTGAGAAATATATGGACAGCGCGGATCAATCATTATCCGATATTGTTTGGATGATTTGTTCCCTTGTAATTTGTAATTTCAATATCGTGGAAGAGGACTTTTTACTTGCTCCCCGGTATGGGCAAACATTGGGTGACGAGCGCGAGTATTTTTTAAGTAAGTAAGTAATTATTTATTTTTCAAACATACAAAGGTCTTAAGTATAGATTAATTCATTTCACTATGCTTTGCCTGACGGCGTACAAATAGCTTGCATTATAGCATACAGCATACTCATTTACAAAAAAATTGGTAGGTATAATGTCATCATTTACAAAACAATAATAATAATAATTCAAAATTTATATTTATATAATTATTTTATGTCAGTTAGGTAATCATTTATCGAATAATAGGTCTTACTTACGAGGAACTTAAACTGTTTCTGAGTCTTGGATGATTTATATTTTATTTTAGCATTAATTTCTCGCTTTGTAGTTATATCGTTGTCCAGTACCCATAGTAAAAGCCTAGACCTTAGTTCGGAACTAGGTCAATTTGTGTGAGATTGTCAATCTCTTCTTTCTTTTTTCTTTTTTCTGTGTAGAACTGAGCGCCTGCGATCGTTATTTACATCCACTTAAAAACAGAACCGTGTGGTTGCCGGGTTAGAATAGTGCCACTCCATGTCTTCCCGTGGATGTCGTATGAGGCGACTAAGGGAATAAAGGCTTGTAGTACTGTTAGGCGATGGGCTTGCCACCTGTCACTAATACACTGGGAAACATCTTAGCCTACTTGTGCAAAATGTGGTTACAGATATAGGTGGAGATATAGTT
Organism: Acleris emargana; assembly: GCA_927399475.2. NCBI lineage: Eukaryota > Metazoa > Arthropoda > Insecta > Lepidoptera > Tortricidae > Acleris > Acleris emargana. The sequence goes on from OV656858.1 coordinate 8,159,066, forward strand.
TTGTGGGAGGACCTTGTGCAGGGTCCGTCCGGGTTGGTACCACCATCTTATCCATTAACCTACCGCCAAGCAGCAGTGTTCGCATTGTTGTGTTCCGGTTTGGGGATAAGACAGCCGGTGAAATGACTAGCATAGAGGCATTCCATCTTCGGCCTCAGGGTTGGCAACGCATTTGCAGTCTTAGGATTGCGGTCTTGTGAATGCGAATGTCTATGGGTCACAGTTTCCACTTACCATCAGGTGGCCTGTGTGCTTGTTTGCCTTCCTATGATATAAAAAAAAAAAAAAACAAGAAGTTTTAAGACTTGTTGGTAATTCTTTAGCTCTGCCTACCCCACTCTGGGAATGAAGTGAGTTTATTTATGTATGTGTATGATGTGTATGTATGTTAAAAACAGAAGCGTATTCTTCACCATGTTACCCCTTAAATGAAGACGGCTGCGCCCCAAGCGACACGCGTGACCAATCTGTAATAGATGACGACGTCGCACGACAATTGCCGAACACTTCCGAACTTTACGATTACCGCCGAAGATTTACCGAGGAGGGTTTACGCGTGGCTTAGGTCTAATTTGGTGATGCGACGTCAGCCTGAAGCTAAAAAGCTGCCCTTTAAATTTATTTTAATCAGAAGACGAATAATAATTATGTTAAATATCCAAAATATTATATAATCCTTAAGGCTAATTTGTTAATACTAGCTTTGCGTTCGAGACTCCGCCTACGTCTATGTTATTTATCGCTATTCCCTTGGGATCTGTCTTTTCCGGGATAGTACCTACTCTTTAACAGTCTTTAGGCCGTTAAGTGTTTCTTAACCATATTTCATGTTGGTCGGTTGAGGCCTTACACTATGAAGACAGAACCAACAAACAAATAATCATACTTTCGAATTAATTTTATAGTATAAAAAAAAATAAGGTGACACTACAACAAATTGTAAATAGTCTAACCTAGTTGGTAGTGACCCTGCCTACGAATAAAGTATAATTGGGCATTTTTTTTCAAAGTTGTACCAACAGATTTGTGATGATTTTTTTTCGAACTTATTAATTGTTGAACTTTAAGGGTGTTGAAGCATTTTTAGTAGTCTTAGGTATCTTAATTTAGCAATGGTTTTGTAAAACATACGGAAATTAAATTTATACAGCGATTTCAAAGTGGCTCGGGCTCATATTTGTTTCCCTTCCGTTACCATATACATTTATTGATATAAATTGAAAGAAAGTAAAATGGGGATAAACAAATGCTTTACTTACTTGAAAATATAGTAAGTTATGAAAATAAGTTTTATTTTTAAAACATTATGAACTAATTTGAAAGAAATTACGATTATTGTAACTATTTCGTTACCAGACGACCAAAACTACTTACAATTTTCTTTACCAGTTGGACGTTATGAGGTTTACCCGACAAATTTATTTATACGTGGATACTTTAGTAAAAAGTTTATCCATATAATACACAAATTGCAATGTTTATCAATTGGGGATTTAATAATAAAATAAAATGTTAATTATTTTCAAAGGACGGTAACGAAAATAATGGTAACGAAATCATAAGGCTGCAGTTATACCAAGATCACAAATCCACAAAAGCTTTATTAACCCGACTGACCAAAGCAAAATGAGGGTTATGGTTATCGCATATTTATAGTGGTTACATTTTAGACTTTCCTGCCCAATACTGATTATTATTGAGAGACAAATTATGAGCAACTGCAATGGTATTAGGTAGGTACCTATTCTTTGGTGGATGCTTCATTTTTCGGGATAGTTTGATAGTTGCAATTTTTCTTGCCTTTATATTTTTTTTTATTCTCGCCACGTCCTTTTTTCTTTGGATTTCATATTTAATAGGGTCATTTTTAATCCTTTCCCGATACCGTTTTTGTTTTTCGGCAGCTGTGAGAGGAGCCATTTCTATAACAAATGTAGGTAGTTTAGTCGTATTATTTAAATTTAATTGAGATATATGCGGTTAATGTTATTGCAACTACGCAGCAGATTAAAAATAACACGTTGCATTATTCTAAAGATAATTTTGCAAACCGTATAAGATGATTTACTTTTGTGGTACAAATAAATTTACCTATGTAAATACTATAATTTATTCAAATGTGATCTCAGTGTAATCATAACTTTATGTTTCCATTCCGTTACTTTTTAGATTCCCCTTATACATGACTGCCGACATGGCAACGAAAGGGGAAGTAACGGAAGTAATGTTTTGCACTTTGAAATACAAATTAAATATGCATTCAATCTTGATTGTAAAGATATTTTAGTGAAATTGAGTTTAGATATAAACAATTTTTTAGGTAAATGTATCACAACAACATAAAGATAAAGATTTTACCTTCAAATCTTGGCAACGGAGTGGTGGAACCCATTTTGAACCACGCAAAGCACGACACTTCAACACACAATTTTTTCGTTTACTGACCGTTTGAAGACAAATATTGTGCTGCTACGTGAAAACAAAAGTTTCTAGATGAAAATAAAGATATATTTTGGTAATAAAAATGATACCTTAAGCCTAATATACGGTAACGGAAAGGGGGAATTCCCCTTATGTCGAATGTGGTGGACACGATTTAAGCTAGTTTTTTGTTAAATATTAACTCTAAAGGAGACAAATTAAGGGCGTTTTTAGTAAATTCACATATTAGACTCCCAAAAACAAGTGTTCTCATGTACGACAAAAGTTTCCAAACTTGTTTATTTGAAGTTCGAAAATGTAGCACCAGGCCTGGACGCGGAAAAAATTGGGGGTCTTAGGGAACAAAAATAACAAAAAAACTGTAAATTTAACGTTATCAAATTGAATACTTCTAGTAGCATCATTTTAAACGTAAGAGTATTGTTTATCTTGTAATTTCGCTACAAGTCAAAGTTTTTAACATAATCATGTAAAAAAGATTGAATGAAGTTGTCGGACACGTGAAAAACGATAGGTACACTAGAAAAAAAAAATGCCCAATTCTCTATACTATGCTACGAAGCTAGCGGTCCCGGGTTCGATCCCCACGGGCAAATATTTGTGTGATGAGCACGAGTATTCGTTCCTGAGTCTTTTGTTGTTTTCTATTTATTTAAGTAGGTATGTGTTTATCAATACAAAGTAAGTTTATCGTTACCTAGTACTGGCTAGTACCCATAGTATAAGCCTAGAGCTTAGTTTGGGGCTAGATCAATTTGTGTGAGATTGTCCCCTGATATTTATTATTTATTTATTATTATAAATAACAATGTATCTGTTACTGTCTTGTTAAAAGGAACTAGCATAGCATGTCTATGCCACCGGCTGCAATAACTGCGCTTTGATGAAAGATCACAACTTGTCTAACAACCTCAAGCGAAACTTATAGTTTGTGTTCTAACACGATGAACTGAGAGGCCAATATCGACCTCTGACTGTTAATCTGTGTGTCTCTTTGTAATTACTATCGTAAACACAATCAGACAGTCCTTAACCTCTATCCAATTGTCACGCACTCCCACATCTCTTCACCCGTGAACCGGTTGCTACACGCGATGACATCCAATTCCATCACCCCAGGAGCTGGGCACCCTTCAACCTGCCCGAGAGGGTCCCGGGGCCCCGCGGCGCCGGACCACCCGTGGGACATTATCTAATCCGAATTAAACTATTATAAATGGCTGATAAGTATTATTTGGGGTGGATGAGGGTTCCGTTGCAATGTTAGATTTGGTTTGTTGAAATCAATGCATCGCAAATAGGTATTCATATTCATATTTAATTTATTGCATCCATGGTATTTACAGAGGTCTTACAGAGTAATATAGTGCTAAACATGGACCCTATTAGGGTATACATAAACTCACGCCTTTATTCCCAGAGTGGGGAAGGCAGAGCTACAGAATTACCAACAACTCTAAGAACTTGTTGACAATTGTTGTTGTTGGGTATAGCAATCTTAAAACTAGATTAAAGATAACCCAAATATAACAAAGTAAGTTAGTACTTATACACTAAAAGACAGGTAATAACAGGTATACGAATACGAGGCTATTTTTTTATTACAACCACAGTATTGGCGTTTGATATACTAAATAGATGAATATTTTAGATTTAAGGCGTTGTAAATAACTTAACATCAAAGTAAGTTCTGACTTTCATCTTGGCGACAACGGCGATTCTTTTTCTCAGAAGTCGCTCTGGTAGATAGACTCAAACGAGTATCATGTTAGCCAATTTGCATTATTCAGACCTTGAGTTGACATGACCCAGCGATATATTTTCTTTTTCACAGGCCGCCTTTGCTGTCCAATTTATTAATAAATAAAATAGTCAGAGTCCAATATTATAGACCTCGTAAAAACCATTTTTACAGTCATCTACAATCAAACACTACTCAATCTAGAGAGCCTTAGTGAAAAACGATAGGTACCATCTTTCGAGGTTCAAGTGAAACATGGTATAAGTCTAGCATATTTTTGTAAGATGATGTTTATTATTTGATTCGAGCTAAGTTGACTCGTATCCATTAGGGCCTCTGAAATGAATCCCAGGGACCCCTAAGCGCCCTGTAAGCTGCACCCGCAGATAACAAGCGTCAATGGCGGGATTATGCCGGGCGGCCTGCGCGTGGCCCCCGCGCTCCCCAGACGTGAGACGTTGGCGACGTCACTCAACCCAGCGATGCGGAAGAACTCGGTAATTAAATGATAAGTCTGATAACAGGTCCTTTGGGAGTTTGGAGCGCTAAAAAACCAACGGCGCTTTTGCCTGTTAAAAAAATAAACGTTTTTATTTCTTGCAGTTGTTAGATAAGTAATAGGGGAGCAGTTAGAGAAATAATGAGGAGACACTTACTTTATACGATAGCTTACGTTTTTTAAACACAATTTACTCACTATTTTATTAACAATTGATGTCATGTACTTACATATTGAAAGGTGAAATTATCTAAGCGACATTTTTTACGACATTAAGTTAGTATATATTTCGAAACCAGTAAAGTTTACACATTCCGAAAATATATTTAACTCTAAGTCCCTAAAAAATGTCGCTTAGATGATTTCGCCTTTCAAGCGTCGATATGTATTTTCAAGCTATTTTTTTTGAATAAGATTTGATTTGAGGTTTACCTTATAAGTACTCGTTTTTTGGGGTTCCCTGAAAGTATGTCTTTCTTACAGTTAATGACAAACTCTGCGGTATGTATAACGCTGATGTGTATCGTGACATAAACTACTGTCGTAACCAAAATAGAATTACTATTTTGTGTCATTACTCTGTACAAGTAACTTGTATTGATTCCTACTAAAGCACCTAAGCGGCATTCACCTAGATATTACAGTATATTTAAACCAATAGCCTAAATTATAATTTCAAGCAGAACATAGTCGAATACGAAATATTCCTCAAATGGTTCATCTCGAACGTAACTTTATCTCTCTTTACAACAATATTGATCATAAAATGTAACACCATGGCATATGTTTCGCTAATCCATCTCCACCATCATGAACTGCCCTACTCAATCTTTATACAATTCATTTTCCGCACTCACCGCAGTCGTTATAGCTATCAACACCATTTACCAACAATAGATAACTATGGGGAGCACTGGCAGGTTGTTACCGCATCTGTTGCTATCATGTGACAACCAGTTTATTTAGACACTTGTCAGAGCAGGATCCTTACAGAGATGTTTGTGTAGAATCGCCCGGACCGGATTATGTACGAGTATAATGAAGATGCAAGGCTATCCCTACGCAAAATAAAGTCGCCGAGTTGCGGAAAATAGCTCGCCCGCCACAACCTATAACCTTTGACCGCCTCTGACTTGATACAAACGTCGTCTTCACACGCCAATGACAGCTGAAAACCACAGCTAATGTCAACCTCACAAAAACTCGGGGCTATTTTGCACTGTATCTGTGACCACTATATGGGTCGATGGCGTCGTAGGCACGACAGTACACGACCACTTTAGTGGTTCTTGGCGTTCAAAGGGTTAAGGCTAGGCAATGCCAGACGTGGGTTTGGTTAGTAGGTTTCTAGGTAGCCTGGACTTTTTTTGTATTATCAGATGGGCCCTCCGAGATAGATACACTTTGACCGTGCACGACTTTTTGTGCAATTACCTTTCTGACACGTTCAATTGGCAGATTGTTTTCCATTACCTTGTACTCGGTAAAACCATGTTGTTTTTGATATGCTATCGTATTGTTTTTACTTCGGCCGGTATTACTGTAAATTAGAGCTATTGTAACGTAGGCAAACAATATGGCTTTACCGAATAGAATAGAGCCCCAGCCCAGGTAGATAGTTATAAATTAACAATATTTAAAAAACGACTTACTGTTGAGTTTCTTGCGGCGTCTCTTCTCAGCAGTGGTCTCTTGCGAAGCGCTGATAGATTTTTGACGTGTAAAAGAGCCCGTGCGACTGAATAAACATCTTTTATCTTTTATCTTAACAAGTTTTTGGAATTGTTGGTAATTCTGTAGCTCTGCCCAACTCTGGGAAAGCTAGGCGTGAAGGTATGTATGTATGTATGTATATTTTATCTTTTTTTATAAAATCTACTACTACTACTTTTTATTGCTGTCCAGTTCCAGGTCAATTTGTGTGAGAGCGATCCGTGATAAAAAAAAAACTATAGAGTTCCACGAGGAATAAATATGTTTAAATGATAAAATAACTCTTCACAAAGCGAACATGGAGGGTCAAAACGAAATGGTTGTTTAAAACGAACGGCATCCAAATGACTTGTCACACATAAATAATCACATAATTGGGAGAATCACAACATTGCGGCCTGCGGTCTCCCCTCGGCTTGTTCGGGGGGGAGAGTTTAACATGTGATAGATAATTAAATGAGAATGGATTCAAGGGTCTTTATTATGTTTAAATGTGATTATTTGTTTATTTGTGTGATGCGATGATCGGTTATTGGTTTTGAATAAGGAGCATAATTTATGGCTCTAGAAATCCACGCTATTATCAAAACCGGACAACAGCATGTGGAACCATGCTCGATCAGTGAACGGTTCCGAAGCCCGTACTACTAACACAGAAAACTACACTCGCGGTCAAATAATACGGGTCAGAGTGCGTTTTTCATACTAAAGAGGCTATTTTGAAGCGTTGGTTCCTTGCAAGGGGATGCTTCTAGTGAAATCTGATGATGGACACCCCGAGCAACGATACAAGACTTTCAGAGTGTCTATGATACCCAACTGATTGAATATGCGGCTAACGCCGGAATTGTGCATGTTCAGAAAAACATCTAAAATGGCAATATAATGTAAGGAAATCCGAATGCTGAGCCAAACTCTCTCGCTGTGGTGTTACCTGATTGTGCGATCAGTTAGGTATCTTAAGCACCTTTGACCTCCTCTATTGAACCTCAGAGTATCCACTATTAAAACTCACTCAAAACAACCCCTGCCCTAGAACTAAGGCTTCAAAATAGCCTCGTTTGTATGAAAAACGCACTGTGACCCGTATTATTTGACCGAGAGTGTATCTCAAGAACCAACAAGCATAAACTAATTTTCTATTTAAAGTTCTACCTATTCGATGCTGTCTTGGATTATTTTTAGGGTTCCGTAGTAAACAAGGAACCCTTATAGTTTCGCCATGTCCGTCTGTCCGCGGATTAACTCAGACTCTTAGTAGGGTAAAGACACCAGTGGTCAGCCAGAGACCAGTAATCGACCTTATATGAGAGCAAAGAGTGGAAAATATATCTTTCGTACTCTTCCCACTCATACAAAGTATAGGCAGAGGCCAACTTCAGGTCTCTGGCTGACCACTGGTGTCTTTACCCTACTACAAAGTTGTAATTTGGCATAGTTGTACCTTGTAATTACGTCGACAAAGTTTTACAATACAATTAAAAACCATATTATTGTCAAATAAACTCTGCTAATCGTCTTGAAAGTCATAAATCTAAAGCCAAATGGTCATAGATAGCCGTAAAGGAAATTAAGACGTCGGTATAAAAACTTCGGGGTAACAGTAGTACCCCCCGCGGTCCCGGGCCAAGGTTTTAGCATCGATTATATCTACATCGTTTACGATCATGTTGTGAGTGTGTCATGGTGTGATTGAAAAGCCGCGAGACGCTACTGTTATAAAACTGTACTCAAAGTTTTTACCTACGTAAAAAGGGAGCCCATACCAAAGGGAAGTCATAAGTTTTAAATCGCTGGAACCGTAAACTTTTCAAAATTTCTTGAAAATTTAACGTTGATAAGGCTAGGTTAGATTAGGCTAGGTTTGATTCATGAAAATCCTGTAAAAGAAACAGTTATTATAAAAACATTATGACTTACGATAAATATGACCTAAAACAAAACACATTATAACTAAAAATAAAACCTTTACTGTTTGGCCACGTACTGTCATCCACCTACGTACAGTCAACCAATTTGAATCATAATGACTGAGACTTCGTAAGTCACTTTGACTGTGTTCCATTGCGGTCTAAAAATCATTTTGGTTGAATGTACCATCTCGCTTTCAGTTTTCATCTAAAGTACAAGGAGACTGTAATCTATCATTAAAGGCTATACTTTAGATGAAAACTGAAAGCGAGATGGTACATTCAACCAAAAAAGGAGACTGTAATCTATCATTAAAGGCTATACTTTAAAAAAACAATAACTCTGCCCGTAAAACTAGGTTACGTGTGTAAAAAGTGATTAAAAAGATTGGTGACCTCTCCGGTGGAAAATCAGATCTGCCAGAGAGACAACTTGAATTCAAAGTATTACTTAGAAAGGTATTTCCTCGAAATAATCCAGAGTTGACGAATCCGAAAATCTTGTCAATTACCAGTTTAACTAACGACTTAAACAGTTATTGGGGGACTCTGTAAATGTATATCAGGAATGCAGAAAAAAACGCATCAACCGTACCAGAACCTCATGCGTTTCTTTGCCGCTGATTTCAAGGCACTTGTCATCAAGATTAAGCCCATTAACGATTTATGCGCATGCGCATGGTGGCATTTTTTTGCTAAATTAAAAACTTAATTTACTGCGACCCCCGGCAGGAGCATTTTACAGCGCTTTATGGCAACGGGGGGTGTCTCATGGGAACAAGATTGACAAAAGGTGTAATCGTAGTTACAAAATAAATTTGAAATGGACACTCTGGTTGTGAGAATAGGGTACAGATTAGTTTGTTTGTTAATGTGGCGGGTAGTACTTTTTCAATTGGGATGTTAAATAGAGATGACTGATGATTATTTTTTTCTTGCCACAGGTTAGGCATATTATAAGTTATACCTGTTTTCAATGACGTCGTCGTAATAAGTCATAGTATTCATTAAATCAGTTAAGGTTTGAGGACTACAAATACATTTTACTGAATAAGTATGCCGTGTGGTTGCCGGGTTAGAATAGTGCCACTCCATGTCTTCCCGTGGATGTCGTAAGAGGGACTAAGGGAATAAAGGCTTGTACTTAGTAGGTACTGTTAGGCGATGGGCTTGCAACCTGTCACTAATACGCTGGTAAACATCTTAGCCTATTTGTGCAAAATGTGGTCACAGAATTATCAACAAGTTTTTAAAGTTGTAGGTAATTCTGTAGCTCTGCCTACCCCACTCTGGGATTACAGGCGTGAAGGTATGTATGTATGTATGTATGTAGGTATGTAATTTTGGTCAGTTGAACAGACCAGTTGGATCACTGTCCCGTAGCTATGAATTCTAGACTAAACCAGAAACTTTTGCTGCTGCTAGATATTTTCCTTACTCCGTCCTTATTCGCCAAATAGGTTATCCTTATCCAACTTAACTATCCATCCCTATTATTATTTTCGTTACTTAAAATTATTTAAACGCCTTTCAAATAGATTTCAGCAAAGTTACCTCATATTCAATCACGTATAATGTTTAAAAGGCACATTTAAAAACTTAACCGCTATTATTTGAAATACGGAAACCGGATAGCATATATCAAAATTAATAGCCCGTTAAAAGTTATAATAATCATTCCAAAGGGAAGTAATACGACCTCCTTAATCTTATCAAGATCGTTTACCAATCGCCGCCTTCGGTGATATTTATAAAAAACTTGTCGCCAATCGTTTTTCATCGAAACAATGTCGCCAAAGTTATCTACAGAAAAATCAACACGTCTTAACTAAACCGCCTTTCAATGCCAAAGAGCATATGTGCCTTTTATTACCAAAGGAAAATCAATCCTAAGTTATTGTTAATAAGATCATACTTGTAACAGAAACTCTATAGGCACCTAACTAATTAGGTACGAAGTTTTTTAAAAGAGCAGTAAAGAAGGCCTATTTAAATACACGTCAAATTTTATAGTCGTCTTTGTTCTAAGCACATTTTTTTTTATTATAGACTCAATGCAAAAAGTAGAATCAATGCAACTGAATTGTCAAGCTAAGGACACACTTAAGAGATTTACAAGGGATTTTAAGGGAGTAAAAAATGGCAAAGGTTCAAAAAAAAGTTACAAACAACTGATGATGACAATTTGAGTGATCTTCTCAGTATTTATGGTCATTTTAAATATAAACACTAAAAGCGATTACCTGCATTTTAAAAATGACATATCGTCGGTAAAACTGCAAAACCGCGTAAGTAACATTTTTAATACGGACTAAAATGCACCTTTTTAATAAGACGGTAAGATTTATTTTGCTTTATCGTAAATTTGTTATTTACGCGGTTTAGCAGTATCACCGACGATATCAGTGATATGTTTTTTCAATGTTTGGAACGTTTTTATTTAAGCAAGGTCGTTATTAGATCCATAAAGAAACCATTATAGTATTCTTATTTTAAGCAATTGTTTTACCCTCTTACTCATAAACGCATTGCTAAAATGAGCGTAAAATATTCCCTGTCCTTATCTGTCATTGTGACATTTCCATTTGACAGAAAGAAACAACGCATACTTTTATGAATATAGGGATTGGACATTAATCAAGCATTAACCTTTTTTTTTAAACTCCAAGACAAATTTGACAAAATCTTAGTCACTTTCTCGCTGACAACATTCCCATCCCACACTCATACCATAAAACCAATGCACCGAGAAATTCCTTAAATAATTCCTTGCAATACAATATAACGTGTTTTGATTGAGGGCTGTTATCTCGATCTCGGCCGTGGAGGGTTAAGCGGAAGCGGCCGGTGGGTTATCCGCCCTTAATTAATAACTTGTCACCGTAAAGGGTTGTTTGATGACGCAAATTAAACTAAGATACGTTCTTACAAAATAGGGTTGGTTTTTTGACAGATGTTTAAATAAGTGATTATCACTCAAGATCAAGTGATACATAAAGTAAAAGCAGACAAATTTCATTCGTATCGGATTATTTGATCTGAAATTCGAGCAGTTTATGCGTAAGGCCGCTTCCTGACTTGGCGGTATGCTTGCAGTAAAACATACTGTCGGCATAAATGCTGCGCGTTGATTGGTGGATGCCACTAGTTGCCTAGCAACCCTTACCGATTCCGTGTTTTACTGCAAGCATACCGCCAAGTCAGGAAGCGGCCTAAGGAGTTTTTTGCTCAAATAATTTAAACGCGCCTAAACAATTTCAAACAGCAAAATCTTTGGCACGATTCTTTTCACAATTTTTCTCCAGGTAACTGTGATTTAAAATATTTGTAAGGCCCGCTTGCTTGTAAACGTTAACCCTGCGTTAACTCCAGGTTAACAGGTTAATTTCGTTAAAATTTACAGTTCTTATATGAATCTGACATTCTTGAATAATTTTACTTGGGGTTAAGCTAGGGTTAAATTTACGTGCAAGCGGGCCTTAGACAATATAAAATTGCTTATTTTTTAATGCATTATTAGGTTTCTTTATGGATTTAATTTGGTTTATAACCTGTCATTAATTATATTACAGCAGTTCCCCCACTGTAAGCGCCTGTAAATTCATTATAGCAATAATTTTCTACGTAACAAATTCGGTTAATTCTTAATCCAACCACGTAATCATTACCAGAGTAATTGGAAGTAAAACGTTGTTAACTAGTTCGTCTAATGGGACGATATAGTTTAACAGGCAGTGCTGAAGCGATACGATAACGATCTCAATTCGGGGCAGAGCGCGCGGTGAGCTCATGTGAAAACATATGAGTTTCGTTTTTGTTATTGACAAAGAGATTGGAAGGGAATAGATGTGGCCAGTATTTTTTTGACATGTAAGTACAGTCGCGAACCGGGATTGTTGAGCCACTGACCCATGTTTCTAATTTGGCTATGTAATGCAAATCGAATAGCTGTCAGCCAGTCGTTGACATCGGTTATTGAATACACGGCTAAATTACGAACAATGGCAAGTGGCTCATCAATTCCGGTTCGTGACTGTACCTTCTACTTTTTCACTACTCCAATCGAGCATAATCACTCACGTTATGCACACTGCGGTCCTATTCTGGTCAGCCTGACGACTTTAATCTTCTTGCCACCGACGCCGACAAATGGCTAAGAACCCTATCTTATATATGCACATGATACGAGTTATGACATAAACAAAAATATTTTCTTTGTAATTGCCCGAATAAATAAATAAATAAACTGTCAAGCGGCCTGACAGGCTACAACTAAACTGTAGTCTGCGGTGTTTTTAAAAATAACAAAGCTATCATGCCCTGGATAAAAAGTAAAACCATAGTATCCCTTTCATTTTATTTTGTGGAAATAACGTATAAATTCTTCGCAGGCAAACTATTTTTTATCAATTGTAGTATAATGGCACCAGTGTTGGACACTTTAAGCTGGCAGGAATTAATAATACTTACATACATACATACATAAACTCACGCCTTCAATCCCAAAGTAGGGTAGGCAAATCAAAGATCATGTCCCGTAATATCGACCGGTCATAAATTGATTATTGCGAAACAAATTAATATTCCTTATCTTCCGTAAAATAAGAATCAAATAGCCATCAATGGTTCTTGTCCATGTCTGGTGTCATTACTAAGGTATTATACCTAATAATGGCGTGCCAGGTCTACGGGCGCGGCAGGCTACAAGGAACGCCACAGGTGCTGGTTATCGCTGGATCGGGCGCTTTGTCGTATGTTTACACCCTACTACCCGCAACACACCGAAAATGAGTAGGTATTCTATACAAATTTGAATTATAAATATAATAAGTAAATAGTAGATTGTACATTGTAAGGGCATAAAACAAAACATTTTATCCAAGACTTATGGTATCCATCCGAGACGGCAGTCGAGGTTGCATAATTAATTCAAAATATTTATTCAGTTAAGTAATGGGTTTCAAGACCGAGTTATACACTACTTTTCACTCCGATCACGAGGAAATAAAACGGTTATAATGTAAAAAACTTACATGAATGAGAATGTACTGACTTGCTTGCCGCTTCAAAACAAAAAAAAACAGAGTCGATTCTACTTTGGTTTGCCCATTTTTCATTTTATTCTACTCGGTTAAACAATATTGCTTTGGACATGTTATCGTATTGTTAACGTTATGATCGCTCTTTATTTACGTAATGGCGACCGAGTTAAAAACAATAGGACAACATGTCGACGGTGAAACTGCAAAACCGCGTAAGTAACATTTTTAATAAGGAGCAAAATGCACCTTTTAACCACCTAATATAATAAGGTTTATTTTGGTCTATCATTAATTGGTTAGTTACGCGGTTTTGCAGTAACACCGACGATGTAAAAAGCCATTAGGTTTTACGAAGTGAAGTTGGCAATCCCAAAACTGCTACTTAGTAGACGTTGTCTAACAATGACTTAGAACTAAAAAGATACACTAACTAGCTCGTGCCCACGACTTCGTGCGCGATTTCGATCATCGTTATTCCCTCGTGAACTTTTTTTTTTTCGGGATCTGCCTATGTGGTAATCAAGAGTATGTATAAAATTTTCACATTTAATTTCACCCAAGTCCGTCCAGTCGTGAAAGAGTAACAAACAAACAGATAAGGCAGCCGGTGAAATGACTAGCATGGAGGCATTCCATATTAGTCCTCAGCGTTGGCAGTGCATCTGCAGTCTTAGGATTGCGGTCTTGTGAATGCGAATGTCTATGGGTCACAGTTTCCACTTACCATCAGGTGGCCTGTGTGCTCGTATATCCATCATAAAAAAAAAACATTCACATTTATAATATTAGTAGGATAGTAGTATGAAACATCCAATACTCAGGAACAAATACTCGCTAATATGAGGGAATAAAGGCTTTTAGTACTGTCAGTCGATGGGCTTGCAACCTGTCACTAATATGCTGGTAAACATCTTAGCCTAATTGTGCAAAATGTGGTTACAGAATTATCAACCAATTTTTAGAGTTGTTGGTAATTCTGTAGCTCTGCCTACCCCACTATGGGAATGAAGGCGTGAGTTTATGTATGTATGTAAATACTCGCTCTTACTATACCAGAATCAAATCCGGGACAACTAGGGGCACAACCAACTACTAAGGCTTACCCTATCGCCAAGCATGCGTACAAGGTAGACGATTTTTATTAAAATTTTCTGTTGCTTTTACTTTAAAATAGACAAATATTTACTTTAATTACCTGCACAAACTCCTTTCATACCAATTAATTTGAATACTTTATCGCAGACAATCTTAAAAAACTAGCTTACCTACTTCTACGTAACAAATTACCCTCTACATAAACAAATTAATTTCATTCCTTATTAATTATACAAGATATCTGTTGGTTTATCGTGTCTATTTTTATTGCATTGGGATAGAACCTGTGTCATATTAAGAGATATAAAACATTTTATTTGTAAACATCCCTTAACTTCCGCCCTTATGAATTACAAACTTAATTTTGCGTTTGGGTAAAATTAGAACATAAAGCAGCTCATATTAATTCTGGTTTAACTTTTGAAGACAGTGATTCTTTCAGCTGTTACGATAATTTTGTAATGAAGTAATACTTTGCCTCCTAAGTAAATGAGGCAACCCTATCGCTCTGATTGATTTAAATGATAAGTAACAAGGGTACACATTCCCTTTCGATAGCGTTCCGATTTGCCGCAATACACAAATAAAAAAAACATACGCATTGGTATAAACGGCAAAGATTTTATAACCAGCTATTTTATAAAAAAACAACATGTAGGTTATGCATGTTTACGTATTTAAAACTTATTCGGCTCCGGTTGGGTTACGTTAATAGTGTAAAAATATATTTGTGTTTTATTGACTACAACGATAATGTGGTTATAGAATTATCAACAAGTTTTTAGAGATGTAGGTAATTCTGTAGCTCTGCCTACCCTACTAACAATAAGTACACATAAACTCACGCCTTCATTCCCAGAGTGGAGTAGGCAGAGCTAAAGAATTACCAACAAGTCTTAAAACTTCTTGATAATTCTGTAACCACACTTTGCACAAGTAGGCTAAGATGTTTCCCAGTGTATTAGTGACAGGTGGCAAGCCCATCGCCTAACAGTACTGCAAGCCTTTATTCCCTTAGTCGCCTCTTACGACATCCACGGGAAGACATGGAGTGGCACTATTCCAACCCAGCAACCACACGGTGCCGGCAACCACACGGTGCAAACTAACAATAAGTATGTATGTAAAATAGGTTTAAAAGCTTGACAATTGGCTACCTGGAGGGTAACCATGACATACTTAAGTAGTTGAGAGAAAGGGGACAACTGCTAAACTGCTATAGCTCTGTCCGTTTCTCTCAACCTAAACTGAGCTGCTTTAGTATGTCATCAATGTCATCACACAAATATCTGCCGTTATCGGGATTGGAATCCATCACCGCTAGCTTCGTAGGCAGGATAACTACCAACTAGGCTAAGGCGTCGTCCAATACTGAAATTACATAATCATTAGAACATACATAGAAGTCAAATCAATCGGTCATGTCCTCTATAGACTGGTCTCATTTGTACCTTAATTCTTGTGAATTTAATGGTAAAATTTAGGGCAGTAGCTCATACACTTTGAAGACTGAACTTTGACTGACTTTAAATATGATAATGATAATAATACGATTTAATGTGTTTTCTCGCGACGGTTCAAACGGGTTTAAGGCGAATGGGAACCATACCGAAACTTAAATAACCATCCGGTTTTGATCGCTCAATCGTAAAGATATTACTCAATGATCACTTTATAACCGGCCTTTGTAACTAACTGTCTTCGATAACAATATCTATTGGTACAAATTATAGAAGATTAAATTATATTTTTAATAATCTGACCTAATTTAAATGGAACGAATGCCTGATAACCAGTATCTTGGTCTTTATTTACTTTTAAACCCTTATTCTTCTTGATACCACGTTGATATAAAAACCCCAATAACACAGAATGTGAAGTCCGAGTCCATTAATCTCAATTAAAGAAATAAAGCATCTTAATCAGTTACTTAGTCGAAATGGAAAGTATGAAAGTGAGTCGATAAGACAAGGCCGAGATCGTATCACTTGACCACTCGACTGGCCAATCAAAAATAAACTCTAACACACTCATGTTAAAGTCATAATGAAAATTATAATACCTACTAACTAATATTAAGTGTAAGCATTCTATTAGAAACTATATTAGAATCGTTTAAAGACTAATTTACATAGAGCTTAGACGGTGTTACTTTGATGACAAGTTATAAATAAGAACAAAAAACTAAAAATTTCGCCCAAGTTATTAAAACTTTTTTTTGTAGCGCATACGTTCAAACATACGCGAAACGTTCTGACTCGAAAATGAACCTCAAAGTACTTTAACAACATTTTAAATTGACCATTATAGCTTAAAGAGCTACTTTTAAATAAGGTAAATTATAATGTATGTGGTTTAAGTAGAGTTGGTTTTGTTTCAGTAGCAGCGACCACACTAGTTACCTAATATGTAACATTAAATGAGGTGCTACTGTTTTGTATTATTTAGATTTCTACTTACGCAACATTCCTATCTGATCTCGTTCGAGGCACTCGTTTCACACGAGCCACTACACCTTAAGAATACATATCGTTGTTTTAAGGAAATAAAGACATAACCTAACATGAGATTCTGTGGAAATTTTAATCTTAACTTCTAAGTGGTTGAGTGTTGAATGGTGTAGCGTCGTATTGAGAGTTATGATAACTGTTTGTCAATATTGATAGTTTTATTGTGTTTGCGATGCGTTTTGGTACGGAACAGAACTTTTCGCGTAACATTACGCCATCGTTCCAAATTTTAAGCAATTAAAAAAAAATGGTGTGAACATTATACTCTTACATACCATCTAATATACTAAAACTGAGGATCATTGCATTGTCTACACTGTACAGTACCTAAGTAGACAAGTGCTTAAATGAGAGCAATAAGACAGGCGGATAAACAAAACCTGTGGTTGGAGTTGGGTTATACAGGAAAGAAATGAAGAATTGGTTTCTCCTTTCCATGGCACAGAGGAAATTCTAAAAGTAATTGAAAAAAACGAATTCTCTGGCTACTGAAGATGGATTCTGAATTTAATGTTAACGAGAAACAAAAGAGATACAATAACGCAAAACTCGGATTTAGTCATTTGTTAGAACACTAGTTTACAAAAATTTAACATCATGTTATACACCTTTAGAGCATTAGGTGTTCTTCGAAGTTAAGGCAAACAAAGGCAATTCCTCTGTGTAAATGGAGCTACATAGTATCTGTTATCTGGATCCGTTGGTAACATCGAAGTCAACGCCCGAACGTTATCCTGCGAGCTTTCTCCGCTACATCTAGCGAAGTCAAGAACCAACCAGATCACCCGATTTATGCACTATTACGACTACCGTTACCGACCCCAATCAATGCCCAGCATCGTTGAATCCTATATAAACTGGACCCGATATGGCATTTGCCTATTATTTTTCAATGTGTTTTTGTATTCACTGTCATAGATTGAAAATTGTATGCAATTTAAACTCGCTTTCGTGTCCTCGGAGCTGAATGTGTTAATGTATTCTCTCATCGACTCGTGTAATTGGCTGTCATCACCAGTCATCACTTCGCTAGTAATCGGTGATATGCATAAGGTGTTATTTCATAATAACTTTATGTAAAGATGATTTCGCTTGACACCAATGCATTACATTTTTTCTTCGCGTGTATATGTTAGGGCGTACTTAACATACATACATACATACATACATTAAATCACGCCTGTTTCCCAGAGGGGTAGGCAGAGACCACATAACATATACGAGTAAATTTGGCTATTTTAGTGGAGTAATGGTCACGAAGTCCGATTATAATTGTAATGATCTCCTCTTAGAAGTTTCTGTCAACAGCAAACCTGGTTAGCCTGGTTATGAAAAGAGGAAATATCGCTGGCAAAGTCAGTTTTTATCATAGAGGCGAATTTTTTTGTACTAATGTATATGGGTCAAAATTTTCATTTACCCTAAACATACATATGTTCAGCTCCTTATTTATGGATAATGTACCTTCAAATAGGGTAGTTAAGATTGTATTCAGAAAATCCTGAAAAGCACTGACAAGGTGAGGCAACACTAGAAGAGACGAGAATTAAAATTTGTTTTGAAACAAATATTTCCGGAGGAGAGAATTGAACATTTTGAATACAAATCTCGATTCTCGTCTCTCCTTTTCGGGTCTACATCGACATTTGTCTGAATTTTCGTTTATCTTAAAGCCATTCCCGCCTGAAATTTGTTTTTTTTTTGTGTTTTTATAATACAAGCTTAACCTAAACTAACCGCGGGTATTTTTAGAAAACTTAAATAGTTATCTGACTCTGCTGAAAACCAGTATAGGACCAAGAATAATTCTGACAAACGATGCGTTAGGACAAACATTATCAGGGATTCCGAGGCACACCCCGCCTCGTCTCACTTCGCCTTGCCTTAACTCGAAGTTTCTTGTATACAAAGGCTTTGATCGGTGCGGTTTGTTTCGTAATCCGTGCCTCGCGAGAGCATACCATTTCAGACCTAGCACAGCACCCCTCTTTGTTCTACTGGGACGTTAAGCGATACACGTAACTACGGAAGCTGTATTTAGTTAACCAACATAAGTATACCACTGTAATGCGGCGTTTTTTCGATCAATGCATTATTTACTTACGAGTTATATCGACGTGATTTACATGCCGCATATTTAATTAATCAATCGTTTTCTGCGTACCGATGTAATGGAAACATAAAATGCAGAGTTACTAGGCGTATTAACGTTCATCCGTCTTCTAATAAATATTAAAAAAGGAGATTTATTCCTCTAGCAACATTTTCTACCCCTTGGTACTTAGCTATGACAAGAGAAGACAAATATGATGACGGAGAACACGATCAGGAGGCCTAATTGAATGCTTTTAGCGCGTGAAAATGAGGATAAAACATCCGTCACTTTTTGACACGTAGTACACACAGCAACACATCTAGCTATACACTTCAGAAATCAGAAATATTGCATGAAAGAGAGTCGCACTAGAATGCATAGAAGTTGACATAATACACATAATATCAAAGACCTTTATATAACTAACGTAATAGACGAACAGACTCCCTTTTTCCCGCGTTACCAAAACGGAAATGTCAACGTGTGCGTGATTTTACAAGTGTGTGAGTAATTTTAGTGATGTCCGTACGTTATATCGAAAAAATATCGATGAAAAAGACTCGCTTATATAAGACTTGTTTGTATCTTGCGTGGAACTTAAAACTAGCATTCTTCACTAATAAAACACAAGATTCTTTCATTATCTATAATAATACTCTTTTCATGGTAATTACCACACACATATCATACAATCAATTTTTAATGTAAATAATTAATAAATTTCAGTCTTACACAAATTCTAGGCTTTTAATATGGGCATGATGGAAATCTGAAATGTACCTTTACTTTTAGAGGACGGTGTACGAAGCAAATATTGCTTGAAAACCGCAAATCGATGTACAGGGTAGCCTTTTGGTATACGGGTACTTTAAGTTAAAATATTTCTTCAAAATATTGATATGGGCCAGTACTTAATGACATAATATTATTGTTGTATGGGAATTATATTTTTTTTCGGACACCTATCATGTGTGGTATCAAATGAAAGGACTTCATGAGCCGGTCCTCAAAATATACTATACCACCACCTTTCGGCCCCCTTTTTTCTAAAAAACCATGAAATATTTTTAAACATATTAAGTTTGGGTTTCTCCAGGTAGGAGACAACTTGGACTTTTTTTGTACAACATACCAACGCGAAATGATTCTTAATATAACCGTACCTTATCACAAAAACGCGATATTATTAATATTGAGATTCACTGTTTTTGTTTTTTATTTATTAAAATGTTAGAGATTAAGAGATTTTGAAAGTTATCGATCTGTACTAAAGTTTTAGAAAACCTGTGGCCAAAAGGTGACGGTTGGTAAGTATATTTGGTTGGGTTATAGGGGCAAAGGGGGCCCGATTTTAGGACTTTTAGGTAAAAGTTTACACAACAAAAGATGGTTATTTTAGTACTATCTACACAATACATAAATAAAAACCGAATGTTATACAGACATCATTTTCACCCCATCGAAATTTCTCAAACGCCTTGTAGGTACCGAATTTACTAACTTTTGGACCCCCCATATCTCGGTAATTATCAACCTGAGAGAAAAAACTTAAATAAGAAAAGATGCTTATTTTAGCATTTCCTACACGATTTAATTAAAATATACACAAAAAACATAAAAACAAAAATTTGACGTCCTGTCGTAGCCTGGACCACTGCATTTAATGATAAATAATAAACTGCGATCAATTTACCTAGCTGCGTTTTATAATCGCTCGGAATAATGTTTAAATAATTATGAGAAGGAATGAAAAAATATCGACATATTGATAACTTATCGATAGACGAGTGTGATTCAAACATTCAATCACTACCTAAAAAATGGAAATTTTCACGGACACAACATCTTTTCATTTTACATATAAAAATTAAAAATATGCATAAAACACAAAACTACATGATATATCGTACTTATTAGACCACTAACCGTATTCCTTGGACCTAGGAATCCTTGAAAATATGAGTTCAAAAATGACTATGTGTGGATCATAATTACCTGTGAAATGACTCATTGTTTGGATTATTCCTATGATTGACTTCGCAATCAGGTACTGCACAGCCCATCATTGTTGTTTTTAACGGTTTTGACACCACGTTTTTACAATTATCCTGAATATTTTAATAAAAACTAAAAGACGCTGTCGCCAGTGGGCTACCGTGGGCTACCATTAGCTTTCAAAATGGTTACAACGTCAACGTCTTTCGCTGTCACTGTCGCACTCGTATTCGTGCATAAAGAGGCTGCGCTCTCGCTTCCACAGACTGTTCGTCTATTATGAAGGTCTTTGGTTAGGTGTGATGTTGTGTGTACGACAGTGAAGGATGCTTAACCACATTTTATCACGCGATTAACGCAACCATACCCAGGCCCTCTGAGGGCCCAGGCATGATGCAAACTGTGCAAATGTTTATGTTTTATATCGTCTCGTAATGCATGGAGTTGGCATAAGCGGTTGACGTCATCTGTCATTAGTTTAGTTTCTGTATATTTTGACGATTTCAGAATATTGCTTATTTAGCGATGTATCTTGACTAGGCGCTCTGTTACAAGTTGCAACAACGCTTATGCCCGGTTCCAATATTTAGATCAGATTCAGATTCAGATTTTATTACTCAATATAACACAGTATAAATTACATGGCATGTCAAATTATATGCAGTTACATTGAGGTCGTCAGAAATAGAATTAAATGACAACAGTAAAAGTCAACACAAATACAGAGTACATAAAAAAAAGTCGATCTTATTTATAAGACAAAAATCTAAAACTAATTTTAATAAATGACTTTCAATGCTGTTAAGGTGTATTTCGACAGTGTCGAGTTATTCATGGACACTCCCATGTACGTATTAGAGAAATAAGTCCATGCATGGATAACACACGCGAAGACAATTGTTCGTTAAAAGAGTATTTTCTCTAATGGAGTTAACAGAACCACATGGGGCTAGCTCCACGCGCTTGTCAAGTCCAATATTCAGATCTTGGATAGATCAAGTTCCTTTAGGTTAAAAATTTACACATTTTGTAAGTGGAAAAGTTGGTTTGAATAATCGGGAACTAACATCAGACAATCAGCCATGCTCCCCTCATCAGCCGATATACGCACGGTTGAGTGTATTAAAGCCGGTGAAACTACTTATCATCCATCGTGGTCTAAAGAATAACGACCCATTTGCTATGTTGTGATTGACTGCCTCATGTCATAAAATGGCACCTTATTTATCGAGGGACTAAAATAGGTCATAATAAGATGTGTAGCCACCCGGGCAAGGCACGCCTCGCTTATACATACACTGTTCACGTCGTTGGTGTGGGGATAAAAAAACCGATGAAATTACTATACCATAGGTAGCATCTTAGTACTCAGGCTTGGCAATGCGTTTGAAGTCTTAAGATTTAGTCTTGGGTTTATAGTCTTAAGAATTCAAATGTCTATGGGTCTCAGCTCCCACTACCATCAGATGGCCTGAGTGCTCATGTGGATAGTCCTGGCCATAAATAGATACATGGCATATCGTTATTACTTTGAAAAAACCTCGTGTCTCGTATTTTGTTACGTACGATTCTAAACTTAAACTTGAAGATAATTAAGTTCAAACTCATGCATCTCGAAATATCAGATATGAGGTTTTTCTAAAGTAGTAACGATATTATGGATCAATTTTGAGTGTGAGAAGTGAATAAGTAAAATCCTAGTAGTGTATAAGTAGTGTTCCCGTCTAATAACAGTAATAACCCATTATTAGGAAATGAAAATATTGCCTTTAACACGCCCGGGAATCCCGGATATCCTCATTTCTAGATCTATCAAACATACACAGTTCAAGAGCTCACTACAGATATTGGAGCATACATATAATATAGATATACACCCAAAAAATATTACCCTTCTTCTTGTGAAGTGTGTTTGTTCTCCTCCCCAACCATGCAGTTGTATGGTATTAGAATCGCGCTCGGACTTGCGTATGCATTCTAATCTTTTAACTGCGTATAGGGTAATTCAAAACTAAGATTATTCTCGAGTAACGTTACGAAAATTGAGCAGAAAACAGACTTTCCGCGATCCATAAATATTAATAACAGGAAGTATGCCAGCGGGTTAGACGACAGGCCGCCATTCACGTGCGATTAAAACGCGCGATTATTCTGTTTATGGTCGCGCAGAGATCTGCGAGAATGTTGCAATGCAAGTCCAGTATATTTCAATTTGTTTCGCCTATCTTGCTTTTATATTTTAACCATATAACTGACGTTAATGACAAGTAAGTACGACCTACCATAACTTTTTTTTCTTTTGGCATAGGTAGGCAAACGAGCACACAGGCCACCTGATGGTAAGTAGAAACTGTGACCCATAGACATTCACATTCACAAGACTGCAAATGCACTGCCAACCCTGAGGACTAAGATGGAATGCCTCTATGCTAGTCATTTCACCGGCTGTCTTATCCCCAAACCGGAACACAACAATGCAAACACTGCTGCTTGGCGGTAGGTTAATGAATAAGATGGTGGTACCAACCCGGACGGACCCTGCACAAGGTCCTCCCACAAGTAACTTCAACGAAATGGCAATATGAGCTATAGTAGTAGAAAGGCCTTGCGCAGGGTCCGTCTGGATCGCTACCACCATCTTATCCTTTAACCTGCTGCCAAGTATCGGTGTATGCAATGCTGTCTTGTTGTAATAAAACAACCAGTGAAATTACTAGTAACGAGGCATTCTATACTTAAATCTCAGAATTGGCAAATACTTTTGCAGTCTTAGCAATGGATTCTTGAGAATGAAAATGTTTCTGAGTCTATGATCCCACTTATTTACTATCAGTGGTCTGTTGACTCGCTTTCCTTCTCCTTCTCATAAAAATACAAACGAGTCCCAGTTATTTTGCTATAACTTTGCTTTGGATTAAGTCTCACCGTGAACAGCCGACTCCGCTAAGCAATGCCTGTGCGCAGATCTCGCCTTCCACGTGTTACGCGACGCTTGTATAACCAGCGCGCGCGCCGCTGCTGCCATAATTGATGGCTAAATTGATCCGGGAATTATAGCAATAATTTACGCGGCAGAGCTAGCACTTAGTATACCTTATACCTAACATTAGCAACAGTCACAACTCATAACTCATAAGACTAATCTTACCAACGTCGGGCTCAATAAATATCTGACACGTCATTAGGACCAATAAAAACTAGTAGTTTTGGACACAAACAAAGAGACATAGGGAAATATTACAAGCAATTGAGATGTGGTGTTGACGCAGAATAGAAGGAATTAACTGGACGGATAAGAAAACGAAGGAAGAGGTTTTAAAGCTAGTGAAGGATTAAACGATGTATGTTTTTTACTGGTACTTGTGTACCGTGCCGTGTGGTTGCCAGCTTAGAATTGTGCCACTCCATGTCTTCCCGTGGAAGTTGTAAGAGGCGACTAAGGAAATAAAGGCTTGTAGTAAGGTAAGGTGGGGGAAGATTGAATGGTTTTTTGATGAGATGGATAGTGTTGTGTTAAAACCCTCGTAAAATAAAAAACTATTTACTTCCTTTCAATTGCATAAATTGGTAGGTATGAGCAAGGGCTATATTTTTGTAATCTGTCGATAAAACTCGGTTACGCCTATTCTAATACATAAAAATAATAAAATCAAATCAAATTTTGTCTAAAAAAATTACGGGTTAAGATGGAATGGTCGAGGGGTAAGATTGACATAGTGTCTAAAGTCTTTCAAATGAATGCAAACGGTTACTGCTGCTCGTTTTTGTATAGAATTCCTTACGCTTAACAGATACAGATGATTTTTGCGTAAATATTCCTGATAGGTAACAAGAAAAGTGCAATTGAAAAAAAAAGTATTTTAGTCTTACCCCGCTTCACAGGGAAAACGACAGTGATATTCAAACTTTTTATTGTATATTCTTCATATAAAAAAACGTAAACACATTTTTTTTTAATATTAAGAAGATCAGTTTGGAATTAAAATAACAGTTGCATAGAAACAATTATTTATTTTATAAAAGAAATGAATACAAAAAAGTAAGTATTTTCTTGCAGCATGACTAATTTTGTCACAAATTAAGCCACTTACATGTAAAATATTAGAAAATAAATATGAATCTGTGTAACAAATTAAGACACATTTAAAATACAAAAATATACCAAATACTTAGTAATCTGTGTAGAAAATTTAGTCACAGACTTACTTACATTTATAATATTAGAAATCCAAATAAGTACTTCTAGTAAACTTTAAGAGGTTTTTTTTCTCTTCAAACAAAAAAATACTGATTTATTATTGATTTCACACAATAGTTTCACACAACACTTCTTAGTTACTATTTATCTTATCGTTATATTAGGTCAGAAAATAAACCTTACGTTAATTATTTTTTTAAGTGCAAAGTTTGAGAATATGTGTCTTTTTCTATGACTTTCAAAAACGGGGGAAGATTGAAACATTACTATTTCAATGTTACCCCAGTGAAATTGGCTGGGTAAAGATGGAAACTTCTCGTAAATCTCAATATATGATTCATAGCTACACCTAGCAGAAGTAAATAAAAATAGAATCTCAAATAACACATAAATAGTCAGTCAGAACTTTTATACTCCACTTATTAATCAAGTTATGAAACACGGGGTAAGATTGAAAATCGACGAATTCACCACGAAATGCCGACCTTCACAAAATAGCACATAACACACCCTCTACTTACTCCGAGCGGTCACTGGCGAATGTGCGGCGGATCGTAACAAAATGGCGGCTTAATGGATGATACCAGCACTAAAAAAATTAAACCAAATAGGGAGTTATGTGAGACTTTTAATCTTTCCCCTTTTTTTATCTTCCCCCACCTTACCTTACTGTTAGGCAATGGGCTTGCTACCTGTCACTAATATACACTGTTAAACATCTTAGCCTAATTGTGCAAATTGTGGTTACAGAGTTATCAACAAGTTTTTAGATTTGTTGGTAATTCTGTAGCTCTGCCTATCCCACTCTGGGAAGGCGTGAAGGTTATAGGTTATAGGTTGCAACGGGCTGTTTTCCGCAACTCGACGACTCAATATTTGCGCCTTTTTTGCGTGCTGGGTTGCTGGTGCTACTCCTGCCAACCCAGTTCTACCAGGAAGCCTAGCAGACCCTTTGTGTTGCCGATGGCTTCTGGTAGCGACCTCGGTGTTCCGAGGTGACGTGCCCGGTATGTTGCCACCTCAGGGCATTCCATGATGACGTGGGCTGCGGATTCCTCCGCCGTCATACAGGCTCTGCACAAGGCGTGAAGGTATGTATGTATGTATTATGTATGTATACAAAATAGAAAAGGAAAAATAGTGAGACACCTAATACGGCACGACAGTTTCTTTAGTCAACATTCTTGAAGTAGAAGAGAGTCGATAAAAGTGACAATTGCTCCACCGAGAAGGGTGCAGCTCTTGAGTAAAACAAAAATGGTTGGTAAACCCAGAAATAAAAACGTCCATTAGTAACAGTGAAAGACAGAAAATATGAAAGAAAATCAACTAAATATTAAGATCAAAATCAATTTGATCGATAATAGTCGTGACCTCCGATATTGCTGTTCTTACACACTTGCGCAAGATAACTGGAGTGTTATAAAATTGTATTCTCTTTAAAACCTTTCGTTGAGCAATTCTCGATCAGTTGAATTGTGACCTTCGCTTGCATTTTATACGTACCCACACTCTAATCTTTCGTTCTTGAGGGCTCGCCCTCCCGAGCTTCTCAGCTTAAGAAATCTGCCTCTACCACAGCCCACAATATTAGGACACTGCAGATTTTTTGCATATCTTAATACTTATATCGAGTTCCAAGTTTTTGAACACAAGTAAATATGGTACAGTGCAATAGTACATAAAACAATCTTCGCGAGAATATTTGTTTCTTAGACATGGATGTTTTCTAGTTCGTTCGTTGTCTAGTACCCATAGTACAAGCCTAGAGCTTAATTTGGGACTAGGTCAAAAGGTGTGACATTGTTCCCTGATATTTATTTATTTTATGCGTGAACATCGAATGGTGGCTTTGTAACGCTCGGCTCAACGTCCACACCACTCGAATATTCACGCGAATGCTCTCAGTGAGGACGCTCCTTAATGCTCATCGAATCCACTTTACCAGAACCTGAAAGACATTTTAGGATCTTTTTCACTGTAATAAGCTTTTCAATACGTCTCGTGTCCACTCTGTGGGAAACCTTCCCACGCTGAATCTTTTAAGAACCCTCCGGCGCCAGCGGCTATCCGATCTTTATGCAATGTGCCATGAGCCCCGCCCACTTGTATTTTAGTTATTTCGGGCATTATCATTTGCTTCGGAGAATTTACATATCTCATTCATACTTTGATTTATAGTGCCCTGGGTCGAAAGTCAAAGTACATGGACACCAGTGATTTACTCCTTTTATCTCGACGTGTACATACAGCCACACACTGAACTGGCCATTAAAGACAGAAGTGAGAAAATGTAGAAAGAGATGAATATAGATTTTATATAAGAATCTCATGTGCACGACAGAGACAGTTTCTCTCTGTTTATCTTCATTGGTCACTCAGCTGTGTGGGCTCGGTGGGAACGGTCGACGAGGCCAAGAGTGAAGTTCGATTGTTCAAGAATAGCATCTATCTTGTAGTATTTTGCCCTTAAGATAAGATTTCCTTTTAAACAAAAGACCCAAGTAACCCAAGTAACAACTTGCCTGAATTCCAGAAACAAAATCCGGGCAAGAGCATTTCGAACCATGCTCAGTGTAGCGTTGTTCCTACACACACATAAAAATTATGTCAAAAACAGCGTGTATGAATTGATTTCATATTTAAAGTTAAAGTCTTAGGTGGTTTTAAGTTTGTTATATTTGCTTTAATTTAAGATAAAAAATAATACATCTTTGTCGGAGTCATTTAAATGTAAAACTGTGCCAAATTACAACTATTTTGTATTAAGAGTATCAGAGTTAAACCTCACACAGACAGACAGACGGTAAATGGCGAAACTATAAGGGTTCCTTATTTGACTTCGGAACCCTAAAAATCGCAGACAGCGTGATGCAGCCTAGTAATGAAAACAAAACACCAGCAGTCATTAAACAACCTGGAACATAACTTAATCGCTATTATTATACGTTTCGCTCCAGCCTCCTAGATGCGATGACAACATTGACAACACGGACTTACAGTGGCGACCACAATCATCGGGTCACTTTACAGAGAAACCCGGTACAAACTGACCAGCTATTTATATGCATTTGCTAGAGTTTATCTTCGACGGACGTTACTCAAACTGCTGATGTATGTCGAAACTAAGTATTCTAGAATATCGCATGACCAAATAGTATTCGAGTGGAGAAAATGTCAAACATTGTATCGGCCGCTTTAATGTTATACGTTATGAAAGTTTTTGTAATATTTATTTATCTTGATGTGTTTCGCCGTTTAAGGTTAGTTCATCATCATCAGTCGCTAGTGCGCAGTCTCCGAACTGTTTCCAATTTTTTCATGCCGATAACCCCTTCGAAACTTTCATCGTCATGTCAGCCGAAAGACGTCCACTGCTGGACATAGGCCTCCCCCAAACATAAACTTTATTCGATTTTTTTATTCGAAACTTTATGTTCAACAAAGTTTCAGTTCAATCCGACATAACTTCCAAAATAGATACAAAGGTTATAGTTAGGGAGGCGAATAGGGGAATTTTTGGTAATACTCGAGCGTGGCAGTTTAAGATACGAGAGATACCTTAGACCTAATAGAACAACCTTGTAAAGTATTTAGCTCTATATGTAGTGACGCGCGCCTAGGATAGACGATCAGATTAGTAAAAAAAAAATGATAGTCTGAAATACTCGAGCGCGTCAGATTAAGATATTGGGGGTTGATTTTAGTGTTTTAAGCTTAAATTTAACTAATCTGACGATAAGTCCTTGACGCCGTCGAGTTATAGGGTCGCGAACTTGTAAAAAAAAAACGTTAATCCGGCATTCTCGAGCGCGATTTTTTTTTATTTTTTTTTGAAGAATATAATCTAAAACTTACTAAAAATACAAAATCTGCCGGTTTCCGCATGACCGGAAGTGTGGAGGAGCCATTTCGTCTTCCGAAAAACGCGTTGCGGCATATAAGTCGCGAACGATACATTTTACAAAAAAAAAGTTTAAATAAACAAAAAAGGTAATGTACCTATCTATCGCTTTATTGTCATTCTTAAATTCCCCGTTTTATCAAGGAGAAAGAAAGGAAAAAAAAGAAACCAAAAAACCTTTTTCGGTCAGATTAAGAGAACCCACCAACATTTTTGTCAGATTAAGAAAATATACTTTCAGGATACCGAGATAAACCTCCCCTATAAAAATCTGACGCGCTCGAGTATTTCAAAAAAACTTTATTTTCTTGCATTTTCAAAAATTCATCGTAACTTATCGTCACGCCGAAATCGTCAGTTTTTTTAAAGGGAGCTTCCTTGGGGCCTTCTTAACACCCCTTCCGAAAATCTGACGCGCTCGAGTATTTTTTTTTTTTGCATTTTTGACTACTTTATATGCCTACCCCCACCACGCAAACCGGTAGATTAGTATACCGTTGTTATAAGAGGCACTTGGGGCATACGTAGTATGAATATCTGACGCGCTCGAGAATGCCCAAGTAACTGTTTTTTTTAACATTTTTGAAAAACCGTACACGCCAAACCCACCGCTAAAATGGTTTTTACCATACGAGCTTTTCTTTTCGAAATTATTTTATCTTTCGATTTTGATAAGTCTCGACGGCGCCGTTGAATTACGCCATTTAGCTACCTCGCCTCCCTAACTATTAAGTTAGTTATAGTTATGTTTCAAAATACATACCTACTTAAATTATTACTAATTATTGTATTAAATGTACAAACTTATTTGCCAGTAATTTTCTTGTATCATTTAAAGGGTTAGAGGACGGTTAAACGAACCATAGGGCCGTATTAATAAACTCATCTTGACTGAGATGTCCGTCACAAAATACGTCAAAGTATCCGTTAAACCATAGAAAACTGTCAGTTTTGACGCATCTTGAGACCGGCATTAAAGTCGAGATAAGTTTTTTAATACGGGTCTAATATTACTCGTATTTACAAAAATGTATGCTATAGGGCATTGCAATCAATGTAATCCCAACTTTTTATGTTTCTTTACTACTTTAAAGATAAAGCAGCAGTAAGTAGGTCATTAATTACACAACAATCCTAGTAACTCAGAATCATTGTGTGTCCAATGATCTAACAGAAATCGCAAATCATCGCGTGCGCATAGTCATTAAACCATGCGCAAGATGCGCTGTGGCCGCGGCGATCGATTTAAGCTTTATTGATCATCGATTATTAAAACTTATAAAAGATGTTATGGTACTAAATCTGACATCAAATCCATTTACTTTTAATTGCATAACTGAATCGACTAAGTATATAAATTACGGTTGTAAGACACCTTCCTGTACCTACTGTAATCTAACATTGATTAATGGATTATGCATTTAATTATGTTCACGTAAGATCTAGTTTCTGGACTGAACCTAGAATTTGCGGCGAGTCTTGTGTGTAAGTATAGACAGTTAGCTGCGCGCGATTCGATGCACACGTCCACGTAATGCACCAATTACTGCATGGCTAAAAGAGCAATCAATGTTGCGAAAATTCTATAACATACCTTGCACAATAGTAAAACATTTCAATGCTATAAGCACCGGGATAAGATCTGGTGTTACGATGCGAACAACGAAATTTTATTGTTTTCCTTTCGTGTTATAGTTTCTTTGGCCTCCATTGTATTGTCTTACGTTATTGTTTTTTTATTGCTTACGAGTACTTTCAATTTGTTCACGCTACCATTTCGAATGTCTTGACGTGTAATCAAATAAACGTAACCTACTTTCGTGTCATCATGATTATTAAAATTCTTTACACTTTCTTATTTCGAATCCAGACAAATGTAATTTAATTTCTAATTTATCTATCTAATATTTCTGTATTCTACTCGGTAAAATCATTTTGCTATTGACATGTTAAGTATCGTATTATTTTTAACTCAGCCGCAATTACTGTCAAGTGAATAACCTATAGTAACTTTGACAATACGAAAAGCAAAATGGTTTTACCGAGTAGAATAGAGCTTCTTGTCTAGATTTTTTTTTTATTTCAGCTCTATCATTATATCTCTCTTTCTGTGATTTATTGTGTTTAGACAGATTGTAAATCTAATTGTAGTAGTCCAACACTTTGGCAGAATAATGGACATCCCAAACGATAAGATATTTCTCGTACAGAAGGGACTTAACCAGAAAAACAAATCATTTTTATTTCATATTTTTTAATAAATCAGCCTCATCTCAAAGTACGAGGTACTTTGATTATTTTTCATACATAAAAACAAAAGCATACAAAAAGCTAAACAAGTAATAACAGATCACTATAATACAACTGAGCCGCGCATTGTCGTCAATGCTATGCGGCGTTAGCCTCGAGCCGTAGACGCACACAACCTTTCGCGAGCGAGCACCAATTTTGCAAACATATATACACTACAAATACTAAATGATCACATTTCGAACTAAGCCTAATAAGGTACTAGTGTGAGACCTAGCTAGCCTTTAGCGCCAGCAGTGGTAGTGGCACTTAGTGCCAACTGGAGGGACGGCACTTAGTTCCAGCCGTGGTGCTCGTAGTGCTGGGGCTCGTGGTGCTCCTGATGGTGGTGGTGTTCTACTTCCTTCTTGAAGTATATGGGCACGTGGACCTTGACGGGGTAAGGCACCTCCTTCACCAGCGGGACTTGCACCTCCTTGTACACGGGGTAAGGCTTGTCGATGGGCACTTTCACCTCATAAGGCACTTTCTTCTCAACGGTGTAAGGCACCTTTTTGTATACGTCATAAGGTTTGGGCACTGGCACCCTCACGTGCACTGGGTACGGCTTCTCAACCTCTACCTTGTAGGGCCTGTCGACGGGCACCTTGACCTCATAAGGCACCTTCTTTTCAACGGTCACGGGGTAGGGCTTCTCGACAGTCACGGGGTAGGGTTTGGGCACGTACACGTTGTAAGGCTTGTCGACTGGGACCTTCACTTCATAGGGCACCTTCTTGATGACTTCGTAAGGCTGGGGCACTTTCACTTCATACTTGACTGGGTAAGGTACCTTCTTCTCGACGGTGTAGGGCTGGGGCACGGGGACCTTGACTTCATAAGGCACCTTCTTTTCAACGGTGTAAGGGGTAGGCACTTTCACTTTGACTTCATAGGGCTTGTCGACGGGGACCTTGACTTCATAGGGCACCTTCCTTTCAACAGTGTAAGGTTCAGGCACGTACACGGGGTATTTGACGTACTCCTTGACGGTAACTGGGACTTTCTTCTCGACGGTGTAGGGCTGGGGAACGTGTACCTTAACTTCATAAGGCACTTTCTTTTCAACAGTGTAAGGTACGTGCTTCTCGACGGTGTAAGGTACAGGGACCTTCTTGATGACCTCGACGTGCTTGACGTGCTCATGATGCTCGTGGTGCTCGTGTCCGTGCTCGATAGGTTTCCAGGAGTCGTGGGAGCCTCCGTAGTCCCCACCACCTCCTCCGAGGCTCAGCCCGTGAGACTCGTGACCGCCGAAGTCATGTCCGCCGAAGTCGTGTCCTCCGAAACTGTATCCTCCGTAGCCGTGTCCCTCACCGCCGCCACCGCCACCGCCGCCGCCATAATGGCCGATATCGTATATCCCTCTCTTGTCCTGCTTCTTGTCTTCGGCTGCCGCTTGCTTGGGTGCGCCTTTCTCCTCGCTGGCAAAGGCCACCACGGCCAATGAGGCAACTAAAACAACCTGTTGGCAAAGCAAAAACATTATTAGCAATGGTACTCTCTCGGAAAACATCGTAGGTATTATGCCGCTTTAGGTACTTATGACTCTGGTTGAGCTGTGTCAAAACACGACTAAGGTCAAACCATGCACGAACAAGCACTTTAAACGCACGCAAACAAGTTATAAGTAATTTAAGTTAATTACACGGCGGAATCTTAATTTATGTTGCGTTAAGAGGAAGTGGTAATAAGTACACGTGGCAAGAATGTATCTTTCACTTATTGCTCAATAACTAGGTAACTACGGGTTTTCACTTGGAAAAAATATCCCCACGGCAGACATTGTTGGCTCCGCAGTAACTAAGGCTCGATTCATACGTAACTTCCCCTTCGATAATCATAGTGGGTGTTTAATAATCGCCCGATCTTAATAGCGAGTTGCATACTAAACTTTCTAGCAAGTCAGGTTACTTCAAAAGTTAACGGACTGTAGAGTCGGTCGTAAACTAAGTGTTTATTGACATTTTATAACCAAAAGGCAGCTTTGGATCGTCTTTTTATTTACTCATTCAATGTATACTAAGTATAATAATATAAATGCAAAAGCATATCTGTATAATCTTTTGCTTTCACATATTAATCTCGAACCCCAAGAAAGCACATACGATACATGTTAATCCAGAAATACGAGATTATCGCGGAGAAAAAAACGGGCATAAGTATATATGCGATTTCAAATTCTCAGAAGTAACCAACATAATTCATGTATTTATTGCATCCAACGTACTTGAGAGTCAAGCAGAATACTTTCTTAATATGTGGTCATAAATCTAAAGACACGTCTACGTCTAAGGAAAATTACGTTTCATAAGCTAGTTTCCATCTACTACGAATGTTTCATATAGCTACACCTACAGGTTGTTGTATAAACAGGTAAAGTTCTTTCAAGATGAAACCTTTTTCTTCCAAAACTAAAACCTTAGAAGTAAATTACAGTGTGTGTTGACCGTAACTCAAAAATCAGCAATTAGCCTGGTTTCCAGTAAACAATAGACAATTAGATATAATGTAGATTGTTCCGTTCTGAATGAACGTGTAATAACACAGGATGTTCATTAATTTCGGTCTTTCCTCTGTAAGTTATGAAGTTATAAATCGTTTTATCCTATTTTAGAGTAGGTAACAAATAACTATTATATTCATCGGAGGAAAGAAATCGTAGTTTCAACGAAATCAAGGCTGCTTTGAATTGCAATATCGCATCATTAATTTAAATAAATGTAGTATCTACTTAGATGCATTTATATAGCTTTAAATGCCTATCAACATTAGGTTTCAGATATTTACTAAACTTGTTAAAATTGGTTTAAAAAGAAAAATACTAATTTCTAAAAAAAGAACTAGATGATGATGAGATATGATATGAGAGAGAGATGAGACGTATAATAATAGTACCTATAGAGTACAGTAAATATAGAGTTACAACAAAATTAAGTCAAAAAGCTTTAAGTTTCTCACATGTAATTAAGTGTGGAATGTTTTTGTAGTTGTTTTGCTTTACTGTTTAATTACGATACTGCGCCAGTGAAAGCAATAAGATACAGGTATACGTAACAGATTTGGAGCACTCTG
This sequence comes from Acleris emargana, assembly GCA_927399475.2. Classification (NCBI taxonomy): domain Eukaryota; kingdom Metazoa; phylum Arthropoda; class Insecta; order Lepidoptera; family Tortricidae; genus Acleris; species Acleris emargana. Next base: position 8,193,574 of record OV656858.1, read on the forward strand.
TAGTGACACACAGACTCCGCGAACGGCCAATTAGCTGACGAAATAATGTACCTGTTAATTGCTATACTCAAGCTTGAATATTGTCAAAAACTTTAGCAATAAATATTGTGTGACCTTGTATGTTATCCACACTATAATTATATTTTGCCGGTAGTAGTACAGAAGACCTAACGAAAGCAAAGTGTCATTACTAATACATTTTTACCTGTAAATAAATAATTAAGACTACACTAATGTTCAAATAAACCTGTTACAGCTGTTTTATTACGTAAAATCGTATTAGTTCGACCGGCATTATACTAATCTGACACATAACATTATCGAAACAATTAAGTATCATTTGACGAGCCACGCTCCGGCGCCCGGGTCGCTCGAATTGCTCCGAATGCGTATAATAATTTAATTGCACGCGTAATCGGCCCGAGCAAGCTCGACGCATTGCGCAACTGTGTTACGCGTCGAAAGTCGTCGATCTATATTCCAGCAAGTTACAGCTGTTTACATGCCGCGTGATAACTTGGACGTAATAATACTCGTTTATTATGATTATCGTTATAAATGTATTTTAATTTATTTATTAATTTATTTGATTCGGTTTCTTTGTTCATGTAAATATGGAAAATGCTTTTTGATCTCAAAGCAACTACAACAATTCCGGGACAAGATGTCCACATAAATCATTTAATCTTTGCATTTGGATACAATCACTACTGACTTACTCTCATACATGCACTGACTGTGACGTGTGTTTGTCTATGCCAATTTCTGCCCTAAAAATGTATCCGTGGGGGGATATAAAAAAATACGTTAGGAGGATTGTGAGGCTGAAAATTACCATACAAAATGCGGAAATATTTCTCTTCCCCAACGAGTCCCATTTTACGGTTTTTGATTATGTTGATGATATTATAAAAAACCAGGTATGTACATTTCGGTTTTTTTTTGGAAAGGAAAACATAGTTATAGACCTAGTTTTTCATAATATCTAAAACAGATTCAAAAATCGTGGAAATCGAGCTTGATTTAGGGGGTGAGAAAAGTAACCGCCTGGAGCTATATTTGTATGGAAAAACATTTTACAGCTCGCGGTGTAAGCGTACCCTCTCAATCCTCTCAACGAATCAATTAAAACATTTAATTTTGTTTCTATGTGTAACGAAAATAAACCACTGGGTCGCATGACAATTTTTTGATACACAAACGAATAAAACAGCGTCCTTTTCATCGTCTTTAACTACGTACAAGATTTTGAAAAAAAACCCCTTATAAGAATTACTTTCTTTGACGTTGCACTGCAGGAGGACAAATATAAAATAGTATTTTGTTCTTTATAATTATAATATTTAGTTTTATTTTTTAGATACAGGCAGTATTTTTTTCGTAGGTCAAATGCAACAGATTTCACTTCAATGAGCTTTTGATATTTAATTGCAGCTCTGTGTATTACACGCCGAAACAGAAACTTATTTGGATACCAAATACAACACGTCGGACACACGACGTTTACCTCTCAAATCACACACTTTCTCCCGAAAATTGACTAATTTGTGGCCAAAATAGCGTGAGGATCTGATTGTGCATTCAGCGAGACAATATCGAGGAATAAAAATGACAAAAAACACACATGAGATACGCTACATGCATACGAAATACAAGTAAAGCTACAACGAAGTGGTTCAACACTTTTTACTATGAAACTAATATCAAGACATAATCACTATGACCAGTAGAGCGGACGCTAATGCCCTACTAGACTGACATGTAGGTACGGAATTGACATAAGCAAGCACACGTCACTTCCGTCAATCCTATACCTACATATTATTTTATATCTGCAGTAGCTATTATTCGCAGAATGTAAATTATCTGTTCCTATTTTGTTTTACGTTATTTTATTTCCGGATTAATTAAAAGATACGCTGCTAAAGTAATACAGTGTAGTCGCAAAACTTTCAGTCGTGAAACTAGCTTTAATCTTTAGAAATTATCGTCTTAGGTGTGACTTACGCCAATAGTTACCGATTAAACTTTAGTCTGATCAGCAGTAAGTGACGTAACATTATGAATCTAACTTTATATTTACTTTATCTATGTTTATATTATAAAACTAATCATTAGTCTACGCAAATATAATTCAATTTATAGCAATACATAATTCATTGGATCACATTTAATGGAAACTGAGATTAAACGGTTGAAGCTTAAGTAGGGTAATGGTTTTATAACTGACTTTAAAGCTTTCGTTTACACAACTTAAATAAATTACTCGAATACAAAGTAAATAAATAAAAATTATTAAGTTTATTTAAATTGTTAATTATTAATTACTATCGTAACTGCGAAAGTTATTTGTAATCAAAGCTTTTTAACTTAATAATTACAATTTGTAATTAAGTTTACAAACACCCTGCGTACACCATATTTTTAAGGAGTTTTTTAGTTTTGCTTAAAGGGGTAGAAAAATAATGCTAATGAGCGGAAATAAAGGAAAAACTTGTTTTAAGTTATAATGATTGCTTTTACGATTTAGATAATCAATCATCCATTATGTACTTACACAAATTAAGCGTAGGGCCTATGGAATATATTTTTAGCCTAACAAATGTTCCCGTGGGAAGCACAGAATTCCCACAAACAAATGAAACGACAAGTGAAAAATTATTTAAAACTAAAGTCTACTTTCGGTTATGAGACTTAGAAAGTGAAAAGAAAATTACTCTTCATATAAAGTAGTACGCGTTTGACGAGTGGAAAATTAACTGTTATTATATAAACCCACTCTCGATGCGTTACTGCACCCGATCACATATTTTTATGAAAATGCATTTTTTGGAATTCACTTTTAGGTCTCAAAACCTGCACTGCACTGCACTGAACTCACCAAGAACTTCATGTCGCTGTGTGTCTCCGCCACTGCCGAAGACTGGTTGTGTGTGGAAGCAGCGTGTGCGCAGATTATATACGGTCCCCCCCGACGTGGGCGCAACGACACGGAACTCAAACCTCCTTAAGTCACAACCACCACCACCATATCTTAAACTTTTAAAATCAAGCCGCAATTCAGAGTTGGAGATCAAATTATAGTGGCGACTACGTGTACTTATTACAGTTTTGTTTCTACACAGCTACGAAGAAGGGTACTCCGTCCGATAATGACATGTATTAATTGTAACTCGCTTATTATTTAGGATTGCATTCCATTTTTAAACTGGTCCGATCTTCTCTCGTCGGTGTCGATTCTATCAATCATGGGTTGAGAAATTTATTTTGCAAAACAAGCATTTCTACCAAAATAAAGCTAAGCAGTATAATTTGAATGCGTAGATGAGTATTATATTTATTCTTATGACGTTGATTAGCTTTTTGAAGGAACTTTGTGGCAATAACAACTCTGAAATATACATATACGTATCTACTTGTACAGAGATGTACGAGTCTAACGATGCATTCGGCGAACGTTATCGGCGTTATCGCTATCAAAAGTGTATAGGATCGACAATAGCTGACCTGCCACGCCGCGGTTGCGTCGAGCGCTTGTGTCGATTCCATATATTTTGACAGTATTCGAAAATCGTTTACGTTAGCGTTAACCATCTTGTCTTAAGGCCATAGGTATCTAAGTTCTGTAACGTTTTTTTTTTATATCTTTCTTGCTAAGTCCGATTCTGATCCGATTCAATGCAATATTTAGAACCAACAAATGAACTAACGATGGTATTAAAAAATAATTTCTATTAAGTGTACATTAGAGACCTCGTTTTGAACTCCAGCGTTAGTCTATTTGTTTATGTTATTTAAACTTATATTTGTTAAACCCAATCCTTGTTGACCCAGGGTCTCTAATCAACCTAAAACCATATCGCGTTTGAGCTGTTATCGTATTGTCACCGTTTGGATAGCTCTTATTTACTTGACAGTAATCGACTGACTTCAAAACAATACCATAACAGGTCAAATACGATATGTTTTTACCGTCGTGAATAGAGACCCGTCGTGTTCACTCGGTGGCAGGTCAGCCAGTATATCTTCATCGACGAGCTAAAACACGGTTCACCGTAGCAAATTATTGTCGAGAACGTAACAATATATCCAAATATATTAGCGGACAATCTAACACACATTGACCTGTCTAATCCCAAAAGCTCTAGGCCCGTACTATGGGTACCTACTAGACAACGATAAACATATTTACTTGTATAGAGAAATACTTCAAAACATCCAAGACTCAAACAAATATTTCCCGATACTGGGTTCGAACCTAGGACCGCTTGCTTCGCAGGTAGGGTCACTACCAACTAGGCTAAACGCGTCGTCAATGTTCTACAAATGCTAATTGACAACCAAGTTACAGCTAGCCTTGCCTAATACCCACATTGTTTTTCTTCAGAGTATTTCCCAAGCGCTTAGTATTTAAGCTCAATTAAAATTAATGTTGTTTTGTTTTCAAACGAATTCATTTCTCAGTAACCTTGCACTATATTTTTTGTAGTAGAGTTGTGTTTTCTAAATAATTGCAGTGGAAAGCTTGGACATTTGTAACGAGAGGGTAATTAAGAAGAAAGTGTTAGGATTCGGGTTAGGTAATAATACTTCACAATATTCGGAACTTAAACTGATGACCTTCTGCTGGAGTTTCTTGCGGCGCTTCTTCTCCGCAATGATGGTCATGTCCGAAGCGCTAGTAAATTCACTCCATATTACCGACGTGTAAAAGAGCCTTCAGTTGGCCAATTTGCGGAATAAATATTTTGAATTTGAATTTTGATGAGAAATATGAATGACCGCAGCAAGTGCCGCTGTTGTTTTTTTTTATATTAGTAACCATATTGAGTTTGATAGCTATAGCTTAGGGGTGTGAGCTGCTTAAAATTCAAACTGAAGAAGAACTCGAGCGGGCAGTGTTACCTACTTAGCATCTTCTTGTCGCAGTTACCACAGTGTCTTCAAATGTCAGAATAAACTGACAGACTGAGCGATCAACGCACAGCCGAAGCCATTGGACCTTGGGACAAGAAATTTAGAGGGAATATTCCTCGGATGTCCAAGGGGTTCACTAAGAAGGGACTTTTGGAAATGTTTCCCCTAAAGGGTTAAAATGGGGGAGTAGCGGGAAACTAACTCTACGCGTATGACGTCGCGGGAGACCTCTCTCAGAAGTAAGAAGAGCCGCAAAAGCACCAATGTTAAAGACACAGCTCAGAAATAAACCCCAAGTGAAAGTGGGCCAAGTGTCTGTATCCCTGACTGATTTTCTGTATGTCCACTCACTTTATCTCAAAAAACTATAAATATTGAGGTCTTAGTTCCTAAAGATAACAACAGATTACCCTATGTGTTATATTTTAAAATTACCCGTTCTTTTTTTTAATATTTAGGGGTAAAGACAGCGGACATGCCGCTGTGTTCACTCGTGATTTACAAAAAACTAAATTAAAATAGGTAGATAAAATATATATTGAAACAAAAACAGTTCCCCATGCTGATGCAAATACCCTAGCATAAGTTCTCATCAGCGCAGGAAAGGTGTTTTCACGATGCGCTTACAACGGTGTTACCATAGATTCGTCTATAATTTAGATTTTATGGTTTTACTTATCATGGGAATATGGGAGTCCCGGACCTTTTAAAGGCGTACATAGAGCGGAAGACAGAACGCAGAGCCCCTTTAGACAAGTTAAATTCAGTAAAGTGATGGGACACCAACCGGCGATTGTCGCTTAATTCAAACTATAGAAGTATGATCCCACGGACAACCAGCGGTTAGTATAAGACTATTTAAGAAGGATGGGAACATTAATAATAGGCTCCATGAATGAATTGATATGGATGGATTGGTGAACTAGGCTACTGATGAAACTTCGGCGCCTGCCTGGCCAATGCTAATTACTTTGGCTGAGATGACACGCCATCTCAATAAAATAGGCTTCCGAAAATCACACGGGCCACCCTTCGAGCATCTCTCTTGCGACTCCACTCTGACCGGCCAATAAAGGCAAACCACAGGTGAGGGTCTGTTCCTCGTCATTGTATACCGCAGCCAGGTGAAGGGAAGAGTGAGATGAGGAATAGGCCCTACCCTCGGGAGCACTCAGGTCCGTGGTATCGCCACTCACCAACAGCTCGCTACTAGCTGTTGCGGCAAGTTTTTTTTCATTTTATTTTTTATTGCTTACCCTGTATTTGTACATAGAAAACAATGTTTGTTAAGTTACTTGTGACGTTTTGTTAAGATTCCATTTTAGCTGAAATATAGAGTAGGCATAATTTTAAATGTTGAGTCATGCATGATAGAACCTTATCGTAACCAAACACGTACTCTCGGATTCCGCCCCGAAATTTGAAATAAATATACTCGGTTGGATTTGACGTTACTAGTATTACTATCGTTTACTGTACTTTTAACGCATTATGACTTAGGTACCACAGTTTCGAAAGACCCATTATTATCGATATGTGACTGCTATTTCAGCATCGTTTTATAGTGATTGTAATGTTAAGCCTTGAGAGAAGTTTAGTAACACATTAAGAATGACTATGGAGTCAGTTTTATATGGAAATTATTACGCCTTTTATTGGTCGGAGAGTAAACAAAAGAGACATTCAGCACAGTATCATACAGCCACGCGTATTTCACGTCTGTGTAGGCGAAGGCTGTAGGCAGGCTTAATAGTCCAAGAGCTCTTAAGCATTTTTGAGCAGATAGGTTTTTGAGGCACCGTGGAATATTTTACAGTATTTCTTCAATAATATTTAAATAGAAAGAAGCAGAGCAGGCTGAAGGGTATAGGCGCTAAACCAACTTATGTTTTTTTGTGACATTGAGACATTTTGTTTTTTTTTTAACTTTGAATTGATAACTAAGTAAAAAAATCAAAGAGGTCATTGCATTAATATTGTAATCACGTGTGTCAATTTTGTTCATACTCCATTTGTGCAGGTAATTGATTTATATGTAAGTAAACAAAAAACGACGTGATATAGTTTGTCAGCCAATAGAAGCAGCACTGACACGTCAAAGCTCAAGAAAACAGTTTTGATTGGCTGTTCAACAGAGCCACGTGGTTTGGTTTGTTTACATTTAGATATGCACCTAAACAGATGAAGTATAGGCATATTTCACGATACTACTATTTAAAACCGTTGCTTGAGTCGCTGATTGCAATTTCTTCTACCCTTGACATAGTGTACCGGTACTTTTATAATTGTGTTAAACACCAGATTCTCTTCCGAACACATTTTTATTGCAAAAAACTTATAAAAAAACCGCTAATGTGTTGATTTTTACGTAATGTGATTTCGTTTTCGGTGTTTAATTTTGTTTTGCATTCAGGCGGTCACCTATCGTCTACTCTAATTAGGTTTATGTAACGAGTTACGCCACTGTCAGATGTAAGTATGTGTGAGATAGGTTTTCTATCGCGAGACAAAGCATTAAACTATGCTTTTATTTACCGCTGAACTTGGCCTTTTTGCGTCCGATTCCCATCCGGGAAAATACAGTTACTGTACTGTACTGCATACACTTAATAGTTTTAATAGAGGCCAAGTTGTGGCGACTAGGAAGCCCCTCTTTAAAGTTACCCACCGTCGTATCTTAGGATATAAAAGAAAAATTGCTCAGGGCCTCTATTTTATACGGTAAAACCATATTGCCATTGACATGTTATCGTATTGTCAAAATTACGAAAGTTCTTATTCACTTGACAGCATTAGCGACCAAGTAAAAAACAATACCATAACATTTAAAAGGCAATATCGTTTTACCCAGTAGAATAGAGGTCAAGTTCGACATTGGTCATGCTTAAAATGACAGCATAGTTTCCGAAGCCCCCTTTGTAACATTCTGGAACACCCTTTAAATAGAACACTCTATATTAATTCTGACACCATATCGTTGAAATTCGTCCAATGCCGTACGTCTCCAAGGATCCCCACAATGCTTGATGCCTACATGCGGCAGGATTCCGCCCTCCATTGGGTCGCCATCGTGTGAAGATGCGGTAGACTAACTAACGCTATTATACTAGTTATACTCGTAGTATACAGAAATTAGAAACGCGCAGCCATATTCAATATGTCCAAGGCTCCCACGACTCCCACGGAATAGAGTAATCAACTAAAGGAATAAGATAAACAAGCTCTAGTCTGTCAGGGGACCCGGATGGCCACTGACAAAAGCTGATGGAAGCAACTCATGAAATACATAAGAGATACTTTAGCAGACGAGAGACTCCTTTGCCGTGTGGTTGCCGGGTTAGAAGTGCCACTCCATGTCTTCCCGTGGATGTCGTAAGAGGCGACTAAGGGAATAAAGGCTTGTAGTACTGTTAGGCGATGGGCTTGCGACCTGTCACTAATACACTGGGAAACATATTAGCCTACTTGTGCAAAATGTGGCTACAGAATTATCAAGAAGTTTTAAGACTTGTTGGTAATTCTTTACCTCTGCCTACCCCACTCTGGGAATGAAGGCGTGAGTTTATCTATGTGTATGTATGTACGAGAGACTCATTCATGTTATTTTGTCTAATTTTTCCCTGCAGTAGCATAAATCTAGATTTAGTCTTTAGTTTAGTCTAGTTGTACCAACGCGAAAAAGATACCAGTAGCTTAGTAAAAAAAGATAAAATATGTTTATTCAGTAAGTAGGCCGCACGGGCACTTTAACACGTCAAAAATATAGCGATCTTGACGTTGCTACTTTGGAGTCGTAAGGCACAAATTTACATGAATATTAAATATTTTCGGAGGTAAAAAAGTTTTAAATAAATGGAATTATTTTAAGTATCATCTACAAAGTTTATTTTACTGTTCGTTTTGAATATATTACATGAATTTAATAAAACTTAGTGTCCGCTCGGAATTTATAAGTGTAATAGGTAAGACTTATCGTAGTCATAAAAGACGGTATAACATAATTATCTCGCAAGAAAATTAACCAACGTATTAATAATCGAGCACAATATATATGTATTGCCAGGTTACATACATAATAGTCTGGGGAAACTGGTTTCCGCGTTTGGATGTAAAATTATATCACAATTATTATTTCATCCTAATATGGGTGATTTAATAAGTTACTTACGAACTGTAAATATGTAATAACGAAATATTTTGACTTGAAGGAAAAAATCTCTGTCTGCAATAATAAGAAAGAGATCTTGCGATATTATTTCTTGTAAAGGACGCAACGACGCCAACGACACGATAAGTTGGTCGGACAAGAACAAGCTTTAAGTCGCGTTCAAATTCGATTCATTTATTTTGGAGTACCTAAATCAATAAATAGCCACTTACGCATATCATGGGACAGTCTCACACAAATTGTCCTAGTCCCAAACTAAGAGCTCTAGGCTTGTATCATTATGGGTACAAGTTAACTATAAACTACCTACTTATATAGAGAAATACATAATAGAAACATCCACGACTTGGAAATAATATTCGCGCTCATCACTCAAATATTTTGGCCTTACCGGGAATCGACAATAGAACCCATTTCCACATATCGCTTTCCGTTCTACTAAAATTAGTAAGGTTAAACACCCAATTCGTCGGTGAAACTGCAAAACCGCGTAAGTAACATTTTAAATAAGGAGCAAAATGCACCTTTTTAATAACATGGTAGGGTTTATTTTGCTCTATCATAAATTTGTTAGTTACGCGGTTTTGCAGTATCACCGACGAATTAGTGACTGAACGACGGATTGTAGAATTAGCACCTCTATTACCTTAGAATAATGTTCATGTTGCCAATAATCGGTAGAGTGCGAACAATAGGACTGTTGACCCTATCTGTTAGGAATTTAACTTTGTTTCCTTGGTAAAAAACGACATAGGTACATATGTTAATACCTATTTAATGATCAGACACTCTATTGTATGCATAGCTCGAGCCTATTAGCTCTGTTGGCTCTTTTTAAACGCAAAGATGAGCTTGTTTGTTTTTTTGTTCCGTTTTTAAAACCCGATCGACGTGAAATATGGCACAGAGATAGTTTTTGCCACAGAGCCCGAAATTTTCGAAGTTATCTAGCGATAAACGACTACGCGTACGGATAGCCAAATAGTTATGAATTAATGAATTTCCCATCCACAATTAGCCCTGAACCTTATTGACCAATAAGAATAAGAGAGAGTATGATGTATTATGAGAGAAGGTATGTGCCCAGTGGTGAGAAAGCTATAGGGCATTGTTTGCATCAAACGGTTCTTCAAAATATGTCAAAGCTCGAATATCGAATGCTTAATACCATACTCAAATATCAGGCACTTAAGTAAACGATCCCAAACATTTGATCTCAAATTTCGTCATCGGCCAAAACCAACACAGCTCTACTAAAAAATGAAGGTAGCTGTTACTTTAGCTTTGTCCTTTTCTCGCTATACCGTTAAAAGTCTAGAGTGAAGAGGATACAGCAACAGACATTTCGATTGCTTGGAATAACCAGGTAATTGTAACTACGGCGCGATAGTTTTCAAGAACACTTTCACAGGTGACATACATCATGTATGCTGCGTTAATGTATTTTTTTAATAAACTTGAATGTAGAATGTTATAATATAATCGTTGTTATTGCATAAGTATCAATTTTCTCGAATTATTTTGACTAAAAGAATAGAGGTTGTTTTTTAGTTTGTATAAACCCTGCCTGCCTACGAAGCAAGCGATCCTGGGTTTGATCTGACGCGAGTTTTACTTCCTGAGTCATAGTTGTTTTATTTAAATATGTATTTCTCTATATAAGAACGATTTTCGCTGTCTACGAGTAGTACCCATAGTACAGTCAGCTGCAGAGAAAAGGATACCCCCCCCTTCTGGTAAGGTTGTTTTTTTTTCCGAAAAACTGTGGTTAGATTTAAATGATTTTGAGTGTATGTGTAGACAATAGTAAAATCTTCAATTCACCGAATAATCATATAAATTTAACCACAGGTTTTTGAAAAAAAACGATCCTTACCAGGAGGGGGGTATCCTTTTCTCTGCAGCTGACTGTACAAGCCTGGAGCTAAGTTTGGAATTAGGTCAATCTGAGACATTAATTTTAATTTTTAATTTATTCTATCCTCAGTATTAAAGTCTTAACGCTTTTAAAAAAGTACTAAGTTTCATTCTCTTTAGATTATTATTCTAGTTTAAAAAATGCAGGTTATGACATTGACCAGTTCCAAAGCATTATAACGATAGTAAATGTGGGTCTCAACTAAGACTCCGGTTCTTCTAGTGTAGTCGGTGCGCTTAAAAAAATATCAAAATCAAATCAAAAATTGGTTATTCGCCGTAATATGGTTACAGGAATATTCTAAAATTAAAATGAATACTGTATATTACACCATTGCTAGCGTGTGAATATTTTGCAAGTACAAGATAATTACAAAAGAACTAATTTATAGAGTAAAAGGGTCGGTGCAACAGCCATTCATGTAGATCTGTTTTGAATTTATTCAAGCGCAGGTCACATAGATCTCTGGAAAGCTTATTAGATAATCTGATGGCCATAATACAAATTACAAATTGGCAACTTCAGTTTTGGAAGGAATCATTTACCAACATTACAATTTCCGTTGTGTTCTGCTACTTACTTACTTATTTTTTTTAAATAAGTCTGGATATTGCTTTACTGCATAATGTATATGTAGGCGCGTCAGAGTAAGTAATTTTAATCTTACAAGCAGGGCTCACATGAGTCCGCTCGTCTGCCTTCTGCAATGTGCATACCATTATTATAGATTATTGCGTGCGCTTTGATCATACCGTAAAAAAATACATACACATACATACATACCTTCACGCCTTCATTCCCAGAGTGGGGTAGGCAGAGCTACAGAATTACCAACAACTCTAAAAACTTGTTGATAACTCTGTAACCACAATTTGCACAATTAGGCTAAGATGTTTAACAGTGTATATTAGTGACAGGTGGCAAGCCCATCGCCTAACAGTACTACAAGCCTTTATTCCCTTAGTCGCCTCTTACGACTTCCACGGGAAGTGGAGGAGTGGCACAATTCTAAGCCGGCAACCACACGGCTAAGCCGGTAAGCACACGGCTACGGTAAAAAAAAATACAAATATAATAAAGTTGTGAAGATCCTTGGGGAAAGCCTTACGTCCAGCAGTGGACGTCTTTCATCTAAAATTATGATGATGTATTTTTGTCAATAAATCAACTCTACGAGGGTGGCTACAAGTAAAAGTTAACACGTAACTAAATATTAAACTTGACACATTTTTTGTACTAATTAAACTTATTTGGTGTTCGTGACCGCATCTTAGCCGTGAATACTGGCTAATAAAGAATTTCTAAATATAAATACCAGCGGAGATAATGATATTTTGCGGTCAGCACGCTATTTATTAGTGGCCTTTGCGGTCGAGCTTGGGAGATGCCGCTCTCGTCTGATTTATTTTAAATAATTAAATCCCCCCCCCGTAGATTAAAGTGCAAGACGGGATAAAGTTACATGCAATATACATGCACTGGCCCTAAGGCACTGGTCCCACCAAGGGCGAGGAAGCGATTAGCTATCGACTATTTTCTCGATCAAGAAACGAACAAAAGATATAGATCCTGTGTCAATAAAAGAGACACGTATATTAATAGTTGATCAGTGGCTGTTCACACTGCCGGAGAGAACTCTTTGCACTAGTTAGTCGAAACAAAAAATATACATCGCGTGTCAATAAAAGAGACAAAAATATGAATAGTTGATCGCTGACTGCACTCGCTTCCAGCTCATCGTCGGCGGTGGGACCAGTGCGAAAACTACGCTATATCAGGGCCTCTATTTTATACCGTTAAACAATATTGATTTTGACTTGGTCGCCATTAAGTACTGTCAAGTAAATAAGAGCTATCAAAACGTTGACAATAATACTATAACAGGTCGAAAACGATATTGTTTGTCGTCGTAGCCTTAAAAGCCTATATCTGCTGATGCATCTCGAATTAAATTTCATCTCAAGTAGATAGCACGAGAATCGTGCGAGTGGATCGTTTTCTAATTTGCTGAGTTCTGTGTTAATTTTATTTTTCCTTTCTAGGCGAAGCGAGACAGAGATAAAGTAACCGATCGAATATAACACTGTTAAGGTATACATACAGGGTTATTGGTAAGTCGACCTATTCCCGTTAGAAGGTGATAGGGGTGACTATTTGCGATAATTTTGACCCTCATATGCATTATGCAAATGTGAACCATTTTTGAGTTATCGCGTTTTTTAGTTTTTTTTTAAATTAGTCAGAAATTACACTTGAAAAATTTATTACAAAAAAAGTATCAATTTAAATCTTGTTTTTTTTTCTGATTTATAAATACTATTAAACACTGGTTATTTCTCAATATTAAAACAATAATTATCGGTCCAAATTTAAAAAAGCGAGACGGTTTTCAATATTTTTTTGCGATCGCTTTCCACTAAAATGCCTTAAAAACAAAAAAAACGTTATGAAACTTGGCTTGCAGATTTTTTTAAAAACTTAACTGTTTTCTTAGCTCTCCAAAAATGCATAACAACTAGGAACTTATTTAAAAAAAAACTGAAAAAAAATCATCACAAAGGAAGCGGGCGGAAATTCGTCTAAGAACTAAACTAAAGTCAGAAATAAAACTTCAAAAATTAAAATAAAAAAAAATACCAAATTTAAATCAACTTTTTTTATTTGCTTTTGTACAAAATGAAATTGCTGTTCTTATGCAATATTAAAAAAAATATTATCTGTACACGTTTGAGAATGCGAGGCCGAAAACTAAAAAATACATGTTTTTTTATCAAACTCCAACATAAATTATACGAAAACAGAAAAATTTACCAATTCATTTGGCGTGCAGATTACACGTTGATAAAAAAACATGTATTTTTTAGTTTTCGGCCTCGCATTCTCAAACGTGTACAGATAATTTTTTTTTTAATATTGCAATAGAACAGCAATTTCATCTTGTACAAAAGCAAATAAAAAACGTTGATTTAAATTTGGTATTTTTTTTTATTTTAATTTTTGAAGTTTCATTTCTGACTTTACTTTAGTTCGAAGACGAATTTCCGCCCGCTTCCTTTGTGATGATTTTTTTTCAGTTTTTTTTTAAATAAGTTCCTAGTTGTTATGCATTTTTGGAGAGCTAAGAAAACAGTTAAGTTTTTAAAATAATCTGCAAGCCAAGTTTCATAACTTTTTTTTTGTTTTTAAGGCATTTTAGTGGAAAGCGATCGCAAAAAAATATTGAAAAATTTTCGTTTTCCGTCTCGCTTTTTTAAATTTGGACCGATAATTATTATTTTAATATTGAGAAATAACAAGTGTTTAATAGTATTTATAAATCAGAAAAAAAAAAAGATTTAAATTGATACTTTTTTTGTAATAAATTTTTCAAGTTGAATTTCTGACGAAATAACAAGTGTTTAATAGTATTTATAAATCAGAAAAAAAAATAAGATTTAAATTGATACTTTTTTTGTAATAAATTTTTCAAGTTGAATTTCTGACTAATTTAAAAAAAAATTAAAAAACGCGATAACGCAAAAATGGTTCACTTTTGCATAATGCATATGAGGGTCAAAATTATCGCAAATAGTCACCTCTATCACCTCCTAACGGAAATAGGTCCACTTACCAATAACCCTGTATACATAGTTACAGCAGCAAAATCTTGATACCTACTTAAATTCGCGTTACATAAGTCTAGACAACGAATGGAACGGATAGTTGTAGGTGCATGACTCGGGCTTTTTCACGTAAAGCAATTTCGTTGATTTGAATCTTAGTATCATGATAAATGTTATCTTTTAATTGATTTATAGATCTGAGTAAAATTCAGATAATTCAAACTCATAACATTTATTTGAAAAAAACACACTGCAACTCAACAAAATATGATCGAATATTTTAATCGGTAAAACTAAAAGTTATAAGGATAGGGCATATAAACATTTATATACAAGTAGCGAATTTAGAGACGTTGCGCTGTAGTGTGAGGTCAAAAAAGCTCAGCATGTGCTGCAGCTGGAGCCATAGACCCACTTTGGGCTTATGGGTTGACTTATACCCTATTTTACTATATGGTCTATAAAATTACCATCATCACTGTTCTACCTTTTTTTTTAATGATTTTGCCAACAAGGTAGGTACATTACAGAAGGATAAATTTCGTCATTTTCAAATACTTGAGAACTGTTTTTTTTTTAAAGCTCCGTTGGACAGAACTCTATAAAATAAGTACAGTCGAGTTCATAAAGAGGTATACACTTTAGTACCTTGTCACTTTAATCGCTGTGATAATTCGTATATGGTAGTTTGAGCATGACATTAAATAGACAAGCTACTACGAAGACAATAAGTATATTTTTTTGTCAAAGACACTTTTGTTGCCGGCTGTACTTTTAACACTAATGCTGCCCTCCTACGGAGAAAAGGCGTATCTACTAGGTATGTGAATTGTATTGAACATCCAACCTTATTATAACCCTTGAGAGTTTAATATGCTTATATGAATTAATTGCACATGCGCCTTTTCTCCGTAGGAGGGCAGAGTGATATTCGTTATTAAAGAGTTCAAGGAATAAAAGAAAATAACCCGACGGCTCTTCTATTTAACCATTGATTAGATCCTATCCTTTATCCTCGGTCCGTCATAGTCATAGTCATATTCATTTATGGCTTTATGTTGTACAATGAGATCATAAAAATACAGTAGGTAGCTTCAACATAAACCCTGCAAGGGCACTGCAACAAGACACAATAATATATTTACATGTCTATTTAGGAAAACCACATTTACATTATAATATAATAGATGGAAAACAGATTTTATTCACTCTTGTAACGCAAAAAACTCTTCCAAATTATAAAAACATTTTGAAATCAAGAAACTCCTTAACTTACTACAAAATATAGACTCTTTTGTTATGTTTTTGATTGTAATAGGTATGTTACAATGTTGTTTTGTTGTGTTAGGTATGTTGTCTCCATCATCATGCCAAGTTTAATAGTTATTATTGTATAGTCATCGAGTATTTTTAAGCAATCAATATTAAATAAATAATTCATTATATTACAAGTCAAGATGCATGAATCAAATAGTCACGGCAATATGATGTTAAGGGGTTGCTTAAAGAAACAAATGTACGTACGATAGACTTCTAACGAATGAATTTGTTTGAGTTATTACGTTACAGCGATCAATCATCTAGTGGATTAAATGTGCGACGCAACCGTAATTAATTGAGTCGGCCATTTTGCGTTACGTGTGGTCTAATTATGCACTTACTTCGCACTTGCCTCTGATATCATAGAACACAAAACAAAATAACAACGAAATAAACACAAAAGAATAAAAAGAATGATAAATATTTTTTATCACGCGCAGGCTTCGTAATGGAAAGTGAACTCCAAAGCCTACAGACATTTTGCAATGTTACGATGACAAGGGTAATTACTGCAAATGCGTTGCCAACCCTGATGACTTACAATATCACGGTACAAGTCACGCAAATCCTGTCCTCGTAAATAAAAGGTACGCATGCGTAATTTTATAGTCAAAGTAAATTTAACCCGAAGAAATACGGTCACTAATACATACGCGGTTCTATGAAACTTACTAGACAATGACAAACTTACTTCTGGCCACGACTTCATCCGCATAGATTTCTTTTAACTTAACTTTTAAATTTTCCGCGATAAAAAGTACCCTATGTAATCCAGTGTAAAAGCTATCTTGATTCCAAATTTCATCCAATTCTGTCCAGCCGTTACAGTGTGATAGAGTAACAAACTAGAAACTTTCGCGTTTATAATATTAGTAAGGATATATACTTAAATAAATAGAAAACATACAAGACTCGGGAACAAAATATTTGCACTCATCACACAAATCTGCCCTTACCGGGATTTGAACTCGTACGTAGGCAGGGTCACTGCCAACTAGGCCATCATGTCGTCAATATACAAATATGCCTCTATGCTGGTCATGGGTAGGGACCAAAAAGTTAGACAATAGTTAAGCTCAGTTAACCATACAAAAAAATAAGTCGAAAAAAATCTGTTGTGCGACGAAAAGTATCCCTACAATTGTATGGTTAATTTTCGTGTCACAATGGAAAAGTTTCATAGATAAATTAATTGAGCGAGTTAGCGTGGCCAACTTTTTGGTCCTTGGGCCCCAGACAAGATGCATTACACCAACTCGCTTTTCTATTCGTTTCGTTTTTAAACCAATCGCTTCACTTGTAGATGACGTGATACGAAAAGTCACGTGATCTAGCAGTGACGCGATTGTTTTAACAACGAAATGAATAGAAAAGCGAGTTGGCGTAATGCATCTTGTCTGGGGCCCCTTATCCTCATATCGCCGGTTGTCTTACCCCGCACCAGAACACGGTACAACATTGCGAAGACTGCTGTTGACGGCAGGTCAAAGCATAAGATGGTGGTAGCTCTCCAGATGGACCCTGAATAAGGTCTCTTACCTAGTCTTTTTTCTTTGATTCAGACAATATTGCTTCCATATTCTGATATCATTGAAGTTTGTCATAGTAGCACTTACTGTGAAGTGAATAAGAGCTGTTATAACGATAATAGTGTGATTACGTTATCGGAGCAAGACGGGCTGAACCAAAGCAAAATAAAGGCCTTAGATATTGGTTGTTTTGTTTTCTCCGCCTTAGTGAAAACGCACCCTAAAGAATAGTAAAGTAGAATTCAAGGAAGTTTATCGGACGGTTCATAAATGAAGAAATTAATGTAGGTACAATCAGCTGCAATAAATTTTAATGGTAGCATTAAAGTTCCAAAAAATTATCTCTCTAAAATTCTTCTTATTTTTACCCGACAGCCCCAGAAGAAAGAAGAAGGTAATGTTTTTGGTCTGTATGAATGGGTGTATGTGTGTGTACCTATGTTAACAATACCTTGTATAAAAGGAAAGAAAATAGATACCTACAAAGTAAACGGAAAATAGGGAGGGATGTACGGTCGAACTCATAAGTTACTGAAAATTTTAATACCTTACATTACACACACACATAGGTACATTACACACACACACACACATTTAAAAGCAACTGCAAGGAAGGACTGTACATTTAAAAGCAAGAGCCACATAATGCTAAAGGCGTTCCACGCTGTCGATCTCAATAACCATAAGCGTAATTTTTTTGGCGAAAAAATACTTGATTATTTTCCCTTGAAAGTGTGTAGGTAGTTTTATTTTTCAAATATGACCTTTATGTTATGATCTTTAACGATGGTTTTTGATTTGAAAGTTGAGTAGCTAAGGTACTTATAATTTCTTAATCTTGTTTTTATTTAATAAATTGTGTAGTTGTGTTAACAAACATTTAAATTTAACGCTGCAATCAACGCGCGCCAATTAACTCTACCTCACATTCTTCGTGCAGGAGCACATAAAATCATCCCTTTTGATTCTTGTGTGACAGGCTTCTTAAGGAATAGTTTACGGTAAAGGTATATAGTATATATGCTCTGTGGGAGTGGTTATTTGTTCCCTTTTAGAGGCAGTACGAAAAGCCAAATGAAAAATGAAGTTCCCTTAACGAAGCGAGTATAGGTATGTATACAGTTATTGGCAACAATATGAAAACAATGACAAAACAATGATTTACTTGTGTGAGGACCTTGTGCAGGGTCCGTCCGGGTTGGTACCTACCACCATCTTATCCATTAACCTACCGCCAAGCAGCGGTGTTTGCATTGTAGTGTTCCGGTTTGGGGATAAAACCGCCGGTGAAATGACTAGCATAGGAGCATTCCATCAAAGCCCTCAGAGTTGGCAACGCATTTTATTTGCAGTCTTAGGATTGCATTGCAGTCTTGTGAATGCGAATGTCTATGGGTCACAGTTTCCACCATCAGGTGGCCTGTGTGCTCGTTAGCCTTACTATGCCACAAAAAAAACGAGTTTCTGAGGCTTGATTTTTGATAGAATTGTTGCAAGGTTTGACGCTACCATGTTTTTGGATCTGACAGTATATTACTTAATTACATAATCATTTATAGTAATAGTATTGACAAGTATAGATTATTAAGTAACACTTGACAACGGCTTTTAATACATCTCGATGGACATTAATCAGCATGTTTGCATAATACGTCCATTTATAAATGAAGCTGCTATAACAGTTCACGATAAAATAGGCACGTTAAATACGCATTCCGAAGTAACTCTTAGTTACACAATGCAATATTACTTGCTAGCTTTTAGTTGCGACTTCATCCGCCTTGAATTAGTTGTGTGTACACCAGTCACCGTTAAACATATATTATCGAACTAGCTCCTGCCCGTGACATCGTCCACGTAGATTTCGATGATCGTTATTCCCTCGGGAACTTATTAACTTTTCGGTATAAAATTTGACTATTCGTGGGTGATACTGCACTGCAATACCGCGTAACTAACAACTCCAATGAGTTGCAAAATGTACCTTACTGATAACATGCTAAGGTGTATTTTGCACCATATTTTATTTATTAGTTACAAGGAATTGCCGTATAACCGACGAACGTGTTAATTGAGGGTATAAGCTATCTCCATTTCAAATTTCATCCAAGCGACAGAAGTAACAAACAAACACACACTTTCGCATTTATAATATTAGTAGGATAGCTCAAAAAAAATTAATGTCTCAATTACTAATAGTCGCGCCGTTCTTAGAGGCCTGATTTGACAGCTGTCAACGAAGTTTAAAATAGGTAGTATAACCTCAAAGACATATTTTATACTGAGGTAACAGCTGTTGAATCTATATGTTTAATGGCAATCTTAGATAATATTACCGCTTGTGACTGTATAATATAGTATAATCAATAATTAATGTTTTCTTTGAGTATTTGAGTGAACAGTACTCTCGTTATATAAAGTAAGCCACGTCATTATTTTTAGTAACTTGACGGCAAGCTCGTCGACAAAGGCAAACTGGCGTATCCTATGTCAGGTACGTTTAAAATGCATGTTTGTGCGTATCTTGCTCCTTTAACGAGTTGGACATTACTCTACCAAGGTCGAAGATACAGGCGGTATTATACCTACAAGCTCAGGAGTCAAGTTATATTTGTGACGTGAACTCAGAGAGAAACCGCGGATAGATTTGGTTACTGTGTTGTAAATTTGACACATTTTGTAGGTGAAAAATGTCTAATTTCTACCCGAGCGGTCTGGACATTTTAAATTAACAAGAAAATACCTACACAGTACTTTAGTTATGTAAAGTTAAGTTATTTTTCAGTTGCAGGAAGCTGAAACTTCATCACACGTCAATCAAGAATTTCACCGGCGTAAAAGAAAGCGGCGGAACCGCTGGTTAGTCTAACGAGCGTCTGCGCCCGCGCCGATTATACGATTTATGCAATGCTTAATTAATAATGTATTCAAAGATTTTATAGAACGTCATCTGTAAAAACCCGGCAAGAGCATGTCGACCATGCACAGTGTAGGGTGCCCCAAGCCGTCAGTAATTACAAAAAACAACAAGTAAAGTGAAATTAACCAATTTTCTATTTAAACTTGTTTGGTGATGTTTTAGATGACTTTTAGTAGCTTGTAACTTTGTCGGTGTAACTTAAATGTAAAACTATGCCTAATGACAGTTTTATAGCACCAAGAGTCCAGCTCTGAGAATACCCGCGACGATGGCAGACTGACGGACATGGTGAAACAACAAGGGTTTTAGTTTGAATTAGGAAACCTAAAAATCAAGAAAACTTGTAATGGGTCAAGTTAGGGTCGCCGAAGATATCAGGGAGGGAGGGAAGATGTTTTCTAAGAAATTACTTATCGAATATATGGGCATTTCTATTTTTCCTTGTACTCAATTAAAAAATTGTTAACGCAGCGTTAAATTAGTCCATTTCGTAACGCATTTTTTTAATGCTTAAATTTAAAAATATATACTTCTTGTTAAAAACTTTTTAATAGATTTTTCTGATTGATCTGAAAGTTTTTAACAAGAAGTAGGTATATTTTTAAATTTAAGCATTAAAAAAATGCGTTACCAAATAGACTAATTTAACGCTGCGTTAACAATTTTTTTATTGAGTACAAGGAAAAATAGAAATGCCCATATACAAGTTTTTTTTTGGATTTGTTGGTAATTAATTATGTAGCGCCGCCTACCCCACTCTGGGAATGAGGGCGCGAATAGTGTAGGTACCTACTGGTAATTTATGTACAAATCATAGTTTTTCACCTGATGGTTCCAACGGAAGACCAGCGCTGACTTTAATGCCAGCATTACGCTGAGATAGGACCATTTCGCGGATACTTTCTTTTTGTATTTCTTAATCTGTTCTTTGTTTTGTATGTCACGAATAAATGTTTTTCTTTCTTTCTTTTCTTTTTCTTTTAGTAGGAGTAGGACCTTGTGCAGGGTCCGTCTGGATCGCTACCACCCTCTTTTACTTATAACTGCTGCCAAGCAACAATGATCGCAGAGTTATGTTACTTATTTATTACAACCGGTGAAATACTAGCATAGAGGCTTTCCATTTTAGTCCTCAGAATTCGCAAGACACATACAAAGCTAAGGATTAGAGTCTTGAGAATCCAAATAGATCCAGAGAATCCAGATCTCAGGAGGATTATGTACGATTGCCATACAAAAAAAAAGATTTTTCCCGTACCTACTTTATGTAGGTACCTATGTGCAAATTACTTTTATTCATTAGTGGCATGTGCAGGTTCGGTCACGATGTTGGCCATTGGGAATCAAATGCGATACTTTGCGATGACGATTCGACCCCTCTAATCACACAAATGTCTAATTGGTACGTTAAATTAATTCGATCATCGTCATAACGTAACGAATAGTACGAAAAACGCCTCTTTAAGCTATGCACGCAAGATGTGTTAAATTATGCAGTGTTACTGCGATGTTAGTCCATTTCGTTGTATAGATGTGAAAAATAACAGTTAACAAGGTTAATATAGACCGTAATTCACGTTACATGATACTTTGATTACTTATCTTTCTGTTCTTGTGCTAAAATATACTTTAATTGGGTACACGCTATTTTTTACAATTTAGCTACCGTCATTAATTTTACTTTTCGAAATATATGTTTACTGACCGAACATATTTGTCGAAAAAAATATTGAATGAGGATCCATTAAAGTCCAAAATCTTATTGTTATTATTAAAAACATGTTCGGACTTCGATTTTCACATTAATTCTACCCTTAAGCATCGGAAAGTCAACCACAAGTAAAAAAACAACTCATCATCAACATGTTCACTTAAAGACTTCCAATGCTAGCAAATTTCGTAGGTGATACTGCGGTGATGCAACTAAGACTGATGAAAAAAACTGGTGAAATTTGCAGTAAGCCGCGCTTCTGTTCTACAGGGTTAAACCATATCGCCTTTGACATGTAGGTAATGGTTTTTAGTGTTTTACGCACGTACGAGTAAATAAGATAACTTAATCCAAACGTCGACAATAAGATAACACGTCAAAGGCAATATAGTTTTACCACCTGAATGAAGGCCCTGGGATCATGTAGGTGCATCCTAATTACATTTTAGCCGTCACACTGAATGCTTGAAAGCTGATTAACATTGGTCTAGTAAAAGCATGCCAGTAGAGAAGTATCTACATTGCGTCGTTACAATAGGTCTCGCCTCAAAGTTGAAAAACAACTCGTCAATGTACTTCTACTAGCATGCGTTTGCTGATCCAACGTAAATCAGGCATTATTTTCTTAAATAGGCATCCGCTTTTAGTTTTAATATGTGCTTAGTATAGCAGTAATATCTTTATAGTAATCAACAATTTTAGACAAAATGTAAAACGTGTACCAGCAAGTTTTAATAGGCGCTTGAAGACAGCAGTCACCGCTGATGAAATGGAAGGAAGACGAATTACCTGAAGGACGAGCTGACAAAGCTATCAGTCTAATCCGAGCAACATCTGCCCGCACATCCGCCAACCCAGTTCGGGCAAAAGTGGAACTAATTCCACATGTCATCATTCGCCAGCAAGACAATAGCAAAAACATAACCAAAAGGTGAGACAAGACGGTTCAAAATGCTATAGACGGCAGCGTGATGCAATTCTACGCGTGATGGTTACAAATAATTTATTGTGGCATTGTTTGCGTAGGAAATGTATTTGCATGTGTGGGATATAGGCTTTATTAAGGTCTATGGTAGGATCCGTAGGATAGACCGACGGGATCTATGGGGTATTTCTCGTACCTACACTACGTAATTTCCGAATCTTATTTTTTTTGATATCGCTGATAAATCAAACCTAATCTAGAGCAAACAAAACAGTTTTCCAAAAAAAAAAATTAGGACGAATTCATATTTGGATGGAAAAAAACGGTATTTTTAAGTGTTCCTCGATGATTCACATGGTCTTAAAACACATCGTTATCATTTTGGTAACGTAGTCGTTGCCCTAATACCTTGACGATAGGAGCGCCCCTCGATCGTAAAAAAATAATATGGTTTCGAAAACAAGGTGGTTTAATGAAAGTGGAAGTCAAGTTAAGTCTTCCACAAAAAATGCTTTTGAGACATAAAACCATGTTATCATTTGTTTTTTGTGCCGTAGGTACCATGATATAATCGTGTCGCAGAAGATCAGCAGTTAATTTTTATATTTTATTTTAAGTTTCTGGGTTTTAATCTAGCTGAAAAATAAAAGTTACATTAACCTTAGTAGGTACAGTCAGCGTCAAAAGTAACTGGTCACTTCAAGCAATTTTTGTACTTTATCGCATTAACACATTAGACAATCTTGTTTGACATTGCTTATGTGACAGTAAAGCGACAGGGTATTTAAATGATCAGTTTCTTTTGACGCTGACCGTACCTATTTACCTGTTCGGTGCTTTCTATAAGAAACATTTAAAATCTTCTATGTGAAAATGAATTTAACAGGAGCAATGACGAATATAGTCCACGCTCCATATTCTTCAACGAAATGTTCCATATTCACCTCAACGTTCATCTTCCAATTTCAAAATGGCTAATCCACTTATGTCATGCTACAGTTTGTTGCCAGCCCTAACGTTGGGGAACAATGTCTTCTTGCGGGGACCAATCAGAGCACGCCGCGCAGGGTGGTGCGGAAACTTTGAGCGGAGTCCAATTAAACTTGCGCCCGCCCTTATCTGATGAGGCCGTGGAGAGGCCTCTACCTAACGAGATCGCTAGGGTTGCCAGTGGGGAAAAACAGATGAAACTTGTTTGTTATTTGTTGTTATTGGTAGTTACACAGCAGCTGCTGGGTAAAAGGTGTTTAAAAGTATACATGTACGTATTAACAGAAAAATCTAATCTAACTAAGTACAGTCAGCTGCAGAGAAAAGGATACCCCCCCCCCCCCCTCCCTCCTGGTAAGGATCGATTTTTCGGTGAATTGAAGATTTTACCAATGGTTTTCGAAAAATGTACCTATACCTATGTTTGGCGGCACTCAACAAACATAGGTATAGGTACATTTTTCGGTTGACAGTATTCCACTGCGGTCTATTCCGACTAGTTACATTGTTAGTTCCATTGATGTAACTACATGGACTTTTTTTTCCGAGTAGTTACATTAATAATATGATAATAATATTATTAATGTAACTACTCGGAAAAAAAAGTCCATGTAGTTCCATTACGGAAACCATCTTCGTTCAATGTAACTACTAGGAAAAAAAATTTAGTTACATCAATGGAACTAACAATGTAACTAGTCGGAATAGACCTCGACTGCAGCCCATTTTCGGTCACCAACTTGTGTAAAAACGGTTTCAATAAATACGCTATTAGTTTCGTGTGAAGCGACCTATAGCGGCTAAACCCTGGGTCCATTTTAGTAAAACAAGGTTTTACACGTTTAGGGAGTATCTTGGCTGATGTTATTCTCCATAATCGCCAATTTGGATGTATGCCGACGACGCTTTGGTCTAGTTGGTAGTGACCCTGCTTACGAAGCTAGCGGTCCTGGGTTCAAATCCCGGTAAGGGCAGATACTTGTGTGATGAGCGTTAATATTTGTTCCTGAGTCTTGAATGGTTTCTATACATTTAAGTATGTCTCTATATAAGTAGATTTATCGTCGTCAATACCCACAGTACAAGCCAAGAGCTTAGTTTGGGACTAGGTCAATTTGTGTGATATTGCCTTCTGATACTTATGCAAAGTCAGCATAACATGTTAAGGGCTGGATATTATTATATCCTGGAGACTCCATAAGCTTGCTTATGTTTTTTATGGAATGGACAAGGCTAACGAGCCCACACTCAGACAAACCACCCGATGGTAAGTCAGATCTGTGACCCATAGACATTAAAAGTGTTATAGTCGCCATCAAACAAGTATATTGAGACATTAAACATATACAGGGTGTTTGGTAGCTAGGTGCAAAGCTTTAAGGGGGTGCAGCTCATAAGCTATCGACTTAACCCCCATGCATATTCAGCAATTGTTATTAGTTTCCGAGAGATTGATTATTTTAATCGGAATTTTGTAATTTTTCCTTATGTCCGTGTTACAAAAAACACTTAAATTCATATATAAATGTTTATATTTTTTTTAAACAGTGTTTTCTTGCATGATTAGAATCACTATGAACTAAGGAATCACCCCCTTAAAGCTTTGCACCTACCTAGCTACCAAACACCCGGTATTTCTGTTTCAACTTAACGTAACTGGTAGTGAATGGTTGTAGCATTAAAGTTCGCCTTCTTCACACTCTTTAATTTTGTCTGAATCTATTTGTTAAGTACAGAAAGCGTATTCAGATGTTTTTTAAACATTGGGCCTCTATTCAATACGGTATAAATAATATCGTTTTGCACCTGTTATCGTTTTGATAGCTCTTATTTACTTTAAAGTAATGGCAAAAACAATACCATAACGGCCTCTATTCAACACAGTAAAAACCATATCGTGTTTGAGCTGCTATCGACTGTGATGGCGGCTGACGTCATAACAATACCATAACTAACTAACTACGATATCGTTAACCGCCTAGAATACCGGCCCAGGTCAAATACGATTTGCATTTTACCGCCTAAAATATGAAATTACTTTATTGAACATGTAAAATCCGTATTGACATGAGGAATGCTAATTCTCATTTCGTCGGTGATACTAAAACCGCGTAAGTAACATTTTTAAAAAGGAGCAAAATGCACCTTTTCAATAATATAGTAAGGTTCATTTTGCTCTATCATAAATTTGTTAGTTACGCGGTTTTGCAGTATCACCGACGATTTACAAAATAACACAAATGTAAAATTTGAGAGACAAATCACATCGAAAACCTACCTATTTACTAACTAAAAAAACAACATACGCATCAATTTCCTAAATTATTTAAATTGCTCAGCATGGAGACTAAACCAACGAATAGAATAGAGGCGCAGGTCTGTATGCTTCTATCCTCCCAGGATACCCAGGTCCTCAGGATCAGTATCCCCAAGATTTGAGGGTCCACTTCAAAACATTCCCATTGCTTAAAAATTGAATCATACTTAATGAAGTAATCGCGGCTCCAATTAAATAAAAGTAACATTTGTTACTTGTGTCGCAACGTGCGCGTACGATTTACGAACGGGTGCGTTTGCGCAACGTTATAGACCATGGCGCTATTGGAACATGGTTAACAGCCAGAAACATGGACTACTATAGGATCTACATAATTGTACAAATAAAATATAATAAAAAACCAAGTTTGTTTTGATAATGTCGCCTATGTACATTAGTTAGATATTTTGTATATATCTATTCCCAGTGACACTCACGACGCTTAAACAGATCTAACTCATCAATCAATCAATCAATCGAGCTATCAGTTCAGCCTCTATGAAGAGACAGATAACCACATACATACATAAATATACAAGTCGAGAACGTGCACTAACTTCCTAAGTTTAAAAATAGGGCGTACGACTTCTTGACTAACTCGATCGATACCAATCGATACGTTACCTTCGTTACCGTACGTACTAAGAAACCTTTTCATCATCGACATAGGCCTCCCCCAAGGCTCTCCACTCAGACCGGTCTTGTGCTTTTCGCATCCACCGCGTTCCCGCGATCTTCACAAGGTCGTCACTCCATCTTGTTGGAGGCCTACCTACAGGTCGTCTCCCGGTCCGCGGACGCCACTCAAGAACCTTCTGACCCCATCGGCCATCAGTCCTGCGAGCGATGTGCCCCGCCCACTGCCACTTAAGCTTAGCTATTCTTCGGGCTATCTCGGTAACCTTAGTTCTCCTGCGGATATCATCATTTCTGATTCTATCACGTAGAGAAACCCCGAGCAAAGCCCTCTCCATAGTCCTCTGAGTGACCTTGAGCTTTCTTATGAGGCCCATCTTAATAAACTCATTTTGACCGAAATGCCCGCCTCAAGATATGTCAAAGTAAACGTTAAGCCATAGAAACCTGTCACTTTTGACGCATCTTGAGACGAGCATTACAGTCGAGATCAGTTTATTAACACGACGATTAAATACTGGCTCAAAATAATCATACATTTGAAACAAATTCAAAGTAAAGTGGCAACCCTGCCGAGCCAATAACGTCTAAATCCCCATCCCTATGGAAGCGGAGCGTCAAGCGCGACTCTGGTAACCGCTAAGCCCCGACCTGTGACGTTATCTGCCCGCCCCCACTTAAGGTCTCACCCTTGTGTCCCCGCAAACTTAACCAGCACATCCTCTAACCACAAACCACGCTAAAACACACCGTATATTAACTAAGTTAAGGGTTTGGTGGTTGTTCGAGGACGGTAATGCGATGTGGTTTAGATAATCTGGGGATTCGCTGCTACGTAACGATAGCTTTCAATGAAATTTGAAGACGATTTCGGCGACGCTTGAGTGGGCGTGGCGGGATCGGCCCTGGGCGCTCGGGGCACGAGGTCGCATACACGGATAATAACTTGGGAAGTGCATAGAGTTACTGGTAGGTATCTACAGTATGTTATGTTGCTACCGGTCCTGGGTTCAAATCCCGGTAAGGGCAGATATTTGTATGATGAGCGCGAATATTTGTTTCTGAGCCATGTTCTGTATGGATGTTCTGGATGTTTTCTATGTATTTAAGTATATATTTCTCAATATAAGTATTTATATCGTTGTCTAGTACCCATAGTACAAGCCTATAGCTTAGTTTGGGACTAGGTCAATTGGTGTGACATTGTCCCCTGATATTTTTATTTATTTATTCTGTAGCTAAATTACTAGAGGTTTGCGCTTGTGAAAAAAAACCGGTAAAGAGCGAGTCTAAGGCCCGTATTAATAAACTCATGTTGGCTGAGATGCCCGTTACAAGATACGTCAAAGTATAACGTCAAACCATAGAAAGCTGTCATTTTTGACACATCTTGAGACGAACATTACAGTCGAGATCAGTTTATTAATGGGCCTAAGTCGTGCACCGAGGTTTCCGTAACGCTAAGGGCCAGTACAGACGGACAGCATTTCAACTGCAACCCAGCTGCAAAGTGGCAGTTCCAGGGCTGTTCTGATGCAGTTGGTGCAACTGCATCGAAACTGCAAACCCATTGCAAACCAACTGCACGACACCTGCAAGCGAACTGCACAACGGGTTTGCAGTTTCAATGCAGTTGCACCAACTGCATCAGAACAGCCCTGGAACTGCCACTTTGCAGCTGGGTAGCAGTTGAAATGCTGTCCGTCTGTACTGGCCCTAACGCCGCACAGCAGGCTGGTATTATTAAATTCCAATTTAAATTCGATTTTTTATCAAATCAGCGCCAGTCCCAACCTGGTCGCATTTAATTCCTTTTGTTTTCACGCTTCGGTTATGCTATAGGTGGTATTCTGATAGCATTAACGATATCAATATTAGCGGTGTGTAGTACGCGAGTAGAAAAATTGTTTTATAATGCCACTGTGTCACCTTTCCAAGGTCAGTGAGGGCTCCATTGGGCTGATAAAACCTAGAACCGAGTCGGTGGAATCGATGAATGTGTAAAATGCCTTTTAGATATGCAAAAACAGTCTAGAAATTATAGGAAGATAAATAAATGCGCTGATCGCAAGAAATATCCCAAAGTATTTCGGATATGAAGGAGTGGGGTGACAGCTAAGCCTGTCTCGCTAAACCGTAGTAAGACGGCTGCAGCACCCTGATAAACGATGAGCCTTAGGGCTACCCGAAATATAAACGGTTTGCTGCCCCCGTGTTTTTATGGTAGCCACCCACAAGTATAAGGGCTGCATAAGTTGCAGTATTCAGTTTTCAGGCTCAGTATCAGCCGCTTGGACAGGCATGGGTTGAACCATGGAATAAGTACTTGTTTTATTTGTAGAACATGTGTTAATATACTATGACAAACAATATTCGCGTCGTCTGCACGGAATTACCCTAACTCGACGCCTACATCGGGATTTATAGATTACTCTTGTGCCTAAGAAGTGTTCAAATCTTTGAAAAACTGCTTTTTTAGTCCTTTGACATTACTTACTTACTTCCAAAAACAATTCAAATTTTCCATTTTTTAAATATTCAATTTTCAGCCAGCATTACGCCATTTAAACGCAGACATTTAATTAATTAAAATAATTTTACATCGTCAAATGACGCGTGAGCGAGTCCGATTCCCAGTTTAATTATCACTTCATTGCCAGCTCGCTAACTATCAGCTGATAAACATTAAACGAAATTAAATACACACTAAATCCGATATTAAATTCGGATGTCAGTTCCCCCAGCAGAGGATTTCATTCGAAAAACCGCACTGACGCATCGTGAAACGGAACGTTTTAACTGAGTTAACGTTGCTCAAAATTTGAATTCGGCGCTATGAACATTTAGGTTGATTTTTCTTTGGATGCGGGGTGTTATATTGTTAAGCTAGGGTTTTCGGTTGCTGTAGGTTGGCGGGAAAAATGGGAAAACGGTGACAAAGCGCTGAGAGCCGTGATAGCGGGATGAAAGCGTGGTGGGTGTCGCGCAGGGCTGCCAATCTTATATATTCTAAAACTGGTGGTTTTTTATTCCTTTTTATTTTTACCTCTTGAGTAGGTACAGTTAATGGGTACATTCATAACCTTACAGAAACCGATAGTGCAATAACATTACAGTACAGATTTTACCTACTACCACAGATCAGAAAGTTCAAATATTAAAATTGGTTGTAATACTTACTGCCCTTCTAAGCTAATACGTAGTAAGTCAGATAAAACTCCTGTAGCATGTACGAGGCAGATCAGAAACATTGCACAACCATGAAGTTTCTGAATATTAATAATTCACACTACACACACAACAAAAACGCACGATAAGTTCCTCTGAAAAGCATTGATTTGACGCTCATTTTTACAAGCTAAGTGTATAGGCAACGAAATCGATTTGGTTATCACCGTAGAAGCCGCTTTGACGTTAAGTTGAGTGAATGATGTTGCGTTTAATTACGTCCTGTCATTGCGACAAGGTTCTACGGTTGCACAAGTATACGAATCAATTTCTTTACCTGTACTGATGCCTGTACGCAGGCAGGAAGAGCGCTTTTGAAAATATAACGGTAAATAAAACTTTTAATTTTAGTGTTTGAAGTGAATATCGATTTACAAATTCTGAACTGACCAATTCCTGAACATTTCCTTTATCTTTTAGTTCTTCTACGTATAATAGGTTATTCCGGAGATTTTGTCCACGTTTACTCCAGTAACAGGTTAGGTTGTCTGGAAGAGATCGCTATTTAGCGGTAAGACCGCCTGTTGTATGTATACCTATAGTTAAAATGCACTGGTCCGTGTTTTGTTTTTTTGGTGTTCAATAAACAGTATTTGTATTGTATTATATTGTAACATTTTAGACTTAGACTGTCCCTAAGTCCTAACATTTTTTAACCACGTGAACTGGGATTCTCTTCTACATTGTCTTACATTATTGGCATTGTATCGTATTAATAGCTCTTATTGTCAGTGACAGTACAGGCAGCCGATTCGTAAGCAATTCGATTGCAATAATAGGGGTAAAATAAAAACATAGTTTAAATAGACGACCTGTTTTTTGTTTCGATGTGAAAATATATTTTGGCTAGACCGTTCGTTTTTTGTATCTCACTCTGTGATCTCATGAAAGCGGGTGGGCCTTTACTTGTAGCTGTAATGTATAAACAGACAGACACTGCTAACCCTGACGACAGCTTAGTTACGCACTAAGAGAAAACGTACATGTGCATCTACACACACAAATATTTATTTATTTATTGCTATACATAAGTACAACCCTGTAAGGGCGTGGCAATCTAACAAAAACAAAAACACTCTTATGAATAATAGAATCTCTTCTGTAATACTTATTCATAACATTACAGTAACACAATTTCAGAAGTTACATAAAAATTTGATATCATGGCACATTTGTTTATTTATATTTCTAAACTTATCTATAAACTTGTATCACATTTTTTTATCTATCAGGAATATCCTTTCCGCTATTATATCTCAAATAGAGATATCCTTTCCGCTTTAATGAGTTAAAACAAGCTATATGTACTTACATAGGATGTTACGAAAATCTCAAGCATGCAGAATATTAAACCATAGAAATCTTATATTTTTTGTATTTCTCATTTTTTTATTCTCCAACCAGCCAGCCCTACCCTGTTCAGAGCCTCCGTGGAAAAATTGAAAAAAGTAAACGAACGATATTGCCCCCGCAGGTTCAATTAACTCTGACGCCATTCACTCGGTCCGTTCGTCGCGCGCCAATAGTTTTGTCGTTATTAACGGAGGGGCTCAATGCGGTTTTTGTATTTCAGGACCGGGATTTCATGACGTAAGGAATTATATTATTATAAATTCTGATATACTTACAGTGCAATAGCTTGTAAGTCTTTCGGGTTGGGGTAAAGTCGGATTTACAAGCATAAGAGCGTATGAGAGCGAGTTAGAGAGAAGTACGAACCCGATGGTCCTTTTAAGAGGTACTGCACTGTGTGTCTTTTTTTTATGGTATAGGAAGGCAAGCGAGCACACAGGCCACCTGATGGTAAGTGGAAACTGTGACCCATGGACATTCGCATTCACAAGACTGCAAATGCGCTGCCACCCCTGAGGACTAAGATTGAATGCCTCTATGCTAGTCATAATATTTCACCGGCTGTCTTATCCCCAAACTGGAACACAACAATGCAAACACTACTGCTTGGCGGTAGGTTAATGGATAAGATGGTGGTACCAACCCGGACGGACCCTGCACAAGGTCCTCCCACAAGTAACAATCTCTGTAAATGTCTGTAATGTAATTTACGTAGATGCTCGTATAGCTGCCGTTATATTAATATTTTAAAACCTATTTACCTTATAACTACAGTTAAGTAGGACCCTCATCATTAGTTACTTTAATTGCCAGCGAACCTCTAGCACTACATTTTCACCTCAGGCACCTACTATGATTTTGTTCATTTTGGATTTGATGCCTCGCTTATCGTGCCGGAAATATTCCTAACCAAAAAATAAGTTGTATTGTAAAATTTATTATATTTTTATAATGGATTCCAAGAAAGGTTTTACATAATTTGTACTAGGTATTCTGTCATAATCTGCTAGTACCAAGGATACAATATGACAATAATTCTTTATACCAAATATTTACTAGGTAAACAAATACTCGTGTACTTGTACCTTTAATAAGACTGGCGCTAAGTACGAGTATATCAAGAGAACTCAAACGTGACCATTCCTAGTTGAAGACGAAATCGTTGAAATTCTTGACGGATGGTTTCTTCAAAGCTTTAAATTTTTTTGCCATTATTTTAACCATAACATTTTCCAAGTGAATTATACTATTAAACTCTATCGTATTTAATTTCGCAATTAATTTAAAATAGTAACTAACGTAGGTTTGATAAAAAACGTGTTAAGTACACATTTCATACCTGTTTATA
Source organism: Acleris emargana (assembly GCA_927399475.2). Lineage (NCBI taxonomy): Eukaryota > Metazoa > Arthropoda > Insecta > Lepidoptera > Tortricidae > Acleris > Acleris emargana. The sequence continues at coordinate 8,226,456 of OV656858.1, forward strand.
TAAATTATATAAATGGTATAAAAAATACTGGAACAAGATGCGAAAATAAATGTTTAGCTAAATTGCTGTTATTTCAAAAACAGATACTTTTACTAATACATAAACCCTTCAGGCTGTTTATATAGTATATAAGCTCGTCTTTATATACTTGTTGATTATGATATGGTTATTAACCTCAAAATACACGACCCCTTATTTACACACCCCATAATACTTACTACCCTTGGGCACCCGTGGCTAGTCCGATAGCTCCCAATATAAAGTACCTATGAAGGGAAGTTTTTATTCGAACTTTATTGTAGTACAGTACCTATATGTATAATGCATAGAACTCGTTAGTCATTCATTACGTCGTGATACTCGAACTCAAATATCTGATCCATATTCCCACATCGCGCACTTACGCAAAACTCCCATTTTACTCTTCGAATCGCGTACTCCTAAGTACTCGTGGAACTAGCCTTTGGATCCCAGTATATTACACTACTCTTTGATCTAGTCTTTTCGTGGACGCGTACTCTGAAGACTCAGTACGCATTTTACCAAGTACCTCCCCCCTACTTAATTAAAAGTTTATAATCTACTTTATCGCACACGTAAACTAACAATCCCGCACCCTGTCACGAAATCCCACAGATGTCGCTCCTGTATGAAATTAAATTAAAAGACATAATAAAAAAATCGATAAAGATTAATCAACAAAAATAATAGAATTGGAAATTTACAAAAGTTTATCTTTGTATTTTTTTTGTATTTTACAATATGAATATCAAGCGAAACCATACCGTCTGAACGATTTAAAAAGTGTCTCAAACATAAGAAGTGACAATTTACACGCTAAATATAAAAAATATAAAGCAAAGGAAAAAGTTCGTTGAATTTTAAACCTTATGTTAAGGCTTGCAAAGGCGTGCAATCTGAAATGTGTGTTGAATACATACATTGACGGTGCATTATCGTATAGGTAGTACGTACTACGTATGACATTTTACAATAACTTCTGTAGGTGACCCTACAGCCGGTCAAAAAATCTGCAAGTACATACATCAACCCAGAAGTTTAATGCTTATGAAATTCGGCTACATAAAATAATCTTTCACGTAAATTGTACTTCGTTCCAACTGATAAGTCACTAAATCAAATTGTGAAGTGATATTGTTTTGCCGGTACCAGAGATAGTATTTAGCTCGTCATGACTCTCAACAAAAAAATAAGAAAGAAAACGTTTTGAGTCGTAATACCCTTACTTGTTTTTGTATCAGCTTAGTGCATTATTGAGTTCTTTACACTTAGTTGGATAACAACATAACCTAGAGACAATTGTTTGTCGTTGATTATATCTGTAATATAACCGGTACCTATATCATAGAATAGAAGTGATCAAATTTTTTGCAGGACTCGTCGAACTCGTACAAGTTCAACCATGGCGCATAAAAAGGATAGAAAAGAGGATGTTAAAAAACAACGGCCAAAGAAACCAAGTTCATTTGTGGTAAGCAAACATTTAATAATATAATAATCCACAAAATAATGTTTTCTATGACACTTCAGTGCAATATCTCTATAAACACCCTTTGGATTTGCACCTGCATATGCTTATCTAATCAACTTTACCCAAGCACTTAAGACTTCTAGTACTGTACTGGAGTATTTTCATTTAAAAAAAAAACTGCCATCCGAGAGAATAAAATAACCGAAACTTTTTCCAGAAAGACAGCAACATTTTTTATAGTCTATACCTCTAGAATCTTAAATAAAGGATATATTAGAAAGTGAAAGATTTGTTTTTTTGTATGTTTGTAACAAATAAATTCGAAACTACTTGACTGATATCAAAAATTCTTTCTTCATTAGAATGCTATATTATCCCTGAGTAACATAGGCTATGTTTTATTTTTCTGTGTGCACAAAGTCGCGGGCAACAGCTAATGTCATATAAATATGTGATGCAATATCAATCTTAGCTCGAAGTGTTCGAACCACTCTTGAGTTCCAAATTAAAATAATTCTTTCGACTAATTAGGCTACAGCAAACATGACAGGTTACAGTTTGGTATAGTAACTGATTTTGGCATTACTACATTTAAAAATTATGCCTCATCTTTATTCTAGTTAATTTTGTAGAATCTTTGAATAATGTTTTGTAGTTTTGTATACTAAATTAATATACAATGGTACAGGCACAATATAATTTCAGATAGGGCATAACGCTAAAACTGTGATAATGATAGTTACCCATGTTCTCCAGAGACAGTTTAATATTTGTTAATTTTCCTTTTTACCTGACTGCCAAAGTAATGTGTTTATCCGCCTATGTGTACCTACTTGTTCCCTTGTGGCCCTCTAGAAACTAAATGCGTTGACCGATTTTGATGATTCTTATGTCATTTGATTTGTCTAAATCTTGTGAGTGTCACTAAAGATATGACAATAATCAAAACTCCAAACAGGGCCAATCAGACACCATATTGAAAATTGAAAAAAATAAAATCTACAAACTACGACAAGTGAGGTCTCGTTGAATAGGTATTTAAATATCATCTTTAGGTTTCTGTCATCATTTTTCATTTTGAATGCTCAAACAGGATTTATAACGATTTAAAGTTGATTAACAACAGTTGGTTTATTTAAAACTTGCTTTTTGTTATTATTATTTGTTACCACATTTTACTATAATTTTACATAAAAGGTAATAGCTACATTATTTGGTAAGGTTCTATTAAGCATATACTATCTTAGAACAATAAGATACCTATACACATATAGAATACTAACATTAAATCAAAATTATAGATAAACATGGTAACAAAAAATAAAAAAAAAACAAAACAATGAATCAACTTCAAACTTTGTAAAACGCATAATTTAATAATCATAGATGTATAATTTAATAATATATTTTTAGATTGGAAAAGTATTCCTTGGTGTAGGAGTGCTGTCAGTGTTAGCAGCATACTATATTTACAATCAGCTGACCACGCCACCACCCCTGCCACAGATGGACTTGGAGGCTTGGTGGGGCCAGTTCCCCATCAGCCCAAATCCAGACCTATCCATCAGACCATTTAAGATTGAGTTCTCTGATGAAGTAAGTTGATTTTGTCATTGTTTAAAAAAAATGTATAATATTTAATATACAGGGTGTTTGGTAGCTAGGTGTAAAGCTTTAAGGGGGCGGTAGAGCAGCTCATAAGCTATCGATTTAACCCCCATATATGTTCAGCAATTGTTATTAGTTTAATCGGATTTTTGTAATTTTTCCTTATGTCCGTGTTACGAAAAACTCCTAAATTCATGTATTAATTCTTTTTTTTCAGCGTTTTCTTGCATGATTAAAAGAACTATGAACAAACGAAGTTTTTAAAGCTACATGACAAATTTTATTTCATTACAACTTTACAGAGTTATTAACAAGTTTTTAGAGTTGTTGGTAATTCTGTAGCTCTGCCTACCCCACTCTAGGAATGAAGGCGTGAAAGTTTGTATGTATGTATGTATGTACAACTTTACAATGCACAAAGTTTATTTTTCCATACCAGGTGAAAAACAAACGCGGGGTTCTCTTAGTATAGAGAAAGTAACTCTGTGCGTTTGCTCAAAACGTTATTATTAAAAAAAATGGCATGTATCTTTAAAAACTTCCTTAGTTCATAGTGTTTCTAATCTTGCAAGAAAATACAGAAAAATTATGAACTAATACATGAATTTAGGGGTTTTTCGTAACACACGGAAAAATGACAAAAAATCCGATTAAAATGATCAATAACTCGGAAACTAATAACAATTGCTGAACATGCATGGGGGTTAAATCGATAGCTTATGAGCTGCTCTATTACCCCCTTAAAGCTTTACACCTAAAGTCGAGTCCGGAATTAGGCGAACTAACTTGACAGCCGAAAATGTTGCCAGACATAGGAAAAAATAAATAGTGATAGGTTTATGTCGACACAAATATGTCGATATAACCTTGTGCCTTCTATAAATCTGATTATATTTATATTTCACACTCATACATACTTGCCAAATAGGGAAAAACTACAGCAATTAAAGCTCTGCACCTAGCTACCAAACACCCTGTATATACAATAAGGAACACTAAGTATTCTATGGGGAAACCTGAAATAAATGAATTTGAATTATATTACTTTTTGCCAACTGACACAGACAGACAGACTACATCTGACAGACTGTACAGACTTCACAGACTTCATCTGCTTACCAACCCTAAAGTAATGAATCCTAATTTGATGGATCATTAAGTACAGCAAAGGTCCTGTTGCCACCTTCTGACTCCATCATGAGTTAACCTCATATGTACTCGTAACTACGATTCCCACCAACCGAGCCGCGCCGCAACGCAGTAATTACAATGTGCTTAAGGATATTGAAGTGTCCATCTGTACTAGTGCAAGGCGTCCCGATGTTCAGGGATCTATGGACATTTCCCAATTTTCCCTTGATCAGGACGGCAATTGTCCCGAGTATCAGCACATCGCCAGAAGGTTAATATGCCGTCGCCCACTCTTCGCTGTCCCGGCGGCGCGCACGCGCGCGCTAGCTCACGCTCCTCTGCACCGGGCCCTGAAGCTCCTAAATGACATCCTGTGGCCCGTTTCACGAAGCTACAAGTTACAATTTTACAAGTGTAAACTGGCAACATTGGTCAAAAAAGGTTCTACAAGCGTTTCACGAAGCTACTTTTCTACAATTTGTAAAATTCAAGTTACAAGTGTAAAATTTGAACCATAGACTTTTTTTTATTTTATTGTTAGAAATTACTTCAATCGAACTAACGTTTCTCGAAAATTTTGTTACATTGTCAACTTGTACTTGTCAATTAGTAAAAAAACTACCTAGCTTCCGAGCTAAGTAAACTTGTAATTTGTTAGAGTCGCTGTCAAATCATTCATACTACGTATAGTACCTACCTCGTTTGTTTTTAAACGTCACTCTCATGTCGTACCGTCGGTCGTTGAGTTTAATTTTCTGTTAAAAAAGTTTGTTGTTATTGTTATTGTATATTTTGTTATTGTTAGTAGTTGAGTTTAATTCTCTGCTAAAAAAAATTGTTATTGTTATTTTGTCTGTAAATATTAAGTGAAGTTTCATAAGCTTGTGGAATGTGGAAGTACATCACGGGTAAGTATATGAAAAATCCCTTGAATTTGGCACAAGTCCTAAAGCCTGTGCCTTCGCGTGTATGACTTTCCGCACATCGGTCTTGGTTGCCGAAAATGCTCCAAAAAATGTTTTTTCTTAAGCAACACTTCTTTTAGAAGTGTTGCCTTCAAAATTTTCCGGTTGCTTTACATAACTAAAATAACTCCCGTACCTACTTTCAAATTTTAACGATAACGAGAGACATCCGAAGACTCCGCGAGACTGGAGTGGAGACATCATCGGATTTACAGATTATAAATATAAATATTTCAAGATTTGACATTTAGAAACGTCAAAACATCAACAAACTTTATTTTAATAGGGACTTGTTAAATCGAGATGTCATTCACTTGTAATCGAGATTACCATACGATCCTATTATTCTACCATGGAAGGCCGCGTTCGAGAAACACTTGTACTTGTAAATTGTAACTTTTTGCTCTTGTTATTTGTGAACTTGTAATTTGTAACTTGTAGCTTCGTGAAACGGGCCACTGGCTACATTAATCTGTACAGTAGTTGCAGTAGCTCTGGCTCTGGCATATGCAGCATTAACGACTGTGGACTTTAACCACTGTATTAACGTCTCTCTTTTCTTAAGCACATGATCGGTGGGAATCGTACAGTCGGAACTCATAAGCAGGGTACGGAGTTTTCATAGCACAGTAAGACGAAAGAGAGCTGTGGAGTCGACATACTCGATACTCAATCATTTATTGCATTCCACAATGTTAGTGTACAGGATATTAGGTTTTAAAGCATAGTTCATATAGGATTGGCACGCGGTTGTCACAAAATAAAAAATATTCCGACGTCACAAATAAAAAAAAGACGATCGCAAATTATCGTCCATATTTTGAAGTCTTATTGGTAAAAGTTCGCCTCGGATAACTCTATGCATTTTGAAATTGTAGACGATGGAAGTTGAAAGACGAAAATTGATAGTGGACAAATACTTAGAGAATCCCTCTTGGTCCGGATCAAAGATCGCTAAGTCGTTAAATTTACCAAAAACCACGGTGTGTCGGGTCTTAAAAAAATACAAGGATTCCTTGTCTTTCGATAGAAAGCCCCAACTCAACCGATATCTGGCACTAAGGACAAGAACTTGGGGAAAAAAGTGCTTAGGGCAATAAAACAGAATCCAGGTATGTCGGATTATGATCTATTTCGCCAATTCAAAAAGAGCCGCAGTACTCTAAGACGTATTCGGCTCCGAGCCGGGTATAAGAGCTATAAAGCCATAAAAACACCAAACCGAACCATGAAACTGAATAAAACGGCAAAAACACGTGCTCGTCTCTTACACGACCGCATTCTGACAAAATTCAAAGGCTACCTCTTATTCGATGATGAAACATATGTCAAGCTAGATTTTAATCAACTACCGGGTACCAAGTTTTACATGGCCAAAGCAAGGGGGAATGTTGACGAAAAATATAAGTTTGTAAAACTTGAAAAATATGCCAAGAAGCATATGATATGGCAAGGGATCTGCAGCTGTGGCCTTAAGACCAATAGTTTTATCACTTCATCAACGATGACATCCGATGTTTACATGAAGGAGTGCTTACAAAAACGCCTTTTGCCATTTATTAAAAAGCACAAGGGCCCATTAAAATTTTGGCCTGATCTGGCTAGCTGCCACTACTCGAAAAGGGTTTTGGAGTGCTATGTTTCAAAAAATGACGATTTTATACCCCGATCAATGAACCCTCCAAACTGTCCTGACTTCCGCCCAATCGAGAACTACTGGGCAATAATTAAAGGTAAATTGCATAAAACTGGGAAAACAGTACAGGATATCAATAATCTGCGTTCTACGTGGAATCAACAGGCTAAGAAAGTAGAGAAAAGCCTTGTCCAGAAGATGATGAACTGAACCAAGAAAAAAGTCCGGGATTTTGCACGAAACACTAATAAAAGTACATAATTTTTATAAATGCTGTTAAATAAATAAATATTAATCTATTTTTATCGCTTAAAAGCTACGTGTTTTCATTTACTTAAAAAAGCTTAGACTTCGATTGTGTACCAATTCTATATGAACTATGCTTTAGAAGTTAACTCTTACTCATACTCATTTTTTTATTTAATTTCAAAATGCGTTTAAATTAAATTAAACATGAATTTGAGCTATGAAGTTATAACTATTTCAAACTTAGGTACTTCGGTTTGTTTGTAAAATAATAGAATTGTTATTTTGTTTGTAAATAAACTGTAATCTTTCATTACCGTTAGCAACTTTACAGCTATTTTAAAAGCATTTTGGAATTAAATAAATGAACGAGTACAAACAGCCACACACTTAACTGCCCATTAAACACAGAAGCGAGAAAATGTAGAAAGAGAGTAATATAGATTTTACATAAGAATCTCATGTGCACGACAGAGACAGTTTCTCTCTGTTTATGTTCATTGGTCACTCAGCTGTGTGGGCGATTGTACGAGTATGAATAAGAGTTCACTTTTAATGCTAACATCGACTCCACAGCTCACTTTCGTCTTAACGTGCTATGAGAAATCCGAACCCTGCTCATAAGTAGATGTAGGAGTACATTTCAATACCTTGTCACAGTATTCATTTGTTCAACAAAAAACCACTCTTAAATTTCAAGACAATACTTTTTTTTAAATATAATATAGTAATGAGAGCGCGGCCCCTGGACGCTCGGAGCTGTCTTAATGTTACGTATTAATTTACAGATCGTAAATGACTTGAGAGAGCGCCTACTCCACCGAAGACCCTTCGTGCCACCACTTGAAGGAACCGGCTTCTCTTACGGCTTCAACTCGCAATTCCTGACGCGAGTGCTGGATTACTGGCAGAACAGCTATATCTTCAAGGACCGGGAACGGTTCCTGAACCAGTTCGATCATTATATCACGAACATACAGGGCCTGGATATCCATTATATTCATGTGAAGCCGAAAACTACGGATGTAAAGGTAAGTGCTATTTATTTAATTGTTTGAAGTTTGAAGGGAAACAAACACAAAGGCCACCTAATAGATTTGTGCATTATGCGTAATATTTATTTCATATCGTCGGTGAAACTGCAAAACCGCGTAAGTAATATTTTAAATAAGGAGCAAAATGCACCTTTTTAATAAGACTGTAAGGTTTATTTTGATCTATCATAAATTTGTTAGTTACCTGGTTTTGCTGTATCACCGACAATATGGCCCTTATCAATATAGGCCGTGAGAAATCATATTTCTATTGAAGAACCATAATTATTTGAATTATCTTATGTCATCAAGCGGCGCACATAGAAAGACCTATGCTATCAAGTTGAACACAATGACAACAAACGTTCATTTGTTATCTTTGTTTAATGTAACCGCGTTATTTATTATCTTGGTTATACATAACATGAGACGATTTTATAAAATATTTGCTACAAACTAACAACGCTTCCTTTTCGGCATTCCAACTGTCCAATTTCGATATCCAATATTTGAAAAAAAAAAACTGAAGGAGGATTCCACTTATACCTACTTACTTATACTATTCGTAATAATATATATATATATATGTATATATATATTTATGGCATAGAGAAGACAAACGAGCACACAGGCGACCTGATAGTAAGTGGAAACTGTGACCCATAGACATTCGCATTCACAAGACTGCAATGCAATCCTAAGACTGCAAATGCGTTGCCAACCCTGAGGACTAAGATGGAATGCCTCTATGCTAGTCATTTCACCGGCTGTCTTATCCCCAAACCGGAACACAACAATGTGAACATTGCTGTTTGGCGGTAGGTTAATGGATAAGATGGTGGTAGCGATCCGGACGGACCCTGCACAAGGTCCTACCATCCGCAAAAAATATATATATATTTCATCAAATTTTGGTGTTTCTAGTATAGATGAAGTCAATTTCTTTGATCAATGCTCATTGGCCTAAGATATTGGACAGGTGGAATACCACCCTAACACCAGAATTTATTATACATAAAAACCTTTGTGAAAGTATATATATATATATTAACATCCGTTGCGTGATTTAGAAGGAGATAGCTAAAACAGGGATGAAATGCATTTTCGTGCAGATACAGTTTCCATTTATTAAATCGGTATAATTTGAAAACAAAAATAAACTGGTTATTTTATGGAAACGAAATTCACCGACATTTTCGAACTCCTTACACGTACAAAAAACCTGAAAGAAATCCCTCTAACGAAAAAGTTTGCTCAACAAACAAACAATACTTGATAACGTCGGTGAAAATGCAAAACCGCGTAAGTGTCGTTTTAAATAAGAAGCAAAATGCACCTTTTTAATAAGACCGTAAGGTTTATTTTGCTCCATCATAAATTAGTTAGTTACGTGTTTTCGCAGTATCACCGACGATAATCTGCATTGGCAACATCTCTAGTTCTACTTGTCAGACGGTGCCGCTGCTGCTGCTGCACGGCTGGCCGGGCTCGGTGCGCGAGTTCTACGAGCTGGCGCCGCGGCTCTCGGCGCGCCGGCCGGGCCGCGCCTTCGTCTTCGAGCTCGTCATACCCAGCCTGCCCGGCTTCGGCTTCTCGCAGGTGACCAAACAAAGCGATACTGCTTTTATTAAGGCGCAACTACCGCAGGCCAGCTAGGCTTTGAAGCCTCGACATTAGCAATTTCAAGAATGCGTTGCGAATACTGATGTGCCAAAGAAAACTTTCCAAAATTGCGGAAAATTTCATGTAGGAAAATTTCGGAAACTTCTCACAATTTTGTATGGGGATTGAAACTTTCCGTTTCTTAAATTTAAATTTCCTATATTTCTTGGGAAATTTCTTGCAACTTTTCCAACTTTTTGGAAACTTTCCGCAACTTGCACATCACTGGTTGCGAACCCTAAAAAAGACTAAGATGGAATGCCTCAAATCCCGCTCTGCACGGCCTTTCATATGTGAATATCACATTCGCAAAAGATCACACTTGCAAAACATCATATACGCATAACATCATATTAGCAAAACACGATATCGCAAAACATGATATTTACAAATAGTCGGGTGTTGTTATAAAATCGTAGTTATGTTAGTTTTGCAGCTGGCCCGGAGTGCCAAACCACCCAGAAATAGGAGCTAATATAAGTATGTATGTATAAGTGTGTATATATGTATGTATGTAATAATAAGTAGTTCGGTTAGGTTACTACGTTTCCGTTATATTATAATATATTTTTTTTTATATGACGAACATTTACATGTCTTTTAAATTTTTCTAAGTTAAAAGTATATAATCCCCGAAACATCTGCAAAACCTGCTGCTTACGTGGACGGACGCTAATACTGCCGACTGGACTGCCGTAATACGTAGTATAGTAATAGTATAAATATTTTAAACCAGCGACCCGCTCTCGCTCGCTCATTCCCAAAATACCATAATTTGAAAATACCATACATACATACATTCATTAAATCACGCCTGTTTCCCAGAGGGGTAGGCAGAGACCACTTCTTTCCACTTGCTACGATCTTGACAAATTTATTTCGCTTCTTCAACATTCATACATCGAGTCATGCACGTTTCGGCCCTTTTCCAGCATTTCTCCGAGTTGATTTGAAAAAGCACGCCTAGGGCGGCCCCTTCCGACCCTTCCACTCACTTTCGATCTGTATATCTCTTTCGTCAATCGTTAACGCAATGTTGAAAATACCAGATTACACTTTATACCAGAGACCCAAAACACAAGATTCAAAATAAGGCTTAATTTTTTGTACTTATCCAAAATTTTGAATCCGGTGTTTTGGGAATCTGGTATTTTCAAATTATGGTATTTTGGGAATGAACGCCCTCGCTTTTCTTCGGTATACGTGACTTTTCTGTAACACCCGTACATAAGCTAAAATTTATTATACATAAAAACTTTCCGCGAACTATCTAACTAATGGTGAAAACCGCACGAAAATCCGTTTTAGATAGTCGCGAACATACATACAGTCGCGGCGGAGCCCTTTGTTCTATAATATGTAGTGATAGTGATGATATAATGTGGTTACCGATAGAGTATAGAATGCTTCTACATCGCAGTTAACCTAAGTGTTCAAGGGTAGTTCCCTACCACCCAGCGTTTTTTTTGTTGCCACTTTGAACTTTATTCATCTGTAATGAGCCAGCAAAATTGTGCAGGTGGTTAAAGATGGGAATAGCCCGTGTTCAATCACAACGAACTAGGAGTTTAGGACCTGGAAAAGACCTGCTCCAGATGGAGATGTAGACTTCGGGCTATAATGGATTTATTTCATAATCACACGTCGTTATCGCGGGAGCAAAAATAAAACTACTAAAGAACACAACAGAATGTCTGTTTAGTATAAACGGAATATTCTGCCTATACATTATAAGCCTCTAAGTTCTTCATATCTAGCAGGAAGTTTTAACTGGAAACGGTCAATCAAACTTTTCTTACACTGGAGTAAACGCCTCTACGTTGACTTATCAACGTGTCAACAAGATAAAAAAAAGTCAAAACTAGTTTTAAGTTTTTAAATACATGTTTTCCATTTGCACTCAAATTTAATTTAGATATATTTTTGTATTGTATAAAATCAGTCAAGAATGACAAATGTCTAAAGTAGCAGGAAAAGTTACTGAAGCGGTTGACGTTAGGATTGCGTAGCTAATCTCTTTTGATATGTACTACTAACCAAGTCAAGTACGGAAGTAAGATATTTGAAAAAAAAATGATACATTTTGAACTCTGTCTGTCTGTCGTAATCTTTCGCTACTGTCAATTTATATTTGTATGTTCATAATGGATTTGGTATCACCCAAATACTTATTTCCTAGGGTGCATCTCGCCCGGGCTTAGGCCCAGCTGAGACAGCAGTAGTGTTGCACAACCTGATGCAACGGGTGGGCCACAAGCAGTACTACATCCAGGGCGGCGACGCGGGCCACGTGGTGGGCTCGCACATGGCCACCCTGTTCCCCGGCCACGTGCAGGGACTGCACACCAACTTCCCCGTCGTCATGTTCAGTGCGATGGCTAATGTGTACACGTTCCTCGGTGAGTCGCGTAAATAATTTTTCTCAAAAATGACCAGAAAAGTTGACATTACTAACTCCATACTGAGACGCAAAGTACATAGTTTACAGACAGTACACAAATTTTAAAAAAAATACATTGCGTGCTCGCTACACAAGCCCGCAATGTTGCATACAAATTTCATTGATCTAAACATTTTAAAAAGTGAAAATGGCCATAATAAAATCAGGGCACAAGTCTTATACATCCATATTTTATTCGAAACGTAACTTTTTTATCTGTGTCTGGAATAGCTTGAGTTTTTTTTTCTTTTTAAACTTGCGTTTCTCCTTGTCATGAACATAAAGGCGGTAAAGAGTGATGGTTTTGTCACGTGAAGTTTCTGCTTGTATGCAATTCAAAAAATGAGTGATGAAGATTTTACTCCAACACAATTTTTTTCTTGCAATTTTTGAGAAAAGCACTATATATGCCTCGGCAGGAACGGCAATTGCGGGCCTCGTATTTTAAAACGGACTCGCAAGCTCGTCCGTTTAAACCAATACTCAGCCCGCAATTGCCTGCTTCACTGCCTAGGCAATAATGTACTATTCTTCACCGTAAAATAATGATTTTTAATCAGATGAGATCATTACTATTTATTGTATTTTTTTTACAGGTCAGTTTTGGCCTAGCCTGATAATCGAGCCTGAACTACAAGATCGCTTGTACCCCTGGACCGAGAAAATTTCACACCTCATCAAGGAGTCAGGCTATATGCACATTCAGGCTACCAAGCCTGATACTATTGGTTAGTATTTTTTATAATTCATTTACTATTACTACAGTAGGGACACCGAGTGATGGCACTTGACACATCTGACAATAGTGTTGTGAAACACTCCATTTAGTTAAATACGGTCCACGCTAACGGTACCTCTGAAGACTCTTCTGCCAGTCACACAATCGACTCACGAAAACACTCCATTTAGTTAAATGGAGTGTTTCACAACACTATTTTCAGATGTGTCAAGTGCCATCACTCGGTGTCCCTACTATAAGTCACAAGTTATCCTATTTTCGTCATTTAAAAGTAACTCTTCTTTACGACTAAGTGCGTTTCATGAGATTTAAGTGTTTTATTTACCTTAAACGCAAAGTTACTGTCAACTAATTTAATCCACTATGGAACCATGTCAAAGTTACATAATGCATCAAATCCGAAGAATTCCTACTAGACCCAGAGGAACCTTGATCGATGAGTACCTACCCGCAGAATACAGTCGCAATGGGGAGAAAGAAAAACTTTTAAAAGTTGATCTTCCTGCACGGAGCTTGCACGCCTCTTCTGCCCTCATAACCCAATAAGGCGGTATTTAAAATTAAAAAGCCAAAGCAAATTCAATCATTTACCGTTCGTTTATACCCGACTGGCGAAGTACGACAATAATTCAAGGGTAATTAAAATTTTATTTTATAACTTTCTCGGCTTACGTCAAATTTAGTATAAAGTGTTAGCCGACCGGTACGGAACCCTCAGAGCGCGAGCCCAGTCCACAATTTACCACATACATACTTACATTAAATCACTCCTGTTTCCCAGAGGGGTAGGCAGAGACCACTTCTTTACACTTGCTACGATCTTGACAAATTTCTTTCGCTTCGCAATTTCCCACTTTACCACGTCTTTTCCGTTAAATAAGACCTTCCTTCATTAATTTCCCAGGCGCAGCTCTCACAGACTCCCCGGCCGGCCTCGCCGCGTACATCCTCGAGAAGTTCTCCACCTGGACCGACCCAGCCTTCCAGCAGGCCAGCGACGGGAACCTGCTGGCCAAGTACACCCTCGCCCATCTCCTGGACAACGTGATGATCTACTGGGTCTCCAACAGCATCACGAGCTCGATGAGGCTGTACGCTGAAGCGTTCAGCTCGAAGCAGTTGGCGATGGGATTGGATAGGTGAGTAGGCTTGTTTGGGTTTCTGTTCATATCGTAACTTTTCATAATAAGCAATACAGCTTTAGTGAAACGCAAAGAAACTAGTTGATTATGTAAGAGTTTTTTATTTGATGTATCTTAAACACGGCTTATTATAATTTATTAATTTTATTATAAGATATTATTTTATTAGAAGACAAGACAATAATAGTTGTTTATGTAACTGGTACATAATGAAGCTTCTTAAGGTACGAGTGCCGAAGTTAGTGCGAGGTCTCTAATTGGGATTGATCAAAAAAAATAACTCACGGTTTTTACATTCTAATTCGAAAGAATAGGTAATTTTAAGAGACCTATTTCATTAATTTAATTTTGTATTTGACCTAATACCTAGTTTTGTGTTAATACCTTTATTTATTTAACAGACATTTTATGGATGACATGAGTATTTTAAATATGGGTTGGCATTTTCTAATAAATTACAACCATTAAATGATATCTAATGATAAAAAGTGATTGTAATAGTGTAATAAAAAATACTGTTTCAAGCGGTTTTCGCCTAACCCGTAAGATACACCTTGGAGGGCTTCAAGCCAAAAACGAAAGTCAAACAAACAAACAAGTCGAAATGTCCGAAATAGATAAATATTTCATAAAGTTAATAACTCAGAACGGCTTTAAATCCCCATTCCTCGAAATGGTTTTCGAATTAGGGTAATTAAAAAAATATGAACAATCCCAATTACAGGCACGAGTACCTTCAGAGCTAATTATGTACCAGTCTTATCCTTACCACTGGTAAATAAATGCAACAATTTCCAGCATCCCAACCGCAGTCCCGGCGTGGGGCCTCAAGTTCAAGCACGAGCTGGTGTTCCAGCCGGACTGCGTGCTGCGGCTCAAGTTCCCCAACTACCTGCGCAGCACCGTCGTGGACGCCGGCGGGCACTTCGCCGCGCTGGAGAACCCGGAGATCATGGCCGACGACATCTTCGAAGCGGTGAAGGCCTTCCGGGAGTTCCATGCGAAGACGCCGTATGTAGTCTGTTATGGCACTTTTTATTGGTCAAGAGCGTGCATTATCGAGTGGTTTTAGCCTTTCGTATGCTTAGACACGGATCAGTGCCAGCCTATGAACTGCGTAGGCACGGATCCGTTCCATTGCCGTGTGCCTACCCGCATTTTATTTTAAACCTAACCTAAAATCGATTGTAGGTTAAGCCATAAAGTATTGAAATTTTCAAAAAATCCTTCCTTACTATCGTATCCTTACATAAAAATATTCATTCAGTATGGCTGCCTTTTGCGTGGGTTTGATGTTACATGCATGACCGGTCACGTGACCGCGTCGCCGCACGGAGCCGATTTTTTTTAATGCCTGTGCATACGAAAGTTTAATATTAAGCCTCCTCATGGATCTCATCATGTCAGCCGAAAGACGTCCACTGCTGGACCTATTGCAATGCATACCTCTAACATTGACCAATGAAACTGGGCCTTTAGTGTAGATTGAGAGCTGAAATATCATTGATCAAACTCGGTTAGAAATGTGCTATCCAAGAACTGTGCAGTCCGATCTTAGACCGTGTTAACTAGTTTGTACCTACATTTTTGCTTTTTGAGGTGTTAACGTCACGAAATCAACTTACATTACCTTGGAACTTTCAGAAACCCTGACTCAGAATACAGCGCTCCAAAAACCGTCTACGACTTCACCGTAAAAGATATCAACGGGAAAGACGTGAAACTGGAGAAATACAACGGCTACGTATCCATCATAGTCAACGTGGCCTCGCAATGCGGCTACACCGACAACCACTACAAAGAGCTCAACGAGCTATATGACAAGTACGAGAACGAGGGTCTCCGGATACTGGCGTTCCCTTGCAACCAGTTCGGAAGTCAAGAACCAGGAAGCCCTCAGGATATCCTCACGTTTACGAAGCAGAAGCGGGTTCGGTTTGACTTGTTTGAGAAAGTTAATGTGAATGGTGAGAATGCTCATCCGCTGTGGAAGTTCCTCAAGGGTGCTCAAAGTGGGACGTTGACTGATGCTATAAAGTGGAACTTTTCTAAGTTTATTGTGGACAGGAACGGTGTTCCAATGGAGCGGTTTGGACCTAGCACCAGCCCGATGCAAATGGAGGCCCATTTGGCTAAATACTTTTGATTGGTGACAATTTGCATTACTGTGGAACGCGTCGTGTGTAATTTAAACTTATGTTGTATTTGATTAGGAGCCACCAGACAAACACTGCTGGCTACGACGCATTTATTCGTTTTTCTTGATCATTGCACAAGGTGTAAGTCAGTAGACCATTTTTGATGTCTACTATAGTTCATTTATTTTAGCATGATACAGAAAGAAATAAAGGTATTTTATTGGGCACGTTACACGCAACATAATAATTATACAAAAATATTGCTCCAAAACGTCTTTTTTGACTGCTATTATTTGACAGTAAATATTAAATGAACGTTATAATCTATTGCAGTAGTACTTTAAGTCATATTCGTTAATATTTACATTGCATTTTTTATTTGTGTTGATTAAATTTACTTCAATTAGAAACGTGGTCTATAAAAGACCTAAAGAAGCAGGGGTTACAAACCTGTGTTAACAAAATAACGAAACGTCTGAGCATATAACTCGACTAAATCAAATACTATCCTGTCACCTGTCAAATATAGCGAAACTAGTGAATTTTAAATTGATCATTAATAACGCCACAGTTTGCATTTTTTGACAGATTGAACGTCACAACGCCCTTATGTGATATGTCCCATGTTATGTTATGTCATTTTCTCTCGAGTTCGAGAGCGTGAGCGTTGATATTGTTCCATAGTTGTTTTTGTTGTGAGTTGTTTGTTGTTAATTTCCTTGTTAAAGTTGGCAGCTGCTCGTTTAGTCTACATCTTTAATCTCTACCCTACTACCGCACTCTTTAGCGGAGAAACGATGACACTTCATCCGGAACAGTCAGTCTTAAATTAGGTAAATCAATTAAGTATAGCAGTTAGAAACCAATATATACATATTCAAATAGTTTTATACTATTTTTTTTATATAATATCGAGACCCAATGTTTTGTCCAACACAAAAACATTAATGACACATGCACAGATACAATATATTGAGTGCTTAGATTCTTATTGATTCTGCCAGCGAGTATTAGAGTTGACGACTACTGGTTCTTTTTCTTTTTTTTTCTCATCCTAAAATAAATGAACTATAACTTCAAACAATTATCAAAGAAAGCACCTTAAAGGGTGTCTAAACAAGATTTCCAATACCATTAACTACATGCACAAATACAACTAAATAGATAAAGTTAGTTACCTCAAATGAAAAATAATAGTTTCAAAGTTTCTCTTTCGGGGCTGCTAAAAATTAACTAGCTCTAAAGTTAATTATTATTTTTATTTTATCTTTTATACTTACAATTACTTACCAATAAGTAAGGGAGGTCTACTGCTCTACTCCCGATTCTCGTACATATCCAAAGTGTGCATATAAGTTAAGTAATGTTTTTGTTATACATTTATATCAATTATAATATTTTATACAAATGATTTTAATAAAAAACTTGGAAAAATTACAATTCGAATTTATTCAAATTATGACTACAAACCAAAATGACGGTCGAATTAATAAACTGATCTTCACTGAGCCTATATCAAGATACGTCAAAGTAAACAAGTCTTAAAACTGACATTTCTGACGAGTCTTGAGACGGACGTCTTAATCAAGATCAGGTTTTGAAACCGGTCCTAAGACATGGTTGACTCAGACCGTCTGCCGGCTGAGCTTGAGCTTGGAGAAGTCTTGCAGGGTGTTCCGAGAGCTGGACTCGCTCCACTGCAGCTCCGGTATAGCAGCGATCAACTGCGAGAAATAAGAAGTTTAATTAAAAGGTTAGATACTTCTATAAAAAACAGATTGCCGAGAGCGACAAATTATTGATTTTTGTTTTTTTTTTTACCGTGTTAAGGAGCGGCCACACCGACGCGTAAAAAACGGTGAAGTTGCATAAACAAATGAATGGCTGACAGTAATTACAGTAATTACCATAATTTGCGCGCCGTTAAGCTCTGGAGTGGTCGCAGCCTTAGTTGCTAAATGATTTGGTAAATCATTAGGGAATCCTTTGCTCATATACAAAACACACCCAGTGTTAAACTCCATATACAATACCCTCCTTCCAACTTTGCGCAGTCGTATAAAAATTGGACACTTACCTTGTACAAATATAGGTGATTACCACGAACCACTTAATTCAAGAATTCG
The DNA here is from genome assembly GCA_927399475.2 of Acleris emargana. Classification (NCBI taxonomy): domain Eukaryota; kingdom Metazoa; phylum Arthropoda; class Insecta; order Lepidoptera; family Tortricidae; genus Acleris; species Acleris emargana. The sequence goes on from OV656858.1 coordinate 8,244,815, forward strand.
AGTGCCTAGCCCTGTTACTCATCACTAGGCTTAGGGCTTTTGATAGCATACCATGGTTCTAGAAACCATGGAGTCGCTATTTCCCAATTATTATAAACAACCCACCTTGATTTTGACCCTCAGTAATTGTCACAATAAGTAATACTTATTTTTTGAAATCATACATTCATTCAGTAAATCGCTAAACCAGTTTACGAGTAAATGAATTTTGGTAAGGAGACTGATTTTGTTTCAACCAAACAAATATTCAAATAGAAGGTATGGATAAATCGAACTAAAAATGTATTTAGTTTATTTTGTAATATGACAGACTGAAGACCAAAATCAAAGTGGTATATTTATAATAATTAGAAAATAGCTACTCCATGGATTCTAGAACCATGTTATGCTACCAAAAGTCCTAACCTTGCTCATCAGTCATCACTAAAGACTAAATCGAGAGAGAGGGACGGCGCTTACGTTACTTCGATTTTCAAAGTACGACTTCCGGTTGATGCATTCCTATTATCAGTATTATGTTCGATATTATGCGCACAACATTTTTCATTATCACGAAGCAACAGGAAACAGATTGCTGCGAAATCGGCGATTTACGCAACGACACGTTTGCGTTGTTGCAATTATTGCGATGCAAGCGTTTATCGTAATGCATTTTAAGGAAATCCTTTGAAATTTCCACTTTAATGGTAAAAATTATAAATCTAATTGTCTTACTAAATCTGTACACCTTATATGATTCTAGAAACATTTTTTCACTGCATACCTAAATACTTAGCCGAGTCAAAAAAAGCAAAACGGAGAAAACTGACAATCAGATTGTAGAGATATCTCTAATTGGGTAAGGACCAAAAAGTTGGCCACGCCCACTCACTCAATTATAATTTATATTAAACTTTTCCGTTGTGACATGAAAATTAGCCATACAATTACGTAGAGATACTTTTCGTCGCACAACGTAACTTTTTTCGACTTCACTGTTTTTAACGTTTAATATTTATATTGTAATATTTATATTTTTGTGCAATAAAGAGTTTATATACATACATACATACTTTTTGGTACTTACCCAATTCGGATAGTGCATGATCCCTGTGACAGCCGTATTTCTTAATTTTAAACACTCAACGCTCAAGCGAGTTATATAAAATTACTTAATTAATCGTTTAAATTAGTCGAGAGGTTTGTATCAATTATGTTTAAAGAAAAACAAAGTAATATGTTTAATACGCGTATATTATGTTATGAGGGGTCACAGGGATTCTCCTTTTTTTACGATAGGAAAATTGATGGGGAACCCAAGATGGTTATTTATTATTATTTATTTATTTTATTTATTTGGGGCATCAACAGCAATACATTTTATAAAAACAAGTTCAACATGATACAAAACATGTTATGTAGGACTCACCACCAGAGAGGAAGAATACCCACTAAAAACCCAGCGATTGTCCCTCCACCGTTGTTTGTAAAGGAATCCTCCTAGATTGACCAACTATATTTCGAACAATAGAATTAGCTGTTCTTTGCTCTAAACTACTAGTACTGCTTGAATGGTACCTTTGTTTTAATACTTACTATAAATACTTTACTAGGACTATACTCTAGAGCTACCACTAAAACTAAAGGTGATAAATAAATACTCGATTATAATAAGTATTTTTTTTATTAAACAGTGAATACTTACTGCAAGATTCTTTAGAAAAACTCCGGCACCGTAAGCAATATTTCAAATAAACTGCATTAGTATTGTTTATAATATATATTATAATACACATAAATAATTAGAAGTTATTTATTATATCGAGTGTTGTTTTTTTTACTGTTTTTTGGAGGCACATAAATATACGGTACAATGAAAATCAAATGCACTTATAAAAACTCATTACATGATTTGGGATTAGGTACTTAAAATAATACAATTTACTTCAAATATTACTACTAAATACTTTACGCTGGTTTTCGACGTGGTCACAAAATAACTATATATTTTTTAGGAATGTTCACAAATCAAATTGAATATAAACCCTAACCCAGTTGGCTGATGTAGTTCGCATTAAACACAGATCTTTGAATTCCATATGCATGTTTCGTCACGATGTTTCTTTTACGTAACCATCGGTTACCGCAGCACTAAGCTAACAGCTAAGATCTCTGGGTGCACTTACATGGGCAACTTTTAACAGCAATTTATATCTGTCAACAATAGCTGTCTTACTCTAAGTGTAATTAATAGAATAAGATCATACAAACTGATAACGGACCGATTGCTCAAAAAATGCCCCTATAAGTGAACTAAAGGGTGTATTTTTTTTTTATCTATTTAACGATTAATTACATCATGACCACGCCAAAACCTACAACTACACTATCTACTCAAGGTATGTCTTTGATAACCTCGGCCAGCTGTTCCCGGGTGAACATGTGGAACATGGAGCCCGGGGTCATGGTGACCACCTCGACATTGTTCTCTGACAGCTTCTCCTCCATGACCTGCTTGAGGATGGTAAGCGCAGACTTGATGGCTTCCTTCAGAGTCATCGACTTGTGATATACTTCCTGAAATTGCATTTAAGTATAGTAATTAAATTCATTTTCACGGAGTTTAAGAGAACAGTGACAAAGTGGCTTTAGGAAAAATGGTGTTACTCAAAACTCAGTGTCCTGACTTTGTACCAAATCATCATTTTGCAACCTTTCATTTCGCTAAAACGTGTTTGTGCTTAAACCATTACATATTACATAGGTTACATGGGCTTCTTAAATATCTTAGGTTAGGTAAGACAAAAGAAATAAGAAATCCACTTTTTTTTTATAATGCGTTGGAAAGTATCTCGTTGCGAAATGAAAGTTTGTCAAATGATGATTTGTTAACACATTAGTGAACCCTACTTTTTAAAAGGTAATCTAAAAATCGTATCATAATGATGAATATTGAATGGCTAAAAACTGACGTGTAATTTCGACCATAATCCGCTTCTTCACTTTATTGCATTGTAATAATAATAAGTTCGAAAGGAGATACTTCTCTTTGTAGTTGACTGTACCTAAATAATCAATCTTAAATTAAACTATAAATTGAATGATATTATTGGTATTAAGCATTTAATTTAAATACTTAACCACCAACAATGGCTATATATGTCGGATTAATGTGATATTTTAATGATATTTATCGCCAATCAAGGCAGAGGCACAGTCACCATCGCGCGATAAAGTTGTTTTCAAACATATGATTTACCTTCAAGCTTTGCTGAGCGCCCTCACTGCCGGAGCCGATGGCCTTGGCGTCGTACTCCACGAAGGTTCCGCTAGGGTCCATGTGGAACAGTTGAGGACCTTTTTCGTCAATACCTGAAACAGGAAGTAAATTAGGTGAAATCTAATTTAATATAAATCATAAAAACAACCAACCGCAACCTGAAACAGATTCCAATAGGGCATATTCATGTTTTTATTACAGCTTGTATAAAAGGTAATGCATGTAACATTTTTTTTAATAGCTATAAAAATAACCAAGATATAAGCCAACAAAGATTTGTTCCTATCTCATTCTAGCAAACCAGAATTTATCAAGTTCATATGGCCGACCGACATGACGTCACAGTGCAATTATCTGATCTCTCTGTCTAATCGCTGTGTAATTAGCAGTTTAAAATGTTTATATCATCCGTATTTTTGGCCGATTTTAATTTAAGCTACGCCCATCGCCAAATGAAAAAAAACTGCATACTGCATTGTATAAAATTTTAATTTCATGCATTATTAATTTCATTTCCATTATAACATTATTATGTATAACTTCGCATATATTTATTTAATTGACAACATTTAAAAAAAAAAAGCATTATTGTTTTTTCGCATTTATAATAGCTGGTTAAAAATTAGACTACCCGTATTTCTTGGTTTTTCTTTATTTAACTTAAATTCGTCGTTTATAATTTATTAAAGAAATAGTCATTAAAAAGACCGTATATACAAAGTTAGGAATACTGATGTCGTGATCTTAGCCTGATATAAAATTTAAAAAAGTAACTTTAAACAGTAAACAAAACTGACTGTCATGTCATGTCAATCATTCGCTGCCGTTCGTTCACAAATTTGCTATTTTGCGTAATTTAATTAATTACGTAATTTGTAGACGCCATTAAAATAAATAAACTATTTTGCGTAGAATTGAAAGCGTGTCGTCAGAATCAAGTAATCCGTCAGACAGATAAACAATGAACATGACAGTTGTATATTTTTTTGAATTCCTTTGGTAATAAATGGACTAAGGGCACTATAAGTGTATTCCTAACATTCACAATCCAACTTTTTTTACTGTTTTTCCTAAATATAAAAAAACTACTGCATAAAAAAATCCATAGATATTTTTACTGTAATCAGCAGTGTAAAATCTAGAAACGGTACTTTATTTTACTACCTTAGCACAAAATGAATTGTTGTCAATTTCCTATGACATTAGATATCTTACAATACATATGAAAGTAAAATTGCAATACAAATAGGAAAAATCAACATTATAAAAAAACCACGCCGGCAGTGGGGCGGAGCGCAATACGCATTAGATAGATATATTTCAAGATCGTAGCAATTGGAAAGAAGTGGTCTCTGCCTACCCCTCTGGGAAACAGGCGTGATTTAATGTATGTATGTATGTAGATATATTTAACTTCAGTGAAATTCGCGCATTTCTAGGTACCAAATTGAACCGAAACTTACTCATGTTGAAATTGAGTGACAACGCAATATTATCGTGCTAAAGATCCGGTGTTTTATAAGAAATTTGACTACGACTTAATTTCATAAGACCCTGTCATAAATATGTCTAGACCTCAAAACGACGAAACACCTGTGGCCCGTTTCACGAAGCTACAAGTTACAATTTTACACGTGTAAACTGGCAACATTGGTCAAAAAAGGTACTACAAGCGTTTCACGAAGCTACATTTCTACAATTTGTAAAATTCAAGTTACAAGTGTAAAATTTGAACCATAGACATTTTTTTTTATTTTATTGTTAGAAATTGCTTCAATCGAACTAACGTTTCTCGAAAATTTTGTTACATTGTCAACTTGTACTTTTCAATTAGTAAAAAAAACTACCTAGCTTCCAAGCTAAGTAAACTTGTAATTTGTTAGAGTCGCTGTCATACCGTGTGGTTGCCGGGTTAGAATAGTGCCACTCCATGTCATCGCGTGGATGTCGTAAGAGGCGACTAAGGGAATAAAGGCTTGTAGTAGTGTTAGGAGATGGGCTTGCCACCTGTCACTAATACACTTGGAAACATCTTAGCCTACTTGTGCAAAATGTAGTTACAGAATTATCGAGAAGTTTTAAGACTTGTTGGTAATTCTTTAGCTCTGCCTACCCCACTCTGGGAATGAAGGCGTGAGTTTATGTATGTATGTATGTACTCTCCATGTCGTACCGTCTTTGAATTTTCTGTTAAAAAAGTTTGTAGTTATTGTTGTTGTATATTTTGTTATTGTTAGTTGTTGAGTTTAATTCTCTGCTAAATTTTGTTGTTATTGTTATTTTGTCTGTAAATATTAAGTGAAGTTTCATAAGCTTGTGGAATGTGGAAGTACATCACGGGTATATGAAAAATCCCTTGAATTTGGCACAAGTCCTAAAGCCTGTGCCTTTGCGTTGCGTGTATGACTTTCCACGCATCGGTCTTGGTTGCCGAAAATGCTCCAAAAAAATATTTTTTCTTAAGCATCACTTCTTTTAGGAAGTCATCATGTCAGCCGAAAGACGTCCACTGCTGGACATAGGCCTCCCCCAAGGCTCTCCACTCAGACCGGTCTTGTGCTTTTCGCATCCACCGCTTTCCCGCGATCCTTACAAGGTCGTCACTCCATTTATGGAAAATATACCTTAAGTCTGTGTCACATAGTTCATATTTGAATTCGTAACTACACTCATAGACCAAATTAGCGGAACATGTCACAATAAACCACTCTGTTCTTAATTCAAATTGTTGACAACATAATATTAATCATGCGTGTCTGAAACTTTATTTTAATGGGTCCATCGTAAAGTATTTTAAACTATGTGACACAGACTTAAGGTATATTTTCCATAAATGTTCCGATCTTTATGATCATCCTGGCTGCTTCGATATTTATGACTTCTGTAAGTTCCGATATCTTTACCTAATTGTATGTTACGAATTTATTGAAAAGTCGCTGCTCCTAAATTTATGACGAATTATATGGGCCGATATTATAGACCTTATCTAGCGTAATTAATATATTGAAATTTAATGCTGCTCCGAAATATTTGAGTACCTTGACCGCTACCATATATCTGATGGCGACCGTACCTACTTTCAAATTTTAACGATAACGAGAGACAACTCCGAAGACTCCGCGAGACTGGAGTGGAGACATCATCGGATTTACAGATTATAAATATAAATATTTCAAGATTTGATTTAGAAACGTCAAAACATCAAAAAACTTTTTTTTAATAGGGTCTTGTTAAATCGAGATGTCATTCACTTGTGATCGAGATTACCATACGATCCTATTATTCTACCATGGAAGGCCGCGTTCGAGAAACACTTGTACTTGTAAATTGTAACTTTTTGCTCTTGTTACTTGTGAACTTGTAATTTGTAACTTGTAGCTTCGTGAAACGAGCCACTGTTATTTTCTTCTTTCCTGCAATCATAGTCATGTGCGAAGTGTTGCCAATCTTTCTTTACAAACACACTTAAATTATCTATATAGGTGACGATATGCAACGAAGTTGTTTTATTTCGTAGTTACTTAATATTTCAAGGTGACCGAATATTTTATAATCTGCGATCCCATTAATTTAGTTGCAGACCCGCACATTATTTATTTATAGCCAACTAAAACTTTCATGCTGAACAATTCATTAAAATGCATTTTTTATGCTTATCTATCAAATACTACCCCACTCTGGGAATGAAGGCGTGAGTTATCTATCAAATATAATTTCCATACCAACAACATTGATTACAAAATGTAAAGTAAAAATCAATTTGAACTGGTAGGTACACAACAAACTACGGGCCTGTTGTTTGATCAGTAGTTAAATTAACTAATTGTTAAAAATCTTAACTAAAGGTTAAGGGCTCGTTGTTTAATCAGTAGTTAACTCAACTAATTGTAAAAATTTGATAGAGGTATCGAAAATTTAACAATTTTTAACGATTAGTTAGTTTAACTACTGATCAAACATCAGAGGCTTAATCTCAAGGAAATGTGTAAAATTTTCGATCCCTTTTTCGAATTTGAGCTAACTAGTGATCTAACAACGTTTTTTAGGGCGTCAGCTAGTTTGTTGACTAACTGAAACTGTTTAGGTACTTAAATAAATGTAAACATAAAAATCACGTGACATAGTTGGTCAGCCAATAGGAGCCGAACATAGATACGACAAAGCTCGACGGAACAGTTTTGATTGGGGAAGATCAGAGCCACGTGGTTTGGTTTGTTTTAGTGATGCAACGAATACGAATACGAATATTCGTATTCGCCGAATAGAAGACATTTACCGAATATTCGTATTCGGCGAATACTAATACGAATATTTAAAAACTAATATTTTTGGCCTTTTGGCGAGAAGATGTCCATTTTCCAAGTCTGAAAAAGCTCGCCCAAAAATATTTTTCACTGAAGCCATGTACAGTCGCCTCGGAAAGACTTTTTTCAACGGCTGGGTACATCCAGACTGAAAAAAGAAATCGCCTAAAACCAGAAAATCTACAAATTTTATGTTTTTTAAATAAAAATTTGCCTGTTGTAAATTTTAATTATTAGAAGAGTAAACATTATTCAAATAAATAAGTCTGATTACCATGGCGAGATATTCGTTTTCGTATTCGTATTCGCCGAATAGTAGGTTTGATATTCGTATTCGTATTCGTATTCGTAAAAGTAGTATTCGTTGCATCACTAGTTTGTTTAAGTACCTAAACAGTTTGAGTATAGTGATAGTTAGGTACTGAATCGGTGTAGTTTCTTACTGGGGTACACCACCAGAGTATTTGTGTAGTAACTAAACTTAAGCTCTCAATTACACAAAATATCCTGCAGGGCCATTCAGGATAACATGAGAATACATAACAATAGTAGACACTTACCAGCGAACATAACAGCAACTCCAAAAGGCCGAGACATGGCTGTGCCGCTGTCGTCGTCACTGTCTCCGAACTGGATGGCGAGGTTGGACACGGCCTGCGCGCACGACTCCGTGCTCATACGCTCGTTGTACACAAACCAGTGGTTCTGGCACTCGACACGCGCGCGTTCCACTAACGTTCTGAAGGACAAAAATAAAAAGTTCTATGGCTAAATATCTGGTGAGTTGAACAATAAAAATAAAAATATTATTTACTTCATAAATCATCTTTAATGCCGGCTGTACACACTCGCCGAGGCATCCCGAGACAGGCCAAGAGAGAGTGCACATTACATACTGCTCCCGTCTTGTCTCGTCTCGCCATGTCCTCGTCGCAGTCGGTTTCGGACTGCGACTTTCGACGAGTGTGTACAGCCAGCATAACAAAGACAACTAGATATTCAACTCCCTAAATAGATAAAAACTAAAAATTGACCACATGACCTTAAATGCAACATGGTCTTTTTTATGTCACAGCTAGCAAAACATTTATTTCCCCAAACAAACAAACACTATCAGTATTTTATACAATTTTTTATTTTCAGTGATTAATCACACCAATCACCTGTGGATAAGCATGTTTTTACCAGAACACCTGTTTTAAAAAAATATATTTATCTATTGACATTTTAGTAGATCAGTCAAACTTAAGTAGAGTTGGGTAAGGACCAAAAAGTTGGACCATAGTGAAGCGCAGTTAACCATACAAACAACTTCAAAAAAAGTTCTGCTGTGCAATGAAAAGTATCCCTACAATTGTATGGTTCATTTCCGTGTCACAACAGAAAAGTTTCATAGAAAATTTAACAGTGAGTTAGCATGGCCAACTTTTTGGTCCTTACCCAGTAGGTAAACGTAGATTGCAAAATGCAACAGCTATAACATCGGATAAGTACTGGCATAGTATAAACAGTAGTTCAGACAGAACATTATTCAGCTGGATTGCTGTTGCTAATCTAATTCAAATTGAACGGAGCCGACAGAGTTCTGCTCTCACGAAGCTCCTGCTTCTAGAGCTGAAAAACTATACAATACAACCTATCCTGCCTCATATTTATGTCAAAATTTTTGAGCCATAGGAAAGTCAATATAAGTAATGTCAAAAGCCTAGCGCAACCAAATTCCAGCTGAGCACATAGCAGAGCTATTTTTTAAAACACTTGCCGACTTCTGATTCTGCAATCCATCTGCAAGACATATAAACGCTGTTTTCTGCTAAAACCATTATGGTTTCAGGATATCTTTTACACAAATTACATATCTGAGGTCAGGTTAGACTTGTGACTACCAAATAAATTGTAGAAATGTTTTTGGATAAAATAATACATAACCTTTAGGACCATACAGTGTTTTGCACTCAATTCTAAGTTTAGGATTTATTTTTCTCAAAGGTAAACTTATGCACAAATTAATTGAGTAACTTATTTTAAAATACATACAGGTTGCTATTAGCAACAAACATGATTAACTTGGGCATTTCAAATGTCAGACCTTAATAAAATCAAATGACACTATGTCAGGCTATTTTGTATGACAGAATACAGGGATCTTTTTTGATTGTTAATTTGTTTGTTCACTCTAGAAGAGAATAAACTGGATTGATGGAATTTGTTTCTTTGACTTTAGTAAGATGTTTCTTTTTTTGTATCTACCTAACTGTAGTGACTTACCTGGAGTCAGCCATCAGCCCCGAGACAGCGCAAGCGATATGTCGGTCAACCTCTACGATCTTCTCGATGGTAGTCGTCTCCATCAAGGGAGAAGTGATGCGTTTCTCAACAGCCAAGACGACCCCTTCCGAAGTGCAAATGCCGATTGCCGTGGACCCCAACTTAATGGCTTCAATGGCATATTCTACCTGGAACAGCCTGCCTTCGGGGCTGAAGGTGTTCACACCTCGGTCATACTCAGATCGAGTCAGAAACATCTGAAAAATAAACAGTTTCAAAACCGGCCGCTGAGGTTATGTGACAATGACAAAGCGGTTTACCTCATATAAATCAGAATATTTCAACGGTTTTAACTATCTTTACCGGTTTTCTTACCTTAACTTACTGTTTAAAGCGCGATTTAACACAAATTAAATCACAGTGAGTAATCAAAAATTAAATGATGGAAGCGATCAGTGTTGCCAGGTCCAATCTGAAACATTCAGTAGATATAAGGTCAAAAAATCAGGAGATTTATAAAAAAATCAGGAGATTTTGTTATAATACCTGAATAACCTTTTACAACAGCTTTTCCATTATCTTCTTAATCAAATCGATTTTAATCATATATTACCCGTAATTTCGGCTGTAAAGAAAATAAAAATAAGTTTCAGTAATGTACTTATATATAAAATTGAGTCACCAGTAAAAAAACACAGTACATTTTTTATTTGTAGAACCTACCTTTCAATCAACTTTTGTAGGGTTAAATCATTTCTTTTTATAAATATGCCATAAACAAAAAAGTTTTATAATTATTTTCAAGTGAAAAAAAGTTTCATAACTGAAAAAAAGGGGTTAGTTTAGTCAGTAAATGTGCATTTATATTTACTAGAATACATTATTTGTGAAATTTAATCAATAAAATGATAATAATGATAACACATAATTGAGCTCAAAGAGAGTGAGTAAGAAGTTCATACAAACCACATGCTCATGCACCTTTAATCACTACTTGAGTCATCTTCGTACATGTTAGTATTGAATTTGGGGAAAATAAATCCATTAAAGTATGGTATAGAAAGAAACAATTCAACCACGTTAATCATAATAAATTCATTGACTTACCTAATTATATTTAGCACTAACACTAATAGTACTTCACTTCACTACACAACTGGAGTGCTACAGCAGAAAAGACAGTGTTTGCATTTGTATTTTGTTTGCCGCCAACTCAAACTCAAACTGATCTGATCAATTAATCAAACTCAAACAAAATAGAAAGAACGTTAAACACAGTCACAGATTATAGGATAATATAGTAGCAGTGTTGCAAAAGTGAAAATTTAAAATTCGTTAAATTTTCCAGCTAAAAATCGGGAGAATTCGGGAGATTTTAGTTACAATAAAACAACTGTATTTTACACTAATTACTTTAATTTACAAACAATTAAATTATAAAAAAAAATAGAACTTAAACGAACGAAACGATAATAAAGAAAGTGAAGTAATAATTCTATCTACTTATCTGATTTTTAGGGAATCTCCCGAATACAACCCACTATACAATAATAAACTCTATTTTAGGGTATTTAGATTTAATGTATTTTGTGGGAACTACATTGTTGAAAAGCCGTGCGTGAACTTTTGGGGAATCCCCGTGCATTGTTTTAATGTTAACAGGTTACCTTTGGTGTTGTCGTCATAAAAATATTGTTTTTATTGTTACTTTAGTTCGAAATGTAGAAATTCGGGAGATTGGGTCTCTAAATCGGGATATCGGGAGGGAAGAGCTGAAATCGGTAGATCTCCCGATAAATCGGGAACTTTTGCAACACTGTATAGTAGTCGCAGTCGCTTCCATAGATTAGAGTACCTATGATTCGAATCATTCCATTTTACGCACCCGCACTATAAAGGTAGATTCCCAATGAGTGCTAGATACGTTCTTTGTACGGAAAATGCTTGCAATTACATTAAAAAATCCATTGATCTTTCTACAAAAAACCTAAAGTAAATTCAGATATATACAAAATTCAGTAGATTATCTAAATTTCTTTTGCAAATTCAGTAGATCAGTAGACATATGCCAAATTCAGTAGATCTCCTGATAAATCAGGAGACCTGGCAACACTGGAAGCGATCAAAAAATGCAAACGATGAAATGTCCAGAAATGTCAAGAAGCTGATCGTTCAGAAACATAGATATAGTCTTAAATAAAACGTTTTAAAACGGTCAATATAAGAGTTTTGTGGGACTGATTGATTATTTCTGTAAAACAAATACAGAATCTGCCACCGCAAATATTTAATCATGCAATAATAAAAACCACAGATAAATCTGGAACTGGATCGGTTAACTTTTGATATTGAAATGTCGTTTAATAATTCCATGATAATTCGTCGTTTCATTATTAAAAAAAACAACTAATAAACCTACTAAGCGCAAAGATATTAGCCATATTAAGATTCAGGGAGAGATGATTACTGATCCAAAACAAATTGCAGGCAGTCATTTTTAATGAAAATTTTGTAGGATTGACAAATGATAGTCAGAAAAATATTAGAAGAAATATTTACAAACTAAATATCACCCAACAAACGTGTAACATGTTCCTTTTTCCTACTGATGAGTTGGAGATCTTAAAAATAATATTTTCCCTTAATAATTTTCATTTGTAGGTTCGATGGTATCAGCACGAAAATCTTAAAGCAAACAGCAGACGTTTCCGTAGTTAAACCGATTCATAAAAAGGGGATAGTGAGATCATTGACAATTATAGACACAGTTCTTTAATACCTGTGCTTTCTAAGATCATCGAGAAGGTTACAATATGTATGGCAGAATCTATAGTTTTCTAACACAATATGATATACCTACTCGCTATTCAACAGAATTGTTTCCAAAAAGGAAAATCTACATCTTTAGCAGCTTTTAACCTTGTCAAATGCGTAACAGAAATTATAGATAGAAAAGTACCATCATCCGTCCGTAGTATTTTTTGACATGTCTAAAGCCTTTGACTTTGTTTCTCATGATTTGCTACTACACAAGTTTGAAATGTACGAGATTCACGGAACCACAAACAACTGGTTGAGAAGCTGTCTTTGTGGGAGACACCAACTGGTTGAAATAAACAGCACTTTATTACACGCAGAAGAGACTTCTTATTATTCGAGTACCAAATCAAATATAGCGGGCGTTCCGCAGGGTAGCATCTTAGGTCCTTTGCTGTTCTTATTACGATCTGCCACTAGATAACGATCTGCCAGTCAACGCGCCAAGACTGTTCATTATTTGCTGACGACATATCAGTTGTGATTTCAGGCAAAAATAAAGATAAATATAACGATGATATACACAATACAGTTAAAGATATTATGCAGTGGCTAAACGATAATAATCTTGAAGTAAACCTCAATATAATAACTTACATACAATAGACATGGAATCAAGCAGGACATCGTAGTAAAATATAAAAATCAAACAATAATGGACGAAGTAAAGCTTCTGGGTATAATAATGGATAGCAAGTGTTCTTGGAAACAACACGTTATATTAATAGGAAGTAAAATAAATCGCTTCTCATACGCACTTTGGCGATTTGCAAAAATAACAATCCGAAAAACTGCTTACAAACCTTACCACGGTTAATCAAATTCAAATTCAAAATTATTTATTTCAGAAAAAGACAGAAATTTAAATAAACATTAAAATTAAAATCAAAATTAAAGTTAAAAATAGAATCACAATTAAAATTAAAATTACACAAAACTTTCACAACTAAAACCTAAAACACAATTCTGATAAGTACGATTGCTCCCTACATGGGCAGCTCCATGTACAGTGAACCATGTATGAACCAATCAAACCTACTCGCTATCATGTCATGTTATGTAGGCTCTATCCTTAGGTGCGTCTCAAAACAGTGCATCCGTGGCATATGTGATGTTTCTCCTATAACTTCTTGTAAACATCTTTTTTTTTTAAGTTAATATAATAAAATTATATAAATTTTAGTAGTGTAAATGTGTTATCGTTCAATTAATCCTGAATATAATTAAATTAGTTTTTATTATCAAGCAAAGCTTTTGCACGCCGATTACTGTTAGATACGCTTTTGAAGAAATATTTTATTTTATGACCTTACATTTGCCTACCATACTATGTCTAGAGCAAATAAAAAAAAACCATTACATTTAAATATTAAAAAAATGCGTTCACGTTATTTTTACAGATGTAGGTAGTGAATAATCCTTTCCCGTCGTTTTTGTGTCGGATAAGTTTGTATTTATCTTGCTTTCTCAGTTGGCCTATTGATTGGTACTGAAGCTAATTGAGAAAACAAGATAAATACCATAGCTGGGCATTAACTCGTTAATCCATTAATCGTTAATTAACGAAGGTAACATTTTGATTAACGGATTAACTTTTAAGTTACCTTTCAAAAATGTTAACGGACATGTTAACTTCCGTTAATAATGCAGAAGTCCGTTAATCGTTAATCCAATGCCTACTATTTACCGCACGGCACCGGCGCGAAAAACAGGTTCGGACAAGTATGCCAAATTGCCGCGGCATTTCAACCAAAGTTCCGGTTGATATGGAGTTTAAGTGGCGGAGGCAGCAATGCGAGTAACAACGATGATGACGAGGAAGACTTTGTCAATTCTGTCACTCAGTCTATAGAAAAACCAAAGAGCTCCAACTCTTTAAAGAGTAAAGCGCAAAGTCTCGTTAAAATGTCGCTGGACATGAAATCAAAAGACTCGTTCAACGATGCTGCATTCCTCGGGGAACAGATATTCATAAATCTATTCATTAAATACAATACTGCTATACCCTCAAGCGCTGCAGTTGAACGTCTGTTTTCTACGGGTAAAGACATTTTAGCACCAAAACGAGCCTCGCTTTCAGACGAGAACTTCAACATGTTAATGTTCATCAAGGCGAATTACACACCTTATGCAGCCCGTGTGGTTACCGGAATAGAATAGTGCCACTCCATTTCTTCCCGTGGATGTCGTAAGAGGCGACTAAGGGAATATAGGCTTGTAGTAATGTTAGGCGATGGGCTTGCAACCCGTAATACGCTGGTAAACATCTTAGCCTGATTTTGCAAAATGTGGTTACAGAATTATCAACAAGTTTTTAGAGTTGTTATATTTAATATTTATTCCGCATAAAATGATTTCAATTGGTAATTATAAATAGGTTGGTAAAAAACATTTCACTTACTTATCCTAATTTATTATAATATTATAATTTAATAATAGTAATGTGTCATGCTTTTCTGTCAACAGTTCATTTTCTTGGGGGTCGCAGTTCTAACCTAACCTAACCCACTTCTGTCAACAGTTCGTTTTCTTGGGGGTCGCAGTTCTAACCTAACCTAACCCACTTCTGTCAACAGTTCGTTTTCTTGGGGATCGCAGTTCTAACCTAACTTAACCCACTTTGAAAGCCTCGAAGTTCTATTTCTTTATATAACTAGTTATGCAATAATATATATTTTTTTTTCAGTTGAGTTCAAAAGTTAAAATTGTTTTAAAGTAATACGTCGAAGAAATGAATTGCAATGTTTTGTAGTTGTACGAATTAAGATAATTTGAAACAAATCAGCGATTAAGTAGTATTCGTTGATTAGTATGTCCACGTAGTAAGATAAATTTAAATAAATAGTAGTTGAAATAAGATAACGCCAAACAATATTACTAGTACTAAAGTTTCGATGAATAGTTGTCGATGAAATAATATTCGATGAAAAAGTTGTCGACAAAACAAGGGTACACCATTATTCACTGCATCTGTACTAAACTTTATCTGTAGACTGTACAAGTTTTTGACAACTTGACAAATTCAAATTCAAATTCAAATAATTTATTCAGTAAATTGGCCACATGCGGGCTCTTTTACACGTCGGCAATGTACAGTGAGTGAATCTACCAGCGCTTCGGACAAGACCATCATTGCGGAGAAGAAGCGCCGCAAGAAACTCCAGCAGAAGGTCATTTTTTCAATCATAAAAACATAATTATACTTAAAAGTAAGTTACATTAAGTAATAATAAGGTAATAAGGTAATAAACAATAAATTCTTAAAACTAGCAAAAATAAAATTATTACTAAATGTAAGGTCAATAAACATTAACATAAAATAAAATAATTACTATGAGAACAACACGACGAGGTCTCTACGTCAAATGCCATATAACTAGGATAATAAATTGAACAAAAAGTCCTTGCAAACGTGAACAGACCGGACCCCACAAACAGCACCCGTTCACGAGTATGACGCGTATCTCAGCCATCGCCTCTCTCAACCATGTGATCGGGAAAGTGGCGACCCGATCAACGACGCCGCCGTAAGCAAAGACCTTTGAGCGAGCATGACATGCTCAAGCTGCCGGACAATAAGTAAGAGTAATATTGTGGGAAACAGCTGTCCGGCGAGTAACATCACAGTGTGTCCTCATTTAAAAACTTCTTGTACACACAAGACTAGAAAAGATACAAAATACAAATAGTAAATCACAGTCGACTGACTGAGTCAGTGCTTGAATGCACAATTGGCTTGAAGGCTATGTCACATTGACACTACTAAAATACATCTTGGTCACCAATGAAGTCATTTACAGTGTAATATGCCCTACCCAACAAGCAGCGCTTGATGTGAGACTTAAATTTATTGAACGGCATATTGACGATATCAGATGGTATCTTGTTGTAAAAACGTATGCAGTTCCCCGCAAACGAAGTGCTCACCTTACGGAGACGGTGACCTGGCCCCTATTTCACCAAGTTACAATTGTCAATGACATATGTCTGCTGACAATACGACATATCTCGCTGACAATTGATCAAGCGACAGGTGACAACTGACAATTTCGTAAATTATTTTGTATAGAAATGCGACGTATGCGTATAAACATTACAAACATTTTGTTAAAATTGTCATAATCTTAATAAAATGACAATTATCTTGTGAAACAAGAATAATTTTTCCGACTCGACATATTTGTAGATTTGTCGGTAATTATTGACATGAGATCGAGGCTGTGTCAGCCTAGCGTTACAATTGTAATTTACCTCTCACCTCAAAGGCAAAAAAATATTATAACGTTTCACTTAATCGCATTTTCACCCCAACTGTATAATTATTTAAAGTATCACTTTTTGTCTCTTTCGTTTTTTTTGCCGCTAATAATTTAGTCACATTTCGCACCTTTAGAACTATAGTGACCTAATTCAACATTTTAGCTTTCGACTTTGAGACGTATGTTTGTCACTATAGAGACCTAACTCGAAATCCAAATTTTTTGAATTAAGTCACTATAATTCTAATGATGCGATTTGTCTTTTATATTAGTAACAAAGACAATATTCCCATATTAAAATGAGATGAATTTGATATCCCAAAGAAAAAAAAAGGAACAGTACCTAACTTCAATATCTCGCGGTCATTTACTTAGGCATTGTATGGTATTGTGTGTGAGTGGCATCAACGCTGCTACCGATACATACAGAGTTTTACTGCTAACGTCAATTAATACGTCAAATATAAGCGTTCCAAACATACATCGATCGCGATGAAATGCAACTAATTGGTATCGGTACTTACTATTGATTTATGCGTGATTTGACTACAAGTAAAAATGGCGATGTATAAAAATGTCTACCTTTAAAGTATAAATTGGTCCGAGTATTAGAAAGCAAGAACAAGCAAGCAAGCAAGCATTGTATGAACTTATGCAAGTGGACATTTTTATACATCGCCATTTTTACTTGTAAGTAGTCAAATCACGCATAAATCCTTATTTGTAAGTCGTCTTGTCCTTCCCGCAAAAGGTACAGTCAACCAATTTGATCAACAAGCCACTGTGGACTATGTCAACTAGACGTTGTAAAGCAAATTAAAAGAAGTATCTTATGTTTTGGGTGACAACGTCACTTTGACATAGTCCATATTGGCTAAGGAATCGAATTGGTTGATCATAGGTATTATAAATCTTGCAATGGTGGACGCCTGTCAACAACCGACATACGGTGAAAAAGATAAGAAACAACAATTGTCCTGACATATTTACAATTGTCATCTTATTTCGACAATGCCTGTTTCACAATTTACAATTGTCATGTGTTCTTAACAATTGTAGCACTTGTCAAGCTTGGTGAAATAGGGGCCTGGAAGTGCGAGCTTATCCCTATTTCTAGTATTTAAATTATGAACGTCGCGGTTATGCCTAAACTCATGTATGTTTTTGCGTACATACATGATATTCTCAAAGATATATTGAGACGCGACTGTAAGAATATTAATATCTTTAAATTTATCCCTCAGCGAAACACGAGACCCCAATTGGTAAATAGCACGTACAGCCCGCTTCTGTAATACAAATATGGTTTGGATGTCAGCCGCTCTTCCCCACAGTAAAATTCCGTAACTCATAACACTATGGAAATAACTATAGTAGACAAGTCTCGCCGTCTCGACGTCAGTAAGTTGTCGGATTCGCTTTACCGCATAAGCCGCTGAACTTAGTTTACTTGCAATTGTGGATATATGCGCACTCCACTGCAGTTTCGAGTCTAGAGTTACACCTAAAAATACTGTTCTATCTTCAAATTCCAGTGTCTCATCCTTCAGTCTTATTCTATCCGCATTCATACTCCTAACGTTGGACAAAGAAAATTTAATGCACTTGGTTTTTTTGGCATTTAAAAGTAAGTTGTTGGCTGTAAACCAGTCAACAATTTGTAGACAACGCAACATTGATGCCATTAAAATTATCCTGTTTCCTATCCGCTTTGAATATTAGTGAGGTATCGTCAGCAAACAAGACTATTTCATGTTTATCGCGCACTACATACGGGAGATCGTTAATATAGATCAAAAATAAAAACGGACCTAGAATAGATCCTTGAGGCACTCCCATAGCTACAGATGACCCAGAGGATTGTGTTCTGTTAATGTCTACCCGCTGAGTTCTGTGCGCGAGGTAGGAAGCAATAAGATCAAGTGCACTGTTTTTGATGCCATAGTGGCTTAACTTCCGCACTAACGTAACATGATCAACACAATCAAATGCCTTGAACAGATCACAAAAAAACTCCAATTACATCTAGTGATTTTTCCCAGGCATCAAAGATATGTTTTATTAAAGTGGAACCGGCATCAGTAGTTGATCGTCCCTTGGTAAATCCAAATTGACTGCTATGAAGTAGCTTATTCTGATTAAAGTGTGAGGATATTTGATTAAGAATTAATTTCTCAAAAACTTTACTCAGAGCTGGTAGTATTGAAATTGGTCTAAAATTTGTGGGGTCTGATTTTGTCCCCGACTTAAACATGGGTATGATCTTACTATGTTTCATCAGATCAGGGAATACTCCAATGTCGACACACTTGTTAAAAATAGTAGCTAGGTAAGGCGCAGTTGACTCTAAAATGGACTGAAGTACTGTAACAGAGAGGCCCCAAAGATCTTCAGTCTTTTTGATATTAAGAGACCTAAAGGTTTTGATCACAACTTTAGAGGTGACATGATAAAATTTGAAAACATTCGTGCATTCCTTAACATTAGATTTTAATAAGATTTCAGCCTTATCAGGAGATGATAGTAGAGATTTAGTGGTCTCTAAAGGAATGTTCGTAAAAAACCGCTCAAATTCTTTAGCTACATCAATGTCAGAGTTTACCAGAGTATCGTCAACTTGCAGGCTGTAGTGCGGGTCTCTAATTCTAGTTCTACCAGTTTCAGTGTTAATTAAATTCCAGACGGTTTTAATCTTGTTGTCAGATTTGCAAATTTTATTCGAATAATACTCTGACTTCGCGGCAGCACAAATCTCCTTAAATTCCTTAGAATAATTTTTAACGTACTCTAGAAACTCAGGCCTATGATCGACAGCTCTTATAGCATACAACTCATACTCACTGACGTGAGGAAGTGGGGTGGGTGGGAACCAAAACTAAACTAACTTTAACTAAACTAACCGTAACCGGCAAAGCTGTAGTCTATAGTGTAGTTGGAACCTGGGGGGCTGGAGGTAAGTAACCATTTTTTTTAAATTTATTGTTGATGAAAGAGTCAAGTAAAATTTTACTAATTATACGTGGTTTCTACGAGAATGACCAAGTAAAATCTGTTGGCAAGGAAATATAACAAAGAATTTTCTTCCAGTTTTTCATTACTCAAACTTAATCAAAGTTTTTCACATACCTAACGTCGCCTACCTAAACATATTTTAAACATTAAATTAAATGTTTGGGAAATGAAATAGATGATAACGTCCTATTGTTTCACATATTTGATATCGAATATCAAATACGCTTGATAACAGGGTCTATTGGCTAATGAAACAAACCAAGAAACAATATTGAGAACAGCATTGATTGTTTGTACGATAAAGCGCTTCGTATAAAAGGGCAAAATTAAATTTTAATGTCATTAACTTTTGTGCGCTGATAAGTATTGGCAGTGTACCTATTATTAATTTTCATCTATAATATTTTACCTATTTTTGCAGTCAAGCTTTGATTGGCTTCAGTATAGACCCTTCACTTGGTGAGTATTTAAATTTGAATTAGTATTTGTAACTTGAACAGATTTTTTTAATCCACACTGGAATCAAGCTTATAATTTAATTTATCATTATCATGATCTTTTTGTCATAGTTGTTTTGTTGATTTTATTTTTAACCCTTTTTAAGCAAATTATTACTGTCTAGGTATTTGAAGTCATAAATATTAAGTATTTTAAACTTATTTTGACTTCTTCTTCTTCTTCCAGTGCCTCTTCAATTGTGAAGGTTGGCCGACAGCTTCTTGTATTTTGACTTCATTCTTGCCTAATTGCATGTAAGTTTGTGGTTTGAAATTTTAAAAAAAGCAGCTCTCCTGTACCTATGTTAAATGTATACTTCTCATATAGTTAGCAGGTTTAGTATAATAATAATAATAATAAGCTCTTTATTTCGGATTTCTACAAGTTATCCATAGATTTTTAAATTTCAGTTTATATCTAAACATTGCAAATTATACAAAATTTAAATTAATAATTAACTAAATTTATTTGACTGCAAATTGAGAAAAAGGACACTTTTTATTTGACCTACCCAATATTTAAGTATTAAACTTGGCATGCACATTTATAATAATGCCACCATGGCCTGCTCAAAACCAGTCATTAAATTTCTACTGAGGGTATATGACTCCGAAATCCGATCACTGCCATTTTTTTTTTATTTTTTTTTATATCATAGGAAGGCAAACGAGCACACAGGCCACCTGATGGTAAGTGGAAACTGTGACCCATAGACATTCGCATTCACAAGACCGCAATCCTAAGACTGCAAATGCGTTGCCAACCCTGAGGCCGAAGATGGAATGCCTCTATGCTAGTCATTTCACCGGCTGTCTTATCCCCAACCGGAACACAACAATGCGAACACTGCTGCTTGGCGGTAGGTTAATGGATAAGATGGTGGTACCAACCCGGACGGACCCTGCACAAGGTCCTCCCACCTCCAAACACTCACTATTAAGTGTTTTAGCTGCCCTAATTATTGGCAAAATATCAATGCTTATGATATGACTTATGTCCAACCCAGTCTTGTATTGTACGGTTCAAGATTTGGTTCCATTTTATTTATCTATATTTTTATTTCAAGTATTAAGCCATTCTTTTGCAATCATATGATTCAGTTTGAGATGTACCTTCATTGACCAGGGTAGCCAGAGTAGATGTAGGTCCTAATCATGCTGAATGATATTGAGCTATGGAAACCAGCTATATAATTTAATAAATCTTTAATTAATTTCACATTGTCTTTTCATATCATACTTATGTTTTTCCTTATTTGCAGGTAAATAAAAATAAAAAAACATAAATGTGCAGTCTGTAAGTACTAATATACTTCATTGATAATGGAACAACCAGAAAAACATTTGGGTCAAATCAAATCTATAGTTAAAACAAATACTTACTTTGAAATCCAATATGAACAACAAGAGTTTGGTAGAATTTATATTTTAAATGGCCATAGCTTTAGGTATTATGTGTCATCGAATAAACACTTTCAAGACTTTCCAGTACCAAATTCTGAGGAAAATGTAGCTAAAATGGTTACATTGACTGTGGACCAATATGATACGGTGCCATTTGAAATTTCTTTGATTGTGGAAAATGAAGACTCCTACATGATAGATGCTGAACATATTCAAATCTGCTTTGACAAACAACAGGGCACACTAAGCATCAAAGATAAACGCACTGACAAAGTGGTCTTACAAGAGGCTAGGTCATTGACATTAACTGAAAATAAAAGTGCACAAGTACTGGTCCATCATGGAGATGAACATTTCTTTGGTGGGGGAATGCAGAATGGCAGATTTGCTCATAAGGGCGAGATCATAAAAATAGTGAACACGAACAACTGGATAGATGGTGGTGTTACATCACCTAACCCTTTTTACTGGTCATCATATGGCTATGGTATTATGAGGAATACTTGGCAACCAGGTGTTTATGATTTCGGCAATAAATTCCCTCGAAGTGTGAAGACTACACATAATGAGAAATACTATGATGCCTTCTATTTCATCAATGTGCACCCCAAAAGTATCTTATTAGATTATTATCATCTAACAGGACGGCCGATTTTGCTTCCTGAGTATGCGTTTTATGAAGCGCATTTGAACACATTCAACCGTGATTATTGGGTTAAATGCACAAATGATACGAAAGGTGCAATTTTATTTGAAGATGGAGAGTATTACAAAAAGTATCAGCCCACTGAAATGGACAACAAAGAGGGAACTTTAGAATCGTTGAATGGAGAACTAAACAACTACCAATTTTCTGCGCGAGCCATGATTGACAGGTATCGGCGGCACGATATGCCATTGGGATGGTTAATTCCCAACGATGGTTATGGTTCGGGATACGGACAAACCGACTCACTGCAAGGCGATATAGATAATTTGAAGAAATTCGCGGAATATTCAAGGGAGAATGGCGTAGAAGTTGCACTATGGACGGAATCTAACCTCCGCCCAAAAGATCCCCAACATCCAAAAAAAGGAGAAAGAGATTTGAATCAAGAGGTTAGTCAGGCTGGAGTGGTCGCTCTTAAATGTGACGTAGCTTGGATCGGAGACGGATATTCATTCGGATTAAATGCAGTTGAAACAGCTACCGATATATTCGAAAAAGCCACGCACAAACACATTCGACCTTTTATTATTATGGTCGATGGATGGGCGGGGACCCAGAGATACGCAGGAATTTGGAGTGGAGATCAGTCTGGAGGGGAGTGGGAATATATACGATTCCATATACCGACGTACATTGGGACAGGCCTCTCAGGCCAACCTATTGTGGGATCAGATATGGACGGAATTTACGATGGAGGAAAGAAAAAAGTTAATATTCGGGATTATCAATGGAAAACGTTTACTCCTCTACAGTTAAACATGGATGGGTGGGGATCGGTCCCAAAGACACCCTTCACTTTTGATGATGAAGCAAAAAATATTAATCGCGCTTATTTGAAATTAAAGTCAATGCTAATGCCATACAATTATACGATCAATCATGAAGGTATTCGAGGATTGCCGATGGTGAGAGCCATGTTTCTCGAATTCCCAAATGAATTCCACGCTTATACAAATGATTCTCAGTATCAATATATGTGGGGACCTAGTATTCTTGTCGCACCTGTATACACACCGGAGCCCTACAGAAATGGGATTTATTTACCGGGTCATGGACAAATTTGGATCGACTTTTTAACGGGGCATATGTATCAAGGTGGTAAAATCTATAATAATATAAAAACACCATTGTGGAAAATACCAGTCTTTGTCAAAAACGGTGCCATAATCCCAATGTCCAATCCTAACAACAACCCGCATGAAATACAAAGGGATAGCAGAATCTTTAATTTGTATCCTTGGGGCAAATCAAGCTTTGAGGTTTACGAAGACGACGGCATGTCTATGGAGTATTCAGAAGGACACATAGCTAAAACAAAAGTTAAAATGGTTTTAGAGGACAACCGGGAGTTATATGTTAGTATTGAAAAAACAGTTGGTAATTACAAAGGCATGGTTAAAGACAGAAAAACCCTAATACGTGTAATGACATCCGTTGAAGCAGTAACGGTAGAAATAAATTCCTACGGGGAATTTGAACCAATAAAGAAAGCGGAAACCGATGAACAATTTGATTCTTTGGAAGATGTTTATTTCGTGAAGAAGGATTTTATTGTGAATCCTTATCTTCGCGATTTCGCTGAAGAAGAACTCAAGCAAACGTTTTTGTTGATAAAATTAAAAAAAGTTGATGTTACCAAACAAAAGCTTCACATAAAAGTAGTTGGATTTGCAAACGAGAAAAAAGTTCTTGGAAGTCAATCAAGTCTGGCATCTTCAATTTCACCGCCGACCAATTTTGTGGTTAACAAAAATGAAACTACGTCAACATCTGTCACACTGTCTTGGGATGCAGCCAGCGACGAATCCTCAATCTATGAAGTAGAAAGAGATGATATTGTTTTCAGTAATATTATTGAAAACCAAATTACCTTTGATGGCCTCAAATATTCAACTGAGTATTCGTTTAGGATTCGTGCCGTAAGTGACGGAGTATCAGACTCAGAGTGGAGTAACCCGATAACCGTTATTACAAAGGAAGACCCGCACATAAACACAGTGAAGGATGTAAAGGTATCTTGCAATTTTCCTTGTCAGCCAAGCCAAGAAGTCTCCAAATTAACTGTGGGGGTGGACAAAACTTTCTGGCATACTCATTGGGGTGCACAGGGCAAAGCTAATCCGAAAGAGGGACAGATTTTAAAGTTAAACTTCGATCTTGGACAAGTTTATGAAGTAGACAAGGTGGAATACGTGCCAAGAGACGACGCTGGCAACGGAACCATTCTAGAACTTCAATATAAACATTCAGTCGACGGAAACAACTGGACTTTCCTGTCCGAAAATATTGTCTGGAAAAAAGACTCTATGGTCAAAACAATTGCACTTAATGGTGTCAAACTGAGATACATGGAGTTAAATCTTTTAGAAACTGTCGGTAATTTCGGTTCAGGAAACCGGGTATATTTCTATAAGAAAGTGTAAACTGTGGTAAATAATGAAATTAAGATTGTAGAAACCACGCCGATTATTAATATAACGCATTTAAAAAATTACATTCTGATACGTATTTAATGTATTAATATATTATTTTGCTTGTAAGACTAATTTACCTTAAAATGCAGTGTTTTTGTAGTAAAATCCTCTTTCAGTTTGGTTAATATAAAAACGCTAACAATGGATGCAAATATCGAACTACTTTCAGACTTCGTGTGATTTTTAGAAGATATTTTTTCAATATATTCGAAAATTTGTTGATGATATTATTTTATAGCTCAATTTATATTTTATGGCCCTCATGATCGCGAGACGCGGAAGGGGACTGCCGTGGACATACTAAGGGCGCTATTAATAAACTAATCTCGACTAATGCTCGTCTCAATATGCGTTTAAAATGACAGTATTCTATGGCTTGACGTATCTTGTGTCTGGGGCCCTAAATTGGTCGATTGGTCGAGCGCATTCCCCTCCCGGGTACAGTGAACCAGGAGAAGGCACACCTTATTCAATAGTATAGGGAATCCTCGTCTGGAACGAGATCGAAATGTGATCTTGCGAGATATTATTTTACAATTTAATTATTTGTTTGTTATCATTACCCTCAATGTAACCATTTATATCAAAAATTATGTTAAACTTTAAATCATGTAATAAATATTTTATCAAAATCGTGTTTTCAATCGCATCCATGAAAAATAAAACCCTCATTGTGCCAACAAATTATAATTGTGCTTGCATAAAATAATATATTGAGATTTAAATAGGCGAAAAATATGTCAATTTTGCAATAAAATAGCTAATTCTGTTGGAGTTCGTCTGCGTTCCGTACAGCTATGATGGTGCAGACTGCAGAGCTGGCGTCGAAAATACAGCTGATGGACAGGTCTTCCAGCACACAACTGTATTCATGATCAGGATAACGACCACGGACGTAGTGAGACCTAGGATCCTCGGAGAGCAAAGAAGTAATATTATTCTTGAACGCTTGAGCCCTGTCTCCAATAAGTTCTACCAGCCTCGCTAGGGCATCGTCCGTGAACCTGACTTCATATCTTTGGGATGGTGGATTTGTTATCCATGAAGCCACCCTTATGCCATCATGGCTTAAGCTTGTAAGATGTGCTGATTGCGGTGGGGTGAACCTTTCTTGGCCATCAGGAGCACCACGTTCTGTATCTGGCCGTCTGATTGGGGATCTGATGCTAAAGTTTCCATCTAGTAAGTCAATGCTAGACGGGGAATCAGGTGATGGTGAGATCGGGGTGAGGTTTCTTGGTTGGTTTTCGGGTGATGGCATGCCGTCTTCGGTGGGCGAGCGTGGTAAGGAAATGGCTGTGTCAATCCCGATCGGGTTCGCTAACCGCGGGCTATGGCTGAAAGAAAAAAAAGCTAACCATTAAACTTTAAATTATATTTTCTATTACTTGTTGTTTTAGCGACAAAACAAACATACTGAGAAAATTGTAAGTGTCCAGCTATCACGGTTGATGAGACACAAACAGAGGGACGAACGGACAGCTAAAGCTTAGTAATAGGGTACGGAACACTGAAAAGGACTAAAACTCTAGAAAAGTCCTGGTTAAACGATAATTGTATAATAGTCTTGACGCACCTCATATCATAAGTATCATCAGCAATTTGCAAACTGGCAAGGTTCTCGGTGCCGTCACTGGTGCCCTCGGTCGGCGGCCGGACCAGGGCCGACATAGGGGTGTCGAACACAGGCACAGGGTAGTCATACTGCGGGATGTAGGGCTTGATGTCTAGAACTGGGGTGCCATTCACCATATCCACGCCTAGGAAGTAGATTCGGTTGCCTGTGAAAATAATTATTTGAATTTTCAGGCTGGTTAATAAAACGAAATGTATCAAGATACAGGTAAATTACTTTCAAGACGTTTTTGCATTTGTAGTAGTATTTGTATATTTACAGGAATTTTAAAATTTCAATTTAAATTTCATTCTACAGTCAAAAAAAAGAGGTCCGTCAGATTTTAATTCGTAATATTATTAACTTTTTAAATATTGTTTAATATTATTAGTTCCATTGCTGTACCTGACTTTAAAATTACAAAAATATACATATATAAATGTATTGTTTTTTTTTCTTTATGTACTGACCGTACACAACTACAAATGCAAAAACGCCTCGAAAGTAATTTACCTGTACGTAATGTTCATTTTGCATTTCCAATCGGTTACGTTACGATCGCATGTCGCGGAAGACGCCCTCGGTCAAGCTGTTGTGCGCAAATTGGTAATTTAGACTTAAAAACAGTACATATACGATTCAGTATCGTTTAAATACCATAAAATGATTTCCGTTCCGATCCGTTTGGTGGAAATAGTGCTTAAGACATGAGACATGACACTCTGCATCATATGCATTAGACAGATAAATTATTAGGCGTAACGCGATCGGTACGATGTACGTCAGCTGCAGAGAAAAGGATACCCCCCCTCCTGCTAAGGATTGTTTTTTTTCGAAAACCTGTGAGATTTAATTGATTTTGAGTTTATGTGTAGACAATAGTAAAATCTTCAATTCACCGAAAAATCATATAAATAACCACAGGTTTTTAAAACAAATCGATCCTTACCAGGGGGGGCATCCTTTTCTCTGCAGCTGACTGTACATCAGTGAATATGCACTTTGATGGCTAAATATACGAAGCATTCTTAAATCAAACCTGTCAACGTAGTTGTACAATCTAGTCAGAGAAATCTAAACTCCATTTGCGACAGTGAGTTCAGTGGATGCACTTTTGTACACTCGCCGGGAAAAAAACTAGGCCCCTCATCTGTCCAAACAACTCTTTACAAATATAACTTTCTAAAAACACAACCAATTTTGATGTACGCTTTGTTGCTAATAAACGTTGGTGCAAAATTACCATGGTTTTTTTGGCTGGTGATTGTATGATCACGATGATCACTATGACTAGCATAGGGGCATTCCATCTTAGTCCTCAGGGTTGGCAGTGCATTTGCAGTCTTGTGAATTCGAATGTCTATGGGTCACAGTTTCCACTTACCATCAGGTGGCCTGTGTGCTCATTTGCCTTCATATCGTCGGTGAAACTGCAAAACCGCGTAAGTGACATTTAAAATAAGGAGCAAAATGCAAGTTTTTTAATAAGATTGTAAGTTTTATTTTGCTCTATCATTAATTTGTTTGTTACGCGGTTTTACAGTATCACCGACGATATGCCATTAAAAAAATATATATACAAAGAACTCCTTATGATGAGATGCGTCCAATGTGTACGAAGCGAACCTATAAATGCTGACCTTTAATGATGGTTTACCTTCAATGCTCTGTATCTTAACAAGCGACAAGCCAATGGTACAGGGCCTATGCGGGGAGCGCGTAGACAGCACGCCTCGCCGCTCGCCCGCAAGCCGCGGGGGCGCCACTTTGGCTTGCACACTGCTGCTCTCTGTTGCGTGGAAGTGGAATATCACCCTGGAAAAGAAAATAAAACGTTGTGACCACCAATGTCAACTGCAATTTAACATTTTACGCGTCACACAGGACAGGGCTTATAAGCCTCTTGTTTCGCTCACTTTAGGTATTTAAGGACTAGCGTTTAAGCTTAAGCGCTAGGTTAGGTACTCCGTACTCCCCCCTATTTTAACCCCTTAGGGGAAGAATTTCCAAAAATCGCTACGTGCCAAATTTGATTTCGTAGTTTGGACCAAAGAATCACATTGTCCCATATAAACTTTTCCCCCCTTTTCACCCCCTTAGGGCTACAATTTCGGAAGATCCTTTCTTAGCGGATGCCCACGTCATACAAAGAACACACGTTTCAGGTCTCTACGACCAGCGGTTTCGGCTGTGCGTTGATCCGTCAGTCAGTCAGTCACCTGTTTCAAATGGGTATACAACAAGACGCGACATGCAAGGCAGGTGACAGAGGAAGGCCACAACTATCCCAATAATCTGGTCCTTCCTATCAGAAAAAACAACGGAAACTGGTCTAGATCAGACATGGCGCAAGCTAAAATATTCGCGGAATACCGTAGGCAAGTGTTTGAACCATTTTCCGAGTCGAGACCAGAGCAAGGCACTGAAATAAAGAAACTACCTAGAAAGTGCACTACAACTGTGCCTACTCGAACCATTAAAATATGTAAGTCCTACCCCGTCGAAGTTGCCGGTGAAATAAAAACAAAAAGGACAGACAATCACCGAGATACAACCTTATAGACAGCAATCTTTGGAATATCATCCAAAAAAGGAATTATTGCAATAGTGACGATATTCAATGCCTGCTTACTGCTTTCCCAATACAGTGGAAGATAGGACAGGTGTCAGGGGATAATATTACCAAAACCCGGTAAGCCACCTTACCAAATGCAGTCGACTCATACTGACATTACTAACCTATTAGCCCATAATAGGTAAAGTCTTCAAAAAGTTATTAATGAATGACGTAATTCCATACCATCAAACATAGCTTCAG
The DNA here is from genome assembly GCA_927399475.2 of Acleris emargana. Classification (NCBI taxonomy): domain Eukaryota; kingdom Metazoa; phylum Arthropoda; class Insecta; order Lepidoptera; family Tortricidae; genus Acleris; species Acleris emargana. The sequence continues at coordinate 8,274,251 of OV656858.1, forward strand.
GGAGAACCATGGAACAGTCGAGCAAGTTCACCATATCGTTGACGTAAAAAACAGATCGCTTGAGGGAGAGAAGTATTGTTCCGCAGTATTTCTGGATATCAGCCTGTCTTTTGGTCAAATTTAGCACAAGGGCCTGTTATATTCACCGTGGGCCCGATTAACCCGTATATTGTAGTTTGATTATACAAAATTAAATATTTATGGTTCCAACAGAAAACCAGCGCTGGTTTTAACGCCAGCATAACGCTGAGTTGGAACCATTTCGCTGAGTTGGAACCATTTCGTGACAACAGGTATTTTGTCTATGTCAGTATTGTGTTGAGTTTTGTTTATCACAGATGTCTTATTTTTATAACTTCTAATAACTACACATTTATAATAGATAAGTTAAAGATAAATAAATCTACTTACAATATAAGTTTTCATATAATGTTTTCGAAATGTTTGAATAAACATTGAATTAGCTGAAAATGAATTTATTTAGTGTTTTGAAAGTTATTTAGTTATTATAGCAGATAAGAATAAGTTGTTCCTGACACATCAACCATAAAGTTTTTGAATATAAATAATATTGACATGTAAGTAAAAAAAGTAAGTAAGTAATGATTTATTAACAAAAAGGTACAATGTTCTTAAAAGTAATATCCGGCGGACCCCAAACTAGGCTGAGCCTGTATCTTGGGCGTCCAATGAGTGAGGTTAAGCACATGTTTAGACTCGGATGAGCGGCAATATAATATACTTTGTGCACATTAAAATAAACTTAAGCTCATTGTATCAGCGCTACGTACAGATGAGTACCATAACAAGTAAAAAAAAAAAAAAAAAATTAAAATAAAAATAAAAAAGGCATGCAAGATCTTAATTGTGTGTGTGTGAGTGAATGTATATGTGTAAATGTGCGTGTATTTGTGTGTGTGTGTATGAATGTATGTCACAAGACGCCGTCTCTATACTAAAAGCTGTTCCGTTTCTTCATAAGATAACGTTTTGAGCCACAAAGGATTTAAGCTTAAAAATAGTTAAATGTTGTATATCGCAGACCTTATTTACCGCATTATACATAAAGGTGTGTGAGAACGCGGGAGAGCGTCTGGCAAAACTAGATTTCAGGGTAGGTAATACCATATTTTTACGCCGTCTGCTATTTGATTGTGCGAGACTCGGTAACGAATGTGTCCTACGGTGTATTCGGAGTACTGCTTTTATAACGAACAGCTGTCTCACTCTCAGTAAACCTGTTTCTTTGTATAGTAAGTCGGTAAGTCTTTGTATAATCAAATTTGCAGTGTAGTTTTTTTGTGGGTATTAAAATTAAAAGAATGCCATGGTAAGTACTGAGTTTTCCCTTCTGTTACCAGTGGTATAGTGGTATTTTTTTAGGATGTCTGAATGGTCATAAAGAGTTTATCTTTATCAGTTCAGAACGAAAAAAGGAAATAAGTAGAAAGATAATCCACTCAAATCACCTTCCTTCTGAAGCAAAACATTGGCGGTTTTTGCCTCAAGCCTCACTGGTCTTCTACCTGGGTGAGCTCCAACCGCAACATATTGATACTTGGGTTTGCCATTACAACTTAAACCTTATAACTTAGGAAGCAAGGTATCTATTTGAGTGCATTATCTTTTGACATATTTCCTTTCATTCTGAACTGATAAAGATAAACTTTTATGACCATTTGGTTTCTTAGAAAAATGCTACTATAACTACTGGGTATTTTTATTCATTTTAGGCGTAACAGCTGGGAAATTTTATTCCAGTGGTAACAAATTACGGTGGGAATATCTCAAACATGGAAGTTTTATAATATATGACAAAGTCTGCTAACAACGCTAAATTGGTTGTGCAAATAATATGTTGAATACTGAAATTGTTTATAAATTATTTTTTAACATACCACATATGAGAAAACTCTTCCAAGCCACTCAGAGCATGTTCTGGGTTATTGAAGACACTGGTATCAATGACCACTGCTCCCCGAGTCTTGGCCAGCACCGACGGCTGACGAGGGACCCCCCGTTTGTTCTGAAAAGAAGTCTCTATGACGCCCAAGGGCCGGTACACAATGCTGCCATCTTCAGTTGAAGAAGATGGCTGTTCATTGTGATTGCCTTGAACTGTCGTAGCTGAAACAGATTGTATTAGATTGTTTTAAGGACAATAATAATCTTGCAAATAGTATGCGATATTTTTATTCTTATTCTATACCTGCATCAGCGCAGTTGGCGCATCGTAGATCACTCAGAGCAGACTTGACGGCTTTTATCTCTTTTAGATGCTCGTGTTTTAAAGAAGAGAGTTGCTGCCTAAAAAAAATAGAACAGTTAAAGGCAGATAAAAGGTAACCGAGCAGAACAAGCCGCAAATTATTTTAACGAAACAACATATTAACTCCACCTTAAATTCTTGATTTCGGTACGAGCTAAAGCTATTTGTGTTCGGTAGTGTTCCACATTTTCGGTCATATTTACTTATTTCAACAGCTTTACTTCAAATAAGTAAATTAATTTCCAATAAATATTGGCTACGCAAACTAGCATCCTTCTTTTGACAGAACATGGATGCGTTCAAAACGACTAGGACTAGACCTACATAATGGTCTCGTCGCGTATTATATATGAATATGAATATGGTCGTTTTGAAGACCTGCAGCCAAAATAAAGTACAAAATGTTTTTAAACAAATGTAACTCCTACTTTCTATCTACCTAAAACATACTAACGCTTTCAAAAATAAAAATAAAATACAGACTGGAATTTTAGTTTCAGAACGTTGCTAAGTGACAACTTATATAACGCTGCGTTCAATTTTAAACAGTTTTCTTTAGAAATGTTCCCTTTACTTGTAATTTAACTCAATTATTTTTCAACAAAACTCTTCGGTTTCTGATGCCAGTTTGAAAAACGAATAAGTTTTGTTTTATTGTGCTATATCCTGAAACTGCTATCACGTTAAATATTCTATGTAATCTTCTTATATTTAGCTGAGGATTAAAATGAATTAGGTTTTAGCTGTTTCTGTGGCGTTATTGCTGATTAGTATGTTGTGAAAGTTATAAAAATCTACTTATACAGGTACGATAATCCATGAATCCATCCTTTGTACATTATGGATCCCCTCATTTTATTAATCTATCGGTTTGCCCATGATTTAATTTATGTAAATCGCAAAGTAGATGAACATAGTGAACGCGACCAACATTTTGTTATTTCATTTCATTTCATTCGTCACGTCATTCGTTCTATCGGTCTCTCGCTCGTTCGCTATTGCGGTTTGCCGCACACGTGCCGAGATTTTGTGATATTTTCTACTTTAATTATTTTTCTTTCCAGCTTTTGCTCATCTTCTGCAACCTACGCTTTCAAACCCTTATCATAACCAAGAAGAAAAACAGCTGCGGCTTTCAGCTGTAAGTATAATAATTAATTATTTTGACACTGGGGTGGGGCTAATGTCTCTGGGGAGAGACCGCCACGTGTCCTATTTTTTATTTTTACTGTAATTTCTACCATTTCGATTTGTATTTGAATAATAAGGTTGTTCAACTAGTAGTATGAGAAATCATTGGATTTAGTTCAGCTATGAACATTGCGGAAATCACGGCTGATCAAACATATTTTAATTTGTTTTTCTTGATCGATATTTGTCCGCCGGTTTTTGCATTTGCCGCAGTACGATATTTCTTTGGTGTGTTAGTGTTACGCATACATTTTGTTTCTATATAGAATAGTTGAGTTTTTTAACTTCTGGTCCGTATGCAATATGTTCTAAAGATCGATCGTAAAGAATTACTTCTAAACAATATAACCTTATCGGCATTAGTTATTATGACCTCATTACGCTTCCCACTTAAAGATGCATTTTATGGCGTCGGAAATAGATCGTCATGGATCATTGTTCTCTCAATAACTTGTATCTTTGTAAATTGTGTTTATTTACATAAAGCTATGAATTATAGTTATCAAACAACCATTACAAAAACAGGTGTTCAAACTTTACTTTTATCATGAGAACATTGGCAAAGATTTTGTTAATTCATAACCTTGAGGGTATGAACATAACTTATTTAATGTTTAACCACTTGTTCCATATTGATTGCTTTTATTCTGTTATTTATTTATTATATCACTGTTAACTTTGTGCTTGTGTTATCTATAGAATATGATAAGATTAAATTATTGTGGTAATTATCATTTCTCCTCCATTTATTCGAAACTTTGAGGTTACTCTTACATACCTACTGGCATTCTAATATCTTGATTATGTTATATGACTATTACTATAGGATTTTTTAAAAGCCAGATAGAGGTCTGTCTAAAGTATTTGGTCATACAATACCTTTTAAAATATGTAAAATGTACCCTGTTACATGTGCAGGCCTAAACTCATTAGAGCAATCCCAAGGATATAGGTATTTTGTTGATTAATTATTTACCTCTGTCAACTTTGAATTAAACATAGTCATGTTAAAACAATAACATTTATCATTAAGCTGACAAGTTAAACAAATCCTAATGTGTATGTATGCCAAAGTAGGAATACATTAGTAGAATTACAAGAGAATCATAACTAATTTAAATAAAATTAAGGTTGGTTATTGTTAGGGTTGCCATCAGTCCGGATTTCCCCGGATTTGTTCTAGTTTAGAGGGCGTCCAGGGAGCGTCTGGGTGGGGTTTCATTTGTAGTCCAGGTTTAAAAAAATTAAGTCTTGGGCCGCTGAGCGCCGCGACGGCGGCGCCGCGACTCGCGCACTTTCCTGGCCCCTATTTCACCAAGCTTGACAAGTACTACAATTGTCAAGAACACATGACAATTGTAAATTGTGAAACAGGCATTGTCGAAATAAGATGACAATTGTAAATATGTCAGGACAATTGTTGTTTCTTATCTTTTTTACCGTATGTCGGTTGTTGACAGGCGTCCACCATTGCAAGATTTATAATACCTATGATCAACCAATTCGATTCCTAAGCCAATATGGACTATGTCAAAGTGACGTTGTCACCCAAAACATAAGATACTTCTTTTAATTTGCTTTACAACGTCTAGTTGACATAGTCCACAGTGGCTTGTTGATCAAATTGGTTGACTGTACCTTTTGCGGGAAGGACAAGACGACTTACAAATAAGGCCGACAGCATCTTACCATTTATTCATTCACTCACACGTCACGTATTAAGTAATATTCAGCAAACCTATTCATAATTTAAAAAAAAATTCCTTTGATTTAAAAATAAATTATTATTGGTTGGCTCTACACCAAATGTACCCTACCTTCTTATTATACTGTTAATTCTCTTTGCCTGGCTCCAAACGTAAGTATTTTTAAAATTTTACATTTACAACGAAACAAAAGGAGGTAAATATCGTATTGTTTTTTTTAATACGGATAAGTTTAAGAAGCCTATTTTATCGCCGGTATTAGTTAATCGATTATTTATGAAAAAAATAGAATTTGACTAGTACTTACTTGGGCATTGTATGAAGACATGACTAAAGGAAAAAACTTTTTTTTATTTTATTTTGCCTATACACGTAGGTATCACTGGCTAAATAGGATTTTCCTTTAACTTATTTAAAACTACTCAATTATTTACAGCGTTTTAAACACAAATCATTTTTAATTCCTTCCACCAATAATGACAACACACAAGCGAGCGTTTCGATTTTAAAACAATAACAGTGGATATGACCAAGAAATTACGATATTGAATTTAATTTCGGAAAATAACGTAACATTTGATAGGAAGATCAAAAACTGGAAGGAAATTGCTTAGAAATCACAAGTAGACATACGATATATATCTCTCTATATAAAGTACTTAAGATATTATCACATGGCAAAATTGGCGAAAGAGGACAATAGTAAGTACCGAGTTATAATAATTAATACCCCTAGCAATTGTTGAGATAATTTGTAATTTACTAATTACAAATTATCTCAACAATTGCTAGGGGTATTAATTTTTTTTTAAATTAATTTTGAATTTTGTAGCATATACATTAAATTTCCGTATAGTGTTTTGCTTAGTTGCATTTCATCGCGATCGATGTATGTTTGGAACGCTATTATATTTGACGTATTAATTGACGTTTGCAGTAAAACTCTGCAGGTATCGGTAGCAGCGTTGAGGCCACTCACACACAACATTAAAACATGTCATTATATGTAATGACCGCGAGATATTGAAGTTACTGTTCCTTTTTTTTTCTTTGGGATATCAATTCATTTGGGATTCATCTCATTTTAATATTGGAATATTGTCTTTGTTACTAATATAAAAGACAAATGTGACTAAATTATTAGCGGCAAAAAAAACGAAAGAGACAAAAAGTGATACTTTTAATAATTATACAGTTGGGGTGAAATGCGATTAAGTGAAACGTTATAATAATTTTTTGCCTTTGAGGTGAGAGGTAAATTACAATTGTAGCGCTAGGCTGACACAGCCTCGATCTCATGTCAATAAATACCGACAAATCTACGAATATGTCGAGTCGGAAAAATTATTCTTGTTTCACAAGATAATTGTCATTTTATTAAGATTATGACAATTTTAACAAAATGTTAGTAATGTTTATACGCATACGTCGCATTTCTATACAAAATAATTTACGAAATTGTCAGTTGTCACCTGTCGCTTGATCAATTGTCAGTGAGATATGTCGTATTGTCAGCAGACATATGTCATTGACAATTGTAACTTGGTGAAATAGGGGCCTGGTTGGCAAATTTTAGAGATAGCAACCCTAGTCACAATGAAAACATACCTTTTCACATGTTGTAAATAAGGATACTAATAACAAATATAATGAATACGTAGTAGGTGGCTACATGACATTTTATCCACCACCTACACAATTATTATTTTCCTGGAATAGATAAGAAACAATGTGATTGGTATGTTAGTCTAACTAGATTTTAAAAGGATGCTGACATAAATAATGAAATGAGCTTTACTATTATTATTATTGTGGATGGAGAATGACAACTATGGATTAAATCATGGTGCCTATTGTTGGTTATGTCAACTTACAACTTTGGTTATCTTTACAAAGTTACCTACTTTGTAGTGAATAATGGATGATGCTTTGCTTTTTATAACTTTTGGTAAACAATCCCTGAAAAAAGAAAAAGCCAGTTAAAACTTCATTTTATCCTAAAATATGTAAATACTTACAGGGGAATTCCCCAATCATATCTCTGAGGGGAATTCCTCTACCTCCAAAACGAAATAAAATAAAACATTATCAGTTTGACACTTATCAATCCTTTGTCATTTTGAGTAGTAAGTAGATTATTTATGGGTATGAACCAAAAAGTTGGCTACGCTAACTCACTCAATTATATTTTCCATTGTGACACGAAAATTTGCCTTTAATTGTAGGGATACTTTTCGTCGCACAACGGAACTTTATTCGAGTTCATTGTTTGTTTGGTTAACTGCACTTATGGTTATTTCCAAAAAAAATATTTACTTATTTAAAATTTAAAAAAGCTACGCATTGTTCGTTCTATCATTTTATAAAAATAAAAATAATTGAGTGATTCCCATCTTCCAACCTAGCCATCCCACCTAGGTTGGATATTGGGAAATCATAGTGCCATCTTCCAACCTGCCTCAGGTTGGATAGTGGGAATGAAAATTCTTATAAATTTTTCTTCCCATTATCCAACCTGTACGGAATAGGATACAGTCGCGGAGAATATCCCGGCACCATTGTGCTTTACCCGACGAAGCGAAGGTATTACAGTCACGTCGTTCGTGTATTTAGATGATTATTATATAAATAAATAGGTTTGTATATTTGTCTGATTCTAGATTTGCAAAGTTGGGTTAATATTTTTATATATAATTTATTTTATCTATTACGCCAATCAAAAAAAAAAACTAAAAAAATAAATTTCTTAAAAAAATACGTCATGATTATGACTTACGATAATGACCTAAAACACATTATGACTAAAAATAATTTTGGCCCATATACATATATATTAAAAAAAAAAACAGTAATGTACTTTGAAGGGAGTACTCATATTTATAAGCAATCTAAACATTTAATTGTATTCTTTATTTGTTATTGACCGTACAAAAGTATAGGTTGGAAAATGAGAAGAAAAACAAATAATACATTTTATTCCCACTATCCAACCTGAGGCAGGTTGGAAGATGGCACTATGATGTCCCAATATCCAACCTGGGTGGGATGGCTAGGTTGGAAGATGGGAATCATTCAAATAATCGTCAAGTAAACAAAATGTAAACTCCACTCCTCTACTCATATTCATAATATTTAGTAGCGTTTTGAGTCAGGCAAAATACAAATTAAGTGGGGAATAGTTTCCCAATATTTGATTAAGGGTTAAATTGTTAGATATGTTTGAGAGAGAATTCTCAGACTAACAAAATCTCAGGATTTTTCAATGGACTTCTGATTTTATCATCTGGTAACAGTGGTAACCCTACTTCCAGTGGACAACTCACTTTAACTAATGGTATTTGTTCGCTTGTTTCAGCCTTGAAGTATTAATGGCAATGGTGTCTGAAGCGAAAGTGAACGGCGGCGAGGTGGAGGCTCCGGGCGAGCTGCCACCAGCGCTGGCCGAGAAGCCCGCGGGCCTCCCACCCGGCCAGTACTCGCTGGTGGGCTGGGACATGGACACCACAGGACGAAGGCTGATTGACGAGGTATCCACCAGTGAGCGAAACGAGTAATGAGAATCAATACATAATTATCGGGTAGCTTCTGCTAACTACACAGTCTCAGATGTGCTCTACCGCTTGTAGGGACGACGATTTCAAAGTAATTACTTTACACCAGACGCCTAAAACACCAGATTCAAAATATTGATTGAAAATTATTAACTAGCTGGTGCCCGCAACTCCGTCCTCATAGAAGATAGATAGTAGAACAATAGATACTGCTACAGCATGTAGAATATTTTATGTAAATCTGTCATTTTCAATTTAAATCAGACTATTTGATTTTAATACTAATTTATACATTTTTATACATTTCAATTGGTATTAATTTATTATGTTATGTGTAAAGCAGATTTAAAAAAACATATACTTTTGGTTTGTAACTTAACTCTTAATAGAAAATCAACAACAATAAATAAAGGTATAAATCATAATCTCCAACCAAACCTCGCGAGTTTTAATTTCGGGGGATTCCCAGTTGCGACTTCGTGCGCGCTGTAGGTGGTTTGTGTCGGGGGAATTCCCGTAACATTTCCTTTGACGACGCGATAGCCTACTTGGTAGTGACCCTGCCTACGAAGCTAGCAGTCCCGGCCAGTCTCGGGTTCACTTCTCGGTATGGGAAAATATTTGTGCGATGAGCAGTTTTGGAATTTTGGGTTTTTTCTATGTATTTAAATATTTATTTCTCAAAGTTTATATATCAGTAGGTACCTATTTATTATATTATGTATAACTATTTATATTGTTGTACCAATAGTACAGTAAAAGCCTAGAGCTTAGTTTGGGACCAGGTCAATTTGAGTGAGATCACCCTTAATATTTATTTATTATTATTAGTTATTCTTGGCATTTTTTTTTAAATCATTTGGTTTTTATCGTTGTTTAACGCATTTACTGACAGTACTGTTTTTCGAACTTTCACCAGGAGCTGTATCTTTTGTTTTATACGAAGCTTGCCTACTATAAGAACGCACATATGCGTCGAGGGCACACTGGGTGGAAGTCAGGAGAACGCTTATATGCGTTGCTGGCAGTGAATGCGTTAAATCCTCACAACCCTGGTGTTTGCGATAGCCGTACCTCATTAGCCTGTTCTGTGTGCCTTGCTTTAGATATGCCAGATAGCGGCATACACGCCGAAGCAGTCGTACTCGCAGTACATAATGCCGTACGGCGACCTGAACCCGGGCGCGCGCCGCCGGCACAACGTCCGCGTCGTCACCGTGGGCCGGTACCGCATGCTCAAGGACACCAACACGCACAAGGTAACTGGAATGCTTAACAAAAACATCTAAGCAGAATAAGACAAACAGGCATTTCTTCCACTAATTGGAAAATTTTAACAGTCCCCTGTCAACTTTCTCTTCAAATAATAGTGAATTAATCAGTAAAAATGGTTTTGCATCACAACTCCATACCTGCCTATGACCAACATACCAAGATCAAAAGTACAAAAGTCAATCTCATCAATTATTTCATTTTTAATCACAATCAGGCGACATGGGACTGTTTTTGGAGTGTTGGGATAAAGTTTGATTAAATAAAATTGCTAATAAAATGACCTACGTATTAATTGAAATACTGCCTTACTATAATGGTGTATTCACCTTCCTAAATTAAATAGTGAAATATTGTTACATTGTAACACATTGCTAATACATATTATGTGATACTTATGAAATTCTGGGCTTGGGAAATGTCAGAGTACAGCTGTTTCTTGACATGTCCAATAATTATCATTTAAGAGGCTTATTTTTGGTATTATATCAGACACGCTTTAAAATATGGCTATTATTTGACACATAGAGCTTTTTATTTCACATTTATCTAAAGACATTATTCCAAAAGAGGGACAGACAGCGATTTTCCAATTAGTGGATAAATACCAATATCTACTGCTAAAAAGGGCTTCTTAGCATTGTGCTGCTGATTTACAAGGAATCTATACATCCAAACTTCCTTTTAAAAACCATGATGCAACTATGGCAGACTTAAATGGATATTAATCTTAACTTGCATTGCCTGGGTGATTCCCATTTGTTCCTTAGAACAAGGAATTTTGTACAGCTTGACATCATGCCATAGCTCAATATAGATTTAGTGCATAATCATACGATATCGTGTTTTGTGGGGTAAGTTAGATGTCGTCTTGCTCTCTCAATTAGCTTATCGGAGGGTGCTTTGTAGTTGACTAAAAGCAAGATAAATATGTACTTTTCTGATGAAGAAGGATGTATATTTATTCACTACATCTTCGCCTCTATTCTAATGGGTAAAATAAAATTGCTTTTGATATTGTTTTCAACTCAGCTACTCTTTGTGAAATTGACAATACGATAACATGCCATGGGCAATATGGTTTTACCCACTAGAATAGAGGCCCGAGAGTAGAATAGGGAGATTAGGGAGAGAGGTAACATCGTATTAAGCTAGATCTATTATGGTATGGTAGTATTTACTCGAATATCTTCCTCAGTTGAAAGTAACGAGCTTTAACGTCTTATCAGATATTGAAGACAAAGTCGGAAATATCTGCACTGACTGACTTCCTGGACTGGCTGGAGAAGGAGAAAGGAGAAGGGAGCGTCATTCTTATCTACCACGAGCCTCGCCGCCTCAGCCCCACCATGTTGCTCGAAGCCCTCACTAGGTAAACTTACAAGTTATTCATTAACTCTGTTAGCTAAAGTCGGAGTGGTGTATCATTATGAGGCATTGTCATCACTAGGGTTTGGAATTTTCATAGCATTGTAAAAGCAAAAGGAGATATGGAGTAGACTTTAATTTCGATTATTTATTACATTCTATAATTTAATTATAAATATAAAAAAATATTTTTTATACAATTACTGGATCAATAGAACATTTTAATAATGCATTCAGTTCATATATCGTAATCTTGTGTAGGTAGGTAACTAAGCCGCAACAAATAATGGAATAATGCCTTTCATCAGATTACGTTTGAGCTTAAAAAACATTTTATATACATAGAAGGAATTGCTATTTTCTTTATTGGAGCCAAGCTCCATTCTTCCTCAATTCGGATTTTCGTTTGTCTGCATTCTCCTCCCAAACTATTAGAGATATCAGGATGAAATTTAGCCCGTTATACGACATCTAGCATTCTAGCCATAGATGGTTTAGAAAAAACAAAATTGAAAATCGGACTTACCACCGAAAATGTGTTCCTATAGACTTTCAATGGGAAAAGTGCCGAAACTTCGATTTTAAGCGGCGCTCTTCGCTCGTAACCTTTTTGAAGCTTCATCTTTAGATTTAGTTACAGACATGATGAGAAATCTGTAGCAGAGCTTACGTTTGACAGCTGTCACGTTTGACGTATGGTTGTTGTAGTATGTTATACAGGGTGATTGGTAGATAGGTGCAAAGCTTTAAGGGGGTGATAGAGCAGCTCATAAGCTATCAATTTAACCCCTATGTATGTTCAGCAATTGCTATTAGTTTCCGAGATATTGATAATTTTAATCGAAGTTTTTGTAATATTTCCTTATATCCGTGTTACGAAGAACCTCTAAATTCAAGTATTAATTTTAAAAAAAAACTGTTTTCTTGCATGATTAGAATCACTATGAACAAAGGAAGTTTTTAAAGCTGACATTTAGCGTTCATGCCTATTAAGTAACCAAGACATTACACAATCCAGACGTTTGAGCTATATTGTCCTTTGGTGATAACTTGATAAGTTAAATTTGATAGTGACCCTGCCTCCGAAGCTTCCGGTTCTGCTACTACAGATTCTCACTTGTACATATTACCATTTCTTCAGATTACCATTTCGATAGATTGTCATTTCTACAGATTCCCATTTCTACAATCGAAGTCGCCGTGAATAGAACTTGCAAAAGATTTAAACAGAATCAAACGAACCAATTCACCATGATTACTCGATAATCAAGTACTTTTAAGATCAAGTGAGGTCTATGCAATGATTTATACACTAAACTAGATCATTATTTTCATATTAATTTTAAGATGAAATAACTATTAATTATACGTTATTTTTTAATAAAAACACCCTTGTGAATATTTGAGGTTATGTGTCAGTACTGATTTGTTTACATCGTTCACAACACAAGTTCTATTGACGGCGACCTTAGTATAAAATGAAGACGCTTCCGCTGTCTGGATTTTATTGCAGTTTTCAGCAATAGATACAGTGATTCAAAAGAAAGGTTTTTATGTATAGTGTCTACATTCCGGTTTATGTACGGGCGTCACAGAAAACTCGCATAAACCGAAGCGAAGCGAGGGCGGGTCAGAAATGTAAATATACTGTAACAAAACATACAAATGTAACTCGGGAGTCTGTAGTATTGGGATCTGTAAACACTGGAATCTGTAATATTGGTAATTTGTTTACATGCATTGGAAATTTGTAGTATTGGGGATTTGTTGAGTTGGGAATCAGTAGTATTGGGGATCTGTCGTGTTAGGAATCTGTCTTGTTGGGAATCTGTAGTGTTGGGGATCTGTTCAGTTGGGAATCTGTAGTATTGGGGATCTGCTGAGTTGGGAATCTGTAGTATCGTGAATCTGTAGTATTGGGAATCTGTCGTGTTGGGAATCTGTAGTATTGGGGATCTGTTCAGTTGGGAATCTGTCGTGTTGGGAATCTGTAGTATTGGGGATCTGTTGCTTTGGAAATTTTTAGTAATGGGATCTGTTGTGTTTGGAATCTGTAGTATTGGGAATCTGTAGTATTGGGGATCTGTCGTGTTAGGAAGCTTTAGCAATATCAACATAATATAGACGTGAGAAAAATCGTTTATTACCCGTAATGTGGTCCCCTTATATTGATGCATGGTGCGTGTGGTTGCAGGTTCAAGCTGCTGGACCGGTTCCGGTCGCTGGTGGCGGGGTTCGCTGACAGCTACGCTCTGGCCGCGGACAAGTGCAAGGCCACGGTCAAGTCGGTGTCGCTGCGCGTGCTGGCGCGCGTGCTGCTCGACGCCGATGCGCTCGCCGTCGACAGCGCGCTCGACCGCGCCGCTGCCGCCTACCGCATCCTCGACCATCTCGCGCAAGGTCATTATAACAATGCTATAATGAGCGTTACTATACCAATAACAGTTCTATAATCATTATTATAGCATCATTGTTACCATGGTTTCGAATATGAACCATTTCAGTGATGGTGTTTGGTAATCAACCGACTTCTATATTATACTTGTCAAAAAATGTTTTGAGGGGATATGTTCAAAATTAGTTATTTTTTGGGTTATGGTTGAATGTGTATGTTTGTGTCGCAGGCGAGCAGCAGGAGGTGGGAGCGGGCGGCGAGGGTGCGGCGGCGTCGCGCGACATGGTGGAGACGGCGCGGCTGTGGGCGCGACCCGTCGCCACCGAGCTGGCCGCGCTGGCTAACCTGAAGCAGCTGCTCGAGAGGTACACGACACACACACGCTAACAGGGCGCGACATGGTGGAGACGGCGCGGCTGTGGGCGCGACCCGTCGCCACCGAGCTGGCCGCGCTGGCTAACCTGAAGCAGCTGCTCGAGAGGTACACGACACACACACGCTAACAGGGCGCGACATGGTGGAGACGGCGCGGCTGTGGGCGCGACCCGTCGCCACCGAGCTGGCCGCGCTGGCTAACCTGAAGCAGCTGCTCGAGAGGCACACGACACACACACGCTAACAGGGCGCGACATGGTGGAGACGGCGCGGCTGTGGGCGCGACCCGTCGCCACCGAGCTGGCCGCGCTGGCTAACCTGAAGCAGCTGCTCGAGAGGTACACGACACACACGCTAACAGGGCGCGACATGGTGGAGACGGCGCGGCTGTGGGCGCGACCCGTCGCCACCGAGCTGGCCGCGCTGGCTAACCTGAAGCAGCTGCTCGAGAGGTACACGACACACACACGCTAACAGGGCGCGACATGGTGGAGACGGCGCGGCTGTGGGCGCGACCCGTCGCCACCGAGCTGGCCGCGCTGGCTAACCTGAAGCAGCTGCTCGAGAGGTACACGACACACACACGCTAACAGGGCGCGACATGGTGGAGACGGCGCGGCTGTGGGCGCGACCCGTCGCCACCGAGCTGGCCGCGCTGGCTAACCTGAAGCAGCTGCTCGAGAGGTACACGACACACACGCTAACAGGGCGCGACATGGTGGAGACGGCGCGGCTGTGGGCGCGACCCGTCGCCACCGAGCTGGCCGCGCTGGCTAACCTGAAGCAGCTGCTCGAGAGGTACACGACACACACACGCTAACAGGGCGCGACATGGTGGAGACGGCGCGGCTGTGGGCGCGACCCGTCGCCACCGAGCTGGCCGCGCTGGCTAACCTGTGAAGCAGCTGCTCGAGAGATACACGACACACACGCTAACAGGGCGCGACATGGTGGAGACGGCGCGGCTGTGGGCGCGACCCGTCGCCACCGAGCTGGCCGCGCTGGCTAACCTGAAGCAGCTGCTCGAGAGGTACACGACACACACACGCTAACAGGGCGCGACATGGTGGAGACGGCGCGGCTGTGGGCGCGACCCGTCGCCACCGAGCTGGCCGCGCTGGCTAACCTGAAGCAGCTGCTCGAGTGGTACACGACACACACACGCTAACAGGGCGCGACATGGTGGAGACGGCGCGGCTGTGGGCGCGACCCGTCGCCACCGAGCTGGCCGCGCTGGCTAACCTGTGAAGCAGCTGCTCGAGAGGTACACGACACACACGCTAACAGGGCGCGACATGGTGGAGACGGCGCGGCTGTGGGCGCGACCCGTCGCCACCGAGCTGGCCGCGCTGGCTAACCTGAAGCAGCTGCTCGAGAGGTACACGACACACACACGCTAACAGGGCGCGACATGGTGGAGACGGCGCGGCTGTGGGCGCGACCCGTCGCCACCGAGCTGGCCGCGCTGGCTAACCTGAAGCAGCTGCTCGAGAGGTACACGACACACACACGCTAACAGGGCGCGACATGGTGGAGACGGCGCGGCTGTGGGCGCGACCCGTCGCCACCGAGCTGGCCGCGCTGGCTAACCTGAAGCAGCTGCTCGAGAGGTACACGACACACACACGCTAACAGGGCGCGACATGGTGGAGACGGCGCGGCTGTGGGCGCGACCCGTCGCCACCGAGCTGGCCGCGCTGGCTAACCTGTGAAGCAGCTGCTCGAGAGGTACACGACACACACGCTAACAGGGCGCGACATGGTGGAGAGGTTCACAACAAACTGAACAGAAAAAAGCGGGTTGGTACATGAAACTGTTGGGAAACGATACAGCCAAACATATTTCGCCTATACAAAGGTAACCTGAAATCATCGCGTATGAACAAGGGTTCTGGTAGTTACCCTTACTGACCATTCAGTAAGTGACTGGCGCAATCGGTAGGATTTACTACACTACAATCCAATCGATTCTATTACCCCACTATGCTGAAAAGCAATTCCTTTAGTAATCAAATAGGAAAATAGTCTGTACAACAGTGTTTTTTCCAACTATTTGATCAGATATGTGGTTGAGAAAATAAAGGGACGTTATTTTATTGATTTTGGTTTGTCCCTCAGACAAAATACGTTCCGGCCAGTGTTCGCGCCGCTGCTGCGCTCGGCGCGGCCGGAGCGCAAGCGCGTGACGCAGCTGCGCCGCCTGCTGGCCGACGCGGGGCTGCTCTACGACCAGCTCAAGGACGCCTGGACGGAGCACAAGATCGAAGGTATAATATACTCTGACATCGAGCCTCATAGTACCTTTAGGAGATTATGTTACCTATTGCAGCTTGAGTTGTGGCGATACGTGTCGCTCGATAATTGATATGCACGAAACCAAACGCGGCGACGAGGCGGCTCAGACTTGACTCGGTCCGACCTGATGAGTTTGCTTGTGGAGGAGTACGGTTGAGGCTCGCACACATGCAAACCATGGTGGGTTTGTGTTGTCTCCCGATCGCAGAATCATTATATTAGCTAAAGGACGTCCCTGCCAAACGGTCTAGAACAAATCAGTCCACACCGAGTGACCGGCAGTATCTATCGATCACAACCAATTGATCGATGGACGGTAATGATTTTTTGCCATCCATCTCGTCTGCCCATGTATTGCAAGCAATTATCAAACTAAATTAACTGTTCGCAGGTCTAGAGAAGGAATTAGCAACGCTAGCGATATCTTCGAAAGAAGAAGACATCAAGGAGCTGATTGAAATCTTCGACTGCCATTTCGACCCGGCCAAGGAGCCGAAGGGACCAAAGCCGCGCACGCCGAGAAATAGGGTTAGGGTATGTTTATATTATTATACAGTATTGTAAGTCACTTTTTGCGTTTAATAAGCGGTTTTTTATGACACATTAGAATTTGTCAAAAATTAACAATCTTTGACTAAAATGGGTTATATTGAGCGTTTATAAATCAATTGGACAATTGGCAATTTTGAAAGCTAAAGATGGGACGCGTCAAAGTTGACAGCCTGATTAGACTAGTATTAAAAAATGACACCTGCTATTGGAACTTAACCCTGGTTTAACCTTGTCAACTCTATGCTAAATTAAAAGTTGTAATAACAGCTGAAAAGCCTCGCGAAATTGTAATTCGTATGTAAGTTACTAGTCGGGTTATTCCCATCTGTTACCACCGAGCACTTTAATGAGTTAGTGGTAACAAATTGGTGGTAACACGTGGGAATAACCCTACTAGTCTATAGCATAGAAAAGGTAAAGAATGTCTTTATCAGACATTTCCATACAAAGTTTTAGGGACAGAAAGCTATGTACATCATTATTGGATGATTTCATGCACTCTAACCTGCATTTTTTTTTGTAAAGTAGGTAGCATGTCTCATTGAAATTCCAAGTGGTTAGTTAGTCGGTTTGTGTAGTATAGAATATGGTAGTAATATATAATGTGTCGCAGGGCGCCGCGGAGGGCTCGGCGGAGGGCACGGGCGAGGCCGAGGGCAGCACCAGCGAGTCGCAGCACAGCTCGCCGCTCAACTCGCCCAGCAAGACCAACGGTCGGTACACGTAGCCCGGACTTATAGGGTCACACTTCACGGGTCTAGAGGGCACGGGCGAGGCCGAGGGCAGCACCAGCGAGTCGCAGCACAGCTCGCCGCTCAACTCGCCCAGCAAGACCAACGGTCGGTACACGTAGCCCGGACTTATAGGGTCACACTTCACGGGTCTAGAGGGCACGGGCGAGGCCGAGGGCAGCACCAGCGAGTCGCAGCACAGCTCGCCGCTCAACTCGCCCAGCAAGACCAACGGTCGGTACACGTAGCCCGGACTTATAGGGTCACACTTCACGGGTCTAGAGGGCACGGGCGAGGCCGAGGGCAGCACCAGCGAGTCGCAGCACAGCTCGCCGCTCAACTCGCCCAGCAAGACCAACGGTCGGTACACGTAGCCCGGACTTATAGGGTCACACTTCACGGGTCTAGAGGGCACGGGCGAGGCCGAGGGCAGCACCAGCGAGTCGCAGCACAGCTCGCCGCTCAACTCGCCCAGCAAGACCAACGGTCGGTACACGTAGCCCGGACTTATAGGGTCACACTTCACGGGTCTAGAGGGCACGGGCGAGGCCGAGGGCAGCACCAGCGAGTCGCAGCACAGCTCGCCGCTCAACTCGCCCAGCAAGACCAACGGTCGGTACACGTAGCCCGGACTTATAGGGTCACACTTCACGGGTCTAGAGGGCACGGGCGAGGCCGAGGGCAGCACCAGCGAGTCGCAGCACAGCTCGCCGCTCAACTCGCCCAGCAAGACCAACGGTCGGTACACGTAGCCCGGACTTATAGGGTCACACTTCACGGGTCTAGAGGGCACGGGCGAGGCCGAGGGCAGCACCAGCGAGTCGCAGCACAGCTCGCCGCTCAACTCGCCCAGCAAGACCAACGGTCGGTACACGTAGCCCGGACTTATAGGGTCACACTTCACGGGTCTAGAGGGCACGGGCGAGGCCGAGGGCAGCACCAGCGAGTCGCAGCACAGCTCGCCGCTCAACTCGCCCAGCAAGACCAACGGTCGGTACACGTAGCCCGGACTTATAGGGTCACACTTCACGGGTCTAGAGGGCACGGGCGAGGCCGAGGGCAGCACCAGCGAGTCGCAGCACAGCTCGCCGCTCAACTCGCCCAGCAAGACCAACGGTCGGTACACGTAGCCCGGACTTATAGGGTCACACTTCACGGGTCTAGAGGGCACGGGCGAGGCCGAGGGCAGCACCAGCGAGTCGCAGCACAGCTCGCCGCTCAACTCGCCCAGCAAGACCAACGGTCGGTACACGTAGCCCGGACTTATAGGGTCACACTTCACGGGTCTAGAGGGCACGGGCGAGGCCGAGGGCAGCACCAGCGAGTCGCAGCACAGCTCGCCGCTCAACTCGCCCAGCAAGACCAACGGTCGGTACACGTAGCCCGGACTTATAGGGTCACACTTCACGGGTCTAGAGGGCACGGGCGAGGCCGAGGGCAGCACCAGCGAGTCGCAGCACAGCTCGCCGCTCAACTCGCCCAGCAAGACCAACGGTCGGTACACGTAGCCCGGACTTATAGGGTCACACTTCACGGGTCTAGAGGGCACGGGCGAGGCCGAGGGCAGCACCAGCGAGTCGCAGCACAGCTCGCCGCTCAACTCGCCCAGCAAGACCAACGGTCGGTACACGTAGCCCGGACTTATAGGGTCACACTTCACGGGTCTAGAGGGCACGGGCGAGGCCGAGGGCAGCACCAGCGAGTCGCAGCACAGCTCGCCGCTCAACTCGCCCAGCAAGACCAACGGTCGGTACACGTAGCCCGGACTTATAGGGTCACACTTCACGGGTCTAGAATGACGTTCATTCGACGCATCTTTTTTTACCCAATTGCTCGAAACCAATAGGTTATGAGTTAGACCGGCAGTGTATACTCCTAACGTAATGGACCGATATATTTATTTTGTATTGGTATTTTTATTTACATTGACATTCACTCATTCATTCATTCTTTTTTTTTGCGATCACTACATGTAGCTATTAATTTCAGTCTAGTATAGCCGACGTCAAAGGTATTGTTTACATTTTTGGACCTTATTTCAATGGAATAAGGTGAAAAAATGCAAATATATCTTTGACATCGACTATACAATGATCTAAGTTTTTGGCAGAGCTTCCGTAAAGCCGCATTTTCACTTGATAGTTATTGCTGTAAGTTTTGAACCAAAGCTATATGCAAGACGAGATGCTGATTATTTGCCACTCGCTCCTTTCCCATTGTTGCGTCTTTAAAGTTGCATGTATAAATGCGGCCTAAAAGCCTGTGTTACTTGGAGTATTTGTGTTGAATGTGACTGAATGTGTTCCAGAAGTGACAGGGGCGACCGACTCCAGTCAGAAGGCGGCGCCGGCGGCCGTGGCGGCAGTGGCGGCCAACTAACGGACTCGGTTACTAGACTTTTTTACCGCATTACTATCGTTTATCGTAACAGAGCCATAGGGATGTGACAAAAACATTTATTCGTATTATACAATTAGGTTAAGTCTCTTGGAATTGAACGAAATTTATTTTGCATGCATCGGTGAACGAATTAACACGTTTTTATTTTTATTTAGTTTCCCGTTGGACTCCTGGAGTCCCGACCTTGGAGGAGTTCTATATACATAGATGTTAACGAGTAGATGAGTGCCTTAGCAACTCAGTGTATTAAGATATAACTTTTTGTATATCCCACATATAGGTTGCCGCGCGGCGAGTTGATACTATTTTAATATCACAGATTTAGGGGGCTTACGAGGAAGCAATATTTTTTATTGGGGCTTGGAGCATTAAGAAGTACAATTTTTCGTACTCTTTTATTTATTGAAATGTTACTTCTTATTTATTGAATTGCGTGCAATCACAGAAACGGATGGACTGATTTTAACATCCGTTGATAAAAAGTTTTATTTATTTTTCTTGATTCCTACGCATAGTAAGTTTTAGGCTGAATATTGCATTTTGCTACGCTACCGGCGACGCCGGGGTTTCACATTCGTTTGCCATAAATAGATATTTTCACTTAAGGATAAGTTTTGTTTTCCATCCAGTGAAGCTACGTAATGCAGTGTGTACCTATTAACTTACCTATAATTTAGTTAGTTTTAACATAGACTGTACATATTATTTAATTTCTTATTTTGTTCAGATCTCTAATAAATATGTAAGTCTACTTGCACGTTGTTTTATTTTAATAAACGTCCAGGGCCTCGTGTTGCTGTTATCGTTTTGTCACCGTTTTGATAGCTCTTATTCACTTGACAATAATGGCTGCTGACGTCATAACAATACCATAACAGATTAACAACGATATCGTTTGTACCCCCTAGAATACCGGCCCAGTTCTGGGGTTATGCTGATAAGATGAAAAGTGCAAAAAATTGACACTTTTCGTACCATTAAAATAATAGGAATAATAATTTTACTAATTTATTTCAAGTATCTGATTTAGTCCACCCTTCAGCTAAGTGATCCCTCACGGCTTGGTTTATCACCATCTGAAAGTAAAATATATTTTATTACGATAATTCGGTACCGGTACAGTATCTTACTTAACCCTTAACCAGGCGGCGAAGAACAATAGTGACGTAATCAAACTTTCAGATTTCAAACTTCAAGTTATAAATTTAATGTTACAGAGACTTAACCCGAAATTTAAAATTTCTGAATTAGGTCTCTATTGTTCTGCAGGTGCGATATATTTGCAACCGTATTGAATGCCTTGTACAATATGTATTTACAAAAGTCTGATAATGTTCTGTAAACCAGAAAAATAAATGTGGGATACGGTATTTGAGGGGAGCACCACTAACTCCTATGATACAAGTCTGACTTGCTTTAGGAGTTGGCAATATATCGTGACTATGTACAACCTGAGTTGTCTTATTAAGTGTACTATGTATTACTAAGCATACTATACTTTCTTTTTATCTAATATATATTCTTATGCCCATTGCCTGTCTTGAGTAATGATCTGGCATATTCAATTTAGTGCAATCATGTTCTTGATCAGGCAAAGGATGATATATCAGGGTATTGCCAGTGGTACTATTGCGTTGTACTGACCAAAATACAAAGAACCTGATATATCACCCACATAGTATATTATATATACCATAGTCCGGTTTCAACTCCAAATCTCGGCTTCGGACACATTGGTACAATTTCCATATTTGTACAAATTATAAATCCACTGCTATTGGACGGAGCCCTGCCTGTGGCAGGGCTCCTAGTTCTGGGCGATTTGCCCTTCGGGCATCTAAAGGTTCGTTAGGTATCTTTAGATGCCTACTTTTGCAAAATAAAAATGATTTTAGCTACCTGGGTATGAATTTCAAGAATTGTACAAATATGGAAATTGTACCAATGTGACCGTCCCCCAAATCTCCAACAAAACATAACAATCCCTGAAGTATAATTTCATGATTTAACCTGGTAAAGGGTTCATTTGAATCGCAAGCAGTCCGCGGCAAGAAATTCTGTTTTGGTTACTTGCCGAATGTGGCGACACAGTAAAATACATACATTACACGCTGGTCTCCCAAATGGGGAAGCGGATGTGCACCGGTCTCCTCGCTTCACTACATCCATCAACCTTCATGCACGTACAGATTTAGTGAATAATCCTTTCCCATCGTATTTTCTCGGAAATGTTCGTATTTGTCATGCTACTTCAGTCAGACTCAGTACCCATCAAGATAACGTGGGGGAAGGTCGCATCGCGAGATTAATAATCTATATAGAGTGGTTAATACCACTGTTTTTTTGTCAATATTTAAGTTTGTTTTTTTTTTCAGTTCTTTTTAATAGTCATGCCGAAAGCATTAAGACCTGGGAAACGTTTAGATCGACAAGCCTGTGAGATTATTTTCAACATTTATTTATATTTCTTATCTGAAAATGATAAATTTAAATATAGCAACAATGCTGATTACTTCTGTAAAGTCCAAAAACGAGTTTCGGAGGCCAATGGAATTACTCGACGAACAATAAGTAAAATATTGCAAAAAGAGTACAAAACTCAATCTACCACAACCAGGCCAAAAATGGCAAAGTTGGGTAGACCAAATAAATTATTTTGCCTAGATCTTGATGATTTCGTCTACAACGTAATACGCAGATTAGTATATAATTTTCATTTAATATACAAACAAGTTTCCACAATCAAAGCCCTTAAGTCCAAATTATCTGATACCTAATATTAATTTTAAGGGATGTGACTTTACGTTAAGAAAAATCCTTCGGAAAATGGGTTTTCGGTATAAGAAGATACAAAACAACAGAAAATTGCTTATCGAGAAAGATGACGTTCGTTTAAAAAGAGTAAAGTTTTTGGCCTTAGAGACATTGTCTACATGGATGAAACATATATTCATACCTCACATTTGACGGGTAAAAGCTGGGCTGACTCTTCAGATAACGGAGTGAAACAATTAATTTCGAAAGGTCAACGTCTGATCATAGTACCATAGTAGCATGTACATGCTGGCAGTCGAAAAGGGTTTATTCCAGGAGCACTGCTAATGTATCAGTCCACTGATAAAACGGGTGACTATCACAACTATGAAAAATGGCTACGTAGTCAACTCATTCCCAACTTAGCTCCACATTCGGTACTAGTAGTAGATAATGCTGCATATCATATTAAGTACGTGGAAAGACCACCTAACTCAAATACTCTAAAGCAAAAAATGATTGACTGGTTAGCAAATCATAACATTCCGATTGATCCTTCATTAACAAAACTTGAAATTTATGAAATTATTTGCAACCACAAGCAAGACTTTGTGGAATACTCTATAGACAAACTTATGAACGAATATGGACACAGCGTACTAAGACTACCACCGTATCATCCTGATTTCAACCCAATAGAAAATATATGGTATCAAATAAAAGGATACGTATCCAAAAGAAACATAAATATGAATATGACGACTGTGAAACAATTGGTACAGGAAAAGGTTAATATGATTGGTCCCGATGTTTGGGGAAAAGTATGTGACCACGCCATCAAATGCGAAAACGAATACAGAACACACGAACCAGAATTAGAAAACCATATGGCTAGTTTTATAATCACCGTGCATGAAAACTCAGACGATGATACACCAGAGAACAGTTCTGATTCTGACTGTGAAATGGAAGTTGGAAATACTGTTTTGCATCATACTGTCGACCCTTCCTCCTCCTCCTCCTCCTCCTCTCCTCCTCCTCTTCTACCGTTTTCATAATCGGAGTCGTCCACCCGATCAGAACAACATTTATAATGATTCCGAAGCTGGTTTTCTTGTTATTTTTGTGGTATTGTTTTTGTTATGGTATGTTATTTTATATTTACGATAAGTGTCATCTCTTAAGTGTAATAAGTAATAAAGGAGGTCTGCATAGTTCTTTAGTCTTGATTTATAGTTAGAATTTTGAGGCCCCGGTCCTTAGAAATTTATTAAAAACAGATTGATGATTAAAGATGATTTAATCAAATCCGCAACTTCCGGTTTGGATGTCAGAGCGACTTCCAACCCGGAGGTTTCGGTTTTAATCAGTGCTCTCACTAAATATGTGCCCAAATAAAATATCCTCGGTAACTAGTTCGATTTTTGTTTACCTACACCTAATAATAATAATATAATTTGATCGTGTTGGTTTTAACATCTCTGTGTGATATACTTCGAACTCGTGGTTTGACATTTGACACTGGTAACTAAAGTACTCTATTTATTTCATACAAACATGTCACTTAATAATTCAATAATTCATTGACACTTCGGCATCGTTCGGAAGTAGACGTGAGTTCCGAGTTTTCACGATGGGAAAGGATTATTCACTAGATCTGTACGTCAGTTTCGGGTGCTTTTAATTTGGCTCTTATACAGTACATCGCGAATTTATTATATTACTAAACAATTAATATTTTTTCAATCTATATCACTCATATAGACCTTTACCTCAATATCTTTACAGCCTTGCATAGCTCGACTCAGGACGAGGTCGAAATAGTCCATGTGCAGTCTGTGGGACATCTCCAACAGGGCTATACTTCCTGAAACAGACAAAGTATCCATTTGATTTCGCATTTATCATATTAGCCGAAAGACGTGCAATGCATTCGAGAAATAATTGAATTTAAAATCGCACAAATGAATCACTGGAAAGCAAAAAGTCAATGATATCAAGACGATTTCTTATAAATGTGTAAATTATAAATATTTTGAATTCTGCAAATGTTTTTCGTTAACGGCAACACCTTTGTTTACATTTTTTCTGTGGGAATAAAAATCCGACCTTATCTATCTAGGGATCTATGTCGTCTCGTGAGTGAACGGGGACTGGGAAGAGATTGATTGATTTTCATAGCCTAACGGCTGCACTCGTATTTCAACGCGCTAACCACTCCCAATTCCGCGCGACCATTGTTAGCACAAGTTGCCCGCGACTTGTTTGTCGCTCGGATCTCCCTTTCTATCTAGTCAGTAACGATAGAGACGCACTGAGCGACAAACGAGAAAATACAACTTTTGCTACCCGTGCGGCGGATAGTCTAAGGCCGCATTTACACTTGCTAGCACTGACCAGTCGTGGGCATGGCGGCGACGGTGAGGCACACTCCGCCGGCGGCCTCCTCCACGTGGCCGACGTCCACGAGCGGCTGCGGCTCGGCGCCGCGCCACGCCATGGACGCCGAGCTGGCGCAGACGATGGCGCGCAGGGGGATGCCCGCGTTGATGAGCGCTAGGCTGGCCGCGTTCACGCACGCGCAGAATGCGCCGCCGTCTGCCTAAATATGAATGGATTATTTAAATCGCATTTCTCAACAAAATATTAAAATACCGTAAAAGAGATCACAAAAAGTGAAATAAAAATAAAAATCGGCCCATAAGTACGGATGTTACAAGAATTTTAAACTGCTAATTAGACGGCTATTAGGGCCGTATTAATAAACTGGTCTCGGTTGAGATGCCCGTCACAAGATACGTCAAAGTAAACGTCAATCCATAGAAAACTGTCATTTTTGACGGATCTTGAGACTGGCATGAAAGTCGAGATCAGTTTATTAATACGGGCCTTATACAGAGAGATCGGTCGGTGACGTCATGTAACGTGTGTTGTTTATTTAAACTCCTGCTTCTGTATCTCGGTTATCGTTATTTCCCGAGAACTACTGAATTTTTCTATTAAGCAGAATAAGGAGTTTTATCATAATTCAGCCAAAACACACAATAAAAAAATATTTTTATGGCATGGAGAAAGCGAAAAAGAACGTAGGCCAACTGAAGGCACTGAGAGGTCAATATACAAAAATGCTGAATACTCCGTACCTGTAAAACTTCTACGTAAACATCAATCTGAGAGCGAGGATACAACTCTGTCTTGATGGCTGCTATGAGAACCTGTCTCAGGTGTATTGACATCTCCTGGGACTTGCGGTCACCGCGGGGCCTGTTCTTTCTCTCGCCTGAGCAATTAAAAGGTTAATGTTTCAAAATTATTGGCATAAGGGAAAGACGATGACGGTGATTCAGTAATCTAAAGACAATGTTAGAATTATCAATGATAGTTAAAATGAAATTGAACTACCATAACTTAATATTTACAAGTGTAATGTTCACAAAAATAATTGATATTACCTGTGGAAAATGTGGCCATGCTGTATTGGCAGTTAACAACAACACCTTCTGGGTTTGCCTTTGATTTTAATGCCTGGAATAGAAAAGCCTTATATGTTTAGTTTCACAACTTCCTTAAAATCATAATTTAATATTAAATACTTTGGTAGAATGACACAAAACCATAGGTATAATGGCAACCCATAATTAATTTCAGACTGATATCTATTAATCAGCCCCATCATTAAGTGAAAACCTAATAAACCTTACAAAGTACTTAACATCCCAATTAACAAACTATCTTAAATTAGAACAATGGGATTCTCCATGCCTTGTCCAGACATGGACACCGGGACTGTCAAATCCACAAGCACTGGCTTTCTTTGCAGCGTGACCATAATAAAAAGTAATTATGTTCCAAGTTATAATAACCTACAGGTACACACGTTAAACTTATTACACCCCTCTTTTTCTATCAGGGGATAAAAAATGAAAGTGCCATAAAAAATAAGTTATACGAGTTTCAAGACATTTAATTTTGTCAAACAATAAATCAAATAAGTACAAATAATAACCTGATGTGGGCCATACACTGCAGCTAAAACTTTAGTATTTCCCTGTTCTATGTAAGCACTTCCGTCGGGCTGTGTAAACACTCCAAGCTTACACTGAATGCGCCGGAGTTCGTTTGGTCTTCTTCCATCTAATCGTAAGCCTTGACTTGACAATAACTCTGGTCCAGGCATGATTTAATGGGAACGCAGGGTTATATTGTTATATCAAAACCTTAATCTTTTAGGCGTGTTAATAAATGCTAAGTAAATAACGAGAAAAAAATAAACAATGGTAGAACACCGATGCGATATAAAGAAAACGTGCATTTGACATTGATTGATTAAATTGACGTTTGACTTTTATTGAAATGTGGCCATGTTGTGTCGTGAGAACTCCCATCATTATAAATATTTTGGAAAAATATCCAATGCTAAAGCATGCTACAATTACAATGCAATGCAATGCTGACATTTTTTAAAAAAAAAACGGTGCTAGACTAATTTTTAAGGATTTTTTGTAATTAACATCTTGCGTAAGAGATACTTAGAAAGCTGGTAACATGACGAATTTGATTGTAAACAAAAACACGATTCACTGTTTTTACGACACCTTTACTCTACTCTTTGCCTTTACTCGAAAGTAATCTCACTAAATACGCGAGAAAATAATATGAAAAAATATATTTAGAAAATATGTTTGTTCCTGGTAGCCCGTGCTTGTAACTTTTTTTAAATGTTTTGTTTAAGGTACAAATAAAATCGCCTCGTTACATTTTGACAGAGGGTAAAATAAATACATTTTATCCTTATCTTGAACGCAGACTTAAATTCCGAATAATGTGTGTGTTGTCTTTTAGCGCTGTGCTCGTTTATTATTGGATATTTTCCAACGTGACTGTTCATCTAACCAATTAAATACTTGTTCTTCTCCACGAGTTGATGAAGTACAGCGTACTGCAACAAAAACACATTAATTAATTGTAGTCGTACGCATTGAAAATGGCTGAATTGTTTTTTACTGAATTACAATAAGTTATTCTAGATGCTAATCGATATTGTGAAATTTATCAAATCCGTAAGTAACGATCCCAGTATACTAATTTGATTATTAAGGTTTTAAATAGTAATGAACATAAACAAAGTAAGTGACCCTCCCGGTGTGTACTTGCCCATCCTAAATATCGTATGATCTTAGTAAATATTTGATTTGTTATCTGGTTTTATTTTTATTGTATTGAACAAACAAATCACAAGGTATTCGAGGCTGAAATTGTTTTCAGGGTCTTGGTTTTAACTGCATAGGTAGGTAATTAAAATATATTGATTTTTATTGATTGGGTATGAGTATGTATAAAATGTATTTGATTTGGTTACAGCTAATCGCGTAGAGATGGAAGTGGACGATTCGGCCGTGGACCTCAGCGTCAGGTACAGTCTATCTCCTTATTTGCTCTTAATAACCTTATAAACATGTTTATTGTGTGTAACTTATATAATTTTAATTTCAGGTCTTTGCCCCCCGAGTTGAGCGAACTCAGGGCTCTCACGGCCAGCGGTCTGACCATAACACCGGCACAGCCACCGCCACATGTGAGTTACAAAAGTAAAATTACGTTAAATCTTTATTAATATTTTTTCAATAATATTTTTTTACTAATAATTACAATGTTTGTTTTCTTTACTGCTTCCTGGATAGATTATTGATAGAGTGAGTATTGATTATTTATACCTATTATAATAAGGGAATATCTAGATGTGCAGTTGTGTTCAAAAACAAAAGGTTATTTTATGCCATATGGTATATCTAGTAAACTTGTCTTACTCATGTCAAGAGGCTCTAGCCCAGGGGCGTAGCTACCGCCGTAACTGCCGTATCAATTATACGGGGCCCCCAAGCCACGGGGGCCCCTGACGTGTGTAAGAAAATTACGTAAGAACTTCGATGGGAAATGAACGCCTATCAGACCTGTCATTATTGTCCATAGAGGCAGAATCTTTAGAATCACTAAAGTCATCATCAGCTATAAATGATTAAATCAGTTTGCCGAAAAAAAGGCAAGGAGAGTGTATATTTAATTTGAATTGTTTGTAAATTTTTTGGAATAAGTGACAGAAATAATTATGATGAATAAATATTGCTTTTAATTTTATGCAAACATTTTTTTTTCTTTTGTGATAAACAGTGGCGTAACTATACCATCCGGGGCCTGTGTCAAATTCTTTTGATGGGGATCAAGTAAAATAAAACACTCAAGTACGATGTTAAAAAAATTATTGCTGAGCTAGCGACCTCTTAAGCCGGGGGCCCTCTTGGGCTGGGGGCCCGTGGCATTTTGCCAGCCCTGCCACCCTATAAATACGCCACTGGTGATAAATCTTTACCCTTCATGAGGGCCCCCAAACAAATTTTTATACGGGGCTCCGCCAAGGCACGCTACGCCACTGCACTAGCCTGAGGACTTTGTAATGATATTCATGGCCATGATCATACTTCTTCAGTTTGGCTGAACTAAAGTAATAGTAACATTTGTCCCAAGACTTACAAATTCTTAAAATGTTTTTTTTTTAAACTGGGTACATGTTCAGAGCCATCTTCATTCAGGGTCTGTTGCACAAACACGGGCACAGAGTCTTAGGGGGGGTTTACCTGTAAAGAGCATACAGCGCTCTCAAAGACCTGTGAGGGGGCCAGGATATTGGCAAATGGGTATTATATGGGCAAAGACCGCCTTGGAACATGTACGTATCAATGTGGTAGGCTAGCAAATTCATTTAATAGGGCAGACTTTATTCAGGAAACAGATGCAGATGACGTCTTCCACTGTTTATGGAGCAAATGAAGTAGCAAATAGTCACTATTTGCAGATTGATTAAAGGGTGCTCGGAGTTTGGTTAGTGCGCATTGATACACACGTAATCTTAAGGCATGGGAAGAGATATGCAATCTGACTTGTCCTAGGTAATACGGCAACTAGGGAGCATCAGGGCAGAGTTTCTTTTGTAGTCCGGGGTTTTCACCCTTCTCGTCCTGGTTACCATCTCTAAAATTTGGCAATCCGATCCTAGATTGATCCAACTATAGAACCTCTGGTGGTGACTGAACATCAGCCAGTTTACCCTTTATTGGTATAAAAACGTTTCCATAATTTATCTGGGCAAACGCTTTTTCCAAAACTGTAAATTTTGGGCAAATTGTGGTTACAGAATTATCAAGAAGTTTTAAGACTTGTTGGTAATTCTGTAGCTCTGCCTACCCCACTCTGGGAATGAAGGCGTGAGTTTATGTATGTATGTATGTATGTGTAAATATTCAAGATTTTTATAAAATTGACCTAATGGGTTCTACAAGATGGTCCTCACATAAATTCTGAAATATTTACAGTTTCGGAAAAAAAAAGCGTTTGCCCGTACAATACGTTTGAGAAATGAATTGTTTTTGAGCCAAATGAAAGGGTACCCAAATTTGTACAAAGAACAAAAATATTCAGCAAATTATTAAAATTCCACTGTCAGTGCTTGTAATGTATTTTATCTTATACATATTCATATTTTTGTATAATGCTAGGTTAAATATTATCATTGCCATAAGCCATAGGGAACGATTGAGTGTTTAGTTTCTCGCGGCGCTTCTTTTCAGCAGTGGTCTCCTCTTGGCAAGCACTGGTAGATTTTATAAACTGGGCGGCTTGTTTAGTATGTTTGGTATGGTATATAGTATTAGTTGTGTTGTCCCGTGCCGCCAGGGCGCCAGCGGCCGGCGCGTGCTGCGGCCGCGCGCGGAGCAGCGCAGCTACGCCGAGAGCCCCGACATCGTGCTGCTGCCCGCCGCGCCGCCGCACCGCAAGCCCGCCGCGCCCTTCTCCGGTAACTGACACTGCGCCATTAAAAAGATAAAAAAAGATAAAAGATGTTTATTCAGTAAGTAGGCCGCACGGGCACTTTTACACGTCAAAAAAATCTACCAGTATATCATTCACACTACATTCGATTCTAATTCAATTCTGGCATTGAATAAAGGCTATTTGAATTTGTGTCAGCATTACCATAGTGTAAATAGGAACGTGGTTCGTCTGAGATTCTGTTACCTATTGCCGCTCAGGCGTTAAGGTTGCGTCAATGCGCGTAGCTCGATACTTAATACGCACGAATCCACACGCGGTGACGGCGCGGCTCGTGCTAAACCGGCTTGGAGCGTCCTGTTGTGTTTGCTCGTGGTGGCTCGCGGCGCGTACGGTCGTCGAAGCACGCACACATGCAAGCCGCGCGATATACCTTTGTTGGAAGATAACTACTGTTTATAGTTTGGCATTCCCACCAAAGTTGTGGAGGTACGCTATGTAATTCCGTAGAATCATAATACCGAATTCGGGATTTTCATAATTTCGTATGCAATGTTTTGATTGAAGACTTAATTTTTGATACCATAAATCAAATCTTACCTAACTAACGTATAGCAATTACATAATACATTAATTCTAAAATCTCCAAAAACTTTCGGAAAAATCGGCTTTTTGTATTCGGCTTTCGGAGATTCGTCAAGAAGTGGTCTCGGACTACCCCTATGGGAAACAGGCGTGATTTAATGTATGCATGTATGAATATTCGGAAAAAATATTATTTTATTTATTAGAGTCATTCGAAATGAATAACATGCCACCACTATCAGCTAGTCTGTAGGATTGGCAAAGCTTCGCAGTTTTGGGATTTCAATATTGTGATTGCATTTGCAACCTCAGTCCACAGTATCATGACGTGTGCTTGTTCAAATGTGCAAATCTACAAAACCGGTTTTCTTATTATTTTTATTTGTTTCCAGATATGAGTAGCAAGATGAACTCTAGCGCGGTGAACGTGTCAATAACTGCGGCGGCGCCGGAGTCGCCGCGGGACGCGCGCGAGAGCGAGTCGGAAGATGACGAGAACGAGCCGCCCATACCCAGCGCTGACAGGGTCAGTATACCGGAACGATACAGCGTTTATCGAGTCGATATTGCACACTACTGGGTCGATATCGCGCACTTAACGGTTGATACAACACTATCGTTTTAATACAGCACACTGCCATGACGTTACAGACCACACCGGATCGAAATTGCGCACTATTTGATCGAAACTGCATATTTTCGGGTCAATTTGTTAGTGCGCATTATTGGGACTATACAGTATACACAGCACTCTCCCGAAACGATACAGCACAGCACAGCGCATACAACAAGTTTTGTTGAGACAGTGCGCTACCGGGGTAGTGAAACACATAATATAAAATATACATACTATCAGGTTGACACAACACAATGACACTAACTGCCGCACTCAGAGACGTCAATTAAATGTAATGCTTGTTAAGGGACGTGTTGTCTTATTCTATTCATATAGCAAAGAAAGTGACAACAGCAACTTTAATCAAGCATTAAATTTAATTGACGTCTCTGAGTACGGCAGTTAGGGATGGATTGAAACAATATTTCTCAGGTCAGATTATTAACAACTAGCTTAAGCGATTGTGTCCGCGTAGTAATCGAATCGGTCTTTTTTCGCGGTTCCTTTGTTCGTCTCCAGGCTATCCGTGGACGTGGACTTAATTAAACAACCAAACACATGGGATTAGTAAGGATAACTTTAACCTGTGCTTTAATGGGCCATGTGGGTGCCGGCTTAGAATAGTGCCACTCAGTGTCTTTCCGTGGAAGTTGGAAGAAGCGACAAAGGGAATAAAGGCTTGTAGTATTGTTGGGCGATGGGCTTGCAACATATCATTAATATGCATTGGTAAAATCATCTTTCTAAAGTGTGGTTACAGATTGAACAACAAACTTTTATAGTTGTTGGTAATTCCGTAGCTCTGCCTACCCCAACCTGGGAATGAAGGCGAGAGTGCATATTAGGGAATGCAAATAACCGGTTATAACTGGTTTTGACCGGTTATTTTCATACATAACCGGTTAAATTGAATTCCCTAGTGCATATGTCCGCATGTCCAGGAGCTGTCGTCGGCGGAGATCTGGGAGCGCGAGCGCCTGGTGCGCGCGCTGCGCGAGAAGCTGCGCGCCGAGGAGACGCGCCTCGTGCTGCTGCGCAAGATCCGCCAGTCGCAGCACACGCCCAACAAGGTGACCATCCGTTTAACACAATATTTCTGGGAACCTACTAAAAATGGGTATAAGTCGACTTAACTCGTACAAACGGAATATATTAGACTTTTTCACTTAATCTTCAGGAGAACCTTTATCACTAGAATCCCAGAATTTGGGACCTAATGCAGTGTGAGGGGGATTCCATCTAAGTTCTCAGTCTACGCATTAACAGTCTTGAGATTGTCATTGTAGGGGCCGTATTAATAAACTCATCTCAACTATAATGCCCATCTCAAAATGAGTCAAAAATGAATGTTTTCTATGGATTGATGTATACATTGACGTATCTTGTGACGCGCATATCAGCCCGAGACGAGTTTATTAATACAGCTCTAAGATTTCAATGTTAAGATCTATAATATATGAACTGAGCTTTAGTCTTCATGCTCGTTTGTTTTTATATATCATATAAAATAATGAAAAAGTGGTTGGGTAAACATCTTAGCCTATTTGTGCAGAATGTGGTTACAGAATTATTAACAAGTTTTTAAAGTTGTAGGTAATTCTGTAGTTCGGCCTACCCTACTTTGGGATTACAGGCGTGAAAGTATGTATGTATGTATGGTTGGGTTATTTTATTACACGCAGCAGCAGAGTTCACATTGATCTATATGGGAGTAAAACAGTCAGTTAAATGAATAGTTTAAAGTTGAATTCCATTATAGTGTTGGCAACGCGTTTGAAATGGTCATTGTAGATTGCAATCGTGACATTGAAAAAAACTATTATAATAACTTTCTTTGAGACCACACATTGTCCATATTGTCTCAGTTATAATAAAATCTGAAACACTATGTCAAACAAAGTATGACAGCAAGAAGCAAGGTACAAAACCAGTGATTTTCCCTACTTTTTCGTCCCAAGACCACATCACCCAGTATTTTTTGAGCCAGCACTCAAAACGCAGAACATCCTCAGCATCATCACCATCAGTATTTACGAGCTTCAGAGGCCACTTACCATCAGGGCGTTATTATGACATAGCTATACAGTTTATTTTACGGCGAGCGTAAAAGACAGAGCTATAGCAGTTTTCTCTTTGCGTCAACTACCACGTCCCTACTACGAAGGCAAGAGATGCTGATCAGTTGGTTGTGCAGGAGAGCGCGGGCGCGGCGCTGGCGGCCGGCTGCGTGGTGCCGCCCGGCGGCTGCGTGGTGCCGCCCGGCGTCACCGTGACGCCCGCGCCGCCGCCCGCGCACCAGCAGAACAAGGTACCGAGGCCCAAGCGCGACAATACCACTGGTGCTACCTGTCCAGGCCGGTATAGCTCTTGTAACTGCCCACGTAAAGCATTGCACGTTTCTTTCACTTGCTCTTATACGCTCTTTGGCTACTCAACGTTTTTACCCGAACCTAAATGTTTTAAAGGGTATTACGCTATAATTGAGTATACAAACAAGCGTATTCTTCAGTTATTTTAGGGTTTCGAAAACGAATTTCTGGCGTCTGGTTTTGCCTTTTTTGAGAAGAAAAATTCGTTTTTTTTTAAATTGGTATCTTGTTTATACGTTTAATTAGTTTAAAAAAAAGCAATTCAATTTATTTATGACTACAGAAATCTAAATTTCTTATATTCATTCAGTTGATACTTTACTGAAATTTGGACACCTCAGGCGTGTCATTGGTATTGAACCTTGTGTAGCTCTACAGTCCTTTTTATTTCGCGATCTGGATTATAAAAACCATGACACGTCTGTCTATGATCTTAGGATGTATTAAACTTGATTATATGTCTATAAGACTGTTAAGAGTGAAAACACGATTAGAAACCAAATCCTTGATTGTTTGGTTATTTAACGATGATTTCAATTATTCATTTTGGTAAACCATTTTCTTTAATAAATTGTGTGTTTAAACAGCAATTATTTGAATTTGATGCTGCCATCAAGGCACGCGCTGACTATCTCTATCTTAAGTTCTTCACTCGATAGCATATAATATAAGGTCATTCTTTTCATTCTTGGGTAGAAGTGGTAGAGATTCCATATAGCATACGTGAGAGAGGGTGTGGAGGAATTATTGTTTATTGAACTTTAAAAGAAATAGTTTCCCAGCATATTAAGAAGTTATAAATACTCGACTATTGAAATAAACATCGTTAAAGATCGGGGGATTTCGAAAATTGAACGATAACCATGCACAAAGGTTATATTTGAAAAATAAAACTATCGTGGATTTTGTTTCTAATTGTGTTTTCAAGTTTGACAGTCTCAAGGAAATATGATTAATTAAAATCAATCGTGTTATAAATCGTTGAGAACAGACACGGGCGGTGTGATTATCGAGATCCAGACCTTGGAAGATGAGGTAGTTTATGACCTGTGTCACAGTATATAAATAAACCAGTAAAGAAGCTACGAAAAAATGCTCGAAACGACGCACTCACACAGACGCACGCCTCTACGAGACCGCTAAGAGGATTTGGCGGTGCTGTCAGCCGCGTGTGTCGCGTCGAGACGAATGGGCTCCTTCGCATTTTACGTTCGTTCTTGAGAAAGATGCCACAAAAGTATTGCGTGGTATATACGGTTGTTTGAATTCGGCTTCTTCAAACCCGGAACTTTCATTTTTTAAACTCTCTGCTGGTGTTGAAAGGTAAGAATAAATAAAATATTTTTAAATAAAATGCTTTTTATAATACGATGACGTGTTGCAAAAGTAAAAATATAAAAATCGTTTAATTTCCCAGCGAAAATTCGAGAGAACTCGGGAGATTTTAGTCGAAATAAAACAACTCTATTTTACACTAATTACTTTAATTTACAAACTATTAAATTATTAAACGATATAAAATAATAAACATCTCTGCAATATTTGAACATTGAGTGTTTTTTTTTAAATATTTTTCTCGACCGTGGATAGGTCCTTCTTTGAGTGTCTACCTTTGGTGTTGTCGTCTTAAAAATACTGTTTTAATTTGTTACTTTGGTTCGAAATGTAGAAATTCGGGAAACGGGGTCGCTAAATCGTGATATCGGGAGGGAAGAGCCGAAATCGGTAGATCTCCCGACGAATCGGGAACTTTTGCAACACGTCTGACATTTTGTTTATTAGGTTATGAAATATGTCAAATAAGCATACTTCCTCTCGAATTTAGAAAAAGAAGAAACCGCCGCCATGTTACACTTTGTGTTGTTCTACCTATTCCTTCCAAAATCGAAATCTGGGGATCTGTGTGGTCTCTGATAGTGATTTCGTTGGCAGCATGAGAAAAAGTAGCCGCCATCTTGAACTCTTTAGTTAATCAACCGATTGCTTCCAAAATTGATATCTGGGGATGTGTATGGTCTCCGACAACTAATCTGTTGGCGGAATGAGAAAAAGTAGCCGCAATCTTGATTTTTTTTATTATTCGACAGGCTGCTTCCAAAATCGATATCTGGAGATCTGTGTGGTCCTAACTCTCGAAATCGATACTTGAATTAGCCTGTCGAATAATAAAAAAGTTCAAGATGGCGGCTACTTTTTCTCATTTTGCCAACAAATTCGTTGTCGGAGACCACGCACATCCCCAAATATCGATTTTGTAAGCAATCGGTTGAATAAATAAATAAATAAATATGGCCTCTACTTTTTCTCAATCTGTCAACAGATAAGTTGTCGGAGACCATACACATCCCCATATATCGATTTTGGAAGCAATCGGTTGAATAACTAAAAAGTTCAAGATGGCGGCTACTTTTTCTCAATCTGCAACGGATTTGTTGTCGCAGATCACACATATCGATTTTGCACTAACTAGCTGAGATACAATAAACAAGTTTTTTTTTCAATTTTACAAAATGTCAGTGGACAACCCTTACGCTCAATTGGAGCGTAGGTATTTATCTTGAAAAGTAGGCCTAGTTTCTTTACTGGTTTATTTATATACTGTGCCTGTGTCCTGTATCGTGTTGTCCGTTGCCTGCTGCAGCGCGCGCCCAGCGCGGCGGGCGGCGCGGCGCGGCGCACCTCCAGCCTGCCGGGCGGCGCCACGCTGACGCCGGGGCCCTACCGCTCGCAGGTACCTCGCTGCTGCCGGCAAGCCATCATACATACATCTCTTAACACCATTCTGAACCTCAGTTTCATACGAAATGCAATAATACTACATTATTGCCTAGGCAGTGAAGCAGGCAACTGCGGGCTGAGTATTGGTTTAAACGGACGAGCTTGCGAGTCCGTTTAAAAATACGAGGCCCGCAATTGCCGTTCCTGCCGAGGCATATATAGTGCTTTTCTCAAAAATCGCAACATACAAATCGCATATAAACAGAAACTTCACGTGAAATAACATGACTCTTTACCGCCTTTATGTTTACGACAAAGAGGAACGCAAGATTTTTTAGAAAAAAAAACTCAAGCTATTCCAGACACAGATAAAAAAGTTACATTTCGAATAAAATATGAAAGTATAAGACTTGTGCCCTCATTTTATTATGGCCGTTTTCACTTTTTAAAAGTTACAAACTAGATAACAATGATATTTGTATGCAACATTGCGAGCTTGTGTAGCGAGCACGCAATGTATTTTTTATTTTATTTGGGAACTGTCTGTAAACTATGTATTTCGGGTCTCAGTATGGAGTTAGTAATGTCAACTTTTCCTCATTGTCATATAAAGGCGGTAAAGAGTGATGTTATTTCACGTGAAGTTTCTGTATATATGCGATTTCTGTGTTGCGATTTTTGAGAAAAGTAGTATATATGCCTTGGTAGGAACGGCAATTGCGGGCCTCGTATTTTTAAACCAATACTCGGCCCGCAATTGCCTGCTTCACTGCCTAGGCGATTCCGGTTCGTTACAGCCAAATATCATAATAACGTGTTCCTAGAATATCAAAATGTCAAAACAGATTATTCTCATAATGTCTAAAGATCGAAATGACTTACGCCTATTTCTTAAATTACCGTATATATATATATATATAATTCATTTAGACTATATCTCGTTTTGATAAATTTTCAATTCTACCATTTCCCAAAATGTCTAAAACTTGACTTGATCATGTTTTGATGAATTTTCAATTATACCATTTCCCAAAATGTCTAAAACTCAAATTAACTAGACACAAAAGCGTCAATATGGAAAATATTTAAAATTATGTTGAAGTTTACAGTTAGTTTGTGTAAATTAATTATCAACGCCATCCCAATTTTCATCTTTTTACTATTTTTATTCTGTACAATCGAGAATTCATTAAGTAAGACTGCTTGGAGGTTCGAGTACTGATGTTACTACTGGCCACTTGAAAATGAAGTGCTTTAGATAGTAGTTATAAATTGCTAAACCATTTGTTATAATCTGAACTAATTATTTACATTTATAAATAAGTAGCACTAAAAATACTGTGTGGTTAGGTTAGGTTAGGTTAGGTTAGGTTACATTTTAGGTATTATGAGACAGTGTCATTTTGGTCTTTGGGCCTATCAACAAAAGGCATTTTTGAATTTTGGTAATTTTGAAACTAATGCATTTTCACTTTCAGTCTTTATAATAATTCGGTATTTGAAGTTATTGTTCATTTTAGCAACTATACAATTTGGATATCGGATGTAATGTGTAAATGTTATTTTGACATTTTATTGTATTGAAAATAAGTCAATTTGGGAATTAAGGCATTTTGGAACTAAGACAATTTGAGATTTAGTAAAATATGTAAAAGGGCATTATGATATTTGGCTGTAATGAACCGGAATCGCCTAGGCAATAATGTACAATTAAAATTAAAAAAAAAAAAAACTCGGTACATGCAAATTTTTGTGTGGTGAGCGCGAATATTTATTCCTAACTCTTGGGTGATTTTGATGTATTTAAGTATGTATTTATCTATATAAGTAAGTTTATCGTCGCCTAGTACCCATAGTACAAGCTTATTCTGTAGCTCTGCCTACCCCACTCTGGGAATGAAGGCTTGAAGGTATGTATGTATGTATGTATTGTTAAATAATCTAAAATCTCAGTTTTTTATTTATGATATACTGTTTGCACGCGTGAGGATTAAATAGCCATTGTTTGTCAGGTGTTGATAGTAGATAC
This sequence comes from Acleris emargana, assembly GCA_927399475.2. NCBI lineage: Eukaryota > Metazoa > Arthropoda > Insecta > Lepidoptera > Tortricidae > Acleris > Acleris emargana. The sequence goes on from OV656858.1 coordinate 8,313,251, forward strand.
ATGTACTTTATTATTATTAAGTTTTTTAAATGCTCGTATTCAAGTTAACACATTTATTGCAGAAAACACATATACACGCTTGCTTGATTATTAACCTTGTGCCTTTAACGCGGACGGGCCTTTTGCAATATACGAGCTTTGTAAAAAGCACGAAAGGATATCTTAGGAAGAGAAACAGCAACAGACAAGTTCGCAATTGATAAACAAGTACTAGCAATAGTAATAGAATAGCAGGGTCAATCAACTTTTCTTTGTAGGTCGTTGCCATGGTGACGTCTCCTGGGTCACTCTTTAAAACTAAGATTTCAAAGGATATAAGTCCACTAAAAAACGGTTATAATGGCAATTGCACACCCATTCTTTTATGGCCTTTCTCCAGAGTGTGCTGGAAGTATATATTATAACATTTTTTCAAATAAACTCTATCACTGTTGTCTCCTGGCTTACGGGACAGAATAACAACAACAAAAAGTTGATCCACCCAGCAATAAACGTGAGGAAGCTATGCAACGGCCCATAACCGTGTCCCCCCCGCAGACGGCGTCGAGCGGCGCCAGCATCACGCCGTCCGTCACCATCACGCCCGCGCCGCCGCCCGCGCCTCCCGCCGCCAAGGTACCCCCCCCTCCCCGCAGACGGCGTCGAGCGGCGCCAGCATCACGCCGTCCGTCACCATCACGCCCGCGCCGCCGCCCGCGCCTCCCGCCGCCAAGGTACCCCCCCCTCCCCGCAGACGGCGTCGAGCGGCGCCAGCATCACGCCGTCCGTCACCATCACGCCCGCGCCGCCGCCCGCGCCTCCCGCCGCCAAGGTACCCCCCCCTCCCCGCAGACGGCGTCGAGCGGCGCCAGCATCACGCCGTCCGTCACCATCACGCCCGCGCCGCCGCCCGCGCCTCCCGCCGCCAAGGTACCCCCCCCTCCCCGCAGACGGCGTCGAGCGGCGCCAGCATCACGCCGTCCGTCACCATTACGCCCGCGCCGCCGCCCGCGCCTCCCGCCGCCAAGGTACCCCCCCCCTCCCCGCAGACGGCGTCGAGCGGCGCCAGCATCACGCCGTCCGTCACCATCACGCCCGCGCCGCCGCCCGCGCCTCCCGCCGCCAAGGTACCCCCCCCCCTCCCCGCAGACGGCGTCGAGCGGCGCCAGCATCACGCCGTCCGTCACCATCACGCCCGCGCCGCCGCCCGCGCCTCCCGCCGCCAAGGTACCCCCCCCCCCCCCGCAGACGGCGTCGAGCGGCGCCAGCATCACGCCGTCCGTCACCATCACGCCCGCGCCGCCGCCCGCGCCTCCCGCCGCCAAGGTACCCCCCCCCTCCCCGCAGACGGCGTCGAGCGGCGCCAGCATCACGCCGTCCGTCACCATCACGCCCGCGCCGCCGCCCGCGCCTCCCGCCGCCAAGGTACCCCCCCCCTCCCCGCAGACGGCGTCGAGCGGCGCCAGCATCACGCCGTCCGTCACCATCACGCCCGCGCCGCCGCCCGCGCCTCCCGCCGCCAAGGTACCCCCCCCCCTCCCCGCAGACGGCGTCGAGCGGCGCCAGCATCACGCCGTCCGTCACCATTACGCCCGCGCCGCCGCCCGCGCCTCCCGCCGCCAAGGTACCCCCCCCTCCCCGCAGACGGCGTCGAGCGGCGCCAGCATCACGCCGTCCGTCACCATCACGCCCGCGCCGCCGCCCGCGCCTCCCGCCGCCAAGGTACCCCCCCCCCTCCCCGCAGACGGCGTCGAGCGGCGCCAGCATCACGCCGTCCGTCACCATCACGCCCGCGCCGCCGCCCGCGCCTCCCGCCGCCAAGGTACCCCCCCCCTCCCCGCAGACGGCGTCGAGCGGCGCCAGCATCACGCCGTCCGTCACCATCACGCCCGCGCCGCCGCCCGCGCCTCCCGCCGCCAAGGTACCCCCCCCGCCCCGCAGACGGCGTCGAGCGGCGCCAGCATCACGCCGTCCGTCACCATCACGCCCGCGCCGCCGCCCGCGCCTCCCGCCGCCAAGGTACCCCCCCCTCCCCGCAGACGGCGTCGAGCGGCGCCAGCATCACGCCGTCCGTCACCATCACGCCCGCGCCGCCGCCCGCGCCGCCCGCCGCCAAGGTACCCCCCCCTCCCCGCAGACGGCGTCGAGCGGCGCCAGCATCACGCCGTCCGTCACCATCACGCCCGCGCCGCCGCCCGCGCCTCCCGCCGCCAAGGTACCCCCCCCCTCCCCGCAGACGGCGTCGAGCGGCGCCAGCATCACGCCGTCCGTCACCATCACGCCCGCGCCGCCGCCCGCGCCGCCCGCCGCCAAGGTACCCCCCCCCTCCCCGCAGACGGCGTCGAGCGGCGCCAGCATCACGCCGTCCGTCACCATCACGCCCGCGCCGCCGCCCGCGCCTCCCGCCGCCAAGGTACCCCCCCCTCCCCGCAGACGGCGTCGAGCGGCGCCAGCATCACGCCGTCCGTCACCATCACGCCCGCGCCGCCGCCCGCGCCTCCCGCCGCCAAGGTACCCCCCCCTCCCCGCAGACGGCGTCGAGCGGCGCCAGCATCACGCCGTCCGTCACCATCCCGCCCGCGCCGCCGCCCGCGCCTCCCGCCGCCAAGGTACCCCCCCCCTCCCCGCAGACGGCGTCGAGCGGCGCCAGCATCACGCCGTCCGTCACCATCACGCCCGCGCCGCCGCCCGCGCCTCCCGCCGCCAAGGTACCCCCCCCCTCCCCGCAGACGGCGTCGAGCGGCGCCAGCATCACGCCGTCCGTCACCATCACGCCCGCGCCGCCGCCCGCGCCTCCCGCCGCCAAGGTACCCCCCCCCTCCCCGCAGACGGCGTCGAGCGGCGCCAGCATCACGCCGTCCGTCACCATCACGCCCGCGCCGCCGCCCGCGCCGCCCGCCGCCAAGGTACCCCCCCCCCCCGGCTCCGGGTACAACTACACTGTATTCTTCTTCTAGTTCCTGCGACTACTGCAGCCGGCTGTCAGATCCTGGAATCTGTCTATGTTTTTCAAGACGGTGACGGTAGAGTTCGGATGCGCTCGCCATCCCTGTCTCTCTCTCGGATGTTGCAGAGCCGACGAGACCGACTTTTTCCTGCGTCCGAACTCGCCTATATTTTTAAGAGTTTTTATAATGACGACGTTTAGTGGCGTCTTCCATTCATTCCCCAAGTATAAAACGCCAAACAAATAAATCACTTGTAAGAGCCTAAAGTACGATACCATACATACAACTCCAAAATAAAACGAAGGGAGTAATAAGAAAAGGCCCGACTACATACACTCAATAACTTTGATCCATTGAGCCAATATGAATTTAAGGTAATTACTATAATCCATGAGATTATTGTGAATTTATGATCTAATAACATCCATTATTCCGTAAATTAACTATGGTCACATTGAACCACAGTTAATTTATAAAATAAGTAGTAGTAGTAATATTTATTAACGTATGAGTAAAAATGGCTAACGGTCGTTTTCCTCGCAAGCCCGCTCAGGACAACTCGTCGGTCACGAGTAGCACGAGCGACGCAGTGAGTATGGAATGTGATGTCATCCCACAATTTATTATTTATTATAGTTAATAACAGGTTCTTTGTCCCGTCAGTCACATATCGCTGCCCCAATATTATAAGGTTCTATGTTACATTTTTTCCACAATATGAGTTATGATTAGTACGTAATTCTACGTGTCTTTAGCTGTATTTTGCTCAAACGAGGCTCTTAATATCATCAACTAATAGTCCAAATATCCCGATATTATATGGTTCTATGTTGTGGTTATAAAACTAACAAGGGTAACAAGGTCCTATGTTTGTTAGATTGCTATTATTGTATAAGTGGCTATATATAATATATTGGATTTTATTATTTTATTATTAGGCATCGGAGTTTTTGTCGCACGGTAAGACTAATGGCAAGCTATGGAGTCGTCATTTGCCATAAATCTAAACTCTTATTCATATTCATACTCATTTATTCAGTTTTTTTTTTATAATCAAGCACAACAACGTTAACGAGTTAAGAAACGATTATTTAATGTTATATTTGGAAAATAAATATTACAAAAAAAAAAAAAAAAACGTTTTTATACTGATTTAATTATGAAATTTTATAAACAAACAAAAGATACATTAAAACACGACAGTGGGGAATGTTTTAGTCCAAACTAGTGGCGAATTGTATGTTAAAATAGTTCAAGTTATGAATTTACAATCTAATAGTTTTTTTTATTTATATAACTCGGCCTAGATAAATTATACACAACCGACCGCTATAGAGGCATTTTAAGATAAATTAAATAAATGAGTATGAATATGAATAAGAGTTTGGATTTATGGCAAATGACGACTCCATAGCTTGCTATTAGTCTTACCGTGCGACAAAAACTCCGATGCCTATTTATTTATTAAAAAATATGAAATTACATTATATATAGGAACATTTATGTCCCACAAAACCGTTTGATACGATAACCTTTCATCATCAAAGTGAATAGGGAATATGCATGTTTTTTTTTTACAGCTTCAATTGAAGCTGATTCATGTAACAAACAGATCACAAAAATCATTTTTTGAATAACTATAAAAATAACCAAGATATAAGCCAACAAAGATTTGTTCCTATCTCTTTCTAGAAAAACGGAATTTTACATGGAGTTTATATGGCCGCAGTGCACAATGACGTCACGGTTCACATCGGATCTCTCTGTCTAATTAGAAGTTTGAAATGCTTATAACTTCCGTATTTCTTGACCGATTTTAATTTTAATTTCCGTTTTGGTGATCTCTTTTACGGTATTTTCATATTTTGATGAGAAATGCGATTTTTAAAATCCATGCATATTCCCTATTGCATTGCATGTATAAAATGATAAGTCATACCTATTTATAACACGATAATATACCGTGTAACGTGTGATCGATCTCTTCAACTAGAGAAACGTGGCCTGCGTCGTATATTTTTTCTAGTTAATAATGTCATACTGGCACCTATTCTTTATTTGAAAATAAGAAAAAATTGGTACGTATGTCATTTATTTTCATTTTGCTTCACAATATTAATTCGTCACGGATGCCACGAGCCGATGTGGAGTATACTATGAAGCTGTTTTTAACGAACGAGTCTAACATCGTGGTATATTTTTTCCAACAACGCTATCATCGCCCCGGCGTGGCGTTTTCAAATTTGAAATTCAGGATGGCGGCCATGACGTTTGAATAGGTATAAAAGTCGCCATCTTGAATTTTTTTTTTTACGTCATTTTCGAAATCTGCGTTCCCAAAAACCAAGAAAACAAAACCCATGATGACTTTTTCAAAAAACATCATAGCCGTCATCTTGAATTCCAAATTTTATATCAGTTTCAAAATCTGCGTCCCACAAAACTAAGAAATGACACCCATGATGACTCTTTCAAAAAACATCATGGCCGCCATCTTGAATTCCAAATTCTATATCATTTTCAAAATCTGCGTCCCTAAAAACTAAGAAAATGACACCCATGATGACTTTTTCAAAAAACATCATGGCCGCCATCTTGAATTCCAAATTTTATATCATTTTCAAAATCTGCGTCCCTAAAAACTAAGAAAATGACACCCATGATGACTTTTTCAAAAAACGTCATGGCCGCCATCTATATTTATTAAATAATTAACTGATTACGGCGTATTATTTAATTTTCGGCAACAGTATATTTGTGTTTCTACAATTGACATATTCGTTTATATACCAGATCTTTAACCAGCGAAATATGGGTACACTTATTTTCAAAGCTTATTATCTCCGTTCGACATTCATGTAACATATAACCTTATAATATTGGGGCAGCGATATGACTCATAAAAATAGCTTTTTCCTTAGTCTAATATCGATACATTCATGAGTCTAAATGTGATCGAACGTCACGGCCCACGTAGTACAGCAGAAATAAAATAAGACAGGAATCTTACTAATATACAGGGTTATTGGTAAGTCGACCTATTCCGCTCTAGGGGTTATGGGGAAGATCATTTGCAATCATTTTGGTCCCATAATACCCTACGCAAAAGTTAGTAAATGTTTCTGTATTTATGTCACTTATGTTGGTTAGACTGATAAAAACAAGTAAGTAAATAAATAGATAACTGTTCTCTTAACCAATTAACGCTGTTATCCTGGGCCTCTATTCTTGGCGGTAAATACATCGTATTTGACCTGTTATGGTATTGTTTTTTATTCTGCCGCCGTTATTGTCAAGTAAATAAGAGCTATCCAAACGTCAACAATACGCTAACAGGTCAAAGACGATATGGTGTTTACCGTCTAGAATCTCGCCCCCGGTTGATTAACCTCGTAAGACCCACCATATTGCAAAATGGGAGTTTTTGTAACTGGGACTTTGAATCTACAATCAAGGGAATAAAGTTCAATTGCGATTGTTCGAAAATGCCATTTTCAGTTTATGAACATACGAAAATAAACCTAAGAATAAGGTTATTCTTATTGCATCAAAGTTCAAAGTAAATTGCCTCGAGTATATACACCCTATTGCACACTGGGTCTAACGAGGTTAAGAAGGTTGAAGGGTTGGTTGCTTAAGAAGAGAAGTAGCCCGAAGATGCTTAACGCTATCGTAAACGGTTTTCAAAAATCTGTTAATCATTGTCTTGCACCACACACCTAGCTTAGTTTGGAACCAGCACAATTTGTGTTTGTGGGCAGAACTGCAGTCGAAGGGAATTTTAATGAGGATCCACATAAGAAATAAGATAGTTTACTGGGTAAATTGGCCACATCAAGGCTCTTTCACCCGTCAGTAATACCCACGGAGCGAATCTACTAACAATGGTTCATACAATACCATCATTGCGGGGAAAAACGCCGCGAAATTAATTTAATTAATTTTAGTAGACAATAGAAAGCATAGAATGATTTTATTGAAACAAATCAGATGGTTGCAAACAGATACACAGCGAATCAAAACGTTTTGGTCGAGCTTGTCGTATCAGTGTTCTGCTTCTATATGGGCTCACCAACTATGTCACGTGTTTTTGTTTACATTTAGTTAAGTATCTAAACGAATGAAGTATAGGCTGAGCCTGTAACTTGGAACCTGCCATGTGACGGGAATATTTTTTTATGTAGTTTTAAAGTGTTACATAAATGAATGTACAGTGCGATAGCTCTTAGAAGGTGCTTTGGGTTTGTACTTGTCTTGAATCGCTCTCTTACGCTCTTATAAAAAGCGACTGAGAAAGAAGTACAAACCCTAAGTGCCTTCTAAGTGCTGACAGACTGTAGGTAGTGTGAGTGACTGTTGAATGATAGTAAAGTGATTGACGTTGGTGTGTGATGCAGGCTAGCTCGCGCAGCGGCGAGGAGGCGCAGACACCGGCGCAGCGCCAGGCCGCCGCCAAGCTGGCGCTGCGCAAGCAGCTCGAGAAAACGCTGCTGCAGGTCAGTCACACACACACACACACACACACACACTATGTTATTATCTAACTTACCCTTTGGCACTTGTTCCACTGCCGGAGAGAAAGCGATTAGCTAGCTTCTCTCACAAAAGAACAAAAGATGTACACGTACATCCGTGTCAATCAAAGAGACGCATATATTAATAGTTGATCGCTGGCTCTACTCGTTTCTCGCTATTCGTCGATGGTGACGGGAAACGTCAAAAAAATCAGCTCAAGTGCACAAATAAGTACATCTGGCAGGGTACAAAAAGTAGCTGCACACTTTTGTATCTTGTCGCTTTAACGCCTTAGACAGAATACTGCCACAATCAAAAAAATAATAATTACGAGTTAGAGCAGCGTCAAATCAGTGTTACCTGCTCAAATTAATGTCTAATCAAACAGAGCGCTATGATATTGTCCCGCGGTATTTATCACGTCAGCGAAATTTTGCGCATAGTGATGTTACTTGAAGGGTTAATTACCCAAATTGTTTACATTTTTAAATGTTCTCAACAATACAAAAACCTTAACAAAATGCATAATTATAGCATTGAGTTTAGGTTTTTGTATGTTTGAATTTAAACTTATAGTTGCGCCGTTATATTAGCCTTTCGACGCTTTATGTCAGATTCGCAAATTGCCAGATGGGCACATTGTCAGATTCTCAAATTGCCAGATTCGCAAAATGCCAGATTCTCAAAATGCCAGATTCTCAAAATGCCAGATTCTCAAAATGTCAGATTCTCAAAATGCCAGATTCTCAAAATGCCAGATTCTCAAAATGCCAGATACCAAACCTACCTGCTTTCCTGAGAAAAAGTTTCTTGACAGACAGATAGTCAGACGGACGTACATAGATTCCGGTTCGGTACAATCAAATATCGTAATGCCCTTTTGACTAAATCTCATTTTGTCTCAGTTCCAAAATGCCTAAATTTCCAAATTGACTTATTTTCAATACAATAGAATGTCATAATAACATTTACACACAAAATGTATAGTTGGTAAAATGAACAATAACTTCAAATACCGAATTATTATTAAGACTGAAGGTGAAAATGCATTACTTTCATAATTACCAAAATTAAAAAATGCCATTTTGTTGACAGGTCCAAAGATCAAAATGACACCGTCTCATAATACTTACCTAAAATTTTAACCACGCCGTATTTTTAGTGTAACGAATTTATATAAATGTAAACTTTATCAGAGTTGGTTTTATTAAATGAAATTATTTTAATGTCAAAAAAAAAAGGAATTTAATCTTGGATATTCAAACAAGTAATTGTATTATTATTATTATCTATACATATAATTAAACGCAACTGTACCTACCGTACCTGTACCTGTATCTACCTGATTAGCTGCATATCATAGGCATAGTTAACCTACTTTTATTGTTAGTGCTACTTGAAATCTATACTGGCCACTTTGTAAAAACGGTTTGTCTATTATTCATTGTGACTACTTAATGTCATATCATGTTCATTTGAAAATATCATTGCACTGAAAATAAAATGGACGAGGAGTTTAGTTTTTTAGAAAACCAAAAAGGTAAACCCACGTTATTATATAACGGGTTTCGGTTTAACCTAAACACCGAGAACAAAGACGGCACCACCAATTGGCGGTGTACTAATCGCAAATGGTGCAACGCATCAGTAACAATAAACCAATTGAAGACATGTATCGTAAAAAAAAGCGTACATACCTGCCAGCCAGATTTCGTCAAGAATAAAATATATTCTACAGTGAATAATTGTAAATTAGAAGTTACCCAAAATTTCGACTCAGTCCAAAATATATACGAATCCAAATTTGAAACATTAAAAGAGGAAACTATCATCGATCTGAACCCTATACCTACTTTTAAACAGGTAAAAGACACACTATACAGGCACAGAAAAAAAAAATTGGGTACAAATTCTCTTAAAACTTTAGCACTGAAAGATGTAAAAGTGCCGGAGAAATTATTAAATAATATGAACATCATAGAAGACGGTGATGATGAGAAAATCATTATTTTGTACTCTGAAGTGAGTAAGAGAGTCATTAAAGCTTACAGGGGAACCGGGTCATACTTCGGAGACGGTACTTTTAAAGTATGCCCTCCACCGTTTTATCAAGTCTACTGTCTGCATTTAGACCTAGAATCTGATATAGACACAACAAATGTTATTCCCGTAATATTTGGTCTTTTGCCAAATAAAAGCCAGGAAACCTATACAAGATTCTTTCAGTTGATTGAAAATAAGTTAAAAATGTCAATTTTGACATTCCAATGCGATTACGAGCTCGCGGTAATGAACGCTGTTAGTATCGTATTCCCAAATGCAAAATTATGTGGATGTCAATACCACTTCAGTAAAGCTGTTTGGAAGAACTCTTCAAAATTTCAGTGCGATACTACAAAAGAAGGAAGAAATTTAACAAGAAAAATAACAAATTTACCTCTGTTACCGCCAAATCGCATTGAAGAATGATGGACACAAATTTTGCAATTATATTCGTTGACTGAAGATATGCAAAAGTTTGTAAGCTACTTTCATAAACAGTGGTTACAACAATTTGATCCCAAGACGTTAAGTGTTGTACACGCAGAACACCGGCATCGCACTAATAACCCATTAGAAGGGTTCCATCGCCGACTAAACAAAAAAATACCCAAAAAACCCAACCTATACAATTTTTTGTATAAAATCAAAAAAGAAGCAAAGTTTTTCGATTACAGAGCGAAACAAATATTATTACGTCCGAACAATAAAAGCAGAAGAACAAAAGACAGTATTTTTGACAGGAAGTATGAACATCTATTGGGAAAATTGGAGAGCAATGAATTAACTAATCTGGACTTTCTGAAGAGAATTATACGTTTAAAATTATCTATTTTTCACTAGACTTGAAGCACAAATGTGTATTGATGAGACTGGATATAATGTAAGACTAAGTATTATTTGTGTTGTTACTTGTTGTTTTTAAGACCGTGATTTATTTTTAACCTGAGTGGGAGAGGCCGTAATTGGTTTTTTTTTTTCCAAGAAAATAAAGTTTTGTAAATATTCCGAGTACTTACTAACTATAAGACTAAAGATACCATTAAGTGTGTGTGTGGTGGCCGGGTTAGAATACTACCACTCCATGTCTTCCCGTGGATGTCGTAAGAGACGACTAAGGGAATAAAGGCTTGCAGTACTGTTAGGCGATGGGCTTGCCACCTGTCACTAATACACTGGGAAACATCTTAGCCTAATTGTGCAAATTGTGGTTACAGAGTTATCAACAAGTTTTTAGAGTTGTTGGTAATTCTGTAGCTCTGCCTACCCCACTCTGGGAATGAAGGCGTGATGGTATGTATGTATGTGTAAGTGTACCACTTGTGTTGTAAGAGCTAGTAAGTAGTAAGTAACTTAGTTAATACGTATAATACTAGGTATGTTATTACGTTTAATATTAAATAAATGTTTCAATGTGGTCGTGTTTGTCATAATTTATTTACAATAAGCAAAAAAATGGACTATCAAAAAAACAGTGGCAAGTTTGTAATGATTCTCGTCATATTTCTACCTTCTTTAGTCATATGTATGGATTCCGGTTCGCTACAACCAAAAATCATAATACCATATTCCTAGAATGTCGCAATGCCAAAACAGATTATTCTCATATCTAAGGCTCGAAATGACTTACGCCTACTTCTTAAATTACCGTATTTTTAATATGACAATAATTCATATAGACTCTATCGCGTTTTAATTTTCAATTCTACTATTTTCCAAAATATCTTAAACTTGACTATCGTGTTTTGATAAATTTTCAATTATACCATTTCCCAAAATGTCTAAAACTCAGTATTTATGGAAAATATTTTAAATTTTGTTTTATGGTCTAGTAATTTCGGAGCAAATTGGGTGGAACAGAGAGTCGAACAGTCATACGAACGCACGAGTGATCCTATAAGGGTTCCTTTTTTTCCTTTTGAGGTAAGTACGGAACTCTATAATTCTTGACTCGCTCATGAGGACAGTTTTTGTTGGATCGCTTACAAAAGCATAGTAGTCATAAATAATTGCTAAACCAACTCTGATAAAGTTTACATTTATATAAATTCGTTACACTAAAAATACGGCGTGGTTAAAATTTTAGGTAAGTATTATGAGACGGTGTCATTTTGATCTTTGGACCTGTCAACAAAATGGCATTTTTTAATTTTGGTAATTATGAAAGTAATGCATTTTCACCTTCAGTCTTAATAATAATTCGGTATTTGAAGTTATTGTTCATTTTACCAACTATACATTTTGTGTGTAAATGTTATTATGACATTCTATTGTATTGAAAATAAGTCAATTTGGAAATTTAGGCATTTTGGAACTGAGACAAAATGAGATTTAGTCAAAAGGGCATTACGATATTTGATTGTACCGAACCGGAATCTATGTACGTCCGTCTGACTATCTGTCTGTCAAGAAACTTTTTCTCAAGAAAGCAGGTAGGTTTGGTATCTGGCATTTTGAGAATCTGGCATTTTGAGAATCTGGCATTTTGAGAATCTGACATTTTGAGAATCTGGCATTTTGAGAATCTGGCATTTTGAGAATCTGGCATTTTGCGAATCTGGCATTTTGAGAATCTGACAATGTGCCCATCTGGCAATTTGCGAATCTGACATAAAGCGTCGAAAGGTATATTAGGCCTGATGTGACAGCTGTCAAATCATACCTTTTATAACGGCCTCGAGTTTAGTGCGTTATTGAATGACCTTGTTGTTGTTGTTGTTGTAATATGTGTGTGTGTAGATCCCGCCGCCCAAGCCGCCGCCGCCGGAGATGAACTTCATCCCGTCCCCCTCCAACACGGACTTCGTGTACCTGGTCGGGCTGGAGCACGTCGTCGACTACCTCACCAACGAGGACCGGTCAGTGCCTTATATTTATTCTAACAAATTATAATGTGATTGTGTTGTGTCGGTAGGAGACGTCCTGGACGGACGTATCGCAATGTACTGAATAAGGGCCAAATAAAAAGCACCCGAAACCGACGTACGTGCATGAAGAGATTGATGAATGTAGAGGAAGCAAAAGTGGTATGTTTAGATCGGTGCACCTGGCGTTCCAGTCTCCTGTCTACCCCATTGGGAGACAAGCGTGAAGTTATGTATGTATGTATGTATGTATGTGTGTATTGTGAAAAAAATAACATTAATTTTCACTTCATTCTTGATTATTAAAGTGTAATACTAATATAATCAAGACAGGGGCCTATGTCTAACAGTAGAAGTGGGCTGATGATAATGACGGAAGAATACCAAAAATACGCGATGGCTATAATTACTAAGTATAAATAACCGGGTCATACACACTCACAAAAACAAAAGTTGTCTCTCCTGTGGTCAATAGTTAAAGGCTTGTGTGCATTTAAGTTATGTTTTTATTTGCTAGGACTAAAGTAGACCTGGCGGCGTTTATGAGGATGCGGGTTCAGCCAGAAAATTAGGCCTTCAAAACGTTAACTTTGGGTACGTCCGCGGGAAAGACGGTGACCTAAATCTGTGTATGACTAGGGTTGTAAAAAACTTTTTTCAAAAGTATAAAAACTCAAAATTTGCAAGGCAGTTAATACTTTTATACGGTTGTTTTACTTGTTTTAGACTTTATGTTAACCATTAAACCAATTTAATTTAACAACTTTGATTAATAACAACATAAATGAAATCTGTAGTGGGAGTTATCGCAATTTACTGTTGGCAACAGTCAACACCAACGCCCCTCGTCGCCTCATTGGGGAATTCAGGGATTCCCCAAAAATTAGTTAGTGCTGCTGATAGTGCTGATAGTTCTAGTGAATAGGTTTAAAGTTCTTTTTGCATTTACTAAAAATAGTTTAGTTAAATAAATCACGAAAAACCGTTATTGCGGCATATTTTTGTTCATCTGAAAAAAAACCTAATTCAGAAAAAAAACCATGGTGCCAGGTTTTTTTTCATAAATTTGAAAAAAAACATTTGGTTTTTTTTTCTATTTGCAACCCTATGTATGACACAGCTCGTTTTGGTAACTAGTAAACTAAATGTTTATTTCTGTAATTCTTGCTTAATTTGAGTAATCGTCGAAGTTTGCAACACGTTCCGGGCTAGAGTCGCAATGCGAAGCCCTCAGTTCGCATTAATTAGGGTTTCTATTTAACGGGTTGAAACTATATTGCTATTGGCGTGTCATCGTATTGTCAACGTTACGATAGCTCTTATTTACTTGGCAGTAATGGCGGCCGGGTTTAAAAACAATACGATAATACGCCAAAAGCAACGGGCCTTTTTCAAAAAAGTTTACATATTTGGTAAAAGTAACAACCAGTTTCCATTTCGTCTCGATGATTAATTATTCTGCTGTAAGTCAGTAGTGGTATCTCAGACAAAACTCTTATGCTAATGCAACCATTTTAGCCCACTGAACGAAGCAAAAACGGGAAAGAACTCGTGTATAAGCGAATTTTGGGATAGTGTTAGGGAATTTATTTATTTATTTATTCAATCAATTGTAATTTACAGAGTGATCCATTACATTACAAACTTAACCTAAAACTTAACATAACATGTTTCTAAAATATTCTTGTGTCTATACCATTCATTCACTCTCAATCACTCTTGCATTCATCAACCACTTTTGAAATGCGTGAGGCGAACACATCGCAGTGTGGCGCCGCGCCGAGCGTGGCGTTGAGTATGAGGAGTGCCCGCTGCAGCGGAGAGTTGCGATAGGCGGCGGAATGGTGTTTTAAACGACATACTAAAAGTACTGATGGATGGGGGTCGAGCTATCGGGCGGAGGGGGGTTTAAAGGGTTATTTTTGTAGTTTTTCGTAATTAACTCGTAAACTGTGGGCTATAGCTAAAAATGTTATGAAACACAAGTAATCAACATAAAATTCTCTACAAAAAAGATTCTTAATTTTTTTTCTCTGTGTACAATATTTGAAGAGATGTGGAGAGAAGAAGATGGACAATAAAGAAATAAACACATTTATTTAAGTATGGCACATATATTCCTAAAAATTAAATTTCTATCTATCGTCTAAATCTAAAATATTGTCATCGTCATCATCATCGACGGTGTCTTCGACGGGAGCTCCGTTAGTGCATGAGCCGGAGCATACACCGCAGACACTGGAGCAGGTAATTCCTGCATTCCGGCGGCCCACAACCCAGTCTTGCACCGGAAAAATATGGTTTTGAGAATCGAGTCAAGTGCCACTGGGTCGTTGGTTGTCACTGGCTTTAGGATGCCATCGTCTCCTCTGGCCCATCCCCATTGGGTTGGTGGATGTGGAACAGTATGCGATAACTTGTGTGATTAAAGATACCTGTAGGTATACTCTGAACGAGTGCTGCTTCAAAGCTCCTCTAGTAGGAGGAAGAGTGGCCAGATCTGATTTCGGCTTCATCGATGCTCTTAAAAAAGCTGACTAGCGGTATTTGTTGAGGTTTTGTTCCTGGGTAGGTGCTTGGTAAATCGACAGAAACATCATCTCGCCGGCCTGTTCAATACTCTCTGGTGATGAGGGCTCACTGAAAATGTCTGATATCTTTTGGATCAGGTCTGATTTAGCAGTGAACAATTTAGCGATTGCCACTGCTTTTTCCATGGATCGCGGAAGGTGGTGTCGCATCTGGAGAAGCTGTGGGGAAGGAGAATTGTCTTTGCTAATGGAAGCTGTTGAAGTTGTCGCACTGAAAACAATTTGTCCTCTACCTTCCCACGCCCTGGTTTCAAAAAGAACACGTTGATATGTGGTGGGGCCGATCCTATGAGGAGGACTATCAAGTCAACATCCTCCCCAATAACAACAGTTGGATGTAAGGCAGCCTTATCCAACCCGCACCTGACAATAGTGCCATCAGCATCTCCTGTTGCAATAGTTGTTTCAATCCCTGCTCCTATCATCTTCTCGGTAAGGAACTGAATCAGCCTTGTCTTATTTCTTTCATTGGCGAGGAAATGGTCCTGTTGAACGGTGATGATCGTATTTTCAATATTTAACGGTTTCTTTGATTGCCAAACACTCAAGATATATGGCCTTTTTCTTTTTTTGAGCATCATTTAATTTCGTTGAAAAGTAAGCACAAGGTTTATTTTGTGGTTGTTTCAAGATCGCGCCTATCCCTTGAATACTTGCATCTGTATAAATGTGTATTGGTAGGTTTGGACCAAATATTGCCAAAATAGGTTTATGACACAATAGTTTTTTTATTGTCTCAAATGTTTCCTGGCATTTATCTGACCAATCAAAACTTTGTCCTTTCCTTAAAATAAGTTATGTAAAGGATCTAATATTATCGAACTATTAGGAATATATTTTCCATATAAATTTATTTTGCCTAAGAACTGGCGGACATTTTTCTGTGTTTTTGTTACTGGGCCTTTATAGCAATCAAGTTGTCTTTTAATGCAGTAATTGTGTTATTTTTTATGATGTGGCCCAAATACTTTACAGAGTCCTGAGCAAAGCTACATTTCGAGAACTTTAGTCTAAATCCCTCCTTTGAGATCGCTTCTAATAATAATGATAAATGCTTAATATGGTCTGCGAAAGTTTCTGAAAATAATAAAATATCGTCAATATATTTCACGGTAAAATCTATCAGTCCATTTTTTCTAATAATACTGCTTAATATCCTCTGGAAAATCGCAGGTGAGGTTTTTAAACCAAATGGTAAACATGTCCACTGAAAGTGGCCCTCTTGTGTAACAAAAGCTACCTTTTTCCTGTCTTCAATTTTTAGTGGGATTGACCAGAACGCCGAGTTTATGTCCAGTGTAGAAAAGAACTTACAATTTCTTGTCTTATCACATCATTGATAAAAACAGACTTTATTTACATGTAGATTACTTGTGTTTCAGAACATTTTTCCCCTCCACCCGATAGCTCCATCCCCACCCATGAGTACTTTTAGTACGTCGTTTAAAACACCATTCCCTACCACTATGCCAAAATTCGCTTATACACGAGTTTTTTCCCCTGATAGGCAGCTCGTGGTTTTCGTTGGGTGGGCTATTTTACAAACGAGTTAGAGGCCTATTTGTGGCAGTATATTTTATGACCAATTTAAAATTCGAAAAATTCAATATTATTATTCAGTAAATTGGCCAGAGAGGACTTCTTTTACACGTCGGTAATATGGAGTGAATCTACTAGCGCATTGGACGCGACCATCACTGCGGTGAGGAAGCGCTGCGCCGCAAAAAACTCCAGCAAATAGTGGTGACGTAATGGAAAAGTTACCGTTGTTTATTTGAGTGTGTAAAATGCCCTGTTTTGGTTGGGCCTGTAGAAAAGAGGGCCTGAATGTCGTTTGAAGCAATAGTTTGGTCCCCAAGTAGTATGCCGCGGTCCTCCGTGCCGGCGCTGTGCGCGCAGTGCGGCTGCGACTTCACGCCCGTGTGGCGCTGGGAGCGTGCGCCCGCGCGCCGCCTCGACGCCACCTTCACCGCGCCGCCCGCGCCGCCCCAGGCGCGCCGCCTGTGCGAGCTCTGCGTCAGCGGGAACGTCAAGCGCGCGCTCAAGGTGACCCGCCACCCCCGTCATACAAGTAGTATGCCGCGGTCCTCCGTGCCGGCGCTGTGCGCCCGCGCGCCGCCTGTGCGAGCTCTGCGTCAGCGGGAACGTCAAGCGCGCGCTCAAGGTGACCCGCCACCCCCGTCATACAAGTAGTATGCCGCGGTCCTCCGTGCCGGCGCTGTGCGCCCGCGCGCCGCCTGTGCGAGCTCTGCGTCAGCGGGAACGTCAAGCGCGCGCTCAAGGTGACCCGCCACCCCCGTCATACAAGTAGTATGCCGCGGTCCTCCGTGCCGGCGCTGTGCGCCCGCGCGCCGCCTGTGCGAGCTCTGCGTCAGCGGGAACGTCAAGCGCGCGCTCAAGGTGACCCGCCACCCCCGTCATACAAGTAGTATGCCGCGGTCCTCCGTGCCGGCGCTGTGCGCCCGCGCGCCGCCTGTGCGAGCTCTGCGTCAGCGGGAACGTCAAGCGCGCGCTCAAGGTGACCCGCCACCCCCGTCATACAAGTAGTATGCCGCGGTCCTCCGTGCCGGCGCTGTGCGCCCGCGCGCCGCCTGTGCGAGCTCTGCGTCAGCGGGAACGTCAAGCGCGCGCTCAAGGTGACCCGCCACCCCCGTCATACAAGTAGTATGCCGCGGTCCTCCGTGCCGGCGCTGTGCGCCCGCGCGCCGCCTGTGCGAGCTCTGCGTCAGCGGGAACGTCAAGCGCGCGCTCAAGGTGACCCGCCACCCCCGTCATACAAGTAGTATGCCGCGGTCCTCCGTGCCGGCGCTGTGCGCCCGCGCGCCGCCTGTGCGAGCTCTGCGTCAGCGGGAACGTCAAGCGCGCGCTCAAGGTGACCCGCCACCCCCGTCATACAAGTAGTATGCCGCGGTCCTCCGTGCCGGCGCTGTGCGCCCGCGCGCCGCCTGTGCGAGCTCTGCGTCAGCGGGAACGTCAAGCGCGCGCTCAAGGTGACCCGCCACCCCCGTCATACAAGTAGTATGCCGCGGTCCTCCGTGCCGGCGCTGTGCGCCCGCGCGCCGCCTGTGCGAGCTCTGCGTCAGCGGGAACGTCAAGCGCGCGCTCAAGGTGACCCGCCACCCCCGTCATACAAGTAGTATGCCGCGGTCCTCCGTGCCGGCGCTGTGCGCCCGCGCGCCGCCTGTGCGAGCTCTGCGTCAGCGGGAACGTCAAGCGCGCGCTCAAGGTGACCCGCCACCCCCGTCATACAAGTAGTATGCCGCGGTCCTCCGTGCCGGCGCTGTGCGCCCGCGCGCCGCCTGTGCGAGCTCTGCGTCAGCGGGAACGTCAAGCGCGCGCTCAAGGTGACCCGCCACCCCCGTCATACAAGTAGTATGCCGCGGTCCTCCGTGCCGGCGCTGTGCGCGCAGTGCGGCTGCGACTTCACGCCAGCCCCGGGCAGGACGGCTCTATCATACAGCTTTTTTACATTTACACTTTAATATGTTTTTAAGTGTGCAGAAGCAGCCCTGAACGGTCATGCTTACTTTCTAGCCTAGATTAGGAAAAAGTCATCAAGGTTATGCCGGTGGAAAGTTTTAAACTCCTGGAAACAGGTCCTAAGTCTGTGCATCAGTCTGTGAGACAATCGGCGAAATTATTTTTTTTTACTCACTTTTTTGACTTGAAATGTAATATGAAATTGTGTTGGCCCAGGCGGAGCACACGGCGCGGCTGAAGACGGCGTTCGTGCGCGCGCTGCAGCAGGAGCAGGAGATCGAGCGCCGCCTGTCCGCCGCCTGCGCCTCGCCGCCCGCGCCCGCGCCGCCGCCCGCGCATGCGCACCGCGCGCCCCAGGTACCCGCCGAGATCACGAACACTTCTACAATTTTTTACCACTTTTTCTGTTTCGGTATGTGCAAATAATAGGAACGACTCCAACATGGCACGTCACTACACCCCCAAATATGCCTTTATTGAGATCACAAAAAGTAATGATAAAAAATAATAATATGCGAATCTAATTTAAAACATAAAATAAATTGCATACAAAGAAAAGTGACAACCAACTTTGAACTTGAAAATTATGACTTTACCGTTTCTTTATGATTTCAAATCAAATTCTGTAGTGATTCTCAAAAACCAGAACGCAGTCAACTTCTGCATTCTTAAAAAATGAAATCGTGTCGACTTGGAGCAGTGTTCGGTCCACAATAACGTAGCCCCCCCGCAGATGTCGGTGACGCGCGCCGGCGCGCGCGCCGCGCCCACGCCGCCCGCGCCCGCGCCGCCCGCCAAGGCCGCCGCCAACAGGTCTGCATATCACATTATCACATCTTACCCCAGGCTACTTCAAGTTCGATGGTTTCAAAAATATCGTTCATTCATTACTGACAAAATAAATGAACAATTTCTGCTAATGACTAAACGCCACATGGTGTTTTCTACGTCACAGCTACTGATGTGCCAAAGGAAACTTTCCAAAATTGCGGAAAATTTCATGTAGGAAAATTTCGGAAACTTCTCTCAATTTTGTATGGGGATTGAAACTTTCCGTTCCTTAAATTTAAATTTCCTATATTTCTTGGGAAAGATTCCGGAAATTTCTTGCAACTTGCGCAACTTATTGGAAACTTTCCGCAACTTGCACATCACTGGTCACAGCTAGCGCTAGACTTAAAATAATAAAACGCGGTTACAATAAAATCACGTCATTCTGACCACTAGTCCAAAGCGGACACAGCAAACAGCAGTAAGAAAAAAATTCCCTGCTTTTGCTTTTGAAGCAAGATTTTTTCAGAAGCCCTTTTGAGAAAGGGTCCTGTTATCAATTTTTTTAATTAAAATGCAAATTTAAAACCTTCCCATGGATGTAACGTAAGACGAACTTTGAACGAAGTGTATTGTTATGTATAGCTCGCGCTCGTCCAGTAGCGCGGAGCTCTCGCGGCACGCCGAGCGGCGCGCGGACGGTGAGGCGCCCGCCAAGAAAGGTAAAGGTATGGCATCGCACATTATTACCACGTTCGGATACCATTACCCTTTAAATATCGACGGAATCATCCACTAAGAAAACCATGTTAACGCAATTTCGTATAGAAAAGTCGTTATTTGAACATAATTCTCGGAAGTAAAACAAATTATATTTAATTACACACTGGTTTTATACATGTGTTCTTCTCTTGTACCCGTTTTATCTTGTACAATAAAATATTTAGTTTTTTAAGTGAAACGTTAATCTTCTCGTTTTCGATGCAAATATGAAGAATATATTTTTAAATTGTAACTATTATGTGATATGTGATATAAACTTTGGAATAGACGGTAACATTGGAAAGTAACTGAAAAATACCTACAGTGGTGGACATATAATTAGAAACACTTGCGACGTATTTCACATTATACAAGGCACATTGCCGTAAAACTTTTGTTTTTGGAAATAAAACAACAAAATGCATAGAATAC
Organism: Acleris emargana; assembly: GCA_927399475.2. Lineage (NCBI taxonomy): Eukaryota > Metazoa > Arthropoda > Insecta > Lepidoptera > Tortricidae > Acleris > Acleris emargana. The sequence goes on from OV656858.1 coordinate 8,333,633, forward strand.
GTTCAACAACTTATAATTAATTAAAAAACAAATAAATATCCGAGTTTACAACTACCATTTAGATATTTAGTTACGTACAAACAACTAAACGACATTTGCAGTACCATCCGTCATGGACAAGTAATTAGAAACACTAAAGAAATGAGGTAAAAATCAAAGTTTTAACGTGTAAACGTCAACAATTTCAAATTATTTATGTAAAATAATGTTTGGTTTACTAAATTTCTTAACAATTAATATTTAGTTGCATAGCCTTTGTTATTAATGACGGCTCTGCAACGACGTGGCATTGATTCAAGTAATTTCATACATTTATCGAGTGGGATCGAGTTCCATGCTTCAACAAAGGCTTCGTAAAGTTCATTTTGACTGGAATTACGTTTAACGGAGACTTTTTTTTTAACGACGTACCACAAATTTTCAATTGGATTTAAATCGGGACTATTTGCAGGCCAGTCTAACATGGTAACACGTTGCTCACTAAGAAAGGATTTAACACTGCGGGCCGTGTGTTTTGGGTCGTTATCGTGCTGAAAGATCCAGGTCACAGGCAAATGGTCGTCGGTGTAGGGAATCATTGTCTCTTCTAAGATGTTTTTGTATTGAAATTGATCCATTATACCTTGAATCTTACGGACGGGTCCAACTCCGCAACCAGAAAAACATCCCCATACTTTAATATTACCACCGCCGTGTTTGACTATGCTCCTCGTATATTTATAATCAAAAGCATGGTTTATTGGACGTCTAACGTAGCGTTTGCCGTCTGAATTCACCATATTTATTTTTGTTTCATCCGAGAATAACACTTTTTTCCATTCTCGTGCTGTCCAGTTAAGATATTTCTTTGCAAATAATAATCGCTTCTCTCGGTGTTGCTTGGTAAGAAGCGGTACCTTTCGAGAAACCCTCCCGAACAATTTAGCTTCCACTAATCTGCGGCGTACCAGTTTCGAGGAAATGTTCCTTGGGTCATCAGGTGAAAAAACTTCATTTCTAATCTCGTTGGAGCCTTTGAACGGGTCTTGTTTAGCTACACGTATTATTTGCGAATCTTCCCGGGGAGATGTTTTCCTTGGACGAGCCTTTCTAACAACACTTTTAGTAGTTCCGTTAGTTTTATAATGAGCAATAGCGTTGAAAACTTTCTTCACAGAACATTCTAGATGTTTAGCAATTCTTCTATAAGTCCACTTTCGATCTAAATGTAATTTAACGATTAATTGCCTGGTTGACTCGTCACAACTCTTATTTTTACCCATTTTTAACAATACTTATTATTCACGTAATTTTCCAAATTGACGTTTAATTGCCGCCGAAACAACAGAAAAAGCGTAAAAAGAGGTTTTTTTTTTAGTTTCAAAAATGGAACGAACCATGGATCCTGTTTCTAATTAGTTGTCCAAGCGGCCAGTAATAGAAATTCAACTATCATGATTTTTAAAATCTTTTAATAATTAAAGATAGAACAGATTTACTTTTTTAAATATTTTATGAGTTTTTTAACTCATTGGCTATATTCTGGCATAGTCAATAGTGATTTAATCAATATAATTTTTACTCATAACGATAGTTCATTCTGTGTTTACCTAAGTTTTATGTACTGTTTCTAATTATATGTCCACCACTGTATATCTTTTAGATTTATGCATTTAAAAAAAAAACTGTTCCACTGTCTTTATTCGTTTTGGAAATAGATCTTAGTCGGTTTTTGAAGGGTAACCCGCATCCTCATTGATGGACATTTTCCCTAAACGAATATACTTTTAACATTATCTGTTCCCCCAGGCTCGTCGTCCAGTAGCACAAGCCAAAGCAGCAGCAGCAAGCCGCATCAGGTACTTATATACTTCGTTTATATAGCATATTCGCGACACTACTTTGAAATATTATGTTTGAAATTATAATGTAAGATATTCGTGTAAAATAGTTGTAATACTGGGCCATCACGATCCCCAGACTTGGTAAATCTCAAAAACGTATAATGTAAGATATTCTTGTGAAATAGTTGTAATACTGGGCCATCACGATCCCCAGACGTGGTAAATCTCAAAGACGTATAATGAAAGATATTCGTGTGAAGTAGTTGTAATACTGGGCCATCACGATCCCCAGACGTGGTAAATCTCAAAGACGTTTAATTAAACTATTATTTAGGACAAGTCCTGAGACGGGCACTTCAGTCAAGATCAGTTTAAATACGGTCCTAAAACTCGAAAGGTTTATTGAGAAGTGTTTAAAAATTCGGATATTTTCATCGAGTGCTTCCCATTTGTTCCATGGTACTGTGACGTCGTGGTACAAAACAGAAAAATTTGTCCCAAACTGTTCTATAGAACTACGTACTAGCGTTTCACCCGAGCTTACTTGTCAGTGACGCAATAGAACAAAATAAGATACACCTTTCCCATTTTGTTCCATCATGAAAAACTACTTAGAAATGTTTGTTTACGATTCTACTATACAGGGTGACTGGAAAATCGCCGTATTCCTTGAAAGGGGTTATTCTATAGCTCATTTGTAACGATTTAAGTCCAGTCAACCAGGGGTCAAAACTCATTGGTTACCGAGTTATTCACGTTTTTAGATTTAAAAAAAAATACCCGCCTTTCGACCTAAAACTAGTAATTGTGGAAAAACTTCGTTATTTAGAAATAAAAAAAAAAATTTTTCAAATAGCCAATGAACTACTAATTACGAAAAATAATAAAAAATGCCAAAGAAATGCGAAATTTTGCAAATAAGTGGATTTGAAGTTAAAAATTCTAGTAATTATTTTCCAAATTTTGTAATACCTATTTTAAAGCATAACTAAAAAAAAAAAGTACGACACTTCGCGTACAAATGACAGGAATAGTTTGCTCAATTTATTAGCTTTCTAAAAAGGTACAATTTATGACATTTTAAAATTAATTTTCATTTAAAAATGTACAATTAATAATAATAACAGAAATTTTCGCGGTTAAGCTACATCGTTTCAACCAAAAAACGCGGGATCGTTCTCTTTTTTAAATTCAGTTAATCGTGTTCTTTTAAATTTGCTTTTTAAAAACATAAAGTGCGTTCCATTTTTAACCAAAAACGCGGGAAGTGTTGTAGTTAAATGAATAGAACATCGTTCTCTTTTATAAATTCAGCTAATGGTGTTAGTTTTAAATAAATTTTCTTTCTAAGAACAAAGTGCGTTCCATTTTCAAATTTAGAGCATCTCATAACTTTTTGAATGACCTACGTAATCAGTTAGTTTCAACTTTCTTTCCATTTCAGACGATATTGATAACGCTTCTTTCTCAAATGGCTGCTTACCAATGGGAAGAATACGCACATATCATTTATTGTTACGGATTCTGCGATGGAGACGCCGCTGCAGCTAGAAGGGAATACCAACGTCGTTACCCTAACCGCCGTTTATATCACGTAAGCGTGTTTGGTCCATCGTACCGTCCTATTCGGGAAAGAAGATCAGTTCAACGCCGCCAAGCTGACGCTGGAAGACCTTGACATGATCTTGCTGACGAAGTAGAAATCCTTCAGTGTTTCCGGGCAGACGGCACTACTTCGACGAGATCCTTCTCGGTGGGTCTCCCTCTTCAATAGCGCGTACTGGAGTGTAATGACACGGGTACTGCCAAGCTGAGTGCAGTGTAAACAACACCTTCCACTGAGACATACCGAGCTGGTTAGCCACAATTCTCGTCGAAGTAGTGCCGTCGGCCCGGAAACACTGAAGGATTTCTTCTTCGTCAGCAGGATCATGTCGAGGTCTTCCAGCGTCAGCTTGGCGGCGTTGAACTGATCTTCTTTCCCGAATAATACGGTTCGATGAACCAAACACGCACGTAACGACGTTGGTATTTCCTTCTAGCTGCAGCGGCGTCTCCATCGCAGAATCCGTAACAATAAATGATATGTGCGTATTCTTCGCATTGGTAAGCAGCCATTTGAGAAAAAAGCCTAGGTATCAAAATCGTCCGAAATGGAAAGAAAGTTGAAACATTACGTAGGTCACTCAAAAAGTTTTGAGATGCTAGAAAATTTCAAAATGGAACGCACTTTGTTTTTAGAAAAAAAATTCATTTAAAACTAGCTGAATTTAAAAAAGAGAACGATGTTCTATTCTTCCCGCGTTTTTTGGTTAAAAATGGAACGCACTTTATGTTTTTAAAAAGCATATTTAAAAGAACACAATTAGCTGAATTTAAAAAAGAGAACGATCCCGCGTTTTTTAGTTGAAACGATAGAGCTTAACCGCGAACATTTCTGTTATTATTATTAATTGTACATTTTTAAATGAAAATTAATTTTAAAATGTCATAAATTGTACCTTTTTAGAAAGCTAATGAATTGTGCAAATTATTCCTGACATTTGTACACGAAGTGTCGTACTTTTTTTTTCACATTCATCGAAAAAAGAGGACTTTGCAGGTCTGCAAGAAATTCCATTAACGACCTCTTGTGCTAGCCGCGCCTGAAACGTCATACTTCGCAGCCTATTATAAGGAACATAACATCAATATTGCATTGCATGTTTGAGAAAAGTCTATTAAAGTTTACAATAACAAGTCACCGTTACAACTTATGAGCTCACAAATACTTAGATATATGTTAAAGAGCGGGCTCTAACTTGGCAGTATTTTTACAAGGTATGTAACGATATTGTGTAATCCGTAAGGTATGTGTATTACATCAAATGATGTATTATTGTATAATGTTTTAGATTTTAAGGGCCATCAATTTTAAGGGATTTCAAGGGATTTTTTTACGACGCGCTGGCCTAGTTGGTAGTGATCCTGCCTACGAAGCTAGCGGTCCTGGGTTCCAATCCCGGTAAGGGCAGATATTTGTGTGATGAGCGCGAATATTTGTTCCCGAGTCATGGATGTTTACTCTAATGTGTAAAGGCAAATAGCCGCAACTTAAGTTGCGGCTATTTGCCTTTATAGGGCTCAAATTAATCTATACTTCAAGAGCTACATGGTGGTATACTTCATTATTTTTTATCTCTTTTTATCTTGGAGATATTAGTATGGCACATGGCCGCAAGTATAGAGAAATACAATTCGTATCAAAGCAAACGAACGCTACTTAAATTACGACCTTCTGGTTTGATAGCTAGGATAAATTGAGGCGTTTTGCCGTGATAAGTACAAAATTACGGCTATTTGCCGTGATCGCACGTCTCATTGACATCCAGGGGTGTGGCGGGGGAATGAACGCTATCAGCCGCAAGTCGCGGGACTCGCCGCTCGTTGGCCACCAGCATTAATTTCCGAAATAATGTTATTAGGAGGTGCGTGTGCGTTAGTTGCAAAATTCCGTGAAAATATTTCATGATCAGAATGTCAATCATTAATAAACAGTTTGGTCGATCTCGACGTCTAATAGACACGACACTTAAACTGAAAATGTAAGTACACCTTGGTATTACTTTTTCGTAATGATATTTGTTTGTTTTTGTTTCTGTTTGGATGTTTTCAATGTATGTATTTCTTTATACGTACGTAGTAGTATGTTTATCGTTGCCTATCTAGTACCCATAGTGCCAGCCTAGAGCTTAGTTTGGGACAATGTCAATTTATGTGAGGTTGTCCCCAGGGGGCTTAGTATGCTACGCGAGATTTACTGTCATATTTTACGTCATCCATACCGAAAAATTACATAAAATAATGAATGACATTTAATCTCGGTTTAAGATGCTTAGTAATAAAGGGACTCAAGTCACACAAAATACACTTTTATTTAAAACCTAAAACGTTTACTTTTACGTTAGAATATGGAATAGACATATTTGACACTAAATCGCGTTTGACGAAAATTGACGTATTCTCCTCGCCTCGCATGCTAAGCCCACTGATGTTTATCTTTATTTTTATATTTATTTATTTAATAATAGTAACTTAAAATTAAGTCCCTATTAAGTATACTCGTACTGCAAAGTATCCTATGGGAATTCTATTACTTTTTAAACTATTTTAATGGTTTGGTTTATGTATATTAATCACTTAATGCTATCTTAGTTTGTAGTCTCAGAATTGAAATAAATACACCATTATTCAAGGTTTCACAGAAGATACCCTTAAAGAAATAAAAACACAGGATCAACCAAAAGGCAAAAATAAGGAAAAGAATGGAGACTTAATGAAGATGATGCCAAGTATTCCCACTAATAGACGTGCTTTTTATGATAATTTAGTATTACTCGAGCGAAGATGCTGTGGATCTCGTAGAACACCAAGACCTAGACATTTAATTTAAAAAAATACATTTTTCAATAAAGTTTTGAATGTCTTTAAGTACTAATTGTTTTTTTACGTATTTGTAACCAAACACCAAAGTTGCCCTATTATTTTCGTGATTACTAACCCCCTTACTAATAATGGTATAGCTGTACAATGTTTTGTCCTTATCTGTCACTTTGACATTTGAATTTGACAGATAAGGACAAAACATTGTATATATAAGAGCATTTCTAAAAAAGTTTGTACATTTCATTCACGACTTTAATTTGCAAAAAAAATTGCAGGTTGGTAGAGTGAATGAAGCTGAGCCTAAATAACATAGTCTCCCAAAATGTCCTCATACATTTGTATGAAACTTTCCTTTTTTGTTACCATGAACCAAAGAAAGTTAGTAACAAAAAAGGAAAGTTTCATACAAATGTATGAGGACATTTTGGGAGACTATGTTATTTAGGCTCAGCTTCATTCACCCTACCAACCTGCAATTTTTTTTGCAAATCGAAATCGTAAATGAAATGTACAAACTTTTTTAGAAATGCTCATATACAACCACCATACAACCATTATTAGTAAGGGGGTTAATGTTTGCTGTCGATGTAAAGAGCAGTAAATTTAAATTGTGACCTTTTGCCTTGATAGAGTTGCGTACAATGAGTGATTCTTATCACGGCAAAAGTCATTTTTAGGGTTTTTTTTATGATCATAGTATTTTATTTACTTTTTATATGTTTTTAGAAAAACTATATTTTTGTTAATGACGTGGCTTACACGCTTATTAAATCAGACAAATAGGCTCACATTTTAAGTTATTTGATTTAAAATAGTACAGTTTTAAATAATAATATAGTTGGTATCGCAGGGGACAATGTTGTCCCTAGGTTTTGTATGGAAAATGTGCATTTTCCTCTGAGTTACCAGGTTTTTCCGCGGGTTAAAAAATATTTGAGCTGTTTAACGTGTAAGGTCTGTAAATTTGGTGGTCTGATTTTAATATTCATAGATCATTATTAACCATAAGTCACCAGGAAAGTTTTGAAACCGCTAAAGAAAAGGAGTACCTTAAAAGTTGATTCACCCAATTGCGATGGTTGTGATGATGTTAAACAGGAACAAACTCCTTCTTTGTTTCCTGTAAAAAATGTTTTACTTATACTGTCATTTGTACAGACTACACTTTGATGAAGAAGATATCCATTCATTATCAGTGTTGGCGTTTTAGTTGTAAATGACATTTCTATGGAACAAATAAAAAAATACTATTCCCATATATTCTATAGGACAACATGCGAATCTGCCTTATCATTTTGTTCCAGGGCATATTAGTTCCATAGAACTAATGATAAACTTGAAGCCTAAATGTTCCATGAAACAATTAGCACATTAATTTCTCATTCTGTTCTACGACGTCACAGTACCATGGAACAAATGGGAAGCACTCTTTTCATCCAACTTAAGCCTATAGTCGAGTCCGGAATTAGGCGAACTAACTTGACAGCCGAAAATGTTGCCAGACATAGGAAAAAATAAATAGTGATAGGTTTGTGTCGACACAAATATGTCGATATAACCTTGTGCCTTCTATAAATCTGATTATATTTATATTTTATCAAGTAATTGTCATCGAAACTTTCACACTCATACATACTTGCCAAATAGGGAAAAACCACAGCAATTTTTACGATATAATATGATCTGAAGGATGTACGGTTTAAAGCGGATATTTACGATACTTACTCCTCAAATTAGGAATAAAATACAAAAATAATGCTGACATTACAACAGGCCATTGTGATCCTTTTAGGTGGCTTCCAAATTATTAGTTAGATTTCAAACACAATAATAATGATAAACTAGACTTTTTAAATATCGATATTAACAGCACTAGCCAAACTGTGGCAACATTAGTGTACAATGAACTGTCAAGTTAGTTCGCCTAATTCCGGACTCGACTTTAGACCTTAGTTTAGGACTAGGTCAATTTGTGTGAGATTTTCCCCTAAAGTCGTGATACAAAGGCGGCTAACTACAATGTAGTAGTCAAAGCATTAATAAAATAAATAAAAGCATTAGCTCTGTAAGTATCCACATTGAATTTAAAATGCTTAAATTATTACTATGTAGTGGGACGCCTTTTGGTATTACGGCAGGCCTGGTAATAATTAATTGTTAAAGACTCATGTAAAGAGCGTGTTTAAAACTTTGGGAGAATATTGGACCCAATTCTACGTGCACATCGCTTAAATAGCCTAAAACTAAATTGTCTAATTTTTAGACATAGTTTAAACAGGAGATTTAACCAGTGCTATTCCAAACTGTCAAGCTGACAATAGTTATATAAGATAGCCTAAAATAAGAAGCGTCAGATTCCAATTAGCGCTGTCATGGCGTTGTCATTTGATTATTACAGCTGCTCATAAAATAGCAAATTGTTTTAGCGACACCTAAATAAAATTAGGAAGTTTAGAGGCCACTGTAGAATCGGGTCCATTACCTACTATGATATGCTTTATGGCGATTGAACGATATTGTAAATACAAGAGATTGAATGATGATAATCCATTGCAGCAGCAGTTCGCGGCGGCGGCGGCCGCGCAGATGGCGTTCGAGCAGCACAGCGCCGCCGCCATGCAGGCGCTGCAGCACCAGCTGTTACGAGGTCAGCCAGATGACCTGTTGCGAGCCCTTCCATACCTCTAACTATCCTATAATTTATGTGGATACTCTTGGAAACGGAAAACAGTTACTTTGTAGTGATCCAATTTATGATGCTAGCGGGCCCGGGTGCGGGTCAGGGCAAATATTTGTGTGATGAGCGCTAGTATTTGTTGCTAACGATGTATATAAGTATTTATTTCTCTATATAAGTAGGTTTATCGTTGTCTAGTAAGTACAAGTAGGGGACTAGTTCAATTTGACTGAGATTGTCCCCTGATATTTATTTATTTTAAACGATAATAAATGACAAGCTAAAAATATCAAAATAGCAAGTGCATTGAATAAAATGCCGTAATATAGTGAAGTTGTATCTTTGGGTTAGTAATAGAATGGCTAGCTCGCAAAATGACCACATCACCTTGTAGCCTACGTCTCAAAAAGTCGGAGTCGCCAAATTACCAATTATTTTTTTCATTTTACGTGTGTCTTAGCAAAGTTTACGGGGCCCCGCATGGCGGGGCTCCTATCCCTGAACCTTTCGGGCATTTGAAATAACCTAACCTACCTAGTAAATCAAATGGAGTTGTCATTTTTTGTTATAATCGCGAAAGAAAACTGTACTTCTGCGTTCCTCTCCGTATTTGGTCTCTGAGTCGCCGCGTGCGCAGGGCTGGGCGGCGCGGGCGCGGCGGGCGGCGTGTCCCCGGCGGCGGCGGCGGCGGCCATGATGCAGTTCTCGCCGCTGCTCTACACCTACCAGCTGGCCATGGCGCAGGCCAACGCGCTAGGTAAGCGATGTACGTACACCTTCATTCATTTATATACACTTAGTTCGCCCTGCTAAAACAATTATATGTAGTAAGCAAAACTGCTGGAGCAAAAGCAACCTCTTTACTTAAGGGAAAGGGTTGAATCTGCTTTGGCTATTGAATTTGAGATATATTGGCTTATTAGAGCATGTACAATATGTACATACAGATAATTAACCGGTTTTCGACACCGTACTAATTATCGGCACTGTGAACTTTATTTCAAGAGAATAGAGACGATAATTATATGTGCCTATAACTACTATTTTGAATACCAATTATAAGTTTTACCGCTTCATGGCCTCTTTACTGCTTAACATTTAAATTGGATACCCGGTTAACCCGGTAGCTAAGGTATAGCCGGCTAGGAAACTGCTTTTACCACTTTTAGACCATTTATAGGATATTAAGGTCCGAAAGTAGTAAAGAATATTTTAGTCTTCTATGCTTCTGCATTTAAGTACATAATTCAAATCATGTATCAATCGATGAAAATATCTGGAGAATGATCCAAGGATCGATATCGGAATAGAATGTAATAAATTTGAATTTGGAAGATTTAGATCGAAATGTAATAGTGGCCAGGAACTCAAATAAAAGAGGTTGTAACAACCTCGTTACAAGTTCATTAAACACCTCGAATGTCTAGTAACAGATTCATCAATATGTTTTGAGTTTTTTTTCATTACGTTTTTGGTTCAAATCAGATTTTACTGATTTCTGCTGTCCCAGTACTCATCGATGCGATGAAATAATATTAAATTGAAACTATAAAATTGATTTGATTTGATTGATTGACCGAAAATTTGTTATGCGAAAAAAGTTTTATCAAATATTACCCAATGGTCGACAGCGACAAAAACCTGTTCACATCCGTATCCTCTATGGCTATGGATTTCCCCATACCGTCCGTACCCCAAACTATACAATGTACTCGTAACTTTTATCTTTTACTATCAGCCTATAGGGGTCAGATGGCTCGTCTGCCTCCGTTTCCATATACATACACATACATAAACTCACGCCTTCATTCCCAGAGTGGGGTAGGCAGAGCTAAAGAATTACCACAAGTCTTAAAACTTCTGGATAATTCCGTAACCACATTTTGCACAAGTAGGCTAAGATGTTTCCCAGTGTATTAGTGACAAGTGGCAAGCCCATCACCCCCTTAGTCGCCTCTTACGACATCCACGGGAAGACATGGAGTGGCACTATTCCAACCAGGCAACCACACGGCAATACGGCTATTTCCATATAAAAGTACAAACATTCGTCCGGATTGTGTTTGTCTCCAGCGGGCAAGAGCTCGAGCAGCAGCAGCGCCGCCATGGCGGAGATGCAGCGCGTGGCCGAGGCGCAGCGCCAGTACCTGCTCGACATGATCCCCGGGCAGCACGCGCGCAACCCCTGGACCAAGAACTAGGGCCCACTCCGTACGTATACACCTTGGTGTCCTGCCGTTTGACCAAAAGTCATTTGGCAAAATTACACTTGACAAACAACGTTTTGCAAAAAAATGTTAAGTGACTTTACAAATGACTTAATTTTCCAAATGATCAACAGTTAAATTTACATTTTACGAGGAAGACGAATCAGGGCATAACCGACTCGGATAGGTTAGGTTAGAAGGCAAAGGCGGGAGCTTGGCTCCCGCCTTGGCCTTCGAGGTTGTTTTTTTTTCTGCCCAGAAATAGGTAAACTAATTGCTAAATGATCATTATGATCAATTGCTATACTCGAAAATCTAATTAGATTCCAAAATCTGACAGTTCCCATCTTGATTATTTCTTTATTAAAATATTATTTCATAAACATATCAATGAGAACTCGTGTAACCAGTAATATTAGGGTCAGTTTAATTGATAAAAATACCTACACTTAACCCAAAATGCAGTAATCACAGCGAATGTGCGTCGGTTGAGGTTAGGATTTTGGAATCTAATTACAGTTTCGAGTATAAGTGAGTTTTTGTAAGATGATATTTTTGTCAAATGTCTCGTTTGCCAAATGATCATTCGGTGAAACGTTGTTTGTTAAATGACCATTTGTCAATAATTTTTTGGTTAAACCATTAGTGAACCATGCACCTTATATCCCTTATACAGGGTGGAATCGTTAAGTGTAGCCAGCCAATTACTCCGTAAATATAACAGATATCAGAAAACTATAACCCTTTGAACGCCAAGAACCACTAAAGTGGTCGTGTACTGTCGTTCCTACGACGCCATCGACCCATATAATGGTCACAGATACAGTGCAAAGTAGACCCGAGTATTTGTGACGTAAGGTTGACATTAGCTGTGGTATTCAGCTGTCATTGGCGTGGGACGACGTTTGTATCAAGTCAAAGGCGTTGAGGGAGGCCTTTTGCAACGTTAAAAGATGGCGGACGTGTAATTTGTTTTAGACTTTAATTTTTGGGTAATTAGGTGTTCAAAGTTCTTTTCTGATAGTGATTTGTACTTTTTATGCCTTAGTGTCGCACAGTGATTGAAGACTTGGACTTATTTCGTGTATCTGGCATCTTTCTTCTCGTTTCAAGTGGACTCGCAGTGGTGCAGAGGTTAAAACTATCTTGACCTCTGACCTACAAATACTGATGTGCAAGTTGCGGAAAGTTTCCAAAAAGTTGGAAAAGTTGCAAGAAATTTCCGGAAACATTCACAAGAAATATAGGAAATTTAAATTTAAGAAACGGAAAGTTTCAATCCCCATACAAAATTGTGAGAAGTTTCCGAAATTTTCCTACATGAAATTTTCCGCAATTTTGGAAAGTTTCCTTTGGCACATCAGTACCTACAAATCACCGTACAACGTTGCCCCAATCTTCCTAGAGAAGATTGGATTGTGTTTTATACTCATATAAACCTTGACACTGGCGAAATCACTTCACGTGGAAGCCATATCCCTGCGGTAGTAGCTGTTCAAGTCGCCGCGGGGGCAAAAAAAAAAAAAAAAAAAAGGCGTTGAAAGGGTTAAACTGATATCGAGAGTATGTTACCCAATGAGCAACATCACATCAATTACTTTTTTTTAATAAAACCAGAAATATCCCAAATATTAACTAAGAGCTAACTGTTACTCCGTGACGTCACTAATTTTCATCTAAATCTGTATTTATTTATAAATACCAACTATAGAACCTATTAGGTTAGGTTTGGCTTATAACATTCAACAAAACGTGAACAGATTTAGAGAGAAAAAACTATTACAAATTGAGAAAAAACCGGTTTCAAAACAAAAATTCGGACTTAGCTCCAACATTTCGTCTAAACTTAAGTCTTTATTGAGCTGTCAAACGGGTTTATCCGTCGTATGTGTTGAACTGCTGCTACAGATAATTTTCAGTATCGAAAAGGTTTAAGTGAGGTTAAAAAGAAAAGAAAGAAAGAATTATCAAGAAGTTTTAAGACTTGTTGGTAATTCTTTAGCTCTGCCTACCCCACTCTGGGAATGAAGGCGTGAGTTTATGTATGCGTATGTAAAAAGAAAATATGTGAACATGTTTTATTGTTTCAGAACTGTTTCGAGGTTCAAACGGGTTCGTCCAGTGTGCCGGCGAGGGCGACGTAAGCGAACGATCTTTTAAACGTTTATAATGATAATTAACGATACATAATAATGCACAACATTTTAAATACGTAATTGCATAAATCTAAGCTACAGTAATGTGTGTGATGTAAGGATTTAAGGATAAGTGATCGTTTTATATGTCTGGTTTTAAGTAATAAATATTTATAAGTAAATAAGTGTTTTATTGAATATTGATTTATAAATTATACAAAATATAGTATGTATGTATGCTACACAGTAGTGGTTTCTTTGGAATCCTTCAAAATGATGGCCGATGACACCAGCTCCTAGAAAAACAAGGAAATCGATTATAGAAATGAAAACGAATAGCTTTTTTATGAAGTTGGATTTATCCGTGAATATGATGATATTGATGATTTTAATATTTGCATCAGAAGTTCTGAGTAGTGTTGTTATCGTTGCGGTAGCTCTCGTCAATTGACGACTTGTGACCGCAAGGTACCGGGTTTGATTCCCAGCGGCCATGTATTAATGAGTCTTTCTAAAGTATACCTGGGTAAATTAAGGGTGATCCCAGAAGGGATCAGGGAGATAAGACTTTTTTTAACTTATCCAGATCAGTTCTTCTGAACTTAGTTAAGAAAGTCTTATCTTATGAAGTATATAATAATATACTCTACGAAAAAAATACTGTACCAGTCTTTTCTCCATAATTATAATTGTTAACTAGTATAACTTCTTAAATCAGAGAGTAAATTCAAAGAAACTGACGAATTTCAAAGTGGTTCGTAGTGTTTTGTTGCTAATTATTTTAGGTCCAAAATGCCCAACAAATATATTTTAAAGCTCTGGCTGTTTCCAAATGGTTATTCCCACCCGTTACCATCAATTTGTTACCAATGGTAACAGCTGGTTTTTTTTTTCCACCTGTTACCACTAAAGTACTCCGTGATAACTACACTTAAAACATTTGGTGGTAACAGCTGGGATTTTTTTCCCACCTGTTACCACTAAAGTACTCCGTGATAACTACACTTAAAACATTTGGTGGTAACAGCTGGGATTTTTTTCCCACCTGTTACCACTAAAGTACTCCGTGATAACTACACTTAAAACATTTGGTGGTAACAGCTGGGATTTTTTTCCCACCTGTTACCACTAAAGTACTCCGTGATAACTACACTTAAAACATTTGGTGGTAACAGCTGGGATTTTTTTCCCATCTGTTACCACTAAAGTACTCCGTGATAACTACACTTAAAACATTTGGTGGTAACAGCTGGGATTTTTTTTCCACCTGTTACCACTAAAGTACTCGGTGATAACAAGTGGGAATATTTTTCCCATTTGTTACCACTAAAATAGTAACTACACTTAAAACATTTGTTGGTAACTACTAGGAATAAAAATTCCCAGTAGTTACCAGTGGTAACAAATTGGTGGTAACAGGTGGGAATAAACCGTGAGTAGTACCTTGGCGTTGTCGAGGTAGGTCAGGTCCGTGTCCGCGGCCAGCAGCTGCACGGCGTCCGTGACCACGTCGGCCGCCTTCTGCACGTTGCGCGAGAACGTGGCCAGCACCTCCGCGACCGACACCTGCCACAGATCATACTTGGTATTGGTTTTCTTTTCGTTTAAGGTATCAAGGGTGGATGCACAGTCCCGCTCAGGGAGTTCAGGGTTATGGCACAGGTCCCAAAAGCGTTTTTCTAGTATTATTTTCAATATAGCATACCTATACTCGAAAACGTAATTAAAGTCCAACGTGGGTTGCCAATAAATAAAAAATATTTGCGTTAGTATATTTCCACTTTTTAAAAGAACGTACTAAGAATATTTATTTATTGATAGTTTTAAACCTTCCATTAAAATAAACAAGTTCATTCAAGTTATTTACACAAATACAAGATGGCCTATTAAATATTTAACCATAGACGATTTTTGGTAGCAAAACTGTTATTGCACCTGTAATACTTCAGGTCTTAATAACATTTGGTACGATAAATAAGCAATTGTTGTTAACAACGTTAGATGCAATTTAAATATTACATGCGTTTAGCTATTCGACAAAATAACAGGCCAAAAGTGTGTAGCTCGCTTTATAATGACAATCATTGGCCATTTCACCATCCATGACAACATGGGGTCCATGGGTAACTGTCATTCTGTCATTCTTATTCGACATCTGACGTCTGTTCCGAGTGCTCGAATGTATTGTATTTGCTCAGTGGTGATTTTGTTTTTTGTTAAGTTAAGTTTGTTTTGTTGAGTTTTCGTTTTTTGTTAAGTTTATTCTCGGTGTTACTTTCGGTTGTTGAAGTGTTAAGTGTGTGTGTTGTACGGCTTCTTTGCGTATTATACGTAAGATGGAACCTCAGCCGGGACCATGTTAGTCATATCTACAAATTTTGTCAACAATTTGATTATCAATACAAAAAGGTTGGCTAACTCTGAAATGTTCGATTGGCACTGACATAAGTGACTTTGACACTTATGACAGTGACGTATCTGTCGTAGTTTAATTACGTTTTCGAGTATACGTTTTTTTTTCCTATCTCTCTCGTAAGAGTTTGGTGTTTTGCCGCGGAAACTACGAAGGTTATTTGACATATATTTTAATTTAATATTTATAGATTTATATAATGCTAGACTAAGTAGTACCATTGTAATATTAAATATATTTATGATTTTGATGCAATCATCAAAATATATAACAATTTATGGCAATCAATTTGTCTTAATCTTGTGAGTGTGCCTAAAGATATATGACAGTAAATAAAATACAATATGGCGGCAACCATTGTAAAAATGAAAAAAAAAGTCTACAAACTATGACAAGTGGAGTATTGTTGAATAGGTATTTTAAAATCAAGGTTTCTTTCATCATTTTTCATTTTATATGATCATTTAGGATTTAAAAAGATTTAAAGTTAGTTATCAACAGTCGGGTATATTTATTTATATGTGTTATTATTATTGAAATAAATGTGGAGGTTTTAAATTGAAAAACAATTATTCGAACTTGACTGCAATCAAGGCGCGCGCAAACTATCTCCATCTCACGTTCCGCGCGGAAGGCATCCCTTATTCTTGTGTGGGCGTGGCATCATGTGGACTCTAATTAAAAGGTAAGTACCCACCGGCGTTTCGTTGTCCCTCCAACAATCGTAGTCCGTCACCAGAGCCACGGCCGCGTAGCTGAGACCAAGCTCTTTGGCCAGCGTCGCCTGAAACAGATATCAGTAAGTAACATTCATAATTGGGTCAACGAGGACCTAATATTCGTTCGTAATGCAGAAGACTCCACAGACAGTATAAACATAACTAAATTTTTATACAAATGACATTACGTTGATTATGGTAGACACGAGATTAAATTTGGTAACAACCTTAGGTCCAAAGTCAATCTGACATTCTACAACAATAAGGTTGAGTTTCCTAAAAGTTACAAATGACTTGACATATCTTGAGATTGACGACTTCAAGCATATTTATCTTGAAATGGGTCCCAAATTTAAGCTCGTGACCGTACCACAAGCAAATTACGGAGACAGCCAGAGGCTGAGCCAATCGGCCAAAAAAATGCAAAAAAATCGTCATCTTCACTTAAACGCAAATACTGAACCGCCTTAAGAGGATTGTGAAGCACCGCCAAAATCACGAAGCTGTCAAAAAAATCTATTCAAATTTAGCTCCAGCCGTTAACGTTTCTCACCCCCATTTTCACGATTTTTGAACATGTTGTAGTTATTATTAAGAAGTATGTCTGTACCTGTTTTTTGTTTTTTGAATTTGTTCCATACTAAGTATTTTCGTAGAAAGGAAAACGTACAGACATAGTTTTGCACGATATCTACAACGTATTCAAAAATCGTAAAAATCAGGCTAGGTTTACGGGTAGAGAAACGCTTTGCCATTTTATATGGATTTTTCTAGCTTCACAATTTAAAAAAATCTATTTTAATGCAGTATGTAAACACATAAACTCACGCCTTCATTCCCAAAGTGGGGTAAGCAGAGCTACGGAATTACCAGCAACTCTATAACCTTGTTGATAATTCTGTAACCACATTTTGCATAATTAGGCTAAGGTGTCGCGCGTATTCAAATCCATTCAATTGTACTAAGCGTGATTGAAGATAAACATCCATCGATTAAAATAATAATTAATACGATGATAATCAAAATAATGTCTAAATCAAATATATTCTAAATTCTGGTAAACATCTTAGCCTAATTGTGCAAATTGTGGTTACAGAGTTATCAACAAGTTTAGAGTTGTTGGTAATTCTGTAGCTCTGCCTACCCCACTCTGGGAATGAAGGCGTGAAGGTATGTATGTATGTGTGTTTAGGTACATACCTCGGGCATGGTGGTCATGTTGACGAGGTCGCCGCCCCACTGGCGGTACATCAGGCTCTCGGCGCGGCTCGAGAACCTAGCGACCATAGCTGTTAGTATAGCGAACTATAAATACACGGTCACTTTGAATTAATATACAGGAACCAATTTATCTTACTGCATGGGCAAAATTAAATCTAACTATGCGTGTGTTAAAGTAATTAATTAATTCCTGAATTATTCATTTAATAATAAAGTGATAAAACATTATGTACACTAATTGTATGGTCACCCTACATTTCTTGAAGTGCACACGTCAGTTAAGACAAAGAGATTAAGAGAGTAGTATAAGCATAGGGTGAAAATAATTTATTAATAAAAAAAAGGATTCTTAACATCATGTTTGTTGTTAAACTTCTTATTGAAATGGAATTTCCATCAATAAATGAGTAAGAAAAAATTGATCCTGTATACTAATTCACAAAGTCACCGTGTATATTACGTGCTTTAGTAATAGGAAATGCATTAAACTCCGCGTAGAGCGCGCAGACTTTATAATTACAGTTTTTAATATAGGAAAATGGCGAATATTAAGTTTTTATTATTAAGTAGTGTTAAAATGATGGCAATCATTGCAGAAATAGGTATTATGATTTGTATTCATTAAATGTAATATATAAGAATGTGACAACGTTCAATTCTTACTGAATAAAGTTCCCTCCTTTTCCTTCGTCTGACATAATACGCCAGCTAAACCTACGAGCTCTGAATGAATCCTCGACTCATCTAGGACCCTGTATGACGAAGGCAGCCCCCTTCTTGTGCACGGTATAGCTCGCGAAAGGCCCGGCCAGGCGGTGTCATGGGGTGATTGCCACGAAGATGAGCAGGGACCAACAGTACGACAGTTCACAAAGCAAGCGAACGAGTTAAAGGAAAGTACAAACCCGAAGGTTGTTTTAAGAGCTACTGCACTGTATGAGCCATGTGCCGCACACTTGGGCCACTATATATCTCCCTGAATCAGTATCAATATCACCCTTCTGGTGCACGGCGTAAGGTTGAAACCACGGTGACACACGGTTGTCACATTGATCTGGGAACAGTGAGCTGTGCCGCTCCCCTGGGCCGCTGTATGACAATGGCGGTGCCTATATCATGTCCATCGAGCGTGGCCTTCGCTCGCAGGCCAGGCAGTCCAGGGATACACGAGCCTTGCTCACCTAGGCCTGTGTATGACGACAAAGGTTCCTCTCTCGTGCGTAGGGTAGGTACCCTCGGGCGTGTGCCGCGTACGGTATCTATGACTACAGTCCTCTCTCGCGGGTTATGTAAGCGACCAGGGGCCCCAGACAAGATGTATTAGGAGCATTCCACGGTTCGTACGGGACAAATCGTACGCATTTTTGAAGATAAAATAAAAATAATGTAGCAAACCGAGTGTTATCCTACACAACTTGCAACAAATATTAATAAAGGACTAAGGGATGTGTACTACACCGTTACTTATTTTTCTAAAATGTAACACATTTATAAGTAAATCCAAAAATTAGTAGCGTTTGTACGGGACATGCCTAGTCTACCGTGTTTCCAGTTTTGTTTAATCTTGTCTATATTTTAGTGAAATTAGAGTAATTAATGGATAAACAAAAATATACTTTTATAGACACATGCATACATGTTAAATGAAACGAAAAATATGTGATGAAATATTTATTTAATAAAAAGAAAAAAATTAAATCTCAACCGTTTGTACGGGACAAAAAATGTTTGTACGGGACTTGTACGAAATGTAGTTTTTAATAAAAAAGTTATACCTACTATAAACTGAAAAACTTAACATTGTCGTCTCCCAAAGCGTGTATTTTGGATTTTATTTCACTGCCATTGACAAATATGTCATGAAATTTCGATATTCCTGGTATAGGTTTTACAGCTTCCCAGGGGTCGTATTTCTGAATATTATCAGCTATTTGGGCAGCTGATATGTAGTAAATTGTTGTAGCCGGTACCAAGGTGGATGCTAATGCAGCAAATTCTTCTGCATTCTGTATAATGGCGACATTACCTTGGCTGCGGGTTTTTTGATGAACTAGTCTTTTTACGTTCCCACCAACGCCATCAATAACACCTTTGCCATGAGACGTGGCGAAATATTTCCACTGAAATGGCTTTCTATATTTTTGAGAAAGTAGCATCAATAACTTGACCATAAACCTATTTTTTAATTCAGATGAGGGTCCGTCACTCCATATGATTTCGTTGATTTCATTATCACAATCAGTTTTGAAAATCTCGTCATATAAATGTGCCACAAATGTAAAGATACAGTCTTTGTCCTTTTGTTTTGTATCAGAGCAGATCAAGAAGGTCTTGCCTATATCGATCTATAACGATCCGAGCTAGTATTTGGTTGAGAATCATCCATTTCAGTCAGAATCGTCGGTAACTGAAATGTCGCGTTTGTACGTGACACGCAATCAAGTGATAATTTTACTATCTAAAACCACTAAGCTTTCTAGACTATTTGATAGCTTACATGAATCTAGCTATAGAGCAAAGATTCCTGCGATAAAAGTAATAAAGAGGGTAAGATGAAATAACTTAATGTAAATAATAGCGTTTGTACGGGACAGAGCGCACTGCGTTTTCATGTCAATATTTTTGTGACAATGCGTTCGATATTTCAAATTGAAATGCATGTCAGTAACAGAAGAGGTTCTATTTTAAGATAGGCCTAGAAGTAGTGAGCATCGTAAATAAAAGAATCGCAAAAAACACGTCTTTTCAATATGACTACAAGTAGGTAGTTTGTAATAAAATAAACAATAACGGGTCTTGGTTTCAAAAGTGAAAATGTTGTGTTAGCCTGTTTTTACCAAAATAATATTTAAAAGAGGTAACTTCTGGGTCTTTAAGAATATTTCGGCATCAATGAAATATTTATTGGACCATATTTTTTCATGCACTAAGTTACCATTTTCCGTGGAATGCTCCATTACGCCAACTCGCTTTGTGACTTTTCGTATCACGTCATCTACAAGTGAAGCGATTGGTTTAAAAACGAAACGAATAGAAAAGCGAGTTGGGGTAATGCATCTTGTCTGGGGCCTCAGGGATCCAAGAACGTTGCTCACCTAGGCCCCTGTATGACGACGGCGGTGCCCTTCTCGTGCACGGGGTACCCTCTCGCGTGCGCGGCCTCGGCGAGCGCGGCGCGGGCCCGCTCGCAGAAGGCCGGCCGCTGCGGCAGGTGGCACACGCCGCGCGGCCCGCCGCTAGTGCGGTCGTAGAACGTCACCTGGCGGCCCCACGTCCTACGAGATAGGAGGGGCGTTATAGCGCTGTTGTAATAAGTAACTGCAGAAAAAATGTTTAGAAAAATATGCAAGCTGTAGTGATTCGATTTTGAAACTATAATATTCCGTAAAAAAAGCATTACACTTTTTAAATCTGAAGATTGTACTTTAGCGAATCGTTATAAAATAATAATTAACTAAAAGTAAACAAAAAATGACAAGTGAGCATTTCTAAAAAAGTTTGTACATTTCATTCACGACTTCAATTTGCAAAAAAAAAGTAAGGTTGGTAGAGTGAATGAAGCTGAGCCTAAATAACATAGTCTCCCAAAATGTCCTCATACATTTGTATGAAACTTTCCTTTTTTGTTACTAACTTTCTTTGGTTCATGGTAACAAAAAAGGAGTTTCATACAAATGTATGAGGACATTTTGGGAGACTATGTTATTTAGGCTCAGCTTCATTCACCCTACCAACCTGCAATTTTTTTTGCAAATCGAAGTCGTAAATGAAATGTACAAACTTTTTTAGAAATGCTCAAGTACGATTTATTCCCAGTTTCATGCTGTCAAAAGTGGCAGAAGGTCCTCATGGAAAATTAGTTGTAATTAACGTTTTGTGGAACTAGGTGTAGGTACTTATGTCATTGATATTTTAAAAGCCAAGTTAAAAGCGCTTCATGTTTTGACGTACCTGTCGATGTAGTCGTCGAGCACGACCAGGTCGCCGGGGCGGTAGTCCTCGCGCAGCGAGCCGGTGGCCGTGGTGGCGAGCACGTGCGTGCAGCCGCGCGCGCGCAGCGCCCACAGGTTGGCGCGGTAGTTCACGTCGCTGCAACCAGGAACGGGGTACAGTCAGGGTTCAACCTTGCTCGGGATTTGTGTTTTCGAGCAAGTTTGAACGTATGGACCTGTAAACCCTACCTACCTTTTAACAGCTGTTATTGTTCAATTATATTGTACAGCGGGAAATTATGAACGTACGGCACTCGTTCGCAATTCAAGATATTGGTGCGTTCAGTTTTCACATCAGTTGAATACAAGATCTTAAGTTATAAGGCTTGTATGCAGGTTTGCCATTATAATATTAAGTTGCGCCTAAGTTGCAAGGTAACTTGCCTAACACATCTGGGTGAATAAACTTTTAAGGTACTCCCCATTTTTCGACATGTTTTACCAATTATATGTTTTTAGAAAAACTATATTTTTGTTAATAATGACGTGGCTTACACGGTGTCCTGCTGTTTGACCAAAAGTCATTTGACAAAATGACACTTGACAAACAACGTTTTACAAAAAAATGTTTCGTCACTTGATCATTTTACTAATAGTCATTTTACAAATGATTTACTTTTCCAAATGATCAACAGTTAAATTTACATTTTACGAGGAAAACGAACCAGGGCATAACCGACTCGGATAGGTTAGGTTAGAAGGCAAAGGCGGGAGCTTGGCTCCCGCCTTGGCCTTCGAGGTTGTTTTTTTTTCTGCCCAGAAATAGGTAAACTAATTGCTAAATGATCAATTGCTAAGTGACTTTTTGTAAGATGATACTTTTGTCAAATGTCTCGTTTGCCAAATGATCATTTGGTGAAACGTTGTTTGTCAAATGATCATTTGTCAATAATTTTTTGGTCAAAAATTAGTGAACCGGCTTACACGCTTATTAAATCAGACAAATTGGCTCACATTTTAAGTTATTTGATTTAAAATAGTACAGTTTTAAATAATAATATAGTTGGTAACGCAGGGGACAATGTTGTCCCTAGGTTTTGTATGGAAAATGTGCATTTTCCCCTGAGTTACCTGAGTGCGGATTAAAAAATATTTGAGCTGTTTAACGTATAAGGTCTGTAAATTTGGTGGTCTGATTTTAATATTCATAGATCATTTTTAACCATAAGTCACCAGGAAAGTTTTAAAACTGCAAAAGAAAAGGAGTACCTTAAAAGTTGATTCACCCCTATACCTACACGTAATTTTTATATTCAAGTGCCGTAACCTCTATTACCAACCTGTCAACTAGACATTCCACCCAGTTGGACGGTTAGAACTTATTTATCCCAAGCAATCACCTGGTTTGTCGGTTAATAGTAGGCATTCCTGACCGACACTCTGGCTGTCAGATTGATACTTTTTTCTTCCCGACTGACCAACCAAACTGCCAACTAGGTGGTCGGTTAGTGTTTTTTTCTTAACCAACCTATTAAGTAGGCAACCGGGTGGTCAGTTAGTAAATATTTCCCGACAGGCCAACCAGACACCGCAGCTGGTTGTTCGGTTAGTAAATATTGTTAGTAGATAGTAGATAAGAAATCAGTTATTGTCTATAACTCTACTTCTGTATGCCTCTACCAGTAATGGTTATCATTTAGATTGTCCAACTATATGTTATACATGATGAATATGGTTATTTAGGCAGTAACAAAAACTCTACGAACATAGTACCACTTTGTACGCGTTGCTATCTCGCAAGACACAAACACACATTATAATGTCTTTTTTTTTTAAATTGAGCCACGGTTGGCCTGTCGGGAAATATTTACTAACCGAACAACCAGCTGCGGTGTCTGGTTGGCCTGTCGGGAAATATTTACTAACTGACCACCCGGTTGCCTACTTAATAGGCTGGTTAAGAAAAAAACACTAACCGACCACCTAGTTGGCAGTTTGGTTGGTCAGTCGGGAAGAAAAAAGTATCAATCTGACAGCCAGGGTGTCGGTCAAGAATGCCTACTATTAACCGACAAACCAGGTGATTGCTTGGGAAAAATAAGTTCTAACCGTCCAACTGGGTGGAATGTCTAGTTGACAGGTTGGTAATAGAGGTACCTAATGGGTAGTAATGGAGAATACTGACTTGGGCTGGAACTTGTGCCCGCGGCCGTGTCTCGCGAGCAGCACGCACGGCACGCCGCGCAGCGTGCCCTCCAGCAGCACGTCCGAGGGCTCCCCGAACGGCGTGGCCACCAGGTGCTCCGTCGGGCTCTCGAACAGCGTCGGGTCGTCGAACCCCGAACCGCCGATTATGCCGATCTGGGCGTTAAGGGGTTAAAGTTATTGGCGAAGGAAACGGGCGCAGATTGTAAAATGTTATGAATGACATCAATATTTTTTATTAAAATTCATCATGATAAAGGTCATGTTAATTTTTTCATGTTTTACAGAAGCTGAGAGGAATGGAGATTTCAAAGTTATGTTCCCTTTAGGGACCTCATGGTCTGGGGCATAGCATAGTTATGACGAAGGTACCTACTGAATGCATATATTTGTAACAGGCGGTGTAATTTTTTTAGGTACAGTACAGCCACGAACATTAATAGTACAAGCCGGGGCCGATTGCATAATAAAGTACGAGCTAATAATTTGTGGTTTTGTATGGGATTTTTACTACGAGAAGTAGTATAAGCTTGTACTTTATTTTATTATGCAATAGGCCCCTGGTGCGGAAGGCGCTCTTCCTCAAAACAGTCAAACCTTATGGCATAAACGCGTTCATTCGTTTGTAATTATGCGCTCGCCGGCCAGCCCATACAAAACTCACACCCAGGGATGCAAGCCGATGTAGAAACAATAAAAACAATACAATCCAAATACGCTTTAATGCACACCCACCACACAAAGAAAAATAACCAAGGAAAGACAAATACATGAACTTGTTGAACGGTAGACCACAGGCGGTTTTATCGCTACAAGTGATCTCTTCCAGACGACCTGGAATAGAATTTAAGAGACGCAATAACGTAAAAAATAAAACAAAGTACTTGTAGCTTCGCGCCTTAAGTGCAAAGGGCCCCAGTACAACTTTGTTGATATGCGTTATTAAAACTAGCTAGTGGACTTGTTTTCACAATTTCCAATTAAACGATTTCACATCCACCTTAATAAGTTAGTACCGTAGATTTTCAAGCACAAAAATTACAGTTTTTAGCCATTATGACGAACGCATTTCATTTCATCGAATACATTGCCCCCAAATTCTTGTTTGCCCAAGGGCCCCAGCATAGTTTAAGACGGCCTTGGATACTATCGATGAAGTGAAGTTCGATAAAATTGTGTGACCGTTCTGCCGTGTCAAGGTCAGGTTCTACGTCGATAATAACTACTGTCTATCTATAAATTAGACATTGATGACCTTTACCCGCGTGACTTTGCATTACACTAATTTGTAACGTCTATTTCAATGTGCTATGTCAGGGGTCGGCATTATTTTGAGTCGGAAGAGTCAAAAATTACAATATATAAAATTTCAGTTTTCAAAAGAGCTACAAGAAAAAATCTTGCCAACAATAAATAGTAGTTGCATTAATAAAGTTTTTTGATAAAGAGCCGCAGCTGCACACCCAAAGAGCCGCAGGTTGCCGACCCCTGTGCCATGTAAATTAAGCCATTTGTGTTAGAATTAGTTTTCCACTACTCCGCCTATTTAACTCTTTAGAGGATGATTTTCCAAAACTCCCTTCTTGTACCCCTAGGATTTCCAAGGGAGTCCCTCCAAATTTCAAGTCCCTAGGTCCAGCTGTGCGTTGATCGATTATCCAGTCAGTTTCATCTTTATTTATCAATGGTTTAGGTATATAGAACTAACATACAAACTTTTTTTTCATTTATATTTAGAAGAAACTGACTTCCTGTCTGCAGTTAGAGTCAACTGCAGTGATACCTACTGGCCTCCTTAATGGTGTTGAGGCAAGTAAGTAGTTAATCTTTAATTCTTGGGAATGTATAGTTGATTGGGAATTGATTGCTAGTCCACCAATCCCACCATCTCCACCATCTGTTTTTTTTTATTATTCCATGGAGAAGTCAAACACAGACCACCTGTAGTAAGTGGGATCCGTTACCATAGACATTTTCACTATCTTCTCTTCTCTGTAGTCTGCAATCCTAAGACGGCAAATGCGTTGCCAACCCTGAGGGATAGGATGGAATGCCCCAATGCTAGTTATTTCACCCCCACACAGGAACGCAACGCACGTTTCGACTACCACAAAATTATTCATAATTGTTTTTTTACGATTTTATTTATTACATCACTTTGGCATAAATGCCAAATGTCTGGAAAAGTTGACAATCTATGTCTTACCTTTACATATTTATTTATATGTATTATCAATTTAGCTAGCAGTCCAATTTCCATGCACAATAGCATATGCACTCCAATATTGCCTCTAGTAGGTAAAGGTTGAAGAAAAAATAAACAATATGTCTGTGTTCTAATAATACTTTTAATTTATGCCATCAAACCTACTACCACCTTTATGATTCTTTATAGTTTAAAACAACAACTTTCAACGAGACACACAAATGCAATAAAAAGTTTTATATTTCCTCTAAAATGATTACTTATCTAAACCTTGTTGGAACTTGAGCTCTTTTGTAGTTTCATGTGCTTTCTGTAACTCGGTTGCTATTTTAAAGAACCGTTTAGCCTCATCTTCATTTTTCTCTACTCCTTCTCCTTTCTTGTACATCATACTGACATTTGCACATCCGTACATGTTACCACACTCACAGGATTTCTTAGCGAATTCAAAAGCTTGTTTCATATCAGGTTTTATAAGATATTCTATGTTTTTATTCTTGGCAGGGTTATGGGGGTTGAAGTCAGCAACGTTTTTGGGTATTCCGCTGATGTACATGCCGGAAAGGTAATGACAAGCCATGTTGTCATTTTGGTCACAGCTCTTTTTTAAATAATTGTAACCTGAAATCAATTTTTTTCCTTGTTAAACAACAACATCATAGAAACTAAAAAAAAATGCTAATGAAACCTTAGAAAAAATTACTGCATAACACTGAACAAACAGATGTGGTATATGAAATTCTAGCTTTTGCCTTCAACTTTGTCTGCATAGATTTCAATTATTGTTATTATGTAGTATATGTGTTAATCCACGGTATAAGCTATCTCCATTTTAAATTTCATCAAAATCCGTGCAGCCGTTGCAGCATGAAGGAGTAACTAACTAACACACACACACACACACACACAAACTTTCGCATTTATAATATTAAGCAGGATTACATAATGATTTCATAGGAAAAGTAGACAAAAATGTAATATAGGTTATATTTTTGAATGCCCACTGAACAACACTAAGAGTAGGTACTGTACCTTTGGGAACATCCCGCTTGACTGAAATATTAGGTCCCGTCGCTGTTAGTATCATCCCGGCGTGCAAGCAAGCCGTCGGCTCTCCCAATTCGCATCCCTTCTCGAAATAGCTTAGAGCCTCATTAACATCGCTTTTATCTTGTCCCTTGCCCACCAAACAGTAGTTTCCATATTTCAAACATGACTTTCCAAACTTGTAGTCTAAACAATTGCTTTTAAAAACCTTAGCCGCTTTATCGAAGTCCTTCTTTATCGCTTCCAAGTAGTCTCCCAACAAATGACATACTTCCGGCTTCTTCTCCTTGTAGCAACCGAAACGATATTCAACCCCAAGGTTTTCAATGTATTCCTTCACATCGTCTTCTTGTTTTAAATCATAAGCCATCCTGATTCAGTAACTTATGATTTCGTGGTCACAGATAGGTTAGGTAACTACCTTGACAAGACAATTGTCAAACTGATAACGATTATCAATTTGTAAACAAATCATAAAACAACTTTTAAACGGCTGAATTTAAGAAAGAACGCGTAATTGACCAAGTTGAAATTAAAAGCAGAATAATTTAATTATCAAACATTTTCTAAGCGTCCACCACCTGTTACAAATATTATTAAACAGTAAAACATGTCTTACCTTTATTTTAACTTTAGAATCACCCATTATTTCTTTATTTTTACACTATGTCTATTGTTTCAAATAAAAGAGTAGTTCACGACACCTTACGCAATCAAAATTAGTTTCTTCAAATCTTGATATAAGCAAAATTTACGGAAATATAGGTATAGGCACTTGGTCGGCGGCTCAGCATTCGCGCATTCGCATCGCATGCACAGCACTTCACAGATTATAAGGTTCACGGGAACTGCCGGAACTACCGGAAAGGCGGAAATTATCTATTTAAATACCTACCATAGATTACCCCGTATGTCAAGGAACTCGACAAACGAGTTTCAATTTATCAAAAATTAAAATAAAGATCCACATGGTAGTATTTTATGTATATTGAAATTTAACGGGTGCCTAAACTGTTTACAGAACGGTATACCAAAACGAAACCCCTATATAACTAAGGAATTCTATGGACCTGGCATGTTGATCTATACATCCAATCGGTTTTGCAAAAAAATGCATTCCGACAATTCACACTCAAATAATAATGTTATCTTGTTTAACTCAATTGTATCCTAGATGAAAAGAGATCAGAGTAGATCAGCCGGTGCAATAATGTCAATAATTATAATATCGTCGGTGAACCTGCAAAACCTCGTAAGTAAAATTTTAAATAAGGAGCAAATTGCACCTTTTAATAAGAAGGTAAGGTTTATTTTGCTCTATCATAAATTTGTTAGTTACGCGGTTTTGCAGTCTCACCGACGATATGACGTTCATACTAATGCCTATTCCGGCAGAGGCAGCCATATTGAGAGGGCATTTATGTAACTTTTCAAAAGTACCAGAAACCCTTGCCAAGATGCATTACGCTAAGTAACGTTTCTATTTGTCTCGTTTTTAAACCAATCGTGTCATTCGTCGGTGACGTGATTTTTTTTTTTTTTTTTTTTTTTTATATCATAGGAAGGCAAACGAGCACACAGGCCACCTGATGGTAAGTGGAAACTGTGACCCATAGACATTCGCATTCATAAGACCGCAATCCTAAGACTGCAAATGCGTTGCCAACCCTGAGGCCGAAGATGGAATGCCTCTATGCTAGTCATTTCACCGGCTGTCTTATCCCCAAACCGGAACACAACAATGCGAACACTGCTGCTTGGCGGTAGGTTAATGGATAAGATGGTGGTACCAACCCGGACGGACCCTGCACAAGGTCCTCCCACCTCCAAAATACGAAGAGTCACGTGATCTACCAGTGGCGCGATTGGTTTAAAAACGAAACGCTAGTAAAAATAATGCGTCTTGGCATGGCTGATGTGTCAACCGTGCCGAAGATACTTAAAAAGTTTTTTTCCAAAAATCTGTATTAATTAAAATTAAAATTTTAATTTGAAGTGTTATTATTTTAATTTAAAACTGAACTGTCATCAAATATACTAATGTTTACCATCATGTTACCATCGCCTAAGCAGCACTACAAGCCTCTATTCTCTTCGTCGTCTCTTACGACACCCACGGGAAGACATGGAGTAGAGTCTATTTGTGCGAAAGGTGGTTACTGAATTATAAACAAGATTTAAAGTTGTAGGTTATTCTGTTGTTCTGACTACCCCACACTGGGATTACAGGCATGAAGGTGTATGAATTGTCATCTACACTAAATACACTACACATGAATTTGAAGAAACACTTATATGCATCCTAAGTGTACTTTTATAGGATATGACTTAAAAAAGAAAAAACAGAAACGTTTAATATTGCAAAGTTATGTTAAAGTTTTTGTTGAAATATTGGTCAATTTTGTATTTTTTAGGAACTCACATAATAATGATATATGTATAATTATACATTACCAGGCTTGGAACTTTTGGGTGCATACTGTGGTTCTAGAATACATGGAATCGTCATATGTTAAAATATTTTTTATGAACTGTATATATTACACATTTAATACAAAAATGTACACAAGAAACACGTCGTTATTATTAAACAAAATAAACTATAACAAATACTTTAAGTGACAATAACAAGAATGACTTCTTCAATTGTCTGATATTATATTACTCGTAATTTCTAATTGTCTGAGGTCTGGCTTTTGGAGCAAGTGTGTCATAATAATGATTAATTACAATTTCGTGTTAATCATTTCAATAGTAGTAAGAATGGATCGTGAATATTTTTTCTTTATTTTGCAGGGTTAAACTTTCTCGATTGATACAACACTCTTTTGTGTGTTGAGACCGATGGCTCCACGTCCACTAAAGTTAACGTTACATAACATCGATAATTGCCGCAGAGCAATATAGGTAGGCCTTAATTGAAAAGAACTATCTATATTCTAAGCGGCACTTAAAGCGCTAACAGCGCCAAAAGTAGACTCGAAACTAATCTACAATATAATCCAAGCCTTAAATAGGTTTGGTAGGCACCACAAAGTGAAACTGATGTGGATTCCAAGACACGACCGTTCCGGCTTTCCCGAAAATGAAGCCGCGGACAAGCTGGCAAGGGAAGGGCCCAAGGGCGCATTCGTCCGACCTGAACCATTCGTGGCACTAGGCACCATAAAAGCAGCCCTGAACAATAACGCCCTAGAATATCAACACAAAGTGTGGAAAAGTAAGGTAGGCTTAGGGCATGCAAAGCTCTTCATAGAAAAAGTTGAAACTTTGGAAACTCAGCAGAAGACAACTTCCTTATATTATTGGAGTGTTTACCGGGCACTTTGGGGTTAATCATCTCCTAGCAAAGATGGGCCTTTAAGACAACACAGATTGTAGAATGTGCGGCTTGAAGAGGTGGAGATAATGAAACACTGTATGAATGTGATGCCCCCGGAGTAAGAATGAAAATCCTCGGTTGTGGATAAGCATGACACGTTTTTTGTAGGTATACAATATTCATAGGATACTTAGATTTCTTAATCTTTAGGCCAGACCATCTATATTTACTGGCTCTATCACTTCGTCTTTCGTTACAAATATGGTGCTTGTACACGGTGCATGTAACTAGAGCAAGTAAAGCTAAGGCGCGTGCTATTTGCGCAAACAGTATGCTCAAATCGCTGGACCCCCATACTTCTTTATACCGCAAAAGCCACAGTACGCGCAAGCTACTTGCATCGCATCGTGTACAAGTACCATTCGGTACCCTTATAATTTGTGCACTTCACACTTTAGACATACCCCAGACATACCATTTACCATTCCCTTCCCTTACCTTATTTATACTCTGTGATACGATGTGTCTGTGCTTCGCTGTCAAACATATACCCTTGTAATCTGTCTGTGCTGTCATTCGACAGACAGTTATAAAAAATTAGAATCATCGCTCGCTCGCCACTCTCGCCAGTAGCGGGATCAAAGTATTCTTTGCTAATTTAAGTAAACAAAAAAATGTCGGGGAACGTTGAACTTTTCTCGACACGCATGAGGAAAGCGACTAGAAAGATCCACTCTGTAAGCGATGCTTTGGTTAACGCTAAATTCGCAATTTGTAAGTACCTACCAGTTACTATTCTAAACAAAGACCATGAAATAATACGGCCTTTCCATGAAAAAAATTGCTCATAATAGCCGAAATTATTTCGGTATTTGTAGTTCCCGCACAAAAGATTCATAATAGATTGCTTATTGTAATTTTTGTGTAATTTCCAGGACAAAAGTATTGTTATAGAAAACTACCCTACTGGACTCAAACAAACATTTTACTCAATTGCATTTCAGTACTTTAAATATAAATCTACTTATTTAACAATTTATATGTTAACAACAACTTGGAATTGATTGAGATACCCTTAATATTCCAGCTCTAAGAGACGAAGCGGTATGGGGAGGCGGCCTGTTTGTTTTCTACCACATTTTCGCGTTTCTGGAAGACGCTAAAGAGAGATTGAATATGCCAGATTACAATAAGCTATTTGTCCATAAAACCCTCTACAGGTAACATCCACTTATATTTCTAGATCAATCTTTGAAATTAGTTAGAGAACTACCCACAACTTGAAAAATAATCATACTTTTTCCTGACAATGTTCATAAATGTGTCGCATTTTTTTTGTCCTTTATGCACAGGGTTCATATTTTTGTTTTTTTTTTAGAAAAAAGGCCTTTGAAGCAGACCTCGCACACTACCTCGGTGAGGACTGGCAGTCGACACCTCACTCCTTGGCTCTCGACAGCTACCTGGAGCACCTTCGAGAACTGGAGAAGGATAGTCCCAGGCTGCTGATGGCATATGTCTACCACCTGTACCTCGGTTTACTGAGCGGTGGCCAAATATTGTCTAAGAAGAGGAAAATGTTTGGAGAGAGTAAGTTATTTTATTAGTATCTATTGGACACTTACTTTGGGAGTAAATTCCATGAAAAAAACTATCAGCAATATGCTTGAATGTTTTCATCCAACAAACACTGACAAAAAAGAATCATGAGAAGTAAGCACAAAAGAATTTATGAAAAATTCCGTCTTATAGGTTTTTCAAAAGATTAAAACACATCAATAGTATTACATGATTCACCACTAGTCATTCCGAAGAACATGTTGATTACAACACAATGCTAAGTTACTTCTTAAACATGCACAAGTTCCCCTCTTATTAAGACAATACCAAAATCTGTCAGTCATCAACAAAGATGAGATGTGAATACTAATGTCTAAGATGAGATCACTTCTGATTGGGTTTAATTCTCTAATTGGACAATAGCAGCCTGGGGATTTACTACATCGAAAGCCCTAATTGACGACGCGCTGGCCTAGTTGGTAGTGACCCTGCCTACGAAGCGAGCGGTCCTGGGTTCAAATCCCGGTAAGGGCAGATATTTGTGTGATGAGCGCGAATATTTGTTCCTGAGTCATGGATGTTTTCTTTGTATTTAAGTATTTATTTCTCTATATAAGTATTTATATCGTTGTCTAGTACCCATAGTACAAGCCTAGAGCTTAGTTTGGGACTAGGTTAGGTTTTTATTTTAAGAAAAAAAAAAAAAAAAAAAATTCTCTTTCAGAGACCAACAGTGATGCCTACATAGACCAATTAACCGATTTCACCGATATAGACATCCCCCAATTGAAGAATGATTTTCGTGCAGTAATGAATGAGATTGCCACTCGGATGACTCCAGGGGAGCAACAAGCCTTCCTCGACGAGAGCAACCAAGTGTTCTTAATGAACAATCTGATTGTAAACTCCGTTGCTGGCCAAAACCAAGTTCTCCGCACCATGATGTACAAAACTTCTGCTGTACTTTTGGTGGTTTTCGGTGCACTTTTAGCTTACAAAATGCATAAGTGAATGAAGATATAAATTTTATGAGTGAGAATTATTTTATATGTTAGAATGTGATATTATTATGTAGAATTTCTAATTTCAAGACTGATATGATTCTTGAGTTTAATTAATAAATTACCTATCAATGTATCATGTCATTGTGTTTTTATTGGAACCAGATTACAATAAAACAAGCTGTATGGAAATAACAAAAATAATTTATTATTATTG
This sequence comes from Acleris emargana, assembly GCA_927399475.2. Lineage (NCBI taxonomy): Eukaryota > Metazoa > Arthropoda > Insecta > Lepidoptera > Tortricidae > Acleris > Acleris emargana. Next base: position 8,366,743 of record OV656858.1, read on the forward strand.
TCACAGGCTACATTAAATTCAAAATAATATGTACAATGTACTACAATTCATTTAATATTCACTAATTACTTAGAACAATAACACAAAACCCTCGTCGATTCATTCTTATCTTTAAATACAAGTCGGGAGCTACGATGACGAGTGTAGCGAAAAGGAACGTCAGGGGACTGATTTTTGACTTTCAAGCGCTCGAAAGTGACAAAAAACAATGAAATGGTATTTTTGACTTGCGAGCGATAGAAAATATGAACCCGAGTGGTCCGTGGCATTCGTTTTGAATTCTATCAATAGAAAGTATAATTTGTAGGCATCGGAGTTTTTGTCGCACGGTAAGACTAATAGCAAGCTATGGAGTCGTCATTTGCCATAAATCTAAACTCTTATTCATATTCATACTCATTTATTTAATTTATCTAAAAATGCCTCTATAGAGTTCGGTTGTGTATGTGTATCTAGGTCAAGTTATATATAAAAAAAAAAACTATTATATTATAAATTCATAACTTGAACTATTTTAACATACAATTCGCCACTAGTGTGGACTAAAACATACCCTTCTACCGTGATAACGTTTACTTTGTTTATTTTGTTTGTTTATAAAATTTCGTAATTAAATCAGTATAAAAATGGTAAATTATTTTCTATTGTAATATTTATTTTCCAAATATAACATTAAACAATCGTTTCTAATCTCGCCAACGTTGTCGTCCTTGATTATAAAAAAACACCTAAATAAATGAGTATGAATATGAATAAGAGTTTAGATTTATGGCAAATGACGACTCCATAGCTTGCTATTAGTCTTACCGTGCGACAAAAACTCCGATGCCTAATAATTTGACATCTTTCAAACCTGATGGGTTACCCATCTTGGGTATGTATGTATGCCGGTAAGTACACGAAGCATAAACAAACCTAGCACAATGCCATAGACATCCACAGACGAGAAAGAGTTTCATTTTTCCTACATTTATAACCAGTCAAGAATTTGTAAATAAAGCGTAAAAAAATCATATTGGCACTGAAATATTAAATTGCTTGCTATGATTTCATCTTTTGTTAGCTTCACACATTTATTCGCAATTAAAATATGAATAAAAAACCGGTAAAACATCGACTTTCTGCGTATAATGAAACAAGTTCCAACTTAACAACACTATTTAGTCAATCCCTCAGTTTCGGAATCCCAAATATGGAATTTGGGACCATTCGAAAATAAATCGTGAAAGATTTTCGCATTCGAATATTTTCTACCGCTCGGATTTGAAATCGAGCGCTCGAAAGTCAAAAATCGGTCGCTTCGACTTGTGGCAAAAAAAACGCACGAATAATTCGATAGTCGCACTCAAGTGTGATAGTTTATGGCGATAGGTCGGTTGGAGAAATTAAGTATACCTACTTATTTATTTACTTAAGTGGACAATTTGTGAGGGGATGTATGAGTTATTATAGTAAGCTCGTCAAGCGTTCTACATAGTAGTTATCAGCTGAGTGCGGGCCCAACGGGGTCCAACGCTTGGTCGATCAGGTCATCCAAATCGTCTTGGGTCCAAAATGGCTCCATCTGAAAATTTATTTTTATTAAAGAAATTGTATGGATTAAATATTATATTTGCATTTTTTTTAAACTATAGGCACGGGTATAACTTTAATGTCGTAATATTTATTTCTGACTTTTAGGGCTAATATGGCTGCGTTTATCGCGTGACAAAATGTTGATAAAGCATTGGTCACTTTTTGACACGTAAATAAGTACGAGAGTGACGGATGCTTTATACACATATTGTCTCGGCATAAAAACTGTTTGGAAAACATTAGGTCGCTGTTGGCAGTAATATTTATTTATAATATTGGCAACATGATCGAATTTTTACCTAAAACTTGCTACGTAATGTGGTGGTTGCCTATTAAAATGAGACACTGTAATAAATAAGACACTTAGCTTGTAAGTGTACATGTACTATATTTATGTAACAGTGTGCTTATTGTTGAAGGTCCTAATAAATAAATAAATAAATAAATAAATAAATAAATAAAATAATATAGTTTTAACTGTCTCACGAGTTCATAATAATATGTTGAGTCTGAAATGCCGTACAATGAAATGGCTGGATCAAGGGTCAGATACAGAAGGCAGTATACTCTCCGACGCGGCATATATTGTGAGGAGGTTACTCTCTCTGCAGCCCTAATCACCGGTAGCTTGAGCCCTGCCCCGCTGCCGGCGGCACCCGTAGGTTAGGTTTTTTATAATGTATTTTTTTTGTGTTAGTATTGTTATTTTACTTTTGTATTTGAATATTTATTGTAAAAAACCTAATTTACAGATTTTTTATAAATATCTGAATAAAAATAATAATAAAAATATTTTATTGGAATCAAAAGAGCAACTCCACCAACTTAATTAAATTAAACATAAGAAACCTAACATAAAAAAACATAAGCATTGGTGGTGCTGCAACCTGACGCCAAAAGAGGGTTGAGGAAAACATATGACAGTGAATGAATGGAACATACCATAGCGGCATCGACACAGGGCCGGCAGTGCAGCCGGCCGTCGCGGCACTCGCAGCGCGGCGCGCTATGAGAGTGAGAGGATGGAACATACCATAGCGGCGTCGACGCAGGGCCGGCAGTGCAGCCGGCCGTCGCGGCACTCGCAGCGCGGAGCGCTATGAGAGTGAGAGGATGGCACATACCATAGCGGCGTCGACGCAGGGCCGGCAGTGCAGCCGGCCGTCGCGGCACTCGCAGCGCGGCGCGCTATGAGAGTGAGAGGATGGAACATACCATAGCGGCATCGACGCAGGGCCGGCAGTGCAGCCGGCCGTCGCGGCACTCGCAGCGCGGCGCGCTATGAGAGTGAGAGGATGGAACATACCATAGCGGCGTCGACGCAGGGCCGGCAGTGCAGCCGGCCGTCGCGGCACTCGCAGCGCGGCGCGCTATGAGAGTGAGAGGATGGAACATACCATAGCGGCGTCGACGCAGGGCCGGCAGTGCAGCCGGCCGTCGCGGCACTCGCAGCGCGGCGCGCTATGAGAGTGAGAGGATGGCACATACCATAGCGGCGTCGACGCAGGGCCGGCAGTGCAGCCGGCCGTCGCGGCACTCGCAGCGCGGCGCGCTATGAGAGTGAGAGGATGGCACATACCATAGCGGCGTCGACGCAGGGCCGGCAGTGCAGCCGGCCGTCGCGGCACTCGCAGCGCGGCGCGCTATGAGAGTGAGAGGATGGCACATACCATAGCGGCGTCGACGCAGGGCCGGCAGTGCAGCCGGCCGTCGCGGCACTCGCAGCGCGGCGCGCTATGAGAGTGAGAGGATGGCACATACCATAGCGGCGTCGACGCAGGGCCGGCAGTGCAGCCGGCCGTCGCGGCACTCGCAGCGCGGCGCGCTATGAGAGTGAGAGGATGGAACATACCATAGCGGCGTCGACGCAGGGCCGGCAGTGCAGCCGGCCGTCGCGGCACTCGCAGCGCGGCGCGCTATGAGAGTGAGAGGATGGCACATACCATAGCGGCGTCGACGCAGGGCCTGTAGGCGTAGGTCTTGGTAGATAGGAAAACACCGACATAAATTTAATTAGACTATAATTTCCAAAAGTTCCTATTAGTCTGGTACAAAATGTGTGTGCTTTTATAATGGCGGTTAACGTACAACTAACTCATACAGTAAAAGCTTACCCACATTATTTATGTGGTTATTTAATTATAACATGTGTGTACGGTATCGTACATATTCCGCAGAACGACTTAAAGTTGCTAATTACATACAAAACTAAAAGCTTGAGCTTTAGTTAAAAAGTTTTTAATTACTTACAACTAATAAAAACCTGAGCTTATCCTATAAGTACAAGCTTCCTTAAGATTAAGCCCAGTAGTTTTTTAAATACCTATATATTATTTTTATACAGATAGTGAGCCCAATTAAACCGTAAACAAAGTTTCAATCAGTATCAATTGGCAGTACACATACCTTATAAATACTAGATCTAATTATCGAGCCCTTACTGGTTCTAATGGAAAGTGCCCTTACTTTTCCATCCGGACCAGGAAAAACTTCTACAACCCTAGCCATTGGCCACATTAATGGACTAACATTGTCATCCCTGACTATAACCAAGGCACCAACTTTAATATTTCTGCATTCAGTTCGCCACTTAGGTCGGTTTTGCAGCTGCACAAGATACTGCTTGTGCCACTGCTTCCAGAAGCTTTGAACCATTTGCGTACACTGCTGCCAAAACTTCAAGCGACTAATTGGTACATTGGTACAATCATCCTCAGGAAATGTGGTCAATGGCGCGCCAGTCAGAAAATGACCTGGTGTTAAATATGACATCTCGGTGAAGTCAGTTGTAGGCAATGCCGTAAGAGGACGAGAGTTTAAAATTCCCTCGATTTGTATAATAACAGTGTTTAACTCTTCGTACGTCAAAACAGTAGTGCCAACAACTCGCTTCATATGATATTTCACACTTTTTATTCCTGCTTCCCAAAGCCCGCCAAACACAGGACTGTAACTTGGGATAAATTTAAATTTAATACCTATACCTGCTGCATGGTTCACAACAGTTTGCTGGTGGTCTGCAGCAGACTGCAGTTTATACAATTCAGTTAATTGGTTTTTAGCTCCTTTGAAAGTACTAGCGTTGTCACAGTACACAACAGAAGGTTTATTTCTACGCGAGACAAACCTTTTGAATGAATTTAAGAAAGACTCTGTTGTTAAGTCTGAGACTAGCTCGATATGTACCGCTTTTGTAGTGAAACACACGAACAATGCAATGTAAGCCTTATATAATACAGGCTTTCTAACACGGTACATTTTAATGGTAAATGGGCCACCATAGTCTATACCTACTTTATCAAATGCACGACATGAATTAACTCTATCACTAGGAAGCGAACCCATTAACTGTTTTGCATGTTTAGCTTTTAACTTAAAACAAATTATACATTTATGAAGTACATGTGTGACTTCTCTGATACCATTTATTATACGATACCTAAGACTTAAATTATTCAACACAAGTTTTGGACCAGAATGCAGCAATGTTCTGTGCTCATTTTCAATAATGTAGTGCGTGACCTTTGAACCCTTAGGTAAAATAATTGGGTGCTTCTGTGAGAACGGAACACTCGCATTCTGAAGTCGCCCACCTACCCTTAGCAATGACAAATCACACATGAATGGATTTAACTCCTCTAGACTTGATTTTATGGGCTTACCTGAAACTAATGCCTTTATTTCTTCACTGAAGTGCAACTTTTGTTCATGCCTAATAATGACATTTAGCGAATAATTCAATTCCTGAGGAGTCAAACATTCAACTTTCTTATCAACTTTTCTGTCTGATATACATTTCTTACAATTATTAACAAACCTTAAGCACAATGCTATGGTTCGTTTCATTTTAATAATACTAGAACAACTAGTAAACAATGCTAGATCCTCACATTGTTTGGATGCAACCAATACGGACTTTAATTCTGGGATTTCCTTAGGCATTATATTATCGTTATGTTCCGGCTTAAACTGCAGAGTACCTAGGCAAACTGGGCCCTTCCACCACAACGGATGCTGCTGTAGTAGATGTGGTTCTACTCCACGTGAAAGGCAGTCAGCCGGGTTTGCTGACGTGTTAATATAATGCCAAGAGAAATCGCCCGTCAAATCATGAATTTTTCTTACTCTGTTAGCCACATAAACACTTAGTTTTATAGGATCTGTTTTTAACCACGCAAGTACTACTTGCGAATCGGCATATAGATACACATTTGTAATGAATTTTAATTTCATGACGTCATAAACTTTTCTAGCTAACATAGCTAGTAAAAGCGAGCTATTGAGCTCCAAGCGCGGCGTCGTAAGGTTTTTGACAGGGTTAATACGTGACTTAGAGCATAGCAAGTCTACGGTAACATCACCAGCTTCGTTGACTATTCTTAAATATACACAACATCCATAAGCGAGGTTCGATGCGTCAGCGAAACCACAAATATCTATAGACTGTGCATTACGTGTATCCATATTCCGATTCACTTCAATTTCTGACATTTTGTCTAAACTAGCTGCAAAGGCCTTGACCCCATCGTTGAGTTCGGCAGGCAATGGAGAATCCCAGTTAACATTTGCAAGCCATATTTGCTGCATTAACAACTTTGCCACCACCACAATGGGCCCCGCTAAACCAAGGGGGTCAAAGATTCTGCTAACAAAACTTAATACCTTTCGCTTTGTATAACATTCTAAGATCTCTTGCTTTGGAGAACTTATTATAAGAGTGTCTTTAACTAAGTTACATTTGATACCTAATGTTCTAACAAAGTTACATTCATTCTTATCAGTGAAATTAACCTCCTCTTCCTTCTTTTTACCTTCAGACGGGATGCCGCATAATAGCGAGTTATCATTAGCGCACCATTTGTGCAGGCTAAAACCTCCCAATCTTAACAACTTAATTAACTCATTTCGAGTATCTAATACAACTTTCCTATCATTACAAGCTATGTTAGCGTCATCGACATAGGTGTTGTGAAGCAACACATCTGCAGCCAGGGGGTAATCGTCTTTATACCTAATAACTAGCTCGAGCAAACACCGAGTGGCTAGGAATGACGAACTTTTAAGACCATAGGTAACCGTTTGCAGCTGCAGACATTGAATTTCATCATTTGGACACTCTCGCCAAAGAATATTTTGCAAACAGCGGTGTGATGGTGCAACCAATATTTGCCTGAACATTTTTTGTATGTCGCAATTAACAATGTACTTAAATAGTCTAAATAAAATTAAAATGCTAAACAGGTCATTTTGCACAACAGGCCCATTGAGCAATACATCATTCAAAGAAACCTTTGCTAAGCTTTGCATACCTCCATCAAAAACAATTCTTGTAGTTGTTGTAGTACTTTTTTCATTGAAAACAGGATGGTGGGGCAAAAAGAAAACTGCTTGTGAATCTAAATCATACTGCGAAATAGGTATGGAAATGGCATGGCCTAAGGCTATGTACTCATCAATGAAGTCCTTGTATTTTTTATATAGTGTTTGGTCTTTATTGATCCGATTTTCCAAATTTTTAAATCTTTTTAACGCGCATGTAAGGGAATCACCCAATTTTAACATTTTAATATCTTGTTTTAAAGGCAAGGCAACTTGAAATTTGCAGTCTTGTAAGGTTACAGACTCTTTAAAAATGCTCTCAGCTAACTCTTGCTCAGAGGTGGCCTCAGTGTAAACTTCTGGGACACTTTCAGTTTGCCAGAACTGTGAAATTGACCTTTCTAACTTAATAAAATCTAAATTGTTACTAACAGTTGTTGCACAGCAGACAGCTGAAGTAAGATGGGTAGCAGCATTCTGAGTGCTGCTAGATAACCTTCCTGCTACAATGTAGCCGAAAAGTGTGTTGTGGAGATACAGCCCTCCGGGCCCGACCGGAAGCTGATCACGAAGCAACACCTGGAAAAATATGTCACACCCTAAAAGGATACTTATCTTATCACAGACATAAAAGTCTTTATCTGCCAATTTTATATATGAGGGCAGAGCAAGCTCTTTACAATTTATGGCAAACTGTGGCATCTTACAAGTTATGGTGTTTAACACATGACATGTCACTGACATGTTAAAGCTGTTTGCAGTTGAATAAACTTTAAATGTGGCCTGTTGAGCAGTCTGAGCAGTACCATCACACACACCGCTTATTATAGTGTTAGATTGCTGCAAATCGCAATCCAGCTCATTGACCAAGTCCGAGCGAACAAACGAAACCTGAGAACCTGTATCCAAGATGGCTCTCACATAAATGGGGTTTCCTAATTTATTTATTAACTTTACCTTAACTGTAGGTAACAGAACGTTGTCACTGACTTTTGATAACAGGCTAACATGACCCGAGCTTTTTAGGGGAATAGCATCCTCGTGCAATAGAGAATTATGTTTTTCCTTACAAACTGAACATTTAAAACCAAATAGGCATTTTTTACCATAGTGTTCATTTAAGCAAATGTTACATAATGCATTAGAATTTACAAACTCTCGACGCTGTGCCACATGAATCAACTTAAAGCCGGGGCATTGATGCATCTTGTGCAATGAAGAACTGCAATACTTACATTTTGGGGACTTGACAGGGGTTTTTTTGGTACTGCACGAAGCAGCAACTAAGCTACTCCTTCGCGGGCTAGTGTTGCCCAGCGTGAGTGTCTCCAGAGCCGCAGCTCTTTGCTCTAGAAATTTAAATAAATCATGCAATTGCGGCAAGTGCAAGCTCTGATTTTCCAGATGAAAGGCCCTAAGCGTGTATTGATCCAGCTTTCGCTGCAAAACAGTAATAAGCAGCAAGTCCCAGTGTTGTACAGGTACATCCATATTTTTTAAAGCACTTAAGTGCTGTTTAGTTTTAGAGACTAAATTGCGCATAACAGCCGCCGAAGATTTTTGCACACAAGGAAGGTCAAGGATAGAAGCTATGTGATAATTTACCACCTGTTGCCTATTATCATACCGTTCTGACAGAAGCTTAAGAGCAGCCTCATAATTTTCACTGTCTAAAGGCAGATTTTTAACAATATCTAGGGCTTCACCCTCTAGAAGTGACCTTAAATAATAAAATTTGTCACACGGTGACAATGACTGGTCTTTATTAATAACGCTATTAAATAAAGAAATGAAATTATGGTAATCACCCACTTCGCCTTTAAATTTCGAAATTTCTATACGCGGTAAACGTTGGTAACCCACCTGTTTCGGAGACTGTAATGGTGCCGCGTTAGACTCCGCAATAATCGGAGGCGAAATAATTTCATTTAGAAACGCCGCCATTTCGAAGTAGCTGTCTTCAAATGCGCCGACCGCTTCTTTATCGTCTGTATCTAACAAAGATATTTCCAAATTTAGGTCCATATATTCATTAAATATCTTTTCTAACCTTTCCTTTTTTGTTTTTAATAAGCTGATATTGTAGTTACCTGGATCCATATCACGTAAACTTGCTTTAAGTCGCGTCATAAACGCTTTGCATTGCCCCCTGGCAGCGATGAGTCGCTTAGCGTCCTCGGCCATAGCGAAAAAGAATTAGCCTTTTGTGCTATCTCAAGTATACACAGTATACACTTAATGTAAAACGACTTCCAACAGTATAAACTTTAACACTTTTAACGAGTTTACGCTTTATTAAACACACAACTAAAAGCAAAGCAATTGCAAACAAACGCAGACGAACAAACAAGTTACGGCGTGGCAACTTGACTTGACTTGGCGACAATGGCGACCGGCCGCTAGGCTAGGGGCGCTAGGGAATAATAATGGCGCTCATGCACCGAGCTCTGATCCAATAGGTGAAGCGCGCGCGCCGCGGAAATCGCTGTGCCTCGTCCTAATTGGCTGTGCCGAAACTCGATGCGCTGCAACTGGCGCCTTTGCTCCTACACCGTACAAAATGATTCGGCGCAATTGAGTTTTGTATAACGGTACAAAATTATACAACGTGGAACATGTATCTACTATTAGTATAAACTTATCCAATTAATATTGGTAGATATAAACATATATGACAAAATGTTGTTATCCTTGTTAGGGCTTATAAAATATGCATACCAATTTAAAATTACATTTGCAGGCATGCACAATGGCTTCCTTGCCGAAGTTCGTTCGGGCAAAATTAAGGTGTTCGTTCGTCGATTACTATAAAATAGCCACGAGCACCGCACGCACGACGTATAAAACACCTTTAAATATTCGTCCTAAGTAAGACTTAGAGACCCTGTACACCGTACAGCACAGTTAGACTGCTTCCGACTTCGGAATTTATTTAAGTTCTTATGTTGAAGTATCTACCAACTTGCGTTGTGGCGCGCACTGCACACCGACCTTAAGGGTTTTTTCTTCGTTCTCCGCACTGCAGATAAAAACCCGGCTCGCCTGTAGGTACTCCCTGTAGTCCTTTCACGAAAAAATCGGGCGCACTGCGCACCGACCGTGTCACGACGCAATTTTCCTCTCTTGGGCACTGGAGATGCTCCAAACCCAATCGCTCCAATTTGTCTTCGGGTATTAATTGTTCGCGCACTGCACGAATCCGAAGAATTTTTGATGAGTTGTACGCTCTGAACACCGACAACTTGACGGCCGTCAACTTATTAAGTTAACTTAACTTCGACTTAATGCACTGCATTAAATACCGACGAAGCACCATAAAAGCTTTTAATTGTTTTTGCTCGAAGGACCAATGTAGGCGTAGGTCTTGGTAGATAGGAAAACACCGACATAAATTTAATTAGACTATAATTTCCAAAAGTTCCTATTAGTCTGGTACAAAATGTGTGTGCTTTTATAATGGCGGTTAACGTACAACTAACTCATACAGTAAAAGCTTACCCACATTATTTATGTGGTTATTTAATTATAACATGTGTGTACGGTATCGTACAGGGCCGGCAGTGCAGCCGGCCGTCGCGGCACTCGCAGCGCGGCGCGCTATGAGAGTGAGAGGATGGCACATACCATAGCGGCGTCGACGCAGGGCCGGCAGTGCAGCCGGCCGTCGCGGCACTCGCAGCGCGGCGCGCTATGAGAGTGAGAGGATGGCACATACCATAGCGGCGTCGACGCAGGGCCGGCAGTGCAGCCGGCCGTCGCGGCACTCGCAGCGCGGCGCGCTATGAGAGTGAGAGGATGGCACATACCATAGCGGCGTCGACGCAGGGCCGGCAGTGCAGCCGGCCGTCGCGGCACTCGCAGCGCGGCGCGCTATGAGAGTGAGAGGATGGCACATACCATAGCGGCGTCGACGCAGGGCCGGCAGTGCAGCCGGCCGTCGCGGCACTCGCAGCGCGGCGCGCTATGAGAGTGAGAGGATGGCACATACCATAGCGGCGTCGACGCAGGGCCGGCAGTGCAGCCGGCCGTCGCGGCACTCGCAGCGCGGCGCGCTATGAGAGTGAGAGGATGGCACATACCATAGCGGCGTCGACGCAGGGCCGGCAGTGCAGCCGGCCGTCGCGGCACTCGCAGCGCGGCGCGCTATGAGAGTGAGAGGATGGCACATACCATAGCGGCGTCGACGCAGGGCCGGCAGTGCAGCCGGCCGTCGCGGCACTCGCAGCGCGGCGCGCTATGAGAGTGAGAGGATGGCACATACCATAGCGGCGTCGACGCAGGGCCGGCAGTGCAGCCGGCCGTCGCGGCACTCGCAGCGCGGCGCGCTATGAGAGTGAGAGGATGGCACATACCATAGCGGCGTCGACGCAGGGCCGGCAGTGCAGCCGGCCGTCGCGGCACTCGCAGCGCGGCGCGCTATGAGAGTGAGAGGATGGCACATACCATAGCGGCGTCGACGCAGGGCCGGCAGTGCAGCCGGCCGTCGCGGCACTCGCAGCGCGGCGCGCTATGAGAGTGAGAGGATGGCACATACCATAGCGGCGTCGACGCAAGGCCGGCAGTGCAGCCGGCCGTCGCGGCACTCGCAGCGCGGCGCGCTATGAGAGTGAGAGGATGGCACATACCATAGCGGCGTCGACGCAGGGCCGGCAGTGCAGCCGGCCGTCGCGGCACTCGCAGCGCGGCGCGCTATGAGAGTGAGAGGATGGCACATACCATAGCGGCGTCGACGCAGGGCCGGCAGTGCAGCCGGCCGTCGCGGCACTCGCAGCGCGGCGCGCTATGAGAGTGAGAGGATGGCACATACCATAGCGGCGTCGACGCAGGGCCGGCAGTGCAGCCGGCCGTCGCGGCACTCGCAGCGCGGCGCGCTATGAGAGTGAGAGGATGGCACATACCATAGCGGCGTCGACGCAGGGCCGGCAGTGCAGCCGGCCGTCGCGGCACTCGCAGCGCGGCGCGCTATGAGAGTGAGAGGATGGCACATACCATAGCGGCGTCGACGCAGGGCCGGCAGTGCAGCCGGCCGTCGCGGCACTCGCAGCGCGGCGCGCGGCTGCAGGGTGCGGCGGTAAGCGCTGCGCGTGCGCCGGCCACGGTCGCGAACCGCCGCGCCACTGCGCGCTCCGCTTGCAGCTTCCTACCCGCGAATATCGTGCCTGCGGACACCAGGAAATATCGTCACGTCATCCTGTAAGGCTAACTTGCTCCAAACATTTTTTATTATTTTTTATTTTCATGAAACAAACAGTCTCACATAGTTGTAAGTACAGGGTTGGGCAGATTAAGTGTCCTAGTTGTGTATGGCTTTTTTACTTAAATATAACTCAACTTCTTATTCACTTCGTATTTTTTTTTTGTTGACTATTTAATCTTCTTTATGATTTCTACACGTCAGCTTGATATATTTTGTTTTTATATTGTTTTCAACAATGGACGCGAAACGCCAGCTCGTGTGCGATTTGTACCAGAAAAAATACCGACCGTGTGAGATATTGAAGACGCTGAAACATTTAAATATCAATATAAGGTTTATATCGCGGACCGTCAAGCGATTCAAAGAAACGGGATCTTCACAAATCAGGCCCAAACCTGGGAGAAAGCCATCTGTTCGCACCAAAAACATCATTAAAAATATTCGTGAGCGTATTAGACGAAATCCAGCTCGAAGTGCAAGCAAACTTGCTAAAGATATGAAAATATCCCGTCGAACAATGAGTCGTATTTTAAAATATGATCTTGGGCTAAAGGCCTACAAAAAACAAAAAAATCATGGCTGATGCCCAGAAAAAAGCTAGAGCGAAAAAATTTAGGGAATTGCTAGCTTGGCACGACGGCGATGATATTATTTTTTCCGATGAAAAGATGTTCCAGTTGCAAGACAGTCACAACCAACAAAACGATCGTGTCTATGGTGCTTCATTGAAGGATATTCCTGTGGACAAATTAGCCGTACAACGGGTTCCAGAGTCCATCAGCTGTCATGGTATGGGGTGCGATATCGCCTAGAGGCAAGTTACCGCTGCTGTTTATTGATCGAGGTGTCAAAAGTACAATATTAAGTGCCAAGACTATTACATCCAGAACGTGTTACAGGGTCATTTGCTAGAAAAAGCTCAAAAATTATATGGAAACGACTATTACTGCTTCCAACAAGATAGTGCCCCATCTCACAAAGCTAAACGCACTCAAGACTGGTGTAGAACAAATTTGACAGATTTTATACCTTGGCAAGAATGGCCTGTATCATCGCCGGATTTGAATGCTTTGGACTTTTCGATATGGGTTACATGCTGAGCAAGATTGGGAGCACACAGGGCATGAATCTAAACTCATTCAAGCATCGATTAGTCAAGATATGGGATGAAATACCAGACGAGGTAGTGCGTGCCGCGTGCAATGCATTCTATGGAAGAATGCGTCAAGTTATTAAAGCTGATGGCGAGCGATTTGAACTTATGAATTAGTTTTTTTAAGTATAGAGTACGCTAAAAATAAAAACGTGATAAATTTCAAAAAAATCTGTCTTGTTTTAATTTTATGGCTCTTTTTAACTAGGACACTTAATCTGCCCAACCCTGTAATATATAAACATTCGCTTAAATAGTAAACTTACAGTTTCCTATTAAATATACAAAAATGAAAAAAAACACATACAGCTTAAATTGTTTCCGCAGTACTTTTAATTAATAGTTTTTTGAGTTTTCTAACTTACTGCCAAAAATATCTACATTTACAAACTTATCATTATACAACCTGCATGCCCTTTTAATGAAACCAATACCCGCATAAGAAGTACGAATACGGGGAATATAAAAAAGAGGCTTTTTCCTGCATGCTCGCTCACAAAGTCGGGGTATTCTAAAAGTAAGTGACTGTAATAAAATAGGGGCATCGATATGATTATTAACAATTTTCAAGGATCATAAAGTCAATACGTTCACGACGATTACTTAAATTGGTAAAGTTAAGTCTTCGTAGCAGTGGAATAATCGGAGTATTTATTTGATGTGCGATACTCAATTACCATTACAAACTTTTTCTGTACTTTTTATATTGTATCACTGTGTACTTTATACAATGGATTCCAAACTGCACTTGCAAATTCCAATCGACTACGGACATAACTATTAAATAATATCTTGTACATTAAAAGTCTTTTGAAAGGTTTTCCTACACGCAATACCCGCCGAGCTGATTTTAAAGAGTTACGCAGTATGTTATCGATTTGAGGCAAAAAGGTTAGTTTTGAGTCCATTATTACACCAAGATCACGAATCTGGCTGACACGAGTGAGCTCCTTATTACAAACTTTATAATTGAAATCGATATTTCTTATTTTCCTACTAACAAAACATTTGTCAGGATTTAGGAATAAATTATTTGACACAAAAAAGGTCGTAATGTCATTGATGTACAGGATAAATAACAGAGGTCCCAAATGAGACCCTTGTGGGACACCGGAAGTGATAGTCCTATACAGAGAAGTATAACCCCCTACCGCGACCGCCTGCGAACGATTTTCGACATAAGACTTTATCCAACGGAATAGATCACCGTGAATACCGATATGCCATAGCTTTAAAAGCAAACGCTCATGACAGACTTTATCAAATGCCTTGGCAAAATCGGTGTACACAGCGTCCACCTGGCAGTTGTCGTCTAACGCGCCTAATATTAATTCCGTATAAGTTAAAAGATTCGACTCTACACTGCGACCCCTAACAAAAGCCATGCTGGTTTAGGATGATATGCCGACGCACGACAGCAGATACCTGATCTGTAACTATTTTTTCTAGGATTGTACCAAACTGACATAATTTCGAGATTGACCGATATTTTTCAATCTCATTACTAGCTCCACCTTTGGTTATTGGAGTAACAAGTGCACGTTTCCAAATGGTGGGCATGCACCCCTCCCTAAAGGATTTGTTGAAAAGTAATGTTACAGGTATTGTTAAGTTAGTAGAACAATTCTTAATGAAGATGGGATGTATTCGATCAGGACCTGTACCTTTATTAGTATTAATGGATTTTAGGTATTTACTGTGGAGATCATTCGATATAGAAATTGTACTCATGTCAAAAACTGTGTTACTCACTGGAGGAAGATTGTTTAAGTCTAAGGAGCTGTCAGATGGTTTTTCAAATACTGAGTAGAAGTGCTCATTAAATAAGTCGCATATCCGAGTATTGTCAGAGGCTGTAACATCCTTGTAATACGTAACCTGTGGAAGACCACTTTTTGCAAGAATTGATTTAATGTAGGTTCAAAAGAACTTATTTGGTTTGGCTTATACAATGTTTTTAACATTCTGGCTCCAATTTTAATATTCTTTTCTTAAAAACTTTGTAACTATCGTAGTCTAAAGGATTTCCGTACGTCTTCCACAGTTTATGATATCGCTTTTTTTCATTTAATACTCTCCTAAGTGGTTTAATGTACCATACGGGTTTAGAACAAGAAATAGGTTGGCTAGCTTAGGAATGTATCTATCGATTAGGTTAATAATACATATACAGGGTGGAAAGTTGAGCTAAGTATTTCTTATGCGTATTTTTAACTATGTCTGTTTTGTAAGGTTGTCTGTCTGTTTATTTAGTGATAAGACTGCATGTTGACTGTACTTTTTAGGGTTCCGTGGTCAAACTAGGAACCCTTATAGTTTCGCCTTGTCCGTCCGTCTGTCTGTCCGCAGCCTAGCTCAGAGACTCTTAGTACTAGAAAGCTGTAATTTAGCATAAATATACATACTAGTCACGCAATTCTGTAGCTCTGCCTACCCCACTCTGGGAACCATCATTAAATCACAAGAAATATTTCTTTATTACACATGTTCGTTCTTTGGACCTCTGCCGGACCATGGCAATGACCAACCTGATCGAAATTTCCTTGTGTCAAGTACTAGGATTACACAGTTTTTTTTGTACTTTTTATTAAGCCGCGTCACTCACCATTGGTCTCCATAGCGAGCGACGTGCAAACCCCTAGCTTCTCCTTCGGCAGCTTAACTTGCTTGCGCAGCCCGGCGTCGCCTGCTAGTCGCTCGTAGTCCTTGTTAGTATAGGCGAGAGTGCTGTCCACACCTGAAGCAACACGTTAGATAACCGTTTTGAAAAATGTCGCTTGAATGAGTTACACCTTCATACGGTTTACGTCTTAAAAAATAATTGCCAGTCAAAATCGCATTATATCAAGCTAAAAGTTATAATTATGAAGCTGTGAAGTGGTATTGTTTTGTCGAAATTTGTTTTTGGTAGTTTTAGAATCCATGGAGTCGCATTACAATAAATAGGAAATAGCGACTCCATGGATTCTAGAACCACAATTTGCCACCAAAAGTCCTAACTCTACTGATAACCATGAAATCGACCATGACGAACTTCGTAAAATGTGTTGATCGTGTGCTCGTAATTATGTTGGTACCTTCATAGCCTCTTTTTTTTATTTCTTTGTGAAAGTAAACATGAGAGCGCACCATTGATTTGATCAAGGGCGTAACCACCTTTTGGCCCAGGCCCAGGCCCAGGAGTGGGGAGAAAATCAGAAACAACACATCCTAACTCGACTTTGACATAACTTTGATCGACAACACTTACCAAATCCAGGGGGAGGGGGGGGGGGTGCTGCCCTCCTTTGGTACGTCCATGGACATGTTTCTAATAAATTCCCAAAGGTGATCGGTCTAGTTGTTTGTGGAAAAGTGTTGGAGTAAGATTAAATGTTTACCGAACAAGTATTTGTTGGCCCGCTTCTTGGACAGCATGAAGTCGTCGTCCATTAGGATGTGCAGCGTCACAGAGTTCTCCATCAAGTTGTGGTGCATGGTCGAGTAGTCCAGCTGTTAGACACAGGTGCAGTTAAATACGGTATTTTTTATATTTCTAGGTTTCTTTGGACCGTACTGAGATTTCCGTCTGGAGACACGTAAAGGTAAACGTCAAGTCTCGGGAAACCGATATTTTTAGTGTATCTTGAGATGGGCCTCTTAGCCAATAATTCTATAAATACGGTCCTAAGCGCTTATAACGAACTTAAAAGGGAAAATATCACGACTAAGTACACTTGATTGGATACAGGCGACTAAGAATCATTTAAGACAACCTCAACCAAAAAACTTTTAACAGAAAAATCGTTTATACTTGTTGTTTCTCGAGCCCTACACAGAGCATGGTTTGACATGCTCTTGCGCGGTATTTTATTGAATGCAGGAGGTTTGTGAGCGTTAATCCGTGGCGCGTCCGTGGTTCATAAGAATATTTGAAATTGGAACTCACGAGTGGTTCGAAATTGTATTACATGTAGGATGTAGTGCAGGGTTAAAGAACTTGCGATATGCGTGTTCGATCCAAACATCTCTTTACATTGATGTAGGTATAGATGTAAGGTGGTGTATATAGTATGTGTCGGAGGTGTTACCCGCATCTGCGACACGTCGCAGCGGCCGCACGGCAGCAGCACCAGCGTGCGCGCGACGCCGGCGCGGTACGGGAGCGATATCGCGAAGCTGAGGGCCGAGAACACGTCGGCGCGGAGGGTCTTGTTGCCCTTCACGAGGTCCGCTTTTTCTGTGAAAAGATCGTCAGTTGTGAGTCGGACTGGAACGGAGTCATCTGTACTTATTTAAATTAGGCCTAGGCAAATTGGTGCAAATGTTCGACTTTTTTTTTATTATTGTTTCTCAGAAAGAACATGACGTTATAAACTTTTTTTTATGGTGCCGAGATGGCAAACCAGCACACAGCTTAGGCCGCTTGATGGTAAGTGGGATCTGAGACCCATAGATATTTAAATTCTCAAGTCTACAGTCTTTGCTAAAACCTGGAGACTAAGATGGGATGCCTCCGTAGTAGTAATTTCACCGGTTGTCTTATCCCCAAACCGGAACACAATAATGCGAACACTAATTAATAATAGGTTAAAGGATCGTAAAATAATGACAAGTGAGACGTGGTGGTACGGTGGTACTGACCGATGGTGAAGCTGTCGAAGTGCTTGGAGATCTCGATGGCGTTGGTGAACAGCCGGTTGTCCACGTAGAGAGCGCGCGCGCGCCCGAACACGCCGCGCCCGCCGTAGCCCACCAGCGCGTACCTGACAAGGAGACGGAGTTACGGCCGCTGTCACACGATATACAGGGTGGGAAAAACTAACGCCACATTGACGGAAACTAACTTAAATATTGGAAATAGAAAATTTCTTGGCGATAGGTTTTTCCACCCTGTATACATATAGACACAACTACAGAAGACGGTCGTCGTTCAGGTAAGTCGAAGTGATTCTTTTACTGTAGCATAATTTGCGTCCAAATTTTTAAACTAAAAAAATAATGGTGTGGGGTTATTATGACGTAGCAGTTCAGTTTACGCTGAGAGAAAGGGACAGAGCTATAGCAGTTATATAGCTCTGTCCCTTTCTCTCAGCGTAAAGTGAACAGCATTGCTACGTCATAATAACCCCTCTGAAGCGTGTAATCAATTAGAGCACTCAGTCTCGTGGTGTCTAAGCTCTGGGTCCTATAACAAAGTACTAAAACAATGAAAGTGATAAAATAAAATATTCCCATCGTGTCGACTAAGAATCGGCGGAACTCCTTGTTGCGAGCAGGTGAAACCCTTAACATTTGTGCAAGGTTATTGATTTTTCACAACACTGCTCGGAAATATGGCCATAGATGCTTTTGTTTGGGGTCACAAAACGCCACTTATAAGGACAGACCAAGAATGTTTTTGTCGGCATTTGCTGATTGTTCGAGAACATTGTTGTCCAACTTTAATAACCAATGAAAATCAATCAATCAATTTTTGTGTCATAGCTCCTTAAAATGAAAAATTGGAATCGACCAATCATAACACACCATTTTGTTTCGTAAAATATTAGGTGTATTTTTGCTAAAAGATACACAGACTAAAAACTATGTCACTGCTTTTTTTTTATGTAATTCAAACTTGGCCCCTAATCTCGAACCACTAGAGATAAAATTACATGGGAGATAAGGCGAAACAAATACAATTTTATATGGAGTTGACATATTCATCTCGAATGTTAGTTTATTAATTTCGAAAGCCACGAGAATAGGGATCCAGATTAAAAAAAAAGTTATCTATTGTAAAATTGGCGATAATACATGCAGCTTCTATTCTACTTTTGAAAAACCGACGCCATTTGACTAACACTATTCACATTAACATGAATTAAAATTTGAGTTTTGAATATTAATTTTTATTTTATTTCCTCTCAGTAGTTGTGAAAAGCACTACTCAACTATGTTTCGGCCCTCTATATGACTCGTCCAAAAATCTCGTACTTTCTATCCTCTGCAACAATGTACTATAGATGTATTTAACACACCTACATCTACGGTTAGGCGGGTACTCAGTCAAATTTATTTACTTAAGTACCTATAAGTTTTTATTATTCACTTTTTGTTTTTTAACCATTTTTATATTCTTGTGTATGTGGTTGTTCTCTTGCTCTGTATCAGTGAGAACCATTAATTGGCTTTTTTTATATAATTAAATTTATATCTTGTTTTGAAAGCTTGTCGGATCTCCAATAAATCATAAATAAATAAATAAACAATGATAAGGCTTTACGAGCAACAATCTGACTCCTAATGAGTCCGAAACAAGTCGGGTCATTACCTGACATTAATGCGTGAGTAAACAGTGCCAATTTTGTTCGTATAATGAGTCATAACGACGGTGATATTGCAAAACCGCGTAACTAATAAATTTATGATAGAGCAAAATAAACCTTACTGTCTTATTAAAAAGGTGCATTTTGCTCCTTATTTAAAATTTTACTTATCCGGGTTTGCAGTTTCACCGACGATAAAAATAATCTCATTCACTATTGAGTGAGTTCTGAGTTTCTTGCGGCGTTTCTTCTCAGAAGTGGTCTCCTCTTGTGAAGCGCTGGTAGATTCTTGACGTGTAAAAGTGCCCGTGCGGCCTACTTACTGAATAAATGTCTTTATCTTTTATCTTTATCTTTATTCATTCCCTATTTAAAATTGTCCAAAAAACGTGATATACTATACCTGTTGTCAGACAGCCCAGCTTGTTGGAACTTGCTGTCGTACGCTTCGACGAACAAGTCCATGTTCTTGGCCTTCCGCAGGTTCCTGTTGCAGAAGGCGGCCTCCACGATGAACACCACGTCGGTGGAGCTGGGCACGTACTGCAGCGAGTGGAACGAGCCCTCCTCGATCACGTCGCCTTGGGGCGTGGTGCATCTAATTTCCAAAATTGATTGGGCTCAAGTTTCGAAAATAACTAACTAGTTCGAGAACTGAGAGGTTATTATGACATAGCTATGCAGGTCAGTTTACGCTGTGAGAAAGAGACAGAGCTATATAACGCTATAGCTCTGTCCCTTTCTCTCAGCGTAAACTGACCTGCATAGCTATGTCATAATAACCCCCATCAGGGGATTTATTTGAAGTAAATGCAATAAAAAGGAATAATTAAAGGGGTTATGTTTCAATGTAATAAGATTCAAAAAACTATTTTTAAAACAAGAAAACATCGTCCCCAGCTGAGTCAATTCGACCTAAGGACGAAACTAAACCGTACATCAGCATCAACATTCTAGTGGTAAAGTCGCCGTCAATAGA
Organism: Acleris emargana; assembly: GCA_927399475.2. Classification (NCBI taxonomy): domain Eukaryota; kingdom Metazoa; phylum Arthropoda; class Insecta; order Lepidoptera; family Tortricidae; genus Acleris; species Acleris emargana. Next base: position 8,387,256 of record OV656858.1, read on the forward strand.
ACTTGCAAAAGATGTAAAAAAAAACAAACGAACCAATTCACCATGATTACTTGATAATCACGTACTTTTAAAGATCAAGTGAGGTCTTTGCGATGATTTATACACTAGATCATTTTTTTCTTATTAAGTTTAAGATGAAATAACTATTAATTATACGTTATTTTTAATGAAAATACGCTTGGTGAATATTTGAGGTTATTTGTCAATCAGCACTAATTTGTTTACATCGTTCACAAGTTCTATTTACTACGACTGTAAGTAATTTATTGTCCACACTGTCACCCACATATCGTCGTTGAAACTGCAAAACCGCGTAAGTAACATTTTTAATAAGGCGTAAAATGCACCTTTTTAATAAGTCAGTATAAGGTTTATTTTGCTTTATCATAAAGGACACCGCACGGAAAGTATGGAAAAAAAAACATCGGTGAATGTTGATAAAAAAAATATATGTTACGCGCCTTGATCAATATATAAAAATACTTGGAGGGCAATACAATCCTATGACTAGTTTTTGACAAAAAAAATATTTAGTGAAAAATCAAGGGGATTTGGTTCCATAGAAAAATGTATGAAGGAAAAAAAAAAGTGTTCTGTTTTGGACGAAAAAAATATATGTTTTAGAAACCATTAAATTGATCAACTTCATCAGAAAACTTATTTAAAAAAGAGTTTGGTTTTTAAGTTATAGCGTTTCATAAAAACAAGTAAAAAAGGTATTTAATTTTTTGTTTTTTTTTAATTCGTTAATATTTCCGTTTATGGCGATAGTAAAAATAACTAGAAAGATACTGTGTGCATCTTTTTTACTTACATAAGTTTTGTATCACATTCACCTATTCTTCAGTATTTAGATTTGAAATGAATTTTAAGGAAAAAACTTGGTTTTTCGTGTTTTTTTTTAAACCGATCGGTGAAAAATTGTGCATTTTGAATATTTTATAAGTTGTGTTATTGTTAACATAAATCATTAAAATTCAAACATGAACGGATTAAAAAAAAAACATTTTTTAAGTCTTATTATTATTAACTTTACACTCACTATAGCCCCAGCTTATCTATATACAGTATTTTTATTCTATAATACACTCTACTCATGTTCGTTCGGATCTCTTCGACGAATTGGTCGTTGCCCATCGTCAATATAACATTTTCGAGAAATGCGGTATCGGGGTACCAAACATTTTCGACGTGTCTTGCGTAGCCCAAGAGTACGTGCTAGGTACGGAAGAGTGTGAAACGGTACCCAAAACTCTCATATACACTTAATAATATCTGGAGCACGTACTCTTGGATGTTGCTCTCATGTAGCAAGCGTTCTGTGGTTTTTGGGCTACGCAAGACACGTCGAAAATGTTTGGTACCCCGATACCGCATTTCTCGAAAATGTTATTGACGCTGGGCAACGACCACTTCGTCGACGAGATCCGAACGAACATGAGTAGAGTGTATTATAGAATAAAAATACTGTATATAGATAAGCTGGGGCTAGTGAGTGTAAAGTTAATAATAATAAGACTTAAAAAATGTTTTTTTTTTAATCCGTTCATAGAATATGTTTGAATTTTAATGATTTATGTTAACAATAACACAACTTATAAAATATTCAAAATGCACAATTTTTCACCGATCGGTTTAAAAAAAAAACACGAAAAACCAAGTTTTTTTCCTTAAAATTCATTTCAAATCTAAATACTGAAGAATAGGTGAATGTGATACAAAACTTATGTAAGTAAAAAAGATGCACACAGTATCTTTCTAGTTATTCTTACTATCGCCATAAACGGAAATATTAACGAATTAAAAAAAAACAAAAAATTAAAGACCTTTTTTAATTATTTTTATGAAACGCTATAACTTAAAAACCAAACTCTTTTTTAAATAAGTTTTTTGATGAAGTTGATCAATTTAATGGTTTCTAAAACATATATTTTTTTCGTCCAAAACAGAACACTTTTTTTTTCCTTCATACATTTTTCTATGGATCCAAATCCCCTTGATTTTTCACTAAATATTTTTTTTGTCAAAAACTAGTCATAGGATTTTATTGCCCTCCAAGTATTTTTATATATTGATCAAGGCGCGTAACATATATTTTTTTAATCAAAATTCACCGATGTTTTTTTTTTCATACTTTCCGTGCGGTGTCCTTTGTTAGTTACGCGGTTTAGCAGTAGAACACCGTATAAGGCTAACTCTATTATAAATCTATCTATCTTTATCAGCCTGTTGCCACCAAATGCTGAGTGTAGGCGGGTCGTTCTTCTTTTTTACCGACAATACCCTGTCTCTCATCTTATTAAGCGTCTCATTAGAGTATGGATAATTATGTTTTTCGTGTTTAATATACGTCCATACTTTTATTTATGTAAGAGTACCAAATAATTGTGCTCTTTATTTAACTCACGTTTTTTTTTATAATATGGTTTTCCGTAGAATGCCGTGACAGAGTGGTCATCTAATACTTGGTCTTGGCTGAAATCGCCCACTCTGTCAGTGTTTCTGGTAAACCATATTAAAAATAATAAAATATTAATGCAGGACAGGAAGCATTATTTAGTGTTAATAAAGAATAAATGCAACTTTTTTTGAAATCGAATACTGACACCATAGTTATATAAAGTTCAAAAATCTAAAAAACCGAAAATCGACGGTATATTGTCGGTAAAAAAGAAGAACGACCCAGGCCTCTTCCATTGCACTCCATTCTCTACGGTCTTGGGTCTTCCTTATCCAGTTTCTACCGGTTATTTTGACCAGGTCGTCAGTCCAATAGTAGTAGTATTAGAAATGGGTGGCCGTCTGGTCGCATAACAACTATTGTCATATTTTCGATTGTCATAACACATTACACATAAAGTTGATGCTCATATTATTTTTTTGGCATAAAATGTACTTTGCCATAATTGTTCCCTGTCATAATTATACGGAGTCCCAAACTAAGCTCTTCGCTTGTACTATGGGTACTAGAATGTAGAATGTCATACATTTATTTAATCATAATATTAATATAATATAAAGTTAGTGGCAAAACCGACTCGGATCGCGGATAGGTTAGGGTTATTTTTTTATAAAAGAGCGAAAAATCTTTATGACCATTATAAATAATGGTTAAATAATTTTATGCGCATCAAATTTATGCTCGTTACACAATGTTCATAATACAAGCCTAGAGCTTAAATTGGGACTAGGTCAATTGGTGTGACATTGTCCCCTGATATTTATTTATTATTATTATTATTATTATTATTGTGATTAAAAACTTTATGCGCATAAATGTAAGACTATTTACAGTTATGCGTAATGATGATTATGACGAATCCACGTATGTTAATCAACAATATGACTTCAAACTTTATGCCACCCGACCCCTACCCATTAGAAATAGATCGGCAATAACAGTAGTCCGATACTCACTGCACGCAGTGGTCCGGGATGTGTGTGGGCACGTGCTGCTGCGCGCACAGCTCCAGGTAGGTGCTGGCCAGGGCGCAGGCGTCAACACCCGACAGGCATTCCGTCAGGAACGGGTCGGCATCGATCTATCGACAAATTATTGTGATTGTTTATGATCTATTGGGAACGGTGTCTAATGATAACCCCGTAAGGCCCAGTGTGCAATAGGATGTACATAATCAAGGCAATTTACTTTGAACTCTGTGGCAATAAGAATAAGGTTTATTTTCCTACTACTGAAAATGGCATATTCGAACAATCGCAATTGAACTTTATTCCCTTGACTGTAGATTCAAAGTCCCAGTTACAAAAAACTCTCATTTTTCAGTATGGTGGGCTTACGAGGATAATAAAAGTATTGGGATAAAGGATTTGTGTTACAGTGAGCGGGGTCATTGATTTTGACAGTAACTAAATTGTATTGCATCCCATTTTTAAGTTTTTTTTATGCAGACGTACAGTCATCAATATAATATGGTATCTAATAATGGAGCTGGTATGATGACGGCAGTGGAAGGCGGCCATAAGAACTCTTCATAGCTAAGTCCGCCAAGTTAAGGCTCATTCGTCTTGCATTTTAATAATGAGTCCATCAGCGATTCAAGTACATTCAGCAAGGAAACGTGTCATCACCCTAGGCCCTCACTAATGTAGTCTTCTCGGTCATAAATAGTTGCAATACAAATGAATAACACTTAAAAAAAAAACAAGTATCAATCATTGGTTCTTGTCCATTACTGCTTTCGTCACCTTAGAGACCGGTACAGACGGATAGCATTTGAACTGCTGAATGGCAGTTCGAGGGCAGTTTTGATGCAGTTACGTCAACTGCATGCGAAACTGCATTACAGATCTATTACTGTCGTATTGCGGATTGCATTACAACCTTTGCAGTCGGTGTGCGACCGACCGGACTCCATCAGAACTGCCCTCGAAGTGCCATTTTGCAGCTGGGTTGCAGTTCAAATGATGTCCGATTGGACCGGCTCTAACACTTATTTTTTTGGGCAGTTGTATAAAAAAGACAAAGGAGTTAACAACGTAGCGATACATTTCAAAGTAAAGTTCTCACCACAGCGAAGCACGGATGCAGCGGCGACACCTTGTTCTTGAAGAACTTTTCGCAGGAGGTGTCGTTGGTGGCCTCGTGGTTCTCGATGGGCGGCAGGCCGGCGGCGGGCCGCACGGCCCAGGAGCGCGCCAGCGCGTGCGCGCAGCGGGTCACCGTGCCGTTGGCCAGCTGCAGGTCGTCGCGCTGCTCGTTGTTGTACGTGCCCAGCAGCCCGCCCAGGGTCGCGAAGTACCAGCCTAATATTCACATAACCATTCATCATCATCATTCCAGCCCACATCCACCCATTGCAGGGTAAAGGCCTCTTCATATTCACATAGTTAAAAAAATATTAAAGCACAGTATTTATGCCAAAATGGTAACGTGTCTGATGATAACACAAATATTAAAAAAATATTAAGCAAAAAAAAAGGAATGATGTGTGGCTGCCGGATTAGAATAGTGCCACTCCACTTCCCGTGGATGTCGTAAGAGTCTAAGGGAATAAGGGCTTGTAGTACTGTTAGGCGTAATTAAATGTTTGTAACATAGTATTGTTACCAATAAATAATAAATAAATTTAATTGTATAATTAACAACGTTATCCATGTATTATTATGTATCTACATAATATAATATAGCCAGTTTTTAAGTTTAGAGCTAGAGCTCTGTTTTAATGTATTTAGTCGAAGACTGCTTTTTCTGCGTTCGGGGCATTTGCCAATAAAAAAAAATAGGTTACTAATAAAACAAATAAATTAAAGATACGCATTGAGTATCATTCAGTATAATATATGGATAACGCTGTTGATTGTACACTCAATTTTTTTACATTGTAATCATATTTAGTAAAATGTATTGTGAAATTCTTTGTTATGTCTAAAATGTATAAATAATTTTCCGTGTGGTTGCCGGGTTAGAATAGTGCCATCCTCCATGTCCATGTCTTCCTGTGGATGTCGCAAGAGGAAACTAAGGGAATATAGGCTTGTAGTACTGTTAGGCGATGGTCTTGCAACCTATCACTAATATGCTGGTAAACATCTTAGCCTATTTGTGCAAATTGTGGTTACTGAATTATCAACAACTTTTAAAAGTTGTAATTCTGTAGCTCTGCCTAGCTCACTCTGGGATTACAGGCGTGAAGGTATGTATGTATGTATGTATAAATAAATAAACAAAGCCCTCTAACCGGTGACGTGCAGCTTGCACGTGTGGAACATGAGGCTGCACTGTATCTTGAGCCCGTTCTGCGCGCCGATGGTGAGCGTGTCCGTCTGCCTGTCCACCACGTACTCGTCCACCACGGCCGGCAGGCTCAGCGGCACCGAGCTCCCGATCGACACTTGCTGAAGGATAAACAAAATGTATTCACCTCTCTGTCAAAGGCTAAGGCTTGAACGGGTGAACTGATTTCAATGCGGTCATATAATTTAACGCCTAATGAGATATCTTTACAGTTAGCTAGCCAAAGCTATTAAAGTAAGAGACCGTAGGGATCTGTGCAAATGTATGTTTTTTTTTCATTGTCATTACGCGTCGTCCTCCCAGGCTAAGGTATCCAATAGGTATCCAAAAGGGGTCCTGCTAGGGTTTTAGGCGGGCGGAAAATTGCCTCCGCCTTCGCCCCACACGTCTACGCCGGAGCGGATGAGCATCCGTCAACTATATACATATTCTTAATTACTGCAGTCATAAATATATGCAGAATTGTGTGAATTTTAATTACAAAGGGGGTTTTTTTATTATTATTTCAGCGCGTAAATTCCCAAAACCACACAAGATACATATGTATAGTGTGTTAAAATTGCGGTCGTCAGTTTGCTGCCTTGTCATGCCACTTACTATAAGGTGGCCTGGATTTTCTACAACTTTCCCAACTTTTTAAGGGGATGAAGCTAGGTTTAGTGGAATTAGTCACTAAAATGCCTTGTCGGATTTCCGGCAGCTCTGGGACCAAGCGTATCCTCAAAAAGATTAAATAATCAAGAGAGATTTTCTTTTAGTTAACAAAACTCAAATAAAATCGTTATGATATTAGTTATATAACTTGGTTTACATATCGAACCTCATATGGAATCAGAATGATTAATCACAATAATCACAATCTTCTTAGAAGCAATTCAGTTTTTTTTCAGTGTTCGTCGTCATGCTAGAACAGCTCACCTCTTTGTACAAGTCGACGTGAATCAGGTTCTTGGCGGTGAGCACCAGCAGGTTGTACCGGCCCTGCGCGTTGCTCTCCATCAGCACCGAGAAGTTGCCCTGCCGGTAGTCCTTCGTCAGCAGGAAGGTGCCCGGCTCGGAGAGCGTTAGCACTCGCTTGTCGAAGGTCACCAGCGTGCCTTGACCCGTCATCATAGCCATACCTAGAGTAATACATTAATGATAAATAATGGGACAATCTAACACAATTTGACCTAGTCACTTGTTTATGCTGTTGACTGTAAATACGATGGGTTACATATTTTTATAGATAAACCAGTTATTTCCTGCGACTCCGTCCACGGAGAAGTAATTTATCACTATTCCCTTGGGAACTACCAAATTTTCCGGGATACTAGGTGCCCTAAATAAGACATAAAATTAGGTCTTGAAGCGAATAAGACACTAATGATAGATGTACATACCTCTCTATGAATCCGACCACAGAATCCGACTTTTCGTTTCGGTTGGTTGGGTTTGGTTGGTGGCTTAGGGTTGGGTCATGGATTTAAGTTTTTTTCTACATGGAATCCAGCGATTAACAAATAAAAAATATGAGACTCGTTACCGAGCGACCGGGTTGATACTGTCAGTGTAGTTTTTAGCTCCATAATCATTTACAAAAATGAATCGTCGGTGAAACTGCAAAACCGCGTAAGTAACATTTTAAATAAAGAGCAAAATGCACCTTTTTAATAAAATAGTAAGGTTTATTTTGCTCTATCATAAATTTGTAAGTGACATGGTTTAGCAGTATCACCGACGAAATACGGTTGTATTACCAAACGCCTACGCACATCAAGATGACATTGCTAACATTTGTCCTTCCGTGACCACGGCTGGTGCAGACTGCTGCTGGTGCTGGTGCTGGTGATAAAACTGTCCAGGGCGTCTATATGTCAAAAGCATTATATGCCACATGTACGGTCTTAGTATTACTGACCGCACAATAGCCACCGCATCAGTTTATGTTTATGTTAATCATGCATTTTACCTTACTTGGTTTTTCACTTCGAATATAGCTATTAAGCGACACGCTTGTGTTTATCAAAATAAACGTTTATTAAATAATCCGTGTATCAGTTATCATCAGTATCAGTTAAATATCATACTCGTCTAATATCAGAATATCAGTGTACTTCGGTATCTTTTTTGTAGACAATTTTACGATCTACAAACTTTGTTTGAACTATTTTTCGGTAGCTCTCATTGTTTCAGAGATATACGCAAAAAACGCAAATTTGTGACCTTTGACCTCGAATAAAAAACAACGCACAAGCGGGATCGATGGGGACTTTTGACATATCATTTGTAATGACGTATTCAAGGCCTGCACAAAAATCCAGCTTGTTGGGAATTAATGCAAACTGGAATCATAATTTAATCTATTTTTACTGGACTATCAAGAATAGAACAGAATATCAAGAACCTATAGGTATCATTATCAATATCAAATAATACAAAGATCATCAAGCATATATCACTAGACCCCGGTATCGGAGGTGCAAAATGGTAGCTGTCAATTTCGAGCCATTACTAGGGAAGGGTAAACATTGTTTTGAAATATTAACTTCATGTCGATAAACATAGTTATATGTCGATATTTTATTATATCATAATGATAGCGTTTATTCTATAAAGTAGGACTATATAATTACAAAACCAACATGTATTGAACATTTTTATTATTTACAAAAAAAAATCTTTCATCATTAAGAAGTTTTAGTTATCTTCTTAGCATAAAGCATTCATAAATAAATTTAAAACAAAATATAAACTCTTTTATATTCACCAAAGGTCATACCATGTTCTTGATGAATGATCAGATTCTTTGCAGTAAACTAGTGTAGTTACAATAAATATACACAACAATTATAATATCTTACAATTAGTCATATTTATCATTAGAGATATATGTCTCGTAATATATTACTAAAATTTGTTCTAAGTTAACGGGTGTTAGACTTCTTCTTCTGTAGTTGAAAATCCACTTTAATTGGAAATGATCTTTATAATAGCTGACAGCTTCTATCCACGTGCCCCATCTCGTGATGATAGGTTCAGGAGGAAGAGGAGTATTAGGATATTCTAGTTTAAACATGTCTATTCTTTTAGGGGCTTTTTTAAAAACTTTTTTAACAAAATTTATTAAACTATTTACCTTCGGATAAGCTTGTCTCACGGCTTCAGCTACCCTGTTTAGGCCATGAGCTACACATGTCAAATGAGTCATATTTGGGTAGCTTTTCTTTAATTTTTTACCCGATGTTACCATGTATGACCCCGCATCAGTCACGAAAAATAACAATTTATCAGTTTTGTTCGTAATTATGGCCCCATAACTCGCGAAGCACCTCATTTACTAGATTACTAATCGTGATATTGTTAGTTGAGTCTAATTTTCGTGAAGCAAAGATGTGGGGCTTAGATAAATAATTTGTTAAAGCTCCAACTATCACATTAGCCACTTTTTTACCCATTGAATCTGTAGTCTCATCAATGCTCAAATATATATATTCGTTGGACAGTTCTTCTTTTATAGCATCTTTTTTCTCATTAAATACTATAGGCAAGTAATTTTTGCGTAAAGTTGATTCTCTCGGTAATGTAACATCGCCATATTTTTTATTGAGACAATTGTCCATGAAACTTCTGAAGTTTGGGTTTTCCAATTTGGTCCAAGGTATGTTACAACTGATGAAAAACTTTACCAGATCTCGGTTAAAGTTAAATTGATCTTCATTTGTTTTTCTGTGAGTAAAGGTTTTCAAATGCCTCTCAATACAAAATTTTGTTGGAGTCAAAACGGAGTTGCAAGATATACAATATACTTTATCGTCCTGGTTTACAAGTATTGGAATGTCCTTTATTAAATAATCAATGTGACTAGGACACGCGTTGATGATTTTCTCTTGATGGCATTTCGACTCCATGTGCTTTTTAATATTCCAAGATCTGGAAATGATGTGTACACTGCACACTGTGCAGTAAATTTTTTCATTCGTTTTTTGGAGTTCAGGGTGTTCTGCAAGAAGTGACTCCATTTTCTATGGTATAAATGATTTTAGACGAATAAACTCGTAAACAGCTATTTAATCGAAGAAATTGTTGTAAAGTGACAATGATTATCTATTGACGTAAATAATTTATTATCAGTATAAGTGGCCAGTATTAATCTCTATTGAAAAGGTTTATCACAAGAGTGTTTATGCACTGCTCTGCAACTCGAAACATAAGAAAAGTAATAGCAACCATAGATATATATTTTGTTGTACAGTCGAGTTCATAAATATGTGTACACTTTATATTTTTACGATCAATGATTATCATAGATCAAAAAAAAATAACTGTGTACAACCTAATGTATAGAAAAATCGTGTATCGATATCAACATCAAAAATATGATTACCCATCCCTAAGAACTTGACAGCTACCATTTTGCACCTCCGATACCGGGGTCTATATATCACAAAGGATATCTGAGAGTGTAACAATAACCCAGACACCACATATCATTATTATGATGTTGGATTGTCAGAAAAAGCCTCGGTCGCATTCGTACCTGTAAAATAGAACCATGAAACAAAACTCACCAGCAAACGGCGGCATAACGTTATTAATGTCCATGTACGGCCTGATCTCGTAGTAGTAGGACCAGATGCTCTTGTTGGTGGTGAGCCAGTCGTCCATGAACTGGCGCACGGCGCGGTACTCCGCCACCTCGGAGAAGTCCGGCGTGCGGTTGAACGCGTGCCACGACATGGGCAGCTTCTGCTCCAGCAGTATCTCGCCCTTGCGAGGGTCGAAGATGAAGTTCGTTTTTGGGGTGCGGTGGCTGCAAGTGTTGGAATGGTTTATCAATTGGTTTTTTCGCTGATGCTAAAAGAGAGGTGTCTGTGATTTGGTCATTGGTATAGCTCCTAAATGAATGTAACGTTTTTTTTTACAAGGTAGTTTAGTCGAGATGATCTTAGCTAGGTTTCATGAACATAGGTCGCGTCAAAAAAAAATAGGTGAAAATATCTATAAAATTGTTATTATTACGAAAGTTACAGGGTTAAGTCAGCCAAATAAGTGGGTAAGGAATTTGCCCTAGCTTCACTTACTGCCGCACTCAGAGACGTGAATTAATCTTGATGCTTGATTAAAGTTGCTGCTGTCACTTTCTTTGCTATAGCTATAGAATAAGACAGCAAGCCACTTATAAGCATAAAATTTAGTTGTCTTCGAGTGCGACAATTAGAATTAAGTATGTATGTTAACAAATATAGGAAATCGTTTTGAACGCAATTATAGAAATCGGATAGACTTGAAATTTTGCAAACTAATGCATTTTCCATAGACCACCGATTCGATGGGTTAATGACACTCACAAAACAGCGGGAAGACAATGGATGCATGAGCGCGGGACCGGGATTGACCCCGGATATTTATATTTATGATTTCAATGACGATACCTACTAACATGGTACAAACTGCAGAGAAAAGTAACCTCTCCTGCAAGGTAGATTCTATTGTTTTTTATTACGAGTTCATCATCAATATTGTTATAGAAAATTAAGTTTCTCACTTCTAGTTTTAGTAGACATTGATAATATCGTTACTACTTTAGAAAAAACTCGTATCTGATATTTCGAGATGTATGAGTTTGAACTTAATTCTCTTCATGTTTAAGTTTAAAATTGTACGTCACGAAATATGAGATACGAGGTTTTTTCAAAGCAATGATTACATGTGACATGCGATTACTCACAGCTCCTCGTACTGCAGCGCCGTCTTGGCCATGTCGGTGAGCTTGGCGTACACGATGTCGAACACCTTGTCGCACGCCTCGCCGATCATGAAGTAGTCGTACCACCACTTCAGCCGCTCGTACGCTTCCTTGTACTACGAGAGGCATACAAAGAAATAAAACATGAATGTAAGTGGTTGCGATAATTTGAATATAATAGCTTTGAATAGGCGTACTTTTTCGAATCAAATCGGAAAAAATCTGGAAAAGGGCCGAATCCAACGAACCCTAAACCGACGTGCGTGCATGACTCGATGTATGAATGTTGAAGAAGCGAAAGAAATTTGTCAAGATCGTAGCAAGTGGAAAGAAGTGGTCTCTGCCTACCCCTCTGGGAAACAGGCGTGATTTAATGTATGTAGGTATGTATGTAATAGCTTTGATTAAGTTGACGGGTTTTTTGTTCAAGTAGATATGCCCGTTTAAGGTGTAAAAAGTTTTGCGTCGACCAAATCACGAGTAAAGGCTAGTCTGAAACAAATTAATTTAACGTCTAACTGAATTCAGACCAGCTAAACATGTCCTGGTTTTTAATTATACGCCATCAAATTGGAAAATCGTGTTTAGAAAATAAAAAATACGGCCAAAACTGCAGAGGACGTGGGCGATCTGTTGTTCTATTACTTTCTGTTAAGAGCTAATCGTCGGTGAAACTGCAAAACCGCGTAAGTAATATTTAAAATAAGGGGCAAAATGCACGTTTTTAAAGAGATTTAGTTTTTTTTTTTAAAGGTTTATTTTGCTCTGTCATAAATTTGTTAAATGTATGTATAATCGTATAGTCCTGTAGTAATATCAAAATTTATTTATTTCCTCAATGGTGAGGAGTGTCTACATTTAAACTCTAACTGAAAAACACAAGTTTTTCAGTGAGTTAAACACAAGTATTTCTCTGAACAGAGTACAGTCAACATAAAAGCCGCAAACGTGCAGATTGGCCAGTGGCTTGCACGGGACGGTCTGTAGCTTTGTCACACTGGAAATGGCGTGGCGCTGTCAGTTTAAGTAATCCTCCGCCTTCAAGGCCAGTGTTTCATCCTATTTATTAAAACCTCAACCATCCTCACATCCTACCTTTTCCCTGACGTATACAACTTGTGGCGTCCTCATAAAGTTTTGCCAGGCGTTCCTGAACTCCGCATACAGCTGCAGGAACTCGTCCTTGAACGGGATGTACTTCTCGATCTTGCCCCAGATCAAATTCCAGAACTTGTTCGTGTACTTCTTGATGTTGGTCACCAGGTCGTTGCTGACGAGGTCCTTGTATATTCTGAGAAATAAGCGAAACGCTGAAGGTAAAGTTATCAGAATCCACATTGGATACGTACACGAGTAATTTAGGGGTAGGATAGTGTTTTCAATATGACACAAATTAAAGTTGCATGACTGCGTATGAAAAAGTAAGTAGTGGGGAAGGATGTCGTGGATAAAAAAATGAAAAAATAAGGAAAAAAACAAGACGCGGTCTGCGAAAGTAAGCAAGTAGAAACTGTTGAAATCTGTCAATCTGAAAATGTATTGAATTTAAATATAACACTTTTTCGGTTCGGTAAGTCTAATAGACCCACGTTTAAATTGTTTTTGGTTTTTGAAGACACAATCTATCCAGTTTTCTGTCTGCGTCTAAATTAATCACTCAAAACTTTAGAATAGATACTAATTAATAAACAACAACTTACTTGTCCATCTCATGTCCAAACGTCGACACGTAATTGAAATAAGGGTTGTCAGTCAACTCCTGCGTTCTGTTGTAGAAGAAATCCATGACTCCTCGCCACACGGTGAACACAAATGACTCCGTGTAATGCAGTATCTTGAAGAACAGCGGCTCCATAGACTTCAGGATCTGGTGCCAGTACTTCGCCAGTCGCGACGTCGCATTCACCCAAGTCGAGTCCCAATATTCAATTAACTTCATATGCAAGTCCCTCACGAACGTATCGTACTGTAGTATCATCGACTCTAATCTGGATGATACCAGATCCATGAAATCAGCGTTCAAAACCTTGTCAGCGGACTCTAAGAAGTTCGCGTAAGCCATTTTGATGGTGTCGACGACGTATGTAAGACTCTGCTTTATGGATTGACTAGTATTCCCCATCATCCCCCACATGTCGTTGACAATTCCTGGTAAACTTTCCAAATGATTTCTAATAGCCATCTCATCGAGGACATAATAAGTAAACTCGACGACATCTTTCACGTAAAAGTCGTTCGCGTCGTAAGATTTGTTTAGGAAAGTCTCGAACTCGTCCAAATCGTCCTTAATTACGTGTAAATCGTTCAAATCGTTGAGGAAGTCGTGTATTCTCGGTTTGGCGTCGTTCCATATAGCCTTTAGGGCCAGATGGGATTCCATGGGGGCTTCCTTGAGTATGACGAGGGTCTCGTTGATCTGGCCGTAGATGTATTTGAGGCCGTAGACGGCTTGGGACTTGACCTCGGTGAAGATGGTGGGGCGCCAGACCACGGAGCTGGTGAGCAGGCGCGAGTGGTTGAGCCGGATGTAGGACGCGAGGTCCACGGTGGCCACGTCGTCGAAGTTGCGCCACGCGTTCAGCTGCGCCGCCCGGGTGTCCACTATCATGCCTACCACGTGGTACGATATGTCTGCAATACAACCACATCGCACGAATTTTATGTATGTATTTGCGACTGAAATTAGGTGAAAATTACTGAACGAAATTTAAAAAAAATGCAAAGAATATCGGTGACAAACCCCTTTACAAAATCGTGGACAATCTGGTTTAATGGGAACAAAACAATTACAATGTGTAATATAAATAAATATCCTATTTTAAGGATACCCAACTCGTTTAGATTTTAGTCAAACTTAAATTCCCCACAAACGTTATGTATCGTTCTAGAGTCATCTTATAAACTAACGGCCATAGTCAGAGTCAGATTATGACGATAAGGTCGTTACTTAGTGACAATTTTTGATACACAGGTTTGAAAAAGGAACAAGTAGCACTCTCTAAAATGTCTTTGACTACGGCGCTTAGTCACTCACCGTCAGTGCTGTTGAAGTGTGCTATAAGGCTCCTGTCCTTCATGGAGAGCGTGGCCACGCCCGTGTCGTTGCCGGTCGGCCGCTTGACCCACGTCAACACGCGGTAGTCAGGGTACGTGAGGTCCCAAGTGCCGTTCACTTTGTAGAAGTAAGTCTCGTTGGTGCGCTACGAGATATAAATATAGTGTTGTGTGTAATGTTTAATTATTCTTTGAGGCGGCTGTCACACTGCCGCCGCATCCCGTTGCAGCGTGCGGAGTGACGAATTCGCGTGTGGTGACAACGCACAACTGTACGGGTTTGCTCGGTATATCCGTCCGGAACTGCGGTGCACGACAAACGCACCTTCGTACGGAGAGACGGAGTCAGTGTAACCCCGTGCGGTTTATGCGTACAAATCCAGATTCTTCGAGTACGAAGTCAAAAACCGCAGCACCGGACGCCGCTGGGATGTGCGGAGCAGTGAAAATAAAATTCAAAATATTTATTCAGTAAATTGCCCACATGCGGGCTCTTTTACACGTCGGTAATGTACAGTGAACATACCAGTGTGACTAAGCAGACAAATTGGTTCGTTGTCACAACTTATTCAAGCCTTGTATATCTAAACTAAAGACCATTTGTAAATAGGTTGTCAAAATGTATGAAACTGTCATGCTTAAATCAAGTTTAATGAATTAAATTATAATTTTTTGGTACAAGCGGTTTTATCTCTTTGAATCCTAGAGAAAATGCTGATGTTATCTACTGTTGTTTTTGTAAACTAAAGACATACACGATTGGATGTTAGTTTCGTTTCTAAAAACCGACAAGTTGTATATGGACCGTGAGGAAGTGTGGCTAAGAGGGTGCAGGCGCGAGCGTTGTCTGTGTTGTTCTATATATAAATTAGAACGACATGCCACACGATCCGTTGAAACACTTGCGTCGCAACGCACCGGCAACGATCGTGTGGCATGGCTCTAACAGCAGCTTACCTATAGCAATAAAATTCGCCGTGACATATAACGTCAGTACCTTACATGCTAACAACATATTCCAAAACTATTGCTTAACAAATTTTGATTCAATCCTTACTCGTTTTTTTTAATATTTCACTATATTATATGTACTTTCTATTTAACTGTGTAGTCGTTGCCGGTATAATAAATAGTACAAGTCAAACTCCGTTACAAAGAGAGGGTTTTTATGTAACTTGTAGATCACGGCGACTTTTTGAATCGATTCAGTAGCATGTTTCGTATCAAAGCGCTCAGTTTCATTGCCCGATAGCCCGCATCATTTTCGTGATACATTGCGTCGCTGTCGGCTCAAAAATGTTAAAACAACCCGTCAATGGATTTTTACAAGCCTGTAGAGTTGAAAAATGAAATAATCTTACCTCCCACTGTACAGCGCTGTTATTCATGTCCACCAACATCTTGCTATGCCTCAGTTTCTGATAGAACAGCGTCTTCTGGAACTTGTAGTAGTTATTGAAGTAGTACCAGCGGCTCTGGATGTTGATGTCTGCCTTCATGTCCAGGTCCAAGTTGGTGGAGGGGTGGGTGCACTTGAGCTCGAACTGGTAGTCGCGGACGGGGCCGTTCGAGTTGTCCGTGAGGACCGAGCGGAGGCGGAGGTACTCATTGTCGTAGTCGGAGTATTGTAGTTCAAAAGATACATTGGACATGACGGTGGGAGAGCTGATGTACTGTCCCTTGAGGGTGACGTCCTGGAAATATAAAGATTGACAACTGCCTTACTTAAAATTTAAGTTAGGAAAAGACAGCAATATTGTATATCTTGCTCTAGAACTGAAGTTAAAGTGACCAGCCAGTCTATTTGGCACTTAAGAGTTTGTATAGTTTGAGCAAGTTCTTAGCGAATGAGGTTGCGAATATTTATTTATTTAATATTTATTGTTGCATAAAATAATAAATATAACGCACATAAAATTCAAACAAATTTACGACATTCAATACGTATAAATAACATAACTCGTGGTTTGTGATATTATTTTAACCTAATTACCTACCTACTTCGAACAAATTAAGAAAGCCCACAAAGCAAGGCAAAAGTGCCCACTGGAAACGTCTTCCCTATTAACTTTTAAGTAAAATATGTTTAAGAAAACGTAGGTAATTTGTCATACAAATTATTGTACACGTAATTTAAAAATGGGTGTATGTTTTACACTAAATAATCCTCAAATGGTATGGTTACTACACTCTTATATAAAGCGCAGCCTTGCCTTCATCTTAGCCTTCTAGCTCATCAAAGCATCTGCTTCCTAGCAGAGACAAAAATGTACTTATTTTTTATTTTAATTTTTTTTATGGCATGGGAAGGCAAACGAGCACACAACAAGTGGAAATTGTGATCCATAGACAGTCGCAGTCAAAAGACTGCAAATGCGTTGCCAACCCTGAGGACTAAGATGGAATGCCTCTATGCTAGTAATTTCACCGGCTGTCTTATCCCCAAACCGGAACACAACAATGCGAACACTGCTGCTTGGCGGTACGTTAAGTTCCTCCCGCAAATAAGTACACAAGTATTTCAAACTGACCTTCCTAAATGACGGATGGGACAACGCCAAGTCCACATCATGGACATTCCCTGTCTCAGTGGGGGGGTTCTCCCACTTGCCCCGTAGCTCGGCGGTCTTGTTCTCGTCGCGGACGTTCCAGCTGAGGACCGCCTTGCCGTCGAGCAGGGCGTCTTGCAGACGGTACACGCCGACCAGGTTGAAGGTCCGCAGCGGGTACCACACGTTCATTATCAGCTGTTGGGACTCGGTTTCATCCTGGAAACGTTCGGAGGATGTTTATGGTTTAATAGCACTGGTATCATGGAGAGATGATTAGACAGAAATTAGCCATAGGTCATGCTAATGTTTTGACAATTCGTAAACAGGTAGTGAATATAATAGAAATTTAGTGAATATAATGCAATAGAAAGAACTTATGCAACGCTCACACAATTACAAAGTAAAATTACAAAACGTAAAACACGGCGTTGAAAAGGGCCCTTAAAATCCACAATTTTTTCGCTTTGATAAAAAAGAGAGAGAGAGAGAGTGGAAGGGATTGAAAAGAAAAGAAAATGAGGGAGAGAGAGGGTGTACGTTTAACGGGTGTATTATGTGAATCTATGTAGCTATCTGTGGCACCGTAGGTCAAAACGATTCCGAGGTGGTATTGTCTACTTTAGTTGCAAAGTTTGTAGGGCTTGCCTATATTAAACGCGCAATAGCTTGTGTCGCACGGCTTCTTGTTAGGGGTAAGTAAGTAAGTAAGTAAGTAAGTAATCATTTAGTTGTGATACACAGGTTAGTTACATACAGTTCTTTATATTATATATTTTGAGATCTCTGTGATCTACCTTTTAGGCGTACAAACTCTTTTTTCCTATAGCTAAAGGGTACTATTATCATTTATTATTTAACATCGTCAGGACCTAATTTAGCTCAGTAACCTATTTGCGATGTCTCAATCTATATCGTCGGTGAACCCGCCGCGTAAGTAACATTTTAAATAAGGAGCAAAATGCACTTTTTTAATAAGACCGTAAGGTTTATTTTGCTCTATCATACATTTGTTAGTTACGCGGTTTTGCAGTATCCCCGCCGTGACGATATGCTAGCATTTTTTGTTTATCATTAATAGATAACTGATGAGGGTACATATTTCTAATACCGTATCTCTTACTAATAGTAAAAAGGAATCAGTTGGAAATTGGCTATATTCATTCAAACAAAATGCTGCAAAAGAGGAAGAAGAAGATGAAGACGAAGAAGAGAAAGAACATGAAGAAGAAAAATAAGAAATTGTAAATTGTTATTTGTCTTACCGAGGTCATGTTAGTGACGTGTATGTTGTAGTTGATCCAGGTGTCCGGCGCCCACTGCACCTTGCTGCCCTGCGTGAGCTCCTTGTCCTGCGCGCGATACTGGTTCTCGAAGGTGAGCGTCCTGTTCCCGTGGATGGCCAGGAGCTTGAGGTTCTTGCCGGCGTCGAAGGTGAACACGTCCATCTTGCCGGTCAGGTTGAACTTGGACGAGTTGGTGAGGTGGAACACTGTGGCTTGTTTCACGTCCTGTGAATTGGTTTTTCGTTTTTAGGTCAGTCCATCTGCCTGTATTTACTTCCACGTTTAACGTCGACCACTTGTTTAACCAATTATTTATAGGAATTTGTACCTTTTGTGCTGCAAATAAGCTCTCCCTAAAATACACCGAAACCCTAATAACTCTTTATAATAAAATTCTGTTTGTGCAATAAAGAATTAAAGAGTTTACAATTTACATACATACATACAAATATACAAATATAAAAACGAGTCCCTATTTCTCCTGGTTACGCTATAACTTGAGAACGGCTGACCCGATTTGGCCGAGTTCTTTTTTTTGTGGTCGTCATTGTCAGGAAAAGGTTTGCATGAAAGATAATAATTGAAAAATCCACCGGGAAAGTCAGAAATTTGCATCGGGGAGAAGCCGCTGGCTGGCCGCTAGTACTTAATAAAAATGGCTTTGCAAATGATCTAAGTTTCTAGGGTAAAGCTAACTTTTGTCTTTTTTCAACGCATTAACCACTATTTAATTAATTGATTAAAATAGGATAGAATATAGGAATATTCTAGTTCTTATGCTCTCTAACAATTATGTACCACATACTTATCGGCTAACTCAGCAGCACTATTATAGCTCGACCACCACAATAAGGGCACTTCAATGATCTGAGGGACGTGAAAGGGAAACCAAGAATTTTCAGAATGTTATGCTATTATTGGCGCCAGCACAGACATGGAACTGAAATATTAATATTAATCCAAAAATGTAGCAATAACCATGTTTATCACTCACAGTATTCCCCGAGTCATCAAACTCATGCACATACTGTACGCCGATGGGCGCGCGGTCGTTGACCACCTCGATGTCAGTGGTCGCCAGGTCTAGGTTTCTCTCGCTCTTGCTAAGCACCTGCCGGAAGGACGCCGATACGAACCGCTCGAGGTCCAAGTCTATGGTGGCGTTTCCGGTGCTTACTTTCTCGCCTGTAAGGGAAAATAAGGTAAGTTCGCGGAGCCAATTGGACAGTCAAAGCAGTTTTGCATTTTGGAGGGCTGGAAAACGGCTGGAAATGAGAAACATGTACCGAATTGACCAAGCATTTCTGGTAAGGGAATGTAAGGTTTACTAAAAAAGGTACCGCCTTGCTTACACACAGCATTTTTAGTACTAAGTTATTTTTAATTTTAATTAGGAGAGCGCGATGGCGCCTGCCTGCCGCCACCCGCCGGGCTCCTGCGCGGACTGGTGCGTGCTGTTCACGCGCCGTGTTGTTACAGTTCACCTTGTATGTAGATATAGTCGGTGTGCACGAGATGCTGCGAGCTGAGCGGCACGGAGAGCGCGATGGCGCCTGCCTGCCGCCACCCGCCGGGCTCCTGCGCGGACTGGTGCGTGCTGTTCACGCGCCGTGTTGTTTCAGTTCACCTTGTATGTAGATATAGTCGGTGTGCACGAGATGCTGCGAGCTGAGCGGCACGGAGAGCGCGATGGCGCCTGCCTGCCGCCACCCGCCGGGCTCCTGCGCGGACTGGTGCGTGCTGTTCACCGCGCCGAGTTGTTACAGTTCACCTTGTATGTAGATATAGTCGGTGTGCACGAGATGCTGCGAGCTGAGCGGCACGGACAGCGCGATGGCGCCTGCCTGCCGCCACCCGCCGGGCTCCTGCGCGGACTGGTGCGTGCTGTTCACCGCACCGAGTTGTTACAGTTCACCTTGTATGTAGATATAGTCGGTGTGCACGAGATGCTGCGAGCTGAGCGGCACGGAGAGCGCGATGGCGCCTGCCTGCCGCCACCCGCCGGGCTCCTGCGCGGACTGATGCGTGCTGTTCACCGCTGCCGTATTGTTTCCCCAGAACAACTCCAATTTGTTGTCGGACCTTTCTTCTAGGTTGTTAATCTGCAGATATAAAAGTTTATAACTGTATAAATTGAACATTTACACAATAAAAAACTCGTTTCAGAGCTTATTTTACCCTGGGAGACAGCCTCAAGTAGAGTTAAATTGAATAAAACGGATTCACGTGGTTTTGTCGTCACTGCCTCTCACTGCCTGAAAGTTAAATGCACTCACATCGAAGATGGACTTGAGCCAGGGCAGCCGCCGGAAGGGCGTGGAGAGGTTGAAGTGTCCGTCGCTGTGGCGCACGCCGCCGTAGCGCACGTCCAGCTCGCCGACGCGGCTGGTGCCGGGCTGGTGCATCACGCCCCTGAAAACAGTGTTGTGTAACGCTGGCTGCACACACTCGACGAGTATAGCTGGGCATTAACTCGTTAATCCGTTAATCGTTACTTAACGAAGTTAACATTTTGATAAACGGATTAACTTTTAAGTTAAAACATTAACGGACACGTTAACTTCCGTTAATAGGCGGAGAAAGTCCGTTAATCGTTAATCCAATGCCTACTAGGTATTTACCGCACGGCAAGTGCCGGGCGGCGCGTGGCAGCGAGTGAAACAAAAACAAAACTAGATATATTTTGCTGGTAAAAGATGCCTTACGACAAGAAGCAGCGGAAAATTCGAAGGACAGAGATAGTTTAAGTGGCGGAAGGAGCAATGCTGCTGCAACAACGATGATGACGAGGAAGACTTTTTCAATTGTCACTCAGTCTATAGAAAAACCAAAGAGCTCCAACTCTTTAAAGAGTAAAACGCAAAGTCTCGTTAAAATGTTGCTGGACATGAAATCAAAAGACTCTTCCAACGATGCTGCATTCCTCGGGGAACAGATATTCATAAATCTATTCATTAAATACAATACTGCTATACCCTCAAGCGCTGCAGTTGAACGTCTGTTTTCCACGGGTAAAGACATTTTAACTCCAAAACGAGGGTCGCTTTCAGACGAAAACTTCAACATGTTAATGTTCATGAAGGGGAATATGCACCTTATGCCCGACGATTAAATTACACATTTGAATTATACAAGTATTTGGTTTTGTTCCTATCCTGTTAACTTCCAGAACCTAAACCAACAGGTTTTATAAGTTGACTAACGCAACGATATAAAAATGTTTTTTTTTAAACATATTAACGTATTAACGATTAACGTTTAACGAAGCTAACTCTTTTTGTAGGGGATTAACGAAGTTAACTATTTTATTAACGGTGCCCAGCTTTGTCGACGAGACTCAGGCCATCACTGACCACGACCACGATTTGGAGAGACGAGACAAGAGCGACCGAAACGTTCTACCACATGTGAAAGGTAAAACAATTTTGCTTTTGACATGTGGTAATGTTTTTGAGAAACAGGGCGAGTAGTCTTGGATTGAAAATACTATAATATATATATATGTACCTGTCTACCTGAATATATCTTTTTTAAAGTACGTGACTATGGCGTACCTACCTAATAATGCTATAGGTGAAAAACTCAAGTACCTAATTGACCTCTTGCATGTAGTTGTACCACATCAGTATAAACCATTCAACATTCTATTCCATATTCGTTTTGTACACAACTACATGCAAGAGGTCATTTACTTAAGTTATTCATTTGTAAATTAGTTCGTCTTGTTTTGTTTACGTCTTTGCCCATTTCAATTGACACCGATACGGAACACAAATTCTTAACTAAAACCCTAAAAACTCACACTCGATCTTACGCATAGAAGTTATAAGTTTAAAAATAAATGTCTTGGACACCTCGCCCGGACAAACGTATCAAACCAAAACTCACTTGACAATCTGGTAGCCATGCACCATGTCCCTCTGGTACGAGCCCACCACGGCGAGCGTGGCGTCGTCCTCATACATCGGCGTCACCAGCGCCAGGTCCACGAAGTGGGACCCGTTCAGGTCCCACCTGTAGTCCACTTGCTGGAGCACGGACTGCTGCTCGCCCGCCTCGGAGGTCCAGGTCAGAGTGGCGTTACCGTCGAAGAGGGTTTCTAGGAGAAGCACCTGGGGGGGTTCTTGAAGTTAGTTTACGGGTTTTGTTGCGACACAGCAAAGCGTTTATTTATTTAAACTTTATTGCAGAACTAGCTTCTGCCCGCGATTTCGTCCGCATAGATTCCGATTATCGTTAGTCCCTCGGGAAATTTCACAATTTCACAACATTTTTCGGGATGACAAGTAGCCTGTGTGTTAAGCCAGGGTATAAGCTATTTCCACTCCAAATAACATCTTATTCCGTCCAGCCGTTGCAGCGTGAAGGAGTAACAAACTAACACACACACACAAACTTTCTCATTTTTTTATATTAGTGTTTAGTAGGATACACAAAGTTAGTACAGTCCGCGCGCGAATTGAATGCCAAGCCTAGGAATGCGCTAGTACGGGACAGCGCTATATAGTGTAGTGCAGGCGACAGAGGAGGCATGGCGCCCTTCACCTAAGGCCCCGACTGTAGATACTCAGATCGCGCGCGTACTATAAAAATAGCGGACTTAATGCCTTGAGGCATTCTCTACCAGTCAACCATTGGACTAAACAGAGACAGGTAGAGGTTGTATGTTCTCAGTTATAAGGCCACACCGAGTGTCAAGTGGCGCCCTCATTATTATGTTTTATAATAAACTAAAGTGTTGTCTTGAAAAGAGTGTTATTAGGTTGTAAAAATGAATACACAACGTTGAATAAAGTCAACCTTACGGAAAAGGGTGGCCAATTTAAAAATAACGAGGGCGCCACTGGACGCTCGGTGTTGTCTTAACATCACGAGCATTGTGTAGGTTAGGGTAGGCAGCTCGTCCCAAAGTGATCGGTCAGCTGATTGTTAGGTATCTAACCTAGTAAGCATAGTTCATACACTGGCCGTAGTTTTCACACGTAATTAGATTTGTTATTGTCTGCAAAAGTGTTTCATTTATCTCCCTCCTACAACCTCCCGTAACGGTTGGATAACGTTTATATTTCGCGTTTGTAAAAAACTACAAAGGTAGAATTGACAAACCTGAGAACCTGTTTATTGGAATAAAAAGACAAATATGTCGACTTGGAGTGTGACGAAGTTATGCGGAATTAGGGTTGTAAAAAAACGGTTTTTTTTCTGACTTGAAAAAAAACATGAAAAAAAACCGTGAAAAAAACCGTTTTTTTCTGGAGTACGTTTTTTTTTCAAAAGTATGAAAACTCAAAATTTGCAAGGCAGTTAATACTTTTATACGGTTGTTTTACTTGTTTTAGACTTTATGTTAACCATTAAACCAATTTAATTTAACAACTTTGATTAATAACAACATAAATGAAATCTGTAGTGGGAGTTATCGCAATTTACTGTTGGCAACAGTCAACACCAACGCCTCTCGTCGCCGCATCGGGGAATTCAGGGATTCCCCAAAAATTAGTTAGTGTTGCTGATAGTGCTGATAGTTCTAGTGAATAGGTTTAAAGTTTTTTTTGCATTTACTAAAAAATAGTTTAGTTAAATAAATCACGAAAAACCGTTATTGTGGCATATTTTTGTTCATCTGAAAAAAAACCTAATTTAGAAAAAAAACCTTGGTGCCAGGTTTTTTTTTCATGTTTTTTTTCATAAATTTGAAAAAAACATTTGGTTTTTTTTCTATTTGAAACCCTATGCGGAATAAAGCTGAAACCAGAGATACCACATTTCAACTAACACAATTTTCTTTTAACGGAACAACTTAATTGATACACTTGCCCCTCATAATATAGACTCAAATCTTACCTTTAAGCCCATAGCATATAACAGTTATGTCAGGTTAGTACTTAATCTTGGTAACTTTGAAATATTACATCGATCATACACCTAGCATCGCACCTAGAGCAGATAAAATGATTCCATTCCAACTTCCCCTTAACCTCGTAAGGCGTAAGTAAGTATGGTGGCATACTGAAAAATGTTAGTTTTTTGTAACTGGGACTTTGAATCTACAATCAAGGGAATAAAGTTCAATTGCGATTGTTCGAAAATGCCATTTTCAGTTAATGAACATAGGAAAATAAACCTTATTCTTATTGCAACAGAGTTCAAAGTAAATTGCCTTGATTACATCCAATTGCACACTGGACCTTACGAGAATGTGCACCACAGCCGTCAGTGCGGCGGCAATAGTTGATACGTTTGCCCCAATCATAATTTTACTAAACTAAATTACATTGAGTGACTGTTGAGCTTACCTTCCCCTTAATCCCAGTGCGTATCTCCGTGACGTCAGTACGGTACTCAGCGATGGCCGATTTGATGGGGTTTTGAGGATTGCCAGCGTCTCCATCCACGTAGAGAGTGTGGACGTCGACGTTAGGTTTGGGCAGTATCGCGTTGATTACCAGGTTGATCCGCTGACCCATTGTCACGCCAAAGGTTGCGTTTGCGCCAATTCTGAAGCGCAAGGACAATTCGATCAGTCAAGAACAGTTTGTTTCAAGGCACAAAATACTAAACTTCACACACAATACCTTATACGGGTAGAGTTTTGTAATTATATAACTTCTGCCCGTAACTTCATATGCGTCGATTTTAATTATCGTAATTCCCTTAATTTTTATAGGGATGAAGATGCCTACGTGTTAATTCAGGGTATAAGTCTCCATTCTATATTTCAACCAAATCCGTAGAGCCGTTATAGCGTGAAGGAGTAACAAACTAACACAGAACCTTTCGCATTTATAATATTGGGAGGATAAGGACGGAGATTCGAAAGTCTTATTGAAGCGATATTTAATTTTCTTATAAAATAAAAAGTTTTAACCTTTTGAACGCCTTACGTCGTATACAAGATGTGTCACTCACACGCCAAATATTTTAGCTATGCCATGCAAATTACACCTTATTGATACGAAATAAAGTCTCTTTCGATCTTGAACTTGTGACGGCTGTAGCCGTCGTGGCGTCAGTGGCACGACTTTACGTTGACGGCCAGAGCCGTCGGTGGCGTTCAAAAGGTTAAACTTCCACCACACTCCATCCCTATGACTGACTGAAACTTGGCAGCTTTTAATAGCTACTCAGCCTGTGTTAAAAGTTGACTTACTGCCAAATCTGATCCAAGTCCATCTTGAACCCGGCGTCGGTCTTAACGAGTCCGTCCGGGGCCGTGTTGTTACCGAAGTAGATGTCGAGGTCGACGCTCTTTTGGATCTCTTTCATGTTCTGTTTCCCTAAGGCCTATGGAAAAAGATTCAGTTTTCTGTAGATTTTTAATCATATCGTTTGCTTTAAAAGGCAAACAGAAGTGTTCTAGTGTAAATTGATTAAATTATATTTATCTCAATTACAATACTTTCACTGATGTTATTTGAAAACAACATAAAATACAACTGTGATTGATCATATTTCTGGAAGTTTTCTTCTTCTTTTTCTTTTTTGTATTTCTACAGGGTGACTGGAAATTCACCGTATTCCTTGAAAGGGGTTATTCTACAGCTCATTTGTAACGATTTAAGTCCAGTCAACCAGGGGTCAAAACTCATTGGTTATCGAGTTATTCACGTTTTTAGATTTTTTTTTAAATACCCGCCTTTCGACCTAATACTAGTTATTGTGTAAAAACTTCGTCATTTAGAAATAAAAAAAAGATTTTTTCAAATAGCCAATGAATTACTGATTACGAAAAATAATAAAAAATGCCAAAGAAATGCAATTTTTTGCAAATATAAGGATTTGAAGTTGAAAGTTCTAGTTATTATTTTCCAAATTTTGTGCCATTTTAAAGCATAACTAAAAAAAAAAGTACAACACTTCGCGTACAAATTACAGGAATAGTTTGCTCAATTCATAAGCTTTCTAAAAAGGTACAATTTATGACATTTTAAACTTAATTTTCATTTAATAATGTACAATTAGTAATAATAGCAGAAATCTTCGCGGTTAAGCTCCATCGTTTCAACCAAAAAACACGGGATAGTTATCGTTTTTAAATTCACCTAATCCTGTTATTTTAAATTTGTTGTTTAAAAACATAAAGTGCGTTCCATTTTTAAGCGAAAAACGCGGGAAGTGTTGTAGTAAAACGAATAGAACATCGTTCTCCTTTTTAAATTCGGCCAATGGTGTTCTATTTTTAAATAAATTTGCTTTTTAAAAACAAAGTGCGTTCCATTTTGAAATTTCGAGCATCTCAAAACTTTTTGAGTGACCTACGTAAACAGTTACTTTCAACTTTCTTTCCATTTCGGACGATATTGATAACTAAGCTTCTTTCTCAAAGGCCTGCTTGCCGATTCGAAGAAAACGCAGATATCATTTATTGTTACGGATTCTGCGATGCAGACGCGGATGCAGCTAGAAGGGAATACCAACGTCGTGACCCTAACCGCCGTTTACCTCACGCAAGCGTGTTTGGTTCATCGTACCCTCTTAATCAAGAAAGAGGATCAGTTCAACGCCGCCAAGCTGACGCTGGAAGACCTCGACATGATACTGCTCAAGATGAAGAAATCCTTCAGTGTTTCCGGGCAGCACAACACGCTCCTGAAGAGGCAGACCCAGCGAGAAGGATCTCGTCGAAGTAGTGCCGTCTGCCCGGAAACACTGAAGGATTTCTTCATCTTGAGCAGTATCATAGACACCACTAGCCGAATTTAAAAAGGAGAAAGATGTTCTATTCATTTTACTACAACACTTCCCGCGTTTTTCGGTTAAAAATGGAACGCACTTTATGTTTTTAAACAGCAAATTTAAAAGAACACGATTAGGTGAATTTAAAATCGATAACGATCCCGTGTTTTTTGGTTGAAACGATGGAGCTTAACCGCGAAGATTTCTGCTATTATTACTAATTGTACATTTTGAAATGAAAATTAAGTTTGAAATGTCATAAATTGTACCTTTTTAGAAAGCTTATGAATTGAGCAAACTATTCCTGTCATTTGTACGCGAAGTGTCGTACTTTTTTTTTTAGTTATGCTTTAAAATGGTACAAAATTTGGAAAATAATTACTAGAACTTTCAACTTCAAATCCTTATATTTGCAAAACTTTGCATTTCTTTGGCATTTTTTATTATTTTTCGTAATCAGTAATTCATTGGCTATTTGAAAAATGCTTTTTTTTATTTCTAAATGACGAAGTTTTTACACAATGACTAGTTTTAGGTCGAAAGGCGGGTATTTTTAAAAAATTCTAAAAACGTCAATAACTCGATAACCAATGAGTTTTGACCCCTGGTTGACCGGACTTAAATCGTTACAAATGAGCTGTAGAATAACCCCTTTCAAGGAATACGGCGAATTTCCAGTCACCCTGTATATTAAGGATACTAAGAGAAATAGTGTTAACCTTTGTTTGTCTTTTTATCGGCTTTAAACCCTTATGCACTTAGCTAAATAGGTTTGGTATGCCATCAACTGCTTGCCAAAGAACAAGACATTAAACTACGTGAATAATATTAGAATTATCAAATTAGTTCTATCAACAATCTATTTGAATTCCAATCGTTACCTTGATAAAAAGATCTCCTAGCAGGAAACTCCATTTTAGATCCCCGTTCCCTTGCATGTCAGGTATCTCATACTTGCACAGCAAATAACCAGTCTTAGGGCCAAAACTGAAAGTAAAAACATAAATATAAATCTGTCGACGAGAGAATTTATGAAACGAAAACCCAAAAGGAAATGGAGAACTCGAGATACTCTATTCATATATTTATCAAGAAAGAGCATGCAATTTATTCAGCGCTTACACCTTGCCATCGATATCGCGTGCCATCTTAGGGTAAGTTTGCTTGGGGCAAGTCCCCCGATAACAAGGGGCAAGAGTAACACTCACGTGAAATCAGCGTCTCCCTTAACCGTCTTGAGCCTCTTGAGCGGCGTAGCAGCTTGCACGCTCAGCACGTGCCGCAGCGAGGGGTAGGCGTCCACGCGGGACTTGAAGAAGATCTCTTTATTCTGCGCTTGGGGTATGTCCACCTAAATTGACAGTAAAATAGCGGTAAATATAGCCTGTGTAGGTAGCGAGATCAGAGTAAAGGGATAAAGCGGGATATATTTTACTTGTTTGATCACCAGTAATCGGATTTCACTGTGCAACACGGGGTGAATCCGGTGAATGACGTCAAACATTATACTAATATGGATATGTCCTGGGATTCCGGGACTGATGTTGTTGAAAGAGTTTCCTTAACGTTTGGGTTTGGAATAAATATGTTCAGTTTACGTAAATGTTTTTGTTTTAAATTACTTTGTTTAAAACTGATCTGCCAATTAGTCTTTAATGAATATAAATAAAAGATATAATATGGCACGCATTATCATTTTACCACACTACACACAGATATTATATTTTAATAGTTTGAAATTGAAATACCATACAATTATTTTCTCAATAATTGTGCAAAATGTGGTTACAGAATACAGAACCGAGAGTTGTTGAGAATTCTGTAGCTCTGCCTACCCCACTCTGGGAATGAAGGCATGAGGTTCTGTATGAAACTACTAGCATAGAGGCATTCTATCTTAGTCCTGAGGATTGGAAACGCATTTGGAATTCATATATCTCAACCCCACTTAACATCACCGGGCCGATTATGGTCGTGTTTATAAACGTAGATAAGCGTGGATAAAACATCTGTCACTTTCTGACCAGTATGTAAGTGTGAGAGTGACGGAAGCTTTATTTACCGCTATAAAGGCTACCATAATAAAGGCGTAGGTGGCCTGTGTGGTCCTTCTCCCTTAAACAAGTTATCCTAGTCAACAGCCCCACCTTGAAGGATACATCGGTGAAGTTGGCGGCGACCTCGGCGTTGGCGCGCACCGCGGCCTGCACGGGCCCCGTGAACTGCGCCGACAGCGCGTAAGTGCTGTTCGTGCCTTCGCTTCTGACTCGTATTGCGATCTGTTCGCCTTGCCCCTTAGGAGTCAGTAGTAGGGACATCTGGTAAAAAGGAAGTTTAAACAGGTTTCAAAACTGGTAATAACCAATTTCGTAGCTCTACTAACTAACTGCAATCCAAGAATTCTCTAATGTATTGGTAACCACATAAACCATATTAAATTTGAAAATGCTTCTACCATTGGCAGTTAGCCACCTTTTATGGTAAGAGTATAACGGCAGTAATACGTCTACCAAAGAAGATGCATATTTAGGTCTTTCTCAAAACTTTTTATTTTATGATATTATACAGAACGTTAGCTTTTCAATGTGCAAAGTTATGAATCGATGAGCAGGATTACTTACATTTTTTTTTCTTTTTTTTTTTTATCCATAATGGGTTTGCGTTTGAACTCAGTCTCACCTGATGTTAAGTGACGACGAGGTAGAAGGTTGTTGGTCGCATGCCATTAAAGTTTCCAGTAGTTTTTACTTGATATTAGAATCAGAATCAAAAAAAGATAACACAGTAGTTTTACATATTATTCCTATAGTAAAATAAAAAAAGGTTCAGAATACAGCATATGCTGTGACACCGACAGATTTCAGAAATAAATCAAAAATATAGATTCCAGAAATATTTGATATTACATCAAAAGACTGTGTTTACCTCAAGGGGATTCCGATTGAGCACCTGTCCCGTGACGTCATACTCCGCGGTGTCGGTCACAAACGAGCCTTTGATGTTGTCTCCGTCGAATTCGCCCAATATGGTCATAGTCCTATAACCATTTAGTTATTATTAACAGGATGTGATAAATGTAACCCATCCAATCCTATCATGTGATAAATGTATCCCATCCAATTCTGTATAAAGCAAAGTAATAAAAATTACAACTACTAAAAAGATAAGAACCCCCGATATAACGGCGATCCCTTCTTTCAGAGCTAATATATCTTTAACCGCCCAACCAATTATAAAGAAACCTA
This sequence comes from Acleris emargana, assembly GCA_927399475.2. Classification (NCBI taxonomy): domain Eukaryota; kingdom Metazoa; phylum Arthropoda; class Insecta; order Lepidoptera; family Tortricidae; genus Acleris; species Acleris emargana. Next base: position 8,417,549 of record OV656858.1, read on the forward strand.
GCTAAGAATCGTCCGGATTGAACTAGATTTCTTTAAAAATAACGATCACACAGATCAAACATACACAGAACCTGCAAGTCTCCCTCAGACCTGTGATGGATGCGGCGAATTTAATTTTGACCTAAACCACGCACTAAACTGCAAAAAAGGTGGTCTAATCAAACAAGGTCACGACCAACACAGAGATGATTGTAAAAACTGGGCCGAATTAGCCTGGGGACCTGGCACAATAGAGCCCATAATGCGTAACGCAATCACAACCCAACCAGCTCTAATAGGCGACCTGTTACTGAACAGCGTGTGGGAACCTGCGAGGAAAGCGTTCTTTGATGTTCGCATAGTAAATGCTGACGCTTCCTCATACAGCAACCTCACCTGGCAAAAAACTGCTCAGAAACATAGCCGAGAGAAACATTTAAAATATGATCGAGCTGCTGAGGACCTAAGAGCTTCCTTTACTCCTCTAGTCATCTCTTGCGATGGAGCCCTTGGGATTGAATATATCAGTTTTAAAAAAAAAACAGCCTCGAAATTAAATGTAAAATGGCAAAAATCATATTCACAAATAATCTATTGGCTTAAAGTAAAGGTGCAAATTTTAGTCGTAACAGCTGTTTCCATTAGAGTAAGGGGAACAAGAAAACACATCAGAGCATTCGAATGCGAAGATGAAGCCGGAATTCACTAATCATAATATTCCTATAACTACACATTAGTCTCAATTTTTTTTTTTTATTATTTTATTTATTATTATTATTAGCCCGGAATGTCCCACTTTGTTTTTAATATACGTAATTGTTTTTGTTGGGTGAAATTTTTAATGTATTAATTTTTAATACCACTTTGAAATGTAATTTTTATAATAATATCAATAAAGACATATTATACACATACACAGATACACAGTTTAACTTATAACACCCCTCTTGTCGGGGGTTAAAAAAATCTTGATAGTGAAAAGAATAATAATATGTGTGAAACCATAGAAGGGTTTCACCTGAAGGTTCCAACGGAAGACCAGCACTGACTTTTTTTTACTATTAATACAGTCTAGCCAAACATGTTAATCACTGACAGTTACTAGAGAAACATAAAATGCCAGTATTACTCCGAGTTGAAGCCATTTCGTGGCTACATTCTTCTTGTGCGTATTCAAATGTCCTTGTTATATGTCAAATATCACGAATAACACAAAAAGTTACCTCAAGCCTTCATGCGGAGTGCTGAGTGCGATGCTCAGCGAAGTTGGACGTTGGTCGGCTCTCAGTGAGTAGTGACTGAAGCCAAACAAAAGATACTTGAAACTCACTTCTCAATCGTACTTGCAGATTAAAATTGGAAATGTCAGTAAAAGGGGAAGAGCTATAGGTTTGCTATAATTCCCATTCTCTTTATGGAACTTGGCAAATTTTAACGCTCTTAATACGGTTTCTGAGTCACATACATTGTGTTGCAGTTGACTGAAGTCGTCAGCAGCCTCTGGCTCCCTTCCTCGATGAAGACCAGAGCCAGTTCCTGAACCAGCAGCATCTGTTGCAACGCTATGAACCGGACGAGGAGCTGTTACCAATTTCGAGCCACATAAATGATGTTGCAGTTGACTGAGCCCTTTAGCAGCCTCTGGTGTCCTTCCTCGATGCAGACCAGAGCCAGCTGCTGAGGCAGCAGCATCTGTTGAAACGCTTTGAACTGGACAAGGTGCTGTTAACAGTTCAGAGCAACATACCTGGTGTTGTAATTGACTTAGCCCTTCAGCAGCCTCTGGTCTCCTTCCTCTATGTATACCAAAACCAGTTCCTGAGGCAGCAGCACCTGTTGCAACACTATGAACCGGATGATTTGCTGTTACCAGTTTCGAGCCACATACCTCGTGTTGCAGTTGACTGAGCCCGTCAGCAGCCGCTGGCCACCTTCCTCGACATAGACCAGAGCCAGGTCCGAGGGAGGCAGCACCGTATGCAATGCCGCACTCCCTCCGAATCGCACGTGACGCTCCGGCGGGGCACGCCACACCGCTGTGGCGAACAACTAAAAAAGGAAAACAAAAAGACACCTTTCAAAACCCGACCTAGTTGGAACCTGAAATTTAGTGGAAGTATTGGCTTCATAATTTTCACACGACATTAAAATTAATTAATCCTTTCATTCCACGGATAATTTTAGGTCAAAAATAGTTTATACCGCTACTTAAAAGTACCCTTGGCCCCTTAATTATCTATATAATTTCAAATTGACCATGTATAGCTAGCAAATTCTACTTACGTAGTTGTTCTGTTCGCCCTGTTGTATCTGGATGCCGCCACCAACGGTGTTCTGCGTATCGGCGAAGTCTTTCTTGAACTCCATTTTGATGAAATAGTCTTCGAGGAAATCCGACGTGAGGTTCAGACTGCCCGACGTCTCTACGAACGGGTCGTCGAGCTGTTGACGAAAAATTCGATGTATAATGTCCAAAGAATGCGAGCCTTTGTAATGAGAGACAGGCGCTGCTTGATGCGGAATTCTTCGAGTACCTACAAGTATTCATTCTAATTTGTGCCTACCTTGAAACTGCTTTTCTCTCTTTATCTCTCTCTTAAGATTTTGGTGTGTTTTCCTGCGGAAACTACGCAGGATATTTGATATATTTTTTAATTTATTATTTATAGATTTATATAATGATAGACTAAGTAGTACCATTGTAATATTCAATATATTTGATAACTGACTGCTGAGTTTCTTGCGGCGTTTCTTCTCAGCAGTGGTCTCCTCTTGTGAAGCACTGGTAGATTCTTGACGTGTAAAAGTGCCCGTGCGGCCTACTTAGGTACTGAATAAATGTCTTTATTTTTATCTTGACATATGGCGACTGACTGACCGCCGACATGGCTAGCCGTCTGCACTGTTACTTGCTGCGCACATGCGACTGACCTCGAGCTGGCCGAGCGCGGTGATGGTGAAGGCCGGCATGGCGAGGTCGGCGCTCATCCTCCACAGCGCGTCCTCGAGCCGCGCCTGCACGCGCGCCTCCAGCGCCGGCAGCACGGGCAGCGGCGTGATGACGCCGAGCGACGCCACGTACGACTCGTACGCGTCGTCCTCGCCGGCGTCGTACGAATAGAACACTTTCGAGGATATCTGAAAAGGTTTGGTTTAGTTTCATAAAAAATATTATGTTTCGTTTCATCTGTGTAGTTTACGAGACGCTTGCGAAACCATTAAAACCTTTTGGTTAGTATACCAAATTTAACGGGATGGAGAGTTACAACTGAATAAATGTTATTAACATTATCAAATAGATTTCCCTTTCGTAAACTTCAAAGAACACACCTAAATACACAACGAAAATTTCGTAAATCATTATGAGGTGCATAAGTTATCATTTAAGGTACACAAGTGACCACATAAGGGAGAAACCTCTAAAGGTACACAAACTATTTAAGGTATACGAAGTCACCTCGTAAGGTACAAACTATTTAAGATACACAAGCGACCACATAAGGTACACAAACTGTTTATGATACACAAGTCAACACATAACTTACAAAATATTTAAGGTACACTAGTCACCACAAAAGGTACTAACCTCTAAAGGTAAACAAGTTACCACCCTTGTAAAAATTGCATAATAATAAGGTCTAAAATTGGATTCATCTTTTTGTAGTTGACTGTACTAACTTCTTAAGGAACACAGACTTTTGAAGATTCACAAGCACCTCGTAAACATACATAAATACATACCTTCACGCATGTAATCCCTGAGTGGCGCAGGCAAGTATAGTACAAAGTATTAGAAACACAAGTGACCACATAAGGTACTAACCTCATAAGGTAAACAAGTCACCACTCTTGTTCAAATCATTCAGGGTACACTAGTCACCGCGTAAGGTATACAAGTCATCACACCTCATAAGGTACAAACCATTTAAGGTACACAAGTCACCACATAAGGTACGCACCATTTAAGGTACACAAGTCCCTACTTAGAGTACATACCTCGTGCCAATAGGTCCCGTTGTAGAGTAACGCTAAGTATGTTATGTTGAACTTTTCTCCTATCTCTATATCCACAGTATACAGAGACTTCAACTCCATGATAGCCGGGAATGGCGTCACTAGGTTCAAAGTGTTAGTCATCTCTGTGTAACTCTGAAAAATAAATTTAAAAAAACTCAAACCATTTCAAAATGAACTCATGGGTGGACCATTAGGTCTTTTTTTGCAAAGATAATTTTGGCATTGTACTTTGAGTTAAGAGTAAGATGTTCGCAAAAAATATTATTGTTTTACGCAGTATGACTCGATTTAATGGAAGAATAATTTCATTGATTGGAAAGAAAACAGTAGATAACACCAGAAGTTGGTCTGGTTGGTTGGTTGGTTGGATGGTTGGTTGGATGGTTGGTTGGTGTTGGTTGGTCTGTTGGTTGGTGGTTGGACTGTACTGTTTTTATACGTATTGTAAAATAAATGTTGCGAGTTTTGTTTTTAAATTTAGTATAATATTTTGCTTACGCTCATCACGAAGATGTCGGTCAAAACGATAGCGGGTTTATCAGGCAAATGGAGCGTAGCGTTCAGTTCCATGATGTCTTCCTCATTGATTCCCACGAACTGAAAAAAATAACTCAGGTAACAGGAATGTCCATAAAGTTCTACATTAACAAATAATTTAATGTCTAAAAAAAATATAGACGTTACGAAGTCACACAAACCGAACAATTCCCATTCAAAATGTAGGGTTACAAAGTTATGAATTCATCATCATCATCATCATCACCATCAAACCATCATGTCAGCCGAAAGACGTCCACTGCTGGATATAGGCCTCCCCCAAGGCTCTCCACTCAGACCGGTCTAGTGCTTTTCGCATCCACCGCGTTCTTCACAAGGTCGTCACTCCATAGCTAAACTGAAGTGGCAGTGGGCGGGGCACATCGCTCGCAGGAGTTATGACTTATTTATTACATACATACATACATTAAATGACGCCTGTTTCCCAGAGGGGTAGGCAGAGACCACTTCTTTCCACTTGCTACGATCTTGAGCAATTTCTAAGGTTTCATATTAAAACTTAATGCCTCTATGTGGTAATCACCAGTACCTAATATTATATTTTCAACATAGCGCTTACAAATACCTGACACGTTCTCTCTCTCCCTCTAGCAATAGAGACGTGTTAGATATTTTGAAGCCTACTTTTAGATATTATAGCTAATGACTGAAGATCAGTATTTAAGTTACATTTAAGAGGTATACCTTCATAATATGTGCGTGGAAAGTGACAGTCGGGTAGTAGAGCGTGTCTATTGTGACCTGCGCCGTCGTGTCGAAGTTCTCGATGAACATGTTTTCGTCCGTGTTGTCCACGTGCTGGAACCGGTCCGAGATCACGTCGATCAGCCCCTTGCCGTTGTCTATGAACAGCACCGCTATGCCGAACTGGAAGGGGGAAATATTTTGAAGGAAGGGGTGATGTCGCACGTTATATATCTAATAGTGACATACGAAAGTGATCATCAGCGACCGGTAGTGTCAAATGCTTCGTTTCAATAACATTTGACGACGCGCTGGCCTAGTTGGTAGTGACCCTGGCTACGAAGCTAGCGGTCCTGGGTTCAAATCCCGGTAAGGGCAGATATTTGTGTATGAGCGCGAATATTTGTTCCTGAGTCATGGATGTTTACTATGTATTCAAGTATATATTTCTCTATATAAGTATTTATATCGTTGTCTAGTACTCATAATACAAGCCTAGAGCTTAAATTGGGACTAGGTCAATTGGTGTGACAATGGTCCCCTGATATTTATTTATTTATTTATTATTTATTTCAAGCCTGAAGACTGACGCAAAACCAAATATACTTGAAACTGACTTATCAATCGTACTGGCTAATACGATTATCAGTAAAAGGAGAAAAGCTATAGGTTTGCTATAATTCCCATTCTCTGCATGGAACATGGCCAATTTTGACGCTCTCAATACGGTTTCTGAGTCACATACATGGTGATGCAGTTAACTGAAGCCGTCAGCAGCCTCTGGCCTCCTTCCTGGAAGGCCAGTTCCTGCGTGAGGCAGCACCATCTGTTGCAACGCTAGGAATCGGACGAGGTGCTGTTACCAATTTCGAGCCATTAGTACCTTATGTGTGGACAGCCGCACGGACAGCTCCAGGTCCAGCCCGTGGCCGTACACATTCTTGAGCACGAGCCCGTTCTCCTCGAACCCCTCGAGCGGGGTGTACAGCTTGTACACGTACACGAAGTTGATCGGCGACCGGTAGTGCCAGATGCCCGTGAAGCCGAAGTCCATAGCGCCCCAGCCTACTCGAAAGTCCACCTGGAAACAAAATTACAGTGGTAATAGTGACAGTAGTAGTAGTAGTAGTTTTAGTTATAATAGTGATTGGTTAAATCGTGTTTTTACAACCGTACGATTCAGGGACATTTTAGAGATTTGTTTATGAAAATCGTCACTAAGGAACGACTTAATTGTCATTCATTAACCAACTCTGAGTGCGGCCGCTTGGTGTTAATTACTATTATACACCATAATATTAATAATTTTTTTATATATATTTTTTTTAATATACTTGATCTACATAGAAAATTGACCAACATGAGTTGTTTAAATTATAATATGTTTTATTAAATTAAAATATAAGCATTTATCCTGCTTGTGTATAAAGAGCTTGCGCCGCATGGGTGATGTGATGTCATGTTTGCGTAGCAAATCTGTACTTGCTGGAGTTTAAATAAAAATTGGTAATCAATTATAAAAGTTAAAAAACTTTCAACGACACTATGGGCCGTATTAATAAACTCATCTCGGCTGAAATGCGCGTCACAAGATACGTCAAAGTAAACGTCAAACCATAGAGAACTGTCATTTTTGACGCATCTCGAGACTGGCATTAGAGCCGAGATCAGTTTATTAATACGGCCCTATGTAACGCGTGTATCTCACTTACCACTCTCACGACTTGAAGACGGGGTACTTTAAAAATATTGTCACAGCAGTGTTCCATTCTGAAAATTATTGCTGTTGAGTTGACGTACCTCTTCTTTAGCTCTTTTTGCGGTGACCATAGCCCTGTTGAGGTACTGGATAGGCAAAGCCACGTGACCAAACGCGTGGAAATCCTGCGTGGATACCAGTTTCAGAAGTATTTCGATACCTGCGAACAAAATCGTACTTTGTGTTTGTAATACGATTGGCTTAACTATACCTATATCCTTAAAGATCCCATTCTCAAAGTAGTTCTGCAAAATTGGAACATCCCGTGAACCTATTGTTAGTCACCAAACCCTTTTTGCTTATACTTTCATCTTAACAACTGCCGAGAAATAGAGTGGGTGTCCCGTGTGGTTGTCGGTTTAGAATAGTGCCACTCCATGTCTGCCCGTAAAAGGCGACTAAGGGAATAAGGGCTTGTAGTACTGTTACAGTTAGGCGATGGGCTTTCAACCTACCACTGATACACTGGCAAACATCTTCGCCTAAAATTGTGCATGTGGTTACAGAATTATCAACAGTTTTTTAAAATTGTTGGTAATTCTGTAGCTCTGCCTACCCCACTCTGGGAATGAAGGCGTGAGTATATGTATGTGAGAAATAGAGCTCCATTTCTGCGGACCATTTTCATTTTCAAATTATCTACTCTAATAAGTAAACAAGATGGTTACCGGTGGTAGAGTTGGCGGTGACCACCATAGCGACGAGGTGCCGGTCGGGCTCCACGAACCCGAAGCGCGCCGTCATGCGAGCCGCCTCGCTCACCGGGCTCGTCACGTTCACAACTAGCATGCAGTTTGTGATGCGACGCATGTGACCTGGGGATAGGCGCAACATTGTAGCAAACTAATAACTTACAGTTTTGTACTCCTCTCTTACTTGCTACCCGAACTATCCATATTAATTTTATAATTGTGAAAGTAACTCTGTCTGTGTATTTGTTACGCTTTCACAGTTAAACCATTAAACCGATTTCGATGAAATTTGTTATGGATAAAGCTTGAACACTGAAAACACCATTGCGTAAATGTAGTGATTGCTAGTTGAGAACGTTGAAGGTCACTGTCTTCTGCGAAGCTTTATTATCGTTCGTTTAAGCAAGTCATTATACATATGCCAAGAACGCCTTACCATTGACATAAATCTTGAGAATCTTCTCCTCCAGATCCAGGAAAGTGACTCCGTGGATATCCTTTTTGTGGCCGAAAACAAACCTCGTCTTGAGGAACCCCCTCGTATAGCCCTGTGTGAAACGAGAACAGAAGCACATTCATTAAATGAGTCGAAATAGGTAGGCTATATGTTTTGGCATCTTCCGTACATTAAACAAGTCTTAACCAAACCTCTTGACAATAGGTTTTTTGAAGAAAAAAAAAAACTAAAGTTACATACCTGGAAGGGGGTGACGAGAGTGACTTTGCCCGTGACGTTGCTCTCTAAGGGTCCTCGGTCCAGCACCCACGACGAGTTTATCATCAGCATGCCTTCCTCATTGTACTGAAAAATACATGACCTTGTCGACAAATTGACCATAGACATCATCATCATGATCATAGTGATCATAGTCATACCACAGATATCATTATAATGATTAAGTGATATCATGACTAGGTACAGACATTATCATCATGACCAAGTGAAATCTTAACCACAAACATCATCATCACGATCTAGTCAAAACCTTCACCACATACATGATCATCATCACCATAGTTAACATACTGAGTGACGTACGAAGTTAAAAGATGATGATGACAGTGATAACGTCACCCGACTATCATCACACGTCATGGTCATCGTACGACTCTGACCGAGAACTCTTCCACCCCGTCGGTCATTCGTTACATACCTGGAAGCTCAGCAGAGTGTCCGCACTCTTCTTCCACAGCACCCTGTGCCGGGCGATGGCGGAGGCTCGCGGCAGGGTCGGTATGGTGGAGTTGACCACGGCCGCGAGCTCGCCGTAGAACTCGTCCGTTCGAAGTAGGTAGTCGGCGAGCAGACTGAAGGCTAGGTAGTCTTCCTGCCAGTTCATGCTGCCGTTCACGGCTTGGAGGTTGTCGTGGTAGCGCCACCTAGCGGGATGAATAACACATGTTGGTAACTGTCGAGGGAGAATATAAAAGCAAACGCAAATTGAAACAGGCATAGGCAGACTGGCAGGCTAAGGCTCATGGACAATTACAATATCAAGATTATAAATTACTTCTTTCTCTGAGGACTAAGGTGAAATGCCTCTAAGCTAGTCTATAAGGAGATACCGCACATAGTTTTCTCATTTTTTCCAATTACATTTACTTCGAAGTTGAAGCATTCCTGAAGTGCCAACACACTCTGAAATAGGAGCTCCGCGAAGGTTAAGAAAATATGACGGAATAGTACTAGACGGGGAAGACATAATAACTGCGAAAAGAATAAAACGTTTGCTATAGGCAGGGGTCGGACAAAAAGTGCAGATGACGTCAAACCACTTATAGGATGATTTCAAATGGTATTTTTGATTTTCATAAACAATTATCACTTATCATTTATCAACCTCTTTATTAAACGATATCGCCACTTGAAATGAGTAAGTACGGTTTTGACTGACATATTGTCAATCAGATGAACAATAAATTGACTTCGTTATTGTTTAGCTATTGTATCTTCACGATTATATTTAGCTAAAAATTATATTTACTAATATACTAGGTGATGATGATAAGTGGGGACGCCTAGCCGAAGCAGGCGGGCAGTCGATTCGGTCAGCCGTTCATTCTGCCCTATTCCCCTCAGTCGTGCCTCAGGTTACTGGCCCGGCGGCGCTCCCATCCAGCATCGATCCCATCTTCCTGTCTTCCTACAGAACAACAGTGCGTCCCGTAGGTTGATGCTTTTGAGATCTTCTGTGGACAAAACGTCCTCTCCGAATGTGTGGTATCTCAGTGACGAGTACATGACACACTCGGCTAGGACGTGTTGACTAGTTTCCTCTTTGCCACAGTGTGGGCATTGAGGGTTCTGTTTAATACCTATTACCGTCAGATGTCTGTTGAGCGGACAGTGTCCAGTCAGAATTCCTGTTAGTATGCTTAGGTTGTACTTACCCAGGTTTAGAAGGTACCTTGTTCTGTTTTTATTAACCCTTCCTATCATGAGTTTGGATTGTCTGCACCCTTGCGTCATCCCCCATGCCTCATTTGTTTTCTTTTCCATTCTTCTGGCGATAACTCCTTTGGTTACCATCTCCGATATCGGTAATACCGGTTCCGGGCCTAGGTACTGTTGGTCCGCACCTGCTCTGGCTAGTTCGTCTGCCTTCTCGTTTCCCACTGCTCCACTGTGTCCTGGCACCCACGCCAGTGTTACATGGGATTTGGTGCCTAGAGTGTTCAGTTCATTCCTACACTCTTGTACTAGAGATGATTTGATCACCGGATTGCCTAGTGCTTTGAGTGCCGCTTGGCTATCTGAGTATATTATAACGTGACTACCCGTTACATTGCTTTTTTCCTTGAGGCTCAGGGCACACTTCATGATGGCAAAGACTTCTGCCTGAAACACACTGGTGGAGCCCCCTAGTGGTATCGTCGTGTGCTCATCTGATTCTTGGCTATATATGCCCGCTCCCGCTCTTTTGGTTGAGGATTTCCATGAACCGTCTGTGAAGCATGTCACTTTGGGTTCTGGTATTTCTCTCTCCCAGCTGTCTCTCTCTCCTATGTGGATTCTGTATTTCTTATCGAACCTCTTCCTTTTCTTGATTAGGTCATTGTTTACCATGAGCATATCTATGTTTGACATTGACTCTTTCTGTATGCTTGCGTGTCTCTTGTCCATCTCGGACCCGATCCACTCCCTGCTCGCTTTTATTCTATACCACTGTTCTGTGGCTCTCTTCTCCACCTCTATGTGTACCGGGTTCAATCCTAGCATGATCTCCAGGGCTTGTGTAGGTGCTGTTCTCATTGCCCCGGTTGTCATCAGACATGCTAGTCTTTGAACCTTTGTTAATTCTTTGTCTATATCTTTTATCTTTGCTCTGTGCCACCACACGATGGCTCCATATAGGAGTCTGGGTAGGACCACCGCTCTGTATATCCATTGCGTTATCCTTGGTCTTAGTCCCCATCTCCTTCCTATGGCTTTCCTGCATTGCCACAGGGCTATAGTGGCTCTTCTGCATTGCTCCTTTACGTGTGTCTTGTATAGCAGCTTGCTGTCTAGTACTACTCCAAGGTATTTTATTTCCTTGAGTGTTTCTATCTCTTCACCTTTTATTTTTATTGGTGATCATCATCATCAATATACTAGGTATATATATATATATATACTATATATATATATATATATATATATATATATATATATATATATATATATATATATACAGTGGTGGACATATAATTAGAAACAGTACATAAAACTTAGGTAAACGCAGAATGAACTATCGTTATGAGTAAAAATTATATTGATTAAATCACTATTGACTATGCCAGAATATAGCCAATGAGTTAAAAAACTCATAAAATATTTAAAAAAGTAAATCTGTTCTATCTTTAATTATTAAAAGATTTTAAAAATCATGATAGTTGAATTTCTATTACTGGCCGCTTGGACAACTAATTAGAAACAGGATCCATGGTTCGTTCCATTTTTGAAACTAAAAAAAAAACCTCTTTTTACGCTTTTTCTGTTGTTTCGGCGGCAATTAAACGTCAATTTGGAAAATTACGTGAATAATAAGTATTGTTAAAAATGGGTAAAAATAAGAGTTCTGACGAGTCAACCAGGCAATTAATCGTTAAATTACATTTAGATCGAAAGTGGACTTATAGAAGAATTGCTAAACATCTAGAATGTTCTGTGAAGAAAGTTTTCAACGCTATTGCTCATTATAAAACTAACGGAACTACTAAAAGTGTTGTTAGAAAGGCTCGTCCAAGGAAAACATCTCCCCGGGAAGATTCGCAAATAATACGTGTAGCTAAACAAGAGCCGTTCAAAGGCTCCAACGAGATTAGAAATGAAGTTTTTTCACCTGATGACCCAAGGAACATTTCCTCGAAACTGGTACGCCGCAGATTAGTGGAAGCTAAATTGTTCGGGAGGGTTTCTCGAAAGGTACCGCTTCTTACCAAGCAACACCGAGAGAAGCGATTATTATTTGCAAAGAAATATCTTAACTGGACCGTACGAGAATGGAAAAAAGTGTTAGTCTCGGATGAAACAAAAATAAATAATGGTGAATTCAGACGGCAAACGCTACGTTAGACGTCCAATGAACCATGCTTTTGATTATAAATACACGAGGAGCATAGTCAAACACGGCGGTGGTAATATTAAAGTATGGGGATGTTTTTCTGGTTGCGGAGTTGGACCCGTCCGTAAGATTGAAGGTATTTATTTATTTATTTATGGATCAATTTCAATACAAAAACATCTTAGAAGAGACAATGATTCCCTACACCGACGACTATTGCCTGTGACCTGGATCTTTCAGCACGATAACGACCCAAAACACACGGCCCGCAGTGTTAAATCCTTTCTTAGTGAGCAACGTGTTACCATGTTAGACTGGCCTGCAAATAGTCCCGATTTAAATCCAATTGAAAATTTGTGGTACGTCGTTAAAAAAAAAGTCTCCGTTAAACGTAATTCCAGTCAAAATGAACTTTACGAAGCCTTTGTTGAAGCATGGAACTCGATCCCACTCGATAAATGTATGAAATTACTTGAATCAATGCCACGTCGTTGCAGAGCCGTCATTAATAACAAAGGCTATGCAACTAAATATTAATTGTTGAGAAATTTAGTAAACCAAACATTATTTTACATAAATAATTTGAAATTGTTGACGTTGACACGTTAAAACTTTGATTTTTATCTCATTTCTTTAGTGTTTCTAATTACTTGTCCATGACGGATGGTACTGCAAATGTCGTTTAGTTGTTTGTACGTAACTAAATATCTAAATGGTAGTTGTAAACTCGGATATTTATTTGTTTTTTAATTAATTATAAGTTGTTGAACGTATTCTATGCATTTTGTTGTTTTATTTCCAAAAACAAAAGTTTTACGGCAATGTGCCTTGTATAATGTGAAATACGTCGCAAGTGTTTCTAATTATATGTCCACCACTGTATATATATATATTCTACAACTGATATTTTAATATCCGTAGGAACGCAGCCTACAGGACAAGGCAAAGATATCTCTACACAAACTGAGCAATCAAGTACTGCGATTGTTATGGATACCGCGAAATTGTTGGCTAATTTTTTTTCCCCTGTCAACCAATTGAGGAAAAAAAAATCATTCAAGCATATTTTAAGTCTGTGACAACAATAATAGACTTGTTAGAAATGCATAATTTCATTAAATAATAAGTATAATAAAATAACACCAAATTATCTTTTTTTTATTTTTACTTATCTTACCAACTGTTCCCACTTTTGAGTATTAAACCTATTTATCTGAGGTTCCCACAGACTTGTTCTAATTTCAAATAATTATACCTTATGGTAACAAGTTTATGTCACACCTGCCCATAAAGTCGCTTTTTACGCCCGCTACGCGTAAGGAAAAAGCCGCAAACATCTGCGATCTCGGACTTTCTTGGTTTTATCTCCCTAGTGGTGTAATATACTATTATTCACTACATCACCCTCTCTCTCTCATCATCACCTCTGTATTATTAATTGCATAAATATTTTTTTTACGATTATTTTGTTATGTTTCATTAATACTACTTTGTTACTACATGTCACACGGAAGTCTAAATACAAACTTAAACATCATCCTGTGTGCAAGATTACGTCATTTTTACGTCATCCGCACTTTTTGTTCGACCCCTGGCTATAGGTTTTGGGTTTGGGTTTGGTTTTGCGCCCTCATTACTAATATTGAGTTTTATAATAAAATAAAGTATTTTCTTGAAATTGGACGGTGCTCTTTTGTGCTACAAATGAAAACACAACTTATAGGATATATCACTTAGTTTACTAACAATTGACCTTCGAGTTATCAACTTAACGGAAAAAAGTGGCCACCTTTTCCCGTTAAGCTGACTACTCAAAGGGTTACTGTTATCAAAGTTTGTGACGTATCCCATAAATTGTGTTTTTACCTGCGCTACAAAAAAGCATCGTCCAATTCCATGGAAACTCTTTTTTTTATCAGAGAACACAATAATAGTATCGAGGGCGCCACTGGACGCTCGAAGTTTGCTCGGTGCAGTCTTAAAGGACGGTACTCTCGCAATCACACGCTTAAGTTTCGTTCGGTCCATTCGTGACAGCTCTCATGAATAGACCTATACAAGCAACTTCAATACAACCATATTTGAAATCATATCTCTGTGACAACTCACATGAGATTGAAGCTGGTGTCGCTCCAGCCGGGGAACGGCGTGTTCATGTCGGAGAGCAGCGCGTACACGGTCTCGCCCCGCGCCTCGGAGAACATCTTGACGCGCCACAGGATGTTGGCCTCGTCCGACCAGCCCATCCGCACGTGCCACTCGCAGAACCAGTCTGCAAAAATTAGTCAAAAAAATCGATACACAGAGAGGAAAGTTGAGGCGGATCAGCAAGCCCTTACTGAACCGTCTCAACTTTCGTCTTTGTATATTGCTACTGGAACGCTAAAATAATCTTAGGATCTTTTTATATTTTTAGGACATTTGTCGATGTGATTATTGACTTTAGTTGACTTCATCATGTCTCCCCCAAGGCTCTCAACTCAGACCGGTCTTGTGCTTTTCGCATCCAACGCGTTCCCGCGATCCTTACAAGGTCGTCACTCCATCTTGTTGGAGGCCTACCTACAGCTCGTCTCCCGGTCCGTGGACGCCACTCAAGAACCTTTTGGCCCCATCGACCATCAGTCCTGCGAGCGATGTGCCCCGCCCCCTGCCACATCAGTTTAGCTATTCTTCGGGCAATGTCGGTAACCTTAGTTCTACTGCGGATATCATCATTTCTGATTCTATCACGCAGAAAAACCCCGAGCATAGCCCTCTCTATAGCCCTCTGAGTGACTTTGAGCTTCCTTATGAGGCCCATCGTTAGTTGACTTACAAAAGATTATTTTTACAACAAACGAATTTTGACGTGGGCCTTACGAAGTTACGTCACTTCTCAGAATTTTTAAAAAAACCTTAGCATAGTCTGTAAACGTCAGTTTTCGCCACCTACTAGCCACACTTTACACGCTTGGTTGCGGGGTGAACAGAGTTAACGTATAAGAGTCTCCAGACGTGTTACCCCTGAGCAGGAACTGGAACTCCCCGTTGAGCACCCGGCCCGGATAGTAGAGCGTGGCGTGTCCGGCGTGGTGCCACGCGCCCCGGTTGTCCAGCTGCACACGATTCTGACTGGCCATAGCTAACGCTTGATCAACAGTCTACGGACGTGTTACCTCTGAGCAGGAACTGGAACTCCCCGTTGAGCACCCGGCCCGGATAGTAGAGCGTGGCGTGTCCGGCGTGGTGCCACGCGCCCCGGTTGTCCAGCTGCACACGATTCTGACTGGCCATAGCTAACGCTTGATCAACAGTCTACGGACGTGTTACCTCTGAGCAGGAACTGGAACTCCCTGTTGAGCACCCGGCCCGGATAGTAGAGCGTGGCGTGTCCGGCGTGGTGCCACGCGCCCCCGTTGTCCAGCTGTACACGATTCTGACTGGCCATAGCTAACGCTTGATCAACAGTCTACTGACGTGTTACCTCTGAGCAGGAAGTGGAACTCCCCGTTGAGCACCCGGCCCGGGTAGTAGAGCGTGGCGTGTCCGGCGTGGTGCCACGCGCCCCCGTTGTCCAGCTGTACACGATTCTGACTGGCCATAGCTAACGCTTGATCAACAATCTACGGACGTGTTACCTCTGAGCAGGATCTGGAACTCCCCGTTGAGCACCCGGCCCGGAAAGTAGAGCGTGGCGTGTCCGGCGTGGTGCCACGCGCCCCGGTTGTCCAGCTACACACGATTCTGACTGGCCATAGCTAACGCTTGATCAACAGTCTACGGACGTGTTACCTCTGAGCAGGAACTGGAACTCCCTGTTGAGCACCCGGCCCGGGCAGTAGAGCGTGGCGTGTCCGGCGTGGTGCCACGCGCCCCCGTTGTCCAGCTGTACACGATTCTGACTGGCCATAGCTAACGCTTGATCAACAGTCTACGGACGTGTTACCTCTGAGCAGGAACTGTTACTCCCCGTTGAGCACCCGGCCCGGGTAGTAGAGCGTGGCGTGTCCGGCGTGGTGCCACGCGCCCCGGTTGTCCAGCTGCACACAATTCTGACTGGCCATAGCTAACGCTTGAGCAACAGTCTACTGACATGTTACCTCTGAGCAGGAACTGGAACTCCCCGTTGAGCACCCGGCCCGGGTAGTAGAGCGTGGCGTGTCCGGCGTGGTGCCACTCGCCCCCGTTGTCCAGCTGTACACGATTCTGACTGGCCATAGCTAACGCTTGATCAACAGTCTACGGACGTGTTACCTCTGAGCAGGAACTGGAACTCCCCGTTGAGCACCCGGCCCGGGTAGTAGAGCATGGCGTGTCCGGCGTGGTGCCACGCGCCCCGGTTGTCCAGCTGCACATGATTCTGACTGGCCATAGCTAACGCTTGAGCAACAGTCTACTGACATGTTACCTCTGAGCAGGAACTGGAACTCCCCGTTGAGCACCCGGCCCGGGTAGTAGAATGTGGCGTGTCCGGCGTGGTGCCACGCGCCCCCGTTGTCCAGCTGTACACGATTCTGACTGGCCATAGCTAACGCTTGATCAACAGTCTACGGACGTGTTACCTCTGAGCAGGAACTGGAACTCCCCGTTGAGCACCCGGCCCGGGTAGTAGAGCGTGGCGTGTCCGGCGTGGTGCCACGCGCCCCGGTTGTCCAGCTGCACACGATTCTGACTGGCCATAGCTAACGCTTGAGCAACAGTCTACGGACGTATTACCTCTGAGCAGGAACTGGAACTCCCCGTTGAGCACCCGGCCCGGGTATTAGAGCGTGGCGTGTCCGGCGTGGTGCCACGCGCCCCGGTTGACCAGCTGCACACGATTCTGACTGGCCATAGCTAACGCTTGATCAACAGTCTACAGACGTGTTACCTCTGAGCAGGAACTGGAACTCCCCGTTGAGCACCCGGCCCGGGTAGTAGAGCGTGGCGTGTCCGGCGTGGTGCCACGCGCCCCCGTTGTCCAGATGTACACGATTCTGACTGGCCATAGCTAACGCTTGATCAACAATCTACGGACGTGTTACCTCTGAGCAGGAACTGGAACTCCCCGTTGAGCACCCGGCCCGGAAAGTAGAGCGTGGCGTGTCCGGCGTGGTGCCACGCGCCCCGGTTGTCCAGCTGCACACGATTCTGACTGGCCATAGCTAACGCTTGATCAACAGTCTACGGACGTGTTACCTCTGAGCAGGAACTGGAACTCCCCGTTGAGCACCCGGCCCAGGTAGTAGAGCGTGGCGTGTCCGGCGTGGTGCCACGCGCCCCGGTTGTCCAGCTGCACACGATTCTGACTGGCCATAGCTAAAGCTTGATCAACAGTCTACAGACGTTACCTCTGAGCAGGAACTGGAACTCCCCGTTGAGCACCCGGCCCGGGTAGTAGAGCGTAGAGTGTCCGGCGTGGTGCCACGCGCCCCGGTTGTCCAGCTGCACACGATTCTGACTGGCCATAGCTAACGCTTGATCAACAGTCTACAGACGTGTTACCTCTGAGCAGGAACTGGAACTCCCCGTTGAGCACCCGGCCCGGGTAGTAGAGCGTGGCGTGTCCGGCGTGGTGCCACGCGCCCCGGTTGTCCAGCTGCACACGATTCTGACTGGCCATAGCTAACGCTTGATCAACAGTCTACGGACGTGTTACCTCTGAGCAGGAACTGGAACTCCCCGTTGAGCACCCGGCCCGGATAGTAGAGCGTGGCGTGTCCGGCGTGGTGCCACGCGCCCCCGTTGTCCAGCTGTACACGATTCTGACTGGCCATAGCTAACGCTTGATCAACAGTCTACGGACGTGTTACCTCTGAGCAGGAACTGGAACTCCCCGTTGAGCACCCGGCCCGGGTAGTAGAGCATGGCGTGTCCGGCGTGGTGCCACGCGCCCCGGTTGTCCAGCTGCACACGATTCTGACTGGCCATAGCTAACGCTTGAGCAACAGTCTACTGACATGTTACCTCTGAGCAGGAACTGGAACTCCCCGTTGAGCACCCGGCCCGGGTAGTAGAGCGTGGCGTGTCCGGCGTGGTGCCACGCGCCCCCGTTGTCCAGCTGTACACGATTCTGACTGGCCATAGCTAACGCTTGATCAACAGTCTACGGACGTGTTACCTCTGAGCAGGAACTGGAACTCCCCGTTGAGCACCCGGCCCGGGTAGTAGAGCGTGGCGTGTCCGGTGCCACGCGCCCCGGTTGTCCAGCTGCACACGATTCTGACTGGCCATAGCTAACGCTTGAGCAACAGTCTACGGACGTATTACCTCTGAGCAGGAACTGGAACTCCCCGTTGAGCACCCGGCCCTGGTAGTAGAGCATGGCGTATCCGGCGTGGTGCCACGCGCCCCGGTTGACCAGCTGCACACGATTCTGACTGGCCATAGCTAACGCTTGATCAACAGTCTACAGACGTGTTACCTCTGAGCAGGAACTGGAACTCCCCGTTGAGCACCCGGCCCGGGTAGTAGAGCGTAGAGTGTTCGGCGTGGTGCCACGCGCCCCGGTTGTCCAGCTGCACACGATTCTGACTGGCCATAGCTAACGCTTGATCAACAGTCTACAGACGTGTTACCTCTGAGCAGGAACTGGAACTCCCCGTTGAGCACCCGACCCGGGTAGTAGAGCGTGGCGTGTCCGGCGTGGTGCCACGCGCCCCGGTTGTCCAGCTGCACACGATTCTGACTGGCCATAGCTAACGCTTGATCAACAGTCTACGGACGTGTTACCTCTGAGCAGGAACTGGAACTCCCCGTTGAGCACCCGGCTCAGGTAGTAGAGCGTGGCGTGTCCGGCGTGGTGCCACGCGCCCCGGTTGTCCAGCTGCACACGATTCTGACTGGCCATAGCTAACGCTTGATCAACAGTCTACAGACGTGTTACCTCTGAGCAGGAACTGGAACTCCCCGTTGAGCACCCGGCCCGGGTAGTAGAGCGTGGCTTGTCCGGCGTGGTGCCACGCGCCCCGGTTGTCCAGCTGCACACGATTCTGACTGGCCATAGCTAACGCTTGATCAACAGTCTACAGACGTGTTACCTCTCAGCAGGAACTGGAACTCCCCGTTGAGCACCCGGCCCGGGTAGTAGAGCGTGGCTTGTCCGGCGTGGTGCCACGCGCCCCGGTTGTCCAGCTGCACACGATTCTGACTGGCCATAGCTAACGCTTGATCAACAGTCTACAGACGTGTTACCTCTGAGCAGGAACTGGAACTCCCCGTTGAGCACCCGGCCCGGGTAGTAGAGCGTAGAGTGTTCGGCGTGGTGCCACGCGCCCCGGTTGTCCAGCTGCACACGATTCTGACTGGCCATAGCTAACGCTTGATCAACAGTCTACAGACGTGTTACCTCTGAGCAGGAACTGGAACTCCCCGTTGAGCACCCGACCCGGGTAGTAGAGCGTGGCGTGTCCGGCGTGGTGCCACGCGCCCCGGTTGTCCAGCTGCACACGATTCTGACTGGCCATAGCTAACGCTTGATCAACAGTCTACAGACGTGTTACCTCTGAGCAGGAACTGGAACTCCCCGTTGAGCACCCGACCCGGGTAGTAGAGCGTGGCGTGTCCGGCGTGGTGCCACGCGCCCCGGTTGTCCAGCTGCACACGATTCTGACTGGCCATAGCTAACGCTTGATCAACAGTCTACGGACGTGTTACCTCTGAGCAGGAACTGGAACTCCCCGTTGAGCACCCGGCTCAGGTAGTAGAGCGTGGCGTGTCCGGCGTGGTGCCACGCGCCCCGGTTGTCCAGCTGCACACGATTCTGACTGGCCATAGCTAACGCTTGATCAACAGTCTACAGACGTGTTACCTCTGAGCAGGAACTGGAACTCCCCGTTGAGCACCCGGCCCGGGTAGTAGAGCGTGGCTTGTCCGGCGTGGTGCCACGCGCCCCGGTTGTCCAGCTGCACACGATTCTGACTGGCCATAGCTAACGCTTGATCAACAGTCTACAGACGTGTTACCTCTGAGCAGGAACTGGAACTCCCCGTTGAGCACCCGGCCCGGGTAGTAGAGCGTAGAGTGTTCGGCGTGGTGCCACGCGCCCCGGTTGTCCAGCTGCACACGATTCTGACTGGCCATAGCTAACGCTTGATCAACAGTCTACAGACGTGTTACCTCTGAGCAGGAACTGGAACTCCCCGTTGAGCACCCGACCCGGGTAGTAGAGCGTGGCGTGTCCGGCGTGGTGCCACGCGCCCCGGTTGTCCAGCTGCACACGATTCTGACTGGCCATAGCTAACGCTTGATCAACAGTCTACGGACGTGTTACCTCTGAGCAGGAACTGGAACTCCCCGTTGAGCACCCGGCTCAGGTAGTAGAGCGTGGCGTGTCCGGCGTGGTGCCACGCGCCCCGGTTGTCCAGCTGCACACGATTCTGACTGGCCATAGCTAACGCTTGATCAACAGTCTACAGACGTGTTACCTCTGAGCAGGAACTGGAACTCCCCGTTGAGCACCCGGCCCGGGTAGTAGAGCGTGGCTTGTCCGGCGTGGTGCCACGCGCCCCGGTTGTCCAGCTGCACGTCCACGCTGACTCGCTGCGAGGGGTCCCGGTTCGCGTCCCAGTTGAAGACGGCCGCTAGACGCTTTTGTTGGGGGGAGAGCCAGCGCTGGTATGAGATGTGGACGTCGCGGAGTCTAGAGGAAATAGACAGCAAGTTACAAACAGAATTTTAACTAAAGACTGCGCCGAGCGCACGCCGGATGTACAGTGGCGCCCTCATTACTATTATTGAGTTTTCTAATAAAGTAAAGTATTTTCTTTAAATCGGACGGAGCTTTTTTGTACTACAAATGAAAACACACCTTATAGGACATATCACATAGTTTAATAACAATTGACCTTCGGGTTATCAACTTAACAGAAAACAGTGGCCACCTTTCCCCGTTAAGCTGACTACTCAAAGGGTAATCAAAGTTCGTTACTTATCCCATAAATTGTGTTTTTACTTGCGCTACAAAAAAACATCGTCCGATTCTAAGGAAATTCTTTAGTTAGTTAGAAAACTCAATAAGAGTAATGAGCCCTCATTACTATTATTGAGCCACTGGACGCTCGACGTTTGCTTGGTGCAAACTTAAGCATGTACTTTTTGAAATAGAAAACTTACACAGAAATGGCTATTAAACGGGGTCATTAGTAGAAATGAGCTATTCATCTTTAGTTATGACAGGCGGATAGTCAAATAAGAGTAGATAGGCGGCGTAGATTCGGTAACAGTTTCTTCTTAGCTTGATTTTGATACAATTTTTTATTTATTTTTTAAATGAAAAAATTGTTTATTCAGTAACTTAAAACTATATAACAATACTTGTGCCGATGTCTCTTTTTAAGTATAGTTGATACCTGTACTAAGAGACACCGCTCTTCGGTAATGTAACATGTGTGGTATAAATAAAAGGAAACTTTAAAGTAGTAAGTTAAATTGAGCTATAACAATTAAGAAACGTAAGAAGGAAGGTAAGCGTAAAGTAAATTCAAATATCACTCCAAGTAAAGATCCATTAACATAATCCTTACTTATATTATAAATGCGAAAGTGTGTCTTCCACCTAACGCCTTAAACGATAAACGTGAAATTTGCTACAGAGATAGTTTCAAGAAAATATACTCTTATAGCCTGTGTCAAATCAAATTGCCAAAGATGTAAACAAATTAGTACTGTTTGACACATTACATTATTATACATTTTTTTTAAATGTTTATACATATTGACTTACTGGTCGAAGTGTATGTCCATGTTGACGTTGGTATTGTTGCTGAGGTCCGCGTTGAGGGTAGCGCTGTACGCCTTGTCGTTGGCGTCTACTTCCACGTACGTCGTGAAGTTCTGCTCCGATATTAACACGTAGCGGATCAATGTTCGGTATCTATCCTCGTTGTATTCGCCCTGAAAATACAAAAAAAATATGAACAAACGTATCATAGTATTAATTTCGTCGGTAAAAGTGCAAAACCGCGTAAGTAAAATTTTCAATTAGGAGCAAAATGCACCTTTTTAATAAGACAGTAAGGTTTAATTTGCTCTATCATAAATTTGTTAGTTTCGCGGTTTTGCAGTATCAACAACGAATTGATATTTTTCAGAATTTTTTGTATTGCTTGAGTTACGCTGTAAGGAGTTATCGTCTGCGGTACAAAATTACTGGCTTGACCGGGTCAGAACCATTTTACATAATATAAAATCATTATTTTTATGCTCTCAAATCAAAATTCAAAGATTTTTCTCTAGGGCGTTTAGATGCTTTCTTCCACTGGCCGGTTTACGCTGGATTTAGGGTTGCTACCCGGCGCATCACAAAAGAAATAGGGGTGATATTCAATCAATCTCAGAGCATGAACAATTTAAAATGTATCCTCATTTTAATTGAAATAGGATAAAATGTACACTGATCAATTTAATATCCTCTACCTTCCTGTCCGCCAGTTTGCGCAGGCGTGTTTGTGCATTAATTTCATATAAAGCCATAGCTGTGTTTATTTTCTCATAGGTACAATGCCACTCACCTGTCCAATGAAAGTGATTTGTCGGTTGTCCTGCGTGAACCTCGCGTCGACCGCGATGTCCTTAAAGTGGTTGCTGTTGAGCACCACTTTGACGTGGTGCGACGCCATGTTGGTTTTCGACTGGTCCTGGTACAGCGCGTCTATGTTGAAGTCCACTCCCGTGAACCAGATGCCGTTGGCGTATACCTGGGAAGGAAGACTAAGGGTTAAGTACTTATTTTCAGTATATTTTTTTGTATGACGGAGAAGGTGAACAAACATACAGGCCATCCGTGTTACGAGAGTTCGGAAGCCCTAAGTCTATGGGTTTCGGATCCCACACATTAGATGGCCTGTGTGCTCATGCGCCTTTTCTTTGCAATAGAAAACTCTTTTATGCTAAGATCTCCCTGTCTTCTTTATTATTGAGACCTTTTTAATCCCGTTGAGGGCAATGTGAAGCATTGCAATTGTGTATAGGCAGATAAGTTACCAAAGAACGGGTCGTAGGCTCATTTGCCACCTTCCGTGCGTAAAAAATACCTTCAGCTGCAACGAGGACAAAGATCCAGGTATATTCTTCTTCTTCGTCGTTGTCACTCGACAGAGAGGTCGTTGTCATCACATTAGGCGTTGGTGGCAAGCTTCACAACTCGCTGCCACTCCTCTCTGGTAGCTGCCTTCCTCGTGCATAGTACTAACCTAAAAATCCCTCTCTCTACTATACAGTTTACCCCCTCCCCCTATTTTCTTCATGTTACCTCAGGCATTGCAAGCGTCTACGATTATAAGCTGTATTGACCTTACTATCTTCATCGTATACCTGTATGCCATTGGCATCGCATGAAAACTGTCCAAGGTCCAGACATTCACCATCATCATCATCATCATTACAGCCGAAAGTTTCGCCCAAGGTATGCCAAAAGGACGCTTGAATCCAACGGTTTCCTGCCACCTTGACCACGTCATCAGTCCACGCTGCGTCTTACGGTACGCGGATGCAACATCCAGACACATTACTGACCTGGAACTCGTTCGGCTTGGTCTCGTGCACCTTGGCCTGGATGGTGCAGTCGTGCAGCGTGGGAAGCGTCGTGTTCAGCTCGGCGTCCAGGTACAGCTGCGTGCCGGGCGGGTAGAACAGCGCCCCGGACACCAGGATGTCCTTGGACCTGGGGTTCACGTTCAGGAGGGCCACTACCAAGTACTTCGAGCCGATCTGGGGAAAAGATTTAAAAAAAGTTAAATAAATGGTTATTCAGCAAGTAGCTAATGCAAGGAGACCAATGCTGAGAATAAGCGTTGTAAAAAACTTAATAGGCAGTCATTCTTTAAATCGAGTCTGGCACAAGCTGAGATTGCGCTTGCATTACTAATATTTTTTTGTTCTGATAAGTTTGTGTATTTTTGCTGCGATGCACCGTGACATCTTCACTCGACAATGACCCCGAAGCGATCAATAGCCGCAACTTGTACCCATCGGCTATGACAACACCACGAGGGTCAGACAGCGCATTTAATTCTGACAGTGCTCTGAATCGCGCTGTCGAAGTTCTCCCAGTCAGTTGATATCACAGACGAACTATACAGTTATAGGTATATACATACATACATTTCGTAAATGCTTGATATGCATACAACTTCCAGCTTCACCCCAATGTACTTCGATCCCTAGGCATAACGCGGATAGTAGTAGATGAACTAGATCGCAAGATTACAGACTGGCAAAATGACTACATCACTTGTAGTCACAATGTCTCCGAGTCGCAAAACGATCACATTGCTATTTTCATTGTATGTCTGTCTTAGCAAAGTCGACGGAGCCATGGGTAGCGGGACTCATAATCTTGGGCAATTTGCCAATAAAAGTACTAACGAACCTGACCTACCTAGTAACGCCACATCACATCACATCATGTCAGCCGAAAGACGTCCACTTCTGGACATAGGCCTCCCCCAAGGCTCTCCGCTCAGACCGGTCTTGTGTTTTTCGCATCCACCTCGTTCCCGCGATCTTTGCAAGGTCGTCACTGCATCTTGTCGGAGGCCTACCTACAGCTATTCCTTCCTATTTTATCCTAGTAACGCAAAAGTGGTAATTTAGCGACTAATGTAGGCTTCAAGTGATCGAGTCAGTCATTTTGCGACCTGGTCATTCTACTACTACCCTGCATAGCCCGTCAGGAGAAAGATCTCTCTATCAACATTATTCTACCTTGGTGATGGTGAGATTATATCATACCTGTTCGAACTGGAAGTTCATCCGCACCGGCCTGGGGCGCGCGATGGTGAGGTGCGTGGCGAGCTTGGTGCCGGCCAGCTTCTCGATGCGCGTGAAGTCGAACATCAGCGAGGGGTCGCCGCTGTCCGCGCGGGAGGACGACACGTTGAAGCTCACGTCCATGTGGCTCTGGGTTTTCTATTTTTTTAAAATTTAATGATAAGAATAAATTTTTATTTTTGGCATTTCAGTTCTCAGTGTAGCAACAGAAATAAATAAATACGACACGTACGATAGCATAGTTACGGAGCTAGCGGCCCCGGGTTCAAATCACGGTAAGGGCAGATATTTGTGTGATGAGTGTGAGTATTTGTTCGTGAGTCTTGAATGTTTTCTATGTATTTTTAATATAAGTAAGTTTATCCTTGTCTAGTGCTCATAGTATAAGCCTAGAGTTTAGTTTGGTACTAGGTTAATTTGTGTGAGATTGTTCCCTGATATTTATTTATTTCAAAGAAAACATTTACTTAGTGCTTATAAATTACAAATAGTAAAAATCCTCTAGTCTTATATTACTAGATAACATGAATATTCACAGTTTTTTGAAGTTGCATTGTTTTATTGTTTATTTGGTTGTGGCACTGTTGTGCGTGTCACTAAGGTGTATGTTTTATATATATTTATGAGGTTCTGTAATTGGCTCTGTACATCTATTAATAAATAAACATTATAAATGTGACCAAAATGTGACCAAACCACATTTATAATGTTTATTTATTTATTTTATATTTGTTACTTAAGTACGCGGAGTACGCCCGAACGGCTACACAGATGAATTTGTCAAAGAGATAGATTATAGTCTGGAATAGCACATAGGCTACTTTCTATCGCGGAAAATTTAACTGTTCCTTAGGGCAAAGCGATAAACGACTTTTTACAGATATTAATTTTCACCCGTGGCAGTAGGAACACAAATAAGTTTTTTTGTAATTTCACTTAATACAACACTTACCACATTCCTCAACACTGAATAGAAGTTATACACAGGATACGCCGTGAACTGCATAGCCAGCTCCCAGTACAAATCATGCCTGTAGCCCAGAGGTCTCTCACTGTACACCCCTTCCATCTTGATGGTCTGTTTCGGGTTGCGATAGAACTGGTAGTCGAGGTTGAGTTGTAAGCCGTATGTAGGGCCGTTTATAGTGTAGTATCCGACTAGGTGACTGGCCAGTTGCTTGGTTTGGAAGTCGGTTAGGATATCGACTTGTGTGACGCCGCCTTTAGATTTTACTTTGAAGAGCCCTGAAAATACAAGTGTAATAAAAATAAACGTTTAAAAATCGACTGCATTTTTTTAGATTTCGTCGATATGTTAAAAAACCATTCATTCTCTACTTCTCTCATTAATTTGATTGAATATTATAGCCTATGTCACTGCTATAACCAACACGAATCTAACGACACGTCATATGTTAAAATCCGTCAAGCCATTTAGGCTGCAGTGCGTGTCAAAGAAATAGACATACATACATCCGAAAAACATAACCCTTCGTTTGACGCAGCCAGGTAAAAAGTAGATGTAACGATTATAAGATGCCTAATCTGTGATAAAGTGAGATGAACACCTCAAGATATGGCAAGGTAAGAGTTAGGTTAAAACTGTCAATTCTGACCCATTTTGAGACGATCTCAGCCAAGGTCAGTATATTAATACTGCCCGCAGGGCAGATATTGTGTGAAGGTAAAGTACACATTGCTAAGAATGGTGTTTAAATTTAATTTGTGGCACTTTTTCCAAAATTTCATATATCTATCGGTCAACAGAGATCTATTTTGCATTTGCATTTGCCCGGAACTTAACGGGAAAAAGCGGCTACCTTTTTCCATTAAGCTGACTACAAGAAAGTTAAAGGTTACTTAACTACGTCATATTATAAGTTATATTTTGTGTTCATCACTACATAGTATAAAACAAAGTCGCTTGCGTTGTCTGTCCCTACCCAAGTAGCACATTGGGTGGGAAATAGCTCGTATATCATATCTATTTAGATACTTAAGTGAAATATATAGCCATGACTAAGTTCTATATAGGTGGAAAGAACCCTTAGGCAACCAATATAGAACCACGGGGAGAAAAATTTCAGCTTATTTTTGGTTCTATATTGAATCCATAAGAGATCTCACGATTACCTTAAGTGGCAATTAGAACTATGGGTGAAAGTTATGCGCAGTGAACGACGATTATTGAACGAATGAATAATAATATTTCAGTTCGGTCAATGAGTGATAAATGGGACGCCAAAGTTCCTTACGTGGCAACAATTAAGTCGGTAAGTTTTTTAAAGTGAATGTGATCTGCCATTTTAATTTTGGATTTATACATCTGTTTGGTAAGTGATTAAAATTCACGTTCAGGCATTGAAATAAGCACGAAATTCTTGCGAATGCTTTTTTACCGTGAAACTATAGTATGGTTTCTTTGTAAATTTCGATGCGCCTTTGATTAGATCAGGAATATTTAAAAAGAGAGTGTTAAATCATATAAGGAATTGATACTGATAAGAACTAAAACTGTAAAAACCTGACCTAATGATTGCAGGTTACGTACAATGATAAAGTAACATCGTCACTTCTATCAAAAGTCTATGATTATGCGTCAGTGTGATAAAATTCTGTTTAAAATAAATCATTTTCAAGGACTCCAATTTGTAAACATGGCGAAACAAAAAAGATCTTACAGTGTTTATTTTCACTTATTTGTTTTCTATTTGAAACTATCAGGTCTGAAAATCACTTATTTGTATCTTGCGAGTGGCACAACAGTGAATGCTATGCCCTAGAGCTTTTGTGCTGTGACACTAGCGGCTTGCGTTAAAGCCTAAAACGGCACAGAGTTCGTGCTTCCTATAAATGCTATGGGAAACAGCCGGCCGTGGACGGAGTTCCGTTTTTGGTGTAATTAAAAATACCGGCCACAGCCGTAATGCCATATCACGAGGGTCTTAGTTTACGTCTCTCGACGTACTGCCCGTGAACGTGTTAACATTGTTTGACAACACTTATAGCTTTAAACACAACTCAAAATTGTATATGGGCATTTTTTTTCAAAGTTGTACCAACAGATTTGTGATGATTTTTTTTCGAACTTATTAATTGTTGAACTTTAAGGGTGTTGAAGCATTTTTAGTAGTCTTAGGTATCTTAATTTAGCAATGGTTTTGTAAAACATACGGAAATTAAATTTATACAGCGATTTCAAAGTGGCTCGGGCTCATATTTGTTTCCCTTCCGTTACCATATACATTTATTGATATAACTTGAAAGAAAGTAAAACGGGGATAAACAAATGCTTTACTTACTTGAAAATATAGTAAGTTATGAAAATAAGTTTTATTTTCAAAACATTATGAACTAATTTGAAAGAAATTACGATTATTGTAACTATTTCGTTACCAGACGACCAAAACTACTTACAATTTTCTTTACCAGTTGGACGTTATGAGGTTTACCCGACAAATTTATTTATACGTGGATACTTTAGTAAAAAGTTTATCCATATAATACACACATTGCAATGTTTATCAATTGGGGATTTAATAATAAAATAAAATGTTAATTATTTTCAAAGGACGGTAACGAAATCATAAGGCTGCAGTTATACCAAGATCACAAATCCACAAAAGCTTTATTAACCCGACTGACCAAAGCAAAATGAGGGTTATGGTTATCGCATATTTATAGTGGTTACATTTTAGACTTTCCTGACCAATACTGGTTATTGAGAGACAAATTATGAGCAACTGCAATGGTATTAGGTAGGTACCTATTCTTTGGTGGATGCTTCATTTTTCGGGATAGTTTGATAGTTTGGTAGTTGCAATTTTTCTTGCCTTTATATTTTTTTTTATTCTCGCCACGTCCTTTTTTCTTTGGATTTCATATTTAACAGGGTTATTTTTAATCCTTTCCCGATAGTTTTTGTTTTTCGGCAGCTGTGAGAGGAGCCATTTCTATAACAAATGTAGGTAGTTTAGTCGTATTATTTAAATTTAATTGAGATATCTGCGGTTAATGTTATTGCAACTACGCAGCAGATTAAAAATAACACGTTGTATTATTCTAAAGACAATTTTGCAAACCGTATAAGATGATTTACTTTTGTGGTACCTACAAATAAATTTACCTATGTAAATACTATAATTTATTCAAATGTGATCTCAGTGTAAACATAACTTTATGTTTCCATTCCGTTACTTTTTAGATTCCCCTTATACATGACTGCCGACATGGCAACGAAAGGGGAAGTAACGGAAGTAATGTTTTGCACTTTGAAATACAAATTAAATATGCATTCGATCTTGATTGTAAAGATATTTTAGTGAAATTGAGTTTAGATATAAACAATTATTTAGGTAAATGTATCACAACAACATAAAGATAAAGATTTTACCTTCAAATCTTGGTAACGGAGTGGTGGAACCCATTTTGAACCACGTAAAGCACGACACTTCAACACACAATTTTTTCGTTTACAGACCGTTTGAAGACAAATATTGTGCTGCTACGTGAAAACTAAAGTTTCTAGATGAAAATAAAGATATATTTTGGTAATAAAAATGATACCTTAAGCCTAATATACGGTAACGGAAAGGGGGAATTCCCCTTATGTCGAATGTGGTGGACACGATTTAAACTAGTTTTTTGTTAAATATTAACTCTAAAGGAGACAAATTAAGGGCGTTTTTAGTAAATTCACATATTAGACTCCCGAAAACAAGTGTTCTCATGTACGACAAAAGTTTCCAAACTTGTTTATTTGAAGTTCGAAAATGTAACACCAGGCCTGGACGCGGAAAAAATTGGGGGTCTTAGGGAACAAAAATAACAAAAAAACTGTAAATTTAACGTTATTGAATACTTCTAGTAGCATAATTTTAAACGTAAGAGTATTGTTTATCTGGTAATTTAGCTACAAGTCAAAGTTTTTAACATAATCATGTAAAAAATATTAAATGAAGTTGTCGGACACGTGAAAAACGCTAGGTACACTAGAAAAAAAAAATGCCCATATGACTTCATCTTGTCACTTGTAGTTGCTTAGGAACGTTTTTTGTTTCCACTTTATTACATGGTTGGGTAAAGTCGATTTTGCTACTTAAAGTTGCATGCAGGTTTTAATTTTCACTGAATAAGAAGCAATAGTGCTATATAAGGCCCTAAAGTTACTTATAAGCAACTTTTACATATAAGTGGGAGCATACCCTTATTTGGATCTTTTAATTCCAAATGACTAGTATAATAGAGTAGTATATCACCAATAGTGGCTAAAGAGATAATTTTACGACCCTTCTAGGCCTTAAAGTTGCAATCACTTTAGTTTCCAAAAGGGCCGTAAAATTATCTCTTTAGCCACTATTGGTGATACACTACTCTATTATACTAGTCATTTGGAATTAAAAGTTCCAAATAAGGGTATGTTCCCACTTATATATAAAAGTGGCTTATAAGTTACTTTAGGGCCTTATATATCACTATTGCTTCTTATTCAGTGACAATTACAACCTGCATGCAACTTTAAGTAGCAAAATCGACTTTACCCAACTATAAGTAATAAAGTAGAAACAAAAAACGTTCCTAAGCAACTATAAGTGACAGGATGAACTCGTATAGAAGTTTGAGTTGTGTTTAAAGCTATAAGTGTAGTCAAACACTGTTAAACCACTCATTTAGAACATAAAGCTATAAGATAAGCTGCAAAATTCACTAATGTGCTGCTTGGGTATGTATGCTTAAATCTTTAAAACTACGCAACGGATTTTGATGCGGTTTTTTTTAATAGATAGAGTGATTCTTAAGGAAGGTTTATATGTATAATACATTCCACGCGGGCGAAGCCGCGGGCGGGTCGCTAGTTTATACATAAAAAAAAACCTCAATTCGATTTTAAGACAATACTTTAGTTTAATATAAATAATGAGGGCGCCACTGTACATCCGACCTCTTAAGACCTCTTGCCAATCCAATTCCCAATTTCCCTCACCTGACAACTCCGCGATCCTCTCATCGTTGATGACCCAATACGCGTGCGGCAGCCACACGTAACCAAACTTGATGTCCTGTTTCCTCAGCGACATGACCGTGTCGAAGTGTTTCCGCCCGTCTATGTCCAAGCTGGCCTCCAGGGACTTGTCGTCTTCCGTGTTCCTGTACACCCCTTTAGCCTGGAGGGTGTTTTCGGCGGATTGGAACGTGAGGCTGGCAGTGCTTGAAGTGTTGGACATGTTTAAAACTACGTCGAACATTCGTTTCTCCTGTAAAATTTTCGTGTTGATTATATTGTTGTATTGACAGAAGTTGTTCGTTTCTACAGTGTGTCTCCGACCTTGGGGCTTTAAATGCAACGATCGATTCTACTCGCTAAACTGAACTACTTTTGTTCTGCAACATTAAAAAATAACTTAAACTTAGATAACTAATTGATGTTAAAGTCTAATTGTAAAATCAGTGTATTACATTCTGGCCATTTAATCACTATCTCATGGTACGAGGGCGACATTACCTTGGTACGAGGGCTAAAGGAAAATGTAGAATTGGACCGCGTACATTGAAAATTAGATTTAACCTGTATGATAAAAAATTAATTTAAACTGTACGTATTTTTAACAACTTACAGAACAAAAGAAGTTTAGTTTCAGGAGTAGAAATGATCTATGCATTTAAAGCCCCAAGGTCAGAGGCACCCTGTATATATCGTTGATGATATTGCAAAACCGTAACTAACAAATTTATGATAGAGCAAAATAAACCTTACCGTCTTATTAAAAAGGTGAATTTTGCTCCTTACTTAAAATGTTACTTACGCGGTTTTGCAGTTTCACCAACGATTTAAGAAACGTGGATTGATAACACTGAAGGTACACTTAAGCTTGTTTTAATAAGATAAATATTTAACGTCACACGTTTGTCAATATTTTAAATATGAAAAAGTTTCCGTTATAGGAATGTACTGAAATCTT
Organism: Acleris emargana; assembly: GCA_927399475.2. Classification (NCBI taxonomy): domain Eukaryota; kingdom Metazoa; phylum Arthropoda; class Insecta; order Lepidoptera; family Tortricidae; genus Acleris; species Acleris emargana. The sequence continues at coordinate 8,449,476 of OV656858.1, forward strand.
AGCCAAAGAATTCGATTTCTGCAGAAATACATGCCGTATTTATTATGAATATTAATGAAGTACGGTGCGTTTTTCAGTTTATCTTACACACTCAGCTATTTGAATGTACAGGTTTCCTCACGATTTCCTTCTCCATAAGTGAATCAGGTAATGTTTCTTAAGCTACATATATACATAAACTCACGCCTTCATTCCCAGACTGGGGTAGGCAGAGCTACATAATTACCAAGCACACTTAAATAAGTTCTTGATAATTCCGTAACCACGTTTTGCACCAACAGGCTAAGACGTTTACCAGTTTATTTGTGACAGGTTGCAAGCCCATCGCCTAAGAGTACTAGAAGCCACATACATACATACGTACATACATTAAATCATGCCTGTTTCCCAGAGGGGTAGGCAGAGACCGCTTCTTTCCACTTGCAACGATCTTGACAAATTTTATTTATTGCGCACGTATTTTATGCTATAAAAATGATATTTTATTAGTTTTAGGTGTACCAGGCTGGCAGGAGTGTCGAAGGAGAAGCTGACGAGGTTGTTGGTTTCGTTCTTGTCCCAGCGGTACTGGAAGGTGTACGTCTTGGCCGAGGGGTCCGCCTTCGACAGTGACAACACGTACTTGGCAGGCCCGCTCATTATGAAGTAAGGTGCGTTATTCAGATTCGTCATGTTGGGGAACTGTTGAACAATTTAGTTAGAACTGATCAGACTATCCAAATAAATAAACTGATTGATTGAATCGATTGATATCTCCGACTCTTTCACTGACTGGAACTTGGCAGGTTGCGATAGCTAATACAACTTCTGTTGCTACAACTTACCTGATACGACGCGCAGACTTTGATTCCGATGCCCTTGTCAAAAGCGGACCAGCTGCATGTGTTCTGTTCTATTCTGTTCTGGTTCAGGCCCTGTTGTTGCTTTTCCTCGTCGCCATGTAGAATTATTAACTCCGATCTGGGAAAATATCATTCTCTCAGTCACAGTATAATATGTATATTTTTCAAACTACTTTAGTTTATACTTTATTTTTTGCAACACATAGGGCTGCATTACTATAACCGTCAGAAACGACAGATTTTTAATTTTTGACGTTTACTTTTATGTGTCTTGAGATGGGCATCTCTGCCAAGATCATGATATTGCGGCCTTGATACTCACATTTGTATACCGATGTCTCAGATGTGGAACGAGCGGGATTTACTGAATTATGACATGTCAATTGAAAAGTTAAAAAAAAACAACATGATTATTTAGAGACGCGAAATGCTGCTTGCTAACCCTCGGGCATTTAGAAAGAATTACAGATGATAAGGCGGTCAAGGGGAAGCTCGCTAATACATGTTGAACGGCCTGTCAGTCGTGTACTAAATAATATGTATCTTTTCCCTCAATATTCTCGCCCACAAAATTTACGTCCAAGAAATAGATTAGCTACTCCCTTTTCAACCCTACAAAAGATCCATTTTGGCCCATTCGCAACGTCAATAAAAATTTATAATAATATTCCCGGCTCAATTAAAAATATAGAAAACCCTAACCAGTTGAAATTACAGCTAAATTTTTTTATTATTAGGTAAAGCATACTACTCACTTCAAGCATTCTTTAATTAGAATTAATATTTTATTTAGTTTTATTGATTTGTGTCATTCATGGAAAATATAAGAATAGAATTATAAAATTTTGAATGTAAGTTTATTACACTATTTTTAAGATTGCTGTGCCCTAGCAGGGTTCATGTTGAACATAACATATACTTAAGACCTTTTGTATACAACATGATCGCAATAAACGTTTTGATTTGATTTACCAGCCCAAGTACCGCTGGAAGGTTGAAGTGGAGACCTAAACGCGCTGCGTGCAGAAAATTGGGAAGAGATTGCTCAAGACACGGCGCGAAGGCGCTAACCACTTTGGTTCACTGAGCTAACGGAGTAAACCCAGTTTCACATGCTTGTCCGTCCGGATAGCTACCACCATAATATCCTTTAACGTACCGCCAAGCAGCAGTGTTCACATTGTTGTGTTCCGGTGTAGGGATAAGACCACTGGTGAAATTACTAGCAAAGAGGCATTTCATCTTAGTCTACAGGGCTGGCAATACATTTGCAGTGTGCAATAGGATGTACATAATCAAGGCAATTTACTTTGAACTCTGTTACAATAAGAATAAGGTTTATTTTCGTATGTTCATTAACTGAAAATGGAATTTTCAAACAATCGCAATTGAGCTTTAATAATAATAATAATAAATATCAGGGGACAATCTCACACCAATTGACCTAGTCCCAAACTAAGCTCTAGGGTTGTACTATGGGTACTAGACAACGATATAAATACTTATATAGAGAAATAAATACTTAAATACATAGAAAACATCCATGACTCAGGAACAAATCGTCATGATCGTAGAACAACGGCGGTTTTGCAAAAATTCGACAATTTGATCGATTACGAAATTATGACATTAAATACTGTCTTAATTCTTTAAACTGCCGAACTGTAAAGTTGGCAATTTGCAGATCCGTCATTGTTCTACGATCATGACGAAATATTCGCGCTCATCACACAAATATCTGCCCTTACCGGGATTTGAACCCAGGACCGCTCGCTTCGTAGGCAGTGTCACTACCAACTAGGCCAGCGCGTCGTCCCTCTTTATTCCCTTGATTGTAGATTCAAAGTCCCAGTTACAAAAAACTCCCATTTTTCAGTATGGTGGGCCTTACGAGGTGATTGTAGTCTTAAGAATGGAAATGTCAATGGGTTACAGATCCCATTTACTATCAGGCAAAACAGCTATTAAACGTAAAGTACCAAGGCATCATGACTTACTTAGCGGCGAATATCTCCCGCTTCTCGCTGGGCAGCGACAGGTCGAGCCGCACCAGCCCGAGGCCGCGGATGTTGAGCTTGACCTCCACCGCCGTCGCCGTGTACAGCCGCATGTTGAGCCGGATGCCGCTCGAGCTGAGCCCTCCAGCCGTGACCGACATCGTAGCTGCGATGTTTACTGCGACGCTGAGGACAAAATGACCGGAAAAGTTGACATTACTAACTCCATACTGAGACGCGAAGTACATAGTTTACAGACAGTTCCCCAATTAAAAAAAAAATACATTGCGTGCTTGCTACACAAGCCCGCAATGTTGCATACAAATTTCATTGTTATCTAGCTTGTAACTTATTAAAAAGTGAAAACGGCCATAATATGCTTCACTGCCTAGGCAATAATGTACTATTTCACTTCTCATGCTCGTAAAGTCCTTCTTTATGCTGGGTATAGGCTGCATATAATCGCATTTTTGCACTAGTGCATAAAGTGTTGTCGTCATCTAGACTAAGAAAATTAAGCTCTACAGCCAGACAGACGAGGTGACAGCATTAAATAAACTTGTGATTTGAATCAAAGTAAAGTAATTGTTATTTTAGCTACAGCACCATATACCTATAGGATTTCCGTTTACCTAGGATGTATCTTTCCCTCAAAGTCCAGGTTCCGGCTCTGCGCGAACTTGTCCACCATGGTGCCGGACATCCTGGTGTTGACGTAGCTGGTGCCCATCAGGTTCATGTTGAGCGGCAGCCCGCAGCCGGTGGGCACGGAGAACGTCGTGTCCAGGAATAGAGACGCCTTGTTGTACGCGATTTCCTGGAATTGCAGAATATTGTAGCATTGGAAACTTTCTGCTGGAGTATTATCACGGATGTTGAGACACCATGACAACTGTCATAATGATAGAGTCACGTCACGAAATACTCTGTATACGGAATTTAAACGGTTTATTCGCATATTATACACTTTCGCATTTTATACACTAATGAAAAATTTCAATTCCAGACCCAAGGCACCCCTTAGTGGCATAAATATGAGGTAGGTTTAGGTTATGATAGTTTTGCAGCAGGCCCGGAGGGCCAAACTACCCAGAAATAGGAGCTCTGCGGTAGCAGAGCTCCGTCGACTTTCTGCGAAAGTGTATATAATGCGAATAAATCATTTAAACAGGTGTTAACTTGCTGAAATGGAGCCGAGAGCTAGGTGCAGGCTGAAAACCAGCGCTGTGCAGCTGACCCAGCTCGCAGCACATGCTGAGACCTGAGCCTGTTGTCACTAAACAATTTATATCCCTACCGTAAAGTTTTCACATTTAAACTGTGTTAATGATTTATTTTTTTGTGACAGTCAATTTTTTTTTTTTTTCTTATTATGTATGTATGTATGTACAAAACAAAAACAATACAGTGATTATGCAGGTAGATGATGAATATGATGATGTATACCTTTCCAGACAATATCTCGAGCACCCTCAACTGCAGATTCATCCTCTCCAAACTCTTCACGATCTCATCATTCCCCTCCGCGTGCCAGAACGATATCTCATTCCCGAAAACTTTGATTCCCAACTCGGCCATAGGATACTGGTGCTTCAGCGCTTCATTCTTGTATCCAATACCGTCGACTTTCGCCCGCACGTCTTCCGCGTCGGTCAGAGAGCGGATAAAGCGGAAGTTTTGTATGTGATCGTTGATTTTGGTTTTACTCAGGGGTCCGTTGTTGCCAAAAAGGGTCTCGAAGTACCGCTCAAAGCCTTCGGCGCGGCCTTTGAGCTGGAGAGAAGGGTTTACAACCAAAGGTTACTTAAAAGCGACCGACTTATAACCAATTTTAAAATGATTGCGTACGTATTTTAGTAAGAATGTTTATTGATAAAATTGAGAGCATTTTTTTTTCTTTAAGACGGAAATGTGTACCTCTAGCAAGTTGATAGATTCACCGAACATGTCAACAGTCAAGTTGAGAGACACCGACCGAGGTATGTAAGACTCGGGAGTGAAAACGACGTTCGCTTCGTAGTTACCGCCTGAAATGAGAAAACAAACAAACATTATAAAAAATAATGAAGAAACGTAAAATATATTTCGTGAATTTTTATGAACTGTATATTTAGAGTTATTGTTAGCGATTTTTCAGAAGCCATTCAGTAGTCCACGATATCTCTTCAAGTAGCAATTCGTCGGTGATACTGTAAAACCGCGTAACTAACAAATTTATGATAGAGCAAAATAAACCTTACTATCTTATTAAAAAGGTGCATTTTGCTCCTTATTTAAAATGTTACTTACGCGGTTTTGCAGTTTCACCGACAAATTGTTTTTACCTATTAATAACAATAATGACGATTATAGACTAACAAAACTAGTTAGTATTCCAATCAAGGGGGCAAATGGGGAAATAGGGGACATTGGCGTGGTGACTTTCAAAAGCAAACAGCGAGATTATCCAAAACTCACCAGCGTTGTACTGATCGTAGAACACGCTCTGCTCGTAGTTCCGGGAGTACATCCGGAAGTCGGGCATGTCCTCCAGCTGCGGCATGGGGTTGCCGGAGAGCAGCCCCTGGATCTCCACGCGGGACGGCAGCGACGACTGGCCCAGGTTGTTTAGGTGGGACCACACGAATGTTGCCACTGGGGAAAAATAGTTGCTGTTGTGTTGTGGTTTGATGTTTGGCACGAAAGAGTTTGAATTATTAGAATGTTGGAAGTGAAATTGGCATCATGAACCAATTTTCAGCCAATGCTTGTTAATGTAATGGATGCCATTTGAGAGTATTGTAGGCGTCATTAATAAAACCCATAAATTACATTGTAGGGGCCGCCCTAGGCGTACTTTTTCGAATAAAATCGGAGAAATACTGGAAAAGGGCCGAATCTTAAGTACCCGAAACCGACGAGCGTGCATGACTCGATGTATGAATGTTGAAGAAGCAAAAGAAATTTGTTAAGATCGTAGCAAGTGGAAAGAAGTGGTCTCTGCCTACCCCTCTGGGAAACAGGCGTGATTTAATATATGTATGTAATTACATTGTACTACTCACCTTGATTGACCTCTTCGTGTCGGACGGAGTGGTATATCTTCCGGATGATGCTGAGTGTGGGACACTTCATCACCTGGAGGTACGAGGCTATCCTAACTTCGATGTTTCCAGAATCTTGCCGGAAAGTTTCCAGGAAGTAATCGCTATGAAGAGATAGAAAAATATGTTCAAAAGTATTTATACCAAAATGAACTAACATTGTTTAAGCCTGCCAGTTCTCTCGTCGATTGAATTAGTAAACGACCATAGATATTTAAAAAGTAAAATGCAATTACAAGGAACTTAAAAATAATTTATTTTAAATTCGTAATGCGTCATTATCTCCATGTAAATTGGTTATTGTCCTTTTGACAATACTTATAATACTGTATACATTACCGTGTCTCAATACACGGCGGACGTCTGAACGCGTCCACAGCCGTCAGTCGAATAGGAACCGGCACCAAAGCATCGCCAATTATATTCATCAGTATATCCGCAAACTCTTGCTTGAAACCACCTATGTTGCCTAAAGCCTTAATTGCTATCGTAATCTGAAAATAAATAAATACAAATCAGAAGATAAACTCAAGCAAATTGATAGTCTGAAACTGAGCTTGAAGCTCTTACATACATAGAAATCCAAAACTCAGAAATTAATATTCCTGCTTACAACTTTGCCCTTACCGGTAATCGAAGCCGAGACCGCTAGCTTCGTAGACAGGGTCTTTACCAAATTCTAACTGCATCGTCATTACGTCCGCATCTAAACTAAGTTTAATTTGCAATTTTAAGTAAACTTACACTTTGGCGATCGGCTCTCGGCCCAGTAGCTAAGGTTCTGTTAGACAGCTCTTGGACAATGTTTTGAAATTCCTCCATTATAAGTTTCGGGGTTTGCTCTTCGCAGCATTCGCGTACTGTAACAATAAATAAATAAATTATTATTTATTACCATCATAACAATCATAATTATCACATCCGCCGATGGCCGTGTACAGTGCGATAGCTCTTCGAAGGTGCTTCGGGTTTGTACTTGTGTCTTACACGCTCGCATACGCTCTTATTGAGAGCGAGTGAGAGAGAAGTACAAACCCGAAGTGCTTACAGACTGTAGGTACTGCTGGCCTGATCGTGGAGATCCTTGCAGAACGCCTATGTTATTGTATACATTATAAATGTTTAAGTATTTTTTTTTTTAATTTTTAATGTTTGTATAAATTATAATTAACCTCGTAAGGCCCAGTGTGCAATAGGATGTACATAATCAAGGAAATTTATTTTGAACTCTGTAGCAATAAGAATAAGGTTTATTTTCCTATGTTCATACACTGAAAATAGCATTTTCGAACAATCGCAATTGAACTTTATTCCCTCGATTAGTAGATTCAAAGTCCCAGTTACAAAAAACTCTTTATTATTTGTTATTATTTGAACTGAGCTGATCTTCTACACAAAGGCCATTGTTTGAGTACAATACTATTATCTTTCTTTGTGTCCGTAACCGCAAGCCGATTACACACAAAAAAGTTAGAACTACATTGAATGTGCATTGAATTATCAACCCTATCCTCTTAGGCAGTAGGTTTAAAATGTAAAGTGTCAGGATACAGATATAAGTCTTTATTATTTGAACTGAGCTTATTCTCTACACAATACTATCATCTACACAAGACTAATATCACTTCATACACTTTATATTTTAAACCTACTGACTAAGAGGATAGGGTTGATAATTCAATGTACATTCAATGTAGTTCTTACTTTTTTGTATGTAATCGGCTTGCTGTTACGGACACAAAGAAAGATAATAGTATTGTACACAAACAATGGCCTTTGTGTAGAAGATCAGCTCAGTTCAAATAATAAAGACTATAACTACCTAAACCATTAATACTGTTAGGCGCTGGGCTTGCTACCTGTCACTAATATACACTGTTAAATAACTTAGCCTAATTGTGCAAATTGTGGTTACAGAGTTATCAACAAGTTTTTAGAGTTGAGTTGTCTACCCCACTCTGGGAATGAAGGCGTGAAGGTATCGCACCTTCAGAACTGACATAATAGGCTATTTGACAGGTTTTTGAAAACCATCTCAGATTATTTGTTGGTGTTTATTGAGTACACCACAAGTGGTAATTTTAAATTCTTTTATGTATTTCGTCTAAAAAAAGGAAATAAAAATTCACTTTTAAAATATGCCGCCAAAACGCTTTCTTGGGCAAGATGGCGTCGCACAGGAATCAGTGACGTCAGTGGTCAATACATAAACAAACTGATTGGCTAATCATAGCAAAGCCAGAAAAACAAACAAACGTCAACTGTCTGTGGTAACCGCAAGAACCAATGAACGTAAGAACAGAACGACAACGACATGAACGACAGATGCAATATTTACAGACATCACAGATTACAGGATATACAGACATCCTATAATCTGTGATATTTACCGATCCTTGACGTCATCATGGATTCGGCGCCGTTTTCGATAAAATGGCTACAGATAAAAAATTATCAAGTTTTATCGTGGTTTTTTGGATAAAAGATCCATTTTTTTTAAGTAAGAATATCTTAAATCGATTTTAAAACTCATAATTTATATGAATATACATAATTATTACGTTTTTTTTCACCTTGTCAAATAGCCTATTGAGAAATTTTGATTTTCGAGTTAGGGCTCTATCATAATCAATTTATGACTTAAAGTTTGGAAGCTGAAATTTAGAATTAGGTCAATATCGTTCTAAAGGAGCGGTATTTATGTATGTAAGTTTGACAAATGGGCCTTATTATGGGTACTCACGCGACTTCCCGCTGTGCTTGCAGTACGAGTGCACCATAGAGGAGACGGTGAAGCTGATGACCTGGTCATTCCGCTGCTGCTTCAGCAGCTCCAGCATGCTGACCAGCATCTCATTCTTTGGACTGACGACACAAAGACTCTGGTAAGCATTCCCAGTTTTAATCGGATAAGATTAACGTGTATCTGTGTATACATCGTAACTTCCAAAGGGGAGACCCGATGCGGACGAGGTTTTTTAAAATTGAAAGTTTAGCTACGTTTGATGAAAATCGGTTAAGCCGATCAAGAGTTATCATCAGCTTTGAAAATAGGGATCATAATCATTTTTATCTATTTAGTAGTTATGTCGACTAAGCTCATATTTATGTAAATTCCTCACCCTTCGATAAGGTTACTGAGAAGGTACGTTACAGTAGTACCCAACTGATATGGCGCGTCGTGAATCTTCGTTCGCGCAGACACGATCAATGATTCCGATGATTTCCGAAGGACGATTAAAACCCACCATCAGACTTGTACGTAATAGTAATAAGGTGCAAATTAAATTGCATCAATTTTTTCCATTTCACTCACTGAAGTGCTGATTGGTTCCCGCGCTTCGAAAATTCGTTATCTGCGCAGGTACATCGGTAAGCCATATCAGTTGGGTACTACTGTACTTACTTATCTATATAATAAAAATGAATCGCTAAATGTGTTGTTAAGCGCAAAACTTGAGAACGGCTGAACCGATTTGGCTGATTTCTTTTTTGTTGTGTTCGTCATTGTCAGAAAAAGGTTTGTATGAAAGAAAATAATTAAAAATCCACCGGGAAAGTCAGAAATTTGCAGCGGGGCGAAGCCGCTGGCTGGCCGCTAGTTCTAACTATATAAGTTTAATATGTTTCTGACAAATTGTTCGCCTCACCTTCGGCTCGGAATTTAAACATATACTCGTCGCTCTATTCCACCTTGTTTTAGCCTACCTTGTTTCTATATCGTACTCTTAAGAATTCGCTCTTAATTTCAAGTAAATAAGAGGTAGCACTTCGCCAATGAGAACTAAAACAATGTGGAATAGTGACTGGCTGGATTCCTTACTTACCGCAGTAATGTATAAATTACCACATCTGTACACAAATTGTCATTGTAAAAAAAATTGGGTCATCAAGTGCATTATGAAAAGGTGCTCAAAGTGCTCATCAATTTCTTTGAAGGTTTTCGGAGCTGCAGTGTCAAAACCTGGCAAATTCCAGGCAACAAGCAGTCACATATCGCCGTCCTGTTTACTGTATGGAACTAAGCCGGTTGAAGCTCTTACCGCGGTATCATCGCCATGGACATGAGCCATTCGTGTCTGGTGTTCTGGTCGACCTCGTTCCGCAGGATCATGTCCTTGATGAGCTCCACGGAACCCGCGCTCGCTACATACGGCAGCGCGTCTAGCATGTGTTTGCTGGAAGAAACATTGTCATAAGCTCGATGAAATGATAGTCAGGCATTTTTTTCACCATGCTGTTTCCAAGCCCCTTCCAGCTACCAAAGGCGACTCCGAAAAACCATGGATTTCTAACCTCCTCTAAAAATTATAAAAGGGAACCATCATTAAAGATAATAACATCTAACATTTAATTTCAGCACAATCATAGAAAGAACACTAGAAATAATTAAACCAAACACGAAAATAATACATAGCACTTTTCACAGTAGTTAAGACTGCGCCGAGCGTACGCCGGATGTACAGTGGCGTTAGTGGCGTTGGCGTTATCATTACTGTTATTGAGTTTTCTAATAAACTAATATATTTTCTTGAAATCGGACGGTGTTTTTTTGTATTACAAATGAAAACACAACTTATAGGATATATCACATAGTTTACTAACAATTGATCTTCGAGTTATCAACTTAACGGAAAAACGTGGCCACCTTTTCCCGTTAATCTGACTACTCAAAGGGTAACTGTTATCAAAGTTTGTTACATATCCCATAAATTGTGTTTTTACTTGCGCTACTAAAAAGCATCGTCCAATTCCATGGAAATTCTTCAGTTTATCAGAAATAGTAGTTTATGCAACAGTTGTATAAGAGAGGTCAAAAAAGACGAGTGGTGTGGTTACGATGTGAGCCGCAGGCGAACATCGTAAAGCAAGACGCCACGAGTATTTTTTGACTTAGTTATACACCGTTGCATACAATACTTTTTCTACGACTAGGTTTCAAATAAAATGCAAAATTAAATTAATATACCTAGGTTAGAATACGAACGAACGAAGCACAGAACAACAAACGAGCGAGAAACATTCGAAAACAACAAAATATGTGTCTATGGTTAACTTTGTTTTTAAATTGATGTGCACTTGCCAGGTTTCATATTTTTTTTTAAAGTTGCTCAATCGATTTAGCTTGTGAAATAGGGACTAAAAAACACCTAATGATTTGAGAAATGAATTCTTTTACCTGATTGGTCGATTTTAATATAGCTGCGTTCTGGTTGGTTGATACCAAATAAAATGTTTTTTTTAAAGAGTTAAATTAGTAAAAGAGTTTACATACCAAAAAGAACCTAACGTTCCGATTGACAGTCAATGTGTATTGTGATTGGTGGTTTAATTTGGTGAAGTATTTTGATTGGTCAAATTAACCTAGGTGTAAGCTTTGGCAGCTAGGCATATCGTTTTGGCTCAAAAAAGCACAAGTGCTGTTAAGGGGAATAGACTAGATAGACTTTTCTACGGAATGTTCTGCGGACATATTATCTATATTCTTATATTAGTGTTCGTGACTATATAAATGACAGATAAAAGTACAGGAGTAGGAAAACACAATAATAGTATTGAGGGCGCCACTGGACGCTCGACGTTTCCTCGGTGCAGTCTTAATTTTAAAGAAAAAAAAAACAAAAGTACTAGGGTTTAATAACTGAAGAAGATACTCACGTAGCCTTAGTGCACATAGTGGGCGCTCGTGTCAGTAGCTGCGACAGAGCGGGATAGTGCAAGCCTCGAGCGGCTCGTACCAACTTCCCCCACAAGCCGACGGTGGAGCCACTGTCGAGGTTCTCGTCGACGGTGGCACTTGGCGCGTCGTCGTCTGTACTGTCATTTATACTGAAAAAAAGAGTGGTGTGATTTAATATGGTAGACATTTTGACAGGTGCTAAAAACGTAGTATTTTTTGTAGCTGTTCATCGAGTGGAAAGTTTAATTTTTCAAAGTAGTTTTTTTACTTTTTGTAGCCGTATATTATGCGGAAAGTTGGATTTTTCGCACTAGTGCTTTTTACTGTGGCATGCATTATAACCAAAGAGTTTGTACGGTCAACCACTTCTTCAGACAAAACTGTTAACTTGACCGGAAAAACCTTTAATATTACGTTCCCTTAACTATGAAAAATTAAAATTAAAAAATATTTATTGGTTTAAACGTGGTTAATACAGTACATAAGGTTGGAATCTCCTTTTCATACTTGTGTCAGGAGATCCCAAAACGACGATTAACTATGATTTTAAGTTAGTCTCTTTTAATACGGTTTCTTGTAAAATGCCATACTTTCCGCACCTGCTTCAAAATGTACTATTGCAGTGTTTTGATGTGAGAGCGGAGTGATTCTCTTCCCAACGAATTTAAATCTGCTGTTCATAAAGGAAGATAGGTAACGTTTAGGGTAAGAGTAGTAACACTCGTTTATAAATAGTGAAAAATAAAACAAATACCTATATAAGTATTACAGAAAGCAAAAACATAACCTCAGATTCAGCATCGAAATTAAGGGTCAACAGGAAGAGCTTTATATCCAAAAAAGCATTATATCACCTTAACTACAGTTTATGTACATTTTTCAGGCTCAACATGGTTAAAACACTTTTTTTTTCAGCAACTGTAATAAAACTGTAACTTACTTGCAGAGTAGTTTCAACACCTCCCTGGCAGACTTCAATTCGCCGGTCTCAGTTTTCACGTGGGGGTTGTGATGGTGGAGCAAATTGGACCTTCTCTCTATTATGACCCAACCTATAACGGATATCATAACATAACTTAAGAACATTAGAAAACATTAAATAAAGAATACTATATGTTTAGAACACTGTGAAACAGACCAAATCAACAAATTACAGACCATTTACATTATAGTTGGCCTTCTAAATTGCTGCACACTTTAGAACCTTGTTGCTTTAAAGACTTTCGCAAATTAGTGCAGCAGATCAAACATGACGTTAAATTGACAAAGTACTTAGGTGGTCAGGTCAGCTACATATAAGTCCGACCGTTCCAAGCTACCTCTTTAATAACTAATATATAAATTAAACAACAATTTCCCTATCCCTTCATAGAGAAGGCACCTGGGGGATTATTATGTTATGACCTATCTTTGCAGTTTATTTTTAGTGTCCGACCGAAACACGATTTTTAGCCGAAACCGAAACCGAAACCGAATATTCGGTTTTTTTCTGTTTTCGGCCGAAACCGAAACCGAAATTTTTGAAGACTTATGAAATTATTCAAAATTACTGTACAAATCGTAAGGAAAATGTTATTGCAAGGATTTCTTATATGAGAACAGCTACTGTTTTAGTTAAACAAAATAAAAAACGTTTATTTTTGATGAAAATAGATATAATTAGAGGTAAACTATGAAATTTTAAACCAAATAAAATCAAATTTTTAAAGTTTTAAACAAAGTTACCTAATTAATATAATACCTGGATAAAGTAAATCACAATCACAAATTGCAAGATAAATCACAGCATAAACATACATCAACTTTTACATAAATTGTATTATCACTGTAATCAGTGATCTTTAAACAAAGTTTTAGAATAATACTCGCGCGCACAAACAAACGTCACAGACGGGATGAATATGAATACTGTCGGTGGTCCCGGCTGGGACGGCCGCCGATGCATTACCTATACCTACCCGGCCGAGCGCGCCCGAATTAAGCCGAGCGCTCCCGATGCGAGAGCCGCGAGAGGCCGCGAAGCAATTTCGGCCCGGCCGAAGGTTTCGGCCGGATTCTGGCCGAAACCGAAACTGCGGCTGAAATCACTTTTTTGGCCGAAATTGGCCAAAACCGAAACCGAAACCGAAACTTCGGTCGGACACTATTTATTTTACGGCGATCGTAGAGGCCAGAGCTATAGCAGTTATACAGGGCGTCACACGGCTATGCCACATGGAAGGAAAGTACCTTGAATATTGTAGATGGAACATTTTACTGAAAGAAGACATTATTTGAATTAAAAAAACAATTTAAACTGCATTCATAGATATTTAAATAATTACATGGTTGAACCGGGAATCGAACCTGTTACACGAGAAAAATAATTACCCTGTAGTTTTATCATACCGATCGAAAGGCTTCATCATAAGGATTGTTTTTTGCTAAATAACATAGTGTCAGAAATAAAAGGAAGACCATGAATTTTAACATTAACGTACCGAGTTCGAACCCCCGCGGTCACCATGTACCAATGAGTTTTTCCAACTTAAGTGCATTACCCGATGCTCTTACGGTGAAGGAAAAACATCATGAGGAAAGCTGCACATTCGAACATTTAAGTGTGTGAGAGGGTAATTGCACAAAAGATCCTAAACGGTCGAAGTGTATCCGAAAGGGCCCATCTGTAAGATAAGGTAAGGGCTAGCAATGCAGTCTTGTAATCGCAAATGTCTATGGGCCTCAGAGACGGTTCACTAATGTTTGACCAAAAAATTATTGACAAAATTAAATGGTCATTTGACAAACAACGTTTCACCAAATGATCATTTGGCAAACGAAACATTTGACAAAAGTATCATCTTACAAAAACTCACTTAGCAATTGATCATTTAGAAATTAGTTTACCTATTTCTGGGCAGAAAAAAAACAACCTCGAAGGCCAAGCTAACCTATCCGAGTCGGTTATGCCCTGATTCGTCTTCCTCGTAAAATGTAAATTTAACTGTTGGTCATTTGGAAAAGTAAGTCATTTGTAAAATGACTAGTAGTAAAATGATCAATTGACTTAACATTTTTTGCAAAACGTTGTTTGTCAAGTGTAATTTTGCCAAATGACTTTTGGTCAAACGGCAGGACACCCTCAGAGACCCCTTGGCGCCTGCTCGGTTGCCTTCTCCATGCCATAAACAACCCAAACGAACCTCTAGGCTGTGCCTCCATGATCTGCGAGTCCGTCTTATTAACCTCCCTCAGGAGCACCAAGTCTTGTATGACGGTGGTCATGGCCCCCGAGTTCCGCCCAGAGAACGGCTCGAAGAGGTGTCTCTCCTTGCAGTTCACTGACTTGTAGATGTTGTGGTCCACTGTGATGCGGCATTTGCTCTCTGACTTGAGGACTGGCCAGGTTTGGAACCGCTGTAAAAGACGAAAGCATTACACTAAATAATATGTAACTAATTAATTAGGTATAGATGAAGTGAAACATCCTACATCATATTTTGTCGGATATGTTCGTATTTATCCTGCTTTCTCAATCAACTTAAGAAAGCAAGACGAAAACGTACTTTACCGACAAGGTATGACATGGTTAAAGCCTCCACCAGGCCGGTGCCCTCTTGTCTTGTGTCCCAAGAAGCACACACACTCTGGAAGTCGTAGCGCACAGTCTGCAGTATGGATTATGGACAGGTATTCGTACCAGTTGGTGCATAGTGCCATGTCGCGCATCTTGACGAGTAACAGGCCGGTGTCTTTTTGTCCTGTATCCTAGGAAGTAAAGTTAAAGGTCCACTCACGCTCTGGAAGTCGTATCGCACGGTCTGCAGTATCGACAGGTACTTGTATCTGTTGGTGCACAGCGCCAGGTCGCGCGTCTTGACTAGTACCAGGCTGGTGTCCTCTTGTCCTCGAATGGTGTAGTCTACGCCGCATGATCCGTGGATGTCTTGCTGCAAGTATGAATTACGAGACTTTATTCTATTGTATCATTAAGAATGTACTTATTTGACTTCCAAGCGGATCGAGTCGCGGGTAAAAGCTAGTCTTCACATAAAATAAGATCTCTATTAATACATTTTACGTGGATAAGGTCGCACGAAAGAGCTAGTCAACATCTAAATATTGCATATACTGCCTGTCAATTACCTCCACTCCCTTGAAGTTGATGTCGAACCGTTTCATGGAATTCTGAAAGAGTGACAGCACGGCCCTCTTGAAGTTGAGGACCCACTCTTCCTCCAGCTCGTCTGGGCAGATCTCAGAGATGATGCCATCGTGGAATGCGAACCTATTAAGTAAATTTTTTACTTTTAGTTTAAATCTAAGGACATTATTATGCGCTACTAAGCCTAATAGCAGTATATCAAATAAAGCTCCTGTAGTAATCACAACCTCATCACTAAGAGGAGAGGATTGAATCTACTTTGGAAATTAAATCTGAAAAACCGTTTTTTGGCATGGGAGGGCAGAATAGCACAAGAATTCTTTAAGTCCTTTGGTTTCTCAAGGGTCAGCTTGCAATGAATCCCTTTCCTTAAGTTGACTAAATATAATAAATTCAAGTGTGTTACTTTGTCTGTTTTGTCCTCAACGCTCAACGCCTCAAACAAAAAACTTGAAATTTGTTGTAGATATAATTTATGCTCCGGGAGAAAGATACAGGCTACTTTTAATCCTGTCAAATAATTCCCAAGACAAGAACAATAAACGACTTCTACGCGGACAGAGGCACAGACTAAAGCTAATAAGTTTAAACTTTTCTAGTTACCAATCTGACTAATATTATAAATTGGATAGTTTGTGTGTCTGTCTTGGGCAAAAGCTAGTACTTAATGCTTATAGCATTACAGTCACCTGAGGTCATAGAGCAGGAGGGCGTGTATGAACTTTTCTGCCCTCTCAACAGGGTAGTTCTCATCCTGGTCGATGAGTATGACGTTGCGGAGTTGCAGCAAACCTTCGCAGGGCTTGATCAGCTGGATGATAGTCTGGAAAACAATGTTTCATGACTACAAGTATTAGTAATAGAAAATTGAGTAACAATAAAAAAAATTGCCGAAATATAAAGTTTTTTTTTTGCACTGTACATAAATTATGTAGTAAACATCCAAGACTCGGAAGCAAATACCGGTTAAATATTTGCCATAGACTGCTAGTTTTGTAGGCTAGGTCACTACCAACAAGGCTAACCACATTGTGAAAAATGCTTAAGACCATGTGGTGCGTGCTATGGGCAGTATGCTTGACAAATAAAAAATGCCTCATACATACCTCCGCTTTTATGTCTAGAGTTGATCTGTTGTTGCTGGAGCCATTGAAATACGTCTCTACATTCACTTTGTATTCAAAATGATAGATTGTTTCGGGAATGTACTTGAATTTTTCTGATACTGGAAAATAATACAAACTGCATGTTAAAAACTGTAACGCGTAAAGGTGAGTCAGATTGTTTTTAATCTTAGAAACACATATTTGATTCAAAAGGTTAATGTTATGAGTCCAGTTAAACAATTTCCTTTCCTATTACTCCTTCGTGGAGCTACAAACACTCAAATAAAATCAATTTCATTATAAGTAGTGATGCAACAAATACTACTTTTACGAATACGAATACGAATACGAATATCAAACCTACTATTCGGCGAATACGAATACGAATACGAATATCTCGCCATGGTAATCAAAGACTTATTTATTTGAATAATGTTTATTTATTTACAACAGGCAAATTTTTATTTAAAAAACATAAAATTTGTAGATTTTCTGGTTTTAGGCGATTTCGTTTTTCAGTCTGGATGTTCCCAGCCATTGAAAAAAGTCTTTCCGAGGCGACTGTACATGGCTTCAGTGAAAAATATTTTTGGGCGAGCTTTTTCAGACTTGGAAAATGGACATCTTCTCGCCAAAAGGCCAAAAATATTAGTTTTTAAATATTCGTATTAGTATTCGCCGAATACGAATATTCGGTAAATGTCTTCTATTCGGCGAATACGAATATTCGTATTCGTATTCGTTGCATCACTAATTATAAGTCTAAGAACAAAAACTATTATAGATTCTGCAGCTTGTTCTTATTGGAAAAATGTAAGGATATATCCACGGATAGATCTACGTTTCACTATAATAAATGAAGTAGCTATTAATAATTACAGTATTCGATCGGAAAACAGCTTATTGTAGATCCGGTTTTCAAAGGAAAAGATAAACATACTTTTAAACAGCACACCATTTCTGGATGAATTACGAAGTCATTGTAACGTCAATAATACCATCATGGTTAGTGGCGTATAAGGGTATGATGATCTTTCAGGCTTGAGAGACGATACTTCAGTTTATTCTCAATCTTCAAGTAGGTATAATAAACACAGAAAATGTTAATAAATTGATCGTTCGACTTACCTGCGCATGTTGGCGGCCCACAAATGTAAGGATCTTTCAGTGAGTCTGGAAATTTTAGACAAATAATTAGTAAATGTTCTTATTCTTACAGTAGTTCTTAATGCAATGGGTAGGCCGCTAAACTATGTTTACAAACAACTCTTTCGAATTTGACGTTTGACATTGACAGTTCCAAAATTTGTGTGATGCCACACACACAATTTCCAACGTTTCCCCTTCTGAAATACTATTTCTCAGTAAAATTTGAATGAAATTGAATAAAAAGCCGTTACATTTCTTTGATTTATTTATCACATTGGGTATAATTATTTAACAGTGTATGGCATTTTTTTAACCTTACAATAATGCCCAATTTAAAGAAAACTATATAACCTTTTTTAACTTACAACCCTTGTCTTAGCCTTTCTTAGGCACTAAAATTTAAAAAACGGTAGAATCGTCTTGTTTTAGGGATGTATGTAGAATTCAAAATGTATGATATCGACAACTGCAGGACCTAATGTTTGATCGAATTAAACTGAGTCATCAAAATTTGCGCCGACACAGGAAACCGTAAATTGATCGCAATACTCGCAATCGCGTTTGTTTAACATATCAATTTCATGTAGGTTTATGCATTATTGAGCAAAAATATTTTCATGGAAAACTTAAAACTAATTAATTTAGGAAAGTATCAGATGACTCATAAATCTAGGAATTTTGATAGTAAATTAGGAAACTAGAGGCGATATCTGGTAAAATTTTCGAGATCCTTATCACACCCTTGTCTCTGGAGGGTCAGGGGTAACGGACCGAGTTGCGATAGGAATGGGATAAGTGACGCAACGTGTCGTATTGTTTAGATACACGGAACTGAATTACAGATATTTTAACTGTGTAAAAACAAAGCTATAAAATCGGTAACTAGGTGGATAATTTTGCAAATTACACATTTTAATTTACGAGTTGATACCTATATATATTAAAAATTAGGTACACTGTTTTGCCAATGAAAGAAACACGTGAATTACAAAACATAACAGCGAAATTCAGCCACACTTGACATTTTTAATAATGTAGGTACCTAAAAGAAAGTTTGTGAAGCTATGAACCGCACATCTACGGTTGGTACCTTGGGGATTTATCTCCGGATAGTGGGCAAGTAGCTGAGAGTGCTGAGACCACGCAATGACTAGTTTATATTGGTTGAAGATTAGGATGTTTGTATATTATATTATGTCGATGTTTATAATGACTCAGTCAATGAAGCTGGAGAAAACCAAATATACCTTTTCATTCATTTAAACTACTCTTCCGAAACGCATCGTTTATTTATTAGTTATATTAATGTAAGAGATAATAAATAGTCATTATTAGTTACAGTTTTTTTTAAATGCAATATGATTGTTTTTTCAAGACACGTTTTATTTTTTTAGAGCGGCGTTTTGTCCTCAACGCAGTAAAAAAAACACTAGTTTTATTTAATTTCCCTAACACTGTCAGTGACTGACTGATTGGACCTAAGTCACAATAAATAATTGGGTGATTATAGACCTTATAACATGAGACACTGACAAAAGTGCATGCAGTTGATGCACGTGTTGCACATTGAACTAGGCTAAATAAACAACCTCTTCGGGACACGGATCTAACTCCGTTCCAATTCCTTATCAAGTTGCAGCTATAAATAATTTGTCTTTAAAATAACTCATAAATGATTAGTTTCATCCCGACAAACCAATCCAACTGAGATTTATACTTTTAAATGACAAATACTCACATACGGAAAACGAAACAATCACGGGTTGAATGGTAAAAAAGCAAATAAAACCGAACAGATTTTGGACACAACTCAAAAAACAATCACAGTATTCACAGTAACAGAATCCATATTACTCACACTGAATTTAACGGCTAAAACTTTTTATAGCAGACGTTAAGTATATTTACTTAGTACTGTCGTACCAGAAGCCTTAGCTGATTATCCTATTAGCTAATTAACATATGCCTAAATAAAGGAACACATACTTCCTAGTCCGTTGACAGCACTGGCCAGGCACAAACACAGCACCACTACACTTAACATTTCTTCAGCAATCCATTACACCCGGCCGTTTCGCACATCCAACTACGAATGACAAAAATCCCAAGCCAATTATGTTATCGGGGGGGTCATAAGTGGGGTCAAATATTATCACCCTTATCTATTCAGCGGAACTCCGTAGTAATTATGTTCTTATAATGAATATTGTAAACTGATAGGTTCTCAGTTTGTTTGTGAGTAAATCTATAACCACAACGTAGTGTAAAAAGCAGTAGGTCCACTGAGTGCCCGTACACACCAACACACAAAAGCACTATAAGTACCGTGTTTTCGAATTCAACCGATGAGCATGCTCGTCGTGCCTCTTTATTATATCACAGTTGTAAGACAAGGACGCACTGAGCGATAAAATGAGGAACTGGATGTTGTACTTCATGTTGAAATAACGCAAAAATTTGCTTGCTTCTGCAAATAAGTAAATAAGTATAAGGTAGATCACATAATTATATGGCTACCCAAAAGTTCCTTATAATATTTACCTATTTTTCATGTCCTAATTCATATGACGGATCACGAGAAAATAATGTTTGTTGTATAACTAGTGTGTCTGATGTGTTAAGGTATGTTGTGCTTCTGTTAGTGATTTATGTGTTGTATATTGCCGGTAGGTAGGGATCGGTCGACGGGAAGTCAGCGGAATCGTGCGGGCTCGGATTACGTTCCGAGTTGGTGCGACTCGGTACCATGATGGACAAACACCACGTTTTAAAGTTAACTATAAAATAGGAATCCATAGCAATTTGCACAGGCAGTTAAAAGTAATTTTCCTGTAAGTATATTACGTGGTAGATTCGAAATTGCATAGCATATCACGTTTCATCAATTTTATTTCGTCAAACTTACATTTATTGCGCAATGTATTATTAGTAATTAGAAGTTATCAAAAGAATTGAACTTTGAGGGTACTTACTTAAAAAAGTATGCTACGCAATAATATTTTGAATTCACTGTTCGAAGTTCATTGACTTACGCTTAACTACATACCTACCTATAAAGATTGTCAGTCTAAAAAAAGTTGAATGACAACAAGAATACATTATAGGTATCAATAATAGGATCCAGTCTCAGAATTACCTGTGCTATAAATAAGGTGTTGCAAAATAAAATATACCTACCCACTATACGACCGAGTTACCTATCACGATGAAGTTGTATGACAATTTAACAATATAAATTTAATTTTTTAGTTCAACTTCTGCAATTAGATCAACAAATAGTTCTAGAACTAGGATTACATTCAAGATTCGATTCGAAGACACTGCACATGCTTTTCAAATTCTCTTATCTCAATGCAATAAGATGTAATTTGTATTACATCAGATGTAGCGGTATGTTTGTTGTACGATACTTAATTGGGCCGGTTGTCCGACGGGACGATGCCACTGGAGCTTTGTCAATAACGCGATTGTGAGTCATGGGAGTTGTTCCGGCAAACAGTTCGGCTTTAATAGGTACCTATTGTTTACAAAGGATGAAATTGATAAATCACTGCGACGGGAACAGTCCCGCGGGAGAACTAACAGATTTTGAACTTGTCACGCTTTCCCTTACAGGACAAAATGAGGCAATTACGAGTTATACATTTATGCTGATTTAATAGACGCTAGGGTTCGACTTAGATTTTAAAATATACCATTATTTTTTGTACATAGGTACATACATACATAAACTCACGCCTTCATTCCCAGATTGGGGTAGGCAGAGCTAAAGAATTACCAACAAGTCTTAAAACTTCTTGATAATGACTTATTTTTTGTAGATATCAGTTATATGAATATATAGAAAAACTTTAGATTTATAATAACATGAACGTAATATTCTATAATATTCTCCTGACAAAATTTCAAAGATACGCAAAACCGAACGATCTTAAGGGGAGAGGTCAAGTTGAGCCAGTTCAATGAAGTGGACTTGCCTTTGCTTCGTTAGAGAATAACATCATAGAAGACTGCAGCCATGAAGGTCGCGGAAACCGCAAGATATCGTTGTCGCGACAATGCGCTGTCACATAATCGCTGATTCAAGATATTGCGTTAAGAGTTAAACTGTTTGAGTGTTTTTTCTCCGGACAAGGTAAGCTATTATCGTCGCCTAAAGATGCTATAGGCACAGCTAAGTTGCTGCCTTTCAGAAAATACTCTTTTAAGCTAAAGGAGGACATGTCATACACATGAAACGCCGAGGTGAATTCTGGGGTCCTAATGAAAACGGGTACAAGTCGACTTAACTCGTAATAAAAAAGGGTATACATATCATGAACCGAGTATACTAGATTTAAACCCTTTTCACTTGATCTTTAGAACACTTACAGCCTTGTTCACTAGGGCCCCAGAATTTTACCCGCATTCCTCATGGAGAGCGGCAATCTGAAAAATATTAAGAAAGCTAAAATAGAGCTTGATATATCGTGGGTCGATGCCTTCGCAATACTGGTCGTTTATTTTTGGTTCACTGTTTCTAACTTCTTTATCACGTTTCCTTGACCTTCCATTGAGATATCTTTAACCGGGGCTAAGTATTTAGCATGATTATAATGTTGAATGAGATATCTTATAACAACGTTTGTAACTCCATCTCATGTATGTATGTAAACTCTTTATTGTAAAAACAGAAACACAAAAGGCGAACTTATCCCTTTAAGGGACCTATTCCAGTTATCCTTTGAGCGATTGAGAGATGAATAAAAACAACGTATGGATAAACTTATAACAATCAAAGTAAGATAAAAAAAAGCAAATAAATGTATGTATGTATGTAAACACTTTATTGTACAAAAGAAAAAACAGAACAATACAATTAATATAAAAATATGTACTTTAACCCTTTAGGTTTATAATATTATGTATATTAAATACGTTAATAAACAAATATATACTTGTATGACTATAATTAAATACATAATTAGATAAATAAATAAATAAATATAATATAAGTACTTATGAAAAGTAGAAAGGACAAACAGTCTTAGATCAGGGAGCAAGAGTCACGCCAGCACTTCTTCAGCCTAGATTTAAATGAAGCAACCGATTGTGATTGCCTGATATCGGTTGGAAGACTATTCCATAAACGAACCGAATGTACCGAGAAAGATTTTGAATAGCATTTGGATTTGCTAGCAGGAAAAGCAAGAAGTACCTAGGTTAGGAGGTAGGTAGGTCGTTTACAGTCTAAATTAATATTGATTGGATGTATTTCGGCTAATTCAATAATATGATGAACAAAATTAACCATTTGGTGTAATGAGTACATTTTTAATAATAGCACTCAAGAATTAACAAACAATATTATTTACCATTTATCGACATCGAACTTCCTTTTGCGCACAGCACTACGTCTTCCCTTTAAGGACTAAGAGTAACACAGCGATAAACTGACAGTGCCTAATTACTCGACTACCAAAGAAGGAGGGTGTTGTTTTTAATTATTTTTTTGCAAAATCTTTCCAGCACGGCTCTCCCGCATGATGAGTCTAATTTCTCGAAAAGTACTCTCAAGTATTGCTTTGGTATATTTAATAATAATGGAAGAATGTAATTCTAAAAAATATTTCTGATGAGCTTTAGTGTTAAAAATGTTTTAACACAAAGACATGGATGTTCCAAAAATATTGGGAATTAAATCAGGGCGCCTTAAACATTTATTTAGCAATATTTACCATGTCACGTGTTTGCTGAATTTATACGAAAGTCAACAGCCTGCTGGGTATTTTTTTCTAATAGGTTAATTTTTGCGAATTTATAAGCGGTTGGAAATAAACATTACCGTACTCATAAATTGATACCAATCTTATTTCCGTTTTGTCACCTGTATTTAAAAAAAACTTAGTTGATTTTAGTACTACCTACCGCAATGTTAATAACTTTCTGCCAACTTTGTTTATGTTCGATTATAATGTTGTATTCTGAACCTACTACTACTTTTAAAGATGGTAATTTTAAATTTATGCCATGCCCAGATAAGGATATAAATACTGAAAAAACTGAAACTTTGCTTTGTAATATCTCTCAATACGTCTGTCCTATCATTACGAATTTGTAAATATTTATTGCGAAATGGAATTGTGTTAACCTATCCCGGAAATGGAATAATAGTTCAAGCAAAGCTACTAAATAATACTTTAATTGAATTGGTGGAAAATCAAGTATTAGATCATTAAATCCTATTACGCCAGGGTTGTCAAAGTTGGGTCAATCCGGGATGATCCCTGTGACAGCTCGAATAAACGAATTACACTTGTTCCTTTTAAATACTTCATTGATACAAACCTTAATTGGGACGACGCGATGTTCAGTTACTCAACTTTACCAGTAAGTACGTAACGTAACGTACGCAAGTAAGTAATAAATTATTAAAATTATAATGCACCTTTGTACAAATGGGCTTTTTTAATAGACTTTCTTCCCGTGTGACATCTCAACCTGAGGAACAGTATCGTAAGAATACCTGTTGCAAAAATGTATACCTAAGTACGTATATTTGTTTATTATAGATGTAATCACGACGCGACGCGATTAGCCTAGGTGGTAGTGAGAATGCCTACGAAGCTAGCGGTCCCGAGTTCTTTCCCGGTATGAGCAAATATTTGTGTGAAGAGCGCGAGTATTTTTTACTGAGTACTAGATGTATTTCTCTTACAACCATTTACATCGTTGTCTAGTATCTACACATCGTACAAGCCTAGAGCTTCTTCGGGACTAG
Source organism: Acleris emargana (assembly GCA_927399475.2). Lineage (NCBI taxonomy): Eukaryota > Metazoa > Arthropoda > Insecta > Lepidoptera > Tortricidae > Acleris > Acleris emargana. The sequence continues at coordinate 8,474,237 of OV656858.1, forward strand.
TTCCATCTGTGTTAGATTGTCCCTTGATATTATTATTAATTCGTTTGAAGCATCCGGTAATGTACGTTAGATAGATAAACTCATAATTAACAATCAGTGGTATAGTCTTTACTATTTGAACTGAGCTGATCTTCTACACAAAGGCCATTGTTTTTAAACAATACCATTGTCTTTCTTTGTGTCCGTAACACCAAGCCGATTACATACAAAAAAGTTAGAACTACATTGAATGTACATTGAATTATCAACCCTACCCTCTTAGTCAGTAGGTTTAAAATGTAAAGTGTCAGGATACAGATATAAGTTTTGTGTAGATGATAGTATTGTGTAAAGAATAAGCACAGTTCAAATAATAAAGACTTATATCTGTATCCTGGAACTTTACATTTTAAACCTACTGACTAAGAGAGTAGGGTTGATAATTCAATGTACATTCAATGTAGTTCTAACTTTTTTTATGTAATCGGCTTGGTGTTACGGACACAAAGAAAGACAATGGTATTGTTTACAAACAATGGCCTTTGTGTAGAAGATCGGCTCAGTAGAAATAATAAAGACTATACCGGCTAAGGTTTGAACTTGATCCTTACGATCACGAGTCGAAACCTTAATCGCGACAATAAATATCGAGTAAATAAAATTATAAGACGGCAGAAATGCTGAAACATTCTTAGCAGGATGAAAAAACATCGATAAAATAAATTATGGTTTGTACATCACTAGCAGTGTCAAACAATAAAAACAAAAGCCCCATTACAATTACAATTTTTACTTGCGTCAAGAATTTCCAAACCAAACTGCATTGTTTGGCTTGTATTGAGAGATTTCTTCGTACAGACACGAAATAACCTAAAGCAAACGATATCAAAAACGCTATTTCCGAACACAAAATTCGAAACTAGCTTTGCCTCTTTCACCTCAAGCAACTGTAGAGCGAAAGAGAGCATTAATAACGTTTCGATTTGATTTTGAAAGTACGCCCACGCGTAATTTATTCCAGCATTCGCATCCTCTTGGTAGTCAAATGCCTTATTCAACATTAACTGAATCTGCAAACAAAACGAGTAACTGTACCATTCGAAGCGAATACATCAGTCGTAACGTAACGTTCCCTAGCGGGTTGGGTTTTTAAGAACTTAAAGTGTTATTCCGCCTTTTTCGTAGAAGGAAGACTGCGGAAAAACCGACAGGTTATCGGGGGCTATGACAGCAATATAGTTTTGTCCACCGTGACTGTCAAGTACATGAGAGTTATGGGAACCATAAAGATAAAGATAAAGTCATTTATTCAGTAAGTAGGCCGCACGGGCACTTTTACACGTCAAGAATCTACCAACGCTTCACAAGAAGAGACCACTGCTGAGAAGAAACGCCGCAAGAAACTCAGCAGTCATTCATTATTTAAATATATTTAATATTACAATGGTATGTACTACTCTAGCATTCTATAAATCTATGAATATGTCAGGTTATTTGATATATTAAAAAATATATCAAATAACCTGCGTAGTTTCCGCAGGAACTCACCAAAATCTTACGTGAGAGATAGAGGGAGAAAAGGTAAGGAAAGGAAAAGGAAAATGACACTACGATAATATGTAAATGCAATATAGTTTTATCCCGTAGAATGAAGGCCTTGTGGTTACGATATCAAATCAAGAAGGGCTAAACCAAAGTAGGATATACATAACATATATCACAGACTTAAATATTACAAATACATAAATACATAAACTCACGTCTAGATTCCCAGAGTGGGGTAGGCAGAGCTACAGAATTACCAACAACTCTTAAAACTTATTGATAATTATAATTATAACGAAATAATTGTGACTCTTTTTCTAAAACAAATGTTTATAAGTACTGACATTCATTCAGTGTTTTAACTACGAACTCAATTCTAAAGAATAGCCCACTTGTAGTTTGCACCAAGTTTCAAAGTTTTCTTTCCAAGTTGAAATCAATCCTTGAAATGCATTCAGAAGTTTTCTAAACATTCCTTTTTCCAGGTAGCTTGGCAAGAAAGAGTTTGAAAAGAGAAGGTTAAACTACTTAACTGCGTCATAAAATGTATGCGTCAGTAAAGGCAGCTACTGGAACACTTAAGTACCTACTAATAAGACCTAAATTGTCAAAGTTTTAATTAAGAGAAAATAAAAATAAAAAACTCTTATAACACCCGATGCAAAAATAAGGGTGCTATAATAATCATTATAGAACTGTTATTGCCATGGCAACGCTCATTATAGAATTTGGTTTTCATTATGTGGTATTCTGATATCATTAACGATATCTATATTAGCGGCTAATAGTACGCGAGTAGAAAAACTTATAAGTATGACGTGTAGATGGGATAGATTTAGATTTAGTTTTTTTTGTTACAAAGGGGAGAGTGTTTTTACCCGACTGCGATAGAAGGACGGTTTTGTTTTTCGAGCGTATGTATATATGTAAGTATGAAGGTATGTAATGTATGTCTGTTTCTTAGAACATTCTACAGTCTAAAAGGCTTGAGAGATTTTAGTTATTTTCATAGTGTTATGACCTATGGGATTTTGTTATGGGGAAAAGCGGCTAACATTCAGACCATCTTTGTACTACAAAAGCGGGCTATACGTTTTATTTATAAACTGGGTTCTCGGGTCTCACTCAGAGATAAATTTAAAGAAATTAATATTCTTACCGTCGCGTCGCAGTATATCTTTGAAAATATCTTGTATGCACGCAAACACATACATGACTTCCGACATAACCGTGACGTTCACAAGTTCAACACGCGAAATAAAGATAAACTCGTAGTCCCATGTCACCGTCTTCGTAAAGTAAGCACTTCGTTCGCGGGGAACTGTATACGCTTCTACAATAAGATACCTACTGATATTGTCAATACGCCGTTCAATAAATTCAAGTCTCGCATTAAGTGCTGCTTGCTGGGCAAAGCATATTATGCTGTTAATGACTTCCTAAATGATAAAGACGTTTTTAAGTAGTTACTACTAGCTTACTTAAATCAGGGTTGTCTTTTTTTGTAATTATAGCTGAGAACTGGGCAGCGCTTATTGCAAAATGCCTTTAAGCCAATGATGTACACTTTAAAATTTAAATTTACCTAGTGTCTTTTTCGTATTTTTTGTTATGGATTCTTGTGTGCACAAGACATTCTAGAATTGAGAACACATTATGATGTTTCTCACCGGACAGATACTTTTTTACTGTTATCTTTGTCCGGCAGCATGAGCATGTCATGCTCACTTTAAGGTCTTTGCTTACGGCGGCGTCGTTGATCGGGTCGCCACCTTCCCGAACACATGGTTGAGGGAGGCGATGGCTGAGATACGCGTCATACTCGTGAACGGGTGCTGTCTGTGGAGTCCGGTCTGTTCACGCTTGCAAGGACCTATTTTCCAATTTAGTTTTTTTAATTATCGTTCTTGACGTAGAGACCTCGTCATGTTGTTCTCCTAGTCATTTTACCTTTTATTTTATTGACCTTACATTTGCAATGATTTTATTTGTGTTAGTTTAAAATAATAATATTTTATTACTATTATACCTTGTAATGTAACTTACTTTTAAGTATTATTGTATTTAATAATTGAAAAAATGACCTTCTGCTGGAGTTTCTTGCGGCGCTTCTTCTCCGCAATGATGGTCTTTTCCGAAGCGCTAGTAGATTCACTCCCATGTTACTGACGTGTAAAAGAGCCCTCATGTGGCCAAATTACTGAATAAATATTTTATACTTTTATTTATACTTTTATAACATACGCGGTGTCATTCGATTCGTATTAATTCTCAAAGTGACAAAAATGCAAGGAGAATTAAAAAAAAAAAAAAACAATATGGGTCTCAAATGAAAGCTAGGAAATAAACCATTCCAAATATATTACATGTTATATCTACCACTTTGATGCTATCATTTGGACAGGAAAAAAAAAAAGTAAATATTAAGAAGGTAATAAACTCATTTTGCTAGAAAGCGAGTTCCGCTTGTAATTTGTCAGTTGTAGCTTCGTGACCTCCTAGTAATATTTAATTAAAATCATTAATAAAAACTAAAAAGAGTGAAATAAACTAAATTATGTATTTAAAAAAACAAAGAACCCGACTGCAATAAAAAAAACATCGGAACAGCAAAAAACAAGCTCTATAATCTATGGAAAATTGTATGAGCAATGTACCTACTTAATAAAACATTATATATATTATTATTTTTTTGGGTTTTCGTTTGACCTCAGTCTCACCTGATGTTAAGTGACGACGAGGTCAAAGGTGGTACACGCTTACCCAGAAAATGCCTATAACTTGATATACATATAACTTGAATGTTGGAAAAGTTAGGATTGCAGGCAATGAATAAGGCACAAAACACATTTCTTCAAAAAAAAAAATTTGGACTAACTTCTCTGTCTTGAACACCTTTTCCAATATTCAAGTTATATGTATAGAATTGTATAATAGTTATTTGTTCAACAAGAGAGCAAAGTTGGTTTTTGCTGCGAGTGATGATTTTGAATCCCGAGTAAGCGAAGGATTCTATTATTGAATCACGAGCGTAGCGAGTGATTCTAGGTTAGAATCCTGAGCGTAGCGAGGGATTCAAAGATACGAGACGTAAAAAACTTTGGTCTCGTGTGAGACATACAACTTTTCACCTCAGCAGCGAGAACAACACAGCGTGAAGCTGGTAGGGCCAACGCAGGTCTTCCGTTGCCACCATTTGGTGAATACACGACTTAATAACGACACGATCGCATATGCATCAATCACAAGCATTTTTGCAAAATACTCATAAAATAAAAAGTGGAAAAAATAAAAATGAAACAGATAAAACCTGTCACTCAACTTGATATTGCCGTAGTGCAAACACAACTTTATACAGCTTTATGTAGTCTGTGGCTTTAAAAAAAACCTAAATAGGCCTTGTCTATGGCTATTGGCTACAATAATCCCGCTATTTTTGAAATGCGTTCTGAAACTGCCCCCGCGGTTTATGTCACGAAATTAAAGATTGTTAAAACGATAACAAAATTATGTAGATACATGATAAACTTCTTATTTTTCATTAATTTTGTCTTCAAAACATTAAATAAAAAAAATGATTGTACCTACTGTATAAAATAGTTATAATAAACACATTTCAAACTTTAACAGATAGTTTTATTTGCAATTTTACGGTTATGTGTGCATCCGAACGTGCGTTTCTTTTTGGGCCTACTATGTGTGGAATTTGAAAATCGAACATCGAATCAAGTTGTTTCTATCTCTCGCTTTTTTCCTATCGAAGTGAAAGTGACAGAACAAAGTGAAGTTCAATTTTTTCGAATGTTGTGAGTAGCCCCAGCACTGCTCACGGCATTTAAAAAAAATAATTAAAAAGCTACTTTGCCTCTCGCTCGCAGCAAAATTGAATTTTGCTCACTGTTTTTAAGCAGCAAAACCTGCTTGTTTGAGCTGCTGAGGTGAAAATTGTATTATTAAGTAGGTACTATCAGCCCAATAGCACCCTGACCCACCATAGAACTGTGTCATAGTGATCACTTAAGTTGTAAGAAGTGTCAAACAAATTATTTGTAGTGTCACTGTGAACCGTTCTATAGTGGATAAGGTTTCCAATGCAATGGGCTGATAGTACAAAATGTTATATAGATTATAAAGCTTGTTTTTCGCTTTTCAGTTGTTTTTGTATTGCAGTCAGTTTTTTTAAATAATTTAGTTTATTAGCTTTATTTCATGAAAATCCCTTAAGCCGTTTAAAAGTTATGAGCTCTGCTCTGCTGCGAGGTCGTGTTTATCGATGTGGATAAAACGTCTGTCACTTTCTAACCAATATACAAGTGCGACATTGACGGATGCTTCATCCACCACGATAAAGGCAACCAAAATAAGGACCCTGATCGCGATGTTGTCGGGAGTTTTATATAAAATCAGTGACGAAGTCCATCCAGTAAAAATGTATATGCACGGACCCGTTTAAGTTTTTGCTTATCGCTCAGATGGTTTTTTTAGGCGCTGAATGCATGCAAAGATCTCGTGACGCATTTTGAAAAGGAAGATATTTAAATCGGTTTTCTTCTTAGCTAGGTTTCTTCAAAATCGATTGAACTGTTTAAGAGATATTAGCCCTGGCTTCTTGAAGAAGGGGTTGCCATTTTTCGTTAGTTTTTATCAATTGCGTAGTTATAATACTAAACCATTTTAAAATTACTATAGTTTTATGCTAATCCATTTAAGGATCAAAATTCAAAATTCAAAATATTTATTCAGTAAATTGGCCACATAAAGGCTCTTTTACAAGTCTCGGTAATATGGAGTAAATCTACTAGCGCTTCGGACAAGACCATCATTGCGGAGAAGAAGCGCCGCAAGAAACTCATAAACACTAGCTGACGATGAGCGTATTAGGAACAACCGCAGCATCTCTGTTCTTGCAGTCGCACTTTATGAAAAATAAAGTCAAAAGCACTAATATATCTACAGAGTCTATAGCGATCGCGAGAAATTTAAGTGCACAAAGATCTTATTGTCAGCATTGGTATAGGTGCATGTAGGTTTTTTGGACGTTCTAAGAATGTGCATATATTGATGACTTCGACTGCACATTCATAAGTAGTGGAAAGCAGGTACCCGTATATTGTACATGGGCCTGGTTGCCTGAAATTCTAGTTCTTATTCTCATTCCTTAAGAACCCTGTCTTATTAACGAAAAACATCAAATTACAAGAGGAAAATTACGTCAAATTTAACATTAACTTTCGCCGACAAGGTTCTATCAGCTCAACGATTACATAACTCCGTAATGATACTGTGAAATATTACCCATGATAATTTCTCAACAAAACATCCGCTGACAACTTCCCATCAAGATCAAGCCATCTCAGCTTTTCCTTTTGTGCCGCGCCCCTAGCACCTCGCCCTAGGAGACGTCTAATTACGTTCTGTGCAGGACGATTTCATTACGAATGTATGAGCAGCAGACGTGGCTTGCAAGCACACGACCTGTACAATGCTCCTTCCGAGCCCCCAGCCACCCAGCCACACCAGACACCCGCTTGCCCTTTTGTTACTCAACTAACGCATACACCCGTTGCATCATCAAGGGACGCGGGAGCTCTAGCCGCAATGGACAGCCTCTCGGCCCTAGCTCTTTCCTGCAGTCAGCGGCAAAAAGTCGAAACGTGTGGGACTGCAGACGAACCCGTTTCTCCATACAAGGCTCTCCTCGGCGACTCGCTTCCCAACGTACCTTCACATAATATTGTTAGCCGCCGCCGATAGCTTTTTATGTCGAATGCATTATTCGATACTCATTTAAAATTCTAACATCAGCTTATAAAGAAAGCTTGCCATTTTCATGCGGTCCCCTGCTGTCGCCGGACGTCAGTACGTATCTGAGATAACAAAGTTTTATTAGGTAGATATATTACGCAAATAATTGAGTTTGGGAGCCGGTTGAGGTCCGTTTCGCGCCCACGCGTCAAACGTCGCGGGGGCGAGTGAGGCTTCGGCGCGTGCTTCAAACGCGCGCGCGCACCGGCACAAACACACGCGCGGGAGATTAAAAAATCAAACCGAAAACCATAGACTCGGATGTTCCGAATTCAAAGTGACAAGTGCACCGATTGGTCGGACGACGTTTGAATTTCGAATCTAGTTCCGGCTAGTGCTTCCATATCGATGCTCGGTTATGAATGGAGTGTAGGAAGTGACGTCATGCGTAGTGTTGTGACTGCTCTGGATCGGTGGGTGTCGACAATGCGCGGCCATTAGAGCGGAAAGGTGAGTGGAATGACTAACTCATTAGAGCTAAGAATGTTTGAAAACAGTAATTAGTTTGCTTCCATACGCTAATTACGCTTAATCCGGGATAATGAAGCTAATTAAGAATGTTTGTCACCGGCTATTCATTCAGCCTCGACTTTTACAGATCTTTGAACGATGTACTCGCAAGACTGTCATTAGTCGGGGCTGAAGTTAATTATATTTTTAAGTGTTACTAACAAGTTAGCTAAGTAAACAAAACAGATTAGTTGAGAACATTAAGTAATTTGATGCATGTAAGTGTCAATCTGAAGATCTGTTTGTTATTTACTATTTTGTTATCACTTATCGTGAAACTGTTTATTTTTACATGTTTTAGTAAGTGAATGATTAGGCACAGATTAAATAAGATTTACTTCGTTTAGGTTTCATTAATTTTAATGTTAGCGTGCAATTTTGCATTATTAGCAAAGAGGTAAATGCCAAATTGGGTTAAAACATACATTACAAGATTGCTTTATTAAGACATGATGCATACCTAAACTTTTACTGGTACTTTGGCATCAAAATAGAAGAAATTCCAAAAATGCTAAATTATATCACGAAATAGTCAGCAGTTAGCACACATACAAAGTACCTAACCACTTATTAAAAAAACTTAGCATCAATTTCTAGTGGAATTATCTTATGTACGTTTTAAAGGGTTGTCAATTAACCATATGAATCATATTTTTGTAACACCTGTAAAAAAAGGCTATTAGTGCATTTAAACTGAAAATTGAATAAGTCGTACCTACCTATAAAACTGATAAGTTCTTCTTCAGTCCGGACCCGGCAGGGTTAATCAATAAGCATGAATCCTGGCCCTTAACAAAAGCAATCGTAAGTAATCGATACAAAATCAGGCAATGTCAAATAAACCTCCACACAGGGTCTCTATTCTAAGCGGTAAAAACGATATCGTATTTGACCGGTTATGGAATTGATTTTACTGTCAAGTAAATAGGAGCTTTCAAAACTTTGACAATACGATAACAGGGCCTCTTTTCAACACGGTAAAAACCAAATCGTGTTTGAGCTGTTATCGTATTGTTACCATTTTGATAGCTTTTATTTACTTGACAGTAATGGCGGCTGACGTCAAAACAATACCATAACAGGGCCGGTATTCTAGGCGGTAAATACGATATCGTAATTAATCTGTTATGGTATAATTATCGAGGCCCAGGGCCTCTAGTTATCAACTCATCAAGGTAAAAACCATATCGTAATTGAGCTGTTATAGTATTGTTACCATTTTGATAGCTCTTGTTTACTTGACAGTAATGGCGGCTGACGTCATAACAAAACCATAACAGATTAACTACGATATTGTTTTTACTGTCTAGAATACCGGCCTAGATAATACAGATACAAAAGCTTCAAATATACTACTATATAGCTTCATAGCACACGAGATAGAAAACATACACATTTTGCATTAAACTTGTAATTACCACGTAGTAAGGCCCAGTGTGCAATATACATGTGTGTGTAGGATATACATAATCAAGGCAATTTACTTTGAACGCTGTTGCAATAAGAATAAGGTTTATTTTCCTATGTTCATTAACTGAAAATGGCATTTTCGAACAATAGCAATTGAACTTTATTCCCTTGATTGTAGATTCAAAGTCCCAGTTACAAAAAACTCCCATTTTTCAGTATGGAGGGCCGTACGAGGAAGAGCATTGGAGAACTCATTAACGCTGGATACTCAGACACATTAACTAGTTCCTTTTAAGGGTTCCGTACGTGATGGCAACTCAACGGGATTCTAATAATATGCCTACGCTTTCCGTCCGTCCGACCGTCCATCCGTCTGTCCGTCCGTCTTATCTTTTGAACCGTCATAGATAGCCGTTTGTTTTTTTGAGAATATGCGTTATTATGGCAGATTTACAAACTTTTTTTAAGAAAGTGAAAGTGGGTTGCCATAGAAGAAATGTATTTTTATTTTTGTTGTTTCGTAAAAACGGTAACACATACAAGCGTCAATTATTTTTTTTGGCGTAGTAAGGCAAACTAGCACACAGGCCACCTGATGGTAAGTGGAAACTGTGACCCATAGACATTCGCATTCACAAGACTGCAAATGCACTGCCAACCCTGAGGACTAACAATAAGATGGAATGCCTCTACACGACTAGCAAGTCATTTTACCGGCTGTCTTATCCTCAAACCGGAACACAATGCAAACACTGCTGCTTGGCGGTAGGTTAATGGATAAGATAGTGGTACCAGCCCGGAAGGACCCTGCACAAGGTCCTCCCACGAGTAAAATTGGTTGATTTGATTATAGAACAAACCCTTAAGTAAGACGAAATGTTTTTTGGGCTTGCATTGATTCGAACCCTCGGTGGGCTAAGTCCGACTAGCACTTGGTCGGTTTTTTCTCTAGGAAAAATCAACACTAAGGAACGACTTTATCGCAACTGAATCTGTACGACCGATAGTATCTCGTTACTAAATAGTTATTCATTGACTAGATTACCTGAGTAGTTATATTCGTGTAGGCACAGCTAGGCCGAGCGTGGGCACGTATAGTCAACGTCATTATGCCATCACTGCTGTACCTTCGTCACTTTAACGTTAGGTTTGAACTGTAATGTACAATATATGTAAAGAGTTACTGCGATAAGGTAACAAAGTTATTGGACCCGATTCTACGTGCACATCGCTTAAATAGCCTTAAACTAATTTGTCTAATTTTAAGACAAGTTTAGACGGTAGATTTAATCAGTGCTATTCCAGAATGTCAAGCCGACAATGTATAAGACCGCCTAAAAGAAGAAGCGTCAGATTCAAATAAGCGCTGTCATGGCGCTGTCATTTGATTATGACAGCTGCTCATAGAATAGGAAAGTGTTTTAGTGACACCTAAATTAAATTAGGAAGTTTTGAGGCCACTGTCGAATCGGGTCCATTATTATGCTTTTGCTTATTACATTGACCGCCTGTTTCACAATAAATTAGTAAAGCATATTTGACAGATAAATTTAGCCCTTTCTTTTTCTTACACTTAACAATAGACAAGGAGAGAGCCAACTTTAAATGGCAGATAAACTATAATACCCGCCGATTGTTAAACAGGCCCTAACTATAATATTTACTAGGCGACGATTATACTTAGTTATTAACGACAACAATAATCGAACCCCGAGCCATTTCATTTCGTAGGCAGCGTCACTGTCAACTAAGTTATCAATACTTTTCGTTGAGTCAATTAGTCTATAGCACAGTTCGACTAAGATGCGTGAAACGCAAGAATATTAAACTTCTACCTACGCGACGCACCGACGCGTGACCATTTTATTCTTTGATAGTTTCTCTAAGAGAATCACGCAGCTGAGTGTATCTAAAGTCAAATTTAATGAATTTTTACTACTTTAACCAGTTCCAGCCACTCGAATGGCGGCGTGGGTGAAAATAATAGACCCAACGCGTTGACATTTCGCAATTGTGTTGCGGCCTTTATACAAAACTGAACTCAACTCAAAAGGAAACCTAATTGCGTCCCTAATAAGGCTTAAACTAGATTGTACAACGCTTTCGTGTTCTACGTCTTGGTTGAATCGAGCACGTGTGTGTTTTGAAGATGTGGAATAAATTAAGTGTCCAATGAATGTTAAGTATGAGACAGTTAAACATGTTTCTGTACTGAGGCGGAAATGTATGTGCCCCGAAACAAGCTGGCGTAAGTAAAGTTTCGTGTACATATTTCGACACCTTATTAAGCTAGACGACGCACCCGCAACTTCATACGCGTAGAATTAGTTTCTCTCTTCTCTACCTACTCTCCTTATTTGTGTCTGGGGGGTCAATATTTATAAAAAAACGTATTGCACCCTTAGGGTACCTAAGCAGTATTCGCGGTTAAAGCTGTGCGTTGTCTTTTAGTCAGTCAGTCGGTCACGGAAATCTTTTACATGTATAGACGACAGAAGATTGACGATTGCGTGACAGTTTCTAGTACATCTTTCAAATAAAATAACTATTTAGTTTAATTGAGTAACTGAGCAATCCGACGAGTTGGCCTAGTTGGTAGTGACCCTGCCTACGAAGCTAGCGGTTCTGAGTTCAAATCCCGGTACAGGCAGATATTTGCGTAATGAGCGCGAATATTTGGTTCTGAGTCATGGATGTTTTCTATGTATTTGAGTATATATTTCTCTATATAAGTATTTATATAGTTGTCTAGTACCCTAGTACCTAGTGATAGTACATACAAGCCTAGAGCTTAGTTTGGGACTGGGTCAATTGGTCTTACATTTGTCCCCTGATATTTATGTATTTAATATATCGATACATCGATTACTAAATCATAACGACACGTAACGAGGACCATAATTTAGGCATCATCAAGAGACGTAATTTTTTTCGCAATAGCTAGTAAGTGGCAGCGAATCTGTGATTCCTCTCCCGTATTACGAGCGGGCTCACTGGTCTGGCGAAGCGGGTAAGTTGGGAATGCACACCCTTTACGCTTTACGCTTTGATTTTACGCTCCGACTGGAGTTGATGGGACAACATAAACAGGCTGGTTATTATTTGGTGCATCAAGCTCAAAACGAAGTTAAAGAGAATTATGAAGGTACACAACATTATTTTGCCAAGTGTATTTAAACTATGGCCAAGTTGACCAAGTTGGCCAAGTCGGCCAACCCGCCAACTGCCCAAGTTTACTCCTCACGGGCCGAGTTTGTCGCAAAATACCAACTTATGACGATCGCCATAACTTCAAAGCAGTTTAACAGCTTGTAGTTCAGTACGGGGAATAAACGTTGCAAACCTGGGACTTTATTTGAGGAAACTTCCTCCTTTACTACCAATAACGTGACAATAGATTGGTACTTGCTATTTTAAAGCTTTCTGATTGGTTTGAACAATGGCTCCCAACGGTTAATGGCCAATTGGGAAGCGTCGAATAATGACCCGGTGTACTAAAACGACACCTAATGCATGCAAAAGCAGTTATTTCTGGTAATCTCCATTGCATTGTTGCTAAGCGTCAATGGCAAACCATCGGCCCTAAATAAAGCTAGTAATTTATTTGTACACAGATATATATTAGAAAAAGCACTTAAAACTATCCAGCTGTCGGCATAAATGTCTGGCTCAGATAAATGTGCGGTATCGCACTCCTAGTTAGTGCTATGATATTATGCTGAGTACCTAGAAGCTTTGGCTGCAGTGTGTTCTTCTTTAACCGACTTAAAAAACAGGAGAAGCTTAGTTCAGCATTTAAGAATTGCTAGTATGTAAACTGTGAACATGTTCATCAGTGGACGAGTCCGTACTGAAATGTTTCAAATTCAAATTCAAATATGTTACTGTCATATTGTGTTGATGATGATGATGAAATTGTGAACGTGCTAGGCATGATTATGCGAAATAATTAGTATTTTCTATTTAAGTTATAAAAGTGCGATTAGATTATATACATTCAAGCCATGGCAAGAATTAAAATTGATACTTATTTCTAGTAACGTTGACAATTACGATAACCTGTCAAAAGCAATTATGGTTTACCGAGTAGAATAGAGCCCTAGGTCACAGTATTAAGAAAATCTACAATAATAAGACTGTACCTAGGTGACCTGTGTCCTCGTTGGTTTCTGCAATAGATACTTTAAAAAAAATCGAATTGAGAACCTCCTTTTCTTTTTTGAAGCTGGTTAAAAAAAGTGGTCCGGTTGCCTGTTTACCACACAGCACCAGGGCTGAGATTCTACGTAAAACATAGTTTTTGACGTGATTCCATATTGTCAACTTGTTGATAGCTCTTATTTACTTGACAGTAATGGTGGTCGATTTAGAAACAATACGTCAAAGACAACATGGTTTTACCGATATGAATATTGGCCCTGGCCTGCCGAATCCTCCCCGTCATCACTCGCGCCACGACTATCGCAAGTGCGCTAATAATTAACGACGTGATTATACGGGGAAGCTTTTAGCACGAGCTGTGGGCAGAGCCGGAGTTGGGGACGAAACGGACTAATGTAGCACTGTTCTCACCCTGTGGTGTATAACTTACCTATTTGTACAGTGCTTCTAATCAAGGACTGTAAAAAATATTGCTTTTTGTTTTGTTTTTAACTCGTCCGCCATCACCGACAATTGACAACATTTAAAAAAAAAAAAGCATTATTGTTTTTTCGCGTTTAAAATAGCTGGTTAAAAATTAGACTACCCGTATTTCTCGGTTTCTCTTTATTTAACTTAAATTCGTCGTTAATAATTTATTAAAGAAATATTCATTAAAAAGACCGTATATACAAAGTTAGGAATACTGATGTGGTGATCTTAGCATGATATAAAATAAAAAAAGTAACTGTAAACAGAAACAGAACTGACTGTCATGTCATGTCACTTGTCAATCGTTCGCTGCCGTTCTTTCACAAATTTGTTATTTTACGTAGGTAATTTAATTAATTACATAATTTGTAGACGCCATTCAAATAAATAAACTATTTTGCGTTTACTGCTTTGCATCTGCTTCTAGTTTCTTTGGTCAGACAGATAAAAAATTAACATGACTAAGGGCACTATAAGTGTATTCCTAACATTCACAATCCAACTTTTTTTACTGTTTTTCCTAAATAAAAAAAAAACTACAGCATAAAAAAATCCAAATATATTTTTACTGTAATTAGCAGTGTAAAATCTAGAAACGGTATTTTATTTTACTACCTTAGCACAAAATGAATTGTTGTCAATTAAATAAGAGCTATCAAAACGTGACACGTAATACGATGAAAGATCAAAAGGGATATTGTTTGCCGTTGTAGAATAGAAAAAAGAAGAATAATTATTCACAACAAAATAAACATAATATATGTATATACAGAGATGGACACTGTCCATTGGACAATTGTTGTGAAACGGTCCCAACTCAACATGTGCCGCTGTAAAGCGCTGGTCTTCCGTTGTTGGGACCGCTCATTGACAGCACGGGATAGAGGCTCAGTGTTACTGCTTCTTTAGTTATAGTTAGTTATAAAGTTTTTTTTTTGTATGACATAGGAAGGCCAAAGGGCACACAGGCCACCTGATGGTAAGTGGAGACTGTGACCCATAGACATTCGCATTCACAAGACTGCAAATGCACTGCCAACCCTGAGGACTAAGATGGAATGCCTCTATGCTAGTCATTTCTCCGGCTGTCTTATCCCCAAACCGGAACACAACAATTCAAACACTGCTGCTTGGCGGTAGGTTAATGGATAAGATGGTGGTACCAACCTGGACGGACCCTGCACAAGGTCCTCCCACAAGTTTAACCAGTCAGAGTCAGTTTAGATTTTAACCTGTCTAAAACTAGTCATACTTACTTCAAATCTTGCAGAAAACCGAGCTCCAAAACCGCCCCAGTCCCGCCGCGATCGACGTAACACCAACAACACATACTCTACCATTAACGGCGTCATAAACAGCAAGTTATCTCTCACGGACACTGCATCCAATCACAGTTCCCGAGGGGCAAAAATACGCCCGACCCATTGTCCGCCACGCCACCGAAACAAAAGACTCGCTGACCATACCGACTTTATGCTCTAGGTTGGGGAGCTAATTTCGGTGTTAACATTTTAGGCCAGTGTTTTTGCTGCGGCATACCTATAGTATGTAGGCCCTGTGTGAGGGTTGAGTAGGTGTGCTGACTGCGGCAAGAGGGAATTATTTTAAAGTCTGTGTGTATGTGATAAGTTACGTGGGGGATAGGAACACATACAGGGTGTAAGGGACGGCTCACCGAAAACTGAAACCATAGCTTCAGACCATTGTACTGAACTGAAATTCAGTGGAAATTTCCCCGGGAAAACGAAACTTTTATCGTTTTTTTTTTCCATGTTTTTGCATATAAACCGATCTAGGACAACATATTATGACATACTGAAGGTCATTATGTAAAAAAAACCGTGAAAACGGCACCCTCATACAGGGGGTTGAGTAGGTGTGCTGACTGCGGCAAGAGGAAATTTTTTAAAGTCTGTGTGTATGTGTTTTGTTTTGACTGTACCCTCGAACTACGATTTTTTTTTTGAATTTTCAGAAAAATGGTGTTGATGTAAATTTTACCCAAAACTCATTATTATTGAAGTACAGAAATATGACGTCAGAAGGACTCATTAGTTTCGACACTTTCGACTAGAGTCAAGACTACGCACAAATTATATTTAAAAAATCTGTTTAAACGCATATAGTATTGATCAAATTCGCTCCAGTGCTTAGATATCTCTCTTAAAATTAAATCAAAGCTAACATTAACTACTTATAGCAATTAAATTATCCATTTAATCTAAAATAGCTCCAGCATACTGCATAACATAACATTCGGTTTTTTTTTAATTCGTAACAAAAAACAAGGAATTTTAAAGTATATAATACATACTATAATATATCAAAGCCAATATGGTTTTACCCAGTAGAATCAAAACCAAGTTAACCGTATTTCTGTTAGTACTTAGAAACTTGCCTTGCAATACGTAATAACTAGGGTTAGGACTTTTGGTGGCATATCGTGGTTCTAGAATCCATGGAGTCGTTATTTCCTAATTATTATAACACGTGAAACTTTGATTTTGACCTTCAGCATGGTCATATTTCAAAATGAACTAAATATATTTTTAGTTCAGTTTATCCATACCTACTAATATTTGCTCGTTTGTAAGGCTTTCACAGAGCAAAGATATCCTCCGTACCAAAATTAATTTAAATTGGCTTAGCGGTTCAATAAAAAAAATAATTTTGAAATATTAAAAACCGAAGGTCAAAATCGTGGTATGTATTTTAATAATTAGGAAAGAGCGACTCCATGGATTCTAAAACCACGATATGCCACCAAAAGTTCTAACCCTAGTAATATACTAAATAAAAAGCAAGCTTAAAAATCCGACTGCATTTTTTGATCCTATCGTCGACATAATAATTATGTTAAAAACATTAAAACCCATAAGAGTAAGGACCAAAAAGTCGGCCACGCTAACTCACTCGATAAAATTTTCTATGATTGTTTCCGTTGTGACACGAAAATTACCCATACAAAATAGTAAGGATACTTTCGTCCCAAAACGGAACTTTTTTCGTCTTCGATGTTTGTGAGGTTTTAATAACTGCGCTTAACTGTGCTGCCCTCCTGCAGAGAAAAGGCGCAAATGCAATTAATTCATAGAAGCATATTAAACTTTCAAACGATGAAATAAGGTTGGAAATTGATATGGGAAATGTGCCTTTCCCATAAAATCGGTAAAAAGTTGTACCCAGTGACACTCGCGCCATAAAGACGAATCTAACGACTCTTTATCAAAATCAGTCGACCCGTTGATAAGTTACGTGGGGGATAGGAACGGACATACATACAGGGTGTACGGGACGGCTCACCGAAAACTGAAACCATAGCTTCAGACCATTGTACTGAACTGAAATTCAGTGGAAATTTACCCGGGAAAACGAAAATTTTCTCGTTTTTTTTCCATGTTTTTGCATATAAACCGATCTAGGACAACATATTATGACATAGTGAAGGTCATTATGTAAAAAAAAACAGTGAAAACGGCATTTTCACGTAAAAAACGAGAAAATTTTCGTTTTCCCGGGAAAATTTTCACTGGATTTCAGTTCAGTGCAATGGTCTGAAACTATGGTTTCAGTTTTCGGTGAGCCATCCCTTACACCCTGTATTTATACCTATACAGGGTGTAATGGACGGCTCACCGAAAACTGAAACCAACGAGAAAATCGTTTTCCCGGGAAAAAATCCACTAGATTTCAGTTCAGTACAATGGTCTGAAACTATGGTTTCAGTTTTCGGTGAGCCGTCCCTTACACCCTGTATATACATGCAGGTCAAACACTTAACCCTGTTTTTGGGCTTCGACGTAGTCGGGTAAAAAGGTCTCAAATGTTACAAGTAATGCTTCGCTTGTAACTAATGTAAAGGCGTGTTGCAGCTTTGTTGTAAGCAGGCGGTGCAGTAAAATGTGCATGTGCACAGCAGTCCCAGTGGACCAGGGGCGCGAGGTAAGCGCCGCCGTATTACCAAAGAAGGCAGTAAACTACAAAGTAATAGTCAAAGCATACTATACCCTATTAGTAACAAATAAAATCCAAAATGCTTGTATTATTACTAAGTAGTTACGCCTTCCTACGTTACCGCGGGCCACATGTATCTATATTTCTGCCCTCCTAAGGAGAAAAGGCGTATCTACTATACGAATTGTAATGAAAATTCAACCTTATTATAACCCTTGAGAGTTTAATATGCTTCTGTGAATTAATTGGACATGCGCCTTTTCTCCGTAGGAGAGCAGATTTACCGAGGTGCTTCTATGTTTCTTTAAGAAGCAGAAGTTATTGCAAATCCAGTGTCTCTATTTCACTTGGTTTTAAACTGTGTTGTTTTCGGAACTATAACGCTTTTTTAAAGAACGGTTGTTGTCAATATGGCATGGTGGTTTAGGATATAATGGAATAGAATTTTGTCGTTAAAAAACGCTATGATGACGTCGAACTTCATAAAATAAAATATGAAATCTTTAAAATATTTATCTTTATGATTTTTCAATCACGCTTTTCCTAGTTTCCTAGTGTTCAGGCCGGAATGTGTCAATCGAATTTTGTATGGATTTTTTTCAAAAGCTTGTCTTGTTTGTAGTTCTTAGGTAGGTTTTATTAAACTTATTCAATTAAAAGTTGCCACTTCATATTTGAAACAAGCTCGATCTGTTACTTTATAAAATTACTTTTTTTTTCTCTTTTAAGAAGTGCTGTGGAATTCATAATTTGTACTCTTCAGATATTATTTTGTTTAGAAATATTGACTTCAAGCCCCGATTTCTTACTGGTTAAGTCGATTTGGGAGTGAATTGACTACTAATTTCGCCCGGCGGCGCCCGTCCCACAGAACAGATAGGTACAGAAAGCAATCTACATACAAAGTGCGCTCGAGCAACGCACACATAGACACCGCTCACGGACACGATATCTCGGAGTAGTTGGGAGGAGTGCGAGCGCGAGTGCCGTCCGCTTGACACGCGTCGCGTCCGTGGACTTTTTTGTGCGATAATTTAATTAGGTACTTATAATGGAGCAACACTGTTCAGTGGACGGTTGCTTAAATTCCACTTTAAACGGTGAATTGTCCTTTTTCAAGCTACCAGTGGCTTCAGAGAGGTAAGTAGGTATCTGCTTGTATTTCAATGGTTCGTTTTAAACTTACACAGAAGAGTTAGGTAGGTATGCGCCCCGCCCCGGCCCCCGAAGAATATATCTAAGATCGATTTAAATAATAGTTTCCTATTTTGAATCAGTATAAACGAAGTAGGTACTTAAACTAGGTATATTTTTGTAAGGTAAATTCACGCCACCTTACGTAAGTTGAAAACATGTTTTTTTGTTTGTGTAGATATTGTGTTGTTTTTAGTGTCTTTTGATAGGTTTAGGTCTAAAACGTATATGGTAATGGAAATTGTGTAACTAGAGTAATCCGTTTAGAAGTTATAAGGAATTTTCGATAATGAAAATTGACAAACGTAAAATTTTGTATGTTTCTGCTCTGTAAACTTTTTGTATTGTAATACCTAGTAGGTAGGTTTATTGTTTTGTTTTGTAGGATAAGTTTTTTGCTATTACGGGCTATAGGTAGGTACTGCGGGTTTGGATTAGCCCCTCCAGTCACCCCCTACACTTTAATATTAATTCGTCTGGTCGGTTATTTTTGAAGTTACCTACGGTATTTTTAGGGTTTCGTACCCAAAGGGTTAAAACTGGACCCTATTGCTAAGACTCCGCTGTCCGTCTGTCCGTCTGTCTGTCACAAAGCATCTCACAACAATAAATCAAACGACTAGATACCTACGAGTGCTACTACCGCGATAGTTTTTTGTGCATAAGCCATAGTTGACAACCCTAGAGCAACCTCCGAGCGTAGGTATGAAAAGTGAAGTACATACATGAGATTTACTTCTGTACTTATCTGTTCTGTGCCCGTCCCTTGGAGCAGCGTGCCCTCAATCTTAACGAATGCCATTGTTTTTGCACGAACCAATTATTATAGCTACTTGAAATCTTAATTATTGTTGAAACGATTTCAAAATACTTACCTCGTAACTATCAATCAAATAATGAATGGAATTTTAAACTGGATTTTTTAGCTAATTAATTAAATCGTGTTATTAATATATCTTAAAATTATGGTACATGTATGTGTTTTCTTTTGTGCTATCTATGAAAACTAGCCCTGTTAATAAATATTATCATTATGATAAGACTATCAAATTAGCAGATTTCGCATATTACACACCTCAAATATCTATTTTTTTTAATATAAGATAAAAATCCTGGGGATAACATCAACCTCTACAATAAATATTACTAACTACGGTCGTATAAACAATTCTTTAGATATTTTTTGAGTACAAAAGGTGAACTAAATGCCTAAAGGCGTTCTCCGCCAGTTGACCTTTGGGCAAATCAGAAAATTGGAAATTTAAAATAGGACTCATTGTGAAACATGTCAACCTGTCAACAATTTTAATAAATAAATAATAAAACGATAAATACAACGTTTTCCGAATGCGTTTGTATCTGTTAGCCTAGACAATATGCATTCAGTGAACCTTATTACATACATACATACATAAACTCACGCCTTCATTCCCAGAGTGGGGTAGGCAGAGCTAAAGAATTACCAACGAGTTTTAAAACTTCTTGATAATTCTGTAACCACATTTTGCACAAGTAGGCTAAGAACCTTATTGTTATCGAAAATTTATGTAAATTCCATATTATATTCTAACAGTTTTCGAAAATGGTTTATGTTAGCGTGTTAGCAAAGTCTAGAGCCCAGATTCAGATATTCCATTGGCTTATACCGTGTCTACACCATGACACTCAAATATAATTGACCCCATCATCACATCGTACGACAAGATGCCGACACGATTTCCAGCCAGGTGTAAAACCGCAAAGGAATCCAATTAGGATTATGCGTAATTGTTTATTCCGCAGGCCCCTAGGGCGCCCTGGCACAGACCCTGGCCCTAGCATTTTATTATCAACTCTGCTCACTCGTTTTCCCTGGGCTTTACTTATTCATAACTTGGAGTTTACTTAACACGATTAGCATTGAAATGTATTGGTTATCTCAACTGACATAACATACGTGACCTTTGTGAGAAGAAAATGTATTTAGAACTGTTCCGCTGTAACGAGGTTGTTACAACCTCTTTTGTTTGAGTTCCTGGCCACTATTACATTTCGATCTAAATCTTCCGAATTCAAATTTATTAGATTCTATTCCGATATCGATCCTTGGATCATTCTCCATATATTTTCTAAAAGAACAAGACACGAGTACGCGTGTCTTGTTCTTGTTGGGGTAATAGTGGCCAGGAACTCAAACAAAAGAGGTTGTAAGAACCTCGTTACACCGCAACTAGATATAAAAGATCAATGTTTTTTTTTCTATAAGATACGAGGCATTACTTTTAGGGTTCCGTACCCAACGGGAGCCCATCGGGACCCAGTCCGTCCGTCTATCCGTCCAACCTAATGTTAAAGAGCTGATATTTTTGAACTAACTGGTTTGTTTTTCTATATATGTTAACACGATGAATTTATTATATTTTATTGATGAAAGTGAAATAATAATGGTGGTCCTCCAAGAAACGTCTTCAACGTTTTTTTTTGTTGTACTTATCGTAAAAATACAAGCGTCTAATTTAGTATGACTATCGTACAAACCCTGAAGAGACACAACCAATACTATAAATGGTTAAGTGTGAGTTCGTCGGTGAAACTGCAAAACCGCGTAAGTAATATTTTTAATAAGGAGCAAAATGCACCTTTTTAATATGTCTGTAAGGTTTATTTTGCTCTATCATAAATTTGTTAGATAAGCGTTTTGCAGTATCACCGACGAGTTGGTCTCGCGCTGATTTGATTCTAATAATAATAATTAAAAAAAAACATTCAATAAGTAAACCGGTTTGTAAACAGTTTGTAAAAGGTAAAAAACAGAGAAAAAAAAAGTTTAAATATTTTTTTTGATTTTTAAGTGAGTCCAAGAAAACATCGATAATTTTACGATTTTTTGTATGTTTTTTATACTGTCCCTAACTAGGTTGATGTGGTGTTTCAAATGACATGAACATTATATTGTGCGCGAGTGTGTGGTGTGCGAGTCAAACTGTCTGAATGTAAGTCTTAGTGTATTTACGTGTGCGTTGCGCCTACGCGTGACCTATAATCGGGCTTCATAGATCCAAGCCTCACTTCTATAAGGCTGTATTTGACTCAAGATGGTCAATACAGATTTAATCTTACACTGTAAAATATAAAGATGATTTTAAATAAAATGCTTAACACACGTACACACTTAAAGTTGGTATTTGTTGCCACGAACCAAAAGAACACAAATAAACTTAACTTTAGATTTTATTCCCAAGTGTCAAAATATAAATTTAAATGGAATTCGGTTTTGTTAATGCATTAGTCGTGTATAGGTGTTATATCTCGCTCTCGCTAGCGTGACGTGAGAGAGATGGTGGGGATGGATAACATGCATAAGTTAGGATTCATTCCAATCTAATGAACGCTAATGCAGCAGCATGTGGTGTCATTCGTAAAGTTATTTTGTTTATTTGGTTAATTGATACTAGGTACACTTAGCAGAGGAGCTTTTTTGTTCTTGGTAAAATAATACTGCTTTTGACATACATGTAATCGTATTGTCTACGTTTTAACTCTAATTTTACTTACGGCGGCCGAGGTAACATACGATAAAATATCAAAAGCAATATTGTTTTACCGAGTAGTATAGACCTCCAGCACAGCTGTAGTACATACAGTCAATAAAAATGATAAATACCTACAAAAAACCAAGTATGGGAAAAGTGCAAAGAACACATCTCTAATTTATTTGAAGATTGAAAAGGGCATGCTAATATGCTGGTAAACATCTAAGCCTATTTGTGCATATTGTGGTTACTGAATTATCAACCACTTTTTAAAGTTGTAATTCTGTAGCTCTGCCTGGCCCACTTTGGGATTACAGGCGTGAACGTATGTATGTATGTATGAAAAGGGCATGTTTCGATGGTTCGATGGAAAATTACGGGGAATCGAACCCAGACCACCTTCGTACCCAGTCACCTACTGCGTCGTCACCGTACACGTCACGCAGAGCTGCTTGGGAGCAGCTGGCTTATGGTAATGCTGTCCATTGACGCGCGCGTGGGCCGCTTTGTCTGCGCCGGAGTGGGCGTGCGTGCTAATTTTGATTAGATGTTGTAACGCGGCTAGAACTATTAAATACTTTACATTTGTCCTCGTGAGACCTGGTGTGCTATAGGCACATAATCAAGGCAATTTAGTTCTCTATTTTAGTGGATATAAAGTTAATTTTTATTTGATTAAATGAAAATGGCATTTAAGAGCAAAGGTAATTGAACTTTATACCGTTGAGGTTAGATTCAAATTCCCTTAAATCTCTCTGTAGTACGGTGGGGCGTTACGAGGATATAACGTAATAGGTAGTACTGTAGGTAGTTAATAAAATAGTCGGTTGTAATGTTATGGTAGATTTTACTCACGGCTGTATCCGAGTGTCGTTATTTCCTCAGGTTTTTTTATAACAGAGAAGGCAAACAAACCATCACCACGTGATGCTAAGTGGGATCTGTGACCCATAGACATCTGCATTCTCAAGACTGCAATCTTTAGACTGCGATCCTAAGACCGCAAGGCGTTGCCAACCGTGAGAATCGTTTATTTCGCCAGTTGTCCTAACCCTACAATGGAACACAACAATGCAAACACAACTGCTTGGCGGTACGTTTAAGGATAAATTTAATCAATTATTAATGGTGCGTTCCTATATTCAAAACCGTTGGTAGAGTTGTGACGTCTCGTTAAAATTTGACACATTTTGTACGCAGCAAATGTCATAATGCTACTACCCATAAGGAAAACGATTCGTTTCTTGAATATAGGAACCGGGCATAACTCAGACGGGCTTGCAAGGTTCAAGCTTGCATCTTTAGAAAATATCTCACCAAGTAACTATAAAATCAAAGTAAACAGATTTTATGAGATTTTTCAAAGGTTAATACAAGCATGCCTGTAGCCTGCAGATTGTGTAGTGAGAGCAAATTGCCTGCGAAGATTTACAGCACAAAGTTAACTGAAGGACGCAATAAATAAGAGGAAAAATGGTCCTTTTGCTTACAAAATGAGCTAAAAGTTTCTGCCATGGAAAATCAGTATCGGGTAACGCGTTGCAGGTTCCAGAGTTCATTTTAATCATTTCCTTCCTAATATTAGTTACTAGTGTGATTTTTATTTGTATCCTCGTTTTATCTTTGTTGATGTGAAAGATATATAGATATTTTTTAAGCACGGGTATGGAATGGAAAAATTAGGTCGGTCGGTTTGTCATAAACGACTTTAACGATACTAGGTATAATTTTAAGTAAATCATTTTTTATATTTTGTGGAAAGAACAATATCTCGTAAATAATGATTGTTAAAAAAAAGTTTTAATTACATAATTTTTTGTGCTGTTTTCCCGATTGTTCCTCTACTTTTAAAGACAATGGACCCGATTCTACGTGCACATCGCTTAAATAGCCTAAAACTAAATTATCTAATTTTTAGACATAGTTTAGACGGCAGATTTAACCAGTGCTATTCCAGAATTTCAAGCTGACAATGTATAGACCGCTTAAAACAAGAAACGTCAGATTCAAATTAGCGCTGTCATCAGATTATGACGGCTGCTCATAGAATAGCGAAGTGTTTTAGCGACATCGGAATAAAATTAGGAAGTTTAAGAGGCCGCTGTAGAATCGGGTCCACTGTCGTGTAAATAGTTTAATTTAAATGTAGATTCCTACGTTCTGGGTCTTTACTAATTGTTTTTAGTTTTTGTGTTTTAGTGGGAAAGTAAGCCGGTGAAATTACTAGCATGGGGATATTCCATCGTAGTCCTCTCTCAGGGTGGGTAAAGGTGGGTTTAGACCAGAGGTTCGCAATCTTTTTTTTCTCGAAGACTACTGTGCTTAGCTAATATTTACGTTGTTACTTAAAAGCTAAGCAAGAAATCTTTGGGACTTCTGCACGGATAATGTTATAATTCTAGTCGGTTAAACATTGACATAAAAAACACAAGATAGATACACATTAGATTGATACTTGTATAAGAAAGTATTACGTAAGTAAGTAGGTGATTAAAGAGAAGCCAAAATTAAAGTCACGACCTGTTTAAACGGGATCCCATTTTCCTATCATGGTCCCCCATTAATTTTTTCCGCTCTCATGGACCCCTTGCAGGTCGTCGTCAACCCCTGGGGGTCGATATATGTAGACCAAACGAGCAAATGCTCTAGAACATGTCTTTATTTTTACAAAGAAAACGTAAGAGATAATGCATTTAATTCTAGTTCGTCCGCTTGGTCTAAATCGGACCTAACGCATTCGCAATCTTGCATATTCGGAGCCCACTGAGCCCACCTACCATGAGCGCCCCTATTTTACTAACATTACAATGACAGGTGACAGGTGAAATTTTAGTATACACGGTATATATTTTACATTAATCCCAGTGATGTAACTTAACTTTGCAGCGTATTCCGAGCTGTCAACTGTCACCTGTCGTCAGGACAGTGACGTTGGAGGCTGGTGGTCTGCGAAATCCGATCGTATTCCTTCTCGAACTAAAACTAATCAGCCCCAATACTTACTAACTAATATCTAATACACACGCTAATGAAGTCTACAAATCAGAACGCACTACACCTATAATCCGAGAGGACCGCGAATTGTCCTAGTTTACCTGGAAATGGAATTGTTTAATTTGGGTCCGAGCTGTCAACTGTCACCTGTCGTCAGGACAGTGACGTTGGAGGCTGGTGGTCTGCGAAATCCGATCGTATTCCTTCTCGAACTAAAACTAATCAGCCCCAATACTTACTAACTAATATCTAATACACACGCTAATGAAGTCTACAAATCAGAACGCACTACACCTATAATCCGAGAGGACCGCGAATTGTCCTAGTTTACCTGGAAATGGAATTGTTTAATTTGGGTCATACGCTACGGCCATTTTGCGGGGTACCTAAAGAATGGCAGTGGTTTTACTCTAAAATAGCTAAATCACTACATATTACCAAAGTCCCCCGCCACGTCTGTCTGTATGTTCGCGATAATCTCAAAAACTGAACCGATTTCGATGCGGGCTTCACCATCAGTTAGATAATTTTCCTCGGGAGGTTTTTATTTATTTACGCGTCGTCGTCCCCGGCTAGGGTAGCTAATGGGGGGAGGGGGGAGGGGGGTATGACGGACTCTCGACCACCTAAGGTGTAAGCATACATACATACATACATACATACATACCATCACGCCTTCATCCCAGAGTGGGGTAGGCAGAGCTACATTACTAATTCTCGTATGTGTACGGTTGTGACAGAAAAATCACATAAACGGAAGCGAAGCGAGGGCGGGTCACTATTAAGTAGATAAATAAATAAATCCGGAGATCCTAGAGCTGGTGCTTACCTCTCCCAAAGGATTGGGCTAGCTATCCAGAGAGGTAATGCAGCCAGTGTCATAGGGACCATGCCGCGAGCGGACCTGCTAGAGGGGGTGTTCTTTTTATAGTGGTGATTATTATTTACATCTTTAATATTTGAGAAGCTTAGTTTTATTTTAATTTGAATAAGTTTCGTTTCACTTTTAATTGTTAACAGTAAATAATTGTGTGCCGGACCGTCTCGTTTATCTATCTCGTATATGCTATATCTAAATGTTTCATTTATTTAGTTTAGATTAAGAATTATCTTAGCTGTAGGTATATGTATTTGGATAAGCTGCGTACATATTAGCAAGGTGAAACGTGTGTATAAATTATTATTTCCTTATAAACAATAGGAATATTTGTATACTTCTTTTTTATCTAAGAAACTTTATAGTTCCTTATCTTGCCAATTGGCGATAACCAAATAAAAACGCAAAAAGGTGTCAACTAAGACTGTTTAAAGAATCCAGATATGTATCTCTAAAAGATATGGCAATAAAAAACTTTATGGGCCACAGATGCGATCAAAATATAACAAAGGAAAAAAAACCGGTCCCGTCAATAAAATTTATGCAAAACATTCGAGAATATAACGCATATGGCTCGGAAATACATTCGATGGCTCGCTGTTTATGTATTATTATTATTTTAGTTATTTATTGTGTCCTGTTATTATAATAGTGGTTATAATGGTGTTTTAGGCCATTTATCATAGGAAATTTAAATAAACGTTTAAAAAAGACGTTACGAATTGTAATTAAGACAGGTAGCTAAGATCAATAGAAAATGGCCTCCAATCAACACGTTAAAAACCATATCGTTTTTGACCTTTTACCGTTTGTCAACGTTTTGATAGCTCTTATTTACTTGACAGTATTGGCAGAATACGTACTATAATTTTACCGCCTAGAATAGAGGCGCCGTTGTTTTGGCGAGCGAGGGGGAATCGAGGGGTTAAAACAATTGTAAGATTCTGTTGTACACAAAATCTATTAGCTAGAATCGTACAAGATTAGTACCGATCGATATCTCATTTTTTCCCGTTTTGTAGAGTATTTCCAGCTTCTTAATAGCCCGAAGAATAGCTAAACTGAAGTGGCAGTGGGCGGGGCACATCGCTCGCAGGACTGATGGCCGATGGGGCCAGAAGGTTCTTGAGTGGGGTCCGCGGACCTCAAGGTAGGCCTCCAACAAGATGGAGTGACGACCTTGTAAGGATCGCGGGAACGCGGTGGATGCGAAAAGCACAAGACCGGTCTGAGTGGAGAGCCTTGGGGGAGGCCTATGTCCAGCAGTGGACGTCTTTCGGCTGACATGATGATGATGATGAATAGCTTTCGGCTGGCAATCACTACCTCGCGTCATATTTGTAACTCGTGTGTCATAGAAAAACGAAAATTGCATAGCTAATGAGAAAATGGTAGCACTGTACACCACCTATACGAGTAGGTACACTTTGATTGTCATTGGCATTGCCACGCTTGTCATCTGATGTTCGGTTTGAAGTTTATTGTGACAGAGCTCTAAAGAGCTCGTCATTTTCGCTGGATTACAGAATCGTAAAAATCGAATGTTTTACCTTAGTATCTGAAAAAGTATGTACATACAGTGTAAGAGCGAGCGAGCAAGCTCCAGTGCATAGAGCGAGTGAGAGCCCTCCTTAAATATTTATTTTATTTTGTTCTCAGTATTTATTGTTATAGCGGCAACAGAAATACATCATCTTGAAAATTTCAACTGTCTAGCTATCACGGTTCGTGAGATACAGCCTAGTGGCAGGCAGACGGACAGACGGACAGACGCACAGCGGATTCTTAGTGAAAGGGTCCCGTTTTTACCCTTTGGGTACGGAACCCTACAAATACTATATTTGTTTCTGATGATTTGTTATAGTGCACTAACCTCAACTTCAAACGAATTTCACACCGTATTTAGTATATACAAACAAATAAAACCTCTATTAGTTATTATGAATTCGCACTGCTAGATTAAGACAGTATCAACTCAAAATCATTGTTAGTTTTGTTTCAAGCTTTATAGATGTTGTATTAAAGTTTATTTTAAAATACAGTTGTGTTTTGAGTTACTACACTTTTGATCTGGCACTTTGCCCAAACCTTTATCGAGTTAACACTCATCGCAAACATTACTGCTAATTAAACGATATGGTTTCCCAACTGGAATCTTTTTGAACGATAATCTCGCACCGTGTCAGTTTACTGAAGGTAATTGACACAGATTACCATCGGCAAAAAGCAAAGGACAGAAATGGCATGTATTGTTTCTGCGTGCTTTAAGAGCTGTATGTCACGTATGGTTCGGCTTCCAGAATATAATGAGGACAAGCATCAACAGGTTCTCTTTACGTTTCTAATATTTCAAACAAATGAAGAATATGAATATTTGATCATTAGAGCTCCTCCACCACTTGGGATAGACCAAAAAAAATAACTCACGGATTTTACTTTCTAATTCCAAACAATGGGTAATTTTAAGAGACAAATTTCATTATTTTTTTATTTGACCCAATAGTTTTTTTTATATCTTTATTTATTTAGCAGACATTTTATGGGTGCCATGTTTTTTTTTAATTTGGGTTGGCATTTTCTAATAAATTACAACAATTAAATGATATCTAATGATAAATAGTGATTGTAATAGTGTATTAAAATACACTATTTCAAGCGGTTTTCGCCTAACCCGTAAGATACACCTAAGAGGGCTTCAAGCCAAAAACGAAAGTCAAACAAAGGTTAAATATACTTTTGTCGAAATATCCGAAATAGATAAAAGTTTCAAAAACTTAATAATGCAGAACGGCTTTAAAACCCTATTCATCGAAATGGTTTTCGAATAAGAGTAATTGTAAAAATATGTTCATATCCCAATTTGATTAACTTAAACATAAGAAACGTAACATAACATTAACTTTGGTGGTGTTGCACCCTGACGCCAATAGGGGTCCACTCAGCATGTGTTGCGTCACTTTGCGGCACAGGTGCTGATTTTCAGTGGATCCCGTTTTGCGTGCGACGGTAAACAACATCTTAAGAAAAAGTTATGACTTGCTTGAGTGTGCTCGCATTGTCTTAAAGTCACGAATCCGACGTCTGAAGGTGCGGATCTGGTGAATCCAATCCGTTTGTTTTTTGGTGTTTTATATAGTTAAAAAAAAGATATAAAGACATGAAAACTTTAAGAAAAGTTTTTAAATAGACTCATTACTTTTGTATTTTTTTTAATAGGGCATGCTTTGATGGTTTGGTCATGAAAAGTATAGATGAAAGAACTGACGAAAGAGATATACAGACCGAAAGCGAGTGGAAGGGTCGGAAGGGGTAGCCCTAGGCGTACTTTTTCGAATCAAATCGGAGAAATACTGGAAAAGGGCCTAAGCTTAAGTACCCGAAACCAACGGACGTGCGTGCATGACTTTATGTATCTATCTATGAATAAAATAAATAAATATCAGGGGACAATCTCACACAAATTGACCTAGCCCAAAACTGAGCTCTTAGCTATGGGTACTAGGCAACGATAAACTTACGTACATAGATAAATACATAGAAAACACCCAAGACTCTGGAACAAATACTCGCGCTCATCACACAAATATTTGTCCATACCGGGGATCGAAGCCGGGACCGCTAGCTTCGTAGGCAGGGTCACCACCGACTAGACTACCGCGTCGTCTAAATGTGGGAGTAGCGAAAGAGATTTGTCATGATAAGTAGTAGCAGATGAAAACATGTTGTCTCTGCCTTCCCCTCTGGGAAACAGGCGTGATTTAATTTGACAATAATGAAAATTGCCAACCGCTATGAAGAAACTGGTATTAGGTACTTCGTCGGCGTTAAAGCGACAAGGTACTATAGTGTATAGCTATTTTATGATGCTAACTATGCTTTGAAATTATAAAATGTACCTAACTAAACCTTTAGATACAGATTTTTTTAATCATGTTGATTCGCTGACCAATTCTTCAAGACTCACTCGATAACACGTTTACCCACAAACGCATGAATGTACAATAAACCTATTATATCTAGTTAATGTATTCATTGTCCCTTTCCGTCCGATTCAAATGTCACAGTGACAGATAAGGTCAGAGCATATTTCAAGCATAGCTACTGCGCGTTTATGAATAAGAGGATTAGTCTTTTGGATCCATAATAGTCTATACATAATAGAATTTAATTAAAAACACTCGAAGACAAAACAAAATAAAATCAAAAGACAGTAGCCTAACTTCTCGTATCTAATTTCTATTCAGATGTTTGTGCCCACACACGCGTGGGCGCTTGTTCCACGCTTTCCAATTCAACTCACACATCCACGTATTCGCCTAATGTATGGGAAGTTCATTCAAATGAATGGGAAGACGGCACGCTGCGTGCGCGCTTCTATAATAATATTAAACTATCGTGGTTTCAACACGTTAAGAGCCAAACTCACACATTTCCATACAAAGTGGATTGAATTTAGTTACTCTTCGTATTGAATACGTTGTAGAAAATATCGACGAATCTGTCGATATTGGTTTAACTATTCAACTTTTGGTATTTTATGGAGATCGTTTTTCATTGGTGTGTAACAAAACGCCAATTTATTTTATTTGTGTTACGAAAAACTTAAATTTATGCATCGATTAGTTAACACTGACGGTGAACGTTAGAGAATAAAATAAAATAAATAACGTACGAGGGCGTAAACTGTATTTTTTTATTGTTGCATTGGAATTTCCGAAATACTCTAAATAAGAATTATCAAACTTTCTGAAAGAACCGTTATGCTCAATGTACAGTCGACTACAAAATCATGTCTCCACCATCATCATCATGTCAGCCGAAAGACGTCCACTGCTGGACATAGGCCTCCCCCAAGGCTCTCCACTCAGACCGGTCTTGTGCTTTTCGCATCCACCGCGTTCCCGCGATCCTTACAAGGTCGTCACTCCATCTTGTTGGAGGCCTACCCACAGCTCGTGTCCAGGTCCGCGGACGCCACTCAAGAACCTTCTGACCCCATCGGCCATCAGTCCTGCGTGCGATGTGCCCCGCCCACTGCCACTTCAGTTTAGCTATTCTTCGGGCTATGTCGGTAACCTTAGTTCTCCTGCGGATATCATCATTTCTGATTCTATCACGAAGAGAAACCCCGAGCATAGCCCTCTGAGTGACCTTGAGCTTTCTTATGAGGCCCATCGTTAGCGCCCACGTCTCGGATCCGTAAGTCATCACTGGCAACACACACTGGTCAAAGACTTTTGACTTTAAACACTGCGGTAATTTGGACGACAAGGTGCTGCGAAGCTTCCCGAACGCTGGCGCTGCCCAGCCGAGTCGGATTCGACGAGTGACCTCTTTCTCAAAGTCATGTCTTGTCATGTCTCCACACTTTCATCTAACTGCATTACAATAAGGGCCAACAGTAGATACATCTCTTTGTGGTTGGCTGTACCGTCGGCCAAAGCGCCGGTATAAAGTCGGTACTTCAAAGCACTTGAACTGTCAGACGCATCTTATCGACTTTATTGATTTCTGACGCGCAAACGGAATTCTACCTTAGACCTACAGCTTAGGCCACATATTATTTGAACAACTATAAATACATACTTAGGTACATATTATAGTCAACAAATTGGTGAGTTTACCACTGAAGGACCGTGTCGCAATTACTTTTTCAAATGTTCAAGAAAATGAACGAGTATTGGAACAAATTTACTTGATTAAGTATGTTATCTCCCTAGAGACTAAAATGTCCACCGATCAATTTCACAATACGTCCATATAAATAGTGTTTATAAACTCATTAATTCAAACTGTTTCCAAACAGGTTTGTGGAGAATTCCGATCAGTTGTCATTGTCAGACAACGTTTGTGTAACGCCTACCTAAATAGCTGAGTATGTGTACAGTCAACACCAATTATATCCATCCAACAATTCCAACACAAAAATACCAACACGCTTATTTTAGAGGATGAGAAATAAAAGTCAGTCAGATATTTTTGACCGCAATGATGAATATAATTAAACAAATATTTTACAATCGCCTACAAATTGACCTAGACCCAATCTAAGACTAAGACACACATACATATCGTCACGCCTGTAATCCCAGAGTGGGGTAGGCAGAGCTACAGAATTCCATACAACTTTAAAAAGATGTTGATAAATCAGTAACCACTTTTTGCAAAATTAGGATAAGATGTTTACCAGCGTATTAGTGACAGGTTGCAAGCCCATCGCCTAACAGTACTGCAAGCCTATATTCCCTTAGTCGCCTCTTACGACATCCACGGGAAGAAATGGAGTGGCACTATTCTAACCCGGTAACCACACGTTACGTTACGTAAGACTAGATTTGGACTAAGAATAACGATAAACAGACAAACATAAAGAAATGTACGTACATACATACCGGGAACCGAACCCGGAACCGTTAGCTACCAACGAGGCTAACTGCTTAGTCAATTATGTCGGTGACTGTACCTATACTATGAGAGAGTAAACTACATACCTGTTCGTTCGCTCGGTAGAATAACTTAATAACACTCGGCGATGTTTAAGTTTGTTGGGAGGCAGATGGTTGGAACAATTGACAGTGTAGCGTCGACGACACGTTTGCGTCGACGACACGTTAGTAAATAGTAGTTGGTCCCTGCCTACGAAGTCCTGGGTTCGATTTCCGATACCGTCGAAAATGTATATGAAGAGCACAATCTTTATGTTCCTAATTAAGGGTGCACTTCAATCAGTATAAAAACATTTTGTATAATTTCCTTTAACTAATCACGAAAAGCATAATGAACGTTTAGAATAAAAAACTGTTGTATAATTTTATCTGGCATACGATCGAATAACATAACACTCATTTAGTATAACTATAATTTTCTGGTTGTTATGCATTTTAAAGTCAATTTCTTCTAACTAGGTTAGGTTTGGTTAGAACTATGACCACATTAATAGTAATTTAATTTATAAATATTGTAGTTTTTGAAATTATGCGTTTCGTTTTATACATCATGTCATGACTATTATATCGATGGTTTATTATACAGATCGAAATTATGCAATTCGTGTTATGTAAGATGATCATTAGAACATTTGTTTTTATGCTAAACATCACACACCCTGTTCCTAAGTCTATATATACTACTCAAAACAAAATAGGGGCCACGGTATATTCTGCATACAAAAGAACTGTTTTCGGAGAAGGATTATTATAACAAATTTTAACCTGTAAGTTTTGAATTTAGTATCATTTGAAAGCTGCAATGTTCAACTTACAAGTTGTGTTTTTAATTTTTTTGACAATTGTTTTGTTTTTACCATGCGTGTGGATTTTTAAATCAATGTTCAAATTTCATACAAAAAGAACAAAAAAAAATCAACTTTTTTAAAAACCACACGCACGGTAAAAACAAAACAATTCACAAAAAAATTAAAAATCTATAGCTTGTAAGTTGAACATTGCAGTTTTCGAATGATACTAAATTCAAAAATTACAGGTTAAAATTTGTTTTAATAATCCTTCACCGAAAACAGTTCGTTTGTATGCAGAATATACCGTGGCCCCTATTTTGTTTTGAGTAGTATACAGGGTGTCTGGAAAACCTTTGGAGAAATTGGGGGGGGTAATAGTTCGCATGATTCTGATCACGGGGGTATGGTTCATTTTTGTTTCTGTTAGTGTAAAAAAAAAAGAAGGATTAATTATATTCATTTTGTTACTTGATGTATCGCAGCCGATATCTTGACCTTGACATTTTGACGTTGATAGTATACTACTCCAACAGTTCGTAGTATCTAACGTCAAAATTCAATGTCCGAGGTCAATGACCTGAGACCATACGTTGTCACATGGTATGTAAACAAACAGTACGCTCCATGTAAACAAAAATCAAGGTAGCATTATAATAAAAATAAATGAGTAATTTTAGTGCATCTTACTGTATTTTCGTTTTTGCAATTTGAAATGTGAAATCACTAGGTCTCTTGTTCATGTTTTGCCGAGACTGATCATATCGTCCGTCTTTTACTGTCGAGATCTAACCATTTACCATTGTTTTCGGCTCTAAAGTAGCCCATATAACTGATTTACAGCAAAAATATTGAAGACGTGAATATTTGAAAATAACATAATTTAACACTGACATCTAATGACAACCATAAATTCATAGACTTCTCAAAGTTCAAATAGACATGGTTTGAACGATCCGATTATTGCTCTCCGTATTGAAGAAAAAGAAGGAGAAGAAGAAAATCGTTTATCTGGTGCAAACCAACGAAAAATAATAATCAAATTAAATACAGTGAGAAAATAATTTAGAACAAAACCTTAAAACTATTTTATAAATAATAATGCACCAAATTGGGTGCTACTCAGCATCATAGTGTCAGACATGCCGTGACGCTGCACGCGCTGATTTTCAGGGCAACCAGACGGGGAGAAAGCGCTGCTGGCTGCTGGTTCTTTTCTTTTGATCCGCATGGTATTTGTGGCAGTAGCCAAAAGTCCAAGTGCAAAACATTTTGTCGATGGATATAAAGGTCGTCGCATAATTGATTATAATTTATGATGATTCACACTTACCATAGAGAAAAAAAAACCAACCTTCCCAGAGCATGGAATCGATTAACTTACGTACTTTAGTACAGCGCGGTAGCTCTTATGTGCTTCGGGTTTGTACTTTTCTCACTCGCTCTTAACAAGACCGTATGGGAGTGAGTGAGAGCCAAGTTCAAACCAAACTTGTGACACCTTATTGAATACCGAAAATAGAATTGGTCATGCTTCATATTTTTGATAAATATTTATTTGAGAAGATCGTAGCAAGTGGAAAGAAGTGGTATCTGCCTACCTCTCTGGGAAACAGGCGTGATTTAATGTATGTATGTACCTATGATAAATATAGACTATTTTATTAAACTAATATCGTCTTTTTTTATTTTAATGAATCCTATCTACATTAAAATAGTACATTGTGTATTAAGGTCGTTAAGTAAGGAATTACGATCGAGGCTCTAGTAAAAGCCCGAAGTCGAAGACTGAGGGCTTTCTGAGTCGAGGTTCGTAATTCCTGTACCGCCCGTGATACATACAATGTTTTTCATCACATTTGCGAGTAAATAAATACACAAGTCAGCACAACTATTATTACGAATAACTTGAACTTTTTTTAAGCGGATAGCGGGCGGACTCCACAGATTATACAAATGTTTCGTTCAGAAACCTTAAGGGCAAATACTTACGTAGGTATACATACAGCCCTGAAGGAGTGTAAAAAAAACGACGTTTTGATACAGAAAACTATTAAAATCGATTATTAAGAACATTTATTGAGTATTTAAGTAACATGTAGCGAGATTGCAATGAAATTCCTGTTTAAATAACATTTTAAGACGATTTTTCAATTGCGTGTAAACTCTTTACTTGAACTTGCATGACTTGTGTGCTGTGGTATAAATAAATAAAAAATTACTTACCGACCTTGGGTTTCATGGTAAAAGGAAAGGTCGAGGGTTTTATATGGGGCATTGCGGCCAAGTTAACCTGTATGTTTAGATACTGTTTACGTGCAAGTGTGATGAAAAATAATTAAAAATATATTTGTATAAGTTCCCTTAATATGTGTAATGAACAGGTCATATTAACATCCTTATTATCCGTGGGCTTTTTCTTTTAAGTGTTTTAACCAGGATCTGGCATTGTTCTTTGGTAACATTTTCCAATTTTTACCCAAAACCTTCTGATTAATAAACTATTACTCCCAACTAAATAACCACCATTAAATGATGATTGCTACTTAAGAATACTGTAGTATCACCACAGAGTTTCACCACGTCGACCTCTTCTTACAAAGCGATCCTATGTTTCTCTTTCTTCTAGGATACGAATATCTGGCAACAACATGTATGATGCCAGCTTTAAATGTAATTTTGATAAAACGTAACGTGTAGGTAGGATTTTTTGATTACAAATGAAACCTAAAACTCTTTTCATAAAGAGTTTTAATGGTCCAAGATTTAAAAAGATAATATGTCAAATTGTCAAAAAACAATCACAATTTAATGATTCGTTTTAATTATTGTGTTTTTTATTCGTCGGAAGCCCTGATATTGGTACAAATCAATGAAATACTGCCATTATTCATGATCTCGTAAAAGAAGTAATGTGCCTACGAGTACAAGTGCTATTTTAGCCGTGTGAGTGTGAGAAAAGTGTGATTAAAAATCATAATCGTAAGTTTCAGTTTTAGATTATTTCACATAATAGCCCTTATCAGACACCGCCTTTTCATTCACATTACAGGATAATGTGTCAGTTTTCTAAACTCCATGGAGCTTTTGACCATGATTGGAAACATTGTTCATAAGGAACAACTTGTGTTGACGATACGCGCTAACAGTTGACTAACCCCGATAGCTCAGAGTTCCAAAAACACTAAACAAAACGCGACTATTAGGAGAGGAAATAAAATGAAACTAGATAAAAACGTTAAATGAATTTAAATTATTAAAACAGACAAACACTTTGATATTACATTTACTTAAACACTATAGACTTTAAACAATATAAACAAAAACGATTTTACTTTAGGGCAGAGAGACTAACAAACACGCATGCACCGTATACGACGAGTGCAGTACGAAACACTACGAATACTAAGAGCTTGTAACGAGTACTAAACGAAACTAAACGAGTATTCACTGCGAAACCGAGTACAAACAATTAAAATATTGGCTCCGTATTTATAGTATTTCATACAGGTTCAAATAGTGCCTTCACGTCCGAGGAGTCCCAAGCCTCTGCACAAATCAAAAGCCTTAGCTCAATAAACTTAATCGGGACGACCAATCAGAGCGCCTGCATTTCCGGGCGCTTTCCACTCGACCTTCGGGTGGAAACACCCGAGGTTCTTCCCCGTCGCCGCCCGTAAATACCGCCTGCGTCTGATTGGCCGCACGCTTTATCAAATTATCTCAAGTTTGGTTCAATATTTCCTTATAAACTAACACATAATCAATCATACCTCCTATCTCGCTGCTCGGATCTGATTCGTTTCTTCCTGGCTTAGGTCCGGCTCAGGATCTCTGACCCGATAACCTTTTCCCTTCTAATATCGGAACTAGGTTACCGGGTCAGGAGGACAATAGCCGCGTTCGGCGGTCTATTTTTCACAAATTTTTCGTAGTTATTCTAATGGGATTTAGCTGAGGGAGCAAGGATCGGTTCGGGGTTCAGTCCAGCTTGTAGTTCGGGCTGGACTTTACCTAATTCACACATAAAAAACTTAAATCTATACATCGTTCATCCACAGCTCGTAATATTAGGTGGCTCCCTAAGCTAAATCCCCATTCTAAACCTAAAACTAACTAAAAAATCTTTATTAAATACCTAAAATCTACCTAATACTATATAAAACACTTATATACTAACTTAACTATTTACAGTATCCTTATATACTAGGGTCACGTCTAAGTACGTCGCTGTCGGCTAGAGTTCGGCGGTGGCTGTCGTCAACACTATCCCCCCGTCAACATGCCATGTTGACCCGGGTGCAACGGTACGACAGCCAGCTTCGTCGTCGGTCTCCGGAACACACCGCCTCTCGTTCGGACGTCCGCGCTCCGCACGCCGCCATCTGGTCCAGGGTAGGTCGTCTCGACGACTCCTCGTGGCCACACGTTCCGTGGCAGGGTGGGGTCGACCACGATCACGTAGTCCCCAACCTGCAGTTGTCGCTCGCCCGCCGCGGATGAGCGTCGCGGGGCAAGCGTCGGCAGGTATTCCCGGACCCAGCGGGCCCAGAAATGGTCGGCGAGCGCCTGGCTGGCTCGCCAGGTTCGGCGATCGGCTTCCACACAAGGGCCAGTGAGAGGGACCCCCGTGGAGCCTCCCAGTAGAAAATGGTTCGGTGTTAAGGCTTCTTCGTCGGCTGCCTCAACCGATACGTGAGTGAGGGGCCGAGCATTCACAGTGTGCTCGGCCTCGGCGAGCAGCGTCCATAGCACCTCTTCCTTGGGCGCCCTGGACGTCAGTGTCGCCGTCAGCGCCGTCTTCACGGAACGCACCATGCGCTCCCAGGCGCCTCCCTGGTTCGGAGCTCCCGGCGGTATAAAGCGCCACTCCATCGCGTTCCGCTGCCCGTACTGCCGCATTGCTGGCAGCCACTCGAGGTAGGCGGCGCGCAGCTCCGCGTCCGCACCCCGGAAGTTGGTTCCGTTGTCACTGTAGATGACCCGCGGCCACCCCCGTCGCGCGGCCATGCGCCTTAGCGCCATGATGGCCGAGCCGGTGGACAGCGAGTGCGCCAGCTCCAAATGGACTGCGCGGGTTGTGAGGCACGTGAATAGCGCCACCCAGCGCTTTTCGTGCCGTCGCCCGACGGTCACCATCAGTGGTCCGAAGTAATCCACCGCCGCGTTTGTGAACGGTCGGTGGAATGGCTCGATCCGTGCCAGTGGCAGATCTCCCAGCGCGGGCACCTGAGGTCGCGCCCGGCGCAGGATGCACACCTGGCACGCGTTCGCTACCGCTCGTACTGTAGGTCTTAAGTGCAGTATCCAGAACTGCTGCCTTAGATCATTTACCAACCTTTCATTGTTGGCGTGTGCGGCTCGTTGATGTGCTCGCAGTATGAGCAACCTCACATATGGGTTGCGTCCATCCAACAAAACTGGGCGCTTATCATACGTACGCACTGGCGCGGCGTCGATCCGGCCGCGCATGCGCATTACCCCATCCTCGTCCAGTCTTGGGTCGAGCCCATACAGCCGGCTCTTCTTCGGGATAGGCTCCCCTTTCGATAGACTGCGCAGCTCTTCCGCAAAATCTCGCCGTTGCGCGTTCTGATACCAGAGGTGCTCCGCGCCTTTAATATGCCGGAGTTCCAACGGTATGCGGTTCTTATTCTTCATCATCTCGATGAACTGCAGCACTCGTGCCGTCGCGCCGATCAGCCGGTCATAGTTAGAGAAGCGCGCTATGTCTGGTAGCGGCGCGCTCTCCCGTCGGACTGTGTGGCACGAAGTCACCTCCTCTTCGTGGTCGTCTTTGTGGGTCGTCGAAACTTCCTGCGGCCACTCCGCCTCGGGCCGCCGCAGAAAAGGTGGGCCGGTGTACCACCGGTCGTTGACTCGCACCTGCCGCGCGCTGTCCGCGCGGGTCGCGTCGTCAGCCGGGTTGTCCCGGGTGGGCACCCAGCGCCACTGCTCCTCGTTCGTCAGCTCGGCGATCTCGCCCAGCCGATGTGATACGTACACGCTGTAGCGGCGCGCGTCGTCCCGCACCCACTGCAGTACTGTGCGGCTGTCTGACCACAGCACTACTCTGCTCACCTTTGTTCTGTGATGCGACGCTATAGCGCGGGCTAGCCGTGCCCCGATAAGCGCCGCCTGTAGCTCCAGTCGCGGGATGCTCAGCGCCTTTGTCGGCGCGACCTTCGCCTTCGCCGCGACGAGACTCACCTCGGCGTCGGTTCGCCAGTAGGCTACCGCAGCGTAAGCCTGGGCGCTCGCGTCTACAAAAATATGTAACTCACGCGGCGATCCCCCCGTGTCAAAATAACACCGCGGCACCCGCAGTGCAGCCACGCTGTCGAGCGCTCTCAGCCAGTGTTCGAATTCACGGCGTTCCTCCATTGGTGGCTCTTCGTCCCAGCCGAGTTTAATCTGCCATAATCTTTGCAGTTGTATCTTGGCCGTAATTACGTACTGTGACAGTAGACCTATCGGATCATAGACACTCATTACTGCACTTAATATTTCTCTTTTCGTCGGCCCTCTAGCGCACGTCCTCACCTCGGCTGGGACCCGCATCATCGTTGTATTGAATGCCAACTCGTCGGTCTCGGGGCACCAGATCATCCCAAGTATCTTCTGCGCCTTACCGCCGAACTGCGCGGGCGCCTCGGCTCGCAGCTCCGGTGGTATTCGTTGTCGCAACTTACTTGAGTTGGTGCTCCAATTTCTCAACTTAAAGCTTGCTTGCGCGTGTGAAGCAGCTACCTGTTCGGCTCGTTCTATAGCCTCGTTCTCGTTCCCGTAACTGGCGACGTAATCGTCCATGTAGTGGTTGTTCACTATGTCCTCAACCGCCAGAGGGTAACGTACCTCGTTTTCTTGCGCGTTTCTTATGCGCACGCTATGCGCTAAGAATGGAGAGCTGGCGGCGCCGAATATCATAGACGTCATCTTGTACCGTCTCGGCGGGCCCTCTCGATCGGTGCCCCTCCACAGAAACATCTGTGAGGGCTGATCCTCCTTACGTATCTTCACCTGTAGAAACATTTCCTGAATATCGGCAGTCAACGCATATCGGCCCTCGCGGAAACGGAACAGGATCCCTAGTAGAGACTGTAGCATGTCTGGTCCCTCCAATACGTAATTGTTCAGGCTGCGTCCTTGGACTGTTGACGCAGCATCAAATACCAACCTTAGTTTTCCTGGTTTATTGGGGTTAGTGACCCCAAAATGAGGTAAATACCACTCTATTTTCCCGTTCTGGGTGAGTTCGTGGTCTTCCACTAGTTCGGCGTAACCCTTGACCAGCAGGTTATCGACCTGTGCGGCATACTCCGTCGCAAAGGTCGGATCACGGTCCATCTTCCTTTCAATCCCCTGTAGCCGCCGAAACGCCATTGCATACGTCGGTGGCATTCGGGGTTCATCGTCCCGCCACAGTTGTCCTACCTCGTAGCGGGGTCCGTCTATTTTCGTCACGGTTTGTGCGAAAATCCTCTCAGCTCGTTCCTCGAGGGGGCGTTTCTTGTTGATCAACTTGATCCCCAACGAGTCTATATCAAAATACCTTTTCAGAGCTTCGTCCAGCTCTGGTTCACGCGCCGCTAAGTGTAGCGACGTCTCGGCATGTTCGGTTCGGATGAGCCGCGGTACCGTACCGTACACGACCCATCCTAGGTCGGTTCGTAGGGCTGCGGGCTCGTTCATGCGCCCTGTCCTCAGTTCGTGAGGGATCATTATGTGCCAGTGATCGGCACCGATAAGCACATACGGCACTCCTTCCTCAAATGCCGCTTCGTTCAGGCCGGCGAGGTGCTTGTACTTACCTAGTTCTGTTTTATTTAGGCACTGCGTTCGTAGGCCTAGGTTCGGTACGGTCCGCAGCGTCATTTCGTGTACAGGTCCATCTCGGATTCCTCGTACCTGCGTTGTCACCCTTCGGCTCCGTTGGCTCGAAGTCATGTTTCCCACACCTTGAATGTGTAACGGTGTCTCGGGTCCGGTTGCTCCGATCGCCTCCGCCAACCTTTCATCCACAAGGCTAACGGTGCTTCCCTCGTCGAGCAACGCGTGTGTCTTGACCTCGCATCGCGGTCCCGAAATAATTATAGGTACTACCTTTAACAACACTATGTTTGCGACCATGTGGGGGTTCGTGTAGGTCGCCGCGAAGCTCCGCTCTGGATCATAGAGCTCCGTCGGTTCGTTGTTCGTTGCGCACGCCGCGGCGCGCTGCGTCCTTTCTCGTGACGTCACAGCGCGTGCCGACGATGCGCGGGGCGGCGCTAGCGGCCTAGCAAAGCGTGGCGCCGGCGCTAGCGGCGCTTGCACAGGTGGCGCCTGCACAGGTGGCATCTGGTATGTATGCTGCTGGTTCAGGGGTTCGTGCAGCACGGGATGGTGGGGTCGCGGGCATCCGTTCACACCGCACCCTCTCGCCGGGCATTGCTCCCGACGATGTTTTCGATTGACACATTTAAAGCATACCCGGTTCTGTCGGGCCCAGTCCCAGCGGGCTCCAACTGGCATGTTAAGAAGTCGGCGACAGTCAGGCGTATTGTGACCGCCTCCGCAAAACAAACAACTACTCACTGTTTCTGTCGTGTAGGTTCTGTTGACTCTAGGTGGTTGTGGGCGACGGAAAGCTCCTCCGCCGGCCGGGATCGGTGCGCGTCGAGTGTCTCGCTGGATCGGTGGCGCGGGTGTCGTCCTCTTTGACGGCGCCCGTGCGTGCGAGAACTCCAACTCGGCGTCGCTCTCATCGAGTAAAAAGTTAGCCATCAGCATTAACTCACTCTGTTCTAGAGTATATCTTTCTTTCGCATATGCACACCATCGCGAGCGCAAATGCGGACTCAACCTCTCTGTTATCTCCCTTATTAGTAACGGGTTAGCTCCGTAACTCCGTTTGTCTAAGTTCACTAAAGTCGATGCTATGTTCATGATTTTCGTCGCGAACGCATTTAGATCCGTTGCGCTCGGACCAATTATAGGCATCCTCTTCAGTTCCTCGATAGCTCGATCAATCAGCAAATCGGTTCTACCGAAGTTCTTTTTCAACACTCTGACAATTAGTTCTGGTGATGTCGATGACGCGAGCATATGATGTACACACTGTCGCGCCTCACCTTTCAACGCGTGTCGTAGCCTCGCAACGTTCTCGTACGGCGAGAACTTGTACCGCTGCGACGACTGTTCGTAACTATTTAAAAATGTGAGCCATTCGCTCGGATCTCCGGCAAATATAGGCAACTCATATACTTGCCTTGGTGGCGGTCTCATCATCGTCTCGAGATGATCCGTCAGTCGATCAATGGCGCGGCTCCTACCTTCTGATCGTTCCCGCTGACTGTGCGGGGTTCTTAGGTCGTCACGTGTTCTCCTCGGCGATGGCGAGTCTTCACGTGACCTGCGTGGTATCGGCGCTGCTCTCTCGGGCTGCACGTTGTCGAGCCAGTCGCCCACCCGGTTCGCGGGATCTGCGACCGACCCTCCAGCCCGGGACCCTTCTACCTCGATTTGTTCGATGGTTGCGGCGAGTCGTTTCTGGATCAATTCCTCTTGAATCGCCAGCTCACGACGGTGCAACTCGGCGAGCTGCTCTGCCGCCTCCAGTTCTGCTCTCCGCCTTCTTACCTTAAGATCCGTGGTAGAAGCCACGGATGCAGGCCTCGACGCAAACGCAACGCGGTCACGATCCGCCGGTCGTTGCGCTCCTTGCGCGAGCCTCTCCTCCATACGCTGCTCGGGTACTCGGATCGCGGGTGGCGCGAGCGGTGACACTCCGTAGGTGTCCCGCGGCTGCGCACCCCATCCGACATTGCGACTAAACTCCCCCCTGTCCTGGTTCGGGGGTGAGACTGGTGAGTCGCCCATCGGGTTCATCCGCCGAAGGGTTGGGTTTTCCGTCCCGGTTCTGAGGGGGCCCGCTCGTTCCGCGGGTGCTCCCTCGACGTTACCTCCTCGTAGCGGAGTTTGTTCAAGTAATCTCTGCCTTTCCTCTTCTAAGCGCTGCTCCATCAGACGACGATTTTCCTCGTCCTCGAGGTTATCGCCCGCCTGGCTCCTCGTAACAACCATATTTAATGGTTTTACGTGGGTTCACAACACAATCACAAATCCTGGTTCGCGGATCCGGCTCGAAGGACCATAAAACTGTTGACGATACGCGCTAACAGTTGACTAACCCCGATAGCTCAGAGTTCCAAAAACACTAAACAAAACGCGACTATTAGGAGAGGAAATAAAATG
Source organism: Acleris emargana (assembly GCA_927399475.2). Lineage (NCBI taxonomy): Eukaryota > Metazoa > Arthropoda > Insecta > Lepidoptera > Tortricidae > Acleris > Acleris emargana. The sequence goes on from OV656858.1 coordinate 8,518,119, forward strand.
AAACTAGATAAAAACGTTAAATGAATTTAAATTATTAAAACAGACAAACACTTTGATATTACATTTACTTAAACACTATAGACTTTAAACAATATAAACAAAAACGATTTTACTTTAGGGCAGAGAGACTAACAAACACGCATGCACCGTATACGACGAGTGCAGTACGAAACACTACGAATACTAAGAGCTTGTAACGAGTACTAAACGAAACTAAACGAGTATTCACTGCGAAACCGAGTACAAACAATTAAAATATTGGCTCCGTATTTATAGTATTTCATACAGGTTCAAATAGTGCCTTCACGTCCGAGGAGTCCCAAGCCTCTGCACAAATCAAAAGCCTTAGCTCAATAAACTTAATCGGGACGACCAATCAGAGCGCCTGCATTTCCGGGCGCTTTCCACTCGACCTTCGGGTGGAAACACCCGAGGTTCTTCCCCGTCGCCGCCCGTAAATACCGCCTGCGTCTGATTGGCCGCACGCTTTATCAAATTATCTCAAGTTTGGTTCAATATTTCCTTATAAACTAACACATAATCAATCATACCTCCTATCTCGCTGCTCGGATCTGATTCGTTTCTTCCTGGCTTAGGTCCGGCTCAGGATCTCTGACCCGATAACCTTTTCCCTTCTAATATCGGAACTAGGTTACCGGGTCAGGAGGACAATAGCCGCGTTCGGCGGTCTATTTTTCACAAATTTTTCGTAGTTATTCTAATGGGATTTAGCTGAGGGAGCAAGGATCGGTTCGGGGTTCAGTCCAGCTTGTAGTTCGGGCTGGACTTTACCTAATTCACACATAAAAAACTTAAATCTATACATCGTTCATCCACAGCTCGTAATATTAGGTGGCTCCCTAAGCTAAATCCCCATTCTAAACCTAAAACTAACTAAAAAATCTTTATTAAATACCTAAAATCTACCTAATACTATATAAAACACTTATATACTAACTTAACTATTTACAGTATCCTTATATACTAGGGTCACGTCTAAGTACGTCGCTGTCGGCTAGAGTTCGGCGGTGGCTGTCGTCAACAACTTGTTTATTTACATTACGTTGTGACACATATTATGAATGAATCAGTTAAGATGGGGCACACTGAGAGCATCGTCAGGAAAGTCGATGATAAATCTGTCTGTAACTCAGTCAAATATTAACTTAAACAAAAGTTACCAATATAGGGATGATCCAAATCATCCACCCTATCTACAGTTAAAATTTCTCAGAAGGTTTTCCAGACACCCTGTATATTCTTAGTCTTAAACTCAAATCGTCTGACAATAAGGTAAAAACTGTATGGAATATTATAAATAGAGAAACGGGTAAAACTAAAACTCGCGATAATCAGGTCACCCTAAACTCAGGTGACAAACAAATCACGTCAAATAAAGACGTCGCCTTAGCATTCGAAGATTATTTTTCCAACATAGCCATTAATACTACGAAATGTCTCAAATCATCCGCGGTTCAAGCTCAATCATTACTTTGCACTAATGTCAGTAAATGTAATATAAGCTTTGAATTCAGCCCTATAAATTCAGTTTCAATAGTCAAAGTATTTAAAACGCTTAGTTTAAAGAAGACTGAGGATTTGTGGGGCACATCAGTTAGTGTACTTTTTCCTATCATAGGTGTAATTGCACCCCATCTAGCATTAATTTACAATAATTGCATTTCAGAAGGGATCTTTCCAGATCTTATGAAATATAGTAAAGTCATACCTCTTTTTAAATCGGGTGAGATGAGTGATATTACGAACTTCCGTCCCATTTCCATACTACCAGTTTTAAGTAAAGTCTTTGAGAAACTAATTCTGAATGATATGTTAGGTCACTTTAATAGAAATAAACTACTTAACAATAACCAGTTTGGCTTTTCCAGAGGTCGATCAACAATTGATGCGGCATCTGTTCTCATTAAATATATATATAACAGTTGGGAGCAATCTTGCGATGCAGTAGGAATATTTTGTGACCTTTCTAAAGCTTTTGATTGCGTGGTTCATACGACCCTTATTTTAAAATTAGAACATTATGGATTGTCTAATAAAGCTATAAGTCTTATGTCTTCTTATCTCAGTGATAGAACTCAAACAGTTGTTGTAAACAAAACACAATCTGATGGAGCTACAGTGAAAATAGGTGTGCCTCAAGGCTCTATTTCAGGTCCTTTTCTATTTTTGGTTTACATAAATGACTTGCCACCATCAGTAGATAAACTTTGTGATATTGTACTTTATGCTGATGATACTTCACTAATTTTCAAGGTAGACAGAAAATCCATAGACTTCAGTAGCATAAACTCCACACTAGTTAAAGTACTTAATTGGTTTACTAGCAACAATTTGCTACTAAATGCTAAGAAAACTAAATGTGTTAGATTCGCTTTGCCTAATGTTAAACCGTTAGATTCTAGTATTATTCTAAATGACGAGTGTTTGCAAATCGTAGATAAGGCAGTTTTCCTAGGCATAACAATAGATAATAATTTGCAATGGAGTCCCCATATAGCTGTACTGGCAGGTAAACTAAGTTCGGCAGCTTACGCAGTTAGGAAAATTAGACAACTAACCAATGTTGAGACAGCTCGCTTAGTTTATTATAGTTATTTCCATAGTGTTATGTCGTACGGTATTCTGGTTTGGGGTAAGGCAGCTGACATACAAACTATATTTGTGTTACAAAAAAGGGCCATTCGTTCTATTTACAACTTAAATTCCCGTGACTCCTTAAGAGATCTTTTTAAGGAAATTAATATCTTAACTGTAGCGTCACAATTTATTTATGAGAATATTATTTATGTTATAAAAAATTTGGATTCTTTCACAAAAAATTCTGATATACATAATTTAAATACTAGAAATAAAAATAAAATAGCTATTCGAAAATTCCGCGTCCGTAAAGTACATAAATCATTTGTTGGTCAATGCATTCATTTCTATAATAAATTACCTGAGGTAGTATTAAAGTTACCCTTTCCAGCACTCAAAAATTACTTGAAAAAGTCGTTAATGTCTAAAGCGTATTATAGGATCGAGGACTATTTAATAGACAAACATGCTTGGCCTAAACCCGAAACTTAATCAATAATATATTTTTTATTTGTTTTTTTTCAAATTCAAAATCTTTATCTTGTCTGGGGGACACCGTTGATGTAGGAAAACATATCAATCTTATGTGGTCATCTTGCACCGTCTTATATACACATACGTAGGAGTTCTTTTTTTCCTTTTCTCTCTTTCTATCTTAAGATTTTGGTGTGTTTTCCTGCGGAAACTACGCAGGATATTTGAAATATTTTTTAATTTGCTATTTATAGATTTATATAATGCTAGACTAAGTAGTACCATTGTAATATTAAATATATTTAAAAAAATGACTGACTGCTGAGTTTCTTGCGGCGCTTCTTCTCAGCAGTGGTCTCCTCTTGTGAAGCGCTGGTAGATTCTTGACGTGTAAAAGTGCGCGTGCGGCCTACTTACTGAATAAATGTCTTTATCTTTATCTTTATCTATCTTTATTATAAGTACCTATGTTTAGTACTCATAGAGTACAAGAGCTCAGTTGAGGATTAAGTCAATTTGTGTGTCATATTATACATATATTGTCCCTCAAAAATTATAATTAGTGTCCGACCGAAACACGATTTTTAGCCGAAACCGAAACCGAATATTCGGTTTTTTTCTGATTTCGGCCGAAACCGAAACCGAAACCGAAATTTTTGAAGACTTATGAAATTATTCAAAATTACTGTACAAATCGTAAGGAAAAGGTTATTGCAAGGATTTCTTATATGAGAACAGCTACTGTTTTAGATAAACAAAATAAAAAACGTTTAATAAAATCAAATTTTTAAAGTTTTAAACAAAGTTACCTTATTAATATAATACCTGGATAAAGTAAATCACAATCACAAATTGCAAGATAAATCACAGCATAAACATACATCAACTTTTACATAAATTATAGTATTATCACTGTAATCAGTGATCTTTAAACAAAGTTTTAGAATAATACCTCGTGTGACAAAGTCAAACATTGCAAGAGAAATCACAGCATTCATGCTACATACATTAACATAAATCAACTTTGTCAAAAAATATGAAATAATTAAATTTTAATCAACTCTACATAACATACCTACCTACATATGTAAGGGATAGTAATAGGGTTAATTTAATAAGGTATTATTTAAATTATTTTACTGCAGTTATCAAGACTTCACTAATTCGCGGCATAGGTATTATATTATTCAAAACAAACAACCTATTCTTATCACGTCTAAACTAAATTCACAATCCTAATATCAAACGTATCGTTCATTAATCACAGTATAAAATGCAGTAACAGATTCTAAAAAATAAATAATAATTTAATAAATAAACAACACACCATATTTTCTCGCGCGCCACGTGGTTTACAAACAAACGTCACAAACGGGATGAATATGAATACTGTCGGTGGTCCCGGCTGGGACGGCCGCCGATGCATTACCCTATACCTACCTGGCCGAGCGCGCCCGAATTAAGCCGAGCGCTCCCGATGCGAGAGCCGCGAGAGGCCGCGAAGCAATTTCGGCCCGGCCGAAGGTTTTGGCCGGATTCTGGCCGAAACCGAAACTGCGGCCGAAATCACTTTTTTGGCCGAAATTGGCCGAAACCGAAACCGAAACCGAAACTTCGGTCGGACACTAATTATAATAGATATTTGAAAATCAATGTGGAATGCTTGTATGCTAGTTATTTCACTGGCTTTTTTACCCGCCATATCTGAATATAGTGCGAACTTGGCAAGAATTAGACCTGGTTTTGCGGCGGAATCAGCGGAGACCCTCAAAAGGCGCAAATACAGTCAACTTGACCGAAGTTACGTATTTGAGCATTTCGGGTCGAAACTTTAGGTCCGTGGGGACCTGAGCCCCCAGACAAGATGCATTACGCCAACCAGCGTTTCTATTCGTTTCGTTTTTAAACCAATCACGTCACAGCTAGATCACGTGACTTTTCGTATCACGTCATCTACAATTGACGCGATTGGTTTAAAAACGAGACGAATAGAAACGCTAGTTAGCTTAATGCATCTTGTCTGGGGGCTCAGGAGCACACCTTATTTTTAAAGATCTTTCGAAACGCCAGTTCGACGCAACTCACGACCAAAATGCTGGCTTTTATTTACTTGGCGCAAAGATGAAGCGTTGCCATTCAGCGTGGCAATGCTACTAGCATTTTGGGAATGATGTCCACTGGTAGCGGTTTGTGTTAGATTAGGTACTTTAAATAAGTTTCTGAGATCATTTGTTGGTTTATAAATAAATAATGAAAAATCGGATCCCTTATAGGATCACTCGTGCGTCTGTTTGTCTGTCCTTCTATCACAGCCAATTTGCTCCGAAACTACTGGACCGATTTTTTTGAAATTTGGTACACATATGTAGATTGATGACTAAACACAGTTGTGAAAAGTTTTTAGTTTTTTTAATAAGGGTCATTTTTGGGGGACTAATTAGGAAATAAAAAAAAAGGTTTTCAAACCTTACTGTGTCATACATCAAAAAAAGGGCTCGTTCTAAGGATCTCATATTTTTATTATTATTGTATATTAAATAGTTTTATTAATGAAAGCTGACGAAAATTGACCATTTCCCCTCGTAGTCTCCGAAAAACTGAGCATAAATTTTTGAAATAGACACAAAATATAATTCATTGCTTGTAGATTACAGTGGAATCTATAAGGAATCTATAAAAAAAATATATGCGGAACTCACTTGGCCGGTTTTATTTTTTCTTTTCTACTTATAGATAATTTGTAAATGTAAATATTTTTTGAATGTTTAATAAAATATGAAAACAGAAATCTGTGTTAGGGGTTTGTGGTTCGAAAAGATTCCGCTATAACATGATACGCTTTCGAATAGTTAGGCGATTCGATAACGTGACGTAAATTGAAATATTCATGCTAGTGCTACCGACCCTGTATAAGGCCCCAACCATCAAAGTCATCGAAATGCTCGACGAAAGCTCCCTGTCCGCATTACCACACAATCGCACCTGCCCGGCTGATAGAGATCGATGCGTGCATTCTTCTCGATAAGGCACGGTATGCTCCGATGCCAGATATTTAGGTTTTGTGTACGCCTTGTGCCGCGATTGCGAGCTGTAATCGAAAACGTAGTCCGACGTCAGACAGTTCAGAGCAGGTTTTTTGCTTTATACGGCCATGATAATAAACAGATTTTCAGTGAAATACCTAACCTAAAGGCGAGACGAAGCGCGACCAAAAAATAAGATTATATTGAAATATTTCAATTCTTTCTTCGCGCATTTTGTGGAAATGGTTTCTCAAAACAAATTAAAATTTTCGTAACACCTTACCCTGATTGCTATCATATTGTTTTTCACTCGGCAGCCATTAGTGTCAAGTTATATCTACGAGCAAAAGCTATCATGAAATGACGTACAACACAATGATAATACACTCAGGGGCAAAATAAAAGAGGCCAGAGTGCGTTTTTTATACTAAAGAGGCTATTGCAAGGCCTTGGTTCCTCGCCAGGGGATGCTTTTAGTGAAATCCCATGATAGATACCTACCCTGAGCTTCGATACAGGACGTCCAGAGTGCCTAGGATACCCAACTGATTGAATCTGCGATTAACGGAACGTAATTGTGCATGTTTAGAAAAACATTTAAAACGGCAATAAAATGTAAGGAAATCCAAATGCTAACCCAAACTCCCTCGCTGTGGTGCTAACTGATTAGCGATTCGTTAGGTATCTTACGAATTTTTAAACTTCTCTATTGAACCTCAGAGTATCCACCATTAGTCCTCATGGTTGGCAACGCATTTGCAGTCTTAGGATTGCATTGCAGTCTTGTGAATGCGAATGTCTATGAGTCACAGTTTTCACTTACCATCAGGTGGCCTGTGTGCTCGTTTGTCTCCCGTATGACATAAAAAAAATAAAATAAAAAAAAACCTCACTCAAAACAACCCCTGGCAAAGAACCAAGGCTTCGAAATAGCCTAGTATGTATGAAAAACGCACTCTGACCCGTTATTTTTGCCCTTGAGTGTAGATGTAAATACAACATAGAATAAGGCCCCTGGGGCTATTCTTATCGGTAAGCTTTTGACATGTTATCGTAGTGTTTAATTCTGCCGCCGCGCCATTACAAAAAAAATGCTCAAAATTGGTAAATAATCAGAGTTAGGCGGACATTAAACAGCGAACATACGATATTTAGGTAAGAAGCAATTTATTTATTTGACTGCTGTTAAAATAATTTTGGACATCAATATAACAATGCCTATTTTAGGAAACTGGTGGGCAGGGGCGGAGCACAAAGAACTTTGCTCTTAATTTGTCTGATCTTGTTTGATATCTTACATTGAATTGTAACTTAACACCGCTCTTTAAAAGGTGCCTCAGAGTAAACAATAGTTTTTCTATTGCAAGTCCATTGTTAGAAAATGAATAGTGCTTTTACTTTTTAAAACCTTTTAGCGTGGATAGCGTCTGCTTTGTACGTGTGGCATTATTCTAGAGATATAAATAGATACCTATTAATAAAACGTTTTTTGAAGAAGCTTATAGACTTAACGCGAAACCGAAGAACTGGTATTTTCCTCTTTTAACGTGTACCTATTAATATTAATTTAGAACTTCAACGAAGGAACCCGGTCAGCGTGGTCGGCACAATGCCTTTACTAGGGCCATTTTTAGTGATGCGTATATCAGGATTTAATTTATTATTATCTTGCCCTTATCCAAATCATATGGGGTCGGCGCAGCGCTTTTTCTTCCAAAGATCCCTATCAGTCGTGATCTCAGTATTCAATTGGTATGTTTATAATATAACTCTTCGCACATTCCAACCACCTCTAACTAGGTCTCCCCCTTTTATCAAACCCAGAAAATACTAGATAATATCTAGTGTCCGTGTAATACGGTTTTTTTTAAGTCTCAGTTGCAAAATTAACATTTCAAGTAATCTTTAACTTTGCAGATTTTATTTCACTCTATTCATTAAGTTGACTCAGACCGTAGGAGATGTAGTATTTGATATTAGCGCTCCATTTGCACGTCGTCGCCATTTTTGCAGGAACTGCGTAATTTTGATATTATCTTGTGCAAAAAAAAATTGGTCGCTGCGTGAAAGGACAATCCAATTAGTCGATAAACTTCCGCATTTAAATTAAATAGTGGTTATTTATAAAAATCTTTACAGACGTAACTAACTTGAAGTCACGAAACTCGGCTTCGTTAGTGCATCCTTCGGCTCCCGGCATCTCAGGAATCGATGGCAAAAACCTCTTCCAATCGATGCGACATGTCAACGACCTGTCGACAACGACACAGACGTGGGAATCTGCCTGGATGACATTACCGCCGCATTGTTCCGTTTTTATTGTTCGCACATTCACCAGCCTAATACGACCTCTCGATTCGTTCAAAATAACCAAGCCCCCAAACAAACGGCGGGAGAGACGGGCCAACTTTAAATGGTTATGTGACCATACCGGGTTACAAGCCAAGTTGATAAGTGTTTATTGGTGTTTCTTACTGAAGAGGTGAGAAAGGTAATTTTTGTTTGAACCTTCGGCAAATGTCTTTTGGTTATTTGGCATAAATAAATGTTTATACGATTGCGTTGTTTTTGAGCTTCTTTCGTAATTTTACAGAGTTCCTGTGGGAGAACATGAAATTTGCATTTAAATGAGCGGCGGTCAATTTTAGTACACTAAAGTTGAGGTTACCGAATCTGAAACTGAATTGGTGGATATCTAGATTTAGATTTGCGTAACCGTTTTATATTTAAATACATTTTTAGACATGTTGTTTGAAGATTGGACATACCGAATTTTACATCCAACTATTGCAAGTATAAACCTAACTTAATATATTAATAAAATAGCACTAAGCAAAGTAATTAATCGTTATAATTTCTTGAAAAAGGATATTTTTTCAATTTAGTAGTTTTAATTTATATTTCTTTCCTAACAAAAATATCTCGCAAAGTTCTGACGCCTTTATAAGTCATTCACTTAAAAATTAAAACTATACTAAACTTTAACATTTGATAGTGTGAGTAAGGCTATTGCCTAGAATGATTTAAGGATGAGTATACTATGTACAAATATGTTGAATCCCAAATACTTATTCGACCCTTACCGTTTTAAGTATGAACCTAGATTCCTGGAGTAAATTAAATAGGGTTCGTCTTTATTACTTAAGTAAAAAAGCTTTAAAAACGAGGACAGAATAAAATAAAAATCCAGACAAATAGTCTGCTCTAGCGTACCTGAATCTGCAGATTTATTACCAAAGAATTTCCCAAAGGTAATTAAAGTAAAAGGGCCAATTACCTACCTTGGAAGAAATGTAATTTTCCTTCCAAGAAATTCTGAATCGAATTCGTATCGATATTGGTCGTGATTAAAGAATAATCGATGGCGATTATAGGCAGGAACTGCTAATTGTTGCCAATTAAGGGCTTGGACAAAACAATAAAAGGGCAATCTTAAGAAATAATGTGAAATTTCATCAATCAAATGCTGATGGGCAGGCTTCGATATTTAATGAACTTTTCACAAAAAGCTAATGATTTCATGTGCTTTTTTACATTTTAAATTTTATTAAGTCTGATTTAATTTTATCTTTTTTTAAGTTTAGCATAATACATCCCGAAATTGCTTCTCTACTATCAGATTTGAAAGTTCTCGTACACTTGCACGTCAAGTACCATGCGGTCTACTAGCAAAATAACAATTTTTATTTACATAAAAAATATTTATGGTCAGAAAACAATAAATTACTTAACCATACAAACTAAGAACAATATTTCATTACTGATTTGGCTGAATCATATGTTCTTTTCGAATAATAAAAGTGATAGAACATTTTAATTCATGGTCAACGGCACGTCATCTGAAGCTATCCAAAGAGACCACTGCTGAGAAGAAGCGCCCCAAGAAAATCTACATACATAGGTACATACATACATACATTCACGCCTGCATTCCCAGAGTGGGGTAGGCAGAGCTACAGAATCAAGAATTAAGAAAATCTAAATCATTAAATTATGATCTCCATCAATAATCGACTTTTCTAATCCTCCGTGGCAATCGTAAATAATCTTAATAGCCTGCGCCGTCTTCCTTATATCCGCTTCTTAACCTGTAAGAAATATAAAAGTAGGTGTTTACGATCATAACAAATAGAAGTCGGCAGCTGAAATACGCCGCCTATAGAGTCGCCAAAATGAATAAAATTTAAACAGATTTTACTAGATGCTATTAGATACAAATTCTTATGGCGTTTATTAAGTTGGTAGGGCCTTGCGCAGGGTACATCTGGGTGACTAACATGATATCCTTTGACTTACCGCCAAGCAGCAGGGTTCTATTGTATCCCGGTGTGAACACAAGATAACCGGTGAAATAACTAGCATCATCAATCTCATCGTAGTGGTTAGGGTTGGCAGTCTTAAGGTTGTAGACTTGAGTTTGCAAATGTCTTTAGGTCTCAGGTCTTGCTTACCCCGGGTGGCCAGTGGGGACGTTTGCCTTCTCCGTGCGCAATAAACCTCACCAAGCCATAAAGGTGTGCATTCAAGTAACAAGTTAAGAAACAAGGCCTAAATTATGACGATCTTTATTCTCAGGGGGCCTAATATAACATCCGTCACTTTCCGACATGTATACATACGTACGAGAGTGACGGAGGCTTTATCCACATTTTGTCACGCGATAAACACAGCCTACTAGGCTCGCAGAAAAGGTTTTAATAGTCAAATTGCATCAGGCTAGCGTGTCTGTCAATAACTGATGCCAGCCGAGGCCGAAAACCAATATCCAATAACATCCAATCATTGGCCGTGTCACGCGCGCAGGAATAGAAACAGTGGATAGAGGAATAAATAATCAAAATGGCGTCAAGTGCGAACAGCTGATTGCCTGATTTACGTGCTTGAATCGTTTTTAGGGTTACGTACCCCATAAAGAAAAAACAGAACAGGATCACATTGTTGTCCGTCTGTCCGTCCATTTAAGCGTATTAATTTTAATATAAGAACACGGTGGATACTGCAACAGTGTCTTTAATTTTCGTCAGCAAAATGCCCCTGGTTGGCCTAAGTGTACTGTGAACAAACAGTGATCATCAGCAATAAGTATATTATCCAATATTGGTCTCAAAAATGACACGTCTATCTACAGAAACATGTTTTTTGTCCATAGTAATAGTACTTTGGGTATAAAAATATGTCCGTTCTGAGCGCAATCTACACACATGACATGAAATCAAAAATATCCCTTCATTTGTTTTGATATTTTTTGCAACGTATTGCAATGCACTACAATCGCCCACACAGCTGACTGACCAATGAAAATAAACAGAGAGAAACTGCCTCTGTCGTGCACATGAGATTCTTATGTAAACTATATATTTATCTCTTTCTACATTTTCTCGCTTTTGTCTTTAATAGGCAGTTAAGTGTGGCTGTTTGTACTTTGCAAAACGTCAAAATAATGTGGAACTATTTTTGATGTTTGGACATTTTTGATGTCTAGTAACTATGAAGGGAAAAGAACTACATGCAAAACAAAAGCAGCATGACGAGAGTGCGTCGTCTAAACTATTCATTGTAGTGTCGGCTTTACCACTTCAATCAAACCGCTATGAGGCGCTACATCAGATGTACAGTCACGATACAGGATTGTTAAGCCACTTGCCACTGTCCGTATTTTAGTCATGTAATGCAAATCGGGTTTCATCGGTTATACTCGTATATCCAGTAAGTACCTACTTTATAACTCGTCTAAATTCTGAAGGGTAGTAAGTGGCTTAACATTCCTTTGTTATGACTGCGTATGTACTCGTAGAGTGAAGTGAATCATGCACATTCAGTTTTTTCATACTTAATTTTACCCGAAATTCTCTGGAACGAATATGACGGTTTTGAAACAACGGCTCTAACCAGCAATATTATCCAATTAGCTTTTGCCCGCACCCTCGTATGCGTAGAATTCGCAATTCGCTACACCTTCAATTTCATAGACCATCCCTTGGGAGGATTTTCTCGGGATAAAAGATGCCCATTAATTTAGGGTATAAGCTATCCTCAATTCAAATTACAATTCCGCAAATTAGTATTAGTGTAAAAGAGTAACAAACATAAATTAACTTACACACGCACACAAACTGCAGCATTAATTAATATTAATAATAGTTGTGTAATAGAGGATACAATTTTTTTATTTACTTTATTCACCAACATACAACATATTATACAGGGCGTCCCACGGCTATGCCACATAGAAGGGAAGTACCTTGAATATTGTAGATGGAACATTTTACTGAAAGAAGACATTATTTGAATTTAAAAAACAATTTAACACTATGCTTTAGCCTCCTGTGAAGCCGTGAAATAAAATGAACGTAACCCTTTTTCTACATTGTTTTTACCCCAATTGCTATCCTATTATCAAAATTAATATAGCTCGTTAATACATAACCGTAAACAACATGACCGTAATTTTGGCTGAGGTAAAAACAATGTGATACCAATAGGGATAAAACCAATGTAGAATAAGGCCTCTGGGCAATATAGTTTAAAATTTAAATTATACCGCTACATGTGTGGTCCATAACATCGCTGCGCGGGGAACTCTAATGGACTCTGTATATTAGTTTTTATTTTTACCTCCCGTCGAAAATCGAAGCAATGGCCCGGATTGGTCCATCAAAATTAGTGCTGATGGGAATATTCAATAGTGTTTTTACCAACTGGTATTCTGATACATTTTAATTCTATTTATATAGTAAGTGGTATTTCTTTTTACTCGCACACACACTCACATAGGTACGCACATGTTCAGACTCACACACACTCAATATCAGAAGTTCTTTAAATTTTTACTGTTTCGTTTTTTTTTTTAAACCACATTTTTTATATATCATGTTCCTGCGTAAAATACTTAAATTACTATGTATGTACAATATTATGTAAACAGACTCCGTGGCTCCCAAGATACAGGCTCGGTGTCAGCCAGTTTGGAATCCACCGGACACAGCTTGGCTTGTGTATTAGTTAGTAACCGTATGTTTTATTTTACTTAAATAATTTTGTTCTATTCTTAACGTTCTTTTTTTAGGGTAGCAGTGTTTTAAGTTTGTATTGCATTACTCCACAATCCGACAATTCAAATCTGATGGTTGAGTGATGCCAAGGAAATTTGATACAGGTGGACGGAAGATGATTCATTTTCGAATTTTGTTAAAATATTCTTCAATTTTGTGGAAATATGACCCGTGTTGGTTTTGTGTTTTTAACTATTTTTCAAACTACGCAGCCTCATCGTAAGGCCTCATCAGAAATATTAGCGGTAATACACTTAAGGAGGGGGTCACGGATACCGTATTCCCAATACAGTATAGCCAATGCTGATAATCAATTACAAAACAGAAGATAGATTAGCTGCGTCAGTAAAAAACAAACGGCTGGACATGACAGGTACAGTATAAGTTTTTGAGATACCTACCCTACACAAATAAACCACAGTTTATGTAAAAACAAAAATATACTATTATCTACATAAATAAATAAATAAATATCAGGGGGACAATGTCACAACAATTGACCTAGTCCCAAACTAAGGTCTAGACTTGTACTATGGGTACTAGACAACGATATAAATACTTATACATATAGAGAAATATATACTTACTTAAATACATAGAAAAAATCCATGACTCGGGAACTAATATTCGCGCTCATCACACAAATATCTGCCCTTACCGGGATTTAAACCCAGGACCGCTAGCTTCGTAGGCAGGGTCACTACCAACTAGCCCAACGCGTCGTCATATATTCGTCCACGCAGCGTTGCAGAAAAAGGCTAATAGAAAATATAATTAGTTATGGAGGACGTTACAAATACAATAATAGAAAAACTAGAATGTCATAATTCTGCTCTAATGTCCGTTAAGTATTTTATAAGTTTTCTAAACGTATAATCAAAGCCCCAAACAGTTGTAAAGCTGGCCTATAAAGGCCTAAATGTTTGCATCATGCTACCATCCTTAGAAAAAAACGGAGTAGCTTTTATAAAATCTCTATTTAACCTGTTACCTTATTTTTTACAGTGAAGGGTTGAATCTACTCTGTCCGTTAGTTGCAGATATAGCCTTTTTAAGTTAGGAAAGTAGCCTACTTCCCAGCAATTTTGGTGCGGAGATAACTTCATACGCTCCCCTAGGCGGCTTCGCCGGAGTATGAAAATAAAACTGAACTAACCACACGTACTAAGTAATATCCGCCCGCTTTCAAATTTGTTACGAGCAGACTCGGTATTCAGAAAATAATTTCCTTCTGAATATGCAGTCGTGCTTAGAAAGTTTGCATTTTGTTTACTGGGGTCTAAATGACGTAATAGGTATAGAAGTGTTCTGATCTCATGGCATTTTATTCCCTGACGGAATCCCATTTTAGTACCCTTAAAGACCTTAATACTGAAAGAAAAAGGCCTCGATGCGATGATTCAACTTCATCTACTTCTACATTAGTGTCTAATCTAAGTCTAGTATGACAAAACAGAACCACACTGTTCTGTCACCTCGGTGTTAGTTTTTAAGTTTTATATTGTTATGTATGTTAGTCTATAAGGTATTCGTGACTATGGGCATCGTTGCTCGAAATAAAAGTTTATTATTATTATTTAGATATTCATTTAATTTTCTATAAATTAGGTTTTTTACATATTCAAATATAAAGGTAAAATAACAATACCGATACAAAAAATAAACATTATAAAAAACCTAATATACGGGTGCCGCCAGCAGCGGGGCAGGGCTCAAGCTACCGGTGGTTAGGGCTGCAGAGAGAGGAACCTCCTCACAATGCGTGCCGTGTCGAGGAGTACTGCCTTCTGTATCTGGCCCTTGATCCAGCCATCTAGCGAGAGTCTCTTGAGGTGTTGGTCGAAACTCTTCGCTATAAGACCGTTTGCCGAAACAACCATCGGGACAATGATCGTCGAGTCAACATCCCACATGGTGGTCACCTTGTGAGCCAAGTCAATTTTATTATTAGTCCACGCAACGCCTCTATTTTAAATCAAAATTACTCATATATACTCATAATTTTACGTAATAGTGCC
The DNA here is from genome assembly GCA_927399475.2 of Acleris emargana. Classification (NCBI taxonomy): domain Eukaryota; kingdom Metazoa; phylum Arthropoda; class Insecta; order Lepidoptera; family Tortricidae; genus Acleris; species Acleris emargana. Next base: position 8,533,284 of record OV656858.1, read on the forward strand.
TGGAATTTTTATTATAGCAACGCAGAACTTCAACCAAATTGGTGATAAATTATTGCAGGCATCTGTAACTATAGGATTCAAACCGTAAGATAACGTCGTAATCTCTCACTTTACTGCATGTGAGTATATATCAGTACGTTTATGGATTAGGTACACCCAACTGGACATTAATCAATCGCTTCCTGTTTTTTAATGAAAAATGCCGATCTATTCGGACACGTAATGGAAGTTCCGCCAGTTTATTGGATTCTTGGTCTTTATTTGGAAACTAGCTGTGCCTTAGTTTGGCTCAGATTCTATTACTTGGCAGTTGGGAATGTGATGAAATACCAGTTGACTTCCAGACAAAAAATAGGAACAATCTCTGAGTTTAGTACTTGCTTAGATTTCTAATGTCGTCGTTTTAATAGCATTTCTTTTTTAAATTTACAATAAAACTGGCAAACTCCAAGTTTGCCTGGCGTGTCTAGGGATTGCGAACTGACAAAACTTTGGTCAAGTCAATATTGTTCTTATTACCAACGTCATGACTTTTAGAATTAAATGTTTCTTTCAAAAACTTTGCTTGACAGTAACATTGTCCAATAATTCAAAAAGTTTTTGTCAGGTTACTTATAAATACGTAAATTACGTTTTTTTATATGTATTTTTTTTATTACAATTCCGTTGCACAGACTTGCTCTGCAAATCCTTCCCTCTTATTTCTTAACTTATCTCTACATACAGTATATCCTTACGAGCCAGGATTGAAGTCACCTATATCAATCCGCCATTAATTTTTTTGTCTGTCTACTCCAGCTGCCGTTACTTAGGACTCAGCCGGTTGTTACCTAGCTGTATTAATCGGGATACATTTGGCAGATATGTCCAGTTCAGTAATATTTTGATTGGTCATTTGCCTTTTTTCATTTGCCACGGAGAAGGCAGGTAATCACACACGTGATAGTGATAGTGACACCCATAGATGTTTTCAATCTCAAGGTAAAGTGCATTACCAACTCTAAACACAAAGATATAATACTTCTATGCTATTGAAGGGCCATTACCAACTGACCGTCGGGGCAATAAATCATTTCATCGGAGTCTCTCGCTCGGACTCGTGGAGCTTATAGTGAGCGTAAGGGATGCGTGCAGTATCAGCGTTATCTTGTATCCCTTACGCTCGCCATAAGCTCCACGAGTACGAGCGAGAGACTCCGATAAAATGATGTATTGCCCCGACGGCCAGTTGGTAATGGCCCGACAATAGTTTTTTCAACGGTTGTCTTATCACTACGCCGGTAAACATCATGAACTAGGCTGCCGCAAGGTAGGTTAAGCGAGAGTTAGCAATCCTGACGGACTCTGCAAAAGCTTTTCCTGCTACTGACGCGATCCGAACATCTACAATGCAGCACTCCTTTTTGCTCAAGGGTTAAAAATATGGTTTGCTAATTAACCTTCCCTAGAGCAAATGCCGGCATTACCCTCATAATCTCGTTACGCAGTGCGAAACTGATCTGGTCCACCGAAATGAATTTCTAAATTACATTACTATCAGATTGTACATGCGCACGCTAAAATGGCACTTTAACTAATGTAATAAGGTTCAACACCACTTTAGTTCCGTAACTACATTGTCCATCTACGATTTAGTTCGAAAATTAGTTCAGCTTAAAGTTTAATTTCAAGCATATTATGGATTACATTAGTTAAGTATGATGTTTGGGTCTTTCATTGGCAATTACAAGCTATGTAATAACTAAATTTAGATCTATTCAAATATTACATTTAGAAATGTCATGCATGACTAGCATAGATGTAACCATCTTGTCCTCATAGGAATTAGGATTGGAGGGTAATGACTATTAAGACGATTTTCACGCACAAGATTGAAACAGCAGGACCCAGTTGACCGTCTCAAAAACGAGTCAAAAATTAAAGTCTGTGATCGAATTCGAGATCAAAAATGTAAACATACAATTGTCAATGTCAAAGTGACATTCCAGGGGTATATAATCTTGGTTTGAAAATTTAATTATTTAAATATATGAATATAAATCTGGATGGATATAAATGAGGAACACTTTTGGACACCTAAAGTTAGTCAATTAATATGACGTAATGTAAAAAATAGTTTTATTCTCGGTCACTATTCTGTATACCGTCACTGCAGAAATGCCAAGAACATCGGTAGTTTTATTGACACAACCACCTAAATACCAGTACTTTCCTTGACGCCAACTTTTGTAGAAATATTTATAGGCTTACATCACCATAAGTTTCTCACTAACGGACATAGCACTACGTTGCCATTTCTTTGGCGTTGAGAGATTGTCCTTTACACGCACACGAACAAATAGAAACTGTACACGAAAATACAACCAAAACTGAACAAGAAACAAAAACTTAACAACAGGAATCAACGATACCAAAGAATAAAAGAAAAGAAGCACATTCATTCGACAGACGTCAGAAAACCAATGCCGTATGTCCCGTATTGCATTTACAGTAAAATTATTATAACGACGAACCAAATGTTTAAAACTTCTTACCATTGTCAGTAGCATAAATTAAAACTCCATATATTTTATTCAAACAATATAAATACGGAATAAAAAAAAGTATATTAACTGTTAGCCTTAGTGTAATATTTTCAACTCTTCACACAATATTACATTACCCTGATTATTATTATTTTTATTTTTATTTCAATGATTTTAATTAACGATCACTTGGATTTGTTTTTTTATGATGGCAATCCGTTTGTTTACATTTTTGATCTCGAATTCGATCACAGACTGTAGTCTAAGTTATGTTATTTTTAAGTACTTGCATGCATCCCGGCGGGATAGGCGTCGTTAGCATTGGGCTGCTACCTATCTAGGAGAAGGAAAACTCCGAATTCAAACCCGGCGGGATAGGCGTCGTCAGCATTGGGCTGCTACCTATCTAGGAGAAGGAAAACTCCGAATTCAAACCCGACCCTGCATAATGGACCATGCGAGCACGATTTAAAAGGTTTATACCCCAGGAGGGTACTGGCAATGCCAGAGAATCCCTCCCCAGGCCTAGCCTGGGCAGCCCTTCGTACTCTGGGGGGGGCAAAAGAGTGCTAGTATGTTCGGATCCCTCCGGGGATCGGAACGGCGGCGATGCCGTTTGCCACGTGTCACGCCGTGTTCGCAGGGGGGTTGGCAAAAAGCGGGCCGCTGAAAGCCGCCTTGCTACGATGAATGTTTGTGGAGGGATGGAACATACATTAGATGAAGTATGTATGATGATGAAAGAGAGAAAGCTGGATGTTCTTTGTGTGACTGAGACGAAGAAAAAAGGGGTGAGTACGTCCACACACGGAACCTTGACGGCTTTGTGGTCCGGAGTTCCGGTATCCGAGCACGGTCGTCAGGGAGTTGGCATCGTACTCACAGAGCGAATGGCTGAATGTATGCAAGAGCATGAATGTGTGAGCCCAAGACTTCTCTGGGTGAGACTCAAGGTAGGTCTCACCCGTTTATTCGTAATTGGGGCTTATGCCCCAGATACGAATAAATCGAAAAAAGAAAGGGAGGAGTTTTGGGAAAGTTTGCATGAGGTTTCAACAAAATGCAAGGAGAATGAGAGGATTATTTTGTTAGGCGATTTTAATGGTTGGACAGGCGTGCAAAGGGATGGTTTTGAATCGGTACTGGGTAAGTATGGTGATGAGCGAGTGAACGAGAATGGCAAATGTCTTCTCAATGTATGTTTGGCCAAGAATCTCTGCGTGACAAACACTTTGTTTGATCACAAAGAGATTCATCAGTATACGTGGAGACGGCAGAATGAGAAGTCTATGATAGACTTGATGATTGTGGATGAACGGTTGCGTAACAAAGTTGTAGATACCAGAGCATTTCGAGGAGTTAGCGTAGGTTCAGATCACTACTTAGTGGTAACACGAGTAAGGGGTCTGTTCACACGTTGGCGCCATCGTGTTCCCGTACCTACCACTGCGTTAGAGAGGATAAAAGTAGAGAAACTGAATGACGAAGTTATACAAGATGAGTACGTAAGAAAGCTGAAAGATTGTTTTGAATGTGTTAATAAGATGAAAGACAGTGAAGTTGAGAATAATGTAAATAATGTATGGGAGATTATGAAGAATGGAATGGTCAAATCGGCCACTGAAGTATGTGGTGTCGTAAAAAGAAGGAAACGGAAGAATGAACGACCGGAATGGTGGGATAGAGAGGTAGATGATGTAGTGAAAGAGAAGAAAAAGTGTTGGTTGGATTTTGTAGCTGTAGATCCAGGACAAGATCTAAGCGACAGAAAGAAAAAAGAGTATAATAGATCAAAGAAAAGAGTGAAAGACGTTGTGGCTAGAAAGAAAGATTTACTGAATGAAAAGTATGACAGGAGTTTCTCTGACAACTTCCAGTCGAATATTAAACTCTTTTGGAGCTTGATTAATTCGGCTCGGGGGAAATCGGAGAAAACTAAATTAAGCGCGGTGAGGGATGAGTCTGGAGACTTAATATGTGAGGAAGAAAAAATGCTTGATAGATGGAAAACTTATTTTGAAAGCTTGTTTGAATGCGAAGATATTTGTCGTGAGCCAGAAAGCATGAGTAAAGATGCAAGTAGCGAAGATGAAAGTGTGATTAGTATGAGTGAAATAATGAAGGCTTTAAAAAGTATGAAAGCGGGAAAGTCAGCAGGTTGTGATAGAGTGTCGATAGAAATGCTGAGGAGAGGAGATGGCGTGGTGGGTAGTCTGTTGTACCGTCTTTTCAATGCATGTTGGAGTAGCGGCCGAGTCCCGGAAGATTGGGTCAAGGCCGTTATCGTCCCTCTGTATAAAGGAAAGGGGTCACAGCAAGACTGCAAAAACTACCGCGGTATCAGCCTCCTTAGTGTTTTCGGCAAAGTATATGCGAAGATTTTAATTGAAAGGGTATTGAATGTTACGAATGACAAAATCTGGGATGTACAAGCGGGATTTCGAAAGGGAATGGGATGTACGGATCAGGTCTTTTCACTACGGTCCATCACAGAAAAGTTCTTGGCGGTGAATCAAAAGGTTTTCTGTGCTTTTGTGGACCTGGAAAAGGCCTATGATAGGGTAGATAGAAAGGAGTTGTGGACGGTGCTGTCTATGTATGGAGTGAGCAGCAACCTGGTGCAGGCTTTGAGGTCCCTTTATGAGGGTTCCAAAGCCTGTGTCAGAATCAATGGCGCATACTCGGCCTGGTTTAACATCTCTAAAGGTGTTAGACAGGGCTGTGTTGCCTCACCATGGCTGTTCAATCTATTCATGGACAGTTGTATGTGGGATTTGAAAGGGTATGATAAGGGTTTGCGTGTGCAAGAGTTGCTAATCAAATGCCTCTTATATGCCGATGATCAAGTTATACTTGCCCCATCGGTACTTGAGTTGCAGGAGATGGTGACAGTGATGAATGAGGGATTTAAGCAAAAGGGGATGAAAGTAAATGTTACCAAGACCAAGGTCATGGTGATAGAGAAGGATGAGGAGATGACTGAGTGCGTGATAAATATAAATGGTGAATTAGTAGAACAAGTGAGCGAATTTGTGTACCTGGGAAGTATGTTTACAAGAGATGGTAAGTGTGAGAAGGATATCGAGAGGAGGGTGAATGCGGGCAATCAAATTAATGGGGCCCTGTACTCCTTTGTAAGCAGACAGGGCGTTTCACAAAAAGCCCGGCTGGCTGTTCACAATGGAGTGCTGGCACCTACCCTGATGTATGGTAGTGAATGTTGGGTGTGGCAGGACAAGCATGTAAGTCGTGTAAATGCAGTTGAAATGCGCTCTTTGCGTAGTATGTGTGGTGTGAAACTGATTGATAGAGTAAGAAATGAAAAAATCAGAGAGAAATGTGGAATAAAAGAAGATGTAGTGACTAAGATTGAAAAGGGCATGCTTCGATGGTTCGGTCATTTGGAAAGGATGGATGAAAGAAGATTGACGAAAGAGATATACAGATCGAAAGTGAGTGGAAGGGTCGGAAGGGGCCGGCCTAGGCGTACTTTTTCGAATCAAATCGGAGAAATACTGGAAAAGGGCAGAATCTTAAGTACCCGAAACCGACGTGCGTGCATGACTATGTTGAAGAAGCGAAAGAAATTTGTCAAGATCGTAGCAAGTGGAAAGAAGTGGTCTCTGCCTACCCCTCTGGGAAACAGGCGTGATTTAATGTATGTATGTATGTAAGTACTTGCATGTTATGGCATCAGTTACGATAGCTCTTATTTACTTACCAGTAATGGCGGCCGAACTAAAAACAATACGATAACAATAATAGGTGTTAAGACAAGGTAGAATAAGGCCCCAGGAGAAAATTTACAATACCTTACATGTTTTGATGTATGATGTATGTAGGTATATTTTTATTTTCAAGCAATGTAGTTATGCGATTTTTTAGGATCTTTCGAATTGAACGATTGATTGTTTCTTAATCCATGTATGTTTTTCTTTTAATGTTGTTTTGTGTTAAGCGTGTCACTTTCCGTCTCTTTACCAAGCGGTTCCAGCGGAAGACCCGTGCTGGCTTTACGGCTAGCGAATGCTGAGTTGGGACCGTTTCGGAAACATTTTTCTGTGTCCTGTTATTTTTGTATCTATTTAATGTATTTTTTTATTTATTTATTTATTTATTGAAAAGTACACTTACATCAAGTGCAGAAAGCATTCACATCATAGTAACAGGTTAAGGTATTATGTCTAGTGTACAAGCCAATTACAAGTATACACAGCATAAAGCAGCAGTATTGTTGCGAATAAATGTCTCTTTATATTTAATCTTTAAATAATTTTTATTTAACGTAATTCTATCAACAATATTGACTTGTTTAAGTAATGAAACGAATAATTGTACTGAAAACTTTAATTAATAATAATAATTACTGATACAATGAATATTAATGAACTGGTTGATTATTTGTGAGAATTAAAATTAATCTTAAAACTATACATACCGAGTATAATGCTTTAGTCTTAATAATTTTTCCTTAATGATAAGGTTAATTAATGAATTAACTTAAAACTTATGTTTAATCTATAAATTGGCAGTGAAATATAAAATTTGAGCTCACCTAAAGGTATCGATTGAACACATTTATTAATATAATTAAAAGGTAAAGTATCTTCAAATATCGCATTTCATTCTCACCGCATTTCTATAATATAGAAGCAAAAACTAAATCTAAGTTAGTAACACAAAATCCTATTCATTACAATTTTAGGTTGACGTTATTAGTCTTTGCAAGAATATTCTGTCTCTAGATTGAAACACATATGGTATACATGTGACGAGTCAATGTAGTACGTACTTTAACTTAGCAGACTTGTTTAATTCATACAATAATTTTAAAATAATTACTCGCAATGCAAATAATATGTGTGTTTATTAAAACTCAAGATGGAAAATACGGTGTCAAACCTGAGGGCTAAAGGTGTGATTCCGACTGCGACCGCGCGGGCGACCGCGACTGGCGAACGGTCGTGGGACTGTTTAGTATGATTTTTTTAAATAAAGCGCTGGACAACCTAAGCAAGGTTACGCGACTGATTCGTTTGAATTTAGTCACCGCTAGTAAATTCATCATCCATCTCCGGTCGTGGTCGCCGATCGCGGTCACAATCACACCTTACGACGACAGCCTCTTGGCGTTTCTTGCGTGCTTCTTCTCCGCAATGATGGTCTTGTCCGAAGCGCTAGTAGATTCACTCCATGTTACCGACGTGTAAAAGAGCCCTCTTGTGGCCAATTTATTGGATAAATATTTTGAATTTTGAATTCTATGATAGTCATCTGCTGTGGTGTCGTACCCAAGATTAAGCAACCTTTTGTTTTATTTCTAATCATGTCTATACTGTAGTATCTGTGCGCCTGAGTGTCGTATGGGTTGAAATAATGTATATTGATTTATGGATTGCTAGTCCCGACCAGGCGGAAATTCTTACGATTAAATGATGTAAATAATATAGCATTTTCATCTTTCTTTTGAATACAAAAAAAATAATAAGTTTTGTGTTTAAAACTTAGATTCTGCAAGGTAAATGACAGTGCCACATGTGTAAATCACTCTGCTACCGTGTCGCTTCAAATTCCCTCAAACTATCACACAAAATCATCATAGAGAATGAGAACGATAAAGTACCAAAGTAATCAGCCAGTTGCGGATCCAGGATTCTCCTCAGGTCAGGTCTCAAGGTTTAAAGACGACCTGTCCTGGGGGGGAGGAGAGGCATGTCTGCTGTCCCATCCCTGGATCCGCCACTGTAATCAGTCACATCTAAGAGATTAGCAGCGGGACAGATCAGGCAGGCTCTTTTCCTTGCAGTATGCGTAGGAGGTAGGCCACGCCTTGAACCCAACGCGGTCGTAGATGCGTTTGGCGCACCGCACGTCGTCTGCTAGGTCCTCGTTCAGGAGATCTGGACAAAAATCAGGTGGAGTAAGCTTAAATCTTGCTTGGCCATAATTCTCAGTTGGGCTGTTTTCTTAAATAACTCACTGACGCTGCGTCAAAGTTTGACCAATGGCAATGTTGTTAAAGTACTCGTAGGTTAAACTAACAGTTTTGTTAGAAGGATTACTATCATAATTTCAGCTAATTTTCCAACGTACAGACAAAAACGAGATTTAGAAACTCGTTAATTATTGTCGTTAGCCTTCTTATTAGCGCTACCGAGCATGTGAGAGCGTAATCGGGAGCAATCAAACGGTTAGTACAGTTAGCTGTAAAGTTAGCACTAATACTCTATGGTAGGTACGAGGCGAAGTTAGCGTTAGTACCTTCACACTTCATGCTGCAGTGGCCTCCTTTACGGCCCTTCTTACACCAGTCTTTGTTGTTGATCTGAAATATAAGAAAGGCTTATTAAAATTGAATTCAATATGGTGACACTCGGGGGTGTGTAATGTTTAGCATAAAAACAATTTTTCTAATGTTTATTTTACGTAACACAAATTGCATAATTTCGATCTGTATAATAAACCCTCGCTATAATAGTCACGTTTTTGCTTAAAACGAAATGCATAATTTCAAGAACTATAATGTTTATAAATTAAAAATGAAATATTACTAACGGCTTTCATTACTGTTTGATCACAGTTTTAACCTTTTTTTTTTTTGTTCGGAGAGGAAGTGACATTACGGTCACAGTTCTGACCAAACCTAACCTAGTTAGAAGAAATTGACTTAAAATGCATAACAACAAGAAAATGATAGTTATACTAAATGAGTGTTATGTTATTCGATCGTATGCCAGATAAAATTATACAATTGGTGTTTATGCTAAACGTTCATTATGATTTTCGTGATTAGTGACATGAAATTATACAAAATGTTTTTATACTGATTGAAGCGCACCCGACACTCGGGCTTGTTTCGGGACAAGAGCCAGCAGCAGCTGTTGTGTGGGAGCTTTGCTTTAGTTAGTATTTTATATGCCACACAGCATTCCATAAAATACGGGTAAGTATGTGTTATAGCATGGATTTTATAATAAGGTAGTCCAATTATAAGTAGCTTGTACAGCAGAGCTAGACAAATCACTTTCGACTATGCCGCACGAATTACGATAAATACCGTTATCTCTCTAATTTGGTCTTCGGTTTTATATAAGACGAGATACTTGTTAGTAAAATAACGTTTTTTTTTGTTATCATCTTTGTATGTACACAGTTATACAATGAATAATATTTCTATTTCTATTTCTATTTCTAAAGATTGAGAAATGAGAAAACATTTTGAATATTTACAAATTATACAATTATACAAATTACAAATTAAAATGTTTGCATGAACCCATGCATACATTTTTTTTTTCATTTCTAATCCAACATAATCACGTCAATTTTATGAATTCTGAGTGTCAGTAACACAATACAAAGTTTATAAAAAACGTTTTTTGTTATGTATGCCTCTGAGCATGCTAACTGCTCTGCTTTTCAAATAAGACGTTGTCATTAATACTTGTTTTTAGAGTAAAACCTCTTTCACCTCCCTTTCTTTAAATGCTCTAGCGCGATCACTATCTCCTCATTTAGTCCAGAGAATGGCGCCCCTGAGGCCCATAAGGAACAACATTACACCAATTACTTAGAATTAAACTTTCCAATATATTAAATGTTCTTCCAAGCTTTTGTGATAATTTATTTATTGAGCTCATGAGGTACTTGCATTATATTTATTTCTGAGTTTGTACACCATGGGCTGAACACGTTTATATTTTGATTGAAATTTAGCTTTATGTTCCTCAGGGATTAAAAAGTAGGATTCTAATGGTGAAATAATTTTTCAAATCGGTCCAGATGATTCGGATCCTATTCAATGCAAACAAACAAAAAAACAAATCTTTCTTCTTTATACTATTTGTGTAGATAATATTCGTGTATGATCAGGAGAGCAGGGTGGTCAACTCTTACACCGGATAGACATTATTTGCTGTCTTGTTTAGTTCTTTTAAGCTATCACGTGATTATATCAATTGAAAGCTCCCTTTGCTTTCTATTCCTGTTACTTTCACTGTCTTCTTTAATCATTTAGTTTAGATAGCTTTGAGTTGAGATATTTGGGTAATTAATGTGAAACGCAAAGAAAAACAACACTTTAATTTTACAAACAACTGAAGATAAAAATCTAAATAAATTACATAAGACTATGGATTAATCTATTTACAGGAAAAATAAAAGAACTGCTCTAAATGTACGATTGACTTTGTAATGAGGTTGGTAAAATATATTGTCGACAAAAAAGCTAAAAGTACAAAAAATGTAGTTACGGATTCTGTTTATGGTGGGGCTTCTAAAAGATGAAGACCACAAGCAACAGCAGGACTTAAAAAGGGTTTCTTATATTTCGTACAAATTTAATGTAGGTGGGAACGCTCAGTGCGCGAGTCTGACTGGCACTTGACCAGTTTTATTGCCTTGCCTAGGCTAGGTTCACAAACAGCGAGGTAAAATAATGACGTAATCAACATAACAGAAATATGAGCGAATTAATTAAAATTCTGTTTGCTGACAAAATACAAAGCTTGTTGTTGAAATTTGCATTTTCATACGGTCCGGCCGCAGAACGCCGATTTTGAAATATCCTGTATAGTGGAGTCAACAGGGCGTGTGTTGTCAAAGGGCCGGTTTAAACACTATTTGGGGCCTGAGTTTCACTTGGTTTAAACCATATCATTATCATATTTTTTACGTCATGGTAGCTTTTATTAACTTAAAAAACATTACAAAATGGTTCCAAAATCAAGAAAAAATAGAGTGGGACAGCGGTGATTTAATTTATTAATATAATACCAGTCTATCCTCTGTGTTACGAAAAAAATAAAAAAATAATTATATGACAAATAACATTATCTTTCGAGGAATTTATGAGGTTTAGGAGGTTCAAGTATTCCGATGCATCATCCTCTACAACTTTTTTTTGTAACACGCGGCTGACTCCTGGGGGTTAGCATGACCATGACATACTAAAGCAGTTCAGTTAAGGCTGAGAGAAAGAGACATAACTCTGTCCCTTTCTCCCAACCTAAACTGAACTGCTTTAGTATGTCATGGCAACCCCCCTGAGCCTTAAACAATTATGATTCAAAACGAAATAAGTAGTCATAAAGAACAAATGGAAAGAACCCACTCTTTCATCACATAAAAATAATAAGAAAACATATGAAACATTAAAATACAGAGATATACATACTCGTAAGTGCCTTATTGTCTTGAACTGATCTCAACGATAATGCTTGCTTCAAGAAGCGTTAAAATTTACAGTTTTCTACGGGTTTAGGACGTTGACGTTTACTTTAACGTATCTTGTAAGAGGTATCTCAGCCAAGATGAGTTTATTAATACGGAAAACAAGAGGACTTACTGAGCTATTATTTGTTAGAGAGATATTGAGACAAAAAGGTGATTAATAATAATAATATGACGTTTAAAATATATTTCCGAGCGGAATTCCCAGTTTCGTCTTTATCCCCGTGTTCTGCACTGCCGATTAATACGCGTCGCTTTTAATGAGCGACTATCATTTTTTGCTGACTGCACCGCGGCCTGTAATGGAATCAATGCTTTATGCTGCAAAGGATTTAATTTCGCAATTATTAGGTACTTACTTGGATTAATTAATTCTTAGCTTCTAGCTTTGATCTTTCTTTTTTCTAACATTATAGCTAAGACAAGGATACCCAAGGTCTTTATGAAAATATAACTCAAGGTTTTTACATTATAATTCGAAAGTATAGGTAATTTTAAGAGACCGATTTCATTAATTTTGTATTTGACCCAGTAGTTTTATTGTTGTATCTTTATTTATTTAGTGGACATTTTATGGATGACATGATTGTTTTAAAATTGGGTTGGAATTTTCTAATAAATTACAACAATTAAATGATATCTAATAATAAAAAGTGATTGTAATAGTGTTTTAACACATACTATTTGGTAATTGTAATAGTGTTATACACTTAGGAGGGTTTCAAGCCGAAAACGAAAGCCAAACAAAGGTTAAATATACTATTGTCGAGATATCCAAAATAGATAAATATTTCAAAAACTTATTCATGCAGAACGTATTTAAAACCCGATTCCTCGAATTAGAGTAATTGTAAATATATGAACAATCCCCATTTTAAATTGTATGTGTTTGTTTGTGTGGAGTGCAATAAAGAGTATTTTGTATTGTATCATTAGTAGACATTAGGTTGTTTCATTGACGTGGAAGATATATAAACCAAATGATAGCAAGTTCATCAACCTCAGCTGTTTTGCCACCATATGATGGAGTTAAGTCACGAGAATGAATTAACATCAATAATATCAATATTGATCATTGGCTTTCTGTGACAGGGTTCAGGACGTGAAGTTAATTATATTAATAATTAAAAAAGTGATCATCGACGTAACAAAGACTGCAGAGTTTAATCCCAAGCATTTGTATGTTTTGTGTCCGGTAAAAACGAATCTGAAAACATTTCCAACGGCATTTGGCAAAACAAAACCAGATTTACATAATCCGACGGAAGTGGTTTTGGCTTTATTTTCTTGAAATAACTTCATGTCTGTTTTCTGCGAGAATGATTTCAATATAATCACGGCATCGTTAAAATGTGGATGAAGAAATAAAAACGTTTTTAAACTACGTTAATAAGTTTTCCGTGGGTTGTGTTTTACAATATTCTAAACCAAAACCTACTCGTAATTTCGAATGATAAAGGGTAGTTTGAAAAATTGATCTTCAACAAGGTTTGTTTCAACTTCACATTTTTTTTATTTGTTTATTTGTTCTTCTAATGATAGTATTTATTTATGCTAATTACAAAAAAAAACAACGAATGTATCAAAAATCATTAGCTACATGCTTCTTCAAGGGTATTACAATAGTTAATCAACGATATGCTTCGTCAACACTCAACTGTGTACATACATGCTTAAACTAATCATGTACTTACACATTTTATTTGTAAACTAGCTTCTGCCCGCATTCTCGTCCGCTTAGATTTTGATTATGGTTGGTTTTAAATTTTTGGGATGAAAACCTGTGTGTTAATCCAGGGTATAAGCTAGCTTCAAAGGTATCTTCATCTAAATCCGTGGAGCCATTGCAGCGTGAAGGAGTAACAAATTAACACACACAAACGCGATAATATTAGCCAATGTCAATTCTATATTTAGTTGTCTAAGGTCAGATATTTAACGATCAGCTGACGATAACTGCAAAAAAGTTTGTCTCAAAAATAAATGTTTACAGCCGGTTAAATGTTTTAAAATTTGCATTTCTAACTTACCAGTCATTGATAGATTATTCTACAAATCCGATAGTCCGCGGAAAGTGATTTTGACGCGTGCACTGATTGATAAGGTTGTTATTTGGGATTATTCGAGATAAGCCCGTGATAATGTTGTGTTAAATTAAGTTATTAATGGGGGATCATAAATTCGGTTTGTTAAAGGCACTTAGTGGCTTTGTAGTGGTTACTGCGCTGCGAATATTCTGGAATGGACGTATTGTGTATAAAAGCTGCCTTAGTTCAAGGACAAAAAGAAACATTTTTCATTATGGTATATAGAATGTAAACGAGTACACAGGCCGCCTGATGGTGAATGGGATCTGAAACCATAGACTTTTGCATTCTTAAGACTTTTTTCTATGTTTCAATCTCATTTTTTTCGTCGTTGTAAGTTACTAATACGAAATTTAATTTTGATTGTGTTATTAAGTTGTAGCAGATTTACTCCTCTTACAAAGAATTTCTATCACTATTTTAATATACCTACATATACTTACATACATACATAAACTCACGCCTTCGTTCCCGGAGTGGGGTAGGCAGAGCTACAGAATTACCTACAACTCTAAAAACTTGTTGATAATTCTGTAACCACATTTTGCACAATTAGGCTAAGATGTTTACCAGCGTATTAGTGACAGGTTGCAAGCCCATTGCCTAACAGTACTACCAGCCTTTATTCCCTTAATCCACGGAAAGACATGGAGTGGCACTATTCTAACCCGGCAACCACACGGGTAACTTAAACCATATCAATACTCCATACTAACATAATAAATGCGAAAGTAATTCTGTTTATTTGTTTCCTTTTCATAAAATATCATACAAAACGTACCCTAGCGAGGGGCATATGTAACTTTTTTATCCCGGGAAATTAGTAAATTCCCCAGGAAATAGCGAAAAACGACCTCTACGCAGACGAAGTTGCGGACAAAAGCTAGTAATCCCATATTTCTAGACAAGCTATAAAAGCAACTACTAACCAACCTAATATGCAAATTCTCCATAATCTTGTCAGTAAACGCCCTCGATATCGGCCAGATTTTATCGTATTACAGTGCCAGTGAAATTTAACTGACATTGTATGCGACACCGCCTCGACGCGACGCGTTTACCATAATCTAATACTTTTACTGGCAAGGTGCAACGTTGTAAACAAAGGCGAAACAAAAATTAAATTCCTGTATAAATCGGTTTATACTTTACCGGTTTTATGGTTCACAATTTCCTAACCTTAAAGTTTACATTGTGAGGTTAAAAACATCTCCAAGAAACGTTTTGTTAACCAGCTTTTCCATTTTATTTGAGACCTTTTCATTTTCGCCTATAATTTACGACAACTTTTAAATTATAATATTTATTATTATTATTCTATTTCAAATTTAAACCGTTATTACATTCATTCGCAGGTTTACCAACGAGAATGACAGTCTAAATCCGGTCTCTTTTAATGTGTTTTTTCTTATTGTTACAGGTAAACAACTCTACCCAAACCCGGTTTTACTTACATGGTTAGCGCGGTTTTCTAATAGAAACGAAATAGCTCAATAGGTAAGGGAGTCCTCCATTGGCTATCTACCGTTTGTCAGACGGTTGAATACGTTAATATTGTGGTTCCATTCAGGGCGTCCAATATTCCGTCTCCAGGTTCAAAAGACGCCAATATCTTGGGAATTAATTCGAAAATAGTTGATCAATAGCTGCTTCTTACCTCAAACTACGTATCTGTTACTACAAAGCCTTGGCATATTCAGCTCTTCCCAGCTACAAATACGGTTGCATACGCGAAAGCAGTTTTTCAACAGTTAGGACGCATTTCCTAAAGGGTGCAGAATGCATCGGTATTGGATGCTTTGTGGACGTGGCGATGCGATTTGCATTGTCACTTGGAGCAGTGGTATTATTTAAAGCAGCTGTCTCAAACCAGAGACGAACCATTCTTATTTGACCTTTACATTTTTACCAAATATTTAATAATATAGCTCAACTTTACTGGTGAAACCTACCAACACAAATTGATTTCTAAAGTTCAACAGTTTCTAATTGTAGAAAGCTCAAATTAGAATGGCAAAAGCAAAAGTGAGGTATTAAATAATACCACATCAGTAACGAGAGCGAACTGCGGGATCAATTCGATCCATCCAACTGTTCCGTGGCTAGAGATGCTACTCTACATCGATACGTAAAGATCATATTATACATACGTATACAGACATAGCTCTTATTTGAATTGTCACTCACATAGGTGGCGTCGTTCGGAGCCGTCTGTACTTGTTAGTGTAGCCCTAGGTATCGATACTTATACTATCGACAAAGATAACCAAAACAATTGGTGGCCTTTAGAAATTTGATTTATTTACGGGAGTCCGTTGTTTTCCATTTTAATTTGGTCATACTTTATTTGTTTACGTAATTATTGAGAGTCATCATTTCCTATAACCTGGAACCGTTCACTTTTCAGATTTTCTTGAATATCTCGCGATTAAGCTTGCCACCTGTCACTAATATACACTGTTAAACAGCTTAGCCTAATTGTGCAAATTGTGGTTACAGAGTTGTCAACAAGTTTTTAGAGTTGTTGGTAATTCTGTAGCTCTGCCTACCCCTCTCTGGGAATGAAGGCGTGAAGGTATGTATGTATGTATGTAAGTTTGATTTATCAAACTCCTTAAAAAGTATCCGTTGCCTTGTGATTATTTGGACCTAAAACACATTATGACTAAAAAAATATATATGTTTACCTATTATTTACTCCAAATTGTCTTTAACGACGAAGTCTGAGATGTTGATTAAAATAAAGATATCTTATCTTAAATTTTGATCCTAGAAATGTTAATTTCTGTAAACAAAGGAGTAAAAGAATCTGTGATTATAAGAAATTTATTTTGTATTGGTTCATTAAGATTCGATATATTGAATAATTAAACCTTAATTTATTCCACTAATATACAATACAACCGGTTGTTTCAAAGCTTAAAATACCAGATTTCCAATAATTCCATTTCAAAAGCGATTGTTCCATCATTATCACACAATAACCCGATGAATGTTAATACGTTAATTTTATCGACTTGCAGAGATAACATCAATTCGAATGAATTTAAACATTCAACAACATTGTCGTTTTCGGAGAACAGCACTGCTTAATTTGGTAATAACCAGACTGTTGGATCAAATAGAATAACCATGTTATTGCTTTGCCAGTTTTATTTGTAGTAATAATAGTTTTCTTTTAATGTTAAATAGTAAATAAAATACGTCAAAAATGTCGATGGCGTATTGGTTTTTTCTACAGCTAACATTCAATCACAAAAAAAATGTTTTAATTATTTATGGAGTCAGATAAAAATTACAACAAATTTTAAATTGTTTCCAAATTTCTACATTCTAAAATTAATTCATTAAAATGATCTTTTAGTCGTCTGTTTATGTCAAAACATCGACAAGAAAATGATTTTCTAATTTTTTTAACACTAAGATAAGTAATCTAAATAAAAATAAAAAATCTTACATCATCTTTAGAATAACGTTTCATCGTGTCTTACCTATCGACACCGCCCCACTCTACAAATCAGCCGTCGATCGGCAAACACGCCCTGGAGCTAATACTTTCCTCTCGGCTGATGACTGCACTGTTTGAGCTGCATACGGGCTGTTGACTGATATAATGATGCCTTATATTTGCTCTGGAGCTCACAGCTTCATTTGAGAGACCAGATTTAAAAGGCAAGGAATGAAGGGGGAGGGGGTATAAGGAGCGCGTGACATAGGGTGATGCCATCGAGATGTTTGCTGCTAATCTCGACGTGTTTGATCACCGTTTTTTTCGTTTCTTATTATTAATTGGATATCTTCGTTTTTCTATGAAAAACGATCGACAAATATATTGTAATTATCACTAGTGAGTGTAAGTGTGATAGCAAAAGTCAGCCGAATGCTATTAAGAAGCTAGGGTGGGGTTTCTGTACATAAGATAATTGTTTATTTAAAAAAAAATACACTCAAACAAAATTGTACTAATATACTGTAGACAATTTACAGATTTATTTAAGTAATTGGCACGCGAAAGTAGCCGAAACTTTAAAAAAGAATCATGGTTTTTATTGGTACCGGACATATATCGAGGTCAGTAGCAAGAATCAGAGAAAAGTATACCCCCCCTCCTGGAAAGGATCGATTTTTTTCTAAAACCTGTGGTTAAATTTATATTATTATGATTTTTCGGTGAATTGAAGGTTTTACTATTGTCTACACATAAACTCAAAATCATTTAAATCTAACCACAGGTTTTCGAAAAAAAAACAATTCTTACCAGGAGGGTATCCTTTTCTCTGCAGCTCTTTCTCAAAGAAAAATATCATTAACACAGTAAAAAAGTGAAATATAAATTGTTTAGTGACGACAGGCTCGGGTCTCAGCATATGCTGCGAGCTGGGTCAGCTGCACAACAACGCTGGTTTTCAGCCTGCGCCTAGCTCTCGGCTACGTTTCAGCAAGTTTCAAGGGAACATTACGCTACGCTGTATTACGTATAGCTAATAAAGAGCGTACAAATATAATACAATTAGACGTCTAATCGTGCAGCAGAGCATTCTGCGGTTGAGGGTTTCTATTTATCATTCACTTTGTTGTTTATATAATAAAACTTTTCGAAAGCTTCACACAGTTTCCGCATAACAAATATACTGACAGATGTCTGAGAGAGTGTGACAGCGATATATAGGGAATTCCAAATGAAACCGGTAATTATTTACCAATGGTTAGGTGAACGGTTTTGACGTCAGTTTTGTTTTTGTTTCTTTCTTAGCAGGTCAGGCTACGAACAGCTATTATCTCCTCAAGACAATCTCTTTTCTAACCCAAATAATTCATGAATGGTGTTTCATACCTCATTAACGTTCTCTGCCACTAAGCCGAGCGGAAACGCCAACGCAAATTCCACAGAATAACGAATCGGTAGCGCGTAGGAACAACAGCTTCATTGCGGAATCAATAGCACTTCGGTACGACGCGGTATCAATGCGTTACGAGAATAAATGAAAATGAGATACAGCGCCGCTCTCTATGGAGCCGGGTGATTAGGACCACTCGCCCAAGCTGAAGTTAAACTAGCCATGGTATAACGGGACTTAGAATCTTTATTGATGGATTAAATGGTTCAACTGTGATAGATATAGATCGAACTCTGTCGCGAAAAACCAATAAATAATTCTTGAGACTCTAGGAAGAGTCTTAGAGTAGGAACTCAAGGAAATTTCGACAACAACAACAACAAGCAAAGACAGATAGGTAAGTGAGATAGGTATTTAACGAGTCAAAACTCTGCTGGCGCACGTTAAAGGCAGCTGAAATCCTATTGCCATCTTCCAATTGCATTATCAGATAGACTTATAGACTTTATAATATTGCATTATATACCTATCATCGGGTTTAGATAAGTATCCTAAATATCATTCTATTTCTTGAACAACTGATCGTCTTTAAATTTACCTAATTAATAATCATTAGGGCCACCTGTTAATAATTAGAAGTTAAAACTAAACTTATTTAAATTAAAATAAATCCAAACTACTCAAATATTAAAGATGTAAATAATAATCACCACCATAAAAAGAACACCCCATCTAGCAGGTTCGCTCGCGGCATGGTCCCTATGACACTGGCTGCATTACCTCTCTGCATTACCATCTTATCATCATAGGATCGAAACAAGTGATCAAATTAAGAAAGTTTTAGCTCATTACCTTACGCACAACACATATTACAATCAAATAACGCACTCCTTCCATTACACATAGCATAAAAGCGCCGTATATAATTCTCTCAACTAACTGAACCTTAACTTGTTTGAGAAATTATTAACTGTTAAGTTTAAATTGCTCCGCACGCCCGAACTCACGTCAAGCAGAGTTAGCTACCTAATATTTCTATCGAGCAGCTTTGTGGACGTAACCTGCCAAAATCAAAATACATACATACATACATACATACAATAAATCACGCCTGTTTCCCAGAGGGAACAACATGATTAAAAAAATCAGTATAGTAGAAGTAGGTTCAGTTAGGTACATTTTATAATTTCAAAGCATAGTAAGCATCATAAAATAGCTATACACCTTAGTACCTTGTCGCTTCAATGCCGACGAAATACATACCTACTACCAGTTTCTTCATAGCGGTCGGCAATTTTCGTTATTGTATAAAAAAAAAACTAATCTAGCATCGAGTATCTAGGTTACATAAAATTGTAAATCTATGGACACGCATTTTATCTTTCATGCACAAAATACAAATACATACATACATAGATTAAATCACGCCTATTTCCCAGAGGGGAAGGCAGAGACCACTTCTTTCCACTTGCTACGATCTTGACAAATTTCTTTCGCTTCTTTCACATTTGTACATCGAGTCATGCACGCACGTCGGTTTCGGGTACTTAAGATTCGGCCCTTTTCCAGTATTTCTCCAATAAATTAAATCAAAATATATGTAGTATAATATCATCAGCACGCTCCAACGGGATAACCTAAACTTGCCGGTAAGTAATTATTTATTGAATTCAACAGAGTGTCTAAAATAATCTAACAGCTCCAGTTTCTAACCGGCACACATCGGTCGGGGCCAAGCCGTTAGCACCAAGCTCTGGGCCAGTGGCCGACCCATTTCCATCTAAATGATCGCGAGTAAATCTGTTCGTAATGCTCCCCATCCGGAGCAATTGGGATCATTTTATGCATCACGCCAATTGGCACAGCGCAACCTAAGGGGCTCAATGCAACAGGATAGTCTGATGGGCTGAGAACTTGAACGTGATTGGTTGTTCACTATATATCTCAAAGGGGGGCATAGAGAGCTCATTTGAAGCGGCAGATAAGGTCATGTTGTAGTTGACCGAATTAGGTTGTATTACAAAAATATCCCAGGCTTTTTATTAAAAACGTTTTTTTAAGTAGAGTTACAAGGAGAATTTTATGCACAGATTAAAAATATAATTTTAAATATAATATAGTTTCATTCTGAATCATGGCCTACCCACTAAATTTGGGTCTAGCAGGCTAAGGAAGGAGAAGTGGCCCCTGTGACGAATATCGGATTTTTATAATGTCATTTGTTGGTTATCTCATAATTTAGAAACACCTTAACTTTCAGCCCCCTATCTTGAACCGTCACCGAGATACTGTCAAAAACGTCATTTTATGGACACATTTTTCAAAGTAGTTTTTCTCCTGAACTATATAAGGAAGAGCAATCAAACCTACAAAAACGAAATTAAACCTCATTGGATCGAAAAATCTCCTTGAGAATGAAAGACTCATTTAACGCTTTCTTTGACTTTTTTTTGTTGTATGTTGCACCAATTGTATTGAATTGATTTTGCGCATGGTACTAGGTAATACTATTAGCAGTTTATGTGATTTTTTCCGTAGCTGTACCTTTACAAATACTTGTTGAAAGGTGCTGTCAAAAAATTCTCTGACATTTTAATCATTATTTTTTCATGGAATTAAATATTTAAAAAAATCAGAGTTATACTCCTACCCATCCTTTGTAGCTATGATTTGGTTTGATTGCTCTACCTTATATAGTTCAGGAGAAAAACGACTTTGAAAAATGTGTCCATAAAATGACGTTTTTGACAGTATCTCGGTGACGGTTCAAGATAGGGGGCTGAAAGTAAGGGTGTTTCTATATTATGAGATAGCCAACAAATGACATTATAAAAATTTGATATTCGTCACAGGGGCCACTTCTCCTTCCTTAGCCTGCTAGACCCTTTCTTACTTATCTAATCGGTGGATTTTTATATACCCACCTTTAGAATAATAGCGACATATTTCAAAATTTCAGCTTTCAAACTTCAAGTCTTAAATTTATTGTTATAGAGACCAAACTCGAAATTTGAAATTTCTGAATTAGGTCACTATTGTTATGAAGGAGCGGATATGTTGTAACATTAAAATATTAGATGACCACAATTTTAGTATCAATACGATGCTAAACTTTAACCCCCTTACTTATAAACATGGAATAAGCTTGGAATAGTTTATGCCATGCTTTGTCTTTATCTGTAATTGTGACATTTGCATCTGACAGAAAGTGACAAAGCATGTTATAAACTATTCCAAGCTTATTCCACGTTTATAAGTAAGGGGGTAATTGTTTCAAAAATCGCTAAACTAATAGAATCTCAATCATTTATCGAGTTGGGAAAATTAAGTTAGTATCAAAACCCCGCAGTTATCTTACTTCCTACTAATATTATAAACGTTAACGTTTGTATGTTAGCCTGTCACTCCTTCACGTTGCAACGGCTGGATGGATTTGGAAGAAATTTTGAATATAGATAACTTTATAATACATAGGCTACTTTTCAATTCCGAAAAACTTATAATCGAAATCTACGCAGACGATGTCGCGGGCAGAAGTTAGTGGCTGAATAAATCATTCTGTCTTTCTTTCCACTATGCTTTGACCACGCGCTAGCCTAGTTGGGTTCAAACCCCGGTAAGGGCCGATATTTGTGTGATGAGCGCGAATAGTTGTTCCTGAGTCATGGATGTTTATTAGGTATTTAAGTATATATTTCTCTATATAAGTATTTATATCGTTGTCTAGTACCCATAATACAAGCCTAGAGCTTAAATTGGGATTAGGTCAATTGGTGTGACATTGTCCCCTGATATTTATTTATTTATTTATGCTATCACTTTCTGTCCAATTGAAATGTCACAATCAAAGATAAGGTCAAAGTATACTTAGCTATTGTGCGTATGAATAAACCTACATACATTGAGTTTCCGGTCCGCATGTGCGTCGCTCGCGGCCTACTGCATTATGTTGTTGATCGGCACATCGTAATTGGACACATTGGGGGCTGATATGGTAAAACCATACAGTGACAAGTGGACCATGACAGGTGACAGGTATTTTAAAGTGTTAGGGTCTGATTGGTGGATTATCTCTAAATTTAGATGAAACGATCGAAACTTAATCTCGTCCTGAATTGATAACGCGTCAAAATTAAAAGATTTTGGCGTAAAGTCGGGCCCATTATCTATAACAATATTAATAAATTAGTTTATTAAAGGCTATTAGCAGTTTTAGTGGTTACAACCATGATGATGTATTCGCTCGATAATTTTCACTGATTTAACGAATATTTGTACTTACACAAGCGTTTTACTTTTTTATAAACATGAATTGATTTAGATGAAATTAGAAATACAATAGATTGAGTTTTGTGAAAAAAAGTAGAGTATAACCGTCCCCTTTTTTTATACATGTCATCATGTCAGCCGAAAGACGTCCACTGCTGGACATAGGCCTAAAGATAAACATGTAGAGAAACCTATTTTTGTCTAAGTATACGTTGTCAATTTATTTTATAATCTTTATTGTGACATGTAAACAAGTCTAACGGAAAACAAGCTTTAAAAAACCCCACTGCTGTTTGGATAATGTCGTGAAAGTAATGTCGCAATTTCACATTTAAATAATTTTAATATAGCCTTTGACACTAGTGGTTACGAGGAATCTAACCACGTATAATTTATTAAAATCGGTTTAGCCGTTTAGTAGTTTCGAGGGGACATAGAGTCAGGCAGGTCAAACACACAACCCTCCTTTTGGGCTTGGCCGCAGTCGGGTTAGTCAGGAAGTGACAAAGCATACTATGACCAAAATAGGTTTAGTGTGAATAATGTGATACCAACAAACTGGTATAAGGATGGAAACGGAAGGCCATTGGAACTTCTCATCAGCACACAGTCGATCTGTCAAGTTTGACTTACATTTTGATAGCGAGTTTACCATCAGTATTAAAAGCACTGTCAGAAGGAACGTGTTTTTTTAAAACTTTTTTTTGATACTCTAAATACGTGAAGTTTCGCGCGCCCGGGGCGCCGGGTCGGCACATTTAATTGTGTCTAAACAACGTCCCCGTAATTGTGCCACATTAAAGCAGTCGTATGTAACAGCTTTCCGAGACTGTAAAGAATTTAAAATTGACTGCAAATGTCTTACTATATTAATTACAATTAAATTTTCAGAGCTGATGACACTAAGATCCTAACCGATATTAGCCGATTAAATAAAGTTTCTACTAAAAACACCCCGTCAATCCATCAGTTTAGGAGCTAAAATGTCTCACAGATAGCATATAAAAGTTATTAAACACCTCTGTTATCAAAAGGGGTTAAAAGGTAAAAGTTTGTGACGTTATTTCATCGTTTGTATTTCAATCACGACTAATGTAGTACAACGGAACTAATGTAAATGAAATTTGGCACATAGAATACTTTTTTTACGATAAACGATATTTGCAGACGTAGTCGTGGGTGGAAGATAGTATCTAAAGAAATGATAGGTTCTGTATTCTCCAAGTGATTTGAATTTTCTGTCCCCCAGCTAATAATAAATAATAAAGTTCAGGAGAAAGAGGGTAACATAGTCGTGCATATACAGGGTGTTTGGTAGACCGTTGTCAAAAAGAAACAGGCGAATAGAAGAGGCCATTAGCTATCAATTTCAGGTACTGTAACCCTTTATTTGTCTAGGGGCTATTTAATACCGATTTATTTTTTATTTTAATAAAAGTTACCAAAATTCGATCTTGAAACCCCGAAAAAAAAGGAACTATTTGGTGTATCCACAAAATTACCATTTTGTTAGAAAGTTAAATGTTGTAGTGTTTGAATAAAAGTGTTATTGGAAGCGTATAGCAACATTAAGTACCTAAAATGGATAGCTAATGGCCTCTTCTATTCGCCTGTTTCTTTTTGACAACGCTCTACCAAACACCCTGTATAAGTCGTCTAAGGTATTATCTATAAGCCTAACCTATGAGAGAACGTAACGCTAACGTAAACAATTTTCGAAAACAGTCCATATTTATACATAGGCGCTCATCGCAATCGTCTTCAAAACTCAAAACTAGGGTAAAGTCACCAGTGGTCAGCCAGGGACCTGTAGTCATCCTCTGCCTATAATTTGTATGAGTGGGAAGAGTATCAAAGATATATTTCCTACTCTTCGCACTCATATAAGGTCGACTACTGGTCTCTGGCTGACCACTGGTGACTTTACCCTATACATTTTCGTTAACAATTTTGGATTTAGATTGAGAAAATATAAGCTTCATGCAGTCGTTAAAAATACATGTAAATAAGTCCTCATTTGTCATTCATATCAGAGTTTCTGTTATCTAATCCTGGATGTATTTCACATCGCAACTGAATGCCATATCTCTATGCACATGCAGCCCAAATTAAGAACGCACATAACACGAATGAGTTATACGATTCACAGTTAAAACACTGATGTAAAATACAGCCAAGTCATATAGAATACTTATTTTTTCGGAATTTCTCTATTTGTCTGAGAATAATAACGTCTTTTACTTTTGCATATAGAAAGATCTCATCTTATAAAATAAAGTTTGGACATTGCAAATAATAGCAGGTGGCCTGTGTTGTGTACTTACTCGTAAAAAATACTTTAGTGTAATAATAAATGGTAAGAAGTTTTTTTTTGTTGCTAGTAACTGAATGCTAGATTGCTTGAAAACTGAATACTAGTACTTAATGTAGGTATACACTATAGAAGGCGATAAATAATTGAATATTGAGTATTGACTTGTTATGGAAGTCACACTGCAATCGCAACACTTTTAAATGAGCGGACCTTATAACCTTGGCCCATTATTCGAAGGACTTACAATTATACTTATTTGAAAACATAATGATAAGATTGACAGATAATGAATAAAATAACGTAATTTTTATATATAACGAGTTTACCTGCTTATAAATATCAGGAGAAAATCTCACACAAATTGACCTAGTCCCACACTAAGCTCTAGACTGGTGCTATGAGGACAAAGATGAACAGGTTTTTCTAGCTGCTTAACCTTTTGAACGCCACAGTCGGCTCTGGCCGACAACTGAAAGTCGTACCACTGACGCCACCGACGGCCACAGCCGACACAAGTTAGAGATTAAAAGAGACTTTGTTTCGTATGGATTAAGTTGTAATATGCTTAGCATAGCAAACACGTTTGGCGTGTGAGTGACGCATTTTGTATTTGACGTACGGCGTTCAAAAGGTTAACAAGAACTTGGCCGTGGCGCTGCCGCCGCGCCGTGCTATGAGCGATGGCGTCACGCCGGGCCGGGACGGCGTGATTAGCGCGCTACATCACGCTAATGCTCAACAATACACTCATTTGTTGTGCTCCGGATTTGTGAGTGATGAGTCATTACGTCATGTAAACTAGGAATGATTTGTGATAGTCAAGAACAAAGGAAAAAACAGAGCTCAACTATTGAGTATTCTGTTTCAGTTTTGAGGCTATACGACGATTGACGAGACTAAAGTAAGGAAGCAAGGCGGGATAAATTAAAAAAAAACGGAAATTCTGATTGTGATTAAACATAACATACTGTCAACAAATCTAGTAGTTATAGCGACACACTATATTCTTGCAAAATCGTCATTTGATTTTCTTTAATGGTTCAGAGAAGACCAATATCCGTGACCCAAGTATATTTGTATTCTCAAGACTTAAGTCTTCAAAAGCGTTACCAACCCTGAGGACTAAGATGAAATGCGTCTATGCTAGTAATTTCACCGGTGGTCTTACCTCTACACTGAAACAGACCAATGCTGCTGCTTGGCGGCAGATTAAAGGAAAATATATACAGCTGGCAGAGCTACAGAATTACCAACAACTCTAAAAACTTGTTGATAACTCTGTAACCACAATTTGCACAATAATAATATTGTATGTAAATAGTGGACCCAGCACAAGGTCCTACCACCCGCAATTTAATAAAAAAAATGCGATGGCATGTGTCTAACCGAAATAGGTAGATTTTGTCGCGGAGATCTACCAAACGCAAATCTATGCATAAGACGAACTATACATACAGTCCATTACTCTTAATGTTTTTTTTAACCAGTTGCTAATAAACTGTCACAGAGATATATCGTATTTTACTCAAAAAAAATCCCAATAAACAAAAAGCAACCTTATTAACGCAACATATGGTCCAAAACGAACCGGATTACATCGCGACTGCACGTTACCGGCCGGCTCCCGAGAACAAAAGGCGACTACCTGGGAGGGAGATAAGGAAGGTCCGGCGATCATCTAAGTGCAGTTTTTAAGTAAAAATATAATTACGCGTTATAACCTTGAGACTGAGTAGTGCTAAAATAATACGATACAATATAAGTAACAACATTTAAAATTTAAACAATTTTAACGGAACTTTGAGTGAGTGAAGCGAACTATAAAAATTACAAGTGACGGAGTTGTAAGCTGATTGGAGTTAATACAATACCTAGCTAATAATTACGAGCGATTTATTGGGATATTACGAGCGAGTGAACAATGGAGGCCGAGATGAGCGTCGACATGATGATTTTGTTGCAGTATGAATTAATGGAAAACTTGAAGAAAGCTGAGAAGAACTTTAAAAAATCACCCAAAGAGCGGATTAAATTAGCATATATTGAAACTAAATTACAAGTTCTAGAACAATTATATGAAGACTTTAAGATTAATCATAGGCTAATTGTAACGAGAACACCAAAGGAGGAAAATAATTTATATTTTACTCAAGATGTTTACGAATATTTTGAAGAGCAATATGTGGAGTATAAAACATTATTGAAGGAATCGTTACAAGTGTTTTTGCCTCCAGTACTACAGCAGCCTGCGATATCCAGCTTGCCGAGCAGTGGAACGTTCGAGAGCGCTCATGGTGACGTCAGACTACCCCGTATTAACCTACCTACTTTCAGTGGCAAATATGAGGAGTGGCAATCATTTTATGATATGTTTTCTACATTAATTCACAACAGCAAGAGTCTTACGCCAGTACAAAAACTACATTATTTAAAAGGTACGTTAACGGGAGAAGCATTAAATCTACTGCGGGAGTATTCCACCACTGAAGCTAACTACGAGGGAGCCTGGAACCAACTCGTGCGGCGATATAATAACAAGAGGTATAATTGTAACACAATATTAAAAAGTTTATTCGCTTTAAAGAAGATACAATTGGAGTCGGCACCAGCAGTGAAGAATTTATTAGACACTACAACTACGTGTTTAAAATCTTTACAAAATATGGGCATTAGCACAACTTCATGGAATGTAATTATTATCTATTTAGTGGTTTCAAAATTGGATGCAGAGTCAATAAAGCAATGGGAACAACATATTACCATGTTCAGTGAAGAATTACCCACTTGGAGCCAACTGCAACAATATTTAGAGTGCAGATTCAGATCATTAGAGATGATAGATAATAATATAGTTCGAACAACACAAATAAATAAACCCATAATGAAGACGAAGACTTTTCATACTGCCGTCGAGAATCAAAACAGGAATAAGGAGATCGAGTGTGCTATGTGCCATGAAAAGCACTTTATTTATCACTGCAAGCGATTTGAACTGATGACACCGCGAGATAGACAAGACTTCGTGCAGAATAACAAATTGTGTTTCAATTGTTTATCACCTACACATGCGGTAATGAAGTGCCGGCAAACTACGAGTTGCAGGAAATGCGGGAGGAGACATCACACAATGTTACACTTCGAGCGGGAGAGTAAGGAGGGATCCCATGGGAGCCCAGCAGCAGGCGGAGTTGCAGCGACGTCGTCACCGAGCAAACCACGAGATGAGATACCGAGCACATCGCGAGGTGACACGTATATTACTACTGCTTTTTCTAGAGGAGAGCTGCAACCCGACAGCGTGCTGCTCGCCACGGCTAGAATTAAGGTACGAAATTCTATTGGTTGTAAACAAACTCTTAGAGCTTTACTTGACCAAGGGTCACAAGCTTCCTTTGTAACTGAGGCGACTGTACAACTATTGGGTCTCACACGTAAACCAGTAAATGGCTGGGTGTCAGGGTTAGGAGATAGTCAAACTAGAATCAAACATACGGTTTCACTTTATTTGGAATCACGCCATTTACCAGAGACAATAATTCATGTAAATGCATATGTGTTACGTTCGTTAACAACTTTCCTTCCAGCAACCAAGCTTTGTATTTCGGAGTGGGCTGAATTAGAAAACGTGTCTTTGGCTGACACAACATACTATTCACCAGGAAAGATAGATGTCCTACTAGGTGCTGAAGTGTATGGAGAAATAATACTTGAAGGCGTGATGAAACAGTCTAATGGAAGCTTGATGGCGCAGAATACTGTCTTCGGGTGGATTGTTTCTGGAAGAGCATCACGTCAACCTAACGAACAAATGAGACCTCATGTGACAAGCTTGCATCTTCAAGTTAGTGGAGATGACCTGTTGAGGAAGTTCTGGGAGATGGAAGGCGAGCCAGACAGTATACAGAAACCTATGAGCAAAGAGGAGAAATTATGTGAAGACTACTTTGATACGACAACAGTACGAGACGAAGAAGGGCGATTGGTTGTGAGATTGCCTTTTACATCTGATGACCCTCAATGTAAATATGGTCGTTCAAAAGAGATAGCTTTAAAGAGGTTACAGTGGTTGGAACGAAAACTATCGAGAGAGCCAAAGTTAAGAAACGACTACAACAAAGTGTTTGAAGAATACCTAACTTTAAATCATATGACAGAGGTCCCTGAAAATGAACTAGATAATCCTTTTGCGGTTTACCTTCCCCACCACGCCGTTGTGAAAGAAGATAGAGAGACCACGAAAGTCAGAATTGTATTTGACGCTTCGAGTAAGGGAGTTAACAATGTCTCTCTGAATGATGACTTACTAGTCGGACCGAAGCTACAGCAAGACCTTAGACACATATTAATGAGATGGCGCAACCATAGAGTGTGTTTGATTGCAGATATTGTGAAAATGTATCGGATGGTTCGTGTCGCTGAGGAAGACATTGACTATCAGAGAGTCGTATACAGGTTTACTACAGATAGTAACGAGCAAATCAAACACTATCGCATGTTGAGACTGACATTTGGAACAGCTTGCGCGCCATATTTGGCTGTAAAGGCCTTACAGAGAACAGCAGAGTTAGAAGAAGAGAAATATCCGTTAGCGGCGGATATAACGAAAAGAGACTTTTACATGGATGATTTGATAACAGGAGCTGAAACGGAATCGGAAGCATTACACATACATAATGAGATGAATAAATTAATTAACTCAGGTGGATTTCAATTACAAAAATGGAATAGTAACTCAGAGACACTGTTAAGAAGTATGAGAAAGATCGATGAGAAGATAGCTAGCAAGCCTGAAGCTATAAAACTTAACGACTCGATAAAAATCCTGGGAGTGACTTGGAATAGAGAGTCAGATACACTCGAGTATAATCTAAACACGTTGGGACGCCATGAAAAAGTTACCAAGAGACAAGTCCTTTCAGACATAGCCCGGTTATATGACCCGCTAGGCTTGATAGCGCCAGTGGTGGTCGTGGCAAAAATGTTCATGCAGAAACTGTGGCAGGCAGGTCTAGAGTGGGATGAACACTTGTCTGAAGAACTACTCAAAGAGTGGCTCATCTTTAGAGATGGATTAGAATCCCTGAGGCATGTAAAAGTACCTAGATGGTTAAACAAGACACGTGGTTCAAAGACGGAATTACATGCATTCGCAGATGCTTCAAGGTCAGCCTTCGCAGCAGTTGTATTCACTCGAGTAATAGATGAAGAAGGTATAGCCCACATAAATCTTATTACTGCTAAAACAAAGGTTGCCCCCATTGAGAAGGCATTGTCTATACCAAGGCTCGAGTTATGTGGTGCTACACTGGCAGCGAAACTGCTTCATGAAGTTGCACAAGTGATGGAGATTCCGAATCAAAATGTGTATGGCTGGACAGACTCCACTATTGTTCTGGCTTGGCTCAAGGGAGGATCTAATCGATGGAGTACATTCGTGAGTAATCGAGTGTCCACGATACTAACTATCCTAGATTATGAGCAGTGGAATCACGTATCCACAGAGTCAAATCCAGCTGACTGCGCATCACGAGGCTTAACCCCAACAGAACTCCTGGCACACCCGTTGTGGTGGAATGGACCACAGTGGCTAGCAGAGAACCCTATCGAGTCCATGAATACAACCGTGGAAGATACACATGAAGAGGAGAGAATCACGACATGCACTGTTGTGTCTACCGACGAGGATAATTACATTTGGTCTAGGTTTTCCTCCTTGAGAAAGTTACTGAACGTTTTATCGCTCTGTAGAAGAATTTTAAGATTTAAATTGCCAAAAAATGAGAGACTAAAATTAACATCTTTCATTACGTCAGAGGAGTTAAACTCAACTCTAATGGCTTGCATCAAAAATGTTCAAGAGAAAGAATTCGAGAATGACATTAAACATTTAAAAAGTAAAGAATGTGTGCCCAAGAAGAGTAAGCTTCGCACTCTTTGTCCATTTATAGACGAAAGTGGAATATTAAGAGTGACAGGTCGTATAAAATACTCAGACGCAAACTACAATACACACCA
Organism: Acleris emargana; assembly: GCA_927399475.2. NCBI lineage: Eukaryota > Metazoa > Arthropoda > Insecta > Lepidoptera > Tortricidae > Acleris > Acleris emargana. The sequence goes on from OV656858.1 coordinate 8,564,563, forward strand.
TCCAATAATATTGCCAGCGAAGGATCATTTATCTAAGCTTATTATTCTTGATGCACATCATCGTACATTGCACGGAGGACCACAAATTATGCTAAATTATCTGAGGTCTAAATATTGGATAATTCAAGTCAAAGAACGCGTCAAGAAAACTTATAGAGAATGTGTGACTTGTTTGAGATACAGCACAAAAAAGACGAACCCATTTATGGGCCTTCTCCCCGAGGCAAGACTCAAACCCAGTAAACCCTTTAAATCTACTGGAGTGGATTACTGTGGCCCAATAAACATAAGGTTCTCACCGGGGCGAGGAGCTAAGTCGTACAAGGGTTACATTTGTCTTTTTGTGTGTATGGTGACACGCGCTGTTCACCTGGAAGCGGTAACGGACTTAACCGCGAAGGGATTCATTGCGGCATTCAGACGCTTTACTGCTCGTCGAGGCCATTGTCAAGATATCTATAGCGACAATGGTACCAACTTTGTTGGAGCCGACCGAGAACTTAGAGAAATGTTTAATAAGGCCAAATCGTCACTTCCTGACAAAATAGCAAAACTACTTACAATAGACCACACCACGTGGCATTTCATTCCTCCACGCGCACCAAACTTCGGTGGTTTATGGGAAGCAGGCGTACGGAGTACGAAGACGCACTTGCGTAAAGTAGTAGGGAATACTACTCTAACCTATGAAGAATTGTCAACAGTCCTCGCGCAAGTGGAGGCGTGTTTAAATTCGCGACCATTGACCTTACTCAGTGACGATCCGAATGACCCTCTCCCTCTGACACCCGGACACTTTCTGGTAGGTGAACCGTTGCTTAACATTTCTGACGAAGATTACAGTAGATATAATATTCAAAATTTAGATAGGTGGCGCTTAACGCAAAAGATAGTAAATGATTTCTGGAATAGATGGAGTAAAGAATATTTAGTTAATTTAAATCAAAGAATCAAATGGAACAAAAAATGTACAGAGCCTGAGCTCAATGATATTGTCATTTTAAAAGAGGACAATGTGCCTCCTGCTAAATGGGTATTAGGTAAAATCATTGAAAAACATACTGGACCTGATAATGTAACCAGAGTCGTGTCAGTTAAGTGTAAATCTGGCACATTCAAGCGCCCAGTAAGTAAGATATGTATTATTACAAAGTAAGTAAAATATGTTTGTATTATTACTAAGTAAATTTAGTTGCATGTTAACTTTAGTCCTAAAGGTTGATGAGTGTTAAGATATACTTTATTTCCTTTGATCATGAGTACAGAGATCTCCGCTGTATTATGCCATGTAAAGTTATGTTTACATGTTGTAACTTGTATAAAACATTTATTAGTTAATGAAGCCTATATGCCACGGTGGGCGGCTTAATGTTGTTTAAGAACTATGTTCTTGGTGGGCGGAATGTCTAACCGAAATAGGTAGATTTTGTCGCGGAGATCTACCAAACGCAAATCTATGCATAAGACGAACTATACATACAGTCCATTACTCTTAATGTTTTTTTTAACCAGTTGCTAATAAACTGTCACAGAGATATATCGTATTTTACTCAAAAAAAATCCCAATAAACAAAAAGCAACCTTATTAACGCAACACATGCGTCAAAGTTAGAAATATACAGTGGAAAAAACAAATAAAAATATATACATTCGCAGGTTTATTATTAATATTATTTCTTGCTTTTAAGAATCACAACTTTGCTAATTTACTACTTAAGAAGTATCATTGGAATCCTCTCCGTTTTAACTTGAGTTGGTTTCTTTTTTTCAAACCCATTCCCGACTGGCAGAGTAACTCTAACTTAGGTTAAAGCTGGTTCAGATTTGTGCCGATATATCATTAGCTTGGCAAGGATTGGCCGCTCTATCACGCCCGACCTGCTCCATTAGGGAGAGTTCAGACAGTTTGTGGTGCAAACTCGTGCCAGTATGCAACAACATGACTAAATACGTACCTTCCTAGGGCCGCTTGCAGCAAACGGAACATTTTTTTACGGTTAAGTTCGGTTAAAAATAAATTTATAACACAACTAAGCCTATGACTAAACTGAGAGCCCAGCGGTGAATCCGATATTACTTTCAAAATTTTACTGTATCGTTTTTAACTGAGCAGCCATTACTGGTAAGTAAATACGAGCTAACTATCATAACAATACGATAATTGTCAGTGGCATAATGGTTTTCCTGAGTAGAATAAAGTCCCAGACCTTTATCCTACAATTATAAGTATCTTTGCTGCAAATTGACCCTTGCATAATAAGATTAATGGTATTTAAGGTTTTTTACAATGTTTAAATTCTAACACTGCGCCAGTTTATCAATTTATAACAAAAATTTACTAGTATTCATATTAGAACTACGGTCAAATTTTGTAACATAAACCCTTAGTTCATTAAGCGAACTCTCGAATTACGATCAAAATAATGAGTTAACCCAGATAACCCGATATAATAATATGATACATATTAAACAATTCCTAAATTATGAATCCTATTCGTGTTTATGTGTTAAAGCTGTGTAGTATATTTGGCATATAGGTATTCTACAGTAAGCGAATGATGACAAGTCAATCTTGACATCTGTTATCGTATTACATCTTATCTATTTATTCTTATCTTCCTTTTATCGTAGACTGAAGAATAGTTAGTTTTACTATTGCTTAAAACTTGTTACTTGTTACTACTTGTTGACGACAGCCACCGCCGAACCCTAGCTGACAGCAACGTATTTACACGTGACCCTAGTATATAAGGATACTGTAAATAGTTAAGTTAGTATATAAGTGTTTTATATAGTATTAGGTAGATTTTAGGTATTTAATAAAGATTTTTTAGTTTTAGGTTTAGAATGGGGATTTAGCTTAGGGAGCCACCTAGTATTACGAGCTGTGGATGAACGATGTATAGATTTAAGTTTTTTATGTGTGAATTAGGTAAAGTCCAGCCCGAACTACAAGCTGGACTGAACCCCGAACCGATCCTTGCTCCCTCAGCTAAATCCCATTAGAATAACTACCAAAAATTTAGGTAAAATAGACCGCCGAACGCGGCTATTGTCCTCCTGACCCGGTAACCTAGTTCCGATATTAGAAGGGAAAAGGTTATCGGGTCAGAGATCCTGAGCCGGACCTAAGCCAGGAAGAAACGAATCAGATCCGAGCAGCGAGATAGGAAGTATGATTGATTATGTGTTAGTTTATAAGGAAATATTGAACCAAATTTGAGATAATTTGATAAAGCGTGCGGCCAATCAGACGCAGGCGGTATTTACGGGCGGCGACGGGGAAGAACCTCGGATGTTTCCACCCGAAGGTCGAGTGGAAAGCGCCCGGAGATGCAGGCGCTCTGATTGGTCGTCCCGATTAAGTTTATTGAGCTAAGGCTTTTGATTTGTGCAGAGGCTTGGGACTCCTCGGACGTGAAGGCACTATTTGAACCTGTATGAAATACTATAAATACGGAGCCAATATTTTAATTGTTTGTACTCGGTTTCATAGTTAGTTACTACTCGGATTAGTACTCGGTTTCGCAGTGAATACTCGTTTAGTTTCGTTTAGTACTCGTTACAAGCTCTTAGTATTCGTAGTGTTTCGTACTGCACTCGTCGTATACGGTGCATGCGTGTTTGTTAATCTCTCTGCCCTAAAGTAAAATCGTTTTTGTTTATATTGTTTAAAGTCTATAGTGTTTAAGTAAATGTAATATCAAAGTGTTTGTCTGTTTTAATAATTTAAATTCATTTAACGTTTTTATCTAGTTTCATTTTATTTCCTCTCCTAATAGTCGCGTTTTGTTTAGTGTTTTTGGAACTCTGAGCTATCGGGGTTAGTCAACTGTTAGCGCGTATCGCCAATAGTGTTATGGTCCATCGAACCGGATCTTAACCTGCGGTCGTCAACAGTTTTATGGTCCTTCGAACCGGATCCGCGAACTAGGATTTGTGATTGTGTTGTGAACCCACGTAAAACCATAAATATGGTTGTTACGAGGAGCCAGGCGGGCGATAACCTCGAGGACGAGGAAAATCGTCGTCTGATGGAGCAACGCTTAGAAGAGGAAAGGCAGAGATTACTTGAACAAACTCCGCTACGAGGAGGTAACGTCGAGGGAGCACCCGCGGAACGAGCGGGCCCCCTCAGAACCGGGACGGAAAACCCAACCCTCCGGCGGATGAACCCGATGGGCGACTCACCAGTCTCACCCCCGAACCAGGACAGGGGGGAGTTTAGTCGCAATGTCGGATGGGGTGCGCAGCCGCGGGACACCTACGGAGTGTCACCGCTCGCGCCACCCGCGATCCGAGTACCCGAGCAGCGTATGGAGGAGAGGCTCGCGCAAGGAGCGCAACGACCGGCGGATCGTGACCGCGTTGCGTTTGCGTCGAGGCCTGCATCCGTGGCTTCTACCACGGATCTTAAGGTAAGAAGGCGGAGAGCAGAACTGGAGGCGGCAGAGCAGCTCGCCGAGTTGCACCGTCGTGAGCTGGCGATTCAAGAGGAATTGATCCAGAAACGACTCGCCGCAACCATCGAACAAATCGAGGTAGAAGGGTCCCGGGCTGGAGGGTCGGTCGCAGATCCCGCGAACCGGGTGGGCGACTGGCTCGACAACGTGCAGCCCGAGAGAGCAGCGCCGATACCACGCAGGTCACGTGAAGACTCGCCATCGCCGAGGAGAACACGTGACGACCTAAGAACCCCGCACAGTCAGCGGGAACGATCAGAAGGTAGGAGCCGCGCCATTGATCGACTGACGGATCATCTCGAGACGATGATGAGGCCGCCACCAAGGCAAGTATATGAGTTGCCTATATTTGCCGGAGATCCGAGCGAATGGCTCACATTTTTAAATAGTTACGAACAGTCGTCGCAGCGGTACAAGTTCTCGCCGTACGAGAACGTTGCGAGGCTACGACACGCGTTGAAAGGTGAGGCGCGACAGTGTGTACATCATATGCTCGCGTCATCGACATCACCAGAACTAATTGTCAGAGTGTTGAAAAAGAACTTCGGTAGAACCGATTTGCTGATTGATCGAGCTATCGAGGAACTGAAGAGGATGCCTATAATTGGTCCGAGCGCAACGGATCTAAATGCGTTCGCGACGAAAATCATGAACATAGCATCGACTTTAGTGAATTTAGATAAACGGAGTTACGGAGCTAACCCGTTACTGATAAGGGAGATAACAGAGAGGTTGAGTCCGCATTTGCGCTCGCGATGGTGCGCATATGCGAAGGAAAGATATACTCTAGAACAGAGTGAGTTAATGCTGATGGCTAACTTTTTACTCGATGAGAGCGACGCCGAGTTGGAGTTCTCGCACGCACGGGCGCCGTCAAAGAGGACGACACCCGCGCCACCGATCCAGCGAGACACTCGACGCGCACCGATCCCGGCCGGCGGAGGAGCTTTCCGTCGCCCACAACCACCTAGAGTCAACAGAACCTACACGACAGAAACAGTGAGTAGTTGTTTGTTTTGCGGAGGCGGTCACAATACGCCTGACTGTCGCCGACTTCTTAACATGCCAGTTGGAGCCCGCTGGGACTGGGCCCGACAGAACCGGGTATGCTTTAAATGTGTCAATCGAAAACATCGTCGGGAGCAATGCCCGGCGAGAGGGTGCGGTGTGAACGGATGCCCGCGACCCCACCATCCCGTGCTGCACGAACCCCTGAACCAGCAGCATACATACCAGATGCCACCTGTGCAGGCGCCACCTGTGCAAGCGCCGCTAGCGCCGGCGCCACGCTTTGCTAGGCCGCTAGCGCCGCCCCGCGCATCGTCGGCACGCGCTGTGACGTCACGAGAAAGGACGCAGCGCGCCGCGGCGTGCGCAACGAACAACGAACCGACGGAGCTCTATGATCCAGAGCGGAGCTTCGCGGCGACCTACACGAACCCCCACATGGTCGCAAACATAGTGTTGTTAAAGGTAGTACCTATAATTATTTCGGGACCGCGATGCGAGGTCAAGACACACGCGTTGCTCGACGAGGGAAGCACCGTTAGCCTTGTGGATGAAAGGTTGGCGGAGGCGATCGGAGCAACCGGACCCGAGACACCGTTACACATTCAAGGTGTTGGATACATGACTTCGAGCCAACGGAGCCGAAGGGTGACAACGCAGGTACGAGGAATCCGAGATGGACCCGTACACGAAATGACGCTGCGGACCGTACCGAACCTAGGCCTACGAACGCAGCGCCTAAATAAAACAGAACTAGGTAAGTACAAGCACCTCGCCGGCCTGAACGAAGCGGCATTTGAGGACGGAGTGCCGTATGTGCTTATCGGTGCCGATCACTGGCACATAATGATCCCTCACGAACTGAGGACAGGGCGCATGAACGAGCCCGCAGCCCTACGAACCGACCTAGGATGGGTCGTGTACGGTACGGTACCGCGGCTCATCCGAACCGAACATGCCGAGACGTCGCTACACTTAGCGGCGCGTGAACCAGAGCTGGACGAAGCTCTGAAAAGGTACTTTAGTATAGACTCGTTGGGGATCAAGTTGATCGATAAGAAACGACCCCTCGAGGAACGAGCTGAGAGGATTTTCGCACAAACCGTGACGAAAATAGACGGACCCCGCTACGAGGTAGGACAACTGTGGCGGGACGATGAACCCCGAATGCCACCGACGTACGCAATGGCGTTTCGGCGGCTACAGGGGATTGAAAGGAAGATGGACCGTGATCCGACCTTTGCGACGGAGTATGCCGCACAGGTCGATAACCTGCTGGTCAAGGGTTACGCCGAACCAGTGGAAGACCACGAACTCACCCAGAACGGGAAAATAGAACCAAGAAAATTAAGGTTGGTATTTGATGCTGCGTCAACGGTCCAAGGACGCAGCCAGAACAATGATGTGTTGGAGGGACCAGAACGCCGTGATGAACACTGGCTGAGAGCGCTCGACAGCGTGGCTGCGCTGTGGGTGCCGCGGTGTTACTTTGACACGGGGGGATCGCCGCGTGAGTTACATATTTTTGTAGACGCGAGCGCCCAGGCTTACGCTGCGGTAGCCTACTGGCGAACCGACGCCGAGGTGAGTCTCGTCGCGGCGAAGGCGAAGGTCGCGCCGACAAAGGCGCTGAGCATCCCGCGACTGGAGCTACAGGCGGCGCTTATCGGGGCACGGCTAGCCCGCGCTATAGCGTCGCATCACAGAACAAAGGTGAGCAGAGTAGTGCTGTGGTCAGACAGCCGCACAGTACTGCAGTGGGTGCGGGACGACGCGCGCCGCTACAGCGTGTACGTATCACATCGGCTGGGCGAGATCGCCGAGCTGACGAACGAGGAGCAGTGGCGCTGGGTGCCCACCCGGGACAACCCGGCTGACGACGCGACCCGCGCGGACAGCGCGCGGCAGGTGCGAGTCAGCGACCGGTGGTACACCGGCCCACCTTTTCTGCGGCGGCCCGAGGCGGAGTGGCCGCAGGAAGTTTCGACGACCCACAAAGACGACCACGAAGAGGAGGTGACTTCGTGCCACACAGTCCGACGGGAGAGCGCGCCGCTACCAGACATAGCGCGCTTCTCTAATTATGACCGGCTGATCGGCGCGACGGCACGAGTGCTGCAGTTCATCGAGATGATGAAGAATAAGAACCGCATACCGTTGGAACTCCGGCATATTAAAGGCGCGGAGCACCTCTGGTATCAGAACGCGCAACGGCGAGATTTTGCGGAAGAGCTGCGCAGTCTGTCGAAAGGGGAGCCTATCCCGAAGAAGAGCCGGCTGTACAGGCTCGACCCAAGACTGGACGAGGATGGGGTAATGCGCATGCGCGGCCGGATCGACGCCGCGCCAGTGCGTACGTATGATAAGCGCCCAGTTTTGTTGGATGGACGCAACCCATATGTGAGGTTGCTCATACTGCGAGCACATCAACGAGCCGCACACGCCAACAATGAAAGGTTGGTAAATGATCTAAGGCAGCAATTCTGGATACTGCACTTAAGACCTACAGTACGAGCGGTAGCGAACGCGTGCCAGGTGTGCATCCTGCGCCGGGCGCGACCTCAGGTGCCCGCGCTGGGAGATCTGCCACTGGCACGGATCGAGCCATTCCACCGACCGTTCACGAACGCGGCGGTGGATTACTTCGGACCACTGATGGTGACCGTTGGGCGATGGCACGAAAAGCGCTGGGTGGCGCTATTCACGTGCCTCACAACCCGCGCAGTCCATTTGGAGCTGGCGCACTCGCTGTCCACCGGCTCGGCCATCATGGCGCTAAGGCGCATGGCCGCGCGACGGGGGTGGCCGCGGGTCATCTACAGTGACAACGGAACTAACTTCCGGGGTGCGGACGCGGAGCTGCGCGCCGCCTACCTCGAGTGGCTGCCAGCAATGCGGCAGTACGGGCAGCGGAACGCGATGGAGTGGCGCTTTATACCGCCGGGAGCTCCGAACCAGGGAGGCGCCTGGGAGCGCATGGTGCGCTCCGTGAAGACGGCGCTGACGGCGACACTGACGTCCAGGGCGACCAAGGAAAAGGTGCTATGGACGCTGCTCGCCGAGGCGGAGCAAACTGTGAATGCTCGGCCCCTCACTCACGTATCGGTTGAGGCAGCCGACGAAGAAGCCTTAACACCGAACCATTTTCTACTGCGAGGCTCCACGGGGGTCCCTCTCACTGGCCCTTGTGTGGAAGCCGATCGCCGAACCTGGCGAGCCAGCCAGGCGCTCGCCGACCATTTCTGGGCCCGCTGGGTCCGGGAATATTTGCCGACGCTTGCCCCGCGACGCTCATCCGCGGCGGGCGAGCGACAACTGCAGGTTGGGGACTACGTGATCGTGGTCGACCCCACCCTGCCACGGAACGTGTGGCCACGAGGAGTCGTCGAGACGACCTACCCTGGACCAGATGGCGGCGTGCGGAGCGCGGACGTCCGAACGAGAGGCGGCGTGTTCCGGAGACCGACGACGAAGCTGGCTGTCGTACCGTTGCACCCGGGTCAACATGGCATGTTGACGGGGGGATAGTGTTGACGACAGCCACCGCCGAACCCTAGCTGACAGCAACGTATTTACACGTGACCCTAGTATATAAGGATACTGTAAATAGTTAAGTTAGTATATAAGTGTTTTATATAGTATTAGGTAGATTTTAGGTATTTAATAAAGATTTTTTAGTTAGTTTTAGGTTTAGAATGGGGATTTAGCTTAGGGAGCCACCTAGTATTACGAGCTGTGGATGAACGATGTATAGATTTAAGTTTTTTATGTGTGAATTAGGTAAAGTCCAGCCCGAACTACAAGCTGGACTGAACCCCGAACCGATCCTTGCTCCCTCAGCTAAATCCCATTAGAATAACTACCAAAAATTTAGGTAAAATAGACCGCCGAACGCGGCTATTGTCCTCCTGACCCGGTAACCTAGTTCCGATATTAGAAGGGAAAAGGTTATCGGGTCAGAGATCCTGAGCCGGACCTAAGCCAGGAAGAAACGAATCAGATCCGAGCAGCGAGATAGGAAGTATGATTGATTATGTGTTAGTTTATAAGGAAATATTGAACCAAATTTGAGATAATTTGATAAAGCGTGCGGCCAATCAGACGCAGGCGGTATTTACGGGCGGCGACGGGGAAGAACCTCGGATGTTTCCACCCGAAGGTCGAGTGGAAAGCGCCCGGAGATGCAGGCGCTCTGATTGGTCGTCCCGATTAAGTTTATTGAGCTAAGGCTTTTGATTTGTGCAGAGGCTTGGGACTCCTCGGACGTGAAGGCACTATTTGAACCTGTATGAAATACTATAAATACGGAGCCAATATTTTAATTGTTTGTACTCGGTTTCATAGTTAGTTACTACTCGGATTAGTACTCGGTTTCGCAGTGAATACTCGTTTAGTTTCGTTTAGTACTCGTTACAAGCTCTTAGTATTCGTAGTGTTTCGTACTGCACTCGTCGTATACGGTGCATGCGTGTTTGTTAATCTCTCTGCCCTAAAGTAAAATCGTTTTTGTTTATATTGTTTAAAGTCTATAGTGTTTAAGTAAATGTAATATCAAAGTGTTTGTCTGTTTTAATAATTTAAATTCATTTAACGTTTTTATCTAGTTTCATTTTATTTCCTCTCCTAATAGTCGCGTTTTGTTTAGTGTTTTTGGAACTCTGAGCTATCGGGGTTAGTCAACTGTTAGCGCGTATCGTCAACACTACTTGTGTTGTTACTTAAATGGAAAAACACTCTTCTTTTTTTACCCGACTGCGTCAGAAGGAGGGTTATGTTTATTACGTCATCTATTTACAAATAAAATGTTTTGTTTGTTGGTCTTCCCCCAAGCACCAGTGTTCGCATTGTTGTGTTCCAGTGAAGAGAAAATAAGTAGAAAATAAAGGAAGAAAGAAAGAAAGAAAACGAGAGATAAGTTGGACGGCGAAATTACTAGCATATAGGCATTCCTTCTTAGGGTTCACTAATGTCTTACCAAATCATCAATTGACAAACTATAGTTTTAAAACTTTCATTTCGCAAAGAGATACTTAACGCCGCATTATATAACAATATTTTTTGGTAAAAAAATAACCTAACCTAACTTATTTAACAAGCCCATGTAACCTATATCATATGTATGTTGAGCACAAACACGTTTTTGCGAAATTAAAGTTAGTAAAATGATAATTATAGTTTGTCAAATGATGATTTGGTAAAAAGTCAGGATACCCTTTAGAATGCCAACATATCATCCGCTTACCATCAGGTATCTTATTGGTTCGTTTGCCTTGTCGTTGACATAAAAAACTTAGGTTAGGTTTGATTCATACTAAATTTTCATATTAACTTTATACTAAAATTTACGAGATTTGTATGAACACGTCAGCAATGCTTTTTTAAATACCAAACTTTTTTAAACTACGATGTACAAACATTTATTATAAACCAGTTGAAACCTTATATAATTAGCTAACAAATTGAATAATAGCAATACGATAAGTCAACTAGTTCTTCATTAGTTGTCAATTTTGGTGAGTCACATTTGTAGGTAATCGTATGAGATGTAAATACAAAGGTGGTATATTATTTTATTAACCAGTACTCTATGTAATGCATGTGTCCGAACATATAAAATATGTATTCAATACACATACGCGTCGATTCAGCGGTCGACTCATCCCTCAGGAATTCATTATTTCTTCAACGGCGTTAATACGATATCCTTGTTCATGGGATCGGATTATTAAGATAATAACGTGGAAAACCTTGGCCCGTTTTATTCGATACGTTTCGGCTATAAATCATTAGCGTTAGGTGCTGATTAGGGAGGAAGTCTACTCGTGTGGGATCTTAAGTTAATTAACATTTCGGTGAGCATTTCCAATAACTGCCATTTATTTTGGCGACTAAGGGAATAAAGGCTTGTAGTACTGTTAGGCGATGGGCTTGCAACCTGTCACTAATATGCTGGTAAACATCATGGCGTATTTGTGCAAATTGTGGTTACTGAATTATCAACAACTTTTTAAAGTTGTAATTCTGTAGCTCTGCCTGGCCCACTCTGGGATTACAGGCGTGAAGGTATGTATGTATGTATTTTGGCTTTATTTTGAACAAGATTTGGCTTGTGTTTAAAGTAAAACTTACTTATCGTTATTAGTCCGAGAATTATATGAATAAAAACGGCACAGAACGGGTTTTTTTTACTTTATTGGGATTTTAGTGTTGACGACCGATTGGGGTAGGCAGAGACTATAAAACGCCAGGTGCACCGGTCTAAATATACAACTTTCATTTCCTCTACATTTAACCTTTTCATGCACGTACGACAGTTTCGGGTTTTTTTAATTTTGGCCTTATTCAGTACAACACCAATCTGATCATTGTATGCGCGTCTAAGGCGGAGCGCGTAAGAACATACATTTTAAGTAACGATAGATTTAAGTGCTGTTAACCGTTTAAAGAAGGAGTTAAGTTAATAGCTCCAATAAATTTAGTGTTATTTTTAAAAGGTCCATCAAGCAGCAATGTATAACATTAAGTCTAAGTTGATTGCAAGTTAATTGAGGGTTAATTGAGATATTTCTGAAAAAAAAATCTGTATGGAAAAAAAAGTACAACTTACGTATACAATACGTAATACACATGTTTTTATGATAATTAGGATGCATATTAACTGTTGTCAAAATATATGTTCGTATGAATATCACACACTGTGTATGGTCATTACGAGTGTCGGAAAAACCAAACTGTATAATATTGCTTCTCCACAAGTTTCTTCTTATTTCAAAATACACGAAAATACGCTACACTAAGATCATTTTGGCATAACTAAACGCTTTGGGCGACCAGTAAACAACCGCTTAACCAGTTTAAATTTGACACAAAAGTAACTAAATTGTCATAAAAAAAGCTATGTGGAGGAATGATTCATACTATTTTGGACCACCATAATGGTCATAAAAAAACCATTTATTTTGAGGAATAGGTTAGTCCAATAGGTTATATTTAATTGGTACATTATTTTGATGACGACAAATTTTAGTTATTTCGCAGTATTTTTGATTTAACATATATATTTATAACATATTCACCTGTATTTTTGATCTTACGAATTCGCCAGAGAATGATCGCGGCCTGATAAAAAAAAATACAATCATCTGCACCGCCACTTAATTTAATCAGCTGTACTTTTTTTCCAAACGAATAAATAAACCAATAAACTTAACAAACACGTATTTTTTACTAAGTGAACTCAATAAAACAAAGCATTAGCATGCTAACGAGAGATTAGGACCTAGTTGATTTGGACCCCGCGGTAATCAGGCGGACGCACGCGGCATGCCAAATCACCGTCGAAGTGGATTAAACTAGTTTACTTATATGACAATGGCGATAATATCCATCGGTAACAATAACTTGATTGTTATAAACGATTTGGGCTGAAATTGATGCATTAAAAACAATATAATAGGTTCTAAAATAAATATCAGGGGCTCTGTTCTATTCGAGTTAAGCCTAATTGCTTTTGTAATTTTTCCGTGTTGTCAACGTTATGATAGGTCTTATTTACTTGACAGGTTGAGTTAAAATCTCACACAAATTGACCCCCAAATTAAGCTCTAGGCTTGTACATACTCGTACTAATACCTACTAAGAAACGATAAATATACATAGCTATTAAAGAAATATACAAAAATTACACCTAAGATTTAGGGACAAATAACAAAACGCTCATAATAATAATAGTAGGTAATACCGGGAATCGAACCCCAGCCCGCTAGCTTCGTAGGAAGGGTCACAGTTAGCTAGGTTTTACCCGACAGCCGAAGGGGGAAGGTAATATTTTAAATCAAGTTACCGCTTTCACACTCCATACGCTTTGGTGAACATTGACACGTTGATCGAAATCACGTCACCAGTTCAGTCAGTCAGAACTGAAGAGGTTATATTATAATTAGGCTTAGGACTTTTTTTGGTAGCATACCGTAGTTCTAGAAACCATAGAGTCGCTTTTTCCCAAATATTATAAACATACCACTTTGATTTTGACCCTCAGTAATTGTCACAATAAGTAATACTTATTTCAAAATGCATTCATTCGTTAAATGCATTGTGGTTAATAGAGTGATTTTGTTTCGAACTAACAAATATCCAAGGTTTAGACAAATCGAACTAAAAATGTATTTAGTTTATTTTGTAATTATAAACTAAATACATTAGACCAAAATCAAAGTGGTATATTAATAATAATTAGAAAATAGCGACTCCATGTTTTCTAGAACCACGTTTTGCACCAAAAGTCCTAACCTTAATTATAATCAATGATATTCTTTGGGTGAATACCAGTCCCACGATACCCCGCACTTTAAAATCTGTCAAGTCTAGAAACAAGCGGGGAATTGACAGAAGCCCTTGGAGCTAACCCGCATGTGTTCCTGTTTAGTCCACAAAAGTATGTCTCTTTATCGAACAATTCTTACCTTCAGAACGATACTGACATAATTCAGAAATTTGGAATTTCGAGTTAGGGCTCTATCATAATCAATTTAAGACTTAAAGTTTGAAAGCTGAAATTTTGAATTAGGTCGCTATCGTTCTGACGCGACGGTGCGAATTGTCCTCGAGTGTGACCTCCATAGACAATTCCTTTTAAGTACATTGGCGGAATTCATTTTGATAAAGAAAAAAATATGGAGTCACACAAAGTTCATGAACCTTATTTTTGTGTAGGTGGTTATAAACTATAAACCCTTTTAACGCTGTAGTCGCTAAGACACGTCCTCGGGTTATCGTGCCATTGACTCAAAGATGCTGTTAACCCTTTACGACGGCGCTGATCTGCACGAAAAAATATAGTCTAGTGTGTGGTGATTGGATACTTCGGTCTTTAATATAACTCAGACGAATGGTGATAACAAGACAACTCGTGTCTAGAAGCCATTAACTCATTCAATGCCAATGACGTCATTCGGCGTCTGTGTCATTCTTTACCCTTATGCATTGCCTTGGCGTCATATACTGAAAACATATTTTTATTTAGCCTTTAAAAGTGCAGGCTGTAGTAGGCTTGACAAAAAAAAAATGTTATTACTAAAAATCGATTTCCGATGGCGTCTGGGTGGATCGTGGCGGCGCATTTAGCTTTAGCTGGGTGCTGCTGAGGCCGATTGGCGCCTAAAGGGCGAAATAGACTAGGAATGAAAATTGCACAAGTCGATTACTGTCTTACTTTCACTTCTAGAGTAAGAAGCACAATTTTGTTGTATTCTTCTACATTAAAGTAAGTCATCAGGTGCCCTGTTTAGCAATGTATAAGTTGCAGAATATACCCACAATTTGGAAATTTTGTCAGAAATATGAACATCAAAAGAAACATTTGAGAGCATTCAGTATATATACATATAACCGTGAAGTTCGCAAAGGAAAGTAGCACATATTATGAAGTTTCTAGTTCGGTACAATGCTAGACTAGTCGTGGTAAATTTTAACTGAGTAAGGTTCTGTCAGAATTTATACAAAAAGCATTAAGACATTTTCTTGAAATCGGACGATGTTTTTTTGTACTACAAATGAAAACACAACTTATAGGATAAGTATATCACATAGTTTACTAACAATTGACCTTCGAGTTATCAACTTAACGGAAAAAAGTGGCCACCTTTACCGTTAAGCTGACTACTCAAAGGGTAACTGTTATCAAAGTTTGTTACGTATCCCATAAATTGTGATTTTACTTGCGCTACAAAAGAGCATCGTGCAATTCCATGGAAATTCTTTAGTTTATCAGAAATTCAATAATAGTAATGAGGGTGCCACTGGACGCACGACGTTTGCTCGATGCAGTCTTAAGTAAGCACAGAGTAGAGACGTTCGATATTTATAAATATTTGTTAGAAAAACGCATTTTATACTTGTTCTTCTGTGCTTTAGGTAATTGGCCTACATCTGTGACTTACTTGGAAGAGTCCATAGCTGGTGTAGGCGTTGTTGTGGTTGGTCAGCTTCTCGGTGGTGCGGCCGCTCGCGTGCTCGATCACACACACCCCTACACAAAATAAAACGATTGTTAGTGAAAATGTTTCAATAATAGGGAAGATAATTTGTGCATTCTCATTGTTTATACAAAACGCAGATTTTTGAAAAAAACCTTCTTTTGTATGTATAGGTACTTGAAATACCAAAGGTTTAAAGGTCAACAATTGGGATCGACCAAAAAAATAACTCACGATTTTTACATTCTAATTCGAAAGAATAGGAAATTTTAAGAGACCTGGGGGGTTACCATGACATACTAACGTCCGGTTCCTATATTCAATCCGCGGACAGATAGGCTTACTTCGGATTAAAATTTGACACATTTTGTATGGGCAAATGTCAAATTTTAACCCGAGGTAAGCCTTATCTATCCTCGGATTGAATATAGGAACCCGACATGAAGCAGTTCAGTTTAGGCAATATTTATAAATGCAAATTATTTTAAGTTAATATTAATGACTGTGTTTGTAACGATTTGGTTATGTTACTGTTATGTTGCAAATTTTATGAATAAATAAATAAATAAAGGGACAGAGCTATATAACTGGTATAGCTCTGTTCCTTTCTTTCGACCTAAACTGAACTGCTTTAGCATGTCATGGTAACCCCCCTTTTTCAATAATTTTGTATTTGACCCACTAGTTTTGTTTTAATATCTTTATTTATTTAATAGACATTTTATGTATGACATGATTATTTTAAATATGGGTTGGCATTTTCTAATAAATTACAACAATTAAATGATATCTAATGATCAAAAGTGATTGTAATAGTGTAATAAAAAATACTGTTTCAAGCGGTTTTCGCCTAATCCTTAAGATACACCTTGGAGGGCTTCAAGCCAAAAACTAAAGTCAAACAAAGGTCAAATATACTTTTGTCGAAAAGTCCGAAATAGATAAATATTTCAAAAACTTAATAACTCAGAACGGCTTTAAATCCCCATTCCTCGAAATGGATTTCGAATTAGGATAATTTAAAAAATATGAACAATCCCAATTATTACATTCTTAGTCATATATTGTCCACATTGTTATACATAAAAATTTATTGCACTTATTTCCCTATTTGCTAAGAAAGAGGAAAATCATTGAACAATCAGTCCAAATTCATAAACCGTCTTAAAAATGCAACTGGCAACTAAGAAACTGTCTAACAATAACAATTACATTAAAAAAAACAAAAGACCCACTTGTTTAGTCAAATTAAATTCTGTGACTTCCAAATTCTTAATTCAAATAATAATATTAAGGCGACCGCGTTTGAATCGCCGACCTCAATAGGCATTCGCGCGAAACTCTGAGATCTCCTATTTGCATAAAAACGGGACATTCAGATGACAAAACATTTCGAGATCCCTTTCATTTAAGTTTAAAATTGTTAACTGAGTTAATTGATACAGTACAAAGCCGCAGTCGTGTTCTAATCCTAAATTATTCTAATGAATGCGGCCGCGAGGCAAATCAAAAGAGGACGTTTACGCCGTTTGACGTTATTGATTTCGGCCGCTGTTTCGTTTTGAAGTTGTTGTGTCGAGTGCTCTCCATCCATTGTAGCCAGCCAGTGTTGTTATATATTTTATCTACTCTCATATCGTAAAGTTCGAATTATAAACTTCAAAACGAATTTATATTGGCATACTTTATAAACACAATACTGAAATTAAAAAAAAAAAACACTTTATAACATTATTTCTCTAACAAAATAATGTTATAAAGTAATTTTTTTACCATTACGATACAAGTTAATCTAAAAAGTTAATGTCACCAATGAGGTTCCATATAAATTTTTTTTTTATATTGGAACGCACATGCGGTTCGCGTCATTTTTATAGCATTACAAAAAGTTTTCATTCCAATTTTTACTTGTCTGTGACAGCGCCAGCTTCAACGCATGCTCGGTGATGTACTAGGTTTTGGAGCCATTAATTTAATACGTTTTGCTGTAGTTACTTTATTAACTTTGATCTTTTATTTAGTAGGTTGAATCGCAATGTATGAGAGTAGATAAAGTAGTGTATGAAACTGCACATAACTAGGTATTAAAACACTCGTGTGATACTATTAAAAACCTCGCCTAGCGGCTCGGTTCTTAAACACACACTTGTGTTTTAATACCCCTCTTTATGCAACAATTTCATAAACTACTATTGTGTCTTATTTCTTTGAAGTGCTGGTACAGTAAACATCAAAAGTAGATACGCATTTTTGTTTTTTGCATTACACCCACGTAAGCCATGTCAAACAAGATTATCAAAAATATGATAAAATTCAAAGTATGTAGGTATTTATTTTTGAAGCTGCGTTCAATATACGAAAATAACCACATTAACAGTTTTTAAAATGTTGAAAACGATGTCCTAGAGCCTCTTATTAAGTAAAATTAGAGAGTGGTGGAAGGTGAGAAGAAGACAATAAGTACATGATTTTGATGATTTTCGGTTAGTAAGAACCTAAGGCAGAGTTCATTCGTGCATCCTGCTATCCATTTTAGATAGTAATTTTTCCCTGCTTCAAAACAAGGAGCACCTACTTGATCCACAATACAAGCTCGATTTTTCTTGTCCCCATACCCCATTCGAAATTCAAACTAAATGTTAGCCTAGTCAGCAAGCCTGGCAGACGCGCCGCCGAGGTCTTGTCTGACGCCCTGACATCTCGCTCTAGCGTTAGGGCTTACCGCGCTCTCACAGACACTTACACTGAGTTAACATAAATTAAAGTCAAACTGAGACACATTTAGGTGTAATATAATCTTTGTTGAAATTTACTGGCTTTGGTTATGGAAATAGACAGTTGTAAGAGGTATTAATAAGCAATTAGCAAAATGGTTATCACATCATTTACCTTGCAGATGGTAAAACACTTAAATAGCAATAAAAATGCCAACGATTACACAGGCCTAATGATGTTAAGTGGGATCTGGGACCCATAGACATTATCATTCTCAAGACTGCAATCCGAAGACATGCGTTGTCAACGCTGAGATCTAAGATGTGAATGTGAATGTTTCTAAATATAGTATTTTCACCATTAATTCATCATTAATTCTTTAGCCAACAGTTAAAAAAACGTTTCGACCGGTTCTAAAAGCAACCCTAGGGACTCTTCGGGGTAGGGATAAGTTGACTATTAAAAATCCGTATTCCAGAAAATGATCTTTCTTTTTCATTGCAACTTACGTAGGTTGGTAGGTTTGTTTTAGTAGTGTCCAGATTAGAGGTTTTTTGTGCCACAGGCTATAAATCTATGCCAGCATACCAAGTTACAACTAGGGACTATTCCAAAGTACAATATCGTTAGCTAATTCGAAGTGTCCCAGCTCGTCAGTGCTCGGCTCTCGAAGTAGCATAATAGACCTGCAGCGAACTTGCGCGATAGTTGTGTCAGCTGAGGTTAGTTACAATCATTAACTATGGCATAACACGATAGAGGAATTGAGAAGTTATGTTTCATACTCGGAATCTGATAGAAACTGGTTATGTGTTTAAGATATTGGTTGTATGAGGTTTATTATGAGAGTTAACCTCCTGGGACCTGGGGGAGCTCACGGTAACATTGTAATTGCAACCTTGTCAAACAACTATAGGGTGCCTTTTATATTTATTGTTATGTCCTCAAGGGAGGATCGGGGATCCCAAGAGGCTATGTAATACAACTTCATTTATTGATAAGTAGCTTCACTGACCGTGTCTTTTTAGGGTATTTTTTAGTGTTTCTCCCCTACACGTAACGTGAGGATGTAAGTTGAGATAATTTTCGTGTTAGGCTTTGGAACCCTACACTGAGCGTGGTCAAACATGCTCTTAACCATATTATGTATTTGGTTAATTTAACACATTTGATGCCTTGTAGCTTTACGCGCTACGCTCGCAACCTAATCCTGTTTTTTTACGCTATGTAGTGAGAACTGACTACGAACAGAGAACCTTTACTCCGCACTTTTAGTATTTCAGATTTAATAAGTCACGAAATAAAAAGTAACTACGAAAAAAGAAACAACTTTATTTTCTCTTCTTAGGAATCATTACATTTGAAGCTGAAACGCTTTTAACAGTTTGTACCGTTCGATAACACGTTCCTAAAGTGTATTTTAGAACTCAAATTTCATAATCCAAAGATTAACTAACATGGCTGCAGCAAAGCTGCATAAAATCTGCAGGCTTATCAACTTCCGAGCCAAAAGTCAGTGATGCTAGTTCATTTGAAGCTCTATTAGTTAAGCATTAGGTTGGAAAACAATGGTCCGTCGCGAGCTGATTATAATTTTAGATTACCACGTGGGTTGGTTCATTGATTAAAGCTTAGTCACTCGCGACTCACTACTTACCACTAACGTTCACATTATAATTAAGAGACTTTAAAAACCCCCAGTAGGAAAAAAGATAAAATTAACTGTATTATTTGTTTCACAAGTCCTATGATTTAACCTAATAACTGTTGGGGCCAGAGGGGTTATTATGACAACTATACAATTCAGTTTACGCTGAGAGAAAAGGACAGAGCTATATAACTGCTATAGCTCTGTCCTTTACACTCGCCGTAAAATTAACTGCATAGCTATATCATAATAACTTCTCAGTGCGAGTGTAGGGAAAGTGTGATGCTCTATCAATATCTCTTCAAGTATTCAAAATATTCAAAGCATGCGGAACCATTATTCATTTAAAAAAAGTAGGTTTTGACACAAAATATGTAATAGTACAAATACATGGCAATAAAAAAACATTTATAAGTATATCAAACGTGCCTTCTCTGTGATTCCTTCTATCAAAGAATTCGTATTTATTTCCTCGCAATCAAAAATGTTTAACTGTGAATTGGTTTATTGAAAAATACCCACGAAAGGTTGTACTACCGATCTATCAGTAGGAAATTTGAATGATTAGTAGTTTGGCATAATAAGTAAATTGGCCGTGTTATACAATTCCCAATGTTACACGATTAATGACACGTGGAAGACGTATAACCCGGTAAATTGGCATATTATATCAAAATGCTAAACGTTAAAATTCTTCCTTAGTACTTGTAGCTTCGCGCAGAAAGTGCAGAGTGCGCCGTGGAGAGTTATTGGGTATGCGTATTTTCTAATTTGTTTATGCGTGTATAAAATGATAAAATTACAACAGCTTTTTTATCTAACTTAAGCGTGTTGAGTTTTGTTCCAAATAAAGCGTTGGATGTACACCGAAAGACCTCAACCCTCTGATAATTAATTTAATAGCTAGGTAACTGTGTGTTTATTCCCTGTTCGACTCAAAGTCAGTTTGTTTTGTCAGCAAGTTCAACACGGGACGTGTAAATGGGCTCCTTAGCGCGACTCAGTGCATTTCCGAGGCGGTGCCCCAGGGAGGGCGTCTGGGGCCGTCGCTGTTCCTATTAATGCAAGTTGCCAACGCTAATGCATGTTTCATTGGTGTGAATTACGTTGTGTTCGAATACAGATTTACGTAAGTGATATTGTCACTTACCCGTGCTAATGAGATTTTACATGTTATATATAATTATGACTCTTGTAGATCATGATGACTCTTTGTAGTTGTGTTATTAATGGAGAAGTTTTGAAGCTTAATAAAAATGTGATAAGAAAGTTAATCAATGTTAGTCATATATTCGGAGAAATGCTATTATTCACGCAATTATAAAAATCAGCCTTTGTTCAATGACACAAAAAAGTATTTCAAACTAGCTTTTCCCTGTGACTAACTTCGCGTACTCCGTATGCCGTATGCATACGGAAAGGTGTGCCAAAGTTGTCACCGACTGGACCCCGCTAATACCTTTAGAAGTCAGCAGAAGTTGCAGTGGCGGGGGGCATGCACTTATTAAGGAAGAATGGAGGAAAAGAGGGGAGTCCTTTGCCCAGCAGCGGGACACAAACACACAAATAAGGGCTTAAAAATATATGAATAGAAGTTATTCCTTCAAACAACTTACAGTGCGCGATGAGGCTGCGCGGGAAGTTGTACCGCAGCAGCTCGCGCGACAGCTGGCAGCGCGTGAACGTGCGCGCGTGCGCATGCGCAGATGCGGCCAGCGCCGCCAACAGCAGGAGGACGCACGGACGGTGCATCTAGGACAAGCGGATACAATAGAAATTAATAAACATCAGGGGCAGTCTCACACAAATTGATCGTCGTAAACTAAGCTCTAGGCTTGTACTGACGACCGAGAAGATACTTTATATGACTTATATTCGCACCTTGTCCCAAAACGTTTTTTTTATCCAAAACTCACCTTATCTAAAACCTAATACTTAAGCGCCTGAAAATTCAACATACCTATTAATTACCCTTCAAGAATGAGGGTTATTTGTTCGACCTGTTTATATGTCCGACTCTATGTCCCTTCGTAACTACTAAACGGCTTAACCGATTTTAATAAATTATACATGGATAGATTTGTCTTAACCACTTGAGTGTTAAAGGCTATATTAAAATTATTTAAATGTGAAATTGGTGAAATAAATAACATATACATGATAAGTAATATTACTTTGACGACATTTTCTAAACAGCAGTTTTAGATTTAATAACTTATTGTTGGATTTACAAACGTTTTAGATCAAAGTCATAAAGAAATATCGACAGTTTATAATAAGCGAAAGTTTGTTTTACGCTCCTTTTTTGAGTTAGTCAAATTAAAGATCAAGGCATTATGGAATTTGTTCATAATGAAACCTATATACACTACCACTACCTTTGTAGGATCCTACCAATCAAAGTAACTCTTTGAAACATACTTATTTAAATATTACATAAAAATGGAACAGTTATTTGTATAACTAAAGGTACACGACATGGCGGTTTCCATGAGGCTATGTTATTAGTAAGTTAGTAATTACCACCGTCCATAAACAACATAAACTCAAGAAGAGTTCTGCTGTCGTTCTGTTGTCGGTCTGTTTCAACCTAGCGTCGCCTCAAAATACAAGTAAGTAAAATGACATAACACGATACAAAAAACCCTCTGTTTCATTTATTATTCAACAACGTCGAATAGATACTCTACTCGTTGCGCTAATAGATATCTAGCTTCGTTACTTTTGAAACTGAAGCGCTATTATTTTACAATTTCTTCAACTGAATGCACAATCAAGTATTCAAATAAGCTGCAGGATGGCTCAGCCGCCGAATGCAGCAACTTCCGAGCTTGATGCAATTCAAAGTTTGTTTGGAGAGAAGTACTTTTTTGAGCTTCGATGTAAATGATATTTAATAGTTTTTTACTTGGCATCTTAGCACAAATGGCAATACATTTTTTAAATATAAAATCGTTTGAGTTTTTTTCCATAATAATAATTGGTTTTATTAAAGATAAAGATAACATAAGATAAAGATAAACACATTTATTGAGCAAGTAGGCCGCACGGGCACTTTTACACGTCAAGAAAATTGCGTTAACTTGGGGCAAGTTTGTCAAAGCAACAACCGTATCCTAAAAACCATAATATTATTTTTCACTCTAAGCCCCATCCTTATTATATTTTATTTAAAAAGTGAACTCACATTTAACTAGACATCATCAAACAGTCACCTGCGCAGTCCTTTTTCCAGGATTAAGAATTAAATGCTGCTACGTCGCTTCGTAGAGCGACTACGGCGTAGCGGTCTACGCAGCATAGCGTTAAAATATCAGCTGAGCATGTATGTACAAAAAACTTCACAAACGAGAAAATAAATAAACAATGAAATAGACAGAAACACAAAATTTACAAAGGCGAACGTATCCCTCGTATTTGAATTTGATATCAAAAACGTCCAGATTCTACCTATATTCCTATGTTTTTTTCGTTTGTACTTCCCTGACAAAGTAAACAACATTCAAATTCAAAGCCTTTATTTTTCCTTATTGAAAAAAGAGTAATTTTGAATTGAGAGCAATATTATAACGATAAAAATTGTACCTATATGCGATAATTATATTTACTTTAAGAGTAAAGGTTTTAACGAAATAAATACAATTATATTAATTTGTATGAAACATCTTCAACTTTAGTTATAGAAGTTAAACTTCGCACGTTGCTCTTCGTGATCGCGTATTGTTTGACTTGTTAGTTTAAATGTAAATATCCATCCGAGCGGGCGGCATTGTGTACGACGACTCAGAAAATGCAAGACGTAGAATTGCATGAGAATAATAAGCCCAGACGAAGGGGCGGGCTGCACCTAATTCTACCAAACTTCATACTTTAATTTAATTTAATAACCGTTTTTTTACACTTCTTGTTTATCTGTATCTTTGGCAACCTCTTGTTGTTGTAGTACGTTGTCTGTGGCATCATCTCGTAATATGAAAAAAGCTTTAACGCCTCTGTTTTAGTTAATTTGACGTTAAGAACCCGACAGCAATCTGGATTGACAGAGTGCATTAGAAGTCCCGCTCATATTATCGTCATTAAAAGCATGTAGTTAATTAAAAAAACGTACCCAAATCAAATAATATTCGTACCATACATCATATAAGCATCATATGAGCGATTTTGCAGGGTTATTTTTGACCCCAACACCAATAAAACCAACCTTTTTTTAAAACAACCAAAACATAAAATTTAATTTATAATGACAAATATTTAATTTCGTGGGTAAAACTTTACACAATGACTGAGAAATTGGTGAACTTACATTTAAAAAAAACATACCTACTATTGAATATAGAACTTCTTTTTTTAATTCATTTCAAAATAAAAGCACACTTAGAAACGCATTGAATAAGTTTACATGTAAGCCACAGAGTTACTAGTACAATAGGGATTTAACTAATGATTATATAGTAATGAGGATAAATCTCCATGAATTTACGAGTAGTCACAAGTAGAAGTGTTCTACTTCTCCATTAAAAGAGACCAACCGTCACGAAACGACAATATTATTCCGACAAACAATTTGTGGTCGAGTTGGGAGGGCCCCGCGTAACTAGAGTTTCTTTGAAACAAGATGAAATTTCTAAGATAAAGCTTGTTTACCCGAAGCGAGAGAATAATTGGAATAATTATCGGCACCCACGTCTTTGTAACAATACGCGAATGCACTCGTTTTCTGCATTATTTTGCCATAATTAATTGCATCTCAGTTTAATTAATTTCATCTTCGTTTGTGTATAAATAGGCACTTAGCTCAACAGTATTAATTTAGTTAATTTTATCTTTGTGACGCTACTGTTGAGTGAAATTTTAATCTAATTTTAGTAGATCCGTATTTAATTTGTATAGTTAAATTACGACATCAGAATAATTAATTACGTTCAGTTAAATATTACGCGGTGGTGGTAGGACCTCATGCCGCGTCCATCCAGATCTACTTACCATAACCTTACCCACTAACCTCGCTAAGCAGCAGTGTTCACACTGTTTTATTTAGCCAAAGGGATAAGACAGTTAGTGTACATACTTGGTATTCAACTTAAATAAGAGAGAGAAGAGAGTTTGCCAACGCATTGTTTTCTCGTCATCACCCATTAGGGCCCTGCTAACCTTTCCTACGTTTTTGCCAAATCGATATCGATATCCCTCAGTCTGTTGATCGTTACGTACAAATAACCGAGTAATAATGAAGTGTCAAATACTATAAAGATTCAGGCAGTGAAAGACTTACACATCCCTATTCCGTTAACTGCCTGGAACTTGGCAGGTTTTGACTTCTTAATACGACCATATAGGGATGTTTATTAAATATAAACCGCTTTGTTTTTGTAACCCCGTAACAAGTCACAAAATAATGACTTCCACGGAAATTTCTTAACAAAATAGGGGATGTTATTTCAAGTTAAACTAACAAATACTGCTCAAAACGTTCAAAAAGCGCATTCCTCGCAATGCTCTTTGTTTCTCCGTTCCTATAAATAGCTTCTAGCCGTAGTTAAAAAAACAAGCGAGACGCTACCGGGGCTGGGAAGTTTTTCTTGAGATTTAATAAGCAGACGGTGGCACTACTTGCTCTGGAGTTGTGAGTTCTGAGTGAGTTTTCAGAGTTATTAACACACGTATTTTAAGTTAGAGAATGTGTGGGCATTGGCTTTACTTTCAAACAATTTATCCTGCCTTTTCTTGAAGTTTTGTTCAAAAGAAATATTGAGGCTAGAATTTTCGTAATGTTCATTATTGTATAAACCTCCAAACGTGTTTTGAATTACTGTATTGAAACCACATCTGACGATGGGTAAACATAAAGTACAAGTTATTTTAGATTATATAATTTTCACACGATATTGAAGCTCTCTTGAATATCGCTATTTTTCAAACGTTGTCGTCGGCAAAATAATGTTCTTGAAATATGAATCATAGTATATTGTGTATTAAGGTCGGTAAGTAAGGAATTACGATCGAGGCTCTAGTAGAAGCCCGAAGTCGAAGACTGAGGGCTTTCTGAGTCGAGGTTCGTAATTCCCGTACCGCCCGTGAAACATACAATGTTTTTCATCACATTTGCGAGTAAATAAATACACAAGTCAGCACAACTATTATTACGAATTACTTGAACTTTTTTTAAGCGGATGGCTGGCGGACTCCACAGATTATAAAAATGTTTCGTTCAGAAACGTTAAGGGCAAATACTTACGTAGTTATACATACAGCCCTGAAGGAGTGTAAAAAAAACGACGTTTTGATACAGAAAACTATTAAAATCGGTTATTAAGAACATTAATTGAGTATTTAAGTAACATGTAGCGAGATTGCAATGAAATTCCTGTTTAAATAACATTTTAAGACAATTTTTCAATTGCGTGTAAACTCTTTGCTTGAACTTGCATGACATGTGTGATGCGCCATAAATTAAAAAAAAATTACTTACCGACCTTGGGTTTCATGATAAAAGGAAAGGTCGAGGGTTTTATATGGGGCATTGCGGCCAAGTTAACCTGTATGTTTAGATACTGTTTACGTGCAAGTGTGATGAAAAATATTTTACGTTATTCCTTTCGTTTAGATACTATGTTACTTAAAAGGACTTAGTATTCTTTGGCCATTCTTTAGATTGGCATCATAAAAAGCAAATAACTTTTAGAAAATATTTGTATACAGTACCTATTACTAACTTAAAAAAAACATAAAGTCTTCTTTCAAAAAAATATCCTATAAACGATATTTAAGGTACTTTCCCTTCATGTCGCATAGTCTTGGGAGGCCCTGTACCCTAACCATGAGTCACAATTACCATACTCGCAGCGAGTCAAATGCTTTGTCCCTCGCTGACCTAGCAGTATTCTCATAGAATGCGAGAGATAGAGCATTCGACTCGCTAGCGAGTACGGTAATAGTAACTCATGGTAAGGGTACTGTATAGTGATAGTAGTATACAATCGCACAGTTATTTTCACAAAGAGCCTTGCAGCATTACACTTGCACATTTGCACGGTAAAAGTGAAATATAATCAAGAATGAATTCATTCTGAATATCAATGGTAGTTCAAGCCATTCATAATATAAATTTAAACGCAACTATAGCCGGTTGCATGAAAGTATTAAAGAATGCTTCATTTGCGAACGCCGGGTATTACTCTGTCTTCAGCGGTTACCTTTGGGAGCTTTTTAGTTATTATTTTACTGCTGCAATACCGCGAAAACTATTATAACTTGCAATTAAATTAAAACTAGATTTAATATTAAGAATTTTGTATATATTATCTGAACAGTATACTCTAATAGGCATGACTCCGGAGGCATTTTCAGCCAATTCAACTAGTAGCGTTGCTTATAGATGATAGATGTGTACTGTTATACTGATCGTTTACTATTCGAGTTTTGGGTGCTTATGATGGGACTATACTACTTTAAATAAAGCAAATACTTTGCATAAAATATCCATCACTCTCGCACTTACGCACTGGTCAGAAAGTGACAGATGCTTTATTCACGTTTATCCACATCGAAAAATATGGCCTGAGAAAGACAGAACGATCGTCACAATGATCGATCCAACGTTGCCCAGATCAGCAGGTACTACTTCAGGTGGTCTTTTCAAGTCTTTTTAATTATACGAATGAGTTAAAAATAATAATCTTACAACTTAAATTTGCAATGAATTATTACGCGACAAGTAAATCAAAAATTTACTTATGTGACAAGATATGTTCTTTCCGTACCCTACAAGTAATATTCCATTAATAGTACCTGTGAGTACTATTATATTATATATATATATATATAGTCACGGACTAGATTAAGAATGATAAAGAGTGACAAACAAGTCGTTGCCTATTTGTGCTAGCTAGGTTGCCGTAGCTTCATTTCATCACAACTTACAAATAGAAATAGTGAACAATCGTTTAACTTAAATTGATCGCTCGTCTAAATTTTATACACGTATCCACTTCTTAAATAAAACGGAATAAAAGTCAAAGACCCAAAGATAAATTGTATTGGTACGTAAAGAGTACAGTTTTTTTATTAAAGAGCTAAAAGCTGTAATTGTTCGACTACATTTCTCGAGTTGCAATATTTAAAACCGGACTAGTTTTATTCAAGCTATAACTTAATTAGTTCTTTACGTAAGCAAGATGTGATATATCAATAATTTATGAAAAAATATTATGTTTTATATAGTGAACATGTATTGATTATTCATGACAATTTTAATTTTGTGTGAATAAGGATTTATGTTTCAAATAACATTGCCAATGACTTTTATTATTTTATAAATTCAACGAAAAAATATCGGAATAGTATCTTCCCTCCTTCCTTCCTTCAAACCGCAGTTCTGGCTAACAATAACGTACCTATAAAATAAATTCACCAAGTTGCATTTTCGCTCCCGCTCACAACTCCTTGCATATAATAGCTACTCACACTCCCGTAGTCTTATCTACCCTCAAAATATTTGAAAACTTATGCTCTGTTCCAAAATAATTCAAAACTTGAAACACTCGCAAGACCGTATCCGTTGCTTTCTTGTACAATTCGTTAGAGAAGGATGGCACACGATCCGCCTCAAGAGTTTCAAAATTATGCAGGATTTTCAAAACAAATGCCGACGGCATTCTCTCTAGCAAACTTGCTAGCATCCGGGTGCATTCTAGTTAGCACTAACGAATATAAACTTTTCTGCCAGTCCGTTGTTTATGTTCGGTTTGTACGTGTGATTCTTCACCGTTCATATTTCAGTTATTCAGTTTTGTTTAAAGATTCGTAAGTTTTTACCACCACTGTGATATTTTACGGAAGTTACTGTACTTATTTGTTGAGTTTAGGCTTCCAAAAGGGACCCTACTACTTCGTATTACAGATTTAAATTTAGAGCTGTATCTTTTAAACCGTCATAAATAGCCGGGTTTTTCAAGACAGATTTTCTAACTAAATATAAAAAAAATGAAATCTAATATAATAAATTGACAAAACGGTAAAACATAGAAGCATAAAATTTGGTGTGATTATAGTGTAAACCCTTAAGAAATCCGGTCAAGTGTCAGTAAGGTGATATGAAATCCTCATTGCGCAAGTCCGATTCCATCGGAACGCTTGTTCAAAATTACCGGAACTCGAATCTAGCGCCTAAATATTTTTTTAAATATCCAGCTAAACTAAAACGCCGGCCAAAGCGTTTAGCAAGATAATAATTTAATCGTAAAAGTAATCGTCGTTAATGCGACAATCTCACACAAATTGACCTAGCCCCAAACTAAGGACTAGGCTTGTACTATAGGTACTAGTCAACGATAAATTTACTTATATACTCAAACACATAGAAAGCACCCAAGAATCAGGAACAAATACTCGCCGGGGATAGAACATTTACCAAAGACTCAATTAAGATTATTCTACTCATTAATTTAGAGTGCTCTTTACTAGACTTAAACTAAACATAATGTATAATATTACACCACTTGTGTAACATTGGAAACAGTATTTTTACCTGCACGGCACATGTTCTGGAGCAATGAACACTGGCACCTTTACAACCCTGCTTTACGCGACGTGAATGGGAAAAACCTGGCACCCCGCTAGCTACTCGCTTAATTGTGTCTTTGAAAAACTTTTCCAACGAAATGTTATTTATTTTAATAAGATGAAGCACACTATGTTTGAAATATAGATTATTATTATTAGAGAGCTGATTAACTTGACTTAAATCTGTCGGTTTTATGCATTTTTATACAATTTCGCAGAATTAAGCATTCCAGTAATACCTTTATTCATGCTGCAAGTAGCTCTAAATTCCTAAACCTAAAAACTTAGGCACTATTAATATTATGTCCATACTTAAAACTAACAAACGATTGCTTTAAGAAAATATTTCAAGAACTATTTCGGTATATAAGCATTGACAACAAATTACACCTTGCTTTAATATTTTTCCAAGAACCGTTTCTGCTGTGATCGCTGAAATATACAATTTATTAAAAATATAATATTTACCTTAAACGTATATGGATGGTGCGTGCTGCGTTTGCGATGTGCGTCCGACTGCAGCCGTGTTCGCGCGACGGGCCCAAATTGTCAATTACCCACTTACGGTAAACGCAGTGTTGCAATGCACATAAGGGGAACACGGTTCACAAATAAAAGGGTTCAATTCTGTTTTAATATAAAACTGAGCAGCCATTTCTAAAATAGAAAAATATAAGTATTCGGTCCATTGGCCACATGAGGGTTCTTTTACACATCAGTAAAATTAATATGAACACTAACACTAGCAGAAAATCACGTTTTCGATCATCATCATCATCAGCCCGTTGCAGTCCACTGCTGGTTATAGGCCTCTCCCAAGGAAGCCTGGTTTAATGCTTTATGTATCCAGTTGCTGCCGAACCTCTTATGCAAGTCATCCCGCCATCTGGCCAGAGGGCGTCCCACGCTACGTTTGCCGAGACGCGGTCTCCACCCCAGAACATGCTTACTCCAGCGGTTATGCGTTCTGCGACATACGTGACCAGCCCATTTCTATTTCAACCTACTAACTTTCAGAGCTATGTCGGTCACCTTGGTTCTCTGACGGATCACTTCGTTCCGAATTTTGGTCCTTCAGAGAAACTCCGAGCATAGCTCTTTCCATAGCACGTTGAGTTACTTTAAGCTTATGGACCAGCCCCACAGTCAGTGTCCACGTCTCGGCTCCGTACGTCATGACAGGTAGGACGCACTGGTCAAAGACTTTCGTCTTCAGGCTCTGCGGTATATCCGGCGAAAATATGCGGTACAACTTCCTAAACGCTCGTTTTCGATCGTATAATACAATAATACATTAACGTAAGTTATGTCGCAAGGTAATAGAGTAATAAACAATCATTATTAAACCTTGCATATAATACAATATTTTCAAATACATATAAAGATTGATCTCTATTGCACATGGTTGGAAAGTGACGATAAAATCAAGGGTTATAAAGTTCCCGTTCACAGTATCATTTTGTTGGGTTGCTTTCAAGATACCCAAGTTAGAATGCTATAAAACATACTCTGAATTGCTGTTAAGCTATTTGAACCAACTCTACCCGACCCTGAAGGACTTTGAGAGACCTTTTTGTATATCAAATAAATGAATATCAACGGTCCTTACCACAAGTTGACCTAGTCTCAAACTAAGCTTTGTACTTGTACAGTGTGTACTAGACGACGATAATCTTACGTAAATAGAGAAATTCACAGAATACTTAGAATGTATCCAAAACTCAGAAACCATTACACGCGCTCATCACACAAAGCTACATCACAGGAAAGCTAATTCCACTCTTTACTCGTAACAGTTAGTAGGCAATAAATAGGAAAGCAGTGAAAGTGCTACCTCCACCTAGATGTTCGATGATGATGGTTGGTGATAAGACTACCACTATCTTACCCGTTAACTTGCAATTGTTCTGGTGATTGTAGTTTTGAGCTGCCTGTGCATCCTACTAATATTTTAAATTTAGAAGTTTGTGATGATGTTTGTTTTTCAATCACGAATTTTAGCCACTCAAGTGTACTGGACTGAAAATGAAGGTTACTTTGTAATCCCGGAAAATATCAGTTTCTGTGAGAATAATGTTGAATGTGTAAGTAAGTGGATAAGTAAAAAAATATTTTCCACGCTTGTAATAATCTTTTATTTCATCGAGTTCCCAAAAAAAACCTTATGAAGTTTTATTGCGAAAACGCTGGCAGCCCGACCTCAAGACCGAGAAAGGGTTTTCATTAAAAGATATTTAAGTACTTTGAATGTAACCTTTTCGGGAAAAACCTCGGGTACGTAATCACAATCAGTGGTAAAGGAAACCCGGCCCTTATTAAAATAATGCGTAGCCCTTTACACAAAGGACAGGCGCGCGTTTTTACAAAGCTTTCATAATTCTAAATCACGCTGCAAATGAAATCTCGGTCCCTTAAACATTGTTTGTGGGAAAACTGTGTACTTCGCACGGCCCGTGTCAAGCGCACTACCGCTGTTTGATATATGAAAGCCGTTAACCGATTAGAATTGATCTCTCTTACCCCCTTTGTAACCCACTTCAGGTTCCGTGCTGGGGTTACGACAGGGCTCATTTTAAATTTGACTCTGTCGGCCCTTACGAGCAAAGCAGCGTTATTAAATAATTTTATTACTTCTAAGGGGCTCTCTTTGTGGCAAGCTTGCCACATTAACCGAAAGGTGACAATTGAAACACTTAATGCCGCAGAAATTCGTGGGTAACCTCAGTTGGTTATTTATATGGACGACATGTTAAAGTAATGAAGTCGATTTAATTCGAAAATGTTTCCAACCAGCGAATGGGGAATGTTTATTTGTTCATTTATGTAAGGTTTAAATTGAACTGGGGTTTTCAATCAATTAAAGGCTTTTCGGGATAAGTGTTTCGGTTGGCTCATGTTTGTTTTAACTACAGGTATGGATTTGGTTTGGATATTTTGTGAAAAGTTAAGAGCTTATTATTATTTAGTTATCTCTTAAATGTATTTAGATTACAAACAAACATAAACATAAAAATATTCGTAAAATGTATTTTAATTTTTTTATTATAGCTTTTCGTGTGACCTCCATAATTTACCTAAAATACCCACTACACTTTTTTTTAATACAAAATAGGCGCCGACAGACGACGACGAGTCATAAGTAATAAGGTTTTTTGGGTACGAAACCCTAAAAGAATTTGGTACATACTAACTAGTCACCCAGTAGTTTTGTTGGATGTATTGAGGTGATACGAGTAAAAATGAAAAACTACACTACCTACGGATCATACAATCATCCCTGCGTTATCCAACGTCTCAATTCGGTGTGATAACCACCGTCAGTGAATACCTAGTCTAAAACAAAAGAGACGCACTGAGCGACCAGCGAGAGTACTTCTATAGGCAACGAGCACTTCTCGCCTTTAAGTCAATGTCCGTCCATCACCCAGTACTATCAATAGTGTTGTAGCTCGCCCTTATTCCCAATGCGTGAAGTGTGGTTCAAGTCATAAGAAACAAACTTTTAAGTAACCTTTTAGTGATGTTTTGAATACTGTCAAGAAACAGTGTTCGCGTTCTTGTGTTCCGGTGTGAAGACATCCGGTGAAGTTGCTAGCAGAGGCATTCCACCTTAATCCTCATCCAGTCTTGGGATTGTAGTCTTGACATTGCAAATGTGTATGGCTCAATTTCCAACCGCATGTTTTGATATTTTCATCTACATAATATTATTATGTTTATACGCCATGTCCAGGAGAAAAATATGGACATAATTATTATTTTCCCCATATTTTTATGCCAAAATCATCAGCTGCTTCTGGCACATTTTTACCTCATTCAGTTCTTTTGGTAATTCGAATCGAGATAATTATCTTTCTTGGCGGTCTTGAAAAGCATATGAAGTTAAATCCTGCAAATTATTTAACTATCCCTTTTAAGAGATCCCTTTATAAAACGCTTAGGTGGTTTCTCTGAAACGCCGCCGGCGGCGGGTAGGTCAGAGAAACCACCCTCAAACATTCCCGAACAAAACATCCGAACGTCGTCGGCGGCGGACACGCGTCGGTCGCCGGCCGCCGGCGACGGGTAGTCAGAAAACACAGGGCCTTAGAATTAGACTCAGTGGCTGCATTTTGTGCTTTTAAAATTTGCCAAATTCCAATCAAGGAAAGAGACAGCTGTAGGAGTCGTATATCTCAATCCCTTGTGTCTGAAACTTGGTTTTGTTATAACACGGCCGCCATTATTGACAAGTAAATAAGAACTATCAAAACAGTTGACATTATGATAACAGGTCAAAGACACATACATATACATACATATATTAAATCAAGCCTGTTTCCCAGAGGGGTAGGCAGAGACCACTTCTTTCCACTTGCTACGATCTTGACAAATTTCTTTCGCTTCTTCAACATTCATATCGAGTCATGCACGCACGTCGGTTTCGGGTACTTAAGATTCGGCCCTTTTCCAGTATTTCTCCGATTTGATTCGAAAAAGTACGCCTAGGGCGGCCCCTTCCGACCCTTCCACTTACTTTCGATCTGTATATCTCTTTCGTCAATCTTCTTTCATCCATCCTTTCCGAATGACCGAACCATCGAAGCATGCCCTTTTCAATCTTAGTCACTACATCTTCTTTTATTCCACATTTCTCTCTGATTTTTTTATTTCTTACTCTATCAATCAGTTTCACACCACACATATTACGCAAAGAGCGCATTTCAACTGCGTTTACACGACTGACATGCTTGTCCTGCCACACCCAACATTCACTACCATACATCAGGGTAGGGGCTAGCACTCCATTGTCAAAGACGATATGGTTTTTACCGGCAAAAATCTCGGCCCGTCCCTCCTGTCTTGGCCCCGTCCTCTTTCGGCGGGGCGACCGTCGCTCAGTGGAAATGCCCCATTACGTCGTAACCACACGCGTTGCAGCGGCGATTCTTATACAAGTACTACAGATTACGAGGGAATTGCCTCTCGACGCGGCCTTTATACGCAACGCTCCTGCTTCAGAGGATTATTGTATAAAATTACGCTTCTAGAAACTTCTAACTCAGCTTTATGAGCGGTCAGTTGCGTTGTGTGTGTTTCATTTGGACGAGTTTGAGAGGATGAAGAAATTGTTTAGATGTTTAAATGGTTATAATTTTAGGGTATTTTATACTGAAACAAGTTTTAACAAAAGTTTCAGAGGCATTTCCCGCCACATGAGTTTATTTACCTACCTACCTACCTACCTAAGATATCTAGAAATCATCATGGATTCAGCAGAAAATAGGGTTCAATAAAATCATACATAAATTAGGTAAAGTGATGGGTCACCGCATTTTAGGGAAGGCAATATGGGCGAGATTAATAATCGTTGAAACGTTTTAGAATAAAGCGCGATATCACCGCTGGAATAACAAATTTATAAAATATTTCATCAAAATAAATGTTTTTTGACAGGAAGTATCGCCTGGTAAATTTTGATCGCAAGTACTAGGCCAATGTACTATCTGTCTAGGTCTATTCTGAGAAAACAATCTAGAGCTGTCACTAGTTCACAACCACATAAAAAAAATCTTTTTTTTTTATAACTAGTATTCATTATTTGACAGGCGATATAAATCTATATAAAGAATACGAGTATATTCCGAAAAACAGTACATTAAAAAAAACATACTGTCACAATTAAGACGTTGATACTCAGCATAAATATTCTCCACCATAAGAAACACGATGTAACGGTAACTTACTATGGAAACCCGACTATAGCCTTAGTTGACCTCGTTAGGTCACAGCCTTACAATAAGCGGATTTATATTTCGTCAATGAAAACCATGAGATACTGCAGCAAGAGTCATGGAGCTTCTCACTACTTGACCAAGAGTGAGACTTTATGAATACTACATTAGGGTTATCCCCGTGTGGTTGTCGGGTTAGAATAGTGCCACTCCATGTCTTCCCGTGGATGTCGTAAGAGGCGACTAAGGGAATAAAGGCTTGTAGTACTATTAGGCGATGGGCTTGCAACCTGTCACTAATACGCTGGTAAACATCTTAGCCTATTTGTGCAGAATGTGGTTACAGAAATTATCAACAAGTTTTTAAAGTTGTAGGTAATTCTGTAGCTCTGCCTACCCCACTCCGGGATTACAGGCGTGAAGGTATGTATGTATGTATGTATGTACATTAGGGTGTTTCACATTTGTATGAAAAAAAAAAGTCTTATTTTTTGTAGACTTCGCTTACGCCCTAACTCTTTCTAAGGAAAAACATTAAAATGTCTAGTTTCAAGGTGAATGGTCAATATTTAGAGGTTGCACAAATTGACCACTTAGGAGGAGCAGATTTTAAATGTTTATTATTTTTCTATAACTAACTTATCTGTCCGCTTATGTCAAACACTAATGTTATTGACAATCATCACCATTTTTTCCGCCTGCTGCGGCTCTGGAGCATTGCATAATCATGAAAATTTACTTAAAAAGTTGTCAAAGTGTGCAACCCCTAAATACCAACGAATTGTATTATAATTTTGAATGCTGGTCTTTTAGATAAGTAGTGCCAAGAATTTGATCAAATTCATTCAAAATTTAAATATGACCAAAATGGAACACTACATGTTATCCTTGTTGCAGCATGTGGTTAATGGTCGCGGCTGCGCTGCTGAGCGCGAGCGCGGGCGCCGAGTGGCGCTGCCCCGGGCTGAGCGCGCGGCCGGCCGCGGAGTGCGCCTGCGACCTGCCGCACACGCTGCGCTGCGCTGGCGACCACTCTGCACTGCAGGTACTTAAATATTCCGCGGGGTGTATCAGTCTGTTTCCCAAACTCGATTATTCCGCGTAGCAATAAAATTGTTCCATTCAAAATTTTTCCCAGTCGCAAATCAGAAATAGGACTCTGATTGACATTGCCAAATTATGATAATGAAAGAAGATTGATGAAAAGTAAGCAAGTTGTAAGTGGAAGGGTCGGAAGGGGCCGCCCTAGGCGTACTTTTTCGAATCAAATCGGAGAAATACTGGAAAAGGGCCGAAGCTTAAGTACCCGAAACCGACGTGCGTGCATGACTCGATATATGAATGTTGAAGAAGCGAAAGAAATTTGTTAAGATCGTAGCAAGTGGAAAGAAGTGGTCTCTGCCTACCCCTCTGGGCAACAGGCGTGATTTAATGTATGTATGTATGTATGATAATGGATTTTTTTTTGCTGAGAAAAAAAACCTTGGCAAAGTAAAGTACTGGGGGGCTATTATGACACAGCTATGCAGTTCTGTTTACGCTGCGGGAAAAGGACAGAACTATATAACTTCTATAGCTCTGTCCTTTTCCCACAGCGTAAACAGAACTGCATTGCTATGTCATAATAACCCCACTGAAAGAATAAATGGTATATTTTAAGAATGGAAAGGTTGCAACCAAAAATAAAATCTGGAAATTATCGCCACCATCCCGGACCTTAGAGTTGTTGGTAATTCTGTAGCTCTGCCTACCCCACTCTGGGAATAAAGGCGTGAGTTTATGTATGTATGTATGTATGTATCCCGGACCTGAACACGCATTGCTCGAACTACAACCTATGTTGGCGATGAGTAGCACTGTCAAGCGCTGAGCCCCTCCAGCCGCTGAAAGCGCTTGATTGCCCTAGAAGCTGTCTTAAACTAGAGTTGTGCGTTTGTCGTGAACTTTCAGTAATTCTGATATAAGAGCATTTTTAATTACTCCTAGGGAAACTGAAAGTCATACCTTTTTATGTCTTATTCACATTGTGACAAGAGCGGGAGAGATACGTCTTTCAGTTTCCCTTACTGTACAGTCACCAAATAACAAAATATGCAGATGCTTAAAACCATTTTTAATATAATTGAAACTGCCCATATCTCTGGTTCTCTCACTTTCATGTTTATATTGTCCTAATTGACTTTATTGCTCGTCTTAATTATGTAGAATTTGAAGTAGACAAGTCATCGAAGAACTCAATGGTTTCGATGGCAGACCCTATTTTGTAATTTGAAACGTACAGTCGCTAACGGGGATCGTTGAGCCACTTACCCATGTTTCTAATTTGGCTATGTAATGCAAATCGAATAGCTGTCAGCCAGTCGTTGACATCGGTTATTGAATACACGGCTAAATTACGAACAATGACTAGTGACTCCAATCACTGTTCGTGACTGTACCTAACATTAAAGTCCAAAGACAGTAAAGACCCTAACATAAAACATACTCAAACTTGTTTATATGGAGTTTGTCTTAATAAAATATACCAGGAATAATGTCTAAATATATTCATAACGTCTCTCGATTTCTTTCAGTTCAATCGAGCTCTTATGAAACACTTGAACTGGGCAAATCTGAATGACTCCGCAAACATAAATGTTTTTAACATTCGTGAGTTTTGAAATAAAATAAAGGTTCAAGCAGCAAATAAGTCAGTGGCAATGTTAATACTTAATGTCTAAAAAAACCCTCCCTGAATACTTTTTGCCCGATACCTAAGGGCAGATATTTGTGTGCTGACTGCGCGTCATTTGTTCCCGAGTCTTGGATGTTATTCATATATTTAAGTATGTAATTCTCTATAAATACATAGTTACATACATTAAATCACGCCTGTTTCCCAGAAGGGTAGGCAGAGACCGCTTCTTTCCACTTGCTACGATCTTGACACAATCTCTATAATGGTAGGTTTATCGATGTTTAGTACCCTAAGTACAAGCCTAGAGCTTAGTTTGGGACTATAGTTATGTTTAAGGCTTGTTTACACTTTGTGAAATAGCAAGTGCAGGTGAGAGGTGCAGGTGTAAAGTGATTAGAGAAATCAACGCGTAGGCCCTGTTTACTATTTGTTAAGTGGAAGTGTGAAGTTCATACATTCACTGTCAAATGGCAAGTAGCAAATGTATGTATGAACTTCAAGCTTGCACTTAACGAAGTGTAAACAGGGCCTTAGCAATGTGTAAACGATTTCTTAACATAATCATCGTAAAAACTTCTTAACCTTATCACTTCTTACTTCACTTGCTACTTCACAAAGTGTAAACCTGCCTTAAATTAGATTGATAACATCGAGTGACAGATAACACAGGTTTTAAATGTAGGCTAACCACACTTTAGGACGGTAATTATTAGTTTTATTATAAAGTTAGCGAAAATTAAAGAAGGCTAATATAAACAACTGTTAGTGTAATTCACTATCCGTCATTAACTGAGCCATTATCAAGTGTTTTGTATTACCAGTATACATTATATACGATTCATACAGCTCTACCCACTTGCTGGAACTTGGCATATTAGAGTACGGCCTTTGGGCAATCGTCTGTAATCCAGACTCGCAATAACTGACCGAAAGACAATCGGCCCGTTCGCAAACAAAGGTTATTTTCGCCAACATTCGTGTGATATTTGGTGGGCTACAATAATAGAGTCGTGTTATTGATATTTTCTTGATATTGAAATCTTTTGCGACTGGTGAGATGGATTTTAAGTAAAAAAAATAAGAACATTGGCACTATTTTTTTTATAGTAGAACGTTTTGGTTCATTGTGTCGCGGTTTTATTATTTATTTATTTAGTTACAAAATTGGTTAATCTAACTATTTTATAAATTTTCTTACAAGACGATTTTTTTTTAATTTTATTTAGGGAATTAAAGGCTAAATAAAAATAAATAAATCGTGTCAAAAAAAAATTTA
This sequence comes from Acleris emargana, assembly GCA_927399475.2. Classification (NCBI taxonomy): domain Eukaryota; kingdom Metazoa; phylum Arthropoda; class Insecta; order Lepidoptera; family Tortricidae; genus Acleris; species Acleris emargana. Next base: position 8,603,602 of record OV656858.1, read on the forward strand.
CAACTTGTAGGAGGACGATCACGTCGGGGTCACCAATGTAGGAGGAGAGGACAATAGAGAGATCTCTCTCCAGGCGGGTGTAATGCCTGGGGACCGAAGTCCATTGGAATGAAGTTGGAAGTGGTATATATATCAACCGACTTTAGAAACTTCGTTAGCGCGTTGTAGGATTCTTAGTTCCGCTGTCTGACACTGGTGGCGCTAGCGAGTTGTTGATACAAGTTTCCGTTAGATGTCGCTAGGTCGCCACATCAGCCCCCCTTTGAGACCGGAGGTTGATGGTGATTTGATGACGTGCAGTCTGTGCGTTGAATTGCCGCTTGCAAGTGCCAGTGGATGTCTCCAATAGTTGCTCAGACCCGCGTTGGCGAGCGTAGCAGGAGAAGAGGAGTTGAGTGGAGTACACAGTGAGTCGTGTACCAGCTCGTGAAGTACTCGTTGTAGGACGCAGTGAGTCGCGTTGTTGAGTGAGAGTAGGGTTGCACACTGTAGACACCAGGCATAGAGATAATACAGAATGCTAGTGGTGCACAGTGCGGGTTGTTCTGGCTTGCTGTGAAACTGCGTCATGTGCTTGAAGGTCGTCAGGTTGCGTAATTGTCCATTGTCGAGGGTCACCAATGTAGGAAGAGAGGACAATAGAGAGATCTCTCTCCAGGCTTGTGTTATGCCTGGGGACCGAAGTCCAATAGGATGAAGTTGGAAGTGGTATATATATCAACCGACTTTAGAAACTTCGTTAGCGCGTTGTAGGATTCTTAGTTCCGCTGTCTGACACTGGTGGCGCTAGCGAGTTGTTGATACAAGTTTCCGTTAGATGTCGCTAGGTCGCCACAAACTTATAAAATTAATAAAATTTGGAATCCGATGCTACTGTTTGTTAAAAATAACTTTTGAGATTCGGTTCCTTCACACACTAACAAACTGCCAACATTGAACTAAAAATACAATTATGTGCAACAGTCATAAAGATTAATTTATTGAGAGTTACTCAAAAATATATGTTTTTGCTTAAGACCTTTAAATAAATAAAAATAAATCAGGGGACAATCTCACATAAATTGACCAAGTCCTAGGTAACTAGGCAACGATATAAATACAAATATAGAGCAATAAATATTTATATACAAAGAAAATATCAAAGACTTTGAAACAAATACCATAAACATATACATGTAAATATTTGCAATAAGCTCCTCCTCTCACATAAATAGAATCTGTTTGCAATATTGCCAATCTAGGAAACGTTTCGATTTATTCCGGCGTCCAATAGTCTCCTAAGAGTGTTTATTACTCGTCCGTATTTATTCTAAGCCGTCGCTCGCCGGACACTACTTTACCCCATTCTGACTCCTACTACGAGTTTTAACGCATCCTACGACAAAAAACAGAGAAAAACAATACTGAGAAAAGGACAGGTGTATGACAAAATTCAAAATTCAAAATATTTATTCAGTAAATTGGCCACATGAGGGCTCTTTTACACGTATCGGTAATACGGAGCGAATCTACTAGCGCTTCGAACAAGACCATCATTGCGGAGAAGAAGCGCCGCAAGAAACTCCAGAACATAACTGCTATAGCCCTATATTTTTCTCTCAGCGTCAGCGGAACTACATAGCTATCTCATAATAACCCCCTGGGGGGTTACCATGACATACTAAAGCAGTTCAGTTTAGGCTGAGAGAAAGTGATAGAGCTATACAACTGCTATAGCTCGGTCCCTTTCTCTCAACCTAAACTGAACTGCTTTAGTATGTCATGGTAACCCCCCTGTTATCGTTTTGTCTCTTATTTACTTGATAGTAATGGCAGCCGAGTTAAGAACCATACAGGTCAAAGACGATATCGTCGGTGATACTGCAAAAACGCGTAACTTACAAATTTATGATAGAGCAAAAGAAACCTTACAGTCTTATTAAAAAGGTGCATTTTGCTTCTTTTTTAAAATGTTACTTACGCGGTTTTGCGGTTTCACCGACGTTATGGTTCTTACCGCCAGGAATGGGCCTCTATTCTAGTCGGTAAAAGCAATGGAACGACGCTGTAGTAGCCCGTCACAGTATTCTTACCTCGTGTAGTGAAAACCTGCTAGAAACAGTGGCTCCGCCTATCGGGTCCATGGTACTGAATTTGTTGATATACTCGTATATGGATTTTATTTTACTACCACGACAAACCCGGAGAACGGTCATGACAATTTTAACCATCTGATTTTTGAAACCATATTATTATTATGACGCGTTTGCCCAGGTAGTGACCCTAATTACGATGTTAGCAGTCTCGGGTTCGATTCCCGGGTTTTGGATGTTTCATTTGTATTTAAATATTTATGTCTCCATATAGTTTATCGTTCTCTAGCACAAATAGCACAAGCCTAGAGCTTGTTTTTAGAGTTGTTGGTAATTCTGTAGCTCTGCCTACCCCACTCTGGGAATGAAGGCGTGAAGGTATGTATGTATGTACTTGTCTGTATGTATAAGTAAGTTCATCCGTAACCCATACAGCCAGCGTACAGCTTAGTTTGGGACTACGTCAATTTGTGTGAGATTATCCCATTATATATTCTTTTTTTTACGTTGGTTATGAGGCTGTTATCGAGAAAACCTAGTAAGTCCCAAATCAACCACGGCTCTGCACACATCGACTATCGATTGCCACCTGCGTGATTCGGCCGGACGTTGAAAAGGGTGTTGTTGACACGCCGACGTACTGGGGTAAGTAACTAGCAAAAAAGGGTATAAGTCGACTTAGCTCGTTATAAAAAAGGGTATAAATCAAATAGTAGTCAACGAGACTTATACCCTTTTTAACTTGAAGCTTAGAAGACGTATACCCTTTTTCACGTGTACCCCAATACACGTCTGTTACTCGACCATGCAAGGGTTAAGGGGAAACGGGAAATATTAGGTTTCTATACGTAATACGATCAGTGTTAAGTGTTATTGAATTCCTTTATTTTTATTATTTATCGATGACGTAATCTGAGAAATGATTTACTCGATAAAATACGAGATTTTCATTTGAAATATCTTACATAGGATTACGTGCGTAAAATTTTCTATATTTTCTCCGCATTTCCACCCATCATATTTCATTTTATAATGTCCAATGTCTACTTGAACTACAAAAATGGAAATGGTAAATTAGCGGTTTTTAATGGTTAGTTTCGAGTATGATAATTAGGTATAAGAGAGACCTAAGGAGGAAAGTGTCCCCTCTGGTTCCATACAAACGTTATTCGTTGTTATTGTATGTAAGTATGTTCTGTATCTCCAAAACAATTAGGTTTCGTTATAGTTATTCACTAGCCTAGTCGGTAGTGACCCTGCCTACGAAGTTGGCGGTCACGGGTTTGATCCCCGGTACGGGCAAAATTTGTGTGATGAGCGCGAGTATGTGTTCCTGAGTCATGGGTGTTTTCTGTGTTTAAGTATGTATTTATCTATATAAGTAAGTTTATCGTTGCCTAGTACCCATAGTACAAGCCTAGAGCTTAGTTTGGGGCTAGGTCAATTTGTCTACTTTTTAGTCCAAGCCCGCATAGTACCATCCAATATGGCTTCAGATAACCCATTGTAATTGTCACTTGCTGACTTCATTTGTATGCTATTTTCTTGCAGTAACGTCTTAGGAACCACATATTATGAAAACGTGAATTGATTAGACATTATTGTTCCACGAGCGACATTAATGAATAATTAGATAACATCTGTAGAATCTTTTTCGTATGTTAATTCTTATACGTATGTGGACGATAAGGCTGATTCTATTCAATACAATGGGAACAGCTTAATTTTTAACTTAACTATAGCCATAGCTATCTTCAATTCTTCATATCAAAATTGGTCCAGCCGTTTCAGCGTGAAGGAGTAACAAACATGCTAACTTACATACATACTCCTACTTACTTACTTTCGTACTGATACGTATAGGATTAAGGTGATTAGTGTCGTCGCTGTTATCATCTACTCAAGTACGAGTATTATGCCAGGCTGTTGAGGTCAATAACACTCACTTAATTGTCCAAATATAAATAATTCTTAATCTTTCAGATAATTGGACGTCACCTCCGCGAGCAACGAGCCAGAAACAAAAACACCACAGTCTCCCTCCTCGACTGCGCGTTACGAGGCGTCACTGCTCTGACGGCGTCTTCAGTGTCAGAGCTCGCTGGAGTCGGGCTGCACGGGCTGGTGATCTCCTCGGGAGAGATCCGGAGAGTGCAGCAGGGCGCGTTCAACATGGTGTCGACGACGCTCCTGGCCTTGGGTAAGTGAGGTCTTGAGGACAAAGAGTGGTGGTAGTACAATGTGCAAGATCACTACTACCATCTCATCCTTTAACATACCACGTAGCACCAAGCAGTGTTCACATTGTTGTATTTATTCCAGCTTAGGGATAAGATAACCGACGAAATAACTAGCATAGAGGCATTCCATCTTTGTGCTCAAGGTTGGCAATTTTGAGATTGTAGTGTTGAGATTAAGTACAAGAACACCACGGTCTCTCTCTCCTCTACTGCGCGTTACGGGGTCTCTCTGCTTTGACGGCGTTTTCAGTGTCAGAGCTCGCTGGAGTCAGGCTGCACGGGCTGGTGATCTCCTCGGGAGAGATCCGAAGAGTGCAGCAGGGCGTGTTAGTGTCTACAACGCTACTGGCCTTGGGTTAGTGAGAAACAGTTTCGAAAAAGAACCTATTGGAAACACGTAAACGAAAAGAACACCATAGACTGCCTTCCGCGTGTCAAGAAGTGTTTCTGGCCTGAAGACATATGAGTGTCGAAGCAGTCAGTTCAGATTTTATGGAAAAAATAAATTATTTCACGAATAAAATAGAATCCTACAGATTTTGGTAGAATTATGGAGAGGCCAAGTCTGGTAGCTATTTTAAATGTTTAGGCGTTAGTTTTTTTTAAATTCCTACGATTATACATGAACTAGTACTATTTCCTTCATAGTTATTGGCGATCTTAGTATTTCCATGAAACACGTCATTTATAAAGAAAATGATCGTACTGGATAATATTAGACGGATTTTTAACTGTCACATTGCACAAACATGATTTTTTTGAATATTGGTAACGCTTACAACAATAAAACAATGCTTCAATGTTGCTTCAAACGCCAAAACAAGATGGAGATTGTTTTACAACCGTCAACATGATCAATATTGAAAAACTTCATGGTTTTGCAACGTGTCATGATTGATTTGGCTGCCTAGTACGATCGGGCTTGTAAGTAGCTGCACACTAAATTGATTTTTAACGTTATAGTTAGGGAGGCGAATAGGGGAATTTTCGGTAATACTCGAGCGTGGCAGTTTAAGATATGAGAGATACCTTAGACCTAATAGAACAACCTTGTAAAGTATTTAGCTCTATATGTAGTGACGCGCGCCTAGGATAGACGATCAGATTAGTAAAAAAAAAACGATAGTCTGAAATACTCGAGCGCGTCAGATTAAGATATTGGGGGTTGATTTTAGTGTTTTAAGACTAAATTTAACTAATCTGACGATAAGTCCTTGACGCCGCCGAGTTATAGGGTCGCGAACTTGTAAAAAAAAAAAACGTTAATCCGGCATTCTCGAGCGCGATTTTTATTTTTTTTATTTTGAAGAATATAATCTAAAACTTACTAAAAATACAAAATCTGCCGGTTTCCGCATGACCGGAAGTGTGAAGGGGCCATTTCGTCTTCCGAAAAACGCGTTGCGGCATATAAGTCGCGAACGATACATTTTACAAAAAAAAAGTTTAAATAAACAAAAAAGGGAATATCTATCGCTTTATTGTCATTCTTAAATTCCCCGTTTTATCAAGGAGAAAGAAAGGAAAAAAAAGAAACCAAAAAACCTTTTTCGGTCAGATTAAGAGAACCCACCAACATTTTTGTCAGATTAAGAAAATATGCTTTCAGGATACCAAGATAAACCTCCCCTATGAAAATCTGACGCGCTCGAGTATTTCAAAAAAACTTTTTTTTTTTGCATTTTTAAAAATTCATCGTAACTTATCGTCACGCCGAAATCGTCAGTTTTTTTAAAGGGAGCTTCCTTGGGGCCTACTTAACACCCCTTCCAAAAATCTGACGCGGTCGAGTAAATTTTTTTTTTTTGCATTTTTGACTACTTCATATGCCTACCCCCACCACGCAAACCGGCAGATTAGTATACCGTTGTTATCAGAGGCACTTGGGGCATACGTAGTATGAATATCTGACGCGCTCGAGAATGCCCAAGTAACTGTTTTTTTAACATTTTTGAAAAACCGTACACGCCAAACCCACCGCTAAAATGGTTTTTACCATACGAGCTTTTCTTTTCGAAATTATTTTATCTTTCGATTTTGATAGGTCTCGACGGCGCCGTTGAATTACGCCATTTAGCTACCTCGCCTCCCTAACTATTAACATCAAGTTTTATAATCTGTCAAAGGCGTTAAAGAGACAAGGTACTAGATAGTAAATAATTATTAGATGTCTCACTCTCTCGAGTTTACACGAGGTGGCGTATGACACGGCGACGACGTCGGGCGGCGGCGGCAGAAATAACAACTCAACGCGCTGCCGCGGCGATTTGTTTCATGCTTCAGACACCTATATAATTGTTATTCGCCACTCGCCTTTAGGCAGCACTTGTCTAGGCAGCATTTCTCAAATACCGACTGGTCTTTCATCTCTTATTTTTGACATATCGAATGAAAGAGACGAAAAAAAAATATGTGAGAAATAATAACTCAGTGAAGTGCCACCATCTTTTTTTTTCTGCCACTGTCAGGCAAAGTTTTACTCTTGTCTTACCGACACATACATACACATACATACCCTCACGCCTATATTCCCAGAGTGGGATAGGCAGAGCTACAGAATTACAAACTCTTAAAATTTGTTGATTTTGTGTATTAGTGACATGTTGCAAGCCCATCGCCTAACAATACTACAAGCCTTTATTCCCTTAGTCACCTCTTACGACATCTACGGGAAGACATGGATAGACCAACAACCACACGGGATCAACTAAAGCTTGCGACTGTCATAAAATCTTAATACTTGCGCCTAGAAAAACCAGTTGAAGAAATGAAAAATCTGCGACATCATAAGTTCTATAAAATTAGTGTCGACAAAACAAGGATAAAACCCCTGGACAACTACACTCACGAGCAAAAAAATCGACTCAAGCTGCACGTTTTGGTTCTCCGCCCAGTATATCTTGACCTATTCAGAATATCTTTAAAAAAATGGTATCAAATGAAAGCTGATAATGTAACGATTTAAAAAATAATAATTTTCAGTCATGACATTTTCCACAAGTGACAGGAGCCAGGTTTTGTAGGGATGCATGAAAAAAACAAAAATAAAAGAAAAGGGAAATCGTAAAATAAATGGCATTTTAAGGAAAATTTATTCATTAATACTTCGTTTTTCCACCCCTGGCCCTTATCACAGCATTCAGGCGGTTTTTCATGGATCCTATCAGCTTTTTGATAAGCTCCTGGGGGATGGCATCCCACACCTCCTGCAGAGCTGTCCTCAGCTCCGTAACATTTGAAGGAGCTGGATCCCTCTTCCGAATCTGCCTTTTCAGGTAGTCCCAGAGATGTTCAATGGGATTCAGGTCCGGGCGGATGGCTGGCCAGTTCATGGTGGGAATGCCGACCTCGGCAAGGTAGGCCCGAGTGATCCTTGCGGTATGACAAGGGGCATTATCCTGCATCAGGACGAACTCCTCGTCATAAAAACGGGCGTAAGGAACAACATGCTCCTCAAGGATGTCAGTGATATACCTGGCAGCGGTCAAACCACCGCCACGGCCCCCACCAGGTACGAAAACGAGCTCGGTACGCCCTTCGATGGAAATGCCCGCCCACACATGACGGAACCTCCGCCATAGGCAACTGTTTCCTTGAAACAGCACTGTGCATACCGTTTTCTTGGCCTCCTGTTGACTCTTCCTCGTCTGTCACAGCCATTCAAGCACAACCTGGACTCATCACAAAAAAGAACTGGGGTCCATTGCTCAATGGTCCAATTTTCGTGTTGACAAGCAAATTCCAGGCGTGCTTGGCGGTGACGCGGGAGCAGTCTGGGGCCTATGGCGGGCCGGTTTGGGGTCAGGTTAGCTTCCTTGAGTCTTCGTCTTACTATCCACTTACTGGCAGTAACCCCTCGTACATCCCGAAGATGCTGATTGACAGTAACGGCGGTCTGGTGCCGATTTCTGAGAGAGGAAGTGACGATAAAGCGGTCATCCATCTCAGATGTGCACCTCCGGCGGCCAGAACCTGGTCTTCGTGTCAAGGCCCCAGTCTCCCAAAACCGTCGGTAAACTCGGGATACTGCTGACTGGCTTAAATTCAGCTGGTCAGCCACGAACCGTTGGTTGTGTCCCTCTTCCAGCAAGGCTACGACTTGGACGGCTTCAGTTATGGTGGTATCCATTTTCTTCAGGGTTTCCGAGTAAGGTCGTTAGCAGATATGTGTACCGGTCAACTTCTGATAAGTGACTGATGACATTTCCCCCTCCTACGCCATATTTATAGGGGTCAAAAGGGGCACACCTCGTACGTTTCGGAACGAGTAAATGATCCACATATCGGGAAATGAGACATAACTTGGAAAATCCTGGGCGGATACCCAGGGTTCTTGTTTTTTTAAATCGTTACATTATCAGCTTTCGTTTAGTATCATTTTTTTTAAAGATATTCTGAATAGGTCAAGAGATACTGGGCGGAGAACCCAAACGTGCAGCTTGAGTCGATTTTTTTGCTCGCGAGTGTAAGCTATTATTTGTTAAAAAAACCAAGCAAGTAACTCTTAATTTATTGCTATTTGTTGACAGGTCTGCCAAATAACCAACTGCCTTCAGTTCCGACGGAATCTATGGCGCATCTGTTGATCTTAGATCGATTGGACTTGTCTAACAACAAAATTCATGTTTTGGACCGCAACTCATTTAAGGTAATAAATCCTAGAACATCTTGGGGCCGTATTAATAAACTCATCTTGGCTGAGATGCCATTTTTGACCAATCTTGAGACGGGGATTACAGTCAAGATCAGTTTATTAATACGGCCCTAAGTCAGTTTAAACGCATACACTATGTACAGAAATGAACATTGATAATGACTTTTTTAACACCCAAATCGCTAAAGCAAGAGCGAGATAATAAATAACTCTTCCTCAAAACTGAAGCAACAAATCCATATAAACCTTCAAGACGTTCACTTTCCCAAAAGCCCTCACATATCAAAGGTAACTAAAAATTCCTCTTCCCTATCATAATATTTACAGGGTGTTCAGAACCTGACATATTTAGACCTGAGTGACAACCAGCTGACTGACATCACGTCTGGTGCCTTCGCTCCGCTAGAGATCCTGGCTGTGCTGAGGCTGCGGGGGAACCTGCTGAAGGTGCCGGCCCTGGTGGCACTGAAGGTACTTAAATAACCAATAATTATGAAAAATACGAGTAGAAAAGAGAAATAAAGGAAAAAGCTGATTTTGTAAAATAGCGCGGACTTCGTTTAGGATAGATAGTGCAGTGAAAATGAAGAATTTTGCAACTTTATTGATGTACTATAGTTTTTAAGAAGCTGCTACCAAAATGTTGGAGTTTTAGTTATTGTTCATAGGTCAAATTCCTATTCGAGAAGCTTTCAGTCTTCAATATTAAATTACATTTAAAAACGCTGTAAACGGCATGATGGTATGGTACGGCATGGTAGATTTTCGTACTAAATTACAAGAAACATATGGCTAAACCTCCGTATTATTTCAGGAAGCCCACGTGCTAAAAGACTTGGATTTGTCTAGTAACGCCCTGGAAGGTCCATTGGGGCCCAACACGGTGCCGCCCCTGGCTTGTCTGGAGATCCTGCAGCTCTCAGACAATACCTTTGCCAGCATACGACGAGGAGCGTTGTCAGGTGAGAAACGTTGTTTTCCAGAAGGGTACGCAGAGACCACTTCGAACCTGACAAATCTCTCAACGAACCGTTGAATTTTTTTTTAAGTGTTAAGGTATGAAGTCAAAATTGATTAAATCACCGTTACATGTTTGTTTGCATCTTTTATTTAAATCTTAATTTTATCTATGGGTTAACCTTTTGGAATACATAATATGTGAACCCGATAAGAACGCAGTATTACGGAGTCTAAAAGCCGTATTAATAAATTGATCTCGACTGTAATGCCCGTCTCAAGATGCGTCAAAAATTACAGTTTTATGTGTCTTGACGTTTACCCTGACGTATCTTGTGACGGGCATCTTAGCCAAAATGAGTTTATTAATACAGCCCTAAAAGCTGAGCCTCTATACTACTACGTAAAACAATATTTGTTTCTTATTTGGCCGCCTTTACTATCAAGTTAATTAGAGCTATCGTAACGCTGACAATACGATACTAAAAGCGATATAGTTTTACCCGGTAGAATAGAGAGAGTTGAAGACGTGACAAACAGATTAAGGACTAGCGTGCTCACTGAGTTGGGACATTTTTACTTGATATCGAGAAGCAGATGTTGACATGCAACAAATAAATATCAGGGGACAATGTCACACCAATTAACCGAGTCCCAAGCTAAGCTCTAGGCTTGTACTATGGGTACTAGACGACGATATAAATACATAAAGAGAAATATATACTTAAATACGTAGACAACAACCATGACTCAGAAACATATATTCGCGCTCATCAAACAAACATCTGCTCTCACCGGGATTTGAACCCAGGACCGCTGGTTTCGTAGGCAGCGTCACTACCAACTAAGCCAGCGCGTTGTCAAAGAACAACAACAAAATACAAACAAACACAAATCACCGCGTCGACAAAAGTGTAGTCAAGGAGTTCTTAAAAGAAAATTCTTGCTATGGACGGCAGGATAAAAATGTAATCTAACAGTGTAAACGGCACAATTTTAGGTGTAACCTTAACCTAGTGACATTGAGGAAATATACAGATCACCATTCAGATACTTGAGTCATACCGTACGTGACAATGATGACTCACCAACGTTCAACGGACTCTGTGGGACGGAGTCAAAAACAATAGGCTACAGTGACTGGTCCCAAGGCTAGCTTGTCTTTCGAAACAAACGGCGAATCTAATGATTTCGAGAATATGACAATTGAAACTTTGACGTCAAACGTTACAGATTTCATTGAATCGTGCGTAGGCAAAAAGCGACGTTACGTAGACTGAATATAATGATTCAGTTTCAGATTTTATTACTCAATATAACACAGTATAAATTACATGGCATGTCAAATTATATGCAGTTACATTGAGGTCGTCAGAAATATAATTAAATGATAATATTAAAAGTCAACACAAATACAGAGTAAAGTAAAAATTTAAAAGTCAATCTTATTTAAGTCAAGTTCCATATACTCATTCACCGAATAGACTGGGTTATCCAACAAAAGATTCTTAAGCCAGCGCCTAAACATTGCCTTTGATAATCGAAATTAGTTATTATATTTATAACTTCACTTAACGAATAAATACGCTGCTGTAGGGGACGGCCCATTGGCAAATAGCTAAGCGGTCTTGTATTCTTAACTGAAAAATAGTAGGATTTTCTTCGAGTCAAAACCATTTTTAAAGTCTTTTTATTACATTAAAATGTTCTTTTTAACAAATTAAAGAGCGTTGTAATGTGTATGAAAAATTGTGTAAACAACGGTTCACTGAAAATAAGTTGTTTCTGAAATACGAGCAGCGGAGCGGGCTACAGGTCTTGTTCTGCGGTATACATAGCGGAACGGGGTCAGTAGTAGAATGACTCGGTCGCAAAATTACCCACATTACTATGTAGGTTAGGTTCGTTAGCAGCTTCAAATGCCCAAAGGTCAAATTTCCTAAAAATAGGAGCCCCTTTGTCCTGGGATTCGTTGACTTTGCTAGGACAGACATAATTTTATGACAATAGCAATTTTCATTTATTTTTTTCTAAAATCAATACTTATTATTAACAATTTTTTTATTCAATTTTAGTCTGTAAGTACTGTTTTAATTATTAAGAAGAAAAATCCATGCCCTTTCAATATCGGGCCTAAATCATTTTGCAATTTGGATCGGTTTTCATCACTAGGGGTGACTTTAACAGTAATTAATTAATTATATGACGCGCAAAAAGAAGCAAACAGAATCACTTTTCACCTACCTAAACGCTTGTTAGAAAGAGCACTTTTTGTAGGTCTTTGTAATATGATACTTACTACTTTTACTTGTGGGAGGACCTTGTGCAGGGTCCGTCCGGGTTGGTACCACTATCTTATCTTTAAATGATTCTGTGCCTGTATTAATATTGAATCTTGTTACAGGACTGACTAACTTAACTCATCTGAGCCTGCACAACAACCAGATAGACGTCCTCGAGGACTACGCCTTCAGGCATCTCTCCAACCTGTCGCACTTGGATTTGTCACACAACGAAATCGTGGCTGTGTCAGGTAAGGCATTCGACTAAGACGGGGTAGGGAGGTAGATTTCTAGTAGTAGTAGATCATTTCTATTCACGAGTCAAATTTCTATTATTTTACCTGGTACCAATTATACTAGAGATAAGCAAGGCGCAACTTCAAGGATTAAAAATAATACAGACAACAATGCAATACGAAAATAATATACGAATAGCTAAACTTAAGTGGCAGTGGGCGGGGTACATCGCTCGAAGGACTGATGGCCGATAGGGTCAGAAGGTTCTTGAGTGGCGTTCGCGGACCGGGAGACGAGCTGTAGGTAGGCCTCCAACAAGATGGAGTGACGACCTTGTAAGGATCGCGGGAACGCGGTGGATGCAAAAAGCACAAGACCGGTCTCAGTGGAGAGACTTGGGGGAGGCCTATGTCCAGCAGTGGACGTCTTTCGGCTGACATGATGATGATGATGAAGCAAGGCGAAACTTCAAGGATTAAAAGCAGAACAGACAGCAATACAATACGAAAATAATTAATATTAGATAATAACTTAAGCATGCATATATAATAAAAATATTAAGGCTCATGAACAAATTTACTAACCACGCGGGACGTTATTTTAGCAGTAGGTAAATTTTGTAACATTGTGAACTCATTTTTTTTCTTTGTAAGTTTTTTTTTAGTTTTCTATGAACTTGTTCATTTGAGAGCTGAGAGTCTGACCAACACGTTAAGATACATACACGGTAGTATACATACACGGCGACACAGACAATAAATTCCATTGCATGCATTGTTGTGTTCCGGTTTGGGGATAAGACAGCCAGTGAAATGACTAGCATAGAGGCATTCCACCTTGGTCCTCTGGGTTGCCAACGCATTTGCAGTCTTAGGATTGCATTGCAGTCTTGTGAAAGCGAATGTCTATGGGTCACAGTTTCCATTTACCATCAGGTGGCCTGAGTGAAAAAAAAAATGAGTCTCAATATTAGTGTCACTGGGATCTTAAGGAGCTGGTAAGCAATTAACGTTTCACAGTCATTGTATGACCGGAGTCTATGGCTGTCTCTTACTTCGTACCTTAGAGAAAAATGTTCATAGTGGTCGGCTTTACATTGCCGTGAAAATGTTACTCAGTTAAAGTACCCGTGACGATAAAACAAAAATGTCGGCGATGTATAGTATAGCTACAAATAGACACGAAAAGTTGTAAAGGACTATTTTGGTGGACACAAGACAAGTGTCGAGAGTCGAATATCACCGCGTAGACCAAATTACGATACAGCGAAGGTTGTTGATAACGTTGACAAAAGGTTGTTGTCGAAAGACATTTCAATTTCCGACTCAGGAGGAACCCGGATCCGAACGGAATAACGGAAATAAAGAGAAGCCATTGTTGTCTTTTAAGCTCTATGGGTTGAGTTATTTACCCTTTCTATTTGGCGATAGAGTAAGCAAACATGCTTTGAATATGTTTTATTTATGTTCAGTCAGTAGCAAAATTAGACAGGCAGTTGAAGCTCAGTTATCTTACGCGATTCTATGTACAGTGTAGATAATTTTAATCTCTTCGAATTCCACTTATTGCTGCTGACTGTACTAACATGATGTTATATAAGCTGCAATTAAGGCAAATTTCAGATATTTTTTACGTTTGCGTTCCTTTATCTATGTTACTGATAAAATTACAGGTTGTGACTATGTGTGTACATCACGACCCTACTAAAAACAAAAACAACGAGCAGAATTTCACAAAACCTTAGTAATGAATGTAGATATTCCTGAGAAAGCGGTTTTGATAGCCGGACAAGTGGACCTTTGCAGCACAAAGTGATCCTTTGAGGGTTTTGTTTACCTTCTGAGGTAGTATGCCGATTAAAAAATATGCTGAAAATACGCTTTGTCTATAGCTATTTTTGTCTGGATTATTTATGCATGAAAACAATTTTATTGTTTAAAACACAAAATCGAAATACAATGTTTAATTAAAAAGAGATGTAAACCCACGGTGAACTTCCTCTTTCTCTCTTTTTTATATTTATTTAGAGACACCTAACCGAAATATAAATGTAGGACTAAATGATCATTCGGCCTTTGTTCATCAGCCAATAGAAGTCAACACACAAACACTCCAAATTATAGAACAGTTTTAATCGGCTGAACAAAGTCACGTGGTTATGTTTCTCTAGGTTAATTTAGTTAAAGTCACTTGCACCAAAAAATCAACACTGGGTTAAGACACTAACTCCATTAAATTACAGTTTTCGTATGAATCTGACGTTTACTAACTCGAGTTAAGTGTCTTAATCCAGTGTGTCATTTTTGGTGCAAGTGGCTATAGGTACTTGTTTTTAATGCACGACGGCCCTGCCGGTAAAATTGACGTTGCAACAACAATGTAGAAAATTAATTGGCGCAGGTTTGAAACACTGTAGGCACGTAAACAAATATAAGTGTACTAGAGTCCCGTCCCGCTTCTCTCCACTTCAAATAAAAAAAAACAAGATTTTATTTTATCACGTTTTTAATATGACTAATATGTATATTCGCCAAATATCAGCTTTATAGAACTAAGAGTCTCTGAGCTAAGCTGCGGACGGACGGACGGACGGTCGGTCTGACATGGCGAAACTATAAGGATTCCTAGTTTGGGGAGCCTTCCGTTTGGCAAAAATATGTTTGCGAAATGTATCATTTCATTTCCCAACTTTTTCATTTGCCAACCCAATGTTATATAATATTTGCAGAATTTATTTCTGTACCATCGCGTAGAACCCTAAAGGTTAGGTTAGGGTAGTTTTTATAAAATCCTGAAATATTTACGGTAAAAAAAAACAAACCGGATAGTGAAAAGTTGGGAAACGATACATTTGGCAAACATATTTCGCCGAAACAAAGGTAACCCCCTAGTTTGACTACGAAACCCTAAAAATAGCCTTTTCTATCTGAAATAATGTTCCTTTCAAATAGTGAAAGATTTAACGAGGAAATGATGATAAATATTACAAATTCAAACATTATCTCAACACTTAGCCATCCAAATCATCCAAATCAATTCCAATTATTCCACCCTAGCGGGTTCCGTAGGTATCGACTAGATTACACAACCCGATGAGCTAGCGCTAGTAACACGTAGTGCGCTGGAGCGAATTGCGCTTGGGCGTTGCTCGGTGTATTATCCTCATAGGCTAGACCGCTCGATGGGACCTGGCTAATTGGGCCCCGTATGCGCCCACAATCGGTATCTGAATATTGGTGCAATCTAAAACGAGCCGAGCCGAGGTAAACAGTAAATATGTTTTTATACAGTTGCTCTAAAAGTGATACTTTTGTAGCTGTATGATAGTGCGAAAAGTTGTGTTTTTCGAACTAGTGCTTTTTCATTTTTGTAGCTGCATGCATATCGTGCGGAAAGTTGGATTTTTTGTACTTGTTTGTGTTTTTACTTATCAATTTTTTTACCCTTAATGGTATCAAATTGCACTATGAATTTTTAACAGACTAAGAATTAAGTAAAATTGTTGACAGATTTTATTTTGTTTCATTGTATTTTTTTGCAAATGTATTAAAAAGGACTTTTTATACCCGTGCGCCACGTCATTATGACTCGTTCTAGTCTGGGACCATATTACCATGCCATTATATAAAATTTTCAATTAATTGTTTCCACCCTACCTTATTCTTACTTTTTACCTTGCTGAATTTACAAACAAATTTTCTTAAACTATCACGATATTCCCATCCTTCATATTTGTAGTTAAACGGGGTTAAATAGATAAATGATTGATAAGATTATATTTTATTTTTATTTATCTATTTAAATAAAAATAGAAGGAAAATAAGAAGTAAAAAACAATATTTACCTACATAAGAACAAAAATGTCAAAGGTACATAATAATCTCAATACTTAATCATACTGTTAATTTTTTATTTGTTGTTGTTATAGTGGCAACACACACTCTGTGAAAATTTCAAATATCACCTTTGTAAAAGTCATGATGCAATAATAAGCATTATAAGGACCGACACCAACTAGAAGCACGTCCGACCTGTCTTTGACACTTTTGAATGTTTAACGTTTATTTTACCTTCCTAGGAGCGTCGCTCGCGCAGCTTACGAACTTGATGCACCTGGATCTATCTCACAACTTTCTGAGATCAATCTCCGCGGAGCCTCTGAAGAGCCTGCAGCGTCTCACCGAGCTGCTACTACACGACAACGACATAGCGATGGTCGACGACGGAGCGCTGGCGCAGCATAGAACGCTCGCGAGGTTTACTATTGAAGGTAAGAGGCTAATATACTCTGTTTAAATAAAAATAATGGTTCTTTATTGTCCCGTATGCGTTCAAGGTTGTTCTTCTTTTTTTGTGACAATAAATCGACATCTGTTTTTTAGATTTTTTTAACTATCGATATTTACGGTTTAAGTGTTTGATTTCAAAAAAGTGGCCTTTTTTATTATGACTAATTAATGGTTCCTGACCTTACACACTGGCTTAGAGGAGCACGATTATACAAACTTCATAGCGCTATTTAATTGGTAAATAAAATTATGCACGTATATTAAAAATGAAAAACTTAATTCTCAATAGTCTAATGAGACGATAATAAGACGAGTGATAGGCTAATGTCTCTCCTGTTTTGTGTTGGTAAATAAAAAAAACAATTATTATTATTTATTATTATAACTTAGGAATAGTTTATAGTTTTTAGAGTTGTTGGTAATTCTGTAGCTCTGCCTACCCCACTCTGGGAATGAAGGCGTGAAGGTATGTATGTATGTATGTATGTATAACTTAGGAACTAATTAGCTCTCAGTGTTGACAACGCATTTGCAGGCTTAAGATTGCATTACACATCAAATTTGTCTAAAGTAAAAAAAACTTTGTTTGCTTCCTCCAAGCATGAAAAACACCACCAGGAAAGCATAATAGTGGAATTTACGTGGCCATTAAGTTTGCATAATACCATTATTATTGTGGTATACCGTGCTCCATTTACCTCGACGTTTCAAACATGTCACAACAGAATAGATGTGATACGAGACGATTAAAAGGGACACATTATTACACACGTATGGTACACGATTAAATTCACTGTAACAATTTAAGTATGAGTAATATCGTGTTAGTTGACAACTCTTAAGCAACGTCGTTCGTCGGTTAGTAACGATTTTTCATACACAAGTTTGAAAAAGGAACGAGTTAAGCGTCTCAAAAAATGTGTCCGAGTGTAATCGGGACCGTTTCATTCCGTCACTCATATAAACAAATCAATTTACCATTATAAATCCATATTTCGCGTACTTTTGAAGGTTGAGCATGGTCATATTACTTATTTATACACTTAATCATTGTCTTCACGTTTATTTAATCTTGTATTTTTTGATGAAAAGCACATTCGGTGAAAGTACCATTGCGCTGATTGAAGTCTGTCATATACATTTTATTTTTTCGTAATATATTTGACATGAAAATGTAGTGATGTTTTGATAGATTTGATTGACAAGAGAGGTTGTCGTCTCTGTCGCACCCAGCATAATCATACGATGATGATGAGGAATATTATATTCATCCTTTTATTAAACTAATTAGAGGTAAAATTATTCTCATCACTATTTCATCCTCTATTACAGTCAGGTATACTTATTATTGTCATTGGCCGTCTGAATAGGAACAGACTTTAAAGTGAATACCCGTCATAGGCGGGAAGTGAAATAAGTTCTAGTCCAGTAGACAAATAAATATCCATGATTGGAGTATCAATCCGTGCCTAAGCATACACAGAGTCAATCCATAACTTTACTAAATTACTTACGAAAGAATAAACCTCAATTAACATAATAAAAACAAATAAAACCTACGGTTATCTCAGGAGCTCTATAAATTCCGATTCTTTTCCAGATAATCCACTTAATTGCGATTGCTTAATGGCGGGATTCGCGAGGTGGTTGCGGGAGGCAAAAAACCTGCTCCAATCTGATAAAGCCGCGGCGGTATGCACCACTCCGCCGCATTTAGAAGGCGCTCTGCTTTCTCGCTTGTCTAAAAACAAACTCTGTGATGATTTCGAACCGAAAACTACAGATTATAACCCTGTCAATGATCATGTAAACGTACACGGAAGAGAGACGGAGGTTTATGAGGACAGGGCGGCGGATGAGGACCTGTATGATGACGACGTCGAACCAGCTGAGGAGGATTTGCCGATTTCTCAAACTAAGGTATGTTTTATTCGCTTTATCCCTGTAGTATACTATACTACCAATGCTAGTGTATAAGCATATAAAATGTATGACCATTGCTACTGACATACATAAGCACTATTGTGTGCCAATTTGTTATTTATTTTATGTCCCAAATAAAATAAATCAGCGATACATTAAATCAGATACATAAGATATGGATACATTTGAGTAAGCCAATAACAGATGACCAAACAATGATATATTATATATAATATACAAATATGATAACAAAACTGCACCTTAAAATCAAATTTCACGAAAATATTCATTTTTGTTCGCTTATAAATTAAACCAACGCCTACTATATACATTTAAAAAGCTTGTTTTTTTATTTCAAATGCAAATGTTTTCATAATTTGTTGTTTATTCAGAAAGATCAAACCATAACGAATAAATTTAATTGATTCAATGACAAACCACCCTTAACCGTAATATAGTCTTTCAAACACTAAGTTCGCAATAGGGTTTGTACGTGCTCTCCTATCCAAATATTCCCAACATATCTCTGATACCTCTATATTTTTGTCACCTTTCCAATATTTCTAAATATTCTGTCTCCTAACACAAGTGGTAATTTTTACACGGCTAGTTAAACTCAGACTCGATATTCATTATTAGCTTTCCGAATTTCGTGTAACGACAAATTCAATTTTCCCCCTCAATGGCCAGTGAAGGCTCCAAATTGTTTGCTTGAGTATGAAAGTGGAGAAATGTTTGACGTCTACCTTTTGAAAGTGGGAGAATATTTATTGGGGAAGAAAAAGCAAATAAGGCAAATTGGCCAAAAAAAGGCGTACACTTGCACTTTTAGCAGTTTGATTCGAATGAGAGGACAATTTTAAGATACTAATTAAATTAATTCTATTCATGCATTTTAGTACAAGCTAAGAGTTTAGTTTGGGATTAGGGCAATTGGGACAAACAAAAAAAATAAGTCACTGTTTTAACATTCGAGTTCGAAATAATTATGTAATTTTGAAAAGATTAATTTCTTTAAGTTTGTATTTGACCCAATAGTTTTGTTTTAACATATTTATCTATTTGGCAGACATTTTATGGATGACATGATTATTTCAAACTTGGGTCGGCATTTTCTAATAAATTACAACAATTAAATGATATCTCATGATAAAAATTGATTTTAATAGTGTACGAAAACATACAATTTCAAACGGTTTTCGCCTAACCCTTAAGATACACCTGGGTGGGCTTTACGCCGAAAACGTAAGTTAAACAAAGGTATTAAATACGGCTTTATAACCGTGTTCCTGGAAATGGTTTTCGAATTAGAGTAATTGTAATTGTACAAATATGAACAGTCCCAATTGGTGTGACATCTATGGTATCATATGGTATGGTTGTAATTTCGGCAACCAACAAGGCCGTAAACATAACGACGGCACGCAATGACAAAATAAATTAAAACTTGTTAATATTCGATTAACAGTAGGCATTTTTTTAAACAATAGGCAGCACACATCCCGTCCCATTCCCGATATTCAAATATTTCTAGAAAAGTCGATCCCTGTTCTGTTTTATTGTTAAAATTTATTTAATACGTATGAAATAGAAATAGAAATGGAAAACATTTATTTCGCTTAATTATAAATTATTACTGTGTGTGAAAAGTAGTGCTGCGAAAATGGTATCCTCACAGTTATTATGTTGTACCACCTATTGGAAGTGCGACGCTGGTTTTCTGTGGACCCACGGACTGGTTTTGCTAGACAGCATACATTGTATTCGCTTCTCCCCTCAAGTTACAATAGGGAATGTCTTTATATATACCGAAATAAACTCAGTACCTATATAATGCTGCTATGTAGTGCTTAAGCTTATGACGAGTAATAACACAATATTCTTAAATCAGGTATCTCTCCTGGATGCGTGGTTTGACGAGGAAGAAGTTTACCTATCCTGGGCTGTGGATCCTCCCTCCACGAGCAAGTTCCGCTGCACTGGAGTCACTGTTTCAAGAGACGGTGGTCTGCCAAAACACGTAGCCTGTCACAGAGCAGCTCCGGCTAATGTGGTGCTGAGGGGGCTGAAGATAGACCCAGCTGAAGATTATACGTAAGTATCCATACGACTTGGGGACATTCAAAAAACGAGCCAACTCTTTTCTTAAAGGCCCTTGCGGTCCCTCTGGTGTATCGAGTGTTTATGGATGGCCGTTATCATTATCACTTACCATCAGGAAGCACACTAGCTCGTCAGCCTTCTTTTTCAAAACCTCTTAAAGACCAACGTCCTAAATTTAGGACATTTGTCAAAGTGACTTTTGACTTTAGCTGTCCGACACAAGATTATTTTTCGAACTATCGAAATTTGACGAGAACCTTACGTGGATAAAAAAGAGTTATCATCAGAAAATACTAACCTACTGCTGGACGTTACGTTTTTACGTACCGCTTAGCAGTAAAGTTCACATTGTTTTGTTTGGTGTGGATATAAGACAACCAAAGAAATGCCTATGATATAGGCTTAGTCCTCGTGCTTACCAACGTATTAGCTGTTTTAAGAATGCAGTCTTGAGATTGTAGTGCTCTGTGTGCTCGTTTGCCTATTCCCACTGTACGCCACCGAGCGTAATCCATTATCTAGCTTCACCCAGCCCGAAGGCGTGCTACGCTTTATTCTACAAAAGTGTAATAGTTCAACATAAGAAGAGTGTTACATAAAATTTTACCGTGAGAAATAACTGTTATAAAATCATAATACCTCTTTTTTGGGTAATCATGTAAAAGCCACACGAATTGGTGTTTTATTTTGCAAATCTCGGTTTTTAGGAGTTTCCAATTTCATTAAAATTTGCAAAGGCGATCGGTTTTGTTTGAGGTTGTTATAGGAAATAAGAAAAATTACAAAAAAACGATAAAGTTCTGTAACATTGCAAAGTGATAAAAGATCAAATTGGACGATTATTAAGAGATAAACGAAATCAACTGGGATGAAATAATAACTTATAATACATATATAATTATTTACAAAATCTTCACACCTATCAAGTAAAAAATTCTAACTTTGTGTTGGAATTTCGATTATTGCTCTTAGCGATTGAGATCGCTCTAACCCGTCGCGATTCACGTAATGAGGCACTCTACCGGCATGCGGCTGAACTATTGATTAAACCGTTATTAATTACTTCAAAGGATTCCTCAAATCCTTTGTATTCCTCACGATAGATATAATACATTACATTACATTAAATCACGCCTGTTTCCCATAGGAGTAGGCACAGACCACTTCTTTTCACTCGCTACGATCTTGACCAAATTATTTCGCTTCTTCCACATTCATACATCGAGTCATACACGCACATCGGTTTCGGGTACTTAAGATTCCGGCCTTTTCCAGTATTTCTCCGATTTGATTCGAAAAAGTACGCCTAGGGCGGCCCCTTCCGACGCTTTCGATCTGTATATCTCTTTCGTCAATTTTCTTTCATCCATCCTTTCCAAATGACCGAACCATCGAAGCATGCCCTTTTCAATCTTAGCCACTACATCTTCTTTTATTCCACATTTCTCTCTGATTTTTTCATATCATATTATTATATTATTATGATATATTTATTATTATAATATAATATATTCGCAATAAACAGGGCCGACATGTTCAATAAATAATTGGGTCATTAACAGAAATAAATGTTGGTCCAGATTACCTTAGCTTGAAGGAAAACAAGAAACATGATTCAAGAGTACATTAGGCATTAGGCCAATAAATAATAAGCAAATATAAATACTTACGTCAGAGTTATTAGGAAAAAAATAACTTTAATTATTTGTCTGAACAAAGGAATCTTGCTGAAACACGTTCAATTTCCTGGTTATTGCAAAGTAACTACTTTCTTGTTAGTTAAATATTATTTACAAAGCAGTGACCCTAGATAATAGTGACCCTGCCTGCCTACTATGCGGTCCAGGGTTCAATCCCCGGCCACAACTACATAATTATAAAACAAAGTCCAACGCCGCCTCCGTCTGTCTGTATTTTATCTATAATCTCAAATTGACTGAAACAATTTTCATGCGGTTTTCACCAACAACGGAAGGTTTTTATGTATAATCAATTCTTAACCGAAACTAAATGACGGCGAGTCGGTAATATTTGTGTGATACTCTTATTTCAATTATTACTTCCCTACCCTACTACCTATCCACCTGCAAACTGGTCTGTGTCTTAACCCTCTGCAACTGAAGTGATTTTTTTAGAAACATTCTACTGAGGTGGAGTCTGTCAGACGTCAATCGGGTCGTCTGTGGTTCAATGATAAGTATTGTTTAGCATAGCATGATTATTTAATTTTAATGCGGAATTAATAATAAACATGTACATGAGCTTTCAAATAAAAAAATATGTAATTAACTTGAATAAGGTAATAAAATCTAGTATCTTTCACAAAGATTAACTTACAATGCCGCGAGTCGTTAGAAGAAGGTACAGAGCGATACAGAGCCATATCACGGTATACGGCGATTTTTTTTGGCAACGTCTGATAGACGTCACGTCAGTCGCAGAGGGTTAAACGTACTTAACTGTGAGTTTCTTCTTCCTACACTTCAGACTATTATATAAAAAAAAAAACTGTCTGAGTCTTAGACGTTTATCTTTCTATATACGTGTTTATTTCTCTAAAAAAAGTATGTTTATCGTTGTCTAGAACCCTCACGGGTTAAGATAATTCGTATAAGATTTTCCAATCTCTCTAATATATATATTTATCATCGTCCTTATAACTTAAGAGCTACGTTCGTGAAGGTGGGATGCCATTCTTCTCTATTCTTCGCTAGGTTCTTGACATTTGATTCGATACGACCTTAACTTTCTCCTCAACTGAGAAACACATCAACTCAAAGTTAATGCGACTGGGTCACCCGCAGACTTTTATGCCGTCAATTAATATTTTGACTAAAGGACACGCATGCCTAGAATAAAATGTCTCCTTTGCCTCCTATTTAAGATTTATTTATTTCTTAGTGCACCTCTACTGTACCTAAGAAATAAACCCTCCAAAGTCAGTACGCCCACCAGTTTTGGCTTTTAGACCTCCAGTCACAAACGAGAATTCTATGAACTGATGACTATCATTTCTAAACTTACAATATGCCTTCAGGTTCTGCATAGCTCTTGAAGAGATGGACGAGGCTGAGACTCCTCTAGCCCTGGTGTTGGGGTGCGGGGCTCCACAGGCGGTTCGACAACGGGCCCCCTTCGTCACGTCACCTTCAGCTCCTGTTACGCTTCCAAGCAGAGACCTCTTAAGGTAAGTTTATGAGGAGTTAGGGAAGATTGATTGAAGAGAGATTGGATAAGGCTTATTGGATAGCAACACTTGAAATGCTTTCCGTTATAGAGCGCTAAAATTAATTGAATGTAAGTTCAGTCCTAATTCTTCTAGTGTCACAATGTCCACTGCTGGCATAATACCTATGAACCGGGTTTGAAGTCGTTAATATTGAAACTGCAGTCGGAGCCGCCGAGCTTGCCTCGTTGGTTGACTGTAGATGACTTATTCGTTTTATTTGCTTATAAGTCACTAATGTAAATGTAGTTTAGATGACTTGAATGTTGGATGATGATAATTATAAGTGTTACTGCTACATCATGTGTCTGAATTATGTATCACAAAGGGTTCAAAGGGTTTTGTCTTTACAGGGTAACAGAAGTTCGGTCCAACGTCACCAGCGATGGTCTACTGACAGTGCTCGTATCTGTCGAGGGTCTACCGCCTCCTCGACCGCAATACGTCCTACCTCGCTCCCAGAGGCTCTCCTCGCCGAGATACCCGCTCCACAACTGCTACGTCGTATTAGCAGTGTTATCTAGAGGTTCTTTAGTGGCGCAAAAAGACACTCCCTGCCAATCAACACTAGAAATCTCCATGGAGGGACTTCTTAGAGGTCCTTATGAAGTCTGTGCAACTTTGTCAAAATACAAAGATGATATAAGACCTATATGCATAGTGCCTCAACTTTTGGAATCTGGGTCTTTGGAAATGAAGGCAGGTTTCAAAAGTTTGAATGCTGCGTTAGTAGGGGTGGCTCTTGGATTGACGTTTATTGTGATGGGATTGGCGTGGTTTGTAAGGAAGATGCTGAAGAAACCAGCACAGTTTGAGCCTCACAGGTGTTTCAGGCAGGAGCCGGTCCAGGAAGAGAATCCGAGGTCTACTTACGTGATGCTGACTGCTACTTCTAAAGTTTGAAGTGATTTCGATATTATGATCACGTGTTCACGCAATCATGCGCCGTCTGATCAAATAAATTAATTAACAAAGTACTTTGTAGTGCAAAATGGTGACAAATGAAGTTACGAAAATGAAATACATATAACGATATGTGTATAATATAAAGAAAATAACTGGTGCTTCGAGAAGATAAAGTGTATTCGAGAAGGTATGCTTCTACATTAAAGATACTAAACTACGGATGCCATAATCACAATAAAAATTACGTTTCTAAAAAAAATAAGATAAACCAAACAATATTTTAATAACAAATAAATCGCAATCATTGCTTCTGAAGCTTATTGCGTTTGTTTTTATTTAAGCTTGTTAATTAAACAGATTAGGCAGATAAATACGGATCTAAACAAAAATAATTAAAGAGGTGCAAACAAACATTAAGTTTTTAACTGGATTGTAGTCTTTTTTCCAAAAACTACAGAGGCGTTTGAATTGGTTCGGATTTTATTAGATACGTGTGTCCAATGGGTCTGGCCATGACTTGAAAACGCTACAAACTCGAATACTGTTTTTAAAATCCAAAAACTCGACTCGATTTCGATTTTTAAACTCGGTTTATTTATCCGTTTGTTACACATCACTATTTTTAGAGTGCTGCCTTTTCGTGTTTGTTGCCATTACGTCTATGTTGTATCCGAGTGTCAGATTTCTCGGAACAAAATATCTCTTTGTAAGCAATCGTTATCTTTATCTGTTAATTAGTGTACAGTTTAATTCTGTAATTTATTGAGAGATTGCGCTTTAAGTCGAGATGTTGTAAAAAATAAATATTATATAAAGCTTATTGCTGTTTTTAAAACGTGATGTTTAACATTTAATTTTATTAACGTAGATTATTTTTAACTTTGCGATATCAGTCTTTAAACATCATGATAAAATAGTGAAACTATTAAAAACCTAATAAAATAAGATGTCAAAACGACACAATATTGATTGTATTTTTCCAATCAACATGTTTTGTTTTGACTGTGTATACATTACATATCTGGGTCTCTATTCCACTGCGTTTTTACTCCTTTTTTACAACTCTGCCGCCTTAACTATCATTTAAATTCTAACGTTAACAATAAGATAGCAAAAAGGGTAAAGACAATATAGCATAAAGGCTCTGGTTGATAATAGAGGTAAGACAATAAAAAAAAATATACTCCTTTTTTTGGACAGTCGTGTGACAACGTCTTTACACGAATATAAAAATCATGTACAGTCAGCATTAAAAACAAAAGGCATACTTGTATTTAATTATTCCTTAAAGTCGCCGTCAATAGAACTTGCGAACGTTTGAGATGAGCAAACAAATATGCAAAAAGATAGATAAGTGAATTGCTTCTTTGCCGTATAAAAGTTCTCCACTACTAGATTCATCCAATTAGGTACGGTCAGCGTCATAAATATATATACGTTAACAAGGTTTCAGAAATATATATACACCCTTATTCCCTGGCAGCAGAGTCGTGTTTACATATTTTTGAAAGTTTTACTGTGTCTATATATTTGATGCTGACTGTACACCTAGCATTGTACCGAAAAGTAATTTCTGCAATTGTGAAAGTTTCTTATGAGAAATTCTTGGAAATTTGTAAGAATATTCCTACATAGAAAGATAACCTTTTCAATGCTCTCAAATGTTTCCGATGATATTAGATAATATTCTCAGTAATTTCTTGAGAATATTTCTTAACTTCTGAGAATGTTCTGCACCTTGTGCATTGCGAGTAGGGAATGCCAATAACCGGTTGTAACCGGTTTTAACCGGTTATTTTCATACAAAAACGGTTAATAACCGGTTAAATTGCATTCCCTAATTGCGAGGTAATTTAAAGCTCTGCCATGCAAAATATACCTACATAGTTTAATTCAGACTGACTATAAAAAAATAATAGATTAACTATATTGTATTCTTAACACGACTAATATAATGTCTTCTGTGAAGATTTAGACTAACTCAA
Source organism: Acleris emargana (assembly GCA_927399475.2). NCBI lineage: Eukaryota > Metazoa > Arthropoda > Insecta > Lepidoptera > Tortricidae > Acleris > Acleris emargana. The sequence continues at coordinate 8,630,476 of OV656858.1, forward strand.
TAACGCGAGGCTACGCTCGGCCTATATTTGACGTTATAATAACTCTATGTTTTGCCTTTATTTTTCATTATGAGGAAGAAAGGGAATATAACTCGATAGGTTAAGGCGTCGGTTGAAATGATCTTGGTTGAGATGTACATCTTCAGACATGTCAAAGTAAATTTAGAGTCACAGAAAACTGTCATTGTTGACACGTCATAAAACCAGCATCCCAATTAAACGCAGAATCTTTGCTGACAAATTCAAATGTCACATTGAAAGATAATGGCAAAGCATTATTAAATTTACTATATTTACGTACTATGTGATTATTATAGACTTGCGGTTCTTAGATGCCCATGTTGACAGCTGTCAACTTAGTACAAAATATAATTCGGAAATTTAAGGTGTTCGCCAAAATTAACCTTCAACATAATTATATTTTGAACTGAGTTGACAGCTGTCAAATTGGGACTCTTAGAATGGCACGACTATAATAGGAGGGTAAGTATTAGTATAGTATAACCATGATTTTAATGTCAGATATAGGCCCTTGTTGATGACAAAGTCATCACAAGAACCGATGAATGTCAAAAGGCTAAAGTCAAGTTCCCATGTGATACTGCTCTCTTCAGACAATTTAATAGTTTGTGACCATAGACAAGATGCATTCGGCAAACGTTATTGTCATCGAAAATGCATAAAATTCACATAAACAGTGGCTGCTGGACGGACGGGGGCTTTTGTTAATTCCATACATTTTGGCAGTTTTTGAAAATCGCGTACGTTAAGCGTTAAACATATTGTTTAGGATTTCTGTGGCAGCTTGAAGCGGCGGACGAAATAAACAGATGTAAGTATACAAATCCTATCACCACCGTGCACCACACACACGATCTTCTCACACACACCGCCTGGTGGGGTGTGGGGGGGACTTTTCAGGGCGCTATGGCCCTCTAAAGTCGGCTGCTATCGCAGCCCGTACTAGCGGGCTGGTCTTCTTCCCATCTTGGGTTTACCAATCTTGGTTTTATGGCCTCTCAGTGGCTTGGGTTGCCCCTAGCTCTTCTGCGGCTTAGCGGGGCTCATCGGCCTTTCAGCGGCTTTACGATGATGTTGTATCACCTAGGCTTCTTCTTCGCGTCCTGCCTTTGTGTTGGACAGGGGACTCTTGGGGGACGACGAGTTCTCTTGGTAGAGGCCTCGTCTTCTTCCCTCTTGCTCCGTCCGGGGGTCGCGCATGGAGCGGCGCTATCCCGTGGAGCGTGTGGTGCGTTCCATGATCCGCTCTGTCGAACATTCTTCGAGCGAGGTGGCTGATGAAGGTGTCCAGTCCTTGCCAGTGGAGGTCCTTCTGTATGGTACTGTTTCGCACGAAGCGTGGGGCCGCCACGATCGTACGTAGCCGTCTCTTGTTTGTTTCGGATCGTAGAGCGTACCATGCCGGGGCCGCGTACGTAAGTCGTGATCGGACGTAGGTCTTGTATATTCCCAGCTTCGTGCGAACGGGAAGACTGCTGGCTAGGACTGGCCGGAGTAGCGCTCTTGCGGCTTTGGTGCGGCGCACCACCTCGTCGACGTGCGGCTTCATGGTTAGACCCCTGTCTATCTTCACCCCTAGGTAGGTGACGACGCTGGTCCACTTTATTTCCTGACCCCTCAGTTTCAGCGGTGGCGGAAGTCTCTTCTGTCCCATGGCGATGGCCTGCCTCAAGGGTGCGCTGCAACTTCTTTGCAGCGTGCTTCTGGTTAATTGACGCGGCATTATACGCCGCGTCGTCAGCGTATAGTGCCAGCTTGACGCCTTCCGTGACGGGAATGTCGTCTGTGTACTGGGCATATAGGGCCGGTGAGAGGCAGGATCCTTGGGGGACGCCCGCGAGAATCGGTCGTTGCGAAGAGATGGCTCCTTCGACCGCCACCACGAACTTCCGCTGGGTCAGGAATGATTGTAGGACGCGCACCATGCGTCTAGGAGCCGAGGATGTGGACAGCTTGAAGATCAGGCCGTCGTGCCACACTCTGTCGAAGGCCTTCTCCATATCCAAGAACACTGCGACGGCGTGCTCCCTCTGGTTTCTTGTGTCCGTCAGGTGGTGCAGTGTTCTTGTCAGCTGCAGCGTCGTGGAGTGGCCCGGGCGAAAGCCAAACTGCTCGGGTCTGGGTTCGATGTGGGGTTCGAGTCTTCGCAGAAGGAGTTTCTCAAACACTTTCGAGAGGGCGCTGAGTATGGTGATCGGGCGGTAGTTTTCCGGTCTCTTCCTGTCCTTCCCTGGCTTGGGAAGCAGGATGACCCGGCCAAGTTTCCAGTTGTTCGGGAAGTGTCCCGAGCGCATTATCCCGTTGTACAGACTGGTCACCTGGTGTCATAAAACAATGAGATCGATAAGACATGCAATAACGAAAGGTCGATCTTAACGACATTTTCATTTGTAGAAACTTATGTTAAATACTACTTTTTTGGCTACTGTACGTAATGAAGTTTGCATGTCACTTGTAACTTGTTTGACATTAGTCGGTTCTTTTTTCACACTCCCAAACACATTAAATATAAATATTTTGTTGTTTTGTTAATTTTATGATTAAATAACTGTATGTAACTTTGTGTGTATATAAAAAATGTTTGGGAGTTAAAACATTTAAAATGCCTGTTATTTTATTATAGTTTTATGATAAATTCTTTAACAAACGTTGGTTAAGCATTAAAAATGTAGTGTAAATTTATTATTTTGCCATATCGTCGCCTGTGTAAATTGTATGAAGTTTGGTTTTGCTTTAATTAGTTAAGAGTGATTGTAAATATTAATTTATGAGTTCTTTGCATTTTATAATATTAAAGAGTAACATTTTAAATGTTGTTGTTTTATTTTACCGTGACGTTACTTACCTATGCCGCTTTTGTAAACTGTATCATATTGTACGTACGTCCTAGGTCATAACATAACATAACATAACATAACATAACATAACATAACTAAGCAAGGATTGCTGAATTACTTTTGATCACCTTTACCTACATAAAGTACTTATAAAAAATTAAAGCTGCTATAATTGGGTTTGCCGTGTGGTTGCCGGCTTAGAATAGTGCCACTCCATGTCTTCCCGTGGAAGTCGTAAGAGGCGACTAAGGGAATAAAGGCTTGTAGTATTGTTAGGCGATGGGCTTGCTACCTGTCACTAATATACACTGTTAAACATCTTAGCCTAACTGTGCAAATTGTGGTTACAGAGTTATCAACAAGTTTTAGAGTTGTTGGTAGTTCTGTAGCTCTGCCTACCCCACTCTGGGAATGAGGGCGTGAAGGTATGTATGTATGTATGTAATTGGGTCCATTTAGGATAATTCATGTGACAGATCATATAAATACGTATCCATTGCATATTCCTATTTCTATGACTCTTTATAATACTAAATCAATAGAAAGTACCGTCTCGCCTATAAATTTGATTATAAACATTATAAAACAAAAATGCACTTTAGCATAATGATTTAAGCACTGTAAAATCCAATTACTGATAATGACAGAAGTAAGGCACCCTAACTAACCCCGCTTGCACGTCAATGATAACTCTATATATTGATTAACCCTAGGTTAACATTTGTTAAAATTGACATTTCTCATGTTAATCTGACATTTGTGAATAATTTAACCTGCAAGCGGGCCGCAGATAAACTTATTAAAATGCTAGTCGGTTAACCTCTGTTGCTATCAGAATTGAAAGTGCCAACACAGGTAAACTATTCAAAAGTCGCATCGCACTGCAGACCTATTCGGATGACAGATTTGAAACCAGTTTCAACTCGCTCGAGTCGGTTTACGAGTAAGTGAAGCAAAACACTCATTGGGTCGGGTTAGGAATGCTGTGCGTTGATTGGTTGTTGCCTAGCAACCTTTACCTAATCTGTGATTTATTGCATGGGTACCAAATCATAGATAGATAAAACGTTTATTTACGTTCAAAAATTCACACCTTACTATTGGCATTATTAATATATACAACATGGCACTAATACACATTGTGACCAAAATAATGTGTATACGTTGTATGATATTTTGGCGAAACAGTTAGCCTATTTTATCCTGCCTATGAAGCTATGATCAATATGATTATGGGTTAGTTTGTTAATACAATAAGAACAACAGACCCTGACTGATTTTTTTTAAGGTATGGAAGGCAATCCAGCTTACAGGCCTCCTTATAGTGAGCTCTGCGTCCTATATATGGCAATGGAGCGGAATTGCGGGAACGCAGTGGATGCGAAAAGCACAAGACCGGTCTGAGTGGAGAGCCTTGGGGGAGGCCTATGTCCAGCAGTGGACGCCTTTCGGTTGACATGATGATGATGATAATGAAAAATGATGATGTTTTTAAGAAATTTAGTAAGTAGGTACGGTCAGCGTCATAAATATATATACGTTAACAAGGTTTCAGCAATATATATACACCCTTATTCCCTGGCAGCAGAGTCGTGTATACATATTTTTTTCACTGTGTCTATATATTTGATGCTGACTGTTCACTTATTATTTTCCGTCTATTATTTACACCATAATCAAGACGTATGCACCGGCTATAAAATGTTTTAATTGGGCTGCTTGAATAACCTCCTGAATATTTAAAATTCATAGTAATGTTCCGTGTCCGATCATAGTTTAAAACGAGTTCTCAAGTTAGTTAAGGAAAACCTAACTTCACTTTGCGTAATGTTGCTCGGTAATTGAATTTTCCCTGGGGTTATCCAACTAGTCGGACCTCTATTATTTACCCTAGAAGAGGGAAATAAGCCACCTGTGGGTCACCTGGTGGTTGGTAATCAAAGCAGAGCATATTCATCTCGATCGTTCATATTTCTATAATTACTCTAATTTGAAAACCATTTCGAGGAATAGGGTTTTAAAACTGTTCTGCATTATTAAGTTTTTGAAATATTTATCTATTTCAGACATATTGACAAAAGTATATTTGACCTTTGTTTGACTTTCGTTTTTGGTTTAGCCCTCCTAGGTGCTAGGTAATATTAATCTTAAGGATTACGCGAAAACCGCTTAAAATAGTATGTTTTATTCCATTATTACAATCACTTTTTATCATTAGATATCATTTAATTGTTGTAATTTATTAGAAAATGCCAACCCAAATTTAAAGTAATCATGTCATCCTTAGTTTTTTTGGTAAATAAATAAAGATACCTATTAAAATTATTGGATCAAATACAAAATTAATGAAATTTGCCCATTGTTTCAAATTAGAATATAAAATTCGTGAGTATAGTTTTTTGGTCTATCCCAATTGGGTGAGTATAGTTTTTTGACGTGGTGTATTTTATATTTTATTTCGATAGGAATTATTATATAGATCTGAGAATAAACATCTTCGTCCTTCCAAAAAAAATCCTAAAATCCTTTTATTTTTATCTTCTATAGTTTTTCCGAAATATTTTTTTAAAACACTGAGGTGACAGTTTTTAACTTTCTATGCCTGTTTCCCTCTTACGCCTTGGTCTCCAAGTAAAAAAAAAGAAAAAGTAATCGTTGACAGTTCTCATCTCAATCATCTCATTTGTCAAACAATCCGTTACACTTACACCAGTATTGGTTATTTTTATTTCGTTTCGAGTAGTCTCGTCTGAATTTATTGCACGAAGGTACAAAGCATCGTGCTACGAGTATGTCCGAGTTATATGCACGATTATATAATTCCAATCTTATCGCTACAACAGTCGCTAAATCGCCCAAGAGGTTTGAACAAACCAATTTGTTTGTTTAGCCCAAAAAGAAAGTCGTTATTAAAGTGCCGCAAATCGTCGAAATAAGAATCGAGCGGTGTCCAAAATCCGTTCCAGGGTCGTGGAGAGAAGTAGAAAAGCCAGAATTCAGGTGTAAGCAATAGTCGTCGTTAAAATACAGTCGAGACAAACTTGCAAACGAAATCAAAACAATCAATACAGGTGTAAGTGTAACGGATGGCTTGACAAACGAGAACTGGCAACGATTACTTTTTCTCACTTCTTTTTTTTTATTGGAGACCATGGCTTAAGAGGGAAACAGGCATTGAAATTTATGAAACTGTCAATTCAGTGTTTTAAAAAATGATTTCGGAAAAACTATGAAAGATAAAAATAAAAGGATTTTTATTCTCAGATCTACATAATAATTACTATAGAAATAAAATATAAAATACACCACGACAAAAAACTATACTCACCCAATTGAATTACTTTTCAATTCATCGACGAATTAATTACCAGTGAGCCTCTGTGATTCTTCATTTTACATCATTTTCATTATGTACATACATACATACATTAAATCACGCCTTTTTCCCAGAGGGGTAGGCAGAGACCACTTCTTTCCACTTCTTCTTTTCATTATGTATGAGCGAATTTAGCCGTCATTACTGAGGGCCTGTCAAGATCCACTAAACTTACTGGCGTTTCTATTCGTTTCGTTTTTTAAACCAATCGCGTCACTGGTTGATGACGTGATACGAAAAGTCACGTGATCTACCAGTGACGCGATTGGTTTAGAACGAATCGAATAGAAACGTTAGTTAGCGTAATGCATCTTGGCAAGGGGCACAGTAATGGTGAAATTTGCTCATGTGTTTCCTTCCTTTAATAATAAAAAAATATTTGTCGAAGTATTTTTATTCTTGTTATTATTAATTATTAATAAAAAATAAAATTGGATTCAATTTCTTATTTGATTGCGTTTAAGGTGACAACATGTGCTAATGTGAGTATTTATTAGTTTGTTTGCAGTTTAACTTTGGTTCTTTTACTTGAGTTTGCTGATTAAGTATGTCGTTGTATTCTAGATTCGTTCTGAGGATTCCTTGCAAAACCTGCAGCAAAAAAAAGTTTGACCTCGGAAATTGACACAATTCGTCACTTAAAAAACAGCGGAGAATCTCATACAAAAATTGACCTAGTCACAAACTAAGGTCTATGTTTGCACTATGGATACTATACTCTTACAACAAGAAACAAATCGAAAACATCGAATACTCAATCACAAATCACATCATTCATCACAAAAATATCTGCCATAACCGGGATTCGAACCCAGGACCACTAGTTTCGTACGTAGGGTCACGACCAGCTAGGCTAACCTGTCTTCAAATTTAAAGTTCAAAACAAGTTTGAAATTAGGCCTTTAGGCGTTGCGAAGAAATAATGCAACCGAAATGTCAAGCCATCTTGCCATATCTGGGTTTTTTTATCAAAATAACGGCTGATAAGTCCAGGTCAGTTGAGGTTAATATACTGTATTTATTTATACAAGCTTACGTCATTTTCTTATTAAAAAAACCCGATAAAAACCGGAATTCCTATTTCAATTACGCAATTTCAAAAACACGCAGTGCATAAAAGATGGAATTGAAAGTGTACTTGTTCAACTACCTAATAGGTGCGTATTTTTCGTACTATGTAATGGTAAAAGTGTAATGTTTAAAGTGTAAAGAGGTAAAAAAAATGGCCGAGATTTTGAATTCCTTTGACATCATTTTCTGCGTCTCCAGGAACTCGAAATATCGTAAGAATTCTTCCTTTTCCCCCTTGGGGTCGAAAACATGATATATGTTTCTACATGCATTAGAGGGGCAGAAGGAATATTATCCGCAAATTTAGTCTCTGGGTCCGGTTTAGGCTGTGCATTGTCTGTCATTCACTCAGTCAGTCAGTCAGTGAGCTAGTAAGTTACAGAATCATTTTCTATTATAATTAAATACCTATACAATGAAGCACGTAAACCATCCGTGGTATAGGCAAAACCCAATCTGTTTCCTGAATTAAAATCAAATGTCAATAGTTGCGCGTACGCATATAATTTAACTCGATTGTTTACCTCTGCTACGTCAGTCGGCACTCAGCCATCATGGCGACCGCACGTCTTTTGTTCCTCCTAACTTTGACACTAACAGTGATAAACGCAAAAGTATTTACGAGATGTCAACTCACCCGTGAATTGTTGAAAATGAACATCCCAAGGACGTTTCTTAGTAATTGTGAGTTTATGGTTTGCCTTTTGTTTTGTTGGTTTTGTGTTGAGGTTATGTTGCGCCGGTTATGGAATGGACGTGGGATGAAGTGGGAGGTGGATAAACAGATGTTGTTTTGAATTTATATTTATTCATACTCCTCAGTATTGGTGTATTATGAATATAAATAAATCTAACATAAATAGTGTTACGATTACAAGCAAACTTCTATTCTACTTTTCTAAAGTAAAATTTTGTCGGTTCCTTTTCCAACAATAATAAAGTTAAGCAAACTTACAGTAAAGCAGGAGTATTAATCGTTTTTTGTTGTGAATTGCTTTCATAACAAAACAAAAACACAACATAACAAAATACTGACAGATAGCTGAGAGTATGTACTTTTAATATTCTGATAACACTTCTGACAAGCATTTCACAGTTAGGGTTAGATCTTAAACTAACCAAAAATTTGTAATAATTCAATGGCTGCTTTTCTTATCAACATGCTTTGTCATAACGTCAATCAAATGCGATTTTCTTTCTAAACTTTATACTGGTCAATCTTTGTTTCATGTGAAGTTTATTATGAGTATTAAAGTGCTGAACATCTTTGTATGCATCAGGAGCATGTTGGACCTGCCTTAGTATACGAGTGCTTACATGGGGGGAGTGCATGGAAGTCGAAAGTAGAAACTTTGACTTCCGGACTTTGTTTGGAACTAGTTAGGAGACAAACATACTATAAGTCCCCACCCCTCGAAGGTAAGCTCTAAGGCGGGGGGGAGAGGGAACTAAGAAGGTCGCTGGGTCCTCTTGTTTCGCTCATTAAAAACTCAAAAAGAATAAGTTTCCGTTCCGGAATTCGACCGTTTATCGGTCCTCATATCTTCCATATGTAGATATGACGTCCGATAAAAGATCAGAGCTGTAGAGAATTTTATTAGCTTTCATTACGTAGTAGAACAAAATTTCCTGTGACGCATTATTTTCGAGATAAAAAACGAGCACGCGTTTTCCCCCATACAATTGGGATAGACCAAAAAATATATATTTACGATTTTTACACTCTAATTCGAAAGAATAGGTAATTTTAAGAGACTAATGTCAAATATAGTTTTGTTGAAATTTCCGAAATAGATAAATATTTCAAAAACTTAATAATGCAGAACGGTTTTAAAACCCTATTCCTCGGTCTTCAAATTATATCTTAGCCTATTTGTGCAAATTGTGGTTACTGAATTATCAACAACTTTTTAAAGTTATAATTCTCTCTCAGGAACTTTTTTTTTCTGCGATGTAAAGTATTACGTGTCCTTTTCCGGAGTTCCAACTAAATATCAAATTACATTAAGTCAGTCAGTTTACATTAAGCGTAACAAACCAACAAATAGAGTTACTTGCGCCTTTTTAATTCTAGTATGGATATCTCGGTAACTACATAGATGACATCTCACTTTATACGGATTGTAATGTACAAGAGAATCGTAAACAATGTTTATTTGTGTGTTCTAACGTATTCACAGCCCATGACGAAGATTATTCGTCTTGAACACATACAAATAATGTTTATGGGCGCTGAATGCATTAACTGACAGTTAACAGTCGTACTAGCTGCTTCGCTTGATAGTAGGTGATAAACAACAAATAGTTAACATTGTTGCTGATAGACAGTTTAAATATACAGCGTGTATATGAATGCCGTATGAAGTGAAGATATCTGAAATCTAAACAAATAAATAAATTTTAAGTGACCTTCTAACATTTAAAAATAAATGACAAAAGTTAAGTAGAAACTCATATTTATACAATAATAAATTAGATAATGATCGTTTTTAGAATATTTGTATCTCTGTCTGTCTGTTTGCCGTAAATTAACTCCAAAATAGCTAAATGGTTTTGAGTGAAAATTTTAGAAATTTTAGAGCGGGTCGTTAAATAGGTACTCAATATAAATGTATAATATAACACCCGTTACTAATTTTAAATGTTATACTTAATTGATAACTGAACCGGTGCATATAATGATTTTGGCCTTTTTTTTATTGGTAATCAAACCGGTCGAAGGTGAAGAAAATACCTGATTTTTTTAATACCGATCAAAAAGCCTATTGACCAATAAAAACCGGCCAAGTGCGAGTCGGACTCGCGCACGAAGGGTTCCGTACCATTATCTATAAAAAATCACGTTTGTTGTATGGGAGCCCCCCTAAAATATTTATTTTATTCTGTTTTAAGTATTTGTTGTTATAGCGGCAACAGAAATACCTACATCATCTGTGAAAATTTCAACTGTCTAGCTATCACAGCTCCTGAGATACAGCCTGGTGACAGACAGACGGACAGACGGACAGCGGAGTCTTAGTATTATAGTCTAATTTTTACCCTTTGGGTACGGAACCCTAAAATGGTTAGGTTATTATTATTTACTTATTGAAGTATATCGAATAAAAGTGATCACGTTTTAAATAGAATACCCGCGATATGCCCACTACGACAATATAGGTATCACTATGAGGAAAATCATGGCGTTAAATTAACGATACACGTACGTACACATTACATGCACTATTGATAGATAACTCAAAACATGAAAACATCCAACTTGGTTTTTAGTGATTCTTAATATGACTTAAAATAAATAAATAAAAAATCTATAGTAACACCACTGAATTATGCAAAAATTGGGGTGTTCCAAAATAGTTTGCCTTAAAGGGATTCACACGTGACTCAAATATAATTACCTATACCTTAATCAAAAAATTGTTTTCGCAAATCCGCAATATTTTTGAAAGACCTATTCATCGACCCCCACACTATGAGGGAGACGACAAAAAAAGACATTCCCCACGTGCCCCATATTCCCCCAATATTTTCAATATTTTGTTTTACCACTTTGAATTACAGCTTTCTAGTACTAAAAGTCTCTGAGCTAGGCTGCGGACGGACAGACGGACATGAAGAATTTATTGTGTTTGACTACGGAACCCTAAAAAGTACAATGTTGACTCTTGAATCAACAATTAAAAACTCGTTGACCACGTCAATTCCGCGAATTAATTCCGTTATAATCAATAAATACTAATATAATTAGACATAGTGTTAAAGCTATTAGGAAAATAACATGTTTAAACTTTAAACGAGTAACTATAATCAAGCAGCAAAGTGTGCATTGTTGTGTTCTGGTGCGGGGATAAGACAGCCGGTGAAATAACAACCAAACAGTTATCAATTAATACTTAGAAATATCATACAAATACATGCATACCTTCACGCCTGTAATTCCAGAGCGGGGTAGGCAGAGCCACAGAATTACCTACAACTTCAGAAAGTTGTTGATAATTTAGCAACGACACTTTACACAACCAGGTTAAAAAACAACATTACATCAGGTTTCGTCAGGTACACAAACTAAGACACTTTACTACTACAAGCCTAACTACCATAACCTCGTAAGGCCCGCGTCAAATTTCGTTTGTTCGAAAAATAATCTTGTGTCGATCAACTAAAGTCAAAAGTCACTTTGACAAATGTCCAAAATTTAGCAAATTGGCCCTACGAGAATATAGGTAAAAATTGGCAACAAGCTTGGTCAAATACCTACAAACACACACACATACACTAATTTCCCCCACGATTGAAATCAAAAGTATCCGAGTAACCTGTATAAAGATAGTGACAGGTTGCAAGCCCATCGCCTAACAGTACTACAAGCCTTTATTCCCTTAGTCGCCTCTTTCGACATCCACGGGAAGACATGGAGTGGCACTATTCTGCCCTCCAAAGCAAATAAGCAGTATCCCTAAATCAATAACCAAAGCAGTTTTAATTCTCTTCTCTTAGTAATAAGGTTGATATTGCTACAGGAATTTTATCTAACATACTGCGTATTAGCTTAGGGGGCAGTATTCTACCCGTGTTGTCGGGGTAGAATTAGGGAATGCAAATATCCGGTTATAACTGGTTTTAACCGGTTATTTTCATACAAAAACGGTTAATAACCGGTTAAATTGCATTCCCTAGTAATAATACGTAATTTAAAGTATGCAATGAATAGTTAAATTGATTATGCAAGGTGTTGTTTGTTTAACTGGTTGCTGTCACAATTGTTTGCTGAAATTACGGGATGCACTGTAACTAATTAAACATCATATTGTTTTTAAGTACCGTTGAGTACAATGATGAATACACTTTTGCGCATAAATCCAATTAATTAGGTGCGCATGTGTAAAAGTAACCTTTGTACTCGTCTGTACAAGGAATATATTTGTATGGACAGTAGACTACAAACACATGTATCTGTCTTGGGTCCTTATTTAAATACAATAAGGTGAAAAAGTGGATACATCGCTTTGTACTCGTCTGGCAAATATATTTACGTTGAAGTCGTTAAAAACAATCAGTTTAAATTACATAAATCAAATAAAACCATAAAATCTTAAACAATCTGAAATACACAAAATAAGATAACTAAAACTAATAATTACACGAGATAAACATGCTCGTTATCTTTACATAATAATTCTTCTGACGTGTGTTGACAGTGAACTCATCCTAAACGGCTGAACTGATTTGAACGTTTTTGTGTGTGTTCAAGTGGATTCGAGGATGGTTTAGATTCACAAATAAACCCGGCAGATGGCGCTGCAGTCAGTATCTAGGTTATTCTAATCGCTTGGTATATCATGCAGGACAACGTCTGTCGGGTCCGCTAGTTTATTATATTTAATTAAATAATCTTTATACAGTTACTCGGGCACTTTTGATTTCAATCGTGGGGGAAATTAGTGTGTGTGTAGGTATATGACCAAGGTCGTTGCGGATTTTTACCTTTATGGCTTAGTTAGGCTTGTAGTAGTAAAGTGTCTTAGTTTGTGTACCAGACGAAACCTGTGTTGTTTTTTTAGCTTGATTGTGCAAATTGTGCAAAATTATTAAAAAGTTTTTAGAGTTACGGACACAACGCATTTCCATTAACGCCACCATAAAGTTCTCAAAAGCCATGAAATTAGAATGTTCCCTTAATTTTGACCTAACTACGGGGAAGCAAAAAGGAAGGTTATGATACTTGTGATACAATGTATGCGTATGGAAATTTAAAAAACCGGCCTATTGCGTGTCGGTCTCGCACACGAAGGGTTCCGTACCATTCCGAAAAAACACCTTTCTTACTGAAGTATAATAGTAAAATTCCAAATGTCGAGGATTTATGGTCCGTTAGATATACAGCCCGTTGTCAGGCAAACGGACGGACGGAATGCTAAGTAATAGGGTCCTGTTTAGGCACTATTTGCGAGCGGAACACAAAAAAACCATCTTGAGTAATAATTTTACTGACCTACATTCAATTCAAAGAAATTTATTCGACCAATTACTCATTAGGGGACTTTTAGGTTTTATAGGCCAAAAACATCAAAGCAAATTATAAGTTCAATTATTCTCAGTCAGTGGTCGATTTAGCGCAAAGTTAAATTCTTACAATTAAAATCGAGTTAACAGAATATTGATATAACGAATTGAACCCAAAATAAATTATATTATCAGTTCTAGTAATTAAAGTAAATAATTAACGCGGCAGTATTTACCCATATTAATAAACAATACGAAGACTTGATAACTAAGAGTTATATTTATATTATTATCTAAAATTCCGCGAATTACGAAATGATAAATCGTAAATAAACACGACACTTCATGAGAAGACCTGATATAAATCGTAGGAATGTTAGGTTAGGTTTTATGAGTATAAATAATATTTACAAATAGATTACGTTGTACCTTTTAATAGATATCAACAAAAAGGAAACTGTGATTTTTAATACTAATGATTTATCGTTTCAGGGGTTTGTCTCATAGAACAAGAGAGTGACAGAAACACGGCTGCCTTAGTTACTAAGTCTGCTAGAAGAAAATATTATGGATTGTACCAAGTAAGTTATTCCATTTTTTACAATTTTCATTCGATTATCATTCTGTTATGAAAACTGAAACAATTTTGGGTACCTACATTTGGGTGTTTGGTCAAAATTTCAGGCACGTTTTAATGACGAATTAATTTTGCGCTGCTGTTAAGCTAATTTCGACAATTGCATGTAAGTGTATTTTGCTATGGAGGCTAGCCAGATTAACTGAACGAATAAAAATAGTAGACATGTTTGGCCAGCATACCGGTTTCTGGACGGCTGGCGACAGCTATTTAGAACGCACAATATTTAAGTTTTCAAGTTGTTTTTCCGTGTTTACTTTTTACGCAGTGCAATTGATACGGTCAGCAATGTGACCATTTCTTTTACTTATATATGTTTATTTTATCATTCCAGATTGGCAGTGAATGGTGCAAAGAAGGTCGCAAAGGCGGGAGGTGTGACATATCGTGTGAAGGTGAGCACTCATGCCTGCACCAGACGCATCGGTGCACAGTCTACGTTTTTTTTTAAAGCGGAGTTTTACGTCTCTTATTTGTGAGATGCAGTATAATGAAAATATAGTATAGGCATATTAGGCATGTCAGCTAGAATTGTCATTTAAAATAGATCAGGAAGTTAATTCAAATATAGATTATTTTTAATTACCTTGTTGACATTGATATTTAAATTCCACTGGCTATTTCACCAAACTGATAGTTGTAAAAACGAATGTTAGACATTTAAATTGAAACTATTTCAAATATTTAAACGATACTGTCTTAATAGACCTGTACCATGGCTTATGACTATGGGTTCGAATGCAAGGGAAAACCTTTGTGTGCTGACCTCGAATGTTAAATGTTGAATGGTGATCGCAAATTTTGAATGTAGAATCAATTCCCTGAGTCATAGATATTTCATATTTATCTATACCGGTACGCCCGGGCACCAAGTTCAGAGATATAACAGAGAAATTGACCTATGCTAAAAAATATTAATACAGTAAAACGGCCGCTATCTAGTTTTTTAATGGATGTATGGTGTCTTTGTCACCCCGCCCCGCGTGACGGTTGTGTATGAACTGGTTGGTTTTAACGTGTGTCTAAGGGCTGTATTAATAATTTGATCTTCAGTTTTTTAACAATGGTTTTGACGTATTTTGAGGAGGGCATTTATCTCATGATCAGTTGCGAAGTTTAAAAAAACTAAGGTGTAAAATCGCATGTTGGTGGAAGCATCATTCTTAGACAAGAATTAACTAAATTCCTAATATGTTGAAATCGCTGTGTTTCTTAAACCGTGAATGTAATTTTATATTACTTTGATCAAAATACCCCCTACAAAATGTTGCTCGGTCTTAATAAACTATAAAGTGCTTTAATACGGCCACAAGAGTGCTCTAACTTTTTGTGATAAGATCGTTATTTCAATGATCATATTAATTTGCAGCGCTCGTGGATGAAGATATAAGGGACGACAGCGCGTGCGCACTCAAAGTGTTCGAGCAGGAGGGCTTCAAGTACTGGAGCAAGTGGGAGGCGCGATGCAAGGGACATGTGTTGCCAGACATTGAAAAGTAAGTGCTAAGCATGTCAAAGTAACACTGCGTTTTTTTTTTTTTCTGACGACCTCAATATAATTTGATATGATGTAGGTGCAATTGAGCAATCGCATTTGAATTTCTAAAGTTAAGTAAGTAAAAGGAGACAAATTCGCTAAAAGTTAAAAATCTGACTGCATTTTTTTATATTATCTTGTCGATATACGCTTAGAATATTTAACTACCCCCCTCGCATTAATTTGAACAAATTATTATGGGCATTTTAGCTTATATCACTCCTACAAGCAAGGCGAATCCGACACGACACCTACATGAAATTTAGAATTAAAAAAAAAACGCGACAATGTCACACCAATTTTGCCCTCCTAAGCAAAAATGCAATGTATAAATTCAATAGCCAAAGCAAATTCAACTCTGTTGTATTTGTAATAAGGTTGCAATTTCTACCTACTCCCAAATTAAGCTCTGGCCTTGTACTTACTATGGGTACTAGACATCGATATAAATACTTATACAGAGAAATATATCGCACTGCCAGATCAAAAGTGTAGTAACTCAAAATACGACTGTATTTAAAAATCAACTTTAATACAACGTCTATAAGCTTGAAACAAAACTAACAATTATTTTGAGTTGATACTGTCTTCATCTAGCAGTGCGATATACTTAAATACATAGAAATCATCCGTGACTCAGAAACAAATATTCGCGCTCGTCACACAATTACCGTCCCTTCCGGGATTGGAACCTAAGACCGCTAGCTTCTTAAGCGTATATAATGTTAAAATCCATAAACCTGTTTAGGCTGGAGAGCGTGCCAAAGAAATAGACATAAATATATACGTGCTCCAGAAATTCGCACGAATTTACTCCCCTACTCCTTCGGCTTAAGTTATAACATTTTGTGCCATCAGATCTCGTGACGCCGACATGGTACTAACGCGAGCAGTAACGGTTTCAGCTTATCTTGTTAGTGTGACATTTTTAGTTCGGTAACGCCATAATATTCCATCGTTTCGGATCTCGTTGTGTTACTTATCGACATAGTCAAGTGCCGATAGATTTTCTCTTTATGTTACTTATATTGAATGAAAAGTATGATTCCAAGAGAATTTACAATTTTACATGCAATGACAGTAAGACGGTACCTAATCAGAAATTATAATACTTACAACATCACCTCAATCCAAATTTATACTGAAAAAAAAAACACAACATTGAACTCAAAACAACCATCACCCTGTTCTATTGGTACGAGATATTGGAAATCTCGTATATTGCAAATCAAGCTTCTCAGTACGAATTTGAAATGTGTTTTTTCTATTGTATCCTAAGATGACATATTTTCCAACTGCAATAATTAAATAGTTCCTGAATGTTTCGCAAATATTTGTTTGGGACCTTCCCTTTTTGTTACCGAAAAGTTTTAGTAACTAAGGAGGAAGTTTATCTATTCTTGCAACAACTGTTGAATCCTACAACTTCTTGAAACTTGTACATCTACATCATTGCGCTGGCTTATAATTCTGTAGAAGTTTTTTTTCATTCTACGATAGAAAATATTGGCATCTTTAATCTTTTTCCAGGTGTCCAGACTGGCAGTTCCCACCAAACCGTTCCTCTGTATCGCCGAACAGGGACAAGCGTCGAGTGAGGAGATCGAAGAACGTAACGGAACGTGCCCACCAACAACGTAAATGGAGGGTGAAACCTGTAAAAAGTGCGTCTATTGAATAAAAGTACCTGTGTCTAAATACTGAGTATTTTATTTATATATTAGTAGTTTTTTCATGTTACAATAAACATTTTCTCCCACATGCTAAGAAATGTTAACCTTACTGTTAAATCAGACCGCGAAGTTCCGAGTTCCAGGTCTAGGTAAAATTAAAATAAAGTTATTATTTACCAATGGCAGAGGCCGTGAAAATGATATGAAATTTCATTACGTACCTGGTGTTTTAATTTAACCCCCGACTCAAAAAAGAGGGGTTTTATAAGTTTGACCGCTGTTTATGTGTTATGTGTGTGTGTGTGTGTATGTGCGTATCTGTCTGTGGCACCATAGTTCTGTTCTTAAACGAGTGAACTGAATTGGTATCGGTTTTAAACCCCTACGCAAAAAAGAGGGGTGTTATAAGTTTGACGTGTAAGTTTGTGTGTGTGTGTGTGTGTGTGTCTGTCTGTGGCACCGTAGCTCTTAAACGTATGAACCAATTTGGATGCGGTTTTTACAAATTTCCGCCTTACCTAGACCCAGACTAAGTTGTAGGCTTGTACTATTGGTACAAGACAACGATAAAATTTATTACTTATCTATATAATAAAAATGAATCACTAAATGTGTTGGTAAGCGCAAAACCCGAGAACGGCTGAACCGATTTGGCTGATTTCTTTTTCGTTGTGTTTGACAATGTCAGGACAAGGTTTTTATGAAAGAAAATAATTGAAAAATCCACCGGGAAAGTCCTGAATTTGCAGCGGGGCGAAGCCGCTGGCGGGCCGCTAGTAATAGATAAATAAATACTTATATTCATAGAAAACGCCCAAGACTCAGGAACACATACTCGCGCTCACCACAGTAATTTGCACTAATTGGAAACCGAACCCGGGAATGCTAGCTTCGTAGGGTTGAGTCACTACCAACTAGGCTAACCGTCAATGAAAACTATGACTTACTGTAAAACTAAATACCTACTATTGAGAAAAAGCTTTGTTTTGGTTTCGTATTCTTTGCAATTCTTCCAATGCTGATTTGTCATTAAGATAATTGAATAGTTTTTTGATCCAATTCACAAATTGCAACACCATGTAAACTTTCCACACGACTCAAAGCCACAAACAAGCACATAAGCCTGGTCTTTTGCAAACGTTTTCGACACAAAGTCCTTCCAGTTTTAGGTGCTTTAAAGAGACGTTGCTAGCTGCAGTCGTATTGTTAATTTGAAGTATAGAAAGCGTGAAATAAAAAGTTAAATTAAAAAAAAAACATACAAGTGTCGCCACGTGTCGGGGGACGCTATGTAAATGAAATAATATAAATACCCCAGCTGCTTAGCGGTCCCTCGATGTGGCAACACTTGTATGAAAAATTATTTTAAACCATTCGTTCAGTTAACTACCTACTTATCAAACAATACGACGATGCGATGACGCTTGGATATTAATACCTACTTATAATTAAACTTATAAGCCCAATACTTATAATTTTTACTTTTGAAAGTTTTTTTACAGCGTGAGACTTTATAGGGTTACTGATATTTTTTTTAAAACCTTGTTTGGACTAGGATAACTAACTCCAAACAGCCAAACACTCGTGCAATAAAAAAAAATCTTTGTATATTTTCCTTTTTTCACTTCCCATGCTCTTAAAATGTTAGTTTAGTCTCTGCGTATCGGGACTAAAGCTCTTCTTAAGGTATATTTTTTTTTAATTTCCTTTAATACCCCTAAACATCCAATCACGGTGTTTGTGAATGGAGGATAATCGTCATTTTAAGTGATTTTGCATAGACAAATTTTAGTGCGTGAAAATAACCTGGAAATGACAACCGCACAAAAATATTATTAAAAATGATTTAATTTCGTGAAACACGGTTAATGATTACGTATATGAATCTATTTAATTATTAAGGATAAATTCATTTTATAATCCATGGTCCAATTAGGTTAAAAAAAACAATTTTTTACCTGTTGGCTACATAAACAAGCATTTAAAGCAGAACCAAACAAAAAAAAAGTATTTTTGTATAATCAATATTGCAATTTTGTATAAGTAAGTAGAACGTCGTCAGTGGCGGATTGAGCAAGCCCGGGCGGTTGCCGGACTCGACCTCGTAAGTCCTGTTTTCTTAATAGCGGTAGTCCTAAGTACCTAAAGTGAGTACATATTAAGAATAGTGCTTTAGAGTATTTTAATTAGTGCTTGAGAGTTCAAAATATTTTACAATAGTGAGTAGTCAGGTCTGAACTACTATCATTAATTTGTACTTACGAGGATATAGCTGTTTTTTACTTACTTTATGCTGGTTTTCCACCTCGTCTATTGTGCTAGAGCTGGGCACCTATTCAGAAAAAACGTAACGTAAGGTAAATACGGGTTATTAAAAAAAAAAAAAAAAAACATTTATTCTGTAAGTAGGCCCTGTAGGCACTTTTACAAGTCTGAATCTACCATCTACCAGCGCTTCAAGAGACCATTGTTGAGAAGAAGCACCGCAAGAAACTCAACAGTAAGCCATTTTTTTAAATAAAGAACTTATTACAATACTAAACATAAGCTATCTAATTTAAATGTCACAGGGATGTACAGGTCCCAGTAGTAATAATAATTAAATTAATAAAAATGTCAGGTTAAAATAATAATACAATTCCGGAGATGTAAAGAGTCTCCAAATGTCAAATTAAAATTAAATATAGGTAAGTAGGTAATTAAACCAAAAAAACAAAACAACAAACACAAACAAGGGAGATGTAGAAAGTCTCCACGGTCAATTTTGGAGATGTAAAGAGTCTCCAGATGTCAAATTAAAATAATAAGCATACAAGGAGATGTATATAGTCTCCACGGTCATTAATAATTGTAATACAACTAATTCAGTCCCAAGCATTGTCATCATTTATATAATCTTTAATACTATAATACGCTTTAGAAATTAGTTGACGTTTAACGTAACTCTTAAATTTATTTACTGATAAATGAGTAACACTACTTGGGAGCTTATTATAGAACCTTATACAATTACCCATGAAAGAGTTTTTTATTTTGTGAAGCCGTGTAAAGGGCACTGCAAGCTTATGTTTATTCCTGGTATTAACATTATGTATGTCACAGTTCTTTCTAAAACTACCGATGTGTTTATGAACATGCATAATATTTTCATAAATATATTGACTGTATACGGTTAATATATTCGTTTCTTTGAACTTATCTCTAAGCGAGTCTCTATGACCCATCTTGTAAACAGCACGAATAGCCCTCTTCTGTAGAACAAAGATGCTGTTTACGTCAGCACCACTACCCCATAGTAAAATACCATATGACATAATACTATGGAAGTAACTAAAATAAACTAATCGAGCGGTTTTCAAGTCTATTATATTCCGAATTTTATTAACTGCAAAAACTGCAGAACTTAGTCTATTCGCTAATTTAGCCAGATGAGGACCCCATTGGAGTTTGGAGTCTAACGTTATTCCAAGAAATACTGTATCATTAACTAGGTCTAATCTATCATTTTTTACAGTTACAGTAGTTTGTCTATTTTTCACATTTGTAGTCATAAATTTAATACATTTAGTCTTTTTCTCATTCAGTAATAAATTATTAACACTGAACCAATCTACTACTTTTGATATAGCATTGTTTACATCGATATTAAACTCCTGTTGTCGTTTGACTTTAAATACGAGTGAGGTATCATCAGCAAACAATACTATATCATGTTTGTCCTTTATAAGGTATGGTAAATCATTTATGTAAATGAGGAATAAAAAAGGACCCAAAATTGAGCCCTGTGGTACGCCCATTTTGACCAAAGACCCAGGTGATCGTTTTCCATTCACGTCTACCCTTTGTATTCTCCCGTATAAGTACGTTTTTATTAAGTTTAGCGCAGTACTTCTAACTCCATAATGGTGTAGCTTCCTGACCAATGTGTCATGGTTAACGCAATCGAAGGCCTTGGACAAATCACAGAAAATACCTAAGGCATCATGTGACCCCTCCCAGGCTTCAAAAATATGTTTAATTAACTCAACACCAGCTTCGGTTGTCGAGCGACCCCGAGTAAAACCAAATTGTTTGGTGTGTAATGAATTATTATATTGAAAATGTTCCATTAATTGTGATAAAATTAATTTCTCAAAGATTTTACTGAAAGTGGGTAGTATGGAGATCGGTCTAAAGTTAGTGGGGTCAGAAGTACTACCCGTTTTGAATAATGGAATTATCTTGCTATGTTTCATAAGATCAGGAAACTCGCCACAGTCAACACAGTGATTAAATATGACCATTAAGTCAGATGCTATGACTTCCAATAAGGATTTAAGGACGTGAACCGACACCCCCCAAAGGTCATTAGTTTTCTTTATATTAATTGACTTGAATGCCTTAATTACATCCAAGGCAGTAACGTGCTTGAATTCAAAGTGTATACTGCATTCAGACACGTTATCTTCTAATAATAAAATGGCAGACGCCGGCGAAGAGTTCAGACACTTAGTCGTTGACACTGGTATGTTGGTAAAATAATTTTCAAATTGAATTGCGACATCTAAATTCGACTCTAGGATTTTACCATCTACTTTTAAACGAAAGTCATTAATTTCCTTTTTCCGGCGACCTGTTTCTTCATTAATTATTTTCCAAGTCGTTTTAATGACATCAGAGCTATTCAAGATTTTATGACTTAAAAAGTTTCGCTTAGCTATACGGCAGTCTATCTTGAAATTCTTAGAATACTCTTTGACATGTTCCTTAAACTCTTCACTAGCGTTAAACCGTCGTTCCTCATATAGTTGATACAGTATTGTTCTTCGTTTATGTAAGTCCGCAGTAGCCCAGTCACTGAAAACCTTTGCGCCACCGACCATGACCGATTTGGATGTAAATATCATGTCAAATTGTTTCATGAATGTGTGAAAGAATGAGTTGTACATGTCATTAGGGCCCTTATAAGTTGTTAAAAAGGGCAGATTATACGTTAAATTATGTCGCATTCTTTCCACACGGCCTGCAGTAAGCGGCACAAAAGTTATTTCCTTTTTCGCAATATCATGCGATACAGACTCGAATTTAATTAATTGACCTAGATGATTCGATTCCAGGTTACTAATCAAAATCTTACTGATTGGAATTATATCAGTAAAAATGTTATCAATACACGTGGCGCTAGTGTATTTCTATTAGGTTTTCCTGGGAAAACACTTCTTTGTTCTAAACTTCTCGCCTGCGGGTAAAAAGATTATACCCACCTTTTATTTACAAGGTAAAATTGATACTTACCTATTTTGTCTGCCTCTATTTATTTTGTCTTGAGAAGTGTTAAAAATGTACTTTTTTCAGGATCAAAAGCCTTTGTAATTATTTGTTTCCTATTAATCTCAAGGTTGCAAAATTAGGAAGCAATTAA
Source organism: Acleris emargana (assembly GCA_927399475.2). Taxonomy (NCBI): domain Eukaryota; kingdom Metazoa; phylum Arthropoda; class Insecta; order Lepidoptera; family Tortricidae; genus Acleris; species Acleris emargana. The sequence continues at coordinate 8,653,032 of OV656858.1, forward strand.
ATTTTAGGACTATTAAACAATGGCACATAAATCATATAAATACAAGTCCATGCATAATTGTAAATATTTTTCTGATAAGTATCTAATATTTCATGAAAAGTCTTCATGTAATAATCAAGATGAGAATGTATGTAAATATTAGTGTTAATCAATGAAAAAGGTTGGAGAAGCCATAAATGTAGTAAGTAGTAACAAACAAATGATTTCAATGTTAGTGATTTACGAGGGACAGGAATCTTCTGATTAGACCTATAAAGTAGTTCCTCGTCGATTGTGACCTGAAAAGGCTCGAAGATTGAGAATGTTATTTGAAATTTTACGATTTCCTGAAATAACATTTTCTAGAAATGGAATTTGGTGGAAATGGCTCAAGAAATGTTGCAATTGAATTCTTTAACATGTCGACTGTTAAACGGTTTAACAGTAGGTACCTAAAAATAAATTACAACAATTAAATAAATGAATAAATTCGTTTTTATTAGACATAAAAAAAAATATGAAAAAAAAGTATTTACACCACCAGCATTGGCTTGTGACTAAGCTTCTTCTAGTTGAGCTAAAAACTACTACTTCCTACTTCTGACCCTAATATCTTAACATCCTCAAAAACGTAAACAAAATATTTTGTGCAACATCATTGACAGTAAGATTTAATTTAGTGTTCATAGCGTAGCGTATATGAAGCTAACCAATATTTAAACTTTTTGACTTTGTCAATTGTATTCAGAATTGCCACCCGTCACTGTCTGCTTTGTAAAATTGGATCCAATGGGAACTTTCCAAACACACTTGTGCTAATTACACGAACTTTTCTATTCTTGACAAGGCACACTTGAACAAAACCCGAATCGCGTCCCTCCCACACCCCGTCTAATTGCAAAACAAAAACTTAAAGGTCCAGTAATTGTTCCAGTACTAATAACATCAAACGATTCCTCACAAAGTCCCGATTTAATGGCGAATTTAAACAGAAGCAAAAACCTGCTCCGAGGAATTTAATTATTAACAGCAGCCGGGTTCACTTTTGATCCCGGTTTCCCATTTTGTAACTTTAAAAATTACCAGGAGTTGTACGGATTGAAGCTTGGTATAATTTTTTTAAGGAGATCTGGTAATAGTAGTAATCATGATCACTAGTTGATTACTTACCTACGTAAAGTAATTTAGTGTTAAAGGCTACGATAATAAAGTCTGTTAACAATACATTAGCTGCAGTGTCCGAATATATTATTATTAGTATTATTTAAGTACCGTGTGGTTGCCGGCTTAGAATTGTGCCACTCCATGTCTTCCCGTGGAAGTCGTAAGAGGCAACTAAGGGAATAAAGGCTTGTAGTACTGTTAGGCGATGGGCTTGCTACCTGTCACTAATATACACTGTTAAACATCTTAGCCTTATTGTGCAAATTGTGTTTACAGAGTTATCAACAAGTTTTTAGAGTTCCCCCCTCTGAGAATGAAGGCGTGAAGTTATGTATGTAGTATTATTTATTTATTTATTTAAAAAACAAATCTGTACCTTAACAGGTAAAGCCAAAACAGCACAATCTTACAACTACTTAGTCTAACTAAACTTACATCATTCTACGTGCTCTTGGGCATTTCTATTTCTATCACTCTACATGTACATATGTCTTTTTATGGAAAAAAAAGCTAGTGGAGCAAGTGGGTCACTTGATGGTAAGTGAACACCGAATACCCAACACCCGCATCACTATATTATCCGCAAAATTAAGTGGCGAGTCCGGCAATAAACGTCAGTTACTTTCCTCTTTGTGCTTACCGGTTAATGCACTATTATTTTATTTTAATTTTTCGGTTCATTATCATTATTACTTTTGTTACATTATTTGATTTTTACTTTTTTATATATATTTTTTTACACTGACAATCTTATTGTGAATTTATTATAAAATTAAATATGCGACATATAATAATGTAATTTCCAATATAAAATAAATGACTACTACTACTACTACTACTTTTGTTGCACGGCCCGCCCCATAAGGCCGTGCAGGTGCGAAAGAGATAGCATAATTCCGATGATTTATGACCACCTGGCCACTTAATTTTGCGGATAGTATACTGCTTCGCGAGTGCGTCGACTAAAAAGAGATGTAATCGTATCCACTTTGAGACATTCTTACAATACAGTAAGGCGAAAAAAAATGATACATGTTTTACTACTTATCTCACTGACGATTACTCTCCTCAATTTTACTCGGATTATAATATCAACACGCCAACGCTAAACCTTTATCCGGTGACCAAAAATAACACCACCGATCACAAAAGACTTTAATGCCGGCGTACTTTAGAAAAACATCAGCGCAATATGTTAATACGGGTCAACGATGCGGGGGCACGCGCGCATATTAATTTATAGAAAGGAATTATTTGAAAAGTTGCCGGAGTTTATTTACTCAAGAATCCCTTATGAGGGAATTTGTATTGCTTTTAAGAGTTTTGGAGAGGATCTGTTTATTGAAGATTTGGTCGTTTGAGAGGATATTATTATATATATGTCTGTGTTGGATGGCGACTTTGCACTCTTGAAATTTAAGGATCTTTCGTGCGGAATATTTTATAAGCTTGTTGATACCCGTAAGGTTAGATTAATTGATTATCCAGAAATCTAAATAACTTGTTAGTAATAAAATACTGTCCAGGAAACACGGTTTATATAGGAAAACACAAGGATATTTTGTGCAATAACCCTCTTTCACTCAGCTGTTCGACTGTGCACGATGTTTTTCTTCGCCGTATGAGCATCGGGTAATGCACTTAAGTTAGAAAAACTAATTGGTACATGGTGACCGCGGGGGTTCGAACTCGGTATCTTACGATCGCGAGTTGACCCCTTAGCTACTAGGCCACCGACGCTTTTAAATTTTATGGCACCTTTAAAACTATAATTAAATATTAAAGTTACACCCAAGGGCTAAAGCAACCCGAGGTTACGGTAGGTACTTATATACTTTTTAATTATTAACGATTCTGAGTTTTCAAACATTTTAAAGCTCAACCATGCGGTCTATTTATTGTGTACTCGTATTCATAGTTTATTATAATGACTATTGATACACTAACTATTATTGTCATTAGCAGAGGTCGGAATTTACGTAGCACTTTTGAGCTGTCATAGGGACTTCTCGTTTATCGGACTTCGGATATAACTTTTGTATCGATACATTATAGAAAAATCTTATCGCTAAAGAGCAATCTCTTTCAGATAATGAATATCTATTTCTTTAATAGAAAAAGTAATGATGAAACACTTCTGAGTACTATTAAGTTAAGTTTGATAGAAATTGATAACTATAAAGTTCTCATTGGTCTCATTGCAAATCTCTATTTCACATTTTCGATTACTCGAAAGTTATCTGAAAGAAATCGCTCTTTAGCGATAATACCTCCCGTTGTTTACCTCTTCTTTTAATCTTCTTTAATATGTTGTTCTATATTGTATCGATAAAATACGTATATCAGAAGTCGATAAACGAGAAGTCCCTATGACAGTTCAAAAGTGCTACGAGAATTCCGGCCTCTGGTCATTAGTAATATTCTGAAGAATGGCTGTCTCACGACTTTCTTGCAACGCTTTTTCCCAGCAGTGTTCAGCAGCTCCTTTTGGGAAGTTCTGGTAGATTATTAACGAGTTAAAGTGTTCGCGCAGCCTACTTACTAAATAAATATTTTTCATATTTGTAATCTGTATTAATTTGTCCCTGTTCCTCTTCTTTTGGAACCGTAAAATTGTAAAACTTTTATTATTCTAAATAAGTAAATAAGTGTTTATACATTATTAGCAATTTCGCTCCGTCATTTCTTGATAAGCTTTTTTTTGATATACATTTTTTTTATAATCTTAAATTAATTTGTTACAATAGTTCTCACATTTTTTATTCAATTTGATCTACTAGATCAAAAACTGCGCTTGAAAAAGTTTGAACTAAATAGCTATACAAATTCGTTACCACCGCTTAGCAACTTCGTAATTTACATGTTTTTGTAGTAAGTTAACTAACATGAAAACTTTCGTGTTACCAACTCATATTAATTATTTTAACTTACTAGGAGAAGTGTTGAAACGCTGCAAAGTAGTTGGAGATAAAAAATATAACAAACAAAGTGTATTTCTCGTTGAGACTTCCATTTTTACTGATTTTATTTTATCAAGCTAAAAGGGAACAGAACCCTTCCCTTTTAACTTGTTAGTAAGGCAATTTTTATATGAACAGTCGAAAGCATTAATATCTGTACAGCCATTAAGTCAAATATATGTATACAAAGATCTTATTGTTATCTTATCTTGTTGGTGGGGTCCTTAAGGATACACTTCGAACCCAAGGGATACTTTTGTTTAATTACCCCTTAGAGAGACCTTATTGTTAGTGCCATAGAGGCGTATATAGATTATTGTTAGCGTCTTGGAAACGTATATATTATATTATTACTTTCACTGTATTTATACATCATCTATGTATATAAAAATGTTCTATCGTAGTGATCAAACATCGGACAAAAGGGTTAAAGTGATAAAAAAAACTGTACATGAGTATCCCGCTGGCCTAGGAATCATTAAAAAAAGGGTTCATTTAAAACTGATATGACAGTAAGTAAATGTTACATGCGATACTAACACACACTCATTCACGCACGCACGCACACACACACACACACACACGCACGCACGCATGATTAAATTACATCAAAGTGCCACAGAGAACGCCCCCAACTGCGTACGCATAGAATTAATTTCCTGCTTATCCAACTTTGTATTTCTGCGCATTGTCTGAGACCGCCGTAATAAGAGACATTTAACTTGTTCCTTTTTCAAACTTGTGAATAAAAAAATAGTTACTAAAGAACGACTCTGAGTGCGGCCGATAGTCAATTGGGATTGATCATACAATTCGCACCTTCAGAACAATAGTGACATAATTGAGAAATTTTGAATTTCGAGTTACGGCTCTATCATAATCAATTTATGACTTAAAGTTTGAAACCTGAAATTTTGAATTAGGTCACTATCGTTCTGAAGGAGCGAATTACTCTAATTCGAAAACCGAGGAAAAGGGTTTTAAAGCCGTTCTGTATTCAGATTTTGAAATATCTTTCTGTTTCGGATATTTTGACAAAAGTATATTTAACCTTTGTTTGACTTTCGTTTTCGGCTGGAAACCCTCCTAGGTGTATCTTACGGGTTAGTCGAAAACCGCTTGAAATAATATGTTTTAATACACTATTACGATCACTTTTTGTCATTTGACATCATTTAATTGTTGTAATTTATTAGACAATAAAATCCCAAATTTAAAATGATTAAGTCATCCATAAAATGTCTGCTAAATAAATAAAGAAATTAAAACAAAACTATTCGGTCAAATACAAAATTAATGAAACTGTTCTCTTAAAATTACCTATTCTTTCGAATTAGAATGTAAAAAAGGTGAGTTACTTTTTTTGGTCTATCCCAATTAGCTAGTCAGCCAATCACAAAAGAGTAACACGTATAGATAACCAGTGGTGTGGCTAACCTAACCCTCAACAAAAAACCTAACCCTAAAGCTCCGCAGTAGTAACAATAAAGAGAAACAACGAGCAGAAAGGCCCTTCGGCTAATTACCTACATTGCAATTAGCTGCTATTAAGTTGTTACACGCGAACATTTGTACTGAGTAAATTTGGCGGTGACACACAGGCTGGTCCTCTATTCTACTCGGTAAAACCTAATTGCTTTTGACATTGTTACCGTATCGTTAAGGTAACGATAGCTCTTATTTACTTAACAGTAATGGCAGCCAAGTTAGAAACATTACGATTACATATCATGTCAAAAGCAATTTGGTTTTCCAAGTAAAATATAGCGCCTGGTAAAGCAACAAGGGATAAACTTTTTTGTCACCTGTGGTTTTCCATGACATACCTACTAAAGCAGTTCAGTTTATGTTGAGAGACAGGACTGATATACCTCTGTCTCTTTCCCTCAACTAAACTGATCTGCAAGACTGATCTGAGACTGATCTGTATAGTAACCCCCCCCCCCCCCCTTTTTTTCACGGTAAAGTTATCATCTGCTTCTTAAGACTACTTGAACTAGTTCACCTTTCGACTCCATCATCAAAATCAGTTTTTAGACATCACAGTATTGCATTGTGTCATCAGCCTTTGTTATTAATGGAGACAGATAAATATTGACCTAATGGATTTGAAATAAATATAATGACAAATGAATAAACAACTATCGTGGTCTCCGCTCACCGCTGCCACTGAAATTGCCGCTCAAAGTCGTGGCTAGATATTTTTTTTTATATATGCAGCTTCTTTAGTCAAAGTACCATTTATCACTTTTCCACAAATACACATTTAACATTAAATACTTATTTTAAACTAACTGCCCGCTAATCTCCATTTTCTTTGTTTTTTCAACCTTGTCCTGACAATAAATAACACAACAAAAAAATAATTAACCAATTTGGTGCAGTTGTAAGGAAGTTTTGGCGATTCATTTGTATTTACCTATATATTATTTATATTTTTATAGACGATGATCGACCCACTTAATATTCGCTTCCTTTTATGTGAGTCTTCTCGAAATCGGACACATGAACAGTACATAAACCAGAATTTATTATAGATAAAAAACCACTCTAGGGTAAAGTCACCAGTAGTCAGCCAGAGACCTGTAGTCGGCCTCTGCCTATACTTTGTATGAGTAGGAAGAGTACGAAATATATATTTCCCACTCTTCGCACTCATATAAGGTCGACTACTGGTCTCTGGCTGACCACTAGTGACTTTACCCTATCTATTGACGGAAACCGCATTAAAATTCGTTGCATTTCCAAGATCTAAGCGTACATAAAGAGGGACAGACGGCGGGAGTAGATTTTTTGTTGTACTAAATATGTAAAGATATAGATTTCAGTTCTTGGCAGAACCACAGTATTAATAAATACTCGGCTATCCATCGTTGTCATACACTCTCTTGCCATCATATTTTTTACGCCAGAGAGTGTGAAAGCGATCCTCATCATCATCATCATTTCAGCCGAAAGACGTCCACTACTGGACATAGGCCTCTGCCAAGGCTCTCCACTCAGACCAATCTTGGGCTTTTCGCATCCACCGATCCAGCATCAAGCAATCCTCATCATCATCATGTCAGCCGAAATACGTCCACTGCTGGACATAGGCCTCCCCCAAGGCTCTCCACTCAGACCGGTCTTGTGCTTTTCGCATCCACCGCTTTCCCGCGACCCTTACAAGGTCGTCACTCCATCTTGTTGGAGGCCTACCCACAGCTCGTCAGCGATCCTCAACTGGTGACTATTAATACTCCGGTTTTACTGTGCTTGATTTAGGTAAAGTTGTTTACTAAAGGTTTCGTAAGTATCTGCGTTTACAAATATTTTGCTTGTGGTTTTCCCCGCCCGTGTGTCCCACACCCATACGGTCGCCAAATAGCTTGCCGTTAAACAAATCGAATCAATTTGAACCCCGCAGTCGTTAATTAAAACGCAGTTACGGAACCCTTCTTAGGGTCTAATTTATAAATGTTATTCTGCCCGGAAGGAAACATTATGTGGTTTGGAACGGGTACATTAGCGTTAACCTTAGCTTGTTACGCGTTTCAAACCCCATCTGTCAGATCGACCTCTTGTCTGTGATAAATGCCAGAAGAGTCTTTAACTTATTTTATTCCGGCGTGGGGATGGACAACTGGTGAAATTACTAGCACATGGAGGCTTTCAGAATAACCAAATGAAAAGCAAGTTATAAAAAAACTGACTGCATTTATAGGGTTCCGTAGTCAAACTAGGTTCGCCATGTCCGTCCGTCCGTCCGCAACCTAGCTCAGAGACTCTTAGTAGGTACTAGGAAGTACTTCCCCTACCCGTAACGTGGGGATGTATTTTTTTTTCACGTCCACCCCATAGTGTAGGGTGTCGTTGGATAGGTCTTCCAAGTTTTCGATTTAGGTATCCGTTTATGAAATATTAATCTGTAAGGCGGAAATTTTTGTTAGACTCAAGTGTCCCCCCCAAAACCACCAATACTAAAATTCTGCAAAATAACTTAAATTAAAGTACATATAATTAATTTAATAGGAAAACTATCACTACTAAGTATCGATGTATGGGGATGAGGATAACAGTTTTCCAACGGCAAAGTTAGGTTTGTCGCGAGGTCAAACTTGTTTGTAGTAACGGCTTCGGAACCCTACACTGAGCATGGTTCGACGTGCTCTTGCCCGGTTTTTACCAATGTTTCTTAACCCATTTTCCACTTTATCAATGCTACATATAGATTTCGCTACGTTAAGTTAAATATTCATTTCAGCCCAGAAAAGCTTTGCCCCCGCTTTAGCTTTTTTCTTTCTGTCAACAGAACAAAGTCGATTTAAAAATAGGTAACCAATTAATAAACCGAGCCGTTATATTGGGCAAATGATACTAAGGTAAAATTAGAAATGGGAAATAGATAAATTGACTACCCATTACATTGGACAAATGTTTGTTTCCGAAACCAGTAAATAGGATATAGATAATTTGTCAAATCGGAAAAAACCAGAACAAATAATGACTTAATGAAAATATTGAAAGTGATCTTTCGAGCAAAAGTAAAAACTCCCGAACAACAATTGTCGAACCAAAATTCAGTCTATCATTTTTCGGAGTTCAGAATAGATAGGTAACCGCGATTTCTAGTAGAGGACGTCTGCGACCTTGTACGCGTAGAATTAGTCTCCCCCTACTCCCCCTATTTCATCTCATTGGAGATCGATTTTCAAATTCAGTCACGGAAGAGACTAACATTTCAGATAGATAGCTTATTTTTATAATTATATAAACGCTGACTGTTCCGCTCAAGCAGAAAAACATGTTATTCGTCTTAAAAATAAAAGATCGCAACGCTCGGTTTCATTGAGCCTTTTGTTTGAAAGAAACGAAAATATCCAACGATAATAATACCCGTTTTCAGTAGGATTATGCGCCTACCTCCAAAAACGACTCAATGACGTAACAAAATCGTCCTTTCACATTAACCAAGGCTTCACAGGAACCCCTAAAAATATCAAAGAGGGAACAGGAATTCAGCATCAACTTTGTGCTTTAAAGCAAGTAGGTAAGTTTCGAATTGGTAAAGCAGGAACAACTATGTCTGAATTCATACACGAGGGAATAAATTGGAGTTGATTGCACGGTGGCTCCGAGTCGTCAGCCCCTGGTGTCGATATTGTACTTGTGTTAACGGGTTATGGGTTTTCTACTTGTTCGGGGATAGAGTAGAGAAAGTTCAAAATGGAAATGGCAACCACTGCATTTTTTCCGAGAACTGAATTCGTATTTCACCTGGCAATCGATAAGCTTGTTTCAGAATTCAGGGGAAATAACTATTTTGAAAATGTGAAATACCTACGTTTCTAATTTTAGCTGGCAATCAAAATTTAAAGATTGTTTTTGATTAATTTGCTCGCAATCATCACAGAACGGTTCACTTATGTTTTACCAAATCATCATTTGACAAAACTATATCATTTTACAAACTTTAATTTCGCAAATAGGTACTTCTCGACGGATTACTTGTATTTCGTTTTTTTTGTGGTCTAAAGTAAATTTTAACATTACCTATTTAATAAGCCTATGCAACTAATCGAATACGAGTATGTAACGGTTTAAGCACAAATACATTTTTGCGAATGGAAATTTTGTAAAAATATTATGTTTTGTGAAATGATGATTTTGTTTAAAAGTCGTGATACCTCACAGAACTCCAACCATTGTGATGTGAGTGGAACTTCCTCCATTGTGATCGTCTTCCTGCCCGCCAGCAGGATGTTCACAATATTTTTCATAGTCAAAGGCTTGGATTATTAAAGCAACATGCCTTGCAATTTGGCCTTCGACTACGAACAATATTTTGAACAGCCTGCTGGCGCGCGGGATGACGATCACAATGGAGGAAGTTCAACCCCCAGGAGTCACAGGTGGTTCCTGCGATAAATATCTTGGATTTTTCTTGGCCGGATTTATCATAGGAGAACGAGGAGTGGTGCTATTTTAGTAATCATATAGTGAATCAGATGGTGGTAAATAGTGTAAAACATTACAAAGGTCCAAACTTGTTTCGTTCTTATATACCTACAGTCGGGTTTCATTTTATCTTTTCTTTAGGCCAATTTTTTAGCCCATGTAATGCAAATGCAATGAAATATTATAGACATCGTTAAAATATTAATTAATCAATTAGTTAGCATTTGTAGGGTACCGTAGTCAACAAGGTCCGTCTGTTTGTCTGTCAAAGTACTAAGTACAGTTGAATGGTTTCTGAGATACCATGTGTCTAAACTTTTTATACCTAAGTACTAAAAATCATCTAATACAACACAGAATTACTTTAAACAGAAAATTTGTTCATACATATTGATTTAACTGACTTTAAAAAAGAAAAGGTTTCTCAATTCTACACTGACCATGCTCAGTAATGTTTGTCAAAAATACTGCCGGAAAGGTATGGACCCCTCCTTTTGCGAGTCCGACCGGCCGGTTTTTTCATCGCGTTCGCTGTTACCTAAGTCTAGAAATTCTTCACCGCACACCGGTCGTTGTGGCAAACCTTGGAAGAGACCTATATCCAGCTGCAGCAGGAGATAGCTTTCGGCTAAAAATTATGAAGATGACTTTTTTCTTCAGCACTCTGTCCCACGCTACTCTGTGAGCTTGTTACCGAAGAGTCTGTGGCGCACAATTCAAGTTATACAGCAGGACAAAACACCAATATTACACCTTTAGGAGACATTTCAAGTGTAGGTGTTCGTAAAATTAGAACATTGTGTAAAAGTAACGTTAGTTGTATAAAATTAGTTTAAATTTCATTTATGTACATACATACATACATAAACTCACGCCTTCATTCCCAGAGTGGGGTAGGCAGAGCTAAAGAATTACCAACAAGTCTTGAAACTTCTTGATGATTCTGTAACCACATTTTGCACAAGTAGGCTAAGATGTGTTTCATTTATGTGACTATTATTAAAATTATTTGGCAAAATTTAAACGCTATGCTAATATCTTGTTACAACTGTCTCCAGCGTAATCATCAGCATCGCGTTTATAACGGTTTTATTTTATACTAGCGACCCGCCCCGCTTCCCTTCGGACTATGTGACGGTACCTACATAAACTATATTTTGTTATATATAAAAACCTTTCTCTTGAATCATTACATCTATTAATAAATACCGCATCAAAATCCGTTGCGAAGTTCGAAAGAGTACTCACAGAGGGACCGCCGGGAAGTTCGTTAATTTCGAAATTAAAAAACGAAGTATAGATTCAGTGAATTTTAGTGTTATAAGTTGGCGTCTGCCAGTCGGGCAATACCTTAGGTACCACGACGCGACCCAGAAACGTGGCTAACAAGTTTCAATTTTCATATTTCAGAAGCTTGCACCATCGCAAGTAAGTGCGGTGCCGACTGCCAAACGGGTGATAAAACTGCGGGTTCTTAGAATAGGGAACGCGTAGATACTCGCACAGACACAGAATCAAATTAACCATTTGAACATAATTGACTGCAATTCTGCATGCCCCAGAACCCACGTAGTCATATGTTAACACAAAATGTATGGAGCATAGAACAAACAAACTAACACGACAAATATGACTGCACGCATAGCCGGCAGACGCTGTAGATCGAATAATGATGTCATGCTGTACCAAACCAAATGATAACTAAAATAAGGATCAAGTAATTTAAGATAACCTATAACTTCATATTCTTTTAATTCATTATCTACTTTAATATTCCACTTTTTCCAAATTTTCTTTCATAAAAAACATTGGCAATAAGTAACAAACATCTGAACTACGAAATTTCTTTACAATTACTGTATAATTACGTAGTTTCGATTATTATCGGTCATTTCGAAAAGAGACGTATCCAGTTTTGCCTCTTATTACAATGCGAGATAACTCTCTTTATAGTCGACTTTCCCTACGTAAAACTACAGATTTTTATCAGCTCTACACATTTTTTTGTTCTTTCTGTCACCCAATACAACAGTAAGGTCAAATACTGCAATTGACGAAAAACTACTTTATTCTCAAGCGCTAGAGTTCATTTGATCTTAATCTTTCCCGCTAGCTTTGTTCTAAAAGTAGAAACACGTCGGCCAAAGGCAAAGAAACCAGATTAAAATGACCTTCATCCCCCTACTTCTTAACAAGAAACCTGAGAAATAAAGGGTTTTGCGGGTCAAGCTTGAGGCCTTGTTAAGCTGGTGTTGGTTGCACTCTATATTCGTTTAGGTATTAAAGCAAATATCGGAACTTAACTTTTATAGGTATAGCTAAGGTAAATATAGCCTGCCAAGAGAAGCCCGCAATTTCGTACGTGAAGAATTTAGTGCCGCGTAGATACGTCTATTTCTTCGTGTTGAAGGCTGCTTTTGGAAAAATCCTTTATTTACCTTTTCCTCGTTGACCCTTAGCTGTAAGAATCTTGTCATGGACGCCTGGTGTTGCCAGTTTCCATGGGCGATGGTAACCACTGTCACCAGGTGACTTCCTGAATCGTTTACCTTCACTAGCATAAAAAAGGTACCTAATCTATATTATATATAGCCTCTGTCGTCTGGGCGAAATAATTATTATATTTTTATATGAGTCTTATTATAGACGTTTTAAGTGGTTTTGGTATCTGAAATGTAAAACTAAGACCAAACAAATAGTTTTATAGGATATGACAACTTGGAAAATGATATATTTGACCAAAATTTTTTCGGCCAAACGGCATACTTCGAGAGAAATCCCATCAAAATCTTTATAAAACAATCTTATTACTCAGAGCTGGAGGAACAGCAGCGAGAACCCCGTTATTAATTCACACCAATCAGAACTTCGCAAACTCATTTTTGGAAGTTTATTGAAAATTTATTCAAAAGACAGAGGTCCAAAAAGTTCCGCATAACTTGTCTCTCAGAACTTTACGAAACTAAATTAGACCTGTTATGTTGATCATTCGATCGCCCTTCGTGTTATTAGCCTTTTGGTGGGCAACTGAAAATCATTTGCAATTTGATTTCCCAAAAAGTTGCATAATATAACGAAGACTTTAGGGACGAAATGGCTACTGAGAGATCAGCGGCTTAAACAAGATGCATTACGATTACGTTAGCATTTTTTTTAACTGATAATGTTTACGAAATTCATTATGAGCGGCCGACGCAATTATAAGCGAGAGATCGTCAACTTACGTTGTAACGAGGTTGTTACAACCTCCTTTGTTTGCGTTCCTGGGCACCCTTACATTTCGATCTAAATCTTTCGAAATTCAAATTTATTACATTCTATTCCGATATCGATCCTTGGGTCATTCTCCAGATAATTTCCAGAAGAACCAGACACGAGTACTCGTGTCTTGGAAATATTGTAGGTACCTAAATTAATTTACTTTGTATTCAGCTATAAATAACAAAGTACATACACAATGTTTCAAACAGTGATTAATTTATGTTTGACACAACGTCTCAGCGATATTTACCCTATACCGTCAGAAATGGCTCTCCGGCCGGGAATCACAAGCCGTAAAACGCTCACGTTAGCGTTATGCGTTTTGTCTATGAGTAAGTAGAATTATATTGACGAAACATGCCTATACTAAAATATACACGCACACATATCCATTTTTACATTGTGCTGGTTCCTCCAAACATATCTCTTCTTAAACCTTCCCTCCTAATTGAACTCTAAGGGCCGTATTAATAAACTCATCTTGGTTGAGATGCCCGTCACAAGATAGGTACGTCAAAGTAAACGTCAATCCATAGAAAACTGTCATTTTTGACGGATCTTGAGACTGGCATGAAAGTCGAGATCAGTTTATTAATACGGGCCTTAATTTCACTTCCCAAAATCTAAAGAAGGACCGACCTAAACGATACCCTTAAAAAACCCATTTTAATTCAAGAATAAACCGTTTGCACCAATAACAATTGGAGCAAAAGAAGCGAAGCGAAAACTCATTGTCGGTCGTAACGAACAAAACAACATTCCCAATTAGTCGAGAAACCAAAGTCAAAGGCTCGAGAAAAATACTCGTGAAAGCTATAGAACACCTGATTTGCGACTTTCAATTCATTCATATAGGGATTTATAAAGATCAACGGGTTTCTGGTATCTTCATTATTAATTGTTGTAAATATTATTTGTTGAATGTTTGGTTAAGGCTGTAATAATATTTGTTTCAGTGCGTTGGGATGAGAATGAATTTAGTTGCTTAGTATAAAAAAAATATTTATTTATATAAAATTTGAGTAGTAATAATAATACTTAGTAACGTTTTATTAATAAAAAAATAAAAAAGTCCAAATTAAAAATATTTCTTTAGTAAATATCTAAAAGAGCATGTGGCCACATGAGGGCTCTTTTTTCACGTCGGTAATATTGAGTGAATTTAAACGCCTCGTACAAGACCATCATTGCGGGGCAGAAGCGCCGCAAGAAACTCTAGCAGACTGAAGGTAAATCATAAAATACAATAGTACTACAAGTTAATAAAGCAAAAATTAATTGTTTAAAAACTAACATAAATAAAATAATTACTAATGTAAGCTCAATAACATTTAATTAAAAATAGTAACTACGAAAACAACATGACGAGGTCTCTACGTCAGGAACTATAAATAAAGTGATAAATGTAATGTATATTAATAAAAAGCTGGCCGCTGTAGGTAATGAAAGTTCTCTCAAAATTAAATATACCTCGGTGATTATCTCAATATTTGCTATTAATTTTGTCTTGGTTGTAGTTGGCACACTTAAATTGATTTAAGGTGAGGTAAAGGTAAAATAGTATGATCTAAAATTAAAAATTCGAGGTATAATACAATTTCTACCGTACGCTAAAATTAGCATATTCTAGAGTCAAAGATGGGTAATGATGATGAATGGGGAAAGATGTAGCTGCCAATACTAATCATTCTATTTTAAAAGTTAGCTTAACCATCTCTGAAGATATGTACCATTGCAATTGCTTGACTTGTAAAGAGAATGTAGTTACATTTTTTTTTCACGTGTGCGATGTACCTTCAAATTTTAAAGTATTAAAATTGCATTTTAATACCGAAACTCATTTCCGATTTTCGTAACCCACATCCCTATTTAGTGAATCGTTTAAGTCGCCGGCAGGAGTGCGATTGTCCCGGATCGCCAATACTCCGCGCCAATGTTTGAACGAGACCGCAAACAGCCGGGAAATTAAAACGTTCCTCGCCGTCACACGGGACTTCCGGCGATTGTCGCTCAACGACGAAATAAGTACTTAGCTATATTAGATTTAGTCGAATAGCGTGTGAGAGAGAAAAGAGTCAAATGAAAGTTGAAGTATACAAGCGGCGTGGTCAACGTAGATTGTGACCTTAATGTTTTATCACGGGGAGATAAAGAGATATAATAGTACATTATTGCCTAGGCAGTGAAGCAGGCAATTGCCGTTCCTGCCGAGGCATTATTATAGTGTTTTTCACAAAAATCGCAAGATACAAATCGCATAAACAGAAACTTCACGTGAAATAACATCACTCTTTACCGCCTTTATGTTTATAACAAGGAGAAACGCAAGCTTTTTTGAAAAAAAAAAACCCAAGCTATTCCAGACACAGATAAAAAAGTTACGTTTCGAATAAAATATGGATGTATAAGACTTGTGCCCTCATTTTATTATGGCCGTTTTCACTTTTAAAAAGTTACAAATTAGATAACACTGATATTTGTATGCAACATTGCGGGCTTGTGCAGGGAGCACGCAATGTATTTTTTATAAAACTTTGGAACTGTCTGCAAACTTTTACAAAAAACTAATGTCAACTTTTCCGGTCATTTTTGAGAAAAAAGATAAAGTTGTTCGTAGGTTGTGTACATAATTAGTTGCAAGGTTGTAAACAGTACCTTTTTTAAGTTGTCTTTGTATTGACTGAGAAGAAATCGGGATGTCATGGTTTTCATTCACATAAATTATGATGTACGGTTTTTAGTTTCGATGAAGATGCGGTTCTAAAATGGAGGAATTTATAGGTACTTCTAAATTAAGGATGGTTTGGTTAAACTAGACTAATATTTGCGACTGTTTTGTCTTAACTTAAACATTATTTATAGCTAGCGTACAAATTATCAAAGAGGTTATTGAGGTGTGACAATTAAATTGCCAAATTGCGCCTCAAGCATTTATTGTAAAATACTTGAGACGAATAAACTTGTTATTCGAAATCAGGTCACCATGGCGCGGTCGGTTTCATTTTATTGTGTTTTAAATTTTTCTAGGCGTAGGTACTTTCTCGTAACAGATCCGAGAAATAATGTAAAAGGGCAGACTTAAAACACACCCAAAACCGACGTGCATGCACGACTCGATTTATGAACGTGGAAAAAGCGAAAATGATTTGTCAGGATCGTAGGAAGTGGAAAGAAGTGGTCTCTGGGAAACAGGCATGATTTAATGTATGTATGATTTTTATGGTTCCATGATCGTGTCAGTAACGCGTGTCAGTGCCGGTTTTGAGGACGATATTTGTCATATTACGTAGAACTGTCGCGATGTGACCTATCCTGAGCGTATTATTTACTGTCCACATTTAGCGTAACATTTGCCACGCAGTCCGTTCCTCTGGAGCCCCTTAGTGTGTACCTACCTTAATACTTTTAGTTATTATTGTGGGCACTCCAATACCTTTACTAACATTGTTAACTTCTTCAACTCCAAGGAACGTTCATTTCTATAAAGCAAACCACTGAAGGCAAACTTTGCGGGAAATAAATACGTGTGTTTTGAGGTTGGCTTTGAGTTGGCTAATTGTGGACTTTATTGCTCCAAGTTGCACCGAGTTTGCCAATTAAAGCCATCACAGAATTGGTTTCAGGTTCGCCAATAAATAAATGGAATGCTCAATAACAATCAACAACTTTGCTTATATAAGCGGCACAATAACACATAAGGAGCCAATTTGTAAATATTAACGTTATTTTGTTAGGTTTATAAGCTTAACGAAGTTAACGTTGAATTAGTTAATGTTGGTATACATTTAAAAAACATTTAGAAAAATAAAACTGCCTGTGTCATATTTTTCTGTAATTAAATAACGTCTTTATTATATCACTTCAGATCAGGGGTTATTATGACGTGTCTGTGCAATTCATTTTACGCTGAGAGAATAGGACAGAGTTATGTAACCACTAAAGCTCCGTCCTTTACGCTCACCGTAAAATAAACTGCGGTCGCAGTTCAGTTTACGCTGAGAGAAAAGGACAGAGCTATATAACTGCTATAGCTGTCCTTTACGCTCGCCGTAAAATGAACTGCACAGCCAGCCATGTCATATAATAACCCCCCAGGCCAAGTAACATGGTTACGTCTATATCACGTGTCAAATGGGGATAAAGCATCCGTCACTTTCGCACTTATTTACGTGTTAGAAGGTGACGGATGCATTATACAAACTTTGTCACGCGATAAACGCAGCCATGTTAGGGCCCCAGGTACTTAAAGTCGTTTTCAAATTTGAATTAAATTCAAAGTAAAATATTTGGAAACATTAAATGTTTTATCTTTAGTATTAAGGAAGATACTTTTAATATTTAATTGAAAAAATAACACAGTAGCTATTCACTTCAATGAAAAAATTAAACAAAGAACATTATCCTGTCCTAAATATTCTACAATAACAAACCGCTACCAGTGGGCATCGTTCCTAAAATACTGGTCAGCATTACCACGTTGAGTAGCGCTTAACCTTTGTGCCAAAGGCCTGAGTTTTGGTCACAAGTTGCGTCGACCAGGCGTTTTTTAAGGTGCTTGAATATAATGCGGGCATCCGGTCCCCACAGTGCTAAGGTTGCACCCCCAAAACGCTCAAAGACGTTACTTTTGGAAAATCAATAAAACGTCTTGATCAAATATTATTAAGATCTCTGATAATCGCTGATACAAGTCGTCAAAAAGATGTAAGGTAAATCTACCCTCCGAAGCTAATACGCAGTAAGTCAGATAAATCTCCTGTAGCAATATCAACCTTATTTACTAAGAGAAGAGAAGTAAAACTAGTTTAGTCATTGATTTTGGGCCTACTGCTTATTAGGGTGTGTCATTTTATTCAAACTGTGAAATTGGCATAAGATGTTTGTTAAATCTGTTTTTTTTAATTTCTGTAACTGTGAATATTTCAGGATTTATTTTTGTACCATTGTGTAGACTATAGGTTAGGTTAGGTTAGCTTTTTTTAAAAAAATCTGAAATATTTACAGTTACAGAAATATAAGCGGGTTAGGAAATGAAACAGTTGCCAAACGACTCATTCGGCCAAACGTATTTCGGTGAAACATTAGTGAACCGTATAAATAATACATAAACTATATTTAATGTTTGTCTTGTTTAAGAAAAACATAAAAAGTTGTCATGTTTTGATGTAATCAATCAATTCACATGTCTCCTACCGCACGCAGTTAAAACGTTTAATGATAAGAATGTTTGTTTGATTCTTTTGTGCTATTGATGTAATTTCCCAAGCTAAAAGTTATTTGTTGGATATACAAACCCGAGTAATTGGTGTTGTAAGAATGTGTTATACTTGGAACTCGAATATTCATTGCTCTTACTATGGAGATCCAAAAACTTTACCTCAATTGAGTGAGCCAAAGATGTCTAAAAAACTCATGTTTTTTTACATATTTTGTTATTTTAGATCTCAATGCATCTTTTGATTTCTATGAGATGAACAAAAAACCAAAGTTTTTTTTTCCCATACTAAGGTGACACACCCTACTGCTTATGCGCTCCTAAGCAAGGAGGGCAGAAATAAAACACCTAAATATTTTCTATTAGAACTGCGTGTTTGTTATCTTGTTAATGTTATTTACCCAGGGTTGTCAATGTTGTTACGATAATAAGGGAAATAAGGGAAAAAAGGACGTACAGTACAGGTAATAATTAAATAAAGATCAACGTAATCTAATAGTACTTTATGGCCAGGTTATTTACCGTTTTCGACTCAAACAGAAGAATGCTTACTAATTTAGTTGCACCCAAATCACAGATTAAGTAAGAGTTACTACGTAACAGATATTTATCTGAGCGAGGTACGTCCGATAATCACCGCCTGACGGAACATAGTTGCCGATGCTAATACATCAAGGATGCCCGCGCGCGGCGATGTCAACTCGCTCGACCGGTTTTTGAGTGTCGAGACATGGTCGAGACACGTCAAGCGAGATGCAAGTAGGCGAGTAGTAGTACTCTTACTTAATCTGTGGTAGTAGGTACATTCTAGTCATTACGTCAAGTTCGGTTAGATGTGTGTGGTGTGTTGTTGTTTCTTTCAATTATTTTGGTGAATGTAATGTAAGTAATTAAAACTATTCATTAGATTTCGAATTTTTACCGTATTGAAATTTAACAACCGATTATTCCGGTCCAACAAAAACTTGCGACAGCATTTTTTAAAGTTGAATCATATGTAAAACCTGTGTAAAACCATAAAAAATAACAAATAAATATTTTATTTTGAATAAATAATAAATATTTTGATTATTCAAGTAACTGTTTTTCTCATAATGTGTACCTGTTAATTTATATTAATATTTTCGATGTGTTGACAACCCTACCGTTCGAGCGAGCAAACGTAGGTATAACTATACGTTCGCAGTAAACTACGAAAAATTAACTTTCAATAGGAGTTAATATGGTTTATTTAGGCGCGTTCGGCCAGCATTATACATATATTTTATATGTATTCAATGCTTTTACGTGTTGACCGGACCTACTTTGTCGCTTTGTATAGAAGTGAAATATGCCTGCCGAAATACTCACTTAGATTAGTCAGTATTTTACCCGCGAATCCACGCGCGCAGGAGTTGTTTATCACTGTTGAAAACGTCCCGAATGTTAAACAAACATTGATCAGTTGAGGATATAAAATTTGAAGATGAATTGAATAACCACGCGCTAGCCTAGTTGGTTTGGTAGTGACCCTGCCTACGAAGCTAGCGGTTCTGGGTTCAAATCCAGGTAAGCGCAGATATTTGTGTGTTCAGCACGAATATTTATTCAGAATCATGGATGTGTTTTATGTATTTAAGTATATATTTCACTTCATATAAGTATTTATATCTTGGTCTAGTACCCATAATACAAGCCTAGAGCTTAGTTTGGCACTAGTTGGTGTGACATTGTCCCCTGATATTTTTGTTTGACGATCTCAATGTAATTTCGTATTTTTTGACATGCAATGCAACTTATAAGGACTGTTCAATTTACTAAGCGGACATACTTAATTCAATATTAATCCTTCAACTAAAAAAATACTGATAGGCAGTGGCTGGTTATAAAATAAACGTAGACAAGTCTATCAAGTGTCGTATTTTTTTTTTTAATTGTCTAAATATTTTTCACGATGGAGCGAATTAATATTAAAGAACGCAAATTGATCTTGCAAAAATGGTGTACAGGCCAATTTTCACTACGGAAAATTGTGAATGAGTTTAAATGTTCCAAGTCAGCCGTGTTTCAAATCATAAAAAAATTTGGAGAGCATCATACGCTCGACGATTTACCAAAATCGCGGCGGAGAAGTGGCCCGGCAAACCCAAATGTCGAAGAAAAAGTCGTGCGGCTGTTAAAATCAACAAAGTACATGTCCGTTCGTGAAATTGCTAAAAAAGCAGGTATTAGCGTAGGCACTGTACAAAATATCAAGAAAGAAAATAATATACGGACATATAAGAAGCAAAAAATGCCGAAAAGAAGTGCCGAGCAAGAAATACGGTCCAAAAAAAGATGCCGCAATTTATACGATATTTTGCTGCAAAATAAATCTCGATGCATTCTCATGGACGACGAAACGTACGTGAAATTTGACACCAGTACGTTACCGGGGCCCCAGTATTACAATGCGGCTGTAGGAGAAATTGTACCCGATTCCGAAAAAAACCATAAAAATTTACAAATTCGGGAAGAAAGTCCTTGTATGGCAGGCAATTTGTTCCTGTGGCCTCAAAAGTACGTTTTATTTTGCAACTGGAACTATTGGTGGCGAAATTTATAGAAAGGAATGCATCACAAAACGGTTACTTCCTATATATAGAAAGCACAGTATTCCCCCTTTGTTTTGGCCTGATCTAGCGAGTGCTCACTATGCTGGTGAGACTGTGGTGCTATTAAATTCAAAAAACATCGATTTTGTTAAGAAAGAAGACAACCCACCAAACTGCCCGGAGCTCCGCCCCATCGAGCGATACTGGGCCATTGTAAAAAGATACTTGAGGAAGGATGGCCGAGAAGCTAGTACATTGGCAGAATTTAAACGCATGTGGTTTGCTGCTTGTAGAAAAGTATCCAAAAGCGATGTGCAAACACTTATGCGACGAATCCGGGCTAAAGTCCGAAATTTTTACCCTTGTAATTAATTCTTTTTTTTTTGTGTTATATATTACTTTATTTTAATATTGTAAATAAATATTCACCGTAATAAAGATATATTTGTTATAAAAAATCCATAAATGAACCTATTTTTGATGTCCGCTTAGTAAATTGAACAGTCCTTATTGTACTATTACATTGAAGGAAAAATTAACTAACCTAAACTATTAACTACTAACTGTGTACTACTTTGCATTTATAATATAAGTAACGAGGGCAAAGGTATTAGAGTATTTAGAAGTGAAAGTTTGTTGTAGGTAGGTGCCAGTGACCGTAACATTTGACTCTAAATACTATGTTAAAAATATTGTGAAAACCGAGAACGTTTATTTTTTTCCCTTCTTTGACGTCAAATAGGAGTTGAATCGATACCAATTTTTCCAGAAATATTGTTGTAGGGCTGGTAAGCGAAAATTTGGTTATCATACCTATTTCATCTTAGACCGCTGCATCAGGAATATCAATCAGGTGATTTTATCGTCAAATGATTTTCTTGGTAATTGTTGTATTTTTATCGATACGCTATTATAGCTCTTATTGACTTCAAAGAAACGGCGGGTGAGTTAAAAAAATACAATAACATATCTTCAGGCTTCAAACTATATTTGTGCAAACATTTTCTCGTTTATAATATTAGTAAGGGTATATTGAGGAAGTTTCAATTTCCATAGGTCATTTAGAGAACCAACTTTAGTATCAACTATAGAGCCAGGGCTAGCAGTAAACTACTTAATTGAGTTTGGTCTTCAAAGCTTGGCGTTATTATCTATCGCTCTACTAGAAAATGATTTTACCAATAACAAAACAAAGACAAACAAAGACATTTATTCAGTAAGTAGGCCGCACGGGCACTTTTACACGTCAAGAATCTACCAGCGCTTCACAAGAGGAGACCACTGCTGAGAAGAAGCGCCGCAAGAAACTCAGCAGTCAGTCATTTTTTTAAATATATTTAATATTACAATGGTACTACTTAGTCTAGCATTATATAAATCTATAAATAGCAAATTAAAAAATATTTCAAATATCCTGCGTAGTTTCCGCAGGAAAACACACCAAAATCTTAAGATAGAAAGAGAGAAAAGGAAAAAAAGAACTCCTACGTATGTGTATATAAGACGGTGCAAGATGACCACATAAGATTGATATGTTTTCCTACATCAACGGTGTCCCCCAGACAAGATAAAGATTTTGAATTTGAAAAAAAACAAATAAAAAATATATTATTGATTAAGTTTCGGGTTTAGGCCAAGCATGTTTGTCTATTAAATAGTCCTCGATCCTATAATACGCTTTAGACATTAACGACTTTTTCAAGTAATTTTTGAGTGCTGGAAAGGGTAACTTTAATACTACCTCAGGTAATTTATTATAGAAATGAATGCATTGACCAACAAATGATTTATGTACTTTACGGACGCGGAATTTTCGAATAGCTATTTTATTTTTATTTCTAGTATTTAAATTATGTATATCAGAATTTTTTGTGAAAGAATCCAAATTTTTTATGACATAAATAATATTCTCATAAATAAATTGTGACGCTACAGTTAAGATATTAATTTCCTTAAAAAGATCTCTTAAGGAGTTACGGGAATTTAAGTTGTAAATAGAACGAATGGCCCTTTTTTGTAACACAAATATAGTTTGTATGTCAGCTGCCTTACCCCAAACCAGAATACCGTACGACATAACACTATGGAAATAACTATAATAAACTAAGCGAGCTGTCTCAACATTTTAAAAAGGTCCTTGGTGGCGTGACAACTGTATAATGACAGAGATCAAGCAGTAGACGTTTGCTTCAGATATTTAACCTTATTTTACAAAGTGCAATGGCGAGGTAAGTGCTAAAGTAGTAGAGAAAAAGAGTTTAAATCTTCTGTGGTTCAAGTGAATAAATCTACATGTCAAGTTGAGTCTGTATATTATGATTTTTGGGTAGTTTAAAATTAAGAAACGGTTACTTTAAATTAAATATACAGCTATAAGTAAAATGGTGTTATGACGGAATCGGTATTTGAAGAAGATGATTTACCCAGTAAAGAAGTTCGGGGCCGAAGCGTCAACAAAATAATGTCTGCTGTTTTTGTTCGACGAAGTGGGCCTGTAGCCATAATTCCACTAGAAGATCGGAAAACGGTTAACAGCCAATGGTATAGCGAAGTTAGTTTTCCACAAGCATTCCAGGAGCTGAGCGTCAGTCATCCAAGTAGTGGAGCCTGGGGCATTATTTTTCATCAAGATAACGCTCCTGCTCATGTCTACTAGAACCATGGATATTTTGGGCATATCAGGAGTGCAACTCCTACCACACCCTCTCTATAGCCCTGACCTGGCTCCGTGTGATCTTTATTTATTCCCCACGGTAAAAATATGTAGTTATTAAATATGTATACTTTTCTTGAAAATCGCCCTTATAACGATTGGTATAACGAGCTAAGTCAACGTATACCCTTTTTCACTAGGACTCCCAGAGTATTTTCCCATACGGTCCATCTGATGGTATACGGTCACCATCGAGACGTCAGCCACCAACGTCATATTCATAGCTAAGGCACTGCTTATTAGTTTTTTTTTAGGCCTCGCTCAGGACGACATACAAAACACCGCTAAGGGAAGTTTATCCCACAAAAGAAATCACTTGTCTAGAGGGTAGTTTGGGATCGTTAGGTACTCGACTTCAAGGGTAGCACTGCTTCGATTAAGAATAGGACCCTTCGCTGGACTGGGTCCGACTGAATTATCAAAGGTAAGAATAACATTACTGCGAGTGCCGCCCGGGGATAGTTCGAGACTTAAGCTTTAGCTTAGTTTAGACTCCGTGCTAATAATACTGCTAAATAAAATTGTAACGAGTTTAGTCAGTATAGTTTTTCTGTGTAAATGACATTAAATCATTATGTCATTGTCTTAGCTTTCTTTTTACAAAAGAACTCGCGCCATGAGGGTTAGGTACGAAAAAACTTAATTAATGAATGAATTAAATAAACTTTACTTTACTTTTACTTGCGGGAGGACCATGTGCAGGTCCCGTCCGTGTTGGTACCACCATCTTATCCATTAACCTACTACCAAGCAGCAGTGTTCGCATTGGGTTTGGGGGTAAGACAGCCGGTGAAATGACTAGCATAGAGGCCCATCTTACTCCATCTTGGTCCTCAGGGTTGGCAGTGCATTTGCAGTCTTGTGAATACGAATGTCTATGGGTCACAGTTTCCACTTACCATCAGGTGGCCTATGTACGTTCGCCTTCGTATGCCAAAAAAAAAACCAGAAAAAAAATATTTGTGTTACAATTAATTATTAAAAAATAAGAACTGAATAAGAATTGTATAGTAATCTGAAGTTATGAAATTAATAATAATAATAATGAAGAACCAGACCTGTAACAATGTTACAATGTTTTTATTATTATAATTATATATTTAGATAGTTAATTCATTAAAAGAAACAAGTCTCGACTAGTTTTTCCTTAATACATTATTAGAATTACCAACAAGTCTTAAAACTCCCTTATAAATCTGTAACCACATTTTGCACAAGTTGGCTAAGATGTTTCCCAGTGTATTAGTGACAGGTGGCAAGCCCATCGCCAAATAAATAAATGATTAATTAATAAACAAGTACTCAAACTTATATAAACTTACATTATATAATACATACATAATTACTATAATCATTATAGGAACTTAGCTTCACGACTCATTCAGCCACAACGTTTTTAAACTAGTAATACATACGTTTTTAAAGAACCCTGCGTGATGTAGTAGAGCTTATTGCTTACAGTTTTTCTGGAATAAGCTGCCTCGTTGTGTCCGAGCTCGTTCCCTTTGAGGTTCCCCGTCATTACACGATGCTCCCCGGACTGCTGTTCTATAATAATTGCATTTCCTTGCTGCAGCCATGCCTGTGGCTGCAAAACTAACATTTTGGATTCTTTCTTTGAACATTCTTTTCTTTTCCAATGTCTCTCTCCGCAGCTATATTAACAAGTAAAATAAATGAAATATTTTTGAAATTATCGATTGTGACTTTAATTAAATCGTCGCATATACTTACACAAATACAATACAAAACCATATGAGTATCTTTTACATTTATGTTGCTGTTGTGATTATGACCAAACCAGTTTAAAACCTTAATCTTCTCAACATTATTATCTGGATGTTGCAACAGAAATATAATTTACCAACTATGTAGTTCCCCTTGTGATTACCGGGTTAGAATAGTGCCACTCCATGTCTTCCCGTGGATGTCGTAAGAGGCCACTAAGGGAATAAGGGCTTGTAGTACTGTTAGGCGATGGGCTTGAAGATGAAGATGGAAGGAAGATGTTTACCAGCGTATTAGTGACAGGTTGCAAGCCCATCGCCTAACAGTACTACAAGCCTATGGGGTTCAAGATAAACCTTAAAATCGTACTTAGGAAAATCCGTATGGAATGTATACTTACTTATACAGGGTGTTACAAAAATACCCGTAAAGCCGAAAGGGGGTTAAATGGTGCCTTATAACAAGTCCATTTACAATATTTGAGAACCGTACTATCACTGTATGACTTACCGCCAAAAAAAAAAAACTTTTTTTTTTTATTGATGTGCAAACCCTATTTTAGTAAAATTAAAGAGTAAACTACGCAGAATGTTTATGTAAATTTTTTACCTAATTCGCGAAACATATTACAAGTCGAGTTTTGGAAGATTTTAAACGAAGAAACCTAAACTAACACTTACTTTTTCGTAATGAACGTCAAATTTACAGGAACGGCTCAAAGTGAGCTCCGCCTTGCTCAATGCACAACCTCCGATACAGTTCGCGAGCACGATTTAAATTGCTATCTTCATGGCCTACGCATAACATCATAAATCGTAATATTCTGAGTTAGAAAACATCGTCATTTTGCAAAAAATATGGAAAAACACGGAACAATTGTAGAATATCGATAAGAAGATTTGAAATTGACAACATATTTTTTTTTACGTCTTAGCGTTTTTTGAAGCCTTTACTTTAAGCATAATGACATCATAGTATTGAACCTTTGTGGATGAAAAACCATTAAAGTTGACCATTATTAAAATTGGTAGGTAGGCCTCTCTGTTAAATAATCTATGTTAACTCCGGTTCCCTGACATGACAGCTTACTAGGGTTGACAATATTTTTGGCTTTGATAATTTATTATATTTTTTACGGGGTATTTTGTAACACGTTGTATTTGTATACAGGGTGTAAGGGACGGCTCACCGAAAACTGAAACCATAGCTTCAGACCATTGTACTGAACTGAAATCCAGTGGAAATTTTCCCGGGAAAACTAAAATTTTCTCGTTTTTTTACGTGAAAATGCCGTTTTCACAGTTTTTTTTACGTAATGAGCTTCAGTATGTCATAATATGTTGTCCTAGATCGGTTTATATGCAAAAACATGGAAAAAAAAATCGGGAAAATTTTCGTTTTCCCAGGAAAATTTGCACTGAATTTCAGTTCAGTACAATGGTCTGAAGCTATGGTTTCAGTTTTCGGTGAGCCGTCCCTTACACCCTGTATAAGTTGGGTATGGTATAATCTTATTTATTTACAATAGCTTGCAATAAAAACACCAATTCCGTCCCCTTCCAATCCGTGCTTGTTGCCGAACATAATATTTTCCCAAACTCACTTCCCTGCACTTAGTTCTAATCATTTCGCAACAAAACATTTTTCGAAACAAGCACTCCATAAATAAAATATCGGCGTGTTTTCCTACAAGTGACATTTTGGAGAGCGGGAGAAAACAAAGGCAATTCTTTCCCTCGTAAGGGGAGGGAAAAAGTGGATGGTGTAAGGCCCTAAATCATATTCGCGCATGTTGAATATTAATAATGTGGGCTACATCGGGAAGAGGGGAGCGATGTGCCTATACGCCGGGGAGCTACCATCGAAAACGTGATAATTGTAACGAATTCTTGCGGTGATATTCTCAAATTGACGAAGTACACGTAGACCTCATCGACAAATAAACTTAGCTTTGTTTTTATATAAATTGAACAAAAATGCTTCTACTGATTATTTTATCACATTTTTTCTTTTGCAATAACTTGCAAAACTTGCGTGTATACAAAAAAATATATTTTGTGACGTAAATAAGATAAGTCATTGCCAATGCTACGTCGATATCAAAAGGAATCCCACAAAATGCAAGCATGTTTTTTCAAGTGTGATGAAGGGAATAGATGGGGTTCGTAGAAAACGTGCCTTTTCCTTTTATTTTTGACGATATTGCGGAAAAAGGCATTAATAGAAACCTCTCAGTTTGTTAATCGTTATACGGGGAATTATCAACACACTAATAGCATTTGCTAGAGTATTATAATCTCTATGCATTAATTTAAATAAGATGGAAAAGTTACTATGTAAAGGCATTAAAAATGGCTTTATCTACTGGAAAATGTTCACAGACGCCTTCAGAAACGAATTTAAAAAACTGTCTACATGTATGGAAAAAACATAAGCGCTCGACGCGACCGTCTGGCAGCTTATGTCAATCGTCTATATTTTTGATAAACATAACGTTCGTAGAATGCACCTTGTTTAGGACCACATATTGACGACTTGTTCCAGACGAAGCCATTACCGGCCGCTTTTTGTCGACCTTTGATATGCATACCTTGAGGACCTTGTGCAGGGTCCGTCCGGGTTGGTACCACCATCTTATCCATTATACCGCCAAGCAGCAGTGTTTGCATTGTTGTGTTCCGATTTGGGGATAAGACAGCCGGTGAAATGACTAGCATACAGGCATTCCATCTTAGTCCTCAGGGTTGGCAGTGCATTTGCAGTATTGTGAATGCGTATGTCTATGGGCCACAGTTTCCACTTACCATCAGGTGGTCTGTGTGCTCGATTGCCTTCCTATGCCATACAAAATATATATGTAATTACTGAATTAAACGAGCCTCGGTATTGCCCAAACCCGTATAGCAACTGCTTCCCGGTCCCCACAATAATGTCTATTAGTAAATTCTGTAGATTACAACGAGCCTTTTACTTAGTTAACTTCTCAGTATTTTCAAAACTGTTATTCGTGCTAAGTGAGCTGGCAGTGACAAAATGAACATAATATATCCGTCTCTTTTTGACACGTTTATAAGTACGATAGTGACGAATACCTACTTTATCCACATTTTGTCACATGATAAAAGCAACCAAACTTCTAGGCCCGCGGGTAGCAAGCGTCGCAATTTTATCGAGTGGTTTGAGAATAGAGCACGTAGAGTCGAACCCGAATGATTTATCGTATTTGCCTGGCTTGTCTCTTGCTGATATCGAGATTTCTTCGTCAACACAGATATATACTCATATTGTGTGTTTGTCTGTACTGGCAACAATGGTGTGAATGTTTTTGGCGAAAACATAAAGGCTCGTGATGTTGTTATTTTGTATCTAATGATTATGTATTGTGGCGAGTGATAGAAGGGGATTTATGTTATTCTGACGCGTATTTTTCTCACTGTTGTTTGCTGACTGTGTTAGGGGCTGTTATTATGACACTCATTGTCGCAGAATATGAGAATAGGTGCCTGAATCTCCACATGTGTGAACTGTAAGTTGGTCAGAAATATAAGGATCAAAAATAGGTTAATCATTTAAGGGGTTCGCTCTTGTATTCATCATCTTCAAATACGTGCAAATAATGTAAACCATTTTCTTTTTGTACGTTTATAGTCTATGAGATTCAAATCTCTGCAACAGTTAATTTACTTTGATTTAAAAGTCGACATATATTTTGCTATTCAACGAGGAAATGCTGCCAGCTTCTGTGGTATTTTGCCACGGGGGCCCTCTCTTTTTTAGTTTTTATTTGGTTTTAATTTGACGACTCGCTGGCCTAGTTAGAAGTGACCCTGCCTACGAAGCTAGCGGTCCTGGCCCCTATTTCACCAAGCTTGACAAGTGCTACAATTGTCAAGAACACATGACAATTGTAAATTGTGAAACAGGCATTGTCGAAATAAGATGACAATTGTAAATATGTCAGGACAATGTTGTTTCTTATCTTTTTCACCGTATGTCGGTTGTTGACAGGCGTCCACCATTGCAAGATTTATAATACCTATGATTGCGAATTGGTTCGATTCCTAAGCCAATATGGACTATGTCAAAGTGACTTTGTCACCCAAAACATAAGATACTTCTTTTAATTTGCTTTACAACGTCTAGTTGACATAGTCCACAGTGGCTTGTTGATCAAATTGGTTGACTGTACCTTTTGCGGGAAGGACAAGACGACTTACAAATAAGGCCGACAGTATCTTACCATTTATTCATTCACAC
The DNA here is from genome assembly GCA_927399475.2 of Acleris emargana. NCBI lineage: Eukaryota > Metazoa > Arthropoda > Insecta > Lepidoptera > Tortricidae > Acleris > Acleris emargana. The sequence goes on from OV656858.1 coordinate 8,682,819, forward strand.
CACACACACGTCACGTATTAAGTAATTCAGTCGTTCGTGATAGTCGTTCTAAAACAGACGTGTGCCACTATTAATATTAATTATTTGATTATTATTGACGTTATTGTATGCGAAATTGAAATTGTGAAGTAGTGACCAAAGACGTAAATTTGAACTTTGTTTGCAAAACATTGCAGTTGTGACGTTCTTGCCGCGTGAAGTGTAACCCGTTCCTTATCTCTGTGCAAGCTGTCGCTCTAAGTAAACAAGACCCTATTGCACCTTATTTACCGTTGCATTCTACTTGTACGCGCGACTTGTTTACGGTTTAGTCGGTGCGTGGAGCAGTTAACTAAGGAATTCGGTTCATCATTTTTCTACCTGCTAATATTGTTTTGAAGGATGAGTTTACCCCGTACTCCCACAAAGACTCCTTTACCTACTGGAGGATCACAACCAGATCTTTCTAAGTTATGTGCCAGAGAGGATGATAGCTTCAACATAACCACCAGAAAGCGGAAGCAGCCCGAACAAGACAGTGATATCCGGCAATGCCTGGCAGATTTTAGAAAAGATATTTTATCTTATCTTGCCTCATCTAGCGCTGCTCAAGATGAGAGGATTGAAAACTGGCATCGCGCTTTAAGCGCAGATATTAAGGATCAAGTAAGCAGTGTTACGGCTTTGGCAGAAAAAATAATGACTGAACAAAGCATCATAAAAACTGAGTTATCAGACCTCAAGGACAGAGTCACTTCCGTGGAAATGAAAAATGACGCACTGTCAGTTCTGCCAAAGAATCTCAGTGAGGCCAAAGATATGATCAAGAGTTTGGTTGACGAAAACAACAAAAATAAGCAATTTGCATTGCTTAATAATGTCGAAATATCGGGCGTTCCGTTTCACAAAGGGGAAAATCTGATGAGTCTTCTCGCTAATATATGTGCACGCGTGGGGTATACGCTATCAGAGAGTGATGTCGATACAATATATCGTGTCCGGCGCTTTCAAGCCGACCAGAGTTCCTCGCAGCGTAATATCCGGCCCCCGGCCATCATCGCACGGTTCACTCAGCGTAAGCGTAAGGACGGCCTCCTGGCCGCGGCGCGCGCTCGGCGCGGGCTCACGACGGCCGACCTCGAGCTGCCGGGCCCCGCCGCCACTGTCTACCTCGGCGACCACCTCACTCCACCCAATAAGCTTTTGCTGAAACGTGCTAGACAACTTAAAATTGAACTGAACTATTCATTCTTGTGGGTCAGAGACTGTAAAATATTCATGCGTAAAAATGAAACGAGTAAACTAATACATATCTATAGTGAGTCAGTCCTACAACACTTAAAGTGACTAACCCGAATGTTTTGTTGCGATTGCCAACTTTTTTTAGCTCAGTTTACTCCTAACTTCTTTACTATATCACGCCGCACGTATGTTTATAGGTATTGGAATATAATGAGTGATAGTTGCACTCTTCTTATAATTTTAATAATAATATTAATTACAAGTGTTCTGGTCTTTATCCCTGCGTTACATCATAATACTTTGTTTGTAAGTAGTTCCTTATATGCTTTTCATAATAACAATATCACATTTCTAATCACTTATTTCCATGTTACCTAGAACTTTTACCGGTTATTACCAAAACGTGAGGGGCTTGCGTACAAAATCTCTCGAGGTCTTTTCAGGGGTATCACAATCAAACTTTGATTTTATCTGCCTAACTGAGACATGGCTTTCTCCTGATTTCTATAATGGTGAGTATTTTGATGGTAGATATGCTGTTTTTAGGTGTGATCGATCTGTAATAGATAGCGGGGCGACGCGGGGGGGCGGGGTGGCTATAGCAGTTAACTCTGAGTATAGACCGATCGGACGCGACTGGCCTGTGCCGCCGCGCTCGCATTGTGAATGCGTGTGGGCATCCCTGCCGCTCGAGCCCGATAATTGCCGATTGACGCGCGGTGTTACTTGTAATCAACGTTTCTTTAATATTGCTTGTATATATATTCCCCCGGGTGTGCATCTTAGAGAAGCTTTAATGTCATTTTTTGATAATTGCGGTCAAATCATAATAGATCGCCCAAATGACCTATTTTTAATTACTGGGGATTTCAATATACCGGAAGCTAACTGGGTGCCTTCATCGTCACTGAATATGCAATTGTCTACAATCTGTAGTTACCCAACGCAATTGTTACAGGAATTTATGTCTTTCACTTGTTTAAAGCAATATAATTGCTGTCCTAACACTAATAATCGGACTTTGGACTTGATATTTAGTAGTTCTGATTGTAGCGTGGCCGTTTGCGACCACCCATTAACGCAGGAAGACTCTCATCATAAATCGTTGACACTTGAATTACAAATCGTCTATACTCAAAGCCCTAAGCTACCTCCAAATTTGTCGTATAATTTTCACGCCGCAGATTTTAAAAGTATAAACATTGAACTATCTAAAATTAATTGGATCTGTTTCTTTAATAATATGACTATGGAGGAGAGTACTACAAAATTTTATGAAATCTTACTTAGCTTAATTCAAATACATGTGCCGCGTCGTATCTTACGTTCGTCGTCATCGACGCCGGTCTGGCATAGCCGGGCCCTCCGTAAGATTTTAAATGAGAAGCGTAAGTACCATAAACTGTGGAAACTATACGGTAATCCTCTCGACTATAACAGTTTCAAAATTCTACGTAAGCGAGCTGAAAAAATGGAAATTAACTGTTATAAGACCTACATATCATTTTCAGAATATAAAATTAAATCAAATCCTAACTTCTTTTGGACTTATATTAAATCTATATTTACTAAAAATAAATTTCCACAATCTATGCATTATAAAGATAATATTACTTCAGATATTCCACAAATTTGTAATTTATTTAATGAGCATTTTCACTCAGTATTTGAAAAATCAAACGTCGACTCCTTAGACATTGCTAGCTTAATATCACCTCATGATCCCCCTATTGACTTAAATTTCATAGAAATTAACCGCAACGTTGTTTTAAAGTATCTTAACTCCGTAAACATTCATAAAAGTGCTGGGCCGGATGGAATACACCCTCTTTTAATTAAAAACTGTTCCTCGTCTTTAGTCGTACCAATCGCAATGCTTTTTTCTAAATCACTACACGAAGGGTGCGTTCCAACAATTTGGAAACAGGCTTGGATAACCCCCATACCAAAGGGTCCAGTTAGTAGTGATATTGAGAAATATCGCCCTATATCCAAGTTATGCCAATTCGGTAAAATTCTTGAGCAGATCGTTACTCACCAATTATTTAATGCATCTCGCCGCCACATTACACATCATCAGCATGGGTTCTATAAGGGGCGCTCTGTCGACAGCAATCTACTTGCCTTTACGAATGAAATTATAGATGCAATGGATGAAGGATTTAGCGTGGATGCAGTGTATACCGATTTTGCCAAGGCTTTTGATAAAATCTGTCATAATACACTTCTAGTCAAGCTTTGGCGTCTCGGTATACACGGCTGTCTCTTTCGGTGGATAAAATCCTATGTCGAAAATAGGTGTCAGGCCGTAGTTCTATCTGGATTTACATCCCAAAGCAGATCGATCAGTTCTGGTGTCCCCCAGGGCTCCCACCTTGGTCCCTTGCTGTTTACGTTGTATATCAATGATATAACTGACATTATACGACACTCTAATATTTTATTGTATGCAGATGACACCAAACTATTCAGAGTTATTAAATCTCCTAAAGATTGTGAGTTATTACAGGAAGACTTGTTAAATGTAGAAAGGTACTGCGTAGAAAATAATCTATTTCTTAACTATGATAAATGTCATGTTATAACCTTCTCTAAAAAAAAGAACAATATCGATTATAATTACAAATTGTCTAATGTCATCCTTAACAGAGTATCACAAATTCGTGATCTCGGTGTCATCATGGATTCCGGAATGACTTTCACTCCGCATATTGACAAAGTATTAATTAAATGCTACAAACAATTAGGTTTTATTTTGCGTGTAGGGAAGCCCTTCCGGAACCCATTGACTTACAAAATATTATTTAACAGCTTTGTCCGCAGTCACCTTGAATTCGCATGTGCCGTATGGCACCCTTACTACGCCGTCCATGTCGACAGAGTGGAACGGGTACAGAAAAAATTCGTTAAATCGCTGGATTTCAGAACTGGTCGAGCTTACATAGATTATAATACCTCTTTAAGATATCACAATATGATAACATTAAGTGCTCGACGCGATTGTGTAGACGCCGTCATCCTTTATAAAATAATTCACTGCCAGCTCGATGCTCCCTCACTTCTTCATAATATCAATTTCAAGGTCCCTCGCGCTCGTCAGCGCCAGTGTCGCAAAAAGGAACTATTTGCAATACCCAAAGCCAGAACATGTTATGCACGTAACAATTACCTAAGGCGTGTGTGCAGGCTACTTAATGATAATGTTAAATTGATCGATGTTGACATTTTTAACTGTAAATTAGGTAATATTAAAAAAGCATTTACATTTTAGTTCATCTTACCTCAAACATTATAGGCGCTCGGCTTATGATGACCGTTTGTACCTTCGGTCGAGGACGGGAATATCTTTGCGCTTTTGTACCTTGTCCACCTAAGGGTATGTTTCTACTGCTATATAATGAAATTGCACACGGATTAAAGTGACGAGGGACTGGAGCGCAACTATGTTTGTGACTTCGACTGGACCAAAATGGTCATATATTTAGTGCAAGTTTTTGTATAGTAATTATATTAGTATTCACTACACGATGTATCGTATTGTAAGAATCAATATGTTCTTTTTTCCTCAACTTTTTAGTTTATGTTTGTTAAATAGTAGGCCATAGATGTCTTATCTATAACTAATTAAGGAAACTATAGGTTTAAGTTTACTCATATTTTGTGTAACGCTAAATGTATACAACCGTTTGTTTCTTAATAAACAATAAACAACAATATTCATTTTTTTTTTTAATCCTTTGATTTAAAAATAAATAATTATTGCTTGGCGCTACATCAAATGTACCTACTTATTATAATGTTAATTCTCTTTGCTTGGCTCCAAACGTAAACAAGTATTTTTTAAATTTTACATTTACAACGAAAAAAAAGGAGGTAATTATCATATTGTTTTTTTTTAATACGGATAAGTTTAAGAAGCCTATTTTATCGCCAGTATTAGTTAATCGATTATTTATGAAAATATAGAATTTGACTAGTACTTACTTAGGCATTGTATGAAGACATGGCTAAAGGAAATAACTTTTTTTCTTATTATTTTGCCTGTAAATGTAGGTATCAATGGCTAAATAGGATTTTCCTTTAACTTATTTAAATATTACTCAATTATTTACCGCGTTTTAAACACAAATCATTTTTAATTCCCTCCACCAATAATGACAACACACAAGCGAGCTAACGAGAATAACAGTGGATATGACTAAGAAAATACGATATTGAATTGAATTTCGGAAAATAACGTAACATTTGATATGAAGATCAAAAACTGGAAGGAAATTGCTCAGAAATCAAAAGTAGACATACGATATATATATATATCTCTATATAAAGTACTTAAGATATACTCGTATCACATGGCAAAATTGGCGAAAGAGGACCATAGTAAGTACCGAGTTAAAAAAATTAATACCCCTAGCAATTGTTGAGTTAATTTGTAATTAGTACCTACTTTTGAATTTTGTAGCATATACATTAAATTTCCGTATAGTGTTTTACTTAGTTGACTTAGGGCCACTTGCAGCAAAAATTTAAATCGAGATTAAGCTTAAATCTATATTTATGACTGACAGTTCCATACATTTTGACATAGCTAAACTGAACTTTAGCATTAAGCTCGATTTAAATTTTTGATGCAAGTGGCCCTTAGTTGCATTTCACCGCGATCGATGTATGTTTGGAACGCTATTATATTTGACGTATTAATTGACGTTTGCAGTAAAACTCTGTAGGTATCGGCAACAGCGTTGAGGCCACTCACACACAACATTAAAACATGTCATATTATGTAATGTAATGTAATGACCGCGAGATATTGAAGTTACCGTTCCTTTTTTTTTCTTTGGGATATCTAATTCATCTCATTGGAATATTGTCTTTGTTACTAATATAAAAGACAAATGTGACTAAATTATTAGCGGCAAAAAAACGAAAGTTACGAAAAGCGATACTTTTAATAATTATACAGTTGAGGTGAAATGCGATTAAGTGAAACGGTTATAATAATTTTTTGCCTTTGATGTGAGAGATAAATTACAATTGTAACGCTAGGCTGACACAGCCTCGATCTCATGTCAATAATTACCGACAAATCTACAAATATGTCGAGTCAGAAAAATTATTCTTGTTTCACAAGATAATTGTCATTTTATTAAGATTATGACAATTTTAACAAAATGTTAGTAATGTTTATACGCATACGTCGCATTTCTATACAAAATAATTTACGAAATTGTCAGTTGTCACCTGTCGCTTGATCAATTTTCAGCGAGATATGTCGTATTGTCAGCAGACATATGTCATTGACAATTGTAACTTGGTGAAATAGGGGCCAGGGTTCAAATCCCGGTAAGGGCAGATATTTGTTCAGTCATGGATGATTACTATGTATTTAAGTATTTATTTCACTATATTAGTATTTATATCGTTGTCTAGTACCCATAATACAAGCCTAGAGCTTAAATTGGGACTAGGTCAATTGGTGTGACATTGTCCCCTGTTTTTTTTATTTTTTTTAAATTAATCTTATTTAGCATAATTATAATTAGTTTACATACATACATACATTAAATCACGCCTGTTTCCCAGAGGGGTAGGCAGAGACCACTTCTTTCCACTTGCTACGATCTTGACAAATTTGTTTTTGTTTATGTGACAATGTTTTTAATTTAGTTTTATTGTACTTGTATTAAAAAACATATTAGTTTTAGGTGTTTAACAAATAAATTTAAAATTTTACAAATACATTTTGTTAGTGGATATTCAATATCTGCGTTACTAAAAAAAGATCGGGATGAAGATAGTATTTAATATTACCAAACGGCATTATTTCAAACAAATCCCTTGTAAAGTATAAATTCCCGTGGAAAGAACTGAACCAATGGATCCAACACTGTGCCCGGGCAGCGGGGAGTGATGCATGACGCCCTGATAACGGGCGGGTCAATACATTTGTGATATTAAGTCGGTAAATCAAGACTTTTGCTAAGCACCGCTCAGATTTACCGATGGGCGGGAACGGTATAGAGCGGGGTAATCCCCCTATTTATAGACCAATTTTTTATAGGCACGACATGGGCCACGTGCACAGGCCACTTGATGCTAAGTGGGATCTGTGGCCCATGAATATTGGCAGTTTCAAAATCGCAATCCTAAGACTGCAAATGTACCCAAACTGGAACACAACTATGTGAATATTGCTGCTTGACAGAAGGTTATTAAATAAGATGTTAATAGTGACCCGAGCGAACCCTGCGTGAGGACCTAAGACCACAGGTGTATTTTTAGGTTTACCCTTGAATCACCAGAACTCATTTTATAGATTGTTTTATTTCGCCGAATTTTCATTTCATCGACAGGCATACACAGTATTACGTAAAGCAGATGTTCAAGAATTTAAAATCCATTGCGTTCAGCCTGCACGCAAGCGTGCAAATATTAATAGTTAGTCTATCTTAACTACAATTATCAATTACAAATGAAAACATACAAATTATAATAAAAAATATATATATATATATATATTAATTGACTTAAGAATAAAAAATTACTTAGGAACACGGAATGCTTTCCGAGCTATAACTTATGGCTGTCTTAGGCCGATCTTTGTACAATGTTCAAAATAAACAACAATGATCCTTTGGATACATTTGGATATATTTTTATGATATGTGTTAAGTGGGTATTAATAATTATTTAACGCCCTAACGTGTCCACAGAGTATTCTTAGGAATTGAGCGTATTAAAACACTGAGTGAGATGACAGTCTCAAGATGCATCAGAAATTATGGTTTTCTATCACATCTCAGCCAAAATTAGTTTATTAACACTGTTAAAGACGTATCTTAGTTTAGGTCAGTGTGTTTGATTAGATAGTGTTAAACCTGACACATTACCTGATTTTTGTTTTAATACATTATGATAGTGTAGGTCCTTTTCACACCATATTTTAAAATTGAATGGAAAACACGCAGTGGTTCAAAGTGACTAATTCCCTAACCGTGGCACTTAATACGGTAGATGTCATTGCGGTGTCACGTGATTAACTCGCTCAAGCACAAATGGTGGTATCAGCAGCTCTATGTTCATGTCCAATAAATAACAAAGATCACGCTATATTTTTATTTCGAGCATGTACAAACATTGCCAAGTGTGTTTGTTGTTGCTACACCGACGCAGCGGGGGGTGGACGGGGATGAAATGTTACAAGTTAAAAATGTTTCATCTCCACCAGTTTCGGTTGTTAATTCATTTTTCCAATCCGTCTTGTTTAAGTTTGGCTCCGAGCCAGAATTGTGACATTTTATAGAGTTGGATGACTTAAAACTTAAGTTGGAATTTTATTGTGAGTCGTAATTTTGTTACACCGTTTTCTATTGTATTATGAAAATGTAACTGCTATTCGGAGTTCAAGACTTTTAATTTATGCTGCAGGAGAAGATTTATGCGCTGGTGATTTCAATATTTTCAATTCCGACTCTATTCGTATTTCCTCGAATACAAATCTCGTTGCCACTTCTCTGAAGAGAATCCAAGTAGATAATTATTATATTCAAATAAAAAAAAACTATGTCCAAAAACCACAAGTATGAGTTAATTTACTTTTAAGATTTTCGGTAGGTCGCCATTTTAGTCGCCTGAAACAAACATACCTTCACGCCTGTAATCTCAGAAAGAGCTACAAAATTACCTCCAACTTTAAAAACTTTGTAATTCTGTAACCACATTTTACACAAATAGGCTATAATGTTTACCAGTCGCCTGAAACTCAAAAACCAATGGTATCTACTTCGTCGTGATAGTTTTTCGTTTCAATTCGTTATATATATGCTTATTTAATATATTTTCCAGTTTTTTTTGTATTTGTCGAAACATTGTTTCTACAAACCCACAATATTTTTATAAGACCTATCCAATAACACGTCAAATAATGGGGTAGCCTAGAAAGAAAACATCACATTACGTGTAGGGGACGTACACTAAAAAAGAAACTCCAAATTTTTATTTTACCTCCTTGCCGGCGTCACTATTATGAGTCTCTGAGCTAAGCTGCTGACGGACGTACGGTCATGGCAAAACTATAAGGTTTGTAGTTGGATTTATAGAAACCTAAATACAAGAGAGACAAAAGGTTTTACTTGACGTAATATAATTATTGAATATTCTTTTGATCACCCGAAATATATTTCTCATTAGTTGCCGATATAATCATTTATGTGAAAAATTCAGAGTATTCCTTATTATGCTTTAATAAAGGTTTCATTACAATAAGGACGAGATAAAAGAATATGAGGTTTTTTTTAATTAGGCCTATGTCAATCCCTAGGGGTATAATTATCTTTTGAAATACTTTCGTGTTCCCTTGTTTCCCTCGACAGGAATTTCGCCGGGATAATGAGCAGTTATTCTGGAATGGCAACAGAAAGTTTGTACACTTAATAATTATATTTAGTCTGACGTGGATTCAAAATAATCTCGACTAGGAATTCGAGAATTCTTCTTTACATATCAAACAATAATTAAACCTTTACAATAGGGACTATGCATGGATTTTTTAAATCACATTTCTCAACAAAATATGAAAATACCGTAACAATTTTTACCATAAATGCAATTAAAATTAAAATTGGGCAAAGAAACACGGATGATAGATACATTTTAACATCTAGTAGTCAGAGAGATCCGATATGCACTGTGACGTCATGTAACTAGGTCTGCCTTAAACTCCATGTTAAATTCTGTTTTGATAGAAAGAGATAGGAACAATTCTTTATTGGCTTATATTTTTTTATAACTATTCATAAATTGCTTTTCTCAACCGTTTTTTATATCAGCTGTTGTAAAAACTGTAAATAAAAGTCATAAATATTCCCTATTAACTATAAACTGTAAAAGATCACCATATATTTTCGATTTGAGATTTATATTAACTTACGGTACTGGAACACAGTACAAGTAGCTTTCGCATATTCAAGCATTTGCGTTTGCGCAGGTTATATTATTATGCATCATGTAAACAACATGGTATAAAGAAGCATGCGCGTAAAGCGACTCAAGAATGGTGCATCAAGCTTGATTATACCGCTCGCGCAATTAGCCCACGCCTTACTTGTACCAGCTACATACACCGTGTACACGCACGGCTGTATGAGTATGCTGACCTACCTAAAAAACTGTGTAAAAACGACATTTTCGTCGGCAATTCTTGCGATGTGATTTATAACGTCTCTGCGCACTGGCATATGTCGGTTAGCGTTCCATTTCTTAGTTTTCTCTAGTTAAATCCGATTGTCAATTTTTACTCGTCATTTTACCCCTATGACTAACAAATTGATTCAAATGAGAGGATATCAGAATATCTTTTGACATGTCAAATCAAATATATCAAAGAGGTGTCACCCGAGCAATTTAAGAAAACGTTCATCAAATATGGCACGCGCTACTTAGAAAGGCTCAACAAAAATATAATATTGCTTTTGATATAAATGAGTAAATTCACAATAACAGTTTCTTTCAAAATTCTTCAATAACAGAAAAAAAATCTTATAAACTTTATTCTTGAGAACTCTATTGTCATGCGAGTTAGACGTGCGAAAAAGGTACCTATCTTAAGAGAAAAAGGTAAAGAAACATTGTTTTTAGTTCACATTCGTGTGTCCTGAACGATTTGAACCAAAAGACATCTTAGAAGCAAATGAAACGCTATTGAATCAAAGTATAATAGTTAGTATTAGGTACACTAACTGATATACATTTATTAAACAAAACATTCTTAAACTATACGTCCCTAATGTTGGTGATAAGTTTCATAAATAACAAAGGATCTAGGACAAAACAATGCAGAGCTTTCGGTTTATATTTATAAAAAAGCATTGATTACATTAGAAGTCCAAAAAAAAATGAAAATCTTTCGGATAAATGGTAACTTTTGTATTTATCGAAAAAAAAACGCAAACTGTTAAGTCAACGTAAAATATAAATATTTACCTATGACAAGCACTATTTATAAGGAAATTATAAGAAATAGTTAGCGAGAAATGGATATCTACCCTCAGCAAATTCAGCTGTCAAGTTCCCACGACGTTTTCGTTATTCTCGTTTTTTAAACAACCCCTTAAATGAGTGGTCGGCGGGACGCTCCAGAACACAATACATATTATTTTCTTTTATTAAAGTAGCTTTTTTGATCTGTTCAATTCTGTTTTTTTTTGGATATTACAAAACAGTATATTCTCTGTTTCAAGTGTTTCATTTACATCAAGTGTATGTTAACAATTTCAAATTTTCTCCTAGACACATTTATAATCAAATAACTTATTTTTATGTAATTTTCAAGAATTACTGACTTGATTAACAATAAGGTTTTTAGGGTTCCGTAGTCAAACTGGGATCCCTAATAGTTTCACCATGTCCGTCCGTCCGTCCGTCCAGCCGCAGCGTAGCTAAGAGACTCTTAGTACTAGAAAGCTGTTATTTTGCATGAAATATTAGTCGCACCAACATAGTGGTAAAATGTAATCCTAAAAATAAAAAAAATTAAGCTAAGCTATGGGATCCGATATTAAAATATTAAGATTTAAAGATTAAAATATACTGAAAATCTGAAACATATCTTAAATGAAAGCACATTATTATAACGAATTTCAAAGGAAAACGATCACTACTAAGAAGGCTTGATTGATTCCTGAGATACAGGCGACTAAAGTGTTTACACCTAGTTACTAAAATAACCTAAGACAGCACCAAATAACTTACAAAATAGAGAATTAGTCGTCACCCCCGCAGAATAAACCCATAAAGTGCTATTATAGGTTTTTTAATGTTCATGCATTTTTGGAATGTACAAGTTCAAATACATATCCTCATTTTTTTTTTGATTTTTATGTGGTGTATTAACGAAGATACGGATTTATAAGGAATTATTCTATGAAATAAAAGTATTTACAAAGAAACGATAATATTATCTTACAAAACGAAATTTTAGTTATTTTTTTGTGATATATTGTTATGATGTTATTTAAATTCATTAGAACGGGACGTTTGACAGCAAACGCCTTTATAGGTTTGTTCGTGTGCAAGCTTATAAGAAAATATTTTGCATTCCCCGGTTACATTAAACTACATTTCTGATAATATTTTACGCACACCAGAATAAACCAATAACGCTACAGTAGCGAATTTGGATACAAGATAAATATACCTTTAATACCCATGTAATATATTATAGCATGATGTAATTATTTGTGAAACCAACTTGAATAAGCCTTTAAAAGTGTATTACCAAACACTATTAAGATGTAATTATCCGTAAAGTACATTTTTGTCTATATCTTCAAGGCGGCGTTACATAAATTAACAGGAAATCCACAACAGTTAGAACTAAAAATTGGCTTTCGGATGTAATTTAAATATTATGTGTTTTTTCTTTAATAGTGAAGTTATTTCAAAATTACGGTTTTTTATTTCTCCTGTAAAATTGACATTTTGAAGTTATGGGTTTATTCTGCGGGGGTGGCGAGTTCATACTTGTTGTTTTTCGAGATAGTTTTTGTGAAGTGACGGCTTCAGAACCCTACACTGAGCATGGTCAGACATGCTCTTGCCCGGTGTTTTATTGTCGCTTTGTTTCAGTGGCCTTAGATGCGAGAACGTTATCTCTGTCGAAAATATATAAGATTGACATTTTATGGCATGAAGTAGGGGAATGAGCACACAGACCACCTGGCGGTAAGTGAGGTCACATTATATTTGCATTTTCAAGACTATGATTTAAAGACTGAAATCCCATGACTGCAAATGCGTTGCCGATCCTAAAGTTATGCATCTTGTTTAGGACAGGCCTCATTTGAAATTTCAAGAAAGTATTGTGTTATTTTTTCATTATCATAAGGATGCACCTAAATGATATTATTATATTAAATTATAATTAAAATCAGTCTATTCCAACTTTTGCACTTACCAGTACCTATTAAAAGTCACATAGAATATGTTTCACATCTTCAAGTCACACTCTCTTTTAAATCATGGAGGAGACTATCCAAGCTTTCCACCGGGTCCTGTCTGTGGCCGGGGTGACTATGTACGCCAAAACCAATTGGGACTCCAACCTGTTCCTTACCTTGCAGATTTTCAACGTCATCATTGGCTTTCTAACCGTCCTGTTGACAACTACTTTCGTCATCTTCAACATCTCCGACGTTCTTGTCTGTATTCAAGGCGCGTGCATTTGGACTACGGGCGTCATAATGTTCATATCGTTTGGCGTTTGTTTAGTTTTCCGACAGCAGTTCAGACAATTCCTCAACGAAATGGGTTTTAAAGACGCCATGTTGGAAATGCCGTTGATTGAATATGTTTTGAAATTAGAATGTGCCGGGAGGACGAATGAATTGAAGCGGATGGTTATTAACTCCCAAGAGAAATTACTGAAACTTACTCGGGTTTTGTTAAAAACTTACGTAACCAGCGTGTGGTTGTGTGCGACGCTGTATCTGAGCGACTCTGTGTACCGCATGGTTGTGAGGGAGGACGATTCTTTGAGACTCCTGGGTAAGCTCGTTTATTTTAATTATGTTGCGTGTTTGTGAACTTACCTTGGGCCCGGGTAGTCCCTTGGTAATTGTTACTGTGTTTGGAATTGGTTTGCAAAAGGTGTTTAGTTGCTTCTTATGTTTTCTCTAATCATCGAGGCACTTTCATTTAGTCAATTTAATTTTTTTTTTTTAATATTTAGAGCTCCCAAGTGGCAGCAAGAATTACATGCGTAATTTTATAGGTACTACAATTCAGAAGTTAAAACTAAAGTTATTTAAATTAAAATCACCCTTTGCGAATGACGTGACGTCTATCAGACGTCGCCAAAAAAAAATCGTGATATAGCTCTGTATCGCTCAGTACCTTCTTCTAACGACTCGCAACATTGTAAGTTAACCAGATTTTGAACCAGATTTTTTACCTTACTCAAGTTAAGTTAATGTTTCTAAAAAAACACCACAGTTGCAGAGGGATAAAACTAAGCTACTCAAATATTAAAAATATAAATAATAATCACCACTATAAAAAGAACACCCGCCTAGCAGGTCCGCTCGCGGCAAGGTCCCTATGACACTGACTGCTTTACCTCTGGATAGCTAGCCCAATCCTTTGGGAGAGGTAAGCACCAGCTCTAGGATCTCCGGAGGTGTCTATGAGCCTGGGTGACAGGGCCTTAATAATTGCATTTTGTTTTCTCATAATTATCATCAACGTAGTTAAATTTATTATCATCATTATTTCATTTTGTTTAAAGTGCGGAATTATTAAGCTCAATTAATAGTGTTTTTTATTCGCAAAGGCACGCCCCGTCACATAAATTGGTTTTGAATGGTTGCATCAATGTATATGCGGCGCAACTTGAAAGACTCAATCACTATTGCATTTTTAGGTTTTGACATGTGGATACCGTGGAGCCTCGACAATTTCAATGTGTACATAATGACGTATATATTCAACGCGTACTCCGGCTATTTATGTTGCATAGGTGAGTACTATGGGTAGTAATTCCATTTGGACATTACATTTGTGTCGCACATTTTGCGGTTTGGTGATTAAAATGTCGGTTATTGTACAACGAATGGGACTTTGGAGTTGTTTATGTCGTCTGTGCATTGTATAAGCCTAGTACTTAGTTTGCGAGTAGATTTATCTGTGTTCTGATCATTACTATTAACTTATGCTGAAATTGGTTTTGAATTGAGGAAATAAGTTATTTTTAGGGTTTTGTTCCCAAAGGGTAAAATCGGGACCCTATTACTAAGACTCCGCTGTCCTTTGAAATTTGCACAAAAGATGTATTTCTGTTGCCGCTATAACAATAAATACTAAAAACAGAATAAAATAAATTTAAGAGGGGCTCCCATACAACAAACATGATTTTTTGTTTTATATTTAAGTAAGTCACAGAAAGTTTTACTTGAAACAATTTTGAAAATACAATACCTCCTAAGGATTTGCGCGCGTAAATGCATCCTTCATAATTTATTTGGATATAAAATTAATAAATGGGTCTTAAATTAATTTCGCTTTTAAATCTTGAGTTTTATATCAATTGGGATTGTTCATATTATTTTTACAATTACTCTAATTCGAAAACCATTTCGGGGAATAAGGTTTATTACCCGTTCTGTATTATTAAGTTTTTTGAATATTTATTTGTTTCGGATATTTTGACATATGTATATTTCACCTTTGTTTGACTTTCGATTTCGGTTTGAAGCCCTCGTAGGTGTATCTTAGGGGTTAGGCGAAAACCGCTTGAAATAGTATGTTATAATACACTATTACAATCTCTTTTATCATTAGATATCATTTAATTGTTGTAATTTATTTGAAAATGCCATCCCAAATATAAAATAATCATGTCACCCATAAAAAGGCTGCTAAATAAATAAAGATATTAAAAAGAAACTATTGGGTCGAATACAAAATTAAAGAAATAGGTCTCTTGAAATTATTATTATTATTATTTATGTCTTTACCATTCACGGGACTATGGGAGTCCCGGACCTTTGGAAGGCGTACATGGAGCCGAAGCCAACACGCAGAGGC
Source organism: Acleris emargana (assembly GCA_927399475.2). Lineage (NCBI taxonomy): Eukaryota > Metazoa > Arthropoda > Insecta > Lepidoptera > Tortricidae > Acleris > Acleris emargana. Next base: position 8,698,620 of record OV656858.1, read on the forward strand.
CCTTTAGACAAGTTTAATTTAGTAAAGTGATGGGACACCAACCGGCGATTGTCCCTGAGTTCAAACTATGGAAGTATGCTCCCACGGACAACCGATGGTTAGTGTAGGACTATTTAAGAAGGATGGAAACATTAATAATGGGCTCTATGTATGAACTGATATGGATTGGTGAACTAGGCTATTGATGAAACTACGGCGCCTGCCTGGCCAATGCTAATTACTTTGGTTGAAATGGCAGGCGGTGACTCGCCAACTCAATGGAATGGGCCTCCCGAAATAGCCGCATATATATAGCAGCAGGGAGGTAACAGTTCCAGAGGGGTTAAGGGTGGAGAGGTGCTTCTGGACTTTAAACGACCATAAGGTGCCCACTCACCACTTATGCAACACATCCACCCTTCGAGCATATAGCTCTTGCGACTCCACTCTGACCGGCCAATAAAGGCAAGCCAGAGGTGAGGGTCTGTTCCTCGTCATTATTCACTCCAGCCGGCCGGTGAAGGCAAGCGTGAGGTGAGGAACAGGACCTACCCTCGGGAGCATTCAGGTCCGTGGTGTCGCCACTCACCAACAGCTCGCCACTAGCTGCCCTGCGGTTATTTATTATTATTATTTGTATGTCTTTACCATTCACGGGACTATGGGAGTCCCGGACCTTTGGAAGGCGTACATGGAGCCGAAGCCAACACGCAGAGGCCCTTTAGACAAGTTTAATTTAGTAAAGTGATGGGACACCAACCGGCGATTGTCCCTGAGTTCAAACTATAAAAGTATGCTCCCACGGACAACCAACGGTTAGTGTAGGACTATTTAAGAAGGATGGAAGTATTAACAATAGGCTCTATGAATGAACAGATATGGATTGGTGAACTAGGCTATTGATGAAACTACGGCGCCTGCCTGGCCAATGCTAATTACTTTGGTTGAAATGGCAGGCGGTGACTCGCCAACTCAAGAATGGGCCTCACGAAATAGCAGCATATATATAGCAGCAGGGAGGTAACAGTTCCAGAGGGGCTAAGGGTGGAGAGGTGCTTCTGGACTTTAAACGACCATAAGGTGCCCACTCACCACTTATGCAACACATCCACCCTTCGAGCATATAGCTCTTGCGACTCCACTCTGACCGGCCAATAAAGGCAAGCCAGAGGTGAGGGTCTGTTCCTCGTCATTATTCACTCCAGCCGGCCGGTGAAGGCAAGCGTGAGGTGAGGAACAGGACCTACCCTCGGGAGCATTCAGGTCCGTGGTGTCGCCACTCACCAACAGCTCGCCACTAGCTGCCCTGCGGTTATTTATTATTATTATTTGTATGTCTTTACCATTCACGGGACTATGGGAGTCCCGGACCTTTGGAAGGCGTACATGGAGCCGAAGCCAACACGCAGAGGCCCTTTAGACAAGTTTAATTTAGTAAAGTGATGGGACACCAACCGGCGATTGTCCCTGAGTTCAAACTATAAAAGTATGCTCCCACGGACAACCAACGGTTAGTGTAGGACTATTTAAGAAGGATGGAAGTATTAACAATAGGCTCTATGAATGAACAGATATGGATTGGTGAACTAGGCTATTGATGAAACTACGGCGCCTGCCTGGCCAATGCTAATTACTTTGGTTGAAATGGCAGGCGGTGACTCGCCAACTCAAGAATGGGCCTCACGAAATAGCAGCATATATATAGCAGCAGGGAGGTAACAGTTCCAGAGGGGCTAAGGGTGGAGAGGTGCTTCTGGACTTTAAACGACCATAAGGTGCCCACTCACCACTTATGCAACACATCCACCCTTCGAGCATATAGCTCTTGCGACTCCACTCTGACCGGCCAATAAAGGCAAGCCAGAGGTGAGGGTCTGTTCCTCGTCATTATACACTTCAGCCGGCCGGTGAAGGCAAGCGTGAGGTGAGGAACAGGACCTACCCTCGGGAGCATTCAGGTCCGTGGTGTCGCCACTCACCAACAGCTCGCCACTAGCTTATTATTATTATCTATCCCAATTCAAGGATACGTGTCGCATATCGCTGTATGATAGCTTTTGAAGCAGCCAAGCTTAAAATGAAAGACTAGGCACTCGAACAAACGTGAAGCCTGTTAACCTTTGTTTTTGCTCTTCAGTGTATTGATGTGATAACAACGCACTGCCAGATCAAAAGTGTAGTACCTAACTCAAAATACAATTGTATTTTAAAATCAACTTTAATACAACGCCAATGAGCTTGAAACTAAACTAACATTGATTTTGAGTGGATGCTGTCTTGATCTAGCAGTGCTAACTGTCTAAAGAAATAATTATATCCATTAATAAATGTTTAGCCTACCCAGGTCTGCAGTTAACCATATTCCTGCTGGTGGGTCAAATCGTCAGACAGCTCAAGATTCTGACCTTCATCTTAAACAACTTAGACGAACTGGTCCTCGAGATGGTGGGGCAGCAGAACGAGGAATGGCACCAGTATTGTGCCGTCATCTTAACGCAATGCGTTAACCATTATATTAAGTTAAAACGGTATGTATTAAAACATGAATTTCTTTATTATTTCTCACTCCCCAAAAAAGTGATTTGTTATGTATTGGAACCTGTAAGTTACAGAATTATTAAGAAGTTTTAAGACTTGTTGGTAATTCTTTTGCTCTACCTACCCCACTCTGGGAATGAAGGCTAGAGTTCATGTTATGTTATGTTATGAAACCTGTAAGTTTGTCTCTCTTTGTCTAGTTTTATATTGTTTAAAAGGTTGTACTCTGACGATATACTTCAGTGCAGGTTTTTTAACAATCGGATAAGCCTTTCAGGAGTTCTCTTTTATAGTACAGCCACCAAGCAATCTATCCTCGTGAGGTCCACCGTACTACAAACAACCAGTTTTTTATCAGTGGGAATTTGAATCTACTACCAACGCAATAGAGTTCAATTATTTTTATTGTTCAATAGTTTTGAAGAAGGTAAAATTAACTTTATTTCCATTGCAATACAGTTAAAATTAAATTGCCTTGTTAATATTATATTGCCCAGCCCACTATTGACTACTTATGAGGCTATGACATTTCACAGAAATTAAAATAATTTGTAACTTTAATTAAGGGGTCCCATGGAATCTAAAAGCAATTATTTAAGAGACCTTGTATAGGCACTTGTCCCGCCGCCTTCCGCAGCTTTCAACTATTATTTCGCTCAAGAAACGAACCATAGATATAGATCCCGTGTCAATAAAAGAGACAAATATATTAATAGTTGAACGATGGCTTTTTATACTGCCGGCGAGTATTCTATCTGCAACAAAAGATTAAGATCCCATGTCAATAAAAGAGACGCATATATTAATAGTAAAGTCGATCGCTGGCTCTACTCGCTTCTCGCTCATCGTCGGCGGTGGGACGAGTGCCACAATATTTTATTTAAAACTGGTACTTTTCCGTCCTTATTCCTTTATTGTTCGCTCTTACTGGAATTTCATTATTAATTGAGGGGAATATTGAAGATTTTAATTTTGTAAAAGATTGTTTTGATTAAAGTTCAAAAAGTCTTGCTTGCTGCTCACAAGCAGTTGCTTAATATTTCCGGTAGGTGTATTTATTTATTTATTTTATTTGGGACATCAACAGCGATACATTGAATCATATATATAAGATATGGATACATTGAGTAAGCCAATAACAGATGACCACAAGGAATAAAAAAATAGAAGTGGATATTACCCTTATTAATAAATTTAATAATACAAATGAAAACTAAAATAGAGGAAGTTATTATGGATACATTGAGTAAGCCAATAACAGATGACCACAAGGAATAAAAAAATAGAAGTGGATATTACCCTTATTAATAAATTTAATAATACAAATGAAAACTAAAATAGAGGAAGTTATATATATTATATATATACATTTACTTAAACGATTTATTAGTTATTTAACCTTACCATGCATACTGCATTAACGAAAAAAGCTCACCGAATAAAATTATGCACAACAATGCAGATAAAATCTCGGTCAATTGATTTTTACAACTAACTGTCATGAACAAATCCACGAATGCATTAAATCGGCCGCATCGTGATGGTTTTAATTGGCTCGTTATTTTGTTGATGGCCTATTTACAAGTTATTATTTGATTCAGTTGAAATTATAATTGAATAAAATGTTTGATAAATAATTATACATTATTTCCATTGGTAGAAAATGTGACGTTATTTCAAAATGTGCAATTATTTCATATTAAGCATTAATTTGTTACTCTCATTTAAGCATCTGGTGACCATGCAATGCATTATTGTAATCCTGTGGGATGTTATGACGTATCTGTGCAATTCATTTTGCTGAGAGAAAAGGACAGAGTTATGTAACTGCTATAGCTCCGTCCTTTACTCTCACTGTAAAATAAACTTCATAGCCATCTCATAATAACCACCCTGTATGAGTTTATTATTTTTTTAAATATTTTTACAGAGTAATTTGACTAAACCTGAAGATTCAAAAGTTCTTGTCTATTAACTCTAAACTTTGGTGTTTTTATTTATATTTTATTCATTGTTCAGCAGTTTCATATCAAAATTATTTAAATTAGCCATGTTTAATTTTTTCACGACGTGGAAATGGCGGTCTAATGTCAAAATACTTGACAGTTAAATATATTTTTTTTCCGAGATAAACAAAATGAGCATTAAATTAAGTACATAAATTCTCAAATAGTGTTCCAATTTCGAAAACACAAATTCCAGCTTTAGCAACAGCCTGAACGTGATATGCCAGCCGTTCTACTTGGTTCTCATCCTGGACGCCATTATGCTCGTCTGTGTGTGCTCCGTGAAGATTGCCATCTCGGTGAGTAAACACGTTTTAACATGTTTGAACACTTTCTACCCTCGTGCAAAAAAGCGCATGTGCTGTTAAAGTCTTATTGCAAATTAAACTTTATTTTTTAATAAGGAAAGGCAATACTGCTTTAGCGGTAAAATATAAGTTTTCTCTTTTAAATTAGATGAGTATCGTAAGCTGAGTAGGCGAATAGGTGTTAGAGAAAAAGCGATTTGAGATGACTTTTATTAGTAGGTAGCATTAAATAAAAGCTTCCATTTTTGTTGAAATGTTTTTGGAATTAACGGTTCAAAAGCGGTTTTGTATTTTCCCCGATGTTAAAAGGAGGAATTGTTGGCCACACCTTTGTCTACCTATTAGTCTGGTCTGATTGTCTCCTTCATAGTTTAGGGCCTGAACTAATGCCCAGATTCCAATAGGTTTTTTTTTGGTTGATTGTATTCCGGCAGTGGTTTCATGAAAATTAGTTGGGTCAATAAAAAGTTATCTACCTATGAAGGGAGATTTGTGTGTTTGATTTGGGGAACGTAAAAAATGTTTTTTGACTTCCGCGAATGTTGGAACCGCATTCTAGGAAAAGTACAATTTCAAACGTTCGGTATATAAAAAATGGTACCGACACGAAGTTAAAAATTCAGTCAGTTATTTCATTTTTTACGTCGATTTTCAGATAATTGAGGGGAGGGGAGGGGAGAATTGGAGAATTGGTTGATTGCAACGGAGGGGTCTGTAACCGTATTTCAATAAATACATACATACATAAACTCACGCCTTCATTCCCAAAGTGGGGTAGGCAGAGCTACAGAATTACCAGCAACTCTAAAATTGTTGATAATTCTGTAACCACATTTTGCATAATTAGGCCAAGACGTTTAACAGTGTATATTCGTGACAGGTAGGAAGCCCATCGTCTAACAGTACTACAAGCCTTTATTCCCTTAGTCGCCTCTTACGACTTCCACGGGAAGACATGGAGTGGCACAATTCTAAGCCGGCAACCACACGGTAAGGTATTTCAATAAATACAATACTAAAAAAACCCTCACAAAAATTGACCTAGTCCAGAACTAAGCTCTTTATTAGACTTAGGTATAATATGGATACTAGACAACGATTACCTTGATAACACACGTATTTAAATATTCAGGAAAAAAACAAGTTTCAAAACCAAACTATCTTGGCGGAAACATGAAAAATAATAATAAAATTGCCAAAATGAGCGTGTTTTTATACTTCGTACAGTATAATATCTTGGTTGCTGATAAAATCTCACCTGAAGGGGATCCCCTTGAAATATCGACAAACATTTCATCGAATGTGTCATTTCACCGAATTTCAATTCATGGAAAACTAATTTCTGCTCAAACCTTATAGTTTTCAGGTAATCTTATGCATTCGTTCCGTAGGTTAGGTTAGGTTAGACTTGTGACCACAATAGAAATAAAGCTTCTGCACGTGGAAATGCCTGTCGATCAAATGAAAATTGGGCGAAGTAAATCGTTCTATGAAATGGGTTTCGATATTTCAAGCGCAAACCCACCTGAAGACCTGCCGCCAAGCAGCAGTGTTCACTAGGGAATGCAATTTAACCGGTTATTAACCGATTTTGTATGAAAATAACCAGTTAAAACCGGTTATAACCGGTTATTTACATTCCCTAGTGTTCACACTTTGTGTTTAGCTACAACGAAACGAGAGCTGGTTAATTTACATAGATGCCAGCCAATAGTTAGTGTAATGATTATGGCATTAAGACGGTAAACGAGGGAATATGTTGGATTTCTCAATATCGTAAAAATATATAAGCCTTTTTTTAAGTTTAGTAGAAATAAAGGTACGAGCAATCGTGCAGTGAATGTTAGAAATGTCTTTCAGCAAGACGATTTTATATTTTGACATAAGCTGTTTACCCGTCCTTGCTTTTCTCTGGCGCAAGAAAAATACTCTGCACTCAAGAAGGCCATTTAGTTTGTAACATTTTAAACGGAAAATCTAAAAAGCTTTTTTAAGCAGCAAAATGTGTAATAACACATTAGTGTGTTCTTAAAATAACCCCAATAAAATAATTTCTTGTGACATAATTTTGATGTATATTTATACGATTGTACACTACCTACAGTTGTAAAAAAAACTTTCGCCTAGATAAATCAAATAAAAAAAAGTTTGTGCCATTGCTGGCGCTAGCTCTGGTGGTTCTGATGGGTTGTCCCATAAGTTACTATAAAACCAAGGGCTATAATTACTATGAATACACTTCCCATGAATTTATTTGTTATAATCATTCACTTGCTATAAATTCAAAAGCTATTATATTTGATTTCTATAAACTCCCCTTACCATAAGTTTTAAATGCTCTAAACTTATTTTCTATTCTTTCAAATTCTAAAAAAAAAATATGGCATAATATTGGTTTAAAGGTAATACCTTCAAAATCTCGGAAAAGCAGCAAGCAAAAGAAAATATGGGTAGAGACCCCATGGCTCTGGGGTTCAGCCAAAAAAAAACCTTACCAAAATTATTTATAAGACAGGTAGGTTTGTTAGTTTTTTCCTTCAGACCACCTAACTGAGTTTGACAGATAATAAAGGAAATAATAAAAAATAAAAATGTAGTTTCATATCACTTTTATCAGTGTTTGTTTGACTTTTAGGTTGAATTGTGAATAAGTTTCAAAGATTTTCAAATTATTGTTGTTAAACAAGAAAATGACATAGCAAAATTCATGACCAAAGCAAGTAATTTTCCGGCATTTAAATTTATAGTGTTTAATTTTAAGCAGTTTCATTTAATAACAAATAATGTGTACTTAGACCAGCGTCGCTTTTGCCAATTCCGTTACAGGACAAATCGTCGCTCGACACCCGTGAAATACTATGTCCATGTTGACGGCCTATTTACAAGTTATTACTTGATTCAGGCGAAATTATCATTGAATAAAATGTTTGATAAAAAATTATATTTTTTTTTCATTGCTAGACAATAATATGTTACCTTATTTCAAAATGTGCAATTTGTTACTCTCATTTAAGCATCTGGTGACCATGCAATGCATTATTGTAACTGTGGGGTTATGACGTATCAGTGCAATTCATTTTACGCCGAGAGACAAGGACAGAGTTATGTAACTGCTATAGCTCCGTCCTTTACGTTCACTGTAAAATAAACTTCATTGCCATCTCATAATAACCACCGTATTTATTACCTTTTTTTTTGAAATTTTTACAGATTAATTTGACTAAACCTAAAGATTCACTCTGTATGCGATACTCAATTAAAACAGTTATTATCGCTGTCTCTTATCTCTAACCTTTGGTGTTTTAGTTGTCTTTTATTCATTGTTCAGCAGTTTGATACCATCATTATTTAAATTAGCCATGTTTGCATGCAAACTCGCTTTCGGACTGACAAAATGAAAACCATTGCAATTGCGAAAGCGTTAAGTAATAAGCACACTGGTTTAACCGAGTACAGTAGAGCTGCACAACGCAAATGTCAAAACGCTTACAAGGAACTTGTCTCGACGTGTTCAATTCCGTTGCAGGACAAATCGTCGCTCGACACCGTGAAATACTATGTCCACGAGTTCTGCTTTATAATGGTCGTGCTGATGTTTTGCTTGCTCGGACAGCAGGTTGCCAATGAGGTCAGTACTATAGGTAGTTTTAAATGGAGAAGGAAAACCAGCACAGTTATGTGTATATTGCGTAACTTATAAAGAGATCAATAATGTAGCAGCTCATCTACTTTTCAATGTACACCACATTGTCACCTGTCACTGTTAGCTTTGTAAAATAGGGGGATGATGGTAAGTGGGATTAAAAACGCACTTGTAACTGCGAATGCGTTGCCAACCCTGAGGACCACAATAGTATGCCTCCATGCTTGACATGCTTGTCATTTCACTGGTCGTCTTTACACAAGAATGCAAACATTAAATCTGACACAAAGTGTCCTGGGACTTATGCTATGGGTACTAGGTAACGATAAACTTAAATAGGTATTAAAGAAAACATCCAAGATCCAGGAACAAAAATTCGCGCTCTCACAAATATCTGTTCTTACCGAGGTTTGAACCCGGCACCGCTAGTTTCGAAGGCAGGGTCACTACCAACTAGACTAACGTGTCGTCATTATTGCTTATTTATCTTTAACATTAAATTGAATGTAAAATTAATTTATATTTCAGTGTGAGAAGCTCGAGATCGCTGTTACCGAAAAATGGTACATTTACAATCGAAGCCACAAGATCAATGTGCGAATTTTCAAAATGGCGCTGAGTCAGAGAATGCCCATCTACATATTTGGATCTATCACGCTCTCTGCACCTACTTTTACCTGGGCAAGTATAATTATAAACCCTAACCTAAATATATGTTATGCTTATGATTGCTTTTTCCCAACTGTACAGTCCCATCACAATACAGTTGGAACAAAGAAAATAATAGACAAATGAGATTAGTCCTAGAAGTATAATAATATCAGTTCGATGACTCTGTCTTTCTATCTGTGTGGACATATTTGAATAAGCATAGAGCTGTCTAAATTGCTATTTGCCTTTTTATCATAGATGCTATTTTACTATAAGTTTATTTGTTCATTTTCTAATAACATAGCCATTGTTGCATTTTTTTCAGTTTTTAAAAACGGGGATGTCATTTTTCACCCTTGTTATGTCGGTGTTTGATGAAAAGTAGTACACACGTAGTAATCTTTATAGCATGGTGCCTGAAACGTAGAAAAATCGACAGAATAGTAGATATAATGATAAGGGCAGTCTTATTTTGAGGTAGTGGGACACGATGCTAATAGTTCAAACATGTTTAGAATAGAAATATAAACTTTCAAATGTAATATTGTTTTATTTTGTAATGGCACAACATATTTAAGTACTTATATCTGGGGCCGTATTAGCTATTGAAACGTCGTTTAAAAACAGTTTTTAAACTTGACTGTGAAAGGGACAGAGAATACGACTACTGGTATCTCTATATCCAAAACTTCTTGGAACTTGGCAGGTTTCAAACGAGATACGTCTTTTGCCCTCAATCTGACTGACATGGCTCTGACTGGTGGGAATGGTAGCGGTGGGTAAGCGGTAAATTTAAATGGATGGGCGTTTTCACTAAAAACGTAAACCCCAATTAAGGACTACAATTAAGATACTTAGCTTTGTCAGTTTTGTGAAGAAAATTAGCTATACATTGACGGCCGCATGTATGACAAAATTTCGTGAAAAAACTGACAAAGTTAAAGTTAATTAATTTCAGTCCTTAAATAGGGTACACAATTTAGTGAAAACGCCCAAATATCAGGCAGCTACGGATATTCTTCAGAATCCTCAACTTTTGACGTAACGCATCGTTTGTCGTACACAGGTTTTCAGCAGAGTCATATATTTTTTTACGTTTTCCAAAAAATAAGGGATTCCATAGAGAAACCGGCCACGACGCCATGAGTTTTGAAGCGGTCCAATGCACGGGCAAGGTTTTTTTATGTCACAGAGAAGGCAAAAGAGCACACAGGCTACCGACACTCTATTTCACTATCTTGACAATATCAAGTGACGGGTGACAATTAGCTATACATTGCAACGTTAACAAGGTTTCTCATCACTGGACGTCAAATAAGCTGCGCCATGTACACTGAAATGTCACCTGTCACCTGTCAAAGTCAGGATCGTGAAATAGGGGGCCGTCGGTAAGTGGAAACTGTGACCCATAGACATTCGCATTCACAAGACTACAATCCTAAGATTGCAAATGCACTGCCATCCCTGAGGACTAAGATGGAACGCCGCTATGCTAGTTATTTCACTGGCTCTCTTATCCCCAAACCGGAACACAACAATGCAAACACTGCTGTGCATTATGAAGCTTCAAAAATGTACGTTAAAATCGCGTCATCGCCCAGCGCAGCTACTTAAGACAAGTTATAAAGTACTCATGCTTTATATACTGCCATCCTACCAAAAAAGGCGGCTAACTGCAATGTAGTAGTCGAACCATTTTAAACTCTATTGATAACCACATTAAATTTAAAATGCTAATACCACTACTGTGCACTTAGCCGCTTTCTTTGGTACGACGGTAGTATAGGTACATCTGTATGCTTTTGATAACGCCGCTCACCGGCAACCGCTGCCACGGAAAAGGAAACGCCTTGGAATGATAAAATAAAATTGTCTTTCACAGATCGAACTCTGTATACCTACCTTCGATTACGGACTTAATTTGTTAAAAGTTTCTAACGCAGGAAAGTCAACTGATTTTATGTTACGTTATAATGACAGGGGTCTACCGTGACTTAACATCTGCAATTTGACACATTGAAACTGCAAATGTGGCGAAAGTCAACCCTTTAAGCAGAAACGTCGTACCGACCTTAAGGGTTATTATGACATAGCTATGCAATTCAGTTTACGCTGAGAGAAAAGGACAGTGCTTTATAACTGCTATAGCTCTGCCCTTTACACTCGCCATAAAATGAACTGTATAGCTATGTATGTATATTAATAGTCTACCAGAGTCGTTTAAAAAAATAGGTAATTTAAATCAATTTAATAGTGCGCTTAAACAATGGCTCATGGCGAATCTAGTTTTAAGCATTAACACTGTGCATCCCTACCCAATTCCATGCAATAAAGATATTACTTACTTACTTACTTACTTACTTACTTATGTCATACTAACCCCCCTTATCGTTTTAACGTTAACGAAATTCAACCTTAAAGAGGTAGACTTGTTAGGTTGACTAGAAAGAGACGTATCCACTCCTAGCCCTTATTAAAATGTAATAAACAGAGATAGTGGATACATCTACTTGTAGCTGTCTGTATACAAAGGCGTATAAACGAATCTAAAATTATTAAAAACTATACTTAAAAAAAAAACCGTCCAAGTGCGAATCGGACTCGCGCACGAAGGGTTTCGTACCATTATCTACACAAAATTAGCAAAAAACGGCAAAAAATCACGTTTGTTGTATGTGCCCCCTTTAAATATTTGTTTTATTCTGTTTTTAGTAGTTCTATTTTTAGACAGATGGACAGACAGACAGCGGAGTCTTAGGAATAGCGTCCCGTTATTACACTTTGGGTGCAAAACTCTAAAAAGCAGGACATTGAAAACGTTACTACTGTAACCCCGTTGATAATCCTTGTAATTAATTTCGCTTAGCTATCAAAGGCTTCGATATTACCGAAGCGAGATGGAAAGGAAATCGCATAGAATAAAATCCATCTATACAGGTAAAGATAACAAAGATAGGTAAACCAGAGAAGCTTGGATGATCGGAAATTGTTTCCGCGGCATGGTACAAGTCGTAAGTAATGGGCTATTTATATAAACACATTATTAGCTTTTTATATTTTCGACATTATCGTCGATACACATACAATAATAACAAGACAATGACAGTTTACTTAGGTATTATGAGTCACCCGGGATGGAGAAAGGATTCTAACGATACCACAAACATCTAAACCGGATCAGGTAGGTTGGTAGTGACCCTGCCTATGAAGCTAGCGGTCCTGGGTTCAAATCCCGGTAAGGGCAGATATTTGTGTGATGAGCGCGAATATTTGTTCCTGAGTCATGGATGTTTACTATGTATTTATGTATATATTTCTTTATATAAGTATTTATATCGTTGTCTAGTACCCATAATACAAGCCTAGAGCTTAAATTGGGACTAGGTCAATTGGTGTGACATTGTCCCCTGATCTTTATTTATTTATCAGGTGTTAAAAAGAGTAACCCATCATTTTCATCTATTGTATTATTAAATCGAATGTCGTTTCATATAACGCTATTTTTTGCTGAAACCATGACGTTTTCCGTATATCTTAAACATTAATTACGTAGATTAGTTTAGGTTAGACTTGTAACTAGCTAAAATAAATCAACTCATGCGGCGTGAAATGCCTTTGGATGAAATTAAAATTCTGCGTAATGATACCTACGTTCGTTGTTAACATGTTTCAATAAAATCAATAAAATAATAGTGGTACCGTTTTAGAAGTTATGGTGCTATAAAGAATCGTACATACATACACTCTCGGTCAAATAATACGGGTCAGAGTGCGTTTTTAAAAAAAACGAGGTTATTTCGAAGCCTTGGTTCCTGGCCAGAGGTTGTTTTGAGTGAGGTTTAATGGTGTATACTCCGAGGTCAATAGAGGAGGTCAAAAGAGCTTAGCATATCTAACTGATCGCACAATCAGTTAACACCACAGCGAGAGAGTTTGGGTCAGCACTTGGATTTCCGTACATTTTATTGGCATTGTAGGTGTTTCTCTGAACATGCACGATTCCGGCGTTAACCGCAGATTCAATCAGTTGGGTATCCTAGGCACTCTGGAAGTCCTGTATCGATGCTCGGGGTGTCCATCATCAGATTTCACTAAAAGTATCCCCTGGTGAGGAACCAAGGCTTCGAAATAGCCTCTTTAGTATGAAAAACGCACTCTGACCCGTATTATTTGACCGCGAGTGTAGAACCCTTGAAAATATTACTATATTATATTTTTTTGGGCAATCGTGAAATTAAAAAGCGATCTCGTGAATTGTAGTAAGCTTCGGTCTACAACTACGTAAACTGTTTCGAAACTAACTCGGATTTTTTCTAGGCCGTGTCGTTGCACCGTCGCTTGCGCACCGCTTCGCCACCGAGCCGCCATTACTGTTCCGCCTAACCACCTTCAGAACAATACAGGGCGAACGATATGAAGTGTTACCAAATTCAAAAGGCTACGATTTTTTTTTGTTGTGTTAAATTATTCATTATTAAGAAAAAAATGAGAAAAAGATATCAAATTTTTAAGATTACTTTATTTTAACTCGATATGACCACCTTCTGCTGTCTATGGCCTTCAGACGGTAGAAAAATGAGTTGCACGCTGCTCGAATGTGATCCTGCGGTATGCAATGGCAATTACGTACGATCGCTTTCTTCAGTGCATCCATACTGGCATGTTTTCTTTTCCTCACCTTGCTCTCCACAATGGACCAGATAGAAAAGTCCATCGGGTTCGCGTTTGGGGAATTCGAAAGAAATTGTGTGGGCGAAATAAAATGTGGCACGCGTTGTTCAGCCATTCTTGGTTCACCCGAGCCTTATGAGCCGGGGCCGAGTCTTGTTGTTATGTCCACGGCCTACTACCGAAATGTTTGCGTGCCCAAGGCTCCAACGCAGCTTCCAAAACATTTTCCCGATAGGTAGTAAGTCGCATTTACTTTGACACCAGGCTCGATTTTGTGAATTTGGTAACACTTCATGTCGTTCGCCCTGTAGTGACATAATTCAACAGCTTTCAGACTTCAAGTCATAAATTGATTATTATAGAAACCAAATTCGTAATTTAAAATTTCTGAATCAGGTCACTATTTGCTCTGAAGGCGCGATGTATCAAACATTCTTACATCTGTCCTCACAAACTTTTGTTGGACTAAAAATGTTTCCTACTTCACCATGATAAATTTAAATAACAATCAAAATTAGACCAAACGATATTGCTGTAGAATAAAAAATATATATGCAAAAACGATTGCAGTATTAATTCCTAATACCCGTTACCTCTTTTGTATTGGACGGTAATACTGAACTACCTCCATTGTAATCAGATATTATTCCTTTTGCGAGCTAGCATCCGATGCATTTCATTTGCCGCCAAACTAATCTAGCTGAAAGGCTTTTTCAACAATTATCAATTTTTATAAGGAATAAGGATTGAGATTAAAAAAGTATTTTTAGTAAATGTTCTTTAAAACAAGTATCTTTTGCATGGAAGTATCATAATTAATGATGATTTCTGCATTTACCTATGATGATTTTGGTATTATATTAGGCTGGGTTTTGCTGCTTTCGAAAGCAGATCAAATAAGAACGAATTTTGTGTATTAGTTAATCATACGTTTTATTAACTTGATACATAATATTTATCTTACTTCTCAAGTACTTTTTTTGTAATTTTTGGCGACACCAACATCTAGGGCTTTGTTCTACTAGGTAAAGCCATATTGCGTTTGACATGTTTCGTATTATGTTTAACCCGGCCGGAATCACTGCCAATCGTAATGTTAACAATACGATAACACATCAAAAACAATATGGTTTTACTGTGGTCCTGTCTAAGATCTCTATAAATACTACTAGCTTTTAGGGTTATGAATTATGAGCTAAATGGTGTTTAGGGATTCGTTTAGGCACTTGGTTACGGAACCCTAAAAAGCTGTTTTTATCTGCACTATTCAGCCATGATCCAAGAGTCAAAGTTACTTTGGTCCTGTTTCTTTCTCTCAACTGTGAAAACAGCCGAGCATTAAATTAAATAGAGCTTCCGAAATGTTGTATTACCTACTTCCGAATAACCTACCAGCATTGCAAAGTACATATCTCAAGACGAATTGCTCGCAGCGTTCGTATTTGCATTCTGCTATTGGATCCGATCAATGCCTCGTGTTAGCGAACACAGGTAGTCGACATTGCCACAGTACAAATAGAAAAGTAGTCAGTCTGGGATCTGTGACTCGTAGACGATTGGGATTGTTCATATTTTTACAATTACTCAATTTGAAAACCATTTCGAAGAATAGGATTTCAAAGCCGGATATTTTTGAATATTTTGACAAAAGTATATTTAACCTTTGTTTGACTTTCGTTTTCGGCTTGAAGCCCTCCTAGGTGTATCTTACGGGTAAGGCGAAAACTGCTTGAAATAATATGTTTTAATACACCATTACAATCACTTTTTATCATTAGATATCATTTAATTTTTGTAATTTATTAGAAAACGCCAACCCAAATTTAAAATAATCATGTCATCTATAAAATGTCTGCTAAATAAATAAAGATATTAAAACAAAACTGTTCGGTCAAATACAAAATAAATGAAATTGGTCTCTTAAAATTACGTATTCTTTCGAATTAGAATGTAAAAAAGGTGGGTTACTTTTTTGGTCTATCCCAATTGCATTCTCAAGAATATAATCTTAAGACTTTAATTCTGAGACCGAGCGTTGCCAATCCTATAACCCACTTAATACCCATGAAACCAAACGCGGCGACGTCGCGGTCCCGGCTAAACCGGCTGGGTGCTCCCTGTTGAGTTTGTATGTGTTGGCTCGCAGTTGGTACGGTCGAGGCTCTTGAAGACGAACTACTGTTTATACTGTGTCATTACCTAGGTATGTCGAATGTACAGGGAGCTCTATTTGAAGCGGATACTGCTCGAGTATATCAAAATGCGATTTTATAGTTGAAGACGTATAAATGAATGAAACTAGAAATGTTTGAATTTCTGCTGTGATATAATAAATAAATAAATAAATAAATAAATCAGGGGACTATGTCACACCAATTGACCTAGTCCCAATTTAAGCTCTAGGCTTGTATTATGGGTACTAGACAATGATATAAATACTTATATAGAGAAATATATACTTAAATACATAGAAAACATCCATGACTCAGGAGAACAAATATTCGCGCTCATCACACAAATATCTGCCCTTACCGGGATTTGAACCCAGGACCACAAGCTTCGTAGGCAGGGTCACTACCAACTAGGCCAGCGCGTCGTCATATTCATATATTCATATTCATATTCAATTTATTGCATCCATGGTATTTACAGAGGTCTTAAAGAGTAATATAGTGCTAAACATAACCCCTATAAGGGTATAGCAATCTTAAAACTCTCTATCTTTATATAGAACTGTAATTTTAATGTATTTACACTAACATAAAAAAACAAAATTTCGACTTAAAACTGAGAATATACTCGTGTAATTTTCTACAGGGTGGCTCTGAACTCGAATCAATGTTCTTTGAATTTCTATTGTTCTACAAGTTTGGAAATAATTAGCTTTACTTCAATGGACCCAGTGTAATTATTCTTTGTTTGAACCGTGTAGACTGATTTTAATTATACAATTATTTTTAATGATCGTTTACTTTTCCAAAATTGCTTATGACAATCTAGAAAAGACAAGTAGGTAAATTAATTGTTTTCTGCCGAAGTTTTCAGGCTAAATTAACATTGGCTAGTCTTAAAAATATCCAATTGTTTACAAATTTGTTATATCATAGCTGTTGTCCGCGGCTCCATCCGCAGAGAAATAAAACATAGCCTAAGTATGTTACTCAGGGATAATGTAGCATTCGAATGGTGAAATAATTGTTCAAATCGGCGGCCCTGTAGTTTCGGAACTTGTTTAATCCAAGCAAACAAACAAACAATCAAATCTGTCGTCTTTATAATATTAGTGTAGATTAGAAAAATTACCCAGTCCTCATGAACATAATAATAAACAAAAAATACAATTTATTTGGTATATGTTGATGATTTACTGCAATTTATACATATAACAATAATTATAAATTACATAAAGCTTTACGCGATTTAATATTTAAGGTAGGTATCTATAGGTAAGGTTACCACAAAGATTACCACCAAGTTTGCTTTTAATCTTCTCGCATCAAGTAGTTTCCCGTGACGTCATAATATTTTAAATTTTACTATGGTAAATGAACTACTATACAATAAATCACGCTTGTTTCCCAGAGGGTTAGACCACTTCTTTCCACTTGCTACGATCTTGACAAATTTCTTTCGCTTCTTCAGCATTCATACATCGAGTCATGCACGCATCACTACTAAATTGTATTTAAAGTAAAAGTACCATCCTAGGCCCTTTAACGGTCTTGATTGACAAGACTGCCAAAGGTCATGAACTCTCTTCTCAGCTTTGTCTGAATGTTGAATGTCTATATAGATCCTTGTTTGTGATGTATATAAGGATTTATTACACTGATATTACGGGGTTGGTAAAAAAACTCTGCTTACCTATTTTATGTATTTTGCTGAAACACACCGAAAGATACTACGAGTATCCTTTAAAGTCCGAAATGCACGTATTGCTTGGCAAAAAAAGAGGACAAAAATACGGTTATATTTGCAGTACATATTGGCAACAATATCCAATTATCCTGCTTTTTCCCACAGCTCAGGAATCGTTTGATATAAACGAGCTCTTGTGTGAAGCATCTAGCAATTGATATTTCACATTCCAAAACCCCACATAAAACGCTTCGTGTCTCAATCGAACACAAACAACTACCCTAAAAAATCATCCCAATAAATCATAAAAAGAAAAACAACATTCAATACATTATCCGCAACGCTATATCACAGCTTATCCACAGTAAATAAAAGCTAATCAAGATTTATTCAAGTTCCAAGAAAATACGAGCCTTCCATTAGCACAAATGGACGTATTAACTAGGAAAATAATCCGAATAATCCACAGAAAGGATAAATTTTTTCTGTCCCCTTTCTCGGTTAATTGGGGAGTATTATCGTTGTGAAATAGTCGACTGTTCTAGCTGAAGTGGTTGGTTTTGACGAAGGTTAAATTCTTAATAGTAGGTAAAACCTGCGCAATTTTGAATCTAAAAAAGGTGTCTAAGATCCATTGTTTTAAGTAAACACTTTACTTTACTTAACTTACTTGTGGGAGGACCTTGTGCAGGGTCCGTCCGGGTTGGTACCAACATCTTATCCATTAACCTACCGCCAAGCAGCAGTGTTTGCATTGTTGTGTTCCAGTTTGGTTAGAAGACAGCCGGTGAAATGATTAACATAGAGGCATTCCATCTTAGTCCTCAAGGTTGGCAGCGCATTTGCAGTCTTAGGATTGCGGTCTTGTGAATGCGAATGTCTATGGGTCACAGTTTCCACTTACCATCAGGTGGCCTGTGTGCTCGTTTGCCTTCCTATGCCATAAAAAAAATCAAATTCAAGCACTCATGATATGCTTTCTTGTGAAAAGTAAAATGACCTATGAATTAGAACTCTATTCTAGATAAAAGATATGGAGACAAAGCGCTAAAAAATTCAAGACTGCAGCTACCTTAGTTCTTAGGTAACACATCCTGTATACCGAGGTTCTATTTAATTTGCATGGCAATAATAATCAGTCTGTGCCCAAGAGCTCAGTTATTTCTATGATAACGACTTGACTTTTAAACATAACTTGTAGCTCAGGGCGTCTCTTTTATTACAAGCTTGTTAGAGAACTTGTGAGTGGTTGTGTTAGCCCCTCGTTACAGTATTATACAGCATGTACGTAAAAATAACAGGTTTATTTTTTTGAAACATAGTTTTACCAAAGTTATTTATGAACCCGAAATGTAATTTATAACGTCAATTCGAAAGAGATATTTCATTTCAGCCGTTATTAAACACGAAATAAAACCTGACACAATATATTTTATTTTAGCGATCCATGATTCATGTAAAACGACGTTGGCGACGAAAAATATGTCGCTTTATATATTCTGGCACTCGAAATTGTTAGTGGACGATATCATAAAGAGTTGATAAAACCCCTAAATATTAGAAATCATATTTAAAAAATATCTGATGTTGCCTCATATAATTGGGAACTTCCTTGTTTGCCAAATGTTGAATAATTATACTTATTGCTGGTAAATTTGTTTTTCCTTCTCACTCATAAATCGTGTTGTTAACTTCTCGACCACCTTTACCGTTAAATTAAAAAGGAGAAAATCGTTAACGATACATAAACACGTCAACAGCAGCTATAAGGTTTCAACGTGTAGAGTCATTGTCATATTAATTACGTTAAATTTAAAGTTTTTATGAAAATATGACAAGGTAACATACACGTGTTAACGTAACATAATATTTTTATAACAATACGGGAACAAATAGGGGTAAAAACAATGAGGAAATGGAGACCGAATAAAAAAAGGACGTAACAACCATTATTATTGGACTAAATGTTTTACCTCTAAAATTTTATAAGCCCTAATTAAATAACCATAAATGAGTTTTATGCGAATGAAGTCAATGCCTTAAGGTAATGTTGATTTCTTGTATTTCTTGCTGTGAGACCGTTCCGTTTTCTTTGTATACGCTCTATATAAATCTCTTCCCTTCACAACGTTTTTGTTTTATTTCTCTCAACATAACACAAAGAAATATTTGTTAAGGCGACAATTTATTTGCACCCTTATTCGCGCCCTAACCGAGTGTAATGGCTTACCGTAAGACAGGAATTTATTCATTGAGTTATGGTCTCGTCTGCACAGTTCTTTTAGTGACCAAACAGGCAGTTAAAATTTAGTTTTATTTCTTTAAGCAACCTGCATGTCTGTCAAACTTGTAGGAACGCAAGGAGAATAATACAACTGAACACCCCTGTACCAGATCTCAGACAGACAGATGGGTAAAAAAGGTTTCCTATCGAGCGGTCGATCATCTAAACGAAGTCATACGAGAGCGCTTACTCGACGGGTAAAGCGGGTAAGGTGAGAATGTACCACCTTAAATGATGTTTTCCAGAGATGTACAAAATACTTTTCGAAAAGTATTTAAATACAAAATGCAAATACTTTTTTAATATAGTATTTCAAATGCAAGATACAAAATACTTTTGCCTTTTGTATTTAAATACTAAATACAAAATATGTATTTTCAAAATACTTTATTGAAATAAAATACTTTATGGTAAAATTACTGGTTTTCTTTATTTATTAAAGATTTTAAAATCACAAGCTCTTCAAAAAGAGCATCTGACATGTTGCGTCTGTGTGGACGCATAATCATACCACCATACGAAAATAGCCTTTCCACTGGTGCTGAACTCGGGAGACAAGTAGTGTTGTACCGTAAAAACACTTTTTTTATAGTTGGATATGTGATCTGTATTTTTATTTGTCATTTATACATTTATACATTCATAATCACTTAAATACGAATCGTTAAAATAACGTATTATTGCCTACACGGCATATTGTTTAAATACAATTTGTTTTGGCATTTTTTTAAAGACATTTCGAGCGAACAACACAGAAATAATGAAATAGCTGCCAACACTGCAAAACGTAACAGTGACTTTGAGGATTGTCAAGAGGGGTCCCTCATATATTATTGGTCAGGTTTTATATGCGTTTTGTTTCATCTGTCATTTTGCGCATAGACTTTCAAAGCTGCTGCGCCACTAGTGGCCATTTTTTGTTTTTACTGAATCGCGGAATGCTTTAGAATGAAGCTAAGAATAAAAAAGTATTTTGTATTTTACAAACCATTTTACAAATACAAAATACGTCTCGAATAGTATTTCAAATAAAATACAAAATACTTTTTAAAAAAAGTACTTAAGTACAAAATCCAAAATACGTATCTTGTATTTTGTATTTGTATTTTAAATACAAGTATTTCAAATATGTCACAACTCTGATGTTTTCACGCTTCGATGTGACAACTTCAACTCGCTGCTTAATAATTAGTGCGTCGTGTTCTAGAACGAGTGATTATAAGCAGGGCCCGTACTTTTCATGACGTCACGCTACATAAAGTATGATTCCAAATGGTTTTATTGTAATTATAAACCGTTAGCCGTCAGTCATTTAATCATGTGCAAATGAGTTAAAATAAATATATAGTTCATACCTAAAACGTAAATGAAAGTATTTGATTGAGAAGGTCAGCGGCAAAAAAGATTATCATAAAAAAAGTGTTTTTATGTTGTAATAAAAATTAATATGATTAAATAGTCATAAATACAATTATGACATTGCCATTCATAAAACAATATTGTCTCAATTAGCCATTTTTAGTGATGAAGGTGAAAAAAAATGTGATGCTGCCGTGATCCGTATTTTAATTGCAATTAAAGCTGTATTTAAGTATATATTTTTTTAATGGTACCAGTTAATACGTCCGACCCCTGATTATAAGGAATCCATCACCTACCTGTTGACCTAGCCAAGATGCAAACGCTGCTAAAGTTACTTTTTTCTATCGAAATGTATGGAGTTGACATAAGCTGTCGACATGTTATGCCATCTTACGTCGATCCTATACATTTTGTAGATTTTTGAAAATTACTAACTTAGCGCCATTAATCTTGGCTAGACCCGTGCATTGCTTCAACTTTGCCGTCAACGAGCCGCCAGCACGGCGTCCTATCGGCGTCGATCAAGCGTCCACCAGCCGTGCTCGCACCGCCAGAAAGTGGACAGCTTGCCGTCAGTGAACGACTAATTCGAATAAAAATGATAAATCGTTATATCGTCGGTGATACTGCAAAACCGCGTAAGTAACAAATTTATGATAGAGCAAAATAAACCTTACGATATTATTAAAAAGGTGCATTTTGCTCCTTATTTAAAATGTCACTTACGCGGTTTTGCAGTTTCACCGACGATATATATATTTTAGTGGCATAGGAAGGCAAACGAGCACACAGGCCATCTGAGTAAGTGGAAACTGTGACCCATAGACATTCGCATTCATAAGACTGCAAATGCACTGCCAACCCTGAGGACTAAGATGGAATGCCTCTATGCTAGTCATTTCACCGGCTGTCTTATCCCCAAACCGGAACATAACAATGCAAACACTGCTGCTTGGCGGTAGGTTAATGGGTAAGATGGT
Organism: Acleris emargana; assembly: GCA_927399475.2. Lineage (NCBI taxonomy): Eukaryota > Metazoa > Arthropoda > Insecta > Lepidoptera > Tortricidae > Acleris > Acleris emargana. The sequence goes on from OV656858.1 coordinate 8,720,900, forward strand.
GGTACCGACCTGGCCGGACCCTGCACAAGATCCTCCCACAAGTAAGTATTTTAGACAAGATTTGGTTGTGACGTGATATACTTTGGCAAGCTGTATATTTTCAACCTGGCCTGTCTCTTTGAGACTTTTGAGAAAACCAACCCGCAGAAAGCTCTTTGTAAAGTTCGGTGTCAGTGGCAATGTGTATGTTGAAGAACATTCCCAGAAGTGTGGCTCTAAGAATATAATAAATTCTTAGAGGTAAACTGAGAATGTTTTTAAGTGACTTCCGCAATTTGAGAAGTTTTTGGTCGGTAATAATGATCTAATTGTAAGCTTATACTTTGACACATCTTATAGTAATTCTAGGCAGATTACAAATAAATCCTGACACAATGTCACTTTAGTAAAAATATAATCTCAAATCGAAGAATCTTACTTCAATATTATGGATGAGAAAGTTGGGATTCTTGGATATTTGGGTGTTCGTTACTCAATCACGCTTAAACCAGGTAAGATTTTAGAATAGGACATACCTTCGATCCCGGAAAATTTAAAATATCCTGAAGAAATAATCGAAATCTACGCAGACGAAGTCGCGGGCAGAAGCTATAGATTATAAATTATGCTGCGATGACACTTGTCAAGATTATCTGCCTTTCACTGTAATTTAAAGCTTAGTTCTAAATTGGCACAAGCAACTAATTTAAAGCAAAACATTCCGTGATGTCTAACCACCAAAATCCAAAGTACATTTGACTGGCTCATTGACGCACACTCATGGAAGGTCCACGCTGCAGCTAATTCTTAATTACAATTCATAGGACCATAAAACCGTTGGCAATCAGCATCCCCCCTCTCTGGAGCCTGTCAGCCGAATTAACGTAATCGGGAAAGACTTCATGCGTATTTAATGTCTATATATTGGAACGGAATTCATTATTTCGTTCCCATTTATTAGAATACGCAGTTAGTTTTTCATAGAATGGGGTATTTTTAGAACGAGTGCTCGTTCATAATCAATTCAGAGTTAGGCTTACTGGCCCGCTGCTGGACTGGGCTGGACATTAATTTGATTATAATATTATAACTTTCGGAACAGGGGCCTAATTCTACTTTGATGACACGTATTGTTATCATATTGTTTCTAATTTGGCCACCATTACTGTCACGTAAATAAAAGTTATACTAACAATAAGCCTAGGGCTTACTTTGGGACTAGGTTAATTTGTGTGATATGGTCCACATATATTAAATAAATTTATAATAAAATAATAAAAAAGATGCCTATCATTTTATTGAACATCTTTCAACGAACATAATCATCACGCAGAAATTTCATTTTCATCGGAACGCCATTCTCGCGGCAAGAGTAGTTTCTTTAACAGACTGCAACCTAACCAAACCTACGTAATTATTGTTTAAGCTATCCTGAAAACAACATGGATTCGGCTAAAAATACCGTTAGATGAAATTATACAATCGATGAAGTGAAATTCGATAAAATGTTGGGTTGCCGTTAAAATTAACTAGGATTAGTCAGAGTAACATCAAGCCCCAGTTCACGTGTATACAACGTACCTTACGTAACAAAGTAGAAACTAATAAACCTTTAGAAACAATCCCAATAAGTAACTTTAGCAAGGGATTTTCGTCGGTAGAGGAAACATTGGCACAGAGGTATTTAGACACTGTACTTAGGCAACAAGTGCCATTGTATCCGTCGTTATTTTCCTGTTTGAATCCTTTGTATTTTATTTATTTTAGTGTGTTGTTTTTTATTTAATTTTTTTATTTCTTTCTGTCCTGCTCTCGATTCATTGTGCTTCATTTTCGAGTAAACTCTTTTTAGGGTTCCGTAGTCAGACTAGGAACCCTTATAGTAACGCCATGTCCGTCCGTCCGTCCGTCCGCAGCCTAGCTCAAAGACTCTTAGAACTAGAAAGCTGTGATCTGGCATGAACATACATTCTAGTCACGCCAACAAAGTATAACATACCCAGAACAAATTTAAAAAAAAAACTATCACGACTAAGTAGACTTGATTGGTTCCTGAGATATAGGCGACTAAAGTGTTTATACCTATTAAAATTAAGGGTCTAGCAGGCTAAGGAAGGAGAAGTGGCCCCTGTGACGAATATCGGATTTTTATAATGTCACTTGTTGGCTACCTCATAATATAGAAACACCCTAATTTTCAGCCCCCTATCTTGAACCGTCACCTAGATACTGTCAAAAACGTCATTTTATGGACACATTTTTCAAAGTAGTTTTTCTCCTGAACTATATATGGTAGAGCAATCAAACCAAATCATAGCTACAAAGGATGGGTAGCAGTATAACTCTATTTTTTTTAAATATTTAATTCCATGAAAAAATTGTGATTAAAATGTCAGAGAATTTTTTGACAGCACTTTTCAACAAGTATTTGTAAAGGTACAGCTACGGAAAAAAACACATAAACTGCTAATAGTATTAGCTAGTACGATGCGAAAAAACAATTCAATATAATTGGTGCAACATACTTAAAAAAAAAAATGTCCAAGAAAGCGTTAAATGAGTCTTTCATTCTTAAGGAGATTTTTCGATCCAATGAGGTTTAATTTCGTTGCCTAGCAACATCATGTTTATTTTGAACTTCACGCATGGCTGTCAATAAAGCTATCAAATAAACTGAAAATGCAAAGTGAAACACATACACACATACATACACACACAAGTATAGTGTTGCTGTCAAAAAATTCTCTGACATTTTAATCACAATTTTTTCATGGAATTAAATATTTAAAAAAAATAGAGTTATACTGCTAACCATCCTGTGTAGCTATGATTTGGTTTGATTGCTCTACCTTATATAGTTCAGGAGAAAAACTACTTTGAAAAATGTGTCCATAAAATGACGTTTTTGACAATATCTCGGTGACGGTTCAAGATAGGGGGCTGAAAGTTAGGGTGTTTCTATACTATGAGATAGCCAACAAGTGACATTATAACAATCCGATATTCGTCACAGGGGCCACTTCTCCTTCCTTAGCCTGCTAGACCCTTACCTAAAAGAGCACCAAACAACTTTAAGTAGAGAATTAGTTCATGCTTGTTGATTTTCGAGATAGTTTTTGAGTTGTAACGGCTTCGGAACCCTACACTGAGCATGGTCAGACAGGCCCGGTTTTTATTACCATATTGGATAAACGTATGAGTACATATATAAGATTTACTTCAAACTCGGATATCTCCTTGAACTTTGGTATACGAATTTAAAACTTAACATGTTTAAAAAAAGACGCAAATTCCGTTGTCCTTTTGAATGGATTTATTCAAGTTTGGAGTTAAGCGACTCATAGAGTAGGTACCTACGTTTGTGTGCAAGAAAAACTTAAGGAATAACCATAAAGATAAGTACCATTGCATATAACAATAAAGGTAGATTGAAATGAATAAATGATATAAAAATAGATTCTCATATTAAATGTGGCAATGAGATTTCCGTAGAATTTTCGAACAAGAATAATGAATGACTACCTAAAATTAAAAGCTTTCTCGACGAAAGATTGAAATGTATAAAAATTGTGAAAAAGGAATGCGCCTAAAATACCAGAATAAAAAAATAGAATGGAACCGTTGAATTTTTTCACTACAATAATGGCTTCTCAATATTAAAAGTTTTCGACTGAGCCAGAGAATTTAAATATTGAGTCCGTAGAATTGATAGCACGTCACAAAAGCCACGAATAAATTATAACATGAAAGTCAATCGCGGTGGCTTATTGCGACGGGTTATTTAGTGGCTCACTAATTTAAGTTCTGTGGTGTTTTTTTTAAACGGTTTCTGTTCGAACGTTTGATTGGGCGAGATTTAACCTACCTAATTGAGAATGCACGCCTTAAAATATAGCTTGTACTTACACTCTTGCGTGACAACTTATACTAGCTGGTTAACAATTGAAAGTAACAGGGACAGGACAGTACAATATGTAATTCCGTAACAATAAGGAATATGGAAAACAAAGTAAACCAAAATCTGTAATGTACCTAACGCACCAGTTTGTCAGCTCAAAGTGCACATAATGTCGCCATTGTAAGTACCGATATTAAACAAGTTTATGAATTAGGATAAATAATTGTAGAATCTGTAATTTGACGGTTAATGCGGTTCACCGAATACATCTACTTAACAAGTTTCAACAGTATAGTTCTTATAGTTTCGGAAAAAAGTGGCTGTGACATACGGACGGACAGACAGATAGACAGATATGAAGAATCCATAAGGGTTCCGTTTGTTGCCATTTGGCTACGGAACCCTTAAAAGCATGGTTGTTGCCACATTGGGAAACCATAATGCACAATGTTGAGTATGACCCTTTTGATTCAATCCTTTTATTTGTCATTTTGTTTATAAATGTGTTGCAAGTAAGCGTTGAATAAATTATTTTAGTTCTGTTCTTTTCAAAACCAAATACCTGCCTGCCTGTTCGTTACTGGGATTTGAATTTTAATCATTTGATAAGATTTTTATTGATAACTAAACTGGCCAAACTTTGAAGACTCGCAAAATTTTGGATTTTGGTTTTATTAACGAAATCTTCTTTATTACATTTTATAAAGATGTTTTTTAATAAAACAAGAAAAATATTTATTAACTTGTTTTTAAATTATTTCTTTTCGATCGATTCAGACGTTAAACCATGAACGGACCCAACAACAAAAGAAACCACCTTTGGATTTATTTTTTTAGTAAGGATGCTTACCACTGTAAACCGGTTTCACAAATTTGAAAAGCTGAAAACATTTCTATAAGCAGAGATGCTTGTCTTTTATCAAATATGTAGAGCGCATTGTGTTTTACCGCCAAAATATAATGTTCGCGACGCTTGTAAGTTGCTCGAGTGGCCTTAGTTGTTTAGCCCGGCTCGTCGTGCCTGAGTCGGGCTCGAGTCGAGCTCGAGCCGAGCCATAAAAAGGCAAGAGCAGTCGAGAACAGCACTTCAGAGGCATATTGCGCTCTTTTCGCTCCCGACAAAAAAATGGAAATGTCCCACTTATTGTTCTGGAGTTTTCCATTCAGATGTAATTTGTGGTGGGTTTGTAGTGTTCCTTTGTTTGTTGATACTCCACGCTCACGTTTGGTTCTAAATGTAAACTTTGACTAAGCAAATCCGGGCCGCCATAGCAAGGCATTTGAGAAGTTGCAAATTAATCCTGGTATTGTTGTTAAGAAGGCTTAAATAAAAGACGAAATTACTTTCAAGAATTAATATCGGATTGTGCAAAGTGTGGTTACAGAATTATCAACATTTTTTTAAATTTATTGGTAATTCTTTAGCTCTGGCTACCCTATTCTGGGAATTAAGGCGTGACGTGAGTAATCAATATCGGAAATTTCGTAATTGTATAATTTTCTCACATAAAACTAATCTTTGTTTATAATGTATTTTGGCTTCTGTAATTAACTTGGAAAATCCTTAAAACTTTACATAATTTTAAACTATAAAGTAGGTAGAAGATTGTTTTATGTTGTATACATTTTCTAGATGGCGTAATATTTTTCAGCATCTTATTATCTCTTCATAAAACTTATATCCGTCTCTCCTTAGGGAAAGAGTAGGCTCTGCATTTCTATTACTAAGGCAGACAGGGTTTGTACCAGTCAAATATTCTTCTTTTTTTGCCCTAACAGGCATCACAGTATTATGTTCACTTTCATATCCTGTCGCTCTCATCCTGTAAACAAGATCCAGTATAAACCTGACTATAAAACGACAAAGTACAAAAGTGATTACTGACTGGCGTTGATTGTCAACTGTTTTGTAACATTGTTCCATAAACCCAACACATGTCGTGTACGGTAATAAGCAACGGTTATTATTAAACGCCCGTGGCTCATCTGGCATTACTAAGCTATATGCTATTACTAGATTTCGGCAGGGAACGCATTTAAGCTTCACTCGTTAGCACTCGACGCGGCAAGATGGCAACGATCCGTAGAATCAACCACGAATACCGCCCGTGGTCTTTATAGGCTGCGCGTCAAATAAGTGTGCCGCTACTGCCGCCTCACTTCAGGGAATGAACGGGTAGAGGCATCATGCGGTTGAAATGGATATCAAATACGGTTTGTGGCCACAAAAAAATGTAGCTACTTGATATAGGTATTGGTTAAAATGAAAATCTATAACAACCAGGTTTATTAAAAAGTAATTGGATTGATAATAACCTTCGGATTTTATTGTGGGAGTCTTGAGAAAGGCCTATATCCGGTAGGTGACGTCTGTCGCTTCAAATGATGATGATGATGTGGTAATGATTGATTTCCAATTATCTATGCAGAAATTCAGTAAAAAAAAAGGAGTTGAATTTAAAATTGAAAAGTTAGTGCAATGTTTTTCACCATATTTTGATCAGAGGCCGTAGTTTGAGCTGCTTTAATCTGTCAAGTTTCAGACAGATATATAACTTCTATAGTGTTATCCCTTACGCCGACTGAAACCTTACAGGTCTAAAAAGCTCATTATTTTGGCTTCATTTCTGGAAAAATAAAAAAGTATTGATTATAATCGCCACACTACTTTTCAGCGAACGAGTAGTGCTTAACGAAAAGCTGAAGTTACGAGAAGCCAAAAACAATGTAAGGTGGATACCCGACTTGTCGCTGCGTCGCTCAGCAAATGTATTCGGAGTAGGACCTGCATTGTGTCGCTGTAGTTAGCGTCAACATTTATTTCGGTGCATGAACAAACAATTCGGGGACTTTTTCGTGGAAGTTTAAACAAAATTTTGCAGTGAAATAGTTATACAGTCAACAGTTGAACGTTTTAATCCTTTATCGTTTTCTTAATAGCTTAGTGCATAAGTAAATAATGAGACGAACAGTCAGCTCAGTGGCATAAGGTTGCTTTTTTAACTTTACGAAATAACGTTTACTTTTAAGATTTTGAAGGGACGACTTTAGCAAAAACAGAAATTTGTGTCAAAATTTAAAGGCAAGTTTGAAATGTTTCATTTGATTAATAGTTATTTTTAATTCACTTTACACAAAAAATGCTTTTTCTGTGTGGTTGCCGGCTTAGAATAGTGCCCACTCCACTTCCAGTGCTAGTGGAAGTCGTAAGAGGCGACTAAGGGATTAAACACATCGGAAACATCTTAGCCTGTTTGTGCAAAATGTGGTTATTAACAACAAGTTGTTAGAGTGGTTGGCAATTCTGTTGACCCACTCTGGGATGAAGGCGCTAGGCGTGACGATATGTGTGTACCTATATACACAATAAAACGCGTTCAAATCGATACATTCGTTTGTGACCTGTGGGTCCATAGAGGAAACACAAAAGTACACACATACACATATCCAAACAATAAACTTATGCCCAACAAAATAATAAGAGTGTAAGATAAATTAACCAAATGTTTAAAATCCAAAAGCTATTGCGATATTATAAACTAAGCAGTGTTTTCTTAGCACAAGTAACTAACATAGTTAAAAAGATGCACCAGCATAGATAACTATATTTACTGATTAAAATTAATTAAAATTTAATATTATTATTTTTAACAACCCTATGTTTATGTCAGTGTCTATGCTTAAAGAATTAAAATTCTTTAGAATGCTTTAAACATGATAAAAAACTGAAATTGTACCCCAAAACACTATAAATAAATCGTTACAATTTTAATGAACACTATTTACCCTGCCTATTGTGCATTGCGCTTCCCCGGAGAGCATTTGCATAAGTGTGAGCGAAATAGAGCACGGGGAAACTAACGGAAATTGAGTTGACCCTTTTCACTGCTGATGCGTGCCCTAAATGGGATTTCCAAACAGGCTTTGTCCCAGTGTCCTTACTAAGTAACTATGGGGAATGAGAGGAAGTCAATATTTGAATACTTGGCCAGTTGTCATCCGTTTCTAATATGACTGCGGAGGGATTGGAATTAGTTGATTTGCCTAAATGTGTTCCGGTTTAACGATTATGTTCATAATTTTCAATTCTACCCCTTACTAGGATGACCCTGTGATGTTTAAAATAGATGATGATACTCGTAGATCGAGACCCTCGATAATGGCACCCCTTACTTATTTAAAGTGATTGTTCTTAAAGTGTTGCTATAAGTCCACAAATAAATAAATAAAAACCTGAAACCTAACTAAGGACCACCCAGATTAAACAAGGCGTTTCAAATGGTCATTGACGGACAAACAGTCAGACCTGATTATTTATTAATTTGCTCTTAGATCTCTTTGATTTATCTAATTTATTAAATCTAAAATATCAAATTCAACTTGAACAATATATTTAAGCATGGGTCCTTCCGCATTTGTACCAATGATGCTGGCAGCGTTTCATCGTTGAATGGCTGAACTTAATTAGATGGGCACGGAAATGACGAGTCGATCAAGTATATTAAAAATAAGCAAATTATCTATGAAAGTAAGTGCTTTGAAAATGGCACCGTAACAATTCAGAAAATAAACGGTAGTTATATTATAACGTTTATTGTAACAAATTGTTTCAGGTACTTACATCTTTAAACATCTATTTTTAAAGTTTGAAATTCTGACAACGTAATAAATAGTTTAAAACGTAACATAATATGTCAATACGGCAGTATTTTATTTAAATAATTATGTTTTAAGAAGCCTTTAAGAAGAATTTACAAAGGCAAGCTAAGAACGTTAATTTTTTTTCGTTCATTCTGATTATTGAAATTAAAATCAGTAAAACTAATATGACATGTAATCACAGCGTTCAAATGTTTGTTATAAACAATATTATGCTATGCCATGTTCAATTAAAAGTATGGGGAAAATAACATTTGAGAATTTCTAGAACTTTATTCAATAATCAAAAAAAAAACTACGCTCCGTGCGTTGTCTAGGTACTCGCCTTTGTCAGACCACTAAAAACTACGTCCATACGCATACACGATTTGCATTCGCCGGCCAGGCCGAAAGTGCAAAATATTTTCCAGAACTCTCGAGAACGTTCCAGAACGTTTGGCTTTGTGTACGTAGTGTAGTTCCGTCAACACGCCGCGGAGCCGCGCTGAATCGCCGCGTTTCCGTCACGGCTCACAAATTATTTTTGTGGCTGCTCTAATTATTTCCAGTTGATGACTTTGTACAGAGATATTGTTTCAATCTAGAATAGATATTGTTGAAGAACATTTGTTTTTTTAAGTAGAAAAGCCTTTTTTACTTTACAATTAGGTAATTATTGGAAGTTATTGTAAATATTATTCGGGATATTTATTTTGTTTCAGACTGCAAGCTAAGTTTTTAACCATAAATATTAAGGTACAAAAGTAAAATAACAATACTTATACAATCGCCCACACAGCTGAGTGACCAATGAAGATAAACAGAGATAAACTGTCTCTGTCGTGCACATCAGATTCTTATGTAAAATCTATATTCATCTCTTTCTACATTTTCTCACTTCTATCTTTAATGGGCAGTTAAGTGTGTGGCTGTTTGTACAAAACAGTTTTTTTTTTAATGCTGACCTATGAGTGCCGTCGGCAGCGGGCAGGGCTCAAGCTACCGGAGGTTAGGGCTGCAGAGAGAGAGAGGAATCTCCTGACAAAACCTTATGATTGTGTAGTAAAGCTTCTTCTTTAAATTACTATATTTTTTGCTGCTTTCAATGTTTCTAGTAATTAAAAAACTGTGCTACGGACAGGTCCATACCAAATTATATACGAGGTGTCCCAGAAACCTGTTTCTCCACGGAAAAAACAATTTAATATGATTACTTAAATAAATTAAAAAATAGTTTTAAAAACTTTGCTGATTTGTAATGATTTATTATTTATAATTTATATATCTATTTAAACTTCTTTGCACAAAATACAATAAAGTATAAATGGCGGACTTAATGCCCAATGGCATTCTCTACCAGTCAACCAGTAGGTATGATTCTAATTATGCAAGATACCACTAAAAAACTTGTGAAATAAAACATGAAATTAATGATGTTTCGTGACATAGACATAAGGAAAATTAGAAAAAATCTGATTAAAATGATCAATATCTCCGAAACTAGTAAAAAACGTTAAACATACATCGAAAATCTACCAGAGCTTCCCAAGCGGAGACCACTGTTGAGAAGAAACGCCACAAACGCAACTCAGCTATGGTATTGCTTGTCGATTCTAGACTCTGTAAATCCTCGTGCTACCCCGAGCGCGGTGCGCTACGCCGCGCCGCATCCAGCGGTACAAGTACGCAATAAAAATGCAAACATGTCAACGCGTATTATTTTTTATATGTACCCAAAATTAATTCCGACTGTTAAGGACTTTATTCACACTGGATAGCACTCCATATTTCATATTTATTGCACCGTTTGATAGCAAAGCTTTGAAGTTAATTTGTTGGTGCTCTTTTTATGGATTAATGTTGGTAATTTGGCAAAGGTTATTTTAAAAGCGAGAAAAGTTTGGGAGTATATGCAGATTTGGGTAAAGTATGATGCCCTGAGCGACTCCACTTTTTGAGTTATCTTATGCATTTGATAATAATTTAAATTTTATTTGATCTTAGTGGTTGAAACAAACGAAACTGGTTAAAATTGTATCTTCACACAACTATAAATAGTCAATTATTCTGACCCAAAATCCAATTAAACTAAAATCCTTTTAAGTTATAATTGTCCAACCATTAGATGACAAAAGCTAAGTGTGAACTATGTAAATTACTTGTTGTTAAACTGGAAAGGTTATATCTAGGTTGTTTTGAGGGTGTCATAAGACATTTATTTGTATATCCTGTTGGGGGGGCATCCCGAAGACAACCTTGCTACCTCTCGAAATTGCCCAGCGTGCTGTTCTCAAAGTGTCCACCTTCAAACCGATACTATTTTCTACCAATCTACTCTACAAGTACTGTGAAACTTTGACCGTCCGGCAGCTTTTCCTTCTTTCTATCATAATGAGGCAGCACAACTTAACTTCGTTTGAACCAGCAAATGTAGGGAGACGAAGAGATCGTATAGTGATTAACAAACATACACCACACACAGTGTTCATCAAAAGATTCTTTAATTTTCTGGGTCCCTATGTATACAATAAAATTAATAAAATAAAATACGTCTATCCACTAAAAAAGGAAATTTGCAAAAAGGTAATCAGTCTGTGGCTGCTAAACCTTAACTACAAGGAAACGGAGGAATTTCTTAAAATCCCAGAATAATCGAACACCCACACACACACACACACACACACACACACACACACACACACACACCATATAATATACAATTATTATTATTATTATTTTTCACTTTTGTCTTTTATCCGTTCTAATTTTTAATTTATGGAAATTGTCATTTTTCATATTACTGCTAACTTAGCTTACTACTCGATATATAACTCTCATATGGACTCCCTGGGGAAGAGCGCTGTCTGCTGAAATACAGGTTACTACCAAGTTTGGCAGCGGTGGTCGAAAAATGTATTGTGAAATGATATAAGCTCTATTACCTAAGAAACTTGTAAGCATACTGTTTTATGAATAAATAATAATAATAATAATAATTATTATTATTATTTTGGAAAAGCAGCGACAAGAGTTGTACGAACCGGACCCTTCTTAGTTGACCTTCGAGTTTAGACCTCTAAGTGTCCGAATTGCTATTATTTTAATGTGTAGGCAGACTTAATAAAGTGTATCAGTTTTTATACCAGAAAAAAACTCGTATTGATTTTATAAATTCCGTTTCCTTATGATTTTTTTACGAATTTGTTAGCACTCAAATTATTTTGTCAAAATATGCCGTGTGGTTGCCGGGTTAGAATAGTGCCACTCCATGTCTTCCCGTGGATGTCGTACGAGACGACTAAGGGAATATGGGCTTGTAGTACTGTTAGGCGATGGGTTTGCAACCTGTCACTAATACACTGGGAAACATCTTAGCCTACTTGTGCAAAATGTGGTTACAGAATTATCAAGAAGTTTTAAGACTTGTTGGTAATTCTTTAGCTCTGCCTACCCCACTCTGGGAATGAAGGCGTGAGTTTATGTATGTATGTATGTGTATTCCTGTTAAGAAAAACTCTTTGAGCTTGTGCAACTATTTTTTTTGTTAACGTCTTCAGCTACAATTAAACTGAAACGCTTAAAACCTCAAAAACATTTTAATTAGATTTCCCGACAAAACGATTGTGAACATCACTTTCAGAGTTACAATGGGGGACCAAAGTGTGGAATTAAACCGGGGGCAAATAAATAGTGGTTCTGATAGCAATTACGGAGACAGAGGCGGAGGCGCCTTGGGAACCGTAACGTTCTCTAGAATAGATTTTGTGAATTTCCTTCGGTTCTATACAGTACCATATATCACTTATACTTAGTCGTATGGCAAGTTACTTTATCTATAATTATATTGAAAAAGCATGCCAAGCTAATTATTGATAAAGACACATTCGTTTTTGAAATGAGCACTTAATGTATCAAAATTCTTTCCTTGATTTACATCCCATATTATTTCATCTCTGTATAATATCTTTTTCCCTCGAGATTTTGTCTTTGTTATCTCTTTTTGTAATAATTTATTTGAATGACAATCCTTTTACCTAATAATAATAATACAACCATCAAAGGTTTGAAAAAACGGTATTTTAATGCGTTACCGTAAAACCTGGTAACTATGGTCCAGTACTTCAACTGTAGTCCAAGTCTAATTTCTTTAATTCCTCATAGATGACTTAAGTATAAGCATTTTAAAACTTTAGTCAGCAAGAAATGTCTATAAAACAACACGTTACCTTAACTAAAGATAATGGGAACTTGTACTTTTGGTCATTGATTTTGGATCATAGTTGGAAGATTTTGGACCATAGTTACCAGGTTTTACGGTAGTTGTGCGAACACATGTCATCATTATTAAATAATTACGAATTTGTGGCACTTGCAGTGGAGACCATGGGACCTTGGTCAGCCGATATGTAAAGCTTTATTGAGGCTCGGTCATCCCGGCTCATAGACACCTCCGGAGATCATAGAGCTGGTTCTTACCTCTCCCAAAGGATTGGTCATAGGGACTATGCCGCGAGCGGACCTGCTAGAGGGGATGTTCTTTTTAAAGAGGTGATTATTATTTACATCTTTAATATTTGCGTAGCTTAGTTTTATTTAAATTTAAATAAGTTTAGTTTTAACTTTTAATTGTTCACACCAATAAATCTTGTTGTAAACCTTATCATATCTATATTAAGGGTTTTATAGCTCGCACAACTAATTGTCGATGGAAGAATTTTCAATTTTACCCGCCATTAACATATTCAGAAGAACCCTCGGTGCCAGACGTGGACCTCAGCATTAACATAAACCTGGAAAAATACCTCTTGAAATTTGAATCGAACGAGAATCGTTAATGTTAGGAGAAAAAAACGTTTTGGAATATTAACGAACTGGTTCATAGTGGATATTCGCAGCTAAGGGCGTTACTTGAGTCCTGTACTTCGTTCCTTGTTCGGCGATGAAAAATTTAATTCAGTAGAATGTACAGAATTTAATGTATGATGTAAACTGCAATTAGTTTTACCACGTTTTTATTACATAGTTCGTCATTGTTGGTCTGTTTAGATCAAAATTTATCAAAATTTTAATTTTATTTTGTGCTACGTTTGGTACATGGATTCTATTGGTGAAAGATTTTTTCAAATAAAGATAAAGATAAAGACATTTGTTCAGTAAGTAGGCCGCACGGGCACTTGTCAAGAATCAACCAGCGCTTTACAAGAGGAGACCACTGCTGAGAAGAAACGCCGCAAGAAACTCAGCATTCAGTCATTTATTTAAATATAATTAATATTACAATGGCACTACTTAGTCTAGCATTATATAAATCAATAAATAGCAAATTAAATAATATTTCAAATATCCTGCGAAGTTTCCGCAGGAAAACACACCAAAATCTTAAGAGAGAAAGAGAGAAAAAGGAAAAAAGAACTCCTACTTATGTGTATATAAGACGGTGCAAGATGACCACATAAGATTGATATGTTTTCCTACATCAATGGTGTCCCCCAGACAAGATAAAGCTTTTGAATTTGAAAAATAAAAAAAAAATGATTAGGTTTCGGTTGTTCATTGACCTAAAGCTCGTTGAAAATACTTAAACGTTCTTTCGACACTGACCCTTTAAAAAAGGAAGATTCAGCAATTTAACACATCAATTAAAATAAGATTAAAAGTGACATAGAAACCTTTTTCTTTAAAAAGGAATGAACTGTAATTTCCAGGCGTAAAAGCCAAACGCTTCAATACTATTTATCTTGATTTTGTTTTGCTTTTGCAAATGTAACTATAATTATGTGTAATTATTCACTCCAATTCGAAGTCAGTTCCGATTCACATCTGACTGTGGCTGTTCCGCGCTATCTTCAAAGGAACATCGTTTTGTCCCAAACAAAGCAACATTCAAATAGCACTACACCTAATTCCTTACAAGGCTCCAGTTGGATACCCCATTCATCATACAGACGAATTCAATATGAGCTTACATAACGCAAGGCAATCCTACGTCTTAGATACGTTCCGTTCTCGAAGCCATTAGAGTCGCACCTAGCCGGCATAATTATATGCGAGCACATGCGCTCGTGTAAAGGAACGCAGCAATGCAGTTTGTGTTCATTGCATTTGCTTGTTTTTGAAATGGAACTAGATTTGTGCGTTCAGAGGATTTCGAAAGTTTGTCGCTCACTCGCAAATAACGATATCTATGAATACTTGCAATGCCAGGAGAATTGAAACATTTGCAAGCTTTTTATAGCATTAAGAAGGTAAACAAATCCACGGGGCTGAGATTTTACAAGTTAAATTGTTATTGTTTTTGACGTGTTTACGTATTGTTAACGTTATATTAGCTATTATTTACTTTGACAGTAATGGCAGCCGATTAAAACGATGTGGTAATAACAAATTAAAGGCAATTTGGTTATCACCTGTACCCGTACCATGATTTACAATTGCCCTACTCGCTAGCGAGTCGAATGCTCTGTCTCTCGTAGATCTCGCAGTATTCTTTTAGAGTGTAAGGGACAGTGAATTTGACTAACTAGCGAATACGGTAATTGAAACTCATGGTAAGGGACCTGATGGTAAATGAGCTTACAAACCCGAGATTGCGAATGCGTTGCCCAACCGCTACACAGGAATACTACAGATTAAATATGGCTGCTTAGTGGCAGGAATTCGTACATCAAAAGAAAAAAAAAGAACCCCTGTAATAATCGTTCGATAACTTTATTGCATGTCCGTTGTTCATGATCCTTTTTCTCAGCAAAAAGATCTAATATCAAGTTTAAATTGATCTCAAATACTAATATTACGGTTCGATTGATAAGTAAAACCAACAAACTTCGAAGACAGACAGATGGACGTGGTGAAACTATAAGGGTCCCTAGTTTGACTTTGTTAACCCTAAAAAGGAACTCTTATTATAATCGTAGCAACACTTGCCAGACAGACAGAAACGTTTTTCTCAACGACATCATCAAATGTAAATTGATCTCAAAGACTACGGTTTTTTCAAAGTGTAAACAAATCAAACTTAGAAATCAACACTATCATTAAAATTCGTAAATAAATATTATAATATCATTTTGGTACTCCTTAACTCACTTAGTAAAACAAGTATGGTTTATGGCTCTTTTTTTAAATCTTAAATCATCAATTAACTCAAAAATCTTAAACGTAAAATAATAAATAGGAATACAACCAGACTTACATTTAATTATTTTGCCGTCGAAATGAAGATCGATGTATGGGCACTATTTTTCCCACTGCAAAGCTTTAGTTATTATAGATAGATTAAATTATTTGCTCAAGCAATTAAAATAGCAAAATATGTAAGTTAAAGCTTGTTTTTAACTGTCTTTAAAAAGAACAACTATCTTAATTCGTTGCCTTTGGAAGATCTAGACAGGTATCTTTTTCGTATTTAATGATTATTCGACGTTACTACCCTGATAAATCACTATTACCTTCCCCTGAACGACCCCATGTTCTAATTAAAAGTAACAAGTCTGATACTGCCTTCCTAGCCCAACTGGTGCCAAACTACTAGTGTACATAAACCTTATTTATAGCGAGAGATAATTAAATCTGCTGTAACATTTATGTTTCAAAGAATGTGGATCATCGTGGGTGGGTGTGCCGGCATCATGGCCTACAAACGGATGAATCGATTCCAATGCGGTTCTATTTAAAGAGAGCTAGTTTTTTTGGGATAGTTCATAGGTAGGTTTCATAAGGAAACTATCTTAAATATTGGCAATAGCAAGTTCTTTAATTTTAGAAAACAAAAAATACTGCATTATTGGATTTTTGAAAAAACCTCTTTCTTAACCGGGAATCGAACTGGTCGGATATGACAAAACAATAAAGTTGTGTTGTATGACACAGATCGAAAGGGTCATTGTTAGCGAGCATTTATGTCTATAACACATACACCTTTAAATCACAGAAATATCGTAAAATACCCATCTTTAGTATTTTGTCATATACTACCAGTTCAATTCCTGGCTTGGAATTCTCCAAAATTCCATAAATGTAGTAATATTTTGTTTTCACAAATAAAAGTAAGTCCCCTTTGCGTAGAACTTTGTATTTTCAATATTTAAGGTAGTTGACGTCCATGCCGCGTTCCAATATCCACCCTGTATTGTTAAGGTTATGTATCGAAACTTTGTTTTGTTTTATTTTCACCACACCTACAATAATTTTCATGTGTACATACTTATAAAAACTAGCGCAACCCTTTAATCTTTTTTGCACTATACAGATATGGTACAAAAGGCAAAATTAATGCCGGAAGGCATGCACCGGTTAACCTTTGGGCAAAACCAAGATTATTCCAGCGCAAAATTATTTTGATTAACATTTTTTTTGTTAAAAATAACTAACACAGGATTTGCTTGCTTGCTGAACGCATAAACAATTAACATTAATATAATGAGTTGTAATGGAAACTTCGGTGTGCAACACTCACAAATAATGGAGGTTATTTAATTCTTTAAAACGTTCGTGTTAGCTCGCTACAATTTGTTTGTATATAATTTCATGTTCCCTGTTTTAAACATTTTGCACTTTCAATTCTTCTAGGAAACGAAATTGCTAAGATAATAGTTTCTGTTATTGCGCACAGCATGCATTATTAATATTATTATCAACCACCATAGATAGGCGCTGCCATAGATAGGATAGGTCATGTGAATGTCGGTTTTCTTTGCTTGCTCCATGTCATGTCATTCAAGTAAGGCTAAGGGACTGTTGCTCTTTCAGCCATCTAAGGACGGGCATGTTTTTGCGAAACTCAGAGCTTTGTTTTTATTTTTTATTTTATTTTTCTTCTCGTTTTGTGTTCATTTAATTATGTGTGTGTAACCTTCCGTGGTTTCACCTGATGGTTCCAACGGAAGACCAGCGCTGACTTTAATGCCAGCATTACGCTGAGTTGGGACCATTTCGTGGCTACTTTCTTCTTGTATTTGTTAATCTGTTCTTTGTCATGCACGTCACGAATAAATGATTTTCTTTCTTTCTTTCTTTTCTTTTATTTGATTCGTTTTCATGGTTTAAAGCTTCATAATAAAAAAAATTATCCCGGAAAATCTATCAGTTCCCAAAGAAATAGTGAAAAAAACTTGTGCGCAGACGAAGTCGCGGGCAAGATTTATACTACGTATATTAAAAATGTGAAAGTTTGTGTGTGTGTTTATTACTCCTTTACGCTGCAACGGCTGGACGGATATGGATGAAATTTAGAATCGATATAGCTTATACACTGGATTAACACATAGGCTACAATACATCCCGGTAAATTTAAAATTTCCCGAGGGAATGACGATACTCAAAATTTACGCAGACGAAGTCGCGTGCAGAAGCTAGTTTAACAATAAATTGTTACATCTGCAGTAATGTACAATTCGAAAAAAAAGGCTTTAATAAAATAAGGAAATTAATCGAAAATAATTCCCAACATACGGAATCGCAAGCATCCTCTGGTTAGCCTGTCTGCGACACACTGTCACGTTAGTTAAGTATGAAACGGCGTATATACTCACGACTACAAAGGACGCATAAGACTTTATACTACACAGGTACGATACTCCTAATTAAAAGTTTTGCTAACACTTCCCTGCAAGATT
Source organism: Acleris emargana (assembly GCA_927399475.2). NCBI lineage: Eukaryota > Metazoa > Arthropoda > Insecta > Lepidoptera > Tortricidae > Acleris > Acleris emargana. The sequence continues at coordinate 8,739,029 of OV656858.1, forward strand.
TGCACGGCACTGTGAGGAAATGGCAGAAGAGTTCTCGAAGTTGGCGTTAAGCAATAGTTCTTCACTAAATGGGAGTTGCCGAGTTCTTTGAGGCGGTAATTTTAAAAGTATTGTACACATAAAGATTTTAAATAGCCTGCGTGATACTTTTCTCGTATTAAGTATTTTGTCGTAAGAGGCGACTAAGGGAATAAAGGCTTGTAGTACTGTTAGGCGATGGGCTTGCTACCTGTCACTAATATACACTGTTAAACATCTTAGCCTAATTGTGCAAATTGTGGTTACAGAGTTATCAACAAGTTTTTGGAGTTGTTGGTAATTCTGTAGCTCTGCCTACCCCACTCTGGGAATGAAGGCGTGAAGGTATGTATGTATGTTTATGTAAGTATTTTATCCCGAGTGGTTGCCGATCCCGAGTGGTTGCCGGGTTAGAATAGTGCCACTCCACGTCTTCCCGTGGATGTCGTAAGAGGCGACTAAGGGAATATAGGCTTGTAATACTGTTAGGCGATGGGCTTGCAACCTGTCATAATACACTGGTAAACATCTTAGCCTAATTGTGCAAAATGTGGTTAATATTAGTGGATATTAAACTCAAGCAGAAATGCGTTGAAAATTTAAAACATAGAAAAGCTTATAGTTATTATCACAATAACAAAGACAATTTAGATTAAATAAAATAAAGTATTTTTATACAGAATGTTTTGTCATTTTAGTTTAATTATAATTAATAAAGTTGGATTTACTTTGAATATTTAATTTTAAGGTGTATCTATATTAATACCTATATTTGACATAAATGACATAAAAATGGCTCTCCCCTGCTGAGCTCTGATTATTACACATTGTGATTCCGAGGTCTAATGATAAGAAAGCCCATGTTTTTTTCCTTAGTCGCAGGAGTGGCCAAACTATGACTCGCAAGCCAGCTCTGGCCCATCCATGCCTTTAATCGACGACTTAAACAGGTGCCAAAAAAAGTATGTAAGTATATAAAATGTATATAAAAACCTTGTTTTATAGACACTCAATTCATAGACACTATCACTTCACAGAATTTTCATTTCAAAGAGAACTTTATTTTGCTGAAGTTCTGTTCATTTCAGGTTATTTTAAATATACATACATACATACATAAACTCACGCCTTCATTCCCAGAGCGGGGTAGGCAGAGCAACAGAATTACCAACAACTCTAATAACTTGTTGATAATTCTGTAACCACATTTTGCAAAATCAGGCTAAGATGTTTACCAGCGTATTAGTGACAGGTTGCAAGCCCATCGCCTAACAGTACTACAAGCCTATATTCCCTTAGTCACCTCTTACGACATCCACGGGAAGAAATGGAGTGGCACTATTCTATCCCGGTAACCACACGGGCAAATATGATTCACGTAGGTTAGGTAAGGTTAGGTTAGACTTGTAATCATCCCAAGATAATCTGAAATTAACACCGGTTCAGCAGAAAATAGTTTTTTATTAATTGAAAATTCTGTGAAGTGATAGTGTCTACGAAATGTTTGTACCCATATAACATTTCTAGAGCAACCTTAGTACTTTAGTTTTTCTTTGGCCCCGAATGATTTTATTGTGGCCCTAATAAATGTTTGCCCATCTCTGCCTGCCTTAGGGCATATAACGACTGTACAAGTTAACCATTAGGCCAAATGGAGGCAGGTCAAGATTGGATAAATTAAACATAAGATAAGATAAAATACATTTATTCAGTAAGCCGCACGGGCACTTTTACGCAGTAACTTCATAATTTGTTACAGCCTAATGTTTACTTCTTACTTTTGGGTATAGGATAGTCTTTTCCCGGAATATTAGTCAGCTTTCAGGGAATTGCCATAAAAAAACGTACGCAGATGGACGCAAAGGCTAATTAATTATAAAATAATAGTAGCGGTTGCCCGCGCAGAAAATTAAAACATATCCTATGTTTATCAGGGATACTGTAAGAATCTAATGCTGAAACAATTTTTCAAATTGGTCCAGTGGTTTCGGAGTCTATTTAATGTAAACAAACAAACGATCAAATCTTTCTTTTTGTAATTATTAGTGTAGATAAGCATTTATTGATTAGTTAGATTTCTTGATAGTGCTTACGAAGCTAGCGGCCTAAGGTTCAATTCTCGATAAGTGCAAATACTTAAGATTTGCGCAATTAGCTATTTGTTTGTGTAAAATTGTCCCTTATTTTATTTTTAGTTTCGTTTTGTTTGTCTATCTACCAAGGTAAAATGTTCATCCTGCAATACACAAATAAAACCAATGACCAGCTTTTCACTTTATTCGCATTTCTTTTCATTGAATTCTTAATACGTAGAAAACTGCAGCACCCTAATGAGTTTACAAATAAATCATGTAAACGAAAAACAAACTGTCGCGAGCTAAAAATATTTTACACTAAAGCAAACTAAAAATAAAGAAAATTGTCCATTGCATTTTATGCTTTAAAAGGTAAAAACCCGCAAACTTAATTTAAAGGCGCAAGCTAATTTAATACGCCACTGTTGGGTTTTAAAACGAGAAAATAACTCAAAAGATGCGGATATTTCTATGGCAACACGAGTTTTATAAAACATCCTTCCTTGGCTAAGACCATTGGAACATAATTTGTGTTATAATAACTTTTTTACTCAAATATGATTTTAATGTCTAATTTCTCTAAGAGCCAAATATGATGGAGCCGAACCAGTTCCCGAGTGACGATGACATACTATCAACCTTTATTCCACTTTCTTTTAAAGCATATCATTATCACATTATTGTGACTTTATGAGGTGGTAGGGGGGGTTACGAGGTCCGTCCGTATCGTTACCATCTCATCTATTAGCGTATCGTCATGCAGCAGTATTCGCCTTGTCGTGAATCACCGGTGAAACTAGCATAGACATTCTATCTTAGTCCTTGGGGTAGGCAACAAATTTGTAGGGTTCCGTAGTTAAACTAGGAACCCGTATAGTTTCGCCATGTCCGTCCGCCCGTCCGTCCGTCCGCCCGTCCGTCCGTCCGCAGCCCAGCTCAGCATATTGGCATAAATATACATATTAGTCACGCCAACAAAGTGGTAAAATAAAATCTTCAATTATTTTTTTTGTTGTAGTTACCTCCCCTACGCGTAACGTGGGGATGTATTTTTTTCTCGTCTACTCCTTAGTATGAGGTGTCGTTGGATAGGTCTTTCAAAAACATTGCGGGTTTATGCAAACAATTTTTCGATTAAGGTCCGTATCCGTTTATCAAATATTAAGCTTTAAAGCGCAAAGTAAAGTATTCTCCCCCCCCCCCCCCCCTACGGGTGCGTCCCACGAGATATAACTACATAATAACTATTTTCATCTTACTAACGTTTACAAGATATAATGAACGTTAGCTATAATAACAAAATCAATATTTTTATAAGGATTAACGGTCAAGTCATATAATATTCATTTTATATAATATTTTTTAATATAACACTCACAATGACTAATGACAGTTCGTATAATATACATGACATATAGCGATCATAATACATAATATCTTTTAGTATAAGGATTATAAGATCTAATATCGTATGCTATACTCAATGGGTGGGTACTGTAAGGAGCGGGTACAGTCGAGTTCATAGATATGTGTACCCTGTAGTAGTCATTTTAATCGCTGTGACAATTCATATACTTATGGCAGTTTAAACATGACATAAAATAAATAGACAAGGTATTAAAGTGTACACATATTTATGAACTCGAGTCTACCAGAACGGTCTTGCTTGTAATTGGTTTTAATTAACCAGAAAATGCCACGAGCATGACGAATCAGGTCAGAACCGACTCGGTTAGGTTAGGTTAGAAGGCCTAGGCGGGAGCAAAGCTCCCGCCTAGGCCTTCGAGGTTATTTTTTTTTCTGCCCAGAAAATTCAGACTGCTGCCAGTAAAGTTAGTAAGGTAAGGTTGATTGTTAATTAAGAAGGCCACTTAATACTGAAAATATAATTTAATTTCAAATAAATAACATATGCATGTTTTTATATTATACGTGTATTATGTTTTTTGATGTTAGATAATTTGATCAATATATCTTTTCAATCTTAGGTGTTATGAACGTTATACGTTTTAATAGTTATATAAATTGATATTATATATTAATAACGTTATACTTTATGGAAATAGATATTTTGAAATTATATCTTCCGTTCATTATATCCAGTGAACGTTATACTAAACGTGTTTATACAAAGTGAGCGTATATATTATGAGTGTTATATTATCAGTTCTTATATCTCGTATTACTTACCCCCCCCCTCCCCTACAGCTAAAACTACAAATACAAAAAATCTGAAAAATATCTTAAATTATAAATAATATGTCGGATCATATTTCTCGTGTGCGACCGGGACACTTCTCTAATCGGTATACATATCGCTCATTCATTGCAAAACGGCCACAAATCAAAAAAATCAGAAAATTGTTTTATTGCAAAATCGTGATCTAATCGACTATAACTTTACACTACATTTAAAACACCCGTTATTTTCGCGTTATTTATTGCCGAATCATTGGACCGCCATTTTTGAATTTGGCGGGTTTGCGAGGTAAAGTCAGTGCAAAGCCGCCATTTTGTCAGTTGCGACCCAGAGCTCGGAGCGAACGCACGTCAGTTTCGTATAAAACGGCCACATTTCAAAAAAATACCTCGTAACGAGTGAACTGTTCTGTGGAAAGGTGCCATATTTCGGAATGCGTCCCTTTTGAATTCCAAAATCAAGTAAGTATACTCATAATTTGTAATGAAACAGTGCCATTTTTAAAAACACGTCCGTTTTGCATTGAAATATTAAATAAACTAGTGCCATATTTAGAATTGTGTCCGTTTTGCAAAGAACTAAATATAAGTTACCTAAATTAATTTTCCTCCTGTAACGCAGTTTTTGTTTTGCGTTTGTTTTGTAGGAAAATTATTGTTACGAAAGTTCAGTTATTTCAAAACAAAATTGACGTATTTGGCGTTTGGGATTTTAAGGCGAAGGAAATCATAATTAGGAAGCTCTTATATTAGTGGCCGCCTTTACCGCCTACCACATTGTCTCTTAGGTGTGTGCATGTGTGTGTATTTGAGCTTGCGTGTGTGTGCCTGTGTACAGTAGAATTATTTGGAGTTTATCACTGACAGATGGATTGCCTTCATTCAATTTTCAGCTTTAGTATCTTTATTTGTATGATGTTAAAGTTGAAAATTATGTGAAGGAAAATTACCTGTCAGTGGTTACTTATAGTAATTCTACCGGGTTTTAATCTTCTGTAAGTTTACTTACAAACAATATTGGATTTTATTTACAGAATGAATAGCAGAGCAAGAGTAATTTTAAACATGGCGGTCGGCACGATAAATAAAGAATCCACCAAAAATCAAGCCCGGCCCACCCACAACTCTCAACAATGTCGGCAATCTAATATTCCAGCAGTCATTGAACAAGACACAGAAATATTAAATAATTCTTCTGATACCGACTCGTACCCAGATAGTCAGCCTGATTTATCGTTCATTTATCATAAAATAGAAGGCTTACAAACCGACTTAGGACTTCAAAAAAAACCAGCCATAATAGTTGAAGCCAGTGACTCATCAGCTGAGTACAATGACAGCGACTCGGACAGTGACTCCAGGGATTCGAGCTCATCGGACAGTGATTTTTCTTCTGATGATAGTGTCAGGGATCCAAATTATCAACCAGATACAGAGGAAGACATACAGTCAAAGCGTATTACCGATCAACTCTATGTTTCACCAAAACCTGGACCTTCTTGGGCAGAAACAATCGATTTAGGAACTACTCAACGTTATATGAATACGCATTTGTCCAACTCTGATATTCAACCACCCAACATTGACTTTCAGCCTCCGAGCATTGACACTCAGCCACCGAGCATTGACACTCTGCCACCGAGCATTGACACTCAGTTACATAGCATTGAGACTCAGCCTAGCATTGACAGTCCACCCCCTAGCGTAGAACCTCAGTTGATATCCCGAAAACGAAAAGCTAACCCTTCATCGTGGAAGAAAAACATAACCAAGGCTCTTAAAAACAGGGGACAGGAATATACAACCATGTCCAAATCAAAAAAAATAATTGAAGCCAAAAAAATGGGAGCCGTTTGTTCCGAGAAATGCAAATTGAAATGTGCGAACGAATTTTCATCAGAGCAACGATTAGCTTTATTTGAGGCGTATTGGCAGACGGGTGACTTAAAAACACAAAGGCAATTTATTAACAACAACATGACAAAGATTGAACCTAAGTATCGATACGTTCGTGTTGGTAGCACTCGTGAAAACTATAACCACGCATATTATTTGCCGAACAATGATAAACGCGTCCGAGTTTGTAAAGTATTTTTTATGAACACACTCGCAATTTCCGATAAAACTGTAAGAACTGTTGTGAAGAAGAATACTGGACAAATAAGGATTGAAATGCAAGATAATCGGGGAAAACACGGTAAGCAATTCAAGTTAGATGCAGATTTGAAAGATGGTGTCAAAGCACATATAAATTCGATACCTAGAATTGAGAGCCATTACTGCCGTGCTCGCACAAAACGTGAATTTATCGAAGGAAGTCTGTCTATTGCTGCATTGCATCGCGATTACGTTGATATTTGTAAAGCTCAAGGTAAACAGTATGTTACATACAAGACATACTATAAAATATTCGTCGATGATTTCAATATTTCTTTTTGGCAACCCAAGAAGGACCAGTGTGAGGACTGCACGGCTTTCAAAAATGCGGATGATAAATCGCTTTTGCAAGAGAAATATGATTTACATCTGAAAGAAAAATCTCTGGCTAGATCTGAAAAAGAAGCGGATAAACAAAATCTGAGTGATAATTTTGTAGTGTGCGTCTATGATTTACAAGCTGTGATGCCCTGCCCACGAGGCGAGGTCTCCAGCTTCTATTACATTTCAAAATTGAATTTATTAAACTTTACTGTTACTGAGTTGGGCACAAACAATACAGATTGTTTTGTATGGCATGAGGGTGAAGGAGCTCGTGGTGTAAACGAAATCGGGTCATGCGTGCTCATGTATCTGAAAAACTTGAACGAGAGAGCTACAGCTGATATTGACGTAGTTTTTTATAGTGATAATTGTTGCGGACAACAAAAAAATAAATTCATGTTGTCAATGTACCAATATGCCGTCAATGAGTTACCAAAATTGAGAAGTATCACCCATAAGTATCTTATAAAAGGACATACCCAAAATGAAGGGGATGCCGCACACTCATTAATTCAACGAAACATTTCAAGAGCTTTAAAATCCTCTCCCGTTTATGTGCCGGACCAATATATTACCCTTATTAAAACTGCAAAGAAGAAAGGTACTCCTTTTGCAGTTCATGAACTTACGCATGAAAATTTTTTGGATTTAAAATGTCTAGCTATTGGCAATTATACTACATCGGAAGATGGGCAAAAAGTAAAATGGTCAGATATTAAAGTAATTAAAGTTCATCGAGAATTCAAAAACCAGTTTTTATTTAAAACTTCTTATGAACATGAAGATTTCATCTCGGTATCCACGCAAACAAAAAAAAAGTCGAAAACATCTACAAATGACGTAGTGCCAAAAAGGCTGTACAGCCACAAACTTAAAATAGCAGAAACAAAGATACAGGGAATACTTAAACTCATAGAGAAAAATATCATACCTAAATATTACGAAACTTTTTACAAAAATTTGTAAATAATAGGTATAATATTTTTAAGTGCCTTAAAAATATGAGACTGTCCAAAATAAGGCTGGGATTTTTTAACAAGGCTGTCATAAGTTTTATAATACCTATATGATTATTGAAATAAGTAACATGCAAGATTTTGTGTGGCTACTTAACTTAAAGAGTTTGATATCCTATAAAAAAAACTGTAATGTAAAAGTGTCAGTGATTCGTTTTATATAATATTGTTTCTATGGATATTTTAAAGATTTATTTAAATAAAGCTTAAAGTTATCTTATGTTACCTGATAAGAATAAAACTAAAGAATAATGTTTATGTTTTCGAGATGCTTTATTAAGTTCTTATTTTTATATGTTTTGAGAGTTTTATTTGCTATTTCAAGTGATTTTAATAATAATTATATAAATATGATTAAGGTATAGCATATACTACCCATGTAGTATTTGTTGGGACTGAATATTGATCTCATGCGTCACCTGAATTTAATAGTACCTATATAAAAACGTGAAGTTTTAATGTTTTTTTTTAATTTTGCTATGAGCATGTTAATGGTTGTAGTTCCTCTATGTTTAACCTACATTTTATAATAATTTTAAATAATTGAAACAATAAATAAAGGCCGTTTCTTATTAAAATGAGTTTTATTTTTGACATAATTTTTATAAGATTTGTCAAAAAATTCAATGCAAAAGGGACTTTTGTGTTGTTTATTCTGCATGGATGACAGCTTATAGAACTTCGATTATTTTAAAAGATAGAGTAAAAAATAACGAATATAATGGTATATAAACATTATACTAAAAAGAAAAAAAAACCTTAAATATTTAAGAAAAACAGGTTTTAAAATTTGTAATGGCTGTCCTGTAAAATTATGCCATTTTGATTTGTGGCCGTTTTGCATTCAATGAGCGATATGTATAGCGCTATTCCGCTTGCACGACAAATATTATTCTACATATGACCACATATGATGTTGTCTATCAGAAGCCTAAGTGATTCAGATCCCACTTGCCATCAGATGGCCTCTTTGGTAAGTTGCCTTTATGCCATTTATCATGTATTGTACTATACTATAATTTTTAACACTTAAAAAATAATTAGTAGTTATTTTCTAAACTCTAGCAACACAAAAGTTAGTGCGCTGGTGAGCTTCAAAACGTGGGAAGTTGTAACGCAGTTACACCGCAGTTGGCTGGGCTACGTTCGTTAACTAACAGCGGACTAACTCTTGCTTTGTAAAATGCTTTAAAACGGCTCGAATCCAGTTAAGTCAAAGCCGAAGTGTGTTTATTACTTCCTAAGGTGAGCGAAATGGAGATAAAAATCATGGTATTTTCTCTTTCTCAACTTCCCGTCATAAATTACATTTTTACACGTCTGCCCAGAAAAAGGACTGAGGGTCTGCTTAGAGTATTAATAGTGCGTTCTTATATTTATTCATTCACGGTTTTGAATATAGTAACGCACAATAAATATAAGAACGAAAGACAAGATAACGAACCTATCTGAGGTCTATTCTGACAAAAAAATACAGATAAAAATACGAGTAGGAGGAGTAGGGCAAAATAAGAGACGGATCAAATATAGGGAATGGCCGTAAGACAACACTCGGTCTTACAATGAATATTATTTTAGTAAGTGGAAAGAAAGCAGCAACTTTTAATTTGACGTACATTGCTGCAACCGTAGGTGCAATAATACTTTATGTTTGGGGGGTGCACCGTCATGGATTGAAATCGGAATAAATAGGTCAGGTAATTCTCGTTACCTACAAGTTTAATGCTTAAAAGACACCTTACCTCTAAACGTTCCTATATGGGTGAGTATCCACTAGATCGGTGTGCGAGGCTATTTCCTATTCTATTTGTGGCTAGTTTAAGCGATAGTGATATATTAGGCATCCTTCAGATTAGTTCTAAGCTCCGACGGGGCATCGACAGGGTCCGGCTTAAAACTTAGCTTGAGTCGCCGCCGCATATTAGATAATATTGTTACACGTCTCATTTTCAATCGTGAATTTCGGTGCTTTAGAAGCGTTTTCAGCAGGCTGAAATATCGTTTCAGTCCGTTTCATAGATTCAAATCACATATTAGATTATCAAAATTTCGACCAACTTGCCGTTGTTTTCAGTTGGAAGTACATTTCAGAATATGACAATATTCTACTAAGAGTGAAAGAGATAGCACGATTAGAAAGATACAGCGATACTGAGCACCTTCCAGAAGCGTGTGAAAGAGATAACACGATTGGAAATGAGACAAAATACGTGGATCATTCCAGACAAGTGAGTCACGGATATGGCAATAATAAATAGAAAAAGGTAGCAAGGCGTAGAACTTTCTAGCAACGAATAGTCTCGATCGTCCTCGACGGGTCGAAGTACATAGATCATTTCAGATGGCATTCTGGAGCGATCTGACACGGGTACTATAAAAGAGCGGACCTGTTGCAATTACATTCAGTCTTTAATTGAAAAGCGAACAGTGCGAACAAGAGCGACCCGGGAGATCATCTAAGTCTTCGAAGTTTATTGTGCGATAATTGTTTGTAGCGGTCTAAGTGAGTGCGTTATTAAAGCCTTCTTTTGATTATCGGTGTATTCGTGCATTTCTATCAATTACCTACCCCCACGTATGTAACATTATTGTTATTAAGATTAATTCTTAACATACCTACAAACAAACATTTTATAATAGTTAAATTAAAACTCAATAACATTTAAAGATAAAAGAAAAAATTGAAGTAGATAAACAAGTCATTAGAGAAATTATCAGATCGTCTTCACGATATTCCAACAATTCACTCTTATCTCTCTAACACTGCCAATGTGCTGCCAATACTGCTTGAATTAAATCTTATTTATTACGACGGTTAAAAATAAAACCATCTGGTATAAAAATGATTACCTACTCCATCATCAGGACATTGTCTGGAAGAGATCGCTAATCAACGATAAGACCGCCTGTTGTTTACCTGTATTATTTTTAAATTGTGCTCTTTCTCTATGTTTTTGTTTGCTGTACAATAAAGTGTTTTGTATTGTATTTTTCTCAAACATGCTCGGAAAAAACGGTTTTCCGATTGGAACACAACGACGGAAAGTGCCTCATTTTACTCCTAGGAGTAAAAAAACCATATGAAAACACTTTCCGTCCATGTCCATATATTTCTTAAAAATGCTGTCAATTTGCATACAAAATCAAAAGGACCAAGACAAAAATTCCAAACAGCCAAGGTAACTGCTCGCTTTTTTAGCACAGTGCGTGTGTTTCTTTTTGAATTTGCATTCCAATGTCTATGGTTAGTATTTAAAAACAATTGACAGTCGGTAACATTCGTTCATTCTGCATAATATAATTGTGAAACCGAATATTAAACTATTTGTTGTGTGAAATACTTACTATAAAAAATGAGCTCAAGCGACGAAAGCGACGAATATTAAAATCTGAAGCTGCCTCGGTTAGGCAAAACCTGCTTCCCGCTAAATCTAAGGAAATTAAATTAGGTACTTGCTTTTTAGAAATGTATTTGTATTATTTCCTCACATGTTTGAGAAAAGCATTATGTATGCCTCGGCGGAAACGAGGATTTCCTGACTCGTATTTTAGCAGGCCTTGCTGTTGCTCGGCCTGCTAACCACCTCGTCAGGAAAACCCTTACTTTCCGCGCCTACGCAACAATGTACTATTATTGTATTTTAATTCGCCATCAAGCATCATTGCTCGAATGGTTGTATTCCAGTGTAGGGGTAAACATATGGTTAAATGAGCGTTGGCTATGCAGTTTTACGATTGCAGTCTTGTAGTTAGGCTTGAGAGGCTATTCACCATCAGGTGACCTATGTGCGCATTGGTGTTTTTAATTTTCCATGCCACAAATAACCTGAGATTATTTGTTTAGAATTACTAATCTATTGCACACATGGAGTGGAGAGGCGACATAATTACGTAGTGGCTACCTTTTTAGTGTTCCGTACCCAAAGGGTAAAAATGGTCCTATTACTAAGACTCTGCAGTCCGTCTGTCCATCTGTCCGTCGTCTGTCTGTCACCAGGGTGTATCTCACGAACCGAAATAACTAGACAATTGAAATTTTCACAGATGATGTATTTCTCTTGCAGCAAAATACAACAAACGTGATTTTTAATAGATAATGGTGCGGAACCCTTTGTGCGCGAGTACGACGCGTACTTATCCGGTTTTTTATTTCAGAAAAAGACGACTTTTTAAAATAAAATAAAGCATAAAAAAATGGTATAAAGTTCTTTAAGTGTTTAAGGAAATAGAAGGCTTCTTAAATATCATAATTTAGTAATCCTAAAATTGGACATAATATCCCCTCTCCAAAGGTCTCCACCTTGATTGGATAAAAACATAAAAAGGTAAGTATGTGTGTGCATGTATACTGTGTTATTGTCACGTAGCATGATCCGAATTATTATTGTGATTAATTTATTTATAATTGTAGTCATAACGCATTAATATTTATATTTAAAACATAAACATAGCAAAATAATTGCGTATGCGGTTACAGTAGCTGCTGTAGGTATTGTTAGACCGGATAATTGTGTTTGCATGCTGTGATAACCTATTTAGTAATTATACAACCTTATAAGGAAAATAAACTAGCATCAAGCTCAGTCATGTATAAGGTGCAGTCAAAAATTAACTAGCAGTAGTAGCCCCTTTTAAACAGCGTGATATTGTTATCTAAACGCGTTCAAGAGTCAAAATGTATTTAAAAAAACATTTTAATCTGGTAAATTAATTTAAGCGTATTTTTTGTGTAGTGGCAAAGAGTTTTAATTAAAACTAGCGACCCGCCCGCGGCTTCGCCCGCGTGGAATGTATTATACATATAAACCTTCCTTAAGAATCACTCTATCTATTAAAAAAACCGCATCAAAATCCGTTGCGTAGTTTTAAAGATTTAAGCATACATAGGGACAGACAGCGCAAGCGACTTTGTTTTATACTATGTAGTGATAAGATTATTAAAATATGAAAGATAATGCTCAGAGGGTTGATGCGATACATAATAAATAGTGCATATAAAGAAATTATATTATGAAATAAAATAAATAAATAATTTAAATTAAGTGTACTCATAAACGAATTCGTTAATATTTACATTGCCATTGCAAACTTAACTTTATTAAAACATAATTAAATTAATATTGAGATAAAGTCCAGTGCCAAAATATTGGCACCATTTGAAATAAATTAAAAATATAAACGAATGCATTGAACGTGTTAATTACGTTGTGGAAATAGACGGGTATTTTACACTCAAAGGTATAAATAATATTAATTGTTCAGATTATAACATGTTATAACGTGCATGCTACGTTTTGTATCATTTGCGGAAATGTATGTGAATGTACGATTATGTCTATTTCTCTTGTTTATAAGTGTTAGTGAAAATAAACGTTTCACGCGGTGCAAGCTAGCTGTTGAGTTGCTGACTCTCAATTATTTCGAGAAAACTTTCCTTGGAAGCTGTAAGTTAATTGTTTTATCATAACTGTGACTTTTAAAATAGCATTGTGACAATCTTTGTGTTTCATTATTGAAAAAAAACCGCTTCGTTTGCATATAAATATTGTTGATTATTATTATGCAATTTTACCAAGTTTTTACATTTAATATTAAGTTACTTCGTAAAGCCCAACGTCGTAAATAGAGGAATTTTTCAAATTGACTTAGGACCTTTTGGCAAACGAAATTTGATGATATTTTTTTTATGATGACTAACTGATTGCTAAATTCTACATTATCTCCATTTTAAATTCAAATGGTTTTGTTTAAATTATCAATAATTTGACTTTGGTATTTGTTAATTGTAGTTATTCCTATTATCATGAAAGTGATTATCGTGGATTTAATAAATTACTAAGTGTACGCAAACGCAGTTAAAAACCAATCCGGTTGGTTTTCAGATTAGCATTATCTTTATTACTTTAACTGATAACAATTATTATGACTTATATTAATATCGCAGTTGTAACACATTGCTTTTCAGTAAACAATAAATTTAACAATTCATTTTTAACAGGTTTATTTTGTGACTTTAATGAATAACCATTATTTCGGCAAGAAACAATATGGAATCTTAATTATGATCCCTGATAAATGTTTTTTTTTCTTTCGGTAGACTTTGTTTTATTTATTTATTTAAAGGATAAAGTACACAAAAAATTGTACAAATGGCGGACTTGATGCCTAATGGTATTCTCTACCAGTCAACCATATAATCATACAGCAAATAACAAAACCAGCGGGTTTTACCAATTGTGATATTAAGTTTGCCATGGGTTGTTTTTAATAATCTCGTCTAGACGTACAACAAACAAATGTAAAGATATAAGAGTGTCGTTTATAATATTTGGTTCAGAATTTAAAAACTATGTTATGTCATCTATCGAAAAGTGCCTTCCTGGTTCATCATCTACAAGTTGATTATTTAATATTTCAGTAGTAGAATCACGTACCTAACTTTGATTCACTATAGAACTTTATCATAATAACAGTGTAAAGGCAAAACACAGAATTTAGAATGAAATTATAACCATCGGCTTTCAGCGACAGGGTTCCATTGTGGGCATTGTGGCGCAACACGTACTATTTAATACAACGTTACAAACTTCATTCGACACAATCGACAATCTACACCTCATTTAAATACAACAGCATAACAATGACATTGACATTTAAACTTCGAACGGCGCGCGATTTTCATCTTTATTTATTTCATGCCAGTATCATTGGTCTCATCATGCGGATAACACATGTTTTCTTTTTAATCGTGTTTGTTCATGCCAGTACAGCAAAGAGGTTTGACACTAGATGCAAACTTGTTCGTGAAGTGATCAGAGTGGGAATACCGAATGATAGTTTTCTTGGACAATGTGAGTATTAAGGAAAAATTATATTTAGTACGTGATAGTGAGGAAAACTTTGGTGGGAATTGATTGTGCTAGGTAAAGTGTTTGAATATCAATGAGTTAATGCCGTAGTCATTATACAGCGTGTCTCAAACACAGTTGTAATGAAGTACATAATATCGTGATCTATCGTAAATGAGATAGACTGTTTTTAAATAACAGTCGTTCAAAAATCACTTTTATTATATAATCGCGGTCCTGCACCGCGGTATTTCGCAGTGATTTCGCCAGTGTCAAGTGAGTAAAGTAAATCAGTAAATAGAATAAATCAAAAGTTCAAAGCTGGACATCTTTCAATGGGCCATTTTCCCTCTTTGAAGGTTACCGGAAAACTTTTTATTATGAAATTTATAAAAATTTTAGGTGTCTTATTTTAAGGGTCTCTGTTAAAAAGCTAGCTATTTGTAAAGTTTTATGTGTGTTGTTACTGAAAATGCAAAATCTATAGGAGATAAATTTTATTAACAAGAGGATATTGTTGCACTGCATTTTTTTTTAAAGAATAATATTTAAAGCCGGTAATAGCTGGGTCACACCAACCACATGGATTTGTGAATACCTACATAACGTTTCATCGAATGATATAAATTTCGAAAATAGTTTAATCGAAATTGTTTTGCATAAAATTGTTTGGTCGATAAATAGCTCAGACACTCTTAGTATTAGAAAATTGTAATTTGGCATGAATATTAGTTACGCCAAAAAAGTGGTAAAATAAAATCTTGAAAAATTTTTTTTTAGCGTTCCTCCCCTACACGTAACTTGGGGATGTATTTTTTTTTCTCGTCTAGATTTAAAGCGCAAATTTTTGTAAGAGTCTAGTGCCCCCCCCCCCCGCCATATTATAGTCAAAACTACAAATAAAAAACTATCTGAAAAATGTCTTCAACGAAAGCGCGTATAACGTTTTTTTTTATTTTTATGTATATTCAAATTGTAATAAAGTTACCTATATAAAATAATAAAACAATTCGGTAGGTATAATTTTTTTTTTTAAAGGAAAACTATCATGACTAAGTAGACATGATTGGTTCCTGAGATACAGGCGACTAAATTGTTTATACCTACTAAAATTTCCTAAGACAGCTGCAAATAACTTTCAATAAAGAATTAGTACATACATGTTAGTTTTTAAGATAGTTTTTGTGAAGAAACGGCTTCGGAACTCTACACTGAGCATGGTCAGCCATGCTCTTGCCCGGTTCTAGGAGCTATTCTCGATCGAAAGAAACTTGTCTCCCTGATTTAAGTATTTACATTTTGATCTTTTCTAAGAAACACGTTTGGTCTTGTTAATAACATCATACATATAGCAGTACAGTAACTTCTATCTGATCAATACATAGCTCAATATTGTAAGTAAGTAATAACCAAGTTTACACAATGCGTAGTATTTTCGTATTTCTCGTGCCTAACAGTGTTTTATTTTTATAAGTAGAGTAGATTTGTTGTATACGTAATTTATTTTTCTATTTGGTACCTACCAAAAAAATTCTGCGAGGAAAATTTCTAGACAAATCCAAACAAACAAATGTTTTGAAATCATACTGTGCGGTTGGTGCACACCCGTCTAATAGGGAGGCCGTACACCCATTGACGCGTGGAATTGTATCAAATCAACGTAACTGATTGATTGGTTTCTATTTCTAAAATTGGTTCTAGCGGGAAAATCACGGCGAAAAATATTGCGGAGTGAAAAAAAAACACGACTTTTGCTTTTGTTATATTTAATTGTAGGCTACACGGTTTTTACGGAGGTAAAATAAAATTTTAATTTTGAAATATAGGATGTTGATTGTTTTGTTAGTTGAATTTTTTACACAAAAAGATTTTAAAAATTGTTGTAATAGGCTGTTTCAATTAACTTTTTTTCATTTCCTTTTAGTTATTTCGAAACTGACAATAATAAAACAAACACCTAACTTAATACAACTAAAACTAAACAGGTACCTAACCAAATATATTTTATAATCTTAGGCCCGCTTTCATGTAGATTTAACCTAGGGTTAACCTCACGTTAAATTATTCACGAATGTCAGATTCATATGAGAATTATCAATTTTGACGAATTAATCTGTTAACCTAGGGTTAACATGCAAGGTATACGTGCAAGCGGGCCTTAGCAATATAATAAATTTTACCTACCTACCTAGGTAGGTACCTATTTTTAACTCCCTAATAAAATCAGTCTTTCCATAGTGAATACTAGCTTTTGCCCGCGAGTCCGTCCGCGTGGAAGTCGTTTATTGCTATTACCTATCTTAAGAACTATCCGTTTTCGTCTGTTTTCGTACTAAGATAAACTAAACGATGTTTAAAAATAAATTCTGTTCCAAATTATAACGTCGATCGGTTAAGGCGTTAAGCTGTGAATATGAAACAAACACTCAATTAGTAAGGATTCAATAGTTCAAGTACAGTCATTATCAAATAACGTCAAAAACATTTGCTATTATACACGGTGAAACTGTAGTAGGTACAAGTCTTTATTAGTAAAGAAGACAATTAAAAATAAAAAGTTAAGATTTAAGAAAAAAATATAGAAAGAAAATCAGTGGAAATAAATATGTATGTACTTAATGTTATACAACATAAACTATGTAAATGCCTCATTATTCAAGCTAAATGATAACACGTATTACTAAGTAACCTATTACAATATCCGAGGGGTTATTATGACATGGCTATGCAGTTCATTTTACGGCGAGTGTAGAGTACAGAGCTATAGCAGTTATAGAGCTCTGTCCTTTTCTCTCAGCGTAAACTGAACTGCATAGTTATGTCATAATAACCCCTCTGACCTTTATCACCTATGTAGTCTGTGACACGAGTGTATTGTACCTATATACCTATATTCGAAAATGTACTGTTCTGTTTTTAAACGACTTAAAAAAAAGGAGGAGACTCTCAATAAGTCTGTTTTTATTTAATGTTATTTTGTACTGTAGTCGTTGATATAAAAAAAAAACACCTCTTTATTTATTACCATGTTATTTTTATTACGTAAACGTCGTCCTTTATTACTCGTAATGAAATGTCCCAGTGGTTATGCTTTTATTTCTTGTTAAATAAAGATGGCGCCGCGAAGGAGGTGTCTGGCCTAGTTTTAAAGAGCTAAGTACTTGTCACTAGCAACGTCACTAGAACAGCTTGTCTAAACAACAAGAACATTTTTCTCACAACGAAACACTCAACAAGATTGAAAAACTATTAAATAGAGGTGAAATCACCGCAGTGACGAACGCTTTCTTAGAGCTGATATTTCCTAAACGGGCCAACAGATTCTCATGAAAACTAACTAAAGACCATTCCGGTTGAACTAGCTTTGAAAAAAAAACGGGCGCGGGTTATTTCAAAAAAGTTAGTTATAAACGATGGTTCTTAGGTTTTATAAAAATCGTTGTGGTCGATTATCCCGTGGACCTTCACGTCATATACGAGTACATATCGTCGGTGAAACTGCAAAACCGCGTAACTAACAAATTTATGATAGAGCAAAATAAACCTTACCGTCTTATTAAGAAGGTGCATTTTGCTGCTTATTTAAAATGTTACTTACGCGGTTTTGCGGTTTCACCGACGTTTGTAATAATAAATTCCAAATTCAACTAATCCTTGAATACTAACGTAGTATTTAGGACACTCGGGTTATGAAACATCAGCTCTTAAATAGCCATAATAATAGGAGTTTTTTTCTATTAAATATACTAATAAAAATAAAACAGGGGCCACGCTATGTTTTACATACATAACACTGTTTTTGGAGAAGGATTATTATAACAAATCTTAACCTGTTATTTTTGAGTTTAGTACCATTATATAGCTGCAATGTTCAACTTAAAAGCTGTGTTGTTTTCAATAAAAAAAAAATACCCTTTGTATGGTAAGTACGATATTTACAAAATAAAGGTTAAGATTTATTTTAATAATTAACCAAAAACAGTTCTTTTGCATGGAGAACATAGCGTGGCTCCTATTTTGTTTTGATTAGTATACATACTCCAAAAACCTGTTGTCAATTCCGTAACAACACCTCGCATAAACAGGCTAAGATGTTTACCAGTATATATTAGTGACAAGCTGCAAGCCTATTGCCTAACAAAACTACAAGCCTATATTCCCTTAGTCACCTCTTACGACTTCCACGGGAAGATATGGAGTGGTACTATTCTAAGCACACATCTATTAAATAGATATAATATAATTATGCATTTCAAAGCAGGTGCTTGGTAGCTAACATCGTAGATTGGATAGTTCCGCAGAAAAGTGATACAAAAAAGGATAACATCCTTAGATTTAATCTCAAATTCGCAGAACTTGCGTTTTTGCTTATCACGCTAAAGTGCGAGTTACCTTGTAACAATAGCCGCTGGTTTTCCCATAAATTATAAAGCGGATCTTTCCGCGAGGTATCTTTAGTGATACATATAGCTATTAAGGCGGAGTGTATGTGATTCGGTGTCATTCAATGAGCAAAGATGTAAACCAATTAAGTAGTACTGTTTGACACATAACCTTAAATTTTGATCTTTCTGGAGCCCATGGGACTTCTGCCAATTTGAAATTTTAGGGTCTATATTGGAATCCCTAATAGTCATTATTAGGACAAAAAATATTATGGATTGCGAATGACACCCGAAATTTTATGATGACAATCTCAAGACTACAAATGCGTTGACAACCCTTAGGATTTGATGGAATGTCTCTCTGGTAGTCATGGAAAAGTTATAATTAGTACAATATTGTTTTTGTGCGAAAATATTAAAATTTCTCCTAGAGGGTGTCCCTCAGAATCCCTAGTAACGTTTGTCCTAACGCTTCGTTTGTTCGAATAATTGATTGTTCTAAACTGGTTTTCAGCTGAGTCAGTAAATTTTTTATTTTTGCTAATTTACTTGCTGTTTTGAAATTCAGGCAAATTGTAACTTGATGAAAACTTCTTTTTAGAATATTGCTTACACATTTGACGATTTCGGATGGAAGTTAAAACATGACGTTTGAAAGGGAAAACTTATAAAAATGACCACTTAATGAATTTATTGGGAAATATATTTTTTAAATACTTAAGGCATTAAATAATGATTAACATTACAATATCTTAATTATTGGTTACACTTGCTTAATACTTTGTCTGTACCCCTAGAGGTATGTGTTTATCATAACATTGGAAAACTAATAAATTAATCTCGACTGCTCGTGATAATCGTGACCTTGAACTTGATTGTAATGTTATGATTCTACATTAATCATCATTATTCATTTTTGGACCTTAAAGTTATACAAATAGAGTCGAAAAATATAAAAAGAGTTCTATGTCGACTATACTTGTGTTGATTGAGGATGATCCTTGTGACAGGTCCAAAAAACTCGTTACACCCTTTTTTATCTTTACATTAATATGCTAGGTAAAAACTTAAGAAGTATTAATCGGCCCTCCTACGGAAAAAAGGCACATCTACTATAATAATTTTATTGCACTTTCAACCTTATTATAATCCCATGAGAGTTCAATATGCTTCTTTGAATTAATTGCACTTGTGCCTTTTCTCCGTTGTAGGGCAGTAATCCTTTTTGCTTGTAGTTATTTATGTACAGTTTACAAAAACGTTTATAAACACCACCTGCTGTGTTAAGTTTTAATTTGACACCAAATCCTTTCTAAGGTTGTCTGGAAGAGATCGCTAATCAGCGAGAAGACCGCCTGTTAACCTCTATATATTTTAATAGTTCTTCTCTATAACGTTTTTGTTCTGTGTAAGTACAATAAAGTGTTTTGTATTGGATCGAGAATCAAACCCAGGGACGCTGGCTTTGTAGGCCGGGTCACTGCCAACTAGGCTAAATAAGTCGTCAAGGGTAGCAATTACTGACCCTCACCTAAGCCTGATTATATCAAATATCTTCATTAAAAATGTATAACGTTATCGTTCTCTTTGTTCGCAGGGGTGTGTCTTATAGAAAAAGTGAGTAACCGAGACACAGAAGCGTTCGTCGTCACCCCGAGCGGCAAGAAGTCTTATGGACTGTATCAGGTCAGTGACCGCTCCTTCAAAGGTTCTTTTAATAGCTTACTGGTCGTGACACGAGTTAGATTGAATAAATAGCAAAATAATATTGTTTATTTCGCTAGAACACTGCCATTTTTACAAGTAAGTATTCAATCAACAAGTTTTTGGAGTTGTTGGTAATTCTGTAGATCTGCCTACCCCACTCTGGGAATGAAGGCGTGAAGGTATGTATGTATGTATGTAAGTATTCAATAACAGTTGATTTGAATCGGTATTTTTTCAACTTGCGGGTTGCGATCCTAAAGGGGTCGCTGTAGTTCGAAAAGAAACGTCGTTTTTGAAACCTTTAACACAGTTTTGATACGAACCATAAATTCGCAATTTTTTTTTCTTATAAAGCGGCCGCCAATTCAAAAGTACTCTAAAACATTGTTTGTAATAATACTTAACAACGCCTTCCAAAAAAGACCACTGTTTTAAGAATGTACACTTAGAAAGTCAACAGGTAGTTGTTTACCTAACAAAGACGTTAACGATCTTTTAGCAGCCTTTGTATTGTTATGTTGATGAAACTGTAGTAAGTCTTTCTCTCCATATTTAGTGGCTTTGTTCTCCTGGTACTCGGTACTCGGTGAGCAAACAAAGGATCACGTTTTCCAATTCATACACACATTTTCTAACATTTCAATTATTCAAAAAAACAATATTCAAAATATTTATTCAGTAAATAGGCCAGATGACAGCTCTTTTACAAGTCGGAAATATGGAGTGAATCTACTAGCTCTTCGGACAAGACCATCATTGGAAAAGATGCGCTACAAGAAACTCTAGCAAGAAGCCCCGCAAGAAACTTCAAACGTAAGCGTATTAAGCCGAGAGAAATAAAAAAATAATTAACTTCCTCACTTTCTACGGTAAAATCTTACAATCACGGGACAAGCTGCAAAGCCACTGAATTGATTATAAAACCAATTCCCTTCCCACTATTAGATTTCACAATCTAGGCGCAAAGTTGAGGCTCCGTCAATATGATTATTATTTCTTCATCGCCTAATCTATTATTAGTTTTCTGGTTAAACTTTTTTCATTTTATAAAGAAGACAATCTTGAAAAATGAATACCTAATTTATTTATTTTTCCTCATTAAATGATTTAGAAACGCTGGTAGAATTTTGATGTGTAAAAGTTCCCGTGTCCTCATGTTTTATCTGATGGTGATTTTTTTAAACACGCCGCTGTGTCAATAGGTCGATTGAACGAATGAGCCACTTCGATTGAAGAATCCATTGATTCTAAATCACTTATTTCTATTACGCAGTCTATGTGGAAGATTTTGGTTTGACCTTTTTAATTCCTTGAAAATGAGTTCCTGTTTTATAGAAATTACGAGTATTATTTATTGTAGTTTTTAAGTAAGAATAGCGTAAAAGTATACTTTTTATTTTAAAAACCAGTAGATCTTGAAAACGTAGGTAAACAATTTTGGATGGTTACTACAAAACCAAGAGAAGTAATAATGGATGGTTAGTACAAGTCCTTAGCTTAGAACTTGGTCAGTCTAAGATTATTCCGGATAATTATTGATTATTATTGTTCCTAAATTCCAAACCATTTTGGAATTCCACAATTCCATCATTCTTTCACGCAATACTCGGAACTGGAGATAATAATAGAGAGAGAAAGAGAGTGATAGTAAGTTAATTTGAACTTCGATTTACAAAGATAAGTCTCTTTTCATATCAATCAGTTCCCGCGCCTAGATAACACTATCATGGGGAAAGGTCACGAGTCAAATTGCTATCTAAGGTTAATATGGCATACCCTTATCTACACTACAGCACTTCTTGGTACCCATACATGTTTTGATTCTTAAAATATCACACACATAATACAACGTAGCGCCGTTTTAAAGAAAGCATGCATCTTAATTCTACATAGTATTTGTGTAAATAAAAGAAAACATTTTATTAAAAGGCCGCGCTAGAAGAGCCTTTGTCAAATGTTATGTTATTGCGTATTCTTTTATTCTGTTAAAATTTCCAATACTAAGAGGAAGTACTTCAACGCGTGCTGAGACTAGGTGTGGGCGAGGTGGCTCCTCGCCCTGCACTTCAATGCATTAGCTGTAACCCCGATGTCTAGGTGATTCTTCAGGCGCTGTGTCTTGTGTTAATACGACACTTGCACATACGTTAAGGCCATGGATGAAAGTCAAATATACGCTTACAATTATGCGTTGTTAAAAGTGTTTCCTCAAACATGCAATTACATGTTGGCGTTATCTTAGTTATTTTTGGCTTCAAAGTGTCACGTTGCGGGCGGAACAATTCGAAAGAACTGTAAAGGAAATTCATACAAAATTGAAGGCCTAGGCCGGGAAGTATTTTTTTTTAAATTTTAATGTAAACTTGGCGATTGTGTTTATGAACAGGATAAAAAGCTAAATTATATTTTTTTAATTTTTATTAGTGGCAGATTGGTTATCGGACCAAAAATATCCGCGTTAATGCCTATTACACAAATGTTTTTTGAGTGATGTTTTTTTTATTTCATTGCATATGTTTGAGAAAAGCTCTTTACATACCTCGCCGTGAAAAGGGGTTGCCAGCCTCGTAACTATCCGGCCTCGCTTCGCTCATCATCATCATCATCATGTCAGCCGAAAGACGTCCACTGCTGGACATAGGCCTCCCCCAAGGCTTCTCCACTCAGACCGGTCTTGTGCTTTTCGCATCCACCGCGTTCCCGCTCGGCCGTCTATATCACTCGGCCGGCAACCCCCTTCTTCCCGGCCATGTACTATTATCTAAAAATAAATTGATCTATTTTTTTTATTTTTTTTCTAGATCCCCAGCCGATGGTGCCGGCCGGGCAAGAAGGGCGGCGAATGTAATGTGGCGTGCGAATGTAAGTGCTCGCTATCAGCCCCAGGCGTTCCAATTAACCTCCACACGACGAAAACTGCTTAGCCCGAGTTTAAGAAACCCAATCTTTAGGCTTGATCGGGTCTGGGGGTAATGAGGAGACGGGGTAGTCATTCTTTCTGTGTGTGAACATTGCAAAAAGGTTAGAAATATAACTTGCTTGGTGACCAAGATAACTTAAGTAAGATTTTGTTGTGTCCACATGCATGAAATTGGCCTCCTTAGACATCCAAGTAGGATGTAATGAAAGACGGCTAGAAAATTAATAATTAGGTCCAGTGTTTGCAACAGTAAAAGGTTGAAAAAATATTGGTATGACTTCTGTAGCAATTTTTTGAAACAAAAAACTACTTATTGATGCGTATTTTTTGTCTTACTCCTTGACAATAAGAATTAAGTTAACAACTTATGTTGATGTATGCTAAGTTAAGCAAGACGGGTAATAAACCTCACAATGGACCCGATTCTACAGTGGCGTCTAAACTTCCTAATTTTGTTTAAGCAGCTGTCATAATCAAATGACAGCGCCATGACAGCGCTAATTTGAATCTGACGCTTCTTATTTTAGGCTATCTTATACATTGTCAGCTTGACAGTCTGGAATAGCACTGGTTAAATCTGCTGTCTAAACTATGTCTTAAAATTAGACCATTTCGTTTTAGGCTATTTAAGCGATGTGCTCGTAGAATCGGGTCCATTGTTGCTCTATGTACAGTTAAGTACGTTTTTTCTTACCATCCAACTAATAAAGAGTTGCGATAGTAAGTGTAACGTCTATCGACCTATTTTTCTGTGGCTTTATAGCTCTCAAACTGATAAAACGATTTCAATGCAGATTTTCTAATTGAATTTACCGTCGAGGTAACATATTTTAAAAACTAAACTACCATTAGTTTTTAAAATTTGTTCAAAGTTATTGTTGAAGAAGTCCGCTTATTTCCTAAACGTAAATACTTTTAAAGCAATATTGTAAGAAAGTTGCAGCTTTAACAAGCCGGCGACAAACAGGAGGACAAACAAACAATCCAACTGTCGCCGGACGGTTTTACGACGGTTTTTATGTCCAGTGCAGTTGGGATGAGTTGTAAAATTACGAACAGAGATTGGAGAGTCGAGTGCGGAAGCAACAAAAGCGAGGAGAAAGAAATATAACTGATCAAAAATACTTTCAAGTATTTTAACAGGGTTTTTAAAACAAAAAAAAAAAATCAGTGGACAACCCAACTTAGCTCTAGGCTTGTACTATGGGTACTAGGCAACGATAAACTTACGTACGTAGATAAATACATACCTAAATACATAGAAACACCCAAGACTCAGGAACAAATACTCGCGCTCATCACACCAATATTTGGGGATCGAACCCGGGACCGCTAGCTTCGTAGGCAGGGTCACTACCGACTAGGCTACCGCGTCGTTCATAAGTTATAATGCCACCTAAATTTCGTCAGCTAGCCCATATTTTCAAAAGATAGAAACAAAATAGGAACATAAAAAACTATTTCGTGAAAATGTAAAGTCGTTTAGACAGAAAAAGAACGTATTAGAGGCGAGTGAAAAAGATATAGAAACTCAAAGGTTATTTTTAAGAGCTTTTGCACTGTACAAATTTACATTATGATATTACTTTAGTCGACCAATTCTTGTGATGGAACATGTTGATTTCGCGGAATTGGTTTTAATGATTGAAATAATAATAAGTAAATAATAATTCCTACCTCATCGGGTGAAAATAAACGAGAATTACGGTTTGTTACCTATTAAAATGGAATGCTTACTTATTTTAATTATTGGCAAACATTTTGGTGGAAAGCAAAGGCGTGATTTCATGAAATGGAGTTCAAAATTAAATTATTTTTGATACCTAATTGGAAAATGTAGCACCAATTTTGTTTAAACAATATTAAACATGATATGATAATAATATGGTTCGGTCATTTGGAAAGGATGATGAAAGAAGATTGACGAAAGAGATATACAAATCGAAAGTGAGTGGAAGGGTCGGAAGGGGCCACCCTAGGCGTACTTTTTCGAATCAAATCGGAGAAATACTGGAATAGGGCCGAATCTTAAGTACCTACCCGAAACCGACGTGCGTGCATGACTCGATGTATGAATGTGGAAGAAGCGAAAGAAATTTGTCAAGATCGGAGCAAGGAAAGAAATGGTCTCTGCCTACCCTTCTGGGAAACAGGCGTGATTTAATTAATGTATCTATGTATGATAATACTTGTAATAACAAATACGCACAAGTTAAATATAAATACCTAGTACGTATACTCGTTATTTCGCACCATCAATGCATTCTACAATCTGGACTTTTTAGAGCTCAAATTGTGCTTCGGAAACTGCTTAAAGGATTTCGTAAAGATTATTGAGATCGGGAGTCAGTCTGTCTGTCCTAATAAAAGTAATAGTATATCTGATTCAATTAACGTTAACAATGTTTCATGTTAAGTCTGCTTTTTCTAGTACAGTTTCGGCTTACTTTTAAATTATAAATAATTAAAGTAATCAAACGACCGAAAAATCTATGTAATATGGGCGGAACCTTTTCTAAATAGAAACCAACTTCATTATTACAATCCAATCTTTTTCCATCCAGTATCGGATAATATATGCTTCCTTTTTTTTCTTATATGAATTTCTAAATGGGGTGTTCTTCTCCATTCCCTCTTGAAAATAAAACCAAGTCACTTTGAATCTGAAAGAATAATTAAATTTCTAATCCTTTCAATTATGTATTATTTAAGAGTTTTGTCTATTTCTTTGTTACACCTAAAATATGTATCGTCACTGCCCCAGAGAGTTATGGCCGTTGTACACATTGGTCCAAGGTATTGGGCCAACATGCAGAGAATTACTTGGCTACGCTATTGGCTTGTAGTTGGCGACCAACACTGGCTGGCAAATCGTCGTTCATACGTCATTAGATCCTTTATAAAAGTGCCAATTGAATGGAATTGAAATCGTGTGCCAGCGCAACAGCCCAGACTACCCTAAACCCCCCGCACGCGCAGGCGCATCCAATGCCTCTGGTGAGGGCATTCCTGGCTGCTGGCAATAACGGCCATGATGCTATTAGGGCAGAATGCAGAATGACCAATACACCAATGTGGAAACGTGATGTAATATTTTCGCCCAATACCATGGCCCCATGGTCCTAAGTGAACAGTGGCCATAAGGCTCTGGTGCTCCAGAGGAATAGCTCCATTCCTACAGTGATAAAAGTCACGGAGCCATCTAGTTGCAAATAAAATTTCTGTCACTTGTTCCATCTTAGTCCTCAGGGTTGGCAACGCATTTGCAGTCTTGTGAATGCAAATGTCTATGGGTCACAGTTTCCACTTACCATCAGGTGGCCTGTGTGCTCGTTTGCCTTACCATGCTATAAAAAAAAAAACACAACAAACTTGGGAACCCTAAAATATGAGTGGCATTTGCCAAGAGTTTTATTATCCCTTTTATGACCTCCTGAATCTATTCAACAACAGACTACATCAAAGACCACAAGTGTGATAAAATGGGACATTTGCGGAGAAGAATTAGAAAAAAAATAGTTTAATAATCAGTATAGCCATGTTGTTTTTCAATTCACATTTCAAGTTAGGATCACAAGAAATGTAGTACCTATATTTTCATTCGATTTTGTCAAAAATACACCTCTCATACACGATGACATGCAATACAAACTTGTACGGTATTTTTTTCATCGCGGTTTAGTATAATTATAGTTGTTATTTCAAAATAATATAATTACGTCCACATCTGGACATAATTATGCCTTCCCCAAGGATCTCCACGATAGTACGTTTTGTGCAATAAGCATTCATCGTTTTCACACAATCATCCCCAGGGGTGAAGTCATCGCAAACTACAACGCATCAGCAATTGAAGCAAATATTGAAAAGTGAAGAAATAGTACATTGTTGCCTAGGCGCGGAAAGTAAGGGTTTTCCTGACGAGGTGGTTAGCAGGCCGAGCAATAGCGAGGCCTGCTAAAATACGAGTCAGGAAATCCTTGTTTCCGCCGAGGCATACATAATGCTTTTCTCAAACATGTGAGGAAATACCTAATACAAATACATTTCTAAAAAGCAAGTAATTTAATTTACATTTTTGTTTGCCCTCCACAGCATAAATTGGTCATAAGTTCGGTTATAATTTTCCTTAGATTTAGCGGGAAGCAGGTTTTGCCTAACCGAGGCAGCTTCAGATTTTAATATAGGCGGTGTGGTACCTATTTCGTCGTTTTCGTCGCTTGAGCTCATTTTTTATAGTAAGTATTTCACAAAACAAATAGTTTAATATTCGGTTTCACAATTTTATTATGCAGAATGAACGAATGTTACCGACTGTCAATTGTTTTTAAATACTAACCATAGACATTGGAATGCAAATTCAAAAACAAACACACGCACTGTGCTAAAAAAGCGAGCAGTTACCTTGGCTGTTTGGAATTTTTGTCTTGGTCCTTTTGATTTTGTATGCAAATTGACAGCATTTTTAAGAAATATATGGACATGGACGGAAAGTGTTTTCATATGGTTTTTTTACTTCTAGGAGTAAAATGAGGCTCTTTCCGTTCTTGTGTTTCAATCGGAAAACCGTTTTTTCCGAGCATGTTTTAGAAAAGAACCTTTATTCCATAAAAATGGCTTTTTTAACGGTGAATATAATAGGTCGTCGAGCCAAGTCATACGAGCGAGTTTTAATGTGCTACCTTATTGGGAATACATGCCCTAAAATGCTGTTGTTTCGTTTGGACGGGACACTTTAAACTAACAAGTTACTCGTAATAGGTACAAAATATGTCCGATGAGTTATAATGAAACTTGGTTAAGAGAATCATCCTGCCAGATCGTCAGTCCATCTTGTGAGAGCCTACCTTGTTTTCCCATACGCAGTATTTATCATTTATTTAAACTTCTTTGCACTAAATACAATAAAGTACAAATGGCGGACTTAATGCCCAATGGCATTCTCTACCAGTCAACCAGTAGGCGAAACAGAAAAAGAAGATCAGTACTAAGAAAAAAAAACCTGATTCAATAAAATATATACAAGATACGGGTACATAAAATATAAATATACGTAAATACGTAATATAAATATAATAATACATATAAAATATATAAATAGACAGATATGGCGATGTGTGTTAAATCGATTTACGACTGCACTTGTTCCAGCAGATGCTTATGAAGCATCCGCTTGAAAGATAACTTGCTTGGCTTTGGCTTGTCTGATGCTCAGTGGGAGCTCATTCCAAAGACCATCATCATCATTCGTCTAGAACCATGTCATCCTGCAGGCCTATTATGTTTGCGTTTACGAGTGACTAAATGTGGATAAAGCATGTCTCTCTTGTACTTATGCGTGTTAGAAATTGACGGATTTTTTATTATCATGTTGTCACGCGATTAACCTAATCATATAAGGCCCCCGAAGCCGTTAGTATCTTTAAAATCAAATATTTCTCCAAGTCATTATAGGTACGTCGCTGATAAATAACTTTAACACAGAACTGACGCTCAAGAGTCTCTCGTAAGCCAGGATGAGTCTGAAAAGCCAGTTATCTCGCACTCGACCAGAAATATTACAACTCGAAACTAACTCAGACTCAAGTTAAACTTAAAGCTACATTTTATGAGCCATGATGTCGTATTTAATTTAAAAATACAATTTAAAGAGGGTCGCTTTAGAATGAAATGTGGGTAGCGGTTAGGGTTGCGGAGAATTCGTGCTTTAAAAATGTTTCTGTACTGCTTACGTGGTTTTTTTCACTCAGTAATGAATATTCATTTATTTGTTTATTAAAAAAAAACAAAACTAGGTACCTAGGCTTTATCACTTATGTACTAAAGAGTGCATATCGGTGCAATGTACGAGGTATCTTCTTCATTTAATTTCCATATAGACTTAATAACTTTGAAAACCTACCTTTGCAGATTCTTTATTTTGTATTATAAAATCTTATATCAATAGTGCCCTTTTTCTAAGTAAGGGGGTGTGGGATGATAGGGAACGGCGTAATTATATCTTCCAACGTAGGTTGCGATGAAATTAAGTTAAGAAATAAAATATTTTCGTGATGAAATCTAGATAACATTTTTTTAGGATACTTTGTCATTATTGCTGAGTACTTATATAAAATAGTAATTTTCTTTTGATTTAACGCTCGTGCTTAGCATGGTTGTGCGAATTCTTTAAGTTTTTGTATTTTTTTCTCTCAAGGAGCACTTTATCCTAACTAACACTAAGCATGTTACATTTTTAATCAGCTTTAATGACAATTTTAATTTGACCTCCAGCGCTACTCGACGACGACATACGGGACGATACGGCGTGTGCGGTGAGCATCTTTGAGAGGGAGGGCTTCAAGTACTGGTCGCAGTGGACGGCCAGGTGCAAAAACGATAATACTATCACTACTGAAATATACAAGTGAGTTAAGTATTTTAACCTGGCTTTAGAATTATACGAAAGTTGAAACCTTAATAAATTATATGTACATACATACATACCTTCACGCCTTCATTCCCAGAGTGGGGTAGGCAGAGCTACAGAATTACCAACAACTCCAAAAACTTGTTGATAACTCTGTAACCACAATTTGCACAGTAAGTTTAACAGTGTAATATTAGTGACAGGTAGCAAGCCCATCGCTTAACAGTTCTACAAGCCTTTATTCCCTTAGTCGCCTCTTACGACTTCCACGGGAGGATATGGAGTGGCACAATTCTAAGCCGGCAACCGTTATTTTCGTTTTAAGTGTTGATCAACACCCTTTTATTCATAAACGTTTAATAAACCCATTATTTCATGAAGGATGAACCTAAGAAATATTATGAGTGTTATAAAAAAGAGCGTTAGTCTGGGGCCTTATACATACTGCAAATTAAAGTAAAAATCCAGTATGGACTTTGTACTTTTATATTGTGCTCTTCTTTAAAATGGCAGAATAAATAATAACATAAGTGTTATTTTTTTGAAGCGACTAAGGAAATAAAGGCTTGTAGTATTGTTAGGCGATGGGCTTGCAACCTGTCACTTATGTATACTGGTAAAAATCTTAACCTGTTTGTACAAAATGTGGTTAAAAAATTAACAACAAGGTTTTAGAGTTGTTGGTAATTCTGTAACCCTACCTACCCCACTCTGGGAATAAAGGCGTGAGCATAAGATTTCATTTCCGAAACATTGACTGGTTTCACTCTCAAAACGCCGTTAACTCGGTTGAACTCGTATGCACTTAACATTTTATATACCTGCATCTTGCACCGCTACGGACAGTTTAAGGTATAATTTATCATGAAGTTTTATTGTAAATAATTCTAAAACTAGGCCGACAAGATCACTTTTTCTTCTTTTATATTTATAAAACCACATGGAATAAGAGTGGGATGTAGAGAGTCAATTTTTATTTTCAAAATATTTTAGAAAATAAGGTATGTCGTTATTTTAACAAATATAGTGCCAACGACCCGATAGTCGGGTACACTGTTCGAAGCAGATTTTCGATACATCGCATATCAGTAAAATGCTGGTACATACAGGCTAGCACTCGTTACAGTGCTTGGCGCTGAATGTGTTAAAATATTTTTCCTGATATTTCATCGGTATTCACTGGTTTCTATTCCAATTACGTTCCTAACAATAGCAATTGTGTTCCAGATGTCCGGACTTGAATTCTCCCCGATCGAGTCCAGAACGATCCTTGTATGCCGAGAAGCTGAGAAAGAGAAGGCGGCTGGTCAAGAACAAGATAGAGGAAATCAAACAGGGCCTCCCTGTGAATCGCAGCCTTTCTGTTTATTAGTTGATTTTAGTGGTATTATGTTGGTAAAAAAAATAGACTGAAATTTGATTGCTGAAAATACATCGTATTATTTCTGGTTTTTAATTGTATTTAGATAATACCTAACCAAAAAAAAAGATTTTGAGAACTGAAAAAGACTGCTATAATTTCAAATATTTTTTTATGATTATCTGTGGCACATAAAAAAAAAAAAAGATAATAGATGTTTATTCAGTAAGTAGGCCGCACGGGCACTTCTACACGTCAAAAGATGTGTAATTGCTTGTAAAAAACAAAAAAAAATTTTTTTTTTGTTTTATACGTGTCTTGTGTTTATCAAATACCCATTTTGCATGTTTTTTGGTCGTATATATTACAAGTTGTAACACACTGTAGGGGTTCTATTCTACTGGGTCCAGTCACCAGCAATATTATTACTAGGGTAATAATAGGTACTAGGGAGTCAGATATTTTTGCGCCCGATGTGTGATAATACTGATAATATATTATTGCTGGTGACTGTACAATCACATTGCCGTTAATATTGTCAATATCACGATAATTCGTATTTACTTGATAGTAGAATGAAGGCGTGAAGGTATGTATGTATGTATGTATGTACTTGATAGTAATGGGGGCCGAATGAAAAACAATTAAATACTACGACATGTCAAAAGCAATATATGGTTTTACCGATTTGAATATGAACCTGCACCAATTACGGTTTGTATTTGCATTAGTAACATTTTATTATTAGAAGATAGTTCTCCATTAAATGGTCCAATAATTGATTGACATTTAAAAATACTTTCTGTTATATTATAGCTATAACACGGCATATTTTTGCTATACAAGTTAAAAAGTTAATTTGTAGAAAAAAAAACCCATACATGGCATTAAAAAAAAACAAAACAAACAAAGAAACTGGTCTGCGGAGAAATATGATATTAAAATAATAAACTTTTTTTTGGACCCTCATTTCATAGAATGTACCTACACAGAATTTTAATTTTATCAAGAAGCTTTTCTGGGCTCTGATTTATAGATTTGTGACCATCACAAGTCTAACCCAATCTAACTAACCTACGTAAATAAAATTAAAGATACCTTCAAAACAACATGATTTCAGTACAAAATATCTTTTCGATGAAGTGATTTGTGTGAATTCTATCACTTTGCACTTCGTAATATGAAATGAGTGTTATTAAACAAAGGGGATACGTTTATTCATAGGAATTGTGCATATAGCACCCGTAGTATAGTGTAACCTAACCATGATATTGCTTAGTTTGCGACGTGCTTTAGAAAAATCCGATTTAAATGGGATAAAGGTATTCCATAAGACGGTAACGCTCTGTTGGGTGGCAGAGATAAAACGAGTCCAGAAGGGGCGGAAGCGCAGATGGCCGTCGCTCCGCCGCCTGCTCTGGAGTTTATTTTGAAGCTGTTAATTCTGCTAGTTTGTGCATTTTAAGAGGCAAAGATTTTTCTTTGTCGCGACTTTAAAATTGGAACGAAGGATTTATTTTGAGCTACAGCGTGTTATAAATCTATTTTTGTTGAAATGTGGTGTGAGTGTTATGTATCAGTTATTTCATCATCATTTATTTACGTAATCAGAGCTAACCTTAATCTTTACAACAACAACAAAAAAACGCTAGTAATGTCGCCATATTTACTGACCTTGAATTAATAACCTTTATTATTTACTTCTCATGCATTAAATAAAAAAATCCCCAGCAAATATAAAAAATAAATGTTACGTATCACCGAAGAATGACTTATTTAATAAAAAAAATATATAAGGTAGGTACTTGATACTAGATAAGGTTGCTGCTGACGAAGCAATAAGTTTGTATAAATTTATAAAATTTTTGTTGTTTTCTTTATCTTATTTATTTAATGGAAAGTTAGTCTATAAGTAATATATTTCTATATTTATATGTATCTTCTCTGCTGTTATTTACTTTAAATTAAGTATTTACGAGTAGCTACTTACATTATTATTTTTTCGCTCACGTGTACAATGCAAATGTTTTATATATTCTTCATCTTCAATGGTTTTTAATTGCTAAGTACCATTTTGATATAAATACTCTTATAAACAATCTTAAGTACTTTTATCTATGAAATCTACTTGAGATAATGAGCCACTTAGAATTCTTAAGTTTTCAAAGAAAGTGTTTTTCTATTAAGTACTTCTAAATGACACTTGAAAAAACTGGTTTATACATTGGCACCCCTTAATAGTGTCACTCCATGTCTTCCCGTGAATGTCGTAAGAGGCGACTATGGGAATACTGGCTTGAAGTCCTGTTAAGCGATGATGGGCTTGCAACCTGACATTAATACATTGGTAAACATCTTACCTAGTTGGTTACTAAGTTCTGTTACTAAGGTTGATGCAAATAAAACTAACTTATGTTTATTTTTTAATTTCAATATGTATAAAAATTAAAAGCTTAATTAATATACATTTTGAAAAACAATTAATCATTTTTCTTAGTTTTCGCAATTCCCGATAAGATCTTTTAACATTCACAGCCGGCATCGATGAAATTACGCATGACTTTTCTGTAAATTTCATTTTTTGAAATCGCTTAAAAGTTAGTCTTTGTTTACCAAAGAACTTTTTTTGTATAATATTATAAAAAATCCTATCTCTGTATATGTTTAGAGACCAAAATTATATTTCTCAACATGACTTAATTCCAACTTATGAAGCAAGAGATTTGGTGTGTTTTTGTATTTCTGCAAAATCATGTGAAATCTTAAAGTCGATTTAATGAGTCATCAAGATTGACCGGTGTCCAAGCGGATCTTTAGTTGCTTTGAATACATTCGTATCAGAATTTAAAGCTAGAAGTCTGTTCAATATGTCACGCAAATTTGAACTCTCTACAGGAACTCTTACAAAAGTTGGGGCCGTTATCAGTATCATCGTCGTGCGTGATTTTAACTATGATTTTATCGTCCGAAATGGGAATACTTCAAGCTCGTACATCAAATAATTGCAATAGTTTAGAATACATTATTTTTATTATTATTCTATATAAATCAAAGTTTTGATTAATATACAGGTTTATGCAAAACTAATTTAAATTTTATTTTAATTGTAATTAATCTCAGTAACAGAACTTAGTAACCGACTAGGTAGCATTATTGTGCAAAATGTGGTTTCAGAATTATCAACAAGTTATTAGAGCTGTCGATAATTCTGTAGCTCTGCGTACCCCAATGTGGGAATGAAGGCATGAGTTTAAGTATGTTTATGTACCCGTACCCCTTTTTGCCGTATTACTGCTATAACGTACAAAAGATGCGGCATTGCTACAATAATCTATCCTATTGTTTTTAACTTGGCTGTCATGCCATTGCTATTAAGGAAATAAGAATATCACTATTATTAGTACTATGATAAGGTGACATTACGATAACATGTCGTAAGCGAGATATTTTCGCCGAGTGGAATAGAGACCCTCTGCAGCCCAAGGCTTAGTAAAAGGGACCTTACTATTACTAGCCTAAAATTAATATCCGCAAATTCACCGCAAATGAATTCCTTAGCACGAGAATTCAGAAGTTATTCTTAGAATCTCCGCCATTAGGTACTAACTACTATTTCTGAGACTTACTACTGGCATGTCGGTCGAGCGCAACGGGAAAAACTAATTTCCCGTACACTTTTACGATTTTTCCCGGATTTCTAAAGAGTTAAGGGTATAAGGAAACTGCAGGTTCCGCTAATGTTTGCTACTATATGTTTTCATTAGGGGATTCGTCGTCGTTGCTGGAAAATTGTTGCAGATGAAATGGAGTTCAGTATAAACAGTGGGTTTTGATTATCGGACCATACATATTATAATATGGGCATTATTAACAATGTTACTACATTCATTTAATTTGCAATCACAATTTTTGAACAGTAAAAAAAAGTTCTTATGTGTTGGGAGAAAACATCGAACCTATACAGGCAACACAATCATGTTTAATTAGATTTTTTCTCAGTCCCCTTTTATTTTTCGATACATCAATATGTCGAGGGTCAAGACAGTAATCATAAAATACCTATTTTAAAATCCCTACACTTGATTACCAATTACCATACACCCTGTAGATTAGCGGTTCCTTCCTTCAACATTACTTTATTAGTTAGGTGAGTATAATAAATAGTCGTCGTCGTCGTTACTTGACTTATGACAAAGCGGTATTTTGTCGACTTGCAGTATATCAGCCCGATTTTTAGAGATTTCTGTGAGTAGTTTAGTCGATTTTTTACATTTATACTAAAGAAAAATTATAAATGCGGTAAAATGATCTATTACAAACACATACGAACACTCACACACTCACACACACACACACACACACACACACACACACACACACACACACACACACACACACACACACACACACACACACACACACACACACACACACACACACACACACACACACACACACATACACTAAATCATGCCTTTTTCCCAGGCAGAGACCACTCTTCTTTCCACCTGCTAACGATCCTGATAAATTTATTTCGCTTCTTCAACATTTATATATCGATTCATCTATTTTGTTTCTCAACGAAACAACATTCTGATAACACCCAAAATGGTCGTGGACAAAGTCGAGAGCAAATGTTTTGTATAATAATAAATCTTGTTGAAACGAAACCTGTCACCGTTTATCGCGCCAGATATTTTGCGCCCGTTTTATATACTATACGTCACGTATATCTCTTCACTATTCTCTTATTCAAACAACGCCCTCGTACATGTTAGGGCCACAGAACACAGAAAATTCACAACACAATCATCATCATTAGACGTGCAGTGCTGTATATTATGCCTTCTCGCCTTCTCCAAGGATGTCCGTCCACGAAACAAAAAAGGTAGCAACATTGTATGGTTCTTCAATAAAAGATAGCGTAGAGGTCAACGAAGGTTTATTTTAATATTCTTCACATGTGTTTTGTATTTCTTAAAGTTAATATTAATAATAGGTGTTATCGCTATGGCAGTCCAAGTGTAAGAGGGCGTGACAGCGGAGCTGTCAACTTGACTTAAGTATTTTGACGTTTTACGTTTTCACAGCCTGCAAACTACAAACATTGCTCAACGAATTACAAAACTCAAGTGGTAATGGCAAGCGGCCGTTGACGCAGATAATTTCTAGAGTGGCAACTGGACCAGAATTTGGTATTGGCAGGCCTCTCACAAGGTGGACCGACAATCTGGCGAACATCGTGGACAGCCGATGGATGCGAGTAACTGACGGTCAAAATTTCAAGGCAGTAAAAGGAATAGAGATTTATTTGTACGTCTCTATTTACGGCATGAATACGGCACAAATGAAGTTGAATATGCTTCTTATCGTTTACAGCTCACATAACGCACTATCAGCCCGCGTGAAGCGACGTGCATACCATACGCCCGAGTGAGGAGTAAAGTATAAAGTACTATTAGCGAACCTGAAACATGTCGGACAGTTTACTGTCATTCATCAAAACGTAAGCCGTAGATGTTTTTTATTTAAAAAAAATTAATCGCATCGGTTCCAACGGAAGACCCGTGCTGGCTTTCCGTCTAGCGAATGCTGAGTTGGGACCATTTCGCAACAACTTCTCTGTCTTGTTCTTTTAGTATCTATGTTTAGTAATTTTGTATTGTTGAAAATAAATGTATTTTTATCTTTATCTTTGTATTTTATTGTGGAAAGCGTAGGTGCGACTCTGTCTACGCATCTCTCTGCTACCTTTGTACATTTGATAACTGACTTACTTTGCGGTTAACAAAGCTAGAACTAGTTCACATTATCTGCCATTAAGTCAAATTCATCAGTTATTATGTGTTTGGTTTATTTATTGGGGAAGAAACAGATATATACATATTAAACACATATTTTGTTGGTGAATTTTAAATTTTTATAGTCATAAAATACATGTACACTTTGTATATTGTCTAGGGGACAAGGTTTCTGTAGGAGAATGTATCAAAACTTTTTATGTGGGTTGCCTTGCACCGTCATAGGTAAGTATAAATTGCATAATTTCATTTTTTTTATTACTTTTACTTATTAGGTCTTGTGAAAATTCTGAGTTTTGACACAATACGTGTATGTATATTTTTTTTGTTTTATGTGAGGTTCATTGCTTTATATAATGCCAAGTTAAGTTTATTTATGTATAATATCATAAGCAATATTTAAAAAACGACTGATTTGAGTTTCTTGCGGCGTTTCTTCTCAACAGTGGTCTCTTGCGAAGCGCTGGTAGATTTTTGACGTGGAAAAGCTCGCGTGCGGCCGTGTACCTGAATAAACATCTTTTTTTTTTCTTTGTCCCTTTCTTTTATTCATACTAAAGAAACTCAAGCCCTACCGTTGGGAAATCTGGTAACTGTGGAAGGCGCAGGTGCGACTCTGTCAACGCGTCTCTGCCGCCTCTGTACATCTGATAACTCACTTACTATACGTTTAATTTAGCGTAGACGCGTTGGAAAGGGAATTTTAGATGCCGACGGAAGTGAAGGAACGTCAACTTTAACGCTGATTCTGAGTGTGTCGAGTAGATAATGGGTTGTCAATTGAATCTTGATAATAAAAGCCGTTTTTAAGAAGAAACGTAGACTAACAAACAATTTATAAGGCAAGAAGCCCCGGGGAACAGACATAAGATACGTTTGCAGAATACTTTTAAGTACATAAAATTTGATAACGACTAAATAGTGATAACTGAGTTTTTCTTAAACGAAATTGCAGGCAAAAGCTAATATTGCCTATTTGACGTTTTGTAAAAAAAACGTAATGTATGCAAATATTAAAACAAAAATAAAATATCGAAAATCCACTTCAAATACCGTCCATAACCACATTTTTACCCAAATATGCAAATAGGAGGGTAATGTTTTCGACTTGTATGTATGCATGCATGTATTAAGTATAAGGAATAGCCAATTAAACCACAGCGTTAGGTTCCTTCACACTTTTACTTTCTGTTAAAACACCTTCCTTGCATGTACAACTCCGAGTTCTTAACATTCACCACTTTTCTTTTCAGTTCCAACTTCCCCGTTTCTCTCCTAGTCCAAGACTGCCTCCACCCGCCATGTTTTCTCTTTTTTTACCTTCACCGGAAACGTTAACTCGTCTCCAATTAAATTACCTAGTTTTTCATAGATACAATAATCAAGATAGAAATGTGATAATAAAATTAAATAATATATTAAACGAATTATACAAAGATAAAATTATACTTATTGGTACTAGTTGATGATTTTAATTAATTATATTTAGGGAAGTGAACAAAAAACTGCTAAAATATTTTGAACCTTACATTCGTCCATCCTGATAGCGTGTCTGCCCTCACACACGCATCCGGTGAAACCTTACATTCGGCAGTTGAGACACCCTTACACTTAAAACACTATACTTAATCGGCACAGTTAATTTAATTTAATTCATTATATAACAGTAAACACCATAACCTATTAAAATATACTTAGATTTTATAGTGGAATAAAAAAAAATTATTCAGCTCATATTGGCAATTATTAAATGACTAATCACAAAAATGATCTACATACTAACTTCTTACTAATCTTAGTTCAGTACCTTTACCTTCTCGGTTCGTGAAGATTTTATTTCCCTCTCGGTTCATGAGGTTTTAGTTTTTCCTCTCGAGTCGTGAGGTTTTACCTATGTCTCTCGGTTCGTGCGTTTTTTTTTTTTTTTTTTTTTTCATTGCCTCTCGGTTCATAAGGGTTTTTGAAAAACATTCGGTATTACTCTAAATTTATTTCACAATTGATTATAACCAATACTCGATGTCCCTTAATTAATGCAATTTCCTATAATTATTATGTTAATTCACATAAACAGAAACAGTTTAACGTAATCATTTACCACTAACATCTTACTAAAACTACTTATAGGTAGCTATGACATACTTATTCAATTGAATATAATCGAAACATGTACATGTTAATCTCTATTACAGCATATTAAAACCTACTCCGATGTCCCTCCGTCAGAAGCATTACTCTCAGCATCAGTGACGTCGTCATTGATCTCTAGTGTAGTTATATGGATCCAAGGTCGCATGCGGTCCGCAGCTACCACAGTTTTACGTTTACCTATAGTACCTTCAAACCCAGGGATAGGTGCTACTTTATACCTATCATTGCCTAGTGTCTTAATCACTCGAAAAGGTCCCTCGTATGACGGTAAAAGTTTAGTACTTTTTCCTTGATTTTGAAATGCTGTTTTTGTAATTTTTATCAAGTCTCCATTTTTATACACTCTAGCAGGACTCCTACCTTTATCATAATATTGTTTTTGATATATTTGGGCTTTCTCGATTTTATCGCTAACCTCACTACGTATAGACTGAAGGTCATCTAACTCCCTCATCTCGTGTGTAACTTCGTTCATGATAGGATTGACCTCGCTATTCATCGACGTACCGAACATGACTTCAGAGGCTGCCCGACCCGTTGATTTTTGTATAGTGTTATTTAACCCCCATTGAATTTTTCCTAACTTAGTATCCCAATCTCTCTCATTGTAATTTAGGTTTTGGGCTTTAAGCGAGTCTAAGATGGTACGGTTATACCGCTCCACCTGTCCATTAGCCCTGGGGCTTGCTACCGCGTTTAGCACATGCTTGATACCCTTGTTAAGACAGAATCTTTTAAAGGCATGCGATGTGAAGCAGCTACCCCTATCACTAACTATTCGGTTCGGTGTTCGAAAAGTATCAAAAATTTCCTCTAAGACCCTCATGACATTTTGGGTATTAGTATTTCTTACCGATTTGATGAAAACAAATTTGGTAAATGCGTCGACCACCACCAAAATATGGGTATGCCCCCTTTTAGATCTAACGAAAGGCCCAAGGTGGTCGATGTGCAGGGTGTGCAAAGGCCTGTCAACTTTAACTATGGGGTGCAAAAACCCTTCCCGTGTAGTAGTCTTTTTGGCGTACGCGCATTCTATACATGCTCCCACATATTTCCTTATGAATCGCGTCATTTTAGAGAACCAATATGTTTTCTTTATTCGTTCACATGTCTTTTCGTAACCTACATGCCCTATTTCGTCATGATTCATTCTACACAACTGCCATCTTGCGCCCTTTGGCACCACCCATCGCACATTTTCCTTATCCCCATCCACACACCTATACAACCTATTATTCCGTATGACATAATTGTCCCTGATATATTCGAGCCCTTTTGTATCCAATGTTAAGAATGTCACGTATCCGACACAGCTCTGAGTCTCCTAACTGTAGGGTAAGTAGCCAGTCCTCTTCACTAATTGCCATCACCGCAGGGAATGGTTCAACTGCATGGTTTTCCTCAGTGGTGGCAGGATTCCGTGATAGAGCGTCCACGTGGCACATTTTAATTCCAGCCCGATACTCCACTGAACAGTTGAACTCTTGGAGTGCCAACCACCAGCGTGCAATACGGGGAATCAGATCACGCTTTTGAAAGGTAGAGCGCAGCGCACTGCAGTCGGTGACAATCCGGAACTCTTTCCCTAATAGGTAAACCCTGAATTTCTTTAAAGAGCAAACTACAGCTAACGTTTCAAGCTCGTATGAATGAAAAATTTTCTCTTCCGGAGTTGTCTGCCGACTGTAATACGCTACGGGTTGAAAGGAATCGCTTTCTTTTGATCGTTGTAAGAGGATACCCCCCACGCCTAGCCTGCTCGCGTCTGTATGAAGCTCAGTATCCGCTGTAGGGTCGTAAAGTGCCAGTACAGGCCGATTAACTAGTCTGTCCTTAAGTGTTTGAAACGCTTCAACTTGTTCAGCGTCCCAAATCCATGCCACGTCCTTTTTCAACAATCTTGTAAGAGGTGAGGCCAGTTGTGCAAATCCTTCTATAAACTTTCGGAAGTAACTAACGAGTCCTATGAACTGGCGTACTCCGTGAACATTCTCCGGCCGGGGAAAATCCGCAACGCATTTAATTTTTGATTCACCAGGTCTTATGCCGGCTGAACTAATCTCATAACCCAGATAATCGATTTTATTTTGCAAGAAGCTACATTTTGCCAAGTTTAACTTTAAATTCGATTTTTCCAATAACTGCATAATTTCTTCTAACCGGTTCAAGCATTCATTAGGAGATGCACCAAAAACTAATAAGTCATCAATGTAGACAGTAGCTTTATTAAATCTAGCCGGCCCCAGTACATGATTCATCATACGTTGGAACACCGCAGGTGCGTTTGCCAGACCGAACGGCATACGGTTAAACTCGTACTGGCCGTCCGGCGTGACAAACGCGGTCAAGTATTTTGATTGCTCCGAGATTGGGACTTGGTAGTACCCCGACATTAAATCAAGTGTGATGAACCATGCCTGGCCGGCCAGACGGGATATCTCGTCTTCAATAAGCGGCATGGGATATCTTTCTTTTATAGTTATTGAGTTTAGCAATCGGTAGTCTACACACATTCGTAGTTTCCCATCTTTCTTCCTGACTAGGATAATTGGACTCGCGTAACTAGAGACAGATTCCCTGATAACACCTGCTTTCAACATTTCATCTACCATTTCCCGTACTTTATCGCGCTCGGCGTGTGATAATCTGTAGGGACGATATACAACAGGGCGTTGACTATTTAATTCTATTTTCATTTCCGTCACGTCCGTACATCCTAATCC
Organism: Acleris emargana; assembly: GCA_927399475.2. Lineage (NCBI taxonomy): Eukaryota > Metazoa > Arthropoda > Insecta > Lepidoptera > Tortricidae > Acleris > Acleris emargana. The sequence goes on from OV656858.1 coordinate 8,781,125, forward strand.
TACAAGATCGGACGCGAAGCAATGTTCATACCGTCTAAGTAATTCCATCAATGTTATTTTATCTTTTTCGTTAATTTGGTCACCTATTTGGACTTGGCTTAAGTCAATGCGTTCATTACAAGAATCTGAAACTTCCGTGTCCTGCTTATGAAACCAGTGTGAAATCCTGCTTACGACTTCTACTTTTTCCGCACGCGCAAAAATAGAGTTCTCCTGGAGCAAGCAAGGAGCTGTACATGGTGTCACCGTGACATTTAATAACCCATTTCTCACTTGATAAACCCCACCACAGACAACGTATTGTTTATTAGGTTTACCCACTAAGTTTGTTTTTAATAGCACATGTCCCGAAAGAGCGGGCTAAGTGGCCGCTCGTACGCTTGCGGCTCCATACAGCTTACTGTGTCCTAATACTCTAATCCTAGCCAATTGCTCGTCATTGTCATCACTAACGCTTTGGGCAGGAACCTCCGTACCTAAATGTAGGAATTTCAGCGTATTTGCGTCCTTATATACTATAATATGGGGTTGTTCTGAGAAAGACTGCCCAATTAAAATCGGCTTTTCAAGCAAGTCATCTTCAACAACCCTAAACAGGACATCAGCACCTACTCCATCTATAGTGACGCTCAATGACACCGACCCTAATGAGTTTACTAGCTGATTCCCAAATCCTTTTAGGGTGGAAGACTTTTTATCATGCTCAAGGCTTAAATTTGAAACTGCAGAGTCCTTTATCAAAGTTACTTCACTTCCAAAATCTATGAAAGCTTCTAGAACTGCTCCGTTAATGATTACTTGTTTAATGAATTTGTCATTAGGATTCGAATTGTAAATACACATTGTTTTCTGAGCTGACTCTGTTTTATTATAACTTTTGTCTTGCCTAAAGAAACAAGTTTCTTCCGTATGTCCTACTTTTTTGCATCGATTGCAATGGCGTAAAGGTTTGGGGCATTGTAAATATGCGTGTCCCTTTTCCTTACAATTGAAACAGCCTGGCTTTACTCCGGATTTTCCGTAATCCACAGCACCATTACTACTACTATTACTACTGTTATTATTAGAGGCCCTATTCCTGCTTGAGTACGTATTATGTTGCGGAGCACTACCCGTATTATTGCTAAGTAAGAATTGCAATAGTTGATCAGGCTCGGTACAGCGTAAAGCTAACGCGCTTGACTTCATTGTCCTGTCACTGATGCCGTGAATAATACAATCAACGGCACGTTTTCCACTAATGTCACATTGATTTAAGAGTGCAATTTTCTCATAATAATATGCATCTATCGGTTCATTAAATCTGCTCCTACGACGAAGCATATCCTCCAAGGACTGGCCATAATTTTGTTCGTAAGGAAAAGCGCATGTTAGTTTAGTCTGCCATTCCTCCCAGGTGTACAGAATCGAGGGCAGACTCTCGTACCATGTTTTGGCCAGCCCTTGTAGTTTCTGCATGGCAAAGTGAATGGTAGTTCGTTCGTCCCAGCCGTACACAGATGCACATTCGTTAACTTTCTTAAGCCAAACATTAATTCGTTGACTTTTATTAGACGGATCGAATTCCGGAAGTATATTTTTCCTGTCTATGCTTTTATTTACATTTTCTGAAATCTGATTTGACGGCTGTGACGTAGAACCACTTTTAATAGCTTGTAACAGATTTAAAACATCTTTAGAACTTAACCTAGGACTACGTGACCTGTGTGAATGACGATCCTCGTGTCGCCCGTCGTGCCGAGATCTGCTGCGCCGCTCGCCGCCGTCATCGCAGCGGTGAGGTCGACTGCGTCGTCCTCTTATCTCTTCTTCGCGGTCCCTCTGAAGCTTACGCTCCATGGAGCGCAGTCGCCCACGCTCGCGCTCCAGCTGGTGCTCTCGCTCCCGCAGCTGCTGGCTCCGGGCGCGGGAGCGGGAGGGCCGGGTCCGATGGCTGCGGCTGCGGCTGCGCGAGCTGCGGCCGTCATCTCCTCGGTATCCCGAGCGCGTCGGAGTCCGCAGATCTCGATAGGAGCCGTTACCGCGGCTCTTTTCCGGCAGCTCATCCATTGCCGATTATTCGCACATGAAAATAAATAACATATTGAATTACACGTTCATGAAAACTTACAGGGATAAGAAATGTTTTGACCACTTCCTTTAAATGTAAATAAGTACATACATACATACATAAACTCACGCCTTCATTCCCAAAGTGGGGTAGGCAAAGCTACGGAATTATCAGCAACTCTAAATAAGTATTACTATGTAGTATAGAAATTAACATAAACTTTGTTCTTATTTATTTCTAAACGTCAGGTACATAACACCTAATACTACACGAGACATTGTTGTACCTTTGAAACTAATAAGGTGTGTTTTTGTTTTATGATAACATTTTAATTTTACCGGATTATTCACCGTTATTCATGAGTTTTCAAATACTTAAAACGCCGTTAGACAATGATTTAAATCTTTAAACTTACATACAAACAAAACAAGTGTATTTCTACATATTTTAATAGATGACCTATTTAAGCTTTATAAGGTTTCTACGTATATCTAAAAGCTATTGACTATTATTTTTAACAAAACCTATTTAGACATAGTAAAATATAGGGCTTGTACTTACGATTATTGGTTATCACCACTCTGACTTATAAGGAAGAGCCAATTAAACTACAGCGTTAGGTTCCTTCACACTTTTACTTTCTGTTAAAACACCTTCCTTGCATGTACAACTCCGAGTTCTTAACATTCACCACTTTTCTTTTCAGTTCCAACTTCCCCGTTTCTCTCCTAGTCCAAGACTGCCTCCACCCGCCATGTTTTCTCTTTTTTTACCTTCACCGGAAACGTTAACTCGTCTCCAATTAAATTACCTAGTTTTTCATAGATACAATAATCAAGATAGAAATGTGATAATAAAATTAAATAATATATTAAACGAATTATACAAAGATAAAATTATACTTATTGGTACTAGTTGATGATTTTAATTAATTATATTTAGGGAAGTGAACAAAAAACTGCTAAAATATTTTGAACCTTACATTAGCATGAATAATAAAATATATGTATTCCCCCTCATAGAAACTCAACCGATGGCCAATTTTGACAAGTGATGGGTGTGACAAATCATCAGTTTCGATTTGGACGTCGCGAACTGGCTGCTTTGGAAAACCAATGGCGAATTTAAAAATAGTAAACAATACATGATTATTATCATTATGTAGACGACAATATCAACACAAACGAGGTATTAAAATTTTAGTTAAATATATTGCGTTTATTTTAATTGCTACGTCGTCTTTCTAAGCAAGAAAGGGACTATGGCACTGATACTGCCTTTTAAACCGCTCACATACCGCCTTATTAAACTAAAAAGTAACATATTTTACAGAGACGACAATGTGCTTGCACCCTTATTTATATGACAAAAGACTTGAATTTACTTTGGTTTCAAAATGTATATGCGCTCTTTTGTGTAAGAACAGCGTAGTAGTATGTCTTTGGAAACTGGTGAGGATTATTTTAAAGCTTACTTTAATGGTGCAGTGTTGCGCAGTATTTGATGTCGCCTACCGTATCATTTTCTTCTAAAGTTCGCTGATAAACTCATCAATGAAGAGGCTTTAGCGAGTCTTACCTGACCCATCAGTGCGTACAAACTAAATGGTTTTGCTTGTATTGAATTAGAATAAATCTCATCGTTTTTGACGCATGTCATCCATGGTTCTGAACTGAATTTAATTTAACCTTGTCGCATAAACTCAACTATTAATTCTTATCTAATTTCTATCTCGTCCCTTGATGCTGTCACCATGACAAGGTTCTATGGTGGATCAACATTTAAAGTCCCTGATGGTACCTAATGAGGTCGGGGATCAAGTTTTTTTTAAAGCCTTGAGAAGCAAACAAGCACTCAGGCCACCTGTTAGTGACCTCCATACACTTAAAATATAAAAACTGCAAACGCGTCGGAGACGGTTTAAGATAGGCGGTACCTCTACAGCATCAAATTTTGCAGATCAAAGGTAAAAGCATAGCTAATGACACTTCTTAGATAAAATCCAATACGGCATTGGCTTTGAAAATGTTTCAAGCCGTTTAGTCTACAAAAGGTTCAGTTTTTTTTTAGTTATAAATGCATACATATTAGGGTACAACCTCACACAAATTGACTTATTTTTAAACAAGGCTTGCCTACACGACCAAGGTTTGAAACTCTGTTAGTACTTTTCGACTCTATTTGTATGACGTTTATGCCCTAAAGCAAAGACTTTCTTGGTCGACTATAGGTACTATGAGAGTACTAGGCAAAGAAAATTTTATACAAAGAAATACGTATTGGAATACATTTAAAACATTAAAGTTTCAAGAGTATCATTATCATCACCATCATCCCGCCCATAGCCCGTGGTCGTCCACTGCTGAACATACGCCCTTTTATTTCCAGCGAGAACGATCCAAACGCGGCCTGCATCCACTGACTTCTGCTACCCTTATTAGGTCAATACAGTCCATCGTGCAGGTGATCAAAGAGTAACAACGTTTTTAGTTTTCCCGCGGCACAATGCTGAGAGGGATCCTGTTCAACGTACCTAGTTAATGTCTTCTTTTCACTTTATATTTTTCTACTGTATTTTTGTGTGCGTTGAATAAATATTTTCTATTATATTCTATTCTAAATACCCATCTCGAAATATTCGCTGATACCACAAATCAAACCCAAGAATAGGTACTTCCTTCCTAGGCCGGGTCATTACCAACTAAGCTGACCACGTCCTCATACATAAATACATACATACACAGCAGATACGCTCGGCAGTCCGGTAAAAGGTTCAAGAATCTGAATTATGAATCGCATCGGTGAATTGTATTTCGTATTTTGATAAAAACGGAATAAATCTCCGGACCACAGCGTCAGGTGGCCAACAACTATCTTGTTTACTTTTAGTTTTTGCGAATCATCTTTATAATAGAAAAGTAAAAAAGATTAAACAAAATATTTTTTTTGATGGTAATGGGAAAATAATAAATTTAAATGACATGATTTTAAAAAAGCTAAGGTATACAAAAGTAGTTGGGATTTTTTTATGAATTTGAATAAATGGATGATTTAGTATATTAGATATTTATTATACAGGATGTCCCAAAAATAGCATGTCACAGTGACACTGGAGATTCCCCAGCTTCAGACAAACCAAACCAGCCTAACATGACCTCAGTAAAAGTTGCACCGTTTTCGAGTTATACCAATTTAAAGATTTTTCCAATTTTTCACCTCTTTTGACATTGTAAGTAGTAATTTCAACTTTGAACACCTGCCATAACTTTTTTTTACTAGAAACGAAATAAGCAAATCACTTTAAAAACATGCGTATTTTATGCCAATTCTAAAATGGTATGACACATGATATCTTAATACATAAGAGTAGGAATTCGTATTACATTTGCCAATATGGATCCTCGGAAACCAATGCTAATCATGTAAAAAATTATCTTGTACTCTACAATATCTCATTTGTTAGTGCTCCTTTGAAGAATATGATTGATTTTTGGTTGACCTTGGTTCAAAGATAAATAATAAACAGGTTTAATTTTCATTCGTTTTTACAATAAATGTTCGAATTGTTTCCCTCCGAGTCTATGGCACAAATGGCATCTTCGGATAAAATTTCGGTTTAATTTTCGTAAACTGGTTTCCGATATGTCTCGGGCTGCATTGAAGACACGTCGCCGTAGTTCCTCTTCGTTACTTATCGGTTTTGAATAAATATTGTCTTTCAAACATCACCAATAAAAAAAACATTTTACAAAGCGAAATCAACTTCCGTTAAGAGTGCCGAGTAGTCGTTTCAGTTCCACAAACAAAATCAGAGTCCAGAGGAATGCCAAGTCGATTTAATTGAAATTGAAATTGAAATTGAAGTTGATGTCGCTTTGTAAAATGTTTTTTTTATTGGTGATGTTTGAAAGACAATATTTATTCAAACCCAATAAGTAAGGAAGAGAAACTACGGAGACGTGTCTTCAATGCAGCCCGAGACATATCGGACACCAGTTTACGAAAATTAAACCGACATTTTATCCGAAGATGCCATTTGTGGCTTAGAATCGGAGGGAAACAATTCGAACATTTTTTTATTATAAAAACGAATGAACATTAAACCTGTTTTTTATTATCTTTGAACCAAGGTCAACCAAAAATTGATCATATTCTTCAAAGGAGCACAAACAAATGAGATATCGTAGAGTACCAGATAATTTTATAGATGATTAGCATTGGTTTCTGAGAATCCATATTGGCAAATGTGATACGAATTCCTACTTTTATGCATTAAAATATCATGTGTCATACCATTTTAGAATTGGCATAAAATACGCATGTTTTTAAAGTGATTTGCTTATTTCGTTTCTAGTAAAAAAAAGTTATGGCAGGTGTTCAAAGTTTAAACTACTATGTTGATGATAATTAATGTCAAGTTCATTACAGTATTTTTCCAATTTTTACATTAGTTATTGACATAATAATGCTTCTTTCATCTTAATCAACTATTCATAAACGCGCATAAATAAAAAAAACTAAATTATAAAGCTATCCCAGTAAATGCGAGCACTTACAATGTCAAAAGAGGTGAAAAATTGGAAAAATCTTTAAATTGGTATAACTCGAAAACGGTGCAACTTGTACTGAGGTCATGTTAGGCTGGTTTGGTTCTTCTGAGGCTGGGAAATCTGCAGTGTCACTGTGACGTGCTATTTTTGGGACACCCTGTATATTACAGTTAACTTTGGAGTAGAATGAGCAAGGACAATGCCTAAGGATAGACAAATTAACAAATTAAGAATTATATGGATATATAAAAAAAAAGAAGATTAAACACATCCCTTGAATTCTTTTTAATGTCGTAGATTCGTAACATTGGAATGATAACATATTCCAAAGATGCTACAAAAATATGATAAGAAAAACATGGGTAGGAGGGAAATGGCAGATAAAGAGAAACAAACGTATTTTCAATAAAGTATTAGAGGGAAGGAAAGTCGCGCCGTCAGCTGTTGCTAGGTACATTCACGGGACAAACAAATAAACAGTGAGTCAGCTAATCACGAGCTGTGCAACCTATTTCATTATTTATTAAATAATTTAATCATACATAATTTTGCTAATATGCCACTGATGTTAGAGTTAAGAGTTGGTACTCATACATAGATACATACATTAAATCACGCCTGTTTCCGAGAGGGGTAGGCAGATACCACTTCTTTCCTGGGGTACTAGGTACTCTTGGGGTTTAATTTCACTTTAAATTAAGAAACGTGACTTATTACAACTACTACATAATCTTCTGTCTGTATCTAATTCTCTTAATTAACATGTTGGTTTCGTTTTTTTATAACACAATGTTTTGTTCCCTTGTCCCTTTGCCTTTCGTTTACCTTTTGATACATGTTGCGTTGAATATTACAATATAATAATCACAGTTTTTTATTTCTATGAAAAGTAAAAAAAAATATATAATGAAATATAAAAATATCAAACCTTATTATAAAATCATCCTGCTCAATCTAGCTTTCTAATTAAACGTGAGTCAAAAATGTCCAAATCGAACCATCATCCTATTGGAAACCAAGACGCCACAGACAGACTGACACACATACAGACACAGACGCCAATTATTCCGCTGTTGGCTAAATCAGACGTTCCTACTAGGGAATGTAAATAACCGGTTATAACCGGTTTTAACCGGTTATTTTCATACAAAAACGGTTAATAACCGGTTAAATTGCATTCCCTAGTGTACCTACTGTATTTTCTCCGACATCGTTCTCAACCGAATCTGTGTCAACTGAATTCACTTATGTTAAATAGTTTTTCGTGTTGGCTAAATTAACATAATTATAGGGAAAATGGTGGCGTTTTTAACTTCTCAATATATTAAACCAGTCGAGCATTAACAAGTCACGCGATGATAGAATGTGCTGATATAAAATTATACCGACAAATGAAAACTTTTAATTACGCTTTAAACCGAGATCAATATTCTTGAGTTTGGAGTCGTGTAGTAACATTAAGGCAGTGAAATAAATGTAATGGTACACCCAGGGCTTAAATTCTAGGCACGTAACATTGGTGAAACGGGTATCGGAGATCAGGGCGTTGTTGCATTTGCTCCAGTTTCGTTTTTAATTTTATTTGGTTGTTATCGTATTGTTACTTGGCGTACTTTTTCGAATCAAATCGGAGAAATACTGGAAAAGGGCCGAATCCTAAGTACCCGAAACCGACGTGCGTGCATGACTCAATGTATGAATGTGGAAGAAGCGAAAGAAATTTGTCAAGATCGTAGCAAGAGGAAAGAAGTGGTCTCAGCCTACCTCTCTGGGAAATCATAATCATTTATTTGCTTAGAAATAGGCGTGATTTAATGTATTTATGTATGTATGGTTGTTATCAGCACATTGCATGTTGTGAAATCTGCAGTCGATAGCTTTATTTTGGAACTGCAAGTTTATTTTGGAGAGAGTTATGTATGCTGCATCATGAACATTTTTGTTTGCGGGCATCTACTGGGCTAACGGTCCTCGAATCAATCCCTGGTAAGTGCATATATTCTGCGATTCCTCTCCTGGTGGAGTGATCCAGAAGTGATCACTTTACATCAGGTAATGCTACCCACCAGTTCACCACCTCTAGCAGTAAAAAAAAAACCTAGGTATTTGTGGCTGATGTTTACAAATGATTGTTTGTTTTTCGTGTTTTCTATGCATTAATGCATAGTAGATTTTTTTAGTATAGGTACATCGTTGTCTCGTGCTTAAGCAAAAGCTTAGAGCTTAAATTGGGACTAGATCAATAATTTATGTCATGTATCTGCGTGTCACTGTACGGGTAGCACATGTTTTAATTACTTGCTTGTCGCTCAATGCATATTTATCGTTACAGAAGGGAAATAAATAACATAAGGTAAGATAGAAAGGGATGTCAGAGCTACAAATTTATGAAAAAAAATATTATAAATAATTGTATTGTACGGTCACGAACGTTAATTAACGATCCATTTAAATGATGGAATTCGTAAATGTTTTCAAGAATTTTTAATCGCAAACTCAACCTTATTGGACGATTTTTAACCTGAGATGGGTCACAAATTTAAGTCATTGACTGTACTGTATAAATCCATTATAAGAGTTATGTAATTATAGAGCGAAAGAAAATTTATTTTTATTCCAGTTTAACAATTTTAGCCAATTTTGTCGTATAATATAGAAATCCCAACACGATCATACATTGTTCTTTGTGTAATATTTGCATTAAAAACCAATTCCAATCCAATTAATCATCATTCGCATTATCCGTATCTCAATATTCATTCATTATATTTTATGAAAACGTATTAAAATACCCTGTAAAAGGCCGCAGACATCAATTAATCCTTTTATTCATCTTAATTTTCATCCCATCAAAGGTTTCATGCCTTCAAAAGGCAACTGAAAAGCTGCAGGCTGCCGGTGACATTCCAATAAATTATCCTCACTGTCAATACGTCCATATTTCATAAAACAAGAGAATCCGACGAACAAAGTTTCACAGCAGTGAGTATCATTCGGGCTAGTACCCCCTATCCATCAATGTCGGGGCTGAAAGTTGCCTCTAATGAAGTTATCCCGCTAAAAGTATGACAAGTATGATTTGGGTACTCCGAGTGGGTTCTGTGGAAGAGTTATTAAAATACTGGAAATGTGGTCTAGAGTATTTAAAGGTGCAACCTTTTTTATTAAAAATAAAGAATTTATTTCATTCATGTCTATAGCTGGCCGATGGCCGATGGGTCCAGAAGGTTCTTGAGTGGCGTCCGCGGACCGGAAGACGAGCTGTAGGTAGGCCTCCAAAAAGATGGAGTGACGACCTTATAAGGATCGCGGGAACGCGGTGGATGCGAAAATCACAAGACCGGTCTGAGTGGAGAGCCTTGGGGGAGGCCTATGTTCAGCAGTGGACGTCTTTCGGCTGAGACTCAAACCGGTCTTGTGTTTTTCGCATCCACCGCTTTCCTGCGATCCTTACAAGGTCGTCACTCCATCTTGTTGGAAGCCTACCCACAAGCTCGTGTCCCGGTCCGCGGACGCCACTCAAGAAACTTCTGACCCCATCGGCCATCAGTCCTGCGTGCGATGTGCCCCGCCCACTGCCACTTCAGTTAAGCTATTCTTCGGGCTATGTCGTGTGTGGCTGTGCATTAGTAGCTTCATGTATTCAAGTCGGTGTGTATTTAGTCCGCCATAGTATAAGCCTACAGCTTAGTTTCAAAATAGGTCAATTGTCCCCTGAATTAGGTTATACATACCTATCATCACGCCTGTAATCCCAGAGTGGGGTAGGCAGAGCTACAGAATTACTTACTAACAACTTTAAAAAGTTGTTAATAATTCAGTAACCACTTTTTTCACAATTAGGCTAAGATGTTTAAGAGCGTATTAGGGACAGGGTGCAAGCCCATCGCCAAACAGTACTAAAATAATCTTCCCGTATACATTATTATATTATAAGGAACCATTCAACCGAATCAAGAATCTCCTCCTTTTTTGAAGTCAAGTAAAAAAAACCACCAACGATTTAAAAATCATAATAATTTCTCAGAGCAACCGTTTCTACGCAACCCTAACATAATAAGTCCCTTACACTTTAATATTATGGTTGCGCCTAAATTTTGAAGTCCTAGCTTCTAGGTGCCAAGTTTATCGATTTTAGATTAAGCTTTCAATAGGGCGCTTTGAAGGGCCTCAGAGTACCCATTGTAATGCGTCAATCAATCAATTCATCTGCCAGTGGAATTGTCTTTGTTATCTAATTTATCTTGTGTTTACACTTCGAGATTTAAGCCAGTTTTGATTACTTGTTTAATATTATATTTTAGGCTTAGAATTGAAGCGTCAAAGATAGATAGTTTTGTGAAGGGTGGATAAGAATAATTTTGACATTGGTGGTGAAGTGAAATTAACATTCTTAAAAACATACGAATGAAGAAATACGTCAAAATTAGTACATAATCTTTAAGAGGTTAGAGTGCATCGATCACCCGTGCCCGCTTGCAAAATGGCTCTTCGTCTCTTTTGCAAAAAATCTCAAAATACCCTTGTCGTAGAATGTCGCATTAGTTAAATGCACGTTTATTATTTTTTTGAACGTTAAAACACTGCGTCGAATGTTTGATGCTTAAGATTCTTATGTTTCCCCTGCACACGAACTGTACCTTCTTATTTATTAAGGAACGTTAACGTGTCATAGTCATCGAGAAAATGTGTATGGCGATTGATATCAGCGCCCTCTAGTATTTATATAGTTAAAACTGATAGCTAGTTGAGATTGACGTTGATTTTTGTATCGTCATCGAGTAGTATTATACATAGTCAATAAACCTAAAATATTGTATAAAAAAATGGGTTTATTTTACCGGTTTGTGATACGAATAGGTTCACAACGTTTCTGAATAGCAAAGGCAAACAAAGAGTACCTATCTCGGATTGCTGGTATTTAATTTCTGAGCCGTAGGCGAGTGCGATAAATATGCGATAGGGTGTTTTTTTATAAACACAATTTTACGTCGTCACCTGGGCATGCAGCACGATTTTCTGCATCGTAGCGGGCAGTAAACGCTACTTATGGCTCATGGTGGCGTAATAAGTTTAAAAGGTACTTTGTCGTATTGGAAATTTACCCTACAACTAACCATAGTATTAATGAGATCATATGCCACGGCATATAAGGCAATCCTAAATCTGACATGCAATGCTTAGTCATCTTTACCGTTCCTATATAATAAAATAATAAGCCATGTATTTTTAATACAATTCACATGCGATGGGAATGTAAATTGTATTGGTCTGGTTGACCCGACAGCGCGTAACCATTACCTGTTCTGACGTGCCTCGACCTTGGATGTTTTTCGAACTTGGATCATTAGAGGCCTTTTACAAAAGTCAAGCTGGCAAAGTTGCTTTTTTGTTTTTCTTGATGAACTGAAATTGAGACATGAAATTTTCAAATATTAATAAAAATAATGTTGAGGGTTAATATTTTTCAAAAAGACTCTTTTAAAAAAATATAAAATAAAGACAAAATTAATGGACTTTAGGAATAATAAGTTTCACAAAATAATAAATAAAACGTCAACACGCGCCGTTCCCAGCACATTTAATTTTGTTACGTGAATAAACTCACAGTAACTAAATTCTAGCTCAATACGAGTTATGCCAATACGAATTCTTTCTTCATTCTAAAATCACATTTCTTTAATCTAGTTCAGGCCGTTTGCTCGTTCACAATTAGCTGAGTCTTTTTGTCATCGTTTTTAATCTAATTGTCGGCTGAGAATTTCCATTTGCACCTGTGATATTTACATATCGACGACCGTAATCTAAATTGGCGTAAGGGACAAAAGGGCGAAAATGAGTTATGAATGCAGTTGTATTCAGTTTTTTTTTCTCTTTCGAATGGTATAGGTTACATCTAGATAACTTGAAAAAACATGCCCCTTACACCCTTAAAAAAAGGTTACTCTGACGCATTATTTGAAACAAATCAGACGTATCAACAATAAGGAAAAAATATTCAATTTCGTCTTGGTGTAACTGTCGCCTTTGCAATTCACCTAACGTCGTAAGGAGCCATCAAATAAGTAAAAGTACGATACGCCATTTTACGTTCTCAAAAAGTATGTACAAAAATACATTTGATTAAATCACAAATAGATGTAACTATCATTTTCTTCATTAACCTGCGTCGTAAGGGACTATTCTGTTAGCAAACGTCTCTACGATACGCTGTTTTGCTTTCACAGATGTAAGACAACACAGACCTTACAGCGATCTACCGTTGTTTCAAATATGTTTTCATGGCATATACGTATTTTTTTCACTAGTATAAACACTAAACTACCGGCCCTTACGTTAAAACATAACTACCTAATTTGAACTATTCCATAGATATTAGCGTTATCTCTTTCATTAGATGACAGACGCAGTGTTCGTTGATATACTTAGCTGAATTACTCACAATCGCAAGCATTTAAAATTGCTTTAGGGTGAAAGAGATATCACTATGATTGGCCATGTGTACCTACGCAACAAAAAAAATATGTAAAGTCCCAGATAGACGTGCGAGTAAGTACGTCGTACTTATGGCTCGGCGACATTACTCGCCCGAGTGTCACCATACGTACGCGAACTTCTAAAGGTAAACGCGGGCAAAAAGGTCGTCGAGCTTTAAGTACGCGTACTTACTTGCATGTCTATTTGGGACTTAAGAGCATTTAGCAGCTGGTTGTAGTTGAGTGCTGTGATGCTCAGTTCTGTTTTGCACGTATGCTTGTAAAGACGCACGCTTCAAGTACGTTTGGACAAGAAGGCAACCGGATTTTGTTAAAAAGTAATGAGAACAGTACCTATTACTCTAAAAAGGAACACTCTTAGCTCGAAGAGATAAATTACTGCGTGCATGAGACAAGTTATTGCAGTAAGTATCTTATCTTACTAATATTATAAATGAGAAATTGTGAATGTTTGGATGTTTGTTACTCAATTGCGCTTCAACCACTGAACGGATTGAGATGAAACTTGGCACACATACATATAGGTTAGGTCCTGGAATAGGACCTAGCTTATATGTGTAGTTTTTATGGACTATGGACCGGATAGTTTTTTATCCCGGAAAATTTAAAAGTTCCCGAGGGTATAACGATAATCGAAATCTACGCGGACGAAGTCGCGGGCAGAAGTTAGTTTTAAATAAAATATTTCATTTTCGGCGGCACGTTATTCGGGTAAACGGGTTTGTATTTATTTTGCGAGTCTTTTAGTATACAAAACAAGTTCCCAAAGCGTTATCACAATGGATATATTCCCAAATGATGACAGATAGATACTTTAGCAGAAACTGGTGGCGACGAGAGCAGTGGTGAAACTTAAAACTATGGCCCAGTATGTTCTTTGATGAATCAGTGTTGATACTTATACAATTATGTTTCTTTTTCGATATTTGTACTCCCTTTTACATAAAATGGCGTATTTAATTTTATTTTGTTACTAGTTACTGGCATATTATTATGATAATATATGTACCTGTGCCATAATTTATCTCTTAAATTGTTCAATTCTCTAATAAATAACACAATTACATTTATAATTTCGTTTATTATTTCACCAAGCAAAAAACCCATGTACCTTTTACACCGTGTAATAGATCAGTTTAAATGGAGTTACGTCCATTTATTTTTTATTTCTCTCAATTTAGTTCTTGATACATCAAATTTACTCCGAAGTCTACTATTAAAAAAGGGTTTATTGGACATTATTAGTATTTTTTTTGACGTAAGGGACATGCTATCTCAGTAACTAAGCGTTAAATGATAAATTGAGTTATTTGTAGTTAAAGAGTGAAAAAAATATATTAATTGGCTATTTTTAGTTATATGATACGTAAACAAACAACAAAATTATGAATTTAAAAAGAAGAAAAAAACTGTTTTTGGGCTCTCCTGAAAAGTAGCCATTTGTCCGTTACGTCAATTTAGATTACGGTCGTCGATATTTAATGAGATGAAATCTCTTAATGGCCGCTCTTTGTGAGGCTTTCGAAGTAGAATAGAGAGGTACAAATACTTAGAAAATGGATTTAAATAGACCTTTTAGCATTTAAAAGCACTTTTTCTAGAACAGGCTATTCACTTGGTTCAAGCAAAATTTTCTAGAAGAAGCATAATGTTAATTAACAGGTATTTTTTTGCCCTTCAGGCGATCCGTCTTTAGGACGCGCTAGTTCGTATAAGGCAGGCTCAAAATAAACAGTCTTTCAAGAGTATGCGGAAGCACTTCTTTGATAATATACAGTTAAGAGGCCGTACACGAAATTTTGCCGATATCGCTGATTTACGTGATTTTCCAGACGTGATTTTACAGTTGAAATACTGTATTTCTACAAGTTTTAATACACAACACGAAAGATAAATTCTAATTTTATCGAATGTATGAGCTACTTTTCTGTTTTCATTATTTTATTTTGATTAATCGACCTGACAATGGCGACTGTTATGTGAATTTTGCTGGAAGAGGTTTAGAATGTCACATATTCATGAACCGTTTTGACGTCTAAACGGTATGAAAAATTTACAATGTATTGCTGTGAAAGTCGTCTAAAGAATGTATAAATTACTTTTTACCACTTTGAAATAAATTGTTCGAGTAAAAAAATAAATAAACTTGGTAAATTTTAATAGAAAACGGGCAAAAAATATTTTTTATTTCGGCTACTCAGAACTCTCGTTTATAAAATTAAAACAATAAAAATAAACTTTAGTTCATAATCAATCCATTACCTAAAAAAAATATCCAAAAAGTTCAAAAGAATTGGCAATAAATAATGTTTTAAAACAACCTAAATCTCGCATTTTGATACTCGACAAAAATAAAAAAGTGGCTCATTTATTCGTAGCTCATTTATTCGATCATAACTTAAATGATATTTAATGTTGAGCATTATAACTTATAGAAAAGCAGTATTTTAACTGTTAAATCACAAAAATAAGCAAAACGGTAAAAAAATCGTGTACGGCCTCTTAAGTCTCTGCATATTGTTCTTATAGTAGGTAGGTATGTTTATTGTATGTTTTGTATGTATTATATTATGTTATACACCGTGTCCAATAAGTTCGAATACACATATTTTTGCACTAACCCTAAAGACATACATACTACAGGCCATCGAATTCTTATTTTAATTAATAAAGTATGGTGTCGTTAACAAAATACAATCGTTTCAAACATCAAGCATTTGTAGTTTTCTTTTAATCCACGATGAAACAGTTTCGTGAAACGATTATCAGAAAATTTAGCAATGGCGACAGCCCAGGTGCTACTTTAAGGCCTTAAAACCCCTTGGAATTAAACGCAATCTAGTTTACACCACAATCAAAAGGTATAAAGACACCTCCTCAGTAGAAGACTGGAAAAGATCCGGTCGGCCACGTTCAGCTAGAACCGATAGAGTAGTAAAGATTGTGAGAGAGCGACTTCGGCGGAAAAAATACCGTTCTATCCGAAAATTGGCTGCCGAGCTGAAAATTTCAAAAGGATCGGTACACAATATTTTGAGGGTGGATCTTGGATGCCATGCCTACAAAAAACGAAAAGTTCATGGCATTCCCGAAGCGACCAAGAAAAAGAGAGTACAAAGATCCAACATAATACTTTCTTGGCACGCAGGGGATGAGTTTGTATTTTCTGACGAGAAACTGTTCGTGTTAGAACAGCCTCATAACACCCAAAATGATCGATTGTGGGCACCAATGATAGAAGACATTCCGGACAACCAGAAAAATGTTCCTAGGTTCCAGAGCTCACCATCGGTGATGGTGTGGGGTGCAGTTTGTAAGCGGGGTAAACTACCTCTAGTATTTATCGATAAAGGCCTTAAAATCAATGCTCAATACTATAAATCCGAGGTTTTGGAGAAAATTGTTGCTCCGAATTTAAAAAGGATATTTGGGAACGAATATTATGTTTTCCAACAAGACGGAGCTCCTTCACACACGGCAAACGCTGTTCAAGCTTGGTGTCAGGCTAATTTGACCGATTTTCTGCCGAAACATGAATGGCCACCCAGTTCTCCGGACTTGAATGTATTAGATTATTAAGTGTGGTCGTACATGCTCTCGAAACTACATGATTATAAAATCGCAAACCTGGATCATTTCAAAAAGGTTATCGAGCATATTTGGGACCAAATACCAATGGAAGCGGTGCGTGCCGCGTGTGATTGATTTGAGAAACGTTTGAAGCTAGTAAAAAAAGTTAAAGGTGGAGTTATTCCGAAACATTTGTTGTAAATATTATACATACGTGTGCCATTAATAAAATATACTTTTGATTGTATTAACTGTTTGTACATTTATTTTATTGAGAATCTAAACTGTATGCAAACTTATTGGACACGGTGTATAATATTGTGTTATATTATTGTATTTTATTTTATATATTAATTTATACGGGTAAGGACCAAAAAGTTGGACCACAGTTAAGCGCAGTTAACCATACAAACAACGAAGGCGAAAAAAGTTCCGTTGTGCGACGAAAATTATCCCTACAATTTGTATGGCTAACTTTCGTGTCACAACGGAAAAGTTTCATAGAAAATTTAATTGATTGAGTTAGCGTGGACAACTTTTTGGTCCTTACCCATACTTATCCATATTCTATAATTTATTTTGACTTGTTTCTGTTTGGCCAGTTAGTTGATTGGTAGAGAATGCCTAAAGGCATTAAGTCTTTTGTACTTTTCTTTTATTGTGCAATAAAGTTGAAATAAATAAATAACTTGATGTAAGTGATCACCGCCCACCATGACCCTAGAAAAATCTCGAATGCGTTGACGGCCTGCTAGGAAAGAGTATGTTTGTCTCTTGAAGCTTCTTAAAGACGCATATAAATTTCTCTGACGTGTTCTGTCGTGGCTACTATTCACATCTATTATATAATGACGTGTTATGACTTTTTTTGACAATATTTTGAATCAAGCCGCATTCACATTTTGTCTGATGTGTTGTGTCATGACTAGTGATGGGCGGCTTGTAAGTTTCAAATGTGAAACTTTCACTTAAATTTCTGCAATATTCTGAAAGTTTCATAAGTGAAACTTTCACCAAAAACTTCAAGTATTATTCTGAAAGTTACCAAAGTGAAATCGTTTAATTTCTGAAAATTACTTAAGTTTTGTAATGCAACGTAAGTAACGGAAACTTTTCATGAAATTTAAATGAAATTTACTTGTGTCAGAACCATTTCCATCTAATTATGTAACTTTCAGATGTTGTAATTTTCGCAGTTAAGGAAAGTTTTGTAATGTTTCAGAAATCGCCCATCACTAGTCGTGACGCGTCAGAACAGTATTGTGCGTGTGCACATTAGTCTAGCCGCTCCATCGCCCCCCTCACCGATCCTGACGCAGCCCGGATTTGCTTGTGATGCGAAACAACACGAGCCATCACGACACACTGCGTCAGACAAATGTGAACGTAACCATGCCATAGGCCCTTGCCAAGATGCATTACGCTACTAATGTTTTTATTCAATTCATTTTTAAACCAATCGTGTCACTCGTAGATGACGTGATACGAAAAGTCACGTGATCTACCTGTGACGCGATTGGGGGATCCTATCATTTTCTCGCCAGTCATTTAGCTTTCGTTACGCAACCAACGATTGAGAAATACATCGTTCATCATTTTATCTTTTTACAACTAAAGATTTAGCAAATAATTCATATATAAAATAATTTATATCAAAAACTCAACTAACGTACGTTCTACAAACGCTTGGTATATTAATTTGTTTGTCATAGGGTTACGTTTATAAAAGCTTTAGTATAAAATATTTTTTAAAGTTTGGATTGGTAAAGCCACAAGGGGGAGGGGGAGCAAATTGGTATAAACGTAGAATATCAAAAAGACTAAATGGTGGTAAATGATAGTGCAATAAAACGCTAACACCAGCTATATGTGGGTACATGAATAAAGTACAACAAACTTTTTTTTGCATAGCGTATTATATTTAGTAATGTTTTTTTAAACAAGTTTTGGTGAAACATTAGTTAACCCGCGATTGGTTTAAAAAATAATCGAATAGAAACGTTTATTAGCGTAACGCATCTTGGCAAGTGCCTCAGCCGTATGAAACCGATACTGTTCTGACGTATCACACAACACGTCAGACAAAGGTAAATGCGGTTTAAGTCGTACTGGATTATAAACTAAAACGATAAGGGCCTGTTTCACAATCGACGAGTAAATTTATTTGCCATTTAAAGTTTGCTCTCCCTTCATCTATTTTCAAGTGTAAGAAAGGAAAAGAAATCAATTTTTCATTTATAATAAATTCATTTATCTGTCAAATATGATTAATGTGTAATTGGTTAATCTTAAGTATTGTAAGATAAGATAAAGATCAAGAGACATTTATTCGCAACGAAACAAAATAACACTCAACTACAAAGATATGTATCAACGTTTGAACCTTATTACATTGCAATAAGGTGAAAAATTGGATACATTTATTTGTAGTTCTCATTCATCTGCTTATGTAAGTTTTTTTTTTACCTTAACCTTATCCTTAACCTTTACCTTTTAACCCCCTGAGCTGTTTGAAGAACGGGGGCAGTAGTACGGTTACCTTTTGTTTGATATTAACAAAAATAGGGCATAGGAAGGCAAACGAGCACACAGGCCACCTGATGGTAAGTGGAAACTGTGACCCATAGACATTCGCATTCACAAGACTGCAAATGCACTGCCAACCCTGAGGACTAAGATGGAATGTCTCTATGCTAGTCAATTCACCTGCTGTCTTAGTCTCTATGCTAGTCAGTTCACCGGCTGGCTTATCCCCAAACCGGAACACAACAATGCAAACACTGCTGCTTGGCGGTAGGTTAATGGAGAAGATGGTGGTACCAACCCGGACGGACCTGGATTGTCTTAGGATTGCGGTCTTGTGAATGCGAATGTCTATGGGTCACAGTTTCCACTTACCATCAGGTGGCCTGTGTGCTCGTTTGCCTTCCTATGATATAAAAAAAAAAAAAAAAAAAAAAAGTAGGTATAAATACATGTAAGTATAAATACAGGGTATCTATTCTATATAATGTTAAACTATATAGTATTTGAGTTAGTTATAGTATTGTTTCTAACTCGGTCGCCGTTATAATCACAGGTCGGTACGATATCAGGTCAAAAGCGATATTGTGTTACGCAGTTGAATAGAGGTCTAGGTCCGAGAGTCTAGGCGGTACAAACCATATCGTGTTTGAGCTGTTATCGTATTGTCACCGTTTTAATAGCTCTTATTTACTTGATAATAATGGTGGCTGATTTATTAACAATACAATAACAGGGCCGGTATTCTAGGCGGTACAAACGATATCATGGTTAATCTTCTTCTTCTTCTTATTTTGCCCCCGCGGCGACTTGAACAGCTACTACCGCGGGGATATGGCGTTTCCACGTTAAGTGATTTCGCCAGTGTCAAGTATATATAAGTATATATCAATATAGCAATAAAACAATCCAATCTTCTCTAGGAAGATTGGGGGCAACGTTGTACGGTGATTTGTAGGTCAGAGGTCAAGATAGTTTTAACCTCTGCACCACTGCGAGTCCACTTAAAACGAGAAGAAAGATGCCAGATACACGAAATAAGTCCAAGTCTTCAATCACTGTGCGACACAAAGGCATAAAAAGTACAAATCACTATCAGAAAAGAACTTTGAACACCTAATTACCCAAAAATTAAAGTCTAAAACAAATTACACGTCCGCCATCTTTTAACGTTGCAAATGGCCTCCGTCTTTGACCTGTTATGGTATTGTTTTGACGTCAGCCGCCATTACTGTCAAGTAAATACATACATACATACATACATACATTAAATCACGCCTGTTTCCCAGAGGGGTAGGCAGATACCACTTCTCTCCACTTGCTAAGATCCTGACAAATTTCTTTCGCTTCTTCCACATTCATACATCGAGTCATGCACGCACGTCAGTTTCGCGTACTTAAGATTCGGCCCTTTTCCAGTATTTCTCCGATTTGATTCGAAAAAGTACGCCTAGGGCGGCCCCGTCCGACCCTTCTATCACTTTCAATCTGTATATCTCTTTCGTCAATCTTCTTTCATCCATCCTTTCCAAATGGCCGAACCATCAAAGCATGCCCTTTTCAATCTTAGTCACTACATCTTCTTTTATACCACATTTCTCTCTGATTTTTTCATTTCTAATTCTATCAAGTGAATAAGAGCTATCAAAACGGTGACAATTACGATAACAGTTCAAACACGATATGGTTTATACCGTGTTGAATAGAGGCCCAGGTCAAACACTAGAATAGAAGCCCAGATTAAGTGCAATTCTACAGATAGGTATAGCAGGCTAGTTTTACGCAATTCAGCGACTTAAATATGCACCATTCTACACATTCTAAAGTCTCGTTCTGCTCCAGTTTGCCCTTTCCGCGACGCAAAGGACTTGTCTCAACGTAATTAGATACAATGGACTGAGTTATTCTTTCAAATTTTCTAAAGAGAGTATATTTGTACAGGAAACTTCTGGCTTTTTTCCTTAAGGTGTGTTTAAATGTATTTACGGCTAAAGGTTTTTATTTAACGTTTTTTGTTATGTTTGGTTTAGTTAAGATCTATCGTGGAATTTAGTGGATTGAATTGACCATAAAAATACCTCAAGTATGTTCTTTCTATTACCAAATGGTATTTACTCGTGGGAGGACCTTGTGCAGGGTCCGTCCGTGTTGGTACCACCATCTTTTCCATTAACCTACCGCCAAGCAGCAGTGTTTGCATTGTTGTGTTCCATTTTGGGGATAGGACAGCCGGTGAAACTACTAGCATAGAGGCATTCCATCTTAGTCCTCACGGTTGGCAGCGCATTTGCAGTCTTGTGAATGCGAATGTCTATGGGTCACAGTTTCCACTTACCATCAGGTGGCATGTGTGCTCGTTTGCCCTCCTATGCCCTATTTTTGTTAATATCAAACAAAAGGTAACCGTACTACTGCCCCCGTTCTTCAAACAGCTCAGGGGGTTAAAAGGTAAAGGTTAAGGTTAAGGTTAGGTCCGGCAAGTCTTAACGCAGAAAAAAATATCGCGAAGTGAGGTATTATGTGTGTTGAAATATGTACAGTTGGCCATAACTGTGGTCTCTAAATTTTGACACCATTTCCTTTCAAATGAAAATGCCGCTAAAGTAAACCCTTTAGACTGACAGCCGCAAATATCTAATTGTTATTATGACGAGCAATAATAGAGGTGGTGTGTGGTGGTTGCGGTTGCGGTGACGTGGCTGTAGCTTGTGACTTGTTGCTTGTAGGGGTTTATAAACAATTATATTTTATATTTAGGTACGTGAAGGCCCATTTACATAATGCAAGTTTCTTGTAACAGAATCGGCAATAATTGTATGCATTTATTTTGTTGCAATAATTGTATTCAAGAATTGCACCATAGAGTTTACAATTGTGCAATAATAATAAAAAAAAAAAAATGAGTACAAGTATTGGCAGGAAATAATTGTTAACCTCTTTGTTTACATTTATGAAATGATTGCAAGAAAAAAATTGCATATTAGTCTTGACAAGTCTAAACCTTTTAGTTGTACGATATATTACGTATTGCTGCAATTATTGCATGTATTTGCAGCCGCAGATTCCAGTCAATATTGATTGTTCGACTTGTTGTTCTTGGAATCCATTTTTTTAATGATAAATGGAGCGGCAATTCTTGCATTCAATTTAGCGGCAATTCTTATATTTAATTGACTACATGGCCTGTTTACATCTATTCCAGAATTGAATTCAAGTTACTTTCAATATGCAAGAATATCACGAAAGGTTTAGACTGTGCAATTTTTTATTTCTTCAATTTTATTGAATGGAATGTGCAAGAAAGTTGTAAAATCTAAATGGGCCTTTATGCTCATACTAAACGCATTAAAAAGCCGTCGCCAATTACTGACAAAGACGGGAATCCGTAGCGAACGCTTTTATTAGAAAGAGATAAATATTGTTTCAAATTGCTCGCCATTCCCGCCAAGACAAGTGCTCGCTCACGGCCGCTTTAGCTAACCGTCTTTATCGCACTCATGCGACAATTAACTATATGCGTATCTCATGTTTTAGAGGTGACAATAACGCCGGTGCCAATTAGGTAAACAAATTATGGCGATGTAAACAAAATTAAAAAAAAAATTACTTTGTTCCTTTTACAGTTAAATATAAATTCGGTAGCCTCGAAAAGATGATATTTTTTACGAAATATTATGTTTGTTACGTTTCGGTAGTAAAATTTTATTGCTTTTGATGCGTGCGTGTCAGCGGCTGCGGCGTAACTAAACAGTAGTAAGGTAAATTGCCTTCCATTTTGAGGAACGCTTTTAATATAGAATATCATTGTTTATAACTCACTTAGGTTATTGGTAAAGTGCTGAATGACGTTTACGGACTACACAGGACACCAGAATCTAGGCCTCTAAACTTTAAATGATATTACGTTTGACGTGTTATCGTATCGTTTTTAACCCGGACGCCATTACTGCCCAGTAAATAAGAGATATCAAAACGATGAGTTTACGATAACAGTACCCTCACCATGAGTTGTAAATACCGTACTCACTAGCGTAGAGAGTCGAATGCTTTGTTCCTTGCAGTATCGTTATAGAGTGGGAGGGACAGAGCATTCGACTCGCTAGCGAGTATGGAAATTGTAACTCATGGTAAGGGTACCAGTACCCTTGTTGCAACACTGCAAAGCAAAAATAACACTGTTGGTCTTCGTAGATGTGAGAAAAAGGAATGCCTGTCAACAGTAATCAGCTTTGAAACTAGTCTGCCACGGTTTTTAGGGTTCCGTACCCAAAGGGTAAAGACGGGATCCTATTACTAAGACTCCGCAGTCCGCCTGTCCGTCTGTCGGTCTGTCTGTCTGTCACCAGGCTGTATCTCACGAATCTTGATAGCTAGACACGTGAACTTTTCACAGATGATGTATTTCTGTTGCCGCTGTAACAACAAATACTAAAACAGAATAAAATAAATATTCCTAGTTATTTGGCTACCATAAAGTAAATGTGATTTATTATAGATATTGCTACGGACCCCTTCGTGCGCGACTCGCACTTGGCTGGTTTTTCGTTAGTTCTTAATCAATTTTTAATTTTCAATCACAATCACCTAAATACATTCTCAGACTCCTGTTTTATTCGTGCGTTCAGACCTTTATTGAATGATTGGGTCTGCAGACAGTTATGCTTATCAACAAGTACTTTGCCTTTGAAAGGATAAATGTATCTTACTTTTAATAACAACGTTAATGACAATTTTGTGATGTATTCCGGAGGGCTACCAAAAATCCTTGTGATCATAAAGATATGGCTGAGGTAGTAACTTACGGTCAAACCAACAACGTATCTTTAGTTCTGTTACTCCATATACATATCTAGTAAGAAACGTTCACTTGACTTCATTGAGAAAATGTGAATGACGGTTGGAACAGCGCCTTCATAAACAATTTAGTTAAAAAATATATAACACGATGATTTTGGTATCAACGAGTAGTAATGCATAGAATAGTGAGTTTATTTTTTTAGGGGTTTGTGCTACGAATAGAATTTACATTCTACAGTTTCGAGTGTGATCTGATTGAAATGCTAGAGCTACTGATCTCCATTTTTAAAATGTATCTGCATGCCTGGCGGTCAATATAAAATTTAATAGTGAGCTCTACATTTCAGGCAAAAAATGTTGTAGCTGATATCAGTTACCGTATTGTAAACGTTACTTGTATTAGATTATACGAACCACGCTGCGAAACGCGATTTCCCTAGGGATAGGAGTTTACGCGTGTAACACCGCAAGGCCACAGAGATTTCAAAATTATATTAGGGAGAATATATAAAACTTGAGAACTTATCTATGCGACGAAGAATATCTGGTTTCTGTAAGTACACGGGTTCTTTTACGAGATAAGTACCAGCGCTTTCAAAGAAGAGCGCTGTTTAGAAGAAAAGCCGCAAAATCTAAGTAATAATTTGTTATGTCTTCACATACATAAACTCACGCCTTCATTCCCAGAGTGGGGTATTCAGAGCTACAGAATTACCAAGCACTCTTAAATAAGTTGTTGATAATTCTGTAACCACGTTTTGCAAAATCAGGCTAAGATGTTTACCAGTGTAGTAGTGACAGGTTGCAAGCCCATCGCCTAACAGTACTAGAAGCCTTTATTATTCCCTTAGTGGCCTCTTACGACATCCACGGGAAGACATGGAGTGGCACTATTCTAACCCGGTAACACAATACTGATAATGTCTTCATTTTTATAAAGTTACTGACTTTAAGTCGGTCCTAAATAAATGAACCATTTTGTTTACTTTTTATTATTTTGAGTGCCAACCGGAAAATTACGTCATCGGAAATGCGTGGCGCTGACGCCAAACGTAGGCAATTGCCATCAAATTTCACACTCCACAAGACTCTGTGGCGTCTGAGATACTTTGTTTTAAATACATCGCTGCTTGTTCAAAAGGTTAAAACATCATCATCGTCATCATCCACAAAAGACAACCACTTGCCTTTGACCTTTCCCAAAGATCTCCACGATGATTGGTTTTGCGCTGCTCGCATTATTCAGTTTCCCGCGATCTTTATAAAATCGTCGTCGACCTACCTTATGAGTGGTCTACCAAAACACTTCGCTTTCCGGTATGCGTTCGTAACTCTGTAACCTTACCACCCAAATTGCCATTATAATGAAGCAATGCTGCAATTTCTCCCTGAAATACATTTTCAAAACAAATACGAACCTCAACTAAGTTTATGTCTGGACCACTTTGGAACTATGGTAAAAAAAGGAAGTGTCAAAAGTCTCTCTGTATTTCTTTGACATAGTTCCAGTGACCCGGAAATTTATTTGATTAACTACATAGTGATACTTAAATTATTTTAATGAATAGGCACCTAGCTCTATTACAGTTTCCACTAAGAAAACGGGTTTCGGGATTCGGGTAGGAGGACCTTGTGCAGGGTCCGTCCGGGTTGCTATCACCATCTTATCCATTAACCTACCGCCAAACAGCAGTATTCGTATTTTTGTGTTCCGGTTTGGGGATAAGACAGCCGTTGAAATGACTAGCATTTGCAGTCTTAGGATTGCAGTCTTCACAGTCTTGTGAATGCGAATGTCTATGAGTCACAGTTTCCACTTACCGTCATGTGGCCTGTATAATAAAGCTCGTATGCCTTACCTATGCCATACATGTTTTTTTTTAAAGGAACGTTCACGTAAACGTGAATATTTACAATTGTTTTTGTCATCGGCTTGGGGCATCCAATAATAGTTTTTCAAGCTAGGCAAAGCATGTCTCTTGAGGCTGCATATACCACGCCTAACATTATTATTAACAATTTTATTCTAGACATGACATGTGCTGTTAAAGTTGCAAAAGCAAACAAGAATGTTAAGCGTCACGGCTAAATATTCATGAATCTATGCAATTTGAACCCGATTATGGTTTTACAACGTAAAAAGCAATTTCCATTTCGTTCAAGCGGACGCAAGCCGCGTCGATCGAAAAAGTGATATCTCCTGTCAAAATTGGAATTTATCTAGACTCCGCGCTAGATGAACCACGGGAATAAGCAGAAAGGTGGAATTACATTCGAAAGGAAAAGATTCGTTTTACATTTAGACCGCAGGCACTTTTAATATCCAGATTTAACCTCGTATCGTAAGGTCCAGTGTGCCATAGGATGTACATAATCAAGGCAATTTACTTTGAACTCTGTTGTAATAAGAATAACATTTATGTTCCTATGTTCATTAACTGAAAATGCCATTTTCGAACAATCGCAATTGAACTTTATTCCCTTGATTGTAGATTCAAAGTCCCAGTTACAAAAAACTCCCATTTTGCAGTATGGTGGGCCTTACGAGGTGATTAATTTTAATAAGATCAAACTAACAAAATATTGTAACAAAATATAAATGCTCATTAGTGTAAACTTCATAATTTAAATTCTTCATTGTGTGTTGTATTTTGTTTTCCCGCAAAAGGGGCTTAATAATGAATGCTGCTCTGACTTTACGGTGAAACAGAATCGATATTTAAGACAATTACCATGGTTTTTTACAATTTTCATGTTTGTAAGAAAAACTTTAAAATTGGGAATGTTCATATTTTTCAAATTACTCTAATTTGAAAACCATTTCGAGGACTAGGGCTTTAAAGCCGTTAGCCGTGCATGATTACGTTTTTGAAATATTTATCTATTTCGGATATTTCGACAAAAGTATATTTGACCTTTGTTTGACTTTCGATTTCGGCTTGAAGCCTTCCTTGGTATATCTTACGGGTTAGACGAAAACGGCTTGAAGTAGTATATTTTTATACACCATTACAATCACTTTCATTCATTAGATATCATTTAATTGATGTCACTAATTAGAAATGCCAACCCAAATTTAGAATAATCATGTCATCCATAAAATTACTGCTAAATAAATAAAGACATAATAAGGTCTTGTGAATGCGAATGTCTATGGGTCACAGTTTCCACTTACC
This sequence comes from Acleris emargana, assembly GCA_927399475.2. Classification (NCBI taxonomy): domain Eukaryota; kingdom Metazoa; phylum Arthropoda; class Insecta; order Lepidoptera; family Tortricidae; genus Acleris; species Acleris emargana. The sequence goes on from OV656858.1 coordinate 8,808,288, forward strand.
ATCAGGTGGCCTGTGTGCTCGATTGCCTTCCTATGACATAAAAAAAAAAAAAAAAAAAGACATTAAAACAAATGTATTGCGTCGAATATAAAAGTAATGAAACTGGTCTCTTAAAATTACTTATTGTTTCGTATTAGAACGTAAAATCCGTGAGTTATTTTTTTTGGTCTATCCCAATATTCAAAAATCCTGAGCTGTCATAGAGTAATTTTTTTTAGGCCCTTTTTCTTGGAATCGCATCGGACCCAAAGCGAAACGCCTATTACTGCTGTAGCTGTTCCAATTTGACATTCAATAAGGTTTAACTATTATTAATCCATTAACTGTACAAATAATATCATCCAATAGCCGCAAATGAGCATCATTAATGAATGTATCGATTTTTTTTATGTAGGTTGTCTTGCACCGTCGTATAACTTGTATATAAAAAAAAACGTTTTTGTGACCATTCTGAGTTTTGACAAATTTTCCTGCTCAACTGCACATGAATATATAATTTTTTTGTTTTATGTGAGATTCATTGTTTTATACAATGCTAGGTTAAGTTTATTATTGTTTAATATCATAAACAATATTTAAAAAACGACTGACTGTTGAGTTTCTTGCGGCGTTTCATCTCAGCAGTGGTCTTGCGAAGCGCTGGTAGATTTTTGACGTGTAAAAGTACCCGTGCGGCTTACTTACTAAATAAACATATTTTATATATTTTTTTAATAGTCCACATCATCTCATTACTCATAACTTAACTTTACGTTGCATTTCATGCCTTGAAAACATTACAGCATCACCTTAACATCCTTTCAACGTAATCACTATTTAACTTAACTAAGGCTTGAAAATGCAATTGCACCGCAAGATGAATGCATCACTTCCATCCGTCGCCTCCGCTGACGGAGGCAGTCCGGCCGTACCCGTCGCGGCGAGTGCACGCCGCGCCCACGACCAATCGCGGCCCGACTCGAACCTTTCTCGTGATCCCCATTTTAATTGGATAACCGTGATATCGTGATTCTAACGCTATTTGCATAGAAATCGGAATGCCTAAGTAAATTGTTCGGAAATGTAATTATTTAAATGTGCCTGTGGATGGTTCAGTGTATTTGTGATTGAATTGTTAAATGGTGAGTTTGATGGATTTGCGAGTTTTCAGTGATTCTTAATAAGAAGTTTGTACTCACATGTCATTATTAATTAATTTTAATCAATCAATTTTATTATTTAAAAAAAGGACATTACAAATTATAGCTAATTTGTTGGTTAATTTATCAAACACGCTGATTTAAATATATAAAAAAACCCTCACGTACCGAGCTTTAAAAATAAATAACTTGTATATTTAGCATTTACTGTTGTGGTTTTTAGTACCTAAACAATTGGTTTGGTTTTTTAGTATTTAAATATTTCAACTTTTCGTGAGAAGAATAAGTAGCAAGAATCCAAATTAGCTCTTGTTTTTTCTCGTAAATATTGATTAAGTTCCGTAAAGTCAAATACTTATTATTTAAGTTACATTTCAACTTACTATTACAATAGGTACAAAGTTGACCTACCTTACAGAACTTACCAGCAAATAAGCAAATGTAAAACAATAATATCAATTGTAAACTTTATTCTGTAAAAAGAACTGCAATAAGTATTATTTAAACTTTTACGAAATAAAAAGCACTCTTTCAAGTCTATGTCTACGAGCACTTTCCGAAAGGACACCATTCTAGAGAAACAGCGCCGCAAGCCACTCAGCAGCCATCAATATTTTTTAATAAAACTTATTTAAAACTTAATTTAATAAAACACGCATCAGCAAGAAACAAGTCAAAGATAATTGTAATTAATATTAAATATTTGCAGGATCGAAACTTATCGAAAAGTAATTAAACTCAAACCCTGGTAATCTCTGTTAATAAATCAGAAGGTTGTAGGTTAGAGCCGTCTCTATTTAACAGTTCATGTGTCACTTTATCTAGGAGTTAGGATCGGAGGTCCCGACCTAATACCCTTATCAGAGAGGATACTCATTTATCGAAATATAAATCTACATTGGATTTTTTCAACGGGAACGTATAATTTTTTGGCATAATAAGGCAGATGTTTTTGTACAGATATTTTTTTGCAGAATCTATACTTATAAAAATTAATTAAACTCAAATTCCTTGTAATCTGTGTTAATAAACCCAAATGTTCTAGGTGAAGACTGTCTCAATTAAAAAGTCTATACGTTACTTTATCTATGAGTTAGGATTAGAGGTCTCGACATATTTTAATTAACAGATATTCGTTTATTAATGTTAAAATTAATTAGGATCTTTTAGCGAAAAACGTTGGTAGGTACCGTTATCGTCGTGTCGGTGATTTAATGATGATGATGATTTTTGCGGCGCTTCTTCTCAGCAGTGGTCTCCTCTTGTGAAGCGCTGGTAGATTATTGACGTGTAAAAGTGCCCGTGCGGCCTACTTACTGAACAAATGTCTTTATCTTTATCTTTATCTTTAGAGTTGAATAAAAAATAATTTAGTAATTTAAGATGTAAAATAATCTATAAAAACTCACGCAGACCATAACCATTTTGTAGTTGTTTTAGTGATATTAATAAAAACCATTACAATTTATTTACTTAAAACAGCGAAAATATTAATTAATGAAATTTTACAATTATTTCAAACATCACGCTAAACTGGTAATTAACTGATTAAAACTTATGGTTAAATGGAAACAGTGTCAATTACCGATGAGTTAATTAAACCTGGTGAACGCAGCGGCTATAGAAACGATCGGATTTGTTTTATCCATTCCGTGCCAGCGACACCCATAGCAAATAGGTATTTGATAGATCTGATAGTTTGTGGCAGTAATTAACAACAATTTTGGAAGCCACTAAGTCATTTCGGGACGTGATATTTATAAAGGAATCCAGCTATTATTTATAATATTATTTCATTTTGAAAACTAACTATTTTTTTTGTCCTCGACTGTCTTTATATATGTGCCAAAAACTATGAATTTTAAAACTGGTTGTTACGTTACCAGAACCTTTTATTAAATTTATTTTTCACATGTTGAAAAAAAAACTGAAAAGAAAGGAGATGATTCAATTTATAAACGTTTGAATTATACACCTTTAAGCAAATCAGTTTGTTTAATATTATGGTAAAATTCGACTCAAGTATTACAGTGCATAGAGTGCGTTCAACTAAATATTTAATGACCCCTATTAATTGGTAAATATAAATGATACAAACATCGACCAGATAAATCTTTCTTTTACGAACCTGTTAAAATACACTAGGTCAAAAAAAAAGTCTGCACTCTAACCATCGATTTTAACAAACTGGAATAAGGCTTACTCCGAGATTAGTCTACACGAATTAGGTATTTAATCTAGATATGAAACCTAATTCTCGTTTGGTCGATTCCATAAGTCAACTTTATTACAATATTTTAATTAGAAAAGGTGTTGTAAGTATTTTAACTTTTTGTTTAGTGGGTTCATTAAAAAAATGGGGTACTTATGATTTTCACCAGATTTGCTCGTCTCGAAGTCTTCGAGTTAGTCTTCGATATAATTTCGCAGTTATTTATAAAATGAGACCAAGAATTTGATGGCAAGGGACTGACATTCTCTATTATTAACGAGATAATACAGATTTCTTAATGTTTTATCTTGAAACAAATTAGAAAAACATTAACAGTTTAGAGGTGGTAGTTTAAGGTATTAGCTAAGAAGTTTAATTTGTATTTCTACGCTACAATTACGTAGTGTAATAAACATAAATTGCTGCTTAGATTATCATAAATAAACTAACGTGCTACGCTCGTAGCGCGTAGCACTTCGTAGCAAAAATCCGTTATGAACATTACTGGTATTTTCTAATAAAACAGTATTTTTAATATTTTTTGCAAAAACTTTGTTTTCTTTCACTATAAATTTTCAAAAAGAGGTAAGGTATAGAAATAGAATATGAAAAAATTGTTTAAACACTCTTTTTTTCTGTATTACTTACAGTATATCGCAGAATGCATATAAAAAAACATTGCTAATATTGCTCTAAAAAAGCTTATAGAATGAAGTTTTTACTATTTACGCCATAAAAAAATAATTGTGGTAATAAAACCAATTACAACTTATAATTAAATGGAAAACGTGTCAATTACCGATGAATTGATTAAACCTGGTGAGCCCAGTAGCCAAAAAACCATCGGATTTGGTTTACTCATTCCAATTAAAAATACCTATACAGCACCAGTTTTTTAATATATCTTTGATATGATGTAGGTACATTCCCAGATAAAACGCTTTCATTCAGAAATGCGCGTTCTTCCGAATCGCTGGAGTCGTAGGTGACACTTCGGTGATCACTCCGACCTCAATCTCTCGTCAAATAACGACATAGAGAGATTTCAAGGGATTTCAAGTATTGAACTAAATATTTGCAATCCCCGTTTTTAGACTTATCAAATCTAGCTAAGAAGTTATAAGAACTACTCCAGGGTAAATATTAGGGGCAATCTATGAAAAATAAACTAAAGCATAGTTCACTTAGAACTGGCACGCGTTTAACATAAAATAAAAAATAAAAATGGTTCAAAAAAAAAAAACTGACAATCACAACTCAATGTCAATATGTTGAAGAGTCAATGCTAGAAATTCGGTTGATCTGACTTTTTGCGTTTATATATTATTGGTGATGGAAGTTGAACGGCGAAAATGTATTGTGAACAAATACGTGGAAAATCCCTCTTGGTCTGGGTCAATGATTGCTAAATCATTAAATTTCCCGAAAACTACTGTTTGTAGGGTCATAAAAAAATATAAGGACTCTCTGGCCTTCGATAGGAAGCCTCAAATCAACCGACGGTCTGGTACAACGGATAAAACTTTGGAGAAGAAAGTTTTAAGGTCAGTGGCACAGAATCCAGGGCTGTCGGATTATGATTTAGCTCGAAAATTAAAAAAAAACCGCAGCACTGTAAGACGGATTCGCCTTCGAGCAGGGTATAAGAGCTATAGAGCCATTAAGCAGCCAAATCGAACAGTCAAACAAAACAAAACAGCTAAAACACGAGCTCGTCTGCTGTATGACCAAGTTCTGACTAAATTCAAAGGCTGCCTCTTGTTGGATGATGAGACATACGTAAAGCTCGACTTTAACCAACTACCAGGTTCAAAATTTTACAAGGCCGACGCTAGAGGGAATGTTGACGAAAAATACAAGTTTCACAAACTCGAGAAATTTGCAAAAAAACATATGATTTTTTGCAAATTTCTCGAGTTTATGAATTTATGTAGTTGCGGTCTTAAGACTAAAGTTTTCGTCACTACGGCAACAATGACATCAGATGTTTATACGAAAGAGTGTCTGCAGAAACGAATTTTGCCTTTCATTCGAAGCCACAATGGTCCTGTCAAATTTTGGCCCGATTTGGCTAGCTGCCATTATTCAAAAAAGGTTTTGGAGTGGTATGCTGCAAATCACATTGATTTCATACCAAAAGAGATGAACCCACCTAATTGTCCCCAGTTTCGGCCAATTGAAAACTACTGGGCAATAATGAAAGGAAAATTAAATAAAACTGGCAAAATAGTCCAAGACATCAACTCGTTGCGGTCCACATGGAATCAACAGGCAAAAAAGGTGGACGGAGGTCTTGTTCAGAGGATGATGAATACTATTTCCAGAAGAGTCCGTAATTTTGTGCATAACCGTAGTGAATGATTGAAATTTATGTGACACGCCATAAATAAAGAAGTAATCTTTTATATTGTTTAATTTATAACATTGTTTTTCTTTTCATTTAAAAATTATATGACTTTCATCGCGTTCCAATTCTATATGAACTATGCTTTAGATGTTAGCTTGGAACTAGATCAATTTGTGTGATATTGTTCCGTGTTATTTTATTTAATTATTTAATTATGTATTTATTTATTTGTATTGAGGGTTAATAATCCATACTTAACGTGGTATAGCGATAGCTTAAGTGCCAAAAACATGAAAATACTTTTTTGTTAAGTAGTGCCAAAAACGTCTACTCGGACGTAGTTGCGAGCAACAGCAAAATTTGTATAAATCAATATTATTAATAAAATATAATTTCTTTAAAGTAGGTCTATTTAAAATTGTTAATCCATATTGCTTTTATAGTAATCATACTAAAAAAAAATATAAATGTCTGCCTAGTCCAATCTTAATCTAAAGATCGACCACATCACAGCTTAACATATAACGCTATCGCAAAGTTTACGCAGTGAAGCCTCTGACGCGTCATGCGTATTTTACGTCATCCGGTATGGTCACGTCCAAAAAGACGTTAGTATACGCAGCTTCAGTGTATTTAAAGTTTCAGTGGTCGAGCCTTCACTTTAATTTTATGAATACAATAAAAAGGCTGGAGAAAAATGTAAAAATGGATTATGTTTTCTTTCGTTTTTTCATTGTTTCCAGCAAATTGCTTTAATCGTTCATGTGAATAGGCTTTGTTTAATAATAATATTACCTTCTAACCTAACCTATCCGAGTCGGTTATGCCCTGGATCGTTTTCCTCGTAAAATGTAAATTTAACTGTTAATCATTTGGAAAAGTAAATCATTTGTAAAATGACTAGTAGTAAAATGATCAATAGACTTAATTTTTTTTTGCAAAACTTTGTTTGTCAAGTGTAATTTTGACAAATGACTTTTGGTCAAACGGCAGGACACCGAGAAAAAAACGTGCAGAACAATAAGCAATCAGGGGTTTTTGTCTACTCGGTAAAACCATATTGCTTTTGACATGATATCGTACAATTTTAACTATCAAGTAAATAAAAGCTATCATAACGTTGACCATACGATATCTTGTAAAAAGTAATAAGCATTTACGACGTGTTTGACGACGCGTTGGCCTAGTTGGTAGTGACCCTGCCTACGAAGCTAGCGGTCCTGGGTTCAAATCCCGGTAAGGGCAGATATTTGTGTGATAAGCACGAATATTTGTTCCCGTGTCATGGATGTTTACTATTTATTCAAGTATATATTTCTCTATAAAAGTATTTATATCGTTGTCTAGTACCCATAGTACAAGCCTAGAGCTTAGTTTGGGACCAGGTCAATTGGTGTGACATTGTCCCCTGATATTTATTTATTTTATTTATTTATTTAAGGAGTAGAACAGAGCCATAGGTCCCTAACACTAAATTTTCTTTACTCCTATTGTTATCGTATCGTGAACGTTGCAATAGCTCTGAAAACAATACAAATGCAATAGGAGAAAAGTCAATGTAAAATATTTTTCGTTTCTGCTTACTCGGTTCAATAACTCATGCACTCACTTTACTTATTTAATGTATCAACGTACTTTACAAAAGGAAAACAAAAAAACTGGCTGGAAGCGTAAATTCCTTTGGGTAATAACTATAAAGTGTGGGGTATAAAGGTCCTTGAAAATTGACGTCGGAGAAAATCTAGGTTTGCGGCATTTTTTAGAAAGGCAGGCTTAGCGTTAATGTGAATAATGTTAAAGAACACTGAAATTTCCAAAAAAAACAAAGCGTACTTTAACTACATTTTTTTTGTACACGCTTATTTTTATTATCTTGACTTATTTATATAAAAAAACAGGAAAATGTGTTTATTAATCATTGTAGAACACTGTTGTAATGACAGGTCACATCACTCAGACGTGAGTGATGTGGTGCTTAATACGTCTAGTCATTGAGAAAGGGTTCTAAGAAGGGTGTACGTGACTACATTTCATTGATTGCATTATGGTATTCATGTAACGAAATCATTTACTTCTATTATTGTATCGACTTGATTTTTTGATTATAATTTAGTTTGTCTTAGATTATAGAGGAATATTAAGACCGAACATAGTTATTTAGAAGCCGATATCAAGAAAGGTCACAGCTCCTACACACACACAGATGGGCCGCAGATTAAATAGGGTTATAAATTTTCAAGTTAAACTTCTTACGTTTGGTGTACCTCCAGTTTGCTATTGTAAATTCGATATGTTCAAAAATAGTGTAACGACAACTAGATTTCATGCCACGAAAATAAATTTATGAAGAAGACGTAGCGATGGTCAAAAACTTATATTAAATAAAAAATAATGGAATAATTTAAAAATAATCATATTGTTATATCAACTAAGATAAAAATAACCTTTTAGTAACGTACAGGTTCGGTCATTGATCTTATCATCGGTTAGAGTTGTAACTTTAAGTCTTTTTCGCATTAAAATTTAACAAGCTGTTAATAGAAAACAAAAATAAAAAAACTTAAAATTAATTATCTCCAATTTTTGGTTTGGCTCATCTCCGCCCTGTATAATCACTATTTTTCTTCGTAAACAATACTTTATAAATTTTATATCTAATTTGCTTTTCGTATATTTAAATTAATACGTGCCCGTTTTCTTTTTTTGTTGGTATCGAATAAAAAAACAAGGTTAATCAAAAAAATATGTCGGTTCAAGCGGTCGACGTTAGCGATATTTTCATTTGATAGGTACTTGATTCCAATTAGAAAGGCCATTTATTTGACCGACAGTACTCTAATTGCTACTAAACCGTTCACTTGAAAACCGTTTATGACCAACATAAGCTACTCAAGTGGTTTTAGTTATTCCAATAAACAATTACGACTAGCGCGACTGTTCAAACGATAAAAAACTAGGGAATGCCAATAACCGGTTATAACCGGTTTTAACCGGTTATTTTCATACAAAAACGGTTAATAACCGGTTAAATTGCACACTGGGAAACATCTTATAGCCTACTTGTGCAAAATGTGGTTACAGAATTATCAAGAAGTTTTAAGACTTGTTGGTAATTCTTTAGCTCTGCCTACCCCACTCTGGGAGTGAAGGCGTGACTTTATGTATGTATGTAAATTGCATTTCCTATAAAAGACCCATTAAAATAAATAATCTTCCATATTTCATAAATGAATTATGCAACAAAAGTCCTGCATCAAAATACCTAAAGACATACAACTTCATTAATAATGCAGTCAAAGCTGTGTAAGGTAACAAGATTGGCCGAATCGCATGACATACGTATACTTTAGAAATGGGTTTAATTCACCTGCTGCTATAAAGAAGCCTGTATAATATGGAACCCTTTCAGAAGAGGGAATACATGAGCGTCTACTTGGGAGATAGCGAGGGTAACTGTGTTGTAAGTTTTTGTAGGACATTCTTATAATGTAAAGGAGTCAAGATTGATGAATGACATATTTTTGTACAATATTTTGGAACAGATGTAAAATATGTTGACGACATGGTAAGCCTAGTTGGTAGCAACTTACACTTATAAAGCTAGCGGTACTATGTTCGACTCCTATTAAAGGCAAATATTTGTATGTGAGAGTATTTGTGCCAGTCTTGAATGTTTTTTTTTTGTATAAACGTAATTATTTTCTCTATGTATGTTTATTTTTACCTAGTATCCATTATATGTATGGCTATACGAGAAACTTAAACCTTAGTTAAAGACTAGGTTTTGTGTGATGATTATTTTTGTTAATCTTTTGGTGGTGTCTATTAGTACAGGTATACTTAAAAAGAGATATCGGCACAACTATTATTAAAAAAATTATAAGTTACTGAAAAAACTATTTTTTGATGGTATTCTTAAGTTTTAATATTACCAAGTTTTTTTCTAAATGGAACTAACTCAAAGCAATAGTTATTTTGTCAACTTAAGCTACATTTAAGTTTTATTTAAGATAAAACCTAGTTTGAATGAAACCAAGGTTATTTTCCCGGTGTTATCTATTATAATTAAGGAAACCTTAATATTTCTTCCGTGCCATAATTAATGTAATGTTTCAAAGACATTTCTTGCAGCGTCTAGGTTACAACTCTTGTTATTACAACATTAATGTTTTCAAAGTGAATATTCTAATATCCTACTTTTTGGTCTGGTGGTCATGGCGACCCTAGCAAAGCTCCCCCTTTACTTCTCTCAGCATACAAATTGCACGCTATTTTTTACGTTTTTCTTGTGATCATTTTATTTTTGCATACTATTAAATACCCATGTTTTATAATACCTCTAATGTTATGTTCATATATATATACCATAAATTATATACATAGTTTGGACACAGTGTAAGAACATAAGTCCTAAATAATTTTAGTCTATTTTTTAGTCTTATTTATTTTTCTTTTTTTACATGGTATTTGTATGACATGGTAACGACAATAGAACACGCGTCCCATCTGTTTGTGACTTGACTCAGACACCCATGGACAAATGCAATTTGTAAATTACCTATACATTGCTTTAAAGACTGACATTGAATGTCTCTATGATAATAAATTTATAAATTACCTATACATTGCTTTAAAGACTGACATTGAATGTCTCTATGATAATAAATTTGTAAATTACCTATACATTGCTTTAAAGACTGACATTGAATGTCTCTATGATAATAAATTTGTAAATTACCTATACATTGCTTTAAAGACTGACATTGAATGTCTCTATGATTATAAAATTGTAAATTATCTATACATTGCTTTAAAGACTGACATTGAATGTCTCTATGATAATAAATTTGTAAATTACCTATACATTGCTTTAAAGACTGACATTGAATGTCTCTATGTTAATAAATTTCACCGACTGTACGAAAACACAACAAAGTAGCGTGCGGTGAAACCGATCAACGACGAGGTTTTACCACCAAAATACGATACAGCTTTAAACAAATATAGTTGTTACTTTGTTTACAAAGAAAGCTTTTTTTTTTTTTTATAGCATGGGAAGGCAAACGAGCACACAGGCCACCTGATGGTAAGTGGAAACTGTGACCCATAGACATTCGCATTCACAAGACTGCAAATGCAAAGCTTTATTGAGACACAGTTTAAAATAATAAAACATTTGAACATTTTTTTTACATCTTCATTGCTTTGTTTTTGTTTTCATTTTGTAAAATAAAGTGTTTATACATACATTTAAAAAAACAAAAAAATTACATAACAACGGTGTCAAAGAGGCTTATAGTTCTCGGCAACATGTCACGAATAAGTTCACGTTTACGCTAAAAGAAAATGACAGAGCTATATAACTGCTATAGCTCTGTCCTTTACACGCGCCGTAAAATTAACTGCATTGCTGGGTCATATTAACCCCCTAGGTATTTATAATAAATAGTTTAATCTACATCTTTTCGTTCATAATCACTTAATAATTGCTTCAGTAAATAAATGATTTTCAGGGCACAATCCCACACACATTGAGCTAGTCCTACTTACACTACGCTCAAGAATTGTATCATACACAACAATAAACATGCTTATAAAGAAAATAAATATTTACCTACTTAAAAACCTCCAAATGGAACTAACTCAAAGCAATAGTTATTTTGTCAACTTAAGCTACATTTAAGTTTTATTTAAGATAAAACCTAGTTTGAATGAAACCAAGGTTATTTTCCCGGTGTTATCTATTATAATTAAGGAAACCTTAATATTTCTTCCGTGCCATAATTAATGTAATGTTTCAAAGACATTTCTTGCAGCGTCTAGGTTACAACTCTTGTTATTACAACATTAATGTTTTCAAAGTGAATATTCTAATATCCTACTTTTTGGTCTGGTGGTCATGGCGACCCTAGCAAAGCTCCCCCTTTACTTCTCTCAGCATACAAATTGCACGCTATTTTTTACGTTTTTCTTGTGATCATTTTATTTTTGCATACTATTAAATACCCATGTTTTATAATACCTCTAATGTTATGTTCATATATATATACCATAAATTATATACATAGTTTGGACACAGTGTAAGAACATAAGTCCTAAATAATTTTAGTCTATTTTTTAGTCTTATTTATTTTTCTTTTTTTACATGGTATTTGTATGACATGGTAACGACAATAGAACACGCGTCCCATCTGTTTGTGACTTGACTCAGACACCCATGGACAAATGCAATTTGTAAATTACCTATACATTGCTTTAAAGACTGACATTGAATGTCTCTATGATAATAAATTTATAAATTACCTATACATTGCTTTAAAGACTGACATTGAATGTCTCTATGATAATAAATTTGTAAATTACCTATACATTGCTTTAAAGACTGACATTGAATGTCTCTATGATAATAAATTTGTAAATTACCTATACATTGCTTTAAAGACTGACATTGAATGTCTCTATGATTATAAAATTGTAAATTATCTATACATTGCTTTAAAGACTGACATTGAATGTCTCTATGATAATAAATTTGTAAATTACCTATACATTGCTTTAAAGACTGACATTGAATGTCTCTATGTTAATAAATTTCACCGACTGTACGAAAACACAACAAAGTAGCGTGCGGTGAAACCGATCAACGACGAGGTTTTACCACCAAAATACGATACAGCTTTAAACAAATATAGTTGTTACTTTGTTTACAAAGAAAGCTTTTTTTTTTTTTATAGCATGGGAAGGCAAACGAGCACACAGGCCACCTGATGGTAAGTGGAAACTGTGACCCATAGACATTCGCATTCACAAGACTGCAAATGCAAAGCTTTATTGAGACACAGTTTAAAATAATAAAACATTTGAACATTTTTTTTACATCTTCATTGCTTTGTTTTTGTTTTCATTTTGTAAAATAAAGTGTTTATACATACATTTAAAAAAACAAAAAAATTACATAACAACGGTGTCAAAGAGGCTTATAGTTCTCGGCAACATGTCACGAATAAGTTCACGTTTACGCTAAAAGAAAATGACAGAGCTATATAACTGCTATAGCTCTGTCCTTTACACGCGCCGTAAAATTAACTGCATTGCTGGGTCATATTAACCCCCTAGGTATTTATAATAAATAGTTTAATCTACATCTTTTCGTTCATAATCACTTAATAATTGCTTCAGTAAATAAATGATTTTCAGGGCACAATCCCACACACATTGAGCTAGTCCTACTTACACTACGCTCAAGAATTGTATCATACACAACAATAAACATGCTTATAAAGAAAATAAATATTTACCTACTTAAAAACCTCCAAGAATCAGAAACAAATACTCGTGCTCATCACACAAATAATTATCCTATCCAGGAATCAAACCCAGGGACTAGTTAAGATGCGTAACGCTAAGTGAGAAATAAAAAATCGATAAAAAGGATTTACACAAGCCAATAACAAGTTGCGTCGAGTTGACTCAATAGAAAATAGAAACGTTATGAGTATTTGCATTTTGGCTAGGCCTACAGGACCGCCAGCAATAAACGCAAGCTCACTATTAACTAGGCTGTACGTGTCGTGGAGTAGAAACTGTAGCTATAGCACAAAGTTAAACATTTCAATAATGTGTCCCGTTTTAAAATCATCTTCAGTATTCGAAAACGTTTACTAAATGTAACCATAGCTACCCCTGAAACAAATTCACGTTCTCATGTTTTTTTTACGTTACTACGTTTTTTTGTTTACGTTTTTACTTCAAAATCACGATGCGAAGGTTAACATCAATGACAATGTGGAAAAAATATACTAAATACGGACATGGGGCGCTGATACTAATCGCCTCACAAAATCTCTCGACATTAGGGGAGAAATGGGTACCTAATGGGAGTCTCTTAAGCAAGAAAGGAAATGAAACACTAAGGCTTAGTTAAGACTTTATGAAAATCAACTCTTATGGTAGTTTATTTATTAAAGTATCAGTCCCAGATAGTTTCATTACCTTTGGAATAACATATTATAGCTATTTATTTAAAAAAAAAAAGCATTGACCACCGTTGTCCACGCATGAGGGTAATTATGAACACTATGCCCACAAACCGCAAGAAGTGCACCTATACCATATTTCATTGTTGCGACCTAATTAACCACATAATAGACATTGATTCATTTATCGTAATCTTCGTCATCATCAGATATCTAATTCCGAAGAAGTGTTTTGCTCTTTGAGTACGCGCCTTTTGGCCTCATTTGTTACCCTTTTCTGAGGTTTCTACTTCATGCTTGTGGCACTACGTTTTTTTCATTTTCTGCTTTATCTGCCTCTCTCGACTCACATTGCCCGCTTTGCAGGTACTATTACTACCCGATTAGACCAAATGTGTAAAAAAAAAATACTAAATAATTTGCTGTTAAAACACCACAAACGTTTTCTAAATCGATAATTTAAGCTCACAGTCACTCAATAAAGTACTTAAAATACTCAGGATTCTTGTTATATTGTACTCATCGCTTATTTAGTGCACTCGTAAAATTACATCAAATGCGCACGATTACGCTCGGCAGCCTTCCCGCGCAAACGAATGGAAGTGTACGAGCGGACTGTAGGGGGAGTGCGAGCTGTCACTTGACGAGTCTTTTAGGCCGATATTCCTTTGTTTTGGTACTTTCATTTGAATGTCAGGGGGGTATTATGACATAACTATGCAGTTTATTTTACGCTGATAGAAAAGGACAGAGCTATATAATTGCTATAGCTCTGTCATTTACGCTCGCCGTAAAATTAACTGCAAAGCTATGTCATAATAACCCCCCAGAACGATGACCACCATTATTGCCCTCTGACTTCCATTAGCCCTTTCTTCCCTACGTTAACTTTTTGAACGCCTTATGCCGAATACAAAATGTGTCACTCACACGGCAAGCACGTCTGCTATGATATGCAAATTACAATTTTATTCATACGAAACAAAGTAATTTTTTATATTCAACTTGTGGCAGTGACAGTTGCATGACTTTCAGATGTAGCGTTCAGAAAATTAATGTTTCCTACTCGATACAAGGATAAAGTTCGGCTCGAGCCAATGAACTACATTGTATTATTATATGAGCGTGCCTCCTTCAACTGTGTTCGTGCCTGCCGCTGTCCTTCGACCAATGTTAACCTTCATTTATTTTTACCGAGACATATTCAATTATCTATGAACAGACATGACACAAATTGATATAGTCCCAAAACTAAGCTGTAGGCTTAAATACATTTTAAAGACTCGGTACGGATACAAATTCGTACTTTCACAAAAAAAAAAGCCTTCTTAAGATGACGTTTTGTTTACTTTTTAGGGTCCCGTATATAGAAGCCGACCGTCCGATGATCTGTCTATCTGTCAGCGAGCTGTATCTCGTGAACCATAATAAAAAGACAGTTGAAATTTAGACGGGTGTGTATTTTGATAACGCGTTAGCCTAGTTGGTAGTGACCCTGCCTACGATGCTAGCGGTACTGGATTCGAATCCAAACGTATAGGAAAATATTTGTGTGATGATCACGCGTATTTGTTTCCGAGTCTTGGATGTTTTCTATGTATTAAAGTATATATTTATCTATATAAGTAAATTTATCGTTGCCTAGTATATAGTCTTTATTATTTGAACTGAGCTGATCTTCTACACAAAGGCCATTTTTTGTGTACAATACTTTTATCTTTCTTTGTGTCCGTAACCGCAAGCCGATTACATACAAAAAAATTAGAACTACATTGAATGTACATTGAATTATCAACCCTATCCTCTTAGTCAGTAGGTTTAAAATGTAAAGTGTCAGGATACAGATATAAGTCTTTATTATTTGAACTGAGCTTATTCTCTACACAATACTATCATCTACACTAGACTTATATCTGTATCCTGACACTTTGCATTTTAAACCTACTGACTAAGAGGATAGGGTTGATAATTCAATGTACATTCAATGTAGTTCTAACTTTTTTGTATGTAATCGGCTTGCGGTTACGGACACAAAGAAAGATAATAGTATTGTACACAAACAAAACAGCCTTTGTGTAGAAGATCAGCTCAGTTCAAATAATAAAGACTATACCCATAATACAAGCTTAGAGCTTAGTTTATGACTAGGTTATTTGTGTGAAATTGTCCCGCGATATTTATTTATTTATTTTACGTCTAATAACAACAAATAATAACAATAAAACAAAATAGTGTAGGGCTCCCTTTAAACAAATCGTTAGCAATTTTTTGCACGATCTTAAAATTTGAGAACTCTTTGTGTGCGAGATCGACTCGCACTTGGCCGGTTTTTTCTATTCCCACCCGTTTTTTACGAAATAAGAATGTCTACGGAAGAATTTAACCCATAATGAAACGGGCGTATATTCCACGCGAGCTTTATGATAATCTTAAAAGCTTGCGGAAACTTTTACGACGTCGGCAATACAGCGGCGAAGACACCTGGATGAGCTTAAAACGCGACCAGGAGCGAAGCGAGCTTTCCACTTTAAGGTTCCGTAATCATTTTCATGTTCATGCATTAATAATCATACATCGTTATCGCGGGAGCAAAAACGATTTGACAGTAGTCAAAGATTATGACAAATAGGCAATAACAGAAGTGACACTCGTATCGAGAAACGTTTATACCTACGAGTTCAAAATGTATCATATTATTTCAAATGTCTTACCTCCATATATGACTTGATTAGTAGTACATATTTAAAGAGATTAGATACGCAATCCTAACCTCAACCTCTTCAGTTACTTATCCTGCTACTTTAGACATTTGTCGTTCTTGATTGATTTGATATGTACAAAAAGATACAAAAATATATCTAAATTAAATATGAAATATATTTAAAGAAATTAAACTAGTTCTGGCCAAAAATATTTGACTTTTATATTATTTTATTAAAGCTGACACGTTGACTTATAAAAGCGTTTACAAATTGTAAGACAAGTGTAATTGACTGTTTCCAGCAAAAATTTCGTGCAAGATATGAAGAACTTCTTAGAGGCTTACCCCCTTACTAATAATGGTTGTATAGTGGTGGTATAGCTATACAATGTTTTGTCCTTATCTGTCACTGTGACATTTGAATTTGACAGATAAGGACAAAACATTGTATAGCTATACCACCACTATACAACCATTATTAGTAAGGGGGTTAGAGTGTATAGGCAGAATATTCCGTTTATACTGAACCGACCATCTGTTATATCTGTTCTTTAATAGATTTGTTTTTGCTCCCGCGATAACGATGTATGTTAATAATCACACTAAACCGTAATTACTATAAATTTAATGTGAAAGCGTATGTTTGTTTTGCTATCTTCAAAGTGCAGTCACGCCTAACGCCTAAGGGTAAGGACCAAAAAGTTGTTCATGCTTACTCAATTAAATTTTCTATGAAACTTTTCCGTTGTGACACGGAAATTTGCCATATAATTACATACATACATAAACTCACGCCTTCATTCCCAGAGTGGGGTAGGCAGAGCTACAGAATTACCAAGCAGTCTTAAATAAGTTTTTGATAATTCTGTAACCACGTTTTGCACAAATCAGGCCAAGATGTTTACCAGTGTATTAGTGACAGGTTGCAAGCAATAAAATAATATATAAAAGTCATATAATTGTAGGGATAATTTTCGTCGCACAACTGAACTTTTTTCGATTTTGTTGTTTGTATGGTTAACTGAGCTCACTTCAACTTTCTGGTCCTTACCCCTAAAAAGATCAATCTAAAATTTGTGAGATTAAATTTACCTATCACTAATACGCTGGTAAACATCTTAGCCTATTTGTGCAAATTATGGTTACTGAATTATCAACAACTTTTTAAGTTGTAATTCTGTAGCTCTGCCTAGCCCACTCTGGGATTACAGGCGTGAAGGTATGTATGTATGTAAATTTAGTTCATAGTTTGAAGACGGACGCTATTTTATTCCAGAAAATATGTTAGTTTCTGACGCAACTGCAGTGGCAGTGAGGGGAGAGTGATTATAAGGTTCGAAGTAAAAAAAAAAACATGTACTTACCATTACCATTACCATTTGATTGGACAATGCAAGTATTTGACAAGTTGTTCCTTAGTATGTATAGATTCGTTTTATTTTGCGCAAATCACGTTAAGGATATCAAAATATTTGGTACACTTAACGATATTACTAGCACAATTTTCTTTAATCTTTGTTGTCAAGATCTTACTGCCGCACTCAGAGACGTCAATTAAATTTAATGATTGTTTAGTGACGTGTTGTCTTATTCTATCGCTATAGCAAAGAAAGTGACAGCAGCAATTTTAATCAAACATTAAATTTAATTGACGTCTCTGAGTACGGCGGTTAATCTTACATGTGTTTAAATACTGAGGTGAGGTAACACTCGGCACTCAGTAACTGCAAGCTAGCTTAGGTTACTCTTCTGCTTATTACAATACGTGACCTTCTGTGGCGGGGAGCACTTTGCAATAATAAACATTTTGCATAAAGGACAATGCTGAAACAAAACCCAGCGTCGATTGAAATTCAATTATTTCTAAATAACTTTTTTAAAGAGGATCTCTAGAAGAGCAAACACCACAGTATTGTCAAAATACTTTTCTACATCAAATAAACCTAATTCTATAATTATCCGTCACATAACAAGCACACATTTCTATAATTGGGGGTTGTTTTCTCGAAAACCAATTACACATTTGTGACCTTTTGTATATGCTCTCCCTAACCATTTAATGATTGGGTTGGGTTTTTGGTACAAATATATTTTTTTGGCATTGTCTTTTGGCGTTTGTTGGCAAAATATTATTATTTAACCTCACTGCAAAGGTTAGCAATGACATTTAAATGAGTGACATTATTCGTCATATTAGAAAACGGTTTACATGAGCTCATAGTTATAAGTGGGCAGTATTCGACTTATAATCGTGACGTTTTACTTTTTTTTATTTTATCATTTTGTTGTTTACGGTCTAGGTGCCACCCTATTACACCCCAAGCTTTTCTACTTTACTAAGCAATGGGTTTCCGCGCATCAGTTTTTTCACTAGATGGCGCCTGTGAAGTGAGGTCTTTTTGACAGTTGATCTTAAAATATATGCCTAGAAGAAGACCAAACTAGTGACAATTTACTTTTTCAGTTGATATATACACATTTCAAATATTTAGTTACAAAATTATTTCAATTTTTTTTAAAACTTATTTTCAACTCTCAAAAAGACCTTACTTCGCGTAAACCACCATTATTTCGTATATAATCCGTAATGATACTACAATCCCCAGACTTTGCGCGCGACTCTTGACTCGCATGCGACTGGGTTTTGTTTGTAACATTCCATAAACAAAATATTATAAATGCAAAAAATTGTAATATAAATAGATACATTAGATGAAATTCGACACCTAGATTATAGTCTACGTCCTAGATTAGGAATACAGCCATGCCATTAGGCATTAAGTCCGCCATTTGTACTTGTTTTCGGCAATTAACAAATAAAATAAAATAAATAAATTGAATTATATTGAAATAGCGGTAAATTTAATTTTAACATCGTAATGAACTCTAAAAATTAAAAGTCACTGATCAAAACTATAATAACCGTAAAACTTTTTCGAATTAAGAAACATTAAGTCGAAAACCATGTTTACTTATAAAACCAAATTCAAGTTAATCATAATTCAGTATGAGTACTTTGCACCTAAAAATAGATTAAGTGTAGTAGGTTCATAAAAATATTTCAAAATCCAACATACTGCAAATATGGCTCTTCAAAACACATAATAAATATTCTACATGGCATACAATCAAGCGCCTATACAATCCAATGTGTTAAACGTATGTGCTCGGGCACGCATCGTGGGATATTGCCTAAGTCTAACGAACCGCGAAATTATGTACTCAAATAGTAAAAGTATTTGAAGTCAGATATTGTATTTGAGGGTCTTATTTACGAAACAGAGATGTTAAGAAGTTTACATACACAGATAAACTCACGCCTTCGTTCCCAGAGAGGGGTAGGCAGAGCTACAGAATTACCAACAACTCTAAAAACTTGTTGATAATTCTGTAAGCACATGCACAATCAGGCTAACATGTTTACCAGCGAATTAGTGACAGGTTCTAAGCCCATCGCCTAACAGTACTACGAGCCTTTATTCCCTTAGTCGCCTCTTACGACATCCACGGGAAGCCATGGAGTGGCACTATTCTAACACGAGACAACCACACGGGTAGGGTTAAGTTTATTCAAAATATTCGGTAAATAGATTAAAGAGCAAAGCTTGAAACTTACTGAGTGAGATTTTTTTATTATTACAAGTTCAATTTGTGAAAAAAGTTTATCGCATTTTTTTTTTATAAATACCACAAAGGCCGCCGAGTCTTATCAGTAGTCAGTGAGTTCGGAGTAAAATATACTTTAATTCTACTTATAATTGTTTAAGTAAGCGTCAGAATTAAAAACTTAATAAACTTTGTTATCTACAATAATCATCATCTCCATCATCAGCCTATACATGGACAAGTATGTCCACTCCTGAAATGGGCCTTCATCATCAATTTTTTTGCCAGCCACCTTGTAAAAATCGTATCTCCCCGCGAAATATTCTACCAACACTTCGCATTCCGGATAAAACGATCGTAAAAAATCGACAAGATAAAATAACTGTAGGTTAAAATCAAGTCTGACGGCTTTCTACACTATTTTTACTGGTGACAGACGCGCATGACGCATGTGTGTAAATTCAAATTTACCAATTTAAACCCTAGTGACCTAGTATGACGCACCCTTATATTTTTTACAAAACAAAGGACACTCAAATTTATTAGAGTCATTCAGTCAGTTTAGGAGCTAGAGTTGAACATACGACTTTAGATCACACATACATTACCTGCAGTGGAGACCATTGGACCTTGGTCAGCCGATATGAAAAGCTTTATTAAGGCCCTGTCATCCCGGCTCATAGACACCTGCGGAGATCCTAGAGCTGGTGCTTACCTCTCCCAAAGGTTTGGGCTAGCTATCCAGAGCGGTAATGCAGCCAGTGTCATAAGGACCATGCCGCGAGTGGACCTGCTAGAGGGTGTTATTTTTATAGTGGTGATTATAATTTACATCTTTAATATTTGAGTAGCTTAGTTTTATTTTAATTAAATAAGATTAGTTTTAACTTTTAATTGTAGCACATAAGTAAAACTAGAATATTAATTTATAGTATGGCTCTCTTTTGTGAATAAATTCCCTGAGGCATCTGTTGGTATGTTTGTTATGCCAGAGAGAGAACTATTAATACCTGGTTTTACTATAGTATTTTTTTAACGGTAATAAAATAAAAATATTAATATTAGCGAAACAAATATTAATCCGGCACAGTAATAAAAAATCCAATTCTTAAAAGAATTCGCGAGCTCCCTCTTAGCTGGAGTAATATATCTTACAGGCATTAATGCTGAGACCACCTAATACAGGAATAAATATTGTGATCACGTATATTGAAATGTTTTTTGGGTTCGCAGAGATAAATAGGCGGAAGTATGCTAAACCTGTTTATTTATTATGGCCCGATGTTGGGGATAGGCGTTGTTAGTAGGGCTATATATTTGCGGAAACTGTGGAAGAGAGCAGGCAAGAGCATGTCTGACCATGTTCAGTGTAGGGTTCCGAAGCTGTTACAACAAATACAACTTACTTGTGCACCTGACCTTGTGCAGGGTCCGTCCGGGTTGGTACCACTATCTTATCCATTAACCTACCGCCAAGCAGCAGTGTTCGCATTGTTGTGTTCCGGTTTGGGGATAAGACAGCCGGTGAAATGACTAGCATAGAGGCATTCCTTCTTAGTCCTCAGGGTTGGCAGTGCATTTGCAGTCTTGTGAATGCGAATGTCTATGGGTCACAGTTTCCACTTACCATCAGGTGGCCTGTGTGCTCGATTGCCTTCCTATGCCATAAAAAAAAAAAAAAAAACACAAAAAACCACAAGGCAGGTATGATCAAATTTTCTGTTGGTTTCAACTTATTTGGTGTTGTTTTAAACACTTTTTAGTAGGTATAAAACACTTTAGTCGCCCGTATCTCAAGAACCAAACAGGTCTTCTGAGTCGTGATAGTTTTCCTTTTAAATTTGTTATAATGTGCTTTTGTTTACAATATTTTTCAGATTTCTAGTACTTGTAGTTTTGTCTGTACGGGAGAGGGATAGCGCAAATCTAACGAAAACTACAATATCAAGTTAATTTTTTTCTATACGGTCCCCAAAATCTAAAAATTGATACTAACATATGCTTTTTTTTTGGAGCTATGCTATGATATCTTACTTGATATTGAAAATTATGCCTATCTATAATTTAAGTGCTCGTAAAAAAGACATTATAACAGAGCATCTATAAATGACTTAAAATATAGTATTCTCGATATGATAGTATTCAGATTTTACTTCTTGTTTTTCTTTAATGTCTGCAAAATAGTCACTCCTAAATGAACGCTAGTATGTTTTACCATTTTTATAAATAAAAAAAGTAAAAGATTCTTGCATAGAGATCCCCTTATTAAATTCCTTTTTACGATGTGTTAGGAAATCCGCCGTTATGACCCTATATACAAAATCAACTTGCTATCTATTATAGTTTTAAAAATACAACTCTTTAAATGTAGAACAGACGGACGTAAACCGTATGCTTAGTAGTAATAAATAGTCTGGATTTGCACTTTTTGGGTACGGAACCTTAAAAATCAAGTTAATCCACAATTATCCCAAAATAAACTCTAACTTTTGCTTTACTCGAACAAAATACCTGTAACAAGAAAATAAATAATCCTAATGAATACCTCAGTCATAAATAACATTAACTCTAGACTCGCCCACAAAAAACTTCCTGACTTATTAGTTGGTGATGAATAACGCAACCATTTTGAAATATCACCGTACTCTCTGAGGGATCTATTTATTTTATTCCTGCTGTTTTCATATTCTTTTCAGCCAGTGACAAGGATTTATCACCACTAAATAACCATAACTGTGATAGATCTTGCTAGCATTATTTCATTTCTAATATTCATTTTGTTGGTACTATTCATCGTGTATTTTATACAGGACGTCTCAAAAGTTAATGTTGATTTTCGAATAGTCTTACACAATATTTAATTACAATTTTTACATTAAAGTTGGATTCGACACAATGACAACAAACAAAATACAAAAGGTTTGAATTCAATATTGACTTGGTAATTATAAACATTTTGACAGTCTAATTTTTACTCATAGAGAATTATGTTCGTTGTAAATCAAAAAAAGAAAAAACCGGCCAAGTGTGAGTAAGACTCACGTACGTACGTATTAATAAAAAAATACGTTTGTTGTATGGGAGCCCCCTAAATATTTCATTTATTCTGTTTTTAATATTTGTTGTTATAACGGCAACAGACATACATCATCCGTGAAAATTTCAATTGTCAAGCAATCACGGTTCGTGACATACAGCCTGGTGACTGACATGCGGACAGATGGACAGACAGACAGCTGAGGCCTTATAAATAGGGTCCCGTTTTAACCCGTTGGGTACGGCACCCTAAAAAGTATGACACGAGATTTTCTGATTATTATTACAAAGATTAACAATTTGATACATTCTCTCTGAGACATAATACTTTTAATATACCATTGATTTCTTTTTTCTTTGGCCACGTTTGAATAATTCACATGCGTAAAACTAAACAGAAACATAAAATGAAGAACAATTCGTGTAAAAATGATTCTAAAACAGGTACTTCAAAAGTATATTAACACAAACTCATACATTTGTATGAGCCGGCGGCCCGCGCGGGCTAATTATGCCACCGCAGATGTTACTGAAGCGGCTGATACTGTGCTAAATGAGAGCGATTTATCACGATTATTCCTAATGCTAGTTCCACGGCTACGCGTTGTTGCGACAACTTGCAAATTATTCCAGCTTACACTCGACTTAAGGCCTGTTCAAACCTGGGTAGGAACGTGCCGCATATTGACGCATGCGACATATTGTACTAAGTTACAAGATGCGGCAGATTGTAGCGAGACGCCGAACTACAAAAGCAACATGCGACACACTTTTGATAGTAAAGGTAAATTATTTTAAATTGTATGAAGCAAATAAAAATAAAAAAACTTTTTTTTTAAGGATTTCACATAAAGTTAAAATTGACTCTTAATTCAAAAACTATATTTTTGTAATTATCAGAACAATCAATAGTGCCGATGTAACATTAAAAAAGGAAATAATTTTAAACCTTTTGCCGTCCAAATTCTTTGATATTTTCAGCGATGACTACCGATCGACATACTTAAACCATACGGCATTGTAGCATGCGTGACGCACCCTGTATAACATCCAAAAAGGGGCCTTCACAAGGCTTATATACGGCTTAAACAGATTTTAACAGTGTGTAATCGTTGCAATTATCCTGGATTACAACTTAGTTTTCTGCTAATGAAGAAAGTTGGTGTTGACTCGGGATAATGACAGAGTTTTACTTCGTTAGAGCCTGGAAAAACGCTTTAATCTTCAAGTGGCTTGAACAAATCGTAATCTATTGACACGATTGGGCTCGTTGAGAGGTATTTTCTTAAGAGTTTGCTAGAAGATGGAATTCTAAAGGAGCATCCTCTGCGACGTAACATTGAATTATAGATGTATAAGTTAAATTATGAAATGTACGGGTTGATCTTTTTATTGCATGTAATCTATCCTTGTTTAAATTTATTGATTTGTTACTCTTTTGACAAAAAAAATCCTTTGCATACATAGGTAAGTACCTACTTATTACAAGGCGTTTTAAAATTTATTATATTTTAATTATTTTAGTGATTTAAACGTCTTATTAAACTGATGAAACCCGACACTATAAACGCTCATAACCTACATTTACCACAATCTGTGGTTAAGTGTGTGCTTCTTTTCAGATCTCTGCTCCGTACAGGTACATACAAAAAGACCAAAAACTTTTGTCAACCTTAATACACTATCTAAATATAGTAAAGTATAAAAAAAAGGTTTTTTTTAATCCGTGGACATGTTTGATGTGTGTATTTCTAGAGTAACTTTTTTTTTTAATCCTCATATAGTCCACTATAAACTACTCTTCTATGCCCAAAAATAATAATCTCAGACAACCTTGGACAGAGCTTGAACATTTGTGAGTAATACCGAATTTTCCCATACAAAAAGGATTATATTTCAAGCTCTTGGCATCGAGCATCGACCGTGTTAATGACGTCATTAAGGCCAACGCTCACGAATTCTTAACGCCGCGCATTAAAGAAATGCCTTAATAAGGCGGGTTAGTGAGCAGTGAAGTTTATTGCCAAGGTATTTAAAAAAGTAATACAAAACTCGCAGCTTTTCAAGAGCGTTCCGTTTGATATTGCTATCACATCCGCACTCGCTCCTGCGGGCCTAGTACGGTTGCGTTTATCGCGTGATAAAGTGTGGATAAAGCATCCGTCACTCTTGTACAGTCGCCATCAGATATATTGTAGCGGTCAAGGTACTCAAATATTTCGGAGCAGCATTAAATTTCAATATATTAATTACGCTAGATAAGGTCTATAATATCGGCCCATATAATTCGTCATAAATTTAGGAGCAGCGACTTTTCAATAAATTCGTAACATACAATTAGGTAAAGATATCGGAACTTACAGAAGTCATAAATATCGAAGCAGCCAGGGTGATCATAAAGATCGGAACATTTATGGAAAATATACCTTAAGTCTGTGTCACATAGTTCAAAATACTTTACGATGGACCCATTAAAATAAGGTTTCAGACACGCATGATTAATATTATGTTGTCAACAATTTAAATTAAGAACAGAGTGGTTTATTGTGACATGTTCCGCTAATTTGGTCTATGAGTGTAGTAACGAATTCAAATATTATATTACCTAATTGTATGTTACGAATTTATTGAAAAGTCGCTGCTCCTAAATTTATGACGAATTATATGGGCCGATATTATAGACCTTATCTGGCGTAATTAATATATTGAAATTTAATGCTGCTCCGAAATATTTGAGTACCTTGACCGCTACCATATATCTGATGGCGACTGTACTTATTTACGTGTCAAAAAGTGACGAATGTTTTATCCACATTTTGTCACGCGATAAACGCAGTCGTATTATTAGGCCACTTGACGGTATATTTATGTCACTCGTGTATATCATAATAATATGAAGATACTATTAAGAAACTGGTAGTACGGTAACTTGGTTTGTTGAAATTGAACTATTTTATTAATCATCATTATTCTATTGCAACTTTGTATTTGATTCAAATGAAGGATGTACCTTCTTTTTATCTGAGAGACGTTTTTACTTTTATTTCTTTGTTGTTAGTATATGTGTACAGTACGATTCATTGAACTTTGACACTCGGCATTTCTAGACATTCATCAATAACACAGATGTGGCTTAATTTAATTATTACATCACATTACTACAAAGGAAAATATTAAATTAGTAAATGTTAATTACAGAATATTTCATTCTAAGCAAATTCCTTTGATTTTGAAAGCTTGCCTGTCACATAGTCCTTAAAAGTTAATTATAGTCTATTTGAATGTTTAAAATATTAATGAAGTTACTGGGCATATTAAAAAGTTGGGAAAAAATACATTTGGCAAACATAATTTTACCAAACGGCAGGCTCCCTAAGTTTCTATATATCGTCGGTGAAACTGCAAAACCGCGTAAGTAACATTTTAAATAAGGAGTAAAATGCACCTTTTTAATAAGACGGTAAGGTTTATTTTGCTCTGTAATAAATTTGTTAGTTACGAGGTTTTGCAGTATCACCGACGATATTAGGTTGATGTTTAAAACCCGAGATGTCCCGAGTGTCAAAGTAATATATTATTTGACAGTGTTATTGGAATTCTCAATTGCATCATTTTGTTTTTTTTCTCTTAAAAAACGAATAGAAAACAGCTATTACATGTAAAAACAAATCATAAATAAAACTTAACGAGAACTTATTATTTTTTCAACGTTTTTATAGTTATATATAAAACCAACCTTATCATGGTTAGCCTACCTTAACTCGCAGTAGTATCATTCGATTTTGTTTTTAACTTTGAACCTTAAATGTACTACGAATAAAACACTTGTCCGTTTACTTACCGCCGCATTACCTTAATGAAAAATGACGAAAAAATATCGAATAGCAATTTGAATGGAGCACTCTTGGCTAACATCGATATTATGAATGCTTATCGATAATTGAGCCGTTTTATTCGCGTCATTACGCCCACTCGTATAATGTGGTATCTGAGGAATTGTCGTTCATATTCTATCCCGGCAACACTCCCGCCGTGTTCAAATGACATACAAATCGAATATGGCGGCTGCGAATGTGTAAAGGGATCGCTTCTTGATGTTTATAATATTATTCGTTTTATGGTTTGAGTGTATTTAATGGGTTTAAGGGTAGATTAAAAAGCTGTTAGCTAAAATTATTGTTTAATATGAATCGGCTCTTAGATTTTTCTAGCAAGTGCTTTCATCGGGACATCTTTTAATTGTATGGTTTATTTCGGAATATTCATCCGACCGATTTTTTTTCGATAAATATGTCATGCTGGGGTTGTTTTACATTAATTGTATATTCTCATTGCTATATGCAAGTTACTTTAGGTTTGATTGATAAGCGACAACAAAAAATATAAACAAAACGTCGTCTTCTATCAAAACATTGCATTTGGAATTAAGAAAAGTCGGATTTCTTATCAATTTCAACGTAAACCTTATTTAAACATTAACATTTATGTAAGTGTAATTTAAATATATTATTTTTATTGCACTTTTTGAAGTCAAATTTTTTTTTTTTTTATTTTGGTTGATATTTATTTTTAGTTTTTAAATAAATACAATTAATAAAAATAAATGCGTTATAGCAAAGAATAAGTTTAAATACGTTTTTACCCTTTAAAAACAACTAATCAATTAACTATATTTAAAGGCCGGCATAAAGTGCATTTTTCTCATTTAAACGCTTGAGCTAGCTTTTCGTTTGCACAAAATTCGATGGCGTCCACGCCGGGAACTGTATTAGCATATTAATGAACGGACGTGCTGTTCAGACTGCAGAAACTAACGCTTTTAATTACTTTGTCCTGCAAAAGTTAACTTACACCTATTTTTTTTCGAAATTAGCAGCGCGCGCAAAAAATAGTGTAATTTGGTTACGTGGCTTTGCGTTAAAGCGTTCGTTGTTATAAGTTTATAATTTTATTTTTAATCAAAATTAATAAATACATAAACTCACGCCTTCATTCCCAGAGTGGGGTAGACAGAGCTAAAGAATTACCAACAAGTCTTAAAACTTCTTGATAATTCTGTAACCACATTTTGCACAAGTAGGCTAAGATGTTTCCCAGTGTATTAGTGACAGGTGGCAAACCCATCGCCTTACAGTACTACAAGCCTTTATTCCCGTAGTCGCCTCTTACGACATCCACGGGAAGACATGGAGTGGCACTATTATAACCCGGCAACCACACGGCAGAAAATTAATATTTGATGTTTTAATCATAGGACGTTTAAATTTGGTAAGTTATGTATGAGAATAATTGTTTTTTTTCGAGTTCTTTTAAAAATACATTATTTAGTGACATCGAAGCCAATACATTAAAAAAAAAAAACAAGTTTTTGGTACTAAAAGTATCAATATCTCACCTCCGATGCACTTAAGAATATTACATTATAAATGGCCGTTAACCTAATAATTACATGGCTTTTACAGTGATAAGTTTACTTGTGGGAGGACCTTGTGCAGGGTCCGTCCGGGTTGGTACCACCATCTTATCCATTATCCTACCGCCAAGCAGCAGTGTTCACTTCGTTGTGTTCCGGTTTGGGGATAAGACAGCCGGTGAAATGACTAGCATAGACGCATTCCATCTTAGTTCTCAGGGTTGGCAACGCATTTGCAGTCTTGTGAATGCGAATGTCTATGGGTCACAGTTTCCACTTACCATAAGGTGGCCTGTGTGTCCGTTTGCCTTCCCATGCTATAAAAAAAAAAAGTTACCAAAACCCTATTAAAACTAATATCGCTTCTATTTAATTAACAGATAAATCAATCTGAATATCAAGTCTAAGAGTAAAGACGGCCACTGCTGACGAACTGTACCCTTACCATTAGTTACAATTACCATGCTTGCTAGTGAGTCGAATGCTCTGTCCCTCGCACTCTATAAGAATACTGCGAGATCTGCGAGGGACAGAGCATTCGACTCGTTGGCGAGTACGTTAATTGTAACTCATGGTAAGAGTACGGATCGTAGGCCTTCCCCAAGGACTTCAACGGTCGGTTTTGAGCTACTCTTATTAATTGGCTTTATGTCCATGTCATCAATTTTGGCTTTTAGAAAAACGTTAACGAAAAACTTACCATCAGGGGGGTTATTATGACGTAACTATGCAGTTCATTTTACGGCGAGCGTAAAGGACAGAGCTATAGCAGTTATATAGCTCTGTCCTTTTTTCGCAGCGTAAA
The DNA here is from genome assembly GCA_927399475.2 of Acleris emargana. Classification (NCBI taxonomy): domain Eukaryota; kingdom Metazoa; phylum Arthropoda; class Insecta; order Lepidoptera; family Tortricidae; genus Acleris; species Acleris emargana. Next base: position 8,837,523 of record OV656858.1, read on the forward strand.
CTGAACTTGCATAGCTACGTCATAATAACCCCAGAAGTGGCTTACGTGCTCGTTTGCCTTCTTAAGGCCATAAAATAACTATCTCTAGACCAACACGTGGATCGGTTAAGGCTTGAATCGACGTGAAGACAAAACAAATAAACAAATTTTCTCATTTATAATAAGACATCGATAAGGACTAAAAAGTTTCTTGTGAACTGGTAATGAAATACTGGTAATGAAGTTTTAAGACTTGTTGGTAATTCTTTAGCACTGCCTACCCCACTCTGGGAATGAAGGCGTTAGTTTATGTATATATGTAAAATTTCAAATTAAACAATACATATTGTATTAAACTATAGAATCAGCCCTTTAAAGGCGTATCTTTGTAAAAATACCAATCGCTATTTTTTGGAAATCAATTCGAATTCCCTGTGTCATGTATTTCATCACACGATTTGGGATTCACGAGTAACTGCCTATGTTATTTAAGCCCCCATAAAACATCTGGTACGTGCCAACCAAAATATCCATGAACCCTTTACGCATGGGGGCCCATACAAATGAGGTCCTCACACATATTGGTGTCTCTGCCGGAAACACCAAAACAGCTCGAAACCGTCTTATACACGTTTGCTTTTGAAATAGGTGTCTTTTTATTCTGGCTGGTGGGTACGTGCCGGGGAACCTAATACTCGACTGACGGTTGCCGCGCAAAAATGACAGCCAGTATTAGCGGAGACGTGAACTTTTTCTTTTTCCTCACAATTCAAAGGCGAGGGCTGATTGTTCGAACAGCCGAAAACACACCTTGTTTTTTATTGTTTTCTTTGTTTGGGTGGCCGTGTTTCCGGCCAGCATTTTTCTTTATTGTTCTGTGATTTCAGTTCATAGACTTTGGTTATTTATACGTGTTTGTGGTGTTCGAGAAATAATAACTGAACATAAGGAAGATATATTTTCGAATATTTGATCACGTTTTTGTAGATGATTTCTTAGACGTTCATCTTGATATTCTATATTGTATATTCTAACTAAATCTGTTTCCTTTCAAGCTGTACTGTATTCGAACAAATCAAAGTGTTTTTTACATAAAAATATCAAGGTAAATTTTGTGTTAGTTTTAACTTAGGTAGTTAAAACTAACGCGACTTCGTTATTAATTAATTATTTTTTAAGTCAATCACGCCACAAATATTAAATTAAAAAGTGATTTAAGGCTTCTGATAAAGTAATTAATTCTTTTACCAGCGCAAAAATGTTCATAAATTGTAATTAACATAAGTTCTGGGTACACTAATTAAATTTATTTAGACATCGGTTATAAGACTAAATTTTCACATAATTTATAAAAGTTTCATAATTAAGAGTAAATATCCACTTTTAATTAAGATTGAAATATAGGCGATTCGATGAATCTATATTCGTCTCAAGTTTCAAAGTGACGTTAAAATATCGTGGTATTAATTATTATCTTCCAGTTCTTATTGATTTCAATTAACCTCCTCCTTGGTATCTGTGTGTCTGTCTTGGGCACCGTAGCCTCAAAACGGGTGCATCGATTTGACCGCGTTGTTTTTGTAAGAAAACCTAGTTTTATCACGATGGTTCACACAGCAACACATCTAGCTATACACTTCAGAAATCTGAAATATTGCATGAAAGAGAGTCGCACTAGAATGCATAGAAGTTGACATAATACACATATATACATCTCTTTCTTTTTCTCTCTGCCCTGTCTTTAATGGTTAGATAGGTGTGATGTTGTGTGTTCCTAGATAGGTTCAATAAAAATCGGTTCAGCTGTTCAGGAAATATCAGCTGTAAAAAAAGGGGTTGTGATTATACCGGGAGTTATTATCTATTTGACGGTTATTTGTGTCTCATTATGTTTGATTACCTTATTCATGGTAATCAATTGTTTTGACAACGCAGCTAGTCTAGTTGGTAGTAACTCTGCCTACAAAGCTAACTGACCTGAGTTTTGCTTTTCACTAATATAATTTCTCATCATTCTTATATTTAAAAAGTACAAATATTATTAAATTGTGTTTAAAATATTTCTTGTAATCCAGTTTTTCTTCTGTAGCAATAATTTAATACCGGCTGCTATGTATTTTTTGGCGGTTGACTGGACGCTAAACTGCTATAGCTCTGGATCCATCCATCCAGGTCCATGGAACAATCCAAGTCCATGGGGGTGTCTCTAAATAGCTCGACATTAGCGTAATACACCTTAAGGCTATGAATTATAATTAGAATTAGGATAAAGGCCCTATTCTGTGTTTTGTTTTAGTAGTCTTAAATACAGAGTATTTGTCTTGTATTATATTGTAACAGTTATTAGCATTAATTGTATCGTATCCTCAACGAATACCAACTTAACGTAAATTACTTATTGGCGGCAACACTGTTCGATGTTGGCCAGCCTGACTCAATTATTACTAAGCGGGGTAGTTAGATAGAAAAGCCTATAAAATGGTTGGTATCCGCCCTGGAGCGATTCAGTATCGTGCATCAATAGTCTAGGAGAAGTTATGCCCGATTTCTGTTTGAGAATACAAGTTTGAGTTTACTTAAAAAAAAAAAAAAATTGCTTTAAAAAAAGTATTAATCTACGGATATCAGCCAGTGAAAAGGTGGTTTTATAATATTGATTGAAGACCCACTGCAATTATCGAAGTCTAAAGCACGATTTAATGACGAAATACTGAGGTGCAAGCGGAGCGGTTCAAGCGATAGCGATGCAGCAATGATACCCAGCTCAGGCCCGGTACGTGACACGGATGCAAGTGGAGTTGCACTCAAATACAAACATTATATTTAATGGAAGAGGTGGGAAAAAGCTTTGTAGAAGACTTCATTTCTGTTTTTTGATTATACTTGTAATAAAATTGTAAAAAAATAGCACATGTTTATACTACACTGTGCCGTGTGGTTGCCGGCTTAGAATTGTGATGCCACTCCATGTCTTCCCGTGGAAGTCGTAAGAGGCGACTAAGGGAATAAAGGCTTGTAGTACTGTTAGGCGATGGGCTTCATGCGGCGGCGGATGGGAAACATCTTAGCCTAATTGTGCAAATTGTGGTTACAGAGTTATCAACAAATTTTTGGAGTTGTTGGTAATTCTGTAGTTCTGCCTACCCCATTCTGGGAATGAAGGCGTAAAGGTATATATGTATGTATGTATGTTTATACTATGGAATTTGACACGTTTAGGTAGATATAGTTTTATGAACTCTTTAAATATTAGCTTGTAGTACTGTTAGGCGATGGGTTTGCAACCTGTCACTAATATGCTGGTAAACATCTTAGCCTATTTGTGCAAATTGTGGTTACTGAATTATCAACAACTTTTTTCAAGTTGTAATTCTGTAGCTCTGCCTAGCCCACTCTGGGATTACAGGCGTGAAGGTATGGATGTATGTATGTAAATATTAGCGACCTGACTTTGATTTGCTTTGGAGTTTAATTGAAGTAAAAACTTGACCTTGATGAGCATTCAAACACATTCTTCATCACAATTCATAGTTAGAATTGGAAGTGTAGTTTGATTAATAAATATCTGAGTAAAATATTTCAACATGGTACAAACATTGTATGTGATCTATCGAAACCTACTTATATTGATAGGTAATCATCTAATGCTTTTATTAGGTTAACCTGTTGTTTAATGCGTTTTTGTGCTTAATCTCTGTTTGTATTAAAATAAAATTTATTGCACATGAGAATCATAAACGATCGGGAATATTTTTGTGTTTGATTATGTTTACATTCTTCTAAGTCACTTAGTTAGCGTTCAATAGTTTTTTTTGAGATCGATAGTTCAAACCATTTTTTTAATTTTATAGCTTTAGGCAAGTCGGCCTGTCAATTTGATCTTCCGAAATAGTTACCAAGAATAGCATTCGACCGATATTTTATGTGCTTCAAGCGAATGCCACTACAAAAACGTATTTCACGAAACAATCACTTTAAAACTCTACGCACACCAAACATATCAAAACTTAGGTAGTAAAACGAAAAATTGGGAAAAATCATTCAAACTTTCACAAAAATACTGTATCATAGTAACATAATCTCAAGATTTAGTATTTGCCCGAAATTGGCTTGGGACAGTTCTGTTATCTTCGATCGTTATTGACGTCGGAAGCTGGCCGATCACCCTTTGTTGGTCAAACTGTTATATCTTTGGTATAAATTCGCTTCTTAAAATTGTGTTCTACAGTTCTGCCCTGCTAAGCCAAATAACAGTACGTATCTCAAATGAAAACTCCTGTGGCAATTACTACCTCATTACTAAGAGGAGAGGATTTAATGTAATGACAGAAAAATAAACACATAATGCTACATTTCAAGTTATTTAATAAAACTCCAACAAAATAAACAAAAAAGTAATTACCTTATTATGAAAGAGTATTTTTTTTATAAATCATTGTATGATACGCAGCGTACAAATTGCGGAAAAAACTTCCTTGGTTTACTAGCTATCTAATGAGATACAAGACTTAAGAACAAAAAATAGGTATTTAAATTAATTAAGTACTAATTAGCACTAAGAAGTACACTTTTTATGAACGTCGTATTTTCAAATGCATACTTCAATGATAACTAAATTTGACTATTGACTCCAAATGAACTCTACTTTACTTTCTTAAAAGGTTTGTATCGAATATACAGTCACCCTGTATAATAAAATATGCCAAATCATGTCACTTAAGTGACAAACCGAACAAGAACGGGAACAAGGTGGGAGGACCTTGTGCAGGGTCCGTCCGGGTTGGTACCACCATCTTGTCCATTAACCTACCGCCAAGCAGCAGTGTTCGCATTGTTGTGTTCCGGTTTGGGGATAAGACAGCCGGTGAAATGACTAGCATAGAGGCATTCCATCTTCGGCCTCAGGGTTGGCAACGCATTTGCAGTCTTAGGATTGCGGTCTTGTGAATGCGAATGTCTATGGGTCACAGTTTCCACTTACCATCAGGTGGCCTGTGTGCTCGTTTGCCTTCCTGATATAAAAAAAAAAAAAAAAAAAAAAAAACCGTTCAAACTTTTCATAAAACAAAAAAAAAAACTAATTATAACATATTAAGAAAATTAGGTTAGGTTAGACATTTAACCACAAAAAAAGTAATGCGGTGGGATTTTTTTTTTTGCGAAATGAAAGTTTGTAATAATACGAGTTTGATATAGTTTTCCAAATAATGATTTTGTGAAAAATGTATTCACGTGAATAACTTGGACATGCGTAGCGTGTGCCGCAGTGGAATTCCGGTTTCACTCTAAACCTTATATTCCCACCAAGGATATAAAACTTAAGTGACAAAACGAAAAATTGGAAACAATCATTCAAATTTTCATAAATCGACGGTATCAAATGACATAATCTCAAGATTCAGTTTCCGAAATTGACTTGAAAGAGTTCCGTTATCTGTCCGGTCGAACTAGCGTCGGAAGGTGGCAGATCACCCTTCGTTTGTCAATCTGTTATGACAAAGGCGGCACTAAGGCCCGAGATAAAACGCCATTAGGGAATCAAAGGGTCTATCATGAAATAGAATCTATTCAATGGGGATAATTTAGTCAATCAGAATAAACCGGTCCGTACATTTGAAGCGTGGGTTAATATATTTATGTCCATTTCCATACAGAAGGGTTTTGACGTCAGTTGATATGTGATTACGAGTACCGCTGTCTTTTTTGTCTAATATACATCTGAAAATTCTAGGTTAGGGCTAGAATGCAGTTAATGATTGCAATTGTATCTAACACATTTTCAACACTTTCATTTTCATTTGGGGATGTTACTCGATTTCTCCGCCGATTTTCAACCGATTCAAATGTTTCTTTTTTTCTTGAGTAGGTAGGGTATTATCTAAAGGTGTTTTTTTCTTTATAACTTTCTGGCCACGTCATTTATTTTTTCATCCAAATTATAAAATAATAATTTGGATTCGGTGCATTTAAAAAAAAAGGGTTCCATACAATAAATGAAAAACGGGACCCTTTTAGGATCACTCGTCTGCGCCTGTGTGTCTGTTTTTATTTTAAATAAGGGTCATTTACCAGGGACATATTAGGAAATAAAAAATTGCAAACCTATAAATCGTATAATCGTATTTTAAATGAAAGCACTTGTTAAGAGGATCTCAAATATATTTTTGTTATTATTGTAAAATAAACATTTCTGATTTAAATATTGAAAGAAGCTGTATTGTGGATTACTGAAAAACCTGTAAGAACTTTATAAAATTGTTTTATAAAATATTACGTATGTACGAAACCCGCTCTAAACGAGTTCCACTCGCACTTAGCCGGTTTTTTTCCTTATGATGTTTTATGACTATATTTAACCTAAAGATCTTGTTTAGTTATTTTATTTTCTTAATATTCTGCAGCATTTTGACAGTTACTTTAGTTTAAAAAAAACAATTAAATAAAGAACGAGTAACATATAAAAATATTATTTTATTCTGGACCAAGAATATTCTCCCGCCTGGTGTTATTTATTTATTTCAATATTTTCCAAAAAAAAAATACCAAGGAGAATATCAATGCCAAAACATTTTCTCAAACACTATAAAAATACACATAGATATTGAAATTGACAAAAGCCTTGGATACAAATTGAGAATCAAAGCCAAACATGCTCCGACAGAAGAATACGAATCTTAGCTAACAATACCCCATGGGAGAAGGTGCGCTCGTTCCCTTTATTTGTTTTGATTGAAAAGGGATCGGTTAATTTTATCGTGAACCATTTTGTCAGATGCCCTTACAAATAAAATGGAAAATGGGGAGGAAAATAAGCTATAGAATGATAAAGGAATTTGAAGGCGAGAGCGTGATGACTCTTTCTCGGTTTGCATTTGAAATCTGCTTCGGTGGATGTTGTTATAAAGAACTTAAGCCTTTAATCCAATAAATAATTTATACTTTTTTTAATGTTCGAAGGCAACAAACGAACAAGCGGTTTACTTACAAGGAAATGTACCCAACTGTCCGGCTCCGATTTTAATTATTTTTATATATGTTAGAGAATAGTGTAAAATAACGACAGTTTTTTTTTTAATATGCGTAGACTCAACTTATTCCGAGAAATTGTCCTCTAAAGTACTAAAAAGTGACCAAAACCTTTAAGTTCTGTAGAGGGAGTTCTGTGGAGTTTTGTTAAAGCAAATTGCTAGTTAATTACTGGTGTGATACTGGGTTAGAGAACATGAAAAAATAATGGACCCGTGTAATAACAAATATTTCGTCTCAAACTTATATCACTACATAGTATAAAACAAAGTCGCTTGCGCTGTCTGTCCCTATGTATGCTTAAATCTTTAAAACTACGCAACGGATTTTGATGCGGTTTTTTTTAATAGATAGAGTGATTCTTAAGAAAGGTTTATATGTATAATACATTCCACGCGGGCGAAGCCGCGGGCGGGTCGCTATTTTACAAATAAACTCTGAAGGTGTTTTTAGTACTTTGGAGGACAATTTCTCCGAATAGTTTTAGTTTGGGCAGCTAAAAAAAACACGTGTCCGTTATTTTACACTACTCTCCAACATATATAAAAATAAATAAAATCGGAGCCGGACAGTTGGGTACCTTTCCTTGTTAGTGATAAGCATAAGCAACAGTCAGAATCTATGACTTTCTTTCACATAGTGGTGGTGCAGGGTCCTTGTAGCTACCACCATTGTTATCCTTTATATCTACAGCGATATTGTTATATTTCAGTGTTAGGGATAAGACCTCTGGTGAAATGAATGACAATGAGCATAAAGGCATTCGGAGTCTTAAGACTGCAGTTTTGAGATTGTAGTCTAAGGGCCATATTAATAATCTGATCTTGACTGTAATGCTCGTCTCAAGATGCGTCAAAAATGACAGTTCTCTATGGTTTGACGTTTACTTTGACGTATTTTGTGACGCGCATCTCAGTCAAGATGATTTTATTAATACAGCTCTGAATGTCTATGGGTATCAAATCCCATCAAAAGGTAAAGATAAAGATAAAGATAAAGACATTTATTCAGTAAGTAGGCCGCACGGGCACTTTTACACGTCAAGAATCTACCAGCGCTTCACAAGAGGAGACCACTGCTGAGAAGAAGCGCCGCAAGAAACTCAGCAGTCAGTCATTTTTTTAAATATATTTAATATTACAATGGTAGATTGCGTGCTCATTTGTCTAGGTACATAATATGCTATATACAGGTTGCCTCCGACCTTGGGGCTTTAAATGCATAGATCAATTCTACTCCTGAAACTAAACTTCTTTTGTTCTGTAAGTTGTTAAAAATACGTTCAGCTTAAATTTATTTTTTATCACACACACACACACACATATACCTTCACGCCTTCATTCCCAGAGTGGGGTAGGCAGAGCTACAGAATTACCAACAACTCTAAAAACTTGTTGATAACTCTGTAACCACAATTTGCACAATTAGGCTAAGATTAATTATTTTTTATCATACAAGTTAAATCTAATTTTCAATGTACGCGATCCAATTCTTTATTTTCCTTTAGCCCTCGTACCAAGGTAATGTCGCCCCCGTACCATGAGATAGTGATTACATGGCCAGTATGTAATACACTGATTTTACAATTAGACTTTAACATCAATTAGTTATCTAAATTTAAGTTATTTTTTCATGTTGCAGAACAAAAGTAGTTCAGTTTAGCGAGTAGAATCGATCGTTGAAATTAAAGCCCCAAGGTCAGAGACACACTGTAGATGAACTTCTTTGTCCAAAGTATCAACAGATGTGGCATAATGTACGCAATTTAAAGTATAGAGTCAATTTGTATGCCTTGTGGAACAAGTTTTCAAATTCACACAATCTTATTTCAATATTCCCTGACCTTAACACCACCGTCTGGGTCAATCACCCACACCTCCCTCGACATACATAACGGTAGATCCACAATAAATTGTTAGGGAACGGTTGGATCATTCCAAAAGAAATCTCGATTTGTCTTCTACGACTCCATTTGCTTAGGAAAGGTCAAACTATAAATTGTGGGATACGCAAGACTATTGCTTTTCCGATTCTGCATACGTATACACCGTTAATCCTGCGAGAAACGGTTCATGAATACATTGTTATACCTATATTCTATTCTTATGATAATATTGACGTTGTAGATAAAACCACGCGAATATGTTGAGGTAATATTTCTTTTGTAATGTCGAGATAAAATTCTTTGAGAAGCGGAATAAAAGAAAAGTAAACATACTGAGTTCATTCCACTATTCAAATAGGTTATACAGAACGTTTTGAAGAGTAAATATTGATTTGAAAATGATATGCTTCTTCGGTACGAAAGCGTTTTTTTTTACTATTACTTTGAAACAGACATCATTATTTTTGAAGTGTACCTACGTTCTTATTGTGAAGGTGCTACTCTATTTTCGTTTTTCAGAAACCGATCCTTTATAAGAAAGAGATTACAGCGTAAAAAATGAGCCTACAAAGCCTCAGGCGTCTAGTTATAAAATAAACATATTAAATTACATTATATCATTAAAACATTTTACTTATAAAGCTTTTTAAATGAAACCTTGTTACATTAAGACTGCTGTTAACTAAAACACGCCAATTAAAGCCATGAACATTGTGCTCTGTGTTAAAGAAATACAGGCTAAATTTGCATGATTCCATTGCTCATATAAGGCAAAGTCCCTCGAGACGACACACAAAGCAACTTCATTAGCTCGCTCGTTGAAGCACAAAAAACCATCGGGAGCGAGCGTGAGGGCATGAAGTATGGAACTGAGTGGAATGAAAGGTTAGTTAGCTGGTAAGTTAGAAAAAGGGTTAAAATAATGAAAATACGTGGTCAATAAGACTTTTTGTAATCTAGAGAAAGATGAGTCATGTCTGTGTGGACGTGGAAGAAGGATAAACATAACAAAAACAATCCCCGATCATGTCTGTTACGCAATGTATCTATCCACCCCTTCGCTTTGTGTCTAAACAGAAGTCATCAAAAATATTCTTCGCAATTTTTTTCATGTATGCCACATTATTTAAGCAGATCTTTCTTCGATATCGATTGGTGACGTTGTAACACCTCTAATTTACCTAATTGTCAGGTAAAAGTTTTAACATCAATAATGTGATATCGCAGTATAATTTTCAAAATATCTAGCTAAAGATAGGTAAAAAAAACCATGCACAATGGATTATTTTTGCAAGCACTGTATTTACTTATGCTATGACAACGTACCATTAAAAAAAAATGCTTTAATAATGAAAATAATTTTCTAACGTCTCGTTGAAATTTCCGTCTATTCGCGCTCGAGTTGGATGCTCCTGTGGAGCGATTCCGTTATTTAAATAGTTCTCTGCAGTCGAAGACTCTTCGGGGTTAAAGGTTCTAGAATGGTGACGTCATTAATTTGCATATAAGCGAGTGGCACGGTCATACCTACGTACTTAGGTCATACTTAGGCACATAACTATTTTATTTTACTCTTTTATAAAGCAAAAGGATGAAAAAAAACAACATGGGACTATCTCACACCAATTTGTGATTGTTCATATTTTTACAATTGCTCTGATCCGAAAACCATTTCGAGGAATACGGTTGTAAAGCCGATCTGCACTATTAAGTTTTTGAAATCGGATATATATCGCTCATCCAATAGAATAATGACATAATTGCATTTTTAGCATGCATGTTATGTCATTGTTCCACGCGATAGACCTGACCTTTAGAACACTTACGACGGTAAAATCTCAAAACCCGATTTTTTGCAATTATGTCATTATTCTATTGGATGAGCGATGTGTATTTCGGATATTTGACAAAAATATGTTTGACCTTTGTTTGACTTTCGTTTTCGGCTTGAAGCCCTCGTAAGTGTATTTAACGGGCTAGGTGAAAACCGCTTGAAATAGTATGTTTTAATACACTATTTAAATCACTTCGATATCATTTAATTGTCGTAATTTATTGAAAAATAACAACCCAAATTGTCATCCATAAAATGTCTGCTAAATAAATAAAGATATTAAAACAAAACTATTGGGTCGAATAAAAAATTTATGAAATTGGTCTCTTAAAATTACCCATTATTGCGAATTAGAAAGTAAAAACCGTGATTTAGTTTTTTAGGTCTATCCCAATTGACCTAGTCCCAAACTAAGGTCAAGGCTGGTACTATGGGTACTAATATATACTTAAATACACAGAAAACATCCATGACTCACAAAAAAAAATATTCGCACTCATCACATGAATATCTGCCCTTACCGGGATTTGAACCCACAACGCTAGCTTCGTAGGCAGGGTCACTGCCAACTAGGCCAGCGCGTCGTCAAATGCTACTTATAACATGTCTTGCTTAAAAGGAGTCCCTATTGTTTTATCGAAACACCTTTCATCGAACGTCTTATTACGCAGAAATTTCATTTCATCGAACGTTTACGTTAACGTTTTTGGCAGTCACAAAAAAATCATGCATCAGCAGAATCTAACGTTCGATAAAATGCAATTCGATTAAATGATACTCATGATGGGTTAAAACACTTTGAATATCCGAATAACGAAAAACATTAAATCAATTAGCTTCTATTCTACTCTGTAAAACAAGTTTGCCTTCAACATTGTTATCGAATCGTTTTTAATTACAACAATTAATAACAGTATCATAACGTTGACAATGACACGATAACTGTCAAAAGCAATTTGGTCTAAGTGATATTTTTTTTTTTTAAGTCAAATGACACTTGACTAGGTATGCAATTTTCTAGTGCAAAAATGTTACTATAGCATATATTTTTTTATCTAACTGAAACAATGTGATCGGTAAATGCATGCGGCATGCTATTGACTGTCTACAATTTGTATGCCTTGCGGCACAGCGCAGTAAAACAACCTGTATATTATGAGCATTTCTAAAAAAGTTTGTACATTTCATTTACGACTTCGATTTGCAAAAAAAATTGCAGGTTGGTAGGGTGAATGAAGCTGAGCCTAAATAACATAGTCTCCCAAAATGTCCTCATACATTTGTATGAAACTTTCCATTTTTGTTACTAATTTTCTTAGGTTCATGGTAACAAAAAAGGAAAGTTTCATACAAATGTGAGGACATTTTGGGAGACTATGTTATTTAGGCTCAGCTTCATTGACTCTACCAACCTGCAATTTTTTTTGCAAATTGGAGTCGTGAATGAAATGTACAAACTTTTTTAGAAATGCTCATATATTATATTATGTACAGTCTGTGAGCACTTAAATAGAAGAGGCTTCGGCTTAGTACTTCTCTCTCATTCGCTCTTAATATTTATTTATTTATTTATTTAGTACTTCTCTCTCATTCGCTCTTAATATTTATTTATTTATTTATTTAGTACTTCTCTCTCATTCGCTCTTAATATTTATTTATTTATTTATTTAGTACTTCTCTCTCATTCGCTCTTAATATTTATTTATTTGTACAAAATGAACTTAATTCTAGGTACAACCCTGTTAGGGTATAGCAACGCGTAGATTAATTATCATAACATTTATCTTTACTTATAAAATAACAAATTAAGTAAATTAAGTATAAAATAACTAAATAACATAAAATAAGATCTCTGTATCTATAGTTTTTAACAAATTAAACATTCGCTATGAGTATTTAGTAATCTGTTAACACTATTTTTGTGTTAACACTTATTATTAAAACTATAATATTTATATATACTTATATATTTATGAGCTTGACTATGGTATTGTGTTACGTATTTATTTTAAATTGTCGGTCATAAATTCTTCAACAGAGTAGTAACATTTTATGATGAGAAAATCTTTTAGCTTTTTTATAAATAAATGGGTATTTTCTTCAATTTTTATTTTATTAGGTATTTCGTTATATATAATTAATTATGGACCGGTAGTATGGGCTATTCTTGTAAATACTAAGTATTGGTTTTGTAAATAAGATCGTATGTGAGCGAGTGAGAGAGAAGTATTAAACTGAAGCCTCTTCTAAGTGCTCACGGACCCCACCTGTGTTGAACAAATAAACATACCATGACTACGACTATGACTCATCGAACCTTATATGAGATTAGTGGTAGTTAGGTGACGTAAATGTTTTACGTGGAAACCACGCGTATACTAGTATCTGGGCTGACCTTCCGAAAAATAAAATAAGCGAATAACCTACCTTTTATTTGGGAAAATTCACGACTCAAACATGACGTGAAACATTTTGTTTTAAATACCAAATAAAAGGAAAAGAAAACAGCAATACACGAAAACCCGACGTTAACATTTTCCACATAAACAAAGAAATTAATTAAAATGAAAAAAAGCCTTGCTAAGGCAAGGGGAAGTTAAAAATGACGGTCTATTTCGCTGTAAAACATGAAAAGTATTCCATTCGAAAATTAATGAGGGCTCCATTAGCAATCTTTAATTAGATGCAAAGAACGATAGGCGTAATCTTTCCTTGTAGGCGCAAAAAGGCGCAATTTTTCGTCAATTCCGTTGAACTGCCTATCAACAAGAGAGAAGGTCTAATACACAGCACAACAGGTGTAACAGGGAAAGCTACAGCATTTGTTTTTCTTGCGGAATCTATCTAATCTATCTAGACTGATCGACCATTAGGAGGGTATTTGCTTGGATCGTAACTTACGGGTCTTATTTGGGTTTGAAGTATAATTTATCGTCTTCAATTCCATCTGTAAAGGAGGAAAGGTTAAGCAATAAATTGGGCGCAGCTGCGCTACGGACATAAGCTTGGAATTAGGTAACAAAAGAGGCTATTTGCGAACGTTTCGCGACTATTTGTTACTGCAACAGGAATGGAAGTATTGCTCGGTTTACGGACGATCTTCGATTCGGGAATGTTTATTGGTTCATTACTGGTTGCGTAACAGCGACGCGTATACTTGGATGTAAGATGATTCAGTGAGTATTTTTATTTGCAGCGGATTTTATGTACTGTGTCGTGTTAATATGTTTACTTGTTTAATGTTTATTTGGGCACAAACCGTACAAGTAAAACGTAAACCGTAAAAAGAAAAAATATTGCAAAAAAAACTTACATAACATTGACTAATGATGTAGCCACAATTAACAAATATACAGTACAGAGTAAAAAGTCAAAAATGTGTGCTTACAAATATTCAATTTAATTACAGACAATACTAAATGTTTAGACAACGCAATTTTAAATATAAGAAGGGAAAGACTAAATATATCTAAATGAGAAAATGTGCTATTATAATTTGTAAAAATTCTTCATATAAATGAATTTGACGCATATTTGTTACGAGTTGGGGGAACATGAAATAATAGATTGTTATTACTTCGAGCATTAATACGAGCAGTCATAAGGCCAATTTTGCCTAGCAAATACGGGGAATCAATCTCACACGAAATAAGAAGAAGAAGAAGAAGGAGATCTTGTGTGTATTGTTTTAATAATTTTCTAACAGTCATAAACATACATAATTTGTCTGTCTGTTAGTTATTATTATTTATTATTATCAATTGGTTTTAAATGGTGATAAGGTATTCTATAAACAGAAACTACTGGGGCTCTTATACTCGGAAAAACCTAATTTATGTGCTGGTATCGTATTTATTTAACTTGAACGCCATTATTTACTGCCACATAAATAAGAGCTATCATTATGTTGACAAATCATGATTACATGGCAATAAGATTTTACAGTATAAATATAACCCCAGTCTAAAAACTAGACCGTCAGCGTCATAACATATAACTACTGACATATTCAGGTACTGTCTCGCTTTAACATAGGAAGAGTGATAACAACAGTCTGTCGATATGTATGATGTCCGTATACGTAAACGTTTAACGTGGCCAATAGTAGTCTCTGAATTCAAGCTTGAGTAGATTGCTTCCTTCCAGCGGCCACTAGCGATTTCTTGAAAATGACGACATCCTAAAATTAAAACTTCTTAAAACGCCGACTTCTTTAAACGACAACATATTAAATTCTCTTTTTAATTTTGCAACGGTTAGGGTTAAGTGGCAACCACCACAGTTTGTGATTATAAATTGGGGCTTGTTGCCAATTTCACGGTTCTTTTTCCTGTAAGGGCTTGGTAAACAAAATGTACGCTTTCAGACTCATTTATTTTACACGGTTGAGAACCAACGCGTGTACCATTACGATATGCCTCCGCTGCTGCAGAGCTGATCAATAATTGCCTTTCCTTCATTTACTCACCATTGTTACTATTCGAGCCGGAAAAATATGAATGCCTAGCAATCGCGATGTCCGTTAAAACTGTGAGGAAAAGTCTAGCACATTCCATTTTATTCCTAGAAAAGCGATTTTATCTAGTATCGCGTTTAGAACTCCGATCACGGCTGCTATCTCTACTTGAGCCGACGCGTTAGAGATTTTAATTCCGATCCAGCTTCGGACCAAGAAAAATCTCAAAATAGAAGGCTTGACTTAAATAATAAAATGGATGCCTAACGGATTCCGAGCCAAGAGAATTCCAAGTTCACGAGCTAGAAATATATTCTTAGTCACAAAATATCTTGGGATTTTTATGCGGGATTATGAACGCTTAGCTCTAAGTAGAAATAAGTTTTATGATTACTTTACTATTACAATTATCCCGTGATTCTGTCAGCGTAGGTTTCAATTGTTTGTTTTTGAGCAGGACGACATTATAGCCTATGTCACTTTCTCACTCTTTAGGTATAGTATAATGTAGAACTCAAACCAGTTACTGCGTAAATGAATAACAAATTAGGAAGTCAAGAAATAAACACGCATTTATCATATTAACTTAGATTTAAGGATGTTATGACGTAATGTTATACTTTAGTTATACTTACACAAGAGTTCGGTTTTACGAAGATGCATAATTAAGCTATGTTATTTGATACAGTACTCATTAGATTCACAGATAAAATAAAACAACGCAAATGTGTAAACTTTTAGCACGCTTCAAAGCTTCCATTTTGCCTTTCATCATGCATTCATTTCCCACTCAAAAAAATGAGTTCTCATACGCTGTTATTTCTGTTGATTTAAATTATACCTTTGCTCGAAAGCAGCTGATACATTCCCATATTGATATCCGCTCCATTGCCCTGAGGGCTCGAGGGCCAATTTCACGTTATTGCAATATATTATAAATAAATATTTATATATGTATATATATATTACCTGTACAGCTTGCTGCGTTTCCCTGTTAAAAAACCGTACGTATGGTTATCAACTATAATTATGGTAATATTATTTTATTTTTAAATTTAATAAATTTTCCTTGACTCAAAAATCCTAAGGTGAACTGAGTGCAAGCTTAGTACATTGATTAGATTCTACATTTTTTTAATTTTACATTGTGGAACTAGAAATTTATAACAAAAAGCTTTGTAGATACAAATCGAAAATGTTTGTGCCTTTTTTAAATCATAATAGCCGTTCAAGATCTACAAGAAGTGTACGCATGTAGTCTCACCTCATTCCACATAAACAACAAAATTAAATCATGACTAACATATTAGCTGAAAGTCATCCACCACTCCGTAGCCCTCGACCAACCACCCACAACGACGCACCCTGTCATGCCTCCACCAAGAGAATTCCAGCGTCCTTGTCCTGGTGGCCAATCCATCTTATGAAGGGTTCTCTCACACTGCGTCTTTCGCATAATACCAAAGTATTCATGTTTCCCTGAGACCTACGTAAGGGTCTATGCTCATAGTTTTTCCGCTCCAGCGCAGAACATAAGGCAATTTACAGTTATAACATGGATTTCTGGCCAATATCGAACTACGTCAGAGGGACGCAGTAATTCAATTCCTAAAAAAAATCTTAGGATTGATTGATTACGTCACTTTGACATAGTTCCCATAGTGGCGCAGATATTGGTTTCTCTCTACATGTTAAATTACAAGTAATGCATGTTCCCAGTATTTTACTTGCGGATAGATTTAGTTACTCTGAATAAAAAAAAATGTGTCATTTTGTCCCAATATTTTTTTTAACTCAAAGTTAGTACCTAATAACGCCTTTTGACGACATATTTTTGACAATACGACTCAGAATCCAAATCAAACCTTGACCTTGAAAACAGCGTTTACAAGGGTAACAGTTGAATAACATCAAACAATTAACGTTTTTGAATTTTAGAACGTGTCTACAAATAACTTTTATAACTAACTAAAACATTTATCGTTGTTTTAAACAAACATTGACGGCGGTTATTTTAATATTTCAAAAGTTTCCAGACACGTTTATCCATTGGATTGTTTTTGGTGAACATTTATTTTTAGTTTAAGCTTTGGTCGTTAACAGCTTTGTTTTTTTTTTTTTAACTAAAGCCAAAAATGCAAAATGTGGTTACAGAATTATCAACAAGTTATTAGAGTTGTTGGTAATTCTGTAGCTCTGCCTACCCCACTCTGTGAATGAAGGCGTGAGTTTATGTATGTATGTATGTGTAACTAAAGCCAGCTTTGCTGATGCTGTAAAAATATGGTTATTTTTATTTTGTCATTACTATTTATCTTATACGAGTATGGAATATTCACCAATGATTATGGCGATTCTTGTTATAATACCTATATGTCGACCAGTGGATGTATTTTGGTTGATATAATACGGTTTATGGCCGTGTTTATCGATGTGGATAAACATGGGTAACACATCTGTCGCTTTCTGATCAATATGTAAATGCGAGAGTGACGGATGGTTTATTCAACGCGATAAAAGGAACCATGATACGGGCCTTTGCTATTAGAATTCAAAGACTTCTGTCTATCTTATATTGTTTGGCACTCATGATGGTTCCGTAGATTAATACAAGAGCCTCGCTTTCAAATTTACTTGTGGGAGGACTATGTGCAGGGTCCGTCCGGGTTGGTACCACCATCTTATCCATTAACCTACCGCCAAGCAGCAGTGTTCGCATTGTTGTGTTCCAGTTTAGGGATAAGACAGCCTGTGAAATGACTAGCATACAGGCATTCCATCTTAGTCCTCAGGGTTGGCAACGCATGTGCAGTCTAATCTTGTGAATGCGAATGTCTATGGGTTACAGTTTCCACTTACCATCAGGTGGCCTGTGTGCTCGTTTGCCTTCCCATGCAATAATATATTATATATATGTATAGGCTGTTAAACACAATACCTACCCTCCTCTTTCGGTAGTCGGGTAAAAAGACTTAGACCTTAGACTTAGAGATTACGTGATTTTTTAAATCAAGGGAAAAATAAATTAAGTGCCAAAACTTACAAAAATAATAATTATGTTTCCAAGGCTGAAAGTCAAAGTGAAATGGGACATCGGATGATCAAGTAAAAAAGAGTATCCCCAATACCTCAATTAATAACTTTATAAGGACCCAAGTAAATTTATATAAGCATGAAATCGAGATTAAGAAACAATGTACCTACCTACAAATTAATTAATCAATTATGACGTGACTAACCTAAAAATTGTAATTTTAATTAAGATTTAAAGTATAAGTTAGTACCTATGTCAAAATCGGATATTATTGAAAAAAAAACAGTTTTTTTTTTAGTATTAGTCTAAGTGTACTCTGTATATTATTATGATTCGTACCCTTTTTACCCGACTGACAAATGAGGAGGGTGATGTGCATACCTGGGATAACTCGGGGCAAGTTCTAGGGATTTGATATCGATAAAAAAGATGTCGATATAATATTTATATATTTAACGTGACGCGTGACATTGTATTTTTTCTGGAGAAAACTGTTATTACATTTAGAGCAAAATAATTTTGACTCACGTAGTTGTACTCGTATGTCAGGATATTCACTAATCCACGAGTTAATATAATTATCGCGTGGGCGTGGATGTTTCTTGGGCGGCATGATTATTTTGGACTTTGTAACAAACGTAGCGGAATATTACCTCGTATATTATTCTTACTCTAAGATATGAATGGCACTGCAGTAAATTGTCATTTTGATTGAAATGACATACGCATACTTTTATTATCTTAAGAGGCTCGATATCAGATATGACTTCGAACCTCTTTGCAGTAATCGAGAATGTTCAATGTGCACATGTATTAATTTAATTATATCGACATTTTTTTTATCGATATGAAATCCCTAGAACTTGCCCCGAGTTATCCCAGGTATGGTGATGTGTTTAACAGTCTATATTATGTATGTTTGCTCCTTTGCCCTCTAGAAACTAAACGCGTGGAACGATTTTGATGATTCTTATGTCATTCGATTTTTCTTAATTTCAATATGGCGGTACCCAGGCGCCGTATTTAAAAAAAAAAAAAGTGGTCAATGTATGACAGGGGTGTCATTGAATAGGTATTTCAAAATTATCTTTAGGTTTCGTTCATTATTTTTAATTTTGAATGATCATTAAGGATTAATAACGAATTAAAGTTGGTTATTTACCGTCGGGTTTTTAAAAGCTGGCTTTTTGTTAGATTTGTTGATTAATGGTTGATTTATATTTTTTCAAGTAGTAAGTGAAAATGTAAAAATGACATGCTTTTTGGGTTCGTATAGTTAAATTCAAAATAAATAATGGTTATAATATGAAACGCCTTTTTTTCTGAAACCGTATTCTTTTTAAGATTGTAATAAAATCAACCTAACAAAGTTTACAGTTTTAGAAATAATACCGTTATACATAATTATACTATGACCATTATGTATTTTAAACTTAATATAATAATTATGATACAATCCCATTAAGAAAACCTGTATTATTTATTCTGGTCTTTCATAAGTTTTGCATACATACGCTCCCTCGAGTTTTGCTCTCTGGTTTATGACTCAAGGCTATTGTAGGTACTTAACAAAAAATGTTCAAACTCTGCTATCCCAATTTATACCACTGTCATGTCACCTTATACGTAGTATACAAAACAAACGTATAACAAGTCTAACGAATAGCAAGCTTTAAAAAAACCCAACTGCTGTTTGGATGATGTCGTGAAGGTAATGTTACTTATCATCAGACCTAGGAATAAACGGGGCAAAATTAAATGACAGCTAGGGATTGCTTATATCGATAAACTCAGTTATCGATGCTTTTCCCATAAACTAGTGATCGCTCCAAGTTTTGTTTGTAAAAATATTTTTTTATTGAAAGTTTGCAAATGAAACAAAATAGCAACATAATATTCGTTATTCTTTATTTTAAATGGATTTTTTAACCTTCACTCGCCATCATATATTTTTCCTTATTGTGTATTTCAGAATGATTGTCTCATTGAATTTACTATTGTTAAAATAAACTATCAGAATTTGATAGGAGTAAATAAAATATGATGATGATATGAAGGTTAAAAAATCCTTTTAATATAAAGAAAAACGAATATTACGTTGCTATTTTGTTAATTTGCATACTTTCAATAAAAAGTTATTCTTACAAACAAAACTTGGAGCGATCACTAGTATATGGGAAAGGCATCGATAATTGATTTTATCGATGATATAGGCAATCCCTGGCTGTCATTTAATTTTGCCCCGTATATTCCCAGGTCTGCTTATCATGTATATAAAAGTAGCTGTAGTTTAATTAGTTAGTTTTTTTAGGAAACCTCTTTTACGGCGAGTGTAAAGGACTGAGCTATAGATGCTTCATAGCTCTGTCCTTTACACTCGCCGTAAAATTAACTGCATAGCGATGTCATAATAACCCTCATGTTCCTTAAAGAGGTTTGTTGTAAACTTGCTATAAAATTCATTTATTTTGATGGCGACGTACAGATCGTATCAGAAAGGCAGCCTTAAGAAAACAATTTAATTCGTTATTAAATTACACCACATCTACCATTGAATGACAAGGTATGTCCATGTTATACAAACTCTGAAAACAGGTAACCCCTGCCGAGCTCTGGTAATGGTTCTTTAAGATGTCCTGGAAACATCATAGCTTCAGTAGAAAATACCGTTCGGTGAAATGAAATTCAATGAAATGTTACAATTGATGTGAAATTTGATACAATGATGGGTTACTTACTATCTACAGCTATGTTTTTATAACCCCCCTGTTCTGTTTACAGAGCGATGGTGATAGTTAATTCATAAGATCTAGTTTTGATAGGTCATCCGTCTTCTTACGTTTTGCTTTCAATCCTAGAAGTTCATCTCCACTACTATATTTTACGTTTCTTTCATTGACGCTACCCTGCACTTAAAAATCGATTTGGTGCTATTGATCCAAAAATAGTAGATTGTTCAACAAGGGACTAAAACAAGCCATAATGACACGAGATGTTTAGCCACGCGAGCGAGCTTGCGAGCGAGGGTGGCTGTAGTTCGAGTGTCATTATGGTTGTTTAGTCTCGCGTTAAACACTCTACTTTTCACTTTGAATGCGAGGAAAAAAACGACGTTCTAAACAAAATTACAACATTTATTTAACAACGTAGTTCAATACAAGTTATGAACATCTATTCAAAATACAAATAGGAAAAAAAAGGTCCGCGGTTTTTTTGTAAAGTGATGTTTTAAATGCTTGCATAATTAGCCAACAGATTCAAACTTGGAAACCATTTTAACAGTAATTGGACCACGCATAATAAAAGAGTTCGGCCTTAATATGATTAAATAGATGCACATTCGTAATAATTAATCGTGTTTCACGAAATTAAATCCTTTTTTTTTATATATTTGCACAGTTGTCATTTTGAGGTTATTTTGACACCCAAAAATATGGTCCATACACAGTCACTGAAAATGGCGATAATCCTCCATTCACAAACACCGTGATTGGTTGTTTAGGGGTTTCCAAAGTAAATAAAAAAAAAAACTTTAATTCCTAAAGATTAATAAGGAGCTTTAGTCCCGATTCGCAGAGATTTAAGTAGCATTTTAAGAGCATGAGAAGTGTAAAAGTATTTTTTAAACTTTGCTAAGGTTAAAGTCAATCTGTAGATGGATAAAACAGCACACAAAATCACTTCAGCTCACTAATGGATCTTTATTGAACTCAGCCAATTTGGCTTGAGTATGGTTTCAAGTTGCAATATTACTTATTAAGTAGATAAGGGTGCCCAAAATAAAATATTAACATTTTCCAATGTTATTGATTGTCCCAATTTGAACTTTATACTTGTTTTACTGTTTTCAGTTCCAAGTTTATTACAAAAAGCACTTACCTAAGTGCTGGACATTTGTGTCGGTCCGATACGGTCGAAATTAGAAGTAGCTGCACATTTTAGTACTTTGTCGCAGCTCGTGATATTCTTAATTCAAAGCGCTCTCACTTGAATACGTTACTGCGACAAGGTACTTAAAATGAACAGCTACTTTTGAATTTGATGCAACATAAAAATCTTACGACACAACCACGCCATAAGTCACGTTCATAAATACGGTATCCATAGTGCCCATAACGTCTATAATATTTCTGACTTAAAACGGAAAAGCTAAGTTATTTCTAGTATCTCTCACTGCACGTTCTCTGCATAGTTCAGATAAAATTTTAAAGGTATGAGCGAGTTATACGTCTTCCATAATTCAAGATGGCGGATGCTACACAGGACGTGGAATACCGTACACGCGGTTGTCTTATACCCTAACGATTGTCATTTGTTTTGGAGGTAAAGTGCACACGAAAATAAGCCAAGCAAGGGTTAAAAATGAAGGTGATATGATTGGTTTTGACTGCATATAGTGTTTTACAATTCGTTTTAGAATTCGGTGCTATTTTGTTTGAGTTACCTTATGAAAATACTAGATGCGAGAAAACGTGTTTAACTTACTTATATTTTTTTAGGAACTATTGTGTTTTTAATCCAAGTTTTGTTTAACTATATTTTAATCGTACATTGACGCCACGCGAGGTTAATTTGAATAATGGGTCGCGCCGCCGTGGATGGATAACACTATCGTAAAATGTTCCTACTTAGTTTCTCCATGCTCCATCGTGACTTTTTCCTTTTTTACTTATAATTAAAGGTCGATGACAAATTTGCTAAAAATAAAATATGTATATATCCAGCCACGAAGGGAATCAAAGCAATTGAATGATTTACAATACAAATTACGTGGGGGAGCAAAGTAGGAACTTAATACGGTATATCTTAATACCTATGCTGCAAAAACAGTTAACGCTTACGATTAAATACCGAAACGGAAAAATAGTAAATAATGACCAATTTAATGATGTCTCACATCAGTTAAACTTTTGTTGTTAAAGATAAAATGTTACTTTATCGTAAAGTTTGATAATAATAATAAAACGACTGTCTGATGGAAATTTGTACAGGTAAGAGATGACGACGACGATGATGATGATGATGATCTTTCCGACCGTTTTCGGCCATGGCGACCTCTACTCCTAGTTGGTCGGGCGCTGGTTACCCGAAGATGGCTTAATTATGTAGCCGATCTTCGCAGCAAACTCCCGTGCACGCTAAGGGCACGTGAGGTCAACCGCTAACATAATTGTAGTTAATGTCAGCGGGTGGATGAGCCTTTAGCTCATCGCGCTTAGCGTCGAGATCAGCTTTACACTCCTCGATCTCGCGGACTTGCCTCTTAACTTAATAATCCATTAATCAGAAGCAGTCACGTGCGCAGGATAGCTTTGACGATGCGCTGGTCTAGTTGAGTTGGTAGTGACCCTGCCTACGAAGGTAGCGGTCCTGGGTTCAAATTCCGGTTAGGACATAATATATTTGTGTGATGAGCGCGAATATTTGTGTGTGTGTGTGTGTGTGTGTGTGTGTGTGTGTGTGTGTGTTTGTGTGTGTGTGTGTGTGTGTGTGTGTGTGTGTGTGTGTGTGTGTGTGTGTGTGTGTGTGTGTGTGTGTGTGTGTGTGTGTGTGTGTGTGTGTTGTGTGTATGTGTGTGTGAGTGTGTGCGCGCGCTTGTGAGAGAGTGTGTGTGTATATGTGTTTGTGTGTGTGGGGTTATAACGGGACCAACTACTTCTAATCGCTGGTTAATAAATCTTCGCGTGAGTTGTTAAAAACGCAAGTTCATGCGCAAACATTTAAGTGTACCCAACAACGCCCGCTTAAAAATAATTGAAACCTTCCACCAAGTTTAATTTGCAAGACTTTTTGTAGTAAACAGAATAACGGGTCGACTTACTGGTAATTGCGAGGAAACTTTCTTGAATTAAAACGACATTTCATCATGGTCACGTTTTGAATTTTAATGTTACGATGGCCGTGTTTGACACCGTCCTGTAATACTGCCAATCGATGTAACGTAACCAAGCGGTACGAGTATGGGCATATAAGTACATTTAAAAGTAATAGTGAATATTGCCTAGCTAATACTTAAATATTTTGCTAGCCCTACCACTTTCATTCTTAAGCTTCAATGCCCTTCTAAGTAAAAAGGACGCATGCGTAATATGATAGCCAAAGTAAATTGCACCCCCCATCTTAAGAAATAAGATCACTAATACATACGCGGCTCTATGAGACATACGGCCTTTTTTCTAAGGCAGTATAGCTCTGAAGATCAGCACTCCGTTTATAATCGTAACACAAGCTGAGCCTGAGCCTATTGCCGCCTCAATGTTTTGTGCCTCTGTATTGTGCTTCTGTATTGTTTTGTGTTCCTGTATTGTTTAATTGTTAGATACGTCGCTGTAAAATGTCTGCATGGCGTTATTTTTTTTTTTCGTGTATTTAAACCTGTGATGTAATGTAGGTACCTAATTATATTATGTGACATTTTTTTTAATTAATTGAAGTATACGCATAATTATGATCAGAAATTCCAAGTGAAAGAACTCGTACGCTTATACTGTTTTTTCTTTTGGACGGGGGGATATGGACTTTATATGGTTATACTGACGCTTCTTGTACAGCAGTGTAAAGTTTAAAGGGCTGTAGTCTGGCTAGGGTAATAAAAAACCAGATCAAAATTAAAAAAAATAAAAATTATTTGTCATTTGTCATTGCCAGTCCGAATTAAATCTTAAATTAAATCTTACCTTACGCAGTACTTACTTCCATTTGATTTTATAGTTCTGTAGTACCAAATGGCATTCAATAAATGATAAATACAATTCAATAATTAACAGCTCATGTTATGTGTTTGTTCGTCAGCAATAAAACAGTTTAAAGTACGTTAGCTCGTAGCGGTGTCATCAACCGATTCGCTTTCACGAACGATCTGGAATTCACTTTGCCAGTAAAAAAGCTTAAAATTAGATCAATGAAGTCTTCGTTCTCGGTAAATTACATTTTCATCTGCTATTAACTTTGCAAATTGAATTAATTATTTTTCTACAAACAACGAGTCTTTTTATAAATTTCAAACATTTTTCCTCAAAATTAACACAGAAAATCAATGGCATTTTACAAAACTAAGATCAGGAATCGATATTTACGGGTTCTATAGATCTAAATAAAATAAACAAGAGTCTTTGGGGAAAATGCGTTTTGGCAACATCAAAGGAAGCTCAACGTTAAAACACTAATGCATACCTTCTAAAATAGGTAGTTCAAAAATAAATTCCACGTTTTAAAACAACTATCCCCCCACAGTACTAGTTTAGTACCTATATCTCTAAAATAACGTTACAAGGTTATTTATTGCTATGAAAGATTAGTAAAACTCAGAAAACAACGGTTATGAAATAAAATACAATTTCATAATGGTGGCTGTTTGTTGATTATAAAACCACAAAATCCTCACCTGGGAACATCTTTGTAATTGAATGTTAAATCTCCCAAGTTTCCTGGAAGCCGTGAATTTTGTTGTAAACTTTTGTAATAATAGCATACGCGTAATGGAAAATGTACTTAAAGCACTCATAAAGGCTTTAATATCTTGAAACTTGCGGTAATAGCAAGAAACATGTAACGCAGGATTAACTTTGGTTTTACCTTATTTTGCTTGCATAGTTTTAGATCACAAGCAAGATCAAATTTCATGTAATTCCATTTAACGGAAGGTAGGTAGTATGTACCCACATACCATGCGGTTAAACATTACTACCTACATAAATATTTTCTTGCTTGGCGCTCAGTGCGTCCCTATCGTTACATGCGTTCGTGTGTGTTATCGTTTTACTTGTGGGAGGACCTTGTGCAGGGTCCGTCCGGGTTGGTTTGGTACCACCATCTTATCCATTAACCTACCGCCAAGCGGCAGTGTTTGCATTGTTGTGTTCTGGTTTGGGGATAAGACAGCCTGTGAAATAACTAGCATAGAGGCATCCCATCTTAGTCCTCAGTGCTGGCAGTCCATTTGCAGTCTTGTGAATGCGAATGTCTTTGGGTCACAGTTTCCACTTACCATCAGGTGGCCTTTGTAATCGTTTGCCTTCCTATGTCATAAAAAAAAACTACCGCTCCTGGAAGACCGAGCGTTGTTCGGGATAAAACCGAATTTCCCCGAAGATGACAACTTAACCGATCGTTTTTTTTGACAGATTGCTAGTTTAATAGTATGGGGTTTCTCAGTGTTAAGAGTATAGAGAGAGATGTAGAGAGAGCCAGCTACAGCTAGCATAACTAGCATAGAGACAATCCTGTATTCATCATCAACATTCGCCTATTAGGAGACTACGCAGTGTTGGACTTGGTCTTTCCCTCCTTGTGCACACCGCTAACGGCTGTACTCTCAATTGGGAAAGACCAAAAAACTCACGGATTTTTCATTCTAATTCGAAATAATAGGTAATTTTAAGAGATCAATATAATATATATTATAATATATTTATTGGCCAAGTAACAATACATTACATTTAGCAAGTCAGGTTTGGTACATAAATCCCTTAAAAATAAACATGCATCTATATCTATACTTATCTTATAACATTTATAGCTGTAATAAACATTTACTTCTAAGTAGGTCCATGTATTCGTTGATGAATATAAATATCATTATTTTCTATTTGACACGATAAATTTGTTTGAATATACAAGTGTTCGAATTGCTTGCAGCCAGCCCTAATGCAGGCACGGCAGCGTTTCATGAACGACCTCTTGAGTTCGGAGGCATATCGTCACTCACCAATTTGTCGGCTAGCTTCTGCGATGCGACTACGTAGCTCTTCCAAAGAGACAAGGTTTGCCGTACACTCTTTCTTTTAACCCCTCAGGTGTCCTACACAACATGTGTGCGTAGATTTTTTGACATTACGTGACTTATTCATTTGACATAAAGTTTAATTTTGATGTACATCAATTTTGACATATCGCTCGACGGGACAACCCCAATAAAAATAGTCTAGAGGGTTCAAATCCGGTGAACGTGGAGCCCAAAAAATTGGCCCTGAACGACCAATCCACCGGTTAGATATGTTTGGTCCAAGAACCTTCGCACTGGTAATGCATAGTGGGCCTTGACAGCCATCATGTTGTAGCCACATGGTTCTTCTCAGCTCTAAGGGCATATCTTCCAATAGTATCGGAAGCGACTCTTGAAGAAACTGCAGGTACCCTCTTCCGTTTAAGGTCATTGAATTGTTGACAAGAAAACAAAAAACTAACAATGTAATTGTCTAATTAATTAAATTCAATTCGAAAGTTTGGTGGCCAGTATTACTAACAACAATTAATCAGAATGAAGTTTATGTGAAAATTACCTATTTGGAAGCTAGCCGACAAATTGGTGAACGACGATATGCCTCCGAACTCAAGAGGTCGTTCATGAAACGCTGCCGAACCTGCATTAGGGCTGGCGGCAAGCAATTCGAACACTTACTTTAAATTTAAGAAAATGTATGTTATTACCTTTTATCGTAGTGTCGTTGTATTTCACATTAATGTAAACTGTCTTTTAAAACATTTAGAACCAACTAACCTCATTTTAAACGGAAGCAAAAGTCGTTTATTAAATTCGCTAGTTTGATAAAATTCAGTCTTTGTTGGACAAACTTAATAATAACTTCGCTGCTGTAATCAATAAACTCAATTGTTATATCATTTTAAAATTTCCATTAACCAGGCCAATTTTTAGGAAAGCAGCACTATAAGTCTTAGTACTTTTTTTTTACACCGTGCGATGTTAAACTTGCCACAAGTTAAACTCAGATTCCTAAACTTTAAATTTGATTTAAAAAATTAAAAAAACTGCTAAATTTTTGTTGATTCCGTTGATAGAATCTTATAGCAAATTTAAACAGCTATCTTTCACAGCAAACGAAACTCAAAAATTCCAATAAATGTGGCCGCGGCATCGAAAATGGTGAACCAGGGTACCGCATTTCCATTTTTTTTTAAAGTTTAGTTATCTCGTTTTTTTTGCAACTTTTTCTAAACATAATTTATCATATTTTGGCCACTCCTAAGCTGAGCTATCCAGTCCTGTAAGGTAGTCCACTATTTACCGGACACCCTGTATATATTTATTTAGCAGACATTTTATGGATGACATGATTATTTAAAATTTGAATTTGCAGTTTCAAATAAATTATAAAAATTAAATAATATCTAATGATAAAAGGTGATAGTAATAGTGTATTAATTCATACTATTTAATACGGTTTTCGCCTAACCCGTAACATACACCTAGGAGGGCTTCAACCCGAAAACGATAGTCAAACAAAGGTTAAATATAATTTTGTCGAAATATCCAAAATAGATAAATATTTCAAAAACTTAATAACACCCTGTTTCACGAAAACGTATTCGAATTAGAGTAATTGTAAAAATATGAACAATCCCAACTAGCCAAAAGCAATGTACAATAAACCAAGTGTTGTTCGGATAATATCATCAATATAATGTTTTATCATCATACCTGGGATAACTCGGGGCAAGTTCTAGGGATTTGATATCGATAAAAAAAATGTCGATATAATTAAATTAATACATGTGCACATTGAACATTCTCGATTACTGTAAAGAGGTTCGATGTCATACAACAATAATATACGAGGTAGGTAATATTCCGCTACGTTTGTTACAAAGTCCAAAATAATCATGCCGCCCAAGAAACATCCACGCCCACACGATAATTATATTAACTCGTGGATTTGTGAAAATCCCGACATACAACTCCGTGAGTTAAAATTATTTTGCTCTTAATATAATGACAGTTTTCTCCAGAAAAAATACAATAACACGCGTCACGTTAAGTATATAAATATTGTATCGACATCTTTTTTATCGTTATCAAATCCCTAGAACTTGCCCCGAGTTATCCCAGGTATGTTTATCATGTATATGTTTTATATATCGCTAATTTCACAATAAACAATGATGTACCCAGTGACACCAGCGATGCTAAGACGAATCTAACGACACCTGGATTGTCGAAATCGGCCTATCAGTACAGCCTTTACAAGTCAACAAAGAACAAGTTATAAACATCACCTCCCTCCTTCGACAGTCAGGTAAAAAGGAATCAGTTAACTGTCGATAATTTGTCTATGGTGGTAAGCATTTACTCAGCTCCTTTCATCCAGCGGAGATCATCGTTCCATCTCACCTAAGGTCATGCATTTTCATGGTCCCCACTCAAATTACGTTTACATTACTAATGCGACCAGCCCACTACTACCACTTGAATGTCTGGTTCGATGAGCGTTAAATTCCATCTGTAATCAATCCTTAACTGCAAAATTATCTACAGTCCGTAGAGCCGATTTAAAATCATTTTCATTTGAAGGTCAGTTCATTTTTTACATAAAATATTAAACAAAAAATACATAATTATTTGCCATGATTGTAGTCGCAATTGTGTGTGGTTGCCGGGTTAGAATAGTGCCACTCCATGTCTTCCCGTGGATGTCGTAAGAGGCAACTAAGGGAATATAGGCTTGTAGTACTGTTAGGCGATGGGCTTGCAACCTGTCACTAATATGCTGGTAAAAATCTTAGCCTACTTGTGCAAATTGTGGTTACTGAATTATCAACAAATTTTTAAAGTTGTAATTCTGTAGCTCTGCCTAGCCCACTCTGGGATTACAGGCGTGAAGGTATGTGTATGTGTGTGTAGTTTTAATTGCATTTATGCATCGAAATTTAAATATAATCATTTAGAAAGGCTTCACTAAAAGATTCTTTGGGTGATTTTTTGCCTCTAAGTTGGAGTATATAATACTTAATTAATAAGTACCAATTTAAAAATAAGCACAGCAAGACACCGTGAGCAATAAGATTTTAAATCACGAAAAAAACATGAAAAGAGCCACAGCGCTGTGCCCCTAGTTGGAATACCGGCTCTCACATTTTCATTCATTCGCCGAGGAAATGAGATGAAATTTCATGAAAGGTTTCTGGCCTCTTTTAATGTTATTCATGCTTTTTATAAGACTGAAAAGTTGAGGTGACTTTAATATTGCCATCTTTATAAAAAATATGATTGAGGTGTTATAAACTTACTTTATTAGCTTTTGAGAGTGTTTATATGGTGGGGAATGAGCATACAGGACAATGCGCCTAAGGGTAAGGCTCAGTGGTGGTTTAAATACATTTTTAAGACTGTAAGTGCTTTGTTTAGTTTTTTTTTTCATTATGTTTGTATGTAAACATTTTTTCGTACAAAACAAAAACAATACAATAAGATTTATAGTAAATAAAAATGTACAAAGGCGAACTTATCCCTTTAAGGGATCTCTTCCAGCTAACCCTTGAGAGATTGAGAAAGTGAAAGGTTGTGCACTGAGTAGGCAAGTGCACAGCTCATAACCACCAGATTACTAACCATTAATACAATACTTTTTACAAGCACTTATTTCACTTGCAATGTACGGGTGTAAACTCGTATGTTAAATTTGACCTTCTTCCCGGTTTCCGATGAAGCTGAAATTTTGCATACACTTTTAGTTCTGATGACAATACGATATAGTACCATCGAGCTGGTCTGATGATGGAGAGGTAGGGTGCCCATAGGAACTCCTAAATTAAACATTATAAACCCGTCACTTATTTCGGGCTTATTGGTTAATTGTCTTAACGAGTAGATTGATGACTGTGCAAAAAAAGTACAGGGGGTTATTATGACGTAAATATTCATTCATTTTACGGCGAGCGTAAAGGACCGAGCTATAGCAGTTATATAGCTCTGTCCTTTTCTCTCAGCGTAAACTGAACTTCATAGCTATGTCATAATAACCCCGCAGTTAGCAATAAAAGCTTATCCTAATAATGAAATTATTGACTGACACTTATTTTACGATCCATTAAATGCGAAAGAAAACGACTCAACCGATCAACGTGAAATTTGGTACCTGAAGACCATATTTGACTGTGATAGTTCTCCAAGGAATAGCGATAAACGACTTCTACGCGGACAGAGTCGTGGGATGCGGGATGTTCATTAATGTCCCCCTTTTTCCGACCCTTGGCATTTATTACAACAAATTTAAAAAAGTCATGTAAAAGACCTCATTGTTCTTACGCAAGTGAGACCATGTGGAGTTGCCGACAAAATGTCAATGGCGGGAACAATAAAATGAGCCGTCACCTGAACCAAGAGGCCATATTTCACAATAATACGGCTGAGACCTGTGTTTTAGTGCCGATTTTATTGGCACTTCCTTTGTTGCAGCTGGATATATTCCTAGGAAGCCACGTTTAATAATTGTGTATATGATAAACTTGGT
The DNA here is from genome assembly GCA_927399475.2 of Acleris emargana. Taxonomy (NCBI): domain Eukaryota; kingdom Metazoa; phylum Arthropoda; class Insecta; order Lepidoptera; family Tortricidae; genus Acleris; species Acleris emargana. The sequence goes on from OV656858.1 coordinate 8,868,984, forward strand.
TATCCTTTGATAGGGCGTCGTATTTGTATGAGCATGTATGAAATTCATTTTATGTTTGCTGTTACATGTGTTTTTCTTTTGCCGTGTAGTATTTGCAGTATTTGCTCAATGTAATGTTATGTTAATTGTACACCATGCGGAATCATCACAACTTACATTGAGGTCGTCAGAATTACAAATAAAAATATAAAACCATGTAACAATGGTACAGTCAACAGCAAAAAAAACTGATGAAATAGGGTCTCAAAATAGTATATGCAATAAATTAAGACAGATGTCTCTGATTATTGTAGTTTAGCATAAGTAAATTAGCTCGTAATGTGTCATAAGTAAGTGACATGCCATTTAAACAGTTAAAGTCATTACTGAGTGTTTCAAATTAAACTGATTTTCTAGAATAGCAATAGTCAGTAATACTACCAAACTATCACATGTAAGTGAATATGAATGTTTGGGCCTTCATGTCTTCTCAAGACCACCTCGGAATACAAGTCAGACGTTCGGTTAATGTCGGTTATACTCGTAAGACAAACACGCGAAACAACTATAACACCTCTCATTTCCGCCAAGGGTTAAAAAAAAGTTCCTACTACTTCGCATTGTTTTTTTTTTGCAACATTTAAAATAAATCCTTTTTAACTGCCGTAATTACCCTAGTTTTCATTTGGATATTTTGTCATTTTGACTTTATCTTGTTGGACACTAAGACTTGACACTTTGGTAAGAAAAAAAATTATTCTTTATTGAAATTTTCTGTAAAGAGGCAGTTGTGGCATCGTTTATGATCATTTTCTTTTGACTAATTAAATATTCAGTTGAAAATGACACTTTGTTATAATCTGTTTTATCTGGGGCGTCATGCTTGAACATGTTTTGAAATGTTAATTTTGATCACTTACTTTTGACCTTGACTGTACATTGCAAAGACACTGTATTTTTATCTGTTTATCAGGGTTTAATTGCACATGATAATACGAGTACACATAACGTGCCATATACTGTTAAAACTCAAGATTATAAGCCGGAACGCTCTGACATGTTATAAATAATCATGAGCCCAAGTAAGCCTAGGTAGATAGGCCTTTTTACTCCTTAAAGTTTAGGCGGTGCATTGTCTGTCACTCAGTCAGTCACAAAAGAGTTTTTTTTATGTAAGTAAAGATACAAAATCATGTCTCACGTTAGTCCAAAATGTCACTCAGTCAGTCACAAAACAGTTTTTTTGTAAGTAAGTATATATACAAAATCATGTCTCACGTTAGTCTAAATGTCACTCTGTCAGTCACAAAAGAGTTTTATTATGTAAGTATAGATACAAAATCATGTCTCACGTAAGTCTAAATGTCACTTAGTTAGTCACATTAGAGTTTTTTTATGTATGTATAGATACAAAATCAGGTCTCATGTTAGTTCAAAATGTCAGTCAGTCACAAAAGAGCTTTTTATGTCAGTATAGATACAAAATCATGAATCACGCTAGTCCAAAATGTCACTCAGTCAGTCACAAACCAGTTTTTTTATATAACTATAGATACAAAATCATGTCTCACGTTAGTCTAAAGGTCACTTAGTCAGCTACAAAAGAGTTTTTTATGTAACTATAGATACAAAATCATGTCATGTTTAAATGTCACTATAAAGTATCATGTTAAGCAATTATTACGTTATAGCATGTCTCCTAAGTTACATAAACTGTGAAATTCTGCTTAGTTCAAGATTGAACTTGTAACGCTGCCTAAGCCGAGCAAAGCCACATCACCGCGCATAAGCCTGAGTGAACACACTAAGTAATCTTGCCACCGAGTTCCGCTGAAATTATATTCCGAGTATCATATTTTAATGGTAATTACATTTTGGGAATTCTCAAGCAGCATTGGGCTTTTAAAAAGACATTGGCGCCAATTTGGATCGTGTTCTCTAAATTTAAATTTCTGTACCTATACTTAAATTTGTAAATGGGTAACTCGATTCTAGTTTTATTTGACTTAGATGTTTCACAATTCAGGTTATCACATTATGTTAAATTAGAGAACAATATATTGGTCACATCAAATACATTTTAGTTGTCTATTGTCAAAACTTGTCAGATTCCAGCCAAATAAATGGATAATAAGAGTCGAATACCTCAGTCCCACCTGCCTTAAACTTAACAGTTTTTTGTAGGCCTTATTAAGAGCTATTAAAACATGACAAGTCCCAGGCAGTGAAAGGTACAGGGATAAAACACTCATTCACTCATGAAATAACTTTTACTTTTTTACTAACTGGAATTTAGCAAATAGGGAATATGCATGGATTTTAAAAATCGCATTTCTCATCAAAATATGAAAATACCGTAAAAGAGATCACCAAAACGGAAATTAAAATTAAAATCGGTCAAGAAATACGGAAGTTATAAGCATTTCAAACTTCTAATTAGACAGAGAGATCCGATGTGCACCGTGACGTCATTGTGCACTGCGGCCATATAAACTCCATGTAAAATTCCGTTTTTCTAGAAAGAGATAGGAACAAATCTTTGTTGGCTTATATCTTGGTTATTTTTATAGTTATTCAAAAAATTATTTTTGTGATCTGTTTGTTACATGAATCAGCTTCAATTGAAGCTGTAAAAAAAAAACATGCATATTCCCTATTACGGTGAGCGTAAAGGACAGAACTATGGCAGTTATATAGCTCTGTCCTTTTCTCACAGCGTAAACTGAACTGCATAACTATGTCATAATAACCTCGCAGTTCTATATACATAATAGTTACTAACAACACCCGCATTCCTCACACTAGGAGTAGGCCTGAAGACAATTAGATATCGTAAAGTAGGTCAAAGTTACCTTGCTATTGGATGGTAGTTAGGCGGATTAGCTGGATGGTGCACTCGACAGCAAAACTAAATAACGAATTTTGTAAGAGAAAATGGTTTACGTGGTGCAATAATTTGAAACAATAAATACACCCACTGTAATAAACTAACATGAATATTGCGATACATCGCACGCAGGACTTATGGCCGATAGGGTCAGAAGATTCTTGAGTGGCGTCCGCGGACCGGGAGACGAGCTGTGGGTAGGCTTCCAACAAGATGGAGTGACGACCTTGTAAGGATCGCAGGAAAGCGGCGGATGCGAAAAGCACAAGACCGGTCTGAGTGGAGAGCCTTGGGGAAGGCCTATGTCCAGCAGTGGAGGTCTTTCGGCTGACATGATGAATATTGTGTCTCCTGCTTTTAGAAATTCAGAGCTGACAGCCCTTGAACAGCACAACAAATTATCAAAATTGGTTAATCATCCCAATTATTTCCTGCCTTTCCCAAGGTTTCCCGTGACATTTATCGTCTCGTCAGTCCACCTTGTGGAAAGCCAGCCGACACCTTCGTCTCCCAGTTCGCACCGGATAACATACAATCAACATGTTTGGAAATCTAATAGGTGATTGCTTAAGTGGCTATAAAGCGACAAGATACAACATCGTCTACTTTTGATGTTAGATGTAATTAATAGTAAAATAAATTGGTTTTTATTTAATTGTCACCAAATAAATGAATAGAGTTGTTGGTAATTCTGTAGCTCTACCTGCCCCAATCTGGGAATGAAGGCGTGACGGTATGTAGGTATGTATGTATGTATGTATATTGGTTTTGTCAGTCTTCTTTTTGAATTTGAATTACATCGCTATCATATTGATGACGTTTTACTATTTATCTCTAATTCCCTTGTAGGAATAAAATCGAGTTAAACGTTTATAAATTTCCGTCGAAACGTCTGTTCCGAATTGGCCCCTAAGTACCAATTTCACCAAACGATGTTAAATTAAATCAATTTTAATCTACTGTTAGTATACATTTTGACAGCTGTTAACGCTCTAATTGTCTGTTACGTGGTTAACATCGTTTGGTGAAGTTGGTACTAAAGCTACCATAACAACAATAAAGGTTACGTTACGGAAAAAAGATGAGCTTAAACTAAATAGAAGCCCTGTCAGAAAGAATAAAGGTTAAACTAACTAGCGTATATCCTTTTAAAACTTTTAGCATCCCATTAACCTATTTTTTAAAACTCCACAGATAAAATCTCCCATTTCACGAAGTTGAATATCTGAAAGTCAAAGCGCTAAGTCTCATTTAAAATTAACTAGAAGTCATCCTTATTAACTGTCACATTGGGTCCGTTTTCTGTTTCCCTGTTTCGCAAACGCGAGCCATTTTGACATTTAGGTGTTCAGTTGGTAACTCCGGCACTTACGCGGATGTAAATGTGTATCAAAACGCGATCTCGAATACCGCCAGAGTGTAGCGACGTGATATGAAATCAAATTACGATTATAGGGGACACAGACTGACGTTTTGAACGCTGAAATTGGCGATAAAATTTATTTTTTGGTCGCACGTTATGTCCTTGCGCAATATTCAAACTTAAAGATTTATTCACTAAGGGACAATTTTACATTATTTCGCTTAGCCCAAAACTAGCCTCCAGGCTTGGGCAGTACGAGAGCACTTTAAAAGTCATTCGGGTTCGGGTAAATATGGTATAATTCGTACAAATCCGTGTGGGAATGAGTAGGAGAGAACTTTGAACGCCTTATTAAGAGCTAGCGCAGTTTACTAGGGGTACCTACGAGCATAGCTGGGCATTAACTCGTGAATCCGTTAATCGTTAATTAACGAAGTAAACATTTTGATTAACGGATTAACTTTTAAAAATGTTAACGGACACGTTAACTTCCGTTAATATGCAGAAGTCCGTTAATCGTTAATCCAATGCCTACTATTTACCGCACGGCACCGCGGCGCGGCGCGATAAACAGGTTCAGACAAGTATGAAACGACAAGGGCCGGGCGGGAAATTCGAAGGACAGAGATAGTTTAAGTGGCGGAGGGAGCAATGCGAGTAACAACGATGATGACGAGGAAGACTTTTTCAATTTTGTCACTCAGTCTATAGAAAAACCAAAAAGCTCCAACTCTTTAAAGAGTAAAGCGCAGTGTCTTGTTAAAATGTAGCTGGACATGAAATCAAAAGACTCGTTCAACGATGCTGCATTCCTCGGGGAACAGATATTCATAAATCTATTCATTAAATACAATACTGCTATACCCTCAAGCGCTACAGTTGAACGTCTGTTTTCCACGGGTAAAGACATTTTAACACCAAAACGAGCCTCGCTTGCAGACGAGAACTTCAACATGTTAATGTTCATGAAGGGGAATTATGCACCTTATGGCCGACTATTAAATTACACATTTTAATTATACAAGTATTTTGTTTTGTTCCTATCCTGTTAACTTCCAGAACCTAAACCAACAGGTTTTATAAGTTCACTAACGCAACGATATAAAAATGCATTTTATTACACATATTAACGGATTAACGTTTAACGTTAACTTGCTTTAATTCTTCCAAAATGTAACGCTTTAACGTTTAACGAAGCTAATTTTTTTTGTAGCGGATTAACGATTAACGAAGTTAACTATTTGATTAACGGTGCCCAGCTATGCCTACGAGACCACAATAAACATGCTTATTGAAAAATACATACTTAAACACATAGAAAATATCCAAGACTCCCAAATCAATACTCATCGATGCCACCGATAGCTGGCTATGAACCAAAAAGTTGGCCATGCTAACTCACTCAATTAAATTTTCAATTAAACTTTTCCGTTGTGTCACGAAAACTAGCTATACAATTGTAGGGATACTTTTCGTCGCACAACGGAACTTTCGACTTCGTTGTTTGTATGGTTAACTGCGCTTAACTATGTTCCAACTTTTTGGTCCTTACCCAGCTACCGCTTATGGGTTAGATACCTGAATTAGGCTAATCTATCTACGTTTATATTGGAAACGATCTGCTGCAATTGAAATTGTCACGTAACTGGTCAAGATATACCTTGTGGTAATACTGGGTGGGCATTATATTTGTCACAATAATCACCATAAACTACCTATATGGGCGGACCTTTAATGGACTTCAGGATACGAGACAGAGAACGAGTCATGTCGTCGTATTATTATGCCATTATAGGGCATGGACCATTTGTGCAATGTTTTTACTAGACTCAACAAAACAGTTTTATGTATGTATATATATCCTGACTAATATTATAAATGCGAAAGTAACTATGTCTGTCTGTATGTCTGTCTCGCTTTCACGCTAAAACTACTAAACCGATTTAAATTAAATTTGTTACACAGATAGTCTAGAGTCAGTGAAAGGACAAAGGCTACTTTTGATTGCAAAAAAAGGGTTGTAAGGGGTTAAAACGGGGGAGGAAATGCGGACAGAGTCGCGGGCTAAGCTAGTATCTAATAATAACCTGATAAAAATAGTTTAAATAACAAAGCGGTTCAACCGCTGCGTTCTACCCGCCCGTCTGCTTCCCCCCGTCCCTCCTACCTCCCCCAAAGCGAACATTAGCTCCGATTCATTCCATTATCATTCGATACTCGTTACTCCTCCCTTTAAAATGTTTACCCTACAAAATTGAAATCCGAGTTGATTTTTGCTATGAGCATTCCTTTCGGTAAATTACCCATTGGTAAGTAATTGGTTACGGCGGTATACAGTTAATCGGTTTAACGGCCAAACCCTATATTCAATCCGCGGACAGATAGGCTTACTTCGGATAAAAATTTGACACATTTTTTTTTATTTTTTTTTATATCATAGGAAGGCAATCGAGCACACAGGCCACCTGATGGTAAGTGGAAACTGTGACCCATAGACATTCGCATTCACAAGACTGCAAATGCACTGCCGACCCTGAGGACTAAGATGGAATGCCTCTATGCTAGTGATTTCACCGGCTGTCTTATCCCCTAACCGGAACACAACAATGCGAACACTGCTGCTTGGCGGTAGGTTAATGGATAAGATGGTGGTACCAACCCAGACGGACCCTGCACAAGGTCCTCCCACAAGTATGGGCAAATGTCAAATTTTAACCCGAGGTAAGCCTTATCTATCCTCGGATTGAATATAGGGTTCGGCCGTAAACGTAATAAGAGAAACGTCAAAGAAACGTAAAGGATGAAAAAACGTTTACAAAAAAATATTACTTAAACTTACGTCTATTTTACACTAAAGTATTTGAAAATACACAAATGATATTTAAGAGTAGAATTTACTTAGGGTATCTTATTTTTTGATTAAGTTGAGACGCAATTTTACAAAAGTAATTATTTCGCCAATTAAAAATTATAAAAATGATATAACTTTACAGATACGTCTGTGTACCTTTGAACGACGAGGGGCTTTCCCCACAACAGGTAACTGGCAGGTTTGCTCGAACGTCAAAGGACTGATTGTTTTGCTTAGTTGTTACTTTAATTATGCGGTCTCAGCTCAATTTAGATATTATCTTATTGGACATATCAATCTTGCATGCCAGTTTCTGGTTAAATGTGCGGAGCTTGTACCACTTTATGGCCATCTTTATGTACCACATTTTATCCGAAATAAACATAATTTATTTGTATTTACAAATCAATAACAACAATCATTTCTATCAAGAAGTAGCCCTTGGGATTCATTACAGATCTGACTTATTTTTGCAATTGCGTCTTTATTCTGTTGGATGTGCGTATATACATAAATATAAAACCGATTTATTATAGTCTTCGTTGAATAAAAAAAGACAAACCAGTACTCATAGTTGTGGTTCGATGGCGACGGGCGTATTCGACCAAACGAGAATAAGGTCTTATACCTAGATTCAACGCCGAATTAGTATAGACTAATCTCAGTCTATACTCAGTCTTATTCCAGTTTGGTAAAATCAATGAAAGTACTAGCATTGAGGAACCGCATTTGCTTTTTGGGTTGGCAATGCATTTAATATACACATACATACATTAAATCACGCCCGTTTCCCAGAGGGGTAGGCAGAGACCACTTCTTTCCACTTGCTACGATCTTGACAAATTTATTTCGCTTCTTCAATATTCATACATCGAGTCATGCACGCACGTCGGTTTCGGGTCCCTTATCCAGTATTTCTCCGATTTGATTCGAAAAAGTATGTACGCCTAGGGCGGCCCCTTATGCATTTTATATTTTGCGATAATTATGTTTAAGGGTCTAAGAACCATTACTACCAATTAGCGTGTATGCTTGATTAGTAATACCATCAAGCAATTTAATTAGTAGGTAGGTCAAACGGAATATATAATTGTCTAGACTTAAAGCTGCCAAACCGAGCTAGATTCGTACAACCAATCCAATTTAATGTTTACCCAACTCTCTAAATTACTAAATTAATAATTTAGCTATTCTTTTGCGGTAACTCGCCGCAAACGATAAAACTTTTAATAAAAATCTCTCGGTTTCGCGGCCAAGTCAATTTCAGGGGTTCTAACTTGCTAACGAGTTTTAGGGGCTGACGAAACTGTATCGCGAGACACCTGTCCGCATACAAAACAACCTCGGGTCCACTGGCTGGGGTTTACATGAAAAAATAGTCTGGCATTATGCTGAGTGGGACCAGATTTGATGCATTGCAAAATAGTTTTTTCTCAAACATGCAATGAAATATTGATGTTATGTTCCTTATAATAATAGGCTACGAAGTATGACGTTTCAGGCGCGGCTAGGACAAAAGGTCGTTAGTGGAATTTCATACAAATCTTGCAGGCCTAGGCCGGCAAAGTCCTCTTTTTAATTTCTATATGTCTTCGGCTGGCAACCCCTTTTGTCCCGGCCTCTGTAGTAATGTACTATTGTTCTTAGCATATACTTACGAGTACTACCTGCACATGACATGGCACGTTATTTTAAAACTTAAGTTGACTGGCACAAGATTGATAACTCGAACTAACGATATTGAATCTTTTGTTATTATAATTTAGTTTTTGGTACTAAATAAACGATTATCTTTCTTATTAGGGAACGAAAGGGAAAGTAAAAAACTGAACCCTTATAGGATCACTTTGTTGTCCGTCTGTCTGTCCGTCCGTCCGTCTGTCTGTCTGTCAAGACCCTTTATCTCCGGAACGCGTAGAGGCATCGAGTTGACATAAAAACGATTTACTCAAGTCTGCAGTCCCTTTGAAGCTGTAAAAAAAACAAACTTCTAAGTTAACGTTAAAAAAGATACGGCCGTTTAAGCCGCAAAAAACGCTCTTAAAGGAATCAAAATTTACAGAGTATTTTCCGTTGACCTAGAACTATGAAACTTGGCATGTCTGGAATAGGCAAAAATCTGAGAACTGTGTTTTTTAAATTAAATCCCAAAAAAACAGGGTCTTTATGCATGGAACGGCGGTACAAATTTTGAATTGCGTTAACTGTGTCATGTGCGGAACCCTCGGTTGGAGAGTCCAACTCGCTTTTTTCCGGTTTTTTTGTTGTTATTGACAGTTTTATAAATATTATAAATTATACATACATACACGCCTTCATTCCCAGAGTGGGGTAGGCAGAGCTTCAAAATTACCAACAACTCAAAAAACTTGTTGATAACTCTGTAACCACAATTTGCACAATAAGGCTAAGATGTTTAACGGTGTACATATATTAGTGACAGGTAGCAAGCCCATCGCCTAACAGTACTTCAAGCCCTTATTCCCTTAGTCGCCCCTTACGACTTCCACGGGAAGACATGGAGTGGCACAATTCTAAGCCAGCAACCACACGGCAGTAAATTATAAATTGTACATAATCCCATAAATTGAAATTAGCTAGCACACACAAATAAGGTCAGATTAGATGTTAAATCTAAAGGTTTTGAGATGTAGACTAAGCGTTATCTGGCATAGTCCCCACTCAACTAATATTTGGATAATTATTCGATTTGGCTTCGCGCCAAAATACTGTTACCAGCTAAATGACAAAGCTAATACCTAACTTGCCCTAGAGACAACAGTGAATTTGCAGTATTCTAACAGTTGAATTAGGCGGCACACACGTTAGAACTTGCAGGCTTTGTTATTGCCATTCGGACTGAATTTTTGATTTTTTTTAATAAAGTTAATCATTAATAACTTCAGTATGAGTTATTTTATTATTTTATGTTCTTTGTGCTACAATGGACCCGATTCTACAGTGGCCTCTAAACTTCCTAATTTTATTTAGGTGTCGCTAAAACACTTAGCTATTCTATGAGCAGCTGTCATAATCAAATGACAGCGCTAATTTGAGTCTGACGCTTCTTATTTTAGGCGGTCATAATACATTGTTAGCTTGACATTCTGGAATAGCACTGATTAAATCTGACGTCTAAACTATGTCTTAAAATTAGACAATTTAGTTTTAGTTAGTTTTAGGTTTATTAAAGCGACGTGCACGTAGAATGGGGTCCAATGCCTCGTTTCTAGTAACAAATGTATCTCTAAAAAACTTCCTTAAGACGTAGATCAAAACGCATTGACTAACGTACGTATTTAATCGGTCATGGTAATGCTCTGATCAAAAGCAATGTCGTATGGTTATTTACTACATATAATGTATATTATCAAAAATGTAAACAAAGTATTCATCAAGCTAGTTTTTATTTAAAATAACGTATATATAATAGTTAACTATTTAATATGAAATCCCAAACTTAATATGAAATTAATGATCAAGTGTACAATATATGGCTAAGACCTCACTTGATCATTAAACGTGATTATAGAGTAATAATGGAAAATTAGTTTGGTTTCGTTTACATCTTTGACAATTTCAATTGACACAGACTTAAATTGCTTTGTAACTCGACATAATTTGATACATACATAAGAGGCAAAATAAAAAATAAATTCTCACAACAAAAAAGGCGTGCCATTAAAATAATTTTCTTACTTTGGTACAAAAAAAACCAAGTGCCTTGAGATCAAAGCTGTGAATTGAATTATAAATTGTCATTATATTCGAAAACTCTACGAGTATAATTAGAGTATTTACTTGCCTAATAAAATGACAATATAAAATTATTGTATAATTTGTACATTACTAAACTAATCTTAATTTAATTATTAATTTTTCAAACTATTATACGGGTATGTGTCATGTTTCATCAACCGTGGACTTGCTCATATTAAACGTTTGTCCCACTGTACTAGTCCAATTCCAATATTAACCTCATCTATTTTCAATTACCATCAAACACTAGTTTCAGTCGTTTGACATCCAATATTCGAATCGGATCAAATTGAAATCTGTTCTACCACTTCATACTACAGTTCCAAATAATAAGGTCATATCTGCAAACTAAAAGCAGAATCATATTAGACCCTTTAGGGTGACACACAAAGTCAATAACAGATGCTTCGTTTTTAATTAGAAAGGTAACATAGTGCCCCAGTTGATCGTATCCACTTTGTTTCAGGAGATGCCAACTCCGCCGCAGCGGAAATTTGACCACAGTCAAGACAAGTGAGGAATGTATCTCCGTTCCGGATCTGGGATTGAATTAACTTAATTTAAATGTGGCTGGAGACAAACAATTGAACGGTGTAAAAGATGAAGATGATAAAACAAGTAAACATAAAGTAGCTGAACGCAAAGTTGATTAAATAAAAAATAATGTTGAAGATAAAGATAGTTTAATAAGAATAGATAAAGTTAATTTTAAAGTAGTAAGTAATGAAAAAGTGATTGTTGGTAATGTAGCTATACTTGAAAAAAAAAACAAGAAAATTGTGAAGTGAGATCCAAACATACGAGTGTAACATTAGAGGAAAGTTTTATAATGTTCATTGATTAATAGTAAGATGACTAAATCTGAACTGAATTGGTTGTATAAAAAGAAAAAACAAGTGCAGTGATCAACATGGCACCAGTTCTACGGGCTGTTATTACCTGCATAGCTTTGCAGCTCATGGGTAAGTGTCATCTTAATAAATATTAAAAATAGTATTTGATAATTGAGATTTATTTAAAAAAAATACGTACATATTTCAGAACTAAATTTATCCACAGAGCATCCAAATATTTGTAAAAAAAAATGTCGTGTATAGTTAATATTTTTAAAAAGACCAGTTTTATCGTTTACGTGTACACCTAAAGAACACCTGATTGAAAAAAAAAGGAATATGAATCAGAAATCATTGCTCGACTTGCAGGATAACTTCTTCAAAAAACATAACATTTTATATCAAAAAGCCAACATTCCTTAGCTTCTATTTATGCAAGCAGAAACAATTAAACGTGTTTCAGGGCATACATTTCTCATTCAGAAAAACCACGAGAAAATTTCGTAAAAACACTCCGTCACAAAGTAATTTATGGTCCCATAAGATTTGACATCTCATTACGACATAATGGTATGAGTTCTCGCTTATTTGTTCACCTTCCCTTTATTTTATATTCGGAGACCCTTTTAGCGAAATAAAAAAGCTCTTTCGTCTAACAAGGTATGGGTAATTATCCTGTTACCATTTCTCAATTTCTTAAACGTTTTTGTTCATCTTTCTTTAGATTGTTTTTATACAATACCAGTTTTAAGTAAAAGAGTAAAAAATAATGTAACTGTGATTAAAAGACGTTTATTTTCGTTTTGAACTCCGAAAATTTATAACTGGGAAATCCATTTTTTACTCAATCCGTCATCTTTTCAAAAAAATTCAATGTATTTATGTTTAAAAACCTACAGGTTTGTTTGTTTATATTATTCCTGGAAAATTAAAAGATTTCAGAAAAACATGCATTTCTTACTAATGAAGGATTAATAAAATATCTAGGTAGTTAATTACAAAAATTCGACATTGTTTGATTTAACACGTTTATTGGTTTTTCTTATTCTAATAAAGCATTATTAAAAATAAAATTACTTATAACGAGAGAACAAAGAACGAACACCGAGATAACTTTCATCAAAATTTGTTTTCAAAGATGAAGCGACGTCATTACATCGACTTAATGTAACAATTTCTTCAAGAGATACGAAAACAATCCAAAAACAACTCTTATCGTCTTTTCCATAATACAGAAACCGAATTCATTTGCGACAGAAATATTCCATTCATGTTTATATTATCTAGCTCTCTACTTAATAAGGTCGTGTCGCTGCAGATAGGGCAGCCTGTTTGTTATACCAAAAAACGCAGTCATTCTCTGAGCGTTTCAAAAGCCTTTTGCTTTCTTATTATTGGCAATAGACACAACTACCGACAATGCTTGTTATTGCACAGTGGCTATAGTAATATTATTATTATCTTTGGTAAAACCTAATTGTTTTTAACATATTATTGTGATCGTATTGTTAACGTAATGATAACTTTTATTTACTTAACAGTAATGGCTGCCGTGTAGAAACCAATACGATAACAATTCAAAAGCCATTGGTATTTACCGTTTAGAATATAATCCTGGCCTTTATTTCCTATGGATTTGATTCCATATCAAATTATTTCTCGTTCATTAACAATTCGGTGATTATTATGTAGAAGTAAAAAAGTGCGTTGACTGGTCAAAATGACCAAAAGCCGGACTATTTAACATATTTGTAATTTTTAAAACAATCAATTAACAAAATGTCCTTCATATTATTATTTGAACAAAAAGTAATGAAACGAACTAATGCGCAGTTTTAGTGTTTTTCTGTTCAAAGTGAACGTACTGTCCCTCTCGCGGCAGTCTATACAATTTTATGACTATAGTTTATATGGGCTCGTAAACATTGTCTTTATTCGGTTACATTCTCTAAAACGTATGGACTATTTCATTTTCCCGGGTTTTATTGTCACTTAGCTAATAGGGAGTTATAGGGAATGCTAACTAGGCAGAATTTTGGAAATTATTTTTATCCTTATTCTAATGCGATTCGTAATAAAATTTGAACTTACTTTTATTACGAGATAAATAATTGAGATTGTTCAATAGATTTCAAAAGTGTTATATTTTGAACTAGCGACCCGCCCGCGGCTTCGCCCGCGTGGAATGTATTATACATATAAGCCTTCCTTAAGAATCACTCTATCTATTAAAAAAAACCGCATCAAAATCCGTTTCGTAGTTTTAAAGATTTAAGCATACATAGGGACAGACAGCGCAAGCGACTTTGTTTTATACTATGTAGTGATAAGTAACGTGAAAATGTAATTGAACCAAAAAAAATTGCTTTAGCTTTTCTTTATAGGTAAGTATTATTGTCTTGTAAAAAAAGATAAAAGATGTTTATTCAGTAAGTAGGCGGCACGGGCACTTTTACAAGTCAATAACCCACTGGTGCTTCGCAAGAGACTACTGCTGAGAAGAAACGCGGAAAGAAGAAGACCAGGACCCCAGACAAGATGCATTACGCCAACTCGCTTCTCTGTTCGTTTCGTTTTTAAACCAATCGCGTCACTGCTAGATCACGTGACTTTTCGTATCACGTCATCTACAAGTGAAGCGATTGGTTTAAAAACGAAACGAATAGAAAAGCGAGTTGGCGTAATGCATCTTGCCTGGGGCCTCAGTTGTAGTCGACTTTATATGGGTGCGAATAGTGGGAAATATAATATCTTTCGTGCTCATCCCGCTCATACAAAGTATAGTCAGAGGCTGACTACAGGTCTCTGGCTGACCTGATTTATACAACTAATCGATGAGGATTTTATTATAAACTTAAATCGATTCCTGGTTTAATTTTTAAATTAAACCAACTGAAAAGGCGAGGCGCGGTGTGAACTGTTTGTTTTATTTCCAATTCCGGTTACTTTCACCAAATGAAAATTTCCATATATCCAATAAATAAAACATGTATTTTCCATTGAAAATACCAATATTCTTTAAAATAACAATTTTGAAAGCGGTCCTTTTAAAACGCTCGGAAAATGGAAAAATGGCTGTAGGTTATTTTGGGAAAGTAATTTTGTTGTGTTTATTTGGACCTAGTTCTCGTGTTTCTGGAAAATCTGTAAATATTTTATTTTGAAAAATATATCCTTTTCACACCCTGATTAAAAGTAAATAAAACGATCCTAGCATATAATTTGAATCCCGCTTAAACAAAATAACCAAGGATTTTTTTTATCAGAAAGCTTCGATCATACTAACCCCTTTATTTATTCATAACCATTCAATAAACCTGTTTTGTTAACGTATGCTTTCTCACTTTCTGTTTAATTCATATAGCACTTTTATGAATACGAGAGTTAGATTTTAACTAGTAATAATTAGGTGACCAATAGTTTAACTCACGATTAAAAGCTGAAACCCGACTCGTGTCATATAACCGTTTTGAGGATTTCGTACCCAAATTCTGTCTGTCTGTCCGTCAGTCTGTCAGCGGGCTGTATATCTCATTAACTACAATAGGTAGACAGTTGGGATTTGTATAGCGTGTATTTCTATAGACGCTTTTACAACCAATAAGAAAAATTAAATTAATTTAAAAATCAAAGGAATAACAACGGTTCGGAACCCTTCGTGTGCGAGTCTGACTCGCCCTTGGCCGGTTTTTCTTATATACTTAATCACGTCTTCATCATCGCCCTTCTTCAGAATCTTTGCTGCCTTGTCGATTAACCTCCTCCACATGCTTCTGTCCTTGGTTTTTTGCAAAGGCTAATGTGACTGATAGAAAAAAAAAGAAAAAAAAAGAAAAAAAAAATATTTATTCGTGACAAACATAAATGAACACAAAAAAAAAATTGGGAAACATGCACAGTTTGTCACGAAATGGTCACAACTCAGCGTGATGCTGGCAGAGCCAGCGCTGGTCTCCCGTAGCGACCATTTGGTGAAGTCACGGCCGATAGGCCAGTTATGGACTTGTTTTGATCTGACGAGCGAGTAGAAGATTATCCTCGTGGTCTTTCCCACTGCAGTTTCCCTACTAACACTGGTTTTTTTAAGTTGTTTGCGTCTTTGCGTGATTATTCGAAAGTCAAATGCTACTCAATCAGAAAACAATTGCAAATCACACTGCTGGATTTTAATCTTGTGAACAAATTTATCGCGGGACAGCGGTGGATGTGAAAAGCACAGGACCGGTCTGAGTGGAGAGCCTTGGGGGAGGCCTTTGTCCAGCAGTGGACGTCTTTCGGCTGACATGATGATGATGATGTACAAATTTAAGTAACATATCGTCGCTCTTTAAAGTACACAAAAGTTCAAGAGTATATTTTCAGCAATGCAAAACGCATTTTAAGGTGGTTCGCATGCTTTAAAAACATTTTTACGTATAACGAGAGCATAGAGAGCAATTAAAAGGGGCATACACTTTTTACAGAGTACCTAAATTTATGTAATGGTTTTTATCTTATTAATGTGTACCTGAATGAAATGTATATTTAGATTTTTTACGGTTCTCAAACTTTCGGCAATAGTTTTTGAAGATTATGCGTCATGGTTTCCTCTAGATAGAGTATGTACAGGGCTTCTATTTTGGCGGTGAAACAATTATTGTCTTTGACCTGAGGGGTATTGTCTAACGCATTCGCAATTGCAATCGTTTTCATTTTGAGAATCGAAGGCTTGTTTGCATACAAAATGAAAACCATTACTCCGTCTATCGTTTATATAGTATTATTATCACATCCATACACTCGTATTTAGAATTGCAAAAATCAGAAATGTTCCCAGTTCTTGCATTGTTTAGGCCTAAAGGTTTTGATCAGAAGATCAGAAGACTACAATAATCAGGAAAAACCTAAATGTATCAGATTGCCCACACATTTTTGTAAAACGGCTCTAAATTTAGTGTCCTACAAATCGAATTCAAATTGCCTAGCCGTACAAACCAAAAAAGTAACACCACTTCCCTAAGTCGATGAAAAACGCCCGCGAACAATTACGAGAGAGATTTTATCGCCGCAGCTACAATTTATCGCGGTGTTTTCCTTAATGGACTCATAATGTCGCTAATCAGATTACTCCGGGGTTATTAGACGTGACAGTGTTTTAGATTGTTTTATCTTAATGCAAATCTAATAAGGGTTCAAGGTGAGGAAAAAATGGAACGTGACTTGGGTCGGTTTTAGGGGACGTTGTTAAAAAGTTGATCGTCTGATCTTTAACGACAGTTT
The DNA here is from genome assembly GCA_927399475.2 of Acleris emargana. Classification (NCBI taxonomy): domain Eukaryota; kingdom Metazoa; phylum Arthropoda; class Insecta; order Lepidoptera; family Tortricidae; genus Acleris; species Acleris emargana. Next base: position 8,885,915 of record OV656858.1, read on the forward strand.
TTTGTTTTTTACCACGGATTTGCAGGATAGACATAATTCTGGCGACTGCGACCAGCGACGGAGTTTGGCGACCAGGACTGGATCGCGCGATTCACTATTAAAATTGTAGTATGCATCAGTGTTAGCGACCGCGTCGCATTAATTTGTCGCAGTCATCAGTCGTAGTTGCTATGATCGAATTGTTCTGGCTAAATGAAGTTTATTTATCCATATATCCTCATTCTCCTAAAGTTTTTAATTATATATAAGAGACAGACGGATTTGGACAGTTGGTAGAGAAAAAAAAATAGTACTATGATTTGGACACAAATATTCCATATCAGGACATTGTCATGGTTGCTGATAGTAGGGGATCCGAATAGGAGACGACCTTCACGTAGCTGTTTATTCGATAAAAAGTATTTTATATCAAATATAATATTATATAACTAATAACAAAATCTAAATCTACTTTCAACAAAAAAAGCAATTGCTTGTTTTATAGAAAAATTACGTACCAATCGAAAGGATGATACCTATTATAGCATATGCAAACGTTAGCTTGACATTTTTTTCCCATCATAACGGTTGGTCGGTACTAATAATTTGCACTTAACCTAACGTCCGCATATTTTATAGGCTTCATATTTGGATTAGTATATAATTTGTCTATTAAACAGGCAATTGCAATTTTGAAAAATAAGATTAAAATTTTTCAGCCAACGTATTCGCCATTTATTACTTACCGTAATTATTAAATTTGATATAAAATACTTTTTATCAAATAAACAGCTACGTGAAGGTCGTCTCCTATTCGGATCTTAGACCATGATAGTTCTAAAAGTAAAATCTATCTACTACTACTAGGCTACTTGTTTTATAAAGTACAAACTAAATTCAACCTTATTGTGACAGGGAACGGATTTGGCCAACTGTACAGGTAATATAATTAATACAACATTTGGAAAGAAATAAACGTTTAATTTTATATTAAATTTTTGACTGGTAAATTATTAATGTATTGGAAAAACGAGGAAACGTTAGAATTTCTGTGAAACAGATGAAAAGATTCGTTTCGGTATACATATTTACTGAACTGAGTTGATTGGATATTTTGAAAGAAGTAATCATATTTTAAATACGAAGCAATCAGGAAGTTGATGTTTAATATTATGAATTGTTAGTAAAAATGCGATTTTTAGGGTTCCGTACCCATAAGGTAAAAACGGAACCCTATTACTAAGACTTCACTGCCCCATGCACTGGCCTGCACCTTGCACATAGTAGCGTGCTTTTACGCTACTATGCGCATCCGCAAATTTCCCTGATGCGCTGCAGTACCTGATAATACAGCCATAACTCAAAAAAGAACATGATAAGTTTAATATTCTACTAAATAAAAATACAGATGTGTCACGCATTCTTGGCCACTAACGCAACAAATATACAGAAATACTTCATTCTTATTTCTAATCATAGTAAGGAGTAAGGATAAAAATACATCATCATTATACCTAGACAAAATATATAGTAACACGGGAACCACTTTAAATTCCGAATCATTTTTTTTCATTCGTCCGAACTTTAATTTTTCCGAAAGTTATGTTATAGCTTTCGGAATGCTTGAGCTATTTTAGGTTAAATGCATAATTTAATTTAATTTATTTATTGTATAAAACAACTACGGTATAAATTACATTAAAATTTACATGTATTGATCTATGTTCGTCAAAATAGGTACTATAGTTAAAACAAAATAAAAGTATCAGTCAAAGCATAAATAATTAAATTTGACAATTATCAGAAAACTAGAAAACTATACTAACACTAAATCAAGTAAAACAAATACAACAACAATTTAGAGAACCCTACAACTATAAGTAGTTTAATGTCAACAAATTCTTTAACTGAATAAATTACCATTTATGTAGGTTAGGTTAGGTTTACTTTATACTCTATACTCAAAAGTTTAGTGAATTCCACAATGTGTTGGCAGTTGACAGACTAATTTAAGCTATTACAGTAATTAATATTATAACTTAATTATGGACCCTGTTTGGCATAGCAACATTAAGCGTATAAAGTCTTCTTTTAAAACATTGCATTCGGAATTTCGATCGAATCGGAATTATGACTCTCCGGAGTTACGTAGTGTACCCTTGTAACACGTCACTAAAGAATTTTCGTACAAATACCAATATTTAAAATTGATTTAGCGGTAGCAATTCCACTAAAGGCGGTGCCTTCCATCCATCAATCAAACGTCAAGCCTACCGCCTACACACGGCCGGGCAGACTATCTAAAGGTCTCTGCATACGTAACGTGACCAGGACGTGGACGGGACGGGGACGTTACGGGGACGCGACGGGAACGGCATGGGGACGTGACGGGGACGGGACGTGGTTCAGTACATTTTTGTTTTTCCCATCACGTTCCCGTCCCGTCCATCTAATCGTTACGTTTGCACATTCCGATACAATTTCTATGAAACGATATTTTTAAAATTCCCCATCCCGTCCCGTTCCTGTAAAATCACAAATGGGCGGACGACGGATGCGAATTACGTCAAAATAATATGGATATGACTACAATTGATTTAAAAAAGAGAACATCACTGCAAATAATGTTATGGACTTTTATTGTTGAAGTAAAATATAAGTAAATACGAGATAGTTCACTATATAATTATACTTACTTTTAAATTATTCTTATATTAATCATGAGTTAAAAATCTTTTGACCTATCGTGTAAATATTTACTGAATTTCCTTAGTATTTCTTATCGTTTAGCTTCCTTGCACAGTTTTTCAGTGGATCGTAATCTGAGTGGCAAAACTTATAATGACTAAAATTTTCTTTGTCAGGGTAAAGGCATACCAAAAATAGGTACGAGTATGTGACAGGTTACATTATACTCATCAAAGAGTAAAGTTATAATATTCAAAATATACAAATGTGTTTTTTATGAGTCACTTATGTGATATTACTGAGTAATGATTAAATTAAAAAAATATTTAAAAAGGTTCACGTAACTCCAAAGCATACAAAAACATTTTTTTTTATTTAACATACATACTCACATTTTATCGAAACATAATTAAATAATTTCATTTTATTTCCGACTATTGGTTTTTAGGCCCGTTTTTCCATCACAAAAAAACAACAGTAAACTCCAACAAGTTTCCTGACTGACCCTCGCCAATTACCTCAAGTACATTTCTTTTGCAAGTTTATTAAATTACAAGGGCAGGACCCACAATCGCATTTCGTAAGGTCGAAGAGGTCACGTGTGCAGAAACGGACGTTTACAACGGTCTAATTTTATTTAAGGCACTGAAACATCTCGCGGTAATTTGGTAGAATTTTAGATGATTTAGAATAATGTATTCTTTAGTAGGGTATGTATCGCATCTTTAGAATTATAGTGACTTAATTCACAAATGTTGTTTTTCGAGTTAGGTCTCTATAGTAATAAATATATTATGTCTCAAATTCGACAGCTGGAATCTTGGATTACATACATACATACATAAACTCACGCCTTCATTCCCAGAGTGGGGTAGGCAGAGCTACAGAATTACCAAGCAATCTTGGATTAGGTCACTATAATTCCAAAGGTGCGGTATGTGAATAGATCTTAGAGTTTTTCCGTTCAACTTTTAATTAAAGGAGGAAGATGTAATAGTTTACTTAGGCTCATAACGGTGCACTGAGGGTTTCGGTTACGATGCCTAAGTGAATAGGTGTTTATCTATCTTGTTAAAAAATGTCTTAAGTACTAGCAATTATTAAACCTAGCAAGTATTAAGAGCGTTCACTCGACAGATCGTTCACAAAACAGATAATAAAAAGAATTACACCCAGTAACGATGCTTTCTTAACCCAGTGTTTACTGGCCGAGAAGAAAGGCCATGAGGAGCTGAAGGAATGAATTAAAAAAGGAATAAAATAGTAAGGGTAGACGGGGCTGTAAGGACTGAGGGGTAAATGCGTCATTACCAGGGATCGGGAATTCAGATCGATATTTGCCTATACTTTCGCGCCGGCTTTATTGTTCAGTTGTATGGAGTTGGACTCAATCATTATAATTCAGAATAAAATTTCCGGGATTTCAAAATAGATAAATTACACCGGCATTAATTCATAATTATTTATTTATATTTACTGTTTGAAGTTATTTTCCATGTATATGTTTAACCAAATGTTATTGAATTTACCTGTAACTTATTAACCTAACGAATTTATAGGAACAAAACAGAATGTTTTATCCTACATGTAAAGTAATTATTATATTAACGTTTTGTAGAATCCCAGAACTTAAATTATTAAAATAATATTTTTAAGAAGCCGACGCCATGTTTGTTGCCAACTTTAGGTAAATATCGATCCGAATTTCCGATCCCTGGTCATAACTTTTTAAGAGGATACATTATTAAAAAAATGCGCCGTTTTTTCATAGTTTGATAACTTAAATTACTGCAAAAGGAAGCAAAAATAACTACTATAAAAAAAACTTTTAATGTTTTTCCCCGACAAAAAGAAAGAGCCCCACTTGACCTTACGTTTTTAATTGGACACGGATTTAAAACAAAAACGTGTCTTATTATCAGTATTATCCACTTTTCATAGCTGTGTGTATCCCGTGCATCCTCTAAACTGTTTCCCGCAACATTCTCCTCGATAAATCTTTTCTTTCGCTGTCATTCGTCAATCCTTATTTTAACTGAAAGCCTTTTATACCGTGGCTGTTCTTACGGCATCGAACCCCGGCAAATTGGGAACACCTACTGATTGAAATTGATGTACCGTAAAATGTTTCCGGTATCGGTACAAAAACGTTTAACCGGGTTTTTCCCTTTTAAGTGGTTTTAAGGAAAATGTATGCTATTAATTATGGTGACTTCGTGAATCATAAAAAATGGTATCTATATTTTTTTTTATTGTCAAATTACTTGTCTTGTTTTTATGGTGTTCAATAAGGAGTATTTGTATTTAATAATGTTGTTTTTTTATCCAAATTCAATTATTAACGTCAGGCGGAGCTATTTCAACCAAAGGGTTAGTCTAATTATTTATACTGATAAATTAAGAATACGTGTTAGTACAAAGAGGAAAAATTACCCCTCCATCAAAACATCCCGGCATATCTGATTTATCTATATACATGTATAAAAAATATTTAAAACTTTAGACAAACATTATTATTATAAATGAAGTACCTAAATGTGTTTCTAATTGTTTGCCAAAATAAATAAATAATAACTAGTCAAGTGCTAGTCGGACTCGCGCACTAAGGGTTCTGCACCGCCGCGATTAATTTCGATTTTGAATCGATCCAACGAGAGCCTACCAATAAAAAAAAATGTTATATTTTTCAGGTTTGTAAATAAAATCATACCATATTTGACACTTGCGTGTTTTACCGTTTTTACAATACCTACAAAATAAATACGTTGAAAAAATAATTGTTTTATTATTTCACTTGTATAAAAAAAAAAGTTTTCCGATCCACCGAAATAACACATTTTATGAAATAAAAACTACCTGCTATCTATTACGGTTCAAATTTTTTAGAATAGTTAGAACCAACTGGTGCAGACATATAAATAGCGCTCCGTTGGACTGCCTTCGAATACAGAACCTTAAAAGCAAATTACCTCAAATGCCGTATTATTACCCAATCCGTAACAAAAAGTCAACCATAAAAGACATAAAGGTAACTCAGTAAAACTATAAATCAATCAGCACAGGAAGTTTTAGTGGAGCTCGTGGTGCCGTTACTCCCCCGCTACCCCATTCAGTAATAAATAATACACTTTTTATTACCCATTTTATTATTATTGGATTGGATCGCGACTCCAAGGATGTCTTTTTCTTGGTGATAAAAATCGTAGTCATAAAAAATGTGTTCGGATTTTGCTGCGCGATTTATTATGTCCTGGTAATTATTTGGGTTTGATAAACTAATATTTAATTACTTTTTTTATTCAACAAAAAGTTTTTTTAACATAATTATATTCTTCTATTAAGAAGGAATGATTCCGTAGTAAACCGTTTATTTATTATTTTTTAATTTAACATCTAAACTTTTAATAAGTGTGATTTGAACTTTTAATTTTTTATCTAGTCCATGCAATACATTTTATTTTCAAAATAAATTTCTACATATTTTTCACAGATATTTTCAATAAAAATAATTATTTCAGGAGGAAGATACAAAAAAAGTTTTGGTTTTATCATCAATGAGAAAAATAAGCAATTAAAAAATTACACCTGTAACATATAAATAAAATTAACCGGTAACTAATAAGGATAACCATAGCCTAAGGAAAATGGAATAAGTAATGGACAAAGTCCATGAGGACCCATTTTTTTTTAAAGAGATACGTTTATAATATCATTTTATTTTGCACAAATCAATTTCTAACCATAGATTCATTGAATTAAAAGATAAGTATTTGTATTGGTGCCTGTCAGCTAAGAGGCTCCAATATAGTTAGAGCCACAACCTTACTCAACCTTTCTTAAAAAAAAAACACAAAAGAATCAAAACAAAATTTATTTCATTCCTTCAACATTAGCATATATTCCTTTGTGCCATACTTGCCGCCTCCAGTTTCAAGAAAATGCCACCGACGTAGGTACTAGGTACCTAATTGCAGAACTCAATGAGCGCTACGTGGGCTGCATGCTACGCGGCTACGGGCTACGAGTTCGTAGGTCTGCTACGCTTGCACTTCTAGTGCCTGATTATAAATTAAATTTACTCTTACAGTTTTATTTTATGGTAAAGTGAAATGTAATTTGTTTTAAAATAAGAACGTTGTGTTTAAAGACCGTATCTATGATGCTAGCAGGCCTTGTGACCATGGGGCGGAATTTTCATAGCAAAAATCAAACGTCAAGAGGGATTGACCAATCTGTTTTATCAAGTATCGATTTTACTAGATAGGATTCCGGATTATGACAAAATTCGCGATTATGCCGATTTTATAACAAAAAGTGAATACAACCAAAACAATGTTATCGAGTACTAAAAATATGCTCCTGTTACTTCAACTAAGGTAGAACGCTCTTTCTCATCGTATAGAGAGATCGACGATGAAAACAGGACCAATTTAAATGATGACTATGTAGAGAAAATAATGACGATTCTTTATTAATGCGCTATTTCGTATGCGTATTTTCGTTTTGATTTTATATGTAAATCGTAACAAAATAAAACATGTCTCTGTTTTATTAATTTATTATTTTGTTAACCTTCATACACACGTCCATGTTTTTTGGTAGCCTGTAGTGTCCCATTACCTAAAAACATGTCGTGCAAGTGACAATTAATCATCGATAGTCGATAAAACACAATGGTCAATCCCTCTTGATGTTTAATTTTTGCTATGAAAATTCCGCCGATTGCTTGTGACAGTCCCGGAGTAAGTCAATATTTGTATAATAAGCCGTTTTAGGGCTATTATTCTATGCAAGGCAATTTATTAATTCATCGAATTACCAACAGTTTCTGCTGAAAGCATTGGTGGCTAAGGGTTTCTTGTTTGATTACGGAACTCTTAAAAAGGATACACGAAAACACTGCTCAAAAGAATAATATATTATGTAATAGCAAATTATAATTACGTAATTAACGCCAATCTACCAAATGTTGGTACCGTCACTAAAAAATCATAGCCCCACCGCACTAAAACCTCATATTTTAGTAAGCCACAGTTACCTCTCGCAAAAGCAGTAACCATGTGGTTACCATTATTATTAGTTCAGCTTCAAGATCGTCGTAAAAGCGCTCTTGTCGCTCGATAGCATGCAGCCAATTATCGCGGAGGCTTTAAACTGGTTCTCTTCACTAGTATTAGTGTCATGGCTTACTTTTGGAGCTGTAATGGGACTAAATAGCGCATGTTCATTGGATATCCTTTTACAAGCTTTATTGCACGATTTAGATCTTCACTCGATAACTAACAAACTAGCAATGTAATTAAATCTTGGAAGTTAATTTTAAACTACTACTAATTGAGATTGTTCACTTTAAATTTGGTAACATCAAGCTTGTATGGTGGAGACGGAAGGTGGTGAAGGAACTCCTCGATGGTTCATAGTAAATTCGTCGGTTTTGTACTCCTTTGTTTCGTCTTTCGTTGATAGTGAGTTTATTATCAGCGTTAGAAGTAGAGTCACCAATAAAACCTGTTACAATAAATTATTAGACATGAAATTTGAAAAAGTATGGCAACGCAATGTTTATTTACTGGGTCCATATTGGCTCATATAAAAATTTGTATTCCAAATATATTGTTGCTCATAATCATCGCGAGTCCTCGTGTTTTTTGTGATAGGGTTTTTATTACAGGGTTTTTATAAAATAAACCTAACCTAAATTAACTTCATTTACCAGCTAGATATTACAAAAATCTTGAAATAATAACCGTTTTAGTAATAAACACTTTATGACTAGCAATCTACAATACATTCGGACTGCAATTTTTTATTTTGGAATAAAAGAGCTTTTTTGTCGGAGATAGTGCAATACTGCATAACTGAAAAATTCAAAAAGTGAAAATTGCACTTTTCCTCTTTATTTCTTTCTTTTCTTCTTTCTTTGTTACAAATTTATGTTCGATTTTAGAATCTGACTACACTTGTTTGAATTTACGTTCCTAAATATGACTTAATTGTTGTCATTTAATTTTATACATTTTATATCAGGCTGAAAATCACGCGACTAACCAGTGATAGAAGAGGCTCATTCAAAGTTACTTTTTTGTAATTTAGTTATTTAAATCACCCTATCTAATATATCTGTGTTGTGTAAGCGGTGAATATTTGTTTTCTGTATCTTCCATTCAAATAAGCATTTCCAAAGTCCATTAACCGGCTGCGTTCCGTCAATAAATTCAATTCTTTTCAATTCCAGCCCTGACTCCTCTCAGACAAATCGTCTCATTAATGCAAAGACACGGGCCACCGCACCGTTTTGTCCTTTAAAAAGCCCTTAAAAAAATGACACGCTTCCGTTACGATATGCCCGCTTTTTACCTTTAAAACGAAATTCTTTTTTTGATTACATTTCCTGTGCTACGAATAGCTATCAAAGCTGAAGGCTCTACTGCGGAATTAACCTGTTTTTATTTTCGTCGAATCGTAGTACGTGTGCTAATAACAAATAAATGGTATTTCATAACAGAATCGAATTGTTTGAAGTTGAAGTTTGCATATCGTTAGCACCAGATTAATTCTAATCCTATATTAACTGTTTTCTCTATGGCCATGTTTTGTCGCTTTATTTTTTTCCGTTCTTAGTTGACCAAGGGTTGGAATAACAGGCATGCCAAATGATTGCAAAAACATTACGATTAAACAAGTAATAAATGTAAGCTTAGTGCCTTCTAGATAAGATGCATTCTGCGAATGTCATCGTTATGGAAATTATAAAGGTTTGACGTAAACTGCCGGATGGTTGCGTTGACAGTTTATGTCAATTCCATACATTTTGTCAGTTTTAGATAATCGATTTTGTTAGCGTTATGCATCTTGCCTACACTTTTTTAAGAAGGAATCTATTTCGAAAGTCCACAACAGCTTCAAAAATCGCAGTATTTTGATGTCACCCAAAATAACTTTATCGAGCATGTATTTTCAACGAACATAACCTAAGAAACTCTCTACGGTACTTTTAATAAAACTTTAAAAATACTGAAGAAAACAGTCGACCAGTTTTCAATGGGGCAATTTAATTTTCTCCGGGAAACTGTTATTTTCATACTCTTTTGTACAGTAGGACGTGAATGGAGTGATTGAAATTTTCTGCCATCTTTATTCTATTATATTATTATGTTATTGTATTCAAAGAGAAAGCACAGTTGAAATGTGAATGGAGGCTGTGAAATTTAAATAATCACGTAGTTGCATATACCTTTTAGGACAGTTATGTACTTTTAAAACGTTTCTTGGTTTTTTTTTTATGGCGTATGAAGGCATACGAACACACAGGTCACCTGATGGTAAGCAGAAACTGTGACCCATAGACATTCGCATTCACAAGACCGCAATCCTAAGACTGCAAATGTGTTGCCAACCCTGAGGACTAAGATGGAATTCCTCTATGCTAGTCATTTCACTGGGTGTCTTATCCCCAAACCGGAACACAATAGTGCAAACACTGCTGCTTGGCGGTAGGTTAATGGATAAGATTGTGGTACCAACCCGGACGGATCCTGCACAAGGTTATCCCACAAGTAAAATTTGTAATTCCCTTTACATGTACGATGTCTTATGAAGTACTTTATCAGATATTTTCAAGATAAATCACAACGTTTATTTTAACAGCTACTACAAAATACATCATGTTGCACGGTTCTTGAACATCTAAATTAATCTTTGTTATCAACCGGGCTCTAATGAGAAGTTTTGATGGATGTTTCTGCCGTCGCCCTCTCCCCGTAATATTGTGTTGAGAGTAACTTGTTTATTTATTAAGTGATGTGGAAATTAGTGCACAAATTGTTATGTAACTACTTGAGTTATTATGGTGGGATTTTAGCAACATTAGTTACTTGTTGTACCGCTTATGGGGTAGCTTAGTGAAGTTTATCGGTTGCTTTGGACTTGATGGAGCTGAGTTACAGAGAATAGTTAGAGCTGGTTGGTGATTAAACAATTTACTTTTTATTTCGTTACATAATTATTCAGAGGATTGGGAAAATCGCGTAGCTGTCAAAAAATCCATACAAATTAAGTTTCGGGCGTTAACGTTTCTCACCCCTAAATTAAGTCCGATTTCCACGATTTTTGAATATGTTGTAGTATATTATAAATAACTAGGTCTGTATGTTTCTGTTTTTTATTTTATTTAAGTTGTATTTTCGTGGAAAGGAAAACGTACAGACATAGTTTTCCATGATATCTACAACATATTCAAAAATCGTAAATATCGGATTAGGTTTATTTCGCATTTTGTATGGAAACGTTAAGCTACACAATCGTCGTAACTGGCCAGTATAAGTTGCCCAAGCCTTGTTAGCATGTTAGTGTTTTTTTTCTAGTGTAATGAATGGCAAAGATGCATTATTTACTACTTGAGATTGCCACCTTCCGATTCCACTTTCATCAGGTGGCCTGGGCACTGGTTTGCCTTTTCCATGGCTTATTTTTTCTCTAAAAAGATAAATTTCAAGTTATTTACTGTCGAGATTATTTTAAAAGCTATTACAAAATACTCTAATGAGAATTTTTGATGGATGTTTCTGCCGTCACCTTCTTGCCATATAATATTCCGCTGAGAGTAACTGGATCATTTATTAAGTTATGTGGAAGATAGGGCACAATTTATAATAAAACAACTTGAGTTATTACAGTTAGAATTTTGGCAGCAATATCTACTTGGTGTACCGCTTATGGCAAAGCTTAGTGAAGTTTATTGGCCGCTTTGGACTTAGTGGAGCTAGAATAGTCAGACCTGGTTCTGGGGGGGTAACGTAACATAAATAAAGCAGTTGTTTAAGCTTAGAAAAAGGGACAGATCTGTAAAATACTATAGCTCTGTGTCTTTCTCTCAATCTAAACTGAACTGTTTTAGTATTTCATGGTTAATCCCTGTTGAGGCGTTTTACGAGAGTCATGGCTGACGTGTTTTAACACGCGTTCAAAATGTCTTATATGCTTAATGCGTTTTAGTAAGTTACTAAAAAACAAAGAAACCACGTAATAGTTCGTCAGCCAATAGAAGCCGAACACTGCTGGTCAAACCTAGACAAAAGAGTTTGAATTGGTTATAATTAAAAAAAAAAGGTTTTAAATTATTGTATTGTATTTATTGTATATTTATTTATTGTAAATAAAAATAAAAATAAGTATTTGTTAATACAGATTTACTTTAAATATAAGTAAAAAAATACAAAAGTTTAAAAAGAGTTTTGATTGGCTGTTTAACATAGCCAGGTGGTTTAGTTTGTTTACATTAAGTTTAATACTTAAACAAATGAGCTATAGTTCAGGTTGTAGCTTCTTACTGGTTCCTGACTTTACCAACACGGGAGAAGGCTGTAGTTGTTGGACAGTGCTACACAAAAGGTGATTCTTTGAATTAATTTATTATGTAGTAGTACAGTAATAGTAATTAACGTCTGAATTGTACGCCGTCAGCTGTTTTCAAAGAAGAACTATAGATATAGGCGCACAGGCGCGCGTGTGTGACAATATATAACGTCAAAAAAAATAATGTATACCATATATCTGTAAAATCTTAATAATTTACAATATTAGCAAAAAAATTAAGAAGCCAATTAAATTAAACGCCACGTTCTGTATAATTTTGTTTTCCTTAATAATTTAAACCAATGTGAATAAAATTATTGTACTGGCATCTCAGTGAGCCAAATTTAGGGTTTGATTTGAACTTTAAACCAACCAGCAAAACTACCATGAATGTAGAATCAGATGTCCTTTCCCTGCTTGTAATATTAAACGGCGATGGTAATGAATATGCTATAATACATTGAGGACCAGTGACACGTTAACACCATCCAAATAGCGCACAACCCTTTACTGTCGGCAGCGAATGTAACTATAATACGGCTATTGTACAGCAATAACATAACCCCATCACAACGGTGTTGCTCCAGTACCTCTGTAAATACCCGTATTACATATGAATGATGAAGTGCCGCTTGACCCGGATAGTCTGTGAGTTATGAGCTCATTTATATGCGGTGAATATCATGTCTAAGTTAGGGGAATCGGCGGAATTGGGATAATTATAGGCGTAGGAAATGAGATAGAAAATTACAACTTGTTCAACGACGTATTACATACATACACCTTCACGCCTGTAATGAGGCCTGACGCCAGAGCGGAGTAGGCAGAGCCACAGAATTACCTACAACTTCACAAAGTTGTTGATAATTCCGCAACCACACTTTGCACAAACAGGCCAATTTACCAGTGTATTAGTGACGACTTATTAATATGTTGTAATATTTTTTGTGATTTTAACTGCGTTTTACTCATATATTTTGATCGTGTCTTGGGCAAAATTATAAAATTCGTGCCCTGATTGGCTACTGGTATTCATTTAGTATGGACAGGGGGGTTATAATGAGATAGCTAGGCAGTTGAATTTACGTTGAGAGAAACGGACAGAACTATATTATAACTGTCATAGCTCTGTCCTAGCCCCGTCCTTTACGCTCGCCGTAAAATGAACTGCCTATCTATCTCATAATCTCATAAAAACACCTGGGGGGTTATTATGACATAGCTATGCAGTTCATTTTACGGCGAGTGTAAAGGACAGAGCTATAGCAGTTATATAGCACTGTCCTTTTCTCTCAGCGTAAACTGAATTGCATAGTTATGTCATAATAAACCCTCTGATGTTTTCCGATTCTGATACTTACAGCTTACTACGCCTATTTTCATTCCCACCTGACCTATGGAATTGATCTGCGGGGCCTATCTGCTGACAAAGAACGCCCCTTTATTATCCAAAAAAGGGTCATTAGGAAAATTGCCAAACAACCCTATGATGAGCCGGCTAAACAATATTTTATTGACCTCCGGATTATGACTGTGCCGAGCTTGTACATATTTGAGGTTGGTAAGTATGTTAGGCGTAATGCTGGAGACTTCCTGGAAAAACAATAGATAGGGCAGCGGAAATGTAACCGTAGGGAACAGCATTTAGCCACCACTCGACAACGCCTGCAGAAGTGCAATAAGTCGCTGCATGTCATGGGTCCGCTAATATTTAATAAAATACCGGTCCAAATTAGGGACTGCAGGTCCATACCTAGTTTTGACCGGAGACTTAAAAACTGGCTGACACAGAGGGCTTACTATTCCGTCAATGAGTACCTTGATGACATTGACTTTTAATTATTTTATTTTGACACATTATTTATTAACTTTTGTGAGTGACTTTTTGTATTTATTTTGTAATTATTGCAATTATTATTTTAGTGATTTATTTCTACTGAACATGAATGACAATGTATAATCCTTACTGAATAAAGTATTATGAAATAAAGTATTATGAATTATTATGATCAAAATTGACTTTGCTTTTGCAACTATATGTACTCAATTCTTCATTTTTCTTATGATCATCAATCACACAAGGGTTACAGATGCCTTAAAATGATGAGTTCGCCTACATAGATCCCTATTTTGCGTTATAAATAATAAAGTGTTTTTATACATAGGTACTCGCACATTCATACTATGGCACCAACCGTTTAAATTTGCGATTGCATAACTTGAAGTTATTTGTTTATTTATTTAAACTTTATTGTTTAATACAAAAAGTAGGTGCAATGCAAACGGTGGACTTCTTGCCTTATGGCTTAGGGCATTAGGTTAACTATGTTTATTTACTGATAACTATCAGGTAAAATTTAATAAGTTAGTCACGACGGCCATTAGACGTTTATCAAGACCAATCTAAACAGTCGTAAATCGGTGGGTCCATGTCAAGTACCTAAACATGCTAACAAGCTAACAGATATAAAATTTACGTAACGCAGCTTATAAAAACATTAACAATGCGATCCTCAAAATAATCTCGGCGAATCCCAAGGGTTATCATTTAGGTGTAGTTTACGATCGTACGAAATCCTTCTTAGACCGTACGTTTTTTTAACCGTACGGAACTGGAAGAATGAAAGGATCAGGTGGAAATATGACTTAGGCTGTAAGGTATCTATTGTGCGAGATATTATGCCAGCTCGGGTTTTCTCGAATAAAATATATTTTCGTGTAACAAGTCACCGCTGCCACTCAATTTCACATTTCCTTTTGTCACGGACTTCGACATTTTATTTAGAATTGTTCAAAGAAAATGGATTGTCCATTTATTAGTATAAAACGTGAAGTTTTTATTATTTACAATTATAGAGTAGATGCTTAGACTGCCTAAAAAATATAACGCTAAAGTTAACGATTTCGAAAACTGTCAAAACGTATTGAATTGATATCGTATGCGCTCGACGCGATCGTCTGGCGGCAGTGACGTCGTATAAGTATATTTTCGATAACGATAATTTTCTCGCAATACATCTTGTCTTACCCTGGTCGAGTAAATAAACGGTGCCTAAACATCATCGGGAATACGAAAAGCCAAAAATATTGATTATTCAAATTCGAAATGAAAGAAATATAAATATGCTTAATTTATTTGGTACACTATACGTGTGTTCAAAAATACAACCGATGCTCAAACCGGTCCATGCTCCCGTGTCCAACCCCCGTCTTCCGGTCATGGTTTGCGTCGATTTATTTCTAAAACCTCGCTAATTCCTATACACCAATAACCGCATGACAAACACTCGTATAACGAGAGACAAACAGTACAATACGCTCTTGTTCAGATTTACATTTTAATGCTTCCGAAATGTGTCGTATAATAAGCTTTAGATCAACACTGGCCTAACTTGAAATGTTAGTTACTAGGATTGAATATTGAGTTGGGTTGTTTTATGAGTGAAAATGAAATGGCCGTTTTGGGAGTTAGGTCGTTTTTGATGTTATGTAGTGTTGTTGTGACGTATAATTGGACCCGTTGTGATTAATTTGTGCAAATGGGTTTCAAGAGCGGCTGGGCGTTAGTTGAGGTGTTAATTGCTTAAACGAATGTGGGTTTTTTGTTTTAATATATCATACATGTCATTATCTAAGTATAGAAATAACAACCCGTAGCGGTGGCCGTGGCCGTGTGGTTGCCGGCTTAGAATTGTGCCACTCCATGTCTTCCCGTGGAAGTCGTAAGAGGCGACTAAGGGAATAAAGGCTTGTAGTATTTACTGTCAGGCGATGGGCTTGCTACCTGTCATTAATATACACTTTAAACATCTTGGCCTAATTGTGCAAATTGTGGTTACAGAGTTATCAACAAGTTTTTGGAGTTGTTGGTAATTCTGTAGCTCTGCCTACCCCACTCTGAGAATGAAGGCGTGAAGGTATGTATGTAGAAATCACAATCATTATGTTGCTAAGAAACAAAAAATATCGCACTGTTTAAGTTTGTAAAATATTTTGGAGGATGCAGCCTGGTCGTACAGGTTCTTGTTTTGGAGGATGCAGCCTGGTCGTACAGGTTCTTGTTTTGGAGGATGCAGCCTGGTCGTACAGGTTCTTGTTTTGGAGGATGCAGCCTGGTCGTACAGGTTCTTGTTTTGGAGGATGCAGCCTGGTCGTACAGGTTCTTGTTTTGGAGGATGCAGCCTGGTCGTACAGGTTCTTGTTTTGGAGGATGCAGCCTGGTCGTACAGGTTCTTGTTTTGGAGGATGCAGCCTGGTCGTACAGGTTCTTGTTTTGGAGGATGCAGCCTGGTCGTACAGGTTCTTGTTTTGGAGGATGCAGCCTGGTCGTACAGGTTCTTGTTTTGTCAACGATACAATTGCTCTTTTCTTTTTGAGGGAAAAGGTAGCATATTTAAGATCCATACAAAAACATATAAAAAAAGTTTTTAAGTCAGGGTCCCTCTGAAAATCAGCGCCGCAGTTTTCCTGCGGCACAATGCTGAGAGAGATCCTGATCAACGTACCTAATTAATGTCTTCTTTTCACTTTATATTTTTCTACTATATTTTTGTGTGCGTTGAATAAATATTTTCTATTCTATTCTAAAAACAATTTGGTTTTAGCTAGTAGAATATAGCCCATAAATAAAGTTCCGAAACTGAAACTTTGAGCTGCGACAAAAGCAATATGACATAATTGATCTCTATTGTTTTTTTTTAATCCGCGCGTGCTCCACAAATCATTTTGCCGTTACATTGTTGTTGATAAAGGAAGGTAGTGGGGTATTGATATCACTCTAATCATGGTACCGGATTCTTAAGTATACATTATCGATTAGTTCCACTGTTGGGAATAGCAGTGGGATAGTAGAACACACTTTGAATAATAATATAAAGCAATTCCAACGAGACGACATAAAGAATGTAAGCAAGCGATTAAAGGGGTCAGATACAAAAAGAAAAATACTTCTCGACATGGCATGTACAGTCGAGTTCATAAATATGTGTACACTTTAGTACCTTGTCACTTAAATCGCTGTGATAATTCGTATAATTATGGCACTTTGAACATGACATTAAATAGACACGGTACTAAAGTGAATACATCTTTATGAACTTGACTGTACCTATTATAGGGAGGCCTTTCTCTTAGTATAGTTGCTAGCTTAGGCTTTGCCCCGCCTGCCGGCGGTACCCATAGGTTGGATTTTTGTTATTTTATTTTTTATAGTTTTTTTTTCTTATTAATCTTTATTTACTGTAAAAACCTGGGCAATCAAAACGAAATAAATATTTAGAATCAAATTTTTACTATAAATACGCCTTCCTTACAGCAACCGACTCACCCTAACCCCACTGAGTATAAAACCTTGCCGATCGATGTTAATTAATTATTAATGAACTCTGAAACTACGGAGCAAGGTCTGTATTAGCATAAACCTGCTATTAACGTAGCCTCGGTAAGTGGTCGGCGCGGCTATTGGAGGTCAAATTAATCGGCTACAGGCTGTCTTGGTTAACTCTACTATCAATTTACACCTATTGTTAGTGTTACCGTATTATCAACATTATGATAGCTCTTATTTATATGACAGTAAGTGAGAGTATCCATATCCACCAGAGCTCTGTGCGAGGTAGGAAAAAAACCACCACTAAGCGACGTTTAAACCGCGTCGCTGTCAAATATTTTCCAACCAAATTTTGCTCCGGGCGATTACAATATTCGCGCTCATCAGAAATATCTACCCTTACCAACATAGAAAAAGTGCGGAAATAGTTTATCAAAATACTAAAAAAAAATGGGACTTTATCACACAAATTGGTCAATTTCCAAATGGGACCATCTCACACAAATTGACCTAGGCCCAAACTAAGCTCTAGGCTTGTATTATGGGTACTAGACTTCCATATAAATATTGCATAGGGAAATAAGTATATACTTAAAACATCCATGACTCAGGAACATTCGCGCTCATTACACAGATATCTGCCTTTACCGAGATTTGAACCTAGGACCACTAGGCCAACGCGTCGTCAAATATCTATTATTTTTTTTAAATCGTTTTAATTCCTTAAATTTACTAAGCTTTTCTAGCCTCGTTGAGCGCAGTCCTCTTTTTGGTTGTTTTTCCCTCGCACAACTCTGGTGGATACTCACTCTAACGGTAGGCGTCCACCTTATCCGTTGTAGGCCAAAGTATATTCGGGCATCGTCGTCTACACTGCTACCGACCGACGACGACCGACCGATCGACAGAGCAAGTCACGAAAAGTTCCAGGCAATAAAAGGGAAAGTGATATATAACAAATATAGCTCTAACTCTTTCAATAACTAGATTTATATTGATCATCAACATACCAAAATGTAATCTACTGCAGGGGTTCTTTGTATTCTACATAGTATCGTATTGTTTAAAACTCGACTGCCATTATTGTCAAGTAAATCAGAGCTTTATTAACAATACGATAGTACGATAAAAGCAATAGTTATAGTTTTCCCGAGTAGACTAAAAGCTCTCTCTAAAAAAAGAATAATATTTTACGTTCAAAAATTTCTCTCTACGTTATTAAAGCCATGTTCCATCTCGAAATGAAACATCATTACGTTATGGAGTTCATTGGAAAGGTTTCAGGTTAATGCTGAATGGAATGCACTTTTGCGGCTTCTTTGACAGATCTCGCTCGCTAATATACTTGGCAGGAAATTAAAATTGCGGCAAAGAGATGCCTGATATTTCCGATGCTTTGAGAATACTGATATTGCGGCTGTGGTTAGCCATTCCTTCTGGTATTGGCTAGGATTTTTATTAAAATTTTCTTTTAGTCTGTAATTATTTTTTTACAAATTAATAGTTTTATAGAAGTCAAGTTCATAATTATGCTAGCCAATCTTTGACTTTGTTTTTAGTCTAACACAATCTTTCCTTTTATGGCATTTGAAATATAATTTATCTTTTTATCCAAGATTGAAAATTTCACTATTTTCTAATGAAAGATAGTTTTCAACCAAGTTCTTTACTCCAATTTGTATAGTCCATATTTCTGTTATATCGTAATTAATTTGTTGAAGTTAGGAGTTTTTACTGCAACGTAATTAAAAGCTACCTTTTATAATGCCAACAAGCTAATATGCAAGATGGTCTTAAAAACATAGTAATATTACTTAATCCCTAGAATTAAGTACTACGTATTTAGATTTACGAGTTTTTAGGTAAGTCTAGCTGACAATATCAAATCTAAGAAACTCATGACCTGGATTTTAATAAGTGAACTGATTGGTCAATATTGGACAGAGTATTATTTGTCTGTGGTGTTTTTAAGTATAAGGTCACTTTTTTACTTTATCATTTTTACGATGAATTTAGTAAGAAATAAATCAAAGCACATAGGTACAATATTATAGGACACGATTAACAATACACCTAATTAATAATAATAAGGTAATTAACACGATGGTGTATCGCACTGATTATCAGTAGAAACCTTGTACAGACATTGTGAATAATCCTGTCCCATCGTTTTTTCTCGGATAAGTTTATATTTATCTTGCTGTCTCAATTAGTTTCAGTACCCATCAATAAGCTAACTGAGAAAGCAAGATAAATACGAAATTTACCGACAAAATCCGATGAGAAAGGATTATGCACTACATCAGATCTGTACATCATTTTGTCAATAGGATAAACTGACAAGTTTTAAAAGTCAAGTCAAGTCGTTAAGATTACCCCGTGCTTACTAAATGTCTATAAGACGTTGACCTAACCAAATTACTTTTTCTATTTGAGGTACAACTACAAACGATCGAACTGACAAACTAACTTAAAACTACACTAATATAAAAAACCGCTACCTGTGGGCATTGTTCCTAAAATGCTGGCAGCGTTGCCACGTTGAATGGCAATTTTTGTGCCAAGTACTGGCCAACATTTTGGTAACGAGTTGCGTCGACCAGGCGCTTTGAAATATCTTTAAAAATACGGTGTGCTCCTGGCCCCTCGGTCCTAAAGTTTTAACACCAAAAAGCTCAAATATGTAACTTGTAACAAGTTTTTTGCGCCTTTTGAGGGTCTCTGCTGATTCCTCCGCAAAACCAGACCTAGTTCTTGTTTCGGGAAGGTGTGACCAAGATGTTGATTTCCTCTTAAAAATCAGGAAAGTCAAACGTTTTCGCAAAATCTTAGGCGTGTCGCAAATAATCAAATTGTTTTTTTTTGAAAAGACGTTCGATTCATTTCATGTCAACACAGTTTTTTATTTGTATTTAAAATTTATTCAACATTATAAAGGTACTATAATTAAAAGTTAAAACTAAACTTAGGTATTTAAATAAAAATTAAACTAAGCTACTTAAATATTACAGATGTAAATAATAATCACCACTACAAAAAGAACACGCCTCTACCAGGTCCGCTCGCGGCATGATCACTATATTTATTTATTTATTTTACTCTTGCTTACTTTATATGTTACAAATTAGAAATATAATTTACGTAAAACGTAAACTAAACCCAACCTTAATAAGTATTCGTGCACCAGCCGGTTTTTAACGTCAACTGTAAGCGATTAATCAAGTGAACAATGTTTTACAAGCGCCGTAATTACAGTTTGACATGGCGCTATATTGGCCGTGCGCGGTAAATTGAATACTTTGAGGCCAGTTCGGACGATATTAAACTAATTAATAATGCTGTTAATACTATGATAAATAACCGTACATTTTTGCATGGAATTTTTAATCACCTTTTTCTCGTGGACTATCTTATCCGATAAAAAGTTCGATTTTCGATCTATAAACACTTGTTTATCTAAATTCATGGTCTTTGTTGCTCACTTAACATCGGGAATTCGTGTTGAACAGCCTACGGTTACTTTAAAATTTGTCTCTAAATTTTAAATACAGAACTTTTGGATAGCGCTAACTTAAACATTGTTACACTTTAATGGCTACAGATGATTTTGCACGCTAAAATTTATTTTACGATTCAAATTTTTATGATTGCAATTGTCTAACATTGCAATGAAATATATGTTAATAAAAATATAACTTCATTACATACTAATATAACTGTGTAAATACAAACCTCTTTCCATATTTAAAACCCGTTATGATTTCCTACAACTTTGGCCGTCCACCCTTCCAGCCTACACGCCTTACATTATATTTAGTTATGCATTTTGCTCCCAAATACTTCTAAATGGTCCCCTGTGACCGTTTGACGGTTGGCAAACTATTCACTACATTAGTTTGGTTGTTTGGCGTGAGGAATTCGTCAGTTTCCAACGGTTTGTCGCTTGTATGTAGGTTTCGGGAGTACAATTATGCTCTAAGGAACGCTCAAGTCTTGGTTTGACATTAAATAACTTGAGCTATTTCTAGGGCTACAAAGGACCCAATTTGAGCTAAAGGATTTGAAATATGAAGTACATACATTAAATCACGCCGGTTTCCCAAAGGGGTAGGCAGAGACCACTTATTTCCACTTGCTACAATCTTGACAAATTTCTTTCGCTTCTTCCACATTCATACATCGAGTCATGCACGCACGTCGGTTTCGCGTACTTGAGATTTGGCCCTTTTCCAGTATAAATATGAAGTAAGACTAAAAATTTAAACAAGTGTATACACAAGCAAATTTTGAAAATCCTACTGATTTTGGAAAAAAACAACTATGCTCTGTGTAACGTTCCACCGCCGGTACACAATAAAACTATGTACAATAGTCATAAATATGAGTTTTATTTAATTCAAGGTTATTATTAAATCATTTTTACAGTTGAAAACTGTACCGTTAAAAAAAAATGTGTCATAATTATACGTAATGGTTTTTTAAGATCCTCCAGCCTTGCCTCACACATGTTACCCTTGCATGTATAAAAGGTACCATTTTTTTCTTCTTTCATTATTGGTTTTAGTTTGCACGTAATAATGGTTAGAAAAACACCAATCTACGAATACACGCGTCGCCAGCGCCCGACAGAGAACCCGTAAAAAAACAAGTGAACTTGATCTCTCAATCTTCTTCATTAGTTATGACACTATCAAAACTTTTCCAAAAGTTCCTTCTGACCCTACATTCGCCCGGCAACATCAATTCGCAAACAAAGTTTTGGGGTCACTGTTATCCTTTTCCGATTATGATACAGTATCTTTGACCTACTCTTTCTTGTCCCTTTTTGTTTGAAAGTTTTGCTTCAATATGTTTTTCTTAAAGTTTTATTTACTAGAGGATGCTCGCGACTTCGTTTCCATTTTCATTTCGTTAGGAGTTGATTTTTGAAAAATCTTTACGTACAATGCCCAGAGTGGCAATATTGCCGTAAGTGTTGCTGGCAATTTTGCTCGCAGTGGGAATCGTTATAACGGCTTTAAACATCACTAGAATTAACGTATCTGAATTGTATGTCCCTAAGTCTGGGCTATGCGTTGTCTGCCAGTCAGTAAGTTAGTCAGTCAGTCGATCATGGAATAGTTATATATTGTATAGATTATGCACAGTTGAGTGCAATGCTTTATCTTCACTCATATTCTGAATTCATTAAAAACCTCGTGCTAACTAATTTCGTCGTTACGTTTGTTAACAATTCGAAGATTATTCGGAATTCAAAAGTCGACAGAGCATCGATAGATAATGTAATGACATCACATCACTACAAGAAATTAATAATGTAATGCGCTTATTCTGTGCAAGTATTCCCATGTCCAAAGCATTGGTAAATTCACTCCATATTACCGACGACGTGTGTAAAACCCTGATGGGGTCAATTTACTGAATAAATGAAGAGATTGATGAAGTGGTTGATTTCGGATAAAATGCTCAGAGGTATTTGAACGAGTTTTAAAGTATGTATTTACGACGTGGGTGTGACTAAACAAATTTAAAAAACCATACAAAATAACTTTCATGAAGTAACAACCCAATCTTAATAACGATTGTTATACATCACAAAAACTTGAGCAGTTTAGACGTTCAAGTGTTTTATTGACCAACAATTAACTTGGATATACACGGCCGAATTAAATATGGCCGAAGTTATCCTAGCGGGTCGGCGAATTGGCACAGTTTAGCAAACTTGTCCAATTTAGCCGGTTATGCCCATTTGGGGTAGTTCTGGGGGCACCGGAGGAATAACAATTGTTGAGGTAAGTTTTGGTATCGTTGCAGGTTTCTTGAAACTTTAAATGGGTAAACTGTTGGGTTTACGTGAAGTCTTGATTGTTTTTATATTCTAGATGGTTAAAATACTCGTTAGTGTTTGTTGATTCAGATTCGTTGGAACCCAAATACAATGCGAGTAAGATTTTAGAACACCGATCTAAAGCAATATGTGAAGTAAAAATGGCATAGTAGTTTTTTTTTATGGCCAATGAGATGGTAAGTGGAAACTGTGACCCATATAGACACTCGCATTCACAAGACTGCAAATGCACTGCCAACCCTGAGGACTAAGATGGAATGCCTCTATGCTAGTCATTTCACCGGCTGTCTTATCCCCAAACCGGAACACTGCAAACACTGCTGCTTGGCGGTAGGTTAATGGATAAGATGGTGGTACCAACCCGGACGGACTCTGCACCAGGTCCTCCCACATGTAAAATTGTTATGTTCTATGAAATGAACTAGCCCTGTGGAAACGTGCTTGTACATAACAGAAATATAACTATCAAACAGGGACGTTACTAAATTATATACGAAATCATTTCATGTTTTTTATGCAATAATAAACTTTTTACGACATTATTTAAGTATCAATCATAAATTACTTAGTTTATTTGTTATGCAATAGATATTATTTTAGAGGCTTTAATTTTTTTGATCTTTTTTTTAAAGAAAGTTATGCATAATTATCGTCACTGCAAAATGTAATAGAATGGAACGACAATGAGAAGAAACCAATAAAATAATCAAAGAGCCATTAACTAATTGCGAAAACGATCGAACCCTTTAGAAATTAAAATATTGGAAATACTGGAAGTCCGCAGATACTTCTGTAGTCATTCTTAAACCTTACCATCTTATTATGTAAATCCTCAATTAGAAATCCGACCGAACCTTCCAGATATAACCGATTTTTTTAAACTTCTTTATTTGAATATTCAAGGAAAGGGTTTTTCTTGGCCTAAAGAAAATTGCGTAACGGAAGCACGTACAACATTTTTTACGGAAATGACTTTTGATTAGGGCTCGGCTAAGATAACGGATGAGAAAGTGGGCTGGGGAAGTATTTTGGATGCTTTTATGGCCCATGAAAAAAGTACAAAACTGTATGCCTCATAATTTTATGTCAAATTAAATAAAGAGCTATAAAATTGGCATCCTGGTATACCAACAGTCTCAAGAGTTTTATGGATTAAAAATAAAATTTATATAATGTTTGAATAACTGTGTATTTATTGTTATATAGTATGTATATTATAACCATTGAGCTATTATTTTTGGATTTATTTAATGTGTGTAAGATTTCCTTTTTATTTATTTATTCACGAGAAGATTACAAACCTCTTTATTCTTTATTATGTTAAGTAACTTATTTAAACTGCCGTCAATGTGCAGTACGAGTATATGGTTAGAAAATCAACGTCACATTCATCTTGTGTAAAAAGCAAACAAAAAACGACCATTTTATTAAAATGAGTTGTATTTGGATGTTTGTTCAATACATAATATTCAAATATAAGTTAAACGTTTGTGTGTCTCCTGTAATTTGTCAAAATACATTTATTTAAAGTCACGGCAAAATAGTCACTCTTCATATTTTTTTTATAAACACGAAAT
This sequence comes from Acleris emargana, assembly GCA_927399475.2. NCBI lineage: Eukaryota > Metazoa > Arthropoda > Insecta > Lepidoptera > Tortricidae > Acleris > Acleris emargana. The sequence continues at coordinate 8,910,690 of OV656858.1, forward strand.
TAGTATTAGTAATAGTATCCGCCAACCTTATTTTTTGTACTTTAGTTTGACTATTAGACCTAGTTATTTCTCATAAATGGACTAGATCGTGGCCTGATTTTGTGACCGTCACTAATAAATTGAATTCTATGCAAGCGCGATAACAGCTCCGTCTACCGGCAACTCTGTGTTTCATTAATGATATAACCGTAATATTTTTGTTTCACTCCTGGGTAAAGGCAATTATGCTTCCAGAAACAATATATGGTTTGAGGCAAAGTGGAATAGAGCCCTGGTACTACTAATAATGCTTTGACCCCGCTTTTGGACACATTTTAGGCGCTTGCTTAGTATAACAACCTTAAAAGAGTCTAAAACTGCGTCAAAAAAAAAAATTTTTTTTTAAAAATAAACTCAAGTGATCGATATCTTCTTTGACTTTGTCTTGTATGTTGACGACGCGTTAAGCCTAGTGAATCTAGGAAGCTAGGTCACGGGTTCGATTTTCCGTATCAACAAATACTTGTGTGATGAGCGCAGGTTGTTACCGAGTCTTGATTGTTTCGTTTTTTTTTATATATGTACAAAAACTTGATATAGATCAAGACATTCATGACAATCCTAACTTATCTCTCCTTCCTATTCTTCCTTTAAATAAGTATGTTTATTATTACCTAGTACCCATATTATAAGGCTAGAGCTTTGTTTGGGACTGGATCCATTTGTGTGAGATTGTTCCCTGTTTTTTTATTATACATACATACATGCATACCTTCACGCCTTCATTCCCAGAGTGGGGTAGGCAGAGCTACAGAATTACCAACAACTCCGAAAACTTGTTGATAACTCTGTAACCACAATTTGCACAATTAGGCTAAGATGTTTAACAGTGTATATTAGTGACAGGTAGCAAGCCCATCGCCTAACAGTACTACAAGCCTTTATTCCCTTAGTCGCCTCTTACGACTTCCACGGGAAGACATGGAGTGGCACAATTCTAAGCCGGCAACCACACGGTTTTTTTATTATTTTGTTGGTAAATCCTCCGATCTGCTTACTTCCATTATCGAGAACTTGATTGATCTTGGTTGATTGGCAACAGATCAGCTAGTTATATACAAGTAGTAATCCGAATGCATCCTGCATATGGTCTTACCATACAGCTACCGCTGTGGTTACATATTCACTTAACGTAAATAAAATTATATATCTGGGGGGTTATTATGACAGAACTATGCAGTTATTTTTACGGTGAGTGTAAAAAAGAAAGCTATAGCAGTTATATAGCTCTGTTTTTTTCTCGCAGCGTAAAATAAACTGCTTAGTTATGTCATAATAACCCCTCTGTTCCTATAATAATATAAGTTCAACACGTGACCTACTTAAATTTCGCTTATTATTTCTCCTAGAGGCATTTTTGCATCGTAAATAAGAACAACCATAACGTTACCAATATGGAAACAATATGGTTGCAAATAAAGTGGAACAACAGCTGTTCTCGGATATGGCTACAAATGCAGATTTAAGGTTGGAGCAGAAATAACCAGTTCGCACCGGATCAACTCAAAATGAGACGATGAAAAGTGAGCTTTGATTTGTGTTATATAGATACATTTTTTCCTCGCGCGTCGCGTCGTCCGCTGAAAAATATATCGTACTAACAAAGCTCCTTTTTCAATGTCTCCTTTTGAGTTGATCCGGCGCCGAGCGGTTATGCCTGAGCCAACCTTTAAAATGCAACAAAGCCAGCAAATACATAATTTCGAAAAATCATATTTTCATAATTCTGAACGTAATATTTCGATTAAAAACAATATTTTGGAATCACTCATAGTTCAACCTAACCTACTCGTACGTTTAACAGTAAAATTTAATAATGAATTTAATCTAAAATTGCTCCAGCATTGATAAATATTCGAAATAAAAACGTATTAAAAATTAAAAATGTATTCCCAATTCCTTGAATAGCTGAAATGTAAAGGACGTACCAGAAAGCCAGTAAGATCCTTTAACGACAATTGTAAGCTCGGACTCAACGTCTATTTGAATTACCGAATATAATTCTTGAATTATTTTACAGTTAGGGTCCTTGTTTTTTTGTTTGTAGGTAATTGTTTAACAATTATTAGACGTGCTGATAATCTCACAGCCCTAAATAACTTTTAAAAAGGTCAAATCGCCCGATGAAATGGAGCCCTCAAATTTACTACTTTTTAGACCTGACTCTCAAACAACCTAGCCATTTAAATCAAATCTGACCACAGATATAAATACAAAGATACCTACACGTTAAACTAAGGTTAAAAACAATAAATTTTCTTACCAATTACACTGCCAATATTGTTTTTCTACGCCTTGATAAGTAATAACTGTGCATTACTTCAATGAATTCTTGGAACACATACTGTAGTGCACAGGGAAATGAAAAGTGATTTTTTATACATCAATTGCCGTCGTTTTCAACATTGCTTTATTTTGTCAAACTTCTTGTTTTGAAGAAACTTAAACAACCGAAGAGGCAAAATAAACTATTGGATATAACATTGCTTAGGCTATGCTGAATAATAATATAATTTCATACATTTTCCTATAAACATGTTGAGGCTGTACGGTTCTCTGTTAGTCATAAACGAAAGCCTTTGTTAGTTCTGTAATGTTTTTCTCCTAGTCACTATTTTTAATTTAATGTTATTGAGGTTACATTGGTACTGTATTTATTTGTGTTAGTTACAAAATTATTATTTTTTTAGTTTTTTACCTTTTCATGTTACTTTTAAGTATGTAAGGTCGAAGCTTTGAAGAAGTTAGTAATTGTAGGTAATGAGTTGAGTTGAACGTAAACCACACTTATAGAAAATATTCAAGTTTATTATAGAATCACAAGTTAAAGTAAATATGCACAACTGTGGCCGATCGCTAACAGCGCGAATTGTCAACTAACTGCATATAATGTCGATGTAACAAAGTAGGTCGCAAGTCAGCTAAATACAGTACGATGTAAATCGTACATACTCCCGAGGGAAAAGTGAAAAGTGAGATACATTTCAGAACTGCCTATTGAGCATAAGAAATGAGAATATAAAATAAATACGATAAGAATATAAAACATAAAGTATTACTTATTTAAAATTAAATCTAGTTAATTTCGGTTCTGGTTCACTGTATACAGGTTCTCGTGGCTGTGTGGTGTTCTGGATCACCTGCATTTCAATATTCTCCTCTGTCCGCTCCTGGGGCGTTGTTTCGGTTGCAGTAGCAGGTTTCCAACATCTTTTCTTTACGAATACTCCTAGTGCTGCGAACAGCATTCCTCCCAGCAGCAGCGAGGTTACGCTGTAGTGATGAATATCGTGAACTGACATGCTCGAGGTAAAGGTAGAGGGCAATTTTTCTTGTACCTTCTGGAGGTGTAACTGCTCCTCTATTTTGCTGAAATCCCCCGTAGTTGACGGCATTCTTTCCGTTATGTTTATCTGTGCATTGCTCCAGCTTAAGTCAAACATATTGTTAATTGAAGAGTCTATGGTTGGTGTTTCGAGGTCAGTCCTAAGGTTGATTTTACTTCCTAAGTGGTTGTAGGTATAAATTGTAGCATCTTTCTTTTGTAAAATGCATGTAGGCTTCATTGTAATGACTCCTGTGCCGTCTATCGCTATCGGTGAAACTTGATCTTCACATATGATACGAATCAAGTGCTTCTCACATAGTGTAAACAACCATACGTTCGGGTTATGTAACGCCGTCCAAAGTTCCTCGCACTGCACATCCTTAATGACGCATGACAATGAGGTTTGCTGACTAAACACGTTAGCTTCGCAAGGTGCCTTCTTATCATATAAGTTGTAGACAGGCTGTCTGGCAATACAGATAAATTTGTCTTGTCCATATGACGTGCATTGTTTAATATCTGTTTCAGTAATACCTATATATATTTTCTTCACGAAGTTGATAGCGATATATTTCGACGACGGTTCGACTATTTTTAATCGATCTTGTTTCATAAATGGAATAGGTATAACTCGGTATATAGTGTATTCGTCATCGCTGAGTAGCGGAACATGTAGTTCAAATAGTAGGTAGTTACTCGTAATTCGTGCCTTGACGTACAGTAGGTCGTAAATGTCCCGGAAATTTTCTTGTATATTTTTTATTGGGAGCGATAACCCTTGTGGCAATTGTCCAGAAATTATGTTGAATTGTTCCATCAGTTGAGAGGCGGGAAACAAATGTGTGTCTAAATGTCCTTTGTATACGTCTCCCAGAGCGTTTAAAAGTATTTTCTGGATTCGTTGAAGGTTGTTTAGAAGCAGAATTGATGTAACAGCAGCAGAGTTTATGTCGTTTACTGCATAGAGCGTTTGTACTCTGCTTTCAATTTTCGTAATTTCGGTGTGTGTCTCATCCATATAGTTATGTATAGTCTTGAGCTGTTCATTCATGAATGCCTCACGCTTCTTAATAATGTTATTTTCGGCCTCTATTATTAAGGTTTGATTTTTCATGAGTTGCAGTAGATATTGGTCGTTTCTTTGCAACGCTTCAATGTCAATTTCATATTTAGCGGCAAAATCTTCGTCTAACACGCCGAAGAGGGTTCATGTTAGCTTCTTGTTTAAAGGTGCAACTTTAGTTTTTGCCGCAATTAACGTCATCACGTAATTATTGTTGGACATTTTCACTCGGCTATAAATAGCACATGCGTAGGCCTTTTCACTCGCGTTACTAAAGCCGTGTATTTCAATTTGTTTTTCAGTGCTTCCAATCCATCTTGGAATTTTTATTTTGTTGATGAACGGCAACTCACTGCGTATAACTTCCCAACCCTTAATGATCTCAGGAGGCAAGATCTCATCCCATTCAGTCTTACTGAGCCACACCTTTTGGAAAAGTAGTTTTGCTTTGATCGTTACAGGTGACAGCCAGCCAACGGGATCGTATAGCTTGCTCATTTCTCCCAAGAAAACTCTTTTAGTTAAGATTTTCTTTTCAGTTAGATTCCAGTTGTATAAAAATATGTCGGTAGCCGCGTTCCAGCTTAGGCCTAATGTCTTTGTGTTTTCAGTTTGTTCCGAGTGAAAGCTCATATTCGACTGTTGACATTTTTGATCGTTCCCTAGATCTTCCAAGATTGCGGGTTCGTTACTTTTCCACTTCCTTAAATTGAATCCACCTTTTCTGAGTAGTGTAATTAGTTCCCTTATAATTTCCTTGGCTGCGGTAATGGTATCCTGCCCGTAGACTAGGTCATCCATATAAAAATAGTTTTGAAGTACGTCGGCAGCTTCTGGATGCTGATCGTTCTCATCTTTCGCCAATTGATGGAGAGTGCGCATGGCGAGGTAAGGAGCGGACTTCATGCCATAAGTAATAGTGCATAACTGCCAATCTTGAAGTGGTTGTTGGGGAGAATCCCTCCAGATGATCGTTTGAAGTTGTTGTTGATTTTCGTTCAGCCAAATTTGCCGGTACATCTTCTCCACATCTGCAGTAAAAACATATCGGTATACTCTCCAGTTGATTATTAAAGTGAGCATATCTTTCTGTAGGTTGGGACCAGTGTGCATAAGATCGTTGAGACTGTAGCCATTTGAACTCCTGCATGAGCCATTAAAAACGACTCTGAGTTTTGTCGTAGTAGAATCGGCTTTCTCAACACCATGATGAGATAAAAACACTAGGGTTTTTGAGTTATTCTCTTTTGGTGCGAGCTTCATGTGTCCCAATGCTATATATTCGTTGATAAAGTTCTTGTATGCCATTTCAAATGTTTTGTTTTTGCTCATTTTCCTCTCAAGTTGTAGAAATTGAGCTACTGCTTGTTGCCTTGTCTCTCCTAAGTTAGTTTCGAAGTTGAGTTTCATAGGCATCTGGACCACATATTTACCATCTTGAAGTCTAGATGTGGTTTCTGTATATTTGTTTTCGCAAAATTCCCCGTCGCTCGGTAAATTTTGGCTTTCAGTTATTTCTTCTGTTTCCCAGAAGCGAGACATGTTTTCCAAGTCGTTAAGTGTGACAAGGCAGTTGAATGTTTTCACCTTTCCGCATAAAATCCACCCAACTCTAGTTTGTTGAGCGACAGGATAGTCGCTATGTTCACTTTTCATGATTCCATTAAGTATGAGTTCTGAGTAAATATCGGCACCCAAAAGTAAATCCACAGGGCCCGAGATATTAAATTGAGGGTCGGCTAGTTTTAAATTTTCTAAGTAGTGCCAATTATCCTTAGAAAATGACGTTGTTGGTAAGTTGTTAATCAGTTTTCTCATTATTAAAGTTTCCATTTGGAACTGATAATCCGAATGAATAGATTTGCACTCCAAATGCAGAGACCCTTTGCAGCTCCCTGACAGGGCTCCAACCCCAGACACAACCGCGCTTCCTCTTCGTCTTGGTAGCCTGAGGCGCTGCGCCGCATCTTCCGTTATTAGGCTTACTTGTGAGCCTTGATCTAGTAGGCCTCTTAAATTTATAAAATCTCCATCGACTGTCTTCACTTTTAGTAGTACAGTCGTCAACAGAACTTCTTTATCTTCGTTAGTTAAGTTGTGTACTGAATGCGAGGTTGATGCTATGGATTGTTTGCTTGCTTGATGGTTAGTTTCCGCTTCGTGCATGAGTGTGTGATGGTGCTTATTACACACCTTACACCTTTTTTCGGAAATGCATTGTTTTTCACCGTGACTGTACAAACAGTTTTTGCAAAATTGTAAATTGCGAACGGTGTCATATCGTCCCGCTGCGCTCATGTCGAGGAATTTGTTGCATTGCATTAACACGTGATCAGTTTTGCAAAGCGGGCATTTTCGTGCTACCATTGCGAAAGCGTTAGGCATCGTTTGTGACTTGCCGAGGTACGATGACCTATTTGCGTTGTAAGTTTTATGCGTATTGTTATTGTTCCGTGACGTTTGAAAATTATTCATTTTCGGCTGCTTGTTCTGAAATTGGTGTTTATACGTCTGGAATGATTTTTGATTGCTGCCACCTTGTAGTGTCTCCAGTGCCATAAACTTATTCTCCAAGAATTTTGTAAACTCCGCCAGATCCGGTATATCTCTTGGTTCCTTAAGATCCTTCATGTATTCGTTATAAGTTTCACCGTCAAGCTTTTGCACCAGTAGATAAACGATGATTGGATCCCAAGTTGTAACGTCCAGTCCTATGTTATTAAGGCCGTTTAGGCACTCCAACATGAGGTCATGTAGTTTTTTAATGCTTGTGGCGTTGGCTTGCTGTATTGCAGGTTGATTAAATAGGGCGTTCATGTATGAAGTAAAAAGTAATCGCTTGTTATCGTAGCGATGCGTGATTATCTCCCAGCAGGAAGAATAATTTTCTGCGCTAATGCCAAGATGCTGCACCAACTTTTCAGCCTCCCCCTTAAGTTTCGACTTAAGATGCTGCATCCTTTGCGCGTTCGAGAGTAGTGGGTTAATATGTACGCTTTCCACGTAGAGGTCTCGGAACGTACTCCATTGATTGTAATTACCGTAAAAGTCAGGAATTACAATCTTCGGCGTTGCCTTCTCATAATGTGAGCTGTTCCATATTTTGTGGTTGAGTTGTTTTCGTAAGGTTTCATAAGTACTCTCAACAGATAAGTATTTCTGTTTGTATCTAGTTTCATCATCTTGCAGGATGTAATCCAACTCCCAGTGTATCTTCTCTATGTGGTCCCACTTACTTTTTAAGATATGCAAATTATCCTCTAGTTCCCATTTCTCCGTAATGAGCTCCAAGTCCATTTTCTCCGCCGTACGTTCGAAGGCCCTGAAGTTACAGTATTGTTGTCTTAATAAATCTTGTTGTTTTTCATGATTCTCTCTAACTTGAGGTGGTGGCACATAGAATGCAGCACCACTAAAGTCAAAGCCAGGTTTGGATGGACCGCTCTCCGCCGCGTTAGATGATGCTTCTGGCGCTGCCATTTCCTTTGATGTAACCAAAAGCAAGACCGATTGACGCTTCTGTATGTCTGCCACAACTTCATCATAGATTTGTTTTGTCCGGTCGTAGACCTTATCCGTAAAGTATTGGATATCACTTTTAGCAGTAGTTTGCAGTATCAGGTGGTTCTGGGTAAATTGTTCCCAGCTGGAGGTAAGCGATTCAAGTCTCTTCTGTAGATACTCCGAAGTTTTCCGATCGGAACCATCTTTTTTATAGTTCCCGCACAGTTGCTTGATGGTCGAGAATGTTGCCTCTTGGCGAGAGATAAGTTCTTCCAGCTTCGGACTCATCGTAAGTTAGTAAGTTGTTGTACTTAGCAGGTAAGTACCTTAGTTGTTCGTATTTGACCGTTGGTCGTTATAGTTGGATGTGTAGCCGTTGGCACTAGTTCCCCAAGATCCTGAAGTTTTCAGCAATCCTGGTTATGTCGCATTTCACTCAATAACGTTCTATGCGTCTTCTCAATTCAACCAGTGAGACCCGCTTGTGGGAGGCCAGTTAAACCGATACGCAAACGTCCCAAGTAAAACACCACTGTATTGTAGGTTCGAAGGACCAAATGTAAGGTCGAAGCTTTGAAGAAGTTAGTAATTGTAGGTAATGAGTTGAGTTGAACGTAAACCACACTTATAGAAAATATTCAAGTTTATTATAGAATCACAAGTTAAAGTAAATATGCACAACTGTGGCCGATCGCTAACAGCGCGAATTGTCAACTAACTGCATATAATGTCGATGTAACAAAGTAGGTCGCAAGTCAGCTAAATACAGTACGATGTAAATCGTACAAAGAATTTTTTTATTTTATGATTGGAAACAATGACCTTCAGCTGGAGTTTCTTGCGGCGATTCTTCTCCGCAATGATAAACTTGTACGAAGCGCTAGTAGATTCACTCCATATTACCGACGTATAAAAGAGCCTTCATGTGGCCAATTTACTGAATAAATATTTTTAAAGTTTAAGTCTAAGTTTAGCTTTATTATTAATGATTATCTTGCTTTATTGTAAGCTTATAATCTGTAATGACGTTACTAACATAATAACAATATAAGATCAACATAGGCAACGAGAAATATAGCCCCAGTTTTCTTATATGAATTACATCGTCCTTGAGGCGCAACAATGATTTTTCCTCATGTTCCCTCTCAACAATAATTACACATTTTACTCCCTATTTTCCCTCAAATGTTTACCTATTCAAAATTAAACATCCCAAGTCACTGGGACAGGGGTTAATGGTGCGAATCATTCTTACGAAGCGGAGTGGAAGTTAGATAAATTAGGCCCTCCTTGGATAGAGGGGGGATCTTGGTATCGAAGGTACTGATACGGTTCGTTATAACGTATATTTCAAATGGGAATTTGCGTTTAAGAGATAAAACGGAGGCAACGAAGTTGATGTATCAATTTGTATTTTCACATTTGATGTCGAAAATAAAAAAAGAGAAACGTTTATATATGGATTATATTTAATTCTACGTACACTGGGTAAATCCTAATAAAAGGATTTTTCACAAGTTATGGTTTTTTTTTTATTCGGCTAACTACTGTTAAGATAAAACCAGTAGGTATAACGTTAACAATACGATATTCAGACCCAGGAATATACGGGGCAAAATTAAATGACAGCTAGGGATTGCCTATATCGATAAACTCAATCATCGATGCTTTTCCCAAATACTACTGATCGCTCGAAGTTTTGTGATGAGTGAAAGTTAAAAAATATTTTTAAAATAGAGAATAACCAGAATGATGTTGCTATTTTGTTTCATTTGCATACTTACAATTTTAAAAAAGTATAAAAATCTTGGAGCGATCACTAGTATATGGTAAAAGCATCTATAATTGAGTTTATCGATATAGGCAATCTTTAGCTGTCATTTCATTTTGCCCCGTATATTCCTAGGTCTGACGATAATCAAAAGCCACTGGTTTTTGCTAAGTAGAAAAGAGCCTTTTTACCACCAATTCCTTGGCTATTGCTATCACTTTTGCGCTCGTATCAGACTATATTGGGCTCTGGTATTCATATAAACATGAGGATTATCTATACTTATAAAAAACCATTTGTTACGTATATAAACAACGCCGCCAGCTCTCTAAGTTTTCTGTAACATAATTTAAATAAGAATAGTTGAGTAGAAAATGTTTGCAATTAAATAACAACCAAACCAAGATAAATACCTACTACGTATCCTCGTAAGGTCCAACGTCCTAAATTTAGGACATTTGTCAAAGTGATTTTTGACTTTAGTAGACCGATACAAGGTTATTTTACAAACTAACGAAATTTCACATGGGCTTAACGAGGTTAAGTAGGTATAATTTTATATAGACGATGCAGGTAGCCCATTTGTTACTTAGTGACCCTGCCTGTGAATCTAGCCTTACTTATCCAAGTTATATGGCTTTTGACGTAGAGACCTCGTTGTGTTGTTCTCATTGTTTGACGACGCGCTGGCCTAGTTGGTAGTGACCCTGCCTACGAAGCGAGCGGTCCTGGTTTCTAATCCCGGTAAGCACAGATATTTGTGTGATTAGCGCGAATATTTGTTCCTGTGTCATGGATGTTTTCTATGTATTTAAGTATTTATTTCTCTATATAAGTATTTATATCGTTGTCTAGTACCCATAGTACAAGCCTAGAGCTTAGTTTGGGACTAGGGTGTGAGACTGTCCCCTGATATTTATTTATATTTATTTATTTATTTATAGTCATTATTTTATTTTAAGGTTTATTGACCTTACATTTGTAATAATTTTATTTTTGCTTGTTTTAAGAATTTATTGTTTATTACTTTATTACCTTATTATTACTTAATGTAACTTACTTTTAAGTATAATTATGTTGTTATGATTGAAAAAATTACCTTCTGCTGGAGTTTCTTGCGGCGCTTCTTCTCCGCAATGATGGTCTTGTCCGAAGCGCTGGTAGATTCACTGTACATTTCCGACGTGTATTTTGAATTTTGAATTTTGAGCTGCAATTGCCTGAAGTAATTGTTTGTGTGATGAGCGCATGAATTTATTTCTATTTTCGATGTTTTCTTTAGATAGTAGAAATATCTATTGCTGTACGGATCTGGATAAAATTTTATACAAAGATAGATTATAGTCTGGAGTACTTACCACAAAATCATATACAGGGTGTAAGGGACGGCTCACCGAAACCTGAAACCATAGCTTTAGACCATTGTACTGAACTTAAATCCAGTGAAAATTTTCTCGTTTTTTTTTTTCCATGATTTTGCATATAAACCGATCTAGGACAACATATTATGACATACTGAAGCTCATTATGTAAAAAAAACTGTAAAATCGGCCTTTTCACGTAAAAAAAGAGAAAGTCTTCGTTTTCCCGGGATTTCAGTTCAGTACAATGGTCTGAAGCTATAGTTTCAGTTTTCGGTAAAAGTGAAACCAACAAGAAAATTTTCGTTTTCCCGGGAAAATTTCCACTGGATTTCAGTTTAGTACAATGGTGTGAAGCAATGGTTTCAGTTTTCGGTGAGCCGTCCCTTACACCCTGTATATATCATATAAATAAATAAAAATCATATATCCCGGAAAATTGGAAATTTCCTGAGCGAATAGCGATAAACGACTTTAACGCCGACGGAGTCACCCGTGAAAGACAGTTTATCATAATTGTAACTCTACTAACTGTTATGTAAGACTAATTAATTAAAGCTTTTATTTAAATATCAATCAAAAGGCAATAAAGTGCACAGGTTACCAGATGGTAAGTGGAATGTGAGACCCATACCCATTTGCATTTGCTCGTTTGCCTTGTCTATGTCATAAAAAAAAACCTCCACAGAAATTATAGACCACAAAATTATCAGACCAAAAATGGCCGCCACGCTCAATGTAATATCCAACTTCATTCCGTAACGTTCAGCGAATACTTGAGCCGCCAACTTCGACGAACTTCGAATTCTCCAATATGTAAACTTTCATTAGCAATTTTGGTTCAACTTTCGTGTCGATAGCTATGTATTAATAACTCAATACCGCTTAGTTCAATTAGTTCGCGGAAATGTCACCTGTGATGTTTTGTTTAGTTTGAAGGATATTGCCAATGTGGTATACACTTTCGTTATTATTACCAGGGGGGTATTATGAGATAGCTATGTAGTTCAGTTTATGGTGAGAGAAAAGGAATGAGCTATATAACTGCTATAGCTCTCTCCTTTACGCTCACCGTAAAATGAACTGCGTAGTCAGGTCATAATAACATCCCAGTAAAAGCTACTACGCACTGTTGACTGCTAAATATAGGCGGCTAACCGGCGACCAAGTGCATAAACACCTGTATAAACTATAAGAAAGTCACAGTCACCGGCTACCAGTCGACAATGCGTATTGGCTCTAATGGCCACGACACAATATTTTTTAAATAAACTCGCAGTAACGTGCGGTTGCCCTTAAGTACACAAACACTTTAGTGCTTTGTCACTTTCACGTCATGTTTGAACCGCTGTACTAACCTGTCAGAGGAGTTAAAGCGACATGGACAATGGTATAGCAGCGTGCAGGTATTTTATTATTCCGGCAATATCCCAAAAAACAATGTCCTGTTATTATACTCGTTCGTTTATTCGATTTAAGTATTTTATACCAAATTAAATATGTCAAGTAATATATTATGGCGAATAAATAGACTGAGAAATTTCAGTCCAGTATTGAATTAATTAAATTTACTTTGTTTTAAAAATTGCAATTGCTTGTTTAATAGACAAATTACACACCAATCGAAAGTAAGAAGCCTAAAGAATATGCAAACGTTTGGTTGACTTTCTTTCCCATCATAACTATTGTATAGGCAGGTATAAACAGGTAAGTTGGTACTGATAATTTGCACTAAACCTAACGTTTGCATTTCTATAGGCTGCATTTCGATTAGTATGGCATGTGTATTCAACAAGCAAATTTTTTTAAAAAAGTTTTTTTTTTAAGTACTGGACTGTTGTTCTGCCTACCTGTTTGTCATATTTTGGTTAACCTATTAAATATTGATATTAAATACTTAGTTTTTTTTTTTAGTTTTTCTTATTGTGGTTACAGAGTTATCAACAAGTTTTTGGAGTTGTTGGTAATTCTGTAGCTCTGCCTACCCCACTCTGGGAATGAAGGCGTGAAGGTATGTATGTAATTGTATGTATGTATGTAAATACTTTTATCGAATAAACAGCTCGTTGAAGCTCGTCCCCTATTCGGATCTTAGACAAAATTGGCATGAACATAACATTGAAGTTAAAATAATGCAATTATTTTGACACTTTTAGGTTATTTAACTGTCATTTCGTCAGAGGCTTAGCTGCGTCATTATGTCGCGCCACACATAACCGCGAAGTATTCCCGATCCATTGTGTCAAGTTTCTGGGTGCCTCTTAATTGCTTTAGTTCGCAATTGTTCTCATGCGCTAAATTGTTTTTTGAAGAGTCTACGTCACTTCAAATGTTTGGGAACTTATTTTTTTTTAAGTATCGTAATATGATTACGTGTATTTAAATTACTACATAACAGTGAAGTACTTAATTAGTTAGAACCATAGTCGAGAACACCTTTAAATGCAGAATTATTCTCAAAAAAATCACTTTGTCCGAATTTTCATTTTTCCGGAACTATGTATTTAGGATTGAATGCATAATTCAATCAGATGCTCATCCAAAAGAAATGTCAGAAATGACAGCTTTCTACGACCTTTTACTTTGTATTGTTTCAAATCGATGTCTCAGCCAAGATAAAGTTTATAGATACGGCCCTATGACTGCCAATGCCTTGCCAACGAGGATTAAGACGGAATGCCTGTTCGCTATTGATTTCACGGATCGAAATATTCCCTCATTATTGGCCCTCTATTCTACTCACTAAATCCATATTGCTTTTGACGTGCTATCGTATTGTTTTTAACTCGGTCGCCATTACTGTGAAGTACATAAAGATCTATCGTATCGTTGATAATACGATAGCAAATATCGGGACCCTTTGAAACGCATAATTTTTTTACGCATAATTTATCATTTCGCATAAAATCGTTTGGCATAACACCCTTTTAGGGTGACAATGCAGAATTTAATTATCTGTCTATTATGTAGATTAGGTTACGTTAGGTTAGGTTAGTTTATAATAATAATTAAAATAAAACCCTTTCTAATGTATAAACAGTTTAAGGACAAACGATTTTATACGTAATGATACATTATGCGTACAAAAATTATGCCAGACGATATAGACCCCAAATATCAAAGGCAATCTAAGTTTACTAGGTACAATAGAGGCCTTTAACTTAAACGTACAAGAAGAAAAGACATTCCAATAACATTCAAGTGTAGTTATTTAGTCTCAACGAAACTTGGGTAAGGTAGTAATTCAATGTAGTAAAATCGTTAAATTCAATTCTCAAGCAAGACTTCTTGCACGAGGCATTAAAATTATCTCTTTCATGTCATAGTACCTACCTAATGAAAAAAATGCGCTATTGAAATCCGTCCAATTAAATCTTTAATTAATTCCTTTAAAAACGCAAGATAATTTCCAGTGAGGATTTTTCTCAGCGCAAACTTTTCCTGAAGCTCCGACCGTTTTTATTATTCAAAGCTTTGCCCATGACGTCTTGATGAATGTTGTAAAAGTTCAAATTTTATTCCCCGTTAAGACGAATGAAACTTATATTTACGACCGCGGGCTGGAATAGGAAACATTACGGTTAATCAGGTTATCCGTTTACGGTTTTGGTGTTATGACATTGCGTTTGACGTTTTTTGATATGCACTTTAAAAATATTGTAATGCTTATTTTAAAAACAAAAATAACAATCCAACAGAAAGTACTCATAAGCCTCCGGTTACCTTTTTAGATAAAATATTAGTCATTCTCTGAAATAAACTCGATTCTTCGATGACGAAAAATCGTAAAAACTTGGTCAGCGTCAGACCCATATAATATCGCTGTACCCCTCAGGGTTGCCGTGTTACTTGCTGTATTTCAGAGCATTTAAGTTTCGTGATATTGCAATTCAAAATTCAAATTCAAATTCAAATAATTTATTTCATGTAACATGACACATAAACAAATAAAATATTATTTAGATTATTTACTTTATTTACTTGCGGGAGGACCTTGTGCAGGATCCGTCCGGGTTGGTACCACCATCTTATCCATTAACCTACCGCCAAGCAGCAGGGTTTGCATTGTTGTGATAAGACAGCTGGTGAAATGACTAGCATAGAGGCATTCCATCTTAGTCATCAGGGTTGGCAACGCATTAGCAGTCTTAGGATTGCGGTCTTGCGAATACGAATGTCTATGGGTCACAGTTTCCACTTACCATCAGGTGGCCTGTGTGCTCGTTTGCCTTCCAATGCCATAAAAAAAAAAAAAAAAAAATACTATGATTTACGGGGCCAGTTTAAGTCAATATTCACATATTTCAGAAACAGAAAACTGAAAATATCTGTGATGTTTCATATTTCAGCTGCTGCTGCAGTAACTTAACCAAACCGCTCCGCTTTGAAACAAAACATTTTTCCATCTAAATGTAAAATCGTTCGCTTCTATTTTCCGCCGCGTTGCCTTTTTCTAAACCAGCATGTTCTTTGAACTGCACGTAACTGCTTAAAAATAATAGGTTTTCTTTTATAACATGGGGAAGCTTTATGAGGGGTTTGGATCAAAAGCCTACCACTCTGGTCCAATGTGGGTTGGTGGGTCACCGGAGCTTCGATTGTAGTTTAGCGGGGTGCACCATGCGAGCAGGTTAGGTTAGCTTGGGGCCGAAGGCAAGTGAGTTGTCACCGAATGGACCCCACAGGATTTTCACTGGAGTAGAGGGTTTAAATGGGTGCTCTTCAATCATTATAAAAACATTTTGTATAATTTCGTTTAACTAATCACGACAAACATAATGAACGTTTAGCATAAAAACCAATTTCTTAATTTTATCTGGCATACGATCGAATAACATAATACTCATTTAGTATAACTATCAGTTTCGTGGTATTATGCATTTTAAGTCAATTTCTTCTAACTAGCTTAGGTTAGGTTAGAACTGTGACCAACCTAATATTAATTAAAGTTTTAATTTATAAACATTATAGTTCTTGAAATTATGCATTTCGTTTTATGCAACGTGACTATTATAGCGATGGTTTATTATACAGATCGAAATTATGCATTTCGTGTTATGTAAAATTATCACTGGACCATTTGTTTTTATGCTAACCATTACACACCCGGTTTAAATCCCCGTAAGAGCAGACAATTTTGTGAGGAGCGCAAGTATTGGTTCCGAAGTCTTTTAATTTCTGTATATTTCTCTTTGTAAGTTTATGTTATCAGTATCTAGTACCCACAGTACAAGCCTAAATCTAAGTTTGGAACAAGGTCATTTGTGTGACATTGTCCACTAGTATTTGTTATTTATTTGTTTGTCATATGCGCGAACGTAGATGTATGTACATGTAGGTAAACATATGTTCATTCAACTTTGCACAAGCATCTTGCAAGTTTGAATATCACTCATACACGTAACATATTATGAAGGGTACACAGGGTCTAATCACTTTTGTTTGAAAATTATGTTTGAACACATGCAATTATGTCACTTTAAAAAAACCTAAAGACGAAACTAACGAACCAAATTAAAAGTGCTAAGGGAATTTAGGCCCTTGTGGCCTACTTACTGAATAAACGTCTTTTATCTTATCTTTTTATGGTTCATAAAATTTGCATCAAAATAACACTAAAAGTTTCTAAGGTACACATGTTCTTCCCTGTACCCCTCCCTGAACGCATTTTATAAAGAAAGCTAGTAAAATCAGCATAGTTCTAAGCTTAGTTTCATGAAAATTGGTAGTGGCTTTTAGGAAATATTATTACCTCTCAAGGCATGGGTCTTCATTATATGGGGATTCTTATCATTTAAAATGGTTTAGTATTTGAAAAAGCCATTAAGGAGAAGGAGCCTTTCAAAAAAGGCAGTCCGGCATTTGTACAGCCCTTTTGCACGTGTCATGTTAGCAATTTAAAAAATATATTTTTCCACAGAGCCGTTAGTTTGCACGGCACTACTCTTAAGGTGGGTCCACATTTGTGACATTTCCTCGTAATTTGGTTCTGCGACCGCGACAGTACCGGTTATGTGGACGGTATTTGTCTTGTTACGATGTACTATCACGATGTAACCCATCTCAAGCGCATGATGAACACTATCCACATTAATTAGCGTAACGGAGGACCTATACATATACATAACGCTATGGTAAACGATTTTCAAAAACTGACGAACTGTTTAGAATTAATATAAGCGTACGACGCGACCGTCTAGCAGCTTACGTCAAACCTATACATTTTTTTTATTTTTATTTATTTATTTATAAGTATATTTAAATAGTACGAGTATTACAGTTGGTAGACTAATGCACTATGAAACAAAATTAACAAAATTAACCTATAGGTATAAGTAAAAATAAAAGACTATATTGGGACACTCGATTGCCTAGCATCCTTCACCTCACAAAATCTCATGCATTCGTAACACACAGCTGACCTTCCATACATACATACCTTGTGTAGGCGGAGCTACAGAAATAACTACAACTTTAAAAACCGAATTAATAGGCTAAGATATTTACCTATACATTTTCGATAATGATAACGTTCTCGCAATGCATCTTGTCTAGGGTCAGAGGTCCTATAAATATGCCACCGAGTCCGATCCGATAGAACCGTAGTGTGGACCCACCTTTACCTAAGTACAGTCCCAGCGTTACACTAAATGAGATGTTACCACATTCCTCCCGCTCCGGCGTTGTGAGGTTGTGACCACAACCGACTCCCGCTGAATTACCCCGCGTCGCTGCCGGCAGTCGAGCCTAACATTAGAGGTCGCCCCTTCCCTTTTGTTTCCTTAATCGCCACAGTTAAGGTACTGAGTTTTTGGCCTTTTGTTTTGGTCCTTTACAGCTAAATTACTCTTAATTTGGGTCATATTTTATAACGGAAAAGTGACTTGATTTGTAAAATATGATACAAAATGAGGAAATTGTAACGTATAAAAATTTGACGATAAAACAAAAACAAAAAATTAAGATCTTTGTTTACTTTACTGAGAGAAGAAACTAGACTTTAGCTTCGGAAAAACCATTTTAACATTGGGATGTACCTATGTTATCTAATGCTAATATATGTATAAACATTATTTTTCATTATTATTTTTTGAATGTAGAAGAAGCGAAAGAAATTTGTCAAGATCGTAGCAAGTGGAAAGAAGTGGTCTCTGCCTACCCTTCCGGGAAACAGGCGTGATTTAATGTATGATTTATTTTTCAGTGCATTATAACTTCCAATTTATAGTTCAACTTTAATTACCAATAACGTGTACGTATGCTTTTAAACTCGTCCAATAATAATATATTTCATATCAATATGGCCAAGCTTGACATTTTAAATTGACACACACACATCGTATCCACTGTGATCTCGAAATTGAACCCAAGGATGAAAAAGCACTATTTAGACAAATGGTGTGAATCATAAATAAACTTTATGATGCATCATTATTTTGTCAGCGTGGTGATCTCGCGTGACTTTTACCAGATCAACCGCTCTTAACATCTTTGTCAAATCACAGTTTAGTTAAAAATAAAATGTAATAGGTCATAAATTTAACTCATCCCATCCTACAATAAGCTTTTCAAGTCATTCCCGGACAAACGAGATCGCATAGCAAACGTCTCATTTCCGCGACTGAAAAGGAAAAATATCAACTTTTTCTAAAACATTCATCATGGTGTCACGATTTTTTATGAATAATGGGAGAGAAATGTCTGAAGCGTCTTTATGCATTCTGCATCGTGTTCTTCGATTTATGGACGTCGTTTTGTGTCGACGTTGGAAATAAATATAAAGGTTTTTGACCTTCTGTGCTCGGCAAATTGTGACAAAATTTTCAAAATTTAAAATCAATACCAAAAATTTAATTTAAATTTCATTATCATTTATTTACTAAAATACATGATAAAGATACGCGGTATTTGTTAGATGCCATCACAGAACTTTGCAAGTTTTAACAACAGTTTGAAGAAGTTTACAGGGGCCCGTAGAATTTTTTGTAAGATTTTTCGAAGGAAATAACTCCTTGGAATTAAGTGAAATTCCAGATAATTTACTTGTATTGTGTCATTTAAACATCGTATCAATTAAATAATATTAGTAAATAATAATTAAATAAAACTGATTTTTAAGTTAATAAAAAGAGGATTTAGTTTGCCAGCGCTTTTTCTTTTAATAACAAATTATCTAGTTTAAAAGCAAAAAATATCTCAAAGGCAGAATTTTTAAATTATGACAGATAATAAAAACATCCCATTGAACAAGATCGTAACATATTTTTTACGCCAGGACCTGGTTCACAATAAAAGCGAGAAATTGAAAACCCGCGGAGAAAAAATCCACTTCAGTTCAGAATAAAGATTTGAAAAGGAAAAGAGGGTGAGAAAAGGTCGGGATAAACTGTAAATTGGTGACAGCACATCTATATTTAGTGGCCGATGAATATGCCAGCAATTATCAGAGTGTGAGAATAGGGATGGGTGGTTGCGACTTTTTTGCAAATATCGATATCGATATTATTTAAAATGGGAACACCGGAAATTTCCGAATTACTTATTTCCATAAATATTCAGTTGTTCAAATTTTCATTTTTGTGAAAGCTATTTTAAGCTGGAGCTATTTTAGATTAAATGCATAGTTTAATTGACATACGTAGGTTAGGTTTGGTTTATTTTTTAAGCGATAACAAAAAGTTGAGTCTTCTATAAAAAAATCGCATTTGGAATTATGAAAATTCAGAATTTTGATCAATTCAGAATTATGACTCTTCGGAATTATGTATAGCCATTTAAAATTATCAATTCAAGTGAGTTAGTTTAGTATCACTAGATAAACTAGAATTCAAACACAATAACACCGGTTTTTTTGCGGAATTTATCAATAAATCATTATTATTGTCGTTGATGTATATTTAACGCCTAAATAATTCGGTGTTTTATCTATTTTACCAATACATAACATTGCAAACACTGCTACTTTGCGTCAGAGTAAGTACCTAATTAAAATAATTATAGCGACTCCAAACGGGCCACCTGAACTCAATTACCGAGTTCTGTTTCAATAAGTTAAAAATAACACTCTGCTTCAATAAGAATAAAGTACATTATTATATCGCACATCACATTATCGGTGTTAAAATTCGTGGGTACATGTAAACATTTTTAAGTAGGTATATTTCATTAACTGATGGTTACTGAAAGAAATAAAGAAAGAAAATAATTTATTCGTGACATGCATAACAAAGAACAGATTAACAAATACAAGAAGAAAGTAGCAACGAAATGGTCCCAACTAAGCGTAATGCTGGCATTAAATTCAGCGCTGGTGCTTCGTTGGAACCATATTGATGGTCGCAATATCAATAAATGAAGATCCAATTAGCATTATTCGGTGTTACAAAAGATCATAACTAGACATTTATCGATGAAATCCCCTCCCTGAATCGATAACGCTGGAACTGTTATTAATAGCGATAGTGCTGCTCTGGGCACGTTTTGGACATACATATTAACAACTGTCAACGCTCAGCTCTACTCATGAATTGGAATTGAAACATTAATTGAATTCACACACTTCAACAGCAATCGGCTATTTTTGTAAACAGAACTTGATTGGTTTATTTCAATAGCTTTAGTTACTTTAATTTCGATTTAATATGAATGCGGTAAGTTATAAATGATGTGAGTATTTTGTGATTGCAGGAGGCCTAGATAACGCATTATTATCTTTATGCCACAAGAAAATAAGGGGTGTGTAATGTTTAGCATAAAAACAAATGGTGTAATGATCCTTTTTCCATAACAAACCATCAATAGAATAGTCATGATGCATAAAATGAAATGCATAATTTACAAAGCTATAATGTTTATTAATTAAAAAATAAACATTTCTAACTTTTGTGCAAATTGTGGTTACTGAATTGTAAACAACTTTTTGAAGTTGTAATTTTGTAGCTCTGCCTACCCCACTCTGGGATTACAGGCGTGAAGGTACGTACGTATTTCTTACAGCTTTCATTACTATTAATGTGGTGACAGTTCTAACCTAACCTAATTAGAAGAATTAACTTATAATGCATAATAACAAGAAAATGATAATTATACTAAATGAGGTTATTCGATCGTACGCCAGATAAAATTATACAATTGGTTTTTATGCTTTTCGTGATTAGTTAAATGAAATTATATAAAATGTTTTTATACTGATTGAACCGCACCCGAAAACAAAACCTGTCAACAAATTTAATTATAATAAAATACAGGGTGTCCCAGAAACCAACGTCAACCCGCCTAGGGCTGATAGAGCAGCTCATAAGCTATCGATTTAACCCCCATGTATGTTCAGCAATAGTTATTAGTTTCCGAGATATTGATCATTTAAATCAGAGTTTTTGCCATTTTTCCTTATGTCCGTGGTACGAAAAAACCCTAAATTCACTCCATATTACAGACATGTAAAAGAGCCCTTATGTGATCAATTTTGAATTATGATTTTTTTAGTGGATTTAAAATGAAATGGGTTTTGCATATTAAGCAAAATGTCGTTTTAATCTAGCAAGCACATTATAATTTAATTTATTAAAAACAGAATAAATTACATACATACATACATACCGTCACGCCTGTAATCCCAGAGAGTGGGGTAGGCAGAGCTACAGAATTACAACTTCAAAAAATGGTTTACAATAAATTATATTTCAGAATAAATTATATCCTGAAATATATTAACTGAGTTTTTTTTTCAGTTTATTAAGAGCTTGCTAGGTTTAAACGAATTATACGTGAAATGTCAAATTGTCAATGTCAATCTTACGTCACACATCCCATTCTATTATATTTAAAATATTAATTCAGTAAATTGGAAACGTGAGAGTTCTTTGACACGGCGATAATACGGAATTAATACATTATTATAATTAACATCCCTATGTTGATGTAAGTAATTATACAATGTTAAATCGTTACGGCTTAATTAATTAAATTTACTTAATCCATTTCACTGTAAAAGTATGTTGGTATATTGTTTAACTAGTCAATTTGTGAGTTTGTTCTCTTTTGATTGAAATTAATATACAGGGTGTCCCAGAAACCAACGTCAACCCGCCTAGGGCTGATAGAGAGCTCATAAGCTATCGATTAAACCCCCATGTATGTTCAGCAATTGTTATTAGTTTCCGAGATATTGATCATTTAAATCAGAGTTTTTGCCATTATGTCCGTGGTACGAAAAAACCCTAAATTCATGTATTAATTCATATTTTTTTTAGGTGTTCAAAGTTTAAATTACTATGTTGATGATAATTTAAGTCAAGTTCATTACAGTATTTTTCCAACTTTTACATTAGTTATTGACATAATAATGCTTCTATCATCTTAATCAACTATTCATAAACGCGCACAAATAAAAAAAACTAAATTCTAAAGCTATCCCAGTAAATGCGAGCACTTACAATGTCAAAAGAGGTGAAAATTTGGAAAAATCTTTAAATTGGTATAACTGGAAAACGGTGCAACTTTTACTGAGGTCATGTTAGGCTGGTTTGGTTCGTCTGAGGCTGGGGAATCTCCAGTGTCACTGTGGCGTGGTACTTTTGGGACACCCTGTATTGTAGGTATGCAATTAATAAAAAACAGATGCAAGTTTTGAAGATGTTTAATAATACACAGTGCTTTTATTTGGTTTCGGATTTCGACAATCACTCCCCGCTTAACAATAAATCACACACTATTGTTCCTAATAGTTTCAACTTTATCTCCAATTAGAATAAACAAGATTAAACGAATATATCAAGTCCATACATTCAATTGAACTCACTTAGACAATCGGAAGACTATAATGTAACGTGAGGAGGAAGAGAAAAGGACTCCGCGCCGTATCGGGAAGCGAATAAATCTAAGTAAGTAGTCGTTAGAAGTCTAGGGGTAGTCTACGTTCTAGTGCGAATTTACAATGTAAGATGATAAATTAATGTATTTATAAAGCTAAAACTTGGAATGTGTACTTTTATTTATTGACGATCGTCTTTAAAACGTAGCAAATGGATATCATCTGGAAAACGTTAACAAGAAAAGTAGGTATTGACAAACTTAGACATTCGGAGCGGGTAGATTTTAGAGAATCGAACTCTCGAAAATTTTGAACAAAAGACGTTAAAATCGTGATTTGTGAGTTCGGGGTTGGTTGTGACGGTTCTTCACATGCGATTGATTTTATTATTACGAGCGCTTAATTTTTCAAAAATTGACAGAGAGACGAGAATGTTTAAAATAAAAAATAAAAACATTCTGGTTATTTTTTCGTTTTTATTGTTTTTATGTTTTTCTTTTTCATTCATGTAAAAATAGTTTGTTATTTAATATTCAGGTAAAAGTTATAAGTATAGGACCCGTGTGGTCACCGGGTTAGAATAGTGCCACTCCATATCTTCTCGTGGATGTCGTAAGAGGCGACTATGGGAATAATAAAGGCTTCTAGTACTCTTAGGCGATGGGCTTGCAACCTGCCACTAATACACTGGTAAACATCTTAGCCTGATTTGTGCAAAACGTGGTTACAGAATTATCAACAACTTATTTAAGAGTGCTTGGTAATTCTGTAGCTCTGCCTACCCCACTCTGGGATTGAAGGCGTGAGTTTATGTATGTATGTATGTAAGTTACCGGAGGGACGAAAGAAGTTCACATCCTTAAAGAAAAAATAATAACCTTTTTAATTGTTATTCTTTAATTAAATTGGTGATTAGTTAACAAGTCAATGACATGAAATAACAAAACATGTGCCAAAATTTAAAAGTGGTAATCATGTCAAAAAATATAATAACTTTGGTACTTTTTACAACTTAGCGAAGAGAAACAAAACTGGTTGTTTTACGTTTATTAATACTTCCTTATAGGTTATAATCATTTTGATTTACGATATTATAGTATTAAACTTTCAAGGTTATTAATATTTAAAGTAAAATAAGGCTCAAAATGATTATTTTAATTTGGCAAAGATAGTAAATGTTACCCATTAAAACGATTAAAATCCTCCCACCCTATAACGATATAGTAAATTTTATTTTTCCATCTTCACCCCAAACCCCGCTGAATATTGTACCAGCTGAGAATAGCCCTACAAAGTTAGAAGGTGTCGAGTTTATTGGGTTTCCGATAACACGCGATAACGTAGCGAGGCGTTAACCGCACGGTTAAGATTGGTCGTCATTTTACTACACTGGCTATCTGACCTTTGCGAAATCTGTACCTTTTCCTATAGCGGCTTTTTATCGTAGAAATTGTAGTTTTTCAACACTTGGGACTACAAAACCCCACTCTATAATTTTATACGATTCTAGTTTTAGTTCAAATGTTTTACGAAAAAGATTATCTGCAATTTTATTCATGGCAAACATTTTTTTTAAATTTTGTCTTCTAAAATAATAATAATAATATACAAAGGTAAAAAGTTATTCTGTATCGCACGGCACTCAGATTTTTTTAAATACCAGGTGTACTGCATGACGAAACAAAACAGTTTCGTGATGCCACTGTAAGAAAATTATTTAAAAATCAATGACTGTGACAATCGACTTGACAGTGTTCAGATATCACTCGTTTTACATACCTAATTATATTCCGGCAACCCTGGAGCCCTCAGGTCTTTCTGCCTCAGATGGCAAAAGACCTGACGGTTGCACTTTGGTGCCATGGTGTTTGGGCCGCGCCTTGGCGTGGGACGTAACATGCGTGGACACGTTAGCTCCGTCTCACGTCGAGGGATCCGCTCGTCAGCCAGGGTCCGCCGCTGACCGTGCCCAGACCATCAAATGCCGCAAATACGCTTTTCTAAAAGATAATTACTTTTTTGCGGCACTTGCAATGGAAACTTTGGATCCGTGGTCTTCCGACACCAAGAAGTTTGTTAAAGAGGTGTCGGAAAGACTTATTTTGGCGGCGGGTGATCCCAGAGCCGGCTCGTTCTTTGCCCAGCGGCTCAGTCTGGCTGTGCAAAGGGGGAACGCGGCCAGCATTTTAGGGACCATGCCACAAGCGGGTGAACTGCAAGGGTTATTTTATTTATAGTTAGAATTTTAAGACGTTTTGTAGTATTTTAGTTTTTTTTTTTTTTATCAATAAACAGTTATTTTCAAGTCAACAAGACATAATTTTAACTGAAAGAGATCGGGGAAAGGGATAAGTTCGCCTTTGTATTTACCTTTTGTGTTACGAAAAAAAAAACACGTTTGTTGTATGTGAGCCTTTCAAATATACATTTTAGTCGGTTTTTAGCATTTGTTGATATAGCGGCAACAGAAATACATTATTTGTGAAAATTTCAACTGTCCAGCTATCACGGTTCATGAGACATAGCCTGACAGACAGACGGACAGTGGAGTCTCAGTAATCAAATAGGATCCTGTTTTTACCCTTTGAGTACGGAACCTTGCAAAGGACAGTTTTTCTACAAAACAATCTTATGTGCATTAAGAAGTTTACTTGATTTTAGCAACTCAATCAATCACTAACTTAACGAACGTAAGTTTAAAATCATACTTTACCAAATAAATACCAAAATCATCATCATCATCATCATGTCAGCTGAAAGACGTCCACTGCTGGACGTAGGCCTCCCCCAAGGCAAAAAAAACATTAAATATGTTAAATTTTACCAAAAAACTAGACAGATTTGTCTTTGCCCTCAGAATAGTGAGACCAACGGTATCACTAGATGCTGCTCTTACTGCATACCATGGTTACGTCTCCTCTGTCCTAAGTTATGGACTACAGTAGTAGTCTGTCTGTCTGTCAGAATTTCCCCATAGTAATGGGGAAATTCTGTGGATTCAGATAAAGCATTCAGACTGCAAAAAAGATGCATTAGGGCCTTGGACAATGCGTGGTTTCTTCAAAGTTGTAAACCCCTATTTAAGAAAGTTAATATTCTCCCTCTTCCTTGCCTCTATATAAAAAACGCATGCGTCTTTGTTGAGGACAACCCTAGTCTCTTTGTAAATCGATATGATGCCAGTGAAAGACATACAAGGGCTCAATACCGAAACCTACTGTACCAACCTCTCTGCAAATCATTTAGTTATAAAAAAAACTCCTACAACATGTGTATTGTCCTCTATAACTCTTTGCCTGATGACATCAAATTAGAAAATAAGAATTCATTTAAAATTAAATTGACGAATTGGCTACAGGATAAATGTTTTTATAATATTAAGGAATTTTTAGCAATATACATAAGTAATAATTAATTGACTCTTTATACAATTCGTTCTTGTTATGACTTAAGTTATAATTTGCATACCTGCAAGCAGGTTGAATATGATGTACAAAATCTATCTTTAAGACCATAATCTATGACCATATTCTAGCAAATAAAGAATTTTGAATTTGAATTTGAATTTTGAATTTGAAGGCTCTCCACTCTGACCAGTCTTGTGCTGCTCGCATCCACCGCGTTTCCTTGTAAATACCAAAATATCTATTGTCTTTTGAATATATAAAACTGACTGTACCTATGGACTTAAAACTAGGTGAAACACACGGGCACATAAATAACGGTATAGTCCCCGTATCGCGCACCTTAATGCAGCCTTTTAACCTACATGCAGCAGAGCCGCACGGGCGCCGGCGAGTGTGTAAACGTCGCTCTGTGTTACACAGCACTCGGATTTATTGATATACGGGTCCCAAGTTTACTTATGCCCTGTTGCACAAACGTTGGTTAAATAAAAATGACTCCGTAATTTGCGTGCTTATTTAGTAACTAAACTAAATTGGGATTGTTCATATTTTTTAAATTACTCTAATTTGAAAACCATTTCGAGGAATAGGGTTTTAAACCGTTCGAAAATATTTATCTATTTCGGACATTTCGACAAAAGTATATTTGACCTATGTTTGACTTTCGTTTCTGGCCTGAAGCCCTCCTAGGTGTATCTTACGGATTAGGACTGAGTATTACAATCACTTTTTATTATTAAATATCATTTAATTGTTGTAATTTATTAGAAAATGCCAACCCAAATTTAAAATAATTATGTCATCCATAAAAAGTCTGCAATAGTACATTGTGTATTAAGGGTGGTAAAGGCAGAATTACAAACGAGAGTCTGTTAGAAGCCCGAAGCCGAAGGCTGAGGGCTTTAATGACTCGAGCTTTGTAATTCCTTTACCACCCGTGTAACATACAATGTTTTTCATCACAATTGCGAGGAAAAAAATAAAATCAGACAAAATAATATTTAAATTATTTATTGTAGGTATGTTGGTCGTAGGCAGCCATATACCTCTCTCTCGACGTCGCAGGCAATAGATTCTCACTAATACTTAACTTTAGCTGCGTTGGCGATGTCCGGCGGAGTCGCATTTTCCATATCTTCTAATGACGACATAGGTTTTTTTTTTTTTTTGAATCGCACAATTTATATCAGTATTTATAAATTATAATTATCGGCACTTCGGCAAATTACATCATTTTCTATTCTATGACTTACCACAGATAATGTCAAACGTGTTCAGGAGTCCGATTCTAGTGACAGTCGAGATCAATAGTTTATATGCGAGATTTTTAGAAAATTGTATGCAACTGACATTCCATCTCGAATGAAACTTCATATCGAATGGCACAAGAATTGGGGTCCTGGCGTATTATGATTGAGTACACGCATTATATTTAAAAAAAAGCTATTACGTACGATAGGGTGTAATGGTAAAAAAAAGGCCCGTGGGTATTATTTTGGATTTACGGCCGATTTTTCTAGCATGTTAGGACACTATTTACGAGCAAGTGTGATGAAAAATAAATTAAGATACCTATTAAAACAAAACTATACGCGTTAACTGAATGTCCGCGGCACGTGTGTGAGCACTTTTATATTTAATGATATTATTAAATCAAAAGTGGGAATTTTTGTGACGTTTCATTCTACATCATAAATGTTAGTGGGATCGTTTATTTGGTCCGTCTTCATGGATTCACGCCTGAACACATCGAATTTAAATTTGATATATTTTTGTAGTTAACAACCAAGCGTCGGACAAAGGTCTGTATCTCAAAAGAAATATTAATTCCAGTTTATTTTAACGTAAGCGATTTTTTTTGTTCTACTTATATTTTTGTGCGGAGAATACAGAATACGAGGGGTGATCCATAAGTTTTGAGAATCAGTATGAACCATGCACATAATGATATTTTTTTAATGTGGAATATACCATGGCACTAATCAAACTTAAATTAGAGAAAAAAAAAAACTATATTGTTCATTTGTTTTTCTGTGATAGTTAAACAAAAAACATCTGTATGAATAATTTTACAAGACGGTAAAATAAGAGTTAGTTTTGTAATAATTTGGAGCGGTGTGGAGAAACTTCTGGTACACTAATAAAAAATATTGTTTTTGAAAATGAAACCTTGATTTATCATTATGATTTAAATGATAAATAAGTTATCATTGCAGTGGATTTTTTATCTCCAGCTCTGTCACCAAAACTTAGGGTGGTTTTTTCGGCCTCGCCCAGGATTATTGAGGCCTACAAATAAATACTTTGACATTCGTTTTTAGCAATTGTGTTTAAATAATCTAGGAGAGTTATATAACATTATTCTATCATAGTTATGGGAAAATATTAAAAACAAGCTCAAGAAAAAAAAAACGAATTTGTGGCAGGAAATGTGCTTCAGAGGCTTCTAATTCACAAGGGTGCTGCTCATCGACCAAAGATCAGAACTGAGAACCGCTCTCCCCGTTATTAAGCCCTAACTTTCGACTACTACTTCTCATTCACTAATGTTAAAAAACAGCTACATAAAAATCACGAGCTTATGATGATTTAGTGAACGTACAAAATTTGACCATTTTGACCTCCTAAAGTAAAATTATTTTTATAGTGGTAAAATAAAACAATTGAGTGACGTTAATAAGTGTTTGGAAATATAGAAAGTGTGCTTATTTCAATTAAAATATAACGATTTACATATCTCCCATTTTTAATACCGATTATCAAAACTTTTGGATCACCCCTCGTATTTATTTTACCTGCAAATTTTATTTAAGGGTACAAATACAGGTATGCATGAGTACTTCTCCGTTTTTTTCTACTTGTGCTGTAAGACCTGCCTTGACAGTTTTAAATTGAGATCTAGTTTATCAGGAAATTCTATAGATTTAGATGGGTTAGTCAGTACCGTAGTAAACCGTTTTTGGGAATTAATAACTCCGTACACAAAAGTTTAAGTAATCCGTAAAAAAAACACTGGGAAAAGGTTTTTTTTATTATATTTTACGGGGTGTAAAATCGAGCTTAATCGATTTGCTGTAAACATTCATATTCATTTACACTTTTTTGAAACTCGGCTAGTTTACCGCAAAAGCTGAAACGCAAAAAAACTCGACAAACCCCAACTATACTTAATACCAACGAATGAAGTGTAAGCCCGCCAAACCACCCGGGGCCAAAATTTCACAATCCTTTGGCAGAATCTACATTCTCATAATCTTAGACTTCATATTACTTAATTTCAAGTAACTTATCCTAGCACATCTCAAAATGTTCATCCGTCCTCTTTACACCACATTACAACAAAACAAGAGCAAAAGGAATGGGTATCATCGTTTTTCAGAGTACGGCTTGCATGCGGTACGTCATATGCTGCGGGCACTTTGCATATTCGTTAAGCCGAGCTTCTACCTTAGAAGCAAAAGCCTGTATCTCCAAATTTTAAGATGGTGAAATTGCAGTTTTATGTCTCACTGCATAATGTTGTTAATTATGTGTCCGTGATTTCGAAGAACAGTGTTTTGCTTTTGAAGAATATAAATTCACTTTTGCGCTGGAGATGTAATTTGGAAACGTATTGAGGTTATGGTGAGTGAAGTAGGTTAGTTTAATGAGGGAGAAGATGGTTGATGGTACCTACTATTATACTATTATGAAATTGTACTTTGGCTGTGACAGTACGAAATAAATATATTTAAAAACTAAGTAGTGGTTCCGCATTGACATTTTGTTTTTTTAATTGGCGTTCACCAGAATTTGGCTAAGGTAGTTAAAAAATACGCAGAGCAGAGCAAAAATAATAAGTTTAATACTCATGTACAAATTCATGGTTTTCTGAACTTATTTATTTGTTTTTTTTTTACCACGGAGACGAGGATTTTGGTTCTTTTATCCTAGAAAAACGGTTTCCTAAGAAATAATAAGCATTGCTTTAGCTATCCAAAGGGCCTTTAAATAGCTGGATTTTATTCTCAGAGACAGAAATATGTATAAATGGCGGACCTAATGCCTAATGGCCCTAATGGAATTCTCTACATATATCTTTTAAACTTCAGTCTTAAAATAACTATATAAGATTCTGACTGCATAATCTGGATTCAATACCTATTACAAATGCCGCAAGTAGAGAAGAACGAAATTACAGAAGATTTTAACTCTTTAACTTATCACAAATTATCTCCTTGTACACTCGTCATCTTCGTTTGACATTGTATGCCTTTTCAAATTAATTCACAGTTACAAAGACTCCCCCTTTGTTCTTGGTAGGATCTCATTTAAAGTTCCACGATGCACTGCACGTCACAAATAAAATTTGTTGTTCCTTTTCTCCCACTAATTGTTATTTGAACTAATTTTAATAAGATGTTGTCTCATACCGATAGGTTTTGTACCAAAAACTACCATTAAAATACCTTATTGTAAATTTTAAGTAAATATTGTTAAGTTATTTTTTTTTGTATTTCTATCGATTATCATAGTCATCTAGTACCACTATTAACTTGCCAACTTCTAAATGTGTAAATTTACTTCAACCGTTCCTTTACTCTTAATTATTATCATTAACTAGCGTCTCGCTCTCGTTTCGCTTAGGTTTTTTAAGTATTTTGTAACAACCGTGCATAAACCAGAATGTCTTATGGATATAAATATTTATCTTTAGTTACTCTATCTATTGCTGAAAACTGTATTAAAATCCGTTGTGCGGTTTAAAAGATCTCAGCAAACAGACGCCGCGAGCAACTTTGTTTTATACAATGTAAATAAGGAGAGGAAGTTATGGCACTCCAGGACTTTTCATTAATTAATTAATTACAAAACACTTGAAACATTGTAACTGTAACTTTACTTGTGGGAGGACCTTGTGCAGGGTCCGTCCGGGTTGGTATCACCACCTTATCCATTAACCTACCGCCAAGCAGCAGTGTTGTTCGCATTGTTGTGTTCCGGTTTGGGGATAAGACAGCCGGTGAAATGACTAGCATAAAGGCATTCCATCTTAGTCCTCAGGGTTGGCAGTGCATTTGCAGTCTTGTGAAAGCGAATGTTATGGGTCACAGTTTCCACTTACCATCAGGTGGCCTGTGTGCTCGTTTGCCTTCCTATGCCATTAAAAAAAAAAACTGTTCGATGCCAAATGACAAAAGCTTGTATGTGTATTTGATAAGTAACATATTTACATACTTTAGGTTGCACTTAGTTAGTCAATCACTCCGTTATTAAGTCTAACGACAAGCAAGCTTTAAAAAACTTAATTAATATTCGATAATTTCGTCAAAGTAATGTTACTTATTTAGTGGTTAAGACGAAATCAACCACGTATAATTTATAAAAGTCGGTTTAGCCATTCTGAAATTACAAAATAACACACATAACCCTCCTTTTGAGCTTTGCCGCAGTCGGGTAAAATAGCTAGCCATCGCAAAATATCGACACTAAAAAGCGTAAACGCTGTAACCCGCAAAAAGCAAACTTTACACCAGAGCCAAAAAACTTTAGAGATTTTAGAAAAAAAATCATAACTCTCTTTATATTCCACCGATCGGTGCGATTTTTATACCACAAACCTATTTTATAATTCTCTATGAGATCATTTACCTGCCATGTACTACAAGTGACTGTGTTTCTTTTTAATGTCGGTTACAGCAATCCGACATTTTTTTTAATACGATAAAACGCTGTTAATGATTGCGTGAAATGTATGGACAGATGAAAATCCGTGTTATTTCCAATAAACGTAAACGCTGTAACCTCCACTCTTTAAATGTTTTGGAGTGCCTAAATTGAGGTAACATTGTGTTATTTGTCTCTTTAAAATGTCATAAATGTATTAAATTATAGATACCAAAAACGAATACTAATATTAAAATGAAGTAAGTTTGTGATCACATTTATTTATAATTATTTTAAAATGTCACCTTAAATCCAAGATCTTTAATGATTCTTTCAATCATGTTTCAATAATAAAACCAGGAAACATAAAAAAGTATATTATTAAGTGGAAAGAAGTGGTCTCTGCCTAGTTGCCTACCCCTCTGGGAAACAGGCGTGATTTAATGTATGTATGTATGTATGTATATTATTAAAAAAGTATTAACAATTTTCTTTACATTCAAAGTTCTCAACATAATTCGTTCTTTAAATAGTATTTTTTTAGCTTATAACAATCAGCCTTATGATGAACAAATAAAAATAACACTATTTTGCTAGTAGGAACTTAATGTAGGTATAAGCAAAATCACGCGTAATCGAGGATTTTTAATTTTGCACAAGCAAACACCGTCAGGGGGTGCTTTAGGTAATCTCCGGCAGAGATCCGGCTAGCAGAAACGACGACCTTTAGCTCTGGCAACATACAACTGCCGAACATTGCGGACCGACGAAAAGTTGCTGTTACTGGAGGAGGAATTGAGCAGGTTACGATGGGGAATCATAGGGTTGTCAGAAGTCCGTAGAGAGAGGGAGGTCATGATAACCCGGTCACCTAATCTATTTCCGGGAGGGCGACTACCAGTCCCAGGGAGGTGTCGGGTTTATCGTCCACAAGTCCCTCGTGAACAACGTGGTTAATATTGAGAGCGTGTCGAGCAGGGTATCGTGCCTTGTACTCAGAATGACCCAACGATATTCGTTGAAGGTCATACAGGTATATGCTCCGACCTCGACACACTCCGACGATGAGGTGGAGGCTACGTATGAGGATGTTTCCAGAGCCATTGCATAGCTCCAATACTCACTTCACGGTTGTTATGGGGGACTTCAACGCAAAGTTGGGCAAACGAGACGGTGAAGAGCAGAAAGTGGGGAATTTTTGAGTGGGGGTATGAATCACAAGGCCACCTCCTAGCCAGTTTCATGGAGAAGGAGGGACTCTATATGATTAACTCCTTTTTCAGATAATGTGAGCATAGAAAGTTGACTTGGATGAGCCCTGATGGTGTAACGAGGAATGAGATAGACTTTATCATATCGACGAAAAAGCACATATTCAATGATGTATCCGTCATTAGTGCGGTTAAAACCGGGAGTGATCACCGTATGGTACGAGGCTGATTGAATATCCAGTTCAAGCTTGAAAGGTCTCGACTGATGAAGTCTACGCTCCGCCGGCATCTGCTCAGCTCCAAAACCCCGAGAGCTTTCAGTTCGAACTTCAAAACCGGTTCGAGTGCCTTGGCAGCAACGTGGACGATTACAACGACAACCCGAACACCCGTCGAAAATGTAGCTAAAGACCCGAGGGCTAAATTAACCCGACACTATACCGAAGATCTCCCCGACGTCAGCCTGTACGAGATAAGTATGGCCCTCAAACAGCTTAAGAATGGCAAAACCCCAGGTGAGGATGGAATTACAACCAAACTCCTGAAGGCGGGTGGAAAATTCATCCTTAGGGGCCTTCAGACGCTGTCCAGCTCCGTCCTCCACGAAGAGAGAGGTGTGGTGGTTCTCTCCTTCAAAAAAGTGATAAAACTTTGCTGAAGAATTATAGAGCCATGTTTACAAGCTGTTTTCGAGGGTCATCACAAATCGTCTCACGCGTAGGTTTGACGATTTCCAGCCTCCCGAAAAAGCCGATTTCCGAAAAGGTTATAGTACCATATACCACATACATGCGTTGCGGCAGGTTATACAGAAGAACGAATGCCTTGCATTTGTGGACTACGAGAAAGCCTTCGATTCGATCGAGACATGGGCTGTGCTGCAGTCTAAGTGCCAAGTTCACTACCGATATATAGAAGTGTTGAAGTGTCTCTACGAAAACGCCACTATATCCGTCCGACTACAGGACCGCAGCACGAGGCCTATTTCTCTGCAGCGGGGAGTCAGACAATTAGATGTGATCTCTCCGAAGCTGTTCACCGCTGCATTGGAGGATGCTTTTAAGGTTCTGGACTAGAAAAGACGAGGCATCAACATAAATGGTGAGTACATCACACCTTCGATTCGCTGACGATATCGTAGTCATGGCTGAGACATGGCTGGCTATAGCAGTCAGTGCAATGCTCGCTGACCTCAATAGAGTTTCCGACTGAGTTGGCTTGAGAATGAACATGGACAAGACGAAAGTCATGTCCTATGTCCATGTAGAGCCAACTCCCGTAATAGTCGGAGGCTCTACGCTCAAAGTTATTGACGACTTTATTTACACTCGTCGAATCCGACTTAGCTGGGCAGCATTCGGGAAGCTTCGCAGCATCTTTTCGTCCAAATTACCGCAGTGTTTGGAGTCAAAAATCTTTCACCAGTGTGTGTTGCCAGTGATGACTTACGGATCTGAGACGTGAGCGCTAACAATGGGCCTCATAAGGAAGCTCAAAGTCACTCAGAGGGCTATTGAAAAACCTATGCTTGGGGTTTCTCTGCGTGATAGAAACAGAAATGATGATATCCGCAGTAGAACTAAGGTTACTGACATAGCCCGAAGAATAGCTAAAGTTAAGTGGCAGTGGGTGGGTCACATCGCTCGCAGGACTGATGGCCAATGGGGTCAGAAGGATCTTGAGTGGCGTCGTTGGCGGACCGGGAGACGAGCTGTAGGTAGGCCTTCAACAAGATGAAGTGACGACCTTGTAAAGATCGCGGGAATGCGGTGGATGCGAAAAGCACTAGACCGGTCTGAGTGGAGAGCCTTGGGGGAGGCCTATGTCCAGCAGTGGACGTTTTTCGACTGACATGAACGCCGTCTGAAAGTCAAAGTCATAAAATTTAAAAAGTATTGTAGAAAAAGAAGGATTAGATATCTGAAAGAATTTTGCAAATCGCCGCAGTACTTTTTGAGATAATCGTGATGATACAAATATACATTCATTCATTCATATAGACGTACGTACAAATATACAAACCAAACAACATACATACATACAATACAACATACATACATACAACATACTTACATACATATAGATCAGACGCAGATCCTTATTTTTATGAAGTCTGTAAAAACTACTATAAACAGAAAAACATCAATGTGTAACAAAATGAAACATCGATGTATATTTGTGTAAAAAAGCTACCTTATACCACTTTCGAAAATATGACATTTAAAAATTATAATCATACAACCTTTCACGAATTTAATCATTCGTAAATGTCCTTTTAATTCTATGTACCTTCAGGAAACACGAAACTCTACATAATTCGACACAATTTAGTAAAGTAAGAATTAATTACAATAATAATAACTAGCCACTTTATTTGCACTTTATGACTGTAAAATATTAATTCTTACATTTTAACTTTCGTTGTCACGCGGTGAAAGAAGGTTACACCTCACTCAACTTGTCCCGATGGTGCGACCGACCGACTGATCAAGGCTGTAAGCCATTATCCACACCTAGTACGCGCGTGTTTTAAATAGCGGTAACTCCAAGCGACCCCTAATAAGTCATCTTTATACAAATGAAGTAAAGGCAAATAGTAATTAAATGTATCACTTCATAAATGGTGTAACTGGTAAGTATTCAATTGCGGCGACTCATTATAACGTAGTAAGTCACTGTCATCTGAATATATTTTACAAAAAACGTAGTAAGAGTAGTTCCACATTTTTTCCAATAAGCGTAAACGCTGTAA
The DNA here is from genome assembly GCA_927399475.2 of Acleris emargana. Lineage (NCBI taxonomy): Eukaryota > Metazoa > Arthropoda > Insecta > Lepidoptera > Tortricidae > Acleris > Acleris emargana. Next base: position 8,946,584 of record OV656858.1, read on the forward strand.
ACGACGGTAGAAATAGTTTTATGCACGCTGTAACCTACCGGACTTCAAACTTTTGTAAAACCTTAATTGGTGTAAGTGCAAATGGAAAATAATGACCTACTTATTGGCTATTTACTGCAATTAGTTTTGCTATGTGTTAAAAAAGTACATACAATTCCAACGCTGTACAAAATTTTCTAATCGTCGTAGCGCCACGGGACCCGGACCATTCGACGCAGAAAAAAAATCTGATTCCGAATATGTAAAAAAAAATATTTTAGGTACATTGCGGGTTACAGCGTTTACGCTTTTTAGCGTCGATATGTACAATTCCAAATTTAATTTGATACTTCAATAAATCAACAACACCATCAACTTCTCCTAGTCCCATCAAAGCACGCAAAAGTAAATTTGGATTGTTCATATTTTTTAAATTACTCTGGTTTGAAAACCATTTCGAGGAATAAGGCCTTTCTGCTTAATATTTTTTTTAAATATTTATCTATTTCGGACATTTCGACTAAAGTATATTTGACCTTTGCTTGACTTTCGTTTTTGGCTTGAAGCCCTCCTAGGTGTAGGTATCTTACGGGTTAGCCGAAAACCGCTTGAAATAGTATGTTTTGTTTTACACTATTACAAACACTTTTTATCATTAAATATCATAATTTGTTGTAATTTATTAGAAAATGCCAACCCAAATTTAAAATAATCATGTCATCCATAAAATGTCTGCTAAATAAAGATATTAAAACCAAACATTGGGTCAAATACAAAATAAATGAAATTGGTCTTTCGAATTAAAATGTAAAAACCGTGAGTTATTTTTTTTGGTCTATCCCACTTAAAGTAAATATATATCTTTGAACTATATAAACCTCTTTCCCAAATCACTTCAATCTACTCGCCCTCACTCTATCTGTTCAAATTCTAGGCTTTAGTCGCCAAATGGCCCAAGAATTGCACTCTAGAGATTCCGGACACTACTTTACGTGCTTCGTCTTCGGAATTGCCGGTGTAAGGGGCGATACGTGTAGTGCCCGTGTAGAAGAGATATGGAATAAAATCTGTGCTCATAAAGGAATAACAGAGGAATTTCGGGAACATTAATGACGCGGAAATCAGGAAGCGATGTAAAGTATACGTTTAGTCTAGTTCTTTTGGTATATTGATAGATTTTAACAGTAACTAGCTTTTGAAGAATGAAAATTAGGAAGACCGTAGGTAAAAAAAGTTTTTATTATATAAGCCGTGGATTGCAACGAAAGGCATTTTTCACCGCATGAGTAATAGTTTTTTGATAGGCACAAATGTTATATAAAAATAAACTAATTCGTGCCTCAGGTGACCATAGGGCTGGCTCCTTCCTCGGCTAACGGCTAGCAGCGGCTAGCAGCGAGGAAATGCAGCCAGCATTGGCATCGGCAGTGGCCTAGGGGACATTTGTACATATCGTTATTACTTAGAATAAGTTAATTTATTTAATTTTTTTATTTCGTCTTAGTTATGTTTCAGTTTTTGTTTCTGTCTGAATAAATTTTACTATTAAATTTAAAAAAAACTTTCAATTAAAAAAAAACTTAACATTACCTACGTAATTAATATTTAAGATATCCCGAAAATAGCGTTCGATGAAATAAATTTCAATGAATTAATACAAATTTATGAAGTAAAATTTGATAAAGTTATGGGTTACCATTAGCCGTGTAAATTCAGTTTCATAACGGATAAATTTCGAAACGCGGAAAATTACGTCAAAACTAATTCTCAACCCGATTTTCTCACAAAAGTTAAAATTACACCAACACCAAAACTCCAATTATTAACCGATTTCACCCCAAATTACCGCACAATGTGTTTTCCGATAACCCTGGCTGTCGACACAATATTTTGGTGAAACAATAACCGGTATTAATCCCTGAATACCTTTCGGTTTCTTCACAAAGTGTTTATCCGGGTTAAAGAGCAAGTACCCGGGGAATTCGGCGGGGGATTTATCCGGGATTACACCAGGCCCAATAAAACACGTTAATCCAGGGTTGTCAGAACACCCGGGGAACAGCTTTGTTTTTGTTATGACAAATTGCAACGCACAAGAAAAGTGAGCGGAGTTCTTAAGAGTTTGGTGGTATCGATCTCTTCGACGAAGTATATACAGAGAAATAAAGGCTGCCTGAATATTAAGTTAAAATACTGCGTGTTAATATTTCATCAACATACATAGAATACAGAATTCTTAAATTGTTATGTATACACAACGAAGTTATTTGATCGTTTAAAGCGACGGAAAATAACGAAAATAAGTCTATTTTTGAATGCTGCGACCGCAGAACACGATTGCTTTCTTTTGTTTATTTTACAAAAATAAACCAATGTCTTTATAATTACTTGCTCGCCAGACTGTCATCTAGTTGATATCAAATAACTGCTTAGTTTAAAGGAAATAAATAAAACTATAAAAATGAAACTAAATCGAACAAAATAATAAATCCCATCAAAAACAGTGCATCTGTATTAATGGAAAATATTTTTGTATAGGTATGTGCTTTATTACATTCCGATATTTAAACGTAAGTGAAAAACATGAATTAAAAAAAATAAAGAATGTCAATACCATAGAGGATTTCGCCAGTTCGAATCGAAACCGAACCTTGGTTTTGTAAATTCGCGTTACGATATAATAGTACAACACGGTTTAAATTCAGCTTAAGTATATAGAGGTAAATTATATACAGGGTGTCCCAGAAACTGAAGTCAACCCGCCTAGGGCTGATAGAACAGCTCATAAGCTATCGATTTAACCCCCATGTATGTTCAGCAATTGTTATTAGTTTCCGAGATATTGATCATTTTAATCGGAATTATTGTCATTTTTCCTTATGTCCGTGCTACGAAAAATCCCTAAATACATGAATTAATTTACATTTTTTTCAGTGTTTTCTTGCATGATTAGAATCACTTTGAAATAAGGAAGTTTTTAAAGCTACATGCCAATTTATTTTTTATTACAAATGTTTGAGTAAACGCACAGAGTTACTTTCTCCATACTAAGAGAACCCCGCGTTTGTTTTTGACCTAGTATGGAAAAACAAACTTTGTGTGTTTTCTCAAAAAGTTGTAATGAAAAAATGTTTGGCATGTAGCTTTAAAAACTTCCTTATTTTACAGTGATTCTAATCATGCAAGAAAACACTGAAAATAATGTGAATTAATTCATGAGTTTAGGGATTTTTCGTAGCACGGACATAAGGAAAAATGACAATAATTCCGATTAAAATGATCAATATCTCGGAAACTAATAACAATTGCTGAACATACATGGGGGTTAAATCGATAGCTTATGAGCTGCTCTATCAGCCCTAGGCGGGTTGACTTCAGTTTCTGGGACACCCTGTATATCAAAATTTGAAAATTATATTTTTACTTCCGTGTCTAATAATGTTAAAGAATTCACGATGTTCAACCCCACTATTTAATTTTACATACATACATTACGTTGACGCAACCACGCTTCGTCAATTTAGACGGTGGGGCTAGTATCGTGAATTGTACACAATCAGCATTAAATAGATGCAAAAACAAACAACTACCCTGGATTTAATCAAAAAGAGTGCTATAAATATTTTTTGTAGTCAACCCACAAGAAAAATGGAGGGTATGGACAGTTATAAAATATTTTATGCATGAAAAGTGTTTTGTTTTTAGGTTGGACTGTCTTGATGTAGAAACGTGTATTTAAATTTATTTTCTTCTATAAATACAAACGAAATCTAAGATGTTTCGATTCCAATTGAGGAAGCGTTTGACTTGTTGGCAGTGACCCTGTCTTAGAAGCTTGTTGCTGACTATGCATTAGGCAAATAACTCATTTTGTGTTACTCTTAATTATTATTATTTTTTAATATCCGTAAATGAAAATAGCACATATGGTATAAATTTAAGCCATTTATAAGATACTGCAAACCTGGTGAATAGGTAGCACCGAGTCAATTGCCTTTTTATTTTCATGTAACAAAGGTAAGAAAACGTAATGTTAGATATTTTAGCATCACCACTAGGTAAAGTACCTATATATTTTAATTATTTCTAAAGGCAGCGGGTAGGGCAATCGTCCTTCCATACTAACTTTGTGTAAATTTTTATTTTTTCTAAATCAGTACCACATTAATATTACCTTCACGAATATATTTATGATTTGTTTGCGAATGTTTGTCTACCTGATTTTATTATTTTAATCGGTAACATAAATTTTCATCCCATTAACTAAAGATAAAGATAGATACAATGCTCTATCGAATTAAACAAGATTAAAAAAATGTTTGAGTAAACGCACAGAGTTACTTTCTCCATACTAAGAGAACCCCGCGTTTGTTTTTGACCTAGTATGGAAAAACAAACTTTGTGTGTTTTCTCAAAAAGTTGTAATGAAAAAATGTTTGGCATGTAGCTTTAAAAACTTCCTTATTTTACAGTGATTCTAATCATGCAAGAAAACACTGAAAATAATGTGAATTAATTCATGAATTTAGGGATTTTTCGTAGCACGGACATAAGGAAAAATGACAATAATTCCGATTAAAATGATCAATATCTCGGAAACTAATAACAATTGCTGAACATACATGGGGGTTAAATCGATAGCTTATGAGCTGCTCTATCAGCCCTAGGCGGGTTGACTTCAGTTTCTGGGACACCCTGTATATCAAAATTTGAAAATTATATTTTTACTTCCGTGTTTAATAATGTTAAAGAATTCACGATGTTCAACCCCACTATTTAATTTTACATACATACATTACGTTGACGCAACCACGCTTCGTCAATTTAAACGGTGGGGCTAGTATCGTGAATTGTACACAATCAGCATTAAATAGATGCAAAAACAAACAACTACCCTGGATTTAATCAAAAAGAGTGCTATAAATATTTTTTGTAGTCAACCCACAAGAAAAATGGAGGGTATGGACAGTTATAAAATATTTTATGCATGAAAAGTGTTTTGTTTTTAGGTTGGACTGTCTTGATGTAGAAACGTGTATTTAAATTTATTTTCTTCTATAAATACAAACGAAATCTAAGATGTTTCGATTCCAATTGAGGAAGCGTTTGACTTGTTGGCAGTGACCCTGTCTTAGAAGCTTGTTGCTGACTATGCATTAGGCAAATAACTCATTTTGTGTTACTCTTAATTATTATTATTTTTTAATATCCGTAAATGAAAATAGCACATATGGTATAAATTTAAGCCATTTATAAGATACTGCAAACCTGGTGAATAGGTAGCACCGAGTCAATTGCCTTTTTATTTTCATGTAACAAAGGTAAGAAAACGTAATGTTAGATATTTTAGCATCACCACTAGGTAAAGTACCTATATATTTTAATTATTTCTAAAGGCAGCGGGTAGGGCAATCGTCCTTCCATACTAACTTTGTGTAAATTTTTATTTTTTCTAAATCAGTACCACATTAATATTACCTTCACGAATATATTTATGATTTGTTTGCGAATGTTTGTCTACCTGATTTTATTATTTTAATCGGTAACATAAATTTTCATCCCATTAACTAAAGATAAAGATAGATACAATGCTCTATCGAATTAAACAAGATTAAAAAAATGTTTGAGTAAACGCACAGAGTTACTTTCTCCATACTAAGAGAACCCCGCGTTTGTTTTTGACCTAGTATGGAAAAACAAACTTTGTGTGTTTTCTCAAAAAGTTGTAATGAAAAAATGTTTGGCATGTAGCTTTAAAAACTTCCTTATTTTACAGTGATTCTAATCATGCAAGAAAACACTGAAAATAATGTGAATTAATTCATGAATTTAGGGATTTTTCGTAGCACGGACATAAGGAAAAATGACAATAATTCCGATTAAAATGATCAATATCTCGGAAACTAATAACAATTGCTGAACATACATGGGGGTTAAATCGATAGCTTATGAGCTGCTCTATCAGCCCTAGGCGGGTTGACTTCAGTTTCTGGGACACCCTGTATATCAAAATTTGAAAATTATATTTTTACTTCCGTGTTTAATAATGTTAAAGAATTCACGATGTTCAACCCCACTATTTAATTTTACATACATACATTACGTTGACGCAACCACGCTTCGTCAATTTAAACGGTGGGGCTAGTATCGTGAATTGTACACAATCAGCATTAAATAGATGCAAAAACAAACAACTACCCTGGATTTAATCAAAAAGAGTGCTATAAATATTTTTTGTAGTCAACCCACAAGAAAAATGGAGGGTATGGACAGTTATAAAATATTTTATGCATGAAAAGTGTTTTGTTTTTAGGTTGGACTGTCTTGATGTAGAAACGTGTATTTAAATTTATTTTCTTCTATAAATACAAATGAAATCTAAGATGTTTCGATTCCAATTGAGGAAGCGTTTGACTTGTTGGCAGTGACCCTGTCTTAGAAGCTTGTTGCTGACTATGCATTAGGCAAATAACTCATTTTGTGTTACTCTTAATTATTATTATTTTTTAATATCCGTAAATGAAAATAGCACATATGGTATAAATTTAAGCCATTTATAAGATACTGCAAACCTGGTGAATAGGTAGCACCGAGTCAATTGCCTTTTTATTTTCATGTAACAAAGGTAAGAAAACGTAATGTTAGATATTTTAGCATCACCACTAGGTAAAGTACCTATATATTTTAATTATTTCTAAAGGCAGCGGGTAGGGCAATCGTCCTTCCATACTAACTTTGTGTAAATTTTTATTTTTTCTAAATCAGTACCACATTAATATTACCTTCACGAATATATTAATGATTTGTTTGCGAATGTTTGTCTACCTGATTTTATTATTTTAATCGGTAACATAAATTTTCATCCCATTAACTAAAGATAAAGATAGATACAATGCTCTATCGAATTAAACAAGATTAAAAAAAGATTAAAAAAAATTGAGGTTCAGATATCGATCTGGCTAGTAGTCATCTGCGAAAAAACTTCTTTTCGGCTCAAGCGTCGCGCAGTTATTTTTGTGCACATTTATAATATTAAAAAATGCCACTTTTCACGTGGACAACGAAGGCAGAAGAAATAAATAAAACTGTCTAGCCAGGCGAAATTTTTTCTTGCTAATCAGCAACGGAACTCTGCGTTAGGGTAGTTAATCACAACTTCCCCGGCAAATTTCTCTTGTCACCCTGTCCTTTTGCTGTGACCACGCGTTTGTGGCTCATAACCGGAAACAAGGACAGTTCCTTAGGGACACTTGTGACAAAATTATAGAAACTATCAAATTAAATAGAAGAGTAATACTTGTACTTAGCTAAATTTACTAAAATAATAATGGTTAAACATGTAAAATACATTTCTGAAATTTGTGTGAAGATTTTGTTTCTGAGTCATGGATGTTTTCTATGTATTTAAGTACCTATATATTTCTCTATATTTCTGTATACTTATACTTAAACGTATTTATATCGTTGTCTAGTACCCATAGTACAAGCCTAGAGCTTAGTTTGGGACTAGGTCAATTGGTGTGACATTGTCACTTGATATTTATTTATTATTTATTATAATTACTATTAAAGGCTTACAGTAAAAACCAAACCGCCTACAATTTTATAGATTTACACATTTAGAGACATAACATTTAACAAATTTATCTATGTAATTGAGACTTGTAACTTTCAAAATTGTTGTATTAACCAAAATTAATTAATTTGATCCGTTTTAAAAACATACTAACTTTTTAATCACATAAATAAATAAATAATTATAATCTTGCTTCTATAACGTTATCATAATATTAAAATATTGACGTTAATAACAAGAGGTACTTTTGCGTCAAAAATACGATTACGATTTAATAAACCAGTTGGATTTACTACTTATCCGTGTAATTAATACAGTGCCATTTTAGGTGCCATTTGATTCGGGTAAAGTCAGTGAGGCGTATGAGAGTGTGTGACAGATGTAAAACCCGAAGCCCGTTTTCAGATAATGAACCGCACGTCAAAGATTTCTACACGTCTCTATACCACTACGGTATACACAATAAGGTATAAGACTGACAGACTGACAAAAGACGTGTGGCACTCGGGGACTGCCGCGGTAAAGCTATTGCATGTCGTACAAACGCACACAACGCCGTGGCGAAGACTGCCGAACTGAAACGACGTTAGACGATGCACGGCCTTCAAGCCACACCTCCTTGCCCGTCGGAGTGGGGAGCGTGAGGTTTTTTCGTTACGGAATTTCTGGATTCGACCCCGCGCTCAAGGCCCGCGATAGAAGCTATGCAATAGCTTAATAAAGCAATGTTTCTGTATCAACCCAATAAAAAATCAAATCAAAATGTCTTTATTTGCCAGAATACGGTAACAAGAAAAGATCTTAAGGCTATTTTTGTTCGAGCATGTTCACCCTGCATGCAGGTGTGCAAATAATTATATTACTCACTTATTCTATTAGCATCACTAACAAAGTATCAAATAGCATGCATGTCAAATCCTGCAGCCATTTTTTCAAGGTCCTCTTAAACAAATTCTTATTTTCTAATTTGATATGGTCAGGTAATCTATCATAGAAAAGTACACACATATCGTAACTTTTTTTTTAAATAAACAGCTGTTTGGCAGGAAGGCTGATATAACAGGTTTCGGTATTGGACCCTTGTATCTCTGGTGCTAGTGTCATATCGATTATCAAATGATATCAAACTGTAGGTATTAATACTTCCGAAACTTGATTATTATAATTCGTCCCCAACTATCCCAAGCCCGTGTCCACCCTACAGATGATCCAGCAGTTATACACAAAACAAACAAATTGTGTCCCGCTTCCTGCCATGCGATAATTAACGCGGCGGTAAATTATAGCGTCACGATATTGTACGTCAGTTTAGCCGCAAAATATATTCTGCGTCACTTTAGCTACGGACTTTAATTTGCGTCAGTTCTGGTGCCGTGTGGTTGCCGGGTGCTGTGTGGTTGCCGGCTTAGAATAGTGCCACTCCATGTCTTCCCGTGGAAGTCGTAAGAGGCGACTAAGGGAATATAGGCTTGTAGTACTGTTAGGCGATGGGCTTGCCACCTGTCACTAATATACACTGGTAATCATCTTAGCCTAGTTGTGCAAATTGTGGTTACAGAGTTATCAACAAGTTTTTGGAGTTGTTGGTAATTCTGTAGCTCTGCCTACCCCACTCTGGGAATGAAGGCGTGAGTTTATGTATGTATGTAATCCAAAGGTCGATTCAGGGCTTCTATTCAATGGTAAAAACCATATCGAGTTTGAGCTGTTATCGTATTGTCACCGTTTTGATAGCTCTTATTTACTTGACAGTAATGGCAGCTGACGTCATAACAATACCATAACAGGTTTACCCAACTGCAACTCGTCGCTTAAATGCTAAACGGCCTTATGTCAAAAGTGAACTTTTTTACAGGAGAGGTAATCAAAGTTTTCGACATGTTTTTTTAATTTTTGTGTAAGTTGTTTTGTTTTATATCTATTGTGTATATAATCAACGGATGCGTTTTTTATTCCTCTATTGGTCTGCAAATGTAAGTGTTCGCTAGGTTGTCATTTAAGGCGTAGAGGAGCACATAAGGCCCTTTAGCATATAAAATTCGCTTATATGTCGTGAGAAATATCTAAAATTATTTAATGAAAACAACATAAACTACAGTAAATAAAGTATTTATTAAATTTATTAATTATTAAATACAAAAAAGTTACAGACTTTATTGGAATAACAGTCTCAAATAAAAAAAAAACCTTCTAAAAACCCAAAAATTATAAAAACTTACTCCGAAATGTCAAAAAAATTTGCAGCACGAAAATTATATCATAAAAATGCTCTTAAAACTTAACAATATTCTAATATTAGGCACTTTTGGCAATATTCTGAGATCTTAATGTTATTAGGAACAAATTGTTAATGAGATCAAACGATAAATTCGTAAAAAATACTAGCAAATCTAACATGTTGAATCAAATATCACATAGAACAAAGTATCACATTTGCTTTAACCCTTTTACTTTTTATTTTTATTATGTAAAATGGCTATAATAGTATTAAAGTAATAAAACAAATACTCTTCTAAAGTAAAGTAATAACAATATTACCTACCCTTAAGTTAAAGATTTGTATAAAACTATCGCCGACGATTATATTATTTATTCCATTTAATTTAGATACAATGTATTCATCGCTTTCCTGCAGACATGAGATATTTAGGCTTAGTTGACTATCCGGTATCGAATCTGAATCACAAGAATCGTCTTCTTCACTCCCTTTCTTCACCATTTTCAGAATACGGTATGCTCTGCTACCCATTCTGCAAATTTTAAATAAAAGATAAACTGGTAAATATTATATCTATTAGAAATATTAAAATATCACAGGAAATAACACAGAGACGTGTCTTTACTTCATTACTATGAAAAATATATTCTGATTTAATTTTGTTTAATGATTAGCTTCGAAATTCCCAAGAAAACAATATACTTATTAAAATTACTGTACGTCCTATTTTAAATACAAATTTTTACTACTTATAAATCAAATTTTATCACAGTCGGTCCTATGGTTGATCCGTGAAAGCGTAACAGACAGAAAAATATATAAGTATTATATATTTTAAATTAACTCATTGTTACTTGGCATTTTAGTTATAATCATGTTAATTTTTATTTGCGATACGACCGCAATAACGAAAAATGCAGTTTCGATTTAATAAACTATAGCAACACCCACATAAATTGATTATGCAAAGCAGCAACATCCCAAAAAAATCGATTTAGCATTAAATAATACACCTCTCGTAGTAGCATTTTATTGTTTAAAACAGACGCATTACAAATTTGGCATAACATAAATAACCCCATAACCGCGTTTAATTTATATGCGATGCGGCCGTACAACAAAAAATGCAGTTTCGATTTAATAAACTATAGCAACACCCACATAAATTCATTATGCAAAGCAGCAACATCCCAAAAAAATCGATTTAGCATTAAATAATACACCTCTCGTAGTAGCATTTTATTGTTTAAAACAGACGCATTACAAATTTGGCATTTTAATGTTATAAATAACCCCATAACCGCGTTTAATTTATATGCGATGCGGCCGTACAACAAAAAATGCAGTTTCGATTTAATAAACTATAGCAACACCCACATAAATTCATTATGCAAAGCAGCAACATCCCAAAAAAATCGATTTAGCATTAAATAATACACCTCTCGTAGTAGCATTTTATTGTTTAAAACAGACGCATTACAAATTTGGCATTTTAATGTTATAAATAACCCCATAACCGCGTTTAATTTATATGCGATGCGGCCGTACAACAAAAAATGCAGTTTCGATTTAATAAACTATAGCAACACCCACATAAATTCATTATGCAAAGCAGCAACATCCCAAAAAAATCGATTTAGCATTAAATAATACACCTCTCGTAGTAGCATTTTATTGTTTAAAACAGACGCATTTCAAATTTGGCATTTTAATCTTATAAATAACCCTATAACCGTGTTTCATTTATAAGCGATACAGCCACATCGCAAAAGTGACACCTTAGCTGATAACAAAAATATATTACCTTACCTTAAAATTCGGTCGAAACGGTCGCAATCCAAAATAAGGCACTTTAGACTTAAAAATATTTTTAAAATCCCGAAGATTTTTTGATATACGACCCTTTTTCTCAAAAGTGAAGTGCGGTCCCGCTGACTGCCAGAGCGCAACTAACAAAATGGCTGCTTCGCTCTGAAGTTAGGCGCGAAAGTTTAAAATTCCAAAAGGGCATTTGCGTGATTTCGTTGTATATAAATCAAAATTGATAGGTGTCTTCGTGTAATATTAAAATTTTACCGTTTTTAAACTCGTTTTTGTCATAAAATAGTTTTTTATTTTTTTTGTGATGGGGCCGTTTAGCATTTAAGCGACCTGTGGTGACTATTTTAGAAACATTCTACTGAGGTGGAGTCTGTCAGACGTAATTTTTGATAAAAAATAGAAAAAAAACTAATTTTCAATGATAAGTAAGTATTGATTATTGAGTGCAAAGCATCATTATTTAATTTTAATTCGGAATTAACAATAGACATGTATAGAAGCTTTTAAATAAAAACAATGTAATTAATTTGAGTAAGATAAAAAATCTGGTATTTTCAGAAAGGTTAACTTATAATGCCGTGAGTCGTTAGAAGAAGGCACTGAGCGATACAGAGCTATATCACGGTATACGGCGATATTTTTTTGGTTACGTCTGATAGACGGTCCGTCAGTCGCAGAGGGTTAACTACGATACCGTTTTTACCGCATAGAATACCGGCCTAGGTCGGTCATTTTTATACATTAAGTATGAAGCGTCCGGCAATGACGAAATTACCACCGATGACCTAGTGGTAAAAGGAATTATAGAATATTTACAACAACCTAGTCAGAGAGAAGAATGATACTTAGTTATGAAATTTCGCGTAACGCTTTTTGTTTTTATTTTTATTTTTGTTTTTCTGCCACATTTTCAAGTAATTAATACCATATTGCTCGGTTAGTATTTGTATTATTTAACTGTGGTAACTTTACTGGTTGATGTATAATTTAAGATTTTTTATTGTATGAGCCATATTGTACCGTTTGTACCCTAATAAACATTAAAACAAAAAAACGCAATAATGATGGTGACGACTACTTTCAGGCATGATGTCTCTATAACTTGGCTAAGAATTATCCCAATTAAACCAGCTGGCCTAGTGCCTAACGCAGTCGCAATCGCAATCGACTTCAAAGTGGAATAATTGTTTTGTTTTTGTATGCAGACTCGCTTTTGAACTGTCAAAATGAAAACAATCGCGATTGCGAGTGCATTAGGCAATAAGCCTGCTGCTTTTCAAAGACTCTCTGTTAGCTTTATTATTCTGGAGCTACGACACTACAGACAGACACCCGCGTGTCAATTAATAACACTCCTCTTTTTAAATAAAAACAAACTCATAATAATTATTCAGTTAATTAGTTACATGCGGACTTTTTTACACAAGTCAGTAATATGAAGCAAATGTATTACCACTTCGAACAAGACCATAATTATAGCAGAAGCACACAAATGGCAAAAAAAAAAAAGTGGCAAAAAAAACACATTAAATGCAAGAACCGGTGGGATCTTCTTTGTCCAAAATCCGTACAGATTTTGAATACTATCTTATAAGATGACTAGTTGCAGTGTTCACACTGTCCTTGGCGTGGGGGTAAGACAGCCAGATAAATTACTAGCTTAGAGCCATTTCACTTAGTCCTCAGGTTTTGCCTCGAATTTGTCATCTTCTGAGAGCCAACTAAAATAAAATTGCTTTCTTAATGCCTTAACAAAACAATTTAACTAACTGAATATCTTTACTGAAATTTTCATGAAATCTTTCTAAGAACCATACGTACTGATACAATAACTCGTATTTTTGTTTTGGAGCTACGATGCAACAGGCTTATACACAGACACGCAGATAGATACTCACGTTAAACTTATATCATCCTTCTTTTTTGTTGGGGTTTACTACTACATAATACACTAAAACTAAACCGAAAAGGCAATTTTACAAGCAAAATGATCTTGTAAAATTTACCAAATCATCGTAGCTTCTTAAAAATGCTTTCCAGAAAGCGATTGTGATAGCTTGGGGCTTACAACAATGGCGTATGAAAGAAAGGTCATTATTCAACTTTTAAACTGACAGGAACTTTTGCAAGCGAACCGTTCATTTATTATTCCTTTTATTATTATAACTAGGTGCTATTTACTATGCTTTTTTACAAATTCTAAGTATAATGTGGAACTATTTTAGGGATTTTTAGATCAGCGTTTACCTCGATATCTGAATAATTACTTGTTAATTTTTTTATGAGCATTAAAACAAATGAGCATATAAATTAGAAGAGGTCATTTGATCTTCTCGCATACACAAATTACTCGTAACCTGTAGGGTATTTTGTGCAACATACCAAATTCCCTGAATATGCGCATTTGCTCAAGTTGTTTATCTTTTTCAGTAACACTTAAGATAGAAAGAAACATAAGCACATGATTAGAATTAAATAAATGTCAGGGGACTAAACTCTAAGCTTATACAGTCAGCGTTACAAGTAGCTGATCACTTTTCGTACTTATAGAGCGCACTTATGTGACCGTAAAGCGACATGGTACACAAGTATGACTATACTACGGGTAAATATTAACATACTTTAAAAACAAAAACGAACTGAAAAAAAAACATAAAACATAACAATTTTTAACAAATACAAGCGCTAATTACACATATTTCACCCTTTATTTATTACACCTTTCACCTTTTATTTGACGACGCGCTGGCCTAGTTGGTAGTTCAAATCCCGGTAAGGGCAGATATTTGTGTGATGAGCGCAAATATTTGTTCCTGAGTCATGGATGTTTTCTATGTATTTTAAGTATACATTTCTCTATTTAAGTATTTATATCGTTGTCTAGTACCCATAGTACAAGCCTAGAGCTTAGTTTGGGACTAGGTCAATTGGTGTGACATTGTCCCCTGATATTTATTATTTTATTATTTATTATTTCTGGGATTCGAAACCGAGACCGCTTAGGCCGCTGGCAGGGTCACTACCCAAATAGGGTTGGAACTTGGAACTATTCGATCACAAGTCCATACTTGTAACTACTTGGCCAACTGATAACGTTCTTATCTACGCTACACTCTTTTTTAATAAAAAAAGAGTTGTGTACAACTACTAGCTAGGCAAGTACGATTACATCCTACAAGTCAATATTTGTACGCATTCTAATAAAATAACGTATTTTCCTATATTTTTTCTGTCGGCCCTAAATATTTTCATTTCATTATAAGAAATTGTTTCACAAATAAATTCACGTACCGCATAATAATATTTTTTCGACAAACATTATGAACGTTTGCTGGCAAGCCAGCCTAATATGTATATGAAACGATTATTTTTGCAAAAGCGAAAACCTTGTAACGCACTCACTTTTCTGTTTCACATTAAAACTCCCAAAACATTACTATTTTGATGTGAAACAAATTTGTTTTGCCATCGTAGGGAAATACAGTTTGATAAACATGCGCTAATTTAACAGCGGGAACAAACTAATAAAAACTAATGTCACGTTGTATACTCGTACATGACTGATTTTACTAAAACTAATTTTAAATACAACATTTTATCCTTGATATTATTTGCAATAAAATATCTCTAAGGGAATAAGAATAATAATAATAAAAATAGAGCAGGAACTGAAGAAAATAAACAAAGTTTTTACGTATTAAATATTACGCAATGACATAAACCTTTGAGTTAAAATCATGGAACTTTTATTTTCGGTTTTTATGGTATTTTTTGTGTGCGATAGTGTGCGCATGCGCGCGTGCGTATGTGGATTAACACATAGGCTACTTTGAATCCCAAAAATGTTCATAGTTCCCTAGGGAATACCAATAATTGAAATTGACGTGGACGAAGTCGCGGGCAGAAGCTAGTCTTTAATAAATTTCTCTACATATCAAACTATTGCCATTTACTATCCGACAAGCCTTCAATCACCCTTTACTTTATCAAACCAAATTTAGTGCGTTTGTTCACGAATCCAGCAATTTGTGAGTGCAACATTTTGCGTCCGTTTTAACGAACACCGATGAAAATAAAACATGGCGACGGTAAATGTCGAGTACAAAGTGAAAAACCAATTTCACGTGGCCATCCGCTGAGCAATTCAGGCTGTGACGACGCGTTCTAAATAAAAACTAACCATTTCAACATGTTGAAATATTTGGTTCCATTATACTATGACTGTGCTTGTTAGTGTGATGCTGCGACGGTTCCGAATTCCAATTTCAATGATCATGGATTTCACTGTCACACAGGAGTCTCTAAAAGAAATGTCCAATCGGTTTCTATTTTTTTACATGATTTCGCATTATGCTGTTTTAATTTAGGTAACTGCGAAAATAATTATACTTTTTTATCCTGGTCACGGCACCAAAACACATCGATTTAAAATATGGTTAATTTTAATATACTTAACGAAAATTACCTAACTCTCAATGTCAAAACCAAGATTGCCCGAGGTTAATGTAATTTGTCTTACTGACAAAGTAGAAATGTTCGAGGCAGTATCCTATTAAATAATACTTGCCCTCGAAACTTTTTAATTTATAGCCATGTTAACTTAATGTTCATACACCCTTTTTATGAAACGCTAGTAAAAAGATTTTGTGGCCGACCGCATTAAAGTAAGAGCCTACCATCATTTATTACTCAAGGCACAAAAAATGGAGCGATTAAAATAGAGACAAAGGTTTTCAGTTCCGTCAAGGTACCAGGAAAATAGCGATCGCGAGGAGTTGCGGCATAAGATTTTACGATAACAACACCCGTGCAGTACATTTTTACCTCCAAACCTTTGCCTTGAAGGTGAAGAAAGTAAATATCCAGTTTATGGCACCTCGTTAGAAGTTGGGTCATAACGCTAAACGACGTCCCCGCTGTTATCGCCGCTTTTTGCTCTCCAAATCCGACACTTAATACCTCTGCTACTTATTATTGCCTGGTACATTTAGGCGCATGAAGACTTGATGTTTTTGAAGATTAAAAAAGTTTTAATGGGAAAGGATTGGAGTAATCCGTTATATAATTTAGTCTTTTGTCAGATAATGGAAATTTCTGCTCTTTTTCAGCGAAGCTTTCAGATACTTTGTGATTAAAGTATTTGTTTTTTTTTTTTTGATCAAATTCATTCTTTTTAAAGCACTTCGAATATAGCATAGCCTGATAATTTTCCTTTACACGATAATTTATCTTAGCACACAGGTAACGATTAAATAAAAAACTGACCCACGCTTTATTAACGCTATTCGTATAAATGATTATGCATGTATTTAACTCCATTGTTAATTAACCACACGAAAATATGATATTACATAACATAAGCTTTGTAAATATGCAATTAAAGCGTCTCGCAGACTTATTTAATAGCATTTATTTGGAAATTATAGCACGCTGTATCACGTAATGCTATGATTTTGTTATGGCTAGTCTTAGACCAGTCCTTTTCAGAAAAATGGGTGCAGATGTTACAATTTTTTTGTTACAATTAATACCGTATTAATAACATTAGAGCGATGAATGGATCCCAAAATCGAAAGGTCAATGTTTCAACCTTAAATTTGCCCACGTTCCACAAATAGCCCCTAAGTTGGCACGCTCGCAAGCCACTTAGCCAACCGTCAATTCTGTCAAACGCCACTGTAAAATATTTCAACAGTGTCCCCACAGCATGAGTTTTACGCTCAGTATTGCGCCAAACAACCCGGCAAACAAAGAGATAAAAGCTTTTTAAATCTCCGAATTTATGGTTTGTTTGTTCAAACAGAATAGTATTTGGGAATGCTAGCGTCGACGGACCCGATATTATTTTAATATGCGCCAAATGGGGAATATTTTATGCGGAATCACGCGTTCTGATTACTCAGCAAAGTTTGCTAGTGAAGCCATGTTTTCTGTGTTTTATCACGCGTGGATGCTGCATTACTAATCTAACTGTGCTGGGGTGAGCTTGAGCATACACTGAATATGATATTACTATCTAGAATTATTTAAATTTAGGGCGTGTAATGAATGCTAGATTTGGTTAGCTGGGTAAACACGCTGATTTGCATTAGAGTAAGCTCTGCTAAAATTAAACATACCATACTAAAATAGGTAAATGGTTGATCATTAAACAGGTGGCAAAATAGCTGGGATATTTTTTTACGTGCTGTTTAAATTCTCCATCTTAGACAATGCTGTGTTGAGATTGCGAATGTCCCATGGCCATAGGAGTCCATGCTTACTTAAAAACAAAACAATAATTATAATGGTGGAAGCGTTTTTTAAAGTGACTGAATCCTGATCCACCCGACCATACACGACCGCTGCGAAGACATTAATATCTGCAGCTTTACCGACTAAAAACTATGAGCCGTTGCAATTTGTCGAAACGATTCATCTTCCTCAATATTCAACACCATTTATCTTTGTCTGCAGGTACAGTGAACACGCTTAAATCGCTCCACATACACGCTCCGAAGGCAGTTCTGTCTGGTCGGAACGCGGAGCTGATGTGCTCCTATGACCTGGAAGGAGCCCAGCTGTACTCCATCCGGTGGTACCGCAACATGATAGAGTTCTATCGGTTTGTGCCGAAAGAATCGCCGGCGACCAAAGTGTTCCCTGTCGCGGAGATTAAAGTCGATGTAAGTACTCGTAATATGAAAAAAAAAAGATTGACTGGCTGGATATGTAACTGTTGAAATATGAGAAATTCGAAGGTTGAAAAAACCGTTAAGTTAAATTGTGCGTTGCGTCTTCAAACACTATTAAATTACAGAGCGTATCGCTTTTACGTTTTATATCGTTTTATTATTTTATCTACATCACAGACTACAATTTCGAAACTTAACTTTTATTGCAAATCATGACAATGTTAAAAGGGATTCAACATAAAAGATAAATGATGTAAACAAATATGGATGACTAACACTTTTAGTTATTGTCTATTGATTTTTTGTGAAATAGTGATGGGAATAGTATTAACGCGAGTGTTGATGGATCAATCAATTTGACACTACAAGGTTTTCAAAAAATAATCTTCGACATGATGATGTAGTTAAATTGGTTGTATATTTATTTTAAAATCTAATTTGTGATCATAATGCGGACTCAATTATTTTAGGCCCTAAAACTGTTTAGTTTTCTATTTATTTACCAAACAAAATACTAGCTTCGGGAGATGACTTTAAAAAAAAGAATAAATATCAAAATCGAACGCATTCATTACAATCGTGATTGGTACTTAAATTTTATGTATAACCAATTGAGTCTTTATAATTGATATGAAAAATAGTACCTATTATAAATAATAAATAATAAAATAAATATCAGGGGACAATGTCACACCAATTGACCTAGTCCCAATTTAAGCTCTAGGCTTGTATTATGGGTACTAGACAACGATATAAATACTTATATAGAGAAATATATACTTAAATACATAGTAAACATCCATGACTCAGGAACAAATATTCGCGCTCATCACACAAATATCTGCCCTTACCGGGATTTGAACCCAGGACCGCTAGCTTCGTAGGCAGGGTCACTACCAACTAGGCCAGCGCGTCGTCAAAAATTACTTTAAAATATATGACATATGGACATATGGACATTATGATTATGAATGGATGTATGTGTGGATGTTATTGTACAGTTAAAAACGGAACTTTAATTTTATGGCAGATAAGAGATCCACATGAAGCCTCAGAGATATCAATTTTCAAAGCAATCGGTTTACCGAAAAAAAAAATGGCGGCCACTTTTTTAAACGGGTTTGAACGATGTTCACAGAAAGCCTCAGTGGGCTTACGAGAATACGAGAATACGTCAAACGCGAATTAGTGTCACATATTATGTCTATTCCATATTCTAACGTAAGGGTAAACATTTAAGGTTTAAAACAAAAAAATATTTTGTATGACTTGAGTCCTAACTTGACCTACCAGTAAGATACTAAATCCTGAAATAATATACGGTTTCAGTAAAAATTACTTTAAGAGTTTCGATGATTAGGAATAAAATTACATTCAGACTAAAAATAATAAGTTCAACTTTGGCGCACCCATACAATACAAACAAAACACGGAATAGTACATTTTAATTGTAGGTAGATTTAATTACCAAGTGTCGACGGTAAATATTTCCAACACTAAAAATATAGTTTAAAAAGCAAGATAGATTTAGATGAGTAAAAAATCTTTGTTAGTATTTGACCTATAACCTAAACCTTATAACATTATTTTAATTTAATTTTAGTAAAATAAAAATAACATAATATATTAAAGAAAATAATTTTAACAACAAAGTTTATGTGTGACCGTTGCTGATAGAAGCATGTTTGTTCTTGAAAAGTGCGTGATTACGAAGTAATTGAAGTAAATTGGTTTGTTTATATCGTATATCTTTTCTATTGAACCCCACCCTACAATTGTACGGTTGTGGCAATTGGCTACATAATAATGACGTAACATACCTTTTTATGAACGTTTAATTAAACTTTTATGAATGCCAAAGCCCTTATTCTACATTATCTTTTCCCCTTTTTGATATCATATTGTAAACATTACGATAGCCCTTTATTATCATAACATAACAGTAATGACGCCTGAGTTGTCAACACCGCTTGACTGGCCACAATGACCGTCATAGTATGACCCCCTGCTTGTTTGCTCGCATTTAAGAAGAAAACTGACATTTTACAAGATTAAACGGTAGTTGGCAAGCAGTTTGCAACATTATCGGTCTTAAACCCAGACTTAAGACTAAGGGCCGTATTAATAAACTCATCTTGGCTGAGACGCCCGTCACAAGATACGTCAAAGTAAACGTCAAGCCATTGAAAACTGTAATTTTTGACGCATCTTGAGACGAGTATTACGGTCGAGATTAGTTTTTTAATACGGCTCAAAAATATCGCCTTATTATACAAAATTTGTTTAAGTACAGAATTATCAACAAGTTTTTAGAGTTGTTGGTAATTGTATAGCTCTGCCTTTCCCACTCTGGGAATAAAGGCGTGAGTTTATGTATGTATGTATGTGTACGGGCCAAAAAATCAATTTAACTTTCTCCTGCAAGTAGCCCTAAAAATCTTCATTGAATTTCATGTACCTTTTTTATACACTGTGGTAATAATAATATAATTTTAAGGTGAGGGTATATTTTTATGTACCCACACGGTTAATAACTTTGCGTCAAGTTTCGTTATAACTTTGTTTTTTTCATTTTATTTTATTTAGTGCCACTCCATTTCTTCCCGTGGATGTCGTAAGAGGCGACTAAGGGAATATAGGCTTGTAGTACTGTTAGGCGATGGGCTTGCAACCTGTCACTAATACGCTGGTAAACATCTTAGCCTGATTTTGCAAAATGTGGTTACAGAATTATCAACAAGTTATTAGAGTTGTTGGTAATTCTGTAGCTCTGCCTACCCCACTCTGGGAATGAAGGCGTGAGTTTATGTATGTATGTATGTATGTATTTAATTCTAAAACTTTTGAAGTGCTTATTATGGCGCTTTTTCTAAAGGTTATCTGGAAGAGGTTGTTATCTAACGTATGGCATTATATTATGGAACTTAAAATTCACAAGGAAGGTGCTTAATTCAGTAAAACGTTTCCTTCTCAATTTTCACTGCACCCAGTATCCAAATAATTTCAGCCGCCAGTCATTTCGTTACAAAATACCCATGTCCATATTTTAAAAAATAAAAAATGTACACGCTCCCGTCACTGACAAGAGTTTTACCAGAAATTTCAAAACATTTTTTGTTCCCGCCACAGCCCATACCTGGCGCGACCTGCGCGGTTATGCGGTATTTTTTGCCCGGCTCAATGTGTCATAATATCCTTTTGACTCTCGTGATAAAACTCTGCCTATTTTTTTACTAGTAAAAGATAAACATGGAACGTATTATTTGACGAGTTGAGACCATGCGGTTGCCGCAGTTTATTAATGTTTTTATACTTGCTTATTCTCAGTAACATGAATGTGTCAAGCATATTAAGGTTTCGTAAGCAGCATTTTGTTCCTCTCATCTCTTATAAATATCGGTTTCTTTTTACAAGCTTTTAATCAACTTTATATATGTTGGTTTTTTGTCACTTACTTTAGTTCAAATCTTGCAAGTCAATTTGAACCAATCCTAACGGTTCATCACATAATTATAAGTTTGTTTGAACAAACCTGCGTTCATGAATCGGAGATATAGTCCAAAACAAAATTAAATTTAAAAAAATCTGCGGTTTAATGAAACTTGAAAGTGCAACAATCAAACAAACAATTATAAGGGTAAACTAAAAATGCCGTTACTGAAGGTCAAAACTAAGAACGGGTAAAGTTGGTACGAGTATGTTATATAAGAATAGGAAATAGCCAATAATACCAAACGTCCTAGCCGTAATATTGACTCACACTATTTTAAACTCAACTGACACTGTGTTTTTTGTTTTCAATTTGTTCTCATTGCTTGTGCTTGTCTAGGTGGCCGGGTCAGACCAGAATCGAGTGGTCCTCACAGAGGTCGACAGGACTCTTACTGGGGAATACCAGTGCGAGGTGTCGGCCGACGCCCCTCTCTTTCACACAGACATTAAAGCCGCGGAGATGGTGGTAGTAGGTGAGTACTATTACAAGGTTCTATTTACATTTTATTGTATGGAAAAAGCAATCGAGTACACATGCCATCATGGTTTGAGACCAATACCCATATTTAATTAAAATATTACCATCCCGATTACAATGCCGCGTTGTAATGCGCTGTTAAACATCTTAGCCTAATTGTGCAAATTGTGGTTACAGAGTTATTAACAAGTTTTTGGAGTTGTTGGTAATTCTGTAGCTCTGCCTACCCCACTCTGGGAATGAAGGCGTGAAGGTATGTATGTATGTACTTATTTTTATTCTTTGGAGTAATTTCTTAAAAATAACTTATTAACCTGCTTAGTAAATGTATCGTATACTATCAAAACACATTGTAACTTAAATGTTTTTGAATGCTGATAATAAATCTCCCGCATAGTCGTACGGTAAAGCAATGCTTTAAACCCGAGTTTTACTTATGAGCTACTTTTTTTCTGAGAATTCCATTAAACAAGGCTGACGCCAGATATTTAGGTTATTCTCAAACAGTAAACTTCGTTTTAATCTGTGGCACTGTGAAAAATGCAACAAAACCACAGTACAATAACATCAGTATCTCGAACGCGAAGTTTTATCTTTTATCTAAATAACGTCAACGAGAAAGTTTTTTTGGCTATTCGAATCAGCGCCTGAGTCCGAAATTAGTGCTAACATTTGGTAGCACATTGTCACTGACCGGAAAAAAAAACTATTATAATTAATTTGCGTTGATAAAAATTGTAATATTTTGCCTGATAGCGTTTAAATATATTAATTTTGATCATTTTAGTCTCAAAAATCACTGGTAATATTTTTTCTTGAAAAAACAATTTAAAAAAATCAAAAAAAAAATCTTATTTTCATATCCGTGGGGGAATTTCTTCAATTCTAGAATTGTCCTTAAATTTGCCTTGAATTTTATTCACAAAACCCCCCTTTTTTTTTTTAGCTTCCAGTCATGGAAAATGTTTAATTTTTTGTTATCATTTGGAGAGATAATTTAAAATACATGATTCTGATGAAAGCGCTGTTTTGATTTTTTGCAAGGTTGAAAGTTAAAAGCCCCTCTACGATGAAACCGCGTCAAAATAAGCACATTGATACACAGGTACACATTATAAATCGGGTTGGTAGTTTGCAACGAGGGTAATAAAGTGACTTACTGTTTTAAACTAGCTGTACCGGAACGCCCCGAGAGTTGGCCCATCTAAATAATTACTGGTGTTGCCCTGCTCAGCCAGAGATATGGGGTTAATGACCAGCACAAACGGACCTTTTTTCTCTTTTAATTCGTCGTGTTTTTTTTAGTTGTGTTCTTGTTTAATCACATTAATTACTTGTGGAGTTTTTAATGACGGATTTCGAAGTGAAAGCTTTAGAAATGAGTTGAATTTGTTATGGAGATTCTTTGCGTTCATTCTTAACACGTTCACGGACAGTAATAAAAAACCATTTTAATTTGACCCCCGTATTTATGACGCCCATGCTATAGCCGGTATGATACACGACTGCTATAGCATCCGCGTCCATGAACGTGTTAAATGAGAATTGTTTGAACGATCAGCTGGTTATTTTTAATTTGAAGGACGAAATTTGCGAGTATTCTGCCCACTATACATCGATACGAAAGTATGTTTGTCCGTCTGTCGCTGAGGCCGTAGGGACTGAGTTTTGGGTAAAAGCAAAAAGAGTTTTCACTTTTGTCGATTCTTGAGGTATTAACGAGTTATATAATTTGAAAGTTTTTTTGGTAATGTTTACATACATACATACCTTCACGCCTTCATTCCCAGAGTGGGGTAGGCAGAGCTACAGAATTACCAACAACTCTAAAAACTTGTCGATAACTGTGTAACCACAATTTGCACAATTAGGCTAAGATGTTAAACAGTGTATATTAGTGACAGGTAGCAAGCCCATCGCCTAACAGTACTACAAGAAATAATTTCAAATAATAATTTGAAATAAGTTCCTAGGTGTTATGCATTTTTGGAGAGCTAAGAAAACGGTTATGTTTTTAAATTAATGTGCAAGCCAAGTTTCATAACGATTATTTTGTTTTTAAGGCATTTTAGTGGAAAAAAAAATCAAAAAAATCTAGAAATAATATAGTTTTTAATCTCGCATTTTTAAATTTGTACCGATAATTGTTGTTTGAATATTGATAAATAACCAGTGTTTCATGGTGAAATGGTAATCAGAAGAAAAAATGAGATTTAAATTGATAAGTACTTTCTTTTTAATAAATTTTTGATGTTGCATTTTTGACTTATTTTGAAAAAAGCTAAAAAACATGATAACTCAAAAATGGTTTACTTTTGCATAATGCATATGGGGGTTAAAATTACCGCAAATAGTCACCCCTATCACCTCCTAACGGGAATACGTCGAATTACCCATAACCCTGTATAAATAATGGCTACGAAAACTTCAAAAAAAAATTGGGTTCTGATTTTTTAAGAATTGTTACGAAACTCTTACATTAATGAGTTCTACACGTTGCCGCGGGCATTAAGACATCGCCACGTTTCTGAATTTCCTTTTCCTTTATTCATGATTCGTGTAAAGCCGCCCCTATAAATTCTGAGGCAAAATTAATTTGTATCATAGTACCTAGGGTGTTGCGCCAGTGATGGACACTTTTAGCTGACACGCACCAGCAATGGACACTTCCCTCTTAATTCAAATTTCATATTACGGTCCTGTGAACAAATGAACAACTCTTATCTTCTGTAAAATAAGAATCAAGTGTCCATCATTGGTCCTTGTCTATTTGTTTATTTATTTATTATTTATTCAAACTTATTTGCACTGAATACAATAAAGTTCAAATGGCGGACTTAATGCCCAATGGCTTTGTCTACCAGTCAACCAGTAGGCAAAACAGAAAAAAAAGATCGGTGCGAAAAAAAAATAAGCGTTGAAAAAAAAACAAAACAAATAAATAAATAATAATTATATACTACTGGTTATATTAATGATTCCGTTACCTTATACTTTTCTTAAGTAAATACTTTCCTCATAAATTACGTCAGGATCACACCAGGGGACCCGATAGCTGGTTTGCATCTAGCATAAAAAAAATACTTTTCAGTTAAACATAAATAAAGTTCCACTTACAATAATTAAAGAGTACTTTCGTATCAGCTACGTATCAAACGAAGCCAACATCTGCCTCGCACACGCTACCGCCCCGTCCACGGAATCTTTTATTAGGGCCCGTGAAATATTGCAAATTCACAGCGCAGCTGGCCCCTGCAAAAACAAACCCGGCTCAACAACTTTGAAACCTACTGCAAACAACCTAACACTTAAAGCCGTCCTTGTCACACGTGCCTCGTTCCCCCAAGCTTAAAAGAGATGGTCAACTCCTTTTTTCATTTAGCAGTTCGATTTCAATCTCCTCGGAACACGCTCCAGTTTTGTTTTTGCGTTTATTTTAATCCTGGATTTGACGTCGACCATTTGGTGGGTTTAATTGTTTGGTCCGTATTTGAAAAGCGGGTCTGTGATTGATATTGCGTATCGTAACGTATTTATCGTATGTATGTATGTATGTAAAAACTTTACTTTAATAACACGTATTATACAAAAATAAGAGTAGGAAAGGTGAAAATCATCCCTTAATCGTTACGTAATGATGTAACTGTAGTCTTTATTGAAAATATATTCCGATGTGTAGGTACAATTAATATTTTTTTTGTTTATCATCAATGTTTTTTTCATTTTGTCTTGTTTAGCATAATTAAATGAGACGGTTATTAATTTACTGAAGAAATATTTTTGTCTTACGGTTAGGTAAAAGGATTAAATTAGTAGTTATTTTAATTCCAAGTTGTAATTACTTTCCTATCGGCACATGACATACACTAAATATGTAAGTAAAATCTTAATAATTCTAATTTAATCATTCCTAAATAAATACAACTTTTATAAAAAACAGAAACTTATGAATGTGACAAAACAAATTCGACTGTTCCTATAGTCTGCGTCAATCTTATTTAATAAATGTATAAACAAACCTTTCATTAAATCGATCAAAGATTATTTAATGATGGCAAAACCTGGTGCTTAGGACCAAAAAAATAAAATAATTCATTAACTTAATTCAATGAATTGAATTATTATTTAATAATCCATTCAATTCAATATTTCTTTCAACCAATAATCTTGCTTTTCTTCGACTTGTCATTTACATTAACGTATCTACAGAAAGACAAACGTGACAGCAAAGATCACTTTTAATATGTGCTGTTCTAACAATCTTAACATGACAATGTCATGATAAGATTGTATTCTGATAAAATTGCAAACTTCTTTGGGTTTCAGATGACATATTTTTTAGGTGGCTTTGAAAATTTTATCCTTTTGTTTGACATTATGATTACATGAGTGACAAAAGCAATATCGTTCTCCCGAGTAGAATAAACGCCCCGTGTACTTGTTTGCCATCTTCTTGTTAAAAAATTAAGGTTTTACAACAACACCATTGAATTACAATTGTTTTCCAGAACCCCCACTCACAAGTCCGAACGTGACGGCGGATCGGATGTCGTACGTCGGCGGTGACCACATCCGGGTGAACTGCTCGTCGCCACCGTCCCTGCCTGCCGCTAACGTCACGTGGTACGTCAACGAGCAGATGGTGAGTGTTCTTGTTAGTTTTTAGGTCCATGGTTCTTGACATAATTTTCGGAGCAACTCTTTGACTTCTTACTTTGGTCCCAAATAACTAAATGTAAAGTTTCCGAGTAAGCTCTGCGAGGTGTTGACAAGCCTAACCAGGAAAATAAAAAAAACTCAATGGCAATGCAAATAAAAAAAATTGCAATGGGAAAGAATAGTTCTTATCTTTGTTTGCATTTTAACGAGATTTTTTTATATTCCTGGTGTATTTTGAATTAAGAAATTTAAAAATGTAATGTGCTTGTTAGTTCTGGGGGGTTAATATGACATAGCTATACAGTTCTTTTTACGGCAAGTGTAAAGGACAGAGTTATAGTAGTTATATAGCTCTGTCCTTCTCTCTCATCTTAAACTGAACTGCATAGCTATGTCATAATAAGCTCCCTGAGAAGTCAAATAATTAACCTTCATCAAACGGTTTAAAGAAGTACAATAATATTATAACATTATACTTCTTTAAACCTTTAAACCGCCTTTGCCATGTAAGTTCTGAGTGGTTAATTAGCAAACACTTGTATTTTATACAAGTGTTTGCTTAAAAAATATACCTAACAGTATATTTAGCAGGTTAGATACTCAGATTGAGAATTACATCAAACAACATGACTTATTAACTGCTTCAAACCTTAAAAGCTTGAATCGAAAATGCAAAATTTAGCATTTTCGATTCATTCTAGCTCATTCTCATTAGAGCATTCGATTTTTTTGGTCATTTGATTTAAAAAAAAATGTTTTACCTATTGCCCTTCATTTGCCTACGAGCCTGATTGATTATGTATGTGTATCCATCCAAGATTCTAAATAACTATTATACCCAGATCAAAAGTAAATTAGCCAAGAGTCAAACTCAAAACTACTAGCTTTTTAGGTTCATTACCAACTAGGCTGCGTTTTAAAATGTTTTTTTTGTCGCCAGGTGCCCGGCTTTACTGCCAACCACGTGCTAAACTTCAGCAACGGCTACGCGTCCAGCTTAGCCACGTTGGAGCTCGAAGCCGCTGCGCTCTCGCCTGTGCCTACTCTAATGATACGGTACGATTAGAAAAAGACTGCGCCAGTTTTTTTTTTAGTTTATTTATTTATTTGGGAAACAAACAGCAATACATACATGAAGAAACCAACAAATATAAAAGTACAGCAGCCAAAAAAGTTTCCACTTATAATCTAAATTATTTTTTTTGTTGCTCAGAAGACATGCATATTACCTTCTATAAGTTTAATAGTTTCTGGATTATGAAATTAACTTACAAAAAGTTACGTTATGGAACGATAAAATAAAGTTTGTTTGCTTAATATAAATGGTGTTTACTTTAATAATATTATTTGACATACACATACATACATACATAAACTCACGCCTTCATTCCCAGAGTGGGGTAGGCAGAGCTGCAGAATTACCAACAACTCTAAAAACTTGTTGATAATTCTGTAACCACATTTTGCATAAACAGGCTAAGATGTTTACCAGCGTATTAGTGACAGGTTGCAAGCCCATCGCCTAACAGTACTCCAAGCCTTTATTCCCTTAGTCGCCTCTTACGACATCCACGGGAAGACATGGAGTGGCACTATTCCAACCCGGCATTCACACGGGCTAACATTATTTGAAGGTTGTCGAAATACACAAAGGGTTAAAATCAAATCAAAGTCATACATAAACTTTGATTTGATTTTAACGTGTCACTAATATCATCTTTATTCTAGAGTTTGTGGATATTTACCTACTCTTAATAGCAAAAATTAAAGTGCAATCAATTCCAAAGTTATCAGACGCTCGCATCCCATTTGTCATAAAATAAAACCGTTACAAAGATAAGTGGCTTTAACTTTTCTACGTCTTTCAGGTGTGAGGCGTCGATATTTGACGTGTGGAAGGCGACGAGCCACACCCTAGTGCTGCGAGAGAGGAGCGCTAACCCCGCCTCGGCCTTAGGCAGAAGTTTTACAGGTATAACTTCCCTAATCTTGGGGGAGATTTCCTTTTATCTCAGGTTCAGGGAAGATGTTCTACCAATTTATTACAAGGGTATTAAAGGCGAAAGTGTTTTGAGTGTGGGTGTGACTTATTTTAAGAGATTACGGTTTGAGGATTACCATTTAAGTGCTCGCTTGTCGCTGTACGACATAGATTAACTAGAAGACAAGTCTGCCCAATCTCTCTACTGATAGCACTTTGGATTTAAAAATAACCTTTTAGAACCGAGTAGTAATCTCTAATTTCATATTGCTAAAGTTTTTTAGGAAGCCATCTCAATGTCTTTCTTTTAATTTCGTTATTGATTCTCGGAAAAAAAGCTATGTCTAAATTTCAAAGAAAATCAATGTGAATTAATTGTTTCAGTCAAATTTGACTTAAATAATACATACACTGGATATGTTTGGTTTCCGAATAACATCAACTGGGTGTGTAAAGTTTAGCATAAAAAAAATGGACTCATGATCATTTAACATAACACGAAATGCATCATTTTGATCTGTATAATAAACCATCGATATAATAGTCACTATGCATAAAAAGAATGGCATAATTTCAAAAACTATAATGTTAATAAATTAAAAAAATAAATAGTTTTAATGGTTTTCATTACTATTAATGTGGTCACTAGTTCTAGCTTAACCTAGTTAGACGAAATTGACTTAAAATGCATAATAACAAGAAAATTATAGTTATACTACATGAATGTTATGTTATTCGATCGTATGCCAGATAAAATTATACAATCGGTTTATATGCTAAGCGTTCATTATGTTTTTCGTGATAAGTTAAATGAAATTATACAAAATGTTTTATACTGATTGAAACGCACCCACATAAAGTATGATATTTTTTTGTATCCTTTTTAACCTTATGTTAAATATACCCTACAATCAAACCTCAGGTGGAACTAAAATGCAACACTGTTTTTTATACAAATTTGCAAATCGCAAACGGTTTTTTACACCAATTTGCAAACCGCAAACGGTTTTTACAATTTTAACTAATAGTTTTACCCTGCAGTAAAAATTAAATGTTATTTTACTTCCCAGGTGCAGCCACAGGAACACGTCTATCAACCATAATGGTATTACTTCTTCAATTCTTCCTCAAAATATTATTAGAAGATTACGCAGAAACGTCAATAAGGTAGCTGATTTAGTTCTACTGGAATTTAGTTAGAATATTGTATAATTATAACGTATATGAAGTAGATCATTCAGGGTTAAAATCAATTCAGTTGTAAATTTAACTGAGGGCCAATGTGTATCTAAATTGTCGCGTGCTTTCGCGGAATGAATGATGAAACGACGTTTCTAAGGTTCGAGAAATCTCGGTTTTGGTCGACAATGCTCATTTTTCGCATAGGATTGTTAATCTTCCATTAATTGTTTTTTTTATTCCAGGCTTTTTTGTGAAAGTTCTTGTCGTACTCTGTAATTAGTTGTACAGAAATTAACAGTAAGTACATTTTTGTGTGATATACTTAATAGTCAATCAAATCTTGATACTTTTAAAATGAACTCCGATAAATACCGAAACTTGCCGAAGTGTTAACTTAAAATAATCAAGCTGTATACGTCGTTTTGACATCTCGGCAGCTGGCATAGAGGAATTAAGTGTTTTTTTTATTACTGAGAGAGCTCTTTTGTTACAGTATTGTAAAATTTGAGAAATAAGAGCAAATAAACGTGTTAATTTTGTAAATAATTTATTGTATAGTTTTGAAAATATTATTTGGCCGTACTAATATCTTTTTATTAATATCAAACAAAAGGTAATTGTTAAAGTGCCCTCGTTCTTCAAACACCACAGTGGGTTAAAAGGTTAAGGTTAAGGTTAGGTCCGGTAAGTCTCAACGCTCAAAGTAGATAACAGATGGTCAAATCATATTTCCTGAACTATAATAATGTTATTTTATCGTTAGCAAGATTTCTTCGAAAACAAAAAAATATGGTTTAACTCGCAAGAACGTATAAGAATGTTTGCGAAAATTGTGATCAACATTGTTGAGGTAGTTATTATTTAGCTGAACCAAGGCCCTTTTTAATTTATTTAATCATATGGCGTAATCACATACACATTTCAAATAAGCATAACTAAAGAGATAACTATAAATCAAAATTCAATTAACGTATCAATGCTTTTATGTCTCATTATGCGCCTCCACTTTTCATTCAGTATACTAACGTTAACGTTATGTAAGATATCAGACGATTATAAAACACCATCCCTATTAAACGAGCTTTCTTTAAAATGTAAGAGATGTAGATTAAGATGTAACGAGACGAATACTTTAACTAAAAAATTATGTTCTTCCTGGTATACATCTGATTAAAAACATTGATGAAGCAAAAGCTTGCTGGCTTCGATCATTTAGATATTGCAGCATAAGAGAGCTCTTTGCAATATTCGGTTGAATAGGCTTCTATAAATGAAACGGTTAATTGATACAAAGTAGGTATTGGTTGAAATTCAAAATTGCCTTTCGAAGCGCAATGCGTGAAATGAAATCAAGATCAATCAAACGCGAGTGAACATTTGGCGTTGTTGACTTTTGGTGATTATTATTCGTTTATAAAACCAGATAATAAGGAAGCACTTAAAATTGCCTTTTAAAAGTAATGTTTTTTTTTTCTGGGTAAAATAACTAAATCAAATTTTGAATTATTGGTTGTAAGAACAAATTTAGAAGTAATATGGAAGCGCATAATGTAGGCACTCGATTCATATTAAAAGCTTACGGTGCTCTGAAATGTAAAAAAAAAATGGATTTAAATTTTTAGGCCTTGTTTGATTCTATTTTTAATTTTATCTCTGTCTGTCCGTACCAAAAAAAAGGGAAGGATGGTAAAATGTGATTTTGCTAAACTCGTCCTAAAATCTCTTTTTTTTTCTCCATATAGTTACTATGTAATCTCATTTATATTATTGTTATTATAGGTTTTAGAAACGTTATTAGTTTTAGTCTTTATTCCAAAAACTTACTCTTTTCTTAACCTAATATATCGAAGTAATTCCAATTTCAAACATTATGTCTATTAAAATACCAACTGTACTGTCCCACGGTCGGTAACAAATGAAATCAATACATGCACTCATATTACAAGGTACGTTCCTGCGAACTAGTTCACTAGGACACCTCAACTTGACAAATGTGAATCGAGATAGGAACGTTTGGTCCACATCGCGAGTCTCTGTGACGCTCCAGAACATTCCAGGATTCCAAGCACATACATTATATAAGTCAGATATACCGAACTGGAGAGTCTTTCAAGAATATCTTAGTTTATTTTAGGCAGTTTTTTGAATTATTGTTTCCTTTTTTATGGCTAGAAGTCAAAGGAACACACTGGTCAACTAATGTAAAGTGGGATCTATGACTTATACACGTTTTTAAATTCATAAGACTACAATCTCAGGACAGCAATCCTAAGTTTAGAAATGCATTGCCAACCCTGAGGACTAAGATGCAATAAAATGTCAGTCGGAAAACTTCGTTGCGTTGTATTTGTAAATTAAGTACCTACGAGCAAATGATACTAAGATTTCATTATAAAGACGCAGAAAAAATATAATGAAGTTGTTAGCATAAGTATTTATTATTATATAACTTTTCTATTAATTGTTAAGTGTTACAAAATATTATTTTCGTATTTCATTATTATGAAAATGAAAGGTATATTGTTTTATAATATTGTAAATTTTCTTGTTTGCGGAAATACCGTCAGGTTCAATGCCTTCCATTTCCGCACTTTATCCAATATATTAACGATTATAAATATTAACAAACATTAAATATAATTATATTTTTTGTTAAAGTAATTACTTAAACTTAAAAGATTTCTATGATTTTTTTGTGATTTGATTTTTCCCTTAGGAAAATATTTAATTTCTTATCAGATTTCGTCGTACCGTTTATATACATTATAGACTGATTATAATATAGAATAATTCAAATTGTAAATAACACAAAGTTGTTTGTGACTTCAAATGCCATGTTTATTAAATTTAAAATATTTAAATCCTCCCGAAAAATAGTCCAAAGATTTAGGTAATTACAATGTATATAAAATTGATTCGTTAAATTTACATTACTATAAATTATACAATTTGTGTTTGTATATTTTATATGTAGTTTAATTGTTATAGTTGATTATACAGGTATTAATTAACATAAATTATATTAAAATAACGTTTCTTTTTAGAAATATGTTCCAGAATGGATGCCGAGATGTGATTCAGAAATCATTGTTTTTTTCGTAAATCTAATGATTCAAAAAATGTAAAGCTGTATTGTTTAAATACCTAGTGATATTAATATATTATTTTGTAGACGATTAAAACCATTATTGTGTAAAAATATTTGAAATCAATATAATTGTAACGGCTAGAATAGTTGATTGTAACTATTTCTACGATACCATATTGTTCGCCTATTCATAAATTGTTATTGTGCATTAAATCGAACGTGATTTAGTTAATAATAAAACAATAAGGTAAATGCAAACGTTAACAATAAAAAAGGTCACTGTATGTTGTTTGTTTTTATTCTACGGGACAATATTGTATTGACCATGATACATCCTTCCTTTGATCAATATGCTCCTTTGCAAAAAATATTTATCAACCTATTCAGATCGCTAAAAACCTCCACCATTTTCTGAAAAAAAAGATTTGATTTTCAATAAAACACTTTATTACCAACTGCATCATTACTTACGCTCAAACTAAAATAAAATTGAAAATAAAATAGTTTAAACTGGTCGCAAGCCCAAACTTTAGTGAAATAAATTTAAAAAAAACTTCCCTCCTTAAAACTACTACTGCTGAGACTGCAACTTATGATGTTCCCAGTATTCAAACCGCGAATAAATGAACTTCAAATAAAAAATCTGATACACTACATGAGGCATTTTATGTTAAATTTAAAAATAAAGTAACCTATCTATTCACGGCTTGAATAATGAAATGAGAATAGGAATAGACATTAAGGGCCGATCATATGATCAGAAGTTAGACTAGTTAAAAATTGAAAATCTGTTAAATCTAAACAACATGTGTTTACTTTTTTTATTAGATTTTGAATTTTAAACCGTATTTCAGTTATACACAAATCAAAAAATCGACTCGAAATTAATATACCTCAAGATTACCTCAAATCAGTTACAAAGTGGGCTTCAACAACCTGACTGCTTATTTCCATATTGTGTGTGTATATTAAATAGCCACATTAAATATTATGCACGTTCAATTTCTCCATTTTGTAATTTTTATTAAACGAATCTATCGGCACCTCGCTTGTCGAATTTGGCCATCCGGGCATCTATGAGAGAATAAAAAAACGTAAATACTCACATACATAAATTTTAACATACATACATACATACATACATATTACTTTTAACTGGGCCGCCATTACTATCAAGTAAATAAGATATGATAACATGTCAAAAGTAATAAGGTTTTACCAAGTAAAATAGAGCACCGGATTAAACACATTACCCCTCTTCCTAGTTTGTCGGGTAATAAGTGGTTATTCAGGTACCAAACAGAGCACGCCTTAACAAATTTCTGTTGTGGATGAAACACGTACGACCTCACGTAATTTAGTTCAACAGACGGCGGAAAACTTGGAAGAAGGTAGGTAAGCTCTTCACAAGGCTTTGTTACAGCCGCGGAGAAGTCGCTTATCGCAATTCCTTAGGGAGCGCTTAATTTCTTTTGGATAGAAAAGTCCACTATGGCGTTTTTTTTTATGGCCTGGGAAGGCATACGAGCACACAGGCCACCTGATGGTAAGTGGAATCTGTGACCCATAGACATTCGCATTCACAAGACTGTAAATGCGTGGCCAACCCTGAGGACTAAGATGGAATGCCTCTATGCTAGTCATTTCACCGGCTGTCTTATCCCCAAACCGGAACGCAACAATGCGAACACTGCTGCTTGGCGGTAGGTTAAAGCGTTGCTAAAGCGTTCAGGCAGACAAACAAACAAGTACACTTTCACATTTTAAAAATGTTATAAATAAGGATAATACTTAAAAATGAGGGAAAATGCTTCCTCGAATTTCGTGTTGGGACCCCATGTCACTCCCTCTCATTTTCTGTAGTTTGCTTTAATCGGTTATATCAAAAAAAAAACTATAAAAATAGAGAACAAAAAACAATCCCTCTTTTGCGAGCGATACCAATAACAAAAATGCAACCTTTCTCGGTAAAACTTTTCAAACCCATTTATTCATTCAGCATTTCTCGCTTTTGGCAAGCGAGCATAAACAAAGAAAATCGCGGCGTTCCAAATTCAAAAATCGGGTGTTCCGAAAGAAACAAAACACGGCCGGAACAAATCACCACCGCTTGTGGCTGCGTTCTGAATTATTCATAATTCACCTAGCAATAATAGCAGGTGAATATTTTTCTTTTATTCACCGCGTCATTGAATAGAACTGGCTGCGAACGAGAGATAATAACTCATCGATTGTTTACTACCAACCTAACAGGGTGGCTGAATGAATAAATCTGAGCTCTTTGCCGTGAGGATGAATTGCTAAGGAAAATGAATGAACGTTATTGAAGGCTGCAATTTAAAGTTGCATTGGCTAAACTAAAAAATAACAAAATGTTTTCAACCCGACTTTATGATGGGTGAGTATCGTATGCCCGAAACCTATTAAATTTGCGAGGCTAGTAAATTGTCAGAATTAAATTGTAGCCTGAAATTTCGTTACGATAAAAACATTTTATTTTTGCGATAAAAATGTATGTTATTTGAACTTTTTAACTTAAATTCTGCACGGAAAATACGCAATAACGTACAAGTAGAAATACAAATACGTATCTTTAGTGAACACCAAGAAAAAAAAACACGGAACAGTACAACTACTTTACGTACGTACATTACATTATAATAACATAATATAATGTAATATTAGCCTAATTGTGCAAATTGTGGTTACAGAGTTATCAACAAGTTTTTAGTTGTTGGTAATTCTGTAGCCCTGCCTACCCCACTCTGGGAATGAAGGCGTGAAGGTATGTATGTATGTATGTAATGTAATATTTTGTACTCGTCTGATGTCTGTTACGATATTATATTCGTTGATAATATACATTATACTATTCTTGTATTGTTATATACATAAGTAACTACACTTCCCGTCCGTCGCTTCTTCAACTGGGGTGCTAAAACGTAGCCACAGTTGGCAATGTTTGCCGTACGAGTACTACGAGTGTAAAATGGCCAGGATTTTTAGAGCGTTCCCAAGTAGGTGTATACAGATCGGGTTTTATGTTAGAATGGTGCCTTTGTTAGCTCTTTTATGGGTTGGAATTTGAGGAATTTATCCTTTATGGCGTAATGGTGCTTAGGGAGGTAACAAATGACGATCAGTAAAGTAAAGCGCCTATAGGTATTTATTGAAGTTATTTTCGGTTCCAGGGGCTTATTGTTTTTGAATCTACCGCCATTACTATAAATAATAGCTATCGTAAAGTTGACACTACGATAACATTTCAAAAGCAATAGTTTTTACAAGTGGAATAGAGCCTCAGGTGAGTTTCTATTTTTCTCTTACAAAAAACGTTATGCGATTGTTGTTTATTCATGAATCTTAAGATAAGGCAACGAATTATTACTGTAGCACGGTTTTTTGGCGAGTGTGGTAAGCTTTTGCTATCTTTAGTGCTTTAAAAAGTATTATTAGCATTCTCTTCATCCTCTTGAAATAAGAGGGACTACACTCTACACAGACATGTAAACGAACCAAAGCCACAACTAGCCTTTTTTTTAAAGTGTGCATTTTAGTAAGGTTGTTTGTATGTTAATATGTCCCCTCGTATCTACTAGTATAGGCTCCGTCCTACAAATTACGTACGTTTCTCGTTTCATATATCATATCGTATAGGTTACGTGGCGTCATATTAAATTCATCATGGCAGATTTCACAAGCAAAAAGTGCTCAGTAAAAAAATATATTTTTCCCTTACTTTATGAAGGTATTGAATTTATTACGAGTATCAACGAAAAGGTATAATTCATCGTCATCATCATCATCATCACCATCATCATCATCATCATCATCATCATCATCATCATCATCATCATCATCATCATCATTATCCTCAGCCGCAAGACGTCCACTGCTAGACAAAGGCCTTCCCCAAAGTTTGCCACAACGATCGGTCCTCTGCTGCTGTCTTCCAGCGGTTTTATAATAATATCATTAGAGGCACGACGTGATAGAAATTAATTGATTTCGTTGTCGGGTTTCAGTGTTAAGTCTTATTGCAGGATTACTTAAAAACAATTTCCATGATTACTATTAAATAACAGCGTAAATTCCGGAACGCTAGACGTTTGACTACACAACTGGGATCTGCCAGGGGGACGCAATGCAAACAGAAGGCAACTGCACGAAATGCAGCGCGGAGGAGTGGGTGTGAAATGTTTAACACTCTAAAAAGGCGTGTTCTCATTAGACTAATAGTTTACTATTTACCGTAAGCTATTAAAGGCTCTATTCACGTTTGTTTTAGACCACTGTACGTAACTGTACTTGACGACGCGCTGGCCTAGTTGGTAGCAGAGATGGGCAAAATGTAATCGACTAACGATTAACGATTATGATTACAAGAATTAATTGCGACGGACGATTGAAAACGACGATTGATCAATCTTAGTTGTATAGACTGCAACTAATTTAGTTGCAACTAAATTAGTTGCCGATTGATTTCAGACAACTAAATTTTTAATCGACTAATTAGTTAGACTAATTTCTCGCGACTAATGTTAGAAGCAAATTGAAAAGGCGTCGGCACTTACATCAAAATTAAATAAACAACTTCCAGATAAGTAGGATTATCCTATTGTTTTGTCACCGCGGGACACTAAAAAGATTTTTACTATTGATAGAGACAGCAAAATATTGGTAATTTCTATGTCTAAGATTTACTGTATCGTATAATTCAAAGTATTAATAATGCACAAACATACATTATTGTTTGCGACTTGAAAACACTGCAGTTTTTCGCTATTTGTCGTTACCAATATATCGTTATAATATTATGGGCTCACAATATTGCCTTGTCGTCATTCAAGCATTTCAAATTATATGTGTATCGTGTAGTGCATACATAATTTTAGCTCAATCGATTCGGATGAAGATATCTGCTTCAGATCTGCTTCAAAATAAGTCGCAAAATTCAACTCAAACTAGCATAGTTACAACATACGAGTACCTCCAATGTTACATACATACCTTCTTGTAGTTACATACATATTGCAAGATAAAAAATGCAAAAACGGGCGACTACGTAGTTTTACTATAGATTTAATCGTGAAATTTAGTCGATTGAAACTAAAACTAATTTAGTTGTTAGTCGAACATTCTCACAACTAATTTAATTGCAACTAAATTTATCGCGATTAAAAAATGACGATTGATATGTTCAATAGATTGATTAGTTAACTAAAAAATTAATCGATTAATGCCCATCTCTGGTTGGTAATGACCCTGCCTAGTGATCCTCGGTTAAAATCCCGGTAAGGGCAGATATTTGTGTGATGAGCGCGAATATTTGTTCCTGAGTCGTAGAAACACGAATAGATTTGTGGTACTGAAAACCAAAACTGCAATCTAACTTATGTGCGAATCCAGATTTCAGTTTTCTAAAGCTATAACAAGCAATGGACAATGTATTTTTTTAAGATTAAGCACGAATGAGACACTAAACTTCTAACCTAAATAAAACTCTAAAGCTAATTTCTGGTAGTTGAAAACGAACTATAGTTAAGTTAATATTTGTATTTCTGCGATAACCGTATTTCATAAATAAAAATACTCAGTAAAGTTGCTTAAATTTCAAAAATAAGTGATTGATTAATTTAAATCACTGAAGGGTTTGTATCAAATAATTTTAAACCGGGAATTCTACAGCGGTTCGCCACGCATGCGCTGATGTGATATAATTTTTTCTTCACAACAAATTGCTAAAATGCCCAGGCATTAGTTTTGCTTAGGAATATCAATAATAAAATAATAAAAAAATACCATATTACAATCGGAAGAATGCTAGGCTGCAGTAAGACGTAAATAATAATACGTAATTAGAGCGAAATAATACGTAATTTAACTTATATAACCAGAGCCCTGATACATTAAATAATGATGTAAGAAAACCCCGTTGATGTAGGAAAACATAATATCAATCTTATGTGGTCGTCTTGCACCGTCTTATAAACACATAAACAGGTGTTCTTTTTATTTTGCTCTCTCTATCTCTCT
Organism: Acleris emargana; assembly: GCA_927399475.2. Lineage (NCBI taxonomy): Eukaryota > Metazoa > Arthropoda > Insecta > Lepidoptera > Tortricidae > Acleris > Acleris emargana. The sequence continues at coordinate 8,985,768 of OV656858.1, forward strand.
TGTATGATTTTGGTGTGTTTTAATGCGGAAACTACGCAGGTTATTTGATTTATTCTTTATTTTAATATTTATAGATTTATATAATGCTAGACTAGGTAGTACCATTGTAATATTAAATATATTTAAAAAAATACTGATTGCCGAGTTTCTGGCAGCGTTTTTTCTCAGCAGTGGTCTCCTCTTGTGAAGCGCTGGTAGATTCTTGACGTGTAAAATGTCGTTATCTTTATCTTTATCTAATAATTATCTATGGGTTTCCGAGCCCCCTTATCGTCAGGTGACCTGTATGCTCGTTTGCCTTCGATTCCCCACGCCATGAAATATAGGAAAATCGTTTACCAAATTTAAATTTTACCGGGCACTTTTCCAAATTAATTTCCACTGTCCATTGTTGTGGTGTAATTCCTGCACAAATTGCGGAATACAGCTTATAAATGCGAAAGACAGGCCAATAAAAGATAAAACAGGGGAACAAAAATTTTGTTTCTTTTAAAAACAATTCCGAACTTTAAATGGCCAATTATTATGTTGGAATTGGGCTATAAATTGTACTAAACATACTTTAGAGCTCTAAATTGGGTTGCATTATGTCAGGAGATCATTTTATAACGTAGCTGAGCCAGATTAAGTTTTGTAATAAGTGCTCGCGCTGTGTGAAGTGTCGAGATCACTTTAGAAAATTTAATACTTAAGACTTTATAATGGTTACCATTTAACTATAACCATTCGGGACGGTTCCATTAAGGTACACGCAGAAGTTAAAATTTACGGTTGAATATACACTAGTTAGTGGGTGGGTGGTAGGTGATAGTGGGAGGACCATTTGCAGGGTCCGTCCGGGGTGGTACCACAATCTTATCCATTAACCTACCGCCAAGGAGCAGTGTTTTCATTGTTGTGTTCCGGTTTGGGGATAAGACAGCTGGTGAAATTACTAGCATAGAGGCATTCCGTCTTAGTCCTCAGGGTTGGCAATGCATTTGCAGTCTTGTGAATGCGAATGTCTATGGGTCACAGTTTCCACTTACCATCAGGTGGCCTGTGTGCTCGTTTGCATTCCTATGACAAAAAATAGTATTTTTCACAATCGTGTTATAATAGAGAGCTTTTTAGTCGAGTACCGTGTTTAGGCCACGAAGCTTGCTGAGTGGCCTAAGTAAGGTACGAGATTAAAAAGCTTAATTATGACACTATTGTGAACAATACTTTTTGTACGAGTTCATTAAAATTAATAATTTAAGTCATACGAGTATATAAGAAAACTAAATATCGTAAGTGTTCTACTATCCGACTTTTTTGACACAAGATAATTGAAAAGTAGATTTTTGACAGATGACGCGACGCTGCTACGTTCCTAAACGCCACAGATTGGCAATTTTGTATCGGATTGAGTCTCCTTAAACAAGGACACACATGGAAATCCGAAGTTCTATTTTCAAATTTTTTTCGGTTGTCTTGAGCGTATCGAAATAGTTATTTCGGTTGTTTCGGAAGGAACATCGATGAAAAGAGTGACGTTACAGTATTCTCTATGAAATCTTAATACACAGATTTTAATCGACGAGTATAAAAAAACATATTTAGTACTATGGCGGTTTTTGGAAAAGGTTGCACGATAGTCACAAGCTCTTAGCCTAGTTCAATTTAGTGAAATGTATAAGGTTTTAAAATTCACATATTTCTATAGCTTTCACTGCCTGGAACTTGTCATGTTTTGATATAACACCGCCTTAGTTCACAAACCAGTGCAAAATGGTTATTAGAAATTATGTACATGTCTACGAGCATAGGGATAATAATGACTTGTTCTTCTTCGCACCGGCCATAGTTATTTCTATTTTGCCTACTGGTTGACTGGTAAAGAATGCCATTGGGCATCAAGTCTGCCATTTGTACTTAATTATATTTTGTGCAAATAAGTTAAGTAAATAAATTACTGACAATGAAAAACGTGGGTAGTGTTCGTGTCGGTAAAAATACTTCATTATTTCTGCCTTATTTTTCGTTGGCTCATATCGCTAACAAAATTGTTAAAAACCTTTTTTTATCTTAACTTAACTTAATGAACTCACTCATTTTACGTTGACGTTTAGTCACAAGCAATTTTTTGATAAAAGGTCGAATTAATAATTTATTAGCACCAATGTCGCATCGCATGTCGTAAAGTGACATACTTTTTTTGTATTATGTTAATTCAACCTGGCATTAGCTAAGACAGCAGTCCAAAAGAAAAATGCAGTATTAAGGTATAAAGTCCATAATACGCATACTACCTTTTTGATTTGTCCAGCATTAACCATTCCATCCGTTTCTAGAACATTCTCCAATAGTTTAAGCAATACAGTTCCAACAAAGCAAACCAAACCGTCTCTTAGAATCAACTCAAACTTAAATGCAAAGACAACTCCAGTCTCAGTAAATAAACTCGGTAACTCTATAACTATTCCAGAATAATCTCTATCGGAGTTTCTATTGGATTGGCATTCAGCTATTAGTTTAGAACGGAGACGTAGATAGGATTGTTCGATACATGCAAGGAACGTCGTCTGTAATGTCACTTTGTTGTAATAGCAATGTACTGCAAGTTTATACAATAAATTTGCATGGAAACTTTAATACCTCGTAATATTTGTGCTTTTAGTTATTTCTGTATAAAATAAAGAGAACGAATTTAAGCTCCGAACAAGTTTGCCTTTAAAAAGAAAGGTTGCGATTTTTTTGTAGGTACAATTGATATATTGATTTTCTGATTGCGTTATCTGTAATTTATTAATTTATTACTAGGAACACAAACAGTAACAAACATAATTCTTAGAAACTTGTATCAAGTTCAATTGATCATCGACAAACAGTGCTCACGGTTGACATGACAAACATAATTGGGTCATACACACTCGCAAAAACAAAAGTTGTCTCTCCTGTGGTCAATAGTTAAAGGCTTGTGTGCATTTAAGTTATGTTTTTATTCGCTAGGACTAAAGTAGACCTGACGGCGTTTATGAGGATGCGGGTTCAGCCAGAAAATTAGGCCTTGGAAACGTTAACTTTGGGTATGTCCACAGGAAAGACGGTGACCTAAATCTGTGTATGACCCAATAATGTAATGTACCTATGTGTGTAATGTTTGTGCTTATCCTCATGTTTATAATTATGTATTTGTGTAAGTATTTATATTAATTTAATATATAGGTATGTAGGTATACATTATTACGTATAAGTTATATATATGTTTGACCCTATGTTGTACCGCCAACACAATCTCTGCTTTGCCCAAAGGTTAACTGGTAGAGAATATCTTACGGCATTAAGTTCGCCTTTTGTATATTAAGTGTATTCTTTTGTGCAATAAAGATTTAATAAAGAATCACAGACACCTCCGGAGATCCTGGAGCTGGTGCTTACCACTCCCAAAGGATTGGGCTAGCTATCCAGAGAGGTAATGCAGCCAGTGTCATAGGGACTATGCCGCGAGCGGACCTGCTAGAGAAGGTGTTCTTTTTATAGTGGTGATTATTATTTACATCTTTAATATTTGAGTAGCTTACAAGGAAAGGTACCCAACTGTCCGGCTCCTGTCAACTTATATTTTACAAAAAAAAAACACCTTCATAGTTTCATACTTCTCATGGTTTCACTCACTTCACTTTTTGTTATATTGTTGTAAAATATAAGTTTGAGCCGAAATAACAAAACACAGGTCCATTATTTTTTCTCCTAATTGGTTGAGTTTTGGCAGCTAAAAATTATTTTAGACTACTGTCTTACATATATAAATATAAATCAAATAGGAGCCAGACAGTTGCGTACCTTTCCTTGAATTTTATTTTAATTTAAATAAATTGCATCCGATTTCCGAACTAGTACAGTCAGCGTCAAAAGTAACTGGTCACTTCAAGCTACTTTTGTACTTTATCGCATTAACACATTAGACAATCTTGTTTGACATTGCTTATGTGACAGTAAAGCGACAAGGTATTAGACAACTTGGAGGCGTTCAAAAAACGAGCCTAATTATTATCAAAGGCCGGCAGCGCACCTGCGATTCCTGCGGTGTTGCGTTTCAAGGGTCGCAATGATCAAGAATAAAAAAACCATACCATCAGGTGACTCGCCTAACCGTTTGCCTCCTTTTTCACATAAAAAAATCGACGAATAATTAGTTTCTAAACATTTATTTAAGTTTAATAATAATAATAATAAAATTCTTTATTTCAGACATAAAGTCCATAGTAGTTGTTAGTAGGTATACATAAATGATCTTAATAATAGTGACTGTGTTAGTAGGTACAATGTGTGGAAATCAAGATAAAACGAATAAATAGCTGAATGCACTGCATAATAATTAATTATCACCCCCAATGAGAGCCCTATTTGATGGCAAATTGAGCAATACTTTTAATTAAGCCATGTTTAGAAAATTAAGACATTATGCGGAATATATTATGTTAATCCGTATTTTCTACCTTCTTGTTAGGTGTCCCTGCTAATTGTAGCTATTGAACAATTAACAGGTTGAATGTCTAGTGATAGCTTTCTGTTTCAGAAAATTTGATTGAATATATTGAATTGGTAACTTGACCGTCGATTTCAGTTGTTGTTAAGATTCGCAGAATGCATCTAATCTAGGCCTATTCTGTTCTATACAGGGTGTACTTGGATGTGTGGATCAAATCGAACATAGACATAGAGGCGTTTCCAATCATTTTAACCGATAAGTGCATTACGTACCGTTTTACGTTTAAATAGGTTTTGGTCAAGTCTAACTCTCTAATATGGTAATACTTTCAATTGGAAAAATATTTTGAGTGTCAGTTTTTTTTTTAATAATGGTTTCCTACAAAGACTACTGTCTAACAAAATCTTTACTCGATTTTCAAAAGATCCACACTTCCAAGTATACCTTGTATATGGGCTTCATTCTACTTGGTCTTAAAGTATCTAGACATGATATTGTTAATGTTATGGCAGTTTTTTTTTTTTTTCGGTAAGGTAGTTAAATCAAATATGGTTTTAAGTAACATAGTCATAAATATACTATAAACCTTCCCAAACAACTAAAACTGATTGCCTGTGCCTTTAATAAACTTATTATTGGGTAAAGAAAGAGATACAGCTATATGGCTGCAATAATTTCATCCTTTTCATTGCCTGACACCCTTTAACAGTTCATAATCCGTCCTCTGGTCACTTGTCACGACAATAGAGAGGTCAGTCCCAACGCGGGTCGAATGAGAATTAGGGGCCGTGCATATCATTATCTTGTTTCGCAGATGTGAGCAGGTCAACTCGTTTGGAGGCAAGGATTTAATACTAGAGGATAATGAGAGGGAACCAGAAAACCTGACAGTAAAAGTGTTTTTTAGGCTTCCGTACCTCAAAAGAAAAACGCTGAACCCTTATACGATCACTAGGCATCGGAGTTTTTGTCGCACGGTAAGACTAATAGCAAGCTATGGAGTCGTCATTTGCCATAAATCTAAACTCTTATTCATATTCATACTCATTTAGTTAGGTTTTTTTTTTATAATCAAGGACAACAACGTTAACGAGTTTAGAAACGATTATTTAATGTTATATTTGGAAAATAAATATTACAATAAAAAATAATTACCGTTTTTATACTGATTTAATTACGAAATTTTATAAACAAACAAAAGATACATTAAAACACGGCAGAAGGGAATGTTTTAGTCCACACTAGTGGCGAATTGTATGTTAAAATAGTTCAAGTTATGAATTTATGATCTAATAGTTTTTTTTTATATAACCTTGACCTAGATAATTAATTAAACACCACTGACCGCTAGAGGCATTTTAAGATAAATTAAATAAATAAGTATGAATATGAATAAGAGTTTAGATTTATGGCAAATGACGACTCCATAGCTTGCTATTAGTCTTACCGTGCGACAAAAACTCCGATGCCTAATGATCACTTCGTTGTCCGTCCGTCCGTCTGTTTGTCAAAACCCTTTATCTCCGGAACGCGTAAAGGTATCGAGTTGAAATTAAAACCATATACTCAAGTCTACAGTTCCCTGAAGCTGTGAAAAAATAAAGCTTCTAAGTTAACGTAAAAAAAAGATACGGACGTTTATGCCGCAAAAAACGTATATTTCGACACTCTCAAGGGAATTGACATTTATAGGGTATTTCCCGTTGACCGAGAACTATGAAATTTGGCGAGGAATACCGTCTTATACTACCAATTAGGGAATGCAATTTAACCGGTTATTAACCGTTTTTGTATGAAAATAACCGGTTAAAACCAGTTATAACCGGTTATTGGCATTCCCTACTCGCAATATAGAGAAAAGTTTGAAAACTTTTGATTAAATCACAAAAAAAATAGGGTTTTTATGCAAGTACCGTGTCATGTGCGGAACCCTCGGTGGGAGAGTCCGACTCGGTCTTGGCCGGATTTTTGGTATGGTAAGGCAAATGAGCACACAGGTCACCTGAAACCTAAGTGTGATCTATGCAATGTCAGGACTGAAATCCTAACACTAGATATCCGTTGCCAACGCTGAGGACGACGATGAGACTTGAATGCCTTTGTGCTAGAAATTTCACCGATTGTCTTGTCCCCACCGGGACAACAATGCAAACATGACTGTGTGACGGTGGGCTTAAGGTTCAGATGGTGATAATGATCTGTACTGACCCTGCACGAGGTCGTACCAGAAATTGAGTTAACATGGAACTATAAAGAAATACTTCAAGAAGCATATATTACAATTTAGATGACCTTCTGCTGGAGTTTCTTGCGGCGCTTCTCCGCAATAATGGTCTTGTCCGAAGCGCTGGTAGATTCACTCTGTATTACCGACGTGTAAAAGAGCCCGCATGTGGCTAATTTACTGAATCAATATTTGAAATTTTTAATTTTTAATTTTGTTGTTTTCAAAAGTCAAAAATCACAATAAATGGAAATTGGACGAAATGCATTTGTACGTTGGGCACTTTTCCACGGCTTATTACTACTGCTCAGCTCTTAGTGAAAAAGGGTTTAAGTCTAGTTTACTTCGGGAGTCAAGTCGACGGACACCAAAATAGGCTAAAAAAAAAAAGAAAAGATACTTCAATAAACTGATTATTCACAAGGTTTCGTTAAACAGCCTACCAAAACTGGTTTATCAAGCTTTAACATATCATTTTTCTGCTTGAATTGGGTGATATGCTTTGCTTATATTTAAAAGTACTTATAACACGGTTTAGTAATGAACGGGTGAAAATTCAATCACAAAGAAGTATCACTTCCCCATCCATTTATACCATGTTTTCGTTTTGGCTGATGTTTATTTCGCAAAATAACTTTTTAAACTTTATGTTTTGGCATACTCTTGTTTAACAAAAATATTAGCGTGATAATTTTTCAATATGCATTTTCTTTTATTTTGAATGTGTCGCTTCGCATAACATGGTTGTCCCAGAAAAAAAAGGCATTATGTTGTTCCTATCCTAATTCATTAGGAAATAAGATACAAATAAAACATTTAATTTAAGACAGTCTAAATTGTCCTCTTCTATCTAGATGAATTGCTATGCGCCTAGATACAACTCTAACCTAACCTCACTTAGCAACTTGTATCACAGTCACAGTTCTAATCTTACCCTGAATTTCAAAAGTATAGGAGAAATAATTATTAGTATGCAAAGTATTAATTTCTGTTTTTTTTGTTGGAAATAGTTAATACACCAAAAATAAACTTGGTCTATACTTAACATTTTATGAAATGAATAGCCATATTTTTTTGCCGAAATGGTAATACTGCGCCTTTATAACTATATCAGAGGCTCTATTTCACTTGGTTTAACCATATTGTTTTTGACATGTCATCGTATTGTTAAGGTTACGATAGCTATTATTCGCTTGACAATCATGGCGAAAAATACGATAACATATCGAAAGCAATATGGTTATACTGCGTAGAATATTAGTCACTTTATCATTTTTTATCTGTCTATTAATAATACCTTAACTAACTCATATAATATCAAAGCTAACACCTAACACTTCAAAAGGTATAAACTGGCACAGTGTTCATAATTAATTCCTCCAAACCGAATGCTTGAATAATAAATCACTAAACTAAATGCTTAAAGCAATCGGGGAAATCATTTTCTTGCCCAACTCGAGGTAAACCTGTATTAACATTTCAAACTTACAATAAATATTGGTTTAATACAGCAAACACTTTAACTTTATTCTCAATATTTGCGTACTAACTGGGAAGTTGTGCAGTTCAAGGCATAAGCGCAATTTATTTGAGCTCGCAACGGTAATTCATAATCATACCTGTGCTAACTCGGGGCACCTATAACTAAAGAGATGTAGCCAAATATTTTATCGACAAAAAAATATCGATGTTACTGTCAACAAATAAATACATACATACATACTTTCACGCCTATAATCCCAGAGTGAGGTAGACAGAGCTACAGAATTACCTACAACTTTTATAAGTTGTTGTTATTCAGTAACCACATTTTGCACAATCAGGCTAAGATGTTTACCAGAATTTAATTAGTGACAGGTTGCAAGCCTATGTTCCCTTAGTCACCTCTTAGGACATCCACGGGAAGACATGGAGTGGTACTATTCTAACCTGGCAACCACACGGGATCAAATAAAATGTTATTCAACATCAGATTCATTCAGTATCAGATTTGGCGTGACGCGTGACATTATATTTGTTCATTATTGCATTTCAGGCAAAATATATTTGACTCACGTTGTACGTCACGATATTCACTAATCCACGAGTAAATATAATATTCACGTGGGCTTGGGTTTTTCTTGGGCGGCATGATATTTTTGGACTAATTATAATTAATGGCACTGATAGTAGTTTTTTATCTTAAGAGGCTTGATATCAGATATAATATCGAACCTTTTTATAGCAGAAAGTTTCAATAAGCACATGTAGATATATCGACATCGTTTTTATCGATATCAAATCTCTAAAACGTGCCCCGAGTTAGTACAGGTGTGTTCATAATTATAAAAGTCTCAGCCATGCGCGCGCTCAATTGAGTTTGATTATGGTTTTAATTCGAATATAAGCTTAAGTAACGTATAAAATGAGCACTCAGGCCATCTGTACCCTTACCATGAGTAACGGTTACCCTAGTCGCTGCCGAGTCGAATTATCGCATCTCGTCTCTTATAGGATAATGCGAGATCTGCGAGGGACAGAGCATTCGACTTTTATCTTCTGACTTTTGTCATTCCTTCACGCTTGTCTCCAAATAGTGTAGGCAGACCCTAAGGAAACAAAAAAAAAGGAAAGGAAAGGAACGCCAGTTGAACCGGTCCAAACATAACCACTTTGGCTTTCTCTTCATTCATAAAATGTTCACCATTACAAAAGTCAAAAAAATTAACCATCTTTTAATGGTGATTAATACAAGGTTTTATAAGAGCACGGTGTTTGATTTTAAAGAGTTCTTGCGAGTCTAACTTCAGCCCAATGAGTAGATTAAAAATAAAGTATCTAAGGTAAGTAAGAGACTGGTAAATATGTACGCTGAGTAAACTAAAAGCAAATTTTACATTTCAAATGCTTACAATAAAAAAATCATCAGAAGCCCCAGACAACAATGCATAACGCTAGCGTAAACAATTTTCGAGACCTGTCAAAATGTATGGAATTGACATACGCGCTCAACCCAACCGTCCAACCCCTGATGCATGTCTAGGGCCACAGATAACATTATACTTCCGTCATTACAAAAAACAACAACAATCAACAACGTCCCTTCTATACCTTGTACCACAGGTTTATTAAAAGGCCTGTTAGGAATTGTTAAACTCAAATTAGTTTTTGTTATCAAAGCAATCGACGATAAGTCGGATGTTCGTTTCGATTAAACACGAAGTTCCATATTACTTAGGAAATTAATAATTAAAAATACAACAACATACCTACATACATAGTTACAGTTAAGTAATCGTCGCTGGCCATTTAAGTAGGGATGAAAACTAGCACCGCCATAACATAGCATAGCACAGCTATAAAAATGTTGTCATAATTTAATATTTTATCTTTTTTTAAGTTCTTTAAACTGTCATAAAAATAAATAAATATCTGGGGACTCTGTCATACCAATTGACCAGGTCCCAAACTAAGCTTTAAACTTTGTATTATGGGTACAAGACTACGATAATACACGATAAATTCATAGAAAATATAGCTTTAACTTCGTGATTCGCGTTTCTTGACGACTTTATTTGAAATCTGATAAAAACACCGATTATTAATGACCATTGAAAACTATATTCGAGTTTGAACAGCCTTATAAGCATCTAGACACTTCAGTGCTTTGCCAATTTTGTATATACTTTGTTATGTTTGAATGGAGAGGCCCTAGTCTGTCAAAGGCGTTAAAATCACAAGGGACCAATTTCTGCAGTTACAAGGCTAGATAAGGCCTAACCTACCTACCTACGATAGGTAAGTGCAAACGAGGGTGTCCTAAAACAACATAGCGTTCCTTAGCGCACCCAGAGCAGTAGCTCTAACTGGAAAATTTCAACCGTACCTACGTCACGGTTTCAAATTGACTTACATACATACATACATACATAAACTCACGCCTTCATTCCGGGGTAGGCAGAGCTAAAGAATTACCAACAAGTTTATAATTCTGTAACCACATTTTGCACAAGTAGGCTAAGATGTTTCGCAGTGTATTAGTGACAATCGGCAAGCCCATCGCCTAACAGTACTACAAGCCTTTATTCCCTTAGTCGCCTCTTACGACATCCACGGGAAGACATGGAGTGGCACTATTCTAACCCGACAACCACATTGACTTTATTATTAGAAAACGTTTAGTAGTAAACAGAATATACTTAGGGTGACGGCACCAATGATGGACACTTTTAGCTGACAGGCACTAGTAATGGACACTTCACTCTTAATTCTAATTTCATATGGTCCTAAATTGATTATTGCAAAACAAATGAATAACCCTTATCTTCTGTAAAATAAGAATCAAGAGTACATTATTGGTGCCTTGTCCATTACTGGTTCCATCACCCTATATGGAATACGAACCCCTTAAATAGAATCACGTTTCTATTATATTATTGTATGTACATCGCACTTGCAGAACAAAATGACGTAATTCAGAAATTTTAAATTTCGAGTTAGGTCTCTATAATAATAAATGTATGACTTGAAGTTTAAAAGCTGAAATTTTGAATTAGGTCACTGTTGTTCTATAGATGCGATGTTACCTTTACAACTCGAAGGCGATACAAATGTCAAAGTCAATGTCAACGTGCTAGCAAATTACGGACAAGGGCGCTTTTTTGATCGCCATACACATCTTCTCGATGATGTACTAATGTTAATTGATTCGTAGACCATTTTGAACTATTTCAAAGTGACACTGTAAATAAAATCATAAGAAGTCACTTACGTTTTGATTGATTACGTCACTATGACATAGTCCAAAATGGTCTACAAATCAATTTCCTTGACTGTACTTACCCGGTGGAAGCAGGAAAAAGTTCTTGCTCAAGTTACTGGGCCTTGGCAGTGCCAAGTTGGCGCGTTTTGGCAGGAAAGTTGAGAAGTAGCTCAGGACCAGTTCACTTCTCCACGAAGAAAGGGCTATAGAGATGGATACCTTATACTTGTCATTAACACATGGGGAACTTTTAATCTGGAATAAATATTGAAGGTTGTTAAATACAAAAAACGCAAAAAAATACTTTTCTTCAAATGGTTGCTAAATGCTTAAAACCTGCTAAGTTCCATTTAGATAAAGGGTCACTTTTTTTTTTTGGCATAGGAAGTAATCGAGCACACAGGCCACCTGATGGTAAGTGGAAACTGTGACCCGTAGACATTCGCATTCACAAGACTGCAAATGCACTGCCAACCCTGAGGACTAAGATGGAATGACTCTATGCTAGTCATTTCAACGGCTGTCTTATCCCCAAACCGGAACACAACAATGCGAACACTGCTGTTTGGCGGTAGGATAATGGATAAGATGGTGGTACCAACCCGGACGGACCCTGCACAAGGTCCACCAACAAGTAAAACCCAAGGTCCTCCCACAGAAACACGAGTCATGACATGATTTAAAGAATTTCGGACTGTTGATTTTCTTGCGCCGCTTCTTTTCACAGTGGTTCCTTCTTGTCAAACACTAATAGACTTTGACTTCACCGAAAAAAAAATGCTGGGAACAGGATTGTGAGTGTTGTGCATAAGCGTCTTTATTCCATACGAGCCTAAAAAGACGTTAGATAAATCAACTAAGATGCTAGTTGAATCACGAAAGAACTTTCTGTTGTTACCTCCAGCTTTGGTTGATGTAACTGATATCATAAGTACTGTATTAATTTTTTATCTCTGTTGGTTAGTTCTCATTTGAGTGTTTAAACTTACCTGTGCAGGCCGCACACATTACTGAATAAACATCTTTTATCTTTTAACTGATAGAGTAAGAAATGAAAAAGTCAGAGAGAAATGTGGAATAAAAGAAGATGTAGTGACTTAGATTGAAAAGGGCATGCTTTGATGGTTCGGTCATTTGGAAAGGATGGATGAAAGAAGATTGACGAAAGAGATAATATACATCGAAAGTGTGTGGAAGGGTCGGAAGGGGCCGCTCTAGGCGTACTTTTTCGAATCAAATCGGAGAAATACTGGAAAAGGGCCGAACTTAAGTACCCGAAACGAAACCGAAGTGCGTGCATGAATCGATGTATGAATGTGGAAGAAGCGAAATAAATTTGTCAAGATCGTAGCAAGTGGAAAGAAGAGGTCTCTGCCTACCCCTCTAGGAAACAGGCGTGATTTAGTGTATGTATGTAAGTATGTATCTTTTAATTCATGCCCATGTCTCTTTCACTGGCAGGAACTCGTCAGGCTAAGAGAGCTCTGCTCAAAATAAGACCATGATTTGGTGTCACAAGACAAATAACATATTTCCACTTCACAGTTATCAGTCCCATAAGCAATAATCTCCCTTGCAGCCTCCAAACACCTATCCAATAACATCCACAAAGCCATAAACAACATAAAAAACAAACAAGTGTTTGTCAAGTGCGCACTCGGCCCGAAGCAGGAATAATTCAAGTGGTGGTCGCTGCTGACCTCCGTGGCAAATAGAATACTTTAGTAGGTCGCTCCCTCCAAAACATGGTTAGAATCTTCTATTTGTGCACCGAAATAGTTTAAGAAATAGAATTGCGGAACTTAGAACCTTTAGAATGGCGGCGTTTAAAATTATTAACAGAGAAAAAAAAGACGAGCGAAAAAAACCGCGAAATATCTGAAAAGCGCATTGAGATTCATTGATGTTCCAAAATAAAAATTATGAGAACGGGACGAATATAAAAACTTTTGCGTTTAGAATAGTGGGTAAGTAACAAAATAATGTATTAAATTATCAAATCCGCAAAAATCATACTTCCATTTAAAAATATCAAAACATTTCCACATTTTATTCTAAAATAAAGTAAGACTTCGTTTTAATTTAAAACCGTTAGAAGACTAATCCGCGTAAGCTGGAAATGTGAATTCGCAAACAAAATGTATTGAAAATCTCTTATACAAATTTCAAAGAGATACGCTTTATCTCGTCTTTCGTCAAAACAAGAACACAATGCATTGTTACATTAGCAACAATTCCAAACACGATCCGACTGCGTGTCGTAATAGCTTACCGCGACACAGAGGCGATAGGGATGACCAACAGAACTGTTTGTCGGGGCAGTAAGACTACTGCGCGACAGTAAGAATATTTAATTCTTTAAATGTATCTCTCTCTTAGACCCGTGAACAACGCTGATAAATAAAACGTACCGCTTTTGTAATACAAAGATGGCCTGAATGTCAGCCGCTTTTCCCCAAAACAACTTCCCTTGATTCCCTTGTGTATCAAGTAAGCAAGTGTACAATTTTAGTTAAAGGAACATAACACATTAACTAACTAATAATAAAGCCTTTATAAATAAAATAAATAAAATACATTTAAATACCTTCGAAGACCAGCGCTGACTTCAATGCCAGCATTACGCTCAGCTGGGACCATTTCGTGGCTACTTTCTTCTAGTACGTGTTAATCTGTACTTTGTTATGTATGTCACGAATAAATGATTTTCTGTCATTCTTTCTTTCTTTCTTTATTTCTTTATACATAAATAGATACAGAAATATATATATATATATAAATACTTAAATATATATACAAAAGCTATATGTTATCTACCTAGAGGACACTATAAAACAAGGCAGATAAGGAATCTATCCTGATATAATATTACGTTACCATAAAATTACTGAATATTGATTATTTATTTATTTTAGGAGAACCACCAGCTTTACCAATTCATATGGTAACTTAAATAGAGGTACAGAGCCAATTACAGGAACTCACAAATAGATATAATTTATGAAACATACACCTTAGTGACACGCACAACAGTGCCACATATGTAAGACCTAATAGAACTTAAAAGAACTGTGAACATTCATAACATACCCGACCTACTAAGCTCGCTTATCAGTTCACAACTTGAAGATTCATAGAAGACTCATTTTTAGTTAGTAGTAAAACAATGCTGTTATCACTATTCCTTCACACGTAAAAGATAAGCTTAGCATCGTATTACTGGTAATACTCATTCTGGAGTCATTCAGAAATTTCAGGGTGTTGCAGTATGTCACGGTTGACTGCTTATCTATACAGGATGTCTCATTTACATCGGTCAGTATGGGAAAGTCGGAAACTATAAGACATACGAAGATCTGTTCCTAGGAACAATGCATTTTATTCATTTTAGATATCACGTTTCAAAGATACTGCTTAAGACCTACACGATCGATATCCAAATAGAAATATTGTAAGTTATTTTCTTTTCAAAACAACTGGGTTCGATTCCCGAGCTGAGTACAGGTTTTTTTTTAAATGTATGAATGCAGTTTTTCTTCTTATTAGAATCGATAACATGGTTCCTATCAACGGATCTTCGTATGTCTTATAGTTTTAGACTTTCCCATACTGACCGATTTAAATGAGACACCTTGTATAGTGCGTAGTTCGCGTCGTGAGGTATGTTCGCTGTTCTTCAAGGTCTGAGTACGCTCAGTCCAGGTACGATGCATCCTAGGTTATTTTTCAACCCCAGCCGCCGCCGTAATGGCGTATCATTTATACCTGTGTTTGCCGGTGTCGTTTACTTCAATTCTATTTGTGGCTAACGCGTTCTTGATTTAAATACAGCTTTGTTAGTATTTAGAGCAAAGCTACAAAAAAGGGTAGTCAAGTTTTCTATTTACGAGGAGAGGTTTCGTATGTGTTACCGGCTAAGCTCCAATAAATAAGAGTAAATAAGTTGACGATACGGTACTACAAAGCTTAGTTTGGTGACAGGTTAAGTCGTATAAGATTGTCTTGTAATAATTTCGATTATTTTTTGTTATATTTTTCGTATAACAATAGTAAAATAAAAGATAAATAAGTCAAAGGTATTTTTATTTTCAAAAGAAAACTCATAAATCTGTAGAAAATGACATCTGCGCAAAGAAAATAACAAATCTGTTCTTGTTATTGTAAAAGGAGTGCAACAAAGGATTTTCGTCTGCAGTGAACGTCTCTGCCACAGCAGCCGGGGCATTGTCTCCGGGTAAAGAGGCTCGGAAATATTATTGACTTGATTGTGGGTTATTGACTTCGGCAATAATGTGGAAAAATAAAACATTTTTACCGTATCCAAGTCTTTAAAATAAAATAGTGTTAATTTACATATATACATAAACTCACGCCTTCATTCCCAGAGTGGGGTAGGCAGAGCTACAGAATTACCAAGCACTCTTAAATAAGTTGTTGATAATTCTGTAACCACGTTTTGCACAATCAGGCTAAGATGTTTACCAGTGTAGTAGTGACAGGTTGCAAGCCCATCGCCTAAGAGTACTAGAAGCCTTTATTATTCCCTTAGTCGCCTCTTACGACATCCACGAGAAGACATGGAGTGGCACCTGTGTGGTCACCGGGTTAGAATAGTGTTTATTTAATGATTAGGTACAAATTGGGAATGTTCATATTTTTACAATTACTCTAATTCGAAAACTATTTGAAGGATTAAGGTTTTAAAACCGTTCCTTTGTTTGACTTTCGTTTTCGGCTTGAAGCCCTCGTAGATGCATCTTACGAGATAGGCAAAAACCGAAATAGTATGTTACGATACACTGTTACGATCACTTTTTATCATAAGATATCGTTTAATTGTTGTAATTTATTTGGAAATGCCATCCTAAATTTAAAATAATCATGTCGTCCATAAAAAAATGTCTTCTAAATAAATAAAGATATTAAAAGTAAACTTTTAGGTCAAATACAAAATTAATAAAATAGGTCTCTTAAAATTACCTATTCTTTCGAATTAAAATGTAAAAACCGCGAGTTATATTTTTTGCTCTATCCTAATTATAAATGTGGAAGAAGATTTTGTCTTTCTAAATAAGTTAAAGTAATGGACTATGAAACCCATATATTTTTTCAATCTCATGATTGCAATCTTACGATGACGATCTCAAGATTGCGAATGCCTTGCCAACCCTGAGGACTTAGGTGGAATGCTTCTATGCTTGTTATTTTAAGGGTAGATTAACCATCACTCGGAAACGTAATAATGCGAACACTGCTGTTTGGGGGTAAATTAGAGGATAAGATGGTAATAGCGATCCGGATGGATCCTGCACGCACAAGGTCCTTACAACACTAAAGCAAGTAAAGAAAGAATTATTTTCAAAGCAAGAATTTAAACGCCATTAATAATATTATTTATAACAGTTCATTGAGGCATATCTACACCTATTTATTTTACTTACTTGAACAATAAGGAAAGATTTAAGTGAAATAAATCATTAACAAATAATAAATTAATCACAATTCCTTCCATTTCAACGGTACTGTCTGTTTTAACTTTATCCCAATGGACTCTTAATGAGTTGCCTGTATCTCGCTTCAATAAATTTACAAATTGACAACTCTTGTCATGTCCTGGAATATTCGACAGGAACAGGTAAAATTATGATATTTTAAACACCGAAATTTTATACTCGATACCAGTAAAGTACTTGGTCCTTAAACTCATTTTACTCGGGTTTATTAAGCAAATTTGAATACAAAATGTAACAGTAAAAAGTTAAAACTAAACTTATTTAAAGTAAAATAAATCTGAGCTACTCAAATATTAAAGATGTAAATAATAATCACCACTATAAAAAGAACACCCCTCTAGCAGGTCCGCTGGTGGCATGGTCCGTATGACACTTGCTGCATTACCTCTCTGGATAGCTATCCCAATTCTTTGGGAGAGGTAAGCACCAGCTCTAGGATCTCCGGAGGTGTCTATGAGCCGGGATGACAGAGCCCTAATAAAGCTTTTCAATTAATTAATTAAATAATTAATTATTTAGTACCTAATTAGGTATAGTTTTATAAATGCTAATTTGGCCATTACATTGCGTTATAGCAAGTGTTTTACATCATTCAAAATCTTATATTTTTTCTGACTAAACTCTTTACTGACTGAACTGACTGACTCACCTTTTTTCAAAGTTAACATAATCCTGCATTAAAAATTAAAAAGATAAACACACCACCGTATTGTAAACGTAAGCATAAAAAATATACGGCATTTGTTTTAATATTATATTGAAGTCGGAAGCTTCACCCTATAAATAGCGCATTAGCTCAATTTACTGCCTGATTTCATTAAACCCAAATTAGAAACGCTATCACAAACAAAGGGCCGTGTTTCTCAGTTAATGTAATCACGTTAAACAAGTAATAAAACCCCATATTCGACGCGTACCGCCCATAAAGTACCTCGAAATACTCGCAAATATTTCCCATTAACTAGTGCCCGCACATTCGTTCGCGTTAAACTAGCGTTAACCAGTTGACGTTTTTCTCTCGGGAACTATCATATGTTCTGGAATAAATAATGTCTTGCTCTAAAATACCGAAGTTAGCTTTGTAAGTAGCTGCACGCTTTCGTAACTTGTCGCTTTAATAACTTTGATAGATCAGTGCAGTTGTTCTAATATGACGTTAAAGTGACAAAGCACTAAAGTTCGCAGATACTTTTAAATCGTTTAGCAATTGGGCTGTATTTAAACAAGAACACAAACTTGCTTATTAAATTTCTGCAAACACGAATGTCTTCATGTTGTTAAAATAAGTAATTAAGATTATTTCTCAAACCATCTATTTCTTGACCTACTTACCAGTATTTCCCAAATACTCGGAAGTATTTCCAAAATACTCAAGTATATCCTGGATACCCGTATGTATTTCCCAGATACTGCAGAGTATTACTACTCTAGGGTTGTACGTTTTCAAATGCGCCTTAGGAACTAGTGAAGTGAAGGAATTACTAAAGCGGATTTAAAACGAACGGAATGTATTGGAGTCGGTGAATTGTAGTGGCTTTGATATTACGTCGTATCACTCCAAGACTTATGACGAGACAAGTTATTACTTTGTGATCCTGCTGTACAGTCAGCGTCAAAATTAACTGGTCACTTCAAGCTACTTTTGTACTTTATCGCATTAACACATTAGAAAATCTTGTTTGACATTGCTTATGTGACAGTAAAGGGACAAATTATTTAAGTGATCAGTTTCTTTTGACGATGACTGTACAGGTATTGTGGTTTCAGTTAGAATTTCGTGATAAGGTATAATGTACTTCACTATGGGCCTGTTTCACAATCGATGAGTAAATTTATCTGCCATTTAAAGTTGGTAGTCCTTGTCTATTTCAAGTGTAAGAAAGAGAAAGGGCTAAATTAGGCAGTATATCTCCCATATAAGCTACAAGGAAAACAACGTATTGAGAAATTGAGAGAAATGAGAAGTGGACTCATACAAAATGTAGTTTGTATTAAATGTTGCAATCTATATAATAACTTAATGTACATAGGTAACCAATTCTGCCCTCCTTCAGAAAAACGTCACATCTGCTATATGAATTGTATTGCACTTCCAACCTTATTATAAACCTTTGAGAGTTTAATATGTTTCTATGAATTAATTTCACTTGTACCTTTTCTCCGTAGAAGGGCAGCATTATAATAATGCTAAAAGAAAATATCCATGCCAATCACTAAATTTTTCAATTTTATAAAAATGGTAATGTAATTATATACAAGGTGCTCAGAATAATTCCTTACTTTAATGCTTTTGTATTTTTTATTTCATCACGAACATATTTATGTTCTTCTAACCTTCAATAAAATACGTGATTTCGTATCATCACAAAAAACTACCGACCTAAAATTGAGAAAGATTACAAATAGAGTGTTACTGCGAATATGAATAAGTAGATACATACTCATATCCGGATTATATCCATCTTGTAAGATGACCCTTTAATAATGGTGAAATTCGTCTTACCATACCGCTTACCAATTGCTGTCCCAAATTCAAACAAAAAAAAACGTCGCCTTATAATTAGTGACACCTTGTCCTGCTTTTATATTCAATGAATACGAAGTGGTCACTTCTGATAAGATTGTGATTTTTTGTTCTTGATTCTTGATTTGGTTGGCTCTTTTTTTTGAGTGGACGAAGTAATTCATCATTTTCCTTTGGAACTTATGAAATATTCTTACTACTACAATACTCTCGTATTACATCTTGTGATCTTGACTTTCATGCCAAAAGATAAACCCTCAATAAACTCAGTTTTCCAACAAAACATCACAACGTAATCCTGTCCCAAATCATATTCGTCATCAAATCCAGCAGTTTTATGACACAGACACAATAATGGCTTAGAACTGGTCGAGATCAGGCGACATACGCGCGTAGAGTATTTATACAAGATATTATTTTATGTCTGTCATTCCGGTTGAAAGCTTGAATAGGTACATAAAATGTAAATCCAAGGGATAATGCAATACATATTACGGTATCTAAGAGCTGATTACGATGATTAAAACTTGTCTCAAATTATTTACATTTTGTCAGAAACATATTTGTTTCAACTAAATGGCACGTCTTATGCGCGAGTGACAGTAGACGACTACTAATGATTACAATATGTTGCAACTATAACGCGTGTAGGTACTGAGGCCGTATTTGTGAACTGTCAAAAACTATCACATTCCACGCAGTTAAAAAACGTGACTCATATAAATATATCCAATTAACTGAAATTGATTTTGCTGACCGATATACGACCTCTGAACAAAAATATGGCTGGACTAAAGTTATACACGTGGCATGCGAGATTCATCACGTGGAAAAACGCTTCATCAGTAGCTGGAGCACAAACATTTGAAGCATACGTCACGTTTTTGAATCGTCTAAAATAAATTTGATACTGACTAGAACGTTAACGTCGGGGGGCCATTTGCAACGTTAAAAGATGGCGGACGTGTAATTTGTTTTAGACTTTAATTTTTGGGTAATTAGGTGTTCAAAGTTCTTTTCTGATAGTGATTTGTACTTTTTATGCCTTTGTGTCGCACAGTGATTGAAGACTTGGACTTATTTCGTGTATCTGGCATCCTTCTTCTCGTTTCAAGTGGACTCGCAGTGGTGCAGAGGTTAAAACTATCTTGACCTCTGACCTACAAATCACCGTACAACGTTGCCCCCAATCTTCCTAGAGAAGATTGGATTGTTTTATTGCTATATTGATATATACTTATATATACTTGACACTGGCGAAATCACTTAACGTGGAAACGCCATATCCCCGCGGTAGTAGCTGTTCAAGTCGCCGCGGGGGCAAAAGAAGAAGAAGAAGAAGAACGTTAACGTCATTGTCAGCTCGTTAGCAAATTAAAGTACGAAATACACACTAGAGGGCGCTGATATCAATTGCCGTTCACGTTTTCTTGATGATAATACATTAACGTAAAAAAGTTCGCGCTCGTTGTAACTACTGGACGAGTGATTAACTTAAACTACGGTAAATTTTGTCTTGTTCACTCCATGTCCACACATGGACATGACCTTTAAACACAGCTTATAAAAGTATTCGCTTAAAGGCAACCACTTCGCTTATTTTATCGACGTCCGATATACATATTTTATCGATACATTATAGAACACAACATATTATTAAAGAAGATTAAAAGAAGAGGTAAACAACAGGCGGTATAATCGCTAAAAAGCGATCTCTTTCAGATAATGACTAATTATTTATTTTCTAGAAAATATAATGATGAAACACTTGTTTGCATTAAACAGACAATGGTTTGATTTAACATGAAATTCATAAATGATAAAATACTGAATTAAACTGATTGAATGTCAAATTGTTAACTTTTAAATTGTCATTGTTTTCATTGCAAATCTCTATTTCACATTTTCAATTACTCAAAAGTAATTTGAAAGAAATCGCGATTATACCGCCTGTTACCGCGGCTACTGACTTTATCATATCAAGACAGAGGCCCTTCTACTTGCCAGCTAATGTCAATTCCTGTCGGTGCATATTCAGCTGCAGAGACAGACACACTCACATTTACACACACACACACGCACATCCACACACACACACACATACACACACACACACACACATACACACACACCCACACACACAGCACCATAAGGCGCGTGCGCTTATCTTATCACTCTGTAATATTAGTTAAACCCTTGCCTTTGTAATTAATATTATATAATTAATTAATTAATATGTTTCACACATTGCACTCCAGGGTCCCAAGATACAGGCTCAGCCTAGTTTGGGGTCCGCCAGATATGTCTTTTTATGTATACACGGTGTTGTTAAGCAAATAAATATTTTTGTATTTTGTATGTTGTTTACCTCTTCTTTTTATCTTCTTTAATTATGTTGTGTTCTATAATGTATCGATAAAATATGTATATCGGAATTCGATAAATGAGAAGTCCCTATGACCCAATCTACCAGGCAACCAAGAACGAACCAAACAAAAGATTACACGCATATAAAATTACCAAAGTATTTTACGACAGTACGCAGAATCTGTCTGTAAACGGGCCCCAACTTTAGATCGTAATAAATTTATCGCAGATCGAACCATCATATCTTGGGCGTTATTATCTTTTCAAAATATGAATCGGGCTTAGTCGTAAAATAGACGCGAGTTTAACGAGAGTCTCGAGTACGTTAACTTAGGGTGTCGAATCCAGTCACAGACGTAAGTTTTATGACTTTGTATAGGCATTAAATTCGCTGGAATTTAGAAATTGGCCTCTACTTGAAATGTATATTCGTCTTCTGCAATATTTCTCCTTTTTTATTCGCTGTACATACACAAATGCTATTTGAAAGTGTTCACATTAGCTCGTTTGTGATCGTTCCTGGCTCTATAGGAATACGGGAAAAACTTTGCAAAGGTAAATAGTTAAAGTATGGAACTTGAGTTATAAATAAGATTGCATTTAAAATTTTCATTTTACTCTGTATGTGTGTTGACTTTTACTATTATCATTTAATTTTATTTCTGACAAACTCAATGTAACTGCATATAATTTGACATGCCATTTATACTGTGTTATATTGAGTAATAAAATCTGAATCTGATTCTTATTAGTCAGGAAATCAAAAATAAGGCCTTTACCAAAAAATAAAAACGAGTCTTAAATTGTATTTGTAAATACTAACCTCACTCAAAAGTTTTATAAGTTTGTGTGAGGTTAAACGTATTCATAGAAAAGCAAACCCAACCCCTAATTGCGAGAGATTCCTCAAAATTAAACGCAATAAAAGGAGGATAACTGTTTATCCTCATCCCTACAGCCTCTGTTGCCAGCGTTCCACATTTGTATGTAGAAGTGGCGCCTTTTGGAGTTATTGCTATTTCAGGGGTTAAGTTTCGTGGTTGGAGCGAACAAACAATCGGATCTCCCGCTGTCACTTTATTACTTCATTTTACGGTTCAGGGAGTTCGGTAATGACCTTGCGTGCTTTAGCATTTGGAGCTGTTTCTTTAACATTGTTAGACAATTTCTTGGTTAAGAATGTATATAAGCTAAAAATATTTTAAAACTGTTGGAGTGTGAAGAAAGAAATACTCATAAAATATTTACTACGGCTTTAAAGGTTTGATATAAAACTGTCCATTATCCGAAAATGGCATTCGGTAATTCGGACGAATGAAAAAAAAAACTAGATAAAATGAGTTAAGTAAGAGATACCTCAACATTTTTGTGGCCGATAATAACTTAATGAAAGTACCTACTTATAGAAAATAATGGTTTTTAAGTTCACACCTGAATCAAATCCTGAACCAACTAAAATCACATAATCAGTCCAACGTTGTTAACAAAAATCTGAGTTTGTTCTGCAAATTACACCAACAATTTACTTAACTTCACTAAAAACACTTGAAAATCAGCCATATTTACTTAACTAAGATTAGCGTACCACAAAACCTTTAAGACACGGTTGAACCCCATAAGAGATCGACAAACCCTTCTGCTACAGGGTGCCCAATTATTTGACCAATAGTATTAGCATAGGCAGTAATTTCGCGATCCTCTCACAGCACAACTGATCCACGCGTGTAAACACCACCGCAAACACCAAACATACGTCCTGCCGTTCCTCAACAAACGGTCACAACGAAATTTGGCCAACGAAATCAAATTCAACTCTTTTCTATAATAATAAGATCGGTATTTCCAAGATAAATCAGAAATAGTTACGCTGTTTTGTGTCTATAGGAACCTGGTACCACTACAACAGTGTTGATTCTAACACAACTACAATACACTCTACCCGCAGGCAATACAGTCCGGTTTACATTGAGCGAATTACAATTTATCTAGCACCCAATAAATGTCCGCTGCCGACGCGTTGACGATTCGATTTTCAATTCGCTTTGTAACACCCTGTATTGTGACGTTTGTAGCAGCCTGTAATATTAACAGCGTGCGCTAATAAAGCTCTCAATTAAATAAATGACGGTCTTAAATATTTGAACCGAACGACACGTATTTTATTCCAGTAATAAATACTTTTTATGGATAGTAATCGAATGGCTTGTTTACTTTTTACCAACTCAACAAATTTTGAGGGTCTACTGTAAGATCTCGTGGCCATATTTTATCTCTTGTGAACACTATGCTGTACATTATAAATACAAATGTTAATATTTTTTATTGGGAAATTGATACTCATATTTAAAAAAAAACAACCCCCCCCCCCCCGACCCGCTACCGCTACCTCCCGTAATTTCACCTCTGTCTAATCTAAACACTGAAACACCGACACACCAATCTTGTAGATAAAAATAATTAAGCAATTATTTTCATCACATTAATACACATGCCTATTTCAGGTGGCATTCCGAAAAGGAACTCGCAAAGTAGCAAAACTTTCGACAGGAACTCGAGAAACTAAGTCTTGGTTGTTCTGAGAGTATTAAAATTGCTATGAAAGTAAGGTATATCAATATTTCGCTAGACAATGCGATAGCTCTAAGAAAGTGCTTCGGGTTTAGTCACAACACGGGATGGTCGAACCACTTGCTACTCTACGTATTTTGGCCGTGTAATACAAATCGGGTTTAGTCGGTTATACCCGTTTATCCAGACAAGGAAAGTCACAGGATTCCATCTTTGTTATCGTGTTTGACAGGCGAGAAGTGCCATTTAGGTTAGAACCACTTGATTATATTTTCATGCTATTTAACTGTTGGCTAACCTGAAGACCAAGCCTGTCAACCTGACAATAGAGTGATTATATCCACAGCCTACCATTTACAAGTCTAGAAACAGTAACCTAGTGACAATTGTTATAACGTAACGAACTGTTGGCTAACCCGAAGACCATATCTTTCGTACTATTCCCACTCATACAAAGTATAGGCAGATGCCGACTACAGGTCTCTGGCTGACCACTGGTGACTTTACCCTATGTATTGGCTCTTGAGTTTTATGAGAATTTACTTTTATTTCTGAATGCTTATTAAAATCAATACTATTAAACTCTTGTTACACTCCTCTAATCTCAATACTTTTAAAACCACTTCGATTTATCTGTCAAACAATCGTCTTTTCCTTTCTTTTAAATTTTGGATCTAGCCGTGTTGTTACGTCTGCGCTATAAAAATATACTCAAGCATTGTACCTGGCAGGTGTATTTAAACTGTTGAAACCTGCCAAGATCAAGTTAGTAAGGAAGTAAGAGATGGGGCTATATAGGTCATATATTTCTATCCCTTTCACTGCATGGAACTCGTCCGGACATAAAGGTTCATTGTACCACCCCAGCTTAAAAGGTACGTGCCCTTTTAGTATTTGCTCCATTGATAAAACAGTTGGTAAAGACCGTGGCAAAAAGTGGAACAGAAACAAACTTAATGGTCACGTAGAAACGTTTTATTTTACAGCGCAAATGTTTTTATTAAGTACTGCAGGTGGGAAATATTAAATTGAATTGTTATAATAAAGTTTTATTAAGACAGGTTCGAACGTGATGTTTTGTTTAGGAAAGTTTAAATACGACTTATGATGAATGAACGAACTTATGATAAATAAAGGTGTTCTCAAATGTTTCTTGAAAATTAGCTGCTTTGAATAAAAATGATGGTTTCATAGTTGTAAGAGAAGAAAAAATATCATATAGGGTGATAGAACCAGTAATGGACAAGGTACCAAAGATGGAAACTTGATTTTTATTTTACAGAAGATAAGGGTTATTCATTTCTTTTGCAACAATCAATTAATGACCATATGAAATTTGAATTAAGAGTGAGGTGTCTATTACTGGTGCCTGTCATCTAAAAGTTTCCATCATTGGTGCCATCACCCTATAGATAAGTAAAAAACCGGGCAAGAGCATGTCGGACCAAGCTCAGTGTAGGGTTACGAAGCCGTTACTACAAACAAATTTGACCTCGCGATTAACTTAAATTTGCCGTTGGAAAACTGTTATATAACCCGACATAGGTCGCGGCCAGTTTACGAACACCACATATAAGTTTTCGGTAGGTATAAACATTTAAACCGTTTGTGACTCAATAACCACTGAAGTCTATTTAGTAGTGATTATTTTCCTATTAAAATGTGCTTTCATGTAAGATATTTTTCAGATTTTTGGTAAATGTAGTTTAGGCTGTAGGGGAAGGGGGGGGGGGGGGCACTTGACTCTAACAAAAATTAGCGCTCTAAAGATTAATATTTCATAAACGGATCCCTTAATGGAAAAATAATTTGTACTAACAAATTCGCAATATTTTTGAAAGACCTATCCAGTGACCTCCCACACTATGGGGTAGACGAGAAAAAAAACATCCCCACCTTACGTGTAAGGGAGGAACGAAAAAAATTATATCTTTTACCGCTTTGTTGACGTGACTAATATGTATATACACACACACACACATAAACTCACGCCTTCAATCCCAGAGTGGGGTAGGCAGAGCTACAGAATTACCAACAACTCTAAAAACTGTTTGATAATTCTGTAACCACATTTTGCAAAATCAGGCTAAGATGTTTACCAGCGTATTAGTGATAGGTTGCAAGCCCATCGCCTAACAGTACTTCAAGCCTTTATTCCCTTAGTCGCCTCTTACGACATCCACGGGAAGAAATGGAGTGGCACTATTCTATCCCGGTAACCACACCGGTATGTATATATTATGTCAAATTATAGCTTTCCAGTAAATTTATCTGGCTAGGCTGCGGACTGACGGACGGACGGATGGACGGACGAACATGGTGAAACTATAAAAGTTGCCCTTCAGTAAATACAATCAAACGTACCTAGATGAAAAAAAAATACAGGACCTAGCTCACCAGAAGCAAACCACGCGTAATAAATTTAAAGTGGTGCTACAGACCTAACAATGGCACGGAAGTCATAAAATACCGCTCAAACGCGTCACGGGGACTTTATGCTTTAAAAAGGTTAGTTCTATTTAATACAATGCGAAAATGAAACACTGTATTCACCAAGATCTTTAAAATTGAATACGCAATACTCAACACTTTATTGCAATTCATAATG
Source organism: Acleris emargana (assembly GCA_927399475.2). NCBI lineage: Eukaryota > Metazoa > Arthropoda > Insecta > Lepidoptera > Tortricidae > Acleris > Acleris emargana. The sequence continues at coordinate 9,012,769 of OV656858.1, forward strand.
ACATTATGTATTTTCTCTGAAAGCTACGTAATGCTGAAGCTATTTAAGATTAAACGTATAATACGAGTATAAATTGACGACGACGCATTGGCCTAGTTTGTAGTGACACTGGCTTCGAAGCTAGCGGTGCTGGGATCAAATCCCGGTAAGGGCAGATATTTATTTGGTGAGTTCAAATATTTGTCCCTAAAGGCCTGTTATTTAGACAATAGTTAGAAATAAAGAAAGAAAGAAAATAGACGTGAAAGAGAATAGTTAAAAACCGAAACTAATGGTTAAATCTCAAGAAAATGTGTCAAATTTTCGATTCCTTTTTCGAATTTTAACTATTAGTAGAGTTAATACATTTGTTTGAACATTTCTTTTTAATAGTCGTATCGACTAAACATAGTGTAGGTACAGATTGGAATACAGTAATTTTATATGCATTATGAACCCTGTCGGGCACACCAACGAGAGAGGGAGGACTTATTTATTTCATCATCATCATCATGTCAGCCGAAAGACGTCCACTGCTGGACATAGGCCATGATATCTGCAGGAGAACTAAGGTTACCGACATAGCCCGAAGAATAGCTAAACTGAAGTGGCAGTGGACGAGGCACATCGCACGCAGGACTGATGGCCGATGGGGACAGAAGGTTCTTGGGTGGCGTCCGCGGACCGGGAGACGAGCTGTAGGTAGGCCTCCAACAAGATGTGGGAAAGCGGTGGATGTGAAAAGCACAAGACCGGTCTGAGTGGAGAGCCTTATATGTTTAGGTATGTTTAATTAGATTTGCAATGTCGCGCTATTACCAACTATTTCTATTATAAATTCATTTATTTTAATGTTTTACTTATAATTTTGTTTGATTTTGTTAAATAACATGGGTTAAGTTATATAAATTAATATCATTATAGATTTCAATACAATTGCGAGTAGCCCTGCCTTCAAATATACCGGGACCGGGTGTGATTTCCTAATTTGAATTGTCAGGGTTCGGAAAAAAAATTAAAGAGCATGATAGCCTTGTTCCTAAGTTACCGTTCTTCTCTATTTATTTTAGTATGCATTTATTTATATTATAACTATTGTGGAACGTCGATCTTCGCAAGTGGCTCACAAGAGCTGGATAGGAGTGCCCACGAATTGTGCTCGTTGGCTCGCAATGGGAGAGGCCTGTGTCCAGCAGTGGACTAGTATAGGCTGGTGATGATGATGACGATGATGATGTCTATCGTTGTCTTAGTACAAGTCTATAGACTTAAATAAATCTAGCCTAAGGGAAACTCTAGCTTCTACAGGGTCATTTCGTCAAAAGTACTATGATAATATTACTTTCGTAAATCAGACAATATTAAAAAGTTATTTTCCAAGACAGACATGTGAATAAATGTAACAAAAAACATAATAAAAACCAATCAATTTTAAATTACTGGTGACATAAAGATATCATGTAGGTACCTACTTATGTATAAAGGCGTTTCCACAAACAATGACCATTCTCTGCTGAACCAACATCGCTTTCCAAATACAACAGACGTGACGTGAAACTTGCATCGATTCCCCGACGTAAAAGGCATATTCTGACCAGGGATACCGTTTAGCTCGAAAGGGGTTTTCGATATGCTTTTTGATAGATTTGTTACAAACCCCAAGGATGCCCTAAGCTTATCGTCGACTTAGCTCAAAGAAAGGGCAACCAAACGATACGGTTAATTCGACTAAGCGCTAAGCCTATACCAATACCCTATTGTCTGTTACCTTATTCAAACTTATTCAAACGGTTTCAAGCTGGTTTAACCTCTACAGTGTGTCTCTGACCTTGGGGCTTTAATTTCAACGATCGATTCTACTCGCTAAACTGAACTACTTTTGTTCTGCAACATGAAAAAATAACTTAAATTTAGATACCTAATTGATGTCAAAGTCTAATTGTAAAATCAGTGTATTACATACTGGCCATGTAATCACTATCTCATGGTACGGGGGCGACCTTACCTTGTTACGGGGGCTAAAGGAAAATGGAGAATTGGATCGCGTACATTGAAAATTAGATTTAACTTGTATGATAAAAAATAAATTTAAACTGAACATATTTTTAACAACTTACAGAACAAAAGAAGTTTAGTTTCAGGAGTAGAAATGATCTATGCATTTAAAGCCCCAAGGTCAGAGGCACCCTGTATACGCAAGAGATTACACTTATTATTGTATTGGGATTGTTCATATTTTTTAAATTACTCTAATTTGAAAACCATTTCGGGGAATAGGGTTGATTTATTATTTATTAAGTCTTTGAAATATTTATATATTTCGGACATTTTGACAAAAGTATATTTGACCTTTGTTTGACTTTCGTTTGTGGCTTGAAGCCCTCTTAGGTGTATCTTACGGATTAGGCAAAAACCGCTTGAAATTGTATGTTTTATTCCACTATTACAATCATACTATACTAATGATATCTAATGATAAAAAGTATCATTAGATATCTTTTAATTGTTGTAATTTATTAGAAAATGCCAATCCATATTTAAAATAATCATGACATGTCATCTATAAAATATCTGCTTAATAAATAAAGATATTCAAACAAAACGAATGGATCAAATACAAAATTAATGAAATTGTCCTCTTAAAATAGTAAAAATCGTGAGTTATTTTTTTTGGTCTATCCCAATTACTTAACAATTGATAGGGTGGCCGCAGGCAGTAGCCGCTTAAGCGAGACGGCGAATTGAGCGAAAAAGAGAGAGGCGATCAATGGAGTAATACCTAGTCAATGCTAAGCGCTTAAATATTAAACTACCGAAACCCTAATGAACCACGTAAGCTCTATGGATGCGGTTAATTACTTCAAAGGGGTTTGCCCTAACGTAAAGGTGACTCAATCATAGCTAAGCACATCGATTGGCTAACCGAATGATAGGCTAAGCCTATTGATAGAGTTAATCAAATGAAGGGGTTTTCCGGTCCCTGATTCTGACACAGTATTACGTAAGTGTGGGTTCCCATGCGGCGGACTGACGATCTGGTGAAGACCCTGAAAAGACCATCGTGGAGAGGCCTGTGGTCAGTTATGACTTCCTTAGGCTAAAAGATTACGTGTAAATTGTAGATGAATTTGAGCCTTGCTGTAATATGGTCAATAATTATTAATTATTATATTATTAGCGTTATAGTCTTTAGGCGGTATTTCATCAGGCAAGTGCCAAGTGTAAGTAGCATGAAGTATGACATCACACTTGCATAAAAGTTGTTTAAATATGTTTTTGAGAGCAAGTAGAACTTGCATGAAATTTTCACATCCAAATTGAGGTTAAGTAGGTTGACAGTTTACCTCATGGGCGGGAGACGTCGCCATTACTGTCAAGTAAATAAGAGCTATCAAAACGTTGACATTACGATAATAGGTCAAAAACGATATTGTTTTTACCGCTTATAATACCGGGCCAGGTTAACTATGTATGTATATACATACTTGTGGGAGGACCTTGTGCAGGGTCCGTCCGGGTTGGTACCACCATCTTATCCATTAACCTACCGCCAAACAGCAGTGTTCGCATTGTTGTGTTCCGGTTTGGGGATAAGACAGCCGGTGAAATTACTTGCATAGAGGCATTCCATCTTCGTCCTCAGGGTTGGCAACGCATTTGCAGTCTTAGGATTGCGGTCTTGTGAATGAGAATGTCTTTGGGTCACAGTTTCCACTTACCATCAGGTGGCCTGTGTGCTCGTTTGCCTTCCTATGATATAAAAAAAAAAAAAAAAAAAACTACGATATCGTTTATACCGGCCCTGAGTCTCTATTTAATACGGTTAAAACCAAATTGTTTTTGATCTGTTATCAAATTGTCAACGTTTTGATAGCCCTTATTTACTTGACAACAATGGTGGCCGAGATAAAAAGACACCGTAACATGTCAAAAACGATTTAGATTGCACCGCCTGGAATAGAGGCGCTGCTGTGGTTGTTGAGAGATACCAATTATACGTGTACGGCACTCATTTGCAATTCCAAATATTTGTGCGTTCAATTTGCACGCCACTTGAATATAAGTTCAAACTTGTACATGCAACTTTTAGCTTTTTCGCAAGTGTACCATTCCAATATTCAAGTTGCATGCAATTTACAAGGTAACACACTTACAAAGTGACTTTTGTCTTTACTTGACAGACACAAGATTATTTTTCGAACTAACGAAATTTGACGTCGGCCTTATGAGGTGTGACGCTAAGTTTCATGCAACTTGCATTTGGCACTTACTTGCCTAATATTATAATTATATTTTTAATTATGACTACAATATAAATTTTAAACCTTTACTTTGCACTTCTTACTAGCAATAAAAATATTTTGTTATGGCAATATTTTGCCAACACTGAGATCTAAGATGGAATGCCTCAATTTCTCTCTCTCTCTCAGTTATCTTATCCCTATACCGAAACACAAAAAAACAAACAATGCAGGTGCGTGTAGCGTGCATGAGCCTACGCAATATTATACTAATTTCGCAATGTCCAAATTCTTTGAATTGAATCTGTTTGATTTGTTCCCAAAATTGTATAAGTACCTACGCAGTGGGTAGTTCTATACAATTTTTTGGAGTAATTTTGGGAATTTAGGTAAATATTTGCATTATTTATAATGAAAGATGGAAATAATCTATTTAATCTTCAAGTCTTTACATAATTCTGCTGACTGAAACCGATTTCGGTTCTACTGTTATAGCAGACTAGCTTCTACCCGCGACTTTGTTCGCATAAATTTCAATTACCGTTATTCCTGTTTTAATCGATCCAGCCGTTGCAGCGTGAAGGAGTAACAAACTTACACACACACATGCACGAACTTTCCTATTTATAATATTAGTAGTATTTTTGCTACATAGTGGACAAAGTGCTCCTCTACAGGCTACAACGTAGCTCTCGTAGCACTGGCTGGCCATTAATTAGCTAAATACGCATTCCAGATATAGCTCTTGCGGCCGTATTAATAAACTTAAACCAGTAAAAAAATACTTCAAACTCAACGTCAAACCATAGACAACTATAATTTTTGAGACATCTTGGGACGGGCATTTAGTCGAGATCTGTTTATTACACCGGGCGGCCCTTTTAGCTGAGTTGACGTAGCGCGTAGCAGTGTTGATGTAGCGCGTAGCAGCGTTGACGTAGCGCGTAGCAGTGTTGTCGTAGCGAGTACCGTCGTTGGCGTCGCACGTAGCTGCATTCCTCTACTTCTAAGAAAAAGCCGCAATCAACAGCAAGTTCTTTATATTTTGTGGTTTTGTTTAATTAAGCATTTTTTGAAATTCAACATTATAACGTCGAAAAAGACTAAACTTTAAACTAGTGTTTAAACTGATTTCTTAAATCCAGATTAATTATTTTATTTTTTCATGTAAATTTGTAATTTTCAATAAAAAAAATATGTTGTAAAAGGAGCATAAACATAGAGCAATAAAATCTGAACCTAAATCTGTTTTTTTAGTAAAATAACGATATCCGAATAACACCGGGTGTTAGCATAAAACAATGCGCTGTATTTACTCGACCGAAGCCCGCGTCCCATATCATATCGAAAACGCCATCGCGTTGATTTGTTTAGGGATTTCCGTTTGTTTTTCAAATTCAATGTTCAAACGCGCTGGTACATATTGTAATCACGACTAAATCAAGTAACGGCTAACCTTAAGAGCCCTTACAAATGCTGTGTTAGAAACTATGTTTTTTTCCCATTTTCTTGATTTTTAAAGTGGAGTTTTTTTTTAAATATTGTTATCTATTAATAATACTGTACATCTGCGGGCCGATGATGGTCGTGTTTATCGACGTAGATAAGCGTGGATAAAACATCTGTCACTTTCTGACCTGTATGTAAGTGCGAGAGTGACGGAAGCTTTATCCACCGCGATAAAGGTGACCATAATACTGGCGCTGGGCTCGTATTTTTGTCGCCTTTAACGCAGTGGATGAAGCATTTCGCAACTAACATACAGGTAAGAAAGTGACAATTGTATTATCCACGTTCGAGAAACATTGTCATAAATAGGTGCCACTGCTGGTATATTTAAATTTGTGTAATGCATTGTTTTGTCGTGATTTAAGTTTTTTTTTAATATTGGCAATCTTTTAAAGATTTTAATTATATCGTGAATCATGCAAATACAAGCTACATCATTATTACAAACTACATTTTCTATATTTTAGTGTTCATGGTTATTTACATGCCACCTAGAATAATTATACGTATACCACTCAACAGTAACCATGGTAATTGATAATTCAACACTCACATTTCTTCTTCTATTCACAAAATACTTGTGCAATCTCATTATTGTCTTCTCTAAACCGTTTCCCACAACTTCAACCAGGCCCCATGTTGGGCGCCAAATCACAAACTCCCAAACCGTTCAAACTGTCTTGAAATAAACAAGTGACCACAGTAACATTACTCGAAAACAAAAGAATAACAAAAAGCCATAACCTAAATTTCACAAAACGGCTGTGTCTCGCTTGCCCCGAACTCTTTCACTTCGGCAAATTGAAACAGTAAAGCAGATTCTGACGCGTACCCGGTTTTGCTGCTAAGCTTTGGATACATGCAATGTTGCATTTTAGATATATCTTTGAAACGAAATAGCTTTTGTAAAAGTTTTGTTTTTTTTAAATATTTTTTATTTATTTATTAGTAATCGCATTTGTGGGCTGGAAAGATTTTCATGAAAATTTTGTAGGGCTATTTAGGTCAAGAAAAAGATTGGTCAGGTGGTCATCTTCAGTTAAACTCGGTTTCAACCAGAGCATCATTTGGCTTCCCCGATACTTGTTGTAATGTGGATTTAGATTGTTTACCACGGCCTCTAATCTTGGCGATAAAAACTTAACATCGTTGACCTGTTGTGGTATTTTTGTTAGCTCAGCCACCATTATTTTCAAGTAAATAAGAGCTTTGCTGCGTGGATGCCGACCGCCTAGAATAGTGCCACTCCATGTCTTCCTGTGGAAGTCGTAAGAGGCGACTAAGGGATTAAAAGCTTGTAGTATTGTTAGGCGATGGGCTTGCAACCTGTCACTAATATACACATCGTAAACATATTAGCCCATTTTTGCAAAATGTGGTTATAGAATTGACTACAAATTGTTAGAGTTGTTGGTAATTTTGTAGCTCTGCCTACCCACTTTGGGATGAAGGCGTGATAGTATGTACATATGTATGTAAATAAGAGCTATCAAAACGTTGACGAAACGATAGTATATATATATTTTATTTTTTTTACCGTCTACAATCTCGCTCCTGCGGGCCTAGTATGGCTGTATATCGCGTGTCAAATGTGGATAAAGCATCCTTCACTCTCGCACTTATTAATGTGTCAGAAGGTGACAGATGCCGTATCCAAACATTATCACGCGATAAACGCAGCCATTTTATGGCCTCTGATGTTTTTATTATGAAATAAAGGACAAACGGCTACAATGGCCCACGAAAGGCTACGTTTTAAATCAAAGGTATTTTTTGGTATAAGTTTTGAATGTAAAAAAACATGTCCACTAATTTTCCACTCAACAGTCACCTCCTCTTGACAAATATTTCTGAAGTCAGAAATGTCTGGTTTATTATTATTAACCTTGTGATGCAATAAAATTAGTAAAATTTCATTAAAATTTCAAATCTGATATAAAATGTACATAAATAAGTTTTGACCTGTCTCAGATCTGGAACTCTTGCGAAATAAATCTCGCACCGTAAATATCCATCCCTTAAATTATGATGGTTAAAAGTTAGTAATTAGAGTAAAGGCGACGGTTACAATAAGTTAAGAGAGTGTTGTGCTCATCACTTTATTATCAATATTATTATCGGAATTATCATTATGTCTATCATTATTTCCTTCAAAACTATAATCATCATGCTTTCTATCATTTTTATCCCGCCGACTTACAATAATTATTCTTTACTACCAAAGGCCAAGCTTTTCAAAGTTTGGATCAAATAACACGTATTAAAAATACACAGTAAAATAGTTAAATAGTTTTGAACTTAACAAATAAACATATCAACACATTGACTAGCATTTCAGTCATATCCGGGGACCGTACTTTCATGACGTTGACGCAAAAATGACGTCACGCTACATAGAGTATGATTCCAAATGGTTTTATTGTAATTATTGACCATTCGTCATCAATCATTTACTCATGTATCTATTTGAATGTAATGTTTGGAAGGACAGTGGCAAAATTAATCAAGTAAAATTATCATTAAAAAAAATGATATAATGTTGTAAAAAATAAAATTAGGACATGGACATTCATAAAAGAAAATCGTCCTTATTTGCCATTTTTAAGTAATAAGTGAAAAAAAAAGATGCTGCCGGCATCCGTTTTTTTTGATAACGATTAATCTGATAATTAATTTAATTGTACCTGTATCAACACCTGCCAAATGAAAACAGTGTAAAACTTCGTCATTTTGACGTCATTGGCATCAAAAGTACGTCCCCAGGTCATATCTGTTCCACGCATGTGCCTGACGACTAAAAGTTTGTAATAAGAGTAAGAGTCTGCGGCAACTAGCAAAAAGGCCACGTCTATTCACATTTGAAAACACTTAGTAAGTAATTTGCAGACCTAGGAATATATGGGGCAAAATTAAATGACAGCTAGGGATTGCCTATATCGATAAACTTAAGTATCGATGCTTTTCCCATATACTAGTGATCGCTACAAGTTTTGCTTGTGAAAATAAAAATGTATTGACAGTATGCAAATGAAACAAAATAGCAATATAATTCTGGTTATTCTTTATTTTAAAAGGATTTTTTAACCTCCACTCATCATTATCATATTTTTTTCCTTAATGTGTATTTCAGAGTGCCTTCCCCATTTAGGTTCTATGGTTAAAATAAACGATCAGAATTTGTTAGGAGTAAAAAAAAATGATGATGATGATGATTGAAGATTAAAAAATTCTTTTAAAATAAAGAATAATCAGAATTATGTTGTTATTTAGTTTCATTTGCATGTTACAGATTAATCTCAAATACTGTTATTTTTAGTACCAGTGGCGACATCTTTGGACAACAGGAGGTAACACTTCGACTTCTCGCTAAAGATTTAGTAAACTATTTCTTCTGCATTTTATTAAATGTTTGTTTTATCTTTAGGAAATCGTTTCTAGCGATATTATTTATTATTAGATATTGTTAAAAGCTGTTTCTTCTAATTTAACTTAATCTAAATATCTGATCGAAGTATCAATCGATATGTTCAACTCTAGGTTTCGTTATGGACGCTTGTCTATGGTAGGAGGGACTTGGATTTGGCTTGTGACTCTCGCAACCGCTACAGATATGTAAGCACGTAAAAATTACTCTGTGTGTGGGAGTCACGCTACGGCCATATGGCCATCTTTTAACTTAGCTTCTTAATGCGCAATGCATCCTTGTGATATGTGGTGATTTTTCATAATGAACATGTAAAATCTAAGAAATGACGTTTCCTAAACTTAAGGCGAACATTGTTTAACGCATGGTAAAGTCGCCGCGGCTTTAGAACTTCTATAACCGGCCAAAACAGCCGGTGCTATGCTCTGCTCGGTACTTTGCTGTGTCTGCTCAGTGCTCTCTGCTCTCTGCTCTCTGGGTGTATGGATGTCTGTGCTCTCTGGGCCCCCTATCATGCCATGCTCTCTGACTGGGAGACCGTCTGTCGGCTCTGAGCACGTGTCTGTCCGTCTCTGTGCACGTGTCTGCACCTGCCTGCTTCTACTGGGTGTTCTTGCCACGCTGCCTGGAGATTGCGCGGTGTGCTTCTTCATCTTCATCTGCAGGTGAACTCGTTTCATACTACTCACACCTTCACTTTACTCAAGGAACAATGCTCGATTAGGGAAGTATGATGTAAGTGCACTGTCACTGTTACAGCGCTTTAGTGTGTAAGGAACAACGCTTGATAAACGTAGGGAAGTATGATTTAAATGTACTGTCACAGTTACAGCGCTTTAGTATGTAAGGATCAACGCTCGTTTAGAGAAGTATGATTTAAGTGCACTGTCACAGTCACAGCGTTTTAATATGTAAGCAACGCATGACATACCATAAGGAGGTATGATTTTAATAACCCTGTAAATGTGCAGTGGTATCTGTCTAAATGACGTTTCATAAATCTTAACGAATAAGAGGTACTGTACTTTTACTTTTGTTTGTAATGGAAAATAAACTCTGTTGACAAGGTTTCTTTGTTTACTTTACATTCTTCTCTACTAAAAATAAAATTTAAAGAATGTACATTTGGCACACTATCTCCATCTTTCTGTTGGTTTAGATTAAAACAGATGGCGCCCTTTTCTTTCTTAACTCTTTAAATTACTGCACCAAATTTTGTGTGCAGTAATACTGTTGTAAGTTGTTTTCACCTTGAACTAGCTCAAGAATCCACGACCCTCAATAAGTCAAGTAGCCACGGCCTAACACCAAGTGTGGACAGAACTTCTGTCAAGTTACATACACACAGCTGTAATCACAATAATATACTTTAAGGTGTTACATGCATACTTTCACTAAAATTTTATTTTTCAATCAAAGCTTGGAGCGATCACTAGTGTATGGGAAAAGCATCGATAGTTGAGTTTATCGATGTAGGCAATCCCAAGCTGTCATTTAATTTTGCCCCGTATATTCCTAGGTCTGGAATTTGTCTAACACGAATTTGATCAAACATTGGAAAAGACTGATTTCTAAAATAAGTGGTGGTCCATCAATCTTTATCAGCACTATCGTCCATCCCATTATTATCCCCATTTAATTTAGAATTGTCTTTTTCCTTATGATCGCTATCAAATCTCTCTTAAACATTACAGCATACGAAAAAAAAACACACTTTGAATATCCATCCCGCGCATGTGTCTGAAGGCTAAAAGTTAGTAATAAGAGTAATGGAGTCTGCGGCAGCTAGCGAAAAGACCACGTCTATTCTGATTCCAAAACGCTTCGTAAGTAATTTGTCTGACACCAACTTACTTTGAGAATTTGATTCCGACTTTTTAAGAAAACGTGCCAAGTGTTATTGTGGTTGTTAATACAAATGTGCAAAGAAGTTCTTAGAAAACCAAATAATATTGTTAAAAGGAGCGTATTTATTTTTTGTTGCATCTTTTTTAATCTGAAAATACCTTGAGAATAAACAGCCAAATACCAAAGTGTACATAATAAGGTTTTTTTTTAATCCTTTTTCATTCAGATATGTACAAACAATATGTAGTAAACATGTCGTTGGGTAAAAACGCACACTAAAAAATAATTTCAATTAATAACAAATTAGTGTGTTTTTTATAGCACAGAGAACGCGAACGATCACACAGGCCACCTGATGGTAAGTGGAAACTGTGACCGATAAACATTCACATTCACAAGACTGCAAATGCACTGCCAAGCCTGAGGACTAAGATGGAATGCCTGTATGCTAGTCATTTCACCGGCTGTCTTATTCCCAAACAGGAACACAACAATGGAAACACTGGTTTGGCGGTAGATAAATGGATAAGATGGTGGTAGCGTTCCGGACGGACCCTGCACGAGGTCCGGTACCACCCGCAACAAAACTATTACTTTACTGCTGTGATAGTTTATTGTATAAACCTTATTTATATGATAATAATAATGATAATAATTTATTTGTAAAGCCAATTTACAAGTCATTAGATTTAAATAATTATACAAAAAAAGGTAATTATGTCAACAATTACAACAGTAATACTTACAAGTGTTACAAGCACTAAAAATTTCAGTTATTCAAAAAATACTATAGAGCATGACTATAAACTCAATCATTTTATGAGTAAAACATAAGTAACAAACCTTCAAATTAACCAATCGACTAATGCATCTATCCGTGGTCTCTATTAAGATTACAATCACCCCGAAAATTTCCGCTTTGCTGAATGTTCTAGAAACTATCCATCCGTTCCATGGAATTGTTGATTTAAATCTGACAGGCATCTTACATCACTTCTCGACATTGATTCAGTCCTAGACCTTCCCGGGGCTTGCATAAAGGGTCATCATTACGAATGAACAGGGTTACCGTAGCGGGTCACCTAGCTCGTATTTCAAGGGAATAAAGTTGTATTTGTAAAGTCATGTCCGTATAGTCATTTGTCAAACCGTCTTGGATCGGTTGTGGCAGCATATGGTGTGAGCGTTTGTCGAATTTGCGTATGGCTTTGGTTAAAGGCAAATTTGGGACACATATTGAATGAGACCAGTCCGTTTACATACGATTATAATTGATTATTGCAAGGTAATAATTTATAAAAATGAAAAAAAATGGTCTGAAATCTCGTTACTGTTTTCTGTCTGTGTACAGGTCCAGATTAAAAAAAAAAAAAGTTTTTATTAACCAACGGAAGCGGCCGCGAATTTGTTTGGAATTTCATTATACGTACCTGGTGTTTTACTTTTTAAAACTATGTTTGGACTAGGATTTTATTTAATGCTTTATTTCAGTATCATACTAAATCGTACCTGTTTCTGTTATTTTATTATTTAAGGAAATTTCGGGACTTTGTCTAAGTAACATTTTTCACAACGGGCCATATTTTTCGCATTGTTGGATATAAGCACTAAACAAGCCTCAGCCGGGAAGGACGGTTACTGGACTCGTATATAGCGCGGCTTCGACCACGTGTCGGCCACGCTAACTCTGCTCGTCCCGCAACAGCCATTTTCCTGATCGCAGTAATATACTATATCCTTTGAAACGACTAGCATACAGGCATTCCATCTAGATTCTCATGGTTGACAACGAATTTGCAGTAAGTATTTATATTGCCATCATAAAAAAATTCAGACCATCAAGCTTATGATTGGTATTTCATTCAATACCATAAATAAATAAATGGTTCATCAAAAAATATGGCGGTACAAATTTACACAAAAACTAACCCGCAAAAATCCGTCTAGCTGTTAAACTCAAAAATTTCAGTGCTTGAATTGAAACTTTATTTCATCATGTCAGCCGAAAGACGTCCACTGCTGATCATAGGCCTCCCCTAAGGCTATCCTTTTATACTCTCTCTAATTTATATTAATTTATTTAAGACTTGTTGGTAATTCTTTAGCTCTGCCTACCCCACTCTGGGAATGAAGGCGTGAGTTTATGTATGTATTTAATATTAACTTTATTTACTCCTATTCAATTATGTCAATTTTCTCGCTGGGCGCTGGGTCCGCATGCCCCCGGTGTTATTTAATAATCGCCTAGTTTACGCAAACATCTGCGAGGGCACAAAGAGCAGTTTGCGGCTGCCTTCAGAATTTCAAATGTCACTCATTGGGTTAATATTTTATCATACGGATTCGAAGTTTCCAGCAAAGACTAGCTCATATATTATTGACTTGTTTCAGGATACACGTTGACGTAGAGGTTAGGAGTATATTTACGAGACTTAAACCAAATGACGTTGTTCAGGAAAATAGGATTTATGAACTTGGTTCTTATCGCCCACTTTTTATGTGAAGTTGTTGTGTTGTTTGTTGATAGATAGAAACATTTTGTCTTAAACGACATTGTATACCTATATTATAATGGTGATCCTTATGTTGTTTACATACAATTTTAGTTAAATGAATAATCATCATTGTAAATAATAAACCAACATGAGGAAAAAAAAAAGTTTTATATTAACGGGTAAAAGTTTCATTTTTAGATCTTTTTAAAGCTTTAATTTTAATTGTTACATTATGAAACGTATAACTAGTTCTTGCCCTATACTCCACTCGTGTAGCCAATTGGGATAGGCCAAAAAAAAAACTCACCGTTTTTACATTCTAATTCGAAAGAATAGGTAATTTTAAGAGGCCAATTTAATTAATATTGTATTTGAACCAATAGTTTTGGTTTTATATCTTTATTTATTTAGCAGACATTTTATGGGTGACATGATTATTTTTAATTTGGGTTGGCATTTTCCAAGAAATTACAACAATTAAATGATATGTAATGTAATGATAAAAAGTGATTGTAATAGTGTAATAAAACATACTATTTCAAACGGTTTTCGCATATCCCGTAAGATACACCTAGGAGTGCTTCAAGCCAAAAACGAAGGTAAAACAAAGATCAAAAACTTTGTCAAAATGTTTGAAATAGATAAATATTTCAAAATAGAGGTTTTCAAATAAGAGTAATTCAAAAAATATGAACAATCCCAATTGAGCTCGTGTAACTCCTTTACGACTATTTGACTTTATTTACATACATACATTAAATCACGCATCTTTCACATTCATACATCGATTCATGTACGCACGTCGGTTTCGGGTACTTAAGAGTCGGCCCTTTTCCAGTTTTTCTCCTATTTGATTGGAAAAGGTACGGCTTTATTTGTATGACATTAAAGAGGTAAAGAACTTTCTTGGTCGACTACACACATTAACATTCACTGAGCGTCGTTGGCGTAGTGGCTAAGGTCGACTCGTGAAAGTACCGAGTTCGAACCCCCGCTGTCACCATGTACGAATGAGATTTTCTAACTTAAGTGCATTACCCGACGCTTTTACGTTGTAGAAAAAACATCGCAAGGAAACCTTTAAATTCGAACAGCTGAGTGTGTAAGAGGGTAATTGTACAAAAGATACTAAAGGATCGAAGTTCCGAAAGGGCCCCTCTGTAAGATAAGATAAAATAAGAATATTCACTATGTTTTTCTGCTTTTATTTAAGACATGTGAAGGGTCCACGGAAAGAACATATCTGGTCACTATTTTGGAAAATGAGTGTTGAATCTCAATTTATAAAAGACGAAATGAACTATTGCCTAGCACTCAAATTCAGATATAAATCGTCATATAACTTGTATCTATTCACTCTTAATAAACCCTCTACACAAAAATTACGTACAAAATGACATGGTTACTAACTTTCAAATCGCGATATCTCAAAAAGTTACTAATGGTGACTAGACATGTCATGTTCTTTCAGTGGACCCTTCATATACAACTAGTAAAGCGTTAACAATCCACGACGGCACTCTCCGTCAGTGGCATTGGTGATGCACGCACAACCGTGCAATGTTCATAAAACGAGTCAAGTTTAGTGCAGATTATAAGATATTATTATATTCCGACTTGAATTCTTGTATTTTATTAAAGTATTTAATGTTTTTCTTCAGGGTTTGTAAAATCGCCCACACAGCTGAGCAACCAATCAAGATAAACAGAGAGAAACTGTCTCTGTCATGCACATGAGATTCTTATGTAAAATCTTTAATCATCTCTTTCTACATTTTGTTTCTTCTGTCTTTAAGTGTGTTGCTGTTTTTACTAATAAATAATCATACCAAATTTGACGCTTGTATAGGTTATCGTTTTGTAAATACAATAAAAATAAAAATACGTTAAATTAATCAGTGTTTTGAATTGGGACCCTTTATTATTTTACCCTCTTAAAAATGTATACAGTAAATCCGCCGCAATAATATATTTAATTTGACAAAAAACAACCCTATTGTAATTATTATTTGTAAGTCTTTACCAATCACGGGACTATGGGAGTCCCGGACCTTTGGAAGGTGTACATGGAGCCGAGGCCAGCACGCAGAGAAAATTTAGTAAAGTGATGGGACACCAACCAGCGATTGTTCCTGAGTTCAAACTATAGAAGTATGCTTCCACGGACAACCAATGGTTAGTATAGGACTATTTAAGAACATTAAAAATAGGCTCTATGTATGAATAAGAATAAGAATAAGAATAACTTTATTTTGCTTAGAATGTGGTAGGTACATAAGATGTCTTAAAATTAATAGTCTCACACATTTCACCAGCAGCTGGCACGCAAACAAAAAAAAAAGAAGTAGATTATTTATAATAGTCAAAATATTCATTGACAGAATAAAAGCACTCTTGAACAAGCCATTTTCTAAGTGCACGCTTAAACCTGGCCAGTGGCAGTTCTTTTATCTCCTCGTGGAGTCTGTTGTAAACACTAACTGACATACTGTTAACATTCCTACTTGACAATTTTGAACTGATATGGATTGAAGAAACTACGGCGCCTGCCTGGCCAATGTTTTTTTTTTTTTTTTTGGCTTTTAAATTTAAAACAGATGAAAGGACGGACAGACAGCGTAGGCATATTAATAGGAACCCGTTGGGTTCCCTTCGAGTACGGAACCCTAAAAAAGTATACTATCCGCAAAATGAAGTGGCGAGTCGGGTCATAAATCATCGGAATCATGCTATCTCTTTCCCACCTACACGGTCTTATGGAGCGGGCCGTCCAACAATAGTGCAGGTAGCGGTAGGCACAAAAAGGAAGGTAACTGACGTTTATTGCCCGACTCGTCACTTAATTTTGAGGATAGTATAGTGGTGCTCAACTGGTTTCAGGTAGTCTGACTCATCGATATAGGTTGTACCGTTATTAACATTTAAAATAATACTCGTCTAGTTTCGGACACTGGGAAAATCATTCCTGATTCTGCCATCTCCCCCAACTGGGTAAATGTTGATTTTATTCAAAGACTCTAAGCGCGTATTATTTTTACCCCTTATTTCGGTTTTGTAATGACATAATTTTCCACGCGAAAGCTTCTATAGCGGGAATTTGAAGGATTTTGCAATCATGAAATATTATATTCCGCCGGCTTCTGCGGAGACAATTTCCTGTAGGAGTTAAAATAAAAGGAATAATTTATTAATATTGACTTGGTTTTTAGTGAGATTATCAAAGGAGTTGCAATTACTTTTCAGATAGGTACCTATTTTAGTTTTCAAGTAAATACACCATTAGAAAATGGATTATAAAAAAAGCGCATTTTTAACGTTTTAAATAAGTATTATCAAACTATTGTTTGAGCTTTTTAGTAAATTTCTTTAAAATATTGACATTATTTTTTGGGTGCTGTTATGAGGCGTTTATTAGACTATACATTTAATAAAAGTTATGAACAAAAGAGATAAAAATGAAATTTACTCATAATTTTAAGGTTTTGGAAGATTTGGTATAATATATTAGAAGTATGCTTTGCAAGCACAAGACGCTTGATAAAATTATTTAAAAAAAAACTTGTACATCTCAGGCCCAAACAAGCTCTTTGGGTACTAAACTACGATATAAATACTTAATTACAGAAATATTTACTCAAATACATAGAAAACATCCATGACTCAGAAATAAACATTCGCGCTGATCACACAAATATCTGCCCTTAACGGGTTTTGAGCCCAGGACCGATAGCTTCATAGGTACTGTCACTACCAACTAGGCCAGCGCGTCTAACACAAACGTCTGTTATTTAACGGTCCGTTTATATTTAAAATAAAATAAAAGTAAGCACATCCCAACTGAATTAAAACAACGCCAGCAGTCTACAGAAAACGCTGTCGCTACGCCTTAAAAAAAACCATCGAAATTAAAAATTACACACAAAGCCGAACTGCGCAGTGTGGGAGCAGTTGCAAAATAAAACAATACCAACAACTTGGCGCAGATTATGTGAGAAGCAGAGACACCACTATGATTTTTCCTGCTAGTTTCAATAGATTTCGTTATCAACAGTGGTCGTATTTTTAATGCCAATGACGTCAAAATGACGAAACTTTACACACAGGATGCTCTGCTTTCGTTTGGCAAGTGTTTGGGTATGTATTAACTGGTATGTATTAATTTATACCTATAAATAAAAAATAAAAATGAAAAATACAGCTTCATCGCAATCAAAATACGGTTCACGTAAGCATCACTTCTTTTTTCACCATTCATTACTAAAAATGGCAAATTGAGACCATTTTCTTTAATTAATGTCATTTGCCATAATTGTATTTATGACTATTTAATCATATGAAATGTTATTACATCATAAAAACACTTTTCATTAAATGATAATGTAATTCGATGATTTTTGCCACTGTCTTTCTCAATCAATTAGTTTCATTCACGTTTTAGGTATGAACTAGCTATTTATTTTTAACTCATTTGTACATAAATAAATAAATAAATAAATAAATATCAGGGGACAATGTCACACCAATTGACCTAGTCTCAAACTAAGCTCTAGGCTTGTACTATGATAAAACGATTGACGACTAATGGTTAATAATGCCAATAAAACCATTTAGAATCATACTCACGTGACGACGCGACGTCATTTTTGCGTCAACGGCATGAAAAGTACGGGCCCTGGATCAACATCTTATCAGCCGAAAAATGTCTACTACTTTGATGACACGTTAGCCTTGCTGGCACCCTCTTTACAAAACTAGAGGTCCCGGATTGGAATGAGTACGTAATGTATGTAAGTCAATAATGCTTGGTTAACTGCTGCTCCGGCAAAGTTTCCCTTCAAACACAAAATGACAACATAACATGAAAATTGACTGTCGATTCCCGGTTTAACCAGAGCTGCACGGCGGATCGTGCCAAAGTCTTAGCAGTAGGCACAATGGCTACTTGCTTCAAGCATATCCCTCGTCAAGCACTAGTACTTTCCTTGACCCAAAATACTTTAAATTTCAGTTTGCCTTCACCTCGGCTTCCGGTCTTCTCTCCACGTCGGTGCCTGCGAGGAAGTGACGTGGATCGACTAGGACATCACGAACTTTTTTGCCGGAGAATTGTGGGCCGAATCTCAAGATCACCGGTCTACATGACATCATCCGTCAGTCTCTTGCCTCAATAATCGTGCCGGCTTTTTTAGAGAACGGCGGTGCATTTGTAGAAATTATGGCAAGAGACCTAACGGAATGTCCTTGGTTCCGTGAAATACGGGACGGGAGTGTAGGATGCAACCTGTGTAGATACGCAATCTCCATCGGACCTCTATTACTTCTTGTCCGGCTGCTGAAGCGGTTGAAAGTATCAAGGTTTTCTGTTGAATAATTAACTAGTTTTTAAGTGTAATGCGTGCTATATAAAATTTAGCTACGGATAAAACTGTTTGTACATACCGGTTGGATGGTTTTGCATGTCATTGTATGACAAAATATGTGACACACACAAAAACATGTACCCATGTTTTTAAGCAAATAAATGTGTTATATTCTATGTAAACACTTTGTTGTAATAAAATAATTGCATTACACGAACTTATCCCTTTAAAAGACCTATTTCAGATAACATTTTGGCGAGTGAAAAATAAATGTAGCAATCAATAGACACATCAAACCCATGTTTTAAGCAAATAAATGTGTTATATTCTATGTAAACACTTTGATGTAATAAAATAATTGCATTACACGAACTTATCCCCTTAAGAGACCTATTTCAGTTAACATTTTGGCGAGTCAATAAATAAATGTAGCAAACGATAGACACATCAAACAACAAAATAAAGACGAGAGGAAACAATAAAAAGCAATAACTTAAGAGAATATCACTGAGCGAGTGTTATCTTCGCGAGCTTTTGTCGCTGCGACAAACCTGTCCTCTCCTGCTGGCAAAGTTAACAGTCAGCATTCCTTTTTTATTCACGAGATCTACATATTTTGTAGTAGTTAGTGTTTCTTGAGTGAGAAAATAGTCTAAAGCTTGTCGAGTCCTCGTTGACGGTGGAACAGGTGCCTTATCCACATTTATTCAGCGTGAGAAAGGTGACCATAACTAGAAGGCAACATGAAAGTCTACCATATATTTTAATACTTATTTCATTATTATCAATGTGAAATTGTGAAAGTTTGTATCGTGTATGTATGACACACACAGGAGAGGACAATCTCAAACATTTCGTTAATATACTGAATTGACACGTAGGAAAAATTTAGTAGTTGCCAAGAGAAACGTAATAAACATAGACACATCTGGAGATCCTAGAGCTGGTGCTTACCTCTCCCAAAGGATTGGGCTAGCTATCCAGAGAGGTAATGCAGACAGTGTCATAGGGACCGTGCCGTGAGCAGACCTGCTAGAGGGGATGTTCTTTTTATAGTGGTGATTATTATTTACATCTTTAATAATTGAGTAGCTTAATTTTATTTTAATTTAAATAAGTTTAATTTTAACTTTTAATTGTTAATGTACTAGTTAACAGTATCAAGTATCAAAACTCACTAAGTGTAGTGTCGCTAACAGTAGCAAACATTTGTCTTAAATTAAAATCCATCACAGAAGACATCGCAGACATTTTCAATATCGCAATCGGCGTTGAAATCCGGAACCGTTCTTTCTTCCCCCACATGTGTACCCATCTGGGCGAATGCCAGCGTTTGGGAATAACACTGTCGTTTAGATTGATAAAGCCTGGAACAATGGAGGGGACACAAACGGAAACTGGAAAAATTGCGAGTCTCCGACGTTGACACTGAAATTTTCGTCCGTCCGTAATCGAGATAAAATGGCTGTATTGCTTTTTCTGTTTCTCCTTTTTTTTTTGAGATTTGTAATAACTGGGGCGTATAATAAATGTATTTAAATAGCAAATAGCAAATATTATTTTTATATTAAATGGCAACACGTCACTTGTTCGGTTATAAAACAGAGTGTGCGATCGGTCTTAAAAGTAACTGACCACTGGTAGTGCTTTGTCATTTTAACGTCATATTTGAACTGCTGCATTAATATGTTAAGGGCAATAAAACGACAAGTTGCAAAAACGTGCAAAACGTCTAAAGGCCAAAAGTACACTCGTCTCATTATTTGTTAATATCTCAAGGACAGACTTTGTTTTTGGGTCAGTAAAAAATATAATCATTATTCGTAATTTAGCAGTGAATAAAGCAAACGCTGTCTCTGTCTCCATTCCGTGTGTCTGTGTTTCTATCTGACAAATTAACTGATTGCAAAAAAGGTATACCCGTGTGGTTGCCGGGTTAGAATAGTACCACTCCATGTCTACCCGTGGATGTCGTAAGAGGCGACTAAGGGAATAAAGGCTTGCAGTACTGTTAGGCGATGGGCTTGCCACCTGTCACTAATACACTGGGAAACATCTTAGCCTACTAGTGCAAAATGTGGTTACAGAATTATCAAGAAGTTTTAAGACTTGTTGGTAATTCTTTAGCTCTGCCTACCCCACTCTGGGAATGAAAGCGTAAGTTTATGTATGTATGTAAAAAAGGTACTTATTTAAAAGTTATATTCCAACTTCAGAAATATAATATGTTGACGACCCAGTAAGTAGCCGTTGGTATAACCCTATTAACCAAGCCAGCAGTCCCAGGTTCGATTCCTGGTAGGGCAAAATCCTTCTAGTTTAGATAACTTAATTTTTTATTTGCGTGATTATCAGGGATCGGAAATTCGGATCGATATTTACCTATACTTTCGCGCCGGCTTCGTTGTTCAGTTGTATGGAGGTGGACTCAATCATATAATTCATAATAAAATTTCCGGAATTTCAAAATAAATAAATTACACCGGCATTAATTCATAATTATTTATTTATATTAACTGTTTCAAGTTATTTTCCATGTATATGTTTAACCAAATGTTATTTAATTTACCTGTAACTTATTAACCTAACGAATTTATAGGAGCAAAACAGAATGTTTTATCCTACATGTAAAGTAATTATTATATTAGCGTTTTGTAGAATCCCAGAATCCCAGAACTTAAATTATTAAAATAATATTTTTAAGAAGCCGACGCTATGTTTGCCTATCTTTTTCCGGGATTTTGCCAACTTTAGGTAAATATCGATCCGAATTTCCGATCCCTAGTGATTATAGCATAGATTTAAATAGAAAGTTTTTAACTATGAATACGAAAACTTGCTGATATTGATACGATCCTAGAACGGCCAGGAGTCCTAAGAGAAAATGGTTAATGCTAACGTAAACCATTTTTGAAAACTTTCTTTACGAAAGTTTTCTTTATGGAATTGACATAACAGCTTACTACAGGGTCGAGGACTATATAACAGATAAAAATGCTTGGTCTAATTTAATTACCTAAATAACTAAATAACCTTCCTAGAGCTGATGCTTACCTCTTAAAGTAAATAAATTTAAATAACTTAATAATAGCTTAGTCATAAAAATATGTAAAAATTTAATATTTGTTAGTTGATATTATGTAGCTCTGCCTACCCCACTCTGGGAATGAAGACGTGAAGGTATGTATGTATGTAAGTATTTAATATTTTCTAGCAGACATGGTTTGTATGGTTACTGTAGGAAAATGTGACGAAACTATTTATGTGGTTGTTTTGCACCATCTAAGGTAAATATTTAAAAAAATATATAATTACTATTTATGGGTTATTTTGAACATACTCAGTTTCGACGCATTTTCCTGCTCAACTACGCATGATAATATATATTTTAATGTTAGATCCATTGTTTTATTTAAAAACCAGCCAAGTGCGAGTCGGACTCGGCGCACGAAGGATTCCGTACCATTATTTAGAAACGGTTGTTGTATATGAGCCCCCTTAAATAATTATGATATACTGTTTTGAGTACCGGTAAACTGGGGTTACTTTAGACCTATGGGGTAACATTGCCCACGCTTAAAACGATGACTATTTTAGTGGTAAACATCTTTAATTGTTAAAATAATTTTAGAACAATATAAATAGGTTGTTTCTGATGGGACATTTAAAGGAATAATTAAATTTTTAAGATGATTTTTGGGGTGGTCAATGTTACCCCCTAGGTCTAAAGTCTAGGTCTAAAGTTTACGGTAGGTATTTTTTGTTTTAGCGGCAACAGAAATATTATGATCTGTGAAAATGTCAACTGTCTAGGTATCACGATTCGTGAGATACAGCCTGATGACAGACTGACGGACAGACTACGACCATATTAGTGCGGCTCAACTCTTAGAATGAACAAACGTCATGTGAAAAAACTTAACAAGGAATAAATTGTACCGGAATACTTTTGAAACCGCGGAATAAATAATCAAATTTACTAAGCAATTCAATAAGCAAAACCTGCCCGTGGCACTGAAGCAAAGCTACGTCAGAAAAAATATATTCCACACATTTTCGCGAGCTCTCAAATTAGGACTCCGTTAGTTTTGAGCGCGGTCCAAACCACGGGAGGGAGGCGATTTTAAAAAAGCAGCTTGCTAGAGCATTTTTCACAGCTTCTTATGTCCAATTCATTCATTTATTTTGCTCATAGGTATTAGCGTTTTCATCGATACAATGCAAACACATTGAACGTTTGTTTAGTAAACTCTGTTGTGCAATGGATAAATACCACAATTTTTACCGCCAATTTTGTGATTCCGGTGAGGAGGCATTGAAGTAAGGTATTTCAATCTTACAACCGGTGTACTTGTTTATCTTACCCAAGCTTTATATTTACTTATAGTAATTAATTTGACAGGCGACAAAACACATGTATTGATTTCAGTGGTATTATACTAAATTACGCAATCACTTTCAATACGTTATCTTCACTCATATTGTAATTCCTTTATAATGCGTTCAGAAACCATAAGGTAAATTAACCAATATAATTTCATAACTTTAACATGCCTTATTTCTAGTATTTTTGCAATATCAATTATAACTTTCAAATTTCGAATATATTTGAATCAACAACAAACGTGCTATTTGTTATTTTGAAGAATCTAATAAAAGGGCCTCTTTCACAATCGACGAGTAAACTTATCCGCCATTTAAAGTTGTCTCTCTCCTAGTCTATTTTCGAGTGTGAGAAAGAGGAAGGGCTCAATTTTTTCGTCAAATATGATTTCCTTGTTGGGTTTAATTACCTTTTAGGCTTATCGCGCGAGGTAGGAGTAGATAAAAGTATTCCTGGTGTCTCTTATGTGTTACACCGTACATAAGACAGTGCGATGTGGCCTGATACAAGACTCGGGTTCTGGCCCGCGGCCAATCCACATAAACTGCTATTTTGTTTCAGTCCGAAAAATGCTCGCCTATTAAAACAATAGACATACGACTACACGCTGAGATAATGAAGACAAACGCTAGTACAGTAAAACACAACTGACATGGCTTACCGATGTAATTTTCGAAGCGCGGGAACCAATCAGCATGGTCCTCGCGTTGCGCGTCTGTATGCTGTGCTATTATTGGTTATTAGTGACGTCTTATGTTGACGCGCGCCCGCTTGTCATTCAGTCAGCTGTGAGTGAGTTGGGAAAAATAGATGCAATTTAATATGCACCTTATAACTATTACGTACAAGTCTGATCGTGGGTTGTTCATATCTGCGCAAACGAAGATTCACGACACGCCACATAAATTGTGTTCTACAGTAAGTCACGCGAATACGCGCGTATGGGTGTATTGAATATTTTCAGCATGACGTCAAAATTACATTGTTAAATCGTCATTACTTTGAAAAACCTCGTATCTCATATTTCGTGACGTACAATTTTAAACTTAAACCTGAAGATAATAAAGTCCAAACACTTACATCTCGAAATATCAGATACGAGTTTTTTCTAAAACCCATTGCATGTTTTGATTGTCGTCAATCTCGGGGCGGTCAATCTAATTAGGTCAATATGGAGAATTTGAATTTAAGGGTTCAGGTAATCTATCGTCAGAGCCTACTTCGAAAATTTAAGGTCAAACTTGGCTCCATCTCTTTGTCTCAATTTGGTCTCGAAAGACGAGTGACAGGGATCGAGTTCGAACTTTGATTTTTAAAGTAGGACTAAGGCCATCAAAGCCTAGATCTTAAAAAAGGGTACTCATTTAAATCAAAAACCTAGCTTGTAAAATAAAGTTCTAGAAAAAGCCATTGAGGAGTTTAATTTACGAAAGATCAGAAAGCCGTACATACGTATTTATATGACGACGCGCTGGCCTAGTTGGTAGTGACCCTGCCTACAAAAAAAAAGATAAAAAAAGATAAAAGATGTTTATTCAGTAAATAGGCCGCACGGGCACTTTTACACTTCAAAAATGTACCAGCGCTTCACAAGAGACCACTGCTGAGAAGAAACGCCGCAAGAACCTCAACAGTCAGTCATTTTTTAAATACTGCTTATATAATAATAAACTTAACCTAGCATTATATAAAACAATGAATCTCACATAAAACAAAAAATAAATACATTCATGCGCAGGTGAGCAGGAAAATGTGTCAAGACTCACAAGAACTAATAAGTAGTAATAATAAGAAATCTGAAAATATAGAAATTTTAGGAATTACACTCACCTATGACGGTGCAAGACAACCTACATAAAAAGCCTCGACACATTCTCCCACAGAAACCGTGTCCCCCAGACAATAAACAATGTTTTCATATTTTTTATGACTAAGTTATTATTAAGTTATTTAGGTGTTTAGTGAAGAAGCTAGCGGTCCCGGGTTAAAATCCCGGTAAGGGCAGATATTTGTGTGATGAGCGCGAATATTTGTTTCTGAGTCATGGATGTTTTCTATGTATTTAGGCATATACTTCTCTAAGTAAGTATTTATATCGTCGTCTAGTACCCATAGTACAAGCCTAGAGCTTAATTTGGGACTAGGTTTATTTGTGTGATTTAGTCCCCTGATATTTATTAATTAATATTATCCATCCGCATACTTCCATACATTTACAAACATACTAACCTACATCTTGGCCAGTAGAAGATTCAATCTAAATCTGTTTTTTTTAAATGAAATTCCTCGTCGCTGTTATTCCTAAAAGTCAATCTTCTGAACCCCAAATTGCTTCAATGAATATCATTTGCGATCCAATAAGGTAAAGGCCGTCTTCAGACTTAATTGAGCATCGTATATAAAACTAAGTGCTTTTATCGATAAATTGAATTGGTACTTAATGAATCTCGTTTAAGAATGTACATTCCCTATATTGTTATATATTAAGCTAAGGTAAGTTCTGAAAAAGCAATCAGATTTGATGCTTTTCGTATCTGTTTCATTTGTTTTTAACGTTTCATACTAAAACGCCGAATGTTGTTTAAACTAAACATAAAACCGGGCAAGAGCATGTCGGACCATGCTCAGTGTAGGGTTCCGAAGTCGTTACTACAAAAAAATTGGACCTAGCGGTAAACTTAACTTTGTTATCCTTTAAAATTCGTTATATGTGCTTCTATTTAAGATATTTTTCAGATTTTTAGTATTTGTAGTTTTGGCTGTGGGGGGGGGGGTTATTTTGCACAATACAATTAGGCTAACATGTTTACCACTGAATTAGTGACAGGGTGCAAGCCCATCATCTAAGGCCTGAGTACAAGCCTTTATTCTCTTAATCGTTTCTTACGACATACACGGGAAGACATGGACTGGCAATAACCTAACCCGGCACACGGGGAATTATTATTATTATATCGCAGCTATATTAAGCCCCAATACGTGTTTTAGCCTACCAAATTAAAAAGTTATTAACTTATTCCAATGCGTAAACATCAGTTTGCGTTTAAACCTAATTCTATTATTTTACCTTTGCCTCAAAACGTACTAACGAATTCTGTTAGCTCAATTATAAATCTGTTATTTCACGTTATATTAGCAAATACTGGGGTAATCCAGTGACATTACGGTGCCTATTACAGCTTATCCCAACCGCATTCCAATATAAACCTCATCGTTTAGTCGCTCAGCCATACGTACCAGTTACCTATATGCTTACTTTTATGTACTTGTTTAGGGAAATATTCATTTTTCTTACCTAGTTGGTTACTAAGTTCTGTTACTAAGGTTGATGCAAATAAAACTAACTTATGTTTATTTTTAAATTTCAATATGTATAAAAATTAAAAGCTTAATTAATATACATTTTGAAAAACAATTAATCATTTTTCTTAGTTTCCGCAATTCCCGATACGATCTTTTAACATTCACAGCCGGCATCGATGAAATTACGCATGACTTTTCTGTAAATTTCATTTTTTTGAAATCGCTTAAAAGTTAGTCTTTGTTTACCAAAGAACTTTTTTTGTATAATATTATAAAAAATCCTATCTCTGTATATATTTAGAGACTAAAATTATATTTCTCAACATGACTTAATTCCAACTTATGAAGCAAGAGATTTGGTGTGTTTTCGTATTTCTGCAAAATCATGTGAAATCTTAAAGTCGATTTAATGAGTCATCAAGATTGACCGGTGTCCAAGCGGATCTTTAGTTGCTTTGAATACATTCGTATCAGAATTTAAAGCTAGAAGTCTGTTCAATATGTCACGCAAATTTGAACTCTCTACAGGAACTCTTACAAAAGTTGGGGTCGTTATCAGTAT
This sequence comes from Acleris emargana, assembly GCA_927399475.2. Taxonomy (NCBI): domain Eukaryota; kingdom Metazoa; phylum Arthropoda; class Insecta; order Lepidoptera; family Tortricidae; genus Acleris; species Acleris emargana. The sequence continues at coordinate 9,039,874 of OV656858.1, forward strand.
CATCGTCGTGCGTGATTTTATCGTCCGAAATGGGAATACTTCAAGCTCGTACATCAAATAATTGCAATAGTTTAGAATACATTCTTTTTTATATTATTATTATTTAGATATTCATTTAATTTTCTATAAATTACGTTTTTTACATATTCAAATATAAAGGTAAAATAACAATACCGATACAAAAAATAAACATTATAAAAAACCTAATCTACGGGTGCCGCCAGCAGCGGGGCAGGGCTCAAGCTACCGGTGGTTAGGGCTGCAGAGAGAGGAACCTCCTCACAATGCGTGCCGTGTCGAGGAGTACTGCCTTCTGTATCTGGCCCTTGATCCAGCCATCTAGCGAGAGTCTCTTGAGGTGTTGGTCGAGACTCTTCGCTATAAGACCGTTTGCCGAAACAACTATCGGGACAATGATCGTCGAGTCAACATCCCACATGGTGGTCACCTCGTGAGCCAAGTCAAGGTACTTGCTGAGCTTATCCTTCTCGGCCTTCACGAGGTTCTCATCATGCGGGATGGTGACGTCGACGAGCACTGCCCGGCGTTGAGATCGATCTGTCAATACGATGTCAGGTTTATTGGCGACAATAGTCCTGTCTGTGATAACAGATCGATCCCAATAGAGCGTAGCACGACCATTTTCGAGAACTGGCGCCGGTGTGTCAACATTCGATCACGGTACGCAGCGAGGTTAGTTCCTCCCTCTGTAGCCCCGTAATACGCTCGCATGCAATTTTCATTGTTCGATATTGACCATCGCATGCGACGCACTAAACCACCGGTAGCGGGAGCCATGCTCGGAGCAGGATGCCCCGCAGGCCCCAAGCGTGCCGGCAGCGGTGGTCGCCCGCGTCGCGCAGGTGGTCGCGGCGGCGGAGGCGGCGGCCCGCGCTCGTCGCTCGACTCGCTGGTGTCGGGTGCAGTGGCGAACTCATCATCCGACGACGATGGCGAGGAGCTAGACGAGGCGGGCAAGGGTGGAGGGCGTGCGTTAGGTGTATCCGCTTGACGTCGTGTTCTAGATCTTGTTAACATTTGAAAATGAGTTTGAAAATGTTTTAAAACATTTTTAGTCGTATTTTTGTCCTTAGACAAATTTGACACACGTCTGTCATGGTTAGCGGTTTTTTTTTTATTTTTTATTATTATTATTATTATTATTTCAACAAGATTTTAAAGTTGTAGGTAATTCTGTAGCTCTGCCTACCCCTCTCTGGGATTACAGGCGTGAAGGTATATGTATGTATGTATTATTCTATATAAATCAAAGTTTTGATTAATATACAGGTTTATGCAAAACTGCTTTAATTTTTTTTTTTATTGTAATTAATCTCAGTAACAGAACTTAGTAACCGACTAGATACTTTGATGGTGATAATGAACATTATTGTTCATTACCATCATCATCATCATTCATCGTTTTTTAAACCTGTGACAAAAAAGAGGAATGTGTTTAACGTGTGTATCTGTGCATGTGTGTGTCCGTGTATTTGTGCATGAGTGTGTCCGTGTATCTGTGCATGTGTGTGTCTGTGTATCTGTGCTATCTGTGCATGTGTGTGTCCGTGTATCTGTGATATCTGTGCATGTGTGTATCCGTGTATCTCTGCTATCTGTGCATGTGTGTGTCTGTGAATCAATGTGGCTGTCGATCATATTGTAGCTTAGGAACAGGTGCACGATTTTTTCGAAAATCCGTTCAACTGTTAAAAATATATCAGTTCGCAAAGGGAAGGGATGCGTTTATTTTTTAAATAGTAATTATTATATTGACAATGCGATTGTTTGTTTGTTTGTTCCTTCTTAGCGGATTGATATTTTATAATAACAAATAGTTGTATTAAATTGAACAGTTCCCCGGGGAATAGCAATAAACCACCGGGATTTATTTACGATTTCGGGCTTGAGAGCAAATCTCTCTTGTAAATGTGCGTTCAAATTTCCCGCGCATCAACCACTGATCCGTTCTCAATCTGAAAGAACGGAGCGACCGAAAGAGCCGATACTCAGGTGTGAGGGGAGACAGTCCCCCATATTGAGTTATATTACATAGATAGTCACGCCATCTGAAATTCTGAACTGTAAAAACACCGATTGTTATTATGAGATTCAGATAGATGTCATTGCATGCATGTTATCATTAAATATAATTCAATAAGAAATATTCTGTTATTAAAAACCACCACAAAAGTAACTTTTATTTTAATTTATAATTTCTGGCCTAGTGATACACGATTTTTACCATGGCAACCCTACCTGCCTACCACTAGTCATTTAACATGGCTACGGTTGTATTTAAGAGTGATTAAAATATCATTTGATCATAAGTGTAACATTAAGTGTAAATTTATCTGCCATTTAAAGGTAGCTCTCTCGTTGTCTATTTTCAAATGTAAGAAAGAGACAGGGCTAAATTTATCTGTCAAATACGATTTTACTTGTCAATTGTGAAAAAAGCGGTAAATGTAATAATTTATAGCTGGTGTCGATCAGTAAATCGGATTTCGTCTGGTAAGTTAATATATGATGGGGATGACTAGTTAAGTAAAAAATAGCTGCACAAATTATTACAACAAACGTAAACATTATAACAATAGAAAATCAATCTATTAAATAACACTAATTGTAATTTTATTCCATGCACCCTCCCTTCAATTAGCTATTTCCCAGTAACAAATTCATTTGTTCTCGTCTCGTCGTAATTCTAAGATTCAGATTGATATTAACCCGTCGAGCGATATGTCAAAATTGATGTACATCAAAATTAAACTTTATGTCAAATGAATAAGTCACGTAATGTCAAAAAATCTACGCACACATGTGGTGCGTAGGACACCTGAGGGGTTAATCGAATCGAATTACGACAAGACGAGAGCAAAATAGTTTATTACTGGGAAGCAAAGTCATTAAATTTTAAGAATATCTATAGCTATACTTACATGTATATATTTACGTATGTCATCATCATCATATCAGCCTAAAGACGTCCACTACCCCTCCATAGGCCAACCCCCAAGGCTCTCCACTCAGACCGGTCTTGTGCTTTTCGCATCCATCATTCCCACGATCCTTACAAGGTCGTCACTCCATCTTGTTGGAGGCCTACCATACAGCTCGTCTCCCGGTCCGCGGACGCCACTCAAGAACCTTGTATTTACGTATGTATATCAATGGTTATAGTTCAGAAATCTAGATGGCGCTTCAAATCAGTCTGCATAAATAATCCGTGAGAGGGCTTTCCCTCGTCCCTCCCCACCTACAGCCAAAACTACAAAAACTAAAAATATGAAAAATATGTAAAATGAATGCACATATCATTAATTTTATAGGAAATTTATCACTACTAAGAAGACTACAGAGGTTCTTGAGTTACAAACAGTTGTAATGTTTATACCTACTGAAAGCTTATTTGCGGTGTTGGTAATCTGACCGCGACCTAAATATGTCGATCTATTGGGATAACAGTTTTCCAGCGGCAAAGTTAAATTTATCACGAGGACTAATTTGTTTGTAGTAACGGCTCGAAACTCTACACTGACCATGGTCCGACTTGCTCTTGCCCTGTTTTTTAACCATATTTCCTACTACAATGATACTAAATATTTAGTCTAGCATTATTATATCAAGCTATAAACATTAAATTAAATATGATATCAATTACGATGCGTAGTTCAACAGGAAAACATGTCAAAAATATTACTAGAGAGATAGAGGGAGAAAAAAGAATAAGACAAAACACAAGACGACCACATACAAGTTTCAACATGTTTTCCTACATCATCGGTGTCCCCTAGATAAGATTCGACGTTTGCATTTGCACAAATTATTAATGACTAAATTTCAGGTTTAGGCCAAGCACTTTTGTTTGTTAGATAGTCCTCGACATAAACGATTGCACTAGCAATTGCAACCTCATTACTACGAGGAGAGGATCGAATCTAGTTTGATCCTATGTGGTGCCCGGGTTAGAATAGTGCCACTCCATGTCTTCCCGTGTATGTCGTAAGAGACGACTAAGAGAATAAAGGCTTGTACTTAGTCCTGTTAGGTGATGGGCTTGCAACCTGTCACTAATACACTGATAAACATATAACCCTGAGTGTGCAAAATGTGGTTACATAATTATCAACAAATCGTCGGTGATACTGCAAAATCGCGTAACTAACAAATTTATGACAGAGCAAAATAAACCTTACCATCTTATTAAAAAAGTGGTTTTTGCTCCTTATTTCAAATGTTACTTACGCGGTTTTGCAGTTTCACCGATGAAATTCTGCCTACCCGTTTTTGGGAATGAAAGCGTGAGTTTATGTATGGGTATGTATGATTATAGAATTTGCGATACCGGTTTTTAGCTAAAGAGGACGGTATTATTCTCTTTAAAAACTTCGTCACTTGTCAACTCGACGAATGAATTATTAACCAACAAACGAAGTGTTAAAAATTATTTATTTATATCGTTCATCAACATCATCATCAAGTCAGCCGAAAGACGTCCACTGCCGGACATAGGCCTCCCCCCAAGGCTCTCCACTCAGACCGGTCTTGTGCTTTTCGCATCCACCGCGTTCCCACGATCCTTACAAGGTCATCACTCCATCTTGTTGGAGGCCTACCTACAGCTCGTCTCCCGGTCCGCGGACGCCACTCAAGAACCTTCTGACCCCATAGGCCATCAGTCCTGCGTGCGATGTGCCCCGCCCACTGCCACTACAGTTTAGCTATTCTTCGGGCTATGTCGGTAACCTTAGTTCTACTGCGTATATCATCATTTCTGATTCTATCACGCAGAAAAACCCCGAGCATAGCCCTCTCTATAGCATAGCTTATATCGTTGCAATATTTAAATTTTCAATAAACGCCTATGACCCAACGTTATGACCTCTTTACGTGGTGTATTATAATAACCGTAGGTCCCCCATGGCAAAAAGGTTGGTAGTAATTCAGCTGCTTTATGGTTTCTGCAGCAAAATCGCACGGTGGCACGACAGACACACATTAGAGACGGGGTTTAATATACAAGTTGGTATAAACCTATTATACAGCCTGGAAAAAATGTATGGACCCTGGAACTACCTTAAATCTTTAAGTTACGTAATTTTACTTAAAGGAAACTTTTTTTTTTTAATAAGCAAAACTGCATTCAATGATTATCAAAAATTGGTTTGTCTCACCCGGGAATCGAACCGGCTAAAAATTCAAAAAGGAAACACTTGCTATTCTGTCAAAATGTTAAATATAAAATTTCTTAAGTCATTATGTCATACACTCGTCCGCCGTATACAAGATATCCATAAAATTGAAAATGTTATCAGCAACATACACCACAACTCTTTGCAGAAGGCTACACGAAATAAATTTCAACGAAGACTAAATTAGTGTATCTGAAACGAGGGGTATCATTTTGCACCACTTGTCAGTTAACAACATTTTGAATAGCTCAAGTCTCAATATCTTGCTATGCTAAGTACTTAATCATTGTCGTTCATTAAGGGGCACTTGCAGGAAAAATGTTAAATCAAGATTAAGCTTAAATCTATATTTGACACTGACAGTTCCATACATTTTGACATAGCTAAACTGAACTTTAGCTTTAATCTAGATTTAAATTTTTGCTGCAAGTGGCCCTAAGTGTTCTTCGTATTAGAATTGAGAATAAAATTGCGGGTAATTTTTTTTGTAGTTTTTAGTTCGTTCGTTACCCGGGTGAGACAAGCGAATTTTAGAAAGTCTTTGTATGCTGTTTTGTTTCTTTTTTTAAATAAAAAAATAATTCCCTAAACTAAAATGATCCAGCTAAGAGATTTAAGGTAGTTCCCCTCCAGGGCCCATTTTTTTTTCCACACTGTATATGATTTTTGATTTTATTATTAATAATCTGAGGCTCGTTGGTCGCTGTCTCCCTGTGGCAACTTAACATGGCTTGTTCTTCCAGTTAGGTAATGCCATTTTGAGAAGCCACTTAAAAAGCTGTCAAAATCTGCATTTTTAGGGTTAAGGTTTTAAGGGTTAAAACGGGACCCTATTACCAAGACTCCACTGTCCGTCTGTTCGTATGTCCGTCTGTCTGTCACCAGGCTGTATTTCACGAAGCGTGATAACGTACATGAACCGTTTACCGATTACACGAACCAGACGGTTATAATTTTCACAGATGATGTATTTCTGTTGCCGCTATAACAACAAATACTAAAAACAGAACCACCCCATACAAAAAACGTGTTTTCGCTTGCTTTCTTCGTGCGTGAGTCTGACTCGCACTTGGCAGGCTTTTGATTTTTGATTAGATTTTTTTGATAAATTAAAACAAGTTTATTTCATGCAACTCGTCGGATACAATTACAGTTTATTATGACTTTAAAGTAAGTAACACATTCGGTGAATAAAATAAATAGCTCAATTGACATGAAACAATTTTTTTTTTCTTTAGGCAACTCCCTGGAAATATTTAAATTGTAACCATTTGAAAGTCAGATCTCAATCTTATTAATGAAAGAGCGAGAGCATCGGCCATTATCCCCAACTCGTTGCTAATCTGCAGACAACTCTTCCCGTCCCAAGTTTGCACATTTACAGAAATAATTACATGCCCCCTTCTCCCTTAGGGTAGGGGAGAAAGGGACAGAAGGGATGTTAACAATTAGGCGGCGATAAAGAGACAAAAGGTAGTTGTGGCGGATTGGGAATTGAATCCGTGGCCTTTAGCGTCTGGGTTTGCTAGTTAGTGTTAATTAGTGATCATGTTGTTTTGTTCCAGTGAAGGGTCATCTGACGGTAACTAGCACAGTGGCATTCCAAACTATTCTTTATAATAATAATAATAAGGGCGCAGGGCAGCTAGTGGCGAGCAGTTGGCGAGTGGCGACACCACGGACCTGAGTGCTCCCGAGGGTAGGTCCTGTTCCTCACCTCACGCTTGCCTTCACCGGCCGGTTGGAGTGTATAATGACGAGGAACAGACCCTCGCCTCTGGCTTACCTTTATTGGCCGGTCAGAGTGGAGTCTTCTTCTTCGAGCTCTTGAGCTATATGCTCGAAGGGTTGCATAAGTGGCGAGTGGGCACCTTATGGCCGTTTAAAGTCCAGAAGCACTTCTCCACCCTTAGCCCCTTTGGAACTGTTACCTCCCTGCTGCTATATACATGCGGCTATTTCGGGAGGCCCATTCTATTGAGTTGGCGAGTCACCGCCTGCCATTTCAACCAAAGTAATTAGCATTGGCCCGACAGGCGCCGTAGTTTCATCAATAGTCTAGTTCACCAATCCATATCTGTTCATTCATAGAGCCTATTTTTAATACTTCCATCCTTCTTAAATAGTCCTACACTAAACATTGGTTGTCCGTGGGTGCATACTTCTATAGTTTGAACTAAGGGACAATCGCCGGTTGATGTCCCATCACTTTACTAAATTAAACTTGTCTAAAAGGCTTCTGCGTGTTGGCTTCGGCTCCATGTACGCCTTCAAAGGTCCGGGACTCCCATAGTCTCGTGAATGGTAAAGACATACAAATAATAATAATAAATCATTTATTTCAGACAACATGGATCCATATATTTGTTAGTAACAATTTTGCTTACTTAACTATGTTAGTTCTTAACTACTTAGGATTACTACATACAGGGCAGTGGAGTTCGGCCCAGCAGCGGTAAACAAAAGGGTTGTGGGTTCTATCCCCGATAGCAGCTAAGAAACTGTTGGCGCTGCCCCGTACGCGAAACGTCAAGGAGGCGGCCCTGCTCCTCATGATGACGTGGAAATCATGCAAGCGAGCCTCTGCAAACATCCCCGAAGCGCTGAAAACCGGGGCAGCCCCATCAGCATCCTGTACGAGTTGTTAAGGTTTAGCAACATATTGCTTTCTCAGGGTTTCAATCTTTAGGTTGATGCACCAAGGGATGTCCACTTACTAAAGTAAGGTTATAACTTGGAAATTTAGTAAAAATGTCTTTAAATTAATAAAGGCTATTTTAGCTAAGTAAGTAAGTAAAACATTTATTCACAACAATGACACACAACAAAAAAAAGTAGCAATAGAAATGAAGAAAATGAGACAAGAGAATAAAGATGTACTAATTTTGCGAAACGGTCCCAACTCAGCATGTGCTGGCTGTGAAGCCAACGCTGGTCTTCCGTTGGGGCCGCTCGGTGAAAACACGGAAGGTGATACTATATTATAAATATTAAAGTAATACAAACAAGACGAAACAAAAGCAAAATAAAAACAAAAAACAATAGTAATTAGAACAGGCAGCGCTCATTCAAGCGGTCATTCTAACTATTGATACTAACGCTTATCTATGTAAGTTTAAAAATTGGTAATAAAATCTTGAATTGACCCTCAACCCAGCTCCACAATCAAAACCCCACCCGACCCAATAAATTAGCTAATTGATTTGTAGTTGTCTCTAGGATTTATAATCATTTCACAATATGGATTGAGTTAATGAGGCCTTTGTGTACATAATCATTCAAATTAAATAAATAAATAAATATCAGGGGACAATGTCACACCAATTGACCTAGTCCCAAACTAAACTCTAAGCTTGTACTATGGGTACTAGACAACAATATAAATACTTTTACAGAGAAATATATACTTAAATACATAGTAAACATCCATGACTCAGGAACAAATATTCGCGCTCATCACACAAATATCTGCCCCTACCGGGATTTGAACCCAGGACCGCTAGCTTCGTAGGCAGGGTCACTACCAAGTAGGCCAGCGCGTCGTTAAAATTTACATAGACTTTGCCTTTCCTACTGTTATTTTCCCCACCATCTAAGGTAGAGCGTAACTTGTTTGAATGCCGTCTCCCAACTATTTACCTTTTGGCCAGCTTATTGAAAAACTTTGGGCGCAATACTTCTCGGCAGCTCAGCGTTGGTTCGCTGTAATTGTACCTGGTTTTGTTTACCAATGGAAATTGAATTGTTTTCACTGTGAAGTTTGGCTTCGTTAAAATGCCAATGCGGTATTAAAAACAGTTGGAAATTACCTTTGTTTGAATTGAAATGAATAACATTAAAGAGCATAATGACCTTTTGGTGGATATGTACGGTGATATATTTTACGTTTATTTTTAACTAGATTGTCAGCATTTTATTTATCGCTCTTAACTCAAGAGCTATCTCAGTATTTTGGTCCTTCCTTGGCGTTTAAACTGAATCTATTTGGTATTTATAAAGTATTGAATTGAAATAAGAATCCCAAAAAATCCTATTCTAAATATCCGGGATTGTTTGATTGATTGTAAATGTTTTCTTTTAGTAAGAATTGAAACGATTCTTTATAGTTATATTATGATTATGAGCTGTTAAAATTAAAATCTGCCTTTCAGACCATGAAAGAAATGCAACTACACTGTTTTTTTCACTAGGATGAAACTTCGATTGGGTTTAGATAGCTCCATACCCAGTTTGACTCTTACTGCACTGTTTTAATAAGTTGGACAATAGCAGTGGCTAGTGACGATAGGGCAGTAACGAATGCTCATGCAATAGCCTGCAATAAAGGAAGCTTAGTTATATGAAAATTAATCACCTGAGGATGGAGCAAAGTCAGCGTATTTTACTGTCATTAGCTGAGTTATGGTTTTATTTGCTTGAGTTTATTTGTTTTCCATTGAACTAATTTGAATGAAAAACAAGAAAGATCTAAGAATCTTTGGTTTCTAACCTAGAATGCTAACATTGGGGCGTTTTAATCTTGTACATCTGTGGCATCGTAGTTTCCAAATGCAGGGACCTATTCAAACGTTGTTTTTTTTTTTTAAAAGCTAGTTTTATCGAAATAGTTCCAAGGTAGTTTTTTTAATAGGACCATTTAATATATTATTAGCTTTTTCTACCTCTTCCATGCCCATGATACCGGGGTATTTAATCAATGTAATAATAATGATATTTGGCGAGAGCTGGCTCATAACCGGGAAGTGTGTTCCAGTTCTAGACATTTTAATTAATTATGTATTTGTTTTCAGTTCATTTTGATAAAATTTGCTGCGGAAGTTACCTTGAGCTTTAAAGATTTAATATTTTGTTAGTTTGATGGAGATACAATTATTATGAGTTTTGCGTGAACAAAGACGCGAAAAAAAACCGGTTTTATCTAGATACGTTTCCTGTAATACAGTGAATATTATAGTAAGGTTTAATCATAAAATAAAAATAAAATTCTTCGTTTTGTGGTGGTAGCACCCCGTGCAGGGTCCTATTCTTTAACCTACCACCAAGCAGCAGTTTGTATTGTTGTGTTCCGGTATGGGGATTAACATAGAGGTATTCCATATTTAGCCGGTATCCTGCATTGTGGCTGAAATATGTTTGGCAAAATTTATCATTTCTCAACCGTTTCATTCAGGATTTATTTCAGTATCATCATGTAGAACCCTATAATTAAGGTTAGTTTAAAAAAAAAACCTGAAATATAACAGAAAAAAAGCAGATCGACAAATGAAACGGTTGGGAACGATACATTTTCGCAATCATTTTTCTCCCATACAAAAATAACCCATATTAGCCCTTAGTGTTGGCAACGCATTTGCAGTGTTTGGACTTTAGTCTTAAAATTTTAGTCTTCATAATGAATATGTCTCTGGTTCTCAGATGTTCTCAGTGGCCTGTCTACTCGTCTGCTTATTTTCTCTTATTTCTGTCAACGCATTCCGAAATATGAACCAATTTTAATTAAGTCTTATGTGACATTTATTTACAAGGCATTCGGGTCGTATTAATAAAAAATGACTGCAGGTTTTTTAACACTTTTCGGATAAAATTTAATTAGTGACAAAGCGTAGTTGGCAAATTCTTTCTTTGTACAGTAGACTTCAAAGAGATGTATCCACTTTTGGACCTTATTACAATGCATTAACGTGAAAAAGTTGATACATTTTAATTATTATAATTTTTTTTTCAATTTAATAGCTAATACTTTTTCTCTTGAATTATCTAAATATTCGAGGGTAAAACATTACCGTAAATTCAAAAAATTCAAATTCAAAATATTTATTCAGTAAATTGGCCACATGAGGGCTCTTTTACATGTCGGTAACATGGAGTGAATCTACTAGCGCTTCGGACAAGACCATCATTGCGGAGAAGAAGCGCCGCAAGAAACTCCAGCAGAAGGTCATTTTTTCAATTATTAATTAGGTACAATAATACTTAAAAGTAAGTTACATTACAAGGTAACAAAGTAATAAATAATTATAAAAAAAAAAATAAAAAAAAATAAAGCAATACAAACAAAATCCTTACAAATGTAAAGTCAATAAAATAAAGTTAAAAATCATGATTAGGAGAACAACATGACGAGGTCTCTACGTCAGGAACGATAATTAAAATAACTAAATTGGAAAAACAGGTCCTTGCAAGCGTGAACAAACCGGACCCCACAGACAGCACCCGTTCACGAGTATGACGCGTATCTCAGCCATCGCCTCCCTCAACCATGTGTTCGGGAAGGTGGCGACCCGATCAACGACGCCGCCGTAAGCAAAGACCTTTAAGTGAGCATGACATGCTCATGCTGCCGGACAAAGATAACAATAAAAAAGTATCTGTCCGGCGAGAAACGTCATAATGTGTTCTCAAACTAAAATGTCTTGTGCACAAAAAACAATAGGTAAATTTAATTTTAAAAGTGTACATCATTGGCTTAAAGGCATTTTGCAATAAGCGGTGCCTAGTGGCTCAGCTATAATTACAAAAGACAAAAATAACCCTAACTTCAGTAAGCTCACACTACTTAAAAACGTCTTTATCATTTAGGAAGTCATTAACAGTATAATATGCTTTACCCAGCAAGCAGCACTTAATGCGAGACTTAAATTTATTGAACGGCATATTGACAATATCAGTAGGTATTTTATTGTAGAAGCGTATACAGTTCCCTGCGAACGATGTGCTAACTTTACGAAGACGGTGACATGGGACTACGAGTTTATCTTTATTTTCTCCATCGTTATATTGAGGTATTCTGTATTGTAAATCATTCTAGTGCTTTCATTCACTGCGCAGCTGGATGTATACGAGTACATCAATTATTTTTAGAAAATTAGTCATCGGCCTTGTCTTATAAGTAACATACAAAAAAGTCACTATGGAGCATAGTTACCCATGAGGGAGCAAAGTAGGCACATTTTACGGTATATTACAAGTTATAAAAGACGGCTTATTTATTTTAGTAGAGTCTATTTAAATATCCAAACATTGTCTGTAAACTATGATTCTATCTATATACATTTATTTATAGGCTTATTACGTACTTCTATGAATTAATCTCGGTGGGAACTCAACAACTTGCTCAACCTAAAATTGAAGTAAGAAACAATAGAAGCCTTAATTTATTTAGCACAATCTCGTTGAAGGCGAGGACCTTTACAAGACTATTTTAACTAGGAACATTGAACCCAATTTAAGTTTAAACGTAATACCATGTTACACATTGATACCTTGGTATAACCAGCGTAAATGTTACGTAAAGCTACCTATTCACTGAGGCGTTGGCGAGCGGAGACAGAATACTGAAACTGTAAAAAGAGACAGGTCCTTAAGGACCGTTTGGTAACCAAAATTTTTTAGCTAGGTAAAAAATTATTTAATTATGTGGGTGGTTACGAAAGTTTGTTTACCAAACGGTACTAAAGGAGTCAGGTCAGGTGATTCCACTGAGGCAGAGACGGGCGGAGCGGGGCTGTGAAAAACAAACAGAGCGAAGACGAGTTGTGTGTGATCAATGTGACAGTGTAATTGTGAACCGGAGCGGAGAGGAAACGTGCAGAAATCGATGAATGAGATTGATACATTCCTGCACGTCTCTTCTCCGTTCTCGGCGTCAACGCGGCTGAAATTTCATTACAGTGGAACAAAAAGTTTTGAAGCGGGCAGGAGGTTCTTCCGGATTTCTACCACACTATCTCATCGTGAAGTGTTCCCATTTTTGTGTTCTGGTGAGGAAATAAGATAACTAGTGAAATTACTGACAGTAAAGCATTCTATTCTAGGCCATAGGGTTGGATACGCTGATTGCAAAGAATGCTAATGGCTATGAGTCCCAGATTCTCCTTACCACCAGATGGGTGTATACCCCTGTGTCTACTTATCATAACAAAACAGAGAAGGGATATAGATTAACCAATGCTATAGGTTGATTCCGGCAGGTGCTCTCTCCGCTCCGGTCGTCTCCGCGTTAGTGATAAAGCTACCTAACCGTGTACATCCTGAATTTGTATCCAAGTCACCAAGTAATTTCAGGAATCGAGTATCCGAGTAATTTCACGAAACTGCCCCAAACTTCGTGAGTAAATCTTCCGATCCGATGGCTCGAGATTAAGATTCGAATCGATTTGGTACTTGATTAAAGTTTTATTTGTTTTATCGAATATTCTGAGTAAGTTTCGTAAATTGTTTTTTTTTTTGAGTGGAGAGTTGACGGTGAATAAGGAATTGGAGAAATTAAAAGTTTTTTCATCAGTAAATAATTAAAGTTGTCTTGTTATATTTGACCAAAGTAAAACATTAACCAGTAAGCTCGGACTTTCAAATAAAAATGGCAAATCGAGGTGTTCACATGCATCATCACATACATAAAAAAAAATATTAATTCATATATTAAACGTTGGTTAAAAAATTATACAACTTACATAACATAAGACTTTTAATTATACTTTTGTCAAACATTTAGTTTTTAGGGTTCCGTAGTCAAACTAGGAACCCTTATAGTTTCGCTATGTCCGTCCGTCTGTCCGTCCGTAGCCTTACTCAGAGACTCTTGGTAGTGGAAAGTTGTTATTTGGCATGAATATACATATTAGTCACGCGAACAATGTGGTAAAATAAAATCTCTAATTAAAAAATATATAAGTGTACTCCCACACACGAAACGTGGGAATGTATTATTAATAGATCTTTCAAAAATATTGCGGGTTTGTAAAACAATTTTTAAATAAAGGGATTCGTTTATGAAATATTAAGCTTTAAGGCGCTATTTTTTGTTAGAGTCAAGTGTCCCCCCCATCCTGCAGCCGAAAACTACAAATACTCTAACAACTAAAGTGTTTAAACCTACTAAAATCACCGAAGACAGCACCAAATAACTTTAAATAAGTTGAGAATTAGTTCATACTTGTTATTTTTGAGATTTTTGTGTAGTAACGGCTTTGGAACCAACCCTACATACACTGAGCATGATCAGACAACCTCTTGACCGGCTCCTTACTTATGATTTAAATTTATACTGTTTCAAAAAACTCTTTCATTTAAAAGTCTGTAAGTGTCAAGATAATTATACATACATACATACATAAACTCACGCCTGTCATCCCAGAGTGGGGTAGGCAGAGCTACAGAATTACTAACAACTCTAAAAACTTGTTGATAATTCAGTAACCACATTTTGAGCATTTCTAAAAAAGTTTGTACATTTCATTTACGACTTCGATTTGCAAAAAAAATTGCAGGTTGGTAGGGTGAATGAAGCTGAGCCTAAATAACATAGTCTCCCAAAATGTCCTCATACATTTGTATGAAACTTTCCTTTTTTGTTACCATGAACCTAAGAAAATTAGTAACAAAAAAGGAAAGTTTCATACAAATGTATGAGGACATTTTGGGAGACTATGTTATTTAGGCTCAGCTTCATTCACCCTACCAACCTGCAATTTTTTTTGCAAATCGAAGTCTTAAATGAAATGTACAAACTTTTTTAGAAATGCTCTTTTACACAATAAGGCTAAGATGTTAACCAGTGTATTAGTGACAGGTGGCAAGCCCATCGCCTAACAGTACTACAAGCCTATATTCGCTAAGTCGCCTCAAGATAATTATAAATAACGCTAATTCTTCACACAAAGATTTAAGGTAAATTTCATTCTTTTCCAAAGTACTTCAACAAATTTTGGTGCTAACTTAACACGTAGAAATACTTTGCCACCGTGGCAGTAACGTTTATGGGTTCGGTCCCCGGCGTTCAAACCAGCTGACGGCGGAAGCAGGGTGTAAACAACATTGTTGACAAATACTGTTACTTGTTCGAACATTTCTTACAGTAAAAAGCTATTTTGAAAGTTTTAATAGACAGTTTACTGGCCTTGGTCATAATTTTTATGAACAAATAGCTTATCTGCCAGCTTGAGTATCGATTGCACATCGTTACAAAATATAATAATTGTAAATACGAAAGTTTGTGTTTTAGTCAGTTTGTTAGTATTGTTTTTTATTTCTTGATTTTTTAGTTTTTCATTTCGATATAACTCACACAAAAAACTTCTTCCTCTTATCCCATTAAAAAATACGGTGCATAGGATGGTCAATGCGCAGGAAATCGCAGGCAGCCAAGTAAAAAAAAAAGCCCGTCAAAATTAAGGCTGATAAGATGCGTCTGTTAATATGAAATAGCGATTTGATGATGTTTAAGCAAATCGTATCGACTTGTCAGATTCCTTTTTATTTTTAACTTGTTAATTCACTGATGCTTTGAATCTGAAGGATTTTTTCTTTGTGAGAAAACTTGCACATTCGATCCTTGAAGTGTATCAGACAGAACCCATTTCTACAAGATATATATAAGACAACTATGCCAAATCCCAAGCAATTTAACAAATCACAAAAATTCACGTAACAAAATACCTCATATACTTACCAAGTCGCTCGCAAAATTCCGACATAAACGACAAAATTCAAGTGATTTATGCCAAACGCTGTGAACACTGGAAATACGCCGTTTAAAGTTTTACGCGTTAGACATTACGAATATTTATGTCACATGTGGCTCCTGTTTTGCCAAAAATTCTTGAGCAAAAAGTACCGGTTCGGTGGGTCGGGAATACTCGAGATATCTCAGTGAAGTGGTTTGGAAACGGGAACTTGGACGTTTCCACTCCTTAATCGGATCTGTTGAGTTAGTACCTGAGTTTGGTGTTCGGAGAACGAATGTTTTAGATTTGTGCTTATATTTTGGCTGAATTGAATGTAAAGATTATTGGCTAGTCAGTTGACTGGTTGTCTGTTAGTTTGAATACGTAAAGCCTATTTGTGATACACTTTGAAACCTTAAGTTTTAGGATTTATTTTCAAAGTAAACGATTTAAAGAAAGTAGTTTTATCAATTTAATTTCAATGACATTATTTTTGTGAATATTTATTGAAGTTTGAATTTGTGCATTTCCTTTTTTCCAATAAGTGAATGTAAAAAAGCAAAAAATGAGCTAGTAGGCTAAAATACTTTTAAACTTGTAGCTCTTGACCAAGTGGATACCAAAAAGTTCGGACAAGGCCAAGGATGGAATAAGCTCACGTAGTTTGGGGGGGGGGGGGGGGGGTATTATGACATAGTGACGCAGTTCAGTTTACGCTGAGAGAAAATACAAGGGGGGGTTATTATGACCTAGCTATGCAAAGCTATACAGTTATGTCGCTCTATCCTTTTTCTCTCAGCGTAAAATGAACAGCTTTGCTATGTCATAATAACCTCGCAGAGCTATATACTTAAGATACCTCTGTCTTTTACCAGCCTTGCCATGATAACTACCCTGGTGGTTCAATATAGATGGCGGAATCAATTCGTGCAGATCCATTGAACATTACAAAGTAGGTAAGTTTAACCTTTTGAATGCTTTACGTCAAACACGTGCTGTGCAAATTACAATTTAATTTATACGAAACGAAAGTCTTTTTTTAGATTCAACTTGTGTCGGCTGTGGCCGACGGTGGCGTTCAAAAGGTCTTAATAATGTGCACAAGTATAACTATTTTAAGTATAACTAAATATTATGACCTCAACGCCTACCTACCTACATAATATTAATAATTAAACACTGGACTCTAAACTTGTACCTCTAAATGGTTTTTGAATAACAATACATTAAATCATTTATGTTTCCCAACTCTATTGATTTTAAAAACCACGAAATTAATTAATGTTTTCAAATTACTGAGAACCAGCTATTTACCAAATAACAAATGACGGAGCAAATTTGACGACAGCTGACTAGCAAGCTATATCCAGATAATGGACATGGTTTTTATTCTCGTATGGTTCAGTGTATCTTGCTTAGATATCACAGACTGTTAACGTAGGTATACATACTAGCTGCCCACCAGCGGCTTCACCCCGCTTCAGATTTCTGACTTTTCCGGTGGATTTTTCAATTATTTTCTTTCATACAAACTTTGCCGTGACAATGAAGGATATTATACACAAAAAGAAATCAGCCAAATCGGTTCAGCCGTTCTTAACTTATAGCGTGACCAGGAGAAATCGGGATTCATTTTTATTATATATGTACTACTATAGATAGATTTATCTTAGTAATATGAGTCAATACAATGTGGAATACAGGATTAGATCAAAACATTGTCATTGGCAGTAAACCAGACTGAAACATAATAGAAACATAGTTGGTTCCAAATCACTGCCTGATTTGTTGGACAATCACGGACATTAAATCTGATGTTCAGATTTTACGGAAATTTAGTTCAGATAGATAACCACAAAACGCTGTGGTTGATGCATATTTAGCGACATGTTATGTTTAGGCTCTATCAGTGGACGTGTTTGGTTTACGTTTAGGGTTACGTCAAACTATTATATGGTATTTGTTCATTTATCCTGTTTAATACGTGACTTTTTTAAATCTTTTATAGTCTGTAAAAAAAGTGACATAAAAATGATTTTATAATTGATCAAAATTACAGAATTATCAACAATTTATTTAAGAGTGCTTAGTAATTTGTAGCTCTGCCTACCCCACTCTGGGAATGAAGGCGTGACTTTTTGTATGTATGTAAAATTGATTCAAAGAGCTAAATTACCAGCAGTATAAAATAGCATAATAAAACACAGCAATATAGTATTATACCTAGTCTGTTTAATGTATTTCTTATTATGTTATATAATCAATTAAAAAAACATTTTCATTTCATGACTTTCGTGACAGACTATAATTTATTTATCTCTTTAATTAACTATAAATAATAATTAATATATTATATTATACAGGGTGTTTGGTAGCGGGTTCGACAAACGAAAATGGGAAATACTTGGGTCCAATTGGAACACATTTGCCATAGTGACCACTATGCTAAAGTTGATAGTTTTTTTTTAATATTTTTTTTTCCGTTTTTTTGAAAATATCCCAAAATTTTACCTTTAAACCTTCTTAATTACATACCTAAGCAACTGAAACCGCCCATTTTTTTTTAAATCATGCTCTGATAGTGGTTTTATTTTAAAACAAAACCAAAACCCATATGGAGTGCTTTAAAAAAAAAATATGGGCCCTTAAAGCTATGACAAAATGAGGAAAATAAAATGACATTAAAGTTTCGACAAGTATAAAAAAAAAATCACAAGTCATAGACGATTTCAAATTGATTAAAAAACTTCTCTGGTTAATACTCCTCACAACGATATGCCACTTAAAAGAAAAAAAACAGAAAAAAAAAATTACGCAGTACATTGAAATTTCCTCACGAAGATTTATTAAAGAAATCACATACCACGGTTATGAATATTGGTGAATACGTTAGAGTTAATAATCGCTGGTAAATTACGATTAATAAAAAACATTTTAAGAGTAATAATAAAATTGAAAACCAAACACTTTTCTAAATTTTGATCACAAAATTTAAAAAAATCTTTGAGCTTCACGGGCGTTATTGCGAGCTCGACCATACGCTAAAATAATATCAGCGTACTCTTCATTGGTAAATGGTGTACGTTCACCCATTGTAATGAAAGTTTCAAAAACCAATACAAATCAACGTATTTTTCTACAAGTCTTTCTGTTTGAAAAAATAATACAATTTGCCGCCTTTAAAAAAAAGTGTACTTTTCTTTTAAAGATCTACAAGCTATTTCAGACACAGATTAAAAAGCTAATTTAGCTTAATGTTTTTTTCAAATCAATGTGGCAAATGCGACGAAAATGTACGGAATGTATTCCTGGTCAAGTGATCACAAAATTTAAAAAAGTGTTTTGTTTAGCGTATGGTCGAGCTCGCAATAACGCCCGTGAAGCTTAAAGAATTTTTTAAATTTTGTGATCAAAATTTTTAAAAAGTGTTTTGTTTTCAATTTTATTATTACTCTTAAAATGTTTTTTATGAATGGTAATTTAGCAGCGATTATTAACTCTAACGAATTCACCAATATTCATAACCGTGGTATAAGTGATTTCTTTAATAAATCTTCGTGAGGAAATTTCAATGTACTGCGTATTTTTTTTTCTGTGTTTTTTCTTTTAAATGGCATATCGTTGTGAGGAGTATTAACCAGAGAAGTTTTTTAATCAATTTGAAATCGTCTATGACTTGTGTTTTTTTTTTTATACTTGTCGAAACTTTAATGTCATTTTATTTTCCTCATTTTGTCATAGCTTTAAGGGCCCATATTTTTTTTTTAAAGCACTCCATATGGGTTTTGGTTTTGTTTTAAAATAAAACCACTATCAGAGCATGATTAAAAAAAAAATGGGCGGTTTCAGTTGCTTAGGTATGTAATTAAGAAGGTTTAAAGGTAAAATTTTGGGATATTTTCAAAAAAACGGAAAAAAAAATATTAAAAAAAAACTATCAACTTTAGCATAGGGGTCACTATGGCAAATGTGTTCCAATTGGACCCAAGTATTTCCCATTTTCGTTTGTCGAACCCGCTACCAAACACCCTGTATATTATATTATATTTATATATTATTAATTAATTTTGTTGTTCATTTGGCAATCAATCAAAGGTTAAACATACCTTTATTTTTATTATTTTTTGTTTGTTCGATACCATATTATATTTTATTAAATAATTCATTAAGTAATTGCAAAGGTTATTGTTATGTTTATTGTAAATTAACTCTTGATAGACATACTCGTATTTTATTTTATTCCTTTCAAAACCCTCCCCTCCATTTCATCAGTTTTGTTTGAGTCATGAGTTTCAGTTTCAGTTATTTCCAAACTTACTCCAAGCACCAAAAAGAATGATCTATTCTTCAAACTGCAAGAGATCACACTTTATAAGCGCAATTCTTAAAAACTTTTAAGAATAAAATCACTTACTGCATTTTACCACTGTTCGTTTACATAAACTCCGTCCGGGAAAAACTGTAAATAAAAGTTTCCATTTAAAATTTACACATTTTTCCTCTTCTCTAACTGTGCATTTTCCCCGGTAAACTTTTCCCCGGCGTTTCAAATAATAATTTGTTGGTTGAGGTGTGTAACTTGAGCGAGCAAAATTCGCAACTGGCAAGTCGGCATTAACAAAGAAAACAAAATTGCCTTTTTTCTTAATACTGTTAACACCCATCAGTATTTATTTAAATTCGGATCTACTGTGATTATAAACAAATCAAATAAAAACGACGCCAACTCGTTGATACGTGTTTTATTATATTTATTTGCCTAGTAAAAGGCACATGCCACCTGATTATATCTGAAATCTGAGACCCATAGTCATTTGCATTCTCAAAATTGTAAACTGATCTTGACTGTAATGCCTGTCAATAATGACAGTACTCTATACTGACGTTTATATTGACGTTTACTGTAACGTATCTTGTGACGGGCGTCTGAGCCAAGACGAATTTATTATTACGGCCCTAAAACTGCAACTGCGTAACGAACCCTGACTACTAAGGTCTCTATGCTACATCTCTCCAGTCTCGAGATTCCTGCACCAGAGTTACACTGTTGCTTAATTATTCTTGTTTTATCTTTGAAGACTTTCACTGTAAACAATTCTAAACTATTATAGGACAAATGTAAAAATTATCTCAAATGTTAAAGACATCTAAATAAACATCATCATAGTAGCTGAACGTCCACCTACTTTCATCCATCGGTATCTCTAGATCTCCAGATCATCGCTCCACCTTGTGGCCTGCAAATATTTAACTTTCTGGGGCCTACTCAACATGCACAACGCTAAGTTATCCGTTTTCGAAAATCAGCAAATCGCATCTGATTTAGTATAAGCGTAAGCTGAGTAGTGACCATAAGTGACAGATCGCGTTGACCGCTTATAGTTCAACTCCATACATTTTAAGTCGATATAAAACAGAAACGTTAAGCATTAATTGCATCTTGGCCAACCCTATTTGTAGGTGGTCGCCCCTCTAGAACCTTCCCGCCTCAGCGGCCATCTTGTTCAAATAAAATAGTCGTATAAAAATGTGTCCTTAGGTCCAAAATTTAATTAATATGCATAAATAAAAGCCTTCGCGGTAGATAAACTAAAAGGCACGTCGGCCAACATTTTATCCTTTTAAAGCCGAAAACACTAACGAAGGAGAGATTTAATTAGCACGGAATGCTCCCACGGGCCAACTTTAGATAGAATTCCCTGCTACTGTTTATTTAGGACAGGATTTGTGTAATAGCTCCATAATCTCAATTGAATTGTTCATACATTAAAATAATTAATGTTGAGGTTATGAATGTACGCAATTTGCAAAAATAATTTTGGTGAGTGGGCGGTTTTTTGTGTACAAAGGATGTGTTTTTTCTGTTCACTTGGATTTACTGGATACTAGGGTCAATTAGTATTTTGTAAAATTGATAGTGAAAGGTTACAACAAGCGCTGCTATATTTTTATATATTTTTATGACATGAAGAAGACAAACAAACACACAAGTCACTGGATCATAAGTGGTACCTGTGACCCAAAGACCAACTCCTAAATGATGTGTGATTGTCACCTGTCAACTAACACTGTTAGGTTTTGGAATAACAGGCTAGATGCATTCAGCTAAACTTTCTCGGGTACACTACATAATTCTCGAAATTGCAAATTCCGAATGAAATGTTTTGATAGAAGACTTTATTTTTTGAGATCACTTATAAATCAAACCTAACTTATATATGATTAGTAATTATTTTATTAATTTAACCTAAAATAGCTCCAGCATAACAGCAGCTTTCGGAAAAACGAAAATTCGGACAAATATATATTCGGAAAAATGTAATTCGGAGTTTCAAGGTGTTGTCAACTTTATCGCTATCGCAAATGTACAGGGTTAACGTAAGCTGTCTGCTACATTATCATAGAACTTTTGTTTAAATTTAAGGACACCCCATAATTACTTTTAATTTTCAACTAATTTAATATTAATGTTGTGATATTTATATTTTGTGCAATAAAGAGTGTACGTACATACATACATACAATATCACACAAGATGTTAATACAATTTAAGGAAAACCAATACTCGCTTTGTTACTGTGAGTGTTTTTTTAAAACATAATAGTGACTAAAGTTTATTAATAAAAAATACTGGTGATACTGCGTTCGACCATCTTGTTTTTTTACGAGTGACAAAAATACTGTCACCAGTAAGTGCAACTGTGATAGCTATAGCCAGCCAAGCTCTCTGCAAAGCTGAGAGTACCGGAGTATTCGTTTACCAGGGCAGCAAAAAAGCAAGTTTACTCATAAACAAAATGTCCGACTTATCGCGTTGTTTTCTCCGAGTGAAAACTTAAAGCACCCTAAGGGAGCACAGATTATATTTACTGCTTCCTTTAGAACTTGCAGCTACTCGTACTAAGTAATGCAACAGAGTAATTTGCGCAGTTCTTACATAACGTCTTAGCGCACAACAATATAAATTTACATAATGGCCGGAAGGAGGAAGTCAACGAATATTATTTAAAAATAACTTTTGCAGGTAAAAACTCAAGTAAAGGTCTTCTTGCATAATAATAATAATAAATAATAAATAAATATCAGGGGACAGTCTCACACAAGTTCAACCAGCCCCAAACTAAGCTCTAGGTTTGTACTATATGGGTACTAGGCAACCATAAACTTACTTATATCTATATACTTCCTAGACACAGACTCTTCACATCACACAAATATTTGCCCAAACCGGGGATCGAACCCGAGACCGCTAGCTTCGTAGGCAGGGTCACTACCAACTAGGCTACCGCATCGTCTCGTCTCTCTCGTCGTCTCACGCTCATATAGTTGTAACACACTGTATTCACTGCTCGACATTCTATATTTGAAATTTGACGTTAATTCCATATTTGTTTTGTAAGCGACTACAAACATGCAAGAGGACCTTTACTAAAGTTTTTTTACGTAGACATGCTTTTATCTAGCTTCGTTAGTATGTCTGTCATACTGGAACTATTGCTTCGTTCGCATGTCGATCATTCCGGTACAAAACTTGCAAGCAAATTTTGAGCCATTTCCCGTTATCGTTACGTAAACTCCAGGGCAATGCAATGCTATTTTTTTTTATTTTTTTTTATAGCATGGGAAGGCAAACGAGCACACAGGCCACCTGATGGTAAGTGGAAACTGTGACCCATAGACATTCGCATTCACAAGACTGCAAATGCGTTGCCAACCCTGAGGACTAAGATGGAATGCCTCTATGCTAGTCATTTCACCGGCTGTCTTATCCCCAAACCGGAACACAACAATGCGAGCACTGCTGCTTGGCGGTAGGTTAATGGATAAGATGGTGGTACCAACCCGGACGGACCCTGCACAAGGTCCTCCCACAAGTAATCAGCTAATCTGATGATAGAGTTGGAAGGTGGCAATACGTCGGTAAAACTGCAAAACCGCGTAAGTAACATTTTAAATAAGGAGTAAAATGTACCTTTTTAATAACACAGTAAGGTTTATTTTGCTCTATCATAAATTTGTTAGTTACGCGGTTTTGCAGTATCACCGGCGAATATCATTTCCGTTTTATTTAACTTAGACCCGTAAGGATTTGTCAGTGTCTATTTATAAGTAAGAGTGGTTGCCGGGTTAGAATAGTGCCACTCCATGTCTTCCCGTGGAAGTCGTAAGAGGCGACTAAGGGAATAAAGGCTTGAAGTACTGTTAGGCGATGGGCTTGCTACCTGTCACTAATATACACTGTTAAACATCTTAGCCTAATTGTGCAAATTGTGGTTACAGAGTTATCAACAAGTTTTTAGAGTTGTTGGTAATTCCGTAGCTCTGCCTACCCCACTCTGAGAATGAAGCCGTGAAGGTATGTATGTAAGTAAATAATAAATGAAGTGCAAATAAAGTACAGTCGGTGACCAAAACATAGCATAAAATATTTTTATTACATTTTTCTATCTCCGAGTGTAGGGAACGCAGCGTAGAGTCTGTTCATTTTAATTTATTATGCTGTTATAAGGTAAAACTTCTAAATAAATTATGAATTTGAAGCTCGCCGCAAGGAATGCTTTTCTAAAGTCCCTTACCGTCCCTTACCGTTGTATCTTATATTTAAACTATGTCAGTGAAATCGGTCTGATATTTTTAAAGAACCATTTACTTAAATGAGTGCC
Organism: Acleris emargana; assembly: GCA_927399475.2. Lineage (NCBI taxonomy): Eukaryota > Metazoa > Arthropoda > Insecta > Lepidoptera > Tortricidae > Acleris > Acleris emargana. The sequence goes on from OV656858.1 coordinate 9,064,177, forward strand.
GTTCTTATTGCGACAACCGCGAAGATTAGCAAAATCACGCGGATAATACCAAGTTTTAAGTTTGCCGCAAGCGATGACGCATAAAGTCATTGTGTAAATATCTAACAACCATCCGAGAAATACCATTATTTATTATACGAAACATTTTTCCGAGGTTGTTTTTTTTTTGTAAAGTGACGCTTTAAATGCTTTTATTTAGCCAACAGGTTCAAACTTGAAAACTATTTTAAAAGTAATTGAACCACGCTTAATAAAATGAATTCATCCGTAATATAATTAAATATATTAATATTCGTAATCATTAATATCGGGTTTCACGAAATTAAATCGTTCCTTCTTTTTGCACAGTTGTCATTTTGAGGTTATTTCACACACACACACTACACAATCACAAATGGCGATAATCCTCCATTCGCAAACAATACCTCAGTTTCAAAAGTTAATTAACTAAAAACTGTTCTCCCTAGAGATTAATAAAGAGCTTTAGTCCCGATATGAAGTGACTAAAGTAACATTTTCAGAGCTTGAGAAGTGAAAAAATAACTACTACCTCTATTATATAATATCTAATATCCTTATTCCTGCTATATTTTCTGTTAAGCGTAAGAAATCCTTACACTTTTTTATAATTCTGGCTTCTTAAGTTCTATTTGAATGCTCCACGCCCAAATTTTCATTCCAGAGATTCTTCGACTGCAGAAATGCATTTGAATAACGGATAGCTCTTTGCACCGGAGCATTCCACTTCTCTCGGTAGTGCAGCGGAAGGCTGGAGAGACCGGAACTGTTTATCGATACGTATGTGATTTGTCGAATGGATGTGCAACGTCCGAGCATGTTGCAGATTTTATGTAAAATAAGATATTTAGGTATGCATTTTAAATTTACATACATAAATCCCAGAGAAGGGTAGGCAGAGCCACAGAATTACCTACAACTTCAATAAGTTTACTAGTTTAGTTTGTGGAGGACCTTGTGCAGGGTCCGTTCGGGTTGGTGCCACCATCATATCCATTAACCTGCCAAGCAGCAGTGTTTGCATTGTTGTGTTCCGGTTTGGAGATAAGACAGCCAGTGAAATTTCTAGTATAGAGGCATTCCAACTTAGTCCTCAGGGTTGGCAGTGTATTTGCAGTCTTGTGAATGCGAATGTCTATGGGTCACAGTTTCCTCTTACCATCAGGTGGCCTGTGTGCTAGTTTGCCGTCACAAGACATTAAAAAAAAAAAGTCTTTGATAATTCAGCAACCACACTTTGCACAAGCAGGCCAAGATGTTTACCATCGTATTAGTGACAGCTTCAAGCCCCTCGCCTAACAGTACTACAAGCCTATATTTATTTGTTCAAAATAATAAGTTTAATAATTTCATTAAGAAATTGACAAACAAGTGGAAAATAAACGATTAAACCACCGAACGAACATACAAATTACTTAAACCTACACAAATCTGATAATAATAAAACACTACCAGTGGCCTTTATTCCTGATGTACACAATTGACAACATTAAAAAAAAAAAGCATTATCGTTTTTTCGCGTTTATAATAGCTGGTTAAAAATTAGACTACCCGTATTTCTTGGTTTTTATTTATTTAACTTAAATTTGTATTTATAATTTATTAAAGAAATAGTCATTAAATATACCGTATATACAAAGTTAGGAATACTGATGTCGTGATCTTAGCCTGATATAAAATAAAAAAAGTAACTTTAAACAGAAACAGAACTGACTGTCATGTCGTGTCACTCACTTGTCAATCATTCGCTGCCGTTCGTTCACAAATTTGTTATTTTGCGTAATTTTTTAATAATTTAATTAATTACATAATTTGTAGACGCCATTAAAATAAATAAACTATTTTGCGTAGAATCGAAAGCGTGTCGTTGGAATAGTAATCCGTCAGACAGATAAAAAATAAACATGGCAGTTGTATATTTTTTTCAATTCCTTTGGTAATAAATGGACTAAGGGTATTTAGTGTATTCCTAACATTCACAATCCTACTTTTTTTACTGTTTTTCCTAAATATAAAAAATACTACTGCATAAAAAAAAACCAAAGATCTTTTTACTGTAATCAGCAGCAGTGTAAAATCTAGAAACGGTATTTTATTTTACTACCTTAGCACATAATGAATTGTTGTCAATTGAGATAGACCAAAGAAAATAACTCGTGATTTTTACATTTAAATTCGAAAAAATAGGTAATTTTAAGAGACCATTTTCATTTATTTTGTATTTGACCCAATTGTTTTGTTTTAATAGCTTTATTTATTTAGCAGACATTTTATGGATGACATGATTATTTTAAATGTGGGGTGTTATTTTCTAATAAATTACAACAATTAAATGATGATACAAAGTAATTGTAATAGTGTATTTAAACATAGTATTTCAAGAGGTTTTTCCTAACCCGTAAGATACAATTAAAAGGGCTTCAAGTCGAAATCGAAAGTCACACAAAGGTTACTTTTTTTAGGTATACTTTTTGTCGAAATATCCGAAGTAGATAAATATTTCAAAAACTTAATAATGCAGAACGGTTTTAAAACAACGCTTCTCGAAATGGTTTTCGAATTAGAGTAAATGTAAATATATGAACAATCCCATATAAAACAATAATAATGAACATTACGAAAGTGTATGAAAACAAATAGGACTTAAATGTCTAAGACATAAAGTTTTAGGGGGAGAAACGTTACCGCTCAAAACATTTATTCTACGAGAAAAGGCATCTAAGGGCAAGATGGCGGCTTTTCATGATTTCTATTTAAGTCTACGCCGAGCGTCCATTGACTCTCTCATCACTATTATTGAGTTTTAATAAATTAGTATATTTTGTATATTTCCCGTGTGGTTATTAGAATAGTACCACTCCATGTCTTCCCGTGGATGTCGTAAGAGGCGACTAAAGGAATAAAGGCTTGCAGTACTATTATGCGATGCGCTTGCCACCTGTCACTAATACACTGGGAAACATCTTAGCCTACTTGTGCAAAATGTGGTTATAGAATTATCAAGAAGTTTTAAGACTTGTTGGTAATTCTTTAGCTCTGCCTACCCCACTCTGGGAATGAAAGCGTGAGTTTATGTATGTATGTAATAAAATAGTATTGTCTTAAAATCAAAGGATTGTTTTATGGTTGTACATTCACCAGCTATAATATATTCAACATTGGGAGCAAAAAAATCTGACACGTCTTTATTACTAGTTATAAGAGCGTGTCAGGTATTTTTGCGCCAGATTTTGGGTATAATTATTCCTGTTGGCTGTACAAATGAATATATAATTTATTTGACGTAAATTTTGATGCCATTTTTGGATATTTAAAATTAGATACCTAACCAGAAACGAAAACGAAATCGGCAGCCACTTCTACAAAAATATGACCACGAAAGTGATTCGGAACAAACGCCCAAAAATTTACACTTACCGGAAAAAAAATGGCCACCTTTTTAGGTCGTTTGGACGCTTGGTGAATAGAAGTGTTAAAGCTAGAACATGTTGTCAGCAGTTAGGTAAATAATAAAAATACCTTTGTTATTTTGTTTTATTCTATAAGCATTAAAAATGCTTTATTTCGCCTAATTAACAATCACAATGACAATATCGAAAATTTGTTTTCCCCATCCAATCAGCTTGTATGCATTCACTGTTGGATATAAGCCTCTTCCGTTGCCTCCAATCTCCTCTGTCCTGCGCTTATCGCCTCCATTGTCTCTTCGCCATATTACAGATGTCATCCAGCCAACGGGCAGGTGAGCACCCACAGATGTTTTTGAATTTTTTACCCACAGATTAGAAACCAGCTTCGTCCATGCCATCATTTTCCTTATGCATCTACAGTCTGTGAGCACTTAGAAGAGGCTCCGGTTAAGTACTTCTCTCTCACTCGCTCTTAATAAGATCGTATGAGAGCGAGTGAGAGAGAAGTACTAAACCGAAGCCTCTTCTAAGTGATCACAGACTGTACATACAATGATGTATTGTCTAGATCAACAATAGACTCGTAATCGTGCACAGTGACAATATTATCATTATTATATACAAATATAACACGTGTCTAGTTATCTCGGACGAGTCGACAGCGGTTTGGTGCAAGTGGGGCTATTAGTCAGAGTGGACCGTTGCATAAATTATACGCCCAATTAGTTACATTGATGGCGAGCAACGATTAGAGGAGATACGATCGATAGACAGACGGGTGGACATTTTGAACGGAAACGCCACAAAATAAATATTCTTGGACTTAATCTGTTTATGTGACTAGAATTTGGTAAACTGCCTGACTTTCAATTATCTATAATACAAACAAGTACTAAAATGAGGTGTTAATTTAGAAGTATAAGCTGATTGTTCTACAAAGGATAAGCCATAGTGACACGAGATGTTTAGCCACGCGAGCGAGCGAGTGAGGGCGGCCATTAGCTCGACTGTCATTATGGTTGTTTAGTCTAGCGTAAAAACACTCTACTTTTCATTTTCTATACAAAATGACAATATCGATTACATATATGTTATATTATAAAATCATTGGATTATTCTTTTTTTTTAAGTGACGCTTTAAATACTTACATATTGAGCCAAAAGATTCAAACTTGAAAACTTTTTTATCACTTATTGGACTATGCATAATATAATGAATTCATCCTTTATATAAATAAATAGATTCATATTCATAATAATTAATTCGTTGAATTAAAATCGTTTTTATGTTTATTTTTGTATAGATGTAATTTCGAGGTTATTTTCATGCCCTAAAAATTGTCTATACACAATCACTGAAAATGGCGTTTATGCTCCATTTAAGAACACCGTAATTAAATGTTTAGGGGTTTCCAAAGTAAATTAAAAATATTTTTTAATAAATAGTAAAAAAAAAAAATATTCTGTTTTTAGTATTTGATTTTACAGCGGTAACAGAAATACATCATCTGTGAAAATTTCAACTGTATAGCTATCACGGTTCGTAAGATACAGCCTGGTGACAGACAGACTGACCATTTTACTACCGTTTGACCGACTTACGTAAGTACGGGTTAGGTATATGTACACAGACCGGTGATTTCCAGTTCTTGCGGTAAATTGCAGCATTAAAGCAATCTGACCTTTAAGGATTACATACGCAATGTCTGTTTTCGTTACCAGTTTTATAATTGTTACTAACTTTCTTCATTAGAGACAGAAACTTCTAGAGACTATCCCTAATAATTATTATTATTTTAAACTTTAATACTCAATGAAAGAAAAATACAAATGGTGGACCTGAAATCAAAGTAGTTTAATATAAACGTTTTGCAACTGTCCAAAGTTTCTCCCTGTATGTTTTCAACATTTGCGGTATATCTTACGCGCTGCGTCATCACCAAGGACTATGAATATGATATGTGATTCAGTGACGTATGTTGCTTGTAATAATGTTGCATTTCACTTAGCTGGTGGTTTTAGTGCAGAAGTATACTATTCATGGTGTGAATTTTAGCTACGTTGCATTCCACTCTGTCTTCTGCGCTTCTGTGTTTCTGTGTGTGTTCTGCGCTGGCCTAGTTCGTAGTGACCCTGCCTACGAAGCTAGCCGGTCCTGGGTTCAAATCCCAGTAAGGGCAGATATTTGTGTGATGACCGCGAATATTTTGTTCCTGAGTCATGGATGTTTTCTATGTATTTAAGTATATATTTCTCTATATAAGTATTTATATCGTTGTCTAGTACCCATAGTACAAGCCTAGAGCTTAGTTTGGGACTAGTTCAAGTGGTGTGACATTGTCCCCTGATATTTATTTATTTTCAAAACCACATTGTTTATGAAGCTATAATCATATTTTTGAAATTTTGCTGCAACGTCAATAAGGGTGCCTAAGCTATTATAGTGCTTTCAATCCACGACGGCGCCCCCCCCCCCCCCCCCCTTCCAATTAATGTTGCACAGTGGCATCAATATTATAAAATAACTAATTAAAAAGCAAGCTTTGAAAACCCGACTCCTTTTTTTGATACTGTTGTTGATATATTACAAAATTAAAACACATAAAACCCGATTGCAAAATGTTTTTTAGGAATTGTATGTACCCTACAATTCCTAAAAACATTTTCACACGTCACACGCCATCATGACGAATCGAATGACGTGTCGAGTGTGTGGCGTGAGTGACATGTTGAGTACTTATTAGGGGACGTAGGAATGAACATACATACATACAGGTCAAACTCATAACCCTCCTTTCCTCGGTGGTGGTGGTTGTGGACAGATTTTCAGATTGCCTGATGAGAGGTCAGATTTCCTGACGTAGAGACCTCGTCATGTTGTTCTCCTAATCATGATTTTTAACTTTATTTTATTGACTTTACATTTGTAAGGATTTTATTTGTATTGCTTTTTTTTAATAATTATTTATTACTTTATTACCTTGTAATGTAACTTACTTTTAAGTATTATTGTACCTAATTAATAATTGAAAAAATGACCTTCTGCTGGAGTTTCTTGCGGCGCTTCTTCTCCGCAATGATGGTCTTGTCTGAAGCGCTAGTAGATTCACTCCATGTTACCGACGTGTAAAAGAGCCCTCATGTGGCCAATTTACTGAATAAATATTTTGATTTTTGATTTTTTTTTGATGGACAGCGGAGTCTTAGTAATAGGGTCCCGTTTTTACCCTTTGAGTACGGAACCCTAAAAACGTACTCAAAGCCACTATTGTTCTTTATTTTCATTACTGCCATTAAATTAATAGGTACTTACATTTTGAAATTTACACTAAGCATATTGAAGTGGCCCATAAAATTCCAAATAAACTATTTCAGAAATATACAGTAAATATTCCACAGTGCTACGTTAAAATTTCTGGGACATTAAATAAAGCAATTTCATTGGAAAAGACGAGCGATGAATGCTAACAGCCGTACTAAGCCGAGTTGAAACTGTCTCCGTTTTAATTTCAAAAGCCTTTGTATTTCTATTTCTAAACGTGACAGGTCAATGTTTAAGATCTCAAATTACAGAACTTACAAATTGTACAGAATTTAAGGATTCAGTTGATAAATGTAGTGGTACAGTCAACACAACAGTGATTCAGAGTGAAAAAATTACGCGGGTACGTCACGGTTGTGTATGTGTAAGATTAAATTACATTTATAAGTAGGTAAACTAGCTAATTCTCCATCTTCGTTGGCTTAGAATAAGGAATTTAGCCGGGAACAGTGACTTATTTTGGGATTGATATCTCAAGTTCTTACACTTAAATGGAAATGGGCTGGCCACATCTCACGCTACACAGATAAAAGATGGACCATAGAAGCTACACGATGGAAAGGACCACAGGGAAAAGGAATGTAGGTAGACCAACAAAACGGTGGGCTGATGACATCATACAGATGACAGGAAAAGACTAACTCAGATTAACTGGATCTGGATTAACTCAGGCAAGGACAGAGAGTCATGGAAGAAGATGGAGGAGGCCTTTACCCAATTAGGGGTCCATATTTCAATTAAAGAAGACTAACAATAATTTAAATAAACTAACTAACAATTAATAAACAATTTTTTGAAATATACCTAAGAAATATGGAATAAATGGCTTATTATTATTATTATTATCTCAAGTTGAGCCATACCGTCGTTTTCACGTGAAGGCAAGTTTTCAAGTAACAAGCATAGTGCTAACAAACATACACAAATTTCGCATTTATACTTTAATTGACGAGATAGTGTGATATAAATATATTAATATAGTTAAGTACCTATAGTCTTGACTTTTTGTTTCATGTAGATTCGATAAAATGCGATGAAAGATAAAGACAACTACGAAACTAAAAAATACGAACCCATAGAAAACGAGGTGTGGCTAAAAATATTTTTTCCTGCAATACTATTATTTAAAAAAAATCCAAAACTAATTAGGGGAAGTAAATTGAAGAGTTAAGCAGATAGAGCGTTAATACGGAGAAAAAACCGTCCGCACTTCCTAATAATACAACCCACCTTCTAATGAACAAAAATAAAACATTTTTAACTTATACAAATTGTGAGGAAGCTATTAACTATCAGTCTTCCATTTTAACTCAAGTTAACTGGAATCAGAGCGGATTTTAAACTACAACAACAGAATTAAAACTTTACATCCGCAAAGTGATGGCTTTTACAAGCGGCAAGTCTTTTCTGATAAACAAGCTATTCAAGAAGTTTGGAAAGTTGGCTATCATAATAAGCTATAATTATGTTTCAGAATATGCTCATATTTGTATAGCACACAATACTAAATTGAAATGCGCTCTTTGCGTAGTATGTGTGATGTGAAACTGATTGATAGGGTAAGAAATGAAAAAACAGAGAGAAACGTGGAATAAAAGAAGATGTAGTGACTAAGATTGAAAAGGGCATGCTTCGATGGTTCGGTCATTTGGAAAGGATGGATGAAAGAAGATTAACAAAAGAGATATTCAGATCGAAAGTGAGTGGAAGGGTCGGAAGGGGCCGCCCTAGGCGTACTTTTTCAAATCAAATCGGAGAAATACTGGAAAAGGGCCGAATCTTAAGTACCCGAAACCGACGCGCGTGCATGACTCGATGTATGAATGTTGAAGCGAAAGAAATTTGTCAAGATCGTAGCAAGTGGAAAGAAGTGGTCTCTGCAAACCCCTCTGGGAAACAGGCGTGATTTAATGTATGTATGTTTGTATGTACATACTAAATTGGCTTTGAGGCCCTTAAGGTCCAACTGACTATGAGTTGTAGCGGTTCAGCTGGTCGTCTTTTCAGTGATAGCAGATTTTATTTTAGAAAAAAAGTTATTGTAGCCCGAGCAGCCTTCACGCCAAAATTGCAATATACTGGGCGTGTCTGTCGCATGCCGGAGGATTGTACGCTAAAGTGTGTACCAAATGCGTGCCACGTAATAAAATCCGGCGTTGCGCAGATATTTTAATCGAAAAAATTCAAAAGTACATACATACATACATGCCTTCACGCCTGTAATCCCAGAGTGGGGTAGGCAGAGCTACAGAATTACCTACAACTTTAAAAACTTGTTGATAATTCTGTAACCACATTTTGCACAAACAGGCAAGACAGGTTAGTGACAGGTTGCATGCCCATCGCCTAATAGTACTACAAGCCTTTATGCCCTTAGTCGCACCTGACGACATCCAAGGGATGACATGTAGTGGCACTATTCTAACCCGGCAACCACACGGGCAAACTAAAAAGTAAAAGAATAGAATATAAAGATATTTATACACAAGTAGCGAATTGACAGATGTTGCGTTGATTTAATGTTGGAAACAGCCTCAGAGCATTATGATTCTGATATCCAGGTACACTTCTAAATAGCACAAACAATTAAAACAAAAGCAATTCAAATCAAACCACAACTCGTTAAAGAACTTGCTCATTTCTCGTCAGCTACGTATTGCTATTATGTAAATTCTGTTCAGTTTCATTTGAAACACAAGTGATATTCATCCGTATTGTTTGAAGCACACGGTTGAATGCAGTTAGTGGGATGCACAATGAAAGCTTTGTTTAGTCGGGTCACGCAGCAGCGTAATGCAGTTTCAGACTAAGTTTGGAGGCAATGATGCATGCTGCGTGCATTGTTTAGACTATTCGATTTGGCATTAAATGCATAATCAATTTTGATACAGCTTAGGGGACCGATAAATTATAATTACCGGCAAAATGTATGCTTCTTTATCGATTTTGAAATAATTCTTCGCAAATATACTTCAAAATCAAACCCCTTTTTTGGGTTCCGTAGTCAACCTAGGAATCCTTATAGTTTCGCCATGTCCGTCCGTCTGTCCGTCCGCAGCCTAGCTCAGAGACTCTAAGTACTAGAAGGCTGTAATTTAGCATAAATATTCATATTAGTCACGCCAACCAAGTCGTAAAACCAAACCTTGAAAAAATATTTTTTTTGTTTACCCGTGACTTGGGATGTATTTTTTCTCGTTTACCCCATAGTGTGGGGTGTCGATGGATAGATCTTTCAAAAATATTTCAAAAACCTCTTTTACTCTCCCTGGGAGAGACCTTTACGACGAGCTGCCAAATTTATTGAGAAACATTGATCAAGGGCTATAAATTACCAAGATTGAAACCACTGAAGATTGAGAAAAAAGACGACAAACGGAGGTCTGAAGAAGATAAACAAACATTACCTGGAACTAGTCATAGTCTCTACCTGAACTAACTAAACGTGTACTCCAGTACTTATGGGAGGACCTTGTGCAGGGCCCGTCCGGATTGGTACCACCTTCTTATCCATTAACCTACCGCCAAGCAGCAGTGTTTGCATTGTTGTGTTCTGGTTTGGGGATAAGACAGCCGGTGAAATGTCTAGCATAGAGGCATTCCATCTTAGTCCTCAGGGTTGGCAACGCATTTGCAGTCTTGTGAATGCGAATGTCTATGGGTCACAGTTTCCACTTACCATCAGGTGGCCTGTGTGCTCGTTTGCTTTCCCATGCTATAAAAAAAAAACTACATTCAACTTTTACTAATTCTCGATGAACTCCAGCGCCATATCGCTAGAGATACTCGCACAAACAGCGATGTATCTTGTTTAGATAGTTTTTAAACTCCCATGTGACTGCAGCCGCTAACTTTGGGACGTCGGACTACCTCAACTTCCTCGTGCGGCTTGAGAAATTGCACTTTGATTGACCGGAAGTTTGGTAAAAACGTGGCAGTTTACTTATCCGAAGTAACTAGTACTTATTCTGTTGGAAATTTTGTCGCATGTCGCAACGTTAATATTATGTTTTACTCGTGTGTCCGTGCGTTTGTAACCTCTGAGGGGTTATTATGACATAACTATGCAGTTCATTTTACGCTGAGATAAAAGGACAGAGCTATATATCTGCTATAGCTTTGTTCTTTAGACTCACAGTAATATGAACTGCATAGCCATGCCATAATAACCCTTCTGATCAAAAAGGAAGGTGCGTTGAAGGTAAACTTAACGCCCCTCTAAGCCAAATTTGATTAAAGATTACCTCAGACCTCATTGTTCACCTAAATAAACACTAGGCTTTTATACGTTTGGGACCTATTGCTGTGTCCATGTTTGTTTATGTATGGTAGTCTATGTTAATGTAACTTCATAGCTTCCTAAATCTATTTAAATGCGGTGGTTTAATTTGTAAGCCTACTGAATCGGCAAAGTTCTTATCTTGGTTTAATGGAAATCGGGTAGGCGCGCGGTTCGCGAGTTATAAGCTTTAAAAGTAGAGGTTGTAATTTTTTCGCATACTTTTAATTTATCTTTTTTTTTTGAAAAAGGGGAAAGACGAGCAAGCGAGCGTCCTGATGGTAAGTGATCATCGCGACCCATAAACATTAAACACCCGCAACACCAGAGGAATCGCAGCCGCGCTGCCGGCCTTTGAGAAAAGAGTAGGCTCCCAAGTCGTATTGTATTTAATGCCGATTTCACCATTTACACTCCAAAACCAACTAAATTAACAAAACTGTAATGGTTCCATAAAATAATTAACTTATTAATGATAAAGTTTTCGCGACATTAATGACATTTTATCTTCCCTAGATGATTAAAACCGGCCGAAATATTCGCAAAATTACAAAATATTTTAACTCCAAATTAATGTTTCTTAATGAATTTAAAATTGATTTTCCGACCCCTCTCTTCTTAAATATTAACGCAGATCAGGGCAGAGCTTCTGATACAATTACTAATTCATCGCTAACTCGCCGGGGTTTTAATTCAGGGCGAAAATTTCACAAGTGCTCAAGTTGGATGATACTTCCGACTTGGTTTATTAATCTGGCTCTGAGTTCATACGGGCACTTTCGGCTTATTTACTGAGTTTCCGCCATGCTCCCCAGCTAAGATGAAAGGCCGCATCTGTTTTTCAACTGCTTCAAAATATTTGACGTTATTCTTATTAGCAGACCTAGGAATATACGGGGCAAAATTAAATGACAGCTAGGGATATGGTTATATTTTCAGCTTTGAAGCAGCAGTTACGTTTTAAACTAAGGAGGTGAAATAATACGGGAACCAGTGAGGCTAGTCAAGATGCATATTGCTAACTGAGAACCGTCAAAATGTATGAAATTGAGATAAGCGCTCGACGTGACAGTCCGGCAGTGCACGTCAATTCTATACAACTTCGATATCGATAACGTTCTCGCAATGCATCCCACCCTAACCGCCACTTTATACGACGAGATACTATCATTCTCTGACGCTATTTTCTTGGACTTAACTATAAACTTGCTTGCAGAAAACACTTACTGTCCGCATTTACTTGATTGTTAAAACAATACTTAGCATTAAAATAGAAACATTAGCATACCACACAACAGAACGCTCGGCGTTCAGAAAAAAACAGGATTTCCAGGCAAAAATTTAATTTAACTTCACAGTTAATATATTCACGGGAAATTCACACGAAGAAATGCTAACCCGAAAATAAAGTTTTCAAATGCGGAAGCAGACTGCACGCTGTGCCGCCTCCGCGCAAATATTTTAGATTTATTATGTGAAGTAAATCAGTTTTACTGTAAAAAGTGTTGGCATTTGAAAGCATGCATAATCATTTCAAACACAACTTGAGAATTCCCGCGGCATTGTTTGCGTGAAATTGATTTTTCGATTTTTATTTTATTATCACCCCATTAATTTAGAATTGTGACCATAGACAAGATGCATTCGGCGAACGGTTTCGATATTGAAAATGAATAGGATTGACGTGTGCTACCGGACCGTCGCGTTGAGCGCTTGCGTCTATTCCATACAGTTTGACAGTTCTGGTTTACGTTAGCGAAAACTTTCTAAGGACCCAGGATTATTTTAAAATTAATTACTTAATAGCTGTGCGTTACGTCATTCAATTGTATGCACTAATATACATACCTACATAAACTCACGCCTTCGTACCCAGAATAGGGTAGGCAGAGATACAGAATAAAAGCTTGTTTATAATTCTGTAGCCACATTTTGCACAATTAGGCTAAAATGTTTACCAGCGTATTAGTGACAGGTTGCACTAATATTTTATTATATATTTTAAACTAAAAGGCTAACAGCGCATCTGCGATTCCTCTGGTGTTACGGGTGTTTATGGGTCGCGATGATCACTTACCATCAGTTGACTCACTTGCTCGTCTCCTTTCTCACATTTTAAATTTCATTTTAATATTAAAATTTAGATTAGAAATAGTAACCAAAAAATATTTTTCATTCAAAATATACTCAAAAATTGCCATGGTGATCACTTTTTATTTTACTAGACGCAACTTAAATGATTGGTAGTCATTAAAATTAATTGTTCTTTGCTGGATTACGCCCTTTTTATTACATTTTTAAGTGAAAATTGGCAAATTGAATTAGCGTCACTTAAGAGTGTTTAAGAATTTAAATCTAGCTGTAACGGACATTAATATCTTGTATTTTATTTGCTTTTACTCCGAGTTCTATGTAGCCCTCACAGAAATGCAACCTAAACCCATTGCTCACTCCGCACGGACGGACGGACGAATAAATTAATGCGAGACATACCCGCGTCGTGCGGGCTCCAACGGACGGCGCTTCGGAGAGAATTTAAATTCAAATTAATGTCGGCCTGTGATTAATATGAAATTATTATAATCTCATGTAAATACGTGGCGTGTTAGAAAGGAGAGTACTTTTGAAAAGAAGAAAAAGAATAAAGTATAACGATAATTCCCCCTCCCCGCACCTGACAGCGTGAAACAGTCACAATACTGAGCACAAAACGGCACAAATAACCTGTGGGTACGCTGCATGGGAATTACAATGAGTCAGAGTCTACCAGTGCTTGCAAAGAGGAGAGCTCTGTTCTATGGTCACTAAAGTGAGTTCCGAAATGGATAGGTTGTGTGAAATAGGACTAATTTATATAAATTTCACATAAAAACTGTTTTAATCTAGTAAGCCTTTATTTAAAAAAGAAAAAACTGCAAATAAATATTAATTTTTTCGGATTATTCATTTAAGACATAGGTCATCTTAGTCCTCAGGGTTGGCAACGCATTTTGGGGGCGTATGAATAATCTCTTCTTCTTCTTTCTTTGCCCCCGCGGCGACTTGAACAGCTACTACCGCGGGGATATGGCGTTTCCACGTGAAGTGATTTCGCCAGTGTCAAGTATATATAAGTATAAATCAATATAGCAATAAAACACAATCCAATCTTCTCTAGGAAGATTTGGGGCAACGTTGTACGGTGATTTGTAGGTCAGAGGTCAAGATAGTTTTAACCTCTGCACCACTGCGAGTCCACTTGAAACGAGAAGAAAGATGCCAGATACACGAAATAAGTCCAAGTCTTCAATCACTGTGCGACACAAAGGCATAAAAAGTACAAATCACTATCAGAAAAGAACTTTGAACACCTAATTACCCAAAAATTAAAGTCTAAAACAAATTACACGTCCGCCATCTTTTAACGTTGCAAATGCATGAATAATCTCATCTTGACTGAGATGCTCGTCACAAGATATGTCAAAGTTAACGTCAATCCATAGAAAACTGTCATTATCGATGCATCTTGAGACGAGCATTAGAGTCGAGATCAGTTTATTAATACGGTCCTTAGGATTGCAGTCTTGAGATTGTAGTCTAGAGAATGCAAATGTTAAAAATCAGATCCCACTTACTATCGGTGGTATGTGCGCTCGTTGGCTTTTCTCTTTGCACAAAACATAAAACAAGTGAAAGTCAGACATCAGCAGCTCGATAGCATCAGATAGCCTGAGTGCTCATGTCCTTGGCATAAGAATAGAATCATTCAAGACTCATGGACAAATTATTCGTGCTCATCATACAAAAAATGTTCTTACCTAATCGAACTTAGGACCTAGCTCTACTACACTAACTATATAAAAAAATACAACCATAAATATGTTTCTACAAATTTGTCCAACGTGTTCGAAATGAAAATAAATGTTGTCTATTTACTACGCCCTCACCGCTCCATTTGTTAGCAGGAAGTTCCGGTTGTGCACCGGAAATGACATACAAGATACATCAGGCAGCCAGATGTCTCCACACACGGGTCCGCTCCGGAACGCTGATTTGTCAATAGTATCAGTTTGCCATTCGCATACTGAATGTAGAAAATGTAGAAATGTATTTTTGAGATGGTCGCCTTTGTAGCGAGCAACTCTGATATAAAATTTGGTTGATGAACGGCCACGTCGGCCACGGTGGCCATCTTTTTTTAGTTCCATTTTTTACCTAAACGTTTAAGTTTCTTAAACCTCGTCATATATTATACAACGTTGCGTATTCATTTGCAAAATGTGGTTACAGAATTATCAACAAGTTTTTAAGAGTTGTTGGTAATTCTGTAGCTCTGCCTAACCCACTCTGGGAATAAAGGCGTGAGTTTATTTATATATGAATGTATGTCATTTATACAATAAAGAACCTTTTTGGATTATTGCATAACACGATACGTAAAAGTAACGAGGGCGCCATTGGACGCTAGGTCTTAAGAGTTTGATCCCATAGCCCCTAGACGAGGTGCATTCGCCAACTAGCGTTTCTATTCGTTTCGTTTTTAAACCAATCGCGTCACTGGTAGATGACGTGATACGAAAAGTCAGTTTCCGCGTTGGCCATCCCGAGGGTACAGTGTATTTTTCGGGAGGAAAGATAACTTAAAATTCAGGGTTTAATATAATTATCTTCATGCCTTTTTTTTTCTAAAACCATCCATCTGTTTTATTGAAGGAAGAAAAAAATATTCAATCACACACATTTTTTTGCATTTATTTATGTAAGGATATTTTTGATCCTTAGTCATTTCATTATAGTGTCAAAGTCAAAAAAGTCAAAGTCAAAGTGTTTATTTGTAAACATAGGTAAAACTAAAATAGTGGTGGAAATTTTTCCTTGGTGGAATACTATGTTTTGCCAAATGGCGTACAAAAACATGAGAATTTCTCAAACATACTAACTATATACTACAAGATAAAAATATTAAATCAAGAAAATTAAAAATTAAATAAAAATTGATATACATTATTACCTACTCCTCGAAATTTTCGAGCAGAAAATCTGAGACCGAATAAAAATCATTTTTGTACAAGTAAGTTAAATAATTTAGTTTTCATTCTAATTGCTGGTAGGTTTCTTAATGTCAAGGGTAACTTATTATTTATCTTACTTGCTAAACAGAATACACTTTTATGCATAAGTGCTGTATTGGAGAATGTTGTACACAGATTCTCATTAAAACGGCGGTTTCTACTGGAGACATCACAAACTTTCTTGAACAACAATGAATTAGTTTTTACAAACACTGCCGTTTCAAATATAAAAAGACAAGGCACTGTGAGAATTTTAAAATTAATAAAGTGCGGCTTAAAACTATTCATCTGTCCGTGTATTAGTGTGATTGAAAAAAAAATACAAATACACCTTTAAACAACACTTTTTCAGCATTTGCATTTAAAATTTCAGCTCGAGTGGTTTAAAATTCGTTTTCGTATTATTTATTTCCCCGTCGCTATGCGGAGTCAAGGGCTGTGTTTCACGGGGACAAAGGGGCCGCTGATTTACATCTGAATGCCAGCTTATTGCTTTAAAATATTATTTTAACTAATGCCTGGTGGTTTAAATTATAATTGAGAACAGGGTTCAGAGTTCGTTTCGAATTAAAAAGGACTGTATGAAAATATATTATATTCTTTGATTGCATTATCTGTTTTTACGGCTTTATATCACTCAAAATAACTTTAAAATAGTTTAATTTTAATTTTATTTGAAATTAGGTTACCTATGTTAGTATTTAAAATGTGTGTTGACGACGCGCTGGCCTAGTTGGTAGTAAGCCTGCCTACGAAGCTAGTGGTCCTCGGTTCAAATCCCGGTGAAGACAGATATTTGTGTGATGAGTGCAAATATTTGTTTCTGAGTCATGGATGTTTTCTATGTATTAAAGTATTTATTTCTCTGTATAAGTATTTATATCGTTGTCTAGTACCCATAGTACAAGCCTTGAGCTTAATTTGGGACTAGATCAATTGTCCCCTGATATTTATTTATTTATTATTTGTCTGTTTTATTTCAATGCCATTATCGCAATTCGCAAGTTGTCACTCGGTTTCAGGCCGTATTACAAGCTCATAAACATACCTACATCCAGTGAGTGAACGGAATAGGTAGTATATCCTTACCCCTTTTGCTTTGAATCAGTATCAATAGAACAATATATGTGTATAGGTGATCAAGTGTGACCGTGTATTGTTTGAATATTAACCATATCACGTGTGCACTAGTATAGTGGAATCATTCATTATTAACTGTTCAAAAAGGTAAAAAAAACGTATTGTAAAACTTCCCTTCAAACATGTTCAACTTCATAAACCCGTCCCGTGACTAGCGATGGGCAATTTCTGAAACATTTCATATATTTCCTTAACCGTGAAATTTTTACACTGTTTAAAATTACAGAAATATTTCTGGGAGAAATGTTATCGCGTCACTTAAATTTCATGTCAAATTTCAGTTACTTGTGACATCAGTAGAGCGAATAGTGATTCGAAAATTCGATAGTCACGTGGTAGTTGTGCCCGAGCCGAGCAAGTGCTTTGAAAAAAAAAACAAATCTGCCATTTGTTTACTTGATATGTGTATATACAGTGGTAACTAGTGATGAGCGATTTCTGAAACATTATAAAAGTTAACTGTGAAAATTACAGCTTCTGAGAGTTACATAATTAGATGGAAATGATTCTGACACAAGTAAATTTCATTTAAATTTCATAAAAAAATCCGTTACTTACGTTACATTACAAAACTTTAGTAATTTTCAGAAATTAAACGATTTCACTTTGGTAACTTTTGGAATATTTCATAAAAAATTAGGTGAAAATTTCAATTTTGAAACTTACAAGACACCCATCACTACCCGTGACTACGGAGAACGATTACTGCAAACAAAACTTATCTTCAAAACTCCCCAGCAAACTTATAATCGTACTCGAAATTTCCCTTTCCCCCTTCCCTCCCATGTATCTAGTAATTAGAGAGTTGTCAAGACCCCTCCACTAATGTTCGGGCGGTTAACACGCGTCAAAGTTGGCAAAACTCTAAACTCTAATTGAACTTTTGGAGAATAATTTTAACTGTTTTTAAGAGAATTACCTTGCGTAGGCTTCGTGTAAAATTATTCCAATTCGTAAAAGATTTTGTGTGTATCTTGTTTTAAGACGTCATATTTTATTTAATCAATGTAATCATAATTCGTGTACGTTTTTTTTTTTTTGTTAACGCTGTGTTTGTTAACACGGTAACATTTATCTCGGGACAATCTAAAACAAATTGACCTAGTCCCAAACTAAGCTCTAGGCTTGTACAGTCAGCGTCAAAAGAAACTGATCACTTAAATACCTTGTCGCTTTACTGTCACATAAGCAATGTCAAACAAGATTGTCTAATGTGTTAAATAAAGTACAAAAGTAGCTTGAAGGGACCAGTTACTTTTGACGCTGACTGTACTATGGCTTCAAGGCAACGATAAACTTACTTATAAAGAGATATATACTTCCAAGACTCAGGAACAGATACTCGCGCTCATCACACAAATATCCGTCCTTGCCGAGATTTGAATCTGGAACCACTAACTTTGTAGGCAGGGTCACTACCAACTAGGCAGGCAACTATTTAACTTATTAGTGAACTTACGTCTAGAATAATTGTAGTCAAAACTGCAATCCATTAGTTATTGTATCGCTTCTATTTACTTAACTGACTCTCGAAACCATTTTCATTGGTTTAAATCGATGTTAGGTCCTTTTCTATCTCATGAATGAGGTCTATCATAACGTTACCATACAAGTAGAACTATAGTGAGTACAGAGCTAGTGGAATACAAGCCAAGGTTTAAAACAATTGATTGTTAACAGTGCAACGTTTTTTCAATCGATACCTGGTCAGTAAAGCACATAGTTAAAAGCGTTATCATTATCAGTCTTTGTGTACGCGGAAAAATCTAAAATCAAATTAAATAGGTTTATTGTGTGTTTATAAATAAAATGGAACCTTAAAAAATATTCATCCAGACACTCCTTTTACGACTTAGCTCTACCATTACAATTAGACTATTTGACAGTGCTTAAACTAATACTCAAGCTAACATCTTGTCCCAGTAGCTAATTCTAAAAGTTCCTTCAGACAAGTTTTTGCAATTTTTAATAACCCTTTATTATGTTTAAGTAAATACAATAAGCATTACTAAATAGTACATTATTGATGTTTGACAGATAACATCATTTGTTATTGAACATAATTGTTACTGTTAAGTAACGGTTCTCTAAAACCCAGTCATAAAACTAATTCAAAGAAAGAAAGATAATTGACTTTAAAAAATAATACCGCTGAAAGAAATTTAAAATAATGAAGCTAAACTTTTATCCCACTTCATTACTTTCCCCAAAATATTCTCCCAAAAACATTTCGTCGATGTAAAATTAAGAATGCTCAACTCATTCACAAGAAAAATACAATTACTCGGCCCTTTAGCTCAAAGGGTGTACAAATTTAACTTAAAAATTTGGCACTTTATAAAACTTATCTTGGCGGAATTTGCGTATGAAAATTAAGTAGGAAAAATGCTCCCCAAGTTGGCATGAATATTTTAATGTTATCTATCATATTTTATCTTAGCAAGAATTTAATTTGGAAGGATAACGAGCTTTATTTAGAAACTCGTTGAAATTTTTTTGCAAAAAGTTGTTTTTTTTGACAGTCGGATACTGTTCTTGGAAAAATGTTAACCTTTAGATGGAATACCTACAATAGAAAGTTTAATTTTAAATTAAGAGTCTGCTGTAACCTTAAATAAGTGGTCTTAGCTTTGCAGTCTTAAAACGGTAGTAAAATATTTGTTTGAGTCACAGATCCGACGTACTATCAGGCGGTCGGAGTGTTCGTTTACCTTCTCTACTCAATTACGAGTACAAAATGATGCTCGCACGAGTACACAAAGTACACATTTAAACAAAAGCACAAAAAAACCGTTACCCGTTTAAAAAGAGTTATTTGTCTAACTATAAAGTACCTATCACTTCATCGAATATTAATATTAAATGTTTGTAGTTTTTTAATCAATCGATTGACGATTTTACCAATAAAACCTATTAGCATTTTAGGGATACTAAAGAATACTTTTATGAAATCGTGGATCACGTAAGTGATCAAAAAACGCATTTTCTCACAATAAATGTACTTATTTATAAGATTATGAAAATGTTATATTTGTAAGTTCCTTTTAATTAGCTTAAAAACGAATACCACTGAAATTCGAGCCTTAACCATTGTCCTGGCTATCTATAAAATCGAATACTTTATCCCCATTATGAATACATGATTAATACACAAAATGTGACTGGCAGGTACGTTACAAGCCCGATGCCTCGTGCCACGAACAAAGCCGCGCTTTTCAACTTTGACGAATTGGCTTTTCATTTTAGGCAAAAAGGACCTAAAATGAACCTTTTTTAACACAAAGCATTTTTGACGCGGCTTACCCGCTGAATGACATTTACACCTGGATTTTTATTGCAGGTATTTTAGTTGGAGCTGTTACGGCATAATTAATTTTAAAAGCGTTGCAAATGTCGTATGTTTTGTAATGTTATTTAGAAATCGGTAACGAATTCCTTCCTCTAATGAATTCAAAGAAATACATGCTACAAAAATATTAGGTACTTAAATAGTTGAAATATGTGTGAAGAGTGTCTCACAATTTAGTTACATAATATGTATACTTACGTATGTATTTAAAAAAAATGTTATGAAGAGTCATTTAAATATTATGACTTGCTATAATGCATATAAAATAAAATAATAATTTAAAAAAATAGTGGGTTATTTTTTGAACGATGTTTCTTTTGATTGATAAAGTTTAAAAAAGTGGTTTCACTCTTTAACCCGTGACTTTTGTTTTACAGATGTTATTTGGGTCACAAGCAACGACATATTAAGGAAAATGACGTCACGCGTCGAAGCCGTTAAGCACGTCACTTAGTAGCTATCTGTGTTCTTAGATATTTTGCATACTTTTAAAGATAATTAATAACAGTCCCGAACATCAATAAACATAAGAACAAAATCCCTGGCTGAGATCAAAATCAAATAAGTCTACTTTACATAAAAATAATCTTAAATGGCAAGCAACTTACCCAATTAACTTGCCGAGATAAAAAAGGATATGAGACCCGAAAATTGAATACACGTTAAAGTATTCTTTATATCTTCATCCTAAGACATACTTGGGTTTGGGACCCTAAAATTATAAACAGCTTCACTGCCTAAAAGGTCCCGGGGGCGTACATTCCCGGTTATAAATCAAAAAGAAATCTCGTCCGAATAGTAAAGGGTATGTATCAAAGGAAGGGTAAAACAATATACAGGGAAGAAGGATGTGTACTGCCGATAAAAGCGAGAAAGCCGTATGCCCGTATGGATGACGTACTCTTATACTGCCTTTTTATTTTGAAAGGCAGTGTAGATGTAAACCCTTTCCAATCTTATCGACTTTACATCATAGACACGCCTCGCGACTTGCGAGTGTTTTAGCAATTGATCAAGTATCCATACTTTTAGGGTTCCATACCCAAAGGGTAAAAACGGGACCCTATTATTAAGACTCCGCTATCCGTCTGTTTGTCTGTCTGTCACCAGGCTGTATCTCACGAACCGTGAAAGCTAGACGGTTGAATTTTTCACAGATAGAGACAGACAGAGAAAATAGAAAAAAAAAATTAAAGCGGGGCTCACATACACAACAAACTTCGTGCGCGAGTCGGACTCGCACTTGACCGGTTTTTTTTATTTAAGTTACGTATAGTCGGCGTCAATATAGCTACTAAGTTGTACTAATAATTTATGCAATTCCTTATACTTAAAGTACGTTTGTTTATTCCGTTTTCTCGGTTCTACGCTTTAACTGTTTGATGTTAAATTTAGGACGGAGATAATTTTTAGTTAGGAAACGAACAAAGTCACTTTTTATCTCGGCAAATTGAACAGCCCAGGAGGGAATAACGTAAACGACTTCTACGTGGATGAAGTGGTGGGCAAACTTACCCAAAAAATCAGATATAATCTCCTTAAAAATTCAAGTAGCTAGGTTAATGATTTTTTAATATGACTTCCGTATGTGATAAGTATTAAAGGCTAACGCTAAGCTCCTAGGTTTTTAAACATATTTCTTAATATAAGTAAAATGCGCAGTCATTCCCAGGTTAAGGGAGAAACCAGCAAGCTTATTTCCTAAAGCCACTATATTTAACTCGACTCATTGTGGCATTAAGAAGTTAATACCAAAATAATTTGACCTTCAATTTAGAGCGGTTGTTAAGGATTCCCAGCTCAGGTTATGTTTGACTGCGTTTAATCCAACATCATACATATTATAGAATAACACCACAGCAGACAGCCTCGCCAGCTTCCGCCTCTGACGGATGCCGCCGCTATTAAGATGACAAATGCTCGCTTAATACGTCGAGTTTTATGTACAGACTGCGACGCAAGAACCAACTTAAGTCGTTTGAGTGAAATAGTCGGCATTGGATTAGGATTTGCATGTTTATAAAGTATTTTTAAATTGCGTCCAGAACTTTCTTGACGCTACTAAAAGTTAACAGATTTTTTTTATAGTGAATGCTAAGTATTCGCGGCACCAAGTAAAACATGATGGCGTAACCAGGATTTTTATATGAAACAATTTATTACTATTTTAGTTTTTATGTGGTTACAGAATTATCAAAAAGTTTTTAAAGTTGTTGGTAATTTTGTAGCTCTGCCTACCCTACTCTGGGAATAAAGGCATGAGTTTATGTATTTATCTACATGTTTTAGTATTTGCTACACAGTAAATCTATTTATCGAATTATTAATATAATTATATATTTTTAAAATCTTTTGGCATCAACCAAAAGTCTTGATACCTCTCTCTTCGTGAAATATAAATGCCCCAATTTCAGAAGCTCAAGGTGTATCGTAAAAACGGTACCGGCGGGCCTTAACAGTTTTACACGAGCCAATCCGTGCTTGATTGATGTAGATAAACTGGGCATACATCATTGGGGCACGGCTATTTGTTATGTAGGCTTCGTTTAGCTTCAACGAGACGACTTCGGTGCGGTAAATTGAGAACATTTTAGGGATTTCTACCGTTAGGGCAGCATATTTTTGGTCAAATATATTGCTTTTTACTGTGGTAACTTAGTGGTTATATTTAATAAAAATAGCTTTTTGGGATATTGTACATGCGAACAGAAAAATTTCACTTAAACAGTAGGCATTGGTATTTTAGTATTTTAGGTACGATTGTTTTTATGAGCCTGCATATGTTTTTTTTCTAATTTAATACATTATTGCACAAAATTACTATTGGGTTTGGCATTTTTTCGTATCAAAATTTGGAAACTTGATAAAATAGCGATGAGTATAATAGCTTAATTAGTTAATTAGTGAATATAATATGCAACTTTATAGATTGTTTCCAAACCCGTTCCCAAAAACTTTTTGTTTTCGAACACAGATTTTAAGTATTTTGCGAGTAAAATGTCAAATATTTTCTAAGAGATCTTGTGTGCTTTACAGTGTGTAAGGACTGATGAATTGGTAGATCGAGTTTATCAAAATATAAACACAGATACCAAATAGTAGCATAAACATATAATAATGTCATCAAAAATAAGAATGAGGTAAATTGTCGTGCGTTTCTTCATGAAAATTGCATACGTCATTTTGACAGATAATATTTTTGTAAGGTCTCTCTAGCACTACGAGGAAGTAAAAACAGATTGTCCTCATTGATTAATTGGCCGCGTTGTAGTCGTACCACGTGATTGTAAAAGACCGTAACACAGGGTGTGGACTGATTGATAAAGTACGAAACGAATTCAATTAAACGTATTGTATCCGAGATTATTCTCAACCTTTTTTTATGCAAATTGATAAAAGTGATAGAGACGTGTAAATAAATAATGTATTAAAAGTATTAAGTACATAAGCTGCCCGTATATTAAAAAAAACTAGAGGAGAACCAATTTAAAGGATCCCTCAAAAATTTGTTTAATGATAAAAGAGTTCTACGACGTAATGGAATTCTTCAGCCAAAGCCAAAAAGAAATATTGTCTTTCACGTTTGATTTTTTTTATTTTAAAATAAATAAATGTTTATACATATCATGGGACAATGTCATACCAATTGGCCTAGTCCCAAACGAAGCTCTAGGCTTGTACTTTGGGTACTAGACATCGATAAAAATACTTACATAGAGAAATATATATATGACGCGACAGCCTAGTCAGTAGTGACCCTGCCTACGAATCTACTTGCCCCGAGTTCGATCCTCGGTACGGGCAAATGTTTGTGTGATGAGCGCGAGTATTTGTTCCTGTCTTACCAATAGTACAAGCCTAGAGCTTATATTGGGGCTAGGCCAATTTGTGAGATTGTCCCCTGATATTTATTTATTTATATACTCAAATACATAGTAATCATCCAAGACTCAGGAACAAATATTCGCGCTTATCACACAACAATCTGCACTTACCCGGATTTAGGGTTACTACCAACTAGGCCATCGCGTCATCAAAGAAATGCGTGTGCATCCAGCTTAATAACATAGTTATTGTAGCAAACTGGATTAATATTTTATAATAATCTAGGATATTTTTATAGGATGGGATAGGATATATTTGTACGTCTGAAATAAACTGTTGAGACTTGTTTCTTTTATGTAGATTGTTATACAATAAATAATTGATTTGTTTCTATTTCTATTTCTGAGTATGTACGAACTATTTTTTATCGTTTAAAGCTATCCTAATGTCACGAACTGGTATTATTACAGAAAAAGTTCCAAGACTGATAACTTTCTCCCTTTATCTTAACTTTAAGAAATCACAACTGCGCGTTTTGGTTTCATGTATTTTTAATAGACAACAGGGAATTGGGTAGAAAATGTGAAAATACAGCAAGTCAAAAATAAACAAACCTCCCAAAGGTTCTTTATTCATATTCTTTATGATTATAAACAAATGCTGAGTTATGTATACTTTTATCCTTAGTTCTCTAAAATTAAAACCTTTTTAACTCAAATGCACATTCCGGAACATTTGTGGTAACACTTGCTTTTATGCAAAGCACGCAGTAAACGTTAAAATTCCACGTATCGCAGCAAAAACCGTGTCTAATTAAACGTGCTAACAAAAAATCCGGTTCTAACTGGTTACATCCGCTCACGACCGGTAATTACTGGTGCAATATCGCTGAACGTTTTCACTTGTTTCTTGTGCTTGTTTTATTCTTTTGTGTCTTGTAGGTTCTTTTTTCAGGTTATTTTGTATTTTTCTTGTAATTACATAGCTATTGGTATTTTCCAGAATTGCTTTGTTCTTACTAGCAGCACAGGCAAGAATGTGGTAAAATATCACTATATCGGACCATCCTATTTTTTGTAACTGTTTTGTTTTATTGAGTAATTAAGGTAAGTTTTATACAGTGTGTCCCGTGCACTACACCGTACACGTCAAAGTGCACAAACGAATAGGGATGAAACTAGATGCAATTTCACCACGAAACAAAATATAAAAAATAATTTGTGTCAAAAAAAATATTTTTATAGTTGATTGCTGTGTTTGAATTCTTTTGGAACAAAGTGAGTCGCCGCATACGAGGTCTGTTGAGACAAAATAAACGATTTATTAATCCCAGAGCATTACCCGAGGTAAACAAAAAAAAACGCCATTCATAACAAAGCTGGTTTATTAGCAAGACATACTAAACGACACAATATCTTTTACCGCTCATCAAAAGTGTCGTGTTTAAAGACAATGAGTCCACGAATAATTATAGCTTATAACAACATAAAGTAATATGGGCATATTTTTAAGTAATTTTAGGAATTATCAGGAATTTACAAAAAATAAATACATTATTTTGTAAAAAAACGAGATTTTTTGTGTTTTTCGATATGTTTCGATTTTCATTTTAAATGTACAGGGAAATGCTCTGGGATAAAAATCCGTTTACTTCATCTCATAGCCCGCATAATTATGACGGGAAATATTTCACTTTGTTCCGATACCCTATCAATATCAATAGCAATAAATTTTGTTTTTTATATCCTCAAATATATTATTTATATTTTTTGTTCTCGTCCATGAAATCGCATCTAGATTTATCCCAATTCGTTTGTAAACTTTATTCAGTGACACGATATATAAAATATAGATAGAGCCATAATAAATGAAATTAAGGTGTAAAAAATCGTGCATTAATATTAATATTGGCCTTTCCACAACTTTTTACAAGAAACTCAACTGGCGCCAGTTGTCAGTAGAAACTCCTTCTGGTTCTTCTCTATACCGGAAATTAACTCATTTTCATTTTAATTTACTTATATTTTAACTGTAGATTTTATCAGTGATACTTTAAAAAAGACTTTTGGATTCGGGTAAGTTGGGTTCGACTACTATTACCAGCCAGTACTATAAGTAACTTCACACTTTTATTCTTTGTTCCTTTAACGCTTTTTACAGATTACTATGGCAGTTCAAACAACAACATAACGACACAAGTGAGACGCTGGCTTTCCCTTCGGTACCTGTAAAAAAGCTTTACCTAATAGTAGAATAGTAGTAATAAAATAAAAACACCGACTTACCTTATACGTATATCTGTATCTACCTCATATAGCTACTTACTCGATGTACTTACCGTATTTATTATAATTAAAACCGCATACATAGTGAGTATGAGGGACGAAGATAGATGCATAGTTATAGCTATGCATACGTAGTTTTTGGTTCACTAATGTTTGACCAAAAAATTATTGACAAATGGTCATTTGACAAACAACGTTTCACCAAATGATCATTTGGCAAACGAGACATTTGACAAAAGTATCATCTTACAAAAACTCACTTAGCAATTGATCATTTAGCAATTAGTTTACTTATTTCTGAGCAGAAAAAAAAACAACCTCGAAGGCCAAGGCGGGAGCCAAGCTCCCGCCTTGGCCTTCTAACCTAACCTATCCGAGTCGGTTATGCCCTGATTCGTCTTCCTTGTAAAATGTAAATTTAACTGTTGATCATTTGGAAAAGTAAGTAATTTGTAAAATGACTAGTAGTAAAATGATCAATTGACTTAACATTTTTTTGCAAAACGTTGTTTGTCAAGTGTAATTTTGCCAAATGACTTTTGGTCAAACGGCAGGACACCGTAGTTTTTACCTGCGCCCGGACTTACGGGCAGTTGTGAGATTACCGTCAAGGGGCATAGCCGTTATCGACCTTGTGACCGCTGGGCGAATTTTAAGTTTATTCCCACCTAGTTCAGTTGTCCAGTTCAGTTGACTGAACTAGTGGGTTTTTTCTCGTTTGTTCAGTTGACTGAACCTGGCCAAAACGTGTATCCTAAAAGAGAGGTCAGTTTAGGTTATGTAAGATATTCAGCAGGCCCGAAGGGCTAAAAACACCCAGAAATAGGAGCTCCGCGATAGCGCAGCTCCGTCGACACTCTTAACATAATATACCCTCTTCGTCCACGTTCGTAACTAAGATTTTACAACTGAACAAACGAGAAAAATAATCCCACTAGTTCAGTCTACTGAACTGGACAACTGTACTAGTGGGAAAAGAGGGAATTTTATTATTACGTTCCTTGTTTCATTTTCTATCTCCGCTCACTAGTACCTTTAATTACCATCTTAAGCTTAAAAGTGAGTTTAGCTACTTAAGGCCGACAGTACCTTTGATGTTAAAGTTTAACGTTACTTGTTCCAATGTTAGACACGTGTATAATTAGTAGTAGTATTTTACATTATTACAACATTATCTTAATTTCAAGTTTTCAAACTCTTTGCCTCGTCTGACAGAGAAACTAAGCAAAATTTAAATTCAACATACTGACGGAAACTTTCATTTGTTCTCAGTTTCTCCATACGACATGTGAAGAGCTTTGTCGCTTTAGCAAATTTGACGTGTGCATGTTCAATGTTTGAAACACACAATTTAATGAATGACGTCAGAAATACAAGATGCTATATATATATTTTTTATTATTGTTGGGTCTAAAAAAATATAATTTAGGACTTTACGCAGAATATGAGGGGATTCAAAAACCAAAACCAATACTTACTATTTCTAATCAAGATACGAATAAAATAAAAAGGAAAAAAACAAAAAAAAAACTGTAAGTCTTCTATCTTTAGCCCCTTTTGCTTTTGTATTGTTACTGAAACAATAGCTCTTATTAACTTAACAGTAAGCGGCCGCGTTTAAAACAATACGGAGACAATAATAGTTGTACGAACAATGTAGAATAGTCTTAATTCATATCTGAGTCTACCATCTCTTCTCAGCTAGAGACCACTATAACGTTATGAAGAAGCGAAGGCGGCCGTCAAATAAAATAAAATAAAGCTTTTGGCAACAGCGTGTCCGTACATATTTAGTCACTAAATTTCCTAGCACTTTGTCACCGACGCTGACTTTCATATCGTCATAGGAGTAAAGGGAAACTATACCTAAAATAATGTATGTAACGTGAGTCAGTCTGAGTACATGCTACAGAAAGATTTCGTAAAAATGTAGTTCAAATTTTCGAATAGCGAAGGCGATTCAAAAGCGTTACGTCACACGCTTTTGAATCGCGTTCGCTATTCGAAAATTTGTTGAAATGTTCATGCTATGAACGACAGCTATACGTTCAAAAGTCAAATTTTTCAAACAGTAATGAAAATGACAGCTTAGTCTCCCGATCTCTCCCATTCCTCAAACCATAACCTTCCCTTTCCTCGCCATAGTCAGGTAAAATCATTACCTTAATATCTTCGAAGAAACAAAACATTTTCGCCAGCAAACTTGAGTTGTCAACAATCGCCATTGTTTTGAAGCTCGTAATTACTGACTCCCGCTGCTTTTGTGTCTTAATACAGTTCTTAATAATCTATTTTGTCTGCCGTTGTGAAACAATGACTTTACGGCCTCGGCCTTTAAAACTTTGAGGGGATTAATACTTTGTAATTATGGGGTAATTGAAAATTTTTACTTTATTGCCTGAAGAATATTGTTAATGTACTTTTCTACAACATTTATTTCTACTTAAGTATAACAAACGATACAAATAGGAAAACAAATTTCTGCGGCCGTATTACAAGTTGACACAACTTGTAATGTCCAAGCAGAAATACAATCTTTTTTATTTCATTCAAAATGCAATGATATTGATAATAGGTCAAATGACACAATTCAAATAGAAATCTATAAAAGTAAAAACACTGGAGACCTTTAGTTGCCTGCCACTTGTCAATTTGTAATTCAGCCTTTGCTGTGTTACTTTCTTAATAAACTCGCCAGTGACCTCGTCGACGATGAAACACGAGAGTACTATTATTATTATTTAACCAAGTTTGTATTTAACAGCAAATTATATAGTTTGTAGGGAGTGGCAGCAGTGGAGGAGATCAATAAGAAGAGGTCTTTACTTCAGAAAAGATTATAATGGTGCAAAAACGTTACAATTAACTCTTAATTATTAAGTTGTCCTAACGATCTGATTTGGAAGATACGATTGGCCTCGAGTCATCGCTACAGTTTGGTTTTATTGAATTCTAACACATTGATTTCGCAATCGATTTCTTGTAGCGGTGGTTCGATACGGCGCGTCGTACAGTCAGCGTCAAAAGTAACTGGTCACTTGAAGCTAATTTTGTACTTTATCGCATTTACACATTAGACAATCTTGTTTGACATTGCTTATGTGACAGTAAAGCGACAAGGTATTTAAGTGATCACTTTCTTTTGACGCTGACCGTACACGGATGACGCGGCGACATGACGTAGGCTGACGATGACGCGGCGGCGTGACGTAGATTGACGTAAGGGCTGCGGCGTCAGGCCTAACAAGCAGCTCAACCAAAATTGTAGGAACTTAACGCGGCTAAATGCTAATGAATTCGCGGGTCAAGTTAAAATTGTTAGGCAAAGTTAGAGCTAATGTTTTCGATGTTTTGTAAAAAATTACACCAAGTAACTTTATTTTTCACTCACGTTTTAGTTACAGTTACACCTTATGCACCCTCTATCCGGATTACTACAACTATATTATCCTTAACCTACCAAATATATGTTGCACTGCCAGATCAAAAGTGTAGTAACTCAAAATACAACTGTACTTATTTTAAAATCAACTTAAATACAACGCCTATGAGCTTGAAACAAAACTAACAATGATTTTGAGTTGATACAGTCTTGATCTTGTAGTGCGATGTGTTAGCTTGTGTTTCAATGTGGGAATAAGACGGTAAAATTACTAGCAAAGAGTCATTCCATCTTAGTCCTCAGGTTTAGCATCGCATTTGAGCCCTTGAGATTGTAAGTATCCGAAGCGTCTGAGATTGTACTTAAGATTAGGTAGTAGGTAGTCGGTGCATCTTTATGCTATAAAAAACTTATACATAAGGACAAGGCAACTTAGCAGTACTTTACTTAAAATAGCTACAAAAAGCACTTTAAGAGCAACAATTATTAAACTCTTCAACCCTTCAAATTATTTAAATGAACCTTTCGCCTCCGTAATAAACCCCTATCATTTAGATTACAAAAGTAAGGAATTGTTACCGACTAAATGATCCACATTAAGAAGGCTCCCAAGTCGTTATGAACAAGATTTGAATATTTTAATGTTGCCAGATTTATCTTGCTTAAAATTTAATTTAAGGAGATCCGTGTGTTTGAAATTTTTATTCGAAAGCTTTGGAATTTTTTTAATTAAATTTTGTTTGGGGCTCAGTGGTTTAAGATGTTTATGCGTGGACCTAAATAGATTTAGCTGAATGTAATAATCATGACAGTAATCTTTTCGCGTGGTAATGTAATTATAGAGACTACATTTTTAAAGTAAACAGACGCTAATACATGAAAATGTCCTCGTCCTTAACTAAGAATAAGCTACTTACGTTATAACTAAGTATCTGACTGCTGTTAACATTATCCATATTGAGGAACTTCATGGTTGCGCAATGTGTCAGTACCCGAAAGCAAATAAACGAATTGATTTGTTTTGATTTAAACTCAACCCTAGTTCTAAAACAGCTAAACTAGCATCAATAGTAATTACATTGAAAAATCAATACTTACTGTACACATCAAAGTCGTAAATCTGATTTAAACTGAAGACTAACAGTTGCACACAAAGCCAGGCTAGATTACCCTGGTCGTGGAACATGACTCAATAAAACGTGTTAAGACATAAACTAAATATAGTGCAAGCTTAGAAATTATTTTCTAGTTACCCTTTTTCCATTCCAATTTCCATCCTTATCATTCTCTCTCTCTCACTCTCTCTCTCTCTCTCTCTCTCTCTCTTGTTTATGTGTGTGCGTGTGTGTTTGTTTATGTGTGTATGTTTGTCGCTGTGGCATCGTAGCTCCCGAACGGAAGAATAAATCCCAACGCTGCTTTTTAAATACAAAGCTTAATAGGAGGAAAATATCCACCAATAGGAGAAAAGCGCTGAGTGAGGCTTGGAAAATGAAATACGAGTAATGCTATTGTTTTGTGTCGCGCCCGACTCTGTTATATTAAGGCATATTTATTGAAGATGTTATACAAACGTCCCTCATTACTAGGCGCTCTCCATCGCACTCGTAACACACAAGTCTCAATCATGCACAGTCGACGTGTCCAGCGCTTGACGGACGCACGTGACTGAAGATGATTCAGCATTCAGATTTTAAAGAATATTACTTGCCGTGATATTCTTTAAAATCAGCCAACGAATAGCTAGCAAGCATAAAGTGACCCATTGCTGTGTATGATTTCCTACCGCGTGCCTTAACGTTGTATTTAGACCATTAAATATCGCTTTTTTAACCCGACTGCTGGAGAAAGAGGGTTATGCCTTTGACTTGTATATTAACCTTCAATCGAGTAAGCCATCGAGAAAACATCATCATCATCATGTCAGCCGAAAGACGTTCACTGCTGGACATAGGCCTCCCCCAAGGCTTTCCACTCAGACCGGTCTTGTGCTTTTCGCATCCACCACATTCCCGCGATCCTTACAAGGTCGTCACTCCATCTTGTTGGAGGCCTACCTACAGCTCGTCTTCTGGTCCGCGGACGCCACTCAAGAAACTTCTGGCACCGTCGGCCATCAGTCCTGCGGTCGATGTGCCCCGCCCATTGCCACTTCAGCTTAGCTATTCTTCTGGCTATGTCGGTAAACTTAGTTCTACTGAGGATATCATCATTTCTGATTCTATCACGCAGAGAAACCCCGAGCATAGACCTCTCCATAGCCCTCTGAGTGACCGAGAAAACATGGTCTGAACTTTTAGCAGGAACTTCTAAAACACTCGCGTTTTCATACATTATATTTCTCTCTCAAGTGTCGGAGACATGTCAATCGAACTCGTTTTTTTTACATATCTAGCGACATCGTGCGAAAGGTGTCGGATCCGCTTCATCCCGACGACACGCTTCGCACGATGTCGCCAGATATGTCATCCAAAGTCTGGCGATGTGGCGCCAATTTACCGGATGTCGATGGCTACACGTGTCAACGGACATAATTTTGTCCCGTAGCAAACTGGCTTTTAAGATTAAAACTTTAACAAGTGAATATGCGGGCTATAGCCCTCACTGATAACGCCCTTCGCGTCCTCTCCATATTGTCATCGTTTTTGAGGTACTTAACAAGCCAGTGCCCCGGATATTTCAATTAGTATACCTACCCTATTTATGGGGACATCATGTCGCTTAGGCGGAGGCATGCTTCTAAAATTAATTTTAAATTCTTTATCATTAAAAAAAACGTAGAGGTTTATGCAACTCTCCAGCATGAGATGAATCCAATGACATATCATATTTCAAAATTGGACCATAACTGTTGATCTGGTGCCATGGACAAAAATCCGCCTTACGATATATATATTTATCATCATCATCATCATCATGTCAGCCGAAAGACGTCCACTGCTGGACATAAGCCTCCCCCAAGGCTCTCCACTCAGACCGGTCTTGTGCTTTTCGCATCCACCGCGTTCCCGCGATCCTAACAAGGTCGTAACAATGTCAAGGTCGTATATATATATATATATATATATAGATAATATTACTACAATACGACCTCTTTGCTTCTCACCTCATTGGTTTCCCGTGCCTCGTGTGTAGGTCTACCAACATCGGTGTCAGGCTTAACATCCTAAAACGCATTTTATTACCGATACTTAGTGAAATCCACCTAACTTCACAGAACAATAAATTAAAAGTAAACAAATAAGAACTCCAGTAAAGCACGAGGTATTCACTCCCGGCGGCGCCTGCATTGAATCGTATAGGACCGAGTAAACGTCTCACATAAATTGTACTGCGTCCGAGAGAAAGCGCGCCGGGTACGGACGGAGCGTTCAATACCTGTTTTTAATTAAATTTAATATAAAATTATATTAATTTGCGTAAAACGTGATTTTGGATTGAGTTGCTGATTTTAATCATGTTTCATATAACTACCTACTTATTTCTATTAATGGATATTTATTATGAAGTGAACTATGACGTCACGACCGTTTAAAGTTTTTCTTTGTAGTATCTTTATATGGTTTATGAGTGTTTTTGTTGTTATTTTCTTATGCTTGTCGAATAAATGATTTTATTTCTATAGTTTTTTTCTCTATTTTCTAATTCATATTTAAAAATTATAAAGAAAATGAAAATAATTCTGGTGTTTGTATTATCTTGTATTTGGTAGAGTTGGATATTATTTATGATATGATATGATAGCTTTTGTCTTTTGATACCCAGTAAAACGAAAAATATATCGCAAGAAATTAAGGCAGTTTTGCTTCAATTCGACGACTAACACAAAGACAACGTCGCCCAAAGCAAAAACCTACTTTAGCTATGGTAAACACGGTTTTACAAAAAAAAAGTGGTTGACCGAAAATTGTTTAAGTCACTCCAGGATCCCCGTGAAATATCGACAAACATTTCTGCTGAAACCTTATAGTTTTCAGGTTATCTTAAGCATTCGTTACGTAGGTTAGGTTAGGTTAGGTTAGACTTGTGACCACAATAAAAATAAAGCTTCTGCACGTGGAACAGCCTGTAGATGAAATGAAAATTCGGCGAAGTGAATCGTTCTATGAAATGTGTTTCGATATTTCAAGGGTAACCCAGTCACTCCATATGCGGGTTAAATACTCACGCATTACTAGGACTAGATGTAAAAGAACGTTCAGTAGTGGACTTACAATTTGTCTTGCAATACAGCCTCACAGCGCCCGCGCGGAATGGACAAGTTGGCTACAAAAGGAATCGTTCGGTTCGAACATACTACTTTTTACTCTTCGTGTATTAGTCGCTGGATGAACTTCTCCTCTGTTGTTTTCCTTTGGTTTAATTACTGCGGATGTTTTGATAAAGTTTAAAGTTAGCGGATTGGTTAGTCGATAACTCATTTTAAAAACAACTTTTACGAAAACCAGTGCTGAGGCACTCCTGGGAAATCCAATATACAGCAAAGCAGCAAAGAAGCAAATAAACTTATTAAAGATACTTACGCTTTTGCAGTCTTGAGATCATCATCGTAAGATTGGAATCTTGAGATTGAAAGTGTCTTTCGACTTAGTCTACTGACCATCAGGTGGCCTGTGTGCTTGTTTGCTTTTTTTTAAGCTGTGTAATCTTGGACACTAAAAAAATGGTTCAGAAATAGTTCATAATTTACATAAAAGATAAAAAAGATAAAAGATGTTTATTCAAAAAGTAGGCCGAACGGGCACGTTTACACGTCAAAAATCTACCAGCGCCTCGCAAGAGACCACTGCTGAGAAGAAACGCCGCAAGAAACTCGACAGTCAGTCGTTTTTAAATATTGCTTATGATATTATACAATAATAAACTTAACCTAGTATTACATAAAACAATGAATCTCACATAAAACAAAAAATAAAAATATTCATGCGTAGTTGAGCAGGAACACATACATACACACATACCTTCACCAATTCATTCCCACAATGGGGTAGGCAAAGCTACAGAATTACCAACTCTAATTGTTGATAATTCTGTAACCACATTTTGCACAATTAGGCTAAGATGTTTACCACTACTGATTATTGGTTATAATTTCATTATTGATAATAGATAAAATCTTTTGCTTCATTTTAATATAAATCTATGACATACTTTCAACACAGAATAAAGGAGATAATACAAGTTCTTTACTGGTTGAAGGGTAAACGGTGGCTTTCTCCGGCCAAGTCGATGTGTAGTGACCGCACTCAATAAAGGTTTAAGTGCGGTGAGAGCGTGCAGCACAGATTTTGCGGCAGATTTTTTATTTTTTATATCTATTTTCTGTGATTTTGGCTATGTTGATGACGTTACTTGTGGGAGGACCTTGTGCGGGGTTTGTCCGGGTTGGTACCACCATCTTATCCATTAACCTACCGCCAAGCAGCAGTGTTTGACTGACTAGCATAGAGGCATTCCATCTTAGTCCTCAGGGTTGGCAGTGCATTTGCAGTCTTGTGGATGCGAATGCCTATGAATCACAGTTTCCACTTGCCATCAGGTGGCCTGTGTGCTCATTTGCCTTCCAATGCTATAAAAAAAAGAACGTATAAGGCATACTTGTATTTAAGCATTCTACTGATTCCCGTT
The DNA here is from genome assembly GCA_927399475.2 of Acleris emargana. Lineage (NCBI taxonomy): Eukaryota > Metazoa > Arthropoda > Insecta > Lepidoptera > Tortricidae > Acleris > Acleris emargana. The sequence goes on from OV656858.1 coordinate 9,099,866, forward strand.
ATTCTACTGTATCAGATAAAGAAGCGATACCGTTTTTAGGGTTCCGTAGTCAAACTAGGAACCCTTATAGTTTCACCATGTAAGTTCGTCTGTCCGTAGCCTAGCTCACAGACTCTTTGTACTAGAAATCCGTAATTTGGCATGAATATACATATTAGTCACGCCCCAACAAAGTGGTAAAATAAAATCTTGATAAAATGTTTTTTTTTTGTGTACACGTACTATACATACAAGTACGTTTTCTAGCCGTCCCCATAGTGTCTATGGTCTTTTGAAAAATTAAGGGATCCGTTTATTAAATATTAAGCTTTAAAGCACTTACAGTCAAGGGTCCTCGTCGTCTCCCCCCCCCGACCTATAGCGAAAACTACTAAAAAATCTGAAAAATATCTTGAATGAAAGCGCATTATAACAAATTCAAAAGATTAATTCCTGAGATACAGGGGACGAAAATGCTTATACGTACCTAAGACAGCACCAAATAACTTTTAATAGAGAATTGGTTCATACTTTTTTTTTAAGCTAGTTTTTGCAACGGCTTCGGAACCATATCGATGGCTCCACCGAATAAACGTGCAAGGGTTAATACCGTAAAAAATTTTTTTTGCTGATTTCGATTCCTGAGGTTGTAATACACCCCCCCTAATTTTTTGAGGGGGCCATGCTTATTATTTTTTTATTTATTAAAGAAAAACTTTTTATTCTACGGAAAATATAATCAGCAAGGCCACACGAATATTGGCACTCTCACTTGTTACACAAATTACAATCCATCGTCTAAACACGAACAAACGTGCGTGAATATAAAACACGTTTTTTCACATTTGTACTAAACTTTATATTTTGTGTATTATTCTGATGCACGCTTTTTCGTGTTATGGTCGATACGAGTTTTGAGTGTATTGTTTCTTGCCGTTTAAATGTGCTATAAAAGTTATAGTTAGAAGTGTTTGCTATTTAATTAATAATACTCAGAATTTGTAATACCGGTTGCAGCATAGAATTTTCTCTATGTGATATTGTATTAATTCAAATACGAATATTCATTCATAATATTATGAGCGTCAAATTTCGTTTGACGTACTTAGACTATCTTCTTTTAGTTTTTTGTCATTTAAATTAGTGTTTTTATTCAAAATGACAAGAGTGTCAACAACGGTTGGTTCAGCTCCGTGCAAAAGAATACTATACATACATGATAAGGGAAGAATCTGGAAAAGGTTAGTAGTTATAAGAGTTATAATTCATTTAGTGTTTGTACATAATAACGAAATATTAAACTATTCACGACGAAATCCTGTTTATATAAGCACTATGTCTAGTAATTACGAGATTGATTTAACCTATTTAGCGTTCTTCAGGTGTCGGTACTGAGGTTTCAATGTACGAGGGGCGTTCAATAAATTCTCGGTATTGGTATCTTACAAACCTTTTTAGTAAACTTCTTAATACTGGCCGCTAAGAGTCATTCATCGACAGTAAAAAAAAGTAAATTTGAAGCCCACACGTTCTTTTGTTTTTCTGCTACTGCTGAACAAACGTGACCACCATGAGCGATTTTACAATGATAATTAAATTGGAGCATCGAGCCGTGATAAAATTCTTGACTAAACAGGGTAAAAATCAAAAGTGTATTAAAGAAGAAATGGATTTAGTTTACCGTGAGTCCGCTCCTTCATTATCTATTGTCCAAAATTGTTCAAATGAATTTAAGCGTGGGAGGGAGAGCATAGAAGATGACCCTAGACCTGGTCGGCCTGTTGAAGCTACTTCACCAGAAAACATTCAAAAAGTGGAGAAAATTATACTGGAAGATGGTTGAGTGAAGGTTACTCGTAGGTCTATAGCACAAAAAACCAATATTTCTATTGGTACAATACATGATATTATCCACGATCATCTTAACATGTCCAAAGTTAGTGCGAGATGGGTACCACGAATGTTGACACCGTTTCAGAAGCATACACGTGTTGCTTGTTGTTCCGACTTCATTGAGCTGTGTGGTGAAAACCCTGATGGTTTGCTCCAAAAAATTGTTACCGGAGATGAAACTTGGGTTCATCATTATGACCCTGAGAGCAAACAAGAGTCGATGCAGTGGCACGTTAAAGGAACACCTCATCCCAAGAAATTCAAAGTCGTCCCTTCAGCTGGCAAGATCATGGCGACAATATTCTGGAATTGTGAAGGGATATTATTAATAGATTGTAAAGAAAAGGGTTTAAATATTACAGGAGAGTACTATGCTAACATTTTACGCCAATTACGGGAAGCAATCTAAGAGAAGAGGAGGGGAAAATTGACCAGAGGAGTGCTGCTTCTTCATGACAACGCCCCTGTGCATACTGCTCATGTTGCCAAGGCTGCTGTTCTTGAATCTGGGTTCGAAACAATTACTCACCCACCGTACAGTCCAGACTTGGCCCCCAGCGACTACTTTTTGTTTCCCAACCTTAAAAAGGATCTTCTTGGACATCGATTTTCTAATGATGAAGCGTTGAAGGCAGCGGTGGTGGAGCATTTTGACCCCAAAGACAAAAAATATTTTTATGAGGGGTTAAAAAAACTAATTGACAGATCTTATAAGTGTATAAGCATAGGGGGGGAATATATAGAAAAATAAAAATAAAACACTAATCGTATGCTTTTGTTTTCCTTCTCATACCGAGAATTTATTGAACGCCCCTCGTAGGTACCTATTTGGTAGCACGGAACAGAAGTTTCTTTGAAATCACACGGTTTTAATCGATTAGGTTGTTTAATCCTGTTTATATAAGCACTATTTCTAGTCATTACGAGATTGATTTAACCTATTTAGCGTTCTCGTTTTAAGGTTTTTTTTTTTCGTTTAGGGTAATTCCGGGGTAGATGGCCATAAGGGCGAGATGGCCAATTGAAATATATCATGGTTCTAACGTCTGGATGTCGCTAGTTTTTGTTTAGTTCGCCGCGCGTCGTGGGTGGAAGCAAGGGTATGGCAAATATTTTGGCGAAAAACAATGAAAAAGTAAGTAAAATCTGTGTTAATTGTTTTGACAAGTGAAAATATTTCAAAGGGGGTTCATATTTTAACTTGTGGTGATGTTAGTTTTTGAAAATATTATTGTTTTTTGTTTTAATTGCAAACTATACGGTTGTCGTTATGTTCTAACCTCAAACTTATGCAGATCGAGTATTGACATGTTTTCTGTTTAGGTGTGGTCATCTCTCCCGGAAGAAAAGGAGAGATGGCCTGTTTAAATCGGTGTAACATGGCCATATGGCCATCGAGGCAAAAAAAAAACGGCTCAGGTAAACAAAAGAAAGGCTATCCGAAGGCTGTCGGATAGCAGTGACGATGTCCCCCTTATCTTAATATCGAAAAACAAGAAGAAAAAGAACTTGAAAGGGAAGGATAACTGTCGTGGAAGCGGAAAAAAATATTACGAGACTCTTCTTGTTGAAGATTGGCTCCAGTGCACGATTTGTATGTTTTGGGTTCATGAAAATTGCACCGAATTTGACGATCCATGCTCCAAATGTGGCCAGGAAAAGAAGAAGTGCCTCTGGACCAAAAAATAAGACTGAAGACATACAATAATTTAGAGTTAGGTTATGGCCATCTTTCCCATAATGATATGGTCATCATACCCAGATACATAGTTTTTTTTTTAAAACGATTTTTCAATCTGATCTCATGAAAAAATATTTTTGTTTATTTAATTATCTAACGTTGAATGTTCAAAGTTTATACATAAATAAAGATTTCTTTGATAACTCGTATACTTTTTTATTGTGCACTAAAAAAAATATGGCCAACTACCCCCAGAATTACCCTATTACTTTCTTTGAATAAGTATGTTTGGATTTTAAAGCTAAGTAAATGTTTATGTTTCGTTGACTTTGCATTAAAGTTTTATAGAAAAAATATTTCCTTGTTTTAATAAGACACAATGAAAAAATCTTGACCGAGCCTGCTGTATTTGTATCAGTGATAGGTACAACCACGGCGAGTATGCGTTATTTTATATAAATCGGTTTATATAAAGATTTTTTATAAAACTTATTAAATAAAAAGAGGTTTGTTTGGTTTTAACGTTGTTTTAACAGTAAAGAAACAAGAAAATTTCAGTTACAAAACAATCATTAAAACGCTTTAGTTATTGCTAAGTATTTTTGCACAACATAAATTATATAACAAAATCGTGGAAAAGTAACTTGCTGTTTATAACAATCGTATATTTCTACCTAAAGAAGCATGCAAGAGTTTAGTACACATCAAGGCAATAGTCTTGATTCTACACAAAAACTAACGTTACTTTGCATTACATATAAAGTAGACGAGCCTTATAACACGAAAAAACGTGTAAACGTTTAAAACACAAATTAACTTCGCTTACCTGCACTAGAATAATAAAATAACAGGCTTTTTCTCAATTTTCTTGAAAACTAGCTTTCATACCTAAGTTTTTTTTTTTTTAATACAAAGATTATTTTACTATCTATCTTTTTTGTATACATCTATATACCTATATTGTCTCAGTTAATCGTAATTACAATTTTAACGTTTTTATTTTTTCCTGTAAAATCAGCTTTTTTCACATACACGTTTATTCGGTGGGACCATCGATATACTGAGCATGGTCAGATATGCTCTTGCCCGGTTATTCATGTTAGTTTGACGAAATTAAATGCCAAAATTAAATATTCTAACCCAATAAATAGAAAAACGAAGTATCGCTTCTGCAAATCTACTCCCACTTGGACCAAGATACTTTATACTAAACTATAGTATTGACCTGTATCGAAGACAACCGTAACTTTGGACATAAATTCTCCCCCCGTCTGAGTTTGGACCGAGTTGCGGATCTAGTTGCATTTAAGTTGACTGTCTCGCTGGAGCCAAGACTATCTGATTAATCCCAAGAACCGTTCGAACAAGTGCTTCGTTTTTTAAATTTGGGAATAAAACTTGTGTACGAGTTGTATTTTTACTTTTTTTAATAGTAAAGGACGATGGGGAAAAATGTCCCCACCCACCAACAGAGATGAAACATGTCCCAGTTTATATTTTGGCAACATGATGTATTTTTACAATGGCGACGATCGCCATATGTATGGATTTTTCTTGGAAAATAATAATCTTATTGTATGGAATTTGTTTAAAAATTAACACATTCGTGGCCTGCTTGGCTCTTGTAAGGTTTTTTTTTCATAGAAAAAATCCCATCGACTTAGCTACTAAAATAGGTATTTGGTCTTATTTTGGGTCCTAATGAACATATTTAGACATGCGTCCTGTGACTGTTGAAGAGTGGGGGCGGGGTCCATACAAAAATGCCCAACATCCTTTATAGCACGAATTTAAAATTTCTTTCATAAAATGCACAACATTTAACAGAATTGATCTCTGATCAAAAGAACGTGCCAATTTTTTGCCAACCGGCGAGGATAAAAAATGATTTACAACTGTCCTTTTAAATAGTTACAGTTATAATCTTATGATGAAAAAACTGTCGATGAAGTCAAAACGAGAATACGATCCTACGTCAGGCAGCGAGCTGCCCGTCTAAAATCAGGTGTCCTGAAACAGAATGTCTTTTTATGAGCTCGTAATACGAATCTGACAGGCAATTCTGTTTTTGCCGAGAACTGGCTGGAAATAAGGAGCTCATAATAGGCCCCCTGTTATCGTATTGTCAACGTTTTGATGTGTCATATTTACTTGACAGTAATGGCGGCCGAGTATGGCAATACCATAACAGGTCAAAGTCAAAATGGATTTTGCCACCTAGAAAGGAGGCCCATGTAGGTCGAACATGTCTATTCTTCGTTTCCTACCTATTGCAAGTTTCTTTTCCCAACTTTTATGCCAATTCTTCTTAAGTTATAAATGCAATTCTAAAACCCTTAACAATTTAAATACCAACAATAAAATAGTTAGATTAATTTTGTTACAATCCCAAATAAATAAATATATCTCAGGGGACCATCTAACACAAATTGACTTAGTCCCAAACTAAGCTCTAGGCTTGTACTATGACTGGGTACTAGGCAACGATAAACTTACTTAAGTATAATAGAGAAATATATACTATACATATTAAACATTCAAGACTTAGGAACAAATACCTAAAGACCGTATCGTTAATTATGGAAACAAGTTTGAATAGCTCTAAAAAAAAAGTTACAATATTTTATCTTGTCTGTCATATGTCAATCTGTTAAGCATATAGTCAAATATTAAAACTGATTATAAAAAATAGTATAATACCTACACACTGCAAGATGAAGGGTCTCTCAGAGAAAAAACGACTTTCGATTGTGACCAAATATTGTAAAGAATCAGGTATGACTATGAGAAAGATTGCTTCAGAGGAAGGGGTTAGCCTGAAAGCTGTTTACAATACGATAAAAAGGTTTGGTATGAATAAGACTTTAAAAGATTTACCTGGTCGAGGTAGAAAACGAGGCCCTTCATGTCCTTATTTAGACAAAAAGATATGCGAACATTTTTCCCAAAAAAAAGAGGTATCGATTCGGGATTGTGCGAAAAAATGTCGTACTTCTATTGCAATGGTTCAGCGTGCCAAGGAGCGTAACTTGCTTGTAATGTACAAAAAGCAAAAACAGCCTAAGCGCAGCAAAACCCAGGAGTCTTCTGTCAAAACTCGGGCTCGGAAGTTGTACGACCAAGTCTTAACTAAAAATGAACAATGTATTATAATGGACGATGAAACCTATGTCAAACTTGACTATAAAACCCTACACGGACCGCAGTTTTACACCGTAATAAAAGGAACGAAGGTCTCTAAAGAGGACAAATCCATTTTTTGCGAAAAATTTGGGAAAAAAGTGATGGTTTGGCAAGCTATTTGTCAATGCAGCATGAAAACATCTCCGTTTTTTGTAACGGGAAACTTAAATTCGGATGTGTACAAGAAGGAATGCCTTCAAAAGCGGGTACTACCACTGATTCGAAAGCACAGGGGTCGCACATTATTCTGGCCCGATTTAGCTGCGTGTCACTAAGCTCGCCATGTGTTGAACTGGTATCGAGAGAATAATGTCGAATTTGTCGCGAAATCATTAAATCCTCCGAATTGCCCTGAGATCAGGCCCATCGAGAAATTTTGGGCTCTGATGAAGGCAAGGCTACGAAAACAAGCTAAACCAAAAGATAACATCGACCAATTCAAAAAAGACTGGATCCGTACCCAAAAAAACAGTCGATGTCCAAGGGCTAATGAAGAGCATCAAAAGCAAAGTGAGAAAACTGGCAAAGGGGGTCAATAAATAACTAAAAGAAGCTTTTATGATTCACTTAGAAGATCTAAGATTCGCGTAGTTTAAGTTGTTTTTTTTGTAATAAAAAGTATTTATTCAGATTACACCATTTTATTTGTTTCCATAATTAACGATACGGTCCTTACTCGCGCTTATCATACAAATATCTGCCCTTGCCGGGAATCGATCCCAGGACTGCTACCTTCAAAGGAGCTTCGTGGGCAGGCTTACTAACAACTAGGTTAAAGTCTTATCAAAAAAAAAAACTAAAAAAACTTATCCTTTTTCACGCTCAGCTGTTCAAATATCCTGATTTGTTTCATCACTGAAATAGTTTTTTTAAACGCTTATTGGTAAGGACTGGCACCTGCTGGAGGCGCTGGGGTACCTTAAGATAATAAGCCGATACTTTAAGCCCAGTTTACCTCGCTTTAATGCTTGCTCTAAGTTTCGATGACTTGGTAATCCCTTTGCAGAGAACACTCCTCCTCCAATTCAGAAGGCTTGCAGAAACAGCTTGCAGGAACCTCTTCTAATAACTTATTGCAAGCACTTTGCTTCTAGCAGAGTTGCGAATTGAAATGTATAAGTGGTAACAGCGATTTGTATTTTGCAGATGTTATATTTTGTAATCTATAGTGGCCAGTACATTCTACCCTTTTGTTATTTTTTGACGATGCCAAACAATTAGAAGAAAACCTTACTTACTTTTATCTACTTATTACATACTTTTAATATGTTGCAGTATGAAAATGTCAATGAATTTTCATTTAAAAACCTATTCTAGTACCTAGTTATCCTAATGTGGTTGGAATAAATAAACCAGCCAAGTGCGAGTCGGATTCGCGCAAGAAGGGTTCCATATTATCTATAAAATATTAGCAAAAAAAGACAAAAAATCAAGTTGTATGGGAGACCCCATTAAATATTTATTTTAGTCTGATCTTAGTATTTGCTGTTACAGCGGCGACAGAAATACATCGTCTGTGACAATTTCAACTGTCTAGCTATCACGGTTCATGAGATCTACCCTGGTGACAGACAGAGACGGACAGACGCACAGACGGACAGCGGAGTCTTAGTAATAGGGTCCCGTTTTTATCCTTTGGGTACGGAACCCTAAACACTGAAAAATTTATAAAAACAACCTGCATCATGACATTCATGACGGTAAAATACTACTCAGTTTGTATAGTTGTACAACAATACAATATCGTATAAATACTCTCTCTCAAACACCACTTTTACAGTACAAAAAGAGATGTAGTGAGTCAACAGGGCGGTCCTATTGCTAAACTACGTGAGTACGTTAGTAAGGTTATCCAATCCCGTGAGAAAAACCATTTAAATTGGTCCAAATAATGATTTATGACATAATTTCATAATCTTCATGCTCATTTCTTCGTATTATCGAGAACGTTATAACTCAACTAAAACCCTTCGATCATAAAAATCGGGTTCTACCAAAAACTGACATTTTATTCCCATTTTACGACACTTGACATTCAATCGCTCATACAAAATTAACCCCAAGAAATAAACCGCGTATTCAAAAAACTTTATTGCCCATGAGAAGTCACTAACGTCGTTAAATCGGTGGGCGGGATTTTTTCTTGATAATACATTTTATGCGATTACTCTCTGAGATGAATTTGGATCTCGTATTTTATGAGCACCCTTTTCTACATACTGACGCGGCCTTCTGCGGATAATAATATGCCTAATGCCTCTATTCTAAGTAGGTCACAACCATTTCTCAGGGTTTTTAAAAGGTCTGATTTTTTTTACTCACGCCTGCCACTTGCCATTTTAATAGACCACAGGAACTTTTTAAAAGGTGTTCCGAAATAAGACATGGTAATGTTTTTTCTGCCAAAGGCTAAAGAACTTCCGAACACATGGTCATTTCTGCGTCACACATAGTGCTATATTTAAAAACACAAAACATGGTTACAGGCAAAATGATGTCATTCCGAGCACGAGTTCAAAGCAGACGTCGAAAACATTGATAGTATTCAATATTTATAATTGTAAATAATAAAAATATTTTCATGAAAAATAAGTACATAGTAAGCTTTTGAGACAAACCTCTATCATGATTTTTATCAGAAAATCTTTCCAAAAAAATCCTGTTGTCTTCCCCGTACTTCCCCGCTAAGCTCACGCTCACCTGTGTAATGTTTGGCACACTATTATCATGTCTTTGAACAAACTGGCCCATAGACATTGCAGCCGCACCACAACACCAGCTCGAGAGAAATAGCATTTTTTTTTTAAGCTTCCTTAGTTGATGCAAAAGCAGTTTAGCCTTTTGAACGCTATAGTTGGTAAATCAGGACAACGGATCTTCGTGTCGAACGAGGCAACCCCCTCCGTGTATTGTTCTATGCTTCATAAATTTTCCGTCACTATAAGACGGTGTCCTGCCGTTTGACCAAAAGTCATTTGGCAAAATTACACTTGACAAACAACGTTTTGCAAAAAAATGTTTCGTCAATTGATCATTTTACTGCTAGTCATTTTACAAATGACATAGTTTTCCAAATGATCAACAGTTAAATTTACATTTTCCGAGCAAGTCGAATCAGGGCAAAAGCGACTCGGATAGGTTAGGTTAGAAGGCCAAGGCGGGAGCTGGCATGCGCAGAAATATGTAAACTAATTGCTAATTGATCAATTGCTAAGTGAGTTTTCGTAAAATGATACTTTTGTCAAATGTCTCGTTTGCCAAATGATCATTTGGTGAAACGTTGTTTGTCAAATGAACATTTGTCAATATTTCATTGGTCAAACATTTGTGAATCGCATAAGATGCCCCGAAATCCTAGTCAAGACGCAAAACGCTACGTGAGCACTTTTCGGAAATCGTCAAAATAGATTGACGTATTGTGACTGTTTGCGTCGACCGCTAACGTCAACTTCATACATTTTGAGACGATCGAAAACGGACACGTTAGCAGCGTTTATACCTAGACTAATTTTTTTGCGGGGCAAATTTGCAGTCAGTTGTGGCGTTCAAACAGACTAAAATGTCAGAAAGACAAAACATTAATGAAAGATTAGACATTCTAATTAAAAAAATAGATAATTTTAAGAGACCAATTTCATTAATTTTGTATTTGACCGAATAGTTTTGTTTTAATAATCTTTATTTATTTAACAGACATTTTATGGGTGACATAATTATTTTAAATTTGGGTTGCCGTTTTCTAATAAATTACAACAATTAAATGATATCTAATGATAAAACGAGATTATAATAGTGTATTAGAACAAACTGTTACGAGAGGAGATACACCTAGGGTGGCTACAAGCCGAAATCGAAAGTCAAACAAAGGTTAAATATACATTTGTCGAAAAATCCGAAATAGATAAATATTTAAAAAACTTAATAATGCAGAACGGCTTTAAAACCCTATTCCTCGAAATGGTTTTCGAATAAGAGTAATTGTAAAAATATGAACAATCCCCATTATTTACTTATCTGCCTTTGTAACTGTGTGTGCAAAGAATTTTGTTTATGTCCACCTTTTACTGCCCGCTTTTTGTGAAGGGATACTCTTACTTTGCGATGCGCATATCGGATTAGTTGAGGAATTAATGTTCCGTCACTGCGTAGCGTTGGCTTTGTTTGCTGCTTTTGTTTCCCTAAAAAGTTATAAAGCCTTTAAGTAAAAATGTATTTCGAGAAGCAAAGTGAAACTAAGCGCGCAAAATATGATAAAATTATGCTTCTAACATAGTAGTGAAAGAGCTGAGATTTATTGATGTTAACAATTAAAAGGTAAAACTAAACTTATCGAAATTAAAATAAAACTAAGCTATTCAAATATTAAAGATTTATATAATAATCACCACTATAAAAAGAACACCCCCTCTAGCAGATCCGCTTGCGGCATGATCCCTATGACACTGGCTGCATTACCTCTCTGGATAGCTAGCCCAATTATGTTTGAATGTTGAAAATGGGTATGATGATTCATAATAACGATTGACAGCGCGAAGAATGCCGAAGAAATCAAATAATATAGTTTTGCTAAAACTAAACTACTTAACGATTGCCCATACTAGCTCCATAAATTTAATTAAAATTTCGATAGCAGTGCAAATATCCAAGGGTCTAGGATAAAATACTCGCACTCATAACACAAATATTGGCCCTTATTGGAAATAGAACCCGCAGGCTTATTGTCTAACGCACTCGCAATCGCAATTGCTTTCATTTCGACAGTCCGAAGGCAAGTCTGCATACAAAATGAAAAGAATTGTTCCACTTTGAAGTCAATTGCGATGACAAATGCGTTAGGCAATAGGTCAGCAGGGCCCTCCAGCTTGGTCGGCATGTCTACTACTAACCTAGCTAACTGCGTCGACAGTAAAATGATGTTCGAAAATAACTTATAAAGTAATGTTACAATTATTAAATCGAAGTCAATGTTATATTTCATTCTATTTGCCAATTAATGATGACACATAATTATATTAAAGCTCAAAATCTCATAAACAATGTTGCTTATAAGTTTAACAGACAAAAGCCAGTATTAACTGCGATTCGCCAAAACCACTTGGCAAGGCAATAAAATTACGAAAGTAACGGGCAAATGCAAATATTATAGCTTCACTAATTTGGGGTCCAAGTCAGAAGAGTACACTTTGTTCGAGGAATTTTACTACTATCATCCATTGGTACGAGTATTACACCACTGTAGGCAACAAAACAAAAATTAGCTTACACCCGTATTGAGCTTTATTTAAAAAAATATATAAATGTTAATCAAAAATCATTTATTGTTTGATTGCAGATGTAGGTACAATAAGTTGTTATTATTTACATTAGGCGCATCACAATCAACCGTTTCCGGTGTACAATAATTAAGCACTATTTATTAATTGTCTTTAAAAGTTACTTAATAAAATGAACGGCATGTCTCAAACGGATTTCTCAAATTATTACATCCATATTACAGTTAGTCAGTTAGTAACAATATTTCTTAAAAATAAATTAGTGTTTAGATTAGTTAGTAAGTACATAATATGCGGTGCAGGCCAGCCCAGTGCTGTAAATAGCGACTGTCCTGTCTGTCCGCTATGACGCACAGGATGCTGTTGGGGCTGGCGCGCAGCCTGCGCAGTGCGGCGGCGGCGCGCGCGCGCAGCACGGCCGGGAAACCGTCGACGTGCGCGTCCGCTAGCATGCCGGACGCGCTGCACGTGCGCGGCAGCCGCAACAGCACCCTAAACGCGTTATTATACTGAACTCTAAGGGCGTTGATAGCTCTCTGCGTGTAGTTTGCCCACAGGCTGCAGGTATAAAGCGACGTACAGTACGCTCTAAAAAGTGTTATCTTGACTTGCGCTGTACATCGACGGAACCTGTGGGCCAACATGTTTGCTCTGACCGCCAGCGCCCTACGTTCCCTTTCGATATCGAGGTCATCTCGTAACGTATCCGTGACAATATGTCCTAAATATTTAAAGTGAGTTACTCTTTTAAGCTGATCTCCGTTTAGGCGTATGGGAGGCACGTAGGAAGGACACTTCGAACCGGCTTTAAAAACCATAAATTCACTTTTTGTTACATTGTATCTAAGACCATGTTTATCAGCATACAATTCACATATCTGAATAAGTTTAGTGAGACCGCAGGGCGACGGACTCAGCAGCACCATGTCGTCTGCATAACTTATGTTATTTACGCATACACCACCAATATGACAGCCGACACGCGTGTTGCTGAGTTCCTCGATCAGTGCATTAATATACAGGTTAAAAAGCCTGGGTGAGGTTCTCCCCCCCTGCCTCACCCCGCATTCCAACCTGTATTCTTCAGATATATCGTTACCCCATTTGACAACATTCACCTGACACGAGTACCAACTCCTACATATGCGTATCAGATCCCCAGGTACTCCAGCCTTCTCTAGTTTTCTCCACAGAAGCTCGTAGTTAACCAGATCAAAAGCTTTAGAGAGATCTAAAAAACACGCATATATAGGAGTCTTCCTACGTGTGTAGTATTCAACGGTGTGCTTGAGACTTATGATTGCGCTTTCAGTCGACAGTTGAGGCCGAAACCCGAACTGGGCGTCGTGGAGTTTGATGTGGTTATCTAAGTGAGTATCAAGCACAGCGTCCAACACCTTAGCTATCACCGTTGCCAGTGAGATAGGTCTATAGTTCGATATCTTTGATATATCACCGGTCTTATTTTTAACGATCGGCACAACAACAGTTCGTATCAAATCTGGGGGCAAGTAAGCATGACTAATACACAGAGAGAAGAGCAAGGAAAGTACCCTGGGCAAATGGGACCCAGCATACAGCAGGTGCTCGATACTGAGCCCATCGTGCCCAGGAGACTTCCCCCTCTTCATGCCACGAATAACGCTTTCAATTTGCTTAGCAGTAAACTTAATAGAGCACTCGCCTCCTTGCGGCAAGTATTTTGACTCGGATGCCGGTACGATAAGTGAAGATTGCACTGTAAAATGTTTTTTAAATAAATTCGCAATGTTACACGGCTCGGTCTCACCTTCAATACTCACAGACAGCCCTGGCTTAGTGTTCAGTTTGTTACTGTATTTCCAGAAGCTACGGAAGTCATTTTTATTATGATAGGATGCCAGCATATCCATTTTAATTTGATCCTGATGCTGCTGGCACCATTTTAGCCTTGACTTAAATACCTTTCGGCTAAGGCACATTGCCTTATATATTTCACCAGTCGAGGGTTTGCCGTGTGCTATCCACGTTTGAAATCTAAGCCTGGCCTCTCTGTGAGCATCGCCTACGTGCTTGTTCCACCCCATCACCTGTCTATTTTTATTACTCTTTGAAACTCGATCAAACATTGAAGCTGTGCTAATGCGTGCGCATTCACTATATCACAATATAAATTATTAATTACACTAGCGTGAGATTTATCACAACAACACTTATCACAACAACTTCGCAACTGTGTAGGAAAATCAATAGCTTTTAAAATGTCATTACATTTATTTTTATATTTATCAATTTCATCAGGTTTCCTGTCACCCCATATGACTTTCGATCTTTCAACATTACGATTGTATATCTTAGATTTAACAGTAGCTAGCTAGCTACAATACATTACATTATAAAATTATTATCGATATCAATATCAATATTTACCTACCAACATTAAAATTATTAAAACCTAAAATAAAAAATAAAAAAATTAATGCGCATTTATTAAAAAAATCATCCAGTGTATAAAAACACTCATCAAGTAAGAAATTATATAATTTACAATAAAATTTGTTTCTGGGTAGTTCCGTCCAAGAAATAGGTAATGCATTATAAATTTTTATTGCCATGTTATTGCAGTTATTTTTGGTAACATAAAATTTGCTGCGAGGGACAACTAGTGCTTTATGCGTAGCTGACCGCTTATTAATATTACACCTCTTGCTGAACAGTTCCAAATTGTTTTTTACAAATTTACACAACTCGAAAATATATAAACTCGGAACTGTCAGGACCTTATATTTACTAAATAACGGCCTGCAAGATTCTGACCACTTCAATCCTCCCATCGCTCTAATGCACTTTTTTTGTGATATAAACACCTTTTGTATGTTTGTAGCGTTGCCCCATATTACCAATCCATACCGTAAAGCCGAACAAACATAGCTGTGGTACACCATAAGTGCAGTTTTTTCAGACGTAATAGTTTTAAGTTTTCTCAGAGCAAAGATAAATTTATTTATTTTAGCGGAAATTCCTTCTACTTGATGTTTCCAGTTCATGTATTCATCAATAACTATTCCCAGAAATTTTACATGTGAGACTTGTTCTATTTGTTCATCACCAATTTTAACACTTAATGTAATCGGCCTATTGTTTCGGGTCATAAAACGAACTAACTTAGTTTTAGAACTATTCATGCATAAGCCATTTGTATTTAACCAAGCTGATATGTCAGCTAAGGTTGCATGTATATTTATTCTTAATTCATCGGAAGTTTTCCCCCTTATAATGACGGTTGTGTCGTCCGCAAAAAGCAGGCATTGATCTTTGATACAGGCAGGTAGATCATTAGCGTACAGAAGAAACAAAAGCGGCCCCAATATACTTCCTTGCGGTACGCCACTGTAATTTATACGCGGTTTTCGCAGATGTCGTGATGATTCGTGTTATTTGTTTACGGTCTGATAAATAACTTTCAAAAAAACTAACTTCAAAAATAACTTAAAGAATAAGGAAATCGTTGCATGCAGCGACTCAAATGATTCCCCTGCTTCATTTGAATTCATAACTTCGGAGAAACTTAAACTCTCAAAACATTGCTGAATTTTTTTAACATTTTCCTCACTGTAATCTCTTTTAAAACTAAAGCTAAACATTGTATCTTTGAGTGGTGACTTAAGAGCAAATTCAATAGTCTGAGCAGTGTTGTGATCTGATAGACCAAAATTATGTGTCTTTCCTGTTACTCCATTCGTATTGCACAAAATATTGTCAATGCAAGTTTTTTGGCGAGTAGGCTGGGTGATATGGGCTTTGAAATTGTAATTATCTAGTTAAACATTCATACGCATCTTATCGCTACTACTGCTCGTAAAGTCAATGTTGAAATCTCCCGATATGAAGATTTTACCTTTGTAGCGAGTCAAGATAATGAGGAGCTCCTCAAAAAAAATTAAAAAGTTACCAATACTCGAGTCGGGAGTGCGATATAAGCATATTATAATAATATTTAAGGCCTTTATTTTAACCCCACATACTTCAAATTCTTTCTCTTTAGATAAGTGTTTAATCGAGGATAGTTCATCAAAGTCTAAATTATCTTTTACCAATATGCTTGTGCCCCCTCTTTTTTTGTCTCTGGAATAACAAGATGTTAACTTAAAATTTTGCAGCCATAAGTAACTTTCATCTCCCTTTTTTATGAACGTCTCACTAAGGCAAACAACGTCTACGTACGATGTCATTCATATTGATGCCTTCTTGCCTCTAGTCTGCATGCATAATTTATGCAGAAAAGAAATTGTACAAAACTTATAAGTAGCTGACTGTTTGTATTTTTTAGAGTTTCGTAGTCAAACTAAGAACCGTTATAGTTTCGCCATGTGCAACCTAAAAAGCTGGTATTTACTATTACATACCATTTTATAATTAAAACGAATTTTAAAGGAAAACTATCACGCCTGCGTAGACAATGATTGGTTCCTGAAATACAGGCGAATAAAGTGTTTATACTACTAAAATCACCTTAAACAGCACCAAATAACTTTAAATAGAGAATTAGTACATACTCGTGGTTTTTTAAGATAGTTTTTTTAAAGTAACGGCTTCGGAACCCTACACTGAGCATGGTCAGACATACTCTTGCCCGGTTTTTATTTGTGTATGTTGCTGTCTTTACTCAAAATGCTGGAACTATGGGGACATATAATTTACTGATACACAAAAGTTGACTACCAGCACTTGTATTTAATAGACTGAGAATAATCTGTCCGTTAAGCAGTCGTCATTTACTGAATATCGAAATAGACAAGGCGTTGAAAAATATCTGAATACACTAACACCTCTAATAAATAAGTTTGTATATTAATCGATAACGTCTTAACAATTGCTAGTAAATAATAATAACCGCTGACCATGACAGACGTCTGTCAAATTTGTCTAAGGACAAAACATTTTCAAACTCATTTTCAAATGTTAACAAGATCTAGAACACGACGTCAAGCGGATACACCTAACGCACGCCCTCCACCCTTGCCCGCCTCGTCTAGCTCCTCGCCATCGTCGTCGGATGATGAGTTCGCCACTGCACCCGACACCAGCGAGTCGAGCGACGAGCGCGGGCCGCCGCCGCCGCCGCCGCGACCACCTGCGCGACGCGGGCGACCACCGCTGCCGGCACGCTTGGGGCCTGCGGGGCATCCTGCTCCGAGCATGGCTCCCGCTACCGGTGGTTTAGTGCGTCGCATGCGATGGTCAATATCGAACAATGAAAATTGCATGCGAGCGTATTACGGGGCTACAGAGGGAGGAACTAACCTCACTGCGTACCGTGATCACAGTCTGAGTCCTTTGTGGTTTTGCCTAGCCATGAATCCTCTCAGCTCTTTGCTGAAGGATTCCGGGCTTGGCTATCGACTTCGTAGAGAGGCTGGAGTCATTTCTCACTTATTGTTCATGGATGACCTCAAATTGTTTGCATCGGGGTGCCAAGATCTTATCGCACTATTGAAAATCACACAAGAGTTCAGTAGTGCGATCAAGATGGAATTCGGTGTAGATAAGTGTGCGGTCATGCATGTTCAACGAGGGAAAGTTGTAAATTCATCTAATTTGCAGCTTTCTGAGACAATGACCCTCAGATCTCTCTCCGAAGTTGAAACCTACAAATATCTTGGTATGTCACAGTCTTTGGGTATTATGGACGGCGATGTCAAGCAGTCAGTGAAGGAGCGCTTCTTTTGCCGCTTGACAAAAGTTCTTAACAGTCTTTTGTCAGGTGGCAATAAGGTGCGTGCCTTCAATGGCTGGGTGATGCCGCTGCTCACATACTCCTTTGGCATACTAAGATGGACTCAGACTGAGCTGGACGCCCTGGATAGGAAGGTCCGTCTACTGCTCAAATCACATCGCATGTTGCACCCACGCTCATCTGTCATGAGATTGTACATCCCGAGGAAATGTGGAGGTCGAGGCATTTTAAATGCTAAGAATCTCCATAACCGCGAGGTGTGCAATCTCAGGGATTATTTCCTTGGCAATGAGTGTGGGATGCATCGTGATGTGGTTGCAGTAGACAGGAGCCTCACGCCTCTCTCCTTGGCAAACGAAAACTGGCGTAGACCAACAGTGTTGAGCACTGAAGACCGCAAGAACGTATGGAAGAGCAAGGAGCTACACGGACGCTTCTACCGGGCCCTAACAAGGCCCGACGTAGACTTTTTAGCGTCCGTGAACTGGCTACGGTTTGGTGACCTCTTTGGGGAAACCGAAGGTTTTGCCTGTGCAATTGCTGACGAGGTCATAATGACGAACAATTACCGGAAATATATTCTGAGGGATGGCACGGTCGACATTTGTCGAGCGTGCCGTTGTCCCGGCGAATCCCTCAGACATATAATTTCCGGTTGTTCGCATTTGGCCAACGGCGAGTACTTGCACAGACATAACCTCGTAGCCAGGATCATTCATCAGCAGCTTGCTCTTCAATACGGTCTTGTTGAGTCTGAAGTGCCGTACTATAAGTACACACCAGCGCCAGTTCTCGAAAATGGTCGTGCTACGCTCTATTGGGATCGATCTGTTATCACAGACAGGACTATTGTCGCCAATAAACCTGACATCGTGTTGACAGATCGATCTCAACGCCGGGCAGTGCTCGTCGACGTCACCATCCCGCATGATGAGAACCTCGTGAAGGCCGAGAAGGATAAGCTCAGCAAGTACCTTGACTTGGCTCACGAGGTGACCACCATGTGGGATGTTGACTCGACGATCATTGTCCCGATAGTTGTTTCGGCAAACGGTCTTATAGCGAAGAGTCTCGACCAACACCTCAAGAGACTCTCGCTAGATGGCTGGATCAAGGGCCAGATACAGAAGGCAGTACTCCTCGACACGGCACGCATTGTGAGGAGGTTCCTCTCTCTGCAGCCCTAACCACCGGTAGCTTGAGCCCTGCCCCGCTGCTGGCGGCACCCGTAGATTAGGTTTTTTATAATGTTTATTTTTTGTATCGGTATTGTTATTTTACCTTTATATTTGAATATGTAAAAAACCTAATTTATAGAAAATTAAATGAATATCTAAATAATAATAATAATAAATTTTATTTCAGGCAACGAGGCCCATAGTTACAAATACCTTATAGACTAACATACATAAAAATATAAAACTTAAAACTAACACCGAGGTGACAAAACAACGTGGTTCTGTTTTGCCAAACTTGGCGTGATGGTCGCGGCTGTCGGTAGGTTGCCCCGAAACCGCCGAAACACGACACCATTCGTAAAGCCTAGGTGTGGGCTGCACGCCGATAGATGGCACCTGGTGCCAGGGGGCCCTTTTAGAAGGACAGGGAAGCGACTGGAAGAGCAAAGCAGAGGACGAAGTTTTGCTGCGCGTCTTGAGAAAGACCTATGCCCAGTAGCGAGCTGCTGTTGGCAGACTTGCACTTGTGATTTTTTATGCACACGAGCGCACATACCACTGATAGCAAGTGGGATCTGATTTTTAACATTTGCATTCTCTAGACTACAATCTCAATGCCAACCCTGGCAACTAAGACGGAGGGCCTCTGCGATTTTAATTTCATTCTCTTATCCCCACAACAGCAAAATTAGGAACGCTGCTCAGTGGTAGGTTAAAAAATAAAATGGTGGTGGTGGACCTACCACCGCTAAAGATGATGATGAACCGCTCTCCGTTATTAACATGCACCAGCCGTTCGGATAGTTAATGCAATAAATGACCCCGAGCGTGCATCTTACGTTATTTGGCACTGCTGCTAAACTGGCACCAGTGTTGGAATTTATACCCCGCCTGTTTTGCGACTGTTATTCGACTAATTCCACAATTGTTCTGAAATAAGATTTAATTAACTCAAAACATTATATTATCTTTTTAGACATATATACAATAAAACGTGAGCGTGAAAATTGAATAGATTGTTTATAGCATAGATAAGACAGACGAGCACATAAACATGGCATGGTAAGTTATATCTGAGACAACCATTTGCTATTTCAAGCTATCGCAAGACTGCAAAATTTATGCGTTACCAGATCTGGCTAGAATGTATGCCCCGATGCTAGTTATTAACTATTTGTCTTTTTTTTGTATTTACTGGTTGTTTTATGTCTACACTGCTGCTTGGCTCCAGAGTTATATTTTTCTTCCCAAATATTCAGTGTACGAAATAAAAATAATTTTGCAAGGCATGGCAACATTAATAGTTTCCTTTACGAGAGTAAATATTGCTAATAAAGAGCGGTGTTATTGCGTTCGTGACAAAAGCGACTCCTTCTTCGTCGTCGAAATAGCAAACATGAACTCTTCACATTTGCATAGATGAAACCTAATAGGACAAGTAAACAATGTAAAAATCAATCACTATGAATAAAATAAAAATAAAAGTAAAACAAGGCGTTTAAAAGGAAAGACATGAAAGTGAATGTTAAAAGACGAAATTGATGGTTAAGGAGAGTGATAAAACTGTTTCAGAATGTTAATGATTGGTGATGAAAAAGTGGAGCAAGTTGATGAGTTTGTGTATTTACGAGTAGGTTCTATGCTTACGACAGATGGGAAATATGATGGGGGTATTGAAAGAAGAGTAAAAGCGGGAAATATAATCAACGGCGCGTTACACTCATTCTTGACAAACAAGGTCATATCGAGCAAAGCTCGCCTTGCTTCAGTATGCTGCTTATTGTTCAGGGAGTATTGATCCCAACATTAATGTATTATCAAACAGCGATTAGTATACAATTGAGCACATATGTCGTTTCTGAATTAATACATGAAATTACATTGTCAATGGTAGAGTGTGCAGATAAATGAAAATACTTATTTCTGTACGAAGAAGTTATAAACCTTGGGAAAAAACATAAATTATATTACCTACTTTAAAAAAAAACAAATTATGTGATAATTAAATTTAGGAACACCATAAAAAATATTAATTCATAACACCATCGTCTTCAGAGCTGTCCATATCATCACCTGGTACAGAGAAAACAAAATAGATTATTAGTGTGCTAAATAGTGTTAAATATGCATGTTCACATCTAACAGCATAGAAACAGTTTACTGCTGTAACTACCTATGGTAACAACTACTTCATTACGAGGAATTTCCAAGCATTCTCTTTGCCAGTAGTCATTTTCAATACGTTTCACGTGGTCCACCTCTTTTTTCCAGTAATTTTCAGTGATTGAAGCTAATGCCTCTAATGTTAGCCTCAATCTCATTTTCACGCTGTTGCGCATTTTTTAACTAAATGCCATATGTACTCAATTGGAGATTGAGGCTTATAATTAATTAATTGAACAATGATTTTGTGATTTTATGTATGTATGTACATACATACATACATACATAAAATCACGCCTGTTTCCCAGAGGGTTAGGTTAGGTTAGGTTAGGTTAGAGACCACTTCACACCATTTATTTATTATATGTACTTTTGTGCTAACGGTACTTCCGAAGTGTATTCTAATCGCGGTTTGATAATATGTATGTAGATTAGGTAAGAATAGTAAAAACCTTAGAGACCAGTTAAGCATTCGTCTGGATCGCTACCACCTGATGGTCCGCTTACTTGCCCCCATGAAACAGTGTTCCCGAAATTGTGTGGGTGTTGTTGTTTTCCACAAATCATCAACCAGTCAGTAAACCTCATGCAAATTGACCTTTTCGTAAACTAACCTCAACGCTGACTAGCCTGACCTTATTTTCTCGGATCTGAATCGATTTTAAATTTTCTTAATCATACGGATTTCGAAAATAATCTTAGGGAATACACCAGGATTCATCTCGAGACGCAATATCGGATCAGAGGTGCGAATATTATAATTCATAGTCGACTCGCGAGTTCCGTCGGGAATCAGGACTTGTGATTTACTTGCGTCATGTCCCGGAGTGTGTAGCGTCTTCTTCCGTGATGGTTTACAATCAAATACATTTGGGGTAGCCTTGGGCATTGTAAATTAAATACCTTCTGAGTTCACCTTACTCAAATATGCCAGAGCGACTGAACAGATCTAGATGAAATTTGGCACAGATATAAATTATAGTCTTCAATAGCACATTGACTACTTTTTATCCCGGAAAATTAGCAACTCCCCGAGGGAATAGTGATACACGACTTTTACTCGGATGGAGTCGTGCCCAAAAACTAGTTAGGTTATATATGTATTTACCTAACTGCGAAAGCAAAAAGGGGACTAATTTTCGCTTGTATTTTTCTAAGGTTGTGTTTTTTAAGCTTCCTTTTTATTAGACTTGTCTCTAATCTAAATCAGGCCATTCGAAAAGTCTCCTAGAGAATACACTAGGATTCATCTCGAGACGCAATATCGGATCACAGGTGCGAATATCATAATTCATAGTCGACTCGCGAGCTCTGCCGGGAAGCGGGACGTGTGATTTACTGGCGTCATATCCTGGAGTCTGTAGCATCTTCGCCGTGATTGTTTTCAATCACAAACACTTAGAGGACTCTCGATGTTTTCTATCTACAAGGTTATTGAATCTACAACTCTAGCATAAACATTGTAAATGTACGTGAAAATAAAACAAATAAAAAACCCCTTACATAATATAAAAACTCTCGAATAATGGCGATGCCTTTAGAGTTGATAACTCATAAACGACCCAACTGATTCTATAATACTACATATAATACTACTTTATTGTATGAATTGTTCCATCCACGGATAGACAGATAGACGTAAAACTTAAAACATTTCTATTATTGCGTGAGGGCTTAACACTAATTATCTGTCAGGCTATCGCAATGTTTAATTTTAATTTTATGATCTTTCTCTGCAATCATTAATTTTAATTAAAACATAGTAACTAAAACAAAAATAATGTATGTGCAATATTCATAACAAATTGGTTTTAGGTACTTTAAGCAAAAATTAACGTTGTTTTAAAATTATATATATTATTTTTAAAGAGACTGTCTCTTAAATACAACGCTGTCAGGCTGTCGCAATGTTTAATTTGAATGCTCTGATCTTTCTCTGCAATCATTAATTCAAATTAAAACATAGGAACTAAAACTAAAATAAATTATCTACAATATTCATAACAAATTGGCTTTACTTTAAGCAATCTATTAACGTTGTTTTAAAATTATATTTATTAATTACATAAAACAATGATTAATTATAGATTATTACGCCTGTTTTACTAAAGCGTTATTAAACCTAATGAACTTGTGATTCCGCCAGAACAGCTTGCTATAATTAATTCGATGACATGCAATTTTGGCTCGCATTGTGTCGTTTTAACAGGCTTTTCCGCAAAGACAACACAGAATCTCATTACCGCTGGAATGAAATATAAAATAGCGGTAAATAATCTGATCAGGAGCTCTTCCCGATTTCATTGGGGCATTTGATTCGATTTTAACTTGTTGAATGTTTACGAATGTTACAGTGAGAAGGCTTGTTTTTATTTATCAACCAAATACTTAACAAACATAGTTTCGGTTATATTGTCACGAGATATGACTATCTCCTGACGACGGGTTCATCTTAAAGGAGATATTTAGTGCATTTAAAATTAGAACACTGTTCACGATAAGGTCAATCAGCCAAAAAGTTTTTAATCTTTTTGGCATTTGTTTTTGATTACAACCTTTTTTGTTTTAGAAAGGCGTCAACTATAATAGATGCTTTGACTTTGACTTTGACTTTTTATACCTTAAGAGTAAAACTCTGTCAATGCTGTCGTTAAATTGCAACGTAGGTGTTTTCTTTGTCGTAATATGACGCTGTTATAACTTCTAGGATCAAAATAAAATGATGAAAGGAAGTAGTAATAATATATACAGGGTGTACAATCCAAATGGGTCAGTATGGTGAAGTCGGAAACTATGAGAGATAGCGAGATCTGTTCTTAGGAACCATGACGTCGATTTTAGATTTAATAATAATTACATTCAAACTTTTTTATTAACTCTCATACATAACCGGGAATCGAACCTGGTCAATATTTTTGTAACCGCGTTAAGTAAAAAGGACCAAATTTGGCTATGAAATCTTGTGTAAACACAACTGACAGTAAATTAGACTAAAATGCCCACAGTTTTATTAATATGCAAAAAGTCGTGAATAATATGAATCAATCATCAATTATCTGAAGAGACCACTTATGCATATCTTATTTGCATCGGTATTATGCATTACAAATAGCGTTTATTTAAAATTAGAACGCATTTGTTCAGCGGGCGTACCAATTCATTTAAAATTTGAAAATGGAATACTGTTTTTGGAATTAACTTCAAATGAAACACGGCTTTTCATAACCTCCTCGTGTTGATTTTTGATAACTTTCACATTATTATTGTGTTTTGTGTTGTGTACTGTTTATAAAATGCGTTTAACGATAATTATCTTATTGGTGGGTTTTTCTTTCAATTATTTAAACAAGATTCCATTAGTGTTGTGCTTCTTGCGACTTGCAGAATTTATACACATTGATTTTGACCAGGTTCGATTCCCGGTTATGTATGAGAGTTAATAAAAAAGTTTGAATGTAATTATTATTAAATCTAAAATCGACGTCATGGTTCCTAAGAACAGATCTCGCTATCTCTCATAGTTTCCGACTTCTCCATACTGACCCATTTGGATTGTACACCCGGTAATCATGATTATATATTATTTCGTCAGCAATTTTTGATGCAAATAAATTTCGAAAACAGCCTTTCAGCTTCTGTAAAACACTTTCAGAGTAATTTCATCCCAACCCAACAAATTTCCTAGCGATTCACGTAAGTCCTTCAAATATGTCGATTTCCGGGATTTGGAAGTACTACACTCTCTATTTCCTGTCACCTTAAACCTTGACAAATACAATTTACGAGTTGAGTAGGCTAAAGGATTGTATGTTATATCAAAGGCCCTGGACAAGATGCATCCAAGCTGTATAGGATTAACGCATTGTCAGACGATAACGTAAATTATACATTTTGTAAATTTTCAAAAATCGTTTGCGTTAGCGACAACCTCGTAAGACGACGCGCTGGCCTAGTTGGTAGTGACCCTGCCTACGAAGCTAGCGGTCCTGGGTTCAAATCCCGGTAAGGGCAGATATTTGTGTGATGAGCGCGAATATTTGTTCCTGAGTCATGGATGTTTTCTATGTATTTAAGTATATATTTCTCTATGTAAGTATTTATTACGTTGTCTAGTACCCATAGTACAAGCCTTGAGCTTAGTTTGGGACTAGATCAATTCGTGTGACATTGTCCCCTGATATTTATATTTGATATTTATTTATTGTCAGACGATAACGTAAATTATACATTTTGTAAATACTTTTATTCCCTTGATTGTAGATTCAAAGTCCTAGTTACAAAAACCTCCCATTTTGCAGTATGGTGGGCCTTACAAGGTAAGAAACTTGTCTACGTCTGTAATCCCGATCTATACTAACATTATATGCAGAACGCTGTCTGTCTCGAGGTCAAGGGCACGCAGCCTACTCAATATCTCTACCATCGCCAAACTCATCGTCAATTTTCACTCGATCACAATTAAAATAGCATTTGCCATTTAACTTAGGTACTTCCTTCATTTTAACGAAGACGATATCTGATATTCTGATTTAGTAAGTATTTACATTCGGCGTTTAAGCGTGTTATTAAATAAATCATGTAAATGAACAGATCAGTGCAGAAAGGATAACTGATGCTCCTAAGTAAGTTTTTGTTGCTGACGGAATGTTATTTATTTTGCTTAGGTATATTAAAATCGGTACAAAACTTACAAATTTAAGACGCGTTTTATTTATACGTTAGAGGCACAGTAGAGGTCCTAAATATTACCGCCTGCCAACTTTATTATAAGATCAAGATTTGGACACCATAACGAGTTCAAATATAAATTGCAAAATTTTAACTAAAGGATAATGTCAAATTCCAAGGAGCGCAAAGCAAGTACACCTTTAAGCGTAAGCATTAAGCCTATTTGTTGACGCTCCAAAATAATAATTTCCCAACCAGCACTTTGTCCGTTAATTATAGTTTAGTTTTCTTTGTTTTTCTTTAGTTTTTTGTTAATTATGCCAAATTGTCAATGCTGTATACTGGCTAAGTAGGTACTTACATAATATATTTAAATATGTTTCTGTAAGGTAATTGCATGTAGTTTTTGTATTTATTTTGTCACTAACTAAAAGTATTTGTTTACAAGTTTTGTTTTTCTTTGCTCCATTTATTCGTTTAGTGTACCGTCCGTCTGTCACAAACGGAGCTGTCTGAATATCAGCGCTGTAGGTGTTTAGCACCTCAGCATATCACTCTCATCAGCATATCACCTCACAGCCTTATGCTGAGCCAGTTTGCGATTCACTGCCGCGAAGACACACTCAATACTCTTTTTATTGCTGTTTTCGGTTTTTACTTTTTTCTGTGTGTCTTATGTGTGTTGTGCATAAATGTACGTTTCTTTTCTTTTCTAAATTAACATACATACATACATAAACTCACGCCCTCATTCCCAGAGTGGGGTAGGCAGAGCTACAAAATACCAACAACTCTAAAGAACTTGTTGATAATTCTGTAACCACATTTTGCACAAATCTAAATTAACATGTTCATGTATATAAAAGCTTGTAATAACTTATAAACGGATAAAACTCCGCGATATTAATGGCAATTTCAGCTTACAGAGCTGAGATCTCTGAAATAGTTCTACTGATTTCTACTAAACCTATCTAAAACCCAGTATGATTATCTAGCTTCCTTTTCATAAATACCACGTCCAAATCGGTCGAATCAGTCCCTCCATTTACACACATATACACACATTTCAACTTAAAACACCCCTTTTTGCGTCTTTAAAACACTTGAATAGGTCTTTCAAAGCTTTCCAAATACAGTCTACGCAATCCAGTTTCACTCGTTACCGCCGCAAGTACTAAGGCTGCAGCATCCTGAAAAGGTTGACTCAATTTTAAAAGCCTGTCGTTATGAAAAGAAAACATGGCTGACTTGGAGGCAGCGTTCTCTTGACCGGTACACAGCTTGGACAATGTTAAATGGTTGTTTTAAAACATAATTATTTTTTATTATTATAATTCCTTATTTTTAGGAAGTATGTTACTTGAAACTGACAGTAGTTGTTATCATTCAATTATTACCAGGTTCCGAATTTTCATAGGATTTTATTTGTGTTTTTGGAATTACAATTACAACCAAAATCAATAATCTATCAAAAATGAGTTAAAAATAAAATTAATAAAATTAGTTTGTCAAGATCGTAGCAAGTGGAAAGAAGTGGTCTCTGCCTACCCCTCTGCGAAACAGGCGTGATTTAATGTATGTTATTAGTTAAAAATAGGCTGTCTGCCAAAAAAATAGTTTTGCAAGTGAGATCTACGAGAGTATAGTCCGTTTATAATAATAGTATACGAACAGAAAAGGATTCACTCATTTACTACGTAAAAAAATCAAAGAAGTTATATAGCTTATGACGATTATAACGGCACCTTGCTGGTTCAATGCACTATGCTTGTGCCTATTAACAAACATCCTATTAACGCAGTTTTGATAGCGTTAAAAATATTGCTTGCCATTGGCCCAGTGGATACGCACGCTTAAACATATCGCATAAAGAAACAAACTATAAATTAATCGTAAATTATACTATTTTAAATAGAAAGGTCGGGTTGTTAGTAGTATGGTGTGAGTATGGTGTGGAATAAGCGCGATTTGATTGGCAAGGGCCAGACAAAGACGGCACGCCGCGGGCAAGTCGATCAAATAGTTCCGATATGTGAAACTATACGTAGAAAACATAGGGAACATGTGTGCAAACGCGGCAGTATTTTATTTTATTTCACATAGCAAATAGATTTCAGATCCGTTACACTGTAGTTACACATACATACATGTTTTTTTATGAATATCGTAATGCTGTATTGTCATCGGGCTGATCTGATGATAGAGTTAGAAGATGGCTGTATGATTTCCGTTATACTAAACGAAGGCCGCAAAAAATCCTAATGATTGAATAGTTTAGAGTTAATTCGACTAAAATGCATTAACGGTATTATTTTATAATTGCCCCATTTTATTTATTTATTCATTTATTTATTTATTGGAAAACAAACAGCTTAAATATTACAAAAACTATAAAATAATATGGATAATTACATGAGCCAAAACAGTTTTCACTACTAGATAGCACAATTTATGCTCAGAGGAGATAAATGCGTGATAAGCAGAATTTTATTTAATAATAACATTTATGTTATGAAGGGAAGGAGAAAGCAAGCAAATTTGGAAGAAGAGAAAAAAAGAACACAAAAACAAAAACACTAATTACTAGCTACCGTTTTTTGTTTTAACTGAAGATATCATTCAATAGCGTGACTGTAAAACCAAATTTCAAGTCTTGTCTGGATCATAAGTCTGGCTATGTATAGAAATGACGACGAAAGCTGCCGGACGGTCGCGTTGACAGGTTCTCCACAATAGTTAACGTTAGCGTTAAGCATCTTATCAAAGGCCTCAGTGCTGGGGGCCTATTACAAGTTCCTTATTTTCAGTCAGTTTAACCTATAAATATAATGAATTCTCATAAACTGACAGAATTATGAAGCTGACATAAGCATTCGACGCGACCACCCGGCAGCTAATGTCAATACTACGAGTATAAATTTTCTCGTTCACGTCCTCGACGTTATCGTTACAGAAAGTTCCTCTTGTCTTGTTCCACAATATGTAAAATTCAAAAACATGCGAGTTACATTACATTAAATTAAAGTCAGAGAGAAATGTGGAATAAGAAAAAACGAAGTGACTAAGATTGAAAAGGGCATGCTTCGATGGTTCGGTCATTTGGAAAGGATGGATGAAAGAAGATTGACGAAACAGATATACAGATCGAAAGTGAGTGGAAGGGTCGGAAGGGGCCGCCCTAGGCGTGTTTTATCGATTCATTTTGGAGAAACACTGGAAAAGGGCCGAAGTACCCGAAACCGACGTGCGTGCATGACTCGATGTATGAATGTGGAAGAAACGAAAGAAATCTGCAAGATCGTAGCAAGTGGAAAGAAGTGGTCTCTGCCTACCCCTCTGGGAAACGGGCGTGATTTAATGTATGTATATATTTATGTAAATTACATGCTCATAAAAAGCTGTCTTAATTTCGATCTGGACGCGCTCCAAAATCAATGTAAGCCTGTGTGGCAGTTGACGCAAAACTAACCGTTACATGTGTCCCCTGCGTTGGTACTAGCAACATTACATCTCGTTTGATGTCACTTGAACAACGAATTTTTTGTCACACGTTGACGTAGGATCAAAAGACACACGATTCATGGGATTTAAGCCTCGGTTTCATGATTGATGTTACACTCAAAGCTTTGTTGAAGCGTAACGTGTTTTCTTTTGCTGTATTATTTGAAGCCTAAGGCATTGCTTCTTCTTGTATTGGTCAAGATTTTTCTTTTGTTTTGGAAACAGGAGAAAACACAACAAATTGTGTATCACCGAACCCTTTATTCAAACCGCGGACAGATAGGCTTACTTCGGCTTAAAATTCGATACATTTTGTTAGAGCAAATGTCAAATTTTAACCCGAAGTAAGCCTTATCCATCTGCAGTTTGAATATACGGTTTGGCTGTTAGTAAGTGAAACAAATAGTATGCTTTAGAAAACCGGGGGCGAGATTCTAGTCTATAATAATTAATAACCCAATTGTATTTGACCTGTTCTCGTGTTGTGAACGTTTTGATAGCTCTTATTTACTTGACAGTAATATGACAACAGGTCAAACACGATATCGTGTTTACCGCCTAGAAAAGAGGCCCTGACTACACGTTTTAATAGCGTGTTCTTTATAATAGTGTTAAACCCTAAGGTGGTATTATATATATACATACCTTCACGCCTTCATTCCCAGAGTGGGATAGGCAGAGCTACAGAATTACCAACAACTCTAAAAACTTGTTGATAACTCTGTACCACAATTTGCACAATTATGCTAAGATATTTAACAGTGTATATTAGTGACAGGTAGCAAGCCCATCGCCGTACTACAAGCCTTTATTCCCTTAGTCACCTCTTACGACGGGAAGACATTTATGGAGTGGCACAATTCTAAGCCGGCAACCACACGGCAAAGGTGGTATTATATTTCAGTAAAACAGCAGTCAATTATAACAAACATGGCACTAAATGCTGCTGGAAGGAGTTGATAATGTTATACATCGAACAATACCCGATCACTGCTTTAAGTAATTAACAAAACGTTACTCAACATTCGGATACAATACTGGTCTACATTATTACACGTTACTGATATTGACTTCATTGACTTCACGTAATAGGACCTGATTTGAGATTCGTTCTGAGATAACTTGAGATCCTACTAGACATAAAATATAAAACGATGAAAAGGATTATCAGAATGCTTGAATTTCGTGTTTGTATTACACCTTAATGGATTTGGATAAAATTTTGCACACATTTTAGTCCATATCCCGGATTAACGCATAGGTCACTTTCTATGACGTAAATTTTGATAGTTCCTGGGGGAAATAATATAATCTACTCTAACGCAAACGGAGTCACGGGCATAAGCTGGTAGGTCATAGACTCCTATCGTAATAGTGACCCCTTCTTACAGAGCTTAAGCTTAGCTCTTGAACAGCCTGATTGGTTTTGATCAAACCTAGTGAAGAAACGATCACTTTATATGTTTCACTTAAAAAAAAACGCATTCAGATTATCCGTTTGAGAGGAATGACGGCCACAAACAGGTTTAGATGTCAAATTCAACACCCCAATTTATTATAGGAGGGTTAAAAGGCATTTTTTAATACAGAAACTTCAAGATCATTTAAATATCCTACGACGAAGCTAGCGGTCCTGGGTTCGAATCCCGGTAAGGGCATATATTAGTGTGATGAGCTCGAATATTTGTTCCTGAGTCATGGATGTTTTCTATGTATTTGAGTATATGTTTCTCTATAATAGTATTTTTATCGTTGTCTAGTACCCATAATAGTACAAGCCTAGAGCTGAATTTGGGACTAGGGTAATTGGAGTGACATTGTCCCCTGATATTTTATTTATTTATTTATTATTGATATTATTATATCACTCTTTATTCAATAGAAAATAAGGTTGATTTAACTATAGAATCGAAATAGTTCGATACTACCGTCCAGCAGGCCGATAGGTACGTCCCAGATAGCGCCCGCTTCCCTAACTCAATACGTTATCTATGTAGATGCCAATTGTGCTCTAACTGGAAAATGGCTGCCAGGCTGAAGCCGCAAATTCCCTTGTCAAGCGGCGAGAACTATACGCCGCAAAATAGAGAAACCAAATGACGGACCTCTTATATATTTAGCACGCTCCTACCTTTAAAATATATCTTTGATTAATATCTTGTTGTAGAAGGACCTTGTACAGGGTTCGTCCGGATCACTATCACTATTTTATTTTATCTGGAAAACCAACAGTTTTTGATTACATTTGTAGGTTAATTACAATATTTAACTGCATAGCTAATTACAGGTTTTCACAGATAAATTCAAAATTAAACAGACAATAGCACAAAGAAAAAGAAAAGGAAAAGGAAACAGCAGAGAAATTAGTTACACTTTTCGTACGGTTTAGCTAAGTTGATGAACGAGGGGATGGGGAGCAAAGAAGCTGGATGCCAAACGGTTTTTGACTGCAGAGGGTTTTAATTGGTATACATACATCTAGATCATTATTATTTTGACATAGTTTTCACTATGGTAATATTTAACCTACCGTTTTGTTTTCCGATGTAGGTTGAGACTATCGCTGAAATTATAATGGATGAAGTGTAATCTGCACCGATTTGATGTATCTATCTATTCGTCTCAGAAGTAGGTGCTGATTATGTTTCGTCAACCATAATAGTTCGAGGGGAAATGGGCAATTTCACCCGAGTTAGACAGTCTACTTTTCATTTCGACTGTGAGGAAAATATATTTAATCTTGTTTCCCGCTTTTTCTATTGCAAACTTTTTTTTCTATACTCAGAAAAAAGTTAAAATACTCATACTGCCAACATTAGAAAAGTTTAATCGAGGTCACGACCAAGGAGCCAGCAAGGAGGTTGAACGCCGCGCCGAATGAAAAAGTTTTACCTTTATTACGTATTTAAATATTCCATCTCTTTCTTTCATATTTCACAAATTACACTATTCCACCTATATAAACAGCTCCTTATATTATAATTATTAGCGCTAAACGTAACAATATAACGTTCTTTAATATAGCTTCTTCTCAGGAGTGGTTTCTTTTTGAGAAGCGCTGGTAGATTTTGCCGCGTAAAAATACGCATACACAAGAAAATACAAATAAATAGACATAAATAAATCACGGTATACCTGTTTACAAGCATGTATGATCTTGGCCCCAAGTGTACAATGACGCGTCAGAGAAAACTGTCCCGTCGGATGTCTTACCTGTGCCGAGGCCGCGAGCCTTCTACAAATAAGTTTATTTATATAAAATGTTCTGGGGTTGTAAATAAAAAGTGGTTTCCAAGCATTTGTTAAAGAAACCATGTTTCACGTTCAGGGGGGTTATTAATTATTATAACAAAGCTATGCAGTTCATTTTACAGCAAGCGTAAAGGACAGAGTGTTCGCGCCGCTACGTTCATCGTTTAGTTTATAGTTATAGTTTTAGTATTTTAAGCCTTATAGCCACTCCACAAGACACATAGTTGCATTGTATCGAGTCGCATCCAATCAGTACACTCAAATTTGGCGTGATATTTGGGATCAACCAATGACAGCTCTTCTCTCCTGCTCACGTCATGCACCACCGCCGCCGGCGGACACTTGCCTCCATCCTCTCATACAGAAACATTGTACCATAACCTTTGTCATTAAAATCAAATTATAAAAAAACCAAGTTTCAATCTTTTCCTTGTTTCTATCCGAAACACAGAGCTATAGCAGTCTTATTCCCTCAGCGTTAACTGGACTGCATAGCTATGTGATAATAACCCACCAGGTTTATTATTTCAATGAACATTTGTAATCAATAACTTTGATTTTGTTTTTAGCATGGTATGTACAGGCCGTGTAATAGGTAGCTTCTGAGGCCCCTCTATGCTGGTAATTTCACCGTTTGTTTGGTCAAGCGGATGATACACGATAATCTGAACACTCCTGCTTAGTGGGGTAGGCAGAGACCACAATATCTTTCCACTTGCTACGATCTTGACAAATTTATTTCGCTTCTTCACCATTCATACATCGAGTCATTCATACATACGATGTTAGATCTCACAATGAAGTAATCGTGAGTAACACTGATTCATTTACATAATACTGTAGGCGTTGTGAACTTAAACTTTAGTTAATTTGTACGAACCTGTACTGAGCAAAGAGCCCTTAAAAATATCAATCATCGTTTCCATGTTCTAAAAAACTAGCTAAGTAAACATATTTATCATCGTTGGAAGTATATAAAATGAATAGAAAAAAATATTGTCATATAAATAAAAACTAAATTATTAAAAGTAAAACCAATTTATAATTATGCTAAATAAGATTAAATTAAAATTAAATAAAAACTAAAAAAGAGAGGGCCCCCGTGGCAAAGATGCTGGCAGCATTTCCTCGTTGAATAGCAATGCTAATGTACGTAAACATATTATATAAATTGATTAATTATTTAGTATCGTAATCTATCTACCGCTGGATTCCACTTGCAACCTCCTAATTGCACCCAAGTGCAAATCCATCGTTCACTCATAAGGGACCATTAATCAACCTGATTTAGTGAAAACGGCGAACGATAACGTATCATAGTTTACATAACGTCATCTAAAATTCAACCATCCATTTAATACCATCTATCATCCTAAAATTGCATTAGATTAAACTAGTGTTGTACTTATAGAAAATGTATTCGAAGACATGAAACTAAGTTAATATAATTATTGTAATCTACATATTGTTAAAATGCCATATAAATAACTAAATAAATAAATACATAGCACAATAAATTAATTGGGATGTTCCAAAAAAAATAACTCCCGGTGTTTACATTCTAATTCGAAAAAAGGTAATTTGAAGATTCCAATTTGATTAATTTTGTATTTGACCCAATAGTTTTGTTTAAATATGTTTAATTTTTTTGCAGGCATTTTAAGGATGACATGATTATTTTAAACTTGGGTTGGCATTTTCTAAGAAACTACAACAATTAAACGATATCTAATGATAAAAAGTGATTGTAGTAATGCTTATTGGAAGCACATAAGTTATTGTTTTTATTGCAAACAATATGGAACCACAAGAACAATTAAAAATAGGCCAACTGGTAGATTTTTGAATTTGGCGATAGATTTACCTTTTTTAAATCAAAAAAAAGGTAAACGAGCATGCAGGCCACCTGGGGGGTTATTACGACGTAGTTATCCAGTTCACTTTACGCTGGGAGAAAAGGACAGAGCTATATAACTGTTATAGCTTTGTCCTTTGCGCTTTTCCGTAAAATGAACTGCCTAGCTAGGTCATAACATAATAACCCCCCTGAAGTAGGATCTGAGACCCATAGATATTGACATCCTCAAGACTACAATCCCAAAATTGCGATCATAAGACAACAAAGTTTTCTGTGAACCTATGGACGATAATCGCATCTTTTTGTAAATATAAAAATGAACGCTCAGAAAACCGGCGTTCCCAATTGGTGGCATGCCTTTAGGCTGAGTGAATGTAATTTTCGCAGCACGATTTTTTGCTGGAAGTAATATTTGAAAAATCAATGGTAAGTATCATCATCATCAGTCCTATATCAGTCCACTGCTGGACATAGGCGTCCCTTACTAAGCGCAATAGCGCCTTCTTCAGCTTGCCGCATCCAGCATCTGCCTGCAGTCTTTCGCAGATCGTCATCCCACCTGGCCTCAGGGCGTCCTACACTACGTTTGCCGAGACGCAATCTCCACTCAAGAACACGTTTACCCCAGCGGCTGTTGATGGTCGGCTTCATGGTAAATATACCATGTATAACAGTGATATTTTTTTTATATCGCTAATTATAGTTTAGTTTAGTTTAGTTTATTTATTCATCAATGTAATATTACAATATAAATTGCATTGCATGTCAAAAAATACGAAATTACATTGAGATCGTCAAAACATAAATACTTATAATCAAAAAATACAAGAATAATTAATAATAATTAATTAAATTGAAACAACAACAATTAAATATCGAATAATGGTCACTCGTCCGATGTCAATACATATAATAAATTTCATCACAATAATAAATTTACATGTCCAGCTCCATATATTCATCCACGGAGTATAATGGATTATCCAATAAAAGGTTTCTTGGCTGATGTTTAAATGCTTCGTCGGATTGTAATTTTTTAAGTTTAGCGGACATGACACCCCCAAGTTCAGGTTCTTACCCGCAAGTGCCATGCAACAAGGAACTGTTCTCAAACGCCCGTTGTGGCGGAGCTCCTTAACAATATTAACGCGTGCAAAGGAGGAAATATGATGTCTTACGAACATCAATATTTGGAAAATGTAAACTGAGTAGTGCGTCAATATGCGGTACGTTACGAAAAGTACGTTATTCTTTATGATAAGCTTTATTTTCCACCTGTAATCCGTTTAAAACTCTCCAAGACTTCATCTCAGCAATTCCAGATTCCAATTAACACGGAGCAAAGGCGACGAGCTTCGAACCGGACAAGTGTTAATAAATAAATCAACGGCATTCATGCTGCGTTCTAATTGGTCACCGCGAGTCTCGTTCCTCGGAGGATAGGGCGCTAGTTGCGCTGGTGTTTATTATTATTATTTATTTATCAGGCGGCAGTTGCGAAAACTGACAGATGCCTGTATCCAGCTGTTCCTTTATCAAGTGTTCTTTGTACTGCTTATGTGTTGCTGAGACTACTTGTTCTGGCAGTTTGTTCCATGCTTTCACTACTCTTTTACATAAGAAGTGTCTGCGAGGATTGTTGTGTGAAAGCTCAGTTAGTAGTTTAAATTGGTGGCCCCGGAGACGAGTGTTGGTATTTAGCTTGAACAGTTTATGAAACTCCTGTAAATCGTTATGTCCTGTGAGTATCTTATAGGTTTCTATTAATTAGCTAGGTATTAGCGGTAATAATTTAGTTTTCATATTTTGGAATAAGATCATTCAAAACTTTGAACAAGATTATTGTCTTCAGATATTTAATAAACTACGACTTAAAACAAAGAGTAAAATAAAAAACCGCCAAGTGCAAGATAGCCCTTACCTGCGATGAAATTCAAAATGTAGATAAACTGAAAATAAGAAAGAGAGGCACCCTCTTGCAAAGCTTATCCTATTTGCAAAGGTTCTTACTCCCAGCCTGCAACAATGTTTATGGCAAACTAAGTACCTTCTCCCGCTAATATTAAATAGTCTACCCTCTTGTGAGTATGATAAGACTCGAAACGATCCTCAAAAATGTAAAAAGATTCTTAAACAAATGTATTTGCAGGTTGGTCATGAAAATGACGATTAGTTTAGTTTTTCGTTATTAAAATTAAAATAAGTCAACTAGTACTGAGCGATGGCAGCGACAAATAAACCGCACACGGTTTACATTCGCTGTATTAAGCCAAATTCTTTGTTTTTTTTTAAATATTCTTATGAATAATAAAAAAAAAAAAAACACGTTTGTTGTATGGGAGCCCACTTAAATATTGATTTTATTCTGTTTTTAGCATTTGTATAGCGGCAACATCATCCACGTCCACCTGCGTGGATACAAAAAGCGCCGGAGCAGCTTTTCTCGGAGCTTTCCAAAAGCTTGACCGATGAGACTGGCAACCGAAGAGCTAGCAACTTCCTCGCTCAACGTGTTAATATTGTTACTCAACGAGGAAATGCGACCTAGTTCTAATTTTATTTCCTAACCGTGTGGTTGCCGGCTTAGAATAGTGCCACTCCATGTCTTCCCGTGGAAGTCGTAAGAGGTGACTAAGGGAATATAGGCTTGTAGTACTGTTAGGCGATGGGCTTGCAACCTGTCACTAATATACACTGTTAAACATCTTAGCCTAATTGTGCAAATTGTGGTTACAGAGTTATCATCAAGTTTTTAGAGTTGTTGGTAATTCTGTAGCTCTGCCTACCTCACTCTGGGAATGAAAGTGTGAAGGTATGTATGTGTATGTATGTATGTTTTTATTAATTTTATGGTTTGTTTAATTACAATGTAAATAAATCATCACTAAGATTCATCTACATAAATATACCATTAAATAACCACAGCTAAACCCTCCGTCCACGGCCTTTTTGGATAAACGTCCACATTTCCCGTGAACACCGGTTTAATATCTTAACTAGAGCCGTCCTGCGGTCTCATGCATATTGAGGACGTTCCCGTTTCCGCACTCATCAATTAATAGTGTCATCCTCGGCTGTTCTGTTATTGTTTTATTTACAGCGACTTCTTCCAATCAGTTCCGATTCCATTTTGTTTGATCATGATCTGTTATCAAGAAAATGTTTTCTGAATGTTTGTGCTTGTCTGAAAAACTAAAATATAATTGTCATCGTTTATTAGTTGTGGTCTGGGGCTGGTTTTCATCTTGTTTTAAAGACCATCTTGCTTCGACGTAGCAATTATATCCTCCTAAGGCCACTACGGCCACGTACGTTAGTCACTACGGCCGTTGTCCTACCAGCAGTACTATTGTTTAATACTCATTCAGACCCAAGTACTTAAAAGTCAAAATGGCGGGTTTTACTATTTAGTCCTACTGGTAGGACCGTGGTACGCTATGACTACACAATTGTCGAAAGAGCTGGGTTTGAATGACAAAGTTTATAATCACAACAGTTATTAATGACAAAGTTATTTGGACCTTGGGCCTTAGGAGGATATTTTTAAAGTTAAAATAATTTTAAAGAGCATTTTTTTTGCAAATGCAAATATAATCTGCCGTTTAATGAAATGAAATCATTATAAAAATGTAAACAACAAACAAAATAGTTTCGTAAACCATTTACAAACGTATCTAATTAAATGAACCCTGTACAAGCGCTTTCATCCCATTTGTACAGAATCGCTTATGCGGCTCGTAATAATTCAAGAGCATATCCCGAACTAGCTGGAAATAGAATACTAAAGCAGATGCCTCGTACATCTTGAATAACTCTTTACCTAGAGGTAAGGTATGGAAGAAAAAGTTTAAGCGTAATTTCTTTGGCTTAAAGTAGGGTGAACTTATTATCCAGACCTGTACCTTGAATCCTTATCTTCTTTATATATATAATTCTTCTGTCCGTGTGTTGACAGTGAACTCCTCCTAAACTGCTGAACCGATTTGAATGTTTTTTTTGTGTGTGTTCAAGTAGATTCGAGGATGGTTTAGATTCACAAATAAACCCGGCAGATGGCGTTGTCCTACATGGCAGATATCATGCAGGACAACGTCTGTCGGGTCCGCTAGTTTATGTTATAAAAACCTTAACTATAACAGAGTAATTAGATTAATATGGTCATGACGTAGGTCAAAGACATGGTTTTTACCGCCTAGAAAAGAAGCCTAGAAAATGTTAGGTATCATTTCGAGAAAGTCACATCCAACAAAACTATATTTAAAACTTATATATTTAAACTATTTACTTGTGGGAGGACCTTGTGCAGGGTCCGTCCGGGTTGGTACCACCACCTTACCGCCAAGCAGCAGTGTTCGCATCGTTGTGTTCCGGTTTGGGGATAAGACAGCCGGTGAAATGACTAGCATAGAGGCATTCCATCTTAGTCCTCAGGGTAGGCAACGCATTTGCAGTCTTGTGAATGCGAATGTCTATGGGTCACAGTATCCACTTAACATCAGGTGGCCTGTGTGCTCGTTTGCCTTGCTATAAAAAAAAAAAAAACAACAGTATACGTGTACACGTCTGTCATAGATATAAATATAGAAACATTTATTCGAGGAGGACAAAAAAAACATAAAAAAAATAGAATGGCAAAACAACCTTTATTCCCAGAGTGGGGTAGGCAGAGCTACAGAATTACCAAATACTCTAAAAACTTGTTGATAATTATGTAACCACATTTTGCACAAAGAGTCTAATATGTTTACCAGTGTATTAGTGATAGGTTGCAAGCCAATCGCCTAATATTACTATCAGCCTTTATTCCCTTAGTCGTCTCTTAAAACATCCACGGGAAGACACGGAGTGGCACTATTCTAAGATAACCAGTCAACCACACGGGGAAAAACGACAACAAAACAACAAAGGAAAAAAAAAGAATTATAGGATAACGTTGCCATAAGTGATTCTGTTTCATCGTCGACACCTACAAAGCATGCAAGTAGTGAGACAAAAACGTACGTTCTATTTATAACTAGCTTCTGCCCGCGTAGATTTTGATTGTCGTCGTTATTGTCCTCAAGAACTTTTCAATTTTCCAGGATAAAAAGTAGCCTATATGTAAAGCTAGGGTATAAGCTATCTCCATTTCAAATTTCATACAAATCCGTTTAGCCGTTGCAATAGATTTAATCAACTACAGTGTAATCATAACAAATTACCTTATCTTTTGTTGTTTTGTACTTTAGGTCATCATGTCAGCCGAAAGACGTCCACTACGACGCCAGTATGGCGTTGCGCAATCAACCGTTATTTTTGCACTAGACTAGTAAGAATAAGACAGAACGCAACCTCCAGTGCCATTCATGGGAGTATTTATAACCAAGTCATAGAGAAATCTGTCCTTTTTCGTTTTCTCAATAAGACTATATATTTTTCCAATTACAATAGACTCAATAAAAGTTCAAATTTTTATAATTATGGCTTCGCTGCAGCCACAATAAATATCTCAGCTCATCAGCATTCTTTAATTTACTCGAAAAAATCTACCCTTTTCACACTTGACTAGTTAAAAAGGGAACGATGCTTCATTAATGAACTCCAGTGATGCTTCGGAGCCAAGGTTTGTAGAAAGTAGTTCTCATGTAGACTCCAGGGAGGTAGGGAGCGGCGCATTTGATCCCGTGGGATACGGTGCCGACCAGCTGCCATCGTCCATCGCCCCGTTGGAGGACGAGAGGTCCACCACTGTCACCCTGGAACAAAGAAGCATCTGTCAAATTTTGGCGAGAGACCAGTGGTGGGTTGATCTTAAGGTTGTGGACCAATGACTACAGGTGGTCCTAGAATTCAAGTGGAGAGCCTTGGGGGAGGCCTATGTCCAGCAGTGGACGTCTTTCGGCTGACATGATGATATAACATTAAAAGCAGCCGTCAATCAAGATGGGTTCAACAAAGTGGAATAGAGGTTAGTTTGACAAGACCAGATCGAAATGTGAAGAATCATTTTGTGTGTTTTGTAGTAGCTCCTAGCAATCAAGTTAAATTTGTAGGAAGCAAGAAAAAGCATCTATCGACCTGAGCGCGCAGTCTGTTGAGCGATTCCCACATGCGGCACGGTAAGTAAGGACCCGGTGGAAGTCCTTCCACTGGTGGACTTGCTGCTTACTTGGTTGCAGGGCATTGGAATCGTTAACTCAAAAAACATAACCCATTATCAAGTATCTGTAGGATATTCGCATCACTAATTTGTTACCACTGGTAACAGCTGGGATTTTTTATTTCCAATAGTTGCCACGGCTTTTGTTTTAATTTTAATACACAATAGACATATTATTTTATTTAGAAATGTGTATTTAAAGGGTAGACATTCTAGTTGGTCCCATTGTCAACACGTCAGGATCTGGTGATGGGATCTTGGAGAACTCCTCAAATATTATAAAGCAATTTTGGTATTTTTCATTGTAACTCGTGCATTTGCTCTTGAAAAGCACTATACACGTAACGATGATGAAGGCCACCGGAACTCCTTAACGGTACCTATTTTAAGGGTTGCGATAAGATATCTCGATTAAGGTAGTTCAGCGACTATCACGAAGCGCTATATGAGTATGAGTACTATGACATCCCTGTGGCGTTGCGGCAAGCTTGAAATGTTCTATAGTTTCCCATTACCTATTTGAGGAGTGGGACTACATGGGTAAGGACCAAAAAGTTGGACCACTGTTAAGCGCAGTTAACCATACAAACAGCGAAGTTGAAAAAAGTTCAGTTGTGCGACGAAAATTATCCCTACAATTGACAACATTTCAAAAAAAAAGCATTATTGTTTTTTCGCGTTTATAATAGCTGGTTAAAAATTACACTACCCGTATTTCTTGGTTTTTCTTTATTTAACTTAAATTCGTCGTTAATAATTTATTAAAGATATAGTCATTAAAAAGACTGTATATACAAAGTTAGGAATACTGATGTCGTGATCTTAGCCTGATATAAAATAAAAATAAAACTAAACTAAAAATAAACAGAACTAACTGTCATGTCATGTCACTCACTTGTCAATCATTCGCTGCCGTTCGTTCACAAATTTGTTATTTTGCGTAATTTAATTAATTACGTAATTTGTAGACGCCATTAAAATAAATAAACTGTTTTGCGTAGAATCGAAAGCGTGTCGTTAGAATCAAGTATTCCGTCAGACAACATGACAGTTGTATATTTTTTTTAATTCCTTTGGTAATAAATGGACTAAGGGCACTATAAGTGTATTCCTAACATTCACAATCCAACTTTTTTACTGTTTTTCCTAAATATAAAAAAACTACTGCATAAAAAATCCAAAGATATTTTTACTGTAATCGGCAGTGTAAAATCTAGAAACGGTATTTTATTTTACTACCTTAGCACAAAATGAATTGTTGTCAATTGTATGGCTAACTTTCGTGTCACAACGGAAAAGTTTCATAGAAAATTTAATTGAGTGAGTTAGCGTGGACAACTTTTTGGTCCTTACCCACATAACAGGCTTAATAAGATCACTAAAAAGTGTTATATAAAATAAATGTTTAAAAAAAGGCCTTTAAAGATGCAAAAAATAACTCCTTTTTAATTGGAAGATAGGTCAGTCCAACTGAAGTCGGCGTCCTACAATATTTTGAACCAAAACCCGAACACAGTTGGACTGACCTACCTACCATTTTAAAACAAGTTATATTTTGCGTTTTCAATGGGGTTTTTTTAATTCACCCGCCATTACTGTCAGCTAAATTAATGAATTTTAAAATTCGTTTGGTCACCGTCAAACTTCCCAAATGCCAACTCGAAGGGAGTGACTTTTTAGAAAAACTAAGATATTTAACTAAATGACTGTAGATCAAGTATTGAACACGACTACGTACTTGGCATCAAGTATTGAACATGACTGTGCGTACTTGTCATTAAAACACTCGCATGACGCTATTATGAAACTCGTCAACGGTTGGCAGTTGGCAATTGGGGCCAACTCGATAGGAGCGACTTTTTAGAAAATTCAAAGATTTAACTATATGACTATAGATCAAGTATTGAACACGACTACGTACTTGGCATCAAGTATTAACCAAGACTGTGCGTACTTGTCATTAAAACACTCGCATGACGCTATTATGAAACTCGTCAACGGTTGGCAGTTGGCAATTGGGGCCAACTCGATAGGAGCGACTTTTTAGAAAATTCAAAGATTTAACTATATGACTATAGATCAAGTATTGAACACGACTACGTACTTGGCATCAAGTATTGAACATGACTGTGCGTACTTGTCATTAAAACACTCGCATGACGCTATTATGAAACTCGTCAACGGTTGGCAGTTGGCAATTGGGGCCAACTCGATAGGAGCGACTTTTTAGAAAATTCAAAGATTTAACTATATGACTATAGATCAAGTATTGAACACGACTACGTACTTGGCATCAAGTATTGAACATGACTGTGCGTACTTGTCATTAAAACACTCGCATGACGCTATTATGAAACTCGTCAACGGTTGGCAGTTGGCAATTGGGGCCAACTCGATAGGAGCGACTTTTTAGAAAATTCAAAGATTTAACTATATGACTATAGATCAAGTATTGAACACGACTACGTACTTGGCATCAAGTATTGAACATGACTGTGCGTACTTGTCATTAAAACACTCGCATGACGCTATTATGAAACTCGTCAACGGTTGGCAGTTGGCAATTGGGGCCAACTCGATAGGAGCGACTTTTTAGAAAATTCAAAGATTTAAAACTATATGACTATAGATCAAGTATTGAACACGACTACGTTCTTGGCATCAAGTATTAAACAAGACTGTGCGTACTTGTCATTAAAACACTCGCATGACGCTATTATGAAACTCGTCACCGGTTCATTTTAACCTTACTCGGGTTACAATGCCCGTCATTACGTAGCAATCTCCTAAATTATTATAGAACGGGCTGATTTTCCGCAAATTGATACCTTAGTGATTTTGTGTCATGTTGATTTACTAAAAGAAACATCTACTAAGGATCCAAGCTGAAAACAAATGTATAAAGTTAGTAACAAAACCACGGATGACATTTTCAAGAGAGCGTTTATTCCTCTTTCGCACACGGGGGTTATTGTTAATGCCTATCACGCTCGCACACACCTATCTTACATAAGGCTGGTTGCACCCTTACATGCCCTTTAAATTTACAAAATCTAATATCTTATGTTTTTCAAATTTACAATACCTTACATTGCCCTTAGTTACTTTAACATTGCTATTTAGTTGTAAGTTTCTATCTAATTTCTGACTTCTCATGTACCTATTGGTTTTTAATTTATTGTACATTAAATTTATTGACTAAGTGCTTTCATTTTTCTCTTACCTTCCTTTCATACCTGTTAATATACTAAATTCTATTTAAAAAAACGAAGCTGCTTTTGAAATTAACTTTTTAGTTTATACTAATATTAGGGGGTAAATTTCACACGAATTGATAATTATAGTCCTAATCTAAGCTCTATGATTGTACTATGAATACTACGCAACGATAAACACACGTAT
Organism: Acleris emargana; assembly: GCA_927399475.2. Taxonomy (NCBI): domain Eukaryota; kingdom Metazoa; phylum Arthropoda; class Insecta; order Lepidoptera; family Tortricidae; genus Acleris; species Acleris emargana. Next base: position 9,143,752 of record OV656858.1, read on the forward strand.
GCCCAATAACAGAAAACATCCCAGACTTAGGAACAAATTCTCTCGCTTATCACACAAATATTTACCCGGAAATTGAACTGGGGACTGTTAGCTTCACAGATAGCAGCGCCGATTAACTCACTTACCTCAAAATAGTTTTCGCCGCAATGTCGTTATCGTTGCAATAGTTTTTAAATAACGGTAAGTACGGTAAACACAAGCAAAAATATGATTTTTGTCACAAACAATAAACGTAGTAGCATTAAAAAAAAATAGACATAGACACCTCCGGAGATCCTAGAGATGGTGCTTACCTCGCCCAAAGGATTGGGCTAGCTATCCAGAGAGGTAATGCAGCCAGTGTCATAGGGACCATGCCGCGAGCGGACCTGCTAGAGGGGGTGTTATTTTTATAGTAATGATTATTATTTACATCTTTAATATTTGAGTAGCTTAGTTATATTTAAGACTAAGATTGAAAAGGGCATGCTTTGATGGTTCGGTCATTTGGAAAGGATGGATGAAAGAAGATTGACAAAAGAGATATACAGATCGAAAGTGAGTGGAAGGGTCGGAAGGGGCCACTCTAGGCGTACTTTTTCGAATCAAATCAGAGAAATACTGGAAAAGGGCCGAATCTTAAGTACCCGAAACCGACGTGCGTGCATGACTCGATGTATGCATGTTGAAGAAGCGAAAGAAATTTGTCAAGATCGTAGCAAGTGGAAAGAAGTTGTCTCTGCCTACCCCTCTGGGAAACAGGCGTGATTTAATGTATGTATGTATGTAGTTATATTTTAATTTGAGTAGCATTTGATTTGAGTAGTATTTTAGTTTGTAGTTTTATTTTGATTTAAATAAGTTTAGTTTTAACTTTTAATTGTGATAATACTTATAAATAAATTAGTTTCCATAAAATAGATCAAGATAATTATCGTAAACTACACAGTAATCTACCGCACTATAAGCTAATGCCTGGTAGCTCTTAATGTGGGATAATATTTGAATTTAAATTCAAACAGCCACCCGATGAGTTAAACCGGCCATTCACGGTTGGCATAGTGAGCATATTGAGGATGCAGGCGCACTGATTAAAATATTTAAACTTGTGCTTCTATTCAGCGTTACGAATTCGTTTGAGGGAAAACGTTTTGCTCGTGTATTTTACGCTAAAACTGGGCCTTTATTCTACGTTGGTTCATATGTTTGTATGATTATGGTAGCTTTTGCTGACAAGTGAATAAGAGCTATTATACATACATACATACATTCAATCACGCCTGTTTCCCAGAGGGGTAGGCAGAGACCACTTCTTTCCACTTGCTACGATCTTGACAAATTTATTTCGCTTACGAGCTATTATGACGTCAACTAATAAGAACTACCAGCCCCCTTTTTCACCATCTGACAGAGACAAGTAAGTTTCAATATACCTACCTAGTACCTACAATATAACTTTGCAATGTATACTGAATTGTTACCTTTCAACAATCATTGTTACTATAGTAAAATAGGTGGCGAAATATTTACAATACGATAATAGTATGGTGTAACAATATGGTTTATTTTAATCTTATTATGTATATATTCTAGCAGATTTATTCCAAGATTAAAAATTCGAGTAGATATGCTATTACTCATTATTAAGAAGCTTTGAAAAATAGGATTTACTGTGTAAATTATGTGTCAGATATAACGTTTAACATATAAAAAACTTGGCAATTTTGAAAGGATTAGACCGTTATATTGTTTTTGAAGCATTTGGACTCTATTTTGGACATGTAGCATTTCAAATTACCTATCTTAGTTCAAGTTTGAGAGATAGTCTATAGATAAATGAAAATCGTTTATAGGTGTGAAATATTGCACTGCATTTCCTTCCAATAAAATAAGTTCTTTCGGCCATCTATTACAACGTATGGAAAGAGTAGATTATGGGTCAGACAAATCCAATGATAAAGTAGGAGGTTAATATTGATTTAGAGTAACGGGAGTTAGCGCGTCCATTGAGGGACGATTCACTGTGTCTAGTGAATTTCTATCGGCGTTGGAGGAAAAGTAGAATTTATTATGTTTTAGGTGACCAAATCATACCCGCGATTTCGTAATAATAGCTTTTTATCACTCTTAATATAATTTATTTGGTACATACTTTTTCATGTCGCAGTTCAAACTAATCCCTCCAAAGTCAAAGTCTTGAAATATTAAGTGCTTAAATTGTGTACAGGAAGGACGACGTCAAAACCTTGAAACATCCTTGTCGTGTAATGTCAATGTCTTACAACGTCAAGGTCTTACAACGTCAAGGTCATACAACGTCAAGGTCTGACAACGTCAATGTCTTACAACGTCAAGCTTACTACTCTGACATTCTACGATCTAGGCAGCTTGACATTTCAAGGCTTTGACTTTAAAAGATGATGGTGTTTTACTACCAGGAGCGTTTTTATGACATAGCTATGCAGTTCATTTTACGGTGAGTGTACAGGACAGAGCTATAGCAGTTACATAGCTCTGTCCTTTTCTCTCAGCGTAAATTGAACTGCATAGTTATGTTATAATAACCATTCTGGTCATTCTGAGACTTTGACATATTACTTACTAGTATGACATTGTGCGATCTAGGCAGCTTGACATTTCAAGAGTTTGACTTTAAACGCCGGAGGGAAACTAATATATGGCCCAACGAACAAAACTTTATTATAAGATTACTTCTACTTATTTAGAAGGATTAAATATAAATACATAAAAAACATCCAAGAAAAGGACACTGTCACTTTCGTGCTCATAACATGAATATTTTTTACATAAAGTGGAATTTAAGGCAGGGTAGATAAGATAAGATTTCTTTACCTATATGTAATAATCATACATAGTCAGTTTTACATTAGTATAGGTATACCTACAATAATATCAGATTCAATAACATATAAACTAGCTCTTACTATGAATTTAATTGCATTTTTTTTTTTTATATCATAGGTTGGCAAACGAGCACACAGGCCACCTGATGGTAAGTGGAAACTGTGACCCATAGACATTCGCATTCACAAGACCGCAATCCTAAAACTGCAAATGCGTTGCCAACCCTGAGGACTAAGATGGAATGCCTCTATGCTAGTCATTTCACCGGCTGTCTTATCCCCTAACCGGAACACAACAATGCGAACACTGCTGCTTGGCGGTAGGTTAATGGATAAGATGGTGGTACCAACCCGGACGGACCCTGCACAAGGTCCTCCCACAAGTAAATGCCATTGGATTAATTGTTTAAGTTACAATTGTGATTAATATTTTAAAGTTATTATGTCATTAGGTACTTCGATTATTCGACACATTTGCTCAACAGCCAAAGAACTCCGTGATAGAGTAAAAGGCTTTTTGGCAGCAAAATGCCTTTAATTTATGTTCGAAAATGCCGTCAGTTTTTGAGGCCTTAACCGGCTCAGATAAATAAAATAAATGCGGACACCTACTATGTTAAACAATGTTAAACTTATTTGTTTCGTGTGAAATAATAGTAATAACAACATTGCTGCTGTCAATTGCATCCATTATTCAAAAACTCCATGGGTATGCAATGTTTCAGGATTTGCTTTTAACTGCGTGGTCGTTAATTCCAAAAGGTTGTGGAGTTAGCTCTCCTAATTATACTTCTCTACTTCACTCTATCCTTGACATTATTGGATATCTGACACTACTATTTCTTTCAGCGCTACTTTTTTTCTTTCTGAATCTAGATGAGAGATGAGTAGATCATAATTGCGATTTTTGCGTTGTCATTAATCATTCCAGATTCTTTTTTCACCTATCGAACAATTAAATAACAATTTTATTTTATATTCAAGAACTAACATAGGAAAATGTTTCCTTAAGAAGACAAGTAAGGGTAATCAGAGTACAAATCATATTTCAAGAGACACGAAGTCTCACATACAATGCCACGTCAATTAGGCAGGATCCGTTGTACGTAATTACTGGGAAAGCAAATTAATATGTATGGCGTTGACAAGACTATCACCAATAATGCAATTATCCCCTTAGATGGGTTGGTGTAATACACAGGATTTAAAATTACTATAGTGCACGGTCATTACAAAAGTCAAAAAGATTGACTTCTTACTCGCTGGGCACAATTAAAATGTTTTTCATAATCGCACCTTCAAAACAAAAGTGACATAACTCAGAAAATTTGAATTTCGAGTTAGGGCTCTATCATAATCAATTTATGACTTTAAGTTTGAAAGCTGAAATTTTGAATTAGGTCATTATCGTTCTAAATGTGCGATATTGATATATTTTTTTTCATGTTTATTGCTATTAAAAGACTAGTTCAACATTTCCAACTTCAACTAACCTAATTAATTAATCATTCTTCCTTTATTTTTTCTTTCAATTCAAAGTATTTTTTTATTTTTTTGCATTCACAAGACCGCAATCCTAAGAGTGCAAATGCGTTGCCAACCCTGAGGACCAAGATGGAATGCCTCTATGCTAGTCATTTCACCGGCTATTTTATCCCTAATTATCCCCAAACCGGAACACAACAATGCAAACACTGCTGCTTGGCGGTAGGTTAATGGATAAGATGGTGGTACTAACCCGGACGGACCCTTCACAAGGTCCTCCCACAAGTAAATTATTAGTGTATAATTAGTGTATTTACTACAGATGCAGTGAAACATCCTTTTCATTTATTTTTCCTTGAATAAGCTTGTATTTATCTAGCTTTTTTCAGTTGGTTCACCGATGGGTAATAAAGTTAATTGAGAAAACTAGATAAATACGAACATATCCGACAACGAATGGAAATAATTATTCACTAGATCTGTACCTTATAATTGTTTGTAGTTACATATCTAAGTGACGCTAAACACGCGTGTTAATTAAATAAATTAAAATACCTACGTAAACGTTCCAATAAACTAACTCAATAGAAAAAAAATGCGAAATAGACGGCCTGATACACGTGTATCCGTATTTCTAAGAGCACCCCGGCTAACTTCAGCATTATAAGGAATGCGAACTACATGGATCCGTGTTAATACGTCCGTACTAGTATTAGTCCGTAGCCCGGGTACACATACGGGCCGGCTTTAATTACCCGCCCGCGGGTATTACCCGTCCACGACGGTTCGAAGCATGCACGGGCTATCGTTAATAAAGTTCACTTATGTAAATCCACGATGTTTTATTAATGTTTCAACTGATACCTACATTAATTCATTGCGTTAAGGGTAACACAGACTAAAAGTCCTCTATGCGATTGTCGATATTCGCATAGAACGCAGACTGTCAGGTCCTCTTAAGATTTTTGCTAGTTTTAAGAATTTATTGTTTATTACTTTATTACCTTATTATTACTTAATGTAACTTACTTTTAAGTATAATTATGTTTTTTTATGATTGAAAAAATTACCTTCTGCTGGAGTTTCTTGCGGCGCTTCTTCTCCGCAATGATGGTCTTGTCCAAAGCGCTGGTAGATTCACTGTACATTACCGACGTGTAAAAGAGCCCGCATGTGGCCAATTTACTGAATAAATATTTTGAATTTAGATTTTTTTGAATTCAGGACTGACGTTTTGTTGATGACCTATTCTAGGTGATTGTATTTGATCTGTTAGTGCATTGTTTTAAACTTGGCTGCTATTACTGTTGGTCTAAGGTCCAAATAGGAGAAGACCTTCACCCAGCTGTTAATTCGACAAGAAGTATTTTATTTCAAATAATTATTAATACTGGAAAAGGGCCGAATCTCAAGTACCCGAAACCGACGTGCGTGCATAACTCGATGTGTGAATGTGGAAGAAGCGAAAGAAATTTGTCAAGATCGTAGCAAGTGGAAAGAAGTGGTCTCTGCCTACCCCTCTGGGGAACAGGCGTGATTTAATATATGTATGTATGTATGTAATAATAATAGTAGTAACAGCTATCAAAACGTTGACAATACTATAATAAGTCAAAGACGATATGGTTTTTACCCCTAGAATCTTGGCCTTGCAAGTGTGGGGCGCGCGGTGATTTCGACTGGATAGGCTGCCTTACGGCCAAATTTGTTATACACGCGGATGGCCGGCATGCCACCCTGGTCGTACGGTCGATCTCGACCTGTCATTTATTTATTTATTTATTTAAACTTCTTTGCACTAAATACAATAAAGTACAAATGGCGGACTTAATGCCTAATGGCATTCATCCGCAACCAGTAGGCAAAACAGAAAAAGAAGATCAGTGCGAAGAAAATAAAAATAAAAGCGTTGAAATTTAAACACTTGTTTAAGTATAATGCCGGCAGGCTTGAAACATTTAATGTGTGCGCTATATAGATTTTTGCGCTATTTAGATTGACTACCAGTATACTGTAAGCCTGTGGTGCTCTTTAAAAACAACGGTTTGAAAATATCTCTAATAGTAGATCCATTGGTGCGTGACTACACGGGTACCCGGGTACCCGTTTAGAATAGGCCTTAAACACGGTCCGTTTAACGCGGAAATGGAAACGCGAAGCGTCTACACATCACGAAACCTAGACCTAAAATGAAGCGATAGTTATTTTAATATCGCAGTTCTTCTTTGACTCGCACCAGTCTATCAGCTTTGAATGAATACATTATTCGTAATAACTATGTCGCGTATTCGTAATAAGATGATAGATTACTCCTTCCTACACGTATAATGCTACAAGATATTCGCGCATAGATTCAGTTACAGTAAGTGAATGTTAATTATTAAGTAATTAAATTCACGAGTTTTAAGTTTGGAAGGGGTTTGTGTCAAGTTATTATAATAATTATGATACCTGATATTAAGACGATGGAACTTTTGCCCGCGACCCCGTCCGTGCAAAAGTCGTTTATCCTCTTCCCTCGGGAACTGTCAATTTTTTTTTTCATCTTTTTCGGGGTTTAAGCTACCTGTACCTATGCCAAATTTCATAGAAAATGGTTCAGTGGTTCGGCCGTGAAAGCGAAACAAACATATAAAGTTGCTTTCACATTTGTAATATTAATAGCTTCTACCCGCGACTCCGACCGCGTAGATTCGTTATCCCCTAACGAACTTTTAAACTCTCCGGCATAAAAAAAAACTTCTGTTTCAGCATGAAGAAGTAACAAATAAACAAACTTTCGCATATTTAATACTAACTTCTGCCCGCGGCTTCACCCGCGTGTCTTATGATTTGGTTTATAACTCCTTCAAAAATCTAATTGGTGGCGGAACTTAGTAGGCTTTGACACATAATTTCCCTTGGAGAAAATACTGTTCTAAAAAAATCACCAAAAACCTACACTATGTTAATTTTCAGTCTAAACGTAGCCAACGGACGGGCTTGTTTGATGAATTCATTACGGGGAACAAGCTCGAAGGGACACTGTGAACGTTCTCATTTATAAACAACGGCCCCACAAGCAACGATTTCATAAGCGACCGTGTCTATCGAGGAAGGCTATTGTTTGTACCAATTAATTGTATACTAATGTTACATACATACATACATTAAATCACGCCTGTTTCCCAGAGTGATAGCCAGACACCACTTCTTTCCACTTGCTACGATCTTGACAAATTTATTTCGCTTCTTCAACATTCATACATCGAGTCATGCACGCACGTCGGTTTCGGGTACTTAAAATTCGGCCCTTTTCCAGTATTTCTCCGATTTGATTCGAAAAAGTACGCCTAGGGCGGCCCCTTCCGAACTTTCCACTCACTTTCGGTCTGTATATCTCTTTCGTCAATCTTCTTTCATCCATCCTTTCCAAATGACCGAACCATCGAAGCATGCCCTTTTCAATCTTAGTCACTACATCTTATTTTATACTAATGTTTTGCGTAAGAAAATGATTATTTGGGTTTACCCTTGAAATATCGAAACTCATTTCATAGAACGTTTCACTTCGCCGAATTTTCATTTCATCGACAGGCATTTCCACGTGCAGGAGCTTTATTTTTATTGTGGTCATAAGTCTAACCTACGTAACGAATGCTTAAGATAACCTGAAAACTATAAGGTTTTAGCATAATTTAGTTTTCGATGAAATTAAATTCGGTGAAATGACAAATTCCACGAAATGTTTGTCGATATTTAAAGAGGATCCCGATTATTTGATTTAAGGTACGACCCCACCGCTGCGTAAAATATGGTGTCGTTGCGTAAACAAAAGACGGTGCGGCGTCATAGTAACAAAATGGCGCCGTTTTTAACGCACTATTGAGCTACCTATAAACAGCGGTGCGGTTTCACCTTTAAGCAGGATTTTAAGTAAGTTTTGAACTATTGGAATACCATTAACGGAATAATTGAATACAAACCATTTTATTGAACACCACCTACATTACGGAACGGATAAACTTAAAAAAAAACATAGTGAGCCAACACGCGGTCTTATCGCTGCAGATTCTTCTTTCAGAGAACCTACAAAGAAGAAATTGTTAAAATACAAAATATAAATAGGCAAAGATCGAAAGTGAGTAGACGGGTCGGAAAAGGCCGCCCTAGGCGTACTTTTTCGAATCAAATTGGAGAAATACTGGAAAAGGGCCGAATCGTAAGTACCCGAAACCAACGTGCGTGCATGACTCGATGTATAAATGTGGAAGAAGCGAAAGAAATTTGTCAAGATCGTAGCAAGTGGAAAGAAGTGGTGTCTGCCTACCCCTCTAGAAAACAGGCGTGATTTAATGTATGTACATATGTATAGATATATGTAAATAGGCAAGGGAAAATGAAATAGGATTAGGTATATTAAAAAACGCTGAAAACCAATACCATTGCGTTATTACTCGTATTCACGTTGATTATTCAAATTTGGAAATCTACTTTATTTAAAGACTAACTAGTGTTAAAAACAGTACCTAAGTACTTTAGAAGTCCTGCAACCTATTCGTATCTTGGCGCAGCCGCGCAATGACAAATTCTTGGCTGCGTAATGTTTAGCGTATTTTTTTTTGTCTAATGATCATTTTACATAACACGAATTGCATCATTTCGATCTGTATAAGTAAACCATCGATATAATAGTCATGATGCATAAAACGAAATTTATAATTTCAAGAACTACTTATAATATAATATAATATAAAATATAAATGCCTTTATTTCCATATCCTTAATTTACATTTCAAATGTGGTATTTTTGTTTGTTAGTGTTTAGTTAGCTATTTACTTATTACTACTTATAACGTTTAAAAATTATAAAATAAATATTTCTAATACAATCTATTTGTAGTAACCACCACATTTTGCAAAGATGTTTACCAGCAAAATGTGGTTACTGAATTATCAACCAGTTTTTAAAGTTGTAGGTAATTCTGTAGCTCTGCCTACCCCTTTCTGGGATTATATATTGGGTATTTGTAATAAAATATATTCGTATGACTCTTTGTTCCAAAATAAATAAATAAAACAAAAAAATAACAAGAAAATTATAGTTATACTAAATGAGTGTTATGTTATTCGATCGTATGCCAGATAAAATTATACAATTGGTTTTATGTTAAACGTTCATTATGACACCGTTTTTATACTGATTGAAGCACACCCTAAATAACATAATCTAGAAAAAACATAATATTTTTCCTTTTTCGCTTATTTAGCAGCCGCACCCCTACACACAGCATCTCGCCCGCAGCAATCATAACTTGACGCGCGACTTTTCGTCGTCTTACCATAGTAACTTCGCGGCACTCCCGTTAATTAGATGATTTGAAAACATGACTCCGTATTACGCCTATCTGGCGATATTGTTACGAGCATAAACTTCAAAATCTATACTACAGTGCCGCTGGGAGTTGTGGCATATCCGTAGAGTTTTACAAAGGTTTATAAGAGGATAAATAGGGCCTAGCTAGATTATATTGTAGAAAAGCAAGCGACGGTAGAAAACTGTAATTTCCATGAAACCTGACTAGGAACTAGACAAGGTCTCTATTCTACTGAATTCCTTCGATATTTGTGTTTAAAGAACTTTTTTTTCTCTAAAGAAATATAATAATATATACATTTTACTTATACATAGAAAACATAGGGCTTAAAGTTCTGACGGTATAGGGTAAATATCGCTGAGACGTTTTGTGTCGAAGATAAATGAATCACTGCTTGAGGTATAAAGAATATATTTTATAATTTTTAACCAAATACCAAATAAAATAATAAATTTATGAGAGTACAATATTGTTGAGACACGCGTACGCGTGTCTTGTTCTTTTAGAAAATATCTGGAGAATGATCCAAGGATTGATATCGGAATAGAATCTAATAAATTTGAATTTGGAAGATTTAGATCGAAATGTAATAGTGGCCAGGAACTCAAACAAAAGAGGTTGTAACAACCTCGTTACAATACCCGGGCTGGCCTGGAAAGAAAAATCCTGAGCTTGGAGTGAAGGAATTTTCTTTTACATAAGTTCGTATAAAAATCATATTAAAATTAAATGGTTGAGGTGAATGATGGGGCGATTGAGGTGAGTGAGGTGAGAATGTATACAAGTGGGTAGGTATGTACAGTGGGAAGCAATCTATTACTTTCATTCTTTTCCTTTCATTCATCATTCATTTATAGTTAATTAATTAAATTATTTATTTATAACACTATTCATGTAGAGTACTCTCCTATTAGGTAGGGATATACTCCATAGAAGGTCCCAAAATGGTGTAGGCTTCTTTTGGGATCAGTCACCAACCGCTGATGTAGTAGTCAAGATGATAAAGTACCTATACACAAGTATTCTATAAGAAAAAAAAATCTCACTAAGAGAAACATTACGTACACAATAACGTACGTATAAAGATTAGTAATCAACCGTTTCTGGGTTGGAAAAGAAAGTGTGACCTAAGGCTTATTTAACGAGTTGTCAACCGCTCCAGGGTTGGAAAACTTAACATTTAGTTAGGGAGTAAAGCGAAGCATAGTCAAGAACTATGAAGAAGAATTAGAAGCGGAAGTGCTCACAGCAAAATAATAAATATACCTATATTATTAATTATTTCGCTCTAAAAATAGAACAATTTTAAGAAATGAAAGGAATGATTTAGTGAATGAATGTGAAGAGAATGATACCTATATCTTAAACCTTAAATTATTAATTATTCCTAATTAGAGAGAAAGAGAAAAGTATTTCGAGTGATTGGTATTTATATTAACGTATATTTAGGTTAATGTTTTTAGAGTTTGGTTTTATGTCTCTAACGTGCCAACGCCCTAGAGGTTTACCAAATAAATCTGAAAGTTCGTAGACAAGGGAAGAAATCTTTTTAGTAATAAAAATAATGCAATTAATAAATTTAGGAGCAAGTTTAGCCGAATGATATTTATCTGAAGAACTAAGGGTATAGTTTCGTCTCCAAACTATATCATTTTCATTAAAGTCTATCTTCTGGTGATGTTTATTGTAAGAATTTGCATTAATTTGGTGAGCACGGTGTAGTCGTTCTTGTACCTCTGAAAGAATTGGGCTAAGGAACCTAAGTTATCAGCGAATTCATCTCGGGGAGCGAATATAATGTCAGATGAAAGGTCTTTAGTCTCATAAACGGAACCACAAGTGACTGGTTCACGACCAAAAACAAGAAAAGCTGGGGTATATTTAGTGGTTTCATTAACTGAGGTGTTAATTGCGAATTGAATTTTGTGTATGTTCAAGTCCCATGTTCTATGATTATCGTGTATAAATGAAGAAATTGCTGTAATTATGGTTTTATTATAACGCTCTACTGTATTGACTTGAGGACAATAACGAGGAGTATAATGAATTTTGGGTATTTTATAAAATTGGAAGAGGTCTGTTATTTCACGACTCGTGAATTGGGGACCATTGTCTAATATAATAGTTTCTGGAATACCATAAGTCATGAAAACAGAGTCTTCTAAAATTGTATTTATAGCAGAAGATGTGGAGTTTTTTAAAGGGTAAATAAGGCAATATTTAGAAAAGCAACAGGTAAGGCATATTTATATAAGTGGGCATGCAATTTATAAATAACATTTATAGTTGCTGATAAATATTTACTAGCTACGTTAACAAAAAAAATGGGAATACAGGAGGTCGGTTGTAAAAATATGCATTTTATCGCGGTTATGCTTACATACACGGCCTACAGAAAGCGAAAATAAAATAGATAATAAGAGGCCCGATAAGACATTCTGTTCACGACGCAAGAGTGTAACCCCGTAGGACCCCCCTAATAATAAAGAAAATATGTTTAAACTTAATGTCCCATAGCCATGTAAAATTAGAGCACTATAACCACCCTTGTTTCCCTGTCGATAATAAAGTAATTCTGTATTATTAGTCGTAAAGACAAATGTGATAGTAGTGATAAGGAGAAATAAAGATTGGATTTATCATCGTTTTATTTGGTAACAAATACTTGCCTATCCCGCGACGCTCGCCGCCTGAGTGAGGGACGAGCGCCGCGCAGGCGAGTATTTATATAAGCCGGGCGGGGGGCGAGGTAGTATAAATATGGCGCGATCCATTTTCCGTCGCCAGTCGCCCCGCACCCGCCGCACTGATAAGATGTAGATCTCATTAGAAAGTAAGCATGAATGAGAGTCTAATTAGAACATGTAAGCGATTATAATATAAGATTCTTATATGAAAATAAAGAGAAATGCTCATAGGGGGTGAGGTAAGAGCCGAGTGGTGGGGCGAGCCAAAAATGATATAAAAATGGCGTCGTTTCGCCCAAAAATCAGGCGATTCGCTGCTTGACCGTCGCCCAGTGCACACGTCGCTCCGAATACTTGCTCCGCTCCGCTCATCCGCCTCGCCCTGTGGCTTATCACCCAGGCGCGGGCTGACTCCGACGAACATGCCGTCTTCGCCGGAACGTGCCCAGTCGGGCTCTGACTCCGAGAGCGAAAGCTCGTGCACGAGCCCCTGCTGCCTTAACAGTAGGGGCTCGCGGGCGAGTTCCAGCTCTGGGAGCGAGAACTCGCGGGACAGTACCGACTCGACTCCCGAGGCTCGGTCGGGAAGCGCGCTCGTGCGGCAGCCGCCGCCGGTGCTAACCCTGCCCGTGACCACCGGAACTACGACCTCACCGACGTACGCAGTATCTTCATCAACCGCGGCATGCGTCACAACCACGTCATACGCGACGTTGGTGCAGGCAAAAGGGTTCATGACGTCACCCATGCCTGCACCGGCGATCGCATCAATCGTATCAATCACGACACCGTCGCAGGCGTTGGGTTTCACGTCACCCACGCCTGCGCCAAGGGCAGCGGCACAAAACCGCTTGTCCTTTGCCCAAGCGATCGCGACTCCGCCTCCTGCCGTCAGGCAAAAGAGGGCGATCACATCGCCACCTGATGCCGACCTCCAGCAGCGTCCGCCCGGCCCGCGCTTGGACCTAGGCGCCGCGGCCCTTCCGCCTCGTGCGTCACCACCACCAACACCGTCACGAGCAGCCACGCCGCCGCCACCAGCGGCCGCCCCGAAGCCCCAGAGATTTCCCCCGATCGTAGTTGAGTCGTTCCCGGACTGGGAAGTCCACTTCAACGCGATCAGGGACATCCTGAACAGATACCCGAAAGCCCGCTCATTCGGAAAAGGGATTCGCTTCCGGCCCGAGAGCGAGGTAGAATTCAGAACGGTACAGAGGTACCTAATCGAGCTCAGCAAGACTAAGCCCCTGTTATGGTTTTGTTACTCCCTGCCGGCCGAGAAAGCCTTGAAGGTAGCCATTACGGGCCTACCTAGGGACACAAACCCGGAGGTCATAAAGCAGGAGCTGAGCAGGCTTGGCTACTCCCCTGAGTACGTGCGCCAGATCCGCGCACGCTCGGGGAGGGCGGGCTGCCTGTTCTTCGCCCAGCTACAAAGAACTCCTAACTTCCACCGCATTTACGACACCACTCAGATGCTCGGCATGGAGAAGGTGACCATAGAAGCCTGGCGCGGCAGAAAAGGGCCGGCGCAGTGCCACAGGTGCCAAACCTTCCGGCACTCGTCGGCAAACTGTCACCGCCCAATCGCCTGCGTCCGATGTGGCGAAGCGCACATCGCAAAAGATTGCCCGCGCCCGCTGTCAGAGCCGCCCACGTGTGCGAACTGCGGCGGCGCGCATACCGCAAATAACGCCACTTGTCCCGTCTTTCGCAAAGAGGTGCGAAACAAGAAGGCGGGCACTCTCGCACGCACCGGGAACAATCCGGCATCAGTCCGGATGTCCGGAGGTGGGAGCCCAAGCACGACCAGACCTCCTCTCCCCCCTCGGGGGGAAAACGACGCCGCCAGGTCCCTCATGGCTGTCGCCAATGACGGGACCCGGGCGCCTAAGCGCCGCAAACGTGGCGGGAGGAAGCGAAAGCCGAAACCGGCTGGCGCTCCCCCTCCCCCACAGCAACAGCAGCAGCAACATCAACAACAACAGCAACAACAACAGCAACAACAACAGCAGCAGCAACAGCCTACGGGCACTCTGCCGCCCAAATCCGCACCCGCGGACGAAGCGCCCCCCCTGGCCGACTCAGACGACGACGACGACTGCGACGACGATGACTGCGGAGCAGTCCCGGCAACGAGACTCACCAGCAGTGAGAAGATGGACGTAAGCGCCATCATAGCACTGCTGTGGAGACTACTGATGGCGCTGAATGCGGGGCAAGACCCGCAAATAGCCATCTGCGCTCAAATATCTACGTTGCGCAACCGCACGACGTAGAACGCGCGGCCAAGCCGCCGAGGATTATCTTCCCTTCCCCAACGCCGCCGGCGAACACTCGCCGTTGGGCTCGCCCAAACTGGCTGACATCGCCGCGGCAACGCGCGAAGGAAGACACCGACTGAAACCACCAGTAGACAAAGACACGCCTGTATTGACAGGCGGCGCACAAGGATACAACAGAAAGGGGCCATGCTCTGATTCTGTCTCCCCGGCCCCCTGACGGGGGCCGAGAAGAAAGTCCAACGCCAAAAATCAGAAGCAATCAAGACTCCGGCGGCTCAACAACTAAAAGGAAGAAACAAGCAAAAGGAAGAAACAAGCACCAGGAAGAGGTTATAGCCATAACGCCGCCCCACCTCGCCGCCCTTACCTCGCCCGCCTCGAGACTTGAAGACCACGGAGTAGTTTTAGTTTCCGGACTACGGAGTACAGCCGTTCCCCCTCCACCTATACGTCATACAGTCCACTCAATCGAAGGGAACTCACCCTGTACACATTCCTTGGTTCCTATGCAGACAGAGCCAGGGCCGGACATTATGAGAGTAATGGTAGCTGAGTTAACAAACTCGCAAGCGATTCGAATGCTCTGTCTCTCGCAGATCACGTAGTGTTCTTATAGAGTGCGAGGGACAGAGCATTCGACTAGCTAGCGAGTACGGTAATTGTAACTCATGGCAGGGGTACAGGTAACATGTCGAAGACGAAATGGTTTGGTTAACAAAGTTTTATTAACAGTCCCTGATTCTTCATTCATCGTTATTCTTCTGCCCTTTTCTCAACTTATTTGGGGTCAACACAACGTCTTTTTCTTCCATACTTCTCTATTAGTCGTCATCTCGGTATTTACTCCCTTTCTATCCATATCATCTAATTTATCAAATTAATTTATTCATTTTAAAGTCGTGTCAATGCATATGAAATGCGCTCTTTGCGTAGTATGTGTGGTGTGCAACTCATTGATAGAGTAAGAAATGAAAAAGTCAGAGAGAAATGTGGAATAAAAGAAGATGCAGTGATTAAGATTGAAAAGGGCATGCTTCGGTGGTTCGTCATTTGGAAAAGATTGATGACTGACGAAATTGGACAGATGGATGGAAGATTGACGAAAGAGATAATACAGATCGAAAGTGAGTGGAAGGGTCGGAAGGGGCCGCCCTAGGCGTACTTTTTCGAATCAAATCGGAGAAATACTGGAAAAGGGCCGAATTGTAAGTACCCGAAACCGACGTGCGTGCATGACTCGATGTGGAAGAAGCTTAAGAAATTTTTCAAGATCCTAGCAAATGGAAAGAAGTGGTCTCTGCCTACCCCGCTGGGAAACAGGCGTGATTTAATGTATGTACGTATGTATGATTAATAAATTAATCTAGATTAATTTCGGATCGTTACAGCCGTAAAACTTCCCTGTTTGTGTCAGCTTCAACATTTCTATAAACGCACGAAAGAGGTCCTAGCCATGATGCATTACGCTCACGTGACTTCTCGTATCACGTGATCTACCAGTGACGCGATTGGTTTAGAAACGAAACGAATAGAAACGCTAGTTAGCGTACTGCATCATTACTTGTGGGAGGACCTTGTGCAGGGTCCGTCCGGGTTGGTACCACCATCTTATCCATTAACCTACCGCCAAGCAGCAGTGTTTGCATTGTTGTGTTCCGGCTTGGGGATAAGACAGCCGGTGAAATGACTAGCATAGAGGCATTCCATCTTAGTCCTCAGGGTTGGTAGTGCATTTGCAGTCTTGTGAATGCGAATGTCTATGGGTCACAGTTTCCACTTACCATCAGGTGGCCTGTGTGCTCGTTTGCCTTCCTATGCCATAAAAAAAAAACTTAGCAGGGCCTCCAGGGCTTAGATTCTTGGCGGTAAAAACCATATCGTCTTCGACCAGTTATCGTATCGTCTACATTTTGATAATATAGTCTCAACGCGGGGCATTAAAATTCATGAAAAAGTTTTCATTTCGCTGAGATGACGGATAAAGTGCATTGTGACTTATTTAAAAAAAATGGGAAGTTTTACGGTGGTGCTTTATGTTTTTAGTACTTAATATTGAGTGTTTCGTAATGTATAAATTGTAAAGTTTAAATGATTATTTAATTTGTCATCTTTGATTTCTGCTGACGTTATATATCACTTGTATTTTATAAAAAGTATTTCGCGGACGGAATAAAAAAACTTGTCGCTTAATAGTTACTAGTTATCATATTATAATATTTGATGACACTTTAGCCTAGTTGGTAGCGACCCTGCCCACGAAACTAGCGGTCCCAGGTTTGAATCTCCGTAAAGAAAGATAATTGTGTGATATTTCTCTACACATGTTATGTTAATTTATCGTTGCCTAGTACACACAATACAAGTACAAGCCTAGAGCTTAGTTTGGGACTGGTTGAATTTGTATGAGATTGTCCACAGATATTTTTCATTTTATTTATATCAGTGATAACAGATAAAGGTAGGTTACTAGAACGACGAAACTTGTCATACGTGTGAAATTTCAGAAAAAAACTTTATATTGTTGCAAGATTGTAAACTGTTCTAAATTGCTTATTGTAGGGAAAAATATTATCATTTTTATGAGAAAATACGTTGTTATTATAAAAAAGGGTCAGTAAAAAGGCTCCATTTCAGACTATTCCGTGCACTATCTGCAGACATTTATAGATTCTGTGTTAGGTTTTGAATGAAATGAAATGAAAATGAAATGAAAATGTTTATTCAGAAAAACTTAACTTAAGACATAACAATGGTATTGGGTCCTGCGCTAGGATTCCCTGTGTTGCAGGGCCCAATTTTAATCAGTTTCAACAGGCTTAAATTCATTTGCGGATATTGCAGAAAAAAACTTATATAACTACTTTAAACAATAAAATCTTAAACTTAATAATTTGTTAGGTAAATACACTAATCTACTTACTACAACTCACTTTAGTGGCCATGTTATTATTTACATACACATGATGTATAAATATATACCATTAACTAAATAACAATATATGGTAAAAAATAACGTATACCCGTTCATGTAATTAAATACATAAGACAAAATTACATAAGTAGAGTACAAGTAAATAATAAAACGTACGTGCACATAATTTTGAATGTTTGTATTTGAATAGAAACAATCGAAAAATATATAGGGTTCCGAACGCAACAATATTTATAGAAGTCTAGCCACACTTTTGTGTTCGGTTTTTGCTGGAAATAATTTCCATATGGGTCCCATAAAAACATAATTTATATGTTAGATTCACATAGACACGTTTTTACGTAATATAGTACCTATGGTGGGTATTGAAGCATAACAGTATCAGGTAGAAAGAGGAAAATAATTGATATTCTAATTTATACCAAAATATATAAATATCAAGAGATCTTGCACAAACATAGAGTCCATGAGCACTAAAAAAAACAATCGGTTTGTACTTGTCTCTCACCCGCTATCATACGCCTTTAAAAAAAATTATTTAGTAGAGCATAGCACTATGAAAAATAAGCTATTTTGACACTCTGTAGGTCGTAATTCAGTTATCTATACAGTGTGTGGCCCAAAACCGGGGCGAAAAAATTAAATGTGGATTCTTTAGAACATCTCAATTAACTATCACAAGAATCTAATATAACAAAGTCTATAATTTTAGAGAAAACAGCCTACAAAGTTAAAAATCGTAGGTTATGTATTTTCCCGTCGCGATTATCGTCGCTTGATCACTTGGTGCGAGGTATGTTTGAGTACAGGGTGCCATTGACAACACGCGGTAAGTTGAGCGGTGTTTGCATTACATTGAATTTGCGATTAAGTTTGTTAGAAAAAAACTGAAAGTTAAGTTTTGATTTTAATTAGGTAAGACCATTATAATGTAATTACCGGTGATCTATAGAGCCCCCGTTTTTAATATTATCCCCGGTTTTGGGCCACACACTGTAGATAACTGACATGCGCGTGACAAGGCAGAACTATCAAAATAAATGAGTCGGATTCTCTTGGGGTTTTTGACAAGATGGCGTCGCTTTCTTAATTGTTATTCTTTTTTTGCATATTTTGTTGTTTAATGGATAATAATGATGTATTAATATGCAGTACATTGACATTCAAATGTGCAGTAATGGAGAATTCAAGTTTGAACACGTATCGCCTTTGGAAGGATTGCTCCAAGAAAATCCCATCTGGTCTTCGTGAAGTTCTACCTACATCGCTTTACGAAGGCTAGAGGATCACCGTACAACGTTGCCTTACGATTTTTTGATATGTTAATGTAAAATATAAAATTGACATTGGCAGAAATGGTTGCTCGATATTGCGAACGGTTGCCATTAAATATATATGTACAGGGCGAACGATATGAAGTGTTACCAAATTCAAAAGGCTACGATTTTTTTTTGTTGTCTTAAATTATTCATTATTAAGAAAAAAATGAGAAAAAGATATCAAATTTTTAAGATTACTTTATTTTAACTCGATATGACCACCTTCTGCTGTCTATGGCCTTCAGACGGTAGAAAAATGAGTTGCACGCTGCACGAATGTGATCCTGCGGTATGCAATGGCAATTACGTACGATCGCTTTCTTCAATGCATCCATACTGGCATGTTTTCTTCTCCTCACCTTGCTCTCCACAATGGACCAGATAATAGAAGTCCATCGGGTTCGCGTTTGGGGAATTCGAAAGACATTGTGTGGACGAAATAAATTGTGGCACGCGTTGTTCAGCCATTCTTGGTTCACACGAGCTTTATGAGCCGGGGCCGAGTCTTGTTGTAATGTCCACGGTCTACTACCGAAATGTTTGCGTGCCCAAGGCTCCAACGCAGCTTCCAAAACATTTTCCCGATAGTAAGTCGCATTTACTTTGACACCAGGCTCGATTTTGTGAATTTGGTAACACTTCATGTCGTTCGCCCTGTATATAAATAAATAATAATAACAATAAATAAGTCCGAATGCATCATATCAAACAATGCTATGCTTCGTAATTATTTTCTCAACCTACTCGTATGCACCATTATTGCACTTTAACGACGTCACTACAATATGGAACTCACGCGTATTCCGCCCACGTCTCACCCCACACCCTCCAAAGTTGCGAGTTTATCTCGGTTTCCGTAACAGAAGCCAAAACCCAAAAGTTCCACGGAGAATATTTCAATACAGACGCCGTTTCAATCGAGTTTGCACAGTTCTTTGACTGCAAACAGGCTAAGGGATGCGTTGGAGTTTCTATTGGTTGTTTATACAAGACAAGAAAATGCCACAAACTTCGTAGGAATAAAATTCATTTTTCGTTATTGTAAGTAAATTTTGAGGTTAGGCAAGAGTTTTCAAATATTGCTAAAAACAACACTGTTTTAAATCATTCTCGGTCTGAAGTCAGTCAGATTCAGATTCAGATTGTATTACTCAATATACATAGCATTACATTAAATCACGCCTGTTTCCCAGAGGGGTAGGCAACCACTTATTTCCACTTGCTACGATCTTGACAAATTTCTTTCGCTTCTTCAACATTCATACATCGAGTCATGCACGCACGTCGGTTACTCAATATAACACAGTACAAATTAAGTGGCATGTCAAATTATATTATTATTACCGGTATTATTGTCGATTCCAATTTAAATTATTATGGCTCATAATTTATGCGTCACCATATGCAGTTTTTCGTGACCTTGAATGATTTGAAAAGGTGTTTTTTGCGGGATCGTAGCAGGTGGAAACAAGTGGTCTCTGCCTGCCCCTCTGGGAAACAGGCGTGATTAAACGTATGTATGTTTACAGTTTTTTTTTCTACATTAATTTCAGTTGATAAAAGTTTATCTGTCAAGTCCTGCATTTATTATTAGCAGCTGCTCAAATAATGATACCGATCATGAATAGCAGCTGCTCAAATAATGATACCGATCATGAATATCACTGACTAGTTGCGTCACTTTCGATTTTAAGTTTACTGAGGATGCACTTTTGTCTTGGGAAACTGTTCTATGCTTTATATTTTGTTGTTAATTACACGGTTAGACAATAAGTAAATGTTTTTTAGGGTTCCGTACCCAAAGAGTATAAACGGGACCCTATTAGTCCATACCTGGGATAACTCGGGGCAAGTTCTAGGGATTCGATATCGATAAAAAAGATGTCGATATAATTAAATTAATACATGTGCACATTGATCATTCTCGATTACTGTAAAGAGGTTCGATGCCATATCTGATATCGAGCCTCTTAAGATAATAAAGGTATGCGAATGTAATTTCAATCAAAATGACAATTTACTGTCAGTGCCATTCATATCTTAGAGTAAGAATAATATACGAGGTAATATTCCGCTACGTTTGTTACAAAGTCCAAAATAATCATGCCGCCCAAGAAACATCCACGCCCACGCGATAATTATATTAACTCGTGGATTAGTGAATATCCTGACATACAACTACGTGAGTCAAAATTATTTTGCTCTAAATGTAATGACAGTTTTCTCCAGAAAAAATACAATGTCACGCGTCACGTTAGATATATAAATATTATATCGACATCTTTTTTATCGATATCAAATCCCTAGAACTTGCCCTGAGTTATCCCAGGTATGCCTATTACTAATACTCCGCTGTCCGTCTGTCTGTCACCAGGCTGTATCTCACGAATCATGATAGCTAGACAGTTGAAATTTCCACAGATGATGTGTTTCTGTTGCCGCTATAACAACAAATACTTAAAACGGAATTAAAATACTTAAGGGTGACCATACAACAAACGTGTTTTTTATAGACAATGGTACGGAACCCTTCGGGTGCGAGTCTGACTCGCGCCTGGCCGGTTTTTTTACAATCTCAAGACTGCAATCCTGAGACTACAAATGGGTTGCTAAACCTGAGGACCCGCGGGTATTGATGAAATTATACAAATGAATATCGCGAGCCATCTTACACCTAATTATCAATTTCCTTAATTTATTCCTTCCACGTTCGTTTTCAAGTTGCAATGAGGAAACTTTTGATTACCCAGTCATTACTGACGAACGCCTGACTTCAGCCGGGAGCAGGTTCGAGCCCGTATTAGTCCACGACAAGTTAATATTGAACCTCGAAGCTTTCGCATACGTACGTTATTGTAAACAACCTGTCCGTAAAGTAATTAGGAATTTCTATTAAACTATAAGTTAAGATGTTTGTCTTTTAAATATTTGGCACATAAACAGTCCATATCTTGGTTATTTTAAGTTCTTACAAAACTTTGGCTATGCTTAAGAAAAATCGATAAATCAATAGGTAGGCAGGTAGGTACGTACAGTCGAGGAAATTGATCCCTAGTCCACTTTGGACTATGTCAAAGTGACACTGTAAATAAAATCATTAGAAGTCTCTTACGTTTTTATTGATTACGTCACTTTGACTTAGTCCAAAGTGGTCTAACAATCAATTTCCAACGAGGCCGCGTAGGTACTTAGGCTACTAAAGTAAACGCATATTATTTTAATGTGGTCGTTGGTAGGTACAACGTCATTAATTAAAATGCAATCAAAGACTTGCAAACACTTAAGGAACTAACGAAATTATGTAAAAATATTATGCCTGAGTGTAATTTTTTTTTGTTTCGGTTCAAAAGATTCATAATTTATTCATTGCATTTATGGTTTTTACAAGATATCCAAGCTCCAACATAAACCCTGTTAGGGCACAGCAAAAGTTAACCTAATTAATTTTAAATAATTCTTAAATGCATCGATAAAAACACATCATTAATTTTATTATTCCTTGTAAATAAAAAACTCTTGTAGGCTAGAAAAGCATAATTATTAAGAATTTCTTTAATTTATTAAATAACAAAACCTCCCTTTCTCTTGTTTTGAAATCTCCTGGAATAGGTATGATTGTATACATTTCAGCCATATGGTGTGTACCAGAATTTAGCATTTGTAATTTTGTAAAATAACTGTCCAGTTTATTTAATTTCGATTTTGAGATATTGGGTATTAATTGTCCCTTGTCTGTTAAAATAGATCGTACTGTTTCTTTACAAACTTACACATTTCAAAAATATACTGTGAAGCCGGCGTAATATATGATAGGGTCCCGTAAAAAAGGATAACAAATTAAAACACTTTTTCAATTTAGTAACAAATTTTACAACACGACATACTTGTATAGGCACCACTTCTTCGTTATTTTACTGTTGAAATTAATTTATCTGGCAAATAGCTCCGGGGCAAGTTTATCTCGCATGAGATTGTATGAACTTGCATTAACTTTCTACCACTTTCTGAACATGCTCGAAGTTTTGTAAAATTAATCAGCTCGTGGTATTATTTTGTAGATAAAATGGGTTAAGAGTTGTAATATCGGAATACTACGAAAATATTAAGCAAAGTATTGTTTAAAACACACTAAACCCCTTAAGATTCAAACCGATTACACTAACTTTAGGCTTGACATCTCGAATTTGGCTTTAAGAAGTTGCCCAATGGGCATTTCTATTTTTCCTTGTACTCAATTAAAAAATTGTTAACGCAGCGTTAAATTTAGTCCATTTGGTAACGCATTTTTTTAATGCTTAAATTTAAAAATATATAATTAAAAACTTTAAGATCAATCAGAAAAATCTATTAAAAAGTTTTTAACAAGAAGTATATATTTTTAAATGTAAGCATTAAAAAAATGCGTTACCAAATGGACTAATTTAACGCTGCGTTAACAATTTTTTAATTGAGTACAAGGAAAAATAGAAATGCCCCAATAGGTGTCTAAACGGACAAGGTCGTAAGAATGGCCTTTAGAGCATTTAAAATCATTTACAACTAGTTTTCCCCGCAATTTATCTATATCGTCGGTGATACTGCAAAACCGCGTAACTAACAAATTTATGATAGAGCAAAATAAACCTTACTGGTTTATTTAAAAGGTTTATTTTCCTCCTTATTAAAAATGTTACTTACGCGGTTAAGAAGTTTTACCGACGATATTGTACTTTTTATCTTTGTGAAAGCTATCGAGAGAGTAAGTGGATGTTATTCATAAATAACTATTTATAAGTGATAATGTATTTGTACACACTTATTGCTGTTTGTTCTAGAGTGGAGACTACGAATTGGTAAACATGGAGTAGGGCACCCTCAAACTAGGTGGAGCGATGATTTGCGGGGGTTGTAGTGGGTATTCCGGCCATTATTGGTTGGTGAGTCCCACATAACCATCCCGGGTCTCCCTGGACCTGGGTGGTATGCGTAAAAGCATTTCCCCACTGTAACAAAATAAATAAATGTGGAGCGATGATATTTGAAAGGTAGCTGGTGGTAACTGTAGAAGAAAAGCTGAAGACCGAGCTCAATGGCGTGGTATGGAAGAGGCCTGTCTCCAGCAGTGGACTAATGTGGGCTAGTGATGATGATGATGATTTCTGTTTTCTTTCATTAATAAATAAATAGCTATGTTTACGTAAAAGCAGTTTATCGCTTATCCCTCGAGAACTATCCTGTTTCCATTGATAAGTCTCCAGGATGTAACCGCAACGAACTTCCACTAAATGTGGAGGTGAAAAGAAGTTATAGTAAAACCAACAATACGATAAAAGGTCATATTGTTACATACATACATACATACATTAAATCAAGCCTGTTTCCCAGAGGAGTAGGCAGAGACTACTTCTTTCCACGTGCTACGATCTTGCTTGACAAATTTCTTTCGCTTCTTCCACATTTATACATCGAGCCATGCACGCACGTCGGTTTCGGGTACTTAAGATTCGGCGCTTTTCCAGTATTTCTCCAATTTTATATTTTGTCCATATTGTTACTTTATAAAAACAATAAAATTAAATATATGCTGACAAGAAAGAGAAGAAAAAAGCTATCGTGGTCCTGACGTCTCTTTTTTTTTCTTCTTCTCAGCATATACCTATCCACGGCTGAACATAGTTTATTTTATTTTATATTTTCATGATGTGCTTGATGTGGTGATGCTGGTCCAGGTCAGCCATGCCATCTTTTGGGTTTTAGAAGACCATCAGGCTAGTGGTCTCCCTCTTTTTACGCTTCCGATTTGGGGTCTCCAGGGTTTGCTTTTTACTACCGACATATCCCAAAGTTCTGTTAAGGGTCTCTATTTGAAAGTCATCTGTTAAATCCGTGTTCCTATTAGGAATATTGAACCACGAGGAAAGGTGAAAGTATTATAAATAATAACCTCCGCATTACCTAATTTCACGTCAATCAGATGAGGTCGAACTATGAAACAAACTTACTTTCACATGTATAATAATAATAAGAAAAGGATTGAATCAAATTAATTAACATCTAAAACCAATATCCCATTCAATTCAAAATGCCAAAAAACACAAATCAAATTTATCCCATACGCTGTTTCCTTTCAGCAAATAGACTTGAAACTCAAATAGGGCTTACATGTCAAATTCCAGTTCCGAATACTTCATTATTCAGATGTTCGGCGTTCCGTGGGAATCACTAATATTGGTTTTGGAAATTCAGCATTATGCCCGTAAATGCAAGATCGTACAGTAGGAAGAGAAGGCCTTTTGTTAAATAATATACTCGTAACATCAGTTATTGGATTGAGACACTATGTATAGGGTAAAGTCACCAGTGGTCAACCGGATACCAGTTATAGTCGACTTTACACGAGTGCGAAGAGTGGAAAATATATATTTCATACACTTCCCACTCATACAAATTATAGGCAGAGTTGACTACAGGTCTCTGGCTGACCACTGGTGGCTTTACCCTATTATATTTTTAATGTTACTCATATCGTTCTATTAATGAGAGCTCGGAATGGCTTACACGTACGTCGGCGTAGTGATTTAGCGTTTACACCGCTATTCCCAATTAGATATTCAACTGTACAGTCAACAGCATAAATAAGTGATCGATCATTTATGTACCTTTTCAGTTTAACGTTGTGTTTGAAATGTCATACAAAATTGTGAAACAATTTAAAGCGACAAGGTAAAGAAATTATCACTTATTTATGCTGTTGACTGTTATGTACTGCTACTGACATCCACTGAACAATCCAGGGGGACGATTTTTGAATATCATGTAACGAATAAACTTTCGACCTTGACGAATCAGAAAGTGACAGGTGTCCTAATGGGACGATTGTGCTAATAAACGTTTGTGCTGGGTATACGACCATGCAAACTTTTTAATTTACCAAATTTCGAAAAAAAACTATTCTTGACTAAAGTATATTATATTATATCAAGACACCCTGCACATTGGTTTGGCCAGGTTAGACTACCAATGCCTGTCAGTTAAATGAACATTACAAGGTTAAACAATGTTGGTTGACTAAAGATTTAATCACTAACCCCTTCCAAATATCGTTCGCCCCAAACTAGACTAAGTAGTACCATTGTAATATTAAAAATATTTAAAAAAATGACTGACTGCTGAGTTTCTTGCGGCGCTTCTTCTCAGCAGTGGTCTCCTCTTGTGAAGCGCTGGTAGATTCTTGACATGTAAAAGTGCCCGTGCGGCCTACTTACTGAATAAATGTCTTTATCATTATCTTTATCTTAGTCCAAATAAATAAACGTAAGTCCTTTCCATTCCGCATACATCCCTCATATGAGACATTACACGCATTCCACGTCCGTCTTTCTCTATGAGTCGCATATTAACCGCTCAGAGGCTATTTACAGAGGGATAAAATGTTTTGACGCCATTTTTATTGTTCGCTTGCCCCGTGAATGTTAAGTGGGGGATTAAAACAGGGATATTGGGTTGAGTAAACAGATTAGAGAGAGCAACTGGCTGAATTTTCAATGGAATTGAGGGTTACGTCGCTGTACGAATGTCTTTGTACAGTCAACAGCATAAATAAGTGATAATTTATGTACCTTGTCGCTTTCAATCATTTCACAATTTTGTATAACATTTCAAACACAACGTTAAAGTGACAAGGTACATAAATGATCACTTATTTATGCTGTTGACTGTACACTGGCAAGCAAAAATAATGGGTGCGCTTCAATCAGTATTAAAACTTTTTGCGTTTCAAAATTCAAAATATTTATTCAGTAAATTGGCCACATGCGGGCTCTTTTACACGTCGGAAATGTACAGTGAGTCTACCAGCGCTTCGGACAAGACCATCATTGCGGAGAAGAAGCGCCGCAAGAAACTCCCAAACTACCAAATGGATAACAAACGTCCAAAATAAAAACAAAATAACACTCATTTAACATAATAACCTTTTATATAACATTCATATGGAATAATGCCAATTGATATCCCTTACATTAATTATAATTATTATATAAAATCTTGCATAGCAATTGTTTCTACAGCATAAATGAATTTTCAATGTATAATTTTGAAGTCTAAATACCAAATTGACATTTTATTTTATAACTATTGTAATTTGACTTGAATGATATCTGTAAATTAGTATAAGTTTCTATTTTGTAACTACTAGTTGAAATTTACTATTTTGTTAAAATACAAATTAGAATAAGGACATAGGATCTTACCGGTTACATTTCATGCGCAGACAATGCCCAATATTCGCTCTTGTATCGTTAATAATTCACATAGGAGGGTGGTAACTTGACTCAATTCAGAATGACGCTGCAAAGCGGTTTGTTCGATATTCGCCACGGCCAACAATAGCTAGCGTTGTGGCTTGTTGACACAGGTGTTAAAGTTTACCTACTCGATGCCCGTGTAGTGTTAAAGTCACTTATCACCCTCAACTGCTTATTAATAAATCAATCAATCATGTCAGCCGAAAGACGTCCACTGCTGGACATAGGCCTCCCATAAGGCTCTTCACTCAGACCGGTCTTGTGCTTTTCGCATCCACCGCGTTTCCGCGATCTTTACAAGGTCGTCACTCCATCTTGTTGGAGGCCTACCTACAGCTCGTCTCCCGGGCCGCGAACGCCACTCAAGAACCTTCAGACCCCTTCGGCCATCAGTCCTGCGAGTGATGTGCCCCGCCCACTGCCACTTCAGTTTTGCTATTCTTCGGGCTATGTCGGTAACCTTAGTTTTACTGCGGATATCATCATTTCTGATTCTACAACTGAACTGCATATGTATATGTATAAATGTTTTAAGCCTCCGACGGATTTCATGAAGTCACCATTGGACTGGTCACGTGAAGTTATTATTTAAGTCGGTTAATTTCTTATTTATCATGATAATAATATCATAAATAGGTTACAGTGATATGTAGGCACAGTAAGCCTAGCCAAGGTGCAAACGCGGCGAACGTTGCTGTTTTATATCGGCTCGTAACGTATGGAGTTGACATAAGCGGTCAATCTTACATACATACATACATACATTAAATCACGCCTGTTTCCCAGAGGGGTAGGCAGAGACCACTTCTTAGATTTTCGAAAATTGGTAACTAAGCGTTATGCATCTTAGTTAGGCTCCCAGGGGCCTTAAACCAGATGCTTAGTGCTAATGTAAACTGTCAAATGTATATAATTTACGTAAGCGCTCGACACGACCGTCGGACAGCAGCTTACCTCAATCCTATTCATTATATTATTTTATGCTAGAAGGGGAATGCGCTAATGCATCTTTTCCAGGGCTCACAGCAGTTAATTATGACGTAGGTACTCGTATTAGTCTTTTAATTTTTAATAAACAATATTATAATAATAATTATAATAAAATAAAATTTAGATCTTTAAAATATTATACCAACGTTAATAAAACTAACTAAAAGAGAAAAACCCAAAACAAAAATAAACTTAAACAAAATAAACTATTTTACTTGGGCATAGTTGAATATAATGTATGTTCGCTAATAAAAGACATGTAACTTAAAAAAATATAACATCATAACAGCTTCTATAATCTTTAACTTATTGAAACGGCCTGCAGCCGTCATCAATTTTCATAATTCCGAGCGCCACTAGACTTAATTCTGCCCTCATAAGCCAAAAGGTGGTATCACAAATTCAACAGCCAAAGCAGATTCAATCTTCTCCCGTTAGTAATGAGGTTCCTTTTGCTACAAGAGTTTTGCCTGAGATATCGCCATTTGCCTTAGCAGGACAGAATTTACGACTCGCCCACGCCCAGGCTTCGCTTGGCTATTAAATTTCAATATCCATGTTCAAACTGCCTTAAGATGTCACAAGGATCGAACCTATTTTTTACCTACTTCAGAAAAGGAGGAGGTTTCTCGATTTGATCTGTTTTTTTTTATATGGTTGTTCACGTGTAACTTGTCGTTTATGGTCCGATTTTGGTGTTTCTTTTTTTGTTGACAAGGATGATAAGAAATTTAGGATCTGATGAGGAATCAGTGAGGGAATTGAGGGAACTTCTCAAGTACTGTAGGAAAATATACAGCGATTTTAGTATTTTAAGTGACAAGTCCAGCATTT
Source organism: Acleris emargana (assembly GCA_927399475.2). Classification (NCBI taxonomy): domain Eukaryota; kingdom Metazoa; phylum Arthropoda; class Insecta; order Lepidoptera; family Tortricidae; genus Acleris; species Acleris emargana. The sequence goes on from OV656858.1 coordinate 9,172,769, forward strand.
GCATACAGAAAGTATAATTTGCTGAAGCGGAACTGATGATCAAGACCACAAATGGCCACCGGAACTCCTCAACCTGCTTTAAAGTTTCATAATTATATCAACTAAGAGGTGGGACTACATAAGCTTATTATGATCACTAAAGAGTGTAAAATAAAATAAATAAAATGCAATAATAGCTTTTAATATTTATGATAATAAATAACAGGTTATTCCAACAGAAGTCAGCGACTCACAATATTTTCAACCAAAAGCCGACTTCTGTTGGATTAACCAGTTACTTATCATTTGAATATAAGTTATTTTTTGCACTTTGAAGGCGGTTTTTTTGTTTAAACCCATTTCCTCTTATACAACTAAACGATTAATTATATAATATTGAAAACTAGTGAAATAAAGAAGTGGTCTCTGCCTACGCCTCTGTGAAACAGGCCTGATCTAATTTTTTAAATTATATTATTTGAAAACTAATTGGTTGAAAAAATAAGCATTTTGATTCCATATCGTTGGATACAATCACGTAAGATGTTAGTTTCATAGCAAAATAACTTGCCATTTTATTTTGGTAACTATTCATTGCCACCGACCCGCTAGGCGGGTCCATTTTGTATTAAAATCAGAGGCCTTGGCAATGAAAGTCCCATCCCATCCCATCCCATCTTTCCAATCCACGGATATAATGATCAAACTGTTAAAGATATCACTTTCCATTTCTCTGTCATATGGAAGAAAAGGATCAGGACATTGAAAAATCGATCCATAATTGATAAAATGAATCTCACACATACCTAGTTTATTTATATGAAAAAAATAAAGTATAAATTTAAAATCGTTGCTGATACGGTACAATATGACTTTGAATGTCGTTAATGCTTACTCCATTATTTATAAACGACTATAAACCTTTTTTAGTTAACATGTGGTTGCCGGGTTAGAATAGTACCACTCCATGTCTTCCTGTGGAGGTCGTAAGAGGCGACTAAGGGAATAAAGGCTTGCAGTACTGTTAGGCGATAGGCTTGCCACCTGTCACGAATACACTGGGAAACATCTTAGCCTACTTGTGCAAAATGTGGTTACAGAATTATCAAGAAGTTTTAAGACTTGTTGGTGATTCTTTAGCTCTGCCTACCCCACTTTGGGAATGAAGGCGTGAGTTTATGTATGTATGAATGTAGTTAAAATATTCTGTAAATTTTTGTCAACTGCAATTGTCACAACGACAGATAAGGATAAAGTAAAGGTATTTAAAATACATTGTGCGTTTAAGAATAACAGGGTGAGGCTTAAAAAATAGGAGTCCAATTTGACTTAATTGTAGCTAAATACTTAAAAATCAAAATCTTATACAACATGCTCCTTTATTTATTTTCTTGCATATGTAATAGAACAACGTACAAACGTACTGGTAAGAGCAGTTTACTGTATTATACTAATTTAATATGAATTTATAGTATACTTAGCCACTCGCCGCAGCACGTCCAACGGCGCTGAGTAACTCTGAAATATTATGGCTCAGTGACTTAGTTTAAATTGAAAGGTGAGCCATCCATTAATTAATTTTATTTGTATAATACAAGGTTAAAATATCGGAATATTTAAATTAAGTTAGTCATTTATTCTATGAGCTGCAGAAGCCATTTTAACATAATCTATCTTTTGACAGTCGACAGCGTGAATTGTTCATTACTAACTCAATATGTGTTTCGAATATAGTATTTTATAAATCTGGTACTTGAAATTGTTGGTTTGTATGTACTTAGAGAATAAATATTTCCCGAGTACCACGGGTATTTAAAAAAAAAACAAAAAATCACCTCCTTAAAAGTTTTACATCTTAGTTTTCTTAAAGAGCAACGCTCTGATCAATGATAAGTACGATGTCATCCACTTCTTACTATACAGTATCCATTGTCAATTCCTTTACAACTTTATTCAACATGGCGGCAATCTTTCGTTCTATCTGACTTCTGTAATTAATTATCTGATCAATGATAATGATCCTACATCATATAACATGGCGCGGCGGGATTGCGGTGGATGCGAAAAGCTCAAAACTGGTTTGAGTGGAGAGTCTTGCGGGAGGCCTATGTCCAGCAGTGGACGTCTTTCGGCTGATGATGATGATGACGACAACATGGCGGCAATCTTTCGTTCTATCTGACTTCTGTAATTAATTCTACGTCAATACATGTCATTGGCTGCATCTGTACTCTAGAAACATACGTATAAGTATCACAAATATTCAACTAATTCCTCCCCGCTCAGTTGTCAGGAGACTTAGAATTGTTCCTATACATTAAGCAGAGACTAACAACTCACTTTGAACTCTCGTTTTGTAAATTTGTTTCGAAACTTTTCACATTTACATGAATAATTGCTGAGCAGCGCATCATTTTGTCTCAGCGTCCATATCAAAGTCTGAAGGTTCTGAATTATTCAAGTTTATTTTCATTTCGAGGATATTTTGTCAAGTTCTTTATGCGGTATGCGTTGTGTAACCACTACAAAAACTATTTCGTCAAAAACACTTAATTTGCTATCGCCATTTTTAGGGTTCCATACCCAAAGGGTAAAGACGGGACCCTATTACTAAGACTCCACTGTCCGACTGTCCGTCTGTCCGTCTGTTTGTCACCATACTGTATCTCACGAACCGTGATAGCTAGACAGTTGAAATCATCAGTTAAAAAAATGATGATGTATTTCTGTTGCGGCTTTATCAACAAATACTTAAAACCGAATAAAATAAATTGAAAGTTGATAATGTCTTCATTTGCTTAAATTATAGTCGTGAAACTGAAGAACATCCGACAAAACAAAAACATTACTATTCAAATACAAGTACGTACTGCAATCGATTCATTATTTACGGCATTAGGGTGGACAGACAGACAAACATACGCATAGAACTACAACTTTTAAAGTTCCTGTACATACCTATTATTAATACGTTTTTGTACTTTTAGAAAAAAATAGAATATTGGCGCCTTCACTAATTTCTTTAATATCTTAGTTTGTAATCATGTCACTGTTTTGTTGCGAACTTACTAAGTAACAAAGTCAATAATCATGAAATAATTGAATGGATGACATCAGCTGAGGACCGATCGTTGTGGAAAACCTTGGGAAGGCTTTTGTCCAGCAGTGGACGTCTTGCGGTTGATCATGATGATGATGATGATGATTGGCGATGATGAATTTAAAAAAAATACATGTAGCATTCTTATAGGCATCAAGATAATTTACAATTTATTTATGAATGTTAGCACAATTACTCCCAAGTTACGTAGAACACAATAATTTAAACGTTAAAAATATAAATTACATACATACATACCTTCACGCCTGGAATCCTTGCCGGTATAAAACAACGAGAATCATGCAAGAGGGTATTTTCTCAATATCGCATTCTGACGCTATATTCCGTGTACTTGTACCAAATTATTGTTTATACGCGTTTAAACATCCATACCTTTGCGCGAATGGGAGTTGAGGGCAAGGTCACTCGCAGCACGGGCTGCCTGCGGCCGGCTCCGAGCCGCACGGCACTAGCCAGGAAGAACCCGCGAATTATCGGCCCTAAATTGTACGAGCACCTACCCGCTTCCTTAAAAAATGAGTCCAGTGACGAAACATTCAAGCGTCGATTGAAAAACCTTTTGTTAGATAATGCATTTTACTCTGTAAGTGAATTTATTGACACTGAATTTTGACTTTAAAATACCTATATAATATATAATTTTGACATTGTTTATTGTACTACCATTTATATATTTAACTTTGTGACTCGTTTTATTATTATTTGTGTTTTATAATACATTCATTTTTGACATTGGTTTTTGCTACATTACTTTTTTTTGTTTTTACTTCTTTGACGATATAATATGAATATGAATTCTGTATAATTGGCATGTGTGTAATATAACTGTATCTTATATTATGAAATAAATAAATCTAAATCTAATTCAGTAACCAAATTTTGCAAAAATAGGCTAAGATGTTTACCAGCGTATTAGTGATAGGTTACAAGCCCATCGCCTGACAGTACTACAAGCCTTTATTCCCTTAGTCGCCTCTTACGAGATCCACAGTAAGACATGGAGTGGCACTATTCTAACCCGGCAACCACACTATTATAGTTTTATAATTTAAAAAATAAATAGTAAAACATAAAACTATAACCCAATTTTTCGTACACATACATACATACATAAACTCACGCCCTCTTTCACGTACAATAAACCTTTTTCGTTAAAGTATGCTTTGTCTCTTGACTAAACTCTTGTCTATTTTGACAAATTCAAATATAATAATGAAAGATGTAGACAAACCATATCAAACATATTTTAGTTGTTGTGCGTTTATTCATAAGAAGGTAACCCGCTTATTCACAAACGCACTATAAACCTATTATAGTTAAAGTATATAAATTTTCTTTTTGTCAAATAGTTTTTTTTTATAGCCTGGGAAGGCAAACGAGCATACAGGCTACCTGATGGTAAGTGGAAACTGTGACCCACAGACATTCGCATTCACAAGACTGCAAATGCGTTACCAACCCTGAGGACTAAGATGGAATGCCTCTATGCTAGTCATTTCACCGGCTGTCTTATCCCCAAACCGGAACACAACGATGCGAACACTGCCGCTTGGCGGTAGGTTAATGGATAAGATGGTAATGTCATAATGACAAATACAAATACGAACAAAGAATATTTCAAGCACACGTCAGCTATTCTGCGTATAAGCGAGGGTATGTCTTTAAAAACAAAACAGACGAATAAACGAATATTTATTATGTAAACACTTCCAGGTCTTGAAAAGTATAGTAACCGTGAAGGAAGCTGCAAATCAAATCAGCCGGGCTGCTGGCAAACATTTTTCAATATTTTCCTCAGTAAATATTCCGGGCCTCAGAGATGTCGCGGTTTTCAAGATTACGAATTGGAGTGTGGTGCCGAATTGATTTCGTCAGGCATTCTGAATTTCGCCGTATAATATTGGCGTAAAAATGTACTTTTGGATTTTGCTGATCATTGTTTTTTGAAGATCTAGCATCAATGGAGGGAATGGTGGAAAGGACCTATTTCGACAAGGGCTGTTGGGTGTGAACTTTTTTAAAATTGGACAAGAATCGAAGATGTGTTCACACATCTCTTGCTTTACCATCCCATGAAATACAAAGCAGCAGTGTTTGAATTGTTGTGTTCCTGTTTGGGGATAAGATAGCCGCTGAAATGACTAGCATAGAGGCATTCCATCTTAGTCTTCAGGGTTTGCAGTACATTTGCAGTCTTGTGAATGCGAATGTCTATGGGTCACAGTTTGCCTTTCTATGCCATAATAAAAAAACTATTAAAGTATTACCAGAGTTATAATAGTACTTGGCTGCCTATCACTGTCACATTCTCTCTGGCATATCAAATATGCTGAGAGGTACTAGAGAGTGTGTGATAGACAGACAGTCAAGATACTCTACAAACACGAAACAACTATACATACATAAACTCACGCCTTCATTCCAGGAGAGGAGTAGGCAGAGCTACAGAATTATTTGATAATTCTGTAACCACATTTTACACAATTAGGCTAAGATGTTTGTCAGTGTATTAGTGACAGGTTGCTAGCCACAACAACAATAAACATACCTAAATGATCTCAACGACTCATTACTCATTAGAACATGCTCAAATGTTTTTGAGCGCATATGCTCTAATATACTTGATAGCGATTCCAATAAGTACGTTTATGATCAATCAATCGATGACGTCAGCATACCCTAACGTGGGGTGTATTTTTTTTCTCGTCTACCCCATAGAATGGGATATTTTTGGTAGGTCTTTCAAAAACATTGTAGGTTTGTGCAAACAATTTTTCAATTAAGGGATCTGTTTATGAAATATTAAGCTTTAAAGCGCTAATTTTATTTTGAGTCAAGTGTCCCCCCTCCCCTCTACAGCCAAAACTACAAATATCTTCAATAGCAGAGCAGAAAAATATCTTCAATGAAAGCGCATACAACGAATTTAGAAGAAAACTATCACAACTGAGTAGACTTGATGAATTCTTGAGATGCAGCATACAGCATCAAATAACTTTAAACAGAGAATTAGGTTGTTTTTTTTAGATTGTTTTTGTGAAGTAACGGCTTCGGAACCCTACACTGAGCATAATCAGACATGCTCTTGCCCGGTTTTTTAAACAATGCCCTGCAAACACTTAAACCCGCTAACATAACTGTTACTAACTTTTTCCAACTACACATTCTTACTTCTGATCCAGTGTCTGAACAATCTGGACACTAACTGTCCTGTGCGAACAGAATAATAACAAGCCGTATAGATTTATAACCACAAACATGTTTATGCCGGCGGACAAAACAGGAACCAACTATAACTTGTACAACTTTGCGGCATCCGCTGGCAACCGCGCCGTTTCTGACGGCAAAAACCAGTTGGTTGCACTTCATCCCTCTAGTCACCTACTTCAGAATTGTAATAGAAACTATTTTTAGGATTGCTAGTCAATAAAAATACATACATACATACCTTCACGCCTGTCATCCCAGAGTGGGGTAGGCAGAGCTACAGAATTACCTACAACTTTAAAAACTTGGTGATAATTCTGTAATAATATTATTTTTTGTATGCTTCCTAGGAAAATTCAGGTATCTATTTCGGAAAACTAGAATAACTAAACCAATTTTTCTAGTATAATATAAATAATTAGGTACTTAGCTTTTGCCCGCGATTCGCCTTATCACAGTTCCCTTAGTAACTGTCAATTTTTTCGGGATGAACCAACCATAATAATTATAACCTTCCCTACAATTTTTCTGAACCAATTTCCACGCCGCTTCGTTCAAGTGCTAAACCGTTAGGACGGGACGAAAAAAACAGTTTTGCTCAAAATTGCATAAAATAGCAGCGTACAGTTTCAAGTAAGACTGCATTATTTGTGACGAGCGACAAACAAATACACAGATGTGAACGAAGCTGGCCATAAATCGCCGATGCCGAGACGGCACAATTTCTATGCAATTGTTCCTTAACCCGCCACGCAAAGCCGCCTCGAAGCACTCTAGGATATCTAAATTCAATTGACATACACTCCACAACCATCTTTAAAACGAGTCCATTTGTAAAGCTAACTAGGGTCATTCAAACTACTAAAAAACCCTCTAATAAATAAATACCTTTTATACACGAAACATCTCAATAAGCGCAAACCTTCGGCCAATAAACTATTTTATACCTACTCAGAGGACAATACGCACGTAGCTATTGACGCTGTGAAAGGGCCGACCCTCGACGGTACTCCACGGCCCGAGGGATAATAACCAAGATACCGACCGAATAAGGATTTTATTTCAGAAATTTTCGATATTCGGTTTTAGGATATTGTTAGTGGGGCTTAAAAACGAAATGTTTGATTACGCTGCCATGTTGAATCTACACGTATAAGCCACTTGATATAATCTGTCTGCCCGTTGTTCGCCTTCCTTTAACCTACCAAGCAGCAAGGTTTGGGAATAAGACAATGGCATTCCATTTTGTACCGTTCTCGAGATTGGCAACGCATAAACAGTCTTAGTATTGTGGTCTTATCTTCCTTACGTGTCTTTATTGACCTAAAAAAATACTGTATTTTTTGTGATTGTAGTCTTCATTTGCAAAAGTCTAAGAGTATCAAATCTCATTAACAATAAGTCAGTCTTTGTGCTCTAATGGAGAAACTTAGTGGTCCGCTATAACTTGATCCACGCAAACGTCAGCATGCGGAGTAGACACATCCTTGGCACCTAATATTTTATGCTTAACAGGTCGTACAAAAGCAAAGTGTTGGCAGGCATTCCACAAGGTGGACCGTCAATCTGGTGAAGATTGCGGCAAACCAATGAATGAGAGTTGCACAAATCCGGCCGTCGTGGAGATCTTTGGGGCTATATGTTCATTAGTGGACGTCTTTCGGCTTATATGTTGATGATGATGAGGTCTAACAGGAAGGTTTGTAATAACATACCAATACTGATCAACTCATTACCTTATGATAAAACAGTTGACTCATTCATCGAAGAATAAAATAAATTGACATCAAATCAAATATGAAAACACACTTAGATTTTCTAAAGTTCCCGAGAACGGTATACGCCGTCATAGGGAATTACGGCGTATACCTTTCTCGGGGTTCCGTAACCACGCAGTACCAACGGGACTCTATTTCCAAGCCTGTGCCGTCCATCCGTCTATCCAATATCTATAGATATCGAAATTACGCTGTTTGTGTTGTGCAAAATGAAATTTAGTAAATTCGTTTTTATGCTATTCATTACACAGCCCAGATTAAGGGCTATGGTTGGACATTATAAGTCACATAATTGCCATTTTTTTTGAGAAGGAGAAGGCAAACAAGCACACTGACCACCTAAGGGTAAGTTGAATCCCACACCATAGACAATATATTTATTCCCAAGACTACAACCCTAGCACTGCAAATGCGTTGCCAATCTGTAGGTCTTTAGGCCTCTATGCTTGTAATTTCACAAAATCAATATTTCCTTAATTCAATCAGAAATGCTAGTGCATACCTATATACCTATAGGTACGGTAACACCATCGTATTAATGGAACTGGTCCTATCGTTTTCATACTTTCTCTGGCATACACTGACTGACAGATTTTAGAGAGAGTGTGACAGTGATAGAAAGTCGAGTACTATTAATAATGTAACTCTAAAATTACTTTTCAGCCGAACGATGTAGAAAACCATTATAGTAGGATGTGATTGAAATTCGATTTGCTTGCATGACGCCGGATAATCCTCTCTTCATCCCTTGGACTATAAGGGTTTATTTTAATCCCCAATCTCTTGAATAAGGTTGCAATTATTCAATTAATCTGAGGAATTTCAATTAAGTTATTTCAGTTTCGCAAATTGTTCAATTTCGTATCGTTTTAATATAAGATACTCTAGTTTTTTTTTTCAAGCTTTAGTTAAGATCTTGACGGTGAACTCCACGCCGGCGCCGTCTATTTATAGGTTAGTCATCAAATGAAGCAAAAAATTATCAACTCAAAGTTTATTTTTTTCAGAAAAACATACATACATACATACATACCTTCACGCCTGTAATCCCAGAGAGTAGGGTAGGCAGAGCTACAGAATTACAACTTCAAAAAGTTGTTGACAATTCAGTAACCACAATTTGCACGAATAGGCTAAGATGTTTACCATCGTATTAGTGACAGGTGGCAAGCCCATCGCCTAACAGTACTACAAGCCATTATTCCCTTGGTCGCCTCTTACGACTTCCACGGGAAGACATGGAGTGGCACTATTCTTGTATGGGGACCCCCTTTATTGTGTCACCTTCTTCATTCAGCGCATATTACAGCGGAGGCGTATTAATAGGGTTCCGTTGGGTTTCCTTTGGGCATGGAACCATGGAATTGAAAAAAAACATCAAATCCTGAAAAACTGTCAAGTGTGAGTTGGGCTCGAGCGGATTCAATTCGAAATCGAATTCTTACTTGAAGATAATAGTACCTACTCAGCGGCTATACGGAACCCTCGGTGCGCGAGCCCAAACCGCACTTGACCGGTTTTTTCAAGACTATAACACTGTCGGCCAATATAGAAATAAACTCTACACAATCAGTTAAAACAATCAAATTACATTAAATTTCATACATACAATACTTCTAGTAAGAATATTATTTGTTACGGCTTCACCCGACTTCGAAAGACAAAAGCTTTAATTTTTTTTTTTTTTTTTGTTGCATGGGAAGGCGAACGAGCACACAGGCCACCTGATGGTAAGTGGAAACTGTGACCCATAGACATTCGCATTCACAAGACTGCAAATGCACTGCCAACCCTGAGGACTAAGATGGAATGCCTCTATGCTAGCCATTTCACCGGCTGTCTTATCCCCAAACCGGAACACAACAATGCAAACACTGCTACTTGGCGGTAGGTTAATGGACAAGATGGTGGTACCAACCCGAACGGACGCTGCACACGGTCAACCCACAAAAAAAAAAAAGAAAAAAAAAAGTCAAGAATGAAAGTCAAACAAAGGATATATTACTATAGTCTAATTATTCATAAGTATTTCCATATCAATGCGCAAATAGAACTTTTAACCAGTTATAAAAACCCTCACCCTTAAAAAAAAGTACATTGCATAATGTGTTTAATTCCTCCTTCCTTGCAATATACGATTTAAATAAATAAATAAAATCGAGTTACGTGCAATACGTTCACCAAAATTCACGAAACATAAAACATCTCAAGAATTATCAAATTGATGAAGCCCCAGATGTCCTTATTATCAATAATCGCCAAGGAAATCTTTAACAAAGTTGCTCGAGAACTTTTTCATTCAAAATAATTGCTCAGACTTTCTGAAGGTAGGAGGAATTGGTAACGTTTTCTTTGTTGGTTACTTTGGACTGTTTTGAACAACGTGACTTAAATTCGGAGTCATTATATTAAGGCATTCGTTAATTTCTCGCTTGTAGCAATTCGAGTTTAATTCGACTTTGATTGTTTCTCAGTTCATTGAAATCTAAATGTAATTGCTTTTGGAAATTCTGAGCGTTCTCTAAAAAGGGCTTCGGTTTTGAATATTTATCATGACGTTGCTGGAACAAAATATGAAATACAACCCTATTCATTTTACGAAATAACACTTTAAACTCATTTATTAATTGAAAACAATAAAGATTGGCCGTGTGGTTGCCGGCTTAGAATTGTGCCACCATGTCTTCCCGTGGAAGTCGTAAGAGGCGACTAAGGGAATAAAGGCTTGTAGTACTGTTAGGCGATGGGCTTGCTACCTGTCACTAATATACACTGTTAAACATCTTAGCCTAATTGTGCAAATTGTGGTCACAGAGTTATCAACAGGTTTTTGGAGTTGTTGGTGGTTCTGTGGCTCTGCCTACCCCACTCTGGGAATAAAGGCGTAAAGGTATGTATGTAAACAATAAAGATGCGAGTACTCAATATATAATACGCAATATCGTCGTTGAGACTGCAAAACCGCGTAAGTAACATTTTAAATGGAGCAAAATGCACCTTTTTAATAAGACTGTAATGTTTATTTTGCTCTATCATAAATTTGTTAGTTACGCGGTTTTTCAGTATCACCGACGATATGTTTTTTTTATTTTACACCTTATTATCTAAGTAATTGATGTAACTACTAGCTTCTGCCCGCGAGTTCATCCGCGTAGATTTTAATTATCGTTATTCCCTCGGTTATTTTTAAATATTCCAAGATGAAAAGTAGCCAATGTGTACAGGGTACAAGCTACGAGTATATCCGTTTCAAATTTCATTTAAATCCGTCCAGTTGTTGCAGTGTGAAGGAGTAACAAAATAACACACAACATTAAAAATCTTTAGCATTTATAATATAAGTGGGATTTAGAATACAGTGAACAATTACAAGTACGAGTACCTAAAAATTAAATTAGAGAAGTGTTCATATATTGTACTTGTGATATAGGCCGTGGTTGTTTTTAAAAGAATATAATTTGTGGGGTCCGTTTGTTCAATTTATTATCCTAGTCATATGGCTTTTGACGTAGAGACCTCGTCGTGTTGTTCTCATAGTTATTATTTTATTTTAAGGTTCATTGACCTTACATTTGTAATAATTTTATTTTTGCTAGTTAAAAGAATTTATTGTTTATTAGTTTATTACCTTATTATTACATAATGTAACTAACTTTTAAGTATAATTGTTTTAATGATTGAAAAAATGACATTCTGCTGGAGTTTCTTGCGGCGCTTCTTCTCCGTACATTTCCGACGTGTAAAAGAGCCCGCATGTGGCCAATTTACTGAATAAATATTTTGAATTTGAATATAAAATAAACTAATTTTAATGCAGTTAAAATTGCGATCTTGTTTGGCTTGACTTATTAAAAACCGGTATAACTTGAACGTTTTCTGTTTCCGAAAGTAGGAGTGCAATTACTTACGTAGTTCAAATTAACTAGCACATGAACAAAGTTTTTAAATAAGTCATGCGTAAGCGAAAACTTGATTATAATACGTTATTCAAATAATTAGAAAAGTTTTGTAACATACCAGATATTGTAAAACCAATTACCGTCAAATTACCAAATATTTCAATCGTACCTAATCAAAACAAACGAGCATCAACCAACTCCCTCGTTCTCAATCCCCATACTCATCAAACATGATAACTTTCTAAAAGCAAGCTTTCGGTAACATCAAAAAAATAATTGATAAATGTACACCATCAATCATACAATTCACTCTCCGATACTTTCGCGGACATTCAATTTCTATCTATTTCCCGAATTTTGCCGACCAGGTCCAATTTCTAGCATCGAAAAGTCGAATTTATTATACCGAACATTATTGGTACCTACGGAAAATTATTTCAAAGGCAAATGGAACGCATTGACAGAACTATCTGATGAATATTAGTTTGAATTTTCATTTTGAGGTTGGAATTAACTTGTCGGAATTGTAAATGAATGTGTTGGTCATTTTGCGTACATTTACTGATTAGTGGTTTGTTATGTTATGATTAGAACATAATGAAATTAAACATTACATACTCGTTATGAGACACGTAATAATAATGCAATATTAAGCTAGGTTGTATGAAAAACTTGATCAATATAAGGAAGTAAAGTTAATTGAGTGACACTAAAAGAAACACTGGACCCGGAGTATATTTTCTAATTTCTTTATTTTAAACAATGCACAGACAACGCTAAAATTGTATGTTTGAGCTATAAATATTGTTAGTACTGTATTCTATGTAGGTTCTCTTTGAGCCGATCTAAATTTTTGTCCTCTGCCGACTTGCCATTGAAGTAAGATTACTATCACTTCGAACAGCACATATCTAAGAAAATTAAACCTTTAGTGGTTTTAATCGGTCCGTTTTTCTCAAAGTGACCGAAACGCAGTAAAAACAGCGAATGCCACATGACAGTCTTTGACAAGACCAGTTCTCGATAATGGAGGTGCGGCCTGGCTCTGGACTTGCTAAATATTAACATAACAATAAACCTGCTGTATCATGGGATTAAATTACATTTTTGACGTCGGTGACCCAAAGTGTGGCATTATTCTTTTTATAAAAGGGACTACTTAAATCCCGATTTTACTTGGCTTTGTGAGTTGCCCTTGCCTGAAAAAAATAAAGGCAAAATGAATAATTTCATCTAAAACCTACAAAAGGTTTTACTATTTTTAAACACCATTTTCTATACATATAAGCAAGGAGTATCATCTTCTCTTCTTTACATAGTATTAAACCAAGTCGCTTTCTGCCGCTGTCAATCTTTCTGTTTGTTTTTATATCCTCTAGTTCCACCAAAACCATATCATGGATTTTGATGCGGAATACACCATCATAATGTTTCACAAAAAGTTGGTGTGTACTGTTCATAGTAAATTCTTGTTAAATATGTGTGTGACAGAAAAACTCACGTAAACGGAAGCGAAGCGAGAGTGGGTTGCTACTTGCTTATAAAACAGGTGGACGATTGGATGGAATATAATACTAAACAGTACATAAAATACCTCTAGAAATATTGGAGCAGAGATATTAAAGAATTAAGTATTCTGTTTTTGGTACTAAGAGTACGCACAAGTAAGAAAATTTAAATCCATAACAGAATATGTTTATTTTAAATAATTATTGATGCGACAAATACGAAAGACTAGTGGACTGTATAAAATTTGATTGCCCACGTACGCTCCGCGATTTCACCAAGCTTATGAAGTTAATTGGAATGGTAAAAATACAATGATTGCGTTCGGGCTTACCTGGGATCTCCGGTATGACCGTTTCGCACCGTCAGCAGCAGCCAGTTCCAGGATTGACCTAGCGCTGGATCCAGATAGGCTCCTCCTTTCCCTGCTACACTTAGGACACTATTCCCACTCACACAAGCCAGATCGCAATCTTAATAGGTAGTAAATAGTTCTGAATAGGAGATCGGTATATAGTTGAAATTGCCTTGCTACAAGACTTTATTTTATTTTAACGACAGCGACAGGCCGCTACGCGGTTTCGAAGTTATAACGGAAGTCTATTCTATCAATGTTGCCAGTTTATGACGACACAGTTAGTTGACTCTGACAGTTCTATCGATACTACCAGATTAAATAATTAATTCGACAATACTGAACATTCCGCCCACCTAAATGCGACGGTATACTAAAAGGTTCCGCGGTATTTACCACGAAATGATATCTTAAACTACGAGAAGTAAGCGTAGAGAACGCTAGAGAGTGGAACTCTACAATTAATAACGGAAACTCAAATTACAATAAGTTACACTAATCTTGGGTTAACGAAAACAGCGTAAACGACAAGACGAGAAGCGATAGAATTTTAAACTTAATTTCAAATGTCGTTTGCTAATGGCAAAGGACAAATCTTTACAACCGGTCTTTTATACTGCCCAGCAGCAGTCTTCACCGTTACTACTCTACATATTCCATCTGCACCTGGGTGCACAGCGATAATACGACCTAATGGCCAGTTAAGGGGCCTTAACAGTTCATTAACTATAAGCACTAATGCTCCTACGGTTATATTCGAATGGTGTTTATCCCACTTTGCTCTCTGTTGTAGTGTATGCATGTACTCACTATGCCACCTATGCCAAAAGTCTTGATGCATCTTTTGGATGAGTTTCCAACGTTGCATAACGCCTATCTTTGAGTCGATATAATTTTCCTCTGGCATAATTGACAAGGGTTCCAGAGTCAAGAAATGACCTGGGGTTAACGCCGAGAGGTCATTAGCGTCCGAGCTGAGCGGGGTCAGAGGGCGCGAGTTTAACATCGCCTCTATTTGCGTGAGCACTGTGTAGAACTCTTCGAACGTGAGTCTCTGTGTACCAACGACACGAGCGAGATGTGTCTTCGCTGACTTGATACCGGCCTCAGCCAACCCATTAAAATGGGGACTACCAGGAGGACTGAAAGAAAACTTAATTTCATGTGACTCCGCGGCCTTTTGCATGAGGGAACCAAGGTAGTTACTAGCACCGATAAAATTGCGTCCTTGATCGGAAACGAGATGGCTACATCGACCACGACGTGCGATGAGTCTCCGTAGAGCAGCCAAAAACGCCTCAGACGACAACTCGGAGGCGAGTTCGATATGAACAGCTTTCGTGCTAGTGCAGACAAAAATGCAGATGTAGCCTTTATAGGTTTTAGCACCGCGACCACGTCCGAGAGCTATGTCGAAAGGTCCACCGTAGTCGACAGCACAACTCGAAAAGCATTTCATTTGGTTTATCCGATACGGCGGATAATTTCCCATAAGCGGGGCGGGAGCTGTTACGGGACGAGCACGAAAACATTTAATGCAACCCGAAATCACCGATTGAATAGCCCGTTTACATGACAATATCCAAAAATTTTGAGCAAGGAGATTTTGAAGAGTTTGCGCACCGGGGTGCATGAAGCGAAGGTGGTACTCCTGAATTATAAGAGACGTAAGACGATGAGAGCGTGGCAGTAGCAACGGATGCTTAATTTCAAATCCTATGTTAGCATTGCTCAGGCGACCGCCCACCCTGAGAAGACCCGCTTCATCGATAAATGGTGACAATTTACGTAAACTCTTTGGTAGTGAGTTAGATGAGCCTTTGCGTAGGCTTTCTAACTCCGACGAAAAAACACTCTCCTGCACGACTTTAATCAAAAACATGAAACCTCTATGAAGCTCTGATGGCTGTAAAGACCCGAAAACGCGCTTTTCGATAGATGATTGTTTGCAATTTTGTAAGAATCGAAACAAGTACGAAGTTACACGTTTCAATTTTGAAAACGACGAAATCTCATTCAACAATGAATCGACAAAATTCGGCTCTTTTGACGTAAACAAGCTAAAAATACGTTGTTCTTCGTGTGTATCTTCCGGTGAAAAAAACGACAAGGACAAAGTCACAGGCCATTTCTCGTCAGGCTCAGCAAGCCATGAGGGACCTCTCCACCACAGATCGTTAGTAACGAGGTCCGCAGGCAACAAACCACGCGAACCGCTATCCGCTGGATTCGAATGAGTACCAACGTGTCTCCATCGATCAGGAGCTATTGTTTCCTGGATGCGACTGACCCGATTGGCCACGAACGTCTTCCACTTCGACGGGCACGATTTTATCCACGATAACGCTACACTAGAATCGGACCACGCGTAGATCTCATCAATCAGGTAAAATGGTTTTAGAGCTTCGATGGTGCTATTTATGAGCTCAGAGAGTAGCACAGCTGCTTGGAGCTCGAGTCTAGGGATAGATTGCTTACGAAGAGGCGCAACCTTAGATTTCGCACAACAAAGGTTAACGAAAGGGGAGCCTTCATTGTTAACGAATCGACAATACACGACAGAGCAATATCCGCGCTCCGACGCGTCACAAAATCCATGGAGTTGCAACAAAACGAAAGGGCCAACCACACGGCGAGAGATTGCAACTGACGCCAACGTTGGAAGTTGCGATTTAAAACGCAACCATTCTGAGGCGATCTCAGGTGGTGCGTCGTCGTCCCACGAGACTCCAGCAGTCCAGAGGAGCTGCATAAGGTACTTAGCATAGAACGTAACGGGACCGAGAAAACCCAGAGGGTCATAAATACGCGCTATTTCCGACAAGATGGTACGCTTAGTACAACGACGGTTATGAGTATCGGCAACACGAAAAGAAAATGAATCAGACTGCGGCTGCCACAGCAGTCCCAGTATCTTAAGAGAGACGTCAGACATATCCTCGAAACGTTTGAAATGCTCTGAGTACAAGTCCGAGGAGGGAAGGCTATCAAGAAAGTCACGATTATTGGAGGTCCACTTTCTAAGGTGGAAACCACCCGACGACAATATTTTTGAAAGTTCCACCTGAAGTAAGCAAGCCTGCTCGACAGAGTCCGCTCCAGTCACGACGTCATCGACGTAAATATCGCGAGCGAGAACAGCGGAACCAGCAGGACAGTCCCCCACAGCATCCCTGGCAAGCTGTGCCATGGTACGAAGAGCTTGAAACGGCGCTGAAGAGACACCATACGTTACTGTTTTGAGGCGGTAGTCGCGCACGGGGCCAACAGCGGAGGGCCGCCACAGAATACGCTGAAACTCAGAATCTTCTTCAGGGACAAAAATCTGCCGATACATCTGCCTAACGTCACCCGTGAATACTACAGCGTGCCAACGAAAACGCAAGAGCAAATCAAAAATATTGGTCTGCAGTTTAGGTCCAGCGATGAGAGTGTCATTTAAGGAAAGGCCCTTAGCATCCTTCGCACTGGCGTCAAACACAACGCGAAGGGGCGTGGTGACTGACTCGCGCTGAATACCGTGATGCGGTATATAATAAAACTGGCCCTCACTCGTAGAAGGAGGACTCACTTCTTCAAGGTGACCACGTGACTCATAATCTTCCATGAATTCAACATACGACCTTTTGAACTCGGGGCTACAATCCAGTTTGCGTTCTAATGATTGAAAGCGCTTTAAGGCTATTTCACGAGAATGGAAGAAAGTAGGTTTGTTCGTAGATTCGACGAAAGGTAGGGGCACTACGAACCGACCTTCTTCGTTTCTATAGTAATTATTAGCAAAATAATCTTCGCAAAGTTGATCCTCCTTCGACACGAAAGGCTTAGTCGGAGAACTAACATTTTCTAATTCCCAAAACTTTTTAATGGAATCATCTAATGACAGCGTTTGCGAAAGATTCGACACGCACAGGCAATGTTTACTTTTACTATGACAAGGTACGACAGCGTTCGATGCGAGTGGACTTGTGTCACACTCACCCATTAAAATCCAACCGAAGATAGTATTCAATGCCTTCGGTTGACCGGGCTTCCCTCGCTTAAGACCAGGCAGCAGAGATGAAGCGAATATATCTGCGTTAAACAAAATATCTACTGGCCCTGGTCGAGCAAAGTCAGGATCAGCAAGCGACAAATTATTTATGTGCGACCATACCGATGAGTCGATAGGTTGGGTAGGCTGGTCAGCACATATCGACGACAAAACGAGAGCGTCAAACGTAATGATCGATGACGAAGTTGCGTTACCGGCCGGCCTAACGTCACACGACAGCGAGCCGAGCGGTTGAGCGACAGTATTGCCAATCCCACTTACGGAGTGCTGGCTACGACAAATATTAAAGCCTAGCGTTTTTACACAAGATTCTGAAATAAAGTTACATGCGCTGGCACAATCAAGGAGTGCGCGCACTGGTCGAAAACCACCTGAACTGTCTCTAATTAAAACCCTAACAGTTGAAAATAGAACAGTGTTTTCCCTAGTCACCGAAGTTAAAACCGTGTTACTACTAATATTACTTAACCCGGGCGGCGCGCTGTCCTCCGCGGCAGGCGGCGACGGCTGAGTAACTTTGGTAAAATGCAACAAAGTATGGTGGGAACAACGACACACACTACAACGAGAGGCTCGACAAGCTTTTACACGATGATCATTCGAAAAACATAAAATACACAAACCCTTTTCCTTCACGAAATTAAAACGAGAATTTGTATCAAGATTCAAAAAATCCTTGCAAGTATAAAGACTGTGCTGGCCAGTACAAAAGCTGCAAGCCGGACGAGACACTACAAACGATGCTTTTTGTTTACTCACATTATTATGAACCTGTTTGTGAACCACCACCCTTTTATACGAACCAATAGGGTTATTAGCAGGTGGAGGCGTAATATTTGACAAATTAAGCGCCTTGTATTGCTTTTCAACGAAAGCCTGAACGTCACTTAACAATGGAATTTCATCACTGTCATGCTCGAGTTGAAATGCCTCACGGGTGCATCTATCTAATTTAGACCACAATAAATGGAACAGCATGAAATTCGTGTCCGGTAATCCATATTTATCCAAAACCGATAAATTTTCCGAAAATGTCCTATGGACGCGTTCAAGGTCACATGCTGACTTTGTTCTAATCGGTTCACACGATAATAACTTTTCATAATAATGTGTGGCAATTTGTCGCTTTTTATCATAATATTTACGTAAACAGTTATATGCATCCAAATAACTCTCATGGGTAAGTGGGTAGTTTTTTATCAACTCATAAGCGGAATCTTGTACACACGACAATAAATAGTGTAGTTTTTCGACATTAGTAATATTCCGGTTATGAATTAATGAGTCAAAAAGTTGAATAAAAGATACCCAATTTTCTAACGTACCGTCGAAAGGTTTAATGTTTATTTTAGGCAATCTCGCCACCACTGTTTCGTTAACACAAGTTTTTGTTTCACTTTGCAGTACCTGCCCGCGACGCAATCTAAATTTTATGTCTAATAACTTCTTCTCAAATTCAAAAGTAACACTCATTTCTTCGCTACGATCCGACGGATCCAATAATGACAATATTGTCCGTTGCGCACAATGAAAATCATCCGATATTTCTTTTAAATCAAGTTCACTAAATCCTAACAACTCGGTTTTTTCGATATATTCAATTCGCATTATGGCGTAATCTCGCGACACTCTATTGTTATCAACTTCGACAGACTCCGACGGTAAGCTATGGTCGTGCTTTGACATTTTGAACGTATAAAAACACTAACGAATGGATGAATAATTTACAATTATACCAACCGAAACTAAATCGCGATAAACTTATTTAGTCTACGGTACGAGGATGTACTGCCAACCTAAAACGATAACGACAAAAAAAATGGCGTACAACCAACATAAAATCTCGGCCAAAGCAACTTCTCAACTACCTTCACAAAAAATAAAAAAATAAAATAACTCGATAATATCACGAAACATACGTACGAATCACGAAAAATATTCACTTTTCAATAAAATCCGGCGAAGGATCAAAAAATGATGCGACAAATACGAAAGACTAGTGGACTGTATAAAATTTGATTGCCCACGTACGCTCCGCGATTTCACCAAGCTTATGAAGTTAATTGGAATGGTAAAAATACAATGATTGCGTTCGGGCTTACCTGGGATCTCCGGTATGACCGTTTCGCACCGTCAGCAGCAGCCAGTTCCAGGATTGACCTAGCGCTGGATCCAGATAGGCTCCTCCTTTCCCTGCTACACTTAGGACACTATTCCCACTCACACAAGCCAGATCGCAATCTTAATAGGTAGTAAATAGTTCTGAATAGGAGATCGGTATATAGTTGAAATTGCCTTGCTACAAGACTTTATTTTATTTTAACGACAGCGACAGGCCGCTACGCGGTTTCGAAGTTATAACGGAAGTCTATTCTATCAATGTTGCCAGTTTATGACGACACAGTTAGTTGACTCTGACAGTTCTATCGATACTACCAGATTAAATAATTAATTCGACAATACTGAACAATTATATTATAATTTACCACTTTTACGAATGGCTGCTCAGTGCTCACCATGAAAATTTGTAACTTTTACAAAATTAAATGACAACACTTTTACCCTAACCCCTTTAATTTAATTTATTTATTTACTTTATTTTTTATAAACAAATACTTACTATAAAATAACTCATTATCCACTTTTTGGCTTCGTACATCGAATAAAAGTATATGTACGTCATTATATTACTTTATTGACCTATTATTCTTAATTCGCTTACCTCAACCTGTCAACTCCATAAAATGTTACGAAGGAAATCCACGAAAATAACATCATAATTCCGAAGAAATGGGGCGCTGACAACCTAAAAGGTTATTGGAGTAGTTATTGCCACAAAGGTCACACTGGTCATGTGGAATGCAATAATATATCGAGTATCGAGTACTGAAAGTTTTGCAATTCTGCCCATTCATAAATATTTAAATTTCGAATGTAACCGTTTAAAAAAATAGAGGATTGCATTTATTGATGACATTTGTGAAAGTCGGCCGTCAACTGAGACCAGTGGCAGCTGCTAAGCGAATCATAAAAGATAACCGCTAACTCATGAGCGGACCTCAAGCCAGAAACAGATGCGTGTGTATTGGTGTCAAGAAATGCAAGAAAAATATGACCATTTTCATTCAAATGCTCTTAATGCTGAAGAGAGGAAAATTTGATTTATTGTTACGATCCGAAAAATAAGTCCAGTGAATAGGTCTTCCAAGTCAATAGAAGTCAATAGAGTAAAAATGACCGCGTGTTTTTTCTATAAAACACAGCACATCTTTACAATACCGCTTGTTTAGCGTGTTGGATAAAATTCGCGATAAACGAACAAGAAGCCACGAACGAACGAAAATGCCTCACCTTACACCACGAAGAAGACAAAGGCATTTCTGTGATCCGAGAAGACAGAGCTTGTGACTCATCCTGCATAAAGTCTGGATCTAGCACCATGTGGCTTCGATCTTTTCCCTAAAATCAAAGATATGATGAGGCGATTGACATTTATGAGCCCTGAAGAGGTAGACCTTCAACCAACACGTTGAAAAGTGGCTGCCACAAAAAACGATGTGTTACGAATACGATAAAAATGGTGTAATATTGTATAAAAAAGGAATCTTGACCTTTTTGCCGACATTGACTTGATACAAAAGTAATCCTCACATGCCAACAATAACAGCTGAAAACCACAGCTGTTCAACCTTATGTCACAAATACTAGGGTCTATTCTGCACTGTATCTGTGGCAACTATAAGCGTCGATGGCGTGGTAGGCACGTCAGTACACGTTAAGGTGTTCTTGGTGTTCAATGGGTTGAACCTTTTCTTAATTATAAAATATGCCTTAGAATTTGTCTTGTTGGTTCGTGTTGGTTGTTGTTTAGTGTACTTAATTATTTTTAAACATCTTTTATTTCTACAAAAAAACTTTATACCAGTTGTTAACCACGTTTTCTAAAACATCATTAAAAAAAATGTAATTTTCATTTACATTGTTATTTAGTTGTGGTTATTTTGCCAATCTATCCTATTTACACCGTGTCCAATAAGTTCGAATACACATCTTTTTGCACTAACCCTAAAGACATACAGACTACAGGCCACAGAATTCTTATTTTTATTTATGAAGTATGGTGTCGTTAACAAAATACAATTGTTTCAAACGTCAAGCATTTGGAGTTTGCTTTTAATCCACGATGAACCAGTTTCGTAAAACGATTATCAGACAATTTTGTAATGGCGACAGCCCAGGTGCTATCTTTAAGGCCTTAAAACCCCTTGGAATTAAACGCAATCTAGTTTACACCACAATCAAAAGGTATAAAGAGACCTCCTCAGTAGAAGACAGGAAAAGATCCGGTCGGCCACGTTCAGCTAGAACCGATAGAGTAGTAAAGATTGTGAGAGAGCGACTTCGGCGGAAAAAACACCGTTCTATCCGAAAATTGGCTGCTGAGCTGAAAATTTCAAAAGGATCGGTACACAATATTTTGAGGGTGAATCTTGGATGCCATGCCTACAAAAAACGAAAAGTTCATGGCATTTGCGAAGCGAGCAAGAAAAAGAGAGTACAAAGATCCAACATAATACTTTCTTAGCACGCAGGGGATGAGTTTGTATTTTCTGACGAGAAACTGTTCGTGTTAGAACAGCCTCATAACGCCCAAAATGATCGATTGTGGGAACCAATGATAGAAGACCTTCCGGACAACCA
Organism: Acleris emargana; assembly: GCA_927399475.2. Lineage (NCBI taxonomy): Eukaryota > Metazoa > Arthropoda > Insecta > Lepidoptera > Tortricidae > Acleris > Acleris emargana. Next base: position 9,195,369 of record OV656858.1, read on the forward strand.
GAAAAATGTTCCTAGGTTCCAGAGCTCACCATCGGTGATAGTGTGGGGTGCAGTTTGTAAGCGGGGTAAACTACCTCTAATATTTATCGAAAAAGGCGTTAAAATCAATGCTCAATAGTATAAATCCGAGGTTTTGGAGAAAATTGTTGCTCCAAATTTAAAAAGGATGTTTGAGAACGAATATTATGTTTTTCAACAAGACGGAGCTCCTTCACACACGGCAAACGCTGTTCAAGCTTGGTTTCTGGCTAATTTGACCAATTTTCTGCCGAAACATGAATGGCCGCCCAGTTCTCCGGACTTGAATGTATTAGATTATTTCGTGTGGTCGTACATGCTCTCGAAACTACATGATTATAAAATCGCAAACCTGGATCATTTCAAAAAGGTTATCGAGCATATTTGGGACCAAATACCAATGGATGCGGTGCGTGCCGCGTGTGATTCATTTGAGAAACGTTTGAAGCTAGTAAAAAAAGTTAAAGGTGGAGTTATTCCGAAACATTTGTTGTAAATATTATACATAAGTGTGCCATTAATAAAATATACTTTTCATTGTATTAACTGTTTGTACATTTATTTTATTGAGAATCTAAATTGTATGCAACATTGGACACGGTGTAGTCCTGATTTAAATAATTCTATGTTTTTTGGTTGAATATTCGTTTTTTTTAAATTCCAGGCGAAAAGCGTTTGAGTAAGCTTCGGTAATTTTTGATTTATTGTGGTACCAGCGTGATTCGAGAAACCCAATTCGATTAGAGAAGTTTTTATGCTATTATTATTGAAATTTGTGAATATAAGGTCTTAACATGTAGATACACTCTGTGCAATATGAGTTGTTGAAAGTTTTATATGTTGCTTAAAATTATTTTCTAACATGTAATCCAGGAAGTTATTTGATTTAGAGTAGTCGGTTATTATATTTATGTTGAAGTTACCTCCTTATATTACGGCTTTTATATTTTGTATTTATATGTTTTAAAATAGTACTCCATTCAGTAAAGAACAAGTCCTCCTCTCTCCTATTCCAATACATTACTATCAATAATACTTATAGTTCGCTGCGTTAGTTCGGCAGCACAAACGTCAAGAACGTATTCGATGGACATCTCCGAAATATCAGTCCTATCTGTGAACTCGACGTGGTGGTGGTGGTAATCAATCAGTGATTGCGCCCACCTGGTACGAGAGTTGATCAAACCTCGTTTTAAAATCCTTCTCCGCGTTTCCACTGTAGTCGCTCCGCTCGTTGCTGGAGCTCGATGACCGGGAGCGCCTCCGATTTTTATGAGCGCTCCGTTTTCGCGAGCGCCGGCGCCGGGAGCGTGGTGGCCGTTCATGTCTGCCAGCGGTTTCTTCGGCGGCGGGGCGGCCTCCGCCTCCGCCACCGACGACGTGGACCAATCCCAACGTCGTTTAATCTTGTCTTGATGCAGATGAATTAGGCATGGTGACGACGCGCTGGCCTAGTTGGTAGTGACCCTGCCTATGAAGCTAGCGGTCCCGGGTTCAAATCCCGGTATCTGCAGATATTTGTGTGATGAGTGCAAATATTTATTCCTGAGTCATGGATGTTTTCTATGTATTTAAGTATACATTTCTCTATTTAAGTATTTATATCGTTGTCTAGCACCCTTAGTACGAGCCTAGAGCTTAGTTTGGGACTAGGTCGATCGGTGTGACATTGTTTCCTGATATTTATTTATTTATTTATAACTATAAACTATATAATTCACTTTCGAACTTTACTCTACAAAAATCCAAAACGCAATGTCAAGAAATTACTCTAGAACCCTGTAAAATGGTAAAACAGGAAACAGAGTCCTCCCGCGTTTTGACATTTATGTTACAGGGAAGTGACATCACACTGGAAGCAGTCAGCAGATGCACGAATTCGAGCAAATAGTCAACAAATATCTACTAAACGCTTCTCACAACCCGGAGAGGACGAAAGGATCACAATAACTATTTCGTTCACAATAATGAGTAGGTATTGTAAGAAATTTGTTAGTTGTTGTAGTGTACTTATTATTTTAATACGTACAAGTTTTGTTTAAACTTTGTAATTTAATCTGAAATAAAAATGTTTGATGGTTGAGAGTTGTAATTAAAGGGGTGCGATTCTGTTAAAAATGGAGTTCGGTTGGTCGAACGAGTGAAGGAGTGATGTGCTTCAGAGAATAACACCCCTGGAGCTGATGACGTGCTAGATCCGCACTCGGTCAAACAAAAAACGGATTTTTAAAACGTTCAGTCTTTAAATTATGTGCTATTCCAAGGCAATTAAAAAAAAGTTTGTCACTTGTTTTTAGTAAAAAGAACATGAAATTAATTTTATTAATACATAATTGAAAAAAATGGGTGGTTGAAAAATGAAAGTGGTTTGAATATGGCAAATGGGATGTCATATCAAAGGGCTTAATCTGCACAAAGGGCTTAACACTATTTTTCTTGCATTTTCTGTACCTTTAGATTTATAGCCAAAAATGTACAAAGAATGACCGTTCCACCCCATTATCCGCTTAAAACTTCCGCGATATTCCCGACATAGAGCTGCTCTCATTATATTTTATGGGAAAAACAGTTTTTGAGATTTGAAAAAAAAACTTAATCAAAATGGGTCTTATTGCATAGAAAATAACCAACCAAGTGGTTACCAAGCATGTTATACGGAACCCTCGTTGCGCGAGTCCGACTCGCACTTGACCGGTTTTATCTTTGAATTTTTTATGTAAATATTTATCTAATAAGTACCTAGAGGTTCATATCATTGTTATCAATTACATTAAACTCTACTGGTATTGGTTGGAGTTTCGACGCCATGCTGTCTGACCATCTTCAGCCTCATTCGGTGACGTTCCGTAGAAGTCCCAATCCAATCGCACCAACACCAGGCTTGGAGCACGCGTGCCTATTTTCGCCAAACTATTTTTATTTTGTGTGAAACCCTGTGAATAAATTTAAACATTAGTGCATAGAAAACTATAATAATCCTGAATATACTGGTTCTGTGAGATGTTTTATTGTGTTATGTATTGGGTTCGTCACCAGCCGTGCGACCAGGCCATGCCGTCTCCGCTGCGTTCGCGTAGTTTCGTTATAAATATTGTAAACCAACTATAAAAGTATTGTTTACGAATAATACCTCCTGACCTGGAGATTTATACGGTGCACCATACATTTTTATAAATAATTGGCTCAAAATACGATAATTTACATTTTTTTCTAAGTATAGGGCAACTGTATTTTTATTATTTTAACAATCGAATATGATTAATAAAAGTTTTTTTTTTTTTTTTTTACGTGGGAGGAGGAAATACGTCATGTATACAGCCAGCCGGGTCTGACTGCATGCCCGACTCCACTGGTAATGGTGCCCAGTGACCTACGGACTAAAACCTCCCCCCGAGGAGCGTGCGTCGCTGCACGCGCGGCGCCATCGGTGCACTCCTTGTGCCCAACTGCGTGTTTTTGTGAGGTGTGTTGTGGTGGTGTAAGTTTGATGTGTTTGTATCCTGCTAGGTTGATAAAATAGACGTCTGTCTATTATCAACCTAGGGCCTAAACTTGTGAACGAATTTCTACCCGTTTTATTTGCTTGAAACTTTTATTTTGCAAAATTACAATATAAAACCTACGTAAATAACATACAGAAGACTGTCCAGCAACTTTAAAAAGTATACTATCCATCTATTTTTGAAATTGGAATGTCCGGCCACTTTTGGAAATATACTGAATTTTGTTTGTACCCTATGTACAATTAATGTGTCTAGTATTTTTTTTGAAATGGTACTTTGTTCAGGAAATTTCGTTGCTGACTGTACCACGTTGTTACCCACTAATCAAACCAAGAGTGACCGCAATGTTGTGTTCCGGTGTGACGGTGAGGCAGCCGGTAAAAAACCAGCATACTAGTATATCCCTTGTTTAATATCTCTAAATTTTATATATCCATGCGCCCAATTCCTTTACCTAATCCACGTATACTTCACAGCTCAGATGAGTCATTATTCCGAATTTTCATGATTCCGAATGAAATGTTTTGATTGAAGACTTATTTTTTTTAAATTGCTTATAAATTAGACCTTGCCTGTAGCAATTGAAATAATGTATTTTATCTAAAATAGCTCCAGCATAACGTAGCTTTCGGAAAAATTAATATTAGGACAAATATTCGGTATAAATAATTTGGAAGTATAGTATGAATCTTCCCGGGTGAATTTTTCGCTTCGAGCCCTAATCTTTCAAATTCAAACAAATTTCTAACACCAAGTATCAAAATAATATGACTGCCGTATTGCCTCGGGGCTCCTACACTACCAAAACTTAATATCTTGAATATCATTGACATTCAATTTGAACCTTTTTATGACGATACCGTTTGTTTTTCAATATGAATGTTGTAGTGGCACGTGCCAACTCGGTAGCTAGCGGCTTTGCGATAATAGAGACAATGGCCTTGTTTGAAAGATTAGGGCTCGAAGCGAAAAATTCACCTGGGAAGATTCATACTTATATTGGGTTAGCCTTACTTTCCACCTCGAGCAGCGCCGTGTGCTCGGCGCGGCCCGCGGAGTTCTCTGCCACGCAATTATACAGTCCTTCGTTGTCCTTAGTAATTTTGCTCAGACGCAGAACATCACCAGTTTGACCCTTTATCTGCACGTAGTCACTCGTACCCTTCTTCATGAAGAACCATGTTATACTTGGCTCGGGCTTGCCTTTTGTGACCCTGGTAAATCAATAATAGTTGGTTAAAATTTTCGATAAAAATACAAATTCTAATGTAAAGCTAAATATTTTCAGTACTGTTCATACAACACATTACATTACATTACATTTACATTTAATTTTTGACAAGTTAGATCAGTATTATAGCAATAAAGAGATAAAAAACCAATTAGGTCAGTGGCAGGCCGTTACCGCAGTTGATTGCGTGCATACGAAGGATCTTAATTTAAGGTATCGATCTATGTGCAACCCCGAGCAAGTGATAGGTACCTTATGGAAACTCCTAAAGGGGCAGAGACGAACTAATTTTTTTATTATACTACTACCTTCTGCCCGCGACTTCGTCAGCGTAGATTTCGCTAATCGTTAATCCCTCGGGAATTTTTACCTTTTCGGGAATAAATGTAGCCTATGTGTTAATACAAGGTAATAAACTATCTTCATTCCAAACTTCATTCAAAACTCTCCAGCCATTGCATTATGTAGGAGTAAGAAACATAACACATACTTTCGCATTTAACATAGCGTTTTTGTCGCGTGGAAATCGCAAATCGCAACAGCATTTGTGTCTAAAACATCCCGCGTGGTTTCTTTGAGTACCTCTCGGTGCATCATCAGAGTTTGCAAATTCTTAGACGAAGCGTTTTTTCTACAACTCGTATGCGCCTAGGGACGGAGAGTTAATGTTTCTTCATTTACTACCGTTCCTTAGCATTCCGTAGCCAAAAGCGTAAAAATGGAACCCTAAACTTCGACTAAGACATTTGCGTTTTTAATCGAAACTCAATAACGTTTAAACAGCACAGCCGATATGCTATCAAGCATCAGAACTATAACTATGAAATGGAAACCACTCATCAATTGCAACCAATCGATTTTTACTCCTCAGTATTGTTTTAAGTGACATTTTAGAGTTAAATTACCGACTAATTTTCTTTTTATTGTCGTTCATGTTTATACTGCCTTACTAATAAACCAATAGACGAAACATGAAATGACAGCCCGATTTTTTTCCAACTGATCATAATAACCGCCCGTCTTGAAAATGGCGGAAAAAATATTAAAACCTGGATAATGTCAACGCTGTCAACGTCAATCTGACTCAGCTGCTTTTGACATAGACTAACAAAACAGAATGTACAAAGCCTATCCCATGTTGTTACACTAGGTGGTAAAAGCCAAAGGAGAAATAAAATTATTTTATAAAATAAATTCAAATATAGAATAGTATTTTTTATTGTTACTAACAATTTTATGGAACTCTAATTACGTTATTAGGGTTAGGTTATGCAATAGGTAAACACCTACTGATTTTTTTACTACTACTAACGAAATTATTTTACCTAAAAAAATTGTACATTATTACCTAGGCAGTGAAACAGGCAATTGCCGTTCCTGCCGAGGCATGAAAAAAATTGCAAACAAACAAAATCTTCACCTGAAAAAACTATTACTCTTTACCGCCTTTACGTTTATGACAAGGAGAAACGCAAGCTTTTTTTAGAAAAAAAAAACTTAAGCTATTCCAGAAACAGATAAAAAAGTTAGGTTTCGAATAAAATATGGATGTATAAGACTTGTGCCCTCATTTAATTATGGCCGTTTTCACTTTTTAAAAAGTTACAAACTAGATAACAATGAAATTTGTATGCAATATTGCGGGCTTGTGTAGCGGGCACGCAATGTAGTTTTTTTTTAATTTGGGAACTGTCTGTAAACTATGTGCTTCGCGTCTCAGTATGGAGTTAGTAATGTCAACTTTTTCGGTCATATTTGAGAAAAAGGTATTTGTGACCAAATCACGTTATACCTAGTCGGTCCTAAAGTTCTGTCACAAATAAGAATAATGATAAAAACAAAAGTACCAATCAGTTTTTAATAACATATATACCAATTTAAAGTACATTTAATAGAGAATTAATATAACTTAAAATTATTCAAAATGACTTCCCTTGTTTTTAATACAGGCCAATAAACGCCGCGGCCAGTCGTCTATCGCAGCACGCACCATATTCATGTCTATTTCAGCGACTGCTTTTCTAATAGATGACTTCAGGCTCTCCAAATTTGTATGTGGTTTAGCACAGACCTTCTCCTCTAAGACCTGCCAAATTTTGTAGTCCAAAGGATTAAGGTCCGGACTGGAGGAAGGCCAATCTTCGTGTCTTATAAAGTCGATTTTTTGACGCTCAAACCAGGCTTGAGTGGTCTTGGCTTTGTGTGCAGGTGCAGAATCCTGCTGGAACACAAAATGATGTCCTGAAAATAGCGTGTTGGGCAGATCTTTGACAAGCTGATCCAAAACCGTCTCTTGGTACACTTTTGCACTGATTTTGACCCCTTTTTCGCAAAAATGAACCTCAGTTGGCCCGTAATAAGATACTCCCAACCAAACCATCACTGATGATGGATGATGCCCATGTTGCACCCGCGGAGCGGTTTTTTTTTGCTTCTTCAGAGCTCTTAGCGTACACTCTATCATTCTGTTTATTATACTTTTCTTCAATATCGAAATTTTTTACGTCTGTAAATAGGATATCGCGGTGTCGATTTTTCGCGTACTGTTTTAACAACTTTCGGGATCTTTTAAGCCTGATTGTTTTTAGACGGACATTAAGCATGTGTCCACACTTTTTTTTGTATGCTCGTAGACTAAGATCTTCATTTAAAATCTTTTTGACGGTATTCCTACTGACACCCATCTGCAAAGCCATCAACTTCTGTTTTCGGACAGGATTTCTTGCTATACGGGCCTTGATCGCTTTGATCACTGCTGGTGTTCTTACGGAGCGTGGACGGCCAGTTCTTTTTTTGTCCTCAACACTAGAGACTTCATTGTACCTATCAATAGTACGGTACACAAACCTAAGCGTTATATTTAATTTTTTGAGCAACTTGAAAACGGTACTTGGCGAGTGCCCACAGCGGTGCAACGCTAAAACAGCTATTCGGTTTTCTTTCAATGTCCACTCCATCGTGAGAAATCGCAGCAAATGACTGTTTTTTGTTTTAACAGAATTGTTAAACATTCAAAAATGGAATACAAAAACATTTTCTTAAAATTATGTTCTAAATTAAAAAATAATGTGCTAGTGACAGAACTTTAGGACCGACTAAGTAGATGGCTAAATTATAAGGTTTCTCTTTTTACTATAATGCTGCGGATCCCAAAGGAGAGAATTAGAAATGATCAAAATTGGGGTCTCTTTGTTTGTCAAAATGTTTTTTTCATTATTATAATATATGGTATAATTACTTTAAGCATAAGTACGCTTATATTATAATATTGTTTCACATAAATTTGTTGGTTAAATAATCCTAATTCATAAAATTCATGAGTCGAATGTTCGTAACGAATAAACAATGAAACGGATAAATTTAATAAGTTCCCAGCTTTAATAAAAAGCAACCTAACCAATGCGGGTCGCTCCTGCCCCGAACCACGTTGCTCGCCCGCCCCGCTCGCTCTCATAATGCTACACCGCATTTTATGCAACATGACCACGAAATTTTTCGTAATGAAATTCGGTCTATCAACAGTTTATTAATAAAAAATCTACCAAACATCATTATCATCGTCAAATCATCGAAAAATTCACCGAAAAAAGGGGGGACGTGCCTCAAAAAACACACAGTTAATTACAACGCCCGCAACTAAGTACCCCACGCCTGAGACAAGTCAAACTTATAGGGATATTCGATTTCGTAAAAATAGATCAACAACTATAGCCATATTCAATTTTCTTAAATTTGTCATGGCAAACATGGATAAAAGAAATCCAGTCTGTAGTATATACATGCACATGACCCAGGCCTTTGACTTTGTAGACCATAAACTCCTCTTATTGAAGCTTAATGCTTATGGAGTAAGGGGAAATGTTCTTCAATTGATGGAATCTTATTTAAGTAACAGACACCAACATGTAGAGATATATGTACTCTAAATTTAAAAACAAGAAAACTAACTTCATTCCTCATTGAGGGTCGCATCATTAAGTATGGAGTACCGCAAGGATCTGTGCTGGGCCCACTTTGCTTTATCATTTATATTAATGACTTACCGAGAGTGGTAGAACACCCAATGACTTTGTTTGCAGACGACTGTACAGTAGTAATAGAATGCAAAGATAGATTGCAATATGAATTTGACATTAATTCTGCTGTAACTCGAATTATTTCCTGGCTAAAAAGAAACAACCTTAAAGTTAACCTTACGAAAACCAACTCAATGCAATTTAGCCAACGCAAGATTGCACTTCAGACTAGAATCGAATATCAAGGACATTTACTGAAAGAAGCAGAAACATTCAACTTTTTGTGAGTACAAATTGATAAAACCCTTAATTGGAAAAATCACGTAGAACATCAGCATATGCACTTCATAAGCTAAGACAGGTAGTGGATGTGGAAATAGTTTTGTCGGCTTACCACGCGCTAGTAGCATCTATTCTTAGATATGGAGTAATTTTTTGGGGAAATTGCACAAATAGAGAACATGTTTTAATAGCACAAAAAAATGTAATTAAGCTTTGTTCGGTCTCAAACCGTTAGATAGCAGTAGACCATATATGTTATTGACATTTCCTACAATCTATATCTATAAATTAGCTGTATTCGTTAAAAATAACCCGGACCAATTTCAGCGTCCTAGTGTGGCATGCAGCTATCTTAGACCTCGTGATAATGACAGAATAATAAGGCGAATCACCGATACTGCCCTATTTAATACAAGTATATTTGGTCTAACGCCTAAAATCGACAATAAAATACCAATAATAATTAGAAATTTTACTATTGATATGTTTAAGAAGGTTCTCCTATTGTAGCCCGAAAAACTTTAACCCTATTCTCACTACCACTACTTTCAGTAGCCCTAAAATCAAAAAGCCGATTTTTTTATTTTCCTAACAATAATAATTAGCCCTAATTTTTGCTTCACGAATTTACGTTGTACCTAATGTTACTAGCCCTAATTTCAATATTGCAAAATATCTATTTTGCTAACAGTCGTTAGCCCTAGTTTCAGCATTCCGAATATACGTTATACCAATTTTTATATGTCCATTTAAGTCTGATAGGGATCCAAACAACCGTAATTAATTTCGACGGAGCTTCGCTGCGCGGAGCTCCTATTCCGCGTAGTTATGACGCTTCGCGCCTTGTCACAGCTCTATCCTAACCTAACCTATATGGGTAAATTTAATTTAGTGTTTGTTTTTCATGTAGTTCAAACAATCATTAGGTCTCATAGGTATAAAGCCTTTTAATCATAGGAGTAACATTATTAGGATTAACAATATTAGTTCCAGTAATATTAGAGCATTTAATGTTTAGTACAAGTAATCTTTAGGATATATAACTTTAGGTCTAGGAATCACTTAGCACATACAAGTTTAGCTGTCATGACATTAGGGCTAACGAAAATTATAACAAACGTTGGTATCCCTAATGAAATTAGCTTTTATGAAATTAGGTCTAATGAGGGTAAACCGTTTAAGAAAGGAATGGTAGAATTATTGTTGGGAAAATATTACAATAATATTAATGACTTTTTAAATGATAATAGTTTCTAACCGATTTGTAGAATTGATTATGTAATTAAATTTTAATTCTATTATATTATTATTGTTAATTTGAATTTGTACGCCGAAAGGCAAAACATGACGGATATTAATATAGATTTATGACCATTATACATACATTATACTTACTCAACACGTTTAACAAATAAATTATCTCTTATCTCTTAAAAAATAATTGTGTCTACCTGCACGGTAGATCGACAGTGGAGTCTTTGTTCTCCAATATATAGATCTCTGAATCTTCTATTTCCGGTACCACTAAAATAAAAAATAAAAATAGTAATAAAATAGAAAGTACCCCGCTAAGTCTGACACCTGTGATAAATTTTCATCACAGGTGTCAGACATAGCCGGTTACTTTCTATTTTAATAAAAATAAAACATTATAGGTAAAGACATTTATTCAGTAAGTAGGCCGCACGGGCACTTTTACACGTCAATAATCTACCAGCAGCGCTTCACAAGAGGTGACCAATGCTGAGAAGAAACGCCGCAAGAAACTCAGCAGTTAGTAATTTTCTTTAAATATTTTATATTTGATATTACAATGGTACTACTACTTAGCCTAGCATTATACAAATCTATAAATATAAAAATAAAAAATGTATCAAATAACCTACGTAGTTTCCGCAGGAACACACAGCAAAAAACCTTAAGAGAGATAGAGAATGAAAAGGAAAAAAGAACACTTAGTTATGTGTATATAAGACGGTGCAAGACGACCACATAAGATTGATAGATTTTCCTACATCAACGGTGTCCCTGGACAAGAGAAAGATTTTGGATTTAAAAAAAATATGATTAAGTTTCGGGTAGAGGCCACGCATTTTTGTCTATTAGATAGTCCTCGATCCTATAATACGCTTTAGACATTTGCGACTTTTTCAAGTAATTTTTAACTGCTGGAAAGGGTAACTTTAAAACTACGTCAGGTAATTTATTATAGAAATGATTGCATTTCTACGGATGCGGAATTTTAAAATAGCGTTTTTATTTTTATTCCTTGTATTTAAATGATGTATTTCAGATTTTTTTGTTAAGGAATCAAAATTTTTAATAACATAAATAATATTCTCATAAATAAATTGAGACGCTACAGTTAAGATACTAATTTCTTTAAAAAGTTCTCTTAAAATGTCACGGAAATTTAAGTTGTTTTTTTTATTTTTATTTTTATTTTTTATATCATAGGAAGGCAAACAAGCACACAGGCCACCTGATGGTAAGTGGAAACTGTGACCCATAGACATTCGCATTCATAAGACCGCAATCCTAAGACTGCAAATGCGTTGCCAACCCTGAGGCCGAAGATGGAATGCCTCTATGCTAGTCATTTCACCGGCTGTCTTATCCCCAAACCGGAACACAACAATGCGAACACTGCTGCTTGGCGGTAGGTTAATGGATAAGATGGTGGTACCAACCCGGACGGACCCTGCACAAGGTCCTCCCACCTCCAAATGAACGCCCTTTTTTGCAACACAAATACAGATTGTATGTTAGCTGCCTTACCCCAAATCAGAATACTGTACGACACGACACTATAGAAATAACTATAATAAACTAAGAGAGCTGTCAGTTAGTTGTCTCATTTTCCTAACGGCGTCAGCAATTTACCTTCCAGTACAGCTATATGGGGACTCCATTGCAATTTTTTATGTATGGTTATGCTTAGAAATACTGCCTTATCTACCATTTGCAAACACTCGTCATTTAGAAAAATACTAGAATCTACCGGTGTAACATAAGGCAAAGCGAACCTAACACATTTAGTTTTCTTAGCATTTAATAGCAAATGGTTGCTAAAAAAGAATTAAGTACTTTAACCAGTGTGGTGTTTATCCTACTGTCTATAGATTTTCTATCTACCTTGAAAATTAGTGAAGTATCATCAGCAAAAAGTACATTATCACAAAGTTTATCTACTGTTGGTGGTAAGTTATTGATGTAAACCAAAAATAGAAAAGGGCCTAAAATAGAGCCTTTAAGCACACCTATTTTCACTGTAGCTCCATCAGATTTATTTTTGTTTACAATTACTGTTTGAGTTATATCACTTAGATAAGAAGACATAAGACTTATAGCTTTATTGGACAAACAATAATGTTCTTATTTTAAAATAAGGGTCGTATGAGCCACGCAATCAAAAGCTTAAGAAAGATCACAAAATATTCCTACTGCATCGCAAGATTTCTCCCAACTGTTTTATATTTATTTAATAAGTACAGATGCCGCATCAATTATTGATCGACCTCTGGTAAAGCCGAACTGGTTATTGCTAAGTAGTTTATTTCTATAAAAGTGACCAAACATATCATTCAGAATAAGTTTCTCAACACTTCACTTAAAACTGGTAGTATGGAAATGTCACGGAAGTTCGTTAAATCACTCATCACACCCGATTTAAAAAGAGGTATGACTTTATTATATTTCACGAGATCTGAAAAGATCCTCTCCGATATGCAATTATTAAAAATTAAAGCTAGGTGGGGTGCAATTACATCTATGATATGAAAGAGTACACTAACTGATGTGCCCCACAAATCCTCAGTCTTTTTTAAACTAGGTACGCGATTGAAATACCTTAACTATTGAATCTGAATTTACAGGGCTGAATTTAAAGTTTATATTAATAACATTTACTGACATAAGTGCATTTACTGAAATGAATGAGCTTGAACCGAATGTTGGAAAAATAATCTTCGAATGCTAAGGCAACGTCTTTATTTGACGTGATTTGTTTGTCACCTATGTTTAGGGTGACTTGATTATCACAAGTTTAAGTTTTTCCCGTTTCTCTATTTATACAGTTTTACCTTATTGTCAGATGATTTGAATTAAATATAACGAAAATGCGTCATTATTCAAAATTATTGGCTATTTTAGTGCTGAGGTACTCATACATATGGCACCTCAATTGTCACATTCACTTTGTGATATTGTCACGACATTTCACTTCAACCGAACCTCATTATTCATATAATTCGAAGGGAATCGAGTGTAATAGATGAAACTGAGTAATTTCGAGTGTGAGTACGAGTGCATATAGCGTTGCCACTCTTAATTTGGAGGGTAGGACACTGTGCCTCCTCATTGAATTAAATGAGTTTGTGTTTCTTAGTCGTTTTAAATTCATGCCTTTCCTGTAACTACGCCATTTGGAAAGCTATTACACAAAGCCGCCATTATTGACATTGTGTAAACAGAGACAATACATGGCAAGACAGCAATTTTATACCTTCTTGCATTTGCATAAAGCGCTTGGATTACCAGAAACCTACAAGGCCACTAAGTCCACTAAGCTAAGGGAAAGCGTATTTTTTTATCGCTTATAAATCATACCGTACCTGTTGCAATTTAAATATGCATTTAATCTAAAATAGCTCCAGCATAACATAGCATTTGGAAAAATGAAAATTCGAACAAATATTCGGAATAAAATATTTTGGAGTACTTGGATGTTAGGCTTACCTAACACCGCGAGCTGCTCTATGTGCTCGGCGCGGCCTTCGGTGTTCTCCGCCACGCACTTGTAATTTCCTTCGTTGTCCACAAGAACATTGGTCAGACGCAGAACATCACCAGTTTGACCCTTCATCTGCACGTAGTCACTCGTACCCTTCTTCATGAAGAACCATTTTATACTTGGCTTGGGATTGCCTTTTTGGATCCTGGTAAATCAATCCTAGTTAATTACAATATTCGATAAAAATACAAAATACGCTAAATATTTTCAGTATTGTTAAATTTAATTTTTGACACGGTGGATCAGTATTTTAGCTATTTTACTATGCCACAAATACTGTTGAAAGTTGTTAGTTAAGTATAAAAGCACCCAAAAATCAACTTATTCTGGATGGTCTTATTTAAAAACGAATGACGAACAGTGTGAACACAGCTTAATAATTAAGTTTCTGATATACAAGTTTAGTAACGATTTTAACATTATTTTATAAAAACAATATGGAGTCTACCTGCATGGTAAATCGACTGCGGAGCCTTCTATCTTCTGTAAATTGGTTTCTGATTTTTGTATTACCGGTGAAACTAAAATAAAAAATAAAACTAAAAAATTCAGACTTGGCGGGTAACTTTCTATTTAAATAATTTGTGTAATATTGCGAAAATGCATCATCATTCAAAATAATTGGTTATAATAGTATTGGGCTACTCATAAATTAAGGCGCCTCAATTGCCATACTCAGTTTGTGAGATTGTCACAACACTTCACTTTAAACGAATGTCCCACCTCATTATTGATGTACCTAATACGAAGAGAATCGAGTGAAATAGATGAAACTGAGTAATTTCGAGTGTGAGTACGAGTGCATATAGCGTTGCCTCGCTTGATTTGAGGCAGGAGGGTAGGACATTGTGCCTCCTTATTGAATAAAATGTGTTTGTCTTCCTTACTCGTTTTAAATTCATGTCCGTCTTGTTACCAGGCCATTTGGAAAGCTCTTACACAAAGCCGCCGTTATTGACATTGCGTTGACATTGTGTTAAACAGAGACAAAACATGGCAAGACGGCACTGCAATTTTACACTTTCATGCATTTGCATTAAGAGCTTGGATTACCCGAAACCCACAAGGCCATTTACGATTAAATAGTCCACTTAGCTAAGAGTAAGCGTGTAGCAAGGCTTAACATCCAGCATAACATAGCTTTTGGAAAAATGAAAATTCGGGCATTTGCAAATATTTATTCGGATAAAATATTTTGGAGTACTTGGATATTAGCCTTACCTCCCACCTCAAGCTGCGCTATGTGCTCGGCGCGGCCTTCGGTGTTCTCTGCCACGCACTTGTAATTTCCTTCGTTGTCCACAAGAACATTGGTCAGACGCAGAACATCACCAGTTTGACCCTTCATCTGCACGTAGTCACTCGTACCCTTCTTCATGAAGAACCATGTTATACTTGGCTTGGGATTGCCTTTTTGGATCCTGGTAAATCAATCCTAGTTGATTACAATTTTCGATAAAAATACTAAGTTTACTATAACGCTAAATATTTTCAGTATTGTTACATTTAATTTTTGACAGGGTGGATCAGGATTTTAGCTATTCTACTATGCTACAAAATACTGTTGAAAGTTGTTTAAACATGTTAAGCTTATATTAATTCACCCATGTGGTTTAAGTCAGTAAGAATTCAGATCAAAATAAATAAAATGTATCCAAGCTACATAAAAGATAAGTATAAAAGCACATAAGATTCAACTAATATTGGATGGCCTTATTTAAAAACGTATGACGTACAGTGTGAACACAGCTTAATCATTAAGTTTCTGATATACGAGTTTAGTAACGATTTTAACATTATTTTATAATAACAATATGGAGTCTACCTGCATGGTAGATCGACTGCGGAGCCTCCTTTCTTCTTGAAATTGGTGTCTGATTTTTGTATTACCGGTGAAACTGAAATAAAAAATAAAAGTCAAAAAGTCAGAGTTAGTGGGTTACTTTATATTTTAATAATTTGTGTTATATTGCGGAAATGCATCATTATTCAAAAAAATTGGCTATATTAGTGTTGAGCTACTCATACACGAGGCACCTCAATTGTCACAATCACTTTGTGAGATTGTCACAACACTTCACCTCAAACGAATGTCCCACCTCATTATTGATGTAATACGAAAGAGATCGAGTAATAGAGATGAAACCGAGTAATTTCGAGTGTGAGGACGAGTACTTTAAGATTGTGTCGTTTTTATAAATACAAGTTATTCCTGGCGTGGCTCGCTGTTGAGAGTTTATAAAAATATGTCAATAAGAAACAATTGGTTCTCATCTGTCACAAAATCAATTGCTGTAGATTGTCTTAGCACATTTTACTATGATAAAAAAATGCGAGGTCTAACACCCTAACAAAGAAAATCAATTGTGGACACATGGTGTTCTGTCAAAGGCATTACGGACAGAAAACTGGCGAGAATGGAAAATGTAAGTGTGGGAGCCATTCAAAATGCAATTCGTAAATACGGTGAGGAATATACTTTCAATGACCGACCGCGACCAGGCCAAAAACCGGGGCCATCCAACCCAAAACTGGATCAAAAGATAAAGAAAGAATTTGCATCCAATAAGGGGTTATCTGTTGTCTGAGTATAGGGATGGTGCAAAGTGCTAAAAATAGGAATACTTTTAAAGACATTTTGAAAACAGAAACCAACATAAAGAAGCGAAACAAGCAGCATCTGTTAAAAACCGGGTCAGGAAGTTGTACGACTCGATTTTATCAAATAAACATATCTCATATCATAAGAAATTCGGCAAGAAAGTCACGGTGTGGCAGGCAATTTGCGAGTGTGGGATAAAGTCTAGTGCAAATAGTAGGGATTCGTTCTTTTCTTCTGGCTTGCGATCCAGAACGCAAATATATTTGTTATGACTATGTTCATAACTTAGTTCCGAATTAACAATTTGTGTAACTTTATCTATATTGTTAGCAATAGGTCTATTCTGACGCTTCGCCGTCCGAAGAATTGCAGTTCAAGGTAACACTCCTCCCGCTGCGCTCGTCGTCGTACCTATCTTGTACTTATGAGATATGTTTTTTGGGGCTTACAAAACTAACTTAGTTATTTAAGTTTCACAAGAGGCGTTCATTTATCGAAATCTGGATTCATAATTAGAAACAAAGAATGTATTGTATGTAATGTTCTGGTATTTCAACATAGCTAATTCCAAATGAGTTTAAAAAAGTCTTTACTAGCAATAAAAAAAAGGAAACGTTTGAAGAAATTATGAACGAGGTTTTATTTAATCAATAAAAAAAAGAGGTTTATGACCCTACAGCAGTATTAGTGTTGTTTATACCGTATATTATTACACGTCTACGTTAGTCTACACCAGCATGGCGGTAAGTATTAAATTATTTTGTTGATCGCGTCAATTGATTATATCATTCGTGCATTTGTAGTAAGAACGATATTTTATTTTATCATTGCAGCATACCCAAATTGATGTGGTGGATGATGAAGAGTACACCTTCAAGTACCATTACTATCCCTCGTTGGATGGAGATGACAGTCCACCACCTCGCATCAAAGGACAGGATAATTCGAAACTTGTATTATGAAAATCGAACTCGTCGAAACGAATACGGACGTCTTCTTCGAGCAACCGAAGAACAAGAAAAAATGTATATAATCAACAGTTGGTCGAGGGTGTAAGGGTGGGCTACCATACATAGCAACTTATACCAAAGACTGTGAGCATGCCTCTCACATGATTAAAATAGAAGTATACAACTTTAAATGTTGACGAAAGTCCCTGAACACGAACAATGGAAACACGCAGATGTGCGAGTAAAGTAATATGTAAAGGATTAAGATAATAACAGGCATTATCAGAGCGGTCAAGAAATAATACGAGTATATCAATTAAAAATAAAAATAGCGGACTCAGAAAGCTGCAAGAAATATCAATTTTAATCATGAAGTGTTAATTATGTTAGAAGAAAAATTATTGCCTTTTCTAAAATCAAAACGTCTAGAACAATAAATTTATCGAGTATATTAAGTTTTCTTTTGTTCTATTTATGATTTATACCTTTATTCTTTACAAACAAGATAACAAATATACATTATGTTTTACAATATTCATTTATTTACTTACTCATAAAAAAATAAAAACATTTTACGTATCAATAAATTGTTACCGTTATACTTGCAGAAT
The DNA here is from genome assembly GCA_927399475.2 of Acleris emargana. NCBI lineage: Eukaryota > Metazoa > Arthropoda > Insecta > Lepidoptera > Tortricidae > Acleris > Acleris emargana. The sequence goes on from OV656858.1 coordinate 9,213,374, forward strand.
ATATATACTAAACAGTATCTACCACAAACAGATGTAAAGTAATTCTGGAGAGGTATGTGATTATAAAACCATGTTCGTGTATTTCTTTTTAAAAACATCTGATGGTAACCAGTTGGCTTGCGACCATATGAGTCAAAGTACTAGCCCATTCCATCGGTATTGATATGAATAGCCACCCAGTGAGACCCCTAAGGAGGAGCTAAAGTGCTAATGATGTAAACTGGTACACCAACAAAAAGTGGTATTCTGTTAGCAGCGAAAACATTACACCCAATGGCAGGATTTATTTGCCTCATATATGTTTGTATTTGTAGTGTATCCATTAGTCATTAATTACATTACAACACGTCATTTCTTTAACAAATGTTGTACTTATATTTTAACTTAACTATTGTTATCTTCATTCGCATCACGGTTTTTATTTATCTCAATGATGTTATTAACTTCAGCATGTGCTGCATCAAACTGAACCTCTAAACGGTTACTTCCATGCTTAGCAAAATTCCAGTGCGTTCTTGAACTAGCTGAGAGATCGGGGGTAAGATGAAAAGCCATTAAGCAGTAACCACCGCTTAATCATCTCTCCCAATGGAGTTAGCTCCATCCAAAAAGTGGATTCCAGGTCCAGAAAATAATGTATGATAGGCTGATGCAGTTGAATTATTACTAAAAGATGGTTGCAACGGTTTAGATGGAACGTGTTGCCCATCAACATATAAACATATGGTGCTGAAACTAAAATGGATTTAACTTTAAGCTGCCACTAAATGCTGCCTGAAAATATGTCAGATTACTCAAACTTGTACCTGAAAACAGGATGTCATGCTTTTGACCGATATTTTTGAAAACTTTCGCAGGATATGAATAGAAACTTATGATTTGAACCCAACACGCTATTATACTGCACCTGCTTTAAGTTGGGACGCAATGCTTAAATATACTATTGTAGAACTAGAGTTATTTACGGACTTTGAATAAATATCATTTGTTAAATCGGTATAAGAGGAGGAATATCACAATATATTAATCGTCTTGCAAAAGCCGATAATGAGTATTTAGAAGATTATAACACCCATGAATGCAAATCATGCTTAGCTTATTTTGATGCAAATAATTTCTACGGATGGGCCATGTCTCAGTTTTTGCCTATAGGAAAGTTTGAATGGGGAAATACTGAAGTCTATTTTAGGTTCCCGACAAATCTGATTCTGAATCCATACTGTAGTCATCAGAAAATAGCATAGTGAGGTCACAAACGTATTCATCCCTTTTATCGTTTGATATTGAGCGTTCACAAATATTTAATATCGGTTTTTGTTTACTCGATGCATTCACCTCACATAACGCGACTAGCTTTTTTCCTCTTGAATATATTTTTGACGCCATGTCTATAAAATAAATAAAACAACTAACTAAATAATGTTATATTATTGGTCGGAATTTTAGTATAGTTATATTTTATTATATTAGTTATAGTTTAGTTTAGGTACTTATGCCATTTTGTTGAATGACTAAGTACGTTTAAATTTTAAATTTATTGATTCATGTATGTATCAATTGATACCTAAACCAAAAAGTAGGTACTATAAATATCATTAAACATTTTAATGTCCGTTTTTACAACGCAAAATTTAAATAATAGAACAAAATATCAAAGGCATATTTAACTATTGATTGGTATTTAATTTCTTTACCATACACCTACCCACTTTTTACCTACCGCAATGTTTAGCTTATAGCTTACGATAAAAAAATTAATGATACGTGCAATACTAAGTAGAATGAAATGAAATAGGTACCAATAACAAGTACCTACCTATAATCTATTGGTTAACTTGGCACTTACCTGATAAAATGAGAAATTATATCACTTTTTAATGTAAATTTCTTCAAATTAGCCTCACTGTCGGGTAATAGGGAATATGCATGTTTTTTTTTTACAGCTTCAATTGAAGCTGATTCATGTAACAAACAGATCACAAAAATCATTTTTTGAATAACTATAAAAATAACCAAGATATAAGCCAACAAAGATTTGTTCCTATCTCTTTCTAGAAAAACGGAATTTTACATGGAGTTTATATGGCCGCAGTGCACAATGACGTCACGGTGCACATCGGATCTCTCTGTCTAATTAGAAGTTTGAAATGCTTATAACTTCCGTATTTCTTGACCGATTTTAATTTTAATTTCCGTTTTAGTGATCTCTTTTACGGTATTTTCATATTTTGATGAGAAATGCGATTTTTAAAATCCATGCATATTCCCTATTCACTCAAGAAATAATCGCCATATGCAACATAATACCGTCATAAACCATTGACTTTGATGGAGAACCTCACGCATAATTTCGTTATGTACTAAAAATCACATAGCGATTTATTTCAGTACAAACTTTGTTCCGCGTGCACATAGCGGAATTAGTTATTTTCAAAACCAATAAAAATGTCAAAAAACGACTGTGGATAAATGTGAGATATTAAAAGGAATCAAATTATCAAATAATCACAAAATCGAAAAAAACCACAGCGATTTTGTTATTCGCACCGAAGGTTTGTCTTTCTTACTCGTTTTAAATTCATGTCCGTCTTGTTACCAGGCCATTTGGAAAGCTCTTCCACAAAGCCGCCGTTATTGACATTGCGTTGACATTGTGTTAAACAGAGACAAAACATGGCAAGACGGCACTGCAATTTTACACTTTCATGCATTTGCATTAAGAGCTTGGATTACCCGAAACCCACAAGGCCATTTACAATTAAATAGTCCACTAAGCTAAGAGTAAGCGTGTAGCAAGGCTTAACATCCAGCATAACATAGCTTTTGGAAAAATGAAAATTCGAACAAATAGGTATTCGGAATAAAATATTTTGAAGTACATTGATGTTAGGCTTACCATTCACCGCGAGCTGCGCTATGTGCTCGGCGCGGCCTTCGGTGTTCTCTGCCACGCACTTGTAATTTCCTTCGTTGTCCACAAGAACATTGGTCAGACGCAGAACATCACCAGTTTGACCCTTTATCTGTACGTAGTTACTCGTACCCTTCTTCATGAAGAACCATGTTATACTTGGCTTGGGCTTGCCTTTTTCGATCCTGGAAAATCAATTCTGGTTGATTACAATATTCGATAAAAATACAAAGTTTACTATAAAACTAAATATTTCCAGTATTGTTACATTACATTTTTGACACGGTGGATCAGTATTTTAGCTATAAAGAGTTAAAAAAGCCATTAGGTCAGAGCCGGGCCGTCACCGCAGTTGATTGCGTGCGTACGAAGGACTTTAATTTACGGTATCGATCTATGTGCATCGGCGCAACCCCGAGCAAGTGACCTTATGGAAACTCCCAAAGGGACAGAGATGAACTTCTTTTCTTATTTTATGCCACAAATACTGTTGAAAGTTGTTAGTTAGTTGTTTAAACATGTTAAGCTTATATTAATTCACCCATGTGGTTTAAGTCAGTAAGAATTCAGACCAAAATAAATAAAATGTATCCAAGCTACTCGTACATAAAAGATAAGTATAAAAGCACACAAAAATCAACTTATACTGGATGGCTTTATTTAAAAACGTATGACGTACAGTGTGAACACAGCTTAATAATTATGTTTATGATATACAAGTTTAGAAACATCTTAGCCTACTTGTGCAAAATGTGGTTACAGAATTATCAAGAACTTTTAAAACTTGTTGGTAATTCTTTAGCTCTGCCTACCCCACTCTGGGAATGAAGGTGTGAGTTTATGTATGTATGTATGTATGTATGTTTTACATTATTTTATAAAAACAATTTGTGTCTACCTGCATGGTAGATCGACTGTGGAGCCTTCTTTCTTCTGTAAATTGGTTTCTGATTTTTGAATTTTAGGAGGGGCTAAAAAAAAAGCGGTTTTTTTATTTTAATAATTTTTGTAATATTGCGAAAATGCATCATTATTCAAAATTATTGGTTATTATAGTATCGGGCTACTCATATTGAGGCGCCTCAATTGTCATACACACACACTTTACTTCAAACGAATGTCCCACCTCATTTTTGATGTACAGTCAACAGCATAAATAAGTGATCATTTATGTACCTTGTCACTTTAACGTTATGTTTGAAATGCTATACAAAATAGTGAAACGATTGAAAGCGACAAGGTACATAAATGATCACTTATTTATGTTGTTGACTGTACCTAATACGAAGAGAATCGACTGAAATAGATGAAACTGAGTAATTTCGAGTGTGAGTTCGAGTGCATATAGCGTTGCCTCGCTTGATTTGAGGCAGGAGGGTAGGACATTGTGCCACCTCATTAAATAAAATGTGTGTGTCTTTCTTACTCGTTTTAAATTCATGTCCGTCTCTTCCACAAAGCCGCCGTTATTGACATTGCGTTGACATTGTGTTAAACAGAGACAAAACATGGCAAGACAGCACTGCAATTTTACACTTTCATGCATTTGCATTAAGAGCTTGGATTACCCGAAAGTCCCGAAACCCACAAGGCCATTTACGACTAAATAGTCCACTTAGCTATAGAAGAGTAAGCATGTAGCAAGGTTTAATTTTTTAGATCGCTTACAAATTAAACCTAACCTGTGGCAATTAAAATATCCATTTAATCTAAAATAGCTCCAGGATAATAGCATTTGGAAAATTGAAAATTCGGCCAATATTCGTAATAAAATATTTTGGAGTACTTGAATGTTACGCTTACCAGTCACCTCAAGCCTTAATATTTCCTCGGGGCTGCCTAAGTTGTTTGGTGCCAAGCAATAGTAATCTCCTTCGCTCTCCATACGAACATTATAAAAATTAAGAAAATCATTAGTTTCACCCTTTAGCTCCACGGGGTCTTTCGTACCCTTCTTTATGTAGAACCATTTATATTTATTCTGTTCCGTGGGGTATTTTTTGAGCCTGGAAAATCAATCCTAGCTGATTACAATTTTCGATAAAAATAAAAAGTTTTACTATAAAGTTAAATATTTTCAGTATTGCTACATTTAACTTTTGACACGGTAGATCAGTATTTTAGCTATAAAGTGATAAAAAAGCAATTAGGTCCGTGCCGGGCCGTCACCGCACGCAGTTGATTGCGTGCGTTCGAAGAACCTTAATTTAAGGTTTCGATCTATGTGCATCGACACAACCCCGAGCAAGTGATAGGTACAGTTAGCAACGAAACTTGCCGAACAAAATAACGTTATAAAAGATACTAGACACATGAATTGTACATAAGTTACTGAACATAGTTACTAACAAAATTCCATTTACATTATAAATTTTCCAACATAGCTATACAGTATATTTCCAAAAGTGGCTGGACAGTATATTTTCAAAAGTGGCTGGACAGTAGGATTCCAGAAGTTGCTGGACAGTATATTTCCAAAAGTGGCTGGACAGTAGGATTCCAGAAGTTGCTGGACAGTATATTTCCAAAAGTTGCTGGACGTAGTATCGTCTAAAAGTGATTTGTTAGATCATGCCCGGACCAATTTTCGAATTTAGACTGTTGTGATGAATGACGATCACCGAAAAAAGTACAGCACTGTCATATGATACATTTGTCTCTTTCATTTTGGTCGTGTCATCATTGACATGTCTTTTGTTTATGCCAGCCTCTCGCGTCTTACTCTTTTTTACTATTTTAGATTTTAGCCAACTTCAAAAAGAGGAGGTTCCCAATACAATTGTGTTTCACGTTATTTATGAATAGATTTTACGAATTCTTTTCTTTCATGGATAAGTTACACTCCAAGGGGTGGTGGTGGCCCTATTCAGGATTGTAGAAGTCAGTTTTATAAATTTTCAATTTAATAGTTTTACTTCATACCATACAAGGTTTTCTCGCGGTGTTACTTGTAGATCGTTCCTATAGCTCCAATTTATAGCCACTGAAATATTTGATAGTACCATGACTGAATTCAATTATTAATATCTACTTACGTCTATAACATAATTTCAAAAGTTAAAAAAAAAAACCTTGATATCGTGTTCTCAGAAATGCGTATCGATCGAACTATAGGATCAAAAATATTGTTCTACCTGTCGGCTATTTATGTGTGATTTTACTGATTGTACAGGTATTTATGACCTTGACTGTACTAAAATGTTCAGCGACTTTTGAAGATGACCGTACCGAACATGATATTTAAATGATATACCTTATTGCCTTAGTTATAATTACTCATGTGTGTCGGGCTTATCAAAATCGAGTCCTATGAAGAGTAAGCACTTTATGTAAAGTGGCTCTATGCTTAATATTTTCTCTAATAAAGAGTTTTGATATTCCTAATCTTCGTAGCCTTCTAGTTTATGTCAAGCAGTATTTAAAGAGATTTTTCCGTTGAACTGTTTGTTTTCCATTAAACCTTTTTTTTTTGATAAGTAGTCAATTATCAACTAACAACAAACCAAAATACAGAAATACTTATAAACATTAACTCGACCTCAGTTTCTCAGAACGTTTCTTTTGGACCCTGTATAATTGGATTAACAAATACTTGATGCCGGTCCGGCGACAAATTTATACAATATCAGCGGATTTATGTAGTCAGTCATGTTCAGCAAATTGTGATATTTTACAGATCAGGCTCATTATGTAATTAAATATATTCAGGAAGTTTTGAGTAGTATACTTACATATCAGTGGATTTATGTAGTCAGACTTGTTTAGCTAATTTTGATATTTTATAGATAGGCTAATTATGTAATTAAACATGCTCAGCAACTTTTGTAAAAATAATGTACATCGACCTTTGGTATTCCCAAATGTCTACAGAGATTTGTACAACAGCCTGTTCAGTTACATATGAACCTTAACAGTGTGCAGGTGTTTTGAAAATTTGGATGTGTTCATGGACTTTCGTTGCTGACTGTACCTTATGTAAACTCCTAAAGGGACAGAGATGAACTACTTTTCTTATTATACTATGCCTCAAATTACGTTGAAAGTTGTTTTAACATGTTAAGCATATATTAATTCATCCATGTGGTTTAAGTCAGTAAGAATTCAGATCAAAATAAATAAAATGTATCCGAGCTACATAAAAGATAAATATAAAAGCACACAAAATTCAACTAATACTGGATGGCCTTATTTAAAAACGTATGACGTACAGTGTGAACACAGCTTAATAATTAAGTTTCTGAAATACGAGTTTAGTAATGATTTTAACATTATTTTATAAAAACTCAATGGTGTACCTGCAATTTAAAGAAAAACTCGTGTCTTCTTTCTCATATACCGTATAAACCTTAGGCACCGAAGTCACAGAAAGCCCCATCCGTGGCCGTAACCCTGTGCGGTACTGAGAATAGTGTACTTCTGTGCGGTGCGGGGAGCGTATCTTGGCCAATCCTTGTAGTAGGACAAAGACAAATTGTTTTGTGTATAGCTCTTAAATTTTGATAATATGGCATACTTAGTTTACGTGGGGGGCACATTGGAACTATAAACCCCCGCACTGAATTTTTTTATTTCCTTTCAGTGCGGGAAGGGGTCCAATAGACCTTCGACCCATCACACGCCCCATCTGCACTGAGTGGTAACCTATGTCAACGGGTAGTGATGCGCCGCACACGAACCGCGATAGGCGATTGTTTTAATTACTGAGGTATTGTTTGTGTTTGTAGTGAATAGTTTTTGAAGAACAATGAGTGCACCATAAAAAGGGACCAACAAGAATCTGGATTTTTTATTTGACTCTGAGGAAGAAAACGATACCGCAGGATTGAGGTATCAAAAAGTGTGCCAAGTAAGTCGAATTATAAATAATGAAAATGTGACCAACGGCATAGATTGTTCATAAAAAAAAAATCACACCTTGGAAAAAGCTGACAGGAAATTAAAATGTAACGGCCGTTACAGCAAATTAAGAAAAACCCTCTCTAGTGAGGAGGCAAATAAGAAATGTAAAAAAGTAAAACACGATGCTTGGAATGCAGTCAACAATTATGTTATGTAAAGAGTGTTTAATGAAAACCATTCGAAATAAACTTACGACGGTTTTTATTTTTCTGGTTTCGTCGGGTGAGAATACATTTGTGCGTGGTCCATACCTTCTTTAGGCAAAATGTAGTGATCGTTTCCCATCCCTAATATGGCTTAAGTCGGTCTATTCAGTGCGGCAAAAGGTCTAAAAGACCCCATTTTTTTTATTTTTTTTAATAGTTCTAAATTTCGGAGATCGGGGCGAAGCTAATTCCATATTTCTTAATAGATTTGGATTGCTTAGGTATAACCTATTATGCAGTACTGTAAACCCCTACGGAAAAAAAACTAGTTATTTTTTCTTGCGTGGTGGGGCACAATGGACCTAGTGCCGCACTGAAGTTTAAGTAGAGTAGGGGCTCTTTGGACCTATTTACGCGCCAGAATAAGGAACCTGTATCTAACGTGTTAAATAATTTCTGATTGTTGTATTACCGGTGAAACTAAAATAAAAAATAAAAGTCAAAAAGTCAGACTTAGCGGGTATACTATCAGAATTCTTACAGACATGTCTTTTTAAGTTTATCATCATTTAGTATTGACAGTTATATATTATTATATAGTCATATAATGGGACATTCAAAATTATGCCAGTCATCCACTGGTACAAATTTAGAGGTTGCAAATAACTGAAATTAATATTGGTATTATTTAATACAATTGATGGTACTTATAACATTAATGAAGAACCGGTTTATACATTTGCATATGCGTGTAGTCGATATCTATGATAATTAAATAGTTTTACAGAAATATCTATAAATTTTCCCCTTATAATGTCATTCACTGGGACATTGACCTTATACAAAAACCTTATACTCTATGTTATACAAAAACTTACCACGACATTCAGCAGGACAATCATACAGGATATTTACTGTTGTATCACTCCAAGAAAAAAAGGTGAAGTATTTGAATTTTATTGCAGGAATGTCTTTAATGAGCCATGACATAAAAGGGACCTCGCACTCCTTGCCGACTTCAAGAAGGCCACCTGTCAAAAAATAATAAGTAATGAAATGATACATGATTGTCTTAAAAACTCATTTAAAAATTTATAACAAAAATCTGTAAATTCTGTAACGCAGGGTACCCAGCGCAGTCCCCAGGGCCGGGTTTCGATTTATAAGTTTTTATGGCTTTTTTTGTTTTAATTTTCTCTTTTTTTTTTTTTTTTCTTGTAATGAATTATATGTACAGTAGGCTGCAAAAGTGCATGGACAATTGAGAATTAAAATGCTATGCAGGTGAATGTCGACGCCATCTGTCTGCTTGTGGGGCGTTAGCAGCTATAAGTAAATCTTACTGGTTCAGTCAGATCTCACTAGATGGCGCTGCATTACCTTATAATATGAAAAATATTTTTTTCCGCAAGAACCAAGCAGTTGCATAGTCATCAACTTCATTATTCTTAGTCCACACTCCAAACTTGGATTATTGATTAGATTATTAAAAAACACTTTCAAAATCCATTTTACCCGAGCGGAATCGAACTATGAACTCTTGTATCATAGGCAATGCCATATGCCGTTCGACCATCGAACGTTTTCATAATCTGACAAAATGTATTATCACTTTATGTTTATAGTCAGCACTGCTTACTTTCTAAGAAATACGTTAGTATCAAAAGAGGGTAAAATGAAAATTTATAAATACTGTAACAATGCAGTTGTTACGCTGTTTACCTGTGCTGCATTTTATCATACAAACAAGCTTAATTCACTTCAATTTAACTTCATTTCACTTCATTTTCATTTAAATTCGTATTGTAAACATCTTTATGAATTGTTTACTAATATCTGTCAAACAGACAGCTCAATTCCACAGATTATTTGAGTTGCGTTAACCACAAATTGATCTTTGTCAAGTGTTGACGACACTTATCCAACAGATGGCGTTACGAGCCATTCTGTGTAACTTTACTTATATTTAAATCTTTTAATAAAATTAACTTCAACATAAATATAAATAACCTTTTAATTGTCACTCGTTAATAAAATAATAAAATAATGTATTCTTTCTTATCCGATTCAGCGCATTAGAAAATAATGGAGGGTATGCTGGTGTCTTACCTACATGACCCGATATTTTCACTCATGACGCTAATTGACTTTCTAGCATTTCTTTGTTCGCCCTACTCATATTCAAAATTAACCGAAATGGGCGAAAGGTTATAAAAGGGCCGCGCTCATTTCATTCGTCCTCTTTACCGCCTCAACTACTACACTTGGAACACTTGTGTTAACGTTCGTATAGGTACTTAATACCTATCTATAAAATCGGTGCAAATCCCCAAATCGGGTAAGTTCAGTGCAACGAACTAACTGTCTACTGCTTCTATATTGCTGTGTAATGTTATAGTGTTTTATATTTTCTTATTGTGTGTTCTTCTAGATTATTCCAAATTATTCTTATAACCATTTTTATTTCTAATAACCGACCGTTACTTCATAACGGTCGTTAGTATATTAACTTCCTTAGTAAAGTGTTATTTTGGCTTAGCTTTTCTTTGTTTTATGTAACTGCGTTCCGATAGTTCTTGCCACCACCAATAATTAAAAGCGCTATTCCCTCGGGCTTCACCCAACGGCGGCTGGCATTAACTGTCCCAATGCTGGACACCAGGCTCACACAGCCAATGCTTGGGTTTACAGGGAGCACCGTTCACCATTCAGGGATCACCGTTCACCTTTCACCGTTCACCGTTCATAATCACCTCTGGGAGTACACCTCCGCTGGGAGCGTTCACCGCTAAGAGTACACCAACGCTGCTACCCATCTACTCCTCCTCTACTCACCTACTTGGCCGGCGCGGCGTCTATCTCCGGGACCAGGATCGTCGAGTGGGGTCCGGTGCTACACACCGGGTGCTACCCCCCTGACGCCAGGATCCTGGCATCGTACACCGTCGGGCTGCCGACGGGTTACCTTCACCGCCGCTCCGCGTCACTCTAATTACGAGGGAAGTGCGATCCACTTCACGGAATCAGACCACACCCTACGAACCTACTACCCTCTTCTGTTCACACTACCGGAGTTCTTTCTAATAAATTCTATAAACCTCTATCGAGTTTTCTTGCCACCCGGTAGGACGTGACAATACCGGTTTCGTTTTTACATTTAACTTATGCACAATCCTTTGTTCACTGTTCCTCGTACGGTTACCGAGTTTTTAATTGCGTTATTATTTCATCAAAATGAGTTCACGTTGTAATATTGATTCAGTTACAAGATCGCAAATAATTGCCTTGCATAACGAAGGCAAGAATTAATCAGATATAGCCAGAGAGACAGGCGTAAACGTAAGTATATTGGATGTGTTTTGTTTAAACAAAACTTAATATTCATATACTTAGGTTAATTATTCTTTTTTTTGTTATAGCGAAAAACCGTGGTTCTTTGGGTACGCCGATTTGAAGTAGAAGGATCTTTGCTGCAACGTCAAAGAACAGGCAGACCACGGCTTATAGACGCGCCGCAGCGTCTAGCCATGGTGGTGGATTACGAGGAGAATGGTTTTATACCGACTAACCACTACGCCAGTTTATTTGACACAAGCGTGGACACCGTCCGTCGAGCTCTTCACAGTGAAGGTCTGCATTATCGTAGACACGCAGTCAAACCATCGCTGACAGATAATCACAAAAGAGCAAGGTTAGAGTTTGCTTTGGAGCTTTTGGATTTAGATTGGTCTAATGTCATCTTTACTGATGAAAAAACTTTTAAATCGAGTCAACATGGACGTCTAAGTCTGTGGCGTCCCGATAATACGCGGTGGAATAGCGGTCACGTAGTGCCCAACATGGAGTCTGGTCGCATCAGCGTGAACATGTGGGGGTGGATGAGTGGAGCTGACCCGGGAGAACTAGTGAGACTACCCAGTCGAGCCAATAGTGCGAACTATGTGGAAGTCCTGGAGGAGACCATGTTGCCCACTGTTCGGAATGTGTATCCTGAAGAGCAGTTGCCAATTATATCTTTTGTGCAAGATAATTGTCCGATACACCGTTCGCGTATTGTGCGGGAGTGGTTTAGCCAGCACGAAAATAACATTAAAGTTATTCCTTGGCCTGCTAGATCGCCGGATTTAAATCCCATTGAAAATTTGTGGGGTGTTATCGTCCAACAATGGGATAACCAGAATGAGCGAACACCAGAAACATTAGAGGCTCATTGTTTAAAAATATGGGACAGTATTCGCGGGTCAGATCTGTGTAGAAATCTCGTCGGCTCAATGCGCTCCCGTTTGCAAGCTGTGATCGCACAAGGTGGGGGCTACACTAGATATTAAGTTTAAGCAAATAATTACACTTATATACCCATATATTTAGTTTTGATTAACGTATCACGTCATCATCATTATCATCACTGCGTAAAACATTAATAATAATAAACGAAATGAATGTTATTTTGCCTTTTTTAAGTTTCTGAACTATGTTATGATATTTAATCATATATTTTAACGAAATACTTTATAGCCCCTTTGTCACACGCCCGAGTTAATTCGTTTTTATTTTAAATTGTCAACTTTATTTCTATGTTAACTTTTTTGGAGTGTGTTTGGTTTATTTCATGGAGCTAGCAGAACTTTTAATTTATTGATGACTGATGATGATCAAAACTGTAAGACAGCTATTACAATGCGTTTAACCTTTAGGCACGCGGTTGTTTTATGCGCAACGCAGGTGCAGGTGTTTAACGCATTTGCGTTGACGTTCCCTATTTTAATTCAATACATCGAAGCAATTACTTACAACGTTTTATTTTTGGGTCATACGCAGCTCCAATCGCAGAGTTCAATTCATTAAAAAAAATCTGTTTACAGTATAAAACAACCGCGCACTTTACGTTAACCCGGTCCCTATTTTTTTGAATTATATTTGTTAATTACTAGTTATTGTGGGAAAGCTTCAATCTTCTTTCCGATGTCGGAAATAAATACTTAAGCTAAGACCTCAATAGTTAGATGGAAAATTGCTATAATGTTGTAAATAATTAGTCAAATTGAGATAAACTGATTGTACTCAAATATTTTATAAGAAATAAATGATTTTAAACCACAAAAGTAATATCATTTTTAAGAATGACGGATTTTTACTGCTTTAAATAAAGCATTTATTATGTTCCTTCATTGTAAACGTAAGCAAATTATATAAAAAAAAAAAAAACAAAAAGATGCTTTGCCACTAACGAGATTCGAAATCCCATCCATTAAGCACACCTAGGGTATAAGTCTTTACTATTTGAACTGAGCTGATCTTCTACACAAAGGCCATTGTTTGTAAACAATACCATTGTCTTTCTTTGTGACCGTAACCGCAAGCCGATTACATACAAAAAAGTTAGAACTACATTGAATGTACATTGAATTATCAACCCTACCCTCTTAGTCAGTAGGTTTAAAATGTAGTGTCAAGATACAGATATAAGTCTTGTGTAGATGATAGTATTGTGTAGAGAATAAGCACAGTTCAAATAATAAAGATTTATATTTGTATCCTGACACTTTACATTTTAAACCTACTGACTAAGAGGGTAGGGTTGATAATTCAATGTACATTCAATGTAGTTCTAACTTTTTTTGTATGTAATCGGCGGTAGGTGTTACGGACACAGAAAGACAATGGTATTGTTTACAAACAATGGCCTTTGTGTAGAAGATCAGCTCAGTTCAAATAGTAAAGACTATACTTGCGCATGAAGCTTATAAACTGTGCCACCATCTCATATGGTTGACAAGACGAAATATCAATTCTAGTGCTGTGTAGTTAAGAAATTGCAGTAATAAGCAATTGAACTAGATCAGTAAACTGCGCCATCTAGTTTATTTGTTGCGAACTTGAAATCGAGTTCTCATAGGATTATCGACGTTAAGGTGTCCATGTAATTTTGCAGCTTACTGTACATAGAATGCGGTGGCCAGAGTCGGGTAACATGCCGATTTTTATTGGGTATTGAAGACGGTTATTTTTGTTAGTGACATTTTTGTTTGCTTTATAGCCACCATCAATCGTAATAGGGTATATGCATCTGTGTACCGTACATGCAATTACATATTGAATGGATTTGGTCCGCACATTATCATCTACAAACGCTAGGCACCTTACAAAGGAGTAATTTAACTCTTACAGAGTAAGGACTTAAAGTCGTATGTCAATGAAAAGCAAACTAACTGGCACAAATATGCATTTTTGCTGCTGCTTAATTTTTAAGATTTTAAATTATATTAATTATAAAAAAGAGCGTCAATTCTATATGGATGGGTACTTTTCCCGATACTTGCAAACCTTTTTCATTTATGGTTATCGCAATTATAAACGACCGTTATCTGACATTGACTCAAGTCATTATGTCTGTCTTTGAAATAACCTACGATGTTTATTAATTTACTATCATTATCGAGCCGAAATGCTACGCCAGAAGAAATTACTACATCGATAGCTGATTCTGTGGAATATGTAGAAGATCAAGGTGAAAATTTATTTTGCAAAAAATGTAAAACCAATGTAAATGTAATGTAATTTGTCAGGATCGCAGCAAGTGGTCTGGAAAGAAGTGGTCTCTGCCTTCCCCTCAGGGAAACAGGCGTGATTTAATGTATATATATATGTATGTATGAAAAACCAAAATTTAAGCCTGGAATTCAGTTCGTATATCGGCCAAAAATTTTAAGTGCACTGAAATGGATATTATCACCAAGGCAGAGAAGTGCACCAGCTCAAGAGCGTAACTTCGTGGCACTAACGTCTTTTTGTTGAGAAGCACCATTTTTCGGAAATAACTCAAAATTGGTCTATCAGATCATATTTTCAAGTATTTTTCTTTGAAAGTATTTATAAAGAGATACCTTGATTTTTTTCATTATTTTCAGACATACAGTTTCAAAGATAACGGGACACAATTTATGCGACTTTGCTGCACTGAAACATTCTTTAAACGTAATGAAGTGTCTACTCTGCAAATTGATGCATTAAAATTGGCCTCCTCTTTCTGTATATTATGTAATAAATGTCTAGAGTAGGTGTGCGTATTTATGTTAACAAGACCATTCATTACACTAACTTGGATTGGATATTTGCCTTGTCAATTGAGTCAGACTTTGAAACTTGCGGAATACTGCTGCCTGATCTCAACTGTGTAATGGTGTGTTTATATAGAACTCCTGATAGTGATTTGTGCCTCTTCATTCAAAACCTCGAACTACTTCTTGGAAAATTGGCACTTCGATTTCGGTATTTTAAAGGAAGAAATAAATTTTAAGGAAAGGAATTATTGTCGCAGGTTACTTCAACATAAACTTGCTTTGCAATAATACAGCTAAACTTACCTCCTTATCTACATTAAAAAATATAATTTACATACAACGATAAATGAGCCCACGAGAATAACCAGCAAATGTCAGACGTGCATTGACAGTATTATAACAAATAAACGGAAATACACGTCGCGTATTCTTAATCTACGAATATCAGATCTAGAAATTATAAACTTACCTACAACTCAAAGCTTTAAAGAAAAGTTCTGGTTCATAAATACTAGAAATAATGATACATTTATAGACATTTTTGTCAAATACATATCCCAAATAACTTTTTCCGATATTTATATAAATTCTGACCCTAACCTTGCATATAAATCATTTATACATCTTTTCAAACTAATTTACGATTTGACCACTTCAAAAAATTAAAAAAACGTATAAAAACATCCAATCTGGAAAACGAAAGGAAAAATTAAAGCAAGTAAAACTAAGCGTCAAATTTATCTAGCAATACAAAAAAATAAAAATGTGTCTAACAAAACAAATTACAAAAATAATTTTATTGTAAATCGTTTTAAAAATTTATTCGCAAGTCTAAAATTCTTTTTAGTAATAAATATATAAAAAAAGAACTAATAACTACTACTACTAGGCTATCTGGGCATTAATCAAACAATATACTACGACTATCAATTCAATGAAAACAACGGTGGAAAATTTAAAAGTTAACGATTTAAATATATTTTATGCAAATATTATAGCAAAAGTATTTAATGAATATAATCTTAATCAAAATGTATGTAGTGTCAAATGCGACAAATTTAAACCAGTCACCGAAAAAATATGTCAAAGTATTTTAAGCCCTGTTGACGTTAGCGAGGTAAAACATATTACAAAGTCATTAAAAAATAAAAAGAGCGTTGGGCACGATGGCATACCTATTCAATTAATTAAAGCTAGCATTAACGTAATCGCTGAACCCCTTGCGTATATCATAAATTTAGTTCTTGAGACGGGAATCTTTCCGGAGGATTTGAAAAAAGCTTTGATCAGACCTGTACATAAAAAGGGTGCCAAAGACTATATGACCAGACCATGTATAGACCAATAGCTTAACTTCCTAGTTTCGCGAAAATGTTTGAAAAAGTTATTTACAATAGAATATTAAGTTTTCTTGACTCTAACCATATTCTCAGTCCAAAACAATTTGGTTTTCAAAGGGGTAAATTGACTACTTTGGCCATTTTCAATATTTTTATGCACATCTGGGATGAGATTAATGAGAAAAGGCCATGCATCGGACTATTTTTGGATATGTCTAAAGCCTTTGATTGTGTTGTCCATGACACAGTTCTTTGCCAACTCGAAAACATAATTCAAAATTCAAAATTCAAAATATTTATTCAGTAAATTGGCCACATGAGGGCTCTTTTACACGTCGGTAACATGGAGTGAATCTACTAGCGCTTCGGACAAGACCATCATTGCTGAGAAGAAGCGCCGCAAGAAACTCCAGCAGAAGGTCATTTTTTCAATTATTAATTAGGTACAATAATACTTAAAAGTAAGTTACATTACAAGGTAATAAAGTAATAAATAATTAAAAAAAAAAAAAAAAACAATACAAACAAAATCCTTACAAATGTAAAGTCAATAAAAAAAAGTTAAAAATCATGATTAGGAGAACAACATGACGAGGTCTCTACGTCAGGAACGATAATTAAAATAACTAAATTGGAAAAACAGGTCCTTGCAAGCGTGAACAGACCGGACCCCACAGACAGCACCCGTTCACGAGTATGACGCGTATCTCAGCCATCGCCTCCCTCAACCATGTGTTCGGGAAGGTGGCGACCCGATCAACGACGCCGCCGTAAGCAAAGACCTTTAAGTGAGCATGACATGCTCATGCTGCCGGACAAAGATAACAATAAAAAAGTATCTGTCCGGCGAGAAACGTCATAATGTGTTCTCAATTCTAAAATGTCTTGTGCACACAAGAATATATATATATATATATATATATATATATATATATTTTACAAAAAAAAAAAAAAAACAATAGGTAAATTTAATTTTAAAAGTGTACATACATCAATGGCTTAAAGGCATTTTGCAATAAGCGCTGCCCAGTGCTCAGCTATAATTACAAAAGACAAAAATAACCCTAACTTCAGTAAGCTCACACTACTTAAAAACGTCTTTATCATTTAGGAAGTCATTAACAGTATAATATGCCTTACCCAGCAAGCAGCACTTAATGCGAGACTTAAATTTATTGAACGGCATATTGACAATATCAGTAGGTATTTTATTGTAGAAGCGTATACAGTTCCCTGCGAACGATGTGCTAACTTTACGAAGACGGTGACATGGGACTACGAGTTTATCTTTATTTCGCGTGTTAAACTTGTGAACGTCACGGTTATGTCTGAAGTGATGTATGTGTTTGCGTGCATACATGATATTTTCAAAGATCTACTGCGACGCGACAGTAAGAATATTAATTTCTTTAAATTTATCTCTGAGAGAGACCCGAGAACCCAGTTGATAAATAAAACGTATAGCCCGCCTATATATAGCGTAAGACGGCCTGAATGTCAGCCGCTTTTCCCCATAACAAAATCCCATAGCTCATAACACTATGAAAATAACTATAATACACCAGTCTCGCCGTCTCGACGTCTGTAAGTTGTCGGATTCGCTTTACTGCATACGCTGCAGAACTAAGTTTTCCCGCAAGGGTGGATATATGAGCATTCCATTGCAGTTTCGAGTCTAAAGTAATACCTAAAAATACTATTTTGTCTTCGAATGACAGCGTCTCATCCTTTAGTCTAATACTAGCCCCATTCACTCCTTTCACATTTGACAGAGAAAATTTCATGCACTTGGTTTTCTTGGTATTTAAAAGTAAGTTGTTGGCTGTAAACCAATCAACAGTTGTAGACAACGTATCATTAATGTCATTGAAATTTTTCTGTTTTCTATCTACCTTGAATAAAAGTGAAGTGTCATCGGCAAACAGGACTATTTCATGTTTATCGTGCACAACGTAAGGGAGATCGTTGATATAGATCAAAAACAAGAATGGGCCCAGAATTGAGCCTTGGGGCACTCCCATAGCAACAGCTGATCCAGGAGATTGCGTTCTGTTTATGTCCACCCGCTGAGTTCGGTGAGCAAGGTAAGATTTGATAAGATCAAGGGCTCCATTTTTAATTCCATAATAACCTAGAGCTTCCGCACTAACGTTACGTGATCAACACAGTCAAACGCCTTGGATAAATCACAAAAAACTCCAATTACGTCTAGTGATTCTTCCCAGGCATCAAATACATATTTAATTAAGGTTGAACCGGCATCTGTAGTAGACCGTCCCTTAGTAAACCCAAATTGACTACTGTGAAGCAACTTATTCCTACTAAAATGTGAGGATATTTGGTTTAAAATGATTTTCTCAAAAACTTTACTCAGTGCTGGCAGTATCGAAATTGGTCTAAAATTTGTAGGGTCTGTTTTTGTCCCTGACTTAAACAAGGGTATAATTTTACTGTGTTTCATCAGGTCGGGAAACACTCCGATATCGACACACTTGTTAAATAAAGCAGCTAAATAAGGTGCAGTTAATTCTAGGATGGACTGCAATACTGTGACAGAGAGGCCCCAGAGATCTTCAGTCTTTTTTAGATTAAGTGACCTAAACGTATTAATAACAATTTTAGAAGTGATATGATAAAATTTAAACACATCTGTGCATTCCTTCACATTTGATCTTAATAATATTTCAGCCTTATGAGGAGATGATTGTAATGATTTAGTGGTATCTAAAGGTATATTTGTAAAGAACCGCTCAAACTCTTTAGCTACATCAAGGTCCGAGTTCACTAGAGTATCTTCAACTTGCAGGCTGTAATGCGGGTCTCTAACTCTAGATCTACCAGTTTCAGTATTAATTACATTCCAAACCGTTTTAATCTTGTTGTCTGAGTTACGGATTTTGTTGGAAAAATATTCTGACTTTGCGGCGGCACAAATCTGTTTGAATTGTTTAGAATAGTTTTTGACGTAATCTAGAAACTCAGGCCTATGATCGACAGCTCTTGTAGCGTATAACTCATATAATTTATACCTTTTTGCGTGAATGTCTGGTGTAGCCCAATCACTAAACTTCGTACCTTGCTGACCTTTTACCTTTCTTAAACTAAAGCAGGCATCAAATTCCTTAATAATACAATTAAATAATGAAGAACACAAGCTATCTGGATCATCCCGAGTACACGTCATATAATTCAATTGTTTGGAGATCTTAGCATTAAACAAATCTAATCGAGTTTTAGAAATTGGCCTGAATATAAAATCTTGAGGAGTATTATCATTTTTTCCCTTGAAAGAAGCTTGCTGACCGCAGTGGTCCGAACTTAAGATATTAATTATAGATTTCTGAATGGGGTCAAAATTACTTAATATATTATCAATACACGTTGCACTGGTTTTTGTGATTCTGGTAGGCTCACAGAACAGATTTACTAAATTAAAGGATTTAAAAACGCTCAGTAAGTTAATAGACATGGGCGATTTGTCGAGTAAATTAACATTAAAATCTCCACACACAATTATACACTTCTTACTATTAAAAACACAACTAAGAACATTCTCTAAAACGCTCTCAAATAGTTTGTAATCCGCTGAAGGGGGTCTGTATACGCAAACAATAATAAATTGCTCCATTTCAATACACGCAATTTCAATGTGACGTTCAATGGACTTCATAACAATATCTTTACGCTCTTTACATTTAATGTTATTTTTAACTATAATTAAGGATCCCCCCCGACTGCAAGATTGCCTAGCAAACAAGCTAACTATGTTATGATTATTAAAATTAAACATGCACTCATAACCTTTAAGCCAATGCTCAGTAACACATAAAACGTGTACATTAGCACTATCTATAAATAAACCAATTTCAAGTTCCTTACTAGAAAAACCTTGTATATTCTGATGAATAACATTTATTACATTACCACCCAATTTACTTGTAATGCTCGTCGGCCTGAGGGCAAGCACGGGGCCGCCGCGACTGTCGCCGCGAACGAAGGCAGCCGCGGTCGTTGTCGAAGCTGTCAGTTTAAATCAACCGGCAGCTCCGGCCCAGAACCGGCGCTAATAAAACTCAGCGCAGGCTCCGTCCTACTGTTATCGCTCGCTATGCTAGTCATAACGGGGTCTAAAATATTATATGCTAACAACTTAGCACATTCATCTAAGGACCTACATGGTAAATAACAATATTTACGCGTCAAATCGAAATTATTTACAAATTTATTTGTATCAAAATACAGTATTTTAGAATTATATAATGCCATTTTATATAATATTGAGTTCAGATAATCAATATTTTTATTACATTTATTTGTCAATTTATGGGAAAACAAACAAGCACAAATAATTATTTTACCTATATCACCTTTGCTAATTTCTGTGAGGGTTTCAGACAATTTGAGTAGGTCATGTTTACTTAAAGTTAAACTGTTTGCTAGTAACACTACTAGAGTTGTATCGCGATCGAATGTGTCTATGGAGATTCGTGATATCAGGTGGTCCATAGACATTCCTGGTAAACAGTTGTTTACGATTTTATGAGGCGCAAGGTGCTTAACCATTTTAGAGCCCAACCCAATACCTACTTCATCCGTGTACATGACGGTCCTGCACACCGGGGTCGGTAAAGAATTGGGAGAGGGAGAGACTTGCCCAGTAGGTGGCACGCATGGCGCGCGCGGTCCTGGCGGCGCGGGCGCGCAGCTTGGAGTGTCCCCTTGCTGCGCTGCAGCCGCCGCCGTCGGAGCGCGTGGCGGCCCCGCGCCCGGGGCTGTCCGGGGGGCCAGGAGGGGCGCGCGGGGCGCGGGGAGCGGAGCCGGAGCGGGCGCGGGGGACGCGGGGCGGGCGCGACGAGGCGCCGGTGCCGGTGACGGCGAGGCCGGCAGGCTCTGCCTCCAGTTGTGGCAGGGAGAGCTGCCATAGCCATCGCACGATTTACCTACTAGTGAGTCCAGTTTCTGCATGTTGGTATTGCCTAAATCAATGATGTTGTTCATGAAGCCGATGTACTCCTCCATTTGTTTACAAGATAATGTATACTTGTTAGAGACATCCTGCAGAGTGACTTCCATTTTTTGAAGCTGTTCGGCATTGGCATTAAAGTCTTTAATAATACAGTCCAGTTCGTGTTGACAATTTAAAAGGTCATTATGTAAAGCTACATTGGTGTACCTAATTGGCGTTAATTTCATTAAAGTTTTGTTACAGCGTAATAAAACTTTTGATCTTTTAATAAATCTACTCAGTCTTAGATACTTTTTAATTTTGTTTGATCCCCTCACAGCAATGTTAGTTGGTTTGGGGTCAATTAAATCTGAAGAATTAGTAAGGTCTACCGTTACAATATCCTGGTTAACTTCCGAGTAAGAGGTATTTAGCTCTGCAAACAAGCTTACGTTGTAAGCGGAGTCCTCTGCAACACATCTGGCACAAGTAGTGTCCTGCTTCACTTGCTGCACCTCCAGTAACTGTTCCAGGTCCCGGATGCGCCGAAGCGCCTGCTCGTGCGTCTCACGGCACTGCTGGAATTGGTCCACGTTGGCCTGGAGGCGGTCCCGCTGTTCCCGCATGTCATCATACTCTAAGTCCAGCTTGGCCAGAGAACTCTTGAGGGTTTTGTTGTTATTGATGATGCGCAGGACCTCCTCTTCACTCTCGTCGCGCTCCTGCAACAGCCGTGCATTGAGCTCGTTGACTGTCTTAAGCTCAGACTGAGTATTCCGGAGTTTGTTCACCAGGACATCCCGACGGGTTGTGGGCTTGCTAGTGGCTGAAAACATGATTAAAGAGTACAGTACTAGGACACATAAACAGTTTAACAAGATACACCTATCAATAGTTAGCCTAAATTATACTTTAACTGTATAAAAAGTGTCAATGTCACAAGAAACTTATTCCTTAAGGATATGTAGGTATATCAATGACTGCAATGAATTTACTATTATAATACTAATTAGCCACTGACGCGCTGTACTACTAACTAGGGCTTTAATTAAACCACACTTTTACCGAAACAGTATAAAAAACTAAATCCTTTTCGCGCTGTCATTGTCACATAATTTGATCGAATTACTTTGTTACAAGTACAGTATTTTCGTTAAAATTTCATGCAGAAGTAAAAGTAATAACGATATTATAAAATAACAATACTCCCCAGGTTTCCTTGATGATCAATCAGTACAGCAGACGGTGTAATTTTCAAAACATTTTCAAATCACGATGTCGTTGACCCAGTTACTTGTCAAATTTTGCACTCGTGATAATACTTTCTTCGTAGCGCTTATAGCGGTGATAACATTTACACTAAATATTTATGTGTTTATCTAGGGTTTTAGACCCAAAAATTAACTATTTAAACATTAAAAACTACTTAAAATTAATTATCAAAACCGGCACTTCATTTTGACGTCTAACCTGGCTGGTGTTGCCAGAACCATATTAATAGGAATAAGAGGCGTTGCCCTTAAACTAATCAAGAACTATTTATGCAATAGAGAGCAAGCAACAGTAATTGATACTTATAATAATTGATTGATTGATTTAAATGATTGAGAAAATGGAAACGCAAGAAAAATCTGAGTTTAAAACAGTTCAGGTAGGAGTAGCACAGGGTAGTGTTTTAGGTTCTTAATGTATATTAATGAATTACCTAAAATTGTTAGTGACTTGTGCGTGCTATTTGCAGATGATGACACAATCCTTTTTTCAGGTGTGCAAACAAGCGAATCACACATAAATCTGGAAATTATAGAACCCCACTAGCAGGGGTCAACATTGAGCAAGTGACAAGTGCAAACTTTTTGGGTGTTAAAGTAGATTGCCACTTAAACTGGAAATCGCATATTGCTGAACTAAACAGTAAAATTTCAAGTGCATGTTACGCTTTGTCGATATTGTCTGCAACCTGTTCAGAAGACACAACTGGAAACGCCTACTATGGTAATATAATATTCATTACTTACCTACGGTATTATCTTCTGGAGAGATTCTGTCGATGTTATATCGACATTTAGACTACAAAAAAGGTGTCTACGCACCATGTACCGATTGCATAGTCGACACTCTCTGCGTAATGTATTCACGGAGAAGCGGTTATTAACATTGACTGGTATTTATATTTTGGAGCTGTGTTGTTTACGAATGTATGTTTCCGAAATAACTTGCGAAGTCAGTATATATTTAATTATGTTATTCCGAGAGCCTACAATCAGCTTGTTTATAAAAGAACTTTTACTTCCGCAATGCGAGTATTCAATAAACAACCTGTTTCTTTAAAAAAACTAGAGGGTAACAATTTTAAAAATTCGACAAAAAATTGGCTCATTGAAAGAGTATTCTATGACGTAAAGGAATTCTTCGCCCAATGAGGGATATTGTCATTTACCCTACTGCTGCTGTATTGTTCTATCGTACGTCCGAGATGGATAAGCTGTTGAGACTATTTTTTCTTTTGTTATCATCACCCTTGTACACAGCTTTAGAATAAATACGACTAAAACGACGAATAAAACCGACATCAAGGACATTTATAGAGCACGCACAAAGAGGGATAACGTAAGCAACACCCCTATTATGGTAGAGACAGCATCTACCCTGCTTAAAACTGATATGCTGAAGCTGTGTAAGTCTTTTAACATAAGGCATAGAACAAAACTCTGCGCTAAGCATTTGGGTCTTCGTAAAAACGAAGACACTCCCATTTTTATCTCGGAGCAACTAACAGCAAAAGGATCACGCCTACACTTTCTCGCCCGAGAGCTTGCCAGGATAAAGGCATTCAAATTTTGCTGGACGGCGTACGGAAAAGTCTACGTGCGGAAGGACGAAAACTCGCCAATTATTACAATAAATAACGAGACACAGGTACATCAACTACAGCAACTCTGACTAATATTATAGTCGAGTCCGGAATTAGGCGAACTAACTTGACAGCCGAAAATGTTGCCAGACATAGGAAAAAATAAATAGTGATAGGTTTATGTCGACACAAATATGTCGATATAACCTTGTGCCTTCTATAAATCTGATTATATTTATATTTTATCAAGTAATTGTCGTCGAAACTTTCTCACTCATACATACTTGCCAAATAGGGAAAAACTACAGCAATTTTTACTATATAATATGATCTGAAGGATGTACGGTTTAAAGCGGATATTTACGATACTTACTCCTCAAATTAGGAATAAAATACAAAAATAACAACAGGCCATTGTGATCCTTTTAGGTGGCTTCCGTCGGGCTAGTACGGTACATTTCATGTACCATCAGTACCATACATATAGCATTCATTCCTTTCTTGCTGGCAAATATGAAAATGCGATAGAGACAAACGCTATATATCGTCGATGATAATTGCAAATCCGTTATGTGTTCGATTTAATTAATTTTATATTATATGTTAATAAGTAAAAAATTAATTTTATATGTTAATAAGTAAAAAAATTCTCGGTAATTGGAAGTAATGTGCATACACTACGTTGCCGTTGAGGCTTAGTTTCATTAGTCGATATACTCACCAGTAATATTATTTTATTTAACATTGGGCTCGAAAATTTCTGACACGCTCGTATGCCCCTAGTAATACCGCGAAACTGCAAAACCGCGTAAGTAAAATTTAAAATAAGGAGCAAAATGCACCTTTTTAATAAGACGGTTGTAATGTTTATATTTTAACATGTAATGTTTTTATTTATTTTTTACATAGGAAAGATCTCCTCCGGGCGAGATAGGCGTCGTTAGCATTGGGCTGCTACCTATCTAGGAGAAGGAAAACTCCGAAGTCAAACCCGGCGGGATAGGCGTCGTTAGCATTGGGCTGCTACCTATCTAGGAGAAGGAAAACTCCAAATTAAAACCCGATCCTGCTTAATGGACCATGCGAGCACCATTTAAAAAGTTTATACCCCAGGAGGGTACTGGCAATGCCAGAGAATCCCTCCCCAGGCCTAGCCTGGGCAGCCCTTCGTACTCTGGGGGGGGCAAAATAGTGCGCGTATGTTCGGATCCCTCCGGGGATCGGAACGGTGGCGATGCCGTTTGCCACGCGTCACGCTGTGTTCGCAGGGGGGTTGGCAAAAAGCGGGCCGCTGAAAGCCGCCTTGCTACGATGAATGTTTGTGGAGGGATGGAACATAAATTAGATGAGGTATGTATGATGATGAAAGAGAGAAAGCTGGATGTTCTATGTGTGACTGAGACGAAGAAAAAAGGGGTGAGTACGTCCACACACGGAACCTTGACGGCATTGTGGTCCGGAGTTCCGGTATCCGAGCACGGTCGTCAGGGAGTCTTTATCGTACTCACAGAGCGAATGGCTGAATGTATGCAAGAGCATGAATGTGTGAGCCCAAGACTTCTCTGGGTGAGACTCAAGTTAGGTCTCACCCGTTTATTCGTAATTGGGGCTTATGCCCCAGATACGAATAAATCGAAAAAAGAAAGGGAGGAGTTTTGGGAAAGTTTGCATGAGGTTTCAACAAAATGCAAGGAGAATGAAAGGATTATTTTGCTAGGCGATTTTAATGGTTGGACAGGCGTGCAAAGGGATGGTTATGAATCGGTACTGGGTAAGTATGGTGATGAGCGAGTGAACGAGAATGGCAAATGCCTTCTCAATGTATGTTTGGCTAAGAATCTCTGCGTGACAAACACTTTGTTTGATCACAAAGAGATTCATCAGTATACGTGGAGACGTCAGAATGAGAAGTCTATGATAGACTTGATGATTGTGGATGAACGGTTGCGTAACAAAGTTGTAGATACCAGAGCATTTCGAGGAGTTAGCGTAGGTTCAGATCACTACTTGGTGGTAACACGAGTAAGGGGTCTGTTCACACGTTGGCGCCATCGTGTTCCCGTACCGACAACTGCGTTAGAGAGGATAAAAGTAGAGAAACTGAATGACGAAGTTATACAAGATGAATACGTAAGAAAGCTGAAAAGTTGTTTTGAAATGAATGACAGTGAAGTCGAAAATAATGTAAATAATGTATGGGAGATTATGAAGAATGGCATGGTCAAATCGGCCACTGAAGTATGCGGTGTAGTAAAAAGAAGAAAAAGTAAGAATGAACGTCCGGAATGGTGGGATAGAGAGGTAGATGATGTAGTGAAAGAGAAGAAAAAGTGTTGGTTGGATTTTGTAGCTGTAGATCCAGGACAAGATCTAAGCGACAGAAAGAAAAAAGAGTATAATAGATCAAAGAAAAGAGTGAAAGAAGTTGTGGCTAGAAAGAAAGATTTACTGAATGAAAAGTATGATAGGAGTTTCTCTGACAACTTCCGGTCGAATATTAAACTCTTTTGGAGCTTGATTAAATCGGCTCGGGGGAAATCAGAGAAAACGCGGAAGCGCGGTGAGGGATGAGTCTGGAGACTTAATATGTGAGGAAGAAAAAATGCTTGATAGATGGAAAACTTATTTTGAAGGCTTGTTTGAATGCGAAGATATTTGTCGTGAGCCAGAAAGCATGAGTAAAGATGCAAGTAGCAAAGATGAAACGGTGATTAGTATGAGTGAAATCATGAAAGCTTTAAAAAGTATGAAAGCGGGAAAGTCAGCAGGTTGTGATAGAGTGTCGATAGAAATGCTGAGGAGAGGAGATGGCCTGGTGGGTAGTCTGTTGTACCGTCTTTTCAATGCATGTTGGAGTAGCGGCCGAGTCCCAGAAGATTGGGTCAAGGCCGTTATCGTCCCTCTGTATAAAGGAAAGGGGTCACAGCAAGACTGCAAAAACTACCGCGGTATCAGCCTTCTTAGTGTTGTCGGCAAAGTATATGCGAAGATTTTAATAGAAAGGGTATTGAATGTTACGAATGACAAAATCTGGGATGTACAAGCGGGATTTCGAAAGGGAATGGGATGTACGGATCAGGTCTTTTCACTACGGTCCATCACAGAAAAGTTCTTGGCTGTGAACCAAAAGGTTTTCTGTGCTTTTGTGGACCTGGAAAAGGCCTATGATAGGGTAGATAGAAAGGAGTTGTGGACGGTGCTGTCTATGTATGGAGTGAGCAGCAACCTGGTGCAGGCTTTGAGGTCCCTTTATGAGGGCTCCAGAGCCTGTGTCAGGATCAATGGGGCATACTCGGCCTGGTTTAATATCTCTAAAGGTGTTAGACAGGGCTGTGTTGCCTCACCATGGCTGTTCAATCTATTCATGGACAGTTGTATGTGGGATTTGAAAGAGTATGATAAGGGTTTGCGTATGCAAGAGTTGCTAATCAAATGCCTCTTATATGCCGATGATCAAGTTATACTTGCCCCATCGGTACTTGAGTTGCAAGAGATGGTGACAGTAATGAATGAGGGATTTAAGAAAAAGGGGATGAAAGTAAATGTTGCCAAGACCAAGGTCATGGTGATAGAGAAGGATGAGGAGATGACTGAGTGCGTGATAAATATAAATGGTGAATTAGTAGAACAAGTGAGCGAATTTGTGTACCTGGGAAGTATGTTTACAAGAGATGGTAAGTGTGAGAAGGATATCGAGAGGAGGGTGAATGCGGGGAATCAAATTAATGGGGCCCTGCACTCCTTTGTGAGCAGACAGGGCGTTTCACAAAAAGCCCGGCTGGCTGTTCACAATGGAGTGCTAGCCCCTACCCTGGTGTATGGTAGTGAATGTTGGGTGTGGCAGGACAAGCATGTTAGTCGTGTAAATGCAGTTGAAATGCGTTCTTTGCGTAGTATGTATGGTGTGAAACTGATTGATAGAGTTAGAAATGAAAAAATCAGAGAGAAATGTGGAATGAAAGAAGATGTAGTGACTAAGATTGAAAAGGGCATGCTTCGATGGTTCGGTCATTTGGAAAGGATGGATGAAAGAAGATTGACGAAAGAGATATACAGATCGAAAGTGAGTGGAAGGGTCGGAAGGGGCCGCCCTAGGCGTACTTTTTCGAATCAAATCGGAGAAATACTGGAAAAGGGCCGAATCTTAAGTACCCGAAACCGACGTGCGTGCATGACTCGATGTATGAATGTTGAAGAAGCGAAAGAAATTTGTCAAGATCGTAGCAAGTGGAAAGAAGTGGTCTCTGCCTACCCCTCTGGGAAACAGGCGTGATTTAATGTATGTATGTATGTTAATAAGTATTGTTGCTAGGTTACAATCTGACCAAAAAAATCAATCATAGGATGACAGAAAGCCGAATAGCTTGCTTGCTTTGTTTGTTAGGCATGGTCCGAACTGTCAACAAAACAAAATGGCGGACTGTGTCGTTAACGATGTCTAAAACGATGTTTGATGTATTTTTAAATCCAACCAATTTTTATTATTATTATTTTGCTTAATAAAATTATTAGTTAGATTCCAAACACAATAATAATGATAAACTAGACTTTTTAAATATCGATATTAACAGCACTAGCCAAACTGTGGCAACATTAGTGTACAATGAACTGTCAAGTTAGTTCGCCTAATTCCGGACTCGACTATAGTTAATATCGACTGGCAATACCATGTACCTGTGTATCATTATTTATATGCATTGCTATTATTGCTAATATTAGACTCAATTTTAATCTACGGTTTTGTCATACACATATTTATATGTAACTCAAAAAAACACGCGCGCTCACACAACCCCGTCAATATCCAATTCACACAAACATACTCTTTTATAACCCACCGACACAATAACACAATCACACCCAATGGTAAACATCCTCACGGGCATACATTTTACTTATCACACTATACTCGTACAATTAAAAAGACTGACAAGACCTTTATAGAAATAATTGTGAATAATATATTACCGTCAATACCAACATATCCCACTTATGCATTAATAACATCAGATTATGGGTAGCCAAATGGAAAATGTAAATGCAATAGACGACACTGAAATAGCCCGAACTATTCAATGTAATATTGACGAATTATCTAAACATGCACAAGTCACGGACCAGGATCTTACAGTCGTAACGCAAAATATAAGAAGTGTATATGCAAATATAGACGATCTAGATGTAACACTAACAAGCCTGAACTTTCAAGTTGGCTTAATAGTTCTAACAGAATGTAGACTTAATAATGACAAACAGATTCCCAGCTTAAATTCTTACAATTCTTTTGCAACCATCAAGCAAACTAACCAAAATGATGGCGTAGTTATATACGTCAAAAACTCTATCGAATCTACTGCTAAGGAAATAATACTTAATGGAGCATCATGCCTCCAAATCGAAGCTAAAAACCATACTATTCTCGGAATCTACCGCTCACCGTCTAACCCTAACGCTGACTTGTTTATAGATACGCTCAATACATATTTAGAGACCATAGACAATAATAAAAACATAATTATAACCGGTGATATAAATATAAACATACTGCCTAGATCAAATGAAAACTCGTAAGAAAGAAATAACAGATCTAAATATTTAAACATGTTATCTATTAATGGTTTACTTTCAGGACACTACTTTCCCACTAGAGAAAATAGTTGCCTGGATCATCTAATGATAAAGCTTAATCAAGAAACTAACTCCGCATTTATTGCTGTTCTTTCTACGTCCATTACAGATCACCTAATGGTGTTCCTCCTCATCAAGCAAAAACCTGAAAAAAAGTATTATTAAAACCAAAGTTATTATAGATTTCCACAAAGCCCTTGATACACTATCCAAAAAGAATTTATCAGAACTTCTTTTCAGTCATGATCCTAACGTAATAATTGAACAGCTAATTTTAAAAATAACCGAAGCATTACAGGAAAATACTAAAGCTGTGTGTATTCCCAAAAATAAGCAAATCATAAAGCCTTGGATAACCTCTGGAATACTACGTTGCATCAAAAACAGAAATAAACTACAAAAGGATTTAAAATCAGACCCTAATAACGAAATCTTAAAATTAACATATAAAAGATATAGAAATTACTGTAACAATCTAATTAAAAAACTAAAACGCGCATAATAATAGAGAGTTATTAAATAAATCTACAAAAAACTCGAAAACCTTATGGAAAAACATTAAACTAATAACCCACATAGGTCTAAAAAAGACGGCTAAAACCGAACTTTTATGTAGTAAATTATCACCTGATGATTCTGTTAATTACATTAATGACTTTTACGCCAGCGTAGGAAAAGACTTGGCCGAAAATATTCCCCAAAACACCTCTATGATACGCCAAATTGTTAGCCATGCGGAAGCCTCGACTGCCCACAGTTCATCATTTGTCCTTATGGATACATCTCCTGACGAGGTTCACAGCGTACTGATGAGCATGAAGTCTGACAGTGCCCCTGGGTGGGACAATATTACGACCAACTTTCTCAAGATTGCCAAGATTGAAGTCATCCGAGTTATTAGTCACCTAACAAACCTATGTTTTTCTACAGGAATATTCCCATCTCTCTTAAAGAAATCCATTATTACGCCGGTTCATAAAGGAGAAGATAGAAAGGATGTCAACAATTATAGACCAATATCTGTACTTCCAGCAATTTCTAAAATAATAGAAAAACTAATTAACAATAGACTTATTCAATACCTTAATAAATTTAGTATCCTATCTGATGCACAATATGGTTTTAGACATGGAAAGTCGACAGAAGACGCCGTACATGCCTTAAGCTCACTCATCTCTAGCCAGCTTGATCAAAGACAGAAATGTCTCACTGTGTTTGTAGATCTCAAAAAGGCGTTTGACACCGTACTCTGCCCGCCTTAGTGAAAAAACTGGAACATATTGGCATCAGAGGAACACCTTTAAAGATGTTCAAAGACTGTCTCACAAAAAGAACCCAAAGAGTTAGAATTGGAAAGTATATCAGTAATGACACAGAAATAATTTACGGGGTTCCACAGGGTAGTGTCCTGGGACCGACATTATTCTTAATTTATATTAACAGTTTATGCATCCTAAACCCCGGGAACGGACAAATCTTTTCTTATGCTGACGATACAGCGCTAGTGTTTACGGGCTCCTCAGAAGTTAAAAATAAAGCTGAATTGGGACTTATTGAAGTCGCTGATTGGCTTGAGAGAAATCTCCTCACACTTAATTGTGGTAAAACCAACTATATATGCTTCTCAATTAACAATAGAAATCAACCCAAAAACGATTTAGAGTTAAAAATACACCGATGTGAAAACCCACTAATTACAATCTGTGCATGTACCGCCATCAACAATGTTAATTCTACCAAATACTTGGGGGTTATAATTGACCAGCGCCTTTCGTGGCACTCTCATGTTGATTTAGTAGCCAATAGAATGAGAAAACTTATATACATATTTAAAAATCTAAGACATATCGCTGAACCCTCTCTACTTAAAAAAGTGTACCTCGCATTAGCTGAATCAATTATCACATATTGTATCCCCCTATGGGGTGGGAGTTCAAAAACTAAATTCATGGAGTTAGAAAGGGCACAGCGTTTACTGTTAAAAGTCATGTTCTTCATACCGCACAGATTTCCCACCGATCAGCTTTACTCGTTGAGCGATATGACCACGGTAAGAAAGCTGTATGTTATCCGTGTCATATTGAGAACGCACAAAAGGCTACCAATAAACCCTTCCAACATACATAAGAGAAGGCATTATTCTGTTGCTCCTCTAAACACAATTAATACCTGCTTTGCTAGACATCAATACACTAAACAATCCTCGCACTTGTATAATAAAATAAACAAAATTCTTAACATACATTACTTAACTTACCATGAATGCAAGATAAAAATAACTAAATGGATAAAGAGCCTAGATTATGAGAACACAGAAGAGTTACTTACATATATTTCATAATTGTACCGGTGTAAACACACACACACACACACACACACACACACACACACACACACACACACACACACACACACACACACACACACACACACACACACACACACACACACACACACACACACACACACACACACACACACACACACACACACACACACACACATTTTAATTTTTGTTTTGTTTCTACTTATTAAGAAATTTGTTACTTGGTTTCATAAGAGTTAAATTCTTATAAATTTTCTGTTTTACTTCTAAATGTACTTAATTATGCTAATCATGGGAGAGCGGAGTCTCCTGACACAGGTATTCTTATACTTAAAAGGAGATCTCAACCTTGTCTGTAGCTAGATAAGAAAGAAAAAAAAAAAAAAAAACATTTTATCTTTTATCTTTTTTTTAATACTATTTCTATTTCTATTTTTTTTTCATCTTCTCTTACAGGTATGGAGGAGTGAATTGGAGTGCCCCCTAGAAATATATAGTTTGGTTTTTCACAATACACCTTTAATCCAAATTTCATTAATTTACCTCCTGGAGTTTTCGAGTAAAATGCCTTTGACATACGGACGGACGGACGGACATGACGAATCTATATGGGTCCGTTTTTGCCATTTTGGCTATGGAACGCTAAAAAACGGTAGTAAATGAAAAACCATTAACTCTCCGTCTTTATGCGCATACGAGTCATTGTAAAAACGCCTTAACTAATAGATTGCAAACTATGATAATACACCGAGAGGTACTCAAAGAAACCACGCGGAATGTTTTAGACACAGATATTGTTGCGATCTGCGATTTACACGCGGACGGAGTCGTCGCGGGCGCAGCTATTATAAATGTATGCGGTTTCATACTCCTTTACGCTTCAGTGGCTTGAGAGGATGGAATGAAATTTTGAATGAACATAGTTTATTATCCTGTATTAACACGTAGGCTACATTTCTTCCCGGAAAATAAAGAAAAACCCGAGGGATTAACGATTATCGAAATCTACGCAGACGAAGTCGCGGGCAGAAGCTAGTATATAATAAAATCCAAGATGGCAGACATATGTGGCTAGGACTAGAAACCACCAAGTCAGACAGGGAAGCAAGACGCCATACAGGGAATCCTAGCGCTAGACCCTAAACCATTGTTATACGTTAAATAAAGATTGTGAATAAAATGTTTTTTTTTCAATGTTTTTGAAAAGATGTTGCATAAAGTAAAATGGCTTTAAGCGATGAAAAATATATTTTTTGCATTATATTAAATAAGGAAAAAATGTTCAGAAGGACCCCACATACTCTTATTATTATTATCCTTAAAACCTCTACGCTACACTCGACTACCCATCCTGGATCTATACAGTGCAATAGCTCTTAAAATATCGTATTTGTATTTCTCTTTTACTCTCATATGCTATTATGAGAGTCAAAACTATCAAACCCAAACCCGAATAACATTTAAAACCCCTTGCACTGTATGTTATAGTACAGTTGTTTCATCTCGCGAACACGGGTGGGAGTTACTTGCGTGTGTAGATGTGCGTGTACTTGTCTCTGAGTGCGCAAGCTGTCGTCGCTAAGCGTCGTCGCCGGTCTGGTTGGGAGTGTGTGTGCGTGCGGCGTATACGCATTACAACTATAATTGTCACCCATGGTTTTAAACATAACATAACTTGATATGTATTTACTTACTTTTTCCGAGCCTTACATAAAACGGTCTCATTTCACTTGTTGAAAGTAATCCGCTAAGATATACAGTTGTCAGCCTGGAGCCAGCGAGCTGATCAATCACTGAATAAGCGTTTCCGCCATGCCCAATACCTTAAAAAGGTTTAAAAGTATTATTTTACTTGTATCTTAATGTAGGATCAATACTACATGACTTATCAATTAAAGCGTATGTAACTTTTTGGCTCACCAAAAATTAATTTGGTCACAAACAATTGGTCACAAACAATTGGTCACAAAACAATCTTCATAATATATCTTATCAATAATATTTGTGTAACACGTTCGCTTGTATGGGGACATACAAAACGATCTGACAATGTCACAAGTCCAACTGTGCATTTAGTATGGGGACATCCCCATAGTGGAAGCACGGACTCCTGAAAAAAAGTACTAGAAACAATTTGCTACTAAATGCTAAGAAAACTAAATGTGTTAGATTCGCTTTGCCTAATGTTAAACCGTTAGATTCTAGTATTTTTCTAAATTACGAGTGTTTGCAAATCGTAGATAAGGCAGTTTTCTTAGGCATAACAATATATGAAAATTTGCAATGGATAATAATTATAGCTGTACTGGCAGGTTCAGCAATGTTGAGACAGCTCGCTTAATTATTTTAGTTATTTCCATAGTGTCATGTCGTACGGTATTTTGGTTTGGAGTAAGGCAGCTGACATACAAATTATATTTGTGGTACAAAAAAGGGTCCTTTTATTTACAACTTAAATTTCCAAGACTCCTTAAGATAGACTTTAAAAAAATATATATCTTAACTGTTGCGTCTCAATTTATTTATGAAAATATTATTTATTTATCTTTATATATATATAATTCTTCGCGGGAAAGCGGTGGATGCGAAAAGCACAAGACCGGTCTGAGTGGAGAGCCTTGGGGGAGGCCTATGTCCAGCAGTGGACGTCTTTCGGCTGACATGATGATGATGATGATGATATAATCCTTCTGTCCGCGTGTTGACAGTGAACTCCTCCTATACGGCAGAACCGATTTGAATGAATTTTGTGTGTGTTCAAGTGGATTCGAGGATGGTTTAGATTCACAAATAAACCCGGCAGATGGCGTTGTCCTGCATGACAGATATCATGGAGGACAACGTCTATCGGGTCCGCAAGTGTCATATTTTTTTTAAATTCTTTCACAAAAAGTTGTAATATACATAGTTTAAATACTAGAAATAAAAATTAAATCGCTATTCGAAAATTTCGCGTCTGCAAAGTATATAAATCTTTTGTTGGTCAATGCATTCATTTGTATAATAAGTTACCTGACGTAGTCTGACACTTAAAAATTACTTGAAAAAGTCGTTATTGTCTAAAGCGTATTATAGGATCGAGGACATCTAATAGACAAAAATGCTTGGCCTAAACCCGAAACTTAATCAATATATATTTTTTTAATGCAAAATCTTTATCTTGTCTAGAGGACACCGTTGATGTAGGAAAACGTATCAATCTTATGTGGTCGTCTTGCACCGTCTTATATACACATAAGTAGATGTTTTTTTTTCTTCTTGTTCTCCCTCTATCTCTCTTGTAAGATTTCGGTATGTTTTCCTACGGAAACTACACAGGTTGTTTTTTTTTTTAAATTTAATATTCATCAAAATAAAAAATAAAAAATAAATAAAATAAAAAAATAATAAAATAATTAATTTAATATTTATTTAAGGTATACGAAGCTCGAATCGCTGACATTTTATCTTTCAGAAAATACAATAAATGAGCATTTAAAATTGGCAATAATTATGTTTTTTTATAATTTTTTTTCGAGCTACGTTTCGCAATTACGAAAAAATTTTTAAATCTGAAATATCTCAGAAACGAATAATTTTCGGCCAGAGTACTACATAACCTTATTGGCTCCAAATGAACTCTACTATGCCTCCTTAAAAGGTTTGCTTCGAATATCCAGTGGAAAATTAAAAATAGGTATCCATGTGACGCCCTGCAAGGGCACAGCAATTTTAGAGGGCTAACTAGGTATTTGAATACAGATAACTTAATACTAAATGACTCAACGATAAGATTCCAAGATAAAATTCTCTGTATTGCACATTTAGGTTAACAATAATAATTTTATTGAATGAGGGATTTAAGCAAAAGGGTATGAAAGTAAATGTTGCCAAGACCAAGGTCATGGTGATAGAGAAGGATGAGGAGATGACTGAGTGTGATAAATATAAATGGTGAATTAGTAGAACAAGTGAGCAAATTTGTGTACCTGGGAAGTATGTTTACAAGAGATGGTAAGTGTGAGAAGGATATCGAGAGGAGGGTAAATGCGGGGAATCAAATTAATGGGGCCCTGTACTCCTTTGTGAGCAGACAGGGCGTTTCACAAAAAGCCTGGCTGGCTGTTCACAATGGATTGCTGGCCCCTACCCTGAAGTATGGTAGTGAATCTTGGGTGTGGCAGAACAGGCATGTAGGTCGTGTAATGTAAATGCAGTTGAAATGTGCTATTTGCGTAGTATGTGTGGTGTGAAGCTGATTGATAGAGTGAGAAATGAAAAAATCAGGAAGAAATGTGGAATAAAAGAAGATGTAGTGCTAAGATTGAAAAGGGCACGCTACGATGGTTCGGTCATTTGGAAAGGATGGATGAAAGAAAATTGACGAAAAAGATATACAGATCGAAAGTGAGTGAAAGGGTCGGAAGGGGCCGCCCCAGGCGTACTTTTTCGAATCAAATCGGAGAAATACTGAAAAAAGGCCGAATCTTAGCCGAAATCGACGTACGTGCATCACTCGATGTATGAATGTTGCAATAGCAAGTGGAAAGAAGTGGTCTCTGCCTACACCTCTGCGAAACAGATGTGATTTAATGTATGGATATATGTAATAATTATTATTTATCAACTACGACTACGGTTGATAAAATATAAATTAAGTACTACTTATCGTTAAAAAAATCATTTAAGTTATAATAGCATTTATTAATAAGATATAGTTTTAATTGTTTAAGAACCATCTTTGTTTTCTCTAAGATTTAATGGATTTAGGTAGATGGTTTTATATTTTAATTTTTAATGCTAGACTAAGTAGTACCTTTGTACATAATATTAAATTTGTTTAAAAAATGACTGACTGCTGAGATTCTTGCGGCGTTTCTTCTCAGCAGTGGTCTCCTCTTGTGAAGCGCTGGTAGATTCTTGACGTGTAAAAGTGCCCGTGCGGCCTACTTACGAATAAATGTCTTTATCTTTATCTTATCTTTATCTTGATGTGGGGTCCTTGGGGCACAAGGACCGGGAAAGTGTTAAATTATGTTGCATAACCAAATATTATAACGGTAACCTCTATATAAATAGCGCTTAAAAAGCCAATCGAACGGCTTATTATAAGGGTAACCCTTATAAAAAGCGCTTAAAACGATACTTTTTTTAAAATTTAAGTTAATCGTACAAAAAACTTTAAACGAATTCCCTGTAAAATTTGGTCATTTTGAGTAAGGTCACTTTTCTTTTTAACGCCCGATATTGTGTACAAAATTTCGATTTTGAAAATTATGTAAAAAAGTAAGTGTGACATACAGACAGGGGAACGTGACGAAACTATACGGCTTCCTTTTGACTACGGAACCCATAACAGTAGTGAGCTAAAACTTACCAACGCTATAGGCCGTGTTCGGTACAGTCGGTAATTGGATAGTCGACAGCATAATGTTTGCGTCGCTGGGTCCTTGAAAGGCGAAATGCATTTCAAACTGCACATTCGAAGCCAACTTGTATTTATAACGATCCTTGGAGTACATGTCGTACATGGCTTTCAGCGGGGGTCCCGTTTGTGTGACCTTGTTGCATAATTGCGCAGCTGAAATTGCAGCGTTAAGATTATTGAGTGTTTAGATAAAATATTACACCGGAAACTGTAGAAGCGGAAGTGCTGGCAATTACTAACCCCCGCCCCGACACGAAAAAAGAGGAGTGTGTGGTGTGTCTGACTGTGGCGCCGTAGCTCTCCGATGGATGACCCGATTTGGATGTAGTTTTTTTATTTAAAATGAGGTTTTTTTCGCGGTGGTTCTTAGAAATATTTTTTCAAAATTGATTTTACCGTTTTAGAGATATTGAAATTTTAATGGTTAAAAGCCCCCGATACAACGGTGACACCTACTTTCAGAGCTGAAATCTCGTATATGGCCCAACCAATTTCATGAAATCTTGCTAAGAACCATTTTTTTTTTATGTCGTAGAGAAGGCAAACTAGCATACAGATCACCTGATGGTAAGTGAATCTGTGACCCATAGACATTCGCATTCACAAGACCGCAATCCTAAGGCTGCAAATGCATTGCCAACCCTGAGGACTAAGATGGAATAATAAATAAAATAATAATAAATATCAGGGGACAATCTCACACCAATTGACCTAGTCCCAAACTAATATCCGTTAATCCGTTTGGGAGCTACGATGCCACAAACGGACGCTCAGATACATAGAGATACAGACATAGTGTATATGCGTGTGTATGTGTGTGTGTGTGTGTGTGTACGTGCGTGTGTGTGTGTGTGTGTCTGTATATGCGTGTGTGTGTGTGTGTGTGTGTGTGTGTGTGTGTGTGCGTGCGTGCGTGTGTGTGTATGTGTGTGTATAGGTGTGTGTGTGTGTGTGTGTGTGTGCGTGCGTGTGCGTGCGTGTATGGGTATGTGTGTGTGTATGTGTGTGTATATGCGGGTGTGTATATGTGTGTGTGTGTGTGTGTGTGCGTGCGTGTGTGTGCATGTGTGTGTGTGTGTGTGTATGTGTGTGTGTATATGCGGGTGTGTATATGTGTGTGTGTGTGCGTGTGTGTGTATGTTTGTGTGTGTGTGCGTGCGTGTGTGTGTGTCTGTCTGTCTGTGCCACCGTAGCTCTTAAACGGATGAACTGATTTGGATGTGTTTTTATTTGTAACAAGTTTCCGCCTTACTTAGTCCCAAACTAAGCTCTCGGCTTGTACTATGGGTACCAGACAATGATAAACGTACTTATTAGATAAAAATAAATACTTATATTCATAGAAAACACCCAACACTCGGGAACAAAATGCTCACGCTCACCACATGCATTTGGCCTGACCGGGAATCGAACCCGGACCGCTAGCTTCGTAGGCTGAGTCATTACTAGGCATCGGAGTTTTTGTCGCACGGTAAGACTAATGGCAAGCTATGGAGTCGTCATTTGCCATAAATCTAAACTCTTATTCATATTCATACTCATTTATTCAGTTTTTTTTTATAATCAAGCACAACAACGTTAACGAGTTAAGAAACGATTATTTAATGTTATATTTGGAAAAGAAATATTACAATATAAAATAATTATCGTTTTTATACTGATTTAATTACGAAATTTTATAAACAAACAAAAGATACATTAAAACACGACAGAGGGGAATGTTTTAGTCCAAACTAGTGGCGAATTGTATGTTAAAATAGTTCAAGTTATGAATTTATAATCTAATAGATTTTTTATTTATATTACTTGGCCTAGATAAATTATACACGACCGACCGCTATAGAGGCATTTTAAGATAAATTAAATAAATGAGTATGAATATGAATAAGAGTTTAGATTTATGGCAAATGACGACTCCATAGCTTGCTATTAGTCTTACCGTGCGACAAAAACTCCGATGCCTAGCTCATTACCAAATGGGCTAACGCTTCGTCAGTGAAGATATATATTGTATAACTAAATACTATTGAGAAAAAGCTTCCTTTTCGTTTCATATTCTTTGCAATTCTTCCAATGCTGATTTGTCATGAGGATAATTGAATAGTTTCTTTTCAACTGTCTAGCTATCACGGTTCGTGAGATACAGCCTGGTGACAGACAGACAGACGGACAGATGGACAGTCTTAGTCTTAGTCTTATTAATAGGGTCCCGTTTATACCCATGGGTACCGAACCCTTAAAATAACCGATGTCCGAAATAAGGAATTAAGCATTAAGAACACTGTATAGCTAAAAAAAAACAAGTATTTATTTTACAACTTTGTCGGCGTGATTAAATGCTAAATCACAGCGCTGTTATACCTAGTTAACCCGCGGACAGGCGGACATAACCAAACTATGCGGGTTTTTGTAGACTATAGAACACAAAATGCTATACTCTTTTTACTTTAGCAAATTCTTATACTACGAGAATCACTAAGGAGGTAACAGAAGTTTAAATTAAACACGCATTTGTATGCCTACGTAACGTAAAACATGTTTTCTTTGTTTTATCCTAGTTAATTGTTACGTAGTACCTATATAATTAGTAGTTACATACATAAACTCACGCCTTCATTCCCAGAATGGGGTAGTCAGAGCTATAGAATTACCAATTAGTCTTAAAACTTCTAGATAATTCTGTAACCACATTTTGCACAAGTAGGCTAATTGTAAGATGTTTCCCAGTGTATTAGTGACAGGTGGCAAGCCTATCGCCTAACAGTACTACAAGCCTTTATTCCCTGAGTCGCCTCTTACGACATCCACGGGAAGACATGGAGTGGCACTATTCTAACCCGGCAACTAGACGGCAAATTATTTACACGGGTAATTAGTATTACTCTTGTTTAATCTGTGATCTGACTATTTAACCTGTTACCAGATGTCCAACAACGACCATGTGTCTTTTTAGGGTTCTGTACGTAACTACTGTATCTGTCCGTCCGTCTGTCACAGATGGTTTGCTCAGAATCTGCAGGACTGAGTTAAAAATTCGTACATAGGTATTTACATTTATTTGACCCAAACACGGATGTGTATCGTAAATTTATGAATTTTAAACATGGGGGTAATATTTGAGGGGCAAGTTACGAAGGAGAGTTTAATATATTAAAAGTTTACAAATTATACCGTCTGACAGATATAATGGAAGGACGAAACATGATAATCTAGAATTTTAAACAGATTCAAAGTTAATTAAGAAAATAAATGAAAATTTAACATTCTCCCCCTTATCTCCAAAAGTATCCCAGCCTCAGTATTTTTTTAAATATATACTTAAAATTGTTTTTTACTTAAGCTTACAGGTAAGCCTAGAAGAACCGTACGGAGGCCGCATTTTTTACGAGAAATGAATTCGTTTGTGTTTAAAGTGATGTCTATTAGTTATTGTGGTACCATATATTGAGTGATTCTTTCGGAATGTCGTGATATGTGATCGAGTGATGTTTGAAGTAGAAGTAAGAAAAAATAGACTGTATGTATGTATATAATAAATGTCAGAGAGAGCCACTACATGAAAGTTAAACTAAATTTGCCTGAACTGGTGTTTAAAAACACTGTAAACATTATTTTACGCTATTTCTATTTGTTTAATTTAATTTTATAGTGTATTAATAATATTAATTTTAATAATTTTATTGAAAAAAAACGCTCTTTATATTTATGCTTAAAGCACAATACATTTTTATTTCCGTGGATGAATTTATTTAATTCTGCAAAAATCTATTGATACTACATATCCTTTAAATATATTACCTAGAATTAACTTGGTCTACGAACATGTTTAAGTTTTCATTATTAGGAGCAAAGGTCTTTGAAAAATTACTGCTAACGCGCCTCTTGCCCGAATTGGATTTGCGCCAAGCTGTACCTGACCACCAATTCGGCTTCAGAGAAAAGCACTCTACCATTGAACAGATACACAGATTAGTGGACAAGATACGTAACGAAATGGAAGCCAAGAAATATTGCTCAGCTGTATTCTTAGATGTCACACAAGCCTTTGATAAGGTTTGGCACGACGGCCTGCTATGTAAATTGAAAGCTAACATTTCACATAACTACTAAACGCTTTTAAAATCTTATCTCGA
This sequence comes from Acleris emargana, assembly GCA_927399475.2. NCBI lineage: Eukaryota > Metazoa > Arthropoda > Insecta > Lepidoptera > Tortricidae > Acleris > Acleris emargana. The sequence continues at coordinate 9,255,024 of OV656858.1, forward strand.
AAATCGGTGTTTCACGGTTAAACTAGGCGAAAACCAATCAAAAATGGGTATAATAGGTTCCGGCGTTCCTCAGGGAAGTGTGCTCGGGCCCGTGTTGTACGTTCTCTTTACAGCAGACCTACCCATAAACGACTCCACGACAACAGCCACATTCGCAGATGACACAGCTGTTATAACTTCCCACGACAATCCAACGAGAGCGTCAGAACTGCTACAAGACAACTTAACAGCCATCCAAGCTTGGCTTAGTAAATGGAGGATAAAAATAAACGAAAGCAAGTCCATACACGTCACTTTCACAACACGAAGAGAAACCTACCCACCTGTAACTCTGAATGGCATTGACATCCCACAGAGAGAAGACACAAAATACCTTGGCATGCACCTCGATCGCAAACTAACTTGGAGAAAACATACAGAAAATCTGCCCTTAGCCTAGAAAGCAAACTAGCCATTTACAAAGCTATACTCAAACCAGTCTGGACATACGATATTCAACTCTGGGGCACTGCTGCTAACTCCAATATAGAAATTATACAAAGATTTCAGAATAAAGTTTTACGTCAGATAGTTAATGCTCCATGGTATGTTACCAATGCCACCATACACCGAGACTTGGGGATTCCCCTGGTCAAAGAAGAGATCAAAAGCTATAGCACAAAATACAAAGACCGCCTCAACATCCACCCAAACAGCCTCGTGCTACATCTTATGCCTGACAAACCTCCGCCTAGGAGGCTAAAACGCAAAATCCCAGCTGACCTAACAGTCTAGGAGTCAAAAAGAGAGAGAGAAAAGAAAAAGTGAGATGCTGCAATGGGAGCATACTCCGCAGGATATCCAAATGAATCAGCACCACCAAAATAGAGCTCATTGTCCCAAAGAAAAGGACAGATCGCACTAGAAAACGAAGGAGGAAAAATAAATAAATTAGGAGCGAGTTAAACAAAAAACCCTTGTTTGTATATTTTCAAAGCTCAAATATAAAAGCTCAAGTTTAATATTCGTGAATTTAGTGTCCTAAATCTTCTTTTTCTTCTTTTTCTCTTCTCTCATTTATAAAAATCAATTGTGGTTCGTTAGTCTCGACGAAACTTAAAAATGCTTTAACCAATTTCGATAAAACATAATTATTGTGTTCGTAATGGTTGGGACGAGGTTTATGAAACAACACCCAGGCGACGCCGGGCACGAACATCCAGTTTGTAAATCAATTTAATGGTTCTCATTAACATATTACAAAAACGGATAATGTTATTAATGTTATGTTGATAATGTTATTGTCGTTTGTTAAACATCTATCTTGTCATTGCTCGTGTTAAGTCTGCACCTAAACCTACTGTAAAAATATATTAATTTGACACATTATTGTCCCTACTAAGGTTGTCTGGAAGAGATCGCTAATCAACGATAAGACCGCCTGTTGTTTACCTGTATTATTTTTAAATGAGCTCCTTGTCTGATATGTTTTTGTTTGGTGTACAATAAAGTGTTTTGTATAGTATTGTATTGTTATTTGATTTGTATTGGAATTACGTTAAAAATACTGTAGCACGTTTTAAAATTAAATTTTAATCCTTTGAAAAATCTTGATAAAAAACCAAAATAAAACTTACTTTTATCCGTATAAATGAAACCAAAAACTTGTCCTAGTGACATCTGCTCAGAGAACCACATTAAAATCAGCCACTTCATTTTGAAAAAGATTTCATTAATAAAGTATTATGTCTAACAGCGCCGTAGCGCGGCGGCAGAATGGGCTCGAGATGAAAGAGACGGGCCTCCTCGTGCCGCCTCGACGCAGCGGCGCAATCTGGAGCGTGCGCGGCGCTGGTCGGTCGCTCCGATCATTTGATGATTATTATATTTTCTGGTTAGAGTTTCAAATTCAAATTCAAATTCAAAAACATTTATTTCGGGTAACCTGACCCATATTAGTTAGTATACACTATTATCTTACCATCTAATGTTAGTACAGAGGAACAACTTTAAAACTTAAATTCTAAATTCGACTTAACTAAATTACACATACTTAAGACTTTAGGACAATCGAATCTAGTTGAAATGATTTCCAGGATCTTATAGGAGCTGCCCCGTATTCTGCTCGTATCATGCTGTTTCGCTGTTGGTGTTTTAAAGATAATAGGTGCATATTATATTCATAGTTATGATCATTAATATAAAAACGGAACTCTATTAAAAAGTTTTAAATATGTTAGTGATTTCCACAAAATAAATTAATGATTTGAATCTATTATTATTTTTATTTAGGTTATTTCGCGGGTCCATGGGGGACTCGGTTATTTTATAAACTTCCATGAAGCCACTGTTAAAGATGAATTTGGCAACAATTAATTTTAAAGTGACATAAAGTACAATACTATTGCCTACAAAAAAAAAAATTTACTACACGCGAGCAGCCTATTTTAGAAATAATAACTTATTTTCAAAATCAAAGTTTTAAGTTTTTTTGGGACCTATGGGGCTAACTAGCCTTTCTATTCATTTCTTAAACCGATCGTGTCACTGGCAGATGACGTGACACGAAGAGTCATGCGTCTTGGCTTGGGCCTCTGGTTGTTAGACTTCACGACAATCTATTGATAACGGTACCTATATGGCAAGGTTTTTTTCCTTGATTAAAAGAGCTACTATCAAACTAAACTCAGTCAAACAATACTAAACCTTTCTCAAACAAAATGATTGATCGTAACCACAACCCAATCTTTGGCCATCCAAAGTTACTGTCAACTTTGTTTCACTAACTAAACCATATTATTTATACCAGTAAACTGCAGGTAATTTATCTTATCACACATATCATATTTTCCTTTCAACACGACAGCCAGGTACTTTTTACCTATACCAACAAATTAAAGTTTATATTTATCAGAGGTACCTACTGATGCTGTACTCACGCAAAACATTTAAACAGGAAGTGCTACGTTGTTATACCGGACGTCTGATAACCGTGTGTTTGTTCTTTGCTACTGCTAGTAAAATGCCCTGTTTACAGTCTCTTTAGCACCTTGCTGTAGTGGTGGGATTGGTCCGCATCTTTGGGTCATTCCGTACGCTGGGCTAGTTAGGAATTAAATGCCTGTAGGCACAGAGCTGTATTAGATCCCGTCCAAATGGCACTTGCTCGATTTCTGAGGTCCATTTCCTGAGATATTCCGTAAATCAGTGTAAAGCTGAGAAGCGTTTAGGTTTCGGCCATGCGCTGCAATATTTTCCTGGGGTTTGATTCCCCGGTGTAGGCAAATTTTTGTGTGATGAGCTCGAGTATTGTTAAGTAGGTACTTGAATCCTAGATGTACTTTTATATGAAGTCGTAGTAACGTGTACCTATATTTCTGTACACATGTATATTTAACTGTCCTTTGAAACTTTACTTTGCCGACGAGCCACTGACAGTTACTTGAACTTAGTACACTAATGATTACAAAGTTTTTGTTCGCAAAATACACAATTAAACTTGTTGTGAGAACTTTCATTTGTTGAACTGACTAAAGTCCTAACATGTTTGTGATAGTTTCCCTTTACATAAATAGACTTAATATTACTAAGTAGTAGCGCCATCTAGTTTCGATGACATCATGTAAATAATTAGTGTCCCAATGCTGCGTGGGCTCCTCAGGTGTCCTTAGAGCAAGCAATTTTTTAGAATAATAATCAATCTTAGAGATTTTCAAGATTCTTTTGTAGCTTCAAAGTTAAACATTAATGTTATGTAGTTGTTTATTAAAATTCATTTTTTTTAGCTGCCCAATCTCAAACTGTTGGGAGAAATTGTCCTCCAAAGTACTGACAAGTGACTACATAGTTGGGTACCTTTCCTTGTGAGTAAAATCACTTATTTTCAATATGAGTGCTTGACAGATATTTCTTGCTTTTCTCCTAAGATGAAAGGGCGCATTTAGACACAAGCGTCTTTTCAATATAGTAATTGATATTTTTAAACAACTACTTTTACTTCTCTTATCTTTTTTACTACTTTGACATGCAGGTAGTTCAACTACCACCTATAAAAAAAACGTTTTGAAATAATAGTTTGCACATTAACAATGTTCTATTTTAAGGTACAATCAGGAAAATAATAAAAAACCGTATGAAAAAATAACTTAATACCCTTTGTTAATTTGACGTTGTCCGGTATAGGTACTGGACGTTTGCAAATACAAACATCTACACATAAAACTAAAATTATTAGATGAATTTAAGGTAATATAGGGGAATCTCATGTTAATATAATAATAAAACTATTCTTACCTACTAATTAAGAAATATAAAAAGCCAGTGCGAACGTTAAGTTTTCGTCAATGGCCGTCAGAATATACAGGGTGTCCCAAAAATAGCACGTCACAGTGACACTGGAGATTCCCCAGCCTCAGACAACCCAAACCAGTCAAACATGACCTCAGTAAAAGTTGCACCGTTTTCGAGTTATACCAATTTAAAGATTTTTCCAATTTTTCACCTCTTTTAACATTGTAAGTGCTCGCATTTACTGGGATAGCTTTAGAATTTAGTTTTTTTTATTTGTGCGCGTTTATGAATAGTTATTTAAGATGATAGAAGCATTATTATGTCAATAACTAATGTAAAAGTTGGAAAAATACTGTAATGAACTTGACTTAAATTATCATCAACATAGTAATTTAAACTTTGAACACCTGCCATAACTTTTTTTAAATACAAAAGAAATGAGCAAATAACTTTAAAAACATGCGTATTTTATGCCAATTCTAAAATGGTAAGACACATGATATCTTAACGCATAAAAGTAGGAATTCATATGACATTTGCCAATATGGATCCTCGGAAATCGATTACGTCTAAAAAATTATCTTGTACTCTACGATATCTCATTTGTTTGTGGTCCTTTGAAGAATATGATTGATTTTTGGTTGACCTTGGTTTAAAGATAATAAAAATCGGGTTTAATTTTCATTAGTTTTTACAGTACATGTTCGAATTGTTTCCCTCCGACTCTAAGGCACAAATGGCATCTTCGAATAAAATTTCGGTTTAATTTTCGTAAACTGGTTTCCGATATGTCTCGGGCTGCATTGAAGACACGTCGCCGTAGTTCCTCTTCGTTACTTATTGGTTTTGAATAAATATTGTCTTTCAAACATCACCAAAAAAAAACATTTTACAAAGCGAAATCAACTTCCGTTAAGAGTGCCGAGTAGTCGTTTCAGTTCCACAAAAAAAATCAGAGTGACACATGATATCTTAATGCAAAAAAGTAGGAATTCGTATCAAATTTGCCAATAAGGATCCCGGCAACCAAACTAACAAATGAAACGCGATTAGCCGCTTTGCAAGTTTATTATGTAAAGAATTGTAGGATAGTTATTAATTTATTGCAGTGTAGCCCGTGATCCAAACTACTCATAGTTCGTTACCTTGCGTTTCGTGCTATACTCGTTGATAAATATTAAACCTCGTTTTAATAGTCGACTTTTTAGTTAGGTACGTTTTATTTTTATTGATTTGAATTATGTCATAACTTATCACCCATGTTCACTGCGTCCGTTTTCCTGTGGTGTTCCTGAATTAAATCGACTTGGCATTCCTTTGGACTCTGATTTTGTTTGTGGAACTGAAACGACTACTCGGCACTCTTAACGGAAGTTGATTTCGCTTTGTAAAATGTTTTTTTTTTTGGTGATGTTTGAAAGACAATATTTATTCAAAACCAATAAGTAACGAAGAGGAACTACGGCGACGTGTCTTCAATGCAGCCCGAGACATATCGGAAACCAGTTTACGAAAATTAAACCGTAATTTTATTCGAAGATGCCATTTGTGCCTTAGAGTCGGAGGGAAACAATTCGAACATGTACTGTAAAAACTAATGAAAATTAAACCCGATTTTTATTATCTTTAAACCAAGGTCAACCAAAAATCAATCATATTCTTCAAAGGACCACAAACAAATGAGATATCGTAGAGTACAAGATAATTTTTTAGATGATTAGCATTGATTTCCGAGGATCCATATTGGCAAATGTCATACGAATTCCTACTTTTATGCGTTAAGATATCATGTGTCATACCATTTTAGAATTGGCATAAAATACGCATGTTTTTAAAGTTATTTGCTCATTTCGTTTGTAGTAAAAAAAAGTTATGGCAGGTGTTCAAAGTTTAAATTACTATGTTGATGATAATTTAAGTCAAGTTCATTACAGTATTTTTCCAAATTTTACATTAGTTATTGACATAATAATGCTTCTATCATCTTAATCAACTATTCATAAACGCGCACAAATAAAAAAAACTAAATTCTAAAGCTATCCCAGTAAATGCGAGCACTTACAATGTCAAAAGAGGTGAAAAATTGGAAAAATCTTTAAATTGGTATATCTCGAAAACGGTGCAACTTTTACTGAGGTCATGTTAGGCTGGTTTGGTTTTTCTGAGGCTGGGGAATCTCCAGTGTCACTGTGACGTGCTATTTCTGGGACACCCTGTATATGAGAAAACATGCTTCTCGTTTACCCTCGGTAATTTTTTTTAAAAGGGTTTTATCCGCATATAATTTTAAAATAAAAAAATATATTTTAAAACAAGTTTATGACAACAACAAAAAAAAATGGGTCAAGCTTTTGTAGCCGACTGTCCTTTTATTTGCACATTCGTCGTCTAGCTCCTCCTCTTGTCAATTCTAACGAGCCCTAACACGACGGGTTTATCATGTGCAATTTAGGAGTTCCTATGGCCACCCTGAGCCTCCATCATCAGACCAGCTCGATGGTACTATATTATTGGCCCATTTTAAGGCCCTTTTACCACTGCAACTTTTTGCAGCGACACATACGCGCATTTGACAGCCATGCTGCTAAGCTGCTAATTTAGTAAGCTAAATTTCAAGGACTCTATCGCATACCTCGGGTTCTTAGTCACGGCCGAGACAGTTCATTACCTCGGACAAAATACCGACCTCTAAGAAGTATTGTTACGGTTGACAAATATAAATTAAAATTATCGTGAGGGGAAAATGCAATATGTAAAACCGCGTAAGTAACATTTTTAGTAAGAAGCGAAATTCACCTTTTTAATAAGACAGGTTTATTTTGCTCTATCATAAATTAGTTAGTTACGCGGTTTTGCAGTATCACCGACGATATAAGATAATAACTAAGGTAACGGCGGCTATTACCGGGGGTATCAAAATCGGCGCCCATCACCGCGGTATTTTCAAATCAAATCAAATCAAATAATTTTATTTGTGAAACATAGGTTAACATAGATGGAAGGTTGACTTAGTTGAATCACTATGTTTTGCCGTTAGGCATACAAATAGCTACAATAAGCATGCAGCATGCATTCTTACACACTAAATATCATTGTTACTGTTATTAATGTTATTTAAATATTCTTGTATGGAATAAAAAGCCTTACTAACTAAAAACGTATACAATTCTTTCTTAAATAACGACATATCTTGTAGTTTTAAAACAATTTTAATTTATTGAAAATCTTAGACGCCATTCCAAATACACTTTTTGCTAGAAGTGTAGTTTTGTATGGTCCATGGTTTATTTTTCCCTGCATGCGACTACTATTAAACTTAGAGAACTGGCTCTTGTTGCTTTTAACATAAAGTGCAGTTTCGTAAATATATAGGGACGGGAATGTCAGAATATTATATTTAATAAAAAAAGGTTTACATGATTCAGTAGGCCCTAAACCAAAAACTGATCGAATGCATTTTTTCTGACCTTTAAAAACTAAATTTCTGTCTGTGGAATTACCCCAGAAAATAATTCCATATCTTAATGTAGACGTGACATATGCATGGTAAGAAGTAAGGACTGCAGATTGGCTAACTACTTTAATAAGCTGGTGTAGAGCATATGAATACTTGTTAAGTTTTTTACATATGATGTCAATTTGATTTTTACATGTCAATTTATTATCTAAGCTTAATCCTAAAAATTTCGTTATGTCCGTTTCGTCAATATTGTTTTCCTTATAAGTTACATTCAAGTTGTTAATTTTTTAATTCTTTGCCTAAAGGTCATAATTTTAGTTTTTCCTAAATTAATGCGTAGGCTATTTCTGTTTAGCCATTTAACAACTAATTCAAGTGATGCATTGATATTTGTCTCAAAAGTACTTAAGTCAGTTCCTACAAATATTACGGTGCTATCATCGGCAAAGAGTACCATGGGTTCTTTGATCGTCTGAGGCAGGTCTTTTATATAAATAATAAAAAGGAGCGGGCCTAAGACACTACCTTGCGGCACTCCATATTTCATGTCCCTAACAGCTGACGAATAGACTATTTGCTTTTTAGTTTTGACACATATCCGATTTATTTGAGTAATTTGCTTACGACCTACTAGATAAGATTTTATCAAATTATATACATTACCGCGGATTCCATATTTATATAGTTTGGCTAATAAGATATTATGATTAACACAATCGAATGCCTTGGTCATTTATTTTATTTTATTTATTTATTTATTAGGTTCGCCAACAGATATAACACCATTAACTTAATTATAAAATTATATGTATAGGGAAGAGTGACAGGGTGTTTACCCAATTATAGGCAAACTCAGCTTGCGTAAAACAATGGCATTTGTGCCGATGCGGCTCAATAACACACTAACACATAACAGGCTAAGTACTAGGCTAAAAAAGGAACTATAAAGTCGTAAGTAACCATGCATAACATAACACAATTAACAAAATATGACAACGATAAAAACATTTCAAAAACAAAAAATAAAAAAATATAAAAAAATGGGATTAAATTCGACCCGCTTGGATATTAAACTAGGTACCTCTTAATAATATGGATTAATCCGTCTACTGAGAAGGCAACAATATGAAACTAAAATCACAAACAAGTGACCATGCATAACACGATACAATTAACGAAATATAACACTAAATAAAATTATATAAAATTAACATGGCACTATGAAGGGTTTACGTTAAAACTTACAGGCAACTACTTCTTATAAATACTTAATAATCTTTTAAACTTAATTTGAGAGATAGACTCTCTCTCTCTCCTTGGCAATTATTATTCCCATCTGACGGTGGGGTCTGCCTTCTTCGTTTTCTCTTTCCACTTCGCTCTATTTGACGTGTCTGACTCAGTAACTCCGCAGGAACTAAGGTCTTTTCGGACCACATCTAACCACCTGGTCTTCGGTCTTCCCCTCCTTCGGACCCCCTGCATGTTTAGATTGGCCACTGTGTTTCCGATGTACTCTGGAGGTTTTCTCTTCACGTGTCCAAACCATCGCAGCCTACTCTCTTGCAGCTTGTCGGCGATGTCGCGTACTCCGAGACTACCGCGAACGTACTCGTTGCGTATCTTGTCGAGTCTCGTCACTCCGCACATCCACCGAAGCATCCTCATTTCGGCAACTTGGACGGTATTAACCTGGCGCTGAGTAACTGCCCATGTTTCACTGCCATACGTTAGAACAGGTCTGATCATGCTCTTATATACGAGGCCTTTCAATTTAACAGGCATTCTACGGTCGCAGGTTACGCCAGTCAGCTCCCGCCACTTCAGCCAGGCGGCCGCAATACGAAGCTGAATGTTTGCTTCCAAATCTCCTGTGGTGTGCAACATGGTACCTAGGTATTTATACTCATCGCATCTCATGACTTGTTGTCCGTCGATTACGAGAGGGTCTTCCAAAGGGTTATTTGAGAGATAGACATTAAAGCAATATTCGTTTGTTTGAAAAGTTTATTGTGCTCGCTGCATATTCTATTCAGAACACTGTGAGATCCAAGATTTGTTCTGGATGGTTTCAAAGAAAAAGGTCTGTAGTTTGAGAAGCGGGAGTTAAGCCTTGGTACATTGAATCCAATTTTTTCAAGAAGCTGAGGGCAATCTATAGTGCCATTACAAATTTTGTGAAGCAATATCTGGTCAGAGATCCATCGACGGTTTTCTAGAGGAGTGATATTAAAATAATGAAGTCTACTTTTATATGAGGGTAACGAAAAAAAATTACGTTGGTGTACCGAAAGTAGATGCAAGAAGCGCCTCTGAATCCTCTCAATGCGGTCCACGTGGCACTTATATTGCGGACTCCAGATATTAGCGCAATATTCAAGCTGGCTGCGGACTAGGGCAAAATATGAAGTTTTCAAAGCAGCAACATTTTTAAAGTGTTTACAATTACGCCAAATAAAGCCCAAAAGCCTATATGCTTTTTTAATAACGTTGTCAATATGGTCTGTGAAAGTAAGCTGACTGTCCAAGACAACACCAAGATCCCGGATACTAGAAACTTCTTCAAGCACCAAGTTATTAATGTTGTACGAGGTAATTATAGGTTGCCGTTTCCTAGTAAAAGTAATATGTTTGCATTTGCTTGTATTTAATGGCAGCCTATTACGCTCAGACCATCCAGATATCCTGTCCAAATCTTCCTGAAGTTGATGGGAGTCTGCTGGAGAGTTGATCACTTTAGATATTTTCAAGTCATCAGCAAAAAACGAGAAACACGAGTGGCGAATCATTTCTGCCATATCATTAATAAACACTAAAAATAATGTGGGGCCCAAGTGGGATCCTTGGGGTACCCCTGAAGGAACCTCAAAACTTCGTGACTTATTGCCGCAAACGAGTACCTTTTGAGACCTGGCAGAAAGGTAGCTTAAGAACCAATCAAGGAGTTTGCCATGAACACCAAAGGCACTTAATTTATATATTAGTATATCATGATCAACTCGGTCGAATGCCTTGCTAATATCTGTATATACAGCGTCAATTTGATGACCTTTGTCTAGGGCTTCCGATAGTTCGGACACGTGTAGCACCAAATTGGACACAGTAGATTTATTACTCCGAAATCCGTGTTGCTGGGGGACTAGCAGCGGCTTAAGATGATTGGTCAGGAATTCAGGATGGTGTTAATTAGAGATTCAAAAACTTTGCCGAAAATTGACAAGAGTGAAATAGGCCTGTAGTTTTGGATGTTACTGGCATTACCACCTTTAGAGATCGGTATCACATTAGCAAGTTTCCATAGTGAAGGGAAAACTCCGCAGTTAAGAGAGTAATTGTAAATAATACTAGCAGGATAAGCTAAACTAGATGCACAGTTATGAACAAATACAGCCGGTATGCAGTCAGGTCCAGCCCCCTTGTTCTTATCAAGTTTTTTGAAAGCTGATTTTATCGTGATTTGGTCAAGCTTGAAGTTGCTTAACGTCTGGTGATGCATGGACTTTATTTCTCCAGCGGTGTTCGGAGGTGGAAGAGTAGAGTTATGGGAATGGTTGACATGTCCCAAGTTATTCGACACGTAGACAGAGGAGAAGTGTTCAGCAAATGCATTACATATAGAGTTGGGCGACGAAAATTTGATTCCGTTTAGTATCATTTCTCCGGGAATTGTACCTTTATTCTGACGTTTAGACTTAATAAAAGACCAAAAAACTTTCATATTATTATTCGAGATTGAATCCTCTACAGACTTCATGTACACGGCATAGCAAATGTCAATTTGATGGTGACATGCAGCTCTTGCAGCTTTGAACTCAAATTCATCAATAGGGTTTTTGAATTTATTAAACCTGAGCCGCAATTTATCTTTATATTTAATGAGATTAATTAATTCTCTTGTGTACCAGACAGGATATTGACCTTTTTTTAATTTGATAAAAGGAACGTGATTTGTGATGATATCCTCCAATATAGAGTAAAATGCGGTAACCATATAGTCAACAGTATTTGAGTTTTTCAATGTCGATTCCCAATCAACAGACTCTAGCTCTTTGTTGATTACTGAGTAATCTGCTACATGATAATTTCGTCTGTTAGCATTAACATTCTGCAAATAATTAATAACGGGAAAGTTTATAGTGATGCTCAAAGGGGGATGATATGGGTCTATCTTAGAGAGAGGATCAGCTAGCTCGGTCAAGACTGAATAATGAGAAGAAAGAACGATATCTAGAAGACGGTCTTTAATATTCTTAACTAGATTAAATTGTCTAAGGTCATGGAGGGACATGAAGTCTGCCAGGCCGTTATGTAGCCCCGTTGAGGCTGAATCCATGATGGCAGCTGATGATTTACAGTCATTAGCATCAGGACTCCAACAAATACTACCGTACCCAAAGTACCGTACTACTATCTTGTACCCAAAGATTCTCATGGATGCTTTCATATGAAGATTGTCTAGATGAATTTTTTTTTTTAGAAACAGCTATTAACACCCCACCGCCCTCAGACTTGGAACTACCAGAGCTACTTCTATCTCTACGATAGATTACATAATTATCATTCAGTATTTCAGCATCAAAAACACTTCCATTCATGTAGAGAGCGGCTACTGGGATGCTTTTGTCTATATGTGTCATAATTGTATGAAGTAGGTTAAAGATGGCCATATTAATAGACTTTCCCTAACGGAAACCTTTCTGTTCAGGGGCGAATAGGTTATAAGATTCGAAATAACTGTTTAGACTATTGTAAATTACCTTTTCAATAATTTTCGAGAAAACAGGTAATAAGGCTATTGGTCTATAATTATTTAAACACTTTTTGTCACCCTTTTTGTATAGTGGACGCAGGATAGCTACTTTTAGCTTTTCTGGAAAGATTCCGTGTTCTATACATGCATTTACTATGGAGCGTATTGGTGAAGAAATTATATTTGCCACTTTTTTAATTACCTTAGTACTAATGCCGTCATAACCCGTGCTATTAGAGTTCTTCAAAGAGTTAATTATTATTCTTATGTCATCAGGGGTAGTGGGTTTCATGAATGTCATTGTTATATTATTACTTGATGAATTATTGTTTGGAATATTATTTGTGCTGGAATTTAACTTATTAATAAATTGATTATTAGATTTGTCATGTTCATAGTCATGTATGTCAGTAAAATAGTCATTAAATATTTTTGCAATAGTTGTTGGATTTTTGATAGCCTTATTATTAGTATTTATTTCTGAAATATTTTGCGTTACTTGTTTTGTTTTATTTATAACATTCCATGTGGCCTTTGATTTGTTTTGTGCGTTTTTAATGTAATGGTCATTTTGAGCTTTTTGCGTTAAAAATATTATTTTTTTCAGTCGATGCGAGTATTGTTTAAAATAGCTTTTATTACTTTGGTTTGGCATTAAACGACATTTCCATAACAAGTCTCTTTTTCTTTTACAACACTTTCGTATTCCTTTGGTGACCCACTTTGGCCGATTAAATGCTGGTATTTTAACTTTGACTAATGGAAAACACAGATTATATAATAGTTCAAAGTGTTCACTGAAGCAGTTAAATGATTCATTAGGGTCGTTGGTCATGCATACATCATTAAATGTAAGTTCGTTCAGACGTTCTGTGAACTTAATAATATTAGCGGTACTAAGATCTCTTTTAGAGATGAACCAGTGAGATAGAAGACAGGTAGGTTTTACAGGACATTTAAATAATTGTGCAGTGTGGTCAGATAAAGCAAGTTCAAGCACCTCAGCCTTTCCTCCTCGCACGTTATGTATAACATTATCGATGCATGTATGGCTTTGCAATCGCGTTGGGGTAGTTATTCCAAGTTTGAGATTATAACTAGCTATGAGGTTTTTAAATTCAACCGAATGTCTCGTTCTTTTTAAAGTATCAATGTTGAAATCTCCGCAAATTACTATCTTTTTCTGAGTATGATTTAATTTGTTTAGGATATAATTTAATTTGATTAGAAAACTGTCTATTGAAATCATATCATATTTAGGTACACGGTAAATGCAAATTATTATAACATTATGTTCTGTCAATTCAATAGCCGAGCATTCAAAAGTATTTGATAGAGATACATTTGATATTTCCTGCAGTATTTTGAATTTATGACCATTTTTTACCAATATGCATGAACCCCCATTTCTGCCCTTCGGCCGCGTACGTAACTATGTTTTGTAACTAGCTACGAACTAGGATTTTTTTTTCGTGGTTTGTAGCCAGGTTACAAACAAAGAATTCCCTTTGGCCACGTAAGTAACTAAGTTTTGTATGTAGCTACAAACTAGGATTTACTTTTCTTAGTTTGTAGCCAGGTTACAAACGAAGAATTCAATTTTGATTATTTTGTTTGCCTATGTAACTTAGTTACAAACAAATGATTTTTATTTCCTTCTATGTAGCTGGATTAAGCTGGTTGGAATAAATTTATTTACCTTACTTACATCCACCCGCCTAAAAGTCGATAGGTACTAGGTTGTTGGCATAAGAGACGCATTGTTATAATACATGAAGGTTGGGCTAGAAAGGCTGATTACTGCGATGAGGAAGAGGAAGTAAGAGTTCTTGTGTTTTGTTTGGATCAAAAGCAAACTATTAATGACTACTTTTGACCATTTCTTTATGGATGGCACATTCAAGTCCTGCCCAAAACCGTTCACACAAATTTATAGTATTCAAGGGTATGATGCCAGTAGTAACACTATAATTCTGATTGGCTTCGCTCTTGTACACAATAAAATCAGAAGACTTATGAAATATTCTTCAATATAATAAAGTCACAAATTCCTTTATGAGAACCAAAAAAAAGTCACTGTGGACTTTTTGGCGGGTGGATATAAGTAAGGTAAATAAATTTATTCCAACCAGCTTAATCCAGCTACATAGAAGGAAATAAAAATCATTTGTTTGTAACTAAGTTACATAGGCAAACAAAATAATCAAAATTGAATTCTTCGTTTGTAACCTGGCTACAAACTAAGAGAAGTAAATCCTAGTTTGTAGCTACATACAAAACTTAGTTACTTACGTGGCCAAAGGGAATTCTTTGTTTATAACCTGGCTACAAACCACGAAAAAAAAATCCTAGTTCGTAGCTAGTTACAAAACATAGTTACGTACGCGGCCGAAGGGTTTGTAGCCAGGTTACAAACAAAGAATTCCCTTTGGCCACGTAAGTAACTAAGTTTTGTATGTAGCTACAAACTAGGATTTACTTTTCTTAGTTTGTAGCCAGGTTACAAACGAAGAATTCAATTTTGATTATTTTGTTTGCCTATGTAACTTAGTTACAAACAAATGATTTTTATTTCCTTCTATGTAGCTGGATTAAGCTGGTTAGAATAAATTTATTTACCTTACTTATATCCACCCGCCAAAAAGTCCACAGTGACTTTTTTTTGGTTCTCATAAAGGAATTTGTGACTTTATTATATTGAAGAATATTTCATAAGTCTTCTGATTTTATTGTGCACAAGAGCGAAGCCAATCAGAATTATAGTGTTACTACTGGCATCATACCCTTGAATACTATAAATTTGTGTGAACGGTTTTGGGCAGGACTTGAATGTGCCATCCATAAAGAAATGGTCAAAAGTAGTCATTAATAGTTTGCTTTTGATCCAAACAAAACACAAGAACTCTTACTTCCTCTTCCTCATCGCAGTAATCAGCCTTTCTAGCCCAACCTTCATGTATTATAACAATGCGTCTCTTATGCCAACAACCTAGTACCTATCGACTTTTAGGCGGGTGGATGTAAGTAAGGTAAATAAATTTATTCCAACCAGCTTAATCCAGCTACATAGAAGGAAATAAAAATCATTTGATTGTAACTAAGTTACATAGGCAAACAAAATAATCAAAACTGAATTCTTCGTTTGTAACCTGGCTACAAACTAAGAAAAGTAAATCCTAGTTTGTAGCTACATACAAAACTTAGTTACTTACGTGGCCAAAGGGAATTCTTTGTTTGTAACCTGGCTACAAACCACGAAAAAAAATCCTAGTTCGTAGCTAGTTACAAAACATAGTTACGTACGCGGCCGAAGGGGTTGAATATCCACACTCCTTTAAATAAATTCCACACAAACACATGTCATCCTTTCAGCAATACAGCCAGCTACTTTTACCTTTTATTAACAAATTCATACATACATACACATACATAGGCTCACGCCTTCATTCCCAGAGTGGGGTAGGCAGAGGCAGAGCTACAGAATTACCAAGCACTCTTAAATAAGTGGTTGATAATTCTGTAACCACGTTTTGCACAATCA
This sequence comes from Acleris emargana, assembly GCA_927399475.2. Taxonomy (NCBI): domain Eukaryota; kingdom Metazoa; phylum Arthropoda; class Insecta; order Lepidoptera; family Tortricidae; genus Acleris; species Acleris emargana. The sequence goes on from OV656858.1 coordinate 9,271,044, forward strand.
GGCTAAGATGTTTACCAGTGTAACAAATTCAAGTTTATAATTTATCAGAGGTCCAGCTGTACTCACGCAAAACAATTAAACAGGAAGTGCTATGTGGTTACGCCGGACGTCTGATAACGAGTTTGTTTTTTTGCTATACTACTGCAAATACAATGCCCTGTTTATGTCTCCTAATCTCAAGCCCTAGTTGTTGTGGTCCGCCTCATATGGGTCACTTCAGATACTGGGGTAGTCAGGAATACAATGCCCTGCTTATTGGGTCCCTAACCTCTACTTGTAACGCTCCGCACCTTTGGGGTGAAAACGCTGGGGTAGTTAGGAATACAATGTTCTACAAATCGGGTCCCTTAGCGGTTTTCTCCTGGAATCGCTGACAAACTTTTAATTGAATATCACTTCAAGGACAAACGTATCAACGATTTTAATTTTATACACAATTCATTTTGTCGAAACACTTATACAAGTTATTTTGAATCACGATTTTTCATTTGGCATTTCTCCACTATTTGCGAAATTTGAACAGTCCCTTGCCAATATTAGTAGTAAATCCAAATAAATATCTACGGTAGAAGTTCTGTCTTGACACTACTTCTTAAACTTTTTCCTACTTTTTATGTATATACGAGTATGCATTCATGTATTTAATCTATTGATATTTATGGAAATTTCTGTTAGATTTATACTTGTTTGGCTATTCGTTGTCATTATTTCTCAATCGCTCTTAAGTTAAATAGAAGAGATTCCTTAAAGGGATAAGTTTGCCTTTGTACATCCCATCCCTGTTATGATTTTTGTCTATTTTATAATTCTTACCTGTGTTGTTTGAACAATAAAGTATTAACAATCATACAAACGGAGTATGTAGTCCACTGACTATTATCTATTCTGTTATATCTAAGGCGTTTGTTGATGCATTGATATCGCACCGTCCTGTGAAGCTGTCACAGTTCGTGGTACCAGCATTCACTGTTGCTGATAAAGAAGCGATATTTCGGAATTTATTTTAACCTAATGATATTCTTAGGAACCGTTGTTTCTTCAGAAAGTGAGACTAGCGACTTACACGAAATGCGTTACTTTGCGGCAAAGGAGAAAATCTACGAGTCGTTCGTAGTCAAGGTAACCTGCACCCTTTATTATAATTGGCAGCGCAAATGTTGTTTCTTCAGGGATAAGGTCCGGTAGGACAAGGGCGTATGCGGGGAGAGTGCGTCTGCCATCAATATCTCTAAAACTAGTAGATACTGTAGTAGCAGCAGAAAAAAAACTCTCGAAAATCAACAAGTATGACTTGGAAATCTTAGATGTTATTTAGTAGGTATAAACACTAAGCAGCAACTCTAACTGGCAGCCTATACATCAGGGCCCGACCAAGTCTACGTATCATTGATTTTACCAAACCGGAATAAAACTTACTCCGAGTTTAGTCTAAACAAATTCGGAGTTAAATCTAGGTAGGTATAAGACCTCATTCTCCCTTGGTCGAATCCGCCCTATGTCATGATGGTTTTCTTTTCAAGTTTTTAATACCTACTAGGGTGTTTTCATTTAATATATTTATGATTTTTATTATTTGTAATAAATTTTGGGTTTAGGAGACGTAACAGTAGCGAAAATAACACTTTTCAAGTTCAATATTTCCTAAACGGTCCCCATAATTAACAAAACGATTTATATCATGTACATAACGGTTATTTAATAGCTATGCAATGATAAATCAACATCAAAAAAAGAATAGCCTTGCTTCACTTGTCTTGTATCTTTTTTTGCGTAATTTAAATGTTTAAATATCCCAAATCACAGCTTGGTAGTATCAAGTGATAACTTTACTTTAAATATAGCAATAACAAGCCTTCAAAACAATTGAACGGTTTATTACAACAAATTAGCAACATGAAATTCGAAACTATTTACAAAAGTGCCACCCAAAGAGAAGAACCGAACAAGCTCGTGCACCGGCTTTCATCCCTTTTGGTGGCGCCACAGTCGCCGGAAAGTTCATCTTAACCGTTGCTGGTGGCGCACCACGTGCTGCCAACACCAGTGTCGGAGGTAACCCACGACCATACGGATATACGGACAGGCGGACATGGCGAAACTATAAGATTTCCTTGTTGACTGCGGAATCCTAAAAACAGGGAATATAGTTCGTTTGGTCTAGAAATACACTTGTCAAGTAGTCATCTTCAGTATGTTTCCCAGGGATTATACTGTTAACATCCTCTTCTACATTTTAATATCAAAATTTTAGACACTTAAAAAATCCTCCTCACTAATATTATAAACGCGAAAGTTTGTATGTATGATGTGTGTTCTCTTTCACGCCGCAACGGCTGGATGGATTTTAATGAAATTTGAAATGGAGATAGCTTATACTCTGGATTGACATATCCTACATTTAATCCCGTAAAATTAAAAGTTCCCGAGGGAATAACGATATTCGAACCCGACGCGCACGAAGTCCCGGGCGGAAGGTACTCGTAGTTATTTATAAAGTCGGCTCATGGCATTTGTTGGCTAGGCCAGAGCTCTGACCATCTCTCCACTTACAGCTATACAATGGATACATAATGGCTCCGCGAGAGCCAATCACGTAACGCAACAATCGATCATTGCTCGTGCCATACTGGGTCTATAGTTACAGTACACATTGTGCTAAAAGAAAATAAAATTAGAGGAAACTTTGGGATAGGAAAATTGTAGATTATATAACACGCTATGTTAAGTAGGTATAGCAAGTAAAATTTATATAAAATAATGAAATACTGTCGATGGTATCTGATAACTTCAGCGACGTATTAAAAAAAATGAGTCTGCTCGCCCCGGTCAGCCAACGGACATTTATGACTGTACCTTAAGCTAAGTTCATTGTTTATGTTTAGGTGCCTACCTATATCCTGTTTTATTTTTAATACATTATTTATATTTTTCTGTTTTTTTACCTTATTATTTGTAATTTTAATTTTAGTCATCCAACACGCTGTATTTTCTGTGTAAACGGGGTATTTAATTTTCTGAAAATAAACGAATTATTATTATTATTTATTACATGTATGTCTTTACTAATCACGAGACTATGGGGGTCCCGGACCTTAGGAAGGCGTACATGGAGCCGAAGCCAACACGCAGAGGCCCTTTAGATAAGTTTAATTTAGTAAAGTGATGGGACACCAACCGGCGATTGTCCCTGAGTTCAAACTAATGAAGTTTATCTCCCATGGACACCCACCGGTTAGTCTAGGACTATTTAAGATGGATGGAAACATTAAAATAGGCTCTATGAATGAACAGATTAGGATTGGTGAAGTAGGCTAAATATAGATGAAACTACGGCGCCTGCCTGGCCAACTTTGGTTGAAATGGCAGGCGGTGACTCGCCAACTCAATGGAATGGGCCTCCTAAAATAGCCGCATATATATAGCACAAGGGAGGTAACAGTTCCAAAGGGGCTAAGGGTGGAGAGGTGCTTCTGCACTTTAAACGACCATAAGTATTGAATAAACCAGCGTAGTGGGTTGTTGGTTTAAATCCATCTTCCTCATACTCCCTCACCATGGCGTGACGCTGGAGTGTGTTTATGAGTCGTGGTCTAGCTGTTCTTTGCCGGGGTATGCTTCCTCTTCAAACCGCCGTACCCATAAAACAACAGTTTTCTTCTGTAAAAAAAACAGACATTTATAATAACTAAGGTGACTAAAAAAATTACTACTTATGTTAACACCGGTTCCTCTAGCAATTTCTGCCAAATTTCGCTTTAGTCCCATCTCGTAGCCGGATTTGGTAGCTGGCTTCCAAATGGGAAAGATGGTTTCCCGCCTAGTAGCCAGCTATGAAATGGGAATGACTTTCACATCTCGTACCCGGATTTAATAGCTGGCTTCCAAATAAAAAATCTCATCTTGTAAGCAACCATAATATTAAGAATATATTCTGACTATATTCTGCGAGACATTTCGAAGTTCTTTACCTATATTTCCTTCTATGAGGGTAGGTTACTAGGTTACTTAGGACTTTAAAATTCCCGTTTCGTAGCCAGCTTTAAATCGGGACTATCTGTCCCATTGAGAAGCCAGCTTTAAAACCTAGCTACGAGATGGGACTTTAAAATTCCCGTTTCGTAGCCAGCTTCGAATCGGGACTATCTCTCCCATTAGGAAGCCAGCTACTAAATCTGGCTACAAGATGGGACTAAAGGCAAATTTCTGCCTTCATTGTGGAAAGCAATTATTTGCGATCTTTTGACTAGGTCAATATTGCAACGAGAAGTCATTATTTAAGGACATTTCAGCGAAAGTAAAATCTACACAAAAAAGGGAATCGATTAAGCAGAAATGACGAACGAGCGTAAGTCTTTGTAATAATCACTCTGGTATTTATAAACCTTTAGTCTACCCTCCTAGTAGTAATACTTAACGTGTTTCTGTGTCATGCGAAAATAAGCAAAACATAATAAACTGGTAATTAATTTCGACCTAATGGTAAATGGTTCAGATACTGTACATATATCTGAACTGTTTAGACTCGCTAAGGACAGGCAACAATTCCAGAAGTTAGTAGCCAAACTTCACTAGTTGGAGAGGCACTCGAAGAAGAAGAAGAGGTAAATGGTTTGATGGCCCGATGGCATAAGGCCGCCAACGTTCACAACCCCGAGTGCCCCGGGTTCGATTCCACATCGTGGATGAAAAGTATTTTTGGGTCGTTCTTCTTTTTTACCGACAATAGCCTGTCTCTCATCATATTATGCGTCTCATTAGAGTATTGATAATTATGTTTTTCATCTTAAATATACGTCTATATTTTTATTTATTTATAGAAGTACTAATTAATCGTGTTCTTTCTTCAACCCAGTATTTTTTAATAATGTTGTCTTTCATAGAATGCCGTGACAGAGTGGTCATCTACAAATTGGTCTCAGCTGAAAATGGCCACTCTGTCACAGTGTTTCTGGTAAACCACAATAAAATAATAAATCACTTTCTGCAGGACAGGAAACATTAATTAGTCTTCACAAAAAATAAATGCATTTTTTTTAAAATCGTACGCTGAATCCATAAATTATTGATGGTTCAAAAACCTAAAAAACAGAAAATCGACAATTTATTGTCGGTAAAAAAGAAGAACGACCCTTTTGATAAATTTAACCTGTTAGTTTGGTTAGACTAATACTTTGGAACTACTTAAATCATCTATTATACTAAAATATAAAATCTATGAAATAAAGAAAAAGGGAGATCCGAGTGACAAACAAGTCGCGGGTAACATGTGCTAGCCGTGCAGTGGTGCAGAACGCATTGGAACGGTTCCTTTGACAACCCATAACCCGATATATCGGCGAACCCTACTTGCAGCGCTCATAACTCCTGAACGGCTAAACCAGTTTTCATGAAACCTGACTGATGGCCATACTGGCTGAACTATTTTTTACGACGAGAAGTGGCTTCTATTCTGACTCGGATAACGAGATGGATACATGATAAGTAACTATATGGTAGAAAATAGTATACAACTTTACAATGTTCCGAACTTTTTTCGTGTTCGTAATCGGGTTTTCATTTCCTTCTTTTTTTGAGGTTAGTATCAGATCGTTTTTTGTTTTTAACCTATTTTACTTGTGAGTTTTTGTTGTACTGGCGTTAAATAAGTCTATTGTTCTTCTATTGCACGTTCACTGTTTCTAAAACTGGTATAAAGAACAGGTCGTAACAGATTTTAATAAACTTTTTCGTCTAACAGGTTTTATCTAATTAGCGAAATTGAAATTGGACCCTCGCCTCGGTTACCGAGGGCTTAGTGGTTTTCGCAATAGGGCTTACGTTTTCAATATAGTTTGAAAATATTATGACACTAAAAAGTCACACAGAAACATACATAACGAATAAGTATTAGTTAATTGGTTAATTGCATTTCATAATTTTCGTAATTAAGATTTGGCTTTGACGGCTATGTGCATATTTGTGAAGAATAAAGATGCTTGTCTTTCTATCTATTTATCTCAACATGAACAGGTGCAAAATGCTCCGACGTGTGTTTTTAGTAATTTTCCAGTTGTTCTTTCATACTAACGTAAAACATTTACTTCGTGAAAGGTTTTTCTAATGCTAAAAACATAAGGTATAGTTCTTCTCGTGCGCCCTCTATGTCACTATAGGTGAAATCTATCAGTTAACAATCGCTGCTGGGAGATTTAAAACTGCGCAGACTTGACGCGGTTCTTCTGACCGATTCTAGAAGGCAGTACAGTGGGGTATTATGACATAACTATGCAGCTCAGTTTACGCTGAGAGAAAAAGACAGAACTATATAACGGATATAGCTCCGTCCTTCACGCCCGCCATAACATGAACTGCATAGCTATGGTATAATAAACCCCCAGATCATTAACTTCCGCGCCCGCTATCGTACTTGCGTGAAGTGCCGACCGCAGTATGTGGCAGGATATAGATTTCCTTGTGCTAGTTCTTTGTGCAGTCCATAGGTGGCAGTGTTTTCAACGACAACATGATATGCTGACTCCCGAAGTTACAACGTTTGCTACATAGACGATTCGGTACAGTGAAATAATAACGTACCTAATTGAGAATGCACGTCCTAAAAAGTGAACGCTGTGATGGTCAACTTAATCTCGTCGGTTAATAATTCGTCCGTATTGTGGAAAAGTGAATCCTTAACAATGAAACATGGCTGACAATGGGAGTAACCATGCACCTTAAAAAGTATTTTTTGTCTAAAGCAGGAATCAAATTCTCCAGGGGTGCAGTCATCAGGCCATAGTGCCCCCGTCAACAGCCCATGGGAGGTTAACACCGGAGAGGTTTAAGACGGTATGCTTCCGCCTCAGCTCTCGCAGGAGACAGAGGTGGTCGAAAGTTCGTCATACCCCCCTCCATTGGCTACCCTTGTAACAAACGTCCCGATATATTCAATTAAAAATTGCTTCCAGCGATATGGGATACGAATGGAATAATTAATTCCATTTGGATTTTAGACTGGATTTAGGGATTCAAATTTTCAGTACAAGATTCATGTTTGATGTACGATGAGTGATTTCCATTCAAAATGGCCAGGGGCGTATGGGATTGTCCATAACAGAATTCCAATTCTACGTTGTTATTCTTTTCGGTTTTTTTTTGTTTTTAAATATCAGTTTTGGCACACCGACCTTTTTTGCAGACTGTAGTGGTTTTTCATATAACTTGTTTGTCGACACTAATCCAAGTAGCCCAAACTCAACAAGAATATGTTAAGTTTAGAGGAGATACGGTCGAATATCGTCAAATTAGCACTCAGATCCCAAACAATAGAGCAATTAATTTGTCAAAAAAAACAGTTTTAATTTAACAAATAAATGCATTATTAATCATTCCTATACCTACATCGTTTACATACAACCTACGTAGGTTTGTTCAGAACTATAAATATCAAAAAAGTCTTCAAGCAAAAAAAGTAGGTTGGATACTCGAAACTCGGTAGTTTAATTAATTCAGCTGATGACTGTTCTGAAATAAGTGTATTTTAATGTCATCGGTTTAACCGATGTACTCAAAATGACAAACAGATAAAATCCGGGGCCCTATTTCTACTTGGTAAACCTTTATTGTTTTTGAAATGTTATCTTATTATCCCGTGTGGTTGTCGGGTTAGAATAGTGCCACTTCATGTCTTCTCGTGGATGTCGTAAGAGGCGACTGAGGGAACAAAGGCTTGTAGTACTGTTAGGCGATGGGCTTGCCACCTGTCACTAATACACTGGTAAACATCATAGTCTAATTGTGCACAATGTGGGTACAGAATTATCAACAAGTTTTTAGAGTTGTAGGTAATTCTGTAGCTCTGCCTACCCCACTCTGGGATAACAGGCGTGAAGGTATGTATGTATGTATGTATCTTATTATTTTGCCCCAGCCGCCATCACTGACGTTGAAAATACTATAACACGTCAAAATCATTAGGTTGTACTGAGTAGACTAAGAGCCCCTAGACAGTTCAAAATTACCTGGCAAGATTTGAATTACAAGCATTCTAATAATAAGAACAACATAAAAACATGTGAAATTAAATATAATATAGAAGACTTAGTCATTATCCGGTACTATTTAATAAGTTTTACCGAGCTTTTTTGATGAGTCACAACACACACACACAATGTGTATTATAGGCACCCACAGGAAAAATAAGTTAGTTTGTTGATAAAATTAGAAAATAATGAACGTCCGCAAAACTTAAAAAAGAGTACTGAAGTGATTCAATTCTCAGTTAAGGCATTTCATGCAATTCTAAACAAGTCGAAAAAAATGTTCAAGCAATTAAAGCGACATAACCTTACTATTTTGTGAAGCAGACACTTTTAAAACATTTCGTGGCTTCCCGACCATCCCTAACCAGTCGTCGATAAAGGAATCGTGTAAGCGGACACTATTCACATGTGGCCCGGCCGGTTTGTTTGGGAGAAGCTGTTGTATTGGACACGTATCGCCGACGAGACAATCACTTGTCCAAACATTCTGTAGCACGCAAACATTGCGAGAAAAGAGAGTGGAATTTGCGGTTACTATCTGGTAACACATTGTCGAGGCTTCAGCCTCATGTCCATTCCCAATATTTCACCTTTGCACAATGTTTCATCAAGAACAAGCTAGGTTTATTTTTTTGGTTGTACATTTTGGACCACGGTGTTGTAACACAAGCGATTAGGCTCGATAGTTTAAGTTTTAGATAAGTTTCCTCTAAAGTTGGAGTCAATAGAAATAGCAAAAGACGTAAACAGATTAGTACTGTCTGACACATAACCTCAAAGGTAATTTTCAAGAGTGTCCATCATTAAAATACCCACGTGATGTCACGTGAGTAATAATTTTGAATAGGTGCGTGTCGTTGTGTTTAGGTACATCTTTTGCCATTTCTATTGAACTCGTATTTAAATTAATATTTGACACAAATTTTGAGCGTGGCAAATGTCAAATTTTAACTCAAAGTAACCTTATCTTTTTGCGGTCTAAATATTGGTAACGGACATTAGTTATATTTATAAAAGCATTTTGTTGACAGTAAATACTCCATATACCTATCAGCCTGTAATATTACGGTTTTATCGGCAAATTAGGCATTGGATATAATCTTAGATGTATTCAGCTGAGAAAGCTACTTAAACTATTCCTAATTTATAATTACACGTTAAAGGCCACTTGCAGAAAAACCGGAGAAATACTGTTAAAAGACCGAATCTTAAGTACCCGAAACCAACGTGCATGCATGACTCGATGTATGAATGTGAAAGAAGCGAAAGAGATTTATCAGGATCGTAGCTGGTGGAAGTGGTCTCTGCCTAGCCCTCTAGGATTACAGGCGTGATTTAATGTATGTATGTAGGCCACGTGTAGAAAATAGTAAAAGCTAGTTTAAGTCTTAAATAGTAAAAGCTAGTCTGTCTTAATTCAAATATTTCCAACTGGATCTAGTTTTTTTTTTCTGCAAATAGCCCTAAACGTTTTCGGGTTTCTGATACCTGAAACAGTATTTTAAAGTCACTATCGTTACATATAATTGATAATATTATGTAACTGCCTACATTGATTTTCCTCAAGTGTGAGACTGATCCATTACAAATACAATGTATAAGTAAGGGTAGTAACACTATGATAATTGAGCGCGTATCTTGACAGATGGCTTAATAGGATCCGAGGGCTCCACTCAATTATCTGCAGAGTCCTTGCCAATATACCTCCATTGGCTAGCGTGACAACATTTTCACGACAAACTGGGACATTCTCCAGATATTTCATGGTTTGATAAATGACAGGATCAGGAAATCTACACTTACCACGAGTTAGTTATAATTATCGTACTCGCTAGCGAGCCCTATGCTCTGTCCCTGGCAACCTATAAGAATACTGTGAGGGACCAGAGCATCCGATTCTCTAGTAGAGAAATTGTAACTCATGGTATGGGTACTGTATTATCAATACTCTGGTTTAACTGCACAGTAAAACAAATGGATTTCTAGGACACTGTCAAAGAGATGCAGTAAGTCAAATCCTATTTTTTTTGTGACGAAGCAGATGAACCAAATTGGCGTTGACGGAACTTACCACGATATTTACAATAAACGCGCTGAAATGCTAATAATATAAGTCAGGGACAACTTAGGCACGCTGGTTAAGAATTTATCAACGAATTAAAAAGCGAATAGTTTATATAAATAACATTGCAGGTTTGCTGACTAACCCGACTTATACTCGCCGATGAAAAATCTGCTGACAAAGAATGGACACCCCTGTTATCTGCAATTTACACTTAAATTCTGCGAATAAATGCGAAAACAACGGCGAAATTAGGCACGTTCGACCTGGCTTAATGCTGGTTTTTAAGGAAAAGCGCCTTCTGTATTCGTAGTTACTACCTATTATTTATTCAGTTCCTGACCCATGGCCGCCCCAGCGCCACGCCAGGATCGCTTACTTCAAGTCAGTTAGCGTAACGTGTTCTCTCACTATTCAATCGGGTTCGCTTACAGTAACGGATATAAGTGCGGTCCCATTCTGATGCGAATGTAACTTGCTACTTGGACGATTGCTTCTGCAGTAGGGAATGCAGATAACCGGTTGTAACCGGTTTTAACCGGTTATTTTCATACAAAATCGGTTAATAACCGGTTAAATTGCATTCCGTATTCTGCAGGTTAGGTTTAGGGCAAAAAACGTTCAGGCACAAATGTAATTGTAATAACTATTCTTAGAATAGTGCCACTCCATGTCTTCCCGTGGAAGTCGTAAGAGGCGACTAAGGGAATAAAGGCTTGTAGTATTGTTAGGCGATGGGCTTGCAACCTGTCACTAATATACACATGGTAAACATCTCAGCCTGATTGTGCAAAATGTGGTTATAGAATTAGGTAACAACAAGTTTATAGGGTTGTTGGTAATTCTGTAGCTCTGCCTACCCCACTCTGGGAATGAAGGCGTGAGTGTATGTATGTATGTATTCTAGTTAGTGTTTATTTCTAAATCTTGAATGTGTTCTAAGTATTAACCCATAGTTAACTTTATTTACCAAATGGTTTATATTGCATTTTTTCGTTTCACTGTGTCACACATTAAATCAGAAAAATGAAATAGGAGACTGTTGCTCAAAAAATTACGTTTATGATTAAGGAGGTCTTAATCATAAACGTCATTTTTTGAGCAACAGTCTCCTATAAAAATAGGACTCGTTCATGCTCACCAGAAACTAGAATGAAGGTAAGAGTATAAGAAAAAAAGTACTTACTTATTGAAAATTGTTTTGCCATCGACGAATGTTTAAAAGATGAGACTTTGACTAAAAAATGTAAATGTATCACAGATGAAATATCACGTGACCAAAATGCATGATAAATAAACGTAATTACAGCACAAATATTTTAATAACAGTACCTTACATCTACCAGCGCTGGCTCTGCCAGCATCACGCTGAGTTGTGACACTTGTGACCATTTCGAGACAAACTGTGCATGTTTCCAATTTTTTTTATGTGTTAATTATGTTTGTCATGATTTTTTTTTTCTTTACATCTATAAAATCAACAATTCATAAGTAATGTACTACATACAGAGTTAAGGCACCATGCCTTAACGGGGAAGCCAAGCCTTACCGTGCATTTATATACTAGAAATATGTGTTCGCAAATATCAAAGCATTTTTACCACCCGAGCTGATCTACCTACAACGTATACACTAAGGAACCGACACCAACTCACAATACCATCCTCCAAACTTACACATTCACTCCTCAAGTCCTTTTATAGTGGCAATTAAAGTATACAATAAGTCTTTAACAACAATAACAGCTGATAATTTATTTACTAAACAGTTAAAAAACCTACTGAGTGTAAAATGCTACTGCACCATCAAGGAATATTTAGTAGATAAGATAGCTTTATAAACACATTTATTTAATGTGTTCATTTGTATAAGCGTTAATATTTAAAATATTGTTCTATTGGTGATAAATAAACTCCTCCCTAGTTAGTAAGATGCTGTGCCCTACCTGGGTCCATAAAGATCTCATACCTTATAAGTGGTTATAAGCTATCTAACACCTGTATATTATGTATAACTTATGGAAGCAATAAAGAATTGAAAATTGGGTATCATGCCCCCACTGACATAACTTATATATAACTCCTCTTAAAATGTACATGCAACAAAGCGAATAAAGGAACATCAATATAAAACGAATATTAATGTGTTCTCGAGCGATGTACCTAACTACCTTTAGCTAGACCAAAATAAAATCAAATAATTCCAATATCTACGACAGGGGTAAAAAATCAGCAATCAACTAATTCGTAAACAAAACCACCGCCTAAGTGGCGCACTATTCAATAAAATCCAGCGATATAAATATTCAAACGTTTGCCGATTCCTGGCACGCACACATACATACACACTCGCTCAATTAGTGTGTTTGTGCTGCGGTGTGATTGGTCTGTTGAGAATTGTTGGGCGATGTCGGTGTTAGTGTGGACCTTACTTTAACTTAAAAGGTCTTCTTATTGCTTTTTGCCATACATACATAGATTTACACGCCGTTGCTTGCAGTGAAACTAAGAAGAAAAGCTAGATGTTTTGACTTGTAAGTATGAACGAGTGTGTGAGTATAACATACTCGTATCCATTATCATTTTTTAGTGACTTCCTGTCACATATTAAAATAAAAAATCGGAAGCAAATGTGTTTATAAAAAAACAAACCATTTAGTACTTTTTACCACTTTAAAACACTCTGCCCGCCTTCGACTAAATCACAAAAAAAATACAATGACAAGAGGGAGAAAAATATTAAAATCTACAAATTACCTTTGTAAGGGACGCTTAATGTGACAACATAAATAACAGGCATGACGCTGTTTGATATAAAATGTCAGCTTTATGTGACGCGATTTATGGCAAACATTATTGTAATATTACGACACGTGTCATGTTTTTACTGTCAAATCTTTTTGTACGTATCACGAGGGTTATAATAAAATGTACTTACATGTCAGTAGGTGATTAGGCTTGATAAAATATATATACAAATAAGTTGTATCGATTTGATTGTATCGAAGTTGAACACGTCTTTTACTTAAATACTATTTATTACCTTCCTTAGCCATTGTGGTTTTTCAGTTTGTGGTGAAGACACCCAACAAATTGGGGTACTTTCATTCCACGACGAAGCGCCCGCCAATCAAATTGACGTTGCATGCAATGCCTCAATGTACGTAAATTTATTTGTAGTATTTGGGAGTGCTGGCGTGGATTAAATACAAAAGGGACTAACATTACATGTTATAGTTCACAGTTCTTAGTAGGTATTAAAATAAATAAATATCACGGGACAATGTCACACCAATTGATCTAGTTCCAAACTAAGCTCTAGGCTTGTACTATGGGTACTAGACAACGACATAAATACTTATATAGAGAAATATATTCTTAAAATACATAAGTAATCATCCATGACTCAGGAACAAATATTCGCGCGCATCACACAAATATCTGCCCTTACCGGGATTCGAACCCAGGACCGCTAGCTTCGTAGGCAGGGTCACTACCAACTAGGCCAGCGCGTCGTCAATGCATTTGAGACATTGAGATAGAATATTAACTTTGATTGACATTGCTCCAGCAAAAGCATGCCAGTAGAAGTACATTGACGAATTGGTGTTCACGTTTAATTCGGTAGCTAATGTATCGACGAGATGTCCATCTACTGGCATTGCTTTTGCTGGACCAATGTAAATTAGCCATTAAAGTACAGTTACAATCAGGTGCCCTCGTTGCTCGTTTGCCTTCTACGTACGCTTTATAAGTAGCTTTTTGTACCTTGTCACTTTAACGCCTTTGACAGATTAGAGCATTAGTTCAAACATGACGTTGAAATGACAAAGTACTAAAGTGTGCATCTACTATAAAGCCGACCGTAGTATGAAAAAGTCATGGCATTAACGAGTTTGGGTTATTAGGTCACTGTCGTGAAATTTGTGAATAATTGTTTTTAATAGTACATTATTGCCTAGGCAGTGAACCAGGCAATTGCGGGCCGAGAATTGGTTTAAACGGACGAGCTTGCGAGTCCGTTTAAAAATACGAGGCCCGCAATTGCGATTCCTGCCGAGGCATATATGTATAGTGCTTTTCTCAAAAATCGCAAGAAAAAAATCGCATATAAACACAAACTTCACGTGAAATAACCTCACTCTTTACCGCCATTATTTTTATGACAAGGAGAAACGCAAGCTTTTTTTAGAAAAAAAAACTCAAGCTATTCCAGACACAGATAAAAAAGTTACGTTTCGAATAAAATATGGATGAATAACACTTGCGCCCTCATTTTATTATGGCCGTTTTCACTTTTTAAAAAGTTACAAACTAGATAACAATGAAATTTGTATGCAACATTGCGGGCTTGTGTAGCGAGCACGCAATGTAATTTTTTTTTAATTTGGGAACTGTCTGTAAACTATGTACTTCGCGTCTCAGTATGGAGTTAGTAATGTCAACTTTTCCGGTCATTTTTGAGAAATAACTATTTAAATAATTAGGAGTTTTTTCAAGACTTTTCTGCGGTTTAATATGCGACATTCTCCCTTTAGAGGTTGATATTCAAAATTATTTTCTTAGTGCGCTTTGTAAAAGCAATACAATAGTATCAATTAAAACTTGGTAAAATTTAATCGTCCAACAGCATGTTGGGCGGAAATAAAATAAATACTAAATTTGACATTCCATAAAAATTTAGAAATCTTATTTTACCGTGAATTAGTAGGTTGCGTTTTTCCGAAAAAAATTACCCATCTTCTATAGTTTACCTATATCTTTTATAAATTATTCATAATATCAACAATAAGTCTGCAAAGTCTCTTATTAAACTACTGCGACGTACTATCGGATGGGAAGTTTTTTTGTTTGAATACATTCAACTTCGAAAAACCTTCACTTTGAATAATGTGTTGTTACACACTATTCTCTTATATCGCTTGCCTTCCTATGCCATAAAATAAAAAATATTACGATTATTCCCAACACAAAACCACATTCAACCTCAACTATATCGTATCCAGTCTATTCCACCGCATCTTCGGCCCATTACCCACAGCAGTGTAATCCGCCAGTGACACCTAATGCATTGTAATGTGGTATTACTCGCTTCGGCAGTTTTGTCTCGGTGGACAGTGTAAGCACGCCCTGAGGGGGCTATTCCAGCTTTGCCCCAGATTTTGAAGGGGCAGCATCGATTGCCACATGTAGGTTACTAGTCGTATTCTGGCTGTATATGAAACAATATGGGAATGCTTTTGCATACTTAAGCTTGTATGAATACATTATGGTTAAGTTTCAGTGGGGGTCCAAGGCAAGATCCGCTCAGATCGGTACCACCATCTTATCTCTTAACCAACCACCAAACAGCAATGTTCGCATTTTTCAAACTAAAATTGAAAATATGCAAATTAGATTCCTAAAACTTTTTTTAAACAGAAAAACTAAAGCTAAGTGTAAAAAAGACTATCATCAACTGTTTAAAATCTGTAAAATTCTCCCGGTTAGCCTTAAGCATAAATTCCTGTTAGCACTTCACCATCACAAGAGCATAATCTATCTCTTGTCAACAATTCATGCGGCACTAGGTCGGTGGCTGCGGGGAAGTACGTTGTGCCGAAGGTCGCTTACTACTACGGTGACAGATGCCTGCAGAAACGTCTACCCCACATTCTCAATAGCTTGCCCACAGATATTAAGGTTAGAGGACAATAAGGCAAAGTTTAAAAGAAGAATGTTCAATTATTTAGTTTTTTTTTTTTATTCATTGTAAGTAAAGTTATACCCTAATAAAGAGACTCAATGATCCCGCAGTCAAACTGTGTAAACAGTTTTAGTAAATTTTAATAAACAAAAAATAAAAAATATATATGTGTTACGGTGTTGGGATAAACCGGAGAAATTCCTTAGGGTCCAAGTCCTTAGGGTTGGCAACGCATTTGGATTCTTAGGATTGTAGTCTTTTAGATTGTAGTCATGACTATTTAAACATGTGTGTTGCCCTCCTAAGCCAATTTGAAATGCTGCTATTTGGCTTAGCAGCATGGGTCTCAACCACACTTACTATCAGGTGGCTTGTGCGCTCCTTCTCCTTGTCATAAAAAAAAACATTTAAGGGACTGGCTCCACCAAGGGCGAGGAAGCTATGAGCTAACGACTATTTTCTCGCTCAAGAAACGAACACAAAATATAGATCCCGTGTCAATAAAAGAGACACAAATATTAATAGTTGATCGCGGGCTGTACTCGCGTCCCGCTCATCGTCGGGGGGGACCAGTAGCTGACGCAAGCGCCGCGACGTGAGTTTGATTTTTTATAGAATAATTGGGATTGTTCATATTTTTACAATCACTCTTACTCGAAAACCATTTCAAAGAATAGGGTTTTAAAGCCGTTCTGTATTATTAAAGTTTCGAAATATTTATATATTTTGGATATTTTGACAAAAGTACATTTCACCTTTGTTTGACTTTCATTTTCGGCTTGAAGCCCTCTTAGGTGTATCCTACTGGTTAGGCGAAAACCTCTTGAAATAGTATGTTGTAATAAACTAATACAATTATGCTTTATCATTAAATCACATTAAACTGTTGTAATTAATTAGAAAAATTCCAACTCAAATTCAAAATAATCATGTCAACCATAAAATGTATTCTAAATAAATAAATAATCATGTCATCCATAAAATGTATTCTAAATAAATAAAGATATTAAAACAAAACTATTGCTTCAAATACAAAATTAATGAAATTGGTCTCTTAAAATTACCTATTCCTTCGAATTAGAATGTAAAAACCGTGAGTTGTTTTTTTTGGTCCACCCCAATTGTTGTTGTACCTGCGTGTGCTTATACGGGAAATTTAATGAGCAATGAGCCTGTCGTAAGTACGGACGTCTCATTCTGTTACACAAGATTAGATAGCTAAGTATTTGTTCCCGGCTATTAATTGCCATTAAAACTTGCCTATGCAACAGCATCATGTAACAACCCTACCCTACTATGCTACTTAAATTACTCAAATCCGGGTCACGTAAGACCATTTGTTAAAGCCTATGTATTAACGCCCCTTTAAATCCTGGTCCAAGCGGAACTAATTGTAAAAGCCCTATTTTAAAATTTGTTTTTTTCTTGATTTTATTTTTATTTTTTTTTATTTTTTTATTTTTTATATCATAGGAAGGCAAACGAGCACACAGGCCACCTGATGGTAAGTGGAAACTGTGACCCATAGACATTCGCATTCATAAGACCGCAATCCTAAGACTGCAAATGCGTTGCCAACCCTGAGGCCGAAGATGGAATGCCTCTATGCTAGTCATTTCACCGGCTGTCTTATCCCCAAACCGGAACACAACAATGCGAACACTGCTGCTTGGCGGTAGGTTAATGGATAAGATGGTGGTACCAACCCGGACGGACCCTGCACAAGGTCAAGGTCTCAAGGTAATCTAATAGTACCTAATTCCTACTCCATCTATCTACCTAACCTAATAAAAAATATAAAATAAACTTTAACTTTAGAAGATCTGAATATTTATCCTAGCTTTATTCCTATTCCTAACAACCTATTAAAAGTAAATTCGTTTTGGCATGTGATCGTCAAGTAATCTAAAAGAAACCAATAGTTGTGAACCTAAAGTAATCCTAGACTTCTTTAAGTCTTTGTTTTAAGTCCTAGCTATACCTAATACTCCCTAGAAATATTGGTACCTAAATATTTACAATTAGACTATAATTTATAACTTAATACTATCCTTATTTGTTTAATGACTCCTAACCACTTGAAATCCAACCTACCTACTAAGTGAATAGTTTCTAATAGACACCTCCGGAGATCCTGGAGCTGGTGCATATCTCCGAAAGGATTGGGCTAGCTATCCAGAGAGGTAATGCAGCCAGTGTCATAGGGACCATGCCGCGAGCGGACCTGCTAGAGGGGGTGTTCTTTTTATGGTGGTGATTATTATTTACATCTTTAATATATGAGTAGCTTAGTTCAATTTTAATTAAAATATGTTTAGTTTTAACTTTTAATTGTATAAACTATATTGTTTTATTTAGAGATAAAGTTAAATGTACCTATAGTATAATTTATGAAACCTAACTCTAGATTAAAGCAAATTTAATCTAAGAATATAAGGTTTCGTGGCCCCATTAGGAAAGGAGGGCTCCTCCATACGCCCGAGGATTGCTATCCCTAGACCTAAGTCTACCTCAATAGTCATCCTCCAGAAACAGGTCTGACTCCTTGCCGGTATGTATTAGTCAGTCAGTCGTATAGTAAGAGAAGAAAAGGGTCAAAATATAAATTGAGTGTTTAAAACTCAATTATACAGTAGATTATTTATTCTTCTACTATAAAGTGATGGTTATAATAAAAAAAAATTATATCATATAATATTGTGACTCAAGATTGATATTGCTCGCTTCACTTTTATATTTATATTTGACTTGAGTTTTAAATATACTGGGTGTAACATGAGGAAACCGAATAATTCCAACAGCGTATTCCTGAGGTCGTAAAAAGCAATAAATGTTATATGAACCAGGTTGAATTATGATTTTTATTTTTTATCCTGTATGGAGTTGAAATGAAATCTTCAGTACAACTGCATACTGGATAAAAAAATAAAAATCATATTTGGGCCTGAGTTTATTAACATTTTTTGCTTCATACAAGCTCAGGAATACGCTGTTGAAATTATTCGGTTTCCTCATGTTACACCCAGTGTAACTATATGAGATGTTAAATTTCACTAAGTATCCATGTTTATGTTTTATAGTAAATAAATCTGTAAATTAATTATTGATATTCTAGATTTGTTTTATATTGACAAAATTATCTCTATAAACACTTTATTATTTACCGGTATATTTGCTTTATGTATTATAAAATATTTATTCTGAAAAAGGACTTATTTCTGTAAGCTAACTATTGATGTTCTAGATTTTCTTATTAATCATGTTTTCCTACTAATATCATAATAATGTTAGTTCTCACAATATACAATATTATATTGCAATTATTTATATATTTTAGAATTAAGGTACATTTAGTAAAGAAAGATTTTTAAAGTTAACCCTAATTATAAGGTTTACTCTAAGTACTGCGACCTATGGCCTTACCTCTCCCAGCAATCAGCGAAGTCCCTAGGTAAACTGTAAAGTTCAGCTGAGTCGGCTGATAAAGGCAACCTAACACTCGTGTTTCGGTCTCACCCCTCACTTATAGACCGAAGTCCTCAAAGACAGTGTGAGTAAGACGCCCTATTATGTGGTTAGTTTATTATACAAATATAATAGTTATTTCGTGGCTACTTTCTTCTTGTATGTGTTAAACTGATATTTGTTATGTATGTCACGAATAAATGATTTTATTTATTTATTTTCTTTCTTTCTAATAGAACAAGTACCTACATACGAAAGCTCATAAGAAAGCTCAAGGTCACTCAGAGGGCTATGGAGAGGGCTATGCTCGGGGTTTCTCTGCGTGATATAATCAGAAATGATGATATCCGCAGGAGAACTAAGGTTGCCGACATAGCCCGAAGAATAGCTAATCTGAAGTGGCAGTGGGCGGGGCACATCGCACGCAGGACTGATGGCCGATGGGGTCAGAAGGTTCTTGAGTGGCGTCCGCGGACCGGGAGACGAGCTGTAGGTAGGCCTCCAACAAGATGGAGTGACGACCTTGTAAGGATCGCGGGAACGCGGTGGATGCGAAAAGCACAAGACCGGTCTGAGTGGAGAGCCTTGGGGGAGGCCATGTCCAGCAGTGGACGTCTTTCGGCTGAGATGAATGAATGAATGAAGTACCTACAGCTCTACCTATCAAAACAGCGTTTAGGTAGGTAGCTCAAACATGCCTTCCCTGTGCTTCCTTTTTCCTCATAAAGGTTTACAAATTTTCTTTTGTACACATTTGTACGCTAGGCAGTCCATACAAAAATTACACTCAGAGATGTACCTGCAGTCACGACACGGGAGTGTTGAGCCACTAATGTACGTATTTTGGATGTGTAAACAAATCTGGGTAAGTCGGTTATACTCGCATATCCAGACAAGGAAAGTCACACCACTACGTATACTCGTCATAGAAGAAAGTTGCCATCGTGACAGGCGTGAAGTTATAAGTTGAGCAATTGGGATTGTTCATATTTTTTAAATTACTCTCATCTGAAGACCATTTCGAGGTATAGGGTTTTAAAGCCATTCTGCATTATTAAATTTTTGAAATATTAATCTATTTCGGAAATTACAACAAAAGTATAATTATTTGACCTTTGTTTGACTTTCGTTTTTGGCTTGAAGCCCTCCTAGGTGTTTCTTACAGGTTAGACGAAAACCGCTTGAAATAGTATGTTTTATATCACTATTACAATCACTTATTGTTATTAGATATCATTTAATTGTTGTAATTTATTAGAAAATGCCAACCAAAATTTAAAATAATCATATCATCCATAAAATGTCTGCTTGATAAATAAAGATATTAAAACGAAAATATTTAGTCGACAAGTTTTTAGAGTTGCTGATAATTCCGTAGCTCTGCCTACCCCACTTTGGGAATGAAGTCGTGAGTTTATGTATGTATGTATGTATGTATTTAGTCAAATACAAAATTAAAGATATTGGTCTCTTAAAATTAACCTATTATTTCGAATTAGAATGTAAAAACCGTGAGTTATTTTTTTTGGTCTATCCCAATTGCAGGTCTAGCAACCGTAACCTAGTGATAGCATAGGGCAATTTTAAGGAGTGGTTCAGTAAAAAAGTAGCAATGAATTATCTGGTATTTATTTTTTATTTGTTGCTAATTATGAAGCAGTTTTTTTTTTGTAATCTGTAGATATCATACTATTCAATAAAAATACAATCATATTGAAATATATGAGATTCAAAAGTTTTCTCAATATTTATTGCAATGTACTTTATAACTTTTTGTACAACAAAATTTGACAATCTTCGCTTGCCGTTTTCTACAATCCCACAATTGAATTTCCATTTTCAGAACTTGTTTTATGCTTTTAAGAATATTATGATACGAATAAGTTATATTAATAAACTGGATTTCACGTTGGGTAGTAAGGAAGTTTCTCCAATCTAACCTCTCTGACAGGGGTTTTCTATGGGAGACAAATTTCTGTAAAAATGCAAATACACAATTATTGAAAATCCATGTAACTACCCCAAACTAAAGTCAAATCAAAAATATTAACTACTGATCAAAAGACAATTTAATAAGTTATTACCTAGCCTATCAAACTTAATGAAAAAAACTACGTTTATGACAAACACCTCATAAATTCTCTCAAAAGACACTGTTCAAAAAGTTTTAGGTGAGATTTAATGTAAAAAGCGAAAGCTTGAAATCCCTCTTAAATTTTTACCATTCTTATTGTTTATTTTATTTAATAGTATCTACAGATAACTATTACAAAATGCACTGCTTAGAAATTAGCACAAAATAAAAATAAATTCCATATTATGTGCTGCTACTTTTTTTCCGGACCACTCCTTATTTATTACCAAAAGAAACCCTATCTAATTCTTAATAATGTAGAAATGTATTGATCACACTATAATTCCAATTGCTTGCTGAGCCCACTGAGGAACTTGCCCATTTTTTATTCAACAACTGAAACTCTTCGTACTTAAAAAATAAATTGCTTTAAATGACTTCTATATTTACATCGATTTATAGACAAAATTATTAACGCTATTGTTAGCGGTTTTAGAAAACTGACAGTGTTTTTAATTGAGACAAGTGCTTAACTGTAACTTTATTTTAAAATTTGTTACACGATTTCCAAATTTAGACTAACTACGCCTACATTTAAGACAACCTTGGTCAAGAGAAATTGTTTTTAATTACGAATAATCAAAATTGTGGCATGATGACCAACGGGAAATGATTTAGTGGCATAGAAAGAACCACTTTTATTTTGAATGTGTTTTATTCAATACATTGCTACGTTATTAGGATTACATATAAAATTTTAGCTTGACGAATTATTGCTATTTTTAGCGTTCTTTGCAATTAAAACCTTTATAACTCCTAAACTAGTTAACAGATTGAAAAGTTAAAACTATATTCTGAACCGGTAAGAAAAGGCCTTTAATATTTACGTCAAGTGCACACCTTGTATACAGTGTGTCTCTGATCTTGGGGCTTTAAATTCAACGATCGATTCTACTCGCTAAACTGAACTATTTTTGTTCTGCAACATGAAAAAATAACTTAAATTTAGATAACTAATTGATGTTAAAGTTTAATTGTAAAATCAGTGTATTACATACTGGCCATGTAATCACTATCTCATGGTACGGGGGCGACATTACCTTGGTACGAGGGCTAAAGGAAAATGGAGAATTGGATCGCGTACATTGAAAATTAGATTTAACTTGTATGATTTTTTTTTTTTTAAACTGATCATATTTTTAACAACTTACAGAACAAAAGAAGTTTAGTTTCAGGAGTAAAAATGATCTATGCAATTAAAGCCCCAAGGTCAGAGGCACCCTGTATACGAGTATTATATCGATGAGATGAAATTAAAGTTGTGGTGTTTAGTCCTACATAAGATGGAGATACTTATAATTAAACAATGTTTGTATGGTCGTTTGAGAGACTGGGGTACTTGTATACCATACTAATTTTGTTAAGAGGACTGTGCTGCCGTGCTAGTGTAAAAGGCGATCTTTCGACATTTTGACCAAATTGAGTTGTTATGACCATCGTGATATGGAGAACAAGCCGCGTCGATCCATCTTACCCGTTTGTCGATAAGAGGCTTGGTTGCGAAGATACGATAAGGAAAAAGGCCGTATAACAGACTATTTTCCAGCAAATACTAATCAATAAAGCGGTAACTACACAATACTACATTAGAAAGACGTAAAACAAGACAATCCGCATTATTGCCTGGTGTAGGTTTGATTTATTAATAAGTTGAACTACTCTATAAGGCCGTAATTGCAGATTACTAAGTAAAAAGAACGAATAACATATTTTACCGCCTTTTAACTTAGTATTTCAAATGTTTTTTTCTATTTGCTCATAATCTAAATGAACGTAACAGAGTTTTCTAGACAAAAAGACCGTATGTCAGTATTTTACGGTATTTTAGTCTAGCTAATGCCGAGTTATAAATAATGATAAACTTGTTTAAAAAAACGTTTATTTTGTCATACGGTATTTTTACTTGGGACAGATGTAGTTTTTAACGCTTAATTACTATTGGAATATCCACAGTCGACCCATGCTACTTAATAAAACCGTATAATCCCCAATCTCCTACATACCCCCCGCGGACGGGAGTACCCGCGTTCGGGCGCCCTTCAGTTCGCTGACGTTACGGGTAATGAAGGTGCGTGTGCGCTGGCGCCCGTTATCACGCGAAAAGACGAGGACGACGAATTGACGATAAATCATAAAACTGAGTACATAATACCATTCTAAATATTTGTTACCTGAGTACAGTAAAAAGAAATAAAAGAAATATATAAATTAATATATGATATATTTTTTTGGAGAACTAACATAATTGGGGGAAACCAAAAAAAAAACATGGTTTTTATAATCTAATAGAAAAGAATAGGTAATTTTAAGAGACCAATTTCATTAATTTTGTATTTGACCGAATAGTTTTGTTTTTATATCTTTATTTATTTAACAGACAGTTTATTACTGTTCGTTAGTCTCGCTAAAACTCGAGAACGGCTGAACCGATTTGGCTGATTTCTTTTTTGCTGTGTTCGTTATTGTCAGGACAAGGTTTGTATGAAGGTGAAGCAAGCAATATCAATCTTGAGTCACAATATTATATGATATAAAAATAACATATTATAACTATCGCTTTATTGAACGATAAATAATCTAGTGTATAATTGAGTTTTTAAACACTCAATTTATATTTTGACCCTTTTCTTCCCTTACTATACGACTGACTGACTAATCGTACATATTGGCAAGGAGTCTGACCTGTCTATGGAGGATGACTACTGAGGTAGACTAAGGTCTAGGGATAGCGATCCCAGAGCGTATGGAGGAAATCTCCTTATTTTTTTTTGTGTCATAGGAAGGCAAACGAGCACACAGGCCACCTGATGGTAAGTGGAAACGGTGACCCATAGACATTCGCATTCACAAGACTGCAAATGCACTGCCAACCCTGAGGACTAAGATGGAATGCCTCCATGCTAGTCATTTTACCGGCTATCTTATCCCTAAACAACAATGCGAACACTGCTGCTTGGCGGTAGGTTAATGGATAAGATGGTGGTACCAACCCGGACGGACCCTGCACAAGGTCCTCCCACCAGTAAAGGTCCTCCTTCCCTAAGGGGGCCACAAAACCTTTAAAACCTTTAAATAGGTACATATTAACTTTATCTTTAAAACCTATTCACTTAGTAGGTAGGTTGAATTTCAAGTGGTTAGGAGTCATTAAATAAACTAGGATAGTGTTAGGTAAGTTATAAATTATAGTCTACATACATACATACCTTCACGCCTGTAATCCCAGAGTAGGCTAGGCAAAAAAAAAGCTAAAAAGTTGTTGATAATTCAGTAACCACAATTTGCACAAATAGGCTAAGATTTTTACCAGCATATTTGTGACAGGTTGCAAGCCCATCGCCTAACAGTACTACAAGCCTTTATTCCCTTAGTCGCCTCTTACGACATCCACGGGAAGACATGGAGTAGCATTATTCAAACCCAGCAACCACATATTATTGTAAATATTTAGGTATCAATATTCTAGAGAGTATTAGTATGGCTAGGACTTAAAACAAAGACTTAAAGAATTCTAGGGTTACTATAGGTTCACAACTATTGGGTTATATTAGATTACTTGACGATCACGTGCCAAAACTAATTTACTTTTAAAATAGGTTGTTAGGAATAGGAAGCTTTATAGACTAGGAATGTTACTTATGGTGACTAAGTTATTAGGTTAGGTAGATAGATGTAGTAGGAATTAGGTGAAAATAAAATAAAAATAAAATTTTAGCTTAGGGCTATTATAATTGGTTCCACGAGGACCAGGATTTGAGTAATTATAGAATTACTTGGTATTAAGCACCTTTAATTAATTATTAAAGGTGCTTAGGCTACATTAGGGTTATTGCAAGGAGAATATATTGAGTTTAATTTTAGTAAAGAAAAATTTACCGAAGTAAAAGGAAATTGCCCGATGCTTTCATCGCACACTCACTTCCGAGGGATAGACAGACGCAAGTCGAAAACAGAATTTAGTACGTAAACTAGGTCCATTAATGCCTGCTCTTAGCTTGAAATTTTGCAAGGACTTGCCAAAATTCAACCAAGAAAATGTCGACGAATTATAGGTTAAGTATTTTTAACCTATAATTCATAGACTTTTTCATGGTTAGATTCTGGCAAGTCCTCCCAAAATTGCAATTCAATTACTTTATGAGACTGATTATGTTTAAATTAAAATAATTAAAAAAGAAGTTTTGATTAACAGTGCGTCATACAGACGAATCAAAGAGTATTATTGTTGATTTATTGAATAACTAATAACACGACACCAATCTTAGAAGAGATAATATTTTCTGTGATTTAACTGTTAATTTTTGTTTATTTCAAATATATTTGTACCGAATTTATGATGGTTTTAATTAGCAATTAGTCTAACCTTTCATCGTAGTACTAGATTAAAAAACCGCATTTCGTCTGACTTTTGAAGACATACGTTTTTTTAGACTAGTATATAAATATAAAATGATCGATACGAAAACAAACCATATTTTTTTGATTTGCGTACTAGACAAGATAAACGTATTTCTTTTATTCGGCGTTATTATTTAGATCAGAATTATTCAAAAAATATTTTGTACTAAGCAATAAGGCAGTATGTTGCAAATACGTCTTTTTAATTAAGCATTATTGTGATACGTTCAAGCCCTAGTTTATTATGAAGACGTATGAAGGAAAATCTAGCCTATAAGGCGGTATAGTGCTCTTATACCGCCTTTTTGCTTGTTTTTTAGTGGCAATTATTAATCGGCAACTAAACAAAAAGGAAAAAATGCGTGTAAAAAAAAAACTGTAGGTAATAAAAATACATTACTTATGTAGAAAACTAGTAAAACTCAATGTCTATCCGACACAAAAAGTTTCATTTCAATATCTGTTTAAATTACCTAGAAATATGAAAATGAAGATTTCGGTCACTTTTTTGCGATTATCTCGAAAGTGTCTTTTGTCGAAAAGTCGCCTTTTACACTAGCACGGCAGTGTGAAGCCCCGCAGCTGAAATCGCGTAACTGTCAAAAAATTCCATACTTTAGCTCCGGCCTTAACGTTTCTCACCCCCTAAATCAAGTCCGATTGATTTCCAAGAATTTAGAATGTTAACAGTTATTATAAGGAACTAGGTTTGCGAGTTTCAGTTTTTTGTTTTTAAAATTTGTTTTATTCTCAGAAATAATTTCTTAGAAAGGAAAACGTACAGACATAGTTTTTCATGATATACAGGGTTATTGGTAAGTCGACCTATTCCCGTTAGGAGGCGATAGAGGTGACTATTTGCGATAATTTTGACCCTTATATGCATTATGCAAAAGTGAACCATTTTTGAGTTATCGCGTTTTTTAGTTTTTTTTTAATTAGTCAGAAATTCAACTTAAAAATTTTATTACAAAAAAGTATCAATTTAAATCTTATTTTTTTTCTGATTTATAAAAACGATTAAACATTGGTTGTTACTCAATATTAAAACAGTAATTATCGGTCCAAATTTAAAAAAGCGAGACGGAAAAAGAAAATTTTTAAATATTTTTTTGTGATTGCTTTCCACTAAAATGCCTTAAAAACCAAAAAAAGATCTTTGTGATCATTTTTTTTCAGTTTTTTTTAAATAAGTTCCTAGTTGTTATGCATTTTTGGAGAGCTAAAAAAACAGTTAAGTTTTTAAAATAATCTGCAAGCCAAGTTTTGTAACGTTTTTTTTGTTTTTAAGGCATTTTAGTGGAAAGCAATCACAAAAAAATATTTAAAAAATTTCTTTTTCCGTCTCGCTTTTTTAAATTTGGACCGATAATTACTGTTTCAATATTGAGTAATAACCAATGTTTAATCGTTTTTGTAAATCAGAAAAAAAAAGATTTAAATAGATACTTTTTTGTAATAAAATTTCAAGTTGAATTTCTGACTAATTTAAAAAAAAAACTAAAAAACGCGATAACTCAAAAATAGTTCACTTTTGCATAGTGCATATGGGGGTCAAAATTATCGCAAATAGTCACCCCCTATCGCCTCCTAACGGGAATAGGTCGACTTACCAATAACCCTGTATACAACATATTCAAAAATCGTACAAACCGGACTAGGTTTAAGGGGTGAGAAACGTTTTCGCATTTTGTGTGGAAATGTTTAGTTTCACAATCCTCTGGATAATGTTATAAAAACTGTTTGATACTATTTGTTATAAAACCACAAAATGTATTAATACAAATAAATAATATCTTACTTTGGCCTAACATATAAATCCAGAATACTATATCTATTCTAAATAATATCTTAT
The DNA here is from genome assembly GCA_927399475.2 of Acleris emargana. Taxonomy (NCBI): domain Eukaryota; kingdom Metazoa; phylum Arthropoda; class Insecta; order Lepidoptera; family Tortricidae; genus Acleris; species Acleris emargana. Next base: position 9,298,661 of record OV656858.1, read on the forward strand.
GTTAAGTTTGTGTTCGTTTTCGTGGGTTCCTAGCCACATGTGTAAGTTGTGGTTACCTATAAGTAGATAAGCATCAACCTGAAATGTATATGATATAGAAATTAGAATTTTTACGATGTATTATCTGTTGATAATCCTTAATAAAAAAATAAAAAAATATCTTAATCCGTCAAGCAATTTTAGACTGAAAGGAATATAGAAACTCACACAGACACGTTCACACACACCTCCTCATTTAAAGTACCAAGTGTGTTTTTCTCTTCTAAGCGGCACATAGGCTCCAATCAAAAAAGAATAGAATAAGAATAAGAAAATTTTATTGCCACACACCAAGAAAATTTACAGACAGACAGTATTTACAATTTAGACTTAGTTGTATACTTAAATGATCTCGGCCAAGTGGCAAAAAAAAAAACTCCGCTTGCTCTTTACAATTTATAAGAAAAAAATATCACATTTGATAAAACAAAAATAGTAGGTAACCATCTTTTTTTGTTGCGAATATGTTTCTTCTTAAATTTACTTAAATGAAAGCATACATTGTATAATAAAATAAAATAAAATGATCTTGAAATTCCTATAATATGACACCGAAAACTTTATTACTTAAAATTACTTATTATGTGTAACTTTATATACATAAATAGAAATATTTTAAATCTTTATTAATAGAAATATTTGAATAATACTGAACTACTTATTATTGTTCAAGTTTAGCTGTTTGTTAATTAATATAATGCGCAATTTATTTTTAAAACTAAAACTAGGTTGGGATATATTTTTTCTTAAAGGCGGTGGAAAACGCTGCCACATTTCCCAGTTTCCGGTATAAAAGTGACAAAGGAAAACCTCGAAATGCTAAATCAATGCGCGTCAATATAACAATAATTAGGAAGCGAGTCTTTTTATTGCTGCGGGAAAAATGGGGCCGGGAATTCCGGCCCATTTGTCACTCAGACTTTCATTCGCTTTGTTAAGGGTATCCTATAAATTCCCGTTCTTACCAAAAGCCGTGATGAGTGAATGGAAACTGAGGTTATTTTTTATGGCGAATTGAAATTGATTGACTTTGTTGTATTTTTATGGGTCAAATTAGTATTAGTGGTCTTTTCTAAACCCCTCCCCCCCCCCCACCCCGATGGAAAAGAGAGGTATTCTAAGATACGTGTGTCTATGTTTGTCCGTCTGCGGCTCGCAGCTCACAAACGAATGGACTGATTCGGATCTGGCTCTTTTTAAGGAAAGCTAGTTTGGTCTCAAATTAGCGAATGATGGCTGTGCGAAAAGAAAGATAAGTATTCAGAAACACATATGGCATACTTTTCTGAGTAATTATTTACCTCTAGATTATTATCACACATACATACATATCTTCACGCCTTCATTCCCAGAGTGGGGTAGGCAGAGCTACAGAATTACCAACAACTCTAAAATCTTGTTGATAACTTTGTAACCACAATTTGCACAATTAGGCTAAGATGTACCTATAACAGTGTATATTAGTGACAGGTAGCAAGCCCATCGCCTAACAACAGTACTACAAGCCTATATTCCCTTAGTCGCCTCTTACGACTTCCACGGGAAGACATGGAGTGGCACAATTCTAAGCCGGCAACCGTTATTATAATTTCATATATATAATAGTACATTGTACAACAAGGGCATAAAACCAAACATTTTATCCAAGACTTGTGGTATCCGTCCGAGCCGGAAGGCGAGGTAGGATAATTAAGTAGAGGATAAAAAGGGTTAGAATAATACACTGCTTTTCACATCCACTACGAGAAAATAAAACAGTGATAATGTAAAAAAACTTACATTAATGATAATGTATTGACTTGTTTGTCGCTTTTCCAGACTTTGAAATTTTCATACGAATTTACTTGGATTTAGGCAACAATGTCTGTTCAATAAGTTATTTTTCATTTTTTTCTATTACTGTTTTAGGTGTGAGCACTATTTCCTCTTCACTAAGTTCCGTTACACAAGTTAAGCAAAGACAATAACAACCTAATTAATAGTCCAAAACAATAGACAATAACCTCTTTCCCGCCCCTGTATTTCTTCTTTTTTTTTTTCTTTATGAGATTTTTAACTTAGGTCGAACGCGATACTGCCAAGGCATACGTTGATTTTGTAATGTTTTTGTAAATAGTACTTGTTTTAAAAAGTTATAAATTCCTTTTTCGTTAAAATGCAACATATAAGGCAAGAAAATTAAAGTGAATGTATTCAAATAACAAGTTTATTAAATGAAGAGAAATCGTCTGTCTGGCTATAGGGTTTTATTGTCTTAGTCTAGATGACGACAACACTTTATGCACTAGTGCATAAAATGCGATTTTATGCAGCTTATTTACAGCATAAAGAAGAACTTTACGAGCATGAGAAGTGAAAATATTATTGTCTTGTACAAAACTGGTATTTGCGTAAAGCTCATACACAATGTTTTTAGAAAGTAACATAGGATCGTGATTTGTGGCATATTTATTTCGTTGTTAAAAAGGAAAAGGAATGTTCAAATTGAAACTCCCAACGAAAAACAATTATATAATAACTATATTCTATATTTATATTCTGTTCCTTTCTGTCGCACTAAATATGCAAAAAAAACCTATCTCGTCACAGCATGCTCAATCTACAACATCAAGTATTCGCACATCGACCCCTTTAACTTGCGCCTTGGGCAATTTATTTCCGCAGTGAAAACAGTTAAAACAGAAAACGGTAGCTAGTAATGAGTGTTTTAGTTTTTGTTATTATTTTATTTAATTGTGCAAATTGTGGTTACAGAGTTATCAGCAGGTTTTTGGAGTTGTTGGTAATTCTGTAGCTCTGCCTACCCCACTCTGGGAATAAAGGCGTGGTATGTATGTATGTATGTATTATTTTATTTTATTTATTCTCCTCTTCCAAATTTGCTTGCTTTCTCCTTCCGCATAAACGTTATTATTAAATAAGTTTCTGCTTATCACTCTTTTATTTCCTTAGAGCATAAATTGTGCTATCTAGTAGTGAAAACTGTTTTAGCTCATGTATTATCCATAATTATTTTATATTTTTTGTAATATTTAAGCTGTTTGTTTTCCAATAAATAAATAAATAAATAAATAAATATAGTCAGGTTAAGTGGTAAACGGCCCCATTGAAAGGCAGCGCCGTGGCTTGCCACAAAACTTTATCCTTATTGGTGATTGTTGTGGTGAGCAGTTATTTTCTAACCCCCGACGCCAAAACAGGGGTTTGACCTATGTTTCAAAAAAAACAGCATAAATAATGTCACAGAAATTGACCTAGTCCCAAACTCAGATCTAAGGTACTACTAGACAATAAAATAATAATTTGAGTAAAATTAATCATTTTAATCAAATTAAAAGCATACATGAAACTGCCGTAGTCAATTAAGTGGGTATTTTTTTGTAAATTAATTAATTAAATTAACAGGCAGCGGACTCATTAAAAGATTGGCGATTTGCGTAAGGCAAGAGGGATCACATTTTTAGCATTTAATTAATTAATTTACAAAAAAATACACACTTAATTGACTATGGCAGTTTCATAATAATAAGTATAAATCTAACAGAAATTTCCATAAATATCAATAGATTAAATACATGAATGCATACTCGTATAAGTATACATAAAAAGTAGGGAAAAGTTTAAGAAGTAGTGTCAAGACAGAACTTCTTACAGTATGTAGATACCGTAGAGATTTATTTGGATTTACTACTAATATTGGCAAGGGACTGTTCAAATTTCGCAAATAGTGGAGAAATGCCAAATGAAAAATCGTGATTCAAAATAACTTGTATAACTGTTTCGACAAAATGAATTGTGTATAAAATTAAAATCGTTGATACGTTTGTCCTTGAAGTGATATTTAATTTAAAGTTTGTCAGCGATTCCAGGAGAAAACCGCGGAGGGACCCGATTTGTAGAACACTGTATTCCTGACTACCCCAGCGTTTTCACTCCAAAGTTGCGGAGCGTTACAAGTAGAGGTTAGGGACCCAATAAGCAGGGCATTGTATTCCTGACTACCCCAGCGTTTTCACTCCAAAGGTGCGGAGCGTTAGAGGTTAGGGACCCAATAAGCAGGGCATTGTATTCCTGACTACCCCAGCGTTTTCACTCCAAAGGTGCGGAGCGTTACCCGGAGCGTTAGAGGTTAGGGACCCAATTAACAGGGGATTTAATTCCTGACTACCCCAGTATCTGGGGTGACCCAAAGATGCGGACCACAACAACTATGGCTTGAGATTAGGAGACTGTAAACAGGGCATTGTATTTGCAGTAGTATAGCAAAAAAACAAACTCGTTATCAGACGTCCGGCGTAACAACATAGCACTTCCTGTTTAATTGTTTTGCGTGAGTACAGCAGGACCTCTGATAAATTATAAACTTGAATTTGTTAATAAAAGTAGCTGGCTGTATTGCTGAAAGGATGACATGTGTTTGTGTGGAATTTATTTAAAGGAGTGTGGACATTCAGCAACGTCGTCATAGTAAAATTGGATGTAAATAGATTTGGTTGTGGTTACTGTGGCTATTATGTTTTGGAAAAAAGTTGGGATTTCTTCTTTTGAAAGTAGTGCTTTTAGTCAATGCAAGTGTAATAAAACCGGCCAAGTGCGAGTCGGACTCGCGCACCGATGGTTTCGTATTTAAGATATGAGTTTGAAGAAAGAACTCATTTTGTTGTGAACTATATTTACTCTAGACTTTACATCCATTTTGAGTAGCCTTTTTAATACAGGTTTTTAATTTTTTTATAAGTTTTCCAAGACTGTAAAATTAGAAAAGTTAATTTAAGGAATTTTGCAGAATTTTCGTCCATAAACTTCGGAAATCAGTGGAGGAATGGTAATATTTTGTATATTTTTGGCATTAAATCAAAAAGTAAGTCACGGAAAGTTATAAAAAAAAAGTTTTGAAATTTGTAAACTTTTACATGACACCCCGTTTGCTATTATCCTGCTAAATCACTTCAGAACTTAAATGGAACTAGATACAATTTGGCACAGAGATAGAGTTTATTCTAAAAATAGCACAAAGGCTTTACAAAAATTGTACAGTTTCCGCAAGAAAAGTGATAAAAAGACTTGTGAATGCGAATGTCTATGGGTCACAGTTTCCACTTACAATCAGGTGCCCTAAAAAAAAAACGACTTCTACACTTTTCTAGTATAACTAACCATATATTATATTTGTATATTTGTGATTAAGCCTAGCAACTAAAAGGCGTTAGACTTGGATTTCAAAACTAAGAACCTTTGTCAGGTTTTTTTTTGCACTAAAAGGGCTAGTGTTGCAACAGCTGGTCTCCATGGGGTCCGTTCATTTGACCGAAATACGTTTGGCCGAATGAGTCGTTTGGGAACTGTTTCATTTCCCAACCCGCATATATTTCTGTAACTGTGAATATTTCAGGATTTATTTTTGTACCATTGTGTAGACTATAGGTTAGGTTAGGTTAGCTATTTTTGAAAAATCTGAAATATTTACAGTTACAGAAATATAAGCGGGTTAGGAAATGAAACAGTTGCCAAACGACTCATTCGGCCAAACGTATTTCGGTGAAACATTAGTGAACTGGTCTCCATACATACTCCAATCGTGAAATGAAAAGTTATCGAATTCTTCTTTAACGGTGGTTTCATTAATGCTTTGACCCGTGGAACTACCTACATCAAAGTGAGAGAAGATTCACATAATTCAATTCCTTTGTTGAGATCAGTTTGCATCTTTTTTCTATTTGAAACGCAAGCACACAAATTCAAAACAAAATAATACGATAATCATCGAATAATCCGCCCGACCCACCGGCGAACCGCACGCGCCGGCCGTCCGCCACGTCTCGGCGGCGCGTGTGCCGCTGCTCTCGTGGTCTCCAGCCCACTCTCCCGCCGCCCTGCGGCGCTCTCAGACATACACTTTGTTCATGGAAGCTGTGTTAAAATGAAGTGGCTCATTTTATTGTGGTTCCGTGCGCAGATGTCACTGGGAAAAGCTATTGATGAAACAAGTGAGTTTTATTTGGGTTTCAAGGTTTTACAAAGTTTTTTTTTTTTACGAGTAACATTATTTAATTTGTTTATTTAATTTATTTATTTGAGAAACAAACAGTTGTTAACGAAAAAGACTTAAAATCTATTGCTTAAAATTAGGCCTGGAGTTTCTTTAAAGTGCAAAAAATACAGTCTGTGACTAATGAACACAATAGGACAAAAAAAATATTATGAATTTTGGTCGATAAATTAGGTATAAACAATCAGAGACGTCACACGTCTTAGCTCAAAAAATACCGTTTTGAGATAATTGCGTTTTAAACTTTAACAATAAACAAAATTAAAAAATAAAACTTCGATGTATTACACAACTATTAGGCATTATTTTTATTTGAAGGCTTATTCGTAAAAGATTATTTTTGCTTATTTATGGCATTTATTCCAATACCATTTAGAGTTAAGACTTTATTCCCAACACTTATAAGATATTTTTAGACTTATGCCAGTGTAGCCTGTTTATCTGTATTTACACGAGTGGTGTAGTAAACTAAAATACATAATACGGTGTTCTATAAGTAACTTAAACGAATTTCCAGAGTCCCCAGGGGTTATAAATAAGAATTCAAACTCCAAAACTTATTTTTATGTATTATAAATACAGCATGATAAAAACTTCTTATTTTTCGTATTCTTCGCATATTCATAATTATAATCACATTAGATTAATGTATATTTTAGTTTAGACAGTTTTACTGGAACGAGAAAGGTGTCAGATGCATATTGGTATATTATGTACGTTATTCTCATAAGGGCGACCCGCTAAAACTGTCGGCGACGACACATTTGCCGAACCGAGCAACCGAATTTCTGTCGGGTTGGATATAACATTGGCATACTGCTGTACAGCGCTGTTAACACTTCCCGGCTCGTGGCGGCGAAGCACCCGAAACCCGCGCGGACCCCGCTCTCGCTCGTACCCACGTACGCAGGGAGGACGATGTTTTTAACATAGGAAGTAAATAATAAAAATAAGCCCGATATTAAATTATATTATAATAGATAGCAAAAAGAAGAAAAGTGTATGAGAAGAAGATATAAGTATCATCGGCCAATAACGCACCGACAACTCTTCTTGAGTTGCTAGTGTTTATGGCCAGTGGTGATTACTTCCCATCAACAAATAGTTTGCCTCACACTCTTATAAAAAAATATAGACTGAAATGAAAAGGGAGAAGAGCACCGAAACAGATGAATAGATCTGGATCAAAGATTTGCTGCCATTATGATGATAGTGTTTTTGAGTAGTAAAAATACAGACATATTTTACAAAAAACATACTATTCATGTTGACATCGTAGTAAACGATGGCTTATTAGGAAGAGAGGCCATAGGCATTCACATTGTTATGATTAGAATTATAAAATGACTTCGTTTATTTACTTCTCCTCTGACGTCCTCCGCACTCTCATTATAATTATATTAAATACATTCTGCTGAGTATATTATGTATACTCGTAATATACTAAGCAAGGAAATGGCCAGCACTACGGTCTCTATTATATTTTTTTAGATAAACACTCAATACTCTAAACACTACAATTTCAGTTGCACAACGATGCAAAGGGCCTATTGAGACCAACGAAACCTTAAGAGAAAATTTCGATATGTACTCCAACGATCGTCGGAAATACAAGATGGCCTCGGATGTGCTATTTGAATTGCACTTCGCCTTACAAGGGGATGATGACGCAAATATATTGCTGTCGCGTGTACCATTGCTGACTGACGATGCCCAGGGAGCATATGCCTTTGGTAAGTTTTATCTCACTACTTTTAAAGGTTCCCGCAGACAAATTAGGAATCCTTATAATTTCGTCACGTTCGTCTGTCTGTATGTCACACTCACTTTTTCACTCAATTCTAAAATTTAAATGTTGGTGACATATATTGACCGTCGATTCGAATAAATAGTAACTCAAAAACCGAGCTTTACAGTAAAGAAAAAAACGTATTTTGCAACTTCAAACGGCGATATTTTGCTTATTAGTTATGTTTTCGATCTTAGCCTACTTGTGCAAAATGTGGTTACAGAATTATCAAGAAGTTTTAAGACTTGTTGGTAATTATTTAGCTCTGCCTTCCCCACTCTGGGAATGAAGGCGTGAGTTTATGTATGATGTTCCTTAATACTGTTTTCGTTCACAATGTTTTCTTTAAATTTTAGATAGAGTTACGAACGCGTATTTCGGGTTACCGTCTATCGAGTATTCTTACCTAGTCAAGTGATAAGTTCTGTTACTGAGATTCAGTACAATTTAAAAATAAATTTAAAGGAGTTTTGCGTAAAAATGTTAATTAATCAAAACTTTTAAGGATAAAAATAAAAGGTAAAAAAACTATCTATAAACTATTGCAATTATCTGATGTAGTTAAGAGCGTAAAGTATTCCCATTTCGGAAATAGTTCAAATGACGCACGACGATGATACTGATGAGGGCTACAACTTTTGTAAGAGTTCCTGTAGAGACTTCAAATTTGCTTGACATATTAAACAGACTTGCATCTTTGAATTCTGATACAAGCGTATTCCAAGCAACTAGAGGTCCGCTTGTACGAGTACACCGGTCAATCCTGATGTCTCATTAAAACGACTTTACGGTTTCACATGATTTTGCAGAAACACCAAATCTCTTGCTTCATAAGTTGAAATGAAGTCATGTTGAGAAACATATTTTTTTGTCTCTAAACAAACACGGAGATAGGAAGTTTTATAATATTACTAGCTTTTGCCCGCGACTTCGTCCGTGTAGAACTCGTTTATCGTAGTTAAATAAATTAATAGTTACATACATTAAATCACGCCTGTTTCCCAGAGGGGTAGGCAGTGACCATTTCTTTCCACTTGCTACGATCCTGACAAATTTCCTTCGCTTCTTCAACATTCATACATCGAGTCATGCACTCACGTCGGTTTCGGGTACTTAAGATTCGGCCCTTTTCCAGTATTTCTCCGAAAGTTTCGGGTATAGCCCAAGCATTTTTGTCTATTAGATAGTCCTCGATCCTATAATACGCTTTAGACATTAACTACTTATTCAAGTAATTTTTAAGTGCTGGATAGGGTAGCTTTAAAATAATGTCAGGTAATTTTTAATAGAAATGAATGCATTGACGAACAAATGATTTATATACTTTACGGATGCTGAATTTTCGAATAGCGATTTTATTTTTATTTCTAGTATTTAAATAATGTATATCAGAACTTTTTGTGAAAGAATCTAAATTTTTAATAACATAAATAATATTCTCCATTTTTTATAAAGCGTTTAATGCCGAAAAGTTAAAGTTAAAGGTGCTCTTACAGTGGTTAATTTGCGAGTACCTATCATAGTCGTGTAGAAGCGTGGGGGAGTACCAGCTAGGTTTCGCCGCTAGGCGTAAACAGCTAGTATAAAATAATTTAAACAAATACTATATTCGTAAAAAAGATATGAATTGTTTTGTGATCAGTTGTGCGTAACCAAATATTTTTTTGGGGGATTTCACACACGCTCATATTTTTTATCTTTTTCAAGGTGTTGGGCACTTTCAGAACACTCAAGTTCATATCCGCAAGTACCCATCAGTTACAACCGTGGCAAATATAACTGCAAATGGAGAAATTTCACCAAATGAAATGAGACCTTTTTATATAAGGCTCCGAAAAAGTAAGTGCAATATAAAATTATTTTATGTTATAAGCCAGATAGGGACACAAGTAATTCTCACCCACTTTCGTGACATGAAACAACTGTGTACAGGGTGTCCCAAAAACCATTGTTAACCGCCTAGGGCTGATAGAGCAGCTAAAAAGCTATCGATGTAAACCTTTTGTATGATCAGCGATTTTTACTAGTTTCGGAGATAGGTATTGATGATTTTAATCTGAATTTTTGCTATTTTCCCTTATATCCATGTCACGAAAAATCCTTCATTTCATGTTTAATTTCAGAACATTTTCAAAGGTATCTTTCATGGCAAAACAAAACACTATCGTTATCTGGCTAGTGATAGAAACATCATTTTATCGATATCGAGTATTATTTATAAAAGTTATTTATTCAATAATAAAATAAACTTTCCTTTCAGCTTTGCCATACTCAGGTAACAAAGAGGAAGGTACAAGTTTGAATGAAGTAATTATCTATACCACCTCATTGAAAATAATAAACACTTCTGTTGATAATAGATACTCACTACTCCTCCACATTAGATGTCATTTCATTACGTATGACAGTGATAAATAAATATAAATTGAGTCTAGTTAGATATTATTTATTACCGGAATCGCCTTGAAATCGACGTGTTTGATAGTTAAATATTATAGTTTTGAATTAAAGTAAGAATGAGTAATGTGCAAGATCGAATCAAAACGTGGATAGTGAATCATCCTGAATTAGTTTATAATGAAGTGACCTCTACTAATATACTGCTCTATGTGCGATATACATCTGAAACTAAAGAAATGCAATATTGACACTCATTTGAAAAGCAACCGCCACAATATACATTTTGGACAGCCAAATTCGAAACATCAATTTTATTTCGATTCACTTATTTTTCTTATTTCATGCAACATACCATGGACAACAGTTAACAACGATAACTTCCGTAATTTTTTCAACGAATATTTATGTTGTGACTGCACAAAAGTGCCTTTACCGGATGAATCGACACTGCGGAAAATATATTTAAATCTTGTATATAAAAAACTATACAGGTATACCCTGTATAGTTTTTTAAGGTAGCCAGAGAGGTAAATAAAACCAATTATTTTCGGATATCTGTGGACGAAACGCCAGATTTAATGGGTAAATGTGTGTCAAATGTGGTAATTCGATCTTTTCAAAAAAAAAACGCAGTTATTTTATCTTTTGGGATCGAAGGTATTGAAAAGGTCAATGGGGAAGCAGTTGCTAATTTAATAATAAGCCAACTAAAATTCTTGTTTCTAAGATTCGTTTAACGATAACGTGTACAACGTACTTTAGTTTGCACAGATAGTGCCGCATACATACTCGTACTTAAGGCTGGTCGTATTTTCAAAGTTTTCGCGTATGAAACACATTACATGTTTAGCTCATGGTCTGCATTGAGTTGCAGAAGAGGTGCGAGATAATTTCAAAGGTGTGGATGTGTTGATATCGAATGTCAAAAAGATATTCCTCAAATCTCCAGAGCGTGTTCGCCTTTTTAAGGCAAAATATCCGTCCATTCCGCTACCTCCCGAGCCGATAATCACCAGATGGGGAACATGGATAAATTGTAACGCGTGTATATTACCCGCTATACATTAATATATAAAAATGTAATAAACATTTTATATAATTCGAAATCTTAGAATTACCTATAACAATGATACGTTACAGACAAAGAGGCGGCTTTGGGATTCTTAACTCACAGCTGCAGGTCATTTAGACGAATCGCTTTTGTCTTTATATTTTTTGTTAGATTGTTAAAAAACAGACATAGTGTTAAATAATTAACACTGTATGGCAGGACTTTCCCAGTAAATACCGCCAAAGGCAATTTCTCGTTTCTACGAATCTGCTAGGCGGCCATAAAGAGATTCGTTGCATTTTATATGACAGTAGTATTCGGCATTAACAAGGAACATCGTCTCTCCCAAAATAACATGTTGCGCAAATGGTTTTCGGACCTATTGTTTTACTAGGAATAAGAAAGTCGAAGAAAATATTTATTGCTTCCTCGGGGTAAACCGTCTCTCAATAACTTTAACAAAGAAAATTATCGTGAGAGAGTAACTTAGGCACAGATGTTGATGATTTTGACGAAGACAATAGGGCCTGGGCGTTAACATTAAAGAAGGGTATTGGTCACCGATTGGTCAAGGGTGGTAGTAGCCAAGCCTACTTTTAGGAGATGGAGGAAATTCAGATTCGGGAGAGAGGGTCTAAGATGTAACGAGGTAGGGTTTGTAAATGAGCAAGGACAGTCAACTACGGGGCGCGAGTAAAATCAGATCTCCTACTTTCGATCTAAATTTCCAACTTACGGGATTTAAGTAATTTATTAGAGTGTTGATTTTGTATCGCTGTTGTGTTGAGGGTGGTGTGATTATGGACTTAGTTTAAAGGACTTTATTTGTGTGTGGATTGTGATTGCTAACTGTTAGATAGTTATTTAGATTCAGTGTTATACACGGTTGTATCTATTCTATACAGGGTGTCTGGAAAACCTTCGGAGAAATTTGGGGAGGTAATAGTTGGCACGATTCTGATCACGGGGGTATGGTTCATTTTTGTTTCTGTTAATGTAAAAAAAAAAAGGATTAATTATATTCATTTTGTTACTGTATCGCAGCCGATATCTCGACCTTGACATTTTGACGTTGATAGTATACTACTCCAACAGTTCGTAGTATCTTACGTCAAAATTCAATGTCCGAGGTCAATGACCTGAGACCATACGTTGTCACATGGTATGTAAACAAACAGTTCGCTCCATGTAAACAAACAGTTCGCTCCATGTAAACAAAAATCAAGGTAGCATTATAATAAAAATAAATGAGTAATTTTAGTGCAACTTACTGTATTTTCGTTTTTGCAATTTGAACACTAATTGGTTTTAAATGTGAAATCACTAGGTCTCTTGTTCATGTTTTGCCGAGACTGATCATATCGTCCGTCTTTTACTGTCGAGATCTAACCATTTACCATTGTTTTCTGCTCTAAAGTAGCCCATATAACTGATTTACAGCAAAAATATTGAAGACGTGAATATTGAAAATAACATAATTTCACACTGACATGACATGACATCTAATGACAGCCATAAATTCATAGACTTCTCAAAGTTCCAATAGACGGATTGAACGATCCGATTATTGCTCTCCGTATTGAAGAAAAAAAAGGAGAAAAAGAAAATCGTTTATTGGTGCAAACCGCAGAAAAATAATAATCAAATTAAATACAGTGAGAAAATAATTTAAAACAAAACCTTAAGACTATTTTATAAAATAATAATGCACCAAATTGGGTGCTACTCAGCATCATAGTGTCAGACATGCCGTGACGCTGCACGCGCTGATTTTCAGGGCAACCAGACGGGGAGAAAGCGCTGCTGGCTGCTGGTTCTTTCCTTTTGATCCGCATGGTATTTGTGGCAGTAGCCAAAAGTCCAAGTGCAAAACTTTTTTCGATGGATATAAAGGTCGTCGCATAATTGATTATAATAGGCTATTTGACAACATTGAAAATATACTACAAATTGTGGTCATCCTATCTGATACTAGCGTAAAATAACGTATTACACTTTATTTCACATTAAATTATGTCTATTTTTTTGGAAATTACACGAAATAATAAGGATTTTTTTTGAAATTAAATCTGTGGCAAAAACGCTATGTGATGTTAGAAATACTTTATAACCTGTGAGTGTGATGTGAAGTCACATCACATGCAAGTAAACAAAACAAACCCCAAACCAAACATCGCTTCGCTTGTGACATCGCTTCCTTGACTGATTGTGATTGTAGTCCACGTTTTATACTTTCTGGGTGTTCCTTAAGCCGGCTACTCACACACCTGCTGCAGGGGCAATACCGGTCGCACGGCGGTTGGACCAATTTTAGGCTGTTCTCTACACACTAGCCTGCCGTTCAGTGTGTAACTGATAGTCCCGCTGAACGCACGTCCACGAGAAAGCCTCCTGTATTGTCGAAACACCAGAGGATTGGTATCGCCTTGGCACTTTCTGTGGTGCTACCAAAAAAAAAAGGAAGAGAAGATATTGGGTGAAGAATTGGTTGCAGAAACGAAGCAAATTGTGCCACATGAATATTATGAAAGAATCGGAAGTAGATGATCTTAGAAACTTTTTGCGAATGGATATTGATTCTTTTGAAGAGCTCCTGGCTATGGTAACACCATTTTTTCCATTTTTGTCCACTCCGCTCGGTTGTCACCAATGAACTGACTGGAATTGCCCCAATCCTACTACACACGCAGCAACCTTGCAGGGCGGTAGACACAATCTAGGGAGCTAGGAAGGTCTTGCGCCCCTGCCGCCCTGCCGCAGGCCCAATCTAAAAATTGCTCCTGCTTGCCTACACACATCACAATTAAGGAGGCAATCAAGGGTCCAATTCCCATATTGCCCCTGCAGCAGGTGTGTGAGTAGCCGGCTTTAGTGGCCTTTTTCTTTTAAGGGTTTTTACCACAGAGTGTAATCACGTCGACCTCTTCTTACAAAGCGATCCTATTTTTCTCTTTCTTCTATGATACGAATATCTAGCAACAACATGTATGATGCTGATGCCAGATTTAAATGTAATTTTGATAAAACGTAACGTGTAGGTAGGATTTTTTGTTTACAAATGAAACCTAAAACTCTTTTCATAAAGAGTTTTAATGGTCCAAGATTTAAAAAGATAATATGTCAAATTGTCAATAATTAATTATTGTGTTTTTTATTCGTCGGAAGCCCTGATAGTGGTACAAATCAATGAAATACAGCCATGATTCATGATCTCGTAAAAGAAGTAATGTGCCTACGAGTGCAAGTGCTATTTTAGCCGTGTGAGTGTGAGAAAAGTGTGAGTAAAAATCATAATCGTAAGTTTCAGTTTTAGATTATTTCACATAATAGCCCTTATCAGACACCGTCTTTTCATTCACATTACAGGATAATGTGTCAGTTTTCTAAACTCCATGGAGCTTTTGACCATGATTGGAAACATTGTTCATAAGGAACAACTTGTTTATTTACATTACGTTGTGACACATATCGTCGGTGAAACTGCAAAACCGCGTAAGTGACATTTTAAATAAGGAGCAAAATGCACCTTTTTAATAAGACCGTAAGGTTTATTTTGCTCTATCATAAATTTGTTACTTACGCGGTTTTGCAGTATCACCGACGATATTATGAATGAATCAGTTAAGATGGGGCACACTGAGAGCATCGTCAGGAAAGTCGATGATAAATCTGTCTGTAACTCAGTCAAATATTAACTTAAACAAAAGTTACCAATATAGGGATGATCCAAATCATCCACCCTATCTACAGTTAAAATTTCTCCGAAGGTTTTCCAGACATCCTGTATATATTTTATTTGATTTTATGTATTAGATAACTTATGTCTTTTCAGTATTAGGGGCGGAGGCGTTGCTATACTTTGTGTCTTTGATATTACTTGTAGGGTTAGTAGTTTTTCCTTAAGTCATCTAGACAACTAGGGATCAGAGGAAAGGTTCGTTAGGTATAATTTTATCTTAGTTAATTCGACAAACAGACTGTGAAGGTGAATTGTTATGTCCGCATGAATTATGTATAGCGACTAAATGCAACGGGCAACGGCTTCGGCCGGCTAAACGTTCTAGACTCCAACTGGCCTACCGGACTGTTCTTTGTGAATCTCCCGGTACATTCCCTGCAAAAACACTATGGATCCGGTAAACAGCCCTTTTCAGGGCTCTTTACCAACAAACAGTCCTTTTCAGGACTCTCCAATCACATATAGCCCTTCTCAGGGCTGCCTTACGAACACCTGCCCATCCCAGGATGCGACCTCCAGACACATTGGTCCTTCAGTCCGAATCCTGCAGATAAACATAGAGGGGTCATCTCGGTCTAAATGTGAGTACCTGGCTAGACTCGCCCACGAGCACAACGTTGACGTCATATGTCTTCAAGAACACCATGTTGCTGAGGAAGCTGACCTATCCCACAGAGCACACATCGATGGATTTAAACTACTGGGGCACACCCTCTCACCCATCCATGGGTCTGCAGTCTACCAGCGTTGCTCACTTAGTGACTGTAGCGTTTCGAGCGCTACTAATACAAACAACACAGAATTAATTGTTGCACATATCGGACCCTTAAATCTAGTCGCAACATACAAGCCCCCAACCACTCCTCTAACCTGCTCCACTTTACCAGTAATTTCACATCCAGTGCTATTTTTGGGTGATTTCAACTGCCACCACACAGCTTGGGGATACCGCAGGAATGACCGGAACGGAGAAGAACTCATGGCGTGGGCTGAACGAAATGACATGCATCTAATTTTTGACCCAAAAGGACGCAGTTCGTTTAGGTCAGCGCGCTGGAAAACTAACACGAATCCAGACCTGTGCTTTGCGTCGGAGGATGCCTCGGGCCACGTGCTCTCAGTGAATAGATCAATTCTTGGGAACATACCCCGAAGTCAACATAGACCAGCACTGATTTCCGTGGGGATAGAAATTCCCCTGTGGAAGTCCACGCCTAGACCCCGTTGGAATTTTGCGAAAGCTGATTGGAACGCTTTCTCATCAAAACTTGACGCTATTGTGAGGTTTATTAAGCCATCAGTTGAAAATTACAACCGGTTTGTGGGAGCCGTAATAGCCACTGCCAAGCGTACCATCCCGAGAGGCTTCCGCAGAGAATATACGCCGGGTTGGACGGCTGAGACCGAGGAAGCTTATGAGGAATATCTCTCCACTAATGACCCAGAGGCAGCCCAGAAGCTATTAGCATCCATGGATTCGTCTCGGAAGGCTAAGTGGTTGGAGTGCGTTGAGGACATGAGCTTCACTCATTCCAGTCGGAAGAGTTGGAGTGTTCTTCGGAAACTGGGTAATGCCCCTCAACACCTAAAACAGTCACCATCTATAAATCCCAATGAAATCGCCAGAAGGATGCAAGACCTAACAAAGGGTGCAAAAACTGACAGATCTTTTGCCAAGGAAACCCGATCGAAACTATCACAATATTTCAACTCCGCAATCACCAGCGATCTATACAGCAGACCTTTTTCTCCTGAGGATTTGGACTCTGCGTTGAAGTGCACCAGGTCGAATAGGGCCGCGGGTCCAGACAAAATTTACCCAGAATTCCTCCTTCATTTGGGAAAGGTAGCCAAACGATGGTTGGTCGGGTTTTTCAATTGTATCCTGGATACAAGTTTCATCCCAGCTGCTTTAAAGTTATCAAAAGTCATCGCCATACTTAAACCAGGAAAATCACCCGACGATCCATCGAGTTACCGACCAATATCACTTCTCTCGGTGACTTACAAGCTTCTTGAAAGACTGGTGTATTGCAGAATATATCCTGCTGCTAACGATGCTGTCCCGGAGGAGCAGGCTGGCTTCAGAGGAAACCGGAGTTGCGCTGACCAGGCCCTAGCTCTATCCTCATATATTGAAGCTGGTTATCAACGTGGCCTAAAAACCTCAGTGGCCTTCGTCGATCTAAGTGCAGCCTACGATACTGTTTGGAAAGACGGATTACTTAGGAAGATCAGCGATGTTATTCCCTGCAGCAGAATGCTCCGCCTCATCAAAACTCTTCTCAGCCCTCGCCATATTAAGGTCCACCTGGGTGAAAAATGTAGCCGCTACCACCTTGTCAAAAATGGTCTTCCACAAGGATCTGTACTCGCACCACTCCTCTTCAATATATACATCCGAGATATGCCAGCCACAAGGTCTAGCAAATTTGCATACGCAGATGACCTGGCTCTGGCCTACCAATCAAGGAAATTTTATGAGGGAGAACTTGCGCTGACTGAGGATCTTAAGTCTATGGGAGACTACTATACCCGATGGCGTTTACGCCCCAACCCAGCCAAAACCGAAGTTTCCTCTTTCCATCTCACCAACTGTCTGGCCAATAGAAAGCTCCGCGTCACCTTCTGCGGTGAAACAGTGAAACATAATTTTACTCCAAAATATCTCGGCGTAACGCTAGACCGCTCACTGACGTTCAAACCACACCTAGAAAACGTCAAGCAGAAGCTGAAAACAAGGATCAATATTATCCGAAAGCTAGCAGGCACAAGCTGGGGTGCTTCCGCAACTGTTCTGCGTACCTCCGCCCTTGCTCTGGTGTACTCAACTGCAGAGTACTGCGCCCCCGTATGGTACCGCAGTGCCCATACAGCCAAGATCGACACCCAGCTCAATGAAGTGATGCGCCTAATCTCGGGGGTAATCAAATCTACACCTCTTCCTTGGCTGCCCGTTTTAACACACATCCCACCTCCCGAGCTGCGCAGACAAAAAGCGGCTGCCAACGAGTGGAAAAAGTGCTTTTCGCTAAACGGCTCTAAACCCATGCCCATTAGGTCCACTTTGGACGATCTGCCTCCCTCCCGTCTTACTTCTAGGTCCCCAATATGGAACGACGAGGGACTTAATCACCCGTACCACATAAACGAGGTTTGGCGTGAGGGATGGCGCCTTTTTCATGGTACTAATGTCACCCTCGTAACAGACCCCTCGAAGAAATTGCCTGGCATCTTCGCCGATCGAAAACTCTGGACCCGTTTAAATCGGTTCCGAACTGACCACGGGAAGACCAACCATCACCTACACAAGTGGGGATTGAGGGAGTCACCAGAATGCGACTGCGGAGCACCGGACCAGACCCTCTCCCACGTGGTAAATGACTGCCCACTCCGCTGTTTTCCCGGTGGCATGGAGGAACTTCATAAATTTTCGCCAGCCGCGGCAGACTGGCTGACACACCTGGACATCGACCCTTGATCCATGCAGGATGAGTGCCATACGCAATGATGATGAGCGACTAAATTAGATTAGGTAAATATAGCGATTTTGTGCTTGCTTACTCGATTATAACCTTTTGTTGTCACATGCTTTGTAAAATAGAGGGAGGAGCAGTTCACTCTTATTCACTATCTTTATTCTGCCCTAACTTTGTTTTATTGAGTGTGTTATAACGCTTCATTAAGTTAAGTTTTTGTGTCATGTTTGTGACGAGCTAAGGTTTAATAACAAAAAACTAATTTTTGTGGTTAACTAAACAATCATTTATTCTAAACACTCACAAGCAGCACACGTGGGGTCAGCCCAGATAGCGGCTTGAAAGCCTTGCGACTCTGGTTGTCTAATTCCACTGCAAACACTAGAAATACATCTTTTGCCGTCACACTTTATTACCACGATTTAACTTCAAACAACTTGCATTAGTTAACGCACCTTTTACGTCACACCTCTTCACAGGCACTAGGTACTCACTCAAGACCTGGGCCATTTAGGTGTTTATAACTTTATACTAGTGGCCCTGAGGTGTAGACCCTACGACCCGGCCGCCCGCGCTAGTGTGAAGTTTGGTCAGTGTGCAACCTTTGATATGGGGTCACCCAGTAATTGTTATACTCATCTCAATGATATTCAGACTATCTTGAATAAACCCGACAACACTCCTTAGTCGTCGTCACAAATCGCGGCTGCTTAATTCGGATTAGGGACGCGTAGAGTCATAGTTTTAAGAGCATAGCATGAGCAAGTAGCATAACTGCATGAGCGTGCTTAAGTATATTTTATTTTAGAGTAGTTTTATTAGGGGCGATAGGAATAGAAATATAGCGAGGCAGGTAGTGTTAATTGAGGTCAGACCCCATCCAAAGTAAGGACCGTTTTGATTTTAACTTCTTGTTCGATTTATTATTACAAATACTTAAGGAAGTAAATTTGAATCTAGGGTCAAAATGTTTCTCGCTGTAACCGACCTCGTAATAAGGTAGGGGAATAGGTAGGGATACCATTACATTGCGTTACATCCACGTAATATAGGTAGGGAATATGTTTAGGCACACGACAGGTATACAACGGTCAAGGTAGTACAAGGAGAATCTGGGTGAGTCAAACCTTTATTTCAACTGTGTTTCATTTTGTATTTATTTCGTGATTGAAGTTAATTTCATATATTTTCGGTTTTAGCTTGTTTATTGATAGATCTTGATTTTGATTACGTTAGATTACTTTTTCTTTTACACAACGTAGAGGGTCCTACTTTAGATAGATATAATTATAACTAGACGATCACATGTTTTAATTTTGGCCAATTAATTTAATTACACAACGTAGGATATTTTATCGATTCTATGTAGCCTGGGGGTAGGAGTGTTACAAAATGCTGCTGTATATTATGCTCAATACTATGAACAAGTACGCGACGTTGTTTCCACGGTAATCCCTTGGTTGATATAACAACTTTTCTTCTATTTTCGGTTTGCCTAATATTGTTTGGAATATTTAACCATTTGTCAAACATCACTTTTCATATTTTTTATTTAGTATAATGATTTGTTGATCGAACCACGTTAACTCTAATAGACGTTTTGCACCATTTTTGTATAATCAAATATTCTTATACCTAATGATTAAGTTACCTAACTATCGTTTAGTATAACTTATATTTAATCTAAATGATTATACTGATAATTTCAAATATTTTTTATTACATCGATTACACCGATATTTTATGCAAGTTAAGTCGAATTCTATTTAAAAACCGACTTCAGGGCACCCCGTATCCACGTGGTCTTGTCTGCCCTACCCCTAGAGTGTTTTTGCAAAACGCGGAGCCAGAAGCTCGCGAGGAGGGGCCCGCGGAGCGAGCATGCGGAGGCTGGAGCGTAGCGAGCGAAGCTCGCGAAGCGAAGGTCTCGCATACGAGTGTAGGGTGGGCCCTTCGAGCGAGAGTTCTGGCGGGAGCCTACTAATTTCCAATATCTGCCCCGTTGATTCATTTTTATATAAAATAAAAAATAAAAAATGATTATATAAATAATATAGCCTCTTCGATAGAACAACTGCAATGTACGACTTTGTCCATTGCGGAATTGGGATTGTTCATATTTTTTCAATTACTCTAATTTGAAAACCATTTCGAGGAATAGGGTTTTAAAACCGTTCTGCATTATTAAGTTTTTGAAATATTTATCTATTTCGGACATTTTGACAAAAGTATATTTGACCTTTGTTTGACTTTCGTTTTTGGCTTAAAGCCCTCCTAGATGTATCTTACGGATTAGGCGAAAACCGCTTGAAATAGTATGTTTTATTCAACTATTACAATCACTTTTTATCATTTGATGACATTTAATTGTTGTAATTTATTAGAAAATGCCAACCAAAATTTATAATAATCATGTCATCCATAAAATGTCTGCTAAATAAATAAAGATATTAAAACAAAACTATTGGATCAAATACAAAATTGATGAAATTGGCCTCTTAAAATTACCCATTCTTTCGAATTACGATGTAAAAATCGTGAGTTATTTTTTTTGATCTATCCCAATTCTTCCTTATTTTGGACACTTTTCGTTGTTACCTAAATTGGAGTAAAGTGTTACCAGTGATACGTAAATTTGAAGCTGTGCTCGAACGAAATCCTGATTATGAAAGTTTACGAGATATATCTGAAAATTGTACTCAAACTTAAAATTATACCAATTACAATGAATTTCATAAATTTGCTCCCTTGACTTCAAGTGAAGTTGAACGTACATTTAGTATATTTAAATGGCTTTGCAGTGATAAACGAAACTGTTTGCTCCCAGAGAATGTTGACAAACTAAGGATTATCTACTCCTATCACCATTACACGAATAAAACGCCATATGCTGCTGTGTGTACTAACGTGTATTACGACGAAGAAATTGAATATGTTTTTATATAACTTCATACAAACTATGTATGTTTTTTTGTTGTATAGTTATGTTATTTTAGAAATATCGATATCGATAAAATGATGTCTCTATCACTAGCCAGATTACGATAGTATTTTGTTTTGCCATGAAAAATTCTGGCTCTGCTAGTCAGCATAGTTTCAAAACCGATTTGCCCGTTTTTTAGGGTACCGTAGTCAAACTAAAGATAAAAGATAAAGATAAAGACATTATTCGGTAAGTAGGCCGCACGGACTTTTTTACACGTCAAGAATCTACCAGAGCTTCACAAGAAGAGACCACTGCGCTGAGAAGAAACGCCGCAAGAAACTCGGCAGTCATTATTTTTTTTAATATATTAATATTACAATGGTACTATTTAGTCTAGCATTATATAAATCTATAAATATTCAATTAAAACTATATATCAAATAACCTGTGTAGTATCCGTAGGAAAACACACCGAAATCTTACAAGAGAGATAGAGGGAGAAAAGGAAGAAAAAAAAATCTAAGTACTTATGTGTAATAAGACGGTGCAAGGCGACCACATAAGATTAATATGTTTTCCTACATCAACGGTGTCCCCTAGACAAGATAAAGCTTTTGCATTTGAAAGAATTGACCAACAAATGATTTATATAATTTACGGACGCGGAATTTTCGAATAGCGATGTTATTTTTATTTCATGTATTTAAATTATGTACCTACATATGTATCGTTTTTTTTGTGAAATAATCTAAATTGGTAATAACATAAATAATTTATTTAGGCAGAGACAGTACAGTTAAGATATTAATTTCTTTAAAATGTTCTCTTAAGGAGTCACGGGAATTTAAGTTGTAAATAGAACGAGCCCTTTTTTGTAACACAACTATAGTTTGTATGTCAGCTGCCTTACCCCAATCCAGAATACCGTACGACATGACACTATGGAAATAACTATAATAAACTATGCGAGCTGTCTCAACATTGGTTAGTTGTCTAATTTTCCTAACAGCGTATGCTGCTGAACTTAGTTTACCTACTACGAGGGGAGGTCCAAAAGTTCGCGGAATGGAGGGGATGGGGGTGGGGATGACTATATTTTTTAGTATAGTACTAATGGCCAACTCATTAAGAGTATATATACCAACTTTCAGCCTGAAGAGCTCATTACTTTACAAAATATCGTCGAGCAAGCAAGTCAATCTGGAAAAATCCTGGAAGTATGGAGCAAATTGAGTATCGAGCCATCATCAAGTTCCTGACTAAGCAAGGAAAAACTCCTCAGACCATCATGAGTGAGATGTCAGTAGTTTACTGTGATCATTGCCCTGGAAAAACAATGATTTACAAATGGCACGGTCTTTTTAAAATTGGCAGAGAGTCCATTGAAGACGACCCTCGCCCAGGACGGCCTGTCGAGGTCACCACATCAGATACCGACGGAAAAGTTGAAAAATTAGTATTAGAAGATGCTCGCCTGAAGAAGAAACAGATTTCTGCATTAGTTGGAGTATCTGAAACCACTATTTTGCGGATTCTACATGAACACCTCGGCATAATTAAAGTGAGTGCAAGATGGGTGCCGAGAATGCTTACGCCGCATCAGCGACAGCAGCGAATCGACGCGTGTAGCAGTTTTTTAGAACGGTGTGGAGAAGAAAGTACGTCGATTTTGAAGTGGATTGTTACTGGAGATGAAACTTGGGTTCATCATTTTGAACCTGACTCTAAACAGGAGTCGATGCAATGGCACAAGAAGGGTACCCCCCCACCTAAGAAATTTAAGGTGTCAGAATCGGCCGGAAAGTTGATGGCTACGATTTTCTGGGACTGCCAAGGAATTTTTATGATCGATTACAAAAGCAAAGATGTCACAATTACTGGAGAGTACTACTCTAGGCTACTGGAGCAGTTGCGGGAAGCTATCAAAGAAAAAAGGCGAGGAAAGCTGGCTAAGGGTGTGCTGTTACTTCAGGATAATGCTCCAGTTCACAAGAGTCGTATTGCGATGGCTGCCCTGAACAAATGTGGCTTCGAAGAATTGGTTCATCCCCCCTACAGCCCGAACCTGGCCCCCAGTGATTATTATTTATTCCCAAATTTGAAGAAAGAGTTGCGGGGAAGAAAATTTCACACCGATGATGAAGTAAAGGACGCAATTTTGGCTCATTTTGACAGCAAAGAAGAAAATTCTTTTTATGTGGGTTTAGAAAAATTTATATCACGATCTAACAAATGTATTAACCTTAAGGGAGATTATATTGAAAAGGAAAAATAGTAACGTCTTTTTATTTAATTATTTAGCCCTCCATTCCGCGAACTTTTGGACCTCCCCTCGTAGAACAGCTATATGGGGACTCCATTGCATTTTTTTATCTAAAGTTATGCCTAGGAAAACTGCCATATAAACGATTTGCAAACACTCGTCATTTAGAAAAATAGTAGAACCTACTAGGAACCCTTATAGTTCCGCCATGTCTGTCGGTCCGTCTGTCTGTCCGCAGCCTATCCCAGAGACTCTTAGAACCAGAAAGTAGTAATTTGGCATGAATATACATATTAGTCACGCCAACAAAGTAGTGATATAAAATTTTGAAAAAAAGAAGGATTTTTGTGTACCTCCCCTACCTACACGTAACGTTGGGATGTA
The DNA here is from genome assembly GCA_927399475.2 of Acleris emargana. NCBI lineage: Eukaryota > Metazoa > Arthropoda > Insecta > Lepidoptera > Tortricidae > Acleris > Acleris emargana. The sequence goes on from OV656858.1 coordinate 9,322,780, forward strand.
TTTTCTTCTCATGTACCCCTTTGTGCGGGGTGTCGTTGGATAGATCTTACAAAAATAAAGGTGGTTGGTTGGTGATTACAGATTTTTAATTTAGGGATCCATTTATGAAATATTGAGTTTTAAAGCTCAAATTTTTGTTAGAGTCAAGTGTGTGCCCCCAATGCCGTGTGTTTTTTTCATGTTGGTTTTTTCTGGATGTATTCAAGCGATTTGCTTCAAATTTTGAAATGTCGTTCTTTAGATAGATTTGCATCGCCCCCAAAAAAACGAATAATAGTTATCATATAAAAAAAAGAAAAAAAAAAACAATTAAAAAAAAACATATTTTTTTATGTGGTTGTGAAGTAGTGACACCCCTAGATTTTTTTCTCAAAATAGGCCATACATTGACCGACTACTAGCCTAAATATCAAAATTTTCCAGGCGGTACTTCCTACAAAAAAACAGCAGAATGTGAGACCAAGTTGTGTATTCAATCGGTGTTTTTCAATGTAGTATTCAAACTCTTCGATTATGTTTGAGTTTTCTTATTAGTTTGTCGTATTTAAGAGTAAAATGCTAATGACAACTTAATGTCATCGTGACGCAAGATGTTTATTGCATTATTTATCTGCTTGGTCTCACATTCTGCTGATTTTTTGTAGGAAGTACCGCCTGGAAAATTTTGATATTTAGGCTAGTAGTCGGCTAATGTATGGCCTATTTTGAGAAAAAATCTAGGGGTGCACTACTTGTGATTGGTGGATTGATGTACTTAGGCGTTCTTACTAGGCCAGATATTGCCTACAGTGTTAGCTATTTGAGTCAATTTAATAATGCATGTATAATGAGATACACTGGAAGCATGCTAAGAGATTTTTAAAATATTTACAAAATACTAAAAACTATGGTCTTGTATTTTGCAAAGACAATGCTTATATTGAAGGTTATGCAGATGCTGACTGGTGTTCAGACGTTACTGACAGAAGATCATATCCAGGGTTCTGCTTCAAATGAGCAAATACTGTTATTTCTTTTGAATGTCGAAAGCAAAGAAGTGTAGCATTATCCAGCACAGAGGCTGAATATATCTCTATGTCTGAAGCTTGTAAAGAAGGCATTTATTTAAGAAACTTATTGTTCGAAATCCTTGGAAAATCGGATCCCATTATTCTATTTAATGATTGTCAAAGTGCTCAAAAGTATTGAATCCTGTTTTCTACCGGAGAACGAAACATAATATAATTTTGTTAGAGAAGCGGTAGCTAACAATTATGTCAAACTATGTTATTTGGAAACAGCTGAAATGCCAGCAGACATTCTTACAAAAAGTTTAGGGTCTGTTAAACATTATTATTTTATGAAAAAACTTGGCATTTTACCATTTTACCCTATCTATATGATTGTTTGTTACTTTGTTGATTTTGTTAAGCGGAGGTATTATTTTAGTACTTATGGTTACAAAATACATAATATAACACACTAGCGCCACCTGAAGCGTTCAATGTAAAATGTACAAGTAACTAAAAAAATGTCTTTCCACGTTAATTGCTGTATTATTCATAACTTTATGTCATTACTTAATTGGTTAATTTAAAAAAACGAGCAAATTAATATTTCGCTGATCCGTTATGATTCTAATAATGTAAGAAACCACTGAAAAACTTTTGAAATGAAGAATATAATTAAGCATTTTACCTATGTGGAAGGGAAAATTACAAAAATTTTGATTAAAATGATCAATATCTCCGAAACTAGTACCAAAACTAAAAATACATAGGGGTTAAATCGACCGCTTTTTACCTGCTCAATCAGCCCTATGTGGGTTGACGTTGGTTTATGGGACACCCTGTATAATATACAGTACAAGAGATTTTAAAACGTTATTCGAGTTCGGAGTGAATAGGTTTGAATTTCGTAATAGTTATTTGGGTCAATCAACTTTTCTTTGTAGCTCGTTGCCATGGTGACGTCTCCTGGGTCACTCTTTAAAGCTAAGATTTCAAAGGATATAAGTCCACTAAAAAACTGTTATATTGGCAATTACACACCCATTCTTTTATGGCCTTTCTCCTGAGTGTGCTGGAAGTATATATTATAACATTTTTTCTAAGAAACTCTATCACTGTTGTCTCCTGGCTTACGGGACAGAATAACAACAACAAAAAGTTGATCCACCCATTTATGTAACTGGTACATAATGAAGCTTCTTAAGGTACGAGTGTCGAGGTTAGACCGCGAGTTTGCGAGCGTTCTAATTACAGGCACGAGTACTTAAGAGCTTATTCACCACCATAAAAAGAACACCCCCTCTAGCAGGTCCGCTCGCGGCATGGTCCCTATGACACTGGCTGCATTACCTCTCTGGATAGCTAGCCCAATCCTTTGGGAGAGGTAAGCACTAGCTCTAGAATCTCCGGAGGTGTCTATGAGCCGGGATAACAGAGCCTTCATAAAGCTTTTCATACGCGGGCCACACCGAAATGTTCGGGAATTGAGTACTCGGGATTGAGTCAGCATAAAACCTTTTTTGTTACGTTAGTACTAGCCACTTGGAATCGTAATGACATTAACTCAATAAAAAAAATGCTCGGCTTTTTTCGTAATGCCTGTTTAAATTTGACAAGTCGATAGACAAAATGGAGCTCACGCGTTTTCCGTGCCATAATTTATCACAACTTTCGTCGAGGGTTATCTCAAGATGAATGTCTCGGTGAGCTTGTGTCTTTATATAATGTGGAAGCACCAAGCCAAACAACTATTTATCGCTGGTATTCGGAGTTTCGAAGAAGTCATGCCTCTCTCAGTACCGTACCTTCTAGTGGTCGACCAAAAACAGCAGTAACGCCTGAAAACGTGACGGCTGTGCAAAAAGTTAATTTCCCGCTGGGTACCCCATAATTTGTATGAAGAGCAGAAGGCGGCTCGTGTTGAGTGGTGTCGGTCTACTCAGAAAAACTTCAATGGAAGGGAAGTCAAAAGCGGTTTACAACATCGTCTCAGGTGACGAATCATGGATTTATTCTTATGAACCTGAAAGAAATCATCAGTCGGCAGTTTGGGTCTTCGAAGGCGAGGTGAAGCCAACGAAAGTGGTGCGTTACCGTAGCGTATTGAAGATAATGGTCGCTTCGTTTGTTTCCAAAAAAGGGCATGTGGCCACAATTCCGTTACAAGAACACCGAACGGTTACCGCCGATTGGTACACTTCGGTTTGTTTGCCAGAAATGATGGCTGAACTCCGTAGAGTTAATGCTACACGCCGAATCACCTTACACCACGATAATGCGAGCTCCCATACCGCTCGCAAAACAAAAGAGTTTTTGAACCAGGAAAACGTAGACTTAATGTCTCATCCTCCGTATAGTCCCGACTTGAGCCCTAAAGATTTTTTTACATTCCCAAAAATCAAGGATTTGTTACGTGGTCAGCGATTTCAAAACCCAGACGCGGCAGTAGAAGCGTATAAATCGGCCATTTTGGAAACGTCCACTTCAGAGTGGAATTACTGTTTTAATAACTGGTTCGAAAGAATGCAAAAGTGCATCGATTGCAAGCGAGAATACTTCGAAAAACAATGAAATATAATTTAGGTAATACCTACTTACTTGTAGTTTTTTTAATTCCCGATAATTTCGGTATCAGCCGACCAAGGGACCCATGGTCTCCACTGCAAGTGCCACAAATTCTTAATTATTTAATAATGATGAATATTTGCGGCGCTTGATGGTTTGGGCTTGATCAGCTGCACCGGCCCGATTCAATATAATAAATTAATCAAATTGTTTCGCATAGTTTATTCATGGGATGTTAAAAAAATAACCGCCCCCGAGGTCCCAAACGGAGGGAGCGAAGCTAACTTATTCAAGTCGGTTCTGCCCAGAGAGGTCCTGCTCGCTCATATTTATATCATACTATAGTATTTATCTTATAACCCTTATACTACAAGATAATATGTATTATGTTGTATTGATTGTGTTATAACCGGTGTACCCTTATTCTCCAAACAGTAATTTATTTTCGTTGAATTTTGTTTCACAAAAATTATTCATAGAATATTGAGTTTCCCACGACTTTGTATACTGTTGTCGGTCAAATAAAATACTATGAAAAAATACACTGACCGAACAATATTCGTTAAAAAATAATAACATTGTTTTATAAATTTGTTTAATGAAAATAAAAATATATAAAATTCATTGATTTGATTTTCTGTGGAATTTGTTTCTTTCAAGTTTCAAAACTATTTATAGTTAAAAAAATATCGAAGCAAAAAAACAAGGATTAAATAGTTTATGAAACATTTTCTGTGAAACAAAATTCTCTACATTTTCTGTCTGTAAAACAAGGGGACACGGTCTTTAATAGTAGGTCCTCCATAGTTTTTTTTGGTTTTTCATATTTGACGAAAGTTCAAACTTTTCAAATTCTAGTTTAAGTTTTTTTTAAAGATTATATATTGCAAAAGTTCTTGTATCTATTGTAAGTCATTTGTAGAACAGCGTCTTTGGGATATTGCTTGGATTTGAGGTGTAACCGATCACGGTGTTGAGTACACCTGAAAAGACCGGGAGTCATCCATGGTTTCAGGGTGAATTTAGACCCGGGATTTTTTACCTGCCTTGAGTTCATATTTACAGCATTGTTAATAATGAATAAATAATGAGTAATAATAAATAACAATAAATCAGCTCTTTATTTTAGATCTCCACAAATTATCCGTAGATTTGAAAAATTACATCTTATATGTAAAAGGTGCAAATTATACAAAATACGTTTCGAGGCGGTAATTTTTTTTTTATCGACAGATGGCTTAATGGAAATTGGCAGGGAATGCGAGGACCCTATGTTGGATTATCGCATTCTAGACCATCCTGCAGACTCATACAAATACTTTAGCTTATATGGTTATAGAAATGAAAGAGTAAAGTTCTTGTATGACTGTCCGAAGAGTACATGTAAGTCTTTTTATAACATGGAGTAAGTAAACGAGTGGGGCGCATAGATATTTAAAAAGATCAGAACACAACAGTGCCATCGCTGGTGACATATGACAAGCAGGTAAGAAGGTGAAACTACCGTCAGGGTGATTCCTGCACAAAGTCCCATTTTTGAGGCAGTTTGCGAATTGAGTAAACAGGAAGTAGTTTGTTAAAATGTATTTTTAGACTCTGTATAATCCAAAACTATTCCTTTCGTTTCTGATTTAGCCTTTATCTTGTAATTTTACAAAACACAAGCTTGCAAATAAAAAAATAAGACAGACACTGATGTACTTGTTTAGGCTTTAGGTTGATACAAACGGATACAAACACATCAAACTTACACTACCACAACACACCTCACTAAAACACGCAGTTGGGCACGAGGAGTGCACCGATGGCGCCGCGTGTGCAGCGACGCACACTCCACACGGGGGGAGGTTTTAGTCCGTAGGTCACTGGGCACTATTCCCAGTGGAGTCGGGCATGCAGTCAGATCCGGCTGGCTGTATACATGACGTATTTCCTCCTCCCTCGTAAAAAAAAAAAAAAAAACTTACATTACCCCTCTTATTTAAATTAGATTTAGACGTTAGGAAATTATACTGTTTGTTAAAGATAGTAAAAATAATGTCGGTTATTTTAACCAAATTTGAATCATTGTATTTTTAGCCAGATATTTATAAATGCGTGTAGTGAAGCTCCAGCCGAGGAGGAGCTAATTTTTGAAAAAATACGTTTCGTTGGTGTACAAAATAATAATTATAACTAAACTACGCGAACGCAGCGGAGACGGAATGGTCGCACGGCCGGCGACAAACCCAGCACATAACACATTAAACTTCATTATAACACTGTAATATATTCTAAGTCGTTTATTTACATAGCAGTTTAATTCTATGACATATGAATAAAAAATCATCTCAACCGTTGCTATACATCAGTCACGTCTATGACACGCCTCCGCCGTGATTCCCAGGTATCAGAGGTGCCGGGAGTAGTTGATCGAGATGATGAATCCATACGCACTCGCTGTCAGTGTCTATCTCGTAATGCAGGGTTCCAAGACGTCGAGACACTGTACCAAATACTCATTTCCCTCCAGATACGAATAACTCCGGGCTTGTGCTCTCTTATTTTGTTATCATTTCGGGAGGAAGCTTTAGGCGGTGCTCGGATGAGATGAAATTCATAAGATACAAATTGTCTTCCAATGTCGGATACCAAGGTGTAAGGTAGGCTATAAGTTTTAAATATTTCATCTAATTTTTTAATACAAAATGAAGTGGTTGTAGTTTTCGTAGGGATTATTTCTATATACTTGGAAAAAGCATCCACAATTATAAAAAGACGATAGCCGCAATAGGCCCTGCAAAATCTATATTCATTCTTGATCGGACCGGAGAGTACCTAGCAAGTTGCGTAATTCCGGATCTTCTTTTGTTTCTTTGGCAAAATCTGGTGAAATGTTTAATGCGTTTATATGTTCCGGTTGGAATGTGGAATGTTGGTCAACCTTATTTTTATAAGTTTTCCCAATCGGAAAACGGGATAGGCACTAGGCAGTCAGCGTTGGGATGCTTTGAGGAACTTCTATATTCGATGTTGTAGTCAAATCTGGAGAGAAAATGAGCGTAATAAAATAGTCTCATCGTACTTAAGGTTGGCAAGGTTTGGTTCGGGTGAAAAATTGATGTTAGAGGCTTGTGATCTGTGATAGGTAAGAGTGAATTTTCTGCCATAGCAGCAGTGAAAGAATTTCTATAATCCCCAGAAAATAGCTGTTGCTTCTTTGTCAATTTGACTATAATTTCTTTTCGCTGCTAGTCAAGGATATGGAAGCTAATGCTATTGGACGTTCTGATCCATCTGGTAATTTATGGCTCAGGATCGCACCAAGTCCCGTAGGGGAAGCGTCTGTCACAAGTATTAATGGTTTATTCTAATCGAAGTGTATTAGGACTCTTTAGGAATATTGTTGAGACTTTCTTCATATTATGTGGACCATATTAATTTTGAACCTTTCTTCGAGAGTTCGTTTAGTGGACTTGTAATGGATGCAAGATTGGGTATAAACTTATCGTAGTAATTTGCCATACCCAGTAAGGTTCGTGTTTGTTGACATTTGTTGGCCATTGTGCATTCGAAATTTCTTTAAGTTTATGTAATCTGTTTGTATCTATTGTGTCTTTAGTAAAATTAATACTTCGTTTGGAGAAGTGACACTTCTCTTTATTGACTCGAAGGTTACTTTCTTTGAGATTCTACAAAACTTGTCTTTACCTGGAAAGCAGTTGTTCTTCAGAAGAGCCTTGTATAATGATATCGTCGAAGAAGCATTTTACTCTGTCGAGACCCAGTAGTAACTGGTCCATTAACTTCTGCCAGAGGCTTGGAGCCACTTTTACTCCAAACATTAACCGGTTTACATTAAAGGTACCTTTATATTTGCTTAAGGCTTGTAGAAGGGCACTTTCGTCATCCATTGCCATGTTTAGGTAGGTTTGAGTGATATCCAAAGTGCAGAATAGTTGTCCACCGTTCATTTCTGCTAAAATGTCTTCAACTTCAATCAAATTATTGGCATTGGGTATTGTTCGTCTTCTATCACTTTATTTTAAGTGACTTTGTAGTCGGCGCATAGTCTGATGCTTCCATTTGGTTTAACTATCGGTACAACTGGAGTACCCCAAGCAGAGTGATCAATCTTTGTAATTATTCCCATGTTTCTCTAGTCTGTTGATTTCTTTATCTACTTTGGTTCGTAACGCGTAGAGAATTCGCCGTGGTGTAATGAAGATCGGCCTCGAACATTCGGAATTTCTCCTAAGTTTGAATTGAATACAGTGAGTTCGTAATCTTCTAGTAATTTGTCAAGTTTGGGTGCTTTCTCAATAGTTAAAACGTTTCTCATTTCTGCTAATTTTATGTTGAATTCCTTCATCCAGCTTTTTCCTAGAAAAGGGTCAACATTCTTGTTAATTATGTACAATTTTCCATAAAATGTTTGATTTTTGTAGGTACATTTGACGTAAACCACGCCGACGGGTTTAAATACTTCACCTGTATAAGTTCTTAGTTTCATGATAAAAAAAAAGATAAAAAAAGACATTTATTCAGTAAGTAGGCCACACGGGCACTTTTACACGTCAAGAATCTACCAGCGCTTCACAAGAGGAGACCACTGCTGAGAAGAAACGCCGCAAGAAACTCGGCAGTCAGTAATTTTTTAAATATATTTAATGTTACAATGGTATACAAATAGCATAGCATAGCATTATATAAATCTATAAATATTTAATTAAAATATATATTAAATAAGCTGCGTAGTTTCAGCAGGAAAACACACCAAAATGTTGCGAGAGAGATAGACGGAGAAGTAGTATATAAGACGGTGCAAGACGACCACATAAGATTGATTTGTTTTCCTAATCAACGGTGCCCCTAGACAAGATTACTACCTACTGAATTTGAAAAAAAAAAAATGAAGTTTCGGGTTTTAGGCCAAGCATTTTTGTCTATTAGATAGTCCTCGATCCTATAATACGCTTTAGACATTAACGACTTTTTCAAGTATTTTTTAAGTGCTGGAAAAGGTAGCTTTAAAGCTATGTCAGGTAATTTATTATAGAAATGAATGCATTGACCAACAAATGATTTATATACTTTACGCACGCGGAATTTTCGAAAAGCGATTTTATTTATATTTCTAGTATTGAAATTACGTACATCAGAATTTTTTGTGAAAGAATCTAAATTTTTAATAACATAAATAATATTCTCATAAATAAATTGAGACGCTACAGTTAAGATATTAATTTCCTTAAAAAGTTCTCTCAGCGAGTCACGGGAATTTAAGTCTGATGATGGAGGCTCAGGGTGGCCATAGGAACTCCTAAATTACACATGATAAACCCGTCGTGTTAGGGCTCGTTAGAATTGTCAAGAGGAGTAGACGACGAATGTGCAAATAAAAGGACAGTCGGCTACAAAAGCTTGTTCCAATTATTATTTTTGTCATAAACTTGTTTTAAAAAAAAAAAAAAAAAAATTAAAATTATACAGGGTGTCCCAGAAACCAACGCCAACCCGCCTAGGGCTGATAGAGCAGCTCATAAGCTATCGATTTAACCCCCATGTATGTTCAGCAATTGTTATTAGTTTCCGAGATATTGATCATTTAAATCAGTTTTTTTGCCATTTTTCCTTATGTCCGTGGTACGAAAAAACCCTAAATTTATGTATTAATTCATATTTTTTTTAGTGTTTTCTTGCATGATTAGAATCACTGAAATAAGGAAGTTTTTAAAGCTACATGCCAATTTCTTTTTTATTACAAATGTTCGAGTAAACGCACAGAGTTACTTTCTCCATACTAAGAGAACCCCGCTTTTTTTTTTCACCAAGTATGGAAAAACAAACTTTGTGTGTTTACTCAAAAAGTTGTAATGAAAAAAAAATTGGCATGTAGCTTTAAAAACTTCCTTGTTTTACAGTAATTCTAATCATGCAAGAAAACATTGAAAAAAATGTGAATCAATACATGAATTTAGGGGTTTTTCGTAGCAAGGACATAAGGAAAAATGACAAAAAATCCGATTTAAATGATCAATATCTCGGAAACTAATAACAATTGCTGAACATACATGGGGGTTAAATCGATAGCTTATGAGCTGCTCTATCAGCCCTAGGCAGGTTGACGTCAGTTTCTGGGACATCCTGTATACAGATAAAAACATTTTTAAAAAATTACCGAGGGTAAACGAGAAGCATGTTTTGTCATTTATATTCTGAAGTCCATTGACTAAAACTTAACGTTCGCACTGGCTTTTTATATTTCTTGATTAGTATAGTTTTATCGTTATATTAACATGAGATTCCCCTATATTACCTTAAATTCATCTAATATTTTTTTAGTATTTGCAAACGTCCAGTAACCTATACCGGATAACGTCAAATTAAGGGTATTAAGTTATTTTTTCATACGGTTTTTTATTATTTTCCTGATTGTACCTTAAAATAGAACATTGTTAAGGTGGTAGTTGAACTACCTACAAGTCAAAGTAGTAAAAAAGAAAAGAGAAGTAAAAGTAGTAGTTTAAAAATATCAATTACTATATTGAAAAGACGCTTGTGTCTAAATGCGCCCTTTCATCTTAGGAGAAAAGCGAGAAATATCTGTCAAGCACTTATATTGAAAATAGGTGATTTTACTCACAAGGAAAGGTACCCAACTATGTAGTCACTTGTCAGTACTTTGGAGGACAATTTCTCCCAACAGTTTGAGATTGGGCAGCTAAAAAAAATGAATTTTAATAAACAACTACATAACATTAATGTTTAACTTTGAAGCTACAAAATAATCTTGAAAATCTCTAAGATTGATTATTATTCTAAAAAATTGCTTGCTCTAAGGACACCTGAGGAGCCCACGCAGCATTGGGACACTAATTATTTACATGATGTCATCGAAACTAGATGGCGCTACTACTTAGTAATATTAAGTCTATTTATGTAAAGGGAAACTATCACAAACATGTTAGGACTTTAGTCAGTTCAACAAATGAAAGTTCTCACAACAAGTTTAATTGTGTATTTTGCGAACAAAAACTTTGTAATCATTAGTGTACTAAGTTCAAGTAACTGTCAGTGGCTAGTCGGCAAAGTAAAGTTTCAAAGGACAGTTAAACATACATGTGTACAGAAACATAGGTACACGTTAATACGACTTCATATAAAAGTACATCTAAGATTCAAGTACCTACTTAACAATACTCGAGCTCATCGCACATAAAATTGCCTACACGGGGAATCGAACCCCAGGAAAATATTGCAGCGCATGGCCGAAACCTAAACGCTTATCACTGATTTACGGAATATCTCAGGAAATGGACCTCAGAAATCGAGAAAGTGCCATTCGGACGGGATCTAATACAGATCTGTGCCTACAGGCATTTAATTCCTAACTTGCCCAGCGTACGGAATGACCCAAAGATGCGGACCAATCCAACCACTACAGCAAGGTGCTAAAGAGACTGTAAACAGGGCATTTTACTAGCAGTAGCAAAAAACAAACACACGGTTATCAGACGTCCGGCATAACAACTTAACAACGTAGCACTTCCTGTTTAAATGTTTTGCGTGAGTAAACTTTAATTTGTTGGTATAGGTAAAAAGTACCTGGCTGTCGTGTTGAAAGGAAAATATGACATGTGTGATAAATGACCTGCAGTTTACTGGTATAAATAATATGGTTTAGTGAAACAAAGTTGACAGTAACTTTGGATGGCCAAAGATTGGGTTGTGGTTACGATCAATCATTTTGTTTGAGAAAGGTTTAGTATTGTTTGTCTGAGTTTAGTTTGATAGTAGCTCTTTTAATCAAGCAAAAAAATCTTCCCATATAGGTACCGTTATCAATAGATTGTCGTGAAGCCTAACAACCAGAGGCCCTAGCCAAGACGCATGACTCTTCGTGACACGTCATCTGCCCGTGACACGATCGGTTTAAGAAATGAATAGAAAGGCTAGTTAGCCCCATAGGAACCAAGAAAACTTAAAACTTTGATTTTGAAAATAAGTTGTTATTTCTAACATAGGCTGCTCGCGTGTAGTAAATTATATTTTTTGTAGGCAATAGTATTGAACTTTGTCACTTTAAAATTAATTGTCGCCTAATTCATCTTCAACAGTGGCTTCATGAAAGTTTTTAAAATAACCGAGCCCCCCATGGACCCGTGAAACAAACGAAATAAAAATAATAATAGATTCAAATCATTAATTTATTTTGTGGAAATGTCTAACACATTAAAAAAAATGGAGTTCCGTTTTTATATTAATAATCATAACTATGAATATAATATGCACCTATAATCTTTAAAACACCAACAGCGAAACTCTAACCAGAAAATATAATAATCATCGAATGATCGGAGCGACCGCCCAGCGCCGCGCACGCCCCAGATTGCGCCGCTGCTGCGTCGAGGCGGCACGAGGAGGCCCGTCTCTTCCATCTCCAGCCCATTCTCCCGCCGCGCTACGGCGCTGTTAGACATAATACTTTATTAATGAAATCTTTTTCAAAATGAAGTGGCTGATTTTAATGTGGTTCTCTGAGCAGATGTCACTAGGACAAGTTTTTGGTTTCATTTATACGGATAAAAGTAAGTTTTAATTTGGTTTTTTATCAAGGTCTTTTAAAGGATTAAAACTTAATTTTAAAACGTGCTACAGTAATTAAACGTAATTCTAATACAATTCAAATAACAATACAATACAATACAAAACTCTTTATTGTACACCAAACAAAAACATAACAGAGAGGCAGCACAATTAAAAATAATACAGGTAAACAACAGGTGGTCTTATCGCTGATTAGACAACCTTAGTAGGGACGAGGTGTTAAATAAATTAATTTTATACATTAGGTGGTGCAGACTTAACACGAGCAATGACAAGATAGATATTTAACAACTATAACTGTATGTATTTTAATGTGGTTGTGTGGATGTTCTTGCCCGGCGTTGCCTGGGTGTTGTTTTTCACACAAACCTCGTCCCGACCATTACGAACACAATAATTATGTTTTATCCAAATTGGTTAAGACATTTTTGAGTTTCGTCGAGACTAACGAACCGACATTGATTTTAATAAATGAGAAAAAGAAGATGTAGGACACTAAGTTCACGAATATTCTACTTAAAATTATTATTATGGGGCTTTTATATTTGAGCTTTGAAAATATATAAACAAGTTTTTTCTTTAACTCGCTCCGAATAATAACGAAAAACTTAACATTTTCCTAGACCAAGTTAATTTTAGGTATACTATTTAAAGGATTGGTAGGATCCACGGAAATAAAAATAAAAAATGTTTTTCATATTTTTTAATTGTGCTTTAAGCATAAATATAAAAAGCGATTTTTTTTCAATAAAATTATTAAAATTAATAGTATTAATACGCTATAAAACTTAATTAAACAAATAGGATGAGCATAAAATAATGTTTACAGTGTTTTTAAATACCGGTTCAGGGAAAAATGTAAGAGTTCAATTTAGTTTAACTTTCATGTAGAGGCTCTCTCTAACATATTATTTACATTGGAGTTAAACTCATTAATGCAATTTTAGTTGACCCCGTGTGGAGCGGCCTCCGTACGTTCTTCTCGGCGTACCTGTAAGCTTAAGTAAAAAACAATTTTATTTATTTAAAAAAATATTAAGGCTGGGATATTTTGGGAGATAAGGGGGAGAATGGTAAATTTTAATTTATTTTCTTAAAGAACTAGGTATGAATCTGTTTAAAATTGTAGTTTATCATGTTCAATCCTTCCATTACATCTGTCAGACGGTACAATTTGTAAAACTTGAATATCTTAAACTCTCTTTCGTAACTTGATGAACTTCATACGATACACATCCGTGTTTGGGCTAAATAAATGTAAACCTATGTACCAATTTTTAACTCAGTCCTGCAGATTCTGAGCAAATCATCTGTGACAGACGGACGGACAGATACAGAAGTTACGTACAGAAAAAAAAGACACGTGGTCATTGTTGGACATCTGGTAACAGTTGACTAATAAAGCTATAAGTCTTATGACTTCTTATCTCAGTGAAAGAACTCAAACAGTTGTTGTAAACAAAACACAATTTGATGGAGCTGCAGTGAAAATAGGGGTTCCTCAAGGCTCTATTTTAGGTCCTTTTCTATTTTTGGTTTACATAAATGACTTGCCACCATCAGTGGATAAACTTTGTGATATTGTACTTTTTGCTGATGATACTTCACTAATTTTCAAGTTAGACGGAAAATCCATAGACTCCATGACTCCTTAACTGTAGCGTCTCAATTTATTTATGAGAATATTATTTATGTTTTTTCGGACATCGGTTCATTTTAGGGTTCAGTACCCATGGGTATAAACGAGACTCTATTACTAAGACTCTGTCCATCTGTCCGTCTGTCTGTCTGTCACCTGGCTGTATCTCACGAACCGTGATAGCTAGACAGTTGAAAAGAAACTATTCAATTATCCTCATGACAAATCAGCATTGGAAGAATTGCAAAGAATAAGAAACCAAAAGGAAGCTTTTTCTCAATAGTATTTAGTTATAGTCAGTCATAATTTTCACTGACAACGCGTTAGCCCAGTCGGTAATGACTCAGCCTACGAAGCTAGCGGTCCGGGTTCGATTCCCGGTCAGGCCAAATGCATGTGGTGAGCGCGAGCATTTTGTTCCTGAGTGTTGGGTGTTTTCTATGAATATAAGTATTTATTTATCCCTAATAAGTACGTTTATCATTGTCTGGTACCCATTGTACAAGCCGAGAGCTTAGTTTGGGAATAGGTAAGGCGGAAACTTGTTACAAATAAAAACACATCCAACACAGTTCATCAGTTTAAGAGGTGCCACAGACAGACAGACACACATACTGACACACACATACACACACACGCACACATATACACACACACTCTTACATGTCATACTTGTTATAATTGTTATTATTATAAGTTTATTACTTGTGTCTGTATCTCTATGTATCTGAGCGTCCGTTTGTGGCATCGTAGCTCCCAAACGGATTAACGGATATGGACGCATTTTTTTTTTAAATAATGGTTTTTAGCAAGATTTTATGAAAATTGGTTGGGCCATATACGAGATTTCAGCTCTGAAAGTAGGTGTCGCCGTTATATCGGGGGCTTTTAACCGTTGAAAATTTCAATATTTTAAAAACGGTAGAATCAATTTTGAAAAAATATTTCTTAGAACCACCGCTAAAAACCCTCTTTTTAAATAAGGGAGCATTCAAGTATTACGTAACGCAATTTTTGAAGATTTTGTTATAGTTTTTGTCCTTGGTATAGTTTTAATTGCTTTTGCGGTAATCATACTAAATAAAACAAGAGATACTAAATAAAACGAAAAGGGTTGCCAATTTGGAAGTTTTAATTCCCTAAATTTTTATTAAAAAAAGAAACAATGTTACGTAACGTCTTGTAAGAAAGACCCCCTCCCGCCCCTGTAACGCATCGTAACGTTTTACGAGGCCCCCCTCCCCCCCCCCCCCCAAATTGCGTTACGTCATACTTGAATGCTCCCTAAAAAACTACATCCAAATCGGTTCATCCATGGAAGAGCTACGGTGCCACAGACACACACACAGACACACACACACACTCCTCTTGTTTCGTGTCGGGGGTTAGTAATTGCCAGCACTTCCGCTTCTACAGTTTCCGGTGTAATATTTTATCTAAACACTCAATAATGTTACCGCTGCAATTTCAGCTGCACAATTATGCAACAAGGTCACACAAACGGGACCCCCGCTGAAAGCCATGTACGACATGTACTCCAAGGATCGTTATAAATACAAGTTGGCTTCGAATGTGCAATTTGAAATGCATTTGGCCTATCAAGGACCCAGCGACGCTAACATTATGTTGTCGACTATACAATTTCCGACTGTACGTGTACCGAACACGGCCTATAGCGTTGGTAAGTTTTAGCTCACTACTTTTATGGGTTCCGTAAGGAATGAAAAAGTCAAAGAGAAATGTGGACTAAAAGAAGATGTAGTGACAAACATTTAAAAAGGCATGCTTAAATTCTCAATTCCTTATTGCTTCCATAAGTTATACATAATATATTGAGAACGAGAATGAGAATGAGACATTTATTGATAAAATAAACATTATTTTACACGTCATTGTCGCTATATCTGACAAATCTTATTATTAGTTTACATATTATAACTTCTTACATAGTACTAAATTTTATAGAATTACATTTTTATTATTATATATTATATTTTAGAATTGAGTGGAAGTACCCATGATAGGCTGTTCTGAGGTTATCAACTGTTAGGGTGGGCGCTGGAAAGGGCAAAGCATGCTGAGGACAATTTGTCGCAAGCCGCGTCGATGTGGGGAGACCACGTCAGGCCAGAATCTATAATAAAACCTAAGTATTTAACCTGCTCCACCTGTGGGAGTTGAATTTTGTTTGTAATTTGTAACGATATTCAACGATAATGCATTAGTTCTGCGCAGCTGAAAGTGCATAATGTTTGTCTTGTTTATATTCAAAAGCATGCCGTTTGATGTGAACCATTGGGCGATTTGTTTACCTTTATTTTTAAACTGCTTAATTATACATGTATCATCGGCAAACATTATACATATATTCAGGGTCAGAACATGCAGTCGTAATGTCGTTTACCAATATTAAAAAAAGGTTATTCCCCATAACTGACCCCTGCGGGACTGCACAACTTCCAACGGGTTCAGGGTTCGACTTCGCGCCGAGCACATACGTACTCTGTTTTCGGTCGCACAAAAATGAGGCGATTGTACTAAAAAAATTGCCCTTGAAGCCGTAGCGCTCTAGTTTCGCGAGCAGCAGTTTGTGGGCGATCATTTCAAAGGCGCGGGACAGGTCGCAGAATATCGCTGCGACCTGTCGCCCGCCCTCGAGATGGGCCATCACTCGCAAGGCGACATCGCGCCCCGTCTGTTGTTGACCGCCCTGACTGATAGGCGTACTGTTGGTTGTTTTGCAGGTTGTTTGAGGTAAAGTGCTGCATCATTCTTGCACTCAACAATCGCTCAAATACCTTGGATATTACGGGGATAAGCGATATTGGTCTGTAGAATTTAGGTAGGTGCATTTCACCTTTTCCTTTGTAAATGGGCAGCACTTTAATAAATTTTGATGAGGTTGGATCTACACCCGTACTGACGCACTCGTTCAGTAGAAAAAGCAGCAACGAAATTACAATAGGAGGGAAAAGGTCTAGTGTGAGTTGACATGTCATTGAAGTCTTTAGATTGTTTACGTTTTTTTTTTTTTTTCTATGATCATTTCTTCCATGTTAAACGGTGTAAAATTAAATATCGGGAGCAGAAGGGTTGTGTATCGCTCGAAGTATGCAAGCGCATCAGCAGCAGGCGGCTGCGTGTTGTTGGTATTCGTTTTAATGTAGTGGTGGTGGTGGTCGCCTGCCGCCCGGCTCACGAGCACATCGAGCGCGCTGCTCCTGCCGCTGCTGCGCCTGCATGTCTCGGAAGAGATTACGCTCCACACTACTCGACTCATATGACCAATTTCACTGCCTTCTTTTTTTTATTGATATAGTCCCTGCGCACGTTTCCCAATGTGACCCAGCATAACGTTTCCAACCTCACCAGGCTCGAATGCAACTCGGCGTCATTTGGTTGTTTAGATAATTTCACTTTAATTTTATGTATATCGTGACGCAATTTACGTATGGGGTCGCTGACCCAACTGTTTACATTGTTCTTGGACGACTGCTTTCTTATAGGAAAATGTATACCTATCAAAAAAGTGATTTTATAATGTTTAGTAGGTACTAAGTTAGTTCTTTTGTTTGGACATTGTTTTTTTTTCTAAGGAGACTCCCAATCATATAAATCAAGACTTTTAGTAAAATCCCTACTTTTATCCTTGGGAAAAGTTCGCTTTGAAATGTTAGTGGTAGGAGAAATACAATCATTAATATTTACTGAGACATTAACACTCAAATGATCAGACAAGTTCATATCTTTACAAAAGATGTTATTTATTTTAGTCTTCAGTAAATTTGTAAATGTATGGTCAATACAAGTTTTTCAAGTGACAGTTATTCTTGTAGGCACATTTACAAGCTGCCTAAAACCGTATTGTTTGACAGTATTCATTAGGTCCACTGTTTTGGAACACTTGGTCATCAGATCAATATTAATGTCACCGACAATTACAACATTATAATTCTGAAGTGCTTGTAAATTAAGTAACTCATTTAATTTGGAAAAATAAAGGTACATCGCCGTTGGGAGGCTGGTAAATACACGAGGTCCAGTCCAATACACTCTGCAGCACACGCCTCAAAGTGGGCCTCCACCGTTAGTTCGACGACTTCCTTGCGCTCCATTGTCACTATGTCCGACCTTGTGTAAATGCATGCTCCACCACCTTTCTTCGACTGTCTCAAGTAATGGGCACGGAGGTTATAATTTAAGATGTTTCTGATGTTATATGGGTAGGTTGAAGCCAGTGCTCCGTAAGACACGGTCACACGGTACATCTATTTTATTTTGTAATTGAAGTTCACCTTTAAGTTGGTATGTTTTATCGGACACGGTTTCTGTGGGAGAATGTGTCGAGGCTTTTTATGTGGGTTGTCTTGCACCGTCGTCATAGGTGAGTGTAATTCCTAAAAATTCTATATTTTTAGATTTCTTATTACTACTACTTATTAGTTCTTGTGAGTTTTGACACATTTTCCTGCTCAATTGCGCATGAATGTATTTATTTTTGTTTTATGTGAGATTCATTGTTTTATACAGGGTTATTGGTAAGTCGACCTATTCCCGTTAGGAGGTGATAGGGGTGACTATTTGCGATAATTTTGACCCTCATATGCATTATGCAAAAGTGAACAATTTTTGAGTTATCGCGTTTTTTAGTTTTTTTTTTTAAATTAGTCAGAAATTCAACTTGAAATATTTATTACAAAAAAGTATCGATTTAAATCTATTTTTTTTCTGATTTACAAAAACGATTGAACATTGGCTATTTCTCAATATTCAAACAGTAATAATCGGTTCAAATTTAAAAAAGCGAGACGGAAAACGAAATTTTTTCAATATTTTTTTGCGATCGCTCCACTAAAATGCCTTAAAAACAAACAAAAAACGTTATGAAACTTGGCTTGCAGATTATTTTAAAAACTTAACTAACGCACATATTTCAATAGTCACCCCTATCACCTCCTAACGGGAATAGGTCGACTTACCAATAACCCTGTGTAATGCTAGGTGAAGTTTATTATTATATAAACACTATTCAAAAAACGACTGACTGTTGAGTTTCTTGTGAAGCGCTGGTAGATTTTTGATGTGTAAAAGTGCCCGTGCGGCCTACTTACTGAATAAACTTCTTTTATCTTTTATCTTTTTATTAGTTAGTGGTCTAATTTTTCTAGCGGCGTAAGCTGCTGAACTTAGTTTACCTGCCAGTACAGCTATAATTATGGGGACTCCATTGCAAATTTCCATCTATTGTTATGCCTAAGAAGACCGCCTTATCTACGATTTGCAAACACTCGTTATTTAGAAAAATACTAGAATCTAACGGTTTAACATAAGCAAAGCGAACCTAACATATTTAGTTTCCTTAGCATTTAATACTTTATTTCAGGAGTGGGGATGTCCCCATACTAAATGCACAGTTGGACTTGTGACATTGTCAGATCGTTTTGTATGTCCCCATACAAGCGAACGTGTTACACAAATATTATTGATAAGATATATTATGAAGATTGTTTTGTGACCAATTGTTTGTGACCAAATTAATTTTTGGTGAGCCAAAAAGTCACATACGCTTTAATTGATAAGTCAACTAGTATTGATCCTACCCTAAGATACAAGTAAATGGGTCAGAAAAATAATACTTTTAAACCTTTTTAAGGTATTGGGCATGGCGGAAACGCTTATTCAGTGATTGATCAGCTCGCTGGCTCCAGGCTGACAACTGTATATCTTAGCGGATTACTTTCAACAAGTGAAATGAGACCGTTTTATGTAAGGCTCGGAAAAAGTAAGTAAATACATATCAAGTTATGTTATGTTTAAAACCATGGGTGACAATTATAGTTGTAATGCGTATACGCCGCACGCACGCACACTCCCAACCAGGGGCCCTAGACAAGATGCATTACGCCGAGTCGCTTTTCTGTTCGTTTCGTTTTTAAACCAATCGCGTCACTGCTAGATCACGTAATACGAAAAGTCACGTGATCAAGCAGTGACGCGATTGGTTTAAAAACGAAACGAATAGAAAAGCGACTCGGCGTAATGCATCTTGCAGACCGGCGACGCTTAGCGACGACGGCTTGCGCACTCAGAGACGAGTACACGCACATCTACACACGCAAGTAACTCCCACCCGTGTTCGCGAGATGAAACAACTGTACTATAACATACAGTGCAAGGGGTTTAAAATGTTATTCGGGTTTGGGTTTGATAGTTTTGACTCTCATAATAGCATATGAGAGTAAAAGAGAAATACAAATACGATATTTTAAGAGCTATTGCACTGTTTAGATCCAGGATGGGTAGTCGAGTGTAGCGTAGAGGTTTTAAGGATAATAATAATTAGAGTATGTGGGGTCCTTCTGAACATTTTTGCCTCATTTAATATAATGCAAAAAATATATTTTTCATCGCTTAAAGCCATTTTACTTTACGCAACATCTTTTCAAAAACATTAAGAAAAAACATTTTATTCACAATCTTAATTTGACGCATAACAATGGTTTAGGGTCCAGCACTAGGCCCTCTATGGCGTCTTCCTTCCCTGTCTGACTTGGTTGTTTCTAGTCCTAGCCACATGTGTCTGCCATCTTGGATTTTATTATATACTAGCTTCTGCCCGCGACTTCGTCTGCGTAGATTTCGATAATCGTTAATGCCTCGGGTTTTTCTTTATTTTCTGGGAATAAATGTAGCCTATGTGTTAATACAGGATAATAAACTACATAATTATATGTTCATTCAAAATTTCAATCGAGCCTCTCAAGCCATCGAAGCGTAAAGTAGTATAAAACGCACCGCGTTATAATAGCTGCGCCCGCGACGACTCAATTATAATACTCAAATCGCAAATCGCAACAATATCTGTATCTAAAACATTCCGCGTTGTTTCTTTAAGTACCTCTCCGTATAGCTATTACTTAGGCGTTTTTTACAATGACTCGTATGCGCCTAAAGTCGGAGAGTTAATGGTTTTTCATATATTACCGTTTTTTCGCGTTCCGTAGCCAAAATGACAAAAAAGGAACCCTTATAGTTTCGTCATGTCCGTCCGTCCGTCCGTATGTCACAGGCATTTTACTCGAAAACTCCAGGAGGTAAATTAATGAAATTTGGAGTAAAGGTGTCTTGTGAAAAACAAAAATGAAAATCTCTATCCATACGTGTAACAGAAGATGAAAAAAAATATTTTTACCGTAAGTCATCGTCTAGCACATATTTCGACAGTTATTTTAACAATACTACGGTTTCTAAAAGTTTTTTGATTAGGTGAATATTTTCGGAAATAATCGCTCCGAAAGTCGCATAAATTGTGTCCCGTTATCTTTGAAACTGTATGTCTAAAAATAATGAAAAAAATCACAAAGTTATCTCTTTATAAATACTTTCAAAGATAAATACTTGAAATATGATCTGATTTTATATTTTATTTTGAGTTATTCCCGAAAAATGGTGCTTCTCAACAAAAAGACGTAAGTGCCATGAAGTTACGCTCTTGAGCTGGTGCACTTCTCTGCCTTGGTGATAATATCCATTTCAGTGCACTTTCAATTTTTGGCCGATATACGAACTGGATTCCAGGCTAACATTTTGGTTTTACATACATACATACATTAAATCACGCCTGTTTCCCTGAGGGGAAGGCAGATACCACTTCTTTCCAGACCACTTGCTGCGATCCTGACAAATTACATTACATTTACATTGGTTTTACATTTTTTTCTAAATAAATTTTCACCTTGATCTTCTACATATTCCACAGAATCAGCTATCGATGAAAGTTATTTCTTCTGGCGTGGCATTTCGGCTCGATAATGATAGTAAATTAATAAACGTCGTAGGTTATTTAAAAGACAGACATAATGACTTGAATCAATGTCATATAACGGTCGTTTATAATTGCGACAAGCATAAATGATATATAGAGGTTTGCAAGTATTGGGAAAAGTAGCCATATAGAATTGACGCTCTTTTTTTATAATTACGATAGTTTAAAAATCTCTTAAAAATTAAGCAGTAGCAAAAATGCATTTTTGCTCCCGTCAAACCAGGGTTTGTTCATAATTATAGTGTGAATTTAGTAGTTTTTTTGATGTTAGTATTATAGGCTAGGATTATAGTGTGGACATACCCAATAAAAATCGTAAAACGATACAAGAAATAAAGTTGAAAAAAGAGAAAATTAATAAAAAAAAACATACTTTTTTTTTTGTCGCAAAGGAAGGCAAACGAGCACACAGGCCACCTGATGGTAAATGGAAACTGAGACCCATAGACATTCGCATTCACAAGACCGCAATCCTAAGACTGCAAATGCGTTGCCATCCCTGAGGACTTAGATAGAATGCCTCTGGGCGTTTTCCAAAAAAAGTGTACACGTGACGAAACGGAGAAGTAAAATTTTTATGACTCCAATTTTGAAATTTGACTATTTATTCGATTCATTATAAGTTAAAGTATATTTATTGAGAAAATGACATAAAAATATTGAGAAATACAGAAATTAACGACATTATTACTTCAGGTTGTGGTCAAACTAGTTCGGATTCGTCACAAATATAAAATTATATATTGAAAGTATTATTTTATGGACCATCTATTGTTTATACATTAAAAATAAACACAAAAAACTTTTTAAAACAGGCTTGTTTTATAGAATTAATGGAACAAATAATCTTTGAGAATTAAATATGTTACCATTTCGTCACAACAGCCTTCTTTTGGCTGCTACACGTTAAATTTTTTGGTATAAAGGAGATACATGTCATTAAACAATATTTAAATATACATAATGGAATATCCATTTAGAATTATTAACGCTAAAAAAACGTGAATTGTTATAATTCCAGCAAAATATAATTGTTTTTAACAATTCAAATCTTGGGACAGTGACTATGCGGAATCTCATGTGACTATCTGGAAAATGTAAGGCATAGTACACACCTAGGTTTGACATGGAAGGAAAAATAACAAACGAATGTGTTTGATGTGATGTTGTATTTATTAATGTAAATAAATCTAAAAGTGTTAGATCGTTTTTATAATCTTTCTCACAAATTACGATGTATTATTAATTTCTAAGTTTTCCACAGATGGGAACCTCTATGCTAGTCATTTCCCCGGCTGTCTTATCCCCAAACCGGAACACAACAATGCGAACACCGCTGCTTGGCGGTACATAAAAACGTATAAATCGAAACACGGCTCTGGGGACTGCGCTAGGGTACCGTGTTACAGACTGTACAGATTTTGGTTATAATTTTTTTAATGAGTTTTTAAGACAATCATGTATCATTACTTTTTTTTTGACAGATGGCCTTCTTGAAGTCGGCAAGGAGTGCGAGGACCCTTTTATGTCATTGCTCATTAAAGACATTCCTGCAAAAAAATTCACATACTTCACCTTTTTTTCTTGGAGTGATATAACAAATGATTGTCCTGCTGAATGTCGTGGTAAGTGTTTGTATAACATAGAGTAGGTAAGGTAAATGTCCCAGTGAATTACATTATAAGGGGATTTTTTTAGATATTTCTGTAAAACTACTTAATTATCATAGATATCTACTATACGCATATGCAAATGTATAAACCGGTTCTTCATTAATGTTATAAGTACAATCAAATGTATAAAATAATACCAATATTAATTTAAGTTTTTTGCAACCTCTAAATTTGTGCCAGTGGATGACTGGCATAATTTGGAATGTCCCATTATATGACCTAAGAAAAAAAATGGGAGGTGTACCAATATGACAGAAAGTGGTCGGGTTTTTATGATCAATTAATTATCATTTAAGTATTAGTAATTCAATATAATTATATATAACTGTCAATACTACATACATACATACATACCTTCACGCCTTCATTCCCAGAGTGGGGTAGGCAGAGCTACAGAATTACCAACAACTCAATACTAAATGATGATAAACTTAAAAAAAACATGTCTGTAAGTAAATTATTTATGAATTGTTTTACAATGTTCTTTGCTAAACAGTACTTGAAGATAAAAATATTATTTCATTGCAATAACAATTAATTAAAATAATATATTTTTTTCCTCAGACAAGAAGTACTTCCTCCCGATTCTTGCCATTCCTTATATTTGGAGATACTGCTAAAGGCGAATATATTTTGAAAGATTTGTCCATGTGTCATATTGCCTTTTTTCAATAGTTTGATTGCTTGTTCGTTTGTTGTTCTATGAGAAAATTTTACAGTATTGAGATTAGTCTCGGCTGTATATTTATAATGATCTCGGAGGCATGTTTGCATTACAAGATACCTGTAGCCATTGTATGACTCTACAGTTATAAGCTAATAAATTACACCTCAATACGCAACTGTCATTCATTGGTACTCCATAGAAAAACAGTCTCTGACAACCCTGTCAGACACTACTCAAACGATAGATAAAAGCTTGTAAAATTGCACACACACTCAAACACACACTCAAACACATACTCTGACACACACACGCGCCGGTATTTTTTTTTTGCAATGTAACTTGTTTTTCTTTTTTTACCTACCACACAATTTTTTTATTTAATTTTAAAATAGGTGCTTCTCGGATCTTCCAATTTCAAAATAACTTCTTCAATTTATGATCACTCTAACGGTATACCACATGTCTTGAATCACGACGAAATTTCTGGCAAAAAAATGGTTTCACTCTAAAATGGGTCACTACATCCAGCCTGTTAAATTAAATTAAATTCAATTCAAATAATTTATTTCAAATAACTTTCATTAATTTGGTTAGTGACCAGAAGAGATTATCCTTACATCTATGTCAGTGATACATTGAATAATATATACATTTCTACATAACCTTACGATTACGAGTCACCTGGGTCCGAACATGAAGACTAATGCAGTGATTCATGTACGGACAATCCAGGCGGTTGGCGATCATGGCCAGGACGCTGTTGCGGCTGGGGCGCACTCTGCTCAGCAGGGACGCGCACCGCTTGCGCAGAGTGGTGAAGAAGCAATCGGTGCGCGCCTCCGCGAACATCCCCGACGCGCTACAGTAGCGCGGCAGCCGCAACAGCACCCTGAACGCGTTGTTGTATTGGACGCGCAGGGCGTCAAACGACATACGAGTGTACTGGGCCCACAGGATGCAGGTGTACAAAGATGTACAGAAAGCCTTGAAAAGGGTCACTTTAACCGGTTCCGAACATCGGGCAAATATGTGTGCGATCATGTTAGCTCGCGCCGCTAGAGCCCTGCGCGCCCTTTCCATGTCCGTTTCGTCCTTTAAGTCTTCGTGAGCAGGTGACCTAGATACTTAAATTCTTTTACTCAGGTGAGAGCAGTACCATTTAGGTTAAGGGGTGGAACATGCTGTGGGCATTTAACGCCCGCTTTGAAGACCATGATCTCACTCTTAGAGACATTATAAATGAGACCATGATCTATCGCATACTTCTCGCAAGTTCTAAGCAGCGTTCTTAGCCCGCACATCCAGGCGCTCAGCAGCACCATGTCGTCCGCGTAGCTGATATTGTTGACGCATACGTCATCCACGTGGCAGCCGACATGCTGGCTGCTGAGCGCCGCAACCAGCTCGTTCACGTACAGGTTGAAGAGCGAGGGTGACGTCAGCCCCCTTGCCTAACCCCGCATTCTAACCTGTATGATTTAGAAACACTGTTTTTCCACTTTACATAGTTCTCCTGATTAGCGTACCAATATTTAAGAACCGATATGATATCTCTTGGCAAGCCAGTGACACCTAACTTCTCCCACAATCTATCATAGCTAACTAGGTCAAATGCCTTAGATAGATCTAGGAGACAAGCGTATACGGGCGTGCTTCGCTTCGTGTAATATTTGACAGTATGCTAAGGCACAAAATTGCCGACTCGGTAGACAATCCCGAACGAAACCCGAATTGGTTGTCGTGCAGCACTAAGTGTTCATTTAAATGTGCGTTAAGCAAACTGTCAACCATTTAGCCACAATTAGTAGCTAACGAAATAGGCCTATAATTACACTTGTCGGCAACATCCCCAGTTTTATTCTTAGTTATTGGAACCACTACTGTCCTGAGCATATCGCCGGGCAGAAGCGTGTGAGACATACACATCGAGTAAAACAACGATAACACCCTTGGCAAGTGAGGCCCAGCGTGTTGCCAATGCTCGATGGTGAGACCGTCATGTCCGGGAGAATTGCCTTTTGTCATACTATTGCTCTCATAACTTCCTTTGCCGTAAACCTAGTAGCAAGCCCCTCATGACGTGTCTCAAAATCCAGCATCGAAACAGACGGTTCTAAGGGTGACTTCACAACAAAGTGGATTTAGGGATCCTAAACATATCATATATTTAAAAACAAATGCAAGGTGGTAAAAAGTATTTATTAGAATAGTTAACTCATTGTTATTTTTAATTTTCGTATTTATTATAATTATGTTCAAATTGTCTACCTTCGCAATTGATACATTCGCAACATATTTTCCGAATTTCCACAGTTGTGGGTGAGTCGCAATATCGCGAACGGGTTATTAATTTTTTCTATCAAATGCTCCCGGCTTTCTATCTCTGTCGTGTACACGAGTTCTTCCGCCCTTCCCCAGACGTAAAATAGAAAATTCAGGTAGTTGTTACCGTTTAAGTTGTCTGGTAAATAATGCGGCCCAGTCAGCCGGCGGCCAATGACGCGTGCCCAGTGTGCCAACACGTTGACAGTAAATTTTCGTTGGAATGACATTGGTCGATTTAAGTGTAAGTTCTGAAAGTCGACTATACCCTTAACTAAACTAAACTTTGACTAGTCAGTCCAAAGAATACTTTTCAAAAAATTGTTGTCTTCGATATCTGTGTGAAGCATAAACTGACAGAACTGCACACGTCTGGCATAATCGCCATCTTCAAGACCTTGAAACAAATAAGAAGTCGGTGTAGAAAATTTTATGATGAAAATGTGTTTGAGATTTATTTTGGTTAATAGGTAGGTATGTATTGTGAAATCCTAAAGTCAACATTTACAAACAGACTAACTATTTTACGTATACATATGGAGTTTAGTAACAAAAATAAATCGTAAAATGATGTATTAAATTAATTTTCTATTGATTCCTTAGATGTCTCCATCACTTTTGGAGTCAGCGGCAGTTATCTACTGAAACATCAAGACGGGCCAGTTTTTGGCCAGAAATTGAATAGTGATTCTAGAATGTGGTATCTATACCGTTAGAGTGGTCATAAATTGGAGAAGTTTTGTGAAATTGGAAGATCCGAGACGCTCCTATTGTTTTTTTAATTGTGCCGTAAAATTGAGCTTGACGACTTTTATTTTCTAATTTTCACACTGCTGGCTCATATCTTTTTTTTTGTTTAGTATAAGAATGCAAATAAGATGTTAATACAATAAACAAACATTAGAGATTTAAAAAAAACAAATACCTTTTTGCTGCGACACTTAAAAAAAAGATATGTAAAGAAACTTTTGGGAAATATCGAAATAAAATTAAAAAAAAAAATTACAAAAAAAAAGTAGGCAGGATGAGTGTAAAAAAAATCTACCCTCCGTATTGATTTGGCACACGACCTGCCTAACACCCAACAACAAACAGTTTCTATGACATCATATTATTAACAATGATTAAAGTGTCCCAATGCTGCGTGGGCTCCGTAAATATACTTTTAAGCATGCAATTTTTTTGAATTAGAATCAAAACATCATCATAGAGATTTGAAATATTCCTTTGTTATAAGTACCTTCTAAGTTAAGCATTGATTTAATATGGTTGTTTATTCAGGGGTCGGACAAAAAGTGCGGATGACGTCAAACCAGTTATAGGGTGAATTCAAATAGTATTTTTACATACATACATATACCCTCACGCCTTCATTCCCAGAGTGGGGTAGGCAGAGCTACAGAATTACCAACTACTCTAAAAACTATTATAATAGTATTTTTGATTTTCATAATCAATTATTATTAGGTACCTGTGTGGTCACCGGGTTAGAATAGTGCCACTCCATGTCTTCTCGTGGATGGCGTAAGAGGCGACCAAGGGCTTGCAACCTGTCACTAATACACTGGTAAACATCTTAGCCTGATTGTGCAAAACGCGGTTACAGAATTATCAACAACTTATTTAAGAGTGCTTGGTAATTCTGTAGCTCTGCCTACCCCACTCTGGGAAGGAAGGCGTCAGTTTATGTATGTATGTATGTATCACTTATCATTTATCAACCTCTTTATTAAACGATATCGCAACTTGAAATGAGTAAATACGTTTTTGACTGACACATTGTCAATCAGATGAACAATAAATTGACTTCGTTATTTTTTAGCTATTGTATCTTCGCGATTATATTTAGCTAAAATTTATATTTACTAATGTATAAAAAACATCATCCTGTAAAAAAATCACCCTCCATCAAACAGATTAGGTACGTCAATTTTACGTCACTTTTTGTCCGACCCATACATACATACATAAACTCACGCCTTTGTTCCCAGAGTGGGGTAGGCAGAGCTAAAGAATTACCAACAAGTCTTAAAACTTCTTGCTAACTCTGTAACCACATTTTGCACAAGTAGGCTAAGATGTTTCCCAGTGTATTAGTTACAGGTGGCAAGCCCATCGCCTAACAGTACTGCAAGCCTTCGCCTCTTACGACATCCACGGGAAGACATGGAGTGGTACTATTCTAACACGGCAACCACACGGGTACGTTGTCCGACCCCTGTTTATTAGTATTCTATTTATCATTGTTATAAGTAGACCTAGATATTTTCCTAGCACGAACGACGTGTCGTTAGTGCTTGACACAATAAAAACATCGACAATCCTGTTATCGATAATTACCACGTCAATATCATAGAGCGATTTTCACTGATTTATGTAAAATATTAATTAATAATAAACTTATAGTTTTGATATTAACTTATCATTGTTATTTTATTTTTTAAAACGCACCACATTGTTATATGAATCATATCATAACGTCGGCTTAGAGTGCAAACCTGCTAAATCCTTTTTTAAGAATTGGCAGATTTGCACTTTATTTCATCTGTTTAGAGTGCAGACTTGCTAAATCCAAAAAACGGATTAAGCAGGTTTGCACTCTAAGCCGACGATAAGTCATATGATTGTATTTTGTTCCTGTTAGTTACGTCAATGAGTTTTAGGACATTGTGAATATTTTCTTAATAATTATCATACTCGTAATGATATACAATTATTTCCTCTATGAAGTTGAAGAGGTGGTTATCGATAACAGGATTGTCGATGTTTTTTTTGTGTCAAGCCCTAACAACACGTCGTTCGTGCTAGGAAAATCTCTAGGTCTAGTTATAAGGCTTCCATAGTAGAGCCCATGCTACCTGATAAATTACTTGCTCGTGTACTCTACAGATTTTATCACTACTGAGGCTGAAGAACGCAGGTAGTGGAAATTATTAATAGCTGGAATTATTTTTTGTTAATGAATCAAAAGTAATATGTAATTCCATCAACTTCAAATAACTTCCTTCAAAAACAGGAAACTGAATGATGGGCAATTTAGTTTTACCCTTGTTTGAAGAGGCACCAGATTCGAATGAGCCTTTATTGTAAGAGCTAGCACGGCCCGTACCCGAGGACGAGCGATCTTCCTCAATAATAGGCGGGTGATGATCCCCAATTATTGACTGTGCCGATGAAATTAATGTCATGAAATTCTCTTCTAATTGATCTCTTTCTGTTATTTGTTCATATATGTATGTTATCACATAACGTGCGTTAAAAAGAAAAGTGACGTTATTCAAAATGCCTAAACTTTTCAGTGAGTGTCGAGGTGTCGAATAATTAAACAAGTTTTAAACACAATTTCTTTAAGCGTTTTTTTGTCTACAATTTAATTGAAATGTTAAATGTGAAAAGTCACTATTACAATACAATACAATACAACACACTTTATTGTACACCAAACAAAAACATAACAGAGAAAGAGCACAATTAAAAATAATACAGGTAAACAACAGGCGGTCTTATCGCTGATTAGCGATCTCTTCCAAACAACCTTAGTAGGGACAAAGTGTCAAATTAATATATTTCATACAGTAGGTGGTGCAGACTTAACACGAGCAATAACAAGATAGATGTTTGCAATGAAAAGTGAATTAAAAAAACTACAAAAATTGACAAATAAACGCTCACTAAACAAAAAAAAACAAAATAAGTAGGTATATACAAATACAAATAAATACAACTACGCTACATGCATAATAAAGAAAAATTACAATATCAGAAAATTGTCACTTTCAAACCAAATACTACAGTAACTTTCTAGCCTCAAATCAAAATGTGTCAACACAAAACAAACAACAAAACTTTTCTACAACAGTGACATATTTTTTAGCATGCTAGTTTTCACTTCATTAAAATAAGCTTTTCTCATATAATTTTTAGGTCATTGCAAAATACGACACTTTTGTATATAAACGTAGGTAAATGCGAATGGGACACCATTCCATAAAAAATATGAGGGAACCCGCGTAATAGAAAAGTGACCTGAGCTTTGTCTACCCCGATAGGCAAAAACAGAAAAGAACCACTTTACATCATATAATTTGGTTAGTTCGTAGGCCATTTATGCAAAAAAGTCAAAATCGGTTTATTGTTTATTTTTAATAATGATGCATTTCCGCAATATTACACATATTATTAAAATAGAATATAACTCGCTACTTCTGTCACCTGATATATTTTTGTATTGTTTTGATTTTGATTTTTTGTTTTAGTGCCACCGGAATTACAAAAATCAGAAACCAATTTAAAGAAGAAAGAAGGCTCCACAGTCGATCTAACATGCAGGTAGACACCATTTTGTTTTATTAAAATAATTAACAATCATTACTTAACTTGTATATCAAAACTTAATTATGAATCTGTGTTCACACTGTATACGTCATACGTTTTTAAATAAGACCATCCAGTTTTCGTTGAATTTTGTATGCTTTTACACTTATCTTTTAAGTAGCTAAAATACATTTTATTCATTTTGATCTGAAACCTTACTGGCTTAAACCACGTGAATGAATTAATATAAGCTTAACATGTTTAAACAACTAACTAACAACTTTCAACAGTATTTGTGGCATAAAATAAGAAAAGAAGTTCATCTCTGTCCCTTTGGGAGTTTCCATAAGGTACCTGTTACGTGCTCGGGGTTGCGCCGATGCACATAGATCGATACCTTAAATTAAGGTCCTTAATACGCACGCAATCAACTGCGGTGACGGCCCGGCACTGACCTAATGAATTTTTTTATCTCTTTATTTCTATAATACTGATCGACCGTGTCAAAAATTTAATGTAACAATACTGAAAATATTTAGCTTTACAGTTAATTTTGTATTTTTAACGAAAATTGTAATCAACTAGGATTGATTTACCAGGATTATAAAAGGCACTCCCAAGTCAAGTGTAACATGGTTCTTCATGAAGAAGGGTACGAAAAACTACGTGCAGATGAAGGATAAAACTGGTGATGTTCTGCGTCTGACCAATGTTCTTATAGACAACGAAGGAAATTACAAGTGCGTGGCAGAGAACACCGAAGGCCTCGCCGAGCACATAGCGCAGCTTGCGGTGGATGGTAAGCGTAACGTCCAAGTACCTACTCCAAAATATTTTATTCCGAATATTTGGCCGAATTTTCATTTTTCCAAACGATATGTTATGCTTTATGTGGAAATCAAGGGCGGAGGGCTTTGCCCAGCAGTGGGACACTATATTAGGCTAATTGATAATAATAATAAGGCAGCTAGTGGCGAGCTGTTGGTGAGTGGCGACACCACGGACCTGAGTGCTCCCGAGGGTAGGTCCTGTTCCTCACCTCACGCTTGCCTTCACCGGCCGGCTGGAGTGTATAATGACGAGGAACAGACCCTCGCCTCTGGCTTGCATTTATTGGCCGGTCAGAGTGGAGTCGCAAAAGCTATATGCGCGAAGGGTGGATGTGTTGCATAAGTGGCAAGTGGGCACCTTATGGTCGTTTAAAGTCCAGAAGCACCTCTCCACCCTTAGCCCTTCTGGAACTATTACCTCCCTGCTGCTACATATATGCGGCTATTTTGGGAGGCCCATTCCATTGAGTTGGCGAGTCACCGCCTGCCATTTCAACATTGGCCAGGCAGGCGCCGTAGTTTCATCAATAGCCTAGTTCACCAATCCATATTTGTTAATTCATAGAACCTATTTTTAATACTTCCATCCTTCTTAAATAGTCCTACACTAACCGTTGGTTGGTTGTCCGTGGGAGCATACTTCTATAGTTTGAACTCAGGGACAATCGTCGGTTGATCCCCATCACTTTACTAAATTAAACTTGTCTAAAGGGCCTCTGCGTGTTGGCTTCGGCTCCATGTACGCCACCCAAAAGACCGGGACTCCCAAAGTCCCGTGATTGGTAAAGATATACTAATAATAATGTTATGCTGGAAATATTTTAGATTAAATGCATATTTCAATTGCTACAGGTTTGATTTATAAGCGATATAAAAAAACATCCACACGCTTTCTCTTAACTTAGTGAACTATTCAATCGTAAATGGCCTTGTGGGATTCCGGTAATCCAAGCGCTTAATGCAAATGCAATAAGGTGTAAAATTGCTGTCTTGCCATGTAAAGTCTCTGTTTACACAATGTCAATAATGGCGGCTTTGTAAAATAGCTTTCCGAATGACCTAGTAAGATCCATTGATGAAGTAGTGAAAAATGCACTAGTTGTAGGGTTTCGTGCGTTCTGGCGCACGATCCAGAACGCAAAATCGGTCAAAATTGGGTATTCTAAAAAAACTCTTCCTATACCAACATATGCTGATCGGGTCATATGTGTGGTCACACTCCCTCACGTAGTCATTAATGATGGATGTCATTAGTTGTAGTCACACCCCCCCTCACATAGTCGTTAGTAAGCTTAATAAAATAGACTCCTCTGATTGGTTGATTTTAAGTAAGCCACGCCCCCTCACATGATCTTTAAAGACGTCGTTAGTGAACATTAGTGATATCATTATAGTCTTATATACTTTGTTACATGTACCTATGTGATACTAGCTCCTCCTATTGTCTTCTTATCATTATATACAGGGTGACTGGAAATTCGCCGTATTCCTTGAAAGGGGTTATTCTACAGCTCATTTGTAATGATTTAAGACCAGTCAACCAGGGGTCAAAACTCAGTGGTTACCGAGTTATTCTCGTTTTTAGTTTTTTTTTTTTAATACCCCCCTTTCGACCTAAAACTAGTCATTGAGTAAAAACTTCGTCATTTAGAAATAAAAAAAAACATTTTTCAAATAGCCAATGAACTAACTACTGATTACGAGAAATAATAAAAAATACCAAAGACATGCAAAATTTTGCAAATAGTTGGATTTGAAGTTAAAAGTTCTAGTAATTATTTTCCAAATTTTGTAACATTTTAAAGCATAACTAAAAAAAAGAGTACGATACTTCGCGTACAAATGACAGAAATAGTTTGCTCAATTCATAAGCAACACATAAAAACGTACAATTTATGACCTTTTAAAATTATTTTTTACTAAAAAATGTACAATTAATAATAATAGCAGAAATGATCGCGGTTAAGCTCCATCGTTTCAACAAAAAGGCGGGATCGTTCTCTTTTTTAAATTCTCGCTATTGAAGCATTGCTAGTAAAGACATTTAAGACTCATTTGGAATTAGCTATGTTGAAATATCAGAACATTACATACAGCACATTCATTGTTTCTAATTATAAATCCAGTTTCCAATAAATGAACGCCTCTTGCAAAACTTAAATACCTATCAGTTAGTTTTAGCCCCAAAAAACATATCTCATAAGTACAAGAAAGGTACGACGACGAGCGCAGCGAGGAGGAGTGTTAGGTTGAACTGCAATTCTTCGGACGGCGAAGCGCCAGAATCGACCTATTGCTAACAATATAGATAAAGTTACACCAACTGTTCATTCGAAACAAAGTTATAAACATAGTCAAAACAAATATATTTGCGTTGTGGCTCGTGAGTCAGAATGCACGAATCCCTACTACTTGCACTAGACTTTATCCCACACTCGCAAATTGCCTGCCACACCGTGACTTTCTTGCCGAATTTCTTATGATATGAGATATGTTTATTTGATAAAATCGGGTCGTACAACTTCCTGACCCGGTTCTTAACAGATGCTGCTTGTTTCGCTTCTTTATGTTGGTTTCTGTTTTCAAAATGTCTTGCACCATCCCTATACTCGTTCCCATTTTTTCGCGACATCACGAACAGATAACCCCTTATTGGATGCAAATTCCTTCTTTATCTTCTGATCCAGTTTTGGGTTGGATGGCCCCGGTTTTTGGCCTGGTCGCGGTCGGTCATTGAAAGTATATTCCTCACCGTATTTACGGATTGCATTTTGAACGGCTCCCACACTTACACCTTCCATTCTCGCCAGTTTTCTGTCCGTAATGCCTTTTACAGAACACCATTTGTCCACAATTGATTTTTTGTTGTTGGGGTGTTAGACCTCGCATTTTTTTATTATAGTAAAATGTGCTAAGACAATCTACAGCAATTGATTTTGTGACAGATGAGAAGCAATTGTTTCTTATTGACATATTTTTTATAAACTCTCAACAGCGTGCCATGCCAGGAAAACCTTGTATTTATAAAAACGATAGTCTTTAAGTACTCGTATTCACACTCGGAATTACTCGGTTTCATCTATTTTACTCTATTCCCTTCGTATTACATCAATAATGAGGTGGGACATTCGTTTGAGGTGAAGTGTTGTGACAATCTCACAAAGTGATTGTGACAATTGAGTTGCCTCGTGTATGAGTAGCTCAACACTAAAATAGCCAAAATTTTTGAATATGATTCATTTCCGCAATATAACACAAATTATTAAAATAGAAAGTAACCCGCTAAGTCTGACTTTTTGACTTTTATTTTTTATTTTAGTGCCACCGGTAATAGAAAAATCAAACACCAATTTAAAGAAGAAAGAAGGCTCCATAGTCGATCTACCATGCAGGTAGACTCCATTTTGTTTTTATAAAATAATTTTAAAATAATTACTAAACTCGTATATCAGAAACTTAATTATTAAGCTGTGTTCACACTGTACGTCATACGTTTTTAAATAAGGCCATCCAGTATTAGTCGAATTTTGTGTGCTTTTATACTTATCTTTTATGTAGCTCGGATACATTTTATTTATTTTGGTCTGAATTCTTGCTGACTTAAACCACATGGACGAATTAATATAAGCCTAACATGTTTAAACAGCTTTCAACAGTATTTGTGGCATAGTAAAATAGTTAAAATACTGATCCACCGTGTAAAAATTAAATGTAACACTGAAAATATTTAACTTTATAGTAAACTATGTATTTTTATTGAAAATTGTAATCAACTAGGATTGATTTACCAGGATCCAAAAAGGCAATCCCAAGCCAAGTATAACATAGTTCTTCATGAAGGTACGAGTGACTACGTGCAGATGAAGGGTGAAACTGGTGATGTTCTGCGTCTGACCAATGTTCTTGTGGACAATGACGGAAATTACAAGTGCGTGGCAGAGAACACCATAGGCAGCGCCGAGCACATAGCGCAGCTTGAGGTGGGAGGTAAGGCTGACATCCAAGTACTCCAAAATATTTTATTCCGAATATTTGCCCGAATTTTCATTTATCCAAAAGCTATGTTATTGTGGAGCTATTTGGGATTAAATGGATATTTCAATTGACACAGGTTAGGTTTGATTTGTAAGCGATATAAAAAATTAAACCTTGCTACACGCTTACTCTTAGCTAAGTGGACTATTTAGTCGTAAATGGCCTTGTGGGTTTCGGGTAATCCAAGCTCTTAATGCAAATGTATGAAAGTGTAAAATTGCAGTGCCGTCTTGCCATGTTTTGTCTCTGTTTAACACAATGTCAACGCAATGTCAATAACGGCGGCTTTGTGTAGGAGATTTCCAAATGGCCTAGTAACAAGACGGACATGAATTTAAAATGAGTAAGAAAGACAAACACATTTTATTCAATGAGGAGGAACAATGTCCTACCCTCCTGCCTCAAATCAAGCGAGGCAACGCTATATGCACTCGTACTCACACTCGAAATTACTCAGTTTCATCTATTTCACTCGATTCTCTTCGTATTAGGTACATCAATAATGAGGATGTTCCACCTCGTTTGAAGTGAAGTGTTGTGACAATCTCACAAACTGAGTGTGGCAATTGAGGCGCCTTTATTATGAGTAGCCCAATACTATAATAACCAATAATTTTGAATAATGATGCATTTCCGCAATATTACACAAATTATTAAAATATAAAGTAACCCGCCAAGTCTGACTTTTTGACTTTTAATTTTTATTTTAGTTTTACCGGTAATACAAAAATCAGAAACCAATTTAAAGAAGATTGGAGGCTCCGCAGTCGATCTACCATGCAGGTAGGCACCATTTTGTTTTTATAAAATAATTTTGAATCATTACTAAACTTGTATATCAGAAACTTAATTATTAAGCTGTGTACACACTGTACGTCATACGTTTTTAAATAAGGCCATCCAGCCTAAGTTGAATTTTGTGTGCTTTTATACTTATCTTTTATGTAGCACGGAAACATTTTATTTATTTTGATCTGAATTCTAACTGGCTTAAATCACTTGGATAAATTAATATAAGCTTAACATGTTTAAACAAATAACTAACAACTTTCAACAATATTTGTGGCATAAAATAAGAAAAGTAGTTTATCTCTGTCCCTTTAGGAGTTTCCATAAGGTCACTTGCTCAGGGTTGCGCCGATGCACATAGATCGATACCTTAAATTAAGGTCCTTAGTACGCACGCAATCAACTGCGGTGACGGCCCGACACTGACCTAATGACTTTTTTATCTCTTTATAGCTAAAATACTGATCCACCGTGTCAAAAATTAAATGTAACAATACTGAAAATATTTAGCTTTATAGTAAACTTTGTATTTTTATCGAAAATTGTAATCAACTAGGATTGATTTACCAGGATCCAAAAAGGCAATCCCAAGCCAAGTATAACATGGTTCTTCATGAAGAAGGGTACGAGTGACTACGTGCAGATGAAGGGTCAAACTGGTGATGTTCTGCGTCTGACCAATGTTCATATGGACAACGAAGGAAATTACAAGTGCGTGGCGGAGAACACCGAAGGCCGCGCCGAGCACATAGCGCAGCTTGCGGTGGATGGTAAGCGTAACGTCCAAGTACCTACTCCAAAATATTTTATTCCGAATATTTGGCCGAATTTTCATTTTTCCAAATGCTATTTTAGATTAAATGCATATATCAATTGCAACAGGTAAGGTATGATTTAGAAGCGATATAAAAAAGTACGCATTGCTACACGCTTTTTCTTAGCTTAGTGAACTATTTAATCGTAAATGGCCTTGTAGGTTACTGGTAATCCAAGCGCTTTATGCAAATACAAGGTGTAAAATTGCTGTCTTGACATGTTTTGTCTCTGTTTACACAATGTCAATAATGGCGGCTTTGTGTAATAGCTTTCCAAATGGCGTAGTAACAGGAAAGACATGAATTTAAAACGAGTAAGAAACACAAACTCATTCTATTCAATGAGGAGGCACATTGTCCTACACTCCTACCTCAAATTAAGAGTGGCAACGCTATATCGTCGGCCTAAAGTGTCAACCTGCCAAATCTATTTTTAGGATTTAGCAGATTTGCATGCTAAATAGATGAAATAAAGTGCAAACTTGCTAAATCCTAAAAATGGATTTATCAGGTTAACGCTTTAGGCCGAGACGATATGCACTCGTACTTACACTCGAAATTACTCGGTTTCATCTATTTCACTCGATTCCCTTCATGTTACATCAATAATGAGGTGGGACAATCAGTTGAAGTGAAATGTCGTGACAATCTCACAAAGTGAATGTGACAATTGAGGTGCCTCATGTATGAGTACCTCAACACTAAAATACCCAATATTTTTGAATAATGACGCATTTTCGTAATATTTAATTCAAATCACCTGTCAATAAGGTATAAATGGAGAAACGGGAAAATCTTAAGCTTGTGATAATCAAGTCACCCTAAACATAGGTGACAAACAAATCACGTCAAATAATGACGTGGCCTTAGAATTCGAAGATTATTTTTTCAACATTCGGTTCAAGCTCATTCATGTCAGTAAATGCACTAATGTCAATAAATGTTATTAATATAAACTTTAAATTCAGCCCTGTAAATTCGGATTCAATAGTCAAGGTATTTAAATCGCGTAGTTTAAAAAAGACTGAGGATTTGTGGGGCACATCAGTTAGTGTACTATTTCATATCATAGATGTAATTGAACCCCTTCTAGCTTTAATTTACAATAATTGCATATCGGAGAGGATCTTTCGAGATCTCATGAAATATAGTAAAGTCATACCTCTTTTTAAATCGGGTGTGAAGTGAAGTGATATAACGAACTTCCGTGACATTTCCATACTACCAGTTTTAAGTGAAGTGTTTGAGAAACTAATTCTGAATGATATGTTAGATCACTTTTATGGAAATAAACTACTTAGCAATAACCAGTTCGGCTTTACCAGAGGTCGATCAATAATTGATGCGGCATCTATACTTTTTAAATAAATATAAAAGAGTTGGGTTAGTTGATGCAGTAGGAATATTTTGTGATCTTTCTTAAGCTTTTGATTGCGTGGCTCATAGGACCTTTATTTTAAAATAAGAACATTATTGTTTGTCCAATAAAGCTATAAGTCTTATGTCTTCTTATCTAAGTGATAGAACTCAAACAGTAATTGTAAACAAAAATAAATCTGAATGAGCTACAGTGAAAATAGGTGTGCCTAAAGGCTCTATTTTAGGCCCTATTCTATTTTTGGTTATGACTTACCACCAACACTAGATAAACTTTGTGATATTGTACTTTTTGCTTATGATACTTCACTAATTTTCAAGGTAGATAGATAATTCATAGACTACAGTAGGATAAACACCACACAATGCTAAGAAAACTAAATTTCTTAGGTTCGCTTTGCCTTATGTTACACCGGTAGATTCTAGTATTTTTCTAAATAACGAGTGTTTGCAAATGGTAGATAAGGCAGTTTTTCTAGGCATAACCATACATAAAAATTTGCAATGGAGTCCCCATATAGCCGTACTGGCAGGTAAACTGCTGACGCCGCCGCCGTTAGGAAAATTAGACAACAAACCGACAGCTCGCTTAGTTTATTATAGTTATATCTATAGTGTCATATCGTACAGTATTCTGATTTGGGGTAAGGCAGCTAACATACAATCTGTATTTGTGTAACAAAAAAGGGCGTTCATTTAACAACTTAAAGGATCATGGGCAAATTGGGTGTGCCACCAACAGAATTGAAACCTATATCATTAAAAAGGTTTTAGTTAAAGCATCATTTCTTAATATTGCCGCAAATATCTAGCTCACCGGAGAACAAAAATATGGGCACTTGAAAACAAGATATATCGTCCGTAGAAACTTCGGCTAATTAATGTATAATTGTTACAGTTTATTATAGAACTGCATGTAGGGTATTTGATGTACAAAAATATGTAAACTGTAGTGTTCGTGCTTCTCCAGAACTTGTCTAAAAAAGTATATTTTTAAATATTCTGTTACGAATATTTTACGTACACGTTACCCGCAAGATTACAAAGTATCTCGTAGAACTCTATCATCAACATAAACTTCGATTAAGTTACTTAACTGAAAAAAAATACACGAATATTTTTTTTATGTTGGTATTTAATGTATCTTATAAATGGTGTATTTATATGTACGCCAAATAAACTCTCGATTTCACGATTTCAAGAAAATACTCAGTTTGTTAATGTATATTATCTAAAGTTTATATGGATTGTCTTGTTTTCGAGTGATCATATTTTTGTTCGCCGGTGAGCTAGGTATTTGCGGCCATAATAAGAAATGATGTTTTCACTAAGTTCATCTTAAATATAAAGGTTTCAATTCTGTTGGTACCACACCCAATTTCCATACAAAAATGCCCATGATCCTTTCCGTGACATCTTAAGAGAACTTTTTAAAGAAATTAATATATTAACTGTAGCGTCTCAATTTATTTATGAGAATATTATTTGTTATTAAAAATTTAGATTCGTTAACAAAAAAAAACTGAAATACATCATTTAAATACTAGGAATAATAATAAAATCGCTATTTTAAAATTCCACATCCGTAGAAATGCAATCATTTCTATAATTAATACCTGACATAGTTTTAAAGTTACCCTTTCCAGTACTTAAAAATTACTTGAAAATGTCTAAAGCGTATATAGGATCGAGGACAAAAATGCGTGGCCTGAACCCGAAACTTAATCAATATACATTTTTTTCAAATCCAAAATCTTTATCTTGTCTAGGGACACCGTTGATGTAGGAAAACCTATCAATCTTATGTGGTCGTCTTGCACCGTCTTATATACACATAACTAAGTGATCTTTTTCCCTTTTCACTCTTTATCTCTCTCGTAAGATTATGGTGTGTTTTCTTGCGGAAACTACGCAGGTTATTTGATACATTTTTTAACTTAATAATTATAGATTTATATAATGCTAGCCTAAGTAGAACCATTGTAAAATTAAACATATTAAAAAAAAAAACTGACTGCTGAGTTTCTTGCCGCGTTTCTTCTCAGCAGTGGTCATCACTTGTGAAGCGCTGCTCGTAGATTCTTGACGTGTAAAAGTGCCAGTGCGGCCTACTGAATGAATGACTTTATTTTTATTAAAATAGAAAGTAACCGGCTATGTCTGACACCTGTGATGAAA
Source organism: Acleris emargana (assembly GCA_927399475.2). Lineage (NCBI taxonomy): Eukaryota > Metazoa > Arthropoda > Insecta > Lepidoptera > Tortricidae > Acleris > Acleris emargana. The sequence continues at coordinate 9,363,387 of OV656858.1, forward strand.
ATGTATCACAGGTGTCAGACTTAGCGGGGTACTTTCTATTTGTTACTATTTTTATTTTTTATTTTTTTATTTTAGTGCCACCGGAAATAGAAGATTCAGAGATCTATATATTGGAGAACAAATACTCCACTGTCGATCTACCGTGCAGGTAGATACAATTTTGTTTTTTTTAAATCTATTTTTTTAATACCTCATACGTTTTTAAATAAGACCATCCAGTATTAGTTGAATTGTGTACTTATCTTTTATGTAGCTCAGATACATTTTATTTATTTTGATCTGAAACCTTACTGGCTAAAACCACGTGGATGAATTAATATAAGCTTAATTTGTTTAAACAACTATAACTAATAACTTGCAACAGTATTTGTGGCATCTACGAGTATCTATACATATATATCTAACATCATTACTAACACTTTTTTTGCAAATAAATCGTTATGAAATATGAATTATAAATATTATAATAAAGTTGTAGAAGGGAAAAAATCTGTACATTTGAGCTATGGACTTAAAAATAGTAAAGGGGGCCTCAGAATGAGCAGCAGAACACATTTCTACAAGTTTTAGAGATGGTGTCTGTCTGTCTGTTTGTCTGTTTAATTTTGTTTTCCCTCGTATCAATTGAAAATTACTGAACCAATGTTAATGCGGTTTTCACTATACATACATACATACCTTCACGCCTGTAATCCCAGAGTGGGGTAGGCAGAGCTACAGAATTACAACTTCAAAAAGTTGTTGACAATTCAGTAACCACAATAAACTATAACTATATTCACTATAAATATTTCAATAAACGGTGACCAGGTTTAAAACTAAGATAATTATGATAGTAAAAGGGAGGAAAAAGAGGGATCAAAGTTATCGGGTTGAGCTGGTCACTTGAAACTTATAAAACTATACCTATTTCAGGATTTCTAAATTAAAGTTAAAACAACTAAGAAATTATCAAAGTAGTCCAATTATGGGTATTTCTTTGAAACCCTACAATAGGACCGACGAATAATTTACGTCATTACAAATATCAAAGTGTTATTTTCCGTTTATTACGTAGAAACTTAATTAAAGGATTTTGAACAATTAAACGTAAAAATGTTATAAAGAAGCAAAATAAATTATTTCATTTGACATCAAAGAAAGAGACAACCATATCCTGCCCGTGAAAAGCACGTGATCATAGATTAACGTTACAGAAGCAACGTTGTGATTGAAACTAACGGTGTCACGTCGTTGATAGAAAACATTAATTTCATGCCTAATATCTAGAGTTAATATACAATTTTTGGACAACCAATCTCCTATTTCAACTTTGCTTTGGTTTAACAATTTTAGGGTGCCGTGTATTTGCCGCGTATTTTTTATGATCCTAAACGTTCTTGGCATAACTTAAGTACAAAATTATTTACACGAATGTTGACATCATAGAAAACATATTGGTAAATATCCGAATGATTGTTTGGTAGATTTTTTATTAATAAACTATTGATAGACCGAATTTCATTACGAATAATTTCGTGGTCATGTTGCATAAAATGTGGTGTAGCATTATGAGAGCGAGCGGGGCGGGCGAGCAACGTGGTTCGGGGCAGGAGCGACCCGCATTGGTTAGGTTGTTAGGTTTTTTTTATTTAAGCCGGGAACTTACAAAATACATTACATTGTTTATTCGTTACGAACATTCGACTGATGAATTTTATGAATTAGGATTATTTAACCAACAAATTTAATTCGGTCCTAATGATAACTGTGAAACAATACTATACTATAAGCGTACATATGCTTATAGTAATTGTGCCATATATAATAATCAAAAAATCATTTTAACAAACAAATGGACCCCAATTTTGATCATTTCTAATTCTCTCCTTTGGGATCCGCAGCATTATAGTAAAAAGAGAAACCTTATAATTTAGCCATTAATAAGGTAATTTGGTCACAAATACCTTTTTTATTTAGGCGTTACTTGTTTATCAATCAGATTTTGAAATAAAAAAATAATTTCGTTAGTACCTAATAGTAAAAAATCAGTAGGTGGGTACCTTTTGCATAACCTAACCCTAATAACGTAATTGGTTTTAATACATCAATTTATTTCAGCATCATAGAGTTCCATTAATTGTTAGTCACATAAAAAAATAACAATACTGAAAATATTTAGCTTTACAGTAAAATTTGTATTTTTATCGAAAATTTTAACCAACTAGGATTGATTTACCAGGATCACAAAAGGCACTCCCAAGCCAAGTATAACATGGTTCTTCATGAAGAAGGGTACGAGTGACTTCGTGCAGATGAAGGGTCAAACTGGTGATGTTCTGCGACTGAGCAACATTCCTAAGGACATCGAAGGACTGTATAATTGCGTGGCAGAGAACTCCGCGAGCCGCGCCGAGCACACGGCGCTGCTCGAGGTGGAAAGTAAGGCTAACCCAAGTATAAGTATGAATCTTCCCAGGTGAATTTTTCGCTTCGAGCCCTAATCTTTCAAACAAAGGCCATTGTCTCGTATATCGCAAAGCCGCTAGCTACCGAGTTGGCACGTGCCACTACAACATTCATATTGAAAAACAAACGGTATCGTCATAAAAAGGTTCAAATTGAATGTCACTGATATTCTAGATATTAAGTTTTGGTAGTGTAGGAGCCCCGAGGCAATACGGCAGTCATATTATTTTGATACTTGGTGTTAGAAATTTGTTTGAATTTGAAAGATTAGGGCTCGAAAGCGAAAAATTCACCCGGGAAGATTCATACTATACCTACCTACTTCCAAATTATTTATTCCGAATATTTGTCCGAATTTCAATTGTTCCGAAAGCTACGTTATGCTGGAGCTATTTTAGATTAAATACATTATTTCAATTGCTACAGGTTAGGTCTAATTTATAAGCAATTAAAAAAAAATAAGTCTTCAATCAAAACCTTGCATTCGGAATCATGAAAATTCGGAATAATGACTCATCTGAGCTGTGAAGTATACGTGGATAACGTAAAAGAATTGGGCGCATGGATATTTAAATTTAGAGATATTAAGCAAGGGATATACGAGTATGCTGGTTTTAACCGGCTGCCTTACCGTCACACCAGAACACAACATTGCAGTCACTCTTGGTTTGATTAGCGGGTAAGAACGTGGTACAGTCAGCAACGAAATTTTCCGAACAAAGTACCATTTCAAAAGATACTAGACACATTAATTTTAAATAGGGTACAAACAAAATTCCATTAACATCATAAATTTCTTAAAGTAGCCGGGTTTCCAAAAATGGCCGGACATTCTAATTCCAAAAGTAGATGGACAGTTTATGTTCTAAAGTGCCCGGACATTATAGTCGAAGTCTCTTGGTCTCCGTAGTCCAAGCATCAACTGCTCCAACCTTTACAAACGCTTTTCGTTTAGTTTGGAAAGCCAAGCTATTAAGATTAAATTGGATACTAAATAGGGAATTATCGTTAAATATCATTAAGATTACCAACCTTTGATAAATTCAAAAAATCTGATAAATATGAGCCCGACGTATTCAGCATGTTTCGATAAGTAACTATACTATACTCGTACATATTAGGGGATTTATGCAGTAAGTCACGTTCAGACTTTATTATATTTTACAGATCAGGCTCATTATGTAATTAAACATGTTCAGCAACTTTTGGAACAAATATTGTACATCGCCATTGGTTATTCGTAAACGTCAACATAGATAAGGTTGACGTCCTGTTGAGTAACATATGAACCTTTATACAGAGTGTGCAGGTGTTTTGAAACTTTACATGTGTTCGAGGACTTTCGTTGTGGGCTGTACTACAAACTGGAGGAATCCTGCACAAAGTCCTTCCTATCTCCTATTTTTTTTATTGTTTTCGAGGCATTTTATGAATGGAGTTAATAGTTAGTATTTAGTTACTACGTTGTTTAGGATTCTCTATCATCCAACACTCTTCTGTTCGTTATTTACGTAGGTTTTATAATGTAATTTTACAAAATACTACTTTCAAACAAATAAAACGGGTAGAAATTCGTTCACAAGTTTAGGGACTAGGTTGATAATAGACCTAACAGGATACAAACACATCAAACTTAGAACACCACAACACACATAACCAAAACACGCAGTTGGGCACGAGGAGTGCACCGATGGCGCCGCGTGTGCAGCGAAGCACGCTCCTCGGGGGGAGGTTTTAGTCCGTAGGTCACTGGGCACCATTCCCAGTGGAGTCGGGCATGCAGTCAGATCCGGCTGGCTGTATACATGACGTATTTCCTCCTCCAACGCAAAAAAAAAAAAAAATACTTTCGTTACCGTTCGTTTAAAAAAATACTTTACTTTTGGGAACTAAGCTTTTGTTTTATGCAAGAAAATAATCATTCGTAAAAAAAAGTAAAAATATCGTCGCCCTTTACTTAGAACAAAATGTAAAGTAACGTATTTTGAGCCAATTATTTATAAAAATGTGTGGTGCACCATATAAATTTCCAGCTCAGGAGGTATTTTTACAATACTTATATAGAAACTACGCGAAGCAGTGGAGACGGCATGGCCCGGTCGCACGGCCGGTGGCAAACCCAACACAAAACACAATAAAACATCTCGCTGAACCAGTATATTCAGGATTATTGTAGTTTTCTATGCACTAATGTTTAAATTTATTCACAGGGTTTCACACAAAATAAAAATACTTCGGCGAAAATAGGCACGCGTGCTCCAAGCCGTTTGGTGTTGGTGCGATTGGATTGGGACTTCTACGGGGCGTCACCGAATGAGGCTGAAGATGGTCAGACAGCATGGCGTCGAAACTCCAACCAATACCAGTAGAGTTTTAATAATAAACAAGTGCTTGCCAAGCACCCGTCTCTCTTGGTAGCAGGCAACCAAATACGTGCTTCTGATGTCTTATGAGCCCAGAACTTTCAAAGTTTAAATATCAATAAATCGATTAGAATAATAATTTGTACTAATAAAACAAAAAAATAACAAAATCAAAACAGGAAATTAATGCAAGTAATTGATAACAATGATAACAGTGAACCTCTACCAATTAGATAAATATTTACATAAAATTTTCAAAGATAAAACCGGTCAAGTGCGAGCCGGACTCGCGTCACCGAGGGTTCCGTATTTAAGATAACATGCTTGGTAACCACAAAAGAAAATACTCATTTTGTTTTGATCTTTATTTTCTGTGCCATAAGACCCATTTTGAGTAGGTTTTTTTTTAATATCACAAACTGAATTATGAACACACATTTATTTTTTCCATAATATACAAATAATTAGCTATATGTCGGGAATTTCACGGATTTTTTAAAAGGGAGTGGAACGGTCATTCTTTGTACATTTTTGGTTATAAATCAAAAAGTACATCACAGAAAATTAAACAAAATAGTTTTAAGCCCTTTGTGCAGATTAAGTCCTTTCATCCTTGGCGGAGTTGACCTCCATTGAGATAAGTCGCGTCCACGCAGTGCACAGTGCATAACCAGTGTGTCAAGACCCCTGCCTTACGGCGTTCATCTACACGTCCAGGGTCTAGTTCCGCTGGACTCACCGGAACGCTGTCCAGTCACTTGGACCCTTCGCTTACGGCCCAAGTACGGGCGGCCGGTGTCTCGCACGATTGGTTCATCTACGCGTAACTATACCCACATAATATTTTGGTTTTTATTTTTATTCATAGTTTTGTGATATTTAAGATAAACATTATATTAAAATGGTGAACAACTGCGTTGGTTGTCGCAAAGCTATCACAACTTCACAAAATATGATATGCTCTGCATGTAAAGGAAATTTCCATCCAGAATGCGTCAACAAAAATTATAGCAGTCTTTCAAAGAGCGCGATTCTCAGTTGGATGTGCCCGCCCTGTCAGAGTAAAGTACTTAAAACGGACAATACACTCACACCGCAGCGGCAGCTGTCTGCCGCGGCAAGCAGCGCGGATGCGCAAACGTTGAAATCAAACGTCACCCTGCGCCCACAAAACCGAGAGGCAGAAAAGCGTTCGCAGTCTCAGGCGGCCCCAGCTGCTGATAACGACGCACTAACTGAGCTCACCAGAGAAATCAAGCTGCTGTGCGATGACATGGTCGAGGTAAAGCACCATTTAAAAAACTTGACTGCGTGTGTGGCGAGCTGTACTGCGCGCCTTGACGAATATGATGCGAAACTAGCTTGCTCCGATGCCAAAATACGCGCCCTAGAACAAAAGGAACTGGAAAACGCGCTTCTTCATCAAAAAGTCAGCCATCTCGAAGAGAGACTTAGTTCGCAGGCACAAAACATGGTACGAAACGAAATAGAAATTCAAGGTATCAACGAACATACGAAGGAAAATTTATTTCATATCGTTAAAATAGCCGCAACGAAGATTGGGATGGAGCTGGCTGTCTCGGATATCGACGACGTCTCGCGTGTTGGCCCTCGCCGTGGCGCAAGCTACCAAACCTCGGAGTCTTCACTTCCACGACCTGTCGTCCTCCGCTTCGTACGGCATATGAAACGCCAAGAATTTCTAAAAGCGGCCAAGTCGAGACGCAATATTACCACTGCCGATATTGAGGTAGCAGGACGGAGCAATAGGCTTTTCTTCAATGAGAGGCTTACCACAGAGAACAGACGTTTATTTCGTGAAGCGAGGCTGTATAAATCAAAGCATGGCTACAAATACTGTTGGACTTCTAACGGACGCATCTTCATGCGAAAGAGGGAGGGCGGTCCCGTTATCGCAATACGTGGAGAAGCGGATCTTGAAAAAACTAGCAAAACGGATCAAACTTCGCCCCCTGTCAATCAGGCCTCTCCGGCATCTGCTACTCCTGGCATTCTTTCTGATGTTCACCACTCGACGGATTCCACGGCCTGCGAGACTTTTCGCGTCGACGATTGTTAGCTATTTTTATTACAATTTTCTTTTACAGCTTAATAAGTTTTATCTAACAATGTTTTTCTTAGTAAACCTTCACTTAGCTATACGCACATTTTTAGTAGTCTTAGTAAATAGTAGCGCTGCCAGCATGCACACACACCCACACCATTACCTCGCACTTGTAATGTCACACATATGTCCATACACACTAGCCTCATATATAGTTTCAAGAATTGTGCCTGTTTCATTGCTGAGTCATTTTGTCGGAGCACTGACTTTATGGTCTAGTCTAGAAGTTCAACCTTTTCTTAATGTTTTAATTATCTATGGCGTCGCGTGACATTGAAATTGATATTGATCAAACCGTTGCCATTAACTGTCAGAGACTCGAATCTATCAGTCAATGTAAGCCTTTTTTCGCAAATGTTAACTCTTTGAAGTTCATGACGCTCAACATCAGAAGCCTGCAACGAAATTTCGACGCTTTCGAAGTAGCCTTACAGCAAATGGACACCGTTTTCGATCTAATTGTACTTACCGAATGCTGGTTACACGAATGCTCAGTAATTAACCGTCTTTTAGGATATAACGCTTACCACACATCCAAGCATATTAACAAAAGCGGAGGTATAGTCATATATGTTAAGGAAGCTCTCAATGTCTCTGTTGTCGAACCTAGATTTGACGACGCAAATTGTCTTGCAGTGGCTTTATCTGATCAACTCAAAATCTTTGAAATTTATCGTTCCCCTTCGTTCCACAATAGAGACAATTTTCTTAGCTCTCTGAATCTGGTACTTGGTGAATCTAAGGGTTTTCACAACTTGGTGGTTGTCGGAGACTTAAATATTAATATATTAGATTCTTCACATAATCAATCTTCTGACTACTTGCACCTTCTGGCGATGCACGAATTTCTCCCTGCAGTTACCATTGCAACAAGAAACGGCTCGTGTTTGGACCACATTTTTATCAAATCTAAATCTAGCTCTGTCGGTGCCGTCTGCCAGTGCTCTATTACTGACCACGACATTGCTATGGCCGCAATTGCTGCTCCTTGTAAACCTAAACAACGGCAACGCTGGATTATAAAAACTGATTTTGTTGCTGCAACCGTAGATCTACAGAAGGCTGACTGGTCTAAGGTAACTAACTCTGATGATGTGAACGACGCGGTCACACTTTTTGACCAAATTATATCCACTGCAATAAACACTAACACCCATAAGATAAAGGTGAGCCGATCTAAACTAAACCTCAAACCCTGGATCACACCCGGCCTGATAAAGTGTATGAAGCACAGAGATAGACTGCATAACAGAGCAAGAGCTGCACCTAACGATCATGTCCTTCAGACCATTTATAGGCGATATAGAAATTTCTTTGACAACTTACTGTACAACTTGAAAAACCAACACCAAAGTAAACAGCTGACAGAAGCTCGGGATAACCCAAAGAAATTATGGCAATCTATAAAAAATATCTGTCACTATAACAATAGTATGAATTCCGCAATCGATCTGACAATTTTGTCCAATTCTCCAAAAGATTCATTGAACATATGTAATCAGCACTTCGCATCGGTCGGTCAGAGCTTGGCTTTTGATATCTTGTCCAAACTTTCTGAGACTCAATCATCTTTAGCATCAAAAGTAAAATCAAGTAATTCAATTGCAAACTCCTTTTTTCTCCGTCCAACAAATGTCAATGAAGTGGATACAATTATTTCTAATCTCAAAGCTGACAGTGCACCGGGTCCAGATTTTGTCAAGCCACTGTTCATAAAAGAAATCAAAGATTTAATTCTAGAGCCACTGACTCATATCTGTAATTTAAGTTTGATATCTGGTTGCTTCCCCGATCTTTGGAAATTGGCTCAAGTGTCTCCCATTTATAAAAATGGATCCAAAAATGATCCCAACAACTATCGTCCAATATCCCTGCTCTGCGTTTTTTCTAAAATCTTAGAGAAAATAGTCAATTCTCGTCTTACGGTTTTCCTTGAGAAAAACAAAGTTCTTTCAGATAATCAGTTCGGCTTCAGAAAAGGAAAGTCTACGGAAGACGCAGCAATTTATCTATCGAATACAATATCCAGCTATCTTGATCGTGGTGGTAAATGTGCGGGAGTCTTCTTGGATCTTTGTAAGGCGTTCGATACTGTGTCAACTGACATCCTACTTAGTAAACTGAATGCCTCAGGCATAAGAGGGGTAACTCTAGAGTGGTTCCGCAGTTATCTAACCAACAGGCGCCAGGCTGTTAAGGTCGGTGAGTACATAAGTGATGAGTTACCAATCACTTTTGGAGTGCCACAGGGTAGTATCCTCGGCCCCACGCTCTTCCTTATCTATGTTGACGATATCCTTAGACTTGGGCTGGATGGAGCGGAGGTACTCTGCTATGCAGACGATACTGTGGTGTTGTTTCACGGATCGACATGGGAGGAAGTTTTTAGCCTCGCGGAAAGAGGGTTGTCAGACATAAGTGCGTGGCTTGATAGCAATTTACTTACCCTCAATGTGAGTAAATCTACCTATCTTGCTTTTTCAAAAACGTCTGTTTCTCGTGCTTTCCTTGATAGACATCTACCAATACACTCAAGCAAATGTCACAACCTGGTCCTTGGCTCCACATCGTGCGCATGTAGTTCTATAGTCAGATCTGAAAAAGTTAAATACCTGGGACTTATTATTGATGAGAATCTTTCCTTTAAACAGCATATTGCTGCTCTATCTAGCAGAGTCAGGAAGTGTATCTATATAATGAAGAAACTCCGCCGCTGCACGTCGGAGCAAGTACTTCGTATTGTTTACTGTGCGCTGTGCCAATCAATATTGCAATATGGTGTGACGGTCTGGGGCAGCACCCCAAAAAGTACGCTGCTGCTACTGGAGAGGGCGCAGCGCGCAGTAATTAAAGTGATGTTGCAGAAGCCCTTTCTTTCCCCAACTGACGCTCTTTATCGGGATTCGAAACTCCTGAGTGTAAGGCGGCTGTTTGTACTAAAAGCTGTAGGTCGAGCGCATACGGGGCTAACAAACTTACCAAACTACACCGAACTATTGGCCAAACGCATATTCAGGGTCCCCCTGCCAAGTTACAGATCAGGTCTCGCGAAGCGTTCACCAGACTATATGCATCGACGTATTTATAATAACATCTGCAAAGTGCTCAGCATCCAACACTGTGCAATTGGTAAAGCTAAAGTGACTGTGAGGAAGTGGCTACTGACTTTATCATATCAAGACACAGAGGCCCTTCTACTTGCCAGCTAATGTCAATTCCTGTCGGTGCATATTCAGCTGCAGAGACAGACACACTCACATTTACACACACACACGCACACAGCACCATAAGGCGCGTGCGCTTATCTTATCACTCTGTAATATTAGTTGAACCCTTGCCTTTGTTATTTATATTGTATAATTAATTAATTAATATGTTTCACAAATTGCACTCCAGGGTCCCAAGATACAGGCTCAGCCTAGTTTGGGGTCCGCCAGATATGTCTTTTTATGTATACACGGTGTTGTTAAGCAAATAAATATTTTTGTATTTTTGTATTTTTTTTGTATATGACATCCCATTTGCCATAATCAAACCACTTTCATTTTTCAACAATCAAACATTTTTATTTCAGATTAAATTGCAAAGTTTAAACAAAACTTGTACGTATTAAAATAATACAGTTTCTTACAATACTCCATATTTCGAACAAAATAGTCATTCAATTTTTCTCTGTAATTATTATTAAAAAGTTATTTTGTATAATTTGATAATTTATGCAGTTATATCAACCTACTTACTTTTATTGTTATTTCTTTAACACTAATATAACCGCTACACCCACCAACTATGCGGCAATCCTTCTGCGAATAATATTTCTAATGCTCTTTTATTATCACAACTCAACGATTTATAACCCCCGATAACGTCATAGTACTTATTTTAGTGTGCCTGCCAGGGGGCAAAATTACGGTTTGACACCACAGCAGATACCTTACGAGGCGGTAATGCGTAGCGATATTCTACCGACTCGGAAGAACTTAGACAGTATGTTGCGGTTATCACGCGGAAGGCCAAGCTACGGAGGAGTAGGTGATGTTAATACGAAGGAACGTTGACAACAAAGTTCTCATAGTAAAATTGGTTGTAATAATGCTGGTCATTTCCAACGGGTTTTAACGCATAATAGAGGTCTTATGATGTGTGTGAGTTATTGGTAAGTCGACCTATCCCCCTCTAGGGGGTTATGGGAGAGGTCATTTGCAATCATTTTGGTCCCACAATACCCTATGCAAAAGTGAACCATTTCTGAGATAATTTAAATTTAAGTTTTTTGCTAAAAAGTCAGGAACGCATCTTCAAAAATTTACAAAAAATAGCACTTTCAATCTTTTTTTAAATAGCTTTTGTACAAGGTAAAGTTGCTGCTCTTATGCAATATTAAAAGTAGAATTATCCGTACACGTTTAAGAATGCGAGACTAAAAAGTAAAAAAATACACGTTTTTTTATCAGTTTATCCAACATAAATGACACAAAAACAGGAAATTTTATTAAGTTTTGCGTAGGGTATTATGGGACCAAAATGATTGCAAATGATCTCCTCCATAAACCCTAGAGGGGAATAGGTCTTACCAATAACCCTGTATAATCATGTCTAACTTCATTTTAACTTAACGTCTAAATCTACTTTGCAAGTGGTCTGGCACGACAACATTACAAATCACATCAAGCCGTTAGCACCACTCTACCTTAAGAGACTCGCATGCTGACACATTTCCGGAGGCGTTAACAACTAAACAAAAGTGCAACCAGGTGACCCGGAAGCAGGGACAATGCTGTCGTCACTTCCCTTAATGTATTGCTCCTTTGCTTTGCAACCAGCTTCTACTAAGCGAGAGACAGTGATAAACCCCCTGCTCGCGTCCTGGCGCTTCTAAACCACTTCCTTGACACAGAACAAGGTGCTGATGTGTTTACTGATCCACTAGGACGATAGCAGTTGGAAATAATTTACTTCTAAGATTCCTTTTTGTAATATAGTTTTTGTCTTTTTCCTTGCGATGTGTATACATGAAATAATATTGTGTTGCATATTTTTAACTACTTGTTTGTATGTAATTGCATGTCTGACGCTTTGACATCAAGCTGTTAGTCAGATATGTTCGTTGAATTAAAATAAAATAGTTAGCTTCTACCCGCGACTTCGTCTTGGTTGATCATCCTACGTTAACAGTTTTTTTTTCATATAAAAGGTAGCCTATGTGTTATTATTATCTCCATTCCGAATTGTATCTAAATCTGTCTCGTCATTTTATCGTGGAGTAACAAACATATCAAAACTTGTCCACGTAGAAGTTGTTTATCATTGTTCCCTCGGGAACTATCTGATTTTCAATGACAAATAATCGCTGAGTAGGTACTAGATCTCGAATCAGTCTGCTGCTTATGTTTTATTTTTATGGCGTTATGGAAATAATACGAGGATACAAATTGGTAACCAGTGTCAATGACCTACAAAATATGGGTTTAATTAAAAATAATACAATTCAATACAAATACTCTTTATTGAATCCCAAAAATACAAAACATGGATCAGTACATTTTAAGTATTTTAACTATAGGTACATTCAACATGTGTCCAATAGCCTTCTCCATACCATATACATACTCTAAGTAGAAAAGGGAATGAAGGAAAGATACAAAACGTAACAATACCAATGTTTTGTCTAACGTTTGCTTCCTTGGGTGATAATAGAAAATAAAAAAGTGCCATAACATACTGCCGTGCTAGTGTAAAAGGCGATCATTCGACATTTTGACCAAATTGAGTTGTTATGACCATCGTGATATGGAGAACAAGCCGCGTCGACCCATCTTACCCGTTTGTCGATAAGAGGCTTGGTTGCGAAGATACGATAAGGAAAAAGGCCGTATAACAGACTATTTTCCAGCAAATATTAATCAATAAAGCGGTAACTACACAATACTACATTAGAAAGACGTAAAACAAGACACTCTGCATTATTGTCTGGTGTAGGTTTTATTTATTAATAAGTTGAACTACTCTATAAGGCCGTAATTGCAGATTACTAAGTAAAAAGAACGAATAACATATTTTACCGCCTTTTAACTTAGTATTTCAAATGTTTTTTCTATTTGCTCATAATCTAAATAAACGTAACAGAGTTTTCTAGACAAAAAGACCGTATGTCAGTATTTTGCGGTATTTTAGTCTAGCTAATGCCGAGTTTTAAATAATAATAAACTTGTTTAAAAAAACGTTTATTTTGTGATACGGTATTTTTACTTGGGACAGAGGTAGTTTTTAACGCTAGATTACTATTCGAATATCCACAGTCGACCCATGCTACTTAATAAAACCGTATAATCCCCAATCTCCTACATACCCCCCGCGGACGGGAGTGCCCGCGTTCGGGCGCCCTTCAGTTCGGTGACGTTACGGGTAATGAAGGTGCGTGTGCGCTGGCGCCCGTTATCACGCGAAAAGACGAGAACGACGAATTGACGATAAATCATAAAACTGAGTACATAATACCATTCTAAATATTTGTTACCTGAGTACAGTAAAAATAAATAAAATAAACATATAAATTAATATAATTATGATATATTTTTTTGGAGAACTAACATAATTGGGATAGACCGAAAAAATAACTCACGGTTTTTATAATCTAATACAAAAGAAAAGGTAATTTTAAGAGACCAATTTCATTAATTTTGTATTTGACCGAATAGTTTTGTTTTTATATCTTTATTTATTTAACAGACATTTTATCGATGAATTACATGATAAGTTACGATAAAAAGTGATTGTAATTGTATAATAAAACATACTATTTCAAGCGGTTTACGCCTAACCCGTAAGACACACCTGGGAGGGCTTTAAGCCAAAAACGAAAGTCAAACCACACGGTCAAATATACTTTTGTCGAAATGTCCGAAATAAATAAATATAACAAAAACTTAATCATGCAGAACGGCTTTAGAACCCTATTCCTCGAAATGGTTTTCTAATTAGATTAATTTAAAAAATATGAACAATCCCAATTATGAATTATATTAGTATCTAAGAAAAACATGAACAATAAAAAAAACTAGAACATCAATAGTTAGCTTAAAGAAATAAGTCCTTTTTTTATAATGCATTTATACAAATACATACATACACACATACCTTCACGCCTTCATTCCCAGAGTGGGGTAGGCAGAGCTACAGAATTACCAACAACTCCAAAAACTTGTTGATATCTCTGTAACCACAATTTGCAAAAAAACAAATACAAATACACAAATAAATAATAAAGTTTTTATGGAGAGAGTTTTATGGAAATAAAGCAAATCTAGAATATCAATAATTAGCTTACAGAGATGGTTAAGTCCTTTTATAAAGTGAATATTTTATAGACCATAAAACAAATATATCAGTAAATGATAAAGTGACTATAGTGACATTTGTCTGTTTACTTTTCATAATATATTTTACTAACATGAGGACTCAATCTAGCTAGAAGACAAAATGACTTCTGTTTCCCACTGTTTTACTATAAAAGTTAAACATGGATACTTAGTGAAATTGAACATCTCATTTAGTTATATAAAACTCAAGTCAAATATAGACTTAAAGGTGAAGCAAGCAATATCAATCTTGAGTCACAATATTATATGATATAAAAATAACATAGTATAACTATCGCTTTATTGAACGATAAATAATCTACTGTATAATTGAGTTTTTAAACACTCAATTTATATTTTGACCGTTTTCTTCCCTTACTATACGACTGACTGACTAATCGTACATATTGGCAAGGAGTCTGACCTGTCTATGGAGGATGACTATTGAGGTAGACTTAGGTCTAGGGATAGCGATCCCAGAGCGTATGGAGGAGATCTCCTTATTTTTTCTATGGCATAGGAAGGCAAACGAGCACACAGGCCACCTGATGGTAAGTGGAAACTGTGACCCATAGACATTCGCATTCACAAGAGTGCAAATGCACTGCCAACCCTGAGGACTAAGATGGAATGCCTCCATGCTAGTCATTTTACCGGCTATCTTATCCCTAAACCGGAACACAACAATGCGAACACTGCTGCTTGGCGGTAGGTTAATGGATAAGATGGTGGTACCAACCCCGACGGACCCTGCACAAGGTCCTCCCACAAGTAAAGGTCCTCCTTCCCTAAGGGGGCCACAAAACCTTTAAATTCTTAGATTTGCTTTAATCTAGACTTCGGTTTCATAAATTATATCTACTATAGGTACATATTAACTTTATCTTTAAAACTAATTCACTTAGTACCTACGTAGGTTGTATTTCAAGTGGTTAGGAGTCATTAAATAAACTAGGGTAGTGTTAGATAAGTTATAAATTATAGTCTACATACATACATACCTTCACGCCTGTAATCCCAGAGTAGGCTAGGCAGAGCTACAGAATTACAACTTTAAAAAGTTGTTGATAATTCAGTAACCACAATTTGCACAAATAGGCTAAGATGTTTACCAGCATATTAGTGACAGGTTGCAAGCCCATCGCCTAATAGTACTACTAGCCTTTATTCCCTTAGTCGCCTCTTGCGACATCCACGGGAAGACATGGAGTGGCACTATTCTAACCCGGCAACCACATATTATTGTAAATATTTAGGTATCAATATTCTAGAGAGTATTAGTAGAGCTAGGACTTAAAACAAAGACTTAAAGAATTCTAGGGTTACTATAGGTTCACAACTATTGGGTTATATTAAATTACTTGACGATCACATGCCAAAACTAATTTACTTTTAAAATAGGTTGTTAGGAATAGGAAGCTTATAGACTAGGAATGTTACTTATGGTGACTAAGTTATTAGGTTAGGTAGATAGATGTAGTAGGAATTAGGTAAAAATAAAATAAAAATAAAATTTTAGCTATTATAATTGGTTCCACGAGGACCAGGATTTGAGTAATTCTATTTAAAGGTGCTTAGGCTACATTAGGGTTATTGCAAGGAGAATATATTGAGTTTAATTTTAGTAAAGAAACATTTACCAAAGTAAAAGGAAATCGCCCGATGCTTTCATCGCACACTCACTTCCGAGGGATAGACAGACGCAAGTCGAAAACAGAATTTAGTACGTAAACTAGGTCCATTAATGCCTGCTCTTAGCTTGAAAATTTGCGAGGACTTGCCAGAATTCAACCAAGAAAATGTCGATGAATTATAGGTTAAGTATTTTTAACCTATAATTCATCGACTTTTTCATGGTTGGATTCTGGCAAGTCCTCCCAAAATTGCAATTCAATTACTTTATGAGACTGATTATGTTTAAATTAAAATATATGTTGTTGTGTTGTGTTATGTTATGTTATGATTAACAGTGCGTCATACAGACGAATCAAAGAGTATTATTGTTAATTTATTGAATAAGTAATAACACGACACCAATCTTAGAAGAGATAATATTTCCTGTGATTTAACTGTTAATTTTTGTTTATTTCAAATATATTTGTACCGAATTTATGATGGTTTTAATTAGCAATTAGTCTAACCTTTCATCGTAGTACTAGATTAAAAAACCGTATTTCGTCTGACTTTTGAAGACATACGTTTTTTTAGACTAGTATATAAATATAAAATGATCGATACGAAAACAAACCATATTTTTTTTATTTGCGTACTAGACAAGATAAACGTATTTTTGTTATTCGGCGTTATTATTTAGATCCACAGACCACTTACCCTCTAGACCCCGCATACAAAGGCGCCCCCGTAAGCCAATCTTATGCTCAACTGACGCCCACCGGTTGCTATGGCCGCAAACAGTCTTTTAGTACGCGGCCGCTTGTTGACATAGCAACATGTAATTATGCTATTCGACTTTGCGACTAAAGTGAAATAAATATACCGTATTGTATGGTAAAATTGTGTGGAAAGTGTAGCAAGATATCTAGCCTTCAAAAGGATGGAATTTCATTTCACAAGTAAGCTGTTATTACTTAAAATAATAATTATTTAATATTTAAAAGCGAAACCTTTATTGCAAAAATGGCGTCGCTTTGATGTCTGTCTGCAGTGGTCTGTCTCTGTCTTTCGCATACTGATTTTCCCAATTCCGTCTTTCTCTAACCACTGAAGTGAGGTGAAGTACTGATTTTTTGAGTTTCGATACCCGTAAAACTATGGTCACGGATAAGAATTCTATTCTATAATAAAGTAAGAATAATGTTTAAAGGTGGATTCACAATAAGGGTTGCTCGCGAACAAGTATACCTCTAGCGCTCAACTGCGGTTCCTGCAGTATTGGAGCGGTGCGGGAGGAGTGTGTTTTCGTTACTTCAAATAGCTGAAGCAGTAAAGAAGCTCGACCTAATTTTCAAGATAAATGCCTACTCTGCAATTGAGCGTCATGCGGGCTCCACATGCTGGCTGTTTGCCCCAAACACCGAACACGTGCCGGGCACCGACTACAAACAGCCAACACAAACACGCATCCCCATACTTTGCGAACGTGGTAGTAGGTACATTCCGAACATCCTTTAATTTGTGCAAAAAAACCGACACCAACGCCGATCACTGGCGACCACAAACACAAACAGGCCAACACCCATCCACATCTCCGTATGAGATGTTCCAAATTTGAAACTCATTACTTTACAATATTCGATAAAGTAATTTCAAAATTTCGTTACAGCTGTAATCGCTGTTACCTACTACCACAGGTAATAATGCTGGTCATTGCCTACGGGTTTTAAGCGCATAATAGAGGACTTATGATAAGTGTGTAGATAAAACCATGTTTGGACTAGGATAACTAACTCTCAGAAACTTACAATCAAAATTCTTCCATGTTTATTATACTTTTCAAAATGTCATAGACTAAAAGGGTTAACCTTTTCGCACAGTGTTTACAGCGTATTAAAAAGCGTATCAAATACTATTACTTTTTTTGAAGATAGCGCTATACACAAAATTCTTCTCCATGTGGAATCAGCTCACGGGGTCTGTATTTCCGAACCAATACGACCTGGGAGCCTTCAAAAAACGACCCTACTTTGTTTGTACTGTGTTTCATACGATTACCAATTGAGTCATATTTTCTCGCAGTGTTATATATTGTATATTATACGAGTCCGTCCAGCAACGGCCCTTCCCGGCTGAGTCTTGTATAGTGCTTTTCGGGTCCCGCAAACAGCCTTAGATGTTATGATATGATGTACTTTTTTTTTTAATATGTTAATTATCTTATATGTTTGACGAAGCTGACTGATTTTAATTTCTGTCATAAAGTGTAATGTGCAATTTATTTCTCGTATTTTTATTGGTTTTAATTAAAAACACTTATATTCTTTGGTATCTTTTCTTCGAGCGTGTCCCATCACTACCCCTGGCGCGCACCACAACGCGCACATGTTATTATTCGTTGACTTTGAACTGGCCAATCACGGTGCACTTGACGCCCCCCGCGTCCCGCCATTTTGGCTTAATGAGATACTAGACAAAATTGTCCGAAGCGTAGTCTATAGGGTAAGTGGTCTGTGTTTAGATCAGAATTATTCAAAAAATATTTTGTACCAAGCAATAAGGCGGTATGTTGCAAATACGTCTTTTTAATTAAGCATTATTGTGATACGTTCAAGCCCTAGTTTAGTATGAAGACGTATGAAGGAAAATCAAGCCTATAAGGCGGTATAGTGCTCATATACCGCCTTTTTGCTTGTTTTTCAGTGGCAATTATTAATCGGCAACTAAACAAAAAGGAAAAAATGCGTGTAAAAAAAAAACTGTAGGTAATAAAAATACATTACTTATGTAGAAAACTAGTAAAACACAATGTCTATTCGACACAAAAAGTTTCATTTCAATATCTGTTTAAATTACCTAGAAATATGAAAATGAAGATTTCGGTCACTTTTTTGCGATTATCTCGAAAGTGTCTTTTGTCGAAAAGTCGCCTTTTACACTAGCACGGCAGCATAGCTACCAACCAAAATAATGACTGAAAATCGCCTTAAAAATGGAACGAAGACCCATGCTGCCGTCCGTTAAAAAAAAGGACGCTAACCCTCAGGGTGTCAAATATTATGTTTTAACGCCATCGTATGTAAAAAAATACTCTTTCGATCTGTATAGGAATCATATTTGTAAGGTTTTTAGTTTTTGAAATAGTTTTTGCATAAAGGTCGTTAATCAGGAAGATATTAATACTATACTCTACTAAAAGTACCTACGTTAAACATCAATATTTAACTGGAAGGATACAATTATTAGCCCTTAACGCCATAATGTTTCGAAAATATATCTAATCTTTACTTAGCAAAAAAGACGCTTTTCCACACGACTTTCACGACACGAGAAAGTCGTGAAGGTACTTTAGTCACTTTCAAGCCAAGATTTATTGCGGTAGTTTACATTAATATCCTAGGCTAAAAAGGCGTTTTATGAAAATACCACACTAAAAGGACATAAAAATCTGTTAACGTCTTTTTAACGTAGGATTCATACATACATACCTACATACATTAAATCACGCCTGTTTCCCAGAGGGGTAGGCGTTAACTTTCTAACAAAATGATAATTTTGGGTACACCAAATAAGGTGCAGGTGGGTAATTCCGAATTATTTCTGCACTAGTTGATAAGGTGCATGTGTTTCCATGAACCAGTCAGTATCGCTAGGTTTTTAGATGCCAACATGGAATTATTTACTTACTGGATAGCTTAGCCAAACATTCCATTGCAGAAATTTTCATAAATAATGTAAGATTTTTTAAATACAAGTATTTAAAATCTAGTTTTTAATTTCGTTTCAAAAGTGCAATTCCGAATTAGTTCGTGTAAATCCGAATACACACAAAAAAGAGTCGTAAGTGTTTGTAGGATTAGGAACATATTATTTTTTAGACCGTATTTACCCTCCCAGCTTTATTTTACTTGATTATGCGTCTCCAAGTTTGTATAAATATGTTCGTCACACTTTTATTTCGGAATTACCCGATCAGGAATCTGTGATACTCAAACTTTAATGTCATATGCATAAGTTAAATGTTTTATCACGCCTTTAGAGTAATAGCCTTTACAGTAAATCCCGAGAAATCCCGCAATTTGCATTAAATAAAAAGAAATAAATATTGTTGTTGGTTGTAACCACTCTTAGTTACGTCCTCCCGCGAAGTTTAGGTAAATAGGCACAACCTATTCCGAGCTCTGATGATCATACATTCGGGTTTCCGTTGCGGGAATGATTTAATACCTACTTTTTGGCTAATCCCAAACATTCCCGCTCCAAAAACCCGATGTTTGATTATGAATCTTGCTCCCCACCATACATAGTTATTTTAATTTAGAAACTATGAACACTTCATATTTTAGTCAGATAATCGTTTACTTAATGGAATTATTCTATCTCTTAAAATAAAAACTTAGATATCAAAAGTTTGAGAATCACTGCGGATCACCATAGAAAAGCAACATCGGGTAATTCCGGGTTATTTTTAATTCGGAATTCCCCGCGTCAGTTAATTCCGAAAAAAATCAAAAAGTTGAATTTAGCTGTTGTGAATCTACTTAATAGGCGTTAAAAACGATAGTCTATCATATAAAAAAACAGTAAATATAATAACTTATCAAGTTTCTGAGTAATAAACGTTCGGGCAAATCCGAAAATCGGAAAAGGCGGGAAAATACACTTCTTCACTAAATTATTACACTGGACGCGTTTACTCTCTCTTAGCGAACGGATACGATTGAAGCGGGGGAGGGGACTAACATGGCGTCTAGGTAAATGTGGCCAGAGTATAAAATGCTGCCGCGTTTGGTAGATTTAGGTAATTATCGGAAATACCCGTTTTTCAGAATTACCCACCTGCACCTTAGTTCCTTTTTTTTCGGGATTTCAAGGTCGAATTTTGGTAACTCTTAATAAAATTAAAAATAAATTGGTATTAGATAGGCCCTAGACAAATAAACGGTTAAAGTACCTGAAATGGATAGCTAATGACCTCTTCTATTAGCCTGTTTCTTTTAGACAACTCTCTACCAAACACCCTGTATACCTACTGGACCAAAAAAATTCAGCCTACCTATTCGCCATATATTTAGCATATTAAATTTGGTATCAAATATTTTTTATCGAATAAATAGTCCGGTGCAAATCGTCTCCTATTTGGATCTCCTACTATTTATTGGTTTTGGATTAATGAGCATGTGCTGTTCTTGTGTGAAATGTTATTTACTCGAGTAACGAGTATCGACTTTTCCCGTGTTTTTTGTATGATTGATTTGCCAAAGCAATACTCGATAAAGGTAGGTGCTGAAAACAATGATAGTGGGAGAGTTAATTACAGGATTTGAATTAAAATCGTACTTATATTTTGTGAGCCAATGTTTTAAGACCTTTCAGTCGTAGAAATAGTGTAAGTGAAGATAGTATACCTATACTAACTTAATCTAAGGTTATGACGAGTTGGAGTGAAAGTTTGCGTTGGAAGTTTTGTAGGCGCTGGTGCTTCAACAACCTCAGTTCCAACAAAAAAGTTTATCCAACAGTTGAAGAAATTATTGAAATATATGCACGAACATACTCAATCCAATAACATCGTACGTGTTTGATAAATTTTGTGAAAAACAAACTACAATAAGTTCTTACCACTTTCAAGATCTAGCTAAACATGCAAACAAGTTAAAGCACGAGACGTTTCCCTCAAATACCAATAACACCACTTGCAAATCATCACCTTCCCAAAGTACAACACCCGCACTTGATCTCTAAAGACTTACGAAGAAATGCCTTCTGTATCTGAAGAACAGCAGCTTTGTGAACTGAATAGTGTACATAGTCCCGCTATTAACAATAACAATAAACAAAATACCGAAAATTTTATGTCAGAAGTACCATTGCCAAGATTGATTTTGAATCCAATGACTCAGTTCGCGACAAAGACTGACTCAAGTGATAATTCCGACGATGACTTTCCAGCTGCATCTCCTAGTCGAAAAGTTTTGGTTAAACATGCCTTGCAGGCATCAACAGAAGCCAGACCTACGCCGCAACGTAATTTGGCATAAATATACATATTAGTCACGCCAACAAAGTGGTAAAATAAAACCTGTATTTTTTTTGTGTACCTCCGGTACGTAACTTGAGGATGTATTTTTTTCTCGCCTTCCCCATAGTGTGAGGCGTCGTTGGATAGGTCTTTCGAAAATAAGTGTAATACGTATATGTAATAAGTAAAGTGAAAACAATTTTATGATTAAGGTATCCGTTTATAAAATATTAAGCTTTAAAGCGTATAGTCAAGTCCCTGCCAAACCTACAAATACTAAAAATCTGAAAAATATCTTAAATAAAAGCACATATAATGAATTTAATAGGAAAACTATCACTACTAAGTACACTTCAGTGGTTCTAGAGTTACAAACGATTTAAATATTTATACCTACCCAAAACTTATTTGCGGTGTTGGTAAACTGACCACGACATAAGTCAATGTATGGGGATAACTGTTTCCCAATGGCAAAGTTAAGTTTGTCGCGAGGTCAAATATGTCACGGACTGAGTTGGTCACTGTCACTGAGCATGGTCCGACATGCTCTTGCCCGGTTTTTCGTATATTAGTTTCAATGTCAATTTTAAATTCAATTAAATTAAGGATGTCAGTAGTGTACGCCGAATCGCCTGAAACTTTGTTACAGTAAAGCACTTAATTTTGATTCTACGTATGTTTAAAGTTTTGGCCGCCACCTTGCTGGAGTAACGTCACAAAGTCACAGCGGTGCGCGCCCTCATTCTGATGGAGCAAGGGCCATCAACAGTCGTGTCGCAGCAGTCCCGGCCGTCGCCCTTGAGTCGCAGTGTTGCTGTTTCAGTCTACAGCCTAGCTCTCGTTCTTGATCAAGCTAACTCTTAGCGCCCAGGGCAATTAACACCGGCGTACTCCTGATGGCGAGTAGCTAATTTCTTTTAGTCGGCCGTTCAAAATGTCCTTCGACCTGTAGCCTGAACGAAGGTTCCCTGTGGGCACCTACATGGCTGGTGACTTTTTTACAGCGTGCCTTGCGACGTAACGCAGTAGGCGACAGACTGAAAAACGCCTGTAAAAATTCTGTTATTTTAGAAACTTAGCTCTCTCGCGTTGCCTATTCTTTTAGAAACTTAGGATTAAATGCGACGGCTATGAAAAATAATTCAACATGGCGGCCATGATTGTTTCTCCTAAAATCATCTTAGGTATCATGGTGTGGGATTTCTGAGACGCAGATTCCGAAAGATAAATTTATTTTTATTTTTCACAATGGCGGTCATGATGTATTTCGAAAAACTCGTGCGACCTACTTACTGAATAAATGTCTTTTTCTTTATCTTTATATAGACATAATCGTTTTTCACTTTTTTTTTTAATTCAAAACTTTGATTTGTGGCATAGTGGAGCTGTAGCACGGCAGAATTGGAATTGTAGCCATATATTATTTACATTTAAATTTGGTTTGTCACATACCTTTGTTCCTAGACGCTTCAGAATAGCTAAATAACAAAACGGCACCAATCTCGTTGTAGGTAATAGGTGGCAGTCTGGGCGGTATTTCGATGCTTTGGCCTAATGGGTTCCGTCACAGCGCTTTACAGGTCGATGCTGTCCTTGCAAATTGGTTGATTCTCCTGTTGCCGAAGACGCTTCGCCCAATCTCGCCAATTCGCAAACCACTGACCGGCATCGAACCAACTCCCCCGAGTTTTAAAAAATTAATACAGATTATTTATTTTGAAACGTTTTATTTATTTTACCTAGATAATAAATAAGAATGATAACAGTACTATAAGGTATTGAATCAAAATTAAAATAAATAAAATAAATAAATAAATATCAGGGGACTATGTCACACCAATTGACCTAGTCCCAAACTAAGCTCTAGGCTTGTACTATGGGTACTAGACAACGATATAAATACTTAAATAGAGAAACGTATACTTAAATATATAGAAAACATCCATGACTCGGTAACAAATATTTGCGCTCATCACACAAATATCTGCACTTACCGGGATTTGAACCCAGGACCGCTAACTAAAAATATTAAATAAGATCAGAAACCAATCTATGTGACTATACAGGGTGGAAAGGGACGAGGGCCGTTCCCGAAAATATAATATCACATAAGTGATGTTCATTCGATGTGCAATGGTTAGAAACAATTATTATAAAGAAAACAAAAAAGTTAAATTAAGTCATGTTTAATATTGGTGACAACCCTATGTATGTTCCTAACTACATTCAAACATTTGTAAGGAGAAAAGAATACCTATTATCTTAGGGATCTACACCCGATGTTCAAATATTCCACCGCGTCTAATAATACAGGCAGCAACTCGTGCCCGAGTATGGCGATGCACCTTCGATAATGTATTTTCTTCACGATTTTTTTTACGCAGTTGTTCGAAGGCAGTAATTAATCTTTCTTTCATTTCCTCGGCAGTATCACATTCTGTCCTGAACACTTTGTCTTTAATCGTGCCCCACAGAAAAAAGTCCAGTGCCGTGAGGTCCGGACTCCTTGGGGGCCAACGGTGTGGCCCGAATCGCCCTATCCATCTGTCCCCAAACTCAGTGTTTAATTTCTTACGCACTTCTATCACGGAACGAGCTGGTACTCCGTCTTGTTGGTACCAAGTGCGTTGTCTTTCAGCCAGTGGCAAGTTATCGAGGTAAGCGTCAACCTCGGAGTTTAGGAGGGCCATTTATCCAACTCTGTTAAGTGTTGCAGGTAAGAACACAGGCCCTATAATTGTTTCCCCGTGAATTGCAGCCCATACGTTTACTGACCAACGATATTGGTGACTCGAATAACGGTACGCGAATGGGTTTTCTTCGGCGTACACGTGTTCATTTCATTTCGCCTGTTCCACACTCCATTGCGTGTAAATACACTTTCATCCGTCCAAATAATGCGTCTAATGAAGTCACTGTCTCCAGCTATTTTGTCCAACAACCACCGGCAGTATGCTTTCCGGATGGGGCAGTCTCTGGGCAATAACGCTTGAACCCTCTGTATGTGATAAGGACGACGACGGGCACGTTTTAGTATCTTCAATACTGTCGTATGAGTTAATCCGAAGTGCTGACCCGCCCGCCTGGAATTTGCTCTTGGATTTCGATCAAAATAACGCAGTACTCTTTCTTCGAGCCCCGCAGCAAGTCGTACTACACCTCCTCCGCGTTGGTCGTCTTGAAATGTTCGGGGGATTATAGGACGATTGCTAGCAACGCGGTCAAAGGCACGTAAAATCGTTTGACGATCTGATGGATGCGGTGGAGGATATCGCTGTCTGTATTGACGCAAAGTCTCAGAGGTATTGTAGTTGCACTCTGCGTATAACAGTAACAAATTAAGATAATCTCCAGCCTCAAATAGTGGCATTATTAAGCATTTCATTAGTTTAAGAGTGTGACATAATTGTGACGTGCTTATTGTCATTGTAATAATTATCTGTGAAACAAACAGGTTGCAAAACAAAAATATTGTCAATGCACCTACAAAATGTCATCCATCAATAACGTCACAAAGTTAGTGTTTACTAGTTAGGTCAAGGTGGGGTCATTGACCTTATCAGCTGTTAGGGTTGAAACTACTCGGTTTTTGTATTAAACTTTAACGAGCTGTAACTCGAAAACGGCTAAAAATATTAGCATAGTTTCTTGGAGAAAAATATAGTACTAAAGATACATAATCTCGAATTTAACGGAAAGGCCGTCGTCCCTTTCCACCCTGTATACTCGCACTTGCTTGCACTGTAAGTACAGAATAACCGAACAAGTTTTTGTTTGATGATAAACATTATTCAAGTACTTATATTAGATTATTTATAGCAAATACATATTGAATATGAATATTATTATTAAACAGTAAACCATTCCTGTTTAGTTATTATCTTATATCGTCGGTGATACTGCAAAAGCGCGTAACTAACAAATTTATGATAGAGCAAAATTAACCTCAGTCTTACTAAAAAGGTGCATTTGGCTTCTTACTAAAAATGTTACTGACGCGGTTTTACAGTTTCACCGACGATGTACCAAAATGTAAGTGGAACTAGGGTTTGCAATCCGAATATTTGAATATTCGAATTATCTACTATATAAAAATAAGTCAGGTTTTCCTTCCTGACGTTATAACTCCAGAACGCACGAATCGATTTCCACTGTTTTGCATTCGTTGGAAAGGTCTCGGGCTCCGTAAGGTTTATAGCAAAGAAAATTCAGGTAAAATTTCAACAGAAAAGCGGGAAAATCTACAAACCAATATTTTAAGTAGATGGCGCCGGTGCGTGATACATTGTTTGACTGGCCGAGAGTAAAGAAAGACCACGCTCTTGGGAGAGTCTACACGGTTCATCCGAATAATACTGAGTGTTATCATCTGCGGTTGCTGTTGCATGAGGTTCGAGGTCCGACATGTTTTTCTGACCTTAAGATTGTAAACGATGTTCACCATCCTACGTTCCAATCTGCCTGCAAAGCACTTGGTTTACTTGAGGATGATAAACATTGGGACACTACATTAGAGGAAGCCGAGCCGCACTGAGTGATTCGCCATTTAAACTACGAGAGCTATTTACGGTAATGTTAGTATTCTGTCATCTCTCCGACCCGTTAAGTCGGACGTCCGTATGCCAGACGGCAAACGGAGGAAAAATTACATTGCAATGCAGAAGAAATGTTAGATGACGTACATAATGAGTGCCTGATACAGATTGAGGACTCCGTTCTTACTTTAGGAGGGCATGCTCTACCAAAATATGGTTTGCCCCAACCAAACAGGCGTGAAAAGTTTTTGGATAACGTAAACTATCTGAAGGAAATAAACTACGACACAAATGCTTTGATGCAAGTGGTATCTAACGGTACGACTTCCCTTACAGAAGAACAGCTATCTGTCTATAGTGAGATTTTAAACAGCATTGAATTAGGCTTAGGAGTATTGTTTTTCCTAGATGCACCTGGGGGCACCGGCAAAACATTTTTAATAAACTTACTTTTGGCAAAAGTAAGAGTTGGTCGGCGCATTGCCTTAGCTGTTGCATCGTCTGGCATCGCTGCTATCTCTAAACAGAGTGAAATGGCCCAAGTTCTTCGGGAGTGTACACTTATTGTATGGGATGAGAGCAGTATGGCACATAAGAGCGGAGTTGAAGCACTAAGTAGGACCCTTAAAGATATCAGAGGTAATGATGGAGTGATGGGTGGAGTTACTGTGTTGTTGGCTGGGGATTTTCGTCAGACTCTTCCTGTAGTCGCTAGAGGAACTCGGGCTGACGAGGTTAAAGCATGTTTAAATCCTCACATCTGTGGCCCAATATCAAAAAACTCTCCCTTAGGAGAAATATGAGAGTTCATTTAAGGGGCGACGTCTTTGCTGGAGAGTTTTCTGAACTCCTACTCAAAATAGGAAACGGTGATTATCCCGAATCGAATGGAAAAATATGTATCCCTACTCAGCTGGCCACAGTAGTTTCAACAATAACAGAATTAATATCTAAAATTTATCCTGATATTTCTAATTTACAAATGAAGTCGATGGATTGGCTGTGTGAACACGCTATACTGACTCCCAAGAACAATGTTGCTGCCACCATTAATGATATCCTCCTCAAGTCCTTTGAAGGGTCAGAAATGGAATACAAGTCGGTAGATTCAGTCTTACAAACCGATGAGGCTGTTCACTATCCTGTTGAGTTCCTTAATAGTGTCAACCCACCTGAACTCCCTTCTCACAAACTCCTCCTTAAAGATGGTACCCCTGTCATGCTATTGCGTAACCTTAACCCCCCTAAGCTTTGCAACGGAACAAGACTGCGAGTAAAAGCACTTCACAAAAATGTTATTGAGGCTACTGTATTTACTGGATGTGCTCGGGGTGAATCGGTATTCATACCACGAATACCACTTATACCCTCTGATTACGCATTTGAATTTAAGCGACTGCAATTCCCCCTTAAAGTCTGCTTTGCTATAACCATAAACAAATCTCAGGGTCAGTCATGGTGGCGGGCATCGACTTAAGGGAGGATTGCTTCTCACACGGGCAGTTTTACGTGGCCTGTTCCAGAGTTAGTTCATGAAGCAGCCTGGTTATTTTTGCGTCCAACAGTACTACCACCAACGTGGTATACAAAGAAGTGCTCAATCAATAGTCGATAGTAGATATCGTTAGATGGTAGTGATCTTCAATAGCCGTGCGAAATAATATTTGAAACTTGAAAAGAACTGTCCTTTTTTTACGTATAACCAAAATAATGATTCTCCGCGGACGAAGTCGCGGGCGGAAAGCTAGTTTGCCATGAATATTATTCGAATTCGACAGTATGAATTATTCGAATAAAACGAATATTTCGAATAGTGCAGAAATATGTCTGTATTTATACAGGGTGTCTGGAAAACCTTCGGAGAAATTTTAACTGTAGATAGGGTGGATGATTTGGATCATCCCTATATTGGTAACTTTTGTTTAAGTTAATATTTGACTGAGTTACAGACAGATTTATCATCGACTTTCCTGACGATGCTCTCAGTGAGCCCCATCTTAACTGATTCATTCATAATATCGTCGGTGATACTGCAAAACCGCGTAAGTAACAAATTTATGATAGAGCAAAATAAACCTTACGGTCTTATTAAAAAGGTGCATTTTGCTCCTTATTTAAAATGTCACTTACGCGGTTTTGCAGTTTCACCGACGATATGTGTCACAACGTAATGTAAATAAACAAGTTGTTCCTTATGAACAATGTTTCCAATCATGGTCAAAAGCTCCATGGAGTTTAGAAAACTGACACATTATCCTGTAATGTGAATGAAAAGACGGTGTCTGATAACTGAAACTTACGATTATGATTTTTACTCACACTTTTCTCACACTCACACGGCTAAAATAGCACTTGCACTCGTAGGCACATTACTTCTTTTACGAGATCATGAATCATGGCTGTATTTCATTGATTTGTACCACTATCAGGGCTTCCGACGAATAAAAAACACAATAATTAATTATTGACAATTTGACATATTATCTTTTTAAATCTTGGACCATTAAAACTTTTTATGAAAAGAGTTTTAGGTTTCATTTGTAAACAAAAAATCCTACCTACACGTTACGTTTTATCAAAATTACATTTAAAGCTGGCATCATACATGTTGTTGCTAGATATTCGTATCATAGAAGAAAGAGAAAAATAGGATCGCTTTGTAAGAAGAGGTCGACGTGATTACACTCTGTGGTAAAAACCCTTAAAAGAAAAAGGCCACTAAAGCCGGCTACTCACACACCTGCTGCAGGGGCAATATGGGAATTGGACCCTTGATTGCCTCCTTAATTGACAACATTTCATTTTGGTGACACCTGCAAATACTATACGAATCGAAAGGGTTTTGCCTCCAGAACACGGCAAAATATTTATTTAGATTTATTTTTCTTTATTTACAAAATTACAAGTAAGTTAAAAAAAAAACGAGTTTTACCAATACTATGCCTGAATAGATATAATACCATTGCCTTTTTCACGAGAAAAAAAGCTGTCATACTTCAAGTTTGACATTGACCACTATTGACAGATGGATAGATACTTGAGATCGGTTGACCGCCATTATTAAAAAGAAAAACTTTTTTTTTATACAGATTGGACTAACCTAATATGTCCATTGTGTCGTAGAAATGAAGTTACGCCCTTTTAGAATAAGAACATCTTAATAAATTAATAATAAAATAATTATACATCCTAGGGAAAAAATAAAAGTATTAGTGTCTTCCTCCTTCCAAACAGTATCTATAAAACGAATAAAATGAAAGTCTTGAAAATATGAAATCTTGTCAATTGTGATGTGTGTAGGCAAGCAGGAGCAATTTTTAGATTGGGCCTGCGGCAGGGCGGCAGGGGCGCAAGACCTTCCTAGCTCCCTAGATTGTGTCTACCGCCCTGCAAGGTTGCTGCGTGTGTAGTAGGATTGGGGCAATTCCAGTCAGTTCATTGGTGACAACCGAGCGGAGTGGACAAAAATGGAAAAAATGGTGTTACCATAGCCAGGAGCTCTTCAAAAGAATCAATATCCATTCGCAAAAAGTTTCTAAGATCATCTACTTCCAATTCTTTCATAATATTCATGTGGCACAATTTGCTTCGTTTCTGCAACCAATTCTTCACCCAATATCTTCTCTTCCTTTTTTTTTTGGTAGCACCACAGAAAGTGCCAAGGCGATACCAATCCTCTGGTGTTTCGACAATACAGGAGGCTTTCTCGTGGACGTGCGTTCAGCGGGACTATCAGTTACACACTGAACGGCAGGCTAGTGTGTAGAGAACAGCCTAAAATTGGTCCAACCGCCGTGCGACCGGTATTGCCCCTGCAGCAGGTGTGTGAGTAGCCGGCTTAAGGAACACCCAGAAAGTATAAAACGTGGACTACAATCACAATCAGTCAAGGAAGCGATGTCACAAGCGAAGCGATGTTTGGTTTGAGGTTTGTTTTGTTTACTTGCATGTGATGTGACTTCACATCACACTCACAGGTTATACAGTATTTCTAACATCACATCCTTAATATTTCGTGTAATTTCCAAAAAAATATACATAATTTAATGTGAAATAAAGTGAAATACGTTATTTTACGCTAGTATCAGATAGGATGACCACAATTTGTAGTATATTTTCAATGTTGTCAAATAGCCTATTATAATCAATTATGCGACGACCTTTATATCCATCGACAAAATGTTTTGCACTTGGACTTTTGGCTACTGCCACAAATACCATGCGGATCAAAAGGAAAGAACCAGCAGCCAGGAGCGCTTTCTCCCCGTCTGGTTGCCCTGAAAATCAGCGCGTGCAGCGTCACGGCATGTCTGACACTATGATGCTGAGTAGCACCCAATTTGGTGCATTATTATTTTATAAAATAGTTTTAAGGTTTTGTTTTAAATTATTTTCTCACTGTATTTAATTTGATTATTATTTTTCTGTGGTTTGCACCAATAAACAATTTTCTTTTTCTCCTTTTTTTTCTTCAATACGGAGAGCAATAATCGGATCGTTCAATCCGTCTATTTGAACTTTGAGAAGTCTATGAATTTATGGCTGTCATTAGATGTCAGTGTTAAATTATGTTATTTTCAATATTCACGTCTTCAATATTTTTGCTGTAAATCAGTTATATGGGCTACTTTAGAGCAGAAAACAATGGTAAATGGTTAGATCTCGACAGTAAAAGACGGACGATATGATCAGTCTCGGCAAAACATGAACAAGAGACCTAGTGATTTCACATTTAAAACCAATTAGTGTTCAAATTGCAAAAACGAAAATACAGTAAGTTGCACTAAAATTACTCATTTATTTTTATTATAATGCTACCTTGATTTTTGTTTACATGGAGCGAACTGTTTGTTTACATGGAGCGAACTGTTTGTTTACATACCATGTGACAACGTATGGTCTCAGGTCATTGACCTCGGACATTGAATTTTGACGTAAGATACTACGAACTGTTGGAGTAGTATACTATCAACGTCAAAATGTCAAGGTCGAGATATCGGCTGCGATACATCAAGTAACAAAATGAATATAATTAATCCTTCTTTTTTTTTTATATTAACAGAAACAAAAATGAACCATACCCCCGTGATCAGAATTGTGCCAACTATTACCCCCCCAAATTTCTCCGAAGGTTTTCCAGACACCCTGTATAATCTAGCGAAACACTACAACAAAATGCCAGGATTCATTATCCTTCACATTAACAACTCCGTGGAAATATATTTAAATATCAAAAATAACTTCGAATTTAAGACAAACAAATTAATTACCT
The DNA here is from genome assembly GCA_927399475.2 of Acleris emargana. Taxonomy (NCBI): domain Eukaryota; kingdom Metazoa; phylum Arthropoda; class Insecta; order Lepidoptera; family Tortricidae; genus Acleris; species Acleris emargana. The sequence continues at coordinate 9,395,124 of OV656858.1, forward strand.
ATTTTTATTTATGCTACTTCTACTACTACCTTGCTAACATCAAACTTTCTAGAATGAACTAAACACCGTAAGTACAGTAATTGGTAAAAGGGGTAGCCAGTAAAGCCAAGTAAATTGGCCATATGAGGGCTCTTTTACACGTCGCTAATATGAAGTGAATCTACTAGCGCTTCAGACAAGACCATTGCGGAGAAGAAGCGCCGCAAGAAACTCCAGCAGAATACTTAAAAGTTACATTACAAGGCAATAAAGTAATAAATTATTATTTTAAAACTAACACAAATTAAATCATTACAAATGTAACCTTGACATAGGTGCAACTTTCTTTGGGCAAACTAATTATCACCCGTCAATAATAGTGATCGCTTCCCAACCCTAATATAGCTTAACTCGGTCAATTCAGCGCGGTGAAAGGTCTTAAAGACCCCATTTTTTTGTAATGTTTTTTTTTAAAATAATATTCATGCAACCAGTTTCTTTTTTCATTCATGGTGGGGCAAGATGGAGCTAATACCGCACTGAAGTTAAAATAAGGTATCTAGAGGAATAAGGTTCTTTAGTCAGTTCAACAAATGAAAGTTCTCACAACAATTTTAATTGTGTGTTTTGCGAGCAAAATCTTTTTAATCATTAGTGTACCTACTAAGTTCAAGTAACTGTCAGTGGCTGGTCGGCAAAGTGAAGTTTCAAAGGACAGTTAAATATACATGTGTACAGAAATATAGGTACACGCTACTACGACTTCATACAAAAGTACATCTAAGATTCAAGTACCTACTAAAAAATACTCGAGCTCATCCCACAAAAAATTGCCTACATCGGGGAATCAAACCCCAGGAAAATATTACAGCGAATGGCCGGAACCTAAACGCTTGTCAGCTTTACACTGATTTACGGAATATCTCAGGAAATGGACCTCAGAAATCGAGCAAGTGCCATTCGGACAGGATCTAATACAGATCTGTGCCTACAGGCATTTAATTCCTAACTAGCCCAGCGTACGGAATGACCCAAAGATGCGGACCAATCCAACCACTACAGCAAAGTGCTAAAGAGACTGTAAACAGGTCATTTTACTAGCAGTAGCAAAAAACAAACACTCGGTTATCAGACGTCCGGCATAACAACGTAGCACTTCCTGTTTAAATGTTTTGCGTGAGTACAGCAAACAAGCAAACTTTAATTTGTTGGTATAGGTAAAAAGTACCTGGCTATCGTGTTGAAAGGAAAATATGCCATGTGTGATAAGCAGGGATCGGAAATTCGGATCGATATTTACCTAAAGTTGGCAAAATCCCGGAAAAAGATAGGCAAACATGGCGTCGGCTTCTTAAAAATATTATTTTAATAATATAAGTTCCGGGATTCTGGGATTCTACAAAGTTTTAATATAATAATTACCTTACATAGGATAAATCATTCATTTTTGCTCCTATAAATTCGTTAGGTTAATGAGTTACAGGTAAATTAATTAACATTTGGTAAATCAATACATGAAAAATAACTTCAAACAGTTAATATAAATAATTGATTATGAATTAATGCCGGTGCAATTTATTTATTTTGAAATCCCAGAAATTTTAGTAATGAATTCTACGATTGAGTCCGCCTCCATACAACTGAACAACAAAGCCGGTGCGAAAGTATAGGTGAATATCGATCCGAATTTCCGATCCCTGGTGATAAGATAAATGACCTGCAGTTTACTGGTATAAATAATATGGTTTAGTGAAACAAAGTTGACAGTAACTTTGGATGGCCAAAGATTGGGTTGTGTTTACGATCAATCATTTTGTTGCGGGGATAGAATAGTGCCACTCCATGTCTTCTCGTGGATGTCGTAAGAGGCGACTAAGGGAATGGAGGCTTGTAGTACTGTTAGGCGATGGGCTTGCAACCTGTCAGTTATACACTCGTAAACATCTTAGCCTAATTGTGCAAAATGTGGTTACAGAATTGTCAACAAGTTCTTAGAGGTTGTTGGTAATTCTGTAGCTCTGCCTTCCCCACTCTGGGAATAAAGGCGTGAGTTTATGTATGTAGGTTTAGTATTGTTTTACTGAGTTTAGTTTGATAGTAGCTCATTTAATCAAGCAAAAAACCTTTCCATATTAGGTACCGTTATCATGAGATTGTTGTAAAGCCTAACAACCAGAGGCCCTAGCCAAGACGCATGACTCTTCGTGTCACGTCATCTGCCCGTGTCACGTCATCTGCCCGTGTCACGTCATCTGCCCGTGTCACGTCATCTCCCCGTGTCACGTCATCTGCCCGTGCCACGTCATATGCCCGTGACACGATCGGGTTAAGAAATGAATAGACACGCTAGTTAGCGTTATTCATCTTGGCTAGGGCCCCAGAAAACTTAAAACTTTCATTTCAAAAATAAGAACCTTGGTCATATTTCAAAAATAGGCTGCTCGCGTGTACTGAATTATATTTTTTTGTAGAAAATTAAATTGTACTTTATCTCACTTTAAAATTAATTGTCGCCTAATTCATCTTTAACAGTGGCTTCATGAAAGTTTTTAAAATATCCGGGCCCCCCATGGACCCGTGAAACAAACGAAATAAAAATAATAATAGGGTAGACCGAGGCGAATCGGATCAGTGGGTGAATCGGATCAAGTTAAGCATTTCTGTCAAATTTGAAAATACGCGGCTAGCTACGGGTAGCCAATCAGCGCGCCGTGTTCGCTCTGTCTTTCCCGCATACCAGGACCTTGAATGCTATTGGATAAGTCTTGAGCGTCAGTCGCGGCGACGCTTCGACCGGAGTGGTTCATTTAAATGTATCGTAAATTTGCAGCTGATGTAAAAAACGTGGTTTCAAACGGTGGTGTTAATATTATAAGGAATTGATTGAAGGTAAGTATTTTATTTTTCTTATTGCGTATGTTTATGGTAAAATTGAGAATCGATTTCATTTAAACTCTATTTAAAAGCATATTTACGTTAGGTTTAAATATTTTAAAACTTGTCATTTGAGGCTATTCGGATCATTTTTTTTGGGGCGATTGGGATCATTAATTTGGACAGTTTTTTCATTGGTTTACACCTTATATATGTTTTGCTGGCATGTTCTAGATGGTTCGCACATACAAAAGAAATGGATGGTATCGCCGAACGTTCTACAGCAGGTCAACCGGTTGACGATGCGATTCCATCAACAAGTACACAAGCACCAGATGCCAACGTACAATTGTTACCACTACCGCTAATTGAGTCTTCCCCAGACCCAAGCACGCAGTTAGTTGACGATATTCTTCCACCTTCAAGCATACAGCCACCGGATGTCAACATCGTATAAATTCTACCGCCACCGCCAATAGAGCTTTCCACAAACCCAGACACGCATGTAGGTGATGATGTTATCCCATCAACAATGCATCAACCAGTTGTGAATACAGTTGAACAAACCCTGCAACCACCGTTAATGCAAAAGCCCAAAAAGGTACCTGGGAAATCAAAAACACAACAGATAAAGGACGTCCTTCCAACCACGAATTCAAAACAGCCGCAAAATGTCATAAAGGAGATTCTACCGTCACCTAATAAACCCATGGACCCGCCTAAAAACCTCGTAACATTAATAGACCAATTTTACATTTGACATTTGAATTTACTTTTAAGAGAAACGAAAAAAAAAGAAAATATGGAGAAGAAAATGTCGCAAGCTGACAAACAAGCAAACAAACAGGCAAGCAAAAAAAACTCTCGTATAAATAAGCAGACACAAGGCAAAGAAAACGTGACAATAAAAAAAAAAAACAAAGCAACTCCAAAGTTAAAAGTAAAGGGTACTAGTTCATCTAGAGATTGGCATTGCATTTATTGTTAAGAAAAGTTTGTACATCCACCGGTAGAGGATTGGATCCAATGTCATACTTGTGAGGAATGGTGCCATGAGAACTGTGCTGACCGGGGTGGTGTCAAAGGACTCTACAAATGTGAACTTTGTAAAACCAATGAAAATTGATCTCATTAATAGGACACTAGATTATATAGGTAGTGCTATACTTTATTTGATTTAAAGCTTATCTTTACTTAATATCATAAGAAAACATACATTTATGACTAGATACGATTTGTCTCCGCAAATGGGGCGAATCGGATATTTGTTATCTTTGCAATTTATATTAACCAAAGTTGATTTTAAACTTTAACTTTAGTTTTAACAATATTATTTTATTATTTAGAGGCTGTTAATATTCACAAAATTTATTGTTTAGAAAAGTGCAGTATTATAACGCTGATTTTATCGTTTTATATTTTAACTATTATTCTTCGTTAATGTTGCTACCGAGGAGGTATCATAATAGGATACAAATTCAACTTTTGTTACTCCAATGATAGTCGATCTCATTAATATGGCTTAGTTTGTTTCAAATAATATTTTTGGGTTTGTTATTCATACAAATACTATATTTTAAAACATGTTTTTGTTTGATCCGATTCCCCTCGAAAAATGGGGCGAATCGGATTTTTGGAATGATTTTGTTTTTATTTTTAAACATTTGATTTTAATTTTAATTTTTTATATTAAACCTTTGGATTTCGTTAATCGATAACTGATATATCCAGTAAAATATAAATAAACAATGTAACTGTTTACTAAGTTGTATTTACTTAACTCCAAGCAAAAATTGATCCTATTCGCCTCGGTCTACCCTAGATTAAATAATAGATTAGACAATGTAATTTATTTTGTGGAAACACATAAAAAAAATGGAGTTCCGTTTTTATATTAATAATCATAACTACGAATATAATATGCACCTATAATCCTTAAAACACCAACAGCGAAACTAACCAGAAGATATAATAATCATCAAATGATCGGCGCGACCGACCAGCGCCGCGCACGCTCCAGATTGCGCCGCTGCGTCGAGGCGGCGCGAGGAGGCCCGTCTCTTCCATCTCCAGCCCATTCTCCCGCCACGCTACGGCGCTGTTACACATATACTTTATTAATGAAATCTTTTTCAAAATGAAGTGGCTGATTTTAATGTGGTTCTCTGAGCAGATGTCACTAGGACAAGTTTTTGGATTCATTTATACGGATAAAAGTAAGTTTTATTTTGGTTTTTATCAAGCTTTTTTACAACTACAAGGATTAAAACTTAATTTTAAAACGTGCTACAGTAATTAAACGTAATTCTAATACAATTCAAATAACAATACATTACAATACAAAACTCTTTATTGTACCTACATCAAACAAAAACATTACAGAGAGGCAGCACAATTAAAAATAATACAGGTAAACAACAGGTGGTCTTATCGCTGATTAGCAATCTCTTCCAGACAACCTTAGTAGGGACAAGGTGTCAAATACCTGTAAGCTTAAGTAAAAAACAATTTTATATATTAGGTCCTTACCTATGAAATTGGCGTTTTATATGGAGAATTTTATGAAAACGGTGGTTTTCATACATTTAATTTTGCGGATTATTTAGTAACGTCAAATGCAAACCAAACAAAATTCTGTCAGGAATATTGGACACATCTAAGCTATATTAGCTTCATAAAACTATGCGTAATTGAAACACTTGAACTTGCAGCACATAAAAAGAGTTAAGTTCACACTTTAATTTTAAACATTAAGTAAGAAGTTGAACCATATTATTTGAATCTAAAACCTTTGTTGCATAGTGTATTAATGAAATTTATAAAGAATTTGGATGTTAAAATTGAAATGAATAAATTCCGTACGAAATAAAACACGTAAAAAAAAACGCCAATTTCATAGGTAAGGACCCAATATTTAAACAAAAACTGAGGCTGGGATATTTTGGGAGATAAGGGGGAGAATGGTAAATTTTCATTTATTTTCTTAAATAACTATGAATCTGTTTAAAATTCTAAATTATCATGTGCAGTCCTTCCATTACATCTGTCAGACGGTACAATTTGTAAAACTTTAATATCTTAAACTCTCTTTCGTAACTTGCCCCTCAAAATTTACCCCCATGTTTAAAATTCATTAATTTACGATACACATCCGTGTTTGGGTCTAATAAATGTAAATACCTATGTACCAATTTTTAACTCGGTCCTGCAGATTCTGAGCAAATCATCTGTGACAGACGGACGGACAGATAGAGAAGTTACGTACAGAACCCTAAAAAGACACGTGGTCACACACTCACACTTACTCACCCCCCCCACACACACACAAACACACACACACAGACGCGCGTGCGCGCGCACACGCACACGCTAAGCACTTCCACTTCTACAGTTTCCGGTGTAATATTTTAGCTAAACACTCAATAATCTTAACGCTGCAATTTCAGCTGCAAAATTATGCAACAACGTCACACAAGTTGGATACCCGTTGACAGCCATGTACGACATGTACTCCAAGGATCGTAATAAATACAAGGTGGCCTTGAATGTGCAATTTGAAATGCATTTCGCCGTACAAGGTGACCGAGACGCAAATTTTTTGCTGTCGACTGAACCTTTTGCGACTGTACCGGACAAGGCCTATTACGTTGGTAAGTTTTAGCTCACTACTTTGATGGGTTCCGTAGTCAACAGGAAGCCGTATAGTTTCGTCACGTTCCGTCTGTATGTCACACTTACTATTTCACATAATTTTAAAATCGAAATTTTGTACACATATTATGATTACACATTTTTATACCGCGCACTTAGATTATTATTGAATTAGACAAAAAAGTGTGCTTATAAGAGTATAGTTACTATTTTCATCTTACAATAATCGCGCGGGAGTCCAGTCGGCTCCCAGTACTAGTTACGTAAGTGTACATTAAAGTTGTATTTGGTCAAAAAAAGTGAGTAAAATTTAAGCGAGTTTTTTGTTTTTTTACTGGTACAGTAAAAGTACAGTTTTTTTACATACAATGGGAGCGAACTTTGCATCCGCTTTCAGTATCGATGAATTAGCGAGAGCGTGGAATTGCATGTGTATCGTGTGTTTATAGGCATTCCATATTGAAAATTCCCTTTGCCCGTACTATCAGCATAAAAAGAGGTTTGTAATAAAATAAAATAAAGTAAATTGTGGTTGCCGGGTTAGAATAGTGCCACTCCATGTCTTCCCGTGGATGTCGTAAGAGGCGACTAAGGGAATAAAGGCTTGCAGTACTGTTAGGCGATGGGCTTGCCACCTGTCACTAATACACTGGGAAACATCTTAGCCTACTTGTGCAAAATGTGGTTACAGAATTATCAAGAAGTTTTAAGACTTGTTGGTAATTCTTTAGTTCTGCCTACCCCACTCTGGGAATGAAGGCGTGAGTTTATGTATGTATGTATGTAATAAAATAATAATATTTAAGAAGAAAAAATCCGGCTTAGAATTGTGCCACTCCATGTCTTCCCGTGGAAGTCGTAAGAGGCGACTAAGGGAATAAAGGCTTGGTAGTACTTACTGTTAGGCGATGGGCTTGCTACCTGTCACTAATATAGACTGTTAAACATCTTAGCCTAATTTTGCAAATTGTGGTTACAGAGTTATCAACAAGTTTTTAGAGTTGTTGGTAATTCTGTAGCTCTGCCTACCCCACTCTGGGAATGAAGGCGTGAAGGTATGTATGTATGTATGTATGTAAGAAGAAAATTCAAAATGAATGTGTGGGTCAAATTGTAAATATTAACTATGGCAGAAAATAATTTTGGTCTGATTGAGAGCCAACGTAAGGAAATTATTTTGAACTAATATAAATATTTTGAACTTGAACTGATGAAAAATTTAAATTAACTTCTTACCGCTGAACAACTAGCGGAAAAAGCTACAGGTGTTACTCTCTCGACTGTTTATAATATTTTGTCTGAGAGTAAGTGTGACAAAATCAAAGCAACAAAAATATTGACCTTGAAGAGGAAGAAAAAGTTACGTACTTGTCCGTCATCGGCATTAAACGATTTTGATCAAGAGGTGATCCGGAGAACTATAATATAATTTTCATCTGTCCCATAACCAATTTCCAACCATATGACTGACCGCTGAGTTTCTTCTCAGCAGTGATCTTCCCTTGTGAAGCGCTGGTAGATTCTTGACGTGTAGGTACAAGCGCCCGTGCGGCCTACTTACTGAATAAATATCTTTATCTGTTATTTTTATCTGTTATTTTTATCTTTTATCTTTATCTTTTATCTTTACATTTTATCTTCTTCTTTTATCTTTATATTTTATTTGTATCTTTATCTTTTATTTTGATCTTTATTTTTTATCTTTACCTTTATCGTTAAAGTCTCCACAGACAATACGTCACACGTGCTGTTGAGTTTTTTGTTGAGCTAATTTTAACAGATTTTCCATAGTAGATTCAAATGTGTTAAAATCAGCCGATGGTCTGTAAACGAAAATAATTATGTAATTTTCTACTTTTATGCAAGAGATCTCTACAAACCTCTCTATGGGTAGCCTAACGATATCTTTCCTTTCTTTGGATTTTAATGTGCTTTTCACAATTATTAAAAAACCACCATGAATGGCGGATTTTCTAACATATAACAAACTAATTTAAAATTTACAAAAACTAAAATTACTTAATTGATTTTGTCAAAACCAATGTTCAGTTATGTAGACATTTTAGTGATTACAGTACCATCTTGCAGCGAGTAGCTGCTATATGATTACGTAATGCAAATGCGATACTTTGTGTCTGTAGCAATAAAATATTGTAGACATCATTCAAACATTACGGCTGTCCCAAACCAAAACCTAGTAAGAGCCATTGAGAAAATTTTACAGGAGAAACAAAACAAACGTTTTTATGTGCCTCTTAAAAACTATAAACTTTAGTCAATTGATTGTTTGTGCTAAATTATGTAAATAAATGACTCTATTAGATTAGTAAAAAATATATAAATAAACACTGTAAATGCCAGTTTTATGAGACATACTAATATATTTATCACGGGAAAGGTCACAAAAACCAAAATCAAAAACCTAGCATAGTCTGTTAATAGGAATTTGATCACATTTGTTGTTGGTGTCGATAGTTTTTCTCTTATTTAAAAACCTAGTAGGTACTTAAGTATGAGTTTGTGATCATTAAAGTTTAAAATGAAGTATGTAATATTTTAAGTTTTTTTTTTTTTTTTTTAATCAGCCTGTTGAGTGTCCCACTGCTGGGCAAAGGCCTCCCCCCTTAATTTCTACAAATCCCTATCAGTGGCAACGTCCGGCCAGTTCTCAAGAAACGAAAATAATTATAATGATTAGTATTTTTTTTATTTTTAAACAATATTTGTTCATTAACTTGAGAAACATCTTTTTCAATTGGTTCATTAACGTTTTCGGTTGAAACGATCTCATTTTGTTTACAGTATTTTTTTTATAGGTAGGTTATTTTTAACTAGGGATCAGATAATCGAAATACATTTCCCTATATTTGTCGAAACGTCGCAAAAGGTTATGTAATTATGTTAGAGAGCAATCGACTTTTTAAAATATATTTTTGATAGTTATAATTGTGTACTTTTTAAAAAGAATGTACCTACCTAGTTAAGACTTAAATTAAGAAAAACGGTAACTTTTCCATTGCGCTACGAAAATTAATTAATACAGCTACCATAAGATAAATGGAGGTATCTCAGACAAAACTCCTATAGCAAGTACAACCATATTATTACTGGGTGAGGATTGAATCTGCTTCGGGTATTGAATTTGAGATACCGCCCGCCTATTTGGCGTATAAGGGCTGTATATAAATGTATATCTATTTTTCGTAACGCAATGAAAAAGTTACCGTTTCTTAATTTTTGACTTAACTAGATAAATTATTTTTGAGAACTACCGAATTCTGGTTTTTCAGTATTAAGTTTAACCCAATAATAATGTAACACTGAGCCCGTAACAGAGTCAAATCTAGGTGAAATTAAAATTCAAACCACAACGCAAACCTGAGCAAGTTTTTAAATAGCCAAATAAAAAATAATATTTACCCACTCGACATCAAATAGATGGAAATAACAGTTATGAAAAACAATAAAATATAAAGCCCGCATCCTGCAACTACCTACTGAACAACAACACCGCCACGAAACTATGTAAATATATACCTATCCTACCTATAACATAAAAATCAGTTTAAACACCCATAATTTGAAGTATCTGTATCTATTTTTTCGTGCATACAAACAGACAACATAAAACAAAGTAAAGTCCATAGGTACCCATATTACCTACCTACCTAAACCAAGACAATTATCATTTCAAATTTCAATTCCGAGAAATACTTTAATAGTAAACAATAAGTAAGTACCTTGACAAAGCGGCTGCAAGAATAAGTTTGCTTCTAAAACTACTTCCACTCATTTTGGTTAAGCTTTAACAAAACACCCGGGCAAGAGCACGTCGGACCGTGGGCAGTGTCGGGTTTCGAAGCTGTTACGACAAACACAAAAAAAACTATCTCAAAAATCAACATAACGTATGAACAAATTTTCTATTTAAAGTTATTTAGTGCTGCCTTAATATTAAGTTTACCTAGTCGTGGTAGTTTAACTTTTAAATTCGTTATATGCGTTTTCAATAAAAATATATTTCAGATTTTTAGTATTTGTAGTTTTGGCTGTAGGGGGGGAGACGACACTTGACTCTAACAAAAATTAGCGCTTTAAAGCATAATATTTCTTAATCGGATCCATTAATCGGAAAGTTGTCTGAGCAAACCCGCAATATTTTTGAAAAACCTATCCAACGACGCCCTGCATTTTGGAGTAGACAAAAAAAAAACATCCCCAAGTTACGTGTAGGGAAGTAATTTTTTTTTTCAATATTTTATTTTAGGACTTTGTTGACGTGACTAATATGTATATTCATGCCAAATGATAGCTTTTTAGTACTAATAGTATCTGAGCTAGGCTGCGGACGGACGGACGGACGGACATGGCGAAACTATAAGGGTTCCTAGTTTGACTACGGAACCATAACAAAAACACATCGTTCAGCGCCAACGCAAACTAAGTGAATGTTCGCGTGCGTCGACGACCCTTCCTCCTGACGCCGCTCACCCAACCGCTCGCCCGCAGAGCGCTTCTTACGCATCAACTTGCTAGATTTTGTATAGGAATAAATTAAATAAATTACAATACTGAATAGTTCGTTTCGTAAATCAAAAACCTAGCATGAGTAATTTTCCAATTAAATTAATCTAGTGAGTGCTATTTAACAAATACAAAAACCTAGTAAGTGCAAATTCCAAAATCAAAAACCTAGTATAAGCCGTCCGTTTCATAAATCAAAAACCTAGTGTGGGTAATTTCCCAATTCAAAAACCTAGTTCGTGCTATTTTACAAATACAAAAACCCAGTAAGTGCAAATTCCAAAATCAAAAACCTAGCATAAGTCGCAGTTACTATTTGTTTGAATTTGGATATGTAACTTGCTAGGATTTTGACTTTGGTATCGAAGAGTGGCAGGTGGAGTTGCTAGGTTTAGGGGGTCTTATATCTTTAAAACTAAACGTGATAGAATTATGGGTGTTTTTGCATTACACGCAGCACTAAATTAAAAAATGTTTGGTGTAAAAAAACGATTTTTGAAAAATTTGGCTCTTACTAGGTTTTGGTTTGGGACAGCCGATTAGTTAATCAATATACATACATACATTAAATCACGCCTGTTTCCCAGAGGGGTAGGCAGAGACCACTTCTTTCCACTTGCTACGATCTTGACAAATTTCTTTCGCTTCTTCAACATTCATACATCGAGTCATGCACGCACGTCGGTTTCGGGTACTTAAGATTCTGCCCTTTTCCAGTATTTCTCCGATTTGATTCGAAAAAGTACGCCTAGGGCGGCCCCTTCCGACCCTTCCACTCACTTTCGATCTGTATATCTCTTTCGTCAATCTTCTTTCATCCATCCTTTCCAAATGACCGAACCATCGAAGCATGCCCTTTTCAATCTTAGTCACTACATCTTCTTTTATTCCACATTTCTCTCTGATTTTTTCATTTCTTACTCTATCAATCAGTTTCACACCACACATACTACGCAAAGAGCGCATTTCAACTGCATTTACACGACTTACATGCTTGTCCTGCCACACCCAACATTCACTACCATACATCAGGGTAGGTGCCAGCACTCCATTGTGAACAGCCAGCCGGGCTTTTTGTGAAACACCCTGTCTGCTTACAAAGGAGTACAGGGCCCCATTAATTTGATTGCCCGCATTCACCCTCCTCTCGATATCCTTCTCACACTTACCATCTCTTGTAAACATACTTCCCAGGTACACAAATTCGCTCACTTGTTCTACTAATTCACCATTTATATTTATCACGCACTCAGTCATCTCCTCATCCTTCTCTATCACCATGACCTTGGTCTTGGTAACATTTACTTTCATCCCCTTTTGCTTAAATCCCTCATTCATCACTGTCACCATCTCCTGCAACTCAAGTACCGATGGGGCAAGTATAACTTGATCATCGGCATATAAGAGGCATTTGATTAGCAACTCTTGCACACGCAAACCCTTATCATACCCTTTCAAATCCCACATACAACTGTCCATGAATAGATTGAACAGCCATGGTGAGGCAACACAGCCCTGTCTAACACCTTTAGAGATATTAAACCAGGCCGAGTATGCGCCATTGATTCTGACACAGGCTTTGGAACCCTCATAAAGGGACCTCAAAGCCTGCACCAGGTTGCTGCTCACTCCATACATAGACAGCACCGTCCACAACTCCTTTCTATCTACCCTATCATAGGCCTTTTCCAGGTCCACAAAAGCACAGAAAACCTTTTGGTTCACCGCCAAGAACTTTTCTGTGATGGACCGTAGTGAAAAGACCTGATCCGTACATCCCATTCCCTTTCGAAATCCCGCTTGTACATCCCAGATTTTGTCATTCGTAACATTCAATACCCTTTCAATTAAAATCTTCGCATATACTTTGCCGACAACACTAAGGAGGCTGATACCGCGGTAGTTTTTGCAGTCTTGCTGTGATCCCTTTCCTTTATACAGAGGGACGATAACGGCCTTGACCCAATCTTCCGGGACTCGGCCGCTACTCCAACATGCATTGAAAAGACGGTACAACAGACTACCCACCACGCCATCTCCTCTCCTCAGCATTTCTATCGACACTCTATCACAACCTGCTGACTTTCCCGCTTTCATACTTTTTAAAGCCTTCATTATTTCACTCATACTAATCACACTTTCATCTTCGCTACTTGCATCTTTACTCATGCTTTCTGGCTCACGACAAATATCTTCGCATTCAAACAAGCTTTCAAAATAAGTTTTCCATCTATCAAGCATTTTTTCTTCCTCACATATTAAGTCTCCAGACTCATCCCTCACCGCGTTTAATTTAGTTTTCTCCGATTTCCCCCGAGCCGAATTAATCAAGCTCCAAAAGAGTTTAATATTCGACTGGAAGTTGTCAGAGAAACTCCTGTCATACTTTTCATTCAGTAAATCTTTCTTTCTAGCCACAACGTCTTTCACTCTTTTCTTTGATCTATTATACTCTTTTTTCTTTCTGTCGCTTAGATCTTGTCCTGGATCTACAGCTACAAAATCCAACCAACACTTTTTCTTCTCTTTCACTACATCATCTACCTCTCTATCCCACCATTCCGGTCGTTCATTCTTGCGTTTCCTTCTTTTTACTACACCACATACTTCAGTGGCCGATTTGACCATTCCATTCTTCATAATCTCCCATACATTATTTACATTATTCTCAACTTCACTGTCTTTCATCTTATTAACACATTCAAAACAATCTTTCAGCTTTCTTACGTACTCATCTTGTATAACTTCGTCATTCAGTTTCTCTACTTTTATCCTCTCTAACGCAGTGGTAGGTACGGGAACACGATGGCGCCAACGTGTGAACAGACCCCTTACTCGTGTTACCACTAAGTAGTGATCTGAACCTACGCTAACTCCTCGAAATGCTCTGGTATCTACAACTTTGTTACGCAACCGTTCATCCACAATCATCAAGTCTATCATAGACTTCTCATTCTGCCGTCTCCACGTATACTGATGAATCTCTTTGTGATCAAACAAAGTGTTTGTCACGCAGAGATTCTTGGCCAAACATACATTGAGAAGACATTTGCCATTCTCGTTCACTCGCTCATCACCATACTTACCCAGTACCGATTCAAAACCATCCCTTTGCACGCCTGTCCAACCATTAAAATCGCCTAACAAAATAATCCTCTCATTCTCCTTGCATTTTGTTGAAACCTCATGCAAACTTTCCCAAAACTCCTCCCTTTCTTTTTTCGATTTATTCGTATCTGGGGCATAAGCCCCAATTACGAATAAACGGGTGAGACCTACCTTGAGTCTCACCCAGAGAAGTCTTGGGCTCACACATTCATGCTCTTGCATACATTCAGCCATTCGCTCTGTGAGTACGATGCCAACTCCCTGACGACCGTGCTCGGATACCGGAACTCCGGACCACAAAGCCGTCAAGGTTCCGTGTGTGGACGTACTCACCCCTTTTTTCTTCGTCTCAGTCACACAAAGAACATCCAGCTTTCTCTCTTTCATCATCATACATACCTCATCTAATTTATGTTCCATCCCTCCACAAACATTCATCGTAGCAAGGCGGCTTTCAGCGGCCCGCTTTTTGCCAACCCCCCTGCGAACACGGCGTGACACGTGGCAAACGGCATCGCCGCCGTTCCGATCCCCGGAGGAATCCGAACATACGTGCACTATTTTGCCCCCCCCAGAGTACGAAGGGCTGCCCAGGCTAGGCCTGGGGAGGGATTCTCTGGCATTGCCAGTACCCTCCTGGGGTATAAACCTTTTAAATCGTGCTCGCATGGTCCATTATGCAGGGTCGGGTTTGAATTCGGAGTTTTCCTTCTCCTAGATAGGTAGCAGCCCAATGCTGACGACGCCTATCCCGCCGGGTTTGAATTCGGAGTTTTCCTTCTCCTAGATAGGTAGCAGCCCAATGCTAACGACGCCTATCCCGCCGGGTTTGAATTCGGAGTTTTCCTTCTCCTAGATAGGTAGCAGCCCAATGCTAACGACGCCTATCCCGCCGGAAATCAATATTCGATAACATTTTTGAATTTAGTACCAGCTATACTTAAAATTTAAATTACTAATTATTAATTTGAATTGATTGAGTGCTTACTAGCCAGTAAGCACTCAATCAACAGTGCTGCCATGTCAAATCAAATCAAATCAAATCAAAACGTTTATTGCGATCATGTTGTATACAAAAGGTCTTAAGTAAATATTATTATGTGCAACATGAACCCTGCATGTTAGGGCACAGTAATCTTAAAAATAATGTAATAAAATTATAAGTATAATAATCTAACATTCTAAATTTTGTAATTTTATTCTTTTATTTTACATGCATGGCACAAATTAATAAAAACGAAATAAAATAATAATTCTAATTAAATAACTCTTGAAGTGAGTAGTATGCTTTACCTAATAAAATAAAAAAAGTAGTAATTTAAACTGGTTAGGGTTTTCTTATTTTTTTATTGAGCTAGGAATATTATTATATTTTTTTATTGATATTGCGAATGGGCCAGAATGGATCATTTGTAGAGTTGAAAAGGGAGTAGCTAATCTAGTTCTTGGACGTAAATTTTGTGGGCGACAATATTGAGGGAAAATATACATATTATTTTTAACAAAAGTACAAACTTCTAATATATAAATAGACGTTAGGGTCAGTATTTCCTGTTGGACGAAATTGTGATCTGCAACTTTTCATTTGCCCTATATTGACTATTATCCTAATGCAACGTTTTTGCAACCTAAACAAGTGTCTGATTTTATAAGGCCTACCCTTATAAAAAGCCGTTCGATTGGCTTTTTAAGCGCTATTTATAGAGGTTACCGTTATATTTGCTAATGCAATAAAAGAGGGATGTCAATTTACTGCTGACGATTTAAGCTTTAGCTCTTTAGGTTTCCCTTATGTAGGGGAACTTTGGCCCTGTATCCGCTAGGTGTCACCACTAGGCGTAAACAGCTAGCATACATACATACATACATTAAATCACGCCTGCTTCCCAGAGGGGTAGGCAGAGACCACTTCTTTCCACTTGCTACGATCTTGTCAGCTAGCATAATATAATTTAACACTTTCCCGGACCTTGTGCCCCCAATGACCCCACATCAACCTTTTTTTCAGGAGTTCGTGCTTCCACTATGGGGCCAAATCCCCATACTAATTGCACAGTTGGACTTGTGACATATTCAGATCGTGTTAAACAAATATTATTGATAAAAAATATTATGAATTGTTTGGAACTTTAGGAACCAAATGAATTTTTGGTTGGCCTAAAAGTCACATACGCTTTAATTGATAAGTCATCTAGTATATTATCCTACCCTAAGATACAAGTAAATGGGTCCGAAAAATAATATTTTAAAACTTTTTTAAATGTATGGGGCGTGGCAAAGACCATGATGCAATGATAGGCAAGTACAAAAGCGAACCGCTAAAGTATGCAGGGTTAAAAGATATAATTTCAAAAAGTGAAATGAGACCATTTTATGTAAGACTCGAAAAAAGTAAGTACATATCAAGTTATGTTATGTTAAAAACCATGGGTGACAATTATAGTTGTAATGCGTACCTATACGCCGCACGCACGCACACTCCCAACCAGACCGGCGACGCTTAGCGACGACAGCTTAAGCGCACTCAGAGACGAGTACACGCACATCTACACACGCAAGTAACTCCCACCCGTGTTCGCGAGATGAAACAACTGTATTATAACATACAGTGCAAGGGGTTTTAAATGTTATTCGGGTTCAGGTTAAATAGGTTTGACTCTCATAATAGCATATGAGAGTAAAAGAGAAATACAAATACGATATTTTAAGAGCTATTGCACTGTATAGATCCAGGATGGGTAGTCGAGTGTAGCGTAGAGTTTTTAAGGAGTACCTATGTCCTTCTGAATATTTTTGCCTTATTTAATAAAATGCAAAAAAAATATTTTTTGTACTCGTCGATTAAAATGTTTGTATTACGATTTCATAGAGAATACTGTAACGTCACTCTTTTCATCGTTGAATAGTCTATGTTACTTCCGAAACAACCGAAATAACTATTTCGATACGCTCTAGACAACCGAAAAAAAATTGAAAATAGAACTTCGTATTTAAATAATATGTGCCCTTGTTTAAGGAGACTCGATGCGGTACAAAATTTGCCAATATTGTATGGCGTTTTGGAACGTAGCAGCATCGCGTCATTTGTCAAAAATCTACTTAAACTTGCTGCTGTATCCAGGACATTAAAAAAAAACGGTGGTGTGATAACTTTTCTTTTAAAAGCCAAGAAGTTTACGTTTTCTCTGTGGAAATAAAAATCATCATTCATAAAGATTTCATAGAGAATACTGCAACGTCACTCTTTTCATCGTTGTTACTTCAGAAACAACCGAAATAACTATTTCGATACGCTCTAGACAACCGAAAAAATTTTGAAAATAGATCTTCGGATTTCCATATGTGTCCTTGTTTAAGGAGCCTCGATCCGATACAAAATTGCCAATCTGTGGCGTTTCGGAACGTAGCAGCGTTGCATCATCTGTCAAAAATCTACTTTTAGTTTTCTTATATACTCGTATTAATGACTTACATTATTAATTTTAATGAACTCGTACAAAAAGTATTGTTCACAATAGTGTCATAATTAAGCTTTTTAATCTCGTACCTTACTTAGGCCACTCAGCAAGCTTCGTGGCCTAAACACGGTACTCGACTAAAAAGCTCTCTATTATAACACGATTACGAAAAATACTATTTCATCGCCTAAAACCATTTTACTTTACAAAACATCTTTTCAAAAACATTAAAAAAAATCATTTTATTCAAAATCTTCATTTGACGCATAACAATGGTTTAGGGTCCTGCGCTAGGATTCCCTGTATGGCGTCTTGCTTCCCTGTCTGACTTGGTTGTTTCTAGTCCTAGCCACATATGTCTGCCATCTTGGATTTTACAAGCTAGCTTCTGCCCGCGACTTCGTCTGCGTAGATTTCGATAATCGTTAATGCCTCGGGTTTTTCTTTATTTTCCGGGAATAAATATTTTCACCATAAGTTAGATCATTTTTAGGGTTCCGTAGTCAAACTAAAAAACAACAACGGAGCCCTTATAGTTTCGCCATGTCCGTCCGTCCGTCCGTCCGCAGCCTAGCTCAGAGACTCTTAGTACTAGAAAGCTGTAATTCGGCATAATTATACATATTAGTCACGCCAACAAAGTGAAAAAATAAAATCTAAATTAAGTATATTATTTTTTAGCGTCTTTCCCCTACACGTAACGTGGGGATGTAAATTTTTTTCCCGTCTACCCCATAGTGTGGTAGGTCTTTCAAAAATATTGTTTGTCAAAATAATGTTTCGATGAAGGTATAGGTATCCGTTTATGAAATACTAGCGACCCGCCCGCGGCTTCGCCCGCATGGAATGTATTATACATATAAACCTTCCTTAAGAATCACTCTATCTTTTAAAAAAAACCGCATCAAAATCCGTTGCGTAGTTTTAAAGATTTAAGCATACATAGGGACAGACAGCGCAAGCGACTTTGTTTTATACTATGTAGTGATTCAGGCTTTTAAGCGCAAATTTTTGCTAGAGTAAAGTTGCCCCCACTCCTACAGCCAAAACTAAACATACAAAAAATCAGAGAAATATCTTAAATGAAAGCACATATAATCAATTTAATAGGAAAACTATTACAACTAAGTAGACTTCAGTGGTTCTTGAGTTATTAACGGTTTAAATGTTTATACCTACCGAAACATTATTTGCGGTGTTGGTAAACTGACCGCGACCATGTCGATGTATGGGAGTAACAGTTTTCCAACGACGAAGTTAAGTTTGTCGCGAGGTCTAATTTGTTTGTTTTAACGGCTTCGGTACCCTACACTGAGCATGGTCTGACATGCTCCTGCCCGGTTTTTCAAAGAAGGTTTTTATGTATAATTTATTTAGTTGCCTTTGCCGTGTGGTTGCCGTCTTAGAATTGTGCCACTCCATGTCTTCCCGTGGAAGTCGTAAGAGGCGACTAAGGGAATAAAGGCTTGTAGTACTTTTAGGCGATGGGCTTTCAACCTGTTACTAATACACTGGTAAACATCTTAGCCTTTTTGTGCAAAATGTGGTTACAGAATTATCAACAAGTTTTTAGAGTTGTTGCTAATTCTGTAGCTCTGCCTACCCCACTCTGGGAATGAAGGCGTGAAGGTATGTATGTATGTATTTAGTTTTATGTACAGGTATTACCGAAAACTCACATAAATCGAAGTGAAGCGAGGGCGGGTCACTAGTATGTAAGTACATAAATCTCATAATATGTGAAATAGGTATATAATGTTTAAAATACTTGTGTATTTGTTTTTTTATCAACTATACTTTGCCGTTATAGTGTGAATTTAGTAGTTGTTTGGATGTTAGTATTATAGGCTAGGATTATTGTGTGGACATACTCGTATTTGTGCCAGTTAGTTTGCTTTTCATTGATATACGACTTTAAGTCCTTACTCTGTAAGAGTTAAATGACTCCTTTCTAAGGTGCCTAGCGTTTGTAGATGATAAGGTGCGGACCAAAGCCATTCAATATGTAATTGCATGTACGGTACACAGATGCATATACCCTATTACGATTGATGGTGGCTATAAAGCAAACAAAAATGTCACTAACAAAAATAACCGTCTTCAAAACCCAATAAAAATCGTAAAACGATAACTGGTTTTCTCGGAATTAAATCGAAACACGGCTCTGGGGACTGCGCTAGGGTACCCTATGTTACAGACTGTACAGATTTTTGTTTTCAATTTTTTGTTGGGTTTTTAAGACAATCATAAAGGTATCTTTTTTTTGGCAGGTGGTCTTATCAAATTGGGCAGGGAATGCGAGGACCCTATGCTCACATGGCTCATTAAAGACATTCCTGCAAATACATTCAAATACTTCAGCTTTTTTTCTTGGAATACTACAATAATAAATTTCCTGTATGATTGTCCCACTGATTGTCGTGGTAAGTTTTTTTATAACTTAGAGTAGGTAATCAACCCCAAAACCAGGAGGAAAAAGTATTTAAATGTAGACGGTCCTGTGTCAGCGCCGAGAAAATAGTTGATTTGCTAAAAATCAGCAAAGAAATCGGTATAAGTCAGAAGGTAACTCGGTAGGTGCTACTAACTATAGGTATAGAACCCTATCAAAATACACTTGGGAGCAAAGAAATCGAGCCACCGTTAGATTTTTTACGTCGATGATAATTATATAAAGGTCGTAAGTGTTATCATAAAAATTCGAATGCCATATGATAGGTAATTTTGTCTTCTATCGAATTACAGAATTTATAATGGTGAGGGTGGATTTTTCAGTGCATTTCAGGGCCGAAAACCGCAAGGCTCTCAAAATGCATACTTTAGAACAGAAGAATACAAGGGAATAATTAAAGAGTTTTATGAAAATTAAAACAAATTATCGGTTTTTAATAACGTGTATTCCCTCATCTAGCCAATCGACATGCACGCATGCGATTTTTCATCTAACGCTAGAGTTTTTGATGAAATTCTTGAGGTATGCCCGCCCATTCTTCCTCGATCGCTGTCTTGAGCTCGTGCAGGGTCTTAGGAGCGGAATCCCTGGCCCGGATTCGCCTCTTGAGCTCGTCCCAGACGTGCTCTATCGGGTTCAAGTCCGGGCTTTGTGCTGGCCAATCCATGATAGAGATATTGACCTCTCTTAGGTACTCCTGAGTGATCCGAGCTGTATGTGGTCTGGCGTTAACTTGCATCAGCATGAAGTGGTCACCGATGTAGCCAGCAAATGGGACCACATGTTCAGCGAGGACCTCTTCAATGTACCGATGAGCAGTCAATCCTTTTGAATTTGGCCCGACACCAGGCCCGGTGACGAACACAATGTCTGTCTTCGCTTCCAAAGAAATGCCGGCCCAGACCATGCATGAACCGCCTCCATATGCGACTCGTTCTTCGATGCAGCATTGTGAAAATCGCTCTCCAGGCCTTCGTTAGACCCTCTCTCTGCCGTCATTGCCAAAAAGACAAATCCTGCACTCGTCAGAGAAGAGTACTGTCTTCCATTGCTCAAGGGAGCAGTTTTCATGTTCCTGAGCAAAGCGAAGACGTGCTTGACGGTGACTCGGGGTGAGTTTAGGGCCATTCGCAGCCTTGTGTGAATTTAAATTCTTCTCTGCAAGTCTCCTTCTAACAGTCCATCGGCTGATGGACACATTCCGGGTCTCTCGTAGCTTCCGCTGAAGCTGAACAGCATTGAGTCGTCGATTCCGTAGCGAGTTGACCGCAATGAAGCGGGCATCTTGCTCCGAGGTAGAGCATACCCGGCCAGTGCCAGGTCTTCTGGAGAAAGCACCAATCGCTTGGAACCTCTGGAACATACGTTGGACAGATGATCGTGTCAGGTTCAGTTGTCGGGCCACTTCACGTTGACCCAACCCTGTTTGCAACAGAGCAACTGCTTGGGCGGCTTCAGACGGGGTAGTATCCATGTTTCTTCAAGGTTTTCCAGTAGAATCGAGCAGAGATGTGTTCAGGATGACGTATCATAAACAAATGATGTAACAACAATTAAACAAAATGGTTTTATACCTAATGATGTGGCACAATCAGTATGTGCACTAATGAGCTAATTAGAAGGGGGTATTGTTATTGCCCATAATGACGGAAAATACCCATCCCCGCCACTAAAAGTTGTGTCATTCGATAGAAGACAAAATTACCTATCATATGGCATTCGAATTTTCATGATAACACTTACGACCTTTGTACAATCAGCATCGAAGTATAAATTGCAAGTGTGGCTCGATTTCTTTGCTCCCAAGTGTATCTAACGAAACGAATATGTAAAAAAATAATACAATTGTGGATCAAATGGACTACAAAGAAACGTACTATAATTTTGTAAATCCTGTGGACTCTCCAGTGCTTTGCCGTACCTACACCTCAAGACGTAAAATCAAGCATATAAAATGGTTCAATATGTTATTATTTAAAATTAAACGAAGCCTAAGAATATGGAAGTAACAAATCCTCATTCCTTTCGTAACTGATTCGGTAATTGTGATTATATTTCATCAGAATATTGCAGGTATATCAGGGAAAACAGATATTTTTGAGTCGGCATTGATGATCTTTGTGTCAAATTAGGTCATTTAGAAATAATATGTTTGTGTGAAACCTTTATAAAATTAGGATCGATAGAAACCTCACCATAAACAAATATCAAGTCGCTGACTCATACTGTAGGCAAAATCAGAAGAGAGGTGGTAAATGTATCCTCGCTAGAGCAGGTTTGGAAAACAAAGCTCTTGAGAAAATTCGAGATTTAGCTCAACCATTTGAATTTGAAAGCTGTGCTATCGAAGTTCCCCAGTATAAATTGATTGTGGTCTCCATATACAGAGCTCCAACATCAAACGTAAACATGTTTCGTTCTTTATTAATTCAATTATTAAAAATATTAACAGTAAATAGCAAGAAACAAATAGTACTTCGCGGGGACTGGAACATAGACATATTAAAAGACAATAATATTAAGAAAAACCTAGTATCGACCCTATCGAACTATAATACAAGTAATCACATATTTAGTCCCACCAGAAAAAAAACTTGCATACATTTGATGGCTAGTAATATTGCAGAAACTGAGTCAAGTATCGATACTTTAACTCTTTCAGACCATGAAACTGGTCAGAGTCTATCATGTAAAATATACGGGAATAAAGCCTGTACCGAAAAAAAACTGTAAATAATAACTGTAATTTTTATTCCAAACAAGATAGCTATTATTTTCTTGCTGTCATAAATAAGTGTCATTCTTACCTTAGCCATTGCTATATAAATTACTCGGATATCTGGAAAAACTTACTTTCGACAATGAATAGAAAACAACGCCGCGAAATGGTCGTTTCCAAATGGCGTGAAAATCCGCAACGTCCTACGAGTCTTATCGCCAAAGACCTAAAGTTACCGCGAAGTTCTGTGGATTTTATTTTGAAGAACTATTTTAATACATTGTCTCTTGAACAGAAGCCCGGAAGTGGTAGACTTCAAGGGCCAAGTGACCCTAGGCTTGACAAAAAGATAATCAATTGCATAAAGCGGAATCGAAGTATGTCCGTCAGAGATATTGCCAAAAAATGTGGCACAAATGCATCTATGGTGCAACGAGCTAAGAAAAGAGCAGGTATGCAGACCCGGAAGAAAGTTAAGATGGCAAAAGTGACCGAAAAGCAGCGTTCTGTAATTAAAAGCCGAGCTCGAAAACTATACGATTTCCTTGGCACAACAAAATCACATTTAATAATTGATGACGAAACTTATACCAAAACTGATTTTACAACGCTTCCTGGTCCACAATACTACACGGCGGGTAAAGGAGAAACTCTTCTCGAGTCTGAAACAACTGTTAAGATTGGGATATTCGACGAAAAATTTCTCGTATGGCAAGCTATCTATGAATGTGTCGACAAAAGCTCCATTTTTGTCACAAAAGGTACCGTCAACAGAGAAATATACATAAAAGAATGCCTTAAAAAGCGGTTGCTGCCATTTGTGAAGAAGCATAACGTCCCTACGCTATTCTGGCCTGATCTAGCCCCAGCCCACTGCGCTAAGGACACGATAAATTTCCTGAAGGAAAATCATATCCCTTTTGTACCCAAGGAACTGAACCCACCAAACGAGCCACAGTGCCGCCCAATCGAGCATTATTGGGCTCAAATTAAGGGAATTTTAAGAAAGACGGGTAATGTGGCCAAAAGTATAGACGACTTCCGCAAAAAATGGAAAAAAAGCAAAAAAGTTACAAAATGCTCCGTAAAGG
Organism: Acleris emargana; assembly: GCA_927399475.2. Lineage (NCBI taxonomy): Eukaryota > Metazoa > Arthropoda > Insecta > Lepidoptera > Tortricidae > Acleris > Acleris emargana. Next base: position 9,418,980 of record OV656858.1, read on the forward strand.
CTGATATGGAAGGCGTTCGAAAGAAGCTGTACCACGAGTACAAAAAGTATTCAAATTAAAAAAAAAACTTACAATTAACTTAGCTGAAGATAGGTTTTTAATTTTGTTATACTAATATACAGGGTGCCTCTGACCTTGGGGCTTTAAATGCAAAGATCGATTCTACTCGCTAAACGGAACTACTTTTGTTCTGCAACATTAAAAAATAACTTAAGTTTCGATAGCTAATTGATGTAAAAGTCTAATTGTAAAATCAGTGTATTCAATACTGGCCATCTAATCACTATCTCATGGTACGGGGGCGACATTTCCTTGGTACGAGGCCTAAAGGAAAATAGAGAATTGGATCGCGTACATTGAAAATTACATATAACTTGCATGAAAAAAAATTTTTTTTTGTTGGGCATATTTTTAGCAACTTACAGAACAAAAGAAGTTCAGTTTTAGGAGTAGAAACGATCCATGCATTTAAAGCCCCAAGGTCAGAGACACCCTGTATATTGATATCTACCAAAAATATCGTTATTTTTTCATTTGAAAATTACAGTTTTATTTCGTTACACCCTTTAATTTAATCGCAAGGAAACCAATATTTTGGCATGACGCGATAAGAGATGATAGCCAAAAAATAATGTGAAAACATTTTACGAATGTATGTCTGCCTTGTCTTTTAATGATATGTTGAAAGTGATAGACACTAATATATCATTCAACCATTTTCATGATTTCATACTTTTATTTTACAATCTTTGCTTTCCGTACCTTAAATTTAAAAATGTTATTAAACCTACCCCGTGTGGTTGCCGGGTTAGAATAGTGCCACTCCATATCTTCCCGTGGATTTCGTAAGAAGCGACTAAGGGACTAAAGGCTTGTAGTTCTATTAGGCGATGGGCTTGCAACCAGTCACTAATACGCTGGTAAACATCATAGCCTAATTGTCCACGTAGTCTCCGAAGAAGCGGCCCTTTCTGCGTACCATGGCTACGTGGCATCTATTATAATATAAGATACGGACTCAGATTCGAATGAGCCTAGCCGAGGACGAGCGATCTTTTTCAATAATAGGCGGTTGATGATCCCCAATTATTGACTGTGTCAATGAAAATAATGTCATGAAATTCTCTTCAAATTGATCTCTTTCTGTTATTTGTTCATATAAGTTATCACATAACGTGCGTTAAAAAGAAAAGTATTAACGTTATTTAATGTGTGGTTGGCGGCCGCCTAGAATAGTGCCACTCCATGTCTTCCCGTGGAAGTTTTTAGAGGCGACTAAGGGATTAAAGGCTTGTAGTATTGTTAGGCAATGGGCTTGCAACCTGTCACTAATATACACATCGTAAACATCTTAGCCTGTTTTTGCAAAATGTGGTTATAGATTTAACAACAAATTGTTAGAGTTGTTGGTAATTCTGTATCTCGGTCTAACCCACCCTGGGATGAAGGCGTGATGGCATGTATGTAAGTATGTAAAATGCCCAAATTTTTCCGGGCAATTTTTTTTTTTTTGTGCGTTTAATTTATATTTATTAAAAAGTGTCCAATAAGTATAAAAGTTTTAAACAGCATTTCTTTAATCGTTATTTTGTCTACAATTTGGTTTTAAAGTGTAATGTGTAAAGTCACTATTCTTCATAATTACTAAATTAATACTAATGATTATACATATGTTTTATTATTGATAATACCTAAGCTTGAAATTGTACTTCATGGGGATGTTACTCCCTATGGAAATGTTAAGATTTACTATCATTAACGATATCACCCCGCGTCACTCTACTGTTGGAAAGGGGCATTTCCTATTGCACACCGCTTAGACCGATGTACAGCTTTTTTCCTCCAAACACAGCCAGCAACCCTGCTTACGTCAGCCCGACAAATATTTTCTTCGACCGTTTTATTCAATAGATTTTCAATGAAGAATGTACAGGGTTGGGCAGATTAAGTGTCCTAGTTAAAAAGAGCCATAAAATTAAAACAAGACAGTTTTTTTTTTAATTTATCACGTCTTTATTTTTAGCGTACTCTATACTTAAAAAAACTAATTCATAAGTTCAAATCGCTCGCCATCAGCTTTAATAACTTGACGCATTCTTCCATAGAATGCATTGCACGCGGCACGCACTACCTCGTCTGGTATTTCATCCCATATCTTGACTAATCGATGTTTGAATGAGTTTAGATTCATGCCCTGTGTGCTCCCAATCTTGCTCAGCATGTAACCCATATCGAAAAGTCCAAAGCATTCAAATCCGGCGATGATACAGGCTATTCTTGCCAAGGTATAAAATCTGTCAAATTTGTTCTACACCAATCTTGAGTGCGTTTAGCTTTGTGAGATGGGGCACTATCTTGTTGGAAGCAGTAATAGTCGTTTCCATATAATTTTTGAGCATTTTCTAGCAAATGACCCTGTAACACGTTCTGGATGTAATAGTCTTGGTTAATTTTGACACCTCGATCAATAAACAGCAGCGGTAACTTGCCTCTAGGCGATATCGCACCCCATACCATGACAGCTGATGCACTCTGGAACCCGTTGTACGGCTAATTTGTCCACAGGAATATCCTTCAATGAAGCACCATAGACACGATCGTTTTGTTGGTTGTGACTGTCTTGTAACTGGAACATCTTTTCATCGGAAAAAATAATATCATCGCCGTCGTGCCAAGCTAGCAATTCCCTACATTTTTTCACTCCAGCTTTTTTCTGGGCATCTGTTAAGCCATGAATTTTTTGTTTTTTGTAGGCCTTTAGCCCAAGATCATATTTTAAAATACGACTCATTGTTCGACGGGATATTTTCATATCTTTAGCAAGTTTGCTTGCACTTCGAGCTGGATTTCGTCTAATACGCTCACGAATATTTTTAATGATGTTTTTGGTGCGAACAGATGGCTTTCTCCCAGGTTTGGGCCTGATTTGTGAAGATCCCGTTTCTTTGAATCGCTTGACGGTCCGCGATATAAACCTTATATTGATATTTAAATGTTTCAGCGTCTTCAATATCTCACACGGTCGGTATTTTTTCTGGTACAAATTGCAGACGAGCTGGCGTTTCGCGTCCATTGTTGAAAACAATATAAAAACAAAATGTATCAAGCTGACGTGTAGAAATCATAAAGAAGATTAAATTGTTAACAAAAAAAAATACGAAGTGAATAAAAAGTTAAGTTATATTTAAGTAAAAAAGCCATACACAACTAGGACACTTAATCTGCCCAACCCTGTAATGTGCACTATTTCACTTTTTTTTTTGAAAACGCAATAAATTAAAATGACAACATCAGAAAAGTGTCACTTTCAAACCAAATACTACAGCAACTTTCTAGCCATCAAAAAGTGTCATTTTTGAATATTGTAATGCCTCTAGTGTGATCGAAACTTTTCAACAACAGTGACGTATTTTTTAATATGCTCGTTTTTAATTCATTGAAATACGGTGCTCTCATATAATTTTTAGATCATTGCAAAATATGACACTTTTTTATATAAACGTACATACGTCCACCACTGTAAATGCGACACCATTCCATAAAAAGATGGAGGGAACCCGCGAAATAGAAAAGTGACTTGACTTGCCTATCATCGGGGTAGACAAAGACCCCGATGATAGGCAAAAAACAGCAAAGCGCCACTTTTCACCATATAATTTAATATTTATGCAACAAAACTAAAATATTTTGTTTTAAATTTGTAATAATGATGCATTTCCGGAATATTACACACATTATTAAAATAGAAAATAACCCGCTAAGCCTGACCTGTAATAAATTTCAATATTGTTTTTTTTTAGTCCCACCTCAAATTATAAAATCAGAAACCAATTTAAAGAAGGAAGAAGGCTCCGCAGTCGATCTACCATGCAGGTAAGACACCATATTGATTTTATAAAATAATGTAAAAACCGTTACTAAAATTGTATATCAGAAACTTAATTATTAACCTGTGTTGACACTGTTACGTCATACGTTTTTAAATAAGACCATCCAGTATTACTAAGTTGAATTGTGTGTGCTTTTACTCAATCTTATCATTTATGCAGCTCAGATACATTTTATTTATTTTGATCTGAAACGTTACTGGCTTAAACTGAATGAATTAATATAAACTGAACTTGTTTAAACAACTAACTAACCAACAGTACTGGTGGCATAGTATAGTTATAATAAGAAAAGTAGTTCAACTCTGGCCCTTTAGGAGTTTCCATTAGGTACCTATCACTTGCTCCGGGTTGCGTCGATGCACATAGATCGATACCTTAGATTAAGGTCCTTAGTACGCACGCAATCAACTGGGGTGACAGCCCGGCACTGACCTAATGACTTTTATCTCTTTATTGCTATAATACTTATCTACCGTGTCAAAAATAAAATGTAACAATACTGAACATTTATCTTTTTAGTAAAATTAGTATATTTATAGAAAAATTTAATCGATTAGGATTGATTTACTAGGATCGAAATAGGCAATCCCCAGCCAAGTATATCATGGTTCTTCATGAAGAAGGGTACGAAAAAATACGTGCAGCTGAAGGGTAACATTGGTGAGGTTCTGCATCTGACCAAAGTTTTTGTGGACAACGAAGGAAGTTACAACTGCGTGGCAGAGAACACCGAAGGCCGCGCCGAGCAAATAGCGCAGCTTGAGGTGGGAGGTAAGGCTAACACCCAAGTACTCCAAAATATTTGATTTCGAATATCTGCCCGAATTTTCAGTTTTCCAAAAGCTATGTTATGCTGGACCTGGTTTAGATTAAATGCATATTTCAATTGCTACAGGTTAGATTTGAATTATAAGTGATATAAAAAAATTAAGTCTATCTCTTAGTTTAGTGGACTATTTAATCGTAAATTGCCTTGTGGGTTTCAGGTAATCCAAGCGCTTAATGCAAATGCAAGGTGTAAAATTGCTGTCTTGCCATGTATTGTCTCTGTTTACACAATGTCAATAATGGCGGCTTTGTGTAATAGCTTTCCAAATGGCCTAGTAACAGGAAGGACATTAATTTAAAACGATTAAGAAAGACAAACTCATTATATTCAATGAGGAGGCACATTGTCCTACCCTCTTACCTCAAATTAAGACCAGCAACGCTATATGCACGTACCCACACTTGGAATTACTTGGTTTCATCTATTTCACTCGATTCCCTTCGTATTACATCAATAATGAGGTGGGACATTCGTTGACAAGTGATTGTGACCATTGAGGTGCCTCGTGTATGAGTAGCTCAACACTAAAATAGCCAAAATTTCTGAATAGTGACGTATTTCCGCAATATTGTACTCAAATCATCTGACAATAAGGTAATAACTGTATGGAATATTATACATAGAGACACGGGAAAATCAAAAACTCGTGATAATCAAGTCACCCTAAACTCAGATGACAAACAAATCACGTCAAATAATCGCGTTGCCTTAGCATTCGAAGATTGTTTTTCCAACATAACCAATTAATACGACGAAATGTCTTAAATCATCCGCGGTTCAAGCTCAATCATTACTTTGCACTAATGTCAGTAAATGTAATATAAACTTTGAATTCAGCCCTGTTGATTCAGATTCAATAGTCAAGGTTTTTAAATAGCTTAGTTTAAGAAAGACTGGGGATTTTTGGGACCCATCAGTTAGTCTACTCTTTCATATCATAGATGTAATTGCACCCCATCTAGCATTAATTTACAATAATTGCGTATCGGAGGGGATCTTTCCAGGTCTCATATAAAACTCAAACAGTTGTAGTTAACAAAACGAGATCTGATGGAGCTACAGTGAAAATAGGTGTGTCTCAAGGCTCGATTTAAGGTCCTTTTCTATTTTTGTTTAACATAAATGGCTTACCACCAACAGTAGATAAACTTTGTGAGATCGTTCTTTTTGCTGATGATATTTCATGATGATAATCCATAGACTACAGTAGGATAAACATCACACTGGTAAAAGTACTTAATTGGTTTACTAGCAACAATTTGTTACTAAATGAAAAAAAAAAATGATGTGTTAGGTTCGCTTTGCCTAATGTTACACCGGTAGATTCTTGTATTTTTTCAATTGATGAGTGTTTGCAAATGATTGATGAGGCAGTTTTTATAGGCATAACTATAGATAAAAAATTGAACTGGCAGGTAAACTAAGTTCGATAGCTTACGCTTTTAGGAAAATTAGACAACTAACCAATGCTGAGACAGTTCGCTTAATTTATTATAGTTATTTCCATTTTGTCACATCGTACGGTATTCTGGTTTGGGGTAAGGCAGCTGACATACAAACTATATTTGTATTACAAAAAAGGGCCATCATTCGTTAACTTATATTCCCGTGACTCCAACTGATGTGCCCCACAAATCCTCGGTCTTTTTTAAACCAAGTGATTTAAATACTTTGACCATTGAATCTGAATTTACAGAGCTGAATTCAAAGTTTATATTACATTTACTGACATTAGTACAATGTAATGATTGAGCTTAAACCGCGGACGATTCAAGATATTTGGTAGTATTAATGGTTATGTTGGAAAAATAATCTTCGAATGCCAAGGCAACGTCTTTATTTGGCGTGATTTATTAGTCACCTGTGTTTAGGTTGACCTGATTATCACGAGTTTTGGATTTTCCCGTTTCTCTATTTTTAATATTCCATTCCGCTTTTACCTTATTGTCAGATGATTTGAGTTTAAAACTCCGAAAATTTGCCTTAGCAGTTTAACAAACTTGCTTAAAGGTCCTTGAATAACATAATTTAGGAAGTCAGCATTCTTATTGTTCTCTCTCTCTCTCTCTCTCTATATATAGTTCGTAAAGCCTATTTCTACTTTTATGAATGCCTGCAGTAGCCCATTCACTAAATTTGGTTTTCGATCTATTGATAGTTTTCATTTTAAAATTGTTATTAAATTGATGCAGAATTACGCCAAACAAGTCATTATAAATACCGTTACACTCATTCTGTAAGAAAGGCAACACTGAAAGATTACTCTGAACTTTATTTTTGAATGATTCCAAACGATTATATAGGTCGGTATGTTATCGTCTGAGGTTTTTGATAAAAATCATTGACAAAAGATGCCTTCTGACCAATATGGTCAGAATTAAAACAATTAAATATTTCATTTTCCAAAAATTCGCATTTACTAAAAAATACTATCTACGCAGGTTGCACTACTAACACCTACCCGTGTGGGTTCAAAGTACAGATTACCTATTACTAGTAAGTTAATATTAAAATCTCCACAAACTATAACATGCTTCTGGCTATTACAACCGAATTTTAACATATCTTCCATAGTTGATTCAAATATGCAAAAATCAGCCAATGGTGGACTGTAAACAAATATTATTATATAACTTTCTAGTTCTGCACAATGAATTTTTACAATCCTTTCTATGGATAGCTTGACACATAAGCAGATGTCTTTTTTTCTTTATTTTCTCCTTTTCTCCCTCTAGTTCTCTCGCAAGATTTTGGTGTTGTTTTCTGCGGAAACAACGCAAGTTATTTGATATAATAATATTATTTAATTTAATTTTTATAAATTTATATATTGCTACACTAACTAGTACCATGTAATATTAAATACGTTAAAAAAAATTGTGACCGCTGAGTTTCTTGCGGCGTTTCTTCTGAGCAGTGGTCTCCTCTTGTGAAGCGCTGGTAGATTCTTGATGTGTAAAAGTTCCCATACTTACTGAGTAAATGTGTTTATCTTTATCTTTTATCATTATTAAAATAGAAAGTAACCCGCTTAGTCTTGACACCTGTGATAAATTTTAATTTTATTTTATTTATTTTAGTGGCACCGGAAATAGAAGATTCAGCGCTGTATATATCGCAGAAAAAAGGCTACACTGTCAGTCTACCATGCAGGTAGATACAATTTCATATTTATAAAATAATTTAAAAAATCCATTTCTATACTTGTACATCAGAAACTTAATTATAAATCTGTGTTCATACTGTCATACTTTTTTAAATATGGCCATCCAGTATTAGTTGAATTGTGTGTGCTTTTTACACTTTTCTTTTATGTAGCTCACATACATTTTATTTATTTTGTTCTGAATATAAGCTTAACTTATTTAAACAACTAACTAACAACTTTCAACTGTATTTGTGGAATCTAACCTAACCCTACCTCGTATGTTCATAAGTTTTGAGACTAGCTTTTTAATTAATAAAATAAAGAAAATAATACTGGCACCTAGTTTATTATATTTTGAATTTGGAGTGTTAGTCTGCTCCTTGTATGTTTTTAAAATTCATTTCTTTCGTTTTTCTCGTGATGGAGGGAACGAAAAATTTGAGTGCTACTGTCATTTCACTACATAAGTACATATGGCGGGGAAAAAACCAATGGAGATTTTCCGTGACACAAAATGTTTTGGGGTAAGCCAGCCGCTTAGGTGGCTTAGCCGGTAAGGACGGCTGCGAATATCAAATAATCAGAGAGCTACTTCGCCGAAATCCATGTCGCACCCAGAAAAAACTCGCTCTGCAGACTAACATTTCGCGTATTTCAGTCAACAGAATATTGAAATACGATCTTAAAGTAAAGGCTTACAGCCGTAAAAAGTTCATTTTCTAAATGATCGCCTTCGTAAATTACGTCGCGATCGTTGTCCGATGCTGCTTAAGGGACACGATGCGAAAAAGATACTCTTCACCGACGAAAAAATCTTTACGGTCGAAGAAAAGTTTAACCGGCAAAATAATAAAGTTTATGCTAAAAGCAGCAAAGATGTTTCTACTACAGCACGAAATGTCTCGCGTGCCCATCATCCGGCGAGTGTGATGGTATGGTGGGGGGTTTCGTACGAAGGTGTCGCTCCGCTCCATTTTTGCCAACAAGGTGTCAAGGTTAAAGCAAAAAATTATCAAAATGACATTTTAGATATAGTAGTGTAACCCCTATCTAATACTTTATTTCACAACAAAGAATGGATTTTCCAGCAAGACTCAGCACCCGCCCATAAGGCTAAAACGACTCAAGCTTGGTTAAGGGAAAATTTGCCGGGCTTCATCGCGGCGGAAGAATGGCCATCCTCCAGCCCTGATCTCAATCCACTGAACTATTCTTTGTGGACTAAATTGGAACTCAGGGCCTGCCAATAGTCCCACCCAAACTTAGATTCCTTAAAGAGAGCCCTCATCAAAGCAGCGAAGGATATCCCACTGGAGAAGATTCGTGCCGCGATCGATGACTGGCCGGAACGTCTAAAAGCTTGTATTAAAAATAGGGTGGGCATTTTGAATAGTAATTGCTTGTGGTTGTTGGTTAATGTCTAATTATCATTATCTGTAACTTTTATTTCGTCTCAAAACTTATGAACACACGAGGTAATAACGTAATATTTTTATAATTTATGAATTTATTTCAGCATTAATACTTTTCTATATTTGTAATTATTTAACCAAATGGTTTAATTGACAACATTAAAAAAAAAAGCATTATTGTTTTTTCGCGTTTATAATAGCTGGTTAAAAATTAGACTACCCGTATTTCTTGGTTTTTCTTTATTTAACTTAAATTCGTCGTTAATAATTTATTAAAGAAATAGTCATTAAAAAGACCGTATATACAAAGTTAGGAATACTGATGTCGTTATCTTAGCCTGATATAAAATTTAAAAAAGTAACTTTAAACAGTAAACAAAACTGACTGTCATGTCATGTCAATCATTCGCTGCCGTTCGTTCACAAATTTGCTATTTTGCGTAATTTAATTAATTACGTAATTTGTAGACGCCATTAAAATAAATAAACTATTTTACGTAGAATTGAAAGCGTGTCGTCAGAATCAAGTAATCCGTCAGACAGATAAACAATGAACATGACAGTTGTATATTTTTTTGAATTCCTTTGGTAATATATGGACTAAGGGCACTATAAGTGTATTCCTAACATTCACAATCCAACTTTTTTTACTGTTTTTCCTAAATATAAAAAAAACTACTGCATAAAAAAATCCAAAGATATTTTTACTGTAATCAGCAGTGTAAAATCTAGAAACGGTATTTTATTTTACTACCTTAGCACAAAATGAATTGTTGTCAATTAATTGGCTTTTAACACCCAGTGTGACAACATGAGATATGATTTGTACATTCTGTTTTGTTAGTCAAAAGCAGCGGTGTCAGATTGACGTTGACAGCGTTGACATATCCAGATTTTTAATATGTATACCGCTATTTTCAAGACTTATTCAAAGTCAAAGCGTATTATTTCTACGGCTGTTAGGTATTGAATATAAGGGAGGTTATTATGATCAGCTTAAAAAGCTGTCATTTTATTTTTCGTCGGTTGGTTTATTAGTATGACAGTATAAACTTGAATTGTATTTTTTTTTAAATGGCCGGTATTTAACTTTAACAGGACAGTTCAGACAATACTTCGGAGTAAAGATCTATTGGTTGGAATTGATGAGTGGTTTCCATTTCATAGTTATAGTTCTGATGCTTGATAGCATATCGGCTGTGCTGTTTAAAAGTTATTGAGTTTCGATTTGAAACCAAGGGCCGCAAATATCGTGGAGTTGTTGAAAAAAACGCTTTGTCTTAGAGATTGCAAACTGATGATGATGAGATGATGCACAGAGAGGTACTTAAAGAAACCACGCGGGATGTTTTAGACACAAATGTTGTTGCGATTTGCGATTTCCACGCGACGAAAAAGCTATGTTAAATGAGAAAGTATGTGTGTGTTTGTTACTCCTTCACGCTGCAATGGCTGAAGAGTTTTGAATGAAATTTGGAATGAAAATAGTTTATTGTATTGTATTTACACATAGGCTACATATTTTATTCCCGAAATGTTAAAATAACCCGAGGAATTAACGATTATCGAAATCTACGGAGACGAAGTCGCGGGCAGAAGCTAGTAGTATAATCAGAAAAGTAGCTCGTCCCTTTGGGACTTTCCATTAGGTAACTATCACTTGCTCGGGGTTGCGCCGATGCACATAGATCGATACCTAACATTAAGATCCTTCGGACGTACTCAATCAACTACGGTGACGGCCAGGCTGGTTTTTTATCTCTTTATTGCTATAATACTGATCTACCGTGTCAAAAATTAAATGTGACAATACTGACAATATTTAGCTTTAAGTAAAATTTCTATACAGGGTGACTGGAAATTCGCCGTATTCCTTGAAAGGGGTTATTCTACAGCTCATTTGTAACGATTTAAGTCCAGTCAACCAGGGGTCAAAACTCATTGGTTATCGAGTTATTCACGTTTTTAGAATAAAAAAAAAATACCTGCCTTTCGACCTAAAACTAGTCATTGTGTAAAAACTTCGTCATTTAGAAATAAAAAAAGCACTTTTCAAATAGCCAATGAATTACTGATTACGAAAAATAATAAAAAATGCCAAAGAAATGCAAAGTTTTGCAAATAAAAGGATTTGAAGTTGAAATTTCTAGTAATTATTTTCCAAATTTTGTAACATTTTAAAGCATAACTAAAAAAAAAAGTATGACACTTCGCGTACAAATGACAGGAATAAATTAATAAATTCATAAGCTTTCTAAAAAGGTACAATTTATGACATTTTAATATTAATTTTCATGTAAAAATTTACTTTTAATAATAATAGCAGAAATGTTCGCGGTTAAGCTCCATCGTTTCAACCAAAAAACGCGGGATCGTTATCGTTTATAAATTCAGCTAATCGTGTTCTTTTAAATTTGTTTTTTAAAAACATAAAGTGCGTTCCATTTTTAACCGAAAAACACGGGAAGTGTTTTAGTAAAATGAATAGAACATCGTTCTCCTTTTTAAATTCAGCTTTGAGAAAGAAGCTTAGTTATCAATATCGTCCGAAATGGAAAGAAAGTTGAAAGTAACTGATTACGTAGGTCACTCAAAAAGTTTTGAGGTGCTCGAAATTTCAAAATGGAACGCACTTTGTTTTCAAAAGCAAATTTATTTAAAAATAGAACACCATTAGCTGAATTTAAAAAGGAGAACGATGTTCTATTCATTTTACTAAAACACTTCCCGTGTTTTTCGGTTAAAAATGGAACGCACTTTATGTTTTTAAAAAGCAAATTTAAAAGAACACGATTAGCTGAATTTATAAACGATAACGATCCCGCGTTTTTTGGTTGAAACGATGGAGCTTAACCGCGAACATTTCTGCTATTATTATTAATTGTAATTTTTTACATGAAAATTAATATTAAAATGTCATAAATTGTATCTTTTTAGAAAGCTTATGAATTTATTAAATTATTTCTGTCATTTGTACGCGAAGTGTCATACTTTTTTTTTTAGTTATGCTTTAAAATGTTACAAAATTTGGAAAATAATTACTAGAAATTTCAACTTCAAATCCTTTTATTTGCAAAACTTTGCATTTCTTTGGCATTTTTTATTATTTTTCGTAATCAGTAATTCATTGGCTATTTGAAAAGTGCTTTTTTTTATTTCTAAATGACGAAGTTTTTACACAATGACTAGTTTTAGGTCGAAAGGCGGGTATTTTTTTTTTATTCTAAAAACGTGAATAACTCGATAACCAATGAGTTTTGACCCCTGGTTGACTGGACTTAAATCGTTACAAATGAGCTGTAGAATAACCCCTTTCAAGGAATACGGCGAATTTCCAGTCACCCCTGTATCTATCGAAAAATTTGATCAACTAGAATTTATTTACCAGGGTCACAAAAGGCAAGCCCAAGCCAAGTATAACATGGTTTTTCATGAAGAAGGGTACGAGTGCCTACGTGCAGATGAAGGGTCAAACTGGTGATGTTCTACATCTGAACAATATTGTTAAGGACAACAGAGGACAGTACATGTGCGTGGCAGAGAACACCTTGGGCCGCGCCGAGCACATGGTGCTGCTTAATGTGGAAAGTAAGGCTAACCCAAGTACTTCCAAATAATTTAATCCTAATATTTGTCCGAATTTAATTTTTCCGAAAGCTATGTTATGTTGGAGCGATTTTAGATTAAATGCATATAAGAATTGCTACAGGTTAGGTCTGATTTATATGCGATTAAAAAAAATAAGTCTTCAATCAAAACATTGCATTCGGAATCATCAAAATTCGGAATAATGACTCTCCTGAGCTATGAACTATACGTGGATTAGGTAAACGAATTGGGCGCATGGATATATAAAATTTATTTTAAACAAGGGATATATACGAGTATGCTGGTTATTTACCGGCTGCCTTAACATCACACCGGAACACAACATTGCTGTTACTCTTGGTTTGATTAGCGGGTAAGAAGGTGGTCCAGTCAGCAACGAAATTTTCCGAACAAAGTACTATTTCACAAGATACTAGACACATTAATTGTACATAGGTTACAAACAAAATTCCATTAACATCATTAATATCTTAAAGTAGCTGTACAGTATATGTCCTAAAGTGTCCGGACATTATACTTCCAGAAGTGGCTGAAAAGTATACCTACTTCCAAAAGTTGCTGGACAGTTAACTGGGTCATTCTTCTTTTTTACCGACAATGGCCGGTCTCTCGTCTTATGAAACGTCTCATTAGACTATTGATAATTATCTCTTCTTGTTTAATATACTTCCGTATTTAATTTTAATTGTGCTCTTTCTTTAATCCAGTTTTTCATAAAATGCCGTGACAGAGTGGTCATCTAAAAATTGGTCTCGGCTGAAAACGGCCACTCTGTCACATTGTTTCTGGTAAACCACATACAAAAAAATAAAAGATTGTCTGCAGGCAGGACGCATCAATTTAGTCGTAACTAAAAATAAAAGATTTTTTTCCATCAATCACTGATACCATAATTTTTGCTAGTTCAAAAATCTAACAAACAGAAAATCTACGTTTTATCGTCGGTAAAAAAGAATAATGACCCTTCCAAAAGTTGCTTTAATGGAAATGTTATGATATACTCGTACTTATCAGCGGATCAGGCTAATTATGTAATTAAACATGTTCAGCAACTTTTGAAACAAATATTGTACATCGCCATTCGTTATTCGCAAACGTCAACATAGATGTGTTCGACATCTTGTTCAGTAACATATGAACCTTTATACAGAGTGTGCAGGTGTTTTGAAACTGTAGATGTGTTCAAGGACTTTCGTTGTGGGCTGTACTACAAACTGGAGGAATCCTGCACAAAGTCCTTCCTATCTCCTATTTCTGTTATGGTTTTCGAGGCATTTTATGAATGGAGTTAATAGTTAGTATTAAGTTACTACGTTGTTTAGGATTTTCTATCATCCAGCACTCTTCTGTTCGTTATTTACGTAGGTTTTATATTGTAAGTTTACAAAATACTACTTTTAAACAAATAAAACGGGTAGAAATTCGTTCACAAGTTTAGGGACTAGGTTGATAATAGACCTAGCAGAATACAAACACATCAAACTTAGAACACCACAACACACCTCACCAAAACACGGAGTTGGGCACGAGCAGTGCACCGATGGCGCCGCACGCTCCCTGGGGGGGGAGGTTTTAGTCCGTAGGTCACTGGGCACCATTCCCAGTGGAGTCGGGCATGCAGTCAGACCCGGCTGGCTGTATACATGACGTATTTCCTCCTCCAACGCAAAAAAAAAAAAAAACATTCGTTACCGCTCTTTTAAAAAAATACTTTACTTTTGGGAACTAAGCTTTTGTTTTACGCAAGAAAATAATCGTTTGTAAAAAAAGTTAAAATATCGTCGCCCTATACTTCGAACAAAATGTAAATTAACGTATTTTGAGCCAATTATTTAAAAAATGTGTGGTGCACCGTATAAATCTCCAGCTCAGGAGGCATTTTTTGTAAAAACGACGAAACTACGCGAAGCAGTGGAGACGGCATGGCCCGGTCGCACGGTCGGTGGCAAACCCAACACAAAACACAATAAAACATCTCGCTGAACCAGTATATTCAGGATTATTGTAGTTTTCTATGCACTAATGTTTAAATTTATTCACAGGGTTTCACACAAAATAAAAATAGTTCGGCGAAAATAGGCACGCGTGCTCCGAGCCGTTTGGTGTTGGTGCGATTGCATTGGGACTTCTACGGGGCGTCACCGAATGAGGCTGAAGATGGTCAGACAGCATGGCGTCGAAACTCCAACCAATACCAGTAGAGTTTTAATAATAAACAAGTGCTTGCCAAGCACCCGTCTCTCTTGGTAGCAGGCAACCAAATACGTGCTTCTGATGTCTAATGAGCCCACTGCCCACCTAATCCCAAAGTGGATCTGTGTGTCGTAAATGCGACAGATGGCGTTGTATTAAGTTTGAAATCTGCTGAGCAACCGTACTCCCCGCCTTAGAAGTTCTAAGAACTTTCAAAGTTTAAATACCAATAAATCGATTAGATTAATAATTAGTTCTAGAGAAAACAAAAAAATAACAAAATAAAACAGGAAATTAATGTAATTGATAACAATGATAACAGTGAACCTCTACCAATAAAATAAATATTTACATAAAACTTTCAAAGATAAAACTGGTCAAGTGCGAGTCGGACTCGCGTCACCGAGGGTTCCGTATTTAAGATAACATGCTTGGTAACCACAAATGAAAATATCTATTTTGTTATGAACTTTATTTTCTATGCAATAAGACCCATTTTGACTAAGTTTTTTTATTATTTCTCAAAAACTGTGGATAATGAACACTTAATTTTATTTTCCCCATAAAATACAAATAATTAGCTATTGAGTAGCGATAATCTACCGACTCGGAAGAACTTAGACAGTATGTTGCGGTTATCACGGGAAAGGCCAAGCTACGGAGGAGTAGGTGACGCTACTACGAAGGAACGTTTGACCAAGGCTGATACAGGAAATGTCACTGCTTTAATTAACTCCGCTGATAACGATCAAGTTAGTTAGTAAGAGTACTGCTGGAAGACGTTTAAGTTTCGTTCAAGTTTTGATTAAAAAACAAAAACCTTAAAAATATTAATTTGGCTCTCTTGCTGCTGATGATGACGACGCGCTTATCCTTATGAGTTGCGGCCAAATAAAAAATGATCTAAAAAAATAATTAAACAGAATCAAACATAAAGAGCAGAAATTCTCAGTTCCGTTGTATGAAAGATTGCATTTCATCTCGCAACCGACGCTAGGTGTATGAATGTTATAAGAAGAAAACAGCTTCAGAAATTTAGGATTAATTGGCTGTGGAACCGCTGAAAGTTGTGTCAGCAATGTCAGCATTCTGAAGACAGAGCAAGCTGACTTTGATTTATATTTAGAGAAGGACAGCATGTGTAGTGACTGATGGAGCAACTGTTATGGGTATAAAAATGCCATCTTACCATCAACAGTGTCTTGCACATGGAATTCAATGTGCTGTTGCAGATGTCATTTATAAAAAAGTTAACAATGAGACCGAGGTTACACTTACACACAGATAGAAAACGAGGCTGTAGCAACAGAAGATGCTGAAAGTGACAGTGAATATCGTGACGCAGAGGAAGATGATGGATTTATCGTCAAGCAGGAAACTGTAACTGGGCACGCAGACCCAGTCTTTTGTATCTCGTGTCATCGTGTCACAAGGATTGTGTGCATAAAGTTCTAAATGCGCTCAAATTATTCAAGCAATATCCCCGCAATGAAAACAAAAACCTGGAGGTCATACTTGACTGCAAAACAAGATGGAACGGAGTGATAACCACATTTTTGCTATAAAAAAAATGCTGTGTAATAATGGCAATGATTGGCCTAAATATAAACAATATACAAAAATCTGCCTTCAACAAACAATTCCCTTTTGTAATGATGTCCTACTTCTCAATTAATGAGATTTAATGAGAAACTAAAGATCATTTCAAGGCAAAATGCCGCGGGAATGTCATATTCATATATAGTACTTATTAATTTTAATGGTTGGACAGGCGTGCAAAGGGATGGTTATGAATCGGTACTGGGTAAGTATGGTGATGAGCGAGTGAACGAGAATGGCAAATGCCTTCTCAATGTATGTTTGGCTAAGAATCTCTGCGTGACAAACACTTTGTTTGATCACAAAGAGATTCATCAGTATACGTGGAGACGTCAGAATGAGAAGTCTATGATAGACTTGATGATTGTGGATGAACGGTTGCGTAACAAAGTTGTAGATACCAGAGCATTTCGAGGAGTTAGCGTAGGTTCAGATCACTACTTAGTGGTAACACGAGTAAGGGGTCTGTTCACACGTTTGCGCCATCGTGTTCCCGTACCGACAACTGCGTTAGAGAGGATAAAAGTAGAGAAACTGAATGACGAAGTTATACAAGATGAATACGTAAGAAAGCTGAAAGATCGTTTTGAATGTGTTAATAAAATGAATGAAAGTGAAGTCGAGAATAATGTAAATAATGTATGGGAGATTATGAAGAATGGCATGGTCAAATCGGCCACTGAAGTATGCGGTGTAGTAAAAAGAAGAAAAAGTAAGAATGAACGTCCGGAATGGTGGGATAGAGAGGTAGATGATGTCGTGAAAGAGAAGAAAAAGTGTTGGTTGGATTTTGTAGCTGTAGATCCAGGACAAGATCTAAGCGACAGAAAGAAAAAAGAGTATAATAGATCAAAGAAAAGAGTGAAAGAAGTTGTGGCTAGAAAGAAAGATTTACTGAATGAAAAGTATGATAGGAGTTTCTCTGACAACTTCCGGTCGAATATTAAACTCTTTTGGAGCTTGATTAAATCGGCTCGGGGGAAATCAGAGAAAACTAAATTCAGCGCGGTGAGGGATGAGTCTGGAGACTTAATATGTGAGGAA
Organism: Acleris emargana; assembly: GCA_927399475.2. Classification (NCBI taxonomy): domain Eukaryota; kingdom Metazoa; phylum Arthropoda; class Insecta; order Lepidoptera; family Tortricidae; genus Acleris; species Acleris emargana. The sequence continues at coordinate 9,436,704 of OV656858.1, forward strand.
GAAAAAATGCTTGATAGATGGAAAACTTATTTTGAAAGCTTGTTTGAATGCGAAGATATTTGTCGTGAGCCAGAAAGCATGAGTAAAGATGCAAGTAGCGAAGATGAAAGTGTGATTAGTATGAGTGAAATCATGAAAGCTTTAAAAAGTATGAAAGCGGGAAAGTCAGCAGGTTGTGATAGAGTGTCGATAGAAATGCTGAGGAGAGGAGATGGCCTGGTGGGTAGTCTGTTGTACCGTCTTTTCAATGCATGTTGGAATAGCGGCCGAGTCCCAGAAGATTGGGAAAGAAGGAAAGGGGTCACAGCAAGACTGCAAAAACTACCGCGGTATCAGCCTCCTTAGTGTTGTCGGCAAAGTATATGCGAAGATTCTAATAGAAAGGGTATTGAATGTTACGAATGACAAAATCTGGGATGTACAAGCGGGATTTCGAAAGGGAATGGGATGTACGGATCAGGTCTTTTCACTACGGTCCATCACAGAAAAGTTCTTGGCTGTGAACCAAAAGGTTTTCTGTGCTTTTGTGGACCTGGAAAAGGCCTATGATAGGGTAGATAGAAAGGAGTTGTGGACGGTGCTGTCTATGTATGGAGTGAGCAGCAACCTGGTGCAGGCTTTGAGGTCCCTTTATGAGGGCTCCAGAGCCTGTGTCAGGATCAATGGGGCATACTCGGCCTGGTTTAATATCTCTAAAGGTGTTAGACAGGGCTGTGTTGCCTCACCATGGCTGTTCAATCTATTCATGGACAGTTGTATATGGGATTTGAAAGAGTATGATAAGGGTTTGCGTATGCAAGAGTTGCTAATCAAATGCCTCTTATATGCCGATGATCAAGTTATACTTGCCTCATCGGTACTTGAGTTGCAGGAGATGGTGACAGTAATGAATGAGGGATTTAAGAAAAAGGGGATGAAAGTAAATGTTGCCAAGACCAAGGTCATGGTGATAGAGAAGGATGAGGAGATGACTGAGTGCGTGATAAATATAAATGGTGAATTAGTAGAACAAGTGAGCGAATTTGTGTACCTGGGAAGTATGTTTACAAGAGATGGTAAGTGTGAGAAGGATATCGAGAGGAGGGTGAATGCGGGGAATCAAATTAATGGGGCCCTGCACTCCTTTGTGAGCAGACAGGGCGTTTCACAAAAAGCCCGGCTGGCTGTTCACAATGGAGTGCTAGCCCCTACGCTGATGTATGGTAGTGAATGTTGGGTGTGGCAGGACAAGCATGTTAGTCGTGTAAATGCAGTTGAAATGCGTTCTTTGCGTAGTATGTGTGGTGTGAAACTGATTGATAGAGTTAGAAATGAAAAAATCAGAGAGAAATGTGGAATGAAAGAAGACGTAGTGACTAAGATTGAAAAGGGCATGCTTCGATGGTTCGGTCATTTGGAAAGGATGGATGAAAGAAGATTGACGAAAGAGATATACAGATCGAAAGTGAGTGGAAGGGTCGGAAGGGGCCGCCCTAGGCGTACTTTTTCGAATCAAATCGGAGAAATACTGGGAAAGGGCCGAATCTTAAGTACCCGAAACCGACGTGCGTGCATGACTCGATGTATGAATGTTGAAGAAGCGAAAGAAATTTGTCAAGATCGTAGCAAGTGGAAAGAAGTGGTCTCTGCCTACCCCTCTGGGAAACAGGCGTGATTTAATGTATGTATGTATGTAGTACTTATTAAATGTTGCAATTTTTTCATCCGTTAGGCTTCTGTTCATCACAAATTTGTACTCATCCTTGAAAAACGCTAAAGGTAGACATGCTAAACCAGCACAACGGGCTACATGATGTCTTTGAATCCTTGAATTAATTTCGAGTGTCTTTGCTTTTCGAAAAAGGGTATTGCAGAAGTGATTAAAGCAACCCTTCACTATCGTACCAGGAAATACGATTTGAATGCCTTTCATAGCTGCTAGTTCATAAACTAAAGTCATTTTTACTAGTTTCCATCTTGGAATTTGACTTTTAATTATACGGAATAATATCTCACATGTTCTACTTTTTTCCTTTAACATTGAACCTATGTATACTGTACAATTGTTTGAAATTGTGTAAAGTACCATCAAGAAAGAAATGCTGGACGCGATGTATTATTTGTTGAGTATCCGGGGAACTAAACACGAGGATTCTCATATCGAAATCATTGTAATCGGCGATAAGTAAATATTCAAACTTAGCTGGCACCATTACCTCTTGAAGTGATTGAAATTATAGCTTGGGTACTCCCAAGTTTCTGTATCGTTGATTGTACAAACCACTTGGTAGCTCGTGTCGGAAGAAAGTTGACACCTTTATTGTTAAGAACACTCACCATTTCGTCGTATTGTTTCTGAACGGAATAGTTGTGTGCACACTTATTTTTTCAAACCGCTGAGTTCTTGTTCAAATATGTATTTAGCTTAATTTGCTAAACAATCAATATCATGGTCCTTTGATTTAATTATGGTATTTTTTTCGCTACCCTTGCATGCTCTTTTGTTGTAACACTGCCAGAATGTGTTACGGTGAGCGTACGTATTGCTGTTGTGATATTTGCGGCCATTGTGAAAATGGAAACGACACAAATGGAGTTAATTAAGGTAAGGTACTAGTTTACCAAGGAGTTCGAATAGTGCAATATAATCTTGTTTTATAATTAATTACGAAGCAGCGAAAAATATTTGCCAACTTGCTATCAAACGTTAGTACTAAATATGGATACGGGGCCCTTACATTGCCATACTCTTACACAAATTGACCTAGCCCCAAACTAAGCTCAAGGCTTGTACTATGGGTACTAGGTAACGATAAACTTACTTATAATATAAATACATACTTAAATACATATAACAAACACTCTTGCTCATCACACAAATACTTAATAATAATGGAATAGGGTTTTAAAGTCGTACTGCATTATTAAGTTTTTTAAATGTTAATTTATTTTTGACTTTCGATTTCGGCTTGAAGCCCTCCTGGGTGCATCTTACGGGTTAGGCGAAAACCGCTTGAAAAAGTAAGTTTTAATACACTAACAGAATCACTTCTTATCATTAAATATTATTGAATTGTTGTAATTTGTTAGGAACATACATACATACATACATAAACTCACGCCTTCATAAATTAATAAATAAATAAATTCACAGCCAACCCAAATTTAATATAATCATGCAATCCATAAAATGTCTGCTAAATAAATAAAGATATCAAACCAAAACTATTGGGTCAAATACAAAATTGATGAAATAGGTCTTTTAAAATTACCTATTCTTTCGAATTAGATTGTAAAAACCGTGATTTATTTTTTTGGTCTATCTCAATTGTAACCATAGCAGTTACATCAACGAGTTTATACTGTAGAACAGGATGGCAAACCACGTACACATTACTATTCCACGAGCAACAGCTACGGCTGGCTATAATGAGTACCCGGCCTGGAACTAACAAGGTTTGTTGATGACATCATACCGACGCCGTGGAGTCCCGCAACAATTCATCAAATGATTAATGTGAGTAAATCGGTATTTAATTGGCGGTAAACACGGCGCCGCTGAAGGCGTTTAATGTCTTAATTTATGACACGTACTGAGAGCAAAGTTGTAATGCGGGACGTTGCGAAAGAGCGCGTCTTGTTAAAATTATACGGATTAAATTCAGGTGAAAAAATCAAGAGGAAATCGAATCTTCACCATCTAAATGAAACTAAATGACTACGGATTGATTCGAATTCTATTAGAATAGTTGTTTTTGAAGTAAGTCAAGCATTTTATTAAAAATACCTTATGTTTCCATAAAGATAATATGGTCACCTTACATTTTCAAAATCAATCGATAGAATGTAGTAAGAAATTGAGAATGTAGCGTGATCATGATTCTGAATTAAAAGTTTTCATTTGATGTTTATTTAAATAAAAATTAATGTTATTGTCTTATCGCTTTTAAATGTTCCTAATGGTGCAGTGAGTTTTAGTTTTCTTTGTTGCTGCACGACCCCGCAGTCACCCTGTATATAAAATACTGTATATAAAATAACAAGCTTTGTTCGCTTGTTGTTTAAACAGTCAATCCATTTGATTCATAGGCAACTATGGACTTATGTAAAAGTGATGCTATAAGTCAAATCGTATGAACTCTGATTTATTTTTTTATCACAAAAAACTTAATGGTATTAACTTAAATTTAGTTCGTTAGGAGGTATCCTTTTGTCACCCATTAACTTACTGTACCAAATTTTCAAAGTGAGACATTGATTTCTATTTTATCATTAGTCATAAAAATTGGAAATCATAACAGTCATTAATTCTAACGGTAATTATTGTCCATAATCCTAAATGTTATAATATACTTAATTTCTAAATTTGATATCTACGTTTAAAAGGATACTGGCTCCCATAGTCCCGTGATTGCTAAGACATCAAAACAGGCATGGAATAAACAATGTTCCGCAAAACTTCACAAGCAGAATGTACGCGAAATTTGAGGTCTCTCAGGCTAGCGCTTTTTTTTAAACACCAAATTCGATTGAATTGGCTGACTGTACAATCAAGTATTTTTTCATACACAATCAATTGAATTCGTAATTTGCGTTGAAGCGCAGAAACAATATTTGAACCAACAGGTAAAACAGTAAGTTTGTTCATTCTATTATTATGAACTGTGCTGCTACCATTAATTTTTTTACCGCTGTAAAACTATCCTCAAGAGCAACATAGGCCACATGTCATCCAAAACCACTAGCTAAGTCGAAGACAAGAGGCCATATCATGAGCTAATAAGACTTACCAATTTCCAGTTAGTGAAAACCAACCCTTTGGTCACCGAACCCTAAGCGCCCGCACTCAAGCGGTCTTGTTACTCTAAGCTCAACTCCCGGTTCAAGACGCAGTTTTATGATCGACGCTAATTGCTCTCCACGGGGGATCGTAAACCGCCATCACTCTAACGCTATTTGTGACGTCACTAAAGTATGGATCAGCGGTGGTAAGTATCTTTTCTCAACAATGCTCAGAAATATTGCCAAAGATTGTCTGATTTCGGATACAGGGTAACTCTTATAATTTTAAATTAATAAGTGTACAAATTTCAATATTTGCATTGTTAATCAACAACACATGTTGTATTATTTTTACTTAAGCTTAAAAAACATTAGATATATTGGCAATTCAATGATTTCACTATCTTAACGATATTCATAGATCCTTTGATGCAGGGGTATGGGGGCAGGCGTATATAGACACGCACACACGCTATCAAACATCCTATCGACGACAGCTACACACTCAGAGACAACGTGCACACTACTACCGTCTACGCACACAAGTATGATCCACCCGCTTTCGTGAGATAAAACAACTGTAGATTATAGTGCTAGATGTATTGAGTCTCTAACAACATGGTTAGGAACCGGGTGGTAATAGAGACGCTGAGGAAGTTGCATTCAGCAAACGATAACAATCAATCGAGGGACAAAAGTGAAATCGTTAATATCAAAATCATGAAATTTTAAATATATAATTTTGAATATAATCTGAACCTCTCAGCAATAAAACTAGAATTACCTGTAGGGTATACCGGAGACAATAGTAGCATTTTATAAATAATGGGCTGTAACTCAAAATCGAAAGCAAGTAAAAATCGCCTAGACTTGGGATTGTTCATATTTTTTAAATTATTCTAATTTGAAAACCATTTCGAGGAATAGGGTTTTAAAGCCATTTTTCATTATTAAGTTTTTGAATTATTAATCTATTTCGGACATTTAGACAAAAGTATATTAGACCTTTGTTTGACTTTCGTTTTCGGGTTGCAGCCCTCCTAGGTGTATCTTACTGGTTAGGCAAAAACCGCTTGAAACAGTATATTTTATTACACTATTACAATCACTTTTTAACATTAGATATCATTTAATTGTTGTAATTTATTAGAAAATGCCAACCCAAATTTAAAATAATCATGTCATCCATAAAAAGGCTGCTAAATAAATAAAGATATTAAAACTAAACTATTGGGTCAAATACAATTTTTTTTTTTTTTTTTTTTTTTTTTTTATATCATAGGAAGGCAAACGAGCACACAGGCCACCTGATGGTAAGTGGAAACTGTGACCCATAGACATTCGCATTCACAAGACCGCAATCCTAAGACTGCAAATGCGTTGCCAACCCTGAGGCCGAAGATGGAATGCCTCTATGCTAGTCATTTCACCGGCTGTCTTATCCCCAAACCGGAACACAACAATGCGAACACTGCTGCTTGGCGGTAGGTTAATGGATAAGATGGTGGTACCAACCCGGACGGACCCTGCACAAGGTCCTCCCACCTCCAGAATGAAATCCTAATGAAATTGATCTCTTAAAATTACCTATACATTCGAATAAGAATGTAAAAACCGTGAGTTTTTTTTTTTGGTCTATCATAATTTAACATTCTAGTCTAATTGGCTATCAGAATCTGGAGAAATAATTTCATTTGATCGCATCAGAATGGTGCAAATTGACCCCTAGTACTGATCAATTGTACCAGAAAAACTGAGGTAAATAAAACCCAAAATAATATACAAATCAAGCAGTATTTATTATGAATTTCTTAAGACTAATCAGTCTGTTGCGATACATCAGTCTTAATTATAGGGACCCGTATTTATACTAGACAAAGCTAGCATTTCAGTTGAACTAAACTTAACATAATATTCTCCAAGTTTTTAGAAACATATGTCGAATTATTATAAAAACACTTAAGGATGCTCTTGAATAGCACATGTCTCAAGCAATAACAACATTTCAATACATCAAAAATATCGAATAATTTAGCAATTACTAATGCCCATACAGTTACAACTTTATTGACCCCTGCAATCAACCCCATACTTCACAACAAAGTATTTTTAAAAATGGAACAGAAGCGGATGATATTGCGGGTATTATAATTTATATACATCCCGAAGTATCGAAATGAATCGTTGGAATGAGTCACAGGTAGATTCACCCATAAACGACTTTTACCCGGACGAAGTCTAGTGGACGGACTGAATTAATGCTCTTAGCTCTTTTAACGGGTTTTTACCATTCGTGGCTAAAATAATCGTTTAAAATACTTTTAACTCAATTAATTTAACAATCTAGTATTTCTGGAACAGGTAAAATAATTAGTCAACGCGTTTGATAAAATGGTTTACTAGTATGAATGGTTTTCCTTAAACTATCATGCGTACTTTATAGAAATTATTTAGATATTTGGATAAAATATGTTGATAATGCTGATAAGAACCATGTCAGGAGTATTTATTTAAAATAAGTAACCCTCAAATCAGGGAAAACTTCACACAAATTCATCTAGTTTCTAACTAAGCTCTAGGGTCGTACTTAATTCATATACACCTTAAATACATATTTAAAACATCCAAGACTCAGAAACAAATACTCGCGCTCATCACCCAGGGATTTAAAGTTGAGACCACTAGCTTCGAAACCAGTGTCACTAGTGTCACTACCATACCATACCAACTAGGCTAACGTGTCATAAAATAAATGCTTGCACTTTAATAATAGCTCATAACAATAATATTACAATATGTAATTAATGTGTGATGATGGCATTGATAATCACTCAACGATCTATCTTGAAGTTTAGCAGGTACTACATACTCGTTCTCGATTGAAAGCAATACCATAATTGACAACAATTCATTTTGTGCTAAGGTAGTAAAATAAAATACCGTTTCTAGATTTTACACTGCTGATTACAGTAAAAATATCTTTGGATTTTTTTATGCAGTAGTTTTTTTATATTTAGGAAAAACAGTAAAAAAAGTTGGATTGTGAATGTTAGGAATACACTTATAGTGCCCTTAGTCCAAATATTAGCAAAGGAATTCAAAAAAATATACAACTGTCATGTTCATTTTTTATCTGTCTGACGGATTACTTGATTCTAACGACACGATTTCGATTCTACGCAAAATAGTTACATACATACATACATTAAATCACGCCTGTTTCCCAGAGGGGTAGGCAGAGACCACTTCTTTCCACTTGCAAAATAGTTAATAGTTTATTTTAATGGCGTCTACAAATTACGTAATTAATTAAATTACGCAGAATAACAAAGTGAACGAACGGCAGCGAATGATTGACAAGTGAGTGACATGACATGACAGTCAGTTCTGTTTCTGTTTAAAGTTACTTTTTTTATTTTATATCAGGCTAAGATCACGACATCAGTATTCCTAACTTTGTATGTACGGTCTTTTTAATGACTATTTCTTTGATAAATTATTAACGACGAATTTAAGTTAAATAAAGAAAAACCAAGAAATACGGGTAGTCTAATTTTTAGCCAGCTATTATAAACGCGAAAAAACAGTAATGCTTTTTTTTTTTAAATGTTGTCAATTGACTGTACTGTACTTTTATGTTCCATCCTCAATTTATTATTTTCAAATTTTATTCACCTAGCAGATACTCAGATTCATAAGTATAAAATCTTAATTATTTTAACACTACTACGAGTACCAGAGGTTGAGAATTGCTCAGGGAAAATGAAATGAAATGAAACCGATTATTAAAATTATCGTTCCCACAGACATAAATGTGTACAGTTATACTATAAACCTCCTCTTTAATCCGAGGTTAAAGTAAAAAATACTTGAAAACACCACCTAAATGTACCTGTTCCACTTTAAACGCTGAAACACCCCTATGTTTGCGTAAACCAGAAACATACGCGTATAAAAGCATCGAAATGGTTTAAAAATTCAATTTTCACTGGCCGTTTGCGCGGATTTGCCTAGCAAGGACTTAGCGATCAATTTCATGGCTCGCAATGTTTATAGAATAGATACTGGGATTAGCGAAACAGGTTCTGGGTTTTGAAACGGATTAAAAAGTTAAATGAATGTACAGCTTTCAAAATATGGTAGTAGCTTAAATCTCCTATGGCATAAGAGTCTTGTTATCATTTTTTGGTGCTTGGAACGATGTAACTAAATGATTGCAGTGTTTGCTTTGTTGTGTTCCGGTTTGGGGATAAGACAGCCGGTGAAATGACTAGCATAGAGGCATTCTCTCTTACTCCTCAGGGTTGGCAGTGCATTTGCAGTCTTGTGAATGCGAATGTCTATGGGTCACAGTTTCCACACCATCAGGTGGCCTGTGTGCTCGTTTGCCTTCCTATGATATAAAAATAAAATAAAATAATGAAGATTAGTTCGATTTTTAAAAGAGATCACGCTTTTTGCAATCTCTATTAGTCGTTCTTTGTTTCACGTAAATTTAAACCTAGATTAATTCCAAAAGTTAAATTATTCACAAATGTCAGATTAATAATAGGTAAGAGAACTGTCAATTTTAACGAATTAACCTGTTAACGTAGGGTTAACGTGGCGTTAACATTTACGTGCAAACGGGCCTAAGAATTAGGGCGGATTCGACCAAACGAGACTAAGATCTTATACCTAGATTAAACGCCGTATTTGTATAGACTAATCTCTGAGTAAGTTTTATTCCAGTTTGGTGAAGGCGATGGTTAGTCGATTGAAAAAAAAATATCTGAATTTATCCGATTTTATTATATTATTTAATTTAGCATGTTCGTTTGTTTGTATCTTTGCTTGTAGGTTTAGTTAAATTCTTGCAATTATATTTTGAACGGATTAGTGAATAATAGTAGAGTAGTAGAGTAAATAGTAAAAATAGCGAGAGAGTGTACGGTGCGCGCGGGCACACGACGCGGTAACCTGTCCGAAAATCATTGGACCCGATTCTAAACTTACTAATTTTATTTAGGTGTCGCTTAAACACTTTGCTATTCTATGAGCAGCCGTCATAATCAAATGACAGCGCCATGACAGCGCTAATTTGAATCTGTCGCTTCTTATTTTAGGACGCCGACTTCAGTTAGATTGCCTACCATTTTAACCGATTTTTTATTGAGTTTATGATGGCGGGTTTTTGTTTTTTTAACATTTATTTTATGTTATACTTTTAGTGATAGTTGCTGAACTATCTTAATAGAGATATCTTATCAGTACGTTTCAAATAGGTACCGTTTAGGAGTTCCGGCAGCCATTTGTGGTCTTCATTATCAGTTCCACTTTATCAAATAGTGCTTTCCGAGAGCCAATGCAAGAGTTACAGTGAAAAGTACCGAAATCGCTGTTGGTGCACCTATAATATTTGAGGAGTTTCCTTGATTTCTCCAAGATCTTGTCATCAGGTCCTGGTGTGTTGACAATGGAACCAACTGAACGGATGGAACGAACAAAACAATATTTTTTCAAATCGGTCCAGTGATCTTCGAATAGTCGGGGAACATACATAATAAAATATCCCGACGAATTGACTACTTTTGTTTGGAAGGTATCAAAGCTATGTATGTACTTCTGTACCAATGTGCATCCAATCCTGTCCGTGGGTTCTCTATTTATTTTAAGTCGAATGGGTTTAACTTACTGAGCATCATTGAAACAAGCATATCATATTAAACCATTTTTTAACAAAATAAACTCAATAATAACGTTATAAACTAAAATAGTAGATTGTATAACTAGGGTCAGAAATAAGGCATAGTACCCCGAGATGGTTATTTTCCCGAGCAAAGCGAGGGAAAATTGTGCGAGGGGTACCAAATATGGCTTTTAGACCCGAGTTATACACACTCTACTTTTCACTTCGATTGTGAGAAAATAAAAGAATTATACAAAAGTAAAAAATTAACAATGATTAAATGATTTTGATTATCCACCCACAATGTATTCCGCGGCAAAATATTGTTTTAAGTTGGCGGCGTGTTTTTTTTTAAACTACTTTGACACAGATACAAAATATAGACTAAACGGCGCTGACCGAGTGAGTATTTAGCGCTTTAAAGCGTAGCTCAAACGATTTATGATATTTTAGCAATTGTAAAATAGGTACTAAAAAACACCTAAGGTTTTGAGAAATGAATTCTGTTACCTGATTGGTCGGTTTTAATATAGCTTTATTATGGTTGGTTGATATCACATACATTTTTTTTTTAAAGATTTGAATTAGTTAACGAGTGTACGTACCAAAAAGAACCTAACGTTCCGACTGACAGTCGATGTGTATTGTGATTGGTGGATTTAATTTGGTGAAGTATTTTGATTGGTCAAATTAAGATGTTTTGTAAATGTAAATCATTCTATATTCAATTTCATATTTTTCCTAGTGAAAATATATATATTATATTTTCCCTCGGTTGTACATGTATCACTTGAGTCTCGCTTGATAAGTCTAATTTGACAAACTTTTTGAGCATGAGAAGTGAAAAATCTATTTAACAGTGTTACGATCATCAGTGTTTTATCATTACGATCTATTATTATCATTTTTGTTAGATTTTTCGAGTCATATTCATTATATGGCTGGCGGAGCTGGGTGTATTTTGTCAACTATCTTTTTTTACAAAATTGTATCGTCATAATAATATTACGTATACTTACTTAAAACCCCCCGTGTGATTGCCGGGTTAGAATAGTGCCACTCCATGTCTTCCCGTGGATGTCGTCGACTAAGGGAATATAGGCTTGTAGTACTGTTAGGCCCACTTGCACATAAATGTTAACTCCAGGTTAACCCAAGGTTAACAGGTTAATTCGTTAAAATTGACAGATCTCGTATGAATCTGACATTCGTGAATAAATTAACCTGGGGTTAACGTAGGGTTAAATTTACGCGCAAGCGGGCCTTAGGCGATGGGCTTGCAACCTGTCACTAATACGCTGGTAAACATCTTAGCCTAATTGTGCAAATTGTGGTTACAGAGTTATCAACAAGTTTTTTAGAGTTGTTGGTAATTCTGTAGCTCTGCCTACCCCACTCTGGGAATGAAGGCGTGAAGGTATGTATGTATGTATGTATGTACTTAAAACCCTTCAAACATTGAATACTAGCTTGCAGTTTGATGCGGTGTTTTTATGCACTTACTCTACGAGGACGTTATCGTGTTTCCGCAATAACACTCCTTTGTTTAAAAACTCTTAACTATACCTATAGTTCAAAACACGATGCGCCGATTCCTTTCCAAAACTACTTCTCTTCTTGTTTCCGGCTTTTGAATTGATCAATGTCCGTAAATCGCGCCTCACCAAGTCGTCGTTTTACAATGTCCAGCCAAATCGTACTCAAGCAGTAACCAAAGTCCAATAAGAAGAATGGCAAGTCGAATTCTAAATGAAAACCCGAATAACAAAGACCCATTTCCAGAAAAACATAATTGACATTTATTAATGCTTGTCTGTCAAACAGTAGATCTTATTTTACAACTAGTTTAATGCAATGGCATGACCATAGTTACATTTTTTTATATCTATAATTGAAAAAAAAGTGCAAGAGCATGTCTGGCCATGCTCAGTGTAGGGTTCCGAAGTCGTTATTACACAAAAACTATCTCATGACTCATGAAACAACCAGTATGAACTACCTAATTTTCTTTTTAAAGTTATTAGGCCATTTTAGTAAGTATAAACACTTCAGACGCCTGTATCTCAGGAACCAATCAAGTCTAAAATATCGTGATAGTTAACCTATAAAATTTGTTACATGCGCGTTAATTTATTCGCCGATCTGGTTCCCCTTGGTTCTTTTTATAAATACCTAGGTACAGTCAGCATCAGATAGATCGAACCGGACAGCGTGCCCATAAAAATGGGATGCATTGGATTTTCAAAAAAAACGAACCCGCTAAAATGTCAGAAAAATGTGATGTGACGGGATGTTTTAAGTATCGGCTTGGATAAAATGTCAAGATGATGTAACTGCATAGATTACCTAAAAGATTGAAATGGTCAAAATATCAGCCGTATCGAAGCATTTAAAATTCCAACAAGATTGGATGGGATAGAATGCCTAAAAGGTGTAACCATTCGAGAAAAATTAACTTAGTCCCAAGAAGTTAAGGTTTCTAATTGTTTGCCACTTCAAACGCAATGAACAGCACAATATTTGCCTGGTATGACTCTTAAACCTTGGTAATAAGGGTTAATGTGAAACTACAGATAATGTTGAAGAAGCGAAAGAAATTTGTCAAGATCGTAGCAAGTGGAAAGAAGTGGTCTCTGCCTACCCCTCTGGGAAACAGGCGTGATTTAATGTATGTATGTATGTACAGATAATGTAACGCGCGACTGAGAGGCCGTTCAGCAGGATGTTGTCCTGCTCTTCGCCGTCAGTCATTCTGAATAAAAATGTCTTATCTGTTATGTCTGCTGAGTAAACGTATGAACCAGACATATCCAACATATTACGTAAATACTATGCATTCCGATATCGAATTCTAAATATTCTATATCGCAGCAGATTCAGCCATATTGAGAGGGCATTTATGTCATTTTTATCAGTAACTGATGGGGTTGTTACTAACATATCGAAAATAACCGCTCATTCCCAAAATACCATAATTTAAAAATACCAGATTACACTTTATACCAGAATTCCAAAACACCAGATTCAAAATAAGAATTAATTTATTGTACTTACCTAAAATTTCTAAGCTGGTGATTCCCAATCTGGTATAAAGTGTTATCCGGTATTTTCATACATACATACATACATTAAATCATGCCTGTTTCCCAGAGGGGTAGGCAGATACCACTTCTTTCCACTTGCTACGATCCTGACAAATTTCCTTCGCTTCTTCAACATCGGTATTTTCAAATCACGGTATTTTGGGTATGAGCTAAAATAACTTACAGTGGATACTTTGGATTTAGGTGGGACATTGTAATATAATTTGTACTAAAACGATGCTGACTCCTTATTTTCCGAAATTTGACATTTTTTACGTTTTGAACCCTATAAATCCGCCATTTTTTTTAAATTTCGTAAAACTGGATCGACCCAAAAAAAACTATATACTTACCGAACCTACTCACAAAAGTTCATGAGAACCGGTATAGAGATATATATCGGTATATATATAGTATTAGCTTTCCGCCCGCGACTTCGTCTGCGGAGAGTCACAACTTATGTTAAAAATTAATGTAGATATAGTTTAAAGCACCATAAATGGCTTTTAAAAAAATGGTTTAGTACGTGAAATTTATTTAAGCGGTCTACACAAACAATTTAATTTCATGGCTCTAACCTTTAAAAAAACAAAATTGCCATACAAAATAAATTCACTGGCCGTCTTTCACCATTACGTTTTTTAATACGACCCTAGAATAAATTAATAGATAATTTAGTCATCTAATCACTAAATTTCTATACAACGTAACATTAACCCACTTAGCAGAATATTTTCGAAAAACACCAAATCTGAATATTTTCTTTATGTAATAGTAAACTCAATACCCATTTTCATATCTTGCAGGTAGGTATGTAACTTTGAAAATTACTTAATTTCGATACAATCTTTACAGTCAGTAGTCTTAGATCCCAAGTTTTTCCCTTAGTTATTTTTTATTGATAATGGGTTCGCTCTAAACTAACTTTTCCTTTAAGGTGCAAATTGCAAATGTTTAAAAAACACTGAAGGTTGCACTTTTTTAGATGCTATAATTCATGTACCCTCCACCCCTCTTTTATCCCTCTAGGGGTTGAATTTTAGTAATCGCTCAAGTACATGTCTCATTATTTGCTTTGAAGAGCATTTTGACCAAGTTTGAAGGAAATTTAAACAAAAATAGTACATTGTTGCAGAGAATAGAAAGTACGAGATTTTTGGACGAGTTATATAGAAGGCCGAAACGTAGTGCACTTTCTACCGAGGCAGACATAGTGCTTTTCACAACTACTGAGAGGAAATAAAATTAAAATTCATATTCAAAACTCAAATTTTAATTCATGTTAATGTGAATAGTGTTAGTCAAATGGCGTCGGTTTTTCAAAAGTAGAATAGAAGCTGTATGTATTATCGCCAATTTTACCATAGATAACTTTTTTTTAAATCTGGACCCCTATTCTTGTGGCTTTCGAGATTAATAAACTAACATTCGAGATGAATATGTCAACTCCGTATAAAATTGTATTTGTTTCGCCTTATCTCCCATGTAATTTTATCTCTAGTTGTTCGAGATTAGGGGCCAAGTTTGAATTACATAAAAAAAAAGCAGTGACATAGTTTTTAGTCTGTGTATCTTTTATCAAAAATACACCTAATAGTTTACGAAACAAAATGGTGTGTTATGATTGGTCGATTCCAATTTTTCATTTTAAGGAGCTATGACACAAAAATTGATTGATTGATTTTCATTGGTTATTAAAGTTGGACAACAATGTTCTCGACCAATCAGCAAATGCCGACAAAAACATTCTTGGTCTGTCCTTATAATATAAGTGACGTTTTGTGACCCCAAACAAGAGCATCTATGGCTATATTTCCGAGCAGTGTTGTGAAAAATATTTTCCCATACAAACTTTGCAACCCACTTTTATTCCTCTAGGGGTTTATGCTAATTATGCTACGGACCCGATGCAACATATAATATACATTTCTCATTATCCAGAATGTCAGGCTCAATTTGAGGTAAGCTACTGTCAAATTTACGGGAAAATATATTCAATGTATTTTCAGTTTTTGTTATGACAATCTCAGGTAGTTCTGTAAAGTTTTGACCTAGTAACAAAGGTCTATGAATGCGGTGATTTCAGCCTTTACAGAGTCAATTTGCAGCATAAATGTAGTTTTACCTAACAATGGAATATTAATCCCAGCAATACCACGCACAGCTGGTAACTCATTATGCACTAAACCTAGATTTAGCCTGTCCACTGCACCTTGTGAAATGAGAGTGCAATCACTGCCCAGATCAACAAAGCATTCCAATGCGTGAGTATTATTAACGTAAGCCAGTTTATGGTATTTAGCATTATTTGATGATACTATCAATCAATAAAACCCGTTTTTCATTATTTCTAAAAGTTTTCTTTAAATGACAGTCGTTACTATTATGCCCAAACCTCTTAAGGCGCGTTCAGATTATGCGCGGCAAACACTCGAACATTGGCTCGCGCGGCGGCCGCGCATAATGTAGACGGGGTTTCCGCGCGCGGCAGCTCGAACGTTGCCGCGCTCGAACGTGCCGCGGGGCGATCCGAGCGCTGTCGGTTTTTTAGCCCGCATCAAAGGAGCTTCAGTCGCTGCCGCGCGCGCAATTTGGACGGTTTTTTGTGCACGACGAATGAACGTTTGCCATGGACAACGACAAGGTGTCGCGAGTTAATACAATTGTATGGGAATTATTATAGCAAATCGCCTTTACACCACAACAAGGCACGAAGGCATGAATGCGCTGTTCGAGTTGGATCGCTTGCCGCGCGCGGCAGCCGCGGTCTACCTAAATTCCGTCGAACATTTGCCGCGCGAGCCAATGTTCACGCGAACACTGGCTCGCGCGGCAGCCGCGCATAATTTGTACGCGCCTTTACATTCATCACATTTTATTATTGGCTTAGGGCACCGCTGCAGCCTATGGCCCCTCTCATTGCAGTTGAAACAGATAATTGATAATGTATGTACTCTGACGATTTGGGGGTGATAGGGGGGATGGTTTCGAGGGGGTAAAATTTTTTTTTTTTTAATGGGACTTAGAAAATTTTCGGTGTCGCGAAATTTAGGTCAATATAACACTACATTTTTATGAATGAATCCAGTAAATCATGCTAAAAGAAACATATTTTTCAAAGAGAGAAAAATAAGTCTAAGGCAGTAATAGTGATTTTCCGTATCTCCGGCTCTATAAAAACACTAGGGCGCGCAGTGTCGGCACGCGTCCTAACCAGCGAGGGCCCTAGATTCGGACTTGTGTGGAAATGTCCATTTAGGAGCCAATATCTCGGTAATGATCAATATTTTTGCGTCCTCTATACGATAGCACCATAAAAACTTCGTGTTATAATAACACCACTTCACTCAAACCCCAATATCTTGGTAAATATTGGTCGGAGAAAAAAAGTTTATATAACAAAACATGCTTATTTTACCATGTTTTATAGGATTTATTAACAAAAATGAGGGGTTATATTGACATCAATTTCACGACTCCAAAATTTTCCCTTCAAAATCCCAGATCCCTTCAAAATGACTGACATTTGAACCCCAATATCTCGGTAAATATCAAGTTTAGAGAAAAGTTGCCCATACAAAACACGCTTATTTTAGCGTCTTCTATACGATAGCATCATAAAAAATAGGTGTTATAATGACACCACTTCCATCAAAAAGTCTTGCGCCCCCTTTGCCCTATACCCCAACCCAGGTATCACCTGTTCTGTACTACCGTGCGGTCATAGCCACTCTTGATAAACGCCCGTTTTCCATGGTCGCGTCATCTAATTCCGGGGTTTTAGTCGAATCTCGTAATGACTGTCTTTTGTGGCTCGAAACATGTGAACATTGCGAACAACTTCGCGAACGTTTTGCCATCTCGGTAGACGAACTATTTCGGCGGCGTTTTGATCGTTTTCGACCCATTTTAAGCCGTTTTGAGTTCTGTTTATCCCACTTCTGATAAAAGCGTACTACAATAAAACTTCCAACTTAAGCGGAACTTTGTATTTCTACAACATAAAAGCAATCTTAACAAAAACTTTAACGCGCCAAAAAAAAGCTCTTGACAACCTAACTTATTTTTTAATTGACGTTTGACATCTGTCAAACGTTCAGGAACAGGAATTACTTCTAACGAGGCTAACTAAAACAGACTTTTGTGAGATCCAGAAAGTTACATTTATAATCAATATATTTATTAGTTTAATCTTAATAATATCTAACACATATGTCATCGATTCAGATTTTTAAAAACAAATAGGTAGATTTCTGGCAAAAGCCCCCATTTGAAACCGTATGTCAACTTTGTGATTTTATACAAATGTATTTTACTATGTTGACCTATATAATTACATAAACAAATTGTCTGTTTCTCTAGCTTTACAACGTTAAAAATATCATAGCAAACAGTTCACAGGAAGCAAAGCAATCGATTTATTAACAAAACGTGAAACTGCGCCGCTGGCGCGCGAAAAGTCCTAGGCATTTCCAAAGCACCTTTTTCGAAGCGCGGGCACTCGAGTGGTTATTTTGTTTCGACAAACTGTAGTAGAAAGAGCTCGCCGGCTGTGTGAACAGCCAGCGATCAACTTTTAATAAATGTGTCTCTTTTATTGACGCGGGATCTATACCTTTTGTTGTTGGTTAGGGCATATTACACTGTAAATGACTTCATTGGTGACCAAGATGTATTTAAATAGTGTCTAGGATATTTACAATATAACATAGCCTTTAAGCAAACTGTGTATTCGAGCACTGACTGACTGACTGATTTACTATTAAATAGTAAATTTCTCATTAAAAAGCTTCTTGTACACACATGACTAGAAAATATAAAATACAAATTTTGTATTTGAGCTTTTTAATGAGAAATTGAGAACACACTGTGATGTTTCTCGCCGGACCTGGTTTGTTCACGTTTTCAAGGACTTGTAGTTCAAAATGATCTTTGTTATGGCTTTTGACGTAGAGACCTCGTCGTGTTGTTCTCAGTCATTCATCATGTCAGCCGAAAGACGTCCACTGCTAGACATAGGCCTCCCCCAAGGCTCTCCACTCAGACCGGTCTTGTGCTTTTCGCATCCACCGCTTTCCCGCGATCCTTACAAGGTCGTCACTCCATCTTGTTGGAGGCCTACCTACAGCTCGTGTCCCGGTCCGCGGACGCCACTCAAGAACCTTCTGACCCCATCGGCCATCAGTCCTGCGTGCGATGTGCCCCGCCCACTGCCACTTCAGTTAAGCTATTCTTCGGGCTATGTCGGTAACCTTAGTTCTCCTGCGGATATCATCATTTCTGATTCTATCACGCAGAGAAACCCCGAGCATAGCCCTCTCCATAGCCCTCTGAGTGACCTTGAGCTTTCTTATGAGGCCCATCGTTAGCGCCCACGTCTCGGATCCGTAAGTCATCACTGGCAACACACATTGGTCAAAGACTTTTGACTTCAAACACTGCGGTAATTTGGACGAAAAGGTGCTGCGAAGCTTCCCGAACGCTGCCCAGCCGAGTCGGATTCGACGAGTGACCTCTCTCTCAAAGTTGGACCTACCTAACTGGACCGTTTGTCCCAGGTAAATATAGTCGTCAACAACTGCGAGCGCAGAGCCTCCGACTATCACGGGAGTTGGCGCGACATGGACGTTGGACATGACTTTCGTCTTGTCCATGTTCATTCTCAAGCCAACTCGGTCGGAAACTCTACTGAGGTCAGCGAGCATCGCACTGAGGTCCTCCATGGTCTCAGCCATGACTACGATATGGTCAGCGAATCGAAGGTGAGTGATGTACTCACCATTTATGTTGATGCCTCGTCCTTTCCAGTCCAGAACCTTAAAAGCATCCTCCAATGCAGCGGTGAACAGCTTCGGAGAGATCACATCTCACATAGACATAGTCGGACGGACATAGCTGGCGTTTTCGTACAGACACTTCAACACTTCGATATATCGGTAGTCAACTTGGCACCGCTGGAGAGACTGCAGCACAGCCCATGTCTCGATCGAATCAAAGGCTTTCTCGTAGTCCACAAATGCAAGGCAAAGGGGGAGGTTATACTCTTCGGTCTTCTGTATAACCTGCCGCAACGCATGTATATGGTCTTCGGTACTATAGCGTTTTCGGAAACCGGCTTGTTCGGGAGGCTGGAAATCGTCAAACCTGCGCGCGAGACGATTTGTGAATGACCCTCGAAAACAGCTTGTAAACATGGCTCAGAAGTGAGATGGGTCTATAGTTCTTCAACAAAGATTTGTCACCTTTCTTGAAGAAGAGAACCACCACACCTCTGTTCCATGGTCTCGGCCCTTCGTGGAGGACGGAGCCGAACAGCGTCTGAAGGCCCCTAAGGATGGGTTTACCACCCGCCTTCAGGAGTCTACGGACTTCTGACAACCCTATGATTCCCCATCGTAACCTGCTCAATTCCTCCTCCAGTTCCAGCAGCTTTTCGTCGGTCCACAATGTTCGGCAGTTGTATGTTGCCAGGGCCAAACAAGGGTCGTCGTTTCTGCCGGAGATTACCTGAAGCACCCCCTGCCCCGCCGTTACCATGGCCGCTACCGGAGCCAGGAATAGCGGGGCCGCCGGGGACTAGGGGTCTGGGCTGTTGTTGTACATTCATCATCATGTTGGTTTGATCTAGAACCGTTGGGGGGAAACATGCCGTAGTCGCCACGCTTGGCAGGCGGGTTGGTGACCGCAGTTATACCATGTAGTCCGCGGAGGACGCTGCTGCCCATCCTCCGGTTTATCCCTTAGTCGCCTCTTACGACACCCACGGGAAGAGATGGGGTGGTGCTATTCTCGGCCAGCATTCACGCGGCTCCGTCATTGCTCTCAGTCATTACTTTTAGTTTAATGTTTATTGAATTTACATTAAATTTGTAATAATTGAATTTTGTTTTAATTTAGAATTTATTATTTATTACTTTATTACCTTATTATTACTTTATGTAACTTACTTTTAAGTAAGTATTATTATGTTTTCTATGATTGAATGAAGATATGACCTACTGCTGCAGTTTCTTGCGGCGCTTCTTCTCCGCAATGATGGTCCTGGCCGAAGTGTTGGTAAATTAACTGTACAGGGTGACTGGAAATTCGCCGTATTCCTTGAAAGGGGTTATTCTACAGCTCATTTGTAACGATTTAAGTCCAGTCAACCAGGGGTCAAAACTCATTGGTTATCGAGTTATTCACGTTTTTAGAATTAAAAAAAAAATATCCGCCTGTCGACCTAAAACTAGTCATTGTGTAAAAACTTCGTCATTTATAAATAAAAAAAGCATTTTTCAAATAGCCAATGAATTACTGATTACGAAAAATAATAAAAAATGCCAAAGAAATGCAAAGTTTTGCAAATAAAAGGATATGAAGTTGAAAGTTCTAGTAATTATTTTCCAAATTTTGTACCATTTTAAAGCATAACTAAAAAAAAAAGTACAACACTTCGCGTACAAATGACAGGAATAGTTTGCTCAATTCATAAGCTTTCTAAAAAGGTACAATTTATGACATTTTAAAATTAATTTTCATTTAAAAATGTACAATTAATAAAAAATAGCAGAAGTTTTCGCGGTTAAGCACTATCGTTTCAACTAAAAATCGCGGGATCGTTATCGTTTTTAAATTCACCTAATCGTGTTCTTTTAAATTTGCTTTTTAAAAACATAAAGTGTGTTCCATTTTTACCCGAAAAACGCGGGAAGTGTTGTAGTAAAATGATTAGAACATCGTTCTGTATCATGTAGAGGTCTTCCAGCATCAGCTTGACGGCGTTGAACTGATCCTCTTTCCCGAATAAGACGGTACGATGAACCAAACACGCTTGCGTGAGGTAAACGGCGGTAAGGGTAACGACGTTGGTATTCCCTTCTAGCTGCAGCCGCGTCTCCATCGCAGAATCCGTAACAATAAATGATATCTGCGTATTCTTCGAATTGGCAAGCAGGCATTTGAGAAAGAAGCTTAGTTATCAATATCGTCCGAAATGGAAAGAAAGTTGAAAGTAACTGATTACGTAGGTCACTCAAAAAGTTTTGAGATGCTCGAAATTTCAAAATGGAACGCACTTTGTTTTTACAAAGCAAATTTATTTAAAAATAGAACACCATTAGCCGAATTTAAAAAGGAGAACGATGTTCTAATCATTTTACTGCAACACTTCCCGCGTTTTTCGGGTAAAAATGGAACACACTTTATGTTTTTAAAAAGCAAATTTAAAAGAACACGATTAGGTGAATTTAAAAACGATAACGATCCCGCGATTTTTAGTTGAAACGATAGAGCTTAACCGCGAAAATTTCTGCTATTTTTTATTAATTGTACATTTTTAATCAAAATTAAGTTTAAAATGTCATAAATTGTACTTTTTTAGAAAGCTTATGAGTTGAGCAAACTATTCCTGTCATTTGTACGCGAAGTGTAGTAATTTTTTTTTTAGTTATGCTTAAAAATGTTACAAATTTTGGAAAAAAAATATTAGAACTTTCAACTTCAAATCCTTTTATTTGCGAAACTTTGCATTTCTTTGGCATTTTTTATTATTTTTCGTAATCAGTAATTTATTGGCTATTTGAAAAATGCTTTTTTTTATTTTTAAATGACGAAGTTTTTACACAATGACTAGTTTTAGGTCGAAAGGAGGGTATTTTTAAAAAATTCTAAAAACGTGAATAATTCGATAACCAGTGAGTTTTGACCCCTGGTTGACTGGACTTAAATCGTTACAAATGAGCTGTAGAAGAACCCCTTTCAAGGAATACGGCGAATTTCCAGTCACCCATATTACTGACGTGTAAAAGAGCCCGTGGCTAATTTACTGAATTTTCATTTTAAATTTTGATATTTTGTTCGTTTCTTGAGCGAGAGAATAGTCGATATCTAATTGCTTTCTCCCGGGCAGTGGGACAAGTGCCTAAAGGAATTGTAAATACAGTTTGCGCGCTAGTTGAATGCCGAACAGGAATGTACTGGTACGGATGACACTACTTAAATAGTGTAAAGTAGGGACACCAAGTGATGGCACTTGACACATCTGACAATAGTGTTGTGAAACACTCCATTTAACTAAATATTGCACACTGCAGGCAGGAGAGCAGAGGCGTGACGCCCTTCACCCGCGCGCGGACAGTACGTACATAGAAACAACAACTCAAGAACTAAGCGCTCATCACACTAAATATTTGACCTTATCTAGGGCCGAACCCGGGTCTGCTAGCTCTGTAAGGGTTACTACACTACCCACTAGACTCAGACTCACGTGGTTACGTGATCATAATGATAAAATAGCATATCCCATGTGCAATCATTTAATTAAAACCAGAACTTAATTACATCGACAACATCGTCCATCTTGCTATTAAGTCTGTGCTTGCAATTTAATTTCGTAAGACAACTTCAGTTGACACTCAGGTTAACTTCGGTGTCAGTTTCTCTTTAACTTAACTGAAACTTAAACATGCCTTGTTGAACTTTTGCCACAATGGTATGTTAAATGCCTCGTTGAACAAGTTATTCAAGTTATATTAATATTTTATTTTAGATTTAAAACTAGCATGAGGCTTCTTGGACACGTTTTAGAATTACCTGTATACATTGTAAAATTCTTCTATCACTTACTAAACAAGTTAATTAAAGAAACCGGTCAAGTGCTAGTCAGACCGAGAGTTTCGTACCTACTTTTGGTATACCAATATTTGGCATATTCTGATATGATCTGACTGTCATCAGGTATAATTAACATGTATTATTTATAACCACTATTAATTAACTATCCAGAGAGGTAATGCAGCCAGTGTTACAGGAACCATGCCGCGAGCGGACCTGCCAGAGGGGGTGTTCTTTTTATAGTGGTGATTATTATTTACATCTTTAATATTTGAGTAACTTAGTTTTATTTTAATTTAAGTAAGTTTAGTTTTAACTTTTAATTGTAGTACCTATATCATATTAAATATAGCTTCACAAATAAAAAAAATATTAATCTAACAGTAACATTATATGTGATATGATATAACTGTGTTCGATATAACACTCAGTGGGTATAATGTAGTACTGGTATAATCTGGAATATGTACTACTATTATAAATAACTTACCTATTCTGCGTTAAGGCAGGTCTCCGTTAGGTACGACGATGAGTGAAGCGAGGAAGAGTGCTAGAAAGATCTGCTTTTAATTATACTATAATACTACTATTATAATAACCCACGTATTCTACCTTAAGGCAGGTCTTACTTTTTTAAATCTTATAACCCTTAATTTAAGTAATTATATTTTTTGAAATTATATCAAAAGCTGTTATATCAAATGAAAATATATCACAAGTTGTTATACCGATCATTACACGCCCGGTTTAGTTTATATTAGTTTTGCAGCAGGCCCGGAGGGCCAAACCACGCAGAAATAGGAGTTCAGTGTCAGCGGAGCTCCGTCGACTGTGTCAAATTAGATTTTTGGGATAAGAAAAACATGACAGTGAAAATAATTATGTGCCGGAAAAAGGCGACTGGTAAATACCGCGTTCGGGAAAAAAGCAAAAACAAAATTGCTTCAAAGAAAAAATGCGCTTGGGAAAGTCATCTAACAAATACAAAAAATAGACATTCATAAATCATAACATACATACATACATTGTGACGTTAGGTATTTTATTGGTATGAAGAATAAAACTACCCAGTCCAAATTAAATTTTATTGGGGAACCACGTCCCCAGAATAGGTTTAAAATGATTTGTTCCTGATTCGTCATATTCCAAATTGGTCATCTTCCAAACTCGACAATTTCCTAACTGGTCATATTCCTGATTCGTCATATTCCAGATTTGTCATCTTCCAAACTCGTCATTGTACAGTCAAATTAAATCGCGAACACGTGCTTACAGGAATAATAAGTATAACTTAGGACTTTAGGACAGATTGTACTTAGTAGTTAACAGAAACATTTTTTATTTTTTGTGAAAACTGTATTTGTATCCAGTATGCAACAGTAACTTTTTTCCTCTTTCACTTGCGATAAAATGCATTTCTTCGTCCGTAGGTACTATTATTACAAGCCATCTTCTTATTTCATTAAAATGATATTGTATGACTCGATATAAAATAATAAAGTGACAATGACATTAACTTCATGATAGACAAGTAACACTCATCTATTAATTATCGGATAAAAAAAAAATCTATTAATTATCTAAAGAAGTTCTTATCATAACATTTACCACAGAGGATTTCTATAATAAATTTGTGCAGGCAAATGTACATGGTATGACGAATTTGGAAGATGACGAATCTGGAATATGACGAATTAGGAATATGACCAGTTAGGAAATTGTCGAGTTTGGAAGATGACCAATTTGGAATATGACGAATCAGGAACAAATCTTTAAAATTAAGGGTTGTGGTTTCTACTGCCCGTCTAGTTTTACCACCGTAGCACCGGTACTCTCCTGGCTGGTCGATCGGAGACCTCGTCGATGATGGCAGCTCAGACAGCGGTGATGAGGGGCAGAACAAGCGCCGGGGAGAAAGGATGGCACCAGCGGTCGCCGAGATGGTATTGAGTGGTGTCTTGAGCGTAGGTATACGACGCACCCTGTGAAACATGCGCAGTCATAATGGCTTGTTCCTGTTCGCTCCGCTAAACTTGCTGATACCCTGGATAACGGCACCGAGGAGGAAAGCCGGTATAGCGTTGGCGTGTTTGTATCAGCAAGCAGAACGGAGTTACAGCAAGAACTATGCTAGTAGCCTTGATAATAAGCTAGTACTGATAAAAATTACAAGTAGGGTATGTACGTATAGGCGTACTCGTTAGAAGAACAAAGGAAGTGACTTTAAAAATGTACTTATACGTGATTGGCAAATTTAGAATAACATGATGAAATTGCAATGACCATTAATGAATGAGTGAATAGGCAGTTAGCAAAACCAAAGCTATCTATTAAGGATTTAAATAATAACGTTCAACACTTTGCACTTACCAATATTGGGTGCGTGATCCGCTTGCTTATATGCAATTATTGTCGCCTCTGAAGGAAGTCGCGAGCGCGAAAGAGGTGTCCGTTAACGCCGGATTAAATAAATAAAGATATTTCTTTATTACGATAAGTCGTACGAGCGCGTATGGCGTCACTCTGGGTGAACGCGCTGCACAGGCCCGGCGTCTACAACGATTCGGAACGGACTGGCGGCGGCATTATATACAGGATGTTTGGTAGAGTGTTGCCTAAAAAAAACAGGCGAATAGAAGAGGCCAGCTATCCATTTCAGGTACTTTAACCATTTATTTGTCTAGGGGCTATTTAATGCCGATTTATTTTATTAAAAGTTACCAAAATTAGACCTTGAAACCCCGAAAAAAATGAACTATTTTGTGTATCCACAAAATTATCATTTTGTTAGAAAGTTAAATGTTGTGGTGTTTGAATAAAAGTGTTATTGGAAGCGTATAGCAACATTTTAAAACAATGGGGGCTCTCAAAGTTTCAGAAATCAGTAAATAATTTTTTCAAGATTAACTTCACAGTGAATTTAAAAAAAACGAACGTGATTATAACTCTTCAAATTTCCTAAAAACATCTCCAGTTCATGCCGATTCTAATGGTGTGCCATATGCATTACAAAACTCTTAATAATTTGAGTTATAACTTCCACCCGGCCGCGAAGGTGGCGATTTTTGGGAGATTTAACTTCTCTACTCAGTTACCACGTCTTACGCAGTTAGATGTTTTCTCTTTGTAATTCACATATCTAAGATGAGAATTAATTCATTAGAATTTTATAAGTAAATTGTCCGTGTGAAATAACAAACGGCAAACCTCGAAACGTCTGTTATAATCATTATCCTCCAGGCCTAAAACAAATAAACTAAGGATAAGAATGAATGATCGGACACTTGGTCTTGTAAAAGCTACATAGGCTTGCCAGCCGAGGCCGCGGGCACTCGTAAAACATTTAAAAATGCAAAAATATTTCAAATTTAATACACAATAGTGGCAAAAATTTAACACTACAGAGAATAATAATGAAAAAAACAGCAAATCAATTAATCTTAAGCAACTTGTAAATACCTTGCACAGGAGTGTAATGAAAAGCGTGTCTTCCATCAGCCCGAAGCACTCACCACACTTTCCATATGCTCAAGTCAAGCATTTCAGCACCAACTCTAATGCAGGTACCATTTTCGGGATTTTGATTCAATAGCCTCAGGTTTTTACTTATAAAATTCTAATGAATTAATTCTCATCTTAGATATGTGAATTACAACGAGAAAACATCTAACTGCGTAAGACGTGGTAACTGAATAGAGAAGTTAATACTCCCAAAAATCGCCACCTTCACGGCCGGGTGGAAGTTATTAGCGAATAACTCAAATTATTAAGAGTTTTGTAATGCATGTGGCACACCATTAGAATCTGCATAAACTGGAGATGTTTTTACAATTTTTTTAAGAGTTGTAATCACTTTCGTTTTTTTTTAATTCACTGTGAAGTTAATCTTGAAAAATTTCTTTACTGATTTCTGAAACTTTGAGAGCTTTTTTTCGGGGTTTCAAGGTCGAATTTCGGTAACTTTTAATAAAATAAAAAATAAAGCGGCATTAAAAAGCCCCTAGACAAATAAAAGGTTAAAGTACCTGAAATGGATAGCTAATGGCCTCTTCTATTCGCCTGTTTTTTTTAGACAACGCTCTACCAAACACCCTGTATAATAAAGTACTCTATGGCGGCGGCGGCGCGAGCGCCGGCTACTGGAAACTTCCATGACGAGCCGGTACTCTCTAGGGCACTCGCGTAGTAAATTGCTAAACGTTTTAAAGCTAAGCGCATTTTTATAATTATTAAGTATATTTATTATCAGTATTTAAAATCACATTTTATTAATATAAAATAGATTTAATTAAAGTTGAATAATAAAATAATAAGTTGATTAGGATTAGTAATTGAATTAGTGTATAAATAATAAAATTTCATTATGTGTAAAAATAAAATATAATAATTTATTGTAAATATTGTGTTAATTTGTAAGTAATAGCTAGGGTTGGGATTTTGGTGGCAAATCGTGGTTTTAGGATCCATGGAGTCGCTTTTTCCTAATTATTATAATACATGACACTTTGATTTTGACCTTCAGTTCAGTATATTTCAAAATGAACTAAATACATTTTTAGTTCGGTTTTTCCATACCTACTAATATTTGCTAGTTTGTAACGCTTTCACAGCAGAGATATCCTCCATACTAAAATTCATTTAAATTGGTTTAGCGGTTTGATGAATAAATTAATTTTGAAATATTAAAATACTGAAGGTCAAAATCAAAGTGGTATGTATTACAATAAATAGGAAATAGCGACTCCATGTATTCTAGAACCACGATTTGCCACCAAAAGTCCTAACTCTAGTAATAGCTTAAGTTTAGTTGTATAATTTAAAACATGTACAGTCAGCGTTAGAGAAACGTGATGTTTGTGATGGTGTATTTTTGCAGCGTGTAAATGTCTTCGAACGGTGCTAAGTGATACCTCGAATGTCTCAGCACTTGAGCGGGTGGTCGTGAACGGGGCGTCAGTGTGAACTTGCACAATACTACGGTGCCGCTCGGATTCGTCAGTATAAGCTGTAGGACGAGGGCCTTGGCGATTACAATTCACTTCACCCGTTTCTTGATATCGCCTTATCCATTTGCGAACTGTATTTCTCTGCAAATACAACATAATGTATTAAAACACATGTATTCAATACAGTTATAAATACACAATAAAACACTGAGCTATACACAATAAAACACTAAAATATCATTAGAAAAATTGAGTATTTATAGGTAGGTAACTTACTGTTATATTCATTTCTCTTGCAATTTTTTTAATATTCTGGTTTTGTTCCCAAAGAACTACAATTTTGGCTTTCAAAAAAGTAGTAAGTCGAACCATATTAGAATTCAGCACAAGTTTTTGAGACGTAAGGAAATCGTAAATCGCTTACGTCCGGTTCCTATATTCAATCCGCGGACAGATAGGCTTACTTCGGATTAAAAGTTGACACATTTTGTATGGGCAAATGTCAAATTTTAACCCGAGGTAAGCCTTATCTATCCTCGGATTGAATATAGGAACCCGACATAAGTGCACACCGTCAAAACTCAGGTTTGATTTGCAGAGGTGATTATAAAAGTTACCCTCAAACATATTTCTAAATGAATTGAGTAAATTATACTAATATCAACCTTAACGGTAATTAGACTAATTAGTCACGGTCGTTATAAATCACATTTGGCAATAAAATATGGGTAGTTGGATAAACAAAGACAAAAATATTCTTTTCAGGCTGGCTAGACAAGGACGCATGGGCAGAAATAATAATCATATTTTACAAGTAGTTGCTAGCAAGTGATTTATAAATTCGCTCATTATGGTATGGGCACGATAGCTCAGTGGAAGCGGTGCAGAATAATATAATACAAGTGCTGTTGTCCCCGAGTGGTCGGGGGTTCGATCCCGGTCTATGTGTAGTAAATAAGAGGAAAATATTTTTGTAAATTGTGGCTGATCGCTTGGCTAGCAAGATTGAGTAAAGTAAAACTCAGCTTGTCTGACTTGCGAGTTGTAGTTTTAAAATCTAGGGGGTCACGTTTCTCTGACGCTGACTGTACGTGCAACGTTACAACATTCCCTCAAAAACATAACACCCTTCTTTTGACGTAGTCGGTAATAACAACGAGGGAAAATTCCTTAGATGCACAGCAAAGATTTTTCGAAAATCAACCCCCATGTTTTTTTTTATTTTTATTTATTCGTATGGCGATTACACAGAAAATAAAATACTTTTGTTTATGTCATGTCATGTCATATCATATTCAGATATCCAGGTTTCTTAGCCATTTGGCGGCGTCGGTGGTAAGGAGAATGAAGTCGTCAGGGTGACCAGGATAGGACCGCAGTGGGCATTCGCGCGTGATATGCTCGATGGTCTGGGACTCCGCACCGCAGTCGCCCCGCCGGGGTCTCGGTCCAGCCGCATGGGTGTTTACAGTGGGCGCTTCAACCGTGACCGGTGCGGATCCTGTTGATTATGCACCAATCGCGACGAGGCACATCAGCACCCTTCATCAGCCTTCCAGGTTGGATGCAGTCGCTGGTTTTCGCACCCAGGGTGTCTCTCCACTGGCGAGCCCAAGCCACCGTCGGCTGGAACAACACCCCCATGGAATAAAATGAGATATTACGGAAAACTAATTATGCTTCTACAAAGTCGAGGGCGCGCTCTAGGGAATTAACAAATCTTGTTGAAAGATGTACTTAATCATTTATATGTTTTTTTTAATTTTCAACCAAATAACTAAATTTGACTCGGACGGAGCCACGGGCGACAGCTAGTTATGTTATAAATTGCAATACCCTAACAGGGTTGTACTTAGAATTAAGTTTCTTTTGTACAAATAAATAAATAACTTTTGCGTAAATAGTTACGCAAATAATCCAATCATAAAAGCGAGGACTATAAATTACTCCTGCGCAAGTAGGTGACATTATTATTATGTGCATATCTTTATCAGTCAATCGATTTAAATAGCTGTCGGAAACAAGTGAACTTAGTGACAACAAATGACAATGAAATACGTCATTAAGATAAGATCGTCGCTTAAATGCTAAACGGCCCCATCAAAAAAAAAAAAAAAACTTTTTTATGACAAAAACGAGTTTAAAAACGGTAAAATTTTAATATTACACGAAGACACCTATCAATTTTGATTTATATACAACGAAATCACGCAAATGCCCGTTTGGAATTTTAAACTTTCGCGCCTAACTTCAGAGCGAAGAAGCCATTTTGTTAGTTGCGCTCTCGCAGTACAGGCCAATAGAGGAATAAAATACGCATCCGTTGATTATATACACAATAGATATAAAACAAAAAAACTTACACAAAAATTAAAAAAACATGTCGAAAACTTTGATTATCTCTCCTGTAAAAAAGTTCACTTTTGACATAAGGCCGTTTAGCATTTAAGTGACGAGATATGCAATGGAATAAGTTGTGAGGATACCGCAGATAGGTAATTAACAGGACTTATGAAAGAACATAAGATTAAAAGGGTTAGGTAAGAGTTTGTAAATGTATAGAACAACGATACATGAGGAAATGAGATTATCTACACACTAGGTTTTCCCCCGCGACATTGCCCGCGTGGATTTACTGGAACCTATACAATATTAGTTCATGTTGCTCGTAACAGTACGACTGATCGGAGAAGATCGGATTCGAAATCGGATCCGCAATTCTGAAAACTATTTTCTACAAGCTATTTTTTTTTATCTCCGTGTATACTCTGACTCAAATAAACTCTGATTAATTAATAGTAGGTACAAATTGTAACAAATAAAACATTACAAAACCTTTATTCCAGTTTGGTTAACCCCATCTTGCGACTAGGTAGCAAGCTTCTTATAGCTCTTACTTTCAAGTGAATAAGAACTACTTCAACGAAATAGAATCAAGATTGGCTCATACAAAGTAGAACTGATACCCTGCCCGTGTTAAAGCTAATAATGAAACCAAACGATCGTTTAGAAACTTAACCAAAAAATTTATACGGAATAAAAGCCTTTCATATGAAACAAAACGCATCTAAAGGTTTCACACACATATTACCCTTCTTTGTATGGGGGGTGCAATACAAGGGTGTAGACAGTCTAAGCTCATAATTCGAAGGGTAAACAAAAACAGAACAAGGTGCTTTGTAATACTAATTACAAAATTCAAAATTCAAAATATTTATTCAGTAAATTGACCACATGAGGGCTCTTTTACACGTCGGTAACATGGAGTGAATCTACTAGCGCTTCGGACAAGACCATCATTGCGGAGAAGAAGCGCCGCAAGAAACTCCAGCAGAAGGTCATTTTTTTCAATTATTAAATACAATAATACTTAAAAGTATCTAAATTACATTACAAGGTAATAAAGTAATAAATAATTATTTTTAAAACTAACACAAATAAAATCATTACAAATGTAAGGTCAATAAAATACCTAATGTCTAGGAGAACAACATTACGAGGTCTCTACGTCAGGAACGATAATTAAAATAGTTAACTGAATAACAGGTCCAAGGCAAGCGTGAACAGACCGGACCCCACAGACAGCACCCGTTCACGAGTATGACGCGTATCTCAGCCATCGCCTCCCTCAACCATGTGTTGGGGAAGGTGGCGACCCGATCAACGACGTCGCCGTAAGCAAAGACCTTAGAGTGAGCATGACATGCTCATGCTGCCGGACAAAATGTATCAATAATAAAGGGAACTGTCCGGCTAGAAACATCACAATGTGTTCTCATTTCTTAAGTGTCTTGTGCACAAGAACCAATAAAAAATACTAACAAAAAAGGATACATTAGGTAAACTTAAATTTAAATGTCTACATGTTGGCTTAAAGGCATTTAACAATAAGCGCTGCTCAGTGCTCACATATTAAAATTAACCACAATTTCAGTAATAGCTCATACTAGTTACTTAAAAACGTCTTTATCATCTACGAAGTCATTTATAGTATAATATGCCTTACCCAGCAAGCAGCGCTTAATGCGAGACTTAAATTTAGTGAATGGCATATTGACAATATCGGTAGGTATCTTATTGTAGAAGCGCATACAGTTCCCCACGAATGATGTGCTTACTTTACGAAGACGGTGACCTGGGACTACGAGTTTATCCTTATTTCGCGTGTTGAGCTTGTGAACGTCACGGTTATGCCTAAATTCATGTATGTGTTTGCGAACATATATGATATTTTCAAAGATGTACTGCGACGCGACAGTAAGAATATTAATTTCTTTAAATTTATCTCTGAGTGAGACCCGTGAACCCAGCTGATAAATAAAACGTATAGCCCGCTTTTGTAATATAAATATGGCCTGGATGTCAGCCGCTTTTCCCCACAACAAAATCCCATAACTCATAACACTATGAAAATAACTATAATACACCAGTCTCGCTGTCTCGACGTCTGTAAGTTGGCGGATGCGCTTTACTGCATATGCTGCAGAACTAAGTTTACCCGCAAGGGTGGATATATGCGAATTCCATTGATACAATCTAAGAATACTAACAAACGTCTTTTAATTGTGTAACTTTCCGAATAGCTACTCTATGACGTTGAAGTGGTACTTATCAATAACAGGATTATCGATGTTATTATAAGGTATGTCAAACACTAACCACACGGCGTTCGTGCCAGGAAAATCTCTGTGTCTTATCACCATCCTCATCATTATCATCACCATCCTCATCATTATCATCATCATCCTCATCATTATCATCATCATCCTCATCATTATCATCATCATCCTCATCATTATCATCATCATCCTCATCATTATCATCATCCTCATCATTATCATCATCATCCTCATCATTAGCATCATCATCCTCATCATTATCATCATCATCCTCATCATTATCATCATCATCCTCATCATTATCATCATCATCCTCATCATTATCATCATCATCATTATCATCATCATCATCATCATTATCATCATCATCCTCATCATCATGGGGGTTTGCGATCCCAATGCTGCACCAGTTTAAGGGTAAAATAGTGGTAGGAACCTGGTGCAGTGCAGCAGGCCTTGCAAAGATGAAAACGCTGCTAGCATTTCTGTTTTCTATCAAATTAAATCATTTAAGTCATTAGCTTACGTAAATCGTTTTAAGGATTTTCGAAAATCGCTTAGCGTTTTGCATCTTGACTAATTGTAAGCTCTTTAAAAGTATTTTGGGTTCGGGTTAGAATAGCTTTAGAGAGTATGAGAGCAAGTAAGAAAGATGTGTGAACATGACTTTCGGATTCATACAGAATCCGAAAGTCATGTTAAGAGCTATTATTGCTGCATTGTTAGGTACAAGTCCTACCAGGACTACAGGGGCTCTACTCTTCTCGTTCACACCATGATGCTTGTAACATGTTATCGTATTGTTTTTAGGGTGCCGAAAATAATTTGGCAAAATATGCCATTTTCCAACCGTTTCATTTGCCAACTCACTTTTTTTTGAAACTGTAGATATTTCAGGATTTATTTCAGTAGAATCCTATAGATTACGTTAGGTTACTTTTTTTTAAATCCTGAACACATTATACATTATACATTTATACCAAATTGGAGAGAATCAGTTTTTAGCTTGCCATAGCAGCATAGTAGCAGAGTCTATTTGTATACGAGAAAACAAAACGGAGAATATAATCACAATAACAACAAACCTAAACGATGATTGAACCAGTGTGATAAGTGATAACTCTAAATATTTTGTTTTCGTCACTCAGCGATTACCCCAGTTAGATAAATAAAAAACATTTCGTTTTATCATTTTCCTTAATCTAACACTATAAATAATTTATTTTAAATTTGAACTAAAATCCTACCTTATATTTTATTACTTTTTTTTTAATAATAGGTACCCTTCGCAAGAATTGGGTAATGTTTTGACCTGTATGTATGTTTGTATGTGTATGTATAAAAGCTTGATTGTTGATAGACTTGTTCGTTTGTGTTACCTTTGATCTTGTACATTTGCAAAACTCAGCTAGGCTTAGAACGAGGACACAAGGTTCTAACTAGACTAAAGAAGGACAGGCTTGACTCTTGTTCTTAAACTTCTTCTGCTATTACGCTTACTGATTTCGATCAATACACAGCCGAAACCGCTGGAGTTGAAATTTGGAGGGAATTCCTTGGATCTCCTCACGGTGCACTAAGAAGGGATTCTTGGAAATTCAGTCCCTATGGGGTTAAAATAAGGGGAGTAGTGGGAACCTGATTCTACGAAGTCACTGTCTTTTAGTTTATTAAATTAGTTAATTATTTATACCTATATCTTACTGATGACTGATGACTTACGGATCTGAGACGTGGGCGCTAACAATGGGCCTCATAAGGAAGCTCAAAGTCACTCAGAGGGCTATGCTCGGGGTTTCTCTGCGTGATAGAATCAGAAATGATGATATCCACAGAAGAACTAAGGTTACCGACATAGCCCGAAGAATAGCTAAGCATAAGTGGCAGTGGGCGGGGCACATCGCTGGCAGGACTGATGGCCGATGGGGTCAGAAAGTTCTTGAGTGGCGTCCGCGGACCGGGAGACGAGCTGTAGGTAGGCCTCCAACAAGATGGAGTGACGACCTTGCGAAGATCGCGGGAACGCGGTGGATGCAAAAAGCACAAGACCGGTCTGAGTGGAGAGCCTTGGGGGAGGCTTATGTCCAGCAGTGGACGTCTTTCGGCTGACATGATGATGATGATGAATACTTATGTATGGGTGCGCTGCAATCAGTATAATTTTCTCTGGCATAAGATTGAATAACATAACACTCTAACTAGGTTAGGTTAGGTTAGAACTGTGATCATATTAATAGTAATGAAAGGCGTTAGAAATATTAATTCTTCAATTTATAAATACTATAATTTTGAAATTATGCATTTCGTTTAACCATCATGACTATTATATCGATGGTTTATTATACAGATCGAAATTAATTGCAATTCGTGTTATTAAAATGATCATTAAACCATCTATCAACATTTAAAACAATATTATATTAATATTTTCCCACGTCCAGTCCACCTGTAATCGGGCCGGTGCAGCAGGTGATCAGGCCCAAACTATCAAGCGCCGCAAATATTCATCAGTACTAAATAATTACGAATTTGAGGCAGTGGAGACCATGGACCTTGGTCAGCCGATATGAAAAGCTTTATTAAGGCTCTATCATCCCGGCTCATAGACACCTCCGGAGATCCTAGAGCTGGTGCTTACCTCTCCCAAAGGATTGGGACAGCTATCCAGAGAGGTAATGCAGCCAGTGTCATAGGGACCATGTCGCGAGCGGACCTGCTATATGGGGTATTCTTTTTATAGTGGTGATTATTATTTACATCTTTAATATTTGAGTAGCTTAGTTTTATTTTAATTTAAATAACTTTAGTTTTAACTTTTAATTGTTAATGTAATGTAATTATAAAGAAGACTGTAAATTCTATTCAGATTAAATTTAGTGGAATGTCAAATTAATATACATCTATAATTTTGTTACAAATAGAGATAAGTTTTACATAATTTGATATGAAAATCACTAGGTTCCATTACACATAAAAACACATACATACAGGTTACATAAAAAAATCTAAAAAGAGACCTAAAAAAGGTGTACTATTCCGTAATTTCAAAAATGTAGTGATTTATTAATATATTAAAATGTTAAACAATTGCAATTATCAGTTCTTAATAATACGAATAAAAGATGTCAAGATGTGTTTCGCTAGGATGCATGATAACATGAAAAAAATATTTGTTAGTTATCCTATACGCTGCTGTCGGTATGTCGGGTCCAAGATGTACGGTCTAATTTATGCTTCTGTATCCGTGTGGTCAGATTGTATTGTGAGATCAATTGATTTATTAGTATCATAAATATGAGGTAGGTTTAACTTATGTCAGTTCTTCCGCTGGCCCGGAGGGCCAAACCACCCAGAAATAGGATCTCCGCACAAGCGGAGCTCCGTCGACCTTTTTGCGAAAGTCTATAAAATGCGAATAAATCAATCGATCTGACCAAGGATACAAAAGAGTGGACGTGGTCAGATTGCATTGTTAGATCAATACAGAAGGTAATTTATAACGGATTATTGTGCAACTGATGTTTTGACTGTTAAAACTGAATATGGACACATTTTTTTACGCCAATACCATAAACCACAGTTTCTGTCAGTCATTCATTATTGGCAAATAAATAAAATAAACCTATTTACTAACTTCCTCCTCTTGTCTGGGTACGGCTCATCACAAAAAATGTCTTCAGATACTTCTTCTGTTTCACACAGCGTTTCCTCTACGCTGACCCTCCGGATATTTTTTATTTATTTTAGTTACTATAGGTATAGTCAAGTACTATTGAGTAGGTTTAGTAACATGACTAAGGGACTCCAACCTTGCCTGCAGCGAGACCGTCAGTCAAATACCAAAAAATAATAAAATAGTCTTCGCAGTAGGTAGGTAACTTTAACGTTGGCCGTGATGGTTAAAACTTGCCTGCGCTCGAATTTATTCCTACTTAATATAATAAATGCGGAAGTTTGTGTGTGCGTTTGTTACTCCTTCACGATGCAGCGGCTGGACGGATTTGGATGAAATTTGGAATGCAGCTAGCTTATACATTGGAATAACACATAGGCTATTTTGTCGGAAAGTATAAAGTTTCCGAGGGAATAACGTTAATCGAAATTTACGGAGACGAAGTCGCGGACAGAAGCTAGTACTTAAATAATAAAGTAATAACGGGTCCAATTCGAATTGAAGATTGATTTTTCGAGTAGATTAGTCTTCCCCTTCCCCCACCACCCCACTATTGCCTTGTGTTACATCTCATTGCCAGTCATGGACGGTTTTGTGTGATCTCACAACATCTTTGACCAACAATACATAAGGTACCTTTATCACTAAACTTTGAAGGATATAACTCACTAAAAATGAGTTTTTTTTAAATATGAAAATCTAAAGGAAACTTCCGTTTGTAAATTTGAATTTCGTACATTAAAAAAAAAAGTAAATTTTAATATCTCGGAAACTAGTTTGATCCCATAAGGTCCCTTTACATAGAGAATATCACATATGTTCATCATGCATCATGCTTGAACATTAATCTTATTTGTCAGTAGGTTTTGTGCTAAAATTGCACTCAGGCCTTATCTGCTAAAAAAATAAAAAGTAATTTTAAAAACGTCAGTCCTCAATATTTGAGCCTGAATTTGCATTTACTAGAAGAGATCCCTTATAGGGATAAGTTCGCCTTTGTACATCCCTACTATGTGATTATCTTTTTTTCCTTTTTTTATGGCATAGGAAGGCAAACGAGCACACAGGCCACCTGATTGTAAGTGGAAACTGTGACCCATAGACATTCGCATTCATAAGACCGCAATCCTAAGACTAGAAATATTTCTTTTGTTTGTACAATAAAGTTTTTACATACCTACACACATACATACTAACTGAAATGCATCTACTATCACAATATAATACTATGTCATTGATATTGCACACATGTATCGCAATGCATTTCTCTCCTTTTACGTATCTATCTGGTATCAGAAAACTATTACGGCTATTAAAGATTTAATCTTCTATCATAAAGCAATCAAGGGTTTAGTCACGGTTTACCACGATTAAACCTGATTCCCCAGATAACATACAATATATAATAATCCGTACAGTATCTTTGGATTTAGTTGGAACTGTGAACATCATGGCTTGTTTTCAAAATTTTGTGCTAAGTGTCCTGGCGCTGGGTGTGATAGTGGAAGGACATGATAGTAAGTAATAATCTAAACTTGTACTTAATTTTCTATGATTTGGAAGATAACGACATTTATTCAGTAAGTAGGCCGCACGGGCACTTTTACACGTCAAGAATCTACCAGTGCTTCAAAAGAGGAGAGGAGTGGTCCCATAGAAGGCCATAAGTCCAGATTGTTGGTATAGCCCAGCTATAATTTATTTATGCCTAATTACTCACTAGTAGCCAATCATCCATAAACTGTAAATAGTTTGCAAATTATTTGAAATAATCATTACGTTTCGGACCTTCAAAGTGAACGCATCTGCCACTTGTAATTAGCGTTATCAGTAAGTCGTTAAAGTGAGAGTTTGTTTACGACATGTATCTCGGGATCATTTGTCTATTAATCTTTTACATCGTTATGGAAGTTGTTAACACAGGTATGTATTATTATTATCTGTACTATTTTGTAACATTTTTTTATAATAATATTAAATTGTTTGAGGTCTACGTGACGCTTAATTGCAAACAGAGTATTTGTGTACTGTGTACGTTCACGGAAGGTTTTAACTATGTTTGCACAATAATCTACAGATGACTCTATATCTAATAGAATGCTCATAAAGGCTAGATTATTATTTCATATTGTCTACTGGCCGGTTTTTGCCGAACCCTTGTCCAGAAGCCTTCTACGGAACTCGTAATAGTGCTACGAGATTGCTCCCCCGTAAAGAACTATCAACAACCCTTCTTAATATATACCCTTTTCATTTCATGTACTTTTATTCTTTACAAAATTGCAAGAATGCATATATTTGAGTTGTAGCACCTTTCTCCTGGTTCGCAAACTGAGTAATCAAGCCACGTACTTAAGTTACTTCTACAAAATATTTCGCCGGACTTTATACACTTATCATATCGATTAAAAGTTAAAAATTGGCAAGTGCGATCAACTGAAGAGAAAAAACTCGTAGCTAAAAAAAGCAGACACTTCAACGTGAACTTAAGACAAAGTTAGGATCGATCGTTGACAAACCACGTAGTAGCGGAAGTTGTACATCAAACGACGGTAACACGGCACGTACGTTTTTTATTAATTCCGCTCTTGCAGCTGAAATTACTCGCATCAAAAAGGATCTCATTGATAGGTGTGGCACAATTTTCAACTGTTTAAACTATGGTTATAAAATAAATTCAAATAGAAGAAGAAGAAGCTGCCGAGGCCACAAAAAAAAATATAAAATAATTCAGACTAAATAACACGAGGAAGATGTCACGCGTCTTGACGAATACGGATCTCATAAATCGTCTTTTGTTAAAGTCAGACCCACTAATTACAAGTCAAGAAAAGCTACTTAGAAAGAAAAAAACTGTTTTTTTCAACTCTGTTCTTAGTCTTTTAGATGTTTAGAGTAAATTCAATAGTAATTATTAATTGTAACATAGTTTAATTTAAGTATTTTTAAGATGACAACTCATAACGTGCAATTTTTTATGTTCCATTAATACCACGGTTACGAAGCAACTTTATTACTATATTTTTGTAGAAAACGTATACTGTTTTAATATTTTAAATAATGAACATGTATTCAATTTTGTTTTTTTGATATTTTTTTTTATTAATATTAATTATTTGTATTTTTATAAAGGATTGAAATAGAGAGAACTCTGCTATAATTTGAATTATTTTGTTTTATTCAATTCATATCAATTTCGGTTTTTTATTAGACCAAATAATAATACGTTATTTATAAAATTATATAATATATAATATACTTATACTTTTGGAGATATCGAATTTTGACACTTTCTCCATACAAGCTGAACCACTGTGCAGTGCTGAGAAGAAACGCCGCATGAAACTCAGCAGTTGATCATTTTTTTAATACATTAATATTACAATGGTACTACTTAGTCTAGCATTATATAAATCTAAAATTATTAAATTAAAAAATATATCAAATAACCTGCTTAGTTTCCGCGGGAAAACACACCAAGTTTCGGGTTTAGGCTAGTTGACTTTTTTACACTTTCATACAGTCACAACGGCTACTTTACAAATCCTCCATGACGTGGCACGTCTCACTGTGCGTCAAAAGCGTTGAGACAAACATTTCCCTCAATGGTCTAAAAATCGTACATAATACGGCCATTGAAAGTGGAATTTCTTTTGTTTTCGTGACTTATTCATTAGATTCATATTCCATTGACAAATTTCGTTATATGGTGGGTCTGAAGAGCATGATCTGGGCCTCTTTTGTACAAGGTAAAACCATATTGCCTTTGTCATGTTATCGTATTGCCAACGTTACATAGCTCTTAGTTACTTGAAAACAATGGCGGCTGAGTTAAAAATAATACCGTAACACGTCAAAAGCAATATTGTTTTACCTAGGATACCTGTCCAGGGCCGGTGTTCTAAGCGGTAAAAACGATATCGTAGTTAACCTGTTATTGCCTGGTATTTTTATGACGTCAGTCGCCATTAGTGTCAAGTAAATAAAAGCTATCAAAAGGGTAACAAAAATGATATCAGCTCAAACACGATATGGTTTTTACCAAATACTATATAGTCCGGTATCGTGACTTTTTACCAAATCATCATTTAAAAACTATCATTTTACAAACTTACATTTCGCAAAAACGTGCATGTTTGTGCTCTAACCATTAGATGGGTTACATAGGCTTGTTAAATAAATTAGGCTAGGTTAGACTTTTAATCACATTTTTTTTTAAATAATGGTTGGATGTATCTCTTTGCGAAATGAAAGTTTGTCAAATGATGATTTGGTAAAACACTAGTGAACCATAATAATATAGTCTACCTAACGAAGACCAAAAACTGCCTATCAGGGAAAAAAATCGCGTAAAAGCGAATTTTGGCGTAGTTGTTGGGAATGGTGTTTTAAACCAGGTGTTTCTCAGACAACGTTAAACTAAAACACCGTTTGTCTAAATTTTCATTTGCCCTAAACTGGTTTTGAGCTGAGTCAGGTAACTTATTAAGTTTTCCAATTAAATATATGCGGTTCGGTTAGGCTTATAACAACACTAAAAAGTTTTTTTCTCAAACATGCTATGTAATGTCGGCGTTATGTTAGTTATTTTAGGCTTCAAAGTGCCACGTTCCCGACGGAACAACTCGAGAGAACTGTAAAGGAATTTCATACAAAATTAAAGGCCTAGGCCGGGAAGTAATATTTTTTTTAATTTTAATATGGCCATGACAGGTGGTTTTATGAACAGGCTGAATAGCTGAAAATCGTTTTTTTTTGTATCTGTGTGGTTCGGACCAAAAATATCCGCGTTAATGCCTATTACACAAATGTTTTTTGAGTGATGTTTTTTGAGTGATGTTTTTTTTTTATTTCATTGCATATGTTTGAGAAAAGCACTATACATACCTCGCCGTGAAAAGAGGTTGCCAGCCTCGTAACTATCCGACCTCGCTTCGCTCGGCCGTCTATATGAACTCGGCCTGCAACCACCTACTTCCCGGCGTCTGTAGTAATGTACTATAAATTCAAGCGGAAATGGCTTTAGGATAAACGAAGATTTGGACAAAAGATGCATTAGGACATAATAACGATTAGGGCTACCATAGGGGAACCTTTTAAACTACATACTAAAAGTGAAGGTGAAGGTGGTAGGAGTGGGGGTGAAGGGAGTGAATTTAACGGGTGGTAGGGGGTGTAATAGTACCTTTTTAATTTTTGGATAATAACTCGTAAACAGCATAGCAAAAAATTATCCATTACATAAGTAATCTACATGAAATTTTCTAAATAACAATTCCATACACTTTTTTGCTGGGATCAATATTCAATGAGATATAGAGGGAAGAAGATGGACAATAAAAAACAAACTTACATTCTTTAAGTATGGCACGTATATTTCTAAAAATAAAACAGAACAAGGCAGAGCAGTGAGTGACATTCTTTAGCCCTTGATTTACCTATTTCAATTACAGAAGTTGTCGTATGCTATTATGGAACCTGGGCGACCTACAGATCAGGCGCTGGTAAATTTGACGTGACTGATATCGACACGACCTTGTGCACTCACCTCGTGTACACTTTCGTTGGCATCGGGAATGGCGGCAACCTGACTTCCCTGGACCCGTACCTTGACCTG
This sequence comes from Acleris emargana, assembly GCA_927399475.2. NCBI lineage: Eukaryota > Metazoa > Arthropoda > Insecta > Lepidoptera > Tortricidae > Acleris > Acleris emargana. Next base: position 9,478,665 of record OV656858.1, read on the forward strand.
CCTGATAATTATGGGCTAGGTGAGTTATAGTTATAGAGTTTTTGAGTGGCGTCCCCGTACCGGAAGACGCAGGGGGTCAACCCCCAAGAAAGTGGACTAATAACGTGGCTATAGCTTGCGGGAAACCAATGGATGCAAGCGGGACAAGACCGGTCCTTGTGGCAAACCTTGGAGCAAGCCTATGTCCAACAGTGGACGCCTTTCGTCTGAAATGATGATGATGATAAGTTTTCTGATTTGCTGTTAAGTGATGATATACTAGAGTTTGCCCGCGGCTTTATCCGCATCTAGAACTTCTTAATCTATTATTTTTTTCGGGATAATACATATTTGATAATTTAATCCAGAACACACAGTATCTGTCTGCCAAATCGCATTCAAATCCATGTAGCCCTGTATGCTTGATTGAAACTTTAAAAGTATGGACATTTTATTAGGATTTGGGACTTTTGGAAACTTGCGGGCCTATTACCTAACTTTCCTGCGATTGCAATCGACTTCACAGTCTATTCGACCAACTTCGAAAGAAATGTGAATTAAACTAAATGCGAAACTCAGTGATGCTTCGTACTAACTTCTGTCAAGTCATGGACTTCTTTATACTGTCGGGTCCTAAGTCTGCCAATGATAATATCGCTACGGCGAGTGCGTGCCTGCGGAGTTTAATTGCTTTTTGATTTAATTCCAGATAATTTTCGAAAATTTAATGCTCTGAAACAGGAGAATACAAAATTGAAAACGCTACTTGCTGTCGGAGGATGGAATGAAGGCTCAGCCAAGTATTCAAATGTAAGTTTGAGATTTATTAGATTTAGACACAAAAACCGGGCAAGAGCATGTCGGACCATGCTCTGTGTAGGGTTCCGAAGCCGGTTACTACAAAAAAATCGGTCACGACCAACTTAACTCTAACTGATATCCCCATACATCGACATATGTCACGCTCAGTTTACCAACACCGAAATAAGATTTCGGTAGTTATAAACATTTAAACCGTTTGTAACACAGGACCACTTCAAAGTTATATTTTTCCTATTAAATTCAATATATGTGCTTTAATTTAAGATATTTTTCAGATTTGTAGTATTTGTAGTTTTGGCTGCAGGGGACACTTGACGGGTTAGGCTCGTTAGGACTAGATTGCAAAACGACTATGTAAGCAAAACGCTTTTTTTGTACAATGCCCTAGTAAGCAAAATGTCTAGGTTGTAAGTAATGCCTAATTAGGCATAACGTCATGGTTGTAAAATGACAAAGTAGTAGTAGATCCAAATTGTACATGGCCTTAGTAGTATCATGACTCATCAATCTCATCATGCAAAATGTCTGGATAATATGAGGTCTTGGTTTTAAATCGTCTAGGTAGCAAAACGTTGTGATTGCATAACGCCTAAGTAGGTTATATTAGATGAATTTTATCTACGAACCAGTATTTAATTCTCTCTAATTCTCTTACTTAGTAATTTTACTAATCCATATACTAAAATTATTAATTTGAAAGTAGGTATGTCTGTTACGCGTTCACAGCTAAACCGCTGGACCGGTTTTGTACAGTAAAGATGTTTTTCTCAAAAATGATCGGAAAAGTTGACATTACTGACTCCATACTGAGGCGCGAAGTACGTAGTTTAAAGACAGTTCCCAAATTAAAAAAAAAAACATTACGTGCTCGCTACGCAAGCCCGCAATGTTGCATACAAATTTCATTGTTATCTAGTTTGTAACTTTTTAAAAAGTGAAAACGGCCATAATAAAATGAGGACACAACTCTTATACATCCATATTTTATTCGAAACGTAACTTTTTTATCTGTGTCTGGAATAGCTTAAGTTTTTTTTGTAAAAAAGCTTGCGTTTCTTCTTGTCATAAACAAAGGCGGTAAATAGTGATGTTATTTCACGTGATGTTTCTGTTTATATGCGATTTGTATTTGTGATTTTTGAGAAAAGCACTATACAGGGTGTACAATCCAAATGGGTCAGTATGGTGATGTCGGAAACTATGAGAGATAGCGAGATCTGTTCTTAGGAACCATGACGTCGATTTTAGATTTAATAATAATTACATTCAAACTTTTTTATTAACTCTCATACATAACCGGGAATCGAACCTGGTCAATATTTTTGTAACCGCGCTAAGTAAAAAGTACCAAATTTGGCTATGAAATCTTGTGTAAACACAACTGACAGTAAATTAGACTAAAATGCCCACAGTTTTATTAATTTGCAAAAAGTCGTGAATAATATTTTATTTTATTTATTTATTTTATTTTATTTATTATTCAAAACTAATTGCACAGTATAACAGTTAGAAAACCAAGGCACTGTGAAATTGTAGATACTTACAAATACAGAAAATTACAATAAAAAAACAATAAAAATACAATATAAATTTCACATTAAATAATTGACGACACACGCACATCCATACTCTCGCAGTACCTCAAACATTCATCACGCAGTGCAGCCCATCCGCTAGCAAATACATCCCGCTCAGGGGCATATGCGAGAAGCCCGTTTAATAGGTGCAAGGCACGGACCAAAGGAGAATTCCTGCGAAACACAGTACGAGACGTCGGAACCGCCAGCAAATAGCGAACACGAGGGCGAAAATCGATTTTAGTCCGTGAAGGAACCGATAGGCGCAGGAGTTGTGCTGCCAATTCAGCACACCCAGGCTCCCCCCGCAAGATTTCGGTGGTCAGAATGAGAAGGCGGAAGTTACGCCTGACCTCCAGGGAGTTGAAGCCCAAAGTCCCCAGGAGAAACTTAGTAGGGTACAGAAAAGGGTAGTAACCAAACATTTAAACCGTAAGAATACTTTTTGAACTCTCTCGAGGAGCAACACATAAGTTGCCTCGTAGGGGTTCCAAATAGCAGAGGCCGCTTCAAGTTTACTTCGGACCAGAGCCGTGTACAGAAGCTTTATGGCTTTGGAGTCACGAAAATCCCTAGCGTTTCTTAAAACGAAACCCAACCTTTTGTGGCTGTTTAGAGTCAACGCGTTCATGTGCTCATGAAAGTTTAGGTGCGAGTCTAGGATGACACCGAGATCCCGAATGGAGCTGACGCGAACTATCGATTTAGAACCTAAAAAGTAATTATGATGCAATGGATCGCGAGCTCTACTAAAACATATGACCGCACATTTTTCCACATTAAAAGCTAGTCTATTATTGCAGCTCCACTGGTATATACTGTCAATGTCGTTCTGAAGTGAAGCACAATCAGAGATCCCCTGTACCCCATAAATCAGCTTCAAGTCATCGGCATAGAGTAAGCACTTGGCCGACTGAAGAACTGAAGTCAGGTCATTGGTTAATATGCCAAAAAGGAGTGGACCCAGTATGGAACCCTGGCTGACACCCGAGCGAGTCGGATACGCCCTCGAGACAAAGTGTCCGTGTTGCACATATTGTTGCCGGCCGCGCAGATAACTGGCGAAAAACTGGAGTAGTTTAGGGGAAAATCCGATATTACACAACTTGCTCAACAGCACGTCATTATCTACGCGATCAAATGCTTTTTTAAAGTCGAAGTATAACACGTCAACCTGTATTCCAGCATCCAAATCATCCGAGATTGAATCCACCAGAGTAAGGAGGTTCGTTTCCACAGAGCGCTTAGGCCTGAAGCCATGCTGGGAATCACAGAGGAACGGCTGTATTTGAAAAGCAACGAGTCTATTCATGATGGACTCAAACAGCTTAGGAATGGATGAAAGAATGGCTATAGGTCTATAGTCCTCGACCCGGGACGAATTGTTAATCTTGGGGATTGGTCGCACTCGCGTAATTTTCCATTGATTCGGGTATTCGCCCGTGCGCACAGCTAAATTAAAAATATGATGCAAGGGAGGGATAAGCCACTCTTTACAACCCTTCAGAATAAAAGCCGGAATGTTGTCAGGACCAGGGGAGCTTCTAGGTTTTAAGAGACGTATGGAAGCTTCAACATCAAGTCGAGAAATGTGGTCAATATGGACATAGTTGGCATCATGCGTCCGATCTTCGTGAACAACACTTCTGAAATCCAGATGAGGCTCGTTTGGCAAAAAAACAGAAGAAAAGAAATCGGCAAAAGCCTGAACTGCGGCGCAGCCTTCGTACTCGCTTCCCTCATAGGTAACTCGTGTCTCAAAACCACCCTTGGTTTTAAGGTTTGTAATATGCTGCCAAAAAGCACGAGGATCGGAAGTGAGCTTAGTCTGTATCTGGCAAATATATTGGTCGTAGGCAATCGAGATACGAGATTTAACGTCAGCCCTAAGACTGGAAAAGGCGGTATACGCAGCAAAGTCTCCCGTGCGCTTCCAATTCCGATGCAGAAGAGCTTTTCGTTGTATGTCGTTGATGAGGACAGGCGTGAACCAAACCGGGTAACGCCTTCTCGGTTTATTGGGTCTAGTTTTCCTCGGTATGCACGCGTCAAAAACACCATACACCAAATTGTAAAAGAGAGAGACAGCAGTTTTGACATTGCAAGAACTAAAAACATCATTCCAGGACACCTCAGACATTAACAGGTACAAAAGGTCATAGTCACCCTTGCTAAAGTTCCAATCATGGCTCAATTCAACATTGGTAGGTTCCAGCAACGGAGGACTGAGACCGGATGTCGCGAGTGATATGGAGATTTCGAGCGGGGGATGATACGCGTCCCTGTATGGCACAAGGCCCCCTCCGTCAACCTCGCAGGTCTTCATCGCGGTGGTTTGGCCCCGCACCAGTACAACATCTAATACTTCTCCATACAAATTCACCACCTCATTCGTCTCTTGCAAACCACTTACTGTAGAAAAGTAACAATAATAGCTTAGGACATTAACGGAGGAATACTTAGGGTTCATATTCAAATCACCGATAATTAACACTAGCCCGTTCAAAGAGTCGATAAACGATTCCACTTTGTGAAAGAAACGCATGTAGACGTCATCCGAGGCTCTGGGAGGGATATAAACGACACACAAATGGCATGTCGTTCGCCCTACTGGGAATGAAGCCCACAAGTCTTCGCCACCAGGCGTCTCAAACTCCGGCCTGCGGCGCATCGCGATCCCTGGCCGTGCCGCCAACAGCACGCCTCCTCCTTGCCGCCCCGCAGCCCGATCACGGCGCAAGACACTCCACTCTCCCCCCACTAGTTCCGAGTCTTCAACAGACTCAGACAGCCAAGTCTCCGTAACACCAATAATGTCCGTTTCAAGGGCAGAGATTATGTTGTTCCTAAAGGTTTTCAATTTTGTATTGAGGCCTCGAACATTTTGGTATGTAATACAGAGGGACGGCTTTGTAGAACGAGTCTGGGGTTTATTAGGTTTGGCTGTACTGAGTTTTGGCACCTTGGCTCCGAAATAACCACGCCTTGACTCTGGCATTCTCCGGCCACACATTCGCAGAAAGACACTTTTCATAGACAGCAGCAGGAACTTCTAATTTATAAGATATATGAATCGATCATCAATTATCTGAAGAGACCACTTATGCATATCTTATCTGCATCGGTATTATGCATTACAAATAGCGTTTATTTAAAATTAGAACGCATTTGTTCAGCGGGCGTACCAATTCATTTAAAATTTGAAAATGGAATACTGTTTTTGGAATTAACTTCAAATGAAACACGGCTTTTCATAACCTCCTCGTGTTGATTTTTGATAACTTTCACATTATTATTGTGTTATGTGTTGTGTACTGTTTATAAAATGCGTTTAACGAATGAAGAACAGTTAGATCTATTGGAAGACTATTTTAAAAGTGATAAAAATTGCACACGCGCTTTAGATTGGTACCGAAACAGGCATCCGTTACGTGATGTACCCACGCGAAAATATTTAAAAAGCTTATTGACAATTTGAGGACATGCGGTAGTTTCAGAAGGAAAAAGTAGAAGAAACCACGAAAATGTGATATTAATGTTGATATCGCTATTTTGACTTACTTCGAGGGAACTCCTGATGCTTCTATTCGTGAATCTTATTGGTGGGTTTTTCTTTAAATTATTTAAACAAGATTCCATTAGTGTTGTGCTTCTTGCGACTTGCAGAATTTATACACATTGATTTTGACCAGGTTCGATTCCCGGTTATGTATGAGAGTTAATAAAAAAGTTTGAATGTAATTATTATTAAATCTAAAATCGACGTCATGGTTCCTAAGAACAGATCTCGCTATCTCTCATAGTTTCCGACTTCTCCATACTGACCCATTTGGATTGTACACCCTGTATATGCCTCGGCAGGAACGGCAATTGCGGGCCGAGTATTTTAAAACGGACTCGCACGCTCGTCTGTTTAAATCAATACTCGGCCCGCAATTGCCTGCTTCACTGCCTAGGCAATAATGTACTATTTCTATACTTGAAACTTGATTGTAAGTGGCTAGATACCCACCTTTTTTATCAATAAAATCGGGTTCGGTCCCGTTGGCCTTACTTGCATTTTGCCTTGGCGAGCAGAGCACCTTAGTTGTATTTTGTCCGGGTAGCAAAATGCCTTGGTCTGTAAAACGCCCTCATTGCTATAGGGCATAGTATAGACGGACTGACTTGGCTGTAAAACGACTTAAAGTCATAATGTTTTAATGGGTAAATGGTCTGGATAATCTTCATGGCCAATATAGTAAAATGCCTTTAAAGTATAAATACTTATGTAGTTAAATCGTAAAGTATAAAAAATGTTTAAGTAGCAATTTTGTCCAGGTATGTATAATGACATTAATGACAATACATTATTTTATCATATCATGTTTTGTTGGGTAAGTTAAATTGGTGTCCTTACGATCTTATATTTATTTCTTCTTTGAAACCGAAGCAGGGGCAGTTACGTTAAAAATGGCGTCTTGCCATGTTTTGCCAGCGTAGAAACTATTCCCAGTTTAGTTTGTTCGAATTTACCCCAAAATCACCTTATACTCATTTTTCATACAACATAGTCGTTTAGCAATTATGACGTTACATCCACTTGCTCATTTTTTTATTAACACGTTGAACGCCAGGCCCAAAATGTAGTGTTTCCATTGAAGCCACGGGGGTCACCGGTGAGCCAAACCATGTTGAACCATTGGAGCCACGGGGGTCACCGGTGAGCCGCGGTGAGCCTTCATTTCAAACCTGTTTTACAGGCCACCGATCACTTATTCCATCCAAAAACGTATGAAGGGTGAGCCGCGTGGCCTCAGAGAAGATACTAGTTGAAAAAAACATTTTTTTGAAAAAATTGCGTATTATTCGTTTTTACCATGGCCCCAACGCATACATCGTGATGGTCCACCGGTGGGTGGTGTGGCGTCCAACGTGTTAAGACATTAAAATAAACAAGATATTTTGATTACATAGTCTTTAATACAATCAAGACCTTATACCATATTAAGTAATTCTGCCTACTTGTGCATTTCACGACCTAGACGTTTTGCAAAGTAAGTCTTCCAGAAACTAAGACAATTTTGTAACCATGGCATTATATAACCAAGTCATTTTGCATACTTGGTCAGTGTACTACTGAGCCGTTTTGCTCGCCAAGGCTAAATGCAAGTAAGGCCAACGGGACCGAACCCATAAAATCCTTTAAGCTATAAGTTTTATCCTTGTCATTCAACCGTCTAGTCGTATTGCCACTTAGACGCAATACATTTTTGACGATATGCCTACCTAACCGTTTTACTATCAGTACGTTCTGCATACAATGGCGTTTTGGAACTGGGACATTTTGTTATTTGGGCGTTATACAAACAAAACGTTATAGAATTAAGTCCAATCTTTAACGAAGGCATTCTACTAATTTTGGTTTTCACAAACCCGTTAACCTTCAGATGGCAGCCTCCCCTACTCTTCGGAAGAACTTCGTCACCAGCGCGGCTGCTATGGTTCAGCAATACGGCTTCGATGGGCTGGACATAGACTGGGAATATCCTAACCAGCGAGACAGTACTCATGGTGAACTTGATGTCGACAATTTCTCCACTTTGCTAAAGGAATTAAGGGCGGAATTTGACAAGCATGGATTGATGATCACGGTAGCTGCAGCTGCCGTTAAGTCTAGTGCTTCTTTGTCATATGATATACCGACGATGGTGCAGTAAGTTGAGTAGTTTTGCGAATTGCTTCAGGTTTCTGATTATTTTATAAGATTACTTTGCATATAAACTAAATTTTTCAAAAATACGGAGATCTGATGTTTGTAGTAGGGATAAAGTACGGAACTTAATATACATATTAACATACGTACAATCCAGCTGGTTCCGTACATTGTATTTATGACAATTAATACTGGTAGTCCCTGATGGTGGAAAGTTGTAACGGAATTAATAATCGTATTGATTCACAATAATCACTGCAAACACATCTTTGCATATAACCATAGACAAATATTAGCAGCCAGCACCTTCCAACAGTGTGAGGCATCCAAACCGCTATTAGCAATATTTCTATAAGTATAATATTTATATTATAATCAGGGATCGGAAATTCGGATCGATATTTACCTAAAGTTGGCAAAATCCCGGAAAAAGATAGGCAAACATGGCGTCGGCTTCTTAAAAATATTATTTTAATAATATTAGTTCCGGGATTTTGGGGTTCTACAAAATGTTAATATAATAATTACTTTACATGTAGGATAAAACATTCATTTTTGCTCCTATAAATTCGTTCGGTTAACGAGTTACAGGTTTATTAAATAACATTTAGTAAATCTATACATGAAAAATAACTTCAAACAGTTAATATAAATAATTGATTATGAATTAATACCGGTGCAATTTATTTATTTTGAAATCCCAGAAATTTTAGTAATGAATTCTATGATTGAGTCCGCCTCCATACAACTGAACAACAAAGCCGGTGCGAAAGTATAGGTAAATATCGATCCGAATTTCCGATCCCTGATTATAATAGACCTTGTTAACTAGGAATTGCAAATTCGGATAGGTACTTATTTACCTAAAGTTGGCATAATCCATAAACAATTAAGAAAGTACGGCGTCGGCTTCTAAAAATATTATTTTAAGTTCTGGGACTCGAGATTCCACAGGACGTTACGAGACTGTAATGACATATTTTTTTTAGGTCATAACATCTAAAAAAAACTACGTGCATTGTTGTTATCTCACTTACTCCTAACTGTTCAATCTTGAATCAAGCCACCCTCTTTATTTAAGCCCCCAAGCTAAACACAAATAGTTGCTGGTATTATATTTATTATTTTACTATTAGGATAAAACTCCTCAATCTTTGTTAGTTCAATGACTTACTGGTAAATTAAATTAAATTTAGTAAGTCTTTACATGGGAAAAACTTTAAATAGTTGATGTACTTAAATATTTAAACATCCTAGGAATTGTACTAATCAATTATTAATAATTGAGTCAGCATCCATACAACTGAACAACGCGGCCGCCAAAGTTTAGGTAGATATCTATCCGAATTCCCATTTGGTAAAATACATTTTAATCGTTTTTATATTTATGTCACCCTTTTCTAGATATTTGGATTATGTCCATCTTATGACATACGATATGTATGGTGCCTGGGATCCCGTTACTGGCCACAATGCTCCCCTTCACAAAGGAGAAGGACAAGAAAACCTTGCCAAAGAGAGTGTCTTCTCTGTCGACGTTACATTGGACTATTGGCTTACTCAAGGTTGGGTTTGTATTGATTGATGTTATATCGTCGGTGAAACAGCAAAACCGCGTAAGTAACATTTTAAATAAGGAGCAAAATGCACCTTTTTAATAATATAGTAAGGTTTATTTTGCTCTATCATAAATTTGTTAGTTACGCGTTTTTGCAGTATCACCGACGATATACAGTATTCTAGGACTTTAGATAGGATGCTTAAGTAAAGCTAACATAAACGATATTAGAAAATGATTGACATGTGTGGAATTAATTATAAGCGCTCGTTCGTTCGTTCGTTATTGCGGGAGCAAAAACGATTTGACAGTAGTGAAAGATTATGGCAAATAGGCAATAACAGAAGTGACACTCGCATCTAGAAACGTTTAGAGCTACGTGTTCAAAATGTATACATTTTCTTTCAAATGTCTTACCTCCGCACTTAACTTAGTTAGTATTGTTTATTTAACGAGATTAGCTTCGCAATCCTAGCGTCAACCTCTTCAGTCACTTTTCCTGCTACTTTAGACACGTTGAATTATAGAAGAGTTTGATAGACCGTCTCCAGTGAAAACTTCGTGCTAGATATGAAGAACTTCTTAGAGGCTAACCCCCTTACTTATAAACATGGAATAAGCTTGGAATAGTTTATGCCATGCTTTGTCTTTATCTGTAATTGTGACATTTGCATCTGACAGAAAGTGACAAAGCATGTCATAAACTATTCGAAGCTTATTCCACGTTTATAAGTAAGGGGGTTAGAGTGTTTAGGCAGAATATTCCGTTTACACTAAACAGACATTCTGTTATATGTATTCTTTAATAGATTTGTTTTTGCTTCCGCGATAACGACGTATGTTGATAACGTCCCCGTTATGCATACGTCGTTATCGCGGTCCACTGTAAAGTTAGCTTGACGTTACGGTTGCGGTATATTATTATGTTTGTTTATCCTGACTGTGAGATAAAATATAAGATTTTGGGGCTGTTTTTTGCTGACTGCTCTTTTTTACACAATCACCGGCTTCTTGCCTATTGAAACAAATCTAACGAGTCTGACTCTGGGTATTCATTTTAAACAAGACAAAAACGCCACTTTCTGACCCCATCATCAGTTCGTACCATAATCATACCACGCCGGAACAACAATGCGTACAGTCAAGGACTTTAATTGTTATGCCACTGTAGAACCCTGATATAATGACAGCGTCAAACCACATGAAAGAAATTACGCCAAAATGAATGATTAACGTTATGCGACAGGGTTCCATAGTGGCATAACAATTAAAGTCCTTGACTGTACACTGACTTAATTTGTGTTACGTGAATTGGTAATTGAAACGAAGTAACAGTTCATATCTTTTCTGGAATATATTGACTACAAGCTTTGCACGGTTGAAATGATAAATATGCCTCCAGCTCTATTCTTGTTTCACTTTCAGGTTGCCCCCCTAAGAAGCTGGTCCTAGGTCTACCAATGTACGGAAGGACGTTTACTTTGACTAATGCTAACGTCAACGGAGTAGGAGCTTTGTCCAGTGGAGCCGGTTTGGCTGGCCTTTATACAGCTACCAACGGACTTATTGGCTACAACGAGGTTAGCATCAAGAAGCTATCTGTCTTTTATAAATAAATAATAAATAAATATCAGGGGACTATGATATCATTGACTTAGTCCCAAACTAAGCTCTAGCCTTGAACTATGGGTACTAGACAACGGTATAAATACTTATATAGAGAAATATATACGTAAATACATAGAAAACATCCATGACTCAGAAATAAATATTCGCGCTGCTCACACAAATATCACACGTCATGATGGCATGTCAAAAGCAATATGGTTTAACCCAGTAGAAAAGAGGCCCTGTTTCTGAGTGAGATACAAGAAAGCAAAAAATTATGACCATTGTTTGTCATGAAGTAATTGGAACCTGAAGTTTTTATTGATAATAGGAAGAGCATATTTCAACAAAACATACATTTAGCTAAGTTGAAGCAAAGACTAAAGCAGATATGGTGGCCAATTAGGATCAGTGTTCTCTATTTAATTTGAAGCATATGCAAACCTATTTGTATAAACTTTTTCTGGGTACACTAGAATCGAGTTTAAGTTTACATTAATTTAACATAAGAGAACACTTATCATAATTTGCCCAATTGTTAGATCATCTCATGATGTTCACAGTTCAGTTATATCTTCTGTTTTGTTTGTTCCAGTTCTGTTATAAACTCTTGACAGAAACCTGGGATATTCGCTATGACTCGCTTGCCAAAGTGCCATATGCTATCCAAACCAGAAACTGGGTGTCGTATGACAACCCTGATTCCCTTACTAAGAAGGTCGAATATGCTATGAATCTCGGGATCGCAGGTGCCATGGTGTGGAGTATAGAAACTGACGATTTCCTTGGATCTTGTGGTGAAGTCTTTTCTTTGCTTAAAGCAATTAATAAAGCTTTAGAAGGAAATAATACTTCAAGTACCACTAGTACTACAATTATGCCTACTAGCACTACTACTCAACGAGCTAGTACTTCAACTAGCACATCGTTACCTACGTCAACTACTAGTCCTCGTACTACTACTATAAAGGCAACTACGGTTACTACAGGTAAGTTTGGACTATTTCCCATTTGATTTATCTATATTGTTATTGATTTAATAATTTGCTCGTTTAGGTTTAAGGCCATACGCTGACTGCAATTCATCAGTATACATAACGTTTATTCATAACGTTTTATCTGTTTTGCAGAATCTTCATCAATCTGCGTCAAAGAAGGCGTAGTAGCGAACCCTGCCAACTGTTTCTCATTCTTCATTTGTGTCCGTAGAAGAGATGGGACCCTATCGCCAACTCTTTTCAACTGCCCTGGAGCCCTTTTATGGGATAACACAGCTCTGACCTGTAATTATGCATCTGTGGTGGATTGTAAGACTTAACCATCAATAGACATAACTCATAACAACCTTTTGTGTCTCTAGATGCCAACTCTGTACGGAGAGATTATATTAAAGTGAAAAATAAACACGAATTTTAAGGTTCTTCTACTGCACTCAGGGCCGCCGTGTTCATAAACTGATTTCAAGAATGACAAAAATGACAGTTATCTATGGCTTGACTTTTACTTTGACGTATCTTGTAACAGGCATCTCGATCAAAATGAGTTTATTAATACGGCCCTCAGAGTAAGTTAATGACGATAAAGTCTTTACTTAAACCCACCATAGACGAACTGCTTTAAGCAGTTAGGACCGACTGCAATGATTGCTATTGGTCAATCCGAACTTTCTAGAGCATTGAACCTGCAAATCGACCAATAGCAACCAAGTGCAGCCTAAGTAATGATTTTTCAAACACAATTTTGGAAAAAAGAACGAGTTAACTATCTCCGAAATCCTGGTGTGTGACGTCCTACCGGGTGGCAAGAAAAACTCGATAAAAGTTTAAAGAATTTATTGAAAAAGAACTCCGGTAGTGTGATCAGAAGAGGGTAGTAGGTTCGTAGGGTGTGGTCTGATTCTGTGAAGTGGATAGCACTTCCCTCGTAGTTAGAGTGGCGCGGAGCGGCGGTGGAGGTAACCCGTCGGCAGCCCGACGGTGTACGATGCCAGGATCCTGGCGTCAGGGGGATAGCACCCGGTGTGTAGCACCGGACCCCACTCGACGATCCTGGTCCCGGAGATAGACGCCGCGCCGGCCAAGTAGGTGCGTAGAGGAGGAGTAGATGGGTAGCAGCGTTGGTGTACTCTTAGCGGTGAACGCTCCTAGCGGAGGTGTACTCCCAGCGGTGAATCATGATCGATGGTCGGTGCTCGTGATCGGTGCATCATGATCCGTGATCGGTACTTCATGATCGGTGATCGGTGCTCGTGATCGGTGCATCATGATCGGTGATCGGTGCTTCATGATCGGTGATCGGTGCTCCCTGAACGGTGAACCCTGAACGGTGAACCCTGGAAACCCAAGCATTGGCTGTGTGAGCCTGGTGTCCAGCATAGGGATAGGTAATGCCAGCCGCCGTGTGGGTGAAGCCCGAGGGAATAGCGTATTTAATTATTGGCGGTGGCAAGAACTATCGGAACGGAGTTACATAAAACAAAGAGAAGCTAAGCCAAAATAACAATTTGCTAAAGAAGTTAATGTACTAACGACCGTTATGAAGTAACGGTCGGTTATTAGAAATAAAAAATGGTTAAAAGAATAATTTGGAATAATCTAGAAAGAACACACAATAAGAAAATATAAAACACGGTAACATTACACAGCAATATAGAAGAAGAATAGACAGTTAGTTCGTTGCACTGAACTTACCCGATTTGGGGATTTGCACCGATTTTATAGATAGGTATTAAGTACCTATACGAACGTTAACACTAGTGTTCGAAGTGTAGTAGTTGAGGCGGCAAAGAGGACGAATGAAATGAGCGCGGCCCTTTTATAACCTTTCGCCCATTTCGGTTAATTTTGAATATGAGTAGGGCGAACAAAGAAATGCTAGAAAGCCAATTCGCGTCATGAGTGAAAATATCGGGTCATGTAGGTAAGACACCAACATACCCTCCATTATTTTCTCATGCGCTGAATCGGATAAGAAAGAATACATTATTTTATTATTTTATTAACGAGTGACAATTAAAAGGTTATTTATATTTATGTTGAAGTTAATTTTATTAAAAGATTTAAATATAAGTAAAGTTACACAGAATGGCTAGTAACGCCATCTGTTGGATGAGTGTCGTCAACACTTGACGATCGATTTGTGGTTAACGCAACTCAAATAATCTATGGAATTGAGCTGTCTGTTTGACAGTTATTAGTAAACAATTCATAAAGATGTTTACAATACGAATTTAAATGAAAATGAAGTGGGGACTTTTACGTTGGACGTGGACGGACGTGATAGTTTACTTGTTGACTGAATATTGAAATTGGATTATGCTGTCATAGATTTTGATAATAGCAAGAGTGAGGGATTAATAAGTGTTTTTTAACATTTCAAACGACCCTTACTGCTGTTGTGCATTAGTTTGTGTTGTTTTCTGTCCATTCTAAAGTAAGTGTTTGTCCGTCGAAATGGAGCTGGACACCCCGGATCCCGGGGGAGGTTATGGCGAGCATCAGAATGAGTCTCCGCTTTTAAATACAGAGATGAGAACAGATAAAATTCCATCACGCAAAAGACCACAGTCTGATGCTCAAAATAACTCAATTCCTCCACATAAAATAACAAATTTGTCCCTAGCATCCGCGTCTATCCAGATCACATTTACACACCCCGACTTTCAAGGATTAAATAGTAAGTACGATGAAAGTGATGTTGCACCTTTTCTTGTGAATATCCAAAAGAACGAAAGTGACCCGGCCTCGGGCGTTTCTTTGCGTGCGATCTCTTTCGGTCACTTTCTTTTCAAGAACAATATTCCTGGCGTAGTCAGAGACGGTGTAAAACGTATCGGCCGTAATCGTTACTCGGTGAAATTCAATTCAGCTGCTGACGCTAATAATTGTATGGATAATCCTGCTCTAGAAAAAGGTAACTTTTCAGCTATAATCCCATCATATCATGTTAGTAGAATGGGTATGGTTCGTGGCATCTCTGTGGACTGGTCCATGGAGGAACTAGTTACAAATATTTCTGTTCCTCTCGGTTTTGGTAAAGTAATTAAAGCTCGTCGATTGAGCAGGAAATCAATGGGTGAGAACAATACTCCTCAATGGATTCCTACTCAATCCGTGGTTGTTACCTTTTCAGGTCGATCTTTACCTCCTCATGTGTATTGCTTCTATAATAGCCTGCCAGTGGAGTGCTACATGCTTCCGACTATTCAGTGCAACAAGTGCTGCAGATTTGGCCACATTAAAGCCCAATGTAGGTCAAATCCTCGTTGCTATAAATGTTCTCAAAATCATGAGGGTGAATCCTGTAATGCGGCAATCCCTAGCTGCCTGTTTTGTTCAGGTAATCATTGCGCAAATAATCAAGCCTGCCCAGAACATCAGAGACAACGCAACATAAAACAGGTAATGTCACAAGATAATTTATCATACCTTGAAGCTTCATCTCGATTTCCTCAGGTCAGAAAATCTTTTGCAGAATCAACTATGTCAACCCCATTCACACTATCTCAAACCTCCCAACCTATTATGCCTGCCTCTCAACAATCAACTTATTCATATCGGAAAACTACCTCCTCTCCACGCAGGGCAGCTCCTACCCGCAGTCCTGGGTATGACAGACAAGCCCACCAGAGCATTATTGCTGACCCTCCTTCCTCCCATCCCAATGGGTCTGCTCTATCTCAAGAACCATCATCCCATAATGACAATTTAATTGAACTTCTCTTGAATACTTTGATAAATATCATCTCCCGATTCTCAGACTCCGGCCTACCGTACAACATGCAACAAAAAATGACTGAGCTTTTCTCCCTATTTCCCACACAAAATGGCCCAAGCAGTTCTGCAGTGGAACTGTCGCAGCATTAATAACAAGAAATCTGATTTAATTTACCTTATTAATAAACACCATCCCTTTCTCCTTGCTGTCCAGGAGACATGGTTAAAGCCGGACTCTATTTTTAGAGTCCAAGGTTTTGCATGTATCCGTGACGATAGGAGGGACGGGTATGGTGGTGCAGCTATTTTAGTTTCCCGTTCTATTAATTTCTCTCAACTTAGTCTACCCCCTCACAGTGACTTCATTAGTGCTGTTGCTGTTAGAGTAAATAATATTTCCTTTCTCTCCGTCTACATCCCTGATCCGCACCCCGCTATGATCCCAGAGCTATCTGCCATTTTTCTCTTCTACCTGCTCCTGTAATTATTTTAGGTGATTTTAACGTTCACCACACATCTTGGGGTTCTCACTATTGTGACTCAGTTTCTTCCCTGTTCCTGGACCTTTTTGATTCTTTTGATTTATGCATTCTCAATGATGGCTCGCCAACTAGACATGTATCCCCTTCTCAAAATCCAAAGAGTGCAGTTGATCTTACTTTGTCCTCCCCCTCCCTATCCTTTATACTTTTTTGGTGTATCCTACCCTCGTCTGTCGGCAGTGATCACTTCCCGATTAAAATTATATTTCCGGATCCCGTCCCATCATTTGTACCCTCTTGTGGCGAGGTTAGGTGAAGTGGGAGGCAGAGGTATTAAAAGATGAACACGTCCATTAGGTACAGTGATTTAATGAGACTGATCTTACATGTAACGCTTATAGTGATACTTGTATGCTATGCTTATATCTACTTATGAGTACCGCACTACATCACGGGGGTTTTTTTTTTATTTTAAAAAAAGAAAACGTTTTTTTTTTTTTAATTATTCTGAAATAAACAATTTTGTTCTATTTTTGTGTATTGTTTCAATTTTACCTTTGTTAATTATTTTTACATTCGGACTAACTTCTTCAAGCACTACAAAAGGTCCGTTATATAATTTTTCCAACTTTTTTCCTGTCTCATTTTTTACTAATACTAAGTCATCCTTTTTGTATGTAGTAGGATGTACATATCTATCGTAATATTTCTTATTAACTAACTTACTGTTAACTAAATGCGCTCGAGCATCTCTCTGCGCAAGTTGTAATCTATACCTTAGTGCTAACATATAATTATCAGAATTATACAGTGGATCCACTCTATCACTTAAATTACTTGGTAAACTACATTTCTTTCCGAAGACAAGTTCGAAAGGAGTATATTTAGTCGAAGTATGTACTGTTGTATTGTATGTAAAACACCAAAACGGTAGCCAATGGCTCCACGTTTCTGTATGTTCGTCACAATTTATACGTAAAAATGCAGTAAGATGCTTATGCATGTTTTCTATCGCGCCAAGAGACTGATGATGGTAAGCGGTGGAAAGTGTTTTTTTTATTTGTAATAGTTTACAAACCTCCGTCATTGTTGACGACGTGAACTCGGTCCCTCGGTCTGTTGCTATCACCTTGGGTATACCATATCTTAGTATGAAATTATTTACCAATGCTCGTGCGACGGTGACTGTGTCCTTGCTGCGTAGTGGATAGGCCTCGATATACTTACTTAGTTCGCACTGAACTGTTAGGATGTAGCTAAACCCTTCCATATCTGTTTGTAATGGTCCTACAATGTCTAGGAAATTTTTTTCAAATGATGTTTCGGCTGTCGTAGTTATTTCCATTGGTTCCTTAACTGTTGATGAATATTTCATAAATTGACATTTACTACATTTTTTAACAAAATCTTTTACGTCATGCTCGAGTTTTGGCCAGAAATATTTACTTTTGATATTACTTATCATTCTTCTTATACCGGCATGTCCACTGGTCGGTAATAAGTGATAGTCATTTAATATAATTCTTTTTTCTTTATCGTTTATAACTCTTTTTATATTCCTAAGAATATTTACTCGTGGTCCGGACCACTTTTCTCTTTTATTTATTTCTTCTCCTTCGTTGTTCCCGCCAGCAGCATTTTGGGTAATTATAACTTCCTTTTCTTCTTGTTTTTGGTATGATTGTCCCATAATTGATTGGTAAGGTTTTTTATTAGCAACGCTTATTTTTTGCCGCAATCTGACTTAAGCCTGCTTTTATTATAGTTACTGCGATAATGATCGCTAATAGGACAACGCAAAACCGTTGTAAGCTCCGACGCGTACGACGCTGCCTTTTGCACTCTCTGCGCCGCGCGCCCATGGAAAGGTCGCCATGTGGCGAGGTTAGGTGAAGTGGGAGGCAGAGGTATTAAAAGATGAACACGTCCATTAGGTACAGTGATTTAATGAGACTGATCTTACATGTAACGCTTATAGTGATACTTGTATGCTATGCTTATATCTACTTATGAGTACCGCACTACACTCTCCTCCGACTGGGTTAAATTTAGGTCTATATTGGATGAGGAAATTTCTCAAATCCCATACCCCAAGAGTGATAATGTAACCACTGTATACAAAGCTTTGAAAAATGCATTCCTTTCAGCCGCTGATAAATCTATTCCTCTGAAAAAGCCATCCAGAAAAATCGCCCCTCCGCCTTGGTGGGATGCAGAATGCATTAGGATTGTCCAAAAACGCAAAGATGCGGAGTCCTTGCTTAAATCTAATTTTAGAATTGAAAATTATCTTAACTATCAAAAGGTAGCCAATGAAGCGTCGATATCTCTATTGACTAAAAAGAGACTTGGATGGCAAAAATTCTGTGAGAGTCTGTCTCCCAGGGCCCCCCCCTCACTCGTTTGGAAGGGTATTAAACGTTATCGAGGTGCACATCAGATGCAAAGATGTTGTCAAACGATCCCTCAGAATGGATAGATAAATTTTCTCTTAGATTAGCCCCTCCATCAGTGCCTTCCCTTGATGAAATCTTCCCAGTGTCTGATATTCCCCCTCAATACATAGAAAGCTCATTTGACTCCTCCTTTTCAATGGAGGAATTTTTAATAGCCATTAGTCATCTGAAAGACTCATCTCCTGGTGTGGATGGAATACCCTATTCATTTGTGTTAAACGCGAGTTCAGATTCAAAGTCATTTTTTCTTAACATTCAGTCATTTAATTATATTTTTCAGTCTGGCGTGCCACCGGAAGATTGGAAGACTCAAATAATTGTTCCCATTTTAAAACCCGGTAAACTAAGTAATGACCCATCAGGTTACCGGCCCATCGCATTGTCGTCATGTCTTGGGAAAATTCTTGAGCATCTTATAAAAAATAGATTGGAATGGTTGGTGGAGAGCAAAGAGTTATTGGCTAAAAGCCAATATGGATTCAGGAAAGGCTTCAGCACGATGGATAGCCTAGCTATCTTTACGACGGACATACGCATTGCATTTTCCCAGGGTGAATCAGTGGTTGGAGTCTTTTTAGACATTTCGTCAGCGTACGATAATGTACTTCTTCCTCTGCTCAGGCAAAAGCTGCATAATCTGAGCATCCCTGTGAAGTTAGTAAATTTTACAATTAATTTTCTTCTTTCTAGATCTATTCTTATCAGTGTTAATAATGATCTCCTTCCGGCTGGACTAGTATGGAAAGGCCTACCACAGGGTTCAGTACTAAGTCCACTTCTTTATAGCCTATATACATACGACATGGAGCTATCAGTAAATTCCTTTTGTAAGGTGCTCCAGTATGCTGATGATTTGTGCTTGTATACTACAGTAACCGACATCCCTTATGCTGAGTCCCCTCTAACAGCTGCGCTCCATTATCTAAACATATGGCTCTCCGATCATGGGCTATCTCTTTCCATACCTAAGAGCACAGTCGTTACGTTTACCTGAAAAAGATGCATTCCGGATATTTGTGTAAGTTGTGATGGAGTCCCTATCCCATCTCTTGATAAGGTCAAGTTCCTGGGGGTTACATTAGAGTCTAAATTATCGGGCGTCTATCATATTAACCGTGTGACGCAGAAATGCGAGAGAAACATAAACGTTATTCGTTCGCTTTCCGGTGTTTGGTGGGGATCACATCCCTACACACAAAAACTAATTTATAACGCTCTCATCCGTAGTTACCTTGATTACGGGTCTTTTCTGTTGGAGCCCTGTAACAAAACAGCTTTAAACTCTTTCGACAAAATTCAGTACAAGAGTCTTCGCATCATTATAGGGGCTATGAGGTCTTCTCGCACCAACGGTTTACAAATTGAATGTGTGGACCCCCCCATCATATTAGGAGACAATATTTGTCGGATAGGTTTTTATTTAAAATAATGCAATCATCGTCACATCCCCTTATATCGAAACTTCAGTCTCTGTCAGAGTTAATTCCTGTTAGTAATTATTGGACTCACAAGAACAGTCCCTGTTTAGTTAAGAGCTACCTGAAAGCTACTCGCCTCCCATGTCCCATATACCAGTGCCGCTTGAACCCGGTATTCGAAACTCCTTACGAAGCAATCGTATATCGTCCGAGTATAATTCTTGACTTGGGCATTGATAAGGACTCTGTTTCTGGGAACCCCCAATTATGTCGCACGATTGATAATCATTGGCCTAACTGGACCATCCTTTATACCGATGCTTCTCAGTTATCGGACCAAGGTTGTGTGGGGTCAGCAGTGTGGATCCCAAAATATAATGTTATCCTCAGCTATAAGTTACCGTGCTATTCCTCTGTATTCACAGGGGAGGCCTCAGCAATCTATGAAGCATTAAACTTCATAGATTCTCACAACCTTGATAACTGATTCACCACATCATTTTAACTGATTCGAAAAGCAGTCTACAGGCCATTTTGTCTAATCAACTCCGTGCAAAAATAAAATTCCCTATTATCTTAAAAATTAAAGTTCTGTTACACCACCTGTCTGTGAAAAAATCGAAGGTCTCACTTGCCTGGATACCTAGTCACATTGGTATTCGAGGAAATGATGTAGCCGACCAGCATGCTAAGGATGCCACCCTCAATGGCTGTTTCTCCCTATACAGGTTGCACGCTCATGATTTACTCTCATTGGCCAAGGTCCGTTTAGACGAGGATTGGTACGTCCACTGGATCAAGTCAAGTCAAGTTAAGGGTATGCATTACTACGATGTTCAGGATAGAATTCCGATAAGACCTTGGTTTTTCAGATACCGAGAGGCAAACAAAAAGGTAACATCTACGATCTGCCGATTGAGATTGGGCCATTCGTGCACCCCTGTATTTTTAAATAAAATTCACGTTAGGGATTCCTCGATCTGTGAATGTGGTCTGGACGAAGGCAATCTGGATCATATCTTTTTTGAATGCTCCAAGAGGTCGTGTTCTCTGTACGACCTGCTTCCCGAATTTATTCCACGTCCCATTAACTTTAAAACCTTACTCCGTTATACCTTTTCCCCTTTTATTAATATTCTGTGTGAATTTACATACATACATACATACATACCTTCACGCCTGTAATCCCAGAGTGGGGTAGGCAGAGCTACAGAATTACCTACAACTGTGTGAATTTATGACTAATAATAATATTCGTTTGTAAACAGTTAACTCTTCATTCACATGACGTCAGAATCAGCTCAATTCAGTTGAGTTCCATTCCTTCAAACCGCCACCCTCCTTTATTTATTTATTTTTTACCGTTTCCTCCCCCCCTTTTTTTATAAGGGTTTATTACTTTGTACATTTTTCTACCTTGCTGTTTTCATTTGACTGATGACTAGGCAGAATCTTTGACATTGACAACCGACCATTACTGACGCAACTGACATTGGCACAAGCCTTGTGGCTGCCACTAAAAAGAGAAGAAGAAGAAGAAGAAAATGAAGTGAAATTGAAGTGAATTGAAGTGAATTAAGCTTGTTTGTATGTTAAAATGCAGCACAGGTAAACAGCGTAACAACTGCATTGTTACAGGTGTTATAAGGTTTATGTGGTATTCATAAAAAGTATTCCAGTTTCTGTCTGAGTAATTATAAGTGGGTGGGTTTATACTCCAACGTGGGAAGTATCAATACTTAATACAACTCATTTTTCGTAAACATAATAATTCAGTAGTTTTTACCTGACTTTTGCTTTCCGGGTGTCGGGTATTCACAGGTCAAGGGCTCTTTTCTACTCGGTAAAATCAAATTGATTTTTAATGGTTGCAGTATATGGTTTAAACTTGCGGTAAGTTGTATTACTACTTATACACGATAAAAAAAAACTTATAAGTATTTTTCTTTTTTAGCTTTTTTTAGTGATAGAGAGTACCATGCTGGATACAAGTCAGCATTCAGATTTCTACAGGGTACATACTTTCCTCTTAGCCTTTTAAAGATTTCAGAAAAGAAATCAACCGACTGATCAAAAGTACGGCGGGAGAATTCATCTCTCCAATGTATATTCGACAGCTCATTATTAATAGAGTTTGATAAAATAGTATTTAAATTGTGGAGCCGAATGTAAATGGCTCAAGGTAGTAAATTTAATATAAATAATTAAAGGCACTCACACACATATACATCATCATTAGAGAAGACGAGATCGAGCAACTTATTATATTGATTTAAAACCCCATTGAGAGAGGTGTGGAAATCAAGGGAGGAGGCCTTTGCCCAGCAGTGGGACACTATATTGGGCTAATTAATAATAATAATAAATAATAATAATAAAAACCCCATTATACTGTCTGAGATTATGCATATTCAGTTCATCAATCAAACAACACTCATCCGCAGTCAAGTAGCTTGACGGAACGAATGATGACCCCTCAACCGTCCTCAGGAGATATTTTTCAGTCGGGTTATTTAAAAATACCGTATACTTAAGACTGCTTAAAACAATTGATAACTGCTGCGAGAATGTATAACCATTATTTTGTTTACATAAGTATTGTTCACAAACATGGACTTCAATCGGTCTATTGCAGTCATCCTTAAGTGAAAGTGTGACCCACAAGTCCTCGGCAGTGGACTGAAAAGCCAGCCGCGGGGCTGCTGCGAGCTCCCGGTGGGTAGCTATAATCACGCCACCACCGCGGTTCTGACCAGTCAAGGCACAATAAAGATCCCGCCGCCAAACCACGTATCCCCGTAACAACCCGTCTACGAGCCAAGTCTCGGTCAAAACAATTATGTCAAAAGAAGCTAAACAAAGGTTGCGATAAAACGTAAATGTCTTAGAACGAAGGAGAAAGAATTTATTAAGTTACTGATAGACTTGCGCTAGAACGTGCCCAAATCTATACCACTAGAATACAAGTTATTTTGGCTCGCTGATTAAAATATAAATTTTAAAAGCCTGAAGTACTTTAGGATATCTGTCCAAAGTGTCGACAACACGTCTCGATCGAGCTGTATGTCTAATTGTCTAGTGTGTATTTGCTCTGCGCTTCTATTAATCAAACGCGATTAATGTAACGCCTCGAGACAGCGACAGCCATCGCAAGCAGAGATCAAATCGAGACATTCTAGACTATACACCACCGTTGACACCGTTGACGCCGTTGACGCCGTTGATGTAGGAAAACATATCAATCTTATGTGGTCATCTTGCACCGTCTTATATACACATAAATAGGTGTTCTTTTTTCCTTTTCTCTCTTCATCTCTCTCTTAAGATTTTGGTGAGTTTTCCTGCGGAAACTACGCAGGATATTTGAAATATTTTTTAATTTGCTATTTATAGATTTGTATAATGCTAGACTAAGTAGTAGGTACCATTTTAATATAAAAGATAAGATAAAAGATAAAAGACATTTATTCAGTAAGTAGGCCACACGGGCACTTTTACACGTCAAGAATCTACCAGCGCTTCACAAGAGGAGACCACTGCTGAGAAGAAACGCCGCAAGAAACTCGGCAGTCAGTCATTTTTTAAATATATTTAATGTTACAATGGTATACTTAGTCTAGCATTATATAAATCTATAAATATTAAATTAAAAATATATATTAAATAAGCTGCGTAGTTTCAGCAGGAAAACACACCAAAATCTTGCGAGAGATAGAGGGAGAAGAAAAAAAAGAGAACACCTACCCAGGTGTAAGTATATAAGACGTTGCAAGACGACCACATAAGATTGATATGTTTTCCTACATCAACGGTGTCCCCTAGACAAGACAAAGTTACTGAATTTGAAAAAAATAAAAAATATTAAGTTTCGGGTTTAGGCCAAGCATTTTTGTCTATTAGATAGTCCTCGATCCTATAATACGCTTTAGACATTAACGACTTTTTCAAGTAATTTTTAAGTGCTGGAAAGGGTAGCTTTAAAGCTATGTCAGGTAATTTATTATAGAAATGAATGCATTGACCAACAAATGATTTATATACTTTACGAACGCGGAATTTGCGAATAGCGATTTTATTTTTATTTCTAGTATTGAAATTATGTACATCAGAATTTTTTGTGAAAGAATCTAAATTTTTAATAACATAAATAATATTCTCATAAATAAATTGAGACGCTACAGTTAAGATATTAATTTCCTTAAAAAGTTCTCTCAGCGAGTCACGGGAATTTAAGTTGTAAATAGAACGAATGGCCCTTTTTTGTAACACAAATATAGTTTGTATGTCAGCTGCCTTACCCCAAACCAGAATACCGTACGACATGACACTATGGAAATAACTATAATAAACTAGGCGAGCTGTCTCAATATTGGTTAGATGTCTAATTTTCCTAACGGCGTAAGCTGCCGAACTTAGTTTACCTGCCAGTACAGCTATATGGGGACTCCATTGCAAATTTTTATCTATAGTTATGCCTAGGAAAACTGCCTTTTCTACGATTTGCAAACACTCGTCATTTATAAAAATACTAGAATCTAACGATTTAACATTAGGCAAAGCGAACCTAACACATTTAGTCTTCTTAGCATTTAGTAGCAAATTGTTGCTAGTAAACCAATTAAGTACTTTAATTAAAGTGGTGTTTATCCTACTGTAGTCTATGGATTTTCTGTCTACCTTGAAAATTAATGAAGTATCATCAGCAAAAAGTACAATATCACAAAGTTTATCTACTGTTGGTGGTAAGTCATTTATGTAAACTAAAAATAGAAAAGGACCTAAAATAGAGCCTTGAGGCACACCTATTTTTACTGTAGCTCCATCAGATTGCGTTTTGTTTACAACAACTGTTTGAGTTCTATCACTTAGATAAGAAGACATAAGACTTATAGCTTTATTGGACAATCCATAATGTTCTAATTTTAAAATAAGGGTTGTGTGAACAACGCAGTCAAAAGCTTTAGAAAGATCACAAAATATTCCTACTGCATCGCAAGATTTCTCCCAACTGTTATATATATATTTAATGAGTACAGAAGCCGCATCAATAGTTGATTGACCTCTGGTAAAGCCGAATTGTTTATTGCTAAGTAGTTTATTTCTATTAAAGTGACCTAACATATCATTCAAAATTAGTTTCTCAAATACTTTACTTAAAACGGGCAGTATGGAAATGGGACGGAAGTTCGTTATATCACTCATCTCACCCGATTTAAAAAGAGGAATGACTTTACTATATTTCATTAGATCTGGAAAGATCCCCTCTGATATGCAATTATTGTATATTAATGCTAGATGGGGTGCAATTACATCTATTATATGAAAAAGTACACTAACTGATGTACCCCACAAATCCTCAGTCTTTTTCAAACTAAGCGATTTAAATACTTTGACTATTGAATCTGAATTTACAGGGCTGAATTCAAAGTTTATATTACTTTTACTGACATTAGTCCAAAGTAATGATTGAGCTTGAACCGCGGATGATTTAAGACATTTCGTAGTATTAATAGCTATGTTGGAAAAATAATCTTCGAATGCTAAGGCAACGTCTTTATTTGACGTGATTTGTTTGTCACCTGTGTTTAGTGTGACTTGATTATCCCGAGTTTTATATTTCCCCGTTTCTCTATTTATAATATTCCATACAGTTTTAACCTTATTGTCAGATGATTTTAGTTTAATACTAAGAAAATTTGCCTTAGCCGTTAAACAAACTTGCTTAAAGGTCCTTGAATATATCTTAACATAATTTAGGAAGTCCGCGTTCTTATTGTCCTCCCTCTCTCTATATAGGTCATAAAGCCTATTTCTACTTTTATGAATGCCTGCAGTAGCCCATTCGCTAAATTTGGTTTTTGACCTAGTGATAGTTTTCATTTTAAAATTGTTATTAAATTGATGCAAAATTACGCCAAACAAGTCATTATAAATACTATTACACTCATCCTGTATGAAAGGTAACACTGAAAGATTACTCTCAACTTTATTTTTGAATAACTCCAAACGATTATTAGTTATAGGTCGATACGTTATTGTCTGAGGTTTTTGATAAAAATCATTGACGAAAGAAGCCTTCTGACCACTATGGTCAGAATTAAAACAATTAAATATTTCTTTATGCAAACATTCGCAATTACAAAAAATATTATCTAAGCAGGTAGCACTACTAACACCTATCCGTGTGGGTTCAAAGAACAGATTACCTAAATTAAAAGATTTAAATAAACTTAATAGCCTAGTGGTATTATTTGACGTTTCAAGTAAATTAATATTAAAATCTCCACAAACTATAATATGCTTCTGGCTATTACAAGCTAATTTTAAAACATTTTCCATAGTTGATTCAAATGTGCAAAAATCAGCCAATGGTGCTCTGTAAATACATATTATTATATAACTTTCTAGTTATATAATAATATGTATTTAAGAAAATATTAAATATATTTAAAAAAATGACTGACTGCTGAGTTTCTTGCGGGCGTTTCTTCTCAGCAGTGGTCTCCTCTCGTGAAGCGCTGGTAGATTCTTGACGTGTAAAAGTGCCCGTGCGGCCTACTTACTGAATAAATGTCTTTATCTTTATCTTATCTTTGTATTGGTTAAGATGAGACAAAATCAGCAGGCCGATGACCGACTGATTCCATAAGTCTACTATTGTCAACGTTATGATAGCTCTTATTTACGTGACAGTAATGGCGGCCGAGTTAAAAACAATACGAAGGCCATATGTTTTGACTTTGACCTCGTACTTGTGGGAGGACCTTGTGCAGGGTCCGTCCGGGTTGGTACCACCATCTTATCCATTAACCTACCGCCAAGCAGCAGTGTTCGCATTGCTGTGTTCCGGTTTGGGGATAAGACAGCCGGTGAAATGACTAGCATAGAGGCATTCCATCTTAGTCCTTAGAGTTGGCAACGCATTTGCAGTCTTAGGATTGCGTTCTTGTGAATGCGAATGTCTATGGGTCACAGTTTCCACTTACCATCAGGTGGCCTGTGTGCTCGTTTGCCTTCATATGCCATTAAAAAAAATAGAGGCCCAGTTTAGTCGTTTCAAAATGTATAATGATAAAGACATTTATTCAGTAAGTAGGCCACAAGGGCACATTTGCACGTCAAGAATCTACCAGCGCTTCACAAGAGGAGACCACTGCTGAGAAGAAACGCCGCAAGAAACTCAGCAATAATCATTTATTAATATATTTAATATTACAATGGTATACTTAGTCTTGCAATGAATTTATAAATTTAATCAGTTAATCACGTCGTACTGGTGTAAAAGACTCTTAATTGCGTGTGTTTGTCACGCCAACATTGACGTTTTTGACACTGACTATTAGTTAACTCTAAAGGCCTTTTTAGAATGACCAAAGATACAACATTTAATTACTTTGTTCTTAACAGTTTTCTTTTTTAAAAATCTTCAAAATTTAAAAATGTAATCTACCACTTAGTTTCTATGGATGTACCTAGTAATATGCCGAAGTTAGTTTAGGAGCGTAAGTAGAATAAGCGATCAAAAAAAAAAAGACCACAAGTAGTTAATCAATAAAATTTAAGGTGTCTTCACATGTCACCGCTCCGGTAAAGTGAACGAATTCTCGCACCCGACCGGCGCGCGAAATCATGCTGTGATTTAGGTTATGTATGAGTTATGACATATCTACGTGTAAAAGCATCATTTAAATAAATAAAAAAACATGTGTTGATTATAACTACGAAAGCTAGGCATTTAGTTTTAGGATTTGTACATAATGTTTTATTTTGTAGTTAGGGTACTAGATTAATTGGTGTAAGATATTTTAATTTTATAAATTGTCAAATTATACCATAAAATCGTTTAGTCAGAGAACACTGTAACGTTGTAACGTAACAATTTTATGTCAAAGGAAAGTCACTCTCTGTTTTATTATTTATTCTTCAACGAAATTGGAACCTACCAGCAGCCAACTGATCGACTAATTCCGAGACCCACTGCCGGTGGTGTTATGCTCTCGAATAGTTCAATTATTCATCTATATCAAAATACCGTGTGAAAAACCACATCATCCTTTATTTTATATAAAAGGTGATTTATTTTTCGTAACCTACTTCAAAAATATGCAAATAAATGCACCGAGCACTTCGCTTTCGCCCGCATTTTTGTAAATTTATCATAAAAGTGCTTAATTTTTTATACAAATCGATCTGGATACGAAATTTGCATTTGAAAAACCGACGGGATGGCATACACCCACTTCAAAGAAACGTGATTGGTTCGTTAAGCTGCGAAAATTGTTCGCAGAACGCTCTGATTGGTG
The DNA here is from genome assembly GCA_927399475.2 of Acleris emargana. NCBI lineage: Eukaryota > Metazoa > Arthropoda > Insecta > Lepidoptera > Tortricidae > Acleris > Acleris emargana. The sequence continues at coordinate 9,507,278 of OV656858.1, forward strand.
ACTTCTGCCTGGAAGAGACAGAGCTGAATATGCTCCCTTCTTAAATATACGTAAAAAAAGGTAATTCAAGACGTGAGACTGGCTCCGCTATTCGATTATTCACGACCTTTATATTTTCTTAATGAATTTGAAAATGTCCGTTGACACTTGACGGCGCTGCTGCTGAAAACGATTTGTATGTATGTATGTATGTAAACTCTTATTGCACATAAACAATTACAAGACATTTTTGCATAATATAAATAATGTACATAGGCGAACTTATCCCATATGGGATCTCTTCCAGTTAACCTTGGAGTAGAAAGAGCAAGGACAATACCGAAGGATAGACAAATTAACAAAATTTCAGGAAATAACAAATAGTACATACAACAGAGAAATTGGAAGAAAATTAAATATCTTCCTTAATAAGATACATACCTAAACATAGAAATAATATAATATACAATATAATACTACCACACATACGTAAACAACAGTTAAAACCTACAACAGAAGGATCAACACTCAGGCTCATCCTGTTTATTTAGCCACAACTTCTTTAATCTTTCCTTCAATGAACCGACAGATTTAGATTGCCTCAAGCACGATGGAAGCTCATTCCACAATTGGACAGAGTGTACCGTGAAAGATTTAGCATAGGTACGAGTCATGTTGGATGGAACGGCAAGGGAAAGGTTAGCACTAGACCGAAGGCGGTGTCCACTACCATCGGCCAAAAAACTAAACCTTTCGGAAAGGTACAAAGGAGAAGAAGCAGTGAAAAGTACATTGAAAAGGAGTGAAAGAATATGCACATCCCTGCGACGGCGGATGGGCAACCATTTGAGTTGCACACGGTACTGGGATATATGATCAAACTTCCGCAAACCAAAAATATACCTTATACAAATTTGTTTGTAGTGTTCTTGAAGTTTTATGGATTTAGCAGATTTACCTACATTTTATCAAAACATCCTAAGTCAATAATACAGGATGTTTCTTTACGCAAAATGACAAAAACGTTAAAATGGAAGCAAGAAATTTAAAATTCTGTAATAGAACCTCATAAAATTTAAAAGAAAAAAATCTCCTTCAGCGTATTTTTTTATGTCAATACACTGCACCTGGAACTTCTAGCATACGTATATCAGTAGTGAGTATACCAAACAGCTCGCTTTCCCCTATTTGAGTGAAGGCTTTCGTATTCCAGTGAAGAGAGCCGTAATAGATTCCTGTTAATTCAAACGAAAATTCGACGTCTCTTAATCTCTGTATAGAGGGGGTTTATCTGGCTGAAGAAATCAGTTCAAATAGGTTATGTTGAAATGTCGGAAGCTTTTCGGAGTGACAAATTGACAATGCATGTTACGTGAAAAGTTTTGTCAGGGGCACTGTTATTTTACTCGGTAAAACCATATTGCTTTTGACATTATTATCGTATTGTTTTTAACTCAGCGCTCATTCCTGTTAAATATATAAGAGTTATCCATTGAAAACAAGATAACATGGAAAATACAATTTAAAAAGAACTAGAGTCTCAGAGCAGTTACATAATTCCAAAGAGTCATAATTAAGAATTCATCAAAATCCCGAATGTTCATGGTTCCGAATGCATTTTTTAATAGAAGACTTGTTTTTTTGATATCGCTTAAGAATCAAACCCTACCTCACCTACGTATATCAATTGAACTATGCATTAAATCTAAAACAGCTCGAGCACAATAGACTAAAAGTGAATATTAGGACAAATGAATATTCGGAAAAAATACGAAATTTTAAGGTGCACTAGGTATAGTCTAATAGCTCCACAAAAATCGTACGGGTTCTGGTCGTCTCGGTCCAATTCACATAAGAGCGTATCAGAGTGAGTGAGAAAGAAATACAATCCCGATTGTTGTTTAAAGAACTTTCGCAAGATAGGGACTTATGAACACGCATTTTCTTTATTTTGAAAGTTTTGTGGTTAAACAAGGAACATTTAAGAAGATTACATACATAACAAAAACCTTCACGATAAGTTGTTGATAATTCAGTAACCATATTTTGTATAAATAGGCTATGATGTTTACCAGCGTATTAGTGACAGGTTGCAAGCCCATCGCTTAAGAGTACAACAAGCCTGTATTTCCCTTAGTCGCCGGGCAACCACACGGGTTTTCTTTAATACTTCGCTAAGTGATAAAAACGACGAAATGCGGCTTTCATAGGGATCATCCTACATTAAAAGAAGTAGGTATAGTGCGTACTACAGAAAAAAATACATTGAGTCTCAGACCTTTAATCACTACGTAATTCAAAAATCAAAAGTGTTCTGCCAACATGACGGCAAAAACTCCAGAGTACACAACAAATAGAACTTTGTCTATGACTGAGGCAAGTTCCTGTCTTTCTCCGTATTCCACCTTCTCTGTCTCCATTTCTTCGATGTTGCCGTTTCTTGGAGGAATCATTCCCGATTCATCATCCTCTTGGGAATAGGCTTCGTTTATCATATCGTAGTTGATTGCGTTCTGTGAAAAACGGATCGTATTACTAATTTGTAGAAGAATTGTTTTTGGCCTCAACTTCGTACAAAGAACTTGTTTGTAATTATTCCTTTTATAATTTAAAATAACTTAGATAAAGACATTTATGGATTATCTTTTTGAGTCACATTCCATTCCAATCTCCAGCTATCATCAGTCATCACTTTTTTTAAATTTATTTTTTAATGGGATGAATAGACTCAACTCTTGTACTACTTAAATAAAACGTTCGATTTAAAAACAAAAACTTAACGAAGCCTTCTTTCAGGAATAACGTTCGTTTGAAATCTAGTTTGGCAGGCGGGTATAAATATTAAGACATCGGAAGTCACAAACAATAATCTAATATATAAAATTTCCATGTCACAATGTTAGTTACCGTACTCCTCCGAAACGGCTTGACCGATTCTTATGAAATTTTATATGCATATTCAGTAGATCTGAGAATCGGCTACTATCTATTTTTCATAAGGTTTGTATGAAACCGGGCGGCGCCGGGCGCGGACAGCTAGTAAAATATAATAATATGGTGATCAGCCGCGGCGCTACGACACTGTGACATTGACTTAAACAAAAAAAACTCATTCTACCAGGTGACGCACATATATTAAAGCGACACAGAGTCATTCATTAAGAACAGAAGATAATATTCAGTTTCATTCCATATTCAGTTTTGTTTAAACACATTTCTTCTCGTCACTTAAACAAAACAACAGTCAAAACAGCTTTGGAATATCGGTGATAGTTTACCATCATGCAACCCTCGTTTGTTTCCTACTACTTTACATAAATAAAACAAACCTTTACAGCTGGCAGAAGGAAAATAATTCTGAATACTCTAGCAGAGAGTAAGGAGTGCACTGGAGCGGACTTGCACTGCTTCTCAGCGACGTCCGTCATCAGTAGCACTTGTATGAGTAACGCCATCAGGAATCCACTCATCACAGTCACGTAGAGGACCACTGGGACCGGAAAAAAAGTAACGCTCAGGAATCTACTCATCATAGTCATGTAGAGGATACTGGGCCCGGAAAAAAGTTTATTCGTGGAGCAAATGATGAAGCTATTGCAATTTACTCTTTGTTTTAGTGGTCGAAGTAACAGCGATACTCAGAGACATACATACATACATAAACTCACGCCTTCATTCCCAGAGTGGGATAGGCAGAGCTACAGAATTAACAACAACTAAAAATTTGTTGATAATTCTGTAACCACATTTGGCACAATTAGGCTAATATGTTCACAAGTGTATTAGCGACAGGTTACAAGCCCATCGCCTAACAGATAGCCTTTATTCCCTTAGTCGCCTCTTACGACATCCACGGGAAGATATGGAGTGGCACTATTCTAACCCGGCAACTACTCAGAGACATTTAGTAGATAATTGACTAGTTCCTTTTTCAAACATGTGTATAAAAAATCGTCAATAAGGAACGAGTTAATGATCGTCATCTGACTCTCAGTTCGACCGTAAGTCATGCAATGGACAAGGTCAATTTATCAGAGTGGTGGCTACGGTAAGCTAAGCTGTCAGTGAAACGTGGCAGCAGCTCCCTCCACCTTTGCCTGCCGTATTCGTCCGCAGTATAAATTCCTCAGGATGGATATGAACTCGCGTACGCTGTACTTACTTATAGTGGGTACAACATGGCACGGCACCATGTAGTCGATATAGCACAGCCCTATACAGATGACGATGGCCGCGCCCGCGTAGAACCAGACGCGAGCCATTTGCAACGGCTCCCCCCAAAATGACATCAACACGAACAACACCAACACTGAAAAGGATTTTAAAAATTATAACATGAAGAAAGCAAAGCTTGAAACCGTCAAAACAAAATATCAAGCTGAGACAGAGCACAGTTAATATTGAGGGAGGCATTTAGCTAGCACAGTATAGAGGAATTGGGAAAATGTTAGGTAGGTACCCACCCACTCATCACTACTCTGAATCATCTATGGTTAATAAATGGGTGAATCAACTTCTAAGGTACTCCCCATTTTTCGACATGTTTCACAAATGATATGTTTTTAGAAAAACTATATATTTGCCAACGACGTAGCTTACACGCTTATTAAATCAGACAATTAGGCTAGCATTTGAAATGATTTGATTTAAAAATAGTACAGTTTGAAATAATAATATAGTTGGTAACGCAGCGGACGATGTTGTCCCTAGGTTTTGTATGGAAAATGTGCATTTTCCCCTGAGTTACCAGGTTTTTTCGAAGATTAAATAATATTTGAGGTGTTTAACGTGTAAGGTCTGTAAATTTGGTGGTCTGATATTAATATTCATACATTATTATTAATGATAAGTCACCAGGAAAGTTTTGATACCGCAAAAGAAAAGGAGTACCTTAAAAGTTGATTCACCCAAATACGGTATCATGATTACCCCATTTAAAATGGGATGAATATTTCAGGAGGTAACGGGTAACATTGGATTTTTGCTCTCTTTACAAACATAAATAGATAAACAGTAAAACGCCAACCTCAGCTACTAGTTTCACGCTTGGAAAAAAAAAGTAGAGGACTTAAGCATAGATTATTTTACCGTTTATGAACGAAGCAAGAAAAACCTTCATCTTTATCTACCTCGTGTTACCTGTGCCTTGGTTCGCTTCGATTTTGGCTATCTTGCTTCGACATTGTAATCATACTTTTGAAATTATAGCAGCTCTTACTGCTAAGTTAATAATAGCTGTCATATCGTTCACAATATGTTAACGATTTCGAAACGAGAAGGCCTAGTACTATGTGGAATCAGGGCAACGAAGGAATGGAAGCACCTAATTAGTTTTGAAGAAAAGGTTACCAAGAATTTATGAGGGCGTTCTGTTGTGGAGGCCCCGGGCCGTTGCCCCACTTGCCGTCCCTTAAATCCGGCCCTGTGTAGAATAGAGGACCTGAAAGCAGTCGGCTTCTGGACACACTGTTGCCCACACGTCGATCGAACATACAAACCCCTCGTGTCCCTTACCTGTCAGCGGCGTATAGAACACCAGGTTGTAAGCTACAGCCTGCCTCTTCAGCGTTATGTTCATGAGGAACCGGTCGCTCTGGTAGGTTTCGTTGTCGTTCGCCTTGAACATTGTGTGCCACCCCGCAGGCGACATCACTCTCTTCTCAAAGGCGATTTGCCATTCGTTTGGATTTAGTTGGGCTAAATCTGCGAACTAAAGAAATTAGAGATTTCTACAATCATTAGCAAAAGAAGAAGCCAATAACAGAACGCAAGTACAGTACAGTATACAGTATGTGACATCCATAAGAGCATACATTTTAAGTAACGATAGCTTTAAGTGCTGTGAACCGTTTTATTGAAAAATTGCCTTACCTACCACTACCTACCTTTTCTAATACGCTTTTAATAAGAGCGTATGAGAGGGAGTGAGAGACAAGTACAAACCCAAAGCATCTTCTGAGAGCTATCGCTTTGTACAGTCTACCTTTTGTAGACTGTACAAAGTTGATTCCTAGGCCATTATGGACTTGTTCGACACATAAATATAATACGAGCCGATAAATGACATTGCAATATCTTATTTAAATCCGTTAAATCGAATATACCTATATAAAGACTGTACACGATAAAATCCGGGCATGCATGCTCTGGTGTATTTTTTGAATGAATGCTAATTTTCAAGCAGCACTTTTTTGTAATAGTCAGTGGTTATGAAACGACATAATAAAAATACAATCATAATAAAATGTTAGAGCGTCTGTGACTTAGACCATCATATAATCCGCAGTACCAATATTTTTTTGTACACGGTCTTCTGACAGTCTTTACTAAATTCTCGTGTTAAAAACATTTTATTATTTTTAATTATACAAGCCAAATTATACCTTATTACATTTTCTTTTCACAGTAGTTAAAACTTTTCTAATTGTATTGAGATTGAGATAGTTCTGTTTTTTTTTAACTTTGTCGAATTTGACTTTTTGACAAATAAATGCCTCCCATACAAAAACAACCTTCAGTGCTTGAAGTAAAAAGTCTTCCTGACTACTACAAATAGAAATGAGTTAGAAAAAGTATTTTTTTGGTAAGACGACATTCTAATGTGAGTAAAACAGCTTGTAAAAATATAAATACAGTTGTGACATTGTAGCAGGAAGCGAGTGATGATAGTCAAAAAACGCTGGACAGAAGTGGAAAGGTATGATAGAATATATTCGACGAAAACTCACACATACCCATACATTATGTGATATGATTTTATTTTATTATATAGTAATATAACTATACAAGCTATGAAAAAAAAACTGCTTGAAAATATGCATTCGTTGCAAAGATACACCAGAGCATGCATGCCCGGATTTTATCGCGTACAGCCTTTACATGTACTTACTATGGCCATTTTCTCATCTTTGAGGCTTATCTCTTCAATGATGATCTTCTCATGAGCCTCCCAGGGCCCCAAAAGAATAGTGCAGCGATACTCATCATGTGGCCATCTATTAACAACATGTTCAGTGGCTATAATACTCGTTAAGGCACTTGTGCCAACGCCGACGATAAGCGAGAAGCGAGGAGAATCAGCTATCAACTATTTCTCGTCTCTTTTATTGACACGGGATATAGGTACATCATTTGTTGGAGAGAGAGTTCTCACTGGGAGTGTGAACAATCAGCGATCAACTATTAATATATCCGTCTCTTTTATTGACACGGGATCTATATCTTTTATTGGAGAGTTCTCGCCGGCAGTGTGAACAGCCAGCGATCAACTATTAATATGTCTGTCTCTTTTATTGACACGGCATATACATCATTTGTTCGTTTCTTGAGCGATAAAATAGACTATAGCTAATCGCTTCCTCGCCGGCGGCGGGACAAGTGCCTAAAACTATATTGCTTTTGACATGTTATTGTATTGTTTTAAACTCAGCCGCCGTTAATGTTAAGCACATAAGAGCTATCATAACGTTGACAATCCGATAACATATCAAAAGCGATATGTTTTTACCGTATAGAATACTTAGAGGTGCAAATTGTGTGAATTATCAATATTATCATACGACATCGTATTTGATTAGTAAAGTTATTTTTCGCTTCGCTTTCTCAATTAGCTAGTGGTGGAAAGACAGATCGCTCTCACCATCTTACCGTTTCCCGCCAAGCAGTGTTCCTGAGGACAAATGGAATCTGTTCTTCCGAACAACTACACTGACGAACTGGAACTCAACTATATTTCTTTCACAACGGCTCAACTTTAACAGAGTCGATGGAACTCCTATCGCGGAGCTCCTATTTCTAAGTGTTTTGGCCCTTCGGACCAGTTGAAGAACTGACATAATCTAAACCTAACTAATATTTATGTTGCCGATTTCCAATCTGTACAATTTGTCAATCCGTTTATTTGATCAGAGTGGAAGAACCCGATGGATTGTTATGCCTCATACGAACACTGCTGCTTGGTGGTAGGTAAAAGGATATGATGGTGGTAGCGATCTGGACCTACCACGATTTACTAGATATCCTTACTTATTAACAGTTTTGGCGTATTCGTAGCACCACGTGGTCAACTCGGCTTGAAAATAGAAGGTCGCCTCTCCACTGTTCACCATGGTCGTGGGCCCAGGGTTTTCCGTGTTAACTGCCCCTTTCCCGTCTGCACTTGAATGTAAAAAAAGAGGCATCAATGCCAATAAGGATGGAAACATACATATCAGTAGTACAGCTAGCTAAATATATTTTTGAAACTTATTATTAGAAAACCACCTTATATAATTTTAGAAAAGAAATGGTTATATGGGCCATGCCAAATGTTATATTACTTACTGTTTAGAAGTTCTGATGCAAATATACTTATAAGCGTCGATCAACCATACCTACTACTAACGAACCGAGACAAACGTTTTAAAACAGGTTTAAGTTCAACCTAATAACAACCATAGTACTTAGTAATAATGTTACAAATCTTCAAAATTTGATCTCATACCTACGACTATTCGTCTCATACCCATAACATGAACACTAAATGGCATCTATTACTTACAAACGAAAAAACTTACCTATGTTAAATAAAATCTATTGTAAAATCAATCTTATTTTGCAAAAATTAAAGCACTTTCCCCGCTAGTGCCCTGCGAGCTAAATCGTTTTTAGGGTTCCGTAGTCAAACTAGGAGCCCTTATAGTTTCGCCATGTCCGTCCGTCCGTCCGTCCGCAGCCTAGCTCAGAGACTCTTAGTACTAGAAAGCTGTAATTTGGCTTGAATATACATATTAGTCACGCCAACAAAGTGGTACAACACAAACTAGTTTATTTATTTATTGTGTAGTACCTCTTCTAGACGTAACATGTGGATGTATTTTATCCAATAGTGTGGGGTGTCGTTAGATAGGTCTTAAAATATTGCAGGTTTGTGAAAACAATTTTTGGGTTAAGGGATCCGTTTTTTGTTAAAGTCAAGTCTGTTTCAGAGGTAGCTCTATCACATACTAGATTATCAAAATTTCGACTAACTTGCCGTTGTTTTCAGGCGTCTGAAAACCCATTTTCAGGCGTTTTCAGGACCCCTTGTGAGCCTTTGAAGTACATTTTTGTATATGGCAATTTTTCACAAAGAGTGAAAGATATAGCATGATTAGAAAGAGACAGCGATACTGAAAACCTTCGAGAAACGTGTGAAAGAGATTGGAAATGAGACAGCAATACGCAGAACATTCGATTCGATTCGATTTTCAGGCGTTTTCAGGACCCCTTGTGAGCCTTTGAAGTACATTTTTGTATATGGCAATTTATCACAAAGAGTGAAAGATATAGCATGATTAGAAAGAGACAGCGATACTGAAAACCTTCTAGAAACGTGTGAAAGAGATTGGAAATGAGACAGCAATACGCAGAACATTCGATTCGATTCGATTCGATTGTAAACAAAACAAGGTTGAACATCGTAGAAAATTCCAGCAACGAATAGTCTCGATCGTCCTCGGCGGGGCAAAGTACATCGATCATCACTTTTAATTTTACAGCCTAGAATAGAGACGCAGTAGTGGTACAATAATCAAAAACCACTCCATGCACCTAATTTTCCGTTAAACAAATGTTGCGCGTAAATTGACCGACCTTGACCAAACATTCTTAGCTGAGGTTTCAATAACAAAACTTCTTATAATACACATTGTCATATTTTGATGCGCATTGAAATTGGCTGTCTGTCAAAAGAACTAATCGAAAGTGAGCCGTTAGTTACCAAGAAGTATTTTTTGCACTGACCCGTTTTCTAGTTTGTATTGTAGATCGAATACTGTAAGTTATACATACATACATACATACATACCTTCACGCCTTCATTCCCAGAGTGGGGTAGGCAGAGCTACAGAATTACCAACAACTCTAAAAACTTGTTGATAACTGTGTAACCACAATTTGCACAATTATTACTGTAAGTTATAAGTAATGCTTGTAAAATACAGTTACTTGAAAACGAAAAAGGTCGGCCGCCATATTTGTCCATCGTGGAAGGAGAGTCTGGTGATGTTGTTGAACTTATACGGGTCCCACGCCATGCTGTCATCCACCCAGCTCTAGAAAATGTTAACAAAGGGCATGGGTGAATATTCGGGCGTTTCAACCGCCGTCATTGTTGTCTTCAATATATTGACGAAAATAATGATAACCACCAGCAACTTTGGATGTCAAAATCAACGGACTAGGGGGTAGTATCCGTTCCATTTAAAAGAATAAGAAAATAAAGTTTGAATAATATGCGAAGACGAAGACAATAATGACGGCGCGTCAAAAAACCGAATAATCCCCCGCATTGTCAGTTTGAATAAACATAGCTGACTTTTTTTTTCAGAGACCGCGTGTGATTTTTCTATAATATAGTTTAGAGGACTTCTTAATACACATATTAAGAGGGTCCGAGATATTAAATATTTAATTTATAAGTTTTTGGTTCGTGCCGGTATTATTATTGATACTTCAATATCTCAATGATGCACTAATTTGAGTTACATTATGTAACAAAATAATGTTTATTTTAAATAGATCTATCATAATGAACAACTTTTACCAATGGCTGACCTAAAAATTATAAGATATATGACAACACTTTCGCCTAAGACTTATAGTCCTATTAATAAACCATTTATTCCACTCTGTCCTACTGGAAGTTCGATCATCCAACTGCTTAGATAACAATATTAGTTTATCTGGGCGAATTTTGTGCGGGGATCAAAAAAGCTCTGAAGCCTTGGACTTCCTATTTCGAGGTGCTTTGGCCCTTCGAAGCAGCAATACTTGCTTGTCCAACAGGGTCAACTAAAAAGCCAGTATAAATACATGGAATGTTTTTATTCAAATAGATGATCGAGCTACTGGAAGGACAAATTAAATATTATCTGACCTAGGGAGACGTGCATCTACATCGTACATTTGACCAAAGTTCAAGACCTTCATTAAACCCAAACTTCGTTCATTCATTCGACAAAAATAAATGTCAAATGGGACTCAGGAAAGCTAGAGCTGCAGCCGGAGACACAGCGCTGGTTTTCAGCTGGACCCTGGTGTTCAACTATTCGTAGCTACAGCATTATTAAACACCATAGTCTCGTTGAGGTAAAAGTCGAGATATGCTGAAGGATCCATAAGGAATCAGCGGAACTGCTCACAAGTAGGCAAATAAATCAAGTATTTACATTCCGAAAGCATAATTTCGTCACTGCTTTGAAAAAACCTCGTATCTCATATTTCACGACGTACAATTTTAAACTTAAAAGTCAAGAGATTTAAATTCAAAGTCATACATCTCGAAATATCAGATAAGTACTATTTTTTTCAAAGTAGTAACGATTTGGTGAAATGCCGTTGATATACTTAATTCAGTGACACGAAATTGTAATAATCAAGAATCTAAACAAAATGAACTACCTACTTCATATCAATTAGAGGCATTGCTTTGGAGAGTACCTAGATTCAGCCAACGGTTTTAGAGTTAGTTTACAAAGTCAGTGTAAGCGACGTCTATTTCCGTCAAAGTTACAAACTCGCTAGCAATATTGTAGCAGCAATTATCTCAGATCCGGTGTGTACTCGACACAGGAAATACATGTTCCTGTAGTTTATAAAGTATATATTTTATTATTAACTACTAGCAACTAAGTACATACTTATGTCTGCAGTTGTTTATCGATAAACTCTTGAGATATGCTTGACTTTTTGCGATAAATACTGCCAAAATTTTACAACGATCGGTTGAGAGAAGCTGTGAAGTATTAAACGATACAAAGTACAGTAGATTGTTAACCAAGGGATGAAAGTAGTCAAATACATCCCGAGATATTGAGGCTGCAAGAGCGCCAGGAGCGCGTATAGTCTAAGGGTGCAATTGGTACTTTCATCCGAGGTAAATAATTTACTTCCCACTTCAACCACATTTGAAGCAATTTTAAATACCTACATGGCAGTGAGCTGACTATATAAGCTAAATAACGACAAGAGTTTTATATTTCTAAGATTAATCGTTTTGTAATTATTTTGTGTTTGGGTGTGATTTTAAAGACGTCAAAAATCTTATAGAACCTACCACAAGGCCAGCTACTCCAGTGACCAGTCTCGAATCAAATGGGTTATAATTGACGCTGGTGACCTTGAGTCCAAGTCTAACCTCCACCTGAGGACCTGGGGGCAGGTGTGGAAGACGGTCCAACAGAAGAGTTGCCTTCAGTTTGTCGGAGTTGGACATTGGTCGTTCTACTGCTTTCGAGTCAGTCGTTGAACCTGAAGAAAAAGCACTTTTTGATCTCTGGCCAAAACGTTAGGTAACAATCTGTTCTTATCTAGAAGTACGGATTTTGTATTATTTTGACAGACTGTCCGGGCGTAACTAATTCCACGCGTACAAAGTCGCGGGGATCTTCTAGTCTTATAAAAATCTTACTGTTAGATCCATTCGCAGGGCAGTCATACAGGAACTTTAGTTCTACCCCATTCCAAGCCGCAAAACTGAAGTATTGGACCGCTATTGGGTTCACATCGAGATAGTTGAGTAGAGGGGGCTCGCCTTCCTTGCCGAACTCCATCAGCCCATCTGTAAAAGTTAAAAAGAAAATTTTGACCTAAATCCAGCATTGGTTTTACGACAGAGCTTTGGATCAAACCAAAGTCAAACTAGGAACGCTTATAAGTTAAAATTAAAATAATTAATTTCTAATAACTATGATTCATTTGGTTAGTGACAAAAAGATTTTCCTTACACCTATCTATGTGATGTGTTATGTTATAAAACCGAAATGATAAATATGAAATATAAAACAAAATTAAATATTCGACTCATTTCGCTGACGTCTTATATGTATTTATGGCATTTATTCCATATTTTCTTGAGCGAGGCTATATTTTATTAACAAGGTTAAAAGATTATCTTGACTGTTAAGAAACGGCTTTTACCATAACTTAATTTGATATGTAGGTACTAACCTTTTCCAATCCTTATGTAAAATGGTCTGAATTCAACAACTGAAAGGATGCCAACACTTTTAACAGAGTCTTTGGCGTTACGTCTTACGTTCCTCCGAAGCTCTGTGAATTTGTTACCACCACCTCCAACAACTGCAAAAGATTAAAAAAATATGCATTATCATTATTAACCCACAATTGGAATTGTTCATATTTTTACAATTACTCTACTTCGAAAACCATTTCTAGGAATAGGGTTTTAAAGTCGCACTGCATTATTAAGTTTTTAAAATATTAATCTTTTTCGCATATTTCGGTCAAAGTATATTTAACGTTTATTTGACTTTCGTTTTCTGCTTGAAGCTCGGTTAGGCGAAAACCGCTTGAAATAGTATGTTTTAATATTACAATCACTTTTTATCATTAAATATTATTTAATTTATGTACTTTGTTAGAAAATGCCAACCCAAATTTAAGATAATCATGTCATCCATAAAATGTCTGCTAAATAAATAAAGATATTAAAACGAAACTAATGGGTCAAACACAAAATTAGTGAAATTGGTCTCTTAAAATGACCTATTCTTTCAAATTAGAATGTAAAAACCGTGTTTTTTTTGGTCTATCCCAATTTAGTTAGTCACAAAACAAATTTAAAACATTATTATCGATATAATATTATTCACTTCAATGTTTTCATAACTTAATAATTTATTTTAGTTTTATTAATTACAAATTAATTCAATTAATTTAATTTATTTTTATTATTATTTATTTTTCACATAACATGCCCAATATTTTTTTATATTGAATTGAAAACAAATCCCCGGGTTCGGAATCAGTAATACGTTTAAATCGCTTAGTTGATTGCTGTTTATAGCTAGGTTTAAGACTTTTGGTGGCATTACGTCGTTCTAAAAACCGTGGCGTCGCTATTTTCTAATTATTATGTACGTACAGTCAAGTTAAAAATAAAAATCAGTACAAAGTAGCAAAAATATATACACATAGACTTTATTGCCATAGTAATAAGGTCTATGTACATATTTTTGAGATTTTGTGGTGTATACATGGTGACCTTGACTGTACCATTTTGATTTTGACCTTCATTATTGTCATATTTCAAAATTCTTTCATTAATGGACCAGTTCAGCCAACTTATTGAATTTTGGTGAAGAGGATATATCCGGTGTGAAAGTGTAACAAACAAACAAATATTAGTAGGATGGATGAACCAGACTGACCACAAAAGTAAAAAACCTCGACCATACGGCGGGAATTATATGAACTGTCATTTCTATTGAAAATAAAAATGAGAAAACCTGTGTTTTACACAGATAAGAAAAGTATTAGTGGCGATCTTATAAGAGGTTTTTGGTTTCTGGTCAGGCTTTGAAAATGTAGTCAGTTTATTTTAAATTATGTCAATTATTATTCTGAAGGTCAAGGTGAAAGTGGTATGTAGATGATTTCTAAAATATTTCGGTCAATTGGTAAACTTCCACTCAACCCTCTTTTGGTTTCACGCAGTTAACTATTCAGAGTTACCATGAATTGAAAGTTCAATTCCCAACTGAGCCATCAGATGGTTTTCGCTAATTTAATAACGCTCGCCAACTCACTGTAATAGCCATTAAGTAGTTTGTACACAAGGGCAGTTGTTTGACTTTAGTTCGGCAGCGATCATAGATAAGTACTTGGCTGTGCTCATTTTCACGGAGTTCATTGAGGATGGTTTACGAGCTTCATTGGGACTATTATCTGTAATAAATCCTATCATTTATATTACGCTAGCTTTTGCGCGCGACTCCATCCGCGTTGAAGTCGTTTATTGTTATTCTCTCTAGAGCTGTCCAATTTTCGAGTATAAAAAGTAGCCAATGTGCTATTCCAAACTATTATCTATGTCTATGCCAAACTTCAGCCGTTCTGGCAGATTTTATTAGATGTATTTTCTGATATTCTTATTTTCTCGTATAAACAAATCCGATCGCCTTCTTTCCCTATAGACAAATTTCAGAACGCCTTCTTTCCCTATAGACATATTTTCTGATATTTTTATTTTCTTGTATAAATATTTCCGAACGCCTATTGTCCCTTTCCAAAAAAATAATTTCACAGAATGGACGGATCTCCTACTACCGGGTGTTTTTTGTCTCTCCGGGCCTGATATGAAAACGAACCTAACCTACCTACATATTACGATGTAATTACTATTGGGAAATATTCGCTACTATGGCAAAAATATCTTCTGTGAAAATTATCTAACAACAGTAAATATGTCCATAGGAAAAGATTAACATTGGAAATTTTTAAACAAGAATAAATTATAACAGTAAATACGTCTATAGGGAAAGAAGGCGATCGGAAATGATCATACAAGAAAATAAAAATATATAGTAGAAATAGGTCTATATCTAAGACATTGTACCTGAGGACCTGAGCAGCAATAAAAGACTCCTCCGCGAACGAAGTCGCGGGCAAAAGCTAGTAAACATTATAATATATCTAGCAAGATTAAGGTCCTGTTTCACGATCAACGAGTAAATTTATCTGCCATTTTAAGTTGGCTCTCTCCTTGTCTATTTACAAGCTTAAGAAAGAGAAAGGGCTTAATTTACTTGTCGATTGTGAAACTGCGGCAAGTCAAATAATTGTATAAAACCCATTGTCATTGTCATTTCAGCCAAAATAAGACAACAACATAGGTTTGCCACCAGGAGTGCAAGTGGTCTTGTGCTGCTTGCATTCACCGGTATTCATAGCCACGTCGTCGGTGCACCTTGTTGGAGCACCCACGCTACGCTTTTCGGTACGCGGACGCCACTCGAGATTTCATCGACGCCATCGGCCATCTGTTCTGCGAGAGATGTCCCCACCCACCGTATTAAACCGATCTAATATATCCACTTCGTTATAGTGAGTGAGACACACTGCGACAAAGTTTCACAACAGTAACTAGGGCTATTCCCGGCTACCGGTGTGTTAACTGAGTTTGTAAACGATTGTTAGTTTGTTCCTATAGTACTAGCTTTCTGCTCGCGACTTGGTCAGCGTACAACTAGTTTATCACTATGAGCTTAAACTGGAAAAAATTAGAGCGAACCAAGAGAGATTTTCTTTTGGTTGACGAAAAAATTATAAAATTAATACGACATTCAAGATATTAGTTATATCTACCAAGCTTGATAGTAACAATAGCCAGTTCTTAGTTGACGTATCTAACGTCTTGTTAGGCGCGTATGGAATCAAGACACTAAGTATAGAAGAAGAAGAACAAATACATTTTTTACTCAAACATGCTACATACATATCGTTATTGCTTTGAAAAAACTTCGTATCTCATATTTCGTGACGTACGATTTTGAACTTAAGCGTGAAGAGAATTAAGTTGAGACTAAATAATCTTGAAATATCAGTTACGAGCTTTTTCTAAAGTTGTAACGATACATACGGAACCCTAAAAATGTATTAATTAATTTATTTGTTTATTAAATAGCTTAAATCTATCATTACAGGTTGTTACCTAATGCGATAGACAAGTGAGCAATAAGAATAAGAATTAACACTAGGTACAGTCAGCCATTAAAAATGTCGAGCATACCCAAACCTGTGTCATTGTGTCTAACATTGATATTCTGTGGCTTTTGTCATGCTTGTCATTTGATGTTCAGTTCGAAGTTTCTTATGACAGTGCACTAAAGCGCTCAACACTTTCGTTGCGGTACTGCACATTCACATAGTAACACAATTATTATACAGTTATTGAGTATAGCATAGTAAGCAAAGTCTTACCAATTTCATACACTGGTTCTGACCCGTTCGGATTTGGCACAGTTGACAGCAAAATATGTCCGTTACTGGCTCCAAGTATGGCGATATGCATTTCCAACTTCACATTCGATGCCGTCTGGATTTGCCGACGGTCCTCGGAGTCGATTCTGTAGAAGGTTTCGTACTTATATCCGTGGTTGCATACGTGCTCCTTGCATTGTAATGCAGCTGAAAGTGCAAGCCATTTAGGTATTAATAGGTATTAATGAGTGTTTATGAAAAAGATCTCACTGGAGACCGTTGGGCTGGTGGTTTCCTTGCTAAATTTAGATGTAGCAATTTAGCAAGAAAATATTGCTGGCGTCTATTGACCACTGTACACATTGGGCCTATGCGTTGGGCCAAGGTATTGGGCCAACGTGTAGAGG
The DNA here is from genome assembly GCA_927399475.2 of Acleris emargana. Classification (NCBI taxonomy): domain Eukaryota; kingdom Metazoa; phylum Arthropoda; class Insecta; order Lepidoptera; family Tortricidae; genus Acleris; species Acleris emargana. Next base: position 9,524,407 of record OV656858.1, read on the forward strand.
ACTACTTGGCTACGCTATTGGCTTATTTGTAGTTGGCGACAAATAAAATGATTTGATGATTTCGCTATTTTATTCTAACAGACAAGGAAAACTTTAAACATGCGACGTTGTCAGATCACCTTTGCAAGAGGTATCTTAGAATGAAGACCTAAAATCACGTCACGTATCGAAAGGTTTTCGCGTTAACACGAACAGTACCCCTACCATGAGTCGAATTCTCTATCCCTCGCAGACCTCGCAGTATTCTTATAGAGTGCGAGGGACAGAGCGTTCGACTCGCTAGCGAGTACGATAATTTTATTGTAACTCATGGTACCTAGGTACTGTTTTATTTAGAAGTCTACAAAGGACAAAACGTAACCCCTTATGGAATTTCAATCAAATAAATATCAACTCCTTATTTTCCTAGTAATTCCTTCGCATATTTAACTATTTTTTTATTTTTTTTCAGAACGCTTAAAATATGAACGGTGATTTAAACTGTTATTTCACTATTTTTTGAATGGCAAGGTAGCTTGCGCTTTTGGAAGTAATTTATATTGATTTGAGCATCGAACCTTCTTTGATTCCACAATTTTACTTTATTTTATAATTATTTTCAGTATAAAATGCATTACAAATATTCTTTATACTACACCACACACAATAATAGTATGGAAAGTAAATACAAAAAAATATACAAAATAATTGAGTTAACAGGCATTCTTCTCGCTAAATAGCTGTCTCTTCCAAACAACCTTACAAAGATGAGAAGTTAAAAGTTAAACCAAAATAAATTGGCAGGATGTGCAAACTAAGATAATAAATAGATAGTAATTTAAACAACCCAAACATGGAATTAAATAAGAAATTTACTGATTATTTTAAGTATATTATATAAATGAAAATGCTGTGTGGTTATACTGGTAATTGGCTTGTACACTAGACATAATACCCTGATCTGTTACAATGATGTAGGAAAATGGTTTTTGTACCTCTAAGAGAACACTTTCAACAAAAAAAATGCAACTGTTAGATGACATTATTTACATTAGAACATTAATTAAATTACCATAGTTTGAAGTAATAAATAAATATACATAAATTTGATCATTAAGAAAAAAAACATTGTAATTGTAATAAAATTACTTTTACGTAATGTTTACATTTAAATTCCCTACAAAAAACTGGTGAAAAAAAAACTTACTGTGATAACTAAAAGTGTAATTCCCATCAGCTTTTCCCAGTGACAGCGCACAAAACAACATAAGGATCAACCACGTCATTTCGAAAAAACCTGTCATAAGTACAATATATGTTTAATAGCTCTATAGGGCAGCGGGTGAATGGATGTGGAGATAAAGAGAGACAGGACATAGCAGCACTTCTGGGACACAAACTTTGTGTGCGTCACGCCAGTTGGCCGGTTGGGTATATTTACCCGACTGTGTCAGAGAGGGTATGTCTGTTTCTGTGGCACACTCTGCAGGCTAAACGGCTTTTAACACATTAGGCGTCGTTAGATTCGTCTCGGTTGTTAGAGTGATATAGGCTATTATATTTTTCACTTCTCATGTATTGTAGGGAATTTAAATGTAAACATTCCTTGATATGTCCAAGGCATTTGATTGTGTTGTGCCCAAAATATTACTTTTGCAGCTTAATCACATAGGTATAAGGGGAAATGCCTTGAAACTCTTTGAAAGCTATCTTCTTGACAGAAAACAGGCCACTGTAATAGAAAGTTATAATAAAAATACTAAAACTATTGAGAAATTTCAGTCTAACTTTGAAATTGTAAAAACAGGTGTCCCTCAGGGGAGCGTCTTAGGACCTCTTTTATTTTTAATTTATGTTAACGAATTGCCAAACATGGTAGATGAATTATGTGTTATGTTTGCCGACGATGCGAGTATTTTATTTTCTGGCGAACAAATCGATAACAACTTCCAAGAAACCGTAAATAACACTCTTAACATTGTGGTAGACTGGTTGGAGTCCATAAACTTAAAAGTAAACATTACGAAAACTAAAGTCATGCAGTTCCGAAATTCTAGACAAGCGCCCAAAAAATTAAATGTAATGGGATCAGGTAATCAAATAGAGGATATAGACAACATCAATTTTCTAGGCGTAACTATAGATCCCTTCTTAAACTGGAGATGTCACCTCGAGAAAATTAATAAAAAAATATCCAGTCAATGTTATGCACTGTCCTTATTAGCAGAAAATTGCTCTGAGGATGTAGTGGTCAGTGCTTACTACGCTAATGTGTACTCTTTGCTAACGTATGGAATTATTTTCTGGGGAAACTCGATTGATATACAAACTACATTTGTATTGCAAAAAAAGTGTTTAAGATCAATTTATCACATGCGCAATGACGCAACTATCAGAAATTTATTTAAGGATAAATGTTTTCTTACATTGACTGGGATATATATTAACGAGTTATGTAACTTTGTTAAAAATAATAGTGATTATTTTACTACTCGCGCGTCACTGCGTGACAATGTGCGCTCTCAGTATAAATATAATTTAATATTACCTCGAGTTAAAAATAAAACTTTCTATAATAGTGCTTTTATAAGCGCGATCAGAGTGTATAACAATCTTCCCGAGAATATCAAATTATTAGATGGTCTTAAATTCAAGCGCCACTTAAAGACCTGGCTAATCAATAAAGTGTTTTATAATCTTAAGGAGTTTTTCGACTTTAAAGATAAGCAAACATAGTGCAAGAGTTAATTTTATTTTAAGTTCATATTGTACACCCAGAGCGGGTCACCGTTGGAACTATTATGTACCTAATTTATCCACCTTTATGTTACATAGTGTTGCAATAAATTTATTCTTATTCTTATTCTTCTTATTCTTATTCATGCTCTTAAAATGTTACTTTAGTCTCTGCATATCGGGACTACTTTTTAATCTCTAGTGATTAAATAAAAATAAAAAAACTTTGGATACCCCTAAACATCCAATCACGGTGTTTTTGAATGAAGAATTATCACAATTTTCAGTCATTATAAATAACCTCAAAACCACTGTGCAAAAACATAAATAAGAAAAACCGATTAAATTTCGTGAAACACGATTAATGATTACTTGTAGGTATATGAATTCTATTTAATTATATTAAGGGTGAAATCATTTTATTATGCAGTCCAATTCATTTTAAAATAGGTAATTTGCAAAGTTGAATCTGTTGGCAAAATATGCAAGCATTTAAAGCGCCATTTCACATAAAAGATACTGTGAGATTTTTGTAATTTTGTTTAAACCATACAGAACCCTCGGAGTTTGGCTAATGTTGTGTTATGAATTAGATAATTAAGTAAAGCAAAGTGTGATAATACTTATATTTTCAATACGATAAACAAAATGTCGTTCATAAATATGAGTTTAAATAAAAATATTTTTATGTACGATGTTCTTGGTTAATCAAAAGCATAAAGCCTACCCCAATTTTGATACAAGCATGAAGGTATGTAAATCTAAGAGTCACACGTATTTGCAATTCCTATTGGCGGCCTTTCCTTTGAGTACCTAATACTTAATGTGGGTATCGGTAACAATATTTTGTTTACACATTTTTCAAACAATATCAACAATTATTATTTTTATAAATGTACGTAACAATCTTATGATTTTGTTGTGGCGTGGCAGGGTTTTTCATTAAATCATAATCATAATTATAATACTTACACTAAAACCTGTACTTATAAATTAAGTAAAATACCTCAACTTTATTTCCAGGATGTCATTGATCGTAACCACAACAAAATTTTCATCCACCCAATTTTATATTGACCTTGCTTCACTAACGCATATTATTTATATCAGTAAACTGCAGTCCATTTAAAATTGTATAATCTTTTAATAATTTCACACAAACTCATGTCATCCTTTTTCATCCAGCTATTATTAACCTTATTCAAATAAATTAAAGTTCATATTTGTCAGAGGCCCTGCTGTACTCGCGCAAAGCAATCAAAAAGGAAGTGCTATGTTGTTATCGCCGGACGTCTGATAACCGTCTGTTTGTTTCATTGCTATTGCTAATAAAATGCCCTGTTTATCGTCTCGCTAACCCTTAGTTGTAGTGGTGAAAACGTTGGGGTCATCATCATAATTTTAGCCGAAAGACGTCTACTGCTGGACTCCCCTAAGGATTGCCACAAGGACTGGTCCTACGCCACTTGCTGCCATCGGTTTCCTACAACCTTAGCCACGTCGTCCATCCGCCTTGTTGAAAGAAAGAAAGAAAGAAAAAACATTTATTCGTGACAAACAGACAAAAAAACTCAACAAAAATACTGACATAGACCAAAATACCTGTTGTTACGAAATGGTTCCAACTCATCATTATGCTGGCGTTAAATCCAGCGCTGGTCTTCCGTTGGTTTTTGGAGGTCTACCCACTACGCGTCTTTCAGTATCTACGCGTGTTCCTGTAGTTTACAAAGTATCTACTCGTATATTGTTATAGATACTTTGTAAACTACATAATAGTAACTGTGTCCGTGCAGAAATTGCCTATCGCTTAACCCTTGCGAAATGTACCTATATGATTAGTCGAGTTAAATAGTTCCGTAAATCTTGCCTCAGAAGCACTGTGCTGCTGAAGAGCTGATGCCTAACGTATACGTAAACGATTTTCGATTACTGTCAAAAGGTATAAAATTGGCATAAGCACTCGACGCGACCGTTCGACAGCTTACGTCAATCTTATACATTTTCAATATCGTTCACCAAATACATATAGTCTAGCGCCACTAGGCTATCTATGTACTCAATTCTACAACGATCGATTGAGGGAGGCTTGAACCGTTCAGACGGGATAAACAAACATTATTTCATCCGGGATTTAATATAATGCGAATTGCTTACAGTAACAGGACGTTGATTGTTGAAGACAAAGACATTGAAATATACATACATACATTACATCACGCCTGTTTCCCAGAGGGGTAGGCAGAGACCACAGGGGTAGAAAGAGATAGGAACAAATCTTTATAAGCTTATATTAACATACATACATACCTTCACGTCTGTAATCCCAGAGCGGGCTAGGCAGACCTCCAGAATTACAACTTTAAAAAGTTGTTGATAATTCAGTTACCACAATTTTCACAAATAGGCTTAAGATGTTTACCAGCATATTAGTGACAGGTTGCAAGCCCATCGCCTAACAGTACTACTAGCCTATATTCCCTTAGTCGCCTCTTAAGACATCCACGGGACGACATGGAGTGGCACTGTTCTAACCCGGCAACCACACGGGTTATATTAATATTATATTATATCTTGGTTATTTTGATAGCTATTCAAAACATGATTATTTTTCGTCCTGAAAGAGCTTTAACTGTAGCTGCGAAAAAAATTACATGAATTCTTGTTCTCCTTATCGTAAAAAAAAACATTTTTTTTAAACAGTTGTTTCAGTAAGTACGCCGCACGAGCACTTTTACACACCAAAAATCTACCATCAGCCATCTATGTTTACTTGAAAAAGATAACAACAACATCGTTTTATACTGACATTAGGTACACGGAAATCGTTAAGGCCGGTATACGTTCGAATTAGGAAAGATTTGTATTAGAATGCCACATTATCCCTGAGTAACATAGGCTATATTTAATTTTTCTGTTCGAACTGAGTCGCGGGCAACACTTAGTTCGTAAATAAAAAAGGAACCATTCGTAAAAAATAACAGGAATCAGAGAACTCGAAACCCATTGACATAGAGTAACGTTCATTTTTAGCTACAGGCAGATCGTTACGGGCTCCATCTTTGTTAAGGGCGATTGGCCTCGTTCTCTCGATTCGAGTTACGTGCGCGATGTGGCAATGAGTCGAAACTGTACGATACTGCAATACATAAAAGGCAATATTTTTTAATGATTTTTCATCGTCGGTACTGAGACTCTAGGGTTAATGTTCGATTATAATTCGCTCATTGAATCCAAAACGGACACATTCCAAAATAATTTTCTCTTGCATTGAAAATCTTATAAGAACAGCTTCTCATTTCAAAATGCAACACTGAGTGATTTTGGAATGTGTCCGTTTTGTATTCAAGTAACGAATTATCCGTCAGTATTTATAAAGTAAGTTCAAATAGTGTAAAGCCGTGTATCCATCCACGAAGCGTACGCGCTCGCGCAGCAGCCTCGCGAGCCAAATGCTCAGTCTGCGTGGTCGTGCCTCGGGGCCGTTCGGGCGCACGAGCCAGCTCCAGTGCAACTTTTTAATGGTGACGAAGAGCTGATCCGATTTTGTAGTCACAGGATAGCCGCTGTTGTATACCCACCGGGCTCGTTACGTAAGTTTCGTCTTGATAGGTAAAGTACAATCGGCAAAGACTAGTATTGATGATAACCTTTTAAATTTGGATTTGTGTCTAACGCTGTGTTGGTGTTGCCTCAGCGATCAGGCCGCGTCACTGTCCTGCCGTAACGAGTATCTAACTTAAGGGTTATTACTATTATTAGAAGCCATAGAAACGTTTGGTTGCATGTGGTTATTCGGGGCGACGACAATGTCATCGTAGTCATATCGCATGATGTAGTCACTATGTTATTGCTGCGATGTTTGGATTCATTGTTGACGACACCACTAAACGGCACCCTTAGGAGTGTCGTTAACAAACATCATTTGATAACGATACCACCGCAGGGCTGTGAAATATGTGTTCCATAGATAGCACGAACATTATTATTATTGCACATTAGGTACACTTTGACTATCAATCATAATAAATTTAGTTTGATTTTTCTCGATATATTGTATAACACTAATCCCCGGTAGTGTTGTTAACATAATATGATGTTTGTTAACGAAACCCCTAGGGGTGCCGTTTAGTGGTGTCGTCAACAATGAATCGTTGTTTGGAATCTGGAATTAGATGCATGAGGTTCCTAACAATTTCACTTCCGGTTACCAACTTTACCAAATATGACCTAATTCCAACCACTTCCTTGATCGTACTATTTTCCCATGGAGCGTTAAGGAGTGCTTTGAATTTTGATTTTTTCTTTAAAATAATACCGTTTTTTAATTAACTGCCGTTCCTTGAAGTTTTTCATGACTTTAAGACGTTGTCCCGACAACGTTAATGTAGCACACGACACAATACTGCGACGTTTTCTTTTATTTCATAATTCGGCTAGTGACGGAATATCCCTAGTTATAGGTAGGTCGGTGTGTTTAAATATTCCAAAAGTGCGAGGTGAAAGTCGGAATTAGTATAAGTAGGTTTTTTTTATGGCATAGAGAAGACAAATAGACATACGCATCACAACACTGCAATCCTAAGACTGCAAATGCACTGCCAACCCTGAGGACTAACATGGAATGCCTCTATGCTAGTCATTTTACCGGCTGTCTTATCCCCAAACCGGAACACAACAATGCGAACACTGCTGTTTGTTTGTGTTAATGGATAAGATGGTGGTAGTGATCCGGACGGATCCTGCACAAGGTCCTACCCCCCGCAAAAGTTTTCTTTAGTAGGTATATTTTTGATGGTCTGTATAGCTCTTTCAACACGATCATCTGACTGAGGATACCTAGAAGACGATGTAACGTGTTGAAAATTCCATTATTCGCAAAGTGCTTTCAAATGCCTGAACTAAACTTTGCGCCGTTATCAGACATAATGGTCTAAAAATGTTTTTTTGACAGAAACGTATTTTCATTTTTTCCCTGCTTGAATATCCTGCCAGCACAATAGATCAGCTCTTTAGTGACCCCGTCGTCCTATTTTTCGACATTAAATGTATGGATTTCACCATAACAATGGATGAGGGACGTAAGGAACAGGCGCCTCTTTCTAAATCCCTCGAGCGTTGACGTGAAAATGACAATTTTATGAGCATGCGAATATTTTCAATCTAATATCCTTTAAGGCACGCGGAGGTACTAAAATAAATACATACCTATTGATAACTTTTAATGGAATGACGTTTGGGTTTTTCTTCAATTCCTCGTGAAGGTCAATACTTAATTCTAAAGTTTATTTATGCTTACCAACCTAAAAGTAAGGAACCCTTATCTTTTCTAAAGTAACATTCGCTATTATACTCATTACAAGTACATTATCTGAACTAGTATTCTAGGCGGTAAGAACCATATCGTTTTTGACCTGTTATCGTACTTATAATATTGTCAACGTTTTGATAGCTCCTATTTTTTCATAGTAACGGGTTGGCTTAAAGTAATGAGAATGTATTCAATTACCAATAGCAGGCAATAAAAAAATACAAAAAGGATTTTGACAGATATAATGAATAGAAAATATGTAAATTTTGTTAAAAAGACAAAAAAAGATTAACTGGTTTAATAAAAAATGTCCGTGAGGAAGTTATGACGTGAACGTGTCTATCGCCTACTTGGACGGCGTGAAAAATCTGAAGTGGTCTCTCATCACAAATTTGAAAATGTACCTCCTTCTACAATTTAATGTTTGATCCAGCGGTGGGAACTTGGTATTAGGACTAAAGATTCACCAAAAACGGGAAGACCTCCCATTCTTAATGATCGAGACCGCAAGTAGGTGGCAACGTTTGTACAAAACAAAGTGGGTCAGTCCCAGATAAGTTAGCTGTAAAATATGATGTTTTTCGTGGGTGTTTAAGGAATATTTTGGAGAAATACAATGTTGAACAGTTGAAGTGTCAAAAAATACCCAAATATTCCAACAAACAGCTTGAAGATATTCCAAAGAAGTGCAGGAAGTTGCGGAGAAAGTATCACTATGCAGGGAGCAGCCAGAATTGACTAAAAGAGCGTGACGTTCACTTCGTACCGAAGGATTCAAACCATCCGAACGTCCCTATAGCTCGTCCAATAGAGGATTATTTGGTAATTCTCAGTAGACTAGTTTACAGTGATGGGCGGGAAGCAAAATTACAGACTCAGTTGAAGCGCAAGGTACAAAAACAACTAATTAACTAAAAAATGTAAAAATAGATGTTGTCCAACGTATGATGAAAACGGTAAGAAGAAAGCTACGAAAAATTTAAGATGCGGGACTTTTTGCTGTATAGGAATGATTGATTATCATATTGGTTTTAGTTCGTTTTTATGTAATAAAAAGCTATATAACCCTAACAAGTGAAAAAATAAAAATAAAAACAGTTTTTGTAATTCTCATTACTTTAAGCCAACCCGTTAGTGGCTGCTGAGTTAAATACAATTGCATAACAGGTTAAATAAGATATCGTTTTAACGCCTAGAATAGAGGCCCAGTGGGGACACGATGAGTTCTTCGATCGGTATCGACCACCGAAACCAAATAAACTGCCGGCCGGGACGGGTCGCATCAGGCGCTTATGTCAACTTCTACATTTTCACATTTTCTAAAGTCGTTAGCTATCATAGAATGCAACTAAGGCCCAGACGAGTTGCATTCTTACGGCCGAACCCGAATGTAAAACCGCGGGCAGAGCTTCTTTTTTTTTTTAATGGCTCTTTCTATCAATTAGCCAGCGTCATGTCGATTTAACAAATAAAAGTAAATGTCAACGCAACCTAGCGCTGGCCTAGTTGGTAGTGACCCTGCCTACGAAGCTAGAGGTCCTGGGTTCAAATCCCAGTAAGGGCAGATATTTGTGTGATGAGCGCGAATATTTGTTCCTGAGTCATGGATGCTTTCTATGTATTTAAGTATATATTTCTCTATATAAGTATTATTATCGTTGTCTAGTAGGTACCCATAGTACAAGCCTAGAGCTTAGTTTGGAACTAGGTCAATTGGTGTGACATTGTCTCCTGATATTTATTTATTATATATATTTATTTTAACTCTAAGTAAACCTTATATATCCGCAGTTTGAATATAGGGTTCGGCCGTAAGGGTCTCTATTATTGAAAACATAAATACTTATCATTAGGTATTATGAATCACTTGACAGTAACAGACAGTAGTCGGCTGAATCTTGAAACAGCAACATTATTTATTATATGCTTTCGAAAGCTAGATTAGTTAAAACAACGTCATATTGTTTTAAAGGAAGGCCAACGAGACGAGACAAAGAATGTAAACAAGCTTTCAAAAATCTTGTCACTTCAAACGCAATCCAAACAGGAATGAACTTTACAAAATAGCGGCCCTAATGTTGACAACTTCAGCTTTCCTGTAACACGAATCATGCAATGATAGCCGTGATCGACCAACTGACGATATTATTGCGTACGAGAATTAAGCACAGTTATAATAATCGCTCCCTATCGCAATATAACTCAGTAACGGTCAGTTTGTCTCGTTCTTCATATCGTCTCGTTGGCCGTACCTTCTTCTAAATGAATATACCTAAAACAAAAAATCTTGTCTTGAGAATGCATGTGTCTATGGGTCTCAGATGCCACTTACCATCAGGTATCATGTACTCCTATGCCTTTATGCCATGAAAAACAAAAATAAATAAAATATTGTTATCATATTGACGGTAGTCACGAGACGGAAAGGTTCTTCACTTTTCAACTTTATCTTCATGCTAATAAATTTAGACCTAGAGATTTTCCTAGCACGAACGACGTGTTGTTAGTGCTTGACACAGTAAAAACATCGACCATCCTGCTATCGATAACCACTACTTCAACGTCATAGAGGAAATAATTGTACATCATTATAATATAATTATTAAGAAAATAATCAAAATTAAAGCTCATTGAAGTGCCTAATAAGAAAATAGAAAAATCATTTTAATAAGGAAAAAAATACAATCATTATGTCATATTATATATAACAATGTGGTGTGTTTTAAAAAGTAAGATAAGAATAATAAGTTAATAACAAAACTTTCAATTTATTAGAATTTTAGGCACATACTTCAATGAAAATAGCTCGATGACATTGAAGTGGACTTATCGATAACAAGATGGTCGATGTTTTTATTGTGTCAAGCACTAACAACACGTCGTTCGTGCTAGGAAAATCTCTAGGTCTACTAATAATAAAATTGATAAGGTCCAAAAGTGGCGAAACTTTTCGTGTCGTGACTATACCTATCTCTTATTCACTTGATATTGAAATAAGAATAATAAGATGAAAGCAGAATAAATACAATACCTACTTACTTTAGTACACGGTAAAAGCAATATTAATAACTCAGAGACCGGAATTTTCGTGGCATTTTTGAGCTATCATAGTGACTTTTCATTTATCGACGTTCAATTAGGTAATACAATATAGATGTCCTATTAAACTTTAAAATGACTATAAGCATCTTTTCGTTAGCCAAATAAGGAAATCATTTTTTTAAATGTCCTTGAAAAACTTAACTTGTTAACACTAACACAAATTTTGAAGATGAAATTGAAAAAGCTGCACTGCCGTTGGTAGATGTATTATGGGCAACTTTAGAAGAGATCGCTTTATAGAGATAGGACCTCTTGTTGTTTATCGCTACTTTAAATCTTGTTTTTATTTTTGTTCTGCATTGTATTGTATCGATATATTATTATGTACGTCTAACGTAAGTCGATAAATGAGAAGTCACTAGTGTTTTGAAAAGTGCCACGAAAATCCCGGTCTCCATTATATGTAAAAGTTCAACAGTCTTTCAAAGATATTCGTATAATATGATACATATTGACCGTAAAGTATCGCCGTCTGCTTCAGTAAACCTCGTACCGGTTGAAGATTGCTTACGAATCCCAACAGTGAATTTATCAGCTGTTCCCAGTTGGCTGCTCACGAGACACTTGGAGAGGTCGGCGGGAGTCCACTGCACGTCCGAATCAATTTGTTATGAATTTGTAGAATAGCTATAAAATCGTCTGCGTTAGGAAAAAAATAACGTGACAACTAGACAAACGTAAACGTTAAACGTTGGATTTTACACTACCTACTGCCTTAATGCATGCCCAAACACAACTGAATAAATTAATAATGTTCAGTAAACAATCTCACACAAATTGATTTAGTCCCGATGTACGGTCCCGAAATTTAGGGCCCATTTAAGAAAAAGTGCTTAAAGTCTTAAAACTTATAGGACACTCACATTGCTGTAGAATGTAAGATTGACTTTGGACCTAAGATGGCTCTCTTTAATCTTTGACTGTACTACAAGTATGTACATATTAATATTTAGACAACCGTGCCGGCCGTTTGGTTGCCGGCTTAGAATTGTGCCACTCCATGTCTTCCCGTGGAAGTCGTAAGAGGTGACTAAGGGAATAAAGGTTTGTAGTACCTACAGTTAGGTGATGTGCTTGTTACCTGTCACTAATATACACTGTACATCTTAACCTAATTGTGCAAATTGTGGTTACAGAGTTATCAACAAGTTTTTAGAGTTGTTGGTAATTCTGTAGCTCAGCCTACCCCACTCTAGGAATGAAGGCGTGAAGGTATGTATGTATGTATCTATGTACGATAAAACCCTATTTTATGGAGAAATAAATACTTAGACGGAAAATTATTATCCAAGACATAGAAACAAGTACTTGTGCTCATCACACATTTTTGCCCCTGCCGGCCCGAACCCGGGACCACTAGATTCGTATACGAGTACAAACAAGGTTAACCACCTTGAATTAAGAAGCATTCCGATTAAAATAGCTAGAGACAATATATACACTAAGCTTAAGCTTATAACAGCCCTCTTTTTGCGTCCAGGGTTAAAATGGTTCCTACGATCATTATCGCGTGGCATCAACTCCCTCAACTTTGCACCTGTAAATTCTTCATCGGAACTACCAACATAAAATATGGTCTTTCACCCTCTTCCACATTCCTTCCTAGTTTCCAACAAGTAACAGCCGTTACGACATAACGTATCAAACCCGCCATTTCGCACTTTTGAAATTCGAATGCGTCCCACAGATCGCTTCCGGCACAATAAGGCAAGCGCATCACGTATAACAAATTTGTCTCTGCAAGTTTTAGACGGTTCCGTATAAAAAGTGCCTGTAATAAAACTGCCGTTTGGGGTTCGCGACTTTGAGAGTGAAGTTTCTGAATTCGCGAGACACGTAACGGTTGGAGGTACTTACTATGGGTGCGAGTTGAAGTTACGTTGCAGCTTCCAAGGAAAAAACACGGTCCTAAAAAAAATACGGACGTAACGTTGCACTAAAAGGTGGTGAAGCATGCAAGGTCGACACTTTCGTTCGTTATACATGACTTACCGCACGCACATAGATAGACTAGGTACGACAACGCGCCGAGCCACGGCACGAGTGACAGTTTACCTGTGTGCGTGTGCACGCCGATTAGATGAAGTTACGTTACGAAGTTACTTTTGACGTGTAAAAGTGCCCGTGCGGCCTGCTTACTGATAAACATCTTTTATCTTTTATCTTTTTATCTTTTTACGTCCGCATTTTTTTTGGTCCATACCAAAAAAGTGGATTGTTACAAAATGGACGCCTATGACAGACAGAGGTCTGAGTTAATCTGGAACTTCGCAGGTCCCAAACAGATGGACCGATTTCAACAAGTTCTTTTTTAAATAATATAAGCTAGCTAGCTTGGACTTATCAGTCATCTCATCAGTCATCACCTGCCGTTAGTATAGAATTGAGAGAAATGTTTCCTTAAATCTTACTTAGCCGAAAATTGGATCTCCTGATGATAAGCAAGCACCGGCATACCCCAAGATTTTTTATTAAATGGATTATTTGGGCGAATGGATAGAACGGGACGACCACGGGACGACGATATACAGCTACGAAAAATACTACTTTTTGAGCAACTGTATTAAAAAATATTTTATACTTAATTGATCCGAACAGCTAAATTCTAGTGTTAAAAAGCATAATAAAACACAGCAATATAGTATTATCTAGTCTGTTTACTGTATATTTTTATTATGCTATTTTATACTGCAATCTAACTCTTTGGATCAATTTATAAAATCAATTTTATATCATACTTACTTATCATACTTTTATTTTAAGGCTTGTAGTACTGTTAGGCGATGGGCTTGCAACCTGTCACTAATACGCTGGAAAATATCTTAGCCTAATTGTGCAAAATGTGGTTACAGAATTATCAACAAGTTTTTAGAGTGGTTGGTAATTCTGTAGCTCTGCCTACCCCTCTCTGGGAACGAAGGCGTGAGTTTGTGTGTGTGTGTGTGTGTGTATGTTTTATATCATGACTTTCTTGACAGAGTATGCTTGCACCTATTTACATTGATATAGTAAATTTATCTTATCAATCTTATCATCCCATATGGGATATCTTACAGTTTAACCGTGGAGTACTTAGAATGAGTTACGACAATGCAAGGGGGTAGACAAATTAACAAAATAACAGACAAAAATAAATTAGTACGTGCCTACTTAGGAAAATCAGAGTAACATAAACGAAAAAAAAACTTCTTAGTGCTGATAGTGTATAGTAGTAATTGTGTCTACTAAGGAACAAAATTGAAATATCTATTTGAAATTTAAAGTTTTTCCGCATTTTCGCTTTCAAACCACCGAAAAATTCCTTTCAAGTGAGTTACTATCGACTTACCAATGGTAAACCCCTTGTAAGGGAGTTGTATCAACTTGTATGTCGCAGAGTGACTTTTGAAGAGTTCCCCACTGACAAGTTTAGGCAAGATGTCTGCTTGCGCCCGACGTCTTGGTGATTAAGTGTACGCCGTAAATAGCTCATCAAAACAAATTGTTTTCAGGGTCTTGGCGGATAATTGAGTACCTACTGGGGATTTCATTATGGTTTGACGTGGGACTTAAAATTCAGTGCCACGACGTCGATTTGGCGTCAGTTTTAAAAGGAAATGTAGATACAAGGTTAGGAGCCTTGTTTGTTACAGAAAAAATCTTCTTCGGAGTTTTAATCGCAATCATTGCTGTCTTTGCATATAACCTCAAACTCAAACAATATTAGTTATGTTACACGTACCTATAGGTAGGTACGAGTCAAGTAATGTGCTTTTCTTTTTCTTTTGAAAAATAAGTTAGGTACTTTTTACCCGACTGCCACAGGAGGAGGGTATTGTGTTTATCAGTCTATATATGTATGTCTGTTCCTTTGTGGCGTTCTAGAAACTAAACGCGAGGACCGATTTCGGTGATTCTGTTCTCAATCGATTTGTCTTACACCCGTATTTATAGACGAGTAAAAGTCATTACTTGAGTAAAAGTAATTACTAAAGTAACGATTTTTATTCTATAGTTAAGCTATTGCTTAGAAATAGAACTGACAAAAGTTAGATTTCTCGGCCAAGTAATAGTCACCATTTTCTTTACTTAAGCATTTACTTCTGGTTACGACGCGACGGCGACGCTTGTCAATATTGTGAGGTTACCTACATTTAATAAAATGGAATCTTTGGACAGAATCGAAGAAACTTTTTCTGTTGTAGACGATTTGGATAATGAAATGTTTGGGGAAATAGAAATTAGAAATCCCAAAGTTTACTTTCGTGATGTGGATCCATTCCATGATTATACGGAAGATTTTAAAAAAATGAGGTTTCGTTTCTCCAAGAACATAGTGATGCATGTGATTTTACCGAAAATTATTCACTCTTTACAATCGGAGACCCAAAGAGGGCTTCCTATTAGTCCACTGTGTCAGCTGCTAAAAGCACAGACAGCAGAAACACAAACAAATCTCATATAATCCTACTTAATAACAAATCACTTGTCAGTACATCATTTAAGGCTTAAAACTAAACATTCAAATTGAGTAGGATAATATCGTGTGAAACGTTTTATTTTTGCAAATTTTAGTATTGTGTTTGGATAAATTAAAATTATCTTTTACAGTTGAAATTACTTTCTAAAACGATAACTTTATCAGAATTACGGATTTAATTGAAATTAAGTGTTATAATGCCAGCTTTTGCTAAAATAATCTACACCTCACATTTTTCTTTTCATGAAACGAAACGCAGTAAAGAAATGTTGCCAGACAGAAACAATCATCAAGCGTCGAGTCTTACTTAAGCAATTGCTTATGTAAGTAATGTGTATTACTTAACTATAGAATAAGATTTTGTTCTGAGAATTCTATCATCAAGTAATGACTTAATTAAGAAATTACTTAGCAACAAGTAATTACTTCTTTATAAATACGGGTGTTAATCTCGTGAGCGTCACTAAAGGTATGACAGTAATCAAAATTCAAAATTCAATATTATTGCATCTAGTGGCCGCCATATTATATTATAAGATCCATTTTGACAAGCCAAAATTTCAAAAACTGATTTTCAAAGTTTTTTGGTTATGTCTCTAAAACTGTAAATAAAACAATCGTAACAAACATATCCTACAACATTGCTTAACAGCGGCATCTCCCGACCACTAGCTGGACTAACTTACATGGCCCATAAAAAATCATTGCTTATCAGCGACATCTGCCAATCGGTAGTGGGACTAACCAACCCCGCACTGCTTGCTAGATGGCGCTGGGATCGAGTTAACTCGCACAACCGTTAGTCCCCCAGGAATACAATAAGACCTTACCAAACATTTGGATTTATTTAGAATCTCTAACACTTGGATTGTATATATACGATACACGATAAGGTTCCTGGATATCCGAGCCTCTATTGAAACACTTCCTACGTTGTAAACTACACTATTTTAATTTTTAAAGATTGCGATCAAAACCACAGAACTATATCGATATAGTTCTGTGATCAAAACCATATATCGCCAGTCTTATTGAGCTAATGAGCTTCCTTCAGCCGAGCCGATTTTCTTTCCTCCTACCTATATTCTGGGTACGGTAATCTTTTGTACATTTTTGGCTGTAAATCCAAAAGTTCACACCAGAATATAGTTTTGAAATGAACAGAGTTAGCCCTTCCATAATGGCACCTCATTTGCAATAATCAAACCACTTTAATTTCACAAACATACAGACAACGAAGTCTATATGTCTATACTCACTATCTATATGGGTTTCTTTTTTACCATTTTCGTACGGAACAAATCATCTAAACTATGTTATGGCGGCGTTTTTAGTTCGTAAGCAGGAGGTTGTTTTTGTAGTAGGTACTAGGTACCTAGTTAAGGCGACGGGGCGGGCAATTGACCTTGCTCATTCGGCCAGACGAGTAAAGTTTTAATTCGCGCGCCATCTAACAAGTAAGCTCTGCGATCGACCGCATAATGCTCAAATGCTGTTTGTCAAACAGTCAGGCATGCATTTACCGTTAGATGGCGCTTGATTTGATCGAGCAATATGATACACTTGTGTTTTTCTAAATACTGTCTCAAATTCAGTAACGAATGTCCATAATAGCTTTTAAACAAATAAGTAAATACATAAATAGTTAATTATTAACACGTAAAGGTTTTTTCATGAATAGCTGGCACGAATAGATCAATGAAAACTTTGGTCTACTAGGATTGTGTGAGTGCTATCAGTTACAGTTTATATTTCGAACCAAAAATTTAATTAATAATAAAGCATAGGGATTAAATTGTTTCAATAATACTACTTTAAATGTATTAAATTTTGACGTGGTCTACGACAAGGCGGCGATTAATCGAGAATATCGGGTTGGGGTATAGGTAGCAAAGGGGGCGCAAGACTTAATTTTGTTTTGATGGAAGTGGTGTCATTATAACACCTATTTTTTATGATGCCATCGTATAGAAGACGCTTAAATAAGCGTGTTTTGTATAGGCAACTTTTCTCTAAACTTGATATTTACCGAGATATTAGGGGTTCAAATGTCAGTCATTTTGAAGAGATCTGGGACTTAAAAAATTTTGACCGGCATTGCCCGCTGACTGCCATTCCCCCATCTTACCCTATAACCCTCATTTTTGTTAATAAATCCTATAAAACATGGTAAAATAAGCATGTTTTGTTATATAAACTTTTTTTCTCCGACCAATATTTACCGAGATATTGGGGTTCAAAGGTCAGTAATTTTGAAGGGCTAAAATTTTTGTAAGAAGCAAAGAGTCGTGTAATTGACGTCAATATAACCCCTCATTTTTGTTAATAAATCCTATAAAACATGGTAAAATAAGCATGTTTTTTTTGTTATATAAACTTTTTTTCTCCGACCAATATTTACCAAGATATTGGGGTTTGAGTGAAGTGGTCTTATTATAACACGAAGTTTTTATGATGCTATCGTATAGAGGACGCAAAAATATTGATCATTACCGAGATATTGGCTCCTAAATGGACATTTCCACACAAGTCCGAATTTAGGGCTCTCGCTGGTTAGGACGCGTGCCGACACTGCGCGCCCTAGAGTGTTTTTATAGAGCAAGAGATACGGAAAATATGGATCGTAGGAAAAAAAGTGAAAGAGCAAAATATGTTTCTTTTAGCATGATTTACTGGATTCATTCATAAAAATGTAGGTACTTAGTGTTATATTGACCTAAATTTCGCGACACCGAAAATTTTCTAAGTCCCAGTGAAAAAAAAAAATTTTTTTACCCTCTCGAAATCACCCCCCCTATCACCCCCAACACCCCCTCCCCCCTCCCCCCCCAAATACCTATATATATAGTTGCGCCCCCTTTGCTATACTCGTATAACCGTATAACCGTATCTCACCGCATAAAACACGAAGTTCAATGTCAATAACAATAGGTAACAGGATATTATAATAACAAAACAAATAATGAACACAACAGAAACAAAACAACAACGCCAAGGCCGAATTATAAAACAACTGCAGTAGATAGTTACTTGTTCGCACGGAATAGTAGAAACGCAACTGATTCAATTCAACTGAAATGACAGTGACTGACCGTTGGGTGGGAGTCAAAACAAAGTTCGAAACATTCGAACTATCAACCAAACCAACCCAACGGTCTGGCAACGCCGCGGCCGGCCGCCACACGCCAAAACCCAAACCGAGCACGCAACATCATCGCTTTCATCGCTCTGTAGTTTTGAGTACCTACATAGTTATAAACTTATAACTACACAACTTTTATGATTTTTTACTGATCCAACGTGAATGCAAGTTCAAATCCATTATCTAACACTAAAATCAACTTTTATTCGAAACAATTTGTTTTTTTTCTTTATATAGTTTTGTTTATTTTTTGAGTATTTTAAATTCTTATTTTAGTTTGTGTATATTTTTTTGGCCACATTCAACAAAAAGCTTCAAAACGCCTAGTCATAGTTTAAGAGCAAACATTTAGTTCATTGTTTCACTAGGAGCACATAGGTTTTGAGTCTATAATCTGTAAATTCTTATTAAAGCTAATATATTCAAGTTCACGCAACACATTAAATCCGTAAAAAGAAGTGTGGAAAGTTTGGCTGCAAACTAAATCGCCCAGCCGGAATAAAACGAATACGAACTTTTTAAAAACGGTTCATTTAAAGTGGTATATAGAGCTTACTATCAGTTAGATAACTATATTAATGAGTCAGAGCAAGACTTGAGGATATATGTCTTCAGATTATCATCATTTAAAACTGCCACTTCCTATATTTTTCCCAAAAAAAATATCCAAAAACACCTCGATTTTGTAATTTTGCCCTACCCTTCGCCTTAATAGAGCAGAGCGTAAGCGTAAGACGAACACGTTTAAAAATAAGTGTTTAAAAAAACAAAAACACCCCCTTCAAAAACAATAACTATTTTTTTTAAATATAGGTTAGTAATATTAGGTACCTACACCTATAAAAAATATATTATTTTTCGTTTGTAAAGGCGGTTCTTTGTTTTTTAAAACATTTATTTTATTTCATACTTTTTAGTGATCATAATACGCTGTTACGGAGGCACCCAATTCTTAGTTGATAATGAAACTTTAAGTCAATTCAAACGCGCCGCACTTAACGCCGCGGGAAACTCATAGTCACATTTAAACAAGTAATATATTCTTCGTTGTAGTCGCTCAACTATCTTAAACGAGATATCTTATCGCCACCCTTGAAATAGGTTCCGCTGAGGAGTTCCGGTGGCCATCTGTGGTCTTCATCATCAGTTTCACTTCACCAAGTGATTCTGCAATGCAAATGTAATGCAAATGCTATACTTGTTACTAAAAATACTAAAATCGCTTTATCATCATGTCAGCCGAAAGTCGTCCACTGCTGGACATCGCTTTATGTTTGCCTACAATTTTTGAGGAGTTCCCTCAGTTCCTCACTGATCCCCTCATCAGATTTAGATTTGGGGTAAACATATATAAAAATACCATAATATGGAACGTATAACCTCCTATTTGCGCTCTTGACACATCTTATCTCGTTTATTTGTAGAATATTTATGTGATCTAATATTATTATATTACATACTTTTATACAGAATTGTACATTTATTTTAGAATTAATTATAAAAGGTACGGACGGCATAAATAACTTAATATTAGTTGCTTGAAATGGAACACCCGTCTACGTCAGTTTGACGACTTTGACATTTGCCCCATCTTCCCCCAAATGTGAACGAAAGTTCAACTTAAAATTCCATAACATATAGTTTTCCCTGCTTACTGTTAACTTAAACATGGCATCAACATCTAAGGAAAGTGTTCCTTCCACTAGTGATGTGCAGGAAAGCGTGAGCAGTGATTTAGAACCAGGCGCTTGCCCTGAAAGTATACTCTACCCAACCGATTCTTTCGAGGAATTTGCTTCAGAAATGAGCTCTAGTCTTCAGGAAAGGAATTCTTCCTTGACCGCAAAAAGCAGTACTATAAGTGAGATCCAGAGCGAGATAGGTGAGAGCTCAAAAGAAGCGCAAATGAAAGCCGCAAAGTCGAGCGATGATTTGCAAAGCAATGTAAGTGTTTTGTTTTGTTTCGTTGGTGTTATCTTATTTGCATTAAGGACATGATTAATTATCTTGACTTAAGTAATTGTTACTGACTTGTATTTTAATTTTTTTGACATTAATTAACTGAAACTTAGGTAAACTGTCATATTATTAACGTCCAAAATACCATTTATTGTGGCACCCATAATGGCACCTATTATAGTAATAAAATTGTGAAATTGTCACCTCTATAAAGCTGTAATAGATTTCTTGGCGCCAATAATTGGTAGGGTGCCAAGTATAAGGGTGAATTGCAAAAATATTGTACATACTTAACCTTTAACTGCCGTGGTATGTGTCTCACAGACGTCATGACTATTATTTTGAACTTTGTGTGGCCTAAGTGTTACTTTGAGAATGGTCTGAAACCACCTCATCAATTAAAGGTTAAGGAGTTAATTGAGATAACATTAACTTTCTTCAATTGTTTTTCCTTTGTGGAACGACAATTATCCATATGATTGTAGGACTTATTTTCGCTACACAAAGGAAAAAGTTAAGGATTGTTAAGGATTTTTTAATGGAGCCCTTAACTATGAACAATATTTTTGCAATTTACCTATAATGCAGTATTGCATAAGGGTTTTTAAACTTAGTCCATGGTGTTGGCAGGACATTTGCAGTGTTGAGATTGTAAATTTCTATGGTTCTCAGATCAAACTTACAATCAGATTGCGTGTTTGCTCGGTTGCCTTCTCCACACCATTAAAAAACATATCAATACCTAAATGTTACCATTAGTTCAAATCTAATCCTATTTTATTCTTGATCCAGGAAACTATATCAGGCTCCGCCAGTAGTTCCAACCTAATAGAAGAGAATGGCGAAATAGACAGTGAAAAAGATGAATACCTCCGCTCACCAGAGCTAGTTAATAAGGAGAAGCATGTGTTTATACTGAGCTCTGCTGGAAAACCTATATACTCCAGGTAAAAACAATTTAATTCTTACTTTTTCATCATTGTCTTCTTACTTTGATAATGTAACTGAACCACAGCAGCAGGCAAATTTTTACTGGGTCAGTAATAATTATAAGCGTCCCTGTGATAATTCCTTAAGCATGACTCGCTGGATAATTAATGGATGAATGAATTCTTCCTCAGCCTCGTAAGTCTCTGCGTACTTGTACAAGTACAAAATAATGATAGTAATTCAGAACTGAATACCTTACTCACTATCGTACCATTTTTTTTTAACTCTAAAGCATTAATTAATAGACTAAAACACTATTCTTACTATGTACTTGGTATACGGCTATTCAGATTCAGATTTTATAACTGAATATAACACGGTATAAATTACATGGCTTGTCAAATTGCATGCAGTTACATTAAGAAAACAGGGCTTACGAGGTTAAATACTTTTGGTTTTCTCTACACAGTTAACTTGTTATTAGATTTTGCATTATCCAAACAGCTGGCAGAGAATAGAGAAAAGTGGTGGTTGCTTCCCTGACAAGGGCTTTGTGAGTAAAAATTAGAAAAAGTTATGTTTGTTGAGGTGAGGGATGGTACGGTGCTTCGAATCCGGCTCTGATAAGAGGATACTTTCGATTGATATTACATCTCGAGTTCTGAGTCCGAGGCCAGAGGTCGAAGCGCAGCGTCTGCGGCGCCGGCCGTGGTCAGCGTGTACAAACAAGTTTATACTTGTCGCACGGCTAACCCTGCTCCAGCGTGCTTACACATAACATACATAACCCATTTTTACATCCACCTCCAACTTCGACTTCGGTGCAGGTTCTGAGGCCTACTTTGACAATCAAAGTTCGAAGTTACGTTAGCTCCATCACTTTCTAACGATTTAGTCTCGAATAGGGAATGCAATTTAACTGATTATTAACCGTTTTTGTGTGAAAATAACCGATTATTAACCGTTTTTGTGTGAAAATAACCGGTTAAAATCCGGTTATAATCGGTTATTTGCATTCCCTAGTCTCGAATGAGGAGAGTAGGGTAAAATTGGGGGACCTGGATACGTACCGAGGTATCCAAGCCCCCCCAATCTTACCAGTGATCAAGTTTTCATCATTTCATCTATTAATTCTTCTTTTCATCAATTAATCTATTAATTCTACTTGTTCTTCTTTCATGTTCTGAATACTGAATAGATCAAGTTTTCATCTAGTGTAATACCTATGAGCTAGGCAAAATTTATAATAGATCTAAATCAGTATTCATGTATTCAATACATCAATTATGAGTGCTCCATTTTATATTAAGCGTTATTAAATAGATAGTGATTCATACATCGACGTGAACATAATTATGAGACGTACAGTGTTATCGACGCCGGTAATTAATTAGCGGTCTCACCTTTCCAAAACAACGCGAGTCGGATAAGTCGAATTTAAAATGGTGGGTTAGTGGCGTGATAAATAAATAAACACATTGTTACTCGATTAATATTTATTCTGTAAAATGCATATTTTTACAACACTGTGTAGCGATTACAAATATTAGATGATATAGACTCCGTTATTTTATCTATTACGTTAAGTGTTGACTCATATATTCCGTCTAGAGGAACGCTTTTGACCGCATACTGCAGGCACAATTCTGCATTACACTTGCATATTCGCTCACTATCTTCTATTTTGTCTCCGTCATAAATTTCTATTTTAATCACTTTAGCAGCTCTATTCTGATGAGGTTTCTTGATATACGAATAAATTGTTGTGTTTTCTGGCTTTCGTTTACGATCTAACCCGAGCCTTGGTTCATATGTAGGTCGCGATGCATTGCAGGGTACAAAGTTGAATAGATGCTCAGACGTATCCTGAAATTTACACACCGGTTAGCATGTAATATATAAACAGAAAACATATGTACCGATATTTATAATTAAATTTAACTTACCGACATTTTGCAAGAGAACCACGTACGTTCAAAATATTTATTACAATAGGTATCCCTTCAGAAATTTTTAGCTTTATATATAAATAAAATGGTGTCGATAGAATTCAAAGTAGCTTAATATTGGATATTGATCTAACATTCTAATCCTTTATGGTATATGCCATAAGAGGAAAGTTTATGCACGTGTCGAATGCAAGATGATTCCCTATCTATTTAAATTCTAGCTTTTCGGTGTGAGACTTATAAGGTCTGATTTTTCTGCCATTTTAAATTGAACTATATTTACAAATAATAAAGTTTAATTTCAATGTTTGGCCCGCGTATACTTCCGACTGAATTCCAATCGTGTTGAGACAAAAAAACATGATAGTGATTAATTTCTTGGTTGCACTTATTTATAGTGCTTGTTGCATAGTACATAAGGTTGTAATTAAATATTTAGATTTTTACTTTTATATCGGGATACAGAACGCTGACAACAGCTATTGTGCATGATAAGTATGGAGCAGCAAAAGTGCAAGTCTGCTTGATTTTTATTTGAATGTGTGTTTTTCGTTCCAAAAATGGTTATCGCTCGCATATATTTAAAGTGGGAATTGTGAGACTGAGACACATTGTCATCGGCAAGCGAAGTCTTCTGATCTTCAAGTTACTAAAGTGCATCAATAAGTGTCAACATATCTGCTATCATGTAAGTACCATTCGAATATTCATCTATTCATCTATCAGATATTTCATCTATTAAAATACGATTATTTTTTCTGAGCGCAAGCTTAGTGTAGTTTGACAATAGTAGAGAAATGAATGCATCCATTCAATTCTCTCGTATGTTTAGATAGTTAAAGTTTAAAATAAATTTGTGTTTTGTTCTTGCGATCTGAGTTGTTTTACTGATTGCTTGTGGGTTCAATTATCAAATTAATTTAATAAAATTACCTTTTCAGGTCCAGTCATGTTCAAGAGAGACCGCTTCGGACGGAGGAGGATGAGAAGAATTATACTCATAAAAAATGTAAAAAACCCGTGATCCGTGAGGGGGGTCACGGCTCGAACTCAGCATCTCGGGTCAGCACTTCGGAAAAGGGGAAAAAGCGAATTAATCCCGCTCGCATCGAACCAGCGTTATCATATGAATTGTTCGGGACAGATAGCGAGGGGGAGGATCGAAACAGTGACGATAGTGGTAAGGAACAATACAATCATCTTTATTCCTACATCACTAACAAAATTCCGAAAGGATTTTCGCGTCAGATCGATAAACATAAAAAAGGAACATACTACATCGTTTTGAAATTGTGCAAGGAAGATGAAATATTATTTGACCTAAAATTAAAAAATAAAACTAACACCGACTCAGAAGCCTGGCAATATCTAAAGCAGTTTGTAAGCATTATAAGAAAAGAGTTTAAAAGATATCCAAAAAGTTATAACATTAACACTAGTCATAATGTTTATTCATTTGTTCAAGATGGAGTACGGTGTGAAAGCCTGAAAATACAAAAGGTGGGAAAACATGGAAGCAAAGAGCCGCATAACAGTGAACTGGAGCAGCCGAAGCGAAAGAAAAGTAAAGTCAGCATTATTACTCCAACTACAGCGAGCCATACTACTCCCGCTGACGTTAGCAGAAAGGAGTCTGCGCGCGATGTGTTCGGGACCGACTCTGAGGATGACGAAGTAGATGAGCAAGCCCTCAGACCTGGTAAAAAAATGACTCCTCTCGTATCTTTTCTAAACCGACGAATCGCAAACGGAGTTGCTCGCCAGTCTAACGACTGTAAACTCGGTTCTCATTACGTAGAATTAAAAGTTTATAAATGCGATGAAATAGAGCGCGTACCTCCCATGAATCGATGGCGCCACGCAATAATAAGCTTAAAAAACAGAACAGATGATAGTACGGAAGGCTGGCGTGCGTTAACCGAGTATATAAAAGCTACGCGAAAGGAGTTCAAGCCTTGCCCGCCTACTTTTATCGGAAGTTATTATTAAAATAGAGCTCGCTCTTAATTGTACCCTCTCTATTGTACCCATAGTTAAGATGTATTCAAAAAATGTTTAACTATAGAACAGTTAATACTAAAGTGTAAAGCTTATTAAACTACCGCTTGCAACTATTACTAGGATTTATAAAATAAATGAGTAGATTGTAACCCTTTAATTTTTTTCTTTTCTTTACAGTTCATCCTGTATCAGCCTTAATACCTGAATATGAATTAATGAATTGTGAAAACTGTAAAATTGAAATGTCTCGAAAGGAATACTCATCTCACTTAAAAACTAATTTACATAAGTCAAACTGCTTACTGAACACAGAATTCGATAATATTTATATGATTGCTACTGCTTTTAAAAACAGAATTGTTTCATATCGTATAAATCCATCTCAGAAAGTAGATTATTTCACGCCAGAGATATTCTTTAATGAGTGTCAGAAAGATCTTCTAAAACTTATCAATATATCAGTAGAGAGCCTTACTTGTATTAAAGTTAACTTTGAATTCTTTGCGTACTTTATACAACCTCACTCAGACAAACAGGAGCTAAAGTCATTCAACACTAAATATGAAACTGTTTACAAGAGCACTGATTTTAATGAATTATTATTGAATACAAGTAACACTCTGAAAAAAAAACTAACCGAATTCGAACTTCGTGAATCTGGATGGACGTACCTATCTATAAGTCATATTGAAATTAACATGAACAAGTATTCTCCTTTGCGAGGCGGTTCTTATATTCCGTTACCTCCGGCAGTCAGAAGTTCGAAAAGTTGTATAAGTATACAGAATAGCGATAATCATTGTTTCTTGTGGAGTATTATGGCCGGTTTGTTTCCTTCTACAAGGAATGTATGTAAAGTCAGTTCATATCCACATTATTCTTCCGTTCTCAACACAGAAGGAATGTCATTCCCACCTTCGCCTAAACAAATTGAACTTTTTGAAAAAAATAACCCGAATATAAGCGTTAATATATATGGGTTAGATAATAAATCAAAAGTTACCGGACCTCTATACAAGACAAAAAAAAGAGAAATTAATCACATTAATTTACTATATATTGAAAGGGGGGGAAAAGCACATTACTGTTTAATAAAAGATCTTGTAAGGTTAGTTCGACGGCAAGTTTCGCACCACAAAGGTAAGATATATTTATGTGAGACATGTTTACAATTTTATAATGATGAAACAAAATATAGATCTCATGATTGTAGTGACGTGTTAGTTACTTTGCCTAAAATAAATTCTGTTTTAAAATTCGAGCATTATGAAAGACAACAGAAACTCAACTTCATTATTTACGCAGATTTTGAATGCCTCCTGAGTAACCACACCGAAAACATATCTGAAAACACTAAAATTTTGAAAAAACACCGCCCGTCATGTTTTGCTTATTATATATGTTGCTCGTATGATGATCAATTAAATAAATTTGTGACATATCGAGGTGAAGACTGTGTTGAAATTTTTGTCAAGAGAATAATAAAGGATGTAAAACGATTACATAAAATATTATCTAATGTTAAACCTATGACTCCATTAACTGCTGAACAAGAATCATCTTATCAAAACGCAACATATTGCCATATATGTAAACAACATCTGTTCGGTGACAAGGTGCGAGATCATGATCATGTTACATCCTTGTACAGAGGGCCGGCGCACTCTCATTGTAACTTAATGCATAGAGTATGTCCATTCATACCTGTTGTTTTTCATAACTTATCAGGTTACGATTCTCACTTATTTATTGGGGGACAAAGGTTCGAAATACCGTCACATTATAAAACCTTTATTTTCACAGCTTAATGATGCAAATCAGGATTTCCCAGAACAATTAACGAAATTAAAAAGCGGTGGTTTCTTGCCTTTATTAAAAAAGTACAAGAAAAACACTGATTATGTTTATTGGGATGACCCGAATGAATTGATTGAAAGGCTCAAACTATTAATTGCATCTAAAAGTGCTGGTAACAGTAATCATGATAATGAAATCGTATCTATTATTGAAGAATTAAAAGAAGCTGGTATAATAAAAGAATAAAATATCGTCTATTGCTATCATTGCACTTAATGCTCTGACGAGCATTAGACATGAGTATCGAGAAAAGTGAATATCATTCAGTTGATTGTTGTCATATAGAAGTCATTAAAATAAAATCTAGAAATGAACCTAGTGCGTCAAATTTTGCAAATAAAGAACATGTCGTGGACAATCGTAATATAGTGCTAAGTTGGGAAAAGCTAACTTCGAGTTTGTTGAATCGTATAGACAACATTGAAAAAGATATCGCTTTAAATAAGCTTCAGGGAGATAATTTCTTAATACTAACTGAAAGTTTAAAAGATAGTATTAAAGCAATAAAAAAAGATATTGCCTTAAAAGATCTTCAAGGAGCATTGGACAAGCATTATGAGCAAAGCCGACGTCGTAAATGAAATTCACAAAAATGCTAGAGTGAACTTTCCTCGGAGAAGTGTTATGTTAAAAGATATAGATGACCTCTGGCAGGCGGATTTGATTGACATGCAGGCATTATCGGACGTAAATTCTGGCTATAAATATATATTAGTAATTATTGACTGTTTTTCAAAGTACGCTTGGGCAATTCCCCTCAAACAGAAGACTAAAGAAATCGTATGTAAGCAATTTGAAACACTTTTAGCTAAAGGACGATTCCCAAGTAATTTACAAACAGATAAGGGTAAAGAGTTTTATAATAAAACATTTCTCAAAGTAATGAGAAAATATGATATTAACCATTATTCAACATACTCCACCAAAAAAGCATCAATTGTGGAAAGATTTATAAGAACGCTTAAAAATAAGCTTTATAAGGGGTTCAGTTTAAAAGGCAATTATAAATGGATTGATGGGATGCTAGATAATAAAATTTATGAATATAATCATGATTTTCATAGAACTATAGGTAGACCTCCTGCTTCAATCACCCATGAAAATAAAGCGGATGTATTACAAAAATATGTTAAATTGCAGTCTAAGAAAAAGTTGAAAATCAAGAGATTTCTAGTCGGTGACTTTGTTAGAATTAGCAAGTATAAAGGTTGTTTTGAAAAAGGTTTCACTCCTAATTGGTCTACAGAAATATTTAAGATAACAAAGATTCAACACACTAATCCTGTTACTTATTTATTAGAAGATATGAAGTCGAGACCGATATTAGGAGCATTTTATGGACAAGAAATTCAAAAAACTTTACATCCTGACGTATATCTGGTTGAAAAAGTAATAAAAAGCAGGGGGAATAAAGTATATGTGAAGTGGCTAGGACTACCTACAAGCGAGAACAGCTGGATAGAAAAGACAAATCGTTTATAGATATTCTTACTGGCACAAAAGTATTTAAAAGATATATTTCTTACGTTGTGCTCATTTGAAAGTTAATATTAAAACAGTACAGACTTTTACAACCGATATTGATTTCTCAATGAGATTTAAACAGCTTTGTACTGCTGTTTGGTAAGATTTATTTAACTTTGTGGTGATTAATAACATTCGTACTATTTATTGATACGAGTATAGGAAAGGTCAGTGTCACCGCAAACACATAGTAACTTAATGAAAGGAGAAAACGATCGTGCGAACATGTCTCCTTCCACCACCATGAGTCTACAGCGTCCTGCACACCCTAAATATGCAACGGAAGCGGCACGGTTGAAAACATTTAAAGATTGGCCTTGTAGTATGACACAAAGACCTGAAGAGTTAGCAGAAGCCGGTTTCTATTATACTGGGTGCGGAGATCAAACCAAATGTTATCATTGTGATGGTGGTCTAAAGGATTGGGAGAAGGGTGATGAGCCGTGGGAGCAGCACGCACGCTGGTTTGAACGATGTGCGTACGTCAAACTGGTGAAGGGTAGAGACTACGTCAAGGAGAAAGTGAACACTGTTTCTTTCTTATAGCAACCTGTCTCCCGGCCAAAGGAGGAGGTGGTGAATAGTGACGTAGTACAAGTGTGTAAAATATGTTACGTCAAGGCATGTGATGTCGCGTTTGTACCGTGCGGTCATGTCGTTGCATGCGCTAAATGTGCGTTATCAATAAAAAAACCGAAATGTCCAATATGTATGGTTTCCTGTGATAATGTGATGCGTCTTTATTTCTTATAATATATATTATTGTTATTATTATCATACAGTTTCATTTAACACATCGTTGTTTGACTTGTTATTTGTTTTGTTTGGCTAGAAAAGACAAATTGTTTGTAGATATTTTAGTGACACTAATGAATGTATTTAAAGATATATTTCTCACGTTGTGCTCATTTGAAAGTTAATCTTTAAACGATACGGACTTTTACACTCGAAATTTTATTGAAATCCTTACATTAAACTAAATTATTATATCATGAGGAGCAAACGACAATGTCATGATATTCATAAAGTGAAGAATAAAACACCAACATTATTGAAGTTCAAAACTGGTGCTGGTTTAAAGAAAACATTTAATAATATTGTCTCACATACAAAAAAACACATTCGTAACCTAAAACCTAAATGTAAGAAAATGCTAACAGAGTTAGCATACGAAGCAGCTAGAGAGTTCGCGTCAGATTTACCTATTAAAATACCGCGAGTGATACCTGTACCTAAAACTGGTGGCTTTCTCCCGTTAATACCTATATTTGCTGGATTGTCTGCCAGCGGCACTTTATCGGGTGGCATTGCAGGAATCACGAAAGCTGTCAATGAATATAAATCGGCTAAAAAACAACTAGCACAAGTAAAGGAACAAAACGAGAACATGAAAGGACTGTGTATTGGAAGAGGACTGCATCTTAAGCCGTACAAGAATGGTGTAGGGATTTATGTTACGAACACAAAAAACTAATCAGTCGGCTACCTAAAAGAGCGTTAACTAACATCGACATTATAAATCACGCGAAAAATATACCTCATTTTCGTAATGTATTTATGAGAGATGAATTACCAGAATCACCACTACCAATCGAATGTGGGATTATAAATTTAGATTCTTCATCATCTAGTGGTAGTCATTGGGTAGCCTATGCAAAAATATATGATTATATTGAATACTTTGATAGTTATGGTAACTTGAAACCTCCAAAGGAATTTATTAAATATATGGGATCGAAAATTAATTACAATTATCAAAACTTACAGGGTAATAGCATATACAATTGCGGTCATTTATGTTTAAAATTCTTAAGTTCATTTTGGAAAACAAGGAACTACGTACGTAAATAAAATACATTTCGCTAATCAGATTTATTAAACCAAATAAATATCGAGATACTTCTAATTAGTTAACATTCTTACACCATCGGTGATCTTATTAGCATGTACATGTTTAAGTCGGTGATTGCTTGACCTAGAATGATTGTTTTCAATAAAATCCCTGCTCAGACAAGAAAACTAAATACTTCACCCCCGATATCGAAAGGTAGAAGACGTTTAAAATCAACTAGAGTGATTACCAAAATTAATAAAACATTTCTACGTTCTCTTGGATTTAAAATATAAAATGCTTCAAATCACTGACTTGCCACAGCACGATAATTCGATTGAAAGCTATGAAATTCATACTTACAATCCCTATACTAACAGCTTCAAAGAAAATGATGAAATCAGAATCCCTATTCATCAGCAAGACGTATATGTACTACCGTCTGCTAGCTCCATTTACATTGAGGGGTATATCACTGCGTCCTCTCTCGATGCAACAGGAAAACATATAGATAAAGAAGTTAAGTTGACGAACAACCCGATTTTGTTTTTATTTCAAAATATCAGATACGAATTAAATGGTGTTGAAATAGATCATATAAAAAATGCTGGAATAACTACAACTATGAAGTCTTATATCTCGATGAACGGAGGAGAAAGCAAAAATGCGGCCTTGTGGGGGTGGAACCTGAGCGGAACCCAAAGCAAAAAAATTCATTTCTCTTTTATTCTCCCATTGAATAAAGTCCTAGGATTCGCAGAAGACTATAATAAAATACTTATAAATTGTAGACATGAACTTATACTGCATAGAAGTAGTTCTGTTTCAAACAGTGTGTGTATGGATAAAGGTGATACCGTCATAATAGACGTACAAAAGGTTCAGTGGCGTATACCGCATATTAAAGTTTCTGATCGCAACAGGTTATTACTGCTAAAGCATTTGGAAAAAGATAGAGCTATACAAGTTGCCTTTAGAAATTGGGATTTATATGAATATCCATTAGTACCTCAAACAACCAAACATTCGTGGTCAGTTAAAACTGCTTCTCAGTTGGAGAAACCTAGATTTGTTATATTGGGATTTCAAACAAATAGAAAATTAAATCAAACAAAAAATTCGACTTTGTTTGATCATTGTAATATAACAAATGTGAAATTGTTTTTAAATTCACAATATTTTCCATATGATTCATTAAACTTGAAATTTGATGAAGCTAAGTACAGTATATTATATGAGATGTATGCTAATTTTCGTCAGTCGTATTACAAAGCCGACATTGATCCGTTGCTTGATTTGAAGACATTTGGAGAAAAGGCTCCATTATTTGTTATTGATTGTTCAAGACAAAACGATACGCTAAAAACTGGACCAGTTGATGTTCGTCTAGAAGTAGAGTCTTCACAAGATATCCCAGAGAATACTACAGCTTATTGCCTTATCATAAACGATCGCCTTATTGAGTATAAACCGTTGAGTAACATAGTGCGGAAACTGACATGAATGTTATCATCGATGTCCAAGGTTTTAAAGATGAAAAGAACAAGCTTATACCAAAAGAAATAGCTATTTTAAGTGATAAACATGTCCTGGTATTGTTGATTAAACCCCCATATCCGTTTTATTATTTAACTAAGAAAGAACGTAAACAAGTAGGATGGATAGAAAGGAACAGGGGAATACTGTGGAATGAAGGTTATGTACCTTACTGCGATTATAAGTTCTTAATATCTGATTACTGTAAAAACAAATGTATTCATACAAAAGGGTATGAAAAAGTGAATTGGTTAAAAGAAATTTTAGGTACTGAGATTGTTCATAATTTAGAAGATATTAGCTGTCCTAATTTTGTTTCTCTTTATGAAAGGTATGCAACATCGTATGATGTACAAACTTGTATTTATCATGATAATATATGTGCTTACAAAAATGTTACTTGCTTAAAAAAGTGGTGCAAAGATAGCAATGTTTTATTTTTTAATATAGACAATTATGATTAGTTTTCTGTTACATGTTTATCTGTTTCTAAATACTCAAAGTTTCAATGGAGAAAGGTAGATAAATCAATAATATTTTATTGATTTATCGATCAACATTTGTACTTTTTAATTTTTATTTATGTTTTAAATTGTGTACTTATACTTATCTAAGGCCTATACACTATAAATAACTGGTTTGTTAAAGTGATTTAAATAAATGTATGACAGTGATTTGTTCGTTTTGTTTTTTCCCTCCGCGTTATATAAGTAAATACCATATTTATCACATCAACATCCAACAGTAATCATTGAAGTTCGTACCACATCTTCGATTAGTTCTAATCAACGACCTTTGAATATATAGGCAGACCCTGATCAACATCTTAAAGAAAAGAAAAGTAGAATTAATAGATTGGTGAATTAATTATTAGAATTAATAGGGGCGTGGATACGTCGATTAATAGGTAGATGAAATGATGAAAACTTGATCTATTTTAGTATTCATGGGTAAGATTGGGGACTTGGATACCTGATCTTAAAGAGAAGAACAAGTAGAATTAATAGATTAATTGATGAAAAGAAGAATTAATAGATGAATTGATAAAAACTTGATCACTGGTAATAGATTAATTGATGAAAAGAAGAATTAATAGATGAAATGATGAAAACTTGATCACTGGTAAGATTGGGGGGGCTTGGATACCTCGGTACGTATCCAGGTCCCCCAATTTTACCCTACTGAGGAGTGACAGGGATGAAGATAACGTTACTTCGAACTTCGATTTTCAAAGTAGCACTTTGAAAATCTCTCTGGTTCTGACTCCAATAATACTAATTTAAAAAAAAAACTCAGACTTTGGCTCTGATAAATCAACAACAGAAAATATGTTCAATCAGTGAGTAGACCTCAAGGGCACTTTCACACGATACAAAACTTCAAGTAAATCCAAGAAAAGACGGCATAAAATGGACTTAAATGAACTAAAATGTATGCAAAGCTCTTTTTATACTGGAAAATGAACAAGGGAATAGCAATAAGTATCTGTGCCTTACGGATTCACAAGCAAAGTGCCTTTTATTTTTCAGGTATGGGAATGAGGACAAACTAGCAGGCCTGTGCGGAGTGATACAAGCTCTAGTCAGTGTGGTAGAGGATCACAACCAGGATATCCTGAGATGTATCAACACTAAGGACTGCAAGTCGGTGTTCCTAGTCAAGGGTCCATTGATACTGGTTGCTGTTTCGAAGTCCAATGAGAGTGAGACCCAACTCGTTTTACAGTTAACGTAAGTGAGATATAAGTATTTTTGGGATCAAACTGGTATTATTAAAGCAAGTTAGATGACATAAAAAGGCTATATTTGCACATTCCAAAACTACAATTTTCTCTAAAACTAATGTTACTTACATAATTTTCGAATAAACACCAAAAATTTAGAAAAATATATATTCTAAAATACAACTCTGATAAATAACTTAAATTATTGTTATTGGAAATTACTTTCAGAAATCAAATTCACAGAGATTCATATTAGCTAAGCTACATTACAATCTGACAAGCCCTATGCTTGTAATGTTCGTACGCAAGCTTATTATTGACTTTTGAAACTATAAAACGTGATATTACATACATACCTTCACGCCTGTAATCCCAGAGTGGGGTAGGCAGAGCTACAGAATTACCTACAACTTTAAAAACTTGTTGATAAAAAAAAAAACGTGATATTACTTCTTCAAATATTTATCTTTACACGTTTTCAGGTATGCATTCAACCAAATAGTATCAGTACTTACTTTAACACAACTAAACAGGATATTCGAACAGCGTCGAAACTATGACCTTCGAAGGCTTCTCTCTGGTGCTGAAAGACTAATAGACCATCTGCTGATCTTCATGGAGAAAGACCCAGCGTTCTTACTTGGAGCCGTGCGATGTCTTCCTCTTGCAGAAAAATCTAGGGAAACCATCACAAACGCTATTATATCTGCTTGCCACAAGATCAGGGATCTGGTGTTTGCTATACTGATTGCTGGTAATCAGTTGATCACTTTAGTGAGGATGAAGAAGTATACGTTGCATCCGTCTGATATCCATCTCCTGTTCAATCTCGTGAGGAGCTCCGAGTCGTTTAAGACGGCGGAGAGTTGGACGCCGATTTGTTTGCCGAAGTTTGATGCGACGTAAGTTGAGTTATTATCAGAGATCGGAATATGGGTGTCATTACCAAAGAGCGGAATTCTTCATAGCAAAAATGAAACTGTCAGAGGGATTGACCTAACTGTTTTATCGACTTATCGATACATATTTGTCACTTAACGAAACAAAGTTAAAGTAATGAAATCATTCTTTTGGATATACATACAAACAAATTAACGGTGTCCCTAATTAGCTGACCGCCACTGTATTTTAGTATAATAGTAAAGAATAAAACAGAAAATACGTTTTTTTTTAATTTTCTATATATGAAACTTATCATTAAAAATTAAAAACAAATATTGCTAAGAGTAGGTAACTAATCTTCATTCAAAATAACAAAGTCGAAATCTAAATCTGTACTAAATATGTTTTCTTCATCTTCCCTGTAGTAAAAGAAAATAGTCATTATTTTTTCAACATTGTCACCTTTCAAATTACTCCTTTTTTCATTGTAGATCCATTTATAAGATGAAAACGAGCGTTCTACCTCAGTTGAAGTAACAGGAGCATATTTGTAGTACTCGATAACGGTGTTTTGGCTGTAATCACTTTTTTCTATTAAATCAGCATATCAGGTCAAATGTTACAGAATAATCTTTTAAGTTGATTATGGATACTTAATGCGATATTATTCCGTAACATCGATAAGTCGATAAAAACAGTTAGGTCAATCCCTCTGACAGTTTGATTTTTGCTATGAAGAATTCCGCTCTTTGGTCATTACTCTCAATAATGTGGACATGACTCCAAAGATTTTAATTAAACAAATTAATGTACATTCATTGATTACTTACCCTAAAAATAATGCATGGAATATCTAATTTTATTTAATAATATTTATTCCGTGGTTAGTTTATTCCCTTTCAACGTTAAAATAAACTTACGAGGTGAAAAGCTTATTTTGCAATTCACGGATGTTAATGGAGCAAACTTAAGTAGATTAACCTTTCGGTGCCCGCCGGCTCCCAAAGGAGCCAGTAACAAAAAAGTATTTGAACTCTAATTTAAGACATTAATGACTGTTTTGTTTTTTCGTTATATGTATCGGGTTTCGAAAGGTTAATAATAATGGCCACTCCTCACGTCTTTGTATTATTTATTTATTATTGACCTGTAAAGGATCAAGATTAAGGTCCAGGTAACAAATCAATTAATGTAATTTTATTTGATTACCGTAAAGTGCTGCAATTTTGCCGTTTAAGCTCAATTTTGCCTATTTCGTTTATATTACGATATCTCGCATTTGCTCAGTTTTTTCTTGTTTTTTACCATTTGGTAGTAATTTTCATTATTCTGGCAACACATTTTTAATTTTTTTACGTTGGTAACTCCATTCTTGCGACGCCAGTTGTGCATCATAAGTTGGAGGGAGTGGCTGCATTTTTTAAGTGTCTCGCAACTTTTAAAATTTTAAGTACAAGGAACGTGATTTTCGAGAAGTAGGTGCGTCCCAGGGTAAGTAAATATTGTCTATTTTCCGTAAGTTTAATATTTCCAAGAATAGGACACGATTTCATTATAATAACGTAGTAGGCAATATTGGGCAGTGTTCTGGAAACTTGAGTGACACAATTTTGCCTGGGTCTAGGGCTGTCACTAGCTGGGTTTTATAAATGAACAGATAAGAGTAAGAGTGCCTAAATTGCTTAAGTGAGTTAATTTATTACTGATTAAGGTTTTTTAAGACTGATGTTTCTTTAATACCAAAGCTTTCAGTTGTGTTCCTACGTTGTGATGATTATTTTTTAACTAAAAAAATACCTTTTTTTTAAATAACAATCTTTTTTTGGCACAACCATACAGTTGCCGATATTTTTGTATGGAAAGTTCGTGGAACCTGGTACAACATTGCCTATTGCCTGTGAAAAAAAAACCATAAAGCTTATAGCAATAATTTGACTGCCAGGGACAAGCACAATGTCTCATGTACACAATTAAATATTATTACAAATAGCAAAATGTTATTTATCGAGATAACCGTCTAGGCAAAGTTACGTCTTAGGCCTAAAACTTTGCCTGCCACTTTAAATGCTTACAACTAGGAAATATTGTATGATTACCTACTGATATTTGAGTCTAATTTGGCGAGGCATAGGGTCTGTTTTCCGACTAATACTCATTAAACCACATAAGACAAATAGTTTCACAGATATAAGGAAAAAACGTCAAAATCCGTGCAAAGTTGCAGCATTTTACGGTAATTAAAATCTTTGGAGTCATGTCCACATTATTGCGAGTAATGACACCCATTTGTCCGATCTCTGCTTATTATATAATCACTTGTATTACGTGCGCTGCGTTTCTTTTACATATCTAGCTGCAGTTCATCGACTTTTGGCTATTTAGCTTGTAAAATACAGTACCTAATTACATTTTTTGCGAAAAATAAAGGTAAGTAGGTCACAATGTTACTGAACCCAGGTTCAGTCATTGGAAAATTTAAAAATGCTGCTGAATTTTCTTATAAATTTTCTAAGTAAAACCTGATTTGAATTCCGGCATAAAATTTGCTGAAGCATATATTTCTGCGAAGATGTGCGTCACGACTTAATTTGGCGTGTCTTTGTGGATTAAAAACGCTATGAGTGGTAGTTGGTAGAAAAATGAGCATAAAGGTAGATAGTTATAATATAATGTTTTTACGTAAGCATTAATCAAAACTTTTTTATTGCAGAGGCTTCCTACACGGCCACGTCTCATACATATCCGACGACTGCCAAGCATGCCTTCTCCTCCTAACCGTACAACGCGATGCCTTCTACCCTCTCTCTCAAGCGAAGCACACAATATCAGACAAACTACGACAGGCCAAATGCTTTTCAGCTATCAACGACGCTCTGAATAGGCACCCAGACTTACCAACAACAGATCCACTGAAACACATAGGCATTCCAGAAATAAGGCATTTCATGTACAAATGTAAATCGACCGCCCAACTTTTCTCTTCAGATCCTATATCCATAGACAGATTGCAAGATTATAGGTTAAGACACAAAGAAGGTGGGGATGTTGTGAAAGGGAAAAAGGTGGAGAAGATGAGCGAGATAGATTATGTGAGGAATTACAGGAAGTTCTGTAGCCAGATACATTGTACGTCGACGCCGGCGAAGTTGATTTTCAGGTCCAATTCGCAGGATACTGTTTTGGCCTGGGTAAGTAAATGTACTTGGATTAGTTTTAATTGTTTTAATACCGAAATCTTCTCGGGCAACAACACTAGTATTTTCAGAGGTGATTGTTTGTGTTAGAAACATGAACATTTATTTCGGAGTAAACTGTAATTCCGTCTCAAGATAGGTACAGTAAAACACAACAGATATGGCTTACCGATGTACCTGCGCAGATGACAAATTTTCGAAGCGCGGGAACCAATCAGCACGATCCACGCGTTGCGCGTCTGTATTCCGTGCTATTATTGGTTATTAGTGACGCCATTCTGACGCGCGCCCGCGTGTCATTCAGTCAGCCGTGAGTGAAATGGAAAAAAATGATGCAATTTAATTTGCACCTTATAACTATACAAGTCTGATGTCGGGTTTTAATCGTGCTACGGAAATCATCGGAATCGTGGTTCGTGTCTATGCGAACCAAGATTCACGACACGCCATATAAATTGTGTTCTACTGTACGTCAAAAATTAAGTAAAGTGGCTTGAGACTGACATCTCAGCCAAGATTTCTATACAGCCCTGAACCAAAAATAATTTATTTTTATCTTATTATTTCAGGTAACAAACGGCTTTGAGCTCTACGTTACCTTCGATCCCCTAATGGAGAAAGACCACGCGATCAAAGCCGTAGACCGCCTCCTCCGGTGGATCAAACGGGAGGAGCAGAGGATATTCATCATGAACGCGCCGACCTTCTAGCAGTACGCCTTCGGGATGACGGCCCTGAGGAACTCTTTACTACGGAACAGTAGGGAGAGGAAAGACGAAGAGGAGTATACACTTTAAGCTCGATAGAGGGTTCTGTAGTTTTTCCAAGATGCGTAGGCGTTTGAATCGTTCATTGGCGAGAATTATGACATCTACTGAGCCGAACTTAATCCACATGATAATACTTGCTATACTCCGTTTGGATAGGTAATTAACTAAATGTAAACAAACACAACTACGTCATGTAGTTCATCAGCCAATAGAAACAGAACAGTGATACGTCAAAACTCGAATAAACCGTTTTGATTGACTGTTTAACGGAGCCACGTTTTGTCCTTTTGACAAATGAAACATTTTAGAAACAATAACTTTCCTTTTTCAAAATTGTGTATAGAAATTCGTCACTACGGAACGACTCGTCATTAACTGATTTGGGTAGCGATTTTAGGGTCATATAATGCAGCATAAAACACGCGTGCGTTTTATTCATTTACGCACTAGCATTTCTAAATATATATATTTTTATAAATAATCTGTCTTGGTTAAAATGCAACAAACAATCATTTCACTTTAAAATGCGAAAAACACTAGTGTGGAAATGTAAAATGAAATAGTATTATTTTTATCGCGCTGTTTTGTTAAAAATCGAAATGCGTGAACATTGGTCATCTCCGGCCCTTTAGGAGTTTCTGTTACCTATTACCGCTCGGTTGCCATGGTTTTCCATATATCTTCAGTGATACTGCAAAACTAACAAATTTATGATAGAGCAAAATAAACCTTACTGTCTTATTAAAAAGGTGCATTTTGCTCTTTATTTAAAATGTTACTTACGCGCTTTTGCAGTTTCACCGACGATGTCATTTACGTGGCCACATTTTTTGCGTCGATACTATGCACGCAACCTAACGCGGTGACTAAACCGGTCCGGTCCGTCCTGTTGAGTTTGCTTGTGGTGGCCCGCAATGCGTACGTTAGAGGCACGCACACATGCAAGCCGCGTGATATACCTTTGTTTGAAGATGAACTATTGTTTAACTGTGTCATTACACTCCGACTCGGGCTACCTCTACTGTAATCACCATCTTAACGCACTTGTATGTATGTAGTTAGGCAACCATGCTCGAGCAATTGTACAGTCAAAAGCATAAATATATATACGTTCCCAAGAGGTCAAAAATATCTGTATAGTTGAGGAACCAGAAATATCTGTACGATAATTCGGTCAGAAATATGTGAGCACTTAAAGAGTCAAAAATATCTAGACATACACATTTGCCACTGGCAATAAGGTTCGTGTA
Source organism: Acleris emargana (assembly GCA_927399475.2). Taxonomy (NCBI): domain Eukaryota; kingdom Metazoa; phylum Arthropoda; class Insecta; order Lepidoptera; family Tortricidae; genus Acleris; species Acleris emargana. Next base: position 9,564,542 of record OV656858.1, read on the forward strand.
TACATATATTTGTCGAGATGGCTGTATAGATATTAATGCCCTTGACTGTTTAGATATTTTTGTCTTGGGTTCTGATCTCATGTATATATTTATGGCCTCCTATTTTCTACATAATTGTCTGACATTGTACATTTATTTATGGCCATGTTTATCTAGATCTTTTTGATTATTTAAATGCTTACATATTTCTGCCCGAATTATCGTACAGATATTTCTGGTTCCTCAACTGTACAGATATTTTTGACGTCTTGGGAAGGTATATATATTTGAGCCCTTGACTGTACCTTATTAGCAGGGATCGGAAATTCGGATCGATATTTACCTATTCTTTCGCACCGGCTTTGTTGTTCAGTTGTATGGAGGCGGACTAAATCATAGAAATCATTACTAAAGTTTGTGGGATTTCAAAATAAATAAATTGCACCGGCATTAATTCATAATCAATTATTTATATTAACTGTTAGAAGTTATTTTTCATGTAAAGATTTACCAAATGTTATTTAATTTACCTGTAACTCATTAACCTAACGAATTTATAGGAGCAAAAATGAATGTTTTATCCTACATGTAAAGTAATTATTATATTAACATTTTGTAGAATCCCAGAATCCCGGAACTTATATTATTAAAATAATATTTTTAAGAAGCCGACGCCATGTTTGCCTATCTTTTTCCGGGATTTTGCCAACTTTAGGTAAATATCGATCCGAATTTCCGATCCCTGCTTATTAGATCTTTGTGGAATCTAATTAAAAATATATTGTGTAAATAAACAACATTTAGTTAGTGGTTTAGAGTGCAAATTGTGGTTACAGAGTCATCAAAAAGTTTTTAGAGTTGCTGGTAATTCTGTAGCTCTGCCTACCCCACTCTGGGAATGAAGGCGTGAAGGTATGTATGTATGTATGTTTGTAGTTAGTGGTAGAAATAAACAAAATGGAACAAAGTTGAGCTTTGTTTGAGATCATAATAAATAAATATTATTTAGGGTTAATAATAAATATTTCAATACTATTTACAGATGAATTGTTTATTAAAATTAAAGTAAGACTGTCTTACTGAATTGTAAAGTGTAAATTATAATTTATATGTATAAATATACACATGTTTTATCCGTTATTTAATATTACATGTAATATAATGCAATAAAGGTTTAGGCACAGAGGTAGGACGCGTACGTCGATTCCGCTGCTAAACTTGCCTACGTCTTATAGTCGCGCCGTTCTAAGAGGCCTAGTTTGACAGCTGTCATAACTGTACAAAATATAACCTCGAACATGCCTCAATGAATTCAATGTTTTGTAGGTTGTCGCTCCATCGATACTAGATGATTCCGCCAACGTCAATGTTAAGAAAGGCACGTGATTATTGAGATTATGGCCGGTAACTTCCTATGGCTGGTTCGCTCGGAAGTGAAACATGCGTCAAACACATATTTTGTACTGGTTTGACATTAGTCAAATCAAGCCTTGTAAACGGCACGAGAATAAATTAACTTACTTTTTAAACGCATTTATCATGCAGGCTATTAGAGCTAATTGTTTTATAAACAGTGATCGTACTTTTTCCAGCATTCTTGGTGCGATGACGTCAAATGACACACGACAGCGACCTAGGGTTGTAGACGTGTATATAATATGATTGACGTTTAAAATTATGTAATATTATGTGGTCATTGAAAATGAATTACAATTTTTTTACTTAATCATTTATTATAATTTAGCACTTGACGGGACGTCAGCGAAGAAACAAAATGTCTTCTATATTTATGCACTGCCATTACCTACGCATTATACTGTCTGTGCTAATATATAGTCAGTATATAAATTCCTAATCATAAATATGAACCTATATAACCTGAGATAAGAAGTTATTGCAACTGTGTTACATTTTCTCAAATACTCGTAGTAAATTAACCCTTTATTTAATTATGCATATAGGGTTAGGCTTTACATGTTCTGAGAGTATTTTCTGTATTTCCGATTTGTTTAATACGCTATTTTATTTTTATTTTAGATTTTATTTGATTCCTGATTCCAACAATTTAATATTGGGCACTACTGACAACCCTAGCACTGCACCAAAAATGCTGGAAAATCTACTATCACTGTTTATAAATAATGTTTATGAGAATTTTCGTTATTAACACCGTCTTAGGTGGATGCCCCATAAAACTGTAATAAAGACTAAATTATTAGGGCACTTAGCCTCGTGGGCCAGTGTGCAATACGATGTACATAATCAATGCAATTTACTTTGAATTCTGTTGCAATAACAATAAGGTTTATTTTCCTATGTTCATAAAGTGAAAATTGCATTTTCGAACCATCGCAATTGAACTTTATTCCTTTGATTGTAGATTCAAAGTCCCAGTTACAAAAAAACTCCCATTTTGCAGTATGGTGGGCCTTACGAGGTTAAGGCGCTTTCACATATAGGCGCGCGACTAAAACGCCTATATGTGAAAGCACTCTTAGAGTAAGTTCAAAATTTTAAGTTAGTGAAATATATGATCATGTTTTTAAACTTATATTATAACCATACCTGGGCTAACTCGGGGCATCTGTACGAAAGTGATGTAGCAAAATAATTTATCGACATAAAATATATCGATGTTACTGCCAACATCTAAATGTTATTCGACATAATTAAATATTACTTATTTTCTCCTCATTTTAGATAAAAAATAAACAAATTTACACGTATATTTTACTACAGTTTTCATAATATACCTACAATCAATATTTTTTCCATATTCGTCGGTCGGTATTAATGATTGCCGTCTAGATGAAAATATCCACTTTAAACTGCTAAATGTACGAATATGAATGGTACTGACAGTAAATTGTCATTTTGATTTAAATGACGTCCGCATACTTTAATTATCTTCAGAGGGTCGATATCAGATATGATATCGAACCTCTTTATAGTAATCGAGAATGTTCAATGTGCACATGTATTAATTTAATTATATCGACATCTTTTTTATCGATATCAAATCCCTAGAACTTGCCCCGAGTTATCCCAGGTATGATTATAACCTTGTAAGGCCCATCATACTACAATAGATGAAGATATTTTGAGTGGGAACACATTAATACATAAAGTTCAATTACCTTTGTTTCATAACGCCAAAACATAAATTTACTTTACTTTAAGAAACAAACTTTATTCGTATTATGAAATGGTTTATATTAAATTGCTTTGATTACGTATATACATCCTATTGAACACCGGGCCTTATGAGTTTAATACTGCCCTGCTAAATGGCAGCATCTCAAATAAAACTCCCATAGTAATCACAACCTCATTACTTGGAGAAGAGGATTGAATCTACTTTGGCAATTTAATCTAAGATACTGTTAATTGGCTTAGCAGGCAGAATATTGAAAAATATACACTAGTGACTGCTCTAGAGGGTTGCGGGCAGGAAGCCATGCCACCTCCGCCCCTGAAACCAATATTTTTTTCTATAGGGGTCTACCTTTAGTTAGGCTGGTTGTTGGTGTTAATCTATCTGTAAGCATTCTAGCTTTATGGAAATGTAAAAAAGATATTCTAGACGTGTTACTAATAGACGCTATGTTAAAATGTAAGTGCCAAAATGGTTAAAATTTGAACCTAAAGCATGAGACTGGCATGGAGTGTCGAATCTGAATTAAATTGGCTGACTTACATTATTATTGGGAACATATCATAATATTATATAAAGTTCAAAATAGATAATGGGGCATTACATTATACATAATGGTTCACAATATATAAAAGGTATAGAAACTATTAGGTTACGTTTATTTTATAACAATCCCGTAAAGTTAACGGTTTCAGAAAAAACACCATTATATTATTATGAACCATTTTGTATTTTGAACTTTATATATTATGATACGTACCCATTATTGTTATAAAGTATGTATGAATCTAGCTAGATTTAAAATGGAATTGAAATAAGGTAAATTAAGTACCACATATTGAATTGGCTGTAAAATATTGTTCCAAAGTGCAAGAAATGCGACTTTTTGTTTAATGGCGCATTTGTTAAAACTTATTAGTAATTAAAACGTGATGAGAATTTTAAGGGTGGAATGAATTTATGGATTCAGTATTGATATTGTCTATGAAATCATGTAGTATATTATTATATTATATTTGTTATTACTTATTATACGTATCAAAATAAAATTGGCAGCAGCTTATCTAAACTGTGTTTTATAAACCTCACCATGAAACAGTTTGTTTGTCGGTGGCGTCGTAGCTCCCAAACAGATGGATTTATTCGAACGCGGTTTGTTAATAGATGGCTACTTTAATTGAGATGGAATGTAAGCTACGAGTCGGATTCAAGAAAATCAGGTCAGTCAATAAGTCTCTGAGTAAAACTGCGGACAGATGGACATGGCATAATTATAAGGGTTTCGTGTTGACAACAGAACTCTAAAAAAAGGTTATAAAGTCTCCGTCACTGACAGTTAAATAACGCAAATTCATTATAATATGTTATCGACTAAATATGATATTTTTTTTCCACTCTCTGCCGTGACGGTTTTTCCGTTTCGATGACGTCGAATCTATGGTGTGGATAACCATAGAGTTTTAAGGGTTTTGCAAGCAGATGCAGAAATAACAAAACTAAGTTAATCTTACAACAATTTATTACTCTAATACCTTCCGCCCCTATCTCGGTTTCTCCTCTCAACTTCATGCCTATCTCTCCTCTCTCTTTCCTTCTCTCTTTCCTTCTCACGTTCTCTTTCTCGCATGCGTTCTCTGTCTCTTTCTTTCTCGCGTTCTCGATCCTTTTCTCTCTCCCTGTCTCGCTCACGTCGACGCTCGCGGTCTCTGCTTCGCGAGCGCTCCCGTTTTCTCTCTTTACCGCGTCGCTCCTTTTCTCTAGATCTGGAATGGAAAGTTGTTTTATAAGTCAAAATACACATTTCCTCTATAATCCTACACCAGAGATTACCATACAATACTTTTTACACATTCACTGTCTATTCAGTTACACTTGGCCAGCAAGAGTGGCAAGGTGAGATTGATTCTTTGCTTTTGATTTGTAAATAATCAGAAGAATGAGGACCAGAGTAGCAACAGACAAAGTAATTTTATATTTCATCATGACTTATCATCCCATCAAATAGGATGAGATTGAGAATTATAGATGGGGGGATACCATTTCCAGAAGGTACTATACTATCTAAATCCAATGACAATAGTCCAATAGTGTTGACTATTTCAACCCATTGGACATCAGTGGCGAGAGTGTTGTTGCTGCACAAATACTAAATCTATGGAATACTAAAATCACCAAAGACACCCAAAGGTTAATTTAGTTACAAGTAAAAAAAAAGCCCAAAACAAATAGTGGTATAGTTAAATGAGTATAAAGATTATTAAATTTATTAAGTGCCCCAGATGCAAGAAAATAATGCTGTTGACAAATTTATAATATGCAGAACAACTTTTGAAGTCTTGTAGACTTTTATAATACAAAACAACATTTTGATTATTAATAAATAACACACAAAAGTGGATCTTCAGGTAACATCCAGGGAGAGAAGATGGCCGATTGAAAGATGTCTGGCTTTTAATTTTGATTTATTCTGTTTACTGATTTACTCTACTCACTTGACACTGGCGAAATCACTACGGAATACTGCATTGGATCGTCATTAATAAAAAAAGAAGAACACACAAAAGTTAAAATGCTTCACCTCATCCTAGCCGAGCATTTTTAAGCAATTTGATTCCTGCCCAATAACCTCCATGAAGAACATTTTTCTATGGATAATTTGAGTCATCGGGCTGAACATACTATATTATATTTTTTCTTATGAAAGAACATTGACAGGACAAGGATAAAAAGAAAGCCATAATAATCATAAAAACAAACCTTTCTCTCCGCTTGTCTCTATCCCGTCGATCCTTTTCCCTCTTATTTTCTTTGGCCTCAACATCATTATCATCGTCTGATGGCATATCCTCGTCTAAATCGTCATCCAAGGCAGACATTTTAGGTTCCAACTCATTATTTTCTTCAAGAACATGCCTCTTCTGTATCCTGGGCAGAATAACGTCACACAAACGCTCCTCGCGAAGCAATTCATCTATAAATTCATCGACATGTACAATTTCGAACTGCCCCACTCGATTCTGGCGCCTTAGCTTACGATTGTCATTGAACAACGGCTCCAAATACTTATAGCAATCTACGGAGGTTCCTGTAAGCCGCATGTAGAAAGCACCCAACGCACGCACATATTTAAACTCCTCGTTCTTTATAAATTCAACGACGATGTCTTTTTCAGGTTGAATTTGAAGCATTTTGAGCACTAAACATAGAAACGGAGTAGGGTAAATAAAACCGCCGTGCACGCCGCCGACGTAGCGCAGTTCCATGGCTTTGTCTACTAGTAGCTCTGCTGTTAACGCGAAACATTCTTCCTTCCAATATTTCGAGTCGTATATACGTGCTCTGATGATCTTTTCTATTAAATATTGCGGATTTGTGCCGCGAATTGACTTCGCGTCTTTTACCGTCCGGTTCGCCATCTTTACTGAGTTTTGACATTTATGTTTGACAGAAACGTTATAGCCCCGTTTACGTGTATCGAGTTACTGGAATTAACACTGTACATTTTCAGTGCAAGGGATCGTTAGTTAAATTCAACTTTTCAGTTCAATCGTTGACTTAGCGACGATATGCCATTTTTTAATGTAATGTTTATTTCGTATTGTGAGGGGATCTGAGCTAGTCTATTTCTCATGAAAATAACAGGGACCGTGCCGAACAACTACGATTCGGGTGTGGTGGGAAAAGATCCTTAATTAAATGGCACCTCATTAAAGTCCATGTAAGGCGGCACAAGGCCAATCCTTTGGAATTTGTCTCTCTATACCTCGGAAACTGTTCGTTTGCATGGAACTGCTTGGGTATAATGTGCTATGTATACTTAGTATGGGTTACAGTGTATTGTACTCTTGTCAAAGACCTACACAAACAAGTACAGCTAACCCACATTCGTGAGATAAAACAACTCTAATACAATATCAACTTTAACTTGAATTTTTTTTTTTTTGAATAGAAATTGACGCTAATTTACTGAATAAATATTTTGAATTTTGAATTTTTTGAATTACCCAGTGAAAAGCTAAACCTTGATGGGAACAAAAAGTTGGGTTTATTTAGGAAAGTGAACTTTTGGCAGATTTGTGAGATCATTCGATCTTATATTTTGGTAAGTAAATAGTAGTCTGCGTAAGGCGTTCCAGTGTAAAAAAGAGTTTGACGCAGTGACAGTTAGAATTTTACAACATTCTTGAGTGGTAACCACCACATGAAATCATCATCATCACCATCATTATCATCATCATCATCATCATTATCATCACCATCACCATCATCATCATCATCATCATCATCATTATTATCACCATCATCATCATCATCATCATCATCAGGGCCCGTAATTACCATGCCTATTAAATTAATTAATTAAATTGCAATTAGGTAATCAGTATTTTTATTTCTCAGTGGCACTTGTAACATTTTTGACAGAACGTTTTTTTAATGAGAACGAATAAAAAAGGTTACATTTAAAAAGGTTTAATTACATATTGATTTATAAACAGTCAAGGAAATTGATTTGTGTAACATTACATACTTTGTCATAGTAAAATCAGAAAAAATGTGTCCATCAATTATACATTTTCTTTTTAGCTGAGAAGTTGGAATAATTAACCAAACACACAACACTCAAAAATACGATTACAAAACAAAAGGATTTTTATGAATATTGCATTACTTATGAACGCGAAGATGAATTAGATTTTCTTTGCATGGGAATTAATGCAAGAAGGATGGCGTGCTTTACGTTAGAGAGGCATTCTATTTTCTACGTAATTATTGTAATGTGTTATTAACAATTCCATTTAATGAAATGTATGTATAAAAACAAATCAAATAGGTAGGTAGTTTTATTTACGTTTCACGTATTACGTTCAACCTAAGCTAACCAGGATCTCCACAACGACCGGTTTTGTGCTACTCGCATCTATCGGCATCCAACCTAATCCAAATGATTCTCAATTTAATTACAAATAGTGCGTTCTCTTTTTCCTAAAGCTTTATTGCCAACCTATAAATGCTCAACCCAGCTCTTTGCCAAGTTTTTGTAACATGACAGTTGACAGTAACTCTTACTAAAATATACCAAAATGACACATTGTAAAAGGGGCTTAGGGTTTTTATTTTTTATTTTTCAATGAAGCTTTGGTGGCTTAGGATTAACAAATGCCACAGATTACTTTTACATATGCGATGGACGAGGTGCATCTTGCTCATTGTGCCATACGTACCATCAACCCAAAAAACGAAGAAAGAAAACTTAATTCATCTTCCATTAGACATTAAGTATGCCGATGTCCTTTTTTACTGTACTTAAGGTTAAAAATAATAATAAATATAAATAACTTATTCAAGTATACGAAGGTTAACCTAACTAAACTAAGGTTGGATTGAGTGAAATGAAATAGGATTCTTCTTATGTCAAATTTCTCTGTCACTGACGTCACTGTCAATCTGACAAACCAATGAGTTCGCGCTTGGGCATCCCAAACGGTCGCTGTTCAAAATATTTTCTTTTTTAACCCTCGTAATCATATTTGCCGGACTGTAAATCAATTGGTTTAGATAGTGGCTTAAAATGCAGCCAAACAAAAAGAAAAGGGTTGGCGACGAGCCCATGGAAGTAGACTGTAATCCGAGTACTTCTGCAAATGGCGGGACTGATCAACCAGATAGATTCGATAATAACGGCGACATGGACCATATTTCGGATGACGAAGACGGCGGGTGCCGTGTGGGCGGCGTTTATATACCACCAGCTCCGAAGCCAGCCTTAACTTTTGATGCTACCGGCCCGAGATTGATCATTACACATATTGTTAACGAGAACTTTAAAAGTTACGCTGGTGTACAGACTCTGGGACCGTTTCACAAGGTAACTAAAGCATTTCAAAATAATTAACAGCCAGTGGCTCTAGGAATATATGTGACAAATGGGGAAGGACTAAAAAGTTGGACCATAGTTAAGCGCAGTTAACCATACAAACACTGAAGGCGAAAAAAGTTCCGTTGTGCGACGAAAAGTATCCCTAAAATTGCATGGCTCATTTTCGTGTTTCAATGGAAAAGTTTGATTTAAAAAAAAAGTTTATTGAGTGAGTTAGCGTGGCCAACTTGTTCGGGCTTACCCAAATAGACTGTCAGATGGGAGCTCTCCAGGAGTATGATAACGATAGAAACGTGCTTTATGTATCTCTTAAGAGATTTTAAGTATTGGTTATGATTGTTAGTAATTTTAGTTATATTCGGTAGTATTATTATTACTTCCCATCTTGTAACTTGCATGCTATAGTCATCAAGAAAGAGTAGATCATGTGTGAATAAAAAAAAAAAGAATATTATTTATTCAAAATTCAAATTCAAATTTACTTTATTTCATAAAATTTCAGGTACATAAGATGACATACTATAATTTAATTTATTCCACTGTGTAATGATAGTTAACCATATGATTAGAGGGGTGGAGATAAACACTGATGTAGCTTGATTATAAATATACTTTTTATTTATTCACTTCTTATGTCATTTCAAGAATACATATACGGTGCGCACTCAACGCCAGGTTCCGAGCGACTCTGCCAACTATACAAAACAATGAGTCGCTGTTCTATCGAATCATTTGCTTTTAAATTTAAATTATTTAAAGCAAATGAGACATTGTATACAAAGTACAATGCAATAAGATTTACCTTATTGTATTACAATATTATTACTAGAGTTAGGACTTTTGGTGGCAAATTGTGGTTCAAGAATCCATGGAGTCACTATATTTATTATATTAGTTGCATTCCACTTTGATTTTGACCTTCAGTATATTTATATTTCAAAATGTATTTGTTCACTAAAACGCTTAACCAATTTAAATGAAGTTTGGTAAGGAGGATATCTCTGCTGTGAAATCATTACAAACAAGCAAATATCAGTTGGTATGGAATAACCGAACTAAAAATGTATTTAATCTTTGTTTTTGAAATATGACCATACTGAAGGTCAAAATCAAAGTGTCATGTATTGTAATAATAAGGAAATAGTGACTCCATGGATTCTAGAACCACGATATGCCACCAAAAGTCCTAACCCTAATTATTACAAACTTTTGTACTTTGTATGCTTTACTCACAATCATGTGAGCAATGTCAAACAAGATTGTCAAATGCATTAATACTGAATGAATGTCTTTATCTTATCTTTTATCTTTAATATGATAAAATACAGTCACCTTTGACACTGACTGAACTAACATGTTCACTGAGGTAGTATTTGTTTAAAAATAACTGACTTATACTCTTATTCCAGAGTTTTACAGCAATAGTTGGTCCGAATGGCAGCGGGAAGAGCAACGTAATAGATTCCATGCTGTTTGTGTTCGGGTACAGAGCCACTAAGATCCGGTCCAAGAAGATCTCAGTCCTTATTCACTCATCCAGCAAGCACCCAAACATCACGAGTGCTAGTGTCGCTGTTCACTTCTGTCAGATTATTGATGGGGTAAGTTGATAATTAATTACATACATACATTAAATCACGCCTGTTTCCCAGAGGGGTAAGCAAAGACCACTTCTTTCCACTAATAATTAATTAGTTCATAATTAATTCTATTCAATAAATTATTAGTAATAATTTAATTGTAACACAACACAACTAAACTACTATAGGTACAACTAAAAAGCTATATGTAAAATAGGCCCCTGTAGCATTTTTCCAATGATGCTGGCAGCATTTCCCCTCTGATAGTTAGACTTATGCATTGAGCTAGGAAACTCCCAGCTCTTCAATGTTCTGTGACGTAAATGGCCTCTTTGAATATTTTGGGATGCTGACTTCAGTTTTGTTTTGCAGGTGGTTTGTGTGGTTTGTTTTTGGTTGTTTAACACATTATCATACCTGGGATAACTCGGGGCAAGTTCTAGGGATTTGATATCGATAAAAAAGATGTTGATATAATTAAATTAATGCATGTGCACATTGATAATTCTCGATTACTGTAAAGAGGTTCGATGTCATATCTGATATCGAGCCTCTTAAGATGATAAAAGTATGCGGATGTCATTTCAATCAAAATGACAATTTACCGTCAGTACCATTAATATTCGTACGTTTAGCAGTTTAAAGTGGATATTTTCATCTAGACGGCAATTATTAATACCGACAAATATGGAAAAAATATTGAATGTATATTATTTAAACCATTGTAAAATAAACATATAAATATACGTGTTAATTTGTTTATTTTGAATCTAAAAATGAGGAGAAAATAAGTAATAGGTATTTATTTATGTCGAATAACATTTAGATGTTGGCAGTAACATCAATACATTTTATGTCGATAAAATATTTTGCTACATCACTTTCGTACAGATGCCCCGAGTTAGCCCAGGTATGCACATTATAGTGATCAAATATGCAGTTATATAGTCCCACTTCTCAATAAATAAGAAACTATAAGATATTTTAAGCTCGCCGCAAGCCACGGCGCGGGAAAGTGACTTATAGTGCATAGATTTAAACCATTTAAATTTGCGTCGTCATAGGCGCAGGACTCAAATTAAGAAACCGTATATTGAGCCAGGTGAGCCACGAAAATTAATCATTCATTTATATTCTGGCCTCATAAGCCAATTAGGGGTATCTCAAATACAATAATCGAAGCAGATTCAATACTCACCCATATAAGTAAAATGGTTGCACTTGCTACAGGAGTTTTGTCCAAGATACGAGATACCACCATTTGTTTTATAATGGTTTATTTCATTTTTGTGAGTCAACTGAGTAAAGTTACAGTTTCTTAATTTTAGTCCTTATCTATGTAGGTACACGTTTTTGAAAAACGGCCTTTAATATTTGAGGAGCAGGGTAGAAGGTAAGAGGTACCGGTTTTGACCATCTTTTCACCGTTTTTAATTTATACTCTAAATTTCCACTAATGACTACAGAATTATGAAATTACGCAAATTTTATTTTATCTTTATATTAATCTTCAGTCTTAACTATTTCTAAATACTAACTATTGCTGTGCTTCTTCGAATTTTGAATTTTGTGGCCAATTTACTGAATCAATATTTTAAATTTCATTGAAATAAAATCAACGCACATGCTTCATCAGATTCCAAATCTTATCCTCACCACCGTAAAACTCTTGCTTAGTTTCAAATGATTGCCTCCTGGATGATTGATTAACAAATGTTAACCATATTTTCACAATAAGAAGTAACAATACAGGGTGCCCAATATTGTTATGCATTTTTAGAAATACAATGAAAATTGTTTTTAATATGTGATGAAAACCGAACAAATGCAAGTCACACTGCTCGTTCATTATTCAAAGAGTTATCTAGTTAAAATAAATCATCCATTTCATTGAAAAAAAAACAAAGTTCTTTAAATGAATTTATTTGTAGTTGCTGAAATGTGCTGATCTGGCATACGGACCTAGTCACACCATAGGATTGCTTGTATAAAATTTTGGAACGAAACCCAAAAAAAGAAAAGGTTCCGGTAACTCGTTTTAGGGTTCCGTACAAAAAATGAAAAAAACAAACCCTTATAGGATCACTCGTGCGGCTGTCTGCCTGTTTGTCCAATAAATAAATCAGGTGAAATTTGGTAGGATGGTGGAATCCTATAACCCAAACACAGATGTGCAAAGTAATTATTATTTTTAAATAAGGGTAATTTTCAAGGGACAAAAAAGAAAATTAAAAAAAAAAGTTTTGATTTTATTCATGAAAGAAGACGAAAATTTACCATTTCACCCCTAGTCTCCAAAACTACCGAGCCTAAACTTTAAAAAACGTACGTTCTCCACGAGAGTTCAACTCGCACTTGGCCGGTTTTTATTAGAGGTGATGCCTCTGTAAACAAAAACTTAATCCAAAAGCTTTTAATGAATAATTAACTGTATTCAGTAAGGAGGCGCACAAGCATCTTGATATTTTTGAGTCTTCCAACGCTTCTCACGAAGAGTCCACGAACCACCTTACGTCCAATACAAAATGTGCCACTCCCACTTCAACATGTTTGCTATGTTATGCAATACGAGACATAGTCTCCGTTTCTTCTGCTTGTGTCGGGACAGTGACGTCATTAGCACGACTTTCAGTTATCGACCAGAGACAACTGTCTTCAAAAGGTTAAGAAGAAGTATAGCAAGAAACTTAACAGTCAGTAGGTACTCGTAATTGCATCGCTGAAGTTCCTACAGCTTCTCAAAGTGCGCAGAGACAGACTATCAAAGGGTGTCATGACGTTCTAAACCGCCCCTTCGGGAATGATAAAGGTTGGGCAAACGGGGTAATTGCGTCTATGGGGGTAAATACGCCAAAATCGATGTAGTAAATTTATTTCTGCCTCTTATCATATATATAAATTACCCGGGTATCCTTTAAACATTTGTATTGAGGAGAAATCCTTACACGGAATTCTATACAAATTCTATTTTAAATTTAATTATATTCTATACTTACGCCACGCCACACCTTCATTTCCCAGAGCGAGTCGTAAGATGTTTACCAGTATATATTACTGAGTGAAATATCGAAACTTCAATTGTCGATATTTCAAGGGCATCCCCCTCTTTCCTATTTTGAAAAGAAGCGCTTACCCTGAAGACCTAATTATCTCGGTTTACCTTACCGCAATAAAACACCAAATATTGAGTCCTATTTTTAATGCCATATCGATACACTTAACGTCAACTCTTCAATGCCTTTTTATCCAACTATTATTCGTCTGGCCCTGGGAATTCATCGCACGGGGCACGCCACAGTATGAACAGGTCATGCGAGTCGCAAGCCATGTGGCAGGCGCTTTGGTATGATTTGTAGTTATTGGCGCATACCGGTTTGACCACCCGATTATTGCAATTGCACGGCAGGAATCCCATGGCACCGGAAAGCCATAGGACTGATAGAAAGGTTACTGAAAAAGAAGTTAAAGTATTGCTTGTTATTTGGCAGAAAACACTTTTGGCAGAATTGCCTTTTGTATTGCGTTTCACATTATTTTCTAAGACAGATGATAATAATATTAATATAATTGAATGTTTATGTCACAATTAAATATTTTGCATGTGTGGCATAAAACCAACCTAACCTAACCTTACCTACTAATAATAATAATCTGGCTAATTGTAAGTGTTGCTTCTATTGGGGTCGCAGTTCTAACCTAACCTAACCTACTATTTTGGCAAAGTTTTTTGTTTTTTTTCTCGAGGAGTCGCAGTTCTAATCTAAACTTTACTACTAGCAGAAAAAAGTACATAATAGAACTGTGCGTTTTGATTGATTACGTCACATTGACATAGTCTACAGTGGTTAAGGAATCATTTTCCTTTACTGTAGGTACATAAAACTATGTTGAACGAAAGTCAGAAAAAGTTATCTTTTGCTAAATACTATGTTACAAAATGTTTAGTATGGGAAATTATAGTTATGCCAAGAATATGTTACATACATACATACATTAAATCACGCCTGTTCCCCAGAGGGGTAGGCAGAGACCACTTCTTTCCACTTGCTACGATCTTGTCAAATTTATTTCGCTTAAGAATATGTTAATGCAGAATTATTATTCGACTTAAGGTGATTCTGCGAAGTGTATTTCGAACAATTAATATTAAGCAGGGGAGGGACTTTTAAGATAATTAAGCGGGACATTTGGGTCAAAAGTCCACGTTTCGTAAGAAGTCCGGATAATTGGTTGAACGGCCATTTTAAATCAGCGTGGTGGTATTGGCTCAATTTAATTTATAGTTATAGTGTTATTTTTTTTAAATCAGATTTTGTTTTTTAAATTAAACATACCCAAAGTAATTTGATATTTCATGTTGTATCTTGAGATTGCGACTTAATTAACTCTTGATGCTTATATACGTCGCCGAGTTAGTTTCACTGCTTAACACTTTTGCCTCCTCTTGTGTTGTCTTTTATACCTCTGAGTAAATAATTGAAACCTACTTATGACTGGGGTTGATCTTTTGAATACGAGCACACGGGCCACTTCATGGTAACTGGAATATGGAGGATTAAGTGGTTTGTGAAGCGATGCTTTAATCGTGTAACTGTAAAAAAAAACCATACAAATATAGCTCCGGGCGATAAAGTTTAACACCCCCTAAATTTCGTTCGATTTCGAAGATTTTTGAATATGTGGTAGTTATTATAAAAAACTAGTTTGGAACGACATGACCTGTGTAGTCACCGGGTTAGAATAGTGCCACTCCATGTCTTCCTGTGGATGTCGTAAGAGGCGACGAAGGGAATAATAAAGGCTTCTAGTACTATTAGGCGATGGGCTTGCAACCTGTCACTAATACACTGGTAAACATCTTAGCCTGATTGTGCAAAACGTGGTTACAGAATTATCTACTACTTATTTAAGAGTGCTTGGTAATTCTGTAGCTCTGCCTACCCCACTCTGGGAATGAAGGCTTGAATTTATGTATGTATGTAGTTTGGAAGATTCTGTTTTTTTATTTGTTTAGTTTTTACTAATACCTACAATATACAAAAAAATATATAGTATTTAGTATATTTTAATATATAGTATGTATTTAACGTGTATTTAGTATGTATTTATTAACTAATTTACTTTGTTTATGTGTATATTTATATGTAGTTTATATTTGTGTAAGTAGTTTTTACAATAACAGAAGTGTTTCTTGTACTTTAGTTTGAGTTCGGAATAATTTAGTTTACACCGCCTGCCATGTATTTTTGTTTTTATTATTTCTCTGTCCAAGGTTGTCTGGAAGAGATCGCTATTTAGCGGTAAGACCGCCTGTTGTATACCTATAGTTAAAATGTACTGTTCCGTGTTTTGTTTTCTTTTGGTGTTCAATAAAGAGTATTTGTATTGTATTGTATACCTATTCAAAAATCGTTAATATTGGACTAGGTTTAAGTGTTACATTTTTAGCTTCACAGGACCTCTTGAAGATGAAATGCCTCTATGCTAGTATTTAATTCGGGAAAGTTTGGTAGGTATTATTTTCTTATACTTACGGAAATCAAAAGTAATAAATCAAAATTAAGTAACATTACTAGACCTAGAGATTTTCCTAGCACGAACAACGTGTTGTTAGGGCTTGACACAAAAAAAACATCGACAATCCTGTTAAACGAAGCACTAGTGCTAGGAAAATATCTAGGTCTAAACATTACAATCATATTATGTTCATACAAATTGTTGAGCCAGCATAAAACCTGACCGTAGAAAGTCAATGACAAAATTTTAATACAAGTATTTGTTTATGACGTGACGTTACTTTCCGAAGGCCATTGTATTAGTCATATACTTTATTGCCTAATGTTGTACAAAAGATCTTAGAAACTATTACATGCATATATGATGGCTCGTGGTAGTCGTGGTACAATATTTTTTTTTATTTTTTTTTATTTGTCCGTTTGGACAGGCTGACATCTGGGACCATATCGCCTCGTCATGAGTTATAATATCATCAAAACGAAACCCTGACCTACCATAGGACTGTGGCACAGTGACGTTCTAAATCCAATCGTTACAATTGTCAAACAAACCGTCACTGTGATACAGTTCTACTATGGGTCTCGGTTCAATTTGGACGATTGTACATTGACAGTGTTAAAAGAAAATTATTGCCGCTTATCTTGTGATTGCAAAGTGTTCATTAAGAACTATGAAATTTCTATTTCTACGTTACGATTTGTCGTTGATCGGAAATCTCACGGACAATTGCACTATGGTCCCGCTCATAGGTCATAAGTCCAAATAATCAACAATAGCCGAGCTATGATTTGTACTTCTCTGATAACACATTAATTACCAGCCTACTTAAAACTATAAATAGTTTTGAAGTAATCAGTCGGGATCATTGTTTTTCAGACCTCCGAAGTGAACACACTTAAACCGCGTAATTAGTCTTATCAATAGATCATTAAAGTGAAAGTTGTTTGTTGACGGATTTCTAAAAACTTGTTGTGATAAACTCTATTGAATCATCATGGAAATTAATGACAAAGGTATGTGTTTTAATAATAATATTTTTACTAGCTATTTTTACTATACATTTTATATTTATTTGAGAGCTACGAGACACCTAATTTTATAAAAATATTTAAATTGTTTGTGTATTACCATTGAGTTTTATCAATGACGCCATTCTGTACCATTAATAATTTTGATTGTTTAAAAAGCGTATAAAAGTCTAGTTAGTGTGCCAATAGTCATCTTCTGCTAGATTTTGCTAGATGTTTTATTAATTCGTCCTCTACGTTGTTCGTAGAAGATGCTACGATATTTGTCAATTTCTAATGTATTTGGTTTTCTTTCTTACAGGTTCTTTTTTGCAAGTTCAGTTTACAAGAATGCACATATTTGAACTATGGCATCTTGCTAAAGGATCACAGATAGAAAAATATCGAATTATACTAGAGACAGTTTTGGAAATGGTGCCGGAAGCTGAAAACGTTGAAATCGAAGTTCTAAGTAAACGCGTTAATTGCATAATCCAAAGGATCGCAGATTACTGGAAAAAAGCAGCAAGGAATAAATATGAACTAGTCAGAAAACATGAAAAATGGTTAAATGTCCTTGAAACTATAGATATAGCAAAGAATGAGTCGGTATCTGCGAGAGAAAATCAGTTTACTGGTCAAGAAATGACATCAAATCTCGGTCGACCGAAGAAAGATTTTGAGTCTTGCAGTAAACGAACTCAGCGAAGGAGATTAGTGGACCTCTCAAAAATTGATAACTCGGCCGTCAATGCTTTGATAAATACTTCGTCAACCTCGAGTAGTGGGCCAAATGATAGTCATAAATGTGAAGTGAATCCAAGTGAGATCCTATCGCTGATCACAGAAGCAAAATTAACAAAACACCAATACCTTTTAATTAAAGAGTTCATTAATAGTAAACAATATCCAGTTTTGCCTTCGTATCATAAGGTTTTAGAAGCCAAGAAACAGTGTTACCCTGAAAAATTAACTATTACTGAAAAAAGTGCCGAAGTAGAGTTACAAAAATTGTTGGACCACACGGTTAAAAGAATACTGGATTCTCAAAATATACTGTTATCAAGTATCGATCCCGAGACCTTAGGTGATGTTATGTTAGTTGGTAAGTGGGGTTTTGACGGTAGTACCGGACACAGTGAGTATAAGCAGTGCTTTTCCGATGACCCAACTTTAGAAGATGGAAGTTTATTCGTGACATCATATGTGCCCTTGCGTCTCGTGTCCATAGTTGCAACAACAGGAGAAGAAACAATATTATGGAAGAATCCTCGCCCATCATCAACTAGGTACTGTCGCCCTATTCGCTTCCAATTTGCAAAAGAGACAAAACAATTATCTAAGAACGAAGAAGATTATTTTAAAGAGAAAATTAATAATTTAGTACCATCGACGTGTATGTTGCCGGGCGGCGATGAATTACAAGTTCATCATCAATTGCAATTGACAATGGTAGACGGCAAAATTTGTAGTGCGTTAAGTGACACGGCATCTGCTAGCAGGTGTTATTTGTGCAAGGCTACACCCAAAGAGATGAATCAGATAGACATGTGTTTGACCAAAGAAATTGATACCGCTACGCTGGAGTTTGGATTATCTCCTCTCCATTCATGGATAAGATTTTTTGAATATTTTGTGCACGTGTCATATCGGCTCGAGGTAAAAAAATGGCAAGTTCGATTAAATGAAGAAAATGAAAAAATGGCAGAGAGAAAGAAGACGATACAAAATGCTTTTAAAAATAAATTAGGTCTGATAGTGGACAAGCCGCGTAGCGGAGGAAGTGGCAACTCGATTGATGGGAATACAGCACGTAGGTTTTTTGCTAACTCTGCCATTTCTGCCGAAATAACAGGAATTAAGCAAGAGCTTATTGATAGGTGTGGTACAATTCTTAACTGTCTCAATTCCGGTTACAAAATTAATTCTGAGAGATTTAAATCGTTTGCTTTAGACACGGCTCGACAGCTTGTTGAGGAATATCCGTGGTACAATTTGCCAGCGTCCATTCACAAAGTTCTGATTCATGGGTCTGAAGTAATCGATCAGTTCGATCACATGATGGTATCCATAGGAGAACTATCAGAAGAAGCTGCCGAAGCTACAAATAAAAATATAAAAGCGTTTCGGCTCAACAATACTAGAAAAATGTCACGTGTTGCGACGAATACCGATCTTTTAAATCGACTTTTATTAAATTCTGACCCACTAGTTACGGGTCTTAGAAAGCTTCCTAGGAAAAAAAAAAGTGTTTTATCTAAATCTGTCATTAGTTTATTACATTAGGTATTGCTAAGCTCATTAAAGTTTCACTAATGAGTGTTAGATAGTTTAATTACAGTATTTTTAAGATAACAACTCTTTACGTGCGGTTCATTCTACTGCATGAATTGCACATAACAAAAAAACTTAGTAAATATGTTTGCGTTCAATATAAGTTTTTTTTTTAAATTAAATAGTATTAAGGTATTGTTTATTATATTTTTAAGTGAAAACATGTTACTTACTATTTATAAGTGTTAATTATACGGTATTGAAATATAGTGCATTTTGAAACGTTTTTAATTGTTTTATTTTATTATTATTCAATAATATATACACATTAAATTAATTGTAAGTCCTTTATTTTATCAAATAAATTCATAATTAACAACAATATATGCATTTCTTCCCAATAATGTTGGAAGTTTTGGACAAATCGACTTATGACACTCTCTCCATACACGCTGAACCACAGTGAATTGGCGTGAAGATTACTTGCGTACATAGTTCGGTCATTGAAACTGCCTTAACTCTGAATCCCTCCCTCATCCTTTTCACTATTACTCCTATTTGCCTGACTTCCAAAAAATCAGGGTAATGTTTTACGGGAGATATGCTTCTTTTCACTTCTCTCACTTCTGAATTTCTAGCAGCGGATCTATGCTCGTCGCGTTTTTTGTCGTGGATAAATCATCTGTGAGAGCGAGAGTGACGGATGCTTTACCCCTAGCGATAAACGCGACTATAATAAACCCCTTACTACGGATTAATTATAGAAATGTAGTCATTCTTGGGTTGTCGTGCTTTCTGTGGTGTGTCCCACTTGATCGATTGGTTGCTTACAAGAAAAACAGCGGACCGCTGGTACAGGTCTTTATTACTAGAGGTAATAAAGACCTGTAGCAGCGTCCGTGCGCGTTTGAGAGCGTGTCAGATATTTTTGCCTCAATGTACTACTGCATCGAATTATAGTCCAGGAAGAATATTAGTAGTTTTTATTTTATCACAAGGACAGGGCAAACCATAACAAAGGCCACCTGGAGTTATAAGGGATCTGAGACCTATAGACATTTCCGATTTCGACACTATAATTTCAGAACTGCTATCTTAAGGCTGCAAATGCGTTGCCTACCCTAAGAATCAAAATGGAATGCCTCTATTTAAAATGACTTTACTATTTGTATAGGCTCTATGACTATAGGTATAGCGCTCAACACTATTGTCCAATGTTCGTGCACTGTTATCCCGCGGGAAGAAAGACTTTGGTATTAATAGAAAAGTTGTAAGTTTCCTGCTCTTTAAGAGTTTCTGTTACCTATTGCCGCTCGGGCTCTAGGGTGCCATCTATGCGCGTTGCTCAATACTTAATACGCACACAACAAATGGCGTTGTCCTGTCTAATCCGACTTTTTAAGTTCTGTTGGGTTTTATTTCGGTGGCTCGCGGCGCGTGCGGTCGAGGGACGCACACATGCAAGCCGCGCGATATACCTACATTTGTTTAGAGACGAACTACTCTTTTTACTGTGGTTTTGACGAGGACGAGGCATCTCCGTGGTTTGTGTTCTGTGTAGCGGTGAGGGCGACGGGCTCAGTGCTCTGTGGACGTCTTTCAGATGACACCGTAAGATAATAAAATTCATTTTTATTAATTGTATTATTGTATTCCCTACGTTGCTTGTGTATGAGGTGATTGATACAACTCACAGACCTCTTATTGTTACTACGTTAGAATAGTCATACGTGGCATACATTTCCAGCCCGCTCAAGAGTGGAACAAAAAGGTTGCATTTTAAAAAAGTGGCTCGATATAATCAAGGAGAATACAGGGATTTTTACAGTAAATTGCCTATGATGCTGGTTCCAAAAAACAAAAAAATCCTTTAGGTTTTTGATTTTCATTAACAACTGGCTCTTTAGATGGTTGGTCCGGGATGAAAACTGGGTCTCTAGTTGGTGAGATCGCATTGACTAGTTTTCTTGGTTCTTGGTGCGGGTTGACAATTGGTCCTCCAGGTTGTTTGTTCAAGACGAGTTGTGGTTCTTTAGGTTATTGGTTCGGGATAACAGCTAGTCCTTTAAGTTGTTGGGTAAGGGTAACATCTGGTTCTCTAGGTTGTTGGTTCGGGATGGCCACTGGTTCTCCACAGTGGCGTGCCTAGGGTTTCAGAATAGGGCAAGCCGAGAGATATGTTTTGTAGTTTTTACGGTTATTATGGATAAATTTATCTTGTTACCACATTACTGATCAATCTTCACTTCACTCTGCAGTTGTATAGGCATTTGCTTACGTGGACGAGCTCACCAAAGCACCCTGAAGGCATGTTACCACTAGATATAATTTTACAGACATATCAGCAATTGCATACTTTCGGTGGCCTTGAAAAAAGCCGCTTGGTTTGTATGAGAGAATAAAATAAAGGTTCAACTTCTTATTTTAACTTTGCTTGCCTAGGGAGAAAGCAATAAGTACTTACTTTTATTTCAATTACCTATCTAAAAATTACATACATATTACACAACATAGTTAAATTAAATTATTATTTGTATACATCGAATGTATTCCCGTGTGGTTACCGGGTTAGAATAGTGTCACTCCATGTCTTCCCGTGGATGTCGTAAGAGGCGACTAAGGGAATAAAGGCTTGTAAGTAGTACTGTTAGGCGATGGGCTTGCCACCTGTCACTAATACACTTGGAAACATCTTAGCCTACTTGTGCAAAATGTGGTTACAGAATTATCAAGAAGTTTTAAGACTTGTTGGTAATTCTTTAGCTCTGCCTACCCCACTCTGGGAATGAAGGCGTGAGTTTATGTATGTACATCGAATGTGTTTTTCTAAAACGCCATCGTACCTATTTTGAAAGTAGCGACACAAGCTCTAAAAAATTACCCTTATTCAATGAAGTTTTAGACTCATCGTGACCTCTGAAGGGAAGTTCTTGTTGTGCTAAATGACAAACAACATCGACTAATCTTTGAAAAACGCTACTATTGGTATCAACACGCATGTTGTTTTGTAATTTCCTTTGATAATTGGCGCGATAAAGATGTCTCAATTCGCTGTTTACCAAAATCACTAAAAGAAATTACCGCGTTCATGTGTTTTCGAGAATTCATGTGTCTTTTAATGGCGCCAGCTAAATTATTTAAATCGTCATAACCAGATGTATTCCACACGTTTTTGTCGTTAGAAAAGAAAATACAACACCAGCAATATAACTTATTAGAGTGCGAACAACCAACAATCCAATGAGTTTTGTACACTGACCTGTTAAACTGCCTTTTGTGCGATTTACTACTCTGAGAAATACACAAGTCAGGCGTAGGTTTTGCCGAAGAAATAAGTACCTTTTTCTCTGCAAAGTCCAAACATTTTACCTTTCCGTCGACAAGCAAAGTTTGTGCACACTTTAAAATATCACAGTCACACGGGACTTCCTCCATTGTCAATCTAATTGAATCACAACTCACAACACCACAAAAAAAAAACTTATTATTGCACTGACCGCGCCGCGCCGCTCAACGCCTAAACAAAACAAACTATTCAACACGTGAATAAAAGCATTTGTCAAAATTGTCAACAAATAGCAATGAAGTGAAGTTGGCCGCTAACGCGGCTCAACGCGCGCTCCGCGCCTGCGCGAAGCGAATTTCGCATTTACTATGGACTCGTGTACAACTTCATACGCAAGCTTGGCTTTTTACTCTCATACTATTTGCCATATTAATACACGAACCGTCGTATTTGGGCATATGCCGTTTCGGTGGGTAAGACAGAGAATATGAAAGCCTGATTGCAAGCCAATACGTGCGAGCGAGATACGAGCTAGCCGCGTCATGAATAGTTCGACTGGTTGCCGCACAGGCAGCGCTGAGCGCTGTGCTGCGTAGGTGGCGGCCGGCGGTGCGCGGTAAAATTTAGTAGGTACCTACTACTGTTGCATGTAATTTGATTTGAAGAATTTAGTGAGAGCGCGCGGCGCGCGAAGGTGAAATACCTATCTAATACATTACGTGGATTTAATGAATAGTTATTTTTGTAAGGCAAGGCAAGCCCGGCTTTTGGGCTTATATGGCAGTACCGCCACTGGTTCTCCAGGGTGTTGGTTCGATGTAACAACTGTTTCTCTAGGTTGTTTTCTCGAAACAACTGGTTCTTTAGGTGGTTGGTTTGGTATAACAACTGGATCTCTAGGTTGTTGGTTCACAATAACAACTGGGCCACTACGTTGTTTGTTTGAGATAATAACTGGTCCTTTAGGTTGTTGGTTTGGGATAACAACTGGTTCTTTATGTGGTTGGTTTGGGATAACAACTGGTTCTCTAGGTTGTTGGTTCGGGATGGCCACTGGTTCTCCAGAGTGTTGGTTCGATGTAACAACTGTTTCTCTAGGTTGTTTTCTCGAAACAACTGGTTCTTTAGGTGGTTGGTTTGGTATAACAACTGGATCTCTAGGTTGTTGGTTCACAACAACAACTGGGCCACTACGTTGTTTGTTTGAGATAATAACTGGTCCTTTAGGTTGTTGGTTTGGGATAACAACTGGTTCTTTATGTGGTTGGTTTGGGATAACAACTGGTTCTTTAGGTTGTTGGTTTGGGATAACAACTGGTTATTTAGGTAGTTGGTCCAAAATTACAACTGGTTCTTCAGGTTGTTCGTCCGGGATGATATCTGGTTCTTCAGGTTGTTGGTTTGCAACATCAATTGGACCACTAGATTGTAGTTCCGGAATGACAGCTGGTTCGCTTAGTTTTTGGGTCAAAATAACAAAAGGTTTGCTAAAACGTTGGTTCTTGATAATAAACAGTTGGTTACGTAGTTGATTTGTGGTAACAATGAATCCTCGTAGATGTTTCGGGATAGATAGGGGTCCGTTAGAATCTTGGGCCGGGATAATAAGTGATCCAGTAGGCTGTTGGTTCGGCGTATTAATCGATTCGTTGTCTTTTTGGTTTAGGGAAATAACGGGTTCCCAAGGTTGGTCCAGGATAATAATTGGCTCTCTAGAAAGTTGGTTTGGGTTGGTTGGTTCGTTAGGTTGTTGTCTAAGTTGTTGGTTTAAAATACCAACTAGTTCGTTAAGTTGTTGGTTTGGGATGACAACTGGTTCTTCAGTTTGTTGATTCGAGATTTTCACTGATTCCCTAGGTTGTTGGTGGTTCGGAGCAACAACTGGTTCTTTGGGTTGTTGGTTTGGGGTGACATCTCGTTCTTCGGGTGGACCATTCGAGATGCCAACTGGTTCTCTAGGTTGTTGGTTTAAGATGACAACTGGTTATCTAGGTTGTTGGTTCGGGATAACAGCTGGTTCTCTAACGTCCGGTTCCTATATTCAATCCGCGGACAGATAGGCTTACTTCGGATTAAAATTTGACACATTTTGTATGGGCAAATGTCAAATTTTAACCCGAGGTAAGCCTTATCTATCCTCGGATTGAATATAGGAACCCGACATAAGTGGTTGGTTCGGGATGACGACTGGTCCTATAGTTTGATTCGGGACAATAACTGGTTCGCTAGGTTTTTGTGCAACAACAATAGGCTTGCTAGGACGCGGGTTTCGGGGAATGTATAGTTGGTTCCGTAGTTGGTTCGTGGGAACAATGAATCTTCGTAGATGGTTCGGGATAGAAACGGGTCCGTTAGAATGTTGGTCCGGTATAATAACTGCTCCGCTAGAATTTGGGGTTTGAGTAATACTTGATTCTTTGTTTGGTTGGTCTGAGGAAATAACTGGTCCACTAATAGGTTGGTTTGGGATAATAACTGTTCCTTTACGATTTTGAATCTGGTTAATAATTGGTTCTCTAGTTGGTTCGTGATACTTATTGATTCTTTAGGTGCTTGATTTAGGATTGCAATTGGTTCTTGAAGTGGTTGGTCCGAGATTATTATTGGTTTGACTCGTGGGTTTGAGATAACAACTGGTCCTCTGGGTTCTAGGTTCTGTACGTCAACTGGTTCGCTTTGGTTTTGGGCCAAAATAACAAAAGGGTTGCTAGAACTTTGAGCCGGGATAATAAAGAGTTTGTTACGTAGTTGGTCCGTGGTAACAATGAATCTTCGTAAATGGTTCAGGATAGAAACGGGTCCGCCAGAAAGTTGTTCCGGGATGATATCTGGTACGCTAGAATTTTGATTCGGATTAGAGGGTTCGCTTTGTACCGGAGTAGTTATTTGTCCGCTAGGTTGTTGGTCCGGGTCAATAACTGGGTCGTTACGTTGTTGGTCCGGAATTTCGTCTAGTTCGCTAGTTTGTTGGTCTGGGATTACTTTTAGTTTGCTAGGTTGATGGTCCGAAATAATGGGTTCGCTAGGATGTTGGTCTGGGATAACAACTGGTAGGACTCCTGGTTCTCTCATACAAGGACCGTCCCAAAGCACTTCCACATCTGGTTGATCTGAATAGCACTTCATGTCACATGTGGTTCGATAAGTTTTCAAGTCACTAGCGCACACTGGGCGCCATCTTAAATGCGAGCAGTCACAATTGGTACGTTTCCCCATGCCTTTCGAAGCTAAAACTGAAAAAAAAGTTTGAAAAATATAAATCTTAATGTGTGTGTATTATTCGTACCCTAATTCTGAGTCAAAACATTTAATCATGCATTTTGTACCAGACTGTACACTGCTACTGATGATAAACTCATTATTTAAAGACTAGTCAAGCGTGTCATAAACTCATATCTCAACGGATCTACTTTTAGCCATTGAGATGTGCCTATGGCTACATTTCGTCTCTGCCATTATAGCAGTTCGATGGAACTATATTATTGTACTGTTATCAAAATAGTATTAGTACCTATGCTGAAGTACCTATGAAGCTAGTATCAGTATGTTAAATAATGCTTATAATCTACCTGTAATATTTTTTCTTAACATATTCGGTGCCGCGACCAGGATAGAATTAAAACAACTTCCTCTTATAAAACTTACCCAAGACCAACACAAGCCCCATCTTGAAGCTTTTTCGATACTTAGCGAGTCAAAATACCATTTGTGTTCATATTTTATACACCATTCGTCATGCTTTATTTAAATAAAAACAATATTCGTCCGGTCGTTAAAAAGCAATCGGATTAGTATAATATCGACTTAACTATAAATTCGATATAGACTTTTTCTCAAAAGCTATATGTTAAGCCATTTTATATTAAATGTATTATTTATTTTCTATGCGTACGTTAAGTTAGATTATAACTCCAATGGTTACTTGTCTTGTCGTGGCTAGGGGGGTTTCAGTAACCGTGGACTGGTCTCCCACTTGTCCGTGCTTGCCCCATCCGTCTGTCGTATTAGAGCTAAGAGGTACCCAGGACTGGCCTAATTAGGGTTTCTATTTGGAATTGGTAGCCGCTCAGTAAGGTCAATACTTAACTAGTATTACTGGCTCGTTTGACTTACGTAGCTTATGATACGGCGGGTGGACTGCGGAGGAAGAGTTCTTTCGGAGAATTGTCTTCAATAGGATTGTAGGTATTACGGTGTGTCGTTCTCCATGTCCTATAAGGCTGGGATCGCGGGGGGCAGGTGTGCTGATATTGAGGTGTGCCACTCTTCCTGCCGTCTGTGATCTGGCGGGGATACAGTGTTGTTTGCGGTGTGGTGGGGCCGCAGAGGAATACAAGTGTCTGTATTCCGGCGCACTGTTCGCGCTCAGCTCTGCGGCTGGGATCGCGGGGGAGAGGTGTGTTGGTATCGGGGTCCGCCACTCCTACCTATCTAACCTACCCTCCGCGACCTGGCGGTGCTGCACCGTCGAAATGAGTAGACTTGTGAATGCGAATGTCTATGAGTCACAGTTTTCACTTACCATCAGGTGGCCTGTGTGCTCGTTTGTCTCCCGAAAGCCATAAAAAAAAAAAAAAACAAAAAAAAACTGCCCGCGAGGCCTGGCCCTGAAATGCGAGCATACAATACAAGCGATATAAAAAAAAACATTCGACTTTTTGATTCTTAGCTATTATATTTTTAGTAACAATTTTATGGTTGACAGTTGTGTGCTCGGATGTAGATTTTGTAGCAAGTATATAATTGTGTTTCTAATCGCCGTTGATGCCTGTAAAATATCGTAACTAACGTTTATATTTGTCCGTTTCGGGTGCCTATTATTTTATCGTAACACCTTTCAACGAATGTATCGTAAAGCATAATAATTTTTTTTCGAAAGTATTTTTCGCCGCATGAGTTATTGGTTTTTTGTAGTCACAAGTCTAACCTTACCTAACCTACGTAATTAATGATTAAGATATACTGATAACGTCATCATTCAATGAAGTGATATAATCGATGACATGAAATTCGAAAATACCTACGTGGAGTTTTTTTTCGTTGAAAAGCACTTGTAAGTACGTATCTAGAGTTTCGAGGATGGAAATGACGTCATGGTCATATATTTTTTAAGTGAGACACCATTTGTAAAAGTGGTATCTGGTATATTATGTTATGATAGATCTAGTCTAGACAGATTAAAAAATAACCATATTTTTTTATTCAATATCGTCCCTTTACTTGCTCAACCTCTTATCTGATTGAATATATTGATTGGAAAGTAGTCTTTGTATTACTTGGAACATGAGTGTTTTTATATCTAACTAATCGATCAGATAAAATGTTGAGAAAGTAAAGGGACGATATAATACCTTCTCTTAAGTGCATCAGAACCGTGATATTTAAATATTGATGTCAATCAATTGAGCTTCCATTTCACCATCGTGACAATGATAGGCGACGGGTGACAATTGCAAAGTTTACAAGCGTTCACATTACTGGGATTGATATAAGATGGGCTTTGTATACTTAAATGTCACCTATCCCCTGTCATTGTCACGATGGTGAAATAGGGGCCAGGGCATACTTTTAATAGGAACCGAAACCTTATAATATATAACGCATTTTTTTTGTTGTTGTTAAATCATTATAAGAAATTCACCCATGGTCGCTGAAAAAAATAATGATAATTATGTTCATACAAACTTACCCAATACCTTTTCAGTTCAAACTTAGAGTAACGTTGGCATATTCTATAGGCTTTTTACTTTCGATTGGTATGTAATTTGTCTATGAAACAAGCAATTTGTCAAGATCGTAGCAAGTGGAAAGATTGGTCTCTGCCTAGTCTGCCTACCCCTCTGGGGAACAGGCGTGATTTAATGTATGTTTGTATGTAAATAAGCAATAGCATTTTTTTTTTTTATCCTCATAATTTTCTTAATTAAGTAATTATATATTGGACTGGATATAATTTTTCAGCGTACCTATTCGCCACTTACTTATATTATAACTTAACATATTAAATTTGACAGAAAATACTTGTTATCGAATAAACAGCCCGGTGAAGGTCGTCTCCTATTCGGATCCTCTACTTGTAATCCGTTAGCCGTATTTACACTTGCAAGTTATTGCTGTAAGTTCTCAGACGCAACTATGGGTAAGAGTGAGTGGCAAATATTTGCATCTCTGTTTCAAAACTTTCAGCAATAACTTGCAAATGTAAATGTGGCCTTACTGCTGCTTGGGACCTACAAGATGGACAGCGCTGCGGGCCTTTATAGTTAAGATGCATTTATAAAGCTTAGATAGCGATTTTAGAAAATCCATAAAATGTATTGGATTGACGTAATCTGTTGACAGATCGCTTCGTCGCTTATATACAAAGAGCGGAATTCTTCATAGCAAAAATCAAACTGTCAGAGGGATTGACCCAACTGTTTTATCGACTTATCGATAAATATTTGTCACTTAACGAAAAAAAGTTAAAGTAATGAAATCAGGCTTTTGGATATACATACAAACAAATTAACGGTGTCCCTAATTAGCTGACCGCCACTGTATTTTAGTATAATATAATAGTAAAGAATAAAACAGAAAATACTTTTTTTTTAATTTTCTATATGAAACTTATCATTAAAAATTAAAAAACAAATATTGCTAAGAGTAGGTAACTAATCTTCATTCAAAATAACAAAGTCGAAATCTAAATCTGTACTAAATATGTTTTCTTCATCTTCCCTGTAGTAAAAGAAAATAGTCATTATTTTTTCAACATTGTCACCTTTCAAATTACTCCTTTTTTCATTATAGATCCATTTATAAGATGAAAACGAGCGTTCTACCTCAGTTGAAGTAACAGGAGCATATTTGTAGTACTCGATAACGGTGTTTTGGCTGTAATCACTTTTTTCTATAAAATCAGCATATCAGGTCAAATGTTACAGAATAATCTTTTAAGTTGATTATGGATACCTAATGCGATATTATTCCGTAACATCGATAAGTCGATAAAACAGTTAGGTCAATCCCTCTGACAGTTTGATTTTTGCTATGAAGAATTCCGCTCTTTGCTTATATATAACAACTCCATACAGTTTGAGTCGATAGAACATATAAAAGTTAGCAGCGTTTGCGTCTTGGCTTGGTCTACTGCTCAACTCAGCCTTCTCTCGTGAACGCCAACCGATCGGAGATACCTACGTAAAGTCGGTGATAGATTCGAGATCAAAATCCTAACCTCAACGAGCGCATATTTGCTGCAGTTTCGGCGCTCGAAGTTGACGACTATATTTTCCTGGGACAAACGGTCCAGTTAGGTAGGTCCAACTTTGAGAAAGAGGTCACTCGTCGAATCCGACTCGGCTGGGCAGCGTTCGGGAAGCTTCGCAGCACCTTTTCGTCCAAATTACCGCAGTGTTTCAAGTCAAAAGTCTTTGACCAGTATGTGTTGCCAGTGATGACTTAGGATCTGAGACGTGGGCGCTAACAATGGGCCTCATAAGGAAGCTCAAAGGCACTCAGAGGGCTATGGAGAGGGCTATGCTCGGGGTTTCTCTGAATAAGAAATGATGTAGAACTCAGGTTACCGACATAGCCCGAAGAAGAGCTAAACTTAAGAGGCAGCGGCAGGGCACATCGCTCGCAGGACTGATGGCCGATGGGGTTAGAAGGTTCTTGAGTGGCGTCCGCGGACTGGGAGAAGAGCTGTAGGTAGGCCTCCAACAAGATGGAGTGACGACCTTGTAAGGATCGTGGGGACACGGAGGATGCGAAAAGCACAAGACCGGTCTGAGTGGAGAGCCTTGGGGGAGGCCTATGTCCAGCAGTGGACGTCTTTCGGCTGACATGATGACTGCATTTTGGTTTAAGTGTAGGTATATTTTTATCAATAAAACTTATCCTAAATATTACTGGTTACACGAGTTCTCATTCATATTTTTATGAAATAATGTTAAGAGAACTAAATAATCAAGATAAGAACTGTCAAATTTTGATCTTGAATTCGATCACCGACTTTAGTGGATTCCCCCGCACAGCCAGCGTGAAGCAGACGGAAACTGCACCAACCGTAAAACAATATATGGGTTTAGCCTTGTTGCACTGAGTATCATTTCATAGAACGCATCGCGTCATCGAGTCTAACCTAACCTAACCCACGTAAATTCATATTTAAGTTAACCTGAAAGCTGTTTTCTGCTGAACCCGTGTCAAATCAGCTTTCTATGAATCGAAAATTCTGCGAAGTGATACGTTCTATGAAATGAGTGTGGGTAAAACAAGGGGACACCAAACATATCGTACAGTCCAGTGTAAAAAAGTATCAAAAGAATTGTCTTATAATTAAAAGCAGGCATAGAAGTTTTTGTGGCACGAATAAAATAAAATGGTCTTAGGGACTTCCGAACGATATTAATTTATCGATAAATTGTACTTTCTTATGACAATCTAGGTATTTTTCATTTATTTTTTAATCTTTTCCTTATATTTTCCGAAAACTGAGTAGGTATTATATTAGATTATGCTACACAATGTCTTGCAATTTATCTAAAAAGGCCTTTGTTGCAAGCCACTCTTTGTTGTATGGAAATCGATTTAATAGCATTAAAATAAGTTTTTGTGTAAGAAACACGTTAAAAATTACATTTTATTCATTACAAAAGACTTAGTTGAAGAATCAAATCCCCAAAAAGTATGCCTATGACTTACTCAAATTAAATATTACCTATCTTTCTATAACATCGATGGGTAGTGATCGGCATTTTAGTTAATTTATATTTTATCCGGTTAACTGTATACCTATGTAGTTACTATGACATGTCAATTTAAAATAAACATTTGGAACAGTTATCGATACATTTAATATCGGAAGGAAGTCACTAGTTAATTGACGTTTTGCTACAATAACTTCTATGTCTGCTTATAAGTATGAACGTATTTTTGAAATATTGCGTTTTCCTATTTTCTTACACTTAAATGTACCCGTAAAATAAGCAACCTTTTAATTTGATTTCCAAATTTAAAGTTATCGGTTTATAGTGAAGTTGTAATAAAACTGCATTGTCTTGAACGAATAATTTATTTCAACCAATTATGTTACATCATATAATTTATTTTACCAAATATGTTACGACAAATCCAGGTGCCAATTATGCGCCAGAAATTATAAAGAATTGTAATTGCCGATTTATTGTACAGAAGAAGACTAAAAATACCACTCGCTTTTTAAAAAATTATACGTTTTATTTTTAATAAGAAAAAACGAATTGTATGCTTAACTTGTTTAACTTTCATTGCCCAATTAAATATGGTGACCACAACATAATATTCATGGAAATAAAAGTATTACACATGCGTGCGCTTGTGTTTAGGTTACCAAACTCTTTAGGCTAGGCTAGGGTAGGCTAAGTTTTAGATTAGGTAGAGAATCTGCTGGATTAGGCATTGGGGTTGGGCATTATAAGGCGAACATCTCCATTATTTATAGGGTAGGGAGGGAGAGGTCCGTTATTAATGACATAAGGTGGGAGAGGGGATCCGTTATCTATAGGATATGGTGGTAGAGGTCTGGGGTTTATAGGAACAGGTGGAAGTGGTTTAGGGTTTATAGGATAGGGTGGAAGGTTCTTGTTCCAATATGGGTAGTAAGGTCCGTTGTCCTGATCTTGGTAGTAGGGTGGGTTATAAGGTGGATATGGGGGGCTCGGCGTTCGATCGCAGGGACCTAACCAAAGCGCTCTTACGTCGTCTGCATCGCTAAAACATTGCATCTCGCACACGTTTTGGTAGGTTTGCATGTCGCTTGCGCACACCGGGCCCTGCAGCCCTGGTGGGCAGTTGCAATGGCCTTTCCCCATGGCCCCCACAGCCAGGCCTAACACCGACACTGGAACAAAGATTATATTAGTATTCATCATGTCAGCCGAAAGACGTCCACTGCTGGACATAGGCCTCCCCCAAAGCTCTCCACTCAGACCGGTCTTGTGCTTTTCGCATCCACCGCGTATATCATATTATATATATTATGCGTATATTATGTATATTATTAGTATTATTATATTATACGAATAATTTTGAATTTTGAATTTTTGGAATTAAATATCGAGCCCCGTTTATGTTCCCCTTTATCGCGGAAGGTAAATCTCATCCTTCACATTCGCTCTTCTACGTGTATACTGGTTAGGAGTGAAGAATTCTTTAGCACAATTCATACAGTGATAAAAGATTTATAGCATATAAAAGGTGGCAAGTTTTTACCGTAAATTTAACTCACTCCTAGGTCAGTTGTTATTAAGTTATGTCATATACTTACCCTATAAGTATTGTATTAATTTATACAACAATTCACACTCTTAGGGCCTGTTTCACAATCGAGTAATTTATCTGCCATTTAAAGTTGGCTCTCTCCTTGTATTTTTACTTGTGTAAGAAAGAGAAAGGGCTAAATTTATCTGTCAAATATGATTCACTTGTCGATTGTGAAACAGGCGGTTAGTATCCAAGACAATACTAATAACAAAACACAATAGTAATAAGACAACTGCGGGCACTAATAGACGGTCGGCGTTTGCTCGATGCAGTCTTAATCAATGATTTAAATCTGCTATTTTCAAATTAAAAAAAAAAAAACTCAGACACTTACCTAAGAGCAACGATAGCCTCATTATGAGTGCTCTGTCAACACTTAAGTGGTGTGTTAACCCTCGTTGACTTTATATATAGCACTGCTAGATCAAAACAGCATTAACTCAAAATTCTTGGTTGTTTTGTTTCAAGCTCATAGAAGTTGTATTAAAGTTGATTTTAAAATACAGTTGTATTTTGAGTTACTACACTTTTGATCTGGCAGTGCGATATCACACTTCATTGGCCACACTTATTATTAAAAGAAACTGTGCACTCGCGTTCTTGTTAAAGTAACCATTCCATTTGGTTTTTACTTATTCCACTAGGTTTTATATGTTTGTCTTGATCATAATCATTTCAGCCGAAAGATGTCCACTGCTTGACATGGTAGGCTGGACTCTGTCAGGAACTAACAACTAAAAGGAATGATTTCCCGTCATGTACCGAAAGGGACTAGTTCTTCGATCCTTTAGCTCAGTAGCAATTGGTGAGCCTTATATTTCGACGTGTAAACGAGACTGTCAAATAATGCTGTATGTATACTGGCTGGATAAGTAGGTACTTATATTTAAATATGTTTCTGTAAGGTATTTGCATGTAGTTTTTGTATTTACTTTGTCACTAACTAAAAGTATTTGTATAAAAGTTTTTTATTCGTTTAGCGTACCGCCCGTCTGTCACAAACGGAGCTGGCTAAAAATCAGCGCTGTAGGTGTTTAACGCCTCAACATTATGCTGAGCCAGTGTCCGATTCACTGCCGCGAAGACACACTCACTACTCTTTTTATTACTGTTTTCTGTTTTTACTTTTTTCTGTGTGTCTTATGTGTGTAGTGAATAAATGTTTTTTTTTTTAACTATTTCAAAGCATATTCATGCATCCAGAGCATGTCTGTGCATTGTTACCAGGGTTAGTTCCGCGTTCTTAACGGTTACTCCTTCCCAGATCTCAAAATTTGCTCCGGAGCTAAAGGAACTAAAGGAACCCTTCCTTCCTTTCCTTCCTTCCTTCCTTTCATTATTTTCTTTCCTTTGACCGATTATCCGAAATCAGAGCCCCTCTCTTTAAAGACCGAGCGGGCGCAACTCTAGGACATAGGTCTCCCCTTAAGTTTGCCACAAGGACCGGTCCTGGGAGGGGTGCACCCATCGGTGATCTATAGGTACTGCGAGCTATG
Source organism: Acleris emargana (assembly GCA_927399475.2). Taxonomy (NCBI): domain Eukaryota; kingdom Metazoa; phylum Arthropoda; class Insecta; order Lepidoptera; family Tortricidae; genus Acleris; species Acleris emargana. The sequence goes on from OV656858.1 coordinate 9,599,000, forward strand.
TTTCCCGTAACTTAAGTCTAGCAATTCTTAGGGACTTTGATTCTCGTGCGAATCTCCCCATTTCTGATTCGATCACGGAAAGAAATTGCGAGTATAGCCTTTATAGACCCTTAGGGGATCAGCTTTCTTATGAAGCCCATCGTTTCGTTAGCGCGCACGTCTCAGTACCATTAGTCATCACTGGTAACACACTGGGCTAACACATTTTTTAAGTTCAAACGCGAGGCTTCTGTGTGATGTAGGGTGTTCAGTAGATAGATACAGGAACATTAAAATAATGATGCAGATGTAGTAAATTTGATTGGATACCTAAGTTAATCGAGAAATTTAGACAAAAATCTGTAAATTTTGACTATTCACTGCATCTGTATTGAAATTTATTTCAAACATCATTTATATATATCAATAAATCTATGATTTATACTTTTTCTTGCTCGGATGTTGACTTTTTAATATTCTGCGTATCTAATCAAATTTAATCATCGTCTCATAAATTTTATCTTAAGCATAATAAAACCAATTTAATTTAATTTAAAATATACGTGCAAAAATGTATTTAGAAACATTATACGTAAAAGTAGATTTGTCCTAATGGGCCTGATAATATAATACAAGAATTTTAAAGTGGTAATTAGACAGCGATTAGACAGAGAGATCCGATATGTACTGTGACGTCATGTAACAGGTCGACCATAGAAACTCCATGTTAAATTCTGTTTTGCTAGAAAGAGATAGGAACAAATCTTTGTTATATCTTGGTTATTTTTATAGCTACTAAAAATGTTTTTCGTCAAATGTTTGTTAATTATTTTTTTTTTTTTCTTATATCTGTAATCTGCATTCCGGCGCAATCTGTAGCTCTTGGCTAAAATAGGCGTCACTGTTGTCTGTTGTCACTGAAATTTGTGGTGTTACAGAGAGGAACCCATTGGTCGCATACCTCTTAGCCTCTTACTGTCATTACTGTTCTTAGTTGAATCTGTCTATAAGACTTGTGACGCTATGTCTGCGTAGTCTGGTAAAATTCATGTTTTCAGTTGTTATCATTGAATGTGCTAGTGCATTTGGGTGATTCTCAAGCCGGTATTTGTAACTGCTTATGACGTTTTTGATCTCTTCTCTCACTGTTGGAAGACCTATGTCTGCGTAGATGTTTTTGTTACTTATGTACCAGGGTATTTTGAACACCATCCTGATCATCTTGGTTTGGAATCTTTCAATGATATCAATGTTACTTTTTGCTGCTGTGCCCCATAATTGAGCTCCATACATCCATACCGGTTTCAGGATAGCTTTGTAGACTGCTAGTTTACTATTTGTGGGTGTTTGTGTTTGTCGACCAATTAGCCAGGGCATCTTTCTAACTTTAGTATCGAGTTGCTTTCTTTTACTCCAGATGTGTTTCCTCCATGTCAGTCTTCTATCTAAATGCATACCCAGGTATCGGGTATCTTGACTTTGAGGGATTTGGGTACCATTTAATGATACTGGTGGGCAAGTTTGTTTTCTTAAGGTAAATGTGACGTGTGTTGATTTTTCAGCATTCACTTTAATTCTCCACTTGTAAAACCAGTGCTCTAGTTGTTGGAGGTTATCTTGGAGGAACTTGTTTGCTGTTGTTGGATTTTCATGTACTGCCATTATTACGGTGTCATCAGCAAAAGTACCTGTCACTGCATCGGCGGTAGTGGGTAGGTCTGCAGTAAACAACAAGTACAGTACTGGTCCAAGCACGCTGCCTTGAGGAATTCCAGATCTGATACTGTGGAGTTCTGATATAGCGTCTTGAAACTTTACTTCAAAGCATCTGTGTGACAAGTAAGATTTTAATAACATATAAAATGTATCCGGTATTTGGTTTTTCAATTTGTAGAGCAGTCCTTGATGCCAAACCTTGTCGAAAGCTTGGCTAATGTCTAGAAATGCTGCTGAACAGTAGTTTTTATTTTCAAAAGCTTGAGATATGGCATTTACTGTCCTATGTACCTGCTCAATGGTAGAGTGACTTTCTCTAAATCCGAATTGATGCTCCGGAATCATGTCCTTTATATGTGGCTTTAACCTTACCAAAAACAATCTTTCAAACATCTTTGATAAGACTGGTAACAGGCTTATGGGTCTATAGGATGTAACTTCGTTTACAGGTTTACCTGGCTTTGCAATAAGTATAATTAAAAAAAGTTTGTTAAATGAATCAGTTTTTATTGTTGCTGTGAAAAAAAACCATGAATATCCCCTATTCGCTACGTATCAAAATGTATTCTGCATATCGTCGGTGAAACTGCAAAACCGCGAAAGTAACATTTTAAATAAGGAGCAAAATGCACCTTTTTAATACGATAGTAAGGTTTATTTTGCTCTATCATAAAGGACCCCGCAGCGAATGTATGAAAAATGGCTTTCAGTCAAATTTGCTGAAATTCTGGTATAATGTAGGTTATGACTTCCTTATTAAAATTGTATATGGGCGTAAGCACCACAAATGACCAGTTTCTGCAAAACTTAATTTAATAAGATAATTAATATGAATTGTGAAGTACTCGTAACATAATCAGTAGCGTGATCTTTTCAATATGACCTATGAGAAGGAATGCCGCATGGCATTCTTTAAATGAAAACCATGTTCCAAACTTCCCTGTATTAAGTAACGAAGCTCTTAAAAAATCTGACTGAAAACCATTTTTTCATACATTCGCCGCGGGGTCCTTTGTTAGTTACGCGGTTTTGCAATATCACCGACGATATACTACATAAATGTATGTCCTACAGCGCAAGTGCATGAAATGACGCCAGTGACAAACAAGAATTGATTGAACAGTTCACCTGGGGGTCCTTCGGAATACCTAATAATATTTGTCCTAACTCATTGTTTGTCATAAACTGGTTTTCACACAAGTCGGGTAGCTTTTTAAGTTTTCTAAAAATTTCTGCGGTTTGGTTAGGTTTATGAAAACCTTAAAATTCAGACGGCAATTTCTTTAGGATAAACAAAAATGATAATTGCATTAGGACAAATGACGATTAGAGATTCCAATATAGACCCGGTTCACGTATGGTGCACGTACGTAGAGTGTGCGTGTGTGGTGCGTGTAGCGTGCGCCGCAGTGAAACTCAGGCTTTAAAAAAAAGTAAAATTTTGGGTATTAAAAATGTTTTGAAAAGGTTCTAAGATCTTTGGATGGAAGTCTTAATAGTCTCGCTAATGTTATATTAATCTTATATTAACCTCCTGAGTGCTAAAAGGGCCCACGTTTTAGAACCTTAGCTCAAATCCATAACTTTTCGAACTACTTACACAGAACCCAAATATAACCTTCACAACCTTCATTTAACGTTAGTTATCACCTTGCAAGGCAGCTTTTAAGTTCTAAATTAGAATTGGATTTAACTCTATCCTCGTAAGGCCCACCATACTGAAAAAAGGGAGTTTTTTGTAACTGGGACTTTGAATCTACAATCAAGGGAATAAAGTTCAATTGCGATTGTTCGAAAATTACATATTCAGTTAATGAACATAGGAAAATAAACCTTATTCTTATTGCAACAGAGTTCAAAGTAAATTGCCTTGATTATGTACATCCTATTGCACACTGCGCCTTACGAAGCTATAACAACTTAAAACCTTTTTATGTACAGTAAAGGAAATTGATTCCTAAACCATTTTGGACTATGTCAGAGTGACGTAATCAATTAAAACGTAAGAGACTTCTTATGATTTTATTTACAGTGTCACTTTGACATAGTTCAAAATGGTCTAGGAATCAATTTCCTTGACTGTACATTAATAAATGCCTTTCCAGGACTCTCGGGTTTTAGAATGTTTCTGTGTAAAAAAAAATACACAGTGACAGTAATTGTGGATACTTACTTATTTATAATAGAGCCATTTTCTGTCATTATACCACGTTTCAAATTGGCTAAGTAAACTTGTATTGAGGAAAATTATAAACGGCTTGCTGAACTCAGGAAAATAAAAATAAAAGTGCAACTGGCACTTTATTGTGAAACTTGAAGATAATAGTACTGTATACGAGACGGGCCTTTCGCAAGTTAATTTTTTTGTAGATATTATATAGCCTAAACGTTTTAAGTAGGTTTTAGAAATTACTAATAAGCTATTTCAATATTCCATAACTTTAAAGTAATATCCAAGTTAAACATTAAACCTTTTGATCCCACTTTAGCGTAATGCTAGCCTATCCAGAACTTAATCAGTAGTCTAGGACAACTATAAGATCCTAGGACAACTATAAGATCCTAGGACAACTATAAGATCCTAGGACTATATGCTCTTGAAACACAAGTCAAAATAACGTTAATTTAACCTATTGTCGGCGGCTACAAGGTTGTTATAATAGGCTATAAGTATATATAATAATTTTAGGACTTATTAATCATTCTCAAGTACTTAATATGACCAGATAGTAAAACATTAACCATTTTACGACCTTTTTAGATCCAAAAGGTATTTTTTACAACCTAGGCCCGAATGAAATGTTACTTGGGTTAACACCCAAAAATTCCTAATGTTAATTTGTCCGAATTTCCATTTTTCCGAACGGTATATTTTGCTGGAGCTATTTTAGAATAAATTAATAATATAACTACAATACGTAGGTTAAGTTAGGTTTGATTAATAAGCAATATCAAGAAATAAAAGCTTCTATCATAAAATGGCATTCGGAATTCTGAAAATTCGGGATTCTGATCGATTAGGTAAGGACTCTGCGGAGTTATGTAGTGTACTTACTATATTTTTTGTTGACAGGAAGGTGAAGACTTTACTGTTGTGCCTGACAGCGAAATCGTGGTGTCCCGTACAGCGTTCTCAAACAACTCATCCTACTACACCCTAGATGGGAGAAAAGTGCAGTTTAAAGAAGTCGGTAGAATGCTCAATTCACATGGCATTGATTTGGACCACAATCGATTCCTTATCCTTCAAGTAAGTTTAGGTATTCTTTTGTTTACGTTCCCAATCCCAATATTTAAAACAGACAACTAGTAAAGAGGCATTTCATCTTAGTCCGCAGGGTCGGCAATGCGTTGGGAGTCTTAGTGCCTTATTAATAAACTGATCTCGACTGTAAAGCTCGTCTCGAGATGCATCAAAAATGACAGTTGTCTATGGATTGACGTTTACTTTGACGTATCTTGTGACGGGCATCTCAGCCGAGATGAGTTTATTAATACGGCCCTTAAGATTACACTCTCGAGATTGATGGTAGTCTTGAGAATTCAAATGGTATCAGATCTTACTTAATAGGAAGCGGCCTGTCTGCTCGTGTGCCATAAAAAATTGCGGATACAAAATGTGTCTAAATATAATCTGAACTAACCAAATATATCAGTAGTTTGAATGTAGAGAATACACATAATAATACATACATAATAATTGGTTCACCTCCTTTCTGTTCAGTTAATTCGGAAAAAATTGCCTGTGACAGTCAGAGCCCTTCTTTCAGAGCTACACGGACCGACCGTTTTTTACCAAATCTTGATAAGAACCACCCTAGTTAAACTAACCTTTTTAAAAAAACCGCGTTCGAATCCTTCTACCCGTTTGAGAGCTACGATGCTACACAGAAACATACAAACGTTAAATGAATGAAAATGGGATCACAACACGCCTGTCAAATGATAGTATTACCTACATGAATATAAAAGTATTTTCAATACAACAACAGTACAGTTCGTTCGTTTAAATAGTGTGCAATACAACCTTATGAAGTCGCCGACGACGCTTTGTGCGCGCCGCAACGGCTTCTTTGCAGACATTGTAGCGGCACATCATGCGTGCAAACTATTTGAACGAACGAACTATACAACGTCAATTTCTGTGGTTGGTTTCTTATATTTAAAACACTTATAATTTCAAGATGTGAAAAAGTTAAGCGAATCCACGTTTAACAGTAAAGAGAAAACTCTTAAAAACAACGGATTCGTTACACTTTGGTGTTTTATATACTTACGTTAATAAAGTTTGAAATTAAATTAGGTCGGTCTTAATCGGGTTTATTTGTTTATTTTATAAGGTATAGAAAGAAAGATTTATTTGTACTGTTAAATTATCGTTAACGCGAATTTTATTTTATTACTGAAGTAATGAATCAAACCAACCGCAACCGTTGGAGAAGGAACTCAAATTTCCACTTTATGCGCTTGCGTGTAGATTTATATTGCACTGTTTTCTTTACAAGCTAGGCATTCTATATGGATACATGGGGAAAATCGAAATGTAAGAGTTACGAAAATTTGTTATTTTTAGCGACATTTTTGATTTCGCAATTAGGCAAAGCAGCATAAAAGTTTTTTAAAAGCAACCCAACCTCATCGATTCCGGTCGATTATAAAGTAGTACATTACTGCAGAGGCCGTGAAGGAAGGGGTTGCTGGACGAGTTTGGGGTAGACCGTACAAAACGAGTCCTGCAATGCCTGTTCCGGCCGAGGATTGTATAGTGCTTTTCTTAAGCTATGTGAGGACATATTAAGATTAAAATAACTATCAGGTAATCAAGTAAAAATAAATGTTATTTAATTAGTAAACATTGTTTAATTTGCCGCATTTATATTTTTTAAATATGACATTTGAACAAGCTATTTGAGCACCATACTCTGGGTAACTTACATACTTAAATACATAGAAAACTTTCAATACTCTCATCACACAAATATTTGCCCTTATCGGGAGTTGAACCTAACTAGGCTAACGGGTTCTCCGTGTTGCGTTTAAAGCCTTTGTTTGTCTGCCTGTCATTACTTAAGGTCCGAACGGTTGTTGAATCGATTTGAACGTGATTTTCGAAAGTTATTCATTCTGGCGGTGGTATTTAATTAAGTTTTTTGTTTATACAAGAGTAGTCCGCCGGCCGTGTACGAATAAGTTTTTCTATCTTATTGTTACACTACCTCCAAGTTTTCTTTGGGCAATGCCCTTAGAGTAAAGTAAAAAAACCGGTCAAGTTGGACTCGCGCACCGAGGGTCCCGTATTTAAGATAATATGCTTGGGAACCACAAAAGAAAATACTGGTTTTGTTATGAACTTTATGGTCTATGCAATAAGACTAGGCTAAATTTTAATACAGATTTTCAAAGTTTATTTTGCTGTAAATAATGAACTAGTGTTCATTATTTACAGCAAAATATAATAAAAATAATCAGTACCTACAGGTTTTTAAAACTTCGGAGATAAGGGCGGTCTTTTTTCGTAAAATAGTTTTGAAATTTGCAGATTAAGCCCTTTCATAATATGACACCCCATTTGCTAAATTACACCACTTCCATTTTTAACTCCCCATTCTAGACCATTTCAATTATTAGTAAAAAAATATATATATTCGGGCAAGCAAGTTGTACAACTATGGCAAATTTCAAGTTGATAGCATTTATAGTTGCTGAGAAAACTTGCTATGACATTCAGATAGACAGACAGACAACGAAGTCTCACCATGAGGGTTCCTTTTTTACCATTTTGGTACGGAACCCTAAAAAAGTCAAGTACGAGTCGGACTCCCGGACCGAGGGTTTCGCACCAGGTATTATATTCCGATTTCGAATCGAATCACCGCGATCCCAACTCACGCTTGACCATTTTTCAGTAGGTACATGTCGCAGCTTCAGAACAATAGTGACCTAATTCAAAATTTCAGCTTTCTAACTTCAAGTCATAAGGTTATTATTATAGAGACCAAACTCGAAATTTAAAATTTCTGAATTAGGTCACTGTTGGTCTGAAGGTGCGATGTACTGTGTGGTGGTACAGACTCTTACTTGACCGATTCCTTTTTTTGATGTAGATAAGAAAATATACCAACGCTAAACTTAGTCATAGACATTCTGTTGAATAATTTCAGGGAGAAGTGGAACAGATTGCTATGATGAAGTCCAAAGCCGTGACCGAGCACGAGTCAGGAATGCTGGAGTATCTGGAGGATATCATTGGAACGTCGAGATACAAGGTATACAATACAATACAATACAAATACTCTTCATTGAACACCAAAAGAAAACAAAACACAGAACAGTACATTTTAACTAAGGTCTAATTCTATGGAACTTGCTAACTGTGTAAACAAACCGCCATATTGAAATTGTCTCTGAATGATGAATTTACTAGTGATGGGCAATACTCCTTTACTTATGTCAAACCATATCGAATATTAAAATACCGAAAGTAAAAAACAAGTAGTTACTTATTTCTAATTTGTTTAATCACGATCTGAAGAAAAATCGGTACTTGAAGATGATATATCACCAGTATTTATTACAAAAGGTGCCGTTATATCATATGTGAGTGTGATCAGCGTGAATTAGGTAATGTGTAGGGGCCTTAATATATCGCCAACTTTAGCCACAACACTACCCATCATAGACAATTGTAGATTTTAAAAGAAACAAAAACGTCATCCCATCAGGTCCTAATAACCTAACTTATGAAACCATTTAAACTTTTAATGAAATATCCAAGTTAGAGTTATATATTTGGTGATTTTGTATTTTAAAGTAACGACCGTTTCAATAGTTTATAGTTTCAATGGTGTTTGATGAGGTGGTGTGAAAATTCAAGGAGAAACAGTGACAAAACAATGTTAATTCTTTTGTTTACATAGTTAGCAAGTTCCATAGAAATACACTGTATAGGTATACAACAGGCGGTCTTACCGCTAAATAGCGATCTCTTCCAGACAACCTTGGACAGAGAAATAATAAAGACAAAAATACATGGCAGGCGGTGTAAACTAAATTCATTAAGGTATATTTATAATATCTAGGGGTCAAACTCTTGCTGCCGATGACGTCGAAATGACGAAATTTAATTGATTTCCATTATTTAAGGTAGTTGCCGTCCATGTGGCGTTCGTTTTTTCCACCTTGTATACATAATAGCGCTAAGTTAGCGATTATCGAAAAACAACACAATTTATGTATGGATTAATTTGAGCTGCTGATAGAATGCGTCCACCGCTTACTTTTCGATTCGATAGTAAAACAGGAACTATACCTGCGTTTGAATCTTGGCTACGCCTACTGGTATCCTGCTGGCGCGTTTTCGTCTTCCGGCATACAACAAAAAATAACGCACGGTATATTCTTTTTTTTTAATTGTTTTAAAATTAAAGCAAAACTGCGGTTATATACGATCAAGGACTTAAAATGTTCGTCCACCATAGAAGCTTGTCACAATGACAGCGTCTAGTGATGAGATAGAAATCACAGAGGAATTAATCGTTGGTTTTATGCGAGAAGGTTCTATGGTGGTGCATCAATTAAACTCTATTACCTACCTTATGAATTATCTCGGGTTCTATTCAACTCGTTAAAACCATATTGCTATTGACATGATTTACGATAACGCTCGACGGTTAGTATTTTAAACAGACGTTGCACCCAGTGCGCGTTGCAATCGCATGTTTGTCATTTCATTTATTATTATATTACTTACATACATACATACATAAATTCACGCCTTCATTCCCAGAGTGGGGTAGGCAGAGCTACAGAATTACCAAGCACTCTTAAATAAGTAGTTGATAATCCTATAATAAAGACAAAAATACATGGCAGGCGGTGTAAACTAAATTCATTCAATGTTATATTACTTTAGAACAATAAAAGACTAACCGAACGCGTATTTTACGAGTAACATAATAAACTAACGTTAATCAGCTTACATGTAAGGTGTGATGAACAACACCGGATTGACGGGGGCAAAAATGTATCTTTGCTAGTGATTAATTAAATGTCGACTTAGTTTATCGACATCGATCAAAAATAAATTTATAATCATCCATCATTATCATAATATCATCTTTTTTATTCATACTTATCGTAACTTTAAAACAACTGGTATCTGATAGTGACCCTGTACTCAAGTCACTTTTCACAACCATTGAAATTGCGTTTTATAGCCAATTCATTCACTACACCAATATTCTTAAGCATTCCGACGAATTGAGAACCTTTTAAAAGATAAAAAAAAAGATAAAAGACATTTATTCAGTAAGTAGGCCACACGGGCACTTTTACACGTCAAGAATCTACCAGCGCTTCACAAGAGGAGACCACTGCTGAGAAGAAACGCCGCAAGAAACTCGGCAGTCAGTCATTTTTTAAATATATTTAATGTTACAATGGTATACTTAGTCTAGCATTATATAAATCTATAAATATTAAATTAAAAATATATATTAAATAAGCTGCGTAGTTTCAGCAGGAAAACACACCAAAATCTTGCGAGAGATAGAGGGAGAAGAAAAAAAAGAGAACACCTACCTAGGTGTAAGTATATAAGACGTTGCAAGACGACCACATAAGATTGATATGTTTTCCTACATCAACGGTGTCCCCTAGACAAGACAAAGTTACTGAATTTGAAAAAAATAAAAAATATTAAGTTTCGGGTTTAGGCCAAGCATTTTTGTCTATTAGATAGTCCTCGATCCTATAATACGCTTTAGACATTAACGACTTTTTCAAGTATTTTTTAAGTGCTGGAAAGGGTAGCTTTTTGTTTTTTAAGTCGGTTAATAAACTTTGTCGATATTTAATGAATCACTAGCATTGGTACATTTTTGCCCCCGTCAATCCGGTGTATGTGAACCATTGCACCCTACACATGATACTCCAATGTCAAAGGCATTATGGTTTTACCGAGTAGAAGAGAGATCAGGATGCCCAAGTTGACGCGAGCGTGCTGGCAACTTTTAATAAAGATAAAGAGACATTTATTCGCAACAATACAAAATTACATTACATAGCCTCGTCAGGCCCAGTGTGCAATAGGATGTACATAATCAAGGCAATTTACTTTGAACTCTATTGCAATAAGAATAAGGTTTTAACGTTAATCGTCTTTTACTACTACAGGGGCCTAATATGACTGCGTTTATCGCGTGACAAAATGTGGATAAAACATCCGTCACTTTTTGTCGTGATATGTACGAGAGTGACAGATTTTTTATCCACATTTTGTCACGTGATAAACGCAACTATACTAGGCCCGCAGAAGGACAAAATCTATGTTTCATCGCCTTTGGTAGTTTAGGCTGTGTACTGACCAGAGATCGGACAAATGGGCGTCATTACTTGCATTAATGTGGACATGACTCCAAAAATTTTAATTAAACAAATTGTATTACATTAATTGATGTCTTACCTAAGCCTTGATCTTCAACATTTGCAGGACAGTAATAAATAGATAATACAAAGACGTGAGGAGTGGCGATTAATATTCATCAACTTAAGTTTGCTCCATTAAAATCCGTGTATTGCGAATGTAGCTTTTCACATCATACATACATACATACATAAACTCACGCCTTTATTCCAAGAGTGGGGAAGGCAGAGCTACAGAATTAACAACATTTTGCACAATAAGGCTTAGATGTTTACCAGTGACAGGCTGCAAGCCCATCGCCTAACAGTACTACCAGCTTTTATTCCATTAGTCGCCTTGAATTATTTTTAGGGTAAGTATTTATTTATTTTATGGCATAAGAAGGCAATCGAGCACACAGGCCACCTGATGGTAAGTGGAAACTGTGACCCATAGACATTCGCATTCACAAGACTGCAAATGCATGGCCAACCCTGAGGACTATGATGGAATGCCTCTATGCTAGTCATTTCACCGGCTGTCTTATCCCCAAACCGGAACACAACAATGCGAACACTGCTGCTTGGCAGTAAGTAATCAATGAATGTAATTTAAATTGTTTAATTATGTCATGTCCACATTGAGATGATGCCCATATTCCGATCTCTGGTACTGACTGAAATTATATTATTCCCTCACTCAGGACAAGTTATGAATGAGGCCCTTTGTTACCTAGCGTTCTTCCAAATCCAACAGGCCCCAATAGAGAAACTATTTGCAAAAGTGGAGGAGTTAAGTGAGTCGCGGAAAGAGAAGCTGAATCGCGTGCGATTGGTCGAGCAGGAGAAAGTTCGGCTTGAACAGCCAATGAGGGAGGCCGTAGCGCAGTTGAACCTGACCAATGTCGTTATTAGGACGAAGAATACTCTGCTGCAGAAGTATATGTACGTATATTAGTCTTGACACATGATTAACAGCCACTGTGTCACAAAATTTTGAAGTTACATGCCTTTATACTAACATACGAGTAAGTAAGTATGCTGTAAGAAACTTACTAAATTATTCTAAAGGGAAACCGGTTTTTTAATATAATACGATATTTTTGAAATTAAGAAATTAACTTATCTTCCTCCGTAACTCCGTATTCTACTTATGAATTTACTTGAAATTATCAACGCAATTTAACGAGTTGTTGTTGTTAAGTTGTTGTACAATTTGTTATTTATCTCAGAAACTTTTCATGAAGGAAAAATAAAACTTTTCCTACAATCATTTTTTTCTGTGACCTTAATCCATTACTGTGTGTGTGTGTGTGTGTGTGTGTGTGTGTGTGTGTGTGTGTGTGTGTGTGTGTGCGTGTGCGTGTGCGTGTGCGTGTGCGTGTGCGTGTGCGTGTGCGTGTGCGTGTGCGTGTGCGTGTGCGTGTGCGTGTGCGTGTGCGTGTGCGCGTGCGCGTGCCCGTGCGCGTGTGCGTGTGCGTGTGTGTGTGTGTTTCCAATCACAATACTTCAAATCTACTCAAAAACAATACCTAATTACCTATTTTGTTATTAAAATTCCACGTGTAAATGATGAATTTATTCTGTTGTTATTATTTCAACGTTCAAATGTAATATTTTTAGTCATGATTTGAATATACTCATCGCCACGAAAACAGAGGAGTCCAACGCGCTGAAAGCTAATTTGGCGGATATTGTTGAGCAACTCAGCCAGGCACAAGCGACGTTGAACGAGAGGACCGCCGTCCTAACCGCAGGAAATAAGTGAGTCTGACAACACGATGTTCTGTCTGATAAGATGCTTGATGCTCAGATAGCACATAATGTACATACATACATAAATTAAATCACGCCTGTTTCACAGAGGGGTAGGCAGAGACCACTTCTTTCCACTTGCTACGATCTTGACAAATTTATTTCGCTTCTTCAACATTCATACATCGAGTCATGCACGCACGTCGGTTTCGGGTACTTAAGATTCGGCCCTTTTCCAGTATTTGTCCGATTTGATTTGAAAAAGTACGCCTAGGGCGGCCCCTTCCGACCCTTCCACTCACTTTCGATCTGTATATCTCTATCGTCAATCTTCTTTCATCCATCCTTTCCAAATGACCGAACCATCGAAGCATGCCCTTTTCAATCTTAGTCACTACATCTTCTTTTATTCCACATTTCTCTCATGCTTCTTAGCACATATGTCATGTCCATTAAAATATACAAGGTGTCGGGTTTCTTGTGGTCCAAATGAAAAATTTAAATAGGTCTTCTTGAGGGCTACCAAAAACACCCCCATGTATGTTCAGCGATTTTTAGTACTTTCAGAGATATTGATCATTTTAATCGCAAGTTTTGTAATTTTTCCTTGTGTCCATCGTACGAAAAACCCTTAAGCTCTTGTATTATTTCAATGTTTTTTCAGTCTTTTCTTACATTGTTAGAATCATTATGAACTTAAGATGTTTTTAAAGCTACATTCCAGTTTTTACTTCATGACAACTTTTTTATGTAATCAATCACACAAAGTTAGTTTTTCCATACTAGATGAAACACAAACATGAGGTTCACTTATTATACATGGTAGCCCTTAAGATGACCTATTTAAATTTTTCATTTGGACCACAAGAAACCCGACACCCTATATAACAAATTACCAAGTAAGGTCAGGTGGGGTAAGGGGAACATACTTTATTCTTCTTATCTTATTTTGAGTTCTATACTACAAAGTATAAGGTTCTAAGTTTTTTCGCTAAAGACAAAACATACTTATTTGCGTTAGCTTTCCAGGACAAAATACTTTGTATGCTAGTTCTAATGCACATCGCCAGAAAATGATTATTCGTAAGACTAGTTCTATCGTTTCCCTTTCCCTATTTTTGGGGTAAGGGAAACAGTCTCAATAAATCTACAAGTAATAATACTAGTTTGGATTATTCATACGCAAAACATTTTTAAAAACACCTTTATTTAAATGTGTACTTCATACTTAACGAAATACGGTTACAAATATAAAATATTTACCACAATCGGTATTTGGGGTAAGGGAAACGTACGAGTTTCGAACAGGGGTAGTCAACTAAAAACAAAGGAAGTAAAAAGTAAGTGCAATTTTTTATTGTAATGTTTATTAAGTAATGGTTAAAATCAAGTAGCGTATTTAAATTACTTTTCTTTGGCATACAATTGTTCTCACATAGTTCCTAGGCATTTTTTTGTAAAAAATAATGTAGTCTTGATTAAAAACAAGATGTTCATATCGCCAACCTTCATTTGACATCATACAAAATAGCATAATATAAGTAAGTAATAACATATAATAATAGTTAATAGATAACCAATAATTATAACCAATAGAATCGTTTTATACTTACCATTTTTTTCCCCATAACTTAATTTTTCCCAATTTTTTTTTACAAACCAATAACCTATTTTGCCATTTAGGGTATAATCGGTATGGAGGGGTCAGCTGTCACGGTACCCAAGCAATGTGTAAAATATCATAACATTTATAGTTAGTTACCGATTCAAGAGACTATTTCTACTTTTTATAAAATATGCCTGTCTCAAAATGTTTGTTACTTCTGACGTCGGGAAAGAGAAACATATGTCCCCCTTAACCCGGTCATGATAGTTTCCCTTATGCATTTGTAAGTTATGTTAAGAATCACATTAAAATTAAATATTTATAGCATATTCAGCAAAAAATTATATGCATACACACGAAATATATCTATAAATCAATACTTACTGGCATTTCCAGACTTGTTACCAGACTTTTTATAACATAAATCAGTATCTAAATAAGGTACGTCGAACTCGTGTTTTCGTTGTTTGTCAACTAAAGTATTGTTTTTGTCACACTCGCAGTTTCAGTTGTCATAACGCTATCTGTGTTTTTTTTTTTGTAAATAAATCTCAGTTACTGCTTTATCGATCGTGTAATCACAACTCTGCGGTCTATAGTTTTTGATATATCAACTAGTGTTTCCCTTTCCCAGTAGTTCCCCTTACCCCACCTGACCTTATATTACAAAATATCAAAAATTAAAATAGCTTTTTCAACACACTAAAACATTTGATGATAGAAAAATGCTATTAGTCAGTAACTGAATACTTAGATGATAAGTTATTATGTTAAAAGATATGTAAGTAAAGACTAAACTACTCTTAACAAATGAGCGCTTTTAGTAGTTAATAAGTTGCTGTGCCCTACAGGGTCCATAATGATCTCATAACTTTTAAGTTAATTTAAGTACCACCTATGTATACTTTATGGAATACAATAAAATATTGAGTAAGGTGGAGTCTTGTTATTGCAACTGTCTGGTTATTGCAACTAATTTGAATAACTTCCTCTATGATCACTGTTTTTAACAAAGACAGGCGTGATATTGTTCTTCTATACTAAGAAATGCTATATCAAGCTTATTGTTGTTCAAAACAGTGATGCTACAGGGAGTTATTTAAGTCAGTTGCAATTACCAGATAGTTGCAATTACAAGACTCCACCTTATGTTAAAAACTCATCATCACCATTTGATGAGATTGCGTCCATAATACTTAGAGCAGGCGTTTTATCTATCTATATATCTATTCTCCGTTTGTTTAGGTACTTAAAAAAATGTAAATAAATCAACCGCGTGATAGTTTGTCAGCCAATAGAAGCAGAACACTGATCCGTCAAATTGCGATAAAACAGTTTTGATTGACTTTTTAACAATGCCGCGTGGTTTGGATGGTTTACATTTGTGAAGTATGTAACCAAACGGAGTATAGTGCCCGTCCGCATGCACTATTGCGATTGATACACTCGCGAGTAAATCGCCTCCTCTGCTCTTAAACGTATGCATTATTTTCCTTCCAGAAAATATGAAGACCTATCAAAGAAGAAAGAAGAATATTCCCAAAAGCTGCAAGTGTGTAAGAGAAAGACTGTGACCGCTCAGGCTGATATCACCCAGGGCACCAAGAAAAAGAAGAACCTAGACCAACTCATAGAACAGGAGAAAGGGAAGCTCATTGAACTGGAACTGGTTAGTATTCATTTGTTTCATCATCATCATGTCAGCCGAAAGACGTCCACTGCTGGACATAGGCCTCCCCCAAGGCTCTCCACTCAGACCGGTCTTGTGCTTTTCGCATCCACCGCGTTCCCGCGATCCTTACAAGGTCGTCACTCCATCTTGTTGGAGGCCTACCTACCGCTCGTCTCCCGGTCCGCGGACGCCACTCAAGAACCTTCTGACCCCATCAGTCCTGCGAGCGATGTGCCCCGCCCACTGCCACTTCATTTTAGCTATTCTTCGGGCTATGTCGGTATCAGCATAATTCAAATCAAATTCTTTTTTCTTAAATATTTGTACACGTTAAAAGATTGCGTTGCTTGTTTTTAATACTCGCATTAATAGGATAATTATTAGTGGATAACAGCTTTATGCCCGCCCTTTCGTTTATCGGGAACGGTCCAATTTTCCGGGAAAAAAACTATCCTATGTCCTATTCCAAGGCCTAACCTATATGTGTGCCAAGTTTCATCCAGGGACCGGAACCGCTTAGCGCGAAAGGGGTTTTTGATATGCTTTTTGATAGACTTGTTGTTACAAACCCCAAGGATGCGCTTAGCTTATCGTCGACTTAGCTCAAAGAAAGGGCAACCCAACGATACGGTTAATTCGACTAAGCGCTAAGCCTATACCAATACCCTATTGTCTGTCACCTTATTCAAGCTTATTCGAACGGTTTCAAGCTGGTTTAACCTCTATGCGTGCGTAAGAGTTTAGACGTATTATTGAATTACCTAACAATTGATAGGGTGGCGGCAGGCAGTAGCCGCTTAAGCGAGACGGCTAGAGTTCGCCCGAATGCGCAAAAAAGAGGGAGGTGATCGATAGGGTAATACCCAGTCAATGCTAAGCGCTTAAATATTAAACTACCGAAACCCTAATGAACCGGGTAAGCTCATTGGATGCGGTTAACTACTTCAAAGGGGTTCGCCCTAACGTTAAGGTGACTCAATCATAGCTAAGCACATCGATTGGCTAACCGAATGATAGGCTAAGCCTATTGATAGGGTTAATCAAAAAAAGGGGTTTTCCGGTCCCTGGTTTCATCCTGATTCGTTCAGTGGTTGCAGCGTGAAAGAGTAACAAACATCCATCCATACGTACAAACTTTCACGTTTATAATATTAGTAAGGATAAGGATATTTATAATGGTAAAACGTTAATAGGTACCTGAAAAAAATGCCAGGGAGATAGAAGATTGCGAGAGACTCTTGGAGAGGCATCAAGAAGCCAAAGCGCAGGCCGAAGAGGAATTGCAAACTGTAATGGCCAGTGTCAGGTAAATATTTTAGAAGTGTGTGTGTGTGCATCACGAACCTAGATACCTCGGGAGTCGTGTAAAAAAACTTACCGAACTTGCATCAAAATGTACCTTTACTTACATGTTTAGTTGGATGTCTGTTTTTTTTTTTATGGCATAGGAAGGCAAACGAGCACACAGGCTACCTGATGGTAAGTGGAAACTGTGACCCATAGACATTCGCATTCACAAGACTGCAAATGCATTGCCAACCTTGAGGACTAAGATGGAATGCCTCTATGCTAGTCATTTCACCGGCTGTCTTATCCCCAAATGCAAACACTGCTGCTTGGCGGTAGGTTAATGGATAAGATGGTGGTACCAACCCGGACGGACCCTGAACAAGGTCCTCCCACAAGTAAAACATGTATTAGACCACCTAAATCGAATGGCTAGTAACGTTCCCAGAAGACGCTGTGGCCCATATAATTGTAACGATATTTATTTTGACCAAAACAATAAATAAATACATACATACATACCTTCACGCCTGTAATCCTAGAGTAGGCTAGGCAGAGCTACAGAATCACCTACAACTAAATAAATAAATAAACTGTCATAAAGTTGGTTTTCACATTGCGTTCTCTACTGTAACCGGATTCAGTTTTTCTCAAACTAAATATGTCTTACAGATCCCAAACCCAAGGCTTTCAGGAGACAAAGGACAGACTGCAAGCAAGACTCATGGAGTTGAAACGAGTCGTTGACGAAGCGAATAAGAACTTTAAACTGAGAGAGTCTGAACTCAAGATATATCTCAGTACGGAAGTAAAGGAGAGAGAGAAGTTAGACAAGATGAAAGAGAGCTATGAGAAGGCTACCAGAGATCTGACGGAAAAGGAAACGTGAGTATGGGTTTAAAGTTTGCAGAAAAGGGCAGGCCACAAACATGACACAATGTTTAGGTACCGAAATAAGGCAAATACCGACATATTTTTGCAAATTGACTCTCTAATTGTACAACATAAAAAGGTCGTGAATTACAACCTTTTTTAGAAACAGCCAAAAACATTAACACTGGTGTAAAATTTGAATTTAAGCGTTGGACAATTAATGTAAGGATTAACACGTCTTGATCGTTGTAATTTAGTATGCGATCTCTGTACTATTCTAACTTCGGAATTTCGGTAATTTCGATGTTCCAATTTTAGTAGGGCCTCTGCATTGTAATTTCGCGGGTTGCGTTTTTTTTTTCAGTTTGTCTGTAATATACTTTGTTACAGTGCTAAAGCTTGTCCCAGTAAAAAAGGTCGCTTATAAATTAAAAAAAAAAAATCCGTATTAAATATTAAAATTCACCAAATTTTCTGATACCGTTTTATTTGATATTCCTTTAAATATTATTATTTACGCATAAAGACCAGTTTAGGATTAGTTCATCCAGAAACTTCTTAATTTTCCCTTGACCCCTGCCATCAAAGTTTGTACATCGTCATCGGTGATCAGTTTGGAAGCATCATTCCACTTCCGCTTGAAGTCTTGAACTAAAGTGGCATTACTTTTAAGTTTTAAATGCTTCTGTTTCACACGAGCCCAATATTTTTCAATGTGTCGTAACTCCGGGCATCCTCCCAGGATTGAGAGTTTTTTCACCAAAATCGTCATTATTTGCTTTGTACCACTCTATTGCTTCCTTCGTGTAGTGACACGTGGCCAAATCAGGCCAGAACAGGGCAGGTGAAGTATGCCTCTTAATTAATGGCAACAATCGTTTTTTGAGGCACTCATTCAGGTATATATCACCATTTATGGCTCCATTAGCAAAATATGGTGTACTGCGTTTGCTACATGAACAGATCGCCTGCCATACGAGAACTTTCTTTCCAAATTTATCCATTTTGATAACCTTATACTCTTCACTTACTACTTTTCTGTCGCTCCCAGAATAATAGTGGTGTCCTGGAAGTAATTTGAATTCAAGTTTGCAGTAAGTTTCGTCATCCATAACTGTACAATATTTTTTCTTAGTAATTTTTAAATAAAGCTTTCTAGATCTCGTTTTAGACTCTTTTGACCGTTTTGCATTTCTGTTGGGCACTTTAGTTTGTTTAAACGTTGTTATAGAACAATATTTCTTCACTCGTTGCACTGTAGATTTCGAGGTTTTAAACTTCTTGGCCAAGTCTCGTACAGAGAGGGTAGGTTTTTTCTGTAAAGCTGTTATAATCTTCTTCTCGATATTCTGGTTTACAAACCCTAGTTTACTTCCACTTCCAGGCCGTCGCCGTATACCACCTGTCTCCCTGAACCGTTTTAAAACCCTTTGAACGGTTGTTGTAGACGTTTTCAGCTCCAACGCCACTGTCTTCGCAGAGATGCCTTTATATTGAACATATTTGTACAAAAAAAAATAGTGTAACTTTTCTTGCACCGACGACATCGTTGAACATCTAGTACTGACAACGTTTTTTTTATTTTTTATTTATACATTATAGGGCATCCTAACGGGAAACATAGTTTTCAAACCTCTTTAGATTTCATCCTGATATACAACCCCATCTAATAATGAGCGACATTTTTTTCTGAGACAAGCTTTATAATTATAAGGTAGATAATGCAAATTGTTTTAGTCAACAAGAAGAATTAGCGTCAACAGTGCCTACGAGTGAGAGACAACTGACAGATCTACAATCAAGGTTGCGAAACATGAAAGAAGAGGAAACTACGGTCTTGACTGAAGCAAGGACTTTGAGGTAAAATTAGGATTGTAATGCCTCACTTTAGATGACATAATTACTCTCAGTGGTGACTTAGTTTACGAAGCTACCAGTGACAAGTAGGGAAGAGAAAAATATTCCTTGGTTCTGGATGTTTACTGTAAATTTGAGTATTTATTTATTCATATAATAATGTACATCATTGTCCAATTTAGTAAGTTTGTGCCTAGATTTATTGATTGATTAAATTGTCTTAACATTTATAATGTAATGAGCAAAGTGCTAGCATTCATAGAGTTCTTCACTCACTCATCATCCAAATTAAGTGTCAACCCTGATGACATCATATGCTTGTAGGTAAATATCTGTGAGATTTTCTTACCATTTCCTAGGGAGTGGAACGTCTGTGCCTGCACTATTTGTATTGTAGCTTTGTCGTGATACTTTCAGAGCGCAATTGGAAGAGTCCAGACAAGCGATGAATGCGAACAGGTCGCGGGGGAGGGTTCTAGACGCGCTGATGGCTGAAAAGAGAAGGGGACACTTGCCGGGCATCTTTGGACGATTGGTGAGTTTAACCGCTGATAATTATACTTACATTATACACTCACCGACAAAAATAGACGCCCATCCCACCCGTCTTTTGTTCAAACAATTTTTACCCAATTGTTATTATTAGGTAGTAGCGGCCCGCCAGCGGCTTCGTCCCGCTGCAAATTTCTGACTTTCCCGGTGGATTTTTCAATTCTTTTCTTGCATACAAACCTTTTCCTGACAATGACCAACACAACAAAAAAGAAATCAGCCAAATCGGATCAGCCGTTCTCCAGTTTCGCGTTTAGCAACACATTTAGCGATTCACTTTAATGATATAGATAACTTCTTAAATCAGGGAGAAATTAAATACTGTACTTGTTAAGATATGACTTAATATAGGTCAAAATTGTGGCTCATTCCAAAGAAACCCAAAAGATCCATGAATATGAAAGTTGTACAAAACACAATAATTTACTACGGACATACAATTAAAAAAAAGAAAATATTATCTTTAAAAAGAACATTTGGTGGCCAGTTTGAATCTAAGTCAATTAATTAGTTTAATTACACTTTCGCTCGGCCAGAATTCCTCATTTAAAAGGCTCGACACGTCTACTAAGGTAAAATCAGAAATGGGAAATAGATAAAATGACAAACCATTACACTGGACAACTGTTTATATGCAGAAACCAGTAATAAAGAATAGATAATTTGTCAAATCGGTTTAAAAACAAAACAAGTAATGACTACATGAAAATATTCGAAGTGATCTTTCGGGCAAGCGTAAAAAAACCCTAACCATAATTGTCGAATTGTATTTGTCCAACCAAGTTCAAGAGTTCAGATAGTTAACCTAAAACAACTTGAAAAAATTAAAACTGCCCGTTATCTGTGCAAGGGGTTTATGAAAACATTTGTAATGTAATTCGGTCGTTTCTATTTAAAATGTTTGTTCCAGGGCGACTTAGGCGGCATAGATCCCAGATACGACGTGGCCATCTCCACGTGCTGCAGCTCCCTCGACCACATGGTGGTGGACACGGTGCCCACGGCGCAGGCCGCGCTCGACTACCTGCGCAGACACGACGTCGGCAGGACCACGTGCATCACGCTCGAGAAGATACAGAACTTGGACTATCAGACTAGAAGGAGCTTGTGAGTGTCATTTATAGTATTTTATGTAACTGGTACATAAAGAGGGTCCTTAAAACACGAGTGTGGTTTTGTGAAACGAGCCGAAGGCGAGTTTCATAATAACATCACACGAGTTTTTTAAGGCCTAATTATGTACAGTTGCATACATTACTTTATCTACACTCATATTATAAGTACTCTAAGATGCGATCAGTAGCCGAAGGCAAATAACCTTCATAGCTACCAGTGCTACTGCTACCTGAAATATATCTATAGGTGTTAAGCTAATGGATGAACTGAAATAAGAAATAAATCAACTGTCAGTATCACTACTCATATTTCACTTCAAATATACTTTTCCGGATTTTAAAAACGGGCGGCAGAACAAACAAATGGCGCCGAAGCTAACCTGTGTCACGAATATGAATGGTTTTTTTAAAAATCATAGACAAACTAACAATGTCCCTATTCTAATGTCATTCGACATCAATACGGCGTACGACACTTTACTTAAATTATACCGAGTCGACGTTTAATGGATACTAGAATTGACCCCCTGTTTGAAATAAGTTGGTTTTGGAAGATGTTCCAAATTTGAACAACATTACTTTATCAAAAGTTGTATCGTAATTTTTACTTTTCATTACAGCTACAGATAAGAAAAAATATCATAGTAAAATTGTATCTTGTAATGATGGTCATTGTCTACGGATTCTGAACGCATTATAGGGGACTTATGATATGAGTGTAGATAAAATAAGTAAGGGTCGAGTGCGATTCGTACTGACTTTTCTGTAATGCCGTAATGTAGGTATTATTATATTCCGATTACTTCTTTATTATATTCTTAACAGGGTCAATATTCGAGCGTCTCAACCGCCTCACTTTTGTGGAAATATTTTTGAAGAATTGGACGTATATTTTGATGCCGTTTTTGGATATTTGGTAGATATCCGGGAAACTTAGATACCTAACCAGACACGAAATCGAAATCTGCAGCCACTTCTACAAAAATGCGGTCGGTCGTGTATAATTATCTTAGTCAATTTAACTATATAAAAAAATAATTTTCTTTTAGATTATAAATTCATAACTTGAACTATTTTAACATACAATTTGCCACTAGTGTGGACTAAAACATTCCCTTCTGCCGTGGTTTAATGTATCTTTTGTTTGTTTACAAATTTTCGTAATTAAATCAGTATAAAAACGGTAATTATTTTTTAATGTAAGTAATATTTATTTTCCAAATTAAATAATCGTTTCTAAACTCGTCAACGTTGTTGTCCTTGATTATAAAAAAACCTAAATAATTAAATTAATAAATGAGTATGAATATGAATAAGAGATTAGATTTATGGCAAATAACGACTCCATAGCTCGCTATTAGTCTTACCGTGCGACAAAAACTCTGATGCCTAATAATCAAATATACTTTTTGACAGAAGATTTGCTTCTCTTGACCTGTTCCTCATTTCCTAGCCCAGAAAACGTCCCCCGGCTCTTCGACCTGGTGAACGTGCGCGACGAGCGAATGCTGCCCGCGTTCTACTTCGCGCTGCGCGACACGCTCGTCGCCGACGACCTGGAGCAGGCGCGGCGCATAGCGTACGGACGGACCCGGTACCGGGTCGTCACGCTGGGCGGGGAGGTCATCGAGATATCCGGTGGGTTGATGACTAAATGGGATTAGGAGGTCTCAAAATAGGTTTACATGTTTTCGAAATTACGACTGGAGTACTGCTGCCACTTGTGGGATGGCTCTGCCAAGTATCAGCTGGACGCACTGAACTCGGTGGACCGACGAGCTAGGAGACTCATCGGTATCGACTCACTCGCCAATACCAAGCTTCAGAGTTTGGAGCATAGGCGTAAAGTCGCTTGTCTCTCGGTATTTTACAGGGTGTATCATGGAGAGTGTGCCCAAGAACTGCATGATCTCATCCCACCCTCCACTGTCTCACATCGGTCTTCTAGACGCCGGGAGGGTTTCCATCCACATGTAGTAGAATCCCAATGATTCGCACGCAGCGGTTTGCTGCGTCGTTTCTTATTCGCACTGCTAGGGAGTGGAACGCTCTCCCTGCGTCTGTATTCCCGGAATCATAGAATAGGCATTTTCTGGGTAAGCGTGTACCACCTTCGACCTCGTTGTCACTTAACATCAGGTGAGACTGAGGTCAAACGCAAGCCCATAATGGTTAAAAAAATGTATATATATAGGGTTTATACATACATACATACATAAACACACGCCTTCATTCCCAGAGTGGGGTAGGCAGAGCTAAAGAATTACCAACAAGTCTTAGGGTTAGGGTCTTTATAGGGTTTATAAGATCTCAAAATGGGTTTATCAGATCTCTAAGTGGGTTGAGATTTAAAGTGGGTTTATGAGTTTTCAAAATGACTTTGTGACATCTCAAAATGAGTTTATAGGATCTCAACCTGGGTTTATGAGATCTCTAAGTGGGTTTATGAGTTCTAAAAATTACTTTGTGACATCTCAAAATGGGTTTATGGGATCTCAAAATGGACTCAAGAAAACTTAAAATGGAGTATGAATGTTTACGATTACAGGTACTATGTCTGGCGGCGGCCGTACCACAACTCGCGGCCGCATGGGCACCTCCGTGCAACAGGACACGAGCGATCAGGACCCGCGCGAAATACAGGCCAACGAGGAGAGGCTGGCCGGCCTCGAGCAGAGGTAACCTGACAGAGCTACATCCATTTCTCTCGATTTAGTCTCGAATGACGAGTGTCAGGGATGGAGCTAAAGGCTCAGTTTCATTAGTCGACGCTTGTAGCAATCCATTTAGTTGTTTTAGCATTATAGAGTCGGGAGCTATTGCAGCGACGCAATGTATCACGAAAAGCATGTCGGGTGTCATGCAATGAAACCGAGCCTTAACGTAACTTCGAAGTTCGATTTTCAAAGTAAGGCCTCACAACCTTGTCCAGGATTACCCCTTCAACAGGAAACCATAAAAATGATAGTGGAATTACTAAATGCTCTATTGTTCGATGTTATCGATATGTCTATGTCCGTCTAACAGAGTCGATATTTACATACATACATACATACCTTCACGCCTTCATTCCCAGAGTGGGGTAGGCAGAGCTACAGAATTACCAAGATATTTCAGCAACTTTGTAAAATTGGTCGAATCTTTAAATTGGGGCCACCGGTTCAAGTGGGCTATAATAACACCATTTACCATCACCCTCGAACAAAAAATGTTCATGATATTTCATGTAAATGACATGATAAATAGAATGATGTTTCTATCTACCGCAGTTTCTGAGTAATCATCAAACACTGCGTACATACATACCTTCACGCCTTCATTCCCAGAGTGGGATAGGCAGAGCTTCAGAATTACCAACAACTCTAAAAACTTGTTGATACCTCTGTAACCACAATTTGCACAATTAGGCTAAGATGTTGAGGTGTAAGATTGCGTGAAAAAATACATTTGATAAACGGAACCATACGTTCCCAAGACGTCAAAAATATCTATACACCATTATGCTTCTGGCACTAAGGTCCATGTATACATATACTAATCAAAACAAAATAGGGGCCACGCTATGTTCAGCATACGAAATAACTATGTTCGGAGAAGGATTATAATAACAAATGTTAACTTGTAATTTTTGAATTTAGTATCATTCGAAAGCTGCAATGTTCAACTTACAAGCTGGGTATTTTTATTTTTTGTCCCTTGTTTATCCTTGTATATATTTTTGCTCATTTTGTATGAAATTTGAAAATTGTTTTAAACGGTCAAAACAAAACAAGGGATAAAAAATAAAAAAACACAGCTTGTAAGTTGAACATTGCAGCTTCCGAAAGGTACTAAATTCAAAAATTACAAATTTAGATTCGTTATGATAATCCTTTTCCGAAAACAGTTCTTTTGTATGTAGAACATAGCGTGGCCCCTATTTTGTTTTGATTAGTATATATTTGACGCGATGGCTGTATAGATACTAATGTCAAGGGCATGTACACGGCGCACTAAACAATTTCGTATTTTTTCTAGACTTACTTCTCTCCGAGGCGAGCACAGCGTCATAGAAGAGAACGTCGTATCCCTTCAGAGGAGTGCACGCGATGGAAGGTCGACGCTCAACAAACTCAACTTTGAGTTGAGGAGTCTCACCGAGCAAGTTCCGCTTTTGGAGGTACGGGAATGCATCGATGACTTGCGGCCTGGCGACGTTCTGTGTTGGCGATCAATAATTAGTTTAGAGGCAGAAAAGTAGGCAATAGTTGTACGAGTGATCGGTGATGTTTCCAGACTACACGAGTTCATAAATTGTTGTCATTTGCGTAATAGCCGTGCAGTATAAAAATATATTACTAACATAGGGTTATACTAAGTTTATGAATAAGGATGTTACTTGTCATCTCACTAGCTCGGATAGCCCTTTTTGGAGAAAATCGCTTTTTATCAACATGTGAAGAAAGAGTTTTGACATTTGAAGGCAGCTTTAGTGATATTTGACGGCTAACAAAATGTGAAACGTTAAAAGTGCTGAATTTTTAACATCACCATTAATGAATTGCATCGAGTAAAAAACACTAAATACAGTCTTACAACTTTATTTTAATTCATAAATATAAGCATTCAACATTAACCTGCACTCTTGTTGTAAAAACGGATAAAATGTTCTGACAGTCCAAGTCGATGTGCGAAAAAACGCATCCGAAATAATTAAAAAAAACTCAAGTCATTTTTTTTCAATTAAGCTGTCAACGTTAAATATTCGCATGTTTTTCTAGTTGGTTTTGTTATTAAAAATGAGTGATTCGAGTTATGAAGACGTATTAACATCTGTGAAATTACAGGAAACCGTGCAAAATGGGGAATTGAGCTTATAGTACAAACCCTTTTTCTTATTTTCCTCGCTGTAGTGAGTTGAAAAGTTTTTTGTTATACACGGGTGAAAAGTTATTTTACGTCTCTTGTGTTTCAAATGAACACTCGCAGGTAAAATACAACTTTCCCCCCTTGTATAACAAATAACTATTTATCTGTCCTAAACATCACGTCATACCAACCACTGAAGTAGGTACTAAAATAATTTATTATGTTTAGAATCAAGTGCGTCAACAAGAAATTAAGGCCGCTTCGTCGCGAGTGGACCAGGAGCAGAGGTCGATTCTGGAAGCGGCTGTCCAAGAGGCTAAGGAGCGGCTGGATGGTGCCAAATTCAACGCTGGAGAGGTAGGCATAAGGTTTAATGTTTATTGGATAAATCCAAAAATATTTAACCCTTTTTTTCTACAGAATAAATGAATTGATTCTGTGTTGTCCTAGGAGATTTTTTAATGATTAAATTTAATTTGTTTCTCGTATATTATTCTATGGATGTCCGTATCTCATATAGTGTTAATCGTTAACTTTCGTCTAAATTGTTAAAAAAATTATATACTATATTTAAACTAGTACAGTGATTCAGTAAAGGAGAAGTTATTCAGGATTCATGCTCCTCCCGAAGTGGTTTGGTAGAAAATATATCATAGAAGTGTAAACGAAATCCTTAGGTGGAAAAAGAAGTCCAGGGCGTGGACGCCCAGATCGCGGCAATCGCCGGTGGTCGCGTTAAAGAGCTGCAGAAAATCGTCGACGAATTAAGCAAGAAGATCGACAAGGTGTCCACCGAGATAACCAAGCTTAAGGTCGCCATTAATACTAGCAGAAGGTCAGTTATTTTATCCCTTCACTGCCGATCAATCCAATCCAATCGCCAATCGGCGTCATTCTTTACCCGACAACAATGTCGTAGACGTCGATAAAATTATCGTGTTTTGAAATTAAACCTTTATTTAGCCTTCAAAACTTTCATCATCATCATCATCATCATCATCATCATCATCATCATCATCATGATGTCAGCCGAAAGACGTCCACTGCTGGACATAGGCCTCCCCAAGGCTCTCCACTCAGACCGGTCTTGTGCTTTTCGCATCCACCGCGTTCCCGCGATCCTTACAAGGTCGTCACTCCATCTTGTTGGAGGCCTACCTACAGCTCGTCTCCCGGTCCGCGGACGCCACTCAAAAACCTTCTAACCCCATCGGCCATCAGTCCTGCGAGCGATGTTCCCCGCCCCTTCAGTTTAGCTATTCTTCGGGTTCTGTCGGTAACCTTAGTTCTCCTGCGGATATCATCATTTCTGATTCTATCACGCAAAGAAACCCCTTTAGTTTGTTTTACAAAAAATACGTTTTGTTATCACCAAAATTCGATCTCTGATGGAGACCAATTTAAATTAAACTAGATCCCGCGGAAGCCGATCTGCGTCACATTAAGCTTTAGCTGTGTGCGTGCCGCTGACGCCGAACGGCATCCAATTTAAGTTGAACTGGATGCCGCAAATGGCGTCATATTTGGCGTCACGATTTAGCGTAGCAGGATACCAACGTGGGACTAACAAGGAAAGTACTCAAACTTATATTTTCCAACAAAAAAACCTTCAAAGTTTCGCTCACTTCACTTTTTTTTAAGTTTGAGCCGAAATAACAAAACACGGGTCCATTATTTTTTCATGTTCTCTAACATATATGCAGGCCAGTAATTAACTAGCAATTTGCTAGAACAAAACTCTGTACAGAACTTAAAGGTTTTGGTCACTTTTTACTACTTTGGAGGACAATTTCTCCGAATAAGTTGTTGAGTTTGGGCAGCTAAAAAAATACCTGTCCGTTATTTTCGACTACTCTCTAACATATATAAAAATAAATTAATTTGGAGCCGGACAGTTGGGTACGTTGTAAGTCAATTTACCGACTAAGCCCTTGGACATAATGTTATTACAGAAATGCAAACAAATCCAGAGACAAGATAACACAAATGGAAGCTGATTTGGCGGACACAAATAGAAACTTAGAAACCCTAAATGGGCAGAAAAGACAGATGAGTTTAGACAGCACGGAACTGCAGAGGTTTATAGAAGAGGTAATTATTTAATTTATTTTAATTTAATGTTAAAGTCAGGTGGGACATTGCGTCAACGGGGTTAGTGCGAAAATCCATATATTTTTAGGATATATTGTTGGTTTGACGCACTTTCCCCAAGGTGGGGCAAGAGCGTCAACGGGGTAAGTACGACACCATATATTTTTTAGGACATAGATATTGTTGGTTTGACGCACTTTCCCCGTAGACGCACTTTCTTCAAGGTGGGGCAAGAGCGTCAACGGGGTAAGTACGACACACCATATATTTTTAGGAGATATTGTTGGTTTGACGCACTTTCCCCGTAGGCGCACTTTCCCCAAGGTGGGGCAAGAGCGTCAACGGGGTAAATACGACACACCATATATTTTTTAGGAGATAGATATTGTTGGTTTGACGCACTTTCCCCGTAGACGCATTTACCCCACCTTACCTTATATTGTAAACTTAAGGACCATATTAATAATTGGATCTTTGGGATACCAGTCTCAAGACTGTCAAGACACTTAAAAATGACAGTTTTCTATGACTTGGCGCTTTGATGTGTGTTTGAGTCGGGCATCCCAGCCAAGATCAGTTTTTTTAATACACTTCTGGGCTGAGATTCTGCACCGAAGTTATTATATTTTTATTTTTATTTTATTGAAACAATAAATCCACAGCACAAATTAGAATAAAAGCATATGTTCCAATTACGGATTATCATCATTTTACAAAAGCTTATATAAAATACACCAAATATTACAGAAACCTTAATTATAATAACACTAGCGACCCGCCCGCGGCTTCGCCCGCGTGGAATGTATTATACATATAAACCTTCCTTAAGAATCACTCTATCTATTAAAAAAAACCGCATCAAAATCCGTTGCGTAGTTTTAAAGATTTAAGCATACATAGGGACAGACAGCGCAAGCGACTTTGTTTTATACTATGTAGTGATTAAGTATTACACAAAGTTTTTGGAATTGAAAATTGGAGAACCTAAAGTAGCGTAAACTAAAACTAAAACAAGTAGAGGGTGTTTTTAATTATTGTGTGGTTTTTGGAACATACCACGTGTGTGTGAGCGTGAGTATGTGAGTGGGAATGCGTGGATGTGCATACATGTGTGTCCTTGTGCTTAAAATCTACTAAAATATTGTACAGTCAAGTGCAAAAATATGTATGGAAATAATTCTCTCATAACGATGTTACGAAGTTCTTATTGCACTGGAATAAGGTGCATTGGGATATTTTTTTGAGATGTTGTGTTCTCCGATATTTTTACACTTGAGTGTATGGGTTAGTTCTTTAGTCTAATGTGTCATATTATAACGGCGGATTTAAAGATAGATAGATTTTGTCTCTGGTGTAAGTAGTCTATGACAAGCAATACTTGTTTAATAATAAATGTGTATAAAAATTTATAATAGCGTGTGGTGACACAAGGCCCTAGGTCATGTTGTTAATTTTAATTATTTTATGTTTTGTCTATATAACAATTCCTTTTTAATTTTTACTTCTAATTTGTATTATTTTTAACATGTGAATACTATACTGTATGTAAACCTATAACTTATATGTGTGACATGTCTGTTAATGTAAGTTGGTTATTAAATAAATAAATAAATAGCCTATCTAAAGACCTACAAGCAGAAAAAACATATACAACTTTCATAAATAAAGTAAAAATATTTTTAATTAAGAATTGTTACTACACCTTGTCAGAATACCTAGAAAATTAATTCATTAAATAGATGTGTTAGAAAATATTAAACTTCTACTTTTTTTTTTGTTAATGTAAATATATTAATATAGAAAGTGAGCTTGATTTTATATTCAGGTTATCTTTTATTTAGTTTTAATATCAATACCCTAATAGGGTCCATGCTTAGCACTATATTACTTTGTAAGACCTCTGTAAATGCCATGGATGCATGAATATGAATAAATCAACAGTTGGACGATCAAATAAACGAGGGCGCCGACGAGTTTACCGAGTTGAAACAAGAAATAGCCTCCCTGCAGGC
The DNA here is from genome assembly GCA_927399475.2 of Acleris emargana. Taxonomy (NCBI): domain Eukaryota; kingdom Metazoa; phylum Arthropoda; class Insecta; order Lepidoptera; family Tortricidae; genus Acleris; species Acleris emargana. Next base: position 9,629,765 of record OV656858.1, read on the forward strand.
CGAGATGAACAATTTGAAGAGCCAGAGGATTGAGGCGAACAACAAAGTGACCTTGATGGAGAAATACTTAGCAGAAACGAGGGAGAAGACGCCGCAATTGGAGAGAGACGTAAGCAGTATAGCTTTTAGAACGGCTCGAGTCGAATACAAAATGTGTCAGCCACTCGGCTGCCCTATATCAAAACCTAGTAAGGGCTTTTGATCAAATTTTACAGGAGAGCGCAAAAACATAAATTTAGTCAGCCTTCAAAAAGTTTTAGTGTTTTGGGAAAAAATCAATACAAATTAGGTTGAATACTAACTAAGCAATGTATAAAAGTCTGAATTTGATAAAATACTTATATATTACACGTTTTATACCCTAACTCGTTCGCGCTCCGTTCACCATTTCAAAAACCTAGTAAATTGCTATGCTGCGCTCCGTTTACCACTTCAAAAACCTAGTAAAGTGCTTTAACTTTAAGTCTCAAATATTTGCTAGGTTTTGAAATGGTTAAGTTGAGTTACTAGGTTTTGTACTCAGGTATCTATGGCGATTTTAAAGCAGGTGCTTTTGCTATCCTGTGAGGACATACTAAATGGGCAATAATATGTTATAATGTAATTTTTCGAAAAATTGTCCCTTACTAGGTTTTGATATAGGGCAGCCGCACTCGCCAAACATGTTTGCTATGCTATGCAAATGACAACTTAATTGACACGAAAAAAAGTCTCTTTTAATCTTGAACTCGGCATTAGCCGTCGTAAATTAGTGTTCAATAATGAGTATTTGTATTGAATTGCAAGAAAAAGCAAAAATAACTTAACAATAAGCCACTATACCTAATTTTCCACAGCTAGCCAACTTGAGATTGGAAGACCCTGGTATAGAAGGAATTGAAGGCATCGTGAGGCCAGAGCCACTGGTCACACATACTGCTGAAGAGTTAAATGAGTTTGAAATCGAAGAGATAAGGAATAGGCTGACGGCGCAGCGGGCCCGGTGTGCCGAGGGCAGGCCTAATCTGCAGGCCATACAGGTTAGATTTGCTTGCGACGTGTAGGGTAAAGTCACCAGCGGTCAGCCAAAGACCAGTAGTCGACCTTGTATGAGTGCGAATAGTGAGAAATATATGTTTCGTACTCTTCCCACTCATACAAAGTATAGGCAGAGGCCGACTACAGGTCTCTACCCTAATGGTGAACATATAAGTTATGGTGACAGTTCGATGTCTGTTATTGTTTTTAGGGCCCCTACCCAAAAAGAAAGTGACTTTTTGTCTCCGTATTTCTTCTTGTTTTATTACGCACCTGGCGACCCGTCCTCACTTCGCTTCGGTTAATGTGTTTTTCTGTAAAACCGTACATAATCCAGAGTTTATTACGTAGGGTAAAACACCTAGTAACTGGCCTCTAAAATACCAGTTACTGGCACCTAGTGATTGTTGAATTATCGTCTCTATTACCTTATGTTAAAGTTTACGTGGCCAATAATCGGTAGGCGGCCAACAATAGGTCAGTTTACCCTATATACCTTCCTCTTGAATCGCTCTATCTATAATACTCTATACAACGTGTTACAAAATACCCCGTAAAAAATATAATAAATTATCAAAGCCAAAAATATTGTCAACCCTAGTAAGCTGTCATGTCAGGGAACCGGAGTTAGCATAGATTATTTAACAGAGAGGCCTACCTACCAATTTTAATAATTGTCAACTTTAGTGGTTTTTCTGTTTTTCATCCACAAAGGTTCAATACTATGATGGCATTATGCTTAAAGTACTGGCTTCAAAAAACGTCAAGACGGAAAAAAAATATGTTGTCAATTTCAAATCTTATTATCGATATTCTACAATTGTTCCGTGTTTTTCCATATTTTTTTTCAAAATGACGATGTTTTCTAACTTAGAATATTACGATTTATGATGTTATGCGTAGGCCATGAAGATAGCAATTTAAATGGTGCTCGCGAACTGTATCAAAGGTTGTACATTGAGCAAGGCGGAGCTCGCTTTGAGCCGTTCCTGTAAATTTGACGTTCATTACGAAAAAGTAAGTGTTAGTTAAGGTTTGTTCGTTTAAAATCTTCCAAAACTCGACTTGTAATATGTTTCGCGAATTAGGTAAAAATGTACATAAACATTCTGCGTAGATTACTCTTTAATTTTACTGAAATAGGGTTTGCACATCAATGAAAAAAAAATAGTTTTATTTTTTTTGGCGGTAAGTCATACAGTGATAGTACGGTTCTGAAATATTGTAAATGGACTTGTTATAAGGCACCATTTAACCCCCTTTCGGCTTTACGGGTATTTTTGTAACACCCTGTATATCGTCGGTGATACTGCTAAACCGCGTAACTAACAAATTTATGATAGAGCAAAATAAACCTTACTGTCATATTAAAAAGGTGTATTTTGCTCGTTATTCAAAATTCAACATTCAAAATATTTATTCAGTAAATTGGCCACATGATGGCTCTTTTACACGTCGGTAACATGGAGTGAATCTACTAGCGCTTCGGACAAGACCATCGTTGCGGAGAAGAAGCAGAAATTAACCCATTCATTGCCGACGCCTCATATTTTTACTCATCACGCAGTGCCGCCGCCTTCCACGCGACGACGCGAATTCGCGTCCGCGGCATTACGTTAACATTTCATGGACGCGAGTTCGCGTCCGCGGCATTAGGTTATTCGGGATAAGTTATTTTAAATAAGTTTTTTCTAGCAAAAACTATTTTTTCTTAATTACAAATGCACTGAATCCAAAAACCGAAGTATAATATTCTCCTTAAAAAACAAGAATAGTTGTTTTCTAGTAATAAAATGAGGCCACGAAATCGCGACCCCGGAATTACGATCAAATATACATCGGATGTTCGCGTCTTCGGCATCCGAGATAAGAATTATGAAAATTACAAATGCACTGAATCCGAAAACCAGCAACAGTATAATATTATCCTTCATAAATAAAGTAACATTTTGGTATCAGCATTTAAGTACAGTTGTTTTCTAGCAAAAAAAAACAAATAACTCGAGGGACGTGAAATCGCGTCCTCGGCATTACGATTACACATACATGGGACGCGAATGGCAATGAATGGGTTAAATATGTTACTTACGCGGTTTTTCACGATGAAATCGACATTAAAATCCGGAGCGCATTATGAAAGATCTAAGCGTTTATACAAAGGGACACACGGTGGGAAGGTACTTTGTTGACCCCCGATGCAAAAAGAGGGGTGTTATAAGGTTGACGTGTCTGTCCGTAAATGGATGAAGCGATTTGGATACGGTTTTTGTTGTATACTATGTAAAGATTAGATAAATAGTATCCCGGCCGGTCAAAATCAGTTGGGCCAGCAAGGAGTTGTATGTTGCCCTCCTAAGCTAATACGCAGTATGTCAGATAAAATTCCTGTAGCAATATCAACCTTATTACTAAGAGAAGAGAACTAAAACTGCTTTGGTTATTGATTTTGGGATACTGCTTGGAGAGCAGTATGATACGCGAAGGGGTACCTCATAATAATACGTCGTCATCGAGGGAGCAAAAACAAATCTATTAAAGAACACATATCGTCATTGCTTTGAAAAACCTCGTATCTCAGATTTCATGACGTACCATTTTGAATTTAAACTCGAAGTGTATTAAGTTCAAACTAGTACATCTCGAAATATCAGATACGAGTTTTTTCTAAAGTAGTAACGATATAATGGAATGTCCGTTTAGTACATACATACATACATAACTTCACGCCTGTCTCCCAATGGGGTAGGCAGAGACTATGGAACGCCAAGTGCACCGATCTAAACATACAAATTTCGCTTCCTCTATATTCATCAATCTATATTCCTCTATATTCGTGCATAATGTCCGTTTAGTATAAACGGCATATTCTGCCTATACATTATAAATAAGCCTCTAAGAAGTTCTTCATATCTAGCACGAAATTTTCGCTGGAATAGGTCAATGTAATTTGTCTTGCACTGAGTAAAAGCTTAACTATAAATCAAAGTGTCAACTTGAATAAAATAAAAATATTATGTCAAATCCAGGGTTATCCTTCAAAACTAGGATTTTCTTTTTAATTATATGTTTTCCATTTGCACTCAAATTTAAGTTAGATACATTTTTGAATGTTTTTTGTACATATGAAATCAATCATGAATGACAAATCTCTAAAGTAGCAGGAAAAGTCACTAAAGAGGTTGACGTTAGGATTGCGTAGCTAATCTTTTTAAATATGTACTACTAATCAAATTAGGTACGGAGGTAACATAGAGAAAATTGATACATTTTGAACTCATAGGTACTCGTTTATACAAGTGTCACTTTTGTTATTGCCTATTTGTCACAATCTTTCAGTACTGTCAAATTGCTCCCGCGATAACAACGTATGCTCATAATTTCAACGAACACAACAAACACCTTTCAACGAACGTATCATTACGGAGACTTTTCATTTCATCAAAACGCAGTTCTTGTTGCATGAGTTTTTTTTTGGTAATTACAAGTTTAACCTAACCTCACCGACGTTATCAACAGAGGCCGGAATTCTCGTAGCACTTTTGAGTTGTCATAGGGACTTCTCGTTTATCGACTTCCGATATACATGATTTATCGATACATTATAGAACACAACACAACACATGATAAAAAGTAAAGGTAAACAATTGGCGGTCTTGTCGCTAAAGAGCGATCTCTTTCAGATAATAACTACTTATTTCTTTTATGGAGAGAGCAATAATGAAGCAACAAAAACAGTCCTTGAACATGACATTAATAAATAATAAAACACTGAACTGAACTGATTAAATGTGAAATTGTTAACTGGGTCAATCAACTTTTCTTTGTAGCTCGTTGCCATGGTGACGTCTCCTGGGTCACTCTTTAAAACTATGATTTCAAAGGATATAAGTCCACAAATAAACTGTTTTATTGGCAATTACACACCCATTCTTTTATGGCCTTTCTCCTGAGTGTGCTGGAAGTATATATTGTAACATTGTTTCTAAGAAACTCTATCACTGTTGTCTCCTGGCTTACGGGACAGAATAACAACGGAAAAAAGTTGATCCACCCAACTATTCACTTTTCATTGTTTTAATTGTAAATCTATTTCATATTTTCAACTACTCAAAAGTTATCTGAAAGACAGCCTGTTGTTTACCTCTTCTTTGAATCTTCTTTAATATGCTTTGTTCTATAAGTAATGTATCGATAAAATATGGATATCGGAAGTCGATAAACGAGAAGTCCCTATGACAGTTCAAAAGTGCCACGAGAATTCCGGTTTCTGGTTATCAATTACGTTTAAAATATCTTGAAAACATCATGGTTTCAGCAGAAAATTGCGTTCGATGAAATGAAATTCTACAAAATCATATAATTGTTGAAGTCAAATTCGATGAAATGTTGGGTTGCCTTAGCAGATATTAAATTTTCTTTGTGGTAAAACCCACACCAACGCCTACTTGTGCAAAATGTGGTTACAGAATTATCAAGAAGTTTTAAGACTTGTTGGTAATTCTTTAGCTCTGGGGTGGCCCACTCTGGGAATGAAGGCGTGAGTTTATGTATGTATGTGTAAAACCACAAATCCGCGCTTCGCTTGTCCTTATGCTCTTATATTCGTATGCTCTAAAAAGCAGCCACTTGGCCATGCCCTTGGTATTGCTGACATTTAAGGGCGACGGTGACTGCTTACCATCTGGTAGTTCGTCAGCTCGTTTGCCTTTTACATACATACATACATTAAATCCCCCTGTTTCCCAGAGGGGTAGGCAGAGACCCCTTTTTTCCACTTGCTACGATCTTGATAAATTTCTTTCGCTTCTTCAACGTTCATACATCGAGTCATGCACGCACGTCGGTTTCGGGTACTTAAGATTCGGCCCTTTTCCAGTATTTCTCCGATTTGATTTGAAAAAGTACGCCTAGGGCGGCCCCTTTCGACCCTTCCACTCACTTTCGATATGTATATCTCTTTCGTCAATCTTCTTTCATCCATCCTTTCCAAATGACCGAACCATCGAAGCATGCCCTTTTCAATCTTAGTCACTACATCTTCTTTCTACACTTTCTCTCTGATTTTTTCATTTCTAACTCTATCAATCAGTTTCACACCACACATTTCAAAGAGCGTATTTCAACTGCATTTACACGACTTACATGCTTTTTTGCCTTTTATATCTATAAAAAGGCATCAGTACGAGCATTGTTGTGTTTCGGTCATTGAGACAACCGGGAATGACCTAATCATTACCATCTACCAGGACTACAAAACCAAAGAGGAGTTGTTCCTCAGACGCGCAAACGAACTGGATAGCATCACCGCGCAACGGAACGAAATACGCTCCGTCTACGACCAACTTAAGAAGAGACGCACAACTGACTTCATGGCAGGTAAGTAGAGGTCTAGCCCCGCCTAATTGCCCTTACACGGGTTAAAAACATGAAATTAAAATTAAAATGCACGTCTATGTCATGACTAGGGATTGGACTTTGCATTTGACATTTAAGAGAAATTTGGTATACTTGAAACGTATTACATAAGCTACTATTATGTCATTGAGAGCTCTTGTAGACTAAAAAGCAAGAGATTTTGAAATGCAAAGTACCTAGTCTTTTTCTTTGGAGTCTTGTATCATTTTACAATATTAAAATGCATTTTCTCAGTATTCAATTTATTTGTGGTCACAATTGGTTTGGTGTATTTGACAAAACGGCAAATCAACAATTCCTGTAAAGGCCATTTTGATTCTTTACCTTATTTGGATGATGAACTTGGTCGTTTGGTTCAGGTTTCAACACGATAACTGCCAAACTGAAGGAGATGTACCAGATGATCACTCTGGGCGGTGACGCCGAGTTGGAGCTGGTGGACACGCTCGACCCTTTCACTGAGGGTGTCATGTTCAGGTATGTGTCAGAGAAACTAGCTTGGATAAACAAAAATGGATGGCAATAATACATTTGCATAGATATATTTTTAATGTGTCATAAATTAAAAAAAGGACCCGGCAGAAATCTAGGGATTCGTTACGAAATTTTTTTTGCCATAATAATATCCCGTTTCGCCTACTTTTGATTTTTTCTTTAAACAACTTTGAAGGGTTTTTTATTGCTACTTTTTCTCCATTAGTCGATAACTACAAAGACTAAACTCAATAGCCTTACTATTTTTCCAGTGTCCGCCCCCCAAACAAGTCGTGGAAGAATATCTCAAATTTATCCGGCGGCGAGAAAACCTTATCGTCTCTTGCGCTAGTGTTCGCTCTACATTACTACAAGCCGACGCCGCTTTACGTTATGGACGAAATAGACGCCGCATTGGACTTTAAAAATGTCTCCATCGTCGCTAACTATATCAAAGTAAGTTATTACATAAATTATTTGATTATAATTATTTTTAAAACAGAAATTGCAAATTAAGTTGCCTCTGTAATGTTTGCGTAAGTGTGAGAGATATCAAAAGTTATAAACTAGCGACTTGCCTTTGCTTCGCTTTGGATAGAATACCTAAATTAACGTATATTATTAATAAATGTTGCCTATATTACTCGGAGATAGTGCAGCTTCCTATTGGTTACTGCATTTTTAAAATTGGTTCATTCGGTCCAGAGATTATCCCTAACATACAAACACATTTGTATCGCGTCACCCTTGTAATTCCAATAACATGTTCTTGTAGAATCATATGACACGTCATTTATTCAAATCGATCCCATGCATTAGGAGCATACGTCGCACTCCAGCAGGCATTTGGCGGGCACGTCATTTGTTAAGGTTCACATAAAAGTGAAAAATTACAGATATGCGTTCTTAGTATTTCTACCTAGCTGGTATTTGTACCTACCTGGTATCTATACTAGGTTCAGTATGATGACAAAATTAAACACATTTCAAATCCTAGATAATGTAGGCTAGACTAAGGTGTTATGTACAAGGCATAAATACCAGGTAGATAACAATACTAAGGCACGTCAGTGTGAAAAGTTTAAAAATAGTATTTTATGTAACTGGTACATAAAGAGGGTCCTTAAAACACGAGTGTGGTTTTGTGAAACGAGCCGAAGGCGAGTTTCATAATAACATCACACGAGTTTTTTAAGGCCTAACTATGTACAGTTGCATACATTACTTTATCTATAGTATATTTCTATGGAACTTGCTAACTATGTAAACAAAAGACTTAACTTTGTTTTGTCACTGTTTCTCCTTGAATTTTCATACCACCTCATCAAACACCATTGAAACCATAAACTATAGAAACGGTCGTTACTGTAAAATACAAAATCACCAAATATCAGTGGCGAAGCGTCACGTAAATAAATAGGCAAGCCGGAGCAAAAAAAAGGTGTATGGCGTGTGTGCTTGTTTGCCCCTTCCGTGACATAAAAAAAACATACCTTAAAAAATAGATGTCGTCTTTCTAGTTCTCAAAAAGCAGTGCTGAAGTGTCGCGTGCGTTAAAAGTGCGCGGAAAGGCAATTCTTGCTTTCCAAGTAGTACGACCGTATCAATTAAACGTTTCAATAAATTTCGCTTACGTTCCACTTTACGATTGTGGGCCTCAAAACTATTACCAAAAAAAGTTTAAATTCTACTGTTACCAAACTCATGTAATAATATACAACTCCGTATATTATTATGTTTCTCGCTTTGAGCATGTTTTCTAGCTGAATTACTTATAGAAAATAAAATATAGAAAATAGAATAAGTTTTTTTTTCTTGCCTTTTTCGTGCTTATTATGATTGAATCTTAGAAAAAATACAAATTTATTTCCCTATTTCTGGGCGGTTTTCCCTTCGGGAATATATAAAAACTAACCTAACATAACCTATTTTTTTTACATACTTTAATTCAAACCGTAATGTTTCAGTAATAATTGATTTTAGAGAAAAGTTTGTTTAAAAAAATATGCTTGTTTTAGTATATTCTAAACAATTAAATCATCATAAATAGACCTTATATTGACATAATTTTCAAGCATCAAAATTTTATAAGTCCCTGACGCCTTGAAAATGACCAACATTTGAACCCCTATAACTCGGCCAATTTTGATTTTAGAGAAAAGTTTTTCAAGTAAAACATGCTTATTTTAACGTGTTCTATACGATAAAATCATTTAAATTAGGTGTCATAATGATACAATTTTGGCGATTTTTTTTTAAGTCCTGCGTCCCCTAACTGAATTATATAAATTGTGAATATCTGCAAAACCTGTTCGATTCCAAATACTGCTAGAATCGGAAAATAGCAAAGATGAATAGCAAAATAATTTGTTTAATTTGCAGCTGCCAGTCAGCCAATTGTATTTGTAATTCGCTGTAGAAATGTTTGAAGAATCCATCTCTACGCCTATAATCAATTTTTATGTCTGGGCGAGCGCGTCCTAACTTAATGACATGTTTCTTATTTCCAAAGGATAACTTTGAAAAACATGTTTGTTCATTAAGTAGGTAATCTGTAAGACAACACTCAATTTGCACCAATGCGGCCATTTGTACTTTGAGTACAGGAAAAAATATTTAAAAACCAAACCACGAATATAACCTAAATAGATCGAAGCAAAAATAACAATATTTGGGTACTTAACGAAATATAAACAAACCTCCGTTGTCGCCACGAATCTGCAAATAACACAATCCAAACAGAAAAACATTCACAGAACACTAAGCAAGCTAAATTTCACTAGTTGAGTCTCATAAAACACAATAAGTTAAGTAATAACACAAATTAAACTATAAATCAAAACAAAACACCGCGTATTTTAGCGCGAGGACGCGAAAGTAATGGCGTAAAAAAAAGTAGTTGAAGGTCGTGAGGACAGGGGGGAGAGAGACGGTTGAGTTGAGTTGAGTGTCCTTGGGAAAAGAAAGTTAACGCATGCACTTTAAGTTCAAAATTGGATGCAATAAGCCGTAGTTCGCCGGCCGGACTTGCGTGCTTCTCCCTCTTGCGTGCTCACACAGGTGCCTCTGTGTCTGTGTGCGAGTTTGAAGCTAATGTAGCGCTATAATTTTATACCATTGGGTTTGAATGTGTTAGTGAGGTCCGGCGCCGAGTCGCCGGCTTGTATGGCGGTTTTAATTGTGGGTGTAAGTTCGAGCGCGAGTAGTGAAAGGTAACTGAGCATGTGTGCGTGTATACGAAAATATTGTTCTTGTTTCTTTCTAGTAATATAGGTTAGTGAATGGGTGCGAGCGAGTGATAGATTTCGGCTTGGTAAATAAATAAATTTGAATTGCGGCGTTAGTGCGTGTTCATTCATCGTATTATGAAGCAAGGTAAAGCTATAGTACACCGGGTTACTTTCGGTTTTACGTTTTGTTTTTTGTATACCTAGTAGGTACCTACTCTATGCATAGGAATATTTAGGGAAGCCGCTGGGAATCGGGTTGTATGGACGCTTCGCTACTGCCAAATATATAACTCTATTTTGGATATTCCATTAAAAGTTTATATGGTTTCATAAGTTAGGTTATTAGGACCTGATGGAATGACGTTTTTGTTTCTTTTAAATTCTACAATTGTCTATGATGGGTAGTGGTGTGGCTAAAGTTGGCGATATAATTAAGGCCCCTACACATTACATAACTCACGCTGATCACACTCACAGATGATATAACGGCACCTTTTGTAATAAATACTGGTGATATATCATCTTCAAGTACCGATTTTTCTTCAGATCGTGATTAAACAAATTAGAAATAAGTAACTACTTGTTTTTCACTTTCGGTATTTTATTATTTGATATGGTTTGACATAAGTAAAGGAGTATTGCCCATCACTAGTAAATTCATAATTCAGAGACAATTTCAATATGGCGGTTTTTTTACATAGTTAGCAAGTTCCATAGAATTACACATATATTATAAGTACTCTAAGATGCGTTCAGTAGCCGAAGGCAAATAACCTTCATAGCTACCAGTGCTACTGCTACCTGAAATATATCTTTAGGTGTTAAGCTAATGTACGAGGGCGGGATGATAAGTAACTAGCCTACACAATTTAAAAAGGTTGAATTTAAATAAATTCGATCTCAATTTAAAAATGGGGTTTCTGGCTGCCTGTGTTCTAAATTTGAATTCGATGGCGTCCATATTTTTTTGTTTACTGTCATTTGAAAAAGATATTCTGGCGAGTTTTTCCAACATGGATAAAATTGAACAAAGAGCTGTGATTAAGTTTCTTCATATGAAAGGTATGAACATACATACATAAACTCACGCCTTCATTCCCAGAGTGGGGTAGGCAGAGCTACAGAATTACCAACAACTCTAATAACTTGTTGATAATTCTGTAACCACATTTTGCAAAATCAGGCTAAGATGTTTACCAGTGTATTAGTGACAGGTTGCAAGCCCATCGTCTAACAGTACTACAAGCCTATATTCCCTTAGTCGCCTCTTACGACATCCACGGGAAGAAATGGAGTGGCACTATTCTATCCCGGTATACCACACGGTATGAAAGGTATGAAAGGGGCGGATATTCATAACGACTTGAAAAATGTTTTGGGTGAATGTGTTCTCTCTTATGCTACGGTTAAAAACTGGGTGGCTGAGTTTAAACGAGGACGTACAAGTGTCCAAGATGAACTCCGTCCCGGACGTCCATAAAGCGTCACGACGTCGGAAATGGTCTCTAAAGTGCAGGATATGGTTTTGGCAGATCGACGGTTGAAGCTATCCGAGATAGCTGATAATACAGGTATTAAAAAAAACGGGTACATCATATACTTAGTGAAGAATTGAATATGAAAAAGCTGTTCGCCCGTTGGGTGCCGCGATTGCTTACACTCGATCAAAAAAGAAATCGAATGCAAAACTCTCAACACTGTTTGGACCGTTTTCAAAGAAATAAATCGGATTTCATACGACGATTTGTAACATCGGATGAAACTTGGGTTCATCACTACACACCAGAATCCAAAATGCAATCAAAACAGTGGACAGAATCCGGGTGCTCGGCTCCGAAGAAAGCTAAAGCCGTGAAATCAGCTAGAAAAGTGATGGCATCGGTCTTTTGGGATTCGAACGGAATTTTGATGATAGACTATCTCCCAAAAGGTCAAACTATAAACGGGGAATACTACGCTAATCTATTAGATAAGCGGCAGGAATGCATTGATCTAAAAAGACCCGGTTTGGCACGAAAAAATATATTTTTTCATCAAGACAATGCAAGAGTTCACACTTGCCTCAAGGCCATGGCCAAAATTAACGAATTGCATTATGATTTGTTGCCCCACGCACCTTATTCACCTGATCTTGCACCGCCTGACTTCCATCTATTCCCCAAACTAAAAACTTTTTTGGGGGGACAGAAATTCAAAACAAATAAAGAGGTCATAGCTGCTGTAGAGGAGTATTTTAATGGCCTTGAGAAAAGCCATTTTATGGAGGCCATAACGGCATTGGAGCGAAGGTGGACTAAGTGCGTAGAGCTTAATGGAGATTATATTAACAAATAAAATCATTTTTTTACGCTAACTGCAGTATTTATTTGTTAGGCCAGGTACTTATCATCCCGCCCTCGTATGAACTGAAAAAAGAAATAAATCAAATCAGAGAAAAGAAGTATTTATTTAGTATAATAATTGTAAACATATTAACATTAGTGCTATTTGAAATGTTTCTCTAACAAACAAACAAATGGCGGCAAAGCTAACCTGTGTCACGAATATGAATGTTTTTTTTAAATCATAGACAAACTAACAAAGTCTCTATTCTAATATCATTCGACATCAAAACGGCGTACGACACTTTACTTAAAATATACCGAGTCTACGTTTAATAGATACCCCTTATAGAATATAGAATTGACCCCCTGTTTCAATTGTGTTGGTTTTGGAAGATGTTCCAAATTTGAACAACATTACTTTTTCAAAAGTTGTATCGTTATTTTAACTTTTCATTACAGCTACAGATAAGAAAAAATATCATAGTAAAATTGTATCTTGTAATGATGGTCATTGTCTACGGATTCTGAACGCATTATAGAGGACTTATGATATGAGTGTAGATAAAAATCATTATGTATAACTTTTTGGAGCGTGGTATGTATAGTTAGTATTCCTAGCTGCCTGGTATTATACTACGAATACCTAGTACATTTGAATAACGCCCTTTTAATTATCTAGGCATATTAAATTCATGTAATTTTGACATTATACTAAATCTGGTAGAAATACCATGTAGTTACAAAATACAAATACTACGTACGCATATTCGTTTTTTTTCGTAAACCTTACACATTTTGCCCCCTCGAGTGCGACGTATGATTAGGAGATAAAGCGAAATGTTAAAAAGAGGGGGGATAATAGTAACGCTGTGTGTGTTTTGTCTATCTGTGGCACCGTAGTTCCTAAACGAATGAACCGTTAACCTCAAGTTAGTTTTAAATTCTGGTATATCGTCGGTGAAACTGCAAAACCGCGAAAGTAACATTTTAAATAAGGAACAAAATGCACCTTTTTAATACGACGATAAGGTTTATTTTACTCTATTATCAGTGATGGGAAATAGGTGAGCTAAAATACCTATTCTTCGCGAGAGGACATAATATAGAGTGGTTACAACCGGATAAAAATTATTATTTTTTTCTGTTCCGGGTATTCGATATTTATTCGGGTAATTATCGTAATGTAAAACATGACATGTTTTGTTTAAAGTACGGCATGTTTAATGTTAGTTTTTAGTAAAAAGGGCTAGAGAAAAGAAGGAATGCACAAGATTTCTAAAAAGTAGTAGCAGGACTAATAATATGGGTTTTCCCACGCATTGTTTGTTTATGACTTGCAAATGGGCGTTCACATTTTCGGATTACTTATAATTTTAACTTTATGGCAGGAATGTTACCATTTTTACTACAAACTTTACAAACATTCTATAAGGAAAAGAATGTATGTTCAACATTACGGCTAGTATTCGCAGTGCCCGGATAAATATCAAATACCCGGAATCCAAAAAATATATACTTTTATCCGGTTGTAACCACTCCATATTATGTCCTCTCGCAAAGAATAGGTATTTTAGCTCACCTATTTCCCATCACTGTCTATTATACATTTGCTATTTACGCGGTTTTGCAGTATCAACGACGATATCGGAAATGACAAGTATTTCTCCCAATCCAGGAACGCACGAAAAACGCCCAGTTCATTATAATCTCGCTCCGCTACAACATGTTCGAGGTTTCGAACCGTCTCGTCGGAATCTACAAGACTGAGGATTGCACCAAATCACTGACCCTCGAGAACAAGCTTCCTAAGAGACCGGCTGAAGACATCCCTGTTGCCTAAATGTCCTGGTGACTGCGTCCTGCTAAGCTAAATCGCAAAATCGCAATCACAACCCCATTACTAAGGGGAGAGGATTGAATCTACTTTGGTAATTGAATCGGAGATCCTGTTTTTGTACTGTCAGTGACTATGGCTATTTAATTTTTTTCCAGCTGTTTCCACCACTTTGTCACTACCAGACCCTGTGCATTTAGTGACAGTGACACAAAATCGACGTCACGCTGCATACAGCACGGCGGTTTTTTTCCTAATCATTTATTACGTACATTATTAAACTCGACGTTGAAAATAAGCGAAGATAAGATCCAAAACGTCTGGTTTCACTTTGACTGATTGTCATTTATCTACACAGCGAATTAAATAATATATAGTCATCGTTATCAACGTGTTAAATTGGTGGCAAAGTATGGTTGACAAAAAAACAAATACTCAAGTATTTTAAATATTATTATATTTCAAAAATTATAACATTTATATACATGTTGACAGAAAAAGCGAATATTCACTTACAATCTACACTGTACAAAACCTTTTCCGTCATAACATAAACAATTTACGTCATGATGTTTATGTTATGACGGAAAAGGTTTTGTACAGTGTAGATTTATTATCTAGAGATGTAATCCTAAGGCCCGTATCGAAAAAAAAATTGAAATTTCAAACAGCTTATGTAGGCAAGTACTTATTTGTTTTATAGTGATTGTGTAAAACTAGAAAATTAATAAGTGAATATTCGCTTTTTCTGTCAACATGTATATAAATGTTATAATTTTTGAAATATAATAATATTTAAAATACTTAAGTATTTGTTTTTTTGTCAACCATACACCTTGCCACGAAAATTGCACGTTGATAACGATCACTAGAATATATATACAGGGTGGAAAAAGGAGGGTCTGAGCTGAAAGAATAGTGTTATCGAAGTGATCTACAATCGATTTATTATAATTGGAAAGCTGGACTTAAAAGTAAAACAAAATGATTAAAATTAATCAATTGAACATCAGCGACAACCCTACTACTACTAGTTCAAAGTCATTTACATTTTAAATTGACACATGTCATCAACAGAGGTCGGAATAGGCAGTGCCTATTTGCCTAACATTCGCGGGAGGACGTAACTAAGAGTGGTTACAATCACCAAAAATAATGATTTCTTTTTATTGAATGCGGGACTTCCGGGATTATTTATTAATACATAAATGTGGAAATTGATACTATAAGTCAATATCACATGTTAAAAACATTTTCTTATGGAGCGTCCCCATTATTATGCAGGTGGTAAGTACACGGCTAAAGGAGTCTCGATAAAATAAACAAGGTATGTAAAACAAAGTAATGAGGTAAAATAGTAAGGTAAAAATATATATTACGAAATACTTTGTTTGTTTATTTACATTAGAAATAAATCAGAATATATGTCATTTAATCATGTAAAATTGTATTTCCACATTTACGTATTATTAAAAAAAACGGAAATCCCGCATTCAATAAAAATAAATCATTATTTTTGGTGGTTGTAACCACTCTTACGTACGTCCTCCCGCGAAGTTTAGGCCAATAGGCACTGCCTATTCCGACCTCTGGTCATCAACTTCACTTCATCATTGGATCTAGTTGCTAGGGTTGGTAACGTGCAGATTTTGCACAAATGTTTAACCAGCTGTATCTCTAAAACGGTTAGAAATATTAATATAGTTAATAGGTGAAAAATAAAAGTACAAGACCTAAAACCCTTTTTCTTAAAAGTCCCTCTTTTTGTTCCACCCGATATAAACTGAAATATTTATTTTGAAATGCAACACAAAATATGTATTTTTATTAACATGTCATGCATTAATGGGTTAAATAACGATTTGGTAACTGGTAGTGTTATAAAACAACTTCCTGAATGTGAAATTACGTCACTTTTACGTCACCGACACCAAATGTACAGATATGGTGACTACAGCATTTTTTTCCTATCTTATCAGTTGGTGGGTGATAATTTTGTGCGGGCACGTCAGATACTATACTCTATTTGTTTAGGCATTTAACAAAATGTAAACATACCACGTGATATACTTCACCAAATATGTCAAAGTTTGACAAAACAGTTTTGATTGGCTGGTTAACAAAGCAGGACACATGGTTAGGTTGGTTTACATTATTAGAACATAAACCAATCGAGTATAGTTCAGAACGATTGTTTTCGGGTCCTGTTTCATTATATTATTTTTCATATATTGTGCCTGTGACAGATGTCATTTGGCAAATTTAGTGATGCTGCTAAATAAAATCGCATTAATTTTTTTCGTGTATCGATAAGGTTTATAAAGGAAATGTAATCGATTTGTATTATTTGTTAACTTAATTTTGTTATTCATTGTTTCCAAGAATGCGTAAAACAATAATTATTGTTTTTTGAAGCAAAATTACTATAGATACGTATTTTTAAAGTTACTTGACTGCTCAATTAATCGGAACAAAGTTCGTTAAAATGTAAAATTTCAATCTGTCACAGGCACAATAACATATGAAAATATTATAAATGCTATAATATATGAAAACAGGCCCCAGGGCTCGAAAATGTAAGTTTAGTTCTTGTTTCTGCCAAGTTCATGTGGGTATTTAATAGACAAGACACGGGTCAAAGTTAATTGATTTGGTGCATTTATCTGCAATTATTTGTATAATATTAAGCAAAACATGTAAAATTTTGTCAATTTTGCATTTTAATTTTGGATTATTTTTATAGACTAAGCTAATATTAAATAAATGATACAACAATATAATGTCGTTTAATTGTTTATTCGACCAACTTATAAAACTCGATATACAAATCGGTAAGTACCTTAAATAATATAAATAATTAAGTCATGACAATTTGTCTACTGGCATTATGGGTCATAAGTCGTATTACACTTTTAACATGTAACATGCAAGGATCAAAGTGATTATACTGATTGATGGTTATTTCCATCAATAAAAAATGAATAACTTCAAAATAATATAATACTAAGGCAACGATTCTAGTAATTAAGACTAGAAGGCAAAGTGAGGAAAGGCTTGAGTTTTTTTCAACGGTCGCATAAGTAACAGATTTTGAACGATTATATGAAACCATATGGAATTAAATTTATATGTAAACGTCTCACGATACTGTTTGACAGCTTGATCAATCAAGTCAATCAAAATCGCAAGTAAAATTACGAGTTAAATGCAATCATGGTTCAACACGTGACTCAGTACCTACCTAGGTGGCCAGCGTCAAAAATCATTTAGATATTTCTGGTACACGTGGCTTCCAGTAGGTTACGATTGCTATTGAGTCGAGCTAAAATAAAACGTAATGGTTAATGGACCTCTAATTATGATACCGCAGTTAGATATGAACCCTGCATGAGCGAACGCAGTGAGCAGTTTAAACATCAAAGGTGCTAATGGGTCATACACACTCGCAAAAACAAAAGTTGTCTCCCCTGTGGTCAATAGTTAAAGGCTTGTGTGCATATAAGTTATGCTTTTATTTGCTAGGACTAAAGTAGACCTGACGGCGCTTATGAGGATGTGGGTTCAGCCAGAAAATTAGGCCTTGAAAACGTAAACTTCGGGTATGTCCACAGGAAAGACGGTAACCTAAATCTGTGTATGACCCTAATAGGACCTCACAGTGTAAATAGATATTAATTTACAGTAAGCATTCAATTTAAATTTGCTTACATTTTTCTGTTATACGTTTATATTAACAGTTAACAAGAATAAAAATTACTAGCTAAATAGTATTATTAAAACATAATAGAGCATAAAGTTGCATAATAATATTAAAAGCACATTCAATGGATGGAAGGACTACGTTACAGTAATAACTTGTTCATAACCTCAGTTTATAGATCATTTTTGTCTTTATCACGGATCACATTCAACAACTTTCCTGGAAAAATATTATTTAAAAAAAAAGTTTATCGTAAGAATAATAAAGCTATGGATACGACAGTTATCTTAAAACCAGTAACTGTACTGGGAAAATAAAAGTCAAACAGGAAGCTTTCGATAATTATCTTCCGATAGTAAATCACAATTATTTATTATTAGTATGACCAGGAGAGAAACCTGAAATTAAAACCATGTTTCAAAATGATTGGAGACTTGTTGGTATTAAAGTATTCGTACAATAAAACATTAAAAAAAATGCATAACACAAAAATAACTTAACTCTGAAAACAGTTGTTAATTACTTTGTAACATGTTACAATTGTTACTCTTCTGTGCTGTGCAATAAAGGGTATATAGTATTATATAAGTATGAAATAATAATACCAATGCGTCTCCACTGCTTTTGAAACTAAATTGAAATATGTTATAAACGTCTGCTCTTTACCCAGACAAAGAAAGCGAAAATGATTAAAAACTAAATTTTGCAATAAAAATCGACTTTTCCAAAATGAATTCATTATGGTTGACGTTTTATTGCTAAAACTGTCTATCAATACAGTTGGACATAATTATTTCTATCACATCAGGGATACTAGTATAACTTGTTCGCGACTGCCATTTATATCACGCAATGCGTCTTCCTCTGATTAGTCCAAAGCGAGAGAGACACACTGACCGACAAGTTCAGAATCAAGTTGTGCTAGTTTTACACATTTCTCATTATAAAATATAGCTGTTATGATCAGAAAAACCATTGTTTATGTCGTAAAGTATTGTATTATTCTTAGTCAACAATTGTTAAGCATCATATCGTCGGTGAAACGGCAAAACCGCGTAAATAAAATTAAATAAGGAGCAAAATGCACCTTTTTAATAAGACAGTAAGGTTTATTTTGCACTATCATAAATTTGTTAGTTACGCAGTTTTGCAGTATAGCCCACGATATGCCTTTACTGTATTTCTTTAGATGATTGAAAGGATGTAAACAAATTAAAACTACGTGGCTCTTTTAAACTCATCTCTAAGACTTGGATGTATCAATCTGCTAAAATTATCAAATGAACATAATCTGATAACTTTATTGTTTTCAGTAAGTACCAAATAAGTTCTAAAAAACTATTTTATTTTTTAATAATATTATAATACCCGTCGAGTTACTGTGTTTCTCGCGAACAATGTCCAGTTTCTAGCAAATATTAAGTGTTAAAAATAAATATCGTCAAAATTTTGCCAGATCTATAACGTTTTACCAGTCTACCGACGAGCCACTCAAATACAAAATAAAATGGTTACATTTTCGAAATTAGAATTGAACGACCCGTTCTAAGTGGCTACCTTAAATCAACGGATCAACTGAAGCTTCACAAGTCGCATAATTTCACACTAACACATAAACAAGGTTTTTCTAATCGTAGTAAACCAATACTACTATAGCTCTTTAACCAGAATCATGACATCAGGTTTCAAGTAGACATCTTTGTTAGGGCTCTCGCCTATCTCTTCTAAAACGGTGGCGTGCCAAGCGAAAATGAGCACAGATGCCGGTACTAGCTTCAGGTCCACAAGCGTCTTATTGGCGTCCTCCTCGAACACCAGGTTGTGTCCTGTGGGAGTGTGCAGGAGGAAGGGCAGGTCGTATTCTAGGTTTTCGCGGACAAATTCGTGTATATCGCTGTAGCGCTCGTACAGTGAAAATGTTCCCTGAAACGGAAATACGAACTTTTTTATGGCAAGTTGCCTTCTTACCTTAGGGCGTTTTTAGATTCACAGTCATTTAAAACTACACACAAGATCCCATACGGTCGATGTGTATCCGTAAGAACCCCACCAATAAGGTAATAGTACATTATTGCCTAGGCAATTGCCGTTCCTGCCGAGGCATATATGTATAGTGCTTTTCTCAAAAATCGCAAGATACAAATCGCATATAAACAGAAACTTCACGTGAAATAACATCACTCTTTACCGCCTTTATGTTTATGACAAGGAGAAACGCAAGCTTTTGTAGAAAAAAAAAACTCAAGCTATTCCAGACACAGATAAAAAAGTTACGTTTCGAGTACAATATGGATGTATAAGACTTGAGCCCTCATTTTATTATGGCCGTTTTCACTTTTTTTAAAGTTACAAACTAGATAACAATGAAATTTGTTTGCAACATTGCGGGCTTGTGTAGCGAGCACACAATGTATTTTTTTTAAATTTGGGAACTGTCTGTAAACTATGTACTTCGCGTCTCAGTATGGAGTTAGTAACGTCAACTTTTCCGGTCATTTTTGAGAAAAATATCTAAAACTAAGATTCTGATTTAAATGAGGGAAATTCGACGGGCGTTACGAGGGTGGGAACATCAATTTTACCACATTCAAACGCCAACGTTCCGATATTCGAGTCCGCTGTTCGTAGCAGATTTTCGCTACATAACGGAAAAATGTTACTACATAGTACGTAGTAGTCGTAGCATTGCTGACTCTGAATATGTTCACGAAAATCATTCGTCTATTTCGAGTATCGATATTAAATAACCAGTGTACGGGTGAGGTTGTGTATAGTTGCGATTTATAAAGTGGATATGACTTGTATCCACAATATATCGAATAATTTGCCACTATATCAATATAAGCGTCATATGTACAATTACATAACATAAAAATCTCGTGTCACGCACTGTGTTTGTGATAAAACTCCTCTGAAACGGCTCGACCGTTTTTTTAAATACAATATGTCGTGAAGTTTTATGGTTTTTATTTACAAGCATGAATACAATAATCATTCAACTTAACCCTTAAGACTTAATAGTTCGGTAGTCATTACATGATAAATAAATAAATATCAGGGGACAATCTCACACAAATTGACCTAGCCCCAAACTAAGCTCTAGGTTTGTACTATGCAAATACAAAATACAAAATATTTATTCAGTAAATTGGCCACATGAGGGCTCTTTTACACGTCGGTAACATGGAGTGAATCTACAAGCGCTTCGGACAAGACCATCATTGCGGAGAAGAAGCGCCGCAAGAAACTCCAGCAGAAGGTCATTTTTTTTCAATGTTTAAATACAATAATACTTAAAAGTATCTAAATTACATTACAAGGTAATAAAGTAATAAATAATTATTTTTAAAACTAACACAAATAAAATCATTACAAATGTAAAGACAATAAAATACCTAATGTCTAGGAGAACAACATGACGAGGTCTCTACGTCAGGAACGATAATTAAAATAATTAACTGAATAACAGGTCCTTGCAAGCGTGAACAGACCGGACCCCACAGACAGCACCCGTTCACGAGTATGACGCGTATCTCAGCCATCGCCTCCCTCAACCATGTGTTCGGGAAGGTGGCGACCCGATCAACGACGCCGCCGTAAGCAAAGACCTTAGAGTGAGCATGACATGCTCATGCTGCCGGACAAAATATATCAATAAAAAAGGGAACTGTCCGGCGAGAAACATCACAATGTGTTCTCATTTCTTAAGTGTCTTGTGCACAAGAACCAATAATAAAAAAAAAATAAAAAAAATAAAAAAAAATACTAACAAAAAAGGATACATTAGGTAAACTTAAATGTCGACATCATTGGCTTAAAGGCATTTAACAATAAGCGCTGCTCAGTGCTCACATATTAGATATATTTCTACTCAAAATGCTTAAAATTAACCACAATTTCAGTAATAGCTCATACTAGTTACTTAAAAGCGTCTTTATCATCTACGAAGTCATTTATAGTATAATATGCCTTACCCAGCAAGCAGCGCTTAATGCGAGACTTAAATTTAGTGAATGGCATATTGACAATATCGGTAGGTATCTTATTGTAGAAGCGTATACAGTTCCCCACGAATGATGTGCTTACTTTACGAAGACGGTGACCTGGGACTACGAGTTTATCCTTATTTCGCGTGTTGAGCTTGTGAACGTCACGGTTATGCCTAAATTCATGTATGTGTTTGCGAACATACATGATATTTTCAAAGATGTACTGTGACGCGACAGTAAGAATATTAATTTCTTTAAATTTATCTCTGAGTGAGACCCGTGAACCCAGCTGATAAATAAAACGTATAGCCCGCTTTTGTAATATAAATATGGCCTGGATGTCAGCCGCTTTTCCCCACAACAAAATCCCATAACTCATAACACTATGAAAATAACTATAATACACCAGTCTCGCTGTCTCGACGTCTGTAAGTTGGCGGATACGCTTTACTGCATATGCTGCAGAACTAAGTTTACCCGCAAGGGTGGATATATGCGAATTCCATTGCAGTTTTGAGTCCAAGGTAATACCTAAAAATACTGTTTTATCTTCGAATCCCATTGTCTCATCCTTTAGTCTTATATTATTCCCATTCACTCCTATCACATTTGATAAAGAAAATTTCATACACTTGGTTTTCTTGGCATTTAAAAGTAAGTTGTTGGCTGTAAACCAGTCAACAGTTGTTGACAACGTGTCATTTATGTCATTAAAATTTGCCTGTTTTCTATCTACTTTAAATAAAAGTGAAGTGTCGTCGGCAAATAGAACTATTTCATGTTTGTCGCGCACAACATAAGGGAGATCTGGGTACTAGACAACGTTAAACTTACTTATTATAGCTAAATACATAGAAAACACCGAAGACTCAGGAACAAATACTCGTGCTCATCACACAAATATTTGCCCGTACTTGGGATCGAACCCGGGACCGCTAGCTTTGTAGGCAGGGTCACCGACTAGGTAGGAAGGTAGGTAGCTGATTTTATTTAAAGTATTTACCTACTTTAAAATCCAAATCCTTTCAATCTCTTAGCATATCTATATTAGCATTTAAGCATTTTATCATTCACCCCAAATGGCACTACTTAATCCGATCACTGTATAATAATAATAACATAACCATACTGACATTTAAGCCACTCCCGGAACCTAACCTAACCTATATTTTATCGAAACTTGTTAAGACGATTTACATGTCGCCGGAAACTACAGGGTGGGCCAGTGATAAGTTCTCTTTTCATGTCGACCTCTTTCGTGAAAGAAAACCTAGACGAACGAGAAAGGTGTCATAGTCAAAAGTATTTTTTATTTTTAATCAAATTGGTGCCTCGAGTATTTTACATCCCAGTATTTTTTTAACGTGACCACCATGCAAGTTATTGCTTGGCCTCCATGGAGCCTGACTTTACTCCAGAAGACTTATTTTTGTAGGGTTACTTGAAGTGTAAAGTGTACTCGAATTATCCGTCAAACACATCAGAGTTAAAGGAGAACATTCGTCAAGATATCTGAACAATATCTCCGCAATTTTGAACAATGGTTTTTCAAAATTTACAAACAGGGCTCCAAGAGTGCCGCGACCGCAACCGGCCACATCTCGATGATTTAATTTTAAAAACGTAAAATTTATTTATAAAACTCAAATTCAAGGTTAATTGTTTATTTGAAAACACAAGACATAATTCATCCTTCATACCTTCACGCCTGTAATCCCAGAGTGGGGTAGGCAGAGCTACAGAATTACAACTTCAAAAAGTTGTTGACAATTCAGTAACCACAATTTGCATAAATAGGCTAAGATGTTTACCAGCGTATTAGTGACAGGTTGCAAGCCCATCGCCTAACAGTACTACAAGCCTTTATTCCCTTAGTCGCCTCTTACGACATCCACGGGAAGACATGGAGTGGCACTATTCTAACCCGGCAACCACACGGCATCGGCAACCACACGGCACGCAAATGGTTATTTACCTGCAGCAGAATCCCGTCCGGGAACCGAACCCGGATGATGGCGAACTTGTACTTGCGCATCTCACGGAGCTCTTCCTTTTCGCGCATCGCTTTTGTGCGAAGCATTTGACTCTTTTCCATGGCTTCGGTCCTGGAAATGAAATAAAGGTTAAAATTACGTCCACTATTATGTTGACTTTACTCCCGACTTAAATGTATGTCTAAACCTTCCTGAGGCCCTCGTCAATGCGATGCTCACCTTTAATTATATAATAGTGTATATCTAATTATTAATTAAGTACTTTTATGTAGTGATCACCAAGCTGGACCGAAGATTCCGCAGTCAAACTGTGCAAACAGTTTTGTGGAACAATAAATAATTTATAAACTTTGTGTTTGTTATAATATAATAAATAAATATTAAATAATCACTGGTAGATGACGCGATAAGAAAAGTGACCTACTGTCCTAGCCAATTAAAAAAACAATATTAAAACTATTCCAAAGTTTCTGACATTAGCACGGCAATACATACTGACGATTTCGTTTACACATCTGTAATTTGAAGTGATCTACTAGCACTTTGGACAGGACCTGAGAGTCCAAGGATTCTAGAACCACCAAAATCCTAACCCTAGTGATGAGAATGTTGATGATGACAATGGACTTGCCTAAGCTGGTGTTCCCTCTTGATTTCCTCCGGCGAGAGCGCATAGAACGCTGGAGGCAGCTGCACCTTGCACGCGGCCTGCGACGGCAGCAGCACCTGAAGGTTGCGATCTAACTCCAGCTGGATCGGCTCGGCAGAGCGGAGCGCCTCGATTAGATTCTACGAGAAAATGTTATAGTATTAACTAGGGACCTGATTGACCTAGGGATGTGATTTATCTGTAACACATGTACATGAACCATAGATAATTTATTATACATAAAAACCCTACGTGAAAAATTGTGTGACTGATGTTGAAAATTACATGAAAATCCGATGAGTAGTTTTTGAGGTTACCTCGTAAATTTAGTATGAACGCGTCGGCAATATTTTATTAAATAGTAAACTTTATTAAACCACGATATCAGCTCAGCTGCAAAATTGCATGGACACCTTAATGTCTATAATCCTGTGAACACGTGAGGTGACGTTCGTAAGAAACCACCTAGATGGCGTTGTTATCTGAGCTAGTTCAATTGTTGTTTGCTACAACTTTATGACGTTTCAGTATTACAATCGATAATTTCGCCAGCTAATTTAAAGGATCGTTGGCCGAGTTAGTTGACAGCTTGCTTAGAAACGCGTCTTCTCCGTAGGTCGGGAGATCGGGTCTGCCTTTTGCCACCTCTTTCTTTTTTTAATTAATTTTGTTTCACATAATATATTAATGTATTATCTTTTTAAATAATTATCATTTTCAAGAAATGAAACAAGTTTTGTTATTTGAAATGAAAAAACTTTATTTCTCATAATAACATTTTAATTTAGTCTACCTAACATATTATTGAGGTAATAACTTAAGTATTCGTTTCCGAAATCGGAAAGAGATTGAAGTTTCACCACAATAACAAAGTAATTATTAACAAACAAAAATTAAACTAGAGATCGGGTTACCTTAACAGTCAAACGCATTATGTTAACTATGTTATACAGTTTTGATCTCTTAGGGCCTGTTAAACAATCGACAAGTAAATTTATCCGCCATTAAAGAATGAATGAAGGCGTGAAGGTATGTATGTATGTATGTATGTAAAAGTTGTCTCTCCTTGTCTATTTAAAGTGCAAGAAAGAGAAAGGGCTAAATTGATGTGTCTAATATGCTTTACTTGCCGATTGTGAAACAGGCGGTTATATTTATATATAGATAAAAAAATTAAATTCGTGTATAAATGGTGTAATTTGTTTGACCGTAAATATTTAAAATAAGACAATTATGTATGGTCACAAAATAGTATAGACACGCAAAAAGACCGAAAATAATATTCAATTTTGTAATAATTACTTACGTTAACCCGATCTCCAGTCGTCCACTCGAGTTACTTATATACTAAACTTTAATAACGAGTATATCTCCCACTCTGTTCGATTACAGTTTGCATTCGAGCACGCATTGAACCGATAATATTCTGACACAGATTGGAACCACGAATACTATCCCAAATGTTTAAACAGTGGTCTTCTAAGGCTTTCGGAGTTCGCTCATTCTGGTGGTCCCAACGTTGGACAATAATATCCCATAAATTTTCGATTGGATTTAAATCCGGTGACCTTGAAGGCCAGGGAATAACCCTAATATTA
Organism: Acleris emargana; assembly: GCA_927399475.2. Lineage (NCBI taxonomy): Eukaryota > Metazoa > Arthropoda > Insecta > Lepidoptera > Tortricidae > Acleris > Acleris emargana. The sequence continues at coordinate 9,655,989 of OV656858.1, forward strand.
TTGTGCTGACCAAACCACTCCCTCACACTTCGTGAACGGTGTATGGGACAGTTATCTTGCACAAACGTTATCACCGGTAACTCCTCCTCTGGATACACATTGCGAACGGTGGGCAACATGGTGTCCTCCAGCATTTCTACATAATGAACACTGTTCGCTCGACTGGGAAGTCTAACCAGTTCTCCTGGGTCAGCCGCACTCATCCATCCCCACATATTTACGGTTATACGACCAGATTCCATGTTGGGCACTACATGATTGTCATTATACCGAGTATTATTTCGGCGCCACAAGCTTAGTCGTCCGTGTTGGCTCGATTTAAAAGTCTTTTCATCTGTAAAGATGACATTACTCCAGTCAAAATTTAAATACTCCAAAGCGAACCTTGCCCTTTTATGGCTTTCTGTTAGCAAGGGTTTGACAGCATGCCTACGATACGATGATGCAGACCCTCACTGTGATGAACACGACGAATAGTATCCGCTTTCGTATTGAATAAACCAGCGTAGTGGGTTGTTGGTTTAAATCCATCTTCCTCATACTCCCTCACCATGGCTTGACGCTGGGGTGTGCTTATGAGTCGTGGTCTACCCGTTCTTTGCCGGGGTAGCAAAGATCCCTCCTCTTCAAACCGCCGTACCCATAAAACAATAGTTTTCCTCTAAAAAAAAACAGACATTTATAATAACAATTAAAGATATAAAATAAAATGAATAAAGACTAAATCGAAATTATTTTATAAAAAGTTGACCAAAAAAATTACTACTTACGTTAACTCCGGTTTCTCTAGCGATTTCTGACAAATTTCTGCCTTCACTGTGCAAAGCAATTATTTGCGATCTTTTGACTAGGTCAATATTGCAACGAGAAGTCATTTTTTAAGGAAATTTCAACGAAAGTAAATCTACACAACAAAGGCAATTGATTGAGCAGCTAACGAACGAACGAGCGTAAGTCTTTGTAATAATCAGTCTGGTATTTATAAATCTTTAGTCTACCCTCCTAGTATTAATACTTAACGTGTTTCTGTGTCATGCGAAAATAAGCAAATCATAATAAACTGGTAATTAATTTCGACCTAACAATAAATGGTTCGATGGCCCGATGGCATAAGGCCGCTAACGTTCAGAACCCCGAGTGTCCCGGGTTCGATTCCACATCGTGGATGAAAAGTGTTTTTGATAAATTTAACCTCTTAGTTTGAAATTGACTAATAGTTTGAAACTACTTAAAAATCATCTATTACACTAAAATATAAAATCTATGAAATAAATAAAAAATGTTTGGTTGATGTGTGCGCTTTTTTTTTTCATATTTTTAGATCATTATCTGCAACAACGCCATCTAGTAAGATCTTGTTGAACTACTACGAGCAGATAGATGGCGTCAGTTTGCCTCAGAGCATTATCTTTCCGAACTGTCCATGCACTTTTGCAGCCTACTGTACTAACATTTATTATAAATCATTTTGAACCTTATTTAATCAGCTAACGAATTGAATAATAGCAATACAATTGGTCAACTAGTTCTTGATTGGTTGTTAATTTTGGTAAGTAATATTTGTAGGTAATCATATGAGATGTAATGTAAGTACAAAGATGATATATTATTTTCCGGTACTGTATGTGAACATTTTATTGCACAAACAGAAAATAACAAACTAAAAAAGAAAACAGAAACACAAAAGTTATGTAAAAAAGGCGATCTTATTTTCATTTGGATTGGGGTGAGATTTCGCAGTCCATTTCCTGGATAACTGGATGCTTTTTGTCCCGGTTTATTTATAGTTACCGTTTTTGTAACGTTAACGGACGAAGTCTTAAATAGTATTTATTTTAACTAACCATCGTGCTTGCAAAATTATAATAATAAATGTTTAAAAAACGATAAATCAACTCCAACTACCCAAATCGATAAAGGTGTGCCTATAACATTTGAAGAGTTCCCTTGATTTCTCTAAGATCCCATCATCAGACCCTGACCTGATGACAAAGACTTAAGGAGAAAATCTTCAAGTGATCGGGGAACAAACATCAAAAAACAACGAACTGTGAACCCCCTCTTTTTTTAAGTCATGTAAGGTAATTTACGTACATTTCAGGATTTTTATTACTATACACCGTGTTTTTATTGATTTACGATAACTTCGGCATATTACTAGGTACATCCATAGAAACTAAGTGGTAGATTCTTTTTTTTTATATTGCAAAAAAAAAAAAAATTTTTTCTATGGAGCTAAGTTCATTTAGTTACTTTGCTCCATAGAGAATTTTTTTATTTTTTTTGCAATATAAAAACACGGTGTATATTCCCTCCCCATTAACATGAAAAAAAAGTTTTATCAATTGATTTGATTTATTAAATAAATGGTTTCCTCTTTAACTCCTTATTAAAACAAGTCACTTTTTTATACCACGACAGTGGCAAACAAGCGTACGGCCAGCCTGATGGTAAGCGGTTACCGTAGCCTATGGACGCTTGCAACTCCAGAAGTATCAGATGCGCGTTGCCGACCCTTTATAAACCTATTTACTTCTCTCTTGAAGAACTCCATACTATAGTCCCCAGGGAAAACCTCAGCAGGGAGCTCAATCCACAATCAGAGCGTCAGCAGGAGAAAGTTCCTTTGGAATCGCACAGGGCGCGACCATTTGGGTTCCAACATATGAGGATGGACTCCCCGCCGATGGCGAGCGGTGCGATGGTAAAAGGTGGCCGATGGCATCATGTCGAACAATTCCTAGGAACACAAGCGGTAGAACACACATAAGGAGGGAAGGTCTCACCACTAAACTCTCAACGCTGTGCACATTCTCTTTGTTGAACACGAGATAGTCCTCGTCGACACCCTCAGGGTTGGGCAGCGACTGCTGACTGAAGCCGGCCGCCATCAGCAGTTCCATGGACCCTTCTATTGGCTGGACACGATCCATGAATGCCCTATGATAAAGATATAAAAATCACGTCAACGGATTTTCGCTTCCATTGAACAAGTAAAAACAGCATCATTGTTAACTGATTAGTGCTTAAATATTAAACTACCGAAACCCTAATGAACTTGGTAAGCTCTATGGATACGGTTAACTAATTCAAAGGGGTTCGCCCTAACGTTAAGGTAATTCAATCATAGGGTAACCGCATCGATTGGGTTACCAAATGATAGGGTTGGCCTATTGACAGGGTTAATTAAATGAAGAGGTATGTCCGGGGGTGCCGTCTCGGCTTGGTCTAAAATGTTTGGTATAATATTGAATGGCATAATTCTGTTCTAGCAAAAAAAAAAATGGCATACATATTTTTTGTTCTAAAGTACTTTTGGTCCAAAATTGTATAGTCTAAAATTTTAATTACTAAAAGGCTAAATCCATAATATTGTTTGCTCATTCTCGCATATTTATGATTTTGATCAATGATAGGTCATTGGATTCGTTTCATACTGGAGAGTTACATAAACACGTGTTTTTTTTTAATATGGTAAAGAAGGTACTAAAAATTTCATTTTACTAGCGTGCCTCCACCTACACGGTGTCCCCTTAAAAAGGGTATACAAATTTAAATATCTGGGGCACTGGCTTGCATATACCCCAAATACGAAGACGATATAGAGAGAACGAAGGGCGTTATCAGTAAGGTCTATATATTAGGTTAACTCGTTATATAAATTGCCTTTAAGTTGCCCGAATAAGTGCACCTTTAAAAACAGAAGACTTGTTGTTACTTACCTATTGGACATTCTTATTTTCTGATATTTATCTTCCTCTGGATAGGTTATAATGTTCTCTAAATACTTGCATAGAGTTTCTACACATGTGTCGACCTGGAAAAGTTGAGAAGCGTTTAGTATTTACGTATATTCATCTAAGGGCGCGTACACATAGAACGTCCGTTTTTGCAGGATCCTTATTAACGGATCTTGTTAACTTCTTTTTTACTGGTTCCAGAACACTGTATTGTGTGAACGCGCTCATACAACTACATACGCCATCAAATAAAAGACGTGTAAAACGGATTGCTATGTGTACGCGCTTTAACTATATAAAACAGTACGGTGACAGAGAGACTGTTTGTCAGAAAACGCACAGCCTAAACCTCTGGACCTAGGAACTGAAAAGAAGAACGGTCACGCCTCATAGAAAAAACACAGACCCAACAGAATCGAGACACATCTCAGTATTTTGATATTTTTTTATGTAGTTAAATTATGTATTTTTTACATTCGAAATAAATGGCTAACACCAAAATATTGCCTTAATATTTTTGTTCAGGCGTTACACAAAAAACAACAAAATGCCCAAAAGTCGTACATGTATGTAACTAAATGACGATACAGTAGCTATAGAATGCATGTAGGTGACCTGAAGACGAAGCTGGTTTTTTTTTATTTTAGTGTATCATCTTTACAAAGACTAATGGCAATATTTTGGTGTTAGGCATTGATTTCGAATATACAAATACATTAATTAAACTATACACAAAATAACAAAAAAAATGAGGTATGTCTTGTTTCTGTCGCGTCTGGGTCACAGATGAACGTTCTTCTTTGGAGCGAGTATTCCTTGGGTAGCCTGGGGGTGCACTAAGAAAGGACTTTCCGAAAGTCGACCCCAAGGGGAAGAAAAGGGGGGAGTAGCGCGAAACAGTCTACGCGTACGAAGTAGTTGGGCATCTAGTTAATAATAAAAAAGGCAAAATTGTTTGTTTGTGTCTGGGACTTAACCAATTTTAAAAGCTTCTGCAAATATAAAGCTAAAGGTAGGTGGGTAGGTAAGTATTTATTGTGTTTGAACCGGAGCAAACCGAGGCGGGTCGCTAGTTAATAATCATAATACTTAGTTAAAGTAAGGCTAACATGCGGGTAAGGACCAAATAGTTGGCCACGCTAACTTAGCCATACAATTGTAGGGATAACTTTCGTCGCACAGCGGAACTTTTTTCGACTTCGTTGTTTGTATGGTTAACTGCGCTTAACTGTGGTCCAACTTTTTGGTCCTTACCCGCCATAAAATCCTAATATCACTGGAAGATAAGGACAAAGCATATTTTTAAGCATAGGTGCTGTGCGTTTAATGAGAGAGATAGAGAATATGATTTACCTTCTCCCTATTGTTATTACATGACTGTATGATCAGACAGGCCGACAGCCCTCTCTCTTCCTCTAACTGTTCATAAAGGAAGGATTTTATTTTTTTCTTCCATTCATCTCTGCTTAGTATTTCACTGCCTATAATTGGACATCTGGGAATTAAAAAAAACTAAATAAGGTTACCTATTAAATTCATATTTTTTTTCTTAATATAGTTTCTTAATATACACACCTAGAATAATCAGTGTATTTAATCGTATTTAAAATTAAACCATTTTATAAATATTTTTTATATTTTCATTGCTACGGCTTATCTACCAGAGCAAAACAGAGTTTGCGTTGATGACATGTTACCTTCCTGAATACTTCAAACAAATGTCAAAGAGAAAAAGAATACAAAATGGTAACTTGAACGGTTCATTGAAAAAAGTATACTTACAATGAATGATTACAATATTATTACAATGAGCATTCCTCAAAAAAGGGACCCTTGAGACAGTATTCCACAATATTATTTTTAAATCTTCTAACCTATCATTTTCTTTGAAACAGCCACTCAAAACTGGTTATCGAACTTCGTCATATTAGTGTTCTGCTTCTATTGGCGACGAACTATATAATGTGTTTTAGTTTGTTTACGTTTAGATTATTACCTAAGCGAACAGAGTATAACCTTACACCCCTACGGCGGTGCAGCGCGTTCCTAAAGCGTGACGGAGACGTTTTTAGCATGTAAACGCACTGCCGCTGCACTCAGTGCGTTAGGCTTTGATGTTTTGTTCTTTCTCTTCATGGTCATTTTTTAAAACTACTGTTGTCCTAATATACACACTCCACACAGGAGATTTTAGTTTGTAGGTCACTAGGGCATGCAGTCTTCCCCCGCAAAAAAAACCACAGATGTGTACATAAAGACTATTGTGAAGCAATATAAATATAAAAAATTGTGCGTACTTAAAGAATACCCCCGAGGCAGCCATGTTGTGGGGCAAGTTAGGTTCACTTTTTTTCTGCAATGGCTCATCACTCTTCAGTTCCAGTTCCTTTGTTGCTTTCGATGTAGACGCCTTCTCATTTTCCAGTTCTTTTTTAACTTGCGCCTGAAAATATAAAACGTTAAACTTTAACCTTTTGTATCCACATTAATGTTGGGGTTCTTTATCATTAATTTTAATATACTACGAATCAAAGGACATTGAGGCACATGCCTATGCCGACAAGTTCAAAATTGCTACAATAGCAAAAAGTCAGTAAGTAATATTACACTGAAATCAGGACAAATACAACTGACCCCCTGACCTTTGTTATTACAATAAATTGCAGATCTACGTCATGGGCAGGTCAATCCTGAATCTCAGACACATTCATTGCACAACCATGAACGTTTTACATACATACATACCTTCACGCCTGTAATCTTAGAGTAGGGTAGGCAGGGCTACAGAATTACCTACAACTTTAAAATTTTGGTGATAATTCTGTAACCACATTTTGGATAGATAAGCTAAGACGTTTACCAGTAGTGACAGGTTGCAATACCCATCGCCTAACAGTACTGCAAGGCTATATTCCCTTACGACATCCACGGGAAGACATGGAGCTGCACTATTCTAACCCGGCAACCACACGGTGGGTGAAGTTTTGAAAACTGATAATGTTGACAGCAGACAAGTAAGTCAATGCTGTTATTACTATTCCTTTCTTTCTTCCTTCACAAGTCACAAATACGTTTAGAATACATACACATACAATAACATTATCAATATATATGCCTAGTATTGTAATATTAAATTTAAACCACATTTTAGTTACTAGTAGTATCTAAACACCAATGAGTTCAAGTGAGTTTAACAAAATACACTTAGTGAGAAATTCACTAACCGCCTATTTCACAATCGACAAGTCAAGCATATTTGACAGATAAATGTAGCCCTTTCTTTTTCTTACACTTAACAATGTCTATAGGAGAGAGCAAACTTTAAACAGCAGATAATATTTACTTGTTCAGTGTGAAAGAATAGTTGAAAAATTTGGGGGATACGCTATAAGATTTATTTTTGACTTTTGAATGTTTTTATGTATTTAAGTATCTGTTTATCTACGTAAATAAGTTTATTGTTATAGTACCCACAGTACAAGCTAATAGTTTTCAAGGTCAATCGGTGTAACATTGTCTTTTTGATATTAATTATTTACCTTACCTGAATCGCAGCATAAGAAGTGTTGAATGCACGAGTGCTTTTCTGTTGCATCCGAGCCATGGCAGCTTCTGCGGCAACCTTACTCTCCTCTGTCAAGCCCGAACGTTTTATCTTATTTTCAGAATTTGAAGTGTTTGCGCCTTGATTAGTTATCACAGACTCGCTAAGCTTTTGCCCGCGGCCAGCCATTTTAAACTTGGCATCAGTCTTTTTCTGTTTAAAGAAGTTTTTTATTTTGTCTGCCATTTTAGATTCTGGGTGTGTGCTCCTTCGGTAGTTTTAGCTTGGACACACTTTCTTTCAGTTGTTCAATTGTGTCTAAAGTTGCTGAAAGATAAATTTGATAAGTTATCAGGTTGTTGGCATGTTTACTGTATGATTTTATGTAAAGTAGATATTTTCTCTTAAACTGAAACTTCACATTTTAAAAGATTGCAATATTATAGTCATTGTAGGGCTGACCTCAATATAATATGGTCTAATGACTTTTGCAATAAACCAGTCTACTTCTTCATTGTTGTAGAGTCAATTAAATAGATCATCAACTCAGTATGTCGGTTGACAGGTACTGAACCAATATAGATGTTTTACAGACATATCTATTTATTTATTTACATATCTATAAAATGACAAATCAAGCTCACACAAAGGTAGAGTTACTTAAATAATGTTTTACTACGGGGTCAATAAACTAGCCCTAAATATACCAGTTTTAGTAAATTATACTCATTATGATTAATAATCTGTTAGACCAACTCACATTTTTTTTAAATTAATTAATATTAACCCATTGAGTACCAGCTTTGTAATATTATGTACATAGCAACAGGTTCCGGTTTGTATTCCTCTATTACTCATTCTTATACGCTCTTCATTATGATCTAACCAACTTTCTCCAAATCTGAAGGACTTTGAGGCCTGTTGCACTGTACTTACTTAACCATTATGTTTGTGCGTAACATTGCGTTGTTGGCAGTTAATGAGTCAACTTGTGTAATAACAAAGAAATGTATAATTAAAATAGATATTTATTATATTTCTTCGCATCTGAATTAATATTATGAATACTACATATTACTTCACAACATCAAACACTTAATTACTACAAGCTTAGAAAGATGTTAATTAGACTTTCAGTTTTCGATACAAGCCTAACCTACCTTGAAAACTTTCTCCAAAGGTCATGCAGTTTATTTGATCTTCTTATTCCTTCTATATTCTATGTATGTACTTCATGATTCTGAGCCTAATTTTAACCACAGATATATGCCAACAATGTAATATCCAACTGATTTTGGGGATGAGATTATAATAGCCATAACGATACTTGTTTCAGAAGCATGAATTTAAACAACAATGATTAAAGCATATTAAATTTATTTAGCAATATTGTGGGTATGGGTATGCAAGTCTTGCGACCAGAGGAATGTCTAACTTATTCCAAGGTCGTTGCGACCGCAAAAACAATTAACTCACCTGGTTTCATAAACCGTTCAGAAATCCGTTTTCCGTAGACGCGCCACGAAATGAAAATCAATAACAAAGTAAACAGCAAAATGAGAATAAAAGTCTTCAGGAGTAGAAATTGAAATTCGTTGAAGTAGAAAACACCAGCGATCTCCTCGTAGAATGAAAGTTCAGTGAAATTCACAAGAGATTTAGATAAATCTTCAATCGGCAGGGATGACACGCATGATTCAAAAAACTCCTTTGCCACTACGAAAGTATCCCCGATCTGAAGGTACAGAGCCTCGTACAGGGTAGAATTAAAAACAGCGTTGTCGAATAAAGACATTACACATACGATTTATATATTTTAACCCGGTAATATTATGAGAAACAAAACCATCTACACTGAAAACCGGAACGACAGGCATGTGTCATTTTTTGTTGACGTTTATTTCTATTATTGCCATACAACAAAACAAACTCTGTTCGAGACACTGAAACAAACTTAATTTTATTATAGTCTCGTAGATTAGGGTTAAACTGTGGACCTTATTGCCAGTGACAAAGGTATATAAAGGTGAATAAAGGTGGAACGTATATTATATTTATGCCCTTGACTGTACCACACTGTACCTAGTCCAATGTGAGCAGCCATTCTGTTAGCATCTTGGTAGGTTTGTAAATTTCAGTCTCTGATTTTACAAAACTTTAAAACTCCATTATAAACCGATACTTACTCTAACAAAATTACCATTACTTTAAATTTAATGTTCCGTTACTGTCACGACTGCTTTTTTTTTCTACATTACTCTCCATGCCATTTTTAGGGTTCCGTTCCAAAATGGTAAAAATGGAACCCTTATGAGTTGAACCCCGTGAGACTTCGTTATCTGTCTGTCTGTCTGTATGTCACAGTAGGTTTTCTCAACATCTGCAAATGCTATCAACTTGAAATTTAGGATAGTTATACAACTTGCTTGCTTGCATCCGTCTTTACTACAAAAAACATGATATTCATTTTATAAATAATTGAGTAGGGGTCTATAATGGGGGGTTGAAATTATTTTACAACCCCCCATTGTAGCAAATTGTATTTTCATTATAGCAAATGGGGTGAAAATATATGAAAGATCTTAAACTCTTCATTTCAAAACTTAAAAAAAAAATAATTGGTTACTGTTTGATTTATTGTCCTGAGGCCCAAAGAAAAATTCAGCATGTAGTCACTACGGCCCGTAGTGCTACCAGTAGTACTATTGTTTAATACTCATTCATACCCAAGTACTTAAAAGACCAAATGGTGGGTTTTCTATTAAGTCCTACTGGTAGGACCGTGGTACGCTATGACTTCACAACTGTCGAAGGAGCTGGGTCTGAATGACAAAGTTAATAAGTACTATGGGTACCATCCCACATGGGCTCCATAGGACCTTGGGCCGAAGGAGGTTATAACCAAATTTGTAGATAAAATTACCGATCCCCCGTTATCTCCGTAGTTTATGAATCAAAAAATTTGTAAAAATTGTGACGTATATTTTATGGACACAAAATTAAGTGTTAATTATTTACAGTGTTTGAGAAATAACAAAAAACTAAATATTTTTACTATTTTTCTTTTTTTGTTTGTGCTTAATAAATATACATATTTGATTTAATAAATACAAGTAAACACCATGGAAAATCTGTATATAGGTGGGTACAGACTGGTGAAACGTAACATGCAATGTGTCATGCAATGAAAGAATTCACCGTACAAAGTGTTACCTTTCATGATACATTGCAGCAATGTGTACGGTGAATTCATGACACATTGCATGTTACGTTTCACCAGTCTGTAAGGTACCTTTAAAGTTTATGCTAGTCAAAGTGGACCTTATTACAAAGTCAATAAAGTTCATTCAAAAAATGAGAGTTTTCTATCGCGATTACAAGCATTATTATCTTGAATACAGAACCCTCGGTGAGTGATTCCAGCTCGCACTTGACTGGTTTTCTAAACTATTGAGATACATGCATGATACATGGAAATCCATAGTTGTAGAACGGGACAGTTGACACAAAAGCTTTAAACAATCACAAGCCTAGCTCAAAAGAGTTACCATATTTATGGTAACTGATTTCAGTTACAGCTATTTGAGAACACGTGCAGAGCAGAGTATTTAAAAATTAACCGTCTTTACTGGTTGTAGCTTCGTAAAACCAAATCACTTAAGGAAAGCGGCCCTTACGTATAGATTTCAAGTCAACACAGCAATAATTCACGCACACACGAAACGGATCTTGTGTAAAATTAAACGTCACTTGCGACTGTCACCTATCGTCGGTGAAACTGCAAAACCGCGTAAGTAACATTTTAAATAAGGAGAAAAATGCGCCTTTTTAATAAGAGAGTAGGGTTTATTCTGCTCTATCACAAATTTGTTAGTATCACCGACGCTATTTGTTTATGCTTGCACACATGTACGGGAATGCAAGGCTAGAGCGATTTAGCTTTTAATGGTTCCTGACACGCGATGTTGCGATCTACGTGCGCTTTTTAGTTCTTACTCGTTTATTCCGATGTTTTGCTTGGTAACAGGTTGTTACTGCCTTTATTGTGTAATTAGACGGTTAAGTTTTTAATTAAGGTATTTGCTGTTTTCATGTGTTATTTTTCTTACTACGTATACGTACGTTTTATTTCACGCAGTTTCTGTAAACTTTGTTTTTGTACTTGTGTCTACTTGTTGCCAAAGGTTAGCTGGAAGAGATCCCTTTAAGAGATAAGTTCGCCTTTGTACATTACTTTTCTTTAAATATTGTATTTGATTTTTTGTGTTTTGTACAATAAAGAGTTTACATACATATACATCCATACATGTATAATTAAGGAGTGACGAGCTGCAAAAAAACGATTAGCGAATTTTACCAAGTTTTTTTGGCATGGAACTAAAAATGGTATGTGGGATCTGTGATACTCGAGACTACAATTTGGAATTATATCTTTGGCAGGGACGCTATGTGATTGGTTTGCAGCTTGATCTGGTGATGTCAAATGCAAGTAAACATCTCTTATAATCTGGGGGGTTATTATGGCATGGCATTGCAGTTCATTCTACGGCGTGCGTAAAGGACAGAGCTATATCATCACTACATAGTATAAAACAAAGTCGCTTGCGCTGTCTGTCCCTATGTATGCTTAAATCTTAAAAACTACGCAACGGATTTTGATGCGGTTTTTTTTAATAGATAGAGTGATTCTTAAGGAAGGTTTATATGTATAATACATTCCATGCGGGCGAAGCCGCGGGCGGGTCGCTAGTCAATTATAAAGCTCTGTCCTTTTCTCAGCGTAAAATGAACTGCATAGCTATGTCGTAATAACCCCCCTGTGCTTGAAATGAACTTGTTTATTGTATACTTGTGTGTAACGTCACACTAGTCATGTGGCCAACGCACTGATAGAGACAGCGATTTTAGAGCGGTTTTGAAAATTTAAACTTTAACATAGATTTTTATTGATAATACAATAGAATCTCAACGAAATATCAATGTAGTACCTATGCTTGTTATGTAATTAAGAATAATTTAAAAAGTAATATTGATTTCTCAAACGGCTCAAGGCCCTAGACTAGATATTTAACGCTATCGAAAACGATTTTCGAAGACTGTTAAAGTGTATGGAATTGACATAAGGGCTCGATGCGACCGTCCGGCAACTTACGTCAATCCTATACATTTTTCGTTAACGATAACGATATCGCTATGCATCTTTGGCAACTCATATTGATGATAATTAGGACATGAACGCTATAATATTCAAGTCCAACACTCGATCTGCAATCGTCTTTGGGAAAACTCTTTGATAAATTTGATCAACGCCCCGGGTCTCAAGTGGTTGTAATATCTAATCTAGGAAAGCCTTTTATGTACAATAATAATTTGATAAGATAACACATCTCAGTTATCAGTAAAAAGGAATATGATCACTATCTCAGTGACAGACGGCGCTATCAACATGCCAAGTGTTATTTAATATTATGTGAATGCGATTGCCAAGTTTGAAGGTTTTGAGGAACGGTTTTGTTTTGTGGAGTTTTTGGGAATACCGGGGAGTGCAGGGACTACATTTGGTAAGTAGACTAAGTAGGTACATTTTAAAACAAATCTTTTATTTAAGACTGGTTTTCTTGACCTATTTATCATTCATTAGGTACCTATCTCAAATTAAAGCTTAAGTACCTACCTATTTTGAAAACAGTCACAGTTTGACTGGTATTTTCAAGCCGTATTCCGCTTGCTCGATATCCAAATGGTTCTCATTTTTTTTTGCCGAAAATGGAGCCGTCGTCTGCTTTATTCCTCAACTTTAGAAATTATTATCTGTTTTAAAAAAGAGTCAAAATTCAAAATTCAAGATATTTACTCAGTAAATTGGCCTCATGAGGGCTGTTTTACACGTCGGTAATATGGAGTGAATCTACTAGCGCTTCGGACAAGACCAACATTGCGGAGAAGAAGCGCCGCAAGAAACTCCAGAACAGTCACATGATCATCTTAAACCAAGCTCTAGGCTTGTTGGTACTATCTATGGGTACGTACTATTAGAGTTTATTCGGGATCAATAGAAATTACTAAAGATAAACAAAACCCAACGGACCTAATTACCATTATTACACCATAATCACGTATCTACCTACTTTTGGACATCGCGTGCGGTATATTTAATGATGTACACGTTTCATTCTTTGATTGACATTCTATTTAAGATTAAATAACTATAAACCATAGGTTTTTTAATAACAAAACCCGTTCGCAGAAATATTGAGCTATTTCTATTGACCCCGACCTTACGGAAATAATACTTATAAAATAACAACAAAAAGTAAACTTTAAAAACCCCGAATGATGTTTTATCAACTTTGAATCGTTATAAATCCTAAATGATTATTTAAAATGAAAAATGATGAAAGAAACCTAAATACCTATTCAATGATAACCCTTTTGTCATAGATCGTCAACTTTTTTTTTCTCTTTCGTAATATAGCATCTAGCTGCCGCCATACCTATTGATCGACATACGGTCATATCTTTAGTGACACTCACAAGATTAAGACAAATCGAATGCCATAAGAGTCATCAAAATCGGTCCATGTGTTTAGTTTCTAGAGCACCACAAAGGAACAATCCATCCAATCCACAAAGGACGTAGGCAGCGTAGTTAGTACGAACTAGGCTTACGGTGTTTTCGTCACTTTGGACTCATAAACTAGTTAGGTCGATAAATATTGACTTTCCGCCTCGTGTCCATCGAATATTATACCATACGCCAGGAATAACGTCTCGTTTACTAAACATTACCTGTTCATGGGTTTCGTTTTATACCACTTGCATTAAAACTTTTAATCTGAATTGGGACCACTTGTAGCAGAAAGATAAAGATATGAACAGGAAAACAGAAGAAAATGTCTACTACATCGTCTTTGACCTGTTATCGTATAGTCAACGTTTCTAGACAATAACGGTGACCGAGTTAAAAACAATAACATAACAGGTCAAAGACTTGTACGGTGAGATACTAGAGCAGTTCAGTTTAGGTTGAGAGAAAAAGACAGAGCTATACATATAACTGATATAGCTCTGTCCCTCTGTCTCAACCTAAACTGAACTCAAATGAATATGAAATCAAATTTGTTATTTACCAAAAACGCGTTACACAAAAAATATATTTCAAGCTAAGATTTTGCATACATACATAAACTCACGCCTTCATTCCCAGAGTGGGGTAGGCAGAACTAAAGAATTACCAACAAGTCTTAAAACTTCTTGATAATTCTGTAACCACATTTTGCACAAGTAGGCTAAGATTTTATGTTGAATATACAGAATAAACTACTTTAGTTTGCATGGTAACCCCCCAGAGAGTCAAATATTTGCGAGACAATTGTCATCTAAAATGATTATTGCTTGTAGCTAAACCTACCACTGTCTTCGCAATCAAGTGATTAGGTACTACTCGTACTAGATGTTTGCTCGTCATGCTGTCTGACGCTGTTGACTTGGGAATTTGGCGTTTGACTGCACATAATCAGTGCTAATCTAGGAAATTGCCGAAAATCATCGCTGAGCTAACCTAACTACGCTATGCTCGGTTTAGGCTGCGTTACCACCAGAGCCGTACGTGCGAGGTAGCTTAGCGGTGCGTGTCAAAAAATCTACCAATAGGAGAGTGAGACTAGTTAAACAAAATAGTCCTATTGGTAGATTCTGCCTTGCACAACTCTGGTAGTCAGCCTTAGACTAGACATAAGAACATAATGATTTCTCCGACAAGTTTATGACATCGAGTACCAGGATACTAGCATGTATGTAGTGGTAGAACCTTATGCAGGGCCCGTCAGGATTGCTACCACCATCTTATCATTCAACTTAACTTACCGCAAAACATTCAAGCCATGCGGCGTTCGCATTGAGGCATTCTATCTTAGTCAGATGGGTTGACAACGAATTTGTAGGCTCAAGATTAAAGTCTTAAGGTTGTAAGTTTGTACTTGGGTTTGTACCCTGGGGTAGGGAATCTTAGCCTGGTAGATTTTCCTATCCGATTTTTTTTTTGTTTTTTAATAAGTACAACTATAACCGTCGTGTGGCCGTGTGATTGCCGGCTTAGAATAGTTGCCACTCCTTATTATTATCTTACCGTGCAAGTTGTAAGAGAATAAAGGATTGGGGAGTAAGAAATTGTAGTATTGTTATGAAATGATGGGCTTGCAATCCGCCATAAACATCTTACCCTGATTGTGCAAAATGTGGTTACGGAATTAACAACAAGTTTTTAGAGTTGTTGGTAATTCTGTAGCTCTGCCTACCCCACTCTTGGAACGAAGGCGTGAGTGTATATACACGGTGCCCGTGAGCATTGCGAGACATTTTAACAGCATATTCCTGACCACATTTTAAGTTAAAAATGTTAATTAACGTCTGCTGAATTCGGCTCGGTTTTAGAGATATTTCGATTTTTGTGTAAAAATGTTGTAATGAAATCTCCAGTATGAACCACCTTTATGATTGCGACGTTGCAAGACTTCACCATCTAATTTGACTGTAAAAGGAAACAAAAAGGTTACTAGTAACGGTTTTGAATAGATTCTGCTTGGTAATAATTTATGGCTATTACGCAAATATCTTCTTAATCATGACAGGGGTTTGTCTCTTTCTTCCACTTGACTTTTCTAACATTACTGGTTAGAAAAGGAAACAAAATAACATTCATTCAATGTCAAGGGTAATCCCCATGATACATAAGAAATGGAGGAAAAAGCTTTGCCAGCTCGTCCTATAAAGCATTGTTTCACTAGAGAAGCGAAAATAGTTGATTTATTTTGTATGAAAAATCGAAAACTTAAAGAGTTTGAATTGGACCTAGGTTTATCCAACATTTATTACTCCTTATGACCTCAGGAATGCGTGGTTAAAATCTCTCGCAATGCTCATGGGCACCGTGTATGTGTATGTATACAATCGTCAATATAAATACACTAGTATGAAAATATTGAATTTATTCCTGGTGTCTTTTTGATTGCTCAAACGGAACTGGGCTGCTCATGTTTGTCGTATGTATCGTATGCTCCCAGAATTTTGGGCCCGAATTGTCACAGGATGGCCACGGGAGCAGAGGCAGACCAAAAAGGACGTAGCAGGAATAATGATGAAATAAATTCTCATACATACATACATTAAATCACGCCTGTTTCCCAGAAGGGTAGGCAGAGACCACTTCTTTCCACTTGCTACGATCTTGACAAATTTCTTTCGCTTCTTCAACATTCATACATCGAGTCACGCATTAATAATTCTCTTTAATAAGTAATACAATACGCTGGTAAAAATCTTAGCCTATTTTTGCAAGGTGTGGTTACTGAATTATCAACAAGTTTTTAAAGTCGTAGGTAATTCTGTAGCTCTGCCTACCCCGCTCTAGGAATACAGGCGTGAAGGTAAGGTATGTGTGTGTGATATATCCCTGTCATTCTATACAAGTGTTATATAAATCAGAGCCAAGCTCACGAAGCTCAGTGTAGGTCACAAGTACGTAGTTAGGCGGTCCCTGTGGCTGAATACCATTAGGCTGGCTGACCTTGCCTTAAGAGGGTTCCCGTCATATTGACACAACCGAAAATTTGATATAACCACTGGGTAACGAAGGGAGGGGAGGTGCCACGGATGGGTTATAAGCATTGATGTATAAACTAGATACAAACATAAGTATCACATGTTTGGTCGGGGAACAAAAGCTCTATTTTTCAGATTTCTTACAATTTTAAATCAACACAATTCGGCATTTCTTATAGTAAATAATTGCTGTTGTTTTATCTAACGAAAGCGGGTTTGCCATATTTGTTTGTGTATATCAGGGGTTCCCAAAGTGGTCCAGGTGGACCCCCAGGGGTCCACAGGAGACTCGACGGGGGTCTACGTTGGCGTGACAAAAAAATGGGGGTTCACAATTCGTAAGTGGGGGTCCACGAAAATGTATTTGGTTTCGATAGTAAAGAACGAAAACAGATACTATTTTTAGTGCTATTTTTATAGCCTGGGTGACTGATAAATACAAGATAGCTTTATTACGCTGCTCCTCGATTAAAATTTCGAAAAATTTAACTGACATTTTATAAAAATTACACCATTTGCCTCCAAAACTTGTCGACTGCAAGTCTGCAACAAATCGCGAGCGAGCTGTTCGACAAGCGATCAATATTCACATTTTTAGCCGAGTTTTGGGAATCTGGTAGAAATGTGGTGTAGGGGGTCTACCAGAACTAGTCCAATTTTGAAAGTGGTCTATGAGAAAAAAAAGTTTGGGAACCCCTGGTGTATATGCACGTGCACGTTGTCTCTGATTGTGTAGCTGTCGTCGCTAAACGACGACGTAGTGTGGGTGTCTATACGTGTTGTGTTACAAGTACAATTGGGATAGTCCAAAAAAAAAACTCCCGGTTTTACATTCTAATTCGAAAGAACTCCAATTTCATTAATTTTGTATTTAACCTAATAGTTTTGTTTAAATATCTTTAATTATGTAGCAGGTATTTTATGGATGACATGATAAATTTAAACTTGGGTTGGCATTTTATAAGAAATTACAACAATTAAATGATATCTCATGGTAAAAAGAGATTGTAATAGTGTATTAAAACATACTATTTCAAGCGGTTTTTGCCTAACCCGTAAGATACACCTAAGAGGGCTTCATCCCAAAAACGAAAGTCAAACAAAGGTTAAATATACTTTTGTCAAAATATTCGAAATATAATAATATATCAAAAACTTAATAATGCAGAACGGCTTTAAAACCCTATTCCTCAAAATGGTTTTCGAATGTGAGTAATTATAAAAATATGAATAATCCCAATTATGACAAACCCGCTTTTGTGAGATAAAACAACTGTTAGTCGGTTCGAGACTTAGCATGTCACTGTGACGTCATGAAGTCACAGCTATTAACCTTCCTAGAGGGAAGTCCATACAGAGTAATACGAAAACTCGCATCAAAACAAGAATAAGAAAATTTATGTTGATGACAAGAAAGTTGCATGCTGTGAACGTTAATGAACGCAGTATTTGAGTAAAAAGTATGTAGGATACCTAATTATGATGTGATTGACGTAAAACTGATATCGTTGGCCTATGTTATTTCTACATTTTGACAGATTTTTCTTTGTTAACACTATACTAGGTAGTGACAAATGTGGATGAGGCTTTTTATTATACTTTCCCACAGTGGTGAATATGCGAGTCTGGTAGAGCGTCTTCAGTTATCTGGGCGTTTTCACTAAAACAATTGACAACATTAAAAAAAAAGCATTATTGTTTTTTCGCGTTTATAATAGCTGGTTAAAAATTTGACTGCCCGTATTTCTTGGTTTTTCTTTATTTAACTTAAAATCGTCGTTAATAATTTATTAAAGAAATAGTCATTAAAAAGACCGTATATACAAAGTTAGGAATACTGATGTCGTGATCTTAGCCTGATATAATATAAATAAAGTAACTTTAAACAGAAACAGAACTGACTGTCATGTCACTTGTCAATCATTCGCTGCCGTTCGTTCATAAATTTGTTATTTTGCGTAATTGAATTAATTAAGTACATTATCTGTAGACACCATTAAAATAAATAAACTATTTTGCTTAGAATCAAGTAATCTGTCAGACAGATAAAAAATGAACATGACAGTTGTATATTTTTTTCAATTCCTTTGGTAATAAATGGACTAAGGGCACTATAAGTTTATTTCTAACATTCACAATCCAACTTTTTTACTGTTTTTCTTAAATATAAAAAAAAACTACTGCATAAAAAAATCCAAAGATATTTTACTGTAATCAGCAGTGTAAAATCTAGAAACGGTATTTTATTTTACTACCTTATCACATAATGAATTGTTGTAAATTAAGGACTGAAATTAAGGAACTTTAACTTTGTCAGCTTTGTGACAAAAATTAACCATACATTGCGGCCGTCAATAGCTAATTTTAGTCACAAAACTGGCAAAGTTAAAGTTCCCTAATTTTATTTCTTAATTGAGGTACATGTACTAGTGAAAACGCCCATTTCCAAAAAAACACCCTTAAATAATATTGAGTGCATTCAGATAATTTAAAAGCAAGATTTTGTATTAATTATGACTACATTGAAACGAATATACCTTAAAGACAGTTGAAAGTTTTGCCAGACTGCCCTGAAAGTGACTAAACTACTACGCCTAAAACAATTTATGAATTAAAATTATGTGTGTGTTCAGGCGTGGCATTATTTATGTTCTTAAAGTATTTGTAGCCAATGCATAAATCAAGTGCAATCAGCAAAAAAAGCGTTACATATAATATTGTAGTGTCTTCTCTGTCGCTTACCGATCCCGATGTCCTCTATCGACCATTATGTGAATAATGTCTGTGTTACTCCTCTCGTAACCGAGGCCGTAGTGGTTTCTATCGGCGATGCTATAGCAAATTGTGCCGTTTAATAAAAAAACAGGATTGAACTGGTTTGGATATGAGTTTGTGATAAACGTTAAAGCAGTTATAGGGCTTCTATTAGATTTTACATTAAACCATACATTGGGGTACACTACATTATTATCTCCAAAATAGTAATTAATTATAAAGCAATGTAAACAATAGAAGACTTTATTTTAAAATATCGCTAATAAATCAAACCTAACCTAACCTAGCAATTCAATTAAGAATTCTTTTAATCTAAAATAACTCCAGCATAAGAAAGATTTTGTAAAAATGAATATTCGAATAAATACGCTATCTTGCATAAAGAGATTTTCCCTTTTATAATATCGTTTGCGATTATGTCCACCATTACTGACAATTTTACTATTAAAGCTACCACGGCAATACTGGCACCGTATTTTAAATACCTAAGCAATATAGTTTAGGAAACAAGATGGGTAAAACAACGTGGAATAATGATTCAGCGGCCATAGACGAGACTAGTCTTTTGCTGTGGATAAAGACATAGCTGTGTGGTTGTCGACTTAGAATTGTGCCACTCCATGTCTTCCCGTGGATGTCGTAAGAGGCCACTAAGGGAATGAGCACCTGTAGTACTGTTAGGCGATGGGCTTGTAACCTGCCACTAATATACACTGGTAAACATCTAAACCTATCTGTACAAATTGTGGTTACAGAATTAACAAGTTTATAGAGTTGTTGGTAATTCTGTAGTTCTGCCTAGCCCACTCTGGGAATGAACGCGTGAAGGCATAAAAAGCAGCCGAAAGACGTCCACTGCTGGACATAGGCCTCCCCCAAGGCTCTCCACTCAGACCGGTCTTGTGCTTTTCGCATCCACCGCGTTCCCGCGATCTTTACAAGGTCGTCACTCCATCTTGTTGGGGGCATACCTACAGCTCGTCTCCCGGTCCGCGGACGCTACTCAAGAACCTTCTGACCCCATCGGACATCGGCCATGTATGTAGGTATGTTTTGTTTTTTGTTCTCTCATACAGCCTGGATGGATGACCCCATTTCGACAAAAGAGTCGTTATATTCGTGTAAGCGAGTATTGCTGGAAATTTTGCCCACTGGTTACTAACCTAACCGTATCAAGCTTTGGCTTATTTAAGAAATTCTGAAATTTTTCAGGGTTTCTAGCGTTATAAAAATATGTGTATCAACAATTATGTCCACAATGACATTTCATTATGACCAAAAAGAAGGGAAACAACAGGCTCCCAAGTAGGTAGCTGTCGGTATGTCCGAAACGCATTATATGGGATGTCTGTGCTAAAGTAAAAATAGAAAAGTAATTCAACTTTGGCCGTTAGGAGCTTGAGTTAGGGAGCTACTCACAAACACCGACCAACCGACTTACGGCCGAACCCTATATTCAATCCGAGGATAGATAAGGCTTACCTCGGGTTAAAATTTGACATTTGCCCATACAAAATGTGTCAAATTTTAATCCGAAGTAAGCCTATCTGTCCGCGGATTGAATATAGGGTTTGGCCGTTAAAGTGACGCAGCCCCTGCCGATCAAGCGTCAATCAGCGTTTTCAGAGTTAAGTTACGGCGCCACTGGCTTGTGGCGCGTAGGTTCGAGTAAGGCGCACACGTACCAGTTGAGTTAATATTGTGTGCGTGTAATGTCTTACTATCGCATACATTATTGTTATATTTGTATAATATGAATGCATAACAACCCAGCTTACTGAAATATGAATATACCCATGGTTAATTTAGTTTAATTGTACCTAACTCTATAAAACATATTATAAGCGTTCTCATGTAAATGTGGAATGCAATAAATATATTGAGTATTGAGTATCGCGTAAGTGAATTTTTGTAAATTCTTATGACAATAAGGACTCTTTAACTATAATGTCATGCTTAAACTGTCATACATCAATTGTCACAGTGATTAAAGTGACAAGGTAGTAAACTAGGTACAAGCCGCTTGATGTACTTTCGTTCATACTGTGTCGTTTATTGTGATACCGCATGCATCGTTTGGCGCGGGCATGAAACACCAGTATTCAGAAATTGTGAAAAATCCCGTCAGGATTTTATGTTTTTGTACTCACTTTAGCGGAGGATTTAGCAGGTATTTGACAACTCTATTTTGTTCATGTATGTACGATTTGAGCAAATTGGGATAGACCAAACAAAATAACTCACGGTTTTTACATTCTAATTGGAAAGAATAGGTAGTTTTAAGAGACCTATGTCATTAATTTTGTATTTGACCCAATAGTTTTGTTTTAATAACTTTATTTATTTACCAGACATTTTATGGATGACATTCATTCATTCATTCATTCATTAAATCACGCTTGTTTCCCAGAGGGGTAGGCAAAGACCACTTCTGGATGACATGATTATTTTAAATTTAGGTTGGCGTTTTCTAATAAATTACAACATTTAAATGAAATCTAATGATAAAAAGTGATTGTGATAGTTTTAATGTTTTAATGTTTTAATGTTTATTAGGGTAACAAACGGTACAATACAACTTATAGCTAGAAAATATATTACAACATCCACCACTAAAGTTACCACAAGTTCAACCAAATAGTGTTATAAATAGGGATCGGAAATTCGGATCGATATTTGGGTCATTCTACTTTTCGATACCTAAAATAGAAATGATAATTTAAAATCCATTATAAAAATTCGTAGATATCTTGAGATAATTTCACAGCAGTCCCACATTAATTTTCAACCAGATCTCACGTTATATTGTAAATTTACCCACTATTTTTGTCATTTTTGTATATAAAACACGAATTTGCTGCTCAAATTACCACTTCGTTACCAGTCTCAGCGTCCCTTTACGAATAACGACCACTGCGTTACTATTATTGCCTTTTTTACACAGCCCAACCCAATTTAGAAATAAAAAATATTCAAGTATGTCGATCAGAATCCGAATATTGTGTGCATTTTTAAGATTATCTAGTTTTGTTGAAAATTATGACTCCGAATTTACGTTCACGTTAAGGGACGTTTTATTAGGCATCGAAAAGTAGAATGGCCGATTTACCTAAAGTTAGCAAAATCTCGGAAAAAGATAGACAAACATAGCGTCGGCTTCTTAAAAATATTATTTTAATAATTTAAGTTCTGGGATTCTGGGATTCTACAAAACGTTAATATAATAATTACTTTACATTTAGGATAAACATTCTGTTTTGCTCCTATAAATTCGTTAGATTAATAAGTTACAGGTAAATTAAATAACATTTGGTTAAACATATACATGGAAAATAACTTGAAACAGTTAATATAAATAAATAATTATGAATTAATGCCGGTGTAATTTATTTATTTTGAAATCCCGGATATTTTATTATGAATTATATCATTGAGTCCACCTCCATACAACTGAACAACGAAGCCGGCGCGAAAGCATAGGTAAATATCGATCCGAATTTCCGATCCCTGGTTATAAATCATACTATTTTAAGCGGTATTCGCCTAACCCGTTTCACCCAGGAGGGCTTCAAGCCAAAAACGAAAGTCAAACAAAGGTCAAATATACTTTTGTTGAAATATCCGAAAAAGAGTTATTACTCTTATAATCAAAAACTTAATAATTCAGACCGGCTTTAAAACCCTATTCCTCGAAATGGTTTTCGAGTTAGAGTAATTATATAAAATACGAACAATCCCAATTCTTTTAAAGTTTTAACAGACTTAACAAATCAGATGTTAAGGTTGCATTGAACGTTGCGCCATATTATTATGCTATTTTTTGGTATTTTTAGTTGCATAGAGAAGGCAAACTAGTACACAGGTCACTTGATGTTCAGTGGAATCTGAAACCCTAGACATTTTCACAGAAAGTTTACGGAAAGGACGAAATAAATATTTATTTAACACTAGTATACTTTGTTTTTTTAGCATTAGAAAGACCTTTCAAGAAGTAAATGTAAGATTTTGTTACTGGGAATGTAATTATTTTATGGTAGTATGACGGAATAACTGGAAAAGTATTAAAAACATATATCGGAGCATTTTGCAACACAATAGAAAATTGTGTGGTTTGCTTTTACGTATAAAAAATATTCAATCATGGTATTCATGGTCTTTATTGACTCCCATAATAATTTTTACTCATAAAGTTTTTTAAGTCATAAGAAAAAAACAAGCCCAGAACAAATAATAGAGCTGAAATAGTAAGTGAGTAAGGTGGTTTGATTATTCAAGTCATTCAGTCAATTCTTAATCATTGTGTTTCATCGTTAAACAGTGACTATGCACTTACTTACATCTCTCTTCAACGCATGCAACCATGTATTTCTTAGGTGCTAGGCTTTCAGCCACAAAGTTGTAGCAAGCTCAACAAGTGCCCACAAACTATTAATGATAGGACATTAGGTGCTGCCGAGAACAAAGACGTTGTAGGCGGTCTAAGTGCACAATAAAATTATTGAACCGTATACCTATAACTATCGTGTCTGGGTACAGAGTGGCTAAAGCGAATGTTAGGATCGACCAATTTTTTTATTTTATTTGTGACTCACATTAGGTCCACAGTCAATCTGACATTCTACGACGATAAGGTTGAGTTTCCTAAAAGTTACAAACGACTTGGCATCTCTAATTACATTGACGACTTCAAGCCTCTTTTTTTTGTAATGGGTCATAAATTAACGTTCGTGGCAGTACATACAATACTCATTCGCGAATTGAGTATGTACCATATAACGGGGTGAGTATATAGATACAACCTAAAATATGTCATAACTTGTTACAAATAAGAACAAGTATTAAATGGACAATAATGTTACGTCTATTGGAAATAATTTTAGTCTTATAATTAGTAACATATGCTTCATTTTAGGTTGTGTTTCTTTTCACCCCGTAATCTCTACTCACCCCGTTTTACGGTACGTAAAAATGACACAATGACACTTACATAAATAAATATCAGAGGAAAATCTTACATGATCATTGTATTTGGTCTGTGGACCATCAAATAAACGTTGTATCTATCTATCTATCTTACGGTTTAGGACCACCTTGATTTAATGATCTATTTAAGTTCATAATTATCTTGAGTTCTATCTGACATGCGGAGTTTCATGGTGGCTAAACAATTAAAACCTATTTTCATCCGAGGCTTTCGTTACGACGGAATCTTTATTTTCATGATCATTATACCTAATGATTAGTATACGTTCGTACCTTTTACCAATTTCAAATGATGCCTTGATTTTGACGTTTTTTCATGATTAATTAACGAGTATACGTCATTGTCGTAAATTGAGAATGCTTTAAGGTCCTTGGCGGTAAACATGTGCAGCGGGTCTATCCGTCATTATTATAAAGTTTTAAACGACCGCCCCGTTAAAAAGAACAAGTTATCATAATGCTTTAATAAACTTTGTTAATGGAAGATAAGTGTTTTATCGAGTATAACAAAACACAAGTTAAGTTAAGACACTTAAACACATCGTTTTGTTTCATGACTTTACGTCACGATAATAATACGGACGGAAAACTTTTCGCAAAGCAGACTTCAACTTTAAATTGAGATAACTTTTGTTGCGCGCTTACCCGCTCTGTAAACTTCCTCTGACGTCACTTAAGTACATACCAGAGATACCGGCGACCTTTTATATAGAGCCCTATATTGTATACAGGTCTTAAATTATTAAACAGAATATTTGAGGATGAGCGAATGAACGAGTCGTGAGTTCAGTCGCGTACCGAGACCGCGTGGGTTTAGATGCTGCAGACATCGTTACGCACCGACCCAGCCATTACAGGCTAATTTTCCAATAAAAATAAATAATACACAGTAAGGAATGGTCAAAATAGCAGTCCCATTAAACGCTTCCGCTACATAGAAGCCGCCATTTTTGTTGAGTGACGCTACTCGTGTTCGGTCGTTCTATTTTTGAAAGTCGCGCGCGAAATTTTTGTCGTCGACACAGTGAAAATTACTTTTTGGTGGCCAGTGTTGACCACGGAACTACCGGAAAGTGACAATTGAAAAGGTTATATACAGTTTTCTGAAATTTTAAAAAGTGTTTTTGAAAATTTGACACAGTGAATTCTCTTGTGAAAAGAAAGATGAAAGTTTTTAAAAAGAAATTGCGTTTCTCTATAGCTTGCTGTTACGATCAAAGTTCATTTTAGTACTTTTATTTAAAGTTTTTTTTCCTTGTTAAAGTATTTTTAATAGAAAAAAAGTTAGTATAACATCACCAGCGACATCATATTTGGAGTCTCCTGATACGGTAAGATGACACATGTACTTAAATAAATCAATTGGTAAACTGTCTCAAATGTGACCTTTGTTGTTTTGTGTTTATGTTATTTGTAAATAATTATTTTCAAAATGTATCTAATGTAACAATGTAGTTAGTATTTCAAATAAAAATAGCTGAAATACTGTTTTTTGTATTTTATATTTTTAATACTAGCGAGATAGTATTATGTAATTTGTATTTTAATTAAAGCAAAGCACGTATTTTGCTCAGCCCTGATAATTTTGGTATTGTATTGTATTATGTTTAATGTTAATGATCGAAATCAAATCAAATCGTCGCAGTGCTCGGTTTGAAAAACAACTATCGCCTAACTAATTCTACTCCATAGACAATAGAGTAAACACTGGAATGGAAAGTGCAAGTGCGTCTATTAAAACATACATACATACATACATAAACTCACGCCTTCATTCCCAAAGTGGGGTAGGCAGAGCTACGGAATTACCAGCAACTCCAAAACCTTAAACCTTACGTGCAAGATTCCAATTACATAAGTAATCATGTTGTTCTTGGTAAAAAAAGTTCAATAGGTTATAGAAAAAAAGGTTTTAAATATGCGCTTATTATTTAATAAGTATCATCGTGTTTTGTTATTTTTAAATAAGCTAGCAACATTGTTTGAATTTACAAAAAATGGATTCTCCTTTGAAATCTTGAATAAATTTAGACGTGAATACTTAATTGTTTCACCAAAGAGATTTTAACTTAATTTTAAATTTTAAATTTTAAATACTAAAACTTCACAGAATGTTTTAATAAACTCGCTTATTCCAAGATGTTTCTTTTAACGAAGTTCTTTTCAGTCGAATATACCACAAAGGGTAAAAAAGTGGTCGAACAAGGAGCAAAGGAAGCTTTTAAAATTGTGTATCGAATTTAAAAAGTTTATAAACTGGAATGCTTCAATGCAGGATAACTTTTATTTCTGCTCTCATAAGCGATACAAAACGCGATATTTCAAACTTAATAGCCAAAGCAGATACACCCTTCTCTCGTTGGTAATAAGGTTGCACTTGCTACAGAAGTTTGGCCAGAGGTACCGCCATTTGTTTTAGCAGGGCAGATTTATTATTTTAACGAAATTCTGATAAAGATCATGCTTAATAGAGGTTTTGAGACAAAAGCATACTATCTTTTTCATATTTTTTAAATTATTATTTACTAAGAAAAAACCATTAAATATTATTAGTATTTACTAAGTCCACTTTGGACCAGAGGTTAACGTCGTTTACCTTTTTTTAAATCTAGCCCTAGCTGTGATGTAGAAAAGACCATCATGTGGCGTTTAAGATCTTTAGCCATTAGGAGTTTATTTATTTTCTCATTAAAAAAGTATGATTTTGTCTCAAAACCTCTTTAGGGACGTTTTCTTACAGAACACATTTTAAAAGATTCCTGTTGTCATAGCAACTGACATTTAATCGTGAGAAAGCACAACATAATACAACGCGGACTTGAACAGAAGCGCACGGAGCTAACCCCATGTGCTTCTGTTAAGTTCATTAGGTATAGAAAATTCCCTTTTACCGACCAATTGTCTTCGCATGTGATATCCATGGACTTATTTTTCTAATAAGTCCAGGGGAGTGTCTAATATATAACTCGACAATGGATCGGATTCTACAGTGGCCTCTAAACTTCCTTATTTTATTTAGGTGTCGCTAAAACACTTTGCTATTCTATGAGCAGCTGTCATAATCAAATGACAGCGACATGACAGCGCTAATTTGAATCTGACGCTTCGTATTTTAGGCGGTCTTATACATTGCCAGCTTGTCATTCTGGAATAGCACTGGTTAAATCTGCCGTCTAAACTATGTTTTAAAATTAAACCATTTCGATTTAGGCTATTTAAGCGATGTGCACGTAGAATCAGGTCCATTGTCGAAATTCACCTTAACAGGACTGAAAGCCATTAATTAAAATTTAAATTAGAATACAACACATTGACCCTTTATTGAACACCAAACAAAGAAAATTAAAGAAAGAAAGACAAATACATAAATAAATCACTGTAGTAAAAAAAGAAAAGTAGTTCGTCTCTGCAATGACCCTTTAGTAGTTTCTGTAACCTATTGCCACTCGGGCGCTAGGTTTGCGGGTCGATGCGAAGTCGACGTACGTATGCAACCGAACGCGGCAATGGTGTGGCCCCGACTAAACCGGCTTGGTGCGTTCTATTGAGTGGCTCGCGGCGCGTAGGTACGGTCCAGGCACGTACACATACAAGACGCGCGATATGCTTTTGTTTAGAGATGAACTATTTAGGTACTGTTTTACTGTGACTGTGAAGTCCAAAGTTTTGTACTAGAATTATGAATTCTTAATTGATTGTATTTCTGGATCAAATCCTGCCACAGTTATGAGTTTGCAGAGAGGTCCGGGTGCCACAAATAAGTTTGTTTATCGCAAAAATCCTCATACGAAAAATAACGAAAAACTTTTATTGTTCTGGTGATATATTACTTATTTTCTATTACAAAGTAGTTCTTCAGTAGTGACAGGGTGTTTTTGCCAAATATCTCAATAGTCATCGACTTGGTAATAAATAGGCTTAAACTACACCTAGTGTTAGATAATATCTACGCCAAATGTCCTATAGCATCTTCAAGCAGCCTACATCTACGTCTTTACCGGATAATCCGGACGAAGAGCGCATCTCTGCAACCAGGGCGACCATCCGTCCGGGCTTATCCGGATTTGTTCCCTGATACCCGGACGGTATCCGGGTACAAAGTAGTTAATTAAACGAGTGTTTTACGCGTTCACTCTGGGCTAGATATGATTGTCACGTTTTCTTTATTAAGGTCGATTAATAAGGAAGCCATTTTACTTACTGTTATGAATTTTGAAGTTTGAATGGATGAATGTTTGTAACTCAATAGCGCCAGGACGGCTAAACGGGTCTGGATGAAATTCGGCAAAAAGATAGATTGTAGTCTGAAATAGCTCGTAGGTTACTTTTTATCCCGGAAAATTGGTCCGTTTCCGAGGGAATAGCGAATAGACTTCTATACGGATGGAGTTGCGGGCAAAAGATACTCGTATTTGAAAATAATCCTTAAATAGGTACTAATATTATGTATGGAAAAGTGTGTTTGTTTGTTTGTTCCGTCTTATGGGATATTTATGATTTCTGTAAATTGGAAAGTTCCTGAAGGAAATAGTTAAGAACAAGCTGTAAACGCGGACGGAGCTGCAGCAAAAGCTAGTGTCTTTATATTTCAATATCAGTATGTTACTGACATACTGATAGACTCACAACGCATAGCTAAAATTACTAAAGGTAGAAAGGTATAATTGTTAATAACTTCCAGTAATGCTCCTGAGGAGGTGCTGTAATAAGATAGACCGAAAAAGGTTTAGATGGATTGTGTGAAGTACGACATGTGTATGAAAGAGAGGAGAATGAGTGACACCCAGTGTGGGACATGGGCGGGAAGATGGCCAAGGAGCTAAAGGTGCGCTTAGAAAATCATTCTCAACACAGGCGTGGATCCAGCCCTCAAAAAAGGTTGTGGTCACAGCTACCAAAATCGGCCAAGAGCGAGTCGGAGTATGAACTCGCTCATAATCGGTATAGTGCATCTTTTTTCCAATACAAGTATTCATGTGCCAAAAAGAAACAGATAATATGTTGTCAAAAATGTGGCATGTCAGTATATCGTATATGACTAAGTACTGTCGAGTTCATAAATATGTGTAAACTTGTTTGTCTATTTAATATCATATTTATACTGCCGTATATGAATTTGTAACAGCGATTAAAGTGACAAGGTACTAAAGTGTACAGTCAAGGAAATTGATTCATGGACCATTTTGAACTATGTCAAAGTAACACTGTAAATAAAATCATAAGCAGTCTCCTACGTTTTGATTGATTACGTCACTATGACATAGTCCAAAATGGTCTATGAATCAATTTCCTTGACTGTACACATATTTATGAACTCGACGTACTTTGCTGCGTCCCAAATCACGCACGGTTTTTTTAAATTGTTAAGCCATAACTAAGATATTATATTTTTTAATAGAACGTTAAAGTGTGACGTCACAAGTGTATTAGTGTTGTGGGCATAACCATCGTGCCCACAGCGGCGAATCAACATACATCCCATAAAAAAAATATTTGAAAGAGTCGTTAATATCTAAAGCGTATTATAGGATCGAGGACTATCTAATAGACAAAAGGCTTGGCCTAAACCCGAAACTTAACCAATATTATAATTTAATCAGATTCAAAATCTTTTTCTTGTCTAGGGGACACCGTTGATGTAGAAAAACATATCAATATCATGTGGTCGCCTTGCACCGCCTTCTCTCCTTTCTCCCTCTATCTCTCGTAAGATTTTGGTATGTTTTCCTGCGGAAACTACATAGGTTATTTTATATATTTTTTTATGTAATATTTATAGATTTATATTATGCTAGACTAAGTAGTACCAGTAGCGAAGCGTCCATACAACCCGATTCCCAGCGGCTTCCCTAAAAATTCCTATGCATAGAGTAGGTACCTACCTACTAGGTATACAAACAACAAAACGTAAAACCGAAAGTAACCCGGTGTACTATAGCTTTACCTTGCTTCATAATATGATGCATGAACCAAACGCACTAACGCCGCAATTCAAATTTATTTATTTACCAAGCCGAAATCCATCACTCGCTCGCACCCATTCACTAACCTATATTACTAGAAAGAAACAAGAACAATATTTTCGTATACACGCACACACGCTCAGTTACCTTTCACTACGCGCGCTCGAACTTACACCCACAATTAAAACCGCCATACAAGCCGGTGACTCAGCGCCGGACCTACACACACATTCAAACAATTTTCTAGCGCTTTATTCGCTTCAAACTCGCACACAGACACAGCGGCACCTCACACAAACAAAGTAAAAACGGGTGGGAGAAGCTCGCAAGTCCGGCCGGCGAACAACGGCTTATTTCATTCAATTTTGAACTTAAGGTGCATGCGTTAACTTTATTTTCCCAAGGAACTTTTTTTTCAACCGTCCGGGTCCACCTGTCGGTCACGACCTGCAACTACTTTTTTCATTACGCCATTACTTTCGCGTCCTCGCGCTAAAATACGCGGTGTTTTGTTTTGATTTATAGTTTAATTTGTGTTATTACTTAACTTATTGTGTTTTATGAGACTCAACTAGTGAAATTTAGCTTGCTAAGTGTTCTGTGAATGTTTTTCTGTTTGGATTGTGTTATTTGCAGATTCGTGGCGACAACGGAGGTTTGTTTATATTTCGTTAAGTACCTAAATATTGTTATTTTTGCTTCGATCTATTTAGGTTATATTCGTGGTTTGGTTTTAAAATATTTTTGCCTGTACTCAAAGTACAAATGGCCGCATTGGTTCAAATTGAGTGTTGTCTTACAGATTACCTACTTAATGAACAAACATGTTTTTCAAAGTTATCCTTTGAAAATAAGAAACATGTCATTAAGTTAGGACGCGCTCGCCCAGACATAAAAATTGATTATAGGCGTAGAGATGGATTCTTCAAACATTTCCACAGCGAATCATATGATAAATATAATTGGCTGACTGGCAGCTGCAAAATAAACAAATTATTTTGCTTTTCATGTTTGCTGTTTTCCGATTCTAGCAGTGTTTGGAATCGAACAGGTTTTGCAGATATTAACAATTTATATAATTCAGCTAGGAAACAATGCTCAAAGCGACAAACATATACGGAGTTGTATATTATTACATGAGTTTAAGTTTAAGTTTAAGTTATAAATAAATATCGAACTGTACCTAGCGTATTTCAAGTGATTAGTGTAAAGTGTAGGTATATATTGAGTTTTCAGTCGGTTTCTATATTTATTTGCATAAACATAAACTTACATGGATTGTTTGTCGCTTTATGCGTGTCGTGGTTTTCTTAACATGTACGGATGGCGCATGCCCGCGGGTTTTCTTCTTTTGGTTGATTTTGTTGCACGAATTTGTATATTATTATGTTTAATTAAGTCTTTTTTTGGGTTTCTGTGTGCAGACCTGCAGTGCATGTATTTAATTTGGTTTATTTTTGTTTTGTTTTTAACTAAGGACGTTTTTATTTTGCATGATATTTTGCAATATATTCAAAAAAATTACTAATTGCTGAGTTTTTTGCGGCGTTTCTTCTCAGCAGTGGTCTCCTCTTGTGAAGCGCTGGTAGATGCTTGACGTGTAAAAGTGACCGTGCGGCCTACTAACTGAATAATCTTCTTTCAGAATCAGTCTTTATCTTTATCTTTACCAAATGTTGTCATTTGGTGGTTGGTTGGTTTGGTTTGGCAATGAAACGAACGAACAAAATGAATGATGAATGATGATGATGATGTGTGATGATGATACTTTCTGAATGCAAATGCTAGACTTGTTACTAGAAATACAAAAACCGCTATTAATTTGCCTACAATATTTATGGAGTTCCCTCAATTCCTCACTGATTCGTTCATCACATTGAGATTTGAAGACAATGAGACCACTTCGAAAGTATACCACATAAAACCAAAAAAAGATATTTTTAAATCAGTGAATATACATTTTAAAAAAATACATACAGTGGAACGAATAACCTCTTTTTTTTTTAAAGTCGGTTATGAATTCAAAATAATCCCATCTCAAAGCAAACAGCTCAAGAAAACTGTCAATTCTGAAGTGTCTCGAGATGTGCATCTTACTTAAGATCAGTTTATTGATACGACCCTAATGATGTGGGTTAACCAGCGTCTACGAGCCAGATACCGAACTAGACTGCAAATTCCAACGATTAAAATGGTACATACAATGATGAATTTGATAGCATGCCTCGGTCTGGAACTCAATAACCATAACGCCTTTGTGTCTGTTCTTTGGATATATTAAAATTGATCTTTTTCTTGAGATTAAAACGTGTAAACACGATTAAAAACAAAATTACATATAGTTTTTATTTTGTATGTTTTGATCGAATCTTCGATACCCTATATCAGTGATTATCCTAGTGAAAAAGGATACAAATTGACTTAACTCGTATTAAAAAAGGGTATATACTTAAATACAGAAGATGTACCTATACCCTTTTTGACCTGGACCCCAGCATTAACGATGATTTATGATTCAATAGTCGAGTATTAATAACTTCTTCATCCAGAGGGGTTATTATGACATAGCAATGCAGTTCCTTTTATGCTGAGAGAAAGGGACAGAGCTATATAACTGCTAGCTCTGTCCTTTACGCTCGCCGTAAAATGAACTGCATAGTTACGCCATAATAATCCCCCTGGTAAACCATTTTTTAATGAATGTTATGGGATCAAAGTAAACAGAAAAAATTAGAAATTGACGCTGTCATGTCTATCTCACTTTTTTCGCAAGTAAGCAATAAAACCATCCCTTTTCATTCTTGGGCGTGGTTACTTAATATGGTACCCAAATAGGTCTAATCACGTGCATGTCTTATGAAATTGCGTCACGAGACATGTTCAGGTGGGTCCAGCATTGATTAGATTAGCTTCTGATTGCAACGGATAAGATAATATTGTTTTCTCAAACATGCGGAAAGAACAGTTTTCCGATTGAAACACAAAGTCTGAAAGAGCCTCATTTTACTTTCAGGAGTAAAAAAAACATAGGAAAACACTTTCCGTCCATGTCCATATTGTTTTTTAAAGTGCTCTTTATTGCGTATAAAATCGAAAGGACCTTGTGGTTGGGAGCGTGTGGTGCGGCGGCGGGGCTCTGCAGTGCTGGTGGCGGCTCGTTGTGTGCGGATTTATCTTAACTAATACTCGTAGTTTTCAAACCAAATTCGTACGGGGACAATACCCCTGCTACCATGAGTTGCAATAACCGTATTCGCTAGCGAGTCAAATACTCTGTCCCTCGCACTCTATAAGAACACTACGAGGTCTGCGAGGGAGAGTATTAGATTCGCTAGCGGGTACGGTACTTGTAACTCATGGTAAGGGTACACGCGGGTAAATCATGCTCCCTACGATTTATGGTCTATTTATATTCCGAAGGCAAGTTCAAGTGTGTAAAGGTATGGCCAATTGGCAATTGCCGAGATTGACTCACAATGCATCACGTGGACTGGTCTTCCAGAGCTCAATTGGAGCTAGGATTAACTATTACATTCGCATAACTATAGGTACGCTTGTAGATACCTTGTGTGCCAACTTATATGTATACTTACTCTGTTTAGACGACGCGTTGGTTGGCCTAGTTGGTTGGTTGGTTGCCTACGAAGCTAGGGCCCCCGGGTTCGATTCGCGCGAGTATTTAGGTAGTTTGTGAGTATGGATGTTTTCTATATACTTTACTGCCGCACTCAGAGACGTCAATTAAATTTAATGCTTGATTAAGTTGCAGCTGTCACTTACTTTGCAATAGCAATAGAATAAGACAACACGTCACTAAACAAGCATTAAATTTAATTGACGTCTCTGAGTACGGCAGTTAGTGTTGATTTATCTGTGTAAGTATTTATATCGTTGTCTAGTATACATAGTAACAAGCCTAGAGCTTAGTTTGGAACGATGTCAATTTGTGTGAGATTGTCTCTTGATATTTTATTTATTTATTTATAACTAGTTATACAACTCGATAAATAGGGTAATTTATTGTTGTCTAGTACAAATTATAAAAACATGTACAGTTATTAGCAATAATATATTATCCAACATTGGATGCAAAAATATCTGACACACTCTTATACCTCTACAAATAAATACTGTACTAGGCAGATAAGAAGCCAATCCAGAGTCAATATTATCAATATTCAGGAACTTCATGATAGTGCAATTTGTCAGGATTGAATTCTTATCTTGTCCCACTGGACAGTAGCCGTAGCAGATAGATCAAGGAATAAGGATTATGCCTAGATTTTTTAAATCGCATTTCTCAAAAAAAGTGAAATTTAATTTAAAAATGGCAATAAATACGGCCAATACTGAAGGCCAAAATCAAAGTGGTAATGGTTTATAATTATTAGGAGATAGCGACACCATGGTTTCTAGGACCACAAGTCGTAACCCTAATACAAAACCTCCTCCTAATATTTAACTCACGAGAATAAAATGTTATAAGTTTATCTGTGTATGCGTGTGTCTGTGTGTCTGTGACATTGTAGCTCCCAAACGTTTGCACTGATTTAGACGCGGTATGTTTAAAAAAAAAACCTATTTCTAGCAAGATGGTTCTCGTGTGGTTGCCGGGTTAGAATAGTGTCACTCCATGTCTTCCCGTGGATGTCGTAAGAGGCGACTAAGGGACTAAAGGCTTGAAGTACCGTTAGGCGATGGGCTTGCACCTTGTTACTGTGCTAATACATTAGTAAACATCTTAGCCTATTCGGGATTGTTCATATTTTTTAAATTACCCTAATTTGATTTTAAAGCCGTTTTGCATTATTAAGTTTTTGAAATATTTATCTATTTCGGACATTTCAATAAAAGTATATTTGACCTTTTTTTGACTTTAGTTTTTGGCTTGAAGCCTTCCTAGGTGTATCTTACGGGTTAGGCGAAAACCGCATGACATTGTATGTTTTATTACACTATTACAATCACTTTTTATTATTAGATATCATTTAATTGTTGTTAGAAAATGCCATCACAAATTTAAAGTAATCATGTCATCCATAAAATGTCTGCTAAATAAATAAAGATATTAAAACAAAACTATTGGGTCAAATAGGTACAAAATTAATGAAATTAGTCTCTTAAAATTTCCTATTCTTACGAATTATAAAAGTAAAAACCGTGAGTTATTTTATTGGTCTAACCCAATTGTGCAAAAAGTGGTATCACAATTATCAACAATTTTGTAGATATTTTTTATTTTTTGGGAATAAAGGCATGAGTTTATGTTATATTATTATGTTAGTTCTTAGCTAAATTTCATGAATATCGGTTAGGCAATTTAACAATGCTGAAATACTTAAGCACATTCGCTAAAATGCTTTACTAAATACTCAAGTCTACCAACCACTCCAGAGATATCTGTGGGGTTACCATGGTCCATGACATACCAAAGCAGTTCAGTGCAGGTTGAAAGAAAGCGACAAAGCTATGTAACTGTCTCTTTCTCTCAACCTTAACTGAACTCCCCTCCTGCTCTGAAAGAAGAGGTCGTCAATGTATCAGGAAATTAATTTTTTAATTATTAAACCTGACGTGTGATTTAATTTAACCGCATAACACAATCAATACACAGCAGGTATGTTTATTAATACAATTACAATAAAACTAAATTAAAAACTTTGGCACATAAATAAAAACTAAATTATTAAAAGTAAAACTAATTATAACTATGCTAAATACATGCATACATACATAAACTCACGCCTTCATTCCCAGAGTGGGGTAGGCAGAGCTAAAGAATTACCAACAAGTCCTAAAACTTCTTGAAAACTCTGTAACCACACTTTGCACAAGCAGGCCAAGATATTTCCCAGTGTATTAGTGACAGGTGGCAAGCCCATCGCCTAACAATACTGCAAGCCTTTATTCCCTTAGTCGCCTCTTACGACATCCACGGGAAGACATGGAGTGGTACTATTCTAACCCGGCAACCACACGGGTAACTATGCTAAATAAGATTAAATAATAACTAAAAAAGAGAGGGCCCCCATGGCAAAGTACCACAGATGCTGGCAGCATTTCCTCGTTGAATAGCAATGCTAATGCGCTATCCGAGGAAGCTGCCAGCTCGGTGGTCTCCGGTTGTTTCTATTAGCCTTTTTGAAATATCCTTAAAAATTAAACCTTTTTTAATTAAACGTTAACTGGCGATATATTTTTCTCTAACCGATTATGTCCGTTGTCACCTTTTAACATTTCTCAAGGTAACTGTCAAACCGGACAGGAGACACTAAACGTTGCGAATTTACTTATTCCAGCCACAATACTATTAGATATGGTCATCTGCGCGTGATTGTTCCATAACAATAGTAGGTAGATGTTATTGTCGACTAACTAAGTTTTCAGAATCTGTTAAAATGTCTAGGATTTATTAAAGCGGTGTTTCTGTAGCTCTATACTCGTAACATTAAAAAAAACTTTAATATAGGGTAGAGGTATCAGTTTCGGCAATCTTTACATCGTTTTTGGACACTCTAAATTTTATTATCCTTATCTCCAGTCTTTACTCTTTATGATTTTTTTTTATAATTTTTAAGTATTTTTGATACTCATTTTAACCTTTAATGCCCAAAAAGGCTACAGTGGCCACAAACACAATAGTAATAATAATGGTGGGAAGGGGCATGCGTTATCCAGTCAAATAAATAGAATTTTACGCTGCTATGGAATAACGTCAAAATGACGCACTCAGTCAAATGCTATAAAAAAATCTTACCAACGTACGAGACGTTTTAGAGACAAATTAGGGTCTCCCTACATCTTAGATGCTAGCTGATCAAAAAACTCTTTGTCTATGCCCCGGGAAATGACGTTTATCGACCGGAAAACGACGATTTGCCGTAAAGCTGTTCGCATCCGTACGACGCTGTTAGCAGCCTGCAACTGCACGCGTTCGCATTCTGACATCGCCGAGTACCGC
This sequence comes from Acleris emargana, assembly GCA_927399475.2. Lineage (NCBI taxonomy): Eukaryota > Metazoa > Arthropoda > Insecta > Lepidoptera > Tortricidae > Acleris > Acleris emargana. The sequence continues at coordinate 9,693,555 of OV656858.1, forward strand.
CGACCACGGCCGAGTAGCTACGATGAGAGCCGACTAGAGCTAACGACAGCCGTTTAGCGTCTGGAAGCATCTGGAAATTCCTGGACGCAACGGGCCTTTGCCGTGAGCTCTAAAACAAAGGGCTGCTACAAAAGATCAGCAATGGTCGAAGTGGCACACAAGGCCCATCTCAACCCCCCCAATAATAATAGCGTCGATAGGTGTGGGAAACCCTAACTTTTATAATGAGGGCTATCAGACGTCTCGACGGCTGAATAGGGCACGCGAGAGCTGACCGTAGGTTTACAGCTGCTGCGATAGAAAATGGCAGGCGATGGGGTCTCTCTGCGGCCGTACCGAGGATGAGACTGCTGAACGTAGGTTTACAACCTGCTGAGATGACCGATCGGCTAATGTGGTGTAAAACACGCCGAATCGGCTTAAGCCGGTAAGAAAAAGTTTTATGTCCATGCAATAAGAGCGAAAACGACGTCGTTCCGTTCGCAACGCCGAATCGAGCTGAGCCAAGCCGAGTGACGTCGTTTTCGGTATTATTGCATGGACATAAAACTTTTTCTTACCGGCTCAAGCCGATTCGGAGTCAATAGGTCTGGGGAGACCCTTACTCTTTCCTTTTTCAAACTTACATACATACATACCTTACCATACCTACCTTCACGCCTGTAATCCCAGAGTGGGGCGGGCAGAGCTACAGAATTACCTACAACTTTAAAAACTTGTTGATAACTCTGTAACCACAATTTGCAAAATTAGGCTAAGAGGTTTAACAGTGTATATTAGTGATAGGTTGCAAGCCTATCGCCTAACAGTACTTCAAGCCTATATTCCCTTAGTCGCCTCTAACGACATCCACGGGAAGACATGGAGTGGCACTATTCTAACCCGGCGACCACACGGGGGAAATCATGGCTAAGATGCACGTCACAAGATACGTCCAAAGTAAACGTCAAACGTTTTTGTTTATTTAATAGATCTAACTAGCAAGGGTCTGGCTGAAAAACAGCGCTGTAGCGTGTAGATACAAGTACGCTCTGGAACAAAAAGCTGAGTTCAGCCTCGTTTTTATTGTACCTACTTCATGTTATCCTTCTATATTGATTATTAATAAATTTGTGATGTCGAATAAAGTTTTTGTCATTTGTCTACTAATTTTTGACCCATCTTGAGACGAGTATTACAGTTGACATCAGTTTATTGATACGGTGCTAAGTATGACCGTTAGGATTTGATTGTTTACATCACTGAAATAATTACGCTGTGACCATAAATCGATAAATGTCGAAGTCATTAAATATACAGGGTAATTATTTAATAGGTGCATAAATTTTAATATTTGCTTCGCTATTGTTAATTAATAACACATATGTTGTTGCCGATTCAATGATTCCACTAACTAAAAGATATTCAAAAGCGGCCTTTACACGGAACAGTTTGGACTGCGTATCTGGGACTGCGTTCCGAACCGCAGATAAAACCGTCGGTCCGTCCGCCGGTATTGACTTCGCATCAAACTGTCAAGATTTTATTACGATCAAATGTGACCACTGTTCGTTCATCATGTCAGCCTAAAGACGTCCACTGCTGGACATTGGCCTCCCCCAAGACTCTCCATTCCGACCGGTCTTGTGCTTTTTGCATCCACCGCGTTCCCGCGATCCTTACAAGGTCGTCACTCCATCTTGTTGGAGGCCTACCTACAGCTCGTTTCCCGGTCCGCGGACGCCACTCAAGAACCTTCTGGCCCGATCGGCCATCAGTCCTGCGAGCGATGTGCCCCGCCTACTGCAACTTCAGTTTAGCTTTTCTTCGGGCTATGTCGGTAACCTTAGTTCTACTGCGGATATCATCATTTCTGATTCTATCACGCACAGAAACCCCGAGCATAGCCCTCTCCATAGCCCTCTGAGTGACTTTGAGCTTCCTTATGAGGCCCATTGTTAGCGCCCTCGTCTCAGATCCTCCACACTGGTCAAAGACTATTGACTTCAAACACTGCGGTAATTTCGACGAAAGGATGCTGCGAAGCTTCCCGACCACTGTTTGAACCGCGGTTAAATCTGTGAGTTCTGCCGGCCCGCGGTCCGAACTGTCTGTGTAAACGATATTCCAGAGTTCGGAGCGTGGTTTGGACTAGCGCATGTAATGTGATCACAACACAAAAGTTTTTCCTTCAGACGTAACAAAAACGCATCGCGTTTAGTCGTTGCGTTAGCTAGATTCGTAGTTGATTTGAACGGAAAGTGAGGGTGAACAGCTTATTAATTATCAATACATTATTGGAATTTTATCGCCCATCGATCGGTGTGATGATTACCCCTATGTCGGCGTTAGACAAGACACTGCCAGTTATCCGATGGCCTTGTACCTTAGTTAACTAACTTTTTAATTGGTTATTAAGACGACATAAAGTCATACCTTATTTACCGTAACAAATCGCGTTAATTACACAGATTATAATATACAAGTTACGTCTTAAGTAATTATCCAGACTTAGCCAACGCATTTAAGTTCATTGCCGGAACAAATTGCCGTGAAAAATACCCTATTTCACGTGTGTTAAGGAACAGTAAATGCTATAATAGAATCGCATAAAACTTTTGTTTCTGTGGTCACGTATTCACTTAATATTTAGGAAAACGTATGGATAACTTTAAGAGCTGAAACACGCGCTGTAATAGGGTTCCGTGGCAAAATCGTAAAAAAGGAACCCCTATGGTGAGAGTTCGTCTGTATGTCTGTCTGTCTGTCCGTCTGTCTATATATCACAGCAGGTTTTCTCAGCAACTATAGATAAATACAATCAAATTGAAATTTGGCAACTTGCTTGCCCGCATCTGTGTTAAGTAAAAAAAAATTTTTTTTTATGAATTATTGGATCGAAAGAGATTTGATTATTATACCAAATGGGCTGTTATATGAAAGGGCTCATTCTGCACATTTCAACACTATTCTTTTTTTTATTTTACGTATTACCTTACGAGAACCTTGTGCAAGGTCCGTCCGGGTTGGTACCACCATCTTATCCATTAACCTACCGCCAAGCAGCAGTGTTCGCATTGTTGTGTTCCGGTTTGGGAATAAGACAGCCGGTGAAATGACTAGCATAGAGGCATTCCATCTTAGTCCTCAGGGTTGGCAGTGCATTTGCAGTCTTAGGATTGCGGTCTTGTGAATGCGAATGTCTATGGGTCACATTTTCACTTACCATCAGGTGGTCTTTGTGCTCGACTGGCTTCTCTATGAAATAAATAAATAAAAAATCGTCATAGAAAAGAGGCCCAGTTCATCAAATGTCCCGTGGTACTCGCATCCAGTAATTTCCCACCAATTACGTCATTCGATGTAATCAGGTGACATCGTTCAACGTGCTAATTTGACGGATCATTTATCACAGCGCATTGCTTTTAATGGGTAACCCAATAGCATTTCCGAAATTAAATTTTTATTTACCTACGTTTAAACAATGTACAGACCAACACTAATATCTATACACCTATCGTGTCAACTCGATGTATATACCTTATTGTCCGTGACATACATACATACCTTCACGCCTGTAATCCCAGAGTGGGGTAGGCAGAGCTACAGAATTACAACTTCAAAAAGTTGTTGTCCGTGACATAGAGTACATATTTATTCAGTATCATCATTATCTATTCTGTGGTTATGAGAAAATATTATATGTATATGGGGAATTTGAATACAGTGCGATAGTTCTACAAAAGGGTTTCGGGTTTGTAGATTACCTTGCTGTTACTCTCTCTTATAATAAAATGCTCTAAGGCTGCGTTTCCACCAGCGCTGTGGTAACTAGGCGGCTAATGCCCGGTTTCTGAAGTACTTTTATCGGTGGTTTATCTGTCCGTAAACGCTATTGGTCCGTTAACTTTGACAACTGCGTTTCCGAACAACGACTCAAAGATAAACTCCGTTTTAACTAGGTTTAACTTAACTGACCAAAGTTTGCCGTTTATCGGCTCCATAACTATTTGACGTTTTTTACGATTGAAGTTTTTGTTTTTGAAGTATCAACTGTCAATTTTTGTTCATACAGCCACTGGCAAATAAACTAGGTATTTTAATTTTCGTTATCATTTATTTATTAATTACTATAAAGTGGCTAAGTTTTCTCAAATTATTATTTTTACAAAAATCAACCGGAATTGATGTTGAATTAAGGCATTAACAGCAGTCTACGTATGACAAACTATTAAGATCCATCTAGCGGCAGCGGAAGGAACTATTTATCTGTCAATAGTTATCGAACTGTTCGTAGAGCACTCAGAAACGCACGAAGAGATAAACGTCGTTTAACCTAAACATAACTTTAACGGATCAATAGCTATTAAAGGTTTAACTAGTGACTTCAGAAACCGGGCATAAGCGGTATTGCGAGAAACAATCGACCAATAGGAGAGTGAGGCTAGTAAAACAAAATAATCCTATTGGTGGATTTTTCCTCGCAGCACCCCTTAGCCGCCTTGCACATCTCTTGTGGAAACGTCGCCTAATGCGAGTGAAACCAGTTTTTCAAAAGGATTGTGAACAAACGTTTAATTCGCGTAGCTGTCAAAAAAAAACCATACTAATCTAGCTCAGTGGGGTTATTATGACATAGTTATGCAGTTCATTTTACGGCGAGTGTAAAGGACAGAGTTATAGCAGTTATATAGCTCTGTCCTTTTCTCTCAGCGTAAAGTGAACTTCATAGTTATGTCATAATAACCCCTCTGGACCATAACGTTTCTCACCCCCAGAATCAAGTCCAATTTTCACTATTTTTGAATGTTGTAGTTATTATTAAAAAATAGGTCTGTACGTTTCGGTTTTGTATATTTTCTTGGACAAAAACATGTACAGATTTAATTTTTCATATCTAGAAAATATTCAGAAATCGTAAAAATCGGACTTGGATTAAGGGCAGAGAAACGTTATCGTATTTTGTATAGAAATGGTTAGTAATAATAATAATAAGAAGGCAGTACTCCTCGACACAGCACGCATTGAGATGAGGTTCCTCTCTCTGCAGCCCTAACCACCGGTAGCTTGAGCCCTGCCCCGCTGCTGGCGGCACCCGTAGATTAGGTTTTTTATAATGTTTATTTTTTGAATCGGTATTGTTATTTTACCTTTATATTTGAATATGTAAAAAACCTAATTTATAGAAAATTAAATGAATATCTAAATAACAATAATATTTATTGGCCAAGTAACAATACATTACATTTTAGCAAGTCAGGTTTGGTACATAATTCCCTTAAAAGTAACATGTATCTATATCTATTACTTATCTTATAAAATTTACAGCTCTAATAAAAATTTACTTCTAAGTAGATCCATGTATTCGTTGATGGAGTGAAATGGGTTTTGTTGTACAATCATTAAGTGTCAACTCAGTTACCTTGCAGGGCAGTAAATTGTACATATTAATTTTAAGTGGAATCCCTTGTTTATAATATTTCTTAGTTCTAGTTTTAGGTATGCATAACTTATGTTTATTTCGTGTGTTAAATTTGTGGACGTCTTCCCTTGTTTTCATAATATCTTTTTGTGTATGGATTTCTACCAAGCTATTAAATATGTACAAGGAAATAACTGTCATTATTCCATCCTTTTTGAAGTATTCATTTAGTTAGCTTCACTTAAAATAATAAACAAAGAAAGACAAAATATTAAATTCTTATACGATATCGTCGACGACGACTATAAGTTTATCGATGACGGTGTACAAATTTAATATAACAGGCGGTCTCCTTAATTAACCAGTGAAATAGTGGTTCCAATTAATTCACGGTTTTGTACAACTTAATGTTTTTTCTTTACTTACCTTTAAGGATAATTAAAAAAAAATCGTATAAGAAACACAAACAATCAATTATCCTTATTGTATTTGTTAAGTGTTTAGTTAATTCACAACGTGATGGCGGTTAATGTTTTACGCAATTAGACAAACATATTTTTTTCTTGTTAGACTCGGTATTTTGCACATAATTAGAATCTGAGTCAGCTATTTGTTGGATATTTAAAAAAAGGCATAAATCACATTCACCATCATCCAAAAGTACGTCCAGTCTGTACATAACTTCGTTCATGACCAATTTTCTTTTGTAGGGTTCCGTAGTCAATCTAGGAACCCTTATAGTTTCGTCATGTCCGTCCGTCCGTCCGTCCGCAGCCTAGCTCAGAGACTCTTACATAGTACTAGAATGCTGTAATTTGTAAATATACATATTAGTCACGCCAACAAAGTGATAAAATAAGACTGTTTTTTTTTAGTGTATTTCCCCCACACGTAAGTTGGAACGTTTTTTTTTTCTACCACCATCTTATCCATTAACCTACCGCCAAACAGCAGTGTTCGCATTGTTATGTTCCGGTTTGGGGATAAGACAGCCGGTGAAATGACTAGCATAGAGGCATTCCATCTTAGTCCTCAGGGTTGGCAACGCATTTGCAGTCTTAGGATTGCATTGCAGTCTTGTGAATGCGAATGTCTATGGGTCACAGTTTCCACTTACCATCAGGTGGCCTGTGTGCTCGTTTGTCTTCTCAATGCCATAAAAAAAAAGATTAAAGGAAAACCTGTAAGAAGTCGGGCGTACGGAACCCTCTACACGCAAGTTAACTCGCTCTTATACAGTTTGTTTTAAATGTAATTTGTATGATTACTCGAAGGCAGCTGAAATGAGTTGAAAAATTCGTTTTTGTCCAAGTCAAATTTAGTTTAGTTTTATTTTAAATTATTATGTCTTTACCATTCACGGGACTATGGGAGTCCCGGACCTTTGGATGTCGTACATGGAGCCGAAGCCAACACGCAGAGGCCCTTTAGACAAGTTTAATTTAGTAAAGTGATGGGACACCAACCGGCGATTGTCCCTGAGTTCAAACTATAGAAGTATGCTCCCACGGACAACCAACGGTTAGTGTAGGACTATTTAAGAAGGATGGAAGTATTAAATTGGCTCTATGAATGAACAGATATGGACTGGTGAACTAGGCTATTGATGAAACTACGGCGCCTGCCTGGCCAATGCTAATTACTTTGGTTGAAATGGCAGGCGGTGACTCGCCAACTCAATGGAATGGGCCTCCCGAAATAGCCGCATGTATATAGCAGCAGGGAGGTAACAGTTCCAGAGGGGCTAAGGGTGGAGAGGTGTTTCTGGACTTTAAACGACCGTAAGGTGCCCACTCACCACTTATGCAACATATCCACCCTTCGAGCATATAGCTCTTGCGACTCCACTCTGACCGGGCAATAAAGGCAAGCCAGAAGTGAGGGTCTGTTCCTCGTCATTATACACTCCAGCCGGCCGGTGAAGGCAAGCGTGAGGTGAGGAACAGGACCTACCCTCGGGAGCATTCAGGTCCGTGGTGTCGCCACTCACCAACAGCTCGCCACTAGCTGCCCTGCGGCCAAAAAATATTATTTTTATTATATTTTGCAATCTAACTCAGTTAAGATAGAAAGCGGGATAAATGCGAATTTATCCGACGAAATGCGATGTCGTTTGATGATAAACTACATCTCCTTTAATTATTACTCAGGTGAATAACGTGTCTACAAATGTAATAATTAAAGTGATCGAACTAATTACCACCTGGTCAGCATCTGTGAGTCACCGAGGAAAATACCTGGTATGAGATTTACCGGGGTGACGACTATACTAGGTATTAATCGGTACCATACTTTTTTGTTTTAATGTTTTTATTAGTTTACGTCACGCTTTGTGGGTTGACCGGGCCGTTTTTCTAATGGGTAAAACCATGTTGCCTTTGATATGTTATCGTATTGTTTTTTACTTGGCCGGCATTACTGTCATGTAAATAAGAGCTATCATAACGATGATAATAAGATAACATTGCATATACGCGTTTTGTTTTTTTTCGAGTAGAAGAGAGGCCCTCACAAATCGAAATATTCTTTCTTTGAAGATGGTTTTAGGTTCTTGTTTTACATGTGTAGGATTTTAGGAATTTGTACGAAATACTAAAAACGGAATCGTATAATAATAATATAATAAAATTGGGAATAAAGACTTGTAGTACTGTTAGGCGATGGGCTTGCTACCTGTCACTAATATACACTGTTAAACATCTTAGCCTAATTGTGCAAATTGTAGTTACAGAGTTATGAACAAGTTTTTAAAGTTGTTGGTAATTCTATAGCTCTGCCTACCCCACTCTGGGAATGAAGGCGTGAAGGTATGTATGTATGTAATAAAATATAATACTTTGTTATCTGTTTGTCAATTTGTCTATTAATGGCACTTAAAAATATAAAACACATAGCACCTATTTATAATTAGAATATTCACGAATAAGTCAAAATAAATTTAGATGTAAAAAATAATTATTTAAAACTTGTTCGCGATTAAAATATTTTCGATTCAAATAAAGTTAAATAATATTACATAAATCCAATGCAATAATTATATTCATCCTTTCACAAAGTATAATGTTGGCGCCAAAACGACAACTTGCGAAATATCACGCCAGCGGCCATTTTGAATTACATTACGGCTTGAATTTTAATTACCAATGCAAAATGGACAAAGAAATCCAGCGGACTGAGAGGTCTCAGGTGGTCTAAGGTGGAATTACTAGTAGAAGAACTCATAGGGAACACCTCTAAATTCAGAATTACTTTATTCTGAATATTCATTTGTCCGAATTTACATTTTTCCGAAAGCTATATTACGCTGGATCTATTTAAGATTAAATGCATAATTTAATTGTCATACGTAAGTTAAGTTAGGTTTAATTTATAAGCGATTTACTTATTTACGTTTTTTGTGTTAAGTGTGTCACTATCCGTCACTTCACCAAGCGGTTCCAACGGAAGACCAGTGCTGGCTTTACGGCTAGCGAATGCTGAGTTGGGACCGTTTCGCAACTGTTTCTCTGTCTTGTTATTTTTGTATCTATGTACCTAATGTGGTTTTGTATTGTTGCGAATAAATGTCTCTTTATCTTTATATTTTATCTTTATCTTTATACATACATACATACATACATACCTTCACGCCTTCATTCCCAGAGTGGGGTAGGCAGAGCCACAGAATTACCAACAACTCTAAAAACTTGTTGATAACTCTGTAACCACAATTTGCACAGTTAGGCTAAGATGTTTATATATCCATAATTATTTAGGTGTTTTCATAAACTTTCCACTTGCCTCTTAATTTAGGCAATTACTGAAGCAATAGCGATAAAAATCTTTATGTGATATTAATTGTATGGTGTACAGAACTATTTGAGCACTTTGAATGTTACCATATATATGATGCTGACCGTACCTCCCTACTCCATACATATTAATTGCCATAAGGAAAACAGTTAATTGCTAGTTATTTTGCGGTTAACCACAATGAGGATCGTCCATCAATAAGAAAATGTGCATTAAGATTGCATACATAAGTTTGTATCGGATAGGGGATACCCAGATATAAAATGTACGGTCGGCCTTATAAGTAGCTGAACACTTTAGTGCTTTTTCACTTTAACATTGTGTTTGAACTGCTGCACTAACATGCCAAAGGCGTTAAAACGACAAGGTACCAAAGTGTGCAGCTACTTAAGGCTGACTGTACCTACTATAATACTAACTTTGTTCGTTATTTTGTTTGTTTGCGTTGATTAATTGTTTCATAGTTATGACTACTGTGTCGTGTAGGTTATTACCCGTAAACGGGAAAATCATTGATTCATATTCGTGAATGGTTCTAACGGAGCGTCCTCACAGAACATTCGCGTGAATATTCGGGTAGTGTGGACGTTGAGCCGAGCGCTAAAAAGCTTACACACCACTCGATGTTCGCCCCTAATGCTCATTAGACGCGAATACACTCAGTGAGGACGCCTTAATGGATATTTTTGACAATTGACTCTTAGAAAAAATTGCGCTTTAAAGCTTAATATTTCATAAACAGATCCCTTAATCGAAAAATTGTTTGCTTATATCCGAAGTTCAGTAATAAAAAAAAAAACAAGATTTTATTTTACCACTTGTTGACGTGACTCATAGTACATATAATATTCATGCCAAATTACACATTTTTAGTACAAAGAGTCTCTGAGCTAGGCTACGGACGGGCAGACGGACGGACGGACGTGGCGAAACTATAGGGGTTCCTAGTTTGACTACGGAACTAGGTACGTATTAATATTTCACCTCGACAATTCCCGAGCACAATCGTGAGCAGTAGCAACAGCCAAATTAGTACCAGCCCACCTTATTCTCCGGATTTGGCCCCTTGTATTTTTTTTATTCCCAAACATGAAGAAATTACTCGGTGGGAAAAGATTTCCATCAAATGAGGAAGTCATAGCTGAAACGGAAGCATATTTTGAAATAAAAGCTAGAACATCGTTGGATTAAATGCATTAAGTTGAAAGGAGATCACGTAGAAAAAAAAAATGTGTGTACTTAAAGTCACTGACATATCGAACCGCCCTCGTACAAAACGTAACGATCGCCTACTGTTTTTTTCTCCCTTTACGACCCAGTCCTGTAGCATTAAATAATTGTTGAAATTTAATACGAATTGGCGCCAAACTTAGTCTCAGCAGCTTGCGTGCCCATAAAGCATGCATTTACTGGTTTGTTTGTTGCTGTCCGGTTAAAACTACATTCGATACCAAGCGCTCGATACTGAGCCAATTATGTATGGAAATTAGTAAGCTTAGCAACGGGACGGAAATGATTTGTGCCATCTTTTACCATCGACGACTTTTACTAAGAAAAAATGCGCATGACTCTAAATATCTTTGTGTGCTTTTGTTTTATTTAGTTTTTTGTTTTAATACTTTTGAAGTGTCAATTAATTAAAAGGTACTGTGGGGATAGTGGGGGTGTTTCTAAATTAAACTTTTTATTTATTAATACATTATTATTATTTCATAAGAATATTATTGCGGTTGCTTATTTATTAAAACATTTATTCTGCCTAGTGCTTTCCATGACAGCTATCTGTAATTTTGAGGAGTGTTCCTATTTTAAATATGGGGCTATATAGTTTGGCGACGTGGAAGTCTTCAACCTTTATAGTAGGTACCTATTTAATTGTCGTCGCACATTATGAGCCACCTCGAGGATAACGATCTGCTGACGGACCAGCAATTTGCGTATCGGCAGAAGATGTCAACGACCGAGGCAGCGTGTAAAATCTATGACTGCGTTGTTACTGGTCTGGATGAGAGGTACAAGGTGGCGGGTATCTTGTGCGACTTGTCCAAGGCCTTTGATGTGATAAATCACGAAATGCTTTTGGACAAGTTGCATCACTACGGCATCAGTGATGTTAGCCACCGTCTACTCACGTAATTTCTGTCGGGCCGGAAACAGGCAGTCAAGTTATCCGCAAATGGAATAAGGATGCAGTCATACCGGAAGTGTGAGTCTAGGTATCCCTCAAGGATCTGCTTTAGGAAACACACTATTCCTAATTTACATTAATGACCTTCCGATAGCCATTACAGCTGGACTGTCAGTGCTCTTTGCGGACGATGAACAACTCGGGGAGAAAATCCATAGCGCGTGCCATCAGTTGCAAACGTGGTTTTCGGCTAATGGTTTGATTTTAAACTTGTCGAAATCCAATACTATGGTTTTCTCAGGCCGACCTATCTCACTTCCTAAGTGCGTGGCAAACAGTCCGATGCCGATATGCAATGAGTGTAGGTTCCTCGGCTTCACACTTGACTCTAACCTTAACTGGAAGTGCCATGTTGACAAACTTTACGATAGACTGAGTGGTGCCGTCTTTGCGTTGCGTAAACTGGGCAGGCTTATTGCAAATGATGCATTAATACAGGTGTACTTTGCACATTTTCACTCCCTGATGTCGTATGGATCGCTCCTATGGGGAAACTCCACGGATGCCAATAGGGTCATGATAATGCAAAAGCGCGCCTTACGCACGTTAGCTGGGGTGAAACCTAGGCACTCTTGCAGGGGCCTTTTCGTAACGTACCGCATATTGACGCACTACTCAGTTTACATTTTCCAAATATTGATGTTCGTGAGACATCATATTTCCTCCTTTGCACGCGTTAATATTCTTGGCAAGGAGCTCCGCCACACCGGGCGTTTGAGAACAGTTCCCCGTCGCATGGCACTTGCGGGTAAGAACCCGCGTGTCATCGGTCCCACGTACTACGAGCGTCTACCCGCTCAACTTAAAAATGTACAATCCGACGAAGCATTTAAACATCAGCTAAGAAACCTTTTATTGGATAATCCATTATACTCCGTGGATGAATATATGAAGCTGGACATTTAAATTTATTATTGTTTTGAAATTTATTAATCATTGTATGTATTGACATCGGACGAGTGACCATTATTCGTATATTTAATTGTTGTTGTGTTAATTAATTAATTAATTATTATTAATTATTCTTGTATTTTTTGATTATTAGTATTTATGTTTTGACGATCTCAATGTAATTTCGTATTCTTTGACATGCAATGCAATTTATATTGTAATATTACATTGATGAATAAATAAACTAAACTAAACTAAACTATTGTATTTTTTTGTTTGTTAATTGTTAACAAGAAAATTACAAATGTCTTTGTAATTATTTTGATACATGTTTTATTATTATTAACTTATCTAACTACATAATATTATCTCTATTTATCAGCTGCACAAACACGTTCCACGAGGATAGGCAGGTAACTAAAATTTGTAGTTTTTTTAAAGAATTCTACGTTCAAATTTGTTCAAAACTAGTTTTCCCCAAATCGAGTTTTAAGGCTCTTAACATAGAATTAAACAATGCATCACAGTCCCAATTCGGTCCAGGTGATTTGCATGTTGATCGGAGAGTTCTTTTCTGAAGCAGCCCAGGCGCGTTCATTGACCCTAGTGACCAACTTGATGCTGTAATGAGCATATTATAGAATCCTTAATTGAAGGACTAGTTTCTCAACTTCAAATGTACTCACAAACGGTGGCAGCGTACTGCATTAGGTACTTTATTTATAAGGTACTATCAGCCGTTCCTATCTTCAATATTGCACTTTCGATGTTTACAAATAGTAATTACTATATCTATGCATTGTATAATAAAACTGAAGGAAGATAAATTCTATACATTTAAGATATTTGTCAAAAAATACTACAGGGGGCTTAATAGTCATCCACAGAACATGTCTTGATTGTTTTTTATAATATTGTTAGTATTTTGGAAGGTGGCCACAGTTGTTTGACTATATATTATTGGGTTGAATACATTTTGTCCCACTTTAACTAGGAGGAAATAACAAACAACCACTTTCACACTTAAAGTTAGAATACACTGATAGTGACATCAAAGCGATGTGGTATGTGAATCACGTCCATCTAAACTTGCTAATGGCTCCAAGTGTCGCTGCAGCACGCATTTGCATATGCACTTAAAGTGCAGTCTTTGTTTCCAAAACGTGTTTGACGTAAACTGTTTTAGATTACCTCAGTTAAATCACGATTCTGCCCGAGTGCTAAAAAAATCAGAAAATGTCGCACCACTTTGCCAGATAATACGCGTAACATGTCGGATGAAGTCAAACGTTAGTACTGCCAACCAAAAATTAGGAGCATCAGCAAACAAAAAGTAACTGCAAAGAGTTCCATCTGCGCTGGCAATTAAATTGGACTTGTGTCTTTTTGGCTTAGTAGCCAAACTTGAGAGGCTGTTTACTATCTAAGGTAAGCCTGGCGGTAAACAAGGACTTTACGACGTTTGCGCACCGGATCTAGGGAGGCTGGTTTCTAGGGTATTCCTTAAAGCCAGTGTTATATTAAATTTAATTCTTTAAAAAAAAACTTGATTGCCTACTGTTATTTTTTCGAATGTCTCCATGCTATTTATTTCAGCGGTAGTCTAACCTCCATACCGGAACAAAATACGAGCAGTTCTGATTGGCAGCAGGTTAAAGGGTATAATAGCCTAGGCTCAGCCCTTATCATAAAATCAAAAACTTACCAATATTCTTTATGAGATTAGAATGTTTGTTAGTTTTCTAATATTCTTTAGTGCAGAATAACAACTGGCTGGGTTTGACAGACAGTAAAATCACTTTTGACCGGGATCCTTGTAGCGCGGACATCAGTGTTTTTTTGAGTTACAGGTTTAAACGATTACAACACTTGGGATTGTTCGTATTTTTATAATTACTCTAATTCGAAAACCATTTCGAGGAATAAGGTTTTAAAGCCGTTCTGAATTATTAAGTTTTTGATATTACTCTTTTTCGGATATTTCGACAAGGTATATTTAACCTTTGTTTGACTTTCGTTTTCGGCATGAAGCCCTCTTGGGTGCATTCTGCGGGACAGGCGAAAAGCGCTTAAAATTGTGTGTTTAGATACACTATTAATACAAACACTTTTTATCATTAGATATCATTTAATTGTTGTAATTTCTTAGAAAATGCCAACCCAAGTGTAAAATAATCATGTCATCCATAAAACGCCTGCTAAACAAATAAAGATATGAAAACAAAACTATTGGGTCAAATACAAAATTAATGAAATTGGAATCTCAATATTCCTATTCTTTCGAATGTAAAAACCGGGAGTTATTTTTTTTTTGACCATTTTACACATTGCCTACATTCTAAATTTTGAATGTCAGGTACAATCAAGTTATAAATATTATATAGATTTTTACATACATACATAAACTCACGCCTTCGTTCCCGGAGAGGGGTAGGCAGAGCTACAGAATTACCTACAACTCTAAAAACTTGTTGATAATTCTGTAACCACATTTTGCACAATTAGGCTGAGATGTTAGAGATTTATAATGTCGTGTATTATCAAGTATGATGCCTTTCAAAAAAAATGTACCTAACTAAACGTTATAGAAAATTGCTTTTCAAGCAAATGCATAATTATATCAAGTTATTATACAGCATACGAATGTACCCTCGTTTACATCCCTTCTCTACGTAGAGTTGTAACAGTGGAGACCAACGTCGTTGTAATACTTTATTGTTTAAAAGAATAACAACTGAGACGTTTATAAATTAATCTGACTGTTTATTCTTGAGTTTAGGGAAGATATTGACCTCGATAGAAAAGAGGTTTTAAGCACGAAATGATAGTAAATAAAAGGAATAGCAATTAGTCTCAGGTTGTCTATTCCACCCGGTAAAAACATATTACTTTTACATATTATCGTATTGTCAACGTTATTATAACTCTTATAAATAAATAAATAAAAAAGATTTATTTCGGACCTGACAATCCATATTTAAATTAGTTACACTTAGAAACCTTAAAGACTATGTTAGTAGTACAAGACAAAACAAAATATAAAAGAAAACAGCAACTTTATTAATAGAAGGGGCAAGCACCACACTGTGAATTGCCCTACTTGACCCTCCCAATAACAACATCGACCCAGTATTTTGTGAGCGGGCAGTCGAAACGCTCAGCCAACATCCTTAGCATGCTGTTGCCACTACCCCGCACTCGTTTAAGTAGTGAGGCTATTCTTTTACGCCTAATGGCAAATAAGTCATCCGTCCGCGCCTCAGCGAACATGCCGGATGCGCTGCAGTGCCTCGGTAGCCCCAGCAGCATTCTAAGGATGTTATTGTATTGCACACGCAATGTGCTATATGCCCTTTGCGAAAACGTCGCCCACAGGCTGCACGTATAAAACGTTTGGCAGTATGCTTTAAAAAGAGTCAACTTGACTAGCCGAGTAGCCGAATAGTCGACTTGCAATACGATTACATGTCAAAAGCAGAATGGTTTTTCCGAGTAGGATACCTAGGTATTTTATCTAACATAACTAATTTCTTAAGGCATTATGTCCGCAATGCATAGGTACTTCTATTTACTGCGCTTACAGTTGGATTGTATTAGATTTCGAGTGGCGTCTGAAGACACTTATAATCTTTGATTGCCAATGTGTTGCAAACACTTAAAGAATAAGATATTAAATTAATGATAGTACGAGTATTAATAGAGGTTTTCAAGACTCAACATAATATATAAAAAATTGAATGAAAGTATAAGTTTCTTTGCATATATAATTATGACAAGGGTAGTAGTCATATTTTTTTTAATTTACGTTATTTATATTTAATTCGGTGTTTAAAAGTCAGTAATTTTGTGAGATCATATATTTTTCAATTTTAATGGTGAAATAATTACAAAAAAATATGTACCAGTTTATTTATTTATCGTTTATTTAGAAAACCAACAGCCATACATTTGAAAGTAAGTACTAGAATAATCAGTAACTTAACATAGGCCAATAACCAAATAAGTAGTATCCCAAAATCAACATCCAAAGCAGTTTTAGTTCTCTTCTCTTAGTAATAAGTTTGATATTGCTACGGGAATTTTATCTGACATACTGCGTATTAGCTTAAGACGGCAGAATAGGTTTCCCTATAATTTACAAAACGTTAGTAACTAAGAGTAGGAACTAAATCAAGAAACAAAAATATTTCTTCTTCTTCTTCTTCTTCTTCTTCTTCTTCTTCTTCAGCGCAAATGCGCTCACCGTTGGGCATACGTTCCTCCACTGGGCCCGATTTGCAGTGGATCTCCCCCAGATTGGGCCTGCGGTCGAGCTGATGTCATCCGACCACCTTGCTGGCCTGCCTGTTAGAGTGGCAACCACGCTCAAAGAGAGCAGCTCTTTGAGCGTGGTTGCCACTCTAAAATGCGCTTGCTCCATCTCCCATAGTTTCGGCAAAATACAGTAGATATAAACTCCAAAAAGGCTATACAATAAGAAAATGAGGGGACTACAAACGTTACGTTTAGTTTTAATAGTAAAGTTACGTGTTTCTTCCTTGAACAGTGCGAATTTGCAAGAACGTATGTTTACAAGGATTTCATGCAGATAATGTTAACATTCTACCTTATGAAGGCGTGCAAATACTTTATTAACATTTTACAGACTTAGCATCAGGTGCCCTGCGTCACCTTCTCCATCTCCATACCGTTAAAAAGGAACCCATTGACTAATAAAAAACATTTGTTTAAAATCCATATAAATAACTAATTTCGTAATCTTTTTCTATGTATTTCATTTTTTCTTAATAACACAGGGATAAGGTCGCTTTTGTACAGTCTTATTTTGCTTTTTGTATACATAGAACACAAATGCTATTTCTGCTGTTTAAGAACAGGTGGGTGAGATTGCAGATCCTGCGCAGTGTGATAAAGTTGTTATTATAGCATCGTAATATTTTAAGTTTCACCATTTGCTTGTAAATTATGTAACATTTCGCGTATACTTATAAAATCAGAAATGGCACAATTAGAAGTGAAAGGGCGTAAGTCAAACTGGAATACAATTGTAATTTAGGCTGTTTTAATGAATGGTATTTGCAGTTATTTCATTTTTAAGCACGTGTGTAAAAACTTGCAAAATATTAAGTTTACTCTTATTAAGGTTTACATTTATTATAATATTCATAATTTGATGCATATTGTATCATGAAAATTGGTATCATTTACTTGATTACGTAAATGTTGGTTTAACAAAGAGGTTATTCTACATTTTACCATCGAAACAATTCATTTACGGAAAATTTTATATGCCATTTCGTATCCGAAATTGTGTTTGATTTAATAATGAAACCACGATATAATGGCAATCTGCATCTGCGTTGTATGAGATAATAATTATTAGCTCGGGGTGTTATTCTCTTAAAAACGGCGTTCGGTCGGTCGAACGAGTGAATGAGTGAACGTGGCGTAGCTAACATACAACGGCGAATTTCAGTAGTCCCGTCAGAGCGTACAAAATACATTTTAACCCGTGCATTCTCAATTAGGCAGCTTTATATGTTGGATCGTTCGACAGAAGCCATGCTGCTGCCATGAGAATGCCCGCGCGTCTCATACAACGGTCCAAAACGTTAAGGATAACATATCAGATTAAAAAAAAACCTAATTTATTGGAGTTTTAGTTGCTTAACTAATATGTAAAATCTGAAAACATTTAAAAACACATGTACTTTATTGTCAAGTAATACATATTTAAAGATTCTTTACTCACTTAGGGCCTGTTGGTTTTATCAGTTTTCAGTAGTTAAACTAAAGTAATCGTAAAAAATTGTAAGTAATGGTTAAATCTCAAGGTAATATGTAAAATTTTCGATTCCTTTTTAAAATTTTAACAATTAGTTGAGTTAACTACTGGTCAAACAACGGGCCCTTAATAAAAAATGTGTAATAGTATAGTGAAAAATTGTATAGTAAAAGTGAAATTGTCTCTAAAATGTCTTTAACTGCTGCACTCAGAGACGTAAATATTTAATGCTGACTAAAGTTGATGCTGTCACTTTCTTTGCTATAGCACTAGAATAAGACAACAGCTCACTAAACAAGCATTAAATTTAATTGACGTCTCCGAGTGCGGCAGTAAGTGCGCGACGCGGCGGTTAGTCTATGCTGCCCTCCTAAGCCAAGGCAGTATTTCAGATAAAACTCCCGTAGCAATATCAACCTCATTACTAACGGAAGAGAATTCAAACTGCTTTTGTTATTGCATTTGGGATACTGTTTACGAAGGCAGTATAGTCAAATGTCAGTATTGATTAGTCGATGTTTAACCGGAGGCCGAAATGCGGACCTCTCACGGTAATGCAAGGTCGCTTGCATTGTTTAGGCCAGCCGCACACGCACGACTTTGACATTGTCTTTGTTTAAAAAACTACACGCTGTCATGTGACAGGACGGGTGATGATTGGGAATAGGATTTGTTAAAACTATGTTTATTAACACATTTTACAATTTATTGTGACGATATTAATTGATAAATAATATATAACAACACTCTTCGGACCTTTTCGTGGCCACTTTCTTTTTGTATTTTTTAATCTGTTCTTTGTTATGTGTGTATATCCCGAATAAATGTTTTTCTTTCTTTCTTTTCTCTTTTTTTATTTTGTTTCAAATTCATAACGGTTCTAAAACTATTGCGGCAGGTTAGTAATAAAAACATTGCCGCAGCGGTGGCCTGAATCTTTATTAATTCTATAATTCTTCCGTTAAAAATAAAACTTTCACTATGACACACTCTTAGGTAAGAGAACCATTCAAAACATACAAATCATTTTAGTACAATATTTATCGACGCAGAGCAAAGAAGGGTCGGAAGGGGCCGCCCTAGGCGTACTTTTTCAAATCAAATCGGAGAAATACTGGAAAAGGGCCGAATCTTAAATACCCAAAACCGACGTGCATGCATGACTCGATGTATGAATGTGGAAGAAGCGAAAGAGATTTGCCATCGTAGCAAGTGGAAAAAAGTGATCTCTATCTACCCCTCTGGCATACATTCGTGATTTAATGAATATTTTGTATGTATTTATCGATGAAAAATTTGGTCGTCCATGTAAGGATCATAGTAAAAGATATAAGTATTGTTTTAATTTAAACATGTATAAATATGCAAGCAACTTGGACATTATGTCATGCAATGTGTGTTATAAAACCATTTATTATACCATGCATAGCTTATCGTTCTTACAACTTTATTAATTCTGATATGGTTTACACATTATTATTAATAATTATGAGGTACCTAGTTCGTCCAAAGCAGTGTGTAGCGTATAATTATTTTAGGATAGCTACGTACGCTTTTTGATATTATACATTACATTTCAACGAATCTAGAAAATCTTAGGGCTAACAAATTGCGTTTAACAACTTTAATCTAATAATCTGACTGACATGTAAAATGTAAAACTACAGAAAATAGAATCATGAAACTTGGGATACATATTTTTGCAATAACATGCACTTAAAAGAATATTATAAAAACCAACATCTAACGGGAAAAGAGGGACCGACGAAAATATATGTAACTAAAGTGTATTTGATTTTGACGAAGTCGCGGGAAGCAGCTAGTGTAAAAATGTTCCTTTATTATTCGATAAAGATCTCAATAGATACGACGGGATAGATAATACGCTACATCAATTTTGCAATCGTGAGTGCGCGTCAGCTCTAATGTGCACGTTTAGTACGTAAGATGCCACTGGCAGGTGATACGAGCTATAGCCATTTACCGTCCACCAACCACGTGTATCGTTCGCGGGCAAACCGTTTGAAAATCGAACGCGAAATTTAAATTATATTATTTAAATAAAAATATCCAGCCAGTGTCTTATTAAAAAAAATTGTGTTGTGATTTTTACCGAGAGGATTTATTTTATCCGGATTCGCGTGAGTATTTTATGATTTTTTTAGTGGATCGTCAACTCTCACTTTAATAATTTGCATTTTAAATATTTGTTTTTAAATGATGTAATATGCCGTGTTTAGTTATAAGTTATGTCAAGTGCAATCCGGTTAGCGGTTGCCTAACTGTTGGTATACCTTGACCGCGCTTTAAATATATATTCTGCTCTAACTAAACCACACGTAACTATTTACTTCAAGAGTAGAGTAGCTCTCTTTCGAAATATTTGCTTGAATCATTTTTTTAAACAATAACACTCAAACTTATTACGGTAAAATTTGTCCGGTTCATTTTTTTAAAAGTTACTAACGTGATGAATTAAAAAAAATGAAATGAATGCAATTTTAATTACAAAATATTTCTCTCAAATTTTATAGGGAGCTATGTTTATTTATACTCTTTTGTTTTAATGAAAGCAATAGTTGAATTTGTAAAGTGTAACAACACAATAAACGCTGTTCTAAATCTTCACTACTCGTAGTTATTGTTGTGCGTACTTACTGATAACATTATCTCAGTAATCTTTGCTTTGCTGAAGCATTTGTTAATGATTTAAACTGTGATATTAATATTTAGCACATTAATAACTTTAACGTTTAACGTACTATTTGACTTTAAGACAATTTTACCGATTTTCGATCTATAATATAGATTCCTTTTTAAAAAACGTAATTATTTTGTAAATAAACAAAACCTGATATTTTCCAGTTAGTTCCTATTTCTATAGTCTTTCCTTGACTTTATCAAATTAATTGTGTTAAAATGTTTAAACTCTGAGTTAAATATTATCTGATTGCTACCACCGTCATTCCTCTAAGCTGCAAACAAGCAACAGTGTTCGCACTGTTGTATTTCAATGTAAAAGCATAGAAGCAATCTATCTTAGTCGATCGTTGGCCCTAGAACTCACTTAGGTACCATTAAGGAGGACGACATACTATTTTTATTTTCTGTCTCTCTCTTTAAATGATAATGTGAGTGAATTTATATATTTTTAGTCTTTTCATGTTAAATTGAAACAAAAAAAATACGTGATATTTTGAACAAATATAAGGAAACCTCAAAACAATATAAACATATTTAACATTAGCCCCTTTCCAAAGAAAACGGGCACTTTCGTTTTTTTCAAGTTATTTAAACATAACGTAAACAATGACATTTAACGCTACGAAATTAAACTAATATTGTTTGTAATATTATGATTATCTTATTTTTTTACAGTATATGTACATTTAAAAAACTTTTTTTTTAAGTTTCCGTTTTCCTTGCAAGGAGTTTTACATTATTACGATTTATTTAAGTGACAAACAAAAAAGTATGTTAGTACCGGAAACGATCCAGAACTCTTTGAAACGATGAGTAGAGAATAGAGAATAGCATTGGCCTCGCTATTGTTTTTTTCTTAGACGGACAGACAGACACGTGAATGTCTTGGTCTTTAATATATTTTGGTAATGTGTTAATTGTGCACAATAATATGGTAATTTAGTTGTCGTTATCGGTATCTGAGGCTGTATTCCATTCGGTAAAATCATATTGCTTTTGACATGCTATTTTATTATTTTTAACATGGCTGCTGTTAACAAAAAAAAAAAAAAACAGAAAATTGGCCACACACGGGCTTTTTTACACGTTGGTAATTAGAGTCCATCTATATAAAAGCAGCGCTTCGGACAGGACCATCATTGCGGAGAATCGCCGCAAGAAATTCCAGCAGAAGGTCATTTTTTAAAACATAAAAATAAGCTACACTAGGTAATAAAGTAAAAAATATTAATTATTAGAACTAGCACAAGTAAAATCATCACAAAGGTAAACATAAAAATAGAAAGCCATAACTGGAATAATTAACTAAATAACAAATCCTTGCAGACGTGAACCAGACCGGACCCCACAAAAAGCACCCGTTCACGAGTATGACCCGTATACATCTCAGCCATCGCCTCCCTCAACCATGTGTTCGGGAACACCAAACATAATACCTAACACCAAGAAAATAAGAGTTACGAGTATTATAACTTTGACAAAACGTTAACATGTCAAAAGCAATATGGTTTTACCAAGTGGAATAGACCCCAGAATTCCACGCATAGTGTTACCAAATCGTTGACATGATGATAACAGTCTTTAGTACTTACATAGATGGATCTTAAGATACTATGGAGAGTTAAGACCTTTGCCTAGCAGGAACATACAAAATGGCTACTACTTCGGCCCTAGAATCTTAAGAGGCTTCATTATGTAACAGTTGCATAAATAACTAACCTAACTATTTTCATAACCTAACTTAACCTTAGGTTATAAATTATAAACTGAGATATTCAAACCATATAAATATTACAAATTGTCAAAAATTTATAGGGTTAAGTAACCAGTGGTCAGCCAGAGACCAGTAATCGACCTTATATGAGTGCGAAGAGTGGGACATATATATTTCGTACCTACTCTTCCCACTCATACAAAGTATAGGCAGAGGCCGACTATAGGTCTCTGGCTGACGACTGGTGACTTTACCATATTGTGATTGCGAAAAGATTGTTACCATCAGGTGGCCTGTGTGCTCGTTTGCCTTCCTATGATATAAAAAAAAAATAAAAAATAAAAAATATTGTTTACTAGTGACTTGCCGTCGCTTCGTCTTACTAAAACAGAATATATTTAAAAACCATACTCTTGAATTGCTGTATCTTGTCATAATTACCACTTTAAAATCCGTTGCGTACTTTAAAAGATCTAAGCGAACATACAGACGGACAAACGGCGGAAAACGACTTTGTTTCAATAATTTCGTCGGTGAAACTGCAAAACCGCGTAAGTAACATTTTAAATAAGAAGCAAAATGCACCTTTTTAATAAGACTGTAAGGTTTATTTTTATCTATCATATTTTTTTTTGTTACGCGGTTTTGCAATATCACCAACGATTTGTTTCATACTATTTATGCAAAAAACATTCAACAATAATCCATTAAATCCATTCATCTATTAAGTAACACACTACAAAGCATCACACACCACCTCATGTCAAATTTATTTGCGACATATTTTGAATATTGAATTCTGCACTAACAGCACGAAGCATCTCAATTGCTTGCCAACGCGAAAAATAGTAAATTGAACCAATTTAATTTACGAACATATTGGCGCGTTTTCGGAATAAGGACGGCACAGTTTGAGCGCAAAGTTGCTGAATATCCGATTAAATTATTTATATTTATTAAATTATTATTATTAAATTATTTTGAAGAAGCGAAGGAAATTTGTCAGGATCGTAGCAAGTGGAAAGAAGTGGTCTCTGCCTACCCCACTGGGAAACAGGCGTGATTTAATGTATGTATGTAAATTATTTATATTATTTTAAAGTTATTGGCAAGTTTTATATTTTAAAAAGTAGTCCTTTGTTCCATAATTTATTCCCGGTTTTTCGTTTTATTTTGACTATGAGGACGACCAAAATCATAAAAGGTTAAATATTTCGTTTTCATTCCCGCCATTTTTTTATCATGGTTATCCCAACTAGCTTGATCACTACATAGTATAAAACAAAGTCGCTTGCGCTGTCTGTCCCTATGTATGCTTAAATCTTTAAAACTACGCAACGGATTTTGATGCGGTTTTTTTTAATAGATAGAGTGATTCTTAAGGAAGGTTTATATGTATAATACATTCCACGCGGGCGAAGCCGCGGGCGGGTCGCTAGTGAATAATAAAACCACCATACACTTTGTATTTCTCTGTCTATAATCTAGCTAAAGGGTTAATTTTTATTATCATATCGGCGACTCCGTGTTCAAATTTAACGCACGATGTAACGTTATTTTGTACGACAGAACAAGTAGGTATCTAAAATATATTTTGATACTTGTGCTCAAGGAGTAAGCCTTAATTAATTCCCACGGTGTTAAAACTTTTTGTTCTATCTTTTTAATTTAATTGGGATGACTGTGCATCCTGGCAATAGCTTTTTATGCCCGGTTAGTCTTGTAGTCGTTTTGTGATTGTAGTTGGCGGTATTAATTTTGCTTTTTACAAGTGCGTTTTGTGTTTTTCAAGTATGTGTGTTTGTGTGTACGTTTATTTCTTTGGCACGCTCTGTAGCCTTAGATCACCTTGGTTATGAGAGTGACATAGGTTATCGGATTTCTAAAGCTTGAAGCTTGACGTTAATGAAGAGACTTATGAGAGTGGAGGAAGGTTGTTTGGATCGTAGCAAGTGGAAGGAAGTGGTCTCTGCCTAACCCTACGGGAAAGAGGCGTGATTGTATGTATGTATGTAAAGCTTAAAACTTTACAGGTGATATTGAATATATTTAATAAATGAATATACAAAGTATAAACATGTTAGGTCATTTAAATAATGGAACTAGTGGGAATAGAACTTCCCATTAGTTCCATCAATGGAACTGTCAATGAAATCAATGGAACAAGTAGGAATAGACCTTCTTGATTACACAGCGTTATAATGTTCGATCTTATCGACAGAAGCCCTGCTGCCTAATTGAGAATGCACGCGCTAAAGTAGGTTTATCTCAATTCCAATACACGATATAATTAGAGACTTATATCACACAATTTGTTTGAAACAATTTTCCATTGTTTAGTCATTATTCTTATTGCAAATTACTGCACCAAGGTAATACCAGACCACATCCTTATTGGAACGAGCATATTACGCTGATTTCGATATGGAACTGCATTCGTCATGAGGTTCTGCGACGCGGTGGGCCTGGTGGTAGTGACCCTGCATAGCCTTTGAGTCCCGGTAAGAGCAAATATTTGTTTGATTAGCGCAAGTATTTGTTTCTAAAACTTATTTATTATTTATTTATTTATTACCCGACTGCGGCGAAGCCCTAAGGGAGGGTTATGTGTTTGACTTGATTTATGTCTGACTCAATTAATATTAGATTCATCTTAACACTCTTAACCACTAGAGTGTCATAGGCTATATTAAAATTATTTAAAGATGAAATTGGCGAAATTAAAAATATATACATGTTAAGTAACATTACTTTGACAACATTATCCAAACAGCATTTGGGTTTTTTAAAGCTTGTTTTCGTTAGACTTGTTTAATAAGTACAATTTTAATTAAAAATTAAAATTAAACATTGCCCCACAAAAGTGGAGTAACAGTTTGACTGTGGGAATAACAGTTGGATGTTGTCTTTTTATTTGTTCCTCTTTTTAAGTATTTATAATCATTGTCACCTATACTATAAACTTAGAGCTTAGTTTGGGACTAGATTAATTTGTAAGAAATATTCCCTTGATATTTTATTTACCTTTAGGATCGGACCACTTTTTAGAACAAAAACCGCGACAGAAAAATATAATATAGCTTCACTTTGTACAAAAAATGTTAAAACTAATAATTGCTTTAGTAATTTAGTTTGAATGTTTTCGCAATTAAATGACCTCTTAATTTGTATAGAAAATTTTCGTTTTCCCGGAAAATTTCCACTGGATTTCAGTTCAGTACAATGGTCTGAAGCTATGGTTTCAGTTTTCGGTGAGCCGTCC
Source organism: Acleris emargana (assembly GCA_927399475.2). Lineage (NCBI taxonomy): Eukaryota > Metazoa > Arthropoda > Insecta > Lepidoptera > Tortricidae > Acleris > Acleris emargana. Next base: position 9,719,291 of record OV656858.1, read on the forward strand.
CTTACACCCTGTATATATAACCTATACAGGGTGTAAGGGACGGCTCACCGAAAACTGAAACCAACGAGAAAAATTTCGGTTTCCCGGGAAAATATCCACTGAATTTCAGTTCAGTACAATGGTCTGAAGCTATGGGTTCAGTTTTCGGTGAGCCGTCCCTTACACCTGTATATCGTATGTGCGCCGGTGACACGGGGACATCCTTAGATTTTTAGCGGTTAAAAGGTTAAGAAGATAACTTAATAGTTTCCATTACCCATGATACTATTAGTCATCAAATAAGGTCTCCGATATTGATAGTATCCTCGAGTATGGTTTAAACTGGTTAAGTGGGATTCCCTTAATAACAAAAATGCGGAAACTTTTAACGATGACACGCATCGAGTAAGGTTTTTTTGATGATTAATTTGATATTAATTGGCTTAATGTGTAGTTTGAGGTGGTTTACAAAAGAATGTTGCTATTTTTTCTCGACACGTGTATTTTCCGTAGAACAAAGAGATGGAGTCAAAAAGAGAGATGGTACACGAGTTTAATAGTTTTTAAAGCTATATAGATGGGCATGCGCCGCAAGTTAAGTACTGACCTTGGATCATGAGGTGACTGCCATGATTTATTAATTTGTTTGTTTATTTATTATTATAACAGTTAGAAAACCAAGGCACTGTGAAGTTATAGATACTTACAAATACCGAAAATTACAATAAAATACAATAAAAATACAATATAAATTTCACATTAGAGAATTGACGACACACGCACATCCATACTCTCGCAGTACCTCAAACATTCATCTCGCAGTGCAGCCCATCCGCTAGCAAATACATCCCGCTCAGGGGCATATGATTGCGACATTAACTGTCTTAATAGTTATTTTGCCGAACGGTCTCACGGCGAAAAGTGCTGACCAACGTCTAGCTAAGGCTAAGACTAGCTAGAAGATAAAGATAAAGATAAAGACGGCGGAAAGATAATTCAGTAAGTAGGCCGCACGGGCACTTTTACACCTCAAGAATCTACCAGAATGCATCAAGAGTCGGATATAGAAAACTACTGGACATGGTACTCTACTCTTTGAAGGTCTAAAGAATAAAATATGAATATGAATATGAAAGACCAGTATCTTGAGCCTTAACTGGCGTAGGGTGACGGCACCAATGATGGACACTTTTAGCTGACAGGCACCAGTAATGGACACTTCACTCTTAATTCAAATTTTATACGGTCCTAAATTGATTGTTGCAAAACAAATGAATAACCCTTATCCTCTGTAAAATAAGAATCAAGTGTCCATTAGTGGTGCCTCGTCCATTACTGGTTCCATCACCCTACGTTGATGATTAGGCATAGTGTGTATTTTGGATATACTTTAGTATTATTCCTAACTTGTTCCTTACTTATTGACTAGGCATCTACTGACCCAGTTCTCTGAACAAGATTGATTTGCATGAGCTAGGTTCAGTTTGCATGTAAAAATCAATGCCTTGCGATTTTATTTTGGTGTTGCCGGAATTGAATGGACAGTCTACGTCAACCGGACAAGATTTGTATATAAAAATCACCCGGGCGAATCCGGGTTCAAACAGCTAGTTATATTATAGAAGCGAAAGGCTTAATCGAACCGTGTTATATTTGGTACAGGAATAGCCTGAAGACGAACAGAAAGTAAATCTATTCTTATCCCAGAAAAATAAGAAGTTTTCCAACGAAATATTAACAAATAAATTGCTCTGCGAACAAGTCGCTGGAAAAAGCTCGTACTTTATTTAAATATTACAAAAAACTTAGCATATGAAAAAAAAACAAGTTCTATGCGGACGTAGCCGAAGCGAAACTACAAAAAATATATTTTCGCAAAGTACATAAAAGAACACGTTACCAAGCCACGTCATTAGTTAGTACTGCACCTACCGACCCGGACTACTTAATTCGTTACATTAACTTCTCGGAACTACGGAATTAACATTAAGGCCCTGTTAACACGCGGATAGTACTAATTGTCACGACCAAGTTATGATTTATTACTAAGTATGTAGATTAAGAATATCAAACTTAGGACATGCCGCGGAATAAATACAGGGTGAGCAGTACAAATGATTCAGTACGGGGAATTCAGAACCTGCAAGCAGAAATTTTACTTGTGGGAGGACCTTGTGCAGGGTCCGTCCGGGTTGGTACCACCATCTTATCCATTAACCTACCGCCAAGCAGCAGTGTTTGCATTGTTGTGTTCCGGTTTGGGGATAAGACAGCCGATGAAATGACTAGCATAGAGGCATTCCATCTTAGTCCTCAGGGTTGGCAACGCATTTGCAGTCTTGTGAATGCGAATGTCTATGGATCACAGTTTCCACTTACCATCAGGTGGCCTGCGTGAACGTTTGCATTCCCATTCAATAAAAAAAAAAAGTGTTAGTGTAATCTGGGGGTTACTATGACATTCTGTTTTCCAATTTAGTTTTTTAATTATCGTTCCTGACGTAGAGACCTGTTGTTCTCCTAGTCATTATTTTTAACGTATTTTATTGACCTTACATTTGTAATGATTTTATTTATGTTAGTTTGAAAAATAATTATTTATTACTTTATTACTTTGTAATGTAACTTACTTTTAAGTATTAGTGTATTTAATAATTGAAAAAATGACAATCTGCTGGAGTTTCTTGCGGCGCTTCTTCTTCGCAATGATGGCACTAGTAGATTTACTCCATATTACCGACGTGTAAGGGAGCCCCCATGTGGCCAATTTACTAAATTAAATAGTTTGAATTTTGAATTAAAGCAGTTCAATATAGGTTGAGAGAAAGGGAAAGAGCTAAAGAAAATATATATACAGCTCAACTTAAACTGTTCTTAGGAACCAAAGCCTCAAATTTGAAAAAGGAAAATCTACATTTTGGTTAAGCATACAAAAATAAGTAGTTTTCCCCAAAATGCACCTTATTGTGATGTAATTGATTATGTACTGGTAAGGAAGGAAAGATTTGGATAGGGTTGTGTAGTACATGTACTTAAAGGCAAAAAAGAATGAATTCCCGTCACTGTGTACTAGAACGAACTATTCCGTAAAGTTTCTCCTCTTAGTTTTAGTACAAGCAGAGCATGAACCGTACAGACTAGGCAGAGCCAGCAGTGAGTGAGACTGACAGCATAGCGTACTATACATAGTATACTAGTGAACTAAATGAACTAAAAGACCGCACTAGTACATTTGAGCGATTGCATTAATTAGCGATTAGAGTAGGTATTAATTAGTGAACGAGCGCGCACAACCCTAATTTGCAATAGAGCTCTGAGCCCAAAATAAACAAGAATTCGATATTTTGAATAAAAAATAGGTAAGTGCAAATTGCTGGGTTAAATTTCCGGGACTTTTGATTTTGTTATCTTTAAGTGTAAATTTTCCCGTTGTAAGATCTGACTTTTCTAACTCTTCTAAGGATTCCTCAACCAGTTTACTTGCCCCAGAATGAAGTCCCCCACGCTAATTCAGTGTTCATTATGAAAATAACATAAATTTAGGTCAAAAGGTAAAAACAAAAAATATAATTTTAAAGCGATCTATTCCAGATATCCGTTTAACAAAATAAAAAGTTCATATCTTCCATAACGATCTAAGTGTAACAGTTTTCCACTAATAAGCAATAATTACTTTTTCTAACCCCAAGATACCACTGTGCAAAGTATCCACACCTTTGCCTGCTCCCGTTAGTGGCCAGCCGACTGTGCACTACTTTTTGCATTTTTTCCAGAAATCATCGCCCGCGGCCCACTGGGCAGGCATATAAAAGTGCACAGTGCGGTTATGGTACGCTATTCCAGGCAATATTGTTTAAATATGCATAATTATACATTGCACGTTTTAATTTCAATTCATTTAATGTTGGTCACTACGTGCATTAAGTACCGGTTAGCAACTTTAATTGCCGAGTAACCATAGAACCTTGTCATAATAGCAGCCATACATCTCGAGAAATAAATTACGCTAAAATTAATGGTGTGGCTTTCTGCGACAGAGTTCCACAGTGTAAATATTTCAGGCTTTTTATAAAACTAACCTAACTTACAAGGGGTCACTATTTAGCCTCACCTAATTTTTAGTTTTTAATTCTAAAACCAAGTATTTTTTTTTACTTAAGTTGTTAGTCTAGTTTATTGTTAATTTCTGACACCTGCCTCTTAGTTCAGGTAGGTAAATTAGAATTAGTACAAAATAGGCCCAACTGCTTCATCTACGAAACCTTATACCAATTCGGCTCGACAAACACTTAATTTGTACGCACTGACAGAAATGACGGGTCAACTAGTGACTAGTACTCGACGACATATTTTACATACATACATACATTAAATCACGCCTGTTTCCCAGAGGGGTAGGCAGAGTTTCGCTTCTTCCACATTCATACATCGAGTCATGCACGCACGTCGGTTTCGGGTGCTTAAGATTCGGCCCTTTCTAGTATTTCTCCGATTTGATTCGAAAAAGTACGCCTAGGGCGGCCCCTTCCTACCTTTCACTCACTTTCGATCTGTATATCTCGTTCGTCAATCTTGTAATATATGACATACATATTTTATTTTTTATTTATTTTTATCTTAATGTAACTTTTCGGATATCACCCTATTGGGCTGACATTGCAGTTTTTTATAAACTTCTATTGTGTAGATAGGTTAGTTTAGTTTTTTATAACAATTAAAACAAAACCCTTTCTATTGTAAAAACCGTTTTAGGTCAAACGATTTTATGCGTAATGATACATTATGCGAAAAAACCATTATGGATTTCGATACACACCCAGCTTCACGCCTGTAATTCTAGAGTAGGGTCGACAGAGCTACGGATTAGTTTCTGAAAAATAATGAGTGTGACATACATACAGTCAGATAGACAGACGGACATGGCAAAACTATAAGAGTTCCTAGTTTGACTTCGGAACGAGAAGGAAGGAGTTAATTAAGGGACGACGCGTTGTCCTAATTGGTAGTGACCCTACTACGAAGCTAGCGGTCCTGGGTTCAAATTCCGGTAACGGCAGATATTTGTGCGCTGAGTGCGAATATTTGTGTTGTATGTATTGTGGAGAAGAGTGCACATAAACACTGATGATGCTGGATTATAAATATAGGTACTTTTATTCACTTCTTCATTATATGATGTACGAGAGTACACGTGATGCGCACTCGGCACTGGCTTCCAAGCGACTCCCGAAATTATACAAAACAATGAGTCGCTGATCTATCGAATCATTTGCTTTTAAATTTAAATAATTAAAAGCCAATGAGACATTGTATACAAAGTACAATGCAATAAGGTTTATTTTAGATGTTATAACCTTATTGTATTACAGTATTAAGTATTCACTATTTATATCGTTGTCTAGTACTCATTGTCTAGAGCTTAGTTTGGGACTAGGTCAATTGGTGTGACATTGTCCCGTGATATTTATTATCATTATTATCTTATTTTAGTGTCTCTAAATATACCTACCTACCTAATTATTTGAAGAACCCCACTAAACTAAATTAAACTACGTACTGGCATATCAAAATCCTTTTTTTCTAAAATATCTATGGTGTATCTACACGTGACTTTAATATGAATGCGTAACTAAACGGTTTCACAAACCGTCTTTAGTATTTTTAAATTTACTACGCCCATTAGCTTCTTTTTTGTTTAAATACGTTTTAAGGAGTAAAACTAATTAGTGAAAAGATTCTTAGTCTCCAAACAGTCCGCGAACTAGCGACACGATATATCTTATGTTATTAGCAGTGTATAAATAGGTAAGTAAATATAAATATTGTTTAGTAGTCGTTAAATTATTAAATAGAGTTAAATCACAATAGTTTAAAGCTTTAATTACCAATATGCGGTTGGCAAAGAAAATACAAACGACCTTAGTACCTTCTCATAATAAGCTATTATAATGTTAATAATGATAAAAACGTTTAAGGCGGGATAATCAGAGATATTTTAATATCCCAAGATTCTATGATTTTTTAACAGTCTTGTAAGCCGATAGTGTCACCCCTAAGATACTGTTTATGTCCGATGGCAGGTGTAATAAATAGGACGATCGTAAATAATAATAATTGAAATACTTTTATATAAATTTGAAATAGATCTAAAAATATTTTTGAAACCAACATTTTGTTGCCAACTGCAATATCGTTGGTGAAACTGCAAAACCGCGTAAGTGACATTTGAAATAAGGAGCAAAATGCACCGTTTTAATAACAAAGTAAGGTTTATTTTGCTCTATCATAAATTGGTTAGTTACGCGGTTTTGCAGTATGGCCGTCGATTTGCATTCGGTATATAGGCCCGTCTCGCTCGTCTGTATGACGTCATTACTAAATAAGTTTCTCTCATATAAATGATTTTGGTAAATGTAAGCAGCGTCCTTCTAGGCCTAGGGTAAAGTCACCAGTGGTCAGCCAGAGTCCTGTAGTCGGCCTCTGCATATACTTTGTGTGAGTGGGAAGAGTACGAAATATATATTTTCCACTCTTCGCACTCATATAAGATCGAGTACTGGTCTCTGGGTGACCACTGGTGACTTTACCCTATCATCATCATCATCATCATGTCAGCCGAAAGACGTCCACTGCTGGACATAGGCCTCCCCCAAGGCTCTTCACTCAGACCGGTCTTGTGCTTTTCGCATCCACCGCTTTCCCGCGATCCTTACAAGGTCGTCACTCCATCTTGTTGGAGGCCTACCCACAGCTCGTGTCCCGGTCCGCGGACGCCACTCAAGAACCTTCTGACCCCATCGGCCATCAGTCCTGCGTGCGATGTGCCCCGCCCACTGCCACTTCAGTTTAGCTATTCTTCTTCTTAACCCTATGTTATCTTATTAATACTGTGCCATATTTTGCCCATTGCTAGTAATTCCAAACAATAAGCCCCCGGGGGCGATTGGCCCGCGACTAATTGCTATTTCCTGACTTAAAGGAAGGCCAAATTTAATTAAGTACTTAATTTTGTCACAATAAGACCTTTGGGGCTTTTAGGGAGAAAAACTCAGGTAAGCCTATTATCTAAATGAGATTTCAAAATAATTGCCCTCTTTATTTTAGGCCTGTTCAAAGGCGCGTTATGTTTTCTTAGTAAGGGCCAATTTATTTTTAAAGTGTATACAAGATGTGTTACTACGCAAATGTATTTTTCATGAGATCTTTACCGGCAGTTTATTAATAATTAATTTTTGCCTTCAACTTCATCCATGTACAGTTGACTACAAAGAGATGTATCCACTTTTTCACTTATACATAAACTCACGCCTTTATTCCCAGTTTTACAGAATTAGCTTTTTTTTTTTTTGTGTAGGGTTGTTTTATGAGATAAATTCACTTAAAAAATAATGCCAATTATGAAACACAATTTCTTAGTTGGCATTTGAAATTGGCCATTAAAATAAAATACAAACTAAAAAAAAAAAAGTTATCAAAAGCTCAAAAAAATACTTCTTTTAAATGGTAGGGTCCAACGGAAGTCGGCTTTTGGTTAAAACTTAAAATATTGTAAGTTGAGTTATAAAATATACATATTATTAGGTATAATTATATGTACGAGTTGACTTCAGAACGTCCTTTTTTAAGTCGGTTAAAATACCAAAACCTTCTCCTTTGTGTAACAAATACTTTTCTGAATAGCGCATCAAAATCCGATAAGCCAAACGCGAAATAAACGTGGAAAAACATACGTACTTACACACATACAGGTCACACAGAGAACCTCCTTTTTTTAAGTCGGTTAAAGAACGCGCGTATGCCTATAAATCTAAAGGTTTTTCTGCATCACGTGCCCACGCAATTAGGCAAATAATAGTCTAAGGACAAAGTAAAAGGAAAACAGAATGGCGGCGGCAAAGCCGCAGCCTTCGAGTGCGATGGTCCGTGAAATGAATGCTATTGTTTATTTCGGTGATTTGTTTACCTCGAGCCTTATCTAACGCGTTTATGTAGTATCTTCTTTACTTTTCGCTGATCGTCGCGTGACATTCACGCGTATTTGTACACGACTGGCCAAAAAAAGGTAATGTTTGCAGGGTTTATGTATGTACGATTCTTTATTCCACCCTGACTCCTAAACGCATGAGCCGATTTAGATATGTGTGGTACCGTAAAACGGGGTGAGTAGGGATTAAGGGGTGAGTAGGGACATAACCTAAAATGAACCAAATATTACTAATTATAAAACTAAAATTATTTCCAATAGTCGTAACGTTATTGTCTATTTAATACTTGATCTTATTTACATAAATACCTTCACGCCTTCATTCCCAGAGTGGGGTAGGCAGAGCTACAGAATTTCCAACAAATCTAAAAACTTGTTGATAACTCCGTAACCACAATTTGCACAAATAGGCTATGATGTTTACCAGCATATTAGTGACAGGTAGCAATCCCATCGCCTAACAGTACTACAAGCCTTTATTCCCTTAGTCGCCTTTTACGACTTCCACGGGAAGACATGGAGTGGCACTATTCTAACCCGGCAACCACAAGGCATACACCCACACGGCACACGGTATTTGTAACAAGTTATGACTTATTTTAGGTTGTATCCGTACTCACCCCTTAATTCCTTCTCACCCCGTTTTACTGTATCGTCACAATCCTTTCACCATCCCGGGTGACGTAGTATAAAAACAATGGCAAAATGTGAATTATTAACATAGATAGGTGTATTAGACGACAATATAAAAATACAGTCGGGTTTTTAGCGTTCCGTAGTCAAACTAGGAACCCTATATATAAGTAGTTTCGCCATGTCTGTCCGTCCGAAGCCTAGCTCAGAGACTCTTAGTGACAGTGCAAGACAACCTGCATAAAAAGTTTCGATACATTCTCCTACAGAAACCGTGTCCCCTAGACAATATACAAGGTTTACATATTTTTTTATGTCGAAGTTTTTATTCAACTGAATAATAACTATTTAGTTTATTTTAAGCCAAGCAGTTTTATCTGTTAGATAGATATTAATATTACTGCCAACCATACTGTTTGTTAGACTGTGGAGATGTTATCGTACTGTTTTCAACTCGAGTGCCAATACTCTCAATTAAATATGAGCTATCGTAATCTTGACAATAGAATGAGCCATATGGTTTTACTCAGTAAAATAAAGCCCGAGATTGTATATCTACTAATCAATACAAAGTAGGGGACACGCTATGATCTGCATACAAAATAAATATTTTCGGAGAAGGATAATTATAACAAATGTTAACCTGTAATTTTTGAATTTACTACCATTCGAAAGCTGCAATGCTCAACTCACAAGCTGTGTTTTTTTATTTTCTGTCCCTTGTTTTGTTTTTACCGTGCATGTGGTTTTTTAAAAAGTCACATTTATTTGCTCATTTTGTATAAAATTTGAACATTGTTTTAAAAAACCACACGCACGGTAAAAAAAACAAGGGACAAAAAATAAAAAACACAGCTAGTAAGGTGAACATTGCAGCTTTCGAATGGTGGTAAATTTAAAAATTACAGGTTAAGATTCGTTATAATAATCCTTCTTCAAAAACAGTTATTTTGTATGTAGAACATGGCGTGCGTATTTTGTTTTGATTAGTATACATTTAAACTGAAAACCTTTTAAAAAAAATTGCAACGAAAGGAGTTATGGAAAAGTCCTTGTTTGCCTCTCAGTGTTTTTTTAACGATGTTCACGCTCAGCGATAAAACTTTACAAAGAAATAGTTACTTTAATACACTTTTTTGTACTCAATATACTCTGACGATATTTTACATTTACCGTGGAAATACCAATGAGTATATTGTCTTCGATCGGTCGGAATTCCTCGCGAACATTCTATTCGTTGGAATCTCTAAGTTCACTTCGGAATTTCCTTTCGGAAGTAAAAAGCTGTTGTGTCACGGGACGTGGCTGCCGTGCTGAATTTAGAAGCATCATAGGGGTATTGAATATTGGGTATTCGTCTGCCTTTTGAATTCGGTATCAGAAAAATAAAATGTATTCAGAGCGCGTAATAAATATAGAGCAGAAAACTTACTTCAAGAATAAACTTAGTTGAACTGAACATGTTGGTATTTTTTTAAAAGGTTACTTATAAATAAATAAATATTAAACTAATAAACCAGTACTCAAAGTAATATAAACTTAGGTCCCTACATGTAAAATACACATATAATATATATATATATATATATATATATATATTATAGGAACTTGGCTTCACGACTCATTCAGCCACGTCAGCCACGTATAGTTAGTTTTGAATATTGTAAATTTAAAAACATCGTCGCTCACTCCGCCTTCTGGTTACGCGCCGTCCGTATATCACGGGGATTTTCTCTAGTTCATTTTGTTCAATTCTTAGATGATTGAATTTTTTGATCTCATTACAATTAGTACTTACAAAAACTAATTTGTTGAGTTGTTAAAAGGCAGAAAACTAGCAAATGAGCTGATACTTTAAATTTAATTTTAGTTATGATAATAAATATTTTCTCAGGTTGCGTCCTTTAAATATTTGCGAATTTCAAAACGCCTTTATCCTAACAGAGATTTTGAATACTAAATAAACATCTCTTTGACTATATACTGAAACGAATCTCTTTCCACTGTATCACTAATTTAAAACCAACATCTTCAGTATTGCATTATTTACTTTTAGTTCTGCAACATGAAAAGAAAAGTATGGAACGTTGCATTTCAAAAGATACTACAAAGAGATAAATTGTATAAATACATTTGGCAAACTTAAAAGACGTGCATATACATAGTGTATAGTAAAAACGCATGACATTGTATTTTCTCGGGTATTCACCTTGCCTTCTTAGGTAGATTCTGGTTGTATGTATGTTTGTAAACTATTTATTATACAAACAGAAAATAATAAACAAAAACACAAATGGTATGTACAAAGGCGAACTTATTCCTTGGCTTGTGCCTGTCGATGCGATAATTAAGAAAACAAGAGACGTTATAAAGTCAAAACTGGTGTTACAGGGGGTTCTTTTCGTGTTAGGCCCTGTTAAATAAATAAATATGAATGAAAGATAAATATGAATTTATCCAACAAAATACAACATATTTGTTCACTTCTACATCTTTACGTCCTTTTCTCTCGAATTTGTTTCAAAAGTAGGAGTGATAGGAAAGGGGTATTTTTAGTCTTAATCCATGTAAGGTGTGTTCTATTTATACAACGCAGTTCTTATTCCCGCTTGTGTCTGGTTACTGACCTAGGCCAACCTGTCGAGCAACTTAACCAGCTGACAACTTGACCAGTCAATTGATTCAGTACTAATTGTGTTTGATTGACTCAAATTGATTGCACGATCTGACTTGCAAATGCTGCAACGGTTATGTTTTGAATAAAGTTTTTTATGCTTTAGTTTTATCGATTATTTTCTTGGAAACAAAGATTGCTATTATTTTAATTCATTGCACTGCAAAACAAGTGCAGTTTATTAGTTGAAATGTGATAATTTTGATGATTTTATGAGTGCAGTATTTTATACAGAGTGCTTTAGAATTTTGCCTCAGTCTAGCAACATGAAAGCGCTTTAGGCATTACAAAATATTCGGTGATTTCGCACTTTCCATAGTATTTGCCGTTTTATTTAGGTGCTTATTATTAGGGTACTTATTATTTACACTTAGATGCCATTTGTTACTAAAAAAAGATAAGAGAAAGACAACAAAACGAGTTTTTCGCAGGAGTCCGAGAAATAGCTAGTTGGTACAGTCGACTACAAAGAGATATATCCACTTTAGGACCTTATAACAATATTAACAATGCAATAAGGTGAGGTTAGGTAAGGTGAGGGGACGTGAGGTGTATTGCAATAAAAAACGACGCACGTAGGAGAAAATTAGGTAAGAGGAGATACAAGGTGTTCTCCCAAAACGCGTCTCCCAGACGAACAGACAAATTGACTGATGACAAACTGGGGCACAGTGAAAAATGTCTTCTGAGTTTCAAGTTAAAAAAAACTCGAATATACTCTATCTATGATTTATACCCGTTTTTTGAAGTATATCCACAACTAAATTCCGTCAACGATATCATATTATCTTAGCTAAGATGACCTTAAAACCTATATTGCCATTTAGCCAAACTTAAGGCTTTTGTTTTACTAGTCTCTAATCAAACAGTACTGCGTGGAACAGAACTCTTCAATCAGAGCTTTAAAGAACGCCATTGATTGGATATTGCATGCGGGTGTCACTATCAACGCCATTGAATATTTATTACCTTGCACAAAGGCCTGGTAGACTAGTGGAAAAACAAACGACACACGGGCCAGCACTAGCCGTGAACGTAAAACATTTTTTTGTAAAAGAACTACGAGACTATTTTTTACCTTAGTCAGGCCGGCGCCTACTCAAATGAAAATATCGGCCGTAATTTTAAAACATTGTTAAGAGTAATTTGAGGCAACGCTGGAATCGCGTTTCTGTCAAAAATGTTCCAAACAAATCTAGCTTTCTTTGTGCGATAACTTTTGTCACCCCCTATATCAAGACCAATTTCCACGATTTCTTTATAATTTATCTAATCTTCTGTCACGGTGTTTGAAATTAAACTTCTCCGAAACGGCTCGACCGATTTTCGTGAAATTTTGTGTGCATATCGGTTAGGTCTGCGAATCGGACAATATCTATTTTTCATCCCCCTAAATGTTAAGGGTGGTCCACCCCTAAATTTTACATACATATACACAGAGATGGGCAAAATGTAATCGACTAACGATTAACGATTAAGATTACAAGAATTAATTGCGACGGACGATTGAAAACGACGATTGATCAATCTTAGTTGTATAGACTGCCACTAATTTAGTTGCAACTAAATTAGTTGCCGATTGATTTCAGACAACTAAGTTTTGTAATCGACTAATTAGTTAGACTAATTTCTCGCGACTAATGTTAGAAGCAAATTGAAAAGGCGTCGGCACTTACATCAAAATTAAATAAACAACTTCCAGATAAGTAGGATTATCCTATTGTTTTGTCACCGCGGGACACTAAAAAGATTTTTACTATTGATAGAGACAGCAAAATATTGTTAATTTCTATGTCTAAGATTTACTCAGTATCGTATACTTAATTCAAAGTATTAATAATGCACAAACATACATTATTGTTTGCGACTTGAAAACACTGCAGTTTTTCGCTATTTGTCGTTACCAATATATCGTTATAATATTATGGGCTCACAATATTGCCTTGTCGTCATTCAAGCATTTCAAATTATATGTGTATCGTGTAGTGCATACATAATTTTAGCTCAATCGGTTCGGATGAAGATATCTGCTTCAGATCTGCTTCAAAATAAGTCGCAAAATTCAACTCAAACTAGCATAGTTACAACATACGAGTAGCTCCAATGTTACATACATACCTTCTTGTAGTTACATATTGCAAGATAAAAAATGCAAAAACGGGCGACTACGTAGTTTTACTATAGATTTAATCGTGAAATTTAGTCGATTGAAACTAAAACTAATTTAGTTGTTAGTCGAACATTCTCACAACTAATTTAATTGCAACTAAATTTATCGCGATTAAAAAATGACGATTGATATTTTCAATCGATTGATTAGTTAACTAAAAAATTAATCGATTAATGCCCATCTCTGCATATACATACACATACATGGCAAAGAAGAAACGTTTACTGAAAAAAAAAACTTCTATTACGGTTCGAAAGACCTACAGCAAAATGTCTCCACAGTGCATTTGCCTCAGAAGATTTAAAAAAAAATTTAACTAACTAATATTATATATTATAAGTAGGTAATATAATAATAATGGTAAAAAATACAAATAAAAATTAGAAATAAAACTAAATCCATGTTTTATAACTAAACTAAACCTAAATCACCCAAAGGATTTAATAAGCTGCTTTTAAAATGTCATTATTAAACGTCGAAATAACTGCATTTTATTAGGGTTTCGTACAAAATACAAAAAACGGAATCCTAAATGATAAAAAATCTGAACGTGTTATGCAATGCTTGGTTTACTGAATTACTTAAAGCTCAGCCAACCGGAAATGTAACAAACAGTTAAGAAGCGTGTTAATAGTCCATTAAACCCGAGAATTCATACAAATTGCAAACGAATGTTTCTTACAAAATTACCCCTTTTGTTATGAGCTTTAACAAAGAAAATAGAACCTGAGTCTTTTGGCAATAAGATCTAAAATGTATTGTTTCAAAAGACCTGAGAAGTTATAGCTTATAAAACCAGTTTTGTGGATATCTTAAATGTCAGAAAACTTTCGAATCGAATATATTTTTCGTTTTAAGTAAAACTAATAAACTGCTTTTGTATTTTTTTATTATCAGTTTTTTTTTTATATAATTGGGTACAAATTAAAAGAAAGCAAATTAGATGCCAGAGTTTAATGGTACCTATGTAAAACAATAACAACATTTTTTTTTTAATTTTTCACTTTTTTCCCATTCATTAATACAATATTTACTAAATACAATCACATAAAAAGAAAATCATTCCTATGAGGTAAATAAACTAGTTGTAAAATTACCCGCATCTAATTTGCATACAACCTGTATATGCATGATTAATGGGCCTCCACTGCAGCAAATGAAAATTAGTTAAACATTATCTCATAATATAATCTATAGTTACATAATAGGCTCATTAAAACGCATATAAAAACAACACCATTTATAAGCGACATCCATACAAATAAGCATACAATCTCATTCATAGACATCACGCTAACGCGTCTCAATGTCAGATGATTCACTGTTACGAAACAATCAGCTGATTGCGACCAATCTATTTGATCCCCCTTCTGCATAAGGCTGTATAAAAGTCGAGGTCAATGTACACCGGCGCGCACGCACAAAGCCGTAATGGCGGCACGCCATTGACACACATAGTTTGACGTAATTGATATGTGACGTTAGCATCAAATCGCTTCATCTTTTCGTTTGCAATCGTGTGCTTTGTGCAAGCATCTCTACAGTTACCAGTTATATTATCCTTTAAACTACCGCCAAGTGGCAGTGTTTGCATTGTTGTGTTCTGGTGTGGGGATTTAACAACCGGCTGTGGTATTATTAGCGAAGAGGCATTTTATTCAAGTTGGCAGTCTTAGGATTGCAGTCTTGAGCGCAAGTATTTGTTTCTGATCTGGGTTTTGTCTACCTATAAGTCTGTATATCGTTGTCTATAACCCTAGAGTAAGAACCTAGAGTTCAGTTTGGACCTAGATCAATTTGTGTGAGATTGTCTTCTTGGTATGTACCTATTTTATATTTAAATAGGATGTTCTTGAAAGTACCTAAACGTGCTGGCCTACTTGGTAGTAACCTTGCCTACGAAGCTAGCGGTTCTGGGTTTAAATCCCGGTAAGAGCAGATATTTGTGTGATGAGCGTGAATATTTGTTTCTGAGTCATGGATGTTTTCTATTGTATTTAAATATATTTATCTATATAACTATTTATATCGTTGTCTAGTAGATACCCATAGTACAAGCCTAGAGCTTAGTTTGAGACTAGGTCAATTGGTGTGACGTGGTCCCCTGATATTTATTGATTTATTTAAACTTGAATATTAATGACCTATCTGCTCCGCATTCTTTTGTTGACTGTACTAGCAGAGCAATGTTAAAGTCGCATTACCATGCAATGTTTACATTTTTTCGTATTTGCGTTAGCCATTTTGCAACTTGTTAAATGTTATTTAGTATTAGGCTGTATAAAAGTCTACAGGTTAAAATGTATGCTGGTGTAATCTGGTTTCCTAGGTTATAATTGATATACTTCACTTGGAACTATATACAAGTTTAAAGATAAAATCACGCTAGTTATATGTAGAGATTGCAGACGCACCCTGTATTTTAAACTAGTTGTGTCAATATGTACCAATGTGGGATCGTTAAAATCGTATTACGTCGGCAAGATTTTTCTGTTTTAACTTGTGTTTTTGCAACGCATATTAAAAAGATCTTAGTAGTTAATAACCATACAAAAATGTAATATTTTTGTTAACAGTTTTACGCAAATGTGAAATAAGTGTGTCCATAAGTTACAAAACTACTTTCCATTATTGAGAGCGATAAGGTTCCTAAGATCTGCAGCTGAGATGCCTGTCTCAAGACACGTACAAAGTAAACCTAGTAAGTAAGGTAAGTCAACTATCATTTCTGACGTAGCTCACGACTGGGATCTCAACCAAGATCAGTATATTAAATACCGCCTTTATAAGCTGTCCTTGAGTAAGTATCCCGTCTTGACACAAGTAATAGAATCAAAGACAGCTAAATCCACATATTTAAGTATACTCACTTGGGTGTACTCTTGGCATTGCTCATGTCTATGGGCGCCGATGCCTGTTTAGGTTACAATCAGGTGGTCCGTCAGTTCATTGCCTTATACGGCAATATAAAAAGAAAACATATCATAGAAATTTGTCATCTTGAGACAAGCGTCTTACTTACTCAAGATCTGTTTATTAATAAGGACGGCCCTAAGAGAATAACGGCCCTGTTTTAAGGTTACGATCGTATGTGCAGCGCACTAGCCGCCCTTGTGCGTATGCGTGCGCCGATTATTTACTGATGCGGGCTTTGAACTCAGGCGTGGTTCATGTTCTATTGTCCATTTTAACGTTGCTAGCATTTTAAGTGTGGTGGAAAGACCTTGGTCCGGGTTCGGATCGCTACCGCCATCTTTCTTTTATCCTGCCGTCAAACAGCAGTGTTCGCATTGTTGTTCCACCGGGCATTCCATTTTTGCAACGTATTTGCAGTCTGAATATTGCCATCGTAAGATTGTTTTCATGAGATTGCGTACGTACTTAATTAAACCTAAAATAATATATTTTCATATCTTGCCAGAAACCACCATCTTATCCATTAACCTACCGCCAAACAGCAGTGTTCGCATTGTTGTGTTCTGGTTCGGGAATAAGGCAGCCGGTGAAATGACTAGCATAGGGGAATTCAGGGGATTGCAGTCTTGTGAATGTGAATGTCTATGAGTCACAGTATCCACTAACCATCAGGTGGCCTGTGTACCCGTCCGTCCGAAAAAAAGGTTCTGTTAAAATTATTCAATAAAAAAAATCCGCAGTAACGCATGTATGTTTTACATTAAATGTCCATTACCACTTTTGACTTTATAGTTACTTAAATATTTACTCAAGGTAAGGATGTTATGTTATTGCACCGGGTGTTAAAAACTATTTGCTCCTTGAGAAATAGTTACAAAGTTTCGAGGTAGCCATTTTCCTTAAGGCAGTGATGGCGAAATTATAATTCCCTTGGTATCTTTGGTTCATATTCAATTTATTGCATCCATGGTATTTACCTATACTTATTCGTTCGTCTCACGTTGCCTTCGTGTTGCCTTTGTCTCTTTAACATGTTATTGCGTAAATCGCTAATCGTTACTATTACAAAACAGTTAGTCTTTCTTCCGCGTCTATTTAAAGAACGCTTCGTTAACAGGTTGTCTCAGACTTGATCTTTAAATTGTGGTATTATGGCATCTCTGTTGATCTGCTTATGCCAAGAATAAAACAGCCCTTTTGGCGATGACGTTGGATATACCTACTTATATTGTATAATGAGGCATTTTTCACGTTTCGACCTTAATACAATGCAATAAGGTAAAAAGTGGGTAAATCTCTTTGTACCTAGTCGATTTTAATTATATGTACCAACTTAAAACCAACCATACAAATAAGTAGTAAATAAAAGGTGAAATGGTTAGAAAAACCAAACAGCCCAATAATGACCTTAAAACCACTAGTTTTATTTATTTATTTGCCTTAAATTGTATGATGTACGTATACATGAGGTAGTATAATTCTAGATACCGTAAACCCGGGTTACTTTAGCCTTAGGGGGTAACATTGCCCACCCTTAAAACTATAACTCTTTTAGTGTTAAACATTTTAAATTGTTAAAATAATTTTAGAACTATATAAGAAGCTTGGATCTGATGTAACATTTAATGGAATAATTACATTTTACAGATGATTTTTGGGGTGGGCAATGTTACCCCCTAGGGCTAAAGTAGCCTGAGTTTACGGTATACAATAGATTCAATAAATAAAAAAAATAAACAAAAAAAACATTATAATTATTGTAAGTATTCAATTTCAACCATACTTATAAAATTCGCTTAAATTATATGGACTTAATTAAATAAGGCTTTTTTTCAAGGAAACCTGGAATTTAGTATTCTGTAAGGACTTAATTTCAAATGGTAGCGCATTATACAGCTTCACTGCGACATGCCTGTGGCATCGCACAAACGCTGCAGTTTTACTGCAAGGTAGTTTTCCTTATTAAGGTTGATGAACCCACTGTTTACTATATTTTTACATGGAGCACTGAGCACCGCAAGCGTGCCCAATCACTCCTAGAATAAAAGTCATGCTACAGGTTGTTCAAATTTGAGAGACATTATTTTCCCGTGACCAATTGCAAAAGGTGTTTGAACTGTAAAACGTGTTTTAGCCGCAAAATTTACAAATGTTTGAAAACAAGTATTAGGTACAGACATGGTAAATTTTCTCTCATTGTTTAGATAGCCTAGAGGTAAGGATATTTTATATTAAGATACGTCATCTGCGCGCAAAAGCGTTCCTCAAAAAAGAAGGTAAATTGCCTTACTACCGTATAGCTGTGCTGCGGCCACTGCCACGCACGCGTCAAAGACAATACAATTTTATTACTTACCGAAAAGTAACAAATCTATTTCATAAAAAATCCCGTCTTGTGTTTTTTGAGAGTGCAGAAATTGTACTGGAACTATAAAGGCAGAAAGGATATCTCATTTCATTCCGTAAATATTTTCTACATTTTATTTACATCAAGAAGTAGCTAAATTTCGCCCATTGCAGCGAGTCATTCGGGTACGCAATTTGAAACAACCATTTATCTCTTTCTAACAATAGCGTTCCCTACGGATTGCCGTCTTTGTCTGTAGAAATATGGTAACGTAGCAACTGTCAGTAATTTGCGACGGGTTTTGAATGAGTTTAGTATGAGCATAACGTATCTAAATATAAAAAATCATCGCCTAGATGTACTATTATAGACAGTTCTCTGGTTTGCGTTGAATACGTTTACCTTTGTCACGATCGACGCCGACATCTTGTTGGGAAACCACCGTACTGGCCTTAACACACTCGTAGCTACGTGAGAAACATCATGTTTTGACACTTGAGCTTTTGTATATCGCATGAAAAGTAACAAGTATTTGTTAAATGCACTTGACCTCCGACAAATAATCATTATGTAAGTCATAAAGATACGAATAGATAAATAATACTTTGATGAATTTTGTGTTGGATCTAGTAATTAATAAATTTATTTGTTTTACTAATACGTTGGTAAACACCTTAGCCTAGTTGTGCAAAATGTGGTTACAGAATTATTTACAAGTTTTTAGAGTCGTAGGTAATTCTGTAGCTCTGCCTACCCCTCTTTGGGAACGAGTTTATGTATGTATGTATGTATTTGTTTTATGTGCCTTTTGTGGATGACATCACTATATTAAAGTGAGAGCAAACGTTCACAAATGTTTTACCAAATCTTTATTTGGCAAACTTTATCATCTTTCAAATTTTCATTTCTCAAACAAGTACTTCCCGCCGGATTATTTTATATTTTTTTTCTGTTAAAAGTCTAACTTAACCTTACCTATTTAATAAGCCTATGCAACTAATGTAAAATGTAACGGTTTATTTGATACAAATTGTTTGATACGTTTGGGAGCTACGATGACACCAACAAACACACAGATATACACGTTAAACTTAAATCATCCCTCTTTTGCGTTGGGGGTTCAAAACAGTTAGGAAGTTTTGTTTCTGAGTCTTGGCTGTTTTCTTTACGTTTAAGTATGTATTTCTATATTAGTATGTTTATGTTGTCTGGAGCCAAGTTTGGGACTAGGTCAATTTGTGTGACATTGTGTCCTAATATTCATTTATTTATTTGATGACAATGGAGTTTTGAAAGTTTATAAAGATAAAGATAAAGACATTTATTTAGTTAGTAGGCCGCACGGGCACTTTTACACGTCAATAATCTACCAGCGCTTGTCACGAAGAGACCACTGCTGAGAAGAAACGCCGCAAGAAACTCATCAGTCAGTATTTTTTTTTAATATATTTAATATAACAATGGTAATACTTAGTCTAGCATTATATAAATCTATACATAGTAATTTTTTTTTTCAAATATCCTTCGTAGTTTCTGCAGGAAAACACACAAAAATCTTAAGAGAGAGGTAGAGAGAGAAAAGGAAAAAAGAACACCTACTTATGTGCATATAAGACGGTGCAAGACGACCACATAAGATTGATATGTTTTCCTACATCAACGATGTCCCGTAGACAAGATAAAGCTTTGGAATTAAAAAAATATATAATTGATTAAGTTTCGGGTTAAGGCCAAGCATTTTTGTCTATTAGATAGTCCTCGATCCTATAATACGCTTTAGATATTAACGACTTTTTCAAGTAATTTTTAGTTAATGTTATCATTAGGGTTAGGACTTTTGGTGGCATATCGTGGTTCTAGAATCCATGGAGTCGCTATTTCCTATTTATTATAATACATACCACTTTGATTTTGACCTTCGGTATTTTAATATTTCAAAATTCATTATGTCATTAAACCGCTAAACCTATTTAAATGAATTTTGGTATGGAGAATAAACCTTTGCTCTGTGAAATCGTTACAAACAAGCAAATATTAGTAGGTATGGATAAACTGAACTAAAAATATATTAAGTTCATTTTGAAATATTACCAAACTGAAGGTCATAATCAAAGTGTCTTGTTTTATAATAATTATGAAATATCGACTCCATGGATTCTAGAACCACGATATGCCACCAAAAGTCCTAACCCTAGTTATCATATACTTATAGTTTTGGAAGTCGTAAGAGGCGACTAAGGGCCTCGTAGTATTGTTAGGCGATGGCCTCGCAGCCTGTGACTAATGTGCACCGCTAAACATCATAGCTTGTTTGTGCAAAATGTGGTTACAGAATAAACAAGGTTTTAGAGTTGTTGGTAATCCTGTAGCTTGGCCTAAGCCTCTCTGGGAATGAAGGCGTGAGTGTATGTACGTATGTAGACATACTTAATAGATTTAGTATCTTATGAATTAAGCCACCATACAGTTGACGAATAAAAGCAGACATGGCTTCAACTAACCTCGATTTAAATGCATAATTTGGTTAAGTAGCTTGGTTATCGGCAACCTAGGGTTTATCTTTGCTTGTTAAATATAGGCCTTGGTGATTGCATGTAAATGAATGCCATAAACTGTTCAGGGCTACAATTATCAATCTAAGAAGTCTGTAATGTAAAATTATGGTTTCCAAGATACAGGGTGTAATATAACACTCAAAAAATAAAATTTAACTAGACATCATCCTCGTCAATTTAGCAAATAGCACATTTGAACTTAGATAAGTTTAGTTTTCAATGACATAAAGTCACTTTCTGTTAGATTGAATGACACAATGAACGACAAGGTCATAGCATAGTATAAGCATACTTTAGCTATTGTGCGTGATACAGTAAGGATCATAAAACTGGTTACATTCTTGAATAGATCTTGGTACATCTAGTCCAGACTGAAATTATCTAAAGTGGTCGACACTCATAATATGCCACCGGGACTTAAATTTTCTGGGAAGAAAAAACTATTCACTTTGATCTTGTATAAGTTTGTTAAAAGCTGATGAACATCATACTACGTTTTTGAATATAAATTTGAGAATGCATTGATTTTAATATTAAGGTTTAAGAAAATACCTTAATGGTCTATATTATTAAAAAAACGGCCAAGTGCAAGTCGGAATCGCGCACGAAGGGTTCCATACCATTATCTATAAAAAAAATCACGTTTGTTGTATGGGAGCCCCCCTTAAATATTCATTTTATTCCGTTTTTAGTTTGTTGTTATACGGCAACAGAAATACATCATCTGTGAAAATTTCAACGGTTGAGAGGTACAGCCTGGTGACAGACAGACGGACAGACAGACAGACGGTAGAGATGGACAGCGGAGTCTTAGTAATAGGGTCCCGTTTTTACCCTTTGGGTACGGAACCCAAAAAAAAAAAAAAAAAAAAACCAATAATAAAATAATAATTAATAATATAATTGTAGTACTGTTAGGCGATGGGCTTGCAACCTGTCACTAATGCGCTGTTAAACATCTTGGCCTAATTGTGCAAATTGTGGTTACAGAGTTATCAAAAAGTTTTTGGAGTTGTTGGTAATTCTGTAGCTCTGCCTACCCCACTCTGGGAATGAAGGCGTGAAGGTATGTATGTATGTAATGTATACTTATAAAGAACACAATTCTGCCAAAGGTTATAAAAAAAGCCTTGATTTATATAATTGTGATTCCGAATCTTAATAACTTCAACAATTCACTGAATCACTCTATAACCTATTATTCAACACTTTTGGAATAAATTTGTCACTGAAGCAATACTGGTTTTATATTCAAATGAATACAATTTCTTTTGAAACACTTAAGTTTATCGTGATGCATCATCCAAACAGGATACATTTTAGAAGGTAAACTTTACTTGTCGAGGAAATCCCCGTACAACGTGTTTGAAAATCCTCACTCGACTTCTTTTATTTTTATGAACCTGACCAGGGAATCCCATCATACAGCCTTATAATATTAATTTACAACATAATATTACATTACAGACACCGTTTCTTATCGTTATTATTATTGATTCCATCAAAGTAACGGATATTTAAAAGCTTAAAATGACCGTTAAAATGAATTGCGAAAAGGTTTTAGCATCTTTAATTTTATTTCGACTTTCGCCGACCACCCATTAAGGTGTTATATAATTTGTTATTATTTTCTTTTTATTGTATTGATTTGTATCAACTGTTCGTTTTGTGTATCATCGAATAATGTACTTAAGTAACAACAGCTAATAAGTATTTCGGTTTAAGTTTGTCCGCATCTGCTTAAGGAGAACATAATACTGTTCTGCCCTGCAGAGCCTAAACCGCAGTAACTGCAAAAATTAAAAAAAAAATTTTTTCGTTATTTTTCATCACGAGATCAATACGCATATGTATATCTAATCGGTGTGTGATTCAGACAACGGGAAATATATTTAAAAAAAACATAGTTATGCAGTACGTACAAGTGCTCAATGAATAATCCATATTGAAACCACCTAAAACGCCGCAATTGGCCTTTCAACTTCAGTTTTCCAAAGGTTTACTAGTTAAAACGCAGTAAGTGTGTTATTTTACGTGCAATTTAGCTTTACGGCAACCATCAATTCTTTCATGAGATAACTTATTAAAATGCAGCAACAGATTTTTGTATTAAAAATCATGAACTACCGTTCCTCATTTTATTCATTTTATCAATTATTTCCTTATTAAACTGCAGTAAGATGTACGGAAAGTGAGTTTTAAGAAGTATTCTTAACAAATCTTGACATTGTGTTTACTAACTAAAGCGCAGTTTAGGAGTTAATACTTAATTTTAGTCGGCTCATCTCTATCTAAGTCCCTTAGTAATTACTATTTAAACCGCAGTAGCAAGACTTTTTACTAACGTTTAACCGGTAACATATTAGTTAATAAGAAACCAAATTACTGTCTAAAGTGCAGTATCAGTCTGTATTTACTGCCCTTTAGATGGCAATTCAATAAATTTCTTAAAGTTGTACCATGGTTGTGTTGTCCTTTACTGCGCCTTAGTCTGTATTTGTTGCTCAGTCAGTCGTGTCCTAGACGCCCCGTGCGAGGAGGGCAGGTGCGCGGCGCTTGGTTTTTCAAGTAAGTAGGTACATCAAAATTATACCGCGGCGATGGATAGGCTCGTAATTAACGTACATTGATTTACATATTTTAGTTTTTTGAAAAGGCTAGTGTTCATATTAGGTATTACTTATTTAGTGAGCGGACTAGGTTATGGTCGATGATAAAATAGTATACCTAATGCCTACGTTTCTTTAACTTTCAACCAATGAATCCAAAGCGTTTCATGCAATCCAATTTTGATTATCTGCTAGTTATCCGATTGACTTAGTTAATGTTATGATACCTATGTAGTTCCGATTTTAACTTCATAATGTTCTAAGTTACAGATCATTACTTTAGGTATTTAGTGTTAGTTTTGTTCTTATTGTTTTCGTTTACGTCAAATTTCAAGTATTTATTTATCTATATAAGCATGTTTATCAGTGCTTCCTATCGATAGTACTTACAGTCCACTTCATAAATACGAGTATATGTACACTTTAATACCTTGTCACTTTAATAGACAAGGTACTAAAGTGAAGTGAAAAATTTATGAACTCGATTGTACAGGCCTAGAGATTCCTTTGTTACTAGGTATATTTATGTGAGATTGTCTCCCAGATATTATAAAGTAAAATAATATAATATCATTGGATAGAATTAGGTACTTTCAAGACTCTGAAATCAACTAAATTATTATTGCTTTATTTTCATCTTCTTGAATCTCAAATGTGTGTATTATTTTTTAGAAGAACATTTAACTTTTTGATATATATTTTAAAGCAACTCAAAAACAATTTTAAACAAAACTTTCGTAAAATACATTAAGGAAATTACACCTGGTTACTTACGTATATACTGTCGAAAAACGCTCGACATGTTTCAGGCTCATCTGGAGCCTTAGTCATGAGCCCGAAACATTTCAAGCGTTATTCGACAAAATTTACGTGAGTGACCCGGACGGTGTGATCTCCTTAATAACTCGAAAACAATTAATAGAATAGCGTGCCTTTACTCTCTATAAGTCTGATTACCGAGTATTTTAGTGGTTAATAATTAACATAGAATTAGTTTTTATAATGAAGCAAAGATGCGTGTTTAAGCCAGTTTAAAAATTAACCAATGATTGAGGCGGTTTTATTTTAAATTTAACATATAACTATTAGCAGCTTTGCTGCTTCAATTTAGGTTTTTATAACATAATTTTGATCTCAGTTGAGTTATTTTGTGGCAAAGCCACAGTACTTAGCGATAATATTTCTATCAATAACAATGTTAAGCAATTAATGCGATGCAAATAATTAAGAGAGTATAATAACTGTGCGATAAATGTCATTATAAATATCTGATTAATAAGTATCTTATTTCAATAAGTACTGTTTTTTTTGTATTTTAGAAGGTTTTTTTAAGCATTTTAGTACGTAGTAACTAAGTTTTATTTCTAGCAGTTTTAAGTTGGGTTGTTATAACAAATGTTGATCTCAATCGTGTTAGTTTAATTATGCAGCAAAGTCATTAGCGGTTATATTTGTACCAATGAAAAGGTCAAGCTGCAATACAAAGAATAATTATAAGAATATGCTCAAAATTAGTGTGATTATCGGTCGTCCTTTATTTTTTATAAAACTATAAGGTTTACTTAAATAAAAGTTATATTTCTCGAAAATATGCATTTCATTTATGTGAAAACGCAGTACCTGGAGTTCGTAGCACATACACTTTAATCACGATACTGACTTAAATGCAGTGTAAATGACTCTGATACTGCATCTTAGCTTGCAATTGACAAAAAATAACACACGTTTTTGCAGTACTTGGTTTTTTTACGGCATTTTAGTCAGTATAACTCATCTTTTTAGGGAAAACTCAGAGTGCCGTAACGGCTCTGAATTTAGAAAAAACCTTTTTTTTTAGCTAATGACACACTCAAAGCATTTTTTTTGTCATAATCATATTTTTCGTGCTTATTACTCTTTATTGAAAGTCAATCATTAACACAAAAAACATTAGAAAGGTAGAAAAATTACACTTCAAAGACATTTTTTACGTTTTCTCGAAATGAACTTTTTGCACTTACTGCGGTTTAGGCTCTGCAGGGCAGTGTTGTAGGAGGAGGGTCACCAATGTAGGAGGATAGGACAATAGAGAGATCTCTCTCCAGGCGGGTGTTATGCCTGGGGACCGAAGTCCATTGGGATGAAGTTGGAAGTGGTATATAATACATATGTCAACCGGCTGTCGAAACTTCGTTTTTTTTTTTTTTTTTTTTTTGCCCCCGCGGCGACTTGAACAGCTACTACCGCCAGGGATAATGGCGTTTCCACGTGAAGTGATTTCGCCAGTGTCAAGGTTTATATGAGTATAAAACAATATAGCAATAAAACACAATCCAATCTTCTCTAGGAAGATTGGGGGCAACGTTGTACGGTGATTTGTAGGTCAGAGGTCAAGATAGTTTTAACCTCTGCACCACTGCGAGTCCACTTGAAACGAGAAGAAAGATGCCAGATACACGAAATAAGTCCAAGTCTTCAATCACTGTGCGACACAAAGGCATAAAAAGTACAAATCACTATCAGAAAAGAACTTTGTACACCTAATTACCCAAAAATTAAAGTCTAAAACAAATTACACGTCCGCCATCTTTTAACGTTGCAAATGGCCTCCCGAAACTTCGTTAGCGCGTTGTAGGATCCTTAGTTCCGCTGTCTGACGCTGGTGGCGCTAGCGAGTTGGTTGATACAAGTTGACGTTAGATGTCGCTGGGTCGCCACACTGTGTTTAAAAGCCATCAGCTATTGTAGGTCATTGTGTTTGCATGCCATACAACAGAATTGCCCATATAAAAAGAGTTCTCGCGCACCGAGGATTCCGTTCCCACGCACATTATAATATTTAGATTTGAATTCGATTTCAAATCGATTCAGCGCAAGTTCAATACACACTTGTTTTTTTTAGACTTTGTTGTTTAACTTAACTTTACTTTACTTTATAATCGTACCAAGCATGACGCTTCTTCGTTTTACGTGTTTACGTTACAACCAAAGTAGAGGACAAACACGTATCTCGAATGGGGACTTCCTTAAATATTTAAATTTCTCAAAAAATCCCCCGTAATTACATACTTAAAAAAACACCCGTTATCTATTATTACGGTTCAAAAGATACAGGTTTTTAAGGTAGGCATAATTCTGCCCTAACAAGCCAAAAGGTGGTATCTCAAATTCAATAGCCAAAGCAGATTCAATCTTCTCCCATTGGTAATGAGGTTCCTTTTGCTACAGGAGTTTTGCCTGAGATATCGCTATTTACCTTAGCAGGGCAGAATTATAGGATCTCGTTGGGCTGCCAAGTCTAAATGCGTAATTGATGGAAAAGTATGTCTTATTTTTTACAGACTTCGCTTACGCCCTTCTCTTTCTATGGTAAAAAATGAAAATGTCTACTTTCAAGGTGAATGGGCAATAATTACAGGTTGCACAAATTGACCACTTAGGAGCTTAGGGGAAGCAGGGGGAATGGTGTTCACTTAAGGAAAAATGCCCATGATTTTGAAAATATCAAGTTTTATTAAATGAAAATCAAACATAACATAAGTGTTACTTATCATTCATTAGAATTTAAACATAAAATAAGTTGAGATCTTTTAGATAACGAGAAAAATAATGTTTAAAAAAAAACACTTTTGAACGGCATTGCCCTTAGGTGTGGGTAATGCCGTTCAGGCAATGGGGTAATCACGCTCAAATCAACATTAGCCCAAATAACGTAATTGAGATCAACATTTACTTATTAAAAATAAGAGATCAAAGCTTACAAACAAAATTAACATCGTTTATCATAGTTACTTATAAATAAGACATGATAATGAGTATTTTTTTCTAAAAATTAACATAATCAATATTCATATATCTTTAGGAACAGAAATCGCATATATATACCCCTGTGCTGAATCCCACCCAGAGCACATAGCATGGCTCCACATCCCGCAAATGGTGCAGCGGTACCATACTTCATTGTTCTGTCCAAATTCCTTGCATAGGTTGCACATGTTATCCGTATTACCTTCATCGTCCATTTCATCATCACTATTGTCGTTACAAATATCTGATGAAGTTTCTTCTAAAACTTTACGTTTGTAGCCTTTTCCCTGTACTTTTTTCCTTTTGCTGCTTTTTGAGTTTTATTGGTCTTGGCTTTTTTATTGATATTCTTATTTTTCAAAACTGTTACTTTAGCTGTATTAGAATCCTGTTTGGTTTTCCTGGAACCTCTTTTTGTTTGTCTTGTTCTACTATCTTATTCTTCTTAGTATTCTTTCTATTTTCTTTTTCTTCCAAAACAGCTTTGAACACTCCATGCCGCCTTAGCGGTAGTTCTCGGATGATTTCTGGGCATATCTGTAAGAAAAAAAATACGTGGGGGGAAATGGCGTTCATCTGAGCGCTATTACCCCAAACGGTCGTTTTGTATTAAAATGGAAATTTAAAATTTTACGCCTAATATTGTTCAATAATATCAACAAGGCCTTGAACTTGAATAGCTTAACGATCCATACAATCAGGTACTTAACGTAAAAGTTTGTAGAATTTCAACTTACCGACAAAAACATCCAGCGAAAAATTAGATCGAAGGAGCTCGAAACAAACAAACGACTCTCACTCTCACGTGCTTTGCACAGACTGGCGCGACACGTTGCCACTGGTTCAAGCGTCGCTCCCCGCTCCCTTTCACCCGCACGCCGCGATCATAGAAGCTAGTTATATCAAGTTATTGAGGTGAGCGCCATTACCCGGTGACTGGTATTACCCCTGCTTCCCCTAGTAGATTGTCAATGTTTATTATTTTTCCAAAAATAACAAACAATAACTAACTTACCTGTCCACTTATGTCAAACACTGTTGCGGCTTTGGAGCATTGCATAATCATGAAAATTTACTTAAAAAGTTGTCAGTGTGTAACCCCTAAATGCCAATGAATTGTATTTTAATTTTGAATAGGTACTGGTCTTTTTGATAACTAGGACCAAGAATTTAAGCGCATTAATTGAAAATTTAAATACACCCTCATAATTTAGTTATGAATTTTGATACCAACGGCGCTTAAATCTAAGTTATTTAGCAATTGCGTTGTTGTCATCCCAAAAACAACACCATTAAAAGGAACTAATTTGAATACAAAATCAGTATTTTTGCCGCGCTCAGACGCGCCAATTAAATTTAATGCTTGTTTACTGACGTGTTGTCTTATTTTAATGCTTTTGCAAAGAAAGTGACAGCAGCAACTTTAATCAAGCATTGAGTTTCATTGACGTCTCTGAGTGCGGCAATATGTATGTTACAGCTAGTCGTCTATCTTTATTGAACGAATGAATTCCCTACTTTATTCCTTGTATACCGGTGGAATAACATTCCAAATTAATTTCCTTTCAGGGACTGACAGTGCTGACCCAAACACATTTTGATCCGGAAGGCATTCTATTTCACAAAATGTTTTTGTATTCGAAATAATTACGGGACAGGTTATTCATTAAATGTGAAAAAGAATTCAGAGTGCATGAAAGGATGTTTTTATGCTTTGACAAAAGTTGGACGCTTGTTTTTCGCTTCGCTTGCGTCCTACACTTTGACAGGTATTTTCTTTGGCGAGTATTTGTTCCAGAGTCTTGGATGTTTTTTATGTATTTATGTATTTCTCTAAATAAGTTGGGTTATCATTGTCTATTTCCATAGTACAAGCCTAGAGCTTAGTTTGGGACTAGGTCAACTTTTGTGACATTAAGCAGTTCAGTTTAGTTTGATAGAAAGGGTTAGACCTGTATAATTGGTCTAGCTATCCCTTTCTATCAACCTAAACTGAAGTGAGGCTGGAATTGGGATAGACCAAAAAAATAACTCAGGGATTTTACATTCTAATTCAAAATAATAGGTCAAAATAAGAGATGTATTTCATAAATATTGTATTTGACCCAACAGCTTTATTTATTTTGTATGCATTTTATGGATGACATGACCATTTTAAATTTGGGTTGGTATTTTCTAATAAATTACAACAATTAAAAACAAAAAACAAAAAACTTATGATAAAAAGTGATTGTAACAGTGTATTAAAACATACTATTTCAAGCGGTTTTCGCCTAACCCGTAAGATACACCTAAGAGGGCTTCATGCCGAAAACGAAACTCAAACAAATGTTAAATATACTCTTGACGAAATATCCGAAAAAGAGTAATATATCAAAAACTTAATAATCCTGAACGGCTTTAAAACCCTATTCCTCGAAATGATTTTCGAATTAGAGTAATTATAAAAATACGAACAATCCCAATTGCTCTAGCTGTCCCTTTCTATCAACCTAAACTGAAGTGAGGCTAGACAAGTTGCTTAACGCTAACGTAAAATATTTTCGAAAACTGACAAAATGTATGGAATTGACGTAGGCGCTCGACGAGACCGTCTGACAGCTTACGTCAATCCTACACATTGTTGATAACGATATCGAACGCTGTATGCATCTTGTCTAGGGCCTCTGCAGATTAAGCCACCGCAGGGCCCGTATCAAAATCTATGTATAAAGAGACCCTTGGTTTGTTTTAGGTTATTTCTTAAGTAAGTCATCATTCTCATACCTTTTTCCCAACTTATCTGGGGTTGGGCACGGGTTGCAGATACCACTTTCCACCAGGTTTTTTTTTATAGCATAGGAAGGCAAACGAGCACACAGGCCACCTGATGGTAAGTGGAAACTGTGACCCATTGACATTCGCATTCACAAGACTGCAAATGCAATGCCAACCCTGAGGACTAAGATGGAATGCCTCTATGCTAGTCATTTCACCGGCTATCTTATCCCCAAACTGGAACACAACAATGCAAACACTGCTGCTTGGCGGTAGGTTAATGGATAAGATGGTGGTACCAACCCGGACGGACCCTGCACAAGGTCCTCCCACAAGTAAATCAACCTCACAAACACCTCCAAAACCACCAAAACAAAACACCTTCCAAATGCCATTAAAAAAAAACTGTATTTTTCAAGCCAATGCTTAGGAATACCAACGTCATATAAATTAATCCCTCGTAAATAACTGTGCAATCAACTAGACCGAGAAGAAGTGTCTATTGCGAGTAATAAAAAATAATAACACTTGAGCTAATTAGCCACGAGCGCATGCAAGTGCAATGCCGATGGGAGATAACAATGCTGCACTTAGACATACTTATTGGTACGGTACTTGCAGTTGGTCGGATGTACTTATAGTTATAGCAGTCGATTTTCTGCATGTTTCTTAGAAACGCGAATATTTGTAAATTGGGATAATTCTGTTTCTTTTGAATAATTTCTTGTTGTATAGTTTTGAGTTTTTTTGTTGTTGATTGTAAATCCTATTGCGTGAAGTTAAATGCGGTACCTATTTAAAAACTTAAACTCAAATGAAAATAACAAAAGAAAACAAAAAGATAATATAAATTTTATAAATGAGAAAATATGATATATTTTTTGTATGAAATATTTGACACAGCCAATTGATTATGAAATATGGTACGAATAAAGTTAATATTTATCATAAATATGTTAAACAAATACTAAAAAATGCCCAAGACGTGTGAGGTGGGCTCTAGCTGATTCGAATTGAAATCGACTAAAATTGGAATATAATAATAATAAATCATTTATTTCAGACCACATAAGTCCATGCATTCATAAAAAAAAAAAAAAAGTTAGTAGCGTAGATATCAGTGTTAGTAATTAATTGACAGGGGCATGTAACCCACAACAATGATGGATGTAGGGGCAGTCGCACCTGTCCCCTATCATTCTCAAGAGGTTGTTGGGACTGCCACGCACCCGGTGCACCAGGGATGCTGCTGTTTTGAGCATAGTCGCATATAATAAGTTACCCTCAGTGCGATGGTACAGAGCCCTCGATGCGCGAGTCCAACTAGAAGCATTTGACCTATTTTTATCTATTTAATAGTTATGTCTAAAGTTGCTAAAATAGAAAGATAAATACGATGTTTTCATACCAAGTACTTTATCATACATGATTAGTAATTTGTTAGATGACACTCGTTTAATCACAGCGCGTGACACGACATTGTATTGGTTTGGTGATAATGAATCATAATTTTATAATAAACCTACACGTTTATACGAGAATTATCGATGAAATTGATGTGAAACAAATTTCATGCCACTAA
This sequence comes from Acleris emargana, assembly GCA_927399475.2. NCBI lineage: Eukaryota > Metazoa > Arthropoda > Insecta > Lepidoptera > Tortricidae > Acleris > Acleris emargana. The sequence continues at coordinate 9,751,283 of OV656858.1, forward strand.
TTTCGTAATGCTAAATTTGTCTTTATATTTCAAGGATACAATTGAAAATATTATTAATATAAATTAAAATAAAATTAAGCTACTAAAATATTAAATACGTAAAAAATAATCACCACTATAAAAAGAACACCCCCTCTAGCAGGTCCACTCGCGGCATGGTCCCTATGACACTGGCTGCATTACCTCTCTGGATAGCTAGCCCAATCCTTTGGGAGAGGTAAGCACCAGCTCTAGGATCTCCGGAGGTGTGTAATTTAATAACTTGAGTGTTTATATTTTATTTATTAACTAGCTAAGAAAAGAAATTTGTCAAGATCGTAGCAAGTGGAAAGAAGTGGTCTCTGCCTACCCCTCTGGGAAACAGGCGTGATTTAATGTATGTATGTATGTATTAACTAGCTATGCCCGTGATTTCGTTCGAGTGGAAATCACAACAACAGCCTCTAAGCATCTCAGTGTTTCTTTGAGTACCTATGTGTAAAGTTCCTACGTATTTCATCTCCAACTCAAAGGCTAGCTGGAAGAGACCCCTCAAAGGGATTACCTCGCTTTTGTGCCTTTACTAAGACTATGGGCCTGTCCACACACAACGGAGCGGCGCCGTGTAGATCACGTGGCAGTGTCAGAACATATACGGTGCGTCGCGACGTAGCACGGCACGGAGCCGCGCCGAGGTGATCTGGACAGGCCCTACCTTGTAAAATCTTCTGCTTTTTCTTGATGTTAAATAAAAATCAATTTAGCACTATGAAAATAAAAATAAAAAATAAAAAAATATTAGGGGACAGTGTCACACCAATTGACCTAGTCTCAATTTAAGCTCTAGGCTTGTATTATGGGTACTAGACAACGATATAAAAAAGAGAAATATATACTTAAATACATAGTAAACATCCATGACTCAGGAACCAATATTCGCGCTGATCACACAAATATCTGCCCTTACCGGGATTTGAACCCAGGACCGCTAGCTTCGTAGGCAGGGTCACTACCAACTAGGCCAAATGTTTATCACCGGGGTCGAGATTCTAGGCGGTAAAACCCATATCGTCTTTGAATTGTCGTATTGTCAACTTCTTAATATCTCTTATTTACTTACGCTGCCCTCCTAAGCTAAAACGCAGTATGTCAGATAAAATTCCTGTAGCAATATCAACCTTATCACTTAGAGAAGAGAACTAAAACTGCTTTGGTTATTGTTTTTGGGACACTGCTTTTTTTTTTCTTAGTCATTTATTTCAAATTGGTAATTACATTATTATTATGTCACATATTTATAATAAATTCACAATAAGATAGTCACTGGTATTTGCTTAAGAGGGCAGTACTACTTACTTACTCTTATTAACAGTAATGGTATCCGAGTTAAGTTGCCGGCTTAGAATAGTGCCACTCCATGTCTTCCCGTGGAAGTCGTAAGAGGCGACTAAGGGAATAAAGGCTTGTAGTACTGTTAGGCGATAGGCTTGCTACCTGTCACTAATACACTGTTAAACATCTCAGCCTAATTGTGCAAATTGTGGTTGCAGAGTTATCAACAAGTTTTTAGAGTTGTTGGTAATTCTGTAGCTCTGCCTACCCCACTCTGGGAATGAAGGCGTGAAGGTATGTATGTATGTATGTTAAAAACAATACCATGATGGGTCAAAGACGAAAAACCATATTTTTACCGCCTAGAGTAGAGAGAGGCCCGGTTAAATAACTTTTGTAAGGTCGTATATTAATTTGATTATTTTTTGTTTCAGATTTTTCAATATGCAATCTCAGTGGAGGTGGAATATTTGTTTGGTGGCCCTAGTGACATACCTAATATGTAAGTTATATAAAGAGACTAAAACTTATTTTAAAATGTAAATAATAATTAAGTAACCATAACGTCATTTTTGAAAACGGTTGTATTTAAAAGTTAATTAAGTTTTAATTAAAAAGAAAAATGATCTTAATTTTGAATAACTTTATGAAAATATGCAATATGAAGAAATGTCAGTACATTGAACTGATTAAACTGTCCATAGCATGATATAACATTAATTTCGGTAACTTCAGTCATTAAAAAAAACATTTAATGAAAGTATTTTCGGTATTAACTCAAAATAAACAAAATTGGTATCATGAAATTGTATATTATTATAACTACGGTTCTAAAATATACTAAGTTATTTTAATGTGTCACAATCAAATTCTTTTCACAATTCATTCTTGTCTTTCTATAAATAAGAGAATGTTGAATTGGGTTTTTTCGTTACGTTGTTTTATAGTTTCGAAATATTGTATTGTTTTCCTTAATAAAGCATCCATTAACTTGGCGATTCCAAGCTTATAATGCACTAGAAGGTCAACGACTACACCTCTCTCTAAATTCCTAGTGTTTTAAACACATATGTAACTTCACGCGTCTAACTTTATGAGTATACCAGCGACTTGCTCTCGCTTCACTTCGGAATATGTGAATTTTTTGTATCATCCTTACATTAACCAGAGTTTATTATACAGGGTGATTGGTAGCTAGGTGCAAAGCTTTAAGGATGGTGATAGAGCGGCTCCATAAGCTTTCGATTTAACCCCCATGTATGTTCAGCAATTGTTATTAGTTTTCGAGATGTTGATCATTTCAATCGGATTTTTGTCATTTTTCCTTATGTCCGTGTTACGGAAAACCCCTAAATTTATGTGTTAATTTATTAAAAAAACGAATTTATGAACTAAGGAAGTTTTAAAAGCTACATGCCAAATTTTATTTAATTACAAATTTTTGAGTAAACGCACAAAGTTGGTTTTTCCATACTAGGTGAAAAACAAACGCGGGGTTCTCTTAGTATGGAGAAAGTAACTCTGTGCGGTTGCTCAAAAAGTTATTATAAAAAAAACTTTTCAAGTAGCTTTCAAAACTTCCTTAGTTCACAGTGATTCTAAATATGAAATAAAACACTGTTTTTTTGTTACACGGACATAAGGTGGTGGGAGGACCTTGTGCAGGGTCCGTCCGGGTTGGTACCACCATCTTATCCATTAACCTTCCGCCAAGCAGCAGTGTTCGCATTGTTGTGTTCCGGTTTGGGGATAAGACAGCCGGTGAAATGACTAGCATAGAGGCATTCCATCTTCGGCCTCAGGGTTGGCAACGCATTTGCAGTCTTAGGATTGCGGTCTTGTGAATGCGAATGTCTATGGGTCACAGTTTCCACTTACCATCAGGTGGCCTGTGTGCTCGTTTGCCTTCCTGATATAAAAAAAAAAAAAAAAAAAAGGAAAATTGACAAAAATTCCGATTAAAATGACCAATATTTCGGAAACTAATAACAATTGCTGAACATACATGGGGGTTAAATCGATAGCTTATGAGCTGCTCTATCACGCCCTTAAAGCTTTGCACCTAGCTACCAATCACCCTGTATGTTAAAAACTTCCATAAAAAAATAACTAACTTATGGAACTCGTAATAACAGTAATTTAAAAAAAACACCATATTGTAAAGTGACTATCCGCAACAGAGTTCTAAAGAGGCTTATCAATTCAACCCAGTTCGTTTCAATTTTTGACTAAAAGTATTTAAAGTATTCGCAATGCCTTTATTCGAAATAAACGTCCGGACGGATGAGGTTTCTCAATAAAATATTCAACGATGACTTTAGCCCATCCATTTCAATAGTGGTGGGCACACATTCAATATAAACTATCAGTAGTTCAATAATAATAAAAAATAAAGTTTCGTCATTTTTTGTTTAATGCGGTATGGGCTTTGATTATTTACTCTCTAGATAGAACTTCGATGACATAAATGCGTCGAAAAATTTATCAGCTAACTGTTAGCCTATAAGTAGCTTTCCGCTCCTTAGTGTCAAATGTGTAGTCAAGGGATACGGTCGTGTTACGTGTCAACATTTATTTTGCTAAAAAGGCACTAAAATGACGAGTTATGTAATTAAACTTTGTCGAAATTACAAAGGACGTATGAAATCAAACAGCAAAGTCACCTACCACCGGTAAGTAATTCAGAATTCATAGTATTTATTTCAAAAATCCATCCGTTTAATATGTCTAATTAATACGATTCCATCTTGGCATTATTGTTGGTGTTGCCAGTTTTGAAATACGAAATTCCCTAGTCCCTAGTGGTGTGAGTATTGAAGTATGGAAGTTACTTTAGGATATGTACGATACGAGTATACATTAAATTAATAATAGAAAACTGCCAAGTGTAAGTCGATAATAGTGGAAATTGATAAAAATAAATTTTGACTTACAAACTGGAAATTTGACATGGGGTCACGTCATTACACATATAGCTCATTGAAAACAAAACAATTTGAAAACGGCCAAGTGTGAGTGGATAATAAACGATTTTGTAAACATAACTTATTTAGATTTTGAAACATAAGATTTGTAGGAATGCATAAATAATATAATCAGAAATTGGTCAAGTGCGAGCCGAGAATGGTACAGTCGATATGAAAATGTATTATATTTAATGGGTCAATAATAAATTTGCCTTACAATACATTATTTATTTATAGAATACCTAGTGATCCTATAATGCACAATAGATGGGTAGACATTATAAGAAGCAGTCGTGGAGAAGATTATTGGAAGCCGACTAAAACAACTGTTGTATGCTCTGATCATTTCCATACAAAGGACTTGTATTTTGTCAGCAATCAAAAGCATCGGAGATTGAAAAAGGTATCGTACCGAGCAAAGTAATACTTACCTTCGTTGTTATAAAATGATCACAAATTGTTATAAAATAATTATTATACTTTTATTACAGGGACTCCTCGTCACCAGTTTAGGGCAAAAAATAACTTTTTCAAATGTCTTCCTTTTATTTTGTTCGGAAAAATTTGCCGGTGAGTGTATTTTATGAATCGAAAACATTAAAGTCAACCCATTCCAATTCGAATCGATACCTATATTTTTAGTTTTTCAAACACTTCACAATAACTAAACCTTACTGTGATCAGTTTTCCCTGTAAATTAGTAATTATGTCTTTAGCTGGCATCCCTATGTACGCCCACAGAGATAAATAGAATGACGTTTTGCGAGTGTCAGACAAAGGAGTCACGCACACAAGCATACAAAAACTGGCCTGTTTCTGTCGTAGTGATTACAGGGTCACACTCTATCTAGAGAGTAAATAATCAAAGGGTATGGGTTGGGTTGTTTTCACTAATTCAGGAATATATTTCAATGAATTTTCTTAAACTCACGCGATATTCTCACATACAAAGTGTCCTAGAACTAGACGTGAATATTAAGTGATAAGAAAACCCATTTCATACCGATCCAGACGATAGTTTTAGCACCTTAGTCTAGAGCAATTTTTATTCAGTACCAATTGTCAATAGTTTAGTTGTTGAATATAAAACGAAAATGATTCAGTGCTTAGAAAGTATTGATTTATTTTAAATGCGTTAATATTTTGGAATTAAAGATTAGATATCAGGTTTTGGAATTATAATTCCAAAGGTATTTAGAAATACCTGTATGTATATTAATATCAGGGGACAATGTCACATCAATTGACCTAGTCCAAAACTTAAGCTCTAGGCTTGTACTATGGGTACCCACTAGACAACGATATAATTAGAAACCACCACCCACCACCATGACTCAGAACCAAATATTCGCGTTCATCACTCAAAGATCTGCCTTTACCGGGATTTGAACCCAGGACCACTAGCTTTGGTAGGCAGGGTACCTACCAACTAGGCCAGCGCGTTGTCATTTATGTCGTATAATTTAAAGGACTGTATTCTACTTAATCTAAAGTAACATTTTATGTTAAGTTTTATACAAAATAAATCCTTTAAGTAATTAAATGAAAAAAGAACCCCGTGTCCCCGTGTGGTTGCCGGGTTCGAATAGGGCCACTCCGTGTCTTCCCGTGGATGTCGTAAGAGGCGACTAACTAAGGGAATAAAGGTTAGTTGTACTGTTAGGCGATGGGCTTGCACCCTGTCACTAATACACTGTTAAACATATTAGCGTAATTGTGCAAAATGTGGTTACAGAATTATCAACAAGTTCTTAGAGTTGGTAATTCTGTAGCTCTACCTACCCCACTCTGGGAATAAAGGTGTGAGTTTATGTATGTATGTTTATATGTATGAAAAGGGAAATAGTCTAAAAACTTTATAGCTAAGTATTATTATAACTTTAATGAACTAGTCACGAATTAACATAAAATAAAATAGATAAGGTCCCTGATTTACCTAATAAAACTTATAGATAGTATAAAGAAACATCATTGTCGTCATCATCGTCATCATCTGTGTCGTCATTATCTTGTCCTAAATGATATCTTTCTATATTGTCAAAGTAATGGTCATTTTAATGCACGTGACACTAACAAAAAGCTATATGGTTTCAAAAACCAGATGGGTAATTAGCTGGTGAGAAGTTTGCAGTACCTTTCTACATAATGTTCATCGACTGTTTTTAGTTCGTGTGCTGTTCGGTTTAATAAGTGATTAATAGTGGTATGTATTCCGGAGTATTGATGGATGGATTTTTAACCGACTGCCTAAGAAAATGGGTATTTTTCAAACAGTTTGTATATGATTGTATGGTTATCTGTTCTAATAAAGGTTAAACGAATGACTTGATTTTTAAACACTAGGCATATTCTCTCCTTCTTTTTAACCCGATGTCAAAGAAGGAGAGCAATATGTTCGACTCCTGGCTTTATTCTACTCGGTAAACAATATAGCTTCTGAAATGTTATCGTACTGTTCGCAACTCGGCCGCCATTCATCATGTCAGCCGAAAGACGTCCACTGCTGGACATAGACCTCCCCCAAGGCTCTCCACTCAGACCGGTCTTGTGCTTTTCGCATCGCGTTCCCGCGATTCTTACTCGTCACTCCATCTGGTTGGAGATCTACCTACAGCTCGTCTCCCGGTCCGCGGACGCCACTCAAGAACCTTATGGCCCCATCGGCCATCAGTCCTGCGAGCGATGTGCCCCGCCCACTGCCACTTCCGTTTAGCTATTCTTCGGGCTATGTCGGTGACCTTAGTTCTACTGCAGCCGCCATTACTACCATGTAAATAAGATGAAAACGTTGCCAATACGATCTCATATCAAAAACCAATATGGTTTTACCGTTAAGAATAGAACACCCAGTATGTATGTTTAATTCTTTGTCCCCTCGTAGAGGCTACACGAATGGCTCCATTTCGACAAAAGATGTGTCCTTACATCGTATCTTATCGTCCTACCAAAGAAGGTGGCTAACTGCATAGTAAAACTATCAGCATTTTAAATTTAATGTGGTTGCTGATAGAGTTTGGAATCCTTTGACTACTACATTGCAGTTAGCCGTTTCTTTGGTAGGACGGCTGCGTAGCGTCGCACGAATCACTGTTGTTATCTTAAGGAATAAATATGTCCAAATAATAGATTTTTAAATGACGAAAACATCAAAATTTGAGGGTGGGATTTAAAAGCTTGCATTTTGTTTTTGTGGTTGGCAGTTGGGTCAAAAATCCGGTCATGTGGAAGTCAGACTCGCGCACCACCGCACAGTAGTGCTTTTTTATGGGATAGGTAGGCAGACCAGCTCACAGGCCACCTGATGGTAAGTGGAAACTGTGACCCATAGACATTCGCATTCACAAGACTGCAAATGCAACCTTGAGGAGTAAGATGGAATGCCTCTATGCTAGTCAAGTCTATGGTATTATATTTAATATAATATAGATACTAAAATTAAAAGTAAAAACTAAACTTATTAAAATTAAAATAAATCTAAGCTACTCAAATTAAAATCAATTTAAGCTATTTACTCAAATATTAAAGATGTAAATAATAATCACCAGTATAAAAAGAACACTCCCTTTAGCAGGACCGCTCGCGGCATGGTCCCTATGACACTGGCTGCATTACCTCTCTGGGTAGCTAGCCGAATCCTTTGGCAGAGGTAAGCACCACCTCTAGGATCTCCGGAGGTGTCTATGAGCCGGGATGACAGAGCCTTAATAAAGCTATTAGATGATGGTATTATTATATGCCTAATTGAATTCGATTCACGAATCCCTTCACCTTACTTTTTACCGTAAATTCATTCTTCATTTATTTTTCATAATCTGAAAATGAAACCATCTATCCATTATGGTCCAGAAGATACATCTCCAGTTGGGCATCCTTCGGGTACGAGACCCTAAAATACTCTCCCATCTCGGCACGTGTGTGACATTCAATGTCAGTAGCGTGTTGTTTCCTTATTAATCACTAGGGTTAGGACTTTCGGTGGCAAACCGTGGTTTTAGGAACCATGGAGTCGCTGTTTCTTGATTGACGACGCGCTGGCCTAGTTGGTAGTGACCCTGCCTACGAAGCTTGTGGTCCTGGGTTCAAATCCCGGTAAGGGCAGATATTTGTGTGATGAGCGCAAATATTTGTTCTCCTGAGTCATGGATGTTTTCTATGTATTTAAGTATATATTTCTCTATATAAGTATTTATATCGTTGTCTAGTACCCATAGTACAAGCCTAGAGCTTTTGGGACTAGGTCAATTTGTGTGACATTGTCCCCTGATATTTATTTATTTTATTTTATTTTACATACCACTTTGATTTTGATCTTCAGTATTGTCATATTTCAAAATTGAATCTTTCATTAAATCGCTAAACGAGTTTAAAATAATTTTGGTACGGAGGATATCTCCGCTTTGAAAGCGTAACAAACAAACAAATATTAGTAGGTATGGGTAAAATGAACTAATAATGTATTTAGTTTATTTAGAAATATGACAAAACTAAAGGCCAAAATCAAAGTGATATGTGTAATAATAATTACGTAATAGCAACTCCTTAGATTCTATGACCACGTTTTGCCACCAAAATCCTAACCCTATTAATCACGTATGATACATAGCCGAAGATATTTAGAGCTGTTAAAATCTGCCAAGTTCCAGACAGAGAAAGAGGCAGATCTAAGTCATATAGCTGCGTCCCTTTCTTCGGGAACTTGGCAGTTCTTAACAGTTAGTGATGCGGTCTCCGTACATCGTTCAAATACTGTATTGTATACAGGTTAAATATAATTCGATTACACCTTTAAGTTGGGGTGAACCTGTATTCTGTCTTTATTGGTACCGGAATGGGATGGCGTGCCTCGATCTAGCAGATTTTGAGGATCGAGTGGTCTTGATATTTGGAGTAATGTATCTAGTGATCGCAATGCATCTCATTGGATTATCACTGGCAACCGTGTATCAAATACTTTGTCTACCTTAAGTAACTGTGACATAAATGAATTGACAACAACAAACTGCTATTGACATTCCTGACATAGACAGAACTATACCTTCCGCGCACTAAATATGTTGTTAGAGTTAATACACCACGCATTTGACGACGCGCTGGCCTAGTTGGTAGTGATCCTGCTTACGAAGCTAGCGGTCCTGGGTTCAAATCCCGGTAAGGGCAGATATTTGTGTGATGAGCGCGAATATTTGTTCCTGAGTCATAGATGTTTACACTATGTATTTAAGTATATATTTCTCTATATAAGTATGTATATCGTTGTCTAGTACCCATAATGGGATGTTTTTGCGTGGCGATGGATGGCTGTGTCGGGAGTGCTTAAAGTTTTGCGAGGAGATGGATGACATGCCTTCTAGTGTTCCTCTATGAGGTATACCCCTAAGTCTAGTTTAATTTTATATTAGTTTCACAGTGTATTGGTGTAATTCTGTAATGCTGTGTAAATATACTTTTCAATAAATAAATAAATAAATAATACAAGCCTAGAGCTTAAATTGGGACTAGGTCAATTGGTATGACATTGTCCCCTGATATTTATTATTATTATACACAAAAAATGCTACAGGATTCAAGTCAGAGACCACCTGAGGGCCTATTATAGCCGTGTTTATCGTTGTGGATAAACGTGGATAAAACATCTCTCACTTTCTACAAGTGCGCGAGTGATGGATGTTTTATCCACCCCGATAAAGGCGACCATAAATACGCGCCCTAGGGGGATAAATGGATGCGTTTATCGCGAGCCAAAGTGTGGATAAGGCTTCCGTCACCTTCTGACACGTAAATAAGTACGAGATTGACGGATGCTTTATCCACATTTGCCACGCGATATAGACGCAGCCATACTAGGCCGCTGGATAAGATACTATAAATTACATACATACATACATAAACTCACGCCTTCATTCCCAGAGTGGGGTAGGGAGAGCTAAAGAATTACCAACAAGTCTGAAAACTTCTTGATAATTCTGTAACCACATTTTGCACAAGTAGGCTAAGATGTTTCCAGTGTATTAGTGACAGGTGGCAAGCCCATCGCCTAACAGTACTACAAGCCTTTATTCCCTTAGTCACCTCTTACGACATCCACGGGAAGACATGGAGTGGCACTATTCTAACCCGGCAACCACAAGGCATAAATTACTATTCTACAAATAATTAAAAAAATCTCGAAAAGATTTACCAGATTTACATTTACGATCTTCTGCTTGATAGGCGTGAGCTAAAACCAAATAGGTAGCTTATTAACTTACAGCTATTTTGTTTGTTATTTTATTAAGATAAAACAATTACTCGCTTTCAATAATGATATACGTCTCAAACTATGAATTAACGCTGTCAAGGAAGAAATCCCAAGGATAATGACATTAACTAATCATATTTAATGTCATACATCCTCTTAAATCTCAACCTTATGTTGCTTGTAATCAAATTAACTTTGACTATGTCGAAACAAGTAATAATAACATTGACCTTATGTTTGAGTGCTTGTAACGTGTTTGCGTAATTGTTTGTATGTTTTGGACGCATAAACAGTTTCAACTTAATTAAATGAAGTTTTACGATATTAACTCTTGAATAAAATGTGTCGAGTTATTACTCGTAAGTAATTTGAAAGTATGGCTATTTATAAATATTTTGTAACAAATGCTGTTAAGAGCCTTGATGTATTTGAATTTAAACCGAGAACGATTAAATAAAATGACTTTCAATATCACGAATAAATTAAAATGAAAAAATATGAATCTACTGTTTTATAATTAGGAGGTAGGGTAGGGGAGGACCTTGTGCAGGGTCCGTCCGGGTTGGTACCACCATCATATCCATTAACCTACCGCCAAGCAGCAGTGTTCGCATTGTTGTGTTCCGGTTTGGGGATAAGACAGCCGGTGAATTGACTAGCATAGAGGTATTCCATCTTCGGCCTCAGGGTTGGCAACGCATTTGCAGTCTTAGGATTGCGGTCTTGTGAATGCGAATGTCTATGGGTCACAGTTTCCACTTACCATCAGGTGGCCTGTGTGCTCGTTTGCCTTCCTATGATATATAAAAAAAATATATATAAAAAAAAAAAAAAAATTTTTAATTTAAATAAATAAATAAATATCAGGGGACAATATCACACCAATTGACCTAGTCCCAATTTAAGCTCTAGGCTTGTATTATGGGTACTAGACAACGATATAAATACTTATATAGAGAAATATATACTTAAATACATAGTGTAAACATCCATGACTCAGGAACAAATGTAAACACCCACCATTGCGTCATTACGTATATTTATGAAATTGACTATAGGTACACATATCTCTGGTGATTATTCGGTGAGGTTATATTGTTATTGAAAATGAAGATAGCAACGCAAAATAATTGCCTGATTTTTTTGTAGCGGCAATGTCACAGCTCAGAGCGCTTTTACTTGACTCGACTTTTTTACGATACTTATGTTATTCCGATGACGATACACTAATAATTATGGTACCATTGAGCTGGTATGATGATGGAGTTGGAACTGCTCAGTGGCTAATAGTCCGTTCAGTTGCCCTCGTTGGGCTTGTCCTTTCATTACAGGAAGTTTTTTATCCGTGACACAAGTAGGTTCTTACATAATATACCATTAAAAAAGGTTTTTTTTTCAACTTGTTCAGTAGTTTTTTACTCACAGAAATTTACTTAGTCCCAAACTAAGCACTCGGTTTGTACTACTTACCTTATACAGAGAAATATTTAAATAAATACATAGAAAATATCCAAGACTCAAGAACGAATACCTACTTGCGCTCTTCACACGTTTATCCGCCCATTGTGATATTTAAACCCGGGACCGCTAATTTCGTAGGCAGGGTCACTAATACGTAATAAACCAACTTTTCTCCACAATAAACCAAATTTTCGAGTTATCATTTTATTCCTGCACTATTAATAATCGCAAGCACCAGTAAAAAAATGAAAAAAATACAAACTACCAAAACTGTTCATTCGCCCTACACGTCGTCAGATAAATGGGCCGATTAAGTCGGGCGTCCTAGCACAATCTTGATTAGTTGGGCGACGCCGTCGGTGCGACTGTCGCGATTGAATCCAACTAAGGGTGAAACACATTGCCGTGTAGTACTACTCTGAAGCAATGAAAACGGGTCATAATGTACGTCAATTCTTACGTACAGTGACCCGTTTGTATTGATCTTAAGTGTGTTTGAGCCGTGAATTTATGGCCATGGAGGTGAGATTACGCACTGTAGCGATGTGTTTACGTAAAGCCGTGGATAGCTTAAAAATTGGATTAGGAAAATTGGTTATTTTAAGCAAAGGGGTTTTGCATGTTGTTAAGAAGCAAAATAGGAACGAAACCTTGATCTCAATTTTTTTTTCAGCGCCTCAAAAAAATGGTAGTACGTCTCACAAAATTAACTTATAATAATCCTTCTGCCATTTTATATTTATTCGTAAATTATTAATATTAATAGTCTGTAACACATCTGGAATAAATTAATATCTCCACCAACACTCAACAACGCGAACTGCTGCTTGGCGGTAGGGTGGTAAGTTAAAGGATAAAATGGTGGTAGCGTTCCGGAGGGACCCTGTGCAAGGTCCTATGACCACTAAAAATCCCTTGTCTATGTTGAAGGAGGATTGTAAAAAACGTTTAAGAGTAATTTTTCGAAAATGGCGTGAGCGCAAAGGGAAAATTCGTAATGTATAAAATCAACGGTTTTCAAAACTCTTGCAAATCATATTAGGTGATCAAATGACATAACTAAATGAAGTCTAATAACCAATGATCGGATATCCCGGTGCAACACGGGGTGAATGACCTCAAACATTATGCTAATATGGATATGCCTCGGGATTCCGGGACTTATGTTGTTAAATATTATTCTGATTTTATTACTTTAAATAAATTTCAATACAATTTAAACGCGTAAAATAAATATTTTGACAAAAGTAATTTAGGTATGTAAAAAAATAAAAAAAGTTCGTTTTTATTATACTCTGTTTAAAATTGATCTGCCAAATAGTCTTTGGGTATGAATATAAATAAAATATATAATACGGTACGCATTATCAGTTCACCACACTACACACAGATATTATATTTTATTAGTTTGTATGAAATTGAAATAGCATACAATTATTTTCTCAATATTTTATATGTTTAATCGATTTCTTTACACGTCTAAAATCCTAATGCCTGTTTATAAATATCCCAACAATCGCATTTTCTTTTCGAACCAGATCCCGGGATTTTAGTCATATCCATATTAAGATTTCTACACTATATCCCGCCGTGTTGCACCGTGAAATCCGATCACTGCTAATAACAGGCAAGCTTAGAATCCAGCGGCATATTTTGATATTGTCGTCAACGTAACAAAAACCATACTTTAAAAACTCGACGGTTGCTAACCAACTTAAAATCGATATAAATCCTAAATAATAATTAAAAAAGAAAAATTATGAGAGAAACCAAAAGATGATTTTTAAATAGGTATTCAATGATACCCCACTTGTCACAGTTAGTGGACTTGCTTTTTTTTTTTTTTATAACCTGACGTTTTGTTGCCGCCTTATTGAATGTTGATATCTTTAGTGACACACAAGATTAAGACCAATTTATTGGCATAAGAATCATCAAATTCGGTCAACGCGTTCAGTTTCTAGAGCGCCACATAGGAACAAACATACATACATAATAGGCTGATAAACACATTACCTAGTCGGTTACTAAGTTCTGTTACTGAGATTAATTACATAATAATTTTTTTTAAAGCAGTTTTGCATAAACCTGTATATTAATCAAAACTTTGATTTATATAGAATAATAATAAAAATAATATATTCTAAACTATTGCAATTATTTGATGTACGAGCTTGAAGTATTCCCATTTCGGACGATAAAATCATAGTTAAAATCACGCACGACCATGATACTGATAACGGCCCCAACTTTTGTAAGAGTTCCTGTAGAGAGTTCAAATTTGCGTGACATATTGAACAGACTTCTAGCTTTAAATTCTGATACGAATGTATTCAAAGGAACTAAAGATCCGCTTGGACACCGGTCAATCTTGATGACTCATTAAATCGACTTTAAGATTTCACATGATTTTGCAGAAATACGAAAACACACCAAATCTCTTGCTTCATAAGTTGGAATTAAGTCATGTTGAGAAATATAAGTTTGGTCTCTAAACATATACAGAGATAGGATTTTTTATAATATTATACAAAAAAAGTTCTTTGGTAAACAAAGACTAACTTTTAAGCGATTTCAAAAAATGAAATTTACAGAAAAGTCATGCGTATTTTCATCGATGCCGGCTGTGAATGTTAAAAGATCGTATCGGGAATTGCGGAAACTAAGAAAAATGATTAATTGTTTTTCAAAATGTATATTAATTAAGCTTTTAATTTTTATACATATTGAAATTAAAAAATAAACATAAGTTAGTTTTATTTGCATCAACCTTAGTAACAGAACTTAGTAACCAACTAGGTACTCTCCTCCTTTGGTAGTCGGGTAAAAAATGTAACTATCTCTTTACTTATGTCACTTCTACAACCAAGACAAATGTAACGGCACCTCATATGTTAAAATGCCTAAAGCCGTTTAAGTTGCAGAGTGTGCCAAAGTAATAGATGTGTAACATACATACATTCAGTCAAAAACATAACCCTCCTTCTGACGCAGTTTGGTAAAACAGTGGGTTTGTTAGATTATTTTCACAAAAGGAATTTTCACATCGCGTTCTTTCATAATCGTTTATTTTCTTAATCACTTTTCTTCATGTAGCGATTATTTAATAGCGTTTTCTAATGTTCATGATTTTTACTATTCGCCATTTATCCGTTCCTAATTTGTTCCTTCGTAAATTTTACAATAGTAATGACGTCGTAATACGTAGGTAGGTAGGTTAGGTTAGGGTAGTTTTTATATCAGGCCAAAAAAACCCAGAAGTAGGAGCTCCGCTCAGCGGAACTCCGTCGACTCTGTCAAAGTAGATTTGTAAAAGGAAAAAAATAGTCTTAAAATAATCTACTAGTAACATTAGCGATTTAAATAAGCGCGAATATTAAATAACGCTACATGCAAAAACGCTACATGAAAAATCGATCAATTAAGAAAATCTAATAATTATATTTGCGATCATAAAAGAACGCGACGAGAAAATACGCACGTATGAAAAAATGCTATTGTGAAAATAATCTAACAAATCAAACAGTGATAGAAAAAAAAACACGAGATGATCAAACTATTCTGCCCTTGGACCGTGGGTCCAAGTTGATGAGTTCGACGACTGTCAACTGTTTTGATCAAATTCAAGATTTCACACACTTTTTGTCAACAAACAAAATCCGGGTCAGTAAAACCGCACGTGATGTAATTATAAAAGCAAAAACTAATATCGTTAGCAACATGTTTCGTAATTGCTATGCGGATTTTAACTCGTTTAGCTGCGAACTTCCCAATTCCCACGCTAAATTAACCAGTTAATTTTCGGAGTATAGTATTAAAGGCAACACAAACATTTGGTATCTCAATACTCAATACTCAATTATTGATTTCATTCCCTAAAGTAAACATAAGTGGTACTTAAATTTACTTAAAATTAGCGCACAGCAACTTATAGACTAGTGAGAGCGCTTGTTTGTTAAGAGTAGTTTATTCTTTACTTACATATCTATTAACATAATTGGGATAGACCAAAAAAAAATATCTCACGGTTTTTACATTCTAATTCGAAAGAATGCGTAATTTTAAGAGACCAATTTCATTAATTTTGCATTTGACCCAATAGTTTTGTATTCATTATCTTTATATATCTAATGATAAAAAGTTAGTGCAATAAATAGTGTAATAAAACATACTATTTCAAGCGGTTTTTGCCTGACCCGTAAGATACACCTAGGAGGGCTTCAAGCCGAAAACTAAAGTCAAACAAAGGTCAAATATACATTTGTTGAAATGTCCGGAATAGATAAATATTTCAAAAACTTTATAATGCAGAACGGCCTTAAAACCCTATTCCTCGAAATGGTTTTCAAATTAGAGTAATTAAAAAAATATGAATAATCCAAATAATTACCTTTTTTTTTTTTTTTTTTATTGCCTGGGAAGGCAAACGAGCACACAGGCCACCTGATGGTAAGTGGAAACTGTGACCCATAGACATTCGCATTCAGAAGACTGCAAATGCGAGTCTAAGTCTGAGTCTCTAAATAGGCACCTACGTCGAAAAAGGGTTAAAATGCTAAGCTAGAATAAAAAATATTTATTTCACTGATAAATCCAGATTATTTTATAACAATACAACTGATATAATATAGCTAATGGCGTTTAAGTCGCACATTAGTGACATTTTGTTAAACACAAGTTTGTAAAAAGAAAGAGTTGATTGTTTTTTTTTTTTTTTTTATAGCATGAGTAGGCAAACGAGCACACAGGCCACCTGATGGTAAGTGGAAACTGTGACCCATAGACATTCGCATTCACAAGTCTGCAAATGCGTTGCCAACCCTGAGGACTAAGATGGAATGCCTCTATTGTAATTAAAATATTGCCTAAAATTTACAAAACCCAGGATCTCAATCGTATCTTCAGAACAATAGAGACCTAATTCAAAATTTCAGCTTTCAAACTTCAAGTCATAAATGTATTATTATAGAGACCTAACTCGAAATTTAACATTTCTTAATTAGGACACTATTATTCTGAAGGTGCGAAATGTGGACAGTGCAAATCACCCGGGATGGGTCACGTCGCTACAGTACATCGTAACATTTGTAACATGACAAATACCGTCATTATATCCGGTACTGACACGCGTTATTGACAAGGTCACGGAACCATGGTAACGATGAAATGTCACAAATGTGAACCCACCTTAATATGATGTTACTGACTCTACACTCTCTATACTCTTACATTGACTAATCGATGACTATTTTCTAACGCAACATTGAGTTTTATTTCGAATTGTACGGTGATTCAGTCTTTTCTTTGATGTGGAACAAGAATGAAAAAAAAATGTACTTATTGGTTTTGTAAAAATTAAGGTAGGATAATACTAGGAACATTAATTTATTTTCAAAGAAAAATAAATGATCTAAGCTCGAACAGAAAAAAGCAGGTGATGTCATTAATTTGCAATTCAAATCATTCGTAAAGGGCGAGTGAAATGAATCTACCGGATTTGAGTAATCTAATAGATGGATTTTCAGATAAGCTTAGCTTATTGTTAAGCGATTAAATAAAAAAATAATGTTTTTTGCCTTTTATATATTTATTTATTTATTTATTTATTAAGGAAAACAAACAGCTTACATTATACATTAATATTAAAACAGAGGTGAGTTATACATAAGCCAACACAGTTTTCACCGATGTATGTTACACTTTTAGGAATTAACTACACAAAGCTAGCCACTTATATTAAAACATACACTTAATAACAGTAAATCTCTAGACATGGAATGAAATCAAATAGTTTTCACAACTTAAGATAAAAGGTATTTATAACTAAATTATAAAGTCCTATTAACTGCACTTACGTAGCTGCCGAAATCGTCATAGAATATGTCAGTATGATTATATTTGCAATTATGAGTGGAAAGCACAGTGTTTAGAAGAGATAGCTATAATACATCCCTCGATCGACGAAACATGATAAAAATGGTGATTATAAATTAAAATAAAGGAGAACATTACATTTATGTGAGATTAATTGTTTTATATAATGCTAGGTTAAGTTTATTATTATATATATATATATTTTTTTTTTTAAATATCTGCAATCAGTATTTTCTACTATAAGCAGATGTATTTTGCGAGTCATATCCAGCAGAGTGTGTCCTCCAGTGAGAACAACTACTCATTAATATATTTTTCGGTTTTATGTGAAGATGTCCCTTCGTTTTAGACGTTTCTCATAGGTCTTGGTGGTAAGCTGTGCAGCAAGTTCATTGGGATGAGCTTGTAGCCTCTGGTAGTACCGTCTCGTCGTGTTTAATATCTCCTCTTTGACTGTGTTCATTTTGAGATATTCGTGGATTTCTGCATTTGTTGTGAAGAGTGGGGCGTTAGATATTGTTCGAAGTGTTATGTTTTGCATTCTTTGTAGAATGGAGATGTTAGAACTGCATGCACTTCCCCACAGTTGAATACCATGCATCCATGCTGGTTTTAGAACTGTCTTGTAGATTAGGAGTTTGTTATCTATAGACAACTTGCTGTTTCGTCCCAGTATCCAAAGCAGGTGTTTGTACCGGATGTTCAGTTCTTCTCTTTTTGTTTTGATGTGGTGCTTCCAAGTAAGCCGTCGATCAAGATGTAGACCAAGATATCGCACTTTGTCCTGATGTGGAAGTGTGACCTTTTCTAGCTGGACTGGAGGACAGTTTCCTTTCCTAAGTGTGAATGTGACTTGTACAGATTTGGACGAGCTTGCTTTTATTCTCCACTTATGAAGCCAGTTAGTTATTTCATCAAGCCCTTTTTGTAGGGTTAATGTTGCTGCGGTGGAACATTTACTACTTGCTAGTATCGCGGTGTCATCTGCGAATGTGGCAGTTGTGACACCATCCACCTGCGGTAGGTCAGCTGTATACACTGTATATAGAACAGGCCCCAAGACTGAGCCCTGCGGAACTCCAGCTTTTATTTCATACACCTTAGAAGTAGCATCTGCTTCTTTGACTTGAAAAAGGCGTTCGGATAGGTATGAATTAAGCAAAGAGAAGTAGCTGTGAGGTAAGGATTCGCGTATTTTGCAGAGAAGACCTTTGTGCCATACTTTGTCGAAAGCTTGCTGAATGTCTAAAAATGCTGAGGAACAGAACTCCTTTTCCTCAAGAGTTTTTCTAATTCTTTCAACCACTCTATGGACCTGTTCTACTGTAGAATGATTTATTCTGAATCCAAATTGGTGAGTAGGGATAGCTTTGGTTTCCTCTAGGATGGGTAGAATTCTTCGTAGGATCAATTTTTCAAAGACCTTGGACATTATAGGCAATAAACTGATCGGCCTATAAGAGGTCACCTCATTAGCTGGTTTTCCTACTTTGTGAACCATTAAGATTTGTGACACTTTCCATAGTAGAGGAAAATACTGAGTTCTTAACATTCCGTTATACAGTGTAGTCAGATATAATATGGCTTTTTTTGGCATTTGCATAAGGATTTCTTTTGTTATGAGGTCGAAACCAGGAGCTTTTTTGTCCTTCATTTCTTTAATTGTTTTCCAAACTTCGCGGATTGTTACTGGTACGGGTGGGGGTGACATTTGAAAGGTGTAATCCAGTATTTTATAGACCTCTTTTTCGAACTCTAAATCGCTAGCTACATTTGGGCAGAAAACATGTTGTAAGTGTTGAGCAAACATGTCAGCTTTTTCTTGGGACGTACGTCCCCAGCCATGACTTTTTTTAAGGGGTGGTTTCGCCTCTTGCGGTCTATCGAAGTTTTTGGTAAACTTCCACAATGAATAATTGCTAGAGGCAGAGCCCGTAAGGGATTGTAGCTGTGTTTCTAAAGTAGCGTTTTGCCAATTTTGTAGCTTGTCCTTTAACTGCGATGATATTTTGTTAAACGCTTTCTTATCCATATCAAGTCTGGTTTGATGCCAAACCCGTCTTATACGCCTTTTTTCAAGGATAGCCATCTTAATGTACAAAGGATAATTAGTAAGTCCTTGTTTATTACCAGTTTCTGGAGTGTTAACCCAGCAGGCTTCTTGAATAAGAGTTGTTATATATTTTGCTGCATTCTCAATATCAGCAGGAGTTTTCAACGCGACTTTAAGCTCAATTTTCTCGTCGATGAAGTGTCTCACTGCCTTCCAGTCAGTATGTTTGTTTGAAAGGGTTTCTGGTTTTTCACTTCCAATCAGAAGAGTGCTTATGGTAAGCAGTACGGGAGAGTGATCTGATGAGCTATCATAACAGGATTCAGTTTGGAGATATTGCTTCGTTAAACCTTTTGAAATGAAAAAGTCCAAGAGGTCAGGCACTTTTTTCGGGTCCGTTGGCCAATAAGTCGGTTCACACGTAGAAGTCGGTAGCAAATGGTTGGTATCAATGCTCCTTTTCAGTTGCCGTCCTCGGGTGTTAGTTAGTCTGCTTCCCCAGTATGTATGCTTCGAATTCCAGTCTCCACCGGCGACAAAGCGGTTTCCAAGTGTTTTAAAAAACTCCGTGAACATTTCTTCAGTAATTTTGTGTTTAGGAGGACAGTATATTGCCGAGATGTTGAGGTAGCCATTTTTGTCTTTTACTGCTATTGTTGTAGCTTGAATATGTTCAGTTCTGTAATCAGGCATGATATGATGCTCTACAGACTTCCTCACAGTCACTGCTGTTCCTGCATGTCCTGTTCCATCCGGGTGGAGTGTCAAAAAACAATGGTAATCTTTGAATTTTATACTGGAAGTTGCCGTACAGTGTGCTTCAGAAATTAATAAGATATCTAGTTTATGCTCGATCATTAAGAGTTCGACCTCGAGTTTATTTGGTGCTAAACCATTTATGTTAAGGGTTCCTAGTCTCATTGCAGTCATTTTGCGATTTTTTCGACAAGTTTTGTTATGAGGACCATGAACGTACTCATTTGTTGTAAGATTAAGTCAAATTTTTCATTTTGTTTCAGTATCAGTTGTGCTATTGTGCTGTAAGGTGTTTGAGAATGACTGCTGTTAGTACCTTGCACCGTTTCGGCATATGTTCTTGATTTTTTTGCATCTATTTTCTGAGTATTCTCAGTTTGATGTACTTCTCTCGGAATTTTATTACGTTCGGGATTACGTGCTACATGGTTCTCATCATATGTTTTCATATTTGTGTTGTTGCTTCTTCTAGCTAGTATTTCCCTATAGACTTCACAGCCCTTGTAGTTGGCGGGATGCGGTCCATCGCACAGAGCACATTGGGCAGGAGTATTCCGGTCTCGTTTCTGGCATTCTGCAGTGCTATGGGCCTGTCCGCACTTGACACAACGATGGGGGCGCATGCAATAGTTCTTAGAGTGCCCATATTGTTGGCATCTATGACATTGGACTATAGTTTTTTTCTTTTTGGGATCTTCTATGACTACAGACTGGTGGTAAATGTACTTCATTTCTTTCACTGCTCTATTATTTGGTCCTGGTAAGATATTCACAAAGAATGTTGAAGTTGCTTTTTTCTCAGGTCCATACTTGGAATTAATGATTTCTCCTGCTACTGTATTCCCTGTGGCTTCAATCTCTTCCTTTATAACGCTTATTGGTGTTGACGGATGAAGGTTTCTTATGACCACTCTGCAGTTCCTCTGATCTTTCCTGTTGAAGGTATGTCCAATCAAACCACTCTCTCTGACCTTAGTAATGATTTGTTTGTACACGTCTATGTCTGCACTTTTCAATATTAAATCTTTTCTGTTGATTTTATAGGTAAAAGTATTTTTATTTACTACGGTTTCTAGCAATTCGGTGAGTTTATTTACGTCCTCTATTCCGTAGAATATGATTGGAGGTGGTTTGCTGGGTTTGCTCACGTGATTAGGAATGTTATCAACATTATCATCAACAGGGTCCAATTCAAGGTCGCAAAATCTATTGCGGGTTTGTATGGCTTCAGGTAATGGGGGAGACCCTCCCGTCCTTTTGCGTTTGTGGCGATGCATTTCAGGCACTCTCTGCCAGGGTGGTGGTGAAATTTGCCCCTTATGCGGAACCTCTTCAACAGTGGGTGTTGGTGTTGTCTCATTCAGGAACATACTTTTATGAAATACTTGTTGGACAAGATTCTTGCTTTTTGGATTTCCTTGGTTATCCCCATTATTAGGGACTTTATTGGGGGAATTATTCGCCATAAGTGGCAACACTTTTTTAGTTGTCAAGCATTGTTAGAAGTGACAGCTCAAAAAAATCTTGAATATTTGAGGGTATATGTATATTTAACCTCAAATGTGCAAACTTGTTATTTCAAACTATCACATTGTGCACAGGTATTTTCACACAGATAACAATGTATGTAGTTCACTGAAACTAAAAGTACACTTTTGTTGTAGTTTTGTGGAGAATCACTCAATTTTCACAGAGTTACACTTTAAAAACTTGGAGCACGGTTGTTGACACACTGACAGTTGACACTGACATTATTATTATTATATAAACAATATTTAAAAAACGACTGACTGTTGAGTTTCTTGCGGCGTTTCTCCCAGCAGTGCTGCAGTGGTCTCTTGCGAAGCGCTGGTAGATTTTTGACGTATAAAAGTCCCCGTGCGGCCTACTTACTGAATAAACATCTTTTATCTTTTTATCTCAATACTCAATACTCAATCTTTTATTGCATTCCACAATATTAGCTTACAGGATATTAGGTATTACAGGATATCTTACATAACATAACATTTTTAACGTAAATTAATGCTTTGTTTCAGGTGTCTCAGGTATCGCCAGTCAATCTAATTTTGAAACAACCACAGAATTAATAGAAGAAACGACACTGCTCAATGAAAATATAAACATCACTAGCAAAGTTAATGTAAGGCAATCCAGAAGTCAAAGCAATGAGAGCTTAGAAAATTTTGCTTCAGACGTAGATCAAAAGCCGGAACCGCAAGCACCACACACTAAATCAGTAAACATAGAGACAGTCAAGAAACCCGAGAGCGCCTCCAAAGTCATCCTACCTCAAGAATCCAATCAATCAACAAACGAGAATGATATAGCAAAAACTGTGACAAGAAAAGCTACTAAGCACGCGGTTAAGGAACTAACTGATGAAGATTTAAAAAATCTGAGAGCAAAAAAGGTTAGCAAGAAATCTGAACAAAGAGCTCACGTGAAATATGACGAAGCGACTGGGGAATTAATAGGTGGGGATCACCCGTGTAATAGAGAATGCAGAGAGGGCGAGGAGCCGATGATTTGCTATTACATGTTTCACTTGGAATGGTATCATACCATGAGCAAAGCTTGCTACAATTGCCCTTTCAATGAAACAGATTGTCAGAGACTTGACTGCATACCAGCAGACGGAATGAGCAGACCACTTAATGTTATTAACAGGAAAATGCCAGGGACTGCTATTGAGGTACGTTCGTAAAATACTTTTGAGTTTGAGAATTTAATTTGAAATTTTCCGAATAAGGCTGCGCAAAGAGATGGCGGCGAGTATTTTTCGGTCGTCGCTTATTTGCCCTTAAAAATTGTTTGCTCGACGTAGATATTTCAAAGTTGAAAAGTAAAGCAAACTTTGTTTTGTCCAGTCGCTTTAAATGAGATTTAATAATTTATTTATTTAGGCGCTTCCGGAGGGATCAAAAAGTATTATTGCTTGTTGAATTATACAAAGGCACAATAGGAGTTCTTTTTTTATTTGACCGTTAGGTTTACGTTTCATTATAATGAAGGGTCGTTCAGAGTTTATTAATTCATGATTTTTGTCATTAGTATAATGATAGAAACGCTTTAAGCTGAGTTCCTTAAAGTATTTACTTTAAGTAAGTTATTGTGAAAATAAAACGTTTAGAAAGTGTTCTGATAAGCAACTTCAAGAGCTTGTTGTGTGAAAAGCGATTGCTCATTCCAAAGGTCTTCTTTTTTCTTTAACTGAATTCTTTGTTGTTCTACGCGACACGAAATAAATGTAAATAATACTTATTTTGCTCTGGCTCTATTTTATTATTGGTATAAAGGTACAGTGTATCTGTATTTGTTGGTTTTCGGTATACATTACTTGTTATTGTCTTTAGTTCTTTTAACAATAAGCATAATAAAATCCAAGGAATAGCCAATGAAGATAGAAGTTATAAAGCTCAATTTTATTTTGTTAATTATTTCATGCGCCTAACCGAAGAGCCTGCGACATATTTGCCATCAAGCCGTTTGTAGTTACCAGTAATTAGTAGGATGTCAGTATGCATGAAAATTCTTTATTGTACAAAATAAAAACAATACAATGAAGATGTAAAAGGATGAACGATCTCATCCTTTTATATTTGACTGTTTGTAAGATTGTTACTTAAACACGAGTCTTGAATTTAGAATTTAATCATGGCCTACTCTAGGAGCTATGTACAGTCAAAAACTTAAATTTGGTACTCATCTTAGGTCCAAAGTCAATCTGACATGCTACAATATAGTAAGGTCGAGTTTCCATAAAGTTACAAATGAATGGACATTTCTAATGACATTGACAACAAGCATATTTTTCTATAAAAATATTGATTTTGATATTATAGCTAACGTTCATTATATCTCGTAAACGTTAGTAACATGAAAATAGTTATTATGTAGTTATATCTCGTGGGACGCACCCGTTACATTATGGGTTGGTACGTATCTTGGGATTATTTTTGGAAATACTAAAACAATAAAAAAAAAAAAAATATATACAGGGTGTCTGGAAAACTTTCGGAGAAATTTGGGGGGGTAATAGTTCGCACGATTCTGATCACGGGGGTATGGTTCATTTTTGTTTCTGTTAATGTAAAAAAAAAAGAAGGATTAATTATATTCATTTTGTTACTTGATGTACCGCAGCCGATATCTCGACCTTGACATTTTGACGTTGATAGTATACTACTCCAACAGTTCGTAGTACGAGGGGTGATTGGAAAGTTCGCGGCCTAAGTATGAAATCAAATCCAAAGTTTTATTTAAATATTTTTATTTCTCTACGTAGTCCCCGTCGAGGTCTTTGCACTTGTTCCATCTGGATTTCAAAGCCAATACACCACTTTTGAAGAAACTTTCCTCCAGGTCTTCAAAATAGGTGTCCACTTCAGCTTGGACCTCGTCGTTGGTCAAAAATTTCTTACCGCCCATGTGTTTTTTTAAGTTTGGAAATAGGTGGAAGTCCGACGGTGCTAAATCGGGCGAATAAGGCGGGTGGGGCAATAATTCAAACCCACATTTGTGAATTTCTGCCATCGATTTTAGTGACGTGTGCACACGAGCGTTGTCCTGGTGAAAGAGAACTTTTTTTGTCAACAATCCAGGTCTTTTTACTTTCAGTTCCTCTCGTAATCGCCGTAAAAGTTCGCAATAATAGTCCGAGTTTATAGTGGTACCTTTCTGGAGATAGTCAACCATTATTACTCCCTTTGCATCCCAGAAGACTGATGCCATGACTTTATTCGCCGACAAAATGGCCTTTGCCTTTTTGGGAGGCGGAGATCCAGCACGAACCCACTGCTTCGATTGCTGTTTAGTCTCGGGCGTGTAGTGGTGGACCCATGTCTCATCCATAGTAACATATCTGTCCAAAAAGTCTTGAGGGTCAGCTTCATACAGGTCTAGACAGTCGCGTGAAATTGTTAGACGAGTGATTTTTTGTTCCACTGAAAGGAGCTTTAGTACCCATCTCGCCGACACCTTCGAAAAACCTAATTCGTTGACTATAATGTTTTGCGTTCTTTCATAAGAGATGCCTACGATGTCAGCTATTTCTCTTACTTTTAACCGTCGGTCTTTCATTATCATGTCGCATATAATTGCCACATTTTGTGGATTAGTCGCAGTGGTTGGCCTTCCGGGACGAGGGTCATCTGCGATACTGACTCGTCCCCGCTTGAATTCAGCAGCCCACTTTTTTACCATCGTATATGATGGACAGGATTGCCCCAATGTACACTGCATATCTTCATAAATTTGTTTCGGAGTCAATCCTTTTTTATGAAGATATTTAATTACGGCACGCTGCTCCAAATTGTCCATTATGAAAAATCTGTTTACACGTATTTTTAAATCAGACGTAAAATATATATCAAATATTTTCTTCTAATTAAAATTTCGCGGGATGAAAACTGAATAGTGACAGTTCAAAATGGCGGCAGTTTTTTTTAAATTTTTTATTTTTTAAATGGTCGGGCCGCGAACATTTCAATCAGCCCTCGTATCTTACGTCAAAATTCAATGTCCGAGGTCAATGACCTGATACCATACGTTGTCACATGGTATGTAAACAAACAGTTCGCTCCATGTAAACAAAAATCAAGGTAGCATTATAATAAAAATAAATGAGTAATTTTAGTGCAACTTACTGTATTTTCGTTTTTGCAATTTGAACACTAATTGGTTTTAAATGTGAAATCACTAGGTCTCTTGTTCATGTTTTGCCGAGACTGATCATATCGTCCGTCTTTTACTGTCGAGATCTAACCATTTACCATTGTTTTCTGCTCTAAAGTAGCCCATATAACTGATTTACAGCAAAAATATTGAAGACGTGAATATTGAAAATAACATAATTTAACACTGACATCTAATGACAGCCATAAATTCATAGACTTCTCAAAGTTCAAATAGACGGATTGAACGATCCGATTATTGCTCTCCGTATTGAAGAAAAAAAAGGAGAAAAAGAAAATCGTTTATTGGTGCAAACCACAGAAAAATAATAATCAAATTAAATACAGTGAGAAAATAATTTAAAACAAAACCTTAAAACTATTTTATAAAATAATAATGCACCAAATTGGGTGCTACTCAGCATCATAGTGTCAGACATGCCGTGACGCTGCACGCGCTGATTTTCAGGGCAACCAGACGGGGAGAAAGCGCTGCTGGCTGCTGGTTCTTTCCTTTTGATCCGCATGGTATTTGTGGCAGTAGCCAAAAGTCCAAGTGCAAAACATTTTGTCGATGGATATAAAGGTCGTCGCATAATTGATTATAATAGGCTATTTGACAACATTGAAAATATACTACAAATTGTGGTCATCCTATCTGATACTAGCGTAAAATAACGTATTTCACTTTATTTCACATTAAATTATGTCTATTTTTTTGGAAATTACACGAAATAATAAGGTTTTTTTTGGAAATTTAATCTGTGGCAAAAACGCTATGTGATGTTAGAAATACTTTATAACCTGTGAGTGTGATGTGAAGTCACATCACATGCAAGTAAACAAAACAAACCCCAAACCAAACATCGCTTCGCTTGTGACATCGCTTCCTTGACTGATTGTGATTGTAGTCCACGTTTTATATTTTCTGGGTGTTCCTTAAGCCGGCTACTCACACACCTGCTGCAGGGGCAATACCGGTCGCACGGCGGTTGGACCAATTTTAGGCTGTTCTCTACACACTAGCCTGCCGTTCAGTGTGTAACTGATAGTCCCGCTGAACGCACGTCCACGAGAAAGCCTCCTGTATTGTCGAAACACCAGAGGATTGGTATCGCCTTGGCACTTTCTGTGGTGCTACCAAAAAAAAAAGGAAGAGAAGATATTGGGTGAAGAATTGGTTGCAGAAACGAAGCAAATTGTGCCACATGAATATTATGAAAGAATTGGAAGTAGATGATCTTAGAAACTTTTTGCGAATGGATATTGATTCTTTTGAAGATCTCCTGGCTATGGTAACACCATTTTTTCCATTTTTGTCCACTCCGCTCGGTTGTCACCAATGAACTGACTCGAATTGCCCCAATCCTACTACACACGCAGCAACCTTGCAGGGCGGTAGACACAATCTAGGGAGCTAGGAAGGTCTTGCGCCCCTGCCGCCCTGCCGCAGGCCCAATCTAAAAATTGCTCCTGCTTGCCTACACACATCACAATTAAGGAGGCAATCAAGGGTCCAATTCCCATATTGCCCCTGCAGCAGGTGTGTGAGTAGCCGGCTTTAGTGGCCTTTTTCTTTTAAGGGTTTTTACCACAGAGTGTAATCACGTCGACCTCTTCTTACAAAGCGATCCTATTTTTCTCTTTCTTCTATGATACGAATATCTAGCAACAACATGTATGATGCCAGCTTTAAATGTAATTTTGATAAAACGTAACGTGTAGGTAGGATTTTTTGTTTACAAATGAAACCTAAAACTCTTTTCATAAAGAGTTTTAAGGGTCCAAGATTTAAAAAGATAATATGTCAAATTGTCAATTTGTATTGGTAACTTTTGTTTAAGTTAATATTTGACTGAGTTACAGACAGATTTATCATCGACTTTCCGGACGATGCTCTCGGTGTGCCCCATCTTAACTGATTCATTCATAATATCGGCGGTGATACTGCAAAACCGCGTAAGTAACAAATTTATGATAGAGCAAAATAAACCTTACGGTCTTATTAAAAAGGTGCATTTTGCTCCTTATTTAAAATGTCACTTACGCGGTTTTGTAGTTTCACCGACGATATGTGTCACAACGTAATGTAAATAAACAAGTTGTTCCTTATGAACAATGTTTCCAATCATGGTCAAAAGCTCCATGGAGTTTAGAAAACTGACACATTATCCTGTAATGTGAATGAAAAGACGGTGTCTGATAAGGGCTATTATGTGAACTAATCTAAAACTGAAACTTACGATTATGATTTTTACTCACACTTTTCTCACACTCACACGGCTAAAATAGCACTTGCACTCGTAGGCACATTACTTATTTTACGAGATCATGAATCATGGCTGTATTTCATTGATTTGTACCACTATCAGGGCTTCCGACGAATAAAAAACACAATAATTAATTATTGACAATTTGACATATTATCTTTTTAAATCTTGGACCATTAAAACTCTTTATGAAAAGAGTTTTAGGTTTCATTTGTAAACAAAAAATCCTACCTACACGTTACGTTTTATCAAATAGTACATTGTGTATTAAGGTCGGTAAGTAAGGAATTACGATCGAGGCTCTAGTAGAAGCCCGAAGTCGAAGACTGAGGGCTTTCTGAGTCGAGGTACGTAATTCCCGTACCGCCCGTGAAACATACAATGTTTTTCATCACATTTGCGAGTAAATAAACACACAAGTCATCACAACTATTATTACGAATTACTTGAACTTTTTTTAAGCGGATGGCTGGCGGACTCCACAGATTATGCAAATGTTTCGTTCAGAAACGTTAAGGGCAAATACTTACGTAGGTATACATACAGCCCTGAAGGAGTGTTAAAAAAAACGACGTTTGTTACAGACAACTATTAAAATCGATTATTAAGAATATTAATTGAGTATTTAAGTAACATGTAGCGAGATTGCAATAAAATTCCTGTTTAAATAACATTTTAAGACAATTTTACAATTGCGTGTAAACTCTTTGCTTGAACTTGCATGACCTGTGTGCTGTGCTATAAATTAAAAAAAAATTACTTACCGACCTTGGGTTTCATGGTAAGAAGAAAGGTCGAGGGTTTTATATGGGGCATTGCGGTCAAGTTAACCTGTATGTTTAGATACTGTTTACATGCAAGTGTGATGAAAATTACATTTAAAGCTGGCATCATACATGTTGTTGCTAGATATTCGTATCATAGAAGAAAGAGAAAAATAGGATCGCTTTGTAAGAAGAGGTCGACGTGATTACACTCTGTGGTAAAAACCCTTAAAAGAAAAAGGCCACTAAAGCCGGCTACTCACACACCTGCTGCAGGGGCAATATGGGAATTGGACCCTTGATTGCCTCCTTAATTGTGATGTGTGTAGGCAAGCAGGAGCAATTTTTAGATTGGGCCTGCGGCAGGGCGGCAGGGGCGCAAGACCTTCCTAGCTCCCTAGATTGTGTCTACCGCCCTGCAAGGTTGCTGCGTGTGTAGTAGGATTGGGGCAATTCCAGTCAGTTCATTGGTGACAACCTAGCGGAGTGGACAAAAATGGAAAAAATGGTGTTACCATAGCCAGGAGATCTTCAAAAGAATCAATATCCATTCGCAAAAAGTTTCTAAGATCATCTACTTCCAATTCTTTCATAATATTCATGTGGCACAATTTGCTTCGTTTCTGCAACCAATTTTTCACCCAATATCTTCTCTTCCTTTTTTTTTGGTAGCACCACAGAAAGTGCCAAGGCGATACCAATCCTCTGGTGTTTCGACAATACAGGAAGCTTTCTCGTGGACGTGCGTTCAGCGGGACTATCAGTTACACACTGAACGGCAGGCTAGTGTGTAGAGAACAGCCTAAAATTGGTCCAACCGCCGTGCGACCGGTATTGCCCCTGCAGCAGGTGTGTGAGTAGCCGGCTTAAGGAACACCCAGAAAATATAAAACGTGGACTACAATCACAATCAGTCAAGGAAGCGATGTCACAAGCGAAGCGATGTTTGGTTTGGGGTTTGTTTTGTTTACTTGCATGTGATGTGACTTCACATCACACTCACAGGTTATAAAGTATTTCTAACATCACATAGCGTTTTTGCCACAGATTAAATTTCAAAAAAAATCCTTATTATTTCGTGTAATTTCCAAAAAAATAGACATATTTTAATGTGAAATAAAGTGAAATACGTTATTTTACGCTAGTATCAGATAGGATGACCACAATTTGTAGTATATTTTCAATGTTGTCAAATAGCCTATTATAATCAATTATGCGACGACCTTTATATCCATCGACAAAATGTTTTGCACTTGGACTTTTGGCTACTGCCACAAATACCATGCGGATCAAAAGGAAAGAACCAGCAGCCAGCAGCGCTTTCTCCCCGTCTGGTTGCCCTGAAAATCAGCGCGTGCAGCGTCACGGCATGTCTGACACTATGATGCTGAGTAGCACCCAATTTTGTGCATTATTATTTTATAAAATAGTTTTAAGGTTTTGTTTTAAATTATTTTCTCACTGTATTTAATTTGATTATTATTTTTCTGTGGTTTGCACCAATAAACGATTTTCTTTTTCTCCTTTTTTTTCTTCAATACGGAGAGCAATAATCGGATCGTTCAATCCGTCTATTTGAACTTTGAGAAGTCTATGAATTTATGGCTGTCATTAGATGTCAGTGTTAAATTATGTTATTTTCAATATTCACGTCTTCAATATTTTTGCTGTAAATCAGTTATATGGGCTACTTTAGAGCAGAAAACAATGGTAAATGGTTAGATCTCGACAGTAAAAGACGGACGATATGATCAGTCTCGGCAAAACATGAACAAGAGACCTAGTGATTTCACATTTAAAACCAATTAGTGTTCAAATTGCAAAAACGAAAATACAGTAAGTTGCACTAAAATTACTCATTTATTTTTATTATAATGCTACCTTGATTTTTGTTTACATGGAGCGAACTGTTTGTTTACATGGAGCGAACTGTTTGTTTACATACCATGTGACAACGTATGGTCTCAGGTCATTGACCTCGGACATTGAATTTTGACGTAAGATACTACGAACTGTTGGAGTAGTATACTATCAACGTCAAAATGTCAAGGTCGAGATATCGGCTGCGATACATCAAGTAACAAAATGAATATAATTAATCCTTCTTTTTTTTTTACATTAACAGAAACAAAAATGAACCATACCCCCGTGATCAGAATCGTGCCAACTATTACCCCCCCAAATTTCTCCGAAGGTTTTCCAGACACCCTGTATATGTCGTTGGGTAGCAATAATATATAATCGTTGTAAAGTCTTTTTTGCACAAAAGATAGATAGATATGTCTTTAAGATTAAATTGCCTTCATTATTTGTATGTTACCGTGTGGTTGCCGGCTAAGAATTGTGCCACTCCATGTCTTCCCGTGGAAGTCGTAAGAGGCGACTAAGGGAATAAAGGCTTGTAGTACTGTTAGGCGATAGGCTTGCAACCTGTCACTAATATACACTGTTAAACATCTTAGCCTAATTGAGCAAATTGTGGTTACAGAGTTATCAACAAGTTTTTAGAGTTGTTGGTAATTCTGTAGCTCTGCCTACCCCACTCTGGGAATGAAGGCGTGAAGGTATGTATGTATGTATGTATTTACATTAACTTTTAGTAACGATAAAAAGGATAATTGGGTGGATCAACTTTTTGTTGTTGTTATTCTGTCCCGTAAGCCAGGAGACAACAGTGATAGAGTTTCTTAGAAAAAATGTTATAATATATACTTCCAGCACACTCAGGAGAAAGGCCATAAAAGAATGGGTGTGTAATTGCCAATAAAACAGTTTTTTAGTGGACTTATATCCTTTGAAATCATAGTTTTAAAGAGTGACCCAGGAGACGTCACCATGGCAACGGGCTACAAGGAAAAGTTGATTGACCCAATTAACATAAAATTTATTATAATTTTTTCTCTGTTGTTTTAAGTAATAAGTAATTATTTATTTTGCAATTTAATTTGAAGTATTTCCTTTGTTTTTCACCACAACGATTCACATGGACATGTTTTCTGTAAATCGCTTTAATCGAATATCTGTTTCGTTCCTCGGTTAAGCTACAACAACGTATTGTAAAGAAATCAATGAAAACCGATACAGATAAGGACTTATTCCATATAAATTCCAAGTTCTCGAAGGAATGGATGAAGTTGCTGGCTAGACTTCGCTTGGAGTAGAAAAACTGGACATTTTATTGCGAGCGAGTAAACTCCGTTCTTCAGTTTAAATAAAGACGGTTTCTTGTTTGTTTCTTGCTTGGTTTGTTTAATACACCTATAATAGGTGCTTGATGTTGAGGTACGGAAACTAGGTAGTCTATAATAGAGAGGTAAAGACCGAATTTTGAATGAAGCTACCCCAATTTTTATACTATATTCAAGATTTCACTTATGTAAGACTGAAAGACGCCCACGTCTTCGGACGCGAAGAATGGGTTTTCAGTTATATCCCCTTTTCTCCGTTGGGATGGATTTTCCAAAAAGCATGTCTTAGCACCCCAAAATATTTCTTCCAAATTTCAAAACGCTACATCCAGCCAATTATAGAAGAGTTTTGTATGTTGATATTTATTTTATTACTTATTATTTATTTCAATCCACGCCATCAGAACAAATTTTGCTATCTATCATTAGAAATATTTATACTGCTCACCCTGTACAAGCTACTATAATACTCCAATTGTATCATCACCTAACTAAATGTAAACCAACCAAACGTGACTCTGTTGAACAGCCAATCAAAACTGTTTGTCGTGCTTTGACGTACCAGTGTATAAGGACCGTATCGTTAATTATGGAAACAAATAAAATGGTGTAATCTGAATAAATACTTTTTATTACAAAAAAAACAACTTAAAATACGCGAATCTTAGATCTTCTAAGTGAATCATAAAAGCTTCTTTTAGTTATTTATTGACCCCCTTTGCCAGTTTTCTCACTTTGCTTTTGATGCTCTTCATTAGCCCTTGGACATCGACTGTTTTGAAAGTTTTTTGGGTACGGATCCAGTCTTTTTTGAATTGGTCGATGTTATCTGTTGGTTTAGCTTGTTTTCCTAGTTGGTTTAGCTTGTAGCCTTGCCTTCATCAGAACCCAAAATTTCTCGATGGGCCTGATCTCAGGGCAATTCGGAGGATTTAATGATTGTGCGACAAATTCGACATTATTCTCTCGATACCAGTTCAACACATGGCAAGCATAGTGACACGCAGCTAAATCGGGCCAGAATAATGTACGACCCCTGTGCTTTCGAATCGGTGGTAGTACCCGCATTTGAAGGCATTCCTTCTTGTACACATCCGAATTTTAAGTTTCCCGTTACATAAAACGGAGATGTTTTCATGCCG
Organism: Acleris emargana; assembly: GCA_927399475.2. NCBI lineage: Eukaryota > Metazoa > Arthropoda > Insecta > Lepidoptera > Tortricidae > Acleris > Acleris emargana. Next base: position 9,784,981 of record OV656858.1, read on the forward strand.
CATTGTCAAATAGCTTGCCAAACCATCACTTTTTTCCCAAATTTTTCGCAAAAAATGGATTTGTCCTCTTTAGAGACCTTCGTTTCTTTTATTACGGTGTAAAACTGCGGTCCGGGTAGGGTTTTATAGTCAAGTTTGACATAGGTTTCATCGTCCATTATAATACATTGTTCATTTTTAGTTAAGACTTGGTCGTACAACTTCCAAGCCCGAGTTTTGACAGAAGACTCCTGGGATTTGCTGCGTTTAGGCTGTTTTTGCTTTTTGTACGTTACAAGCAAGTTACGCTCCTTGCCACGCTGAACCATTGCAATAGAAGTACGACATATTTTCGCACAATCACCTCTTTTTTTTGGGAAAAATGTTCGCATATCTTTATATCTAAATTAGGACATGAAGGGCCTCGTTTTCTACCTTGACCAGGTAAATCTTTTAAAGTATTATTCATACCAAACCTTTTTATCGTATTGTAAACAGCTTTCAGGCTAACCCCTTCCTCTGAAGCAATCTTTCTCATAGTCATACCTGATTCTTTACAATATTTGGTCACAATTGAAAGTCGTTTTTTCTCTGAGAGACCCTTCATCTTGCAGTGTGTAGGAATTATACTACTTTTTATAATCAGTTTTAATATTTGACTATATGCTTAACAGATTGAAATATGACAGACAAGATAAAATATTGTAACTTTTTTTTAGATCTATTCAAACTTGTTTCCATAATTAACGATACGGTCTTTAGGTGAAAACCTTAAGTAAATGACATCTTGCACGTAGTTGTAACACAGCTGAGTAGGGTAAAATTGGGGGACCTGGATACGTACCGAGGTATCCAAGCCCCCCCAATCTTACCAGTGATCAAGTTTTCATCATTTCATCTATTAATTCTTCTTTTCATCAATTAATCTATTACCAGTGATCAAGTTTTTATCAATTCATCTATTAATTCTTCTTTTCATCAATTAATCTATTAATTCTACTTGTTCTTCTCTTTAAGATCAGGTATCCAAGTCCCCAATCTTACCCATGAATACTAAAATAGATCAAGTTTTCATCATTTCATCTACCTATTAATCGACGTATCCACGCCCCTATTAATTCTAATAATTAATTCACCAATCTATTAATTCTACTTTTCTTTTCTTTAAGATGTTGATCAGGGTCTGCCTATATATTCAAAGGTCGTTGATTAGAACTAATCGAAGATGTGGTACGAACTTCAATGATTACTGTTGGATGTTGATGTGATAAATATGGTATTTACTTATATAACGCGGAGGGAAAAAACAAAACGAACAAATCACTGTCATACATTTATTTAAATCACTTTAACAAACCAGTTATTTATAGTGTATAGGCCTTAGATAAGTATAAGTACACAATTTAAAACATAAATAAAAATTAAAAAGTACAAATGTTGATCGATAAATCAATAAAATATTATTGATTTATCTACCTTTCTCCATTGAAACTTTGAGTATTTAGAAACAGATAAACATGTAACAGAAAACTAATCATAATTGTCTATATTAAAAAATAAAACATTGCTATCTTTGCACCACTTTTTTAAGCAAGTAACATTTTTGTAAGCACATATATTATCATGATAAATACAAGTTTGTACATCATACGATGTTGCATACCTTTCATAAAGAGAAACAAAATTAGGACAGCTAATATCTTCTAAATTATGAACAATCTCAGTACCTAAAATTTCTTTTAACCAATTCACTTTTTCATACCCTTTTGTATGAATACATTTGTTTTTACAGTAATCAGATATTAAGAACTTATAATCGCAGTAAGGTACATAACCTTCATTCCACAGTATTCCCCTGTTCCTTTCTATCCATCCTACTTGTTTACGTTCTTTCTTAGTTAAATAATAAAACGGATATGGGGGTTTAATCAACAATACCAGGACATGTTTATCACTTAAAATAGCTATTTCTTTTGGTATAAGCTTGTTCTTTTCATCTTTAAAACCTTGGACATCGATGATAACATTCATGTCAGTTTCCGCACTATGTTACTCAACGGTTTATACTCAATAAGGCGATCGTTTATGATAAGGCAATAAGCTGTAGTATTCTCTGGGATATCTTGTGAAGACTCTACTTCTAGACGAACATCAACTGGTCCAGTTTTTAGCGTATCGTTTTGTCTTGAACAATCAATAACAAATAATGGAGCCTTTTCTCCAAATGTCTTCAAATCAAGCAACGGATCAATGTCGGCTTTGTAATACGACTGACGAAAATTAGCATACATCTCATATAATATACTGTACTTAGCTTCATCAAATTTCAAGTTTAATGAATCATATGGAAAATATTGTGAATTTAAAAACAATTTCACATTTGTTATATTACAATGATCAAACAAAGTCGAATTTTTTGTTTGATTTAATTTTCTATTTGTTTGAAATCCCAATATAACAAATCTAGGTTTCTCCAACTGAGAAGCAGTTTTAACTGACCACGAATGTTTGGTTGTTTGAGGTACTAATGGATATTCATATAAATCCCAATTTCTAAAGGCAACTTGTATAGCTCTATCTTTTTCCAAATGCTTTAGCAGTAATAACCTGTTGCGATCAGAAACTTTAATATGCGGTATACGCCACTGAACCTTTTGTACGTCTATTATGACGGTATCACCTTTATCCATACACACACTGTTTGAAACAGAACTACTTCTATGCAGTATAAGTTCATGTCTACAATTTATAAGTATTTTATTATAGTCTTCTGCGAATCCTAGGACTTTATTCAATGGGAGAATAAAAGAGAAATGAATTTTTTTGCTTTGGGTTCCGCTCAGGTTCCACCCCCACAAGGCCGCATTTTTGCTTTCTCCTCCGTTCATCGAGATATAAGACTTCATAGTTGTAGTTATTCCAGCATTTTTTATATGATCTATTTCAACACCATTTAATTCGTATCTGATATTTTGAAATAAAAACAAAATCGGGTTGTTCGTCAACTTAACTTCTTTATCTATATGTTTTCCTGTTGCATCGAGAGAGGACGCAGTGATATACCCCTCAATGTAAATGGAGCTAGCAGACGGTAGTACATATACGTCTTGCTGATGAATAGGGATTCTGATTTCATCATTTTCTTTGAAGCTGTTAGTATAGGGATTGTAAGTATGAATTTCATAGCTTTCAATCGAATTATCGTGCTGTGGCAAGTCAGTGATTTGAAGCATTTTATATTTTAAATCCAAGAGAACGTAGAAATGTTTTATTAATTTTGGTAATCACTCTAGTTGATTTTAAACGTCTTCTACCTTTCGATATCGGGGGTGAAGTATTTAGTTTTCTTGTCTGAGCAGGGATTTTATTGAAAACAATCATTCTAGGTCAAGCAATCACCGACTTAAACATGTACATGCTAATAAGATCACCGATGGTGTAAGAATGTTAACTAATTAGAAGTATCTCGATATTTATTTGGTTTAATAAATCTGATTAGCGAAATGTATTTTATTTACGTACGTAGTTCCTTGTTTTCCAAAATGAACTTAAGAATTTTAAACATAAATGACCGCAATTGTATATGCTATTACCCTGTAAGTTTTGATAATTGTAATTAATTTTCGATCCCATATATTTAATAAATTCCTTTGGAGGTTTCAAGTTACCATAACTATCAAAGTATTCAATATAATCATATATTTTTGCATAGGCTACCCAATGACTACCACTAGATGATGAAGAATCTAAATTTATAATCCCACATTCGATTGGTAGTGGTGATTCTGGTAATTCATCTCTCATAAATACATTACGAAAATGAGGTATATTTTTCGCGTGATTTATAATGTCGATGTTAGTTAACGCTCTTTTAGGTAGCCGACTGATTAGTTTTTTGTGTTCGTAACATAAATCCCTACACCATTCTTGTACGGCTTAAGATGCAGTCCTCTTCCAATACACAGTCCTTTCATGTTCTCGTTTTGTTCCTTTACTTGTGCTAGTTGTTTTTTAGCCGATTTATATTCATTGACAGCTTTCGTGATTCCTGCAATGCCACCCGATAAAGTGCCGCTGGCAGACAATCCAGCAAATATAGGTATTAACGGGAGAAAGCCACCAGTTTTAGGTACAGGTATCACTCGCGGTATTTTAATAGGTAAATCTGACGCGAACTCTCTAGCTGCTTCGTATGCTAACTCTGTTAGCATTTTCTTACATTTAGGTTTTAGGTTACGAATGTGTTTTTTTGTATGTGAGACAATATTATTAAATGTTTTCTTTAAACCAGCACCAGTTTTGAACTTCAATAATGTTGGTGTTTTATTCTTCACTTTATGAATATCATGACATTGTCGTTTGCTCCTCATGATATAATAATTTAGTTTAATGTAAGGATTTCAATAAAATTTCGAGTGTAAAAGTCCGTATCGTTTAAAGATTAACTTTCAAATGAGCACAACGTGAGAAATATATCTTTAAATACATTCATTAGTGTCACTAAAATATCTACAAACAATTTGTCTTTTCTAGCCAAACAAAACAAATAACAAGTCAAACAACGATGTGTTAAATGAAACTGTATGATAATAATAACAATAATTTATATTATAAGAAATAAAGACGCATCACATTATCACAGGAAACCATACATATTGGACATTTCGGTTTTTTTATTGATAACGCACATTTAGCGCATGCAACGACATGACCGCACGGTACAAACGCGACATCACATGCCTTGACGTAACATATTTTACACACTTGTACTACGTCACTATTCACCACCTCCTCCTTTGGCCGGGAGACAGGTTGCTCTAAGAAAGAAACAGTGTTCACTTTCTCCTTGACGTAGTCTCTACCCTTCACCAGTTTGACGTACGCACATCGTTCAAACCAGCGTGCGTGCTGCTCCCACGGCTCATCACCCTTCTCCCAATCCTTTAGACCACCATCACAATGATAACATTTGGTTTGATCTCCGCACCCAGTATAATAGAAACCGGCTTCTGCTAACTCTTCAGGTCTTTGTGTCATACTACAAGGCCAATCTTTAAATGTTTTCAACCGTGCCGCTTCCGTTGCATATTTAGGGTGTGCAGGACGCTGTAGACTCATGGTGGTGGAAGGAGACATGTTCGCACGATCGTTTTCTCCTTTCATTAAGTTACTATGTGTTTGCGGTGACACTGACCTTTCCTATACTCGTATCAATAAATAGTACGAATGTTATTAATCACCACAAAGTTAAATAAATCTTACCAAACAGCAGTACAAAGCTGTTTAAATCTCATTGAGAAATCAATATCGGTTGTAAAAGTCTGTACTGTTTTAATATTAACTTTCAAATGAGCACAACGTAAGAAATATATCTTTTAAATACTTTTGTGCCAGTAAGAATATCTATAAACGATTTGTCTTTTCTATCCAGCTGTTCTCGCTTGTAGGTAGTCCTAGCCACTTCACATATACTTTATTCCCCCTGCTTTTTATTACTTTTTCAACCAGATATACGTCAGGATGTAAAGTTTTTTGAATTTCTTGTCCATAAAATGCTCCTAATATCGGTCTCGACTTCATATCTTCTAATAAATAAGTAACAGGATTAGTGTGTTGAATCTTTGTTATCTTAAATATTTCGTACAACAGGCTGTCAGTATCTGTGTAGCACAGGTGTACATCGTTTTTGAATTTATTTTTGATATAGTCGTAATGAAACTGATATAGGTGTTGTTTGGCAAGCTCTAAAACTGTGAATCCGATATAAATTGGCCTGTCTAAGACAATTTTTTCATGGTTTAACTGTATTCCTACAAAGTTTTCTGAAAATATAGTTACACTTTTAAAGTTAGGTTTGGAGATCAATTTTTCAGCTGTAAGATGTTTATTTGTTACATTTTCATTGTCTTTCCATTTAGTTACCAATTTTACATCGATTTGGTTACGATTATTTTGCAGAGTCTTTCCGAAAATTGCGTTATTGGATAATTTAAAATGGTTCTTTTCATATTCAGTTTTAGCTGCTTGACGAAGGGTTGTATTTAAGTCAATGTATTTTTTCAAATAATTTTCTTGCCTAAAACTAAGAATGCGGTGAATTTTATTTAAAACTAGACCATGTTTCAAACAATCTTTTAAGTGGGTGTAGTGAATAATGTAGTTAAATTTATCATAAAGATTTGCTATTAGCTTTGCACATTTACCACCGGGGGGGATGAACTTTTCTGCAGCGAACGGTAAGTCATTGTGTTTACTATGCAAATGATCAGGGTATGCCAGGTCTACCTCCAAAATATAGCCGTAGTCATTGTTAGCTGGAATACTCAACACATCAATTGTTTCAATTTCATTTTGACTCAAAAATTTGAACTCTGATATAGGAAAGCGTTGCATCATAGCGTAACCATACAAGTTATTACAGTCAAGATAAATCAAATAACTAGACGGTTCAGCATCATTGAAATCGAACATATATTTATTATTTGCTTTGGCGTGTCGAAGGGAGCACTGTGCTAACCCCCCGCGTATTCCTTTTTCTAACATTTGATATATCTCTAAGTCACTTATTAACTCTAATTCAACCTGCGTATACAGAAGCATTGCATCCCAACTTAAACTTGGGGAAGTGATGTAATACGCAGGATCTAGATTATAATAATGCAAACTAGTCATCCTAAACTTTTCGAAAATGTCACATAATAATAATACGTCACTTTTTAAATATAAGTCGGTATATTCACCAAGTGATTTTATATTAAAGACATTCCATATTGTTCGCGCACGTTCGTATTCAGCTTCAGTGATATGACTATCGTTCAAACTGTTGTAGAAACAAGATTTTAGAGGAAGTTCGGTTTCGGAAAATTTGAAACAGCTATTCATGTAATCATACGGGTAGACACCTTTTTTATACAATAATTCACGTTGATTTTTATCAGGAAACTCTCGTGATAAATTAACAAAATCGTTTTCCGATAAACTTTTGCTTAACGCATCCAGACTTGAACTCATAAACTGATACGAATCAATGAATTTAATTTGAATAGAACGAGAGTTGGTATCAGTTTTTATGTATTTTGTTATAGAAAGGTACTTTTCTTTAGTTTGAGGAATAATTTTAACGGAACCTTCTTGTTTTACTAATTCCTCAATAAATAAGTGAGAATCGTAACCTGATAAGTTATGAAAAACAACAGGTATGAATGGACATACTTTATGCATTAAGTTACAATGAGAGTGCGCCGGCCCTCTGTACAAGGATGTAACATGATCATGATCTCGCACCTTGTCACCGAACAGATGTTGTTTACATATATGGCAATATGTTGCGTTTTGATAAGATGATTCTTGTTCAGCAGTTAATGGAGTCATAGGTTTAACATTAGATAATATTTTATGTAATCGTTTTACATCCTTTATTATTCTCTTGACAAAAATTTCAACACAGTCTTCACCTCGATATGTCACAAATTTATTTAATTGATCATCATACGAGCAACATATATAATAAGCAAAACATGACGGGCGGTGTTTTTTCAAAATTTTAGTGTTTTCAGATATGTTTTCGGTGTGGTTACTCAGGAGGCATTCAAAATCTGCGTAAATAATGAAGTTGAGTTTCTGTTGTCTTTCATAATGCTCGAATTTTAAAACAGAATTTATTTTAGGCAAAGTAACTAACACGTCACTACAATCATGAGATCTATATTTTGTTTCATCATTATAAAATTGTAAACATGTCTCACATAAATATATCTTACCTTTGTGGTGCGAAACTTGCCGTCGAACTAACCTTACAAGATCTTTTATTAAACAGTAATGTGCTTTTCCCCCCCTTTCAATATATAGTAAATTAATGTGATTAATTTCTCTTTTTTTTGTCTTGTATAGAGGTCCGGTAACTTTTGATTTATTATCTAACCCATATATATTAACGCTTATATTCGGGTTATTTTTTTCAAAAAGTTCAATTTGTTTAGGCGAAGGTGGGAATGACATTCCTTCTGTGTTGAGAACGGAAGAATAATGTGGATATGAACTGACTTTACATACATTCCTTGTAGAAGGAAACAAACCGGCCATAATACTCCACAAGAAACAATGATTATCGCTATTCTGTATACTTATACAACTTTTCGAACTTCTGACTGCCGGAGGTAACGGAATATAAGAACCGCCTCGCAAAGGAGAATACTTGTTCATGTTAATTTCAATATGACTTATAGATAGGTACGTCCATCCAGATTCACGAAGTTCGAATTCGGTTAGTTTTTTTTTTCAGAGTGTTACTTGTATTCAATAATAATTCATTAAAATCAGTGCTCTTGTAAACAGTTTCATATTTAGTGTTGAATGACTTTAGCTCCTGTTTGTCTGAGTGAGGTTGTATAAAGTACGCAAAGAATTCAAAGTTAACTTTAATACAAGTAAGGCTCTCTACTGATATATTGATAAGTTTTAGAAGATCTTTCTGACACTCATTAAAGAATATCTCTGGCGTGAAATAATCTACTTTCTGAGATGGATTTATACGATATGAAACAATTCTGTTTTTAAAAGCAGTAGCAATCATATAAATATTATCGAATTCTGTGTTCAGTAAGCAGTTTGACTTATGTAAATTAGTTTTTAAGTGAGATGAGTATTCCTTTCGAGACATTTCAATTTTACAGTTTTCACAATTCATTAATTCATATTCAGGTATTAAGGCTGATACAGGATGAACTGTAAAGAAAAGAAAAAAATTAAAGGGTTACAATCTACTCATTTATTTTATAAATCCTAGTAATAGTTGCAAGCGGTAGTTTAATAAGCTTTACACTTTAGTATTAACTGTTCTATAGTTAAACATTTTTTGAATACATCTTAACTATGGGTACAATAGAGAGGGTACAATTAAGAGCGAGCTCTATTTTAATAATAACTTCCGATAAAAGTAGGCGGGCAAGGCTTGAACTCCTTTCGCGTAGCTTTTATATACTCGGTTAACGCACGCCAGCCTTCCGTACTATCATCTGTTCTGTTTTTTAAGCTTATTATTGCGTGGCGCCATCGATTCATGGGAGGTACGCGCTCTATTTCATCGCATTTATAAACTTTTAATTCTACGTAATGAGAACCGAGTTTACAGTCGTTAGACTGGCGAGCAACTCCGTTTGCGATTCGTCGGTTTAGAAAAGATACGAGAGGAGTCATTTTTTTACCAGGTCTGAGGGCTTGCTCATCTACTTCGTCATCCTCAGAGTCGGTCCCGAACACATCGCGCGCAGACTCCTTTCTGCTAACGTCAGCGGGAGTAGTATGGCTCGCTGTAGTTGGAGTAATAATGCTGACTTTACTTTTCTTTCGCTTCGGCTGCTCCAGTTCACTGTTATGCGGCTCTTTGCTTCCATGTTTTCCCACCTTTTGTATTTTCAGGCTTTCACACCGTACTCCATCTTGAACAAATGAATAAACATTATGACTAGTGTTAATGTTATAACTTTTTGGATATCTTTTAAACTCTTTTCTTATAATGCTTACAAACTGCTTTAGATATTGCCAGGCTTCTGAGTCGGTGTTAGTTTTATTTTTTAATTTTAGGTCAAATAATATTTCATCTTCCTTGCACAATTTCAAAACGATGTAGTATGTTCCTTTTTTATGTTTATCGATCTGACGCGAAAATCCTTTCGGAATTTTGTTAGTGATGTAGGAATAAAGATGATTGTATTGTTCCTTACCACTATCGTCACTGTTTCGATCCTCCCCCTCGCTATCTGTCCCGAACAATTCATATGATAACGCTGGTTCGATGCGAGCGGGATTAATTCGCTTTTTCCCCTTTTCCGAAGTGCTGACCCGAGATGCTGAGTTCGAGCCGTGACCCCCCTCACGGATCACGGGTTTTTTACATTTTTTATGAGTATAATTCTTCTCATCCTCCTCCGTCCGAAGCGGTCTCTCTTGAACATGACTGGACCTGAAAAGGTAATTTTATTAAATTAATTTGATAATTGAACCCACAAGCAATCAGTAAAACAACTCAGATCGCAAGAACAAAACACAAATTTATTTTAAACTTTAACTATCTAAACATACGAGAGAATTGAATGGATGCATTCATTTCTCTACTATTGTCAAACTACACTAAGCTTGCGCTCAGAAAAAATAATCGTATTTTAATAGATGAAATATCTGATAGATGAATAGATGAATATTCGAATGGTACTTACATGATAGCAGATATGTTGACACTTATTGATGCACTTTAGTAACTTGAAGATCAGAAGACTTCGCTTGCCGATGACAATGTGTCTCAGTCTCACAATTCCCACTTTAAATATATGCGAGCGATAACCATTTTTGGAACGAAAAACACACATTCAAATAAAAATCAAGCAGACTTGCACTTTTGCTGCTCCATACTTATCATGCACAATAGCTGTTGTCAGCGTTCTGTATCCCGATATAAAAGTAAAAATCTAAATATTTAATTACAACCTTATGTACTATGCAACAAGCACTATAAATAAGTGCAACCAAGAAATTAATCACTATCATGTTTTTTTGTCTCAACACGATTGGAATTCAGTCGGAAGTATACGCGGGCCGAACATTGAAATTAAACTTTATTATTTGTAAATATAGTTCAATTTAAAATGGCAGAAAAATCAGACCTTATAAGTCTCACACCGAAAAGCTAGAATTTAAATAGATAGGGAATCATCTTGCATTCGACACGTGCATAAACTTTCCTCTTATGGCATATACCATAAAGGATTAGAATGTTAGATCAATATCCAATATTAAGCTACTTTGAATTCTATCGACACCATTTTATTTATATATAAAGCTAAAAATTTCTGAAGGGATACCTATTGTAATAAATATTTTGAACGTACGTGGTTCTCTTGCAAAATGTCGGTAAGTTAAATTTAATTATAAATATCGGTACATATGTTTTCTGTTTATATATTACATGCTAACCGGTGTGTAAATTTCAGGACACGTCTGAGCATCTATTCAACTTTGTACCCTGCAATGCATCGCGACCTACATATGAACCAAGGCTCGGGTTAGATCGTAAACGAAAGCCAGAAAACACAACAATTTATTCGTATATCAAGAAACCTCATCAGAATAGAGCTGCTAAAGTGATTAAAATAGAAATTTATGACGGAGACAAAATAGAAGATAGTGAGCGAATATGCAAGTGTAATGCAGAATTGTGCCTGCAGTATGCGGTCAAAAGCGTTCCTCTAGACGGAATATATGAGTCAACACTTAACGTAATAGATAAAATAACGGAGTCTATATCATCTAATATTTGTAATCGCTACACAGTGTTGTAAAAATATGCATTTTACAGAATAAATATTAATCGAGTAACAATGTGTTTATTTATTTATCACGCCACTAACCCACCATTTTAAATTCGACTTATCCGACTCGCGTTGTTTTGGAAAGGTGAGACCGCTAATTAATTACCGGCGTCGATAACACTGTACGTCTCATAATTATGTTCACGTCGATGTATGAATCACTATCTATTTAATAACGCTTAATATAAAATGGAGCACTCATAATTGATGTATTGAATACATGAATACTGATTTAGATCTATTATAAATTTTGCCTAGCTCATAGGTATTACACTAGATGAAAACTTGATCTATTCAGTATTCAGAACATGAAAGAAGAACAAGTAGAATTAATAGATTAATTGATGAAAAGAAGAATTAATAGATGAAATGATGAAAACTTGATCACTGGTAAGATTGGGGGGGCTTGGATACCTCGGTACGTATCCAGGTCCCCCAATTTTACCCTACTCAGCTGAATACACCGTTTGACATTCTATGTTTGAAATTTGACGGAGATTCTATATTAGTTTTATATACAACTACATGTAAGTGGTCATTTACTTAATTTTATCACATATACTGGGTAGAACAACTATACCACGTGGTATTTTTGTTTACATTCTGTAAGGTACCTAATTGATAATTCTAGGTATGCAAGCACGACAGAATAATCGTGGATGTGGAGAATGACCTGATGACGGAGGGTACCACGGTGCATTGGCATGGGCAGCATCAAAGAGGAACACCGTATATGGATGGAACACCATACGTTACACAGTGTCCTATACCGCCGGATACGACCTTTAGGTAAGGATTAAAAGTTTATTGGATTTAGTTGATAAAATTCGGAGACAATGCAGGGCCCCGATTCTAGGTGACAAAAACCATATTGTCTTTGACCTGTTATCGTATTAAGGTTTTGATGGCGTTAATTTTCTCGTCAGTAATGGCGGCCGATTAAAACACAATACCATACCTGTCAAAGACGATATGGTTTTACCGCCTAGAATAGAGACCCTAAATGCTGTAATTTCTGTCGAGAATTTCGCTTTCATTTCTGTCACCGATAGTGTTATTTATGAAGACCCATCATTAGTTCATTACATTATGCTTCTTAAGACCAAACAAATATACCCAAACTCAAAATGTCTAGGTCTTGGTGCAACTCTATTTTATCAGGCAAGGCGCCCTTAATAAAAAGTAAAATACATACTAAAGCCTGAATTACATTTCACTTACCTCTGTTGCTTCTAGGCCCATTTTAAGCCCAATCTAATAATGGGTAATACATGTCATGGGCTTACACAGCTAGAAAAGTGCTTATTTTCCATATAATAGTTTGCTGTAGAGGTCTGTTTAGGCTTGCATGTTACACACACATTTACAAGCGCGAAACGGAAGTGATTGGTCTAACCAAGAACATCTTTAAACCCGCATATGAAAAGGGTTTACACAGTCAGGAATATTCATACATAAATAAATAAATATCAGGGACAATGTCACACTAATTGACCTAGTCCCAAACTAAGCTCTAGGCTTGTACAATGGGTACTAGACATCGGTATAAATACTTATATAGAGAAATATATACTTAAATACCAAGAAAACATCCATGACTCAGGAACAAATATTCGCGCTCATCACACAAATATCTGCCCTTACCGGGATTTGAACCCAGGACCGCTAGCTATGTAGGCAGGGTCTCTACAAACTAGGCTGTCGCGTCGTCGAACATACATACATACAATCAAGTCTCTTTCCCGTAGGGGTAGGTATAGATCATTTCCTTTCACTGGCTTTGATCCAGACAAACTTCCCTCGCTTTCTCTACACTCCAAACTCATCTCTTTTCATACACATTTGTCGTTTAAGGGTACTCCTGACCCGGCCTTTTCTATGCCTATTGATCTCACAAGGTTACGTCTGCAAACCCTCAGATATCAGTTCAACGCGTCCCACGACGGCACCCACTTCTGGCACTCTCACGCCGGTATGCAGCGGGCAGACGGGGCGGCGGGGGCCCTCATCATCAGGAGACCCAAGTCCCAGGATCCCCATGGCGCATTGTATGATTATGACAGGTAAGGGTTCCTTAAATAATATTGCTGGAGGTAACTACGACGTAGCTGTGTAGTTCATTTTGCGCTAAGAGAAAGGGACGGAGCTATATAAGTGCTATAGCTCTGTCCCTAACGCTCGCCTTAAAATGAACTGCATAGTTATGTCATAATAACCCATCAGGGGGGTTATTATGACCTAGCTTTGAAGTTCAGTTAACGCTAAGAGAAAAGGACAGATATATAACTGCTGTAGCTCTGTCCATTACGCTCGCTGTAAAATTAACTGCATAGTTATGTCATAATAACCCATTAGGGTCGTTATTATGACCTAGCTTTGCAGTTCAGTTTAACCTAAGAGAAAAGGACAGTTATATAATTGCTGTAGCTCTCTGCTCTGTCCATTACGCTCGCTGTAAAATGATTTGCATAGCCATTGTCATAATAACCCCCCGGGTCTTTTAATACCATTGTATTGACATCATTGTTTTCGCTTAATTTCTGTATGTTATGTCATGTCTTCCTGTGCCATGAAAGGGAAATAACGTCTAGATAATTTCAAGTGGGTGCTATAGGTATGTCATTGAATAAATGTTGTTAGTAATTAATAATGAAACAAAGTGGAATGGAAGCCTCAGTTTGGTTGGGAGATTTTCAGTCTTAATAAGAATGCAAGTCTCCATGAGTCCCAGGTCCCAATTACCCTGAATTCAGGGATGTGCGCTTGTTGGCCTTCTTTATGCAGTAAACAAAAGACCTCAAGGTCTGTTTTTGCAAAGCATAGTTGGTTTTTGTTGCGAGTGTTGATTTTGAATCCCTAGTATGCGAAGGATTCAAAGAGACGAGACGCAGAGAATTTCAGTGTCATGCACACACAACTCGCCAAAAAAAACGCTCCCTCTGTCCTTAACCCTTCAAGTGGCGAGGAGCCGTATAACGGCCGCTGTCAAAAAACAATTAATACTTTATGACATTAACTTACATACATACATACATTAAATCACGCCTGTTTCCCAGAGGGGTAGGAAGACACCACTTTTTTCCACTTGCTACGATCTTGACAAATTTCTTTCGCTTCTTCAACATTCATACATCGAGTCATGCACGCACGTAGGTTTCGGGTACTTAAGATTAGGCCCTTTTCCAGTATTTCTCCGATTTGATTCGAAAAAGTACGCCTAGGGCAGCCCCTTCCGACCCTACCACTTACTTTCGATCTATATATCTCTTTCGTCAACCTTCTTTCATCCATCCTTTCCAAATGGCCGAACCATCGAAGCATGCCCTTTTCAATCTAGCTATATTAACTTAAAATTCAAATTTAAACTACCTATATTTTTCTTGCCAACTGAAGGGTTAAACAGCCTTTTTTGGTGAGGTGCAGGTGAAAAATATTCTTTGTTCTTCCCTAATATTGAAGCTTTATATAATCATCATCAACTTTTATTCAATATCATCGGCGCAACGAAGATACGCACACTACTTACTAGCCATACTTGATAGATAAGTACTTAATCCATTCTTTAATATTATACTTCATAAAACTTTGGCTAACTAAGAACACTCAAAGTTTCATGAAATAAAGCTCTTGCTTGTTGCTTTTAAAGTTTGTGACCTTTCAACTTAAGTAAAGATTTTCCTTTTGTATTGAAGCAAATTTACTCCAGTAGAGGCGGTAAGAGCCTTAATTTAATAATTATACTAAATTTTGGGTTCCGTACCCAAAGGGCTGACCCTAAGTTCTGTCCTCATAATCTAAAACGCAGTATGTCAGATAAAAATCCTGTAGCAATATCAACCTTATTACTAGGCATCGGAGTTTTTGTCGCACGGTAAGACTAATAGCAAGCTATGGAGTCGTCATTTGCCATAAATCTGAACTCTTATTCATATTCATACTCATTTATTTAATTTATCTTAAAATGCGTCTATAGCGGTCGGTCGTGTATAATTATCTTAGTCAAGTTACATAGAAAAAAAAAAAACTATTAGATTATAAATTCATAACTTCAACTATTTTAACATACAATTCGCCACTAGTGTGGACTAAAAAATTCCCTTCTGCCGTGTTTTAATGTATCTTTTGTTTGTTTTAATATTTCGTAATTAAATCAGTATACAAATGGTATTATTTTTTATTGTAATATTTATTTTCCAAATATAACATTATTTAATCGTTTCTGAACTCGTAAACGTTGTAGTCCTTGATTATAAAAAAAAACCTAAATAATTTAATAAATAAATGAGCATGAATATGAATAAGAGTTTAGATTTATGGCTAATGACGACTCCATAGCTTGCTATTAGTCTTACCGTGCGACAAAAACTCCGATGCCTACTTATTACTTAGAGAAGAGAGCTAAGACTGCTTTGGTTATTTATTTTGGGATACTGCGTACTTGCTTAGGAGGGCAGAGTTGTCCGTGTTGTGAGTTGTCGTGTGTTGTTTGACGACGCGCTGGCCTAGTTGGTAGTGACCCTGCCTACGAAGCTAGCGGTCCTGGGTTCAAATCCCGGTAAGGGCAGATATTTGTGTGATGAGCGCGCATATTTGTTCCTAAGTCATGGATGTTTACTATGTATTTAAGTATATATTTCTCTATATAAGTATTTATATCGTTGTCTATTACCCATAGTACAAGCCTAGAGCTTAGTTTGGGACTAGGTCAATTGGCGTGACATTGTCCCCTGATATTTATTTATTTATTTCTGCCTGACAGCGAGTTCCTTGAACCGTTCTAATACTCTGAGCTACTAGCTACTTGAATTTTCCAGTGTACATTACCATTGCCGGTATAATATTTAGGCATTGGTCCCACCGCCGGCGAGTAAGCGATGATCTATCGGCGATTTTTTCGCTCAAGAAACGAACAAAAGATAATCGCTCCCGTGTAAATAAAAGAGAGGGATATCTATTTACCGTTCATTGCTAGTTGTTCACACTGCCATGCCGGCGAGAATTCTACTAAATTAGCGAAACAAAAGTATAGATCCCGTTTCAAACCTTATCCTTATTTGTATTCCACGAGCTATAATATTCTACTCAATAAAACCATATCGCTTTTAACATGCTATCGTATTGTTATTACCTCGGCGCGTAAATTCGCTATCATAACGTTGACGATACGATAATAATATATCAAAAGTAATATGGTTTTAACAAGTAGATTAGCGCCCTTGTGCCTCTATATTCTTCATGAATATACCACATCGTTATAATATCGTTAACACTACTAAATCTCTCATTCACTTCACAGTACCTATTAAATCTAATTCGGTAGGCTTTATATTGTTCTCCTGGCTTAATTTACAGGTTACAAAAATGCGAATTACCACAGCTGTTTCCGTTTTTAATAAAACACGATTCGTTTTTAAGGAAAGAGGAAGGAGTTTGGAAGTATTCCAATTTTTTGGAAAAAGTGCTTAAAGAGTACATCGTCCGAAACAGGGTGCGCCAAAAAGAACATCACAAACCACTTAACGATAAACGTTCTCTGCCGCAAACTAGCAAATGTACTAGATTTTAGTACACCAGGGGAGTAGCTGGCACTTAATTTGTTACAGCTCGGAATAATGTCTATCTGCGGGGTGGATTTTAAGCATTGTCGAGTGCTAAATGAAGAAAATGAACACTTACTCTTTTATTCATAAAGGCTCAGTAGCTAATTCTAATTGAAATTTTAATAACTTAAAATATTCCTTGTCACTTTCTGTCTGATGCAAGTGTCACAATAATAATGATAAAAAAATTGATAAAAATAAATAAATAAATTGATAATAGGGAATATGCATGGATTTTAAAAATCGCATTTCTCATAAAAAATATGAAAATACCGTAAAAGAGATCACCAAAACGGAAATTAAAATTAAAATCGGTCAAGAAATACGGAAGTTATAAGCATTTCAAACTTCTAATTAGACAGAGAGATCCGATGTGCACCGTGACGTCATTGTGCACTGCGGCCATGTAAACTCCATGTAAAATTCCGTTTTTCTAGAAAGAGATAGGAACAAATCTTTGTTGGCTTATATCTTGGTTATTTTTATAGTTATTCAAAAAATGATTTTTGTGATCTGTTTGTTACATGAATCAGCTTCAATTGAAGATGTAAAAAAAAACATGCATATTCCCTATTGATAAAATCTCAAGTAGCCTGGTGTTTATTGGCAGCGGTGATTATATCCGATCAGAATCTCTGCCCTGGTAAGCACCATGCCAGTTTTTCACCCTCTCGTAACTATATATTTTTTAAATTATTGTTACTAATAATTTAATAAAATACTACGTATACAAAGTATGCCAAAACTTGCTTTTCTTTGAGCTCCTTTATGTGTGTGCGTGCGTGCGTGCGCAGGTGTGTGGGCGTGTGTAATTGTATGTATACAAAACATACTTGTAAGTACAATACAGAAACAATCTAAAGATATTCATAAAAACAATTCCTTTCAAAGGCGAAATTATCCCTTAAAGGATTTTTTTTCCTGCTATTTCAGTCTGCACATTGCCTTAGCTCTTTTAAGGGCCCCATTCAGTAGCAGTTAATGACGATTAGGTTGTTCCTTAGTGACGACTTTACATCCAAAAGTTTGAAAAAGCAAAAAGTCAACTGACCCTAAAATGTCTCTCATTATTTTTTAATCCTACGGCTGAGTAAGTTATAGAAAATTCTTTATTTGTCGATATGCAAATAAATGCAAGAAGATTGGAAACTGGGATGCTCTATCATTTCTACACCTTGACTTTGCCAACATAATCATCCTATACTTATACAAAGCGCCGCCGCGCCGGTTGGTAAATTTTCTTTAGGGAAATATTTATCTTCGTATCTTTGTAAACATTTGATATATTACCAGGAAATACATTAAGAAGAATACAAACCCGAAATAATTGTAAATACCAACGTATAACAAAATTAAATTGACAACAATGGCGCTATGTTAAATCAAATAACAGCTAATTATATACCGTTGCATAGATAACTTTTTCTACAAGCTTAATCCTATTATCCTAATGACAAAATCAACAATCGTTAACTTTTCTTGTATGCTTTCTTCGATTTTTCTGCTAAAAAATTGCTTACTTATCAGCAAAGTCATTTTCATTATTCCGATTGGCGTTAATAGTTTGTGTTTTTTTTTTCTAAATGTTTGTCAAATGTAAAATAAAATTTTATTAGTTATTTACTAAAATAGTTAAGACCATTTATTGTAAAATTTGGAATGCCAAATGAAACGCCAAACGCCATTTATATTGAACGTAACCATGGTAACCAAATAACAAATCGTTGGATATTAATATTTTTTTAAATAACTTTATAGAAAATTATTTTTAAACACATACTTAGTCCCAAAATATATATTGTTTT
This sequence comes from Acleris emargana, assembly GCA_927399475.2. Lineage (NCBI taxonomy): Eukaryota > Metazoa > Arthropoda > Insecta > Lepidoptera > Tortricidae > Acleris > Acleris emargana. The sequence goes on from OV656858.1 coordinate 9,803,728, forward strand.
TTAATATTCGTAATTTTAATTGAAGTTATTATATTTTTAACGGTTTATTATACCAATTAGGATGTCAAGTGTTAACCAAATGCCAACACTGATATCCGGAATGACCGCAACCATGGTAATAACAATGCTATAATAGTTATTATAGCATTGTTACTACCATGACAACGCTCATTATATAATTGTTTTCACGCCTCGGTTACGTAATAGGTGGTATCCTGATACCATTAACGATATCAATATTAGGGGTTTATATAATAGTACGCGAGTAGAAAAAAACAATTTTTAAACGGGTATTATTCTTTCCCCCCACCTGCCATTGTCAAATATAAATAAAGAACGACATTTTGAATATGTAAAGGGACAAACAGAGACAAAAAACAAAATGTTATTGGTATTCTAGAAGTGATACTGACAAATGAACTTAGATTGCAAAAATCATCATACTCCTCATTGCTTCAGCGTACTGGAAGAGATACTCATTTACTCGTTATAAGAAAAGGCACGCAGACAGACAAACCAATTTAATGTATTAGTCGAGATTGCGTCTGAAGATCTCAGGATATTAAACCGTCTGACTCAAGTTCTCGGCAGAAACTTGTCATGCGGGCTTCTTCTTCGACTTGTTGTGCTCAATATGTACCTGTACATAAGCGCCATTGTCTTCGTTAATAATTAGTTGCTTAAGTAAGAGTTTAAGTCGTTGGAAACGTCAGCGTAGATCTTAATGGAAGGTATTTGAAAGCGTAAAATAACTTTCTTACTTGACTGTGCACGACTATTTTATAGTAGCAGCTTATTGCCGCGGTATTTCCTGTCGGCTACGCTACGACTTGGGGATCTTCAATAGATACTCTTTTCTGAAAGGTTGGCAACGCATCGTGTTATTATTACACCCCGCTATCGGAGGTGCAAAATGGTAGCTGTCAAGTTCTTAGGGATGGGTAAAAATATTCATGATGTCGATATCGATATTCTTACTTTTTCTGTACAATTAGTTTTATATAATGTACCTTTACCATTTTTTAGACTACAATTTAACATGTTTTTTTTGGAATCCATGATAATCATTGTCATCAGAAATGTAAATAATATAAATAGGGCTCAGATATATTGGGTTTATTGTTGAATAAATTCATCGTGACTGCACTAGATTATTGCAGAGAAACTGAAAAAAAACTAATCGTTCATTGACAATACGATATCCCTTTAAGAGACATTTATTAATTATTTAATTTTTCTTTTATATATGAATGGTTCGTGCTATGGAGATCACGATAATTTGTTTGTAATGATGAAATATTGAAGAATTTTATTTATAAAAATGGAAACTGTTTAACACATTCATTTTGTAATTATATAGTTCTGTTTTATACAATAAACACGTTTAATTAAAGTCCTAGACTTTCATTATGGCAAAGAAAAATTTTCGACATATACGAGGGGAGAGTTATCTGCTGAAAAGTTATCTACCTGACTATGAAAGAAAAGACGTAGCTGGCTGGTTTTTTTTTATTTTTCTATGTAATCCCCTTCTACCAAAATGCACTTGTTACACTTGTCAAATAATGAAATTAAACCGTTAAAAAAAAACTTTCGGGTTCTCGTCAAAATAGTCGTTCACGGCGGCTATCATCTCATCATCGGTAGAAAATCTACGTCCCCTGAGATTTTTCTTCAGAAGTCTGAATAGGAAATAGTCACAGGGGGCTAAATCTGGGCTGTTAGGGGGATGGTTTATGACATCGAAGCCATTTCTGGTCATGGCGAGCTGTGTTGTGCGAGCCGTATGCACAGGTGCATTGTTGTGCAAAATCAAAATTCCTTGGCCGAGTTTGCCCCTCCTTTTTTCTTTTATAGCGTGCTTCAGCTGGCAAAATAAATTTGCGTAATAAATGGCATTCATTGTCGTTTTTTTTGGCAAATAATCAATGAGCAAAATTCGTTCTGAATCATAAACTTCCGAGGAGGCTTTTCGTCTTTGAATTTCCATTGTAGGGACTCTTGTTTACTTTCTGGGTCCCATTGTCTAATCCAAGTCTCATCACACGTCACAATCCTGGAAACAATTTCTTCCTCTTTCCCGCGACTCATGTCTAAAAATTCCTCACAACATCTGACACGTCTGTCTTTGTCTAACGGAGTCAGCATTTTGGGGACCCAGCGTGCACTTACCTTAGACATGTTTAAATGACCATGAATTATTTCGTTTACCCGTTCCTTACCTTATGCCCACATCTCTAGCTATCTCCCACTGTTTCACCCGTCGGTCTTCTAGAATAACTTTTTTCACTTTGGCCACATTTTCTTCAGTGACAGCAGAAATTGGTAGTCCGCTACGAGGATCATCTTCTAAGCTCTCACGACCCGATTTATACTGTTTACACCAGAACTTTATGGTAAAATCGGAAGGGCACAAATCACCAAATACAGGTAACATACGCTGTTTGATCTGGGATGGCGTATTACCTTCCTTAGAAAGAAATTTAATAATGCACGCTGCTCAATTTTAATCAAATTAGTATTTTTAAGCGACATGATGCAAGCAATGATGAGCAAAAATCAAATGAAAAGCAACGAACAAATGAGTGTCCAAAATTTTGAAAAAAGAACAGTCAATAAAAATGAATTCATAGTGGCCAGTATTTTTTTTTAACTACACATAGGCTAGGTAGATAACTTTTCAGCCACCCCTCGTAGCTATATTTATCGACATATAGCTAGTATTTAAAAAAAAAATTACCCATCCCTAAGAACTTGACAGCTACCATTTTGCACCTCCGATAGCGGGGTCTAGTTATTATACAAAATTCCATAATTATCATTTGTACGAGGCGAGTGTTCAATCAGAGCAAAAAAGGATTCTATAATGAATCTATTATAGAATCTTGAGAAAAGCAGTAGACGCATGTTACTTTGCTACCGTGTGAGATACACAACTTCTCACTTAAGCGTAGCGACAAACATGCTATGGGTGCTGGAATTAACAATTTAACGAGCTTCAAGTTTAATTTCGTGTAATTCCAAACTTTGCTATCACCACAACGATGACATAATTTATCCTCGCTAGCGTAAGTATAAATTGGAGTTGGAGCGACAATGACTGCCGTTCCATTCTGATAAAGTGAAAAAAAACAGGTTTTGTTGTATGAAGACAGTGAGCCAAATTCGATTTTGTTGCGAGCGGGAGACCAAGTTACTTTTTAATAAAAAGTAAATAAATGCGTAATGCTTTGTAACGAGTATATTAGCCAAACTACAATAATTGTACTTGTAACTGTGTTTTTTTTTTTTTATATAGTCTGGTTTAAAAAGAAAAAATGTGTTTTAATTTTTACTGCTGAGGTGAAAGGTTACATGTGTCACTCGAGACCAGCTATTTGCGTCTCGTGTCTTTGAATTTCTCACTGCGCTCAGGATCCTTACCTAGAATCACTCGCTACCACCGTGATTCAATTATAGAATGCTTTGATTACTCGGGATTCAAAATTACACTCGCAGCAAAAACCGGCTTTGCTTTGTGACACAAATAATTATTTCACACTACGCTCAGTTCCTTTTATTTGAATTTTCTTTGTTTCGCTCTGAATTCATTTTGTCCTTTGTGACACCTTGTATTCTTTATTTCTAGATCAGAGCACGTAATGATAGTAACGGACTGGATCCATGAGATGGCCGTGTCCATGTTCACCGACCACCACCACTCGAAGGGCGACAACAAGCCGCCGACCCTCCTCATCAACGGAGTCGGACGGTTCAAGATCTGGATGAACGAGACCGTCAAGCCGTTTTATATGAAGACAGCCAAGTTCAATGTGGAACAGGTGAGTTTGACGCGGAGAAGGATAGCATACTGGCCATAATGGCATAGTAACTATAGGATTGCGTGGGTGCGCGTGGCTCGATACTTAAATACATCAACATCATCATATCAGCCTGTTGCAGTTCACTGCTGGACATAGGCCTCCCCCAAGGAGCGCCACAACGCACGATCTCCTGCCATTTGCATCCAGTCACTGCCAGTTGCCTTCTTCAGGTCATCGGTCCATCTAGAAGGGGGGCGTCCTACACTACGTTTGCCTTAGCGTGTTCTCCATTCGAGAACCTTCCTGCTCCACCTCTCGCTCACCTACTTAAATACGCACACAATCAAATGCGGTGACGGCGCGGGCTTGACTAAACCACCGGCTTGAAACGTCTTGAGCCCGTATAATGATCGCCTTTATCGCGGTGGATAGAGCACCCGTCACTCTCGGACTTACAAACTGGTCAGACAGTGACACATGTTTTATCCACTACTATGTACAAAACCATATTAGGCCCGCTGTTGAGTTAATCTACCACTTCTAAAGTTCACGAGGATCACCACCACCATTAAAATTTTAACCTGCAGCATGTTGTGATTATTGCATTCCGGTTTGGGATAAGACCGCCTGACAAATTCTAGTGTAATGTTAGTAATCTGTGCTACTGTCAACTTTTTTTATTGACCCGTGTTTATATTTCGTCTCAGGGCTACAAGTACCGTTTCCGGATAATCAACGCGGAGTTCCTCAACTGCCCCATAGAGATGTCTATTGACGGACACAACATCACTGTCATCGCGTCTGATGGTTATGACCTGGAACCTATCACCGGTAAGTCATAGTATAAAAAAAACCGAGTACTTCATAAGGTCGTCTACATATGTGTTAATAGACATTTTATTAATTAACTTACCTCGTTAGTAAGATAGGCGATCTGATCACCCCCATTCCGTATTCTCAGGTTATTAATAGCGTTCCGTCGAGTATCGCTATCCTACTTGCTCTCGCAACGGGCAATATTATTATTATATCTGGGTTTGTCACTCGTGTTTGTGTTTCATAGAAAAACGAAGCTTCCCGATTGTTATTAAGAAACTATCACAATTATGACTCCTTTGAAGAGTAAACATTTCGATACCAGTATCATTGTAGTAAATATACACTACCTACTGTCACCTCTACGAAGTCACCACTCTTGGGAAATTGTGTTGCTAGTCCTATCTCATTTACTTTTATAAAGGTTGTGGAAACAAAACACAATTGAAGTCTCGTAATATCAAAGATCTGAACCAGTACAATTAGTCTTTCAAACAAAATGACCGTATCACCGTTTTCCTTAAGAACCTTTCACTACCGTCCGTTTATCTTTATTAAAAAAGATTTTTTATGACAAAAGGCCCAGCGCATGATCTACATCTCAATTAGGTGTACTAAAGTTACAAAGGTCACAAATTACAAAAAACAACCTTCATCGCAGGGACATAAAACATTTTCTGACTCTGTGCAAATAGCGTTAGCCGGGAAACGCAGGAAGTGGTAGCAACAGCGGACCCAGTAGAAAATATGCAATCCTACAAATAAATAAACATTAAACTAAACCAATTAATCTCGTACAAATTGACCTGGTAACAAAGTAAGCTTTAGGCTAACTGCGGTATCGTATAATAGTCACCCGGGCGACCGAGTTCTCAAAGATGAAAGCTAGACCAATCGATTTATTGACCTGAAAATAAATATGTACTCCTATTCAAAAAAATATGTACTTTAGTACATTCGTACCAGTACATGTTACTATTACTAATTACTTATTCTGTGCTCGTAACACAATTAGTATCTGGGTGGATCAACTTTTTGTTGTTGTTATTCTGTCCCGTAAGCCAGGAGACAACAGTGATAGAGTTTCTTAGAAAAAATGTTATAATATATACTTCCAGCACACTCAGGAGGAAGGCCATAAAAGAATGGGTGTGTAATTGCCAATAAAACACTTTTTTAGTGAACTTATATCCTTTGAAATCATAGTTTTAAAGAGTGACCCAGGAGACGTCACCATGGCAACGAGCTACAAAGAAAAGTTGATTGACCCATCTACAGTGCTCTTTTTATACCTATTAAGTATTATATAATATTGACTACACGAAATTTCAAAATAAATTGTGTGTGTGTTGTTGGTTGATACAACAACCAAGGCGGCAATAATTATGAAAAAATATGAGTCGAAATTATTTTTTGAGACAGGCTTTTGATGCCGACTTATACTTTAAAAGAGGGGAAATTATGTGTTTGTCTGTACGTTGGGGATAATCTCTAGAACTACTGACCTGATTTAGAAAGGAAGCTACGTTTTCCCTGGCCATATTTTATTCCGTTACACCGAAGCGAAGCGGGCAGGTTGCTAATTCGTGATATTAGGATAGTACAAGGAAAACATTTTAAGAGACAATTTCTAAAACGCGACATGGTAAGCAAAACGCAAACTAAACCAAACGTTGCGATCGTAGACATAACAGTGGACCATCTTAATGTATCTATTCTGTGGGCACTTCCAAATTTACGACGTTATTCCAAAGAAAAAAAAACATGCCTCGCCAACAAAGCGAGAAAACACGAAAGTAAACTTAATTGAAACTCTTGTCTCGTTATAAAATGTAACGTTTGGAGTTTACGCGTGAGCTTCAAGGAAAAATGTGTTAAAAATTATGTTGTAGGGAGGAAATTAATCATCCTACCATGGCTACCATGACTGGGGTGTAATATATAAAATAGCCCTTATAGATTGGTATCTTAAATAAATTCTATTTATGTTTACTACTTTTAATAACTATTGGCAATAAGTTTTATAACGTTAACTATAACATTGCCGTGTGGTTGCCGGCTTAGAATTGTGCCACTCCATGTCTTCCCGTGGAAGTCGTAAGAGGCAACTAAGGGAATAAAGGCTTGTAGTACTGTTAGGCGATGGGCTTGCCACCTGTCACTTATAAAATATACACTTTTAAACATCTTAGCGTAATTGTGCAAATTGTGGTTACAGAGATAGCAACAAGTTTTTAGAGTTGGGAAGAGAAGGCGTGAAGGTATGTATGTATGTAACTATAATATTAGTTGCATAGGCTTATTAAAAACTAAATTATTAAAAGTAAAACGTGTTATAACTATGCTAAAAACGATTAAATTAAAACTTAGTAAAAAGTAAAAAAGAGAGGGCCCCCGTGGCAAAGTACCACAGATGCTGGCAGCATTTCCTCGTTGAATAGCAATGCTAATGCGCTGCCCGAGGAAGCTCCCAGCTCTGTGGTCTCCGGCTGTTTCTATTAGAATTTTTGAAATGTCCTTAAAAAAGCTAATACCTATAGCACTGTGTCTCCTAATAGTTGTTGTAGACGTGAGACAATGTATTTATGTGAATTTCATGCATTTAAAAAAATCTAATGGAGCGTTTTGGGTGGGAAAAACCGAAAAAAAAATCACGTGAAAGAAAAGTCGCTTATGATTAGATATTTGTAATTTGTTTCACACTGAGGAGCTATTCTACTTTATCTTTACACGTGTTAGTAATTGTTAGATTATCGTTTGTTTTTAACTTGGCCGTCAATAATAATAATAAATAATAAATATCAGGAAACAATCTCACACAAATTGACCTAGTTCCAAACTAAGCTCTAGGCTTATACTATGGGTACTAGACAACGATAAACATACTTATAAAGAGAAATATATACTTAAATACATAGAAAACACCCATGACTCGGGAACAAATATTCGCGCTCATCACACAAATATCTGCCTTTACCGGGTTTTGAACCCAGGACTGCTAGCTTCGTAAGCAGGGTCACTACCAACTAGGCCAACGCGTCGTCAAATAAGAGAATTGTCCTAGTTATGTAATAATAAACTTAAAATAATAAGAAAGACTCATCAGACTTTCTTGTACTTACACATTTTGCAAACTGCCGAGTCTTTACAAGTATTCAAACGTAATCGAGCAGGCATGATTCAAAAGGCAATGAGATGTGGAGAAGGACGTTGGAATTGTGGGGATTCAAACAATATCAGCTTGATTTGTAAGCACATCCTTACGTTTATCTAAACCGTAAATAAGGTACAAAGCTACTTGACTTTTTTCTGTATTCATGGGACTTAATGGCTGAACCCTATATTCAAACCGCGGACAGATAAAACTTCTAATTCTAATTTTAATTAATGGCTTTCACTTCTGTTAAGGTGTATTTCGACTTTGTCGTTTTTTATAGACACTCCCATGGACTTATTAGAGAAATAAGTATATGGATATCACACGTAAAGACAATTGTTCGGTAAAAGGGAATTTTCTATACCTAATGAACTTAACAGAAGCACATGGGGTTAGCTCCACGCGCTTCTGTCAAGTTCAGATAACATTTGACACATTCTAATGTCAAATTTTAACCCGAAATAAACCTTAGGTATCTGGCCGCAGTTTGAACATAGGGCTTGGCCGTTAATGTTTCTCCTTCTCCCGTTATATCAAAGAAGGCGATTAACTGTTTGGCAATAGCATTTATGGTCGTTTCTACGTCACAGCTAGTGTTATAAAACGTGGTTACAAACAAAAGACGACGCGCTTGCCTAGTTGGTAGTGACTTTGCGACATATATGGCATGCTACGAAGCTAGCGGTCCTGGGTTCAAATCCCGGTAAGGGCAGATATTTGTGTGATGAGCGCGAATATTTGTTCCTGAGTCATGGATGTTTACTATGTATTTAAGTATATATTTCACTATACATATAAGTATTTATATCGTTGTCTAGTACCCATAGTACAAGCCTTGAGCTTCGTTTGGGACTAGGTCAATTGGTGTGACATTGTCCTCTGATATATATTTTATATTTATTTATAAAAGACGTCTTTCCGACCACGAGTCAAAAGCGGGCGTAGCAAACACTGTAATATTTAATGTTTTTTACGGTTCCGTGGCCAAAGGGTCAAAACGGGAACCCTATTATTAAGACACCGCTGTCCATCCATCCGTCCGTCTGGGGAACACCCAAATACTCCGAAATATTTTATTCTGAATTTACTAATTCCGATTTTTAAAACCCCGAATTTCATAACTCCTAAGGAATAAAATTTCGATTATTAAAAAACACGAAATTTATTTAACCGAATTTCCAAATTCCGATTTTATATTTTTCCGATTTTTATAACTCCAAATAATGAAAAGCCCGAAGTGTCATTGGCCCGAAAAACAAAATTCCGATTATTAATTTTCCGAAACTTTATTACTAACTCGGAAATTTGATATTCGGGATAATGAAATTCGTGTTTTCAATAATCGGAATTTTAATTATGTTTTATATATCGGAATTAGTAAATTCGGAATAAAATATTTCGGAGTATTTGGGTGTTCCCATTGTAGACACAGGTAACAAAACCGAATTGGAGCACCCCAAAATCCACGTGGTCTTGTCTGTCTTACCCCTAGAGTGTATATAAAAAGCCGGAGACGCGGAGGGAGAGCAGCCCTCGCCCGCTGTGACAAAGGACGGGAGCCGTGCAAAGAGGAGCGGCTGAGGCTGGTCGCCTTGGCGACCAGCAAGCCGAAGCTGCGGAGCGGAGCACGGGCGACCGTCCTTTGTCACGCGAGGGCGAAATGGCTGCTCTCCCCGCAGCGCCGGAGCTAAGGCGGAATCTTAAATTGTCAACAGTTGTCTTAAGTTGTTAATAACAGCAATTCGTAATTCTGATGTTTCGTACTTTTGATTAGTCGGGTTTATTATTAGTCGGTGTAATAATATTCGGAGTTTTGAAGATCGGTATTTTAATAATCGGAATTCGTATTTTTGATATTTCTAATTATTATTCATTCGGACTTATTATTGTTCGGTGTATTGAAATTCAGAATTTTGCAAATCGTAATTGTTAACGTTAGACATTTTGAAATTTCGGATTTATAAATATCGGAAAAATGAAAAATCGGAATACTTATATTCGGAGTTTTAAAACATTCGGAATTATAATAATCGGCATTATGAAATTCGTGATTCCTATACTCGGAATTTAGTTTTTCGTATTTATGTAGTGTACCCGTCCGTCTGTCTGTTACCAGGCTGTAGGTATATCATGAACCGTGATAGGTAGACCGTTGAAATTTTTACAAATTATGTTTTTGTTGCCGCTATTACAGAAAATACTAAAAACAGAATAAAATAAATATTTAAGTTGCACTCCCATACAACAAACGTGTTTATTTTTCACAGATTGGTAGGAAACCCTTCGTGCGCGAAACCGATTTGCACTTGGCGAGTTTTTTCTTAGTAAATAACAGTTAGTAAAAAAAAGTATGCTTTTGAGACCAACTTCTATTAGCAGTATTTTTACAAGCCCACTTTTTCAAAATGTCAATTCTATCTGTATTTTTCCTCTTTATAATATTACTAGCTGTCTCCGTCCGTGCAGAAAAATTAAAACATAGCCTATGTTCATCAGGGATAATGTACGATTCATATTTTATGATGAAAGATTTTTTCAAATCGGTTCAGTAGTTTTGGAGCCTATTCAATGAAAACAAAACCAACATATTTTTCCTCTTTATAATATAAGTGTAGATTTTCTGCAACTTTGTGTTAAGGTAAATAATATTTATTTTAAATGCTTTTACTATTGACTGTACAAATTTCGCAGGCAGTAATAAAATAAAATACTCATATTAAATTGAACCAAATTCACAATTTCTACCTCATTTTCGTACCAAAAACCATTTTCGTAAAGTTACAAAACTGCATTATAGTCACAGGTGCATCATGCACAGCTGACATTATGCCCAATGAATCGTTTTAAAAATAAAAACGTTTATTTTTTAAATTTAGATAAAAATAAGTGACAATTAGAGATCAATTTAACCCGATTTAGATGCAGTTTGGTATTGAAAAACTGAAAATGTTGGAAAACCTCGAAATACTTTTCACGATACCTAGAAGTCGCGATAAACGACTTCTACGTGGACAGAGTCGCGTGCGACAATTAGTAATATTACATATAAATGTGAAAGTAACTTTGTCCGTTGTTACGATTTCTAGGTTGTAACCACCACCACCACCAATACAACCACCATCACCACCACCACCATGACTCGTATGCCTTATATAACACATAAAACACGCATTAACTAACTTAATTTCAACGGTTTATAATTCGTCAACAAATTGAAAAGTAAGCTGTCGAAGAGTTACGTAACTGGGGCTGTATTCTACATTGCTTTTGACATATTATCATAGTGTTTAATTCAGAAAAACGATAACAAGCCAAAGTATTTAGGTTTAATGGAACAGAGCCTCTGTTCATGCTAAAACGGACGTTTTTTACTGTATCAGTGAACAATCTTGCGCATAAATTATATACGATTCGTCATATAATTAAAATGATTCGCTTTGTCCGGCTTTCTGAGCTTTCATGCTGCAGAATAATTTTGCCTCTCAAAATGTTGTAAAAGCGACGGGAGTTGCACTATTATATCCACATTTCCGTTTCGCTATCGAATACAGGGTTTTCATCTTTTATATTGTTATCAGAATCAGAATCTAAATTGAAAAAAGTTTTTTCCACTGTTAACACAAGTAGGTTTACATAATATTATTCTTTAAGATACACGTACTAAAATAAGAACATATTTAAACTACAATAAGTCTTAACAAAGGAAAGTGTGTTATGTTATGTTATATATGTTACTCGTATGTTATATGGGTCCATATTGACCCACCATTTTTTTTTAGTGCGATTGTAATTTTATTCCTAATTCCTGAAATAATAACGGTTTCATTAAAAACACTTCAGGAGTTGCGATGATTAGGAATAAAATTATATTCGGACTAAAATAATTAATAAAATAAATTAATAAATATCAGGGGACAATGTCACACCAATTGACCTAGTCCCAAACTAAGCTCTTAGCTTGTACTATGGGTACTACACAACGATATAAATACTTAAATAGAGAAATATATACTTACTCGTAAATACAAAGAAAACATCCATGATTCAGGAACAAATATTTGCGTTCATCACACAAATATCTGCGCTTACCGGGATTTGAACCTAGGACCGCTAGCTTCGTAGGCAGGGTCACTACCAACTAGGCCAGCGCGTCGTCAATTAGTTCACCTTTGGCGCTCCCATGTTATATAAGGTTCAGAAGAGCATATGCTGTGAGACTTTTGGTCAACTCAGCTCTGTTTTTCAGCTTAGTATGATTGTTTTTTTTTTTACTATGTTGTATATTATATTATATTTCAGAAGTTTTATTATTTAATTATGTAAATTATATTGGTAGTGACCTTACCTAAGATGCCCGTGCAAATATTAAAAGAACACACGACCATTGTAACTATAACACGATTTTATTTTTTTAAAGTCTGGGGCGTTTTGTAATTGATTGAATTATTTCTCTAAATAAAATTCAGAACATAAGGATTCACATAAACACTCGACGCGACCATCTGGCAGTTTCCTTTAATCCTATTTATTTTAAATAACGATAGCGTGGTCGTCAAATTGTCTATGGCCACTGTTCTGCATTGCATTAAATTATTTCCATTTACGTAAAAGTATGAAAAATACTGAAGGCGAGCAGTTACTGAAGTTTTAGTACAAAGGTGCACGCACACATCAGTTTAGTTTTCCACATTTCTTTTCACGAAATACGAGGTTCTTAATGAGTGTTTATGGCCCCAGTTACTCATGCTTTTAAACGAAGAAAGGATTTTATAATCCGTTCCTTTTTTGAATAGTTTTCACGTGAGGACTTTATGGTTAGTGAAACTTTATACACCCATTTCGTTACCTGATGATGGTTTGTTAGTTTTTGTTTTGCGGTTTATTTATTTATTTATTTAATCTTTATTGCACAAAAAAATACACTTACTATACAAAAGGCGAACTTAATGCCGATATTTCCTGCCAGTTATGACATGGGGTCCTTCAAGAAAAGAGCTCTTATTTTCCTTAAAGGCCAGCAACGGACCGACAACTCAACTTGAGTTGCCGGTGTTCATGGGCTGTGTTGATTACTTCCCATCAGGTAAGCCGCATGCTCGTTTGCCTCCCTCTTTTATAAAAAAAAAAAAAAACTTTTGGGCAAAGCCGAGATTGTGGTGGCGGCGCAACATAGGGTCTAACATATATGTAACTTATACGTAATAATATATACCTACATACCAATATATTAAATTAACATGAATACTTACATTGATACATAATATAAAAATGAGGATAAATGAATCAGAAAACCAAAATGATGTCAACTCTACCTACAAAAAAAATCACCAACTTTCTTTTTAAAGGGAAACTTGTTCGTAGCTTGCTTGATATTAAGGGGAAGGTTTGACGCCTTTACCTATCGACTTGAAATTTGGTGCACGGCTTAATCACAGTAGTTTCTTTAATAATAACCTTTAACTATGAAAATTGTAGTCATGTTTCCAAAGGTACTTCAAAAAAGGAACCACTGCAAATAATCCGTTTAAACGGGCTCGTTCTACTCGGTAAAACTATATTGCTTTTCACGTGCATGTCACCATGTAAGAGCTATCGTAACGTGTACAATACGATAACAAGTGAAAAGTAATATTTTTTTGCAGCGTAGAACAGAGGCCTAGCACGGAACAGTGATTAACGACTTGAACGCAGAGGGAGTTACGGTAAAAAGCTAGTCTAATAATTAAAAACTATCTACTGTTTCTGCGATGTCACAAGTCTCTATCTATTGTCAAATAATAACAATCTTTATTATGCTTCCTAAGGAAATAAACATTATCTCAAATTCAATATCCAAAGCAGTTTCAATTTTATTCCGTTAGTAATGAGATTGATATTACTACAGGAGTATTATCTGAGATTGCCTATTGGCTTAGGAGGGCAGGATTATTTCCGAACGATATCGTTCGGCGTTTTAACCACCATCGTTGTCACATATTTATATTTAGATAAATAAACAAATATGTCATGCGAAAAATATATCATTACAATCTCACACTAAATTGAGCTTATCCCAAACTAAGTTCAAGGCTTGTAGGTACTATTTATGGGTGCTAGACAATGATAAACGTACCTATTTAATACTGAAATATATTTCAGGCCATTGTATACTAGTTTAGTAGGATAAAAGAGAGCAAAAATACTTTTAAATGTTGAATTCCTTTAAACCTTTAATTTTGATGCATTTACTCCTCAATCGCAATACACCTGACACTACTATAAATGTGAAAGAAGCTATTTCTGTCTGTCCGTCTCTTTGTTCACGGCTGTTTTGCATTTACATTATATATTAACATCAGAAGTTGCTTTTCGTTATCATTATTCTCATCAGGGTTCGGAGTTTTCATAGCACAGCAAGACGAAAGAGAGCTGGGGACTCGACATTAACGTTAAAAGTCAACTCTTACTCATATTCATATTCATTTATGATTGCATACTTATACTGATAGAATTTTTATTTTGTTTATAATAAAATCTTTCCTTACTTAGCTTAGCAGTTTTTCAGCTTCTTTAAAAGCATTTTGGAATTATATAAATTAATGAGTATGAATATGAAGAGTTGACTTTTAATGTTAACGTCGACTCCATAGCTATGAAAACTCCGAACCCTGCTCATCATGCACTACGATGGCCATTGAAACGCCAGACCATTCGCCCTTCCTACAGATAAAAAATGTAAATATAACCATTTAAATGCTTGTATGAGTCCGTTTAAGGATTTTAGGACAAAATAATTGGACACGACTAACGGGTCAGCTAGTAATACGTAGATAGATATCATCGTATACTCTAATTTATACAGCAACTTTACCTTCAAACTAATTTTAAGCCATAACATAGTTCGTTTTAATTAAATCCTACATGAGCATTGCTATCTGGAAGCTGATACCTAATACTGATAGTTGGCGCTAACTTCGCAAGACAAATATAGTCGGTTGCAACTTTGTGTATCCGGACTGCTGCCTTTTACATTATAATGATACGTGACGGTTACGATATAGTTAAAATTATCATTATATACATCCATACCTTGACGCCTGTGTCCCATTTGGGTTGCCAGGGACTATGGAACGCCAGGTCTAAACAACTTTCGCCTTCTCTAAATTCATCAACCTCTTCATGCACTTAAGATAAGATAAGATAAGATAAATTTATTGATTAATCAAGCACAGTAATATACAAGAAAATACCCAGTGGACCCCAAACTAGGCTGAGCCTGTATCTTGGGGCCCGTGAGCCGGTTTACAGACAGAAAAGGTAGGTAATTACAGTTATATTAAAAAGAACAACAGTGCAACATGCATAGGTACACTAATACATATACATCTGGTTTACAAAACACCGTACCGTTACCGTGTGGTTGCCGGGTTAGAATAGTACCACTCCATGTCTTCCCGTGGATGTCGTAAGAGGCGACTAAGGGAATAAAGGTTGCAGTACTGTTGGCGATGGGCTTGCCACCTGTCACTAATACACTGGGAAACATCTTAGCCTACTTGTGCAAAGTGTGGTTACAGAATTATCAAGAAGTTTTAAGACTTGTTGGTAATTCTTTAGCTCTGCCTACTCCACTCTGGGAATGAAGGCGTGAGGTTATGTATGTATGTATGTATGTACAAAACAAAACAAATGAAAAATGGAGAAGAAAAAAATGTAATTAAAAATAGTTTTACTTACGTCGGTGCTTTTGATTTGGCCTTTATTCAGTACATCTTGAATCTGGTCACTGTATGTGCTTCTAAGGCGTCCTGTACCAACGTCTCCACTAATTTTCGCTCGCCATACATCTTTCGAAACTGGGGGGTTATTTTGAGATAGTTAAGCAGTTCAGTTTACGCTGAGAGAAAAGAAAGGAGCTATCTAACTGTCATATCTCTCTGTCCTTTACGCTCGCCGTAAAATTAATTGCATAGCTAACTTATAATCACCCACCAGTTCTTTCATCCATCTAAATATCAGGGGACAATGTCACACCAATAGGGAATATGCATGGATTTTAAAAATCGCATTTCTCATCAAAATATGAAAATACCGTAAAAGAGATCACCAAAACGGAAATTAAAATTAAAATCGGTCAAGAAATACGGAAGTTATAAGCATTTCAAACTTCTAATTAGACAGAGAGATCCGATGTGCACCGTGACGTCATTGTGCACTGCGGCCATATAAACTCCATGTAAAATTCCGTTTTTATAGAAAGAGATAGGAACAAATCTTTGTTGTCTTATATCTTGGTTATTTTTATAGTTATTCAAAAAATGATTTTTGTGATCTGTTTGTTACATGAATCAGCTTCAATTGAAGCTGTAAAAAAAAACATGCATATTCCCTATTGACCTAGTCCCAATTTAATAAACGCTCGTGTTATGGGTACTAGACAACGATATAAATACTTATATAGAGAAATATATACTTAAATACATAGTAAACATCCATGACTCAGGAACAAATATTCGCGCTCATCACACAAATATCTGCCCTTACCGGGATTTGAACCCAGGACCGCTAGCTTCGTAGGCAGGGTCACTACCAACTAGGCCAGCGCGTCGTCAAGCAATAGCTTCATATCTTTAAAAATATTGTGCAAATAACGCCTGTAATATTACTAGATAATGTCCACGACTTCGCTCGCGTAGATTTGTATGTGTGACATCAAAATAGACTAACTGCGTCGTAAAAGTTATAAACATTTTTAATATAATGCTTTACCAATACAGTAAAGAGTGCTTTGACTACTACATTGCAGTTAGTCGTCTATATCTACGGGGTTCATTTTCAAAAACACTTTCCAGTGCAGTCCTAAGGAATATTCACTACAAATTGCAAGTCCATAGAATCAGTGGGCCTGTGGGTTGTGTTACAGCGAGTCAGTCACGTAATGTTTTATATGTAGGTACTATCAGCCCATTGGAAAATTGACCCACCATAGAACGATGTCACAGTGACGTTATAATTCAAGTCATAAGAAGTGTCAAACAAATTGTTTTATAATGTCACTGTGACGCCGTTCTATGGTGAGTCAGGGTTCCAATGGGCTCATAGTACATACAGATCAGGTTTACTTGTATGAAATGAAGTAAGTAAACAAAAAATATATTTTATTTACACAAAACAGTGCATTATAGGTTATACGAGATAAAAAGTGAGTTTTACAAAAAAATATAAGTACATAGTAAGTGCCGTACAATGGACATGAGACTCATCACTCGGAATTAGAACTAAAACTTAAACTAACTTGAGAAAGGTAATAAGTATAAATACTTTTTAACGAATCTCTAAAGTCGAGTCCGGAATTAGGCGAACTAACTTGACAGCCGAAAATGTTGCCAGACATAGGAAAAAATAAATAGTGATAGGTTTATGTCGACACAAATATGTCGATATAACCTTTTGCCTTCTATAAATCTGATTATATTTATATTTTATCAAGTAATTATCGTCGAAACTTTCACACTCATACATACTTGCCAAATAGGGAAAAACTACAGAATTTTTTACGATATAATATGATCTGAAGGATGTACGGCTTAAAGCGGATATTTACGATACTTACTCCTCAAATTAGGAATAAAATACAAAAATAATGCTGACATTACAACAGGCCATTGTGACCCTTTTAGGGGGCTTCCGTCGGGCTAGTACGGTACATTTCATGTACCATACATATAGCATGCATTCCTTTCTTGCTGGCAAATATGAAAGTGCGATAGAGACAAACGCTATATATCGTCGATGATAATTCCAAATCCGTTGTGTTCGATTTTAATTAATTTTATACGCTAATAAGTATTGTTGCTAGGTTATAATTTATTAGTTAGATTCCAAACACAATAATAATGATAAACTAGACTTTTCAAGTATCGATATTAACAGCACTGGCCAAACTATGGCAACATTAGTGTACAATGAACTGTCAAGTTAGTTCGCCTAATTCCGGACTCGACTATAACTAACTTTTACCTGTTATCTGATCACGTCGAATTAACTTGACTTTTTAATAGAAACGGAAAGTGGTAATAGGAACTCTTCAATGGTTATAGTGCTGCCTTCCTAAGCAAAATCAATAACTAAAGCAGTTTTAGTTCTCTTCTCTTAGTAATAAGGTTGATATTGCTACAGAAACTTTATCTGACATACTGCGTATTAGCTTAGGAGGGCAGAGTAGGCGTAGACTTTTAATTAAAAGTTGACCATTTTTAGATCTATTTCAAGAGCCATGCCCATAAAAGACGTTTTTGATGAAGTTTAAGTTCTTATAACTCAGTCAAAACTGAATGTAAATTACTAACTATAAGAACACAAAATTAGATATAGCTTTTACATTTAAAAGAGGGATTTATAGTAAAGATAACTTTTGTAATAAACAAAATGTATGAGCTGTAACGATAGAAACACTTCAACCTTTCTTCTATGGATCAATGTTTAGAATTGGAACATGAAGTGTTCCTATAGAGGTGACAGATAGATTTGAATGACAGAGCGTTATAGGACTTTTAAAGAAGCAATCGTGAATATATTCATCAGTAAACTTTTTTTTTATGTTTCATTAAAACACCGCCCTCCACCCCACAGTAGGTACCTTAACCTTGGTCTTAAATATTCTCCCTAAAATAAATGTACCTATATCAAATAGGTTATCACTATGTTTATTGTCATTATTACATTTGATGTCATAATGGCTTTTAAAATCCAGACGAATTCCAAATTTGATTTTGTCGTCAAATATCGTAGTCAAACGCTGATCTTACTTTAAAAATAATATCGTTGCCGTCCCGTATCCGCCACGTATGGTGTGACGAGATCTACAGGGTGCGAGCAACTTATATCAATTTAGTTTGTGCCATTCAATGTATGCTAATTCAGTTGTTCTGTCCGTCCCAGGAGATATTCAATTATGAAACTGCTTTAATGCTTCCGTCATAACGTTTTCGTTTCTAGACATATCTAGCATGATACTTTAATGTAAGTAGTGGGAGAAAACACACGTATAAATACGATTTTAGGTTTGTACTTTAAAACTGTCAATATACGAATAAAATAAGGTCGCGTAGAAAAAGTACCATCAGCATTTATATAGGGATAGGCAGATCAGGGAAAACATTGGTTAGTTTGGGGTGTTGGTATAGCCACAATAATAATGTTAGTTGCATATTGGTTGGTTGGTTGACGACGCGCTGCCCTAGTTGGTAGTGACCTAGTGACCCTGCCTACGCAAATCCCGGTAAGGCCAGATATTTGTGTAATGAGTGCGAATATTTGTCTCTGAGCCATGGATGTTTTCTATGTATTTAAGTATATATTTCTCTATATAAGTATTTATATCTTTGTCTAGTACCCATAGTACAAGCCTAGAGCTTAGTTTGGGTCTAGCTTAATTGTTGTGACATTCTCGTGATATTTATTTATTTTATTTTTATTTATACTGGAACAGAAAATGCATATAAAACGACTTCTGAGCGGGATCCAACAATCAGTCGGAAAGATAAGAATCTGACTTTGCTAGCCATCGATTTTAATCGTAATTATATGAATAAAGTACGCTCTGTAACCACTCAGAAGGTGCTTCGGGTCGCTTTTAATAAAAGCGTATGAGATAGAGTGAGAGACAGGTGTAATGAATACCTAATGATAGTCGTGACGTATTTTGAAATAAATAAAACTTTGCCGCCTCAGTTTCCGTAAGAGGCCTCTTAATAATCTGAGTCTAGATTCCCAACCCAGCTAAGCATTTAGACAAACAGAAATCCCTCGCTTCCTACTTACTTCAATTTAGCAAATGCTTACCGAATTTAACATTTTCAGCGACTGGCGACCGGATTCTGCTCTTTGATCCTTCCTGGGAATTTGAATATGTTAATTCCAGGAAATGGGCTGAGTCGGGCCACTAAAGAAACGTTGATATCTGAATAGCGTACAAGTCCTGGATTTTCATTTAATTAGCACGTTCCTATGTTTTTTGTAGCTCTTCGGGATTTAATTTTTAATGCGTTTATGTTAATTTTCTTTCTGCAAGTTCCCGATGAGCTTAGGCGGGGACTGAAATAGCATTTATTTCACTCGCTTTGTCGGTGTTCTGAACTTGTAAATGATTTTGCGTTTGTTTTTTAAGACACTGATAAAGATAAGATAAAACGGCTTTTTTTCTTTTATCTTTTATGAGTTGACTTCACAAAGATGGCGCCACTTGGTGATAGATTTGTAGATTATTCCTATTATTTAACTATTATATCGACTTATCTCATGCATTTTTATGCAAACGGAAGGGCTCGTATAGATTTAATTCAGTACAGTCAGCAATTGTCATTGCTGAGCCACTGTAGATTTCTATCAGCTTCAAGTTACAAAAAAATAATTAGGTCTAGTCTTGGGTCAGATCGCTAACTAACACCCTAACCCTGGGTCTTTAACTAACTGCCAAACAGCTCAATCTCCAGCTCGGGCTTCAGGGACCAAAAACCATTGCCGACGCTTTCATACTAAATTTACGAGATGTGTATGAACACGTAAGCAATGGTGTCTTTAAGTACTAAACTTTTTTAAACTACGATATGTACAAACATTTCTTATTAACCATTTTGTACCTACCTTATTTAATTAGCTAACGAATTGAATAATAGCAATACAATCGGTCTACTAGTTCTTGATTGGTTGTCAATTTTGGTGTGTCACATTTGTAGGTAATCCTATGAGATGTGAGTAAAAAGATGATATATTATTTGTTTGGTATTGTGAGCTGCGCCATGTACACTGATATTTTACCTGTCACTTGTCACTGTCAGGATGATCAAATCGGCAGCTTTTGTACTCCTAAAATAATACGCGGTTATTCTCTTGGGGTTTTTGACAAGAAAGCGTTGGGATTGTTCATATTTTTACAATTGCTCTGTTTCGAAAACCATTTCGAGGAATAGGGTTATAAAGCCGATCTTGCATTATGAAATTTTTGAAATACTTATCTATTTCGGATATTTCGACGAAAATGTATTTAACCTTTGTTTGACTTTCGTTTTCGGCTTGAAGCCCTCCTAGGTGTATTTTACGGGTCAGGCGAAAACCGCTAGAAATAATATGTTTAAATACACTATTAAAATTACTTTTTATCATTCGATATCATTTAATTGTTGAACTTTATGAGATAATGGCCACCAAAATTTCAAATAATCATGTCATCCATAAAAGTCTGCTAAACAAATAAAGATATTAAAACAAAACGATTGGGGCAAATACAAAATTAATGAAATTGGTCTCTTAAAATTACTTATTCTTTTACATTAAAATGTAAAAACCGTGAGTTATTTTTTTTGGTCAATCCCAATTGTGTTTTTTTTGCCTATTTTGTTATTTAACGGATACTAATGATGTATTTAATATGCAGTAACAGTAGTAGTAGCAGTTATGTGCAGTATAATGAAGAATTCAAGTTTGAACACGTATCGCCTTTGGAAGGATTACTCCAAGAAAATCCCATCTAGTCTTTGTAAAGTTCTACCTACATCGCTACACGGAGGTTAGAGGAACACCGTACAACGTTGCCTTATGTTTTTTTGTTGATATGTAAATATAAACTTGACATTGGCAGAAATAGTTGCTCGATATTGCGACTGGTTGCCATTAAATAAATAAATAATAATAATAATAATAAGTGCGTGATAAATATAAATGGTGAATTAGTAGAACAAGTGAGCGAATTTGTGTACCTGGGAAGTATGTTTACAAGAGATGGTAAGTGTGAGAAGGATATCGAGAGGAGGGTGAATGCAGGGAATCAAATTAATGGGGCCCTGTACTCCTTTGTGAGCAGACAGGGCGTTTCACAAAAAACCCGGCTGGCTGTTCACAATGGAGTGCTGGCACCTACCCTGATGTATGGTAGTGAATGTTGGGTGTGGCAGGACAAGCATGTAAGTCGTGTAAATGCAGTTGAAATGCGCTCTTTGCGTAGTATGTGTGGTGTGAAACTGATTGATAGTGTAAGAAATGAAAAAATCAGAGAGAAATGTGGAATAAAAGAAGATGTAGTGACTAAGATTGAAAAGGGCATGCTTCGATGGTTCGGTCATTTGGAAAGGATGGATGAAAGAAGATTGACGAAAGAGATATACAGATCGAAAGTGAGTGGAAGGGTCGGAAGGGGCCGCCCTAGGCGTACTTTTTCGAATCAAATCGGAGAAATACTGGAAAAGGGCCGAATCTTAAGTACCCGAAACCGACGTGCGTGCATGACTCGATGTATGAATGTTGAAGAAGCGAAAGAAATTTGTCAAGATCGTAGCAAGTGGATAGAAGTGGTCTCTGCCTACCCCTCTGGGAAACAGGCGTGATTTAATGTATGTATGTAATAATAATAAGGCAGTACTCCTCGACACAGCACGCATTGTCAGGAGGTTCCTCTCTCTGCAGCCCTAACCACCGGTAGCTTGAGCCCTGCCCCGCTGCTGGCGGCACCCGTAGATTAGGTTTTTTATAATGTTTATTTTTTGTATCGGTATTGTTATTTTACCTTTATACCTATTTGAATATGTAAAAAACCTAATTTACAGAAAATTAAATAAATATCTGAATAACAATAATCACCGTGAAGAGAAACTTTGCCGTGTTTGAGAAAATTACAATCTGTGTTAAGATCAAAACAGTGCATATTATAATAAGCTTGACTCCATATAAAACAAAAGAAATCCACGTCAGCGATTCTGCAGGAAAAAGACAAATCTTCTTTGTACAAGTCTAAAATAACAGAATAAGTTCTGAGGACGTTATTGCTGAGAACAAACATTGAGTTTACGTAGCGCCGAGTGTTTTGCTTTCAAAACGCTGCCTGTTGACTCGTACATGCTCGCTAGTTGTTTTAACATGCCACTAACAAGAGGTTAAGTGAAATTGTTTCTAAGCAAACAAACAATCCAATCGAGTAGCGATATGAGTGGCAGTTTTACTGTTAGCGTAGGCTCTATTTCATTCAGTAAAATCTCATTGCTTTTGAATTGTTATCGAACGGTTGGCGATAGCTCTTATTAACTTGACAGTAATGGAGGCCGAGCTATAAACAATTACGATAATATGTCAAAAGAAACATAGTTTTACCACGTTTAAAACTTTCCACACGTTAACTTTGCCAATCACGACTTAAATAAATAAATATAAGAGGAAAATCACACACAAATGAACTTATCCAACCAACCTGTTCACATTATGAATTGCAATAAATAAGAGTATTAATCCCAAACTAGAAGAACTCCTTAAAATTCCGATTTTTTTTTTTCTGAAAGCTATGTTACGCTGGAGCTATTTAAGGTTAAATGCATAATTTAATTGCTAGGTTAGGTTTTATGTATTGCATTCGGAATTATGAAAATTCGGGATTTAGATCAATTTAGAATTATGACTGTACAGAATTATCAAGAAGTTTTAAGACTTTTTGGTAATTCTTTAGCTCTGCCTACCCCACTCTGGGAATGAAGGCGTGAGTTTATGTATGTATGTATGTAGAATTATGACTCCTCGAAATTATGTATTGTAAAGGCAGACTAGGCTTGTTGCCAGGGTTACTACCAACTAGGCGTTACACACACACTTAGCTGCACACTTTTGTACCTTGACGCATTAACGCCTTTGACAGATTAGTGCAGCAATTTAAACGTGACGTTGAAGAGACAAAGCACTAAAGAGTGCAGCTATTACAAGGTCAACTATGAGACCGTAACACCGTTTTTTTTAAGCGGAAGGCAAAGTAACACAAGTCACCTGCTGCCCTCCTAAGCAAAATCAACCTCATTGCCAAAAGAGGAGAATTAAAACTGCTTTGGATATGAATTTGGGGTACTGCTTTTTGACTCAGGAGGGCAGCTTGATGGTTATTGGGCTCTGAGACTCATATCCCTGTTATAGTTTTTTCCCCCTCACTGAAACGGGCAGAAAAACGGGTAAGAAAGAAGGTAGCGATCCGAACAGACCCTGTACGAGGATTTACCAGTTGCAATATTCTGTCAAATAATGACATTTCGGTCAAGGCTCTATTTTTTTTCAAGTAATGTTGAAAGTCGACTTTAAATCGTTGAGCTAAGGCACAAATTTGGTCATCAATGGTAATGATGTGGGAACGAACGGGGCAACCGATCATAATGCCCGGGTCTTATTTAATTAACGTTCCAATCTCTCGTAAAAAAAGTGACGTTATTGACGAAAATCGTTAAAACACTGTTTTTTTGTAACTGTTTAATTAAATGATAAATTATTAAACAGTAGAAATACATTGTAAGTTTTGTAAGATATAATGACGAGGAAACATTTCACTAACTTGAAATTTAAATAAAACTCGCCAGCTTTATTCATTTTACTTACAACACGAATTATGTTAATACTAAAGAATTACGGTCTTAACCGAACAAACTAGAGCGTCAACTTGCAAATGAGTGCTAACTTGCATAAAGTTGAGGTTATTTTGTATAACAAAGTAGAAAAAAATAAACATTATACCGGCCCTTGTTATGCAGTAAGTTTTAAGTTCAATTTGGCAGAATTATTGATAGCCATTAGGGTGATAATGATAATGTTACTTTTTTTAATCCCCTAGATTTGAAATCACTTCTTAGCAGCTCATAATCTGCTTGCAAAATTGTATTTGCTAGCATGGGATAAGAGGTAATTCTTAATTTAAACGTGAGAATTATCATAAAATTTTATCCTTAAATTAAAAACATAGAGACGATAAAAAATATTAGTCAAATATTTTTGTGTATTTAAGTTATAGGTATTTCAAACAAAATTGAATGAAATAATACCTACTTCGTTTTAGCTTGCCTGAACACAAAACATCTTAGAGTAAAAATATAAAGCTTGAAAAAAACACAACAATATATAAAACAATAAAGTCCTTAATATCAGTTATTATTCACTGTTTTTTGTTTGCAGAACTTATTACAACCACGCTAGTTTTCTATCATATAAAAAAGCCACATAGCGTCTTAAGTCGTTAAAGTTTTTACAGCTATAAATCCTTTTAACCCTTTAACAATCTGGTCTTAGACGACGTGCCTAAAACTCAAGCTTTTAATGCCTCAAACTTGCGAATGCCGCTCTCGGTTAGTTAGAGCCTTGATCTTCGAACAATGCCGACAACTTTTAATTGCTATAATTAAGACATGCTGTGGTGTAAAAGAGTAGAAAGCAGCAGGCTAAGTCTTGAGGTTTCTAGTTGAAGGGAAATCACTAAGCTTATAACGTCTACCTTTTGTTTTATGGCAAGGAACTAGGAATCTAGAACAATCGCCCACACAGCTGAGTGACCAATGAAGATAAACAGAGAAACTGTCTCTGTCGTGCACATGAGATTCTTATGTAAAATCTATATTTATCTCTTTCTAAATTTTCTCACTTTTTTCTTAATGGGCAGTTAAGTGTGTGGCTGTTTGTACAGCAATATTGACCCGTACGAGTAACCAACAAAACTTTTAACTTCGAACGCACTATCGCCATATAGGTCGCCCATTTAGATCGGTCAGTATGGGCAATACAAACGCTAGGCGTTTGGTGATCAGATCACTGTCGCTTTGCGTTGTCATAGAAAAATGTATGGAATTGACGTAAGTCACGCGATATATCACTTACTCGTTACACCTGACACTTTTCATTTTTGACAACGCATCTCGAGTGATATATCACGTGACTTACGTCAATTCCATATCAGTGATCAGATCACCAAACGCAAGCGTTTGTATTCGATGGCAACTTTACAGGCAGCTTTGGAGGCAAGTGTGCAGGGTTAGTCCGGGTTGGTACCACTATCTTATCCATTAACCTACCGCCCAGCAGCAGTGTTCGCATTGTTGTGTTCCAGTTTGGGGGTGAGACAGTCGGTGAAATGACTAGCATTTGCATTACTGTGAATGCGAATGTCTATTGAAATTGAAATTGAAATTGAAATCATTTATTTCAGACCATACCATCGATCCATAATGTGTTAGTTAAACAAAATACTTAAGAACTATAGGGTTAGTACGATACAGATTCTTACAACGAAAAAAAAAAAAAAAAAAAAAAACAAAAGGTAAAAGTAAAAGTAAAATACTTACGTACCTTTACTTACCTAATACTTTACTTGTGGGAGGACCTTGTGCAGGGTCCGTCCGGGTTGGTACCACTATCTTATCCATTAACCTACCGCCAAGCAGCAGTGTTCGCATTGTTGTGTTCCGGTTTGGGGATAAGACAGCCGGTGAAATTACTAGCATAGAGGCATTCCATCTTTGTCCTCAGGGTTGGCAACGCATTTGCAGTCTTAGGATTGCGGTCTTGTGAATGCGAATGTCTATGGGTCACAGTTTCCACTTACCATCAGGTGGCCTGTGTGCTCGTTTGCCTTCCTATGATATAATTTTTTTTTTTTTAAATCAGCGTTTGTTATCGTTAAGTAACTCCTCTCGCCTTAGTGATAGTAGACCAATATGTTTCTTTAACTGTCCAAATACTAAAAACGTGATTTAGGTTTAAAATACAGTTAAAGTGCAAGTATCAATTGCACCATGACGATTATTTTATGTATATCTACGACTGTACGTTGTTATTTTCCCGGATCCAATACGTATTTTGGACAAAAATGGATCCACAAAAGGGAGTTTCAGCGAACATGCTCAGTTCTAAACAAACTGTTGGAGCAGGTACGTTAGCTTAAACATAGTCGTAGTTAAAATAGCCCAAAGCAGTTCTAGTTTCGTCCGAAATTGGATTTAACTGTATTTGGCTGCTATATAAGTTTAAACATTGTTGGAATTTCGTGTTGTTGCGACACGTTTGTTATTAACGATTCGAAAATGGTTATTCAATAGAACGAGTATTAGTATTATGTAAAGCTGAAAATTACGGGATGTTACATTGGGAGGTTGTATTTTAAACACACGTAAATATCAAGGCAGCACTTATTTTTTGTGCACTTTAAGAATTTTAACCATCGGAAAACTATGGAGTATGGTTTTAAGTCATGACGACCACACCTAAGACGTCGTACTTTATATGTCTCCATAATTTTAAGCTATGTTTTTGCCATTTAAATATTTAAACCCCCCTTACATAAATGCAATTACTCGTATATTTTTGATTAAACAACATTTCAAATTTGAACAAAAAAGTAAAGTTATTGAAATTAGTAAGTAGCCGTTTTCGAAATGCAATGTTACGAATAGTATTTTCTGTCTGTCTATCTTTCGGTTTAAGACTTACGAAGCCACAGAGACACATACGTATAGGCAGACTAATTATTGCTCGCAACTCACATAAAAGTCGTTTATCGCTATTCCTTCAAGAACTGGACAATTTTATGGGTAAAAAACTACCCTGTATCTTATAAGCTATCTTCATTCGTTGAAATCGGTTCAGTAGTTTACCCGTGAAAGCGTGACAAACAAGTAGATAAACTGATATAGTTACTTCCACATTTATAAAATATATGTGCAAAGGGATAAGTGCGCCTTTTTATATATCTTTTATATTAATTGTATTGTAACTTGTATTACTATATGTGTTATCTTCTATATAATAAAAATGAATCGCTAAATGTGTTGCTAAACGCAAAACTCGAGAACGGCTGAACCGATTTGGCTGATTTCTTTTTTGTTGTGTTCGTCATTGCCAGGAGAAGGTTTGTATGACAGAAAATAAATGAAAAATCCACCGGGGAAGTCAGAAATTTGCAGTGGGGCGAAGCCGCTGGCAGGCCGCTAGTATGGAATAATAATAAAAAAAATACAACTTTATTCTAATTACCATGACATGTCATGTTTCATTAAAAAAAATGTTCTGGTTTTTCTTTTGTAACTTAAAGTGTTAACATACCTATAAGTACATACTATTGCTAATACGCATGAGTTGTCAAAATTATCACCTCCCCTCTTTCTGCTACATAAGTTTAGTATCATCATCAGAAACGGCAATATCCAGCAATTTTCCACGTGGATATACTTGTAGAGAATATCCATAGGTTAATATAGCCCAGTCGGCTCGAATCAATGACTCGACATAATCGCGATTAGACAAGAAGCATCCGCCATATTAGATCCAGCCGTGTCCAATGACAGCGTCTATAAATTAATTGGAATTCCATCTACGCAATTAGTATTTGGGCTGGTTTTATACTCTAATGATAAAGATACATACATACATACATAAACTCACGCCTTCATTCCCAGAGTGGGGTATGCAGAGCTAAAGAATTACCGACAAGTCTTAAAACTTCTTGGTAATTCAGTAACCACATTTCCACAAGTAGGCTAAGATGTTTCCCAGTGTATTAGTGACAGGTGGCAAGACGCCTAAAAGTACTACAAGCCTTTATTCCCTTAGTCGCCTCTTACGACATCCACGGGAAGACATGGAGTGGCACTATTCTAACCCGGCAACCACACGGCATGATAAAGATAAGATAAAGATAAAGATAAAGACATTTGTTCAGTACGGGCACTTTTACACGTCATGAATATACCAGCGCTTCACAAGAGGAGACCACTGCTAAGAAGAAACGCCGCAAGAAACTCAGCAGTCAGTATTTTTTTTAAACTTTACTTTATTACTTAGTCTAGCATTATAAAAATCTATAAATAGTAAATAAAAAAATATATTAAATAGCCTGCGTAGTTTCCGCAGGAAAACACACCAACATTTTAAGAGAGAGATAGAGAGTGAAAAGATGATTGAGAAGAGAATAGTTATGTAAACTCAGTTTTAACGTGCATAAAATAAACAAGCGTCTTAATTTAATAAGTGCATTATAAATAGATACAGAGGGCACGGTAACATAACTGAAGGAAGTCCCAGGCTAAGCTCTAGGCATATTTCCAATGATTGATGATTATTATGACTTAATTACAGGACTGTTTTTTTACGTGCTGTCCACCAGGATCCCCTAGCCTGATCCCCCAGGGGATCCTGATGAACTTCCGAGTTCATCAGGATCCCCTGAAGGTAAACTTACCTAAAGTTGTTTATACACTGCAGCAGTTAGTGGCATAAATATGAGGTAGGTTTAGGTTATGTTAGTTTTGCAGCAGGCCCGGAGGGCCAAACTACCCAGAAATAGGAGCTCTGCGGTAGCAGAGCTCCGTCGACTTTCTGCGAAAGTGTATATAATGCGAATAAATCTGTTTATTATAGTGATCCTATTCTAATAGTATACCATACTCCTTCATTATGAGAGGTGTAGAACGTTTTTCATTGTGAAATAGAAGAAAATATCATGTTATGTGTCATGTCTTTTATTTCTTTCAATACAAGGGATGACTCTCTGAAAAAATACAATTCAATGTCATACGTGGCAATAACTACTTTAGTGTATATGAGGCTTAACATTATGAATCTGACGTTAGGGGACTCTGATGAACTCGGAAGTTCATCAGGATCCCCTAGGGGATCAGGCTAGGGGATCCTGGTGGACAGCATGCTTTTTTATTATAGTCGTCGATATATATTTCTCGTTACTTTTAAATATAGTCAATTTCATTCTTACAACCAAAACAAACCTAACGGCTCCTCATAAATCCAATTATGTAATTTAGGTTCTAGAGTGTACCAAATAAGAAAATATATACATACATACGCAGTGGGGTAAAAAGAGGCAAATCGTCGGTGAAAGTGCAAAACCGCGTAACATTTTAAATAAGGAGCAAAATGCACCTTTTTAATAAGACAGTACTTAAGGTTTATTTAGCTCTATCATCAATTTGTTAGTTACGCGGTTTTCAGTATCGCTGACGAAATGCTACCATAAAGGGAAGCGTGTAAAATCTGGCAGTTAATTGTTTGTTTATCCTGATGAATACATAAATGTCATGTTATATAGAAGTTTATGTCACCGGTGCATAATGCCTAATTATGTGTACAGTCGCATACATAACTTTATCTACATGCATATCATACGTTTTCTACAATATGTGAGAAACCTGTATCTTTGTATCTTAATGTACCTGTATCTTAATATTTAGATTAAAGTATCGCTGACGACGATACTTTAATGTGAATATTAAAATACGGCCACAGATACAGGTTCCTTAATATAGGCCATGTCCTTATCGTTTCTGAACATAATTGTAGGAAAGTTAAGATTATTTATGTAGATAAATATTATTATGACCCTTAAAAAAATGCTAGATACCACTTATAACACCCCCTTTTTCAGGAGTTTAAAATGGCCTACTGTAGCCTTTTCTCTGTTCCCCCTGTAGCTATATAATTAAACTAACCGCTCTGATTTACGCTTACGAATCGTTGACTCGGTATTTCAGAATTAATTTAAAATTGTTAAGGTCGGCTTTTGATAAGCTTGTTCTGTTATAGAAATGTTTTCGGTATTTAGCTGGATTTAATTATCTGGATCTGGGATTAAAAATTACGCGACTTACCTCTCGTAATAATTTTACGTTGAGGTGGTATTGTTGGATTAGTGATACATTAGTGGGGCCCATTTAGATCGGTCCGTTTGGGCAAGTCTGTATCTATAAGACATACAAAGATCTGTTCTTAAGATCCATGTCATCGATTTTAGTGACAAGAAAAACTGCATAGGTACATAGATTATAATAAGATAACCTGGGTTCGGGAATCGAATACGGTTGTATTCAAAAATACAACTGCCATTATGTCTAATCAGTAGTGATCGTTATCAACGTGCACTTTTCGCAGCAAAAGGTATGTTGGCAGAAAAAACAAATACATTTGAGTAAGTATTACTTTTGTTATTAATTATAAAATAAATTGAACATTATCGCCAAGTCATTTCAATTGCTGGAGGATCCAAAAATGGTCTCAGGGTTAATAAAAAAAAATAACAAAGTTGAAATTACATCCCACGGCCAAAGAAGTTTATTGTAAACAAAAAAAATGTCCTGAAGAAAACCCCCAGTTAGAGTACTGTAAAATTCGTGCAGCAGCTGATAGAAGACAAAGAGGTGGATAATGCCGGAGGGCACCAATAAAAATTGCGTGCTCTTAAAGACTTAATTTACCTTCCTGCAACTTCTGTTAACGTAAGAAGGTCATTTAGTACTTTAAAATGGATCATTTCTAATCGACGTGAACGACTGACATCCAAATTTGTTGAACAAATTTTAATTGTTTATTCAGTATAATTTGGATAAGTGAGTATAAATATGTATTGAAATCTCATAATTTGTGAAATATAAAAGTAATGTTTAAAATACTTGTGTAATTGTTTTTTTCTCAACCATACTTTGCTACCAATACAGCACGTTGATAACGATCACTACTAATCAGTGAATGTTAGTATGAAACATGCTGTCTAAAATGATTAAAATACATTGTATTTTATACTTATCCCTTTATTTAATTAAGTAGATGTCTGAACTGACAACATTTTTAAATGCAATATTCAAGTCGTTTAGGTATCTATTTTACTTTTGCTTTTTGTATCTTTAAGTGGTGAATTAAAAGGATATGAAATACTTCCAATGCTTCTTATTCATTAAAAAAAAACATTAAGTAATTCATTGTAAAATTCACTGATCTACACAATTGATATCCAAATCGACATACCTAATGTAAGTTTTATTTTTCAATACGACTGGGTTCGATTCCCGAACCAACTATAAGTTTTTTTTAAATCTATGTATGCAATTTTTCTTGTCACTAAAATCGATGACATGGTTCCTAAGATCAAATCTTTGTATGTCTTATATTTACAGACTTGCCCATACAGACCGATCTAAATGGGCCACCCTGTATAGCGAGAGGGCGTAGGTACAAAGTTAACAGTTTTGTCGATTACCCGTCGTACGGGTCAACATTGCTGTACAAACAGCCACACACCTAACTGCCCATTAAAGACAGAAGTGAGAAAATGTAGAAAGAGATAAACATAGATTTTACATAAGAATCTCATGTGCACGACAGAGACAGTTTCTCTCTGTTTATCTTCATTGGTCACTCAGCTGTGTGGGCGATTGTACTAAGATCATTTGGTTCGGAGTCTAGGGTGATTTGTTTTTATTTATTAGAGTATTTATTTTTCCTTTTAAGTATATGTGTGTTATTATCTAGTAGTAGCCTAGAGCTTAGTTTAGGAATTTAAGTGATATTTTTACCTAATATTTATTAATTTGTTAATTAAAACACAATTTCTACATCCTATGAAGGAAGGAAAGGGAAGGATATAAGCTATTGAACCTTATCCACCAAAACTGTATTTGATTAATGGCTGAACCCTATTTCAAACCGCGGACAAAAAGGCTTACTTTAGATTAAAATTTGTACCCGTTTTGTATGGGCAAAAGTCAAATTTTAACCCGAAGTAAGCCTTATCTATCCGCGGTTTGAATATAGGGATCGCCCGTTAGAGTACATAAAAAAAATGATCTATCCTAATTCTCAGTCATTGTATTAAATTAAAAATCAGTTACAACTGTCACAAATACTGTACAAGTTTATCTGTATTATTATGTGCAAATTTGAATCTTATCCATTATTGTAATTCAAACAAATACGCTTTTATCTAGGATGACAAAGATCTTAATAAAACTACATTTCAAAGTTCCCACGGGAAGACGGCAAAGCAAATCTCGTAAATGTACCTAACCTGCATTTCCGAGAATTCATCCTTAGCTACTGTCTTTTGTCAAACAACTCCCAAGGTACTGTCGTTCGAGCTACTAGACGAGCGAGCTACTAACTAGAGTACTACTTAGTTAGTTTGCTTTCTCTCAAGAGGAAAGCCTGTAATTAGTCCGGAAAATTTAAATGCTAGAGGCCCTAGTACGAATTAGGGCAGGAAAAATGAAGGACGCCATCCTATTAACGTACTTGCTTCAGGCCTTTAGGCTTAGATTAGGTTAGATAATTTTAAAAGTTCTTTTACTTGTTTTATGTTGTGTTGTGATAAGTTTTTTATTTAATTTATAAATCTTTATTCCACAAAATTAAATACTTAACGTATAAAAGGTGAACTTAATGCCGTAAGGCATTCTCTACCAGTTTAGGCTGAGTAAAATAAGATGAACAGTTTAATAAAAATAATTGATATTTCGGTGGATCATTAATAAAAATTGATTAGGGGCTGATTTTAAATCTGTCAGTATTTTTTTTTTATATATTTTTTTTATATAGCATGGCAAGGCAAACGAGCACACAGGCCACCTGATGGTAAGTGGATACTGTGACCCATAGACATTCGCATTCAGAAGACTGCAAATGCGTTGCCTACCCTGAGGACTAAGATGGAATGCCTCTATGCTAGTCATTTCACCGGCTGTCTTATCCCCAAACCGGAACACAACGATGCGAACATTGCTGCTTGGCGGTAGGTTAATGGATAAGATGGTGGTACCAACCCGGACGGACCCTGCACAAGGTCCTCCCACAAGTAACAATTTAGTTCACACACACACACTCAATAATTATAAGGCTCCTACCGTTTAAAAATTATGTTTTTTTTGCGTTAGTAGTAGTAGTTAGTAGGCTCTAGTGTTAATTTTGATTTTTGAGAGTTACAGCATTATTGATTTCTAGCGACGATAATGTTTTTATAATAACTCCTAACGTTACAAATAAATATTTATATTATGAAATTATAGAAAACGATGGAGCTAAACTACAACTCAGATTTATTTATTTATCTACTGGACTGAAGGAGACCTCTCCAGGCGTGTGTAGTGCCCGGGGACTGTCCGTTGGGATAAAGTTGGAAGTTGCATGTATATCAACTGACTGAGGAAACTTCAATAGCACGATGCAGCTAGTGCATCCGTTGAGTCAAGCAGTGTTTTGCAATAAGTTCAAAACTAATTAAAAACCAAGTTATTAGTAGAAAACAGTAGAAAACTGGTACATGAGCATTTCTAAAAAAGTTTGTACATTTCATTCACAACTCCAATTTGCAAAAAAAAATGCAGGTTGGTAGAGTCAATGAAGCTGAGCCTAAATAACATAGTCTCCCAAAATGTCCTCATACATTTGTATGAAACTTTCCTTTTTTGTTACCATGAACCTAAGAAAATTAGTAACAAAAAAGGAAAGTTTCATACAAATGTATGAGGACATTTTGGGAGACTATGTTATTTAGGCTCAGCTTCATTCACCCTACCAACCTGCAATTTTTTTTGCAAATCGAAGTCGTAAATGAAATGTACAAACTTTTTTAGAAATGCTCACAAAGAGAAAAAGTATTTGGGCGTTTTCACTAAAAAGTGTACCCAATTAAGGACTGAAATTAAGGAACTTTAACTTTGTCAGTTTTGTGACGAAAATTAGCTATATATTGACGGCCGCAATGTATGGCTAATTTTCGTCACAAAACTGACAAAGTTAAAGTTCCTTAATTTCAGTCCTTAATTGGGTACACTTTTTAGTGAAAACGCCCATTTCAAGAAAATACATCTTCTCTATAATAATAAAAATGAATCGCTAAATGTGTTGCTTAGCGCAAAACTCGAGAACGGCTAAACCGATTTGGCTAGTTTCTTTTTTGTTGTCTTTGTCATTGTCAAGAAAAGGTTTGTTTGAAAGAAAATTCAAAAAAATCCACCGGGGAAGTCAGAAATTTGCAGCGGGGCGAAGCCGCTTTCGGGCCCCTAGTATACTTATAGAAATAATAATAAACTAATTTAAAATTACTGTGGTTCTTGTTTTTTTGTACCAAATTAGTTATAAAATATTTGTCTTTTTTTTCGATTTTTTTACGAAGTATAAAACGAAATCGCTTTTCGCGTCTGCCTGTCTATCTATATCTCCGCTAACGCATAAACCACGAAACGGATTTCGATGAGATTTTTACCATTACATAATTAATTTGTCACGGGAGGTTTATCTATATCTGTCTGCCTGTCTGTCTGTCTGTATATCATGAAATTTTCATCATCAGTTAGATACTTTTTCAAGAAAGATTTTTATGTATAATAAACTCTGGTTTATGGGTGTTACAAAAACTAAAATAATGTTTTTTTTTTGTTTTAGCTACATCATTGGTGACTTACGCTGGTGAACGCTACGATTTCATCGTGGAAGCGAATAATGAGATCGACAACTACTGGATACGGTACAGGGGGCTGATGGACTGCGACGAAAGGTAACGTTCATCATCATCACCATCATTCAGTGGTGGTAAAAGCGGTGCAGTGTCCGTCCGCTACCACTATCTTAAGTTTTAACGTACCACGAAGCAGTAATGTATGCATTGGTGTGTTATGTATGGGTGATAAATGGATCATATGCAATATATCAAAAAAACGTTAGGTTTTTTTTATGGCATATGTAGGCAAACGAGCACACAAGCCACCAGATGGTAAGTGGAAACTGTGACCCATAGACATTCGCATTCACAAGACTACAAATGCACTGCCAACCTGAGGACTACGATGCAATGCCTTTATGCTAGTCCTTTCACCGGCTGTCTTATCCCCAAACCGGAACGCAAAAATGCGAGCACTGCTGTTTGGCGGTAGGTTAATGGATAAGAAACTGTCATCTTTGTCTTAACTATAGGCATCTAGGCCGGGATCACATTATTAATACGGCTTTTAGGATTGCAGTCTTAAAACTGTGTCTTGAGAATGCAAACGTGGCCTGTATACTCGTTTGCGTTCTCCTTACCTTAAAAAGGACATTAAATATGTCAGCCAAAACACCCTCGACCTCGTCGTCACTTAACGTCTGGTAAGACTAAGGTATTGCGGCCTCTCAGTGACTAATTTACGAAGCCGTAATAAGCTCTTGAGAGAGATACTTTTTAGTCGCGTTAGTTTTAGATGCGTTCAGAAACTGTTCGCAATTAAATTATTCTTAAATTAAAACATACTATGCTACGCGATGGGATCCAAAGTTACGAAAGAAGCAAGAAATATAACAACCTGGTTACAACTTAAGCTTGTATTTTATTAGATTTGTTCCTGTTAATATTATAAAAGTACCAGTCCACAGGCGCACTGACATCTTCACACTGTTGCAGATTGTAATTATTTTATAATAGAGATGAAATTGAATTTAAATATTTGTGCATTCATATTTAATTTTTACAATTAAAAGTTAAAACTAAATTTGTTTAAATTAAAATAAAACTAAGCTACTCAAATATTAAAGATGTAAATAATAATCACCACTATAAAAAGAACACCCTCTCTAGCAGGTCCGCGGCATGGTCTCTATGACACTGGCTGCATGGCTCTCTGGATAGCTACCCCAATCCTCTGTGAATAAAATTAAATCATATTTAATTATTTGAAATCTTACTTTAAACTACTGACATGCTAAATTGGATTAAATATTCAATTGTAATACATATACGTTTGGACACTCACAAATACTATTTCATTATTTAACTCTATTATAGATATTATAAGTTTTTGTGTGGTTGTTTAAATAATGTTTCATATAGTTTTGTAGTATTGCACTTATTATTATTATTTATAAAAAAAATTGTAACAAAAACAATTAAAATACATCAATAGAACATTTTCCCACAAAACTGTTTACACAGTTTGAATGCGGGATCATTGAGTCTCTTTAATAGGTTAAAATTTATTTCTCAAAAATTGCCGGAAAAGTTGACATTACTAACTCCATACTGAGACGCGAAGTATATAGTTTACAGACAGTTCCCAAATTAAAAAAAAATTACATTGCGTGCTCGCTACACAAGCCCGCAATTATTCATCCATATTTTATTCGAAACGTAACTTTTTTATCTGTGTCTGGAATAGCTTGAGTTTTTTTTTCTAAAAAAGCTTGCGTTTCTATTTGTCATAAACATAAAGGCGGTAGAGTGATGTTATTTCACGTGAAGTTTCTGTTTATATGCGATTTGTATCTTGCGATTTTTGAGAAAAGCACTATATATGCCTCGGCAGGAACGGCAATTGCGTGTTTAAACCAATACTCGGCCCGCAATTGCCTGCTTCACTGCCTAGGCAATAATGTACTATTTAATACTTACTAAATAATGGAACATTCTTCTTTTAAACTTTGCCTTATGTAATTAAAGATCTTGGTTGGATCACAATGGTGCTACGTCATAAGAATCTTGCCTTAAACACTTTCGTACACCTTAACGGCTCAGCATGGCTGTACAACATAATATGAGACAAAGGTTTATGTTATAAACCTTTATCACCTACCTGTTACCTATGATGACGAAATTTAGGAAATTTGAATTTGAATTTGAAATTATAATAGTGTTGTTTAGGCAAAATTATCAAGTGTTAGCTATAATTAAATTACACAATGCTCGCGTTATCTTAATAATTTGCGCAAGTATTTAACTTAACATTAAATAATGGCTCTTGTTTTACTGACATTGCTCAAATCAAGGAAAATAATTACATTTCAGCCTTTACCGACCAATCTTCTCGGTTTTCATGAATTTATCAATTAATCAGGTTTCGAGATGTAAGTGGATTGCCGGCTAAATAATGTTTGAAACACAATTTAGAGTTTCTACGAGCCAAGTTGAGTTGGTTGGGTTTGTGAAAAGGTGCTGTGGTGATTTACTTAAAAGTTTATTGGCATTTTGTTGTTCATTTAAATAATCCTTATGCTAATGCATATTTTGTCAGGGCATCTTTAAAATAAAACCGGTCAAGTGTGAGTCGGACTCATATATAAAAGTGGTATGGGTCTCATATTTATAATAATGTTATTATATGAGACCCCGTTAATTGTTTCATTTGAATTAATTTAAATTACCTATTGTTTGTCATAGCGGCAATGGTATTACTAACTTTTTGAACATTTCAAAGGTCAGTTTGTTGGTTATTACGGTTCATGACGTAAGCCTGCAGACAGACAGACGGACGGACAGACGGACAACCGTTTGGGTACGGAACCCTGAAAAACAGCAAACTCGTGCCTCCTAACGGTCTCATCACCTCACAAGCTAAGGGTGCGCCTACGCACACTACAGTCCTGTATTAATTTAATTAAAATAAATTATAAATTACGTATAAATATTCAAAAGCAACATGTTTCTCCTATTATTAGATTCACGAAAGCCAAGCAAGTGGCAGTGCTGCACTACGAAGGCGCCATGGAGTCAGAGCCATCAGGGGATCCCACCTGGGAGGAACTGCATAATGAAGGATTGGTAAGTTCTTTTAAAAGTTTTTACGATGGTTTATGACGTTAACAAGGATTCCCAATTTGAGTAGTAAAAATGGCAAGATTATAAATTTAATTCAGATTCCGCCTCTCGTCAACTAACCGACGCTAGTCCACAACTTATTCAAAGTTTGTCGTTACTTTGTATTACACTTTAAACTACGTATACCATTGAAAGTATCAGTTTAATGCTATTAACAAAAAATAAATCGTGAAATGACACATTTATAATGACTTTCGAAGCGCATAATATCTCGACACATATTCAATCAAATAAAAAATTTGAAAAGAAACCTTAATATTATTTTGCACGACGTACTTCACACAATAAACACCTTGAATGATTTTCAGTTTAATACTTAACAGCAGTAATACTGCATATTTCAACCGTATTAGCTATTTCCCCGCAATTACTCGGCCATTCGAGGACGATTATATCGTACCGTATCACTAATCCAGATTCCGCCTCTCGCCAACTGACCGACGCCGGTCCACAACTTATACGGAGTGCGTCGTTACTTTGTATTACACTTTAAAGTTCGTATCCCGTTGAAAGTATAATTTTAAAGCTATTAGTAAAATAACAAAAGTGAAATGACATATTTATAATGACTTTCGAAGCGCATAATATCTCGACACATATTTAATCTAACGATGAGTACTTCACACAATAAACACCTTGAATAATTTTAGGTTAGTACTCAACAGCAGTAATACTGCATATTTCAACCGTATTAGCTATTTCCCCGCAATTACTCGGCCATTCGACGACGATTATCTCGCACCGTATCACTAATCCAGATTCCGCCTCTCGCCAACTGACCGACGCTGATCCACAACTTATACGGAGTGCGTCGTTACTTTGTATTACACTTTAAAGTTCGTATCCCGTTGAAAGTATCACTTTAAAGCTATTAGTAAAATAACAAAAGTGAAATGACATATTTATAATGACTTTCGAAGCGCATAATATCTCGACACATATTTAATCTAACGATGAGTACTTCACACAATAAACACCTTGAATAATTTTAGGTTAGTACTCAACAGCAGTAATACTGCATATTTCAACCGTATTAGCTATTCCATCCCCGCAATTACTCGGCCATTCGACGACGATTATCTCGCACCGTATCACTAATCCAGATTCCGCCTCTCGCCAACTGACCGACCGTAGTCCACAACTTATACGGAGTGCGTCGTTACTTTTTATTATACTGTTACGGGTTTTATTTGAATATAAACTGCAGAATGCAATTTTTAGAATTGGTTACGTTAGAATCGACGCTGAATTTGCTGTTTTAGAACTATGGGTATCAATTGGGTTTAGTTTTTTTATGTGGAGCATAAGGAAGGATTACTTATTAAATTATTCATACTTATTATTAAACATTAAGTAAACAGTGTTTCCCAGAGGGGTAGGCAGAGGCCACTTCTTTCCACCGACTACGATCCTGATAGATCTCTTTTGCGTCTTCCACATTCATATATCGAGTCAAAATGTGAAAGTTAACTTTGTCGATGAACGAAAAAGGGTACTTTTTAACACGTGTAGCGATAAAAGACTTCTACGCAGACAGAGTCGCGAAAATCAGCTAAATGAATAACTGGGAACAATCACATACAAAACGACGCTTTGCAAACTAAGGCTCAAATAAAGAGTACCTACAAGACAAAGAGAAACTAACTTATATACATACTTTAATTCTCGTATCTACATAAAAAACCGGCCAAGTGCGAGTCGGACTCGCGCACGGAGTGTGCCGCACCATTACCTATACAACATTAGCAAAAACGTATTATATGGGAGCCCCCTTAATATAATTTTTTATTCTATTTTTAGTACTTGTTGATAAAGTAGCAACAGAGATACATCTTCTGTGAAAATTACAACTTCCTAGCTATCACGGTTCGTGGGACACAGCCTTGTGACAGACAGACGGGCAGACGGACAGCGGAGTCTTAGTAATAGGGTCCCGTTTTTACTATCTGGGTACGGAACCCTAAAAACTAATCAAGAGTCAGGTACATTTACCATTACCCGTAATCGAACCCAGGGCTGCTAGGTCTGTAGCCAGGGGAATCTTTATAGAAGCTGCTTAAGTAAATATTAATTTCAACAAGAGTAACCTGGTGCGAAACATAGTATTTTACTTGTAACCTTGTAATATTACCCTTTGACATGTCAATTCTATGTGTATATTTACAATACAATACAATACAAATACTCTTTATTGAACACCAAAAAAAAACAAACCTCGGAACAGTACATTTTAACTATAGGTATACAACAGGCAGTCTTACCGCTAAATAGCGATCTCTTCCAGACAACCAATAATAAAGACAAAAATACATGGCAGGCGGTGTAAACTAAATTCTTCAGAACTCAAACTCAACTACAAGAAACACTTCTGTTATTGTAAAAACTACTTACACAAATATAAACTGCATATAAATATACACATACACAAAGTAAATGAGTTAATAAATACATACTGACGACGCGCTGGCCTAGTTGGTAGTGACCCTGCCTACGAAGCCAGCGGTCCTGGGTTCAAATCCCGGTAAGGGCAGATATTTGTGTGATGAACGCGAATATTTGTTCCTGAGTCATGGAAGTTTACTATGTATTTAAGTATATATTTCTCTATATAAGTATTTATATCGTTGTCTAGTACCCATGGTACAAGCCTAGAGCTTAGTTTGGGACTAGGTCAATTGGTGTGACATTGTCCACTGATATTTATTTATGTATATTACATAACATACATAAACTCACGCCTTCATTCCCAGAGTGGGGTAGGCAGAGCTAAAGAATTACCAACAAGTCTTAAAACCTCTTGATAATTCTGTAACGACATTTTGCACAAGTAGGCTAAGATGTTTCCTAGTGTATTAGTGACAGGTGGCAAGCCCATCGCCTAACAGTACTACAAGCCTTTATTCCCTTAGTCGCCTCTTACGAAATCCACGGGAAGACATGGAGTGGCACTATTCTAACCCGGCAACCACACGGCAATTTATATTTATAGTAAATGAATGCTACATACATACTTTTTAAATAAATACTTACATGTACTTATTCCCTATAGTATATAATATGTTACCAACTTTATCATACAGACGTAGGCCATAATCAGCTGAGCATAACGTGCCATAACCTAAAAACTGCCTTTGCGTCGATAAGGCAGAGCAGAACGACAGCGGTTTACGACCGTCGCGGGTATCATGCTGTATTGGCTTTATATCTCTTATCGAAATTTTGTGGCCTTGCTGAAATATATCATCATTCCCAATTCAAACATCTTAGCTTATTTGTGCAAATTGTGGTTACTGAATTATCAACAACTTTTTAAAGTTGTAATTCTGTAGCTCTGCCTAGACCACTGTGTGGGATTACATGCGTGAAGGTATGTATGTGTGTATCCCAAGTCAAAATAGCGTATCTCCCTAAAGATCCATAGCATATGTTACTGTTATAATAATAGGTCAATTTTTTATATTAAGGTATTTTTTAATGGAGGATAGCTAATAAATATTTAACATGGTTTTTTGAAACTACGACTTTCATTATTAACTTCAGGCACTATTCTACCATAAATTAAAAAACCGCATCCAAATTGGTTCATGTTTAAGAGCTACGGTGCCACAAACAGACAGACACAGACGTCAAACTTATAAAACCCCTCTTTTTGCG
Source organism: Acleris emargana (assembly GCA_927399475.2). Lineage (NCBI taxonomy): Eukaryota > Metazoa > Arthropoda > Insecta > Lepidoptera > Tortricidae > Acleris > Acleris emargana. The sequence goes on from OV656858.1 coordinate 9,845,318, forward strand.
TAGGGGGTAAAATTCGCGGCAAATAAGGCTCTACCATATTGCTTTTCAATTGTTATTAGTTCAATAACAACCATCGTAAAATTGATGATACGATAAAACGTCGAAAGCAATGTTGTTTTACCGTATGATATCCGTCTTCCAACTATAAGAAAAAGCTAGATCGCATTACACAAAACTTATGTTTATTCGTAAATTTATAAGTTCATTTTATAATGCTGCCAGTCGTAAATAACTTTCCTTGGAAGTTATGTTTATTTCACTAAAGTTTTATAAGAGCTTTATGAATAAATTTATAAGTATTGCTTTTTACGAATATAACCTGACGTTAAGAGCGATTAGTCTCAAATCAACAAAATTACATAGTAAAATTATTTTTTGTTAGAAAACTAGCGACATGACCGTCCTTTTGTTTTGTAGCTTATGTATAATAAAACATTTGGAATTATTTTTTTGCATAATGTTCTTTCAGAGATTATAACAATATTACTACCATTATAATTCTCAAGGGTATTGGTATAACACAATGACATCCCCTGCGATATCCATTGTCTCAAGTTAATTCGCGAGTAAACGACCCAGCTAACATCTCACCGTGTAACATTGCAAATCCATCTGATATTATCTCGCCCGTAACATCACTGGCTGGCCGGCCGCCAGACAGATTATCCGCCTACACAGATTAAATACTAACCCGTTATATCTTGCAAGTGGAAACACTGATAGGAAATTTGGGGGTAAGTTATGATGTAAGGAAACAGGGCTGTAGTGTTTTGTTTCGATATAATGACGTCGTCCAAGTAAAGAGGCTATGTAAAAGAGGTTGCGACATTAGCCGAGGTCGAATAGGTTCGATTTTTAAATCTTTTAAGGGAAATAGATCGGTGTTCTGTTTTTAAATATCTGTAAACTTACATTTTCATAAACGTCAAGCTGGATTCTAGTGTAGCTTACAATAAAATACCTAACTGTCGTACCTGTCACTGGATGTTATATTATATCAATCTTATATAAACAGTGGTAAGGTAACCGCATTTAGCTAAAAAAAAACCGGATAAGTGCGAGTCGGACTCCCCTGTTCCGCATATGACACGGTTAACTCAATTCAACATTTGGACCGCCGCCGTTCCTTGCATTAAGACCCTGTTTTTAATGAGTTAATTAAAAATGTATAACTTTCAGATGTTTCCTTGTACTGGTAATACGAGTATAAGACGGTATTATTCGCCAAATTTCATAGATCTACATCAACGGAAAATCTATATAATAAAAATGAATCGCTAAATGTGTTGCTAAGCTCAAAACTCGAGAACGGCTGAACCGATTTGGCTGATTTCTTTTTTGTTGTGTTCAACATTGTCAGGACAAGGTTGTTATGATAGAAAATAATTGAAAAATTCACTGGGAAAGTCAGAAATTTGCAGCGGGGCGAAGCCGCTGGCGGTCTGCTAGTACCGTATAAATGTTGATTCCCCTAAGAGCAGTATATTTTTTTACGTTAACTTATAAGTTTGACTTTTTCACAGCTAAAAATAGGATAATTCAAAACTCGGAAAAAAAGGGACTTAAAAGGTGAGTATAGTTTAGGGAAAATGTACGTATATAGGGTGTACTATATCGGTTGGTCTAACATTGTTTTGACTATTTTTATTTCTCCACATATATTTTTGCGTGCCAATGTTTTGCGTAATGATTAAATGTCGGTCTGTTTGGTCGAAAAATTGCTTATTTATTTATTTATTTGTTTATTTTATTTGGGACATCAACAGCGATACATTAAATCAGATACCAATATATGGATACATTTGAGTAAGCCAATAACAGATGACCACAAGAAATACAAAAAAACATAACATTTGTTTGGAATAATTTTTCTGTGTCGAATGATTTTTTGGTATAACGATTATCCTTTTCCACGCAGTTGTGGCGAATCGCGCCTTGACACGATTCTTACCTAACCTAACGTATAGATAAGTTGAGATCTAGGTGTTTTATACTGGGGGGGGGGGGGGGGGGGGTTTTGACCAAAGAATATTATGGTTTTAATTTAGCACAATGTATATATAACATTGATTATGTATTATCAATTTGAAGTCACCCAGTAGCTAACCAAGGAGTTTCCTCAACAGACCCTAATCATCTTCAGAAAATACGACGAGTATACGGTATAAAATGCTTAATGAAAAATAACCTTATTATATCATTGCAAAAATTGCAAATATCAGGTCTAGGATAGGAAATGAAATTGTTTGAACTAGAAAATCGGCAGACTAGATTGAGTTACGGGGTGCATCGGAAATAAGCGGGAGTAGAAAATCGATCGTTCGGTCAGTGCAGAGCGTAATCTTATGTGACTTTCATCTGATAACATTTTTACACAACCTTTCTTATGATGAGACTGAGACACTTGTTAATGGTCACTGATGAGCTTTTTTCTTAATTATTATTGTAAAAACTAGCATAAGATAACAAGAAATAATATACTATTTAGATATAATACTTACTTGCTTGTTACTTGTAGTAGTACTGTTAGGCGATGGGCTTGCAACCTGTCACTAATATGCTGGTAAACATCTTAGCCAATTTGTGCAAATTTTGGTTATTGAATTATCAACCACTTTTTAAGTTGTGATTCTGTAGCTCTGCCTAGCCCAATCTGGGATTACAGGCGTGAAGGTAGGTATAGTTCGGATTACACATAGTTATACTAATTATTGTACTAACTTGTATATGTAGAACATTATTCCTCTACGTCCCGAGGTGGGAGTAAACAGCTGCGACACAGTTTATACTAATGCAGCTGCTTACGATCTTAATTGTTAAAATGTGCATGTTATTATGTTCAATAATAATCTTAAAATAATAATAGAAAAAAAAGGAATTGAGTTTTTGCTATGTGTTCGCATTAGCTTTATGACAAACTATATTAGATCGACTGCTGAAGAGGTGGGGTATGGTTGTAGACTTTAAGTAAATACAGTCTAAAGCATAGCTACACAGCCTTTGAGTCTAATATATGTATACATAGACCTTATTATTAGTGGTAAAGAGGCGTGTTGATATTGATTATTCCTTTGTTTTGACAGAGTAAAACGGTATATCATTTTTACTAGGTACCGTAGTTTATTAGCTAACGATAAATGTATCTAACAATAAAATTTACCCGGAACTTTTTGATTGGTTGTTAAAATGGAAAAGTCCTAATTAGCAATTGTATGGGAAAAACGCAAGCGATTATAATTAAATTATGTGATCGCTTATGTATGAATGTTTTTGTACTACATGTATGGTTATTTTTTATCCTAAATCAAAGAACACTAGCCACAAAACTGACTCGAGAAGAGCTAAAAATGCTATCGTTCTAGATTTCCTGAGGCCCGAGAGAATAATACGAGCAAGTGTAGGGTTGCCCTCCGTTCGAGTTTTCCCATGTTCGTCCTGGTTTGGAGGAACCGTCCGGAAGTTTCTTAAGTCGTTCGGATAAAACCTGAAGTTTTGTGGTGCCACAAAACGGCTCCGGGCCAACCAGGGGGTTGTCAGCACCGTTCCTAGCCAATTCATCTGCTATCTCGTTTCCATCAATGTTGGAGTGCCTTGTACCCATCTAAGTATTACTTTATTGGTGTTTCCTAGGGCATTTAGCGCAATTAAACGCAAAACCTATTCCCTGCTAAACGACCTATACAAATCTAGGGCGATCGAGCTGTGGAAGTCCACTAAAGGACAAAATCACTCGAAAACACTAATTAAAGTGTTCAAAAGCAAGCTCTCCAAAGAGATTCTACAACTCAAAAGAGAAAAGTCTTGCGCAGTGACTAGGATCCTAACTGGCCACTAAAAACTGAACCGACATCCGTTTCTAATGGGAATGAAACAAGACGCGACATGAAGGTTCTGTCAGGAGATAGAGGAGACAGCAATGCACATCTTCTGTTCCTGCAGACCACAAATGCGCAACAGAAGTATCTACCTAGGGCGAGATATAATGGACCCACAAGAGATACAACTCCTCACTGCCCAAAGCATCTGGAAATTCCTGGACGCAACGGGCCTTTGCGGTGACCTCTAAGCCAAAGCGCTGCTATAAAAGATCAGCAATGGTCGAAGTGGCTCACAAGGCCCATCTCAATCCCCCCAAACCTGAAGTTTTATACTCTTTAAGAAGTCACTGTTTAATTTGGTTGCCGAAGTATTAACTAGCAAAATAGTGTTTCCGCGCGTACTCGTAGCCACTGCTATAGATAGGTAGCTACAGCTTTGGCCGAGCTGTTCTGTTGACGAAACCTATGATCAAATTACCGAAAAGTAACTTCTCAAATTGTGAAAGTTTCATATGAGAAACTCTCGGAATTTTATAAGAATATTCTAAAATTTTGTATGGAAAGAGAACATTCTCAATGCTCTCAATTTCTGATAATATTCTCGGTAATATCTTGAGAAGATTTCTTAACTTCTGAGAATGTTCTGCCACTTGTACATTGCTAACCATTACCCTATTTTACATGCATTCGAATTTAAGTTTCAATTTCTGGAAACGGCAATTATTTCAGTGATGATAACAAAATATATTGATTTCTAATTCTGCAACCTGATCAAGTTTATAAGTCTAGATTTTCGATGCCTTTGTGTAGTATTTTATAAAATAGCAGCCCTATCCAAGTGTCAATAGCCGCGGTAAACCACTTACCCGTTCTCTCTGTAATATCCGTAAATTGCTTCATATCCTTCCTTGACGTTCAATCGTTAATTTTAACTGTCTTTTCAAAACTTTACATGTATCCGTGCTAGTTATATGCATCTAGAGAGTTGAAACTATTAACGTTTTAGCATCTTGCTCTAACGTTATGTGAGTAAGTGGAAGAGAATATAAATCAGGTTCACTTGAATTGAGTAGGATATAGTGGTAAAGATAATGTTATGTTAGTGTATTCACTTTAGAATAATAATGTACGCAGTGCAGTGATGAGATGTGTTTCCCGCAAATCAGACACATATTTAAGTTTCTTTTCTTTTTGGTTAGGTAAGGTTAAGGTAGACACAAGATTGTGAACACAATACACAACCATGCGATTAGGAGAGAGTGGTAAATTGACACTGAAAAGGTTAATAATCCAAGTTACACAGGAGACATCGAGCTACGGAAGCACCACTATACTATCCGCAAAATTAAAGGGCGAATCGGGCAATAAACGTCAGTTACCTTCCTTTTTGTGCCTACCGCTATCTGCACTATATTGATGCACGGCCCGCTCCATAAAGCCATGCAGGTGCGAAAGAGATAGCATGATTCTGATGAGTTATGACCCGACTCGCCACTTAATTTTGCGGATAGTATAGTATCCAATAGTGTTATTAATTAATTATTTACTTTGACGTACACTATATCACGCTAGCGAAGTTTTCCGAGTCAGTTGACCTATATAATTTCATCCCAACGGACTTCGATCCCCAGGCACAACATGCGCCTGGAACGAGATCTCTCTGTTCTGTTCTGTTCTCTGTTCTGGTGACACCTCCAGCCAGCAGTTCTGCTGCAAGGACCCGTACGCACTGACTGCGACCGAGAGGAGATGTTAGATTAGGCTAGCGGGGAGAAGCACGCCCGCCCGACCGGTCCAGTAAGAGTAGCGAAGAGCCGGCAGAGCACGAGAACCTTAACCCGCACCGACCAGCCACTAATACTAAACCGATCAGGGCATGCGAGCTTCGTCGCCTTTGCTGCACCAACCATCTCCGCCCGCCGCAGGCAGAGCGCACCTGCCCGAGACACCGGAGAGTCAAGTAGATAGGATAGGAGTGTGGGGTTTGCAGTCGATATGACGGGAGAGAAGGAAGGTGGAGCCAACCAGAATTCAGGCATCGTTAAGTCAGCATTAGGGAGATAGATAAAATACTTGGTGTGTAATATGTACTAAAGGTATGGACTGCTTAAAATGAAATCTAATATTAAAAATCAAATTTAAATATATCTATATATCTATATTTAACTTTGTTTTTTTTTTTATATATATATCATTGCTCTGCTCCCTCAGTATCCTCGGGCTCTGACTCTGTGTCTGTTTCAGATTTTTTATAGATCTTTTCGGCTTCTTTTTTGAGCCGAATTCTATTTTCCGCAATGGTTCGCCAGTAGGCACGACTCTTGTTAGTGTATTCTCGTATGTCCTGGTCAAGAGAGTCCTCCCATGTAAATATAGGCCGACCTATTTTTCTTCTGCGTTCCTTATACATGAGGGCCGCGTACAGTAAGTGAGGGTTACGGCGTCTAAGCACAAGACATGCCCGTAATACGAGAGCCGCCGAACTTTAATATTTTTTGTCACTGTTTTGCCTTCCAAGATTTGCCAGATCTTTTGTTTAGGAGTGCCCTTTGCGACTGACAGCATTTCAGTTAGAATGTGTCTCTCGTACCGTCTTAGGCGTGATCGATTCGCTTTGGTAAGAGCTGCGACATTAAGCCCGTACGTCATAACAGGAGATATCACCATTTTGTACATTATCCTAGCGATTCTCCATTCAATTTTGTTTCTCTTAATAAATTGCGTTAGTATCTTGGAATTTCTTACGGCTTTTTGGCATCGCGACTTTATAAAGGCCCTTCTATTGTGGGTATATGTAATATAAGTACCGAGGTATATTATTTCATCTGTAGGGTGGATAGACACTCCACCTAAGCATATAGGCTGTAAATCTCCTTTTGAGATATCACATGGGTCCCGTACAATTAATTTAGTTTTTGCCGTGTTTATTGTTAATCCTACGGTGTTTAATAGATCTGCCAGCTTTCTCACTATTCGGTCGATTACTGATATGTGTGGGCCTATTATAATTAGGTCGTCTGCGTACGAAAGTATAAGGGGTAGGGTGATTTCAGCGTCTTGGTCCAGCCTGACTGCCTCATCCTCCTCTTCCAGGGTGCGAAGAACATCATCCATTACAATGGTGAATAGCCGGGGGGACAGCGGGCATCCCTGCTTGACCCCTTTTCCTTTTTGAACCACTTCAGAGTTCTGTCCGCACCAGGATATGAATGTTCTCTCCTTCATGCAGGCTTCTACGATTCTATTGGTAAGGTGAATATTTGTACGCGTTAGTAGAATGTCCCTTAGGGCATTTAAGTTGACGTTGTCGAACGCTTTTTCTATGTCTAATGCTGCAACAAAGAGCCGATTTCCTTCCCTCCAGTTTATGTCCAGGACACGGCGAAGGGTAAAAATGTGGTCGTCGGTAGATCTATTTTCTAGAAAAGCCGCTTGATAATTACCAATGGAATTAATAGCTTCGTCTAGTCTTTCTAATAGAAAATATGCGTAGATCCTGTAACCCACATTACAGATAGATATCTTCCTAAAGTCGCTAGTGGTCTTGGGCGCTGTTTTTTTAGGGATAGGCACCTGCTTTGTGACCGCCCACTCCGTTGGGACTACGTTGTTAATCCAAGCTTCCTTCATGACGTTTGTTACCTGGGAAATAAAATCTAAGGGGGCCGCTTTATATAGCTCCGGCACGATTTGGTCTGTACCAGGTACTGTTCGATTTCTCAAGCGTTTAATTATTCGGATTATGTCGTCCGTATCAGGGCCGTCCGAATCCGGTACGCTGCTAGGTGGGTCCTCTATTAACGAAACTGCCAGACCCTCGCAATTTTTGAGTTCAGTTATCCATCGTACCATAGGGATGAAGTATCTTTTCTGAGCTTGTGTGTGATTTAATCTGTGTTTACGCAAATACTTGTATGTGATCTTCATCCTTATTGCTCGATGTGCCTTGCTCAAACCTTGAAAAAACCGGGCACATTCCTTTTCGTAGTCCTCTTCCTTTATATTCCGTAGATTTTGGCGGGCTACTCTAAGGTCTCTATTTCTAATAGGGTCGTTGGGGGATCTATTTTTAAAGAAAAGCGCCTTCTGGAGCTGAGCTTGTGCGATCCTATTTTCCTTAGATCTCACTGTTGCGTGAGGTGGGATCACCCGCGTGGATTGTATTAGGATCTTGTTGAGTTCCTCCCAAGTGGGGTTCCGATGACTACATCCACTATTCTGTGCGATTGTTTCAATGCAAGATACGAGATTCTTAGTAACTTCTGCTTGGAACTCATCTCGATTGTCCTTGCATCGGAGTGCTTCATAGTTGATGGTTTTATATTTAAATTGTGTCATACAATTGTCTTTGTTCTTTCGCTGGCACAGCCTATTGCTGCTTGTTGTACCCGAAGTCCCAGAACTGATATTTATTATTGTTGCCCAAATGATCTTATGGTCTGATCTAACTTTCTTGGACCATTGGCCTTTAATTGTTTAAAAAAATATCCGATGGGAGCGACTGCTTATGATATGATCGATCTGGGAAGTTTTTGTCCCCATTCTCCAGGTTACCCTACATGATGGACGACCCCAAGTACTATTAACCACGAGGTTGTGGTGTTCTATGAAATTGGTTAAAAGCCTGCCGTTGAAGTTGGAGTCCTGATGTATTAAGTTCTTACGACATATTGTATGTGACGACAAGTGTAAGACATCCTTTTTACCCAGGTGAGCATTGAAGTCACCTAGTAGAATAGGTGTCGCCTTTTTGGGTGCTCGACGTAATAACGCCCCTAATTTACCTAGATATGTGGAGGGGTTCGACGGCATGTGTGTAGTAATGAATAATATTTCCCTAGAATTATCGTGACCTGGTATCTTTAGCCTAATATGTACAGCGAGAATATTGTTGTAATTGCTGTAGGTGTTTATTATTTCATGTTGTATCGCTTTGTTAATAAGTATTGCTATACCCCTCCTTTCATTTGCGCACTTTCCTCCGTTTAAGATCCAACTATAATTATTAGAAGAAAATGTACCTTTAGCGAGGTGTGTTTCTTGTAAACCTGCAATTGTAATTTGACGGGTTATTAGCTCCTCATCAATATTTAGCTTGTCTTGTAACGATGCACATCCTCGGACGTTCCACGTTGCTATGTTGAAGACCACACCGGAGCTAACCAGCAGTTCCCGTTCTATTCGCATTGCCCTGAGCACTCTGTGTCCCGTGGTGTCGGTTTCTTGAGGGCCAATCGAATCGTTAATACTTGGACTCGATACGGTATTACTTCCCTCTACTTCCATATCTATGCTAGAGCTAGGTCCTACCGTAGAACCAATAGGGATATCATTGCTGCGATTATCGTATAATCTTATGCTGTCGTAGTGGCGATTATGAAAGTACAGATGGATTGGTCTAGCTGGAGCAGTAAGCGTCGCCGGGGCATTGTAAACTATAGGTTGCGTATTATCACCGTGAATGTAAATGTCTAAGACCAAGAATTCTGATGCAGCGATAATTATATCCTCCCCGCCCCAATGACCATTCATGAATTGATTTTGGATGTATGTGTTTATTTGCCTGGGGCTCGGTTCTAAGCTGCTAGTACTGTCGTGGAGTGTATCTATGACGCTGCCATTCAGGGCTAGCTTTATTCTAGGGTCGTCCCTGTTAGCTGAAACGTAGTGAGCCAGTTCCTGTCTGACAATTTTGTGATCATATTGGTTAGAAGTGGAGCCCAGAACAATGTTGAGCTGATCTGCTATTGCCCTATGCGCCTGGAACGAGATCTCTCAATTAATAACTCTTCCTGTATTTATGTCCACGACGTGATCATCATCCTACAATTCCTTTAAGGGATAAATTACATACATACATACCTTCACGCCTGTAATCCCAGAGTGGGCTAGGCAGAGCTACAGATTTACCTACAAATTTAAAAACTTGTTGATAATTCTGTAACCACATTTTGCACAAATAGGCCATGTTTACCAGCGTATTAGTGACAGGTTGCAAGCCCATCGCCTAATAGTACTACAAGCCTTTATTCCCTTAGTCAACTCTTATGACATCCAAGGGAAGACATGGAGTGGCACTATTCTAACCCGACAACCACACGGGAAAAATTAAGGGATAAATTAACCATTGTAAATTAGACTTTTTCTGTTTTACATATCGTCGGTTATACTACAAAACCGCGTAACTAACAAATGTATGATAGAGCAAAATAAACCTTACAGTCTTATTAAAAAGGTGCATTTTGCTCCTGATTAAAAATGTTACACTTACGGCGTTTTGCAGTTTCACCGACGATATGATAATTACTAGTAAAAATACAATTTGTAATAATATAAAACTCGGTACACATACGAGTAGGATCGTGAGTTAATGCAAGTTTGAAGTAATTGGAATTTGAATACTTACTTCCACTTTTGTGCTGACGACGCCATCTTACCGATGGTTTGAAATTACGACTGCTAAAGTTTGATCGTGCAGGAAAGCCAATTGGCTTTTTAAATGACATTTTCAATAAGTTCTTCGGTGTCATTACGTGAAAGATGGTAAAGTACATTCTGTTAGGGTAGGAGTATTTTAGATTTTGCATCCCAATTTAACACTTTTTAATCTAGGTGTACTTTTAAATCAACCATTGTCCTTATTAATATTATTAATGTTAAAGTATTTTTGTATACTACAGAAATAGGTACCTTATAAGTTGGAGACAGTACAGTTGAGTACAGTAGCTAGCTAGCGAAACTAGATTTTCTAAATTTTGATTAAATGACAGTAAGCATAGAGCTTAGAGGCGTTTTATTTTAGTTGTCAAGGTTGGCAATGCATTTGAAGTCCTAGGATTGCAGTCTTGAGATCTATCTTTACTTATAAAAATAGCTAAATTGGTCTCAGATTCCACTTACCAGGTGTGAGCACATTTGCGTTCAACATAAAATATCCTTTTTTTTCTTCCAGCAACTGAATGCTCTTAACAAAGGGGAAGAAGACGAAGAAACCATCAGCGTTGCGGACATGAGAAGCCTAGCTGGTTACGACGACAGTCTGAAGGAAGTGGCTGATTACCAGTTCTTTGTGGCGTATGACTTCTACGCTAAAAACAACTCTCACTTTCATAAGTCGCCTTACTATGGATATTACCAAGGTAAGGGGCCGAGATATAATATTAACTACTTACATACATACCTACATTAAATCACGCCTGTTTCCCAGAGGGGTAGGCAGAGACCGCTTCTTTCCACTTGGTACGATCTTAACAAATTTCTTTCACTTCTTCCACATTCCATACATCGAGTCATGCACGCATGTCGGTTTCCAGTATTGGTAAATATATATAAATGTCATGTTTTTGAGACAACATTTAATAGTTACGACAAAAATCTTTTGATTCGTTTATCAATACTTCGATTATTACGAACGAGTCATTCAACTTTAACCAATATTGTGCTAAGAGTTTTTATTTATTTCAGTTCCACATAAACTCAATCGTCTATATACACCACAACTGAACCACATCAGCATGAAGATGCCAGCAAGCCCCCTGATGTTAGCTCGTCCCTCCCCGGAGAACTTCTGCAACATGTCCAGCATCGACGAAGAGTGCTTGGAAGGCTACTGCGAGTGTTCCCATGTTCTATCAGTAAGACTCAATTCCGTCGTAGAAATTATTATCCTAGACGAAGGAGTCACTTTCGACGCAAATCATCCCTTCCACTTACACGGACATAGTTTCAGAGTAGTTGGAATGAGACGGCTAGCTAACGAAACTACTATTGAAGAGGTCAAAGCATTTGATGAAGCCGGCCTTCTGAAACGTAATCTAAAGAATCCACCTATTAAAGACACAGTTACTGTACCCGATGGAGGGTATACAGTTCTACGATTCAAGGCAGATAATCCTGGATACTGGCTGTTTCACTGTCATATAGAGTTCCATGTTGAAATTGGTATGGCCCTCGTTTTTAAAGTTGGGGAACATAAAGATATGCCACCGATTCCACGGTATTTCCCAACTTGTGGTAACTATATGCCTGACAATATGTTGGAACATGAAACCACTCCAAAACCCAATGATAGTCATATTTCTATTTCACATTGGTGGCCAGTGATAATTTTCAATGGGACATCGCCGTCGTCTGCCGTTAGTTTTATAAGTAGTTTAACACTGATCGTATCGAGTACAGGATTCCTAATTTTAAAGTTCAGTTTAACGTAAATTTTATTTAACTAAGCATATTTTAGGACAAGGTCGTACAATTGTGCAATTATAATATCCTTTAAGTATTAAGAGTTAATTATGAATGGTTTACATATAGCAGAGACGTGTCAATCCGAATTTTGTACTTACTGATTTTATACCTATATAGAACTTGACAAAGAATATAACTTTGCATCATGACGTCTATCGGGACCGTACTTACAAGTATTTATGTTAAGTGTGCAGTTATGAATATACTCGCTTCAGAATAAGATATTTTAAATCTGTGATCAGGGCCTATATTTAACATCTGTTATCTTTATATACCCTGCAAGGATATAGGGCGAGTAATATAGCTCTCCGTCTGAAACGATCTTATGCTGTTGTACAAGATTTTCCTGAGACAATTTATGTCTATGGTGCCTAGCTCTTGGCGTTGTGAGCCAATAACACGAACAACATGGCAAGAAAATATTATTTCTTAATGTCGTCATCTCACGTCTTGATATGAAAAAGGAATAAATACAGTATGATATCCATGGGCGGCATCTATCACTTCCTATCAGATACGTTTTAGCTCCTCGAACATAATAAATATTGAATATAGGTCCAGATATCTTACTTGCCAAAAATAAGAAGCATCTAAAATGTCTTCGTTACAGATGAGGTGTTTCGCTGGTGATATGTGATATTATTAAGCTAATAATAGATTAATTATAATAAGTATACTATGTTGCAACTATGAGATCCATAACGAAGAAGTAAAAGCAATTCGAGAATTTTTAAGAATTTTTACTTACCTTTTCTATCCTTATTCTAGTTTTCGAGTCATGATAATATTTAGAGATGGTAAGACATCTGCCAGTACTTACCGAATTATTTACGCCGTTGCACCTTCTGCATCCGCTAAAGTCTCCCGCAGAATAACCCCTAATTTATATACGCACTATAGACCCATTTTTGTTAAAGGATGCTTTGTCACTTTCTCACTGATGCAAATGTTACAATGACAGATAAGGACAAAATATGTTTTTATGGTAAAAAAAATAGACTACAGCCTTACCTTTACAGCCCTCCGGCGTTATTTAAGTTTAAACAATCATAAGCAAGATAATAAAACAGGAAAAAAATCTTCATTGAATCGTTTTCAGTTTCCCTAAATAGCAGTCCAAGCCGATAACAGCTTCTTTCAATATTCTTCCGTTATTTTCTAATATGCTATTTATTATCTCAGAACGGACTTTTCCATTGAGATCGTAACTTTAACATTTGCGGCAAAAATGGCCGCATCAATCATTCTACTGAAAAACGGTAAGCCTGTTTGTGCACGGAACGGGGGTTCCTTAAATATTTGCTAAGAGCTTTGGCTAAAGATTGTATTTTCATGAATATTTAACATCAAATTATTGATGGATTTGCTTCTTGCTCGTTTTTGCTGCTAAGTAATGTTGCAAGCAAACTAAGTGAAAGGGTAGCGTATTTTTGAAAGTATGTTTAATAAGTAATGCTTTTGAAATGAAATTTTAAACCAATTCCGAGCATCATGAATATAATGAATTAAGGGGTTACATATCATACTAAAACAGTTCAGTTTAGGTTGAGAGAAAGGGACCGCTGTATAAACTGCTATAGTTCTGTCTCTTTCTCTCAACCTAAAGTAAACTGATTTAGAATGTCAAAATTAAATGACAATCTTACTTTTTACTTAATGTTATAAATGAGAAAGTTTAAATGTTTGGATATTAGATGTTTGTTAATCAATCACTCTTCAACTACTCAACGGATCGGGATGAAAGTCCTGGAATGGTATATAAGATGAACAACTCCCAAGGAAGCAGCGATAAATGACTTCTACGCGGACGGAGTCGCAAACAAAAAATAGTACAATATAATGGTGTATATGAATTGATCTACCGATGAAGTCAGGAAGTGGTCACACACTTTTTAACTTAGACTCATAAACTTGAGAGACGTCAAATGTACATTCAGCAAAAACTTGTCTCCCAAAACGTTTCCTTTTCAAAACCATCCAACACAACTCCAGAAATCAAACGCTCCTATTATACAGATCGCTATAAGGGAGAGAGAATTTTACCAATTAAGATAGCACCGAGGGATGCCCCTAAATCAAGGGAAAGAAAGGTTGAAGTAATAAATATCGCGGGGCGGGAAACAGATGCTTCTTTGGGGTAAATGGGAGAAAAATAGGCACTGTTGCCAGTTATCTGGGATCTCTGCTCGCGTATTGCGCTGTGTATGGCGACGATGGGAGGGTGTTACACGGGAAACTGAGGTTAAACAAAAAGCAAGCTTTAAAAACCAGTTATTAACCAACTTTAAATGTTTATAAATCCTAAATCGTTAAAAATGAAAAAATAAGAAAAAAACCATATTTAATTTTGATAACTGACAAATATTTAGTGACACAAGATTGAGACAAATCGATGCCACAAAGGAACAAACGTACATACATACATTATATAGGCTGATTAACACATTACTCTCGTCCTTCGGCATTCAGGTAAACAGAATCGATGGCCTAGTGACTTTTGACCACGATTCCTACATTACACCAAAGGATTAGGTTTTGATTAGAAACAAGGTATTAGATTTGCTATTTTTACAATGATTGCAATTTTTGTTTTTTTTTTGTAGATAAAAACCCACGAAACAATGACAGCGATCCCTTCACAGAGGTATATGGGATATCTCCTAAACATACAGGGGTGACATCTCCCGTGTAAAGCAATGAATAAATATATGAATATGAATATGAACAGCCAAAAAAATGTTCATGAAATCTAGTTTAAGACAAAACTAATTATACAAGCTACGATGCCATAGACAGATACATAGATACGCTCGTTAAACTTATAGCACCCCTCTTTTTTTGTCGGACGTTAAAAATAGTAGATTGTGTCACAAGGGAGCAAAATGCAATATTAATGGCGAGGGTGTACATTGAATCCTGAATGAAGCGAAGGATTTTAAAATAGAATCCTGAGCGTAGTGAGGGATTCGAGTGTTAACGTTCAAGGTGGAAATAATTGTACTACCGTGTGACACATACTGCTTTTCACGTCACCTATGAAAAAAATAAAAGATCTTAGTGATGAAACAAATTTAATCACTTACTTACACTCTTTAAAAGTGCTGAAATTATCTAATTTAACACGAAAATTTGTGGTACCTATTTATCATAACGTACCAACCCTATGACGGTGACAGACGTCACTAACATACAATTAATACCTTGAAACGCCAAAGTCACAAATCTGTATTACAATCAATCATACTGTTTAAAATGACAATTAGCTGTTAAATTAAAAGTGCAAGAATACTTTAAAAATGAAATGTTTTACGCTGGCAACAAAATATCCTTGAACAGAAAAGTGCCACTTTGATCCCTCCTAGCAGGTAAAAAAAGTCCCCTTTCCGAAAAGGTGATGTGAAAATATTATTCGTCTATACATGCAAAATATAGGTACGACTTCAGCGCAAATCGGAACGAATTAAGGCTATTTTCTATAGCGACGGAAGCGGCCTCGGCAAGCGAGAACCAAATGCATAGAAGTTTATGAAGATCTGATAAGGCTGGTTCTACTCGTATGCATTTATTTCAATCCGCAGACGTGCAAAATTTATAATGAGGTATTTAGTAAAAAAAATAAGTGTGGTCCAATTCACCGTAAGTGTGTCACAGGGTTCACTAATATGTTGCATAAACTTGATTGTCATAATTTTGTATCGCGTACCTAGCCACCCTTTGCAGAATCATCTTTTCGCAGTATTACTTTTCGCATACATTTCTTAGCATACCTACTCTCATTTCGCGCTATTTTCTTTGGCAGGACAGTACATTGTCATAACGTTGATAAAAATAATAGTCCTACATACATACATACATAAACTCACGCCTTCATTCCCAGAGTGGGGTAGGCAGAGCTACAGAATAATAATAAATAATAATAGTCCTATGATTGAATAATTGTCTCGGCGAAATTTGTATCGCATACTACTTAGTTGGTCTAAAGTTATAAAGTAGAATAATATTTTACTAATCCTTGATTGTAATTATGTAAGAAAGCTTTTATTCTTATCCATCCTAGTCCATTAACTTTTGTTGTTGTGTTTCGTTGCAGTTATAACCTATTGTAACCTACTTTACTGGTAGCAGCTCGTTACTAATATTAGATCTGCTATGGTACAATTATGCCATAATAAATTAGGCGGAAGTTATATTCTGCTACGTAAAATTCTAGCAAATGAATGTTATGCGTAATTAATGACAGTTATGCTAAGTATATAAATATTTTAAAGTATCATTTAGCTAAAGCGCTATCTGTTATTGGTGCGCCAAAGTTCAAATAAAATTGCTAATTAGATTATTGGAAGTTCGAAAATGTTTCTTAAAAAAATTGATTTCCTAATGATCATTATTTGTATCTATTTATAGTTAATAACTATCGCAAACTATTTAGTTAAATTATAAGAGAAGTACTGAATATTATGAGTACCTAATACTGGTTAGTACTACAAAATTATAATGAATAATATTTTAAGAAACAATTTTCTAACAAATTACATTATAAAAAAAAAACAAAATTAAAATTGTATATCAGCCAGTATGGACCCCGATATTATGCAACAGAAGAAAAACCGTGTCACATATTGCAACTTTGATTTAAAATAACAAATTACACCATAATCTCGCTTCAGTATTCTATCTGCAACGGTGTGAGAGAAGGATTTTTTTATGCGACCCAAGCTCCCAACGCGATTGGTAAATGTACAAGCATTAGCATTGATGGAATTGGTTGCTATTTATTACTCCGAAGCGTTATAAATACTTTTATTGCTGCGTTATTTATTATCTATCAATCTAAACCTTAATGCAGGGTGCGCCCTTAAAATAGGTCAACAAACAGTCTGAATTATAATCTAATTTTAAGAAGATAGTGAAGTGCCGCTAAAATCGCGTAGCTGTCAAAAAATTCCATACAAATTTAGCTCCAGCCGTTAACGTTTGTCACCCCCTGAAGCAAGTCCGATTTCTATGATTTTGGTCTGTATGTAAATAAATAAATAAATACCAGGGGACAATGTCACACCAATTGAACTAGTCCCAAACTAAGCTCTAGGCTTGTACTTTGGGTACTAGACTACGATATAAATACTTACATAGAGAAATATATACTTAAATACATAGTAAACATCCATGACTCAGGAACAAATATTCGCGCTCATCACACAAATATCTGCCCTTACCGGGATTTGAACCCAGGACCACTAGCTTCACAGGCAGGCTCACTACCAACTAGGCCAGCGCGTCGTCGTATGTTTTTGTTTTTTATATTTGTTTCATTCTACGAAGTATTTTTGTGGAAAGGAAAACGTACAGACATGGTTTTTTATGATATCTACAACATATTCAAAACTCGTAAAAATCGGGCCAGGTTTGGGGGTAGAGAAACGTTTTCGCATTTTGTATGGTAATTTTTAGCTTCACAATCTTCTAACTGAGACGCACATCACGAGATACCTACGTCAGTTATTAAAATTTCCTAGAACTTGACGTTTATTTTAGTATCTTGAGACTGGAATCTCAGTCAAGATCACTTTATTAATAAGGCTGTTAAATTGGCTTTTTAAAATGTGATCGCAAGTATTTTAATAACGATTTATATTTTCTGTGAATACCCCACTTAGCTGTTCGAATTTCCAAGTTTCTTCACGATATTTTCTTCTTTACCACAAGACCATTGGATTTCGAAAAATAACTTCTCAAATTGTGAAAATTTCTTATGAGAAAGTCTCGGAAATTTCTAAGAATATTCTTAAATTTTGTAATGAAAGAGAACATTCTCAATGCAGAGACCATTGTTTCTGATAATATTCTCAGTAATTTCTTGAGAAGATTTCTTATCTTCTGAGAATGTTCTGCAACTTGTACATTGCTATACCAGAAGCCCTCAGAAAACTATTTACTTACCCTTACCCGCTATAGTAAGACGAAAGACAAATTTTCTAAAAAAACATGCCGGGCTATGAAGGACAGGCGCACATGTAGATAAAGGCGTTAGCGTCCCCTTCTTTGGGACGGAGGTTATTAACCGGCCAAGTGCGAATCAGACGCACAGGAAGGTTTTCGTACTATTTTGAAATGACCCTCACTATTTACATACATACATACATTAAATCACGCCATGTCAATTGTCTATAAAAGGTTTAAAGCTTTAGAATCAAAGTTTGCTCGAAATCCCAGTTATAAAGAAAACTATGTCAAATTTATGCGAGAATTTAAGGATGCGGGGCATATGATTGAAGTTAGGCTCGCAAAGAATAAAAACCTAAATTATTTATCCCATCTCCGCCACGGCTATCCCACGTTGCAACATGAGTAATGAGTGATGGTAGGCAGAGACCACTTCTTTCCACTTGCTACGATCTTGACAAAATTTCTTTCGCTTCTTCAACATTCATACATCGAGTCATGCACGCACGTCGGTTTCGGGTACTTAAGATTCGGCCCTTTTCCAGTATTTCTCCGATTTGATTCGAAAAAGTACGCCTAGGGCGGTCCCTTCCGACCCTTCCTCTTTCTTCCCCTCTCTTTCGTCAATCTTCTTTCATCCATCCTTTCCAAATGACCGAACCATCGAAGCATGCTCTTTTCAATCTTAGTCACTATTTTTCAATTTATTTTAATTATTTGAATTTTACGGCCCTCTGACATAGACGGATGGATGAACGGACGGACACTGGAAGCCTATAATAGGGTCCCATTAGCACCACTTGGGTACGGAACCCTAAAAATGAATTCCTTACACCCGTCTCCAGTAAACCAGTATCCGAGCCCGGCCATAAACAACACTAATTAATTGTCAGCACTAATGAACCGCCGGAATATGCGGCGAGTTGGTTTCGCGAAATTAAATCATGCTCCTTTGATTTATAGTGAACTGAGATTTCTTATTTAAATTACGGCAGAGCTGAAAAAGCCTGTATTTGATGATTCAATTAGTTTTTGGTTTAAAACTAAAATACACTCTGTGCTTTTTAATGACATTATAAACGCACCAAGATCAATGTAACGAGTTGAAACTAGAGGTTTTGTTAAGTAGGTACTGGATGGCTGTGGAAATCTAAAACTACCTTCCGAATCCAGTATCAAGATCAATTAAATGTGTCATCATGTCATTGCATTTTAAATAAATTTATGAAAGTATGTCAAATTTTATCTTACTTGGATCCAAGCAAGTGGTTGATGTATGGATTAATAATTTATACAAGAAATACATTAATAGGGTCCAAGAAACTTAAACTAATAAGTCCAAACTTTAGATCTAGAGACTAGAGTGACCTGTATTTCATTTTCTCAACGCAAACATACATTTGAAACAGATTATAAGCAGCACAAAACATTAAAAATGACATTGAAAAGGGCCCATACTTAAAAACTAACTTAAATATGTAAAATAAACAGGAATTAATAGGGACCTCATTTTTTTTTTAACAAAAATGGGTTTGCGTTTGACCTCAGTCTGCTGTACGCTTACCCAGAAAAAAGCATATTCACTCAAGATAATATTATAAAATTGAAACTAAGTACATAATTTTATTTTAAAAAAACCAACTGCGATCCTACCACTTTGAAAGACTCTGCTCTCCCTAGCCAAGAAAAGGCAAACCAGGTCATAGTAAGCGATACACGGTAAGTTAGCGTGATGGTAAGCGGGATCTAAGACTATAGACATTTGCAAACTTGAGGAGTCTTGCAATTGCAATCATGAGACTAAAGTATCAAAATCAGTCTCAAGTCTGCAAACTGCTATTATCATCGGTAGTCTTACTAACTCGTATCTACCATCTGCGAACACTGCTAATTTGAGGTAAGTAGCTTAAATGATACCAACTCGCCTCCTCTGGTCGCTTGGTATCCATTATGAATTTTCCGGGGTCCGTTCATTTGACCGAAATACGTTTGGCCGAATGAGTCGTTTGGCAACTGTTTCATTTCCCAACCCGCATATATTTCTGTAACTGTGAATATTTCAGGATTTATTTTTGTACCATTGTGTAGACTATAGGTTAGGTTAGGTTAGCTATTTTTAAAAAAATCTGAATTATTTACAGTTACAGAAATATAAGCGGGTTAGGAAATGAAACAGTTGCCAAACGACTCATTCGGCCAAACGTATTTCGGTGAAACATTAGTGAACCGAACTTTCCTTGGTAAAAAAAGGCCTGGTAAAGGAGCCCTATCTCGTACCTAAGCGGTATTGTGCAACTTTATGCCTATTTTTTACGGAGAGGAAATGTCATAACTTGTCGTCCCTCCCGGCTAGAGTAGCCAATTGAGGGGGTATGACGGACTCTCGACCACCTTAGTCTCCTGCAAGAGCTGAGGTGGAAGCATACCGTCTAAAACCTCTCCGGTGTTAACCTCCAATAGGCTGTTAGCGGGGGCATCGTGGGCTGATGACTATGTACAACTGGGTGTCCGCCCTAGCCAATTGCTGGGTAACCTGAGCCAAAGGAAAAATCGGAAGATCGAAGAGCCCTGTGTCCACAACCAGAGTGCGGGGCTCCGGATTCCGCTTCGAGGCCACCTCTAGGGTGTGCTAGGCCGTGTTGTTTCCTTTCTAATTCACTCGCATAACATAATATAAAGAAGAACTGCGTCTGTCAGGATAACAAAACATAAAGGTTTTTGTTTGCACACCGGACCCTTCAACAATTACGTTTCAGAGGTGACCGCACTCCATTCTAACCACCAAATAACTTTTTCCCTCAACATTTATGTAATATTACAGGCGT
Organism: Acleris emargana; assembly: GCA_927399475.2. Taxonomy (NCBI): domain Eukaryota; kingdom Metazoa; phylum Arthropoda; class Insecta; order Lepidoptera; family Tortricidae; genus Acleris; species Acleris emargana. The sequence goes on from OV656858.1 coordinate 9,866,148, forward strand.
ATAATCCATACTCGACTTTAATATTAGGCAAATAAGAATGTTTATAAAGAACTCTGGGAGATGAGGAATCGAACAATGCAAGCCAAGTTCTTTTGTTGTATTGTCGGCGAGTTGTCCTTTGAACCTCTTTAATAGAGATATCATTCATAATCATGTTTTATCTTGGGCTGTTTAAGTAACTTTGCTTTGTTTTTATTTGTATTACGGACTTAAGGAGGGTTAGGTACCTACTTCAGATGCTTTTTTATTAAACATAGTAATAATTATTAATTTACTAGCATAGAGTCATACTCTTTTAGAGCTCAATGCTTTTGCAGTCTTAGGATTGCAGTATTGAGATTGTAGTCTTGTTTTTTTTTTTATAGCATGGGAATGCACACAGGCCACCTGATGGTAAGTGGAAACTGTGACCCATAGACATTCGCATTCACAAGACTGCAAATGCGTTGCCAACCCTGAGGACTAAGATGGAATGCTTCTATGCTAGTCATTTCACCGGCTGTCTGATCCCCAAACCGGAACACAACGAAAAAAAATAATAACAATAGTCTTGAAAATGTGAATGTTTATATAGGTTTCACATCCCACTTACCGTCAAGTGGTCTGTGTGCCCGTATTGCCTTTTCTTTGCCATAAAAAAAGAAAACTGCAAACTGAATCTGCCTAATGGCCCCTCTACACGTTAGCGGATCATGGGCGTGCTTAAGGGACGGAGAAATACGTAAAAGTTTGATGCAAGAATATGTTGCGTGCATCTTACTCTTACGTATTGCTCCGTCCCTTACGCACGCCCATGATCCGCCAACGTGTAAGGGGCTTTAAGTTTTTTTCAATATGACGAAGCTAGTACTCCTGGATTCCAATATTTCCAATCCCGTTAAGGGCATATATTTGTGTGATGAGCGCGAATATTTGTTTCTGAGTCATGGATGTTATCTATCTATTTATGTACATATTTCTCTATATAAGTATTAATATTGTTGATTAGTACAGGACAGTCTGGAATTAGGTCAATTGGTGTGACATTTGTCCTCTGATATTTATTACCTAACAAGAATTGTTAATTATGTAATATTACTCACGCGTGAAAAACACACTCATTTTGTAAATACTTTAGTTTCAATTATATGTGATTACTGATTAGTTTTACCCTGCGGCGTCTAAGTTAAGTATTTTTCCTACGCTTGAGTTTAGCTATATATATTTACGACACGATAGCCTAGTCGGTAGTGACACGAAAAATATTTGTGTGATGAGCGCGAATATTTTTTCCTGAGTCTTGGGTGTTTTCTATGTATTTAAGTATGTATTTATATATATAAGTAAGTTTATCGTTGTCTAGTACCCATAGTACAAGCCTAGAGCTTAGTTTAGGGCTAGGTAAAATTATGTGAGATTATCGCAAGATATTTATTTATGTTTCGGTCCCATTGACATAAACAGAATAGTGCTTTCAGGGTGTATTAAAAACCACATGTAATAAAAAAACCGTTTATATTGTTATCAAAAATGAAGATGGAAAACTTAAAAATCATCATTATAAATATGCAAGCAACGAATAAGTGGTAGAATGCATTCAGAATAAGAGTTCTAATTGAGGAAAAATGATTATGCAATTAGAGAACCAACGAGATATCTCGATAACGAAAGCTTTCATTGGCTTTCATGGGATGTATACGGGCGTGAAAGATAGGGATAAAGATAATTCGTTAAGAGTTTTGAATGATTCATTTCTAATTACAATAGACTTATTTTACACAGGAAATTAAACACGATGGAGACAGTTCAGATCTTGTTTTCTAATTTTAAATAGCTATATTTATATTGCCGTGTGGTGCCGGTAGAGTAGAATAGCACCACCCCATATCCTCCCGCGGGTATCGTAGAAGGCGATTAAGGGATTATTACATAGGAAAGATCTCCTCCGGGCGAGATAGGCGTCGTTAGCATTGGGCTGCTACCTATCTAGGAGAAGGAAAACTCCGAATTCAAACCCGGCGGGATAGGCGTCGTTAGCATTGGGCTGCTACCTATCTAGGAGAAGGAAAACTCCAAATTCAAACCCGACCCTGCATAATGGACCATGCGAGCACCATTTAAAAAGTTTATACCCCAGGAGGGTACTGGCAATGCCAGAGAATCCCTCCCTAGGCCTAGCCTGGGCAGCCCTTCGTACTCTGGGGGGGGCAAAATAGTGCGCGTATGTTCGGATCCCTCCGGGGATCGGAACGGCGGCGATGCCGTTTGCCACGCGTCACGCTGTGTTCGCAGGGGGGTTGGCAAAAAGCGGGCCGCTGAAAGCCGCCTTGCTACGATGAATGTTTGTGGAGGGATGGAACATAAATTAGATGAGGTATGTATGATGATGAAAGAGAGAAAGCTGGATGTTCTATGTGTGACTGAGACGAAGAAAAAAGGGGTGAGTACGTCCACACACGGAACCTTGACGGCTTTGTGGTCCGGAGTTCCGGAATCCGAGCACGGTCGTCAGGGAGTCTGTATCGTACTCACAGAGCGAATGGCTAAATGTATGCAAGAGCATGAATGTGTGAGCCCAAGACTTCTCTGGGTGAGAGTCAAGGTAGGTCTCACCCGTTTATTCGTAATTGGGGCTTATGCCCCAGATACGAATAAATCTAAAAAAGAAAGGGAGGAGTTTTGGGAAAGTTTGCATGAGGTTTCAACAAAATGCAAGGAGAATGAGAGGATTATTTTGCTAGGCGATTTTAATGGTTGGACAGGCGTGCAAAGGGATGGTTATGATTCGGTACTGGGTAAGTATGGTGATGAGCGAGTGAACGAGAATGGCAAATGCCTTCTCAATGTATGTTTGGCTAAGAATCTCTGCGTGACAAACACTTTGTTTGATCACAAAGAGATTCATCAGTATACGTGGAGACGTCAGAATGAGAAGTCTATGATAGACTTGATGATTGTGGATGAACGGTTGCGTAACAAAGTTGTAGATACCAGAGCATTTCGAGGAGTTAGCGTAGGTTCAGATCACTACTTAGTGGTAACACGAGTAAGGGGTCTGTTCACACGTTGGCGCCATCGTGTTCCCGTACCGACAACTGCGTTAGAGAGGATAAAAGTAGAGAAACTGAATGACGAAGTTATACAAGATGAATACGTAAGAAAGCTGAAAGATCGTTTTGAATGTGTTAATAAAATGAATGACAGTGAAGTCGAGAATAATGTAAATAATGTATGGGAGATTATGAAGAATGGCATGGTCAAATCGGCCACTGAAGTATGCGGTGTAGTAAAAAGAAGAAAAAGTAAGAATGAACGTCCGGAATGGTGGGATAGAGAGGTAGATGATGTCGTGAAAGAGAAGAAAAAGTGTTGGTTGGATTTTGTAGCTGTAGATCCAGGACAAGATCTAAGCGACAGAAAGAAAAAAGAGTATAATAGATCAAAGAAAAGAGTGAAAGAAGTTGTGGCTAGAAAGAAAGATTTACTGAATGAAAAGTATGATAGGAGTTTCTCTGACAACTTCCGGTCGAATATTAAACTCTTTTGGAGCTTGATTAAATCGGCTCGGGGGAAATCAGAGAAAACTAAATTAAGCGCGGTGAGGGATAAGTCTGGACACTTAATATGTGAGGAAGAAAAAATGCTTGATAGATGGAAAACTTATTTTGAAAGCTTGTTTGAATGCGAAGATGTTTGTCTTGAGCCAGAAAGCATGAGTAAAGATGCAAGTAGCGAAGATGAAAGTGTGATTAGTATGAGTGAAATCATGAAAGCTTTAAAAAGTATGAAAGCGGGAAAGTCAGCAGGTTGTGATAGAGTGTCGATAGAAATGCTGAGGAGAGGAGATGGCCTGGTGGGTAGTCTGTTGTACCGTCTTTTCAATGCATGTTGGAATAGCGGCCGAGTCCCAGAAGATTGGGTCAAGGCCGTTATCGTCCCTCTGTATAAAGGAAAGGGGTCACAGCAAGACTGCAAAAACTACCGCGGTATCAGCCTCCTTAGTGTTGTCGGCAAAGTATATGCGAAGATTCTAATAGAAAGGGTATTGAATGTTACGAATGACAAAATCTGGGATGTACAAGCGGGATTTCGAAAGGGAATGGGATGTACGGATCAGGTCTTTTCACTACGGTCCATCACAGAAAAGTTCTTGGCTGTGAACCAAAAGGTTTTCTGTGCTTTTGTGGACCTGGAAAAGGCCTATGATAGGGTAGATAGAAAGGAGTTGTGGACGGTGCTGTCTATGTATGGAGTGAGCAGCAACCTGGTGCAGGCTTTGAGGTCCCTTTATGAGGGCTCCAGAGCCTGTGTCAGGATCAATGGGGCATACTCGGCCTGGTTTAATATCTCTAAAGGTGTTAGACAGGGCTGTGTTGCCTCACCATGGCTGTTCAATCTATTCATGGACAGTTGTATGTGGGATTTGAAAGAGTATGATAAGGGTTTGCGTATGCAAGAGTTGCTAATCAAATGCCTCTTATATGCCGATGATCAAGTTATACTTGCCTCATCGGTACTTGAGTTGCAGGAGATGGTGACAGTAATGAATGAGGGATTTAAGAAAAAGGGGATGAAAGTAAATGTTGCCAAGACCAAGGTCATGGTGATAGAGAAGGATGAGGAGATGACTGAGTGCGTGATAAATATAAATGGTGAATTAGTAGAACAAGTGAGCGAATTTGTGTACCTGGGAAGTATGTTTACAAGAGATGGTAAGTGTGAGAAGGATATCGAGAGGAGGGTGAATGCGGGGAATCAAATTAATGGGGCCCTGCACTCCTTTGTGAGCAGACAGGGCGTTTCACAAAAAGCCCGGCTGGCTGTTCACAATGGAGTGCTAGCCCCTACCCTGATGTATGGTAGTGAATGTTGGGTGTGGCAGGACAAGCATGTTAGTCGTGTAAATGCAGTTGAAATGCGTTCTTTGCGTAGTATGTGTGGTGTGAAACTGATTGATAGAGTTAGAAATGAAAAAATCAGAGAGAAATGTGGAATGAAAGAAGACGTAGTGACTAAGATTGAAAAGGGCATGCTTCGATGGTTCGGTCATTTGGAAAGGATGGATGAAAGAAGATTGACGAAAGAGATATACAGATCGAAAGTGAGTGGAAGGGTCGGAAGGGGCCGCCCTAGGCGTACTTTTTCGAATCAAATCGGAGAAATACTGGGAAAGGGCCGAATCTTAAGTACCCGAAACCGACGTGCGTGCATGACTCGATGTATGAATGTTGAAGAAGCGAAAGAAATTTGTCAAGATCGTAGCAAGTGGAAAGAAGTGGTCTCTGCCTACCCCTCTGGGAAACAGGCGTGATTTAATGTATGTATGTATGTATATTTATAAACGTCACACTCAATTCTAGCCAAACAAGAATAGAGTTTGACGTTTATTAATTTACGTTACCAGAGGCCCTTGCCAAGATGGATTACGCTAACTAACGTTTCTATTCGTTTCATTTTTAAGGTTCCGTAGTCAAACTAGGAACCCTTATGGTTTCGCCACGTTCGTCCGTCCGTCCGTCCGTCCGTCCGCAGCCTAGCTCAGAGACTCTTAGTACTAGAAAGCAGTAATTTGAATATGCATATTAGTCACGCCAAAAAAGTGGTAAAATAAAATCTAGAAAAAAAGTTGTTTCAGTCTGCCTTCCCTACACGTAACTAATTATCTAATCATAAATAAAAAAAAGGTTAGATAGGTCTTTAAATAATATGGCGGGTTTATGCAAACAATTTTTCGATTAAGGTATCCGTTTATGACTGCAATGTTTGGGTAAAAAATTATACTACCTATAAATATGTATTTAATTTAAAATAGCTGCTAAATATAGCTTTCAAAAAAGTAAAAATTCGGTAAAAATAATATTCTATAAATATATACTTATTTTTAAATTTTAAATTGTTCCCCTCATAAATAACTTAAAAATGCACTTCTATAAAAAAAACTCTATTATGGATATATTTTTCCAGCGTCGTAAAGAACTTAATTTATGACCAAAAAATAATAAATAAATAAATATCATGGGACAATGTCACACCAATTGACCTAGTCCCAAACTAAGCTCTAGGCTTGTACTATGGGTAATGGACAACGGTATAAATACTTATATAGAGAAATATATACTTAAATACATAGTAAACATCCATGACTCAGGAACAAATATTCGCGCTCATCACAGTCATCACACAAATATCTGCCCTTACCGGGATTTGAACCCAGGACCGCTAGCTTCGTAGGCAGGGTCACTACCAACTAGGCCAGCGCGTCGTCAAAATGTCAGTATTCCCTTGAGAATTTCGTCTATTTCGCTTGCTTCGCATACATTTCGTGTTTATTGTGTGAGTTTATTGACATTTAATTTGCTTTCCAGTGTTTGCGAGTTAATGGGCTTCACTTTTTATTCATATGTGTGATTGGGACAAATACCAGTGACCTACATTGTTATGCGGAAGACTGGGCAATTCTAAAATATTGATTGCGTTTATTTTGTGTTAGTGTTTGATTTTAAACACACCTAATAAATAACTACCTACGTAACCCTCATCATTATTCGTCGGTGTCACCGGAGTAGTTTATATTTTTACTTATTACGAGCCCTCTGATACGGCACGAGACCAACTTTATCTTTTAACTTGGGTAGGTACGATATTCTTTATCTACCTCTTTTTTTATTATTTATATTTTTCATTCAATTATCATCTCAATGTACTTTCTCGTCGTACCGTAACAGTAGTTCTATTTTATGCAATGGACTTCTCTTGTTTTTTACTATGCTAAGTACTTCTTCATTCATCTTGTATCTACCCTACCTACTAGATCATACAAGTAAAATACGTTTATTTAAGGGAGATTACACAAATTTTCATGTTAATTATGAACTAAGTTTCTATAATAGGTACTGATTTAAAAAAAATGTGACGCTGGAAAGATGAAAGTTACTAATATTTAAGATAATCCCAGCATTCTAGTACAAGTTATGATATCAATTAAAATAATATTTTATTCAACTTACGTAATTATAGTTTTAAGGAACATAATATAAAAGTTTTGTATCTCTATGCAAATAAAAAAAATCAGGTGGTAAAGGATGTTTACAATGTAACTAGCATCTAGTTGCTAATTAATCTTTATATCATAATAATGTCATACGAGGATTAATCGTAAAACTATACAGAATTAAGTTTCAAAAAATGTACGGAAGAAAATCTTATCAAATTTTACCAATTCTTTTTATTACTACTAACTGATACAATTACTTTATCTTGTGCTCAAGGCTTGTCAAGTACCGATTCATTAATAATCTAGGACAATTAACGGAGTTTTAGCAATTCTAATAGCCACTGGAAGGCAAACAGAAACTTTGGTCAGGACTCAAAGTAGAACTTGGGTTATATATTTTGTTTACTTTATAAAGTTCGAGGGTAATAAATAATTAACGTCTTGAACTAACAGAGAGAGTCAAGTGTGAGCACAGTAGGGTATTGACAGTAGTATGTATGTATGTATAAATAAAATAAAAAATAAATATCAGGGGACAATATTACATACGTAAACTCTTTATTGCACATAAACAATTACAAGACATGTTTGCATAAATATAAATAATGTACATAGGCGAACTTATCCCATATGGGATCACTTCCAGTTAACCTTGGAGTAGAATGAGCAAGGACAATGCCGAAGGATAGACAAATTCACAAAATTTCAGGAAATAACAAATAGTACAATACAACAGAGAAATAGGAAGAAAATAAAATATCTTCTTTAATAAGCAATGATCGGATATCCCGGTGCAACGCGGGGTGAATGACCTCAATCATTATGCTAATATGGATATGCCCCGGGGTTCCGGGACTTATGTTGTTAAATATTATTCTGATTTTATTACTTCAAATAAATTTCAATACAATTTAAACGTGTAAAATAAATATTTTGACAAAAGTAATTTACGTATGTAAAAAATTTTTTTTTATTTTTTTTTATTATACTCTGTTTAAAATTGATCTGCCAAATAGTCTTTGGGTATGAATATAAATAAAATATATAATACGGTACGCATTATCAGTTCACCACACTACACACAGATATTATATTTTATTAGTTTGTGTTCGCCGTGTGGTTGCCGGGTTAGAATAGTGCCACTCCATGTCTTCCCGTGGATGTCGTAAGAGGCGACTAGGGGAATAAAGGCTTGTAGTACTGTTAGGCGATGGGCTTGCAACCTGTCACTAATACACTGGGAAACATCTTAGCCTACTTTTGCAAAATGTGGTTACAGAATTATCAAGAAGTTTTAAGACTTGTTGGTAATCCTTTAGCTCTGCCTACCCCACTCTGGGAATGGAGGCGTGAGTTTATGTATGTATGTATGTTGTTTGTATGAAAATAGCATACAATTATTTTCTCAATATTTTATATGTGAAATCGATTTCTTTACACGTCTAAAATCCTATCCTAATGCCTATTTATAAATATCCCAACAATCGCATTTTCTTTTCGAACCAGATCCCGGGATTTTAGCCATATCCATATTATGATTTCTACTTTATATCCCGCAGTGTTGCACCGTGAAATCCGATCACTGTTAATAAGATACATACCTAAACATAGATATAATGGAATATCCCAATATCATACTACCACACATACGTAAACAGCGGTTAAAACCTACAACAGAGGTAAGGATCAACACTCAGGCTCATCCTGTTTATTTAGCCACAACTCAAACAAATTTATATCGCGCGTTGCATGTGTGCGTGCCTCGACCGTACGCGCCGCGAGCCACCACTAGCAAACTCAACAGGACGGACCGAGCCGGTTTCAGATTATTTGAGCACACTTATTTGAGCCGTACTAGTCGAATGAAACAAATTTTTGAATTCTGTATATGAATACTTATGAAAACTCGCTCACTTGCGGATCTTCCAGATTCTAAAATTCTTTTCGTCCTACTCGTTCGACGCAATTGGCTCGGAGAATAGTGCACCTTTAGTTGGGGCCGCCGCAATTTCGTCGTTGAGGTACGCGCAATACGCGCATGGACGTAACCCTAGCACCCGAGCGGCAATCGGTAATAGATCTACTTCTCTATTTATATACCATGGTTTTATACTCAGTTTAAGGATGATTATGGCGATCTGTTTAAATATTTTAAAATTATTCCTGTCATGTACAGGAAAACCAAAATTATTATTTTTGACGGAAAATTAATTTAATTATTGTCATAAAACTACTACCAATACTGGGAACTATATAGAAAGAAGCATGAAAAACAATAAAATAAAATTACCAAACACGAAGAACTTTTATGGGAGGCGGACCAATTACTTTTTTATACCTTACTCGTATCTCACAAGTACTTTGCCTAAAGAAATAAAAAACCAAATAAACAAGAAAAATGAGTAAGACTCTCGCATGATAGATAAGATAAGAAACTTGTTACTGTGTTGCGTCGCATGCGCATCGCCATTCTCGAGTTGTTGAGAAGGCGCACATTGGCGCGGCACTGTCATAATTGTTATATTTAAATAGCTTGCAGATAATACTTTTATATTTATGATGTATAAATATTCGGCGATCCAGGTGTACAGAAAAACCATGCATGGTTTATGTTACATTTTGTTTTAATGTTTTGTAACTGTTAATATCAAATAAATAAATAGCCGGGATAGAATAGTGCCACTCCATGTCATCCCGTGGATGTTGTAAGAGACGACTAAGGGAATAAAGGCTTGTAGTACTATTAGGCAATGTGCTTGCAACCTGTCACTAATACGCTGGTAAACATCTTAGTCTACTTGTGCAAAATGTGGTTACAGAATTATCAAGAAGTTTTAGGACTTGTTGGTAATTCTTTAGCTCTGCCTACCCCACTCTGGGATTACAGGCGTGAAGGTGTGTATGTATGTATGTATGTAATCAAAAAAAAAAATAAAAAAAATTTAAAGTTCGCGAGGGAATAACAATAATCAAAATCTTTGTGGACGAAATCGCGGCCGGAGGCTAGTCACAAGAAAATAAATATATACGTTAGCGTATCTTCGCTATATAGTATGAGATTTATAAATTCGAAAGCGTCGAATTCGTATTGCTTTTGACTTATTGTGTATTGTTTTTAAATTAGCTGCCATTACTGCGCCGCTATTCTATAGGGTTAAACTCGGCCGTCATTACTGACAAGTAAACAAGAGCTATCGTAAAGTTGAAAAAACGGTATCACGTCAAAGGCCCTATATTATGATTCGCCAAGTAGAACTAGAAGCGAGTGCACCGGGATAGACAATTCCCAAGCGGAGGAATGCCACAACTTATCCCGAACTTTAAAAATTACGATGTTACCGTTTCACTTTAGTTCTGGAGTGTTCGATTTTCAAAAATCTACTCCCGTATCTGATGATGGAACTGGAAGATGGTCGTATTTAGTACCTCAGCTGAAGTACCTACAAAAGATACAAGGAGTTTTAATTCATATTAAGATTAAGATAATATTATAATTAAAAGCTTGCTTAAAACCGATTTAAAAAATATGCCTACATTCATTTGAGTTTTTACCATAATTTAAACTAAAGATGACTAATCTAGGGGAGAAGTGGCATAAAGGAGCCAGGTTTTGAAAGAGCCACTTGCATTTTTTTGGAAGTTTCCAAACCAAATGCTAATTTTATTATTGTTAAGTGTCAGCACTGATTTACAGTCGGGTTTACGTTGAGTCAAAGTTTTCGACACTAACAAGTAAGTTTTTTCAATTACTTTGTTTTTTGGTATTTTATTGTAAATAAGCACAGGTTTATGGATTGATTGGGTATGTGTATATATAAAAGATTAATATTTTTTTCGATTATAATTTTTTAAAGTAATTTAATTTTCGATTGAAGGCTAATTATTAAGCAATATTTTTTAATCTCGATATAGAATTTATCCGCGCTATTTTTGATAAGAGATATTATGTGTTAATTTGATTATTATTCAAATTTTTATTAATTAAAAACAATGGAATGACTTAAAATTGTTAAAAATGTTGCCTATTTAAAATAAAAATTTGTTCGTACGTCTATATGTTTTTAATACAGTGCAATGACTGTTATTTTGCTATATTTACTGATAAACTTTAGGTATTTAATACGTGGCTCTTTTATAACTATTATTGGCTCTTTCAATACCAATTTGTTCACTACTTCACTGTTTTTTTTAGTTTTTTTTTGCGAATTTTTGTTCGAAAATACGAACTATAAATAAATAAAACATCATTTTGACAAAAAATACTTATTTTTAAAATTTCAACTGTATCTTTTAGCCCGATTTAGTTAACTGGCTCTTTCATCCCACTTCTCCCCAACTTACTTTTACTGGCTCGATTTAAAATGTAGGCAGCGACGGCAATAGCGAAAGTATTATTTTCGATTATTAATATCAACAGCAATAAATATGCTAAAAAATGGAAATCTTCTACGAAATAAAATCAACATTTTTCTTTATGAAACTCGGGATTCTGTACCTCAGGGAACGTGCGTCGCTCGGGTTGAAAACGAATTTACCCGAAGACGAGATCTAGCTAGATTGGTTTCGTATCCTAAAGAAATATTTTACCTTGAATCATGTTGGCTTCCTTAATACTATTTTAAATGCAAAAGTGTGTTTGTATATTTGATTATATTAATCCTTATTTTGTGGTTCCCGGGTTAGAATAGTGCCACTCCATGTCTTCCCGTGGATGTCGTAAGGGGCGACTAAGGGAATAAAGGCTTGTAGTACTGTTAGGCGATGGGCTTGCAACCTGTCACTAATACACTGGGAAACATCTTAGCCTACTTGTGCAAAATGTGGTTACAGAAGTATCAAGAAGTTTTAAGACTTGTTGGTAATCCTTTAGCTCTGCTCTGCTCTGCTTGTTGGGAATGAAGGCGTGAGTTTATGTATGTAGGTATGTATGTATTTTGCCGACATTTTATAGTCTATCACTTTGAATTTTCATTTAACATTTTGAGATAGTCACAAGTCTAACCTAATCTCGCCTACGTTATTATAATAGCCTGAAACAACACGGCATCTATGGAAAATAGCTTTCGATGGAGTTAAATTAATTGCACTAAAAAATTGCCGGTAAATCAAATAAAAATTATTTCTTTCTGAAATTACATTTCCACATTGCACACAAATTTAAATAAACATTAAAATTCAAATCGAAAATTAAAAACAAAATTAAAGTTATAAATAGAATTCCAATTAAAGCCAAATTAAAATTAACATTACACGAAACTTTCACAACTAAAAACTAAAACACAATTACTAATAAGTACAATTGCTCCCTACATGGAGCTGCATACAGTGAACCATGTAGGGGCAATCAAACCTACTCATGTCCAGGATGCTGTTGCCGCTGCCGCGCACTCTGCTCAGCAGAGACGCGCACCGCTTGCGCAGAGTGGTGTAGAAGCTGTGTAGTGGAAACTAGGGGACACAGTTTTTTAGTTTTGTGTTTACAATTAATCGCCTGAACCGATCGATGCGAAATTTGGTACAAGTATAGTTTATAGTCCAGAAACGGATGTAAGGTTCTTTGTAATCTGGGAAATCGAACGGGTCCTTATTCTAAGATGCAAAATAATAATGCTTTTGACATGTTATCGTAAAGCTTTAACTCTGCAGTCATAACTGTCAAGTAACGTGTAAAAGAGCCCTCATGTGGCCAATTTACTGAATAAATATTTTGAATTTTGAATTTGAATTTTGAATTGAATTTTGTAAATAAGAGTTATAATAACGTTGACGATACGATAACACGTCAAAATCAATACTCAATCATTTATTGCATCCCGCAATGTTAGTTTACAGCATATTATGTTTATTTAAGTTTTACATGGTCATTTTAATTTTAAAACTTAATTGTGGACCCGGTTCGGCATCGCAAAATTCGTGTGGAGAGGACGACTTAAATACTGGAAAGAATAATGGGCAAATTGGCCCACATAACCAATACAAATCTCATGTATACCACGCGAAAGGTAGTTATATAAGCTTCATTTTCTAATACGGGGACAAACTTCAAAAACCCCGCAGAAGAGAGTTATCAGCCCTCAAATATTTACACACACACACAACGTTCATCACTGCACTAGCTGTGCCCCGTATGCGTTACAATGCTATTTCCCGTATATCCGACTCACGCTTGACCGTTTCTTCACTTAACTATTTCTCATGACACTGGCTATCATGTACAAAGAGATTTATTCCAATCCGACCGGGTAGTTCGAAAGATATCCCGTTTAAACAAAGCAGAAACCCACAATCAAATAACTCTTCTGCATTATTATATTACTATAGATTTATTATTAAAAAAAAAAATGCACTAATTAAATAGTTGCAAATCAAATCTTCAACATGTGTCATAGCACAGAGTTACGAGCCTTATGGAAAGCGAAATCACTCAATCATAATTGCTGAATTGGAGGGATTGTCCTTAACACATCCCAATAGAGTTGAAAGTTAACCACGTTTTCATTCCGGGACTGTACGAACTTAAATATTTCATCATAAAATATCTCGATTTTCCCAGCCTTCACAGTCTAGTCGTCATAATAACAATGACAGAAAAAAGTGGGATCAATAAGCCTACAAACGTTATAATACTATTGGTGTTTGGGCTGGGTTCCATTCATTTTTGCCCATCGTTCTTTGCATAATTATACAGTGTAAATTATAAGGAACTGTAGGTACATAATTTTAATATACTTTCTGTACAGTAATAAACTAAAAAAATTATATAGACATCTGTTTAAATAATCTACGTATGTATTTAAATATGTATTGCACATTTAGTACTTTTGTTTATTTTAAAACGAACTTACTTAAATCTTGTATTTTTCGATTATATAGTAGAAAACATAACGAAGAATGGAATTTTATTTATGATTTAATTGTAGTTTTCCCCCTAAGTATTCTCTTGTGTATAACAGCTTTTATTAATAATAATATTTTTCAGTTCGTAAGTAATCACGCGCAACAAGGTTCTTATAAAACTGGTCTGTTTTTGACTGACAATACATAAAAAAATAATGAGTCATAGAACGAGCACATTATTTTCAAATTTATAAATTTCCAAAGTAATGCCACCATTATTTCGCAGTCCCTTTGGTAATTCATGAATGATAACTTGCACGAAACTTTGTAACTTGGGAGAATGTTTCAACTTTCAGTATTTTTCACTTCGCTGTAATTGATGGATATTCAATAGGCCCGGGGCCGAATTAATACAATACCCTCAGCGAAAAGTAATTTGAGGTAGTAAAAGCTTACTAAGTTATTTAATTACTTTGGCTGATTAATTAAATAATTGTTTAGGTTATACGTAAAAAAGGTGATACGAACTGTATTTCGTTGCAACTTTTTTTTGGTGAGCTGAAATGTTAAAAGATAAGTTTGAAATATTTCCTATATAAAATATAAAATAAAAGAAAAAAGTTTATTTACAAACTTATCAATAAAACAATACAAAGTCAAACTCAAAGACATCGTAAAACTAATTTTGATGACTTAATAAAACGACACTATTTTTTCCTAAATTTCAAATAGTACATTACTTACATACATTACAGCAGTGCTATAATAATGAGTATCGAAATGGTGATCACTCAATAATATGATGGGCATAAGAATATCAATATCAATGATATTACTAGTTATGACATCCTTAGCACAATTATAACTGCGTACTTGACTAATAACGAGTATATAATGGATATTATGCAATAACAGAAGATTTAATTAATAAAAAAACTACATTTATACATAAATAAAAAGTAAAATAAAAATAAGACAGCTACTATGGAAACTAAGCTACTCAAATATTAAAGATGTCAATAATAATCACCACTATAAAAAGAACACCCCCTCTAGCAGGTCCGTTCGCGGCATGGTCCTTATGATACTGGCTGCATTACCTCTCTGGATAGCTAGCCCAATCCTTTGGGAGAGGTAAGCACCAATTCTAGGATCTCCGGAGGCGTCTATGAGCCGGGATGACAGAGCCTTACTAAAGCTTTTCATATCGGATGACCAAGGTCCCCTGGTCTCCACTGCAAGTGCCACAAATTCGTAATTATTTAATAATGATGAATGATGGTTTGGGCCTGATTATCTGCTGCACCGGCCCGTTTTCGGGTTGACTGGACGTGGGAAAGGGCGAATGTGTCAACACACGTCGTGTCCCATACCAGTGCCCTACCCAGTTTCCACGTGCAAGTACGTCCCAAGTATGAGGTTCAAAGATTCTAGCTCCAAGCCGCAAGCTTATTGCTATGCGCAAGCAACTTGGGTTTAAGACTGTGCCTATATTGCGGGAAGGAAGAGCGTGGAGCCAGTGACCTGATTAGTTTTATTTTAATTTAAATAAGTTTAGTTTTAACTTTTAATCATACTATTATGGGCCATAGATGTTAGTTTACACAGTAACTTACACCTACTGTTAGTAACTATAGCACTACGCGCGGTATCCTATCGGAGCTCCAGCGACCCCGCCGGGAGCACCCGCATGCAGCCTGCGCAGCCGCTCGCGCACCGCGCTGTCAAACATCAAACAAAAGGTAATCGTTAAACTGCCTTCGTTCTTCAAACAGCACTGTGGGTTGAAAGGTTAAGGTCAAGGTTAAGGTCAAGTCCGGTTCATCTTAAAGCAGAAAAAAAGATCGCAAAGTAGATAACAGACGGCCAAATCATATTTCCTAAACTATACTGCTATTGTTTAAACTATACTTGCAACAAATTTAGATTATTATTAAAAATAATGTGTTTGTCCCTATCATACATACACATACATAAACTCACGCCTTCATTCCCAGAGTGGGGTAGGCAGAGCTAAAGAATTACCAACAAGTCTTAAAACTTCTTGATAATTCTGTAACCACATTTTGCACAAGTAGGCTAAGATGTTTCTCAGTGTATTAGTGACAGGTGGCAAGCCCATCGCCTAACAGTACCTACTGCAAGCCTTTATTCCCTATCAAGTAACAAAATTATGTATATTAAAGGCAAACAAACTAGTATAATAATTGTTTATAATTACAACCTAGCTATTTGCGTCCTAGGGGTTAATTACTGATTCAAATTAACTAACTATTTAGGTAGGTAATTAGCTAATTTGCTAATGGGAAACATGCTCAAAGCTACTAGTTATTCTGCTAACCTGGCATCTAAATATTATATTTTATACAAAAAGGGTCACTGACTTTAAATAGCCGTGACGTTAAACTATAAACAGCTATCAAGAGCATTTATATTATTCAAATATTCATATTTAATTAATTAAATTTAAAACTCAGTAAAAGCGAACATAAATTTTCTGAAATTCTTTCCAAACGCCAATCCATTTTTTTAACGACAAATAATCCAATGCGAATATTGCCGCAAATTCCAAACGAATTCGTTATGGATATAGATTTTAATAAAAAAAAAGGGGCCGTTGGAATTTTTAATATTGAACATGATTGATGTGCTAATGTGCCAGAAGTGAGAGAAGTGTAATAAGAATTTTTAAACCCCCGTTTGGAATGATATTAAAGGGACACCGAGGGATGAAAATACGTGAAATTACGCATACTTGCGTGACAGGTTTAATTAAGGTAATAATGTCATTTTTCTATGCCAACACTTAACCCGGGTCTTTATTCTTCACGGGAAAAACCAAATTGGGATGCTATTGTATTGTCAACGTTGCGATAGCTCTTATTTATTTGACAGTTATGCCAGTTGAGTTAAAAACAATGCCATAATATGTCAAAAGAAATAATTGTTTTAGCCAATAGAATAGACACCTTAATATGATTGTAAGGGTTTCTCATATTGGTACTTGAACCTATTAAAACGAAAAAATTGCTTTGATATATTATTTGGACCAACCTTTTCGGGAAATATTTTGTAATTCAAATGAAACAAAAAAATATAGTGTGCTCTCTCCTCCGATAAATAATTAAATCGTAGCTCCTTGTTCCACAGCTTTATTATGATAAGAACTTCTCAAAGAAAGTAAAATTAGATTTCATCATTTTAACTTGCTCTTTGCCAAGTTTAAAGTAAGAAGGAAAATTCGAAATTGTCAAGTAATATTTGTGTTAGATTAAATATTAAACGTTGCTTTGAGAAACTGGCATAAAAGTTTCCTGTTATTTAAAACGATATTAATTAACATATTTTATTACTTTTTTGTTTTTACTAACGTAACCTCGACTTTTAATTTTGTATTAATTTTAAGTTACATCATTGTTCTGAGTACTGATAGAAAACCTCAGTCTAACATTTGCATTCTGCTAGGCGATTCTCGTAAGCAACTCACTCTTTGAAACGTTGTCGAATTATTAACGGACGGAAAATGTCCTACAGTCGCTTAAGAGATGCATTTGAGTAATGTATTAAGGGACTGCAAATGCAAATAGAACATTTAGTGTGAACGACTCCGTAGTCGGGTCCAATGTTCGTAGCAGATTTACGCTACATAGTGGAAAAATGCTGCTACAAGCTACAGTGTAGCACTTGAAAAATGTGGTAAGATACGAGTGCAACAGTTGTGGGAGCGAGAAATATATAACGTTCACTGTTTGATACCTACCTAGTTATGGCGAGACAGAAATAAACATCAGGATATGAATAAATTTATTAGCTTCCAAATAAATTATTCAATATAATTGTAGCTACTGATCGACTTAGGGGAAAGGGTCTCTTTTTTTTTGGGTCGGGATACAAATCGGTAAAAAACATCTTCGCAAGGAGCCATGGTGATATCAGACCATTTTTTTTAAATTCCAGCATTAGTAGAAAGCAAACTTTATCTGTGAAAAGATCTCATTCATTCTTTTAAACACTATCAAGGATAAACGATTTTTTTGTGAGTCTATTCCTGTAGCTTTCAATTTCAAACGAGACGGTCAAACAAAATTTACCGTCAATATTACAAAATGGACTGACCTAAACTGCCGAAAGTTCACTCACCCATATAAGCACCCAAACGTCCATTGCAACAAATAGCTACCCGGGACGTTCGGACGCTTAAACATAAATATTCCATCACTTAGAAACGCAAGTCATATTGCCGCTCCTCCGAAGCCTTTAGGCTATTAAGAGGGTCCTACACAAATGCAATCATGTGTAATTCAGTTAAGTAAGGACCCTTTCTTTGCTCGGGCAGATGCGAGGGTGGGATGCCATTTGATTCATTTTAAGGAGGTATTTAGGACGTTTCCGGAAAGTGCTTTGTAAGGAAAAGGTACACTAATTCTTGATAGTACATGATTATGCCATTAGGAGTTGTTGAAGCGATTTAAAGACTTCCAAGGGACCGTTAAGTCACTCGTATAAAGGACTTGGCTGTGGGAACGTGATCCATGATTTTCTTACCGTAGTCGGAATACGAAGCCGAGTACCTACATTATGTTAGTATAACTAGTAAAATCACTTTAATTTCCAGTTTGTGTACGTCTGTAGCAATGGGCAGGGCTCATCGCTTGCAAAACAGAGATGCGAGACCAGTTGCATTTCGCTAACGTAAACGATCTATGGCCACAGGTGACCGATAGAATCGAAGAGTGCTCAAGTGGGTACTGCGTATCGAACGACGCAGCATGGGTAGACCTCCAACAAGGCGGACCCATGACGTGACTAAGGTTGTGGGAAACCAATGGGTGCAAGTGGTGGAGGGCCGGTTCTTGTGGAAAATCTTGGGGGTGCCCTAGGTCCAGTAGTCGACAAAATTATGATGATGATAGGTACTTCTTAAGCTTTTCTACAGTTAAAATATATGACAGTCAACTGATGTTCAATTTCATACAAGAATGTGAGTGAGTTAGTCTTGCTTTGGAATATTTTTGGTATTTGCTTTCTCTTAAAAACTGCAACTGTCGAAGGTTTTCGATGTTATTAATTACTTAAGAAGCCTATTACAAAAACTAAGGGTCTACCGACTATACCCACCGATACTCCACACACACTCTACAATTTCGTTTGTTTTTTAGCTTTCTATGAAAAAAAACTACGAAGTGATACGTTCTACGAAATTGTCTTTAAACTCTTGTCATAATATGACTATAGATTAAAGATGCAGATGGGTTATTATGACACAGCTATTCAGTTCATTTTACGGCGAGCATAAAGGTAAGAGCTATTGAAGTTATATAGCTCTGTCCAAATATTTCATATCATAATAAAATAAAATACATACACTGGACATAAAATGTTTTCGTTCAAAAGAATGACATTAATCATCTTTTTCATATAATTTCATTCCCACGGTATAATTTTACATTTCTTTATTTGACTGTGCACAATGTATAAGACTGACCTAATTAAAGGGATTTCATTAAAACAGCAAATGTTTAAGTAATTAAAGCCGCCTAATAAGCTCTCCGCCGCCATACATTGTCGCATCACAGCTTAAAACAATGTTGAAGTAAGTAAATCACAAGTGTCAGCGGTAAGGAAAATAATATTTTAATATAAACTAAATAAAAACAGAAAAACATCGGTAGTGCGAACTAAAGTCGTATTTTTTGCAACTTGACAGGCAGAAGGACGACATTACAAAATAGGAGAGGTTTGATTTTTGTCATTTGTTTATAAAATCTACTTTATTGACTGTTAGTCCCCATATAAAAAAGTAAAAAAAAAATTGCACCAGGCCATAATAATTAAATAATCAATTTACCGTCTTTCTTTCGTTGCTTAAAAGTTTTTGAATACCAATAATTAATAAAGAATATACAACTTGTTAAACGGAAAAACAAAATGAAAACGCCACTAACTTTCTTGGATTTTTGTCATTCCTGGGTTAGTATTCTCGGCCGTAAAAACGATATCGTAGTTCTTCTTCTTCTTCTTCTTTTGCCCCCGCGGCGACTTGAACAGCTACTACCGCGGGGATATGGCGTTTCCACGTTAAGTGATTTTGCCAGTGTCAAGTATATATAAGTATAAATCAATATAGCAATAAAACAATCCAATCTTCTCTAGGAAGATTGGGGGCAACGTTGTACGGTGATTTGTAGGTCAGAGGTCAAGTTAGTTTTAACCTCTGCACCACTGCGAGTCCACTTGAAACGAGAAGAAAGATGCCAGATACACGAAATAAGTCCAAGTCTTCAATCACTGTGCGACACAAAGGCATAAAAAGTACAAATCACTATCAGAAAAGAACTTTGAACACCTAATTACCCAAAAATTAAAGTCTAAAACAAATTACACGACCGCCATCTTTTAACGTTGCAAATGGCCGATATCGTAGTTAATCTGTTATGGTATTGTTATGACGTCAGCCGCAATTACTGTCAAGTAAATAAGACCTGTCAAAACACAATACGACAGAGCTATATAACCAGCTATAGCTCTGTCCTTTACGCTCGCCGTAAAATGAAATGCAGAGCTATGTCATAATAACCCATCTGCTCTCAAACAAAGATGCGAAACGAAATCGTTCAAATCAATCAATCAATCAATATCATTTATTTGCAGAATACAGTACATAAGATGTTAAAGTCAATTTTAAATAATAATAATGTCCAATGTATCCAGCCTGCAAGCAAGCGTGCAAATATTAATTTTATACAACATAGAAATTTATTAAAAGGGTGGATCAACTTTTTGTTGTTGTTATTCTGTCCCGTAAGCCAGGAGAGAACAGTGATAGAGTTTCTTAGAAAAAATGTTATAAGTAATTTATATACTTCCAGCACACTCAGGAGAAAGGCCATAAAATAATGGGTGTGTAATTGCCAATATAACAGTTTTTTAGTGGACTTATATCCTTTGAAATCTTAGTTTTAAAGAGTGACCCAGGAGACGTCACCATGGCAACGAGCTACAAAGAAAAGTTGATTGACCCAAAAAACAAAATACATTTTAAATTACAAATAAAAGCGTTAATTTTTTTTAAATACCGTAGATGTCAGTGATCACAAATTATTATAAATTATTACATTTTATTACATTGCTCGAGGAAGTCCTTAACACTATAGAAACACCTATCTAGGAACCGTTATACAGTTAATCTAAGTAAGTCCATTCTTACCGTTGTTTTATATCACGAAAGCGCGTACGCCATACTTGTGTGTGTAGATACACGTGCACGTATGTCTCTTAGTGCGTACATACCATCTTAGTGCGTACATACCATATCGTCGGTGATACTGCAAAATCGCGTAACTATCAAATTATATAAGGTGGAAAATACACCTTAGCAATTAAGAGAGTAAGATATATTTTGCAACTTACTGAATTTGTCACTTACGCGGAATTGCAGTATCACCGACGATATACCGTTAAGCGTCGCCGTAGTGTGCGTGTCTGTATGCGTTACTCTCTATTCCCACTAGTTCAGTTGTCCAGTTCAGTAGACTGAACTAGTGGGATTCTTTTTCTCGTTTGTTCAGTTGTGAAATCTTAGTAACGAACGTGGACGAAGGGGGTATATGGGGTTTTGCTGAACATCTAACATAACCTAAACCGACCTCTCTTTTAGGATCCACGTTTTGGCCAGTTTCAGTCAACTGAACAAACGAGAAAAAAAATCCCACTAGTTCAGTCAACTGAACTGGACAACTGAACTAGTGGGAATACACTTGCGTTACTACTACAAGAATGGTATACCCGCTTTCATGGGATAAAACAACTGTACGTTAATAATGGGAGAGCTCTGCAGCTGTGCTTAGTTTCCTGGAACAGCGAATGGGAAAAAAGATTTACAATAAAAAGTTATAACTACGGCAATAAGCAAACTAGGAGTTATTTACTGAACCGTTTCCATTACGGATTGCGAGATCCTTTGACAATACCAATTTCAAGTAGTTAATAGTAGTTAGCGGTAGTTGGAGGTAGTTAGGTGTATTTACAGATGAGCGCGGGAAATATGGTCCGTGGACTAAGCAATAATAAATCTTACTTCATTGTATTACGAGCCTTAACGTGTGCATTTTGATTGTGGTTTTGGTGAACAGTAGTGTTGATTCTGCTTAGGGTTACTAGATGTCAGATTTTGTCTGAATATCTGCCATTAGAGTACTCGGTTAGAATATAAGAAAAAGGTATTTTTTATTTATGTATTTGTTTTTAGGAAGACTTACAGACTAATACAGGAAAGTAAGAAAAAGGTATATATGACAACTGTAAATTGCTGACGACAAGTCTCCGCATATTACAAGCTATATTACAAGGATATACTATTTACTCAAGATAATTCCAAAACAACAATTTTTACATAACTAAAAGACATTTGACAACATCATTATTTAACTAATTAAAGAAAGCATTACTTAGTTTTCTGGTAGCTGCATGAGCACTAGTGCAAAACAAATCAAATCAATGTCAGTAACCGAAGGTATCAGGACTTAAGGTTTTTTTTTTTTTTTTTGCCCCCGCGGCGACTTGAACAGCTACTACCGCAGGGATATGGCTTCCACGTGAAGTGATTTCGCCAGTGTCAAGGTTTATATGAGTATAAAACACAATCCAATCTTCTCTAGGAAGATTGGGGGCAACGTTGTACGGTGATTTGTAGGTCAGAGGTCAAGATAGTTTTAACCTCTGCACCACTGCGAGTCCACTTGAAACGAGAAGAAAGATGCCAGATACACGAAATAAGTCCAAGTCTTCAATCACTGTGCGACACTAAGGCATAAAAAGTACAAATCACTATCAGAAAAGAACTTTGAACACCTAATTACCCAAAAATTAAAGTCTAAAACAAATTACACGTCCGCCATATTTTAACGTTGCAAATGGCCCCCTTTAAGGTTTTTTACCTGTCACAATCTAGTTCGATCCCTGTGACAGGTCATATAAACATGTACCAACTTAAATAAGGGCCGTACTAATAAACTAATCTCGACTCTAATGCTCATCTCAACGTGCGTCAAAAATGACAGTTTTCTATGGTTTGACGTAACTTGTGATGAACATCGCAGCCAAGATGAGTTTATTAATACGAGTCTAAATTTTCTTTTTTCTTTTCATAAATCTTACTTTCCGTACAAACCGTGCGACGAGGTTTCGTAAAACTATGATTAACAGATGAGAATTTAAATTTCTCACAGATAGTAAACTAAAATGAGCCAAAGTTCGAGCTCAGTTTGGGCTAGGTCAATTTGGAATAAATAGATTTAGTTCAGTTTACTGCCAAGAGATGTATCCACTTTTGGATCTTATTACAATGCAATAAGGTGAAGACGTAGATTCATCTTTTTGTAGTAGACTGTAAATAAAATATTTTAACAAAAAGCCAGAAAAATCTATTTCTACATACATACATTAAATCACGCCTTTTTCCCAGAGGGGTAAGCACCGACCACTTCTTTCCATTTGCAACGATCTTGACAAATTTCTTTCGCTTCTTCCACATTCATACATCGAGTCATGCACGCACGTCGGTTTCGGATACTTAAGATTCACCATTTTCCAGTATTTCTCCGATTTAATTCGAAAAAGTACGCCTAGGGCGACCTCTTCCGACCCTTCCACTCACTTTCGATCTGTATATCTCTTTGGTCCATCCTTTCCAAATGACCGAACCATCGAAGCATGCCCTTTTCAATCTTAGTCACTAAATCTTCTTTTATTCCACATTTCTCGCTGACTTAAAAAAAAAAACCAATTCTTATTTGAATTAATGGCTTTCACTCCTATTAAGGTGTATTTCACCAGTGTTAAGTTATTTATAGACACTCCCATGGATTTATTAGACAAATAAGCCCATGGATATCACACATATGGATTTTTTCGGTAAAAGAGTAGTGTCTCTAATGAACTTAACAGAAGCACATGGGGTTAGCTCCACGCGCTTCTGTCAAGTGCCAGCCAGAAAATTCTCAGGTTTGCTAAATCTGTCAGGAGTTGTTTATTGTGGGTTTGAAAACCCTACTCTCCGCTGGCACTGGTGACGTAATATCATGGGGCGTGCACTCGCCACGAATATTTTGCAGAAACTTCTGGAACTTCGGCAATAAAGTCTGCATAATGGGGGGTAGTTGCGACAAAATGGTGTAGTAAATTAGAACTTGATGGGGATTATACAGTTTGTAATGTTTAGAGTTTGTATTTGGCAAGTAATAAAAATTACATACACAATATAAAGAAAATTATTAGGTTTTGATGCCACTTCTTTGCCCGGGAATCCTGGATGCATAACGCTTACGTACCTAAACGATTTACGAAAACTGACAATAAGGCCATTTACGATCAGTGTTTTTGTCTAGACTGTCTAAAACATGGTCGTTTCCCGCCGTCTGCCCCTCTCTATGTACAGTCAACAGCATAAATAAGTGATAATTTATGTACCTTGTCGCTTTCAATCGTTTCACTACTTTGTATAGCATTTCAAACACAACGTTAAAGTGACAAGGTACATAAATGATCACTTATTTATGCTGTTGACTGTACGCTTAGATCTTTGAAACTACGCAACGGATTTTAATGCGGTTTTCATAAAAAAATAGAATGTTTCAAAAGGAAGGTTTTTACGAATAATAAATTCTGGTTTATGTAGGGGTGATACAGAAAACTCACAAAATCTGAAGTGATGTATGTATGTATGTACTGGGTGAAAACCAAGATTTATTTACGCTTATATGCGTTGCCGGCAGTGAATACGTTAGCATACCCTTTGGTTAACCATTTCAGAGTCGCGGTATTTCAATGTAAAGTTTAAACGTCGATGGCTTAACAACTGTTTAAGCAGACTGTGCTTGAGTGAGATTGATGTCAGTTAGCTTGTCTATTCGAAAATGGTTCAACGCTTTCGAATGCACGACTGAAGTGATTGAGCGAGTTACTTTAAATAATAAATATAAAAATATCAAGGAAATGTGGTTTTAATTCATCCTTCTTTATTCTGTACCAAACAATTCAATATATTATTAGTTTAAACTTAATAAAGACTAAGAAGCAGGAGGGTTATGTGCATATTCCGGCCGGCGAGAGCAAAAATGCTTCTGCTCCTAGTGCTTAATTAAATATCGACTATTTAAATATATAGTCGACATTTAATTAAGCACAATTATTATTTTTAAGCTTATATACTATTTCAATCAACTGATTACAATTATAATCAATTTATCATACTCACGGGAATGTTCGTAATAGATAAGAGTGAGTGACAGTTGTAAATAGATACTTTTCACATACTCGTAACTAATAGACCTCTTTCATATCATATGTGTATATCGCGATAATAAACAACTGCTATTTGACATTGACTCAAATCAATCGGTGTCAATCGTAGAAATTACATTGAGACAAATTAATTTACCATCATTTAATTCATTTATATTATCGACCCGCCATGCCACGCAAGAAGAAACAGTGTACTTGGAAAGCCGATTAAGCGGAATATATAGAAGATCGAGGTGAACATTTATTTTGTAAAAAATGTGAAATCACAGTGTTAAATTCCAAATCTTAATACTGAATAAATACAATCACTTGGTTTTAATTTTGTTTACAACAATAATTAATACTTCTGCATATCATAACGGTGGTCCAGTACATCGTGTTGTTTTTATCGACATCGACCAAAGTGTGTGTCCTCGCACTATTAAGCTGTCAACGCATTTTTGCTCTCGCCGGCCGGGGTATGTATGTGTTTATCAGCCTATATATGTATGTTTGTTCCTTTGTGGCGCTTTAGAAAGTAAACGCGTGGCCCGATTTTGATAATTGTTATGTCAATAGATTTGTTTTAATCTTGTGAGTATCCTTAAAGATATGACTGTAATAAAAAATATGACGGCCACCAGACGCCATATTGTAAAAAAAACTCGACAACTTATGACAAGTGGGGTGTCGTTGAACAGGTATTTAAAAAAACATTTTTAGGTTTGATTGAATATTTTTCATTTTTAATTATCATTTATAATGATTTAAAGTTGATTAGCAACAGTCGCGTTTTTAAAGCATGCTTTTTGTTATGTTATTACGAGTTTATGACAATGACCCAACCCCCGCGACTTGGTTTGCCTAGAATCCGTTCATAGCTTTACCCATTCAAACTATTTGATAATTTGGAATAAAAGTTTCGATCATATTTTTTTTATGGCATAGGAAGGCTAACGAGCACACAGGCCACCTGATGGCAAGTGGAAATTGTGACCCATAGACATTCGCATTCACAGGGCTGCAAATGCACTGCCAACCCTGAGGACTAAGATGGAATGCCTCTATGCTAGTCAGTCAAACACTGCTGCTTGGCGGTAGGCTTATGGATAAGATGGTGGTACCAACCCGGACGGACCCTGCACAAGGTCCTCCCACAAGTAGTTTTTTATTTTTATTTTTTTATTTATAGATAATGAAAGTTAACAAAATGGCTTGACAGCGGACAAAACAATACATGTTTATCTGCCGCTGTGTTCACTCGTAATATACAAATAACTTATATAATTGGGATATTTAGGTACTTTAAATATATTTAGGTATAAACAAAAACAGTTCCCCACGCCGATGCACATGCTCTAGCATGAGTTCTACATCAGCATAGGAAAGCTGTTTTCATGATAAATTAACTAATAGACCTGTGCCCCGAATTTCATAAAATAAATTCATCTATTTAATGCGTAATTTAAAGAGTTACAACCAAGTATCCTCACAAACTTCTAAATTAATAATTTGGTAGGCTAACTAAAATGAAATGAATAGACATAAAGACAGCAATATTACCATTACAAAATTCTTCCTTGTTTCAAGAGTCAGGTTTACTTCGCATAAATTCAGGAGCAGTTTCGGAAAAGATTAAGTTGAAAGGCGATATAGCCCTAAATTTAATGTTTCGGGATTATGTAGGCTTAACTGATCTCAGGCCTTAATGGCGAAGTAAGAGGCCCCATAAAGATGTAACTTTAAGAGTTTCGTGAGATTCCCTGTACCTGTTATCTTTTTTAAACTAAATTACGGCAAATTTTGTTTTATCTTTATAAGTATTATTAAGACTTGTAAATGGTAAATTTTTCATGTTATCTAAAATTAAGGGTGTTTTTTTATGAAAGCGGAAAAAAGTGCAAGTTACAGGATGATAAGCTACCAACGACAGCTATTATTCGCTTGGTCTGAAATCATATCGTTACCATATCGTTCACGTTGTAAACTATTTAATTGATTCTGATAATGTTGTAGGCAAATTGTCCTAAATTTATCAATTCTTACTGAGGAAATATGTGGTTCTTCAAGATGTTTTTATACAAGTGACACTAGAAGAAAATCAATAACCAGAACAAGTACGTACTTACAAATAGAAGTATTTATCATTACCGTTACTATTTCATTAATCTTTAGTTATATTTTGATAGTTTGATCTTTTGAACGCCACAGTCGGCTCTGGCCGACAGTTGAATGTCGTGCTACTTACCATGAGTTACAATATACGTGTTCGCTAGCGAGTCGAATGCTCTGTCCCTCGCAGACCTCGCAGTATTGTTATAGAGTGTGAGGGACAGAGCATTCGACTCGCTAGCGAGTAAGGTAATTGTAACTCATGGTAAGGGTACTGACTGATGCCACTGTTGGCAACAGCCGACACAAGTTCAATACCTATTCAAAGAGAATTCGCTTCGTAGCCATGTAGTTGTAATTTGCATAGCATGTTTATTAAATCATTATTATAAAAAAACAACTTGTCAGTTTTTCATAGCAAGTAAACTATCAGAATACGAGTAGGTGCAAATATCTTCATTATAGGTACTGTTGACGATACGCGCTAACAGTTGACTAACCCCGATAGCTCAGAGTTCCAGACACTAAACAAAACGCGACTATTAGGAGAGGAAATAAAATGAAACTAGATAAAAACGTTAAATGAATTTAAATTATTAAAACAGACAAACACTTTGATATTACATTTACTTAAACACTATAGACTTTAAACAATATAAACAAAAACGATTTTACTTTAGGGCAGAGAGATTAACAAACACGCATGCACCGTATACGACGAGTGCAGTACGAAACACTACGAATACTAAGAGCTTGTAACGAGTACTAAAC
The DNA here is from genome assembly GCA_927399475.2 of Acleris emargana. Lineage (NCBI taxonomy): Eukaryota > Metazoa > Arthropoda > Insecta > Lepidoptera > Tortricidae > Acleris > Acleris emargana. Next base: position 9,894,121 of record OV656858.1, read on the forward strand.
GAAACTAAACGAGTAACTATGAAACGAGTATTCACTGCGAAACCGAGTACGAGAATTAAAATATTGGCTCCGTATTTATAGTATTTCATACAGGTTCAAATAGTGCCTTCACGTCCGAGGAGTCCCAAGCCTCTGCACAAATCAAAAGCCTTAGCTCAATAAACTTAATCGGGACGACCAATCAGAGCGCCTGCATTTCCGGGCGCTTTCCACTCGACCTTCGGGTGGAAACATCCGAGGTTCTTCCCCGTCGCCGCCCGTAAATACCGCCTGCGTCTGATTGGCCGCACGCTTTATCAAATTATCTCAAATTTGATTCAATATTTCCTTATAAACTAACACATAATCAATCATACTTCCTATCTCGCTGTTCGGATCTGATTCGTTTCTTCCTGGCTTAGGTCCGGCTCAGGATCTCTGACCCGATAACCTTTTCCCTTCTAATATCGGAACTAGGTTACCGGGTCAGGAGGACAATAGCCACGTTCGGCGGTCTATTTTACACAAATTTTTCGTAGTTATTCTAATGGGATTTAGCTGAGGGAGCAAGGATCGGTTCGGGGTTCAGTCCAGCTTGTAGTTCGGGCTGGACTTTACCTAATTCACACATAAAAAACTTAAATCTATACATCGTTCATCCACAGCTCGTAATACTAGGTGGCTCCCTAAGCTAAATCCCCATTCTAAACCTAAAACTAACTAAAAAGTATTTATTTATATACCTAAAATCTACCTAATACTATATACAACACTTATATACTAACTTAACTATTTACAGTATCTTTATATACTAGGGTCACGTGTAAATACGTCGCTGTCGGCTAGAGTTCGGCGGTGGCTGTCGTCAACACTATCCCCCCGTCAACATGCCATGTTGACCCGGGTGCAACGGTACGACAGCCAGCTTCGTCGTCGGTCTCCGGAACACGCCTCCTCTCGTTCGTACGTCCGCGCTCCGCACGCCGCCATCTGGTCCAGGGTAGGTCGTCTCGACGACTCCTCGTGGCCACACGTTCCGTGGCAGGGTGGGGTCGACCACGATCACGTAGTCCCCAACCTGCAGTTGTCGCTCGCCCGCCGCGGATGAGCGTCGCGGGGCAAGCGTCGGCAAGTATTCCCGGACCCAGCGGGCCCAGAAATGGTCGGCGAGCGCCTGGCTGGCTCGCCAGGTTCGGCGATCGGCTTCCACACAAGGGCCAGTGAGAGGGACCCCCGTGGAGCCTCCCAGTAGAAAATGGTTCGGTGTTAAGGCTTCTTCGTCGGCTGCCTCAACCGATACGTGAGTGAGGGGCCGAGCATTCACAGTGTGCTCGGCCTCGGCGAGCAGCGTCCATAGCACCTCTTCCTTGGGCGCCCTGGACGTCAGTGTCGCCGTCAGCGCCGTCTGATACCAGAGGTGCTCCGCGCCTTTAATATGCCGGAGTTCCAACGGTATGCGGTTCTTATTCTTCATCATCTCGATGAACTGCAGCACTCGTGCCGTCGCGCCGATCAGCCGGTCATAGTTAGAGAAGCGCGCTATGTCTGGTAGCGGCGCGCTCTCCCATCGGACTGTGTGGCACGAAGTCACCTCCTCTTCGTGGTCGTCTTTGTGGGTCGTCGAAACTTCCTGCGGCCACTCCGCCTCGGGCCGCCGCAGAAAAGGTGGGCCGGTGTACCACCGGTCGTTGACTCGCACCTGCCGCGCGCTGTCCGCCCGGTCGCGTCGTCAGCCGGGTTGTCCCGGGTGGGCACCCAGCGCCACTGCTCCTCGTTCGTCAGCTCGGCGATCTCGCCCAGCCGATGTGATACGTACACGCTGTAGCGGCGCGCGTCGTCCCGCACCCACTGCAGCACTGTGCGGCGGTCTGACCACAGCACTACTCTGCTCACCTTTGTTCTGTGATGCGACGCTATAGCGCGGGCTAGCCGTGCCCCGATAAGCGCCGCCTGTAGCTCCAGTCGCGGGATGCTCAGCGCCTTTGTTGGCGCGACCTTCGCCTTCGCCGCGACGAGACTCACCTCGGCGTCGGTTCGCCAGTAGGCTACCGCAGCGTAAGCCTGGGCGCTCGCGTCTACAAAAACATGTAACTCACGCGGCGATCCCCCCGTGTCAAAATAACACCGCGGCACCCGCAGCGCAGCCACGCTGTCGAGCGCTCTCAGCCAGTGTTCGAATTCACGGCGTTCCTCCATTGGTGGTTCTTCGTCCCAGCCGAGTTTAATCTGCCATAATCTTTGCAGTTGTATCTTGGCCGTAATTACGTACTGTGACAATAGACCTATCGGATCATAGACACTCATTACTGCACTTAATATTTCTCTTTTCGTCGGCCCTCTAGCGCACGTCCTCACCTCGGCTGGGACCCGCATCATCGTTGTATTGAATGCCAACTCGTCGGTCTCGGGGCACCAGATCATCCCAAGTATCTTCTGCGCCTTACCGCCGAACTGCGCGGGCGCCTCGGCTCGCAGCTCCGGTGGTATTCGTTGTCGCAACTTACTTGAGTTGGTGCTCCAATTTCTCAACTTAAAGCTTGCTTGCGCGTGTGAAGCAGCGGCTCGTTCGGCTCGTTCTATAGCCTCGTTCTCGTTCCCGTAACTGGCGACGTAATCGTCCATGTAGTGGTTGTTTACTATGTCCTCAACCGCCAGAGGGTAACGTACCTCGTTTTCTTGCGCGTTTCTTATGCGCACGCTATGCGCTAAGAATGGAGAGCTGGCGGCGCCGAATATCATAGACGTCATCTTGTACCGTCTCGGCGGGCCCTCTCGATCACAGAAACATCTGTGAGGGCTGATCCTCCTTACGTATCTTCACCTGTAGAAACATTTCCTGAATATCGGCAGTCAACGCATACCGGCCCTCGCGGAAACGGAACAGGATCCCTAGTAGAGACTGTAGCATGTCTGGTCCCTCCAATACGTAATTGTTCAGGCTGCGTCCTTGGACTGTTGACGCAGCATCAAATACCAACCTTAGTTTTCCTGGTTTATTGGGGTTAGTGACCCCAAAATGAGGTAAATACCACTCTATTTTCCCGTTCTGGGTGAGTTCGTGGTCTTCCACTAGTTCGGCGTAACCCTTGACCAGCAGGTTATCGACCTGTGCGGCATAGGTACTCCGTCGCAAAGGTCGGATCACGGTCCATCTTCCTTTCAATCCCCTGTAGCCGCCGAAACGCCATTGCGTACGTCGGTGGCATTCGGGGTTCATCGTCCCGCCACAGTTGTCCTACCTCGTAGCGGGGTCCGTCTATTTTCGTCACGGTTTGTGCGAAAATCCTCTCAGCTCGTTCCTCGAGGGGTCGTTTCTTATCAATCAACTTGATCCCCAACGAGTCTATACTAAAGTACCTTTTCAGAGCTTCGTCCAGCTCTGGTTCACGCGCCGCTAAGTGTAGCGACGTCTCGGCATGTTCGGTTCGGATGAGCCGCGGTACCGTACCGTACACGACCCATCCTAGGTCGGTTTGTAGGGCTGCGGGCTCGTTCATGCGCCCTGTCCCCAGTTCGTGAGGGATCATTATGTGCCAGTGATCGGCACCGATAAGCACATACGGCACTCCTTCCTCAAATGCCGCTTCGTTCAGGCCGGCGAGGTGCTTGTACTTACCTAGTTCTGTTTTATTTAGGCGCTGCGTTCGTAGGCCTAGGTTCGGTACGGTCCGCAGCGTCATTTCGTGTACAGGTCCATCTCGGATTCCTCGTACCTGCGTTGTCACCCTTCGGCTCCGTTGGCTCGAAGTCATGTATCCCACACCTTGAATGTGTAACGGTGTCTCGGGTCCGGTTGCTCCGATCGCCTCCGCCAACCTTTCATCCACAAGGCTAACGGTGCTTCCCTCGTCGAGCAACGCGTGTGTCTTGACCTCGCATCGCGGTCCCGAAATAATAATGGGTACTACCTTTAACAACACTATGTTTGCGACCATATGGGGGTTCGTGTAGGTCGCCGCAAAGCTCCGCTCTGGATCATAGAGCTCCGTCGGTTCGTTGTTCGTTGCGCACGCCGCGGCGCGCTGCGTCCTTTCTCGTGACGTCACAGCGCGTGCCAACGATGCGCGGGGCGGCGCTAGCGGCCTAGCAAAGCGTGGCGCCGGCGCTAGCGGCGCTTGCACAGGTGGCGCCTGCACAGGTGGCACCTGGTATGTATGCTGCTGGTTCAGGGGTTCGTGCAGCACGGGATGGTGGGGTCGCGGGCATCCGTTCACACCGCACCCTCTCGCCGGGCATTGCTCCCGACGATGTTTTTGATTAACACATTTAAAGCATACCCGGTTCTGTCGGGCCCAGTCCCAGCGGGCTCCGACTGGCATGTTAAGAAGTCGGCGACAGTCAGGCGTATTGTGACCGCCTCCGCAAAACAAACAACTACTCACTGTTTCTGTCGTGTAGGTTCTGTTGACTCTAGGTGGTTGTGGGCGACGGAAAGCTCCTCCGCCGGCCGGGATCGGTGCGCGTCGAGTGTCTCGCTGGATCGGTGGCGCGGGTGTCGTCCTCTTTGACGGCGCCCGTGCGTGCGAGAACTCCAACTCGGCGTCGCTCTCATCGAGTAAAAAGTTAGCCATCAGCATTAACTCACTCTGTTCTAGAGTATATCTTTCCTTCGCATATGCACACCATCGCGAGCGCAAATGCGGACTCAACCTCTCTGTTATCTCCCTTATTAGTAACGGGTTAGCTCCGTAACTCCGTTTATCTAAATTCACTAAAGTCGATGCTATGTTCATGATTTTCGTCGCGAATGCATTTAGATCCGTTGCGCTCGGACCAATTATAGGCATCCTCTTCAGTTCCTCGATTGCTCGATCAATTAGCAAATCTGTTCTACCAAAGTTCTTTTTCAACACTCTGACAATTAGTTCTGGTGATGTCGATGACGCGAGCATATGATGTACACACTGTCGCGCCTCACCTTTCAACGCGTGTCGTAGCCTCGCAACGTTCTCGTACGGCGAGAACTTGTACCGCTGCGACGACTGTTCGTAACTATTTAAAAATGTGAGCCAGTCGCTCGGATCTCCGGCAAATAAAGGCAACTCATATACTTGCCTTGGTGGCGGCCTCATCATCGTCTCGAGATGATCCGTCAGTCGATCAATGGCGCGGCTCCTTCCTTCTGATCTGTCCCGCTGACTGTGCGGGGTTCTTACCTCGTCACGTGTTCTCCTCGGCGATGGCGAGTCTTCACGTGACCTGCGTGGTATCGGCGCTGCTCTCTCGGGCTGCACGTTGTCGAGCCAGTCGCCCACCCGGTTCGCGGGATCTGCGACTGACCCTCCAGCCCGGGACCCTTCTACCTCGATTTGTTCGATGGTTGCGGCGAGTCGTTTCTGGATCAATTCTTCTTGAATCGCCAGCTCACGACGGTGCAACTCGGCGAGCTGCTCTGCCGCCTCCAGTTCTGCTCTCCGCCTTCTTACCTTAAGATCCGTGGTAGAAGCCACGGATGCAGGCCTCGACGCAAACGCAACGCGGTCACGATCCGCCGGTCGTTGCGCTCCTTGCACGAGCCTCTCCTCCATACGCTGCTCGGGTACTCGGATCGCGGGTGGCGCGAGCGGTGACACTCCGTAGGTGTCCCGCGGCTGCGCACCCCATCCGACATTGCGACTAAACTCCCCCCTGTCCTGGTTCGAGGGTGAGACTGGTGAGTCGCCCATCGGGTTCATCCGCCGGAGGGTCGGGTTTTCCGTCCCGGTTCTGAGGGGGCCCGCTCGTTCCGCGGGTGCTCCCTCGACGTTACCTCCTCGTAGCGGAGTTTGTTCAAGTAATCTCTGCCTTTCCTCTTCTAAACGTTGCTCCATCAACTAACATCTAAACGTTGCGCAATACCGCCTGCGTCTGATTGGCCGCACGCTTTATCAAATTATCTCAAATTTGATTCAATATTTCCTTATAAACTAACACATAATCAATCATACTTCCTATCTCGCTGTTCGGATCTGATTCGTTTCTTCCTGGCTTAGGTCCGGCTCAGGATCTCTGACCCGATAACCTTTTCCCTTCTAATATCGGAACTAGGTTACCGGGTCAGGAGGACAATAGCCGCGTTCGGCGGTCTATTTTACACAAATTTTTCGTAGTTATTCTAATGGGATTTAGCTGAGGGAGCAAGGATCGGTTCGGGGTTCAGTCCAGCTTGTAGTTCGGGCTGGACTTTACCTAATTCACACATAAAAAACTTAAATCTATACATCGTTCATCCACAGCTCGTAATACTAGGTGGCTCCCTAAGCTAAATCCCCATTCTAAACCTAAAACTAACTAAAAAGTCTTTATTTATATACCTAAAATCTACCTAATACTATATACAACACTTATATACTAACTTAACTATTTGCAGTATCTTTATATACTAGGGTCACGTGTAAATACGTCGCTGTCGGCTAGAGTTCGGCGGTGGCTGTCGTCAACAGGTACAAAAAGTAACAGCTTTACCAAGAGTGATATTCTCTTTAACAAATACAGGTTATGTCGGGTAGTACTTCTCTTTCACTTGCTCTCAATAACAGCGTATGAGAGCGAGTGAGAGACAAGTACAAACCGAATGTTTTTCTTAGTGCTCACGGACTGTAGCTATCTTTTGAATTCGTTTTAAATACAGTGCAATAGGTCTTGGAAGGTGCTTTGGGTATGTACTTGTCCCTTACTTGCTCTTATTTACTCTCATTAAGAGCGAGTGAGAGAGAAGTACAGACCTGAAGCACCTACTAAGTGCTCACAGACTATACTAAATTACTTTGTACCTTAGTCAAAATACAAGTACCTACTTAAATGTAATTAATACGATCTGACGGAGCAACTTAACCCGGCCAGTTAGTATTTGTATTGAGAGGCGAGTTGTTTAAGACAATTACTGAACATAACAGTCGAATTAAAGAGCCGTGTAAACGGAATAAAAGTTTTCTATTTCAGAATTTTTGCTGGAGGCGGCAGGCGGTGGACGTAAAAAAGGAGCACAATCTGTCGAGGGAAATTGTGCTTTATTGCATTTATTTACACTGATAATTCACGGCCCGTTCCTCGAAACTAACAAAGCTAATAATATTTGTCTATGCGGTACATTTCACTACGTAGTACACAGACTTGTACAAAATCGCATTAAGTATTGTACCTTCTTTCTTCTTCTTCCTTCTACCTAGCTAAATGACACGGAGGATAGTCACTCTACACTACAGTTTCTCAAACATGCTCGGAAATGTATGCGTTAATATCACGAAATAAAGACATGAAGTTTCTTGTTTATGGCTACATTGCCTAGGCCAAGATGTAATGTATGAAAACCCTAAGAAAAAATATTATCGGCCGCTGCTCTAACTTTTTAAATTTGCTTACTAGCATTAAACTGACAAAGGAAAAAATACCAATTAAAAACCATGTATTGCGACATAAAAAAAAATACATATATTACAGTCTTGAGATTGCCATCTTACGATTGCAGTCTTGAGATTAACATCGTAATATTGCAGTAATATACTTTTAATATATCTTCACATTGCTAGAGAAAAGCACTATACAATCCTCGCCCGGAACAGGGATTGAAGGACTCTTTCTATCCGAGTCTGTCTACCCCAAACTCGTCCTTGAATCCCTGACTTCACGGCCTCTGCAGTAATGCACTATTAGTGGACGCGGATAGTCACTAATTACTATCTGTTATTCAATCTCCACAGCAGACCCGTTCCTAATATAACATTGCTTTAGGATCTCTATTCAACACGATAAAAACCAAATCGTTTTTGACCGGTTATGGTATTGATTTTAACTCTGCCATCACCGTCAAGTAAATAAGAGCTACCAAAACGCCTAGAAGATTTATTTCCACTACCGAATTCAACGATAATGCAATTAAAAATTAAAACTAAACCTATTTAAATTAAAATAAAACTAAGCTACTCAAATATTAAAGATATAAATAATAATAATTACCGTGTGGTTGCCGGCTTAGAATTGTGCCACTCCATGTCTTCCCGTGGAAGTCGTAAGAGGCGACTAAGGGAATAAAGGCTTGTAGTACTGTTAGGCGATGGGCTTGCTACCTGTCACTAATATACACTGTTAAACCTCTTAGCCTAATTTTGCAAATTGTGGTTACAGAGTTATCAACAAGTTTTTAGAGTTGTTAGTAATTCTGTAGCTCTGCCTACCCCACTCTGGGAATGAAGGCGTGAAGGTATGTATGTATGTATGTAAATAATAATCACGACTGTAAAAAGAACACCCCCTCTAGCAGGCCCGCTCGCGGCATGGTCCCTATGACACTGGATGCATTACCTAGAATAGGGGTGAAGAACTGTACCGACTTACCTGTTTATGACTACCTACCCAATAGTTATGATGGGAAAAAATAGTTAACCAAACGTTGGCATATTCTATAGGCTTCATACTTTCGATTGGTATGTAATTTTTCTATTAAATTTTAAACTTGCTTTATAATCTGGTACTGGACTGAATTTTCAGCCAAGCTATTCGCCATATTACTAACCATATTTGATTAAAATTACTTTTTATCGAATAAGCAGCTGGGTGAAGGTCGTCTCCTATTCGGATCCTCTACTTTTTATTATACTTATAATTTAATAAAATATTAGTAAAAAATACACTGCCAAATAAAGGACTTTCATTTTAAAAGTATAAAAAACCTAAGTTGACGACTAAATTTGATGAAAAATGATTTAACAAACGAGAGTTTTAAGCCCCTAATTAGGGCTTAGAAAAGCAAATTTCTCTGCAGGTGCTCTTAAGTGGCGATGAAAAACCTTTGCCCTTATGTCCTTTACATAATTAAACTAACTTTAGAAACAGTAACTTTTAAATCCCCTAGACCACCCAACAGTAGGATAATTGGGATAGACCAAAAAAAAATAACTCACGGTTTTAACATTCTAATTCGAAAAAATAGGTAATTTTAAGAGACCAATTTCATTAATTTTGTATTTGACCCAATAGTTTTGTTTTCATATCTTTATTTATTTAGCATTCATTTTATGAATGATATGATTATTTTAAATTTGGGATGGCATTTTCTAATAAATTACAACCATTACCTAAATGATATCTAATGATAAAAAGTAATTGTAATAGCGTAATAAAACATAATACCTATTTCAAGCGGATTTCGCCTAACCCGTAAGATACACCTGGGAGGGCTTCAAACCAAAAAAGAAAGTCAAACAAAGGTCAAATATACTTTTATAGAAATGTCCGAAATGGATAAATATTTCAAAAACTTAATAATGCAGAACGTCTTCAAAACCCTATTCCTTGAAATGGTTTTCAAATTAGAGTAATTTAAAAAATATGAACAATCCCAATTATGGTCGTGTATGTTGATGTTTATAAAACATTTGTCGCTTTCTGACCAGTATGCAAGTGCGAGGGTGACGGATGCTTTGTCTGTCGAGATAATGGCGACCATAATACGCGCCCAGAGGTCCAGTTTATCCAGTTCTAGTATGAGTTCGGTCTTAAATGGCACTCGTAAATTCTCCAAATTAACTACAGGCTGGCAACACTTCGCACTCAAGGTTTATTCCCGTAAGCCACCCTTTTATCAGGCCCCATCAGGCGCATGTCGCTGTTTTAAATTAACACACGCCGACATACAAATGTTTGCTTAGGAATGACCCGAACATGAAGTAGGAAAGGGTGGAGGAACTTTCACCATTGAATCAGCATAAAAAAATTGCACCCAAAATAGTTAAAAAGTGAACATACTATAGGTACCTAATATAGTACTATGTTCACTGCACAAATAATTTTATGTTTTTCTGGCAACGGCGTCAGAACCCTACATTGAGCATGTAACCTTTACCTGTATCCTTGAACTAAAAGGTCAAGGTCAATTTGAAATTAATATTAAGACAAAACATTTCAATAAACAAAACCATCAGTCACGTCTAGGTCAGGCTGATGTAACGACAATTTGATTATGGGCCTGCGCACGTAAAAACATTAGCAATGCGACCGGCGCAAGATTAATGATCGGGTCTGGATCAAGCCTTGTCACGATACTTTCTACGTCTGTTTTTAGAACAACCTGTACATGTAAGTAGTATATCGTCTGAATTTGAAGCACTTCACTTTGTTGGTATATTGTGGAGAACAGGGGGGTTATTATGACATAGCTATGCAGTTCAGTTTAAGCTGACAGAAAAGGACAGAGCTATATAACTGCTATAGCTCTGTCCTTTACTCTCACCGTAAGATGGACTGCAAATTTATGTCATAATAACCCCCCTGGACCTATTCAACACGATAAAAATCATATCGTGTTTGGGCTGTTATCGTATTGTCACCGTTTTGATAGCTCTTATTTACTTTACAGTAATGGCGCCTGACGATAACAATGCCATAACAGGTTAACTACGATATCGCTGTTACCACGTAGAATACCGGCCCTGGATATAAATTGGGTAAGGTAAGACTTCTTAGGGTGATTATTTTTCACGATACATTTACCGATTAAAAATATAATTGAAATTTTATTCGATTTGTGGATTAGTGAATTTTATAATTTAAAATACCTATTTTAGGGGCACCTAACGAAACGGGTATATGTATTAATTTATATCCAGTTTCGTTTTACTTTTGACGACTACTTCTGAAATATTATAATGTCAGGATAATTATTACTGTGACGATAAAAATATTGGAAATAGGGGTCCAAAACTACTTTAACAAAACTAAGAAGTATTTCTTTTTGTATTATCATTAAAAATAACCCCTTAGATAGGTATACCGTATGTAAAATATTTACTGGCGCTAACATCATAAAATAAAAATAGGAACGTATTAACACTTACTAAAAGTATAACTTACAAAATAAATTGTTCAGTAAGTAACAGTTACAATAGCGAAAGTACGATAAAACGACGGTCATTATTTTTCTGCCAGTCATTTTCTTCGCTACAGTACTAGAATATTTATTGAGGAAACCATAATGTGACGTCCTTGACGAAACCCGCATGCTACAACATGACATCTCCTGGTTAGTTTTGTGTATTGTTGATCTGTAGCTCTTTCTTTGAATTGGTTTAATAATTATATTTATTTCTTCTTGGGCTGTTTGCTAACAGATTATCTTAACAATTATAATGTTAAATCGGGGGAGTAATTGTTATCGTTATTTTTTTGTTTACTTTATTTTAAGTTAAGTGAAGTTCTATGAGCCGTGTGTCTGAAAAAATGTGATCAATGTTAATCTCGAGGACATAGCTAGAAGTAGCAAAAAAAAAACAATAACCAGATATCTTATTTTTTTGTAATTTAGTAAAGGTTTTCATTGTACAAAAGACATTAATTTGTCCAAAACATTTTAAAATAAACAATAGAGTAACAAAATTAATAACCTTATATTGTTCTAGGAATAATAATTTATTTTGTAATATTTTATTTAAAGGGTTAAGATGTTGTCCAATTATCTCAGATCCAATGCTGTTGCTGGAAAAATAGTAAATACGCTAATCTTTTAAACATACAACTTAAATATCAAAAATAATAATTATAGCACTGTTATTACCATGGCAACGCTCATTATAGAATTGTTTTCCCGCTTCGGTTACGTGGTATTCTGATACCATTAACGTTATCGATATGAGCGGTTTATAGTATGCGAGTAGAAAAAACACGACTTATATGCATTGAAATAAAGCCTTTTTTCTTCGTAGCTCCTGAATCCGGCCTGACCTTTGTATCTACTGCAATTGTTTAAATAATTTGCGATAAAGCGGGCCCAGCAAGAAAACCCCGTGTTTTAAATGTGTTAACACATTCTGTACCAAAAACTCCCCAGTGGGTCTAGTTTATATAGTAATAAGGACACATGGCAATCATTAAGCTAACATACCAGATGTTTTTAGAAACTAGGTGAATTGTAAATTGCTTCGGCATTACGTCATCATAATACTAATTGTGTTTTCGTTAAAAATCCTGATGTTTAAAGGCCGAGAACATTTTGCCAGTTTGTATAGTGCCAAATTAATATGACATTTTCAATAGCGAGTGACTGGAAAAAAGAAAAAAATACGAATTACGACCTGTGGCCTTAGACAAAATTAATTCAGAGAATATTATCGTTATCCGATAAATAGAATAGACGTATGCATAGTCACGTCACAGTTTTCGAAAATTGATTAGGTTTGCGTTAAGTATGGCCCTAGGGCTCCGGAAATCTTGATATTTTTGACTAATGGGGGGGGGGGGGGGGGGGTTTCATTCCTTGGAAGAGTACTTAACTATTCTTTAATTACATTCCACATCCCTATTACGTAAGTAAACATGAAATTCCCTGGTAGCAATTTTTGCTATCGTGTAATGAAGTACCTACTTCACACCTCGTTGGTTATAAAAGGGGTTCAGATCCGTATCGCCAAAACAAATGACGGTCTGATTACCACCTCTTAAACAACCTAAAACGGTCTTTAATTACCGGTTGAAAAAGAAAGGCTGAAGCCGGATAATCATCTCGATAATGGATGAATATTTAAAGTAGCGCCGGCCCGGATTAACTAAGTGCCTGGAGAACTTGGATCCCTTTGGGCTATTAAAGCTCCGATTTGTCACCGGATTTTAAAAGTAATCGGTAACGAGATAGCTGTGACGAAAACTTACCTTTTTATTGTAGAAATAAACTAGAGGCTTAGTTTGAGGGATAAACGATCGGATGAATTGAATTTTATCGATACTTTGATTTAAAAAAACGCTTTTGAAGTTGGTCTTATCGATGTCCATAAAGACACCTAGACACAGTGGTTTATTCTTGATTATTTATTGAAGCCCGTATGCAGGGCCAAGTCTGGGGATATACCTTGACTGTAGGCTTGTTGGTTCTAGGGTATTGTCGTGTTAACTAGGTCCTTTTCACGCAGGTTTCTGTCACATAGCCTCTCTAGAGTCTTCAGTAGAAATAAGGTGAGGCTGATAGGCCTGTAGGACTTGGGTCTGATTAGTTACCTTTCTCTGTGTTGGGTATGTTTATTTCTTAAACTTCCGCCGCCGTAAAATAGACTGTGGCTCTTGTAAAAACGGATACAAGTCGATTTACCTCATAATAAGAAAGAGTAATTGTCATGAACAGAGTATACTAGACATAAACCGTTTTTCACCTAAAACTCGGGAGACTTGTATCCTTTTTCACGAAAGTCATAGATATATATAAGATGAAAGCGAAGACGCGCGAAACAACTAGAAAATAATTAAATTAACGTTCAGTAAAAATATCTCACCAGAAGATCTTTTATCACTCTCAAATCATTATGAATTGTAAAATGATCGTGTATGTATAATAATCACGAAACCATCTCAAACTCCTCCATTCAAAGTACGTCAGCATATCTTTCAAAGTAGAGTAAAAAAAAGTCTTAATGCCAAAGGCAATGATCAAAGGGAACTTTATGAAAATATCAATTAAAAAGTTTGAAACTCCGGCTCGGGGGATTATAATGCGTCTTACTTGTTCCGTCGATTTATTTTATTACTGTTCCTTGGGAGTTATAGCTCTTCATATAAATTGCTGTTTCTTCGACAGACGCCAAATTAGGACGAATTTTCTATACTTTAGTTATCACTATAATACATTCCATTTGAGGTCCAACTTTGAGAAAGAGGTCACTCGTCGAATCCGACTCGGCTGGGCAGCGTTCGGGATGATTCCCAGCACCTTTTCGTCCAAATTACCGCAGTGTTTGAAGTCAAAAGTTCTTGACCAGTGTGTGTTGCCAGTGATGACTTACGGATCTGAGACGTGGGCGCTAACAATGGGCCTCATAAGGAAGCTCAAAGTCACTCAGAGGGCTATGGAGAGGGGTATGCTCGGGGTTTCTCTGCCTGATAGAATCAGAAATGATGATATCTGCAGTAGAACTAAGGTTACCTACATAGCCCGAAGAATAGCTAAACTGAAGTGGCAGTGGGCGGGGCACATCGCACGCAGGACTGATGGCCGATGGGGTCAGAAGGTTCTTGAGTGGCGTCCGCGGACCGGGAGACGAGCTGTAGGTAGGTCTCCAACAAGATGGAGTGACGACCTTGTAAGGATCGCGGGAACGCGGTGGATGTGAAAAGCACAAGACCGGTCTGAGTAGTAGAGTCTTGGGGGAGGCCTGTGTCCAGCAGTGGACGTCTTTCGGCTGACATGATGATGATGATGATGATAATACATTGTAAATTTAATAATAACCGTCCGTTCGTCTGGCCGCGGTTAACTCAGAGACTCTACTTCGTACTATAAAGTTGTCATTTGACATAAGTAGTTATTCAATACTCAATATATTTATTGCATTCCACATTTTACAGATGTTGTAATCATAGGTGTATACATGTCCATGTCCATGTCCTGTTGGGCACAGCAACAGAAACAGAGAAGAGGGCTTAGCTTTATAATATTATAATTATAATTTACTAATTTTAATTGCACTTTAATCACTGAATTATTTATAAATATTCTAATATATTTATTATATTTTTTCAAGTATAGCTATCGATATTATTAAACTATCTCGTTATAATATAAATACAATTTATTGCACAAATTATTTTGAATAATTTTTTGCTTTACGTAAATAGACATGTCATAAGATTTTTAATTTTATTTATATTTTTTACGGCAGGTATTAGTTTCAGTCATCAATATTTGTTTTTGTATGATAATTAACTGTATTATAGTTGCCTGATATTTTTTTAATGTTAGTATTATAGTTTAAGTTGTAAAATAATCTATGTTATAATATTATTTAAGGCATACTGTGAGTTCTTTTACTCGAGCAGCCTGTGGAACCTAATAAAACCTAAATAAATAAACCGCCCTAAAAGTGCAATACAACAACGCTTTTAGAATGCTGCTGCGACAACCTAGCCAGTGCAGCGCCTCAGGAATGTTCGCGGATGCTAGGACAGATTGTTTTCAAGCCATAGTACGCAAGAAGATAGTATAGCAGGGTCAATTTCAACATTTCTGATTTTTGTCTCATTTCGGTGCAATTTTTAAGTTTTGTGTATTTTTGAACGTTTTTTATTTTAAACTATGCATTGTTATATATTGTAGACGTGGTGTTAAGGGTCACTCAAAATCATAAATAGTTTATGAGATATACGAGATAGAATATTTGATAAAACTATGGAATGATAAATACACACCGAAATGATAAAAAGTATCCACCGAAGTGATAAATACCCACTGCAATGATAGAAACGACCCCACGTAAATGAAATCTTATCCACTGGAATGAAAATAAATGAAAAAAGTCAATAATTATCATAATTATCACTGTTTATTTGAGTAAAAATTACATTAATGTTATTATTAACTAACATAATTAGAAGTCTTTATTTGAGTAAAAATTAGATTAATGTTATTAATAATTATCATAATTGTTTGAGTAAAAATGACATTTCTATTAAAGTTTTGAAACAATTCGCTTATAAATAAAATAAACATATATTTTAATTAAAAAAAAATACTTTACATTTTTTTTATAATGTACCGGACTGATTTATTACTTATTTCTTTAATATGGTTTTCAAAAATATTCTAAATAATGTGATTTATTTATAATAATAAACTAGTTATAAATTTAAAAAAAATAACAATCTTCTATGTAAATCTAATAGGAACAGTTCGCTGACCAAGCAAAATATAACTCAATAATTCGAATATTACAAATATCCCAGTGGCAATTATATCATTTATCACTGACTTTAGATCACTTATGCTTAATAATTAGTGCGCCATAAGGACGGCCTCAAAAAAATAATATGAAATACCTAAAAAACTCAGTCAAAAATGTAACATAATGAAATTATGATAACATAGTCTTGCAAGACTAGATGTGAATTTACATATCCCAGATCTTAAAAAAAAAGTAATAATTTAAATTAAATAAATTTTAAATAAATACTGTAACAGTTAAAATGCAGTCGCATATGTCGCTCATCCAATAGAATAATGACATAATTGCAAAAAATTGGGTTTTGAGATTTTACCGTCATAAGTGTTCTAAAGGTCAGGTCTATCGCGTGGAACAATGACATAACATGCATGCTAAAAATGCAATTATGTCATTATTCTATTGGATGAGCGATGTGTACTTGCACATTTTTCAGTCTTAATGTGTAGAGATCAAGGAGCATATAAAAAAATCAAAAACATCCTAAAACTAATTTAAATTAAAACCTTTAAGAGATTTTTAAACTGAATATCACGTCCAATTTTAACACTTGGCATTGCCCTTTATAATTATAATTAAGTAAATTGAGAAATAAATCTATAACAAATCTTTTTTTTTCATCGGTGAGAACGTTCTTCATTATAATATAATATTATATAATAAATTTTTAGAGTTATTGGTAATAGCTCTGCCTACCCCACTCTGGGATGAAGGCGTGACGCTATGTAGTATGTATGCATATTATATGCTTAGTAGTACAAAATAACTGATATTTGGCTATCGTTAAACGCTTAATTATTTACGTTTAAACGCTTATAATATTTATTCATTTGCTTTGACTTCATAAAATTAAATAATTAAATTTGATAATTATTTGGATAACTAAGTGAAGCTACTTTTGTATCATGCCGGTGTTGCTTATCATTTCTGTGGGTATTTCATACACTGGAAACATCGGAATGAGAACCACGGAAAGATAAAACCTGTACAAAAATATTTTTAAAAAAACAACGGAGTCTGGTTTCTTTAAACTAACGTTACTCCAGAATTAAGAAATATGACGTACGTGTTATACATAAATCTCAAACAAAACACACAAAAAGTACAAAAAATAAATCAACCGTCGGAATGAGGATTTTTTTGTCCCCACCCCACCGGAAGCAAGAACTTTCCTTTATATTTTATCGCCAGAAACGCGCACAACACAACCGCTAGCACCAAACTCTTGCGCGTGACTAACTCTACGAGTGCGCGGGAGGTGGGGGGCGTACATATTGAAGCTTAGCAGATATAAGGCACAGAATATTTGACAGTGGTAATGATAACGTTTCTCCGGACAAACGTATTTCCTCGTAGCGGACGGTATGTGTAATAGTTAAAAAAAAGTCAGGGCTTCTTTTTGTACACTAACTATCTAGTATTTTAAAAAAGGTAAATGTTTTTCATAATCATTAATAGTTTTTGATTTATTCCACGTTTTGCAATCAAAACTGGGTTGCGGACAGCCCACTGTGATGAGAAATGATGTCTTAATTATTTTTTTTAAATTATTATTTCCATTAATATTCTAATTCTACTTATTGCCCAAAATAGGCAACTGCGTGAAGTATTCAGAAAAAAATAACAGTTTAATTTTTAACCATAGTTCACCCCGGTTTTCAGCGCCGGCAGCTTAAAATATTGCTTGGGAAATTGACCCAGCAGTTTGCAAATGATTGCCTGCAGATTTGACTTCCCAATACTTAAATATTGGGTAGTCAAAATAAAGAGCACCGATTAATTTGCTGTTCAATAATTTAATTTAATTTATTTTGTAGCTTTTAGATACGAGTATAAGAAAAAATCGATGGATAATTTGTGGAGATCCGAAATAAAGAGCTTATTATATTATTAAAGTTTTTTCACAAGAAAAGTTTAATTTTCTAGAGTTGCGTGTCAGATGGTGGACGGTGTTTGTATAGGCACAAATATAAGTGATAAAAACCTGAAAAAAAACTAACATTAAAGCAGATAGAACCAAGTTAACAAACGTAAAAAGTTAAACTAGCACGATTAAAAATAAGTAAATACCTTTACTTTATTGGTTCCCGAGACACAGGTGACTAAAGTATTTACCCTAACCTACTAGAAATCATCTAAGACAGCATGCACCATATAACTTTAAATACAAAATTTGTTCTACATTTAGATTTTTGCGTTTTTAACGGCTTTGGTACCCTACAATGAGCATATCCGACATGCTCTTGCCCGGTTTTTATAGTATAGCAAAGATGCCACGATACAAACAATATGTCTGGAAGGTGAAATGTCATCGGTTAGGCAAGACACGACCAAATAAGATGATACTAAGTGAGCTCACTATTTAAAAAACATTTTTTTTTTTTAAACCCCCTCTTTTTTTTTTGCAGACGCCATTTTGAAATATTATATACCTTATGTCACTTCGGCAATTAAGACGAATCGAATGACACCTAGTATGTTAAAATCGGTCAAGCCGTTTAGGCTGCAGAGCGTGCCCAGAAATAGACATACATACATACATACATACATACATACATACATACATACATACGCTCGAAAAACATAACCCTCCTTCTGACGCAGTCGGGTAATAAATAAGTAGGTACTGTAATACAATAAGGCTGTAACCCTTAAAATAAACCTTATTGTATTGTTCATTGTATGCAATGTCTCATTTGCTTTTAATTATTCAATTTGAAAAGCAAATGGTTCGATAGAACGGCGACTGTTTATTTTGTATAATTTTTGGGAGTCGCATGTTACCTGGCGCCGAGTGCGCACGGCTATGTTTTATTAAAGATAACGGAAAACAGAATAAAAGATATACTTAAAACTAGCCATTAGTGTTCTTATTATCTACAGATACAACCCCCAAACTTTGTATCTGTTACAGTACCTATTGAAGAATAATCTCACATAAATTGACCTAGTCCCAACCTAAGCTCTAAGGTTGTACTATGGGCACTGAAACACACACAGAAATCATCCAAGACATGCATACATTCATACCTTCACGATCTTTTAATGGGGTAGGCAGAGACTATAGAACGCCAGGAGCACCGGTCAAAACATACAACTTTCCCTTCCTCTACATTCATCAACCTACTGATCACTGTGTACGCGTCTAGGGTCCTCTATCATCATCTCTACTCACTCTCTCTCTCTCCATACCTCTCGTCATCATCAAAGACTCAATGTTATACACCGATAGGTACTAGGTAACCAGAAGAATTACAGAGCAAATAAAAATGCACGCAAAGGTCAATATTTCTATTCTCGTCTCAAATAATCTCACCAATTCCATTTCCACTGAAAATTGCCATACAAATTTAAATTTACTCCAATCCAATCGTCTCCTCGGCTCGCCAGTGGAAAATCACCTTTAGGCCTAAATATGCAATCTCGAGATCGTATGCAGGGTCACTAACTAAGTTAATAGTGTCGCCACTGTGTGATGCTCGTATCTGTACTATACACATCAAAAATGTCTAAGGGTTGAAAATATCGATACATATTCGATATATTATTACAAAATATCAAAATAATGGAGGCATATTTAAGACCCTTGGACTTTTTTACGATAACAATACACTTGACTATTTTATATGGTTTATTTAACCACAATATACTTACTATTATTATATTACATAACTCTTTAATATTACTATTGACTATATTGCTAAAATATTATATAGAAGAAAAACTGCTTGTTTGTATGTTTGTAAGGATAGATAAAGCTTAGAACCACTCAAGCGATTAAAAAAAACATTTTACTAGTAGAAGACTACATGCACTATGACTAATAAAGCCTAAAGTCGCGTCGTTTAAATAGGCATCATTTGACAGCTGTCAACAAAGCACAAAATATAACCTCAAACATGTCTTAAACACATATTTTGAAAGCTATAAAATGGGGCCCTTAGAGCGGAGCAAGTATAGTATTGACTATTGAGCCTTTAAGTCAATACAGGGTGTCTCCGACTATTCTTAACTGGCACAATTCGAGCGGAACAATAAATCCTTCTTCAGTCGCTCTGTCGGCAATATGCGTTTGTCTGGGAAGGCCCCAATAGCCGAAAAGGTTTTTGTAAATGGCAAATGATATGTGGTAGTTTCTTATTATAGGGTTTTGATTGCTATCACCATCTTACCCACCTTCCAAGCAGTAGTGTTTGCTTTGTTGTTTCGGTGTGAGGGAGGATGACAGCTGAATAAATTGTAAAGAGGCACTCCGTGACAATTCTTAAGGTATGCAATAGCTTGGTTTCCTTGATCTCAATGAACATAATGCAAACGAATTTATCATAATGAACACGTTTAATATTTATCTTTAAAAATAGAATTTTCGTAATTACGTAAGTCTCCAGGCTATTAACTGTCTATTACTGTGTCGAGGCCTTGAACCATGGAAAAGGAACTAGCTAAAATACATACACACTTTCATATTTGTAATATTAAATCCGACATGAATTGTAATATTATTATAATTTAATTGATTACATAATTGAACGTAATTATTAACCATACCTACCACAATAGTCGTTGAAGCACCAATTTAAATATAAAATATAATTATATTTTTTATTTCTCCAAGCCTTACCGCATTAACGTACACAGCCGCATTGCGGAAACCGAAACGGCTTGTCTTTTCCACAATTTGTAAGAATTAAACTGGAATCTGGCCTCCTTGCTGGAACGTCTGCAACTCCCTAATACCGGCACTTACTGGCACTTACTGCCACTTCTCGGTACTTCCCAACACTGCCAGACACTTTCATCTTTGCACTGATTAATTTACTCAAGGGAATTAAATGTGGAATGTTTGAGCCCTGCTTTATGACGTCAGAGTGATTTGATGTTACAGACGCGTGGTGAATATTTAAGGACGAAAGCTGGGTTTTCAACGGTAGCGGAATTACAGAAGTTACGAAGAACAAATCATTTTATCTTTAAAGCCGCAAACGTACTGAGAGCTGAGATAGGGCGGTGCGGCACGTTTCTAAGTATTGCAAAGACGTGACGTGTCAAAGGCGTTTTTAGTACGGGAGCGAATATTAGGTATTCCCTGGGGAATTATATGGGGAAATATATGTTGAGAATTATTATTTCATCCATATAAAAAAAAACTTAATCATAAAGGTTCTTCAGTGCACGGCTTTTAACTGGGGTTGTTCTAGAGTATCACAAATATTAATAATGCAAGATTTAGACCTGAATCTATGAATAAACCTACTAGAGAACGATAAACAAACTTGTTAGGGTGATTCACAATTTGTATGAAAAAAAATAAGTCTTAATTTTGGCGGACTGCTTACGCCTTAACTCTTTAAATTGTAAAAAAAATATTATGTCTAGTTTAAGGTCTGGAGGACTGGACAATATGTAGAGGTTGCACAAATTGACCACTTAGAAAATTAATAATGTTTTTTTTCACAAACAACAAACAGTAACTGACTTTCCTGTCAGCTTATGTCAAATCCTAATGACAATGACCATCATCACCATTTTTTCCACCTGTTGCGGAAAGGACAGTAGGATTGAGTAATCATGAAAAAAATATTTAATAAGTTGTCAAAGTGTGGAACCCCTACCAACCCTTCTTTTATAATAAAAAATAGGTCCAAGAATTCGATCGAATTCATTAAAATTGCATTGTGTCACAAATAAAACACCCTATTGCGACTATATTTCGCTAGTCTGAAAAACCTTGTGCGCCTCATTTTTGGTGCCAGTGTGGAGCTACAATTAATAAAAAAACCCCTAAAAACCCCACTCCGATGACGGACACGCAACTGGGTTACTCTGCGACACCATCGTGCAGAGAATAACCGGCTTGGTGAAAGGCGAGGGACCAAAATTTAAAGGCTACTCGTACAAGCCAGGATGGTTGCTAGTGACCTGCAGCGACCAACGGTCCAAAACCTGGCTTGAGGAGATTATACCATCCCTAAAACCATGGCCGGAAGCGAACCTCACCGTGTTACGTGAAAGCGAACTTCCGAGGCCAAACATAGGGGTGGTATATATCCCAGAGATAGAGGCCACTAAGATCCGGCAAACGCTATCTCTGCTCAGTGTGCAGAACCAGGGGCTGCATACTGAGTACTGGAAGGTGCTCTTCACAAAGGCCGAAAAGGGAGGGGTGACATTAACCCTTTCCCTAGACGACCTATCAGTGGAGACCCTCCGGAAGACGAGCTTAAAGGCCAGTCTTGGCCTCCGAGAGGTCCAGTTTAGGCTAAAGGGTCCAGCCACAGGCGCCCAACAGCCGCCACCGGACCTTCCTCCCACCCCAACACCGACGGCCACAACACCTGGCTCCCACGCCCCTCCCGCCCAACTGGACCGACCAGGGCCTTCTAGGCCCGATACGTCCATCCCACTGGTCCCCACACCCAACCGTAAGATCCCAAGAGGACCAAAAAGGGCAGTCCCCTTCACCCATCCCCACCCACCACCCAGTGAACCAGCAGCGAGCCGACCGCGGTTTCCTCCTAACAGGGGGACAAGCAGGGGCGCGAACCGCTCCAGGGGAGGAGGAGCGCAAAGAGGATGGCAAGGGCGCCCCGGTGCCCACCGCCAACCTGGTCACTGACGCAGCACGGACAAGGGGGGCGACGTTTCTGCAGGCCAATCTCCACCACGCTGTCGCGGCCTCAGCGGTCGTTGAGAAGACCTTCAGCGAACATGGCCTGGACATCGCCCTCATACAAGAACCATGGATCAACGCCAACTCCATGGTAGCAGGTATGAGTAATGCAGGTAAGATTCTGGTACATGAAAAAGGCTCTAAACCAAGAGCCTGCATCGTGTTTCACAGAAACATCAGTTTTTTGCCTGTTTTAGAACTATGCAGTGATGATCTAGTCGTCGCCTATGTGGATCTCAAAGGGCGAGGAGCATCGAAGGTCCTGGTCTGCTCGGCCTACCTGCCCGGAGAGAAACAGAACCCCACAGAAGAACTGACTAAAGTCGTGGACTATGCACAACGACAAAAGTCGGAACTGATCGTGGGTTGCGACGCCAATGCCCACCATACCATCTGGGGCAGCACTGGAATCAACAGAAGAGGTGAGTTACTCTCTGAATTTATCTTTACTAACTGTCTATACTTGTTAAATAAGGGCAACACAGCAACTTTCGTCACTAGGGCTAGACAGGAAGTACTTGATATAACATTCGCAACTGAAAAGGTAGCTAAATGCCTAGCCAACTGGCATGTCAGTTCCGAAAACTCAATGTCGGACCACAAACATATTCTATTCGAGGTAACAAGATCTCTAGGTAAAGAACCGCAAAACCTAAGGAACCCAAAGAATACATGCTGGGGCACCTACAGGGACTATCTCAAAGAATACCTAACAGACCTCCCAAAATATGTTAAAACTCCAGATTCTCTCAACTGCGCGGTAAACATACTCTCAGAAGGCATCAACAAAGCCTACGAGAGGAGCTGCCCGCTGAAAGAATCTAAAACAAACAACACAACGACGTGGTGGAACAAAAAGCTGGAAAGGCTTCGCAGCTCCACACGGCGTATATTCAATCACTGCTCTAGGCCACAAGATTGGGAAAAATACGGTAGAGCTTTGACGGAATATAACAAAGAAATCAGAAAAGCCAGAAGAGCGTCTTGGAAACGATTCTGTGAAGATATAGCCCAAACACACAAAGGCGCTAGAATCCACAAAATACTCGCCAAGACACCCACAAACTATCTCGGCCTACTCAAAAGACCAGATAACACCTATACGACCACAGAGAGGGAAACTCTTGAACTTCTCAGAGTAACACACTTTCCAGGATCGTATACCTCAGATGATACTCAGCGATGTACCCAAAGAAATCACCCAGATCACAGGGCGCTTAAAGCTGATTGGAACAAGGCCACAAACATCTTCAGGCCTAACAATGTTAAATGGGCTATTGAGAAATTCCAGCCATTTAAATCAGCGGGAGAAGATGGAATCTTCCCGGCCCTTCTTCAAAATGGAAATAAAATCCTCCTCCCGCATCTGGTTAAAATATTTCGGGCTAGCTTTGCCTGGGGAATAATACCAGAACCATGGACACGAGTCAAGGTACGTTTCATACCGAAAGCAGGGAAAAAGGACTACTCTCAGCCTAAATCCTTCAGACCGATCAGTCTCACATCCTTCCTACTCAAGGCTATGGAAAGGATCATAGACCAGCACATTAGAGCTAGTTATCTAATAGCCAAACCCCTCAGCTTAAATCAACACGCTTACCAAAAAGGGAAATCCACGGAAACTGCCCTCCTCGATCTGGTCGACAAAGTGCAGAAAACCTTAGAGGATAAGCAAACAGCCCTATGTGCTTTCCTTGATGTGGAAGGTGCCTTCGACAACACGCCCACAGATACTATTCTAAATGGAATGTTATCAAAGGGTTTGGACGGTACCACCATCAACTGGGTTCAGAATATGCTCTCTAATAGGGTGGCATCTCTAACTCTCAATGCAATCTCGCATGAATTTCACACCACAAGAGGCTGTCCACAAGGAGGCGTCCTATCCCCATTATTGTGGACCCTAGCAGTGGACCAACTACTTGTATTAATGACTGACCAGGACTATGACATACAGGGATATGCCGACGACCTTGTAGTCATAATCAAAGGCCCAAGCCTCCACACAATCTCATGTCTAATGCAAGGAGCTCTCAACACTATCAATAAATGGTGCAAGGAAAATGAATTGTCTATAAACGCAAACAAAACTGTGCTAGTCCCCTTCACTAAGAAAAGGAAGCTCGAAAAGCTATTAAATCCCAAGCTAAACGAACAAGCAATACCATTCTCAAGTGAAGTGAAATACCTAGGGGTCACCTTAGACCAAAAGTTAACTTGGAACTCGCACATAAAGGATATAACTCAAAAGGCCAAAATAGCCCTGTGGACTAGTTGTCGAATGGCGGGGTCAAGGTGGGGCCTAAGGCCCAACATTGCCCTATGGCTGTACACGGCAGTGGTAAGGCCTATAATTACATATGCCTCTGCTGTCTGGTACAACAAAACCAACCAAAAGACAACAATAAACACCCTGAACAGTCTACAACGCACAGCCTGCGTAATCGCAACAGGAGCTCTATCCTCAACACCAGGTGCGGCCCTGGATGCACTGCTTGACCTAACACCACTGCACCTACAAGTGCAAAAAGAGGCTGAGCAGTGCATATACAGAGTCTGCACCACAACAGGGAAAAAATGGAGCTCTCAAGCACTGACCAAGCTTATGGCGTCGGTGTTTGAACATAAAACCTTATGCATGCCAATAGATGACATGCATACTGAATACAATTTTAAAAAACTGTACTCAGTGGAGATACCCTCCAGAGACGAATGGCTGAAAGGCCAGTTGGTCTACAAAGAGGGTTGCCACGTTTGGTATACAGACGGTTCCAAAAAAGGGAACGATGTGGGGTGCGGCATCTATGGTGAGAGACCGAGACTCAAATTTAGCGTCAACATGGGCACGGAGGCCTCAATCTTCCAAGCGGAAATCTTCGCCATTAACAAATGTGCGGAGATCAACCTTGAGAAGAACCGTAGACACCAGCACATCTACATCAACTCGGACAGCCAAGCTGCCCTTTTGGCACTAGATGCATTGGAAATAAATTCCAAACTAGTCCAAAACTGCAAAGAAAACCTAAATGCCCTAGGAAACTCCAACAAAGTAATACTTAGATGGGTACCAGGGCACTCCAACATTGATGGAAACGAGATAGCAGATGAATTGGCTAGGAACGGTGCTGACAACCCCCTGGTCGGCCCGGAGCCGTTTTGTGGCATCACAAAACGCAAATCTTATTCCCTGCTAAACGACCTATACAAATCTAGGGCGATCGAGCTGTGGAAGTCCACAAAAGGACAAAATCACTCGAAAACACTAATTAAAGGGTTCAAAAGCAAGCTCTCCAAAGAGATTTTACAACTCAAAAGAGAAAAATCTTGCGCAGTGACTAGGATCCTAACTGGCCACTGCAAACTGAACAGACATCTGTTTCTAATGGGTATGAAACAAGACGCGATATGCAGGTTCTGTCAAGAGACAGAGGAGACAGCAATGCACATCCTCTGTTCCTGCGGACCACTAATGCGCAACAGAAGTATCTACCTAGGGCGACATATAATGGACCCACAAGAGATACAACTCCTCACTGCCCAAAGCATCTGGAAATTCCTGGACGCAACGGGCCTTTGCGGTGAGCTCTAAAATAAAGGGCTGCTACAAAAGATCAGCAATGGTCGAAGTGGCTCATAAGGCCCACCTCAACCCCCCCCAATAATAATACAATTAATTTAACCCATTCACCCCCGTAAGGAAGTAGGATTAAGGGTGATTTTTCAGCAGAGTCAGCAGATTCAGCAGGTATCTTCTATAGGCGCAAATCATTAAACATAAATCGGGACGAAATATTAGGACCAAGAGCTGACCATACCCAAAAAATACTTGTTCAAATTGCTGACTTATCGCAAAGA
Source organism: Acleris emargana (assembly GCA_927399475.2). NCBI lineage: Eukaryota > Metazoa > Arthropoda > Insecta > Lepidoptera > Tortricidae > Acleris > Acleris emargana. The sequence goes on from OV656858.1 coordinate 9,920,296, forward strand.
TTAATTGCCATTCGACGTGGCCCTGCTGCTATTTTAAGAACGAAACCCACTATTGCGGCCTTTTATATTATAGTATAGCTTCAGGTACATTTATAACTATTTATTAATTGTTAAACAGTGGTACCTATCATAGTAATTTCTCAGTTTGAGCGTATAATAAGGAAATAAACACATCCCACACATGAATAAATACACGCTCTTGTCACTCAACAATTTTCCCGAAACGAAAGATAAAGATAAATACATTATTTATTTATTTATTTATTTATTTAAGAAACATACAGTTTTGTTTAACTATTACAGTTCAACATTACAACTTGACCAAACCTGGAGTTTCCTTAATGATAATTAAACTTTACAAAGTAAAAGTAAAGAGCTCGTAACTAAACATTCAGTCAAAAGGAACTAGGTATAAGTGTACGCTCAATCGAACAATAACAATTATGTGGGTACTTTAGAAATAAAACAGCATAATATTATTGTTATCAACGCTATAAGTCATACAATCTGTCCATTACTAGTTTTTTATAATTACACAAATTTGAAGCAAAAAAATCGAAATTATTAATTCAGTAAGTAGGCCGCACGGGCACTTTTACACGTTAAGAATCTACCAGCGCTTCACAAGAGGAGACCACTGCTGAGAAGAAACGCCGCAAGAAACTCAGCAGCTCGAAAATCGAGCATGGGAGCGCTAGTTACAAAGAAATGGTCACTAAGGCACTTGTCTCTCCGCCGACAACGAGCGGGAAGCGAGAAGATCCAGCAATCAACTATTAGAATAGAAAATATTCAATTAAATATTCGATGACGCGCTGGCCTAATTGGTAGTGACCCTGCCTATGAAGCTAGCGGTCCTGGGTTCAAATCCCGGTGAGGGCAGATATTTGTGTGATGAGCGCGAATATTTGTTCCTGAGTCATGGACTTTTTCTATGTATTTAAGTATATGTTTCTCTATATAAGTATTTATATCTTGTCTAGTCCCCATAATACAAGCCTAGAGCTTGAATTGGGACTAGGTCAATTGGTGTGACATTGTCCCCTGATATTTCAACGCACACAAAAAAACAGTAGAAAAATATAAAGTGAAAAGAAGACAATAACTAGGTACGTTGAACAGGATCCCTCTCCGCATTGTGCCGCAGGAAAACTGCGGCGCTGATTTTCAGAGGGACCCTGACTTAAAAACGAATCGAAATTAAACAAAAAGACGGGCAACAGTAAACAGGTAACAAAGGACCTAGACAAGATGCATTACGCCAACTAGCGTTTCTATCTATATAGCGTCTAGGGGCTCAGGTAACATAACAAACACTAGAGACAATTCTTTTTAGAAAGTAAAATAAACACAATATAAATACACACTGAAAAATCTTCTGTATAAAAATATTATATGTCTCTTTTATTGACACGGGATCTAATATCTTTTGTTCGATTCTTGAGCGAGAAAAAAGTCGATAGCTAATTGCTTTCTCGCCAGCAGTGCGACAAGTGCCTAAAGGCTTGGCTAATCGTGTTTTCTAATATACGTATAGATATCGCGCTATATGTCACAATTCCTATTATTATAATTAATATTTATTACGTTTGCTTGCGATGCGCCCCACGATTGCAGGCGACCGAGCAATCTATCCATAATCCTTATCGGTGCCAACAGACGGTCGGAGATTTACAACTGCATGTCGGTAATCCTATAGAATACGATTTATGTAGTTCGTGCGGGAATTATTCACTTGGTTCATCGCGTAGGTTTAGTGAAAGTTGCCCGTTGGTAACCTTATGGTACGAAAATTGGTCCATTTCCACCATTATATCAATAACTAGATGTCCGTGCCCGGCGACACCCGGAGTGTTTTATTATTTCAAATAAAAAACTGGTTCTGATAATTGTAAACACAAAAAATAAACAAATTGTTCGAGCCGTTATGGCGTAACCAAGGGACACAAACGGTTTCATAAAACCACAGTCGTATTTTTAGGACCCTCATTATGTATCAGTTAAACTACTATTAAATAAAAAATACAATACATAAAAACAAAGGTACATATATAAAGAGCTTTATTCAAGGAAATAAATCAGAATTAGAGTTTACTTAAAAATAAATCGAAAACAAGTCTTATAAAATGCAAGCTTTAAAAACAAGACTATATTTTTGATAATATCGTCTACGTAATATATTTTAAAAAATCTGACATTTTGATTCCAATAATTTTAATATAGTTAAATGACACTATATTTTGTATGGACTGCGCGTAGATATTAAAATAGCTTGAAGCCGTTCAATAAACACTTCATAGGGAAAGCGTAACGAGGGTGTTAAGGAATTAGTAAGTAAGAATTAATTGTATCATATGGGATAGCTTTTTATTGGGATAAGTGGAAGATATGCTCATCGCATCGTTAGGGTTTGTAAAAACCAGTCAATTATATACCCTTACGAAAACCCTTCAAAGGGTAAGCGGTTCAGGTCCCTGGCATAGAGTCGGACATATTTACAGGTCAAACACATAACTTTCGTTTTGGGGTTTACTGCAGCAGCCGGGTAATAAAAAGGTAAAGAAAACAACTAAAGAAGTGGTAAAAGGTTTGTTTTTAAAAGATTCTTAAAAATAGAAAAGGAGTTCGGATCCTACATACAATCAGGTGGTTTGTTATGTCTGCTTATTTACCGTCCACAAACCAAAGCGTCTTTGTTACTATAGACTTGCTAGCGGACCACAAACTGCGCAACTTTGCAGGAAACTTATTTATTTATTTACAGAATCAGTAAGAGGCGTACAGTAAACACCAAGACACCTTTTACTTTAGCTTAATATAGCACGCACAAAGTTAAAAGAAATAAAAGAAAAACAGATAAAAAAAACAAAATAACTAATACAGAAAAACATCTACAAAAAAGATTAAAACTTAGGTGGCTAAAAATAAAAAGATTTTAGCTAAAAGCGAGTGCCAATTGCCAGCTAGCACGTCTGTATCCCGCAGCTGGTACACAAGCGCGTTCAGCAGCTCTACCGCCCTTATGTTAGCTAAGCGGACTCCAGTTTATTTGGAGACAGTCCCATCAAATGTCATCGCAATAGCAATCGAGGCTTTTACCATCACGGCCACCTGTCATTCCTGAACCAATTTCCGATGTTTCAACAAAGGCTCGTCATCGTAGATTTACGTCTACGTTGGTAACTTTGACGTTTATGTTTTGAGTTACCAAAATCAAAGCTCGGAATAGCGCGCAATTTCTATCAGGCAACCCAGGCGATTGAAGTTTTGTTTCGGGATCAAATGTTGTTTTGATGTGGCATCTGGAAATTGGGACATTTTCTATTTGGCTAACATGGTTTTAGAGATGTTTTAATTCCAATATCAAAAAGTGGCTTGTTCTTTGAGAATGGTTTACTTTTTGACTTAAAAAAAAACATCTTAATAGGTTTAGTCAAAAGTTGATGTCTTAGATTATTTATATCAAAAGTCGAATTCAGTTATGTTCTGTGTTTTATTTGAAAAAAAGCGACACATTTTATTATGTATTTGGAGTCTGTTCAACGTTTTTAAAATCATTTTATTTCGGTTGCAAGGATTACGATTGAGTCAACTGTGGCTTTATTCTAAATTAATGTTACACCTATTTGTATCGTATTGTCGACGTTTAGACAGTTTGTATGTAATGGCGGCCGGTTTTAAAGCAATGCAATAGCAATACGTGTAGTGACAAAGTAGAAAAACCGGGAAAAAGCATATCGGACCATGCTCAGTGGTTGGGTATAAAAGCCGTTACTAAAAAAACAGAAAAACTATCTCAAAAAATAACAAGAGTGGACTAATTTTCTATGAAAGTTATTTGGTGCTGTCTGATATGATTTTTGGTAGGTATAAACACTTTAGTCGCCTATATCTAAAAAACCAATCAAGTCTATTTTCGACGTAGTCGTGATAGTTATCTTTTAAAATTTATTTTATGTACTTTCATTTAAGATGTTTTTCAGATTGTTACTATTGGTAGTTTTGGTGTAGGGGCAGGGACATACGTGTCTTATGAAAATGACACGTTTGATACCTAACACGATGTTGCAGAAAAAAAGTATGTGTTGAAGGTTTTTTCACAATTTTATTTTAAAACTTGTTTCACCGTTATTTATTTGTATAATTATGCCAAATTCTAGCTTTATAGTACAAATAGCATATGAGCTAAGCCGCGGACAGACTGACCAAAGCACAGCGAAACTATTAAGGTTCACAGTTTGACTTCGTAAGCCTATAAAACCTTAATGCGTTAAGTGCATCAAAGCTTTCCCCAAGCCGTATTAACGTTGTCACAGAGTACATTTTCTTGCATTTTATTTTATTTGTTCCTGTAACCACCTCAAAGGTAAACGAACGAAAACGCCGTGAGTGTGACATCAATATTGACTGTTGACTATTTTATTTGATCCGCTCTCAGTGACGGCAGCAAAAAGAATCGGGGCAAACATGCGCGACGTTAAAAGGGACCCGAGGCGGGATGCCGTATGAAAGAAAATCAATCGTTACCTGTGACGTGTCAGTGTTTTTAGAGCTAATAACCGTATAATAACCATAAATAAATATCAGGGGTCAATGTCACACCAATTGACCTAGTCCCAAACTAAGCTCTAGGCTTGTGCTATGGGTACTAGACAACGATATAAATACATACTTAAATACATAGAAAACATCCATGACTCAGAAACAAATATTCGCGCCCATCACACAAATATCTGGCCTAACCGGGATTTGAACCCAGGACCGCTAGCTTCGTAGGCAGGGTCACTAACAACTAGGCCAGCGCGTCGTCAATAAATATCAAGGGACAAGGGACAATGTCACACCAATTGACCTAGTCCCAAACTAAGCTCTAGGCTTGTACTATGGGTACTAGACAACGATATAAATACTTATATAGAGAAATATATGCTTAAATACATAGAAAACATCCATGACTCAGGAACAAATATTCGCGGTCATCACACAAATATCTGCCCTTACCGGGATTTGAACCCAGGACCTCTAGCTTCGCAGGCAGGGTCACCACCAACTAGGCCAGCGCGTCGTCTCTAGAAACGCTAGTTAACGTATTGTTTCTTGACAGGGCCCTTTGTTATGGAATTGTTTTGTAAATCAGCCGCCATTACCGTCAAGTAAATAAGAGCTATCGAAACGATAACAATACGATTACAAGTCAAAGATGATATGGTTTTTACCGTGTTGAATCTTGGCCCTGTTCCTAGGAAGTTTTTTCTCCAATTACATACATACATACATACCTTCACGCCTGTAATCCCAGAGTGGGGTAGGCAGAGCTACAGAACTATCAACAACTTTAAAAGTTGTTAATAAGTCAGTAACCGGGTCGTTCTTCTTTTTTACCGACAATAGCCTGCTCAATAGCGTCTCATTAGAGTATGGATAATTATGTTTTTCGTGTTTAATATACGTCCATACTTTAATTTATGTAAAGAGTACCAAATAATTGTGATCTTTCTTTAACCCACGTTTTTTTTAATAATATGGTTTTCCGTAGAATGCCGTGACAGAGTGGTCATCTAATACTTGGTCTCGTCTGAAAACGGCCACTCTGTCAGTGTTTCTGGTAAACCATATTAAACAGAATAAAATATTAATGAAGGATAGGAAGTATTGATTAGTTTTAATAAAGAATAAATTCAACTTTTTTTGAAATCGAACACTGAAACCATAGTTATTGATAGTTCAAAAATCTAAAAAACAGAAAATCGACGGTTTATTGTCGGTAAAAAAGAAGAACGACCCAACCACATTTAGCACAAATAGGCTAAGATGTTTACCAGCATATTAGTGACAGGTTGCAAGCCCATCGCCTAACAGTACTACAAGCCTATATTCCCTTAGTCGCCTCTTACGACATCCACGGGAAGACATGGAGTGGCACTATTCCAATTAAACCATCGGTTCGACCGTTTTGTCCGACAAATTAAACGTCGAGTAACAGAAGACCGTAAAAAATTTCACGTAAAATAAAGAAGAAATACACGGTTTTCATTACCATACAGTTTCAACAGGTTGAGGAGAGTGTTTTATTTTTCAAACTTTGCAATTTTTAATGAATTCGCTCGCAAGAGCTCCTATTTCTAAGACCAATCAGTATTGTTGGTATTCAGGGGTTGCTCACTTTGACCTTCATAGTGTTTGACATTAGTTGTCTGGAAAATTAATTGTTGTTTGTTGTTTTCGGAACAATAATAAACATTGAAAATCAGTTATTGCATAAGTGGTCAATTAGTGCGACTTCTAAATGTTGTCCTTTCACCTTGAAACTAGACATTTTCATTTTTACATTGTAAAAAGTGAGGGCGCGAGCGAGGTAAATATGACATTACTTTTTACATACGAATTTGAAATGCCCTAAGGTAGGGATATACATTGTTCTGTTTAATAGGCTCAGGTCTCAGCATATGCTGCGAGCTGGGTCAGCTGCACAGGATCCTTCTATTTAAAAAAAAACGAGTTCAAATCGATCCATCAATCAATTCGTCTGAAACTATGATCTCATAGACAGGCACGCGTTAAATGTATGACACCCTTTGTATGCGGCAGAGTTAAAAAACCTTTTTATTTCTCGAGTAAAAGGTCTCCACGCGCACAGATCTATGAAAAAACCACTTTCTATAAAACTATTTCACTTAACAGTAAGTGAAAGTATAAGCCGCCATTCATCTTGCCGCGCGACTACAATCACGCTAAACAAGATTTCAGGGGGGGGGGGATCCTTTGTAAAAAACCCAACCCAGGATAAAATCCCCTAAGTTATGTCCGTGATAAATTGTCCTGTCTTCGGCCCCGGACAAAGCAGCCATTTATGAAAGTAAAGGAAGTAAAGATTTTTAAATTTGTAAGCACTGCGTTAATAAGGTCGGTCTTACAATTGTTGCGGTGTGATAAAAATATATAAGGAGACAGTTTCACATAATTTGACCTAGAGTGTCCCAAAATGAGCTCTAGGTTTGTACTATGTGTTCTAGATAATGATCAACTTACTTACATAGATAAATAGTTAGAAAACATCCAAGACTCAGAAACAAATATTCGCGCTCATCAGAAAAAATCTGCAAGTAGCTAAACATTCCCAAAAACAAATCTAAGAATTATTGAGAACATTATCAAACATTTGCAAGCATGAAGAAGACCCCAATCTGTCAGAGCTAAAAGAGTCATTGACACCTTAACGGCTCCATCGCTTTTAATCAAAGTTAGCCCAAAACCCCAACGTAATCGGCAAAACATGTAAATTTGACAAAAATATTTGGACGCCATGAGCCTTAAATAACCTAAGTAAGGTTATGTGAACATTTTCTTCCTTTTTTATGTAATTTTTTACATCTTATAATTTGGCGTTGTCCGGCACCGCGGATATATTGTATAACATCTCGCATATTTGGCAACGTCCGGTGTGATGGACATTTAATATTTCGATGGCTCCACCGAATAAACGTGCAAGGGTTAATACCGTAAAAAAAATTTTTTGCTGATTTCGATTCCTGAGGTTGTAATACACCCCCCCTAATTTTTTGAGGGGGCCATGCTTATTATTTTTTTATTTATTAAAGAAAAACTTTTTATTCTGCGGAAAATATACTCAGCAAGGCCACACGAATATTGGCACTCTCACTTGTTACACAAATTACAATCCATCGTCTAAACACGAACAAACGTGCGTGAATATAAAACACGTTTTTTCACATTTGTACTAAACTTTATATTTTGTGTATTATTCTGATGCACGCTTTTTCGTGTTATGGTCGATACGAGTTTTGAGAGTATTGTTTCTTGCCGTTTAAATGTGCTATAAAAGTTATAGTAAGAAGTGTTTGCTATTTAATTAATAATACTCAGAATTTGTAATACCGGTTGCAGCATAGAATTTTCTCTATGTGATATTGTATTAATTCAAATACGAATATTCATTCGTAATATTATGAGCGTCAAATTTCGTTTGACGTACTTAGACTATCTTCTTTTAGTTTTTTGTCATTTAAATTAGTGTTTTTATTCAAAATGACAAGAGTGTCAACAACGGTTGGTTCAGCTCGGTGCAAAAGAATACTATACATACATGATAAGGGAAGAATCTGGAAAAGGTTAGTAGTTATAAGAGTTATAATTCATTTAGTGTTTGTACATAATAACGAAATATTAAACTATTCACGACGAAATCCTGTTTATATAAGCACTATGTCTAGTAATTACGAGATTGATTTAACCTATTTAGCGTTCTTTAGGTGTCGGTACTGAGGTTTCAATGTACGAGGGGCGTTCAATAAATTATCGGTATTGGTATCTTGCAAACCTTTTTAGTAAACTTCTTAATACTGGCCGCTAAGAGCCATTCATCGACAGTAAAAAAAAGTAAATTTGAAGCCCACACGTTCTTTTGTTTTTCTGCTACTGCTGAACAAACGTGACCACCATGAGCGATTTTACAATTATAATTAAATTGGAGCATCGAGCCGTGATAAAATTCTTGACTAAACAGGGTAAAAATCAAAAGTGTATTAAAGAAGAAATGGATTTAGTTTACCGTGAGTCCGCTCCTTCATTATCTATTGTCCAAAAGTGGTCAAATGAATTTAAGCGTGGGAGGGAGAGCATAGAAGATGACCCTAGACCTGGTCGGCCTGTTGAAACTACTTCACCAGAAAACATTCAAAAAGTGGAGAAAATTATACTGGAAGATGGTTGAGTGAAGGTTACTCGTAGGTCTATAGCACAAAAAACCAATATTTGTATTGGTTCATGTTCATGATATTATCCACGATCATCTTAACATGTCCAAAGTTAGTGCGAGATGGGTACCACGAATGTTGACACCGTTTCAGAAGCATACGCGTGTTGCTTGTTGTTCCGACTTCATTGAGCTGTGTGGTGAAAACCCTGATGGTTTGCTCCAAAAAATTGTTACCGGAGATGAAACTTGGGTTCATCATTATGACCCTGAGAGCAAACAAGAGTCGATGCAGTGGCACGTTAAAGGAACACCTCATCCCAAGAAATTCAAAGTCGTCCCTTCAGCTGGCAAGATCATGGCGTCAATATTCTGGAATTGTGAAGGGATATTATTAATAGATTGTAAAGAAAAGGGTTTAAATATTACAGGAGAGTACTACGCTAACATTTTACGCCAATTACGGGAAGCAATCTAAGAGAAGAGGAGGGGAAAATTGACCAGAGGAGTGCTGCTTCTTCATGACAACGCCCCTGTGCATACTGCTCATGTTGCCAAGGCTGCTGTTCTTGAATCTGGGTTCGAAACAATTACTCACCCACCGTACAGTCCAGACTTGGCCCCCAGCGACTACTTTTTGTTTCCCAACCTTAAAAAGGATCTTTGTGGACATCGATTTTCTAATGATGAAGCGTTGAAGGCAGCGGTGGTGGAGCATTTTGACCCCAAAGACAAAAAATATTTTTATGAGGGGTTAAAAAAACCAATTGACAGATCTTATAAGTGTATAAGCATAGGGGGGGAATATATAGAAAAATAAAAATAAAACACAGAATATATTGAACGCCCCTCGTAGGTAGGTACCTATTTGGTAGCACGGAACAGAAGTTTCTTTGAAATCACACGGTTTTAATCGATTAGGTTGTTTAATCCTGTTTATATAAGCACTATTTCTAGTCATTACGAGATTGATTTAACCTATTTAGCGTTCTCGTTTTAAGGTTTTTTTTTTTCGTTTAGGGTAATTCCGGGGTAGATGGCCATAAGGGCGAGATGGCCAATTGAAATATATCATGGTTCTAACGGCTGGATGTCGCTAGTTTTTGTTTAGTTCGCCGCGCGTCGTGGGTGGAAGCAAGGGTATGGCAAATATTTTGGCGAAAAACAATGAAAAAGTAAGTAAAATCTGTGTTAATTGTTTTGACAAGTGAAAATATTTCAAAGGGGGTTCATATTTTAACTTGTGGTGATGTTAGTTTTTGAAAATATTGTTGTTTTTTGTTTTAATTGCAAACTATACGGTTGTCGTTATGTTCTAACCTCAAACTTATGCAGATCGAGTATTGACATGTTTTCTGTTTAGGTGTGGTCATCTCTCCCGGAAGAAAAGGAGAGATGGCCTGTTTAAATCGGTGTAACATGGCCATATGGCCATCGAGGCAAAAAAAAACGGCTCAGGTAAACAAAAGAAAGGCTATCCGAAGGCTGTCGGATAGCAGTGACGATGTCCCCCTTATCTTAATATCGAAAAACAAGAAGAAAAAGAACTTGAAAGGGAAGGATAACTGTCGTGGAAGCGAAAAAATATTACGAGACTCTTCTTGTTGAAGATTGGCTCCAGTGCACGATTTGTATGTTTTGGGTTCATGAAAATTGCACCGAATTTGACGATCCATGCTCCAAATGTGGCCAGGAAAAGAAGAAGTGCCTCTGGACCAAAAAAATAAGACTGAAGACATACAATAATTTAGAGTTAGGTTATGGCCATCTTTCCCATAATGATATGGTCATCATACCCAGACACCCCGGGAGAGATGGCCAATTGTGTTTTTTTTTTAAAACGATTTTTCAATCTGATCTCATGAAAAAATATTTTTGTTTATTTAATTATCTAACGATGAATGTTCAAAGTTTATACATAAATAAAGATTTCTTTGATAACTCGTATACTTTTTTTTTATTGTGCACCAAAAAAAATATGGCCAACTACCCCGGAATTACCCTATTACTTTCTTTGAATAAGTTTGTTTGGATTTTAAAGCTAAGTAAATATTTTTGTTTCGTTGACTTTGCATTAAAGTTTTATAGAAAAAATATTTCCTTGTTTTAATAAGACACAATGAAAAAATCTTGACCGAGCCTGCTGTATTTGTATCAGTGATAGGTACAACCACGGCGAGTATGCGTTATTTTATATAAATCGGTTTATATAAAGATTTTTTATAAAACTTATTAAATAAAAAGAGGTTTGTTTGGTTTTAACGTTGTTTTAACAGTAAAGAAACAAGAAAATTTCAGTTACAAAACAATCATTAAAACGCTTTAGTTATTGCTAAGTATTTTTGCACAACATAAATTATATAACAAAATCGTGGAAAAGTAACTTGCTGTTTATAACAATCGTATATTTCTACCTAAAGAAGCATGCAAGAGTTTAGGACACATCAAGGCAATAGTCTTGATTCTACACAAAACCTAACGTTACTTTGCATTACATATAAAGTAGACGAGCCTTATAACACGAAAAAACGTGTAAACGTTTAAAACACAAATTAACTTCGCTTACCTGCACTAGAATAATAAAATAACAGGCTTTTTCTCAATTTTCTTGAAAACTAGCTTTCATACCTAAGTTTTTTTTCTTTTAATACAAAGATTATTTTACTATCTATCTTTTTTGTGTACATCTTATATACCTATATTGTCTCAGTTAATCGTAATTACAATTTTAACGTTTTTATTTTTTCCTGTAAAATCAGCTTTTTTCACATACACGTTTATTCGGTGGGACCATCGATTTGTTTCTGTGCTCCAGACACTTCGTTTACCTAACCTGTATCATGACCTCCCAACTCGAACAACGTATAATTATTACTTTAATAAACTCATAGATGGCGCCACAGGTATCGAGCGAAACATTTGAATCAGTAATCGTGAAGATTGAATGATTTTTGCACCTTAATAAATTCAACGTACCTTAATTACATCAAAAACATCCTTCTCTACATAAAGTAGGGTATATTTTATAAGTTTAATAAATGCAATAAATTTTATATTAACTCCATCTAACTCATAAAAAACTTATAAGCTTTCAAGCTTGCTACGCCTTATTAGGTACTGTCACTAGATGGTGCCATCACGGATCGCGAAACTACTATCACAGTATATAAATAAACCAGTAAAGAAACTAGGCCTACTTTTCAAGATAAATACCTACGCTCCAATTGAGCGTAAGGGTTGTCCACTAACATTTTGTAAAATTGAAAAAAAAACTTGTTTATTGTATCTCAGCTAGTTAGTGCAAAATCGATACGTGTGACCTGCGACAACAAATCCGTTGCAGATTGAGAAAAAGTAGCCGCCATCTTTAATTTTTTAGTTATTCAACCGATTGCTTCCAAAATCGATATCTAGGGATGTGCGTGGTTTCCGACAACGAATTTCTTGGTAGAATGAGAAAAAGTAGCCGCCATCTTGAACTTTTTTATTATTCGACAGGCTGCTTCCAAAATCGATATCTGGAGATCTGTGTGATGTCCGATAACGAATCCGTTAACATAATCAGTAAAAGTAGCCCCTGCAGATAAAATTGGGTAGGTAATAAACATAACTTTAGCATTTGAAGAAGTCTTTATTCTTCGTTAGTTATACATTTCAGATTAACTAGCGACTGCACTACCACAATATCAAATAAAACTGAAGAATAAACAAACCTAATTTATTTATTGGCTGCTTTTAACCTTTATTACAAAATTACTCACTAAAAAATACTTTCGTCTGCTACAACATGTTCGGAACGCTTTATTGTTTAATTTTATTGTGTAAAAAATCCCCAGATATCGATTTTGGAAGCAATCGGTTGAATAACTAAAGAGTTCAAGATGGCGGCTACTTTTTCTCATTCTGCCAACAGATTAGTTGTCGGAGACCATACACATCCCCAGATATCGATTTTGGAAGCAATCGGTTAAATAACTAAAGAGTTCAAGGTGGCGGCTACTTTTTCTCATTCTGCCAACAGATTAGTTGTCGGAGACCATACACATCCTCAGATATCGATTTTGGAAGCAATCGGTTGAATAACTAAAGAATTCAAGATGGCGGCTACTTTTTCTCATTCTGCCAACAGATTAGTTGTCGAAGACCATACACATCCCCAGATATCGATTTTGCAAACAATTTTTAAATTTGGTACTTTTGCAACACGTCATCGTATTATAAAAAGCTCTTTATTTAAAAATATTTTATTTATTCTTACCTTTCAACACCAGCAGGGAGTTAAAAAAATGATAGTTCCGGGTTTGAAGAAGCCGAATTCAAACAACCGTATGCCACGCAATACTTTTGTGGCATCTTTCTCAAGAACAAGCAAAGGAGCCCATTCGTCTCGACGCGACACACGCGACTGACAGCACCGCCAAATCCTCTTAGCGGTCTCGTAGAGGCGTGCGTCTGTGTGAGTGCGTCGTTTCGAGCGTTTGTTCGTAGCTTCTTTACTGGTTTATTTATATACTGTGCTACTATGCACTCACAGGCCCCAAGCGTTTCGTTTGTACAAATTCTTGTTTGATGCGTAAAATCAATACTCAAAATACTTCTTTTATATTAAAAACAAAAAACAATAGAGAAAATAATGTCTTGACGAATATAAATGAATATTACAAAATACTGTTTTGGCGGTTTCGGTGTATTAAAATGTTAGTACAAACACGGAACGAACAACGTGCTATCTTTAACCATTGAAGTATCAAAACGCGCTGACAGTTTGTGTACAAACATTTAAACTACACTCGGCGTAAAAACTGAATGGAATATTATAAACAGAGAAACGGGAAAATCTAAAACTCGTGATAATCAGGTCACCCTAAACACAGGTGACAAACAAATCAAGTCAAATAAAGAAGTTGCCTTAGCATTCGAATATTATTTTTCCAACACAGCCATTAAGACCACGAAATGTCTTAAATCATCCGCGGTTCAAGCTCAATCATTACTTTGCACTAATGTCAGTAAATGTAATATAAACTTTGAATTCAGCCCTGTAAATTCAGATTCAATAGTCAAAGTATTTAAATCGCTTAGTTTAAAAAAGACTGAGGATTTGTAGGGCACATCAGTTAGTGTACTTTTTCATATCATAGATGTAATTGTACCCCATCTAGCATTAATTTACAATAATTCCATTTCAGAAGGGATATTTCCAGATCTCATGAAATATAGTAAAGTCATACCTCTTTTTAAGTCATTTAAACAGAAAAAAGTCGTACCTACGATAAATAAAATTGAGAAATTGTAATAATCTAGTACTTCGTACTCCTCGTACTAATTACGGAAAAAAAAATCTGTATGAAGGTGCAAACTTATATAATAAATAAGCTTCCTGAAAGCATAAAAGATGCTAAGACCATGCAAAATTTCAAAAGATTACTTAAATTCTATGTAACTGAGCAAGTGCGCTCTGATATCCGCAACGCGCTTTAAGCCACATCCATTCAACCTTAATCTGTGTCCACCTTATCGCTGCAACTACGCGGGCGCTCAGCCTCGACTTTGTCTACCTACTAATTTAAGTCTACCCACCTACCACGTAAAAACATAATACATATTGTCTTAGTAGTAAATTAAAATTAAAATCTTATATGTTAAAATGTAGGTATGTAATTAATTTAAGGTACCTACTAACTATTTTTCTTTTTTCTTTTATATTTGTTTTGCGTGAATGTAAATACGCACGCTTAAATTCGCTCACCAAACTATTTTTAACTTATTCTTAATTCTCATGTAAGTGAATTGTAAAATTCTTATGAAAAAATAAATTCTTTAAACCTAATAAACCAGTTATTTTTAAAAAACTTCCCGAACATGTCATTAAAACATTCCTATTTTGTCCTGGACATCATTAATCAGGGCAGATGTTCCTATGAATGAATAAAACGCTACCACAATGTCACCGGTAGGATTATAGCCATTACATATTAATTTTAAATCAACAATTTTCTTGACGTCTCATTCTTGAAGTCAATGCCATCTGGTGATACGTTACTAAAACTATTAGGTAGGCTGCCAGCATCCAGTGGTGGCTCAGATACGGCATCTACTGGTGTAACTACGGGACTAAAATTGCCTACCGAATTGCCTACATTAGGACGGCACGCTTTTGCTCTATGAGATTGGGTATCTGTACTTGTATTCTGTTATCTGTGCCTGTATTTACGGTTTATTATTATACGAAGTCTCTGCCAAAATAAGTGTTAAAATAAACTGCGTCTAAATCACTTCATTCGATTAGACGCAACGATGCCACCGTCGTGCATAGACACACAATATACCAGTAAGAGTAGGCGTCAAACCAATATTTTTTCGTAGGTATCCAAGTTTTTTTCTAAGAAAATGTTATTTTCGAAAATTTTCGACAAAGGTACGCTGTTCTCGCGAAATAATTTGATTCGGTATTGATGCTTGGAGGCAAGTTAGCGAGTAGATACTTGCTAAGTTTTCCTTTTAAGTGGCAGCATTTCCTATCAAGGTACGCGCCATTTTAAAGAGTAAAGTTCTCTTGCCTGTGTTTAACTTACTCCAACATTTTCCACATACGAGGGGAGAAAAGACACAACTGCAAATTGAATTATCTGGTATACTGGTATACACACATTAAGGTTCAATTTTCGATAGCATTGTTCTTCCACTTGTTCTTTATCGTTTTTGAACATGCATTTGTCAGTAAGTTCCTAGTTTCTTCGACTTCAGCTCAAGGGGCCTCAGGGGACTGTTTTATCGACATTTTGTTTCAAAACTTCTTACTGGTCTGTTTAAGGAAAAGAAAAACATGTTCAAATAAGTACGGGAACTGCTGCTGTATTATGAAGTGCTGATTACTGCCAAATTTCAGGCAGTGAAAGGGACGGCCATACAAATATTCATCCATATTGGGAATCGCACGCGGGACTGCTAGCTTCGTATGCAAAGTCACTACCAACTAAGCTAGACACATAGCCTAAACTGTTTTTAAACACGTTATTTTTTTCTTTTATGGCATAGGAAGGCAAATGAGCACAAAGGCCACCTGATGATAAGTGGAAACTGTGACCCATAGACATATGCACTGCCAACCCTAAGGACTATGGAATGCCTCTATGCTAGATCCCCAAACCGGAACACAACAATGCAAACACTGCTGCTTGGCGGTAGGTTAATGGATAAGATGGTGGTATCAACCCTGACGGACCCTGCACAAGGTCCTCCCACGAGTTAAGAAAGAAGAAAGAAGATTGACAAAAGAGATGGACAGATCGAAAATGAGTGGAAGGGTCGGAAAGGGCCGACCTAGGCATACTTTTTCGAATCAAATCGGAGAAATACTGGAAAAGGGCCGAATCATAAGTACCCGAAACCGACGTGAGTGCATCACTCGATGTATGAATGTGGAAGAAGCGAAACAAATTTGACAAGATCGTATCAAGTGGAAAGAAGTGGTCTCTGCCTACCCCTCTGGGAAACAAGCGTGATGTATGTATGTATGTAAAAATATTGAAAATAAAAATGCTTCCGCAAAGCAACGAAATTAAATCATACCGACGTTCAATTGGGTATTAATTGAACGTCGGTATATTTTAATTTCGTTAGTATGTTTTAACCTGGAAACTACTGTGATAACAGTGATCTTTACAATATTTATGCAAACCCATTTACGTATCTTTAGAGTCCGGTCACACAAACCGGCTCGGAGAGGCGAGCAGATTTTTATCACGTTGGAAACAGACTTTTAAATCATTGTAATAAGATTTATTTTTGCATGTGCACTTCTAGTAAGCAAAAACTTAGTCTACGAGTAAACGCGTAGCTCGTTACCCTTTCTTAATAAATTCAGTGCCAGCAATGCTACGAGTGCTACGCTGTAGCCTGTTGCAGAATTTTCAGCGAAAATATGCTACGCACAGTGGATTATCAGGTCGTTAGCGCTAAATGTGAAAAGTACACTTGCATTAAATTTAATATAAGTACCTCACTTAAATTAAATGAACTGCATAGTTGCGTGTCACGTGGACGTATGTTTTGTCTCATTTTAACCAATCTGATGTAAAAAGAGGGGCGTTATAAGTGTAAACGTGAGCATCTGTATTATACATCTCATTGTCAGTGGATCTGTATTTGTATTTCCATGTGTTTGTCTGTGGCATACTAGCTCTCAAAGTCATAATATACCGATTTGTATGCGGCAGGCTTATTGCCTAACGTACTCGCAATCGCAATCGTTTTCATTTTGACAGTCCGAAGGCAAGTCTGCATACAAAATGAAAACAATTGTTCCACTTTGAAGCCCATTGCGATTGCAAGTGCTATAAGCAATAGGTCAGCTGCTGGTTTGTTTACAACATAGCTTGTTTTATCAGGATGGTGATTGTTTCTCAGTCAAATGTAATAAACCAAGGAGCTGCTTTAATAAATTTAAAAACCAAAAAGTTTGGTCTAGCTTGCTCAATTCAGGTAAAATCTAAAGTGACAAGTGGAAATCTAGTTTATGTCACGGCTGAAATGCTCACCCTGATTTTGACATTTCAAGTCTTCGGGTAAGCAACTTAAGCTCTTTATGAATTCCGCACCTGCGATCAGTTAATTATTGTAGAATTAATAGATATGGAATGATTATTACGAAATCATCAGTTTTAAAGTCAGTTGTTATTTTGTTATTAATACAAACATCTGGAGAAAATAAATAAGCTTAATAGGTACATTTCATTATACAGTGTATGTACGTTAATTTTGATAATCAGACCTAGGAATATACGGGGCAAAATTAAATGACAGCTAGGGATTGCCTATGTCGATAAACTCAATCATCGATGATTTTCCCATACACTGGTAATCGCTCCAAGTTTTGTTTGTAAAAATAAAATTTTATTTAAAGTATGCAAATGAAACAAAATAACAACATAATTCTGGTTATTTTTTATTTTAAAAGGATTTTGTAACCTTCATACTTCATCATCATATTTTTTTTTCTCCTAACAAATTCTGATTGGTTTATATTAACAATAGTACCTAAATGGGAAAGGCACTCTGAAATACACAATAAGGAAAAGAAAAAAATGATGATGAGTGGAGGTTAAAAAAATCTTTTAAAATAAAAAATAACCAGAACTATGTTGCTATTTGGTTTCATTTGCATAATGTCAATATTTTTTTATTTTCACAAGCAAAACTTGTAGCAATCGCTAGTATATGGGAAAAGCATCGATAATTCAGTTTATCGATATAGCAATCCCTAGCTGTAATTTAACTTTGCTTCGTATATTCCTAGGTCTGTTGATAACCATTCCACGTTTTACATTATAGTATACTAGCGACCCGCCCTCGCTTCGCTCCGGTTTATGTGAGTTTACTGTAACTACCGTACATAAACCAGAATTTAATACATAAAAACCTCCCTCTTGAATCACTCTATTTATTGCTGAAAACTGCATTAAAATCCGTTAAGTAATTTAAAAGATCTAAGCGAACAGACAGCGGAAGCGACTTTGTTTTAATATGCAAAGATTTCAATCTCGCTAATAAAAGCGAGCTACGTTCGAAAATGGCGGATGTTGCTAGTCAATTACGTAACTTGGGGCTTTATTCCACTCGGGAGAAATCATTTCACATGTAATCGTATTGTTTTTAATTTGGCCGCCATTACTGTCCAGTAAATAAGAGCTCATTGTAATACCATAACAAGTCAAAAGCAATATGGTTTTACCTAGTAAAATAGAGACCCGGTTTGGCTTCAGTCTTTTGTTTTTTAGTAGTTTTGCACTTAATTAAATATGGGTAAAATAGTTTATGCATGTGACTCCGTCCGCGTACATTGGTCGATATTTCCGCGGAAACTCACCGGTTTTACCAACCCAGAGGCACTAGAGCAGATACTTAGCGCTATCGTGATCGATTTTCGAAAACTATCAAAGCGTATGGAATTGACATAAGCGCTTAACGCGACCATCATACATCCTGTATCGTCAATCCTATACATTTTCGATAGCGATGACAATTCAACATCTCGCAATGTATCTCGTCTTAGGGCCACAAAAACATATCGTCAATAAATACGGAATGATCATACCTTTTTTTCACACTTTCAATAAAAACTGATTCATGTATCAAACAGTCAAGTATTTTTTTTGAATAGCTATATTTATGAAAAATCAACAAAGACATTTGTTCTTTTTCACATACATAAACTCAAGCCTTCATTCTGTAGGCGAGAGTTTGGTAGGCAGAGCTACAGAATTACCAACGACTCCAAAAAACTTATCGATAATTCTGTAACCTTTTGCACAATCATGCTAAGATGATCATTACTTTAGTGTATAAGTGAGAGGTTGCAAGCCCTTCGCCTAACCAGTACTACACAGCCTTTATTCCCTCAGTCGTCTCTTACGACATCCACGGGAAGACTTGGAGTGACACCATTCTAACCCGGCAACCACACGGGTCTATCCACGGTGGTTATCTCTTTATAGCAAAACTGAATTTAACACGGAGATTATATGGCCGACGTATTAGATGACGTGACAGTGCATATCGGATCTCTCTGTCTAATCGCTGTCTAATAAGCAGTTTAAACTGCTTTTATCATCCGTATTTCTGGTTTTCTTGGTTTATTTTAATTTTAATTTCACTTTTAGTGATCTCTTTTACGGTATTTTTATATTTGGTTGAGAAATACATCCATACATACATACATACATACATACATTAAATCACGCCTGTTTTCAGAGGGGTAGGCAGAGACCACTTCTTTCCACTTGCTACGATCTTGACAAATTTATTTCACTTTTTCAACATTCATACATCGAGTCATACATGTTGAGAAATGTGATTTAAAAATCATGCATATTCCATATAGGAGCGTAGAACCTTAAACACCAATGTTTTAGAATATTAAAAACCATTTGTTTTTAGATTAAAAGCAAAGCTGGCCAATAAGAAAACATTTTTTTACTTATTTGGCGTTCACGTCAACATACTGAACTGGCCAGGATCCAAGTTTCGGGTGAACTAATAAAAAAAGTATGAAACAACGCCGCAGTTTCGGCAACTTTGCGGCCGCTGCGACGGGTAGCCGGGCGTATTCTGAGTAGTGATAGGTGAATTGGAAATATTTTCTGAAATATTATTTCCCTCTTTATTTAACGGCCAAGATCTTGCCGGAGGAGTAATTTCCAACCGTTCCAATTTTCTATAAACTGCTTGAATTTTCTGGTAGGTATTATTTTCCCGTACGATCATAAATAACCTTTTAGGTACTTAATTTGTTTAAAGTAATTTCTCTACTTGTTCTTCTCCTATTCTCATGTTTTGTTCTATTTTGGTATTTTAAGAAAATGGGTAATAAGCTGCACTTGTCCATTCTAAGACTCGTATTAAGGTGCTTCATTAAACATCTTCGGCAGTCTACGAGGCTTCCCAGTAAGTTTTCAGTTCCTTATTTTAAGCAGAAGAGATAAATTATCCTTTAACTTGATTCAACAGTAAGGTTTAAGAAAAACGAATACTGTTTCAGTTTTTGAAAACGAAGATGGCAAAAGATGACAAATTTGAAACACTGCATAGTAATAGTATAAGCATTTTAAATTTACAGACAAGATAAAAATCATCAAAACACGGTATTGAAGAATAAAAAAACATGACCTTATTTAAACAAATTCCTACTTATTAGTGTTGGTAGTGCAGCCTCTGACTTTTAAATTAATAAAACCAGCCAAGTGCGAGTCGGATTCACGCAGGAAGTGTTCCGTACCATTATCTATAAAACATAAGCAAAAAACGTCAAAATATAACGTTTGTTGTACGGGAGCCCCCCTTAAATATTTATTTTATTCTGTTTTTAGTATTTGTTGTCATAGCAGCAACAGAAATACATCTTCTGTGAGAATTTCAAATGTCTAGCTATCACGGTTCGTGAGATACAGCCTGGTAAAAGACAGCCGGACAGTGGAGTCTTAGTAATAGGGTCCCGTTTTTACTCTTTGGGTACTGATCCCTAAAACATTAGGAGGTTCATTGAGAAAACAATGTAACATAAATGAGTTAAAATAAAATTATTTCTTCAGCCAAATTTGGCTTGATTACTTTTAGTTTCAGTTTGATGTATGACAGCGATTCTTCTAAAGTTTTTACGTCAAGGAAATTGTCAGAATACGGACGTTGTTTGAAAAATATTCCTAAGTAGTTATTGGTAAATTTTGAAGTAGCCGGTTTCCAGTTTGTGGAAATACGACTTGTAAACAAAGTTGACTCTAACTGAATATAGATTACTTGGCGGCGCGATAACTTGGCGATACTTGAAAATTGATAGGCACTTTCAAGTTTGAGATATTGTGTCAGTTAGCGTGCCACTCTATAAAATATTGTTGAACATTTAGAAATTTGCGAGATATTCAAAGGGATTAAGTAGATAGCAGTGGAGACCATGGGACCTTGGTCAGATGAATGTAATACCTACAATATAACTTACTTAGAAATTAATATTCTTACTGTCGCGTGTATATCTTTGAAAATGTCATGTATGCGCAAACACATACTTGACTTCCGACATAACCGTGACGTTCACAAGTTCAACACGCGAAATAAAGATAAACTCGTAGTCCCGTGTCACCGTCTTCGTAAAGTTAGCACATCGTTCGCGGGGAACTGTATACGCTTCTACAATAAGATACCTACGGATATTGTCAATATGCCGTTCAATAAATTTAAGTCTCGCATTAAGTGCTGCTTGCTGGGTAAGGCATATTATACTGCTAATGGCTTCCTAAACGATAAAGACGTATTTAAGTAGTGTGAGCTTACTGAAATTAGCGTTCTTTTGGCTTTTTTGTAATAATAGCTGAGCATTGAGCAGCGCTTATTGCAAAATGCCTTTAAGCCAATAAATGTACACTTTCTAAATTTAAATTCACTTATTGTTTTTTTTTTGTAATTTGTATTGATTCTTGTGTGCACGAGACATTTTCGAAATGAAAACACGTTATGATGTTTCTGTTTTTGTGTAAGGCAAATGATGTACACATGATTCTTATTTTTCAGAAAATAAGTGTTATTCATTTGTTATATAATAACCGTATGTATAACCGTATGATCTTTTAATTATGAACTAAGAGTTAATTATTGGTGCCTCCAGCTACAAGTGTCCAACATTTGATTGATGCCATCACTCTATCTAGATGATCGAACTTCATCCAAAAGGTCAATATAAATAATGTCCATCCGTATCCTTAATCTTACTTCATACAGTCAATGCAAAAGTGTTTGTTTGTTATGTTTTCTTGGTTAATCACCTTTACTCATACTTAAAATACAAACACTGAATGTAGGCTTCGTAGTAAGTATTTGTATATATGTATGTAAATACTTTATTCTACAAAACAAAAACAATACAATGAGTTTTTTTATTTGTTTATGTTCAAACGCGAACTTATCCCTTAACTAAGCAACGCTGTGCATATTTTAAAAGATAAACTGGGACGCGACGTAAGAATATTTATTTCTTAGTAAGTTATATTACATTATTTTAACAATTAAAAGTTAAAACTAAACTTATTTAAATTAAAATAAAACTTAGCTAATCAAATATTAAAGATGTAAATAATAATCACCACTATAAAAAGAACAGCCCCTCTAGCAGGTCCGCTCGCGGCATGGTCTCCATGACACTGGCTGCATTACCTCTCCGGATAGCTAGCTCAATCCTTTAAATTTATCTCTGAGTGACTGGTTCCATTATCTTATAATGTATAATTATATCACTTAGCCAATGCCAGTTTGAAACCGTTATTTCAAGCAAATTTTTCGCAATCCCCGTTGATAATTAACAAAAAAAAGCGAACTAGGTCGGAGCAATACGCAACCGGAATAGTCCAAGCAATTGAATTTTCCCCAATTAAGGCTTTTACAATGTCCACTGGACAGACTGTAAAGAGATGTAGACTAGAACCGTAGATAGGGTAGTTTATCTCTATGTTTCTTTATCTCTATGTTTGACGAGGAATTATATTTTATTTTTACACCGTAAACATGACAGAATCTGATAGTATATTTTGCCGTGATTTAATAGTAGATTGTTCAACAAGGGACTAAAACAAGGCATAATGACACGAGATGTTTAGCCACGCGAGCGAGCTTGCGAGCGAGGGTGGCTGTAGTTCGAGTGTCATTATGGTTGTTTAGTCTCGCGTTAAACACTCTACTTTTCACTTTGAATGCGAGGAAAAAAACGACGTTCTAAACAAAATTACAACATTTATTATAAAAAAGTTTCTAACAATTAAAACTAACAATTAGGTATCTTATTATTACAATCGTTAATCTAACATTAATAAAATAAAAGTAACTAACCAAATCTACGATATATTAAAAGTGCAATCATACCTTATTATTTCGTTGATGTTTTAAATGCTTGCATATTTAGCCAACAGATTCAAACTTGGAAACCATTTTAAAAGTAATTGGACCACGCATAATAAAAGAGTTCGGCCTTAATATGATTAAATAGATTCATATTCGTAATAATTAATCGTGTTTCACGAAATTAAATCCTTTTTTTTTATATATTTGCACAGTTGTCATTTTGAGGTTATTTCGACACCCAAATTCCTCCATTCAAAAACACCGTGATTGGTTGTTTAGGGGTTTCCAAAGTAAATTAAAAAAAAAATACTTTAATCCCTAGAGATTAATAAGGAGCTTTAGTCCCGATTCGCAGAGATTTAAGTAGCATGAGAAGTAAAAAAAATATACCAGATGTGCTAAAATTTGCAAAATGGAGGCCGCCAGAAGGGGTAATTTTTTCGTTGTCCCGCTGCGGGAATTGGCCACGTGAAGGGATAGCGATACCTACCCGATCGTTATTAACAGTAAGTACATTGGGAGTACAGGGCCTCTATTCAACTCTGTAAAACCATATTGCCTTCAAACGTGTTATGGTATTGTTTTTAACTCGACCGCCATTACTATTAGGCGAATGAGAGTTTTTACTGTGTAGAATCCGAGACCGATTCACATGCTGACGCTCACGTTTGCAATTCAAAGTCGAAGAGATTTGGCTTAGTATCATACCTGTGCTAACTCGGGGGCACTTTTTAGGGATTTATATCGATAAAAAAGATGTCGATATACATGTGCTCATTGAAAATCTCGATTACTATAAAAAGGTTCGATATTATATCTGATATCGAGCCTCTTAAGATAATAAAAGTATGCGGATATCATTTCAATCAAAAGTATTGTCAAAAAGTTAAGAATGGTTCTAGAAAAAAATACTGTTTACGACACCATGAGAAAAGTTAGCAGTCATATAAAGGTGAGGAAATATAATAACCAACACGAATGAGAAATCAGCTTTGAGTAATTATAAATATTTTTAGAATATCCTGTTGACCACTGGTTTACGTTGATAATATAACGTTCAGTAATTTAATGTGAATATTTTCACCTAGACAGCAATCCTTAATACCGACGAATATGGAAAAAGTTTAATTGTACATATATTGTGAAAACTATTTTAAAATAAACATACAGGGTGGAAAGGGACGACGGCCTTTCCGTTAAATTCTAGATTATGTATCTTTAGTACTATATTTTTCTCCAAGAAACTATGCTAATATTTTTAGCCGTTTTCGAGTTACAGCTCGTTAAAGTTTAATACAAAAAACGTGTAGTTTCAACCCTAACAGCTGATAAGGTCAATGACCCCACCTTGAACTAACTAGTAAACACTAACTTTATGACGTTATTGATGGATGACATTTTGTAGGTCCATTGACAATATTTTTGTTTTGCAACCTGTTTGTTTCACAGATAATTATTACAATGACAATAAGCACGTCACAATTATGTCACACTCTTAAACTAATAAAATACTTAATAATGCCACTATTTGAGGCTAGAGATTATCTCAATTTGTTACTGTTATACGCAGAGTGCAACTACAATACCTCTGAGACTTTGCGTCAATACAGACAGCGATATCCTCCACCGCATCCATCAGATCGTCGAACGATTTTACGTGCCTTTGACCGCGTTGCTAGCAATCGTCCTATAATCCCCCGAACATCTCAAGACGACCAACGCGGAGGAGGTGTCGTGCGACTTGCTGCGGGGCTCGAAGAAAGAGTACTGCGTTATTTTGATCGAAATCCAAGAGCAAGTTCCAGGCGGGCGGGTCAGCACTTCGGATTAACTCATACGACAGTATTGAAGATACTAAAACGTGCCCGTCGTCATCCTTATCACATACAGAGGGTTCAAGCGTTATTGCCCAGAGACTGCCCCATCCGGGAAGCATACTGCCGGTGGTTGTTGGACAAAATAGCTGGAGACCGTGACTTCATTAGACGCATTATTTGGACGGATGAAAGTGTATTTACACGCAATGGAATGTGGAACAGGCGAAATGAACACGTGTACGCCGAAGAAAACCCATTTGCGTACCGTTATTCGAGTCACCAATATCGTTGGTCAGTAAACGTATGGGCTGCAATTCACGGGGAAACAATTATAGGGCCTGTGTTCTTACCTGCAACACTTAACAGAGTTGGATACATGGCCCTCCTAAACTCCGAGGTTGACGCTTACCTCGATAACTTGCCACTGGCCGAAAGACAACGCACTTGGTACCAACAAGACGGAGCACCAGCTCATTCCGTGATAGAAGTGCGTGAGAAATTAAACACTGAGTTTGGGGACAGATGGATAGGGCGATTCGGGCCACACCGTTGGCCCCCAAGGAGTCCGGACCTCACGGCACTGGACTTTTTTCTGTGGGGCACGATTAAAGACAAAGTGTTCAGGACAGAATGTGATACTGCCGAGGAAATGAAAGAAAGATTAATTACTGCCTTCGAACAACTGCGTAGAAAAAATCGTGAAGAAAATACATTATCGAAGGTGCATCGCCATACTCGGGCACGAGCTGCTGCCTGTCTTATTAGACGCGGTGGAATATTTGAACATCGGGTATAGATCCCTAAGATAACAGGTATCCTTTTCTCCTTACAAATGTTGGAATGTACTTAGTTAGGAACATAGGGTTGTCACCAATATTAAACATGACTTATTTTAACTTTTTTGTTTTCTTTATAATAATTGTTTCTAACCATTGCACATCGAATGTATATCACTTATGTGATATTATATTTTCGGGAACGGCCCTCGTCCCTTTCCACCCTGTATAAATACATTTTTTATTTGTCTATTGTATTTATTTCAAAACGAAAAAAAAAATACTTATGTCGAACATAATGGTAGATGTTGACAGTAACATCAATACAAAATGACGATAAAATATTTTAAGCCTATACTAAAGTGATGTAACTTTAGTATAGGCGCCCCGAGTTAGCACACAGGTATGCTTATTATCAATCCGTAGTATGCTACGCCAATTAGTGTTGAATTATGTAACTTCTGTTTTAACTCAAGAAAATTAATAAAAAATAAATAAGTATTTTTGTGATTTGGTACAGTTGTACTTTGCGGTATTCAAATGAACCAACCAAAATTCCTCAACGGTGGGGGGTGTGCTGAGTAAGGGGGTTCGAAGGTACGTTTCTAAGATTTTTCGAATATCAGTACAAATACCATTTATGATTAATTCTGACAAATGTTTTTACATACTATTGTCACAAAATTTGTTATATTCATGTTGAGTCTAACATCAATACTTGAGGAGCTACAGGGTGTTTAATTCAACAAGGAGATTTAATATAGACACGGTGTTAGGAGCTCTGCTGGAGGATCAGCGGTGGTAATTTTTTCAGGGTACCAGCAGCTCCTCGCTTCCAACCCCACATTTCTGGAGGCAATTCTTTACCCAGCCACTCTTGTACTTAGTGGAATACTCGTAATGCGTAATACCGCGTATTCATAAATGCTTAACTAACTTACAAACGTCTACCTGGGATACATTAGAAGGCAATTTGCTTTATTTTGATTTGCCTTGATTGTAAAAGTGGTCAATTTTCGTTGTAGTCAACTAATTGGCATTGAGGCCAATATTTGTCCTCATGGCCTCTATTCTACTGGGTAAAAACATATTGTTTTGACATGTTGTCGTATTGTCAACATTACTGTAGCTTATATTTACGAGACAGTAATGGTGGCGGAGTTAGAAACTAGTCCGTAACGCATCTAGAATATTGTCGTAATCTACAGCGAGAGAACTAAATTGAACTAACTTAACTTGTTGCTTGTTTTGTTTGTTCCCGCATCAGTTTAGTTTTAGCTACAGCGTTTCCTTTAGTTTCTTAGATAATGAGTGCCTTGGAGACTTGGTACAGGGAAGTCTTGTTAAAAAAATCAAGACATTTTGGTGCATTTTTACAGAATCCCTTGTATAAATACAAAAAATAAGCGGTTAAAAGCCTAGTTGGTGAAACCCTGCTTGCGAAGTTAGCGGTACTGGATTCAATTCCCGGTAAGAGTAAATAAATATTTGGTGTGATGAGAGCGATTATTTGTTCTTGAATCTTGTTTTTTTGTAATATGATTTTTTCTTTATGAACAAGTAGGTTTAATCCTTGCTTAGTTAGGTATTAGGTGCATTTTGGTTAGATTTGTGAGACTCTTTGTTTACTGATATTTAAATAATTATTTATGTTTTACCTTTTTAAAAGGTGGCATTTATTACTTTTATTTTGTATAATATTGTTAAAATAAAACTAAGCTACTCAGATATTAAAGATGTAAACTATAATCATCAGTATCATCACTATAAGAAGAACAACCCCTCTAGCAGAGCTGGTCCGCTCGCGGCATGGTCCCTATGACACTGGCTGCATTATCTGTATTAGTAGATATATATTTAATCAAATAACAGCATGCATGTTTGTCTTTTTAATATGAAAATTATATGAATTTGCTTTAACCTTTAGAAATTGAATAGTCCAGTAGGGAAAAAGTATTTTTTTTATGAAAGCGAAACTTCTACTACCTACGTCAGGTTGAAAATATTGTACAGACACTACGGAAATAAGTGCCAGAAGTTGCTTATGAAAAGTCAGTCTGCCTATGCGGCACCTGGCAGAGAAGTTACGTTAGCTCCAGCCCTTTCTATAGATTAAGTCTGGATTGACGAGTGACAGGGATGAAGCTAACTTAACTTTGAACTTCGATTTTCAGAGTAGTGCCTCAGACATGAAAGAGTAGATATTTTTATTACATTAAATAGTCCATACGTACATTAAATAGAGTTTAAAACATGCATTTATCTGTGTAACTGCTTATTAATACTTAAAGTACAAGTTCAGATTGCGCCTAAGAAACAAATATCTGTACGATTGTCTAAATACACTTGACATTCCAAAAGAAAACGCACACCATCAATCATTACTGACGTCAATCAATATAGAAAAATAAAACGAGAAAGTAAAGCGGACGATAAACAAGTCGACGTTACTGTAAATTGATTAAATAAATACATTGCAAAGGTCATCAATCTTTAGTATGAAACTGAGGCAGGAAATATCGCCTGTATCAACGCCTCGTTCACTTTTCCTTCATATTTCTTCGGATAGTGACATACGGGCGTTAAGTTTGGCACGCGAGGGCCTTGTGAAGTCTTTAATGGCTGCATTTGACTTGGTAGATTATTCCAAATACTGGTCTCCCACATTTGAGATACTGACCAAAAGGCGAAGGCTTAGCCTATGGCGCAGTTTGCCAGTCAAATTGCACGATTGCGTCAATATGCAGTCGACTACACAGAAATGTATCTGCTTTTGGACCATATTACAATGAAATAATGTTAAAACATTCATACATCGCTTAATAGTCAACTGTATTTACATACATACATACATACATAAACTCACGCCTTCATTACCAAAGTGGGGTAGGCAGAGCTAAAGAATTACCAACGACTTTTAAAACTTGTTAATAACTCTGTAACCACACTTTGCCAAAATTGGGCTATAAGATTTTTGCCAGCGTATTAGTGACAGGTTGCAAGCCCATCGCCTAACAGTACTATAAGCCTGTATTCCCTTCCAACTGTATTTAATATTAAATAATGGAGGGGTGATTCGTGAATACAGCATGTTTAATGCGCGCCTGCATCAGCTACTATGGAAAAGGACGCACGTAACTTAACTCTTACCCTCCCTTGACTACCGAAGACAGAATGCGGCAAAAAACTGTTTTGATTAAGTTGCCTTGCTTTTTCTGAAAACGGTGAGCAGCAAACGGATGATAATGAAACACTTACTCAAAAACTTTTTTCGGAACGCCTTTATAACAAGAAGCCCTATCCAAAATGCATTACGCAAACTAGCGTAGGTATCTATACGATTCGTTTTTAAACCAATCGCGTCACAGGTAGATCACGTTATTCTTCTTATCACGTCATCTACCAGTGACCCAATTGGTTTAAAAAGGGAACGAATAGAAACGCTAGGTAGCGTTATTCATCTTGGCTAGGGCCCAAGTAGCAAAGCTGGAAACGCTGCTATTTTTTTTTTTTTATCGATCCGATGTATGGAGGCTCCGATCCGCTTTGCCGTACTCAGTTTTTTTTTGCCTTATGATGAAAAAACAACCACTAGAAAGCCTCTAGAAACCGTATCAGGTTAGTTTTGACCCAAGAACTCAAATTTCGAACGATTACGACTATATTGTATTCAAAAACTTCTGCGTCTCGTGTCTCATATACCATAGTATAGCCCTCTATAACAGAGTATCTATGATAAACAACAAGCTAATCACTCCAAACATGTTGGCCAACATCTCCGTCGATCCCTCAAACTTTAAGTCTCCTTGTTACCAAAAGCCTGTTCCGTTTTTATTATAAATCGCCCCCTCTCTCATTTCTCGATCGATCAAGCTTCAACGGACTCCAGCCCAATGGATTGAGATAAATGTTAGGTACTTTATTCATAGCTGCATGGAGATATAATCTATGGAAGTTGTTAAGAATTGAGACGGTATTTCAACGCGGCAAAAGATAAATTCTCTTCACTTAATAGTACGGCGCGGAGCGGACGTTGAGTCGCTGCGCAGCTGTCTCGAGAATCTTTTAAGAGTTTTAGTTTATGTGAGTTTGTTATGAAACTTCTGTATTGTTAAGGGTGGTTGTATTTTGTTTCAACAACTGTATTTTGTTTTAATAACTGAACACTCGTTTTTTAGCCGCGACTTTGTACTACATTTCGATTGTTCAAATTCCCTTGGGAACAAGTAATTTTACTGGAATGACAAGTAAGTCTGTATTAATCCAGGGTATAAGCTCTCCATTTCCTTTTCCATCCAAATCCGTTGCGGCGTGAAGGAGAAACCAACTAACACAAACATTCGCAATTATAATATTTAGTAGTTTTATTTTATTTATTTTTATCCATAATGGGTTTGCGTTTGACTTCAGTCTCACCTGATGTTAAGTGACGACGAGGTCGAAGGTGGTATACGCTTACCCAGAAAATGCCTATTCACTCTTGCCTTGTAAACACCAAGGTTATAATGATTCCAGGAATACAGACGCAGGGAGAGCGTTCCACTCCCTAGCAGTGCGAATAAGAAATGACGCAGCAAACCGCTGGGTGCGAACCATTGGGTATTCTACTGCATGTGGATGGAAGCCCTCCCGGCGTCTAGAAGACCGATGTGAGAAAGTGGACGGTGAGATGAGGTCGTGCAGTTCTTGGGCACAATTTCTAAAGGGAACTAGTATCACTAAAAACCTTAACTTCCTATGACTTCACATTTACTAAACATATGTTTAAAGTAGCAAGCACATAAGGTTAAGCGATAGGCTAGACAAGTACCTACATACCCGAAGGTTGTTTATATACTCTAAGGTCCGTATAATAAACTAATCTCGAACGTAATGCTTTTCTCAAGATGCGTCAAAAATTACAGTTATATATGGATTGACGTTTACTTTGACGTATCTTGTGACGGGCATCTTAGTCCAGTTTATTAATACGGCCATTAGTTTCCCTGTAATGGTAATGTTGATGATGCCTCCATGCCGTTTTCGGCAACAGCGACGGTTCATGAACTTTCAACTGCTGCAGAGCCAGGTGGCCATGAACTCTCAACTGCTGCAGAGCCAGGTGGTGCATCTCTCTGGTGTGCTCTCCTCTCCAGTGACTGGCGTTGTCAATTTTTCGGTGCAAAAAACGTACGCACACAGTGAGCGCACGTTTGAACACATGTCATGTTACTGTATGTATGTACTAAGGGAACCCTTACCCACAATATTACTGTTTTGCAGTAGCGTTGTGATTCAAGTAGTAAGAAGTGTCAAACCAATTGTTTACAAATTCACTGTGACAACGTTCTATGATGGGTTAGGGTCCCATTGAGCTAATAGTAAGAATGTGCGCATGTTAACTTTTTATTCCACATATACCAATTTACACGATTGCATTGTTTTTCCGAAAGAAATATTGAGAAACAAAACCATAAATAAACAGTCTGAATATTGCCTAGGTACCTCAAAGTGGACAATATCACTACGACTAACTGTCAAGGAGTTCTTCGATACCCTTTTATTTTTAGGGTTCCGTAGTCAAACTAAGAACCTTTATAGTTTCGCCATGTGCATTCGTCCGTCCGTCCGTCCGCAGTACAGCTCAGAGACTCTTGGTACTAGAAAGCTGTTATTTGGCATGAATATACATATTAGTCTCACCAACAAAGTGGTAAAATAAAACCTTAAAAAAAATGTAGTATACCTCCCCTACACGTAACGTGGGGATGTATTTTTTTTCTCGTCTACCCCATAGTTTGGGGTGTCGTATTATAGGACTTTGAAAAAAAATTGCGGATTTGTTAAAACAATTTTTCGATTGTGGGATCCATTTATGAAATATTAAGCTTTACAGCACTAATTTTTGTTAGAGTCAAGTGTCCTCCCCCCCTATAGCCAAAACTAAAAATACTAAAAATCGGAAAATTATCTTAAATTAAAGGACATATTTTAACGAATTTTAAAGGAAATTTATCTTTACTAAGAAGACTTGATTGATTCCTGAGATACAGGCGTCTAAAGTGTTTATACCTACTAAAATCACCTAAGACAGCACCAAATAACTTTAGTAAAGAATTAGTTCATACTTGTTATTTTTAAGATTTTTGTGTAGTAACGGCTTCAGAACCCTACATTGAACATGGTCAGACATGCTCCTGCCCGATTTTCTTACTTAGAAGTCAACAATGTTTAGTTTTCTAACATAACACACTCTTTTCTGGTTTGTATCTAAATATTTTCCAGCATGATCGTTGACAACATGGTCTTCAGACATGTTTATTTTATATTAAATTAAAGCAGTTTTTTCAAGGACACTTTTTTATTTTATGAAAGGTTTTATGTGGTTATAAAATGGTCAAGGTCAGCACATAATTTCGATGTAAATGTCAATAGTTCGAGGTCTCGTAGAGCAAATGATCTAACTTTAACTTATCCTTCTCATTTTAGGACCTCTTGTGCTCGGAAAAATGTTCTGTATATGACTATTAAATTATTTAATAACTTGCCAAATTGTATAAAACTATGTGACATGCCTGAATTTAAAACCAAAATACGCAAATTCCTTTTAGAAAAATGTTATTATGGTGTTCATGACTATCTAAACTCTAATATTGAATAATTTTATATAATGTCTAAATAAGTAAGTTTCGATAATCTAATTTAATATAATGTACTTTTCAAACGTATTTAGCTATAAGATACAAATTTTGCATGCTTTTTTAAGTAGAATGTACGCACATCTAATGTTTTCCATCTGTATCATTTATCATTTCACTACATTCCCGCAAATAAATATTCTTATTCTTGTTCTTATTCTTAATAAAAATCTGAAATTACACTCATTGTATTGTACCTACCTTTGGGCGCCGAATTTCAAGCAACGAAAAATGTCCAAGAATCCAACATTTAAAAACCGCTTAAACCAACGAACCTTCCAGAAAAACCAACTCCTGAACGCATAACTGATGCAATGTCGTCTTAACTGTTGCTGAAATCTCTCTGATTGATGACACATTTTGTAATTGAGATGCTCCAATGATTAATGCATAGCGTATTAAAGGTGCGAATGACACCTTAAGCGTTCTGTGCCCCAGAACTCTAAGAAAGACCAAATTTTCTTTGAAATAAGATAACTGGGCATTGAATTAGTAAACAGGTAAATGGCCATCATTAGGGCAAGATAGCATTTTTACGATGAAATCTTAAGGAGTCTTTTGAAAGGATGTTTTGTACTCGATTTGAATTTGGAACTCGTGTTTTTTTAGCAGATAAAGGGACATCGCATTTAGTATATAATAATTATATTAAATTTCAGGGGACAATGTCACACCAATTGACCTAGTTCCAAACTAAGCTATAGACTTGTATTATGGGTATAAGACAACGATATAAATACTTATATAGAGAAATATAGAGGGTTATTGGTAAGTCGACCTATTCCACTCTAGGGGTTATGGTGGAGATCATTTTTAATCATTTTGGTCCCATAATACCCCCGGGAGGACCTAATGCAGGGTCCGTCTGGGTTGGTACCACCATATTATTCATTAACCTACCGCCAAGCAGCAGTGTTCGCATTGTTGTGCTCCGGTTTGGGGATAAGACAGCCGGTGAAATGACTAGCATAGAGGCATTCCATCTTAGTACTCAGGGTTGTGAATGCGAATGTCTATGCGTAACAGTCTCCACTTACAATCAGGTGGCCTGTGTGCTCGTTTGCCTTCCTATGCCATGAAAAAAAAAGAAAAAAAGAAAAGTGAGGGTACTTTTTGTTGACGCCAAGGTGAATCTAACGACAGTTTGTTGAAATCGGATCAACCATGCATTATCTACAAGGGAACAAAAAACTATCCCTAACCACACACAGGGCAAAAACATAAAATATCTCATCATAGCTGTCGTTAAAAATATTATACCTATTCAATTTTACTGTATAATCTAAAGATTTCAAGTAACACAAGTCTAATAAAACTTTACAAAACCCGACTGGTGTTGCAAACCAAATATGAATCGTTGTAAATCCTAACTAATCGTTCAAAATGAAAAATTATTCAATCAATCTAAAGATGACTTTTGAATACTTATTCAATGATACCCTACTTGTCATAGTTCGTCGGTTTTTTTTTTCTTATGTACAATATGGCGTCTGGTTGCCGCTATGGTGAATTTTAAACCA
This sequence comes from Acleris emargana, assembly GCA_927399475.2. NCBI lineage: Eukaryota > Metazoa > Arthropoda > Insecta > Lepidoptera > Tortricidae > Acleris > Acleris emargana. Next base: position 9,954,181 of record OV656858.1, read on the forward strand.
TTCACATAAGAATCATCGGAATCGGTTCACGCGATTAGTTTCTGGAGCGCCACCAAGGAACAAATATACCTACATACATATTTAGGCTGATAAACACATTACCAGTGATGGGAAATAGGTGAGCTAAAATACCTATTCTTTGCGAGAGAACATAATATGGAGTGGTTACAACCGGATAAAAGTATATATTTTTTGGATTCCGGGTATTTGATATTTATCCGGGCACTGCGAATACTAGCCGTAATGTTGAACATACATTCTTTTCCTTATAGAATGTTTGTAAAGTTTGTAGTAAAAATGGTAACATTCCTGCCATAAAGTTAAAATTATAAGTAATCCGAAAATGTGAACGCCCATTTGCAAGTCATAAACAAACAATGCGTGGGAAAACCCATATTATTAGTCCTGCTACTACTTTTTAGAAATCTTGTACATTCCTTCTTTTCTCTAGCCCTTTTTACTAAAAACTAACATTAAACATGCCGTACTTTAAACAAAACATGTCATTTTTTACATTACGATAATTACCCGAATAAATATCGAATACCCGGAACAGAAAAAAATAATAATTTTTATCCGGTTGTAACCACTCTATATTATGTCCTCTCGCGAAGAATAGGTATTTTAGCTCACCTATTTCCCATCACTGCACATTACCCATTGATCGGGTCTCACAAACATTGATCGGGTCGCCACTTTCCCGATCACATGGTTGAGAGAGGCGATGGCTGAGATACGCGTCATACTCGTGAACGGGTGCTGTTTGTGGGGTCCGGTCTGTTCACGTTTGCAAGGACTTGTTGTTCAATTTATTATCCAAGTTACATGGCTTTTGACGTAGAGACCTCGTCGTGTATGTTCTCATAGTCATTATTTTATTTTAAGGTTTATTGACCTTACATGGAGTTTCTTGAGGCGCTTCTTCTCCGCAATGATGGTCTTGTCCGAAGCGCTGGTAGATTCACTGTACATTTCTGACGTGTAAAAAGCCCTCATATAGCCAATTTACTGAATAAATATTTTGTTTTTTTTTTAATTTCGACCCTTCTCCTTCGGCAGTCAGGTTAAAATGCAAACGCGTTATCAAACAAATTAGGTATGGTTGATCCTTATCAAATTGTACGCAAATAATGCAATCTTACCGGTCTTGATTGGTTGGACAAAGCAATTAATATCTGCAAGTGACACTTGAACTATCTAGTTAAGTACTGCAAAGACGGCGTCATTATGAAGAATGTAATGTTTTATTTATGTGAGTTTTTATTGAAATTATTATGAAAATAGCATACGATCAAATTTTAAATGCTGCCAGCATCCTCACAATACCGCAGGGGCCATTCTTAGATTTATTGTTAGTATTTTTTATTTAAGCTGATTTTCAGTTTTCAGTTATTGTTTTAAACACCTTGTTTTCATTTTATTTCGTATAACCAATTAATCATTATTTATTAATGAATTAAAAGGTTAACTTTTAATTTTCTAAACATTATCGAGACAAAAACAATTAATTAAGCCCTCTATTTAAAAAATAAAATAGTGTTCAAACGTTTGTAGTTTTTTTTTAAAGTGGGTTTTTTTAAATAAGAAGGGATTTCCCTACTCCACGCTAGTAAGCCACTTCAAGTATAATTATATTTATGTTTTTTAATTGCTTTTTTATTTTTTTAGGTTTCATTTCAATATTTTGAACAATATTTTCAGACAGTTTTTCCAAACTCTTTTGCCATATTGGTTGTTGTCGCAATAGTTATAATAATAAATAATTGTTTGAAGATTGGTTCGCCAGGTGGCGTGGTATCGGTTCCGACCACCGGGAAGGCAATTATTTATGTGTATTAAAATTTGTTACTTCTGAATCTTGGTATTGTCTTATTTTTTTTTTCTTTGGAGTTATTTGGTACAGTCAAGGCACCAATATGTAAATGTATACACCAGAAAAAGGCTACAAAATATGTACATACCTTATAACTGTAGCAACTTGGTCTATGTGTACTTACATATTTTTTATAAGGTATTTATATTTCATAATTCCGAAGAGTCATAATTCCGAATTTTCATAATTCCGAACGCAATTTTTTGAAAGAAGACTTAACTTTATGTGATCGCTTATTTAAACCAAACCTAACCTTACCTTCATATGACAGTTAATGAATATTCGGAAAAAGATAATTAGAAATTTAAAGGCGTTACCTTTTTTTGTACCTACTCATAGTTTAAAGCCAAAGAGCTAAATTTGGGGTCGGGCGAAATCGATATAAAGACTTAAATGGAAAGAAAACACCCAAGACTCAGAAACAAATACATGTGCTATTCCCACAAATATTTGCCCATACCAGGAATCAAACCTGGGACCGGTAGGTTCGTAGGCAGGGTAACTACCAACTAGACCAGGGGTCGGCAATGGGCAACCTTTTGAGTCGGAAGAGCCAAAAATTACTATTCAAGTTTTTAAAGAGCCACAAAAAATTTTCTTGCCAACAATAAATAGCCTCTATACTTTCATAAAGTTTGTTGATATTTGTTGTTTTTTTTTATAAAATAAATAATATTTGCGAATGGAACTAAAGAGCCGCAGCCTCACATCCAAAGAGCCGCATGTGGCTCGCGAGCCGCAGGTTGCCGACCCCTGAACTAGACCAACGCGTCGTGTATTTATGACCCTTATTTTGTTCTCTAGATATAATAATGCTGTGTGCCGTGGTCAGCTGTCAATACAACAATCCTAGAAAACAGAGCCAATCAGCTGTGACTCCTGTCGTCTTGCCAAAGTAATGTTATCTTTGTAAACGATTGTTAGGTTCTCAGGGCCAAGATTCTAGGCGGTGAAACCATATCATAATGCTAAACCAACAAACCATATATGCTTAGACATGTTTTGGTATTTTTTTTACCTCTTCTGCCATTCAGACCCATCGTAACGTTGACATTACTATAACGCGTCAAAGGCAATGGCTGTATCCATAGAATAGAAGCCCTGATGGGTTATTATGACGTTGCTTTGCAGTTAATTTTACGGCGAGCGTAAAGGACAGAGCTATAGCAGTTATATAGCTCTGTCCTTTCCTCTCAGCTAAACTGAACTGCGTAACTACGTCATAATAACCTTCCTGGTCAGAAATTGACCGATGTTTTATCCACATTGGTAGACACGACTATAGGAGGGGCCGAGATTCTTTGACCTGGTATCGTATTGTCAACCTCTTCAGCCGAAAGACGTCCACTGCTGGACATAGGCCTCCCCCAAGGCTCTCCACTCAGACCGGTCTTGTGCTTTTCACATCCACCGCGTTCCCGCGCTCTTTATAAGGTCGTCACTCCATCTTGTTGGAGGCCTACCTACAGCTCGTCTCCCGGTCCGCGGACGCCACTCAAGAACCTCCTGACCCCATCGGCCATCAGTCCTGCGTGCGATGTGCCCCGCCCACTGCCACTTCAGTTTAGCTATTCTTCGGGCTATGTCGGTAACCTTAGTTCTACTGCAGATATCATCATTTCTGATTCTATCACGCAGAGAAACCACAAGCATAGCCCTCTCCATAGCCCTCTGAGTGACCTTGAGCTTTCTTATGAGGCCTATTGTTAGCGCGCAGGTCTCGGATCCGTAGGTCATCACTGGCAACACACACTGGTCAAAGACTTTTGACTTCAAACACTGCGGTAATTTAGACGAAAAGGTGCTGCGAAGCTTCCCGAACGCTGCCCAGCCGAGTCGGATTGATAACTCTTATTAACTTGACAATTATGACGGTCGAGTCAACAACAATGCCATAACAGGGCAAAGACGATATGGTTTTCACCGGATAGAATAGACGCTGTGGGTCTAGTGATAAGACGACCTAGCTCGTTATAAAACCGGCCAAGAGAGAGTCGGACTCGCACACTAATGGCTCCGTACTACCGTATACTTGAATTTAACATGTCGTGTATCGTCTTTGACCGGTGATCGTACTGTCAAGGTTTTTCTTTAGTGTCTTTACATCAGCTAATTAGAGGAGTCAACGTTGTAATAGCAGGCGAGTTAAAAACTAAACCATAACAAGTCGTAGACTATATTATTATGATTTTTACCGCCTGGAAGGTCCAGTTTCATTGCACAATAGCAACATGCTTTTCGTGATACATTGCGTGGCTGCAATAGTTCTAGGGTCTAAAATGTTAAAACTACCTGTCAATGAATTGCGACAAGCATGAGGGCGATAAAACTTAGCCTTAAGATCAATAGTAGTGGTAGGACCTTGGGCAGGGTCCGCCCATATTGCTATCACCGTCAAACGGAGCATTGTTTTACTAATGGTGCGTTCCCATATTCAAAACTGTGGGTAGAATTGTGACGTCTCGTTAATCGCGAGCGCAAAGGACAGAGCTATAGCAGTTATACACCGTGTTTTTTTTGATTTACGATAACTTCGGCATATTACTAGGTACATCGTTAGAAACTAAGTGGTAGATTAGATTTTTAAACATTGAAAAAAAAAATGTTTTTTTCTGTTTTGAACAAAGTAATTAAATGTTGTATATTTGGTCATTCTAAAAGGGCCTTTAGAGTTAACTCATAGTCAGTGTCAAATACGTCAATGTTGGCGTGACATGTATTCACAGACCGTTAAGAGCCTTTTAGACCAGTTCAACGTGATTAACTGATTAAATTTAAAAATTAAATATCTTTAAAACCGTTACAGTTATCATTTGTCTGTCTTCGGGAAATTTAACTTTATTTTACCTAAAGAATGTTCCCTTAAAGTTATCGTAAATCAAAAAAAACACGGTGTATAGCTCTGTCCTTTTCTCTAAGCGTAAACAGAACTGCATTGCTATGTCATAATAACCCCCCAGGGCTTCTATTCTATAGATACAGCCATTTGCCTTTGACGTGTTATCGTAATGTCAACGTCACGATAGCTCTTAACGGCAGCTGAAGTAAAAAAAAACCATAACACGTCAAAAGGATATTATGGTTTGTTGGTTTAGCATTGTTTTAGTATACACATTCTTGAGAACAGTATCAATACATAGATCACACTAAAAAAAAACAGAACTGGCCACTTACATAAACAATATTTGAAAAATAATTACAACTTTGAAAATGGAACTCTTTGGCTGTAGAATGCAGTTTGTTTCACCTGACTGTCAATTGTGTTTAGTGGCGCCATTTTATAAATTGCGTGTCTGCATTGACATGGATTCAACTATTGCTTTTGACGTGTTATCTTAATGTCAACAATGATATTTTATATTTAGATACGATATGCTCATACTAAACGCATTTTAAACCCGACGCCAATTACTGACAGTTGCTACGTTACCATATTTCTACAGACAAAGACGGCAATCCGTAGCGAACGGTATTTCTATCTAATTTTATCTAATTGTGTATCTCATGTTTCACAGGTCACAGTGACGCCAGTGCAAATTAAACAAATTATGGCGATGTAAACAAAATTTAAAAAATATTTACGGTACTTACAAAATATAATGAGACATCCTTTCTTCCTTTTACAGTATAATTTCGGGATCCTCTAAAAACACAAAACGGATTTTTTATGAAATATATTTGTTACTTTACAGTATGTGTGCGGCCGCGGCGTAACTAAACAGTAGTAAGGTAAATTACCTTCTTTTTTGAGGAACGCTTTTTCACGCAGATCACGTATCTTAATATAAAATAGCATTGAATTTCAACGTTATGATAGCTCTTATTTACTTGACAGTAAGTAATGGCGGCTGAGTTAAAAACAATACCAAAAATGTCAAAAGCAATATGGTTTGCTGGTTTTGCATTGTTTTAGTATATTCGTACACATCCTTGAGTACAGTATCAATATTGTACTCAATCTGTTAATGGGTCTAACAGTCATTGTTAGACCATCTAACCGCAGGAACAATTACACAGACATGGAAACCATTGTCGGCAATATCCATTGAACTAATCTACTTAGGTGTCAGTCCGGAATTACACGGTGTAACAGCGGCCATTATAGGAAGGCATTATCGTGCGGTACACTCGGTAGCGTTTGTAATTAGACCTTTGTAACGTTATAAAAAATATCGATACCATAAAACAATATGTTTCGTTATTGTTTTAAAATTTATTTTCATACTACGAAAAATAATTCTGTAGCTCTGCCTAGCCCACTCTGGGATTACAGGCGTGAAGGTATGTATTTATGTATACTACGACCAAGTCATAACAAAACCAAGATAACGTTATAATAACTTTATGAATAGCGCACTGTTGCCGTTCGTGATTTTTATGTCCCAAGTCAAAGAAAAGTGTAGCTGGCTGACTCTTATGTTGCCATTTCGTTTTTTTTTTATTACAAACATCTTAGCCTGATTGTGCAAAAATCAATAAGTTTTTTTGAGTTGTTGGCGTTGTTGCTAACTCTGTTGCTCTGCCTACCCCACTCTGGGATTGAGGGCGTGAGTTTATGTATGTATGTATTTTTTTTATTTCAAGGAAATATCCGATATTGAACTAAAGCGATTCATGAAATGAGCGGCAATGAAGGTGATCGCGGTACTGTACGCTGCCATCTTAATTCAAAAGGACGCATCTCAGTTTCATAGGGTACCTATTAGAAACGAGTAATAAAAATAATATCTTAAAAAACTGCGCTTCTCAACAAAGAACGTAAGTGCCATCAAGATACGCTCTTTTGCTGGTGCACTTTTTCATATGTTATTTTAGAGAGGTTTTTTAACGCACGTTTCTCAAACTCTATGAAACTGAGATGCGTCCTTTTGAATTAGGACGGTAGTTAACGAACCAGTAAAGTTAAGTACAGTAACAGTTGACGAATAACGTTATTATATCGCTATATCAAGATCGTTCCAATATATCGATATGAAATTTATATATGGATACGAGTATCCGACAACAACGTTATAGCTGGCGAGTAACGATATAACTAAATGAAGAACAGGTGCGTCTTTTAGCTTGGTGAACGGTGGAGAGTAAAGAAGAAGTCCTTATGATTTTAACAAATTTTAATGCATTATATTTTAAGAAACATGAATGCGGGTGTCTAAGCCGAGAGCAGGTAAGAATGTGTGGAGGGGTCGCCGCTACGTCATCCGAGGTCCGTTGCTGGCTCGCTGCGTGTGCATGTGTGTGCGTGTCACACATATGCCGTGCGTTAACATGTTGGCCCCCCAGGGCTGCAGTCCTGGTGTTCGACTGGGAGTGGACATAATCTGTTGAAGGCACGTCGGACGGTTCCTGACGTGGTGAGTACGTCGGCGACGCGGGTCACGCCGTCGGAGCCGGGGTAGAGGCGAGTCACGCGCCCCAGCATCCATTGGTTGGGAGGCAGCCGGTCATCCTTCACAAGCACCATTTCGCCTAAGTTGAGTTGTCCTCCATCCTTGTTCCACTTCTGACGAGTTTGGAGTTCTGCAACGTACTCTGTGTAGAACCTTTTCCAAAAATGGTTTTTTAGTTGTTGCGTTCTCATGTATCGTGAGAGTGTATGGGGAGCAGCTGTTTCTTTGACCTGAGGAGATGGGAGTGTTGCTACCGTTCGTCCAATTAGGAAGTGAGAAGGAGTCAGAGCTGCAAGATCCAAAGGATCTGAAGATAAGGGAGTGAGAGGTCTTGAGTTAAAGATTCCTTCAATCTGTACCAAAACCGTATTTAGCTCTTCGTAAGTTAAGTTAGCAGAGGCTACAGTACGCTTAAGATGATGTTTGACGGATCTTACTGCACTCTCTGCCAAACCGTTGAAATGAGGACTGTAAGCTGGTGAAAAGTGAAAGTTTATTGACATGTTTGAGGCATGTTCACTAATGTGAAAATTTGAAAGGTCGTTGCACGCGCCTAAAAAGCACCTCCCGTTATCCGAGAAAATGTTGGCGGGCTTTCCCCTGCGGGCGGTAAATCTGTGTAATGCAGATATAAAGGTGTCACTACTCAGATCGGTCACAAGCTCGATGTGTACAGCCTTAACGGCCATACAAACAAATATACAGAGGTAGGATTTCATCAATTTACTACCTCTACCCTTTCGGTTCAATATCATCACTGGGCCGGCATAGTCAACAGCTGTACTTGAGAAAGGGAAATCAGTATGAAGTCGTTGTTTGGGCAAGTTACCCATTATCGGTTGAGTAACCTTTCCCGAGAAACGGCAACATTTGATACACTTGTGTACCGTTTTTCTGGACAGGCTCCTGCCACCAACAACCCAAAACTTATGACGCGAAGAAGCGAGAAGCAATTGCGGTCCAGCATGCAGGAGTAGAATATGATATTGTCTGAACAAGAGCATAGCAATGTGATGTGATGAATGGAGCAGTATGGGGTGCTTTGTATCGTAATCATAGTACGAGTTTGATAGTCTCCCCCCTACTCGTATTAAGGCGTCTCTAGTGTTAAAAAATGGATTTAGTTTATTAAGTTGATTTTTAACAGGCAAAGTGTTTTTTGATTTTAAGATTTTGTACTCTGTTAAAAACGTTTCGCGTTGAGCAAACCTACATAGCGAAATCAGTGCTGAATTTAATTCATTAATGCGTAAGTACCCAGTACGCTTGTTATTTGGGTAGAAATAATTATGTAAAAAGCGTAAGACATAAGCCAAAATACGTTGTAATTTATTCCAATCGGAATATCGTTTTATGAAATCTGAAATATAAGTAAAGTGGTCTGTTTGGTTTGTATTTAAATTATAATGAACTTTAAATTCTGGCAGTTCAGTATCTTTAGGACAGTTAGGTGGTTTGGGCCATGTTTCTTCATCCTGTAACAAGTATGGAGGACCCGCCCACCATAACGAACAATTGTCTAAGCTTGCGGCACTAGCACCGCTTGAGCCTATGTCGGCTGGGTTTAAGGCAGTGGGCACGCAGCGCCAAGTAGCTGGATCGGACATTTCTAGGATTTTCTGATGATAGGATAGCATGGTTGCAGTGGACTGTAGTTGGGTAAGTATTTGTTTGAACTAGGCCGGAAATCAACCAGCCTAATTTGGTTTTGCTTAAAGTTGGCATATTGTTACCTAATGAAATATTATAGGAACCTAACACGCTCCAGAAAATATCTGCTCCGAGGAGCATGTCTACCTCAGACGGAACGTTAAAGGTTGGATCGGCTAGGGCAATGTTAGGTGGAATGTTAAGTAACGCGTAATCTATGCGCACCGAAGGTAACGGCTGCGTGATGCGCGGAACAACAAAGCACGTCGCATTAGCTTCGTAAGGATCTATAAGCGATGTTAAAGTGACACCGCATTGCTTGGTAAAGCGGGAAGTTTGGGAGTTTAACCCTTCGACTAATGACGAGGTCGGCGAGTAAGGTAAGTTAAGTTTATTAAATGTTTTTTCAGTTATAAAGCAAGACGTACTTCCGTTATCCAGTAAGGCGCGTACTGTGTGCTTTTGTCCTTTGTGATCTTGTACTTGAATTAACGCTGTAGACAAGAGCACGCAGTTACTATGAACAGCTGATAAAACTACGTTAGGTTGTGATGTACTCTCTGAAGGAGATTTTGTTTCAGATGCTGCATGGGGTTCTAACGGCAAAGGGGGCACCGCGCAGAGTGCCACGCTGGTGCGCGTTGCAGGCGGCGCCGCGTCAGCGGACGTGTCGTGGGAATGTAGGAGACTGTTCAGCAATTGGTTGCATAAACGACACGGTCCAATTCGACAAGCGTTAGCATGATGACCTTGACGCAAGCAGTTTAAGCATAACTTTAACGATTTAGCCTTTTGCATTCTAGCATCTAACATGTAGGATCTGAATTTCATGCAACGATAAATAGCATGGTTATTTTTGCACAACGGACAAACAAATTGTTTGTCTGCGGGGGGAGAATAAGAGTTGACGACTAGCGATTTATGGTGACTGTGCGTGACGTCACTATGGCGGCGTTTTATGCGAATATCCTCCATAGTTTCTAAGAGATCAGAACGGTTTTTTATGAAGTTTAAAAATATTTCTAATGTAGGTAAATCCTGTAGCGAGTTACGATGAGTCTCCCATTCACAAATAGTCGTTGAATCCAATTTACTTGATACAATGTATATGATAAGAATATCCCAGTGCTCAGTGGGCAGCTTAAGAGTTTTTAAAGCACGTAAGTTTCTATTTATAGTGTCTATGATGTTGCGCAACGACTTTGACGACTCTTTAGGTAACGATTCTATGTTAAAAATAGCCTGTAAGTGATTGTTGACCAGAAGCCTTTTATTGTTGAACCTGTCACAAAGCAGCTCCCAAGCAATGTCATAATTTTCAGCCGAGAAGTCAAGCGAGCGCACTATCAAAGCGGCACTATCCTTTAACGCTGCGCGCAAGTAGTGAAACTTGTTTATTTTTGGTTTAGACTCGTCTAAATGAATCAACGAGCTAAAGGTGTCATGAAATTCTAGCCAGTTATGATATTGACCCGAAAAGCTAGGTAAGTGTATAGTAGGAAGCTTTAAGTTTGGCCTACCTTGGTGCACACAAGAGCCTGAGACCGACCTGAAGTCCACGTCGGCTGCGCCGGCGCCCGCAGGGAGCTGGCTCCGCGCCAGCACGTCCCGCGCGAGCGCGATCGCGCCGAAGTACCGGGACTCGAAATCCTTTCGGTCTTGGAACTGATCCTCTGGAATTTCACAAATACTTTCTAAGTCACTTTGCACGGTATCGTAATCTGAATACATCTCTTCGATTTTTATTAAGCGAATATTAAGCTCACTGGACTGTAAATTACCTAAACGCGGACAACTATTCAACGTATCTAAATAACTTTCGAAGAGTGTCATTTTAGTTTTAAAGGTTGCGCGTTGTTTACTAAGATTTTTGAAATCCATTTTGTATTACGTAATTTATGTATGTACTCACTCACAAATAATTAAGCTGTAAATATAATGATTTGTTAAACCAATAATGTAGTTATTAAAATAAGAAAGGTAAGGCAATAAATACTTAAATTTATTTTGCGGGTCGCAGCGAGAATGCAGTAAGATAAGGTCCAAGGTCAGCAGCGCTGAGCCTAGCCGGCCGGCCACCGGTCGCCAAGCGAGGAAGCGCCCAAGGTCACGGTCACGCGACTAAGCTCATACAATGCAATCAGCTCTAATATGCACCGAACACTTAATAAATACGTTAAGGCACAGAATGTTGGACCGTGAACTTCAAACTTTAGAAGAATAAGCACTAGAAATTTAGAAAGTACTAGGATATAAGCGGGACTTTGCTACTAGAAGATAAGAAATGTATTTAAGATTAAGTATATTCACTTTTAAAGTGTGAAATAGGGATCGGAAAGACAGAAATTATGTATAACAGGTAAGTTTGTTCGCTTTTAAAGTGCGAAAATAAATAAGTTCGATTTTTTATAGGAATATGGGGTTAAGCTTAACGGATAGGTAATTGGAACGAACTCACGATAACGCTACTCTCTCAGGTACTCATCACAATAAATTCCAGTCGAAGTAGGCGTGATTCTTGACTTCCAAAGTGTTATTACGTCGGCAATCGGGATGACTTGTAGCTTCTCTTCTATCATCCACATAACGGTCCGCCGTGCTTGCGCTTTCCTTTGTTCGTGGCAGGTTCGTTGGTATCCAAAAATGTAAAATCCGGTCGTAGGAACAAAATGAAGAACAGGTGCGTCTTTTAGCTTGGTGAACGGTGGAGAGTAAAGAAGAAGTCCTTATGATTTTAACAAATTTTAATGCATTATATTTTAAGAAACATGAATGCGGGTGTCTAAGCCGAGAGCAGGTAAGAATGTGTGGAGGGGTCGCCGCTACGTCATCCGAGGTCCGTTGCTGGCTCGCTGCGTGTGCATGTGTGTGCGTGTCACACATATGCCGTGCGTTAACACTAAATATAACGCTATAGTAAAATAGCGCTGTTTGTAATTAAACCACAAAGAGACGAGGCAAAATAATATTCTTTATAGATTTACTTCTTATCAGATTAGTATATAGGGCGTGCCGCCCGATGATTTATGCAGACATTTTTTTTTCATCTTCTGTTACATGTATGGCGTGCCTCCTCCAGAAATAATTATATTTGTTATTTACGTACAGTCAACAGCATAAATAAGTGATCATTTATGTACCTTGTCACTTTAACGTTGTGTTTGAAATGTTATACATAATTGTGAAACGATTGAAAGCGACAGGGTACAGAAATGATCACTTATTTATGCTGTTGACTGTACTACGAAACTATGAGTAAACAGCGGCTTCTACAAGACATCTATATAGTTGAAATGTCATCAATGTACTTCGCGTAGTTTTCGAGTGAAATGCCTGTAACATACGGACGGGCGGACGGACACGACGAAACTATAAAGGTTCCGTTTTTGCCATTTTAGCAATGGTTCCCTAAAAAGTGACATAAGTTTTCGACACCACCCTTGTTAATGTTAATACTATATTTTAGATAACGATACCGTTCGTTGAATGCATTTTGTATAGGGCCAAAGATTCGGTTAGACACGGCTGGGGCCGACTGTACCTCGTCACCGCAAGGTTGTGAATCGGTATACTAGAATATTCTATGAGTACACGTAATGTGCAGAGAGTAGTGACCAAGACAGGTAAAGCACTTATTGTGGGTACTAGCATCGCTCTAATTGTGAGGGCCTTTTTACCCGACTGCGTTAAGGAGGATTATATATTTCGAATGTATTTATGTATGTATGTTCACTATATATATAATAAAGCAAAAAACGATAAAAGTAACTGATCACGAAAAGTATCAACAACTGCTTGAAAAACAGTAAAACACAAATCATTCTCGTTTACTGAGTGAATGTAACTTAACTAATTTACACAAGGTACTGACAATGCCATACACATTTTCAATTTATTGTCAAGGCAGTAGAATTTGGCCGCAAGCTTTAGCCGTTTTTGGACCAAGGCCTATATTCAACACGGTAAAAAACGTATCGTGTTTGAGCTGTTATCGCATTGTCCCAGTTTTAATAGCTCTTATTTACTTGACAGTAAAGGCGGCTGACGTCATAACTAGGGTTAGGACTTTTGGTGGCATATCGTGGTTCTAGAATCCATGGAGTCGTTATTTCCTAATTATTATAACACGTGACACTTTGATTTTGACCTTCAGCATGGTCATATTTCAAAATGAACTAAATATATTTTTAGTTCAGTTTATCCATACCTACTAATATTTGCTTGTTTGTAAGGCTTTCACAGAGCAAAGATATCCTCCGTACCAAAATTAATTTAAATTGGCTTAGCGGTTCAATAAAAAAATGAATTTTGAAATATTAAAAACTGAAGGTCAAAATCAAAGTGGTATGTATTTTAATAATTAGGAAATAGCGACTCCATGGATTCTAGAACCACGATATGCCACCAAATGTGTGCGTTCATTGGTTCTCAAACGAATCATCTACATGAAAGCTCCCATAGACCAACAGTCGGACTGACAGGCCGACAGGCATGCTATCTATTACCTAGAATGAGAGAGGTGAAAGGGGAAGAGGCAGACCTAGGCTTACTTACTTCAGCCAAATAAGACAGAGGCCCAAATGTCGTGTCTAGGGAATGCTATTTAACCGGTTATTAACCGTGTTTGTATGGAAATAACCGGTTAAAACCGGTTATAACCGGTTATAACCGTATATTTGCATTCCCTAGTCGTGTCGTATCAGGAGGTTAAAAGGCTGGCAGACAAAGAGAAGTGACAATTACCCCACAGACAAGAGCCTAGCTCTTAAGTTAAATGATGATGATATGTTACCGTTTCGAACGTTAGGCTAATACAGGGAGGAAAACATGGATGGCAACTACATTAAATATTGGAAATAGCAAAGGAGACTTACTTTTGTTTTTGAAATAATTTATTACTGTATTTATGTTTTTTTTGGGCATTCGTCTGCCTTAACCAAGAATCGAACTGATTGAATAATGCCAAAAAAAAAGTAGAGTGTTTTACGGTCTTTGTTTAATTTATAGGGGTATGTGCTGTAGATATTAATGATCACTATCAATGTCCTTTTCGATCTGTATCATAAAATTTGACTTTATCGTTTTGTCATATTCAACCCGATCGATTCCCGATTAAGGAAGAGGTTTTTTTTTTAAATCCAGTAATTCAGGATTTATTGTTTTTAAAAATAAAAGTTCGTCTCATTTGCGTAGAAATTGCCATTATTAATATTAAAGGTAGTTATCGTCCTAAGCAGTGGAAGCTTTGCATACTGTTATTTTTTTAGTGTTTCTCTGGCGCGTTCTGCAGCCTATATATACGGCTTAATGGATTTAAACATATGAGGTTTCCATTGATTTGTCCTAGTTGTGAGAGTGAGATAGGCTATATCTATATTTTAATCGAAGTAAAGAGAGAGATGGAATTCCTTTAACATAATTAATGTATGTATGTATGTATGTAAACTCTTTATTGCACAAAAATATAAATATTACAATATAAATATTAAAGTAATGTACAAAGGCGAACTTATCCCTAAATGGGATCTCTTCCAGCTAACCCTGAAGTTAATGAGTTAGGAGTTAATTTAATGGTAATATAAAAAATGTAGTTAGGTTTTTGTAGTTTTCTTTATATTAGACTTGTTTTTGCTTTGGTTAAACCCATATTTTAAATATTTTTAAAATTCTTTGGGTTGGTTCATTTGTAGTCTTGAGATGGTAGTCCTAAGATTTAATTATGTCTGTATGTGTCTCGGATCCTACTTAACGACACGTGGTTTGTGTGTTCGTTTGCGTTCTAGAGCCATAAAAGAGAAGTTTTAATAAGGCCAGAGTAACGATTTTTTTTATTATGCCTGTTAGGTATAAATATAATAATGGTATCATTGAAGCTCAAAATGAGTTGCCCTTTCTGTACATAATCGGTTCTCTATGGCGGTTCAAGCAAATCACTGCTTATAAGATATTCACTTGACACAGAACTGAAAGCAGGAAATAGTGCATTTTATATGTACCTCGATTAAATACTAGAGTTGCTTAAGGCTAGTAGTTAGGGTGCTAGCGAGCAAAATTTCTGACAACTGAGTTGTTTTTGTAAAACTATAACTCAAATACAATAATAATATGGTTTTTACCTCTTAGATTAGAGGTCCAGATCATTCGATTATTACAAGTGTCATAATAAATAATAAGTGAAAATTATGTACCGTTGCATTCATAACTTTTTTTATACATAGGCTAACTTTTCTTGTAAGTATATTTTCATCGATTTTTCTGATAACAAATTACCTGTCTGCAAAGTCATTTTCATTTTTTGGATTGGCGTTAGTAGTGTATTTATAAATGCGTAGAAATTTCTTGCAAATTTTAATAGTTACTAAAACAGTTCTGACCATTCATCACAAAAGTTGGAATGCCGAACGAAACTCCAATTTGTTGATATCCTGAACGTAACCATGGTAACCAAATAACAAATCGATGGATATAATTCATCTATTTTTAGTAATTCAATTAAAAAATAATTTTAAACACATAATTAGCCTCAAATTTTTATTTTTTATTTTACGTAGTTTTAATTGGTATTTAAATATTTTTTATTTTATATTTTATTATACAAATTAGTGTAGAAAGAGTGAAAAGAAACGCAGTGTGACGTATGACTGGGCATTAAAGTGAAAGAGATGACTGTACTGATATTATGAACGGGAGTGAAAGAGATAGCGAACGGAAGAGGTCAAGAGTTAGTTTTTAGGTTAGGGGTCGAGGTTCGGTGTGTACGACGAAAAGACGTGTGTGCGGTGATTTCCAATTTCTTTAATTATATTTTACTTTTACCGTTAACTTGGTTTTCATTTTGCCATCCCACATTAGGATGTCAAGTGTTCACTAAACGCTGATATCCGATATTGCCGTAACCATGGTACTAATAATGCTATAATAATTATTATAGAACTGTTATTCTGTAGCTCTGCCTACCCCACTCTGGGAATGAAGGCGTGAAGGTATGTATGTATGTATGTATTACCATGTGTAGCGTTACCGCTACAAAATCGCTTCAAATTCGCGCGTTTATTTTGTTTATTTTTTAGGTGTCGAACTCCCTTGTGTGTTAGAGTTGCTGGCCTGCGTTGTTGATGGTTTCGATTATTATTTTAAAATTTTGAATGTGTTGTCAGATTGTTCGGCATGGATGTAAGATGTTTCTTTTTGACATTGGTGCTTCAGTCTCGTAACCGAAGGGTTATATTTTTTGTTCTCGACTTCGTACATTTGCAATTACAAGTACAATTGCAGTTTTAACAGTGACCTAGTTCGCATAGTTGGGTGCACGGTCACTCTATCTGCTGAGCGAAAGGAAGGACGCGTACATGTTCTGTTTCATTATGATTTAAGCATTTAAATTTCCCATCTTAGGAACTTTGATATAAAAAATACGCGTATTTTTTAGGGTCCCTTTGATATTAATTGTTGTAGGGTTTTGTTTCTCCAAATTCTAAAAGAGCCCGCGCGCTCCATAAACGTTTGTTCTTTTTCGGCCAATATTCGGAAACGGTACTTAAATCATTCTTGAAATACCTTTTAATCTCTAAATTTTTGTGTTATTCCTTAATTTTCGTCTTTTCTAACCTCTAAATTTGTTTGTTAATTTTATATTATCGTCACTTCACCCAAACCAGTTTCTATTTATTTTTTATACTAATCTTTGTCGCAACTATCTATTTTCGACACTTATAATTTATAAAATAAACTATCTTTAGGTTTTAATTTTTTTTTTTATTTGTATTAAATTTCTACGTTTATCCTAGGCTCAGTCCTAGGATCAGTTAGTGCTCCCTTTTCCCATTAGGAGTGTAACACATGTCAATCCTCATTATCATTGTTTTCATGCTTTGGTTACGCTATAGGTGGTATTCTGATACCTTTAACGATATCAATATTAGCGGTATTATAGTAAGCGAGTAGAATATAGTACATTGTGTATTAAGGTCGGTAAGTAAGGAATTACGATCGAGGCTCTGGTAGAAGCCCGAAGTCGAAGACTGAGGGCTTTCTGAGTCGAGGTTCGTAATTCCCGTACCGCCCGTGAAACATACAATGTTTTTCATCACATTTGCGAGTAAATAAATAAAATTTCATTAATTGTTTTTGCTGCATGGATAATATCTGGCGGTGTTGCATTTAAATTACAGTCATCGGACGATGACATCGACATTTTTTATAACTTTTTTACTTGTCTTCAAATATAAAATGTAAATAACTATGAATTATAGCTTTAATACACAAGTTAGCACAACTATTATTACGAATTATTTGAACTTTTTTTAAGCAGATGGCGGGCGGACTCCACAGATTATACAAATGTTTCGTTCAGAAACGTTAAGGGCAAATACTTACGTAGGTATACATACAGCCCTGAAGGAGTGTAAAAAAAACGACGTTTTGATACAGAAAACTATTAAAATTGATTATTAAGAACATTAATTGAGTATTTAAGTAACATGTAGCGAGATTGCAATGAAATTCCTGTTGGTAAAAAGAAAGGTCGAGGGTTTTATATGGGGCATTGCGGCCAAGTTAACCCGTATGTTTACTGTTTACGTGCAAGTGTGATGAAAAATAATTTGCTACCACTTAAATAAAATAAATAAATATCAGGGGACAATGTCACACCAATTGACCTAGTCCCAAACTAAGCTCTAGGCTTGTACTATGGGTACCAGACAACGATATAAATACTTATATAGACAAAAAATGAAATATATGGTTTAGGAGCACTTTGGGGATTTCTCAAAAAGTGGATTTCTCAAAATGGGGATATCGCAAAATGTGGAGTTCGCAAAACGGGGATTTCTCAAAATGGGGAATTCGCGAAACGGGGATATAAAGTACAATCAGCTCTAATACGATTGTTTGTATTTCATGTAGCATAATACAACTAATATAATTATGTAAGTGAGGTGAAAATGTCATCGTAGCCATCGTAGGTTTAGGTTATGTTAGTTTTGCAGCAGGCCCGGAGGGCCAAAACCACCCAGAAATAGGAGCTCCGCGTAAGTGGAGCTCCGTCGACTCTGTTAAATTCATTCCTCGTCGTACCACTGGTGGAACAAGTCGGTGGCACGACGAGGAATAAGGGCTAAATTCAGCGTGCGACATAATAAACACATTTTTTACCTGAGTGTACACGTCCCCGTTTCACGAACTCCCCATTTTGAGAAATCCCCGTTTTGCGAACTCCACATTTTGCGATATCCCCGTTTTGAGAAATCCACTTTTCGAGAAATCCCCAAAGTGCTCCTAAATGAAATATATACTTAAATATGTACATAGAAAACATCCATGAATCAGGAACAAATATTCGCGCTCATCACACAAATATCTGCCCTTACCGGGATTTGAACCCAGGACCTCTAGCTTCGTAGGCAGGGTCACTACCAACTAGGCCAGCGCGTCGTCAATATAAGTCATTAACCTATAAACATTTCTTTGTGTCAGAGTTTTCACATGCCGCAAAATAGGTTTTAAATCATATTTTTTGCATTTTTCAGGCCTAATGAGGATGAAGTTGAATATCCAGAACAACAGAAAAGGGTTAATTTAGTGGCTTGCGGGTGCTCCAAGATCTATGCGCCTATTTGTGCCTCAAATATGAAGTCCTACTACAGCCCGTGTGCTATGGAATGTGACATAAAAGGAGACACCACAATTTTCATAATTGCTAGAGGATATTGTGTACCTTTTTAAATTAGCCAGTCATAGTCAGTTGCGTGTTGATTTAAAAAAAAAAACATATTTGTGAGAGTTTTACTTCAGATTACTGTTTGGTCGTAAACTATGAAGTTTAGAGTTTATTTTACTTACTTCGGCTTCCAAAGTTAAGCAGCTACAAGCGTGGTCTAAAACAGGATGAGTGACCGCTTTAAACGTTTTTCCACACATTTGTAGCTGTTTTACTTGAGATTACTATTCAATCATAAACTATGAAAATTTGACTACAATTTAAGCTAAAAAATTGCATCAAAATAAGAAGCCATTATTAAAATACAATCCGTCTAAAAATGATAAAAACTATTTTTGTATTTCTAGTATGGGATTAAATTTATTGTTCATTAATGTCGGGTTCCTATATTCAATCCGAGGATAGATAAGGCTTACCTCGGGTTAAAATTTGACATTTGCCCATACAAAATGTGTCAAATTTTAATCCGAAGTAAGCCTATCTGTCCGCGGATTGAATATAGGAACCGGACGTTAATAATTTTAACCGAACGAGTTTATAAATAAGACGTATTCTGTGAAAATTTCAACTGTTTACTTATTACGGTTAAACGACACGTCACGGTGGCACGTCACGACACGTCACGCCGGGTTATGAGCGCCGCATACGAAGTCTAGAGAAACTATTTGACGTATCGTATCGAATTGGTGAACAGCTGTACAAAATTACAGCTATTTTCGGTTTTTGATGAAGAATACGGTAACTTAAAGATCTAAACTAGCTGACATTCTCGTTTGAAGAAGCATCTCAAGGCATTAGGTAACTTTTCAAGGTGTAGGTACTTACAGACTAGCGAATGCAATTTAACTGGTTATTAACCGTTTTTGTATAAAAATAACCGGTTAAAACCGGTAATAACCGGTTATATGCATTCCCTATTACAGACTAACGGCCGAACCCCATATTCTAACCGCGTATACATAAGGCTATTTTGGGTAAAAAAATGTCATTTGCCCATACGAAATGTGTCAAATTTTAATCCGAAGTAACCCGATTCTGTCCGCGGTTTGAAAAGAGGGTTCGGCCATAAAACAAAGCAAACAAAAAAAAATATATTAGTAAAAACCTGACCTACGAGTGGCGCCGGTAGCGGGGTACGGCTCAAGCTACCGGTTAGGGCTGTAGAAAGAGGAACCTCCTGACAATGCGTGCCGGGTCGAGAAGTACTGCCTTCTGTATCTAGACCTTGATCCAGACATCTAGCGAGAGACTCTTCGCTATAGGACCGATTGCTGAAACAACTATCGGGACAGTGATCGTCGAGTCAACATCCCATATGGTGGTCACCTCATGAGCCAAGTCAAGGTACTTGCTAAGCTTGTCCTTCTCGGCCTTCACGAGGTTCTGGTCATGTGGGATGGTGACGTCGATGAGAACTGCCTGGCGTTGAGATCGATCTGTCAACACGATCAAGCTTAGTGACGACAATAATTGTCCTGTCCGTGATAACAGATCCGGTGTGTAGGTACTTATAGTACGGCACTTCAGACTCAACAAAACCATATTGAAGAGCAAGTTGCTGATGGATGATCCTGACCACGAGGTTATGTCTGTGCTCACCATTGGCCAAATGCAAACAACGGGAAATTATATGTCTGAGGGACTCTCCAGGGCAACGGCACGCTCGACAAATGTAGACTTTGCCATCCCTCAGAATAAATTTCCGGTAATTGTTTGGTATTAAATAAATAAATTAAAACCTTGTCAGCAATTATACAGACAAAACATTATCATAACATGAGCGAGGGTGCATCATGCGATGTGATTTGAACAGTAGGAGGACCGTCCTATCCAGGGCGTCCAGCTTAGTCTGAGTCCACCTTAGTATGCCAAAGGAGTATATGAGCAGCGGCATCACCCAGCCATTGAAGGCACCTTATTGCCACCGGAAAAAGACTGTTAAGAACTTTTGTCAAATGAATCATCCAAACAAGGTTCCCGTCTTTTGACAGGGACCGCGACGGAAGATCGTCCATCAGGCATTCGGATACAGTTCTCTATAAAGTGTTCCTCACATAAACGCTCTTCGACAGAATACACCAGCTTAGAATTGTCCAGTACCTCCTCAAGAGACCAGAACTTAGCTAGCTGTTTCTGTATGATGCATGTGATTGTATTTAATGAATTTGTATATGTATGATTGAGACCACTCGTAGGCCCTGAAACAATATAATCGAGTTTTGTATGTTGAAGAATTGGACAGTTCTTACCTAATCTGACCTTGTCTGAGCAGTTCCCAGAAAATGTCTGGACTGAGTAGAATGTCTATGCTCGACGGATTAAAGTATTCAGGGTCTGCCAGTATGATGTGTGTTTTTAGTTTAGGTGTACTGACCGTATTAGTATAAAGCGTTGCAATACTCGGTAAGACCAAGAACTAGATATTTGTATCGTATGGAGTCGTTCTTGACTCAATGAATGCGTTGCAGCGCTTTGCTATTTGCGATACCATATTGTTTATGCCAACTACGGATGACTGAGTTTGTGTATGGTTTAGACGTAATTTACGTAGCAAGGAATCCGTCATGTAGAACGCTTGGCTGCCTGAATCCAGGAGAGCTTTGACTTCATGACGGTGGTTGTCCTTGTCGCAAATGTGGATCACTGCAGTTGAGAGCAGGACGTGCCCTGTCGGCTCGACTGAGAGCGACGTCGCGTTCACAACCGGTGGCTCAGTTGTGTGTGGAGCTGTCTGAATGTATCACCGTATTGTGCTTCTGTGAACATTTCATGCATGGGCCTAATCTGCAAACGCGAGCCTGATGACCGGGACGGAGGCAGTTCTCACATAACTTGAGCTTCCTCACCGACTCTGCTCTCTCAGTCAAAGATTGTCCTAGAAACTGGTCACATATGCGATGATTTTGCTTACACAAAGCAGCGATACTCGCATGTTGTATGGTTGTTTGTGACTGATGCGTGACCTTTGTAATGCTCGGCAGGTTTGTATCTGTCGTTAGTTATGGCGCTACTGTTACCGACGCTACTGAATAATTCTATGAGTTTACTAAATAAATGAACTCGTTCAGTGCCAGTGATTACGTAGTTGTTGGCAGTGAACAGGTTACAGTTATATCACTTACTGAATAATAACTTAAAATGATATATTAATGTAATTTATTGTAATTTTATAGATTATACATTGGATCGGACTCACTTTTATCATTCGATCTGGCCTTTTGATCCAAAGCGATCTGATGGTTTGTGTAATATGCTTGTTGACTCCATTTAGGTACCTACACATTTTATTCACTTTAACTGCATATTCCTTGTTATCCTTGCTTTATGTAAATATCTTGTATTTTTACGTATATGGGCTGATTTATT
The DNA here is from genome assembly GCA_927399475.2 of Acleris emargana. Classification (NCBI taxonomy): domain Eukaryota; kingdom Metazoa; phylum Arthropoda; class Insecta; order Lepidoptera; family Tortricidae; genus Acleris; species Acleris emargana. The sequence goes on from OV656858.1 coordinate 9,976,181, forward strand.
GGACTCTTCGGTTCCAGCTTCCAGCTTGTAAGCGTTCTGTGGATTCCTGGTAGGGTTTACGTTCTCTTGTAGATATATCTGGCTTCGAGAAGGACCATGATGACTATGGTGTTATGAAATTCGGATGATGACTTGCTTTTTGTATGCTTGGTGATGTATGGAAGAAGAACAAACGTTGAATGTAACAAATTTAATCCTACACATTTACAGAGGTAACAGTATATAAATTGCTACTGAATGCGAACTAAACTGTGGCGTTAATAAATAAAATAGGTAATTTAAAAAGTATATATGTTCGCGCTGTCAGCGATCGACGAAGAGTGAAGGTGGAGGGGCAACCCTTTAGATTGACAGCTCGGCTCCCGCGGGGGTACCTCACCCCGCTGTGGCCTGCTACGAGTCAGCTGTTGTTCTCGACAGATATATAATTATGTCGTAGTGTGCGCAGCGACATCTATTAGAAATAACTAGAACTACAAAATGTCAAAGCAGGATGCTTGGTGTAGTCGTCGTGGAGGTTGGCAACACTGTTTTATAAACTGTGTAACGTTTGAAGGTAGCACTTCCGCTGGGTCGGTTAGGTTGGCCATCTGGCGGAAACGGTTGGTACACGGGAAATTTGATCAGACTTCTGGGGGCAGCTAAACGGCATTCAAAATTGGGAAGCCTTAGTGGTAGAACGTTATCCATCTTCCACGACGAATTCACCGACATTTCTTAATCGACTTTCATCCGGGTTGTTAATACCTACTTCTTACTACATATTTTCATTGTGATTGATTAAGAAAAGTGTGCACTATACGAGTGACGTGTTATTTTGGAGTTTCTCCAGCCATCCGACATGGAGAGGCCTCATGAACCTGGCCTAGCTGACGACTCTCCGTTATATATATATTTTCCAGAACTGGCATAACTTGGCCTCTCGTCCGTTACCAGGTTAGCGTTGAGTTTTAGGAGACCCTATACATATATATTTTCTTTATATATACAGGGTCTCCCTCCTCCCTCCTCCTCCCTAGCAATACGAGCGATTTTGATTATTTTATTTTTGCTGTAACGTAAGGTTTTTATTTCTGCTTTAGTCTTTTCCAGTGATGTTTGGATACAACAGGTTGTGATATGGTTCATCGCAATAATTGCAAAATGGAGGCATACTGACGTCACTATCGAAATCAATTGCTTCTGTCGCTTTGCCGTTAGTTTCTGTTCGAGTATCGACATCAAGGTGCCGTTATCATATTGCCGTCAGTTACTACGGTATCGCCGCCAGGTGACGCTGATGTAACGCCGTCAGTCTCTGTTCGAGTATCGACATCAAGTGCCGTTATCATATTGCCGTCAGTAACTACGGTATCACCGCCAGGTGACGCTGACATAACGCCGTCAGTCTCTGTTCGAGTATCGATATCAAGTGCCGTTATCATATTGCCGTCAGTTACTACGGTATCGCTGCCAGGTGACGCTGACGTAACGCCGTCAGTTTCTGTTCGAGTATCGACATCAAGTGCCGTTATCATATTGCCGTCAGTTATTACGGTATCGCCGCCAGGTGACGCTGACGTAACGCCGTCTGTCTCTGTTGGAGTATCGACATCAAGTGCCGTTATCATATTGCCGTCAGTTACTACGGTATCGCCGCCAGGTGACGCTGACGTAACGCCGTCAGTCTCTGTTCGAGTATCGACATCAAGTGCCGTTATCATATTGCCGTCAGTTACTACGGTATCGCCGCCAGGTGACGCTGATGTAACGCCGTCAGTCTCTGTTCGAGTATCGACATCAAGTGCCGTTATCATATTGCCGTCAGTTACTACGGTATCACCGCCAGGTGATGCTGACGTAACGCCGTCAGTCTCTGTTCGAGTATCGACATCAAGTGCCGTTATCACATTGCCGTCAGTTACTACGGTATCACCGCCAGGTGATGCTGACGTAACGCCGTCAGTCTCTGTTCGAGTATCGACGTCAAGTGCCGTTATCATATTGCCGTCAGTTAATACGGTATCGCCGCCAGGTGACGCTGACGTAACGCCGTCAGTCTCTGTTCGAGTATCGACATCAAGTGCCGTTATCATATTGCCGTCAGTTACTACGGTATCGCCGCCAGGTGACGCTGACGTAACGCCGTCAGTCTCTGTTGGAGTATCGACATCAAGTGCCGTTATCATATCATATATTATTATAGCAGCTACTACGGTATCACCGCCAGGTGCTGCTGATGTGTCGCCGCCAGGTAATACTGACGTAAAACCGCCAGGTGCTGAAGGCGTACTGTTGCCAGGTGACTTTGTGGAAGGTCTCCGTTAGGTACGACGACGAGCAAAACGAGCATACATAACCTTTTTTATACGATACTATACTTACGATATTACGCATTGAGTGTTTAATGTCATTTTTTTTAAATTGCATATGAAATTCGGGAATACGATAAAGAACCGTAGTCAAAAAACGATGGTTCTTGCTACCTAGTCCTAACGAGGTGTGTACTTGAAACTTTTATACCGACAAAACATGTTTTGTTCTAGCCGGACAAACCACTGGCTTCACTGGCCCTTTTATCACGGGGAGTGCTCCAAATAAATTAATTAGTCTCACCAAAACCGTTAGTGAACAAAATTACATTAAATAATAATATAATACGAGTATAATATAAAATATTCGTAATAGTAAAAAAAAAACATACATGTATGAGTGAGTTCATGGCGTGAGTTCATGTATGTATGTATACATACATGAACTCACGCCTTCATTCCCAGAGTGGGGTAGGTAAGTCTTAAAACTTCTTGATAATTCTGTAACCACATTTTGCACAACTAGGCTAAGATGTTTCCCAGTGCGCAGTGTGTTAAAAAAAGCGTCATTTTATTGTATTCTTTTAATAAAATGGAACTACTGGGAAAAAACATGGCCACTAGTGCCATTATTTGAAGTCCTTTAAAAATTTAACTAGTGGCAAAAAAAAACCCACTAGTTCCATCAATGGCAATGTAAATGAATCTAGTGGAAATAGACCATTTAACTCTAACAATCCTCAAGGCTAAGTCATTGACTTTGGTTCTCGTACATATCTCCTCATTTCACCATTTCAGTGTACAATGGAAAAGTGTTCATAGTATAATGAAGTTTAATCAATGTGCTTTATGTGTGTTTGAGGAATTGAATGAATTCATAATTGATTTTAGCCTAACTTTATGCAAACGAAATCAATGTTACATCGTAATTGATTATCGTAAGTAATTAAAAACTGTTAGCGACACTTCATTTGGAACGTATCCAGTAACAGCGTTACAGCGTCATTATGGGATATTTGATGGTTTTTACATGTGAGTTAATTTATAATGCACTTTTAGAGTTCTGTACAAACGGGACCCTTTTCTGTCCGTCCGTCCTTCTGTTATATCGTTAAAGAACTGTATCTGTTGAACCGTGAGAGATCGCCGATTGATTTATTTTCAGAATTTGTGTTGTTATGGCAAATATTCTAAGAAAAAAATATTTAATATAAAGTTGGAAAATAAAGGCGTTCCCATCGATATTTTTTTTTAAAGTACCTTCTTCTTGTTTCGTAAAAGCGGTATAAATATTCGAAACGTTGCTTACAAAACTTACGAAGGTTGCGTATAGAGGTTTTCTCAGGAATGTTAAGTATGTTCTAGTAAATATTTTAGACTAGGGTGGACCGCCAGCTATGACGTCATAAATTTCTTTTTTCGATTTTTTTTCTTCTGAAACTTATCCGGTGGGATATCAAGTATAAGTATTACACCATTACATATCAGCCAGTCGTTAAACAAATCATTTTCAAAACGCGTTTGGCCTCTTCCTGGTAGGAAACGACTTAATGTTTTCTTCTAAAATATACGCCGAATGACTCGTTACTTGTACTCGTACATAATGCTTACTATTCTTTCTTTTTTTTAAATAAGAAAGTTCTTTGCTGCTGCAGTCAAATGGGAAAGTTTATGGAGATTTTTTATTTGGGAATTTTTAAAAGGTATCCTAGTTAGTATTTTAGACGGATGCACATCCGCCACGCCGATCACGCCGCCGCCGATATTTCGGTATTTTGAAAATCGGCACACATGGTCACAATGTATGCGCAACAATGTAATTTTGGACTTGTTTTGATCAGATGTTTTCCCCAGGTATTGCAATACTGAGTGGTCTGGTCCACCTCGAGCAATCGAAGAATCCGCCGTTATCGAAACTCCTGAGACAATTGTAATATAAACTATTATTTTAAAAAATATTTATAATTAGCAACCCACTAATAGCCGGACTGTGAGGGATGCAGCAATTAATTGCAGCAATAAAATTATTAATTCTATGCTTTAACCTCGTAAGGCCCACCATACTGAAAAATGTCAGTTTTTTGTAACTGGGACTTTGAATCTACAGTCAAGGGAATAAATAATTGCGATTGTCCGAAAATGCCATTCTCAGTTTATGAACATAGGAAAATAAACCTTATTGTTATTTTTACAGAGTTCAAAGTAAATTCTCTTGATTATGTACATCCTATTGCACACTGGGCCTTACGCGGATAACCCTTTTCCAGGCATAGGACATTTCATCGACCACATTCATGTCGCTCAAAATTGAACTTAACTACCTACATTTTATGACACAAATTTAATTGAACTTTCCTGAAATATGACTTCATGGATCAGTATCCTTCAGGAAGTTACAAATTCGTGGCTCTATTCCATTTCTTTCTTGTGTCCTTACTTTAGCAAGGACTGGAATGGGGTTAATGCGATGAACTGATAGATACAAACCGAGCTGCGAATTTTTAATTTTGCCCATAATAGCATAATGGCTTTAAGGCATGGTTAATAAGAATTAGATAATTTCAGACATAGAATATAATTACCTTTATTTTAGGCGACAAGGCCCATACTTACGAATACCTTATAGACTAACATACATAACAATATAAAACTAAAAATTAATAAAACACTGCCACATTGTTAGCTTACCTGCGGCCACGAAATCGACGAAATATGACACCTCAGTCGGAATTCATCTTTTAAAAAGGTGGACAGATGTTTAGTCAGTATTTTCACCACAAAGGAATTAAAAACTAACGGGTTAGGTACTTACGTAAATAGCCTCGGATGTCGCTTCACTCCATTTCATTGAAATTTCCTGTAATTGTTATAAAAGATCATTTTCTACTGACTAATTAAATATTCATTTGTAAATGACACTATGGTATAATTTGTTATATCTGGCGCGTCATGGCAGAACATGTTTTGAAATGTTTATTTTGATTACTTACTTTTGAAGTTGACTGTACAATCTGTTGATTTCATTGGTCGATAGCCCGCATGCTTGTAGCAATCCATTGACGGGTTATTTTAACATTATCCAGCCGAGAGCTATTCCAGCGACGCAATGGAACTGATCCTTTAAGTAAGGTACCAGTCAAGATGCATACGCTGGAAACTTTTCTATTCTTTGTCAGCTTGAAAGATCTATTCGCTAAAATGAAATATTTTGTTCTGCAACATTAAAAAATAACTCAGGTTTAGATAACTATCAGCATTTGCATTCAAAAAGTATCATTTGGTGAAGAGAAACTGATGATGAAGACCACAGATGGCCACCAGAACTCTTCAACGGTACCTACCTATTTCAGGGGTAGTGATTAAGATATTTAAGGAACATTAACGACGAACGATTAGGGACGAAGAAAATTTTAATGTTTAAATGTGACTATGACTTTCCCGCTGCGATGCTTTCAGCGAGCTTGAAATGTCTTGAAGTTTCATATCAACAAAGAAGTGGGACCACATAACTGCAGCTTATTATGATCTCTTAAAGGCAGCGACCACTTCGTATCACTTGCTACGATCTTGACAAATTTCTTTCGCTTCTTCCACATTCATAGATCGAGTCATGCACGCACGTCGGTTTCGGGTACTTAAGATTCGGCCCTTTTCCAGTACTTCTCCGATTTGATTCGAAAAAGTACGCCTAGGGCGGCCCCTTCCGACCCTTCCACTCATTTATTCCTTTGAGATAACTATATCAAATTCCGGGATGAGAAGTAGCCTATGCATTAATCCAGGGTGTAAGTTATCTACAATTGGTTAAGCCGCTGCAGCTTGAAGGAATAACAAACTAACACACAAATTTTCGCATTTACAATATCGACGGTGGAAAGGCAAAATCACTGAAGCGACATTTTTTGTGAAATTGAGTTATTATACTCGTTGAAATCAACTTTTTTTTCTGCGTCGTTTGAACTGGGTTCCGTGACGGCTTTGATGGCGCTTAAGGTAATCGGAAAATGGACATCAGTTTTAAAAAGTGTTATTTATGCGACAAACAATGTCAATAAAATAATTATAACCAATGTCACTTAACTCGCCACTTTTTTATCTACGTACCCGCTTAAGGTATTTTTAAAAACACTTATTTTGTAAATAATGGCATTAAAGGGTTTCTTCCAAATACATAACTTGACTATTTTTTAGCAATATTCGTCGCAACAAGGTTTCTTCCGGGAACTTTCAAATGGTTATTTTGGTGAAGCGACATTTATTTCAAATACCGTCTTTTATTTGGAAATGACGTTAGTTCTGTTCGGAAACAATTTAAATTTTGAACAACACGTGTAAAGAACCCATAGCTATATTATTATGTTCGATAAAAAAAAGTTATGATTATTTTTACTTAAAAAAAAACTTTAAAACGTTCTCCTGTAAAATTCGCAGAATGTCGCTTCAGTGATTCTGCCTTTCCACCGTCGATATTAGTACCATGTTTCAGGCCTCAAAACGAAGACTCACCTTCTGATGGAAAACATCAATTTAACAGCTGTGGATGCTCTAAGATCTACGATCCAGTTTGCGCCTCGAACTCAAAGTCGTACTTCAATCCATGTGCCATGGAGTGCGCCATTGGCCAGAACGACACAGTCTACGTCCTGCATTCAGGGAACTGCGTTCCGTATTAAATACCATTTATTTTTAAATATGTAAACAACTGGTAAAGTATTGTAATCGCTGGTAGATCGTAGTGAAATGTCAATTCTTGAGTTCGAGTTAATTTATAGTAATTCCGTATTAGACGTTTAAGTTGAATACAATTTTGTTTTAGTTTATTTTATATCTTGGTATGTCACAGTCTTTGGGTATTATGGACGGCGATGTCAAGCAGTCAGTGAAGGAGCGCTTCTTTTGCCGCTTGACAAAAGTTCTTAACAGTCTTTTGTCGGGTGGCAATAAGGTGCGTGCCTTCAATGGCTGGGTGATGCCGCTGCTCACATACTCCTTTGGCATACTAAGATGGACTCAGACTGAGCTGGACGCCCTGGATAGGAAGGTCCGCCTACTGCTCAAATCACATCGCATGTTGCACCCACGCTCATCTGTCATGAGATTGTACATCCCGAGGAAATGTGGAGGTCGAGGCATTTTAAATGCTAAGAATCTCCATAACCGCGAGGTGTGCAATCTCAGGGATTATTTCCTTGGCAATGAGTGTGGGATGCATCGTGATGTGGTTGCAGTAGACAGGAGCCTCACGCCTCTCTCCTTGGCAAACGAAAACTGGCGTAGACCAACAGTGTTGAGCACTGAAGACCGCAAGAACGTATGGAAGAGCAAGGAGCTACACGGACGCTTCTACCGGGCCCTAACAAGGCCCGACGTAGACTTTTTAGCGTCCGTGAACTGGCGACGGTTTGGTGACCTCTTTGGGGAAACCGAAGGTTTTGCCTGTGCAATTGCTGACGAGGTCATAATGACGAACAATTACCGGAAATATATTCTGAGGGATGGCACGGTCGACATTTGTCGAGCGTGCCGTTGTCCCGGCGAATCCCTCAGACATATAATTTCCGGTTGTTCGCATTTGGCCAACGGCGAGTACTTGCACAGACATAACCTCGTAGCCAGGATCATTCATCAGCAGCTTGCTCTTCAATACGGTCTTGTTGAGTCTGAAGTGCCGTACTATAAATACACACCGGCGCCAGTTCTCGAAAATGGTCGTGCTACGCTCTATTGGGATCGATCTGTTATCACAGACAGGACTATTGTCGCCAATAAACCTGACATCGTGTTGACAGATCGATCTCAACGCCGGGCAGTGCTCGTCGACGTCACCATCCCGCATGATGAGAACCTCGTGAAGGCCGAGAAGGATAAGCTCAGCAAGTACCTTGACTTGGCTCACGAGGTGACCACCATGTGGGATGTTGACTCGACGATCATTGTCCCGATAGTTGTTTCGGCAAACGGTCTTATAGCGAAGAGTCTCGACCAACACCTCAAGAGACTCTCGCTAGATGGCTGGATCAAGGGCCAGATACAGAAGGCAGTACTCCTCGACACGGCACGCATTGTGAGGAGGTTCCTCTCTCTGCAGCCCTAACCACCGGTAGCTTGAGCCCTGCCCCGCTGCTGGCGGCACCCGTAGATTAGGTTTTTTATAATGTTTATTTTTTGTATCGGTATTGTTATTTTACCTTTATATTTGAATATGTAAAAAACCTAATTTATAGAAAATTAAATGAATATCTAAATAATAATAATAATAATGTGGAGGTCGAGGCATTTTAAATGCTAAGAATCTCCATAACCGTGAGGTGTGCAATCTCAGGGATTATTTCCTTTGGCAATTGAAGAATATGTCCTTGGAAGACCAGCTGGGGTTCATATAGAAGGAGCACAAGGAAACACGTCCGTACAGTATTACGATTTAATGAAAGACAAGCTATACCTTACGAAACTACCTTACAATTCAGAAAGTCTAATCTACCCACTTATACATTACACCTCCACCCTTAATTATTGATACAATTGGAAACTTAAATCTACCTTAATCAAATTCAAAGCCATATCTTTGCACGGGCTTTCGATTGCGCTTGGGACGGTTAAACGGAGGTGTAGCAGACTGGCCATTAGTCGGAGAAGCTAGAGTACCTCCTTCCTGATTCTTAGGGCTTGCCTCTACTACCTCGGGTTCCGCTATCGGCTCTAACGCGCGAGAGCCCGCGGTCACGCTAACACTTGACCCGCTCGCTTCTACTGCGTCGCTGACGGAATCACCCCCCCTAGCCTCCTCACCACCCGGAATGGGCTCCACCGGTTCAGACAAGGACACGCCGTAACTACTACGTCTTTTTTTAACCTGATCAACATGTCTGTTTATGCGTGAACCACTCTCCCTACCGATTACCTAATTACGAGACCCTACTTGTTCCTCAATTAGTCCTTCTTGCCACTTCTCTCCTGTGTAATCTCTTGCCCATACGGTATCTGCCACCCTCAACTTCCTTAATGTACCCCCTGCGTTAGATACTTGTTTACGTTGAGCCTCTAGTACCCTAGTTTCCACCTGTCTGTCACCCCTCAACAAATCTAACCGTGACCTAAGGTGTCTACGTTGTAGCAGCATAGCAGGAGACGATCCAGTAGAACTGTGCTCAACATTACGGTACATCATGAGGTAGGCCTGCAGGGCTACGTCCACTTCGCAACCATCGCGTATGGCCTTTTTCATCGCTCTCTTGCATAGCTTGACAGCATTCTCGGCAGCGCCATTTGACGCTGGGTGATAAATGGCTGAATGGGTTACCTTAATGCCGTTTGTAGCCATGAAATTTGCATATTCGGCACTCGAAAATGGGGGCCCATTATCAGACACAACCTCTTTTGGTAGACCAAATCGAGCAAAGGTTTCTCTGAGCACCCTTATAACGGATCTTGCTGTAGTCTTGTGCATTTTAAAAACTTCTAACCATTTTGTGGTCGAATCTACAATCACTAAGAATGTTTCACCGTGAAACGGACCTAAAAAATCAATATGTAACCGCGACCATGGCTCCGGAATGTATGGCCACGGCTGCGGCGGTGCGCGCGGCGGTGCGGCTCCCTCTAGCGCGCACGTCGCGCACTGCTTACATAAGTCTTCAATATCACCATCTATGCCCGGCCACCATATCACGCTTCGCGCTAGACCTTTCATTTTTACAATTCCTAAATGACCCACGTGTAATTCTTTCAGTATACTGTCCCTTAACATTGTCGGTATTACCATACGGTAGCCCCAAACAACGCAGCCCATGTCTATGTAAAGTTCATTTCGCCGCAAATAATACGGTTTCAATTCTTCCTGTTTACAACCTTCTGGCCATCCGGACTGCAAAAATAAATAAACTTTCCTTAGCACTTCATCTTTACTAACGTTTTCCTGCACCACTTTCCTCGTAATTGGGAGAAATTGTTGAGTGAAATTAAGATAGGTTAATTCCTTACGTTGACTTTTTTCCTTCCCCACTGGTAAGCGTGATAAGGCATCGGCGGCATTCTTTTCACTTCGCACATACTCGATCTTATAATCGTAGCCAGCTAGAATAACGGCCCACCTTTGCATCCTACTTGCTGCCATCACGGGTATGCCCGTCTTATCCCCAAAAATAGTCACCAATGGTTTGTGGTCCGTTCTTAAAATGAATTTTCTTCCATACAAGTATTGGTGAAATTTACGTACTCCGTAAATAATCGACAGTGCCTCGCGTTCTATCTGGGAATAGGACTTGTCTGCCGAGTTAAGGACTCGCGATGCGTACGCAATTGGCCGTTCTCCACCGTCGCCCGCCCTGGCCGCCCCGCCCGCCCCGTGTGCGAGGTGCGAGATCACGGCTCCCACGCCGACGCTGCTGGCGTCCGTCGTCAGCACGAGCGGTAGCTCTGGCGAGTAGTGTGCTAATATCTCGCTGGAACTCAGCATATGCTTAATCTTGTTTAAAGCTCGCATACATTCGTCACTCCATTCATACTTCACTTCTTTTCGTAACAAATTGTACAAAGGGGATAATATAGTGCTTATGTTCGGCACAAACTTCGCGTAGTACATAACCATTCCCAACAACGACCGTAACTCTGATACATTTATCGGTGCTGCTACATTTTTAATCGCTTCAATCTTATCGGGACACGTGTGAACCCCCTGTTTACTAATTGTAAACCCCAAGTACGTTACTGAGTCTGCAAAAATGTGCACTTATCTTTCTTTATTCGCAGGCCATATTTTTTTAATCTCTCAAACACTTCATGCAATGCTTCCATATGTAACTTGTCATCCGTTCCTGTAATAATCAAGTCGTCTAAAAATACACCTACTCGTGGCATATCCGCAAAAAGTTGTTCTAACTTCCTTTGGAAGATTCCGGGACTTGACGCTAGCCCATAAACAAGCCTATTATACATGAAAAGACCTTTATGAGTATTGATCACCGTGTACCTCTTAGAGTCGTCGAGTTCAAATTGCGCGTACGCCTGCGATAAATCTAATTTAGTAAATTTATCCCCTCCATGCAACTTAGTAAGCAAGTCCTCAACTTTCGGTAAGGGATAGTGGTCCACCTCTAGACATTTATTCAACGTTAACTTAAAGTCAGCACATACCCAGATGGTACCATCTTTTTTAATGACCGGTACAATCGGCGTGGCCCAGTCGGAGGTGGTGACGGGCGCGATGATTCCGTCGCGCACCAGCTGGTCCAGCGCGCGCTCCACCGGCTCGCGCAGTGCGTACGCCAGCGGGCGCGCGCGCAGGAACACGGGCCGCGCGCCCGCCCGTAGCTGGAACCCTACCGTGCCACCGGTAAACCGGCCCAAGCCCTCCGCGAACACATCACAGTATCTGGAACTGAATTGTTTTTCGCTAAAAACCCTATCATGTACATTATCTATTTTAAAAGTAAAAAATTGCAAATCAACTTCCAATTCATTAATCCAGTTCCTACCTAAAAGGCTAGTTTTCCCATATTGAATTATGTACAAGTCCAATGTTTTACAGATCTGCTTATATTGTACTTTCGGCGTTATTTTCCCTATTGGTTTAACCTTTTCTCCCGTGTAGTATCGCAACATTAAATTACTATCTTGCAACTTACAATGCGTAAACAAGTTTTTATAACATTCTTGACTAATGCAAGAAATCGCACTACCTGTGTCTACCTCCATACTCAATATTGAACCCTCTATACAAATATCTATGGTGTATGGTGCAAACAAAATCGACTTATTTGTTCTTAATGAAAAGTTGTTTACCTCGTCGCTTCCACTACTTTCTGCGTCCTCCATGATTACTACCTTTTCTTCGGTCATGTTGTACAGTGTTGAACCTCCTCGCACCTTCGGACACATTTTTTTTAGGTGCCCTTCCTTATTACAAATCCTGCATACATATATTTTATATTTGCATGATTTTTCATCGTGTTTGCTGCCACATACTTTACATTCTGTCTTATAACCTGAGTTGTAATTCCTGCCCGGACCTCTAACTTTTCCGCTCCCCGCTCCGCTCATGTCACTTGGGCCGCCCGCCGCCCGGCCGTTATCTCCCGCCGCGCGCGGCCGACCCGCCGCTCTCAGCTGATGCAGCGCCGTCGCCGCGCTCGCCGCGACACTGTCACCGGTTCGATTCCGTGCACAGTCATCCACCAGCGCCGCATTCGTCTCCGCTGCTTCCATGGCCACCGCGAGTTTATACGCCCTGTCAAACGTGATCGTGTCGTCCTCTGTAAACAATTTCTGTCTAATGTCATCATTCACTAACCCGCACACGAACTGGTCTCTCAAGTTTTCCTTTAAACTGTCTCCTGTGAAACTGCAGTCCTTGCTTAGTTTTTTTAGGTCCGTTACGTAACTTGCAATACTCTCTTTACTGTGTTGAACCCGCTTTCTAAATTTAAAACGTTCGGCTAACACACTTGGTTTCGGCATTAAATGTCCTTGCATAAGTGTCACTAGCTCCGTGTAGGTCTTGGTGGCGGGCTTGGCGGGCGTGCACAGGCTCACCATCAGCTCGTACGCTTCGCTACCGATCACCGTGATTAACGTCGCCACTTTCAGTTCACTTTTCACTGAGTTAGCCACGAAATATTGTTCTAAGCGGTCTATATACATTTCCCAATTGTCCTTTGCAAGGTCAAATAGTCCCAACTTTCCAATCGACATAATTATTCTTTTTAATTATTATTATTTTTAACTAAACGCACACACACACACGTGAATTCTGTTCGTCGCCACTGAAGAATATGTCCTTGGAAGACCAGCTGGGGTTCATATAGAAGGAGCACAAGGAAACACGTCCGTACAGTATTACGATTTAATGAAAGACAAGCTATACCTTACGAAACTACCTTACAATTCAGAAAGTCTAATCTACCCACTTATACATTACAGCAATGAGTGTGGGATGCATCGTGATGTGGTTGCAGTAGACAGGAGCCTCACGCCTCTCTCCTTGGCAAACGAAAACTGGCGTAGACCAACAGTGTTGAGCACTGAAGACCGCAAGAACGTATGGAAGAGCAAGGAGCTACACGGACGCTTCTACCGGGCCCTAACAAGGCCCGACGTAGACTTTTTAGCGTCCGTGAACTGGCTACGGTTTGGTGACCTCTTTGGGGAAACCGAAGGTTTTGCCAGTGCAATTGCTGACGAGGTCATAATGACGAACAATTACCGGAAATATATTCTGAGGGATGGCACGGTCGACATTTGTCGAGCGTGCCATTGTCCCGGCGAATCCCTCAGACATATAATTTCCGGTTGTTCGCATTTGGCCAACGGCGAGTACTTGCACAGACATAACCTCGTAGCCAGGATCATTCATCAGCAGCTTGCTCTTCAATACGGTCTTGTTGAGTCTGAAGTGCCGTACTATAAGTACACACCGGCGCCAGTTCTCGAAAATGGTCGTGCTACGCTCTATTGGGATCGATCTGTTATCACAGACAGGACTATTGTCGCCAATAAACCTGACATCGTGTTGACAGATCGATCTCAACGCCGGGCAGTGCTCATCGTCGTCACCATCCCGCATGATGAGAACCTCGTGAAGGCCGAGAAGGATAAGTTCAGCAAGTACCTTGACTTGGCTCACGAGGTGACCACCATGTGGGATGTTGACTCGACGATCATTGTCCCGATAGTTGTTTCGGCAAACGGTCTTATAGCGAAGAGTCTCGACCAACACCTCAAGAGACTCTCGCTAGATGGCTGGATCAAGGGCCAGATACAGACGGCAGTACTCCTCGACACGGCACGCATTGTGAGGAGGTTCCTCTCTCTGCAGCCCTAACCACCGGTAGCTTGAGCCCTGCCCCGCTGCTGGCGGCACCCGTAGATTAGGTTTTTTATAATGTTTATTTTTTGTATCGGTATTGTTATTTTACCTTTATATTTGAATATGTAAAAAACCTAATTTATAGAAAATTAAATGAATATCTAAATAATAATAAATCTTTTATTTCGGACATTTCCATATTATGTTAGTAACAATAAAGCTTAAGACCTATGTTAGAGTCAATACATCATTTCCTACATTATTCATTCATTACATTACCCTATCATTAATTACAAATACTATAATAATTATAATTATAATTTTATTAAGGTGCGGCTACTTGGCCTATGGATATCATTCCAGTACCTTGCAAAAGGACCATCAAACCTGTCTGCTACCGTAGACAGGATGGAGTTCGCGCTGCCGCGCACGCGCCGCGCCAAGGATGCAACTCGCTTGCGCATAATGGCATGGAAGCCGTCCATGCTCGCCTCCGCGAACATCCCTGACGCGCTGCAGCGTCGCGGCAGCGCCAGCGCCACCCTGAACGCGTTATTGTACTGGACTCGTAGGGCGCTGTAGGCCTTTTGAGTAAAGCTAATCCATAGGCTACAAGTATAAAATAATTGGCAGAATGCCCTAAACAAAGGGATTTTTACTTCATTATTACACTTAGCAAACCTACGGATCAACATGCTGCCGTGCTAGTGTAAAAGGCGACTTTTCGACAAAAGACACTTTCGAGATAATCGCAAAAAAGTGACCGAAATCTTCATTTTCATATTTCTAGGTAATTTAAACAGATATTGAAATGAAACTTTTTGTGTCGGATAGACATTGTGTTTTACTAGTTTTCTACATAAGTAATGTATTTTTATTACCTACAGTTTTTTTTTACACGCATTTTTTCCTTTTTGTTTAGTTGCCGATTAATAATTGCCACTGAAAAACAAGCAAAAAGGCGGTATATGAGCACTATACCGCCTTATAGGCCAGGTTTTCCTTCATACGTCTTCATAATAAACTAGGGCTTGAACGTATCACAATAATGCTTAATTAAAAAGACGTATTTGCAATATACCGCCTTATTGCTTAGTACAAAATATTTTTTGAATAATTCTGATCTAAATAATAACGCTGAATAAAAGAAATACGTTTATCTTGTCTAGTACGCAAATCAAAAAAATATGGTTGGTTTTCGTATCGATCATTTTATATTTATATACTAGTCTAAAAAAACGTATGTCTTCAAAAGTCAGACGAAATACGGTTTTTTAATCTAGTACTACGATGAAAGGTTAGACTAATTGCTAATTAAAACCATCATAAATTCCGTACAAATATATTTGAAATAAACAAAAATTAACAGTTAAATCACAGGAAATATTATCTCTTCTAAGATTGGTGTCGTGTTATTAGTTATTCAATAAATCAACAATAATACTCTTTGTTAATCAAAACTTCTTATTTAATTATTTTAATTTAAACATAATCAGTCTCATAAAGTAATTGAATCGCAATTTTGGGAGGACTTGCCAGAATCCAACCATGAAAAAGTCGATGAATTATAAGTTAAAAATACTAAAACTATAATTCGTCGACATTTTCTTGGTTGAATTCTGGCAAGTAGTCGCAAAATTTCAAGCTAAGAGCAGGCATTAATGGACCTAGTTTACGTACTAAATTCTGTTTTCGACTTGCGTCTGTCTATCCCTCGGAAGTGAGTGTGCGATGAAAGCATCGGGCGATTTCCTTTTACTTTGGTAAATGTTTCTTTACTAAAATTAAACTCAATATATTCTCCTTGCAAAAGCCTAAGCACCTTTCAATAGAATTACTCAAATCCTGGTCCTTGTGGAACCAATTATAATAGCCCTAAGCTAAAATTTCATTTTTATTTTATTTTTACCTAATTCCTACTACATCTATCTACCTAACCTAATAACTTAGTCACCATAAGTAACATTCCTAGTCTATAAAGCTTCCTATTCCTAACAACCTATTTTAAAATTAAATTAGTTTTGGCATGTGATCGTCAAGTAATCTAATATAACCCAATAGTAAAGTTGTGAACCTATAGTAACCCTAGAATTCTTTAAGTCTTTGTTTTAAGTCCTAGCCATACTAATACTCTCTAGAATATTGATACCTAAATATTTACAATAATATGTGGTTGCCAGGTTAGAATAGTGCCACTCCATGTCTTCCCGTGGATGTTGTAAGAGGCGACTAACGGCCGAACCCTATATTCAAACCGAGGATAGATAAGGCTTACCTCTGGTTAAAATTTGACATTTGTCCATACAAAATGCTCGCATACAGGTTTGGCCGTAAGGGAATAAAGGCTTGTAGTACTGTTAGGCGATGGGCTTGCAACCTGTCACTAATATGCTGGTAAACATCTTAGCCTATTTGTGCAAATTGTGGTTACTGAATTATCAACAACTTTTTAAAGTTGTAATTCTGTAGCTCTGCTAGCCCACTCTGGGATTACAGGCGTGAAGGTATGTATGTATGTAGACTATAATTTATAACTTACCTAACACTATCCTAGTTTATTTAATGACTCCTAACCACTTGAAATTCAACCTATGTACTAAGTGAATAGGTTTTAAAGATAAAGTTAATATGTACCTATAGTATAATTTATGAAACCGAAGTCTACATTAAAGCAAATCTAAGAATTTAAATGTTTTGTGGCCCCCTTAGGGAAGGAGGACCTTTACTTGTGGCAGGACCTTGTGCAGGGTCCGTCCGGGTTGGTACCACCATCTTATCCATTAACATACCGCCAAGCAGCAGTGTTCGCATTGTTGTGTTCCGGTTTAGGGATAAGATAAGTAGCCGGTAAAATTACTAGCATGGAGGCATTCCATCTTAGTCCTCAGGGTTGGCAGTGCATTTGCAGTCTTGTGAATGCGAATGTCTATGGGTCACAGTTTCCACTTACCATCAGGTGGCCTGTGTGCTCGTTTGCCTTCCTATGCCATAAAAAAAAATAAGGAGATCTCCTCCATACGCTCTGGGATCGCTATCCCTAGACCTTAGTCTATCTCAATAGTCATCCTCCATAGACAGGTCAGACTCCTTGCCAATATGTATGATTAGTCAGTCAGTCGTATAGTAAGGGATGAAAAGGGTCAAATTATAAATTGAGTGTTTAAAAACTCAATTATACAGTAGATTATTTATCGTTCAATAAAGCGATAGTTATAATATGTTATTTTTATATCATATAATATTGTGACTCAATATTGATATTGCTTGTTTCACCTTTAAGTCTATATTTGACTTGAGTTTTATATAACTAAATGAGATGTTCAATTTCACCAAGTATCCATGTTTATCTTTTATAGTAAAACAGTGGGATACAGAAGTCATTTTGTCTTCTAGCTAGATTGAGTCCTCATGTTAGTAAAATATATTATGAAAAGTAAACAGACAAATCTCACTATAGTCACTTTATCATTTACTGATATATTTGTTTTATGCTCTATAAAATATTCACTTTATAAAAGGACTTAACCATCTCTGTAAGCTAATTATTGATATTCTAGATTTGCTTTATTTCCATAAAATTACATACATACATACTCGTACTTCACGCCTGTAATTCCAGAGAGTGGGGTAGGCAGAGCTACAGAATTACAACTTCAAAGTAGTTGTTGTACGAAGTGTCATTTCTTGCCGCATTATTGCGAACGCGTCATTAATTTTTGCGATCAGATGCTCTCTGCTCTCTACTTGTGTTGCGTACACTAGCTCTTTGGCCCTTCCCCAGACGTAAAAGTCAAAGATACTTCGTACAACAACTGTAGAAATACGAAAAAGGTGTCGCGAATGTATCAATTGTGGAGGAAGACAATTTGAACAAAATTTGAAGTAATTATTAAAATAAAGATGATTTTTAACCATATTGCGTTTTGTATTGTGCATTTAGCCCATTTAACTGGCTGGATCTACTGACCGAATAAAACCACAATTTTAGATTGAAACCATATTTTGACGAAAAACTGAACGTGATTCAAGAAATGTGGTATACCGTAAGAATCGTCAGGAACTGGAGAAGTTTTTATGATGTTGGAAGATCTGAGGAGCTTCTACTTTTTTTTTAATTGTGCCGTAAAGTTGACCGTGAAGATTTTATTTTTCTGTTCTTCACACTTTGTTGGCTAATATTTTTTTATTTGTTTACTATATGAATAAAAATAACATTTCATTCGAATGCGCAAACATTAAAGATAAAAAAACTATAAGTACTTTTGTGCTGTCACATTAAAAAAAAAAAGATAGGTGAACAAAATGGTTAACTTTTGGAAGATTCCGAGATTTTTTCAAAAAAAAATATAAAAAAAACACCGTGGGTAGGATTAGTGTTAATTGGCCCAAAACGTGTTGCAAGTGACCTTAGCTACCCACCATATTCATTTGGCACACGACTTGCAATACACCCTGTATATTCTAAAAAAGGACTTATTTCTTTAAGCTAACTATTGATGTTCTAATTCTAATATCATAATTGGGAATGTTCTAGTTTTTTAAATTACTCTAATTGGAAAACCATTTCGAGGAATAGGGTTTTAAAGCCGTTCTGCATGATTAAGTTTTTGTTATATTTATTTATTTCGGACAATTCGACAAAAGTATATTTGACCGTGTTGTTTGACTTTCGCTTTTGGCTTGAAGCCCTCCCAGGTTTGTCTTACGGGTTAGGCGTAAAGCGCTTGAAATAGTATGTTTTATTATACTATTGCAATAACTTTTTATCGTTAATTATCATGTAATTCGTCGATAAAATGTCTGTTAAATAAATAAAGATATAAAAACAAAACTATTCGGTCAAATACAAAATTAATGAAATTGGTCTCTTAAAATTACCTATTCTTTTGTATTAGATTATAAAAACGGTGAGTTATTTTTTTTAGTCTATCCCAATTATGTTAGTTCTCCAAAAAAATATATCATAGATTAATTTATATATTTATTTTATTTATTTTTACTGTACTCAGGTAACAAATATTTAGAATGGTATTATGTACTCAGTTTTATGATTTATCGTCAATTCGTCATCCTCGTCTTTTCGCGTGATAACGGGCGCCAGCGCACACGCACCTTCATTACCCGTAACGTCAGCGAACTGAAGGGCGCCCGAACGCGGGTACTCCCCGTCCGCGGGGGGTATGTAGGAGATTGGGGATTATACGGTTTTATTAAGTAGCATGGGTCGACTGTGGATATTCGAATAGTAATTAAGCGTTAAAAACTACCTCTGTCCCAAGTAAAAATACCGTATCACAAAATAAACGTTTTTTTAAACAAGTTTATCATTATTTAAAACTCGGCATTAACTAGACTAAAATACCGCAAAATACTGACATACGGTCTTTTTGTCTAGAAAACTCTGTTACGTTCATTTAGATTTTGAGCAAATAGAAAAAACATTTGAAATACTAAGTTAAAAGGCGGTAAAATATGTTATTCGTTCTTTTTACTTAGTAATCTGCAATTACGGCCTTATAGAGTAGTTCAACTTATTAATAAATAAAACCTACACCAGACAATAATGCGGAGTGTCTTGTTTTACGTCTTTCTAATGTAGTATTGTGTAGTTACCGCTTTATTGATTAGTATTTGCTGGAAAATAGTCTGTTATACGGCCTTTTTCCTTATCGTATCTTCGCAACCAAGGCTCTTATCGACAAACGGATAAAATGGGTCGACGCGGCTTGTTCTCCATATCACGATGGTCATAACAACTCAATTTGGTCAAAATGTCGAAAGATCGCCTTTTACACTAGCACGGCAGCATGTTACTTCTGACAGCCAACGCCCTACGTTCCCTTTCAATGTCCTTGTCATCGCTGAGAGATGCGGTAACCCAATGCCCCAGATATTTAAACGTTTCTACTTCGTTCAGAGGAGTGCCGTTCAGCTTAACCACTGGAGTGTGTGCATACGCTTTTACGCCCGCCCGGAACACCAGCAACTCGCTTTTTCCAACGTTATATCTGAGGCCGTGAGCTTCCGCATACCGCTCACATATACCAATCAGCTTTGTAAGTG
Organism: Acleris emargana; assembly: GCA_927399475.2. Classification (NCBI taxonomy): domain Eukaryota; kingdom Metazoa; phylum Arthropoda; class Insecta; order Lepidoptera; family Tortricidae; genus Acleris; species Acleris emargana. The sequence goes on from OV656858.1 coordinate 9,996,338, forward strand.
AGCCGATTGATGGGCACAGCAACACCATATCTACCTATGAGAGGAGTTATTATGACATGACTATGCAGATAATTTTACGGCGAGTGTAAAGGACACCGCTTGTCCTTTACTCTTAGCGTAAACTAAACTGCATGGTTATGTCATAATAACCCCTAAGGATACTATAGCTTGGCAAATTAGTTCATGACACGCTCAAAAGTAGTTTGAATTGGGAACACATAATTTTGCACATGAGGTCAGACGGGGCTATTCAGACAGAGGGGTAAATTCGTCTTTTGTGGTACTTTTTTGGGAATACGATGTTTAAAAACTTTTTTTGCTACCTTTTATAATAATAAGGTACTCAAGTAAACTACTATAAAATGGCGCAACGATAGTTTTTAATCGTCGTATTACCAAAAAATCACAAAAGACGGATTTACCCCTCTGTCGGAATAGCCCCGCCTGACCTTACAAAAGTTATAACACTTTGGGTTTTACTTCTCTACTGCTCGCTCTTAGACGCTCTTTAATGCTTAGCCAACTTTACTCAAACCGAAAATACTTTCAAGATCTCTCCCACAGTAGCGCTAAACTCTTGTCAATTAAGTTGTCGACATATTAGCCTAGTTGGTGGTGACCCTGTCTACGAAACTTGTAGTCCCTGATTGTCTTACTCACTCGCTATCGCAATCGGCTTCAAAGTGGAGCAATTGTTATCATTTTGTATGCAGAGAAGCCTTCGATTTTCAAAGTGAAAACGGTTGCAATTGCAAGTGCGTTAGACAATAAGCCCTCAGGTTCAAATCCTGCTAAGATATTTGTGTGATGAGCGCTGGTATTTGTTCCTGAGTTTCGGGTGTTTTCTATGTATTTAAGTATTGTATTTCTATATTATAAGTAAGTTTATCGTTTTCTAGTGTACAATCGGGTTCATAAAAAGGGATATACTTTATTACCTTGTCTATTTAATGTCATATTTAAACTGCCATATACTAATTGCACGGAAATTTAAGTGACAAGATATTAGGGCGGGTACAGACGGATAGCATTTGAACTGCAACTCTGCGGAAAAATGGCAGTTCGAGTACAGTTCGAGTGCAGTTGACGTACGTACGTTTTAATGCAGTTACGTCAACTGCATCAGAACTGCACTCAAACTGCCATTCTGCAGTCCTTCTGTATCGACCCTTAAAGTATACACATATTTATAAACTCGACTGTATTCGAAGTAGAAGCCTACAGGGCCTAGTTAGCACTAGGTCAATTTGAGTGAGATTTATGATTTTTGTTAGCCTTAGCAATGTCCGATTCTGCAGCATTGGCCTTATTTCTCGTTTTATTCATTCTATCTAACCTTCCACTGGATGTTGTCATGACGACAGTTCCTTATAGAATATTCCGGAGTTATCTTCATAAAGTACTACAGAACTGTTTCACCAGCCTAAACAATGAAAAAGTGCAGAAGTATTTAGGTAAAGATAAAAAAGCAAATTAACGAAATAAACAACCTAGTTTATAATGTATGTATGTATGTAAACACTTATACAACTACAGAATTAATAATAATAATGTAACTACTCGACGTTAGGACGAAAATGTTTGTATATGACATTTGAATATTTTGTCTTGTTTTATTAAGAATTCCAGGGTATTTCAGTATTTAAAACGTAATTATTTAATGTAACATTTTGGCATATTTTTATTCAAAATATAAGAAAACCCTTATTTATTTTTAATAATAATTTAGTTACACAATAGCGCTAACATTTAAACCGACTATCCTAACTCTAAACTAGATGGTGCTGTAGCCACATTCACTTAACTAGTCAATGCAATAAACAATGCGACTCCTAACAGACTGAAGCAATATCACCGCGGACCGCTAACCCCACCACATTTAATTACGGGCCGACACGAACACGAATGGAAATAATAACGCAAATCCACGGGTTGATTCGTAGCTTGCAGCGTTTGGGGTAGGTTATAAGCGAAAGGCTGTTATAGCAGACCCTGAGGATGAGAATGTTACCTTAAATACTTGGGATGCACGAGCTCTAGCAAGTGTATCTATGCTAAAAATATAAAGTATTGTCATACAAAAATTGCGTCATTTATTTTTGATGCACCAGTATAAAAAAGCCAAAATTATTTCATAATGCAGCTGCTGTATTAGATTCTCATTGACTTTGTAAAAATGACTGAATATTTGACTGATTCTTTTCCTTGGTCCCTGAGGATAGAGATATATTTTCATCCAGCTATGTTAAAAAAAGCTGTTTATTCAGTAAGTAGGCCGCACGGGCACTTTATACTTCAAAAATGTACCAGTGCTTCGCAAGAGATCACTGTTGAGAAGAAACGCCGCAAAAAAATCAACCTATCCCTAACCTAGTGATATTGAAATCCTTACTTTGAGAACAGGATAATGAAAACTATAACAACCTACTTATGTTGAGTTAAGCAGAAAAAGGCTTTTTCTCAAAAATGACCGGAAAAGTTGACATTACTAACTCCATACTGAGACGCGACGTACATAGTTTACAGACAGTTCCCAAAAAAAAATACATTGCGTGCTCGCTACACAAGCCCGCAATTTTGCATACAAAATTCATTGTTATCTAGTTTGTTACTTTTTAAAAAGTGAAAATGGCCATAGTAAAATGAGGGCACAAGTCTTATACATCCAAATTTTATTCGAAACGTAACTTTTTTATCTGTGTCTGGAATATACTCACAAGCTCGTCCGTTTAAACCAATACTCTTGCCTGCTTCACTGCTTAGGCAATATTGTACTATTGTCGATTAAAATTGTGTGGCAGCTGGGTGGGGAGCATGCGGTGAAGTCGTGACGTTTTCGGCACCTCACTGCGATTCCGTTCCGTCACCGTATTTGAGCAGCGGTGTGGAGGGCACGCGATCAAATCATGACGCTTGCAGCACCTCACCACAGAATAGATAATAGTGCAAGTACAGAAGGCACACTGCTTTGATCTTTACAAAAGCCGCTTTTTTCTTAGCTAAAACATTATTATTTGTGGCCCTCTGTCATCGTTGGCCATAGCGCAAGCCAAACGGAACTTTAAGGCTGTGTACGAACGGTGAAAATGAAATAGCTCACTCGCCGCGTCGCCGATAGTGAGGGCTGTCAACGATTAAAAATAAAATAATTTAATGTTAAAAAAATAATTTAACAAACAGACGAATGCGGGATATTTTATTTTTAGATACGTAAATTTTAATATGCTCATACTAAACGTGTACAAAGTTTGTCACCAATTACTGACAGTTGCTACGTTACCATATTTCTGCAGATAAAGACGGCAATCCATAGCGTACGCTATTGTTAGACAGGGATAAATAGTTGTTTCAAATTACGGACCCGAATGATGCGGCGTGCCTAGGCATCATAGGCGTGATAGGCACCATGCCTATCTGTCATGGCGGCCAATTAGCTACCCATCTTTATCCTTTCATGCGTATCTATCATGGTGGCCAGTTAGCTACGCATCTTTATCGCACTCATGCGATATCTTATTTATTATGTATTAAATTAGTGGCAGCCCCTGAATAGTACCCATCAGATAGGTAACCGGCATGTACTTGTAGCGATGAACGAAAATCGCGGAATGAGCCGCGCCTGACCTCACTGCGATTCCGTTTCTACCGCCCTCTTGTCCGGGTAGCACAAGTTGTATTTTCTCGCTTGTCGCGTAGTACATCTCTATCGTTACAGAATCGATAGAAAGGAAGATCCGAGCGGCAAACAAGTCGTGGACTCAGGGCCGGATTTAGGAGAGGGCAACCGGGGCTGCAGCCCGGGGCCTCCACAAAAGAGGGGCCCCACAATAGAGACTTCGGAAAAAAATACAAATTATGATATTCCCATGATTATATTAAATATTAACTGAAATCATCGATCTATGTTTGTTCACTCCAATCACTAAAATATCAAAATTTCAAATGGCCTTGATAAGCTGCACTTCCAATTACAAAAACAAAAAACAAAAAAAGTGGCCCGTGGTGCCTCCACTCCTTTGTTGCCCCAGGGCCTCCACACCTCTAAGTCCGGCCCTGCGTGGACTACATGTTGCTAAACATTTAGCATATTATACAATTCCGATGATAAAACAATAATATGGTATCATTGAACTGTTACGATGATGGAGACGACGGAGGAACTCCTCAATTGGCCATTTTTGGACTCGTTTGACTCGTCTTACAATATTGTGTTAATATGTTTATAACCAGCATAGCCTGCAATAAAGCGTGTAATATTTTATTTAAGGTTAGGTTATTACTTCTGGGAGGACCTTGTGCAGGGTCCGTTCGGGTTGGTACCACCATCTTATCCATTAACCTACCGCCAAGCAGCAGTGTTTGCATTGTTGTGTTCCGGTTTGGGGATAAGACAGCCGGTGAAATGACTAGCATAGAGGCATTCCATCTTAGTCCTCAGGGTTGGCAACGCATTAGCAGTCTTAGGATTGCGGTCTTGTGAATGCGAATGTCTAGGGGTCACAGGTCCCACTTACCATCAGGTGGTATGTGTGCTCGTTTGCCTTCTTACATCATAAAAAAATAAAAAATAAGTTAGTTTGAAAATATAACAAATAATATTATCTCTAAAATGTTTCTGAGGACGCGGTAAGTCTGTCCCTTGCACCGACCCAAAAACCCTTGGAGGGTTGCATGGTCGAGATCAGTCGAATAACCTTATTTGCTCTGGTACCTAATAACTCCGCATAAACACCCAACAGCATAAATTCACTTACAAAGTTTTACTTTAACAAATTATGACAGAGTTTCATAACACAATTAATGTAAAACTTTGCAAGGATTTTGGAGTGCACTTAGTGAGAAAATAATAAAATTGTTTTCAGTTTACAATTAACTATTTTTCATAGTTTTTTCATGGCATGATAAGGTATACGAGCACCATATGCCTGCATGAGGGAGTCGAGTTAAAATTGGTCGCTAAATCCCAACGACTAACTTAAGGTCCGTTCAGACCGAGACGTGACGTGAGACGCATCGCATCGACGCGAGGCGCATCGTGAAATTGTTGATAGCACCAATGAGGGTTTCCGCGCATCAGTTTTTTCACTAGATGGCCCCTGTGAAGTGAGGTCTTTTTTATAATCGATGTTAAAATATATGCCTAGAAGAAGACCAAACTAGTGACAATTTACTTTTTCACTTGATATATACACATTTGAAATATTTAGATGTGGAACGCTGCGTGGTGCAACGTATTCTGAATTCTCACAATGAAATGTGTACCTTTTCGTGTTGCAAATAATAGTACATTACTACAGTGGCCGGGAAGTAGGGGGTTGCCGGCCGAGTTATATAGACGGCCGAGCGAAGCGAGGTCGGATAGTTACGAGGCTGGCAACCCCTTTTCACGGCGAGGTATGTATAGTGCCTTTCTCAAACATAATATGCAATGAAATAAAAAAAAACATGTGTGTAATAGGCATTAGCGCGGACATTTTTGGTCCGATAACCATAAAGCCACTAAAAATATTTTAAAGAAAAAAATGTTCATATTCATCAACACAGCCGCCATGTCAACATAAAATTAAAAAAAAAATTGCTTCCCGGCCTAGGCCTTCAATTTTGTATGATATTCCTTTACAGCTCTCTCGAGTTGTTACGCCCGGAACGTGATACTTTGAAGCCTAAAATAACTAACATAACGCCAATATTTCATTGCGTGTTTGAGAAAAGTATATGCGTCGCGTCGCGTCTCGGTGTGAGTTGACCCTAACTCTGGCTTTTTTAAGTAACTTCTCAAGGCTCATTTGCTTCGAGATAAAGTTTCCGTCGTCCGCAAACTAAGGCAGGAAAAGTTGAAACCAGTTCCATCTCTAATGCTTTTAGTGCTCAACTATCTTAAAATGAACTAAAAAGGATTTTTATTATAAATACTATTTTAACATCATTGTTTGTTGGTTTGCTAGTTTGTCACTATGTATAGTGTTAGTCTAGGTAGTCAATTTTAAACTAACGCCTACTTAAGGAAGGCCAACGAGACGAGATAAAGAAAGTAATCAAGCTTTCAGGAGTTCAAACCGCTTTTATTTGAAATCGTGTCACTTCGATCGCAATCCAAACAGGAATGAATTTTACAAAATGGCGGCCCTTATGTTGATAACTTCTGTACTTACAGCTTTCCTGTACCACGAATCACGCATCGACAGTCGTCATCGACCAACTTAAGATATCGTTGCGTACGAGAAATAAGGACAAAAAATAATCGCCCGCTATCCCAACATAACTTAGTAACGGCCAGTCTGTTTACATTATGTACAGTCTGTGAGCACTTAGCAGAGGCTTCGGTTTAGCACTTCTCTCTCACTCGCTCTCATACGATCTTATTAAGAGCGAGTGAGAGAGATGTACTTAACCGAAGTCTCTTCTAAGTGCTTACAGACTGTTCGAGTATCTCGTTTGATTGGCCGTAACAAGCCGTACTTTAGGTAAAATCACATGCCTTTGACATGTCATCGTACTCTCAACGCTATGATCAGACCTACCTACCGGGGCAAATTAAATGACAGCTAGGGATTGCTTATATCGATTAACTCAATTATCGATTCTTTTCAAATGTACCTACTTGTGATGGCCCCCAGCATTTTTTGTAAGTGTGTATTATTTATTTCGTTTTGCCCCTACCACCTCCTGGAAATTGAAGTCTTTTCGCCACCTGAAATGAATTCATCAGTCCAGGAGAAAATTAACACCCGAAAATTTTGAACAAATTCTGATGGATTACTTTAACAATAGTAAATGGAGCAGTTATCCTGAAATACACAAATAGGAAAAAAATATGATTGTTTGATCCGTACACTTATTATTTTTAATCTAGTTGTTTAGGTATTATTTTTAATTGCACTCGTAATACTGTAAGTTCGGAACGCATCTGTTAGTGACAGTTCATGTAGGGTAGATTTCGTGACAGTTGACTTTAAACAAAAGGCCAGTTGAAGGTAGATCGATTTGTATGGCTGCTCGCTGCTAGTCGCGTAAGCCCTGTGTGTCGTGTGTTAAATTGGAAGGAACGCTGACAATATCTCCAATACCTCTCCAAACTTGGTGTACAAGATCCTCAAGCATACCAACAAACCAGAAACCAGTGAACTAAACCGGTACCGGTCCGGATGCAAACCAGGCAGAAATTGGGTGAGTCGGCTTGCATTTGATATATTTTCACTGGTTCTAGGATTTCTCGTATTCGCGTTTGTTGTAATTTGCTTTAATACGATCTCCCGAATCGCGGGTGATTGAACAATGATGATTATGAGTGAAGGTTCAAAAATCCTTATAAAATAAAGAATAACCAGAACTATGTTGCTATTTTATTTTATTTCACACTTTTAACTAACAAAAAATATTACAAACAAAACGGAGCGATCTCTAGTATATATACATTCCCTGTATATGGGAAAAGCATCGATAATTGAGTTGATCTATATAGGCAATCCCTAGCTGCGATTTAATTTTGTCCCGTATATTCCTAGGTCTGGTTATGATTACTTTTATTTTCTTGACAATCATGGCGGCCTTATTAAAAACAAAACGAATACATATTAAAACAATATCGTTTAATCGTTCAGCCTCTGGTCCTCTATCAGAGTAATAGTAAGGAATGTGCCTGTGATGTGCTTATTTATTGTTTCACTTTCATCTAGGCTTAAGAAGTACTGATTGACTCTTGTTCCTGATATAAGACTGTATGTCCTTTCTACTTTTCACTTTCATTATTTCTTACATTATATATTAGTTTATTCATCCTATTTAATATACTTATATAATAATGTTATATAATCAACGTAGTTATTTGTCAATTTTGTTTGTATCTTTTGTAACTTTAATTTAAGGCTTATTCATCCGTTGTTTTAATGCATCTCTCAATCGCTCAAAGGTTTGAAAGATCTCCTAGTCGTGAAATACACAGAAGCGGCGTGGTACAAGTAAGGCAGCGGCTCCACTGAGGCGGATATCAGCGGAGTGGAGCGGAGTTGTGCCAACATTAACCAATACAATCTAAACTAACGTGCGACACGACAAATCTTCTAAAGGTTGTCGCGGGTAGGTTGGACAGCTCGTGTTGCTGGAGAGGTTCACGGCGACTAGCCTATTCTGTTCTGTTCTGGTGACACCTCCAGCCAGCAGTTCTGCTGCAAGGACCCGTACGCGCTGACTGCGACGGAGAGGAGATGTTAGATTAGGCTAGCGGGGAGAAGCACGCCCGCCCGACCGGTCCAGTAAGAGTAGCGAAGAGCCGGCAGAGCACGAGAACCTTATCCCGCACCGACCAGCCACTAATACTAAACCGATCAGGGCATGCGAGCTTCGTCGCCTTTGCTGCACCAACCATCACCGCCCGCCGCAGGCAGAGCGCACCTGCCCGAGACACCGGAGAGTCAAGTAGATAGGATAGGAGTGAAGGGTTTGCAGTCGATATGACGGGAGAGAAGGAAGGTGGAGCCAACCCGAATTCAGGCATCGTGGTTCACGGCGACTAGCCTATTAACCTAAACCAGCAGCGATTGCCAAGCTGCCAACCTAACTTTAATTTAAAATTTTACTATTACTTTTATATTGTTTAAAAGATTTATGCGTGTATTGACTATAAGGAAATATGCCAAAGTATAAAAATGTCCACTTGAATAATTTCGTCCATACATAATTTGGTCAAAGTATAAAAATGTGCACATATATATTAGACGACGTATAAAGATATTACGGCAATAGACTATAAGGAAATATGCCGAAGTATAATAATGTCCACTTGAATAATTTTGTCGCAGTGTATTTTTGATAGAGTATTAATTTTTCGAATGTTTTCCGAAGTTTATTTTTTAATTTTATTTATAGATAACTAGGTATATTTCAAATTCAGCTTATTTATTGGTTGTTAGTCGAAACGCCGTCCATATACGCTAACGCTTGTCCATATCGTTTTTTGGTTTGATAGAGAAAGTAGATAAATTAAATCGTAAATTGATGCCTCTAGTTTAGCGTAGTTAAGCGGATACTTTTCGAAATATGTATTATTATAATCCTTGGCCTAGGTTAAGAAAGTACCTAGACATTTTTATACTTTGATAGAAGTCATTTCTATATTTCGACTTAATAAGACGAAATATTGGCTTTCTTATACTTAGACTAATTTATGTTTTAAAGGTTATTATACTCCTGCATATTATTATTTCCTTATAGTCAATACACGCATAAATCGTTTAAAATGCAAACTAACATAGCTACTTAAGTTTTGTTTTTCTACTAAACAACTATGGATCAAAGCTTTCCGAAAACATTTTTTTTTTTTAATTTATTTATTTTTCTAAGACTGTGTACAATCAATGTCATTTATCAGTAATTCACCTAGAAATGCAAACAAATTCCTCTTTTAACAATTTTCCCTTTATTTCGCGGGTCGCACACAAATTGGCATGTGTTTATAAATGTCTCATTTTCCGAGGTGCATACGGGGAAATAAACATCGGCACACCTGTAACATTCAACATCTGTTGAATTTATCTCTTCTAAAATGGGCCAGTGGAGTTTTTGGTTTTGCCAAAAACTCTCGGGAATAGGGAAAAACTTAATCCTATTAAACGGAGGTGGTGCCTCCTCGCCAACAACGACGACGGCCAAAGTAACCACACACACATCTGTAACAATGAAAAGTTGTTTTTCTCAAAAATGACCGGAAAAGTTGACATTATAACTCCATACTGAGACGCGAAGTACATAGTTCACAGACAGTTCCCAAACATTGCGTGCTCGCTACACAAGCCCGCAATGTTGCATACAAATTTCATTGTTATCTAGTTTGTAACTTTATAAAAAGTGTAAACGGCCATAATAAAATGATGGCACAAGTCTTATACATCCATATTTTATTCGAAACGTAACTTTTTTATCTGTGTCTGGAATAGCTTGAGTTTTTTTTTCTAAAAAAAGCTTGCGTTTCTCCTTGTCATAAAAATAAAGGCGGTAGAGAGTGATGTCATTTCACGTGATGTTTCTGTTTATAAATATGCGATTTATATGTTTAGATTTTTGAGAAAAGCACTATATATGCCTCGGCAGGAACGGCAATTGCGGGCCTCGTATTTTTAAACGGACTCGCAAGCTCGTAAGCTTAAACCAATTCTCGGCCCGCAATTGCCTGCTTCACTGCCTAGGCAATAATGTACTATTAATGCGTTTGCTGATACAATATTCGTTTTAATGGCTGAAAGCACACATGATAAGGCCAACTTGACTTTTTTCGCCGTAGTCAAACTAGGAACCCTTATAGTTATAGTACTAGAAAGCTGTAAGTTGGCATAAATATACATATTAGTTACGCCAACAAAGTGGTAAAATAAAATCTTGTTTTTTTTTGTGTACCTCCCTTACACGTAACGTGGGCATGTATTTTTTTTCGTCGATGACCCCATGGTGTGGGTTATCTTTGGATGGGTCTTTAAAAATATTGCGGGTTAGTGACAACATTTTTTTTATTAAAGTATCCATGAAACATTAAGCTTTACAGCGCTAGTTTTTGAGTCAATTGTCCCCCCACAGCCAAAACTACAGAATCTAAAAATCTGAAAAATATCTCAAATAAAAGCACATATAATTAATTTAATAGGAAAATTATTACTACTAAGTAGACTTCAGTGGTTCTTGAGTTACAAACGGTTTAAATGATTTTACCTACCGAAAACTTATTTGCGGTGTTGGTAATCTGACCGCGACCTATGTTGATGTATGGGGATAACAGTTTTCCAATGGCAAAGTGGTTTTTCGCGAGGTCTAATTTGTTTGTAGTAACGGCTTTGGACTCCTATACTGAGCATGGTCCGACATGCTCTTGCCCGGTTTTTTTTTACAGTAAGTGGGATTTGCAGTCCGTAGGCATTTGCATTATCCAGCCTACGATCTCAAGACCCCATAATGCGGTGCCAATCCTGATGACTAAGGTGGAATGCCTCTATGCTTGTAATTTCACCAGTTGTCTTATCTCTACACCGGAACAGAACAATACCAACACTGCTGCTTGGTGACAGGTTAAAGGATAAGACGGTAAACGATTTGGACGGACCTTGCACAAGGTCTTACCACCACTCAGGTGAGGAAAATGAACTTTTTTGAATTTGCCGTAACGTGACTAATGATATGCTTCCGTATCTAATACGGGTGTATTTTACTGTTTTTTTATATCTATATACTCTGTAGGTATTTAAAAATACAGATCATTTTTAGGGTTCCATACTCAAATTATTAAACTTTTATTGTTTCGCTATGTCCGTCCGTCCCTCTGTCTCTCTGTATTCTCTGTGACAAGTCACAGTTAATTTTGTCAGAAAAAATCAAAAACAAAGCTGAAATTAGTGCACAGTATAATTGGTTTGTGGATAGCGCTTGCTGATCCATCTAACAAATAAGATCGTGCAAAAACCACTTTTTTATGGTGGGCCTTTTAATTTTTAACTTTATTTTTATTTTTATTAGGTTCATATTATATATAGTACAGTCAGCGTCAAAAGTAACTGGTCACTTCAAGCTACTTTTGTACTTTATCGCATTAACACATTAGACAATCTTGATCTTGTTTGCTTATGTGACAGTAAAGTAACAAGGTATTTAAGTGATCAGTTTCTTTTGACGCTGACTGTACATAATGTACGTGACGTTGTGTCACGTAACATAACGTTCATAAGATACAGCCCGCTAACAGAGCGACGGATAGACAGACGGACAGCTGAGGCTTTGTAATAGCGGAGGGTTGGTCCGAAATTTAACCTTGTGGTAAGTTAATGTAATTTTACATCACCATAGGACCATGTCGCAATAAAAAAATGTTTAAAGCAATGTAATCACTTACGTATGATTGATTAGGCTTGTCACTATGATAGGGTTCTACTAGGAAAATATTAAAAGAGAAGAAGATATTCCGTTTAACATGACAAACGTACATAAAAAACTTAAATACAATCACGCCTCTTTCCCGTGCCACCTGCACACTGATTAGTTCCTTCGGGTTAGGTTCGGGGGAATTATTATGGGCGAACATCCCACTAAATAACGACGCTGGGTATTTTGCAGATTTCCCACCGATTGCAAAAAAAAAGGTAATTTTTTGTGAGATTGTAACTTGATATTTATTACTTAAAATACTTACATCGAAACATGATGCTATGGGAATGGAATCTAGTTTAAACCTTTCCAACCGAACCTTTATGCATTCTGCTTGCAGGATTGAAATAAGAGTTCAATCACAAATTGGACACGCGGTTTTTAATAGCTATTCATGGGTGATTAAATTTTCAATCTAGGTTATTGTTTAATTAGCGAGGCAAAAGTTTAAGGAAGGTTCTTTTTGCACTAAGTCAGGTTTTGGAGTCAAGTTTATATACTCGTAGGGTTCAGTTTTGCCCGGTGGATCAATATTCCCGCACAGCACAGCCGCTTTTGCAGGATTAACACTAAAATAAAATGATTTTTTAAAAAACCAAAGTACGCCTTCAAAAACTCAAAAAAATACTTCTTTTAAAATGGTAAGTAATAGATCAGTCCAGCTGAAGTTGGCGCCGGCGTCCCACAATATTTTTGATCAGAAGCAGACTTCAGGCATTTTTAAATGAGGGTTTCGGTTTCATAAAGAAATAAATAAATAAATTGTATAGGCACAAAAACGACCCTGTTTACAATACAAAAGAATCAAAACGATAACACATTTTGAAGTGTGCAGTACGACCTTGCATAAATAAAGGATCCACTCAGTACTAAGCCGAGGCATTCCATGACGCTGATTTTCATTGGGACCCTTTATCACGGATGTTAGAGAGCAGTAGATACGGAGTAAATACATTAGTGCCGGTACAACAGTAAATAAAAAAGATAGATGCCCGGTTCCTATATTCAAGTAACGAATCGTTTCCCTTACGGGCAGTCGCGTTATGACATTTGTTACATACAAAATGTGTCAAATTTTAACGAGACGTCACAACTCTACCAACGGTTTTGAATATAAAAACGCACCATTAGAATACTTCAAAAAAAAAAAAAGTAACATTCAACACACAGTTTAACAACCAATTTGGCATTCTTGATTATGTATCCCTTTACACCCGAGCGATTCAGACAATGATTCAGACAAAGACGATTTTTACAAGTATAATTCATTTACAAAAAAGAACCTCACAATCGTGTCACTTTCATTTTTATTTTACACGGTTCATATTCAATAAGAAAAATAACCTCACAATCGTATCAGTTCGGGTGTAAAGGGGTATACAAGACGGTGGGAATCAGGTTTTTTAAAACATTTATGACATTTTATACTTTTTAGTGACCATTAATTATGCTGTTATGTAGTCTCACGTCTCAATTAATAAAAAAACTTCAGAACATTTCAAGCTCGCCGCGAGCATCGCCTCGGGACAGTCATCGTCATATTCGAACCTAAATAAATGTGCTTCATAGGTTTCTTAACTATCCTAATAAATCCGCGATATCACTATCGCCACCCTTCAAATAAGTACCGTTAGGAGTTCAGGTGGCCATCTGTGGTCTTTTTCATCTTCTGTTCCACTTGACCAAATAGGCTTTCCAAGAGATAATCTCTTCCTACTACTTCTCTCTCCCGGCGGGTGTTATGCCTGGGGACCGAAGTCCATTGGGATGAAGTTGGAAGCAATATATATGTCAGCCGACTGTAGAAACTTCGTTAGCGCGATGTAGAACACTTAGTTTCGCTGTCTGACGCTGGTGGCGCTAGCGAGTTGGTTGATACAAGTTGCCGTTAGATGTCGCTAGGTCACCACAATACTATATTCGCTATATGTGTGCTAATGTTGAGGAGTTCCCTTGATTTATCCTTGATCCCATCATAAGACCCAGACGTGTTGACAATGGGACCAAGTAGAAAGTATACCCTTTGAAACAAAAAAATATTTTTGGGATCGGTCCAGTAGTCAGAAAAATATATATAAGAAAACAGTCCTACTGAGAACCTCCTCCTGTTTTGAAGTTGGTTAAAAAATGATAGCCAACCAAAAAAGATTTTTATTCAATGCATAATTTACACTTAAGATGGTTAAATTACACAATTCATTATTTTATTAATTCTACATACATACGTTAAATCACACCTTACAACATATCAATTTTAATGTCCAAATTATGTTATGTATTGTAGTATGTATGTAAACAATTTATTGTACAAAACAAAATAATACAATGAGTTTTTTTTAAATGTTTTTTTTAAACTTATCCCTTTAACGAATCTCTTCCAGCTAACCTTTGAGAGATTGAAAGGTCGTGCATCGAGTAGGAAAGTGTATAACTTTATGTAGGAAAAGAGCATAACAATTAAACTAAAAAATATAACCTTACTATAAAAAATAAATATATTCAAATGTCTACATAAATAGATATATAAATATACTTGAATTGCCTTTTATTGAAGGAGTGAATAAATCATAAATATTCCCTATTAACTAGATTGTAGAATGCAATTCATAATTGAGTATATAGGTATATACTTATTTAAATTAAAATTAAACTAAGCTACTCAAATTAAAATAAAATTAAGCTACTCAAAATTAAAGATGTAAAATAATAATAATCACCACTATAAAAAGAACACCCCCTCTAACAGGTCCGCTCGCGGCATGGTCCCTATGACACTGGCTGCATTACCTCTCTGGGTAGTAAGCCCAATCCTTTGGGAGAGGTAAGCACCAGCTATATATATATACTATATTTATACATCTGTATACATACTTAAACTTTTATAAACTAAATAAATACTTCATTATGTAGAGAACAGATAATTAGGGGCTTAAGTCAAGCCAGAACTTCTACAATTTGTCTTTTAAGTAATCAATTGATTGTGATTGTCTAATGCCAGCCAGCAGCCGATCCCATACTCTGATAGAGTGCATCAAAAAGGATTTAAAGTAGGACTTGGATTTGTGACACAGAAGATTTATTTATTTTTAAGAATTTAATTGAAGGTTAGGTATGTTTATTATACTACGCGATTAGGTGCCAATTTATAGTTTTAATGTGTAAAACGTGTTCGTTTAAGGCTTAAGTGCTACGAATGCTTGTGGCGTATACCTTTTTGGTTAGTACCTTAATACTAGAACTTTAATGTCATGTTTGAACTGCTCTATAGGGCTCGGAACCTGGTTATTTATTTTATCCAAGAAACGCCGTAAATTGTAAGAAGAGTATTTTTATTTCGATTCCGCTCCAACACAATCGATTTTTGGTTTAATAAAACTGTTCCTGCTCGAAATAACAGTTCATTTCGTACGCTAATTGGTTCACACCGCCATCGTTTTCTTGTATTTCCTACCCTATAAGCTCGCTCGTTGCATTTTGAAGTCAAGCTGGCTCTTTTTCAGTCGCGACGCCATCCAACGCTGGATGAATTAAAAACCAACAATACCAGGTCAATACCAGGTCAATCCCAACGATCACCACGTTTACGAATCGATTCCGCTTCGGGCGAGCGTTAACGAAAAACCTGGTTAAGATTTATCAGTTTTATTTTACCTGTTCCCAAGATCTGCTGCTGTTACATCTGCTAAAGGCACAAACGGCACAAAAGTGTATAGCTACTTTTAAATATTTAGTTAGACTGAAAAAATAAGGACCGCCCCACGTATGGCTATGTGAAATCGTTTGGGTTGTTAATAACATGGGGTAATATCTTCCAATCATTATAACTAATAAATAAACTGTTATAATCATTAAAAGCTGTAAGTTTTTCGCGGATTAACAAATAGGTAAATTAATTCAACACAATTAGGCGTATTGTCATCGGTTTTGATTAAATTAAATTAAAATAAAACTAAGCTACTCAAATATTAAAGGTAAATAATAATCACCACTATAAATTACACCCCTGCAGGTCCGCTCGCGGCATGGTCCCTATGACACTGGCTGCGTTAACTCTCTGGATAGCTAGCCCAATCCTTTGGGAGAGGTAAGCACAGCTCTAGGGTCTCCGGAGTTGTCTATGAGCCGGGATGGTAGAGCCTTAATAAAGCTTTTCATATCGGCTGACCAAGGTCCTATGGTCTCCCCTGCGAGTGCCACAAATTCGCGGCAGCGGCGCTTGATGGTATGGACCGTTATATTATTTATCTTGTGTTATTAAAACCCCGAACAATTTCCCATAGCCAATATTTTAGTATTATAATAATATTTTATTAAGAATAATCATATTAAACTGTAATTTTTTTAATCTACCATCGCAAGCAAATGCCCTTTCTTATTTCATAGTCATTTTTCAATTGTTTGCATAAGAAATAACACCTGTTCTCGTAGGTAACCTCTACATTTTCTAGCGTATTGTTAACACAAATGGGTACAAACACCCTAGGACACTTATGACAAGGTACTACTACGTTCAACGACTGGAGTTCTTCTGAATCAACCTGGTTCACTAACAACACTGATGAAACAATCAGTATTATCGTGTCTGAAACAAGGAACAGTCAAATTAAAGATAGGTATTCTGGTTTCCATTACGTTGATTGTTAGGTACTTAATAATATAGTCTGTCTAGTGATTAAGAGAGAAAGAGGGAGACCAGGAAGAACTTACCTAGACTAATTAAAGGAAAAAGTAGGCGTCGTACTGTATCAGTGTGTTAAAGAGAAGGCTTGGAACAGGCAAGAATGGAAATTACTCCACCGACAAAAGCATACCTCTTAAGTAAATTATGATTTGTACATTACGAGTTTCTCATCGGAGGGGTGGGTTAATTTTTTAAACCTAATATAGATGACAATAAGTCGAAGAGCGAGTAGGCCTTTTCCTTACCGCCGTGCAGTAGGCATTATACAGGGGCGTCCCACGGCTATGCCACATGGAAGGAATATTCAAAGTACAGTCAGCTGCAGAGAAAAGGATACCCCCCCCTCCTGGTAAGGATTGTTTTTTTTCGAAAACCTGTGGTTAGAATTAAATGATTTTGAGTTTATGTGTAGACAATAGTAAAGTCTTCAATTCACCGAAAAATCATATAAATTTAACCACATGTTTTTGAAAGAAAACGATCCTTACCAGGAGGGGGGGTATCCTTTTCTCTGCAGCTGACTGTACTTTGAATATGGAGGATGGAACATTTTACTGAAATAAGACATTATTTGAATTTAAAATACTTTAAACTGCATTTATAGATATTTAAATAAATACATGGTTGACCCGGGAATTGAACCCGTTACGTTACGGCGCTGGCCTAGTTGGTAGTGACCGTGCCTACGAAGCTAGCGGTACTGGGTTCAAATCCCGGTAAGGGCAGATATTTGTGTAATGAGCGCGAATATTTGTTCCTGAGTCATGGATGTTTACTATGTATTTAAGTAAATATTTTTCTATATAAGTATTTATATCGTTGTCTAGTACCCATAGTACAAGCCTAAACCATAGGTCAATTGGTGTGAGATTGTGCCCTGAAAAAAAAAAAAAATACCCTGTAGTTTTATCATACCGATCGAAAGGCTTTACCATATGGATTATTTTTTGCTAAATAACATAGTGTCAGAAATAAAAGGAAGACCATGAATTTTAGCATTTTTGATGTGTTTACAACTGACATTATCATAAGTACCTGTTACTAATAAATGTACCTACTTGAGAAGTATGCATCATTTCCCTATTATAAGCTACAAACAGAACTTATTATGACGTATTATTCTAAATATCCGCCATAACAAGAACAAAAAATCGACAGGGAGCAAAATAATCAAAAGAGTGCTACTTTGTATTCAACAGGAAGGGTATTAAAATTCATGGTCTTCCTTTTATTTCTGACGCTATGTTATTTAGCAAAAAATAATCCATATGGTGAAGCCTTTCGATCGGTGATGTTTCGTTATGATAAAGCTACAGAGTATTTTTTTTTTTTCACGGTCAATCTCACCAATTGACCTATGGTTTAGGCTTGTACTATGGGTACTAGACAACGATATAAATACTTATATAGAGAAATATATACTTAAATACATAGAAAATATCCATGACTCAGGAACAAATATTCGCGCTCATCACACAAATATCTGCCCTTACCGGGATTTGAACCCAGGACCGCTAGCTTCGTAGGCAGGGTCACTACCAACTAGGCCAGCGCCGTAACGAAACGGGTTCGATTCTCGGTTCAACCATGTAATTATTTCAATATCTATGAATGAAGTTTAAATTATTTTTTAAATTCAAATAATGTCTTCTTTCAGTAAAATGTTCCATCTACAATATGCAAGGTACTTTCCTTCCATGTGGCATAGCCGTGGGACGCCCTGTATATTCCAACGATATAGAGCACGAGCCCAACTCTCATTACATCATTTTTAGGGATTCGTACCTTAAAAGGAAAAACTGAACCCTAATAGGATCACTTTCCGTCTGTCTGTCCGTCGGTCTGTCCGTCCGTCTGTCAGTCTGTCTGTCAAGGCCTTTTATCTCCCGGACACGTGGAGATATCGAGTTGAAATTAAAACCATAATACGGTTATGGTTGGTGGTCTATATCCCTTGAAGCTGGAAAAAAAACAAACTTCTACGTAAACGTAAAAAAAAAGACCGTTTATGCCGCAACAAACGCATATTTCGACACTCTCAAGGGGATCAAAATTTAAATTGAACAACTATGAAATGTGTCAAGTTATACCGTGTTATACGACCACATAACATACATAAACTCACGCCTTCATTCCCAGAGCGGGGTAGGCAGGGCTACAGAATTACCAAGCAGTCTTAAATAAGTTGTTGATAATTCTGTAACCACGTTTTGCACAATCAGGCTAAGATGTTTACCACCAGTATGGGAAAAAATCTAAAAGTATACATTTTTAAATAAATCACAAAAAAATAGGATCTTTATGCAAGGAAAGGCGAGCTTAATCTTGAATCGAGTTAACCGCGCGGTTCCCTCGGTATGTTAATCCGACTCGCACTTGTCCGGTAGTTTAGTATTTGTGGTTTTTCCGACTCGCACTTGTCCGGTAGTTTAGTATTTGTGGTTTTTCCGACTCGCACTTGTCCGGTAGTTTAGTATTTGTGGTTTTTCCGACTCGCACTTGTCCGGTAGTTTAGTATTTGTGGTTTTTCCGACTCGCACTTGTCCGGTAGTTTAGTATTTGTGGTTTTTCCGACTCGCACTTGTCCGGTAGTTTAGTATTTGTGGTTTTTCCGACTTGCACTTGTCCGGTAGTTTAGTATTTGTGGTTTTTCAGGGTGTGTAAAAGAACCATACTAAATTTGACGCTTCAATGCTTTACCGATTCTACGATACAACAAAAAATGTGGGGAAAAAGCAACAACCCGCTACCTATTTCGATTCAAAATATACAGATGATTAAAATTAAAATAGACGCGCGGAAAGCGGGCATACTAAAAGGTCCCCGTTGTATATAACCTATATAAGGTCCCCGTCGTATATAACCTATATAAGGTCCCCGTCGTATATAACCTATATAAGGTCCCCGTCGTATATAACCTATATAAGGTCCCCGTTGTATATAACCTATATAAGGTCCCCGTCGTATATAACCTATATAAGGTCCCCGTCGTATATAACCTATATAAGGTCCCCGTTGTATATAACCTATATAAGGTCCCCGTTGTATATAACCTATATAAGGTCCCCGTTGTATATAACCTATATAAGGTCCCCGTTGTATATAACCTAATATAAGGTCCCCGTCGTATATAACCTATATAAGGTCCCCGTTGTATATAGCCTATATAAGGTCCCCGTTGGGATCCCTCAGGGTACGGAGCCCTAAAAATGCAGTTGGGTTTTCACAACTACTTGTACTACTCAAAAAAAGATAACACTCGTGAAACTAATTAGTACTTACCCTTTGTTTGCGTGGGGGGTTAAAAAGGTACGATAGCTAAAGTATCGACCATAACAATCCCTAAATTATCGTTGAATAAATAAAAGTTAATTATTATTTTCATCTTACTTACAATAAGCCATTGTTGCTTCAAATCAATTGCTGCAATAAACGGATAGAATACAATCAAGCTACTTTTTATGCTTATTATTAGCACAGAATTACAATTAAAAAGGTAATGCCATTCGTTTAATGTTCTTAATTAGTGGCAACGTGACACAATGTCACGTGAGTCAATCGTTATGCAGCTAGAAAATATTTTTGTGACTCATTAGTAAAACGCTAAGCTATAAAAAATAGTGAAGTGTGAGTCGGCGCACGCACCGTAGGATCCGTACTTAAGAACTCCTTAGCTTTGAAACTAGAAACACAAATAATTATGATCATTTCAACAAGAGGACAGAAACGAAATGTAATTTTTTTTTCATCGAAATCCCTCATCTTAATTTATTTATTTTTTGTTACGAAACCCACAGATTTTTTTTTTATTTTTTTTAGGAGAAAAAACAGGATACAAAATATAGGAAAGTAAGTACAAAGGTAAATCAATCTTAATTAACAAATTTGACCCCATGAACAATTCTCACAAAGACACGTTACAATAAATTAGTGAGGACTGAGAATGAACTACACGACAAAAATATTAGTTAACCATAGTCAAACAGTGACTTGTAGGTACTTAATAATAATGTGAAAGTATGTATGTTTGTGATTAAACACCAATTTGAGATGCAAACACCAAGTGCAAGTAATAAGATAACATAAAAACACATAATAACATGGTAACATATATAACAGAAACAGTAACAACAACACTTAAAAAAAAACAAGCAAAATAAGAATAAGAAGAAGGGAGTTGTCATCGGCATGATGAGTTATAACACATCGTCGTATTCTGTAAAAACATACATTACCATCTTAAAAAGCTGTTCAAATGGGGATCGTATTATAAAATATAAAGTTCAAAATGCATAATGTTGTTAATAATAATACTGGTTTTATATAGATAGATAGATAGATAAAACGTTTATTTGATGCTTCAATCACACACACACAATTGTCATATTAAGAGGAAAACAACAATATCAAACTAGCTTACAAAGAAGGTACAATCTCAATCGCATGTGTGCGTCGCAGCAGTACAAAAAGGTCATGGCTCAGCGTATAGCATTACTCTAGTGAGCAAAACACTGGTATTCTGCCACAACCTCGAGATACGACAAAACCATTACGTAGCATAGGAAGCAATATGTCATAAAAGTAAGTAATCATATCCGAAAAAGAAACATTAAAAATTAAAAATTAGGTATGCATGATTTATAAGTTACAAATTTTTGGACATGTTGGAGAGTAACGAAAATCTTTAAAAACAATGAGTATAGTTTAAATTAAGTAAAGAAAAGAAAGTAAAGTCAGAATAAGCGAGTTAGTAGCCAACAACTGTGTTCTCTTTTTTATTATTTTATTATTTGAATAGCACAGAAGCGTAAAGTAATACGAACACACCACATAAACCCTTCCTCTAAACAAGAAAATCCGCTACCGAGCAACCGTGAGGCATACCGAGCATTTGTTTTTGAAGCAAAAAGTGTTTGAGTCGTTTAATAAAAGAAAACTTCGATGTTAATAGTCTGGTTAATAGGTGGAGGAACATTGTTCCAGCACTTGGTCGCAAGGTAGCGGAAACTACCGGTGAAAGCCACGGTTCTGTGGCGATGCCCCTCCAAAGGACAACGAGATGACCTCGTTCCATATCTCTCATGGAAAGAGGAGAATTTAATTTTAGCGAAAAGGTATTCGGGTTTTTTGTAATGAATTACATCAAATAAAAGACTAGCGAGGTGTAAATGTCTGCGAGAACTCATATTTAGCATATATCTGAAACCGTTAACATTGCAGGTTTTTAAAAAAGGCCCTTGTACAACCCATTAGGTAAGGTTTATATTGTACATACATACATACCTTCACGCCTGTTATCCCAGTGTGGGCTAGGCAGAGCTACAGAATTACAACTTGAAAAAAGTTATTGATATTGTAACAATCCTAAAACAAACCAGGGTTCGGAGTTTTCGTAGCACGGTTAGACGAAAGAGAGCTGTGGAGTCAACATAAGCATGAAAATTCACCCCATTCGATTATTTTATTGCAAAATTTAATTAAATATAAAATAGAGATGATAACTTTCACCACTAATATTCATAACATTTTTAGATTAATATTGCATAGAGGTACATGAAAACATTTTTTTTATAATTATAATATTTCATTACTTAGCTTAGCAGCTTTACTCAGGGGCTCAGGGCGAATATAAAAGCATTTTTGAATTAAATTTACAAATGAGTATGAGTAAGAGTTGAATTTTAACCGTTCATTATGTATTTAAACTTCATATTATTATGATACATACCTGTTTAAAAAATACAGTTCTTAAGACTGCACCGAGCAAACTTCCAGTGACTTTTATTGAGTTTTCAAATTATTTACAGAATACCATGGCAACCAGGCGATGTTTTTTGTAGCGCAAGCAAAAACATAATTTATGGGATACGTAAACATTGATAACAATTACTTTTTGAGCAGTCAGCATAACGGGAAAAAGTGGCCACTTTTTCCTTTAAGTTGATAATTCGCAGTTCGATTCTTATTAAATTATGTGATGTGTCCTATAAGTTGTGTTTTCATTTTCAGTACACAAAAACACCGTCCGATAAAAAAAAAGCTTTAGTTTATTAGAAAAAACAACTAGTCGCAAGATTGTAAAGTTTTCGAAGCTCACCCATGTCATGGGTCCAACAGTCACAACAACAAGCTGCCCAGAAATGTTACCAAAGCTCCCTCCTATCTAGCTTTTAATAAAATAAATGATTTAAAAAAAAATCGCCTTCTAACAATCAATAAATCAATATCCATTATTGAAAATAATGGTTTTTCATTTATGTATTCAACATATGCGTGTATTTTTTAGATGATTGCCCAAAAAAGGAGGGTAATGTACCTAATTAGAGTTCATCAATGTAGTATGTGCGATTCTTAATTCCACCATAACGCATAACGCATTATCTGATTTAGATGTGTGGTATCGTTTTCACCATCCTGGGGACATAGAATACTTAAACTGTTCAAAAATTATATAATTAATGGTAAAAAGGTCACTTATTAACAGGTATATCGACCATATAAAAAAGTCACTTATTAACAGGTATATCGACCATATAAAAAGGTCACTTATTAACAGGTATATCGACCATATAAAAAGGTCACTTATTAACAGGTATATCGACCATATAAAAAGGTCACTTATTAACAGGTATATCGACCATATATAAAAAGGTCACTTATTAACAGGTATATCGACCATATAAAAAGGTCACTTATTAACAGGTATATCGACCATATAAAAAGGTCACTTATTAACAGGTATATCGACCATATAAAAAATTCAGTCGAGTTTTTAAAGCATGCTTTTCATTTGCAAAACCTGTATTAATCCTGTTCGGCTCGCACTTGACCCGTCGTTTAATTATGTTATTATGACTCTTACAAGCAATTATATGTACTTATACATTGAATCGGTTTAATGCAAATGAATACTCGTACAAGTTTTTATTTTCTGAAAACATTGTAAAATTATATTTATACTTAGAGAACGCGTCAAATATGAAGGCTGTGTATCTAAGTAAGTTCCGATTGAGTCGCTTCACTTCAAACTCGGATGAATCCATTCAAAAGGACAACGGAATTTGCGTCTTTTTTCAATCAAGTTATGTTTTTAATTCATATACCAAGCTACAAGGTGATATCAAAGTTGGAAGTAAAGCGACTCAATGAATGTGAAGTTGTAGGGTCTGCCACGATTATTTTGCTCATAATGGTTTTAGATCATATGTACAAAGTAATCTTTTAATGATTAATGAGGTTTAAAAAATACGGTTGTTTCAGTTATTGGCTTTGTGTTTTTATGTGATGCCTGGTATGGAGGGCCATGGGTGCCGTCTGACACGAGAGAATATTCAAACGTGGCCGAGATACAAGCAGATATGTTACAAAAAGTTGATGATCCCCTACCAATGCTGGAAGAAATCAAAGACTGCAACTGCCCCAGGATTTATATACCAGTTTGCGGCAGCGACAACCGAACATACACCAACATTTGTTGGATGAACTGTATGAATATCTTCAGACAATTGTCAAAGGACTACCGAGTTGCTGTTTTGTATTATGTAGGTCAATGCATTCAATTCGTTGACCCTTATGAATATTAACGAATTAAAACTAACGTTTCTGAACGTCCCGTTTTTTACTTAACCTTTAACTCGGTGTTGCTTCTTTAATTCTGACCTCTTTAGTCAGTTATTTATGGTACAGTGAAGCCGTAAAACACACAGGCCACCAGCTTGTAAGTGAGATGTGACCCGTAGACATAATTTGCATTCTGAAGCCTATAATCTTGAGACTGCAAATGTGGTACCAACCCAAAGCACTAAGATTCAATGTCTCTATGTTAATAATTTCACCGGTTGTCTCATTCCCACGCCGCAATGTGAACACTGCTGTTTGGTGGTAGGTTAAAAGATACGATGGTGGTAAGTGGTAACGATTCTAAAATACTGTGCACAAGGTCCTACCACCACTTAAGGATAACTCACACCAACGTTTTATGCCCTTCGCGTGGTCTAAAATTTTATTATATTTATTATTTGCTGAAATGTTTTGGTCTAAAATATTGGGTATAATAATTATTGAACAGCATTGTCGTGACAAATTATTCTTTATAACAATGTTATACCAAAAATCCATTCAACAAAATAATGTTATTCCATACAAATGTTAAACTAAACAATTTTTCGACCAAACAATATTAAATGGTTGGAATGGTTTTGTAGTATTACGTTGTTATTGGCTCATATACAATTGTATTTTTTTTTATAGTACTGCTTTGTGATCATAAACATTATTTCTTAGAATATTGTCTCTTAGAATAATTGTTCATTGTAATTTTGTAGTAGTACTAGTCGATATTACTCATAAAATGCAGTAGATACTTCGATTTTGTTATACTCATAATACTGTAGCCGAGATTGTATGCGTCCCTATAAAAAAAAAACGAATATTGTTTTTCTTTATAAACTTATAAGATAGTATTATTTGTACTCATATAATTAGTAGTTATATCATCGCGATTATTATTATTGTGAAGATCGCGGGTACGCGGTGGATGCGAAAAGCACAAGACCGGTCGGAGTGGAGAGTTTTGGGGGAGGCTTATGCCAGCAGTGGACATCTTTCTGCTCCATAACAGCACCATAGGTGATATTAGGCCTGATCACTGCCGTGTATAGCCACATGGTAATTCTGGGGTGTATACGGTTCTGCCAAGTAACCTTGTTCACTTTCGTGGGAATCAATAGATTTAATACTGGTAACCCACAGACTTCCGGCCAGGGTAACAGTTTGTTATATGGCAACATAGATAGATCTAACTTCCGACCGGCACCACGCCGTAATTTTCTAATTAGTTTAATTTGTTGTAAAAGTCACTTTTTCCTCTCTTATTGGAGTTGTCGTGCATATAAAATAGTTCAATTCATATAAGTGCGGATTCACTGTGTTTTCCTACACGGGCAAGTGCTATATTAAGGTGTCAAAGGCAAAAACGGTGGTAAGTCGAGCTCGCGCGCTGTGAGTAGCTGATGAGCCGCCAGGGACAGGCCCAGGCCCAGCGTTGCCCCGCTCCAAAGGATATCAGGTATGTGATGAAGCACTTAGTCTAACGGTCCGTATTGTCGCCCAAATAACATATTTTCGTTTGTTGTTCCTATCTTCGATAATCCAATAATTCGATTTCGAATAAACCCATACAGTCCACTATTCTCGTCAATAACAAACCTTTTACAAGGCCTTTTCTAGTCCTTGCCTAGTTTCTCGCGGCGTTTCTTCTCAGCAGTGGTCTCGTCTTGTGAAACGCTGGTAGATTCTTGACGTGTAAAAGTGCCCGTGTGGCCTACTTACTGAATAAATGTCTTTTATCTTTTTTTTTCTTTGAATGTTGAAGAAACGAAAGAAATTTGACAAGATCGTAGCAAGTGGAAAGAAGTGGTCTCTGCCTACCCCTCTGGGAAACAGGCGTGATTTAATGTATGTATGTATCTTTTTTTTATTATCTAAGTGTTTGATCCATAGCAGTTTGTCATCCAGGTTAACTCCTAGATACACGACCTCTTTGGAAAGACTCAAGGTCGTGCCTAAAATTATTTATAACCTATTTCTTTGTGAATTAGTACTAGTTCGGTTTTTGATGGATTTACTGACAAACCATGTTTGGAGCACCATCGGTCGACGATTTTAGGCCCCTCCTTGAGGTCGCATATAGCCTCTCGACACAATGGCTCGTGGTGAAATTAACTGTTACCTGTACTGCCCTTTTTCTTAGCATCCAAGTAGTACCATTGTTATATGATGAGCGCGAATATTTGTTCCTGAGTCATGGATGTTTACTATGTATTTAAGTATATATTTCTCTATATAAGTATTTATATCGTTGTCTAGTACCCATAATACAAGCCTAGAGCTTAAATTGGGACTAGGTCAATTGGTGTGACATTGTCCCCTGATATTTATTTATTTATTTATAACAATGGTAATACTTAATCTAGCATTATATAAAATAAAATAATCATCATGTCAGCCGAAAGATGTCCACTGCTGGACATAATCCTCCTCCAAGGCTCTTCACTCAGACCGGTCTTGTGCTTTTCGCATCCACCGCGTTCCCGCGATCCTTGTCTTACAAGGTCGTCACTCCATCTTGTTGGAGGCCTACTGTTGGATTTCGTATTTTTTATATTTTTAATTAGGGTAGTTCATGCACTTGCAAAGGTTTTAATCCTTCACACCTTCCATCCCTATCAAACATGTGCACTAATGCTATGGCCATCCTTATGGCACTTAGTCTAACGGTCCGTATTGTCGCCCAAATAACATATTTTCGTTTGTTGTTCCTATCTTCGATAATCCAATAATTCGATTTCGAATAAACCCATACAGTCCACTATTCTCGTCAATAACATTGGTTCTTCGAACCGGATCGTGAAAAGTGAATTTTTTTGGCTATAAATTAAAGCATTAATCATATTTTAATTGTCGAGGGTAAGACCCATTGTCGTATTTTTTTCGTTATGAGGGTAGGAAAACGTGACTTATATTATAGTAAACTCGTTTCGAATAGTTTAGTTGGCAATATTGTAATGTAACGTCCTCTAGACATAGACTATCGTTCCCGCGGTAACTTTATCGGCAGCACTGTTTATATGTCCTGTGGTTGTATTGGCAGCACTGTTTATATGTCGTTGTGACATTTGTCATTTAAATCCAGTTTTCGTTCTAAATAAGACTTAGATTTCGTTGTTTTGTTTTCGTTTTCGCTCAAGTTTTATTTATTGTGTGAATAAAATGACGAATGTCAAAGGAAATAGTAATGATAGTGGTGATGCGGATAGAATTGAACGTGATTACGCGATGATGCGGTTGGAATATATCGCTGCTAACGACTTAGAAGGGTATGTCGAGTCAGATTTGACTCCGTTAGCGGAAAGCTTTCATAGATCTCAAAGAGAAGTATTAACGGCTAGTAGTGCTACGGAACGCAGTGCAGAGTTTCCCTTAACTATGGAGTTTGATAAGAAGATTAGATCCGTTCTTATTCGGTTACGCAGCCGACCAACTGTAAATGTGTCGAAAGTAGGCGAGTCCTCAGCTAAGTTACCAAAAATTAATATTAAACCATTTGATGGCCGGCTTGAGAATTGGATCTCATTTATTCAGTTATTTGATTCGTTAATACATAAAAGGGACATTCCAAAAATTGAAAAATTACATTATTTGATAACTAGTGTTCAAAACAAAGCTTTGGATTTGATAAAAAACTTTCCAATTACTGATGACAGTTATATTGATGCCTACAATACTCTGTTCAAGTATTATAATAAAAAACGTCAGATTGCTTTTACATATTATGAGAAGATGTTGTACTGTGACCAAATTAAAACAAAATCAGGTGTCGAGCTGGAACGAGTTCATCGAATATTTGTTGAAACATTGACAGTTTTAGACAAACTTAAATTACCTGATAGAAATTTCATGTTATTTCATGTGGTCAAAACTGGACAGGTCAACTCGTGAAGCGTTCCAACTTGAGTTTAATTCAGATGATATTCCAAACTTTGAAAAATTGCAAGAATTTCTGGAAAAGCATATTAGGGCATTTGAAGTAACTGACATCAAACATTCAGTCAATAATTCTGTTGGTAAAGGCAATAATAATGTTCCTTTTAGTAATAAAAAGTCCAAAGTGACACTTATAGCTACATCATCAACATGTAACTTCTGTAATGGCCCGCACAATCTTGCTGGCTGTGATAACTTTTTAAAATTGAATACTACAGCCAGGTTTAGGTTTATCAAGGATAAGGGCTTATGTGTTTGTTGTTTTTCGAAAGACCATAGAGTTAAGCAATGTTGTCAATCCTCTCGTTGTGATGTGTGTGGGTACTCTCACCACACCTTATTACATTTTGATAAACAGACTGTCACTACTTCTGAGGCTAAGGAAGCCCGGCATGTGACAGTAAAGGATTCCTCCAGTAAAAATGTTGCTTTGACTACTATTTCTAAAAATAGTACAGTGTTGTTCTCCACTGCCCAGGTTTTAATAATGGATGGCTCTGGCCAATATCAACCTGTTCGTGCCTTGTTGGATTGTGCCAGTGCATGTAATTTTATATCGCAACCATGCGCAGAGCGTCTTGGAATAAAAATAAAGAGAACTATGGAGTCTGTCTCTGGGATCGGGCATACTGTGGCCCAACCTAGGGGTTCATTGTCATGCAGGATCAAACCCATTGGTACAAATGTAACTAAATTTAATTTTGAGGCATTAGTTTTGCCGTCTATCTGTTCTGATCAACCTTGTCAGTCAGTTGACCACTCGAAGTGGTCTCACATTAAGGACTTGCCTCTTGCTGATCCAAGCTTTGGTCATCCTGGACCCATTGACTTACTTCTTAATGCGGATATTTTTGCATCGTCTCTTGTCAGCGGTCGTAGATATGGGCCTCCAGGCCAGCCGAAGGCTATCGACAGCATATTTGGTTGGATTATAATGGGTGAATGTGATATTGTTCATTCACACACAGTCAATACTCGTCGTAAAGATTGTTTTTTCGTGTCGAACGCCTCGCTCGAGAATTTGTCGTTGGATAACTCTTTAAAGAGGTTCTGGGAAATAGAGAATGTTAGTCTGCCCAGTAATCCTGTATTATCAAAGGAGGACCAGCTGTGCGAGGATGTTTTTGTTAATAACTACTGTCGTAATACTGAAGGACGGTTTGTGGTACCATTACCTTTTGTCGATCCCACAAGCAAACCTACCTTTTCGGATTCTCGTGCCATCGCCTTGAAAAGGCTGTTCTCGTTGGAGCGAAAGCTTTTGAAGCATTCAAATTTTCGTGATGCTTATAATTCTTTCATGGATGAATATGAGATCAGTGGTCATATGGAGGAAGTAGAGTCCTGTTTTTCTAATGTTGGAGAGTTCAATTATATACCTCACCATGCTGTTCTCAGGCCTGACTCAGTTAGCACTCCACTTCGGGTGGTTTTTGATGCGACTTGTAAAGATGCAAATGGACTATCGCTTAACGATACACTTTTGGCTGGTCCCAAGTTACAAACTAATATTTTTGACGTGCTCACACGATTTCGGTGGCATAAGGTTGTATTTACGGGGGATATAAAGGCGATGTATCGTCAAATTTTGGTACCGGACGAGGATGCCGAGTACCAGCGAATTCTGTGGCGCCGTTCCACTACGGGCCCTATAAAGGATTACAGGTTGCGCACAGTCACTTACGGCATGAAGTCTGCCCCATACCAAGCACTTCGAAGTATCGCGCAACTAGCCAAAGACTCTGAGGGTAACTATCCTACCGGTGCGAGGATACTGGGTAGAGATATTTATGTCGATGATATCGTAACGGGCGCTAACTCTCTCGAGGAGGCTCTACTATTACGGTCTGACCTTTCGAATATCTTGTCGTCGGGTGGATTCCATTTAAGAAAATGGACCTCCAATAATGGGGATTTTATTGCCGATCTCCCTCCATCTGATTTATACTCAAACGATTTTAAACATTTCGATGAAATGACGGATTTGTCGCTTAAAATATTAGGGCTATCGTGGCGTCCGCAGACGGATTGCTTTCAGTTTGAAGTGGCAAGCCCCTGTGATGAACGGTGTACGAAGCGAACCATTCTTTCTAGCATCGCCCGTATTTATGACCCGCTTGGTTTTTTGTGTCCCGTTGCATTTCATGTCAAATACTTAATGCAACTGTTATGGTCGTCGGGAGTTTCATGGGACGACGACGTCCCTGAGGCCATCACTTCGGAGTGGATTCGTTTTAAATCTCAGTTGTCCTTGTTAGCGGTAATAAAAATTCCTCGTCGCTTAGCTCATGATTTTAGATCGTTACAACTCCATGGTTTTTGCGACGCATCGGAGCGTGGGTACTCTGCAGTAATATACTGCCGTGTTGTCGATGCAGAGGGCTCTACATTTATCGAGTTTTGTTGTGCAAAGTCAAAGGTTGCGCCTCTTCGCAAACTATCAATTCCTAGGCTAGAACTCCTAGCCGCCGTTCTCTTGTCGGATCTAATGGCATCAGTCGAGGAAGCGTTGAAGCCTTTGTACATTATTAATGACGTGGTAGCTTGGTCAGACTCCAGTGTCACCCTAGCATGGATAAAGTCGTGTCCATCAAAATGGAAAACCTTCGTGGCTAACCGTGTCAGCCATATACAGGAAATAATAGCTCCTGATCGGTGGCGGCACGTCAGCACTTTATCGAACCCTGCCGATGTCGGATCCCGAGGCACGCTCCCAGCTGACCTGGTCAATTGTGACATTTGGTGGAAGGGTCCCTCTTGGCTTTTGGACCGCCAAGAGGCATGGCCTCGGTCTTCGTTGGACTTGACCACAAGCGACTCTATCTCTGAAGAGCAAAGGATTTACACCCTTTTGACTTCGAATGATGTAGATTTCGTTTACTCCCTTCTTCAAAGGTTTTCTTCGCTTTTTCTTTTAAAGCGAGTGTTAGCCTATTGCTTTAGGATTCTACGTCCAAGACACAGTAAAATGATCGGGTCTCTACAAATATCTGAAACGACTGCAGCTCTCATGTTTTTAGTAAAACATGTGCAGCATTCTGCGTTCGGTGTAGAGATTGGCCTCCTGGAAAAGGGACGGGCTAATTCCTTGCCTAAAGGTTTGCGTAAGCTTTCGTTATTTTGTGACGCCGCGGGTATTCTCAGGGTGGGCGGACGTCTGGGTAACTCAACAGTAAATTTCTCGGTTAAACATCCTATCTTGTTGCCGCGTTCCCATCGGTTAACTGCTTTAATCATTGACGAATACCATAAGAAGTTCATGCATCCAGGCGTTCAGACTCTACAAAATTTACTCGCGCAATCCTTTTGGATTTTGTCGCCCAAGCGGGCTATACAAGCTGTGACTGGAGGATGTGTAAAATGTTTTCGTGCAAACCCTACCCCAGCTACAGCCCCGCTCATGGGAAATTTGCCGCGCTATCGTATCGCAAAATTAAAACCGTTCTCAAATGTGGCCATCGATTATGGCGGACCATTTGACCTCGCACTTGGGCGCGGAAGAGGCGTGAGGACGCAGAAAAGCTACGTCTGTGTGTTCGTTTGTACTTGTACAAAGGCGATACATATAGAACTCGCCTCGGAGTTATCAACAGAAGCTTTCCTTTGCGCGTTAAAGAGGTTCATTGCCCGCCGCGGCCGATGTAGTCAAATTATCTCCGATCAGGGTCGCAACTTCATTGGAGCCAGTAACTACTTAGGTTCTCTTATGAAAAATGCTGCTGACGTTAATGAAATAAAATTTTCGTTTAATCCCCCTGGAAGCCCTCACTTCAATGGCCTAGCCGAGGCTGGGATTAAATCGGTTAAAACTCATCTCGCTAGAGTCATAGGAACCCAGCGTTTAACTTTCGAAGAGTTTTACACCGTCCTCGCCCAAGTAGAGGCAATGTTAAACTCTCGCCCTCTCACCCCACTTAGCTCTGATGCTAATGACTTTTCGGTGATTACCCCTGGACACTTTCTAACTATGGAACCTTTGTCCATCCTTCCCGAGGAAAACTTCACTGATGAAAACATCAGTGTCTCAAATCGTTGGAAATTAATTCAAAGAATGCACCAAGACTTTTGGCGTAGGTGGCATGCCGAGTACGTACACACGTTACAACAGAGGACTAAATGGAATAAAATAAATAACAACATTCGCGTAGGTACCTTAGTGTTGCTAATCAACGAACAAACAAGTCCTTTACATTGGAACATGGCTCGAGTTTCTGCCTTACACCCGGGGCCTGACGGTATCTGTAGAGTCGTCACGGTCCGCACTGCGGCTGGCCAGTACAGAAGACCTGTGGTAAAGCTGTGCCCGTTGCCAATAGATAACAATTAGTCTCGGATCTACGCATACTTTGTTATAGTTTTAGGTTATTTATTTGTATAAGCTTTTGTTAGAGTCGTAAATATTGCCTATTTAGGTAAGCGGTATGTTCACTTTCGTGGGAATCAATAGATTTAATACTGGTAACCCACAGACTTCCGGCCAGGGTAACAGTTTGTTATATGGCAACATAGATAGATCTAACTTCCGACCGGCACCACGACGTAATTTTCTAATTAGTTTAATTTGTTGTAAAAGTCACTTTTTCCTCTCTTATTGGAGTTGTCGTGCATATAAAATAGTTCAATTCATATAAGTGCGGATTCACTGTGTTTTCCTACACGGGCAAGTGCTATATTAAGGTGTCAAAGGCAAAAACGGTGGTAAGTCGAGCTCGCGCGCTGTGAGTAGCTGATGAGCCGCCAGGGACAGGCCCAGGCCCAGCGTTGCCCCGCTCCAAAGGATATCAGGTATGTGATGAAGCACTTAGTCTAACGGTCCGTATTGTCGCCCAAATAACATATATTCGTTTGTTGTTC
This sequence comes from Acleris emargana, assembly GCA_927399475.2. Taxonomy (NCBI): domain Eukaryota; kingdom Metazoa; phylum Arthropoda; class Insecta; order Lepidoptera; family Tortricidae; genus Acleris; species Acleris emargana. Next base: position 10,029,318 of record OV656858.1, read on the forward strand.
CTATCTTCGATAATCCAATAATTCGATTTCGAATAAACCCATACAGTCCACTATTCTCGTCAATAACAAACCTTTTACAAGGCCTTTTCTAGTCCTTGCCTAGTTTCTCGCGGCGTTTCTTCTCAGCAGTGGTCTCGTCTTGTGAAACGCTGGTAGATTCTTGACGTGTAAAAGTGCCCGTGTGGCCTACTTACTGAATAAATGTCTTTTATCTTTTTTTTTCTTTGAATGTTGAAGAAACGAAAGAAATTTGACAAGATCGTAGCAAGTGGAAAGAAGTGGTCTCTGCCTACCCCTCTGGGAAACAGGCGTGATTTAATGTATGTATGTATCTTTTTTTTATTATCTAAGTGTTTGATCCATAGCAGTTTGTCATCCAGGTTGACTCCTAGATACACGACCTCTTTGGAAAGACTCAAGGTCGTGCCTAAAATTATTTATAACCTATTTCTTTGTGAATTAGTACTAGTTCGGTTTTTGATGGATTTACTGACAAACCATGTTTGGAGCACCATCGGTCGACGATTTTAGGCCCCTCCTTGAGGTCGCATATAGCCTCTCGACACAATGGCTCGTGGTGAAATTAACTGTTACCTGTACTGCCCTTTTTCTTAGCATCCAAGTAGTACCATTGTTATATGATGAGCGCGAATATTTGTTCCTGAGTCATGGATGTTTACTATGTATTTAAGTATATATTTCTCTATATAAGTATTTATATCGTTGTCTAGTACCCATAATACAAGCCTAGAGCTTAAATTGGGACTAGGTCAATTGGTGTGACATTGTCCCCTGATATTTATTTATTTATTTATAACAATGGTAATACTTAATCTAGCATTATATAAAATAAAATAATCATCATGTCAGCCGAAAGATGTCCACTGCTGGACATAATCCTCCTCCAAGGCTCTTCACTCAGACCGGTCTTGTGCTTTTCGCATCCACCGCGTTCCCGCGATCCTTGGCTTACAAGGTCGTCACTCCATCTTGTTGGAGGCCTACTGTTGGATTTCGTATTTTTTATATTTTTAATTAGGGTAGTTCATGCACTTGCAAAGGTTTTAATCCTTCACACCTTCCATCCCTATCAAACATGTGCACTAATGCTATGGCCATCCTTATCTACGGCCGTCGCATTCGGACATTTTTATGTCAAATCACTCTTCGTTAAACCGCCATATTGTGAGCATCTAACATAACTCGTGTCATGGTTCGGACAATTATTTAAGAGCTTTTAAGTAAGGGACAACAAGGCTAACGGTGCAGTGAGAGGATCTAGCGTCTACGACTGACGTGGACGCGGTTCGGAGTTCGATGCCCGGCAAGCAAGGAAATTCAGGTGAGTGCGCATGTTCACATCCTATCTTCCTTCTCTCATCGACCTTTTTATTTCCATATAAACTATAAGCCGATGCAAGTGATTGTTAGTCTTTTGTTCAAACGTTCTCCCCTATTTATATAATAAAACAATACAGTCCACTTTTTCTATAACCTCGTGCCTAGGTTCCTAACATATCAAAGGTCAATTCTCGCCTTATCCAAAGGTGGAGTAAAAGGCACCTCCACCTACCTACAGCTCGTCTCCCGGTCCGCGGACGCCACTCAAGAACCTTCTGACTCCATCGGCCATCGGAAATAAAATAATACGTTTATAAATATATTGAAATATGTTTAAAAAATGACTGACTTCACCGTTTCTTCGCAGCAGTTGTTTCCTCTTGGGAAGAGCTGGTAGATTATTGACGCGTAAAAGTGCCCGGTGCGGCGTACTTGCTGAAAAAATGTTTTTCATATTTTTTATTTTTAGGGTGTGAATGAATGTCCAGTTTGTTTTTGACCGAACAAATTGTTTTTTTAAAGTTCACTGAGATCGCGTTCGAATGTTTGTTGTAAAATAAATAAATAAATAACTTTTGATAACAAGATCGGATGTTCATGAAATTAGGTAGGAAATTAGTCAAGGAAAATACTATTTTGAGGTTAGAACATGATAAGGGAGGCCTATGGAGTTAGGAAGAAAACCGTCAGTTTTGTTTGAGGTGAACGATGCCCTGAAGTTGTACTAAAAGTCAATATTTTTTTAATTTAACATCTCTACACAAATACCAAGTTTTATAAATAATAGGTACCAGTGTGCGAGCGGAAGGGTCGGAAGGGGCCGCCCTAGGCGTATTTTTCCGAATCAAATCGGAGAAATACTGGAAAAGGGCCGAATCTTAAGTACCCGAAACCGACGTGCGTGCGATTCGATGTATGAATGTTGAAGAAGCGAAAGAAATTTGTCAAGATCGTAGCAAGTGGAAAGAAGTGGTCTCTGCCTACCCCTCTGGGAAACAGGCGTGATTTAATGTATGTATGTATGTAGGTACCAGTGTTCAATAATCACTTGATAAATTTTGATTTTGTGTCGTATCTAATAGCATACCTGGCAAAAAAAATAATAAAAACCTTATTTTTAATTGGCTACACAACGCGTATCGCATGGCAAAAAATGTTGCGGAAAATGCATGTTTCTTGAAAATATTGTTTGGAAATCCTACCGTTTGTTACCTACTCAAATGCAGGGAAAGGGATGGTTGGGGTTTGGAGTTGAAGCTACTAGAGGAGGGGGACGAGGAGCGCAGCCCCCCCCTCATATCTCACAGGTCACAAAATAAAGTGGGAAATTAAATGAGGTAGATTCGTTAGTTAAGTTTTGCCTTTCAGACCAGAAAAAAGAGCTCCGCCCAGCGATGCTCCGTTGACCTAGTTTCAATGAAACGTTAAGTCAAGAAATTATATACCTGAAATACATAAACAACATAATTTACTTACTTACTTGTGGGAGGACCTTGTGCAGGGTCCGTCCGGGTTGGTACCACCATCTTATCCATTAACCTACCGCCAAGCAGCAGTGTTCGCATTGTTGTGTTCCGGTTTAGGGATAAGACAGCCGGTGAAATGACTAGCATAGAGGCATTCCATCTTAGTCCTCAGGGTTGGCAACGCATTTGCAGTCTTGTGAATGCGAATGTCTATGGGTCACAGTTTCCACTTACCACAGGTGGCCTGTGGGCTCGTTTGCCTTCCCATGCCATGAAATAAAATAAAATAAATAAATAAATTATTCATACACATACTACATAAAAATAATATACCTCTACATAATATAGTTACACCAATTATACAGGGTGGGCCATAAATTTTTGCAAATAGCAACACTGATTTTTTCGGACTCTGTTAGAGTGAGCGGCGGGAAATTGGTGGGAAACAATAGGTCACTTCGTGCAATTTTATTTATAAAGGAGCGTTTCACGGGAAAGCAACGGGGTTTTGGTATTAAACAGTTTTATAAAAACAACGATTTGTATCTTTCTGTACGACGCCTACTTAGAATTGAATAAGGATAACGCCAAGTGAGTGAGTGTCCAAGTGTTAGTTTAATTAAATCTTAGGTCAAAAACTTCAAGCAAACTGGTTCGACACTGAATATCAAACAAACAGGGCGTCCACGTTTAACAAAAAATGATGAGAACATACGGCAGGTTAAAGTTTCTGTAGAGAACGATCCAGAATTATCTACGCGTAAACGTTCAGCAGCTCTAGCAATACCAAGAACTAGTCTACGGCGAATTTTACATCTAGATCTGAAACTGCACCCACTGCATGAATTTGAAGGTGACCAGAACATGGATGCAACAAGATGGAACAACATGCCATACGTCAAACATGAGTTTACCGGTGGTGAAAGAAATGTTTCCGAAAAAGTTGATTTCTCGCAGAGGTGACATCCCAATTCCCATGGCTGCCAAGGAGCCCGGACCTAACACCTTGCGATGTTTTCAAGTGGAGATATTTAAAGAGTCGAGTGTGCCTTAATAATCCGATGACAATACCCCAGTTAAAACTAAACATTCAGAATGAGATAGCTGCGATCCCTCGCAGCATGCGTCAGCTAGTTTTCCAAAGTGTTTGTGTAGTCGACTGCAGGAGTGCAACGACGAGACGGAGGAGATCTGGATGACGTTATTTTTCAAAAATAAATTGCATTTATCTGTTACTAGGTTAAATAAATAAAATATAAAAAAACACCGTGTGGTTGCCGGGTTAGAATAGTGCCACTCCATGTCTTCCCGTGGATGTCGTAAGAGGCGACTAAGGGACTAAAGGCTTGTAGTACTGTTAGGCGATGGGCTTGCCACCTGTCACTAATATACTGGGAAACATCTTAGCCTACTTGTGCAAAATGTGGTTATAGAATTATCAAGAAGTTTTAAGACTTGTTGGTAATTCTTTAGCTCTGCCTACCCCACTCTGGGAATGAAGGCGTGAGTTTATGTATGTATGTATGTGTGTAAAAAAACATGAAAAGTTAAATTTTTATCGATGTTTTAAAAGTGCAAAAATTTTTGGCCCACCCTGTATTATACTATGTTATACTTTTATTAAAGCATTCCATTCGAAATTGCAGAGCGATGTTATGTGGGAATCGAGGCTTAATAGTAGTATGTCACGACAGGTAAGAGCTCGAAACCGTTAGCCATACGTGGATAAAATAAAAATGGTATTTATAGCGATCCAACCTAAATTCACCATTATTCATATGATAAAGTATTGGAGTTACACTACAAAAATTCCTTAAACGATTATGGTTAGATTAAAGTAATCAAATTATGCATTTGGTAATTAATCAGATTAATACATACACTTGCAAAGAAAACGGGCACTCTAGATTTTTTCAAGTACCTACTTTGAATTTACTATAATTTAATAAGATGTTATGCTACAAAGACAGTTTTGCGTACACAAAATAATAAATATAAAAATAATATTAATTAAATACTGTAGCGTAAAATATAATTTAGTGAGAGTATGTCAAGACTATATGAAAATATCGAAAGTGGCCGTTTTTCTTGCAATGGGGTTTGTAATGTTCCGGCCAAATGTAAGATCCTGATGTGAATGTAAGAGATGCCTTTGGGGTTCTGTTTGTACGACGTTGTACGACCTTTATTATGAAGTATCATCTCCTTCTTTATTTCAATATTGGTCGTATTATGTACTTTATTTTGTACAAAGGAGGTCTCTTGTACTAAAAAAAGTACAACATACGACCAGTTTTGATATAAAGAAGGAAGTAAAGTGAAATTTGTTTTGTTTTATGATTGCTTCCTTTTTCGTAGTATTTTTGTTTTGACACATTCTTGTTTCGTCGTATTCTTGTTTTGACATATTTTTGTTTCGTCGTATTCTTGTTTTGACACAATCTTGTTTCGTCGTATTCTTGTTTTGACACATTCTTGTTTCGTCGTATTCTTGTTTTGACACATTCTTGTTTCGTCGTATTTTTGTTTTAACGCATTCTTGTTTCGTCGCTTTCCGTTTTCGAAAAAAAGACTACATATAAAATCAGTCTGTCACCACGAGAAATATGGTTTAACTAATAGGCTGTGTCAACTTATGTACGATTTTCATTGCCTTTAAATAAGTTTTATGTCATTTGTTTATGTATTTATTATTGGTATTAATTACTTCATATATACTTAAATACAAAGAAAACATCCACGACTACACAAATATTCGCGCTCATCACACAAATATCTGCCGTTACCGGGATTTGAACTCAGGACCGCTAGCTTCGTAGGCAGGGTCACTACTTCTTCTTCTTTTAATAGCAGGGTCACTACTAACTAGGCTTAGCGTCGTCAATCACATTAGAAAATTGTTCTTTTTATAATTTAAAATAGGTTCACATTGCATTGACAAATTTCGTTGTACGGTGGACCTTAGGAGGTTATACAAAATAGATTACCATTGTCTCTCTCAGAGCGATTTAAGAAGAAGGTATGTATGTAATTTTTTTGGTTTAAATAGAAGTGTTACAGAAAACTCACAAAACTTTACCCGTGTGGGTTAATAAAGGCTTGCAGTACTATTAGGCGATGGGCTTGCCACCTGTCACTAATATATACTGGGAAACGGTATTTTTTTGGGAATACAATGTTTAAAATCTATTTTTGCTACCTTTTATAATAATTAGGTACTCAAGTAAACTACTACAAAAGGGCGCAACGATAGTTTTTGGTCGTCGTATTCCCAAAAAAACACAAAAGACGGATTTACCCCTCTGTCGGAATAGCCCAACCTGACCTTAGGTATCCCAGCCAAGTGTGAGTAAGACTCAAACCTCACATGGTTCCACAGGGGTTCTATACTGGTGTCATTTTATTAGATAAATTATGCAAGATATTTTCGTATGATCATCATCATCATTTGAGCCGAAAGACGTCCACTGCTGGACATGGGCCTCCGCCAAGGACAGGTCTTGCGCTATTGGCATCTACTCTATTTAGCATAAAGGGCGCATGTCTCATCGAACCGCGTATGTATAGGTCGCTCATTCCCAAAATACCGTAATTTGAAAATACCACATTACATTTTATACCAGATTCCCAAAATACCAGATTCAACATTTTAGGTAAGTACAATAAATTACTCCTTTTTTTGAACCTGGTGTTTTGGAATTTTCTATAAAGTGTAATCTAGTATCTGGTGGTTTGGTCATTTAGAAAGGATGGATGAAAAAAGACTTACGAAACGTATATGGCGAGCGAGAGTGAGCGGAGATGTCGGTAGGGGAGGTCATAGACGGACGGTGATCAGATTCGCGATGTACTACATAAGGGCTGAATTAAAAGCACCCGAAACCGACGTACGTGCATGAAGAGATCGATGAATGTTTGTAGAGGAAGCGAAAGTTGTATGTTTAGATCGGTCCACCTGGCGTTCCATAGTCTCTGCCTACCCCATTGGGAGACAGGCGTAAAGTTATGTATGTGTGTATGTAGTATTTCCATTTTATGGTGTTTTGGAAATGAGCGGTATAGGTAAACTTATTTCTTAAGGTAGAGGGTTAAATTTACTTTGACTATCAATTGGGTAGTTCATATTTTTACAATTACTCTAATTCGAAAACCATTTCGCGGAATGGGATTTTAAAGCCGTTCTGCATTCGTTTTTTTTGATCTATGAAATATTGATCTATTTCAGATATTTCGACAAAAGTATATTTAACCTTTGTTTGACTTTCGTTTCCGGCTTGAAGCCCTTTAAGGTGTATGTTACGGTGTAGGCAAAAACCGCTTGAAATAGTATGTCTAAATACACTATTACAATGACTTTTTATCATTAGATATCTATTAATTGTTGTAATTTATTAGAAAATGCCAACCCACATTTCAAATAATCATATTGTCATCCATAAAATGTCTGCTAAATTATTTATTGTGGCTGTACTTACCGGCTTTTTATGTCCCATTCGCATAGCCGTGGATGTTGCTGTGATTCTGTTTTCGACAGCTTTTTGCGGTCTCCCATTGCCTCTTTCAAGGCACATCCGATGTAATTGTTCGATTTGGTTTTTGTTATCTCTTTTTTTCCGTTGTAACTAGTTTGATAAACTTGTGAATCACTGATTGATTTCCGAAATATATTAAGATTAAGTTTAACTTGCTAATTAATTGTATAAAATTCTCTATTCCATGTTCCTTGATGTTGTTGTTTTTGCGCTCAGGCACTAATTATAGGATATGCGCTCAGGCAGGCAACCACAGATTGTAAACGTGCATGGCAGTTGGCACAAAAGTGTAGCGAAGCTAATAAGCTAGTTCCTCTGGTTGCCACCTGACCGCTGCCGCTGCCTGTTCTAGTGACTGTTGTTTTTTTGTTTTTATTTTCCTTTTGTTTCATTTTGTTTGTATTAATTTAATATTTATGATGTATGTGTCACCTTCCGTGTTTTTCACCGAACGGCCCCAACGGAAGACCAGCGTTGGCTTCACAGCCAGCACATGCTGAGTTGGGACCGTTTCGCAACATTAGCACATCTGTTCTCTTGTCTCTTTTTCTTCTTTTTTATTGCTACTTTTATTTTTTGTTGTGTTATTGTTGTGAATAAATATTTTACTTACTTAAATAAATATAGTATTAAAGGGTGGATCAACTTTTTGTTGTTGTTATTCTGTCCCGTAAGCCAGGAGACAACAGTGATAGAGTTTCTTAGAAAAAAATGTTATAATATATACTTCCAGCACACTCAGCAGAAAGGCCATAAAAGAATGGGTGTGTAATTGCCAATAAAACAGTTTTTTAATGGACTTATATCCCTTGAAATCATAGTTTTAAAGAATGACCCAGGAGACGTCACCGTGGCAACGAGCTACGAAGAAAAGTTGATTGACCCTAAAACAAAACTATTGGGTCAAATATAAAATTGATGAAATTGGTCTCTTAAAATTACCCATTCTTTCGACCTAGAATGTAAAAACCGTGAGTATTTTTTTTTGGTCCATCCCAATTGGTGCATGCGTCCTATTTATTACATACATACATACATACATACCTTACCAGAGCTACAGAATTACCGACAACTCTAAAAACTATTATTTATTTATTTATAAAGGTATTTACAAAAAAAAAATACAAAAAAAAAATACAAAATATTTATTCAGTAAATTGGCCACATGCGGGCTCTTTTACACGTCGGAAATGTACAGTGAATCTACCAGCGTTTCGGACAAGACCATCATTGCGGAGAAGAAGCGCCGCAAGAAACTGGTTAACACCACTTTTAGCTATGTTTCAGACCATTTGTTGAAGGTCTACCCTTGCTGCGTTTTCCGGTACACGGGTGCTGGAAATTCGAAGACATTTCACCCCACCAGCAGCTTCGGTATCCCAGCTGGGAATGTTCCAATATGCTACTACCCGGTTTTTTCGTTTTTTATTCGTCACGGGTTTATTATCATTTTCTATTCGTATTAGAATAAAATATTCTGTGGAAATTTCAACCGTCTACCTTTTAAGGATTTGAACCAGTATTTAACAAGGACCAATAATGGACACTTGATTCTTATGGTACAAAAAATAAGGGTAGTTCTTAATTCATTAATAACCTTGGTTATAAATTAAGAGTTAAGTGTCTATTATTGGTGCCTTCAGGGAAAAGTGTCCAACATTGGTGCCGTCACCCAACAGTTCATGAAATACAGCCTGCCGCTGACCTGTTGACCGACATACGGACAGACGGAGGACAAATAGATTGTTGGCACCCTTTGGCTATGGAAATCTAAAAAACGTCGATTTGGTTTGGTGTTTTACTTCAATTGTTACGAAATAACTTGGCTACAGCAATCAAAATGAATCCCATTTGAGATGTGTAAAGGCAATCTCGTCAAAAACTTTCGAGAATAGGAAAAGTTAAATTAACGTTGGTAAGTTACAGAGAACACGCGACTTTGGAAGGTAAGTTCTGATTTCGAAGAACTAGAAAGAACCAAGAAGGGTCAACTCGGTAGTTTGGTTCACAAATTTCAGTATTTTTTTTGCAATTTTATTTCCTTGTAAAGTACGAAAAATATTTATTTCACATTTTTTTTATTACATTTTTAAAAGAAATCTTGTTTAATAACTAAAACTAAATACTAAAATAAATCAACTACACATGAATATATTAATTTTTGGTTTTAAATGAGATTCATTGTTTTATATAATGCTAAGTTAAGTTTATTATTGTATAATATCATTAGCAATATTTAATAAAACGACTGACTGTTGAGTATCTTGCGGCGTTTCTTCTCAGCAGTGGTCTCTTGCGAAGCGCTGGTAGATTTTTGACGTGTAAAAGTGCCCGTGCGGCCTACTCACTGAATAAACATCTTTTATATTTTTTAATCTTTTATCAATGCTATAATATTTGAAACGTTGTTGGGCCCTAAGCAATGTCAGACGGCAGACATACTCGTACATACATACAAATGGTTTCGCATTCCATTTGAATGCTAAATTCTACTTTCAGAGATGATATCTTTTCAATGGCTCAAATGATTTTCATAAAACATAGCAAATAACTTCCCCGATTAAGCAAACTTTCTTTGTATAAATAAATCGCATCTTAATCGCTTCATTGGTTTTCAGACCTACGGATACAAAAATACACGAATTTTATAACATCCCTTTTTATGAGATGGAGGTTACAAAAAAAAACCACACACGAACACAAAGCAATTAAATACTTGGTGATTGCACAACTCCTTGCGCTCGTTTTGCATTTAAACATTACCAGAACTACATTCATATAATACATTTAAAAACGGTTTTTATGTACTTGGCGTAAGGTGTTCAAATCGGTTTTAGAACAGCAAAATAAAGTTGGTAAATCAGTAAGAGAACGAACACTGGAGTCTGCCAAATTGTTTCCAGAACGTCTTAATGGGCAGACTGTTCTTACGTCAGGCAAATTAAGCGGAAAATTTTACATTTCCGAGCATCGGGTCGAGTACAATGTGATTAATAAGGAGCTTTAGTTCCGATGTGCAGAGACTAAAGTAAAATTTTAATATCATGAGAAGTAAAAAAATATAAATTTATTAGTAAAACATGAGTTATCGTGTGTTCTTCTAGCTTCTGCCCGCGACTTCGTCCGCGATGATTTCGATTATTGTTATTCCCTCGGAAACTTTTTAATTTTCCGGGGTAACAAATAGGTAGCCTCCATTCCAAATTTCAACCAAATCCGATGCAGCATGAAAGAGTAACAAACAAACACACAAACTTTCGAGTATAAATATTAGTATGAGGTACCTCAGAATTAATTTTAATGGGACAATGATATCAAAAGATTTCCAACTGTCTCTCTCTTGCCGTAAACTGTCACAACTAATAACACGTCGCAAATTGCTTGCTAGCACTGCGTTGCTATCTGTCACCGTCAGACACAATTCGTAGACTGAGCGCACGCTGTAGAAATATTCATGTCGTTTTATAAAAAAAAAAAAAACTAATTTCGTACTACCTTGTTTTAATAATAATATAACTTAAAACTTTATTATTCAATGGTTTGGTGGTCTACGATTAAAGTTGCCAATCAGCAATGCTTAGTAAGTGAAGTTAGTTCTAATGAAGGTGTAGTTGTACATAAAATTGAGGTAAACTACCTTAAATTCAGGTTTTCTGATGACCTTCTTTAAACTTTAGCTGAGTTCTTTTTCGAAGCAGTAGAGCCCACTAAATGCTAATCAAGGCAATAAAGTAGTAACACTTCTTAAAATCGTCAATGTAAGTTAATAAACACCATTATAACACTGTTTCGTAAACAAAACCGGCAAATACCAATTTTACCTACCCGCTTCCCTTTCATTTCTCATCCTTTTTTCATTATTCTTGCAGGAACTGATTACCATCAAGTGAGTTTTTAAACGCTCTCTTAAGTGCATGCAAGTCAATCTCTGATAATCAATAGTATAAAGACTACGAAAGACGTATTATAAAAAGGTTATCATAGTTTAAGCATTTAAAAACAATACCTTATTCTATAATTTATGTTAACCTGGTTTATTTAAAGCAAGGTCTTTTGACTTGATTCTGTTCGGCCAGTTGGTTGACTGACAGAAAATGCCTTGAGGCATTAAGTCAGCCATTTGCACTATTTTTAACTGTGAAATAATGTTTAAATCCGTAACACCCCCATGATTAGTAGATGTGTTTGAAATAAGCATTTGTGCTGTGGATTTATTGTCATTATTTAATAACTTACTTACTTACTTGACTTGTAGGAGGACCTTGTGCAGGGTCCGTCCGGGTTGGTACCACCATCTTATCCATTAACCTACCGCCAAGCAGCAGTGTTCGCATTATTGTGTTCCGGTTTGGGGATAAGACAGCCGGTGAAATGACTAGCATAGAGGCATTCCATCTTAGTCCTCAGGGTTGGCAGTGCATTTGCAGTCTTAGGATTGCGGTCTTGTGAATGCGAATGTCAATGGGTCACAGATTCACTTACCATCAGGTGGTCTGTGTGCTCGTTTGCCTTCTCTATAACATAAAGAAGAAGAAGAAGATAAGATAAGCCCCGTAAAATTAAAGTCAAAATGAAATTGTATGCCTCAAAATAAAACCAATACAATATTTTCTTCAAGAATATATTTAATAACTTTCTTTGCAACAGTGGTTGTATCTAACGAAGTGCTCAAAGCTTGCAGCCACCGCCCGGCCTAGCACTATGTAGTTGTAAACCCAGAACTTAAGTGGCAGTACAATGTTGGAGCATACTGTTCTGACACAAACAGTGTTCTCTGTTGAACAAGCGAATACTTGGTTTAGCAAATCACATTTTTAAATCCGCGTCAAAAGCCAAATAAGTAATTTTTATAGATCGGCTGCCTTATTTCAAGTTAATAGAGCTGTTTGGACCCAAATCTCTCATACAGAGTATGTTAATTGCTCATTCACTCATTCGCAGAACCAATCCAGTTTTCTCATTCCATCTGTTCAACCATACGAATTGCGTCTCTGTAATATTTATTAAATTAGTACAATAAACGCTAGTTTATGTCAAGAAAACGTGGTAATTATTTATATGCAAACAAGAGCTATAACGTTAACAATGCTGAAGGATGTGTGTATTGAATGTTTGAGGTTATGCGAGAAGATGGATCCCGCATTTCTTCAGTTTAAATAATACTTTTCTTATATCTACATTATAATGTCATGTCTTGTATTGCTTTTATTTTATATTTTTATTTTTTATTGGTAATTTGGTTGTGTTTGTTAATTTATATTTAGTATATAATTCACAGTGCGCTAGTAGTAAGCTGTTATGCAGTGTAATTATTTTTAGATAAATAGATAAATAGATAAATAAATGCAATAAGATTAAAAGTGGAAGGGAGTAATAGTGTTTAAATTTATAAATAAAAAAAACTGATGTTGATCTCGCACACAAAGGATTCCAAACCATTCTAGGTGATTAAGAGGCAAATGAAATACTAAATATTATAATTTCAAATCGTCGGTGAAACTGCAAAACCGCGTAATTTACATTTAAAATTAAGAAGCAAAATGGACCTTTTTAATAAGACAGTAAGGTTTATTTTGCTCTATTATAAATTTGTTTGTTACGCGGTTTTTCATTATTACCGACGAAATGCTGGTACCTAGGTACCAGTTTGGGTTCATGAGATGACTCATGGACGGTCAGCGGCGGTGAAGCTTGCAGCATAAATGCATTCTATTATAGTCCTCAGGGTTGGGAACGCATTTGTAGTCTTAGGATTGCAATCTTGAGATTATAGTATTCAGAATTCAAGTGTTCTCAAATAATTGCTAAAAAAATGCTGCTGGGATTCGTTGTTTTAAAAGTCCACTTTATATGAAAGTTGGGAGGCTTGGCAATGTAAATAAACATTACCATTAGCCTTGACAGTTTAAATAATGGGTCAGATAGTGAGAAAGATAAATTTGTTTATTACACGCCAGATTGTCCATCAATCTTGGGTTAATGTCCGTTAAGGCTTTAAACAATTTACTCGTCGACTTGAAGTCTTCTTTAAATAGCAAAATCTTAAAACAGGGCTAATAAAAGGCAAGTTTAAAAACCCAAATGCATTTATTTACGGCAACACGAACTTTTTGAAAAGGTGCTCTGGAAAAAATCATGCTTCCTAAAAGCAAAGTTTTTTTAAATTGTTATTTATTAACATCAAGGTTTTAGAGTTGTTGGTAATTCTGTAGCTCTGCCTACCCCACTCTGGGAATGAAGGCGAGAGTGTATGTATGTATGTAATTATTTACTGAGAAAATAAATAAATGATGGGCAATATTTTATGGACCCCCTCCACACCCTCCAACAGTCACTGTGCATGTCTATAATGTTCATTAGGACCCAAAAAAAGACAAAATACCTATTTTAGTAGCTAAATCAATGGGAATTTTTCAATGACAAAAACTTTTCAAGAGTCAAGCAAGGCAAAAAGTGTCCATTTTTAAACAAATTCCATTCGACATGATTATGACTTTTGATCTTGACTTTTCCCATACATATGGCGATCGTCGCCATAGTAAAAATATATCACGTTGCCAAGATATAAACTGGGACATGTTTCATCTCCGTTTGTGGGTGGGAATTTTTGCCCATCGTCCTTTGTTCAACTTTTCTACGTCTAACTAGTACTACGTTACGCGGTTACAAACCAAATGACATCTTTCCGACCACTGGTCCAAAGCGGGAGTAGCAAACACTGATAATATACAAAAAAAAAAGTTTTTTTTTTAACTTTTGACACAAACGAGTAAAATATTTAAAAATTATGTTTGTGTTCAAAGTCGCGGGCAATCAATAGTATTGAATAAATTAAGTTGACAGAGTGACGACTCACTTCAAACTGTTTCTCAACGTTAAAGACGGACTCAATTTGACAACTTCCCGAATCTTGTCCTAACTTTGTGGCGTAACAACAGTTGGTCCACTTGTTGCCTTTCAGTATTTACGTGAATAATGATTTATTACCAGCAATGATCGAGTTGAAACCGAGTTTTTCCGATGATGGCAAGACAGACCAAAATCTACCAACTCTGGGTACCAAAAACCGCTACACGGTTTTAAATACCAAATGTTGGTTATAAGTGATTTGGGACTCTTTGTACTCAAAAAACTTTAAGATTTGCTCAAGACCAAGGCCTGCTATCTCAAGAGTTGGTGTGATTAATCAAGATTTTGAAAAGGTGCAATAAATATCAAACATACCAAACGAATAAAGTTACGGCTGTTTTTCTTTCAAGCGACCTAATTTTGGTATAGTTTCGTACCTATAACTATGCTAAATAAGAGCGTTGAAGTTAGGGTTACCATTTGAGATATTGAAAAGTCCTGACAAAAAGCCTGACATTTCGATAAAAGGGCGAACTTTTTAGTCACAAATAGAAACATTACTTACTTAGTTAAAGTGGTATGGTAGGAATAATAATTTAAAAAAAACCTATGTTAGTCATTTTTTTTAAAACGATGCTGTGTTGTGGTTTTAGTATTTATTTACGTCTTTTAAAAACTTTACTGTAGCCTGGGCTCTTTTCGAGTGATTATTTGCTTCGCATATTAACTCTTACAGCTAAGCAACAGTAAATTAAAAAAAATGAGGGTTTCATTCATGTTTTTTTTTTATTACTTATTTGTGTTTAAATTATGAAACCTGGCATTTTTTAAACATGCTAATAGTAAATGGCACCACTTATTCGCCATTTTTTTGTCCAACTATGCGCCTGTATAAATGACGTCTATGGAAAAGAAGTCATTAGAAAAATGTGTTTATTATATTTGTACGTTTTCCCATAAATTGCGTGATAAAAATCTTATAACTAGTCATTATATTATAAGCTAACAGTATCATTAATTGAAAATTAGAAAAACAATTTGACGGCGGAACGGCGGATAAGACGACTATGTCAAATAGTCGGGTTTAAAAAGGTATCTTTGCTAAGCTTGCTAAAATCAGCTGTGAAAAATGGATTCGCAAAAACCGAATCGGTTTTCCTTATACAAAACAGCGAAGTTGTCGTTGGACTCATTTTAGAATCGCGATAAAGGGCTGGTCCAATTACGTCTAATGGCCGACCAAGTTTGAGGAACTCAGTCGTTTGACGTTCGTGTAATTTATGGCCGATCGGCAACCCTGAGCTATTTTCTAACGCGAAAGAATAATAACTCGATTTTTAGCAATACTTTCTTTTTATGGCAAGGAAAAAGCAAGTAAGCAATAACTAGGCATCGGATTTTTTGTCGCACGGTAAGACTAATAGCAAGCTATGGAGTCGTCATTTGCCATAAATCTAAACTCTTATTCATATTCATACTCATTTATTTAATTTATCTTAAAATGCCTCTATAGCGATCGGTCGTGTATAATTTATCAAGGCCAAGTTATATAAATAAAAAAATCTATTAGATTATAAATTCATAACTTGAACTATTTTAACATACAATTCGCCACTAGTTTGGACTAAAACATTCCCCTCTGTCGTGTTTTAATGTATCTTTTGTTTGTTTATAAAATTTCGTAATTAAATCAGTATAAAAACGATAATTATTTTTTATTTTAATATTTTTTTTCCTAATATAACATTAAATAATCGTTTCTTAACTCGTCAACGTTGTTTTGCTTGATTATAAAAAAAAAACTGAATAAATGAGTATAAGTACGAAAGTGACGGATAAACGCAACCATAGGCCCGCTGGGCTAGAAAGCTGAAGTACAAGGTACGATAAGAACGGGCCATTTTGTTTTATGATGTTGGCGTGTGTTTCCTGGTCGATTATTTGTAGACTCCAGTTTCATTTTAATTTAATTCATTCAGGTATCTGTCACTAATACACGGGGAAACATCTTAGCCTACTTGTGCAAAATGTGGTTACAGAATTATCAAGACGTTTTAAGACTTGTTGGTAATTCTTTAGCTCTGCCTATCCCACTCTGGGAATGAAGGCGTGAGTGTATGTATGTTTGTATGTAGGTATCTGTCAGTTCAGTTAAAATCTATTTTTTTTTTAAATCAACGACATTTTAACGATATTTTCTTTGACCGATTTAATTCTGAGACGGTGACTTCTTCATCGACTAAGTTACGATAGCGAATACCACCCGCTTGCAGCTTTTTACTTTTTAGGCTTAAAACATGGCCTGATTTTGTTAGAACGCGAATTCAAGGCCAGATTTTTTTATATTAAGTAGTGAATATTCTCGAAATATTCTATAAGTGGGTTATTATTGATAATTAAACGTCAATATGCTGTTTCGTAGAATTAGTTTGGAAATAGGACAAAAATGGGATTATTTTAAGCGCATCTCATTTGAACTCGTCGCATCTAATATTAACCGACAAGTTTAGGTCTCCCCATCAGAGTGTACATAAAAAACACGTTTCAGGGCGTGCATTCGCTATTTGGTAGCGTATAGTTATGGTGGTTATGGTGTAAGTGGCCGCTGAAAAAAAGTACGCCAATTTTCTTCATACAAACTTACCCAATGCCTTTTCGTGTAAATTTAACTTCGATTTTCAAGGTCGTCGCACCAAAGTTTTCTTCAATGTGCAAAATGTGTTTACAGAATTGTCAACAAGTTTTTAGAGTTGTAGGTAATTCTGCCTACCCCACTGTGGGATTACATGAAGGTATGTATGTACTCGTACGTAGAGTCTGGCAAACGAAAGCGTGACCTGAAAAATGGCAACACTGTAGTGTCGTCCCTTTTTTCTTAGATTGATTTGAAAGGGATGACACTACAGTGTTGCCATTTTTTCAGGTCACGCTTTCGTTTGCCAGACTATGTATTATCTAGCCGCGATGAGAAAGGGATTAGTGGTGACAGTTTTACCATATAGGTACTTACGTCAAAGTGCATATGAATTGACAGCTATTCCAATCCCAGACTAATCGCGGTTTCATAATAATTAAGTGATTCTAGTGTTTTGACATGTTATTACATAGTATAGTCGCATTTCGCGTCTTTCCGTATATCCGCTAACTGCGTTACAGATTTTAACTCACATAAAACAAAAATGACGTGAGGGTGATCGCTAGTATTAATATAATAGTGTATAAAGCCTAAAATGCTATTTTCATTACAGCTTTGCATTGCAGTGTCTAATTTCAAAATTTAATTTATGATATTAAAACAGAATTCCTTTCAACTCGAGATTCTCCGTTATAGCACGGAAATGGAGATTTTATTGAAATGCTTGGTAATATTCCTTCTATTTAGTACAACTTTATTTTTAAAAAATCATGTAGATTCCGCAGTTTCTTTGTGTTCAGTATGCACATAATTATATCAAATAGTTAGGTATTATAAATAACTTGTCAAATATACACATATATACTTAGTAAAAAAAATGTGTTTATTTTAAATAGATGTATCCTAATATAACACGCTTGCAAATGGGTGCTCACCTAAGAAAAAAATATGAGTTCAATAAACTTTTATCCAAACACTTTCAGCGTTTATGTGGCAGTTTAAACATAGCATAGCATTTGTCATAAGAGGCGACTAAGGGAATAATAAAGGCTTCTAGTACTCTTAGGCGATGGGCTTGCAACCTGTCACTAATATACTGGTAAACATCTTAGCCTGATTGTGCAAAACGTGGTTACAGAATTATCAACAACTTATTTAAGAGTGCTTGGTAATTCTGTAGCTCTGCTTACCCCGCTCTGGGAATGAAGGCGTGAGTTTATGTATGTATGTATGTATGTTAAACATAGCATTAAATAGACAAGGTTCTAAAGTGTACACATATTTATGAAGTCGACTGTACAAACCCTAAAACAAAACCCTCGGCGTGCGAGTCCGGCTCGAACTTGATCGGTTTTTGTTAAGTTTTACATTAACATACAGTCTGTGAGCACTTAGAAGAGGCTTCGGTTAAGTACCTACTTCTCTCTCACTCGCTCTCATACGATCTTATTAAGATTAAGAGCGAGTGGAAGAGATCGCACGCAGGACTGATGGCCGATGGGGTCAGAAGGTTCTTGAGTGGCGTCCGCGGACCGGGACACGAGCTGTGGGTAGGCCTCCAACAAGATGGAGCGACGACCTTGTAAGGATTGCGGGAAAGCGGTGGATGCGAAAAGCACGAGACCGGTCTGAGTGGAGAGCCTTGGGGGAGGCCTATGTCCAGCAGTGGACGTCTTTCGGCTGACATGATGGGAGAGGTACTAAACCGAACCCTCTTCTAAGTGCTCACAGACTGTAGCTTCAACAGTCAAAATGCCTTGTCCTTTGCAGACATAATATATTTATGTCAACGTAAAAACAGCGAAGATGAATAAATAAGGCGAACCACACACGTGCCGTTTCGTGCGATGTTAAACAATTCAGTTGAGAGCTTGCGGATGAAACGCGATTGAAATTCCACGTGTTTTGTTGTTGTGATAGCCAAACATTGTATGTAATTGAATATAATTAATATATTAATTTTACAGGATTGCAGGTGCAAAATAAGTAAAAAAAGGGATAGTCATTTGTTTTTTGTTAATTTTTACTGTAGCGATACAAAATAATCTTACGAATTAATTAAAAAATTAAATAAAATAAAAATCGTGCGTTTTTGTTATAAAAATATTACTTCTTCCCGTTCCTCTAAATTTGTCCGTGTATTAAATTTGTGCAAAATGTGGTTACAGAATTATTAAGAAGTTTTAAGAATCGTTGGTAATTCTTTAGCTCTGCCTACCCCACTCTGGGAATGAAGGTGTGAGTTTATGTATGTGTATGTATTTTTAATCTTTCGACGAATTTCCGACCTATCCATTTTTATTTTGTACTTACGACGGCGCAAAAGAACTAAGAATGAAAGATGGCCGATTGGTAGAGTGAACGAAGATCTAGTGTTGCAATAGGAAAAAATGCATGGCTGGGTTACTTTTTGAAGTGCCGGGTTCGATGTGATTTGTTGTTTTACAACTCGCGCTTGCCCGCGTTTAGAGCGCATCGCTCCTGCAACGCGTATGGTGTGCCGGAGCCTAAACTCAGATTAACTACGAGTAAGAGAGAGATATTCACGCACCATTCCATCTCACTTGTACTCCTTGTAACCAAAATTTCGTAACTAGCTTTAAATTTAATTTAATTCTTTAAAGTGGTTACGAAATTTTGGTTACCAAACGGCTTTTACTTATGGGCTTGAATAATGCTCTTATGCTCTCGTGGTTCCTCGCAAAGTAAAACTTTTAACGAGTCTGGGAGGATATGTGGCCCGTCAGATTTGTCTGGCTTATTGGATTGATTTTAGGCGATGGGCTTGCCGCCTCTCACTAATACACTGGGAAACATCTTAGCCTACTTGTGCAAAATGTGGTTACAGAATTATCAAGAAGTTTTAAGACTTGTTGATAATTATTTAGCTCTGCCTACCCCACTCTGAGAATGAAGGCTTGAGTTTATGTATGTTTGTATTACGAGGGGTGTTCAATAAGTTTCGAGAATCAGTATGAACCATCTACACAATGATATTCTTTTAATGTGGAATATACAATGGAACTAATTTAAATTAAATAAGCGAAAAGAAAAATACATTACTCCTTTGTATTTTTTTTTATAACTAATCAAAAAACATCAGTATGAACAATTTTACAAGACGGCAAAATTTAAGAGTGTGTTTTGTAATAATTTGGAGCGGTGTGGAGAAAGTTCTGGTTGACTAATAAAAAATATTGTTATTGAAAATGAAACCTTGATTTATTATTATGATTTAAAGAATAAATAAATTATCATTACAGTGGTTTTTTTTATATCCAGCTCTGTCACCAAAATATAGGGTGTTTTTTTCGGCCTTTATTAGGATTATTGAGACTTCCAAATAAATAATGTGACATTAGTCCTTAGCAATTGAGTTCAAATAATCTAGGAGAGCTATATAACATTATCCTATAATAGTTATGGGAAAATATAAAAAATAGGCTAAAGAAAAAAAATTACGAATTTGCGGCATGAATTGTGCTTCAGAGCCGTCTAATTGACAAGGGTGCTCCTCTTCGACCAAAGATCAGAACTGATAATAGCTCTCCCCGTTATTTAGCCCTAACTATCGACTACTACTTCTCATTCACTAATGTTCAAAAAAACCTACGTAAAAATCACGAGCTGGTGATGACTTAGTGAAGGTACAAAATTTGACCATTTTGACCTCCAAAAGTAAAATTATTTTTATAGTGGTAAAATAAAACAATTGAATGACGTTAATAAGTGTTTGGAAATATAAAAAGTGTGCTTATTCCAATTAAAAAATAACGATTTACATATCTCCCATTTTTAATACCGATTATCAAAACTTATTGAACACCCCTCGTATACTTAAGAATATATATAAAATTCAGCCTTCCTAAAATTACGTAAGTCCCCACATTTTTAACGATTTTATAAGTGTCTATCAAAAGTAATGGCCCACAGAAAGTGTCTGGCACTGTATATGAATGAGTATAACAATATCGTCAATGACATAATTATGTAAAATCCAGCCTTCCTACTTTGACGTAAGGTATTGTACTATAGTATCCATTCCTTTCTAAGTTTATGTTATACAACGACCCTAAAAACTTTACGGTTTCTAAAATCACGTAATGTTGGGGTGTCGACACTGATGACTAGACCTAGAGATTTTCCTAGCACGAACGACGTTAGTGCTTGACACAGTAAAAACATCGACAATCCTGTTATCGATAACCACCACTTCAACATCATAAAGGAAATAATTCTACATCATTATAATATAGTTATTAAGAAAATAATCAAAATGTCCCAAAACTCATTGAAGTACCTAATAAGAAAATAGCAACATCAATTTATCAAGGAAAAAAATTACAATCAATATGTCAGTCATATTACAAAATAATACTTTACAAAAGAATTTTGAAAATTTTGAACAAATATATTTGTTTATCACGAATGGCATAATATTATGTTAAAAATGAATAAAAATACTTTTTTCGAATTGGTTTCCTTGTACAGGAAGAACATTGTCACATCACTAGTATGTAAGAAACTGTCAAGTGCTACCTAAATGCCACGAGTTACCGATGTGTCTTTATAAACAAAATCATGCACCTACAGTCTGTGAGCACTTAGAAGAGCCTTGGGTTTAGTAAATCTCTCTCACTCGCTCTCACACGATCTTATTAAGAGCGAGTGAGAGAGAAGTACTAAACCGAACCCTCTTCTAAATGCTCACAGACTGTATGCTATACAACCAGAGCTTATTGCCTAGCGCACTCACAATCGCAATTGTTCTCATTTTGACAGTCCGAAGGCGAGTTTGCTTACCAATATGAAAACAATTGTTCCACTATGAAGTCTTGCGAAGTGAGCACGTTAGGCAGTAGCGACGCTGTTTACTAACTCAAGCTAGACGAAGCACATCGCACTGCTAGATCAAGACAGTATCAACTCAAAATTAAATGTTAGTTTTATTTACAGCTTATAGACGTCGTATTAAAGCCGATTTTAAAATACAGTGGTATTTTGAGTTACTACACTTTTGATCTGGCAGTGTGACATGCTTGTAGCAATCCATTGACGGCTTATTTTAGCAGTTTATATTATACTTTCCGAACAATCAAAACGCATATCTGCCAGCAGCGTTATTTGGGGTATTGTCGCCATATAATGAGAAGAGGAAATTAATGTTTGGAAAGGCTAGGGTTGTTGGTAATACGGAAGGCAAGCGAGCGCTAGGCCATCACCATCACGATATACTGACCAGAGGGGTTATTATGACATAGCTATGCAGTTCAGTTTACGACGAGAAGGACAGAGCTATAGCAGTTATATTGCTCTGTCCTTCTCGTCGTAAATAACCCCAATAATAACCCCCCAGATTCGAGAAAACTAGTCTCGAAAGTTTTACAACGTGGTGTGGCGCAATGGACTCAGCAATGGCGGAAAAAGATTCGCTGCCTATTGATTACCGCCAACCACGATTACCCGTCATGATAGATACGACTAAGGAGGTAGATATAGTACATTACTACAGACGCCGGGAAGTAGGGGGTTGCCAGCCGAGTTATATTGTTACGATGGTTACGAGGCTGGCAACCCCTTTTCACGGCGAGGTATGTATAGTGCTTCTCTCAAACATATGCAATGAAATAAAAAAAACATGTGTGTAATAGGCATTAGCGCGGATATTTTTGGTCCGATAACAGTAAAGCCTTTGAAAAAAAAATTTATTAGGCTGTTCATAAACACAGCCGCCATGTCAACATAAAAATTAAAAAAAAAAAAACTTCCCGGCCTAGGCCTTCCATTTTGCATGATATTCCTTTACAGCTCTCTCGAGTTGCTCCGCCCGGAACGTGATACTTTGAAGCCTAAAATAACTAACATAACGCCAACATTTCATTGCATGTTTGAGAAAAACTATTTTTCATTCGTGTATGATATTAACGCATTTCTGTAATAACGTTTAAATAGTGCGAGGACAACTTTAACTAATTTGTAAGTAGATGTCGATAAATATGACGTAGGTACTATGGTGAAGCAAGTTGAACCTTCATCTCCTATATCTGAATGAGCTAACCATAAAGATCGACATCAAAAATACAAAAAGGAGGAGATTCTAAATTCACGGATTTTTTTGCACTGAATGCATATTATTCAACGTAAGTTGAAAGGTTGTCAAAACGAGTCGAGTCAAGAATCAATGTCAGATTGGTTATTAATAGTTGCGATTAGTATAAATAAAAGAGGTTTGCAAATTATTAAGAGATAGAAATATCTTCAAATTCCGTTTTTTTTCCGAATATTAATTTCTCCGAATTATAATTTTTCGAAAGTTATGTTACGCTGGAGCTATTTAAGATTAAATGCATATTTTAATTGTCACACATCGGTTAGATTAGGTTCAATTTATAAGCGATATCAAATAGTTAAAATAAAACGTACTTAAAAAATTGCAATCGAATTATGAAAATTCGAAATTATGATCAATTCGGAATCATTACTCTTTGGAATTATGCCATGTACCCATTAAGAGGTATATAAACTTGGCCATTCATTATGATGATTGAAAATTGCTTTTTAACGACGTCGATAAAACTTTATCGATATTGAATCAATCACTAGCACTGGTACCTTTCTGCTCCCGACAATTCGGGCCTTGATCATTATAACTAACAGTAACCTTGGTATAGAAGGATCGAGGATCGGAATCGGATTGGTCGAAATTCAAATTCAAAATTCAAAATCTTGGTATAGAAGGATCGAGGATCGGAATCGGATTGGTCGAAATTCAAATTCAAAATTCAAAACTACATACACATACATAATACCTTCACGCCTTCATTCCCAGAGTGGGGTAGGCAGAGCTACAGAATTACCAACAACTCTAAAAAACTTGTTGATAACTCTGTAACCACAATTTGCACAATTAGGCTAATATGTTTAACAGTGTATATTAGTGACAGGTAGCAAGCCCATCGCCTAAAAGTACTACAAGCCTTTATTCCCTTAGTCGCCCCTTACGACATCCACGGGAAGACATGGAGTGGCACTATTCTAACTTGACAATATTTATTCAGTAAATTGGCCACATGAGGGCTCTTTTACATGTCGATAATAAGGAGTGAATCTACTAGAACATTGGGTCTAAAATTTGGGCACGAAAGTTCCAATGTTTGCTTCATCTTTTCAAACATTTTGTACTGTTGTTGCTTTTTAGGGTTGCGTACGAAAAGGCGCCAACGGAACCCTATTACTAAAATTCCATCCATCTGTCTGTCAATCACAGGGCTGTAGCTTTTGAACCAATAGCTAGACACTTTTTACAGAGTGTGTATTACTATGGCTGTACGCAAAAAAAAAAAAAGATAAAAGATGTTATTCAGTAAGTAGGCTGCACGGGCACTTTTACACGTAAAAAATCTACCAGCGCTTCGCAAGAGACCACTGCTGAGAAGAAACGCCGCAGGAAACTCAACAGTTTTTTAAATATTGCTAATGATATTATACAATAATAAACTTAACCTAGCATTATATAAAACAATGAATCTCACATAACACCAAAAATTTATATATTCATGCGTAGTTGAGCAGGAAAATGTGTCAAAACTCAGAAGTGTCACAAAACTAATAAGCAACCGTAATATAAAAAAATATATTTATAGAGACGGAGCAAGACAACATACATAAAAGTTTCGATACATTTTCCTACAGAAACCGTGTCCCCTAGACAATATACAATATTTACATATTTTTTATGACTAAGTTATTATTAAATTATTTAGGTGTTGGTGTTGGTTGGGATTCCCTTTAACTTTATATTTACTTGTACTACGCAAAGAACGTATTCGGAAACCATCGTGTGCGAGTTCGTCTTGCACTTAGCTAGTTAATTATACAGGGTGTCCCAGAAACCGACGTCAACCCGCCTAGGGCTGAGAGAGCAGCTCATAAGCTATCGATTTAACCCCCATGTATGTATGTTCAGCAATTGTTAGTAGTTTCCGAGATATTGATCATTTAAATCGGAATTTTGGCCATTTTTCCTTATATCCGTGATACGAAAAACACCTAAATTCATGTATTAATTCATATTTTTTTTAAGTGTTTTCTTGCATGATTAGAATCACTGTGAAATAAGGAAGTTTTTAAATCTACATGCCAATTTCTTTTTTATTACAAATGTTCGAGTAAACGCACAGAGTTACTTTCTCTATACTAAAAGAACCCCGCGTTTGTTTTTCACCAAGTATGGAAAAACAAACTTTGTGTGTTTACTCAAAAAGTTGTAATGAAAAAAAAATTGGCATGTAGCTTTAAAAACTTCCTTATTTCACAGTGATTCTAATCATTCAAGAAAACACTGAAAAAAATATGAATTAATACATGAATTTAGGTGTTTTTCGTATCACGGATATAAGGAAAAATGGCCAAAATTCCGATTTAAATGATCAATATCTCGAAAACTAGTAACAATTGCTGAACATACATGGGGGTTAAATCGATAGCTTATGAGCTGCTCTATCAGCCCTAGGCGGGTTGACTCCAGTTTCTGGGACACCCTGTATAGATTGCAAATAGTTAAAGTTCACAAAAAAAAAATGTAATCCTAACTATCCAAACGGTTCAGTTGCAACGCGATCTGTTAGTAAATTAATTAATAATCACGTCCAGTCATGTCGAAGCATTCATTAGCAATAAATGGCTTCACTACCCTTAACTGGACCTGCAAAATGTGTCCACTTTAGCCAAAGCCAGTTGTACTTTCGAATTGTTATTAATTAATATTGACTAACTGACAGTTAAGTTTTAATAATATTTTTTTCTAAGTCATTACTTTGTGACGGTATATTTTCAGCCTATATTTTAGAATACTGCTTTTAAAATTTTGCCAATTTTTACTTCTAACATTATTTAAAATTAATCGTCCTTCTTTCCGCTTAGATTTACAAAAGCCGATAACAAATTCGTTTTTCATAAAAAGCTTCGGTTAAACTTTCAAAGCGCCTAATGGCTTTAAATGATCGATGGGTCGTTTCTTGGAAACTGAATGATAGGATCACTCAAAGCCTGCATTGATTGTAACCAATCTAAATAGGCTGCGATCAATCTTCCCTACGATATATTTTTTCCTGCCGCGTATAAAATAAATATTGTTCAATATATTTTTGTTAGCTACAAAACTTTTTGTGATTACCGTGTCATAGTTTATTTATTTTGATAAAATTGTGATCAGATACATAAATAAAAATAAGTTGTTAAAACTAGAAGATAAAAGCACTTTTTTTTGTTTAAACACACGTTTGTGATGTCGCCTGGAAGAGTTTTCACTTTATACGAATAAAACTGCCGGCTTATAGGCTGCATTGTTTTAGCACTAAAAAGGGATTTATTTATATATTTTACTTTTATAACGCCGTTTTACAACTAACATTTACTTACTTATAACCATTTCATAAAACGTCGTTATATATTTTTTTTATTAACGAACATGAGTGAGGATTAGACATACATTTTTATATTTTATTTTAGATAAGTTATCTTCACTCATTAATCAATAGTGACTTAGAGCGATGTAAATTAAAGCATTATAACCACCCAGCTAAACTGTTAGTTAATCGTATTTCAAGAAGTTATTGCTAGGTGCTACTGGCCCTCGAGGCGTCTTAAGATCTCCGTTTAGGTATTTGAATTATTTAGGTAAGGATAGCTTAGCGGGAAAACCTACAAGATAGCAATCGTGGGCTAATTGTGATGAACCAGGAGCTGAAATGAAGCTTCATTCAGAATTCAGAAAGTGTATCTTTATGTTACCGAAAATAACGACGATGCGTTTGATCTTGCAGCTGGTGATCCCGGGTTCGATTCCCGGCATAGGCAAACTTCATTTAGAAACCGGGATTTTACTCAAAATTAGTAATTGGGTCAATCAACTTTTCTTTGTAGCTCGTTGCCATGGTGACGTCTCCTGGGTCACTCTTTAAAACTATGATTTCAAAGGATACAAGTCCACTAAGAAACGGTTTTATTGGCAATTACACACCCATTATTTTATGGCCTTTCTCCTGAGTGTGCTGGAAGTATATATTATAACATTTTTTCTAAGAAACTCTATCACTGTTGTCTCCTGGCTTACGGGACCGAATAACAACTAAAAAAAGGTTGATCCACCCAATTAATGTATCAATTAGATACTCGCTTTGCCCGCAGTTTCGTCCGAGCAAAACTAGTAAAAAATTTAAAGTGTTGAAGGCTAACGAACACACATTCCACCTAATGGTATAGGGCCTGTGAAGCCAATAAACATGTTCAATCTCAATATTGCAATCATAACATGACAATCTAAAGATTTAACTTAACAATCTCAAGACTGCAATTGGGTTGCTTACAACACCAACCCTGGAGATGATTTTGATGGAATGCCTCTACGCTACCTATTTTTCCCGGTGTTGTAAGTCTGCACCAGAACATAGCAACGCGAACACTGCTGTTTGGTGGCATGTAAAAGAGTAAGATATGTAATCAAAACCAAACGGACCAATTTTACATTATTACTGCCTTATCACTAACTTTTGAACATCGCGTGAGTTTTAATTATTTACACGCTTGATTGTTCACATTTTTTTAAGACTTAATAACTACATACAGTCTGTGAGCACTAAGAAGAGGCTTTGGTTACTTCTCTCTCACTCGCTCTCATACGATCTTATTAAGAGCGAGTGAGAGATAAGTACTAAACCGAAGCCTCTTCTAAGTGCTTACAGACTGTATTTTATATTTTTTAATCAAAACTTGTTTGCAGAAAAATTAAGGTTATGTGTCAAACCATACTGATTTGACTGTTGCGATCCAGTACTCTTACCATGAGTTACAGTTACCGTACTCGCTAGCTGGTCGAAGCTTAGCTCTGTCCCTCGCAGACCTTGCAAGTATTCTTTTAGAGTGGGAGGGACAGAGAATTCGACTCGCTAGCGAGTATGGTAATTGTAACTCATGGTAAGGGTACTGAATAACCTTGCAAAGGTCCTTATACACACACGGATATTACAATTAAGTATACATATGTTTTATTAATTTTTCAAAAGGGAAATTCATACTTGTTCCTTTTCTGGGTTTAAGTTATTCATTAAAATTGGTTTATCTGTAAAAACGTAACGACCAAACAGTTACTCTTACTTTTATATTGTCTACCTTTATTATAATCACTAGACCTAGAGATTTTCCTAGCACGAACGTCGTGTTGTTAGTGCTTGACACAGTAAAAACATCGACAATCCTGTTATAAATAAATAATAAATAAATATCAGGGGACAATGTCACACCAATTGACCTAGTCCTAATTTAAGCTCTAGGCTTGTATTATGGGTACTAGACAATGATATAAATACTAATATAGAGAAATATATACTTAAATACATAGTTAACGTCCATGACTCAGGAACAAATATTCGCGCTCATCACACAAATATCTGCCCTTACCGGGATTTGAACCCAGGGGCCCCAGACAAGATGCATTACGCCAACTCGCTTTTCTATTCGTTTCGTTTTTAAACCAATCGCGTCACTGCTAGATCACGTGACTTTTCGTATCACGTCATCTACAAGTGAAGCGATTGGTTTAAAAACGAAACGAATAGAAAAGCGAGTTGGCGTAATGCATCTTGTCTGGGGCCCCTGGACCGCTAGCTCTATTATATCTAGTTATCGATAACCACCACTTTAACGTCATAGACGAAATAATTGTGCATCATTATAATATAGTTATTAAGAAAATAATCAAAATAATATCCTAAAACTCATTGAAGTACCTAACGAGAAAATAGCAAAATCATTTCAGTAAGGAAAAAAAATACAATCATTATGTCATATTAGATATAAGAATGTGGTAGATTTGAAAAAGTAAGATAAGAATAATAAATTAATAACAAAACTTTCAAATTATTAATATTTTAGGCACATACATCAATTAAAATCGCTCTATGACATTGAAGTGGACTTATCGATAAAAAGATTGTCGGTGTTTATATTGTGTCAAGCACTAACAACACGTCGTTCGTGCTGGGAAAATCTCTAGGTCTAATAATCACCGTTAATATTAAAATTGATAATAACATCAAAGCCACGCTTTGCCATGTTAATTCTAACATTGAACCTTCACGGTTATTTGAGAAGGTTCATTCCGATTTTAAACCTCATTGTTATTCGCGTCAACAGAGGCCGTCAATATTTTCCTATATAAATTCATGTATTCGTTGCTAGCGGGGAAATTTTCATACAAGGATACCATGTAAATGAGAAGCCATTCACTAGATTACCAATCTGTTTTGATTTTTAGGGCTCCGTGTCCGTCCGTCTGACCTTACTGTAAAGAGCTGTATCGTTCGAACCGTAAAAGATACGTAGCAGATTTTTTATTTCCGTAACATGCCTTAAAAAGGTGCCAAATTTTTTTCAGATACTAAATTAGGAGGAAAAATAAGTCAAAGTCAAAGTCACAGTCAAAGCCATTTATTGTTAATTATAGGTATGTACAAGGTTTTAAAGTTTTCTTCTAGGAACAGCTATAATTTGCCATTTCAGCTCACAATATATATCTTATGTGCTAGTATTTTATCATAATCTAATAATTATCATTATAGAATTTAAACTCAATGTAATAATACACTCTTAAAAAAATCCTCTATTTCGTAGAATACGTTACACATTAAGAATTTTATAAATTTTCGTTTGAAGATTGCCAAGTTCAGTCCTTTTATATGGTCTGGCAGTTAATTAAATAGTTTTGCAGCCATTACATAAATACTAAAACAGGTCCCTACATACGAACGTTTTTTTAAAATATTTTTAATTATGGTATATTTAAAAAAAAGCGTTAAATCTGGTACGATTATAGTATTAATACTAAACTAAGTAATCAAATGTAAGTTGGACTCTCACTAATGGGCGGTGGTGCTGAACCCTCAGTGCGCGAATCTGACTTTCACATGACCGGTTGTTTAAAGCCATATCCTCGTAAGGCCTACCATTCTACAAACAGGGAGTTTTTTGTAAGTGGGATTTCGAACCTACCATCAAGGCAATAAAGTTGAATTACGTTTATTTATTTATTTTATTTTATGGCATAGGAAGGCAATCGAGCACACAGGCCACCTGATGGTAAGTGGAAACTGTGGCCCATAGACATTCGCATTCACAAGACTGCAAATGCACTGCCAACCCTGAGGACTAAGATGGAATGCCTCTATGCTAGTCATTTTACCGGCTGTCTTATCCCCAAACCGGAACACAACAATGCGAACACTGCTGCTTGGCGGTAGGTTAATGGATAAGATGGTGGTACCAACCCGGACGGACCCTGCACAAGGTCCTCCCACAAGTAAACCTCCCACATTTGTTCGATAATGCCATTTTCAATTTATGAAGATAGGAAAATAAACCTAATTCTTATTGAAACACAGTTCTGATTAAATTGCCTTGATTATGTACTTCCTATTGCACAATGGGCCTTATGAGGATATAGGTACCGCATTGCGGAAAGCTGTCTGCATACATGTTTATTAGTAATACCAGTTTTAGGAGAGCATAGCGAAGCTCAAGAAAAAATATCACTTATTTGCCCCGTCCCGCTGTCTTGGCAGTTTTATAATCAGAGATCGGAATATGGGTGTCATTCCTCTCAATAATGTGGACATGACTCCGAAGATTTTAATTAAACAAATTAAATTAGATTAATTGACTACACTTACCCTAAAAATAAAAAAATAACCTTTGACAGACAGTTATAAATAAATAATAGGAACAAACTCTTGTAGATTTAGCAAAGCAACAGTAATTTTCATATTTTTCCGTGGTTACTTTATTTCTTTTTCACGGTTAAAATAAACTTACGAGGTGAAAAGCTTCTTTCGCAATCCATGGATGTTAATGGAGCACACTTAAGTAGATTAATATAAATGGCCACTCCTCACGTCTCAGTATTCTTTATTTATTACTGTCTTGCAAAAGAACCAAGATAAGGTTTCAGATAAGAAATCAAATAATGTAATTTATTTAAAATCTTTGGAGTCATGTCCACATTATTGCGAGTAATGACACCCATTTGTCCGATCTCTGTTTATAATATTGAAAATATTTATTTAATAGCTACTTTTTAATCCTGATTATCTAATAATAAATATACAGCTGACGTACGTTAATTTAATATTTATAATGTATGTATCACCTTCCGTGTTTTCACCGAGCGGCCCCAACGGAAGACCAGCGTTGGCTTCACAGCCAGCACATGCTGAGTTGGGACCGTTTCGCAACATTACCACATCTCTATTCTCTTGTCTCATTTTCTTCATTTTTACTGCTACTTTTTTTTTTGTTGTGTGTTATTGTTGTGCATAAATGTTTTACTTACTTACTTACTAAACTATTTAAAAGTTTGTACGTTGATTACCTTTCCAATAAGGTATATTATAATTATAAATAAAGAGAAAGAGTAAGCCGGAATATAGCATTTACATAATTTCCGTCCTTTATTCTAAATAAATAAATAATAAATATCGTGGGACAATGTCACACCAATTGACCTAGTCCCAAACTAAGCTCTAGACTTGTACTAAGGGTACTAGGCAACGATATAAATACTAATATAGAGAAATATATACTTAAATACATAGAAAACATCCATGACTCAGGAACCAATATTCGCGCTCATCACACAAATATCTGCCCTTACTGGGATTTGAACCCAGGACCGCTAGCTTCGTAGGCAGGGTCACTACCAACTAGGCCAGCGCGTCGTCAAACTGATTGGAACTTGGCAGGTTTTTAAACTTCAGAAACTTATGGAAACTATATGGGCGCGTACGCCGATAGAAACAGTTGAACACCTCGAACTTTGCCCATTCGAAGTATTGTAGGTTGCTAGTTTATATAAAGTGCAACTGCACCATACTTTTATTTCAATGGACATGAATCAGAGCATTCTGAAACAGACTGGATTTGTTGTCTGTTTTTAGAATTCCGTAGTAAAACTAAGAATCCTCATAATTTCGCCATGTCCGTCCGTCTGTCCATTTGCCCGCAGCTTAGCGATGTCGCCGCAGCTTAGGATGCTCACGCACAAACTAGGAGTAAGTTTCAAACATGGCATCTATAAGGTCAACCTACTACGGGACCTCTGCTCACCTCATGCTCTGGCCGTCCGATACTACTTGGTTATCGAAGTATATTGAGTCAGGGATGGGGCATTGTTACTCTGCTTAGATTTCACGAACGACCAAAAGTGTTTAGAGTTATTTTTTATATTACTTTCAGCACGCGATATAAATAAGTCATAACAATTTACTTCCAAACCTTTAACCTCTCGTCTCAACAAGGAAAAGTAGCTGTAATCGCTTTGTTTTCTATATATTTTCCACTTCTTATGTGAATTTGTGTATTTGTGTAATGAGCACGAGTATTTTGTGTAATGAGCACGAGTATTTGTATAATGAACACGAGTATTTGTGTAATGAGCACGGGTATTTGTGTAATCAGCACGAGTATTTGTGTATTGAGCACGAGTATTTGTGTAATGAGCACGAGTATTTGTGTAATGAGCACGAGTATTTGTGTAACGAGCACGAGTATTTGTGTAATGAGCACGGGTATTTGTGTAATGAGCACGAGTATTTGTGTAATGAGCACGAGTATTTGTGTAATGAGCACGAGTATTTGTGTAATGCGCACGAGTATTTGTTTCTGAGTATTGGATGTTTTTTACGTAAAGCTTGTCCCAGAAAAAAATGTCGCTCATTATTAGATGGGGTTGTATATCAGGATGAAATCTAAAGAGGTTTGAAAACTATGTTTCCTGTTAGGATGCTCTATAATGTATAAATAAAAAATAAAAATAAAATTGTGAGTACTAGAGGTTCAACGATGTCGTCGGTGCAAGAAAAGTTACACGATTTTTTTTTGTACGAATATGTTCAATATAAAGGCATCTCTGCGAAGAAAGTGGCATCGGAGGTGAAAACGTCTACAAGAACCGTTCAAAGGGTTTTAAAACGGTTCAGGGGGACAGGTGGTATACGGCGCGGCCTGGAAGTGGACGTAGACCAGGGTTTGTAAACCAGAATATCGAGAAGAAGATTATAACAGCTTTACAGAAAAAACCTACCCTCTCTGTACGAGACTTGGCCAAGAACTTTAAAACGTCGAAATCTACAGTGCAACGAGTGAAGAAAAATTGTTTTATAACAACGTTTTAACAAACTAAAGTGCCCAACAGATGTGCAAAACAGTCAAAAGAGTCTAAAACGACATCTAGAAAACTTTATTCAAAAATGACTGAGAAAAAATATTGTACAGTTATAGATGAAGAAACTTACTGCAAACTTGAATTTAAATGACTTCCAGGACACCACTATTATTCTGGGACCGACAGAAAAGTAGTAAGTGAAGAGTATAAGGTTATCAAAATGGATAAATTTGCAAAGAAAGTTCTCGTGTGGCAGGCGATCTGTTCATATGGCAAACGCAGTACACCATATTTTGCTAATGGAACCATAAATGGTGATATATACCCGATCGAGTGCCTCAAAAAACGATTGTTGCCATTCATTAAGAGGCATACTTCACCTGCCCTGTTCTGGCCTGATTTGGCCACGTGTCACTACACGAAGGAAGCAATAGAGTGGTACAAAGCAAATAATGACGATTTTGTTGAAAAAACTCTCAATCCTCCCAACTGCCCGGAGTTACGACCCATTGAAAAATATTGGGCTCGTGTGAAACAGAAGCTTTTAAAACATAAAAGTAATGCCACTTCAGTTCAAGACTTCAAGCGGAAGTGGAATGAAGCTTCCAAATTGAACACCGATGACGATGTACAAACTTTGATGGCAGGGGTCAAGGGAAAATTAAGAAGTTTCTGGATGAACTAATCCTAAATTGGTCTTTATGCGTTAATAGTAATATTTAAATGAATATCAAATTAAACGGTATCAGAAAATTTGGTGAATTTTAATATTTAATAAGGAATTTTTTAATGTTTATAAGCGACATTTTTTATTGGGACAAGCTTTATTTAAGTATTTATTCGTCTATATAAGTATGTTTATTGTTATCTAGTACCCATAATAGTATACGCCTAGAGCTTAGTTTGGGACTAGGTCCATTTGTGTGAGATCGTCCCTTGATATTTATTTGATATTTATAAAAACACTCTGTGTACGTCCTTGAAGGCGTCAAAATAAAGTTTTTAATTACACGAGTTTAATTTTACGAACTCTGTAACTCCTTCCTCACATTATTTTGCACCTCTCTACCCTTGTTCTGGAATTATCGTGCATTAAGCGAACAAATAATTAAAGTAAAAGTTGCCCGAACTTATTTCCAAGATCTTGTTTCTGTTTTTAATTGTCTTCTTTTGATGTAGGTCTTTTAAATCCTTATTCTTATTATTAATCGCGAATTTAGTCAAAATTCACTTTGTCATAGCCAATTTAGTTCTTTTAGTTTCTGTACAATTTGTTTTTGTAGCAAAGGCTGCTACTATCCCTTAAAGGAATAAGTTCGCCTTTGTGCATCCCTATTTTAGAAATATCGTGTTTTTTTACCAACCAAACAAAAGAAACAGAAACACAAAAGGTAAGTACAAAGTTGATCTTATCCCTTTAAGGGATCTCTTCCAGTTAACCTTTGAGCAATTGAGAGATGAATAAATACAACGAGTGGCTAAACGTACAACAATTAAAGATAAAGAAGATAAACATAAGAAAAGCAAATAAATAAGTTGGTTTATAATATAAACGTTAATATGTATATTTTTTTAGTTATGCCGTGTGGTGCCGGTAGAGTAGAATAGCACCACCCCTTGTCCTCCCGTGGGTATCGTAGAAGGCGATTAAGGGATTAAGGGATTATCATATTGGAAAAATCTCCTCCGGTAGGATAGGCGTCGTTAGCTTTGGGCTGCTACCTATCTAGGAGAAGGAAAACTCCGAATTCAAACCCGGCGGGATAGGCGTCGTTAGCATTGGGCTGCTACCTATCTAGGAGAAGGAAAACTCCGATTTCAAACCCGACCCTGCATAAAAGACCATGCGAGCACTATTTAAAAGGTTTATACCCCAGGAGGGTACTGGCAATGCCAGAGAATCCCTCCCCAGGCCTAGCCTGGGCAGCCCTTCGTACTCTGGGGGGGGCACAATAGTGCGAGTATGTTCAGATCCCTCCGGGGATCGGAACGGCGGCGATGCCGTTTGCCACGCGTCACGCTGTGTTCGCAGGAGGGTTGGCAAAAAGCGGGCCGCTGAAAGCCGCCTTGCTACGATGAATGTTTGTGGAGGGATGGAACATAAATTAGATGAGGTATGTATGATGATGAAAGAGAGAAAGCTGGATGTTCTTTGTGTGACTGAGACGAAGAAAAAAGGGGTGAGTACGTCCACACATGGAACCTTGACGGCATTGTGGTCCGGAGTTCCGGTATCCGAGCACGGTCGTCAGGGAGTTGGTATCGTACTCACAGAGCGAATGGCTGAATGTATGCAAGAGCATGAATGTGTGAGCCCAAGACTTCTCTGGGTGAGACTCAAGGTAGGTCTCACCCGTTTATTCGTAATTGGGGCTTATGCCCTAGATACGAATAAATCTAAAAAAGAAAGGGAGGAGTTTTGGGAAAGTTTGCATGAGGTTTCAACAAAATGCAAGGAGAATGAAAGGATTATTTTGTTAGGCGATTTTAATGGTTGGACAGGCGTGCAAAGGGATGGTTATGAATCGGTACTGCGTAAGTATGGTGATGAGCGAGTGAACGAGAATGGCAAATGTCTTCTCAATGTATGTTTGGCTAAGAATCTCTGCGTGACAAACACTTTGTTTGATCACAAAGAGATTCATCAGTATACGTGGAGACAGCAGAATGAGAAGTCTATGATAGACTTGATGATTGTGGATGAACGGTTGCGTAACCAAGTTGTAGATACCAGAGCATTTCGAGGAGTTAGCGTAGGTTCAGATCACTACTTAGTGGTAACACGAGTAAGGGGTCTGTTCACACGTTGGTGCCATCGTGTTCCCGTACCAACAACTGCGTTAGAGAGGATAAAAGTAGAGAAACTGAATGACGAGGTTATACAAGATGAGTACGTAAGAAAGCTGAAAGATTGTTTTGAATGTGTCAATAAGATGAATGACAGTGAAGTTGAGAATAATATAAATAATGTATGGGAGATTATGAAGAATGGCATGGTCAAATCGGCCACTGAAGTATGCGGTGTAGTCAAAAGAAGAAAAAGCAAGAATGAACGTCCGGAATGGTGGGATAGAGAGGTAGATGATGTAGTGAAAGAGAAGAAAAAGTGTTGGTTGGATTTCGTAGCTGTAGATCCAGGACAAGATATAAGCGACAGAAAGAAAAAAGAGTATAATAGATCAAAGAAAAGAGTGAAAGAAGTTGTGGCTAGAAAGAAAGATTCACTGAATGAAAAGTATGATAGAAGTTTCTCTGACAACTTCCGGTCGAATATTAAACTCTTTTGGAGCTTGATTAAATCGGCTCGGGGGAAATCAGAGAAAACTAAATTAAGCGCGGTGAGGGATAAGTCTGGACACTTAATATGTGAGGAAGAAAAAATGCTTGATAGATGGAAAACTTATTTTGAAAGCTTGTTTGAATGCGAAGATGTTTGTCTTGAGCCAGAAAGCATGAGTAAAGATGCAAGTAGCGAAGATGAAAGTGTTATTAGTATGAGTGAAATCATGAAAGCTTTAAAAAGTATGAAAGCGGGAAAGTCAGCAGGTTGTGATAGAGTGTCGATAGAAATGCTGAGGAGAGGAGATGGCCTGGTGGGTAGTCTGTTGTACCGTCTTTTTAATGCATGTTGGAGTAGCGGCCGAGTCCCGGAAGATTGGGTCAAGGCCGTTACCGTCCCTCCCAATTTAAGTGTTTTCAAACCATAATTTGCTTAGATAATTATACAGTCTTCTCCAAAATCTGATTTGACACTTATTGTCAAATTATTTTTGCTTAGAAAATTTGTAGGCAGGAAGGTAACAAAAAAGGCCGAAAATAAAATATAGCTGCGTAATAATAGCTGTACCTATTTGATTATGCACAGGTACAAAAAAGCACCCTTTTTTTATTTTTAATATAGAAAAATATGAGGCTTGACTGTAAACAATCCCTGCTTCCCTTAGGGAAATCTCACCTGTTGGAAAACTTAGATTATGTGGAAAATATTAAAAGTAATCTTGAGTTGTGGTCTTGTTGCGCGCTAAGTTGACTCAGTTTAGATTGTAGTCAATGGAACTGTATGTATGTTAACGCGGTACCTATCACAAACCTGAATTTTACAGAAATAAATTTTAAAATACCTGATTATTAGTATTTTTAAAAACCTTTGACCAATTCGGAGAGGAAGTTTGTTTGCAAACTACGAGTATTAGTTAAGATAGTTCCACGCACAATGACCCGCCGCCGGCGTCGCACCACACGCCCCCTCCCACAAGTTGGGTGCACAGGATTTTTTCATGGTCCTTTCGATTTTATACGCAATAGAGAGCACTTTTAAAAAACAATATGGACATGGACGGAAAGTGTTTTCATATGGTTTTTTCTCAAAAATGACCGGATAAGTTAACATTACTAACTCCATACTGAGACGCGAAGTACATAGTTTACAGACAGTTCCCAAATTAAAAAAAAAAACATTGCGTGCTCGCTACACAAGCCTGCAATGTTGCATACAAATTTCATTGTTATCTAGTTTGTAACTTTTTCAAAAGTGAAAACGGCCATAATAAAATGAGGGCGCAAGTCTTATACATCCATATTTTATTCGAAACGTAACTTTTTTATCTGTGTCTGGAATAGCTTGAGTTTTTTTTTCTAAAAAAAGCTTGCGTTTCTCCTTGTCATAAAAATAATGGCGGTAAAGAGTGAGGTTATTTCACGTGAAGTTTCTGTTTGTATGCGATTTTTTCATGCGATTTTTGAGAAAAGCACTATATGTCTCGGCAGGAATCGCAATTGCGGGCCTCGTATTTTTAAACCAATTCTCGGCCCGCAATTGCCTGCTTCACTGCCTAGGCAATAATGTACTATTTACTCCTAGGATTAAAATGAGGCACTTTCCGTTCATGTGTTTCAATCGGTAGGTAAACCGTTCTTTCCGAGCATGTTTGAGAAAAATCTTTTAAAAATAATGATGTTTGTCTTGTTCATTTGTACGAGTAGTACAGTCAACAGCATAAATAAGTGATCAGTGATGTACCTTGTCACTTTAAAGTTGTGTTTGTAATAGTATACAAATTTTTGAAATGATTGAGAGCGACAAGGTACAGAAATGATCACTTATTTATGGTGTTGACTGTACGTTGCTCCTGTCGTTGTAATTTATGGCACACTGGATTTACTTTGCGTTGGAATACATCTGGATCAGTTTTTACAAATAGGGTTATTTCAAAGATGTGGCTGGATGAAAGCGCTCGTTAACCGCCTGGACAGTCATTTGTTATGGCACCTAGTGAAAAAGCATTGGTGCTCT
Organism: Acleris emargana; assembly: GCA_927399475.2. Taxonomy (NCBI): domain Eukaryota; kingdom Metazoa; phylum Arthropoda; class Insecta; order Lepidoptera; family Tortricidae; genus Acleris; species Acleris emargana. Next base: position 10,067,647 of record OV656858.1, read on the forward strand.
ACAAATAATATTAAAATGTGAATAGTCACACCAATTTTTTATTGATTTTAGGTTTTGTTTTTTTTATTGTTTTAATCTAAATGAGACTCTAAAGATGTTTATTGTAAGAAATGTTTTCGTTACTTGGTGTGTTTATCTTTGTGTATGTATTAAAATATTTCAGTATGTATTTTTTAAGTATGTTTATCATCGTCTAGTACCAATACATACATTGTGTGAGATTATGATATTTATTTGGAGTTTAATTAATTTTTCGTTTTTCATTTCTTGACATTCCTAGGAGTGACTGTTAATTACAAGTTACTGAAACTTGACATTAAACTAATCATTGTTCTCGCGGAACTTAATCAATTTAATGAGTTTTTTATGAGTAAATACGAGCGCAAATGAAATTAAAATTCCAGTCGTATTGTAATGTTGGGATTAAATGCGAACATGTTGGTGAGAGTGTGAGTGCGGCGTAGCACACTACAATATCATTAAAATAAAGTTTTTATGGTCCCTTATCTCAATGTCAAAATGATAACCGAAAATGTAGAGCATGACACAAAAATATGGATATACCTTAATTACTTAAACGGGAACTCTTTCGATTAATACATATAAAGACTTAATCCCGAACTACTTTTTTCCGAATATAAATTTGTCGGAATTTTCATTTTTCCGAAGGTTATATTACGCATAATTTAATTGTCATACGTAGGTTAGGTTCTCCCATGGTGAGGGGAATGCAAAAAGCATTTTCCACCCTGTCAAAAAAAAAAAAAGTTTGATTTAGAAGCGATAAAAAAAGTCAAGTCTTTTATCAATAAAATGGTTTCGGAATTATGAGAATTGGGAATTTTGATCAATTCGGAATTATGACTCTTCGGAATAACGGCATCGGTTTCGGCTAGCAAATAATCTCAAACAAATAGGGTAAAGTCACCAGTAGTCAGCCAGAGACCTGTAGCCAGCCTATGCCTATACTTTGTATGAGTGGGAAGAGTACGAAATATATATTTCCTACTCTTCGCACTCATATAAGGTCGACTACTGGTCTCTGGTGACTTTATCCTATATAAATTATTACATCACTCAAATAAAAATCGATAGTCAATATTAATATAAGGGGTTTGTTAAATCATTCTCCCGAACTCATTATTTCTTCGTATTAAATTTTCCGTTCGCATTTTTCCCCGAACGCGATATTACCTTATTTTATTTTTCACCATTCGATTTTATTACAGTCGCTTTTTTTGTTGTTCGACTTTTTTCCCAGTCGGTTTTTTTCCCCCGTTCGATTTCTATCTCAGTCGCACTTTTCCCAAAAGTATTTACATCGTAATTCGTAGGTAGGTTTAGGTTATGTTAGTTTTGCATCAGGCCCGGAGGGCCAAACCACCCAGAAATAGGAGCTCCGCGGTAGCGGAGCTCCGTCGACTCTGTATCTTCGACAAATTGGAACGGGAAAAACACGACCGTGAAAATATGATCGTAGGAAAAGAAGCGACTGGATAAAACTCGCAAGGGTAAAAACACGAATGTAAAAATAAACCGCCGGAAAAAAAGTGACTGTTAATTATCACTTTCGGGGAAAACGCGAAAAAAAAATTAGCTTCAAAGAAAAAATGCGTTTGGGAAAGTCATCTAACAAATCCGTTTTTAGATAAAGATAGATAAAGATAAAGATAAAGAGACATTTATTCGCAACAATACAAAACCACATTAGGTACATAGATACAAAAAGAACAAGACAGAGAAACAGTTGCGAAACGGTCCCAACTCAGCATTCGCTAGCCGTAAAGCCAGCACTGGTCTTCCGTTGGAACCGCTTGGTGAAGTGACGAATAGTGACACACTTAACTCAAAATAACGTAAAATGAAAAACATCAAAGATCAAAATTAAAATCATTTGTTCGAGATATAGCATTAATAAAGTTCCTAAATGAGTTAAAACAGTGTGAAGTTTATTCTAAATTATTGTAGGTAATGTAATTTATAATCAGAGGCCGGCATTTTCGTAGCACTTTCGAGCTGTCATAGGGACTTCTCGTTTATCGACTTCGGATATACATATTTTATCGATACATTGTAAAAAACACAACATATTAAAGTAGCTTAAAAATATAGGTAAACAACAGGCGGTCTTATCGCTAAGAAGCAATCTCTTTCAGATAATGACTATCTATTTCTTTTAAAGAAAAAATAATGATGAAGCAGTCTTGTTTGCACTAAAACAGACTTTAAACAGGAAATTAATTAGGATGAAACACTGAACTGAACTGATAAATGAAATTTTTATGTATTAACATTTCATTGTTTCATTGCAAATCTCTATTTTACATTTTCAATGACTCAAAAGTTATCTGAAACAAATCGCTCTTTAGCGATTATACCACCTGTTATTTATCTCTTCTTTGAATCTTCTTTAATATGTTATGTTTAATGTCCTGTAATGTATCGATAAAATATGTATACCGGATGTCGATATTAACGATAAGTCAAAAGCGCTACGAGAATTCCGGCCTCCAATTATAATGATTAAAAATTGTACGCCAGTCTCTTGGCAAATTGTGGAGAGCTCATGTTATAATTTAAGCCCGTTTTGTACACATACCTATCATTCAAATAGTTTTGAGAAAGTTGGCCAAATGAAATCTTTTACATAGTATCATAATAATCCGACTACGTTTTTAGAGAAATACTTTGTAACGTTTACACACCCTGTTAATAAGAATTTTGTGTTACGACACGCTGTCGTGAAATAAAACAAGGCGACGACTATACTAAAAGACCAAATAATTAACTTTAAATAGAGAGTTGGTTAGTATGTGTGGTGTGAAACTGATTGATAGAGTAAGGAATGATAAGATCAGAGAGAAACGTTGGACTAAAAGAAGATGTATTGACTAAGATTGAAAAGGGCATGCTTCGATGGCTCGGTCATTTGGAAAGGATGGATGAAAGAAGATTGACGAAAGGAACATACAGAGGAAAGTGAGTGGAAGGGTCAGAAGGGGCCGAACTAGGCGTACTTTTTCGGATCAAATCGGAGAAATGCTGGAAAAGGGCCAAATCATAAGTACCCGAAACCGACGTGCATGCATGACTCGATGTATGAATGTGGTAGCGACGAAAGAGATTTAAGTAAGGACTGTGGCTAGTGGAAAGAAGCGGTCTCTGCCTACCTCTCTAGGAAACAGGCGTGATTTAATATAATGTATGTAGAAAATTAAATCACAATGGTGTTTTATTGTGATTTCTGTGTTCTGAAATGCTCATGCCAGTTTTAAGATTTAAATTTAGGGTGAATTTTGAAACATGCATTTTTGGGAGCCACACGGGGTGTACCTACCTAATTCAGAAAATATTTATTAAAATCATATAAATATATATAATAAACATCAGCTATGCATGATCATCATGCAAATTTAAGCCTAAATTCTGAAAATAATAATCTGAGGCATGTCATACTTCCATTATTGTCTAAACAAGCTCGCGTAACTTTGTGTGTACGCAATTTGTTTTAAAAATATGATGTTCGTGCTCATTACGACAGATGACGCATATGACCTATTTGGTGGTAGCCCTGTCTACAAAGCTAGCGAACTCGAATTAAATCCCAGGTATGGCAAATATTTGTATGATGACCGCGAGTATTTGACATTTATTTTGTAATCTATTGTGTTTTTCTCAATGTTTGTTGTTTAGTACTAATAGTACAAACCAAGAGCTTAGTTTGAGACTGGATTCATTTGTGTAGAATTGTTACCTAAAATGTATCCCACAAATATTTTCCCTTATTCCCGATAAGGGAAAATATTTGTATAAACTCAGAATCAGCTTCGTAGCAAGTCACTGTTTACTAGGCTAAAGTCAGGACCAGCTTCGCAGCTAGAGTCACTGTGTACTAGGCTAAAGTAAGGACCAGCTTCGCAGCTAGTCACTGTTTACTAGGCTTAAAGTCAGAACCAGCTTAGTAGCTAGAGTCACTGTTTACTAGGCTAAAGTCAGAACCAGCTTCGTAGCTAGAGTCACTGTGTACTAGGCTAAAGTCAGGACCAGCTTCGCAGCTAGAGTCACTGTGTACTAGGCTAAAGTCAGGACCAGCTTCGTAGCTAGAGTCACTGTTTACAAGGCTAAAGTCAGGACCAGCTTCGTAGCTAGAGTCACTGTGTACTAGGCTAAAGTCAGGACCAGCTTCGTAGCTAGAGTCACTGTTTACTAGGCTAAAGTCAGGACCAGCTTCGCAGCTAGAGTCACTGTGTACTAGGCTAAAGTAAGGACCAGCTTCGTAGCTAGTCACTGTTTACTAGGCTTAAAGTCAGAACCAGCTTCGTAGCTAGAGTCACTGTTTACTAGGCTAAAGTCAGGACCAGCTTCGTAGCTAGAGTCACTGTGTACTAGGCTAAAGTCAGGACCAGCTGCGTAGCTAGAGTCACTGTTTACTAGGCTAAAGTTAGGACCAGCTTCGTAGCTAGTAGCAATGATTACTAGGCTAAATTCAGAACCAGCTTTGTAGCTAGAAACTCTGTTTAATGTTGTACAAATCAATGTTTTTTTGTCTTTCCGGCATAGAAAAGGTACGGAGATGGAGAGACGACTTAAAATCATTTCTCAGCAAGAAGATGAAAAGGCCTTAGCTGTTTGGAAGCCCACAGACATTATTTGATTTTATTTTATTTTATTAAATTTGCAAGACTAGTCTTATGACTGCAATCCTAAGGCGGATCATTTTTTATTTTTTTTTATAGCATGGGAAGGCTAACGAGCACACAGGCCACCTGATGGTAAGTGGAAACTGTGACCCATAGACATTCGCATTCACAAGACTGCAAATGCGTTGCCAACCCTGAGGACTAAGATGGAAAGCCTCTATGCTAGTCATTTCACCGGCTGTCTTATCCCCAAACCGGAACACAACGATGCGAACACTGCTGCTTGGCGGTAGGTTAATGGATAAGATGGTGGTACCAACAAAACAAAAACAAACAAAAGTAATCTAACAAAACTGACGGATTATTGAACCATGAATGCATACAGTCGAATCGTAACTGGCGTAATTTATCCAAAGCCGTCGATATTCCACTTTATCGAGGGTCGTTCTACTTTCTACCCTTTAATCAATAATGATAAAACTAGTGCTTACATGCATTTCATTTTAATCATTTCCGCCGACAGACGTCTATTTAGTTTACTTTTAGGCTGAGACTCCGCCATCTGTATGTCTAAATGTTACAGTATTTTTAAACGAAAAGTAAAAAAAAAATGTTGTCTTTGAGATGTTAACAAAATTAGCTAGTTTTAGCTACTTTACCATGTACAGTACCCGTTTTCAATATGGGATTAAATTATTTTTTTACGGGAATGAATGCGGCTAATGCCATCTACAACACGAATTTTATGGTCGTTCAGTTTAATTCTGGCAAAATCTGAATTATGACTTACCTATTTAACGACAGATGGCGCAACTTGTTTTCATTACTTAACACTAATTTAAATATAACGTACGATTTTAATATATGGAACCCTCGGTGTGCGAGCCCAACTCACACTTTTACGGGTTTGAGTGTTGGAACGACCTCATAAACTACTTAAAAACGTGGTAACGTGCGATAAGCCAATGCTGCTTGTATTAAAGAGTAACTGATACGCAAAACAGCGTAGGTAATCTGTTCATTTGTTTTGTTCGAAATCGCGTATCAATCCCAAAAATAAAACTATATCCATTTCTTGGCTGGAATGAAACGGTACATTGTTATTGATTGTGTAAATATATCGCGTTTGAAATCGTTGGCACATATTACGCTGGTTTTTTTATTGTAAAACAAACTAAAATAATAAATCCAGTTATAACAAGGGTGTATGTAGTATTTTTTTAATATTTTGTAACCAAAGCTATTCACATAAATCTGGCACCTCGGCAGAGCCAGAGCCAGAGCTCGGCAGGGATGAGATATATTTATGTCATTAATGTTAAGTGTTGATATTAATATAGATACACCTTAAAAAGACATATTAAAAGAAATTAAAAAATTATGAATCATCATTAAACTTAAATTACATTAAACGATTAGGTACTAATATTTTTAAATTATATTAAATTTTATTTTTCATTGTTATAAATAATATAAGATAAGATACAGTTAATCCATTTCGGACGTACGTAATAACTATAAGTCTTTCTATATTTTTTATTTTCAAAGCATTTCTTCTTTAGTTTAACACGTTCAAGGACACAGCACCATCCTCAAAATTGTGTGATATGGCACAAATAAATTTCATACAATTTTTTCTACGGCCATGGACGAACTGCCACATTTAACGTTTGTCAAACATTGTGCCACTTTATGACGGAAAATATATGTATGTAATATAGTACAATAAAAATCTTACCTAATGTGGCAGCTCGTCCACAGCCGTTACGTCCACAGCCGTGATGTGCCACAACACGCGTCGTTCCCGTTTCAGAGTAGTGCATGAGGTTGAGGTTGCCCTCGAGCTGTTTTGCTGTGACACTAGCGGCTTGTGTTTAAACCAAAAACGGCACAGAGTCCGCGCTTCCCATAAATGCTACGAGAAATAGCCGGCCGTGGACGGAGTTCCGTTTTTGGTGCGATTAAACACACCGGCCACAGCCGTAGTGCCATATCACGAGGGTCTCAGTTTACGTCTCTCGACGTACTGTCCGTGAACGTGTTAATATCCACTGTAACGTGTAACGTTATACAAAATTAAAAGGTAAATAATGTTATTAAAATCTGAATCCTACAACATCTAACTAAAAATATCTGGAACAAATGAATCTTAATTTAACCTAACAAATATATCCGAATAACCATATGATGAAACTTACTTAACTAACCTTAATTATTAAAGAACGCAACTTAATTTATTTATTTATTACAAATAATACAGATATTACTTTTACAAACAAACGTACGCGCAGTAATATTTTTACTATACATAATAATATCACGAGACGATCGCATGCGCCGGCCGCTGCTACCGAGTAGCACCGAGGACACCCGAAGGTTACCGAGCTCTCGCAGCGACCACCGCGCCGCGCGCATTCGGCCGCTAGCCTCTGGACGCACTGCCCGCGTCACTTTCAATCACACTCTTCCTTTGTTCCGTCCGCAGCTGTGCGCACGTAATTTTAATCTAATGTTTTAAATTTAAATAGTGGTGTTTTATTCCCAAATTGGGTAAGTGTTGCACAAAATTAATGTTAATCGATTGGTATTAGATAGTGTTATTGCCCATGTATTTTTTATTGTAGATTGTGGCGATTTTGAAAAATGACCGTTAACGGTCACATCACCTTGCCACATCATGACCTTTCTTTGTCCGCTTACGGAACCATTTTGTTTTACCATTATGATCTCATTTCATTGTAACTAGATACCATTATAATATCGCTAAGCGTAACATAAGTATAAAATAATATTAAAATAATCATGCTTCGTAAATTATGCTACTAATTTTATTCAGATAATTAATAGTTTTACTTTTCAAGGAAAAGTATAAACCTAATGACGGTTCGTTGAAGTTAATTATGCTTGCATATTAAGCCTTTACTAATTTGTAATGTAATTTTGGTATTTCCGCCAAAATACAGAGAATTGTAATTTACCTGTGTTAATAATTTTATATGTATTAGTAAAAGGCTTACTTAAAAATATCAATTCATTCATTTTAAATCATTCCATTATTGTTTGATGTAAGAATCACTGCAGAATCGCTCAGCCATACCACCGCTTTCCTTCGGGTTTGCTTGTGCAATTTTAGTTTTTTATATTTTAATATCTTTGATGCTCAGCTTCCGCACTGATTCTTCTTCTTCCTATTCTCTATTCACCGCTTACTTCTCATGTACCTGGACTGCCCATCATACATGCTTGAGTGCTAGTTTCACCTCATACCCACCCCCTTGCGTAAGCGTATGATCATCTGCAGTCCAGGCTATGTTTGAACCTTCTTCTGATGCTGGCAATACTCGATGCGTTACAGGAACACCCTCCGGGTTGGCGTTACCGAGTCACCTGCTGAATCCTTGACCCGTTGGCAGCGCACCATCATCTGCCGCTCGCCGTTCGCCGGAATAAAAGTGGCCGACGTCTACCCGCCACATCCAGTTGCTGTACCACGCCATACCGAGGGGCGTACGGGTATTCGAGGACCTCACCGCCACGGACAAACCACCTACCCTACCTAAGCGTCTTACCCACGACCCGTTTTCTTAATATATTAATTAACCTTGAATTTCTTAAACCTTGTCTTATTTTATTTGTTCCCGTGGTAGGTACCCTATTAGGGCTCACTTATTCACGTGACAAAATGGCGCCCATGTGTGTTTTTTAAATTAGGTAGTGGTTTGTCTGGATGGTGGTAAGGTAATTTTTTTTTTTTCTTTTCTTGCATTCTTGGTGATGGTGTGTGCATGTTCCAGATCTAGCGGTTTTAGATTGTAAGGCTGATTATTTGTAATTGAGCAACATTTACCCACAATAATATTTTTTTTTATTCCTTGAAATTGTATAATAAGAATTCATGGCTTTACGATAGAACATTTTATCATTTTATTTGTTGATCCAATAATTTTAATTAATTATTTTAGGATAATACATTTTATTAAATTGATAAAATCAAATAATTTTATTTTAATATTGTTTTAACTAGAGCGTTTTATCATTAATTAATTACATTAAATTTAATCAAATAATTTTAGTACATTAATTTAAAATAAACAATTTAAAAATTAATGTTTTTTCATCTAAAGAATTAATAGATTTTAAACAATAATTATATGGACGTTCTAAAATTAAATTATTAATTTGATATAAGTTGAAAAGGGTTTATTATTTACAGGCATTTTATTAATAAATTGGTTCTACTATAAAATTTACCTAGGGTAGCACATTATAGCCTCGTTATGTCTAGACCAATTAAATATTTGCAACTTACAAAGCCTGAGCTAGCTTATGAGGTTAGGATTCGCGCTGAAGAGCCTAAAGAAAAGGTCGAGGAGTTAAGGCAACAGATTTCGAAGCTATCAGTAAAGTTTTTAGCGGAAGAGATACTCGATTCTTGCTATGAGTTTGAGGATGATATAGCTGGCATTAAACATACTTTGGCAAAGGCCGCGTTAAATTTAGCTTGTCTTTCAGAGAACCCACAGCAGAATAATTTGCTTGAGCGTACAAATACATATCTGAACCATGTCTACCATAGGCTCAATAGAATTCCACAACCTGAGGAGGCTGTTCATTTGAACTTATTGCGAGAGACTCAAACGTTGTACAATGAGCAATGGTCCAAGCTACAACAAATTAAGACAGGTTTAGGTATTTATGATAACCAGGGTAGTCTCTCTTCTAACTCTGTTGCCGAACCGTCAGCTTCTGCTAACGATTTTCTTGGTGATGCCGTAGCCGCGACTCCAGCACTTAACGACGTTACCAGGCCAGGTGTGCAAAATGATATGACGCAGGGTATAAGAGTAACATGCGACCGTGGCCTTAGTTCTGAACTCTCTAAAATAAAATTTGATGGCAAGTCTTGCGTTAGATCTTTTATAACTCGGTTGGAGGAATTCCGGCTAGCCAAGGACGTATCCGAGTCAAGGATGCTTTCTCAAGCTACGGAGATCTTGACAGGAGACGCTTTGCACTGGTACCGCAGCATGAGGGACGCAATAGGTTCTTGGAGCGATCTTATACTTTTGCTTAGGGAGGATTTCGACATAGTGGACTATGACTACCGTATGCTAGCTGAGATTAGGAACCGTAGTCAGGGACCCTCTGAGAGTATAACTATTTATTTGGCTATAATGCACGGAATGTTTAGTAGGCTTACTAGGAAACTAGGCGAACAAGAACAGCTAGAAATAGTATTGCACAATATCCGACCTTGTTACTCGAATGTTCTTGCAACCAGCCCTGGTTTGACAACTTTATCTGATCTAAGATTATTGTGCAGGAACTACGAGCATATTAAAGCGCGTTCGGATGATTTTAAGGAGCCACCCTCGATTACGAATAACACACTTGCTCCAGATTACGCTTATGCTAGGAAAGACGTGAATAAACCGAATAGTAAGCCAAATTTTCCGAATCATCAACCGCAGGCAAGTAGTAGTCACATGAGACAAGCATTTCAGCCTAAACCTAATTATTCTGGACCCACTTACGTCTCAGCTGTAAAGAAGGACGATTATTGTTACCGCTGCCGCGTTAATACCCATGGTATGGGTCAATGTACTGCTGATCGTTCTATTTTTTGCTTTCGTTGTGGACTTAAAGAGTACCGTTACCCTGATTGCCCTAACTGCAGGCCGAAGGTCTCCCAGCCAAAAAACTAGGTGACGAAAATTGTTGCATACCGAAGTTTGATGCCGCAGACTGGAATGGTTGGTTAACAACCATTAAAAACTTTTTCAGTACTTACAAGGTAGCAACAATTTTCGATACAAAGCCCTCTAATGATCCCCGTCCTTATGTCAAAGTTACTATTGAGAATATTCCAGATTTAACACTGCATGGTTTGTTGGATTCTGGCTCGGTCGCAACCATTCTCGGTAATGACTCTCATTTATATTTTCAAAAATATGGCTTTAAATTATTTACGAACGATATCATAACCGTTGTTGCAGCCGGCGGACAACGAATAGAATCCCTGGGCTATATGTTATTGCCACTAGTTTTTGAGAACGACAAGCATATATTTAAAGTGTACGTTGTTCCGGAGATCAACACTAACCTTATACTGGGCATTGATTTCTGGAAGGAGTATAAGGTTTGTCCTAAAATATTAAGCAATGTAAGTTGTATTCCCTTGACTGAACCGTGTTTATTTCAAATTGATACCGAAAAGTCGGACCATTTGCGCTCCTATGTTAACCTTGATCACACTCAGAAGCTTATTGCTGACAATATTAGGAATCAATTTAAAGACATCTCTTTCGACAGTAAAGGCCTAGGTAAAACATCTCTTATTACACACCGTATCGACACAGGGAATGCGGAACCTATTAAACAAAGATACTATCGGTTGTCTCCTGAGAAAAAACGAATCATTACTGAACAGGTAGACGAAATGTTATCATTAGGTGTGATTTCTCCGTGTGAAAGTCCTTGGTCTTCTCCGGTATTAGTAGTAGGTAAAAAAGACGGGAAGCCCAGGTTTTGTCTTGACAGCCGTAAACTGAATTCCGTTACAAAAAAAGATGCATATAGTCTTCCGTATGTATCGGAAATTCTCGACAACTTAAAAAACGCTAAGTACCTATCAAGCCTTGATTTATCGAAGGCATTTTGGCAAATACCAATTCATGAAAGTGACAGAGAAAAAACTGCATTTTACGTCCCAGGCCGCGGAACATTTATGTTCAACGTAACCGCTTTTGGCCTCACAAATGCACCTGCCACTCAGCAGCGGTTAGTCGACTCATTATTCATGCCTGATTTAGAATTAAATGCTTTCTGTTACCTAGATGACGTTATTGTGATTAGTGAAACTTTTGATGAGCATGTATCCATCTTATTGCGGGTATTAGATAAACTTAGAAAAGCTAACTTAACGATAAATTTTGATAAGTGTCACTTCTTTAGAGATACCTTAAAATACCTTGGTTACGTTGTTGATTGCAACGGACTTAGAACAGACCCGGAGAAGGTCCAGGCCATTTACAATTACCCGGTACCAACTACAAGGAAGGAACTGAAACGTTTCCTCGGTACAGCTTCCTGGTATAGGCGTTTCATTCCTAGCTTTAGCACTATAGCTGGTCCACTTAATAAACTCACATCGACTAAGAACAAGGCAGCATCTTTTAGTTGGAATGCAGATGCCGACAGTGCTTTCCTTAAACTTAAATCTTGCTTGGTTCAGGCACCAGTTTTAGCTTGCCCGAACTATGAACTGCCATTTGAAGTTCACACTGACGCGAGTGATTATGGAATCGGGGCTATGCTTTCGCAGATCGTAGACGGTGTTGAACATCCAGTGGCATTCATGAGCAAATCTTTGACTGGCCCTGAACGTAATTACAGCGTAACGGAGAGGGAAGGCCTTGCTGTCTTAACGGCGTTGGAGCATTGGAGATGCTATCTTGAAAATGGTCAGCAATTTACAGTCTATACAGATCACTCTGCACTCAAGTGGTTTCTGACACTGACCAATCCTACGGGCCGTTTAGCTAGGTGGGGCGTAAGGTTATCCGCATTCGATTTCATTATCAAGCATCGTAGAGGAAAGGACAACGTTATACCGGATAGTCTTTCTAGGTGCGTTCCAGTCGCAGATATATCACCCAATAGTCCACCAGCTACGTCTGATTCTTGGTATCTAAACATTTTTAATGGCTGCTTAAATTCACCAACCAGTTTTTCTAATTACATCATACAAAATAACAAATTATACAGGCACATGAAAATTAAAAACGTTTTGACAGCAGAGTTCAGTTGGAAAGAAGTTATTAACATAGAGAATCGATCGCAAACTCTCGCTAAATGTCATTCGGAACCAACATCAGGTCATTTTGGCGTATTCAAGACTTACAAGCGGCTGGCTCTCAACTACTATTGGCCTAAAATGTACGGTGATGTGGTCAAATTTGTCTCAAAGTGTGAAAATTGCCTAGCTCATAAAGTTCCTACACATGGATAGATAGATAAGATAGATAGATAAAACGTTTATTTGATGCTTCAATCACACACACACAATTGTCAAATTAAGTGGAAAACAACAATATCAAACTAGCTTACAAAGTAGGTACAATCTCAATCGTATGTGTGCGTCGCAGCAGTACAAAAAGGTCATGGCTCAGCGTATAGCATTACTCTAGTGAGCAAAACACTGATATTCTGCCACAACCTCGAGATACGACAAAGCCATTACGTAGCATAGGAAGCAATATGTCATAAAAGTAAGTAATCATATCCAAAAAGGAACATTAAAAATTAAAAATTAGGTATGCATGATTTATAAGTTATCAATTTTTGGACATGTTGGAGAGCAACGAAAATCTTTAAAAACAATGAGTATAGTTTAAATTAAGTAAAGAAAAGAAAGTAAAATCAGAATAAGCGAGTAAGTAGCCAACAACTCTAGTTCTCTTTTTTATTATTTTATTATTTGAATAGCACAGAAGCGTAAAGTAATACGAACACACCACACAAACCCCTCCTCTAAACAAGAAAATCCGCTACCGAGCAACCGTGAGGCATACCGAGCATTTGTTTTTGAAGCAAAAAGTGTTTGAGTCGTTTAATAAAAGAAAACTTCGATGTTAATAGTCTGACAGGTGGAGGAACATTGTTCCAGCACTTGGTCGCAAGGTAGCGGAAACTACCTGTGAAAGCCACGGTTCTGTGGCGATGCCCCTCCAAAGGACAACGAGATGACCTCGTTCCATATCTCTCATGGAAAGAGGAGAATTTAATTTTAGCAAAAAGGTATTCGGGTTTTCTGTAATGAATTACATCAAATAAAAGACTAGCGAGGTGTAAATGTCTGCGAGAACTCATATTTAGCATTGAAGCTCTGTTAAGATAAGGAGTTATGTGACTTCTCGGAGGAATGGCAAAGCAGAATCGGCAACAAGCATTTTGGACACGCTGTATCAGACGACGAGTCTTAGACTGTAGCCGGGGCCCGTAAACCAAATCCCCATAATATAACCTAGAAATAATTAATGATTCACAAAGTGTGATGCGAACTTTTTCACTAAGTAGATTACGAATGCGATATAAAATTTTTAGTCGGTAACGGTACATGGCACGTTAGGTAAGATGGGAAGACCAAAAGATTGCAGTAGACCATTTCAAGTACTATCTATCGATCTAGTGGGTCCCTTACCCAGCAGTAGGAAGCAACACGCTTACATCTTCGTGGTGACTTGCTGTTTCTCGAAGTATTGTCTTATCTTTCCTTTGCGTCGTGCAACGGCCGATGCTATTTCTAAAATATTAGAGGATAACGTATTCCTAGTACACGGTATACCCCAGATAATTATCTTAGATAATGGATGCCAGTTCGTTAGTCACGAGATGAACAATTTGTTCACAAAATACAGGGTTCCTAAGGTTCACTTTACCCCAAAATACACACCTCAAGTAAATACCGTCGAAAGGTATAACAAAACAATTGTAACAGCTTTATCAACATTCATAGACGAGGATCAGAGGAACTGGGATGTGAACCTTACGAAGATTCAATTCGCGATTAACAACTCCGTTAACGAAGTAACAGGATATACTCCTGCATTTCTAGTCCATGGCCGAGAACTGGTTACATGCGGGTCTCATTACACAGATAATGATATCCCAAATGAAATAGTTTTTATGCCACGCGATATATACGCAGAAAATTTGGGATACTTGTCTGGCGTCTTTGACAATGTCCAAGCAGCTCTTTGGCAGAGTCATAAAAAGAACTCTCAACGCTATAACACCCGGAGAAAGGACGTTGAATTTAATATTGATGACGTTATTTGGAAACGGTGTTATTTTCAAAGCGATAAGGGTGCTCATTTTTGTAAAAAGTTAGCACCCAAGTATCAAAAATGCCGTGTTAAAGAGAAACGCTCACCTTTAGTTTATGTTGTCGAAGATATGACAGGCCGTGACCTGGGAGCTTGGCATGTCAAGGATTTTAAACTTTGGAACAGTGCAAACGTCTCATAAATGGTTTAATAATGGTAATTGTTGCTGAGTTAGGCATTTCTTTTTCTTATTTTTTTCCCTTTCTTCATAATTTTGTGTGTACGTCTCTGGTTAGTCGGATTCACATATATTTGTTCCATGCCTGGCAAGTGTTGTTCGTAGATCTTCCTCGTGACGTTTTAATAAGCCTTCACCACAGACATTCCTCCCTCGATCGGAAGTCTCATATCGAAGCGGATGGTGACTTCGAGTTCTAAAAATCCTTAATTGCTTTCTTTACCTTTGGAACATCGAAATTTTGTACATGGACGCGTGTTACACCAACTTTATGCCTTGCCTCAATTATTTTGCTGCTTGAGCATCACATTACCCAAATTTATGTGATTCTCTGTATAAAATTTGTTTGTTCACATAATCTATGTCAGTAAAATGTAACAAACCAACGTGAATGATGGTCAGTGTGGAAGATGAAGAATAGATGATGAATGATATTTAGAATAGCACGTAAAATATGTAGCTCCGCTAAAAGGATTTTTTCCCAACGAAAAATCCTTCTTCTAGGAGACGGTGTACTGTAACGTGTAACGTTATACAAAATTAAAAGGTAAATAATGTTATTAAAATCTGAATCCTACAACATCTAACTAAAAATATCTGGAACAAATGAATCTTAATTTAACCTAACAAATATATCCGAATAACCATATGATGTAACTTACTTAACTAACCTTAATTATTAAAGAACGCAACTTAATTTATTTATTTATTACAAATAATACAGATATTACTTTTACAAACAAACGTACGCGCAGTAATATTTTTACTATACATAATAATATCACGAGACGATCGCATGCGCCGGCCGCTGCTACCGAGTAGCACCGAGGACACCCGAAGGTTACCGAGCTCTCGCAGCGACCACCGCGCCGCGCGCATTCGGCCGCTAGCCTCTGGACGCACTGCCCGCGTCACTTTCAATCACACTCTTCCTTTGTTCCGTCCGCAGCTGTGCGCACGTAATTTTAATCTAATGTTTTAAATTTAAATAGTGGTGTTTTATTCCCAAATTGGGTAAGTGTTGCACAAAATTAATGTTAATCGATTGGTATTAGATAGTGTTATTGCCCATGTATTTTTTATTGTAGATTGTGGCGATTTTGAAAAATGACCGTTAACGGTCACATCACCTTGCCACATCATGACCTTTCTTTGTCCGCTTACGGAACCATTTTGTTTTACCATTATGATCTCATTTCATTGTAACTAGATACCATTATAATATCGCTAAGCGTAACATAAGTATAAAATAATATTAAAATAATCATGCTTCGTAAATTATGCTACTAATTTTATTCAGATAATTAATAGTTTTACTTTTCAAGGAAAAGTATAAACCTAATGACGGTTCGTTGAAGTTAATTATGCTTGCATATTAAGCCTTTACTAATTTGTAATGTAATTTTGGTATTTCCGCCAAAATACAGAGAATTGTAATTTACCTGTGTTAATAATTTTATATGTATTAGTAAAAGGCTTACTTAAAAATATCAATTCATTCATTTTAAATCATTCCATTATTGTTTGATGTAAGAATCACTGCAGAATCGCTCAGCCATACCACCGCTTTCCTTCGGGTTTGCTTGTGCAATTTTAGTTTTTTATATTTTAATATCTTTGATGCTCAGCTTCCGCACTGATTCTTCTTCTTCCTATTCTCTATTCACCGCTTACTTCTCATGTACCTGGACTGCCCATCATACATGCTTGAGTGCTAGTTTCACCTCATACCCACCCCCTTGCGTAAGCGTATGATCATCTGCAGTCCAGGCTATGTTTGAACCTTCTTCTGATGCTGGCAATACTCGATGCGTTACAGGAACACCCTCCGGGTTGGCGTTACCGAGTCACCTGCTGAATCCTTGACCCGTTGGCAGCGCACCATCATCTGCCGCTCGCCGTTCGCCGGAATAAAAGTGGCCGACGTCTACCCGCCACATCCAGTTGCTGTACCACGCCATACCGAGGGGCGTACGGGTATTCGAGGACCTCACCGCCACGGACAAACCACCTACCCTACCTAAGCGTCTTACCCACGACCCGTTTTCTTAATATATTAATTAACCTTGAATTTCTTAAACCTTGTCTTATTTTATTTGTTCCCGTGGTAGGTACCCTATTAGGGCTCACTTATTCACGTGACACCACTAGATAGAAAATGATCTTTCTATATCCACTGAAGTGAGTGAAATTATACGTTAAAATACTGTCCACATTAATTTGTTTCATTACAGAGGTTTCCTAAAAAAACTTCCTATAAAATTCATTTGTTTTTATGGCGACACGTGAAGATCATAGCAGAAAGGCAGCTAAAATTTATTTATTATTACTGTGTTGCCATCCTTATTTTAATGATGTTTTTCTCTGTTCTGTTTTTTTTTCTTGTGTTTGTTGAATTAATGTTTCTATTTCTATTTCTATTTCTAAAATAAAATAATTTCATTAGTAATTTAATTACACACTTTTTCCATAGAATGACTAGGTATGTCCATGTTATGCAAAATCTGAAAACAGCTCATCTCTGCCGAGCTCTAGATACGAGGGTGCATTGAAAAGTTCTGAGCCTAAGGTTGAATATAATAAAAAAAAAACAAATAAATACTGGCAGGTCAAAGTGCCATATGTAGTCGCCATTATGCACTATCTTTTGTTTTTTTCCTGTCACAATTTTGCATTTTATGCTGGAACTGCTACATAAGGTCACTGATTTTTCAAGTAATGGATAAAATTGAGCATCGTTCTATCATAAAATAATTGCAAAAAAAGGGGTTAACACCAAAACAAATATTTGAAGATATGAATCAAACATAAGGGCAATCTGCTCCATCGTATGCTACCATAAAAAGATGGGTAGCTGGTTTCAAACGTGGCCGGGAGACTGTTCAAGACGAGCCTAGGAGTGGGCGGCCGTTGACGGCTACTACGGACGAAAATGTCAATAATATATTAGATGCGATAATAAAGGATAGGCGATTGAAGATTGTGGAGATAGCGGAAGCAATGGGTATTTCTTATGAGCGGGCACAGAACATCATCACCGATGTTCTTGGATTTTCTAAGGTGTCAACCAGGTGGGTGCCTAGACTGCTTTCAGTCGAGAACAAACGAGTACGTGTTACAATTTCCCAAGATTGTTTATGTATGTTTCAACGTGACTCCGACGATTTTTTCAATCGTTTTATAACTATGGACGAGACATGGGTCCACCACAGTACACCAGAATCGAAAGAACAATCCAGGCAATGGAAAAGACCAGGTTCACCACCACCCAAAAAAGCCAAGGTCATTTTGTCAGCTAATAAGGTAATGGCCTCAGTTTTCTGGGATTGCAGGGGGGTTATCATGAATATCATGATAGACTATCTCGAAAAGGGCAAAGCAATAAATTCGGACTACTATTGTGCTCTTTTACGTCGTCTGCGTGAGGAAATTAAAATAAAGAGACCTGGAATGCTGTCGAAAAAAGTACTGTTTCACCAAGACAACGCTCGCGTTCACACTTCGGCGAAATCAATGGCACAAATATATGATTGTGGATTTGTAGTGCTGCCGCATGACCCTTACTCACCGGATCTAGCTCCTCCTGATTATCATCTCTTCCCAAACCTCAAAAAACACTTGGGAGGACAAATATTTTCGACAAATATGGAGGTACAAGAAGCAGTAGACTCATATTTTAACGACCTCAGCGATTCTTTTTTTTTTGATGGGATAATGAAGTTGGAGGCGAGGTGGACTAAGTGCATTGACCTTCATGGAGAATATGTCGAAAAATAAAATTGATAAAAAAAGTGAGCCCGTTACTTTTTTTTACCAGGCTCAGAACTTTTCAATCCACCCTCGTATGACGACCGATACGTTCTCCTTAGTGTCTGAAAAAAACTAAAAGTGCGAACAAATTAGATTTCTAAAATATATTGTGACAATGCAGCTTACTCGTATTACAAGATGCTAAAAATGTACTTAAATAATTGTATGATTTACAAAACTCTACACAGCAACATAGTTATTTGATTGATTTTGCCAATACAAAAGAATATCTTTTCATTTTATACCGTCATACTCTCCATTGTTTGGTGGCATGTGGGGGGGCAGGGATAAAAAGTATGAAATATCACATGAACCAACACAGTGCTCCTTTATGAGGATCTGTATTAGTACACAATATTAGTCCAGAAAGAAAGTATTCTACCGTGTGGTTGCCGGGTTAGAATAGTGCCACTCCATGTCTTCCTGTGGATGTCGTAAGAGGCGACTAAGGGAATAAAAGCTTGTAGTACTGTTAGGCGATGGGCTTGCCACCTGTCACTAATACACTGGGAAACATCTTAGCCTACTTGTGCAAAATGTGGTTATAGAACTATCAAGAAGTTTAAAGACTTTTTGGTAATTCTTTAGCTCTGCCTATCCCACTCTGGGAATGAAGGCGTGAGTTTATGTATGTATGTAGAAAGTATTCTATACTCGAGCCCTTTTACCCGTAGGTATATTGAGAGATCCTGATGATATGACCTAACGCCTGGGCACTTTCTGACTTTCTGTATACAAGTACACACCGGTGCCAGTTCTCGAAAATGATCCTGCTACGCTCTATTGGGATCGATCTGACAGGACTATTGTCCTATTGTCGCCAATACGTCGTCAACTCGATATCCGTGTTGACAGATCCCGTGCCCGTCGACGTCACCATCTCGCGTGACGAGAACCACGGGAAGGCCGGGAAGAACAAGCTCTGTTGCTATGTTGGCTCGACGATCATTATCCCGGTAGTTTTTTCGGCAAACGGTCTTATAGCGACGAGTCTCGATTGACACCTCAAGTGACTCCCGCTACATGGCTGGATCAAGGGCCAGATACAGAAGTACTCCTCGACACGGCACGCATTGTGAGAAGGTTCCTCTCTCTGCAGCCCTAACCACCGGTAGCTTGAGCCCTGCCTCGCTGCTGCTGGCACCAGTAGGTTAGGTTTTATATAATGTTTATTTTTTTGTAATAGTACCTTTTGTTATATTACTTTAATATTTGAATACTTATTGTAAGAAACCTAATTTACAGAAAATTAAATAAACATCTTTCTGCTTCTGTGTCCTCAAATTCCGAATTGGATGTAACGAAGAACGAATAAATGTGTTTTTTTATTTTTTTATTTATAATATTCATTTGATACGCTCACAAGAAGCCCTATTATTTTCCATAATGACATCGTCATGTGACGAAATAGAAATTACAAAGGACGTAATCGTTCATTTTACGCGACAAGGTTCTATAGTGGTTCAACAATTAAAGTCCGTGACCGTACCACACGGTACTAAATAAATCTTGTTTTAATTGGTAAGTAAATCATTTTTTAAACATAATAATTTGTCCTCTTGTTTGACCCTCATGTGAAATGGGCCAATAGTAGAATTCAGATATGCCCGATTAGGGGAAAAAGTTTTTTTTGGAAATTTGCTTAAGCAAAGATGAATCTGAATCAACAGAAAGATTAATGTCTAAAGTTTATGATGAACTCGGCGACACCGAGCCCCTGTAATGTTTAGGGTTCCCGAAGGATGACAAATTAGACCCTATTATTAAGCCTCTACTGTACGTCCGGTACGTCCTACTTTTATATAGAGCTGTAATGTAACATATAGCTGATTGGTTTCGTGTTTTAACGGCTGGCTTTCAAACAAAAAAAAAAACAAATAAAAGTGAAATTAGTTGTTATATCTCTCTAATACAGAAAGAATTGGGGCTAGCTTATAACGAAAACAACGATTTTAAAATCCATCGTGGCAGACGTGGATACTATCATCCCCTGTTGGGGTGCGATGGGGTTGAAATGTTTAACCTTTTGAACGCCACAGTCGGCTCTGGCCGACAACTGACAGTCGTGCCACTGACGCCACCGACGGCCACAGCCGACACAAGTTAGAGATTAAAAGAGACTTTGTTTCGTACGGATTAAGTTGTAATTTGCTTAGCATAGCAAACATGTTTGGCGTGTGAGTGACGCATTTTGTAACCTCTCCATTGTCATTATCGGACCTTCAACTGGTGCTACTGTAGTGCATAGATACTTTACTAAGGGCCATTATTTTTTTTATTTATTTATTTCGTGTAACCAAAATGACACATTATTTTGTTATTAAAGATACAAAGGGGGTCTGTTTCACAATCGACACGCAAATCCATCTGCCAAACAAAGTTGTCTCTCTCCTTGTCTATTTTCAAGTGCGAGAAAGAGAAAGGGCTAAATCTATTTGTCAAACATGCTTTACTTGTCGATTGTGAAACAGGCGGTTAATCTACGGTGTTAGTGATACTAATTAAACTAAACAAAACTAAAACAATATAACACTAGTAGGGCAATGCAGTCCCCCGCAGTGAGACATATATGCACAGTCCACTCTGCCCGCTATCATACGCAGGATGGTGTTGGGGCTGTCGCGCACCCGGCGCACCAGGGACGCGCAACGCTTGCGCATGGCCGTGTAGAAACAGTCCACGCGCGCCTCCGCGAACATCCCTGATGCGCTACAGAAGCGAGGCAGCCCCATCAACACCCGGAACGCATTATTATACTGGACCCGGAGCACAGTATATAAATAAACCAGTAAAGAAACTAGGCCTACTTTTCAAGATAAATACCTACGCTCCAATTGAGCGTAAGGGTTGTCCACTAACATTTTGTAAAATTGAAAAAGTCTTGTTTATTGTATCTCAGCTAGTTAGTGCAAAATCGATACGTGTGACCTGCGACAGCCAATCCGTTGCAGATTGAGAAAAAGTAGCCGCCATCTTTAATTTTTTAGTTATTCAACCGATTGCTTCCAAAATCGATATCTAGGGATGTGCGTGGTTTCCGACGGCGAATTTCTTGGCAGAATGAGAAAAAGTAGCCGCCATCTTGAACTTTTTTATTATTCGACAGGCTGCTTCCAAAATCGATATCTGGAGATCTGTGTGATGTCCGATAACGAATCCGTTTTCATAATCAGTAAAAGTAGCCCCTGCAGATAAAATTGGGTAGGTAATAAACATAACTTTAGCATTTCAAGAAGTCTTTATTCTTCGTTAGTTATACATTTCAGATTAACTAGCGACTGCACTACCACAATATCAAATAAAACTGAAGAATAAACAAACCTAATTTATTTATTGGCTGCTTTTAACCTTTATTACAAATTACTCACTGAAAAATACTTTCGTCTGCTACGACATGTTCGGAACGCTTTATTGTTTAATTTTATTGTGTAAAAAATCCCCAGATATCTATTTTGGAAGCAATCGGTTGAATAACTAAAGAGTTCAAGATGGCGGCGACTTTTTCTCATTCTGCCAACAGATTAGTTGTCGGAGACCATACACATCCCCAGATATCGATTTTGGAAGCAATCGGTTAAATAACTAAAGAGTTCAAGATGGCGGCTACTTTTTCTCATTCTGCCAACAGATTAGTTGTCGAAGACCATACACATCCTCAGATATCGATTTTGGAAGCAATCGGTTGAATAACTAAAGAGTTCAAGATGGCGGCTCCTTTTTCTCATTCTGCCAACAGATTAGTTGTCGAAGACCATACACATCCCCAGATATCGATTTTGCAAACAATTTTTAAATTTTTACTTTTGCAACACGTCATCGTATTATAAAAAGCTCTTTATTTAAAAGTATTTTATTTATTCTTACCTTTCAACACCAGCAGTGAGTTTAAAAAATGATAGTTCCGGGTTTGAAGAAGCCGAATTCAAACAACCGTATACCACGCAATACTTTTGTGGCATCTTTCTCAAGAACAAGCGTAAAATGCAAAGGAGCCCATTCGTCTCGACGCGACACACGCGACTGACAGCACCGCCAAATCCTCTTAGCGGTCTCGTAGAGGCGTGCGTCTGTGTGAGTGCGTCGTTTCGAGCGTTTGTTCTTAGCTTCTTTACTGGTTTATTTATATACTGTGCCCGGAGGGCCCCATAGGCCCGTTTTGTGTACCGCTCCCACAGGCTGCCGGTATAAAGAGAGGTACAATAGGCTCTGAAAAGTAGTATTTTGACTCCTCTAGAGCATCCGGCAAACCTGCGCGCAATCATGTTTGCTCGGACCGATAAGGCCCTACGCTCCCTCTCTATGTCCAAATTGTCTTTGAGATCAGCCGCAACTACATGACCCAAATATTTAAAATGGTCCACTCTCTCCATTGGAGTACCATTAAGGCAGACCTGGGGAACCTCAAATGTCTTATTGCGACCGACTTCAAACATCAAATATTGGCTCTTCCTATCATTATAAATTAGGCCATGGCTAGCTGCATAGGCTTCACAAATTTGAAGCAACTTGCGCACCCCACAGACCGACGCGCTCAGCAGCACCATGTCGTCCGCGTAACTTATATTATTGATACACGTGTTATCAATATGACATCCTACATGGGTGTTGCTGAGCGCCTCGATCAGTCCGTTCACGTACAAGTTAAAAAGAGTTGGAGAGGTCAGTCCTCCCTGTCTGACCCCACACTCCAACCTGTACGAGTCAGAAAACTCGTTAGCCCACCTAACACTATTGACCTGGTGTCCATACCAGTACTTAAAAATACGTAAGGTCTCCGGAGGAAGGTTAGTACCCTCCAATTTTTTCCATAGTATATCGTAGGACACCAGGTCAAAAGCCCTAGATAGGTCTAAGAAACACGCGATCACTGGAGTCTTCCTGTTTACATAATATCTGACAGTATGCTTCAAACACAGTATTGCAGACTCTGTAGATAGTTGCGGTCTGAAACCAAACTGGTTTATTATAAGGCACGTTTTTATTTCACCGACACGTTACCCTCTGGCCTACCGGAAAAGTATGGTAAAAGTCCTCGAGCCAATATATATAACTAACTACTATTTATATAACTACTAATATTTATAACTACTAATACTGACCAACCTCTCTAAAGCTACTACAGCTATAAGCTAATAGTACTTAGATTCCAGAATAAAATTATAGGTAAGCAAAGTTTCTTTGTTCTAATTTATAAACAACGCCTGTATTATGTATGTTTTTAAAATTCAGCTGGACCTTGAATTGTACTCAGTGTCTTGCGCAGGGAACTATCCCATTTTTTTTTAATTTAAAATTACACCGATTTAAGCGCGAGCGAAGCCACGGGAAAAAACTAGTATCATTATTAATTATTATAGCTTATTTAAATAAAACAATATTAATGTGAAATCGAGATATTCCTTTTATTTAATGTTGAAATGTTTGAAATAATGGTAAAGTTGCGTTGATAAAGTCTTTTGCATCAACTTGTATTACAGTTTCATTTTTGTCTGTACTGGCCCACACTTTTGGAAGGACAACTGGAATAAGGTGATTATATCGTCTGTAAAGCAAGCAGGGTCCTTCTCGTCTAATCTCTTGCTTTGCGCAGTTCGCGATGCAATGATTCACGTACGTGTCGTTGTTTACGCCACAGACCGGGTAATATACTCTAGGACACCTACAATGTTGCATGTCCTTTAATAATGTAAATCTTTCCGTTAGTATGGGCCACGGATATGGCACTTTGTATCTCTTCATTTCTCCATGGAAAAATTGATTCGGGTGTCGTTTGATCTGTAAATAAAAATGCAATATTATTTTAACTTCTCATCGTAACCCGACCCTGTTAATATTTTAAACAAATCAAAAGTAAATATAAGCATCTCAATAAAACACTAGCCAGTCTCTTTGTTTTTATTGAACAGTAATAAAATTATTGTTTCATTTTATTAATACAGTTGTACACGAGTCCATAGTAAAAAGCGAAATTCGCGCAGGCGCGCGTTGAGCCGCGTTAGCGGCCAACTTCACTTCATTGCTATTTGTTGACAAATACTTTTATTTACTTGTTGAATTGTTTTGTTTAAAACTTTGAGCGGTCAGTGCAGTAATAAGTATATAGGCTCAACTGAGCCCTTATCAGGATCATCGGCCATAGCGCCTCACGTTTGTATTTGGGCGATTGGAAACCAAGTAATAGCCAAGTCACAATCAAATATAATTTTAATCTAGTAACGTAACTTCTTCACAACAAATCAGCAAAATCAGTTCTCAATCACTTATACCTAATCAAAATCCAGTAACAATTAGTGGCAAAAGTCATAAGATTACGCGGAACAATAGAGATTCGTCAGAGACGTGGTGCGCTAGCCGTTGACGTTTTGTATGTGTCATGGCCGCGCTCACCATCACCCGACGCTTCGCTAGAGTGGCAGCTGTCAGTTGACAGCCGCCAATCTCGTTCCAGCGCAACTTAATAGATGGCGCTTGTGATGCGCCGTCACGGCCGGACTGACTTGAGACCGACCTCGGGCGCTTTGTTTAGCAATCCTGTAACAATCACACAAGTTTCTAAGGCATAGCCGCTCGTCCAACCTGATTTTCCTAGAATTCACAGGCTATCATTGCTACAAACAAGTTTTTGACAGATTAGTATAGCGGAAAGTGAGCGTCCCTACGACCACGCTTGGACCGGACGGCACCTTTTCTCTCAGCTTTAACACAATTGACTTCAAACTGGACAAGTATGTCCTTACGACCACCCACTCGGATTTGGACCGGACGACAATGTCATCTTAAAGCACTGTTAAATCAACGCGACTGGACCGGACGGGTGTGTCCTTTCGACCAGCCACAAGTGCTTGGCCCGGACGACACTGTCCCTTCGACTAGTGTAACTCCGTTACTCGTAACACATATTATAAGCCTAGATCGGACGGATGTGTCCTCTCGACCAGCCGCTAGTGCATGGCCCGACATGACATTGTCCCTTCGACCAGTTTCACACAAAAACAATCCTCACAATTCAAATGACTACTCTCTGAAAGCGAATAAGCAGCTAATAAAATACACACAATACATACCTATTATTCATGGATTGTTTAGCGTGAATCTGGACTTTGTGCTCAATGATTTCATGATCAGAATTGATACTCAATGTATCTGATCCTACCGTAATTGTATCGGATTCTGCAGTAACAGTATTGGAGTCTACGGTTAAAGTATCATAACTACCTAATATGTCGGGGCATTCATTATTGAGTTCTACATCTACCTGCGCCGTCACCGTCTCCTCTAACCGCAACACCTCTGTTGAATCTTTACGCATCGGATGCAGCTGCCCTTTGTATATTACTAGACGCATCGCATTCCGTACCGAATCTAAATCAAGTTGTTATTCATTTTCAGGTCTAGAAGAGCTAAGTTTTGATATTCCTAAGTATTGCGACCGAATGCCAAACATCAGTACCCTGATCAGCGATAATGCGTTTAGGTGCTCCAAAAAGGCAAACAGAATTTTTAAAGGCCCAAACAGCACTAGCCTCGTCTACAGAAGAGGTGTGCTCCAACAACACATATTTTGTGAACGCGTCAATAATTACAGAACAGTACTCTTTGCGGTCACTCTTGCCACTCAACTTCCCAGTAAAGTCTACATGAATTGTGTGCCAGGGCACACACATTTTTGGGATGGAATGTAACTGTACGGGTTGAGCTCCAGAGGGTCCTTTTGATGCTTTGCAAATAATAAACGAGTCAATAAATTTTCTAACACACTTCGACATTTGAGGAAACCAATACTGTTCATACAGCTTGTCCAGCGTCTTGTCACTGCCTAAATGTTGTAACTCATTATGGACACGACTGATCAAGGTCCAAATCAAGGAGCGGGGGACTACCGGCACCCATGAAATAATTTTGTTCCGTACAACCTTCCTATAAAGAATGCCATCCCTAACATTATGTTTGGCCAACTGTATCAGAAAAATCGTTATTGATGTGTTTGTTGATTAAATCTTGGATCTCTGCATCACGTATCGGTTCTAAAGAAAGCCAGCCTTGATGCAGTTCCACAAAATGAACAGTTTTGGCTGTTGGGACAACAGAAGCTTGGGACGTGGATGCACTGGGGTTTTGCAATGGATTTCTTGAAAAATAATCTGCGTGTTCCATTCCACTGCCCTTGCGATATATGATATCAAAATCATAATAATAATAATAATGGCAAGCTGTTGGTGAGTGGCAACACCACGGACCTGAATGCTCCCGAGGGTAGGTCCTGTTCCTCACCTCACGCTTGCCTTCACCGGCTGGCTGGAGTGAATAATGACGAGGAACAGACCCTCACCTCTGGCTTGCCTTTGTTGGCCGGTCAGAGTGGAGTCGCAAGAGCTATATCGTTTTTCATTTTTCTCTTAATTTTTTTGAATAATATAGAGTTCTTTTTTTTCAGTCTTAGTCTTGTTTTTCTTTTCTTTTAGGTATGTGCTATGTTTTATGAGTTTTTCAATCTCCCAAGGAACAATTATGGCCGCATTTTGATTTGTGTAATCTTTTCTTGTTGATGAAACCACATTTTTAATAGATTTTATAATTCTAGAGTATGATTCCTGGACATCGTCAGTTACAACAATAGATGCCGCCACTTCAGTGAATTGACTTACAAGAGTTTATTTTTCTAGCGGTGTCATTGCGCATACTCTATCTTTGTAAGATTTTCTTGATTTGGCTTGAGTGTTAATTGAAAACTTTGCTCATAACAATCGATGATCGGATGGATAGGAAGTGTTTATAACATTGATGTCTCTCACTTTGTTTTTATTATTAGTTATAAAGTAGTCAATTTCATTATAATTATGTTTTACCATCGGGAGAACACCACGTCCACTTCTGTTTTCTCTTTTTTTTAAAGTAGGAGTTCATGATTATGGAGCCGATGTTCGATACAAAATTCTGTAAGTATTGTACCCCTTTTACTCCTTTTACAATCGTAGCCCCAGGAGCCCATTATATCTCTGTCTTCTAGTTTAGCTACACCCTCTTTAGCATTAAAATCGCCAATTATGATTGTATTAGGCCCTGTTTCAGATAGAGCCGTGTTTAAATCTTCATAAAATAGTTGTATTTCATCATCTTTTGACTTTTCAGTAGGAGAGTAGACTTGTATAATATTCATTTTTGTATTGTTTACACATACGTCGAGTCTTGCTACTCTATCGGAAATGGGTTTGAACTCTTCGACGTATGTTTTCATGTGACTTTTGAGCATAAAACCAACGCCGCTGTAGCCACTTTGGCTTCCTGAGTACATAAAAATAAGATCGTCTTTCTCAAGTATTTCTGTGTCTTTGTGTCTCGTCTTAGAAAGGCCCAAAATATCCCATTTTATATTTTCTATTGCGTGTAGTAGTTCAGTTTGTCTGGTGGCACACACTACAGATCTAACGTTATACGTACATATATCAAGATAAGATTCGGTTTCTGTTTTTGTTTTACATGTCATTTAATTTTGATGCATGGGGGGTTTTAGTCGATCTCTCCCGCGAGGACCAGCCGTATTGGGAGATCTTGTAATTTTTCATTTTTCTTTTTCATGTGTATTTTTCATGGAGAGGGCCTGCGAATTTCATGTGTCAGTATTGTTGTTGCAGTGTGTAGATTTATCGGATTGTTTCATATAAGTAGTAATTTGGTTATTCGCTTTCAGTTTCTTTTTGGTGTTAGTTGTCCTGATGGAAGCCCCGCTGTAGTTCGTACCTGGAGGGGAGCTTAACGATGCCCTTTTATTACTAGGCTTTTCATTAGTTTGTTTGACAATTAGTTTGTCGTAGAGTATGAAGGCTTCATTGCCTTTTTCCTTTTCTCTTATTTTTAATATTTTAATTGGAAATTCATGTTTGATGTAAATATTAGACCCCTCTAGGAATTTTTTATTTTTCAGTATTTTTATTTTCATCCCAAGTGTTGTTAACGCGACAACAACTGGTCTGATCTTATCATGTTTTCTGCCAAGTCTCTTTACAGATTCTACTTCAAGCTCCTGAATGTTGATTTTTAATTTTTCTCTAATAATCTTCAGTATTTTTTCTAACAACTCAAAATATGACGCATCGAAGAAGGGGCTTCGACGCCAAAAAATATCATATTTTTTTGTTTCATATTCTTTTCTATCTCGTCAAGTCTATGTTCTTGTTGTTCTATTTGCGAATGCAAGGCACTCATATAACCAGTAAGTTGTATAAACTTTTCGTTTACATTGTTGTTTATATTAGACGTGATCTTGTCTTCAAGTTTTGTTAGCGAATTTTCCACAGTGACCAGTCGTTCTTGCAGTTCAGATTTCATCTCTAAGATTATTTTCTGTAGTTCCTCCATTGTTAATGTTATTCGGTCAGTACCCAGTGCACCCTCTATCGGTAATTAGTAACAACACGTAAGCATCAATAGTGAAAATAATTATCGATATTTATATTAGTTTAGGCTTATGACGCTAGATGGAATGTCGACGTAGATTAGCCCTGCGGCATTAGATGGCACTGTGTAAGCGAGTAAATGTCACTTTTTAATAATGGTTAAAATGTTTTTTTTGTCGTAATATATTCATGTTTCACTTCGAGTCTTATATCACAAATGGTTTCATAGGTTCAGGAATTCTTTTCACACACTGTAATGTTCGTTGTTAACTCTAAACACACAGAAAAGTACCGTTGTTTATGCACACAAATTATTGACAATATTATTGTTCACAGTTTATTTATACTTATGTCCACACTTTGTACAGTCTATCAGACTAGACACTGATAGCCCTAGTGAAATATGTCACTTTATTGCTTGAATTCACTTTTTTTACTTTTATTTGTTTAAATAAACACGGGAGTCGATGTTGACACTAGGACGGTGGCGCCCTCTCCTCAAAATCATACGCCAGCAAAATCGCCCACCAACAATGAACACGGGGGGTCAGTCCGTTTTGGATTTCGACGCCTGAAGTGAATTACAATCCGTAAAGACTCTAAATCGACGACCATACAAGTAATGCCGGAAGTGTTCTACCGCTCGTACGACTGCCAGTGTTTCTAGTTCGCACGAGTGGTAGCGGGACTCAACTTCAGATGTACGTTGGCTAAAGTATTCTAAGACATGGGGTAAGTTGTCTTTCCTTTCTATAAGAATCGCTCCATACCCTTCAGAGCTGGCATCGCAATGCAACTCGACGTGCAATTCAGGGTCAAAGATGGTCAGAACAGGTTCAGAGGTTAGTATCCCTACTATAGTGTTGCGAATCTCCTCATGCTTTTTGGTCCACTGAATTGGGCCCTTCAGTTTCGTTAAGGGATACAACGGGCCAACAAATAACGCAAATTAATGATCTTAGACATTGGCTAATAAATAATGGTTTACACCTGAATGTCTGTAAATCTTAAATAATTAATTTTATAACCAATAATGACGATAAAAGCACCGCTAAACTTACTTTTACATTTGAAAATAATATAATTGAAAATGTTGCTTTTCTTGGCATTCATATCAATTGAATTGGAAAAAGCACACTGACGAAGTTTGTAAAAAGTTAATAAATTCAGATATGCACTCAATAAAATCAAACTCATCAGATATACAGCGTGTGTTCGTCACTCAAAAGAAATGTATTAGGACGATTTGGAGCTAAAACTGGAGACAGTCATGGCCTACACTGTTTTTAAACTTCTTGGAGTCCCGAGCCTTTACATACTGGAGGTTTGTATGTTTGTTAGGGCGAATATTACACTTTTTATTTAAAAAAAAGTAATGTACATATACGTACTCATAAGGCGTTGATAGCTCCAAAATGTAGGCTAAAACTTCGTCGTAAAAACAGCTATCAGACGGCAATAAAAAATTATAATTCACTTCCTATTGCATGGACATATTAACCTTATAATCAATTCTTTACCAGAGTTAATAAATTGCTAGTTGAAGAAGCTTTCTACACATTAGAAGATTTTTTTACAAAATGTAGACTTCTCTTAAGAGCTGAAATATAATGTATCATTGTAATGTATTGTTATAATTTTAAATTTAATTTAATTTTCACAATTCTAAATTATGATGCTAGTGTATTTGCATATACGGATCTTATGATTTCCGTATACTAATTGCATGCCTTAACGGCGAAATAATGAACTGTTATAATTAATTTTAAGATCTATGTAACATTATGTCATGCAATAAATTGAATTTGAATTTGAAAGTCTCATTGCAAAGCAATTTCAGCTATTTACCGAACTCCTAATCAGAACTAATTATTATTGAGATTGTGATCTGGCTTGTGTGAGTGGGAATAGTGTCCTTAGTGTAGCAGGGAAGGGAGAAGCTTATCTGGATCCAGCACTAGGTCAATCCTGGAACTGGCTGCTACTGACGGTGCGAAGCGGGATACCGGAGATCCCAGGAAAGCCCGAACACAATTATTGTTTTTTTTTTTTTTGGCCTGGGAAGGCAGACGAGCACACAGGCCACCTGATGGTAAGTGGAAACTGTGACCCATAGACATTCAAATTCACAAGACTGCAAATGCACTGCCAACCCTGAGGACTAAGATGAAATGCCTCTATGCTAGTCATTACACCGGCGGTCTTATCCCCAAACCGGAACACAACAGTTGCTGCTTGGCGGTAGGTTAATGGATAATATGGCGGTACTAACCCGGACGGACCCTGCATAAGGTCCTCCCAAAAGTAGTTGTATTTTTTACCAGTCAAATTAACGATCTATGTAACTTCAAAAACTTGGTGAAATCGTGGAACATACGTACGCAATCAAATTTTATACAGTCCACTAGTCTTTCGTATTTGTCGCATCAGATAAAATTACTTATGGCAAATTAAATTCGGGCAAACGATATCGGACCTCGACTCTGATTATTGACTTTAGCAATTCTGTTATTTCAGATGGTCCCATTTACACATTTGATTCTTAAAAAAAACCCGGACCGATTGGCAGCAGCATGCATAACGTCCTTTTACTTTCTCAACCTCGTATCTCATGTTCCCTTAAGAATAAAGACTCCTTCTCTATCTTATTATTCAATCAGATACGAGGTTGAGAAAGTAAATGAACGAAAATAATTTTACATCTATTAAGGAAAAAACGAACTCCACGTGGACGGGAACTACAAATTGGAAATAGCAAATTCTACGCAAGCAATATTTACTTTTAGCTTCGTAGGCAGGGTCACTGCCAACTAGGCCAGCGCGTCGACGGGTGTTCAAAAACAATCCAAAACAACCCATCAAAAAATTAGAGAGAAATGTGGAATAAAAGAAGATGTAGTGATTAAGATTGAAAAGGGCATGCTTCGATGGTTCGGTCATTTGGAAAGGATGGATGAAAGATTGACGAAAGAGATATACAGATCAAAAGTAAGTGGTAGGGTCGGAAGGGGCCGCCCTAGGCGTACTTTTTCGAATCAAATCGGAGAAATACTGGAAAAGGGCCGAATGACTCGATGTATGAATGTTGAAGAAGCGACATAAATTTGTCAAGATCGTAGCAAGTGGAAATAAGTGGTCTCTGCTTACCTCTCTGGGAATCAGGCGTGATTTAATGTACCTATGTATGTATGTACAACCCATCTGAATCAAACTCTTTACTAGTTTTGCAGACAAATAAACAGACAGAAGCACAGCAATCACTTACCCAATATTCATTTACATCTTCTGGATGATGGGGAGGGTAAGTAGTCGTAGTTGTCCAAAAACGCCACCAGGGGTTAGCTGTGCTTGTATTAATAAATATAAATAAAAAAGCAAAGACCAACATTTTCACCGTGGATAAAAATCAAACGCGACCTTTTCTTCGTTCTGAAAATTTAATTGGAAATGAACGATGATTTCATGAACGATTAGCACTTATTCACATCAAAATCAATAAAAACACACGCTAATTAATAATAAAACGTTGAAGCAGTCACGCTTCCTAGAATTAATTAATTAATGAGATAACGCTGACCAAGTTTACACGCTAATTGGCTTAATGGGTCATACACAGATTTAGGTTACCGTCTTTCCTGTGGATGTTGGATTTCGTATTTTTTATATTTTTAATTAGGGTAGTTCATGCACTTGCAAAGGCTTTAATCCTTCACACCTTCCATCCCTATCAAACATGTGCACTAATGCTATGGCCATCCTTATCTACGGCCGTCGCATTCGGACATTTTTATGTCACATCACTCTTCGTTAAACCGCCATATTGTGAGCATCTAACATAACTCGTGTCGTGGTTCGGACAATTATTTAAGAGCTTTAACCAAGGGACAACAAGGCTAACGGTGCAGTGAGAAGATCTTGCGTCTACGACTGACGTGGACGCGGTTCGGAGTTCGATGCCCGGCAAGCAAGGAAATTCAGGTGAGTGCGCATGTTCACATCCTTTCTTCCTTCTCTCATCGACCTTATTTATTTCCACATAAACTACAAGCCGATGCAAGTGATTTGTTGTTTAAACGTTCTGCCCTATATATGTATAATAAAACAATACAGTCCACTTTTTCTATAACCTCGTGCCTAGGTTCCTAACATATCGAAGGTCAATTCTCGCCTTATCCAAAGGTGGAGTAAAAGGCACCTCCAGTGGACATACACAAAGTTAACGTTTTCAAGGCCTAATTTTCTGGCTGAACCCGCATCTTCATAAACGCCGTCAGGTCTACTTTAGTCCTAGCAAATAAAAACATAGCTTAAATGCACACAAGCCTTTAACTATTGACCACAGGAGAGACCACTTTTGTTTTTGCGAGTGTGTAATTACCCTAATACCATACCTGGCTAGTCGCAGTCTTTTTTTTACTTACAGGTTATCGAAAAAAAAATTTTTTTTTTAATTGACAGTGACAGTGTAGGGTTCCGAAACATTACAAACACAAATAAATATCTTAAAAAACTTTATATTTAAAGTTATTACATGCTGTCTTAGATGATTTTTAATGGATAGGCTTTTTTTTTTTTATAGCATGGGAAGGCAGACGAGCACACAGGCCACCTGATGGTAAGTGGAAACTGTGACCCATAGACATTCGCATTCACAAGACTGCAAATGCGTTGCCAACCCTGAGGACTAAGATGGAATGCCTCTATGCTAGTCATTTCACCGGCTGTCTTATCCCCAAACCGGAACACAACGATGCGAACACTGCTGCTTGGCGGTAGGTTAATGGATAAGATGGTGGTACCAACCCGGACGGACCCTGCACAAGGTCCTCCCACAAGTAAACTACTTTAAATCGCCTGTATCTAAAGAACACATCAAATTTTAAATTCCTTGTTATGTGCTTTAATTTAAGATACATTACAGAATTTTAGGGTTTGTAGTTTTGGTTGTAGGGTACACACTCCCTACACATCCTAAACCACTACTACCACCACCACCACCAATACCACCACTACCACCACCACCACTACCACCACCACCACCACCACCACCACCACTCTACTACCGCTACCACTACCACTACCACTACCACTACCACTTCTACTGAATTCAATATGTCCGGGTCCACCAACTCTAAAATAAAATGACATACACACACTGTTAATAGTTATCGAACAATATACAATGTATTGCAAGTCGTGTGCCAAATGAATAGGGTGGGTAGCTAAGGTCACTTGCAACACGTTTTGGGCCAATTAACACTCATCCTACCCACGGTGTTTTTTTTTAATCTTCCAAAAGTTAACCATTTTGTTCACCTATCTTTTTTTTTTAATGTGACAGCACAAAAGTATTTGTAGTTTTTTTATCTGTAATGTTTGCGCATTCTAATGAAATGTTATTTTTATTCATATAATAAACAAATAAAAAAATATTAGCCAACAAAGTGTGAAGGACAGAAAATAAAAAATCGTCACGGTCAACTTTACGGCACAATTAAAAAAAATGTAGAATCTCCTCAGATCTTCCAACATCATAAAAACTTCTCCAGTTCCTGACAATTCTTACGGTATACCTCATGTCTAGAATCACGTTCAGTTTTTCGTCAAAATATGGTTTCAATCTAAAATGGTGGTTTTATTCGGTCAGTAGATCCAACCAGTTAAATGGGCTAAATGCACAATACAAAACGCAATATTCTGTTCTGTTCTGTTCTGGTGACACCTCCAGCCAGCAGTTCTGCTGCAAGGACCCGTACGCACTGACTGCGACCGAGAGGAGATGTTAGATTAGGCTAGCGGGGAGAAGCACGCCCGCCCGACCGGTCCAGTAAGAGTAGCGAAGAGCCGGCAGAGCACGAGAACCTTAACCCGCACCGACCAGCCACTAATACTAAACCGATCAGGGCATGCGAGCTTCGTCCCCTTTGCTGCACCAACCATCTCCGCCCGCCGCAGGCAGAGCGCACCTGCCCGAGACACCGGAGAGTCAAGTAGATAGGATAGGAGTGTGGGGTTTGCAGTCGATATGACGGGAGAGAAGGAAGGTGGAGCCAACCCGAATTCAGGCATCGTTAAGTCAGCATTAGGGAGATAGATAAAATACTTGGTGTGTAATATGTACTAAAGGTATGGACTGCTTAAAATGAAATCTAATATTAAAAATCAAATTTAAATATATCTATATATCTATATTTAACTTTGTTTTTTTTTTATATATATATCATTGCTCTGCTCCCTCAGTATCCTCGGGCTCTGACTCTGTGTCTGTTTCTGGTTTTTTATAGATCTTTTCGGCTTCTTTTTTGAGCCGAATTCTATTTTCCGCAATGGTTCGCCAGTAGGCACGACTCTTGTTAGTGTATTCTCGTATGTCCTGGTCAAGAGAGTCCTCCCATGTAAATATAGGCCGACCTATTTTTCTTCTGCGTTCCTTATACATGAGGGCCGCGTACAGTAAGTGAGGGTTACGGCGTCTAAGCACATGCCCGTAATAAGAGAGCCGCCGAACTTTAATATTTTTTTGTCACTGTTTTGCCTTCCAAGATTTGCCAGATCTTTTGTTTAGGAGTGCCCTTTGCGACTGACAGCATTTCAGTTAGAATGTGTCTCTCGTACCGTCTTAGGCGTGATCGATTCGCTTTGGTAAGAGCTGCGACATTAAGCCCGTACGTCATAACAGGAGATATCACCATTTTGTACATTAGCCTAGCGATTCTCCATTCAATTTTGTTTCTCTTAATAAATTGCGTTAGTATCTTGGAATTTCTTACGGCTTTTTGGCATCGCGACTTTATAAAGGCCCTTCTATTGTGGGTATATGTAATATAAGTACCGAGGTATATTATTTCATCTGTAGGGTGGATAGACACTCCACCTAAGCATATAGGCTGTAAATCTCCTTTTGAGATATCACATGGGTCCCGTACAATTAGTTTAGTTTTTGCCGTGTTTATTGTTAATCCTACGGTGTTTAATAGATCTGCCAGCTTTCTCACTATTCGGTCGATTACTGATATGTGTGGGCCTATTATAATTAGGTCGTCTGCGTACGAAAGTATAAGGGGTAGGGTAATTTCAGCGTCTTGGTCCAGCCTGACTGCCTCATCCTCCTCTTCCAGGGTGCGAAGAACATCATCCATTACAATGGTGAATAGCCGGGGGGACAGCGGGCATCCCTGCTTGACCCCTTTTCCTTTTTGAACCACTTCAGAGTTCTGTCCGCACCAGGATATGAATGTTCTCTCTTTCATGCAGGCTTCTACGATTCTATTGGTAAGGTGAATATTTGTACGCGTTAGTAGAATGTCCCTTAGGGCATTTAAGTTGACGTTGTCGAACGCTTTTTCTATGTCTAATGCTGCAACAAAGAGCCGATTTCCTTCCCTCCAGTTTATGTCCAGGACACGGCGAAGGGTAAAAATGTGGTCGTCGGTAGATCTATTTTCTAGAAAAGCCGCTTGATAATTACCAATGGAATTAATAGCTTCGTCTAGTCTTTCTAATAGAAAATATGCGTAGATCCTGTAACCCACATTACAGATAGATATCTTCCTAAAGTCGCTAGTGGTCTTGGGCGCTGTTTTTTTAGGGATAGGCACCTGCTTTGTGACCGCCCACTCCGTTGGGACTACGTTGTTAATCCAAGCTTCCTTCATGACGTTTGTTACCTGGGAAATAAAATCTAAGGGGGCCGCTTTATATAGCTCCGGCACGATTTGGTCTGTACCAGGTACTGTTCCATTTCTCAAGCGTTTAATTATTCGGATTATGTCGTCCGTATCAGGGCCGTCCGAATCCGGTACGCTGCTAGGTGGGTCCTCAATTAACGAAACTGCCAGACCCTCGCAATTTTTGAGTTCAGTTATCCATCGTACCATAGGGATGAAGTATCTTTTCTGAGCTTGTGTGTGATTTAATCTGTGTTTACGCAAATACTTGTATGTGATCTTCATCCTTATTGCTCGATGTGCCTTGTTCAAACCTTGACAAAACCGGGCACATTCCTTTTCGTAGTCCTCTTCCTTTATATTCCGTAGATTTTGGCGGGCTACTCTAAGGTCTCTATTTCTAATAGGGTCGTTGGGGGATCTATTTTTAAAGAAAAGCGCCTTCTGGAGCTGAGCTTGTGCGATCCTATTTTCCTTAGATCTCACTGTTGCGTGAGGTGGGATCACCCGCGTGGATTGTATTAGGATCTTGTTGAGTTCCTCCCAAGTGGGGTTCCGATGACTACATCCACTATTCTGTGCGATTGTTTCAATGCAAGATACGAGATTCTTAGTAACTTCTGCTTGGAACTCATCTCGATTGTCCTTGCATCGGAGTGCTTCATAATTGATGGTTTTATATTTAAATTGTGTCATACAATTGTCTTTGTTCTTTCGCTGGCACAGCCTATTGCTGCTTGTTGTACCCGAAGTCCCAGAACTGATATTTATTATTGTTGCCCAAATGATCTTATGGTCTGATCTAACTTTCTTGGACCATTGGCCTTTAATTGTTTTAAAAAATATCCGATGGGAGCGACTGCTTATGATATGATCGATCTGGGAAGTTTTTGTCCCCATTCTCCAGGTTACCCTACATGATGGACGACCCCAAGTACTATTAACCACGAGGTTGTGGTGTTCTATGAAATTGGTTAAAAGCCTGCCGTTGAAGTTGGAGTCCTGATGTATTAAGTTCTTACGACATATTGTATGTGACGACAAGTGTAAGACATCCTTTTTACCCAGGTGAGCATTGAAGTTACCTAGTAGAATAGGTGTCGCCGTTTTGGGTGCTCGACGTAATAACGCCCCTAATTTACCTAGATATGTGGAGGAGTTCGACGGCATGTGTGTAGTAATGAATAATATTTTCCTAGAATTATCGTGACCTGGTATCTTTAGCCTAATAAGTACAGCGAGAATATTGTTGTAATTGCTGTAGGTGTTTATTATTTCATGTTTTATTTGCGCACTTTCCTCCGTTTAAGATCCAACTATAATTATTAGAAGAAAATGTACCTTTAGCGAGGTGTGTTTCTTGTAAACCTGCAATTGTAATTTGACGGGTTATTAGCTCCTCATCAATATTTAGCTTGTCTTGTAACGATGCACATCCTCGGACGTTCCACGTTGCTATGTTGAAGACCACACCGGAGCTAACCAGAGGTTCCCGTTCTATTCGCATTGCCCTGAGCACTCTGTGTCCCGTGGTGTCGGTTTCTTGAGGGCCAATCGAATCGTTAATACTTGGACTCGATACGGTATTACTTCCCTCTACTTCCATATCTATGCTAGAGCTAGGTCCTACCGTAGAACCAATAGAGATATCATTGCTGCGATTATCGTATAATCTTATGCTGTCGTAGTGGCGATTATGAAAGTACAGATGGATTGGTCTAGCTGGAGCAGTAAGCGTCGCCGGGGCATTGTAAACTATAGGTTGCGTATTATCACCGTGAATGTAAATGTCTAAGACAAAGAATTCTGATGCAGCGATAATTATATCCTCCCCGCCCCAATGACCATTCATGAATTGATTTTGGATGTATGTGTTTATCTGCCTGGGGCTCGGTTCTAGGCTGCTAGTACTGTCGTGGAGTGTATCTATGACGCTGCCATTCAGGGCTAGCTTTATTCTAGGGTCGTCCCTGTTAGCTGAAACGTAGTGAGCCAGTTCCTGTCTGACAATTTTGTGATCATATTGGTTAGAAGTGGAGCCCAGAACAATGTTGAGCTGATCTGCTATTGCCCTGTATAGGCAGTTACCGTCTTTTGGGATTTGAACGATATTCATGATAAGATTGGTGTAACGATTCGGTAGCAATTTTTAGTGTAAGATTCTTTTTACTAAAAAATAAATAAAAAAAGAGAGACGGACTTGGAGAGCACGTCCCTAAAATATATGTTTATAAACGATCAAATAAACAAACAGGGCTGATTTTCGGTGTGAAATTACGTCGATTTTAGGAAATTGGTGAACTCAAAGCTATTGTAATAATTTTTCACGGAACCTACCTACTTGCCGCAAAAGTCAGTTTTTAGGCTGTAACTTTTGAACGGAAGTGAGTAGGAAGATAAACTATATACCACTCAAAAAGGCTTGTTACAGCGAATCTTTGAATATATCACACGACATCCAGAGTAAACCCCTTAAAAAGCGCGTGGCTCGGTTTTAGGTATTTACCGAGAAACTAAGGGAATTACAAAACTTTTTGACCCAGAAGGGGACTCAAAATACGCAGCTTTTGGTGACACACACAAAAATATTTAGAGAGGTGAGGACTGTCTATTTATAAAAAAATAATGCTTGCATTTGGATGCGCCGAAATAAAACTAAACTACCTACCTAGGCATAGTGAACTGAAAAATTGGAACAGTTAAACGCGATGTAATTAATTAGTGTATTTGATTAAAAAGTTGTACCCGCCAAAAAATGAGATTTTGAGACACTAAGAAACCTATGGAATAAGAAAAATTTGAAAAAGTAGTCCAGGAAAAAAGTGGAAATGGGGTTTGAAATTACGTAAACTGGGGACGGAGAGCGACCTCGAGACAGTAATAAGACTAATAAGTAAATCAATAAACCAACAACTATCGAGCGAAAAAGTCCGTAGTTTGGATCAGATAGTATTAATTAGATTAAGAGAAAAAAAAAATTACATTTTTGGTCATAACTTCTAAATTAAGACGAATTTCAAAAAAAGCCGAACGTCACGAGGATCGGCAAGTTAAGCCGGATGTTTTAATACCAAAACCAAGTTCCTGGGACGTTCCTAACTATGTGTCGTGGCTCGAGTGAAAAGAGTTTTTTGGTTATAACTTTTTAATTAAAAACGGGAAAAATCTAAAATTTAGGGGATAGACGTATGGTGCAAAAAGACAACTCTTGGTGTGAAAAAAAACGGGGGTTGTCGATAGGAATCGGACAGCGCACGCGCCAGAAGATTAATATTTTTTGAAACTTACAGTTTAAGGGTCAATCCTACCTCCAGGTGACACTTCCGGTTAAAACCTACACCACCACAACTTAGCACACCACGAGCTGCACGTTTTAACACCGAAAACACGGTTTTACGACGATATTTTCCTATTTTAGTGATTTTTTGAGCGCGGAGCGTTTGAAAAACGATGTTGTTCCGCCCACGCTCAGAAAAATCCCCCCCCCAAAACGCAATATGGTTAAAAATCATCTTTATTTTAATAATTACTTCAAATTTTGTTCAAATTGTCTTCCTCCACAATTGATACATTTGCGACACCTTTTTCGTATTAATTAATCCTGAGTGTTAATTGGCCCAAAACGTGTTGCAAGTGACCTTAGCTACCCACCCTATTCATTTGGCACACGACTTGCAATACACCCTGTATATCATACGAAACTGTAAAGTCAAACAAACCCTTGGCTTATCTACATGTACAGGGGGTGCTCTTCATTTCATTTACTTGTTTCATCATTCAAATCCAATCAAATCAAATCATATTTATTCACTTGAGAAGCGGTTACAAGGTTTTTTTTTAACATATAAAATTAAAGCGCTCTCGCTGGCGAAACCAGCATGCAAATATGTATTATAAGTATATATAAAACAAGAAAACTTAAAAATTACTTTTACTAATAATCTTAAACCTTTGACCTTAGTTTGCGGTATAAATATTATGTATATGCAAGATTGTGTATAAAATGTCAGTATTGTACTTATCTTTGATAGTTAAAAAAAAAAACTGACCATACTCAGTGTAGGATAGAAAACTATCTCAAAAAACAATAAGTATAAACCACCTAATTATCTATTTTTTATTTCGACTAGTGTTTATACTATAAACACTAGTCGCCCTGTAGGTATCTCAGGAACCAATCAAGTCTACTTAGTGATGATGTTTTTTTCAAATTCGTTATAATTATTATGTGCAGATACTTTAGCGGATTTGATAGTTAATACGGATAGATAGTTTAGCGGATTAAAAACTATTTGAGAGCATTTTAGAGAATCTTCTTAGTTGTGTTTTTAATAGTAAAAAGTAATTGTTTGTGGAGATTTTAATGTTAATTTACTCGATAAATCTCCCATGTCCATTAACTTAGTGAGTGTTTTTAGATCATTTAATTTAGTAAATCTGTTTTATGAGCCAACCAGAATTACAGCTACCAGTGCAACGTGTGTTGATAATATATTTAGTAATTTTGACCCTATTCGGAAATCTATAATTAATGCGGTCAACAAGCTTCTTTTAAGTGAAACTAATAATGCTACTCAAGATTTTATATTCAGGCCAATTTCTAAAAGTCTATTGGACTTGTTTAATGCCTTAGCATTTGCAGCTGACCTTAGTCAGCAAACAATTAAATTATATGGACGTGTACTCGGAATGATCCGGATACCTGGGTAACATGGTTGACAGTGGATCACCTGTTTTTTCAGTAAGCGTATCTTGAGAAATAATTGTTCGAATTGCATTAAATTTGGACTAATATATGGATAATTTATTTAATATTCATTATATTACACTTAAAAACTTCTAGTATAAATTATTTGGTGTCAGGAAGGTTTTTAAAAAAAAAAGAGAAATGACTCACTGTGTACTAGGGGTGGGTTACACTGAGTCACCCGATAGGACACAGTGGGCCGAGGAAAGTCAGATGGATAACAGCATCCAATCAGCAGTCCAATGGTTGCATCTTGGCCGAAGTATGTGGATGCAATGTGAGGACCGTAACGCCAGAGCTTTTCGACAAATCCAAAGCTTCTATAGCAAGGTGTGATTCGTGGTTATCCATGATTAATATGCTAGGATTATCTTTTGTTGTACCTGAGCGTTTGATGAAGTGTTGCATCACTTGTACAAAAAGTTCTGAATTCATCCAACCCGAAGGTGATGCTAGAATTAGGGATCCTGGAGGAGCACCGACACCCATTTTAGGGTTTATTTTAACTCTTGGGAAAATAATTGCTGGTGGAAGTGCTTGACCACCTGCGCCAATTATATTACAAGTTGTACACAATGTACCTTTCTCCCCGCTTGTGACTCTACAGAGGTTTTTATGACCTTTTGGTCCTACAACTTTTTGATTCTTTTGAACTGTTGTAGTTCCAGTTTCGTCCAAGTTAAAAATTCGTGTCCCGTCACTAAAAGCTGGACAGCGCTTAATAATATTTTCGAGATTTTCAAAAAATACTCTAACAGTCTCTCTATTAAAAGCAGTAGCTCTCGCCAAACTACATGCCTCTGGTTTGCGTAAAGATAACTCAGGGTGTCTTTCGCGAAAGCCTCTTAGCCAGTCTACACCTGCCATGTGATTCTCTTCCCACGAGGCTGGCATTTTTATGTTATTATGAAAGGCCATCTGGTATGCTACGTGTCGGCAGTCTTTGGTAGATAAGCCGTAAAATAACAAGGCGCATTTCTTAAAGTATTATTTTAAAACAATCTCTTCTTCGTCTGAGAATACTTTATTCACAGAGTAGTGAGGGGTCAATCGCACACTACTAACATCTTCATTTTCTTTATCTTTTATTTTATTATAATATCTTTGCAATGTCGAAAAAGGTATGTCGCTATCTACAGAAGCTTGTCGAATACTGCAACCATTTTTAATAGAAATTAGAGCGCACCTCATTTGCTCTGCATTATGGGTGCCAATTTTCCTAGGTAGGTTCTTTTTTCTCGGCATTCTGTAATAAATATTAAAGTATTTCATTGTTATAAAAATATTGATAGTCATTGTACACAGTGGGTCACGACCCACTATGTACCCGATTCACTTGACCCACCGTCAACCCAGGCACCAATTTAACAAAAATAATAAAAATCAAAATAAATAACTATTCAGAGAGAAAATAAACAATACCCTCAAATAGCTTATTAATGAACTCAAACGAAAACCACTACATAAAATTGTATCATCTCATTTTTAGAAAATACAAATAAAATTCGAACTTACGTAAATGTTGGCGCCTCGCGGCCGATGCACAATCTCACTCCCCTACGTCGTTGCGCTCGCGCTGCCGAGCGGGCACTGAGCGAGTAGGAACGTGTCACCAGGGGGCACCTTTTGCGTCGAGAAAGCATCGAAAAGGCCTGTCCGTATTATCAGTGTGTGTGTTACCCACTGTGTACCAGCAACCCACTGTTAACCCGGTGACCTATTCTTCATTATTTCATTGTATCGTCAAGGAATTTGATGCCTGCTTCAGTTTGAGAAAGGTGAAAGGTCAGCAATTTACGAAGTTTAGTGATTGAGCTACACCAGAAATTCACACGAAAAGGTATAAATTATATGAGTTATAAATATGCTACGAGAGCTATTTTTCCATAGGCCAGAGTTTCTAGATTACGTCAAAAACTACTCTAAAGAATTAAAACAGATTTGTGCCGCCGCGAAGTCAGAATATTTTTTTAACAAAATCCGTAACCCAGATAACTAATTTAAAACTGTTTGGAATGTAATTAATACTGAGACTGGTAGAATTAGAGTAAGAGACCCACACTACAGCCTGCACGATGAAGGTACTGTGGTGAACTCGGACCTAGATGTAGCTAAAGAATTAAAGCGGTTCTTTACAAATATACCTTTAGATACTTCTAAATCATTACAATCACCTCCTCATAAAGCTGAAATATTATTAAGATCCAATGTGAAGGAATGCACAGATGTTTTTATCTTTTATCATGTCTCTCCAAAAATTGTTATTACAACTTTTAGGTCACTTAATCTAAAAAAGACTGTAGTACTGTATCTTCAGTCTATCTTAGAATTAACTGCACCATATACATACATACCTTCAAGCCTGAAATCCCAAAGTGGGGTATGCAGAGCTACAGAATTACCTACAACTTTAAAAACTTGTTGATAATTCTGTAACTACATTTTGCACTACACCATATCTGGCTGCATTATTTAACAAGTGTGTCGACATTGGATTATTTCCCGATCTGATAAAACACAGTAAGATTATACCCTTGTTTAAGTCAGGGGCAAGAACAGACCCCACAAATTTAGACCAATTTCGATACTGCC
Source organism: Acleris emargana (assembly GCA_927399475.2). Taxonomy (NCBI): domain Eukaryota; kingdom Metazoa; phylum Arthropoda; class Insecta; order Lepidoptera; family Tortricidae; genus Acleris; species Acleris emargana. Next base: position 10,111,562 of record OV656858.1, read on the forward strand.
AGCACTGAATAAAGTTTTTGAAAGAATAATTCTTAACCAAATATCCTCACATTTTAGTAAGAATAAGTTGTTTCATAGTAGTCAATTTGGGTTTACCAAGAGACGGTCAACTAAAGATGTCGGTTCGACCCTAATTAAATACATCATTGATGCCTGGGAAAAATCACTAGATATAATTGAAGTTTTCTGTGATTTATCCAAGGCGCTTGACTGTGTTGATCACGTTAAGTTAGTGGGGAAGCTAAGCTACTGCGGTGTCAAAAACGGTGCCCTTGATCTTAAATTATTTCTTACCTTGCTCACCGAACTCAGCGGGTGGACATAAACAGAACGCGATCCCCGGGATCAGCTATTGCTATGGGAATGTCTCAAGGCTCAATTCTGGGCCCACTCTTGTTTTTGATTTATATCAACGATCTCCTTTATGTTATGCGCGACAACCATGAAATAGTTATATTGGCCGACGACACTTCACTTTTATTTAAAGTAGATAGAAAACATAAATGATACGTAGTCAACAACCCGTTGACTGGTTTACAGTCAAGACCTACTTTTAAATGCCAAGAAAACCAAGTGTATGAAATTTTCTCTATCAAATGTGACAGGAGTGAATGGGAATCTTGCATCTTTTAAGACTAAAGGATGAGACAATGGGATTCGAACATAAAACAGTATTTTTAGGTATTACCTTGGACTCAAAACTGAATGGCCTAGCTGGTGGTGACCCTGCCTGCGAAGCTAGAGGTCCTGGGTTCAAATCCCGGTAAGGGCAGATATTTGTGTGATGAACGCGAATATTTGTTCCTGAGTCATGGATGTTTTCTATATATTTAAGCATATATTTCTCTATATAAGTATTTATATCGTTGTCTAGTACCCATAGTACAAGCCTAGAGCTTAGTTTGGGACTAGGTCAATTGGTGTGACATTGTCCCCTGATATTTATTTATTTATTTATTTTTTATTTATAATATCCACGGTTCGACGGTTTTTCTGACGGATTTCCTATATGGAAAGCACTTCACTGCTGGGGGGCGTCCCGTGGGTGCTTCCTCAGCGTCAGTTCGCCTGACTGAGGCCAGTTTGCCCCCGATGCGCCATGCCAGCCTCCAATCTCCATAATTTCGGAAGTTTATATCGCTATGATGAATACCGGGATGGGTCCGAGTATTACGTAAACAGACAGAGCATTACCTAGACGGGACACGAAAAATAATACAACAAGTAAAATAGAAGCATTTGTATGGAATTACATTTAAATAAAGAAGACGGCATCATTAGTTTTTATTTCACTCCGTGTGTACATTTTTTAAGGCCAAATTTCTTTGTCACTAGCTAACGGCCAAGCAATGGAGTCAATCGTTGCTTTTAGCCATTGGATTATGTCTTGTTTATTTTAATTTGTATTTTCGTAGGTTTCGTAGATTTTAGGCTGCAAAAGCCACAGTGCTCGAATAGATGTATGTTTAATCTTTTTGACAGAATGATAATAGTGACCTTTTTCACCAGTAATAATTTCTTATGATAAACCGCCTTAATTAAGGTGGGCACTCAATGACAGAAGTTTTGTCTGCTAAAGTTGATTACGTAATTGGTCTGGTTGTCTGTATTGCTATCTCGAGCATCTTGTACTAATATTCTGTTTTATAACGTTTAAGCGCGAGAATAACGATATAATTAACACGTTATCGTAAAATAACGCTATTTGAAGGGTTAAGTACAAGTCGTCTAAACCTAGGGACTTGAAATTTGAAAATGGTTACCCTAGGGGCGCACTTATAAACGGATTTTGGAAAAGCGAAAGCCTTATTTTCCGGTAGGTGTGGTCACTCTCCGAAGCAATTATTAAAGGATTATAGGTAAGTGCAATCGACCAAATTACAAAAGATAAACCAAACGGTTAATAAAATTTTAATCGTAATCATAATAAAAACACTATTTATTGCTTTAATTTCGTATAAATCTCGTCAAATTCATGTTGATCTGATTAGACATTCTAAGGTGGTAAAGTAATCGCTTTTATCATGCTTCTGGTAATCATGCTCGGACGTTACGAGTTAGTGTTTATTTTAGGTAAGTATTTTCATTTCAAATCAATCAATCTATGAGATTTTATGTCGTGCCATTATTTTAATTCTTACTTAACCCTTAATTACCTACGTCCTATTTGTATCACACACTACCTACTTGCGGTCACGGAGGCCGCTACTTGTGACCTTATTTACTTTAACTTAGCTGACTTTAACTTAGCTGACTTTAACTTAGCTATAAGAAGGACGATTTCATGTCGGCCCTACGTAAATTAAATACCCTAAATGCTTCGGGTTTTCCGAATAAAAACCGAATACATGTTAATGATCACCTCTCAGCTTTTAACAAGCATCTTCTCAGAGAGGCACAACTTAGGAAAGCCCAACATCAGTACAAGTATTGTTGGGTCCGAAATTGTACTGTGACAGTTCTAAAAACGGACAGATCACCTATTCTTTATATAACATCGGAGAAATGTTTAAACAAAATCACATAACAACTAGAATAGATTCATTATCACTGTATCTTGCCTTTTACATAATTTGTATTTGTACTAATTCTGTTGACTTATTACTTTATTGCAGATTCAAAAATGCATTTTGTCATAATTTTGTTACAGTTTTCAGTGTCACGCTATTCTATACTACTTCTTTAACAAACCGGATATAAACTTTTTCTTTTTTGGAGAGTTCTATCTTATCGCTATACTTTATTAAGATGCAAACAAGACTTGTTGACGACCGCAGGTTAAGATCCGGTTCGATGGACCATAACACTATTGGCGATACGCTCTAACAGTTGACTAACCCCGATAGCTCAGAGTTCCAAAAACACTAAACAAAACGCGACTATTAGGAGAGGAAATAAAATGAAACTAGATAAAAAACGTTAAATGAATTTAAATTATTAAAACAGACAAACACTTTGATATTACATTTACTTAAACACTATAGACTTTAAACAATATAAACAAAAACGATTTTACTTTAGGGCAGAGAGATTAACAAACACGCATGCACCGTATACGACGAGTGCAGTACGAAACACTACGAATACTAAGAGCTTGTAACGAGTACTAAACGAAACTAAACGAGTATTCACTGCGAAACCGAGTACTAATCCGAGTATACAAATCCGAGTATTAACTAACTATGAAACCGAGTACTTCCCCCAGTCCTGGTTCGGGGGTGAGAGTACTAACTAACTATTTACAGTATCCTTATATACTAGGGTCACGTGTAAATACATTGCTGTCAGCTAGGGTTCGGCGGTGGCTGTCGTTAACATTATCCCCCCGTCAACATGCCATGTTGACCCGGGTGCAAACGGTACGACAGCCAGCTTCGTCGTCGGCCTCCGGAACACGCCTCCTCTCGTTCGGACGTCCGCGCTCCGCACGCCGCCATCTGGTCCAGGGTAGGTCGTCTCGACGACTCCTCGTGGCCACACGTTTCGTGGCAGGGTGGGGTCGACCACGATCACGTAGTCCCCAACCTGCAGTTGTCGCTCGCCCGCCGCGGATGAGCGTCGCGGGGCAAGCGTCGGCAAGTATTCCCGGACCCAGCGGGCCCAGAAATGGTCGGCGAGCGCCTGGCTGGCTCGCCAGGTTCGGCGATCGGCTTCCACACAAGGGCCAGTGAGAGGGACCCCCGTGGAGCCTCCCAGTAGAAAATGGTTCGGTGTTAAGGCTTCTTCGTCGGCTGCCTCAACCGATACGTGAGTGAGGGGCCGAGCATTCACAGTGTGCTCGGCCTCGGCGAGCAGCGTCCATAGCACCTCTTCCTTGGGCGCCCTGGACGTCAGTGTCGCCGTCAGCGCCGTCTTCACGGAGCGCACCATGCGCTCCCAGGCGCCTCCCTGGTTCGGAGCTCCCGGCGGTATAAAGCGCCACTCCATCGCGTTCCGCTGCCCGTACTGCCGCATTGCTGGCAGCCACTCGAGGTAGGCGGCGCGCAGCTCCGCGTCCGCACCCCGGAAGTTGGTTCCGTTGTCACTGTAGATGACCCGCGGCCACCCCCGCCGCGCGGCCATGCGCCTTAGCGCCATGATGGCCGAGCCAGTGGACAGCGAGTGCGCCAGCTCCAAATGGACTGCGCGGGTGGTGAGGCACGTGAATAGCGCCACCCAGCGCTTTTCGTGCCGTCGCCCGACGGTCACCATCAGTGGTCCGAAGTAATCCACCGCCGCGTTCGTGAACGGTCGGTGGAATGGCTTGATCCGTGCCAGTGGCAGATCTCCCAGCGCGGGCACCTGAGGTCGCGCCCGGCGCAGGATGCACACCTGGCACGCGTTCGCTACCGCTCGTACTGTAGGTCTTATTACCAACCTCTCGTTGTTCTGAGCGCTTGTTCTTTGTTCTGTGATGCGACGCTATAGCGCGGGCTAGCCGTGCCCCGATAAGCGCCGCCTGCAGCTCCAGTCGTGGGATGCTCAGCGCCTTTGTCGGCGTGACCTTCGCCTTCGCCGCGACGAGACTCACCTCGGCGTCGGTTCGCCAATAGGCTACCGCAGCGTAAGCCTGGGCGCTCGCGTCTACAAAAACATGTAACTCACGCGGCGATCCCCCCGTGTCAAAGTAACACCGCGGCACCCGCAGCGCAGCCACGCTGTCGAGCGCTCTCAGCCAGTGTTCATCACGGCGTTCTGGTCCCTCCAACACATCATTGTTCAGGCTGCGTCCTTGGACTGTTGACGCAGCATCAAATACCAACCTTAGTTTTCCTGGTTCTATTTTCCCGTTCTGGGTGAGTTCGTGGTCTTCCACTGGTTCGGCGTAACCCTTGACCAGCAGGTTATCGACCTGTGCGGCATACTCCGTCGCAAAGGTCGGATCACGGTCCATCTTCCTTTCAATCCCCTGTAGCCGCCGAAACGCCATTGCGTACGTCGGTGGCATTCGGGGTTCATCGTCCCGCCACAGTTGTCCTACCTCGTAGCGGGGTCCGTCTATTTTCGTCACGGTTTGTGCGAAAATCCTCTCAGCTCGTTCCTCGAGGGGGCGTTTCTTGTTGATCAACTTGATCCCCAACGAGTCTATATCAAAATACCTTTTCAGAGCTTCGTCCAGCTCTGGTTCACGCGCCGCTAAGTGTAGCGACGTCTCGGCATGTTCGGTTCGGATGAGCCGCGGTACCGTACCGTACACGACCCATCCTAGGTCGGTTCGTAGGGCTGCGGGCTCGTTCATGCGCCCTGTCCTCAGTTCGTGAGGGATCATTATGTGCCAGTGATCGGCACCAATAAGCACATACGGCACTCCGTCCTCAAATGCCGCTTCGTTCAGGCCGGCGAGGTGCTTGTACTTACCTAGTTCTGTTTTATTTAGGCGCTGCGTTCGTAGGCCTAGGTTCGGTACGGTCCGCAGCGTCATTTCGTGTACGGGTCCATCTCGGATTCCTCGTACCTGCGTTGTCACCCTTCGGCTCCGTTGGCTCGAAGTCATGTTTCCCACACCTTGAATGTGTAACGGTGTCTCGGGTCCGGTTGCTCCGATCGCCTCCGCCAACCTTTCATCCACAAGGCTAACGGTGCTTCCCTCGTCGAGCAACGCGTGTGTCTTGACCTCGCATCGCGGTCCCGAAATAATAATGGGTACTACCTTTAACAACACTATGTTTGCGACCATGTGGGGGTTCGTGTAGGTCGCCGCGAAGCTCCGCTCTGGATCATAGAGCTCCGTCGGTTCGTTGTTCGTTGCGCACGCCGCGGCGCGCTGCGTCCTTTCTCGTGACGTCACAGCGCGTGCCGACGATGCGCGGGGCGGCGCTAGCGGCCTAGCGAAGCGTGGCGCCGGCGCTAGCGGCGCTTGCACAGGTGGCGCCTGCACAGGTGGCACCTGGTATGTATGCTGCTGGTTCAGGGGTTCGTGCAGCACGGGATGGTGGGGTCGCGGGCATCCGTTCACACCGCACCCTCTCGCCGGGCATTGCTCCCGACGATGTTTTCGATTGACACATTTAAAGCATACCCGGTTCTGTCGGGCCCAGTCCCAGCGGGCTCCAACTGGCATGTTAAGAAGTCGGCGACAGTCAGGCGTATTGTGACCGCCTCCGCAAAACAAACAACTACTCACTGTTTCTGTCGTGTAGGTTCTGTTGACTCTAGGTGGTTGTGGGCGACGGAAAGCTCCTCCGCCGGCCGGGATCGGTGCGCGTCGAGTGTCTCGCTGGATCGGTGGCGCGGGTGTCGTCCTCTTTGACGGCGCCCGTGCGTGCGAGAACTCCAACTCGGCGTCGCTCTCATCGAGTAAAAAGTTAGCCATCAGCATTAACTCACTCTGTTCTAGAGTATATCTTTCCTTCGCATATGCGCACCATCGCGAGCGCAAATGCGGACTCAACCTCTCTGTTATCTCCCTTATCAGTAACGGGTTAGCTCCGTAACTCCGTTTATCTAAATTCACTAAAGTCGATGCTATGTTCATGATTTTCGTCGCGAACGCATTTAGATCCGTTGCGCTCGGACCAATTATAGGCATCCTCTTCAGTTCCTCGATAGCTCGATCAATCAGCAAATCGGTTCTACCGAAGTTCTTTTTCAACACTCTGACAATTAGTTCTGGTGATGTCGATGACGCGAGCATATGATGTACACACTGTCGCGCCTCACCTTTCAACGCGTGTCGTAGCCTCGCAACGTTCTCGTACGGCGAGAACTTGTACCGCTGCGACGACTGTTCGTAACTATTTAAAAATGTGAGCCATTCGCTCGGATCTCCGGCAAATATAGGCAACTCATATACTTGCCTTGGTGGCGGCCTCATCATCGTCTCGAGATGATCCGTCAGTCGATCAATGGCGCGGCTCCTACCTTCTGATCGTTCCCGCTGACTGTGCGGGGTTCTTAGGTCGTCACGTGTTCTCCTCGGCGATGGCGAGTCTTCACGTGACCTGCGTGGTATCGGCGCTGCTCTCTCGGGCTGCACGTTGTCGAGCCAGTCGCCCACCCGGTTCGCGGGATCTGCGACCGACCCTCCAGCCCGGGACCCTTCTACCTCGATTTGTTCGATGGTTGCGGCGAGTCGTTTCTGGATCAATTCCTCTTGAATCGCCAGCTCACGACGGTGCAACTCGGCGAGCTGCTCTGCCGCCTCCAGTTCTGCTCTCCGCCTTCTTACCTTAAGATCCGTGGTAGAAGCCACGGATGCAGGCCTCGACGCAAACGCAACGCGGTCACGATCCGCCGGTCGTTGCGCTCCTTGCGCGAGCCTCTCCTCCATACGCTGCTCGGGTACTCGGATCGCGGGTGGCGCGAGCGGTGACACTCCGTAGGTGTCCCGCGGCTGCGCACCCCATCCGACATTGCGACTAAACTCCCCCCTGTCCTGGTTCGGGGGTGAGACTGGTGAGTCGCCCATCGGGTTCATCCGCCGAAGGGTTGGGTTTTCCGTCCCGGTTCTGAGGGGGCCCGCTCGTTCCGCGGGTGCTCCCTCGACGTTACCTCCTCGTAGCGGAGTTTGTTCAAGTAATCTCTGCCTTTCCTCTTCTAAGCGCTGCTCCATCAGACGACGATTTTCCTCGTCCTCGAGGTTATCGCCCGCCTGGCTCCTCGTAACAACCATATTTATGGTTTTACGTGGGTTCACAACACAATCACAAATCCTAGTTCGCGGATCCGGTTCGAAGGACCATAAAACTGTTGACGACCGCAGGTTAAGATCCGGTTCGATGGACCATAACACTATTGGCGATACGCGCTAACAGTTGACTAACCCCGATAGCTCAGAGTTCCAAAAACACTAAACAAAACGCGACTATTAGGAGAGGAAATAAAATGAAACTAGATAAAAAACGTTAAATGAATTTAAATTATTAAAACAGACAAACACTTTGATATTACATTTACTTAAACACTATAGACTTTAAACAATATAAACAAAAACGATTTTACTTTAGGGCAGAGAGATTAACAAACACGCATGCACCGTATACGACGAGTGCAGTACGAAACACTACGAATACTAAGAGCTTGTAACGAGTATTCACTGCGAAACCGAGTACTAATCCGAGTATACAAATCCGAGTATTAACTAACTATGAAACCGAGTACTTCCCCCAGTCCTGGTTCGGGGGTGAGAGTACTAACTAACTATTTACAGTATCCTTATATACTAGGGTCACGTGTAAATACATTGCTGTCAGCTAGGGTTCGGCGGTGGCTGTCGTTAACAAGACTTATTCTTCTTTTATCAGTATACATAACTATTATCAATACCAATAACCATGTCTATGTTAGTTAGTATTTATTATCAGAATGCACGTGGTTTACGCACTAAAACTAGCGATTTCTTTCGTTATGTCCCAAATTATGACTATGACATTGTTTGCATAACAGAAACTTGGTTATTTGACGGCATCTACGACTCTGAATTATTCGGCGCTTGCTATAATGTGTTCAGAACCAATCGTAACTATGCTGCCCTCCTAAGGAGAAAAGGCGTATCTACTATATTAATTGTAATGAAAATCCAACCTTATTTTAACCCTTGAGAGTTTAATATGCTTCTATGAATTAATTGCGGGTGCGTATCTACTCACATAACTTTTTAAGTCCTATTATCGGAAGTCCGAAAATGTTTCGCATACCTACCATTTTACATCATAATGATCACTCTTCATATTTTTTTTAAATACTAACGATGGTAACTCATAATCATCTGAATTCATAATATCACTAATCATACACCTAGTTTATAATAATATTTGTTTTCATATATTTTTTTATACTAACGATCGAAAGTCCTAAGCATTCTAATTTATAACGCTAATATTCATAAATTTGTGTATACTAATATTCGTTTTCATATATTTTCTTATGCTAATATGTATTGTGTATATACAGGGTGGTCCAAAGACTGACGTCTAAAAAAAAAAATTAGATGCCTCACATCTTCGACTATCCGAATATACCCCATGTATGTTGGCCGATTTTTTGTTGTTTTCGAGTAATTAATTTTTAAAGATTTTTTCAAGAATTTTCGGGCCGGGCCGTTTATTAACATGTTACTTTTTTTGGTTACGTTTTTTCTGGATGTTTTATTTTGCGATATTATCCTCACAAACTGTACTTTCACACATACAATAATCAGCTTCCCAACCTTAACGCAAGTTACAATAAAATTGACCGAAAGTGAAAGTTTTACCTTTGAGCAGATCGAAGTATGATTTTGTAAATTAAAAAAAACCTAAAAATCTTAGAATTCAAAGACCAGAAGTAATTTTTAAAACTTTGCCAGTCTCTAAACTTTCAGAATAATACAAAAAAAGTGACACTTAATAGGTCATAATTTGCTGGATTCGACTTTCAAACGTACTAAGGTAGAATGTGTAATAAAGAGTCTGTAACATAAAAACTGTTTTTTATTTGGTCGAACCTAATTTGGTACTGGCCATCAATAAAGCCATGTAATATTTTTTATGAACAAATAAATTTGTTCTTCCTTTGTCTTAAGAAAGGGATCACGTCTTTTATTGTGAAATAACTAATAGTTACTTCTGCTCTCGTTACGTTTAATTTCTGAATTCTTCTCGCTTTGTTAACTGGACTCTGATTGATTTGCCTTACGACCGACCTGTGCTTGTTTTTTGGACTTTTGAACTTAGCCTAGTGATTATGCAGAGATGCATTATTATTATGGTGCAGCTCAAGGTAATGGACATTTAGCGGCAAGGCTGTACCGGCAACAATTGGAGCACCGGGAAGCCCCAGCAAAGTACAGTTTGTGAGGATAATGTCGCAAAATAAAACATCCAGAAAAAACGTAACCGAAAAAAGTTACATGTTAATAAACGGTTCGGCCCGAAAATTCTTTAAAAAATCTTTAAAAATTAATTACTCGAAAACAACAAAAAATCGGCCAACATACATGGGGTATATTCGGATAGCCCCGAATGTGAGGCATCTAAATTTTTTTTTTAGACGTCAGTCTTTGGACCACCCTGTATGCGTGCTCGATAATATGTATTGGTTTTTTTTTCAAATTTTTTAAAGCGTCATCCTTCATTACGTTTATACAATAAAAGGATATCAATAAAAATAATGAACTAAAAACAATCTACTGGTGGCAAGCAAGACCTCTCAGGACAGAACCCACTCGGATAGGTTAAGTTAGAAGGAAAATATTGCACGCAGTGCATTGTTAAAGGACAGTTGTAGTACACGGTAGGCTCAGTATGTTATTAGCAATGGCAATATTAATAAAAAAAATATGATAACTGTCTGTTATGACGGAAACTGTTCTGAATAACAAAAATATGAGTTCAGTATGTTCTTAGTAACGACAATATTAATAAAAAAAAATATGATAACAGTCTGTTATGAGTTCCGTTAGTAGGAACAAAAATGTATGTAAACAAAAAGTATGAGGAAAAAAATTATGAAGAGTGATTATTATGTTTACAAAGCGGTAGTAAAATAAAAAATAGGAGTAAACATTTTATGTAGTCAATATGAACCCATTAATTGCACATGCGCCTTTTCTCCGTGGGAGGGCAGTATGTGCAAATGGAGGTAACCAGAGGGGGCGGAACTCTTGTAGCTGTGCGCCTTGGGATCGGAGCTCCCGCGCTCCATCGTGGAGCTGCGGACGCGCACATCACATATGTCGACATGCCTCCGTCACAGGGTCGAAAAATTAGAGTATTTACCTGCTATTTCCCTCAAAATAAACATAAGGACGATTCTCAAGCAACATTTTATGAGTGTTTGTCAGATTTAAATATAGGTTTTATTGCATAAATGGCCTACAAACTAACCATATTTTATGATGTAAAGTGGCCCTTTGCTGTTTTTTGCCTATCGGGGTAGATATAGCTCAAGTCACTTTTCTATTACGCGTGTTCCCTTCATTTTTTTTATGGAATGGTGTCCCATTCGCATTTGCAGCGGTAGACGTATGAACGTTAATGTAAAAAAGTGTCATATTTTTCAATAACCTACGAATAATATGAGAACAGCATATTTAAATAAAGTGTAAAATGGCATTTAATAAAATACGTCACTGTAGTTCAGAAATTTAGATCAACCTGTGGCGTATAACATTATTCAAAAATGACAATTTTTGATTTGAGGCTTGAAAGTTGCTGTAGTATTTGGTCCGAAAGTGACACTTTTCGGATATTGTCATTAAAATAAAATGTATGAAATAGTGCACATTTCATTCTTCATTAAATATCTATTAAATTAAACGGAGGAAGAATTTTTTTGTCCAGCTGACGTAAACAGGGTTGCTAGCTGTGATTGAAGGAAAAAAAAGCTGTATATCGGCCTAAGTGGAGTGCAATAGGAAATGCCTATTTGCAATATTACAGTGACACGCGGTGATATAGTTAATTGCAGGGAATCTTTACATTACCATAGGGAGTAACATCCGCATTAAGTATAATTTCATCATCATATATGGGGAGCCCCTGGTCGCTTTTCCACCGGTCCCTCAGACGCTGCTCCATCATTTGACCTAGCGTAACGTACGTAATTAATATTTAAGATATCCTGGAAACATCATTTCAAACTTAATTGCTACCCCAAAAGTAAGTAAGGTAAGGTTAGAAGTGCGACCATAACAAAAACGACCTGATACCAGAAAAGTAAGGTAGGTTTATCGATTGACTGAAACTTACTTGACATACTTACTGCTTTCACAAAAGTAGGTTAGGTTAGGTTAGTACTGCGACTATAACAAAAACGAACTGCTACCAGAGAAGAAGGTTAGGTTAGGTTAGAATTGTGACCTTATCAAAAACTAACGTTCGTATTTGACGTTCGATAATTCAGTGAAAAAACAAAACATATTTCTGCAACGATAGTTTTCGGAAAAACAATTTTATGCTTAAATAAATTTTATGTGTACACATAATTCGGAGCATGAAAAAATATGGGGATCCCTTTGACTGCCATACATTTAAAGTTTCTATTATTAAAAGTCAGACATTTGTACCCATATTGTTTATGTTCATAACTATCGGAAGTCATAACAATTTTTCGTCATAACGCTTTATAATTCGAACGTTAACTACCCATAATGTAAAAATTATATATACAAAAGTCATAACCTAAAACCCTATAACATTCAAAGGCACGTTAAAAATGAGTCAGAAATATTTTAGGACATACTTTCATACCATCAATTATTTTAATTCAAACGGTTTTTCTACCAAACGTTAATTACAACTTTATTATATAACGAAAATATTAAACACTATAATTTAAAGAAAAATTAATTATTATTGAATGACAAATACACTGCAACTCAACATACCTCTTGCTTTTAATATTCTTATATCTACAATTATGGAAATCATTAAAAGGCTACACTTGTGGTAACGGAGGGGGTTACGGGGGGCAGAGCCCCCTGCCTAACCAAAATACTACGGGTATTTATAGACGATAAATCTAGATCAATAGGTAAGGTTAGGTTAGTATTGCGTCAAGGCCGAAGGCCTTAACTATCCAGAAATAGGAGCTCCGCGGAGCGGAGCTCCGTCGACCCCGTCACATCATACATGTCTATATTTTGTTTAAACATTGAGACAATAGTATTTGGACATGGACTTTGTAGTATGCACTATCAACATTACTTTCGTCCGACATGATTGTAAATATTAAACAGTACACGAAACACTAAATGCTGCAGGTAGGTTTACGCGGCAATGCTTCCTACCCGCTTTATTTGTGTTATTATATTAGTACGCAGCGCAGGCACAGTTTATGCTCTGTAATTTTCGCCTTTAAAAAAGTGAGTTACTACCAATTGTATTTGTTGTACTGTTATGACCTACAAGTTTTGACCTAAAAACATTTATAACAAGTACAATTATTACCTTTGGCATTGTGAACTTAAATTATTATGACATAAATTGGCATGACTATGAATTTTATGACTTCCAACAGAAAGACCCACAATAATTTACATTCCAATGTATAATCATCAAAATGATGACTAAAAACATTACGACTATTAATACGTATAATGTAAAACGACTTGGCAAACAATAATCGAAACTTTAACTTTATGGCAGTCAATAGAGACCCAAAAATATGACCAAGTTATATTCGGACTAAAGTAATTCTGCGTATTCAAACTATGCGAATGTAGATTAATCATTATTTAATTATTATATTATATATAATATATAAGTATACCATAGTAAAGTATATATATAGATGAAGGGAACCCACTATATTGATATCATTTCGTCATCATCACCATATCTACCTCAAGACGTCCACTGCTGGACAAAGGCAAAGGGCGCCGCTTGCATCCCCGGCATACGTCGTCGGTGCCCCCTGTGGATGGTTTACTCAAACTGCATCCTCCGGTACGTGGGCGCGACTCGAGAAGTATTCGACCCCATCAGTCATCTGTTATGCAAGCGATATGCCCCGCCCACTACCACTTAAGTCTAGCGATTTTTTGAGATCTAATTATCTGTTTCTATAGTTTTTCACGATGACCTTTTCTTTTTTAGCTTTGCTGAAAGCTGGCAGCTGTCAAAATAAAGAGGGTTTCCACAATTTTTTTAACTGGCGTATTAATTACTATGATGTACCAAACCTTATCGATATACACAATCAGTACGAACAAGCACACACATACTGCGCAGCATGCCCCAGACTATATTTTCCTGTTTGTGGCTCAAACAATAAAACTTTCACCAACGAATGCTTCATTACTTGTGTAAACAGCATCAATAATGAGTACGGGAAAAAAAATATCACTCCGATATTTAAGAAACGAATGGGACCTTGTGACATATTGTACATACCTGATGTCGACGGAAAATAGAACAAAGGCCTATCTGCAAAATGTCTGCTTTTCAGGAGAGGAGCAAAGATTAAGTCATGTATATTTCTTAAAGTATATAAGTTAGCTTTTTAAAATTCTAAGAGGTGATTAATACCAAGACAATGATTATATAAATAATAGCAATAAAAAACTTAATTTCTTTTTTATTTTCCGAGTTACTGGGTTACATGTATGGACATACATGGACCGCAAATGACAGCGAATGGTAACATAGACGTTGTTCGACGCAACAATGTGCGTAATATTTTGACAATACTCGTAGCTCGTTGTTCAATACAATTTCGTCAAAAAGCAGTGTACTAAGAAAATAAGATAAGGATATTTCGCTCACTTAATAATAAACCGGCTTAACTCAAAAATCGTAAATAGTGGCAAATTAAGTTTAAAGGTTACAGAGTACAAATTCCGTACTTCATATGAATATCATGAAGCTGATAGTGGTTAAAACATATTTTTTTCCTATTATCTGAAAACTTAAATTTAACTTAACTTTTAGTTAAAATAAAGGATACATGTTTATATTTAAGATTTATTATAGAACAAACAAAAAAAAAGGTTTGAAGATACTTCTCTTTGTTGCAAAAATAAACATATTTAACAATTAAAAAGGCTTAACTCTAAATAAGGCAGTTTGTGTAAAATAATAAAGACAAACAGAGAGTACATTTTGTTTTAGATCAGTTAAATACTAAAAGGTTATGTTGGATTCCCTGTATCAATGTGGAATATCGCGGTTTATTTCTAAATTGTGGCTGATAAACAGTGTTATAAAATGAAATGTATGTTATATTTTTATTGTTAATAAACAACTTACAATTATAATAGCAGCCTTTATTCTACCCTGCAGCTTTGGTAATTACTTTTAAGTATTTTTTTTACATTTTAGCTGTAAAATAATGAAAAATCAACACGTCTACACACAACATAACAAAATCACTTTTTAGCTCTTATTTATTACTTATTATTTACTTATTTATTAAGTTGAAACTTTTGAGTATGTACGTTTATATTAAATATTTCAGCCGTTGTAAATATTTTTTATAAATTATTTTAAATCTGCTATATAATACTATACTTAAAACTAAAATGTTCGTTATATTTTTATTGTTGTTTATCAACGAATAAACTTACAAGGTTAATAGCCGCCTTTATTATACCCTGCAACTCTGGAATATTTAGAACAATATTTTCATAATTATTTTAGCTATAAAAAATTAAAAAAGTGTCTTTAAAAAAGAAAAAAAAAATATCTTGCAAAACAAATCACACTGCTTATTTATTATGTTGGTAGGTACGTTAAAACTTTAATTCAACAACATAAATAAGTCTACAGAATCTGCTAGATAATTATTTATACACTTACTAACTAAAATTAAAACAAAATTTTCAAATAAATTTGGTGAAATAAATAACCTTATAGTATTTATTGTATTGTAAAAATCGACACAGAAATTAGGAATAAGATTCTTTGCAATCAGGTAACGCAAATCCTTTTTTTTATTTTCCGCTAATTATTGTTTTTCACTTTTTAAAGTGCGCCATGAAATATCAGATAGAACGGGCATTCTCTTCCTCTTGTTTCTCACTGACACTCTGGAGTATTCTTTTTGGTCATACGACGCCTTGTAATAGAAAACAAAGGGATCTTCTTTGGTAAATCTCATAATTCTGATAACATTCCATACGACACTTTCACCATCATCAGGGGGCCTAATATGGCTGCGTTTATCGCGTGACAAAGTGTGGATAAGGCATCCGTCACCTTCTAACCAGTAAGTAAGTACGAGAGTGACGGATGCTTTATCCATATCTGACACGCGATATAGACGCAGCCATACTAAGCCCGCAGGTGACGGTCATGACGGTATAAGTATTGAGCACATCATTCACGGTGGGCCTTTCTTACATAAATGTATTGCAGTGCTTTTTAAAATTTCCATACCTCATAGCTACTTACTCACTGATCTTATGAGGACAAATGTACCGATCGTAAAGAATAGGACTGGTGACCTTGGTGACCCTGATAATTACAGACCGATTTCACTAGCCACTGTTATGTCGAAAATAATGGAACGCATAATAAATCCAATGATTACAAACGCGGTCAGTTTGTATGATGCACAGTTTGGGTTCCGTCCGGGTCATTCGACAGACATGGCTTTATTCTGTTTAAAACGGACTATCAAGCATTATTTAAAGTGAAACACGTCTGATTATGGCTGCTATCTGGACCTCAGCCGTGCCTTTGACACTATAAATTACGAAATACTGTGGAAAAAATGACTAAAGGTATGGGGTGTCCACGAAAATAACATGTCTGTTGAGTTATTGGTACAAAAACCAAGTGAACTCTGTACGCTGGGGCGAAGCGAACTCGGACAGCTATAGGCTTAATTGCGGTGTTAGGCAGAGCGGACTGACGTCACCGGTGTTGTTTAACATTTACGTCAACGATCTCATAGGGGAGCTCAACACAGCCGCAGCAGGATGCCACATCGCGGGAGAGTGCGCCAACAACTTTAGTTACGCGGACGACATGGCTCTGCTGAGCTTTTCTATCAACGGTATAAATAGGCTACTGGATATGTGTCAGCGGTATGCGGTTTCCCATGGACTGAAATATAATGTTAAGAAAACTAAAGTAATGGTATTTAGGTATGGTAAGGGAGGGAACAGATTGTATTTCACCGATTGTACTGGATCGAGCAGAATTAGTGTTAGTGCCTTCATTCAAATACCTTGGACACATTATCACGGACAAATTAAGAGACGATGAAGATCTTGAGAGACGGCGTCGCTCGATATCAGTAAAGAATAATATGTTAGCGCGCCGATTTTTATTCTGTTCAGACCAAGTGAAAATTACATTGTTCAGGGCTTACTGTCAGGCGTTTTATGCATGTCAGCTGTGGGACAGGTACACAAAACGTGCGCTTAGTGCATTAAGAGTGCAATAATGCAACACATTCCGCGCGATGCTCGGGATGCCGTGGCGCTGCAGTGCGTCGGGCATGTTCGCGATTAACAGGGTTGACGATTTTTTTGCGGTCATTCGTAAAAGGTAGTGGTCCTTTATGCAGAGACTCGAAAGATCGAATAATACAATCATTAGGAACACGTACTCTGCATGCTACTTTGCAATCGCATCCTCTGCTCTAAAACTATAGCTTTTAAACAATAATTGTTTTTTAATTTTAATTGTAATTTTATTTAATTTAGACTCTTTTTAGCCATCCAATTTTAATTTTGATTGGTTTTATTTTGTATTTCTAGTCTCCAATCAAAGTTCATCGTAGTAGCACAATTAAAAATCAATAATATTTTTTGACCTAAGTAATTATGTTTATTATTTTAACTTTCTTTAATTGTTTTGTCTTTGGACCTGCTTGATTATAATTTTAAAATTTTTAATTTTAATTAATGCCTAAATAAATAACTATTTTATTTTATTTATATAAATTATTTATTTTTACAAATCGGGCCCAAAAACGGATCCGGGAAATTATCGGCTAATATTAGTATTACCGGTAATTTCCAAAATACTTGAAAGAATTTTATACAAACGTCTTGATCAATATCTGAGTGAAATGGTTTTCCTTTTTGAGCGTCAATACGGTTTTCGTTCTAAATCTAGCACACTTTCCGCAACGGTCAATTTAGTAAACAAAATCAGATCGAGAATTGATGCAAAAAACCTAGTTCTTAGTGTATTTATTGACCTAAAAAAGGCGTTCGATAGAGTAAGCCACTCAATCCTATTAAGAAAAACTTGCTAGTATTGGGATAACGGACCAAGCACACAACATAATAACGTTGCGACGTTGTTGGTTGTGAAACTATTATGTCTGTCCAGTCGCTACCATGTAGTCAAAATCGGTAAACACCAAAGTACAGCCCTTACATGCGGCGTCGACCAGGGATCGGTACTAGAACCGCTTCTATTATTAATTTACATAAACAACATAAGTAAACTTAACCTACATGGAGACATATCACTATGCGCCGGCGACATTTGTATTTTTTACCATGGAAGCTCAATTACCTATATCATTAAACTAGCACAAGAAAGACCTTGATATCCTACATAAATGGATACAGTACAATTTGCTGACCTCATAATATATCATATTTAGATCAAAGGACATAAAATGCATAATCACATTCCTTTATCTGTTAAAAATGTTACAATTAATCAATCATTGCAAGATTACTTGTGGGAGGACCTTGTGCAGGGTCCGTCCGGGTTGGTACCACCATCTTATCCATTAACCTACCGCCAAGCAGCAGTGTTCGCATTGTTGTGTTCCGGTTAGGGGATAAGACAGCCGGTGAAATTACTAGCATAGAGGCATTCCATCTTAGTCCTCAGGGTTGGCAACGCATTTGCAGTCTTAGGATTGCGGTCTTGTGAATGCGAATGTCTATGGGTCACAGTTTCCACTTACCATCAGGTGGCCTGTGTGCTCGATTGCCTTCCTATAGTATAAAAAAAAAAAAGAGAAATATCTTGGCTTAATATTGGATAGCGGCCTGACCTGAAAGGCACATATTATCGCAACTTGAGAACAAGTGACATAATTCAGAAATTTTGAATTTCGAGTTAGGGCTATATCATAGGTAATCAATTTATGACTTAAAGTTTGAACGCTGAAATTTTGAATTAGGTCACTATCGTTCTGTAGGTGCGATATTATAAACCGAATTCGAAAGAAATTATCATCTATCTTAGGATCTGTGCGGAATATAATTAAGAGTCTTCCTCTTCAGGTTCCCTTTACTATACATATAGATATATTTATAGGCTGATAAACGTCTTTCATTAACCTCCTGCCGAAGCAGTCGGGTAAAAACCTATAAAAACACCTAAAATAATTGGAACCCCGACTTTCCCTGATATCACTTAAATAACCAAACCGTAGAATCATTCCAATTAAACTTAGTTAACTAAATTTAAAAAAAACCCTATCACAGGTTTGCTACAGGCAGACACAGATACAACTTAAAACAACCCTTATTTTGCGTCAGAGGTGACAATCCAACGTGACACATAAAATAACAAATAACCCCACCTTTTCCCTTGTAATATTTGTTTCTTGTGATAATTAAACATACCACCAATATTACTCCAGCCAGAACCGAAAGATCATTAATCAAACGCCTTTGCTGAAAGAAAACATTACGTGAAACGTTGTGAACCTTTGCTCGGGGAGTTTTTAGATCGAATAAAAAGGTTGGTACAGATTAAGAGTGGCTGGCGGATATTAGTAGGTCATCAATGTAGTAGGTACTATTATAATTTTTGTTTCTGTCACAAAACATACAGTATTCATTTATGCTAACGCCGACATTTTTTCTTTGCACGCTGATCTTTTCTTTTTATGGCATAGTATGGCAAACGAGCACACAGGCCACCTGATGGTAAGTGGAAACTGTGACCCATAGATTCTCGCATTCACAAGACCGCAATCCTAAGACTGCAAATGCGTTGCCAACCCTGAGGACTAAGATGGAATGCCTCTACGCTAGTCATTTCACCGGCTGTCTTATCTCCAAACTGGAACACAACAATGCAAACACTGCTGCTTGGCGGCAGTTTAATGGATAAGATGGTGGTACCAACCCGGACGGACACTGCACAAGGTCCTCCCACGAGTAAATTTACATTTACACTTAACTAACCAATATTTTTGTTGGTCAGCGTTAAAAGAATGGAGATCCTACATACATTCATACTTAAACTTATGCCTTCATTCTCGAAGTGGGGAAGGCAGAGCAATTACCTACAACTCTAACAATTTGTTATTAATTCTGTAAACACATTTTGCATTTTGATCCTGTTGATACTTTTAGCTGACGGCACCAATAATGGACACTTAACTCTTAATTTTATTCAAAGATCATTACGGTTGACATAGATTATCTCGATTTAAATAAAATGTACCCTTACCTCCTGTAACATAGGGATCAAGTTCAATGTTTGGTCATTGTTCATTATTATTTCCATCACCATCCTACGTGCGCGCGCATTACTCCGCCACCCGCAGGACTACCTCCAGCGCGGCGTCGGTTCGCGCGAAAAATATAATATAGTTTGATCGCGTTCTCACCGCGCCGCTTCGCAATTCTGCTCGCTTTGAATCGCCCACGAAGAACGTAGCTGTGGCGACCTAGCGACATCTAACGGAAACTTGTATAACCAACTCGCTAGCGCCACCAGCGTCAGACAGCGGAACTAAGGGTTCTTCTTCTTCTTCTTTCTTTGCCCCCGCGGCGACTTGAACAGCTACTACCGCGGGGATATGGCGTTTCCACGTCAAGTGATTTCGCCAGTGTCAAGTATATATAAGTATAAATCAATATAGCAATAAAACACAATCCAATCTTCTCTAGGAAGAATGGGGGCAACGTTGTACGGTGATTTGTAGGTCAGAGGTCAAGATAGTTTTAACCTCTGCACCACTGCGAGTCCACTTGAAACGAGAAGAAAGATGCCAGATACACGAAATAAGTCCAAGTCTTCAATCACTGTGCGACACAAAGGCATAAAAAGTACAAATCACTATCAGAAAAGAACTTTGAACACCTAATTACCCAAAAATTAAAGTCTAAAACAAATTACACGACCGCCATCTTTTAACGTTGCAAATGGCCCCCCATTCGCGCATCTTTGACACCGCCTAAAGTTTGACGTACGCTGCCGGGCGGTCGTGTCAACCGCGTATTAACTCCAAACGTTATGATTCAAGTCGTAAGAAGTGTCAAACAAATTGTTTTATAATGTCACTGTGATACCGCTCTATTGGGCTGATAGTACATTTTGACAGTTTTAAGGATTCCGTTCCCTATTTATATGGCTCTGACCAACACTAATGTAATTAAAATAAAAGTTTGTATGTGTGTACGTTTGTAACGAACAAACTCAAAAACGACTGGACCAATGTCAAATTCGTTCACAATTAGAACGTTACATTTTTTCTTTTTCTGCGCGGACGGAGTCGCGAGTAACAGCTAATATATATACATAAATTACGTAACTATCAGCTCGCACTTCTAACTTAAGGCAAATTGTAACCTCAAATAAAAAGTGGATGAAAAACGATAGGAAGGCTAAATACGACTTGCCAATACTTTTGGCGCTTATTAACATTTTGTTGAGTGTGTGCCCGCCTATTACGTTCATTTAAAAAACACTATGACTACTATAGCTATGTAGTAGTATTTAGCTGGCAGTCAAGGCGTTAATGTGTTGAGTAGCCTTAAGGGAACTAAAAGAAGTATAGGTATTTTCTAATTACGAACATTACCCGTCTTTATAAAAAGCCAGCCAGCCTTTTTACAGCCAAACTTTTTAAGTTCATCAGTCGTATTACAAACTGTTAAAACCTGCCGGCCCGTCGTTAGTGAACGGGATGGAGTTATACGAGTCATATAACCTCTCTGTTCCTTTCACTGCCTGTATTGTATCAGGTTTTGTACACGGAAATGAAATCTCTGCGCGTGCGTATTCGTGTGTGGGCAGATGCGTGCGTGTGCGTGTATGTTGGCCATTTCAGGTACCGCCCGAACAGAAAAAAATAATCTCATTTTTTTTATTAATTTGTCTTGAAAAAATACTTCATGCGTAAAAGGTAAAGTTACCAGTCGTCAGCCAGAGACCTGTAGTCGGCCTCTGCCTATACTTTGTATGAGTGCGAAGAGTACGAAAGATATATCTCCCACTCTTCGCACGTGATCAACTTTAAATTAGATTTTTTAGAGAACCGGTAGATTATAATTTTATTATATTTGCGTGAAAGAAGAAACTTTCAAAGAAACATTAAAAAGATACTGCATGGTACTACTAGCCTTTTTAAGGATATTTCAAAAAGGCTAATAGAAACAACCGGAGACCACAGAGCTGGCAGCTTCCTCGGACAGCGCATTAGCATTGCTATTCAACGAGGAAATGCTGCCAGCATCTGTGGTACTTTGCCATGGGGGCCCTCTCTGTTATAGTTTTTATTTAATTTCAATGAAATTAATACTTTTACTGAATAAATATTTGTTATAAGAGATCATAATCATAGCTGGATGTAAAACATATTTTAAGAATTAAATCGTATTTAGCAAAGTTATAATAAGTTTTACTTTTAATAATTTAGTTTTTATTTATGTGACAATGTTTGCAAAAACGGGTGCAGTGTGGTTGCCGGGTTAGAATAGTGCCACTCCATGCTTCCCGTGGATGTCGTAAGAGGCGACTAAGGGAATATAGGCTTATAGTACTGTTAGGCGATGGGCTTGCCACCTGTCACTAATACACTGGGAAACATCTTAGCCTACACGTGCAAAATGTGGTTACAGAATTATCAAGAAGTTTTAAGACTTGTTGGTAATTCTTTAGCTCTGCCTACCCCACTCTGGGAATGAAGGCGTGAGTTTATGTATGTGTATAATAAGTTTTACTTTTAATAATTTAGTTTTTATTTATGTGACAATGTTTGCAGAAACAACATAAAGATACATCGGTACACATTTATTAGCAAAAAACGTCGTTTGATACACGTGTGGAACTGTTATTTTTACTCGTTCCGAGTCGGGACTCGTGTAAAATGACGTATTTTCCGCTCTTGCATCAAAGTACCAATGATAAATAGGTGCGCTCGAGTAGCTACAGAACTACTAACGAGGCAACCAAAATCGAAATTAAAATAAACGGAATCCATAACCCACTTATTACCATCGTAATCATTACCAAAAGGAGGTCAATACCACAAAAAATTTGTGTTCTAAACGTAACGGCATTTCCTGTAATAAATAAAGCATTATAAGTATCAAAACCGAGCCTAATAAAACTCTTTTACGAGTCGATCGATTAAAAATGCCAGTTATAGCCTTTATTTAATTGTATACCTACTTACTCTGAGTGCTTTTAAAAGCGCGTATAAAACATTTTATTGTTGATATTTACGGCATATTGAATTAATAGATAGTTAAAGTTTAGTTTTAGCTCAGCAATTTATTCCAGTTGGAAGCCGTAAAATGCAAGAGTTGATGGGGAAGTCAAGTTTGCCTTTAAAAATAAAGTACCTACGTGAATTTCTTCGCAGGTAGAATTAAAATCTTAATTTTCTGATCGCGTTAGTTAGATTGTGGATCGGGCAGATCATGTAGCGAGAAGGGGCGTGACAGATGGAGCAAAAATATATCAGAGTGGCGACATCGAACTTGGCAGAAACATACATACATACATACATACCTTCACGCCTTCATTCCCAGAGAGGGGTAGGCAGAGCTACAGAATTACCGACAACTCTAAAAACTTGTTGATAACTCTGTAACCACAATTTGCACAATTAGGCTAAGATGTTTAACAGTGTATATTAGTGACAAGTTGCAAGCCCATCGCCTAATAGTACTACAAGCCTTTATTCCCTTAGTCGCCTCTTACGACTTCCACGGGAAGAGATGGAGTGGCACTATTCTAAACCGGCAACCACACGGCAACTTGGCAGAAACATTGGCTGATAAAAGGGCATGACAGATAGATGACGTCACTAAGAGCGCAAGGACTAAATGAATGACAGTGGCTCAAGACGACACGCATGGCGCGCTTTGAAGGTGACCTTCGCTTAGCAGTGGGCACCTGTCCCGACGGTCGTTTCAGGAGGCGCCAGGATCATAGTAAGTATGTATGTAATTACTTTATTGTACAAAACACAAAAAATTAACTACAATATTTTCTCCTAATATAACCTGTCACTAATATACACGGTTAAACATCTTAGCCTCATTGTGCAAGTTGTGGTTACAGAGTTGTCAACGGGTTTTTGGAGGCGTTGGTAATTCTGTAGCTCTGCCTACCCCACTCTGGGAATGAAGGCGTGAAGATATGTATGTGTATTTGCTCCTACAAAGGAGAACTTCTCGTTATATCCTTTAAGGAAATTCTATCGGCTAATGACAACGATCTACAAATAAATATCAGCAAACCAATAATAATACAATTCAGGTCATAAAATTCACATCGCGTCTCGATGTATCTACCTACTGTCCTACTCGTAGTTTATGACAAGAAAAGCGTAGATGAAGGTGAAATATTTCTAACATAACCATAGACAAGCATTTAAACTCTCTACTTGTGGGAGGGCCTTGTGCAGGGTCGTCCGGGTTGGTACCACCATCTTATCCATTGACCTACCGCCAAGCAGCAGTGTTTGCATTGTTGTGTTCCGGTTTGGGGATAAGACAGCCGGTAAAATGACTAACATAGAGGCATTCCATCTTAGTCCTCAGGGATGGCAACGCATTTGCAGTCTTAGGATTGCGGTCTTGTGAATGCGAATGTCTATGGGTCATAGTTTCCACTTACCACCAGGTGGGCTGTGTGCTCAGTTGCATTACTATGCCATAAAAAAAAATTAGAAATCTCGCATTGAACATGTTTGCAATCGGCTTGATCGTTTTGTGTTTGCTCTAAATACACCGAGGGAAAATTATTTAAAGGAAGCATCTGTAACGGCATACCATGGCTATGTTTCTTTCTTCAGTGCTTAATCATTACTTAATGGGTAGGTAGTTTTAAAAAAAGAGGCACCGTAACCTGTCAATGAGTTTTTGAATACAAAGTGTGTTAATGTTTGTTTTTCAGAAAAAGTAGAAACGCTCATAGATAACCATCGAGTCCAAGCGGTTATATTATATATTTTTTCTTATTCATTTGATAAAAAATATATTTTCATACCATTTTTTACTATAACCTGTCTTGTCCAAATGTGACATGCTTCCAGTTATAAAGGTCTTTGAACTATTTGTGTAGGTATATTTTATTATTTAGTTTTTATAATATATTTCAAGAAGAATATTATGACATCAATAGTTATGATATAGTTTTAAAAATATATGCATATACACATCAATATTAACACACGACAGTTTGTCCAGTGATATTTTTACTGTAACCTGTGTGTCCGTGATATTGTATCTCACTCACATACGGAAAATAATAGGCACACCTTAATCCTCGACAAACATTTTGGTCAGTTTTTGGCTCACCACTATACGACACGGTTGGAAACGAACTTTTGTGGAGATTAGTGATCAAATGCGCTAATCTGGAGTTTGTAACGAGTATGTTAACTTTGTCTTGTCTCGATTATTTAATGTTAACGGTATGGGACGTAATTAACTAATCATTTGAACGAGGTATTCTGATGTATCTACTTATATTTCTAAGAGTGGAACATTCATATTTTCAACGGTTAAAGAGTGAATGTCTTGTAAATATACTTTTAACTTTAACTTGTATTAATTTATCCTGTTACTAGCTTAGTTTAGGTTAGGCACAGGTTAATGTAACTATTGGCAGGTTAAAGAGACATATGTGCACTAATGTGCAGGTTAGTGTGACTATTGGCAAGCTAAAGTGAATAACTTTTTGAAATATTTTTTATTTAATAAATTGCATATAATTTCCCGGAAAAACTGTAAAGATGCTTTACTAAGCAGTACCAAAGTAAATGTAGGGAATTGTTTTTTATCGTAATTTGTATTTGAATATAACTCTCTTTAACTTGGAACCTTTTCTCTTCTAACCTGTGTCTAATGAAACTTTCACCTGCATCTCCATATTTCAACAAGCCATAATTCTTATCTTTTCATTAATATTTCGTTCCCTTTTCTAAATATGTAACAATTGGAACACCAAGAAGCTTATTTTAGCAAAGCAAAGAAGGGTAAAAAAACACAACTTTTTTGTTGGAGAAACTTTACCCTGTCTGTGGTACTTTTATTTGAATTATCCTTATAATG
Organism: Acleris emargana; assembly: GCA_927399475.2. Lineage (NCBI taxonomy): Eukaryota > Metazoa > Arthropoda > Insecta > Lepidoptera > Tortricidae > Acleris > Acleris emargana. The sequence goes on from OV656858.1 coordinate 10,137,186, forward strand.
TTGGGACATCCTATGGACCAGAACAAATAATCTAAATAGCAAAAACTTGTATTTGGGTTTTTGTAAGGCATGGTTTGATGATTCGGCTGCTTGCCGTTGTTCAAAAAAACCCAACTGCATAAACCTCCCTGCTATAGAGACATACATACAATACACGTACATACCTTCACGCCAGGTTTCTCTAAAGTGTCGCAGAAAATTTAATTGCCGATTATTACTTCGCAACCAATTAAAGACAATATGTATGAAAAGCTTTATTAAGGCTCTGTCATTCCGACTCATAGACACATCCGGAGATCCTAGAGCTGGTGCTTACATCTCCCAAAGGATTGGGCTATCTATCCAGAGATGTAATGCAGCCAGTGTCATAGGGACCATGCCGCGAGCGGACCTGCTAGAGGGGGTGTTCTTTTTATAGTGGTGATTATTATTTACATCTTTAATATTTGAGTATCTTAGTTTTATTTTAATTCAAATAAGTTAATTGTTACATCTTTTTGGTTATGTTTAAGAATACAAATGTTATTTTATAACTAGTGATACGAAAGGATGCACAAAGTATTATTTACCAATTATTATTTGCAGAATTTCATTTCACCGAATGATCATGCGAAAAGCACAAGACCGGTCTAACTGGAGAGCCTTGGGGGAGGCCTATGTCCAACAGTGGACGTCTTTCGGCTGACATGATGATGATGGTGATGATGAATGATCTTACTTATCATGGTCTTACTTACTATCAAAAGTTTTTGCTTTTCTTATTAAAACCACTTTTTAAAATGCCGCCTTTCGAGTAGTAGATGGTTTACAAGGATGCCATTTCGACTTTTTTTATTTTTTAACAGAGTTTTTTTTTCACTGGTTTTTTGTTTTGGTATGATTTTTAGGTACTAATATTCAAGAAGTCAAAAAATTCAAAATTCAAAATATTTATTCAGTAAATTGGCCACATGCGGGCTCTATTACACGTCGGAAATGTACAGTGAATCTACCGCTATACTCGCTTCGGACAAGACCATCATTGCGGAGAAGAAGCGCCGCAAGAAACTCCAGCAGCAGGTCATTTTTTCAATCATAAAAACATAATTATACTTTAAAGTAAGTTACATTAAGTAAGTAAGTCGTAGTAAGTCGATTCTGGCACTCGCCAGGCGCTGCCACGGCACAATCGCTTCTGTCAGTCAGGACATTCTTTTTTTATAGAAATTATATGTATGTTTGTTCTATAACTATGTAAACAATTATTGTACACAACACAGAAATTAAAAACAATATTAACAGAACAGGAATTTACACAGGCAAACTTACCTATAATTATCTTCCAGTTAACCTTGAGCTTAACTGTTTATTCCTTACGAACATTCGACTAATGATAATTCGACCAATCAATGCGTTATCAATACTGTGCCATATGCGTTTCTGCTTATTGCCACCTTATGCTGTTATTTTCCGTTATACAAATCATTCGGAATAAAATTCTACCAAACAAAGGGGACCCAAATAATAGTACATTACTACAGAGGCCGGGAAGTAGGGGGTTGCCGGCCGAGTTATATAGACGGATAGTTACAAGGCTGGCAACCCCTTTCTACGGTGAGGTATGTATAGTGCTTTTCTCAAACATATGCAAGGAAATAAAAAAAACATGTGTGTAATAGGCATTAGAGCGGATATTATTGGTCCAATAACCATAAAGCCACTGAAAAAAATAAAAACAAATAATTTAGCTATTAGGCTGTTCATAAAAACAGCCGCCATGTCAACATAAAAATTAAAAAAAAAATTACTTCCCGGCCTAGGCCTTCATGTTGTATGAAATTCCTTTACAGTTCTCTCGAGTTGTTCCGCCCGGAACGTTATACTTTGAAGCCTAAAATAACTAACATAACGCCAACATTTCATTGCATGTTTGAGAAAAAATGATGAAACCATTCATGTTATGAACACTCGGTTGCATTCTCTTAAATCTTAAGAAGTGATTCACAAATTACCGTCAGCTCACTCGTCAGAGCACTTTGCCAATACGCTGCTAGGGAACGCATGCTACAACTCGCACCGATGGCGAAGCGAGCTTTACATTGTACGTTTATTTATGAGATCGGAAGCTGTTTTTTTTTGCCTCCGACGCAAAAAAAGGGGTGTTATGTATAAGTGTGGCCGCTATATAATAATAATAATAATAAAATACGAGGCCTATAGTTACAAATACTTTATAGACTAACATACAAAATCTAAGGCGCGGGGCGTGGGGCTATGTGTGAGTGTATGTGTCTGACTGTGGTAACGTAGCTCTTTTAAAGGCGTAACCGGTTCTTTGAGAAAGATAATTTAATCGGGATGATTCTTACTATTTGAGAGGTACTCAATACCCAATACTCAATATATTTGTTGCATTCCACATTTTACAGATGTTGTTGTAATCACAGGTATATACATGTTCATGGTATGTGGACCATGTTGGGCACAGCAACAGAAACAGAGGAGAGGGCTTAGCTTTATGATATTATAATATGTTTACTAATTTTGCACTTTAATCACTGAATATTTATTATACAGTGTGTAAATGGAATACGAGCAAACATTTAAACTAGACGTAGGTTATAGCTCTACAAGTCATGTAAATGTGGAATTTCGTTAATAACTCTAATACATAGAGCGCAATTAATTTTTAAAGGTCCCATCGAGCAGCAATGTATAATGCATAACTTTTTCAGACCTTTCGTATATCGGCAGCCAAACTAGCGTAATTATGGCATTTAACGTGAAAAATTAGAATTGTTCTCTAAACAAAAACGTTTTATTTTGTATTATTATTGATTTTAACGTGAAACGATCATAATTGAATGCACCCATGCACGTTAATTGTCGTACATACTACTTACTTATCTTTACTAGGTATCCAGTTTGTCATCTATTTCTCACAAATTTGCGGACAGTAACTCAGTAGACACGTAATTACCCAATTTTCACACATTTTAGAAATTAAGATATGGGTAGGTACTTGGGTTCACTAATGTTTGACCAAAAAATTATTAACAAATGATCATTTGACAAACAACGTTTCACCAAATGATCATTTGGCAAACGAGACATTTGACAAAAGTATCATCTTACAAAAACTCACTTAGCAATTGATCATTTAGCAATTAGTTTACCTATTTCTGGGCAGAAAAAAAAACAACCTCGAAGGCCAAGGCGGGAGCCAAGCTCCCGCCTTTGCCTTCTAACCTAACCTATCCGAGTCGGTTATGCCCTGGTTCGTTTTCCTCGTAAAATGTAAATTTAACTGTTGATCATTTGGAAAAGTAAATCATTTGTAAAATGACTAGTAGTAAAATGATCAAGTGACGAAACATTTTTTTGTAAAACGTTGTTTGTCAAGTGTCATTTTGTCAAATGACTTTTGGTCAAACAGCAGGACACCAGGTACTTGACAATGATAGATTGATAAACTAGTAAACTGACTACATCATTAAAAGCGAAAATAAGAAGTGACATTATATTAAAAACAAACATATTTGTTGAAATCCGGCAAAATAAAAGTGTGGGTAAAAAAGTTGATTGACCCAACTACGCTTGTGTATCGCTAATAACGCAATACAGCAGTGTCACGATTTATTCAATCATCGTTACTGATCGAAAATAGTAACATAAATATGAGGTACCTAGGTTTAAGTTATGTTAGTTTTGCAGCTGGCCTGAAGGGCTAAAACGCCCAGAAATAGGAGCTCCGCGCCAGCGGAGATCCGTCAACCCTGTCAATTTGATATTGAAATAGAAATCATTGGTCAGCAGGACTACGCAGTAGAACCACGGGCAAAGAATGAAATTTTTTACATTTATTAGTGGGATTAGTGGGATTAAGTACTTAAATGTTATTATTGTAGTATGCAAAACTTTGAATTAAGTAGGTGTCTAACTTCCTTCGGTACAATTATTCTGTAGAATAAAGATTAGATTAAATGAAATGAAAGAAGTTACAAAGTTAACTCGGGCAAAGTACCGTGGATGTTTGTGTTTCAATCACGCAAAAACGGTTTAACGGTTTTGTAGGAATTCGACACCCAGATATTCCTTATCACGGATCGACTTATTATGACTCATGACACATAGGACAGTTTTTATCCCGATATAAGCGATAAACAATTTCTACGTGGACAGACTCGCGGGCAAAAGCTAGTAAAAATTCTGCTTGAAACGAAAATATTTTTCATAGTGCCAATAAGATAGAAAACTCTTTTGGCAGGGCAGGTGAGTATAGCCAATGTTGACCTTATGTCATTACGAGTGGCCGTCAGTCACATAACCTAAAGTATCAATCAATGCTGTGTGCCTTGGTTGTTTGTTGATATATTTTTATTAAGAAAAACGTTATAATTTTGCATTATTATGGAGAACAGGTATCTACATTGTCTTGTGATTTTACAATGGTTTCCCCTGATTTACATCGCTGAGTTTGGAACATCGTGGATCAACTAAGGATTAAACGAAGATATTTTTTTTAAATTTCTGTAAGTGTAAAGGAATCAGTATGTGCATGAACTAAGTGTTTTTTATTAAATTAACAACAAAATAAAAAGCATTTCCATTGCTTTTCATTCTAAATAAGTTTTAAATACACATAACTACGACTGTGACCCGAGTCTAACCGAGTTTTCCCGAACCACTTGAAACCTTGTCAGTTGAAACGAAGATTTAAGTCGCAGTTAATTACAGGTTAATTGAGTTATTTGTAATACATTGCGTGGCGAATTAAGTAGTATGAAAAAAAAAATTACAACTTAGGTTAACGATACACATGTTTTTATGTTAATTAGGATGCATATTAACCGTCGTTAAAATATTTACTCGTATTGGATTTACACACTGTATTGTTTCAAGTGTAGCTATCGATATTATTAAACTATCTCATTATAATATAGTTTATACAATTTATTGCACAAAGTATTTTGAATTATTTTTTGCTATAAGTAAATAAACATGGTGTCATAAGATTTTTAATATTATTTCTATTTTTTCCGGTAGGTTTTGGTTTGAGTCATCAATATTTGTTTGGTTGGTTGGCCGTTTAAAAGATCAAGGGGGTTATTATGACCTAGCTTTGCAATGAGAGAAAAGGACAGAGCTATATAACTGCTATAGCTCTGTTCTTTACGCTTGTCGTAAAATTAACTCATAATAACCCCCCAGCTTTAAAACAAGGAGTCGTCATTATATCAAGGGTTTTTTTTATCTTTTAGGGTTATGTTATAATACTAGACTATGATAATCATCATCATCATGACAGACGAAAGACGTCCACTGCTGGACAAAGGTTGTGCTTTTCTTTCACTCCATCTTTTTTTTTTTATGGCACAGAGAAGACAAACGAGCACACAGGCCACCTGATGGTAAGTGGAAACTGTGACCCACAGACATTCGCATTCACAAGACTGCAATGCAATCCTAAGACTGCAAATGCGTTGCCATTCCTGAGGACTAAGATGGAATGCCTCTATGCTAGTCATTTCACCGGCTGTCTTATCCCCAAACCGGAACAGAACAATGCGAACATTGCTGTTTGGCGGTAGGTTAATGGATAAGTTGGTGGTAGCGATCCGGACGGACCCTGCACAAGGTCCTACCACCCGTAAAAAATCTTTTTTAATCTTGTTGGAGGCCTACCCACAGCTCGTCTCCCGGTCCGCGGACGCCACAGAAGAACCTTCTGATCCCATCGGCCATCAGTCCTGCGTGCGATGTGCCCCGTCCACTGCCACTTCAGTTTAGCTATTCTTCGGGCTATGTCGTTAACCTTAGTTCTCCTGAATATCATCATTTCTGATTCTATCACGCAGAGAAACCCCGAGCATAGCCCTCTCCATGATAATCACACAACACACTTAATGACATAAATTCATGGAAACCTCCATGACTAAGAAACATGTACTCGCATACTGCCCGTATGCCGGGATTCAAACTCGAGGTACGAGTAGCCAGTGGTGGGGCGATAAAGGTACGCCCACACCAATGCTTAAAAAACGGTGACGGTACGGAATCGCAGTGAGGCATCGTATGCGTACCGTTTTTATCGCATGCCCTCCACACCGCTGCTTAACGGTGCTCAAAAACGGCGCCATGTTGTTACTATGACCCCGTCTTTTGTTTACGCAACGACACCGTATTTTGAGCAGCGGTGTGGAGGGCATGCGATAGAAACGGTACGCATACGATGCGTCACTGCGATTCCGTACCAGCACCGTTTTTTAAGCATTGGTGTGGGCGTACCTTAACTCGTGACGTTGTGGTCCGTAGGTCGCTGCTGTCTGCCTCTCGATACTTTGCTTCGCTATTCCCTGTTTCCTGACTTTTTTGTGTAAAGGCATAATGATACGAGATGTTTAGCCACCCAAGCAAAGCGAGGGTGGCTATAATACGAGTGTCATTATGGTGGTTTAGTCTCGCGTTAAACACTTCTTTTCACTTTGAATGCGAGGAAAAAAAAAGACCTTCAGTGCCGGATTGGGTGGCCCCACGCACCCATGTATAACCTCTAAAATGCTAGTCTGGTAGACATTTCCCTGTTCTGGTACTTACATAAGGTATGCGTGTACTCATATCCATCAGGGGTTGATGATAGGATGAATAATCCAGTCGATATTTTTCACCATAATAACCTACGGACCTTTGCTACGGACCCCGTGCTTGTGCAATCCGGCACTTTTGACGTCCTAATTATACAAAATTACAACATTGATTGTAAGAAAATTTGCTATAATTTTTTACCGAAGTTTTTTTTTGTGAAGTGCTGCTTCAAACGCTTGCATATTTAGCCAACAGATTCAAACTCGAAAACTATTTTAAAACTAATTGAACCATGCATTATAAAATGAAGTCATCCTTAATATGTTTAAATAGATTCATATTTGTAATCATTAATGGTGTTTCACAAACTTAAAACATTTTTAATTATATATTTGCACCGTTGTAATTTTGAAGTTATTTCCAAATTGTCTATTCAAAATCACTGTTTTTTTTTTATGGCTTTGGTAGGCAAATGAGCTCACAGGTCACCTGATGGTAAGTGGAAACTGTGACCTATAGACATTCGCATTCACAAGACCGCAATCCTAAGACTGCAAATGCGTTGCCAACCCTGAGGACTAAGATGGAATGCCTCTATGCTAGTCATTTCACCGGCTGTCATACCCCCAAACCGGAACACAACAATGCAAACACTGCTGCTTGGCGATAGGTTAATGGGTAAGATGGCGAATCCTCCATTCACAAACCCCGTGATTGGATGTTTAGGGGTTTCTAAAGTAAATAAAAGAAAAAAACCCTAGAGATGAATAAAAAGCTTTAGTCCCGTTGCCAAGCTACTTTTACACAGAATTACAAGAAGTCGCTTCGTGTCATCAGCCTAAAATCCCGTAAAGTATAAAACCCCCCGTACTCAAGTGTAAGTGCTAACAGTATGTCACTCCGTCGAGCCTCATTACACATCAAACGATCGGCCGGGTAAAACAATTTGTTTGCCTTGTTTCCTTGTTCACATCTTCGCGTGATTGACCTATATTGTGTGATCTTCGAGGAAAGGAGGCCTAAGGAACGAGATTTGTGTTAACTTCGATATAACGTTATATAAACTTTATTTTGTTTAATAATGGGTGATAAATAAACTTGTGTTACTTGTGGGAGGACCTTATGCAGGGTCCGTCCGGGTTGGTACCACCATCTTATCCATTAACCTACCGCCAAATAGCGGTGTTCGCATTGTTGTGTTCCGGTTTGGGGATAAGACAGCCGGTGAAATGAGTAGCATAGAGGCATTCCATCTTAGTCCTTAGGGTTGGCAGTGCATTTGCAGTCTTGTGAATGCGAATGTGTATGGGTCACAGTTTCCACTTACCACCAGGTGGACTGTGTGCTCAATTAAAAAAAAAAAAAAAACTGTTTATTTCTTACACAAAAAACAAATACATTATTAATTTATCTTAACTTATAATTATAATCTTAAATTAATGAAAGATTCTATCAGTTAAGAATATAATATATGTTCTACGTTTTATTATAAATCCTTTTTTTTTATATATTAACATTATATCATTAATTGTCTTTCGTTTTTTTTTTTGCCTTCCTGTCATAAAAAAAAAAAAAAAAAAAAGCAATGAAAAAGACAGAAGATGTAGAGAAAAAGCAAATAAATAAAAACACTTGTATTAAATAGGATAAATAAACGAATACCTATCACCATGGTTTAGGTGACGCATCGCCCGTTCGATATAATAGGGTCGGTGTCGGTAACAATGCAAAACCGCGTAAGTAACATTTTTATGAAAGAGCAAAATGCACCTTACTAATTAAGTTAGTACTCAGTGGCGGCGGATTAGCAGTATGACCGACGATAGAGTACTATTTTATTCAAAAAAATTGGACCAATCGAGTAACGAATTCTATGCAGACTTGCTAAACACAAGCTAATTAGTAAGATACATACATACCTTCACGCCTGTAATCCCACAGTGGGCTAGGCAGAGCTACAGAATTACAACTTTAAAAAGTTGTCGATAATTCAGTAACCACAATTTGCACAAATAGGCTAAGATGTTTACCAACATATTAGTGACACGTTGCAAGCGCATCGCCTAACAGTACTACAAGCCTATATTCCCTTAGTCGCCTCTTACGACATCCACGGGAAGACATGGAGTGGCACTATTCTAACCCGGCAACCACACGGATAATTACGGCTTATTAGTAAGAATATTAAATGAATCAAAAATATTGAGGTCTCCATCATAGGCTCACTCTAATTTAGGATCAAAAGAACTATGACTGATATTAAGGCAAACGGGCCATTTCTATTGGTCCAGGGTGGTGATTTACTTGAATGTCCCTTCCATGAATAGACGGCCATTTTGGTGAATACGTATTTACGTGATGTTTTCGGTTACTGATGGACTGTATTTTGGTAAACTACGAGTAGCATAAACGAGCATAGAAATAGTCCTTCAGAATGCGAAAATAATGGATATTTAATTATCAAATTCCAATTTTTGGAAAATCTTGTAAAAATTATAGACATAATTAATGGAAATATTTAAGGCACCCGATAATGTACTCTTTCCATATGAAAATTACAAATATTTCTCTGAAATTTACCAACTAGTTATCATGGGGAAGGTTCGCAATTTAAAATACCATATTGCATAACGCTGCCAGCCTTGAACTTAGTTAGAGACTAGGTCAATTTGTCCAACATTGTCCCCTGATATTTATTTGATTATCGAAACTCAATTCGATCATAGTTTAAATAGAAAAGTAGGTCATTATCGGCCCTTTAGGGGTTCCTGTTACCTATAACCTCTCAAGCGCTATCCATAATTGATACTGACATGAAATCTTTGCGTTGATGCTTGATCGATACGCGCATCTAGGAACCAGTTCGGGCCATCCTATTGAGTATTTATGGTGGCTTGCGGTGCGTACTGTCTTGGCACGCACACATGCAAAGCACGTGATATACCTTTGTTTAAAGATGAACTACTGTCCTAGTTGTACTATGGTTCCACGAAGCCTTAACTATGAACTATAACAACCTCCACCGCTCAGCTCAAACCCGCCCCAGGGAAATCTATCGCCGAATCGAACTAACGTACAAAGAATAACACAGCTAACAATATTAAGTAGGTACGAAATGTAGGTACATAATAATGGTAGTGACGTTGAACTTTAGACTTATTAGTTTTATATTTATTTATTTTATATGATCACCTAATACCAGATACAACTTTTAAATAAGGTTGCATAAATAAAAATTGTACCTCTAATTACAGGCGAACATGGCATGCGTTTAAAGTAACGGGCAATTAAGCTACCTTATTAAGACAATAACATTAAATTAAAATAATTATAACTTAACATTAAAAAAAAACTATTTACGTGTAATTCTAACCTACGGTGCCTAAAATTTATCATTGAATAAAGCACAGAAGTAAAGAATAAAGATTTGCCAGCGAGCAATGGAGCCCAGCATACTAGGTGTTCGTATAACTCACAGAAAATCAGAATCACCGAACTGCGGTAAAAAAATGGTGTAGCGAAATTGGGTGCCAAAACCGCTAAGCTAAGGGACTGGACACGTCTTCCAATTGCATACGGAACAGTTGGCCAAAGATGTCATCGAATGGACCCCGCTAGATGGCCAGCAGAGGTAGACCAAAGAGAAGATGGTGGGAGCACTTGGATGCCTTTCGAAGCCAGCGGCGTCAGCATGCACTTGATAGGAGGAATGGAAGAAAAGAGCTAGGCTTTAACCCATAACGACCCTTACTGAACCAAAGTTAAAGTCGACCAAGTATTTTTACCTGATTGCTAAAAGAGTAGGGTTATGTGTTTACCAGCCTATACATTTACATGTGTGCTAATGCTTTTTGACTTTTATAGGTGTTTTTACCTAGTACCAAGTATTTTTACCTGATTGCCAAAAGAGTAGGGTTATGTGTTTACCAGCATATACATTTAAATGTATGCTAATGCTTTTTGACTTTTATGTTATGCCTAAATTGAAGAATAAAGAACTTTGACTTTGATTTTATGTATGAATAAACAGGTCGTGAATAATCCTATTACATCGGATTTTGTCGTATAAGTTCGTATTTATCTTGCTTTCTCAGTTGGCTTATTGATTGGTACTGCTGCTAATGGAGAAAGCAAGATTCAAATTCAAATTCAAAATATTTATTTAGTAAATTGGCCACATGAGGGCTCTTTTACACGTCGGTAACATGGAGTGAATCTACTAGCGCTTCGGACAAGACCATCATTGCGGAGAAGAAGCGCCGCGAGAAACTCCAGATACGACTTATCCGACAAAAAACGATGGGAAAGGATTATTCACTACATCTGTATGTAAGTATGTTTGTTTCTTTAAGGCGTTCTATAAACTAAACGCGAAAGCTGATTTTGATGATTCCTATGTCAATCTATTTGTCCTTATCTTGTATTGTTACTAAAGATATGAGAGTAATCAAATTTCAATATTGCGGCGACCAGACGAACTATGACAAGCGCGATATAATTGAAGAGATATTTAAAAATCAACTTCGGTGATCTATTTTCATTTTGAATGATGTTTTAGGGTTATCAACCATATTGTAATTAAATCTGAAATTAGCGAAATAAAAAAATAATACATGATATCTAACATTATATTGACGACATCAAGCAAACAGTAGGTGGGTTTTTTAAATCATGATTTTATTGTTAGACTTCTATGTATTTTCAAAAATTTAATGTTTACAAATAGACTACTAATTACTTAATGAAAGGAGTTTCGAGACTTTCATGTAGCTTATATAGCCCATGAAGAATTCTGGGGAATTAGTGAAAAAGGGTACCAGTCGACTTAACTTAAAAAAGGGTATATAGGTACAGTCAGCGTCAAAAGTAACTGGTCACTTCAAGCTACTTTTGTACTTCATCGCATTAACACATTAGACAATCTTGTTTGACATTCCTTATGTGACAGTAAAGTGACAAGGTATTTAAGTGATCAGTTTCTTTTGACGCTGACTGTACATGAACGGAGTACCTATACACCCTACTACTTAAATCCTTTTTCACCTGATGTTCAGAAGACATATCCTTTTCACTAGGATACCAGAATGTATGTTACAAATGGAAAAGCCTTCATCCCGTGTAATGTGTGAAAACTCACAGTACAAAGACCTTAAAATCGCAGACTTATTTTCTTTTTAAGAGGTTTTCAACCCTTTCAAATCTTAAATCTCTTTTTAACCTGCCAGTTTTATTTATACTGTTTTATACACATGCATGCACGGATGGACAAAAAGACAATTTCACAGTTTGTTTAGACCGCATATTCATTGCAGACTAGAGTCGGAGGCAGCGTCGTTTATCTTCATGAAATTTTGAGCCACAAACTGGTATTTGTATGAAATACTGATCATCTGAGTAGATTTTCCTCTGGAACTTCTTTTGGGATGAAAATTAGCCTATGTGTTAATTCAGGTATATCATGTCAGCCGAAAGACGTCCACTGCTGGACAAAGGCCTCCCCCAAGGCTCTCCACTCAGACAGGTCTTGTGCTTTTCGCATCTACCGCGTTCCCGCGATCCTTACAAGGTCGTCACTCCATCTTGTTGGAGGCCTACCTACTGCTCGTCTCCCGGTCCGCGGACACCACTCAAGAACCTTCTGGTCCCATCGGCCATCAGTCCTGCGAGCGATGTGCTCCGCCCACTGCCACTTCAGTTTAGCTATTCTTCGGGCTATGTTGGTAACCTTAGTTCTACTTCGGATATCATCATTTATGATTTTATCACGCAGAAAAACCCCCAGCAATCCAGGTAAGAGCTATCTCTATTTCATCCATTTTCGAATAACCGTTGCAGCGTAAAGTAGTATCAAGCTAACACTCAAACTAGCATTTATAATCGGCCTTTTCAAAGTCGTCGAATAACGAACTACTCACGTATTAATATCGGGAAACTGCCTGATATGTTGACTACGTACGAGTCCGAAACATTATCAACGGCCCTAGAGAAGATACTTAGCGCTAACGTAAACGATTTTAGAATACTGTCTACACAGACCTTAATCTAACTAGATGCCGCGAGTGTACGTACTTCGCGTGTCAAAAAGCAGTATAAATGTCTGCTTTCTACGCGGCTTCATTTAGTACGCGTTCGACCGTTACCGCCGCCGGACCTCACCGATATCTAGAAAAATGACTGGTTGTTCCGTATTAAGTTGTAAAAACTGTACAGGAAAAGCTGACCCAAATAATGGACATGTTTCCTTCCATAAGTAAGAAAATTTCTTCTATAATTACGTTTAATCTATTTAAAAATAATTTATTTTGGTTTGTCGTGGTTTTACTATGAAAAATAATACTGTGTGGGATTACTTCATGTTCATGATACATTGCCTGCTTTACTTGCAAAGTTGTAGGCCCTGTCTATATTAACGCGCAATGGAAATTTAACGGTCGATCTTTAGCTTGTGTCGCTTGGATTCTTGGTACGAGTACTTTTATCATTTTTCTGTCAAATTAAGCAAATAGTGATGTACGCCTTCCGATTGTTTACGATTCTAACCGATTATTGAAACAGGAATGATAATACGCTTAGGTATTAGGTAAATTATATTTTTTGCAACAATATGTATGTCTGAATAACATAATTATAAATTACAGGTTTCCAAGTAATCCAAGCTTAAAAAAGGAATGGATGGAAGCGACCGGGCAAAGAAATTGGTTTCCAACAAAAAATAGTCGAATTTGCTCTATACATTTTAATGATAGCAGCTTTAAGGAAACAAAAAAATATCGTCGCCTGATTCCAGAAGCAATACCAACCATTGATGTACTGAAAACATCAACATGTGAAACAGTTAGTAGATATAGTTCTCGATAGTCTTGATTCACTTGCATTGTTCTCTAACACCTAAAATTACAATATCTGACAGTTAACGTAGACGTTATAAACGTTGCTTAGAACCGATACAATTAGAACAGAAGTTTCAATGTTAAAAGAAGTCATGCCATATTTTAAAAAAATGCACCTAAATCAAAATCATACAGCTTTAATCCATGTTTTTATACCTTTTTCCTGTCTAGAATTTTTTTTTTTGCAGAATATAAACGAAATAGCGGACAACCTTCCAATGAACAATACGTCGAGAAAAAGAAAATTAGGACAGGTACCTGTATTATTGTTCTGCAAGAATCTAGGTACTATCAATCAATGAGGATGTATTGAGAGGATTATTTTATTAATGTGTTACAGGATATCAAGCAACCGTCTAAATCAAATGAGGAGACACCATTAAATATACCAAAGAAAAAAAATATATTACACAAATTAAATCAAGCTCAACAAAAAATTCAACAGCAAAACAAGCAAATAAAAAGATTGAGGGAACAGAATCGTCGTAAAGGCCTAAAAATATTCACGCTAGTGGCTTTGTTAGAGTGTTTAAAAAAGCAGTCTTTTATAAATGAAGAGCAAGCGAATTTGTTAAATTCGTCCAATGTCACAACCAAAGAACTTTATTCTAGACAGATAAAGAATGCTAACGTAGTCAGTACATCAAAGTATTCGCCGGCACTTCGGAGTTTTGCTCTAACATTACACTATTATTCGAGCAAAGCTTACAACTATGTGAGAAAGGTTTTTAATTTGTGCTTACCACATCCTCATACTATTGAAAAGTGGTTTAAATGTATAAATGGCAGACCTGGTTTTACCACCGAATCTTTAAATGCTTTGATATTAATAGCGAATAAATCGAAAAGACCCTTGTACTGTTGCCTTATGATTGACGAAATGGCTATAAAGAAAAAAATTGAATGGGACGGAAAAAAATTCCATGGATATGTAGATTTCGGTGGTGGTTTGGATTCTGATGAGAATCCTGAAGCTAAAGAAGCACTGGTGTTTCTAGTCACTGGAATAAATGCGAATTGGAAGGTTACCATTTATTCTTGTCAATTATATTGTGTAAATGTGTGTATTGTATTGGCTGTCATATGTGCATTTAAATGCTTTGATTATATTTCAGGTTCCTGTTGGATACTTTTTAATAGACGGGGCAAATGGTCAACAAAAAGCGGATCTGGTCTTACAATGTTTGAAGCATTTGAGCGAATCGAATATAATAGTTGTCGGCCTTACCTTTGACGGTTGTCCTTCGAATTTAAGTATGCCAAAAAAATTTGGCTGCAGATTAGATCCAAATGAAGAGTTGAAAACAACATTTGAACATCCTGTTACAAAACAACCGGTGGCGGTTTTTTTAGATGCTTGCCATATGGTAAAATTAGTAAGGAATTGTCTTCAGTCTTATGCAAATATTGTTGATAGTAATGGTAATCGAGTATCATGGGCATATTTCGAACTTTTGCACAGGCTGCAAAGTACAGAATATTTCCATTTAGCTAACAAGTTACGAAACAGCCATGTCAAATTTCAAAATCAAAAAATGAAAGTTAAGTTGGCGACTCAACTCCTCAGTGAAAGTGTTGCAAAATCTCTTGATTTTTGTAGAGATACATTAAAAATTCCGGATTTTGAAGGATCGTTAGCTACAGCTGAATTTATACGCATTTTCAACGATTTGTTCGATGTGCTCAACTCTAGGAACTTAAAACAATTTGGTTTCAAGCAGCCTCTTAACATGAACAACAAGACAAGAATAACGGAATTTTTGGATAAGGCGGAAAATTACATTAGAGGACTGAGGACTACACAAGGAGATCTATTGATTAAAAGTGGCAGAAAGACAGGGTTCGTTGGTCTGTTGGTCTGTATCAAAAGCACAAAGGAATTGTTTCAGAAGTTGATAGAAGAAGAAAAAATAAAGTTCATGTCGATGTATAGATTTAGTCAAGACCATCTGGAATTATTCTTTTGCAATGTACGGGCACACGGTGGTTGTAACAATAATCCCACGTCAAGACAATTTGAATCTTTTTACAAAAAAATGTTAAATCACGTTGAAATAAAACATTGCAACGGTGGCAATTGTGTTGAATTGGAACAAATTTCAGTACTTAATTGTTCTTCGGCGGTACAAACAATAAATTCTACAACTACAGGAGCCACACTCGCTGATGACGAGGTAGATAGTACAGAATTCAGTTTCAGCAGTATCCGTGATTTTGACAGTTTTTGCTCTACATTGCCTCAATTGTCTGAATTTAGTGAGCAGATTGTAACATATACCGCTGGATATGTTGTAAGAGCACTTGAAAAAATAATCAAATGCGATGAATGTTGTGGTGCACTACCTTCACCAAAGGCGAACATTGGTCATGCATTTGAGTTCATCGCTTTCAAGGATAAAGGTGGTCTCGTTTACCCCTCAAAGGATGTTGTTCAAATATGCAAGGTAGCAGAATTAGAAATACGACAAATAATTGACAAGTCACAAAAATTCTGCATTAAGCCGTCATCGAGTAAGCCCCTGTTAATAAATAAGATTCTGCGGGTTTTTGTAAATAGTAACATTTTTAGTAGCATTGCTATTCATCAATTTGACCAATCACCAACGGAGAACCATTTGGTACAATTAATTAAGGCAGTCGCAAATACATATATCGACGTGCGTTTTCATTATTTAACTAAGCACGTGAAACCTGCAGTGTCCAAAAGACAATTATACAACAAGCTGATTTTATTCCAGGGGCAATAATATCTATCAAAACGTAAAAGAAACTACGTAACATTTTTTATTATAGTTGTTTATTGAGCAAATCAGATTTACTTAAGTCATAATAATTGTACTTAAACTAATTCCTGTACGAAATAAATTTAGAAACTCCTACTAACTTGTTTTAATAATTTTCTTATTAGCAATTGCTATTAAATAGAAAGTAAGGTGGCCTTTTTTATGCCTTCTTTTTACTATAAACAATTTTCAAAATTATGTTAATATTGAATAATCAACAAATAAAAAACAAAAACTTATTTTATAATTAACAACTTATAAATCTTATATTTGGTTCAGTATAGTCATATTTGTAGTTATCTTCTTAATTTCTCAATTGAGTTTATATAAAATTATCAATATAACAAAAAACAGTGTTTTATTGTTATTTAACAACTAAAAATATTTAAAGATTGTTTGGAAGATAGGTGCAGACTTGTATTTTTGAGATAGGGACCATTTAATTATTAATATTTGTTAAAAGTAACCAGTTTCATCACAGACCTTAATCTAACTAGATGCCGCGAGTGTACGTACTTCGCGTGTCAAAAAGCAGTATAAATGTCTGCTTTCTACGCGGCTTCATTTAGTACGCGTTCGACCGTTACCGCCGCCGGACCTCACCGATATCTAGAAAAATGACTGGTTGTTCCGTATTAAGTTGTAAAAACTGTACAGGAAAAGCTGACCCAAATAATGGACATGTTTCCTTCCATAAGTAAGAAAATTTCTTCTATAATTACGTTTAATCTATTTAAAAATAATTTATTTTGGTTTGTCGTGGTTTTACTATGAAAAATAATACTGTGTGGGATTACTTCATGTTCATGATACATTGCCTGCTTTACTTGCAAAGTTGTAGGCCCTGTCTATATTAACGCGCAATGGAAATTTAACGGTCGATCTTTAGCTTGTGTCGCTTGGATTCTTGGTACGAGTACTTTTATCATTTTTCTGTCAAATTAAGCAAATAGTGATGTACACCTTCCGATTGTTTACGATTCTAACCGATTATTGAAACAGGAATGATAATACGCTTAGGTATTAGGTAAATTATATTTTTTGCAACAATATGTATGTCTGAATAACATAATTATAAATTACAGGTTTCCAAGTAATCCAAGCTTAAAAAAGGAATGGATGGAAGCGACCGGGCAAAGAAATTGGTTTCCAACAAAAAATAGTCGAATTTGCTCTATACATTTTAATGATAGCAGCTTTAAGGAAACAAAAAAATATCGTCGCCTGATTCCAGAAGCAATACCAACCATTGATGTACTGAAAACATCAACATGTGAAACAGTTAGTAGATATAGTTCTCGATAGTCTTGATTCACTTGCATTGTTCTCTAACACCTAAAATTACAATATCTGACAGTTAACGTAGACGTTATAAACGTTGCTTAGAACCGATACAATTAGAACAGAAGTTTCAATGTTAAAAGAAGTCATGCCATATTTTAAAAAAATGCACCTAAATCAAAATCATACAGCTTTAATCCATGTTTTTATACCTTTTTCCTGTCTAGAATTTTTTTTTTTGCAGAATATAAACGAAATAGCGGACAACCTTCCAATGAACAATACGTCGAGAAAAAGAAAATTAGGACAGGTACCTGTATTATTGTTCTGCAAGAATCTAGGTACTATCAATCAATGAGGATGTATTGAGAGGATTATTTTATTAATGTGTTACAGGATATCAAGCAACCGTCTAAATCAAATGAGGAGACACCATTAAATATACCAAAGAAAAAAAATATATTACACAAATTAAATCAAGCTCAACAAAAAATTCAACAGCAAAACAAGCAAATAAAAAGATTGAGGGAACAGAATCGTCGTAAAGGCCTAAAAATATTCACGCTAGTGGCTTTGTTAGAGTGTTTAAAAAAGCAGTCTTTTATAAATGAAGAGCAAGCGAATTTGTTAAATTCGTCCAATGTCACAACCAAAGAACTTTATTCTAGACAGATAAAGAATGCTAACGTAGTCAGTACATCAAAGTATTCGCCGGCACTTCGGAGTTTTGCTCTAACATTACACTATTATTCGAGCAAAGCTTACAACTATGTGAGAAAGGTTTTTAATTTGTGCTTACCACATCCTCATACTATTGAAAAGTGGTTTAAATGTATAAATGGCAGACCTGGTTTTACCACCGAATCTTTAAATGCTTTGATATTAATAGCGAATAAATCGAAAAGACCCTTGTACTGTTGCCTTATGATTGACGAAATGGCTATAAAGAAAAAAATTGAATGGGACGGAAAAAAATTCCATGGATATGTAGATTTCGGTGGTGGTTTGGATTCTGATGAGAATCCTGAAGCTAAAGAAGCACTGGTGTTTCTAGTCACTGGAATAAATGCGAATTGGAAGGTTACCATTTATTCTTGTCAATTATATTGTGTAAATGTGTGTATTGTATTGGCTGTCATATGTGCATTTAAATGCTTTGATTATATTTCAGGTTCCTGTTGGATACTTTTTAATAGACGGGGCAAATGGTCAACAAAAAGCGGATCTGGTCTTACAATGTTTGAAGCATTTGAGCGAATCGAATATAATAGTTGTCGGCCTTACCTTTGGCGGTTGTCCTTAGTAGGGTAAAATTGGGGGACCTGGATACGTACCGAGGTATCCTAGCCCCCCCAATCTTACCAGTGATCAAGTTTTCATCATTTCATCTATTAATTCTTCTTTTCATCAATTAATCTATTAATTCTACTTGTTCTTCTTTCATGTTCTGAATACTGAATAGATCAAGTTTTCATCTAGTGTAATACCTATGAGCTAGGCAAAATTTATAATAGATCTAAATCAGTATTCATGTATTCAATACATCAATTATGAGTGCTCCATTTTATATTAAGCGTTATTAAATAGATAGTGATTCATACATCGACGTGAACATAATTATGAGACGTACAGTGTTATCGACGCCGGTAATTAATTAGCGGTCTCACCTTTCCAAAACAACGCGAGTCGGATAAGTCGAATTTAAAATGGTGGGTTAGTGGCGTGATAAATAAATAAACACATTGTTACTCGATTAATATTTATTCTGTAAAATGCATATTTTTACAACACTGTGTAGCGATTACAAATATTAGATGATATAGACTCCGTTATTTTATCTATTACGTTAAGTGTTGACTCATATATTCCGTCTAGAGGAACGCTTTTGACCGCATACTGCAGGCACAATTCTGCATTACACTTGCATATTCGCTCACTATCTTCTATTTTGTCTCCGTCATAAATTTCTATTTTAATCACTTTAGCAGCTCTATTCTGATGAGGTTTCTTGATATACGAATAAATTGTTGTGTTTTCTGGCTTTCGTTTACGATCTAACCCGAGCCTTGGTTCATATGTAGGTCGCGATGCATTGCAGGGTACAAAGTTGAATAGATGCTCAGACGTATCCTGAAATTTACACACCGGTTAGCATGTAATATATAAACAGAAAACATATGTACCGATATTTATAATTAAATTTAACTTACCGACATTTTGCAAGAGAACCACGTACGTTCAAAATATTTATTACAATAGGTATCCCTTCAGAAATTTTTAGCTTTATATATAAATAAAATGGTGTCGATAGAATTCAAAGTAGCTTAATATTGGATATTGATCTAACATTCTAATCCTTTATGGTATATGCCATAAGAGGAAAGTTTATGCACGTGTCGAATGCAAGATGATTCCCTATCTATTTAAATTCTAGCTTTTCGGTGTGAGACTTATAAGGTCTGATTTTTCTGCCATTTTAAATTGAACTATATTTACAAATAATAAAGTTTAATTTCAATGTTCGGCCCGCGTATACTTCCGACTGAATTCCAATCGTGTTGAGACAAAAAAACATGATAGTGATTAATTTCTTGGTTGCACTTATTTATAGTGCTTGTTGCATAGTACATAAGGTTGTAATTAAATATTTAGATTTTTACTTTTATATCGGGATACAGAACGCTGACAACAGCTATTGTGCATGATAAGTATGGAGCAGCAAAAGTGCAAGTCTGCTTGATTTTTATTTGAATGTGTGTTTTTCGTTCCAAAAATGGTTATCGCTCGCATATATTTAAAGTGGGAATTGTGAGACTGAGACACATTGTCATCGGCAAGCGAAGTCTTCTGATCTTCAAGTTACTAAAGTGCATCAATAAGTGTCAACATATCTGCTATCATGTAAGTACCATTCGAATATTCATCTATTCATCTATCAGATATTTCATCTATTAAAATACGATTATTTTTTCTGAGCGCAAGCTTAGTGTAGTTTGACAATAGTAGAGAAATGAATGCATCCATTCAATTCTCTCGTATGTTTAGATAGTTAAAGTTTAAAATAAATTTGTGTTTTGTTCTTGCGATCTGAGTTGTTTTACTGATTGCTTGTGGGTTCAATTATCAAATTAATTTAATAAAATTACCTTTTCAGGTCCAGTCATGTTCAAGAGAGACCGCTTCGGACGGAGGAGGATGAGAAGAATTATACTCATAAAAAATGTAAAAAACCCGTGATCCGTGAGGGGGGTCACGGCTCGAACACAGCATCTCGGGTCAGCACTTCGGAAAAGGGGAAAAAGCGAATTAATCCCGCTCGCATCGAACCAGCGTTATCATATGAATTGTTCGGGACAGATAGCGAGGGGGAGGATCGAAACAGTGACGATAGTGGTAAGGAACAATACAATCATCTTTATTCCTACATCACTAACAAAATTCCGAAAGGATTTTCGCGTCAGATCGATAAACATAAAAAAGGAACATACTACATCGTTTTGAAATTGTGCAAGGAAGATGAAATATTATTTGACCTAAAATTAAAAAATAAAACTAACACCGACTCAGAAGCCTGGCAATATCTAAAGCAGTTTGTAAGCATTATAAGAAAAGAGTTTAAAAGATATCCAAAAAGTTATAACATTAACACTAGTCATAATGTTTATTCATTTGTTCAAGATGGAGTACGGTGTGAAAGCCTGAAAATACAAAAGGTGGGAAAACATGGAAGCAAAGAGCCGCATAACAGTGAACTGGAGCAGCCGAAGCGAAAGAAAAGTAAAGTCAGCATTATTACTCCAACTACAGCGAGCCATACTACTCCCGCTGACGTTAGCAGAAAGGAGTCTGCGCGCGATGTGTTCGGGACCGACTCTGAGGATGACGAAGTAGATGAGCAAGCCCTCAGACCTGGTAAAAAAATGACTCCTCTCGTATCTTTTCTAAACCGACGAATCGCAAACGGAGTTGCTCGCCAGTCTAACGACTGTAAACTCGGTTCTCATTACGTAGAATTAAAAGTTTATAAATGCGATGAAATAGAGCGCGTACCTCCCATGAATCGATGGCGCCACGCAATAATAAGCTTAAAAAACAGAACAGATGATAGTACGGAAGGCTGGCGTGCGTTAACCGAGTATATAAAAGCTACGCGAAAGGAGTTCAAGCCTTGCCCGCCTACTTTTATCGGAAGTTATTATTAAAATAGAGCTCGCTCTTAATTGTACCCTCTCTATTGTACCCATAGTTAAGATGTATTCAAAAAATGTTTAACTATAGAACAGTTAATACTAAAGTGTAAAGCTTATTAAACTACCGCTTGCAACTATTACTAGGATTTATAAAATAAATGAGTAGATTGTAACCCTTTAATTTTTTTCTTTTCTTTACAGTTCATCCTGTATCAGCCTTAATACCTGAATATGAATTAATGAATTGTGAAAACTGTAAAATTGAAATGTCTCGAAAGGAATACTCATCTCACTTAAAAACTAATTTACATAAGTCAAACTGCTTACTGAACACAGAATTCGATAATATTTATATGATTGCTACTGCTTTTAAAAACAGAATTGTTTCATATCGTATAAATCCATCTCAGAAAGTAGATTATTTCACGCCAGAGATATTCTTTAATGAGTGTCAGAAAGATCTTCTAAAACTTATCAATATATCAGTAGAGAGCCTTACTTGTATTAAAGTTAACTTTGAATTCTTTGCGTACTTTATACAACCTCACTCAGACAAACAGGAGCTAAAGTCATTCAACACTAAATATGAAACTGTTTACAAGAGCACTGATTTTAATGAATTATTATTGAATACAAGTAACACTCTGAAAAAAAAACTAACCGAATTCGAACTTCGTGAATCTGGATGGACGTACCTATCTATAAGTCATATTGAAATTAACATGAACAAGTATTCTCCTTTGCGAGGCGGTTCTTATATTCCGTTACCTCCGGCAGTCAGAAGTTCGAAAAGTTGTATAAGTATACAGAATAGCGATAATCATTGTTTCTTGTGGAGTATTATGGCCGGTTTGTTTCCTTCTACAAGGAATGTATGTAAAGTCAGTTCATATCCACATTATTCTTCCGTTCTCAACACAGAAGGAATGTCATTCCCACCTTCGCCTAAACAAATTGAACTTTTTGAAAAAAATAACCCGAATATAAGCGTTAATATATATGGGTTAGATAATAAATCAAAAGTTACCGGACCTCTATACAAGACAAAAAAAAGAGAAATTAATCACATTAATTTACTATATATTGAAAGGGGGGGAAAAGCACATTACTGTTTAATAAAAGATCTTGTAAGGTTAGTTCGACGGCAAGTTTCGCACCACAAAGGTAAGATATATTTATGTGAGACATGTTTACAATTTTATAATGATGAAACAAAATATAGATCTCATGATTGTAGTGACGTGTTAGTTACTTTGCCTAAAATAAATTCTGTTTTAAAATTCGAGCATTATGAAAGACAACAGAAACTCAACTTCATTATTTACGCAGATTTTGAATGCCTCCTGAGTAACCACACCGAAAACATATCTGAAAACACTAAAATTTTGAAAAAACACCGCCCGTCATGTTTTGCTTATTATATATGTTGCTCGTATGATGATCAATTAAATAAATTTGTGACATATCGAGGTGAAGACTGTGTTGAAATTTTTGTCAAGAGAATAATAAAGGATGTAAAACGATTACATAAAATATTATCTAATGTTAAACCTATGACTCCATTAACTGCTGAACAAGAATCATCTTATCAAAACGCAACATATTGCCATATATGTAAACAACATCTGTTCGGTGACAAGGTGCGAGATCATGATCATGTTACATCCTTGTACAGAGGGCCGGCGCACTCTCATTGTAACTTAATGCATAGAGTATGTCCATTCATACCTGTTGTTTTTCATAACTTATCAGGTTACGATTCTCACTTATTTATTGAGGAATTAGTAAAACAAGAAGGTTCCGTTAAAATTATTCCTCAAACTAAAGAAAAGTACCTTTCTATAACAAAATACATAAAAACTGATACCAACTCTCGTTCTATTCAAATTAAATTCATTGATTCGTATCAGTTTATGAGTTCAAGTCTGGATGCGTTAAGCAAAAGTTTATCGGAAAACGATTTTGTTAATTTATCACGAGAGTTTCCTGATAAAAATCAACGTGAATTATTGTATAAAAAAGGTGTCTACCCGTATGATTACATGAATAGCTGTTTCAAATTTTCCGAAACCGAACTTCCTCTAAAATCTTGTTTCTACAACAGTTTGAACGATAGTCATATCACTGAAGCTGAATACGAACGTGCGCGAACAATATGGAATGTCTTTAATATAAAATCACTTGGTGAATATACCGACTTATATTTAAAAAGTGACGTATTATTATTATTATGTGACATTTTCGAAAAGTTTAGGATGACTAGTTTGCATTATTATAATCTAGATCCTGCGTATTACATCACTTCCCCAAGTTTAAGTTGGGATGCAATGCTTCTGTATACGCAGGTTGAATTAGAGTTAATAAGTGACTTAGAGATATATCAAATGTTAGAAAAAGGAATACGCGGGGGGTTAGCACAGTGCTCCCTTCGACACGCCAAAGCAAATAATAAATATATGTCCGATTTCAATGATGCTGAACCGTCTAGTTATTTGATTTATCTTGACTGTAATAACTTGTATGGTTACGCTATGATGCAACGCTTTCCTATATCAGAGTTCAAATTTTTGAGTCAAAATGAAATTGAAACAATTGATGTGTTGAGTATTCCAGCTAACAATGACTACGGCTATATTTTGGAGGTAGACCTGGCATACCCTGATCATTTGCATAGTAAACACAATGACTTACCGTTCGCTGCAGAAAAGTTCATCCCCCCCGGTGGTAAATGTGCAAAGCTAATAGCAAATCTTTATGATAAATTTAACTACATTATTCACTACACCCACTTAAAAGATTGTTTGAAACATGGTCTAGTTTTAAATAAAATTCACCGCATTCTTAGTTTTAGGCAAGAAAATTATTTGAAAAAATACATTGACTTAAATACAACCCTTCGTCAAGCAGCTAAAACTGAATATGAAAAGAACCATTTTAAATTATCCAATAACGCAATTTTCGGAAAGACTCTGCAAAATAATCGTAACCAAATCGATGTAAAATTGGTAACTAAATGGAAAGACAATGAAAATGTAACAAATAAACATCTTACAGCTGAAAAATTGATCTCCAAACCTAACTTTAAAAGTGTAACTATATTTTCAGAAAACTTTGTAGGAATACAGTTAAACCATGAAAAAATTGTCTTAGACAGGCCAATTTATATCGGATTCACAGTTTTAGAGCTTGCCAAACAACACCTATATCAGTTTCATTACGACTATATCAAAAATAAATTCAAAAACGATGTACACCTGTGCTACACAGATACTGACAGCCTGTTGTACTTGATTTATACAGAAGATTTTTATCAAGAGATGTATTGTGATATTTCTAAATTTGACACTAGCAACTTTGCAATCAATAATCCGTATAACATACCGAAAGTGAATGAGAAAATACCGGGCATATTCAAAGACGAGATGGGAGGTGATGTAATAACAGAATTTGTAGGTTTGAGGGCTAAACTATATTACATCAAAAGTGAGAACAGTGCCATTAAAAAAGCAAAAGGTATCTCTAAATACATTTCTAAGCGTTTAACACTAAATGACTATAATATGGCATTGATAGCTGATAAACAACTTCGTTGTAAGATGAACATGATACGGTCTATAAAACATGTTTTATACTCTCAACAAGTAGACAAACAAGTATTGAATAGAAGTGATGATAAGAGACAAGTTTTGAGAGATCAAATACATACATTACCATGGGGTCATTGTGAGACGATATTTTAAATGATTAAGTATTGTTCATAAATAAAGTGTAAAAGTCGTCTTTGGTTATTATGAATTATGGATATGTGTAATAAATATTTACCCCCACGAATAATACTATCGGTAATGACAAATGCAGATTGTTGTTTTAATTTTTATATTTGTTATTTATTAATGAGGTATTAATTACATTAACATCGAATTTAATAGATGATTGAGTAGCAAAAAAAATTAAGTTTTTGTACCTATATGTAATAATATAGTATTTCTTATTTGTTTTATATAGCAAGAACATGTATAATTAATAATACGAATACTTATAATAAACTGTTGAAGTGAATTGATCTGTTTCTTTCTAGCTATAGCTAACCCCCATTCAATTACCACACCACATTCAAACTGCATTTCTATAGAAAAGGAAGTGTTAAATCTTATTTTATCTTTTAGGTACTTAGAACATGTATTTAAATAAAGGAATCCAACTATGTTTTCTTACATCTTAATGTAATGCCGACATTTACAATCTGTTCCAATTTTATAATGTCATTTTACTTCAAATTACATAATTTTATGAGGTATATAAATACTTGGAAAGTTCGATTAAGCTCACACTACACAATGAAGTTCGTCAAGCAAACTCAAACTTTAGAAGTGAAAACTATTGATATAGAAAATCGGTTACAAAAAGTCAAACATAGCACACTGTTACCAAACACAATTCGATGCATAATATGTGGACCTTCTAACTGTGGTAAAACGAATGTTATGCTGAATTTATTGTTACATGAAAACGGTTTGAAGTTTAAGCATATATATTTGTATTCAAAGACAGCCTTTCAGGCGAAGTATATTTTCTTAAGACAAATCATGCAGAAAATTCCAGAAGCTGAATTCTTTTTATACAATGAGAATAAAGAAGTTCTTCACCCTAATGATGCTTTGATCAATTCAATCATAATTTTCGATGACGTTGCGTGTGAAAATCAGGTGAACATACGAAATTACTTTGCCATGGGAAGACACAGACGGATAGACTGTTTTTATTTATCTCAAACATACTCAAAGATACCAAAACAGCTTATTAGAGATAATGCTAATCTTTTAATTATCTACAAACAAGATGATACAAATTTAAAACATATATACAATGAGCATGTCAATACAGATGTAGAGTGGATAAAATTTAAACAGCTTTGTGCCGCTGTTTGGCAAGATCAGTTCAACTTCGTGCTGATTAATAAAGATTGTGCTATTGATAAAGGAAGGTATAGAAAAGGATTTGACACATTTATCCATTTTTAAGCATCTCATAAATACTTGTTCAAAGCTTAAAATATGTCACTAGATGATGAGTATTAGTATTAAACAGTCATTGCAATGGAGACAAATGTAAAAGAACAACTAATTAAATCTGTTGAAAACATAAAAAATAAAATAAAGATGATTCAAAATGAAGAAGATGCAGCTAATCTTAAATTTAAGAAAGTATTTAAACCTATTACAGATCCTCTAGAAACTCTGATAAAAGTGAATGGCTCGCATTGTCCTGAATTAAATATTTCAAAAAGTTTAAATGTAAAAGACACTTTTAATGACTTGGATTCTTCTTTAGAATACGAAAATTTTAGAGACATAATCAAGACTGATTCTAGTAAGTGCTCAGAGTATTATGATTTAGCAGATGGTAGTTTGCGAAATCAAAATAATGATACACTATTGTCTCTTAAAAAAGAAGATATGCTTAATATTTATGATAACATTAACGTTCCATTTGGTATTCGGAGCGAGAACAAGAAGCTCATGATGGGAAATATTGATGTACGTTTGTCATCAACAAATAATGATGCGGGGAAAAAATATATGGTTATAATTAAGAACAAAAACTATGAACTAACAGATGGTTTAAAGGAACTTTTATTACGCAATAAGCCTAATCTTGCTGTCGTAACAGAACAAGACAAAATTGATTATAAAGAAATGCTAATTAATACTAACGCACACAAACGAGACTTCAATCCTAGCGGACCATTGAAGGGGGACAAAGGTTCGAAATACCGTCACATTATAAAACCTTTATTTTCACAGCTTAATGATGCAAATCAGGATTTCCCAGAACAATTAACGAAATTAAAAAGCGGTGGTTTCTTGCCTTTATTAAAAAAGTACAAGAAAAACACTGATTATGTTTATTGGGATGACCCGAATGAATTGATTGAAAGGCTCAAACTATTAATTGCATCTAAAAGTGCTGGTAACAGTAATCATGATAATGAAATCGTATCTATTATTGAAGAATTAAAAGAAGCTGGTATAATAAAAGAATAAAATATCGTCTATTGCTATCATTGCACTTAATGCTCTGACGAGCATTAGACATGAGTATCGAGAAAAGTGAATATCATTCAGTTGATTGTTGTCATATAGAAGTCATTAAAATAAAATCTAGAAATGAACCTAGTGCGTCAAATTTTGCAAATAAAGAACATGTCGTGGACAATCGTAATATAGTGCTAAGTTGGGAAAAGCTAACTTCGAGTTTGTTGAATCGTATAGACAACATTGAAAAAGATATCGCTTTAAATAAGCTTCAGGGAGATAATTTCTTAATACTAACTGAAAGTTTAAAAGATAGTATTAAAGCAATAAAAAAAGATATTGCCTTAAAAGATCTTCAAGGAGCATTGGACAAGCATTATGAGCAAAGCCGACGTCGTAAATGAAATTCACAAAAATGCTAGAGTGAACTTTCCTCGGAGAAGTGTTATGTTAAAAGATATAGATGACCTCTGGCAGGCGGATTTGATTGACATGCAGGCATTATCGGACGTAAATTCTGGCTATAAATATATATTAGTAATTATTGACTGTTTTTCAAAGTACGCTTGGGCAATTCCCCTCAAACAGAAGACTAAAGAAATCGTATGTAAGCAATTTGAAACACTTTTAGCTAAAGGACGATTCCCAAGTAATTTACAAACAGATAAGGGTAAAGAGTTTTATAATAAAACATTTCTCAAAGTAATGAGAAAATATGATATTAACCATTATTCAACATACTCCACCAAAAAAGCATCAATTGTGGAAAGATTTATAAGAACGCTTAAAAATAAGCTTTATAAGGGGTTCAGTTTAAAAGGCAATTATAAATGGATTGATGGGATGCTAGATAATAAAATTTATGAATATAATCATGATTTTCATAGAACTATAGGTAGACCTCCTGCTTCAATCACCCATGAAAATAAAGCGGATGTATTACAAAAATATGTTAAATTGCAGTCTAAGAAAAAGTTGAAAATCAAGAGATTTCTAGTCGGTGACTTTGTTAGAATTAGCAAGTATAAAGGTTGTTTTGAAAAAGGTTTCACTCCTAATTGGTCTACAGAAATATTTAAGATAACAAAGATTCAACACACTAATCCTGTTACTTATTTATTAGAAGATATGAAGTCGAGACCGATATTAGGAGCATTTTATGGACAAGAAATTCAAAAAACTTTACATCCTGACGTATATCTGGTTGAAAAAGTAATAAAAAGCAGGGGGAATAAAGTATATGTGAAGTGGCTAGGACTACCTACAAGCGAGAACAGCTGGATAGAAAAGACAAATCGTTTATAGATATTCTTACTGGCACAAAAGTATTTAAAAGATATATTTCTTACGTTGTGCTCATTTGAAAGTTAATATTAAAACAGTACAGACTTTTACAACCGATAAAGATTTCTCAATGAGATTTAAACAGCTTTGTACTGCTGTTTGGTAAGATTTATTTAACTTTGTGGTGATTAATAACATTCGTACTATTTATTGATACGAGTATAGGAAAGGTCAGTGTCACCGCAAACACATAGTAACTTAATGAAAGGAGAAAACGATCGTGCGAACATGTCTCCTTCCACCACCATGAGTCTACAGCGTCCTGCACACCCTAAATATGCAACGGAAGCGGCACGGTTGAAAACATTTAAAGATTGGCCTTGTAGTATGACACAAAGACCTGAAGAGTTAGCAGAAGCCGGTTTCTATTATACTGGGTGCGGAGATCAAACCAAATGTTATCATTGTGATGGTGGTCTAAAGGATTGGGAGAAGGGTGATGAGCCGTGGGAGCAGCACGCACGCTGGTTTGAACGATGTGCGTACGTCAAACTGGTGAAGGGTAGAGACTACGTCAAGGAGAAAGTGAACACTGTTTCTTTCTTAGAGCAACCTGTCTCCCGGCCAAAGGAGGAGGTGGTGAATAGTGACGTAGTACAAGTGTGTAAAATATGTTACGTCAAGGCATGTGATGTCGCGTTTGTACCGTGCGGTCATGTCGTTGCATGCGCTAAATGTGCGTTATCAATAAAAAAACCGAAATGTCCAATATGTATGGTTTCCTGTGATAATGTGATGCGTCTTTATTTCTTATAATATATATTATTGTTATTATTATCATACAGTTTCATTTAACACATCGTTGTTTGACTTGTTATTTGTTTTGTTTGGCTAGAAAAGACAAATTGTTTGTAGATATTTTAGTGACACTAATGAATGTATTTAAAGATATATTTCTCACGTTGTGCTCATTTGAAAGTTAATCTTTAAACGATACGGACTTTTACACTCGAAATTTTATTGAAATCCTTACATTAAACTAAATTATTATATCATGAGGAGCAAACGACAATGTCATGATATTCATAAAGTGAAGAATAAAACACCAACATTATTGAAGTTCAAAACTGGTGCTGGTTTAAAGAAAACATTTAATAATATTGTCTCACATACAAAAAAACACATTCGTAACCTAAAACCTAAATGTAAGAAAATGCTAACAGAGTTAGCATACGAAGCAGCTAGAGAGTTCGCGTCAGATTTACCTATTAAAATACCGCGAGTGATACCTGTACCTAAAACTGGTGGCTTTCTCCCGTTAATACCTATATTTGCTGGATTGTCTGCCAGCGGCACTTTATCGGGTGGCATTGCAGGAATCACGAAAGCTGTCAATGAATATAAATCGGCTAAAAAACAACTAGCACAAGTAAAGGAACAAAACGAGAACATGAAAGGACTGTGTATTGGAAGAGGACTGCATCTTAAGCCGTACAAGAATGGTGTAGGGATTTATGTTACGAACACAAAAAACTAATCAGTCGGCTACCTAAAAGAGCGTTAACTAACATCGACATTATAAATCACGCGAAAAATATACCTCATTTTCGTAATGTATTTATGAGAGATGAATTACCAGAATCACCACTACCAATCGAATGTGGGATTATAAATTTAGATTCTTCATCATCTAGTGGTAGTCATTGGGTAGCCTATGCAAAAATATATGATTATATTGAATACTTTGATAGTTATGGTAACTTGAAACCTCCAAAGGAATTTATTAAATATATGGGATCGAAAATTAATTACAATTATCAAAACTTACAGGGTAATAGCATATACAATTGCGGTCATTTATGTTTAAAATTCTTAAGTTCATTTTGGAAAACAAGGAACTACGTACGTAAATAAAATACATTTCGCTAATCAGATTTATTAAACCAAATAAATATCGAGATACTTCTAATTAGTTAACATTCTTACACCATCGGTGATCTTATTAGCATGTACATGTTTAAGTCGGTGATTGCTTGACCTAGAATGATTGTTTTCAATAAAATCCCTGCTCAGACAAGAAAACTAAATACTTCACCCCCGATATCGAAAGGTAGAAGACGTTTAAAATCAACTAGAGTGATTACCAAAATTAATAAAACATTTCTACGTTCTCTTGGATTTAAAATATAAAATGCTTCAAATCACTGACTTGCCACAGCACGATAATTCGATTGAAAGCTATGAAATTCATACTTACAATCCCTATACTAACAGCTTCAAAGAAAATGATGAAATCAGAATCCCTATTCATCAGCAAGACGTATATGTACTACCGTCTGCTAGCTCCATTTACATTGAGGGGTATATCACTGCGTCCTCTCTCGATGCAACAGGAAAACATATAGATAAAGAAGTTAAGTTGACGAACAACCCGATTTTGTTTTTATTTCAAAATATCAGATACGAATTAAATGGTGTTGAAATAGATCATATAAAAAATGCTGGAATAACTACAACTATGAAGTCTTATATCTCGATGAACGGAGGAGAAAGCAAAAATGCGGCCTTGTGGGGGTGGAACCTGAGCGGAACCCATAGCAAAAAAATTCATTTCTCTTTTATTCTCCCATTGAATAAAGTCCTAGGATTCGCAGAAGACTATAATAAAATACTTATAAATTGTAGACATGAACTTATACTGCATAGAAGTAGTTCTGTTTCAAACAGTGTGTGTATGGATAAAGGTGATACCGTCATAATAGACGTACAAAAGGTTCAGTGGCGTATACCGCATATTAAAGTTTCTGATCGCAACAGGTTATTACTGCTAAAGCATTTGGAAAAAGATAGAGCTATACAAGTTGCCTTTAGAAATTGGGATTTATATGAATATCCATTAGTACCTCAAACAACCAAACATTCGTGGTCAGTTAAAACTGCTTCTCAGTTGGAGAAACCTAGATTTGTTATATTGGGATTTCAAACAAATAGAAAATTAAATCAAACAAAAAATTCGACTTTGTTTGATCATTGTAATATAACAAATGTGAAATTGTTTTTAAATTCACAATATTTTCCATATGATTCATTAAACTTGAAATTTGATGAAGCTAAGTACAGTATATTATATGAGATGTATGCTAATTTTCGTCAGTCGTATTACAAAGCCGACATTGATCCGTTGCTTGATTTGAAGACATTTGGAGAAAAGGCTCCATTATTTGTTATTGATTGTTCAAGACAAAACGATACGCTAAAAACTGGACCAGTTGATGTTCGTCTAGAAGTAGAGTCTTCACAAGATATCCCAGAGAATACTACAGCTTATTGCCTTATCATAAACGATCGCCTTATTGAGTATAAACCGTTGAGTAACATAGTGCGGAAACTGACATGAATGTTATCATCGATGTCCAAGGTTTTAAAGATGAAAAGAACAAGCTTATACCAAAAGAAATAGCTATTTTAAGTGATAAACATGTCCTGGTATTGTTGATTAAACCCCCATATCCGTTTTATTATTTAACTAAGAAAGAACGTAAACAAGTAGGATGGATAGAAAGGAACAGGGGAATACTGTGGAATGAAGGTTATGTACCTTACTGCGATTATAAGTTCTTAATATCTGATTACTGTAAAAACAAATGTATTCATACAAAAGGGTATGAAAAAGTGAATTGGTTAAAAGAAATTTTAGGTACTGAGATTGTTCATAATTTAGAAGATATTAGCTGTCCTAATTTTGTTTCTCTTTATGAAAGGTATGCAACATCGTATGATGTACAAACTTGTATTTATCATGATAATATATGTGCTTACAAAAATGTTACTTGCTTAAAAAAGTGGTGCAAAGATAGCAATGTTTTATTTTTTAATATAGACAATTATGATTAGTTTTCTGTTACATGTTTATCTGTTTCTAAATACTCAAAGTTTCAATGGAGAAAGGTAGATAAATCAATAATATTTTATTGATTTATCGATCAACATTTGTACTTTTTAATTTTTATTTATGTTTTAAATTGTGTACTTATACTTATCTAAGGCCTATACACTATAAATAACTGGTTTGTTAAAGTGATTTAAATAAATGTATGACAGTGATTTGTTCGTTTTGTTTTTTCCCTCCGCGTTATATAAGTAAATACCATATTTATCACATCAACATCCAACAGTAATCATTGAAGTTCGTACCACATCTTCGATTAGTTCTAATCAACGACCTTTGAATATATAGGCAGACCCTGATCAACATCTTAAAGAAAAGAAAAGTAGAATTAATAGATTGGTGAATTAATTATTAGAATTAATAGGGGCGTGGATACGTCGATTAATAGGTAGATGAAATGATGAAAACTTGATCTATTTTAGTATTCATGGGTAAGATTGGGGACTTGGATACCTGATCTTAAAGAGAAGAACAAGTAGAATTAATAGATTAATTGATGAAAAGAAGAATTAATAGATGAATTGATAAAAACTTGATCACTGGTAATAGATTAATTGATGAAAAGAAGAATTAATAGATGAAATGATGAAAACTTGATCACTGGTAAGATTGGGGGGGCTTGGATACCTCGGTACGTATCCAGGTCCCCCAATTTTACCCTACTGTCCTTCGAATTTAAGTATGCCAAAAAAATTTGGCTGCAGATTAGATCCAAATGAAGAGTTGAAAACAACATTTGAACATCCTGTTACAAAACAACCGGTGGCGGTTTTTTTAGATGCTTGCCATATGGTAAAATTAGTAAGGAATTGTCTTCAGTCTTATGCAAATATTGTTGATAGTAATGGTAATCGAGTATCATGGGCATATTTCGAACTTTTGCACAGGCTGCAAAGTACAGAATATTTCCATTTAGCTAACAAGTTACGAAACAGCCATGTCAAATTTCAAAATCAAAAAATGAAAGTTAAGTTGGCGACTCAACTCCTCAGTGAAAGTGTTGCAAAATCTCTTGATTTTTGTAGAGATACATTAAAAATTCCGGATTTTGAAGGATCGTTAGCTACAGCTGAATTTATACGCATTTTCAACGATTTGTTCGATGTGCTCAACTCTAGGAACTTAAAACAATTTGGTTTCAAGCAGCCTCTTAACATGAACAACAAGACAAGAATAACGGAATTTTTGGATAAGGCGGAAAATTACATTAGAGGACTGAGGACTACACAAGGAGATCTATTGATTAAAAGTGGCAGAAAGACAGGGTTCGTTGGTCTGTTGGTCTGTATCAAAAGCACAAAGGAATTGTTTCAGAAGTTGATAGAAGAAGAAAAAATAAAGTTCATGTCGATGTATAGATTTAGTCAAGACCATCTGGAATTATTCTTTTGCAATGTACGGGCACACGGTGGTTGTAACAATAATCCCACGTCAAGACAATTTGAATCTTTTTACAAAAAAATGTTAAATCACGTTGAAATAAAACATTGCAACGGTGGCAATTGTGTTGAATTGGAACAAATTTCAGTACTTAATTGTTCTTCGGCGGTACAAACAATAAATTCTACAACTACAGGAGCCACACTCGCTGATGACGAGGTAGATAGTACAGAATTCAGTTTCAGCAGTATCCGTGATTTTGACAGTTTTTGCTCTACATTGCCTCAATTGTCTGAATTTAGTGAGCAGATTGTAACATATACCGCTGGATATGTTGTAAGAGCACTTGAAAAAATAATCAAATGCGATGAATGTTGTGGTGCACTACCTTCACCAAAGGCGAACAGAGTTCATCGCTTTCAAGGATAAAGGTGGTCTCGTTTACCCCTCAAAGGATGTTGTTCAAATATGCAAGGTAGCAGAATTAGAAATACGACAAATAATTGACAAGTCACAAAAATTCTGCATTAAGCCGTCATCGAGTAAGCCCCTGTTAATAAATAAGATTCTGCGGGTTTTTGTAAATAGTAACATTTTTAGTAGCATTGCTATTCATCAATTTGACCAATCACCAACGGAGAACCATTTGGTACAATTAATTAAGGCAGTCGCAAATACATATATCGACGTGCGTTTTCATTATTTAACTAAGCACGTGAAACCTGCAGTGTCCAAAAGACAATTATACAACAAGCTGATTTTATTCCAGGGGCAATAATATCTATCAAAACGTAAAAGAAACTACGTAACATTTTTTATTATAGTTGTTTATTGAGCAAATCAGATTTACTTAAGTCATAATAATTGTACTTAAACTAATTCCTGTACGAAATAAATTTAGAAACTCCTACTAACTTGTTTTAATAATTTTCTTATTAGCAATTGCTATTAAATAGAAAGTAAGGTGGCCTTTTTTATGCCTTCTTTTTACTATAAACAATTTTCAAAATTATGTTAATATTGAATAATCAACAAATAAAAAACAAAAACTTATTTTATAATTAACAACTTATAAATCTTATATTTGGTTCAGTATAGTCATATTTGTAGTTATCTTCTTAATTTCTCAATTGAGTTTATATAAAATTATCAATATAACAAAAAACAGTGTTTTATTGTTATTTAACAACTAAAAATATTTAAAGATTGTTTGGAAGATAGGTGCAGACTTGTATTTTTGAGATAGGGACCATTTAATTATTAATATTTGTTAAAAGTAACCAGTTTCATAGTATGGTCATAAGGAAAAAGTACTTTAATAATAAAATGGTCAAAAAAATCGTCTGCCATCCCTGAAAGTCTGCACTTAGCTTCCAAACACCCTGCCTTTATTTGTTTCTTCGGGTATCTACTTAATTTCTATTATTGAATAAAAGCTACAACTTGCCTTTCAAATTAGGAACTTAATCAGTCTTTTCATTAATCAACTTATCAGATCTTAGTATAATTTGAGAAAACAATTATTTTAAAATATAATGATTAATTTTCAAATTCTTTAAAATCTTTAGTGATGTCAAGTGAAGAACAGTTGTATTTCCAACCTACGTTAGTTGTACGTGATCTAAAAAGCTGCTTCAAGTCATAGTTAACCTTTACGTCGGAGAGTATTGTAATTTTTGGTTTTCTGTCATTCGGTAAGCTATGCGATGTGACATCGTTGCTACATGATGGCTCTAATGGATCCGTTTCAAAAGTTTCAGCTTCGACCAGAGGCTTGTCCTCGTCCTCATTTTCATTAATATTTACACTTTGTATTTCTTTCTGTTTCTTCTTACGTAGGTAGTATGCTTTGGAATTCTGACGCCACTTCTCTCGCTGTTTTTGCTGTTCTATAACGCTTTTCATCCTTATATCCGTCACCTGCCTATTTTTCTTTTTCTTTAAGTAATTTTCCTTATCTTTTTCTTTTCTAAGTTGACTGAGTTCTGGATCTGATTTTATTTTATCATAACGTAATTTACTAGCTTTTCTTTTCGCAGATAAAATTTCTTCTCTGGTTTTTTTATTTGGCTTAGACATAATTTCCTACAACAAAGTAACGAGAATCATTACAAACCATAAGAAAACATTTTAATTAAATCCAACTGAAAATGACTGCCATTACCTAAGAGTAAGATAAGATTTATCATTTTTCAGTCCTTTTATCATTCCTCTGGCAAATCGATTGAAAAATCGATATGTGAAATTCACGGACACATAAATTCGCGCTTGTAATTGCTTCGATCGCTTGCTACAATTTTGTAAGTGTTCTAGTAAATATTTCTATGGCAATAGTGTGTATATCTATCTATCTCTTTGTTGTCAAACAATTACGTACTTACGGTCACTTTCATTTAATCGAAAAGATCTAGTAACTATACACATTTTTTTACGTAGGTATATGACATTATAACTTACCTGAAGAGCGGTCAAATTATCAACTTCCAAGCCACGCAGACACGGCGACAAGGCGCAACACGCGCGCGACCTCTCACTACAAAGAGTGACCTCGTACTGACTGCAGACTGATTGATACGAGCCGCACGGCGCGGGCGGCAGCGCCTTTGAATCGATTTCGCGCGGACAACGGGGAATTCACATCACTATTTTTTCTTGTGACGTCACAGCAGGTAGAAAAAAAGTGACACGGTTGGTTTTCATACAAATTGAGGTGTTTGCGTTATCTAGTTAGATTAAGGTCTGTGACTGTCTATGTCTAAGCGCGCACCACGATTTTAGTTTTTGCGACACGATTTTAGAATCGCGCTGTAAAATATCGTAAAAAATTCATTGCGCGCACTGCGATGAAAAAGTCGATGAATTGTTCATTCTCAACATGGATTTCGTACAAGTTGCTTGTCTTGCCCTCCTGCGGAGGAGTAGAAGGAAGTAAAAAGAAATCCTTTAACAGCTCAAAGATATATCAAAGGTTTTTTTTATCTGAAATACAATGATATTCGACTATATCCCAAGATTTTTTTCGCCCGGGGTGCGATTTTGAAGGCGGGGCCATGCAACTCGGTATAATGCGATTTACTTTTGCGATAATCGCGTCGCGAGTCGTCGCTGGTAAATGTGACAAATCACAATTTTAAAATCGATGCGATTTTTTTCTCGTATATGCGCGCATTGACATTATAAACCCATACGTTGCATTTCTTGCGACAAAAATTTCGCACGGCAAAAAATTGTGGTGCGCGCTTAGCCTGAATGTATGGATTGACGTAAACGCTTGCGACCGTCTCAAAGTTTACGTCAATTCTAAAATTTTTCGTAACGATAACGTTCTCGCAATGCATCTTGTCTAGGGCCACTGGCAGGTTTTTGTCGAATTACGTTAGTAAGCGGTAGCTGTGTTCACTTGATGACATTCCAGTTTTTTTTGACGACGCGCTGGCCTAGTTGGTAGTGACCCTGCCTACGAAGCTAGCGGTCCTGGGTTCAAATCCCGGTAAGGGCAGATATTTGTGTGATGAGCGCGAATATTTGTTCCTGAGTCATGGATGTTTGCTATGTATTTTAAGTATATATTTTTTCTATATAAGTATTTATATCGTTGTCTTGTACCCATAATACAAGCCTAGAGCTTAAATTGGGACTAGGTCAATTGGTGTGACATTGTCCCCTGATATTTATTTATTTATTTAAGTGGAATTGATATTAAAGACTTCTGGAACAAGGCATATCTATCATATTCTTACTACCGCTGCATCATATACAATGTACACAGCTACGGATTTCTCACGGGCAAGCTGAGTTTATTGTTGAAGTTTTCTTTGTAATGATTTTCGTGACGCGAAAACCGGCAAATCACGTCATTGGAAATTCGTGGCTCTGACGCCAAACGTCGGCAACTTTACTGCCATCAAATTTCATACCTACGCCTCAAGACTCCGTGGCGTCTCAGAAACGTCTTATTACTTCGCTGCTTGACGTTAAGTGATTATCAGAGAACAAAACAAAACATCTGACGAGGCCTTCTAAAAGAAGACACAAAACGACACACGAGAACCTGTCATATTTAAGCACCACTGCATTACAATATCATGTTTTAAATACATCTGCATTATAATGTCTGTCTGATCAAAGAAATTACTGCCTTTCTCGAACAAAGGTGTTTAGATGTAAAATTTAATTTTCCCTTTTTTGATTTATCTTCGGAATTTTCATTAACGTTCTACAATAATGGCAGCACTGATAAAAGAGAAGGCATAAATCAACCCTCGGGCGCTATTGTTAATATATTTTTCATAGTGAAACACCTAGGGGTTGTAGGAGTCATACAGAGCTAAAGTTCTGGAAGTGGTCAAGGATGGTGTGGAAAATAAATAATAAATAAAACTTGTAACGATAACCATACTTATTCACCGTGTTTTTTTTTATTTACGATAACTTTGGCATATTACCAGGTACATAAATAGAAACTAAGAGGTAGATTATATTTTTAAATATCGCAAAAAAAAGAAAAACTGTTTAGAACAAAGTAATTAAATGTTGTATCTTTGGTCATTCTAAAAGGGCCTTTAGAGTTAACTCATAGTCAGTGTCAAATACGTCAATGTTGGCGTGACATGCACAGACAGTTAAGAGCCTTTTAGACCAGTTCTGCGTGATTACGTGTATAGCGAAATAATTTATGATTAATTAAATAGATAACATCTTAGACTCGGAAATAAATACTCATGCTTATCTCACAAATATTTGCCCTAACCGGGAATCGAGCCCAGGACCGCTAGCTTCGTAGGCAGGGTCACTACCAACTATTCTAACTGCGTCGTCAACAAACACGCTTTGAATAGCAAATGGCTAGTTTTTTTTTAGAAGGCAATCGAACACACATAAGGTTTTATGATAAATAAACTCCATAAACATTTCCAAATCTCAAGATAAATCTTAAAACCACCAAATAAAGCGTCGCCAATCCTGAGGAAGACATCTACGTAGAAATATCTTCGTGCTAGTCATTCCACCGGTTATCTTACCCCCACTGGAACTTGTAGGTTCGAGGACAAGATTGTGGTACTACCACCACAGGCTTATGGGTAAGGACCAATGAGTTGGACCATAGTTAAGCGCAGTTAACCATACAAACAACGAAGTCGAAAATAGTTCTGTTGTGCGGAGAAAAGTAACCCCACAATTGTATGGCTAATTTTCGTGTCACGACAGAAATTGTCAATAAAAAAAAAAAAAGTGAGTTCGCGTGGCCACCTTTTTGGTCTTTACCCTTATACAAAAGATGGCATGTAAAACGGTATTTAAGTAAGATTTACATAATGGTTTTACTAACTAGCTTTATTCTAAATAAAATATAGCATATAATAGTCGGACGGGAAGATATTTACTTCCTTTTATAATTATTAATAAACGAGGTACTTAAAATTCACTAATAAATTGTACCGTTACTTGGTAACGAGCGTAAAAAAATATATTTATTGTCGGTTCTGTAGTTAAAGCCAAATAAAATGTAACAAACAACACACACACAATAAATATTACATCTTTATAATATAAAGGTAATACATATTAAGCCACAGAAGTAAATAATGGGTATAAAAGTTTTATTTTAAAAATCTCTATAACTTGTGAAATTTATTTGTTGAATTCTGATTCGAAGAATAACGCCGAAAATTGGTTTGATTTCAAAACAATACGCTCGATAGAAATGGTTTTATTCGGTATGTTTTTAATTAACTCTGGCAGAGGGCTTAGTTGTGTTTTTAAAATCATTTAAAAAAGCTCCACAACATTTTACAATAGGTTAATTTGTTGTTGAAGCGAAAATAGTCTTGTTAAAAAATCAAAATAGATCTTAATTATTTATTGTAGGTACACAATAATTAGATTGGACAAGTAGGTTCAATAAAATTATTGATTTCGATTTCCATTTCATTCACTATTCTATAATCTTTATAGATAGGTTTTTTTAAAGAAATAGTACTGTTGGCGACGCTAAAATTGACAATACATTTTTGTAAACAAACCGCTGCTCTTACCTCTGCCATGACACTTTTTGCGTTAGGCGGTCGTCAAGTTCACGTGAGGCATTTCGATATCATTCCATTGTTTTTCTTTTTTATGTGAAATTCGTTCTTTTATAATGCCTGAGAATTAAATTGTTTTGTTTGTATTGCTGCTAAGCAACCATTTTTTATTAAAACAACCTGTCAATAAAGTGATGTTTTCTGACCCCAAACGAGACCAAAAATGTTTGTATTTCCGAGCAGAGTGTTAAGAAAAGGCATTATTTTCAATGTGTGCTGTATTTAAATTTTTTCATTAACTCGTACCCTTTTTATGACATGGAGAAGGCAAATGATTAGTCTGGTCATACAAAAATGCCTAACTTTATTCATAAACATAGTG
Source organism: Acleris emargana (assembly GCA_927399475.2). NCBI lineage: Eukaryota > Metazoa > Arthropoda > Insecta > Lepidoptera > Tortricidae > Acleris > Acleris emargana. Next base: position 10,177,947 of record OV656858.1, read on the forward strand.
ATTTATGTTTATTCCATCGTTGTTACCTATTCCGGAGTTTTTTTTTTGCGTTCAGATTTCGTATCATTTCTGAACTAAATTCTCGGTATGAATTTTCTTGACACTGATACCAAAGCGAAATTGTGAAAATACCTTGACTGCAGTCTTTTCTAGAAGTCATTTATTCGTAACTAACTTGATACATAAAGGCAAATGATATCGGGTGGTACAAGCGAAATAGGCACATTAATTATATTTCGTCCCTTTACTTTCTCAACCTCTTATCTGATCGTATAGTTAGATAGAATAAACATTCATGTTCCAAGGTTTATACAGACCACTTTCCTATCAAAATATTCGATCAGATAAGAGGTTGAAAAAGTAAAGGAACGATTTGTGACCTTGAACAAAATAACTGATTCTGAAATGGTGACAATAGGGATGAAAAATGAAATGGTTCCACAAAGCAGAGTAAAAAGACTAGTCGAGTTCTGTTGTGTGAATAAATTAATCCGTTAATTGCCTTTAATATTTTACATATTTTTTTAATGTTGTTTTTTTTAATGGAAATATTGGAAATGTTTAGTAGATAAGTTATATTGTTGTGTATGGACGAGCGGAAATAGTTAAGTAATTTTACCCGAATTATTCACAAGGAAAATTAAGTACTTAGTGACGTGTTCAATTTCATTGCGGTTTTTTTTTTTTTGTTGTTTTGTTTATGTTTGTGTGTGTGTAATCTTCCGTGGTTTCACTGGATGGTTCCAACGGAAGACCAGCGCTGGTTTTAACGCGAGCATAACGCTGAGTTGGAACGATTTCGTTACACAGGTATTTATGAATGTCAATTTTTTTGTCCGTTTGTCACGAATAAATGTTTCTTCTTTTATTTATTCTTTCTTTCTTTTATACCCAAAGGAATCGACAAAATCTTGTCCCAATCATTTAAAGTCAGCGCAGCACGTCTTTTTGAAGACTTATAGCTCAAGTCCCGGGAAAGGTCATAGGATACTGTTGGTCAAAGAAAGCAGCGATAAATTTAGCACAAACCTCTTCTTGTCACTGTTTGACCCAATGGTTGACTGGTTGGGAAAGCTACAAGGCACAAAGTCCGTAGTACTTACTTTTTGTGTAGTGAAATAAAAAATAAATAAATAAATAACCGACCATACTAAGGACATAGTCGCAGGAAACAGCGAGTATATTACGAAGTTAATGTCTACCAACAATTCACTCGGTAACGATTAAAATACCGGTATGTAAGAAAAGTTATTTTTGTAACCGAAATTGAAAGTATTTGGCAATAAAAATTAGGTTTATATTAAAATATTTTAGGACTTGAGTAATAAGCTAATCATCATCATCATCACGTCAGCCAAAAGACGTCCACTGCTGCACATAGGCCTCCCCTAAGGCTCCTCCACTCAGACCGGTCTTGTGCTTTTCGCATCCACCGCGTTCCCGCGATCTTCACAATGTCGTCACTCCATCTTGTTGGAGGCCTACCTAAAGCTCGTCTCCCGGTCCGCGGACGCCACTCAAGAAACTTCTGACCCCATCGGTCATCACTCCTGCGAGCGATGTGACCCGCCCACTGCCACTTGTGTTTAGCTATTCTTCGGGCTATGTCGGTAACCTTAGTTCTTTTGCGGATATCATCATTTCTGATTATATCACGCAGAGCACACTGGTCAAAGACTTTTGACTTCAAACACTGCGGTAATTTGGACGAAATAAGCTAGTAACGTAAATGAATTAGATTTTTTAAATTAGTTTCATGAACCCTACAATTTAATCACATCAGAAAAGTTGAACTTCAAACTACGTGCAGAAATTTCCTTATTCCCTATCCAGTCTCACGCAAGAGTGGAACCAAAGCAAAAGGGTTTTGGAACGTGATCCGAATGAATGAACTGCTTTGCGAAGAAGCATTAGAAGTGCTTTTGATCTTAGAGCGAATGAACTTGGTTCTAATATTATTTTAATTAAGAATCTTCAAAGAACGTTTGGTGTTAAGTAAATTTTTGATGAGATAAAACATTACTGGAGTTAGTTGTAAAAGGTTTTGTTTTATATTGGTATTCGTGTTTATAGATTGTGGTAGGTATTTTAAAATAATGAAATTATTAAACAGTGTTTTTTTAGTTTAAGTACTACTCTTTAAGGTCGAGATCATTATACGAATTGTACTCAATAATCTTAGCGATTAACAAACAATAATAAATATCATATTATACGTCAATATTTATCTGTGAATAAGTGCACTTTAAAATATAAGAGGAAAACACTAATAATCTTTAAATGGCCTAATTTTAGGACTTTCATAACGAGTATGCTTTAAAAAAACCCAACTGTGGCAAACCAACTATCATTATAAATTCTAAAAGATATCTAATTTAAAATGAAAAATAATGAAACAAACCTAAATTTGATTTTTAAATACCTTTTCCATGATACCCCACATGTTCGTCGACTTTTTATTTTTTCTTTTCACAATATGGTGTCTGGTGGCCGCCGTATTGAATTTTAATTACGGTCCTATCTTTAGTAACACTTGCAAGATTAAGACAAATGGATTGAAATAAGTATCATCAAAATCGTCCCAGTTTAGATCGCCACAAAGGAGCAAACATACATACGTACACCTTTGTACTTTTGATTTTTTGATATAATTGCCTGTGTTTTGTATTTTTTTTTTTATTCATGTACAACAAAGAGTTTACATACATTCATTAAATCACACCTGTTTCTGGATAGACAGAGACCACTTCTTTCCACCTGCTACGATCCTGGCAAATCTCTTTCGCTTTTTCCAGATTCGCACGCACGTCGGTTTTGGGTGCCTACTTAAGTTTCGGCCCTTTTCTAGTGCTTCGCGGATTTGATTTGAAAAAGTACGCCTAGGGCGGCTCTTTCCACCCCTTCTACTCACTTTTACTCTGTATATCGTCAATCTGTGCCGTGTGGTGCCGGTAGAGTAGAATAGCACCACCCCTTATCCTCCCGTGGGTATCGTAGAAGGCGATTAAGGGATTAAGGGATTATTATACTGGTAAAATCTCCTCCGGCGGGATAGGCGTCGTTAGCATTGGGCTGCTACCTATCTAGGAGAAGGAAAACTCCGAATTCAAACCCGGCGGGATAGGCGTCGTTAGCATTGGGCTGCTACCTATCTAGGAGAAGGAAAACTCCGAATTCAAACCCGGCGGGATAGGCGTCGTCAGCATTGGGCTGCTACCTATCTAGGAGAAGGAAAACTCCGAATTCAAACCCGACCCTGCATAATGGACCATGCGAGCACGATTTAAAAGGTTTATACCCCAGGAGGGTACTGGCAATGCCAGAGAATCCCTCCCCAGGCCTAGCCTGGGCAGCCCTTCGTACTCTGGGGGGGGGCAAAATAGTGCACGTATGTTCGGATCCCTCCGGGGATCGGAACGGCGGCGATGCCGTTTGCCACGTGTCACGCCGTGTTCGCAGGGGGGTTGGCAAAAAGCGGGCCGCTGAAAGCCGCCTTGCTACGATGAATGTTTGTGGAGGGATGGAACATAAATTAGATGAGGTATGTATGATGATGAAAGAGAGAAAGCTGGATGTTCTTTGTGTGACTGAGACGAAGAAAAAAGGGGTGAGTACGTCCACACACGGAACTTTGACGGCTTTGTGGTCCGGAGTTCCGGTATCCGAGCACGGTCGTCAGGGAGTTGGCATCGTACTCACAGAGCGAATGGCTGAATGTATGCAAGAGCATGAATGTGTGAGCCCAAGACTTCTCTGGGTGAGACTCAAGGTAGGTCTCACCCGTTTATTCGTAATTGGGGCTTATGCCCCAGATACGAATAAATCGAAAAAAGAAAGGGAGGAGTTTTGGGAAAGTTTGCATGAGGTTTCAACAAAATGCAAGGAGAATGAGAGGATTATTTTGTTAGGCGATTTTAATGGTTGGACAGGCGTGCAAAGGGATGGTTTTGAATCGGTACTGGGTAAGTATGGTGATGAGCGAGTGAACGAGAATGGCAAATGTCTTCTCAATGTATGTTTGGCCAAGAATCTCTGCGTGACAAACACTTTGTTTGATCACAAAGAGATTCATCAGTATACGTGGAGACGGCAGAATGAGAAGTCTATGATAGACTTGATGATTGTGGATGAACGGTTGCGTAACAAAGTTGTAGATACCAGAGCATTTCGAGGAGTTAGCGTAGGTTCAGATCACTACTTAGTGGTAACACGAGTAAGGGGTCTGTTCACACGTTGGCGCCATCGTGTTCCCGTACCTATCACTGCGTTAGAGAGGATAAAAGTAGAGAAACTGAATGACGAAGTTATACAAGATGAGTACGTAAGAAAGCTGAAAGATTGTTTTGAATGTGTTAATAAGATGAAAGACAGTGAAGTTGAGAATAATGTAAATAATGTATGGGAGATTATGAAGAATGGAATGGTCAAATCGGCCACTGAAGTATGTGGTGTAGTAAAAAGAAGGAAACGCAAGAATGAACGACCGGAATGGTGGGATAGAGAGGTAGATGATGTAGTGAAAGAGAAGAAAAAGTGTTGGTTGGATTTTGTAGCTGTAGATCCAGGACAAGATCTAAGCGACTGAAAGAAAAAAGAGTATAATAGATCAAAGAAAAGAGTGAAAGACGTTGTGGCTAGAAAGAAAGATTTACTGAATGAAAAGTATGATAGGAGTTTCTCTGACAACTTCCAGTCGAATATTAAACTCTTTTGGAGCTTGATTAATTCGGCTCGGGGGAAATCGGAGAAAACTAAATTAAACGCGGTGAGGGATGAGTCTGGAGACTTAATATGTGAGGAAGAAAAAATGCTTGATAGATGGAAAACTTATTTTGAAAGCTTGTTTGAATGCGAAGATATTTGTCGTGAGCCAGAAAGCATGAGTAAAGATGCAAGTAGCGAAGATGAAAGTGTGATTAGTATGAGTGAAATAATGAAGGCTTTAAAAAGTATAAAAGCGGGAAAGTCAGCAGGTTGTGATAGAGTGTCGATAGAAATGCTGAGGAGAGGAGATGGCGTGGTGGGTAGCCTGTTGTACCGTCTTTTCAATGCATGTTGGAGTAGCGGCCGAGTCCCGGAAGATTGGGTCAAGGCCGTTATCGTCCCTCTGTATAAAGGAAAGGGGTCACAGCAAGACTGCAAAAACTACCGCGGTATCAGCCTCCTTAGTGTTGTCGGCAAAGTATATGCGAAGATTTTAATTGAAAGGGTATTGAATGTTACGAATGACAAAATCTGGGATGTACAAGCGGGATTTCGAAAGGGAATGGGATGTACGGATCAGGTCTTTTCACTACGGTCCATCACAGAAAAGTTCTTGGCGGTGAACCAAAAGGTTTTCTGTGCTTTTGTGGACCTGGAAAAGGCCTATGATAGGGTAGATAGAAAGGAGTTGTGGACGGTGCTGTCTATGTATGGAGTGAGCAGCAACCTGGTGCAGGCTTTGAGGTCCCTTTATGAGGGTTCCAAAGCCTGTGTCAGAATCAATGGCGCATACTCGGCCTGGTTTAACATCTCTAAAGGTGTTAGACAGGGCTGTGTTGCCTCACCATGGCTGTTCAATCTATTCATGGACAGTTGTATGTGGGATTTGAAAGGGTATGATAAGGGTTTGCGTGTGCAAGAGTTGCTAATCAAATGCCTCTTATATGCCGATGATCAAGTTATACTTGCCCCATCGGTACTTGAGTTGCAGGAGATGGTGACAGTGATGAATGAGGGATTTAAGCAAAAGGGGATGAAAGTAAATGTTACCAAGACCAAGGTCATGGTGATAGAGAAGGATGAGGAGATGACTGAGTGCGTGATAAATATAAATGGTGAATTAGTAGAACAAGTGAGCGAATTTGTGTACCTGGGAAGTATGTTTACAAGAGATGGTAAGTGTGAGAAGGATATCGAGAGGAGGGTGAATGCGGGCAATCAAATTAATGGGGCCCTGTACTCCTTTGTAAGCAGACAGGGCGTTTCACAAAAAGCCCGGCTGGCTGTTCACAATGGAGTGCTGGCACCTACCCTGATGTATGGTAGTGAATGTTGGGTGTGGCAGGACAAGCATGTAAGTCGTGTAAATGCAGTTGAAATGCGCTCTTTGCGTAGTATGTGTGGTGTGAAACTGATTGATAGAGTAAGAAATGAAAAAATCAGAGAGAAATGTGGAATAAAAGAAGATGTAGTGACTAAGATTGAAAAGGGCATGCTTCGATGGTTCGGTCATTTGGAAAGGATGGATGAAAGAAGATTGACGAAAGAGATATACAGATCGAAAGTGAGTGGAAGGGTCGGAAGGGGCCGCCCTAGGCGTACTTTTTCGAATCAAATCGGAGAAATACTGGAAAAGGGCAGAATCTTAAGTACCCGAAACCGACGTGCGTGCATGACTCGATGTATGAATGTTGAAGAAGCGAAAGAAATTTGTCAAGATCGTAGCAAGTGGAAAGAAGTGGTCTCTGCCTACCCCTCTGGGAAACAGGCGTGATTTAATGTATGTATGTATGTATGTATCGTCAATCTTCTTGCATCCTCTCCAAATGACCAAACCATCGAAGCATGCCCTTTTCAATTTTAGCCACTACATCTTTTAGTCATTTCTCTCTGACGTTTTCATGTCATAATATAATAAATAATTCTTACATTATTAAGTGTATAGGCTGATAAACACATTAACCTTCTTCTTCGGCAGTCCATTTCAGTTAAATAGGTTCTAAATTAATAGGATAACCTATCGATGTTTAGAAAAACTTTTGTACGTTGTTTCGTTTGTCCGAAATTTTCATTAGTCCGGAAATCATTTGTCTCTGAACCCGTTACCTTTTCAAAATATTTGAAGAGATATACCTACAGAGCCAGTAGGTTAGGTAAAGTTACACGGTTTCAGAAAAAAATAATTTTCGGACAAATGAAAATTTTGGACAAACAAAACAGCGGACAAAAGTCTTTTTTACTTAAGATAGGTAACGAGGTTCTTCTATCTTATTGTTAGCATCGACCAACTTGACAACAACGATTGACTTCTAACCTACCCTAGTACTATAGGTACTAGCAGACATTATAGTGCCGACGTCAAGGCCTGCGGTGAACAAAGAGCCATCATGTTCGCCACAAACCGCTTACGCCAAATCTAATCTACGACGTCTCTTAGATAACGCAATAGTAATGAGCTTGGCTTGGTTTATGTGATGCTATTCCACGTGACATTTTTATGGTGTCCTGATGCAGCAACTCGGAATATACCTAGGTGTTGCCCGCGTGTGTATATCGGATGGTCGAAAATTGTTTGGTCTATTTTTGTTTCACAACATATTTTTGGCATACCAACGCGTCGTCGAATGATTAAAATTTCTAAGATTGTTTGATTGAAATTGTTTTCCATAATATTGTTGTGTCGAAAAATTATTTAGTATAATTATTTATTTTTGTCGAATGTATTATTGGTATAACGTTGTTATTCCAAATAATGTTACCACTGATTTAAAATGAACCCTGACCCTGATGGGAAGTCGTTGGAGCTCCGCTTTGCGGAGCTCCTACTTCGCCTAGTTGTGGCGTTTCACGCCTTGACACAAATGCTGCCTTACCTGACCTATACATTAATTAAGAATTAATTTGATTTTAGTTTTAGACCATTGTATGTTATGGAGCTTAAAAAAAAAATGTGCAAAAAATTCTACCAAACATCAACCATGGAAAGGGCACCTTGCCGCGACTCAATCTGCGTTGAAGTTGTTAATCGCTATTCCGTCGGAAACTATAAAATTTTCCGGGATAACCTTTTATCCATTCCCAGAACTCCATACCAAATTTCAACGAAATCGGGTCGGCGGTTTTTGTATCCCCCATTTTTGTTCTGTAATATCGCAAAAAAAATAGGTAGCATTATTACTTTTTAAGTTGTCATGCACAAAAGCAACTATACAACGTGTTACAAAATACCCCGTAAAAAATGTAATAAATTATCAAAGCCAAAAATATTGTCAACCCTAGTAAGTTGTCATGTCAGGGAACCGGAGTTAGCATAGATTATTTAACAGAGGGGCCTACCTACCAATTTTAATAATATTGTCAACTTTAATTGTTTTTCTGTTTTTCATCCACAAAGGTTCAATACTATGATGTCATTATGCTTAAAGTACTAGCTTCAAAAAACGTCAAGACGGAAAAAAAAAATGTTGACAATTTCAAATCTTATTATCGATTCTACAAATTGTTCCGTGTTTTTCCATATTTTTTTCCAAAATGACGATGTTTTCTAACTCAGAATATTACGATTTATGATGTTATGCGTAGGCCATGAAGATAGCAATTTAAATCGTGCTCGCGAACTGTATCGGAGGTTGTGCATTGAGCGAGGCGGGGCTCACTTTGAGCCGTTCCTGTAAATTTGACGTTCATTACGACAAAGTAAGTGTTAGTTAAGGTTTGTTCGTTTAAAATCTTCCAAAACTCGACGTGTAAAATGTTTCGCGAATTAGGTAAAAATGTACATAAACATTCTGCGTAGTTTACTCTTTAATTTTACTGAAATAGGGTTTGCACATCAATGAAAAAATAATAGTTTTTTTTTTTGGCGGTAAGTCATACAGTGATAGTACGGTTCTCAAATATTGTAAATGGACTTGTTATAAGTCACCATTAAACCCCCTTTCGGCTTTACGGGTATTTTTGTAACACCCTGTAACTATAATTATAAAAAAAATTTGTAAAGAAATCATGTATTGCAATAGTTTTGTTAGGAAACTGTAAGTTTACTATTTAAGCGAATGTTTATGTAATTACTCACAACTATGCTGCCGTGCAGATCTTAAAACGCAGTAAGTGCAAAAATGCTGTTTCGAGAAAAACGCAAAAAACTACTTCAAAGTTCATTTTCTTTTGTTATTTTGATGACTCTTGCAAAATTTAGACTTTAACTTTAAGGTATAGGTAACAAGTATTGATAACAGGGAAAAAGTACATCCTCTTACTTATATTAGGCATTTGAGGAGGATTTAAAGGAAACCTGAGCTGTTATTGCTATAATATTTTCACTAAAAATCTTTCAAAATACCGAATAATATGCAGCATAAAAGCTTGATACTGCCACGATTTATTCGAGTTTGCAGAGTAAAATACAGTATATCATCATATTTGCTGCATCTTAGTTAGACTATGGCATTTATTTAAAATGCTACGAGTTTTTTTACTGCTTATTGCAAAGAAAATTGAGAGTTAAAATGTGTAAAATTTGACCCGACGTCTAGTGAGGGCCGTAAGAAGTTATCGACATTCGAAATTATTGAGTCACCTTGATTTATTTCAACTGGAGTAGATTGTAAGAAAGTCGGAGTTACTGTTGTTAGTTCTGTGAAATCTATTAGTAAAGGTGTCATTTCCGGAGCTGGTTCTGTTACAGTAGGATCAACTGGAGTGTGGTCGGCAATTTGTGATGTGAGACCTGATGCTTCTAGGGCCGGTTGCGTAAAGGTTGTGGCCGTTCGTTATTGTATTAAATCTTTGTTTGTTTTCGGTTCAGGTAAAGATTTCTGTGTAGGTTCTATTGAACTATATTGTAACTGAGTACCAGATAAATCATGAGCAAGTTGTGTTAGATGGAAATCCTGAATAAAGTCATGGGAATTGTCGTATTCAAAATTCCAGCTTTCAATTTCCTTCATTTTATGTAATGTAATAAGGAAGTGACCAAATTCATGAATCATTTAACCGATTTCCTGACGTAGTTTGTAAGAGGTTTTTCATTTTTTTTCACGACTATCATTTTTCTTTAATGTCTTCTGAGCTACTTGGCCAAGTTCTCCTTCGGAACCATGTAAATTATTTATATAAGCTAGAATTTTTCTTGATCTAGAATTCATTTTCTTATTTCTGTAAACAAAATGAAATCTGATGTCAAAGAGTTACCGCAGGAAGAATGTGATGGAAAGATAAAATACAGAAAGTATCTAATGTACCTGCAGCACCAAACAAACAAACAAATAAACTAATGAGAACTATGCCTCCTATTGATGTAACAAATTAGTAAGTAAATTAGTTGAACACATTTTATTTATACAATACATTGACTAAATAGTCAATGTATTGGTACTAGATAGAACAAAATAAGTTATTTAAACGATAATAAACCTTGATTTATCTATTAATCTTGATTATCTACTACAGTTTTACAAGTAAATACCCTATTATTTGTTTATTTAGATTAAATTAAATAAGTTACACATTCCTGACACAAGTGCAATTCAACGCGTTAATAATTATGTAAGTAACCGAATTTCAAATATACTAAACTAAACTACTTACTTCGAACGCAGTCTTCGCCACAACCACACCAACCTCAAAAAACCACGGACCTATACTTCTCGTCCGACATCCGAGAACCCACTGGCCAATCAATGACTAAATAATACACAGCCAATAACGCGAAAAGCGCAGTACAAATATTAAAAAATATTAATCTACTAACTAAAACGCAGTAACTCAACGTAAGCTGCGATTTCAGTGGTAAACTTATATTCGTACGATACGGCGATTACCGACTAATGAGCAGTAAAACTATTATCCACTGTGAAAATTGTAGTACAAAGTTAAAAAAAAAACGTTAATTTACAAACTAAAACGCAGTTAACTAGACGTATACTGCAATTTAAATAGAATATAATCATTTGCATCTTTCAATGATTACCGACTTATTAGGAGTAAGTTATCTAAATGCTGCATTTTAAATGGCCATTACAGATGAGATTAAATTGTATCTTCACAGTTAAAATAAATTAACTGATTTGTTACGGTGTTTTATTTAGTTTTCCAGATTTAATAAACCGTAAAATACCTAATAAAACACTTAAACTTCAAATATTACTGCACTTTATTTAGGCATAATCTACATTATTTTCGGTGTTTTACAAAGCCGTGTGATGATTTTTAGGATTTTAATTACATTCTGCGTTTTAGTTAGTCCTACAGTGTACTTTTGTCTGAGCACTTTAACATACTGCTCGTAGAGGCTTCGAAGGAGGCTCCGGAGGAAAAAACCGTCTACAGAATTATTTGCATTTCGACGCCCTGATTCCAAATCACTAATAAACAGAAAACACTCGAAATGCCACTTACTGCATTTTAAAATCTGCACGGCAGTATGTGGGACTGTTTGTTTCGTGAATAATAAAAAAAAAAACAAAGCTAACAAACCGACAGAGTTAGGGCCTGGCCACATCACCACGGCGCGGCGCCGTAAAATGTACCTTGCAGATACACGGTGCCTGAACCGGTGGGTTATTATGAGATAGCTATGAAGTTCAATTTACGCCGAGAGACAATGACAAAGCTATATAACTGTCATAGCTCCGTCCTTTACACTCGCCGTAAAATGAACTCCATAGATATCTCATAATAACCCACCTGGGCCTCTATTCAACACGGTACAAACCATATCGTATTTAAGCTGTTATCGTAGTGTCAACGTCTTGACAGTAATGGTGGCTAATAGGGAATATGCATGGATTTTAAAAATCGCATTTCTCATCAAAATATGAAAATACCGTAAAAGAGATCACCAAAACGGAAATTAAAATTAAAATCGGTCAAGAAATACGGAAGTAATAAGCATTTCAAACTTCTAATTAGACAGAGAGATCCGATGTGCACCGTGACGTCATTGTGCACTGCGGCCATATAAACTCCATGTAAAATTCCGTTTTTCTAGAAAGAGATAGGAACAAATCTTTGTTGGCTTATATCTTGGTTATTTTTATAGTTATTCAAAAAATGATTTTTGTGATCTGTTTGTTACATGAATCAGCTTCAATTGAAGCTGTAAAAAAAAAACATGCATATTCCCTATTGCCGTGTGGTTGCCGGCTTAGAATAGTGCCACTCCATGTCTTCCCGTGGATGTCGTAAGAGGCGACTAAGGGAATAAAGGCTTGTAGTACTGTTAGGCGATGGGCTTGCCACCTGTCACTAATACACTGGGAAACATCTTAGCCTACTTGTGCAAAATGTGGTTACAGAATTATCAGGAAGTTTTAAGACTTGTTCGTAACTCTGCCTATTCCACTCTGGGAATGAACGCGTGAGTTTATGTATGTAATTAATCCACTATAGATACAGTTCAAAAGATAGAGCTCTTCAAGTAAGGATGGTCGGACGGACAGACAGCATAGGAATAATAATAGGGTCTTGTTGGATTCCCTTTGGGAACAGAACAATAAATGGCAGATCTTTTAAACTTGGTTGATACATGCTTTTTAAATACCAAGTCAAACATGCGTGATTACTCGTACATGACATAAGGAAAAGTTCAGCTGTATACACATAACAGAACTCAGAAAGTTCCGACCCTACCACACGACCAATTAGGGCATCGCGACGTTTTTATAATACCCCGGCGTGCGTATAGGCAAAGATCATAGAGTTAGCAGACGAGACAGGATTAAAACTGATTTTTATAAGTATGACGATAAAGTACTGACCCGCCTTCACAAAGCTAGCGGTCCAGCAGTGGTGTGATTCTCTCATCATCATCATGTCAGCCGAAAGACGTCCACTGGTGGACATAGGCCTCCCCCAAGGCTCTCCACTCAGACCGGTCTTATGCTTTTCGCATCCACCGCGTTCCCGCGATCCTTACAAGGTCGTCACTCCATCATGTTGGAGGCCTACCTACAGCTCGTCTCCCGGTCCGCGGACGCCACTTAAGAACCTTCTGATCCCATCGGCCATCAGTCCTGCGTGCGATGTGCCCCGCCCACTGCCACTTCAGTTTAGCTATTCTTCGGGCTATGTCGGAAACCTTAGTTCTTCTGCGGATATCATTATTTCTGATTCTATCACGCAGAGAAACCCCGAGCATAGCCCTCTCCATAGCCCTCTGAGTGACCTTGAGCTTGAGGCCCATTGTTAGCGCCCACGTCTCGGATCCGTAGGTTATCACTGGCAACACACACTGGTCAAAGACTTTTGACTTCAAACACTGCGGTAATTTAGACGAAAAGGTGCTGCGAAGCTTCCCGAACGCTGCCCAGCCGAGTCGGATTCGACGAGTGACCTCTTTCTCAGTGATTCTCTGCAGCGCATCATTAGTTCACTCCGCGTAACTCAGTTTCAACCGGCGGCGAATTGAAGTAGTCCCGCTGCAAACAAGACATATTTGAGCGCGTGTATTCTCAATTAGGCAGCCTTATAAGTTCACTCCTCTGACAGTCATACTTCACTGGTTTTGATTGGCGGTAACTGTTTTTTTTTTGTATAATAACTATAATGAGCGCAAGTTTAATGATAATAAGTACGCTTATGTCGATGCTCCCGTGTTAACGTCACTACTATGGCATTATTGACATAATTATCATTATTGTCAACTTAATGCTATCTCTTTTACTGATTGATTTAAAAGCCAATTAAAAAAAAAAAAAAACCATGTCAGAAACAAAATGGTTTAACCAAGTAGAACAATGCCCCTGTACGAAACGTAAAAACAGTACACAATGTGTAATGTTAGCAAGTACAAGCCTAGAGCTTGAGAACACGAGCACACCGGCTACCTGATAGGAAGGTGGGTTCTTAGGGTACTCACCAGAGCGGTATGTCAGGAAAAAATCCACCAATAGGAGAGTAGCGCTGAGAGGCTAGAAAAATTAAGTAATCCTATTGGTAGATTCCTCGCGCACTTAGACGCTTAAGCCAAGCAACTGATTTTAAAATTAAAAATAAAAGTGATGATCCCAAAGGAAAAGATAATTGAGTTCTACGCTAAGTCGCAAACGAATTCTAGTATTAATAATAAAAAAAGTAGTAAGTACCTACGTAGTTTATCGTTGATTGTTAGTTCCTATAGGTAAAGAATTTCGTCCATTAAATATGCAAAGCCGATAATTTTAAATCCTCTGCATATTGCGAGTATTTCGCGGTGGCTGTACGCATTCCGTCAAGCATTTGTGGTGTGACACTCACATAGCCACAAGCATGGAATGTTCCGCATTGTTTCCGTACAAGCCCGTTTTGCCCGTGACTTCATCTGCAAAGATTACGAGAATGCTTGGATTGATATAACAATAAGTTTTTTTTATTCCGGTCTGACTAGCAATACACCTTTTTCTCACCTTATGGTAAAATGATGATAAAGAATAGCTAGGAGCTCCAAATTGTTTCAAATACTGGGCAGTATTATTATAAGCAAGTAAGCAGTATCTCGAAATCAATACCCAAAGCAGTTTAAGTTCTCTTCTCTTAGTAATAAGGTTGATATTGCTATATGAGTTTTATCTGACATACTGCGTATTAGCTTCGGAGGGCAGAATTATGTCTCATCATGTTTATACTGGAACATTCTGGAATTTAAAAGAAAAAAACGATAAACGAGTTTCCTGTTGTTTTTTCAAGTATCTGTAGAAGCCACAAGAGCGCACAGGCCATCTGGAAAGTAAGATCTGAGACTCATAGACATTTGAGTGAAATTTCAGAACCGCAACCCTAAGACTCCAAAAGCGTTGCCAACACTGAGGACTAAAATAGAATGCTTCTATGTTTGTAATTTAACCGGATGTCTTATCATCAGACTGGACTGGCACAACACCTAACCAGCCCACTAAAGAAAAAAAATTGCACACTATATATAGGGTATTTATTCCAGCTAAAATCTTCCATCTAATCAGTCTATCAATTGACATGTCTTCTTGTGTAAAAACTTATTTTTTTTTATTCGTATTAGCGTTACACAGATCGCTATTATAACATTGTCATAAGTTGCTTAATAGGTAACAGCGCAACCTTGTTTCCTCATCCCATTGTATTATAACGTATCTAAACTGACATATCTGCGAACGTTAATCTACGGTTTACCTGAGTTAATTATGTTCTATCCCGCACGGCGAGATTAACCTTCGTCCCTCGGGATTCGAATGAAATTTCATCCCGTGCCTTTACAAATAAGTTACGGTAACCAGTGACGTACGAGGTCACTTCAAAAGTATTTTGTACTTGAACTTATACTTGGTTGACTAGAGGCGAACTAGGGCGAGCTAACAACGTAGCATTTTTTGTTATTGTTGACTATTTGAAGTGAAATAGTTAGTGTTAGTAACTCTCAAATGTAATTTTAATACTCTGATGAGAAAACACGTTTTTGTTTTGAAAATGAGATCTTTACAGTCTCAACATATTTTTATAGTTAAGCTAATTTCCTTCAGAAGAGTTGTTGTAAGATAAAGATAAAGAGACATTTATTCGCAACAAAATATAGATACAAAAAGAACAAGACACAGAGAATTTGTGCCGAAACGGTCCCAACTCAGCATTCGCTAGCCGTAAAGCCAGCGCTGGTCTTTCGTTGGAACCGCTGGGTGAAGAAATAGACTATGAACAGATATACAAAATTACAGACTGTTGCAAGTGTATCATAATGGTAAGTACAAATAATTATTTAATACTGACTACAAATTAGAACCCCTGAATACGAAAAAATCAAGTTGAACATATTGATTGCGATTTTAAATTTTTCAGAAACTTTCATTGCATTTTTTATTGCTCAGTTTCAAAGCAATAAAAAAAAACATTATTGTTTTGACAATCTTAATGTTATCAATCATACTCGTAAACTCCTCTTTTCTTAGTCTTTTAAAAAGCATCGGTATGGACTAAAATATAACTAAAAAATGTGCTAAAAGATAAAAGTATCGGTTATTTGGCCATGAGATTACAAGAAACTATCTTACTTGAGACAACACATGAAATCAGAAAAAACTTAAAATTGGTTATTACTCGATCTATAAAATACTTCAAATTCAATCAAGTAGTATCAAATCGTACTTGCTATTACTTAATTGATGAATCTCTAATACTTTTGAGGTTATTTTAGAATTACGAGTATAATTCAAATTATTATCAACTCGCTCGCACTCTTCGACTTCCTTAATAAATAAAATTACTCCAATACAGTTCTAAAATAATATTTTTTTCACAGGCCGGTCATCGGCTGCTTCTTGTGACTATTCTAAAGAGTCCAAACTCAGTGGGTTAACTTCAAGTACATCATCATCACCATAATCATCATCGTTATCATCATCATCATCCCCATCCCCATCATCATCATCGTTATTTTCATCACCACCATCATCATCATCACCAAAATCATCTTCATCATCATCATCATCATCATGATCATCAAATCAGCTCCTTAGAATCCATAACTTTGAATTAGTTATTGGATTTTCAAATGAAGTATTTCATAATTTCACTCCATTCCAATTAAGGGAATTGGTTTAAAAAATATTTACGGAGTAACACTCAAACGAAAAATCAAACAAAAAACATTAGAATACCAAGAACGCTAAATCATAATATATTTAAAAAAAAACTGCCGCTTCATTGAAATAAAATTTATCCAAGTGCTCAAAACCAAAGCCACTCACTGGTGTACCTCAAAATCACATAATCGTCCAATAAAACCCATCAGCGCAATAATGAATATGCATACGAATTTCTCGTTCAGAAACGTTGTTATCCAAAAAGAAAAATGAGGCCGTCACGTCCTGCGGGCCATTATTGCTAATTGATGGTGCAACTTTGTCGAACTTCATCCATTATGGTCGAGACCTCCTTGACAAGGCCTCGATCATTACAAAGATAAACCAGTGTTATTAGACACGCTTCACCCTTCCCATTGTAATAAAAATATAAGCAAAACACTTTTCTGATTCAATCTCGTAGGTCCTCCTTAAATGGTTCATAAAATTGTTCGAGTGTTAAATCTATTAAATTACAGACACTTGGCTTGAATGGTTTTTATAGTTGTTGTGTTTGATTTAAGTGCAATTCGAGATGTCAGTTTCATTATATATTTTATCTTTAAGCAATTTGAATCCCAGGTACTCCACCACTGTTCAGTTGCCAAATGCTCTAGTGAATAAACTACAAACAAGTAATAAGCATAGATGAACAAATTGTATTGTTAAACTATATTTTTATTTTGATATTCAAAAATATTTTCAAAATTTTGATTTTTTAAATCTTTCTAAATCAGCTCAATCCGGTTAGAAAAATCCTTTATGTCTATACAATAAAAGAAAAAAAAGTGAACATAAAGGTTTTTTTACCACTCTTGTCCTGTTTAACACGCAGCATTTCACCAGACGCAGTACGAACAAAATAAACTATTTTAATCAGTTTTATTTTGACTCCTAATTCCGTGAATTTTCATTGAAAGCGGGTACCAAACCCGTCCATAGTTCTTCCTTAATTCTGTAGTTCCGTGCTCACATTGTCTACAGACAAACTAGTTCTACGCTTGGATTCAGAACGAACCCGTAACTTTTCTAGTGTTCTCGGTTCTAGAAGTTTTTTCATTAGTTGCTTGTTGACTTGAAAATTGACAGGGGGAAAGTTTTTGATACGTTGTAATAGTATTGTGTTTAGGTTGAGAAAGAAATGGATTTCCAGGTGAATTAGAATATAATCAAACAGACTTGAAGATTTCATCTAATACGCAACAGTAGTGGATCTAGATTAAGAAAAAAAAACATTAAGTAGAATTTGTAGCATGTGTTTTTTATAGATATACCTACAAGTTGCAGAACATTCTCAGAAGTAAAGAAATCTTCTCAAGAAATTATTGAGAATATAATCGGAAATATTTGAGAGCATTTAGAATGTTCTCTTTTCATACAGAATATAAGAATTATCTTAGAAATTTCCGAGAATTTCTCATAAGACTCTTTCACAATTTGAGAAGTAACTTTTTGGTACAATGTTATTTACCTCAGCTAAGCTACTACTATAGTTGCCCAGAAATCCGTTAGGTAGACTTTAGTATTTGATAGTATTATCACAATAGAACGAATTTAAAACAAAACTGTACTCGATATTAAAAATAACTTTAGCTACTTTGTAGAGTTGCTATTGACCCCTAATCAAATACGTCTTAAAGATTTATGATATCTGATTGTATTTAATTTCGTGAACAGAAACTTTTTCAGTATCGTCATTTCATGCTGTCTAAACAAAAAACGACACGATAAAAAGTATCGGTTGCTTCTCACAAGATTGTGATTGTTGTGAATAACCGTCTTGATTCCATACGGGCCTAACAAGCCGTTAGATACATGAACTGGGCAGCTAGCCAAAATGTAGACGCTACTGTCGTTGTTCTTTTCCATCGCTAAAATTGTTTTATTGCCATTTACGGACATACAAGGTGTCGGGTTTTTTGTGGTCCAAATGAAAAATTTAAATAGGTCATCATGAGGGCTACCCAAAACACCCCCATGTATGTTCAGTGATTTTTAGTACTTTCAGAGATATTGATCATTTAAATCGGAATTTTTGTAATTTTTCCTTGTGTCCATCGTACGAAAAACCCTTAAGCTCTTGTATTATTTCAATGTTTTTTTCAGTCTTTTCTTACATTGTTAGAATCATTATGAACTTAAGATGTTTTTAAAGCTTAAGTGGCAGTGGGCAGGGCACATCACTCGCAGGACTGATGGCCGATGGGGTCAGAAGGTTCTTGAGTGGCGTTCGCGGACCGGGACACGAGCTGTAGGTAGGCCTCCAACAAGATGGAGTGACGACCTTGTAATCGTGGGAACGCGGTGGATGCGAAAAGCACAAGACCGGTCTGAGCGGAGAGCCTTGGGGGGGAGAGCCTTGGGGGAGGCCTATATCCAGCAGTGGACGTCTTTCGGCTGATATGATTGATTGATATTGGAGGGCCTTGGGAAAGTCTCAGCAGGAAGCTAATTCTAAATTCCTATAGTATGCGCAGAAACGGCCTAGGGAACCGACGCGTATTTGAGCGTTGTTAGTATGAATGGGCCGACCTTATTGGGCGTTATTATTTATTTAATCGTATGGCATCGGCATTGGTGAGTCGCTTACGATGTGTACAAAATGATATTCTGAAAGTAACGTTATTTGTCCGTGTTTGTTACACTTTCACAGCACAGATTTTGTTAAAATTTGGTATGGAGATAGTGTAAGCCCCGAGGAAGAAAATAAGGAACTTATTACCTGCGATAAACGACTTCTACGCAGACGGAGTCACGGGCAACAGCTAGCAATTATTATACAAGTAAAAGTAACTTTGTCTGTGTGTTTGTTACGTTTTCACGCCAAAACCAATTTTGATGAAATATCACAAGTCAGGGTGGCAAAGTTAATTATAAGTAGTTAAGCATCCAATTCCGTTAAAATTTGAAATATTCCAGTAATCTTTATCAATTCATTTCCAGTCGTGTAACTACTCAAGTACCGGACCACAGCTGTTAAGAGAAATTCCCTAAAAAATTTAGGGTAAAAAAAGAGAAAAAAGGGTTTTTATCAGCGTTCAATATGTCGACGCGGGCCAAATATCGACGTTATTGGGGCAAAAGGGCTGCCTCTCACTAACCCACATTTGTTGACGGTAACATATTCCCGGTTTGGGAAATATCTCACTTATATTCTGTGAAGTAAATATTAAATTAGATATGCATGTGTTGGTGAACTGATTGATGGGGTTAGGTTTTAATTGATGATGTTTTAACGTATGTGGGCACGTTAATTGGACAGAATGTGGCATAAGCACCATTAATTGATTTTTCATGTGTGATTGACGAGTTTTTTTAAACACTAAAATCATACTGTTGAGTTTATTGCATGGTTTCTTCTCAGCAGTAGTCTCTTGCAAAGCTCTGGTAGATTTTTGACGTATAAAAATGCCGGTGCGGCTTACTTCCTTAGAAAACATATTTTACCATGAAAACGTTGTTTATTGTCTGGGGGACACGATTTGTGTGGAAGAATGTGTCGAGGCTTTTTATGTGGGTTGTCTTGCACCGTCATAGAATAGTGTAATTCCTAAAATTTATATATTTCTATATTTTTAATTACTACTACCTTATTAGTTCTCATGAGTTTTGACACATTTTCCAGCTCAACTGCGCATGAATGTATTTATTGTTTGTTTTATGTGAGATTCATTGTTTGCAATGCTAGGTTAAGTTTATTATTATAGGACGACGCGCTAGCCTAGTTGGTAGTGACCCTGCCTACAAAGCTAGCGGTCCTGGGTTCAAATTTCGGTAAGGGCAGATATTTGTGTGATGAGCGCGAATATTTGTTCCTGAGTCATGGATGTTTACTATGTATTTAAGTATATATTTCTCTATATAAGTATTTATATCGTTGTCTAGTACCCATAATACAAGCCTAGAGCTTTAATTGGGACTAGGTCAATTGGTGTGACATTTTCCCCTGATATTTATTATTATTATATAAGCAATATTTAAAAAACGACTGACTGTTGAGTTTCTTGCGGCGTTTCTTCTCAGCAATGGTCTCTTGCGAAGCGCTGGTAGATTTTTGACGTGTAAAAGTGGCCGTGCGGCCTACTTACTGAATAATCATCTTTTATATTTTTTTTCCGTGTGGTTGCCGGATTAGAATAGTGCCACTCCATATCTTCCCGTGGATGTCGTAAGAGGCGACTAAGGGAATAAAGGCTTGTAGTACTGTTAGGCGATGGGCTTGCAACCTGTCACTAATACGCTGGTAAACATCTTAGCCTATTTGTGCAAAATGTGGTAACAGAATTATCACCACGTTTTTAAAGTTGTAGGTAATTCTGTAGCTCTGCCTACCTCACTCTGGGATTACAGGCGTGAAGGTATATGTATGTATGTATCTTTTTATCTTTTTGCCTTCTTATCTTTTATCTTATAAACCCATGTGGAATCAGCTCTCGGTTTTTGCCGAGCGAGACTACCCTTTTTTCAAAGGTGCACTTGCTATTTATTCGTCTGGGGAGGCGAGTATTTATGGGTCGCGGTGGTCAGTTACCATCAGGAGACCCGCTTGCTCGTCTGCCTCAATTTTGAAAGATAAGATATATATTATGAAATATTTAAGAAAGTGGTAAAGGAATTTAAACAAATTTTCTTCCCATCAGACAACTTTAATTTAAAGGTTTAGATGAGATCTTTGCGTTCGAAATAGCCCGAGTACGCCAATAGATAGCTGGCTGGATAGCCGGCAGGATAGCTCGATTAATGTCTATCTATCTATCTTACACGATGTAGTTGATTAACCCATTTACAGTACGCTAAAATATTTTAAGTGTTGTTATAATACAACCCTAACTTAATCTTACCGCAGGAACCTACTTCTGGAAAACTTAAAAATTAATCTGACTCAGTTGAAAAGCAGTTTATGACAAAAAATCTTTCGGACTGATTATTCTTTTGGACAATCGTTAATCGGGATTCTAAAAGGACACATCTACACCGTGCTTTTTTATTTACGATAATTTTTTAGTTATTAAATGTTGTATCTTTGTTCATTCTAAAAGGGCCTTTAGAGTTAACTAATAGTCAGTGTCAAATGCGCCAATGTTGGCGTGACATACATACACAATGTAAGAGCCGTTTTCACCAGTTCAACGTGATTAACTGATTAAATTTAAAAATTAAATACAACATAGTTATTATATTTACAACCGAGTTATCATTTGTCTGACCTACAGAACGTTCCCTTAAAGTTATCGTAAATAAAAAAAAACCCGGTGTATACTATAATATCACTTGTCACCAGTCTTTGTCACGATAGTGAACAAGAGGGCTGGTATTTCAGAGAAAAATGTTGAAGGGACATTTCGCTTTGTGATGATTTTAAATAACACCAAATTTCTGTGTAAAATTATGTTTAAAAAATGAAAATCCTTAAATTCCATCCTTTAAATTTAATTATTAACATCTTTTCACCTTTGCCAGCTGAGGTCATTGCCCTAAGTTCTAAAAAGGTCAGGGAATTACTCTGTTAGAAACCATTTTCGGTAGCACATTCGAACACCAGCCTAATTTGACCCATCAGAGAGCATAAACTACGGGTTCTTGGGTGTTTTCAATCTTGGATGTTTAAGTTGGAAGAGGTCTGTTAGAAAAGCTAGAACTACAACTTGAGTATCAAAGTAATTAACCTGGTGTATTTAAAAAAAGTATACTTAATAAGGTACATAATGTAGTAGTATGTTTAATAACGTCACGGCAAAAGTAAATAAAAACGATGAAAAAAAATACTTTGTCTGCGCACCTTTTTATATGAGAGCGTCGACTACAAGTCTATTTACGATAATCTGTTAAAATAAATATCGACTGAACTTTAAATATAATAATATTCTAGCATACAGGGTGCTAAAATTATACGGTAGGTATATTTTAAAGTGGTAAAACGCTGAGAAGGTACGTTTGAGCACATGTTCGCTTGGTTTGATATTCTGAATCGTTTCGTTGAAATGTTTGCTGAATAAACCTCCCTTGAAATGCAAACATAATACTCGTATTGAGAAGAGTTTAGAAATGTCTTGCTGTTTTACATTAAGAACATTTTATTTTTCTAGGAGGATATGGTATCTTTTGTATTATGTTCTTTTCTCTTTCTCTTTGAGTCTGCCAACAACAGACAATATAAATATAAAACACAGGCAATATAAACAAACAAGCGCAAAGCCGACGTTTTTGATATTATCTAAGTTATAATTTTCATGTTGTGTATTTTTTGTATGATATGAAATAATACATTCATACATAAACTCATGCATTCATTCCCAAAGTGGGATAGGCAGAGCTACAAAATTACCAACAACTCTAAAAAAATGTTGATAATTCTGTCACTACATTTTGCACAATTAGGCTAAGAAGTTTACCAGTGTATTAGTGAGAGGGCGCAAGCCCATCGCTATAGGTACTGCAAGCCTTGTATTCTTTAGTCACCTCTTACTACATCCACGGGAAGACATAGAGTGGCACTATTCTAACCCGGCAACCACACGGGACACGGGAATATAATAATAACAATGAAATAATACAAAGAATATAATGGTGTTATTGTTTACTTTTTAAAACCGCTGGCAGACTTTCATGTAAACGATTATGCCACTTGCAGAAAAATATATATTTAAAACAATACATACAGCTCTTTAAAACTGTTATTGTTTTACTCCACTGGAGCTCAAATGTCATAAGAATAGATTTTTTTACAAACCGCTACGCATACGTCAAAAACACGTCCGGTTGTGGGTTAATTAATCTTAACTTATGTTGTCAGGATGAAGATAAATCAAATAACCTATCAGAGCGAGCGAGCACTTTTTACCCACCCTGTACGTAACTCCTGACCCGCATGCAGTACCAAGTTACAGGTTGAAGCGGAGTCTTGATAAAATAGAGTTTCCTAAAATACTACCAAAAAATTATACCAAGAAGATATACAAAATCATATTAATTTCATAAACGCTTAAATTCGTCAAAATCAGTCCATCATACAAATGGTCGGTTTCAATTAATTGGGCAAAGATGTAAACGAACCAATTTACTATAATTACTCCATAATAACGTACTTTTGAAGATCATGATTGTTTTAATGAATGATTAATTATCACATTATGACTTGATTATCACTTTCATATTATGTTTGAGATTGAATTACTATTAATTATATATTTATTTAAATAAAATACGCTCGATGAAAATTTGAGGTTATATTTCAAACGGTAATGACTTGTATACATCTTTGGCGCATTCAAATGACACCGACTGTAGATATTACCAAACTTATAATACTCCTCTTTTTATCGTTTGTTAAAATAGAAAGTGATCGTAAGGTATTACCAGGCTAACATTACAGTTGGACCGAGAGGCCGAAAGGGAAGCTATGTCTGTTCAGTTGAAACAAAGACGTAATATACGGGGTTATTGGTAAGTTGACCTATTGCCCTCAAGGGGTTATGGGAGAGGTCATTTGAAATAATTTTGATCCCATAATACCCCATGCAAAAGTGAGCCATCTCTGAGATAATTTAAATAAGTTTTTTGCTTAAAAAAGTCAGGAAAAGAGCACTTTAAATAAATAAAATAGGTTTTGTACAAGGTAAAATTGCTGTTCTTATGCAATACTAAAAATAGAACTATCTGTACACGTTTAAGAATGCAAGACCAAAAAGAAAAAAAAACATGACCAAAAATTACTAACTTTTGCGTAGGGTATTATGGGACCAAAATGATTGCAAATGATCTCCCCCATAACCCCTAGGTTGACCTACCAATAACCCTGTATAACTTACATACGTCTCTGATCTAAAGCAAAGAGCTGACAATCCAAACTCCGCCACTAGATTGTCAGTCCGTGTTGCCAATAAGCCACTATGCCACTGATCTCACATCGCTCGTCACTCAGACCAATCAAGAAGCAAGCGTGAAAACTCTGCGCATTAATCTCTGTACAACTCAGATTCCGCGAAGTTAGCGGCAATTCCCCTCGAAAATCGGAAACAATTTGAGAATAACAAACCTCATAATTCTAGCATTCACCTTTGCCATTGTAATCGACTTGGAACGCTTGAATTCCATTTTCGTTTGCAAAGGTTAATTTAATTCAATGCCGCGAATAACGTTAATGAAAAGCTATTGTGTTGTGATATTGTCAAGAAATGTTTGTTGGACAAGTGGGCCACAATGTCCGGAAATAAAGGGTTTTGCTTATTATTTGAGAATTATATTATATTACGCTGGTAAACTTCTTAGCCTATTTGTGCAAAATGTGGTTACTGAATCATCAACAAGTTTTTAAAGTTGTCGGTAATTCTGTAGATCTGCCTACCCCATTCTGGGATCACAGGCGTGAAGGTATGTATGTATGTATATTTATTTCTAAAACAACGAGTATAAACGGGAGCGTAGAATGATTTCTGTCTTATGTTATTTAAAACTGTTATAAGTCGAATGTAATTTTTATACCAAGATTATTTTATACAAAGTAAAAAAAATATGAAGGTAACTTGAAGTAGGTACGATAAAGATTTAATTTATTTGA
The DNA here is from genome assembly GCA_927399475.2 of Acleris emargana. Taxonomy (NCBI): domain Eukaryota; kingdom Metazoa; phylum Arthropoda; class Insecta; order Lepidoptera; family Tortricidae; genus Acleris; species Acleris emargana. The sequence continues at coordinate 10,202,775 of OV656858.1, forward strand.
GTAAATATGATGTTTAATTGCTCTTGTTGGAATATAGCCTATAATTTTGAGACTTAGGACCGTAATAATGAACTCATCTTAACTGAGATGCCCCATCACAAGACACGTCAAACCATAGATAAATGTCATTTTGGACATCAGTATATAGGACTGTTTTTTGGTGTTCAATAAAGAGTTCGTATTGTTGTATTGTATTTCATATATTTCATAAAAAAGTAAACTTTTGCCTTTTTAGGGTTCTGTAGTCAAACTAGGAACCATTATAGTTTCGCCATGTCCGTCCGTCCGTCCGTCCGTCCGCAGCCTAGCTCAGAGACTGTTAGTACTAGAAAGCTGTAATTTAGCATGAATATAAATATAAGTGAAGCCAAAAAAAAGGTAAAACAAAAAAAAGTTTTTTTTTGTGTTCCTCCGCTATACGTAACGTTGGGATGTATTTTTTTCTCGTCTACTACTATAGTGTCGGGTGTCGTTGGATAGGTAAGTATTTAAAAAATATTGAGGATTTGTAAAAACAATTTTTTGATTTTTATCAAATTTTTTTTTTTGTGATCCGTTTATTTAATATTGAGCTTTAATTGTTGGAGTCAAGTGTCCAACCCATACAGCCAAATCTGCAAATACAAAAAATCTGAAAAATATATAATGCTATATAATGATTTAAAAGAGAAACTATCACGACTTAGTGGACTACATTAATTCTTGAGATACAGGCAAATAAAGGTTTTTTTACCTACTAAAATCACCTAAGACAGCACCAAATAACTTTAATCAGAGAATGAACTAGTTCATACTTGTTTTTTTTAGATAGTTTTTGTGACGTAACGGCTTCGGAACCCTACAGTGAGCATGGTGAGACATGCTCTTGCCTGGTTTTTTATCGTTTCCCTTCATGACGATCAAAGTTTCGTACGGTATGCGAATCACACTGCCGTGCAGATCTTAAAACGCAGTATGTGCAAAAATGCTGTTTCGAGAAAAACGCAAAAAACTACTTCAAAGTTCATTTTCTTTTGTAATTTTGATGAATCTTGCAGAATTTAGACTTTAACTTTAAGGTATAGGTAAACAGTATTGATTACAAGGAAAAAGTAAATCCTCATACTTATATTAAGCATGTGAGGAGGATTTAAAGGAAACCTGAGCTGTTACTGCTATAATATTTTCACTAAAAATCTTTCAGAAAACCGAATAATATGCAGTATAAAAGCTTGATACTGCCACGATTTATTCGAGTTTGCAGAGTTAAATACAGTATGTCATCATATTTGCTGCATCTTAGTTAGACTGTGGCATTTATTTAAAATGCTACGAGTTCTTTTACTGCTTATTGCAAAGAAAATTGAACGTAAAAATGTGTAAAATTACGTTTTCTGCAATATTTTGTAATTGGAATCATAAGTGTCACCATCATTTTATTGAAATAAAACCTATTGTTTAACGTTTTCAGTTGTATAATAATTAAATATTACTATTAAAACCACAAAGGTATTATCTGTCTTAAGTAACAAAAAAGTCAAAATAATACACAACCTTTAATTGTATTTCTTTTAATTTCAATTTAGTTATCACACACATAAAATAAAAATAAAATAACAATACTAAATAATCAGTCTTACTGAGATCAAAAACACTTTTATAAAATAATTGGTTGGGTGAATTGCAAAAATATACATAGTTTAAGGAGTTAATTGATATAACGTTAACTGTCTTCCATTGTTTTTCCTTTGTGAAACGAAAATTAGCCCGTGTGGTTGCCGGGTTATAATAGTGCCACTCCATGTCTTCCCGTGGATGTCGTAAGAGGCGACTACGGGAATATAGGCTTGTGGTACTGTTAGGCGATGGGCTTGCCACCTGTCACTAATACACTGGAAAACATCTTAGCCTACTTGTGCAAAATGTGGTTGCTGAATTATCAACAACTTTTTAAGTTGTAATTCTGCAGCTCTGCCTAGCCCACTCTGGGATTACAGGCGTGAAGGAAAATTATATATATGATCATAATATCATATTATGACTAATCTTTGTTACACAAAGGAAAAAGTTAAGGATTGTTAAGGATTTTTTAATTGAGCCCTTAAGTATGTACAATATTTTTGCAATTTACCCAGTTAATACTTTTATTTATATTGTAGTAAAGGTTGTGACCGTGCGTTTTTGTATTATATCGTTGTTTGTTTTCGGTTCAGGTAAAGATGAGTACCAGATAAATCCTGAGCAAGTTATGTTACATCGAAATCCTGAATAAAATGGGAATTTTAGTATTCAAAATTCCCGCTCCCACTTTCCTTCAGTTTATGTAATGTAATAGGAAGTGACCAAATTAATGAACCATTTACGCGATTTCCTGACGTAGTATGTTTGGGGTTTTTATTTTTTTCACGAATATCATTTTTCTTTAATGTCTTCTGAGCTACTTGGCCGAGTTCTCCTTCGGAATCATTTAAAATATTTATAAAAGCTAGAATTTTTCTTGATCTAAAATTCATTTTCTTATTTCTGTAAAAAAAAAGGAAATCTGATGTCAAAGAGTTACCGCAGGAAAAATGAGATGGAAAGATAAAATACAGAAAGTATCTAATATACCTGCAGAACCAAACAAACAAACAAATAAACTAACGAGAACTATGCCTCCTATTGATGTAACAAATTAGTGAGTAAATTAGTTGAACATATTTTATTAATACGTATTTAGTCAATGTTTTGGTACTAGCTAAAACAAAAAAAGTTATTTAAACGATTATAAACCTTGATTATCTATTAGTCTTGATTATCTTCGACAGTTTTACAAGTAAATACCCTATTATTTGTTTATTAAGAGTAAATTAAATAAATTACACATTCCTGTCACAAGTGCAATTCAACGCGTTTATTATTAAGTATGTAAGTAACCGAATTTCAAATAGAACTACTTACCTCGAACGCATTCTTCGCCACAACCACACCTACCACAAAACACCATGGAATTAATACTTCTTGTACGACGTCCGAGACCCCACTGGCCAATCTATTACTAAATAATACACAGCAAACAACGCAAAAAACGCAGTACAAATATTAATTTATTTTAATCTACTAATTAAAACGCAGCAACTCAACGTAAGCTGTGATTTAGATGGTAATCTTATATTCGTACGATACGGCAATTACCGACTAATGAGCAGTAAAACTTCTATCCACTGTGAAAATTGTAGTACAAAGTTTAAAAAAACATTAATTTACAAACTAAAACGCAGTTAACTAGACGTATACTGCAATTTAAAAAGAATATATCATTTGCATATTTCAATGATTACCGACTTATTAGGAGTAAGTTATCTAAACTCTGCATTTTAAATGGCCATTACAGATGAGATTAAATTGTATCTTTACAGTTAAAATAAAGTAACTGATTTCTTACGGTGTTTTATTTAGTTTTCCAGGTTTAATAAACCGTAAAATACTTAATAAAACACTTAAACTTCAATTATTACTGCACTTTATTTAGGTATAATCTACATTATTTTCGGTGTTATACAAAGTCGTGTTATGATTTTTAGGATTTTAATTACATTCTGCGTTTTAGTTAGTCCTACAGTGTACTATTGTCGGAGCACTTTAACATACTGCTCGTAGAGGCTTCGAAGGAGGCTCCGGAGGAAAAAACCGTCTACATAATTATTTGCGTTTCGACGCCCTGATTCTAAATCACTAATAAACAGAAAACACTCGAAATGCCACTTACTGCGTTTTAAGATCTGCACGGCAGCACAGGTTCTCTACTTACTTACTTCGTTCTTGTTAAGTACTTCCAGCTTTACTTTGTAACGCCCGAAGCCCTTTTTCAGGCCTTCCTTCAAAATCAACTTCTTTTGACTAGCGAAACCTGTCCGTCCTTGCGAAAGTTTGTTACTCTTTCTTGCAGCTTGACTTTTTTTTTTTTTTATCAAAAGCTTATATTTAGCCCTGAACACATTGGCTACTATTCATCCCGGATTTTTTTCCCGAAGAATTGGCGGACAGAAGCTAGTAGACTTATAGTGCGATTATGAATAAAGAGGTAACAATTTATCTACATTCCCAAGACTAGAATGTAAATTAATACTCTGTGTTCTAATTCGATGAATTGACAGGCCAATATCAAACGGACTGTAATGTAAGCCTGTATTGCCCTTACAGCTCAGGCTAATCCCGCATGAAGCAAACGACCCATATCTCACCCATCGGGCATTTATCCTGTCAAATTATGATTAAGATACCGCTGACTCAATATAAAACTTAACACAATCAGTGACCGCGACCGTACATTTCATAGTTCGCCTAATTCCAGGCAGTGAACGGGACGGAGATATACAACTGCTATAGCGCTGTTGCTTTCACTCTATGAACTTGGCAGGTCGCACGCTTTATAATACAAACCTTTTTCTCTTACTCAGCAAAGGGGAGCCTCGGAAACCAGTAAGTTAGACACTAATTGCTGCGTGATCCTATCGTGTACGGAGGTCATGTTACGTTGGAGCTCAAAGGTTACGCTTGTAAGGTCTTTAAAAAGTAAGAAAATTATGCCGCTGCGGCGTTCCGGTCAAGACCGAAACAAAATGAAGTAAATCTGATACAAACATTAGTGGAATAAAGCCCCTATTCCAATTTATGTCAATGTTGCTTCCATATCGTTATCATGTTATGTATGTACACTCGCGGTCAAATAATACGGGTCAGAGTGCGTTTTTCATACTAAAGAGGCTATTTCGAAGCGTTGGTTCCTCGCCAGGGGATGCTTTTAATGAAATCTGATGATGGACACCCCGAGCATCGATACAAGACTTTCAGAGTAGCTAGGATACCCAACTGATTGAATCTGCGGTTAACGCCGGAATTGTGTATGTTCAGAAAAACATCTAACATGGCAATATAATGTAAAGAAATCCGAATGCTGAGCCAAACTCTCTCGCTGTGGTGTTACCTGATTGTGCGATCAGTTAGGTATCTTAAGCACTTTTGACCTCCTCTATTGAACCTCAGAGTATCCACTATTAAACCTCACTCAAAACAACCAATGCCCTAGAACCAAGGCTTCAAAATAGCCTCGTTTGTATGAAAAACGCACTCTGACCCGTATTATTTCACCGAGAGTGTATAATAAATAATAATAAATAATAAATATATACCAGGGGACAATGTCACACCAATTGACCTAGTCCCAATTTAAGCTCTTACATGTATACCGTCGCTGGAAAGCAATAATGCTGTAACCCGCACCTCCTACCAAAATCGTTTTTTTGCATATTTTAACTTCATAATTTTTTCTGCGTCGGATGGTCTATGTCTCGTGTTTCTACGATGAAAAATAAAAACTTTACAGCATTAGTTATTTGTGATATTTAGATTATTGGAGAACAAATAAATGTAGTAACCCACTTAAATTCCGGTATTTTTTGTCGAAATGAGACTTACAGCAATACAAGGTAAGAAACTTAATCTCTGGAACATTGTACAGCGTTTTTGCTTTCCTAACTAATTTGGTCTTATTTTTTTAAATCAGTAAGTAATTTCGGACCAAAATTGTTGTAGTGGCTGTTATTAAGTTACAGCAATTTAAAACGCCCTTTCATTTGGTTGTTAAATTACACCACGACATTTCCCTTTTGGGTTACAGCATTCTTTCGGGGGAAAAAAAAGAAAAAAAATGCTGTAACCCGCAAAAATCACCCTTGACCCATTTTATATCAAATTTGAGTATTCAGTTTAACAAAACTATTTATTTTAATAATATTTGCAAAATGGGACCGAAAAGCCTCCTGCCGTTTAGAAGTTATGTTTTTTTTTTTTTTTTGCGTTTGTAATTTGGCTCTAGTATGAAGTTTGGTTTTTGAGGGTTACAGCATTATTGATTTCTAGCGACGATGTAAACTCTTTAAAACGCAGCACATCGTTAATAAATACCGGTCAAGTGCGAGTCGGACTCGTGTATGAAGACTCCGTATCATTATCTATACAACATTAGACACTATACCAGTTGCCTCGTGCAAAACACGGCAAAAAATCACGTTTTGTTGTAAGCCCTACTTAAATATAAATTTTGTTCTGTTCATAGTATTTATTGTTATAGCGGCAACAAAATAAATCATCTGTGAAAATTTCAACTGTCTAGCTATCACGGTTCATGAGATACAGCCTAGTGACAGACAGACAGACAGTGGAGTCTAAGTAATAGGGTCCCGTTTATACCCTTTGGGTATAACCCCTAAAAAGGCTACCTTATCCCCTTAAGGTATTTCTTCCAGCAATCATTGTTGTTGATGTTATGGAAGCGATCTAAACGTATAATGTAATATTATTATAGTGTCAAAAGCAAGGTGGGTTTTATAAGTTATAACAAAGCAAAAAACTGTAAACTTCAATGAATACGTAAATAATTCATATCTGTTAATTTAAAATACACTTCCAAATACATTTGTTAGACTACAATCAAGTTTTAAGTTTGTACGTTTAGGTTGACAAGTATTTTAAATTTCCAAAAGAGATAAGTGTAATCTAAATTGTCCCCAATTCACACAAAAAATTGTGTGCCCTTATACGTAATTACAGGTTATCGACTCGAAATAAACTCACATACTTGTAAGAATACCCAATTTCTAAAATATTTAAGTCTACCTGTCTGATCTAACTTGCATTTTTTTAATGTGAAAAAGGAGGCAGACAAGCAAGCGAGTCAGCTGATGGTAAGTGATCAACGCGACCATAAACACCCGCAACACCAGAGGAATCGCCTCCTCCTCCTCTTCCTTCTCCTTCTTTGAGAAAATACTCGTTTTTCGAAGACCCCCAAGTCATATCGGTTTGGAAAATTATAGATGTGTAAATTCAGGCAGTCTATTCAGAACAATAGTGACCGAATCCAAAATTTTAGCTTTCAAACTTCAAGTCATAAATCTATTACTATAGACACCAAACTCCATTTTTTTTTTATTAGGTCACTATTGTTCTTAACGTGCGATTTATTATAAAATCTTTACTTAATTGGAATTACGACGACACCGACGACGACGACGGATAACGCGTTGGCCTAGTACATAGTGACCCTACCTACGAAGCTAGCGGTCCTGGGTTCAAATCCCGGCAAGGGCAGATATTTTTGTGATGAGCGCGAATATCTGTTCCTGAGTCATGGATGTATTCTATGTATTTAAGTATACATTTCTCTATACAAGTATTTATATCGTTATCTAGTTCCCATGGTACAGTCAACAGCATAAATAAGTGATCATTTCTGTACCATGTCGCTTTAAATCGTTTCACAATTTTGTATACCATTTTAAACACAACGTTAAAGTGACAAGGTACATAAATGATCACTTATTTATGCTGTTGACTGTGCAAGCCTAGAGCTTAGTTTGGGACTAGGTCGATTGGTGTGATATAGTCCCCAGATATGTGTTTATTTAATAACTATAATCATTTTTTAACCTCTGACGTTCTGAGGCAACCAAACATTAACATACTAAACGTGGAAACGCTAAAATCATCGATCATAGGCCTAGCCAAAATCCAAACGCTGCTAACGTATCTATTTTCTATCGATCGAAATGTATGGAGTTAGCTTAAACCTTCGACGCGATCTGTCATCTAATAACGTGAATCCTGAACGTTACGTCGAGTTTCGAAAATCGCTAACTTGCCGTGATGCATCTTGATTACGCCCCAAGTATTAAATTTAGTTTATTCATAGAATAGAATAGAAAAACATTTATTCAACAAACACATCAACACAGGGGTCCATCATAGAAAACATACAATAACGTAGTACAATCACTTCTTATCCCCTAATAAGCGACACCATTAAATTAAAAAGTACAGTGAGGTTGATGTGTGCCGAAATGGTCTCCACTCAGCAAAATGGTTGACATGGGGATGACAACCGAGCTGGTTTTCAGGGGAGCCAGGCGGGCTGTTTGGGACAACGTACTGTGACTTACGAAGGATAACTTTATACATTACAATATGACAAGGAATTGAATGAAAATGTTGCGTACAGACATAATAAGCCATTGTCCTGAAACACTATAAATTATACATACATACATACAAACCTTCACGCCTTCATTCCCAGAGTGGGGTAGGCAGAGCTACAGAATTACCAACAACTTCTCTAAAAACTTGTTGATAACTCTGTAACCACAATTTGCACAATAAGGCTAAGATGTTTAACAGTGTATGTATATTAGTGACAGGTAGCAAGCCCATCGCCTAACAGTACTACAAGCCTTTATTCCCTTAGTCGCCTCTTACGACTTCCACGGGAAGACATGGAGTGGCACAATTCTAAGCCGGCAACCACACGGCAGCACTAAATCATAAAATCAATCGGCAGCATAAATTATAGAAAGTAAATAAAATAAAATAAAATAATAAGAACACTAACTAGCGACCCGCACTTACTTTGCTTCGGTTTTTAGAGTAAGAACTTATTCTACATTAAAACGTTTCTCTGGAATCACTGTATCTATTAATGCAAGCCGCATTAAAATCCGTTCCGTAGTTTTTTTTATGGCTTGGGAAGGCAAACGAGCACACAGGCCACCTGATGGTAAGTGGAAACTGTGACCCATAGACATTCGCATTTACAAGACTGCAAAAGCACTGCCAACCCTGAGGACTAAGATGGAATGCCTCTATGCTAGTCATTCCACCGGCGGTTTTAAAGATCTAAGGGCGGGTACAGACGGACAGCATTTGAACTGCAACTCAGCTGCAAAATGGCAGTTCGAGTACAGTTCGAGTGCAGTTGACGTACGTACGTTTTGATGCAGTTACATCAACTGCATCAGAACTGCACTCGAATTGCCATTCTGCAGTCCGTCTGTATCGCCCCTAAGTGCACAGACAGCGGAAGTGACTGTTTTATACTCTGTGAAGATTAAAAGATAATAAAGCTATAATTTATGATATTCTAAAAGCAGTTACTTTAAAAAAAAGTTCAAGAAACCGCAGAAAATCGTGAGTAGAATTCATTCTAATTGGCTCATCAATTATTAGAGGCTTGGTCTAACTAAGAAAACCTTTGTGCTGTTCGGTTTTTATCGGAAATGGACTCAACTGCTATGAAACTCTTATTCCAAGTTCAATCTTATTTTAAATCGTGGAGGGTTGAATATTTTGTAGTTTTTATTTTACTTATGCGTTTTCTTAAATCAGTTGAATTAGTCAATTAAAGAACACGGATTGTACCGTGATTTAAACTGTTATTTTCTTTACAATTTTCTTTTTAACTATAGCCTTTATTCAATCTCTGTATAGTTTTGAAAAATAATCAAAATAATTTACTCTTATGCAACTGAAATGCTTCAAAGTTGCATTTGTTTGCGCTCGTAAATCTGTCAAAATAGAGAAAGAGACAGCGTTACAGCAGTCATAGAGCTGTGTCCTTTTTGATCACTGGAACAAGCCAGTTTTTATAAGCTTTTGATACGACATCTGAAATATAATCTTACCCTAGCACCGTGCATGATATGTGTGCGTTATTTTCCAAGTAAGCATTGCATTAACTTTTTATCCGTTTTGTTAATTTCATTTGAAACTTTGTAAACATATAATTATATACATACATAAGGAGTGGTTCAGTAAAAAAGTAGCAATGAATTATCTGGTATTTATTTTTTATTTGTTGCTAATTATGAAGCAGTTTTTTTTTAGTAATCTGTAGATATCATACTATTAAATAAAAATACCATCATATTGAAATATATGAGATTCAAAAGTTTTCTCAATACTTATTGCAATGTACTTTATAAGATTTTGTACAACACAATTTGACAATCTTCGCTTGCCGTTTTCTACAATACCACAATTGAATTTCCATTTTAAGAACTTGTTTTATGCTTTTAAGAATATTATTATACGAATAAGTTATACTAATAAACTGGATTTCACGTTTGGTAGTAAGGAAGTTTCTCCAATCTAACCTCTGACAGGGGTTTCTCTATGGGACACAAATTTCTGTAAAAATGGCAAATACACAATTTTTGAAAATCCATGTAACTACCCGAAACTAAAGTCAAATCAAAAATATTAACTAATGATCAAAAGACAATTTAATAAGGTATTAAGTAGCCCATCAAACTTAAAGAAAAAATTACGTTTATGATAAACACCTCATAAATTCTCTCAAAAGACACTGTTCAAAAAGTTTTAGGTGAGATTTAATGTAAAAGGCGAAAACTTGAAATCCCTCTTTAATTTTTACCATTCTTATTGTTTATTTTATTTAATAGTATCTACAGATTACTATTACAAATGCACTGCTTAGAAATTAGCACAAAATAAAAATAATTTCCATATTATGTGCTGCTACTTTTTTTCCGGACCACTTCTTACTATTAATACAAGACCGGTCTGAGTGGAAAGCCTTGAGGGAGGCCTATGTCCAGCAGTGGATATCTTTCGGCTGACATGATGATGATGATACATATATAATTACCAAACTATTTATTGTAGATAACAATCATAAATTTGAGGAATTTAAGCATGGTGTAAATTTGAAACAGCTTACTTTTGTAAACTTGGAGGCAATTGTGTTTTTTTTTATAGGAGTGGGAGGCAAACGAGCATGTTGGTTACCTGATGGGAAGAAATCACCATCGCCCATAAATCAGCAACTCAATAATAATATCTCATTAAAATGATTGCGGGTGTGTATATATTTTTTAACAAAGTTGGAAACCCGGTTTGACCACATTTAAAGTCTTAGGTTTGCAAATTCCTATATGCCTCAAATTACATTTGCTACAAGATGGCCGTCTACTAATAATGGCCCCTCTACACGTTGGCGGATCATGGGTGCGCGTAAGGGACGGAGCATTACGTAAAAAGATAATTTAAAAAATATATAAAAGACGTTTTTTCAGTAAGTAGGCCGCACGGGCAATTTAACACGTCAACAATCTACCAGCGTTTCGCAAGAAACCACTGCTGAGAAGAAACACCGCAAGAAACTCAACAGTCAGTCGTTTTTTTAATGAAATGATATTATTCAATAATAATCTGAATCTAGCATTATATAAAACAATGAATCTCACATAAAACAAAAAAGAAATGTTTATGCGTAGTTGAGCAGGAAAATGTGTCAAACTCAGAACATTATTATTATTATTCTTGCTTCTCACTCTTACGTATTGCTCGGTCCCTTACGCACGGCCATGATCCGCCAATGTGTAGAGGGTAATGATTATGGCCCCCTACACCTTAATGCTTTAAAAAAGAGTTTGTTTCTCAGGTTAACTACCTTCAGTCCAATTTTTTGTTTTTCAACGGTTAGTTCTGTTAAATTGTACATTTATCTCGCAAAAGGTCGGGTATCCGCCATTTTTGAATATATTCTACAAGTAGATCCCTAATTAGATCCAAGTTTCAACCTTGAGGCGATGCCGCGGGCTCTGCCATTTCCATAAAACAACGAAAATTTTGCAAGGTTCATACAAATTTAGTAACCTATGTTAAATAAGCCAAGATTGAAAATCATTTTTATATGTGGAGAATCGAAGAAACAATTTTACGTTTTATAACCGTTATTAATTAAATAAAACATAACGAAGCGTTAAACGAACTCTATTCTGGACAGTAAAAACAATATCTTACAGTCTGTGACCACTTAAAGAGGCTTCGGTTTAGTACTTCTCTCTCACTCGCTCTCATACGATCTTATTAAGAGAGTGAGAGAGAAGTACTAAGCTGAAGCCTCTTCTAAGTGCTCACAGACTGTACTTGACCTGTTACGGAATCGTTATTCACTCGGCCGCCATTACTGTCAAAAAAATAAGAGCTGTCAAAACGTTGACAATACGTTTACAGCGGGGTTATTATGACGAAACTATGCAGTTCAATTTACGGCGAGCGTAAAGGACAGAGCTATAGTAGTTATAAGAAGTGGTCCGGAAAAAAGTAGCAGCACATAATATGGAATTTATTTTTATTTTGTGGTAATTTCTAAGCTGTGCATTTGGAATAGTAATCTGTAGATACTATTAAATAAAATAAACAATAAGAATGGTAAAAATTAAAGAGGGATTTCAAGTTTTCGCCTTTTACATTAAATGGGTAAGGACCAAAAAGTTGTCCACGCTAACTCACTCAATTAATTTTTCTATGAAACTTTTCCGTTGTGACACGAAAGTTAGCAATACAATTATTGTAGGGATAATTTTCGTCGCACGACGGAACTTTTTTCGACTTAGTTCTGTTGTTTGTATGGTTAACTGCGCTTAACTGTGGTCCAACTTTTTGGTCCTTACCCAAATCTCACCTAAAACTTTTTGAACAGTGTCTTTTGAGATAATTTATGAGGTGTTTATCATAAACGTATTTTTTTTTAAAGTTTGATGGGCTAGTTAATACCTTATTAAATTGTCTTTTGATCATTAGTTAATATTTTTGATTTGACTTTAGTTTCGGGTAGTTACATGGATTTTCAAAAATTGAGTATTTGCCATTTTTACAGAAATTAGTCTCCCATAGAAAAACCCCTGTCAGAGGTTAGATTGGAGAAACTTCCTTACTACCCAACGTGAAATCCAGTTTATTGGTATAACTTATTCGTATAATAATATTCTTAAAAGCATAAAACAAGTTCTGAAAATGGAAATTCAATTGTGGTATTGTAGAAAACGGCAAGCGAAGATTGTCAAATTGTTTTGTACAAAAACTTATAAAGTACATTGCAATAAGTATTGAGAAAACTTTTGAATCGCATATATTTCAATTATGATTGTATTTTTATTTAAAAGTATGATATCTACAGATTACTAAAAAAAAAACTGTTCATAATTAGCAACAAATAAAAAATAAATACCAGATAAAATAAAAAATAAAAATAAAATCATTTATTGTAAGTAAGTAGGCCCTGTAGGCACTTTTACAAGTCTGAATCTACCATCTACCAGCGCTTCAAGAGACCATTGTTGAGAAGAAGCACCGCAAGAAACTCAACAGTAAGCCATTTTTTTAAATAAAGAACTTATTACAATACTAAACATAAGCTATGATCAAGTTATACTTGCCCCATCGGTACTTGAGTTGCAGGAGATGGTGACAGTGATGAATGAGGGATTTAAGCAAAAGGGGATGAAAGTAAATGTTGCCAAGACCAAGGTCATGGTGATAGAGAAGGATGAAGAGATGACTGAGTGCGTGATAAATGTAAATGGTGAATTAGTAGAACAAGTGAGCGAATTTGTGTACCTGGGAAGTGTGTTTACAAGAGATGGTAAGTGTGAGAAGGATATCGAGAGGAGGGTGAATGCGGGGAATCAAATTAATGGGGCCCTGTACTCCTTTGTGAGCAGACAGGGCGTTTCACAAAAAGCCCGGCTGGCTGTTCACAATGGAGTGCTGGCCCCTACCCTGATGTATGGTAGTGAATGTTGGGTGTGGCAGGACAAGCATGTAAGTCGTGTAAATGCAGTTGAAATGCGCTCTTTGCGTAGTATGTGTGGTGTGAAACTGATTGATAGAGTTAGAAATGAAAAAATCAGAGAGAAGTGTGGAATAAAAGAAGATGTAGTGACTAAGATTGAAAAGGGCATGCTTCGATGGTTCGGTCATTTGGAAAGGATGGATGAGGGAAGATTGACGAAAGAGATATACAGATCGAAAGTGTGTGGAAGGGTCGGAAGGGGCCGCCCTAGGCGTACTTTTTCGAATCAAATCGGAGAAATACTGGAAAAGGGCCGAATCTTAAGTACCCGAAACCGACGTGCGTGCATGACTCGATGTATGAATGTTGAAGAAGCGAAGGAAATTTGTCAGGATCGTAGCAAGTGGAAAGAAGTGGTCTCTGCCTACCCCACTGGGAAACAGGCGTGATTTAATGTATGTATGTATGTACATAAGCTATCTAATTTAAATGTCACAGGGATGTACAGGTCCCAGTAGTAATAATAATGAAATTAATAAAAATGTCAGGTTAAAATAATAATACAATTCCGGAGATGTAAAGAGTCTCCAAATGTCAAATTAAAATTAAATATAGGTAAGTAGGTAATTAAACAAAAAAACAAAACAACAAACACAAACAAGGGAGATGTAGAAAGTCTCCACGGTCAATTTTGGAGATGTAAAGAGTCTCCAGATGTCAAATTAAAATAATAAGCATACAAGGAGATGTATATAGTCTCCACGGTCATTAATAATTGTAATACAAATAATTCAGTCCCAAGCATTGTCATCATTTATATAATCTTTAATACTATAATACGCTTTAGAAATTAGTTGACGTTTAACGTAACTCTTAAATTTATTTACTGATAAATGAGTAACACTACTTGGGAGCTTATTATAGAACCTTATACAATTACCCATGAATGAGTTTTTTATTTTGTGAAGCCGTGTAAAGGGCACTTAATAATAATTAATTGCTACTTTTTTACTGAACCACTCCTTATATTTCTGTCCTTTTCTCTCAGCTTAAACTGAACGGCATATCTACGTCATAATAACCCCGCTGATTAAGTTAGTATTTAAAGAAGCTTTGTGAGCATGGCATTGCCGCTTGGCCTCGTCCATTAGTTCTACGAATAACAAAGCGTAGGAAAAGAGAATTTCAATGGAAACTGTTTCTAATTTTAGTGAAATTTCACTTCTGGTTTAACATTTTAGCTAGATATTCTGCCTTTGCTGGGCCAAAAAGCCCTTTAAGTCCGATGCAATTATCAAGCAACCCGCTCTGGTTTCACTTCGGCTTATACGAACATTCTAAACGCACGTACATAATTCAGGTATTTATTCATTATAAAACTTTCTCTTAAATTACTCTATCTAAAAAAAAAAAAAATTGCGTTAAGATACGTTGCGTATTTTAAAAAGTCTTAGCTTACAAAAAGCGGGAGCATCTTTATTTCATACTATGTAATGATAAAGATAAGCCTTAGAAATTGGCAGTTAAGTTTTGTGTGTTATGATTATTTTGAGAAGTAAACTTAATACAAATTAATTGTCAATAAACTAGAATTAACACGATCCATATCCGAGTGTCCCCCATGTGGGGTCATGAAACTTTTTTTCAGGAGTCCGTGCTTCCACTATGGGGTCACATCCCACATGAAATTGTGACATTGCCAAATCATTTTGAATGGGGATAATGGACGTGTTAATCTTGTTATTATTTATTAAAACCCTTTAGCGGTTAACGGGCATATATTTGACCACCATCGTAAAATCAGCATGAATCTTATGAATAAATGTTGTAGTTCTATTTTCGAAAAGTGTGACAGGTGTCAACGACCGTTAAAGGGTACAGCGTGTAAGGAGCGACACGAAAATGGAAACCGTTTTAAATAATATTATTAGAAAAAACATACGTTTTCGGATGAAAAGTTGCTAAAAAAAACCTGTATTAATAACGCTTTATTAAATGAATCAATGTATACCCCGCACATTTCGCGGTGTAATATTGAAATTTCAAAATTTTAAATCCTTAGAATATCCACAGAATTCCAGTGGAGTAGAATGATGTGAAATAACAGTTTCAGTATTCTCTATATTTAGTTAATCGACTACCGATGAACTCAATTTTCTTGTTATTTCGTGATTTTGCCGCTTGAATAATACATTAATAATTGTACTTTATATTATAGCGATTAAAATGTATGTTGTTGTTTCACTTATTCAAAAAAGATAAAGCGATTAAGCCTGTCCTTTGTACTTATAATGCTCACTTATCTGTACTATCAGCCCATTGGAACCCTGACCCACCATATAACAGTGTCACAGTGACATTATAAAACAATTTGTTTGATATTTCTTACGACTTGGATCATAACGTGACTGTGACATAGTTCTATGCTGGATCAATAGTACAAAGTACATAGTATAGTAGTTGGGCTGATAGTACATACATTGGGCTTATTCTAAATAACTCAAATGGTACAGTTGCAGAACAAAATAAAGAACGTAAATTGGACATAACTGTGAGGCTGAATAGAGGATTGTTAGGGTGAAAATGTTCACACAAAATGCTGTAAAGTTTCTCTCTCCTTTAACCTAGTTCGACTTTTAAGATTTTTTAATATGTATCAAGAAAATAAAAAAAGGAATCGTGCAAACCTCGTTGCTTATTATAACTACATACATACATACATAAACTCACGCCTGTCATCCCAGAGTGGGGTAGGCAGAGCTACAGAATTACTAACAACTCTAAAAACTTGTTGATAATTCAGTAACCACATTTTGCACAATAAGGCTAAGATGTTAACAAGTGTATTAGTGACAGGTGGCAAGCCCATCGCCTAACAGTACTACAAGCCTATATTCCCTAAGTCGCCTCATACGACATCCACGGGAAGACACGGAGTGGCACTATTCTAACCCGGCTACCATACGTGGAAATATTATAACTACAACGTAATTATTCATAAATCGTGGAAATGCAACCTGTTAAAGTTACTGCCAGGAGCTAAATTTGTATGGAAAAAATGTAACTCCTTCGTGATTTAGGTCGTCTCACAATCCTCTTTTAGTACCAAATTTAGTTTTAAAGTAATGTTATTTAATGATTCAGAATGATAATTAATGTATTATCTCGGCGGTTACGATCCGGGTGGACCTTCCACAAGGCCCAAAACCCACTAAAACCGCGACATTAACGTTACATATACAAACGTAAAAACCTAGAAATGATTGGCATAGTCACACAGATCGAACCTGGGACCGCCATTGTACACTACGTGTTATTATAAGCCTTGTTAAAAGGATCATTACAAAGTAAACTTTTTTACTTGTGGGAGGACCTTGTGCAGGGTCCGTCCGGGTTGGTACCACCATCTTATGCATTAACCTACTGCCAAACAGCAGTGTTCGCATTGCTGTGTTCCGGTTTGGGGATAAGACAGCCGGTGAAATGACTAGCATAGAGGCATTCCATCTTATTCCTCAGGGTTGGCAACGCATTAGCAGTCTTAGGATTGCGGTCTTGTGAATGCGAATGTCTATGGGTCACAGTTTCCACTTACCATCAAGTGGCCTGTGTGCTCGTTTGGCATACATATACGTATACATAAACAAATACTGTTCATTTCACTTCCAAAGCCATAAAAAAAAAACAACGTAGACTAACCACGTCGTCAATATTAATGTCTCAGCGAACCTTGAACATGTCATTACCTCCGTTTAACCGGTCGTTTAAGACATGTCACGTCTGCACTAATTATTCATTCTATTTTACATATTTGAGGTTGACTGAGACCATAAATCATTCTTTGTTGCTTTCGACAAAAGAAGTCATTTTTGCCCTGAAAGTGCCCTATTGAAGAAAGCCGCGCCCTATATTTGGGTACCTGTGATGGGGTAGATTTGCCCGAGGTCAAGTGTTGTGGGAAAATAGTGTTTGTTATTTCTTTAGGCAAATAAAAAAGGTTTCCTATTTGTTTGTGAAAAAAAACTATGCTCAGTGAAGGGTTTTAAAGCCGTTGCCGCAAAAAAAAAACAGAAAACAATATGTTGGTAGATATGTTTGTTTTTACATGCATACCTTCACGCCAGTAATCCCAGAGTGGGCTAGGCAGAGCTACAGAATTACAACTTGAAAAAAGTTGTTGATAATTCAGTAACCGCAATTTGCACAAATAGGCTGAGATATTTAGTGGCAGGTTGCAAGCCCATCGCCTAAAAGTACTACAAGCCTATATTCCCTTAGTCGCCTCTTACGACATCCACGGGAAGACATGGAGTGGCACTATTCTAACCCGGCAACCACTCGGGAAGATTTATTATTTTGATTGTGTTTTAAATTAATCCTCTTATATCTGAAACACGTACCAGCCACGTACCGTCAAAACTCCATGTTCTTTCATGGGTATAATGGCGTCACTCAAGTGAGTCTGAGTGCGTCCCCGCAGGCGACGACAAGTGAAACAAGCTGTATATCCAACAATGTACTAGTTACAAAGACCTTTTTTTTCTGAGCCTGTCGCAAATTATAAGTTACAATTTGGTAGATCTTATTAATTTAGCTTAGGTAAAACGACTGTATCAAGTAATAATAATTATATATGTCATAGTCATAGGCATATTCATTTATTGCTTTATGTTGTAGAATGAGATCATAAAAATACTGTAGGTAGCTTCAACATAAACCCTGCAAGGGCACTGCAACAAGACACAATAATATACTTACATGTCTATTTAGGAAAATCACATTTACATTATAATATAACAGATGAAAACAGATTTTATTCACTCTTGTAACGCAAAAAACTCCTTAACTTACTACAAAATATAGACTCTTTTGTTATGTTTTTGATTGTAATAGGTATTTTATTACAATAAAAAATATAATATAATTTAAGCCAAGTGCATTAGAGGCTCGCATTGTCTTTAACCATATGGTTATCGTTTTGTAAACGATACGGCCGCCTCTGCTGACAGTAGGAACTGCAGTTAAGTAAGACAAAGTGAATAAGCCTAAGATTGTTTTTACTTAAGTAAACTGAATGAAACATTTTAGTGACTCTTTGGGCTACAAATAAACAAAAAATTTTTAATATAATAATAATAATCAGGGGACAATGTCACACCAATTGACCTAGTCCCAAACTAAGCCCTAGGCTTGTACTATGGGTACTAGACAACGATATAAATACTTATAAAATACATAGAAAACATCCATGACTCAGGAACAAATATTCGCCCTCATCACACTAATATCTGCCCTTACCGGGATTTGAACCCAGAACCGCTAGCTTTGTAGGCAGGGTCACTAATAACTAGGCCAGCGCGTCGTCCGTCGTCGTCGTCATTGTCGTCGTCGGCTATAAATAAACAAAAACATTTTTAATATGACACGAAGTTGACAATCTAAATCGTGCAAACACTTACGACTCTTCACAAACAGCACTCGGCAATCTTTTTATTTATTTATTCGTCATCAAAAGTACATGTCTGAGATTCAGCTGTCGAAGTTTTATCCCGTTTCATCTGCTGTAAGTCTTATTAACGTGCCCATTATTTACCAGAGCAAAGCCTAAAAGCTTTCGATGTGACAATTGTGTGACTCATTTCAGCCCCGAAAGCGTTCCTATCTATTCTCTTTCAGTCTGGCCTAAATTGTGCGTCGGAAACACAACTATTATGCTATAATGATCTTTTATTTTTTGTCTTAGGCGGGAAATACACAGAAACGGCGCTGCGCAGGTAAGGCGCAGGTAAGGCTTAGGCGCGGCGCAGGTAAGCACGCGTTAAGGCGTGGAAAAGTCGCAGGCGCAGTACTACATTATACGGAAGAGGCAAGCGAGCGAGAGCGAGCGAGAGGGAGTGGCGAGGACAAGGAGAGGACGCGGCGAGGACGCGGCGAAGTCATACCTTTTCCGCGCCTTTAGTGTGTATTGAATAACTTGACGCTTTTTGTATGAAAAAGGATTGGGGCGCTACATATTTCTGCGCCACGACTGCGCTTTATCTGCGCCACGCCGTTTCTATGTATTTGGTGCCTTAAGTCGACGACAAAGGTTGTACATACAAGGTACGACATGGTAGACACGGTCTTCCGGAAGCAATAAGAATGATGATGGTAAGCTATTTTAGATCATGTGATGATACTAAAGTATTTTTGTAAGTAGGCGATCTAACACAATGTTACAATAATAATAACTAGGGTAAAGTCAGCCAGAGACCAGTATTATATCAGTGCGAAGAGTGGGAAATATAATTTATCTTTAGTACTCTTTCCGCTCATACAAAGTGTAGGCCTCTGCCGACTACAGGTCTGGCTGTAGCTACCACCATCCTATTCTTTCACCTTCCACCAAACAGCAGAGATCGCATTAATGTTTGTGTACCAGTGTGAGTGTTACTAGTATAGCATTCTGTCTTAGTCCTTAGGGTTGGCAACGCATTTGGGGTCTTAAGAGTAAAGTCTTAAGATTGTAGACTTGAGAATGCAAATTTTTATGGGTTTCAGATCTCATTTAACTTCTCTAACAAAGGGTTAAGTAGTAGATTAGTTTGAATCTACGGTTTCATTGCAGTTTTAGTATAGCTGTATATATTTACCTGTAGATAAAGAGATATATTGAATAATGTAATCTGCCGTAAGAGAACACCTCAGGTATCGTAAACCTTTATTGACAATTCGTGTGTGATACGAGAGGGTTACGTTTTTTCAGTATTTGCCTATACGATTCAATACGATTTAAGGTACCTCAATCAGTTTAAATAAGGCGTGTGATGGGTGAGGGATTGCAAATGGGTAAAATGGTAGGTTATTTTGGTTAATTGAACAGAAAAATATTTGAATTTCATAGTAAACTAGGCGAAAAATGGGATGTTATTGCAGAGACTGGGAAGTAGGCAATATATGGATAAGTCATGTAGAGGGCAGAATCGGAGTTGAGTTAACCATTACTATGTTACGATGATAACTGATAACTAATGAACCGCATCCGTAGTGGTAACAAGGGAGTGATATACAGGGTGGCCCAAAAATACGTTGACAAAGATTTTTAAGAAAATGATTTTATTACTTACAAGACTTTCACAATATGACATTAAAAATTAAAAACTACAATCTTTTTAATTAAAAAAAACAATTATCTTCAAAATATCCACCTTTGGCTTTGATACACAGATGCAAACGTTTGATAAAATTGTCAACGATATGCCGCAGCTCCTCCGAGGTTATTTTTGCCCACTCTTTGGTAAGTGTTGCTTTCGGAGCGTCTACACTTTTGTGTTTAGTGGCACAGGCTCTTGTCTCTAAGATTGACCACAAACTATAATCCATAGGATTAAGGTCCGGCGAGTAGGGTGGTCATTCTTTTGAGCTAATGAATCCGGGAAAATTGTCTCTACACCACTGCTGCACACTATGAGCCCTGTGAGATGGAGCCGAGTCCTGCTGGAATATCCACGGTTGGGTGCCAAAATGTTGTTGGCTCCAAGGAAGAACTACGGCTTCAAGGATATCTCTTTTGTATATTTCTTGATTAATTTTGACACCTTTTTCGATGAATATAATGGGAGTTTTACCTGTGGAGCAAATACCACCCCAAACCATAACTGATTCCGGCTTTTGACGGTGAGGAACAACTGCGGCCGGTCCAGGACGACTAGAACAATACATTCTGTCATTTTGGTGATTATGGGCCTGTTCAACGCAAAAAAGTTTTTCATCTGAAAAAAGGATATTTTCCCACTTTTCAGTAGCGGCACGCTGCTTAATCAAACGACATCTGTCGAGGCGAACTTTTTTATCTTTATCTTCAAGAAGTTGTGCTTTACGCAGTTTGTATGCTTTCAATTTGAGGTCATTAGCGACAATACGTTGCACCGTCGAACGACTTACACCCAGCTCCCTAGCCATTTTTCGCACTTTGGTCCGTGGATTGCGATCAAGCCGTTTCTTGATAATATTTCGGAGCCTGGGAGTCCTAACAGTCCTCTTTATTCCTCTTCCTGGGCGGTCTGCGATATGCCCGAGCTCATTATATCGCTTAGGACACTAGTTGACGACTGACATTTAGCGATCTAACTATCTCACACTGTCGTTTTCCAGATTCGTGTAAGGAAATTATTGCGTTGCGTTGCGAAGACATGACAAAAATCAATATTTAACTAAATAATTTTACACAAGCTATCTCTTCCAAATCGTCAACAAACTGTGTAAAAATGTAATAGAAAAACAAATGAACTCGAAGCGTGTTCCATTTTCAAAATTTTTACTTTTTAATTTTGTCAACGTATTATTGGGCCACGGTGTATATCATTAAAGCCTTTTTCTTCTAAATGTTTTATGCTTAGTTAGCAAAACCCGGATAGCGGGAGCAAAAATGCACTTTTGTGCTTAATTAAATATCGAGTAATCTATCGACATAATCTATACAAACAATTTTTGAATCTGAAATTTATTGATCAAACTCATTATCTTACATGTCAGGTTGTTACACAATATTACATCAGATACGCTTACACTTTATTTTATTTCAGTTAAATTAAGAAAAAAATCTAATTGTATATTACGACAATTATACAATATATTAAAAAATACAAATAGCTAATTTTAATTTTGTTTACAACAATAATATTTCTGACATCCACAGTACATCGTGCTTTTTAATCGATATCGACTTATAAAATGTGTGTCCTCGAATTATTGAGACGTCAACAGATAATTTCTTCCGTCATCCGGACTTTGTTAAGCAGTCAAGCCAAAAAAAGTCTCCTTAAAGTTAAGCTTTCGTGATATTTGTATGTATATAAATACCTTATTAAATTATTTAGATGTTGGCCAAGCATTATTATCTGTTAGATAGTCGACCGCTTTAGACATAAGATTTAAGTTTTAAGCTTTAGACATTCAACGACTTTTTCAATTATGGGTCAAATGTAAAATAATGTATAAAACACAATATGTACAAAATAGGAATATAAACGGATAAATTTAAAAAGCAGGTTCCTAGCTCCACTGTGTAAAAAGTAACGAGGGTGAGAAATAGGACCTGCGTGGGTTTGTGTAAATAAACACACTGCAGGTGTCGCTCGGATTTTTCTTTGATTTTTCCTGGAAACACTGATGTGTGTGATACCTACCTACCTACCTATACTCCTTTAGAAATAGAAATAGAAATAGAAATAGTCTTTATTGTAAAACTGTGTACAAGGGTGATATGATAACAAAAAAAAAGAAAATAGTCTCAACAGCTTATCCATCTCGGACGTACAATAGAACAATGCAGCAGCAGTAGGGTAAATGACAATATCCCTCATTGGGCGAAGAATTCCTTCATGTCATAGAACGCTTTTTCAATGAGCCAATTTTTTATCGAATTTTTAAAATTGTTACCCTCTAGTTTTTTTAAATAAACAGGTAGTTTATTGAATACTCGCATTGCAGCAATAAAGGTACTTTTATAAACAAGCCTATTGTAGGCTCTCGGAATAACATAATTAAATTTATACTGACTTCGCAAGTTATTTCGGAAACATGACTTTTTTGTGAAGAACTCATTATTACATTTAACAAATAAACACAGCTCCAAAATATAAATACCAGTCAATGTTAATAACCGCTTCTCCGTGAATACATTACGCAGAGAGTGTCTACTATGCAATCGGTACATGGTGCGTAAACACCTTTTTTGTAATCATTTTTAGCAGTCGAATATTATCAAAGCAAGTTGTAACAGGACTCCCACACCCACCCATTCCTTACAATGAACTAAATACATATCAATAACGATGCTATACAAAACAAAAATACTCGCTACCCTCTGGAGACAGCATGACATGTAGTCAGCTGCAGAGAAAAGGATACCCCCCCTCCTGGTAGAAATTGTTTTTTTTCAAAAACCTGTGGTTAGATTTAAATGATTTTGAGTTTATGTGTAGACAATAGTAAAATCTTCAATTCACCGAAAAATCATATAAATTTAACCACAGGGTTTTGAAAATAATCGATCTTTACCAGGAGGGGGTATCCTTTTCTCTGCAGCTGACTGTACCACATCAAAACCATAAAGTGCAATGAAGCGTGCCATGTTAAGTATCCTACCTGTAAATCGCATACCAAACTATTGAGAACTATCGCCTATTGGACCGAAGTCGAGGTCATAAGTGGACTCAAGTTTAATATGGAATATTTGGCTTGATAGGAAGACGGCAAGACTGCTTTATCAAAATGGCGCCTAGTCAAAGGAGGGGATCCTTTATGATCGGACAACTTTGTTAAGTGAATGGGAAAGAGCTGGAAGAGGCAAACGAAGTCAGATTATTGCAAAAGATAGCACCTATACGAAAACGAAGCATTTTTTCGTGACAAACAGACATACAGAAGAACAAAATACTGACACATACAAAAGAAATGTTGTTACGGAATAGTTCCAACTCAGTTTTATGCTGGCATTAATGCTGGTAAGTTATTTTGTTACGGAAGAGTTGGAAGAGGAAACCAAAGATCTGGACAGACTGAAGAAAGTACAATAATGTGAGCTAATTGTGTTTCGAATCAATCAAGCCGTGCCCAACTACTTAAGTTTTTATTTCAAAAACAGTGTGAAATATGATTAAATAAAAAAAATGGCAAGCGTAAGCTTAATGGCAGTTATTGCACTCATTTTCACATCCTGCATGCACTTAATAACTAATTTACACTTATAGCTTGGTGGTCTTGGTACCCATCACAGGCCACACAGGAATCTTACTGCAAATAAAAATAATAAAAACTATGTCTAAGGTGAGTATGTTGTTGTCTGTTTCTATTGACAATTTTAAAGTATTACATTCTTACTTGGAAGCATGCAATGATAACTTATTTAGCCCGATTTTACAAATGTATTCTCTGCCACATAAATTTTCTGGGAAATAGAATTGAACATTCGAGGATATGTGAAACTGTATATTATGTTTGTAACCGTGTCCAAACATCAAAATAACGACATAAACATATAAGAATGAATCGCTAAATGTGTTGCTAAGCGCAAAACTCGAGAACGGCTTAACCGATTTAGCTGATTTATTTTTTGTTGTCTTCGTCATTGTCAAGAAAAGGTTTGTATCAAAGAAAATAATTGAAAATTTTACAGGGAAAGTCATAAATTTGCAGCGGGGCAAAGCCGCTGGCTGGTCGCTAGTTACTCATAAATATGAATGTTTGCTAGACACCATTTTCATAGTCATATTCGTAAAAATAAACATTTTGTAAAATTAAGGTCCAACTTTAAACTACAAAAAAAACTTCATACTAGCTCCAATATTAGCTAAGAATACTTGGGCTTAAATTAAGGTGGCCCCGGCACGAGAACGACGCGGCTAGCGTAGTTTGAAGCATCTCTTCAATCAAAACGGTAATTTTCTTGGGTCATTCCACTTTGGACCCTTTCCAACACCTTGTAACTTTGAATCTAGAATAGGATATGGAAAATATTAGGTGTCATCATAAATATGTTCAGCTTTGGTTAGTGATTGACAGTTTTTAATATTCATATTCATTTATTTCGTGCAACCATGGTAACTATTACAAGATGTTGTTTTTCTGAATCAGTACAAGACATGGACCCTACTAGGGTGTAGCAACAAATTTACCTTAATGTTAAGTAGATACTTACAATTAAGATTTTAACATAAATTTAAATAGATATATAGAATTTATACAACATAACAAATCATAATAAGTAATTATATTAGACTCACTTAACTATAGTTATTTTGAGTAAAAAATACCTTAACACTTATACTTAATATTTATTTGCTACGACTATTCTAGGAACTCTTGCAGCGAATAAGGACATTCATTTATAAGATAGGTTTTAAGTTTAGTAACAAAAGTGGTATACTTTTCTTCCATCGTTATTTCATTAGGGATTTTATTCAAGATTTTGATACACATTGCATGGGGACCTTTATTGGACATTTTTAATTTAACAAGAACGGCTAGAGCCAGTCTATTGCGGTGGCGTAGGTTGTGCGCTTCTGCGTAGATGGTCACAGGTCTAGTATGATTGCAGGTAGAGGTGATCCGCAGCATATTATGTCTGAATTTTCATGCAGTTTTTACCAACAGTGCAAATCTTTTTTCTCTTAAGATTTTGAGTTGATAAAAAGTATCATCCAGTGCTTGAAAAACAGTATAAGACCAAATATACTCGTTTACTGATTGAATATTTCTCATGATCAGTCAAGACAGTAAAGTTTGGGCGCAAGATTAAACTGTTTTTAGATCAGTAACAAACTGGACAGTAACTATCCGGACGAACCATGCACAACCTCCTAAGACATTAAAAGTTTTTCTACGTGCCATACAAATAAGACATAACATTTTCTTACTCACCAAAAACACTTACAGAATAAAATTATATTAGTACTTACAAAATATTGCCAATAACTCTCGCTCGTCATAAAAAAATCATCTTCAAACTTAACCCTTTCCACTTTGAATACAGCAAATAGGCCTGGAAATGCTCTTTGCAGATTAACCGCTTAAATTGATTAAAGTCAATATCAAGTCCGCTTACTTCACCATTGCACTGTTTACTTTGACAAACTCGTAACTTTCTTTAAGCTGCGGTTGCAAAAACAACTATGAATTTTTAAGGATAAAATTCAGAGTTCTTTGCTCTTTGGTAAAGATTTAGGAAGCTTGGAAATTGAGCGGTGTTTGGCAAATTCGCGAATGCATTTGAGATTACTGTATCTGTATTTTTGCTGTTTACTTCGAAAAGTGGCTAAAATAGAAAAGCGTATTAGATACTAGCTTCTGCCTGCGACTTCGTCCGCGACCATTGCACGAGAACGGTATTTTATTGTGAAATTAAAGGTAGCCTGTAATAACCGACACTAATTTCATCGAATGTAACTTTTTATCAAATTTAGTTTATCGAAAGCTGTTTTCTGTTTTTAGGTTATCTTAAATATTCATTACGTAGGTAACGTTGGATTAGACTTACGACTATTAAAAAATCTAAACTAAAAACTTGTTGATGAAATGAAACTTCTGCGAAATTATACATTCTATGAATTGAGTGTTGACAAATACAGGTAACCTATCTATTAATTTAAATTATAAACCATTTTCATTCCAAATGTTATCCTAGCGTATTGAAGTAACGAAAAAACTGTTCCACAAACTTTTACATTAATAGTTAAGGTGTTATAGTCTTTATTATTTCTACTGAGCCGATCTTCTACACAAAGGCCATTGTTTGTAAACAATACCATTGTCTTTCTTTGTGTCCGTAACACCAAGCCGATTACATAAAAAAAAGTTAGAACTACATTGAATGTACATTGAATTATCAACCCTACTCTCTTAGTCAGTAGGTTTAAAATGTAAAGTGTCAGGATACAGATATAAGTCTTTATTATTTGAACTGTGCTTATTCTTTACACAATACTATCATCTACACAAAACTTATATCTGTATCCTGACACTTTACATTTTAAACCTACTGACTAGTAGGTACATTCAATGTAGTTCTAACTTTTTTGTATGTAATCGGCTTGGTGTTACGGACACAAAGAAAGACAATGGTATTGTTTACAAACAATGGCCTTTGTGTAGAAGATCAGCTCAGTTCAAATAGTAAAGACTATACCAGCGAATTTGTCCACGTAGAAGTCGTTTATCGCCATCCCAGGTACTCTCTCATTTTCTGGTAGGTATAAAAAGTACTTTATGTCCCTAACATAAAACCAACCACCATGTACCATACAACATTCGCAAAAAAAAACGGCACAAAATCACGTTTGTTGTATTTTATTCTCTTTTTAGTATTTATTGTTATATCGGCAATTTAAATATATCTGTGGAAAATTCAAATGTCTAGCTATCACGGTTCATGAGATACAGGCTGGTGACATACAGACGGACAGGCGGACAGCGGAGTCTTTAGGATCCCATTTTTACCCTTTGGGTACGAAAATATAAAAAAAAAAACTGTTTTTCGGACAACTTTGATCCATAGTTGGTTAGTAGATAAAAAGAGAACTTATATTATTATAAACGTCGGTAAATCCAAACAAAATCTCATTAAAATCAGTTTAGCGGTTTAACTGCGAAAGCGTGACAAATAAACAATCCGAGTTACTTTCGCATATTTTTTTTACGCATAATGTATCTTTACGCATAAATTCGTTTGGCCGAAAACAGATTTTACAATAGATTTTTTTAATTTTAATTATTATAAAAAACTAACCTAACATTATCTATACAATAGACGTTTATTAAATTCTGAAAATGTCGCATAACAATGCGAAAAGATACATTATCCGTAAAAAGTTTATGCGTTCAAAGAAAGGTGAATATGCAAGATTTTT
The DNA here is from genome assembly GCA_927399475.2 of Acleris emargana. NCBI lineage: Eukaryota > Metazoa > Arthropoda > Insecta > Lepidoptera > Tortricidae > Acleris > Acleris emargana. The sequence continues at coordinate 10,230,552 of OV656858.1, forward strand.
TAATAGCATGGTGAAGATAAACCAGCCTTATGGTGATCCTAAGACCGCAAAGTAGTTGTCAACCCTGAGGACAAAGAGTGTGTGGTTACCTATGTTTCATATTCATAAACGCTTAAAGTTTATTTTTACTCAAATAGGTAACTCTGATAAATCGCTAAAGGAATTAAAAAGGCGTTTCCTGAACATTTAATTATCTTGCACGTTACGCTCGAATTAAATTAAACTGCGCCACATGTGTTTTAACAGGATTAAAAAAAAAACACCCTGTAAACCAGCACGCAAAAAAAACGTTGTTACCTTAACGGTTGTCGGTTTTTTTTTGAGACTAAGTAAATAATACGTTTTGTTTTACATTTATGAAATACTAGACTTTGCCCGCGACTCCGTCCGCATGGAATTATTAATTATTTCTTATATTTTAACCCCTTACCACCCTTTTTTCGCAATTAAAAGTAGCCTATGTCCTTTCTTAGGCTGTAGACTATCTGTGTACCAAATTTCATTTAAATCAGTTCAGTAGTTTTAGCGTGAAAGCGAGACAGACAGACAGACAGAGTTACTTTCGCATTTGTAATATTATAGATAGGATAGTTAGGATTTGCATAGTAACCTGCAAATAAATTTTCCGAAATAAAAGTTATGTAATGTCCTTCCCCGGGGTTCAAGGTTATTTTTTTTTAATCCGTTCATGAGTTTATCCTGTGAAATAGTTACTGTCACATTTATTATATTACATACATACATACATACATACCTTCACGCCTGTAATCCCAGAGTGGGGTAGGCAGAGCTACAGAATTACCTACAACTTTAAAAACTTGTTGATAATTCTGTAACCACATTCTGCACAAAAAGGCTAAGATGTTTTATTATATTATTAGAATGGATTTGTTACTTAACTCTGCCTTTACTCGCATCTGTACCCTTACCATGAGTTACAATTATCGTACTCGCTAGCGAGTCGAATGCTCTGTCCCTTGCAGACCTCGCAGTATTCTTATAGAGTGCGAGGGACAGAGCATTCGACTCGCTAGCGAGTATGGTAATTGTAAATCTAGGTAGGAGTACTGATATCTTTTTATTATTCGGGTTTCTGAGAAACGCAACAAAACGATGGTTTTAATAAACTGTATGGACTGAGGACCTAGTCGGGATCTTTTTTACCAGGATTCCGCGATTGCAATGTTCTAATGTACCTTTTTTCCGAGTTACATTTTTCCGCGATCGATAAATTTCCTTATTACCATTTTACTCGTAGGTTAATTTACTGACTCATTATTAGGGTTAGGATTTTGGGGGCATACCGTGGTTCTACAGGGCAACTGCGGGGAGGTTGAATGTTCGGGCGTTTCGACCGCCATCATTGTTGTTTTCCAATAATGTAAACTGATAAATACCAGCAACTTTTGATATCAAAATCAACGAACCCGGGGGTAGTGTCCATTAAATTTAAAAGAACGAGACATTTTATAAGATATCCTCCATACAAAAAATCATGAAAAGTGGTTTAGCGAATTAGCGAATGAATGAATTTTGAAATACTGGAAGTTAAAATCAAAATCCATTTAAAAGAACAAGAAATTTATAAAGTTTATCTTGTTTAATATGCGAAGACAATAATGACTGCGGTTAAGACGCCGAAAAATCACCCAAGGTCGTGATGCTAACTTAATTTTCTAACTCAGTACATAATTGAGATTCTGTTAGTTCAGTGGTTTGAGAAAGAATTAAAGTTAACAATTTTACAAAAAAAAAAATGATTCCCTAATCTTCTGTACATTACGCTTCCGCTGTCTGTTCGTTTAGATTTTTTAAACTACCAATCGGATTTGAGTGCAGTTGTTAGCACCGGGTAGAGTGATTCAAGACGGAGGTTTTTATATACAAACTAGTTCTGGGTTTTTTAGAAGTGTTACAGAAAACTCACACTAATTGAAGCGAAGCAACGGCGGGTCGTAAAAACTAAAATGATGGTCACTTAAAATGATCATGTTAAAAGGTCCTATTTGAAAATCATCCAATCTGACTTTCTGTTTTTTTTGTTTTTAAATTTAATATTTGTTTAAATAAAAAAGAAATAAATATTAACGCTTTAAAATCTATTAAGTTATGTTCCTAATGTTGTAGTGAGTTTTAGCAGTCACCCTGTAGAATCCACTGACCCCGTAATAGCTAATTATAACGCAAACCACTTTTATTTTGGCGTACAGTATTATCATATTTCAAAAACAACTAACTTAAGTTCGGTTTATCCATACTATTCCATACCTATAAATGTAGGAATGAACGGAATGGTGAACCGAGGGAATGTCTGTGTGATGATTGGCTGTCAGCGGATAAGAACAAATGAGTGAAAGGGTGAATGAAGAAAAGAGAGACGATTGGGAATGGCTGTGGTGTGCGCTTACGAAAGACGAGTTAGAAATATAGATTTAATTTTAATATTACAAGATAACTTGGTTTTGGTGAAATAAATACAATTTTAAAGGGGAAACTAGTTTTACTTAGTCGGAAGACTACAGTTTTGGGGGCTCGTCCGGGATACGAAGAGATTCAAGAAGATTAACGACGGCAACGACGAGGACGACAGCGTGGCACGTTGGAAGTGTGCACAATAAACCAACCAAGGTACGACGAGAAAGCGGCACAAAACGACGAAGAACAGCTAGTACGACGACGACGACGACGTTTATTTAAGACGAAATGCCTAAAGACTCGAGGCGTGCCAGCCGGCAAGGTGATTACGTGGAGGAGCCAGAGCCAGCGACGTCCGCACGCGGTGGAGCTATGTTACACCTCATGGAGGGGCTTATCCCAAAATTCACAGGTCAGGATAAGACGTATTCGGCCAACAGGTGGATTGAAGAGGTGGAGGATAACGCCGAGGTGTTTGGGTGGACTCCGGTACAGCAGCTGCTAATGGCACGACGGTCATTGTTAGATACGGCGGCGCTTTGGCTACGATCAGAAAAGACATTTAAGACATGGGCTGAGTTAAAGGCGGGTGTGTTAAAAGAATTTCCGGACACAGTCGATGTCAAGGCCATTCATGAACTTATGAGCACACGGACAAAGGGAAGTAATGAATCATGCCTGGACTACCTTTTGACCATGAAAGAGTTAGGGAAAAGGGGGAAAATGCCGGACTATGTGGCCATAAAGTATATAGTTGAAGGAATACGAGACAGTCCAGTTAACAAAATGATTTTGTACGGTGTGACGACGTATGCTGATCTCAAAGAGAAGATGAAGATCTATGAAGATATTAAAGAAAAGTCGCGAGGTCATCAAACTCAACATCACGAAGAAAGAAGTAGTCGACTGAAGATCGTTGAAGGCGCTAGGAAAAAATGTTACAGTTGTGGCGAAAACAAGCACCTGTCGAACGAATGTCCGCATAAACATAAAGGACTGAAATGTTTCCGATGCAATCAGTTCGGACACATCTCGACGCAATGTGCATCATCATCATCGACGTCAGCAGCAAGCAAACCGGTGAATTTACAATATTCACATTCGAATAAAAATGGCGGTTCTGCTAATCAGATGTGCGTTCAGAAAGAACGAATGAACGAGATGGCAGATGGCGAATCGTCAATGACGTATGGAAACGACCGGACTGAGTTGAACGAAGAGAACGAAAGTCAAGAGAGTGAAGATGTTGGTGTCACCCATTCACGGGGCAAGATGGCGGCGACCGGCATGAACGTAAACAATGAAAACGAATGCTGTAAGCCGATGAAAAACATTGTTTTGTTCAACAAAAGTGTTAATGCGTTGATTGATTCGGGAAGTGACATTAATTTAATAACGATCGAGTGTTATCAGTGGTTAAATGCGCCGGAATATGTAGCAAATAACAAACCGTTTTCGTTTACGGGTCTTGGTGCGACGCGAGTGCATTCAATAGGTTATTTTTCCACGGACATTATAATTGACAATCAGTGCTACGGTGATGTCGTATTTTATATCGTGCCTAGAGACGTTATGCCATTTTCACTAATATTAGGGCAGGATTTCTTAAAGGATGTAACGATCGTTATGGAGGGCAGTCGTGTGTTATTGTTTAGGTCTACTGAGAGTTGGCTTAATAATTTCATGTGTACCGTGTGTGTGTCCGACAGCATAGGTTACGTCGGTGACCCAACTCTGCAACAAGAAGTAAAGCACCTGGTGGAAACATATCGACCCAATAAGACGTGTGAGGCTCCAGTGCAACTACGAATTACACTAAAAGACGACATTCCAGTTGCCCAGCGACCGCGACGGTTGGCCGTGGCCGAACAGACAGAAGTGGAAAGGCAGGTAAAGCAGTGGCTTCAGGAAGGGGTTATTAGGGTAAGTTTCTCTGAATTTGCTAGTCCGTTGGTCCTGGTGAGAAAAAAAGACGGCAGTATCAGAATCTGTGTGGATTACAGGCAGATAAACAAGAAGATGGTTAAAGACGAATACCCATTACCTGTCATCGAGGATCATATAGACAAATTAGCTAAGGCGAAAGTGTTTAGTACACTTGATTTGAAGAATGGTTACTTTCACTTGTCAGTACATGAGGATTCTATAAAGTACACTGCATTTGTGACTCACAATGGGCAGTACGAATTTCTAAAGGCTCCTTTTGGGCTGTCGGTGTGCCCAAAAGTATTCACCCGATTCATAAATTCTATTTTTAGAGATTTTATAGAAAGAGGTTACATTTTGGTGTTTATTGACGATTTAATAATACTTTCAGAGGATGAGGTACAGGCCGTAGAGCGACTTAGGGATGTGCTACAACGAGCATCCCAGTACGGACTAGAAGTCAATTGGAAAAAGTCCCAGTTGGTCCAGCGAAGGGTGGAGTATCTTGGACATGTCATAGAAGACGGTACGGTGAGACCATCACCAGACAATACGGACGCGGTGGTAAGGTTTCCTCCACCTACTAATGTAAAGCAGCTGCATGCTTTTGTGGGACTGACTTCTTACTTCAGAAAGTTCATTCAGAACTCTTCGCTCATAGCAAGGCCGTTAACAGAGCTGTTGAAAAAAGATGTTGATTTTATATTCGAGGCGCCACAAAGAGCTGCGTTTCATGAGTTAAAAATGAAACTATCAAGTGGACCTGTGTTAAAGATATTTGACCCACAGTTGCATACAGAATTGCATACTGATGCGTCAATGTTGGCTCTAGCTGCAATTCTACTTCAAAGATGTCCAGAAGACAGTATGTTGCATCCAGTATACTATATGAGTAAAAAGACGAGTGACGCTGAGAAAAAATACACAAGTTATGAGTTGGAAGCATTAGCAGTCATAGAAGGTGTAAAGAAATTTAGACAATATCTGTATGGTATTAAATTCAAAATTGTTACAGATTGCCAGGCGTTTGAAATGACTTTGAGGAAGAAGGACCTGTCAACACGTGTAGCGAGATGGGCTCTAGTACTACAGGAGTACGAATATGAGGTAGAGCACCGCTCCGGGTCACAGATGCGGCATGTTGACGCGTTAAGCCGATCACCTTATGTCGGAGTGGTCACACGAGAGCTTCATGAACAGATAAAGAGCTAGATGGCGGCTTGGTTGCAATCCGAGAAATTTTAAAAGAAAAAACATATCTTGACTATGGTATAGAAAATGACGTACTATACAAGGGACTGAAGTTGGTGATACCCATTGGTATGGAGCAAGACATCATAAAAAAGGTACATGAAAAGGGACACTTTGCTAAGAAGAAAATGATGGAGTTGGTTGATAAAGACTACCACATAAGGGACTTGTCCCGAAAGATTGATGAGTTCATGGTCACGTGTATCCCATGCCTTCTAGCTACGAAGAAAAGTGGAAAACAAGAAGGTTTTCTCCACTGCATTGATAAGGGTAATATCCCACTGTAGTGAAACACACGTCAGTTAGTACAACACTGTTTATTAACATAAAAACATAAGCGGGTAGACGGAGGCATGTACCCGCCAGATTATAAATACACTACATCTTATCCTTTCCCAAAAAAAAAAACAAAAAAAAAAAAAGTTATATAAAAATATCATTAAACGATTGAAAATAGTTTAAAAAAAAATAAAAAAAAATAAAACCACCACCTTTTAACATTAAAACATCTTTATATCACCAACCACCTCACACATGAATACGAGTAGTGCTGGCAGCTCTCTGTCAAAATGTATGAACTAACAGTCGAATAACACTAATCTACATTAAACATCGTTTGGTGAAATTGGTAGGTACTCAATGTTGGTAATATAATTAAGTTAACCTACCTACTAATTTTTAATTATAATATAAGTCAATCTACAGTTACTTAATTTACAATAGATGACAAAACCTTGTCAAAATGTACTTAATAGTGCAAAAAATAGTAATAAACTTACTAATATTTATAATAGTTACGGCCATCGCGCCAAATGTATGTACTTTTAGCCTAAAAATACTCATTTAATTTATCTGCTATCTGTCTGGCCTTTGATCGCGTTACAGGGGGTGATACTCTGAGTATATTAGACCCACTAGTGCCTGGTTGAACTGTCCCAGCACTAGAATTGTCGGGTTGCCCAAAACATGGCTTGATGGGCAACGGCGGAGTGGGCGAGCCGCGCGCCACCAGGTGGCGCCGGTTGCGGCGATACTTGCGACCCTGTCCGTCCGCTACTACGAATGACCTGGGCTCCGGTGCGCGACTCAGTACCGTAACAGGTTTTTTGTCACCCCCGTCAACAAGTATAACCTTTTGGCCTGGTAATAAAGTTGACAATCTTTTGGCAGATCGATCATAGTTTTTTTTATTATTTTCCCTTTGCTCTAATAATCTCCGGTAATTGAGTTTATTATCGACCCGTTCATACAGTAAATCATGTTTAATCGGCAATTTAGTATTTAACCTTCTTCCCATTAATATTTGTGCCGGTGAATCGATGCCGTGCCTAGGTGTTGCTCTATAGTTAAGAAGACTTAAATAAAAGTCATCTCCAGCGTCCTTACATTTTTTGATAATATTCTTGATCGTTTGTACCGTACGCTCACTCTTTCCATTGGCCTGGGGATAGTGAGGAGATGACGTCACGTGCGCAACCTGCCATTCCGCTATGAATTTCCTAAACTCGCACGAGCTATATGCTGGGCCGTTATCCGTCACTAACTCTTCAGGAATTCCGTGCCGCGAGAACTGTTCCTTCATAAAATGTATGACTGATTTACTATTTATATTGCCGAGTTGTCCTACTTCTACATAATTCGAAAAATAGTCGACCAATACGATATAATATTTTTTACGGTACTCGAATATATCGGAGCCAAGTTTCCGCCAAGGTAAATCGGGCGTCGCGTGCTGGAGTAGCGGCTCCCGGCGCGGCGCCGGCGCGTGCCGCGCGCAAGCCTCGCACTCGCGCGCGCGCCGCTCCACCGCGCTGGCCATGCCGGGCCAGAACATAACCTCGCGCGCGCGGCGCTTGCACCGATCTATTCCCAAGTGCCCTTCGTGCACTATGTCTAACATGTATCCGCGCAGGTTGGCCGGAATGTATACACAGTTGTCCTTGAATATCAGACCATCTATAAATTGTAATGACTCGCGGTACGGCCACAACACTCGAATGTTATTATTAACTTGCCACCTATACTGAGGCCAACCTTTGGAAATATATTTAATTATAGTTTTACTGTCTTCATCTGTGGCAATTTGACATTTAATTATGTTCAACTTTTTGTCACTAACCTGTAAATTGTTTATTAAGAAACAAGTCTGGAGTTCGACCTCGTCGCTAACGCGGTCGTGCATTCGCTCCGCCAGCGGCGCTCGGGACAGCGTGTCGGCGATGTACATGTACTTGCCCGGCGCGTACTCGACTCGGATGTCGAACCCCTGCACCCGCATCATCATGCGTTGGAGCCGTGCTGGCACAGAGGATAATGCTTTTTTGAACAACGGTTCTAGAGGCTTATGATCAGTCTGTACCGTTACGTCATTACGGCCATAAATGTACTGCTTAAATCGTTCTACTGCAAAAACAATTGCCAACATCTCTTTCTCTATCTGAGCGTACCGCGTTTGCGTGTCGGTGAGAGTGAGCGAGGCAAACTCCACCGGCCGCCCGCCCTGGAGAACCACGGCCCCCACTGCCACGGGGCTCGCATCCACCGACAACACCACTGGTAGCTCATTGGAGTACAGCGCCAAGACGGGAGCTGGTGCTATTTTTCTCTTGAGGTCATCGACCGCTGCTGAGTGCTGTTTGTCCCATAGCCACTCGGAGTCTTTTTTTAACAAACCTCGCAGCACAGCAACAGAATCTGAATAATTTGGTATAAACTTTGCTAAATAATTAACCATGCCGAGAAATCTTTCTAAAGCCTTACGATCTGTCGGATATGGCATTTCTATAATGGCGCGTACTTTAGACTCATCAGGCCTTATTCCATTTTCGTCAAATCTATGCCCTAGATAAAGTATTTCCCGTACACAAAACTTACATTTTTCTTTATTATACTTTATTCCGATTTGTTTCGACCTTCGTAACAGGCATTCTAACCGAGTGTCGTGCTCCTGTTTTGTGCTGCCCCATACTATGACGTCATCAATAAAACTGTCTACGCCTTCTAGATCTTCTAGATGCTGCCTGAGTTTGGCATGAAATACTTCCGGTGCACAGTTAACACCATACGGCAACCGTAAGAATTGGTACCGTCCGAAAGGTGTTCCAAAGGTGCATAAGTCCGCACTAGCGTCGTCCAGCTGCACCATCCAGAAGCCCGAGCGCGCGTCGAGCACGCTGAAGTAGCACGCGCCCCGCAGCCGCACCGCTAGCTCCGAGACGGTGGGCAGGCTGTAGTGTGCGCGGCGTACGGCCTGGTTTAACGGCCGCGGGTCTAGACATACCCTAATGTCGCCATTTTTTTTCGCCACCAACACAATAGCATTTACCCAATCGGTCGGGTGTGACACCTTTCTAATTACGCCAATCTTTATCATACGCTGTAACTCCGTTTCTAATTTATCACGTAAACCCATTGGTATTTTTCTTGTCGCACATACAACCGGTTGCACGTTTTTGTCAACAACTATTCTATATTCGCCGGGCAATTTACCTAATCCCTCAAAAAGATCTGCATAGTTATCAATTTGTACTGTATTTACTCGGTTAACTAGGCCTAGCGTCACACAACCCTCCAACCCTAGTACGTTTTGACAGTTCAAATCAGACACTACAAACATTAACTCGAACGTTTTATTTTTATACGACAACAACAAGTCACACATCCCTATAATAGGTATATTATTGCCTGTAAATGAATACACACGTTTAGAAAATGGTTGTAAATTATCTAAGTCCAATCCCAAATTTAGGTATTCACTCTTCGATATGACATTCAACATGGAACCTGTGTCCAATTTAAGTAATAATTGTTTATCGTTACATTTAATTACCTCAAGCCATTCTTTTGGTGACCTAGTGCCATGTTGAATGATATCTACATAAAACATACCGTCCTCGTCCGAATCGTCCACTGCCAAGTCGCACACTTGATCGTGTAACGCCTTTTTCTGCACACACACTTTTGCGAAGTGTCCTTTCCTATCACACACGTAACAAACCGCACTATAAGCCGCACAACGCTGGTCGCTGGCGCACCACGAACTCCCGCACGCGGCGCAGGGGCGGCGCCGGGAGGGCCCCGGCGCGGGCTCGACGCCCGGCGTCCTCGCGCCGCGCCGCGCCCCGCGCCAGCCGCCCGCGCGGCGCCGACCGCCGGCGCCCGCGCGCTGCCCGCTGCTGCTCCCTCTCCCGGGAGCGCCCAACACAGCGTCAACCCGAATCTCACTAGAATGTCCTTCTATACATTTACTCTCTTCATGTGAGATTTCTGCTGCTTGACAGATTTGTACCGCTTTTGCTAACGTCAATTCATCGGTACGAAGAAGCCGATCCCGAACCGTGTTATTTGATATTCCACAAATGATTCTATCTCGAATTAAGCTCTCGGTCAGCTTATCGAACTCACAATTCTGGCTTAACAAACGCAAAGATGTCACCCATTGGTCGATATTTTCACCACTCTCTTGGTTCCGAATAAAAAAATTATACCGAGCCACGGTGACATTCGGCTTAGTGCCAAAATATTCGTCGAACTTTATAAGTAAACTGTCGATATCTTCGTTTTCCTTATCAGTTGATGTAAACGTGGAGTAGACCTCGTAACCAGCTGACCCAATGAGGTTGACTAACAAGCTAGCCTTTACATCGCCAGACTCTTTGCTTACTCCGGAAGCCTTTAAAAACACCATAAATTGTTTTCGCCATTTGCGCCATGACTCGGACCGCGTGGCTGGACCGCCTTCCAATACTAATTCGGCCGGAGGACGCGCGTGTTCCATTGGTTTTCTTTATTAATTGAGCACTAATTAACACAACGCGCACATCGAAAACTATTTCAAACCGGGATATACGCGAGATTAAAATTAATTAGGCACCACCGCTGCCACCATGTAGTGAAACACACGTCAGTTAGTACAACACTGTTTATTAACATAAAAACATAAGCGGGTAGACGGAGGCATGTACCCGCCAGATTATAAATACACTACACCCACTACATACAATCCATTGTGATCATGTTGGACCACTTTCAGAAACAAAGAAACAGTATAATTACATCTTGACGCTTGTCGACGCCTTTACGAAGTTTGTTTGGGTGTTCCCAACCAAAAGTACGACTGCCAAGGAAACGCTTGATAAGTTGAGGATCCATCAGCAGGCATATGGAAATCCAGTTCGACTTATAACGGATCGCGGGGCGGCGTTCATGAGCAACGACTTCAGAGAGCATTGCCAAGCCGAAGATATTCAACATGTACAAGTTACGACGGGCGTGCCGCGTGGAAACGGTCAGGTGGAACGCATACATCGTGTCATGGTAGCAGTACTAACCAAACTTTGCCTTGCAGAGCCTGGACTATGGTACAAACACGTAGCGCGACTGCAGACGGCACTCAACAGTACATACCAGAGAAGTATCGATACGACGCCGTTCGAGCTTATGCATGGAGCTAAGATGAGGACTAAAGATGACCTGCATATCTATGAACTTCTCCATCAAGAAGATCGTGACAGTTATGTAGGAAATAGGGAGCAGCTGCGACACTCTGCAAGAATGCAGATAATGAAAGTCCAGCAGGAGAACCGGATGACGTACAACAAAAGACGTAAAGCTAGCATACTTTATCAAGTTGGAGATAAGGTGGCTATATCGAGAACGCAGTATGGTACTTGCCTAAAGCTTAAGCCTAAGTTTTTCGGGCCGTATAGGGTTACAGCGATCAGAGGCAAAGATCGCTACGAGGTAGAGAAGGTGACCAGCTCGTCTGAAGGCCCAGCTCGCACATCCACGTCAGCTGATAACATGAAGCCGTGGCCCCGAGGTCAGTGAACTGCACGTCACACACGGTAGGTTAACCATCCCTCACTTGCCCACGACGCTCTCTCATGACGACGTTACGATCCGATTTACACATTTTATAAATGTTTTTATATTGTTCAATAGTATTGGCTTACTATGTGTTGTATTATACTCTTTGTGATAACCGATTGTTATAATAATGTTTTAGAGCTATGAACCCTAAGTTGAAATAAGCCTAGTAAAGTTATGTAATACTTGGTATGGACAAGATGCTATTGTTGTGTGTGTAAGAATGCTTGGAAAATGCTTAGTTATAAGTAATGTTACTGTTCTTAGCATGCCTGAGGCCAGGCAAGGATGCAGGATGACCGACTGTAGGAATGAACGGAATGGTGAACCGAGGGAATGTCTGTGTGATGATTGGCTGTCAGCGGATAAGAACGAATGAGTGAAAGGGTGAATGAAGAAAAGAGAGACGATTGGGAATGGCTGTGGTGTGCGCTTACGAAAGACGAGTTAGAAATATAGATTTAATTTTAATATTACAAGATAACTTGGTTTTGGTGAAATAAATACAATTTTAAAGGGGAAACTAGTTTTACTTAGTCGGAAGACTACATAAATATTGGTTTGTTGATAACGCTTTCGCAGCGGAAATATCCTCCTTACCAAAATGTATAAAACTTGTTAAGCGATTTAACAAATTAATGAATTTCAAAATATGTCAATACCTAAAGTCAAAATCTAAATGGTATGATATGTATAATAAAAAACTATATAAGAAAAAACTACTCCGTGGATTCTAGAACCACGGTTTGCCACCAAAAGTCCTAACCTCACTCATTATTCATACACTAAACTTTGCTACTTCTCCTCCATACACGTACAACAAATTATTTCATTCTGTGGACCCGTTTCATCAGGACAGACTCTTTTCTAAGAAAAATATAATTATGTCGTTGCCGCAAGGGTAAGATGCCGAGCACGCACACATAAACACACACACGTTCAAGCCATACCTACTTCATCTCACGCGTCCTGATTCGTTTCTTTGTCAGTCATGTATGTCACTAAAATTAAGTCTTGTGTATTTTTCAACATTTACCGTATCGTATTAACCGTGTAAGGCTGCGTTTCCACCAGAGCTGTGCTAGGCGGCTACGCAGTGTTGCGAGGAACAATCGACCAATAGGAGAGTGAGGCTAATAAAACAAAATAATCCTATTGGTGGATTTTTCCTCGCAACACCACTGAGCCGCCTCGCACATCTCTGGTGGAAACGCAGCCTAAGTGTTGTGTTGTGTTCCGTGTGGTTGCCGGGTTAGAATAGTGGCACTCCATGTCTTCCCGGGGGTGTCGTAAGAGGCGACTAAGGGAATAAAGGGTTTTAGTACTATTAGGGGCTTGCAACCTGTCACTAATACGCTGGTAAACATCTTAGCCTAATTTTGCAAAATGTGGTTACAGAATTATCAACTAATTGCAAGAGTTGTTGGTAATTCTGTAGCTCTGCCTACTCCTCTCTGGGAACGAAGGCGTGAGTTATGTAAGTATGTATGTACAATTGGGATATACCAAAAAAGTACCTCACGGTTTTTACATTCTAATTCGAAAGAATAGGTAATTTTATGAGACCAATTTCATTAGTTTTGAATTTGACCCAATAGTTTTGGTTTAATATCTTTATATATTCAGCAGACATTTTATGGATGACATGATTATTTTAAATTTGGGTTGGCATTTTCTAATAAATTACAACAATTAAATGATTATATCTAATGATAAAAAGTGTTTATAATAGTGTAATAAAACATACTATTTCTAGCGGTTTTCGCCTAACCCGTAAGATACAGGGCTTCAAACCAAAATCGAAAGTCAAACAAAGGTCAAATATTCTTTTGTCGAAATATCCGAAATAGATAAATATTTCAAAAAAATTATAATGCAGAACGGCTTTAAAACCCCATTCCTCGAAATTGGTTTCAAGACAGAATAATTAAACATATATGAACAATCCCAATTATGAAATGTGAATCCGTATGGCCAGTGTGTGTAAACTTAATACTGTTTTTGCTTTATGCTAGTAATTTGACGTCTCGTATGCAACATTGTTTCTCGCGTATGTCACTAACGCTAAAGCTAAGTCGAGATTGGAAAACTTGAAACCGCGATCTTGAATCTACTCGAGTGGAATAAGTCCGCAAACTTTACCACGATCTTTAATAAGGTAGGTCTACTTACTTCTACTACTACTCTAATATTTCAGCATGTACCTAGGTTAGTTAAAAAAAATATCGGTAAGTTATTGTGTCAAATTCAAATTCAAATTCAAAACATTTATTCAGTAAATTGGCCAAATGATGGCTATTTTACACGTCGGTAACATGGAGTGAATCTACTAGCGCTTTGGACAAAACCATAATTGCGGAGAAATGATGTCAAATTATGATAACTAGGCTTATAATTTATACTTTCAGCCTTTAAAATATATGATCGTATAAAATACAAAATAGTAGTATGTAACAGTTTCAAAGTCACAGCTGTTTAAAAATAGGAGAGACGGACGGACGGAAAACGAAAGCTTAGTAATAAGGTTATTTTTAATCGAATATAAAAATATTATTATAAATATCCAGAAACCGTAAGAGAGAAGGCATTGATATACTGTAAAAATAAACCCGAATATTTTCCGAATATTATCATAACAGTCCATACATTTCAAACGAAAGTTATTTCGATACCGACGAGATATTTTTTTCTTGATAGGTTTTGTTTTAGTTCAACGTCCTAAATAATTCTACTTACTAATAGAAAATATTTTTTTTTCTTTCATCAGGAGCTCCTAGCCAATAAGGTCAACTTTCGTCAAAGTTTAGGATTGTATTAGTACTAGCACACGAAGGGTTCCGTAGTTATGATTAGTAAGTAAAAGTAAAAGTAAGTAAAATATTTATTCACAACAATAACACAACAAAAAATAAAAGTGGCAATAAAAAAGAAGAAAATGAGACAAGAGAACAGATGTGCTAATACTGCGAAACGGTCCCAACTCAGCATGTGCTGGCTGTGAAGCCAACGCTGGTCTTCCGTTGGGGCCGCTCGGTGAAAACACGGAAGGTGACACATACATTATAAATATTAAATTAATACAAACAAAACGAAACAAAAGGAAAATAAAAACAAAAAAACAACAGTCACTAGAACAGGCAGCGCTCAGGTGGCAACCAGAGGAACTAGCTTATTAGCTTACCTGTGTTAACTCGGGGCACCTATAACTAAAGCGATGTAGCAAAATATTTTATCGACAAAAAAAATATCGATGTTACTGTCAACATATAAATGTTATTCAACATCAGATTAATTCAGTATCAGATTTGACGTGACGCGTGACATTATATTTTTTCATTATTGCATTTCAGGCAAAATATCTTTGACTCGCGTTGTACGTCAGGATATTCACTAATCCACGTGTAAATATAATATCACAGTTTTTTTTTAATAATGATCCGGGAAATATCTCCTTGCGAAATGAATGTTTGTAAAATGATATAGTTTTTCAAATTATGATATTTTGATAAAAACATTTGTGAACCCTGCGATATGCACTGTGACGTCATGCATGGTCGGCCATATAAATTCCATGTTAAATTCCGTTTTACGCTAAAAAGAGACAGGAACAAATCTTTGTTGCCTTATATCTTGGTTATTATCTTGGTCATTTGCTTTTAACGAAGCTGTGATAAAAAGTTATGAATGTTCCCTATTCTGTCTACTGTTATACTGTTCGTGACTGTACAAATGACAGAATTAAAGTTTTCCAAGAAACATTTGCGAATCAAAACGAAACCAACCATAAAGGATAGTATTATCTAGATTGCGTCAGCATGAAACTATTTGTGGCGATAGACCATAATGCAGGCTTAATGTTCCTATTGCGTGCCCACACAGCCTAATCTTGGTACATGTCAATTTTCCTTTTACGCTCTAGTCGAGTTATGTTGTAAATTGCTGATTTTAGTTTTGAAAATTTAGCGATTTTTGAATTGGGATACAAAAAAAAACAGACCTATTAAAACGCTTTATTCAAATTATTTTCAATATAAAAACAGGAATATGTTTTTCTCTGTAGTGTGCATGTACACATTTACGGCCAGCCACTGCTGCAAGTGCTACGCTGTAGCCCGTAGCAGCATGTTTCAGCTACGTAGTAAGTATGCTACGAACAGAGCCTGTATTCAATGCAATAAGCAAATCATTTTTCACCTGTCATAGTATCGTTAACGTTTTGATAGCTGTTATTTACTTGACAGTAATGGCTCCGCATTGAATAGAGGAACTAAATACCCGACTCCGGTTGATGCCACCGAATATGGTGAAGAGTGTGTATGGTATTATGCAAAATTAAAACAACATTAAGACATTATGTACCGTTGTATTGACACAATTTCTTAGGATACATAGCAATATAATAAGTCATAAATATCCACTCACGTGCTTTGTGCAACCAGAGTTAAAAGTGATAGCCCTTATTTGCACGAGCACTAAAGTCCATAGTAATATTACTAACTAGAGTGAAAGTAAGTCTGTGCGTCTAGTTATTACGCTTTCAAAGCTGAAATTTAGTATCGAGATAGCTTGAGTCACGATAAAGGACGTAGGATACTTATTTCGAAATAATGGACAGTTTTAGAGGGAATAGCAATAATGTACTTATACTTATTATTATTTACTAGTTTCTATTTAGGACCTCAATCGATATTCCCTCGGAAACTGACAATTTTTACAGGATAAACAAAAGTTATTCCAGACTATACATCTATCTGTGTGCCAAATTTCATCCAGATTCGTCCAGTCGTTCTGGCGTGGTTAAGCAACAAACATTCACATTTATAATAGGTATAAGTAAGATAGTAAGATCGATGACTTTATAAACGAAGCGATATATTTAGAAAAAAAATACATTACGAACTTATATTGTGTATACGATTATTCTGAGAAGAAAGTTATACTAGGTAGCATATAGAACAAGAGAAGACGCTTCGATAAATCTCTAATAAGATTTGTATCTTTAATCAATCAAAAGCTTGAAGGCTAGAAAGGTGAGCTGAAACTTTTATAACCCTCTTTGTGTTATATATCGAAACTAATGGAGTGTAGGTGCCACATCTCTTCCATACAAACAGTATAGGAACCAACTCTGGCGCCATCTTATTTTATTTGAAACAATTATATTTTATTTTATTATTTGCGGGGAATCAAATTAATGGAGTCCTGTACTCCTTTGCGAGCAGACAGGGCGTTTCACCAAAAGCCCGGCTGGCTGTTCACAATGGAGTGCTGGCTCCTACCCTGATGTATGGTAGTGAATGTTGGGTGTGGCAGGACAAGCATGTAAGTCGTGTAAATGCAGTTGAAATGCGCTCTTTGCGTAGTATGTGTGGTGTGAAACTGATTGATAGAGTTAGAAATGAAAAAATCAGAGAGAAGTGTGGAATAAAAGAAGATGTAGTGACTAAGATTGAAAAGGGCATGCTTCGATGGTTCGGTCATTTGGAAAGGATGGATGAGGGAAGATTGACGAAAGAGATATACAGATCGAAAGTGTGTGGAAGGGTCGGAAGGGGCCGCCCTAGGCGTACTTTTTCGAATCAAATCGGAGAAATACTGGAAAAGGGCCGAATCTTAAGTACCCGAAACCGACGTGCGTGCATGACTCGATGAATGAATGTTGAGAAAGCGAAGGAAATTTGTCAGGATCGCAGCAAGTGGAAAGAAGTGGTCTCTGCCTACCCCTCTGGGAAACAGGCGTGATTTAATGTATGTATGTATGTAATTATATTTTAAATTTTATATTATATTGAAAGAAATTTGTCAATATCGTAGCAAGTGGAAAGAAGTGGTCTCTGCCTACCCCTCCGGGAAACAGGCGTGATTTAATGTATGTATGTAATTATATTTTATTTTAAGATACGTCATTTTCGCGCAAAAACGTTCCTCAAAATGGACAAACACAGGAATGCGCAGGCGGTAGGTTAGAGAATAAGATGGTGGTAGCTAACTGGTTCGACCTTGCACAGGGTCCTACCACCACTCCTGTGATATCTTCACAAAAACCGTAATTTCAGACTAATTTAGACAGTTTAAAATCGTTACTGTGGTAAAAATAGTCAAAATAGTAAAAATAGTAAAAATAGTTAATAGCACCGAGCGCACGCCGGATGTACAGTGGCGCCCTCATTACAATTATCGTGTTTTCTAATAAACTAAAACATTTTCTTGAAAAAGGACTGTGCTTTTTTGTACTACAAATGAAAACACAACTTATAGGACATATCACATAGTTTAATAACAATTGACCTTCGAGTTATCAACTTAACGGAAAACAGTGGCCACCTTTTCCCTTTAAGCTGACTACTCAAAGGGTAACTGTTATCAAAGTTTGTTACGTATCCCATGAATTGTGTTTTTACTTGCGCTACAAAAATGCATCGTCCATTTCCAAGGAAATTATTTTGTTAGTACCCCGTGTGGTTGCCGGGTTAGAATAGTGCCACTCCATGCCTTCCCGTGGATGTCGTAAGAGGCGACTAAGGGACTATAGGCTTGTAGTACTGTTAGGCGATGGGCTTGCAACCTGTCACTAATACGCTGGTAAACATCTTAGCCTATTTGTGCAAATCGTAGTTACTGAATTGTAAACCACTTTTTGAAGTTGTAATTCTGTAGCTCTGCCTACCCCACTCTGGGATTACAGGCGTGAAGGTATGTATGTATGTATGTTCTTTTGTTAGTTAGAAAACTCAATAATAGTAATGAGTGCGCCACTGGACGCTATACGTTTGCTCGGTGCAGTCTTCAGTTTGCTAGCAGAACTAAAAGCAAAAAAAAAACAAAATTCAAAATATTTATTCAGCAAATTGGCCACATGAGGGCTCTTTTACACGTCGGTAACATGAAGTGAATCTACTAGCGCTTCCGACAAGACCATCATTGCGGAGAAGAAGCGCCGCAAGAAACTCCAGTATCAGTATCAGTTAAGTTTAAGATTTTATTGTTTAAAGTAGTAATATAATATTTTTTTTGCAATATCTGCAAATGAATTTAAGCCTGTTGAAACTGATTAAAATTGGGCCCTGCAAGACAGAAAATCCTAGCGCAGGACCCAATACCATTGTTATGCCTTAAGTTAAGTTTTTCTGAATAAAAATTTTCATTTTCATTTTCAAGTAACGTAAATCAATTTATCATAACACAACATTACAGTCAGCTTACTGTCCCCCTTTACTTTGCGATGAAAGCTCGTTAGGTAAAAGTTCGTACGAAAGTCGGAGATGCGAAAGTTCGTCAGTAAATCTGGGTTAGAACGACTGACCTTCTGTCGTCGTGCAATTTTTCGACCTTTTGACTACTTTGTGTAAACCTTTCGTGCCCTTTTTGTGAGTACATGGAGGGCGCGGGGTTAGATCTTTTTTTTTACCAAGTGGTATTTTAATGAGTATTCGATTCAAAATTGAAATCAAATCGGAATAGAATAATACTTATTATGTGGCGGTATGGAACCCTTGGTGCGCGAGTCCAACTTCCGGTTTTTTTGTTAGGCTTGTTTAAAAAAAAAAGAAAAAAAAAAGTCATAACTAATCTTATCCGAACTTAAGTATTATAAAATCTTGCTAACAACCACGCTATTAAAAAAAGGTTGCTAATTAAAAACTTCTTAAAGGTCAAATTTTGGACCTCGTTAATCTGTATTTGCGTCAGGGTTTAATACATCTTAAGCCCGTTTTAATGGGGACTAATCTTCCTCATTCAGCAAAACCAATTACGAACAATAACGTAACCGGGAAAATAATGTTTGGGCATTTGAACATTTTATTTATCGAGTACGTACCTGATATATATATTTTTGTATCATAAAAAGAATATCAAAGCAGCTGCTTATTTTCTCCATTTAGGTAATAGCAAGTTAAAATATTCAAAAATTAATTTGTAGAACAAATAATTTTTGATTCATTTACAAACATTTTATTTCAAAAATTGTTAGATTCTAGCAATAAAAAAAAAAAAAAAATTAACTAAAATGTTGTTTGAAATAATATTATTAACTTCCTTACGTGTATTTCAAATTTCAGCCTAATATAATTTAGGTATATATAATATTTTACTGTATTATTGAAGATATAAATAAAAATAAAAAAATAAATTAATAAATAATACTTGTGGGAGGACCTTGTGCAGGGTCCGTCCGGGTTGGTACCACCATCTTATCCATTAACCTACCGCCAAGCAGCAGTGTTCGCATTGTTGTGTTCCGGTTTGGGGATAAGACAGCCGGTGAAATGACTAGCATAGAGGCATTCCATCTTAGTCCTCAGGGTTGGCAGTGCATTTGCACTCTTGTGAATGCGAATGTCTATGGGTCACAGTTTCCACTTACCATCAGGTGGCCTGTGTGCTCGATTGCCTTCCTATGCCATAAAATAAATAATAAATAAATAAATAGATACGATAAAAAATGCTCAGCATGAAAACGCAAGGTCTGTCAAGGTCAACACTAAATGTTTTACAAGTCATTAGTGCCAGCTGATTGTTACTCCGATATTGTTAACTTAATAAAAAATAGGTTTAAACTTGTCCCAACGATAAAATCTCCCCTTCAAACGGTTCAGTCATAAAAAGTTTCAACATTTCACTTCAGAGGCCATAAAGATGTATCGTGAGTAGCGGTCTTTAGCCATAAATTAGTTGGCAAACTAATAAAATAAATCTACTAGGCAAACATAAATAGAGAAGAGAAAGCGACAGTAGGCCCGTGGGAGGTCTGAGTCCTCTTTGGCAGGCGAACTTCTGTAATAATAACCTTACTGTATGCAACATCTTCGTGCTGCGTTGTTAAAGTTCTATTCACTGCTAAAAATATTCTAAAGAAAAAAAAAAGAAAATAACACGTGACATCGTTAATGGTGTAGTTTATCTTTGAAATGACATCTAGGTTTTTTTATTTAAACACTCTCGAGAGTCAGGGAGACAGGAAAATTCTCGAGAATATCCCTCCAAAAGACTTGATATCTTCTAGATTCCCATACAAGGGATGCGTCGTCTATAACAGTCCTCGAGAATATCCCAACAAAAGACGCGTCATCGTCGAGAATGCTTAGAATGTCCACACACGAAACGTGTCGATCTCTAAGCATGCTTGCATCTTACAATCAAAATCGTCTTCGAAAATTCTCTTGAATATCTGTACAGACACGTTATTATCAGACTCTCCTACAAAAGACGCATGGTCTTTGAGAATCTCCTTACAAGAGTCGCGTAGTTATAAAAAAATCTCTAAATTTCCATCCAAAGGGCATCATTCTCAAAAGTTCTCTTGGAGACAACTTTTTTAATTGGGCTTCCAGTATAGGTAGTTTCAGCTAATCTTCTTATAATCGAAGGCACTGTAAGTTTCTCTCGTATTCCCTAAACTTTAATGTTTGGCCATTGGTGGGACCGATAACGTTTCAGTAATTCCATCACTGATTAACTTTTTGGCCTTCAGAGCCACCGTCTGCAAATATTTACCACCGTATTCATAAACGTGCAATAACTAAAGTATGCTTAAATTTGCTTGTTACTTATCTGACATTATGGAATTTGAAATTGACAGAAAGGGGCAACTTATATATTTAACTATAATAGGCTAGTACAAGTAAAAATAATTATTATAATCACTAACCTTACTTTCTGTGCTATAATCTCTGTAAGCGGTCCAATCGATCAATCAATCAATCAATTTTCATAAAACCTAGCTAAGGGCTAACCATTGCGCTAAAATTATCTCACCTTTTAACATAATATCGACGGAGGAAAGGAGAAACCCCTTAAGCGACATGATTTTCGAAATTGAGTTTTATATATAATTAGAACCGGCTTCTTTTTCTGCGTCTTTTGAGCCGGGTTAAGTAGTAAGTTAGAAAAATGTCGCTTAAGGGGTTTCTCCTTTCCTCCGTCGATATTTACTTTAGCTAAAGATCAGTTTTTTTTTTTACAAATGTACTTATAGTGAAAATTTACTGCAAACCCCGGCTTCAATATTGGTATTTACTCGTATTTCATTATTTTTTTGCAGCTCAATTAAAGTCATAATTATGCGTGCGTGCAAGCAAAAGATTTTGATGTCATAAAGATCTTATTCTACTTAATTCAAGAGCAGCCTTACGCCCAAAAACGAACCCTATGCCCAATTTTACATAGGTGGAAGCGTTGAATAAAATTGGAATAAATACACCAACTGCCTTAGGCATTCATAAAACAATGGCAGTTATTACTATTTCGTAAGTAAATTATTAAATTATGGTTTTTAATACCTGGAAAATGGAATTCTCGTTTGAATTTACTCGTATTTCTTATCACTCGGAATAGTTCAGGTAAAAAATGTGTTACGAGTATATAAAAGTACTTTTATAAAACCGTTAGTTTCAAACAAAAGGAATAATACGCTCCCACGTATCTAATTAAGGGCAATAAGGCTTAATGGGTTTTCGAAGTCGTCTTCAGCGTTCATTTGCTTCTGCGTGAATTCCAAGCAGTTAATTAATTACTTTTGCGTAAAAGAAAAAAAAAACTAGAAGAACGGAAGCAGGATTAAAACAGTTGAAATGAGAGCTCTAAGAAGTATGTGTGGAGTGGATCACTACATAGTATAAAACAAAGTCGCTTGCGCTGTCTGTCCCTATGTATGCTTAAATCTTTAAAACTACGCAACGGATTTTGATGCGGTTTTTTTTAATAGATAGAGTGATTCTTAAGGAAGGTTTATATGTATAATACATTCCACGCGGGCGAAGCCGCGGGCGGGTCGCTAGTTATAGATAAAGTAAGAAATAGCGGGATTCGAGAAGGATGTGGATTGAAAGAAGATGAAGTGACTAAAATTGAAAAGGGTACGCTAAGATGGTTTGGTCATTTAAAAGGGATGGATGAAAGAAGAGTAACGATAGATATATGGCGAGCGAGAGTGATTGCAGATGTTGGCAAGGGACGTCCTAGACGGACGTATGGAATGTGCTGAATCAAAAGCACCCGCAACCGACATACGTGCTTGAAGACATTGATGAATGTAGAGGAAGCGAAAGTTGTATGTTTAGACAAGTGCACCTGGCGTTCCATAATCTCTGTCTACCCCATTGGGAGACAGGCGTGAGGGTATGTATGTATGTATTTCAATTGTTATTTTGTAATGAGGTATATTGAGCAATATGTTTAGGAATAAAATGTAATAATGTTTTTCGGAACTTTCTATTCATTCTTACTAATGTTATAAAATGGGAAAGTGTGTTTGTTTGATTCCGATTTAACGGTTTAATGCCCTAGCCGATCACGATGCAATTTGTTTTGGTTAATCTTATAAGTAGATACACACCGTACCTTGTCACTTTAACGTCGTGTTTGAACTACTACACTATGTGTTAAAGGCGTTAAAGCAACCAAAAAGGTACAAATGAGTGCAGCTATAATAGCTGCATATAAATAATTTATAAGGCAGATTGTTAAAATAAAGTTTATATTCTGAAAACGAATATAGTGTTGTGTTTGTCCTTCTTTATTATGCTATTATGTTAACCAAGTATAATCAATTTACTGGCCAAAATTACAGTTCGGACTAATTATACTATTACATTTGCAAAATTACATATATACATTAAATCACGCCTGTTTCCCAGAGGGGTAGGCAGAGACCACTTTTTTCCACTTGCTACGATCTTGGCTTTATTTATTTCTTTCAAATTAAAAAGTATAAACGAAAGATGCATGCTATGATTGATTTATGTGAAATGAGGCACTGTGTTTATGAAACCAATAAATCAAAATCAAAGATTGCACCTCTCTCTCTCTCTCTCTCCCTTTCATATTTGTCATCGATATAGTAAATGTACCGTCGAAATCATTTATTAACACAGCTATCGCGTCAAATATATCTATACGTAGAACTCATTGTTAGTGGCATAGGGGCGAATTGATAATTTTGGCGTCTTGGGAACGTGTATAAATTTATTACTTTGTCTGTACTTAGCTAAACTTATCCCATGTTGAATCTGTTCTAGAACGTTAACCTTGGAATAGAATAACCAAGCATGAAGGAAGTAAAGAGGAAGTTTATAAAATATTAAATAATTCGTGTCCGTAAGGTTTATAAATAATTTGTAGGTCAATGCATCCTTTTCTATAATAAATTGCCTGACATTGTTTTAAAGTTACCATTTCCAGTACTTAAAACTTACTTGAAAAAGTCGTTGATGTCTAAAGCTAACTACATGGTCATGGACTATCTAACAATGCTTGGCCTAAACTAAACACCTTAATAGCGTAATAATAACTTAGTCATAAAAAATATGAAAACATTGTATAAGCTTATTGTCTAGGAGACACGGTTTCTGTAGGAGAATGTATCGAAACTTTTATGCAGGTTGTCTTGCACCGTCACAGGTAAGTATAATTTGTATAATTTTTTTTTTTTTTTACTTTTACTTATTCGTTTTGTGACAATTCTGAGTTTTGACACATTTTCCTGCTCAACTACGCATGAATATTTGAATTTTTGGTTTTTATTTTTATTTAATAGTGAGATTCATTGTTTTATATAATGCTAGGTTAAGATTATTATTGTATAATATCATTAGCAATATTTAAAAAACGACTGACTGTTGAGTTTCTTCTTGAGTTTCAGTGGTCTCTTGCGAAGAGCTAGTAGATTTTTTACGTGTAAAAGTACCCGTGCCGTACTTACTGTATAAATATCTTTTATATATAAGTAATGGGAATGAGAATCGAATTTCACGCGTAAAAATTGGCGAGAAGACTCTAGTTTCGTAAGTATACATTTTAATACCCATGTTTCCTAAACAAGATGCAAGCATTTCCCACTTACATACAATCGGAACAGAATAACGCTAAAGCTTTCCTAACAAAGTCAGAGAAAACTTTGTCGATAACCTAACTTCCGTCCCACGAGGGCGAATAAACTCGACTAGTGATAGAAAGTAAAACAGTACTGGAGAAGATAAATTGGCCCCTATTTTAGATTTACTGTGTTTAGTAAAGTGCTTGTGACATCAAAATATAAATGAGGAAGAGTAGAAACTCATGTCCTGCTTTGGACCTTGATGTTTTCTATGGCAAAGACAAGGCAAAATAGCACACAGGCCACTCCTAATAGTAAGATCCGAGGCCCGTAGACATCGACACTACAAATTTAAGACTGCATTACTGAACCTCAGTACTAAAATGAAATGCCTCTATGCTAGTACTTTTACCAGTTGTCCTATTCTCAAACTGGATCATAACAATGCGAACACTGTTGCTTTGCGTTAATTTAAAAGATAAGATAGTGGTAACACACCGGACAAGCCCTGCATCCCTGTGTTAGTGGGCTGGCCACATCAGTAGAAGAACTAGTGGTAGTTGGAGCAGACGCGTTCTGGAGTGAAGACCACAAAAATAAACATACTGTGGGTGTTCTGCAGCAAGGTGGAGTGATAACTAACGTCTGGCTGGGATTGTATAAAGCGAGCTTCAGGTAGAGCGAGACGGCAGTTTCTGGAAGAGGCCTAAAAAGTGGACTAACATAGACTGATGATGATGTTGAATGCTTATGATGATGAAAATCTCGTGTAGGGTTCACCCGCATCTTTACCATTTGATTGTTCTAACCTCAAATTAAATTCAACCTGGATATTAACTCCGCTGTTTTTCAAAGTGAGATGGTAGGTGGTGGGAAGATATTTGGAACAAACATTGCTCAATCTTCATTTTTTAAATCTTGATACTATACCTGGAAATGTCTATTAATCGGCCTCAGAACCCATGTGCAGATTCAGGACAGATTTCTTTTACGTGTAAAAAGTGAGTCCAAAAGTAAAATTTTCGGCATCACATGATAAAAACGGCTTGGCACAGATATGCATTAAATTCCAATAAATTACCCATTTATGTTAATCCATTAAAATGGTGGTCATCGAACAATCACCGCAAGCCACACAGCGAAGTTGCATTATGTCCGATTTTTTACGTTCTATGCCGTAGACGGCCATATTGTGTCAATTTTGTATTGAAATTGAGAAGTCTGGCACTGTGTTAACAGAATAATGCAATTGTTAATATAGGGTGTCCATTAATAAAAAGCCAATTAATGAAGTTTGAAACGTACGCAGCGGCAAATGTGCCAACGGAAATCATGTTGAGAAGCCGTCATCGCAGATCGCGTCTGCACTCTGGCGGTCCCGGGATCAACACCCAGTGAGATCAGATATTTGTATGATGAGCGAGAGTACTTGTTTCTAAGTTTAGGATGGAATTTGTATTCATAGGCAAGTACAGTTAAGGAAATTGATTCCTATACCACTTTGGACTATTGAACTAATAAAAATAGAACAATATTTTATTTTCACATCATTAATCAAGACAGTAAAAAATGCGAGGGAGTTAGTATTATCTTGTGTACGACGGCTCTTAGATTAGAAAATAGGTCGTATGTGGTCCTTTTGGCGTTTATATTACCTATTGCCGCTCAGGCGCCAGGTATATTCATATAAATGTACATCACGCCATTTTTGCTTCACATACTTGATACGCATGCAAACGCGGCAACAGCACGGCCCTGACTCAACCGGCTCAGTCCATCCTATTGAGTTTGCTTGTTGCGGCTCACGGCACGTACGGTCGTGGCACGCACACATGCAAGCCGCGCAATATACCTTTGTTTGTAGAGAAATTGTTGTTTATACTATGTCGCTGCTGTCAGAGCCGATTACTCTTAAAACCCGTACCGATTTGGACCGGTTACGCTAGCTTTCTTTATAAAAAATCAGGCGAGAACATGTCATACCATGATCGGTATAGCCCTACAGGGTTCCGAAGCCGGTTCTACAAATACAACAAAGTGCACCAGCAAAAGAACGTATCTTCATAGCACTTACGTCTTCTTGTTGAGAGGCGCATTTTTTTGGCAATAACACAAAAACGGTATATCCGATCATGCTGGAAATAATTTTCGGACAAAGTATTTATTAAATTACTATGGTAATTTTTAAAGCGATCATTTCCGTAAAAATTCACATAACCAAAAAATGCTTAACCTTACAGTATTTTCAAAAGTAGAACTTCATTTTGATCTGAAACAGTCAAACTTCAACAAGCTTTAGCAAACAAGTCCACTCCACGGATGTCCTTTTGACTCGATTTCATTGTGCTAGTTCGGAAATGGCGGAGGAAGCGAGCTCGCTTCCTCGCTCGAAGGCGTTTTCTTACAAATTTAATGGATCAACTTTTTATAACGCTGTCTAAAATGTTAATATCATCGGCATTGGACAATCTTACATCAATTCAAATTCTAAGCTCTAGTCATGTATTATGAATACTATACAGGGTGTTACAAAAATACCCGTAAAGCCGAAAGGGGGTTAAATGGTGCCTTATAACAAGTCCATTTACAATATTTGAGAACTGTACTATCAGTGTATGACTAACCGCCAAAAAAATAAAACCATTTTTTTTCATTGATGTGCTAACCCTATTTCAATAAAATTAAAGAGTAAACTATGCAGAATGTTTATGTTCATTTTTACCTAATTCGCGAAACTTACTTTTTCGTAATGAACGTCAAATTTAAATTGCTATCTTCATGGCCTACCGCATAACATCATATCGTAATATTCTGCGTTAGAAAACATCGTCATTTTGGAAAAAAATATGGAAAAACACGGAACAATTGTAGAATATCGATAAGAAGATTTGAAATTGACAACAATTTTTTTTTCCGTCTCGACGTGGTTTGAAACCAGTACTTTAAGCATAATGACATCATAGTATTGAACCTTTGTGGATGAAAAACGGAAAAACCATTAAAGTTGACCATTATTAAAATTGGTAGGTAAGCTTGGCCTCTCTATTAAATAGTCTATGCTAACCCCGATTCCCTGACATGACAGCTTACTAGGGTTGACAATATTTTTGGCTTTGATAATTTATTATATTTTTTACGGGGTATTTTGTAACACGTTGTATAGACATATTATACTTATTTAGACATACATATAAAACACTAAATAATGATTAACATTTGATTGGCTTGAACTTAAATACTATGTAATTATTATGTTTAGTGTTTCTTCTATGCAGCGTTCGTTTCTTCTAAGCCGTGTTTAAAAGAGTAAACATAATAATCAAATACCTCCTTAGGTAGTTTTAAAACTTAAATCGCCAGCAGCATACTTGTGGGAGGACCTTGTGCAGGGTCCGTCCGGGTTGGTACCACCATCTTATCCATTAACCTACCGCCAAGCAGCAGTGTTCGTATTGTTGTGTTCCGGTTTGGGGATAAGACAGCCGGTGAAATGACTAGCATAGACGCATTCCATCTTAGTCCTCAGGGTTGGCAACGCATTTGCAGTCTTGTGAATGCAAATGTCTATGGGTCACAGTTTCCACTTACCATCAGGTGGCCTGTGTGCTCGTTTGCCTTCCCATGCCATAAAAAAAAGCATTTTCGTATTTTTTATCCGAGCTTTGTTATGAATAATGTTATTATCAAGCCCTATTATTTATAGAGTTGTATTAAGAATTGAATCAATAGTTCTCTAGAGACTTCAAACGCAAATAATTTAACGTCTAAAACAATGAATTAAAGGGGTCGTCTCGTCTCAAAATGATAAGATTCTAGCAAAAGATAGAGAAGAATGGCGGGTATTCTAATGACGTGAGATTCTTCAAACTAGCCGAAAAATTCCCACTGCTGGACAAAGGCCTTTACAAAAGATCAATATTAATTCTACATACTTAGGAGCAAAATAGGCAAAAACAAAGTCGCAAAACCGCGTAAGAAACTTTTTAAATAAGGAACAAAATGCACCTTTTTAATAAGACAGTAAGGTGTGTTTTGCTCTAACATAAATTTATTAGTTAC
Organism: Acleris emargana; assembly: GCA_927399475.2. Classification (NCBI taxonomy): domain Eukaryota; kingdom Metazoa; phylum Arthropoda; class Insecta; order Lepidoptera; family Tortricidae; genus Acleris; species Acleris emargana. Next base: position 10,258,885 of record OV656858.1, read on the forward strand.
GCGGTTTTGCAGTACCACCGACGATTTACCTTCTGTATCATATTAGAGTAGACTGTGAGCCACATACTGCCTTAGTGAAGATGACATTGTATAAAATGCGGGTGGTAGAACCTTGTGCAGAGTCCGTCCAGATCGCTACCACCATCTCATCCATTAACCTACCGCCAAAACGCAGTGTTCGCATTTTTGTGTTCTTGTTCGGGGATGAGACGGCCGGTGAAATGACTGGCATAGAGGTTTTCCATCTTGATATTTAGGGTTGGCAGGGCATTTGCAGTCTTAAGATTGCAGTCCTGCGAATTTCTATGGGTCACAGTTTTCACTTACTATCAGGTAGCCTGTGTGGTCGTATGCCTTCTCTATGACATACAAAAAAAAAAAAAAATGCACTGCATGATGGTGCAGATAGTAAAGATGGCTTAGATTACGATGACGACAGTTTTGCGGACCCTGATTTTCGTATCTCGCTTTTTGATCTCACAATTCAGTGTTCCCAAAAAACTCTCTTTTTCCCAAATTTGTTAAAAATCAGATTTCATGAGTAACAGAAGATAAACCTTACAAAAAAGAATAAAAACAAAAAGCAAATGTCACCATCCATTTTAAAAAAGAAAACAATAAGCGTTGGTAAATAAAGTACTACTAAAACCGACTCAAAGCAAAACCTTTCGTTGACACACAGGCCCTAATGAGACGCTGGAGCACCCCCGGCGAGGATCACTCCAGTGGCACCCGAGAGATCTTTAATTATAAACCGAAGTATGATATTTTGCGTGAAACTTTATACCTTTAAAACAAACACCCTTGGTAAAATTTTATTACGGATAATGAGTATAGATAAGAAAATTTACTTCACACGTGAGGTAAAGTTGAATAAGAATCTCGTTTAAAGACAATAAAGGTAAAATCTTAAGTATTGTTGCAATTATTACGGTTTTAATACGACTATCCAACAAGGTGAGTAATGTTTTTCGAGTGTATGTATGTATGCGGCTATGTTTGTATGTATCTACATCGGTTTCTTCTTTTTGACCTCCTGAGGGGTTATTATGAAAGAGCTATGTAGTTCATTTTAAGCTGAGAGAAAAGGACAGAGCTGTATAATTACTAATAGCTCTTTTATTTACGCTCGTCGTAAAATGAACTGCAAAGCCTTGTCATAATAACCCCACTTTAGTCTAAACATATTGACAGTTTTTCAAGAGTGTAGTATTTTAGAATAGGATATCCGACGGATGGAAAAATACTATTTTGTGCCATCATAAATAATATATTTATACATTTTACAAGCGGCAGAACGTCCTATCCCGGCTTGGCTTGGAATTCATACAAGACCAAGATGTCTAGGACTAGCTATCATTTTGAAATCCCATTTAACAATGCCCTTTCCGACTGCCGTAAAGTGGTTTTTAACGCGTCTTAACGTATTTCTGTAAGTGGTGTATAATATACTATTTCACCTTGTACTATACGGGTGAAAAGATCATAATTATTAAGATTATCGTAAGATTTGTGTCGTTGAACTCGTCATCACGTCCAGTACAGCTAGCGCTAGTTGTATTTCCCGGTATCGTTAATTGTCTATTTCGTAACAGAATATGTAAAGAGGGATTACCAAGCGAAGCCTAGTACGCCAAGGATAAAGCTACAAATACAAATGTTGCTTAGGGATACAAATGTTTATCATACAAAGTTACACATTCACTAGGATAAAATCAATAAGGATAAAAAGACAGGATTTTTCAGTAAAAATTATAAATGAGGTAGAACAATTAGTACAACCACATAATTAACTGTGCAATATTTTACGCCAATTCTCATTAATTTTGGTCACCATAATGATGAATGGGCCCAGCACACCGGAATGGAAATGAATTCGTCACAACGATCGCCTAATTACCGTTCTGACATCAAAATCTCGTTAAACGACTCCACTCAACATGGCGCTTGTTAAATCAGAAAGGGAGTAAGTCACATTCAAATATCCATTTGCTATCAACTTTATAATGGTCATGGCAATGTTTAAATTAAAACGGATTCCTAATTACAGTTGTCATCTTCTTATTTCTAAACGGACCATTGAACTTTGATGCCGCATAGGCTCTTTGATACTTTCAGTGCCACAACCTCCAAATAGACTCTTTTTTGTATATAAATCAGAAAGCCTGGCAATTTATAGCTACTTATGTTCATTCAAATAGCGTTTTAGAAATGTCCATGGCGGGTATTAAATTGTTATGACATATTTAATTATCGTTCAAGAGAAATCAGCCGTCTGATTTTTATTATAGCGTTTGGAAACCCATTTTAATGGTCGAAAAAACATTTACTCAATCGTATAGGTACTTGTATTTGTATCATTAATACTTTAGGGTGACTTTGAACTAATTTTATTGCTTGACATGATTAAATCGGTAATTCAATATTTAAAAAAAAAAACAATACTTGCACTGTGTCCGATTCGAATCTTAATTTTATTTTTTAATCCGAAACGATAAAGAAGACGAATGGCCTATACCTACGGCATTACCATGGCATTCTAAAGTAGTTCAGCGGGGTTATTTTGACATAGCTATTCAGTTCAGCTTACGCTGAGAGACAAGGATACAGCTATATAACTGCTATAGCTCTGTCCTTTGCGCTCGCCGTAAAATTAACCCCCACGTCACGTCATAATAAACCCCCAGGTTGAGAAAAAAGGACAGAGCTGTAAAACCTCTATAGGACCAAGATTAAATGGCTCGAAGCAGTTTATATCACCAGTTATCTTATTGTTGTCGCATTGATAAGTTTCGGTGTAAAACAGAACAATACGCACACTGTTTCTTGGCGCTACAATAAGTGATAAGATGTTGGTAGAGCTCCAGACCGACACTAAGAAGTTAAACCACCACTCAAATTCGAAAAAAAAACCGAACGATCATCAACATACAAAATCTTGAGACCCAATTTAATCGAATCTCCCGTTGCTTGTCTTGCTTTCACTTTAATTGGCCTCCAAGCGTTAAACTTCCATTTAAACCAATGCCCAAAACTAAATAAAGGGTCCGTTCTGTATGGTAATCAGGGAGCTCGGCAATGTTAACCTCTGCTGTCTCCGAATGTTCCACACAAGTGTCTGCGAGCGACAGGCTCGCGAGCCTTTGTTCTTTGACACCCATTCATTGGCTGGACAATTGCGTTGTATAGAGCTGTCGTACTGGATAGTACAACGATCTGCTCGCATAGGCTGCTAGGTGCTAGGTGTCGGAATCTGCCAAGTTCCAACCGGTGAAAAGGACGGAGGTATGTAATTGCTAATAGCACTGTCCCTTTTCCCGTCTATAATTTAACACGTGAAACGTTGATGATATATGATCTGTCTATAAGTTTATTATAAGATATGCTGTAATCATGCCATTCGCAGAGACGTCCAAGAGGTTAATAAGATCTTTTTGATGGGTCTATATAGGGTTGTCTTACTTTTTTTTTTTCTTTTTTTTTTACTTTTCGCATAACAACGTTTTGTCCAACGATTAATATGCATTATTTTTTTGGTCGTAATTATTTTGCATAATATTGTTTGGTCGAAATGTTGAAAATAAAGATCGTATAAAGTTATTATATCGAATCCTTCTAATTTTATAAATGCGATAATTTGTGTGAGTGTGTGTTAATTTGTTAGTCCTTCACGCTGAAACAGCTGGACAGATTTGGATGAAGTTTGAAATGGAAATAGCTTATCCCTCAGATTAATACATAGACTAATTTTCATTCCGGAAAATTTTAATTTTCCCGAGGGAGTAACGATTCTGGAAATCTACGCCGACAGAGTCGCGGGCAGAAGCTAGCATGCTATATTAATAATTTAGTTTTTCCGAATAATGTATACCCTACTATCTTATAATGTATTACTGCTCCGGCATTGCAGGAAGTACGGCCCCGCCGACCTTGCGTAAGAAAGAGCAAGCACCAGAACTCACCACCGCACAACCACCATCAGCCCCTAGCAGCTGAGGCTCTCTTTCTTACAGCGAGCGGAGGCACCTTTTCCTTCGCACTTACAGCTTTTATACACTCTTTATTCCGTTCTATTTTAAATAAATTTAAGACCAAGCAAAGCTAATTTTGTAGAAATCGATCGGTCACATTGTTAAAACATAAGCTTAGTCTATCAAGGGCAATTTAGACAAGTTCAAAGAACCCATTACGTCTCCCCTATTAAAGTTCAATGTCTGAGCTGGGTCTATAGGTGAGCCAATTTAGAACTCTACCTCTACAAGCTCTTATTGACGACATGAGCCTCAAGACCGTGAATGATATGATTACGATTAAGATGTTAGATGGGAGGATATAAATTCAAATAAAACCAGGGGAGGTCTTCCACAGACTTCTACATTTATAATAGAGGTAAAGCTCTGATTTCAATGATGCTCGATGTTCAAGTGCAGTCAAGATTACGCTGTTCAAAGGATACTGCACATCTTTTTATACGAGCAGCCTGTGGGTCTGCTATACCCAAAAATCATACAATGCTTTAAGGGTACAATATAACAACGCCTTCAGGATGCTGATGGGGCTGCCCAGATTCTGCAGCGCATCCGCCATGTTCGCGGAGTCACGAACCGACGGGTTTGCAGCAATTTTGCGCAAGAGGGCAGCGTAATATATAATATTCCCGGCTCAATTAAAAATATAGAAAACCCTAAGCAGTATAAATTACAGCTCAATTTTTTTTTATTAGGTAAAGCATACTACTCTCTTCAAGAGTTCTTAAATTAGAATTAATATTTTATTTAGTTTTATTAATTTGTGCCATTCATGTAAAATATAAGAATATAATTATAAAATTTAGAATGTAAGATATTATAAGATTATTAGACTATTTTTAAGATTGCTGTGCCCTAGCAGGGTTCATGTTGAACATAACATATACTTAAGACCTTTTGTATACAACATGATCGCAATAAACGATTTGATTTGATTTGATTTGATTTGTCTCTGCTGGGCAGGACGAGGGACAGCCCGAACAGCATCCTGAAGATGATTGCTGATCATGTGTGTGGTCCTATATTTAATCGAATAATATTATGTGTAAAATCCAATTTAGTTTGTAAGTACTAACATTATTTCTAAGACTATACTAACAATAATGAGATCCAATGTGATCTTGAATTAAACAAATGAATTGAATTGAATAGTAATGGCGGCCGAGTTGAGAATATGATGACGTGTCAAAAGCAATAAGCTTTAGCCCGAGTGGATAAGAGCTGCAGATAAAGGTTTTCTTCGAAAATTTACAGTTAAAGTAGAAATCCATCAACATACATAATAGATGGAGGCAAATGCGAGACGGCTTACGTCAACCTTATGGACGTTCCTGTAATCCATAAATAATGCTTGTCAATACGCATCGCTAGTTCAAATGATTATTGTCCTAAAGTGGTTTTCAGCTGATTCAAACTACTTTTGAGGTTAGGTAAGGGTTGTATTATAGTTATACTAATAAGTTTTACTATTCGAAATGGCTTTAAGAGAATCGATAATTTAGACAAGCGATCCGTTAGGACAAATGACAATTAGGATTTCCAATACATATACCATATTTTTCAATTTCCGAGCGACGAGCAAATCTTAAATTTTATTGTTTGTTCTCAGTGCGTCTTTATCTTAACAATCAATGTCAACTTATAAAGAGATGACCAAATAGCATTAATTAAGATTATTCTAGGGAGTCACTTAGAAATTATTATAAGAAAGATGCACGATTTGAAAAGTTAGCTAGTACAATGATTGTACTAGCCAACTTCTCAAATCGTGCAACTTTCTTATATAATAATTTCTGACTCCCTAGAATAATCTTAATTTTTGTATAAAAATAGAACATTCTCGGTCCTCCTAAATTGTTCAGATAGTGTTTTCAGAAGATTTCCAAAATTTTGGAACAGTTCCGAGGATTAAAAACAATAGGCGGGAACACCCTCCAGCATTCGTCAGCGTTTGCAGGATGCAAGTTGCAGCACTGGCTGCCCATTATTTTCTCGAAAAAAAAAAACATCAAAAGGCACTTTTCACCGCATGAGTAAATTTTTTTCGGTAGTCATTGTTGTAAACATTATGGTTTCAGCAGAAAATAGCGATCAATGAAGTGGAATTCGAAGAAATGATACAATCGATGAAGTAAAATTTGATGAAATGATGGGTTACCTGCAGCTCTACTTGACGACGGTATATTTTGTTTTATTTTTGTTGAAGCGAAGGCCGAGTTCCACTCGTTCGTTGAGTTAGCTGTGTTAATGATTTGCTAACAAACCTTTCGCTGAGTTTTCGCCGTGAGGTGCTTCTAGCCGTACCAGTTTACGTTCAAATCAAAAGTTTCGTTTGCTTTAGAAATGGTAAAGCGATATAGATAAAGTCAACGTCAACTCACTTTTGTTCTTCATGGAATTAACAAGTTGGACAATCTTATTTGAGAAGTGTGTAGTATTTTAAATTTTGACAGTACATGCAGTTTATTGAAAAGAGTCACATAATTCATCCAAATAAATTCAGATGTAAAATATTATTATTATATTTGGTACGCATTTTTTTTAAGTATACTTATATTTATTAAAATTCTTACTTTATAATCCCACACACAAACTGGATAAATGGGCATTGTCCCTACCTACTATGTCATTATTTTTTCTTAACCTACAAAATAAAAACAAAAACTTTTTTTATGACGAGAAAAAGTCATACGAGCACACAGATAAACTTGTGGTAAGTGGTATCTGAAACCCATACATATTTAAATTCTCAAGACAACAATCTCAAGAGTGCAATCCTATGACTCCAAATGCGTTGCAAACCCTGAGGACTAAGATGGAATGTGTCTATGCTAGTAATTTAACCGGTTTTATCCACACACCGGAACGCGAAAACCACTGCTAGGCGGTATGGGGTAAGATGGGGTAACTATCCAGATGAACCCTACCTAAATAATATACCTGATGGAGAGTGATCACCACCACCGATAACGCTAGTTAGCAATTTTCAAAATCGATATTATGTGCCGTGTGGTGCCGGTACAGTAGAATAGCACCACCCCATATCCTCCCGTGGGTATCGTAGAAGGCGATTAAGGGATTTTTACATAGGAAAGATCTCCTCCGGGCGAGATAGGCGTCGTTAGCATTGGGCTGCTACCTATCTAGGAGAAGGAAAACTCCGAAGTCAAACCCGGCGGGATAGGCGTCGTTAGCATTGGGCTGCTACCTATCTAGGAGAAGGAAAACTCCAAATTAAAACCCGATCCTGCTTAATGGACCATGCGAGCACCATTTAAAAAGTTTATACCCCAGGAGGGTACTGGCAATGCCAGAGAATCCCTCCCCAGGCCTAGCCTGGGCAGCCCTTCGTACTCTGGGGGGGGCAAAATAGTGCGCGTATGTTCGGATCCCTCCGGGGATCGGAACGGTGGCGATGCCGTTTGCCACGCGTCACGCTGTGTTCGCAGGGGGGTTGGCAAAAAGCGGGCCGCTGAAAGCCGCCTTGCTACGATGAATGTTTGTGGAGGGATGGAACATAAATTAGATGAGGTATGCATGATGATGAAAGAGAGAAAGCTGGATGTTCTATGTGTGACTGAGACGAAGAAAAAAGGGGTGAGTACGTCCACACACGGAACCTTGACGGCATTGTGGTCCGGAGTTCCGGTATCCGAGCACGGTCGTCAGGGAGTCGGTATCGTACTCACAGAGCGAATGGCTGAATGTATGCAAGAGCATGAATGTGTGAGCCCAAGACTTCTCTGGGTGAGACTCAAGGTAGGTCTCACCCGTTTATTCGTAATTGGGGCTTATGCCCCAGATACGAATAAATCGAAAAAAGAAAGGGAGGAGTTTTGGGAAAGTTTGCATGAGGTATCAACAAAATGCAAGGAGAATGAAGGGATTATTTTGCTAGGCGATTTTAATGGTTGGACAGGCGTGCAAAGGGATGGTTATGAATCGGTACTGGGTAAGTATGGTGATGAGCGAGTGAACGAGAATGGCAAATGCCTTCTCAATGTATGTTTGGCTAAGAATCTCTGCGTGACAAACACTTTGTTTGATCACAAAGAGATTCATCAGTATACGTGGAGACGTCAGAATGAGAAGTCTATGATAGACTTGATGATTGTGGATGAACGGTTGCGTAACAAAGTTGTAGATACCAGAGCATTTCGAGGAGTTAGCGTAGGTTCAGATCACTACTTGGTGGTAACACGAGTAAGGGGTCTGTTCACACGTTGGCGCCATCGTGTTCCCGTACCGACAACTGCGTTAGAGAGGATAAAAGTAGAGAAACTGAATGACGAAGTTATACAAGATGAATACGTAAGAAAGCTGAAAAGTTGTTTTGAATGTGTTAATAAAATGAATGACAGTGAAGTCGAAAATAATGTAAATAATGTATGGGAGATTATGAAGAATGGCATGGTCAAATCGGCCACTGAAGTATGCGGTGTAGTAAAAAGAAGAAAAAGTAAGAATGAACGTCCGGAATGGTGGGATAGAGAGGTAGATGATGTAGTGAAAGAGAAGAAAAAGTGTTGGTTGGATTTTGTAGCTGTAGATCCAGGACAAGATCTAAGCGACAGAAAGAAAAAAGAGTATAATAGATCAAAGAAAAGAGTGAAAGAAGTTGTGGCTAGAAAGAAAGATTTACTGAATGAAAAGTATGATAGGAGTTTCTCTGACAACTTCCGGTCGAATATTAAACTCTTTTGGAGCTTGATTAAATCGGCTCGGGGGAAATCAGAGAAAACTAAATTAAGCGCGGTGAGGGATGAGTCTGGAGACTTAATATGTGAGGAAGAAAAAATGCTTGATAGATGGAAAACTTATTTTGAAGGCTTGTTTGAATGCGAAGATATTTGTCGTGAGCCAGAAAGCATGAGTAAAGATGCAAGTAGCGAAGATGAAAGGGTGATTAGTATGAGTGAAATCATGAAAGCTTTAAAAAGTATGAAAGCGGGAAAGTCAGCAGGTTGTGATAGAGTGTCGATAGAAATGCTGAGGAGAGGAGATGGCCTGGTGGGTAGTCTGTTGTACCGTCTTTTCAATGCATGTTGGAGTAGCGGCCGAGTCCCAGAAGATTGGGTCAAGGCCGTTATCGTCCCTCTGTATAAAGGAAAGGGGTCACAGCAAGACTGCAAAAACTACCGCGGTATCAGCCTTCTTAGTGTTGTCGGCAAAGTATATGCGAAGATTTTAATAGAAAGGGTATTGAATGTTACGAATGACAAAATCTGGGATGTACAAGCGGGATTTCGAAAGGGAATGGGATGTACGGATCAGGTCTTTTCACTACGGTCCATCACAGAAAAGTTCTTGGCTGTGAACCAAAAGGTTTTCTGTGCTTTTGTGGACCTGGAAAAGGCCTATGATAGGGTAGATAGAAAGGAGTTGTGGACGGTGCTGTCTATGTATGGAGTGAGCAGCAACCTGGTGCAGGCTTTGAGGTCCCTTTATGAGGGCACCAGAGCCTGTGTCAGGATCAATGGGGCATACTCGGCCTGGTTTAATATCTCTAAAGGTGTTAGACAGGGCTGTGTTGCCTCACCATGGCTGTTCAATCTATTCATGGACAGTTGTATGTGGGATTTGAAAGAGTATGATAAGGGTTTGCGTATGCAAGAGTTGCTAATCAAATGCCTCTTATATGCCGATGATCAAGTTATACTTGCCCCATCGGTACTTGAGTTGCAGGAGATGGTGACAGTAATGAATGAGGGATTTAAGAAAAAGGGGATGAAAGTAAATGTTGCCAAGACCAAGGTCATGGTGATAGAGAAGGATGAGGAGATGACTGAGTGCGTGATAAATATAAATGGTGAATTAGTAGAACAAGTGAGCGAATTTGTGTACCTGGGAAGTATGTTTACAAGAGATGGTAAGTGTGAGAAGGATATCGAGAGGAGGGTGAATGCGGGGAATCAAATTAATGGGGCCCTGCACTCCTTTGTGAGCAGACAGGGCGTTTCACAAAAAGCCCGGCTGGCTGTTCACAATGGAGTGCTAGCCCCTACCCTGATGTATGGTAGTGAATGTTGGGTGTGGCAGGACAAGCATGTTAGTCGTGTAAATGCAGTTGAAATGCGTTCTTTGCGTAGTATGTGTGGTGTGAAACTGATTGATAGAGTTAGAAATGAAAAAATTAGAGAGAAATGTGGAATGAAAGAAGATGTAGTGACTAAGATTGAAAAGGGCATGCTTCGATGGTTCGGTCATTTGGAAAGGATGGATGAAAGAAGATTGACGAAAGAGATATACAGATCGAAAGTGAGTGGAAGGGTCGGAAGGGGCCGCCCTAGGCGTACTTTTTCGAATCAAATCGGAGAAATACTGGAAAAGGGCCGAATCTTAAGTACCCGAAACCGACGTGCGTGCATGACTCGATGTATGAATGTTGAAGAAGCGAAAGAAATTTGTCAAGATCGTAGCAAGTGGAAAGAAGTGGTCTCTGCCTACCCCTCTGGGAAACAGGCGTGATTTAATGAATGAATGAATGAATATTATGTATAGAATTAACGTGAGCCGATGCCAGGTGTCAACCGGGTTTTGCGCATCTTGGCTAATTCACTTGGAGAGGTATCAGAGATGCTTGAGTATGCTGGGAGTGGACCGGTATTGCTTCCGTCGAAGAGCTGTTCCGGCTGGCTGCGGATAGGGACAAGTACAAGAAGCTGACGGCCAACCTTCACGATTGAGGAGGCACTGGAAGAAGAAGAAGAAGATGCTTCCCTTGAAAGCGTAGCTGTCCTGATATAGATGTAATATTAATGCGGCTCTAAGATTTGATATCGTTATATTCATTACATAAACAAAAGCAAGTCAATTATGTATGAACTTGGTGAAGATTTCCGAACTAATTCGACACGCAATTTGTAATAGACACTAGTTCCGGGCCCTTCCCCGCGCCGTGTTGTAAATCACCCACTTGTCTTTGTCATTGATAAAGTTTGTGCCGATCTGATTACAACACTTGAATTATTTGTTACTGCAAATAATTATAGAGTAGGGCTGGTAACCATTAATCAAGGTCTAACAAGATAAATGTTGAAACAAAAAACCTGCCTACCAAAAATGTTAATGTCATATCGCCATATTTAATCTCTCACAGTCTCAAAACTTTTAATATTATTTTGCCTTATTCAAATATTTGTTTTATTTGTAAGCGCGTTAATATATACATTTCAACTATTTTATGTAAAAAAATCGCTGTTAATATTTTGATTGAAGTACAATTAAAAAAAAAAAAAAATATGTAGGATCGGGTGTGACAGGAGGCAAACAAAGGTTTTATGTTCAAAGTGACAACTGGCTCCGACATATATATAATTTGCATTGACGAATTTGTATACGAGGGCAGAGTGAGAAGTCTGGTAAAAATCATATTAAAGGTATTTTCTTCACAAATTCATTAAAATTTGTAATGCAGCCTTTTTGGAGGTAATTCGTATATTTTCAGCCAGTTCACACGACTAGTTTTTTTTTGACAGCTATGAAAAAGAAACAATCACTTCGGTGTTTGCAAACATGGAGAAAAGTGAGTTTCGTGTTCTGATTAAACATTATTTTTGAAAAAAAACCATTACGGATACACAATACGGCCGTACAAGCACTGCTGACGCCGACCGACCCGGACGCCCAGTTGAGGTCACTATACCAGAGATGATCACCAAAATCCATGACATCGTATTGACCGACCGAAGAATAAAGGTCCGTGAGATAGCTGATATTGTAAGCATTTCAGATGAACGGGTTCGTAATATCCTTCACACTTATTTGGATGTGAAGAAGCTCTCCGCCCGTTGGGTGCCGCGATTGCTCACAGTAGATCAAAAACGCACTAGGGTGACCCTGTCAGAGGCATGATTGGCGAAGTTTAGGTGTAATGAAAAGGACTTCTTGCGTCGTTTCATAACTGTTGACGAAACCTGGATTCATCATCATACATCAGAAACCAAGGAGCAGTCAAAACAATGGATTGCTTCAGGTGAACCTGAATCCAGATTTAGCCCCCTGCGACTATTTTCTTTTCCCAAACTTAAAGAAATGGCTTGATGGAAAAAGATTTGGTTCCAACGAAGAAATCATCGCAGAAACCAATGCGTATTTTGAAGGGTTGAAGAAATCGTACTATACGGAGGGAATCGAAAAGCCAGAAAAGCGATGGACCAAGTGTATTGAGTTACATGGGGACTACGTTGAAAAATAAATATTAACTTGGACCAAAAAAAAAAATTGTTTAATTTTTTCCAGACTTTTCACTCTGCCCTCGTATTACTGCAAAAATAAAAAGTTCTACCAATTCTTTCCAATCAGCAACTTAAGTTATCCTGTTAACTATTTTGCCTTAATTTGTTTTCACAAAGACACGTTTTTTTTTCTTCATTTCCGGTCATGAAAAGTGTATAATTTTTTGATATTTTTTTGATACCTTAGTTACACTATTGAAGAAAAAAATGCTGTTAAGATTTTATTGCAAGGTTCAAATGTAAAAGCCCCACAGTACCAAAAATTATAAAGGACTAACAATTTGAGCAGTCATTTAAATGCCAAGTTCTAAAACTTTCACACCCAAACGGACCGGTATTATATGTCGAAGACGGTTATTAGTACCGGAGCTCAACGAAACAAGTGCACCGTAGCACGGCAACACTAGCGTCCTACATCCTTTGACGCTCGACAGACTCTCGGCCTTCACTCAAGTGCGACGGCAACTTAGTTCTGCTTGAGTGAACACGCGTAACACCTAGGAAGTGTTCTGTTTCAAGTTTGTTACGAGTGAAGATTATTTATTTATTTATTTATATAAACTTCTTTGCACTAAATACAATAAAGTACAAATGGCGGACTTAATGCCCAATGGCATTCTCTACCAGTCAACCAGTAGGCGAAACAGAAAACGAAGATCGGTGCGAAGAAAAAAAATCGTTGAAAAAAAAAACTGTTGAAATAAAATATATACAAGATACGGGTATATAAGATATAAATTATACGTCAATACATATAAAATATATAAATAAACAGATATGGCGATGTGTGTTAAATCGATTTACTACTGAACTTGTTCGAGTAGATGCTTATGAAGCCTCCGCTTGAAAGCTAACTTGCTTGGGGCTTGTCTGATGCTCAGTGGGAGCTCATTCCAGAGACGGATCGCCTTAAGGGCAAACGAATTAGTCATACAACCAACATGGTGGGGAGGAATAGAAAGTTTGAGAGTACGAGAGGAACGCAATTTACAGCCTGGACGGGGGGTATTAAAATTAAATTTACATTTAAGATAACCTGGAGTAGAAGGCTCGAACAGGATAGAAAAAAGAGTACATAATATTCGAAGAGATCTGCGGTGACGTATAGGAACCCAGTTAAGATGACGCCGAAATGAAGAAACATGGTCATATTTTCTGAGACTGAAGATAAAACCACGAGATTACGTGCGTGGGCAAGCCCTGACCAAGTAAGGTGACGGCACCAATGTCGGACACTTTAAGCTGAAGGCAATATTGGACGCCGTGTGGTCGCCGGGTTAGAATAGTGCCACTCCATGACCTCCCGTGGATGTCGGAAGAGGCGACTAAGGGAATAAAGGCTTGTAGTACTGCTAGGCGATGGGCTTGCAACCTGTCACTAATATGCTGGTAAACATCTTAGCCTATTTGTGCAAATTGTGGTTACTGAATTATCAACAATTTTTTAAAGTTGTAATTCTGTAGCTCTGCCTAGCCCACTCTGGGATTATAGGCGTGAAGGTATGTATCTATGCATGTATGTAATGCCCTCCTAAAGAAATAAGCAGTAAGGTCAATGTGTCTAATTCCGTCTACGGGGTAATACCGTACACAAGCGTTTATGGCCAATCTAAGAACGGTACGCCGTTGCTACCTCTGTTGATAAAGCAGGGGAACTTTTTGGTTCAATCTCTTTAAAAGAGATGGCGCTACGTTGTCTACGATTGAAGAAAACAGTGTTTGAAATTTAGTTGCGCTCCGAACTCGAAACGCGAGTGTTGTGTGATGGTGTTTTCCCAAAGGTATGTTTCAAACCGAACAAGTTATGACTTTGTGAGTGTGCTTAATATGTTCTTTAAGATGTGCGCCAACGGCTTCTTTTTCTATTTTGCATGAATTTCAAGTGTTTTAGAATTATTTGCTGCGTAAAATTTGTAACCTCAGAATTGTCAAGTGGGAAAAACCGTCTAAAATTGAAGGGGCAACACCGTCATATGCCGGTAATTCCCCATTCCAGATATAGTCAACCTTTTTGATCAGCTGTTAAATTACTTAGCACTATGTTAGTTTACAGTTTATTTACTTAGTTATATTCTGCTGATTATAATAAGTTATATATGAAAGAATCGTGTGTAGCAAGGAGAGTTGTTGGATTATGTCTTAACCAATCCCGTAGATTACGTGACTCGTCTACCAGTGACGCGATTAGTTTAAAAACGAAACGAATAGAAACGCTAGTTAGCGAAAAGCATCTTGGCTAGAGCCTCTGAAGTGGTTCTGGCCAGGCAAAATATTTGTTAACAAGTATAGTATTATCTTTGAAGGATAAGAGTAGGTACTTTATTTGTTAAGTTTTTAGTGTTTTTTTTTTAACTTTAGCCTTGTGTCTTTGAGTTCAGTACATATATACCTATAATTATGTAAGTATCGAAAATGTTTATTAACAGTTTTGGATTATCTTAAGAGTTTGATTTACAATAAATACTTAAAAAATGAAACCATTGATTTTTAGTATTAATTAATTTTACATCATTTTATGAGATAATATTTATAAACAATGTTTATATACATCAAAATTAAATTATTATATTTAATAATTGATCGCACTTGCATAAATAAGTAAATCGTATAATTTACACTCATACTTACATAAAAAAGTAAAAAAAAACATTATTTTAAAGCCTTAGTAAAAAAAGTTTAACACCTCTGATTTTAAGAATATGCCGGAATAGCCCCGAAAAACGTTTTTCGCCGATAAAAGCTAAACTCAACTGTATATTTTACCCGTTACAGAACAGATTTGATTAAAATCCTCTATATTTATTTCCAAATTGGATATCATTTGAAATAACCGTCTGACAATCGAGATATTGCTACTAGCCGGATTTACCCCAAAACCTCGGGAAAATCCGTCTACTGACCATGTTTTAAAAAAATATTTTTAATTAAATATACAAGGTAGTTATGCTTTTTCTTAAATATGGTTTCAAAAGCCAACTAAATTCTTAGTCGATTCCATACACAAATTCTAATAATAGTTTAAAAAGACAGCAGTTTTCATCAATCAAAGTCAAACAAAAATAAACTATGCCGGTATTAGACACATTGACCTTATCCCAAAATCAATAACCAAAGTAGTTTTAGTTCTCTTCTCTTAGTAATAAAGTTGATATTGCTACAGGAGTTTTATCTGACTTACTGCGTATTGGCTTAGGAGGGCAGAACTTTATAAGGATATTCGTGGCTACTTTCTTCTTGTATTTGTTAATCTGTTCTTTGTTATGCATGTCACGATGTTCTCATGTTTCTTTCTTTCTTTATAAATTGATAGCCTCAAAATAAATCAAGTATCCATTATTGGTTCTGGCTCATTACTGGTTCCATCACTCTACTGCGCGTATCTTCTGAAATTCGGTCCTCTTTTGATCCTCGAGAACAATTCCCATCTCGCGCATCATAGACGGAAAATTTAAATTCACGCGCAGTCTCGTCTCACATCACTTTGCCGTGGAAAAACATCTTAATGCTTCAAAGTTGGTAGGACCACGGATTGATGGTTTCGATGAGGTTAACATTTAACAGTAAAATTTTAAGCTTAATTGTATTAAGTCCATTATAATTCTCTATGCCTGGATCCTTACCTGATCAACGCCTAAGATGCTGACGATACGTTGAATATTTCTGAAACGCAACGCGTTTTCAAAATAAACAAAGGTCTTAAGTAGCAGTAGTCTTGTTTTTAAGTTTTACACAGATTGTGAACCAATCGCTTATTAGGGGATAAGAAGTGATTGTACTACGTTATTGTATCTTTTCTATGATGTACCCCTGTGTTGATGTGTTTGTTGAATAAACGTTTTTCTATTCTATTCTTTTCAATGGAATAGCTTTAAAATAAAATCTATAGTAATTTAGCTGCAAGCCGTTTCTAACACCCGTAATCAAGAACGATTTCCAAGACTTTTTAAATTAATGTTAGATATTTTAAAAACAAGGTATGTACGTTTTTCTACCATGAAAATATTTATTGGAAAAAACCTTATGGTATTTTGTTTGAAACTTTCAACAGTTTCAACTCCACAATCCACTCCAACAAAAGAATAATTCAGACCAAACATGACGCGCACACGTCACGTTGTAAAGTAGAATTTCACCTAAGTATTCGTACGTTTTTACACATACTAATGCCAATACAAAGCTGAAATAATACAGCTTTTAATCGTTGCATAACTGGATTAGATTACAGTTATTTTCGTTGTTTAATTGACTAAATGAGAACGCACGAGCTTTTGTGCCACCCCTAAATGCATAATACTATCAAAATCACCGGAATTAACTCAGATCACAATAACGAAATACACAATTGAAATGACAGATTCGGAGTATCAGCTTGCACCCAGTATTGAACAAAGCATAATGGCAAACCGACTGAATTGAAAAGGCGTCGGTGCGCAATTGATTATCAGAGAATCCAACGTTTTACTAGTGGTGTGAATTTTGATACATTATTGTAATAAAAGTGCACTGTTAAATATGATCGTAAAATTTCGTAATTGAGATGGAACGTATTCAATACTCAACATAATATTCAATAGGTACTCAAATATTTGTTGCATTGCACATGAATTTTACAATATTTTTTGTACGAGCGTTGTGATTCGGGACGAAAAGAAAGTGTTGTAAAAACTATTTGATTTTGTTGGTGTTATCATCATCCTATGCAAATGAGAAACGCTTACGTTTGTTTTACTCAACATACAGAAAAACTACAGACATGCAAGATCTCTCCCTTGGAGCGTCCATGACATTGTATAGGAGAAAGTGATTGATTGACGGTCTGTCCTTAAGAAACAGGATTGATCAATGACGTCGAAGGTGCTCTAATAAGAGCAGTTGTTGCGTGCCCCGAAAAAGACATTTTTCCATATACATCTTCGGAGCGAGCGTGCAGCTGAGCAACGACATTGCCACCTCGACGGCCAGGAGCGGAAAGGCAGAATCTTGTGCGCGGCTCATATTTATAGCCACAGGTCCCGCGCGCATCACTCGAATCAATTGCTTCTTGCATGCCGGGCTATTCCCAGTAGTCCGCACCCCGTAGTTCGCACTGCGAACTACTGGAAAAAATTTTCCCAGTAGTCCGCACCTCGGGCAAGTGGTGCGAACAACTGGGAATTTTTATTCCCAGTAGTTCGCACTGCGGACAAATGGGAAAATTAAATTCCCAGTAGTTCGCACTGTTTAATTCAACATAACTGTGTTCTGTTTCATATGGTATTATAGGAGCAGGAATATAAAAATGTAATTTTAATTTAACAAATTTATTTAAAATTAGACTGACAAATTTAAAAAAAAACATTAATTTTACGAAAAATTTAACAAATCAACATAGTAAAGCATTTTTACTCTATATATATAACATTTATTGTTTTTTTTTAAATTGTCAGTCTAATTTTAAATAAATGTGTTAAATTAAAATTACTTTTTTATATTCATGCTCCTATAATACCATATGAAATAGAACACAGTTGCGAACTACTGGGATTTTGATTTTCCCATTTGTCCGCAGTGCGAACTACTGGGAATAAAAATTCCCAGTTGTACGCACCACTTGCCGGAGGTGCGGACTACTGGGAAAAAAAATCCCAGTAGTTCGCAGTGCGAACTACGGGGTGCGGACTACTGGGAATAGCCCTGCATGCCGGGTAGTTGTGAATGCGAAGAATGCAATATACCCGCAAGAAGCGTTAGGCCGCCTCCGCCCTGTCTCGCTCTTCGACCTCTCCCTCTTACTTATTAATATTAATCTCGTTAGTTTAAGATATACTTGTGACTTAGTTTTAGATATTATATATTAGTTTTCAAATGAATCAAATAGATTATTCCTACACTCAACCGGGGTTTCTCTCATCTACCAAAATAGCTTTCCTCAGCTAAAACATCATAATTTTTCATTTTAGCATAAATATGACTGCTGCTGGCTGGGTTTGTAGTCTTCGCTTTGGTTTTAGAGATTTTTCAGAAGGATCATCAACCGTTCTGCTTTTACATTGATTATATGAAACCCTAGTAAAAAAGGGATGCGTGATGATGACCATATGTCGCACATTCAGAACAATAGTGACATAATTCAGAAATTTTAAATTTCGAGTTAGGTCTCTATAATAATAAATTTAGGACTTGAAGTTTGAAAGCTGATATTTTGAATAAGGTCACTATTTTTCTGAAGGTGCGATATGTATTTAATGCAGCTTCTACATTAAAAAAATATTTTTAAAATGTGTTGCCATTTGGTCAAAGAAAAGGTTTCCACATGTCATTGGATTGCCTGGGACGTCAAATCATATTTTTTTTAATTACCAAGCTTAAGTTTAATTTGCCGTGTGGTTCCCGGGTTAGAATAGTGCCACTCCATGTCTTCCCGTGGATGTCGTAAGAGGCGACTAAGGGAATAAAGGCACGTAGTACTGTTAGGCGATGGGCTTGCCACCTGTCACTAATGCACTTGGAAACATCTTAGCCTACTTGTGCAAAATATGGTTACAGAATTATCAAGAAGTTTTAAGACTTGTTGGTAATTCTTTAGCTCTGCCTACACCCCACCACCCCACTCTGGGAATGAAGGCGTGAGTTTATGTATGTATGTATGTCTAATTTGAAATTATCAGCTATCTTTACTCTTACTTAAGAAGTTAGCAAGGTTCACCGTTGAGAAGACGTCAAAGAATATCATCATCGTCATGGACTTTAATCTTCCTTCCCACTAACAACACTTTTCTTGAACCTTCTATGGCTCCATGTATTTTTAAATAAGAAATCTTTCCTCACGTATTTTTAAGTGTATTCAATAAAAAAACACAAGCACCCTTTGCTCGACCAACGGTAAGTGTTACTGAGAAATCTCAAGCCATACGAGCAATCTTGTAAGTGCTTGCGTGCACAAGTAAACCACTTACGAAAATCAAGTAGAGTTTCTTGAGTCTTTCGTGTCCACACAGTCTTGTGTGTAGTGGTAATTTTTTCATTTTACTTCATTGAATATTATTTGTATTCAAGGTACAGATAGATGATAATAACTACCAGGTACCCGTCCACCAAGATAGGGAGATGATAGATGGAGTGACGACTTGAAGGATCGCGGGAAAGCGGTGGATGTGAAAAGTACAAGACCGGTCTGAGTGGAGAGCCTTGGGGGAGGCCTATGTCCAGCAGTGGACGTCTTTCGGCTGACATGATGATGATGATGACCCGTCCACCCATTCCCCGATAAAATAATTTAAAAGACTAACCTCTTGAAGTAATAACCCACTAAAAGAATAACCCCTTTAAAAGAAATATATGTCTTAGGTTATTTATAAAACTAACCATTCACATAAGGGAAACCTAAAGAGCTAAAGCTTAGATAGTCAGCAGTCAATTGGTATCCTTCTCTTATTGCATAACTAAATAGTTAGATTATATACCTAAGGGTAGCCCTTATAAATAGCGCTTATAAAACCAATTGGACGGCTTTTTTAAGTTAAAGGGATATTGCTTCCACTCAAAATATAGCGCTTTATAAAAGTAAAACCGAACAAGACTTAGTTATACGAAACAAATTTGGATAGTCAAACTTATTCCTTTCTAAATACCCATTCCAAACCCTTTGAAAGGGTAACCCTTATAAATAGCGCTTTAAAGACAGCCTTGAGGGCGGCCTATGTCCAGCAGTGGACGTCTTTCGGCTGACATGATGATGATGAAAATCCACAGGTTTCCCGTTAGCTTCACCAGATCATAGATCTACCAATATTGATTTAAGGATAGATAAAAATAAAACAGACAAACTTGGCACGTTGAATTCAAAATTATTATTTATTTTTTAATCCAAGTGACGATAATTTCATTTTTTCTTACAGCACTTATTGCTAAATATTATTTCACAATTTATTTACAAGTTAATTTATTGTACTCAATTGGTATACTTTAATTATCAACTGTGGATACATGATTTAACTTTGAAAAATATTTGGTGTTTTTCAGCTTTGAATTGTAAATGTACAAAAAATACTCTGTCCGGAGATAATCGTGCTAGCTCTTAAACGTGTAGACGTGTGTTAAAAAAAAGTCATTTTAGCAGTTTTTTTGTGACAATCAATGTGTTTTTGACCAATTTGAAATATCTAAAAATATCTAAATTTAAAAATATTGAAATATTTACATTAATAAAAACAAACGGTAAACTTTAGTTTCATTAATTAGTATTTTTGTTAACATATTGTCACAAGTCCTCTTTCTTTTCCTTTTGTTTAAAAAAATTACTTAACCAAACGATCATTGATATTATTAATGAAAACAATCTAGTTCTTAGTTATTCTTTTCACTGAGAAATTTAGATTAAAGTGTATGTATCCATTTAACAACAATTTTTGATTTTGTTTTTGTTTTGGTGTCTTGTTTAATTTAATTTATCGGTATTATTATGAAAACATTGTCAAATAGCTGTTTCTTTGATGAATATGTTTCTTAATAAATGAGATGTGAAAAATCCTTAGTAGGGTTAGGGTAGCTTAACAATTGTTACTTTTAATTTTTAATTTATTCGGACAGAGTCTTAACTTAACATAAAGTAAAATTACTAATTTACAATCGCTAAATAAAACATATAACTACTGATTGAACGAATCACAACAATCATTTACTTATAATAAATAATCTCTTTAATAATATTAATTACGTTTTAAAATAGTTTCTAATGAAAATCATACTATTGCACAATTGTTGAAACACATAAAAATGCCATGTTTCATTTGAGTTTTTTTTAATCCGTAACATTTTTATTTATTCCCGCAACTACTTCGAACATATTTAATAACTAAGCTGAAATAACACCTTCAATGCCAGAGAACAATTTATTATACAGACCGACAGGGTCAACGAAAATATATTTTAAATGTCTAGCTATCCGTACTCTAGAAATATTTGTGATATCATTATTTTTAGGGCTACCAAATGTATCAACACGTTGACAAACGCTTGTATTCGGTTAGCCGAGGCCGGCGAGTTGTTTCCATGTTGCATGGCTGCCGGCGTTTCACCTGTTAACAAAATAATTAACCGTTAAATTTGCTGTATTAATATGTCAGATAAAGATTATAGAAATATACAATAAAAGGTTGTTTAATCGTTGCATTGGATAGATCTATCATCGGTATCAACCTCTAAGGGTAACGACCTTTTATTGTTATTTGTAAACTAGAGTGGGGAAATGGGGGTGAAAACTATATCGTCTTTGACCCGTTATCTTTAATACGTTACTACAACAAGCTACTTAAATGAACAGCTCCTGAATTCAACAATATCACTGTAGAATATTACATACATACATAAACTCACGCCTTCATTCCCAGAGTGGGGTAGGCAGAGCTAAAGAATTACCAACAAGTCTTAAAACTTCTTGATAATTCTGTAACAACATTTTGCACAAGTAAATAGGCTAAGATGTTTCCCAGTGTATTAGTGACAGGTGGCAAGCCCATCGCCTAACAGTACTACAAGCCTTTATTCCCTTAGTCGCCTCTTACGACATCCACGGGAAGACATGGAGGGGTACTATTCTAACCCGGCAACCACACGGGTTAAATATTAAACATGTTATTTATTTATCCCCTTTAATATTCGTGTCTTTTGATCTCATAACGGCAATAGAAATACAACTGTCTACCTGTTACGGTTCACAAGATACGGCCCGCTGCTAGACAGAAGGACAGCGGAAGCTTAGTAATAGGGTCCCATTAGCTCCCTTTGGGTATGGAATCCTAAAAACCACACGTCGTCTATTTCGCATATCACATGTAACAAACCAATGTTAATTGAGGCCTTGATAAACTTCCTTTGAAGGTACATCTATCAGAAAAATATAACCCATAAGGTTGAAAGCGATTTGTAAAGCTAAGTGTAAGTAATACGAATGACGTCATTAGTTCTGCGCCTGTATTACAAATGGCTGCTATAGCACTAATGAAACCGTTTAATCTTCACGCTGTATTAACAAAATCACAGCCAAAGTCGCTAAATGGAGTCAATTTTCTATTAGATTTAGGGATTCGGGCACTGGAAGCGATAAGGAAAAAATGTAACAGCTTTGACACTGTTAACCATTTTGTTATGACCTCTGCAAACGTAGTAAGAAGTTCGAAACGTGCTGGAAAATATGCTGGTTTTATGAAAGCTGCGTCTTTTATGTTTGATAGTTTAAATGAGGATTATTAGTAGTTTACTGAACGGGTCGTCAATGTCTAAATTTAAGTTTAGATTAATTTGGCAGCTCGTCTAAAAAGAAGGAATAATCCGAGAATTTATTCATTTGTTTCACTCAATATTAGTCAGCAAAGTAAAGTCCAATAATGTTTAATTATTATATGTTGGGGGAGGCCTATGTCCAGTATTGGGGGAGGCCTATGTCCAGCAGTGGACTTCTTTCAGCTGACATGATGATGTAGTCAATAATTCAATATCAGAATTGTATAGTCTGTATTAACTTAAAAAAAAAATGCTTTTCAAAAGATGTTTTTTTTTTTTGATGAATGTATGAAGGCTTGGGGTCCTATTAACATTCAAAATTTCGACCTTGGGGGGGATGGGAGGCGTTAGCCGCCATCTTATTGATTATTTTGTAAAGTAGAAACCCCTACAGACTGGGCTAAAAGGATTTTACTTAATAGACGGAAAAAACATGCAAGGGGTTACATTAATAATAAGCAGTATTTCAAATTAAATTACCAATTTAAGTTTTAATTCTGTCACATTTATAATAAGGTACATATTGCTACAGTAGCTTTATCTGAAATACTGCCTATTGGCTTCGGAAGACAGACTTAAAGTAATATTCACATTTGTGGACGTGTCTGTATTACACTGATAAAATTTGGCAGCTAAACCATTCGTTTTTGTTAGTTAGTAATCATTCCCTTTATGGAAACACATATTGGTTAAAATTAATAATCAAATTATTCAAATTTACGTCGTTGTTCATTAAAACGTTGTGAAACTTTTAGAATATTGTAAAACTTTATCTTTACTTATAATTAAAAAAGCTTGTCTTCAAAGTTAAATATTGTTGGAGTTACTTGTTATTTGTTTTGATTAACGTCGCGTTGAACGGTGGAGTATGTTTTGGTTTCTTGTGTATTACAAACAATAAAAGTACAAAACAAGTTACAATTTGAAACTAGTATGAATAATTTTAAGTACGTACATTAGTGATTGAATCACGCGTACAATTAATTTTACTAAATCTGAGAAATTTGTAAAAAACATCATTCTTCAATATAATATGTATGACCCTGAGCAATATTTATTTGATTACTTCAAAGTAGACTGAATATCCTTGAAAAAAAAATATTTTTTTATAAGTTTCGGTCAAATGAGTTTTTTTAAGGCCCCTTAATTCACTCGTGTGTGTGATGAGCCTGAATATTTATTCCTGAGTCTATGAATCTTAGAACGTACGAAGAAAAAAAAGCAGTACCTACCCCTTGATTGTTGTAAAGAAAAGCTTTTGGAATTTATAACAACAAAAAAATGTGCAAATTGTGGTAACAGAGTTATGAACAAGTTTTTAGAGTTGTTGGTAATTCTGTATCTCTGCCTACCCCACTCTGGGAATGATGGCGTGAAGGTATGTATGTATGTAACAACAAAAAGATTAAGAAGTAACCATTTCTAATCCTGATCAGGCTCCATTCCAGACCACTGCACCTCTAGTCAAATTACTCTCCAAAGTCAGTTATGACGTCATCGTCCAAGGTCCAACAAAATGTGACTCCTTTAGACATGGATAATGCTCTAAATCGAAGATCAGAATACGTTGGTTTTCAATATGTCCAGCTGCGCCGCATGGGATACTCGTACAACACCACTTTAATGCCTTACAGCTCACAGTGGATATATTTATAACGGTATGTCATAATTATATAATTATTTATTTATTTATTCATTACAAAGATCACTCATATATTATTTTATGGAGAGAATAAAGTTGTTTCAATATTGATTGTTGTACAGTTTCATTGACGTAAGGCAAATTTAAGTTTTGAACATGAATGACAATGTTTAATCCTTACTGAATGAATAATTATGATTAATGAATTGTGAAGTATAAAACTAACCTAACATATATTGGGCTCTATATTATAGCATGTAAAAATTCAATACTTTCGATCCACAGAAAGCTATCGTGCCAATAAAACTTTAAGATTACTTAGCATTGCAAATTAAAAATGAACTTTATTCTGTAAGTACACACAATCTCACTGTTTTTACTTGGCCTGACAGTCCCTAAAAAGTGATTAAATACTGAGAAGAAGCACCAAAAGAAGTAGTTGGATATATCTCATCAAAATTATTTATTAAAAAAGTATACCCGAGTCCCATTCAAACAAAGCTGCAGTAGTAAAGCAAAATTGTTGTTTTTTTTAAATAAAGGATCGTACTGATTTTAATCTAAATGCTATGCCGCAAGCCGTATACGGCTTTAGATCTCGAGAAAATCGAATTTTTCTTGAAGACAAAGTATCAGACAATATCCCTAACAGGATAGACCCCTATACTATCTACGTTTTACGATGGACTTCGAATTTAAACTTAATCTTTTAGGATTTTTATAACTAAATCAAATTGAAAAGTTAGCTATGAAAATGATTATTTATCAAAGGTTTGTTGTAAATAGACTTTAATGACTTTTTCAAAATCGTTTAATTATAATAATATTTGTACTGTTTTTAATCTTAATGCTATGCCACAAGCCGTGTACTCGTGAACTCGAGAAAATCGAATTTCTCTGGAATTACGGTGATGGAATAAACCCCTGGTTTTACGTTGGACTTAGAATTTAATCTTAATCTCTTTTTGAATTCGATTTAAAATGATAACCAGACCATTAAAAATCTTTGACAAAAAAAAGAAAGAAAGAGAGAAACATATTTTATTGGCATCAAAGGAGCAACTCCACCAACTTAATTAGCTAGACCATTTACCCGATTCTACGTGCACATCGATTAAATAGCCTAAAAGTAACTAAGAATAAATTGTCTAATTTTAAGACATAGTTTAGACGGCAGATTTAATCAGTGCTATTCCAGAATGTCAAGCTGACAATGTATAAGACCGCCTTAAATAAGAAGCGTCAGATTCAAATTAGCGCTGTCATGGCGCTGTCATTTGAATATGACTGCTTATAGAATAGCAAAGTATTTTAGCGACACCTAAATAAAATTAGGAAAATTAGAGGCCACTGTAGAATCGGGTCCAATATAGAACCGCGTGTTAGAAGCTTTGCATAGTTTTTGTGAACTAAAAAATAATTCTAAGTGAAATAGTTTAAAAATATTTCAGAGTTGAGCAGCACGTGGTCTGGTTGGGTCTACGGTAAGTACAGCGGGGATCCTGTTGCCACCTGTCGACTCCATCATCAGATGTCAGATGTGATGTAACATGTCAAAAGCAGTATCGCTTTATAGAGTAGAATAGAACCCCTGGGGCTCTATCCAACATGGCGGAACTAAAACGCAACGCATTTTAGTTAGCGTAAGGGCAGCGTAGGTTTCATCTAGGCAAGCTTACTGTTTGTAGTAACTTCTTGATATTTGGTGCTCCCACACTAGGCAATTTAACCGGTTACTAACCATTTTGTATGAAAATAACCGGTTAAAACCAGTTATAACCGGTTATTTTCATTCCCTATTCCACACTGCGGTTATGAAACGTTAAATAATATTATTAGTCTGCTCTACTCCTCCTATACCTCTTCATATTGGGGGTAGATATTCAAAAAACTTTTCTAGCGACATTCCTTCAAAATTTCAAGATCCTTCGTTCAGTATTACTTGACGTTGATTAAACCATAACATAACCATTACGCATAAGCTTTAGGTAGGTTTTTCATAATATACATTTTCAAAAAGTAAAGGCAATTCGAAAATGTAAAATTTTCTGATTTGCCCAAAAGTTAACTGATAGAAAATGCCATGAGGCATTAAGTTCAACTTTGGTACCCTAATTTGATTTTTTTGGTCTATAATAATTAAATAAATAAGTTCATGCTAGAAATACTAAGTGTAGGTATACAAGTTATCGTACTCTTTTGTTGTTATCATAAAAATTAAGTTATTTAAGTTGATCGGCAATTATACGTCGCTGAAATTTATTAATCTATTGCAAAGCCTTTGATTACTTTTCCTGCGAGACTTTAAAAGATATCCCAAGGCATTAGTTAAAATCTTTAAAAGAAAATAAACTTCAAAAGCCAGTTCTATAAGGACTTTAATGCGTTTCGGCTCAAAGTTTTTTTTAGGACTTATTTAATTATTATTCAATTTTGAATAATGGTTGACAGACAGGGTTTTTGGTTTTGGTTTTTAAGGTTCCGTAGTCAAACTAGGAACCCTTACAGTTTCGCCATGTCCGTCCGTCTGTCCGTCCAAAGCCTAGCTCAGAGACTCTTAGTACTAGAAAGCCTCCCCGATACGTATCGTGGGGATGTATTTTTTTTTTCGTCTGCCCCATAGTGTGGGGTAAAAAAAATCGGTTAAGGGATCCGTTTATGAAATATTCCCCATTGGACTAATTTATTTGTAGTAACGGCTTCGGAACCCTACACTGAGCTTGGTCCGACATGCTAAAGCCCGGTTTTTTTAATAAAGAAATCAATTTACTTCGTGCAGATGCTTCACCCTTTACTCATAAATTCAAATTCTTTAAATGAAAATGATAATTTGTGGTAAAAATCTCTCCAATATTCTTATCAATATTCTAATATTGCAGCTTTATCCGTAAAATAAACAATTTTCTACCATGTTTTTTTTAACAAATTAATTCAGCTGCCTTGTGTTTTATTTTTTTCCTTTGTGAGAGGAATCCGCTGTTATTATAAAAAGTTTAATTTTCTTTTGAGCGTTGGTTAGCCAAATATATTGTTTGACGAATTAACTTGTTTGATTGCTTCAAGAAAAACTATTCAATGATTTAATTAAATAGAAGGAATTTTATAAAATACAAATTAAAGTTGTTGTTGTCGTTTGATCTCAATTACTTAATTAAAAATACGAACTTAGTTAGTATTAGTATCACCTACTTAAATGTTGATTTTATGTGTAAGTAAATTTTGAACCAGAGGCTTTATTCCACTCGGTAAAACCACATTGCTATTGACATGTTATCATATTGTCAACATTTCGAATTAAATTAGTATTTGCGGCTGAGGGTCGCTTTTATCGTGTTAGATGAAGCACCCGTCCCTCTCCGCACGTAGTCAGAAAGTGACAGATAATTATATTATTTTAGTTTACTCTCATCAATAAATACGATCAAAATAGGCCCGCTGAATAGATCGTATAGCCGTCTGGCTGACAAGGCTTGCATTAAGCTTATTATTATTGATTCTAGACGTTAAAATACACCGTGTTTTTTTTATTTGCGATAATTTTAAGGGAGCGTTCTTTAGGTCAAATAAAGTTAATTTCCCGAATACACGTAACGGTTTTAAAGATATTTAATTGTTAAATTAAATCAGTTAATCACGTTGAAATGGTCTAAAAGGCTCTTAACTGTCTGTATGTCACGCCAACATTGACGTATTTGACTGACTATGAGTTTACTTCAAAGGCCCTTTTGGAATGACCAAAGATACAACATTTAATTACTTTGTTCTAAACTGTTTTTTTTTTGCAATATTTAAAAATCTAATCTACCACTTAGTTTCTATGGATGTACCTAGTAATAACCCGAAGTACATACATACATACATAAATTAAATCACGCCTGTTTCCCAGAGGGGTAGGCAGAGACCACTTCTTTTCACTTGCTACGATCTTGACAAATTTCTTTCGCTTCTTCAACATTCATACATCGAGTCATGCACGCACGTCAGTTTCGGGTACTTAAGATTCGGCCCTTTTCCAGTATTTCTCCGATTTGAATCGAAAAAGTACGCCTAGGGCGGCCCCTTCCGACCCTTCCTCACATTCGATCTGTATATCTCTTTCGTCAATCTTCTTTCATCCATCCTAAGCCAAAGTTATAGTAAATAAAAAAAAACACGGCGTATGTACTTACTTTGAATAACATGTACAGTGACTGACGCCGCTTTCGCGTTGGCCGGCACACAGGTATAGTTGCCGGCGTGACGCGGCTCCGCTTTGCCGATTATTAGCTCGCTCGTCTGCCGGCCGTTGAGGACGCTCACTCCATCTATAACAAATGATCCTTGAGTTATTCAGAGGTATTTGACGACGCGCTGGCCTAGTTGGTAGTGACCCTGCCTACGAAGCTAGCGGTCCTGGGTTCAAATCCCGGTAAGGGCAGATATTTGTGTGATGATCGCGAATATTTGTTCCTGAGTCATGGATGTTTTCTATGTAGTTAAGTATGTATTTCTCTATATTAGTATTTATATCGTTGTTTAGTACCCATAGTACAAGCCTAGAGCTTAGTTTGGGACTAGTGCAATTAGTGTCACATTGTCCCCTGATATTTATTTATATTTATTATATGCTTCCACTCCTACACAAGAATGAAAAGGGATGGCTTAATGTGCTTGCACGCGAAAAACATGAGATGGAGATTGTTTGTGTGCCTTGATGGTAGTGTCAAATTTAATTATTTGCTGTTTACTTTATAACCACTTCCATTATTAAAAAAACTGGATTACCACAATTAAGAACTAATAAATACTTAACTATTAAATTAAAAATGATCGTTAAAGATTGAGGGGTTTTGAAGATTCGGCAATAAACATGCAAAATGGTGTCATGTTTGAAAAATTAAACTATAGAAGATTCTGTTTCTAATCGTGTATTTACCTTGAATAGTCACAAGAAAATACGATTCAGGTAAATAAATATAAAAAGACGTTATGGTTACTGTGACATAGATCGTGAAACACTACCGACTTACATACCTTCACGCCTGTAATCCCAGAGTGGGCTAGGCAGAGCTACAGAATTACAACTTTAAAAAGTTATTGATAATTCAGTAACCACAATTTGCACAAATAGGCTAAGATGTTTACCAGCATATTAGTGACAGGTTGCAAGCCCATCGCCTAACAGTACTGCAAGCCTATATTCCCTTAGTCGCCTCTTACGACATCCACGGAAAGACACGGAGTGGCACTATTCTAACCCGGCAACCACACGGGGACTTTACCATATTTAGCTGCAACTCCAAATAAAAATCAGGTAACAGTCCAAGACTCCGTAAGAAATGCTGGCTCTCATCACAAAAGCTTGCCGGGAATATAATTAAAATACAAATACTGTTTAATAGTAAGGACGAAACATCCTGACAACCTCGGACGGAGATACAGCTGGTGCAAAAAGTGTTATAGGTGTACCAAAATCTGATGGCATTTTTAAAAGTAAAAAAGTAATGGTTTTCATATGGCAACTGTCAACTGGCAGCTGTGTCGAATCGTTTGTTTACTGTTGCTTACATTTTGTAATTCGACTTCAATGATTGTTATCTGGTGAAAATGTCGAGAAAACCGCTTAGATCTCAAGCGAGGAATATTGTATACAATTTATATAATACAATACGCGAAGAAGGAGGTGTAAATCAATCACAATCTTCAATTTTAAAGCGTGTCCAGTAAGTTGAAACAAACGGTTTTGATACTGTTAGGTTAGGTATATTTTGTCTTACGTAAATGTTACTTATTACATACATCGGGGTTTTCGGTGCGGGAATGTTTGACATAAGCCAAAGATTAAAAAACAGAGTTTCTACCTAATGAAAAATTAATTGAACAAAAAAAAGTATTTTATAAAAGAAATGTCGAAAAACTATGAACGAATTTTTACAAGGAAATATAAATGCGATCGAAAAAAAAAAAATATGCTCTTATTACAACTGCCGACTTAGAGAGATCTTTCAGTTCATTGAAATGGATAATATTTACAGCAAGACGTCGCAGATGAACTGTTCCAAATATTGAAAAAACATTAATAGTTTATTTTGAAAATCGGGTCAACTGCTAAATTTACCTACTGCAGGTAATTAATTAACGTTAATTTTATTATTATATCATATCATTATAGCCTTGGTAGTAAAGCTAAAGTACTACATGAGTTAAAATAAACTTGTATCATAGTGTAAGCAATTCGCAAAGAGGTAGTTAGTCATACATACATACATTAAATCACGCCTGTTTCCATCTAATCTTTCTTAAATCATTCCCGCACCGAAAACCCCGATGTATGCTTATTACAGGGGTTCCCAGCACTACCATACGATGAGATTTCAAGTTATTTTTTATACTCATAGAAAGAATGGTGTGTTTATTATTTTATTTGTGAGCAATAATGTTAATACCTTACCCCAGCAATATACAACCATTTCATAATTAGTCTAACCCAATCCAACCTACTCGACTCGATGGAACTCGTCTTAAAGACTTCATTATGTAACGATTGTATTAATTAAATAATATATAAATACTATATATAAGAAGATATAGTATATACATACACATACTCACTTTAAACGGCACGGTAGCTCAATTGCCCAAGGACGCAAGGCGTTCAAATACCGGTAGAGACATATTAATTTGTGTGATGAGCACAGAATTTTGCTACCAAATCTTGGATGTTTGTAAGTTTTTAAGTTCATATTTATTTTTATATACCTACTGCTTTCTAATTATATACTGCTGACGTGTATATCGTTGTCTAGTACCGTTGTACACGAAAAGAGCTTAGTTTGAGTCATGGTATATTAAATATGAAATTGTCCTTTGTCCTCAGATATATTAAATTATTATCCTATACTGAGAGTTTAATTTAATAGACCTCTAGTGTCATATATTTTTTTTAAATAATCCTAAAAGCATAAAAAAAAAACTTCGAATCTTAAACTTCTTAATTTTTTGGAATCGGTTAAAAATTACACAAGTATCAATACCGTTTAGTCCAATTTCCCCAGTATTGCCCTCTACATTTTTTTATTTCCCCATTTGCCATGAGATTCTGGTACACCTATATTACTTATTATATCGAAACACCTGTCAACGAGCGTGTTACGTTCATTTCGTAGAAAGGCATGAGTTTTAATTTTATAAGTTACGTGATACATTTTTATATCCTGAAAACATCATGGTTTCAACAGAAAATGGCATTCGATTAAATTTAATTCGATGAAACCATACAATAAGCGAAGTGAAATTCGATGAAATTTTGTGTTACCGACGGAAAATAAATGGCAGACGGTGTAAAATAAATTGCTTTTGAAATTAAAGTCATACGATTTAGCAATTTCATTACAGTAAATGACAACTAAATACTGACCTAACTTCAAACCTGAGAACACTAGCTTTGTAGGCAGGGATGCTAGTGATGCTACCAACAACCAGACTAAAAAATACTAAAAATAATAAACAATAATAATAATAGTAACAGGTAGAGGTAGTAATAGGTACGTAGTATTAGTAGTAGTAGTAGTGGTGGTGGTATAAGTTTGTCTGGAAGAGATCGCTAATCAGCGATAAGACCGCCTGTTGTTTACCTGTATTATTTTTAATTGTGCTCCATCTCTGTTATGTTTTTGTTTGGTGTACAATAAAGTGTTTTGTATTGTATTGTATTGTATATATCGTGATCGTCTAGAACCTTTTTTTTATGGAAGGGAGAAGTCAAACAAGCACACAAGCCACGTGATAGTAAATGGGATCTGTGATCTATAGACATTTGCATTCTCAAGAATACGATCCTAAGACTGCAATCCTAAGACCGCAAACGCGTGGCTAATTCTGAGGACTAAGATGGAATGCCTCTATGCTAGTAAGTTTACCAGGTTGTTTTAACCCCACACCGGAACAATGAAAACGCTGCTGCTTAAGGAAGGTTTAAGGACACGATGGAAGAATCTGTGATTGAATTGTTATGACGTCAGCTGCCATTACTGTGAAGTAAATAAGAGCTATCAAAACGGTGACAATACGACAGCATCTCAAACACGATATGGTTTTTACCGTGTTGAATAGATACCCTGGGCGGACCCTGCACAAGGTCCTATCATCACATTTTTTTCCGACACAGTACACTAATTTCGTCTACAATCTACATGCTAAAACTGCAAAACCGCGTAAGTGACATTTTAAATAAGGAGCAAAATGCACCTTTTTAATAAGACAGTACCTAAGGTTTATTTTGCTCTATCATAAATTTGTTAATTACGCGGTTTTACAGTATCACCGACGATAAGCTATCTGTATGCCTGATTTAATATCGATCGGTAAGCATGGTAAATGAAGACGGAACCACTTTTTCATATTTATAATTTTAGTTATAATATTCTAGTAGGGATGGCTTGGACTATAAAAGATATAGGTAGACATATTGTCAGTGTGGCTAGACCTAAATCTTATACTGCCAAAGTAAACCAACTAGAGCCTCTTTTGTAGTGTGTAAATAATATTCCTTGTTATGTAATAATAACTTAAATAAATTAAATCAAAATTTAAAATTGGCCAGTAAAAAGGGATAATACAATAATTTAAAACTGCTACTTAGACAGAGAGATCCGATATGCAGTGTGACGTCATAATTATAAAAAACGGGGGGTAATTATGATGTAACAATGCAGTTCAGTCTACGCTGAGAGAAAAGGACAGAGCTATATAACTGCTATAGCTGTTCTTTACACTCGCCGTAAAATTAATTGCATAGCTAAGTCATAATAACCCCTCAAGTTGGCCATTGAAACTCCATGTTAAATTCGGGTTTGCTAGAAAGAGATAGGAACAGACCGTTGTTAGCTTATATCTTTGTTATTTTTAACACTTATCAAAAAATATTTGTATCGACTGATTGTTACAATACAGTTCAGTTAACGCTGGTAGAAAAGGACAGAGCTATATAACTGCTACAGCTCTGTTCTTTACACTCGCCGTAAAATTAATTGCATAGCTAAGTCATAATAACCCCTCAAGTTGGCCATTGAAACTCCATGTTAAATTCGGGTTTGCTAGAAAGAGATAGGAACAGACCGTTGTTAGCTTATATCTTTGTTATTTTTAACACTTATCAAAAAATATTTGTATCGACTGATTGTTACAATACAGTTCAGTTAACGCTGGTAGAAAAGGACAGAGCTATATAACTGCTACAGCTCTGTTCTTTACACTCGCCGTAAAATTAATTGCATAGCTAAGTCATAATAACCCCTCAAGTTGGCCATTGAAACTCCATGTTAAATTCGGTTTTGCTAGAAAGAGATAGGAACAGACCGTTGTTAGCTTATATCTTTGTTATTTTTAACACTTATCAAAAAATATTTGTATCGACTGATTGTTACAATACAGTTCAGTTAACGCTGGTAGAAAAGGACAGAGCTATATAACTGCTACACCTCTGTTCTTTACACTCGCCGTAAAATTAATTGCATAGCTAAGTCATAATAACCCCTCAAGTTGGCCATTGAAACTCCATGTTAAATTCGGGTTTGCTAGAAAGAGATAGGAACAGACCGTTGTTAGCTTATATCTTTGTTATTTTTAACACTTATCAAAAAATATTTGTATCGACTGATTGTTACAATACAGTTCAGTTAACGCTGGTAGAAAAGGACAGAGCTATATAACTGCTACAGCTCTGTTCTTTACACTCGCCGTAAAATTAATTGCATAGCTAAGTCATAATAACCCCTCAAGTTGGCCATTGAAACTCCATGTTAAATTCGTGTTTGCTAGAAAGAGATAGGAACAGACCGTTGTTAGCTTATATCTTTGTTATTTTTAACACTTATCAAAAAATATTTGTATCGACTGATTGTTACAATACAGTTCAGTTAACGCTGGTAGAAAAGGACAGAGCTATATAACTGCTACAGCTCTGTTCTTTACACTCGCCGTAAAATTAATTGCATAGCTAAGTCATAATAACCCCTCAAGTTGGAATCAACTGTTTGTTACATAGGCTTTTATTGAAGCTGTAAAAAAGTTATAAATATTCCTTTTTGTTATTAACTGTCTTTAAGGGCGGTGATTAATATCTTTTGATTTTAAAGTAGTAAAATGAACATTGTATTCTTTAAACGGCTAGGTTAACAAACAGCTTTTAAGCGTTGCTTTACATTAAGCAAAGTAAGTGCTAAGTAGGAGCAGACGTTTCCGAGCTTTTGGTGTGCTTTATCACGGGCATTAGCAGGCTTTTAGTCACTGGCTTGCAAAGCACATTTTAAGCTACGTTTAATTGAATGCAAAATAAGCTTGGGTAAATGTTTTATTGAAAGTGTTTTTGTTGTAAATAATAAAAAAACACAGCTTAATTTTTTAAGGTTTGTTGATGAAGTTGGTGGTATAAAAAAAGAAAAGCCTTGCGTTTTTTTTTTAACTTAATAAAAAAATTATGGAGGTTTTCAGTTCCTCGGAATCTTCTTTGCGTTATTTCTCACAACTTTACGATGCATATAATATCGTCCAAAAATTACTTAAAATTGTATTCGTTTTGTGTTGTCTGTTGTTTTAATGGGTTAAAAAAAATAGTTCAAAAATACAAAAAAAACGCCTTCCAAAATGCAAAAAATTACAAGATGAAATAGTAGGTCAGCCCAACTGTAGTATGCTATTATAAAAAAAAAATAGGATTCTTTAAAGTAACTTTGGCTGCAACTTGGTACGCGTAGATCTCATTATTTTCCTTTGGGAACTATCCACATTTCAAAACAGGTTCCTACCAATGACCTTTATTCGGGGTGTTGAATCTAGTTTTAATAATCGTAGTTTTTGTTTCCAAATACAAATAAGACTTTAATCCAAACCACTACATTTAAAAACAAACAATAATACAGTATTTGAATTTAAAATTCGAACAAATAAAAATAGCGCTCGTTAACAATACTGGCAACCTTCAATGTTGACACGAGTTATTGTTCAATCTTGCGGATAGCCCACAGAATTTCAAACTGGGCCGGCCTATATTCAAATAGAGTGTTAATTAAATATTTAAATTGGGGAAAACTGTCCATGGAAATATAATTCAAATTTTCAACAATGAACGTTTTATTTAAAAAGTATTCATCATGTCAGCCGAAAGACGTCCACTGCTGGACATAGGCCTCCCCAAGGCTCTCCACTCAGACCGGTCTTGTGCTTTTCGCATCCACCGCGTTCCCGCGATCCTTACAAGGTCGTCACTCCGTTTCTGGTAGCCGGGTCTCGGGTCAGTAAAAAAGTATTAAGCAGTTAAAAACCATCTAATAGCGATCCCTTCTTTCAGAGCTAGTAGTTCTTTAATACACAGACACACATATACACAGATACCTACGTTTAAACTTTTAACACACCTCTTTTTTGGGGTTTAAACTGATACAATATTATCAATCCACCAGTCAAATTTAAGATAATGAAACAACAGGTAAAGACTTGGGTCAGTGGATTTTTAATTCATCGTCTTCGTCATGCTTTCTCGCCTGTCTTCTAAGGGGCAGGCAGAGACTATGGAACATCAGGTGCGCCGGTCTAAACATACAACTTTCGCTTCCTCTACATTCATCAACCTCTTTATGCATGTACGTCGGTTTCAAGTGCTTTTGATTTGGCCCTTATTCAGTATATCGCGAATCTGATCACTATATGTTCCCCTGCTGCATGTTTTCAATCGCTATACCTCATTCGTAAATCTTTTTCGTGGGTTTTTTATTGTCAATAATTAATCCGGTTCAACGAAATACGGTCGACTCATTTGGCTACGCTAAATCCACCATTATAAGGCTAAATTTTATCGAGCCAAAATTATAGACGAATATTCGCGGATCGAATAGTCAGCTAATAGAAAATTGCAAGATTAATGAAGAAACAGATAGTAGCGCTCATAGCAACGCAATCAGTGACTAATTTGGCGTGGAACGTAATCGAGTGAGCGACTAACAGGATGCTTTTAGACAATAACGAGTCAACCCACAACTATTTAGCAATAACATTACAACGTAAACGCCTCAGTCACTTTTTTGGAACGTTATTTAGATCGCGTTGGCAGCTTAAATGCTTTCGTAGAATACTGTACTGATTTTTTCTTAATAAATACCAACCATGTTTTAGTCTACCAGTCTTTCATCGCGAAAATCCACTTTGTAGAACTTAAAATAATATAGTTTATATAAAATCCAGATACACAAATCCTTGTGTACTTTAATTTACGATGGCCTTTGAGGTGTTGTAGAAGAATACAAAATGATTATCAATCAATCTTCATAACATGGCGAGAGTTTTATGTAATTTGTCAGACTGTACCCTACACCAAATTTAATAACGATATTATTCATACGCAATTCTCGAGTATCAAGGTTGTCACATGTCTCTCAAAACCCAGTTATAATCCAAATTTCAGAAGCTATTAATCGAAGTAGGATAATAATTAAACAACCCTCAAGGAGCCATATTAATTTAGCGTAACACGTTTGTTACAGAATTGATTGAATGCGTATCAAATATTATAACTAACAACAAGGTTAAGCTTCAAGTGTTTGCGTTTTGACAACAAATTTAACTTGCTTGGGATTTTGTTCTGAAATAAGTTGTTGTCGAAAATTGTCTTTTTACTCGACTACCAATACTATGTATCTACTAGTGACTCGCCCTTGCTTCGGTTCTATTTCAATAAGTTTTCTGTAGCACGCGTATAAAATCCAGAATTTATTTTACATAAAAACCTTCCGCTTTGATAACTCTATCAAATGTTGAAAACGAAAAGATCTAAGCGTCCTTGACAGCGAGAGCAACTTCGTTTTATACTATGTAAGTAATGTATGTCTCCTTTTTCTCGTATAACTTGTTTGTCGAAATTAAAACAAGGATGAATGGTAATGTAAGTAAAGGTAATGAATGGTTCATTACCCACATGTCATGTCAAAAAATACCCCCTTTAAAGTTGGAAATATACATATCAAAATTTAAAAAAAACACGGGTTTAGTTACTATTATATCAAAGTTATGATACCTCTTATTTACTTGACAATAATAGCAGTCGAGGTAGAAACAAAATGGTAGCATGTCAAAAGTAATATGGTTTTACTGAGGAGAATAAGAGGCCCAGTTAATCTTTCGCAAAGCCGGGTACGGTGCACTAAACCTTAAGCCCGATTTACATTTTGGTCAAGGACACTGGACAGTGAATAGTGAAAGTGGACTGTATAGTAGGTAGTGTACAGTAAACCGATCGGACAGTAGGGAGTCAAGTTGCCTTGCCAGTGGATCCAAATATAATCTATTTTGTCACTCCACTGTCCTTCGCACTGTCCTTGACCTTTGTAACGTCCTTGTACGGGACTCTACAATCGGTTTAGTTATGAGCGAAAGAATAAAAATAAAATAAATAAATCACAAAATTAAATTATGTTTTAAAGACGAGCACAACTTAGAAACTAGAGCGATTCTTAGTAAAAATCCTTGCTTTTAGCCCTTGTTCTGTATAAGTCGCTTTATTTCCAACTAGGATAAATCCATCCAAAATGACAACGGAATTTGCGTCTTTTTTCAAACAAGTTAACTTTTAAATTCGTATACCAAATTTCAAGGAGGTATCCAAGTTTGAAGTCGCGACTCATTTTATATACTGAAGCAAGATCATGTTACAGAAAGTACTTACTTAAATCATAGTTGATCATCCGGTTCTCAAAATACCAGAAGACGTAAGACGGTGGCTCTGTGGACCGCCGCACCACACACACCAGCCGCAGCATGGATCCTTCGTGGATGATCTTTTCGGACTCCCCGATGATTTCTGCGTATGCGGCTGTAGAAAAAAAAACAAGTTATAATGGAAGACGCGTTGGCCTTGGTGGCAGTGGCTTACGAAGCTAGCGGTCTTGGGTTCGAATCCCGTAAGGGCAGATATTTGTGTGACGAGCGCGATTATTTGTTTCAGAGTCGCAGATGTTTTCTATGCATTGAAGTACCTATGTATTTCTGTATAAGTATTAATATCGTTTATTTATTTTTATTTATTTGTTATAAACAGATACAAAAAATTCAAACAAATGTAACATAAACCATGCAAGGTTTTTCTGTACACCTGGATCGGCGAATACATCATAAATATAAAAGTATTTTCTGCAAGCTATTTACATATAACAAGAATGATAGTGCCGCGCCAATGTGCACCTTCTCAACAACTCGAGAATGGCGATGCGCATACGACGCAACACAGTAACACCTTTCTTATCTAATCCATCGCGCGAGCGAACCTAGAGCTTAGTTTGGGACTCGGTTAATTAATGTGACATTGTCCCTTGCTATTTATGTATTTAATTATCTTGTTACAGCCTTAATAATAATTTAAGAATGGATTACTTACCCTATTTCAGTAAACTGAATAATTTTAAATAGTACCGGTCAATGCTTAAGTTGTTTTTTACTGGCATATAAATCACTACATAATAATAATAGTATAAAACAAAGTCGCTTGCGCTGTCTGTCCCTATGTATGCTTAAATCTTTAAAACTACGCAACGGATTTTGATGCGGTTTTTTTTAATAGATAGAATAATTCTTAAGGAAGGTTTGTATGTATAATACATTCCACGCGGGCGAAGCCGCGGGCGGGTCGCTTGTAAATAATAAATAAATAAATATCAGGGGACAATTTCACACCAATTGACCTAGTCCCAATTAAAGCTCTAGGCTTGTATTATGGGTACTAGACAACGAAATAAATACTTATATAGATAAATATACAGGGTGTCCCAGAAACTGACGTCAACCCGCCTAGGGCTGATAGAGCAGCTCATAAGCTATCGATTTAACCCCCATGTATGTTCAGCAATTGTTATTAGTTTCCGAGATATTGATCATTTTAATCGGAATTTTTGTAATTTTTCCTTATGTCCGTGCTACGAAAAATCCCTAAATTCATGTATTAATTCACATTTTTTTCAGTTTTTTCTTGCATGATTAGAATCACTGTAAAACAAGGAAGTTTTTAAAGCTACATGCCAATTTTTTTTTCATTACAACTTTTTGAGAAAACACACAAAGTTGGTTTTTCAATACTTGGTGAAAAACAGACGCGGGGTTCTCTTAGTATGGAGAAAGTAACTCTGTGCGTTTACTCAAACATTTGTAATAAAAAAGAAATTGGCATGTAGCTTTAAAAACTTCCTTATTTCACAGTGATTCTAATCATGCAAGAAAACACAAAAAAAATAATGAATTAATACATGAATTTAGGGTTTTTTCGTACCACGGACATAAGGAAAAATGGCAAAAACTCTGATTTAAATGATCAATATCTCGGAAACTAATAACAATTGCTGAACATACATGGGGGTTAAACCGATAGCTTATGAGCTGCTCTATCAGCCCTAGGCGGGTTGACGTTGGTTTCTGGGACACCCTGTATACTTATATAGAGGCAAACTTGCAAGCGGGTCACCTGGTGGTGATTGATAGCCGCGACCCATAAACACCGGCAACACCATAGATCTCAATTGCGCTGCCGACCTTTGAGAAAATACCGCCGTTTTTATGGCATGGTTTTGGCAAACGAGAACAAGCCACCGGGCCTAGATTATAGGCGTTAAAATTCCGTGTCGTTTTTGATCTGTTATCGTATTGTCAACGTTTTGATAGCTCATATTTCAATCAATCAATCAATCAATTCATTTATTTGCTAAAATGCGTGTACATGTGGTCGTAAAAATTGTTAACAGGTCAGGCATTCCGTCGACAATACGACATGCATGTTTTTTTTTATTATAACTCGGTTATCAAATAAAAATAGTAATGAGCAGTCTAATAAGATTTAAAATAAAAGTCAGAATTTACTTGCATTATTTTCTTACATAATTTCGTATTACGTTAATTTACTTGACAGTATATTTACTTGGCGGCTGCGTCAATATCAATACCATAACAAGTCAAAGACGGTAATAGGGTTTTTACCGCCGAGAAAAGAGGCCCTGGTAGTAAGTGGGATTTATGACCCATAGGCATTCGCATTCTCAAAGCAACAATCTAAAAATTGCAATCCCTAGACCGCAAGTACGTTTCCAACCCTGAGGAAAAATATGTAATGCCTCTATGCTTGTAATTTTACCTTTATACTACCCCTATTCCGGAACACAACAATGCGAACACTGTTGCTTGGTGGTAGGTTAAGGGATAAGATGATAGTAGCGATCCGGAAGGACCTTGCACAAGGTCCAACGACAAATGCCAGATTTTAAATAGTAAATGTTATGTACTTATCACGTTATTTCACGCTCTCTTCGATAAAGCCAAATCGTACTTTACTTATGGTATTGTTTTTAACTCCGCCATTACTGTCAAGTAAATAAGAGCTATCAAAACGTTGACCGGTGTTAATTATCACCGCGTTGAATAGAGGTCGTGTGTATAAATAGAAAATGTAACACATTTTGCTCAGATGTTACTCCAGGTATTAAACTATTAATTGAATTAACTACGGATCAAAAAAACGTCCTTCATTCAAAAAAAACCGCGCAACGGCACTGAAGTGCACCTAGCATTCGCCGGACGTGCAGTCAAGTGGCAGCCTCAATTTGCTTCGTCCATTAGATTTTTTTCCAGGTGGACCAACGCAACGGTCAGTTTTGTATAGTTCGTATGGAGCTGATGTCAGCTTTTACTTATACGGCTGACCCGGTCGGTGCTCAAAGCAGAATTCTAATTTAGAATCCCTTGCAGCATTTTTTTTACTTTTCTCTTGATTCAGTGTGACGCTCTCGCCGTGATTACATTATATGCTCCCTTTTGACACAAT
Organism: Acleris emargana; assembly: GCA_927399475.2. Lineage (NCBI taxonomy): Eukaryota > Metazoa > Arthropoda > Insecta > Lepidoptera > Tortricidae > Acleris > Acleris emargana. Next base: position 10,299,880 of record OV656858.1, read on the forward strand.
CTTCAATTTCAAGCGCTCACAAACTACAAACGAGCAACGACTTGACCCGCCTAGTAACTCACCAACTAGAACTAGTTTGAAGAAGATGCTAGTAGGCGGGTGAGTGGCTCTTGGCACTCGTAGTAACCCGCGTCGACGGGTGTTGAAAAGTGAATATGCAGTGCCCAGAAACAAATAATTGTGCAATACGATACCAGAATTAATGTATGGCATAGTGTATCTTATTGTTTTTATTATATTGGTTGGTAAGATAACTTTAAAAATGCGGTCAAGTGCGAGTCGGACTCGCCCATGAAGGGTAAACCTTAATAGACGTATTACAAAAACTACTTTCTAGATTTTGATCAAACCAATTTTCTGAGGAAGTTTGCATGGTAATGTGCATCATTATATATTTTTTAAATATTTAATTTTAGAAATTACACATGTTTTAGCACTTTGGAAGTGTCTCTCGCGCAAACTAATCAGTTCAGAAAAAAAAACATTAAAAACCCACATGTATGGGCTTGATGAAAAAAAATTGTTGAGTTTCAGTTCTACGTATAGTGGAACCCCCAAAATTTATTGTTTATTTTCTATGTTTGTGTGAAAATCTTAATGCAGTTCACAGAATAGGTACATCTACTTATCAAGTTTCAACAGAATAGTTCTTATAGTTTCGGAAAAAAGTGGCTGTGACATACGGACGGACTGACACACAGACATGACGAATCCATAAGGGTTCCGTGTTTTGCCATTTGGCATCGGCATTTTCCCTTTCTTAATTTCCCCAAAACTCAATAACGCTGTTTTTCGTGGCATTTTCTACACAAGTCTGTGCTCACAAACTACTAACGAGCAACTAGTTACTCACCAACTAGAACTAGTTTGAAGAAGATGCTAGTAGGTGGGTGAGTGGGCACCTGACACTCGTAGTAACCCGCGTCGGCCGACGTCGAGAAGCGGATGTGCAGTGCCCAGTCCTGCGCAATAAGAAATAATAGTTACAAGGCGACATTCAAAATGAAAATGATAGCTCCTGACACGGCAGTTAAGCCTGCCCAAATTACTGGGCTACTTTTTAAAATCTCTGTCCCTAAATAACAAAAAAGTGTCGATACAAGCTATTAAGTATAAATAAATAAATATCAGGGGACAATGTCACACCAATTGACCTAGTCCCAAACTAAGCTCTAGGCTTGTACTATGGGTACTAGACAACGATATAAATACTTATATAGAGAAATATATACTTAAATACATAGAAAACATCCATGACTCAGAAACAAATATTCGCGCTCATTAACAAATATCTGCCCTTACCGGGATTTGAACCCAGGACCTCTAGCTTCGTAGACAGGATCACTCACTACCGACTAGGCCAGCGCGTCGTCAAACATATGATAAACTTTTTAAAAGTTATTATTTCGTTTTCCAACAGAGCCGGTATCCTAGGCGGTAGAAACAATATCGTAGTTAACCTGTTATGGTATTGTTATGACGTCAGCAGCCATTACTGTCAAGTAAATAAGAGCTATCAAAACGGTGACAATACAATAACAGCTCAAACAAACACGGTTTTTACCGTGCCCTGTTTTCTTTCCCAAATTTTTATTAGTTAGAAGAACATTTATTTTTTGTATCGGTAAATTTACAGTGTTTTTTAAAAGACTACCGTATCATCTTAAAAGTTTAATTATTCCTTTAAATGTTCCATCAGAAACAACCTATTTATATTGTTCTAAAATTATTTAAACAATTAAAAATGTTTACCACTACAATAGTCATAGTTTTAAGCGTGGGCAATGTTACCCCATAGGTCTAAAGTAACCCCAGTTTACCGGTACCAATCTTAAATTTCATAATTTTAATAGTTGTGAAATCTGACAGGTTTCAGCAAAAAATGCTTTTCTAACTTCTTCTTCTAAAGTTAACACCCCTCTTCAAGTTTGGTAAAATCAATTAAGACAAGCTTATTCAAAACGATTTTGAAACCAACCACAACAGTGCAGCCAACTGTGACGTAATGTTGAATAAAACGCTTTTCACCCAACTCCGAGGTATTTGAGTTTTTCCGCTCGTCATTTTACTCTAAAACCCAACATTGTTACGAACAGCCCTTCACAAACGGGTTTTCTCATGTTTTGCATACTTCTGTTTTTATCAAAACCGCAAACTTTTTGAGTATTTTTACAACTAATGTGACCTAATCCTGATTGTGTCTAAAGTGACGCATATACTTAATCTTATACCATGAAATGGAAATGTAATTATACAAAACAATTAATACATGTACTCAACGCGTATTAAATAAAATATTTATGTTATTAGCAAAGGTCAAAATAGGCTGGTAAAAGTACCTTTGTACGTTATATTTTATTAAACCACTTTTCAAAAAAAAAGTATTGAATCATTACGCAAAATTTTAAATTCATCGAAGGGCATTTTGGTATCTATAGATGAAACGATATAATCGATGAAGTGAAATTTGATAAAATGATGGGTTACAATTACTGTGAATAAAGGGCGGTAGGTATGTACTATATACATTAAAATAAATTTCAAAAAGAGTAAAAAGTCAAATTCTATCACAGTTAAGGTCAGGTGGGGTAAGAGCGTCAACGGGGTAAGTGCGACAAAAGTGTTTTGATGTCTAAAAGTGCCCGTGCAAAAAAACTTTTTCTCAAAAATTACCGGAAAAGTTGAAATTACTATCTTCATACTGAGACGCCAAGTACATAGATTACAGACAGTTCCCAAATTAAAAAAAAATACATTGCGTGCTCGCTACACAAGCCCGCGAACAAACACAAAAAAATACAAATACAAATATATATAATTATATATTGTATACAAATTTTATTGTTATCTAGTTTGTAACTTTTTAAAAAGTGAAAACGGCCATAATAAAATGAGGGCATAAGTCTTATACATCCATATTTTATTCGAAACGCAACTTTTTTATCTGTGTCTGGAATAGCTTGAGTTTCTTTTCTAAAGAAGCTTGCGTTTCTCGTTGTCGTAAACATAAAGGCGGTAAAGAGTGATGTTATTTCACGTGAAGTTTCTGTTTATATGCGATTTGTATCTTGCGATTTTTGAGAAAAGCACTATATTTGCCTCGGCAGGAACGGCAATTACGGGCCTCGTATTTTTAAACGGACTCGCAAGCTCGTCCGATTAAACCAATACTCGATCCGCAATTGCCTGCTTCACTGCCTCGACAATAATGTACTATTATCTTATTTTTTTTAATACATTTGTTTTAGGAGATATTTTTGGTTAGACGGACTTACCCCGTAAACGCACTTGCCCTCTCAGGTGGGGTAAGAGCGTCAACGGGGTAGTTCGACAAACCATATATTTTTTAGGAGATATTGTTGATTAGTCGGACTTGCCGAACCTAACGTTATCATATTAGATTTGACAGGACAGATGAAATAATAAGGCAATAACTTGTATCAGATTGTCAAACAAGGCAAGAAAGTTGTTGAAATAAAGATCCACTGCAAAGGACATTTTTTTTTTTTTTTTTTTATATCATAGGAAGGCAAACGAGCACACAGGCCACCTGATGGTAAGTGGAAACTGTGACCCATAGACATTCGCATTCACAAGACCGCAATCCTAAGACTGCAAATGCGTTGCCAACCCTGAGGCCGAAGATGGAATGCCTCTATGCTAGTCATTTCACCGGCTGTCTTATCATTTTGCCTTCTTTTTTACTGCCCATTAATTAGGAAAACGTATTTTATTACAATTTCAATAGGCTTAAATTCCATTGGCATATTTCGTAATTTTCGTAGTACGGACTTTAGGAGGCTAGTGCAGTGGAAGCCTAAGCCGGCGCGGCGCTATGAAAGCAAAAGGCAAAGGGTATAATCACGAGAAGGGCTTACAGCTGGCTTGGCCTCCATGCAGGGTAATAGTAGTAGAGAAAATATAATTTTAGTGCAGGTAGTCGTGAATTAGTAGTGTGTGTGTGTGTGTGTGTTTAAAACTTTTCCGCTGTGACACGAAATATAGCCATACAATTGTATTGTAGTTGGGGGTAAGGTTCTTGAGTGGTGTCCGCGGACCGGGAGACGAGTTGTAGGCAGGCCTCCAACAAGATGGAGTGACGACCTTGTGAAATTGAAATTGGATGCGGAAGCACAAGACCGGTCTGAGTGGAGCGCCTTGGGGGAGGCCTATGTCCAGCAGTGGACGTCTTTCGGCTGACATGATGTTGATGAAGATGAATTGTTGGGATACTTTTCGTCGCACAACGGAACTTTTTCGACTTCGTTGTTTGTATGGTTAACTACGCTTAAATATGGTCCAACTTATTGGTCCTCACATTTATAATAAATATTTGAACATATCGTAGTTTAAAAAAGTTCAGTAGTTAAAAAACCACTGCCGACGCGTTCATATGTAATTTACGAGATTTGTATGAAGCAATGTTTTTGTAAATACTAAACTTTTTTAAACTTCAATATGTGCAAACATTTTTTTATATACTATTTTGAACCTTATTTAATCAGCTAATTTTTGATTGGAATTGGTCAACTAGTTCTTGATTGGTTGTCAATTTTGGTGAGTCACATTTGTAGGTAGTCGTATGAGATGTAAGTACAAAGGTTATACAGGGTGTATTGCAAGTCGTGTGCCAAATGAATATGGTGGGTAGATAAGGTCACTTGCAACACGTTTTGGGCCAATTAACACTCATCCTACCCACGGTGTTTTTTTTATATTATTTTTTTAAAAATCTCGGAATCTTCCAAAAGTTAAGCATTTTGTTCTTCTATCTTTTTTTTTTAATGTGACAGCACAAAAGTACTTATAGTTTTTTTATCTTTAATGTTTGCGCATTCGAATGAAATGTTATTTTTATTCATATAGTAAACAAATAAAAAAATATTAGCCAACAAAGTGTGAAGGACAGAAAAATAAAATCTTCACGGTCAACTTTACGGCACAATTAAAAAAAAAGTAGAAGCTCCTCAGATCTTCCAACATCATAAACACTTCTCCAATTCCTGACAATTCTTACGGTATACCACATGTCTAGAATCACGTTCAGTTTTTCGTCAAAATATGGTTTCAATCTCAAATGGTGGTTTTATTCGGTCAGTAGATCCAGCCAGTTAAATGGGCTAAATGCACAATACAAAACGCAATATGGTTAAAAATCATCTTTATTTTAATAATTACTTAAAATTTTGTTCAAATTGTCTTCCTCCACAATTGATACATTCCCGACACCTTTTTCGTATTTCTACAGTAGTTGTTGTACGAAGAGTCATTTCTTGCCGCATTATTGCGAACGCGTCATTAATTTTTGCGATCAGATGCTCTCTGCTCTCTACCTGTGTTGCGTATAGGGCATGCGGTACCGGTACCATTCCCGGAACCGGGACTAAGATTTCCGGTACTGAGTCAGAACCGGGAATTCCCGGGATTTCGGTACTTTTCGGTACTGAGTAAATTATTTGTATTTTTTTTTGTTTAAACGTTATTTTTTTAAATAAGATACCAGTTAAGTGATAATTATTAATTATTTAATCCAGAGCACGAGTTTACCAAATCAAAACAGCTATCTTTCTGACTACCTGACTACCTGTCGGTCGGCCCGACCGGTTAGCCTTGGATTGGGTCGAGCCGTCGGGTCGAAGGGTGGGGCGGGCCGAGCGATGCCGATCTCATATCGCATCCGAATAAAACCGAGCTTGTGCGAATCCGCCGGGGGAAAGCGTGACCAGGCCCGCACGTAGTTTTGAAAAGAAAAAATTACAATTAGTCTAGTCACAAACTCAGTACCGAAGGAACCGAAGAACCGGGTTTTTTTTTTCGCCAGTACCGGTACCAGTTGAAATGATAATTCCCGGGATTTCCCGGTCCTTTTAGTACCGGGAATTCCCGGGAGCATGCCCACTAGCTCTTTGGCCCTTCCCCAGACGTAAAAGTCAAAGACACTTCGTACAACAACTGTAGAAATACGAAAAAGGTGTCGCGAATGTATCAATTGTGGAGGAAGACAATTTGAACAAAATTTGAAGTAATTATTAAAATAAAGATGATTTTTAACCATATTGCGTTTTGTATTGTGCATTTAGCCCATTTAACTGGCTGGATCTACTGACCGAATTAAACTACCATTTTAGATTGAAACCATATTTTGACGAAAAACTGAACGTGATTCTAGACATGTGGTATACCGTAAGAATTGTCAGGAACTGGAAAAGTTTTTATAATGTTGGAAGATCTGAGGAGCTTCTACTTTTTTTTTAATTGTGCCGTAAAGTTGACCGTGAAGATTTTATTTTTCTGTCCTTCACACTTTGTTGGCTAATATTTTTTTATTTGTTTACTATATGAATAAAAATTACATTTCATTAGAATGCGCAAACATTAAAGATAAAAAAACTACAAATACTTTTGTGCTGTCACATTTAAAAAAAAAGATAGGTGAACAAAATGGTTAACTTTTGGAAGATTCCGAGATTTTTTCAAAAAAAATATAAAAAAAACACCGTGGGTAGGATGAGTGTTAATTGGCCCAAAACGTGTTGCAAGTGACCTTAGCTACCCACCATATTCATTTGGCACACGACTTGCAATACACCCTGTATATTATTTACCGGTACTTTATTTTTCTTATTGTATCTGTTAAATAATAAATATAAACATTACAATTATTCTCGACTTAGACTACAACTACATTTACGACACAAAAATAAGTATTTCCAATAAACTGCTACATTTGATATTCTTATTTTGAAGGAAGACGACGCACTCGAATATCCCTTTCCTACTTATATAATACGACAAAGACGAAGCAACTAGCGAAGAATACCATGATGTACTACCCGCTCAGGGTATTATATCATAAACTAAACTGCTGCTCTTTTTACTCGGTAAAACAACATTGCTTTTGATTCATTACCGTGCTACCAACGTCATAATAGCTCTTGTTTACTTGAAAGTAATGGAGCCCATGTTAAAAACAATACCATTACATATTCAAAAGCAATATTATTTTACCGCGTAGTAATACAGCCTATACCAACATGTTATTATTACATCGAAATTATGTTGACCGCCAAATAAATGTCATGTAACTGGTAGATGTTTCCCATTCATCATTTTCCTTAACACGATCAGTATGAAACTTATTTGTTTCTATCCTGCTTAATATAATAATTAATGTAAAAGTGTGTTGATTTTTTTAGTTTTCAAGTTAAAACAATTTTCCTATTAGAAATGTGTTTATGAATACGGCCCTAAGACAAATCGATTGAGGTAAGACTCATCAAAATCGATCCACGCGATTAGTTTTTAGTGCGCCACAAAGGAACAAACATACTTATAAAGGCTGATAAACACATTACCCTCCTCCTTCGACAATCGGCTAAAAAAGGATTTAGTTGCGTAGAAATGATGTACTGTATTTTTTACGCGATTATTCCCGTTTTTCATTTATAACAGTTTGTGTAAGGTTTAACAGATTTCCATAAAAAATTGCACATAAATATTATTTTGTCTAAGTATTTTTAATTATCTAACGAGATAAGACTAAGTTAAATAAAATCCTGAAAAGTAACAGATTTGCCATGATTATGGCCTGAAACATATTACGACTAAAACAATTACAAGTGTGATTGACAAACTTGATACCCTGTGTAAAGTTAAATGTTCCAAATTGCAATTTTCCTGGATAGGACCACCTACTTACGGCCAAACCTTATCCCTTGATTAAATATTGGAAAACTATATCCCACTTAACTTTATAGTTGTCATTCGATTTTCGTTTTTTTTTGTCCTAATGAATTTATTCAAACCGCGGACAGATAAGGCTTACTTCGGGTTAAAATTTGACATTTGCCCATCCAAAACGTGTCAAATTTTAATCCGAAGTAAGCCTTTCTGCCCGCGTTTTGAATATTGGGTTTGGCAATTAAGGGCCTACCATAGGCAGATGACCTTCGACCTAAAGCTCTAAACCTTCAGTTGTTATTAAAACCTATTTGCATTGACACTGCTGATATAAACTTGCTGCCATCTCAATTTTTCTTTTACAACTCCCTGTCATCGAGAATAATCGAGATATATGCTATTAAAGTTTGAACTTTTTACTCCAAAATATTAATTTTTTGGCCATTATTTCCACTTTTAAAAAAAACCTGCGAGAAAACTTCATTAAAAAAGTCTGTTATGGGCATGGTAGCCCCATAAAGGGCCTCTGCCAGGTCGCACTGGTGCACGGAACTTGTTGCACGCTTACCGACAAGTAGTATGAGCAGCAACTCGCACGGATGCGTGCGACGGATTTTTACCCGACTGCGTCAGAAGGAGGGTTATGTTTTTCGAGCGTATGTATGTATGTATGTATGTATGTATGTATGTATGTATGTATGTATGTCTATTTCTGGGCACGCTCTGCAGCCTAAACGGCTTGACCGATTTTAACATACTAGGTGTCATTCGATTCGTCTTAATTGCCGAAGTGACATAGGGTATATAATATTTCAAAATGGCGTCTGCAAAAAAAAAGAGGAGGTTTTAAAAAAAAAAAAATGTTTATTATAGCAATATGGGTCTCAAATGAAAGCTAGTAAATAGCCCATTCCAAATATATATACATTATAATACTTTGATGCTACCATTTAGACAGGGAAATCAAAAAGGACGTTAATTGTTAAGTAATAAATATTTCTTGTTGAGCTGTAAACGCCTACAATATAAACCATTAAGAAAGTAGTGTAATAATTAATAATTCACGAATACCTACTACATACTTGATTAATGCACATTGATGTTATAGTATAAATTGCTGGCTAATACCTACCTAATGCGCCATCCTGCCTACGCATGGAGAGTTTATTTAAGTAAAGATACACGGAATAGGTAACCTCAATGTAGGTGCTTAGTCTAGTACCCAGGTACACGTATGACGTACTGACCGTTGAGGAACTAAATTGTTAGAGATTAAGAGAAGTTTAGTTGATTTATACCTACTTCAGTTTCTCGGTCTAAGTAGGTATCTACAATCTGTTCGATCGGCCTCCATCTAACCAAATGAACTAATCTTACGTTACTACTGGGGATCGATTTTTGAATGCACGATGCTTCTTTTGCTAAAAGGAGAGTTCCGCTTGTAATTTGTTACTTATAGCTTCGTGACATTAAAAAATCGAGCTCCAGAGCTAATTTAACGTTTGGTTATATTAATAAAACCACTATTTTATTAATAAAAACTAAAAAATGTGAAATAAACTAAATTATTTAAATAAAAACAAAAAACCCGACTGCAGTAAAAAAAAACAACTGTAAAGCGAGAAACAAGCTATATAATCGATAGGTAAATACTTATAATGTACCATGCAATGATTTTTTGTTTGATACTTCGTTAACAAGTAATGCAATTTATACCAATATACATACAACTTGAATAGTGGAAAAGGTATTGCAGGCGGGGACAAGCAATGAATTATAAAATGTACTTAAGTATTTTCTTGAAACAAAAAACATTTGGATTAATAGCTTTTCCCCGCCTGGAAAACCTTTTCCACTATTCAAGTTGTATGTATATTGGTATAAATTGCATTACTTGTTAACGAAGTATCAAACAAAAAATCATTGCATGGTACATTATAAGTATTTACCTATCGATTATATAGCTTGTTTCTCGCTTTACAGTTGTTTTTTTTTTACTGCAGTCGGGTTTTTTGTTGTTATTTAAATAATTTAGTTTTTCATACTATTTCTCGACGCGCGCACTCGCTCCGTGCACCCATGCTGATCGTTTTGACACGTTTGTAGCGGGCTGAAATTTGTACCACGTATGTAAACGTATGGTATCAAAGAGGTGATCTGATGATGAAGTCGGAAGGTGGCGACAGGATCTCCGCTATTGTTACCGTAGACCCACCGTGTTGGGACTCAATAGTTTGTTCTTGATAAGCAGATAAAGATTTTGCAAAAAAAAGTGCAGTCGGCAACAAAAGCTTGTCTATGAAATGAAATTATGACAGAAACTTATTCATTAAAATAAATTCTATATGTTACATAATTAGGGTTAGGATTTTGGTGGCATTTCGTGGTTTTAGAATCCATGGAGCCGCTATTTAATAATTATTATATTACATGACACTTTGATATTTGCTGGTTTGTAACGCTTTCACAGCAGAGATATCCTCAATACCAAAATTCATTTAAATTGGTTTAGCGGTTTAATGAATAAATTAATTTTAAAATATTAAAATACTGAAGGTCAAAATCAAAGTGGTATGTATCACAATAAATAGAAAACAGCGCTGCGACTCCATGGATTCTAGAACCACGATTTGCCACCAAAAGTCCTAACTCTATACATAATACATAATTTAAAATTGGCTCGGTTCAAACTTCTTGCTCCCTTACCCTTTTACAGATGGTATAACCACGCGAGCAAAACCACGAGTACAAAATAACACTAATACTTTCTCCAAAATATGCCCTATAATAACCATATGGGATCACATCCATACATTACACACTCCATTCCCAAATATACCCAAAAAATCCCGTATTCATGGAATTGCCGCTCTATTAAAATATGGAATGATCCTTTCCCACGTGTTTACTGTTGAACTTACGATGTACCATTAAATGTATATACGTTTTTCCACCTTATCAGCATGCATTACAGTTCGACTTTGAGTGCACGGCAATTTCCAATAATGCTCCCGAATTTCCTCATGGTTTTTTGCGAGTATATTAGTTTCGTTTGGGAATTGGTTATGGGAAAGTGGATCGCAGTACGTAAACCGTTGTTATAAGATTAAAGGTCGAATTTGTAGGATATACTAGGTTAATATATTAAGCCAGCGAGCGAAGCGAGTCACTTAATAGTTGACTCAGATAAATATCATAATGTTTATCTGTTTAGTTACGAAAACTTAGTTGTTGATTCTAATTTCAATAGTTTAGCTAAAAATGAGTAAGTTCGGTCCGGGAGGTACTTAAGTATTGGTATGAATAATCCAGAACAGAAAATTTTGTGAAGATCGGTAGGCTATTTTTCGTTATTTTTATTTTTAAAGTTTTTTTTTTTTTTGTTTTATTACTCGCGTTTTGAGTTCAAATATTTATGTGCGTGTAACCTTCGGTGGTTTTCACCTGATGGTTCCAACGGAAGACCAGCGCTGACTTTAATGCCGGCATTACGCTGAGTTGGGACCATTTCGTGGATACTTTCTTCTTGTATTTGTTAATCTGTTCTTTGTTATGAATGTCACGAATAAATGTTTTTCTTTATTTTCTTTCAAATGTTCGTACACTAGTATGAAAAATGTTACAACATAATACTGAGCTCCTGCAGTGTTGCGGACTTTAAAAGTGCGATATCCTGCCTTTGGGCCAAAAATATTTTTAAAAACGTATCATTTCCCAACCGTTTCATTTGCCAACCTGCTTTTTTTTATAAGCGTAAATATTTCAAGATGTTTGAAAAAGCTAACCTAACTTTACCTGTAGGGTTTTATACGATGGTACAAATGAAACGGTACAGAAAAAGTGTCGCGTTAGAGGCGCGTTAGACTTTACACAGGGTCTTAATTATCTATCACACTTGTAGTCGTAATATATTATAGGTCATAATCATGGCAAATCAGGATGTTAATCTAACGTAGCCTTATCTCGTTAGATAATTAAGAAATCTTCGATTTTTTTTACGTGCTAATTGTTATGAAAATCTGTTGAACTTTACACCAGCTGTTATAAATCAAAAACTGGGCAAGGGTACCTATGTTTGACCATGCTCAGGGTAGGGTTCCGAAGCCGATACTTTCCAATCTGTAGCTAGTAACAAAATCCTTACTTAACTAGGTGCACTTGCCGTCCATTTGCTCGGCAAATCTAAATGGAGCAAAGCTGCTACAGATTTCTCATCATGTCTGTAACTAAAGAGAGATAATCTCGAACAAATTATTTTAATTTTGATCTTTCATGTTTATAATTTTACGTTATTTTGTGTTAAGTGTGTCACTATCCGTCACTTCACCAAGCGGTTCCAACGGAAGACCAGTGCTGGCTTTACGGCTAGCGAATGCTTAGTTGGGACCGTTTCGCAACTGTTTCTCTGTCTTGTTATTTTTGTATGTATGTACCTAATGTGGTTTTGTATTGTTGCGAATAAATGTCTCTTTATCTTTGTCTTTAAAGCTACATATGAAGCTTCATAAGGTTACGAGCGAAGAGCGCCGCTTAAAATTGAACTTTCGGCACCATTCCCATTATTCCCATTGAAAGTCTATGGGAACAGATTTTCGGTGATTTGTTCCTCCGTGGTATGTCCAATTTTCAATTTTATTTTCTTAACCATCTACACTCGCGGTTAAATAATACGGGTCAGAGTGCGTTTTTCATACTAAAGAGGCTATTTCAAACCCTTGGTTCCTCGACAGGGGATGCTTTTAGTGAAATCTGATGATGGACACCCCGAGCATCGATCCAGGACTTCCAGAGTGCCTAGGACACCCAACTGATTGAATCTGCGGTTAACGCCGGAATTGTGCATGTTCAGGAAAAACCTATAAAATGGCAAAAAATGTAAGGAAATCCAAATGCTGACCCAAACTCTCTCGCTGTGGTGTTACCTGATTGTGCGATCAGTTAGGTATCTTAAGCACTTTTGACCTCCTCTATTGAACCTCAGAGTATCTACTATTAAACCTCACTCAAAACAACCAATGCCCTAGAACCAAGGCTTCAAAATAGCCCCGTTTGTATGAAAAACGCACTCTGACCCGTATTATTTGACCGCGAGTGTATATGGTTAGATGTCGTAATATTACGGAATGATCCTGTATATCTATCTCTAATAGTTTGGGAGGAGTATGAGGACAAACGAAAATCCGATTCGGGAAAGCATGGAGCTTCCAATTATCTTCTTAGCCTCAAGTCCCATGTCAACTTTTGTTAGTTCGAAAATGAATCTTGTGACGGTCAACTAAAGTCGAAAGTCGCTTTGACAAATGTCCTAAATTTAGGATGTCGGGCCTTACGAGGTCATGTTTTAACACAACTCCGTCTTATCCGTCGTTTATTTTTCAGAAATAATAATTGGGTACAAACTTTTTCTTTGCTAAAGTAATCTTTACAATTTTACGATATTGCTTAGCTTTAGAGTGCGGAGGGGCATGCCCCATGCGATCAGTTCAGCCGTGTTAGCTATTAATTACTAGCTAACTAAATTAACATTAAACAGTGCTTTTTATTTTCTTTTTTTTTCGTTTTTAAACGCTATACAGTGTTTTATATTTTTTTACGTTTCTATGTGTTACGTTTTCCCGTGTGGTTGCCGGCTTAGAATTGTGCCACTAATATACACTGTTAAACATCTTAGCCAAATTGTGCAAATTGTGGTTACAGAGTTATCAACAAGTTTTTAGAGTTGTTGGTAATTCTGTAGCTCTGCCTATCCCACTCTGGGAATTTAGGCGTGAAGCTATGTATGTATGTACGTTTCTATGTTTAGTGCTCATACATTTATGTTATGTTACTCTAAATAAACCATTTCTAAATGTATATGAAATGCAATCGCAACCGTTTTCATTTTGAAAATCGAAGGCTTGTTCGCATACGAAATGAAAACAATTGTTTCGCTTAGAAGCCGATTGCGATTGCAATTGCGTTAGACAATAGCCCCTCGGATCCATATATTTATCCAGCCTCACTTTACGTAATTTGAATAACATCGCCTTTTAATGGTTTCCGCTTAAAAAATATTTTGTTACAAAGCCGAGGTCAAATAAAATTAAAAATAAGCCAACATAAATTAAAATAAACGCTTCAGAGGCACGACACACTTCACGCTGAATTTTAAACAGGGGATCTCTTAAATGTTAATTACGATTTAAAAGCATGACAAACAAAACAAATAATGAATTTATGTTGCTAATGATGTTATTTAAATCTTATTCAATTATAAAAATATACTGTGATGATAATATGGAATTTATGGCAATAATTAACTTGTAGAAAAATTATAACAAAGGTAAAACAAAAAAAATATAGTGAAGAAAGTGTAAAATATTTAATTAAAAACAGCTTGATTTTTTATATTGTCGTCAACAAATATTAAAATAATTAAAACATATAAAATCCGATTGAAAAATGTTTTTAAATAAATTCATGTACCTAGTGACACTCGCCATCGAGACCAATCAAATGACATACATCATTTATCAAAATCGGTTGACCACGTTCAGTAATTACGTTGAGATATAGACACATACATACAGGTCAAACACATAACGCTTCTTTTGGGCTTCGCCGCAGGTGGGTAAAAACAATCATACATTGCGGCGGAAGGAGGATAATACAACATAACTTTATTATTTAATTACTCTTTGGCTTTTGCCCATAAATCTGTCGGCGCAGAATTCGTTTATTGTTTATCCTTCGGCAACTGTGCAAATTTCCTCATTTAAATATATTAAGAAAGTCGCCTATTACTGACCAATCAGGTAACTAGCCACTTTGCAATATGTGTAAAGCAATGCTGATATTTCTGTGATTAAATTATAGTCAATAGCAATGAGAACGCGTCAACTTGTATTGAATTACCGAAGAAAGTGACCCGTTTTCAAGCTCCTGAGTGATAGATAAAAATAAACAGAAATATTACCCGGAGTACTGTCAAAGTATCATTACTAACAGCTAGGGTGTCGGGAGCAAAGTTGAACAATTTTAGCTGAAGGCAAACTTACAATTAACTTGACTCCTAATTCAAAGATCAAAGGGTTGTCAATTAACTATCTCAAAATAAATGAATAACCTTTAGCTTCTGTTACATAAGAATCACTATTCTACCCCGTATGGTTGCCGGGGTAGAATAGTGCCACTCCATGTCTTCCCGTGGATGTCGTACGAGGCGACTAAGGGAAGAAGGGCTTGTAGTGCTGTTAGGCGATGGGCTTGCAACCTGTCACTAATGCGCTGTTAAACATCTTAGCCTACTTGCGCAAATTTTGGAGTTGTTGGTAATTCTGTAGCTCTGCCTACCCCACTCTGGGAATAAAGGCGTGAAGGTATGTATGTATGTATGTACATAAGAATAAAGTGTTCATCATTGGTCCTTGTTTATTACTGCATCCATCACCCTAGGTTGATGAGTTACCCTACCCCATGTTCATCCTCATGCTAAAAACTTGGTATTCTCTTGCTAGTTGTGGCGCGTAACTGTCAAGATAAAACAAACAGGCAGAAGGATTGAGTTTTTAAAAAAAGCACACGATTACAATTAAAAATAAAATTATGAATGCAAAGTGATTCCTCCTGACTTATTGCCTTTACATTCGTTATCATTTTGACAGCCCGAAGGCGAGTTTGCTTTCAAAATGAAAACAATTGTTCCATTTTGAAGTCGATTGCGATGACAAGTGCGTCAGGCAATAGACAAGAGGGGCTTTTACCTAACACACTCGCAATCGCAATCGTTATCATTTTGAAAATCGAAGGCTTGTCTGCATAAAGATAAAAAGATAAGATAAAAGATGTTTATTCTGTAAGTAGGCCGCAAGGGCACTTTTACACGTCAAAAATCTACCAGCGCTTCGCAAGAGATCACTGCTGAGAAGAAACGCTTCAAGAAACTCAACAGTAAGTCGTTTTTTATATGTTGCTAATGATATTATACAATAATAAACTTAACCTATCATTATATAAAACAATGAATCTCATATAAAACTAAAAATTAATATATTCATGCGTAGTTGAGCAGGAAAATGTGGCAAAACTCAGAATTGTCACAAAACTAATAAGCAACAGTAATAAAAAAAAATTAAAGTATACAAGTTATACTTACCTGTGACGGTGCAAAACAACCTGCATAAAAGTTTCGATACATTCTCCTACAGAAACCGTGTCCCCTAGACAATATACAATATTTACATATTTTTTTACGAAGCCTCGTAAGAGTCCCGGGGATCTCTTATCTCATACAAAATGAAAACAATTGTTCCACTTTGAAGTCGATTGCGATTGCGAGTACGTTAGGTAATAGGCCAGCAAAGGGGCTATTGCGTAACGCACTCGTAATGACAATCGATTTCATTTTGAAAATCGAAGCCTTGTCTTAAATGTCAACTGATATTTCTCAATCATAAATGAAAAAACAAGGTTTTTTCACGTTTCTTTCATTAATGGACGGATTTCTATTCAAGTTTTAGAAAGAGCGTGTTCCGAATGCGCTATTTGAAAGCGCTTTACATGAAATGCAAATTTCATTCGGAGTTTTCAATCTAACTTGGTCTTATTCAATTACTCGACTAAAATGGGTAGGTACCTATTTCATTATCTTAACATGGTATAGAACAAAGTCGCTCCCGCTGTCTGCACGCTTGGATCTTTTAAACCACGTAACTAATTTTAATGCAGTTTTTAGAAAAAGATACAAGAGGAAGCTTTTTATGTTTAGTAAATTTTGGTTTATGGACGCGTGTCACAGAAAACTCATTTAAACTAAAGTGAAGCGAGAGCAGGTTACTAGTTGAGATATATAAAATTAATACTTTACTTACCTACCGCCGTACTTACTAACCTTCTTATTTATTACCTAATTTTATGAATAATTACGGAAAGTGTACCATAGATTATTTTGTTGCCACATGTTCTAAATCAGTTACCAAAAACCAAAAGATATTTTATCTACGCACATAATATCATTAGTGCTCTAAAATACGTTCAGAAACCGTAGGATATGATAATGTTATTATTACAGATGTATGATTGAGCGTAAAGGACAGAACTATAGCAATTATATAACTCTGTCCTTGTCTCTCAGCGTAAAATGAACTGCCCCCTGTATCGATTTCTGTAAGGTATAATGTTTAAATTTGGAACAGCTGTCAAAACTCAAGAGCATCTCTAATCCAGTATCCATAGGTATTAAAACATTGATACGAAACGTAAATTCCATATTTTTTAATATAAACCGCACGAAATTTGATCTTGAGTGACATGAGAATAGGGACTTCATTCGTTGGTTTATGATTTAAAAAGAAACCATTCATATTCATTCGCGACACTGCCACAGCACAAGTTTGTTTTGCTGCCATTTTTTGTCGTCCAGTCGTCGGCTTCTGAACCCATCTGAGAGTACTTGTGAGATGTGTGTAGATAAAGTAGTGTATGCAACTGTACATAATTAGGACTTAAAACACTCATGTGATCCTATTATGAACCACACTAGTGTTTTAAGGCCTCTCATTATGCATCAGTGGCATAAACTACTACTAAAGAAATTGTGAAATGCAAAAAATAGTGGAAAGCTAGTACAGCTTACGATTAAGCCACATCGGCTTTTGTAAGCATTTAATATTATGAATAAGATTAAGTATTGTGTTAAATTTTTAACAAATAAAAAACTCAGATACATTTTAGAGACAACTAGCATGAATATATTAAAGTTTTCTGTTACACTCATACCACAATCTTGAATTCCTCTATATATTAATAAAAACTGGATTAAAGTCTGATGCGTAGTTTGAAAGATTTAAGCGTACTATCAGCCCAATGGAACCCTGCCCCACCATAGAACTGTGTCACAGTGACATTATGATTCAAGTCGTAAGAAGTGTCAAACAAATTGATTTAAAATGTCACTGTGACACCACTCTATGGTAGTTCAGGGTTACTTTGAGCTGATAGAACATACACAAGGAGAGACGACAGGAAGCTAATTTGTTTTATACAAAGTATGTCAAGATTTCAAGAAGATATTCCCAATTTGGTTCCCCGTGTGGTTGCCGGGGTAGAATAGTGCCACTCCATGTCTTCCCGTGGATGTCGTACGAGGCGACTAAGGGAATAAGAGCTTGTAGTACTGTTAGGCGATGGGCTTGCAACCTGTCACTAATGCGCTGTTAAACATCTTAGCCTAATTGTGTAAATTTTGGTTACAGAGTTATCAACAAGTTTTCGGAGTTGTTGGTAATTCTGTAGCTCTGCCTACCCCACTCTGGGAATGAAGGCGTGAAGGTATGTATGTATTCCCAATTTGTCTGGATTTTCTCGAGATTGTATGCTTCCGTCGTCTTATCCAGAGCATTGGTATTTGACGAGACGTTAGCCTTGTAACAAGTGAGCCTAACAATCAAGCTCGAATCCCAGTTAGGATAAATGTATGTGTAACGAGCATGTATTTCTCTAAGTCAAAAATATTACAAACAATAACTGAAAATTCAAACTAAAATTAAATAAAACTAAATCTAAGACTTAAGATAGTTAAATAAACAAAAACATTCTCATTGGCGATGGGCTTGCCACCTATCACTAATACACTGGGAAACATCTTAGCCTACTTGTGCAAAATGTGGTTACTGAATTATCAAGAAGTTTTAGGACTTGTTGGTAATTCTTTAGCTCTGCCTACCCCACTCTGGGAATGAAGGCGTGAGTTTATGTATGTATGTAACATTGTCTATGAATGGCCCCTGCGGCATTGTTCCAAAGATGCTGGTACACTTTTCTCGTTGAATGGTTAAACTAATTCGTTGCGCGAGGTAAGTGCCAGTTCTTCGGGCTCTAGTAACGTCAAAGAGTCTCTTGGACATTTTTTTAAGTAAGTAAGCTTATCGTTGTCTAGTACCCATAGTACAAGCCTAGAGCTTGCTTAGTTTGGGAATTTGTCAATTTGTTCATTCGACTAAATAAATAGATAAATATCAGAGGACGATATCTCACAAATTGACCTAGTCCCAAATCAAAAATCGAACCCGGGACCGCTAGCTTCGTAGGCTTCAATACCGACTAGGCTGTCACGTCGTCGTTAGATATCGCTGTTCAAACAAAAACATTTTAGACTTTTCTTTCGTAATTTGTATGGAGTTATACTCGTACTCGTATATACTATCACTTTGACTATTTCATGAATGCAGCCATGCGACAAATGATAAATAAAATAAATAAACAATATCAGGGGAAAAGCTCTTAAAGTCCACTACAATGGTATGTATCCACTTTTTCACCTTATTGCAAATCAAATCAAATCAAATTTATTTGTGTAAACAAGGATATAAATAGGTGTTACATGTCATTGTTTTCCAACCTAATTTTGCCGTAGTGAGGCGAACACATATTTTATAGTTAAATAATGTCCTACTATTAATCATAATAATAAAATAATACCTACAAAGAAAATTCAAAAATAACACATTATCCTTATAAATTACAATTACTTAAAAATTCCTCAGTAGAGTTATAAGTTATAACTATTTTCCACAAGGTGATTACTTAGGTATATAGTTTTTTCTTTAATAAATTAATAGGCAGTTTCTTAAAATTTTCAGTTAAATAATTAAAAAAATATATTGTTATCCCATGAACATTATTTTTGACTAAAGCGAGATTTGTCTTGGGCATAGTGAGTTGGCTCCTATACGCACCTCGTTTTGATGTCGTTACGACAGTCTTAAAATTAGATGAGTGTTTCCTGACAAATATACAAATTTCAAAAATGTACATGGCTGGATTGAAATAAGGTTTGAAATTGGATACACCTCTTTATAGTCGACTCAATGTATGACTTGATACAAACTACGGAAGAAAAGTCTATCATGTTTTTGTTTGAACAGCGGCATCTAACGTGGTAAAAGTGGAATAGGGTAAAAGAAAACGCCGTCTGTTGTTGAGTATTAATGCAGTATTGATAAAATATCTGAAAACCTTTTAAAAATATCGCAATATAAAAATCCTTTATCTCCAAGTAAAATCATAAGTGCCACTTTTTATGTGAATCTGCTAAGCCGTTTTCTTGAGAAAATATAAGTGAGGACAAGGTTATAAGGAACGTTTCCACTGGCCCATTAAAGTTTCACCAGTACCGCATCGCAAGGTGCTGAGGTGTATGGCGTCATTTATAATGCAGACCTAACACCATGCGGCAAATGGTACCCTTCTTACTTCTTGAACTATACCATACATATGTAATAGAGGCTCTTGGTTAACAGACTAAGAGATTGTTTCCGTTTGGCTAAAATTTAGCAGTTTTTTTTGTGTTAATTGTAATTAAAACTGTTTAATTTAATTTGTTTGTTTGATTACTTGCATTTTAGTCCTTAATACTGCAACACAGTTTTATTAACTTTTGCAGCATGGCGTAAATACTGCATCACTTTTATTAACCAGTAGGACGTAAATACTGCAAAATAGTTTTATTAACTTGGTAAAAATATTGCAACATTCTTATTGACTTTTGTAGTACGGCGTATATACTGCAACAAAGTTTTATTAACTTCCGCAGTCATGGCGCGTAAATACTGCAAGTTTTATTAACTCTTGCAGTAGGTCGTAAATACTGCAACAGTTTTATTAACTAGTAAAGTAGGGTGTAAATACTGCAACGCAGTTTTATTAAATCTTGCAGTAAGGCGTCAATTTTGCAACATAATTTTAATAACTTCTGCAGTAGGGCGGTTTTTATATATTATTTAAACTTGATTGCACAATACAAGTAAGTGCGAATGGTGGACTTAATAACTTAAGGCATTGATTAACTTAAGGCATTATTTAATTGAATTGTATTCTCTACCAGTCAACCACTACGCCAAACAGAGAATAGTTGAGGTGGGTGCGAGCATTTCAACAAGTCTTTACTTGTTTCGTATTGCAAAACGATTTTATTAACTTCTGCAATGAGGTGTAACTACTGCAAAACCGTTTGATTAACTTTCACAGTGATAACAATCACATTTACCATGTACCTTAATAATGAAACGTTTTTATAATTATCTTCATCCTAATTTTAGTCCAAAAATAAACAAATCCCAACGTACATTTTCGTTACATTAATATATAATAGACTTCTTGTTAAAAGGAATATTATTTATTAACGAACAAAATTGTCTGTTACACAATTCTGGGCCCACGTCTTGCCTAATGGGGTAGACCCTTGTTTTTAGGGTTACGAAACTAACCAAAAACATAACCCTAACAATTTAGATTAAAAAGACCTTAGGAATAAAATTTGCAAGTAGATTTATTTATATTACGTACCTATTTAAAAAAATACAGTCTTATTTTAAATCACCTAAACCAATTTTAATCACACCGATACAAAATCCCAGATCATTTTCCTTTCTGTACAAAAAAAGAAAATTTCATTAGCCCTGCGTCCCCCGAATTCCTTAAACCACCATTTTTTTCCCTGATCCCTCTTTTATCTTCGTTTCCGGCGTTAACCGGGATAACCCAAATACAAATCTTGAAAAGCCATCCCTTTTACTCTTTAGTTTTTTGGCAATCGTAAGAAAGCGACAGTTACCTTAACATGTCGTCCATGTGCTGAGAAGAATCTGCTGTCCGCGCTGTACGTCACCAGCCCCACTGATAACAGTGAGTAGTCTTTTTTTCTTATCCACGTTACCTGAAAATAGGGGTTCTGTTACAATCGTCATCAAGATATTTCTCGTAAAGCGAATTTGTTTCATACAAGAAATTTTCATCGAAATACAGTTAGTGATTGTCGTGTTTTGTTATTTTATTTATTTTTTAAGGTAACTTAAAGCATTTTTACTTTCTATTACATTTTTGATAATCATCAGTGAATTAACATTCTTATCGCAAGTTATTTTAATTCATTACCACATACGTTACTTACATAACAATATACTTAGAGATGAGCAGTTTAAAAACTAAAATAAAAAAAGAAGTAAGTTATTAAGCTGCAGATAAAAAACATTTATCGAGCTTACGATTGCAAAATCAGTGTTAATATTCGACCTCACCTTAGATAATTATTTTTCCTACTCCTGTACTTTCTCTCTGTTATTTTTATATCTGTCATTTATATAGTCACGAACACTAACATAAGAATATTCAGCGCATTTGTTGTTATGTGCTTCGTTCGTGTTAGTTAGTTATTGTTGTCGAGTAAATATCACGTATTTCGTTAAATTCATTTTGCATTTCGTTTTCAACCTAGTCGTAGAAAATAATTGTATGCAACGGTGCATAACTAAGTCAAAAAACACTCATGGCGTCTTTCTTAACAATGTTCGCCTTCGGTTCACATCGTAACACCAGCCACTCATCTATTTTGACCTCTCTTATACAACTGTTATATACTACTATATTTTTATTGAAAGACAAAACAACTGAACAACGTATATTACAGAATAAGAGTTAAATACTAAGTACACATATAAGTCAAGTACAGTCTACTTCATTATCCACTTATTGCAGTAGCTATACGCTTATTGCAGTGAACTGCCTAAGATCTGACCTTCTCAAGTCACAAGGGAACTGTACCACTTGGATCATAGCTACATCTGAATGAATGGAATTCTGCATGACGGCTCCGCTTACCCTATACTTGACCTTATTCTCAGTTAGAAATAAGGGTGCTCAAGTAATATAGTTACAAAAACTAGTTATGTGGCCACCGTTTGGATTTAAACAACATTACGGTGTGAAACTTGGCTAATGTTCCTTGCGTGGTTTTCGAATTGTCTTTCATTGATTTGTTTTCGTATTAATATTAATTGCACATAAAAATCAATCTTTAAAAACCCGACTTCCTTTTTAATACTGTCGTCGATATTATATTAAATACATTCAATTCAGATTGACAAATGTTTTATTAAGAATTTTACGTACCCAGTCACACTCGCGCCATCAAGGTTAATCTAATGTCGTATAACTTATCGATTGACCCGTTGAGTAGTGACGAATAGACATAGGAAAGGACGTACATACATACATAAATACGTACATACAGGTCAAACACGTAACCTTCCTTTTGAGCTTCACCGCAGTCGAGTAAAAAAAAATCATTTTTATTTAACTTTGAAATTGATTAAACCACGATAATAACAACCACTACTTTCAAGGCTAATATCTCCTAAACACCCCAAAAGATGTTAATTAAACCTTGCTAAGAACCTTCTCGATTAAACTAGCTATTTTTTTAATACTGCATCCGAATTGGTACATCCATTTTTAGCTACGATGCCACATGTATATACGCAAATAAACATATACCATACACACACGATAAACTAACAATCCCCTTTAATTGCTAGTTGTATTCTAGACTCATGGAGAAAATGGCAAGCTTTTTCCGATTGCTGCACCAGGCTTTGAATTTCTCAATTTTCGAGCTGTTTTATTGAATCATAGATAGCTTTATCTTATTATGAAAACGGCGAAAATATCGAATTACCGAGTTAACGGCGAAACATAATTAAAGCCTTCTTTGACCTATATCGGTAACTCACAATAATTTCGGCTTAATTGCTGTCCCACTTTGATTTCGTGTTGAACTTAGCGGTTTAATTAATTTAGTGGTTGTTGTCTAAGTCAATTAAAATTTTCTTGTGTCCCTGTATTTAAGTATCGATCGTGACAACTTCGTCTAGATCTTTTAGCTTATTTTTAAATACTTCATCACTGACCTAGTATTAGCTTTGGAGGTCAATGTAATCACAAGCTTGAAACAATTTGATTCACTTGGATGCCATAATTATAAATAGCAGTCGTTTTTGTAGGACGTGCCAGTTCTTTAGCAGGATTTGGAACGGTTAGAAAAATACCAGTTTATTCTAGTTCTTAACCAGGGTTTTGTTAACAATCGCTAGGAGCGGAATCGATTCACAAGCATAATGACCAAACACCGGGTTGACGAGGGCAAAAATGTAACAATGCTAATGATTTATTAAATGTCGACTAAGTTCATCGACATCGATACAATATCATCGATGGTGTTAGAGCGGTCCGGAATCGCAAAAAAAATAGTCCATTTGAAATGTATCGCGGATCTGATAAGCTGGTTAAAAAATAATCAGGCTTCTAAGCCCTGTTCTCTAGAATCATTGTATAAGTCTGCCTCAAAATAATTAAAAAAGTAAGTGACAATATAATTTTGAGGAAAAGCGTCGTTACAGAGTTTTGTCTCAAAAGCATACTTTTTTTGTTCTTGATTATTATTTACTCAGAAAAAAAACAATGAATATTACTAGTATTGACTACGCCCGCTTTGTACTACAGATAGGATGACGTCATTTTATTTGTAACTGCGTCTTGTTTTTTTAAATCTAGCATTCAAGAAAAAACCAGCCATAAGCAGAAATTTGATTAAGGTCAAACGTAGCTATACCGATAGAGGGGTTAAGGCGTCACTTATTTTTTTCAAGGGAATTCAACGTTTTAAAATTATGTACGCTTTCTTTTATAGAAATTAAGATGCCTACTTAAACTACTATAAAAGGACGCAAAAATAGATTTAAATCATTGATTACATACATACATACATTAAATAACGCCTGTTTCCCAGAGAGGTAGGCAGATACCACTTCTTTCCACTTGCTACGATCTTGACAAATTTCTTTCGCTTCTTCAACATTCATACATCGAGTCATGCACGCACGTCGGTTTCGGATACTTAAGATTCGGCCCTTTTCCAGTATTTCTCCGATTTGATTCGAAAAAGTACGCCTAGGGCAGCCCCTTCCGACCCTTCCACTCACATTCGATTGATTGATTTCCCTTAAAAAATTAAGTGACGCATTTACCTACGCCTGTCTGAATAGCCCCTCTTGACCTTATTTGTTTTCTATTTATTTTTCAATTAAGCATGATTCCAAAACACTTTTACACAAAGCTCCCGTGAATTGCGCAGTAGTTTCATGATTCTAGCTCTGCATTGTTGTAGAAAACCCTATTCACGTATCCAAAACGAACACGGTTCACAAAAGGCTCAGGTATATGTATATAATGTGCCGTTGGAATCAAAGGATCTTTCAGTGGTTTGCGGTTTCATGTCATTACTATACATATTAGGTGAATAACATGACAGCAATAATCAAAATAGCGTAAGCCACAGCTGCCTTTAAGTCCGTTTTGAAAGTTGAATACGAAATATTAACGTCGTCTATTTGGCATAATATTGATCGTCGGAAATGTATTTGGCATAATCGTTTTACAACGAACATGAACGACATAGCCAAATTTCATTACGAATTATGTGGTTTCGCATAATGATTTTATTGTTGCGTAAAACTTTGTAGAAAATGAACTGATCACTATAAAAATACAAAAGACAGCGAGCGAGCAAGATTGGTCAGGGCAGAAGCAACTCAAATAAGTTAGGTTAAAAGGCTACGCTTTGCTTTACTCTCGTTGATAGGTATGCATACAAATTATTCATCCAACAGATTTTCTGCAGTGATTGCTTGTGAATCTAAACCATAATGCAACAACAACAACAACCATGCCTAACAGTTTCTGACAATAGACACTTATACTTAAAGTAAGAAAAGTTATGTGTAAGAAATATAAACTATTTAAATCACTTACCGTGTTTTCTGTTATATCGCTAACTTCACAATGTAATATTGCTGTTGTCCCTATCTGCGCTATAACAGTGGTACAATTGTCAGTCAAAAATATACCCGTCTTCGAGACTTTCCCACTTAATTTATTAGCAGACGACGCCGCTGAATCTCTGTACATTTTCTTAACTTTACTTAAAGACTTAGATAACGACGCTTCTTCTAGCTCTGCATGTGTCTCATGATGCTGATGTCTTTCTCCTTCACTGATTTCATCTTCAATTGCATTCTTATCTATATGTACATCATAGTCTTTATCTAACATTGAGGAGGATAGTCTAAGAGGCTTTGGTAACTTGAGGTGGGTGGTGGCTAGAGTCTCGGCGGTGGAGAACGGGTCCGTCGACTCATCTTCTTCTATTGTTGTGGTTAGTGTTGTTTGGGTGGTCGTGGTTGTTCTTCTTCTATGACCTGTTGATAAAAATATTGTTCAGACTGGTTATGTTGCCTTGGTACTTGTACAATAGTTTTTCATTATCTTCACTAGTTACTTAAGAGGATTGTCATGAAACCATCAGCCATCTATTAATTATCAGATAATAAAATCGATCAACTTTTATCGGAAAAGTGTGGCTACCAACTATTGCTGCCTTATTCTTACTGCGTTTGTTAGAGCAAGACATCCTTAGTTGCCGGCCAGTCCGGCTACTTATTGCCGTGTCAAAGTTGCTCGGCTAACCGGCTCCAAGGTTATTAAGGACGTGAATTAAACAAATTGCAAATTCACTAAATTTAAATACAATCAATGAATAGTAGGTAATTAAGGTACTTATAGCAAGTATTAAAATAAAAATATTTCGCAAAACATGCAATTTATATTTCTGTAATTGGACAATAATTATTTTTTCTCCCACATGCTCGGAAATGTTAACCTTACTGTTGTAAAATCAGCCCGCGAAGTTCCGAGTTCCAGGCCCAGGCAAAATTAAAAAAAAAAAAGTTATTATTTACCAGCGGCAGCGGCCGCGAAAATGTATACAAATTTCATAACGTACCCGGTTTTTTACTTTTTAAAACCATATTTGGACTATGATAACTAACTCCAAACAGCCAAACACTCGTACAATTCAAAATTCTTCCATGTTTATTTACTTTTTAAATGTCATAGACTAAAAAGGTAAACGCCGTTTATCGCGTTTACAGCGTATTTACCAAAGTGTCAAATAGTTTTACTTTTTTTAAAACATTCTGCGTTTAGAATTAATAAAATTAAGGCGGGAATCGGGAATACTTTTTTCTTAGGGAAGTTTAAGTACAGTACGTATTATTTTTGTTTCGCGAAAATATAAAAGTAAAATGAGTTCCAGTGATGAAGATGTGTTTATCGGCACACCACCAGAGTGTAAAGAAGAAGCATAGTACTTACTGCCTTTTGCCTTCGTCATATTATCACATCGTATTTGACTTCATTTTTTTAATACATTTGAATACATATTATATCAAAACTGAAATTTTGTTTAATTTCCTCGCATTGTTAGAGAAAAGCACTATACAAGCCTCGACCAGGAAGGGCGGTTGCTGGACTCGTATATAGCGTGGCCTCGACTGCGTCTCGGCCACGCGAATAAGTTTTTTTTAAGAAGATTCGCTGCTTGACCGTCGCCCAGTGCACACGTCGCTCCGAATTACCTTGCTCCGCTCCGCTCACCCGCCTCACCTTGTGGCTTATCACCCAGGCGCGGGCTAACTCCGACGATCATGTCGTCATCGCCGGAACGTGCCTAGTCGGGCTCTGGCTCCGAGAGCGAAAGCTCGTGCACGAGTCCTTGCTGCCTCAACAGTAAGGATTCGCGGGCGAGTCCTAGCTCTGGGAGCGAGAACTCGCGGGACTACACCGACTCGGTACCCGAAGGACCGATGGCCCGGAAGGGAAACGCACTCGTGCGGCAGCCGCCGCCGGTGCTAACCCTGCCCGTGACCAACGGAACCACGTCACCACCGACGTACGCTGTTTCAACAACAGCATCCGCGACACGCACAACATCCGTGTCAAATCAATCAATCAATTCATCAATCGCGGCGTTAGGACAGACATTGGGTTCTTCGACGTCGCCCATGTCTGCTCCTGCGTCCGCATCAAACGCGACATTGTCGCAGGCATTAGGGTTATCGACGTCACCCACGCCTGCGCCAAGGGCAGCGGCGCCAAACCGCCTGTCGTTCGCACAAGCCACCGCGACTCCTCCTCTGGCCGCGAGGCAAAAGAGGCAGCTGACATCGCCACCTGAAGCTGGTCTGCAACAGAGACAGCCCGGACCGCGCCTAGACTTAGGGCCCACAGTCGTGGAGCCCGACGTCACGGCCATAACGTCGCCGCGTGGGTCATCACGAGGGCCATCGCCCGCGCCGATGACGTCACAGCCCAAAAAGCCCCGTTTCCCTCCGATCATAGTGGAGAGGCTGCCGAATTGGCAGGTACACTTCAAAAAGTATAAACAGACCATGGGCAAATTCCCGACCGCCCGCTCATTCGGGACGGGCGTTCGATTCCTGCCGGGCAGCGAACAAGAGTTTCGGGCGGTACAAAAGTACCTAACAGAACTGGAGAAAACCGAGACGGTACACTGGTTCTGTTACTCGCTGCCGGCAGAACGCTGTCTCAAGGTGGCCATACGGGGCCTTCCCAGGGACACCCCACCGGAGGCCATCACCGAGCTCGGCTACTCCCCCGAGTACGTACGCCAGGTGCGCGCACGCTCGGGGAGACCGGGCTGCCTCTTTTTCGCGCAGCTCAAAAAGACGGCCGACACCATCCCCCGAATATACGACACCACCCAGCTACTGGGCATGACGGGGGTCATTATAGAGGCCTGGAAAGGAAAGAAAGGGCCGGCGCAGTGCCACAGGTGTCAAACCTTTCGGCACTCGTCGGTGAACTGCCACCGACCCATCGCTTGCGTCCGCTGCGGCGAAGGCCACGCGGCTAAAGCCTGCCCGCGCCCCCTCGCTGAACCGCCCACGTGCGCAAACTGCGGGGCTGGCCACACGGCTAACAATGCGTCGTGCCCGGTGTACCGCCGGGAGGCGCGAAACAATAAGGCCGGGACCGTCACCCGTTCCGGCCCCAACGTACCGGTCAAAGCTCGGCCCGTTGCGACACTCGCAACGGAAAAGGATGCCTCTGTCACCTTAATGGCAGTGGCGAATGACGGACAACCAGCTCCGAAACGCCGCAAACGTGGAGGAAGAAAGCGCAAGCCCAAACAGGCCAGCGCCCAGCCCCCCACGCAACAAAAACAATCGAATCAAGTAGAGCGCCCGACGAAACCGGGCCGCTCACAACCGGCAAAGCCCGCTCGAGCGCAAAATGCGCCACCAACAGATGACGTCGTTAACAATCTTAACAATCACACGTCAACGTCATTAATCATGCCAAAAACGTCATTAATCATCAACCCAACACTGGCGTTAACAACGGCGGCGAGAAGACGATGGACATCAAGTCCATCGTCAACATACTGATCAGCCTGCTGACTGCCCTGACATCGGGGCAAGACCCGGCGGCGGCCATCGGAAGAGTGATCGCTCAGCTATACCATCTCAATGGATAAGCACGCTCTAAACCTCGTACATTGGAACGCCAACGGATTGACCCCGGCAAAGCGGAGTCAATTCAAGCTCATGCTTAACGAGCGCCGCATCGATAAAGCCCTGGTGTTCGAGACGCTTTTCAAGGCCGGAGAGCGCCTCAAAATACCGGGCTATTTCGTATACCAGCAGGACGAGCGATCGCCCGCGGGAATAGCCTACCGGGGGCTAGCGGTCCTCATCAAAAGAGGGATCCCCCATCAGCCTCTGCCTCGCGAGGCTTACAAGTCAATGTACGCCTTGGGCATAGAAATATGTATGGACAACACGCCCATGCGTATCTTCGCGTGTTACAAGCCGCCCACGGTCACGATAGACGTGACCGACATCCGCCGCCTATTGGACTCGCCCATCCCAACCGTGTTGGGGGGCGACCTCAACTGTAAACACCCGGCTTGGAACTCGGCGACCGCGAACAGAAACGGTCGCATATTGCACAACGATGCCGAAATACGCGGCTACGTAGTGCTGGGCCCGGAGACTCCGACCCACTACCCGTATTGCACGGCGCTCATGCCCGACGTCATTGACATCATGGTGGGCAAGGGATTGGACGCCTGGCCGACTCAAATCGTGCTCGATGACCTACATCAGGTCACGCCTAACCTACGCCGCAGCAGCCTGGTACCCACTGGTACAACCCCGGGGACGCAAAAGCCTGGAGGCGCAACAGTCGTTGTCGCTCCGGCGAATTACGGGCGCACATCATTGCGTCCGTAACGACGTAATAAGGAGGGACCTGCGCATGGACAGCGTGGAGGAGTTCGTCCGCCGGCTGAACATGAACATGTTCAGGCGGGCGGACCTGTCGCAGCAGCCTCACCTGAGAGGTCTCGCGCCCCACACAACACCGGAGGAGGACGCGAGACTGCAACAACATCGCGGGAGGAAGGGGCTGTACAAGAGGCAGGCCTTGCCGCGCGACATGTCGCGCGCGGCCGACGCCTCGAGGCCAGCAACGACGACGACGACGACGACGAAAAACGTCGTTAATCAATCGTCGACATCGTCGTCGACATAACATCATCATCGAAAGGATGACCTCCCCTTTCCAGCGCCGCAGGCTGAAATCGCCTTAGGGGAAATCTCCCCTAACCGGCTGACATCGCCACGGCGCCAACCTGAAAGTGGAATACGACCAGAGTCACCCCGAAAATGCCAAGATAGGCAAAACCAAACGACCCGCCTGTAGTCACAGGCGGAGAGTCGATTCCACAGAAAGGGGCGATGCCCCGATCTGTCTACCCGGCCCCCTGACGGGGGCCGAGAAGAAAGACCCCAATCTCGGCCACGCTAACTCTACTCGTCCCGCAACGGCCTACTTCCTGGTCTGTGCAGTAATGTACTATTAATACGAATATTCATTATTGCATTATTATTACGAGGTTTTATCAGCTTTGACGTGATTCAGCTTCCGATAATAACATAACCGAATTTTCACTCTCCTGACTAAAATTATTTAAAATCACTATCCAATTATTCAATGAAAATGTCAACACCTTGATATTTACATTTGCTGATTTCATAATTAATATTAAGGTGATTACTAAATATTAATTTTATGATGTAATGTAGTGAGAATTATAACAAAGTGTCACAGTTTTAGCCAGTTAGGTACTTACCGCAGCTTCAGTAAAATAGTGAAACACATTTCTGTCGGAAAAGTACTGCAATGCGTACAGCTGGCAGTTATGAGATACGGGGGTAATCTAACATTTAGCGCTGCAGTAAAATTTCTTTGTGTAATGGCATGATGTTTATTTTGTCTTATTTACGGCTTTGTTGGCAAATAACCAGGATATTGCATTACAAACTGAAAAGATTTCCACGAAGGTTTTGGCGATAGAAGGTAAAAAAGGTTTGATTTCTGTGACAATGTGAAATAAACATAATTGGGATAGAAAAAAAAAAATAACTTGTGATTTTTACATTCTAATTCGAAACAATAGGTAATTTTAAGAGACCAATTTCATTTATTTTGTATTTTTCCCAAGAGTTTAGTTTTAATAGCTTTATTTATTTAGCAGACATTTTATAGATGACATGATTATTTTCAATTTCGGGTGGCATTTTTTAATAAATTTCAACAATTAAATGATATCTAGTGATAAAAAGTGATAGTAACAGTGTATTTAAACATGCTATTTCAAGAGGTTTTCGCTTAACCCGTAAGATACAACTTGGACGGCTTCAAGCCGAAATCGAAAATCAAACCAAATAGATAAAGATAATAGATAGATATAGATGATAGAGTAATTATAAAAATATGAACTATCCCAATTGGACCCGGAATTTCATATATTGAGTAATCTTATATATTGCTTAGTTATGGAATAGAAACAAGTTAGTGAAGAAATTCTCTTAAAAGGTATTGATAAAATAGCACTCACCCTTTTTGTGATGCCTCGTAAAATTCCCAAAAACGCTACCCAACCTCTGTTGATTCCTACTAATGCACAACTCCAACGATTTCAACTCATCGGCGTTTTGCGCCAAAATGGAAGACCTTTTCGACTCCATAGCACCCGTGTTCACTAATAACTCAGCTTCGAGCAACAGAACAATAGTCGCGTAGAGTAGTTTCAGTTCTTTGCAGCAAAACATTGTTTTGGCACGAGCGTTGTAAGCGTCACATTTGTTTTTTGTCACTCAAGTTGATAGTCATTGTTGGAGATGCTGCTATCTGTTGACGCGAGTTGACGAGGTGCGTTTACGCATTCTGCAAAGAAAGAAAAATAATGTTCACACAGTGTCATCACATGTTATTTGTTATGAATATTTTCAAGACCCTCGCGACTTAGAATGCATAGAATTACTTTCCCGCTACTCGTTCTTTTTTCTTCTTGTAGGAGTTCGAAATTAAAAAACATATTTCTTAATCCATCTTAGAGTACTATAAAAATATAAATAGTTTATCAAGCTACAAACAAATTAATGTTTAAGGTCTATTCCAACACATAGAAACAGTTATTACCTACAAACCTTATTCTACTTTATCATTTACTACCCTTTTTTTTTTTTTTTTATAGCATGGGAAGGCAAACGAGCACACAGGCCACCTGATGGTAAGTGGAAACTGTGACCCATAGACATTCGCATTCACAAGACTGCAAATGCGTTGCCAACCCTGAGGACTAAGATGGAATGCCTCTATGCTAGTCATTTCACCGGCTGTCTTATCCCCAAACCGGAACACAACGATGCGAACACTGCTGCTTGGCGGTAGGTAAATGGATAAGATGGTGGTAGGTACCAACCCGGACGGACCCTGCACAAGGTCCTCCCACAGGTAACCCTACGCAAAAGTTAGTAATTTTTTCGGTTTTTGTGTTATTTATGTTGGACAAATATTTTTTTTGTAAATTTTTAAAGATGCGTTCCTGACTTTTTTAGCAAAAAACCTAAAATTTAAATTATCTCAGAAATGGTTCACTTTTGCATAGGGTATTATGGGACTAAAATGATTGGAAATGAGCTCTTCCATAGAGGGGAATAGGTCGACTTACTAAAAACCCTGTAGACATTGAATTATTGTTAACTCTGCCGCTATTTCTGTCTGCGTAATTCAACGTATAAAGAGCTATTATATTATATTATATCTGAGCGTCTGGAAGCTTTTTTTTTGTACTTATGTCTACGCGTTGCCATTATTTTATTTTCTTATTTTTCTTAATATGCCAAAGTCTGTTGAGCTGGAAGAGAACCCTAAATGGAATAAGCTCGACTTTGTACCTACATTCCTATTTTGTAAATATTGTATTTTATTTGTGTGTTTTCTGACATGAAGTGTTTACGAGTACATACATGTAGGATGACGTGATACGGACTGACAGATGACACATGATAGTGAAACAGAGATAATAAGATAGACGAGTGAACAAGAGTGAAAGAGATGCATGTTTTACGTTTTAATTTTACATTGTTAAACAGATCTCAACTGTATTGTTCATCTCAAGATGCGTCTCAAATGACAGTTTTCTATGGCTTAACTTTTGCTCTGAAGTAAGTATCTTATGATGGGCATCCCAATCAAGATGGTTTATTTAATACGGCCCTGACAAAGACACTGTATAATGTGCCTAATTATTATTGCTAATTAAAATTA
This sequence comes from Acleris emargana, assembly GCA_927399475.2. Taxonomy (NCBI): domain Eukaryota; kingdom Metazoa; phylum Arthropoda; class Insecta; order Lepidoptera; family Tortricidae; genus Acleris; species Acleris emargana. Next base: position 10,332,910 of record OV656858.1, read on the forward strand.
AAGAAAGAAAAGAAAGAAAGAAAGCAAATCATTTATTCGTGATATGCATAACAAAGAACAGATTAACAAATACAAAAATAAAGTAGGCACGAAATTGTCCCAACTCAGCGTAATGCTGGCATTAAAGTCAGCGCTGGTCTACCGTTGGAACCATCAGGTGAAACCACGGAAGGTTACACACACATAATTAATTGAACACAAAACATGAGTATCAAAAGGAGAAGAAAAAAAAAAAAAAGCTCTGAGTTTCTCAAAAACATGCCCGTCCTTAAATGGCGTCCTTAACGGTTATACGAACAGTTTTATTACTTCTGCTCCCACATAAATAAATACTATAAGGTTAAAATAAAGTGAGCAATAAATATTAAAGTAATACAATCGCAAAATATCACATGTTCAGTTTAAATTTAACGAACTATGAACTGTCTAATGGTGAAACTGGGACGTACATAGACCGCAAGTTGCGCCCTGAATTTCTGGATGACACGGATTCGAGACCGGCATTCTTGACGCCGAATGCGCTGTCTTTTAATATTCTTTTTATATTTTGTTTCCCTCCAAGATACAGTGTAGCATTCGAGATGGTCTGTAAAAATTCTCTGGGGATTTGTAGCATTCATTTTACGTTGCTTGTACCTAGTGTTACATGGATGCAACCGTAAAAAAAAAATCATCTTTTTTTGGGTTTCGTACGCAAAGAGTAAAAAAACGGGAGGTAGACTAAACAACTTTTTTATTTCAAGATTTTATTTTACCACTTTTTTGGCGTGACTAATATGTCTATTTATTCAAAATTACAGCTTTGTAGTACTAAAAGTCTCCGAGCTAGGCTGCGGACGGACGGACGGATGGACGGACGGACGGACGGACGGACGGACGGACATGGCGAAACTATAAGGGTTCCTAGTTTGACTACGGAACCCTAAAAACCGGCCAAGCGCGAGTCGCGCACGAAGGGTTCCGTACCATTATCTATAAAAAATCACGTTTGATCTATGGGAGCCCCCTTAAATATTTATTTTATTCTGTTTTTACCCGACTGCGTCAGAAGGAGGGTTATGTTTTTCGGGCGTATGTATGTATGTATGTATGTATGTATGTATGTATGTATGTATGTATGTATGTATGTCTATTTCTGGGCACGCTCTGCAGCCTAAACGGCTTGACCGATTTTAACATACTAGGTGTCATTCGATTCGTCTTAATTGCCGAAGTGACATAGGGTATATAATATTTCAAAATGGCGTCTGCAAAAACAAAGAGGGGGTTTTAAAAAAAAAAAATTGTTTATTATAGCAATATGGGTCTCAAATGAAAGCTAGTAAATAGCCCATTCCAAATATATATACATTATAATACTTTGATGCTACCATTTAGACAGGGAAATCAAAAAGGACGTTAATTGTTGTTGTTGTTGTTGTTTGTTGTTGTCACCAATGTAGGAGGAGAGGGCAATAGAGAGATCTCTCTCCAGGCGGGTGTTATGCCTGGGGACCGAAGTCCGTTGGAATGAAGTTGGAAGTGGTATTATATATCAACCGACTTTAGAAACTTCGTTAGCGCGTTGTAGGATTCTTAGTTCCGCTGTCTGACACTGTTGGCGCTAGCGAGTTGTTGATACAAGTTTCCGTTAGATGTCGCTAGGTCGCCACATAATAAATATTTCTTGTTGAGCTGTAAACGCCTACAATATAAACCATTAAGAAAGTAGTGTAATAATTAATAATTCACGAATACCTACTACATACTTGATTAATGCACATTGATGTTATAGTATAAATTGCTGGCTAATACCTACCTAATGCGCCATCCTGCCTACGCATGGACAGTTTATTTAAGTAAAGATACACGGAATAGGTAACCTCAATGTAGGTGCTTAGTCTAGTATCCAGGTACACGTATGACGTACTGACCGTTGAGGAACTAAATTGTTAGAGATTAAGAGAAGTTTAGTTGATTTATACCTACTTCAATTTCTCGGCCTAAGTAGGTATCTACAATCTGTTCGATCGGCCTCCATCTAACCAAATGAACTAATCTTACGTTACTACTGGGGATCGATTTTTGAATGCACGATGCTTCTTTTGCTAAAAGGAGAGTTCCGCTTGTAATTTGTTACTTATAGCTTCGTGACATTAAAAAATCGAGCTCCAGAGCTCATTTAACGTTTGATTATATTAATAAAACCACTATTTTAATAATAAAAACTAAAAAATGTGAAATAAACTAAATTATTTAAATAAAAACAAAAAACCCGACTGCAGTAAAAAAAACAACTGTAAAGCGAGAAACAAAAGCTATGTAATCGATAGGTAAATACTTATAATGTACCATGCAATGATTTTTTGTTTGATTCCTCGTTAACAAGTAATGCAATTTATACCAATATACATACAACTTGAATAGTGGAAAAGGTATTGCAGGCGGGGACAAGCAATGAATTATAAAATGTACTTAAGTATTTTCTTGAAACAAATACATTTGGATTAATAGCTTGTCCCCGCCTGGAAAACCTTTTCCACTATTCAAGTTGTATGTATATTGGTATAAATTGCATTACTTGTTAACGAGGTATCAAACAAAAAATCATTGCATGGTACATTATAAGTATTTACCTATCGATTACATAGCTTTTGTTTCTCGCTTTACAGTTGTTTTTTTTACTGCAGTCGGGTTTTTTGTTTTTATTTAAATAATTTATTAGTATTAGTTGTTATAGGGGCAACAGAATTCGATATTCTGTGAAAAATTCAACTGTGCAGCTATCACGGTTCATGAGACACAGCCTGGTGACGGACAGACGGACGGTCTTAGTAACGTGGTCCTGGTTTTACCCTTTGGGTACGTATCCCTAAATATGAGTAAAAAAAGATGATTTGAACCCAAGACCAAGTGAATGCAAACTGCTTAACTACCTACTTTCCATTAAGATAAATCAGTCATACATAAATATATATTAACTTTTTTAACCGTAACTGCAATTCAAGTGATTTGAAACGTGTCAAACGATGATTATTTATTTATTACCAATCATAATGGCATGCACATTGAACCCCTCCAGCCCTCAATACCATGCAAAATTCAGCACAAGTCATACAATTATCCGTATTGCCTCTAATTCCGGATACCTAATCGATACACATGAATACTGAATTCAGTGTAGGTTACTGAAGGACGAAGTGATTGAGCTGTAAGTTTGCAGCAAGGTTTTATCGCAAATTAAGTTACGTAAGCTATTGGTAAAGTGGAAGACGCAGTGCGGCCTACTGTTCTGCCGTTTAAAAGAATAAGGCCGTATAGAGTACGAAATCCATTATGCTCATACTGCCTTTTAGTTTACGGCTGTACTACTCCAATGACGTACTCGTTTAGGCGAATTATGAGCTGTTATAACCTAGAAAGTTCCAGTCAGTGAAAGGCGCAGAGCTATCATTTTTGTAATTGCTTTATCTGTGAGATCTTATCTTATCTTATCTTACAGATGGGCTCTTTTGGATACACTTCGACCCTTTAGGATCTTTTGAGCAATTACCCTCTTACACATTCAGATGTTCAGATGTGCTGGTTTCCTCACGTTTTTCCTTCACCGTAAGAGCATCGGGTAATGCACTTAAGTTAGGAAAACTCATTGGTACATGGTGACCGCGGGGGTTCGAACTCGCTTCTCTGCGATCACGAGTCGACCCCCTAAGCCACTAGGCCACCGACGCTCTCTTCTATGAGATGTTAAAGACAGTGCCTTTGATTATTATATGAATGTAGCATTTTTTTTTTTTTTTTTTTTTTATGTCATAGAGAAGGCAAACGAGCGCACAGGCCACCTGATGGTAAGTGGATACTGTGACCCATAGACATTCGCATTTACAAGACTGCAATCCTAAGACTGCAAATGCACTGCCAACCCTAAGGACTAAGATGGAATGCCTCTATGCTAGTCATTTCACCGGCTGTCTTATCCCCAAACCGGAACACAACAATGCGAACACTGCTGCTTGGCGGTAGGTTAATGGCATGCCGCGAGATTAGCTAGTTAGTTTACATTTCATGCACTTGTGTGTTACGACCAAAGGCTTTGGGGTTTAGAACTATCCCTTGATCTCCTATTACCAATTTGTCTATCCATGCTTCATTATAATAATTTACATTTCGTCGGTATTACTGCAAACCCGCGGAACTAACAAATTCACGATAGAGCAAAATAAACCTTAAAGTCTTAATAAAAAGGTTTTTTTTAATTATTATTATTTTATTTTATGGGAAGGCAAACGAGCACACAGGCCACCTGATAGTAAGTGGAAACTGTGACCCATAGACATTCGCATTCACAAGACTGCAAATGCGTTGCCAACCCTGAGGACTAAGATGGAATGCCTCTATGCTAGTCATTTCACCGGCTGTCTTATCCCCAAACCGGAACACAACAATGCAAATACTGCTGCTTTGCGGTAGGTTAATGGATAAGATGGTGGTACCAACCCGGACGTACCCTGCACAAGGTCCTCCCACAAGTGAAAGTGGTGCATTTTACTCCTTATTTATAATGTTTTTTACGCGGTTTTGCATTTTCACCGACGATTATACGAGCAATATTTATACATTGTTCACGTCTTCAAAGATAGTTCTAACGATTTCAATGAAATTTGCAATAATAATAATTGGGTTAACGGGGGCAAAAAAGCGATTGGTTACGCGGTCATCTTCGGGAAAACTCGTTCTTAACCCGAGCAATGCTCGGTCTGCCAGTCGGCCAGTAACTTATTATGAACTTCTGGCTTTGTTTTCTGATTCGAATTTTGCGAGCTTCTTCCATGAAAGTAACATGTCTATGTTATTTTCTCTGACTATTTCACAAAACACTTAAGTACTGAGTTTCTACAAATATGATCCAGTGATATAACAGGCCGCAACGTGGCTAGTGCTATTAAAATAAATATAAAACTGTTCCAAATTTATCATGTAGCAATGTAGAATGTTGCCGAATATTGGAAGAGCATTGAAAAAATATTCCATAAAGATTCTCGAAACTTTTGAATGTCTTGGGAATGTTCTCTTCCCAAACTTTAATTAAGAATGATCATATAAGTTACCGAGAATTTATGATAACACGTTTTTAGTCGTTAATACTATGCTAGGGATGCGTGAAATTACAAACGGGAAACATTTTATCATTTCAAACACGGGCAAAAACTTAACAAGCAACAGCTGATATGTAATTCTCAACTCAAAAGATCAATTTGACCATCCGATTCACGAAACATCTACTTTCCATTTCAAATTCCTGTGAAAAAATATCACATCAACCCCCGACTTCATTTTCCGCTTGCCTTGCTCCGGACATCGTTGAGAAAACTTAAATCAGCTGGCAAGGCCGCGAGCACTGAAAAAAGTCGAAGCTGAAAATATCCACATGTTTTATTCATGCCAACCAAGATGACGGGGACGAAGAATTCGCGTACCGTTTCGAGCGTGGTACGCACAAATAGATATTTCTTTTATGTACAAGGCTATAAAGCATTCGTGCCTTAGTTGGGGGATTGTGTTTTACAAGCGTAAAGAGTTTAGGGTAGAATTATTTAAAAGAAATAGTCGTGTCAATCTTTTTGTTGCTATCATTATCGGCCTTTTTTTTGATTTGGTGATATTGTGCAAAAAAAAATATAATGGCGATTTGATTATAGGTTGTTCGGTTATTTTGTCACTTCTTTCAAAGTAAAAGGGGGGGTTCGTCTGAGAATTTGCAAAGCTTTTTAAACGTTTTCATCTCTTTGAATATTATTGCTGACGCAAAAATATGAGTAGATTGACAGTTTAACCTGTCCGTAATATTTGTAGTGTACAGTTACATGATTTTAAATAATTTTATTTAAACACTATTGTTACAAAACATTGCTTGGCTAATACAACAAGTTAAATCAAATAACATCGTAGTTCCAATGAGATCGTACCTAAAGTCAGATATACCGAGATTGAACTCTCTTAAAAGACCTCGCGGAAATTATATACTTTAAAAATCTACCAGAACTTCCCAAGAGGAGACCACTACTGAGAAGTAGCGCCCAAGAAATTAAATTACATTAGTCATTAGTTCTTAATTTCATTACTTTGTGGTTGACATTTTGAATTTTATTTCTCGGTTACATTCGTTTATAGTGGTGAAGAATAAACCTCCAATGTTACATATGTCTGCTATGGCATCGAGGAGTGGATTATTGAAGGGGACACTAGCCGACGCCTGGAAGGTTTAAAGATGAGTTATTTATTATTGTAGGGTGCTGAAAGTTAGTTGGGTTCCACGATTGACAATAGTAGAGGTGCTACATAGAGTAAAGACTTCGTGAACACCTACTGCAAATCATTTACAAGAGGAAAGTGGCCTACCTGGTCCTCATTCCTATAGAAACAAGCGATATCAACTGCTTCAGACAATCGTCATAGGCAAAGATGAGAGAGGGGGGAAGAGTCGTTGGCAGTCCCAACATGTGAATAATTAAACATATTAAAAAATGGACATGCGTCGCCACAGTTGAAGAGTTATTTCATTTGGCGAGAGATAAGCAGTGTATGCAAAATTGACTGGTAACCTCTAATAGAAAAAAGGAATTTAAAGAGTAAGAGATTTATTTATGCGTGAAAATGGAACCACTATCTTTATTTAATGTTATTGCACCCTATGACGGAAATAAACAATGCTAGAGTTTCTTGCGGCGCTTTTTCAGTGCAATGATGGTCTGACTTGTCTATAGCACCATTAGATTCACTCCATATTATTCACATGTAAAAAAGCCGTCATGTGACAAATTTATGCAAGCAATTATACTTTACCTAAACAAATAAATGAAGTAAAATTCGATCTCATCAAAACGGAAAACATCACAATGAAAATTCAAAATGGCGACCCCAACTCCAGCATCCTTGGAGAAAACCAAACAGCGAAATGCCAAAAGCATTCGGATATCAAAGTTAATCAAGAAGATCTAATCCGCGAGAGTTGAAACGTGCCCGACAACTGAAAACGGTTACACTTCTCCAGAAATTCAATTGACTGGATTAAAAGAGGTTTTGTTTAGGCAACATACAATCGTAATGGTTTCATAACAATTTGTTAAATAATTAACATGTTAAGGGGTATTATTCTGGGCTCAGCCTAATCGAATTTGACATGTTCATCGACTATTTAAGACGGCCGCCATTACAATCATAAAAATTAAAGACTGGTTGGCTGGTTCTCAGGGGAGCATTTGTTTCTGAGTCTTGAAAGATTACTTTGTATTTAACTAGCGATCCGCCCTCACTTTGCTTTGATTTATGTGAGTTTTCTGTTACACTAGCCAGAATTGATTATACATGAAAAAAATCGTGAAAAATGTCTACCTAATGGTGAAAGCAGCATCAAAATCCGTTGCGTGGTCTAGGAAATTCTTTAGGTAATATACAGACAGACAGACAGATTGGAATATAAATATGTGGTTACAGAATTTATCAACAAGTTTTTAGAGTTGTAGGTAATTCTGTAGCTCTGCCTACCCCTCAGCGGGAACGAAGGCGTGAGTTTATGTATGTATGTATGTACAGACAGATTGTACTAGTCATTACAAGTCTAGATCTTATTTTGGTGCTAATTGTAAGTCAATTTGTGTGAAATTATCCCCCAATTATTTTTTATTTTCGATCAAATTTCCAGCATGCGTATCACGGAATTTGTGTATGAATGATCTTTAAATCTTGAAAAAACGGCAAACAAGCAAACATGGACTCTATTCTAGTCGGTAAAACCATAATGCTTATGGCATGTTATATGAGTAGAATGGACTAGAGTCCACGGCATTTTGATTGCTATCTGGCAGAGATCCATAGATATAGCGTTGCTATTATCAGATAATTTGTGCGTCCATGCATTCAAGCGAAAGACGAGAAGGATTTGAGTTGAAATACAGACACAACACGGGATTGGGACGAGCAGCAAGTTCGTATTTTGGCCATGTAATGCAAATCTGGTTCATTTACATAAGTATTTTCAAACTGGTCAAACTGCACGTTCCAATCTGTTCCAGCTGGTCAACTAGAAGTACTGAAGAATCGGTCCATACCGTCAAATGACTTCCGAATCAGTCGCTCAGAAACAGCTGACAAAAAATATAAAAACGCTCAAAGACACGCCAATTCGATTTCTACAACCGACGATGCAAAAATTTCCTTTTTCTCTGCTCGCACTGAATTCACGATTGTAACATTTTAAGATGAATTTCAACGCTCGTTTGGATTTTTCCATTATAATACAGGATTATAGGAACGTTTTCGTTTTTTCTTTCATTCTTTCTTCAGGGATTTGGTGATGAATTCAATAAAATCTTTAGCATTTTTACACGCTACCATCATTTCTATATCAAGTGGAAACTGCGTGGTTGTTACAATCTTTTATAGTACTTAAAATTGTTTTTGTACACGAATCACAGGTTAACCGAAATTATAAACTCTCCAATAGTTTTGATTATTTACTCTCTAGACGACGCGCTGGCCTAGTTGGTAGTGATCCTGCCTACGAAGCTACCGATACTGGGTTCAAATCCCGGTAAGGGCAGATATTTGTGTGATTCTGAGTCATGGATGTTTTATAATTTTATGTATTAGTCCATATAAGTATTTATATCGTTGTCTAGTACAAGCCTAGAGCTTTGTTTGGGACTATGTCAATTGAAGTGACATGGTCCCCTGATATTTATTTAGATAGATCTTTGATGACATGAATGCGTCGAAATTTGTATCAGCTAGCTGTTAGTCTATGATTAGCTTTCCGCTCCTTAGTGTCAATTGTGTTGTCAAGGGTCACGGTCGTGTTGCGTGTTAGAATTTATTTCGCTAAAAATGATGAGTTGCTTCATTAAAGTTTGTCGAAATTACAAAGGACGTATTAAAACGACCAGCAAAGTCGCCTACCACTGATAAGTATTTCATTCAAAAATCAAATTCTAACTCTAATTTTAATTATTGGCTTTCAGTCCTATTAAGGTATATTTCGCCAATGTCAAGTTATTTATAGACACTCCCATGGACTTTTTAGAGAAATATGTCCATGGATATCCCACGTAAAGACAAATAGTTCGGTAAAAGAGTATTTTCTTTAATGGACTAAACAGAAGCACGTGGTTAGCTCCACGCGCTTCTGTCAAGTCCTCATTCAAAGATCAATCAATTGAATATGTCTAATTATTAAGATTCCCTCTTGGCATTATTGTTGGTGTTGCCAGTTTTGAAATGCAAAATTCCCAAGGGGTGTGACTGATGAAGTTTGGAAGTAACGTTAGGATAATTATGTATACTTAATAATAGACAAAGTCCAAGTCGAGAAAAGTTTTCATTTGCAATTGATAAAAATATTGTATTACTTACAAACTGGAAATTTATCATGGGATCAGCTGACCTATTGCCTCACGGCATATTTAGCGGAACATTAATGAAACGTTTTTTTTTATAACAATTAATTAATGACGTCCTTCAAACATTTTACTCGGGCAAAAAATTGCTTTTTCAAAATGTCTTAGGTATTTTTATTTTGTTTCGCAAAATTTGCCGGTAAGTACATTTTGTTTGTCAAACGAAAACATTAAAGTAAACCATTCCAATTCGATTAAAATGTTTTAGTTTTTTAAACACTTTACAACAACTAAACCTTAACATGATCAGTTTTCCCTGTAAAATGGGAAATATGTCTTTAGCTAGCATCCCTATGTATGTCCACATAGATAAATATAATGACGTTTTGCGAGTGTCAGACAAGCCGTCACGCACACAACCATACAGAAACTGGGCTGTTTCTGTCGTAGTGATTACAGGGTCACACTCTATTGAGAGAGGAAATAATCAAAGTGCAATAGTTTAATTCGCTTCTTAAATATTGTTTTCTCTAAACATAAGTTAAACTTCAACTGAGATGGATTTATTTTATCTGAGAAATTTTTAAATACTAGAAATACGACGACGCGTTAAGCCTAGCCTAGTAGTAGTGTTAGTGACCCTGCTTACGAATCTTGAGGTCACGGGTTCGATATGTTTATATGTATTTATTTCTCTAAAAGCATATTCGTTGTATAGTTCTAAGAGCAAGTCAAGTTGACTCATTTTAAAGCATACTGCCAAACGTTTTATACGTGCAGCCTGTGGGCGACGTTTTCGCAAAGGGCATATAGCACATTGCGTGTGCAATACAATAACATCCTTAGAATGCTGCTGGGGCTACCGGGGCACTGCAGCGCATCCGGCATGTTCGCTGAGGCGCGGACGGATGACTTATTTGCCATTAGGCGAAAAAAAATAACCTCACTACTTAAACGAGTGCGGGGTAGTGGCAACAGCATGCTAAGGATGTTGGCTGAGCGTTTCGACTGCCCGCTGACAAAGTACTGGGTCGATGTTGTTATTGGGAGGGTCAAGTAATGCTTGAGGGGGGCAATTCACAATGTGGTGCTTGCCCCTTCTATTAATAAAGTTGCTGTTTTCTTTTATATTTTGTTTTGTCTTGTACTACTGGGTCAATCAACTTTTCTTTGTAGCTCGTTGCCATGGTGATGTCTCCTGGGTCACTCTTTAAAACTATGATTTCAAAGGATTTAAGTCCACTTAAAAACTGTTTTATTGGCAATTACACACCCATTCTTTTATGGCCTTTCTCCTGAGTGTGCTGGAAGTATATATTATAACATTTTTTCTAAGAAACTCTATCACTGTTGTCTCCTGGCTTACGGGACAGAATAACAACAGAAAAAAGTTGATCCACCCTACTAACATAGTCTTTAAGTTTTCTAAGTGTAACTAATTTAAATATGGATTGTCAAGTCCGAAATAAATCATTTTTTATTTTTTATTTTATAGTATGTACCTACCCATAAGTACAAACCTAGTTCGGGACTATGTCAATTTATATGAGACTGTCCGTTGATATTTATTCATTTATTCGTAATAACATTTTAAAGTTTGCAAAGATTTTGGGAGTGTTTGTTTGCTTCGGTCTTCATGAATAAGCGGCTGATTAAATTTGGTTAGTCCATGACCTCGATTAAAATACCTACTTACTTTTGATTCCTAAATGATGTTCAAACAACGTCGCAGACTCTCTAGTTAAACATAAATCAATAAACTACTATGTTTCATTCCATAGCAAAACCACCAAAATATCAAAGCTATATATCACCCCGCATTTGCGGCCTAACCCCTCTGTCCGCATTACCGGCAAAGCACGTATGGAACCACAAGCTACGTGATTGGGCTTATTACCAGAATCTACTATTACGAAGGTGAGAAAACTGGACTGAGCCGGTTCGATCTAGCTCTAAAAGCCCCTGGCGATTTGGCCAATATTTGACAACGGCAGGGCTGGCAAAAAGGAAACGAAAAAGATGCTGAGAATAGGAATTGCTACTTTAAAGTTACATTTTTGGGGGAAAAAATGTTTCAACTGGCTCAGCGGAGTGTTAAGCGTTTTTGAAGCAAATCGGGTGGTAGGCGTTTTTGTGTAATTATGCAGTGTTCGCTAAATTCGTGTTTCGTGTCATTAAAAAATAGCCAAGTGTGAGTTGGAATGGGGTTAAGTCGCAACCAGCTCTAGTTAACAAGGTTCATCTACACATAAAACAATAATAATAATATTTATGTTTTGGTATAAAATGGTTGAAAAATTAAAATTTATGGAGAATATTTTTTTAGGTCCAATGGAAGCCCAAGGAAGATATAGGGGGAGAAATTGTAAACAAATTTAACGCCTTCGAAATCGTGACCGTATTATCTTTACATACTTAACATAAAACAAAGTTTCTTCCCGTCTGTCTCTGTATGGTCGCTTATGATGTCTTTCAAAGTAAGCAATGGATTTTAATGTGGTTTTTATAAATTGTTAGCGATTCAAGAAGGAGGATATAACAACATAAATAAATGTTTTTAGATGTTTGTTAATTTGAAGTTAGTTGACTCAAAGATACTAATCGGTTAAAATACTAAGGTTAATTCTTGTTATAATCCTAAACATGACATTATAAGGCAACTCATTAAAATAATTCAACGCAATGACTTTGAGACTAGTCATGAGGGCAAGAAAGAAGAGATTGGCAAAGCAGTAATAAATGCTCGAGATGCCAGTGTTTATGAACAGCGGTGATTAGTTCTCATCAGGTAGCTCGCATGTTTATTCGCCTCTCTTATAAAGTCTCCGTATTTAGGTAGTAGTTGTGCTAGCTTGAGGCACGTTTTAAGGATTTGATATCAATAAAAAAGATGTCGATATACATGTGGTCATTGAAATCTGGTATCGAGCCTCTTAAGATAAGAGTATGTGGATGTCTTTTCCATCAAAAGTATTTACAAAAAGTTAAGGATGGACATAGAAAAAAATACTGGTTATTAAGCAGGCTTATAAAAGGTGAGGAAACCAATGAATGAAAAATCGGCTTTGAATATATTGTAAGAATGCCCGGTCGACCACTGTGGACGTTGAGCGAACGTTCAGTAATTTAAAGTGGATATTTTCACCTAGACAGCAATACTTAATACCGACGAATATGGGAAAATATTAATTGCATATTATGAAAACGAAATACATGTTTTAATTTGTTTATTGTTTTTATTTCAAAACGAAGTAAAAATAAATAATATTTATTTTCGTTGAATAACATTTAGATGTTGACAGTAACATTCATACCTATATTTTTTGTCGATAAAATATTTTACTACAATACTTTAGTTAGGGCCCCGAATTAGCTAAGGCATGGTTGTGACATGGTCAACCCTGTACAGAATATCGAGAATACGCTGCCGAAAATTCTATCAATTTTGTTTTGTATTCTACCGGTGGAGAACGGTCACGAAGCCTCCTAAGCTTCTAGCGCGTATTGGTTTAAGCTTTTGTCCATTCCATTCTATGCTATGGGAAGGAATATGCGACTCAGTTTCGTTTCCCGGAAACTACACAAGCGTGGAATCGTTATACTGAGATTGGTTCAGGAGATGGGAGCGCGTTGGGTACTCACGTTGGGGTGTATAAGTGAAATGTTACTAAACAAATATTTGGGCTAGTTTATGCAGAATACGGGTTAAATAAATGTTTTGAAAACCACTGAACAAATATCAGTTTCCACGATCCATTACTATTTAAACATTTTACATGTTTGTTTAATTTCGTTGGATAAGTACAAAGTTGGGATTGTTTTTCGCATTCTCGCGAGACGAAAGCAATCGTGTTTTTATTCAGAAATCCAAAATAAAAACATAGATAACGTGAAATAAAATGTAATGTCAAATCTCGATGAAACTGTTTTTTAAATGTCACATCTTTCATTGGAATTATTTTTTAATTAATATCGATTGTTTTACGAGAGTACTCAAAATCTTTTAATACGTAAAACTTCTCTATGATTCAGTAACTTTTACAAGTTCCTCAATAAAATCTTCAAGCCAACAACTGCTTCTACAAGATTAAATCAAATCATGTTCAATATCATTTTTCCTATACTTATTATAAGTAGGACCCAACGAGGCGCCCGGAGAACTTCTGAAATATTTTTGCGTATTATGAGAAATTCATGTAACACCCTTATAGATGGGCGGGCAAGATAGGTCAGGACTGGGGTGGCTTTTGATTAACTCGTCAGTATCAGGGAAAGTTGGGAAACCCTTACGAGAAATTCACAATACGTTTTGCACAATGGGAAGTTCGCAAATCGGTGCAAATTCTTTTGTAGGAAGTTTTTGGGCGAATGGAAACCCCGATGAATATTCAGCTTATGCCTAATCTGCAAAGAGCGTCGCAGTAAAAGCAAGCATAATGTTTGCTATCTTTTATAACATGTTAATAATTTATATTCCGCAGTATACTATTATTGTCGACCTATTACATATTGTATCTAATGAAGATGAAAATCTAGTTATAACTTTACCGAGTCCATTTCGACAAAAACTTTCCTTTTGTCTAGTTTTATCTTTATTCAAAGTTTATAAAGGCAGACCTTTAGCCACTCGAGGGAAATCCAACCTCGGTTCATAATTCACAGAAGTAATAAGACGTATGACAGCTGTCAAAATAAATGACCCAACATTGACGGGGGTCAACAGTTCGATTGTTCTAGAAGTTTCAATATTTGTCGATGCCAGCTACTTGCCGTAATTGTTTATACTTATACTTTTCTACAGTGAATATTCAACTGTGATAAGTTAATATTAACCGATCAAACAATTAGGATGAGTCTAATATCATCATATTTTCACAATAATACCTGATCATTTATAAACCAATTCGAGGAATATAGGCAACTGGCCCTCAAGAAATCTATCCAACTAGTTATTTGTTTTTATCTTTACCTTTATTTTCTCTATTTCATCGTATTTTCGTACATTACCAAGTTCGTAAGATATTATTGTTTCGCAACTTTAAGAATTTACTAACAAGAAATTATGCGGATTATTTTTATCATTAAAAAAACGAGTCAATTGCAAGTCGGACCCGTGCATCGAAGATTATACAGCAGCATAGTTGGTATTATTTTAGTTAGAACAGACAGACGGACAGCGTAGGCTTCGTAATAGGGTCCCGTTGGGTGCCCTTCGGGTAAGGAATCCAAAAAAAAACAAAAATTTAGTGACTCTTATCCAAGTTTTTTTTTAAATGGTATATTAAGGCAAACGAGCACACAGGCCACCTGATAGTAAGTGGAAACTGAGATCCATAGACATTCGCATTCACAAGACCGCAAATGCACTGCCAACCCTGAGGACTAAGATGGAATGCGTCTATGCTAGTCATTTCACCGGCTGTCTTATCCCCGAACCGGAACACAACAATGCGAACACTGCAGCTTGGCGGTAGGTTAATGGATAAAAAATGCTACTGCTTAGTTGTTCCCCGTGAAACATTTAGGCTTAGCAATGCGTACGGTCACGGAAGTTAATTTGCTACCCTTTTCAAAGAAAATCTGATTGAAGACGTCATTGTCATTAGATGTGCCAAGTCATTTGTAATTGATAGGAAACTCAACCTTATTGCTTTAGAATGTCAGATTGACTTTGGACCTAAGGTAGGTAGCAAATTTAATTCCTTGACTGTACATCTTCAGTGTTGTTCAACATTCCTTAATTTCAGACGTTTTGTAACATCACATTCCACTTAACCTCGCTTTTCCAGAGCCTGAGGCAGCCAGTTACAGAACCGTCCCAGTTCTGTAGATCTCTGAACATAAGGTTTTGAAGTTTGATCGTCAATGGCACTTAGGCACGCTTTTATCAGAGTTGGAGGAGTAAGAATCTTAAGTCGGCTTGGTTGAGTTATAGAAGTACCTCATTTAAATTGAAATGGTTAAATAACTTTTTGGAAGGAAGGAGACGTAAACTTAAAATCGTTTCTGTAGTTCAACTTTATCTGAAGTTTCTTTTGGCTGCTTAAAAATATTTTCTTACTTTTGAAGTAATCTGTTCATCTTTTTATGATACCGAATAACTAGGGAGGTTTAGATCATCTTTTTAGATGTATAATCTGATCTTAAACATCACTGTAAATATTTTTACTTAAATTTAGAAAATAAAAAAATCCGGTCAAGTGCGAGTCGGACTCGCGCACGAAGGGTTCCGTACCATTATCTTTAAAAAAACGTTTGTTGTATGGGAATTTATGTAATATTATGTAATTCTGTTTTTAGTATTTGTTGTTACAGTGTCAACAGAAATACATCATCTGTGAAATTTTCAACTCTCTAGCTATCATGGTTCGTGACATCCTGGTGACAGACAGACGGAAAGACAGATGGATAGATGGACTCCGGAGTCTTATTAATAGGGTCTCGTTTTTACTCTTTGGGTAAGGAACCCTTAAACATACCTGGGGACTATGTAACACAAATTGACCAAGTCACAAACTAAGCCTAGGCTTGTACTATAGGTATTAGACCATGATAAACATATAAAGATAAATACGTACCACATACTAAAATAGATAGAGAATATCCAAGACTCGAAAAAAATCGCGCTCCTCACACAAATATTTGCACATAGCGGGAATCGAACCCAGGACCACTAGCTTCGTAGGCAAGGTCGTAAAAAGATGGTACAGTACGGTCGATATTATTATGGTATGTGTTATGAAATTATGAAATTTCTTAAAATGCTTGATAGTCAAAATAGATTAAAACCTTGTTAAAGAAAAAACGGTAAGAAGTTAACAAGAAACAGACAAAAAAATATCTACAAACGATCATATCAAGCCATTTTCATAGAGATAATACAAGTTATGTTTTTTTTTGTAAAATTCAGATCCGTACTTTTGAATAATCGTTTATAAAAACATCAAAGAATACGCAACCAAAGAAAAAACATTACACGATACTATTTGTAATAAAAACCTTGTTTATAAAAAGGGAAAAGTTGCCTCCAGTCCTGTTTATTTTAAAAACTCAATCTTTGGAAGATGTCAGATGTCCATTTTTATTATTAATCCTCCTTACAAATTACAAAATTCAAAGAATTATAATTACAAAATTCAAAGAATTATAGTGTTTTTATTCTTAAAAATTGTACATCTCCATTAAACACGATTGTATAACGCACTACATTATGAAACTCAACAAAATATGTCTTCCAAATTTACTATAACATTGTCCTTAGAATACTCCATTTACATGAAAACCCTCTACCCCGGGGGGACTGGGAAACAAGTTCATATATGAGAACACGTGCGGGTCATACATTCACTCTCATATTTATGAAAAGTAATATAAAGCTTTTACATGTTAGTAGGCACTTTACTTGGTTAAGGTCAAATCATCTAGATATTGTGAAATTTAGACATGATTTCAGGTCCGGTATTCTAGGCGGTCAAAACGGTATCGTAGTTAATCTGTTATGGTATTGTTATGACGTCAGCCGCCATCACTGTCAAGTAAATAAGACCTGTCAAAACGGTGACAATACCATTATAACACGATTCGGTTTTTACCGTGTTGAATAGAGGCCCAGTTCATATTGTTTCTTGTGTAGATTTTCTAGAATATTCGTCAAATTTTTGCATGTACAGTCTAGTTTAAAAATACGTATACACTTTAGTACCTTGTCTATTTGATATCACGCTCAAACTGCCATATACGAATTATTACAGCGATTAAAGTGAATAAGCTCGACTGTACACGGGTTCTATCCCAATTTTTAGCTTCTATATCGGGATTCTGATTTTGATGTCATTGAATCTCTTTCTTACGTTGATAATAATGATTACAATATAAAAGCAGGTTCGAGTAAGATAAAGTGAAATATGGGTCCCGATGGTAAATATTACAAGACAAGTACAGACAGGACAGAATAAAATTGTTTCTCTGTGAAATGAATTCGACCGAGCCCTAGTCGTTAGGAGTACCTACTGAGAAGTAATTTTGATGTTAGCGAGGCCTACGATTTGATAGACATATTTGAATTAATAAATACTTTGCGATGGAAGGGAAATTGGTAGATCAAGTGTTTTGCACTCGTCGTACCTTTTTGTTTTTTTGTCATGTCATGTAGTGTCTTCCGAAGAGTAATAATTACGAATTTTATTGATCAAAATTCCGAATTTTCACATTTACGAATGCAAGTTTTTGATAGAAGACTTAACTTTTTGCTATCGTTTATAAATCAAACCTAATCTTACCTACGCATAATAGTTAAATTATGCATACATACATAAACTCACGCCTTCATTCCCAGAGTGGGGTAGACAGAGCTGCAGAATTACCTACAACTCTAAAAAGGTGTTGATAATTCTGTAACCACATTTTGCACAATCGGGCTAAGATGTTCACCAGTGTATTAGTGACAGGTTGCAAGCCCATCGCTTAACGTACTACAAGCCTTTATTCCCTTAGTCGCCTCTTACAACATCCACGGGAAGACATGGAGTGGCATTATTCTAACCCGGCAACCACACGAGGTTGCAAATCATGCATTTAGTCTAAAATAGCTCCAGCGTAACAGTGGAAAAAAGAAATTCAGAATTTTAAGTTGAACCCGGGTTTTCGACCTTGCATTAACCATCCATTTTATGATAATTTCTTATTTCAAAAACATTAGTGGTCATTTTATGAGGGTCTACTATAATATATATTTTTTACTTATCATAATTAGAATTCATTTCTGCAGAAGCAAAATTAAAATGAAAAACCTAGTCATCTATAATATATCAATTCATAAACACGAGTTCTGAAGTCTTCTTTAACTAGAACGGCTGCCCCATTTCAAAACCCAGCAAGGAACTTTGAGATAATTTTAAAGGAGAGCAAAAAGACATGTTTTGTCTCAGCCGTACAAAATTTTGCAATACTTGTTCATGAAGACTGCCTTTGTTTATTAGGTTAACGTTATTACGTAAGTTTCTGTATTTTTTTTTATTTCTTAAGTTACCTGTTGTATGTGCCTCACTACCATTTGAAATCAAATGCAAACAAAGAATTAGTGAGCCGATGATTTTCAAGCCTTTTTTTAAATCTTTTTTTTAAATCATGTCACATACTAGGTTTTAGAAATAGTTTTGTGACATACTAGGTTTTGAAATGGTCAAGCCCGTTTTATGTGCACTTACTACCTAGGTTTTGGGGTAGTCGTAAATGTGAACCTGAGTGAGATAGGCCTTCAAATGATTTATCATCCGGTAGGGACTTAGAAACCGCATTGAATTTTTGAGACTTACTAGGTTTTGAAAAAGGGCAATCGAGAAGATTGCAACCGGTCTCACAAAAATTTATATTATACCTACACAGAGCTTTATGGTTGTACAAGGTAAATCCCTATTTACTTTACTACATTTTTCTTCCTGAGAATTCGGACGTGGGTTACAGGGAAGGTAATTTTACTTTATGGTGGAAAATACTGCCCTCCTAAGCAAAAAAGCAGTATCTCAAATTCAATAACCAATGCAGTTTGAATTCTAGTCCGTTAGTAATAAGGTTGATATTGCTACAGGAGTTTTATCCGAGATACTGCGTTTTTGATTAGGAGGGCAGAATACGGCCATAATTTTACAGAAAAGAGAAATCTACATTTTTAGTTAAAATTATGTTCTACAAATTCTTTGAACATTAATATAATGATAAAATAACCAGGTTTTTTTAAAGAACTCATGGTTTCAATTCAATATTTTTGGTCTATTCTTATTAAGTACATATAATTTACTTATTTTTTTAAAAGATGAAGTCAAAATTACGTTTTTAATGTCGTAGATAAAAAAAGGGCTTGTGAAACAGCAAAGGCCTCTTTTTGAAGATTTTCTGAATATAACAGAATACAAATAGTAAAAACGACGTTTGCGTTCAATAAAATAGTCCGTAATCTTTCAACTTGTTTTATTATTATAATCTTAATAAAATCGGCCGTTTAACCATATTCCCTCAGTTAAAATGCTTCATATTCTCAGTTTAATATATTATATCTACGGTTAGTAATTAACTGAGCGAGTTAGTCATGCATACACAGTGCTGTTTGGGTTTACCTGGGAACCCGTAAGTATCCAGTTTGAGGTTTGAATGGTAATAAATCCAAGGAAACCCAACGTTAAATATGTATGAAATGGATATAGTTGAGAGGTTATCATTCGAAATAGCTACGTCAATTATTGTCGTGGTTTAACAGTTACTAAAGATAAGGTAATATTACTTTAGTAAAAAGTACTCTCTGGCTGAGAAAAAGAAGAGGGGTATTACAAGTTTGACCGTGCGTCTCGAATCGTCGACGACGATGTTCTCACCAGTCGGCTTGACCACCTTGCTTTGCGGAGAGACATTGCATCCTTGTGTGTCTTCTACCGCATATATCATGGGGAGTGCTCTGATGAATTGTTCGAGCTAATACCTGCTGCAAAATTCCACCACCGTACTACTCGCCACAAATTGAAATTTCATCCACAGCACCTGGATGACTGGCAGAGTACCACCGTACGTTTCAAAAGAAACTTCTTGCCACGTACGACTGCACTGTGGAATCAATTGCCTGCAATGGTATTTCCGGACCGATACAACATGGCAACCTTCAAGAAACGAGCCTACACTTTCTTAAAAGGCCGGCAGCGCACCTTTAACCCCCCGGGTGTTTCTGGTGTCCATGGGCGACGGTGATCACTTACCATCGGGTAAGCCGCCTGCTCGTCTGCCTCCGACTATTATAAAAAAAATAAAAATGTGTGTGTGTGTCTGTGTGTGTGTGTGTGTCTCTCTCTGTGTGTGTGTCTCTCTCTGTGTGTGTTTGTATGTGTGTGTATGGATGCGTGCGTGTGTGTGTATGTGTGTATGTATACGTGTATGTGTGTATGTGTGTATGTGTGTGTGTATGTGTGTATGTGTGTGTGTGTCTGTCTGTGGTACCGTAGCTCTTGAACGGAGGTACAAATTTGCATGCGGCTTTTTTTATTTGAAAGAAGGTCTTTGAAGCGGTGGTTCTTAGCTACGTTTCATGACAAATTGGTTTGGACTTTTAAGACATATCAGCTCTGAAAGAACAGGTCACCATTAAATAGCCACTCGATATATGATTAAAAAAAATGATAAAGACTCCCCCCTGTCCATTTGCATTTCCAAGACTACAATGTTAAGACTGCAATTCTAAGATTGCAAATAGGTTGCCAACCCTACGGCGTAAGGTAATTAACTTACATTCGTAAACCAACTGACTTGACAACGTTAATCCTATTAAAAGATTTTAACTAACATGCTTAGTTATTAATGTTTACCCTAATGAAGCGTGATAATTGGTTTAAAACAATAACTAAATTATTACGCTTAATCTTCAAGTTACGAGGTAAATTAAGTTTTAAATGATAGTATTGGAGACTGATTGTTATTTGTTTTGTTGCTTTGAAAGTTATCTAAGCTGTGGAATTATTTATTTGATGTACATGTAGAAGTTTTTTTCAGATTATTCATTAATTGTTTATTACTGTTGCTTATGTCAATTGATTTGTGTTCCTTTTATAATTATTTTGAGGTCTCGGAGGATGTTTTAGAGATAAACTGAAGATTGAAAGACGATATTGTTAAATAGTGTTATACTTGAATCACCAAATGTTTTTTTGTCGATAAAAAGTTATTACGACAATTATTAATTACGCTCAGTGGTTGAAGCGTGATTGAGCAGCAAACATCCAAATGTCCAAACATTCTCATTAATAATATTAGTAAGATAATATATGGGTGTATTTAAGGTATAAAATACATACTTTATTGTGTGCAAACAAAAACACCGTCAGAGGGAATCGCACCGAATAAACATTATAATAAGTCAATATTAATTCGCCTTTGAAACTTGGACTGATTGAGGTTGTATCTTCTAATAGAATGTAAATATGGTTCGGAGATACCTTACTCGTAAGTTACCATGGAGATGAGAATATCTCAGCACAGGTTTATATTGTTTAAGTGGAATTAAATGTTTCTCGTAATTTGATAAGCATTTACCACATAAACAGATTCAGATTCAGATTTTATTACTCAATACAGCACAGTATTAATTACATGGCATGTCAAATTATATGCAGTTACATTGAGGTCGTCAATGAATTGAATTGAATTAAATAAATGATAATAGTAAAAGTCAACACAAATAGTTACATTAAACAGAGTACATAAAAAAATTAAAAGTCTACCTTATTTATAAGTCAAGTTCCATATACTCATTCACCAAATAGACTGGGTTATCTAAAAAAAGATTCATAAGCCGGCGCCTAAACACCAACTCACGCCTTCATCCCTAGAGTGGTGTAGGCAGAGCTGCAGAATTACCGATAACTCTAAAAACCCGTTGACAACAGAACTCTGTAACCACAATTTGGACAATTAAGCTAGTGTATTAATGACAGGTTGCAAGCCCATCGCCTAACAGTACTACAAGCCTTTATTCCCTTAGTCACCTCTTACGACATCCACGGGAAGACACGGAGTGGCCCTCCTAAGCTAATACGCAGTATGTCAGATAAAATTCCAGATGAATTGATATTTCTCAACCTTATTACTGAGAGAAGAGATTTTTTTTTTTTTATATCATAGGAAGGCAAACGAGCACACAGGCCACCTGATGGTAAGTGGAAACTGTGACCCGCAAATGCGTTGCCAACCCTGAGGACTAAGATGGAATACCTCTATGCTAGTAATTTCACCGGCTGTCTTATCCCCAAACCGGAACACAACAATGCGAACACTGCTGCTTGGTGGTAGATTAATGGATAAGATGGTGGTACCAACCCGGACGGACCCTGCACAAGGTCCTCCCACAAGTAAAAACTGCTTTGGTTATTGATTTTGGGATACTATTTATTTGCTTTGGAGGGCAGCGGCACCCGCACGGGTACATTTACCAGAGTAATATATTGCTCATTTTTTTTTTAAATGAGTTGCTCGAAAAGTGGTACTACTTATTTATTTATTGAGGATTTTCTACAGATAATACATCCGACTTATGCTTATATCTAGTTTAACATCTAAATCGATGCTTACCCAATCATAGGAAACCACATGTCCCGCCAATAAATGTACAAATTAAACTACGGCATGCATTAAATACTTGCTCACATTTTTTTTTGTAGCTGTTAATCGTGTGGAAAATTGGTTTTTCCAAAATAGTGCTTTCTAGTTATATACACAAAAATCCGTCAAATTGAGAACCTTTCCTTTTTTTAAATCTGTTAAGAATCTGACAAAATGGTTAATAACAATCTGGTGAAATTACTAGCATAGGGACATCTATCTTGGTCCCTAGGTTCGGCAACGTATTTGCGGTCTTAGGATTGTAATCTTCAGATTGAAGCTATATAAATACAAATGTTAATAGGTCACAGATCCTACCCTGTTGGTGAGCTCATTTCCTTTCCCTAGGCCATGTAAAAGCGGGTATAATAGTAGGTATCCTACTGGCCGGTTCAGTTCCTAACTTTGTCCATTCAGTCACCTCCACTAACTAACTCACTCTGTGCTTATTAGGCCACCTGGCAGTACTCCAGTTCGACATTTCTAACTAAATACAATTGAAATTCAAATCCCCAGTGAACTGTGCCGATTTGATTATTGGATCTGTAATATAACGTTACAGTACAGCGAGTAGAATTAATATAATCCAATATTGCGCTCTAAAATATAATATAACACGCACTTTTGCTCGCCATAAAGACGTGTCAAATATTTTTAAGCTGAATTGGATTATAATATATACGAGTACATATCGCTAGTTACTGTGCCTAAAATTAAGTTTAAGCTTATCTCAAACAACAAAGAAATCACTCAATCAAAGGGGACAATCTCACACAAATTGACCTAGCCCTAAACTAATTTCTCTATGGATACTAGGCAAAATACAAAGAAAACACGCAAGACTCAGGAACATATACTCGCGTTCATCAGACAAATATTTGCCCGTACCGGAGATCGAACTTGGGACCACTAGCTTCGTAGGTATGGTCACCACCGACTAGGCTGTCGCGTCGTCGCAGTAATGTATGATTTAGAAAAATCGGATACATTAAAGCGGACAGTAGTAATAAATACTAATAATAAAATCGTGGGTATATTTTTGTTGACTGCTAAGCTTCAATTATCCATTCAAAAGTATTATTCTGCATTAAGAACAACAATAAACAGCCTAAGTGACATATTATAATACACGGGTATAAGTACATAAAAGTTACACGATTTTTTTTTTACTATATTAGCAATTTCTATTCCTACATTGTTAACGTAATTTTGATTACAGATTATTTCTCTACCATCACCAAAAAGTAAAAAGGTGGCGCCTGGGGCACTCTACTATTTTTTTATGCCTTAAGCAGGTTGAGTAAAAATAAAGTACGCTACAGCCCAATATCATATTGCTCAGAACAGCAAAACCCTTGAGAACAAAATCATAAAATTACAAACCCGAAAGAATGTAACCTGAAATTTTACATAAAAAAAACATTCACACAAATCGACAACATAGCCACTTAACCAATTCAACACCTAACTTGCTGCTTCTCATATAAATATGGCTCCGTGGGGAGGTTTTGGTACTGTCAAAACAAAAGCCAGCAGTAAAACTCAAGCGTTACCCACGCTTTTTAAGCGGTTGAACACAATAGCAAAAAGTAGACATAAAAGCGGTATTTCCCGGCGTATAAATTGAAAAAGTCAGTGATCCGCACCCGAACCACACTACGGTTCAATAAACGACCATATCTCATTGAATATTCGTATTTCGAGGCAATAAATATTATTTTTCCCTTTTGAAATGGTTTCAAGTCGAGTAATTTTTACGTTCTGATGTTATAATTACACTCGTAAATTTTCTCATATGTTATAAAGGCAATGTTATTTTATTAAAGGTACGCTTCAAATTAAGGTTTGCAGATATTATACTTGGTTGATATTTTGATATTTGTGTCGTAGGTATTGTTTGATGAGAAGCCACATTATTTACCAAAGCTGGAGTAACCAAGGTATTTTGTTTACTCACTTCACCTGAGGGTTTTTACTACATCGCTCTTTTCATCTGCTACCGTGTTTATCCTATAAGAAACAGCATTTTTGCTTTACAATCCCATCGCTAAAGATCATTAATACATAAGAAATTGGTTATACTGGGCAAAAAACAAATTCATGATTGACTTCGAATATCGATAAAATACTTAAATCGAGCTTGTAGCCTCACTAATAATGGTTTTTTATTGTAAAATAGTCTATTTCGTGTAAAATAAATTGAGGTGTAATATCCTATAAGACGATAAAACTACGATTAAATTAATAATTTCATAAAAATAAAAAACATTTATTCAACACAGAAGAGATTGTTAAATTTACATAAAATTAAGTAACTAACGCGTGGTTATTTACTGTCTTCCAAAATATTAGAAATCTTGTCAATCAATGAATTAATCAAAATAATCCTAAAGAGCAAGACATTGGATAAATTGTGTTTTCCTATTATATTTTTTATATAGCAACTAGCTGACCCGGCAAACGTTGTTTTGCCTTATAAATTAGAAATGAAAAATAGATAGAGATTCTCAGATCTACTGAATATGCATATAAAATTTCATAAGAATCTGTCAAGCCGTTTCGGAGGAGTACGGTAACTAACATTGTGACATGGAAATTTTATATATTAGAAGATAAAATATGGTAATTTTACAAACAAAACTGGGAGCGATCTCTAGTTAAAAAGATAAATCTCAGTTTTAGACAACAACAAAAAAACTACTTACTTACAATATTTTCTCTCAAGAATTCTCCCATCTGCTTATCTGGTACGCTTCGTTTTAAAGAAAACAATAAAGACTCTAACACAAACAATTACTTTGCGTGCGGAAAGGAACGTTCCGTCTTCGTCAGCGCAAATTGTCTGAACCAGCCCATTAGGCTGTTCACCACGAGATTAGCATCCGTTTGCCTCGACAGCACCTTAACATAGTGAAGGAATGTTACAAATGTTTCAACTAAACATGTTACCTCAAGAGCCATTATAGTGCAACCCAGTGCCGTGTTTAAGGTTTACCTCGTACATTGTCGCTACAGGATCCGTATTATGTATTATGTATTATTTTTAACATGTGAATACTTTACTGTATGTAAACCTATAACTTATATGTGTGGCATCTCTGTTAATGTAAGTTGGTTATTAAATAAATACATACATACATAAACTCACGCCTTCATTCCCAGAGTGGGATAGGCAGAGCTAAAGAATTAACAAATAGTCTTAAAACTTCTTGATAATTCTATAACCACATTTTGCTCAAGTATGCTAAGATGTTTCCCAGTGTATTAGTGACAGGTGGCAAGCCCATCGCCTAACAGTACTACAAGCCTTTATTCCCTTAGTCGCCTCTTACGACATCCACGGGAAGAGATGGAGTGGCACTATTCTAACCCGGCAACCACACGGTTATTAAATAAATAAATAAATAAATTATGGTCGCCTTTATCGTGGTGGAACTTCCGTCTTCTTTGCACTTACATATTGATCAGAAAGTGACAGAGGCAATAACTATTTCAGTGTCATAGCGACCATGCCGCGAGCGGACCTGCTAGAGGGGGTGTTCTTTTTATAGTGAGTGGTGATTATTATTTACGTGTTTAATATTTGAGTAGCTTAGTTTTATATTAATTTGAGTAGCTTAGTTTTATTTTAATTAAAATAAGTTTAGTTTTAACTTTTAAATGTAGTACATTAGAACGATGAAAACCCCTGATATACAACACACACACAAGGCGGTCCAACATTTCCGCCTTTTTGCGTCGGAAGTTACGGCAAATGGACAACTTCAAAAAGGTCGAAGAAAGGTCGTGGTTCAGGCAATATTCAGGCAGATAATTTTTACTCTTCCCAGGTTAAAGTACAATCCCGGAATCGTAGGTGAACACCGGGCGCTCGTAGGGTCGCTCTCCAGAGGCCCTAACCAAGATGCATTCACATTACGGAACCAATGCTGGACACTTTTAGCTAAAAGCACCAATTTTGGACACTTTACTCCAAATTCAAAGGTTTTACGGTTATGAATTGATTGTTGCAAAACAAATGAATAACCCTTAAATTATCTTCTGTAAAATAAGAATCATTGTCCAATTATGTCCAATGACGTCCTTTGTCCATTATTGGTTCTGATACGTTACGCTACTTAGCGTTTCTATTCGTTTTGTTTTTAAACCAATCGCGTCACTGGTAAATGACGTGATACAAAAAATCACGTGATCTATCAGTGACGCGATTGGTTTAAAAACGAAACGAATAGAAACGCTAGTTAGTGTAATGCATCTTAGCTAGGGCCCTTTCTTGCACGTAAGGGGGGGCTTACCTTACGTGCAAGAAAGGGCCCTAGCTAAGATGCATTACACTAACTAGCGTTTCTATTCGTTTCGTTTTTAAACCAATCGCGTCACTGATAGATCACGTGATTCTTCGCTTCAATTACGATAACGCAGACAGTGCGGAAGCGAATCAGAGTAGAAAGAAGGCTAGGTGTGTTCCGTACTTGGGACAGAATACTATATTAATCTTTTATCTTTTACATCGTATAAACTAAATCGCATTCTGTGTATGTTTTTTTCTATATCCGCTATCTCCTAAACCACGCTACAGGTTTTAATGCGGTTTTCCCCATTAGTTTGATATTTTTTTACGAAAGGATATATTATTTATAATGAACTTTGGTTAAGCGAAGCAAAGGCGGATCGCTAGTGAACCGTATAAGTAACGTAGCACTATCACGACCATATTAAATCAAAGGTACGTCACCTTTTAGATTTGCCTGTACACTCAAGGACTTTAATTGTTAAGCCACTATGGAACCCTATCATATTGACAGCGTCAAACCACATGAAAGAAATTACGCTAAAATTGAAGGATAACGTTATGCGACAGGGTTCCATAGTGGCTCAACAATTAAAGTCCTTGACTGTACTAAACTTGGAAACCTAATTAGATTCCAATATACGTCAAAAAAACTACCAAAGATGGCGAAATGTCACAGTTACACGTGTCATCATCATTGTGACGTTTCAGGAAAAACCAACCTTTTGGTACAATAATTATGTTAAAATGAAACAATATAAGTTATTTCCACAATATGATAAAGGTCAAAATAATAACGAAATGAAACAACAAAAACTTAGGTAAAGGAAAACAAAAACTTAACAATGGAAATCACCACGGGGCGAATAGGTACAGAAAACATTCGAGCTATCCAAACGTCAGATGTCGAATCAAGTGACAATAGATGTTATGGCCGCCACAGAACCACCATGTCCACCATAAAGGTTACCACACATGATCAACTGATATTTTTTTGAAGACTTGAAGATTTTTTGAAGATTTCGGTCAAGTTTTGAAGACGTACGTAAAAATATGATTGATTTTTTTTCCAAAAAATGTAATCGCACATAATGAGAATAATAATTGGTACCAAATGTTATTAAACCCTGAGTTATTGCCATTGTTATTTAAACTTTTCTCCTATAGAACAATTTAATTAAATATCTTTTTTTGCGACGAGTATTTAAATAAGATTGTTTATTTAAGAAGGATAATTAAATGTTGCCTTTAATATTATAAATAAAATAAACAGCTACCTATAACATTTACAGAAGTGGAAAATTTACCGATCCACCTAATATGTCATTTTAATGGTAACACTTTTTTGACGTATGTTGGAATCTAATTAGGTTTTTTAGTATATACTTTGACTAGCTTTAGCTTTAGCTTTTTTGTTTGACTTGAAGCTTTAGAGATGTGGTTGTACCGCAGAATGCTGAGAATTAGTTGGGTTCAACGAGTTACAAATGTAGAGGTGCCACGCAGAGTTAAAAAACCCCGTGAACTACTGCAAACCATTCGTAGGAGAAAAGTAGCCTACCTGGGCCATATTCTGCGTAACAAGCGATACCAACTGCTTCAAACTATTGTCATGGGCAAGGTAGAGGGGAAGAGAAGCGTTGGCAGACCCAAGATGTCATGGCTCAGGAACATAAAGACCTGGACAGGTGTCGCCACGGTTGAAGAGCTGTTCCGTTTGGCGAGAGATAGGAAGTTGAATGCAGAGCTGACTGCCAACCTCCAGTAGTGGAGAGGAATTTGAAGAAGAAGAAGAAGTATATAAGAAGACTTGTACTGAATCTATTGTTAAGCAAAAACCTTTTAATTGACACACGGGTTCTATACGTTATTTAACGTATCTACTCTACCTTTTAGTACAATTAAACGTCAATGTTAACTTAACTAACAACTAATAACGGTATACCATATAGGTAAATAGGATTGGTCATTAATACACTATTAAACAGAGACCATTATAAACGACCTTGGCAGACAACGAAAAACCAGCCAAGCGCGTGTCAAGCACGCATTAAGTCACGGTTCTGATATGTTACATTTTATTAACTTGTGTAATGTGTTACATCTAATAAATAAAAATCTGTCAAAAAATATGTTTGGGCAAGCTTTGATTGGTGATTGTACTTTTTTGCAGTCATTATCTAAACTAATGAATTCTAACACGATGAGACTACCTTGAGTGTAGAGGAGATCCTGTCGCCACCTTCCGACTTCTTCAGATCAGCTCTTACATAGGTATCGTAATATCACATTGGACCCGATTCTACGTGCACATCGCTTAGATAGCCTAAAACTAAATTGTCTAATTCTAAGACATAGTTTAGACGGCAGGTTTAACCAGTGCTATTCCAGAATGTCAAGCTGGCAATGTATAAGACCGCCTAAAATAAGAAGCGTCAGATTCGAATTAGCGCTGTCATGGCGCTGTCATTTGATTATGACAGCTGCTCATAGAATAGCAAAGTGTTTTAGCGACACCTCAATAACATACAATTACACAAGTTTAGAGGCCACTGTAGAATCGGGTCCAATGTCATCTAGATGACATTATGTGGTACAAATGTCAGCCCATGTTCCATTAACAGAACTAGTTCAAAATTACATACACCTTCACGCCTTCATTCCCAGAGTGGGGTAGGCAGAGCTACAGAATTACCAACAACTCCAAAAAGTTGTTGATAACTCTGTAACCACAAAAATTTGTTTTTGTACATAAGTACAAACAATACAAGTTAAATAAAAACTTTTAACATTTACAATATAAGTCAAAAGTATGATTTAATTGAAATAAAATGTAAATCACTCACTGTCAACTTTTAAAACAATAACGCAAACAACACTGTTATTCCTTCCAAATCACTTCCTCAACAAAAAAGCCCGGAGCTAAAGTTTTAAAAAGCTTTTCATATTCAAGACTTTCTTATGCAAAACGCATTGTTTTTGAAACTTGCCCCAGCTCTCGGAATTGAGTTATGTTCAATCGTGACGGATTCATTCTTTTGTATTACAATTGAACAGAAAGAACACTTAAAAGAGTTCTGTGATAAACAAGATTCTTTGTATATAACTGGGATAATCCTCACTAATATTTTAACCGCGAAAGTTTGTATGACAATGTATGGATGTATGGATGTGTGATACTCTTTCACGCCGCAACGGCTTGACAGAATTGGTTGAAATTTGGAACGGAAATAGCTTATACACTGAATTAAAACATTGGCTTCTTTTTATCCTGGAAAATTTAAAACTTCCCGAGGGAATAACGATAATCTAAATCGACTTGGACGAAGTCGTATGCAGAAGCTATATATTTTTTTGTGTATATGTCAATGGGTTCCTGAATGGTTTGACAACACAATTGGACCCGGTAGATAGCACTGCTGTCGGTATGTCACCAAATTTAATTTAATAATTTGGACACAGAGGCCATAGTAAACAACGAGATATCAAAAAATTATGACAACCGTATAGTAGTAAGAAGTAATAATGAAATTCTACTTTTCCAGGCAGGACAACATCTGCCGGATCCGCTTGTATATAATGAAACCAAGTCATAGAGCTGTATAAATTTAATAAATTAATTTTCGCTAAGGCTCCCGTCTCAAGGTACGTCAGAAATGAGAGATTTCTATAACTTGACGTTTACTTTGACATATCTTGAGAAGGGTATCTCAGCTAATATTAGTTTGTTGATAAGGCCTTTAGATATAAAGGGTGTAATCGTTAAGTGTGACCAGGTGATTATTCCTAAACTTATATCAAAAGTACATTTACTAAACCATTAAAATTACATCAGTAACTTTTTAGAAATCAAACGAGAAGTATCCAAAATTTTGACATTAAACAGTCCCCTACATTTAATCTGAGATATAAAAAAAAAAAAAACAGTAAATTGCCCACATGCGGGCTCTTTAACACGTCGGAAATGTTCAGTGAATCTACCAGCGCTTCGGACAAGACCATCATTGCGGAGAAGAAGCGCCGCAAGAAACTCCAACAGAAGGTCATTTTTTCAATGATAAAAACATAATTATACTTAAAGGTAAGTTACATTAAGTAATGATAAGGTAATAAAGTAATTAACAATAAATTATTACAAATGTAAGGTCAATAAACCTTAAAATAAAATAATGACTATGAGAACAACACGACGAGGTCTCTACGTCAAAAGCCATATAACTTGGATAATAAATTGAACAACAAGTCCTTGCAAACGTGAACAGACCGGACCCCACAAACAGCACCCGTTCACGAGTATGACGCGTATCTCAGCCATCGCCTCTCTCAACCATGACATGTGATCGGGAAAGTGGCGACCCGATCAACGACGCCGCCGCGCCGTAAGAAAAAGCGAGCATGACATGCTCATGCAACAAGGTTATTACTAATTTGAAGTGGTAAATATGTTTTCTACATGTTTATTTACTTGAAAATTATTATTATTATATCATACGTAATCGTAAATTGTGGTTACAGAGTTATCAACAAGTTTTTGGAGTTGTTGGTGATTCTGTAGCTCTGCCTACCCCACTCTGGGAATGAAGGCGTGAAAGTATGTATGTGTGTATGTACGTAATCATAAAATATACATACATACATAAACTCACGCCTTTGTTCCCGGGGAGGGGTAGGCAGAGCTACAGAATTACCAACAACTCTAAAAACTTGTTGATAATTCTGTAACCACATTTTGCACAATCAGGCTAAGATGTTTACCAGCGTATTAGTGGCAGGTTGCAAGCCCATCGCCTAACAGTACTGCAAGCCTTTATTCCCTTAGTCGCCTCTTACGACATCCACGGGAAGACATGGAGTGGCACTATTCTAACCCGGCAACCACACAGGTAAAACAATAAAAAAAAATAAAAAATTAAAAAAAAGGTCAGGTTTAGGTCATAAAATATAATTGAGGTAAAATTACTACTAGACCACTATTCCATAAGGAAACTAAAACCTTTCTACTAATCTCATACTAAATGTATAAGAGTGTTTAATAACAAAATTTTGGATATGGTTCCTTTGAATTTTAAAAAGTTATTGATGTCATTTTACTCATTAAGTAACGTTCTTTTGATATTAGGGGGGTTATAATGACCTAGTTATGCAGTTCTGTTTACGTTGAGAGAAAAGGACAGAGCTGTATAACTGCTATCTCTGTCCTTTACGCTCGCCGTAAAATGAACTGCATAGCTAGGTCATAATAACCCCGCAGTTTAAAGATTTTTGATAACTGGAATAGTTGACGATTACGCCCCGTATTGGTATAATGTTGCTTTTCCTTTGCTTTGGTACAGATAAGTCAAACGAAAACACCGACCAACACATGGTTAGTGGGATCTGTGGACCAATCTGAAGACTGCAATCCTGAGACCCTAAAAGCGTTGAGTTCTAGCCAAAATGAATGATTTCTAACGTTTTTACTCTGAAATTATTTTTGAAATAAAAAGTGTAGTTAATGAAAAAACTTTTATAAATTTAACCACAATTTAAAACAAATAAATTTCGAGGAAGGGTAACCAAATTTCAGTGGGTTCCAAATTCTTTGTGATTGTAAACCGTATCGTTTTATGTCAATAAATTTATCTCTTTTTTTCTTTAAAAATTAAATTTTATTATGTTATTCTTAGAAGTTCGTATTTTGTAACACATCGTGTTTTCGCCTACTAAATAGAATCAGAAACGACAAAAACACACTTGGAAGATAACGAAATTATCTTGTAAAAATAATTCTGAAACCTTCTTTTGCTCCGTTTGCATCTTCTGATAATAATTCCAACGTCTTAAAAACTATTTCAAACTATTAAACTCCTTAAGATTTTCCATCGCTTCATTTCAAACTTCTTCCATAATTTATTTTCCGATCATTTTTTTAACGGACTCGTCAAGCAGAATACCTTATTGCACAAAGAGAAAGTTCGATGAACTTTTCCTAGCGCATTCTACTTTTCTAAGTAAGAACAGCTTAAGTTTTCCGACAGCTAAATCTAGCTCGACTCTCTTGCGATACCTTCGCGGTCGTTATTGCTATGGGATTTAAAAGTACATGTGACGTTTTTCCTAAAGCGGGCATTCTCGGAGTTTGTATAGTTCCAAAAGCAGCGTAATTTCATTTGACACCTTCTTTTTGTATCCAATTGATTGGTCCGTGTTGTTAGAAAAGCAAGAACCTTCTGGAATACTTGATTGTATCATGTTTCTTGGTCCAGCTGTTTGGATTTGAAATGGACTCTGAACCTATAAATTGCAAATGCAATCTTCAGATTTGAATATAATGGCAATGATAACAATTTGAAACCTAAAGTATTATGAACATTAGGTTCTATTTAATTTTAAGACCCGATTCTGTCTGTTCTGATATGCGTCTAAACAATTTAGTAAGATCATAGTAAGGTAAGGTCGAATGTAAGAATGCGACCATGATATAGGCTATCTCATCAAGCATGTAAGTATGGAAATAAATAATAAATATCTATAGCGCAACAATTTATATTAGTAAGACCTTAAAATATAAATGTCAAATGTTGAAAAAGGTGAACTGAAAACTTTAAAATCGAGTACTGCAAAGTACCAACAATGAAGATACGACCATTTAGTTTTTGTACTCGGCCTTCATTACTGTCAAGTTATTAGGAGCTTTATTAACATGGAATAACAATTGGTATATTAATATTAAACAGCCTTAAATTTTATGGTAGCCAATTTTTGTAATATTTCTTAAAAAATCTTTATCTATATCCATTCATAACTTCCCTAGAATACGGTTAGAAAAGATAAGCAAATGGCCTATATTAAGAAACCTGTGACTGTAGTTTTATTTTAATAATAACATTAAAGTATTGCATGACATTAAAGTATCTGTTATCGATGTGGTTGCATCTTTAATGTCACTGTATCGGTGAAGATACAGGGCAACGACAGATACAGGTTTTTCACATACGAGTATTGTAGAAAACTTATAATATGCATGTAGATAAAGTTATGTATGGCGACTATACACATAATTGGGCCTTAAAACACTCGTGTGATCTTTATTATGCACCAATCAAATTAAACTACTATAAAAAATCCGCTGTAATCGAACAGAATTTGAGATTTACAATGCCAAACTCCATGGATTATTTTGAATATTGTATTTCCTTTCCAGTTAACTTAACAATGTCGTTACTAGCATAATATTTTTATAAATCTTTTTGAAAGGTTAACTTATAATCACATCGTAAAAAAACGTAACGTGAATTATCCAAAGAGTTATATCCAACCTTCCTTGAACAAGTCCCGATAACATCGTTACAACGGAGTTCCCTTAACTTTGATAGCCCTCCACATGGCCCGGCCATCACAAATATCTTCAACGAGAAAATATAAAAAACATTTCCACGTGAAAAATTGGAGCAAGATTTAAGGGGTTTCGGGAAATTTCGAAGGATGGCAAAATGTTTTACGTTACTTATTTATTAAGTACTTGAATATGGATGTCATAATAACCCCCCAGGTCAAGCAGCAGTGTTCGCATTGTTGTGTTCCGGTTTGGGAATAAGACAGCCGGTGAAATGACTAGCACAGAGCAATTCCATCTTAGTCCTCAGGGTTGGCAACGCATTTGCAGTCTTATGAATGCGAATGTCTATGGGTCTCAGTTTCCACTTACTATCAGGTGGCCTGTGTGCTCGTTTGCCTTCATATACCATTAAAAAAAAAACTTGGATAAGAGTAACAAAATTGTTGTTTTTTTTTGGGTTCCTTACCCGAAGGGCCCCAAACGGGACCCTATTACGAAGCCTACGCTGTCCGTCTGTCTGTTCTGACTAAAATAATACCTACTATGCGGCGGTACAGAACCTTCCATACCATAAAAAAAAATGATATGGTTTTTACCGTGTTGAATAGAGGCCCTGACATATTGCACAACCGTGACGTTTCTGTGAGGCTAGACAAGTTGCTTAACGTTAACGTAACCAATTTTCGAAAACTGACAAAATGTATGGAATTGTCTTAGGCGCTCGACGCGACCGTCTGATAGCTCGCGTCAATCCTATACTTCATTTAATTTAGAATGAGAAACCACAACAACATTATATTGCGGCTCGTGAACTGTAATCTCTTTACAATTTGTACTGGAGTAACAATTGACGACACGCAAATAAAGTGACATTAAATTTTTTTTATTATGCGGCTCCCAGACTATTGTATTGTACTATTTGCTAGGTAATAAATAGTTGACCGAACGCAGTATAATGTTATTGTGGTTTCTCATCCTAAAATAAATGAACTATATACATTGTTGATAACGATAACGAACGCCGAATGCGTCTTGTCTATGGCCTCTGAATACTGATAATGTTAACAGCAACAAAACAATGCTAAACTGAGACAGGTGAGACTGAGTTCAAACGCAAACCTATTATGGATTAAAAAAAAACTTTTTTGTTGCGTGTGAAGGAATAGTAATAACAGCTCAATATAAAAAAAGATCGAAGATGTTTTTTCAGTAAGTAGGCCGCACGGGCACTTTTACACGTCAAAAATCTACCACTATTATAATCTTATATTCTAAGCGCGAAAAATTGTGTGTGTTAGTTTGTTACTTCTTCAAGCTACAATGTCTGAAGGGTTTTGGATGAAAGGGTATAGCCGGGTAAGCATGGCGAAACTGCCCTTAGCGAAAAAAATAATTTCCTTTTACTGGGTTATTAACCTTTACATAAGTAGTGCTTTCACCAAAATTTAAGCCTCAAATCCTTCAGGTTTAAAAAAAAACCGCATAAAAAGAAATAACATTTTTATTTTATTTTAGCCAAAGTACTAATCCGATTTCTTTGTAATTTGGATATGTTGTACATACAATTAAGGTCGCTTTCTTAAAAAAAAAATTAATGAATTATCTCTTGAAAAAAACCAAAAAAAAACGAGTTAATAATTTTCAAAAAAAAAAAAAAAATACCTGCGAGATTGCGACAATTTCCAAATTTACATATTTGATGTAGAATTTATTGATGTTTAACATATTTTTTTTTAAAAGCTAAAATCGGGATTAACAGTGTGAAAAACTTGAATTTGTAACATCCCATACATTCTTTTCAAACAAAATAACTTCTACGTATTACACTATGAAGTTATATTTCCAACGCATTTTGAATTTGGAACGCGACTTATTTTACTTAAAAATAATGAATTATCTCTTGAAAAAAACCAAAAAAAAACTAGTTAATAATTAAAAAAAAAAAAAAACGTGCGAGATTACGACAATTTCCAAATTTACATATTTTATGTAGAATTTAATGATGTTTAACATATTTTCTTTCAAAAGCTAAAATCGGGATTAACAGTTAGAAAAATCGAATTTGTGACATCCCATAACACTTTATCTTCATACAAGCAAAACCAAGTTGACAATAAATGAATGAAGTATATTTTGAACGCTATCTTAACGAATTTGAATTTAAAATGTGACGTTTTGCACTATAAATTGCTTTTGTGGCTATATATACATTCGGCTACGGAGTACGCATTTTTTAATATCCCATACATATATCGACGGTTCTGTGACTCAACCTCGTATATTGAATTTTGTCCAGTATAAACTGACACACACTAAGTATGCACTCGTGTACTTAGTGAGTGTCAGTTTAAAAACTGGATATATTCTATATACCATACCATTTGCCTTTTTGTTTTTTTTTAATTGTCTGAATGCCGTAAGCCCTAGCCGCATACAGCCACGGATTTTAAGGTTCGCATGAGTTCGCAATCAGTAAAATAAGTCGCGTTCCAAATTCAAAATGCGTTGGAAATATAACTTCATAGTGTAATACGTAGAAGTTATTTTGTTTGAAAAGAATGTATGGGATGTTACAAATTCAAGTTTTTCACACTGTTAATACCGATTTTAGCTTTTGAAAAAAAATTATGTTAAACATCATTAAACTCTACATAAAATATGTAAATTTGGAAATTGTCGCAATCTCGCACGTATTTTTTTATTTTTTTTGAAAATTATTAACTCGTTTTTTTTTGGTTTTTTTCAAGAGATAATTCATTAATATTTTTTTTAGAAAGCGACCTTAATTGTATGTACAACATATCCAAATTACAAAGAAATCGGATTAGTACTTTGGCTAAAATAAAATAAAAATGTTATTTCTTTTTATGCGGTTTTTTTTTAAACCTGAAGGATTTGAGGCTTACATTTTGGTGAAAGCACTACTTATGTAAAGGTTAATAACCCAGTAAAAGGAAATTATTTTTTTCGCTAAGGGCAGTTTCTCCATGCTTACCCGGCTATACCCTTTGGAATGGAGATAGTTTATACCCTGGAGTAGGCTACTTTTTAACCCGGAAAATTTAAAAGTATTACTATAATCGAAAACTACGCGGACGCAATCGCGGGCAGAAGCTAGTTATTAATATTCAGATATAAGAGTAAAGTGCTTCTAAATAAATTGTCAGGCCTTTTCTAAAATGAGTTTAAGACTCTATTACGATATTAGTCAATTTAAAGAACTCACTTAAGCTAACACTAAAATGTTCTTTAAGATTTTAAAATACGGTAAATATATTTAGACATGAACTAAGTGTAGAGTTAATTTAATAATAGCTTTTAAAAATGTGCTTTTTCTTTTCATAAATTGCGTTCAAGTTATTATTTATTCCAGTTATGACAATAATATGCGAGAACGACTCCTATTCTATGCAGTGACCACATAAACATAGCTTTTGCCTGTGAATCTGTCCGCACAATAATTGTTTACCGCTATTCCCTCATAAATTACAAAAAAATGGGAATTAAAAGTACCATATTATGTTTTTTTAAACTGTTTATCGGTTTATGCGTATTTAAAAACATACATCTTTACAAAAAAAAATATTGTAATTTTGATAATATTAAAACTTAACAGTAAATTAAGGAAATACGTAAGAACATCAAAGTAAAAGTAATTAGTAAACTAGCAGAGTCAAGAAATACTCATAGAATAGCAATACAATTAATTCATAGCCTAACCCAAGAAATATTATGTCACTAGGAATCTCAATAACATATACGTTTTTAAAACCTTCTTGGTTTTAGAAAGTAGTTATCCCTAACGGTTTCACGTATAAAATAAATACCAAAGAATCGTCGGAGACCAGAAAATGTTTACCAGAATTTATTTAACAGTTTCATTTACATTTACGCCGAAAGGTAGGTCATGAAATTCGTTAAGTTAGTTTATATGTATGGGACCCTTAGTGCCCTTTGGAACGCAATAAGTTAAACAATTTAGCAGACAAGCAGGATGTTGTTGGGAATATTGGAGCAGCATGGAGCTTAGGCAAGATGCACAACGGAAGAAAATCATTATTTTTCTGAAACCATTTCACTTTCCTGGATTGTTATAAAGTAAACGTAACTTAACCTACACGTTCTCTAGATATGGCTCTTAAAAATTCTAACTTACGAATTTTCGAACAAAAGAAACAATTGGGAAACAAAACTTCGAACATGCGATAGGTTAGGTTAGGTTAGGTTTGCAGTACCATTACCATGAATTACAATTACTGTTCTCGCTAGCGAGTCAAATGCTCTGTCACTTGCACTCTATAAGAATACTTGCGAGGTCTGCGAGAGACAGAGCTAGCGAGTACGTTAAATGGTAACTCATGGTAAGGGTACTTAACTAATACGCTAATGTTAGCGAACTTAGATAGTTCACAAAATGCATAGGATTGACGTTAGCTGACCATCCATTGCGTAGACAGTCACGGTATTATATTTATCAAGTTACGAATATTGATAACGTGTATTTCTGTCTAATGTTGCTTAATAATTTCTACGCATCATTTTATGTTTTTTGCTAAAAAAAACAGCCTATCTGAGTGTCCCACCGTGTTTTCATCATTCGTTCCTATTTTGTAAACGCTGACGTCAATTGCTTTGAAACGCATCTATAATTATTTTATTTTTTTAATTTTTAGCTGTAATTTTTATAGTTTAGGTATCTATGAGGTTGGCATTAAAAATTAAATTAATGAGAGCCGGTACAGACCTTACAGAAAATCACGTATCGTTACCCCCTCCCCCCCCTCTAACGATAGCGTAGAAAAGACTCACGTTTTCATACATTACTAAAGATTATAATAACATCTTTATATGAAAGTGTTTAACTTCAATCGAACCGGAGAGCTCTTTTGAATATAAAATGCAATATTGATCTTATCATAATGAAAAGGACAAGAGGTATAGAGAATGCAATAACTCTGTCCCTTTTACTGCCTGGAAGTTGCCAGGCTTACAATGTCAGGAAACCTTCTAATAATTTGGCCACGATGGGTGTGCCAC
Organism: Acleris emargana; assembly: GCA_927399475.2. NCBI lineage: Eukaryota > Metazoa > Arthropoda > Insecta > Lepidoptera > Tortricidae > Acleris > Acleris emargana. Next base: position 10,372,061 of record OV656858.1, read on the forward strand.
AAAGGTGTGGCAAAGAAAGGTTTACGCGGAACCTTAAATAGTTTGAGGTTAAGTTACTTGAATGCGAATGAAAACGGGTTTGATTCCTGTGATATTTTTATTTGTATTAGTCCATCTTTATATTGAGTTATGCACATCTTAGCCTACTATAATTATATCTTTTTACGATCCCGTATCACGGACAAGGTTAATTTTTGCGGCACCGTTTTTCGTTCATTTTTGCAGTAAATATTTAGGACGGCAAAATAATAGGTAGTTTGGTGGTTTTTGATTTTTCTGTTATTTTTTTGTTGTACAGTACCAAAAGCCTTCCCTTAGTCGCCTCTTACGACATCCACGGGAAGACATGGAGTAGTACTATTCTAACCCGGCAACCACACGAGTATTTTTTTGTTGTAACACCACTAATATCAGCTTTATCCTAAACATTACATTAACATCGATGACAGATCTTGTTAAAGGTACCTTTTGTAGGCGTTACCCCATTTAACTAGTTATACGTATATCGACAAAAACTTAAAAAAACATCGTAATATATGTTTCATCATCCACGAGTTTGAATTAAAATACAACGCGTATCCAAAATGTGTTTTTTCAAAATAGAACAACTATGTATAAGATACGAGGTTTCGTCAAAATAGTGATTATGTAGTGTATACACGTAAGTATCTCAATCATTATAGGGAGCCTCAGCAGCTATTAATGAAACTTTACCTCCTTCCTTATTTAGTCTGTGTCAAGACAGGAATGTGATAACGATCTGAACTTTGTCTCAATTGGCTCCAATCGCACCAAGCTCAAGTATTCTAACTACGCACCAGTGACAGTTTGTATCTTCAGGGTGGAAATTTACTGCCGCAATTTTTTTATGGTGGCCTGGACTAAATGTGGAATTTAAAGATTGATTTTAAGAATAGATCCTATGTAGCCTTACATTTTATAATTTTAAAAAAGGTATGTTAACGCATATCTAGTTTAAAAAAAAACAAGTTTATTTATTCTTGGGTGTCCGTTTGTTATCCTCAATGCATCGTTCGTCCGAATTTTCGTTTATACACCGTGTTTTTCTTGATTTACGATAACTTCGGCATATTACTAGGTACATCCGTAGAAACTACAATGTAGATAAAAAAATTAAATATTGCAAAAAAAAAATGTTTTCTGTTTAGAACAAAGTAATTAAATTTTGTATCTTTGGTCATTCTAAAAGGAGCTTTGGAGTTAACTAATAGATAATCAGTGTCAAATATGTCAATGTTGGCGTGATATACTCGAACACACACCATTAAGAGCCTTTTACACCAGTTCAACGTGATTAACTGATTAAATTTTAAAATGAAATATCTTTAAAACCGTAAGAGTTATCATTTGTCTGTCTTCGGGAAATTAACTTTATTTGACCTAAAGAACGTTCCCTTAAAGTTATCGTAAATAAAAAAAAACACGGTGTATACTAAAGACAATTCCGGGCCCATTTTAAAAGGTTTTATTGTTTCTATCTATGTAAATCTGGAAAGTAACTGATTCAACTAAAAACCAGTTTAGGATGTCAAGCAATGCGTTAAGACAAACATAATTAGAAATTCCGCAGGATCCACAAAATGTTTTTTTTTTACGATAGCTTTAAAGAAGAGCTTCAGAGAATTCCTGCCCGCTTTATCGCCATAGCATACTGACAGTTAAAGGTAACAAGCGACGATTCGGTATACATTGCAGAGTTAAACATTTATATAGTTTAGTTCGAGATTTTTCCAAATTGAGATAATGGGAAATGATTGTCATTTTATTGCACCTACCTACTTTTTGATATCTGTTTCACCTTAAAGTTGACTGGTAGATAATGCTTGAAACATTAAGTTCGTCTTTTATACACTTCTTTAATTTTTGTGCAATAAAGTATGTAAATAAATAAATAAATAATTTGATTGTACAATACTAGCATTCATATAAACGGCGCAATGTATACTGAAATGTCACCAATGTCATTTTGTTAGGTATATTTTTGGTTTCAAAGAAGATTATGTGTATGGGTTAAGCCTCAATTAATTTATTACATATAATGATATTTTAATTCACTCTTTGACAAAAGATGTGAAAGCCATTAAAAAAAACCCATGTCTATTTTTTGCTGTCACTGGGTTAAAAGTGTTCACTGGTGCCATCACTTTTTACACAGACCTGTAGACATATTTTTCAATTGAAAGCGAACATTTACTTTTATTGTTGACCGTATATTAAAGTAAATAATGTAATATGGGTGAATTGGGATAGACCAAAAAAAACTCACGGTTTTTACATTCTAATTCGAAAGAATAGGTAATTTTAAAAGACCGATTTTATTAATTTTGTACTTGACACAATAGTTTTGTTTTAATATCTTTAATTTTATTAAGTAGATTGTTTATGGATGATATGATTATTTTAAATTTGGGTTGGCATTTTCTAATCAATTACAACAATTACATTATATCTAATGATAGAAAGTATGTTAAAACATACTGTTTCAGTAGGCTTCAAGCCGAAAACGGAGGTCAAACAAAAAGGTCAAATATAATTTTGTCGAAATATCCGAAATAAATAAATATTTCAAAAACTTAATAATGCAGAACGGCTTCAAAACCCTATTCCTCGAAATGGTTTTCGAATTAGAGTAATTGTAAAAATATTAACAATCCCAATTTGCTAAAATATGGTACATAGTTAAGGGCTCAATTAAAAATTATTTGTGTACCGAAAATTAGTCATAGGTATAATCGAATAAATTTATCGTTACACAAAGAAAAACAATAGAAGAAAGTTAGCGTTATCTCAATTAACTCCTTAACTATGTACAATATTTTTGCAATTTACCCGTAATTATATAACTTCATATTATAAGTTAATTCTATTACTTTTTCATGTAACTAGTTACATCGAAGCATAATAATTAATATACGCGATTCATCTCAAGATACTAATGTGACAACACTGACGCTTCAGTGAACCGAAAACGGACCGGAACGGAACAAGTGACAATGGATAAGGTTTCCACCTTTAAGTAATTAGGAATATGCCAAACTTGTAAGTAGTGTTCCGTGCTGTGTATTGCTCCGATACCTGACAGTTTCTGTTATGTTGGTAGTGAACTCCGAGTTTAGAACCGAGATTCCGAGATTCCGAGACCCAGGATTTTCAAATAATACGAGTATGGTCAAATTTATGATCACGGTCCCGCGACAACAGTTTCTTTCTAAATCGCTTTTTTGGGTCTAATATTTATCATTCTCACGGTGAAATCTTACCCAGTCGAGTTATATGAGTAGGTACAAACTATTCAAAAGCATCATTTTTTTTAATTTATTTTTTATATCATAGGAAGGCAAACGAGCACACAGGCCACCTGATGGTAAGTGGAAACTGTGACCCATAGACATTCGCATTCACAAGACCGCAATCCTAAGACTGCAAATGCGTTGCCAACCCTGAGGACGAAGATGGAATGCCTCTATGCTAGTAATTTCACCGGCTGTCTTATCCCCAAACCGGAACACAACAACGCGAACACTGCTTGGCGGTAGGTTAATGGATAAGATAGTGGTACCAACCCGGACGGACCCTGCACAAGGTCCTCCCACAAGTAACAGGTCTGTGTTAATAATCCAAAAATAAATATAACTTAAGGCCCTAGACAAGGCAAAGTTTGTTTAACATAGGCAGTTCGAGATTGCAACCCTAAGTTGCAAATGCGTTGCGAACCTTGAAGATAAACGGACGTACTCAATCAGAGACCCGTTAACTTAACTCGTTCTTTTTTCAAATTTGTAAAAAATTGGAATATCATTGCTAAGGAATGACTTAATCGTCATTAACTGACTTTGAGTGCGGTCGATAGATTACATACCTCTATGTTAGTAATTTAACCAGATTTTTCATACTAATAACGAACATAATAATCAATACGAGTACCGTTGGCGGTAGGTAAGAGGATACGGATGTGGTAGCAATCCGTCCGGACCCTGCACAAGTTCATTTTTTTACGCAAGGAGATGGTATACGATTACTTAGATCACATAATAGTAAGTGGAATCTGAGACCAATAGGTAAGGTGGGGTAAGTGCGTCTACGGGGTAAGTGCGTCAAAGCAACAATATCTCCTAAAAATATATGGTTCGACGCACTCACCCCGTTGGCGCTCTTACCCCACCTCGGGGTATTATTATTGAGCTTGTTGGATTGACGCACTTACCCCGTTGATACACTTACCCCACCACATAACATTTGAATTCTCAAAACTATAATCTCAAGACTGCAATCCTAAGACTTTTAATGCATTGTCAACCGTGACTAAAATGGTATGCTTATCCTAGTAAGTTCACCGGTTACCTTATACCATCACTAAACGCATTGATGACCACGGTATTATTCAATTTTAAATTGTCTAAGGGCAGGTTTTTCAATCTCCATATAACACTATCTGTCAGGTAAATTGTAGCTCTGCCCTTTTCTTTGTCGTAAGAAAGATAAGGACAGAGCTCGAGAGACCGATAGTGCTATAGCTGGAGATTGAAAAATCAGCGATTAATTTGGTTTCATAGATAACTTGAACTTTCAAACAGTATTCCTTTTTTATCTCACTTTTTAATCCAGCGTGGTTTAATCTGAGTTTAATGTAGTAGGATCGACACGAAGTCATTTCATTAGCAGGAGTGGTGCAATTTACCGAGGTGTGTCTTTGTTACAAAGATTCGGACGTTTCACGCGAAAGGCAAAGGGTGAAAGGTCACACACTATATGGCACAGTCGGTGATATATGGTGATCATAGTTATTATCTAGTTTTTCTTTAAAAAAAACTATGGTTTTTTTTAAAATATAATTTGATTAAACTAGTGTTCAAATTAATGTAGGTATGTATTTAAAATTTCTATTGATTAATTTTTTTTAACATTGTCAACAAAAAAAACTTAACAAAAACGAGGGATATTTATCTACTCGTAATGTGTACACCGAATAAGACCTTTTTTTACTACTGGTTTAAATACAGAATAAACAAAATTGGCATTTTAAAATTGCCTACTGATTTAAGTAAAAGTGTAAACAGGTTGTTTATACATTTTTTTCTGTTGTATACTAATGACTGCCTCAGGATAAGATGAAGAAAAATGTATTATTCTTATAAATGCTTTCGCAAATCACACTTTATTTTAAAATCAAGAATAGCGCCCAAAAAACCAAAAAAAGATGACAACGGATTCATAAAAACATTATACCCGACTGCGGCAAAGTCCAAAAGGAGGATTATGCGTTACTCGTCAACAAAATTCATAAAATAACAATTTTCAATCGGATTAGTAATTTAAATCAAGTTAAAATTAGGGTTTATTTTATAAGCAGTATCTAATATAAATTATTTAATTTTATTCAAGAACATGTTGTTGTGTGGTTGCTAGCTTAGAATAGTGCCACTGCATGTCTTCCCGTGGAAGTCGTAAGAGGCGACTAAGGGATTAAAGGCTTGCAGTATTGTTAGGCGATGGGCTTGCCACCTGTCACTATACACATTGTAAACATCTTGGCCAGTTTGTGCAAAATGTGGTTAAAGAATTAACAATAAGTTGTTAGAGTCGTTGGTTATTCTGTACCTCCGCCTACCCCACTCTCGGATGAAGGCGTGAAATATGATTTTAATTTTAATTGTAATATTTCCAAAACAAATTGTATTTGTTAATGGAATATATAAATATGGATTTAATGTGTTTTGTGTAATTATTTCAAGTCCGTTTTTTACCAAAAGCATTCAAGAAACGTAAAAAAAGAAATAAAGCTAAAATATTTATGTTTGAAACTTGGCATCTGAATTATTAAATAGCATTAAAATTCATAAAAAGGTTCGCTCAATTTCTTCAGCACAAATGGATTATAATTAATTTGTAGCAGAAGGTTTTCTCGTTATTTTCCGTTAAGGCATGTCAGAAGATTTATTTCGTAACAGACATTCATATTTAATTAATTACAAATACAAGAAAAAATATCTTTTGGGTAGCGCAATTTAATCATTTATGGATATTTTTTACATTTAACCTCGTAAAACACAAAAAAATTTTTTTTCTTAAGTTATCCCTTTTTTAATTAACTTAAATATCTCTTACACTTCTTAAAAGTATGTAGTATTATGTGAGCAGGATCAAAATGATAACATTTTCTCTATCTATAATCTCGCTTTAAAAGCACAAGAAAGTCTCAATCAATTAATGTTTTAATGCCTAATAGCTTAATGCGGTAAAATATTGTCAATTTGAATTAAAATTTTTATTTATTACCATTTTCATTTTATGGTTCCGGTTCACCTAAAATATGTCGTTTAATTTTAAAATCAAAATAAAATATTATTTAGTTTTTTTTTAACAATTTCAGTAGATGATTGGCACCGTATCATTATTTACCGTAATTTATCGTTATACGCAACCTTTTCACAAAACCTTCTTTACTCTTGTGTAAGGATTCCATAGACAGACATGTGACGTTGAGTAATTATATGTCTCCCTATGTCAGACATCTTGGAATTGTCTTATTATATATGTTCCGAATATGTTCTCATACGTGCGGTAAATCTAAGCTTCACTTTGAATTGCTTTATCATAGTATCTATATAAAAATATGTTATTTTTTATGACTCTATGGTTCGTTTTTTGCACCCATTACATTAATATTTACAAAATAAAAAAATCTGTATACCTACAGAAATGTTTATTTCGCAAAAGTTTAGGTAATAACATTTAACATTGGTTAATTAACAACTTGGGACTATCAATAAGAACAGTATAATAAAATCCGATATTATTCAAGAAATCGTCCCTCGTTGTCCATTTTGTAAACAATCCAATACAAAACAAACATAACTATTGGGTCTTCTTTGCTCGTCTAAAAAATTTAGACTAGCATAAATCCCGATAGTTAAAGTTTTTCCCAAATCTAAAGGAAAAGGTTATTTTTGCCTAGACCCTATTAAGTATTGCACAGTTATTTTAAATTAATATTTATTAATTTTAAAATTTTACAAGCGAAATAAAGCACCTACCTTTAATTAAAATTAAAAAACCACCAATTTCCACAGTACACTTTAATCTTACACAGTTAAAGTCAAGCACTAATCAAAAACTATATTCCAAATTCAAAAATCAACCACACAAATCTCACAACGCACTCAAAGTTTCCCGCGTAATTAAAGATTAAAAAAACACGCGCCAAATTCGAAATTCAAAAATCGCGATCTTCCATCGTTCGGCGACGATACGACCATTCGCCGCGAGGAACGAAAACGCACTAGTGTTTGTTCGGACGAAGGAGTGAGCGAGACCGGTAGCTCGCGAAATCTATAGAGATCCTACGTGAAATAATACGGGGGCTGATTTCGTTCGACACGGTGAGGCATGTTTGTGGACGAGTCGGCAACTCGACATTTCGATGACAATGAAATTTGATGAGGTTTTTGACCAAGTGCTTTTAAACTGTTGTTTTTGGAGGGCGAACGTCGTTTGCACACCTCTTTGTGAGCTTTGAAGTACAAATCGTAGCTATTGAATGCAGCCTATTTATTCTGTTTATTTTACTTACCCAGCTGTTATCAAAAGATCGTTGTGACTATTTTGTCTATGTTAGTTAAAAAATACATTCTTCTTTTGTACAGTAACTGCTTGAAGTGCTTCTTAAGTGTTTTTAGATGTTGTAATTTATCGTTAAAACGTGATATTCACTAAAATATAAATTAATTATATTATTTATTAATTATAACAAAAACATAACGCGGATGGAGTCTCTCTTTAAGAATCGACAAATAAATTTTAATGTAAACTTAAGAAGTTAAAGCATTTTATGTTTGTAATAGGTTTTGCTCGTGATTTCATCGTTATTCCTTCGGGAACTTTAAAATTTTCCAAAATTAAAAAATGTAAGTGTTAATCCAGGGTATCAGCTATCTCTATCTTAAATTTCACCTAAATCTAAACAAACAAACACAAACTTTCACATTGGTAATTTTAGTAGGATGACTCCACTCGTTTGATCGACCGTTGGACAAGAAACTTAAGTAGCGGTAGAATAAAGTGCAGATCCTTTCGGATCCCTCCCATCGTCTGACACTTTTACCTAAGGCACTTCATCTTAGTACTCCGTGGGGCTAGACAAGTTGCCATCGAATACAAACACTTTTTTTTTACCCCCGACGCAAAAAAGAGCAGTGTTATAAGTTTGACGTGTGTGTGTGTGTGTGTGTGTGTGTGTGTGTGTGTGTGTGTGTGTGTGTGTGTGTGTGTGTGCGTGCGTGTGTGCGTGTGTGCGTGCGTGCGTGTGTGTGTGTGTGTGTGTGTGTATGTGTGTGTGTGTGTGTGTGTGTGGCATCGTAGCTCTAAATTGATGAACCCATTTGGATGCGGTTTTTATTATTTTTGTTTATTATTATTTATTTATTGATTGTTATTATTTATATGTTTTTAGTAGGTATAAACATTGTAGTCGCCTGTATTCCGAGAACCAATCAAGTCGTAATACTTTGCCTTTAAAATTTGTTATTATGTGCTATCATTTAATGTAATGTTATTTAAAAAAATCCTCTGATTGATACGTACGGGAGATACCGCGAAATAAAATTAGTTTCAATGTTTTATTTTACGACTTTATCAGCATAATTTAAATGTATAATTACGCCAAATTGCAGCTTTGTTAAACTAAAATTCTCTAAATTAAACCGCAGAAAGACGGACATGACGGAACTATAAAGGTTCCATGTGGTCCTATTAAAAGGCATTTGTAATTGAATAACACCTCTGCCCCTAAAAGTAGAATCTACTCCACCCACGTTCTTTAGAGGCTCTTTATTAACACCACCTACATTGTCTTCAATTAAATCTTAAAAGCTAGCTTGGTTGTCTTCACGACTAAACCATTTTATTAATGGCCTCTCTTGTACATCAACAAAAGGAAAATTGTTGGACATTTCGATAATTTACTAATAATACTAGGGTATTGTATCCATCCATGATCTCTGTGTGACGGTATTTTAAACTGCTGCTAACCTTCTCTTTTCGGTTTTTATACGATTGTTAAAAAGAGACAGACAAGAAAAATCCAATGTTCATTTAAATTTAAATTCAAATTAATTGTTAATTAATTCTGATCGCGGAACAATTTAATGAAAAGTAAAGTTACTTTATGAAGGCAATTTTTTGAAGCGACTTAAGCTTTTTTTAATTAAGTTATATTTAAAAATACCTAATAATTATGAATAGTCAAGGTTGATCTCTGTTTCTCTAAAGTAAAACCAATAGGTTTCATTATTGTTTCTATAATATGCGTATTTCGCGTGATACGATTGTTATTTTAAAGCACTTACCACCTTTTTAATTTTTTTCACCTTAAATGTTGATTGGTGGAGAACTTATAGGTTATATAACTTTTTATTATATTTGTATTTGTATTTGTTTTTTAAGACTTGTTGGTAATTCTTTAACTCTGCCTACCCCACTCTGGGAATGAAGGCGTGAGTTTATATATATATATATATATATATTATATTTGTTTTCAGGTACACTTATATTGTATGTTAGACGGGAGTAAAATACCGCAATGCTTTGTTCAAATACAATTTATTGTTTTCCTTTAGCAGGAGCGGGCAAACTCAAGATTATAAACACTTATCGAATACCGTTAAGGCCCCAGGAGACGGTCAATTACGATTGTTACATACATCATCATCATCGAGGTCATTCAAGAAGAGTATAGCCAGGGCAAAATTCAAATTCATTAACAGAATTGGTGACAGACTTGTGCGCCTACCTTCCGGTTCTCGTGCATTCTGGTCTCTCGCCAAAGCTGTTCAAGACAACTTTTGCCAGTCATCGTTCCCCTCCTTGAAACGGGAGGATGATACTTTAGCCCACACTGCTAAGGAGAAAACCGATCTCTTGGGTATTCTCTTTGCGTCAAACTCGACTTTGGACGACCGGGGAAACATACCGCCGACTATCCCGCGGTGTGAGGACACTATGCCTGAAATCCGTTTTATACAACGAGATGTCTACAGAATCCTTTGTTCCCTGGATGTTCATAAGTCTTGCGGGCCTGATGGTATTCCTCCTATTGTTTTGAAAATGTGTGCTCCTGAGCTGGCTCCAGTTTTAACGCGTCTGTTCCGGCTCTCTTATTCTCTCGGTGTAGTTCCGAGCCCTTGGAAGACAGCTTTGGTTCACCCGATCCCAAAAAAGGGTACTCGCTCAGATCCATCAAACTATCGGCCTATAGCTATAACGCCCTTGTTTTCCAAGATCATGGAAAATATAATTAATCGCCAACTGCTGGGGTATCTTGAAGATCATCAGCTGTTAAGTGACCACCAGTATGGCTTCCGCCGTGGGCGTTCAGCTGGTGATCTTTTAGTTTACCTCACTCATTGCTGGGCTGAGTCCGTGGAAAGCAAGGGCGAGGCATTGGCCGTTAGATTAGATGTAGAGAAAGTCTTTGATCGTGTTTGGCACAAAGCACTTTTGTCAAAGCTGCCTTCATATGGGCTCCCGGAGAGTTTTTGTAAATGGGCAGCCAGTTTTCTTGAGGGACGGAGCATCAAAGTAGCAGTCGATGGCTCATGCTCGAAACTCATGCCCGTTAATGCTGGTGTGCCGCAAGGCTGTGTATTGTCTCCTACGCTGTTTCTTCTGCATATCAATGATATGTTGCAGTCTAGTAACATTCATTGCTATGCAGATGACAGCACGGGTCACTCACGCTACTTTGGCCGGAGCAATCACTCTCGAGCTGACACTGATGAGTGCCGAGCAAAGCTTGTGTCTGAAATTGAGTCATCACTGGAGGTGGTCTCAAAGTGGGGCAGACTAAACATGGTCCAATTTAACCCCGCCAAGACACAAGTGTGCGTGTTATCTGCCAAAAAAAACCCCTTTGTCATGACACCTCAGTTCGAAGGCACTTCCCTCGTTGTTAAGCCTACTATCGGAATCCTGGGTGTTGACATATCGCATGATATTCAGTTCCGCAGTCATTTGGAAGATAAAGCCAAATTAGCCTCCAAGAAGCTAGGCGTGCTTAGTAGAGCGAGACGGCACTTCACAGCTGTCCACTGCCTCTAACTCTATAAGGCTCAGGTCCGGCCGCATATGGAGTACTGTTCTCATCTCTGGGCTGGAGCACCGCAATGCTTTCTTCTTCCTTTTGACCGGATTCAACGTAGAGCGGCTCGAATTGTCAACGACCCAGCGATCTCTGTCCGATTAGATCCACTTGCTATCAGGAGGGACATCAGCTCACTTTGTGTGCTGTATAGGCTTTATAACGGGGAGTGTTCTGAAGAACTATTCGCATTGTTCCCTGCCGCCGTATTCCACCACCGTACCACCCGTCGTAGGGCCAGGTTCCATCAACATCACCTTGATGAATGGCGTTCTTCCACCGTGCGTTTCTCTAGGCACTTTTTACCTCGTACGGTGAAACTGTGGAACGAACTCTCTCCGGCGATATTTCCTGCCAGTTATGACATGGGGTCCTTCAAGAAAAGAGCTCTTATTTTCCTTAAAGGCCGGCAACGGACCGACAACTCAACTTGAGTTGCCGGTGTTCATGGGCGGTGGTGATTACTTCCCATCAGGTAAGCCGCCTGCTCGTTTGCCTCCCTCTTTTATAAAAAAAATATAAAAAAATGTGATAATCAATCGCCATTGAACGTATACGAATCCTATTGAAGCGATTGTCAATCGCAACTACGCGATTGAAGGCAAATTATGATAATTTTGATTGATGGCCAATTTTTGTTGACGGGTGTCATTGATGCAGGCAATCGACCGTTTCACCAAGTCATTGACAATTCCAAATTCAAAATTTCTCAATATTTATTCCGTAAATTGGCCACATGCGGGCTGTTTTACACGTCGGTAATGTACATTGAATCTACCAGCGCTCCGGACAAGACCATCATTGCAGAGAAAAAGCGCCGCAGGAAACTCCAGCAGAAGGTCTTTTTTTTAAATCATAAAAACATAATTATACTTAAAAGTAAGTTACATTAAGTAATAATGAGGTAATAAAGTAAGAAACAATAAATTCTTACAAATACAAGCAGCAATAAAGTTATTACAAATAAAAGGTCAAATAATATTAAATGACTATGAGAACAACACGACGAGGTCTCTGCGTCAAAAGCCATCGCCAATCGTTTGGAACACTGTGCGAAGATAAACAGTCTGAACTTTTTGATGACCGAGGGCAAAAACATTGAACTGTCGATTGAAACTACATCAGTTGCACTTCAATTGGCATTATCAATAACGTAAGATATTGACAACCGCTATTGATCGTCTCCGGGGGCCTTTAGTCATGTGCAAAGTCGCAACCTATCACTTTTAAATACAGTCAAAACACTATTCGTATTATATAATTTAACATTTACTTCATCAAGTTAAACAAACACACGTACCTAGCTCATAATAAAAAAAAATGAAATCATGTAGGTACGTGGATTTTTCTAGGTAAATAATAATAAAACCAGAAATAACATTTTAGAAATTCATCAGTTACTGAGAAAACAAGCAAACCGTACAGAAGAAAATATGAATTCTTGGTAACTTAGGTATGGTTCGGTTTCGGGAAGTTTGTTTTATCTGTTCTAGATTATTATTATACAACCTTTTTTTTGCGACAATGCCTACGTAAAATTCGATTTGTATCGTTGCTCTCTAAGAACTTTTAATTTTTCGAATTTTGCTTACTCAATCCAATGTTTTAAACTCAATTTTTGTCCCTATTTGTGTTATATTCGACATTTAAATTATGCTTTATTATAAGCAGGGATCGGAAATTCGGATCGATATTTACCTAAAGTTGGCAGAATCCCGGAAAAAGATAGGCAAACATGGCGTCGGCTCATTAAAAATATTATTTTGATAATTTAAGTTCTGGGATTCTGGGATTCTACAAAACGTTAATATAATAATTACTTTACATGTAGGATTCATTTAAGAACATTCTGTTTTGCTCCTATAAATTCGTACATTACAGGTAAATTAAATAACATTTGGTTAAACATATACATGGAAAATAACTTCAAACAATTAATATAAATAAATAATTATGAATTAATGCCGGTGTAATATATTATTTTGAAATCCCGGAACTTTTATTATGAATTATATGATTGAGTCCACCTCCATACAACTGAACAACAAAGCCGGCGCGGAAGTATAGGTAAATATCGATCAGAATTTCCGATCCCTGATTATAAGTTAAGAAATGGATATTATTGCGCTGAATTTCATTAAAGTCTGTTCAGTCAATCATGCATCATCCATCGAAATAATGTTTTCACAAAATTGTTCATTAGTAATATAATATACAAGCAGAGAGAATTTCAGATACAATAAGTTTTTCAAAGTTTTTATATTTTGCTAATAATTGTTTTTAGAGGTCAGGTCGGGTAAATATAAGAGGCATTGTGTGTTAATGCTTCTTTTTAAATGGAATAGGAATGAAGTAGAGTAAGTTTTTGAGTGTTAAAAACTTAGTCTTATTTTTACCCGACCTGACTAATTAATTTTTGGATTGAATAAATCACAAAGGAAATTTTCAATACGCAGCAGTACGTAGCAGTATTTATGTTTTGGAAATGATTTTTGATGCTGTATTTACATTCTTGGCTGTTAAAGAAACTGTAACAGTCCCCAGTACGCGAAGTAATGGTAGGTAATAATTAATGATCCTGCACAACCTAGCTTATAAAATAAGAAGATATAAGGTGAGTGCCAAAAAACATTACAAAAATTTCAATGTTGCCATGGTTGTAAACTATAATTATTAAATAATAATACGCTGGTAAACGTCTTAGCCTATTTGTGCAAATTGTGGTTACTGAATTGTCAACAACTTTTTGAAGTTGTAATTCTGTAGCTCTGCCTACCCCACTCTGGGATTACAGGCGTGAAGGTATGTATGTATGTAATAATTGTTAAACGAAACGTCAAATTCCAGAAAAAATCATTTTTTAGGTGAATCCAATAACATTCCCAAATTTTAATTCAACTTCCAACAACACCATGTATAATAAAATATTATTGGCAGCAGCAACCCTGTACATTTAAGTTTCACTGAGGTTACAAAGAATCAGTTAGGGCAGCTTGTTACGACCACGCAGGGTTGGCACCCCAGCGAGAGAAGGGGTGCGCAATCAACTTCCGCGTTTCGTTATCAGCCGTGATTATGCGACGGGGGAGTAACCTTGACTTGAGATACGGGTGACTAACGGTGGCTTTATGAAATTATTTTCTCCTTTTGGAAAAAATATGGGTACTTTGACTCTTAACTTTGGATTTATTGTGAAGTAATTTTTAAAATTGCTTCTAAAATAATCTAAATCTGCTAAATTATCTTTTTTTTTTATGGCATGGGAAGGCAAACGAGCACACAGGCCACCTGATGGTAAGTGGAAACTGTGACCCATAGACATTCGCATTCACAAGACTGCATATGCGTTGCCAACCCTGAGGACTAAGATGGAATGCCTCTAATGCTAGTCATTTCACCGGCTGTCTTATCCCCAAACCGGAACACAACAAAGCGAACACTGCTGCTTGGCGGTAGGTTAATGGATAAGATGGTGGTACCAACCGGGACGGTTCCTGCACAAGGTCCTCCCACAAGTAACTATGCTAAATAGGTATATGTTTATTTTTTGTTGGTTTTACTGGTTTTCACTGATGACCTTACCAGTGATTTTGAAAGGTAATAACTAAAAAAAACTATATCGTATAGCATGTTAAAGCATATTCCTTCAGTCCTTGCCTAGCTTAAAAAAGGAATATTTTAAAAGCCTTAAGCCGACAGCGAAAGTCAAACATAGATTAAACCTAATATTGATTTACCAGCTCTGTAAAAGTTGTCTATTTTTAAAACGCAATATTTATAGAACGGGTTAAAAACCGAATCCTAAAAATGGATTCAGAATTCGTACCAACATAGCAATATTATAGTTATACATCGACAATAATTACGTGTCATTACTAAATAATTAATCTTGATTTAAATACTACAATAGAGTCCGAAACCATGATAGAACAGTTTTATTTGAACCATTCTGTATATCATTAGGGGTAAGACTGTATGCATGATCTGTCCAATGGCCGTAGATTGCAAAATCGTTATCGCTAACGAAAATGTATAGGATTGATATAAGCTGCCTGACGGTCGCGTTTCCCTCATACACTTTGAACGTTTTCGAAAATTGTTTACGATAGTGTTAAGCATATTTTATAAGGTCTAAGATTACTACTACCATTCTCATTTTTTTATTTACCGCTAAGCACCAGTCATTGCATTGTTGTACTCCGGCGTAGGGATCAGACAGCTAGTTGGTAGTGACCCTGCCTACGAAGCTAGCGGCCCTGGGTTCATATTACTATGATAGTACAAGCCTAGAGCTTAGTTTGGGACGGTCAATTAGTGTGACATTGTCCCCTGATATTTATTTATTTATTCAGTCCTCAGGGCTGGATCTTAAGATTGCAGTTCTAAGATTGTCTATGGGTCTCAAACATCTTTTATCATAAGGAAACATGATTACTCGTTTGTCTTTATATCATAAAAAAAACTTAATATCTAAAGAGTCAGAACACCCTCTACGAACTGTTTATTTATCCAATAACGTCCCAAAGACGTTGTCCATACTGCAACCGTTACTAAAGCTATATCCGTAGAGATTACCGCATATTTATTCCCGCCAATGTTCCCCGGATTCTACCCGAGGCCGTAAAAAGTTAGTGCCGTATTCGGTACCGCTCCGCATCTATATTTATTCGTTTGACCGTGAAAATGTCGTAAACGTAACTAGAACCGAAAGTCTTAGCAAGAATTTATTAGTACAAGTTCGGAATAGGGGTGATACAGGGTGACAAAGTTTGGCTAAGCGTTTTGTTTATGTTGGGAAATAAATAAAAGGGCTTTAAGAAGGCACATTTGATGACACGGTAGTCTAGTTGGTTAGTGACTGTAAGCTAGCGGTCCGGGGTTCGATTTGTAGTAAGCGTCATTTTGTGTGATTGGATTGGATGTTTTCTATGTAATTATGTATGGTTTTTCTCTTTATAAGTATGTTTATCGTCGTCTATACCAAAAATACAAGCCTAGAACTTAGTTTGAGAGGTCAATTTGTGTGAGTTTGTTCTATGATATTATTTATTAATTTTATTTTTAAATAGATCTGGACGCCAAAAACCATAACAATTACGTGGTTGTTTTTAAGGTTCTGTACCCGAATTATAGCGTAACGGGACCCTATTAATATGGCTACGCGGTCCGTCTGTCCGTCCGTCTTAATTCTCAAGAGCTGTAACATTTTGAACCGTATACAGCAGGTTTTTTTTTAAGAATATGTTTTGTTACTGCGAATTACATTTAAAAAAAAAAGTTTTTTCAACGATTTTTTTTTGTTGTGTCGTAAAAACGGTACAACTCACAAGCGTTACATTTGGTATATAATAATAATTATAGTACAAACCCTGAACAATAACAACAAATACTAAAAAAAATAGAAAGAGTGAGTTGGGATCGCGCTGATTCGATTCGAAATCGAATTTAAATCGGATTATAATAATACCTACTGTGGGGCTGTATGAAACCCTCGGCGCGCGAGTTCGACTCCCACTTGCATGTTTTTTTTCTTCTAATAGCTTTAAATTTAAATTAAGACCGCAAATGCGTGACAACCCTGCCAACTTTGCACGGCTAGCATGATGTCCACGACTTGTTTGCTGCTTGGAGTGTAATGTAGCGTTCCGTGCTATCAAACCTCCATAATCTCTCCCCTAGTGGCTCCAAGAAGCTATAGTCACAGCAGCCACACTCCGGTAAACCACATCTGTGGGCTAAAGCTAGGGAGGGGGGTACAGTCGAGGCCTTATTTGCATGGATAGCTGTCAAACAAAATCCTATGAAGTGAAATCGACGCCATTTTTGTGCTCGTTTCGTGTTTTTACTTACCTATGAGGCTTCTCATTTCAATGCCATCATGCTAGATGGCGCTGTATCACCACATACTGTGAAAAATACATTCTTCGGCATCCTTACTTTTCTGCCGAAACCGCATGACATGTTTATTTTATTATTTATTGTCTTAAACTTCACTACATAGTATAAAACAAAGTCGCTTGCGCTGTCTGTCCCTATGTATCTTTAAAATTACGCAACGGATTTTGATGCGGTTTTTTTTAATAGATAGAGTGATTCTTAAGGAAGGTTTATATGTATAATACATTCCACGCGGGCGAAGCCGCGGGCGGGTCGCTAGTATAATATAAAACTCCCAACACAATTAAAATTGAAACTTCCAAAAACACTAAACTTTTGCATGGATTCCAACTCGTATCATTTTGGATGGAAAGCACCCTTCCGTGCCGTTTGACCATAATCACATTTACTTTGTCCGGCGAAATTGTGTATCACGTTATTTTACGTTTAGATTATCTTTTAACGAATACGGTTAGTATTAAAATTTGCGAGGGTAAGCTGACAATGTCTGAACACCGGATCGGTTTTACTAAAGATTTACTTACGCCCGCTCGTTCGTTGCTCCCTGTTAGATTGCCTTTGATCTCGATTAATACTTACTGTTGATAATTTTTAATTATGAGTTCTCGTTGCAATATCGACTTGGTGAAAAGATCGCAAATAATTGCTTTGTATAATTAAGGCAAAAATTTGTCTGAAATTGCTAGAGAAGCCGGTGTTAACGTAAGTAGTTTTTGTATACTTATAAGTATAATTTAAATTACTATTTTTAATAGGTTATTATTTTTAAATACATATTTTAAAGATAATTTAAATATGTGATGTTTTGTTAAAGCGAAAAACCGTTGTTTTATGGGTCCGACGATTTGAAGAGGAAGGTTCTTTATTACATCGGCAAAGAACTGGCAGAGCTCCACTTATAACCACACAGTAGCGTCAAATCATGGTGAGGGATTATGAGGAAAATGGACTTATCCCGACAAGTCACTACGCCAGTTTATTCGACACCAGCATGCGCACTGTGCGACGTGCTCTTCACAGCGAGGGCTTGCATCACCGCCTGGAGCCAGGTTAGCGTTCGCCTTGGAGCATCTGGATTCCGACTGGAGTAATGTCGTCTTTACTGACGAAAAAACTTTTAAATCCAGCCAACACGGACGACCTAGTTTATGGCGGCGGAATAATACCCGCTATGATAGTAATCACGTTGTGCCCAACATGGAGTCTGGTCGGATAAGTGTGAATATGTGGGGCTGGATGAGTGCAGCCGACCCGGGGGAACTAGTGCGAATGCCAAGCCGAGCGACCGGTGTTAATTATGTGGACGTGTTGGAGGACACCATGCTACCCACTGTTTGCAATGTTTATCCGGAAGATGAATTACCGGTTATATTATTCGTGCAAGATAACTGCCCTATACACCGTTCGCGTGGTGTGCGGGAGTGGTTCGGTCATCACAATGATATAGCGGTAATTCTTGGCCAGCTAGGTCACCACACCTAAATCCCATTGAAAATTTATGGGGTGTGATGGTTCAACGGTGGGATAACCAGAATGAGCGAACCCCAGAAGCATTAGAGGCTCATTGTTTGCAAGTTTGGGAAAGCATTCGTGGCTCGAGCTTGTGCAGGAATCTTATTGATTTAATGCGTTCTCGTATGCTGGCTGTTATCGAACAGAATGGGGGCTACACTAGCTATTAAGGTATACCTATTAAGTAGGTAGGTAGATAATATTATTTGGTTGAGACCGGGTTATTTACTTAAATCTATTTGACAATTAATGACTATAAAGTGAACGCAAGCATAACGTTATAAATAAATATAACTGTTTTATTTCTAGTGTGCAAAACCAAATAAAAACTTAATTTTATTTCATAAGTTTACTCACAAATTGTCTTATGCCCACTGTAATTTGTTTGAAGTGGGTAATCAAACTTGCACTATTTATAAATTAGCTACCCCCGCGACTACAAAGCTAGAGACACACGTTTTTGTAATTATAATAACCCGGTCTTTAGAAGTTAATATTTGTTTTTTATTGTGGTGGAGCTTCAATATTCTTTCCGAATCTGGAAACGAAACTTAAGCTTTTGGCCTCGATAAAATGGTAAATAGGAGTTGTTTTATTGTTTCTTGTATCATCATCATCATATCAGCCCACATCCACCCACTGCAGGGTAAAGGCCTCTTCATTTCCACGCCATTTTTCCCGGTCTCGTGCTAACGCCATCCATCCTTTCCCAACTGTCTGCCAAATGTCATCAGACCAACGAGCTGGTGGCCTGCCCACTGATCTGTGACCTAATCTCGGCCACCACTCTGTTAGCGCCCTCGACCATCTACCATCGTTTCGCCTAGCCAAGTGTCCCGCCCACCTCCACTTCAGTTGCGTTATTCTTTGGCCGACATCTGCCACTTTAGTCCTGCGCCTAATCTCAAAGTTCGGTACGTGATCCAGAAGTGAAATCCCCAACATGGAACGCTCCATAGCTCTTTGTGCAACTTTAATTTGGTGCATACTTGCCTTTGTGAGCGTCCATGCTTCCGACCCGTACGTGAGGACGGGGAGAACGCATTGGTCAAAAACTTTAGTTTTTAGGCATTGCGGGAGATTACTTTTTAGGATTATTTCTAGCTTATTAAAAGCGGCCCATCCCAGTTGAACCCGTCTCGCAATCTAATACACGTAATATTATTATTGTATACGTAATATTATTATCAAATGAGTATATCTAATTTCAGTTTATTGAAGGAAGGAAGTCACATTTTTTTTCAAGTTTTTATTAGTACATACATACATACATTAAATCACGCCTGTTTCCCAGAGGGGTAGGCAGAGACCACTTCTTTCCACTTGCTTCGATCCTGACAAACTTCTTTCGCTTCTTCAACGTTCATACATCGAGTCATTTTTATTAGTATTTTGCTTAAAGGTAATTCTATAAAAATAACAGCTCTATCGAAAGGTCAATTGGAAGAGCGAAGTCATACGAGCTCGCTCATTTGACTGGTAAAGTGGGTAAGATGAAAAAGGACGCCCGTACTAAATGTAGTATTTACACTCTGCCGGGACAACTTCAACTCGCTCAAGTCGAGTTCAAGAACAAATAGTTTAAGAGATTCCCTGTACACTTTTCAGAAGTTTGTTAAACTAACCCTACCCTACCCTACCCGTGACAATACGACGTATTTTTTTTCCATTTAGACAAGTGAAAGAACGATAAACAATAGTTTCTTATTGTTTTTACAAGACTGCATTTTTTTAATTTGGCAAGTAAAGGATTACAATATTGAACCGCGAGCGAAGCGGTAACTTTCCTGAATTGTAAAACACAAATTTACCACTCACCGGAGAGGAAAATCTAGATGAAAGAAGAAAACTCGATAGAGAATCGAATCAAGTTTTAATCTTAAAGAAATAAGTAAGGAATGGATTATAAAATAAAAATAATAAATTGAATTCAGGTGCGTTCTGAACTTGTATTTTACAATTTTACCTCTCTTTTATGCTTCTCTTTTGTTCTGAAAACTAAAAATATCTCATGAAATTGTATGATAATTTGTCATGTTTAAATTTCAAACTACTTTACCCCAATAGCGGATAAAGTGAAATTTTGCACTCCGCGTTTGAGCTACAAATAAGGTTTTTTGGAGCTATTAAGGTAAAAAATCTGAGGAGTTATTGTAACATAGCTATGCAATTCATTTTACCGTGAGCGTAAAGGACAGACCTATGCCAGTTATATAGCTCTATCCTTTTCTCTAAACGTAAAGTCAACTGCATAGCTATCTCATAATAACCCTTCTGTTGTTCATTGCTAGAGAATGCCAGTTCTTTACGCGTAGATATTATTCGTTTTCCCTATTTTCACCCGAAAAAGCAATAACGAAAAACGAATTTTGACATCGGGTTGTAGCAAAATTGACGTGAAAACTTCCCTTTATGTGGCTTAACAGTTTGTTGTCACTGCCCGATAGACGATAAATTCTAAAATCTCTTTAAAAAAAACAATATAGTTAGCAAAAAAAAATCATTTAAGACATTAAGTAGTATTTATTTTAAATTCGATTATACAGCGTGAATCATTACCCATAGTTTATAGCATTTCTTTATAAACAATACAAATATTGTGTTTGAAATAATATGTAAGTACATTTAATTTTTTTTTTTTTTCTTAAAACTAACTCTAGTCACACATGTCATACGAAATAGTCAAACGGGGAAAAGAAACACAGGCATACATTTTTAGTGCACTCTCTTATTAAATATACAAATTATTTAGTATTTCGTGTACCTCTAAATATCTCATCAATACTGATCTCATCAATACTGTAGAAGCATCCCCGTAACAAAAAGTTTTTTAATTTTCCATGGAAGATCAATTTGTTCGTAATCATTTTTAGATCAGAAGGCAGCTTATTATTTAGTTTCACAGCTTGACGATTAGCGCATTGCACTGCAATCTTAAGCCTCGGACAGAAGTTGTACCTTTTGTTTTTTGTCCGTGTTAATAAATAAATAAATAAATATCAGGAAACAATCTCAGACAAATTGATCTAGTCCCAAACTAAGCTCTAGGCTTGTAATATGGGTACGAGACAACGATAAACATACTAATATAGAGAAATATATACTTAAATACACAGAAATCAACCTTGACTCGGGAACAAATATTCGAACTCATCGCACAAATATCTGCCCTTACCGGGATTTGAACCCACCAGGACTGCTAGCCTCGTAGGCAGGCTCACTACCAACTAAGTAGTCGTAAGTCTTGTATCTTTAGAGGGACTCAGTGAGCAAAATTAAGACATAAGCTACTTAGATACCGTGAGAATTCTTAATTTCTTAAAATAATCTCTACACAAATTAAATCAAACGAGTCACTTTGTAAAAGGTTTCGGTCCAAAACGTCTTTATATTTTTAGCACGTGAGTAAAAACCCTAAATAAGTTATCGGCCCAAATCGACCTCGCTATTTCCAAGTAATTTGACCTTAACGCCACTTGGTCGGCGTACGTGTGATTCTGTTTATTATAATACAGCTAGGTCAAAATAAAAACCGCTACTCATGTAGTAGTTAAGGTCACCTTAAATTAGTCAGTGTATGCTCGCGCCCATTGTTACCATTATTACTAGACCTACGGTGCGGTGGGTGGTAGGACCTTGTGCAGGGCCCGTCCGGATCGCTACCACCATCTTATCCATTAACCTACCGCCAAACAGCAGTGTTCGCATTGTTGTGTTCCGGTTTGGGGATAAGACAGCCGGTGAAATGACTAGCATAGAGGCATTCCATCTTAGTCCTCAGGGTTGGCAACGCATTTGCAGTCTTAGGATTGCATTGCAGTCTTGTGAATGCGAATGTCTATGGGTTACAGTTTCCACTTACCATCAGGTGGCCTGTGTGCTCGTTTGTCTTCTCTATGCCATAAAAAAAAAAAAAAAAAAAAAACCTACGCAGCACACATTATAGCCGTCGTATTTTTATGTTACTAGTACAAATATGTGAAGTTTTTTTCATCTTGAACCAAACGTTAGGCCAATTGCGACATTGATAAGGGTTTCCTGTCGTTGCTGATTTTGTTTTATTTTCTTTGCGGTTTGTTTTAGTTTAAGCTGAGTTTTAGTTTAGTTGAAGATGCCAGCAAAAGTGGAAAGTAAGTAAGTAAGTAAGTAAAATATTTATTCACAACAAAAAAATAAAAATAGCAATAAAAAAGAAGAAAAAGAGACAAGAGAACAGATTTGCTAATGTTGCGAAACGGTCCCAACTCAGCATGTGCTGGCTGTGAAGCCAACGCTGGTCTAAAGTAGTAGTAAAGTAGTTGAAAGGTAACATAAGTGTATTCAATTAGGGTTCCGACGTCAAAGTAGGAACCTTTATAGTTGGGTCATTATTCGAGCGTTTCAACCGCCTCACTTTCGTGGACATGTTTTTGAAGAATTGGGCGTATATTTTGATAGCGTTTTTGGATATTTGATAGATGTCCGGTAAATTTAGATACCTAATCAGAAACAAAATCGAAATCTGAAGTCAGTTCTACAAAAATGTGACCACGAAAGTGAGGCGGTTGAAACGCCCAAATAATGACCCAGTTTTGCCATGTCCGTATATTCGTTCTAGCCCAAAGACTTTTGGTATTCTGAAAATCGGAAATATATCTTAAATGAAAGCACATACAATGTATTTTAAATGAAAACTATCATGGCTACATGTGACTAAAGATTTTACACCTCCTTAAAATCATCTAAGACAGCCAATAATTTAAAATACAAAAAATCTTCATGCTGTAGTTTTTTTCGAGACAGTTTTTATGTTTGCCGACGTAGTATTCCCAGATTTTTTACATATTTTTGAATTCTCGAGTGTTACCCGGTTGCCAGGTTAGTATAGTGCCACTCCATGTCTTCCCGTGGGTGTCGTAAGAGGCGAATAAGGAAATAAAGGCTTGTAGTCCTGTTAGGCGATTGGCTTGCAACCTGTCACTAATACGCTGGAAAACTTCTTAGCCTAATTGTGCAAAATGTGGTTACAGAATTATCAACTCATTTTTAAGGGTTGTAGGTAGTTCTGTAGCTCTGCCTATCCCTCTCTGGGAACGAACGCGTGAGTTTATGTATGTATATAAAAATGTGTATGAAATCACTTACTAATATTGAGCATTTCATTTTATTCATAAGTGCTGGCAATGAATATTGTGACAGGCTTCAGAGTCAATTTAATATTAGCTAGCTTGTGTGCTCGTTTGCTTTTTGCATACCAGAAAAATCCATACGTCAATAAAGTAAGTTGAAATCTTTAAAAAATACAGTAATCGTCATCATCATCGAAAGACACCCTAAGCTGGACATCCCTTTTATACTTGATTTAATTATACTTTGTATAGTACCGTCTCTTTCTACTTTAAGACGTATCATTACTCATGCCAACATTTCTTCTTTATTTTTTTCCACACTATTCCAGTTGCCAGTACATGCCATATATTCCTAAAATAATATCCCATTCACACTACGCAAATTTGGGAAAATGTAAAGAGCAAATAAATTCCCCTAGTCGCATGGGAGTCGGAATAATCGAATCACCCCGTATAGAGACTCCCCTAACATGAGTCGGTAGAAAATTCTGAGCGCTGTTTCGGTATTTTATATGAAAGCGTTTGATTTGACTTGGAAGTATCATCAATCTTAATAAATATTGATATCAGCCGTGAGTTTCACTTAAGAGAATTGTGAACCAACGCCTAATTCACGTAGCAGTCAAATTTTTTTATACTTTAGCTCTGGCTGATAACGTTTCTCACCACTTCAATCAAGTCTGATTAATAGGATTTGTTAATATTTTGTAGTTCTTATGAAAAACAATGTTCAAACGTTTCCGTATTTTTTTCTTTCCAAAAAATATATTCTAGAAAAATATAAGCATAAAATATTTAATAACCGTAAAAATCAGATAAGGTTTAAATTTTTAGGGGAGATAACTTTTATCGCATTTTGTATGGAAATTGTTAACTGCACAATCCTCTTGTAATTTATTGACTTGACTTTAACCGGTGGCGAGCTTAAAAAGTCGCCCAGGCATATAACGACACCCACAAACCGACATAGCCTAATTGGACTCTATTTGTTAATATATATTCATCCATCGTATGGATAAATCCATTATTAGCCCGAAGGCCATGGTTCTGAACTCCTGGTAATAGGTTAACTAAACAGGCCAAATAAATGAAAAACTATGTTTGTAAGTATGTAAAATAACAAAATACAAAATAGACACAAACACAAAATTAAAAACAAATATCCGTCTCCCATTCACACATAGCTGCGTCCCTCTTCGTATATCTATCCGACTGTTAATCTGTAAGAGTTTTAAGACACGTAAGGATATCTACTACTTAAACCAAGCTCACACTCACAATTTTAATCTAACTACGGAATTTGGTTTTAGCAGAAAATAGGATTAGATGAAATGAAATTGGATGAAATGAAATTCTATAGAATAATGTTACCAATTTCTGAGCGTTTTCGATAACGATAACGTTCGTAGAATGCATAATTATCTAGGACTAGAAGCATGCATTCAATGAAATTGATAATTATTGATCAAAATTTCGTTGTAGCAAATGTTGCATTCATAGTTAATCCTCACGTGACCTAAATTCTATCAAATGCGAGTTTTCTAGGAAATATTCTGCAAAACAATACGCTACAGTTAAATCCTTTTTGCACATTATTATTTCTCATTGAAGACTTCTGACGTTATGTCTCTCTTCAAATAAGGTACATTTGTGGTAAAACAGGAGCATAACGTAACTGAATCGAAAATCACTGTCGTCATAACTTTAACAAAAATAAAGGAAAAATAATTACTTTCTTGAAAGTTAAGTAAAGCTTAATACACTTAATTTATTACCTATATCCCTAAATCTTTTGAACATTAAACTAATTTGATTTGCCAAAAGGTTAACTGTTCGAAAATCACCGTATATATATTTTTTTGTGTTCTAAATAAATAAATTATTAAATAAACGACGTTTTTTTTTTTACATAAAAGACCCTATTCAATAAATATATAAATATTGAAAAGCCAGCAAAATTTATCAAATTGAAAGGGATGCCCATAATCTGACGACTTAGTGGATTGGAGATCAAAAAAGCGATATTAAATTTAATATTTGGGAAAAAAACTGATAAGAAAGCGATTTCTGTATTCGAGGGTTGAAGCAATTAAATGATGAATCGGAAAGATTATGTGATGAATTTTTCCGGAACGAATTGAGCATACCTGAGTACCTGACACAACGAAAGACTCCACGAAGAGATAAAAGAACTGCTTCTTGCCAGGTTTAAGCATGCACTCAGAAAAAGGCTTGTTCAAGAGTGCTTTTATTCTGTCAATGAATATTTTAACTATTATAAATAATCTACTTTTTTTTTGCATGGCAGCTTCTGGTGAAATGTGTATGACTATTAATTTTAAGACATCTTATGTATCTACCACATTTTAAGCAAAATAAAGTTATTCTTCTTCTTATTATTCTTCATGAATGTTAATTTGGGGTCACCTAGAAATCCTTTTTTAAAAACGATACGAGTACTTATTATTTAACTGGTACTTATGTATTTTTTTAGAATGTAATTTTATTTTGAAATACTTGTACTTTACAATAAAAAAAAGTTTTTTGAATTTTTCATTTAAAATTTATTTTCTTGCACACTATCTCCTCGCCCTGACTTCGTTTCGGTTTTTAAATTAATATCTATACACTTTATTAGTTAATAAAATACAAAATGTGGCTTCCTATACGTAAAATATTTCTTATAATCGTCTTTGAAGTCCCAGAGTTAAATCTGCTCACTTAACTTTTTTAATTTTAAAGAGTAGTCTAGAGCTGGCTGCGCGTCTTGAATTCGCCTGTCAGAAGGCATTTTCTAAATTATGGTAAAAACCGCATCAAAATCTGTTGCGTAGTTTAAAAGAAATAGCGGTTTTATTTTATTATATGTAAGGGCCAAAATGATGTAAGGCTATCGATTTTAATTGCTGGTAAAATCTACCTTATTATTCTTAGATAAAGTCACAAGGCAGAACCAATAACAATATAAATAGAACTAAGTTAATAATAATCCTTGGAATTTAAAAGAAAAAGAAGCATGAAAATATTTTAAGAATTCACGAATACGAACTACAAAGCTTTAACGACAATTTTTTAATGAAATGTTTTCAGTCTTAAGATTATTTTAACGTCTTAATTTAATGAATTAAGAGTTTCGTTGACTCAAAAGGCTTCAATTGACGTTTCTGCTTGCTACGTTTAAAATTGGCGGAAGTTTGAAAATAAATTAAAATTTAAATCGTCAACGTCCCCGTATTTGTTTTCTTAGATCTGTCTTGGTTGGCAAACATAATTTATTAATAAGCTCTAATTCTCATAATTAAAAGCCTTTTCTGAAACGTCTGGTTCATTAATTGAGAGGTGTATTTTAATACTTTGCATTTAGCTTTTCTTTTCATCGAAGAATAAATAATCAACGAGCTTAAGTTGTTTTGTCGAGGCGTAATAACGCCATTGTAGGTAGTATGTGTATTTCAACTTTGGCCAGTCCAGACGCGCTCTACAACAATTAAGGTGCAAAACATTTTCTTTTTTAAATCACAAAATTTAGCGTTATACTCGTACATTTGAAACATGAGGATGTTACAACTACCTATAGTACAGTTTACAATCATTGTCGCATTTTTCTGTGCGAAATAAGAATAAAAAAACGGTGTCTAAAACAAACTGGGGAAAACAAAGGGATATTGGTATCAAGCTGGGTCTGACAGGGATAAAAATAACACTTTATAAAGCACGTAACCTTTTTATCCTATCGATCAAAAATACTTATTTAATCAGCCAGCTGCAAATCATAAATAACAAGTTAAAGAGCATTTTCATGAACATCGTATCTGCAAGGAAAATAATTTGCTTATCATTTTCAATTATAAAATGGAATTGATGAAAACCACTATAAAACAGTTTTCTTTATTGTTTCTACTACTTTACTATTTAAATCAGTTCCCCTATGGAATCTCTTATCCTCATTTGTACTAATGCATGGTTTGTACGATTTTTTGTTTATCCAAAAGCAAAAGCAAGCAATTCAAACTAACCGCAGGTGTTGCTGGAAAGTCCAATAATTGGCTTGACCAAGCTAAAAACTCGTTTAGGACAAATGATAATTCGGACAAACGTTGCATTAGGACAAAAAGTTATTAGAGATTACGCAGGGCACTCATTTAAATCCTAATAAATAAGTATGCAAAAATGTGTTTTACTTTATTTGAATTATAAAGGTCATCTCAACAACTTTTTAAAGTTGTAATTCTGTAGCTCTGCCTAGCCCACTCTGGGATTACAGGCGTGAAGGTATGTATGTATGTATCTCAATTGTGATAGACTAAAAAAAATAACCCACGGTTTTCACATTGTAATTCGAAAAAATATGTAATTTTAAGAGACCACTTTAATTAATTTTGTATTTGACCCAATAGTTTTGGTTTAACATATATTTTTATTTAGCAGACATTTTATAGATGACATGACGATATTAAATTTGGATTGGCTTTTTCTAACAAATTACAACAATTAAGTGATATCTAATGATAAAAAGTCATTGTCATAGTATATTAAAACATTGACATTGACATTGACGACGCGCTGGCCTAGTTGGTAGTGACCCTGCCTACGAAGCGAGCGGTCCTGGGTTCAAATCCCGGTAAGGGCAGATATTTGTGTGATGAGCGCGAATATTTGTTCCTGAGTCATGGATGTTTTCTATGTATTTAAGTATTTATTTCTCTATTTAAGTATTTATATCGTTGTCTAGTACCCATAGTACAAGCCTAGAGCTTAGTTTGGGACTAGGTCAATTGGTGTGAGATCGTCCCCTGATATTTATTTATTATTTTATTTATTATTACATACAATTTCAAGCGGTTTTTGCCTAACCCGTAAGATACACCTAGGAGGGCTTTAACAAAGGTAAAATATTATTTTGTCAAAATATAAAAAAAAGATAAATATTTCAAAAACTTATTAATGCAGAATGGTTAAAACCCTATTTCTCAAAATAGTTTTCGAATTAGAGCAATTGTAAAAATATGAACAATCCCAGTTGTCCATCTGAACCACAACAGCATTCTCTA
Source organism: Acleris emargana (assembly GCA_927399475.2). Classification (NCBI taxonomy): domain Eukaryota; kingdom Metazoa; phylum Arthropoda; class Insecta; order Lepidoptera; family Tortricidae; genus Acleris; species Acleris emargana. The sequence goes on from OV656858.1 coordinate 10,400,785, forward strand.
CATTGGAATGTTGTAGTTTTATTTGTTTTATTCATATATTCGAAAACTCATGGTACTGAACAATACGTGGTTACGCGACAAAAAGCCCGACTAGATTTGATTCCGCACATATTGAGTGGCGCATGTAAGGGGAACTAACTTTCGCCTTTATTAGATTTCTTATTTCTCCCTCTAAACTACGAACGTCGTGTTCAAGGATCTGTACTATCATGATTGAATAAATTCAATAGATCCTTTTGAAGGTTCTTTGTGACAACACATCATTTGTTACATTGCTTCTACTACTAATTCCTGCTGCCCTACTATAACATCGTAAAACGGGGTTATTAGGGTACCACGAGGATATTTGATAAAAAAATATATAAAAAGTTTTGAATTTATATATTTTTAGTCAATGCAATTGTAGATGGAGCTACATTGGTGCCGTGGAAACTGGGAAGGGCACTGGTATGGTACGCGACGTGTGTTGATAAATTCGCCCTTTTCCACGTCCAGTCCACCCGTAATCGGGTCGGTGCAGCAGGTGATCAGGCCCAAACAATCAAGCGCCGCAAATATTCATCATTATTAAATAATTACGAATTTGTGGCACTTGCAGTGGAGACCATGGGACCTTGGTCAGCCGTTATGAAAAACTTTATTAAGGCTCTGTCATCCCGGCTCATATACACCTCCGGAGATCCTAGAGCTGGTGCTTACTTCTCCCAAAGGATTGGGCTAGCTATCCAGAGAGGTGATGCAGCCAGTGTCATAGGGACCATGCCGCGAGCGGACCTGCTAGAGGGGGTGTTCATTTTATAGTGGTGATTATTATTTACATATTTAAAATTTGAGTAGCTTAGTTTTATTTTAATTTAAATAAGTTTAGTTTTAACTTTTAATTGTTAATATATTTATTATACCTACATGGTAGAAATATTAAAGTTGGCCTGGTAACACTAGATCTCTTGTAAAGTTGGATAGTGGTCGTCTAGATGCTAAATCAGTCACACACGTTTCGTAAAATGGAAAACATCAAACCTGTGCAAAACGAGTGATATAGCGGGTGTCAAAATTCTCTTCATAAAATTCTGAATTCTGTGGGAAGTTGAAGCATTGAATTAATTGATATGTCAAAGTACATACCGTCGGGAATACGGAAAGCTACCTCAAATAATTTAATGGTGATATTTGAGACAATTTTAGGGGTTATTTGATTTTTTTCCTAGATTATAAAGAAAAAAAAACATGATTACACTCATTACAATAGCTTGGTTGTTTATAAAAAAAAAAAAAATCGCTTCGTATTAAAGAATATGAGTTTTAAAATTCAGCCAAATCCAGGACAATAGCAGTGAATTCTTCCTAAAAAAATATACTCTGTGTGAATCGATGTCAATGACAGGCCTAATAATATTTATATATATTATGTATAAGAATAATAAATGGTTCATCCCGTTCACCCGTGTGGTTGCCGGGTTAGAATAGTGCCACTCCATGTCTTCCCGTGGATGTCGTAAGAGGCGACTAAGGGAATAAAGGCTTGTAGTACTGTTAGGCGATGGGCTTGCCACCTGTCACTTATACGCTGGTAAACATCTTAGCCTGTTTATGCAAAATGTGGTTACAGAATTATTAACAAGTTTTTGGAGTTGTTCGTGATTCTGTAGCTCTGCCTACCCCACTCTGGGAATGAAGGCGTGAGTTTATGTATGTATGTATGTATGTAAATGGTTCATCTGAATGTGATTCGTCTATTAAAAATATTAAAAGTTTCTGAAGCACATCAATGTCATGCTTGGGTTCTGAGGGGTTATTATGACACAGCTATGCAATTTATTTTAGGGCGAGTGTAAAGGACAGAGCTATACATGCCACATAACTCTGTCCTTTCCTCTCAGCGAAAACTGTACTGCATAGCGATGTCATAATAAGAACCCAGAACGCTATACAGGACTTGTTAGATATATGTATGTTGATCAAATTCCTTTATTAGATGACAAGTAGAAGATGCTATTGAAAATTGAGTTTGCCATTTGTACTTTACTTTGTATAGTTCAATTAAGTTAATATAAACCCGTGTGGTTGCCGGGTTAGAATAGTGCCACTCCATGTCTTCCCGTGGATGTCGTAAGAGGCGACTAAGGGAATAAAGGCTTGTAGTACTGTTAGGCGATGGGCTTGCAACCTGTCACTAATACGCTGGTAAACATCTTAGCCTAATTGTGCAAAAAGTGGTTACATAATTATGATCAAGTTTTTAGAGTTGTTGGTAATTCTGTAGCTCTGCCTACCCCACTCTGGGAATGAAGGCGTGAAGCTATGTATGTGTGTATGTGTAAGTTAATATAAATACTATTCCTTTTTTTTAAAGGTCGCGATTTAATATAAGGTTTATAAAGACTGTAATGGTCTGAAGGAATAATAAGTATTTCAAAGAATCTAAGGATAAACGCAATACGATGATTTTCAAACGTTGTTAATCTTTCCTAGAAGCAAGATACTAAGTTAGTTTAGTTTTGAAAAGGAATTATAAATGGATGCTGTATTTATCTTAGAAAAGCACTTCATACTAGATAACTCTACAGCTTCACTGATAAAGACGGAAACCGTCGGATGTACTTCGACTTTGTAAAATCGTTTATTCAATTATCTTTTTCTGTGTAGATTTTCCCAGTCTTTCTACAAAGCGGATACTTCTAGAATTTAGAAGAATTTGAATCATTTTTCCTTAAAATAACAACACAATATGATTTTCATTCACATAGCGTCATGTTAGATGCACATTTTAATAAGCTTCAATGTTTCTTTACAGCTAAATAATATAACGAATATTCAGTGATCCGTTGATAAATTGTTGTTGTTATTTTGTTTACACAAAGTTTAACCTCTGCCTAAATATCAATCCAACTAATATCCGTATTTGTTTTGGGCTGTTTGTGTGTACTGTTGATGTTTGTTTAAGATTACAAGATACACTTCCTTTATTATTTACCCCGTTAGATACATTTAGAAATCATTCATTGTATGGAGAAGACTAACACACAAACCAGTGGATTATGAAGGCGATACACATTCGTAATCTAATGATGACAATCTCAAGACTGCAGATGCGTTGCAAACCCAGAGATAGATGATGATGATCAGAGCTCGCTAGGGGTGAGCTGTTTTTAGAGTTTGCATAGCATAGGCATATCTTGTCATTCAATGGTAGATTTGGTGCAACTTAATAACGAATTAAATTATTTTATTGATGCTGTCTTTCTGCTACAATCTTTACTTCGCCATCAAAACAAATGAATTCTATAGCAAGTCTTTTAGCAAACCTCTTTAAAGAAACAAATGAGGACAGTAAGTATTTTAATGTACAATTTCACTCCACTCACTTCAGTGGATGTAGAAAGATCTTTTTTTTATTTATAAGTGGATATTAAACTCAAGAATAAATGCGCTGAAACTATTGAAAATATTGAAAATCTATAAGTTTTTAAAAAGCAAAGTTATTACAAAGAAAATTTAGAAAAAATAAAAAACTCCTTTTTGTCCACAATTGTATTGTCATTTGAAATGGTTCACCTTTGCAAAGAGTATTATGGGACCAAAACGATTGCTAATGATCTCCCCCATAACCCCTAGAGGGGAATAGGTCGACTTACCAATAACACTGTATAATATATATATTTGTAAGGTGTATCCCTAATCATATCTATATCTACATAATACGAAGTTAGTGGTAGAAGGACCTTGTGCAGGGTTCGTCTGGATCACTAACAGTGTCATCGTCACTTGCAACGATCCAACAGGAAACGGTTGTGTTGTTCTGGTGTTGTCACACAAAATAGTCTATTAGTCTTTGGTTTTTTATTTGTTCATTTACTGTATAAAATTGTCGCAACTGATTGTAATATTACCTGTCAAGTGTTTTACTGTTACCAGTTTTATGTTTAATTTAGGTTAGTTTTTAAATCAGGGTCCCTCGGACAAGTCAGGGGCGCAGTTCCACTGCGGCACAATGCTCAGGATCCTATACAACGTAATGTCCAGAGGTCGGAATTTTCGTAGCACTTTTGAGCTGTCATAGGGAGTTCTCGTTTATCGATTTCGGATATAAATATGTTATCGATACATTATAGAACACAACATATTAAAGAACATTAAAAGAAGAGGTAAACCACAGGCGGTATTATCGCTAAAGAGCGATTTCGTTCAGATGACTTTCGAGTAATTGAAAATGTGAAATAGAGATTTGCAATGAAAACAATGAAAAGTTAATAGTTAACATTTTAATCAGTTCAGTTCAGTGTTATCATTTATGAATTTCATGTTCAAAGTCTGTTTTAGTGCTAACAAGACTAAGTGTTTCATCATTAGTTTTTCAATAAAAGAAATAGATAGTCATTATCTGAAAGAGGTCGCTCTTTAGCGATAAGACCGCCTGTTGTTTACCTCTACTTTTAATCTTCTTTAATATGTTGTGTTCTATAATGTATCTATAAAATATGTATATCCGAAGTCGATAAACGAGAAGTCCCTATGGCAGCTCAAAAGTGCTACGAAAATTCCGACCGAGTAATGTCTTCCTTTTAACTTTTTTCTCTATTGTTTTTCTTCTGTGTGCGTTGTATTAGTAGATTGTGTCACAAGGGAGCAACATTACATATTTACGGCGCGGGCGTACATTGAGTCCTGAACGAAGCGAAGGATTCTATAATTGAATCCCGAGCGTATCGAGGGATTCTAAAATAGAATTCTGAGCGTAGTGAGGGATTTAAGTGTTTACACCCAAAAAAGTAAAAGTAAAAGTAATTAGTCCCCTTTCCGAATAGGAAATGTGAAAAAATATTTTCTACCTTCTTCCGTTTGCGTGGGTAAGAAGACCGGTGAAATTACCAACATAAACACATTCCATAGTTCTCGGAGTTGGTAAGGCATTCGCAGTCTTAAGATCGCTATTTTGAGATTGCAAATCAATGGGTCTCGGATTCTACTCACCATCAGAAGACTTGTGTTTTTATTCTCCATGCCATGAAAAAACAGATAAGTTATAGTAATAAATGATAATTGAGGAATAGAATGCACGAAATGCGTGCACGACTTTCTCTTACCTAGATACTTAATGTCATAAAAGGATTTTGCGGTTGCATTAAACAAAACTCTGCTCCGCACTTTGTTTGAACTGTTTTCAGAATGACACGAATATTGAGATACGAGAATTGTTAAGGAAGAAGGTGCTCTGACAAATGATACGGTAATGACGATTGATGAGCCTTCGTCGAGGTTGTACGCGTTTCAGTCATGCCATACGAGTAAGTACATATTTGGATTTGATTTAGGATACAAATTGATCGGATTGTTTGTAAGATTGTTTTTATATTGATAAAATTAGGTGTATGGTATTTGTTTATTAAAACTTCAAGCACATCTCATTTCAATAAAAAGTCAACAATAGGCCATGCAGCACCATGTCTTTTTTTATGGCAGAGAAAGTGATTGAACATACACGCCACTTGATGGTAAGTGCAGTCATTTGCTGTCTCAAAACTAAAATCATAAGACTCTTTGACGACGCGGTAGCCTAGTCGGTAGTGACCCTGCCCACGAAGCTAGCGGTCCCGGGATCAATCCCTGGAACGGGCAAATATTTGAGTGATGAGCGCGAGTATTCGTTCCTTAGTCTTTGGTGCTTTTTATGTATTTTATCTATTTAAGCCTTTAGCTTAGTTTGGGGCTAAATCGTCTTGTGTGACATTCTTCGATGCTTTTTTTTAAATTATGATTTATTAACACTGCAATCCTAGAATTGCAAGACTGCAATTGTGTTGCCAACTTTGAAGACTAAGAGGTGCTCATCGGATGTTTGCAACATACAGAACATTTTATCTCTATTTACTCCTTGATTTATCTTTATTTAGTTGTTTTTTTTAAGAAATAATATTAGTAATCGTTTACAATTCTAATGTTTCTATTAAAATTATTATTATTATTTGATAAAATTTGGCATTTTTTCGGTATAACATCAATTTCTGCCTTTGATTATTCTCCAATGTACCTCCTCTGGATTTCACTTGATTGATTAATATTGAAGACTTAGTTTAGAAGTAAACAAATCCATCAAAATGACTGAGTAAGCGATGTTATTTTTAGAAGTTTTGTTATAAAACTAGAGCAAATATAACTTAAAATAGGGCAAAACTGAAGAAGCATTCTAAATAAAAATTATAAATCGCAACACATACTATCCTTTTGTCGGCCAATATCGGCCTGTCAATTCAATGTTTGTTTTGGAATCAATGATTGGAACACATTCTGTCACTTTCGTTCTTTTTCTTAATAGATTTTGGACTGTCAGGTAGCCTGACAGATTTGGGATAGCAGGTACAGTCAAGGGCATACATATTTATACGTTCACAAGAAGTCAACAATATCGTTACACCTTTATCCCACTGGAAATAAGGTCCGTGCACACCATATCGTCGGCTTACTGCAAGAAGTCACTAATGGCATAAAGTCACTAAGTACAGGTACAGACGCAGGCGGGTTCGCCATGACTTACTCTTTCTAACGCACGAACCGATTTTTTCTTACGTTTAGTCATTTCGATGTTACAGCCGTGACATGAAGTCATTAACTTAACTTTTTGCTTTTTTGATTTGATGTAATTGGTTTTTGACCATTAGTTAGTTTAAACAAAACAAATTTTTAGTTTTTACTCTTTTTATATTGTTTAAATATTCACTTATGTTACTTATTAACTTTTAAAAATTAAACAATATGAATAGTGCTTATAAAGTATTTGAGCTAGAATTAATTATGTGCATGTAATTACTTTTAGCAAACCGTAAAACGAAAAAATAATGTTTTTATCATGCTTTAATGATTTTTAACAAAATTAGGATTGGATGCACATTACCAGTTTTAACTTAGTATAAAATAACTAAAGTACTTTATAAAGTTTAAAAACACTAGGAGACAGCATTAATGTCAATCCGAATGATTTATTAAAGTAATCAATGATAGTTATCGATTTTTGTAATGTACAATGGCATGTAAATCACGTTATTAAACTATGGTTAGTGACTTTAGACAAATAAGTTATATGAATTTAAATACCTTTAGTGAAATATTCTTGCAAAACATTTCATATTTTAACTCATTTCTACCTACGAGTACGTCTTGTTCTCGGGGGTAACTGGGGGAGGGGGGCGCGGGCGGGAGGCCCGCCACTTGTTCGGCCACCGCAATCGAAGTCATACCGTTGCGGCTGCGACCAGGGATGGATGTTGTGCGTGAAGTTGGTGATTTCTTACAAAATGAAGCGTAATAATATTACGTTTAAGGCAGGACGAGGATCTTTGATGTTAGAAAAGATTCTAAATAAAGAAAATGAAGATCACAGCGTAAGTACCTACTTATTGTCATTTAATTACTTATAATAAGATATGTGCAAATTGCTTATGACGTGAAGTGGTAGGTATTATGAAACCGCGATTAGTTTGGGATTGGAATAGCTGTCAATTCATATAAACTTTGACGTAAGTACATTGTAAAACTGCGTTACCCCCTAATCCCTTTCTAATCGCGGCTAGATAATAAGTAAGTACTTCATCATGACATCATCATGTCAGCCGAAAGACGTCCACTGCTGGACATAGGCCTCCCCCAAGGCTCTCCACTCAGACCGGTCTTGTGCTTTTCGCATCCACCGCTTTCCCGCGATCCTTACAAGGTCGTCACTCCATCTTGTTGAAGGCCTACCCACAGCTCGTGTCCCGGTCCGCGGAAGCCACTCAAGAACCTTCTGACCCCATCGGCCATCAGTCCTGCGTGCGATGTGACCCGCCCACTGCCGACTGCCGCTGGAGAGCTGCAGCACAGCCCATGTCTCGATCGAATCAAAGGCTTTCTCGTAGTCCACAAATGCAAGGCAAAGGGGGCGGTTATACTCTTCGGTCTTCTGTATAACCTGCCGCAACGCATGTATGTGGTCTACGGTACTATAGCCTTTTCGGAAACCGGCTTGTTCGGGAGGCTGGAAATCGTCAAACCTGCGCGCGAGACGATTTGTGATGACCCTCGAAAACAGCTTGTAAACATGGCTCAGAAGTGAGATGGGTCTATAGTTCTTCAACAAAGATTTGTCACCTTTCTTGAAGAAGAGAACCATCACACCTCTGTTCCATGCTCTCGGCGTTCTCCCTTCGTGGAGGACGGAGCTGAACAGCGTCTGAAGACCCCTAAGGATGGGTTTACCACCCGCCTTCAGGAGTTCAGCTGTAATTCCATCCTCACCTGAGGCTTTGCCATTCTTAAGCTGTTTGAGGGCCATACTAATCTCGTACAGGCTGACGTCGGGGAGATCTTCGGTATAGTGTCGGGTTAATCTAGCCCTCGGATCTTTAGCTAGATTTTCGACGGGTGTTCGGGTTGTCGTGTACAGCTGTCCATAAAACTTCTCAACTTCCGCCAATAGCTCAGGTTTGGATGAAATGACTCTGCCGTCGTCGGTCTTCAGCTTCACCAATTGGCTTTGGCCAACAGACATATCCCTGGCAAACACCTTAGAGCCTCTGTTGCGCTCAATAGCCTCTTCAATACTTTTAGTATTGAATCGGCGTATATCACGCTTCAGAGACTTCGAGATCTGTCTGTTGAGCTGCCGATAGCGACTAGCGTCATCAGAGGACTGCAGAATCATTTCGCGCCTCACCTCCATGAGCCTAAGGGTGGAGTCCGAGAGCTTCTTGGTTTTTGTACGGCGGATCTTGAAGAACTTAGACCGGACCGTTTGGACAGCTTCCACAAACCCGTCGTTGTAATCGTCCACGTCGCTACCAAGGCACTCGAAACGGTTTTGAAGTTCGAGCTCTCGGAGTTTTGGAGCTGAGCGGGTGCCGGGCGGAGCGTAGACTTCATCAGTCGAGACCTTTCAAGCTTGAACTGAATATTCAATGAGCCTCGTACCATACGGTGATCACTCCCGGTTTTAACCGCACTGATCACGGAGACATCATTGAATATGTGCTTTTTCGTCGTCATGATAAAGTCTATCTCATTCCTCGTTACACCATCAGGGCTCATACAGGTCCACCTCCTATGCTCACGGTTTCTGAAGAAGGAGTTCATCATATAGAGTCCCTCTTTCTCCATAAAACTGGCCAGTAGGTGGCCCCGGTGATTCCTATGCCCCACTCCAAACTTCCCCACTCTCTTCACCGTCTCGTTTGCCCAGCTTTGCGTTGAAGTCCCCCATAACAACCGTGAAGTGAGTTTTGGAGTTATGCATGGCTCTGGAAATATCCTCATACATAGCCTCCACCTCATCGTCGGAGTGTGTCGAGGTCGGAGCATATACCTGTATGACCTTCAACGAATATCGTTGGGTCATTCTGAGTACAAGGCACGCTACCCTGCTCGACACGCTCTCAATCTTCACCACGTTGTTCACGACGGACTTGTGGACGATAAACCCGACACCTCCCTGGGACTGGTGGTCGCCCTCCCGGAAATAGAGCAAGTTACCGGACTTCAGGGTTATCATGTCCTCTCCCTCTCTACGGACTTCTGACAACCCTATGATTCCCCATCGTAACCTGCTCAATTCCTCCTCCAGCTCCAGCAGCTTTTCGTCGGTCCGCAATGTTCGGCAGTTATATGTTGCCAGGGCCAAAGGTCGTCGTTTCTGGTAGCCGGGTCTCTGCCGGAGATTACCTGAAGCACCCCCTGCCCCGCCGTTACCATGGCCGCTACCGGAGCCAGGAATAGCGGGGCCGCCGGGGACTAGGAGTCTGGGCTGTTGTTGTACATTCATCATCATGTTGGTTTGATCAAGAACCGTTGGGGGGAAACATGCCGTAGTCGCCACGCTTGGCAGGCGGGTTGGCGACCGCAGTTATACCATGTAGTCCGCGGAGGACGCTGCTGCCCATCCTCCGGTTTATCCCTTAGTCGCCTCTTATGACACCCACGGGAAGAGATGGGGTGGTGCTATTCTCGGCCGGCACCCACGCGGCGCGTAGTACTGAAGTTGAATTTTTGAAACTGTTTATTCGTTGTTAATTAATAAATAATGTTCATAAAGTTTCTAAGGTAATAATTAAGACTGATGAAACCAAATTTTTCGTTTAAGACTATGTTTCCTGATTTAATTATGACAAAATAAAAAAATAACTAATTGTAAGTTCCCTTAAAGCGAGAATGACAAAAAGTCACTAATTACATATTTAGGCTTATAAAAAAGGTATTTGAAATTATCGTACAAAGATTTTAATTTGATTTGATAGTAAATATATAAAGCTAACCATTTTTGTTTAATTTTTAAATATAGAACCGACCCTTTAACAATAATGTTCATTTGACTAAGTCAAAACTTTGGGCCCGTTTTTCTCGAACTTCAGTTTTTGTGGGTTAATGACTTCTTGCAATAAGCCGACGATATATTTGACGCGATGGCCGATGGCTGTATTGATATTAATGCCTTGACTGTACTTAAACAGAGTAGGGGGGTTATTATGACGTGGATATGCAGTTTATTTCACTGTGAGCGTAAATGACGGAGCTATAGCAGTTAAATAATTTTGTCCTTTTCTCTCAGCGTGAAATGATATGCACAGATACGCCATAATAATAATAAAGATGGATTGCAAGAACGTTATCGCTATCAAAAATGTGTACGAGTATTAACTTTAACTGCCGTGGTATACGTCTCACAGACGTCATGACTATTATTTTGAACTTTGTTGCCGTGGCTTACGTCAATACATTTTGCAAGTTTTTTAAAATCGATTAAGGTTGAGTTATACATCTGGTCTTTAAACCACATAATGCTTTAACTTTGGAGATCTCATGCATCTCTTTGCATTTTCGAACGCATGTAAACCTATAAAGGGATAGTGTTCCGACAAACTGTTGAGACTGGTGCCATGGAGCACATCATCATCGGCAGAATTTTCATTTCCATTTTCTCGAGTCACTGCGCTCATCTGCTGGTTAGTACTATAATAAATTTAAATGAACTTCCTACTGAAACTTCCCTTGCGTAACCATATGATGATTTTGAACAGAGGTGTCATTAAATTTCTCCGATACCGGCAACGCATGCGGTGATGCGGCAACGCTGACGCCTCCGGCGTTGCAAAAGTCTATTAGTCCGCGGTCACCACTTTCCATCAAGTGGGAAGTCGGAGTATAAACAAAAAGGGACGAATACGTCATACTCTACCCACTAGGGTACTTAGCAACAAAACGACAAAGTTATGAATGATTAAACGGAAACCAGAAATAGATTGAAATGACCCGGTTATACAATAGAAGTATATTTTAGGATGCCTACATACGCGGCTTGAATATAGAATTTCATTCAATTAAGTGTTAAATTGCTTCTATTGTGATCCTTTGGAAACCAAAAATTTTGTTTGAATTCTTGAATCTTAGGGTCAATAACTTGCTAATACAGCATTATTATAGTGCTCAGGGCCAGTAACGCTTTTACATTATTTTGTTTTTGCTACAATCTACTAATGCTCGGAGTTTCTCTGCGTGATAGAATCAGAAATGATGATATCCGCAGTAGAACTAAGGTTACCGACATAGCCGAAGAATAGCTAAACTTAATTGGCAGTGGGCGGGGACATCGCTCGCAGGACTGATGGCCGATGGGGTCAGAAGGTTCTTGAGTGGCATCCGCGAACCAGGAGATGAGCTGTAGGTAGCCCTTCAACAAGATGGAGTGACGACCTTGTAAGGATCGCGGGAACGCGTTGGATGCGCAAAGCACAAGACCGGTCTGAGTCTCAGCAGTAGACATCTTTCGGCTGACATGATGATGATGACTAATGCAATCCTAAGACTGCAAAATGCGGTTCTGCGGAATGCCTTTATGTAAGTCAGTATTATTTTAACGGTTATTTTCTACTCGCTCTAGAGCACAAGAACGCGAACGTCAATCGTCGTTATCAGTACCCATACCATGAGTTGCAAACGTAGTCGCTAGCGAGTCAAAGCTCTGTCTGTCCCTCGCAGACCTCGCAGTATTCTTATAGAGTGTGAGGGACAGAGCATTCGACTCGCTAGCGAGTACGGTAATTGTAACTCATGGTAAGGGTACAGCTTAAAGTCACACCCAAGCACAGACTTGTGGGAAGATGTTCTACTGATTGCTTTATTTTGACGACTGGCTTGTAACATTTCGGTTTAATGTATCTGTACCTGTACCTGCGGTCCTTGTCTTATCGCACGCATTAGATAAGGGCCGCAAGTGATACATTACACTGAAATGTTACAAGTCAGTTGTCACCTTTACGTACAAATCATCGAACCATTCATTGAATTTTACTACAAAGTGTGGCTGGTACAAAATTATTAAATCATTTAATAAAAATGTATAAAAGAAACGAAACGGAATTAGTTTACATCCTTCTCATAATAATTAACATAAAAGGTACAAGATATTCAGATACGCATCTAAACGATATGAAGGCATCAAATTACCATAATGAAATGTATTTCCGCGTAACTTTTACGTCATCCTACAATATTATTATGATTATGTTCATGAAATGTAATCCAGTGTTTAATCCAACTTTTAGACCTTATTACAATGCAATTAGGTGAAAAACTGCACTATTACGAGCTTTTGGTCTCGGTTTCCGAATGTTCATTATGAAGTTACAAGCCTAGAGCTTAGTTTGGGACTAGGTCAATTGGTGTGAGATTGTCCCCTGATATTTATTTATTTATTTATTTATTTATTATTTATTTATTTAGTACAGTGGGATGACATATACTTTAGTAAATAATTATTTAACAACTGAAAAAAAACATTTTAATTGAGGATAATTAGTTTTTTTTTTTTTTTTAACCAAATTACTCATACCAAAGTCAAACAATAACATTTTTTTCAAGGTATCGAAAAAATACCATCAAAAAACCTCTTTTTTTGTCCTTATTCAAACCAAATCCTATATGTACAACTTGAGTCCCCTCGTGGCCCTGTACTAACTTGACGATAAATTGATGTCATTTGTTCTATAGAGAAGAAACCAAATATCCTTTTCGAAGCGTGGAATTAGATTTCCTTTTGTAAAGGTGGAAGCTACAAGAAGGAGGTCTGGTTCAATTGACAATTATAAAAATCTACAAACACCTAAATTGAAAAATCCTTCATTTATTCCTTTGTATACATAATTTTAAATGTATTGAGAGTATATTTTATTGGCGCTTGTATTTTTACAAACTTTGTATATGAGATCCAAAAGAAGTTTTAGAAATATGAAGTCCATGGTGCATACTACTTTATGACATTCATCTTTCTCATCCATCCACTCCCAAGTACAAGTACAGAAGCGGATCCCATCGTGTGAGTCCTACAATTTCTTTTAATTTATTTATTTTAATTGGTGTTTTAGAGGCAATATTTTTCTTTGTTAATTGCTTGTGATTTGATTACCTACCTAGGGTAAAGTCACCAGTGGTCAGCCAGAGACCTGTAGTCGGCCTCTGCCTATACTTTGTAGGAGTGGGAAGAGTACGAAAGATATATTTCCCAGTCTTTGCACTCATATAAGGTCGACTAATTGTCTCTGGCTGACCATCCTTGACGTTATCCTATTAGGGTTCAAACGAAACAGCGTTTGTTGAGACCGACCAAAAAACGTCAAAAAAATACGTTTCTCGTATCCCCATTTTTTTTAACCCAATTTTTTAAATCCATAAATATAGTATCAGGGGACAATGTCACACGTCGAATTGACCAAGCCCCAAACTAATGCTTAGGGTTGTAGTATGGGTACTAGACACTTATAAACTTACTTATGTAGAGAAAATGTCAAAGACTCAGGAAAAAACATCAGCGCTCATCACACAAATACCTTCCCTTACCGGGATTTTAACCCGGGAACGCTAGCTTTATATGCATGGCCACTACCAGCTAGTCTAACGTATCATCTCTTCAATTATTGTCATTCGCGATCCAAAATATCGTTTGTCATAACGTTCGTTTGTCCTAAATGATTGATTGTCCTAAACTGGTTTTCAGCTGAGTCAGACCACTTTTTAAGCTTTCCAAAAATACCTGAGGTTAGGACAGGTTAAGTTAGAGTTGTATTATAACAACACTAAAAAGTTTTAAACATCAGGCAGACGATAAGGACAAATAACTATTATGGATTCTAATATAGACCCAACAATTTATAGTGTCTTGCTTTTGTGGTTCATGAGATGACAGACAGCCCGCTAACAGACAGATAAACAGCGGAAGCTGAGAAATACGGCACCCTTTCGGTACGGGACCCTAATAAAAAAATGTCCAATTCACAAAACTTGAGCTAAAGGTTCTGCTTCGAATTACATCCAATCTAAATAGAGTAAACGTAATAAAAGTCAAAGTCAATATTATCCGTGCCTCGAACACGAAGATATATTCAAGTGTATTTTTTGATTCGCCAATTTATAATCATCGTATAACAAACACGGCTCCGAATGCAGAATTATAAAAAAAACACGCTAGCGTAAATTCTCATTTGGAATATGGAGTATTTGAGATGAATACTTGAATAAACTTGGCGTTCGTGGTAACGACGTTGCAATTATTTGGAATGCGTTGAGGAATTGAATTACGCTTCTATAATTGGATTAAAACACTTGCTGTTATTCTGTTATTTTTGTTTTCATGAATATTGTGTTAGAGTTCTTATAAAAAAACGGTGAAAGAGTAATGAAGGGACATTGTTCAGGTCAGGTAGGGTAAGTCCGTCAACGGGGTAAGTGTTAGGATCTCTTTGCGGGCTCTATCACGGGGACTGCTCTGCGAAATGGTTTAGCTTAGAACCTACAGCCCCATTCTTTTATCGAACTAATTGCCATTGGAATAAAGTTTATCTCTACTAGGAAGCCTTAAAATTGACTACAGTCCGTTTCTAAAGGTACTCTTCCTCGTGCCTTTTGAATGTTTCCTCAGCACTGTGACATGGTCTCCTTTAAATTCGCTTAAATAGAATATTCACTGAAAGGCAGCAACTTCGCTGTACACCATCAAAAATGCAATGGGCCCCCCCATTGCTGACGTTTATAAGCGACGATGACTGCTTCCCATCAAGTGGTCCATCTGCTCGTTTACCTTTTACGGCTATTTTTAATATATTGTAAGTTTGATGCAATTGCCCGTTTCAACATTTCATATCTAACGTATCGTTAAAATTCTAGGATTTCAAGAATGTAACGTTTAAGTTGATATTTTAAAAGTACCAAAACTTTATATAGCACTTTTACTATAGTTAATTTTCAAAACGAAAACAAATAAACATGAAATATTCAAAGAACAGTTCCCTAGTTGACATCTTGCTCACACAACATTAGCATAACATTGCGTCTTCTGACGTGAAATGAAATCCAACTTTAGTTAAAAGTTACGCTCATAATGCATTCCTCGAAATCGCTATACTGCCCTCAAATCCAAAATCTCAAATTCAATAGCCAAAGCATATTCAGTCCTATAGTCTTACAAATAAGGTTGCATTTGCTACTGGAGTTTTGGCTGAGATTCCGCTACTTTGTCTTAACAGGGTATAATAATCTCATCCCCTTACTAATGCTTGTTTCACACGGAGGCAGAACAATGAGGTAGAACAGTGAACCAGCTGAGTACTGTTACTGTATGAACATCGAACAAACGCCGAGAGAGAATACTAATGGGGACCTATTTTTGACTTTCAAGCACTCGAAAGTTTCACTCGAAAGTGACAAAAAACAATGAAATGGTATTTTTGACTTGCGAGCTATAGAAAATATAAACATGAGTGGTCCGTGGCATTCGTTTTGAATTCTATCAATAGAAAGTATCATTTGACATCTTTCATACACGCAGTATAAACAAACCTATCACAATGCTATAGACATCCGCAGATGAGAAAGCTTTTCATTTTTCCTACATTTTTTATAACCAGTCAAGAATTTGTAAAATAAGCGTAAAAAATCTTATTGGCACTGAAATATCACACATGTATAATGAAACAAGTTCCAACTTAACAATACTATTTAGTTAATCCCTCACTTTTGAGTGACAATCTCAAAAATATGGAATTTGGGACCATTCGAAAATAAATCGTGCCCTTGTGTGAAACCAGCATTACCCCTTTTTTTACTGCCATCGACGGACAAACAGGCACACGGCTCACCTGATGGGAAGTGGTGACCGCCGCCTACGGATATTTGGAACGCCGGAGGCGTCACCAATGCGTTGCTGTTGAAGCAACAGTACTCCCACTGTTGTGTTTATGTATCGGGTAAAGACCGCTGGACCCAAATTTTGGTCGTTTTTGACGCAACTTACGTACTGGTCAGGTCATGGATGCTTTGTTTAAAAAAACACATGTCATGTATTTCAAGTAATAAAACACAAAATTAATAATTTTTTATTTATTCATTTTGTGTTTTACTGTAAAACTAAGGAAAATTGCGCACAAGCTTTCCACAGCAGTGCAATATATACGGACAGTCAACCCTGGACGTAATCATCGCCAGCACGGTGTTAGAGCTGGCGCGCACCCTGCGCACCAGGCCTGCCCAGCATGCCGTGCACGCCGCCGCGACCATTTATCCATTTTTATCCACACCGATAAACCCGACCGCCCGAGTAAATAGGTAAAATGGTATAGAGGATTCCATCAATACTCAGTCCTGAGGGTTGGCAACGCATTTGTCATCTTAATTTTGCATTTATCAATGGACCTTAGAAGCTGTTAAAAGCTGACCAGTTTCAGTCAATGAATGGGATAGCGCTATAGGACTCATATATCTCTGTCACATATTTATTGAACAGTCATGAGTAACGTTGTACAGGTCTTATAGCATTTGTGTTACAGTTCGTCATGGCCTGCCTCGGAGAGGCGTACGATATTTAGGCTTAATTCTAAATATGAATTAATTAAGTTTTCATACAAATAATAATGTCAGATAAAATATCGCCTTATCAGTTACATTACCCTACATGTACTTTTTACGGCATATAATTTTTAAGGTTTTACTCATAATCGACCTCAGCCAAGATATAAACGCTGCTAAAGTTTATGTTTTCCTACTCGTAGCTAACGTCAATCCTATACATTATCGATTTTCAAAAATCACTTTCGTAGCTTTATGCGTTATTCTCAATCTATCAAGGGTTCGCTGGAAGAAATCCCTTAAAGGGATAAGTTGGCCTGGAATGCAAATAACCGGTTATAACTGGTTTTAACCGGTTATTTTCATACAAAAACTGTTATTAACCGGTTAAATTGCATTCCCTAATTGTTAATTGGTTTTTCTTTTGTACAATAAAGTGTTTACATACATACATACTGGGCTCCCTGAACTTTTATTAGGCGACTTGCGTCTGTCTTTTCTATGCCAAAAAGAAACCTCTGTTCTCTCAGATTTAAATTAAAATCCACGAAAGGACGGAAAAAAGTAATCCCTGGCTTATCCACATTGCAAGACGCAATCTACACCGGGTCCCCCATGCGAGTGCGGAATAACATTACGATTGAGATTGTATCGCGGATTCATAATGTATGAACTGTACCCGTGATTTGAGGGAGAGGTTATCAAGCTGGTGGAAATATGAGTAATGCTATGCTTGGTTGGAATAATTTATTGAATTTTATAAATATCAAGAAACATACTCACTCATACATTGGCCTAGTACCAAACTAATCTCCAGGTTTATATCATCTTTACTGTACAATGAAACAAAGCGGAATGCAAATAACTGATTTTAACCGGTTTTAACTGGTTTTAACCGGTTATTCTCATTAAAACAAGGTTAATAACCAGTGATGGGAAATATGTGAGCTAAAATACCTATTCTTCGCAAGAGGACATAATATAGAGTGGTTACAACCGGATAAAAATTATTATTTTTTCTGTTCCGGGTATTCGATATTTATTCGGGTAATTATCGTAATGTAAAACATGACATGTTTTGTTTAAAGTACGGCATGTTTAATGTTAGTTTTTAGTAAAAAGGGCTAGAGAAAAGAAGGAATGTACAAGATTTCTAAAAAGTAGTAGCAGGACTAATAATATGGGTTTTCCCACGCATTGTTTGTTTATGACTTGCAAATGGGCATTCACATTTTCGGATTACTTATAATTTTAACTTTATGGCAGGAATGTTACCATTTTTACTACAAACTTTACAAACATTCTATAAGGAAAAGAATGTATGTTCAACATCACGGCTAGTATTCGCAGTGCCCGGATAAATATCAAATACCCGGAATCCAAAAAATATATACTTTTATCCGGTTGTAACCACTCCATATTATGTCCTCTCGCAAAGAATAGGTATTTTAGCTCACCTATTTCCCATCACTGTTAATAACCGTTTAAATTGCATAGGCGGTAAAAACAAATCGTCTTAAACCTTTTATGGTATTGCTTTTAAACTGTGCCGCCATTACTGTCAAGTAAATAAGAGCTGTCAAAACGTCGACCAAACGTCGGTAACAGGTCACAGACGATTTTTTTAGCGAGAAATCTCTTGGTGCCGATTATGAATGAATTTAAATAATTTAAATATATTATTGCTGTCTCTAACCATCTTTTATTAAATATGATAATTTCAGTTCATTTTATTTATTCACGAGCGTCTCAAGTATCAATATCAGTAAACCGAAGAAATTGGTCAGTATGTAGTCAATACTAATATAAAATCATGCTGTATGTAGTTTGACGTCATGGACCTGTCATCGGCACCAAAAGTTCGTTCCTTGAATTGATACTCGCGCTCATCACACTACCAACAACTAAGCGAACTGAGTTAAGCACACGTGTTTTTATTTACCTCTAAAAAGCGTCAGCAACTCTTAATGAGCAGATATCCAATAGTCAAATAGATAAAAAAAACCAATATTAAACATCAGTTTGTACAGTCTAGTAAGTACCTAGAGATAAACGCAGATTAGTGCGCAGTTCATAAATGACGTTAAAGTGACTAAGCACTGAACTATGCAGATACTTGTAAGACCGACTGTACCCAAATTAAAGCGTCACATCAGTAAGTAATTTTTTGTATCATTTTACGTAAACTTTATAAGTTCAGGTTGCTAATTGTAAATGGGCATTTCTATTTTTCCTTGTACTCAATTAAAAAATTGTTAATGCAGCATTAAATTAGTCCATTTGGTAACGCATTTTTTTAATGCTTAAATTTAAAAATATGTACTTCTTGTTAAAAAAAAATGCGTTACCAAATGGACTAATTTAATGCTGCGTTAACAATTTTTTAATTGAGTACAAGGAAAAATAGAAATGCCCAAATATCAAGACGAGGACACCCTGTATGTGTTATTTAAAGCCTCAATACGTCGTTTTTCACTCAGGGTTAAATGACAAATCAATACTGTCTCAATGCCACATTCATCGTAAAAAGAACTTACCAATCAAGGAAGCAACCTATATGTTATGTTACAATTTCAACCTTAATCCAATCATGTTGGAGTTGATTTTTATTCTACTGGAAAAGAAGAGTTTAAAAAAAAATTGGACAATCAATTTTTTATTGTTTTATTGATCGCCTTAAGCCATATTTAATCGTTTAATAATTAATGTTTTCTTTTCAATTGGAAATACTATAAATAGCTTTATGGTGTTCGAAGGCGTTAAAGAATACTTAATTTGAAATTATAACGCAACCTTTGTATCTTTTTAAAGCAACCATTGTAATTTTCACAGAAGATACAAAGGACACCGCACGGAAAGTATGGAAAAAAAAACATCGGTGAATTTTGATAAAAAAAATATATGTTACGCGCCTTGATCAAAATATAAAAATACTTGGAGGGCAATAAAATCCTATGACTAGTTTTTGACAAAAAAAATATTTAGTGAAAAATCAAGGGGATTTGGTTCCATACAAAAATGTATGAAGTAAAAAAAAGTGTTCTGTTTTGAACGAAAAAAATATAGGTTTTAGAAACCATTAAATTGATCAACTTCATCGAGAAAACTTATTTAAAAATGAGTTTGGTTTTTAAGTTATAGCGTTTCATAAAAATAAGTAAAAAAGGTCTTTAATTTTTTGATTTTTTTTTTATCGTTAATGTTTCCGTTTATGGCGATAGTAAAAATAACTAGAAAGATACTGTGTGCATCTTTTTTACTTACATAAGTTTTGTATCACAGTCACCTATTTTTCAGTATTTAGATTTGAAATGAATTGACCTATCTTTACATAGTATAGTTAAAACAAGGTCGCTGTCTGTCCCTCTTACACAATCGCATAGATCTTTCAAATTACGCAACTGATTTGAATGCGGTTTTCACCAATTATAGAGTGATTCAAGACAAAAGGGTTGTATGTAATGAATGAGATTCTCTATTGTATCGCCGACAATTTTATTGACGAATTTCACTTCCCGACCATCGTTTGGCCGAATTCCATTTTGCCGAATCATCATATTATGGCAACTTGTTAAAATGATTACTTTTATTTCCCAACCTCACGATTGCCAAGAGAACGTTACGTTTTTTTTTATATTTATGAAGCCAAATGGTTCACTTAGAATAATATACAAAAAAAGTCGGTGCTGTAGGGTCGCATTTCTACCTAAGGGTCTCCCCAAACCAGTCGACGCGGAGTCGGCTTTCGCCGAGTGTTTAACACCACACTATTCGCATTTAGCCGATCGGCCGTCTCCGCGGTAGGACACCTGCGTTCAGCAGTCTCATCCTCCTTGCGGCCGTAGAGACGCCCGATCGCCTGCGATTTGCTATCGCAACAGTTGTAAAGCGACGGTCGGCTCTCCCGTGCTCCGTACTGCCGTCGAGACGTCAGACAGCACGCGTACAGCCGTTGAGTCGGATGAACAGATGTAGGCAACAGCGGGTGATCGGCAATCGTAAATCTCATTTTTGAAGACTGGTTGTTAGTAACAACGTGAGTTGGGAATCTGACAGACGTGTTAGAGTATTTTCCTTCATTTAATTAAATACAATACAAATATAAATTAAATACAAACGCATCAGTAGCTACTTTGGCCGGCATCGGCATTCGGCTTTTTACTAAATCAGACAACTTAGATCGTATGGCGTATAAGCCTGACTTACATTTTGCAAATCAATGCTTTTAATATATAGAAGGCAAGCGAGAACAAATGCCAACACAATGTTTTTTTCAATACAACACCAAAATAGCAACTACACTAAAAAAATGTGAGCCAACCCAGGGAGATTTTCTCTTAGTTGATAAAAATGAAATCAAGACGTTTATGCACAATAATCACAATCTTGTTAGAAGCAAGCAATTTTTTTTCAGTGTGCGTCACCTAAATAAGCAAAAAAAAACAGCTGGCAACGTAAACTTGCATCAAAAAGGAATACAAAATAAAAATAGATCAGAGAACTAAATGCATATTGACTACATCAAGCTTGAACCTATTTACAAAGACTTAACTGTATCAAAAAACAGTCTCAATTTCAAAGCGTCTATAAAAAGAACTAAAGAACCAAAACACCCTGTAATTAAAGGAAGAGACGCATTCATTTAGCATTTAGTAAGTACTTTGAGGGCAAATGGGCGTCCACAATCGTACCGTAGGGAAATGAGTTTCGAATCCTTGTATGTAATTATGCTAATCGATTTTATAGTAGCAAAGTGATACAGCAGACCTTTCTATTTAATATATATATATATATATTTCTTGCTCTAGCATAAAAGTTTTTTTTTTTTTTGTTTATTTACTAACAATAATACAATACAAAGTAAAAATTACGAATTAAAACTAAAACTTTGGCAATCAAAAAATAAATCAAAGCAAAAAGTAATACTAATTATAACCATGCAAAATAAGATTTAATTAGAACTAAATAAAAACTAAAAAAGAGAAGGCCCCCGTGGCAAAGTACCACAGATACTGGCAGCATTTCCTCGTTGAATAGCAATGCTAATGCGCTGCCCGAGGAAGCTGCCAGCTCTGTAGTCTCCGGTTGTTTCTATTATTTTTGAAATGTCCCCAAAAAGGCTAATAATACCGGGTCCCGACGGACCAAGGGTCTCGATGCCAAAATAAACAAAGTGATATTATACTATTTATATATCATTCCCAATCAAAAGACTAAAGGACCTTTGGAAGGCGTGTATGGAGCCGGAGCCAATACACAGAGGCTCTTTGCACAAGTTTAAGTTAGTAAAGTGATGGGATACTAACCGGCGATTGTCCCTGGGTTTACACTGTAGAAGTATCATGCTCCCACGGACAACCAATAGTTGTAGCACTATTTAAGAAGGATGGAAACATTTATATTGGCTGTATGTTGAAATGATGAAGATTAATGGATCTTTATTACATTCTTAATTTTTTAGTGAATATTATCATTAAACTAACTCTTTTGTTAAGTTAGCAGTTTCATGTGTGTACGCACATAATTACATTTAATATTTCAATGACAAAGCAATGAAGCCAAATTCAAGATGTAACATAACTCCTTACAAAAACTGTTTAGTAAGGGCAGTGTCCCCTAGTGTGATGCAAGTTAAAAAATATTTTTGATTATGGAAGTTTTCCTTTTTACTCGTGCTTTTTTTTACCGCATTTAAAAGGCAAACCACAGTCTTTTTTAACCTTGACAAAACTTAACCTGATAGTGAGTAGGGTATAAGACCCGTTAACCTTTGAAATACCACAACTAAAACCTTAAAACTGCAAGTTGCCAACCCTGGGAACTAAGGTGTACCTTTTGCCCTTGTGCTGTTTGTGTGCTTTATGTCTAACGATCATGCTGAGACAACTTGAAGTCACCGGTTAATAATTCGTCGATGTTAAAAATTCAATGCTCGAACCACGGTCTGCTGTAAATAGGCTTCTTTGGAAAAGTCGGTCACGTCGTGCCTATAAATTTTGTAAAATATTTTTGAACTTTAATTACCTATCACTTCCAATTTCTAACTTATCTATTATTTATAAGGAGTTAATTCTATCATTAAGTAAGTAGCTACTTGAAAGTAATGGTTTGGAAAATTTGATAAATGAAACAAACGGTTTTTTAATTAACCGGTTTGGGACAAATTCATTATTTTTAATTGGTAAACATTTTTTATTAAAACTACTCGTACGAATCTCAATATAAAAGGCAAGTTAACATTGCAATTCAATATTTTAAAATTTGAATTTTGTACTCAACAAAAGCTCACTTGAATAATATCTAGGAAATTTAACTAGTTTTTAGAATGTATGGAATGATCACAACCCTTTTTCTCTAAAATAAGTAACTGAAATGATCTCGGAATGAGAAAAATCTTCTATAATAACAATTATTTAAGGCATTTAAAATCATTAATTTAGGCTTATACCAGTTTGATCCCACATATCTGATCCACTGGGGGATCAATTTCGTTTTTATTTTCTATTCCGTTCTAATCCCCTATAGAGATCATGTCCTCGTCTTGTCCTGAACTGAGTAATCCCATTTGAAAAAAACAAATAGTTAAGTAGTTTTTTTATCATGCGGTGATGAACAGTAATCACGTAAACATAAACACCAGAGACTCAAGAAAAGTGGTCGGTTTATTGAATTAGAGAAACGTGAGCTCTTTTCTTGAAGGCACCCATGTCATAACTGGTTGGAAATTACACGTACCTAACTAGATAATTGACAGGTCTATTTTTCCATTAATCAGACCGTTTAAAAAAAAATGAAGGATTAAATTAGGGGATTTGTCCGGAATAACCCCGAAAAAAGCAACCGACAAAAAAAACCAATGAATCATTGTTATCAAGGCACCCAAAAACATTGTTTTTATTACTAGTTAATAATTGTATAGGTAAAACATTATGCTGGAGGTAGAAATATAATTACGATGAATAAGAAAAACAGAAGAGATACGAATAAAACATCGAAGTATCTAGATTAATGATTTCTTTCATATTAGATGAGCAAAGGCTATTTTTATTACTTCATTCTAAGTAATACATTATTATTTAGGTAAGTTGTTCGAAACATCACTTAATGAACCGTACAAATTTAATTCCCAGGCAACTATGGACCTAAGTCAAAGTGACCTACGTAAAAAATGAATTAACATTTGGAAGAGACTTCTTAAGTAGTGTGCAATGCATCATGTTGCCAAGCTACAAAATGGTTAGCAGAGGTCGTATTACTAGCTGTCAAAAACTGACAAGTTGCAGGAAGAAAGGGACCGAGGTATACGAGTCATAGAAAGTTATCCCTTTCACATACTGAAAGCGATAAGTTTTACGAGCCATAATACGACCTCTAATTATGTAGGTACATAACGTAACAATTGGTTTCAAAGAAAACCAATTATCAAGTAAGTACAGTCAAGACAATTATTAGCATGCAACCATGGTACTGTCGCAAACGATGAACAACATCTAAGTATTTTTTTATTCATAATTAAAACAAAAGGCTTCATACAACGCAATGACAAAGTTTAATATGCGTTATATTTGCGGCTAGCTCCCAGTACGTCGTTAGTTGCAGACTGCAGCTAGCGGTGCAGCCGCGCTATACAAGTGACACGTGCGTCCACAGTTTAGATTAGATGCGGGAATTCCTGTGTGCCTGTCGACACGTGTTGCCCATGTCATCGACTTAAGCGGGAACTTAGTCAAGATCTTTTACGTATAGATTTGTTAATGTTTGAGGCACTAAAAAATAATTATTTTTTGACTGTCTGATTGACTGACAAAACAATTCAGTAGGTATTTATAATAAAAAATATCTATTTATTTTTTAAGTAAAAATGTTGCACTGGATGATAATTTCATATTGTTAAAAAACTTCACTAAGGCTCTGTCATCCCGGCTCATAGACACCTCCGGAGATCCTAGAGCTGGTGCTTACCCCTCCCAAAGGATTGGGCTAGCTATCCAGAGATGTAATGCAGCCAGTGTCATAGGGACCTGCTAGAGCGGTTGTTCTTGTTTTTTCTTTATTTATTTACATCTTTAATATTTGAGTACCTTAGTTTTATTTTAATTTGAGTAGCTTCGTTTATTTTTAACTCTTAATTGTAGTACCTATATTATGAAATAAAGAACCAATAAAGTAACAACTTTACTGTATTATTATTGTCATCCGTTTTCATAGCAAAGCATTATTCCAAAATCCTGCTTTTTTGCTGATTCTAGTTAATGTCGTGAGTAGTTTTATTATAATGCAGTAAGAAGAATAAGTAAACATTTTAATCATCCTATTTAACATTTTACTATTTTAACCCCATGTTTTCTCTATAGAATAACATTTCCCGCCAATTCTTTTTAAATACACCACCCATCCTTCTAACTCTCAACGATTAATTTGATTTATGAGTCATGTTAGGCCCGCTTTGGTTAGCACGTGACATTTTTGTTCCCCAATAAACCCCTCTTTGTTATAAAGAGCGCATCTTTTATACACATCGATTGAAAATGCGACCTTAGGCAAATCCGTAGAGGGTTTAATACGCTTTTAACATCAAGCTGCAGATGTGCCTTTGTTTACTCAGAAGGGTAAGGTACCAATAGGGTATTGTCCAAGCATGGTGCTATGGGGCGTTGAGCTAATAATTTAGGATTAATGTATTTTGGTTTGACAGATAAATCCAAGAGTAGTGGAGAGGGGCTTAAATTTGTTTGGTAAGCGAAAGTTTATTTCGGTATTTAGCTTCTGCAAATTTCGTTTTTTTATGATGTTATTTTTGATATTTAATAAAATTAACATGTGTAATTAATTGAGTAAATTATTATTTGAAATGAAAAAGGTTATTTTTTATTTTATTGGGAAATATAAATTTAGTCTAGATACTAATATTATTCTTAAACTTGTATTGGTTTGAACAGTCCATACAATGTAATTTTTTTAATTTTTTTTGAAAATATCAATAAAAATAATTACTTATTTGTTTTTTTTTATTATTTGATATTTTTTTAACAATAAAAAAAACAAAACCTAATAAAATAACCCAGTGTTTCAGGTAGCAAGAACATCTGCAGCAGTAATAAAAAATATATATTTATAACCGGTTCTCTGCCTTTTGGCAAAAATATCATTCGTAAAACGTACCGTTTCATTTGCCAACTTTTTTTCTGAATATTTTAAATTTTATGATTTTTATAAAAACTAACGTAACCTTACCTAAAGGATTCTACAAGATGGCATTGAAATAAATACAGTTGCACAAAAAAAAACGGGTTGGCAAATGAAATGGTTGAAAAACGATATATTTTGCCAAATGATTTTCGCCCAAAACGCAGGATACCGTGTACCATTTCCAGTTACCTTGCACAACGAAAGTTGCTTGAAAAGTACTCCAAATGAACATAGATTAGGAAGGAAATGTCATTTTAATTTCCTTTGGATTCCAGTTTCATTCAAATTTGAAACCACTGTTATTGCAGCGCTCTCCGTATTTCGTTAACAGCGCGGGGATTCGTTGCCTATTCCAGTTTGGATGAACTACAGTGCGAGCTAGTATCAAGAGTGTTTTATGTCGTAAAAGCATAGTGCAATGATATAACTTGATATTTGCGTAATTTTTAAAATAGTATTGTTGAGAAATAAGTGTAAAAATAACGAATAACTCAAAGCATAATGAAAAAATAATATTCAAAACTTCACTTCTTTGCTACTTTCCTATAATTTTTCCAAAAAAAAACATCAGCTCGTCATCATCATCTTCTGTAACTCCCGCATTTAATCGTTAAATTAATTATTAAAAATATCACATTAGCGACAACTTATTTGGAGTAACTTAAAGCAGCTTGAGGCAGACTACGGTGGTCGGTTTAGTAGAAAAAAAACAAGACGCAGCCCAAAATCTCGTTTCTTAAAATGGGGTGGGGCCCATACTTTGATTATCCCTGTGTTTATATCACAATATCAAAGTCACCCCTGAAGCATGCCAAAAAATTGTGGTTTTTTGTTTCAAAGTTTATAAATCCAAATTGTCTGAAAACACTTCAACTATTAACATTTTGCGCTCTCATATGAGATATATGAAAGTAATGTCACGGAAGAGCTAAATAATAACTTAGAAATTGCACAAAATCGAAGATTCAAAAAATTATCAAAGTTGCCCCGCGTTTCAAAAGTCACCTCGTTTTTACCGTAAAAAAAAGAGAAAAGACTTACTTTTGTTTGAGTTAATTTTTTTTTATTGAAATATAACTTAATCCTACTAATAATATTATAAATGCAAACGTTTGTGTGTGTGTGTGTGTGTGTGTGTGTTAGTTTATTACTCTTTCACTCTGCAACCGCGAGACGGAATTTGATGAAATTTGGAATGAAGATAGCTTTTACCCAGTACTATTTAGGCTACTTTTCATCCCAGAAAATTTTAAGGTTCCTGTTTTTAAATTGACTTAAAATGCATTATAACAAGAAAATGATTATGTTATTCGATCGTATGCCAGATAAAATTATGCAATTGGTTTTTATCCTAAACGTTCATTATGCTTTTCGTGATTAGTTATGAAATTATACAAAATGTTTTTATACTGGTGGAAGCGCACCCAACCTCCGCTATAGTTAAAGACCTAACGTGTTGGGACTCATTAGTTTGGTCTTGATAAGCAGATAAATACTTTACAAAAAAAAGTACATTCGGCAGCAGAAGCTTGTCCCAAAAGTGAAGTTTCGACAGAAACTTACGAGTAATTTTTCGTTATGGTGTCACCTAAATACCAGAGCGCAGTGTGCACCGTCTCTGCTAATCCCACTTACATCGCGGCAAGCTGCAGCAAATCGGCATTGTTAGTGCAGTTGCGATGGCGACGTTAAATGCACATCTCTATTCTGCCAACGTAGCTATATTTGAGTCCGGGTAATTTATTGCATCAAATATGTATTTGTTAGCGGAATTTTGGGGAAAATATTGGTTACATTTTAGCATTGCTGTGGTGTTAAGGTTTACCCTCATATGAACACACAATAGCTAAAGTGTGCTAAGTATATGCTTTGTCCCTATCTCTCATTGTGATAATTTGTACCTATCTGAAAGTGACAAAACATACTTTCATTAAAACAGGTTTATAGTAGGTTTATGAAGAAGTGGGCGAGGTGTTAGAGAGGGGTTAAGTACCTGTACGCGTACTTGCATGTATGCAAATATGTATGTGTGCACACATACATACCTAGTTAAATGAAAACATATAATACTATATATACTATTTATACATTAACATGGTATTTGCGAACAAAATGGTCGAATGCATTTGTTTTTGGTAATCAGCAATTTTCCGTTGTGGTTGTTTTATTTCTGTTGAAGTCACCAGTAATACTCGTAACATACGTTAGGTACCCAACGTCATAAGTGATTTTGCTATCCCGTAAACAAAACAAAAATAAATTTGACCAAAAATATTTCGACAAACCGGCAGTATTGATCGATGCTAAAAATACGAGCCTTATTATTTAACTAGCTTCTGCCCGCGGCTTCATCTGCGAAGATTTCTTTTATTTTTACTCCCTTGGGAAAAAAAACAACAACAGTCTCAGGTACACAAAACTCAAATATAAAAAAACTACAACGAAAGTGAAAAAGGTGTTCTTTAAGGAGTTTCTTATAATTAAAAATAGATTCAGCGCACCTCAAGTCCGTAGGAAGAGTGTAATAATATTGTGCCTATTCGTTATAATGTCCATCGAAACAATGATACAGATTCCCCCATTGCTTGCCACATTCATCCGTGATGACTGCGACGGCACACTCATTAAAATCAACGTACCGGTTGCAATGAAAAAAGAGTTCATTTGGTACGAAAATATTTCGTATACTTTTTGTCTGCATTTTTGTATAATCTGTGTATTCGTCCGCAGTGCTTTATGTGCGGGTTTTTAAGTTTACGGCATGATTTTTACATTTACTGAAAACAATGAAAGTTATTATGTATGATAACATTGAACTCTTGTGTATTATTGGTCTTTAATAATATTTATAATTAAAGCTTGCAGTACTGTTAAGCGATGGGCTTGCCACCTGTCACTAATACACTGGGAAACATCTTAGCCTAGGTACTTGTGCAAAATGAGGTTACAGAATTATCAAGAAGTTTTAAGACTTGTTGGTAATTCTTTAGCTCTGCCTACCCCAATCTGGGAATGAAGGCGTGAGTTTATGTATGTATGTAAACCTCTAAGATTAAATAATTAATCTTACTAATATTATAAATGAGAAAGTTTGAATGTTTGTAACTCTATCACGCTTCAACCACTAAACGGATCGAGACGAAACTTGGCACTCATATAAGTTAGGTCCTGTAATAGGATAAAAAATAGTTTTTATCCCTGAGGGAGCAGCGATAAACGACTTCTACACCAACGAAGTCGCAGGCAGAAGCTAGTACTAAATAAAACCATACAACGAGTACAAAGTACAGTCAATAGCATCAATAAGTGATCATTTATCTACCTTGTCACTTTAACATTGTGTTTGAAATGATATACAAAATTGTATACGATTGAAAGCGACAAGGTACAGAAATGATCACTGTAGACTGTTGACTTTACTAGAGATGCTGGCAATTAGCAATGCTTAGGCTTAGCATAATGATCTCTGGTTGTTTCTATAAGCCTTTTTGAGATTTTTAAAGCCAAATTAATAGATACAATTCCTACAAGCATAAATGTAAACTCCTATTTTAAAGAATTTCAGACAGCATATTATGTCTTAATCGCCCAACTAAACTTAGCTAAAAAACATACCGACGAATCTTGTTTTCTATACTAATATTATTATTAAGAGGAAAGATTTGGTTATTGGTTTGTTTGCATTGAGGCTCTGAAACTACAGGACCCGTATGAAAAATTCTTTCACCATTACAAGAGTACGTTATCCCTGATGAAAATAGGCTATGTTTTATTTTTCTGCGCGCACGGAGTCAGTTAGTTTTATATAAAACCGCGTCCGAATCGATTTATCCATTTGAGAGCTAAGATAAATACAAAGATACACAGATTCACAAGTCAAACTTGTAATCAGGGGTCGAACTAATCATGCCGACGACATCAAAATGATGAAATTTTACACGCAGGGTGCTCTGCTTTAATTTGACAGATGTTTAGGTATATATTAACTGGTACAAATAAAAATAGGGACGGTATAATGATTACTGTTAAGTATAACTTCACTCATTTTTTTTTTCACCATTCATAACTAAAAATGGCAAATGTAGACATTTATGAATGCCAATGCCATAATTGTATTTATGCGTATTTAATCAAATACTGTCCTTCTCAATGTCAGTAACTATCGTTAAACTCAGTAAGTTAAATAAGGATTTGGGTTGCTGCGTCAACTCATATCGCAGTGCATGTGCACATGAGTCGTTGTCTAGGACTCAAGTAGTTAAGTCGTTGTACTTAAAATAAAATATTAATAAATGTAGTGATCTAATTGACATTAGATTAAGTATTGGTCACCTACATAATCATAAACTCCCTATAAGTTTATTCAAAACTTATCCGGCAATACTCTAACCAAATTTTAACATTTCAAATACTAGTCTTTCATTTTTAATCAGCCTGTATACAAATTGACATCATTAGCTTGTAAAATTCGACCCCTGGTTATAATATCTCACTTTTTGCGTTAGGGGAGATAAAAATGTTCGAAATTATTAATTATCTCAGATATATTTGACTGTGTTATGAAACTTACTTTAGTAAAATAACGATCATATTATTATTCTATTTTGTTCTTGGAAAGTTTTTTATTCGCAGTCGCAGATATATGAAAAAAATAAAGTACCTACTTATATCCCTATGCTTGATGTAAAACAAAATTGTTCTTGTGAATAAACTGAAACGTTTTAGGCTCTTTTCTAGGTTAATTAGAGCAGCAAAAAGCATATATTAATAATAACACTGACGTCTATCTAGATTTTAATTTGAATACTTATGTTGACAACGAAGAAGCAAGTTTTTATTTAAACTGAAAAAAAAACTTCTTAAGAGACGAATGTAAGTTAATTTATTAGTTTTTGGTCAATTTAAGTAAGATACGAGTATAAAAATATTTGTTTAAACGAAATTGATGAATAAAAATATTAGTAAAAAGGCTAAATTAATTTGATGACTAATAAAATGTTTAAAAGAAAATCATTGCAAACATTATTTTTGTATTTCATTTATATCTTGAAGAATTTTAAGTAAGCATGTATTTTACTTTCTGCTAAATAAACATTCTCAGTTTAAAAGTTTTTTTGTAAACTTACCTATTTACTCGGTCCATCTAGTTTTTTAATTCCACTGAAATTTACTTTAAAAAAATAAACTTAAGAGACAACATTATTCTCGCGACCACAAAATGGCGTTTGAATTTTTAAACGCCTCGGATTGAACTGAAACTTTGCCAATATAAGAAGAAACACCAGACCTAGTTAATATTTCAATACCCTTACCATGAAATTACAATTACCGTACTCGCTAGCGAGTCGAATGCTCTGTCCCTCGCACTCTACAAGAATACTGCGAGGTATGCAAGGGACAGAGTATTCGACTCGCTAGCGACTACGGTAATTTTAACTCATGGTAAGGGTACAGGTTTTACAATGATAACTTAACCAAAAAAATCCTTAACTAAACTGCGTGGCTATTGCCTAACGTACTCACAATTGCAATCGACTTCAAGGTGGAATAATTGTTTTCATTTTGTAGGCACACTCGCCTTTGGACTGTCAAAATGAAAACGATTGTGATTGCGAGTACGCTAGGCAATAAGCCCTCAGTACCCCTACCATGAGTTACAATTACCGTACTCGCTAGCGAGTCGAATGCTCTGTCCCTCGCACTCTACAAGAATACTGCGAGGTCTGCAAGGGACAGAGCATTTGACGCGCTAGCGACTACGGTAATTTTAACTCATGGTAAGGGTACAGGTTTTACAATGATAACTTAACCAAACAAATCCTTAACTAAACTGCGTGGCTGTAGTCTAACGCACTCACAATCGCAATTGGCTTCAAGTTGGAATAATTGGGATAGACCAAAAAAAATAACTCTCGGTTTTTACATTCTCATTCGAAAGAAATTGGTGTCTTAAAATCACCTAGATTTTAAGACACCAATTTCATTAATTTTGTATTTGACCGAACAATGTCGTTTTAATATATTTATTTATTAAGCAGAGATTTTATGGATGACATAATTATTTTAAATTTGGGCTAGCGTTTTCTATTAAATTACAACAATTATATGATATGTCATAATAATAAGTGATTGTAATAGTAAAATAAAACATCCTATTTCAAGCGGTTTTCGCCTAACCTGTAAGATCTAGGACGGCTTCAAGCCAAAAACGAAAGTCAAACAAAAGTCAAATATACTTTTGTTGAAATTTCCGAAATAGATAAATATTTCAAAAACTTAATAATGCAGAACGGCTTTAAAACCCTTTTCCTCAAAATGGTCTTCAAAATAGAGTAATTTAAAAAATATGAATAATCCCAATTGTTTTCATTTTGTAGGTAGACTCGCCTTCAGACTGTCAAAATGAAAACGATTATGATGGCGAGTGCGTTAGGCAATAAGCCCCCTGTTCCTACTTTTCTATACCTCCCTGTACTTAACTCTCTATTAATACACTTTAAAAAAACATTTTACAATGTTTTGCAAATAAATCGTCTGAGCTCACCCTAATCCCTGTTAAAGCCTGTTCCACACTTTCACAAAAGCATTATTAGCGTCATGTTTTGTCTATGGTAGTTTATGCACCCCTGTGTTCTAAGCCTTATTGTTTCTGGATTTCAAATTGAATGCCCCATTTCCATATATTTAGAGAGGGTGTTCAGTGGAATGCTTTGAGTGTTTAGGTAATATTTAGCTTATAATGAAGTTATGTACAATGTTACTGTTTGCAGAGGTATTAAGTTGTAGTTAAAAAATGCTAATGTGTAAAAACAACCAAGTTTAAAATTATATAACTATTTCACTCTTCGTTTTTTGAATAAGTTTAAAATGTATGAAAGAAAGAAAAATACACTTTTAATAACTCAACCTGAGTTTTAAATTTCGCCTCTGGGTTTTGTTAAAGTTTTTACATGATGAAATGTCAATCCTAATATACAAGTTATTACAAATGCATTACAAATCAAAATAATTTAAAAAACATGTTATTATTTAATCAATAAAATAGAGGTGCCCAAATTTAAAGTTGGTATCCATTATAAAGACATTAAAATACGCTGCCATTTATATCTGCAACAGAAAAGCAAAATGTTAAGTTGAATAATTTATATCTTCACAAAAACTAGCCAACTTGTCAAGCTCAAATAAAATAAAATCACGTAAATATTAAATTAAAATCGCAAAACTCACTGTAAAGATAATACTAAAACGTGGAAAAGTTCTAGAATAAAATTAGTCTAGACGTTGATGCTATTCCAGTCTCAGATGGTGAGAACATTTTAGATGATTGCAGAATGAATGAAACTACACCACTGTGCAACTCTAGTCATTATTGTTAACTGTTCCAGACTGATTTATTTTCAAGGCGTTTTAATACTTAGTTGTTTTTGGTTTAAGATTTATTTCAGGTCGTTGACATGTGTCTGCCTTTGATATCGACAATGGAAGGGTAAAAAATATTAAGCGACACTTTGGCCAAAAATTAATTTAATGTTACAATTAAAAAACCAGCCATGTGAGAGTCGGACTCACGCGGCGAGAGTTCCGTCGTGGAAAAAATATTAAATAAAATTAGTTTAAACGTTCATACTATGCCAGTCTCAGATGTTAATTTTTTTTTAGATGATTGCAGAATGATCAGAACTGCATCATTGTGCAACTCTAGTCATTATTGTTAACTGTTCCAGACTGATTTATTTTCAAGGCGTTTGAATACTTAGTTGTTTTTTGTTTAAGATTTATTTCAGGTCGTTAACATGTGTCTGCCTTTGATATCGTCAGTGGAAAGGTAATATACATTGTGTATTAAGGTCGGTAAGTAAGGAATTACGATCGAGGCTCTAGTAGAAGCCCGAAGTCGAAGACTGAGGGCTTTCTGAGTCGAGGTTCGTAATTCCCGTACCGCCCGTGAAACACACAATGTTTTTCATCACATTTGCGAGTAAATAAATACACAAGTCAGCACAACTATTATTACGAATTACTTGAACTTTCTTTAAGCGGATGGAGGGCGGACTCCACAGATTATACAAATGTTTCGTTCAGAAACGTTAAGGGCAAATACTTACGTAGGTATACATACAGCCCTGAAGGAGTGTAAAAAAAAACGACGTCTTGATACAGAAAACTATTAAAATCGATTATTAAAAACATTAATTGAGTATTTAAGTAACATGTAGCGAGATTGCAATGAAATTCCTGTTTAAATAACATATTAAGACAAATTTTCAATTGCGTGTAAACTCTTTGCTTGAACTTGCATGACCTGTGTGCTGTGCTATAAATAAATAAAAAAATACTTACCGACCTTGGGTTTCATGGTAAAAAGAAAGGTCGAGGGTTTTATATGGGGTATTGCGGCCAAATTAACCTGTATGTTTACATACTGTTTACGTGCAAGTGTGATGAAAAAATGATTACAAGCGTCACTTTGGCCAAACATGAGTTATATATTATAATTAAAAAACCGGCTCCTCTCGGTGCTCGGTGCTCGGCATCTCTCGGTTCGACTCGCACATGAGTCGAACTCGCGCACCGAGAGTTCCGTCGTGGAAAATTTATTTAATAAAATTAGTTTAAACGTTGGTACTATGCCAGTCTCAGATGGTGAAAAATTTTAGATGATTGCAGAATGATCATAACTGCACCACTGTGCAACTCAAGGCATTACTGTTAACTTTTCCAGACTGATTTCTTTTCAGGGTTATTTAATACTTACTTGTTTTTGTGTAAGATTTATTTCAGGTCGTTGACATGTGTCTGCCTTTGCTTTTGTGTTGCTTTTGATATCGACAATTGAAAGGTAAAAATGATTAAGCGCCACTTTGGCCAAAAAATATTTTATATTATAATTAAAAAAAACAGACCATGTGAGAGTCGGACTCACGCACTGAGGGTTCCGCTTGTCCTGGTATTGAATTCCTTGCGAATATCAAAGAACGCGGTATAGGGCTTGATACCTCCACGCGTTTCTGAGAAAAAGGGTCTTCACAGACAGACGGACAGACGGACAATTAAGTGATCCTATAAACGTTCCTTTTTTCTTTTTAAATTACGGACCCCTAAAAATTCATAAAAGAGTGCTACACAAAAATAACGTGAAATATTATATTGCCAGGTACAGTTACCATTAAATTAAAAGTGATACCTTCAAGTACTTACCTAACAACAAAGAATCTCTGGAATTATATTCTGAAATAACAAGAATCTTTAAATAATAAAGATTGACAGCGTATAAATTCAAAGCATTCAACCGTGAAATTACAGCGAGAATTCATTTAAAAGTTTAAGGAGCGAGTCCTTCTTTATTTTAGTTAATAAGGGGTTCCCCCCTTTATTTAACTGGTACTTTAATAAAGGATAAAAATAGCTGGTTATATGCTTCACAATATGATAAGCGTCACAAAAATAATAGACATACAATAATGATGGGGTACTCTTAAAGATCAAGTGGAAAAGGGTTTAATTCTAGTATACTCTGTTTCCCGCGATCCTTACAAGGACGTCACTCCATCTTGTTGGAGGCCTACCTACAGCTCGTCTCCCGGTCCGCGGACACCACTCAAGAACCTTCTGACCCCATCGGCCATCAGTCCTGCGTGCGATGTGCCCCACCCACTGCCACTTCAGTTTAGCTATTCTTCGATAGGAATGCGGGAACGCGGCGGATGCGAAAAGCACAAGACCGGTCTGAGTGGAGAGCCTTGGGGGATGCCTATGTCCAGCAGTGGACGTCTTTCGGCTGACATGATGATGATGATGATACTCTGTTTATGTTTTTACTCTTTTTTAGTAAGACTTAAGTTGACTTATACCCTTTTTCACTAGGTCCCCAGTTCATATATTTAGGAAAGAAGAATGTAGATGTAAGGATAAGAAAACGAGTGAAATACTAGCATAGAATCGTTCCATCTTAGTCGACAAAGTTGGCGACGCATTTGCGATCTTAGAATTGCAATCTTCAAGCGAGGTTTACAATAGCAATAAAAAATGTAGTTGTTTATTTTCTTAAAAATGGCACTCGGTCGGTCGAATGAGTGAACTAGTGAACGCGCCACACCTGTGAGTTTAAGAAGTCCCATTAGGCTTTATACGTTCGATTTTAACGACAGAAGCCCCGCTGCGTTATTGAAAATGCACGCGCTAACTAGGTCAATGCGTCGTCTATTCCTAAATCCTATCAACTTCACTTACTTATCACTTCACTTTCTACAACTATCAACAACGGCTCAACTCATTCTTTGAACACCAGCAAATTATCTACTTTTTACTTTTCTCCCTCTATCTCTCTCGTAAGATTTTGGTGTGTCTGCGGAAACTACGCAGGTTATTTGATATATTTTCAATTTAATATTAATAGATTAATATATTGCTAGACTAAGTAGTACCATTGTAATACTAAATATATTTAAAAAAAATGACTGACTGCTGAGTTTCTTGCGGCATTTCTTCTCAGCAGCGGTCTCCCCTTGTGAGACAAAGGTAGATTCTTGACGTGTAAAAGTGCACGTGCCATTACTGAATACATGTCTTTATCTTTATCTTTATCTTATCTTGTTTCATAGAAAATCATGAACAGAAAACATACCATCAAGTCCTTCGCTAGGTTTTACTCGGAAAAGTAAAGAAGCCTTAATTTGATCCTATCTTTGATTTGTATATTCTGTCTTTGTCTTTTTGTGCATGTCAATTTATACACATCTGGTGTATTATACTAGGTTCAAAATGATTTTAAATTAAACAGGACAATTTTTGTTCAAAACACAATGAACAATGGCTTCGCCTAGGGAATTTTAATCAAATTTAATTTCGAATCGAGGCCACTAATCCGCTGGCGGCATACGGCATACCATACATACGTGTATCCATCGAAACATGACCCCTCGCTTCTACTCAACATTAGGCAGAAACATGGAATTAGTGATTCGTTAGCAAATTGGGGGTTCATATTAAAATGGACGCGTGATCACCCTTGTCATTACTAAATTAGTTCTATGAATCGAGAGGTATTAAAATTTTAGTAGTTTAGGGTGAAACTGTAGGGTGACGTGGGCTTTAAAATGTTGTGGGATATTTTCAAGATTTTCGATTAAGACCTGTCCAACAGCACCCCCAACCCAACAACAAAAATACAGCCCCTCGTTACGTGTAGGGGAGGTACACTTACAATTGTTTTTTAAAGGTTTTATTTTACTTCTTCGTTGGCGTGACTAATATGTATATTCATGCCAAATTACAGCTCTTTAATACCAAGAGTCTCCAAGCTAGGCTGACGGATGGACGGACGAACGGACGAACGGACATGACGAAACTGTAAGGGTTCCTAGTTTGACTACGGAATCCTAAAAACTTTAAAACATTACTCTGCACATAATGTAAAAATGCATGAGCACATTATGATAAACCTGTTTATTTTCTTCAACGTACATAATATAAACACTAATCCTATGATCTCGATAGAATAATGGTCACCGTACTTAAGATATAGAAGCCAAGGGGATCCAGAATTATATTCCGTTAGATTTATGGTCACCGTAATGTATTGGAACAAATGCTTTGTTCCGCATTCAGATTAATTAAAAGCAGAATCTGATTTATCTGCTTTATTAGCTGAAGTGGAGATTTAGATGAAATGACAGTTGCTGTTCGAAACATGACATGTGATAAGGATGATTAAAATGTTTTGATATGAATAGCACAACATTTTAATTTCAATTACAAAAAATACTTTTTTAATTTAAAAGGTTTTAGGTAAAACTGTAAGTCATACATTTTTCAAGTAAGCGGCCACTTTTTGTAAAAATGGTACAGTCACCTAAATAATACCTAATACTTATATTATCCAAAAATAGGCTTAAAATTATCCGACACGTCTCTATTATCAGAGGCATAAGAGCGAGTCGGATATTTTTGAGCCGATTGTTGGATAATATATTATGGTTGGGGACTGTATATTATGATATACTTAGGTATCTATTTTTAATAAACATATTCTGCAAGTGTAACACTCAAAATTCATCTTCGCCGAGATACACATATTATTGATATCTGTGCGTACTTACGTAAAATACCAAGAACTTACAACTTATCCGTCTTATGAATAAACGCCAAATAACTAAAGTTTGCTTGAAATGCTTTGCCCTTATCTAAAGACAACCATTTTTATACAATTTTACCAAGTGCCCCTTTGTAAGTTTTAATGCTTGTATGGTAAGTTATTAAATAAAATTAAATGACACCTCTATTTTTAATTTTTGAAGAAAATATTAGCGAGGTGACTTCCTAACTCCAATTTAATGAAAATGAATGATTCTATACAAGATGTTCAAGAAATATGAAAATGAATGAATCACCCTTATCCCCAACATTTGAAGTTGGTGCACGTCTTTTTCTCCCAAGCATCCCTATCAGTCGTTATATCAGTAATTACTTCCTTGTTTCTCATATATCAATTAACACAGTACATCCATCTCTTATGAAGTAATGGTAGGTAGCCTATTGGGAGTCTGCTCGTGATCGTGAGGTAACAGTCAACAGCATAAATAAGTGATAATTTATGTACCTTTTCACTTTAACGTTGTGTTTGAAATTTTATACGTAATTGTGCAACGATTGAAAGCGACAAGGACCATAAATGATCACTTACGAGTATTTATGCTGTTGACTGTACCAATAAGTTTCTATAACTTATGTCAATTACTCGACGTTCTTACGTAAACCACAGTATATGTAAACGAAAACGATCGTGACGAAACCTGCACATTCTAACAGCAGAGTGTGTAATTGCATAATTGCACAAAATATCCCAAAGGATCGAATTGTATCAGAAACAGGTTTTATACAGTTTTATCCACTTCGATAAACGTGATTATAATCCCAGCAGCTGTGACAGAAGCAAATAACTTTAAAATATTATTGCCAAGGATAAACTAACACATTCCTTTTATCAAACGACCGCATAAAATAAATTATCCGTTAGCAAACATTAACAAGTCGCGAATAAAACCACGCATCATAAACTGGTATTAATAATAGTTCTAATTTATAAACTTCAATCTTTGGCTTATATCCAAGCTTCAGCACTTGATAAGTAAATCGGTTTTAATGCTTCATACGTCAAATCCAGAGGAATATTACTTAGATGAGTTAAGTTAAATATTAGAGCTTGAAGACGGTGTAATTATTATTTGTGATGAGCAGATTATATTTTGCGAGAATTTAATTGCTTTATCACTTAAGGTTTTTTTTAATATTTCTATCCTTAAAGTAAGATAAACATAGGAATATAATTTTTGGTGTATCAGTGAAAAAGAAAGCTTTTTATAATTACCCCATGCAGATAATGATGGTGATCCACTCTGGCCCCCTTACTAATAAACGTTGAGTAACGGTTATATAGCTATACAATGTTTTGTCCTTATCTTTCATTGTGACATTTGAATTTGACAGATAAGGACAAAACATTGTATAGCTATATAACCGTTACTCAACGTTTATTAGTAAGGGGGTGGGAATAAAGTGAAATAAAAATGTGTTTATGTATGTACAGCAGTGTGCCTCTGACCTTGGGGCTTTAAATGCAATGATCGATTCTACTCGCTAAACTGAACTACTTTTGTTCTGCAACATAAAAAAAAAACTTAAGTTTAGATAACTAATTGATTTTAAAGTCTAATTGTATAATCATTGTATTCAATACTGGCCATGTAATCACTATCTCATGGTAGGGGGGCGACATTTCCGTTGTATGAGTGCTAAAGGAAAATGGAGAATTGGATAGTGTACATTGAAAATTACATTTAACATGTATGAAAAAAAAATTTTTTTTTTTACATAATATATTTAAGAACTTATACAGAACTAAAGAATTTCAGTTTCAGAAGTAGAAACAATCCATGCATTTAAAGCCCCAAGGTCAGAGGCACCCTGTATATTGTTGTGTCATTGCAACTATGGCAATATTTACAATAGCTAACCAAACTAAACTGGGGCCGAACAGAGATTGTCCCAGCAAACACGTCGCGCCGCGTGTGAATAAATAAAATACGCCAACTGGTAGCATGTGTGCATACAAACAATATTCTAAACTTTAGTATAACAACGAACAGTTGCAGCAAAATAAAAATATGAAAGTAAACTTGTGGGTCTGTGGTGATAGTAGGATTGGTAGGGCGTAGGTACTTAAATAAAATTAATACATCATAGTATTGATGAAAATAGAAACATCTGATCTGACAGACTTGTTTTTTTTTTCATAAAAAAACATTTATAATTTCTACTGCTGGACATAGGCCTCCCCCAAGGGTTGCTACACAGACCGGTGCACGGAATCTTGCATTCAAGAATCCAGGGGTTTTCCGCAAGCTTAACCACGTCTTCAGTCTGCGTTCTATTCGTGTCGTTTTTAAACCAATCGCGTCACTGGTAGATCACGTGACTTTTCGTATCGTCATCTTCGATTGACGTACCGGTAAACTGGGGGGTTACTTTAGACCTAGGGGGTAACATTGACCACGCTTAAAACTATGACTATTTTAGTGGTAAACATCTTTAATTGTTAAAATAATTTTAGAACAATATAAATAGGTTGATTCTGATGGAACATTTAAAGGAATAATTAAATTTTTAAGATGATTTTTGGGGTGGTCAATGTTATCCCCTAGGTCTAAAGTAACCCCAGTTTACGGTAATTGGTTTAAAAACGAAACGAGTAGCAACGCTCGTCAGCGTAATGCATCTTGGCCAGGGCCTTAGGTTTAGAAAAGCTAAGTTGCTTATTTCAATAAAATAAGGTGAGAACAATTTTTATTCTTAAAAAGCGTCTTGATTCCATACCTATAAACATAATATACACAAGAAGATCTATTAAACTAACTAATATATTAGACAAATTACAAATTAGCTTTCTGTGTTACAACCACTTTTCGTTGACATAGTTATTATCATAGCCTGTGTTATTTTAACTAATTAAATAAGAGACAATCCGTCATATGGTTGGCGCAGACAAAACCACTCGGCACCGGATCGGCTCGAAGTATATTGCAAAGTGAGCTTTAATTTGTGTTAGTACGATTCATTTTTAGTTAAAGTGAAAACAAAAGCCGGGCGCGAGTTCGGGTCATTAACTGAATAACAATATCGTATTAACACAAATCCAGCCTCACTTTTCAATGTCTCTTTTTAAGATGAGCCGGTGCCGAGTGGTTAGGTTTGCGCTAACCTTTAGTTGGCATTCGTTTTTAAGTGTGTATAAGCTTTTGTCGTATTATTTCAAAGATGATTATTACTCATATTAGCGGGTCTATTATTGTTGTGTATCTGTTACTTTCTAACCGTGACGTGCAAGAGAGACTGATGTTTTATCCAGTGCGATAATGATGACTAATCTAGCTCTACGATTGTATCGTTAATAATAGATAACAATAAACGTTGTTAAAAAAAATACATTAACTTTATAATATCTCATACTGGGCTTCAACTCTGCCCGGTAAAACCAATTTACTTTTGAAATGTTATCGTGTCTTTTTAAATATGGTCGCCATTACGGTAAAGCAAATAAGACCTAGCTATTGTAACGTTGAAAATACGATAACATGTCAAAATCAATCCTTTACCACTTTTCGACTTTATTTGCAGAACATTATGGTCCAAAAGAGGTAAAAATAATGGAATAAAGGGTTTCGGGGTCAAGCAATCGATCTGTCAATTTGTCATGTACAGGAAACTTAAGTGACGCTTGGCCTCAGGTATTGTACATTCAGTGCCGACGACCCAATATAGTCGGGTCCACTGTCCGTAGCAGATTTTTGCTACATAACGGAAAAATGCTGCTACATGCTACACCGTAGCACTCGTAGCATTGGTTGTACTGAATGTAGGAATAGTTATTTTATCCTGCGTAAAGCGACGCTTAAATTCATACAAATTAAGCTCGGGCGGTTTTTTTCACCGCCTAAATCAAGTTTGATTTATAGGATTAGAAAAAAACTAGTTTACTACGTTTCTTTTTTTTATTAGTTATTAGTATTGGAGAGGCAAAGTTACAGACTTTATTTCTTATAAAAACTACGACATCATTCTAAAAGAGA
Organism: Acleris emargana; assembly: GCA_927399475.2. Taxonomy (NCBI): domain Eukaryota; kingdom Metazoa; phylum Arthropoda; class Insecta; order Lepidoptera; family Tortricidae; genus Acleris; species Acleris emargana. The sequence goes on from OV656858.1 coordinate 10,442,952, forward strand.
AACGTAACCGAATTTTATATGGAATCTTAACACGGTTAGGCATCCTTTGGTTAAGTTTGACACTGTTTGCCTATGTTTTATGGTTGATTAGTTTTTTTTATCAAAATAATAATTGTGTCTGTAAGTTTTATTGAATTTTTTTTTCGCTGACCCGATTTGCCTTCTTCTTTGTACGGTTATTCCTGCGTTTTTCTTTAAATTACTTTACCTCAGCGGTAGGGACCTGCGTACGAAGCTAGAGGTCCCAGGTTCAATGATTATAGTAATTTAAAGAAACACTCATGAATAAATATTATACAAAAACAATATTCAACACTCAGGAAAAAAAAATTGCAATCTTCACACAAATATTTGCTCATACCATAATTGTTATGGTATGAATAAATATTATACTCGTATAAAAACAATATTCAAGACTCAGGAAAAAAAAATTGCAATCTTCACACAAATATTTACTTATACCATAATAATTATCATAATAATCATGAGTGTTTTTCTCTTATAAGTATGGTTATTATTGTGTGTGAGATTGTCCCCTGAAAATTATATTAATTATTGAAATAGAAAAAAAGAACAATATGTGTTCCTGACCGGGAATTTGACCCGGGAGGCAGGATTAGCATTACTAGGTAATTCGCGTTGTTGAAAGTATTAATTTCAGTAAAACAAACGACTTCCTAATCTAATTTTGTGGCGGGCGACACTAGAATACATTTAGTAAATACGTTGTTTCATAAATAAATCACGTCACCAGCATGACAAATGGCCACCGGCTGTGGCTTGTTTTAGTTATTTAAACCATTAATAAATGTTTTGCTTCATAATTTTAGTGAAAACTTGGTAGTTTATGTCTTTTATGACATAAAGATGTAGTAAATCAATTATTAGATAGAAAGCTCCCCCAATATAATGAAGACCCCTTCTTTATTAGCTGATATCTCTACAAACACCCAACCGATTAAAAAAAAATATCTATGAACTATCGCTAAAAAATCTGTTTTAAAAAAAAAAATGCATCTATATCGGTTTACCCGATTAAGAGCTACGGTGCCACACACACACAAGCGGACACCCCTTTTTTGCGTCGGGGGTTAAAAAAAATTAGGAGCACTATTTACAACAATAATTGTAAACTTAGGTATATTGTAAAATTACACAATTCCACTTGCTACGGTCTTGACGAATTCATTTCGTTTCTTCAACATTCATACATAGAGTCATGCACACACGTCGGTTTAAAATTACATTGATGAAAAAAATAACGAAACTAAAATTTGTACCAATCGGGAATCGAGCCCGGGCCTAGCTTTGTAGGCAGGGTCACTAGTCACTACCACTTAGGCATAATAAAAATAGAAAATTAATTCATCTCCGTCGCTATAAGAGTTTCCATTACCTATTGCCGCTCGGGCGCTAGGGTTGTATCGATGCTTCATACGCGCAGCCCCAATTAAACCGGCTCGGTCCGTACTGTTGAGTTTGCTTGTGGCGGCTCGCGGCGCGTACAATCGCCCACACAGCTGAGTGACCAATGAAGATAAACAGAGAGAAACTGTCTCTGTCGTGCACATGAGATTATTATGTAAAATTTATATTTATCTCTTTATACATTTTCTCACTTCTGTCTTTAATGGGCAGATAAGTGTGTGGCTGTTTGTACGGTTGAGGCACGCACACATGCAAGCAAGCGATATACCTTTATTCAAAGACGGCCAGTAGGCCGTTTTATACTGTGACCTCGGTTTGCCGTAAAATAGAAATATATATCTATCATTGCAAAGTTTCAAGATACCTTGTTGTGTAATTGTAAAAATCACCTACCATCAATTTTACCAATAGTAAAAACTTTTTCGTCATTGAAAAAAAAATCCTATCTAAAAATTTAAAACGAAACCGGACAAGAGCATGTTGGACTATTCTCAGTGTAGGGTTCCGAAGGCGTTACGGTAAGCAAAAAACTGTCTCTAAAAACAACAAGTATGTGTTATATTTCAAGTTATTTGCTGTCTTAGATGAAATAATTAACACTTAGAACTTATACGTGATAGTTTTTCTTTATGTTCGTAATAAAATCTTTCATTTAAGATACTATTGCATTTCAAATATTTAGTATTTGTAGTTTTCGCTGTAAGGGGGGCGAGGACTTGACTCTAACAAAAATAAAAACTTAATATTTCCCAAATGAATCCCTTATTCCCTTATTTCTAGAACTAAGAGTCTATAAGCTAAGCTGCGAACTATAAGGGTTCCAAGTTTGACCACGGAACCCTAAAAATGGGTATGGATATAGGAAATATCCGAATAAATTCAGTCATCATCCGCCATTTTCCTAGCGTTCCAGATATAGCTTTTGAAATGATTCCAATAAAACAAAGCACATTTTTAATAAATAACAAGCAAAAACCCAGCGGATATTCGGTATGCTTTTTACTTTGTAATGGAAACCAAATACAACAATAAAGTGTGCGTTAAAAAATCCTTATGTAATCGTTTATTTTTATTCCCTTAGGCGTTATTTCACATCGTGATTGTGGTAATATAATTGTTAGTAAATTACTGTTATAATGAAACACCATAATAATAATAGTACTGTATGTGGATTGGAGGCGTTTTTGTTGGGATTTGAACCGTATTGCGTATACAGGAACGAATTCCAACAAAGTGGAAATTGATTTGGATTGATAAATTCTTTAACTGTATTAAAATAAAATTACCATGATAATGGACTATCATTTCACTTGGTCCAAGCAATATGTTTAACTCGTTAAGTTTATTAAAAAAAAAATGGATTCATTTTAATAAATAACTATTTGAACTATAATATGCTTCATCCAGACAACAATGCACCTCAACTCAATTTAAACAGTAAGTAATGTCATTACGGCTGCACAACTGTTGTAATTTGAGTAATTTTATCGTCAATTTAAGAGGGGTGTAACTGAATGGAGCTGGGGCTTAAATTACTAGTTTCGCCCGCTTTATGATTACTAAACAACCATGTAAAGTTAATGCAGTGGGGACGGGAGGGGTAGCTATCGATTATCGATATGAGGGTAGACGTTAAGAAGGTTTTAAGTACGATGGCCTATATATGGATAAAACTCTGTTTTGTTTGTATCTGGGTTGCAATTTCTACAAATGTTTTGTCTGAGATATTGACATTAAGCTTACAGGGGCAGAATTTTAGACGCCTGTTCTTGCTTCTGGTTGTAATTGCCTCCTATTTTAACCCACTACCAGCAAAGCAAAAACAGAGAGTTTAGCAATGTCATACGTACAGTCAATAGCAAAAGAAACTGATGAAATAGAGTCTCAAAATAGTATATACAATAAATTAAGACAGATGTATCTGATTATTGTAGTTTAGCATTAGTAAATTAGCTCGTAATGTGTTATAAGTAAGTGACATGCCATTCAAACAGTTAAAGTCATTACTGAGTGTTTCAAATTAAACTGATTTTCTAAAATAGCAATAGTCAGTAATACTACCAAACTATCACATGTAAGTGAATATAAATGTTTGGGCATTCATGTCTTCTCAAGACCACCTCGGAATACAAGTCAGACGTTCGGTTAGTGTCGGTCATACTCGTAAGACAAACACGCGAAACAACTATAACACCTCTCATTTCCATCAAGGGTTGAAATAAGTTCCTACTACTTCGCTTTGTTTTTTTTTTGCAACATTTAAAATAAATCCTTTTTAACTGCCGTGATTACCCTAGTTTTCATCTGGAGATTTAGTCATTTTGACTTTATCTTGTTGGACACTTGACACACAGGTAAAAAACAAAATTATTCTTTATTGAAATTTTCTATAAAGAGACAGTTATGGCATCGTTTATGATCATTTTCTTTTGACTCATTAAATATTCAGTTGAAAATGACACTTTGTTATAATCTGTTTTATCTGGGGCGTCATGCTTGCACATGTTTTGAAATGTTAATTTTGATCACTTACTTTTGACGTTGACTGTACATACATACATACCTTCACGCCTTCATTCCCATAGTGGGGTAGGCAGAGCCACAGAATTACCAACAACTCCAAAATCTTGCTGATAACTCTGTAACCACAATTTGCACAATTAGGCTAAGATGTTTAACAGTGTATATTTAGCAATGTCAATATTTAATATTTATTTCTTTCGTGGTAGCTCTGAGATGTCTTTGGTTTTGTTTTAGTTTCCCGCATGACATGTTTCGTTGGATCATGTGACGTCATTCTAAATCTTACATGGCTGATATGACGCATGTTTTATAGGTATGTAGTTAATAAAGTGAAAGATTTTAACTACTCGCGTACTATAAACCGTTAATATTGATATCGTTAATGGTGTCACAATACCACCTATTGCGTAACCGAGGCGTGATAACAATTATATAATGAACGTTGCCATGGTAATAACAATTCTTTAATAACTATTACAACATTGTCGTTAACGCGCTCTCGCAAGCTCACGCTCTATCCTCAATACTCGTACCTTACGAAGCTTCATTATGTGCCAGTAACATAAATGACGATTTAAGGAACAGAATTGTTTAGAATAAATTATTATAAATTACTATCATTTTAGCCTTGTATTTTCCTGACTCCGTTTTAGCTGTTTGCTTCAAAATGTATGCTTTAATTCTGTTTGTTTTCTAGCAATGTTTACAGTTATCAGTGGTTTTTAATTCAAAGGGGTCTGTTAAAAAACAAATCAAAAATTTAACTATCCAAAAAAAGAGCAAACGTGCTAGAAAGCCAAAACAATTATTGGATATAAACTAGGAACTAGAGATACTCTGTATGATAAATCGAAATAAAGCCAATTATCAAAGTCAACGAAATAAAACTAAAATAAAACCTAACAGCCGTAAAAATTCACACCATTATATATTTATTTCCCTCCGCATGGTTACCGCGGCCAGCCTGGTTTTAATATTCAAACACCTCTGTTTTAATTATAGGAATCAATACTGTTGACCAACTCATTTTTAACAGGGAAATGAAAATTCAATACACAAAATTAGCACACGGAGTAAAGTTACAATTAATGTATGGTCATATTTCAATAAATTACAGAAAAAAAGTGACACAAATGTACTATTTCCAAACTAAACTCTAGGCTTGTACTATGGCTAGTACCCACAACATAGATACTGCCGTAATACCAAAGAAGACAACGTTAATGTAGTATTCAAAGCATTGTATACTCTATTAGTTTAGTTTATTTATTCATCAATGTAATATTACAATATAAATTGCATTGCATGTCAAAAAATACGAAATTACATTGAGATTGTAAAAACATAAATACTAATAATCAAAAAATACAAGAATAATTAATAATAATTAATTAACACAACAACAATTAAATATCGAATTATGGTCACTCGTCCGATGTCAATAGGTACATACAATGATTAATAAATTCCAACACATTAATAAATTTACATGTCCAGCTTCATATATTCATCCACGGAGTATAATGGATTATCCAATAAAAGGTTTCTTAGCTGATGTTTAAATGCTTCGTCGGATTGTACATTTTTAAGTTGAGCGGGTAGACGCTCGTAGTACGTGGGACCGATGACACGCGGGTTCTTATCCGCAAGTGCCATGCGACGGGGAACTGTTCTCAAACGCCCGGTGTGGCGGAGCTCCTTGCCAAGAACATTAACGCGTGCAAAGGAGGAAATATTATGTCTTACGAACATCAATATTTGGAAAATGTAAACTGAGTAGTGCGTCAATATGCGGTACGTTCCGAAAAGGCCCCTGCAAGAGTGCCTAGGCTTCACCCCAGCTAACGTGCGTAAGGCGCGCTTTTGGATTATCATCACCCTATTGGCATCCGTGGAGTTTCCCCATAGGAGCGAGCCATACGACATCAGGGAGTGAAAATGTGCAAAGTACACCTGTATTAATGCATCATTTGCAATAAGCCTGCCCAGTTTACACAACGCAAAGATGGCACCACTCAGTCTACCGCAAAGTTTGTCAACATGGCACTTCCAGTTAAGGTTAGAGTCAAGTGTGAAGCCGAGGAACCTACACTCATTGCATATCGGCATCGGACTGTTTGCCACGCACGTAGGAAGTGAGATAGGTCGGCCTGAGAAAACCATAGTATTGGATTTCGACAAGTTTAAAATCAAACCACTAGCCGAAAACCACGTTTGCAACTGATGGCACGCGCTATGGATTTTCTCCCCAAGTTAACCACATTCCCATTGTTAACCACATTCAATATAAAATGCTTATACTATTACTATGCAGCTCAGTTATTTGGTTGGATGGCAGGTTAGAGAAATTGTCCCCCGATATTTATTCATTTGTTTTATCTCGTCATATTTGTTTACTTAATCTGTAAGGTCTAAGCTTTGAAGCAATTAGTAGGCAATGAGCAAATATGCTCAACTGTGGCCGATCGATAACAACGCGAATTGGGATAGACCAAAAAAAATAACTCACGGTTTTTACATTCTAATTCGAAAGAATAGGTAATTTTAAGAGACCCTATTTCATTAATTTTGTTTTTGACGCAATAGTCTTGTTTTAATATCTTTATTTATTTCGAAGTCATTTTATGGATGACATGTTTATTTTAAATTGGGGTTGGCATTTTCTAATAAATTATAACACTTAAACGATATCTAATAATAAAAAGTGATTGTAATAGTGTACAAAAATATGCTATTTCAAGCGGTTTTCGCCTAACCCTAATACACCTAGGAGGGCTTCAAGCCGAAATCGAAAGTCAAACAAAGGTCAAATATACTTTTGTCAATATATCCGAAATAGATAAATATTTCAAATACCTAATAATGCAGAACGGCTTTAGAACCCTATTCCTCGAAATGGTTTTCAAATTAGAGTAATTATAGCAATATTATCAATCCCAATTGTCGACTGACTGCAAATAAAGTCGATGTAACAAAGTAGGTCCCAAGTCAGATATAGTACATTACTACAGACGCCGGGAAGTAGGTGGTTGCAGGCCGAGTTCATATAGACGGCCGAGCGAAGCGAGGTCGGATAGTTACGAGGCTGGCAACTCCTTTTCACGGCGAGGTATGTATAGTGCTTTTCTCAAACATATGCAATGAAATAAAAAAAAAACATCACTCAAAAAACATTTGTGTAATAGGCATTAACGCGGATATTTTTGGTCCGAACCACACAGATACAAAAAAAAAACGATTTTCAGCTATTCAGCCTGTTCATAAAACCAGCTGTCATGGCCATATTAAAATTAAAAAAAAATTACTTCCCGGCCTAGGCCTTCAATTTTGTATGAAATTCCTTTACAGTTCTCTCGAGTTGTTCCGTCGGGAACGTGGCACTTTGAAGCCTAAAATAACTAGCATAACGCCGACATTACATAGCATGTTTGAGAAAAGTACTGTACGATGTAAATCGTACACTTACTTAGCTTACCATAATTCTTAACAAAGATTCGTTAACTCGAAATCACTTTCAATATCAAAAAAGTTCTTAATGTGATTTTGCTGTTCAAAGTATCGATGTTTTACACACCAACACATTCATTAAAATAATTTATACCTTGCGCGGTACAACGCAATTAAAAATAAAAGGGTTATTTCAGAAATAGATTTTACACTCCGTAATTACACGTTACGCTTCGATTTATGGCTCTTAACTGTCAAAGTAGGCAGGTTCGATTGATATAATTATAGTACATCCAGTTGCGAAGGTGAGTGAAACCACGAAACCATTAAACCACCCTGTATTTATGTGAAACTCAAGGAAAACACAATGACATATTTGATTGAGAATTATACTATAAGTTCTTGAGTCTTAAGTAGATGTTTTTTTTTACTTAAATATGTTTTTCGTTAGGTTTAGAAATGTTTTATCCAATCATCATTTGGCAATAGTAGTTTATGCAACCGATGCATAATGAGATGCCTTAAAATACGAGTGTGGTTTTACACATTACACTAGTGTCTTACCGCCTAATTATGTACAGTTGTATACACGACTTTGTCTACACACATATCATAAGTTAAAAGATAAAAAAAAAGATAAAAGATGTTTATTCAGTAAGTAGGCCGCACTGGCACTTTTACACGTCAAAATCTACCAGCGCTTTGTAAGAGACCGCTGCTGAGAAGAAACGCCGCAAGAAACTCAACAGTAAGTCGTTTTTTTAAATATTGCTAATGATATTATACAATAATAAACTTAACCTAGCATTATATAAAACAACTAGTTGACGCGGCAAACGTTGTTTTGCCTTATAAAGACAAATAATAAAGACAAATAATTTGCAATAAAATAATATTGCGACTATAAATTGAAATGTAAGCTATCCTATCTTTCAAGTTGGGTCGAATTGCATACGGTGTCCAAATCAAATTTAAAATCGGTTCAGTAGTTTAGGAGTTCATCGCGGACAAACAACGTGACACGTAATTTTTATATATATAGATGAATCTCACATAACACCAACATTTTATATATTCATGCGTAGTTGAGCAGGAAAATGTGTCAAAACTCAGAATTGTCACAAAACTAATAAGCAAAAGTAATATAAAAAAAATAATATAGAAAGTATACAAGTTATACTTACCTGTGACGGTGCAAGACAACATGCATAAAAGTTTCGATACATTCTCCTACAGAAACCGTGTCCCCTAGACAATATACAATATTTACATATTTTTTATGACTAAGTTAATATTAAATTATTTAGGTGTTGGCCAAGCATTTTTATCTGTTAGATAGTCTTCGACCCTATAGTAAACTTTAGACATCAACGACTTTTTCAAGTAAGTTTTAAGTACTGGAAATGGTAACTTTAAAACAATGTCAGGTAATTTATTAAAGAAAAGGATGCATTGACCTACAAATGATTTATAAACCTTACGGACACGAAATTTTTTAATAGCAATTTTATTTTTTTATTTCTTGTATTCAAATTATGTACATCACAATTCTTAACAAAAGAGTCTTGACATTTAATGACATAAAAAGTATTCTCATAAATAAATTGTGATGCTACTGTCAAAATATTAATTTCTTTAAATAGTACTCTTAAGTAAGTTTAGAATTATCCTACTTTCGTAACAGCAAAAAACCAACAAACAAATATGACAACAATAATGGCGGCAATTCGATCCTCCGTCACAACGAATGTTCTTTTAAAAATCATCGAAAAAAGAATGAAGTAGATTCTCAACTCACTCGAGATCAAAATGTCATACGGTTTATATTAAAAACATACCGAATTGACGTTTTGAATCGATAACTATTGTAATATCTATGAATGCTAGAATAGAGACCCTCTTGAGTTTTGAAAGCTGTTCCAAATTTAAATCTATACTGTAATAACATTACAGTACAGATTTTACCTACTACCACAGACACGAAAGATCGCATAGTAAAATTGGTTGTAATAATGCTGGTCATTTCCTACGGATTTTGAACGCATAATAGAAAACTTATGATATGTGTGTGTGTAGATAAACTACTTTATTTAACTAACCATCATTTTGCAAAGAGATACTTCCCGTCGCATTATTTAGTGAGTTCATGTAAAGAAAAATCGAATCTAACCTAACTTATTTAATTACCTTATGTAACCTTTGTTGTGTGCCTTCCCAAGGACAAAAAAAAATTGCTTGTTTAAAAGTATAGGATAGGAAAGGACTTTGCATAAACAAGACAATGCGTTTGTTTTTGTTTACACAGCGTAATCTTACTTTTGAACAACGCGATGATCATCTTTTTCAATAGCGACCTTATCACACAGCCGTAAGTCTGTCCCATTGTTTGACATAAACAAAGGGATCTACAGTTAATGAACCGTAATTCGTCTGGCTTGTTTGTTGAGATCTGAAACAAAGCAGCCTCAATCCGAGAGTTATGTGTCGAATGGCTAAGATTATTATTTATCGTGTGGCACATACAGAGATACCTTAAGAGTAAACAGATCACACGATTTGAGGTGTTCTATATAGATAGGTAACCCCTTGTATGCTGTATTCTTGAGAAAGCAAATGTCTATGGGTCCTGGATCCCTCCCCGTCAGATGGCCTATTTTCCTTTGCCTTGTCTTCTGCAAAAAAGTATTACCTATTATGTCTGTGATTCCCAGTTTGCCTATTAAAGAAAATTGACAATTTATGATAAACAAATTTATATGCATCATCCACAGAAATCAACGAGACAAAGCTCTCCAAAAACATAACAGCACTTCTCAGCGCCATAAGACACGAGACTTAAGACCTTTAGTCCGTATCCTACAACTAAATGTAGAAGGAATCATTCAAATGCAATGATTAAAATTATGAAATAGTTTGTCCTAAATGCGAGACTAGGTTGTTGTATCTTAGATATCTGCTAGTATAAGATTTACAACCATGAAAAAACGTATATTTACCCGACTGACAGGTAGGTTTTTACGCGTATTTATGTATGCATATATGTTATATTCATCAATACGGTTGGGCGGCTTTCTAAAATTAAGGTACCTATCGTTGGATCTGTATTGGCAAATAAACATTTTGTTATTTTATGTAAATTTACGTAAATATACAGGACTCAAATGTTTGATTGTAATATGGTAATAGCAAAATGAATTTGAAAATAAATTATTGCAGGCGGGGACAAATTGTCTGCCATGATTTATTAATTCGAGCGTAATTGTACTGTACAATTAGACCTTGTTTTTTTGCCTCGTCCGTTAATTTTTTTGATATTATATTGACAATAATAAAGATTTTGTTCTTGTATTTGGGTTTTTTTATTTATTTTTAATAATGCAACTACATTACTACATTTTTACCATAGAGAAAGCAAACGAGCACAAAATCTACCTGATAGTAGGTGGGATATGACATCCAAAGACATTTGCATTGTCAAGACTGCAAACTGCGTTGCCATCCCTGAGGACTAAGATGGCACAGTCAATCGGCGAAATTAATAACATACAGGCATTCCATGTAGTGACTAAGATTAGGACCCCCCGTTTGGCTAAAACATTTTTGGTCATATGTATAATTTCCCAGAAAGCATTTTGTATTATTTTTGTTATGCAGCCGGGATATTGAAACCGCTTGCTACGTCTATTAGGTTAGATTACACTTGCGACTAAATAAAAAATAAAAAATTGCGACGGGAAACAATTTTATGGTAAATGAAAATTTGGGAAATGATACATTGCACCAAACCTATTTAGGCCAGCGGAATAGACCCCTAAAATTGAAAAGGGCATGCTTCGATATCGGTTATTAGGAAAAGATGGATAAAAGATTGACGAAAGAGATATACAGAGCGAAGGTGCACTCACGAAGGGGCGTACTTTTTCGAATCAAATCGGAGAAATACTGGAACAGGGCCGAATCATAAGTACCTGAAACCGACGTGCGTGCATGACTCGATGTATGAATGTGGAAGAAGTGAAAGAGATTTGTCAGGATCGTAGCAGGTGGAAAGAAGTGGCCACTGCCTAACCCTGATCTGGCGTGATTTAATAAATGAATGTAGGCATTCCGTCTTAGTCTTAGGATTGCCATCTCCATGAAATGGCCTGTGTTCATTGGCCTTGTCTTCTGCAAAATAAGTATTTCCTATTATGATTGTGTCTCCAACTTTATCTGTTAAAGAAAATTGTCACGAGATCAAGGTATTATAATGGTTTTTACCGGAATAAAAAATACGTTATAAGTAGCTGGTTTAGCATATATAATTGGTTAAAACAATAATTTACAAAAAAGTCCCCAATTTAGCACAAGCAGAACACGTGTCAGTCCTCCGGGAACAATACACGGATTATCTTTCGCATTAATCATGTGTAATCGCTAGCCAAAATAATGGACTCGCTTTAGCGTTCAATGCCGCTAGATGACCAATTGTATCGAGATTGAATGCACGGACGTGTTGCGGGCACTGAATAGGCGAGCAAATCGGGCGAGGGTTACGGTGTTTGAGTGTAGTGGTAAAGTCACAAGGATTTGGAATATAAAGCTGGGCATTCCCTGACGCGCCGTTTGTGTCGGTGACAGATGGTATGCATACCACTGGATGGGTGTAATATTTTGAGCGACATCACGAAGCAGACTGATTAGACAATGCCAGCCAGAGAGCTCATTCACGACGACGCCGTTTGGCTTGGCGCTGAGGCAAGGCGTGTTCCAACGTTGAATTTCGACATTCACGATAGTTTCATTCAGATTGCGCATTGGTGCGTCGCGCTCGCTTTCCGTCCATTTGGAAATCCAACGAACCGAAATATAAACGCTACAGTTTTGACATTCCCGGATCGATTTTGGCGTGGGGCTGCTCTATTTGGCTGGTTGGAGCGGTTGTGAATGCCCAACTTAAGTGACGCTGATGCAGGGTTTGTGTGACATTGTTTTTTTTTGCGATTTTTTTAAACCTCTGATGAAATAAGGGGGGTGTTATAAGTTCAAATTGTGTATCTGTGTGCCTTTCTGAATATTTGAATGCTGTAATTATGGCAAAACATGTATGCAACAAACTTTTGTACCATAAGAACTTATTCAGACACATGTTTTTTCAAATAAACTATTTCATTTCATTTCATTTCATTTCATTTCTGTGGCATCGTAGCTCCTAAACGAATAGAAAGATTTGGAACGTTTTTTTAAAGAGAGCTATTTCTTTCGAAATGGTTTTTAGTTAAGTTTTATAATCAGTTCTGAAAAGAGTCGCTAGTTTAACGATGGTGGTTATCTATTTAATTAAATGTATGTATGTATGAATGTAAACACTAGGTATATTGAACAAAACACAGAAATTCAAATGCAATATTGATAGAATAGGGATGTACAAAGGCAGGCTTTATTTTGATGTCTCCATGACTGCTTGAAGCTAGGAAATAGGATGTTTTTATTCTAGTTTCTGGAATATTGGACGAATTTTAATAAATAGGGTGTCATTTAATATCGAAGTCGTTTCATACAGGTTTAAAAAAAACAGAGAATGCGTCATTTGAATTACCGGTAACTTTTAAATTACTCTTGTAAAATATATAATGGCAGATCTTATTTAAAAAACATAATTATAATAACATGAGATGTTCTTTAAACTGTTACAGCGTTTATATGTCAATAGAGATTCACGAAGCAATAAAGAAAATATTGACAAGGCAAAGAACCTTTTCGAGAATTATCACTGATTGTCAGTAAATGTACCCTCTACAAATACGAGAAAATAAATATCAGAGTATGTATTGGGGTATACTCGGTACTCTTTAAGAAGGAATACAACAAACATACGAAAAATATATCTAGGAAGAGAAAGAGAGTTATTTTTGCCCTTGGGGAGAAATAGTCAATATGATTCCAGTCATTAATCAATCATAATTGTTCGTTATTTATTCATACACAATGGATTGGCTTTCGTATCCGAAACTTGGTAACGAAAAACATTGATTTTGTCGTACTACTTATAAAAAATATATTTGTATGAGACAGTTAGTTAGTTTGTATTAGACATGTGACTACATAAAAAAAGCTATTGCGACAGGAAACCACTATTTTGGTATATAATAAATTTGCATTATAAAATTTTGCCCAAAACGAAATACGGGTCTATTTCCTTTTGGCAAAATTTTATAATGCAAATTTATTATATACCAAAATAGTGGTTTCCTGTCGCAATAGCTTTTTTTATGTAGTCACATGTCTAACAAAAACAAACAAAATAGTTTTTTGGAAAACGAAGTAATCGGCCAAGGATATTTTAGCCAAAGAATATTTCACACTAGCTATGTAAAAAAATATTTTGACCAAACGTTATTTTATGCGCTGATCATAAACAGAATATTATCGTCGAAAACAGTATTTTACCGAGGATAACAAAACCCCAGTTGTATAAATATTATAACTAGCTCATAGTGCCCCAGTATCCTGGTAATTAGCGAAATAATGCGAACTAATATTAATTAGTTTAAGTAATTATCTGGCTCATGTTTGACGACGTCTTGGGTTAATTGAGTGTATTAGTTCTGTAACTCGACGCAAATGATATGAATTAGATGGGAGACGAGTTTATTAGCTCCTTGCTTAGTTTAGCGGTTTCAAATCTATTAATTTATAGTAGGATTAGTAATATCATGTAGTGATAGTACAGTCGGTTGCACACTTTGGTACCTTGTCGCTCCAACCCCTTTGACAGATTAGTACCTACAGCAATTCAAACATGGCGTTGCGGTCTTATCGCTACATAGAGATCTTTGCCAGGCAACCTGAATAATAGAAGCTGCACAATTTGGTACCCAGTCGCTCCAACGCCTTCGATAGGATTAGTAGTAACAGCAGTTCAAATGTGACGTTAAAATGACAAAGCACTAAGTGTACATTTAAGGCAGATGGTACCCAAAGGGTGCATTAAAAAAAAATGAGATCATCACGGGATTTAAAGCAAGAATAATGGAAAACGAATGTTGCGCATACAAATTCTACGCACGCACTTACATATTACTGATAGACAAAACCAAAGTTATATCCACAGACGAAACAAGCCCTCCAATGAAAAAAGTTACAACTAACATGCTGTTTTAATCGTGAAAAAGTCACATCCTTAAATAAATATACTTTCATTACACACCCCTCATTCGACCCAAACTCAAAACGACTCCAATTTAGCCACAATAACGGCACAAAGAAAACTAATGCTCACTGCGGACGCTTGGATTCGCTTTTGTCTGAGTTTTTGTCGCCAAAAATATCTCATATCTCGCAGATATGAAAATGATGAATGACAGAGCGACTCCGCCGCTGCGGTGCGCGTACGGATATAGACACTGATAATTACTTAAAAAAGTTTTTGTGCGGCAAACGTTTGAAACGAGTATATTTAGATGCACACATTGGCTTGTTGTTTTTAAATAAAAACACTTTATTTCATAATTCCTAAAGTAAGTAGAATGGCTTAATGCCTTATTACAGTCTCTGCCATTCAACGACTAACCTTAAATAAATTGGCTACGACTACTCTACTAAATCTAAAATATTCCGGGTCAATTATAAATAAATAGGAAATAAAGCATTATAAACATACTATTTGTCGTAAATTGTGTTACCGTATATCCGGCAGTTGAGACGCTAAAATGGAATACGACGACATAAACTGACAGAGTCCAACTTTAAAAGTAATGTTTTGTTTTATTGTAGAGTTTTTGCACAATGCAAAAAATACAGCTATATAAATAAGTCACTCATTTATTTATATTTTACGTTAAAGTTTGATTGTAATTTCATCATCATAATCAGCCGCAAGACGGCCACTGCTGGACAAAGGCCTTCCCCAAGGTTTTCCACAACGATCGGTCCTTTTCTGCTCAATATTAGCTCGGTCCACCATGTGAAACGCCTGCCAATTGAGATTTACTACTTTAAAAACATCACTTGTGGGAGGACCTTATGAAAGGTCCGTCCGGGTTGGTACTACCATCTTATCCATTAACTTACCGCCAAGCAGCAGTGTTTGCATTGTTGTGTTCCGGTTTTGATAAGACAGCCGGTGAAATGACTAGCATAGAGGCATTCCATCTTAGTCCTCAGGGTTGGCAACGCATTTGCAGCCTTGTGAATGCGAATGTCTATGGGTCACAGTTTCCACTTACCATCAGGTGGCCTGTGTGCTCCTTTGCCTTCTTATGCCATAAAAAAACACGTCAATACCTTACTACAAAAATACTACATTAATTTATAAACAACATAACATTTATAGTTCTCTAGCATTCCAAATACGCACGGACACCAGCTCCAGTTGTTTCGTAATAAATCCGTTTGCACATATGCGCATGCTACACTTGGATTTGATGGATCGACATAATGTGCCATTACGGGAATACCTTAGAGCTCGGGCCACTGAAATAATCATTTTGTTTTGGTTATGTTGGGAGCACTGAACGTAAGAGGGATTTAGCTTGGTTTGATATAGCTTTGTGTGTTTTAAATTTTGAATTTTAATTTTACATTATTCAAATAGGTACTGGAGATTAAACAGGCAAAAAGAGTTTATGAATAATTGACGAACAGTTCATAGAATGTTTTACTTCGTCGAATATACATTTCATCGAGAGGCTTATCACGTGTAGGTTTTTTTTGTGGTCACTGGTCTAATCTATCTGCACCTTAAGGTTTCTGCAGGTGCATTCCATAAAATGAATGTGAGTGATTCAAGGGGATCCCCTACCATTCTGCCTTTATATCAAAAACCGGCCAAGTGCGAGTCGGACTCGCGCACGAAGGGTTCCGTACCATTATCTATAAAAACAGCCCATTTAAATATTTATTTTATTATTTTTTTATTATTTTTTGTTGTTATAGCGGCAACAGAATTACATCATCTGTGAAAATTTCAACTGTCTAGCTATCACGGTTCGTGAGATACAGCCTGGTGATAGACAGACGGACAGCGGAGTCTTAGTAATAGGGTCCCATTTTTACCCTTTGGGTGCATACGGAACCCTTAAAAAGCGGCTAACTACTTAGCAGTAGTAAAGGCATTTCAAAATGTAATTTGGTTACCAACAAAGTATTGAATCCTTTGACATTGCATTGCAGTTAGCGTCTTCTTGAATATAACTGTAGCATTATGTATAAGCCTCCTTCAATCATCATCATCATTATGTCAGCCGAGATACGTCCGCTGCTAGACCATAGGCCTTCCCAGCTGCCAGTCTACTGGAACTGGAACGAGAAAAAGATCCACCAATAGCAATACTTTATTTTCCTAGCCTCGTTCACCGCAGCTCTCCTATTGGTGAATTTTTCCTCGCTCACCACTCCGCTGCCTCGCTTCGCTCCAGTGGACAGGTAGCCTAGATCTAGGTCGGTCTTGTGTCTGTCTTTCTACGACCGCTATCAGATTGTCGGCACCTTGTGGGAAGCCCGTCAAGGATTGCAATGATCAGCTATTATGTGTTTTTCTGAGTACCAGTTTGTTGTTTTTTTTATAGTACGGGGAAGACTAACGAGCACACAATCAACCTGATTATAATAGGCATCGGTTTAAAAATTTGCAATGCTATGACCGCAAATTTAATCGGTTGTTTCCCCGCACTGGAACACAACAATGTGAACATTGCTGCTGAGCGGTAGGTGGATAAGGTGGTCGGACCCTGCACATAGTCCTACCATCACTTACCATTTCGTGACCTTATTAAAAAATTGTATAGGCTGCGTTTTCCTGTGTCACCATTTAAGTTTTTTTTGCCTAAATCATTCTACAAGAAATATTTACATAAAAAGCTAAAGACAAAACATACATGTACTGAATAAGGGCAAAGTAAAAAGCACCCAAAACCGACGTAGGTACGTGCATGAAGAGATTGATGAATGTAGAGGAAGCGAAAGTCGTATGTTTAGTTCGGTGCACTTGGCGTTCCATAGTCTCCGCCTACCCAATTTGGGAGACAGGCGTGAAGTTATGTATGTATGTATACAAAACATATTGTATAAATAACTCTATCTCAATATGGAACAAAAAACACTGTGTAGTTTTGATATTTAATTATTGACTGGACTATATTCAAACTGCGGATACATAGAGCTTATTTCGGCTTAAAATCTGTCATTTTCCCATATAAAATGTGTCAAATTTTAATCCGAAGTAGGTCTATCTGTCCGCGGTTTAAATATAGGGTTCGACCATTAGTGTTGTCAAACAGTAGCCTAATCAGTGGATTAATAATTTACATTTTCTTTATGTTAGCAACAACAACTGCTATTTCAACAAATTGTTCAACCGACCGTATTTCGCGCCATATTGCAACAACATGGCGTAACATCAAACCCTAATGCGTCCCTTCTTTAAAAAACGGCACATCTATCACAGGACGCTTACAGCAACTCCTACCTTATAAGCGTCAACATAGGGTTTAATTTTATTCACCAACATAATGGTAAAAAAGACCTTTGTTAAACAAGAACAGCATATTAAGTAGAAGGAACCCTCACAGATAAATACACCTTCAGATATGGTAGATGCATTCTACATTATAGAGCTAATATGCATGAAGAGGGTGAGCTAACCAGAGTTGACAGTTACTGTTGGGGCGACAGGCCCGCGGTTTGTGCATTATTGAGGAGGGTAGCTTAATGTTGTTAGCGCGTTTAGTGGGCATAGCATTTGTGAATAGACTCATACAAGGATGAGTAGTAATTTTAAGATTCAAATAAATCTCACGGGCCTTATAGATTACTATTTCCAGTTAATATACTCGTAAGGCTATCTCAACCAGTTGCGTCGCCTTAAATCAAGACTAACTTTACTAGCTTCTACCCGCGACTTCGTCCGCGTAAAATTCTCTTCTTAGTTCTCTTTCGTTGTGAATTTGAGTTTTAGTTTGAAATAAGAAAGATTTACTTATACTAACATATCCGACAAAAGAAATACATTGCGTACCTATACATGTATACTTAATCTTTCGGGGAAAACCTTACTAAATAATAAATGGCGCACGTGAAAATAATATTTTAAATAAGTATATTTTACGTGCTTCGTTATTATTTTACGTGCGATACAATCTTTATTTAAAATGTCGGACGAGCAGATTTAACGCAATCACTTTATGAAAATTCATGGAAAGTTGTATTAAAACTTAATGAAATCCGATTCACATTTTACATTTACTTTATTATTAATTTCTATCTTATTTATTTTTTCTAAGTTAGCTTCACTAGTAATTTGCAAAAAGGTGCTCTGGGCTTTCGGTACATATACTTTTGACCTTTACGAGAATCGAACTTTGGACCGCAAGCTTGTGTCACCACCAACTTATCCAACCGTAACGTCAATTGCACATACATATTATTATATGTAACTAAAAGTTTGGAAACCGAACAGTGAGGGAAGAAAAATGACCGGTTTTTACTTTTGATTAATTATAGGTATATTTATTGATTATACTCTCACTCATTTGATGTCGAAATTAATTCCAGAATACTTCAGTACACAAAAATGTTTTTAAAATATACGTCTACCAGTAAACTCGGGTACATTTTAGCGCAATATTGCCAACCCCAACCCACCTCGGTATAATATAGAATAATTATTTTAATTATTGTATTAAATCTTACATCATAACTAAGCTACTTGATTTGATTACGTACCACTAAAATAGTTATCTTTTTAAAAATGGGCAATTTTGTCCCATAGGACTAAATTAACCCAAGATCAACAAATTAACGAACAGATGATTATATAAAACTATTTGCCCCCGACCCAAACACTCAATATTCAATTATCTATTGCTTTCATAATTGTGTACGTAATACAGGTAACTTACAACTGGTAATTTATGAGGTAACCTTGATCCTTATTCTCTTTCCTTTTTGACATTTTTTTTCATGACTATCTTTTTGTACTAAGGATCAAACCAGGCTTCCAAGAGGAAGTTTGACCACCAACTAAACTAATCGTGTCGTACTTTGTCTAGCTTCTTTCGAAACTTTGCCCACATAAAACACGGAACCTAAACCACTATCACATGCGTCCGTATAAATCTCTCCTTAGCGAAAACGTATGGTCCACTTGGCCGCTACTTTTCTTGAAAGAATCTCAACAAAAACATCTGTTTATTGCAAGTGCATTCTCACACATATTTTAAGCCACGTGCACCGAAGATAAAGTGTCCCCAGAGTTGTGCATTTCTTTAAAAAGAAGGACGTATGCGTTGTAACTTCCATTGTGATTGGGCCATTATTTCTAACTTTTAAAAGTTTGAATTGCTTTGGCAGTGAAATTGCCATTGCGTCCTTGTTTCCTACAGGCAGTTTGTCCAGAAAACAGCGCATCTATCATAAGATGACAACTGCATAAGCGACTTTATTCTAAGCTTCAAAAGGGTATATTTCCTGCGGGTATTAAGCTGTATTTGCGACCTTTATGCACGCAGATGTTAAAGACTGGTTGCGTCAGATAAATCTAACGCAATGAAACCACAGACACGCGCCAACTCTGTGTGAATATCATTACTCACTAGGAGAGCAAACGCTCTAGAATACAATTTTCAATCGGTTAATTTGTTGACACTGTGACACGTAGTTAAATTTTATTTGTAGTTTGGATCTTGCTTGAGGACCTTGTGCAGGGTCCGTCTGGGTTGGTAACACCTCTTATCCATTAACCTACCGGCAAGCAGCGGTGTTTGCATTGTTGTGTTCCGGTTTGGGGATAAGACAGACGATGTAATGACTAGCATAGAGGCATTCCATCTTAGTCCTTAAGATTGGCAACGCATTTACAGTCTTAGGATTGCGGTCTTGTGAATGCGAATGTCTATGGGTCACAGTTTCCACTTACCATCAGGTGGCCTGTGTGCTCGTTTGCCTTCCTAGGCCATAAAAAAAATGTTTATGGTTCTTTCGTGCACTCTTTTTACTTTTCTCAATCTTTAAATTTGATTTGTGTGTCATTTCATTTGTTTCTTTAGTTAGCCGTACTTAAGCGCTCGGCATAATTGTTTAGCAGCCTTTCACTCTACTTTTTGTCTCTTACTCGTATCTAGCGGAATGCCATTTTTTATAACTTAATAAAATAATTGTTATTTCCTTTATTCCACACTTGCTTCTGCCCGCGATTGCCCACGTTGTCCATCCAATGAGAACAGTATTTTTTATCATATCAATGTAGGTGGCCAATGTTTACCCAGTTTTACCTATTTTGGTCTTAATATTGTATCGTTTTTTGTAAAGCATCCTTACTTTTTTTTTATAACGTACTTATAAATCGTAATCAAAATTGCTCGTTTACTTTTCCCGGTACCGGAGTATTCAATAACGACCTCTGATAGACGCGCCCTGCGCTGGGTTGCTGTAGATACATCCTATTTTTTCCGGAAATGTCCGGTTTTTTTTGTAGATTTCTGTCAATTCTGGGATTAAATACACCGGATGAAAAATATAAAGTAAACAAAACATTTGATTATACAATCCAGGATATAAAAACCGGTTAATTCCGCAGAAAATCAAACTTGTGACTATGAAAAGTAACAGCTGCTATGAGTTTTTTTTAAAGCAAATTAATTTTGGGAATTGATATTTGGTCTAAAATTTATTTTAATCCGAATTTCGCAATTGCATTCCTCTAAAAACTGCAAAGTAATTAGTATTTAATGAGGTCTTCGTGGTTATTTTAAACCATTTCTATTGTAATAAAGTATACTTAGTCTTAATTACCTACTTAACTCGTACTTAGGCATTATTTTGTTCACAAGATTCCAGAATGACGTTTGTACACATAAAACCGTTTTTTTTTCGAAAACATTGATCCTTACGTTTTTTTTTTTTTTTTACTGGTAACCCGAGGCTCGAGTTACGTCGGCTATCCCGCCGATACTACCACAGTAAAATTGTGATAAGCCAAGGCTTTCTCGGAACGTCGACACACCATAAAGACGCTAGTCTGAAGACCCAAGAGAGTCGTTAAACGAGGGTATTCAATTTTAAGATACAAGGAATCTTGAATAAGGCTAGTAAGTTAATTTAGTGTTTCAAGGAAATCATTTAATTATTATGATATTGATTATAATAATATCGCAGGATGATTTTAGATTTTCAGCTCTTAAATTCCGAGATTATGTGTTGGTGGTTTGTGAGGCAAAGTTATGGAATAGGTTTGGAATGTGCTATTTAAGCCCTTTGATAATGACACTCCGAGCTATAACAAAGCTCCTTTGAAACTTCTCCAAACATGGAGAAGTCTCTACTTGAACACAAAATAAGTTTATCGATAATAAAAACCATAGTTAGCTTATTAATAACTAGTATCCTTTAGATGGCAAGTAATTTGTAACTTAATGAAACTCGACTGTATTGCTGTAGAATATCGGATTGACTTTAGAACTCAGATTGGTCACAAAATTAAGTCTTTGTTTTTGTTTATTTTATATTTAAAAGTATACGCATATTAAAACGTAATTTTAAGTGAAATATTAGTAAAAACCATATTTTTTTTTATAACATAATGCATTTGGCTGATAAAGAATAATATTCATCCATCACCATCGATAACCCTCTTTTAAAATTCTGAATTTTAAAATGCATCTGAATTTTCTAAGCAACTATTACAGTTTCTCTACAAGATGTACCGTTTATTATTTCATGAAATACAAGATGAAAAATTAGCATAGGTAAGGTTCGCGGGCATCCGAGCATTATGCAAAGTATCTAACCTACAAAATGTTCAAAAAGGAAAGTCGCGAAACGGGGAAGACGGGCATAACCACTAGATATTTTAAAATTCTCTGTGAGCTGGTGAATAAAATGGAAGTTCAGAAAAATGGGTTTTCTATTTTTAATAGCGATGAAAAAATTGTGACTGTGTAAACGGGAGATACATGTTATGTTACTTTTATTTAATTTCTTTGGCGCAATTAAAATCTTAGTAAATTCTTTATTTATTCTTTTTTTAGGGTTCCGTAACAAAATGGTAAAAAAGGTATCCTTTTGGTGAAATTTCGATGTCCGTCTGTCTGTCTGTCTTTATGTCACAAAACTTTTTCGCTGAAACCATAAAAGCTATCTTGCTGGCATGTTTTCAGAAAAAACAATGTGAAATTACTTTTATAAATATTTGAAAAATGGTTTAGGATGAAGGGTTGAACAATGAATGTGATTTGATTATAGCAAACGGGGTACAATGACATGTAACAGGGCTCAATTAGCATATTTTAGTACTATTTTTTTTACGTTTCTCCCCCTTTTGTCCAAAGTTTATGAACCAAAAATCTGTAAAATTGCTGATTTAAAGATAATTATTTATATTTAATGCGAAAAATAAAATAAAAATGTAAAATTTTACAGTTTTGGAAAAAATATCTGTATTAATATTTCGGCTGGTCGTAATGGACCTCATTGCATGGAAAATAAATTTTGTAACAGAATAAGTGTTTTCTTTTGAGTTGATATTATTATCTTAATTACGGAACCCACGGTGCGCGACCTCGGGACCTCGGCCCGACTTGCACTTCACCGGTTTTTCTTTTCACGGACATTATTTCTCTATTTAACTAAACTCCATTTAATTTAATTAACCACTGTCTCTTCGTTCGTGTATCACGTTGGCGCCACTGAAAACCAGCGTCGCGGTTAACGCTGTGACATAGTGCTGAGTGGTGTCAATTTCGACGTCACAGAATCACCCATGGCAACACTATCCTACAATTGTTTTTTTTTTCTTTCCGTCTTTATTGTTTTTTTTTTATTATTACTGTGTCGCCATCCTTATTTTAATGATGTTTTTCTCTGTTCTGTTTTTTTTTCTTGTGTTCGTCGAATAAATGTTTCTATTTCTATTTCTATTTCGATAATAAAGAGATATTACAGCTGTGGTATAGGTCTTTGCTTTGTTTTAGTCTGGCTTAATATTAAATTCATAAGTAATTTGAGTTACTGTAAAATTAAACCGATCTATGCATAAAATTATGAAATACCTAGGTACTTAAAATTTTCATCTCGTGAAATTTAATGTAACATTATTATGAAAATAAAATTAACTCGAGTGATTGGTTTGGTTAAAGTAATAAAATTGCGTGCGCCTTTTTATTTAAAATTTCATGATTTTTCATCACATAGTTGATTGAACTTTGAATAACATAAAAGTTACAAGGCCTTTTTTTATTTTGACGGCATTTTCAAATAAATGTCAGAAGAAAGTCTTACCCAATCACGTAACTCTAGCAAAAATTAAATTATTCTGGTTTAATATTTTTCTAAACGGACAAATGTATCCACTTTTGGACCTTATTAATAATGCAATAACGTAAAAAAGTGGATACATCTCTTTGTAGTCAATTGTACATAGTGATTTTTCAAGAGTTATTCAATGATAAGTCATTCGATGACCCGTTAAGGCATTCTCAGCATAGCTTAGAGAGCCCCTTTTAAGTGAATAATACTTTTTATTCCTATATCGGATCTAACGAAACGAAAGTTCTGGCGCTATTAAAAAAAAAGAGTTAATAGCGTCTACAATAATGTGTTTAATTTCCTTTCTTGGTGTATTTTTAATGGAACATAAAATACCTGATTCTTACTTTACTAAAATAAGTTCTATTCCCGTCAAAAAACGCAAACGCAATTTATATTTTGGGACGGATAACCTATGAAATAAATAGGTAATTACGTTAAAAAATACATTAGCGTACAGCTTCATATAAGCCACCCGGAAATACATACATACATATACATACATTAAATCACGCCTGTTTCCTAGAGGGGCAGGCAGAGACGACTTCTTTCCACTAGCTATACGATCTTGACAAATTTCTTTCGCTTCTTCCACATTCATACATCGAGTCATGCACGCACGTCGGTTTCGGGTACTTAAGATTCGGCCCTTTTCCAGTATTTCTCAACAAAACTTTTTTTACACCATTAAACCATTCATTTTCCCTCCACTTGAATACCTTCTATAATTTATGGCCCGATCAAATCAAGCCAATTCCATAACTTTTAAAAACTTGGCCAATTATCTTCACTGAATCTTGAAATCGCAAAAAAGGCCATGGATCTTCTTTAACGCGTCGAGTGCCAGCATTTCTCAAATGTATGTAAAAATGGACCCGATACGTGTCTTGGGCATGGAGAAGTAAAATACTTGGGCTATTGAAAATTGGCTGCGACAGGCAATACGTCATTCAGAGGGATACTGACTATAGTTTGAGGTAGATATACCTATGTTGACAGCTGTAATCCATCGAGATTTGCGGTGCGAAAGGAACTTGAACGTTCAATGATTGTAATATTTAAAACTGAGACTTTTTTTATTTATTTAAAATTCAAAGTTTAATAATTATTTTTAAATGAGACATACGTAGTCTGCCGTGCTAGTGTAAAAGGCGATCTTTCGACATTTTGACCAAATTGAGTTGTTATGACCATCGTGATATGGAGAACAAGCCGCGTCGACCCATCTTATCCGTTTGTCGATAAGAGGCTTGGTTGCGAAGATACGATAAGGAAAAAGGCCGTATAACAGACTATTTTCCAGCAAATACTAATCAATAAAGCGGTAACTACACAATACTACATTAGAAAGACGTAAAACAAGACACTCCGCATTATTGTCTGGAGTAGGTTTGATTTATTAATAAGTTGAACTACTCTATAAGGCCGTAATTGCAGATTACTAAGTAAAAATAACGAATAACATATTTTACCGCCTTTTAACTTAGTATTTCAAATGTTTTTTCTATTTGCTCATAATCTAAATGAACGTAACAGAGTTTTCTAGACAAAAAGACCGTATGTCAGTATTTTGCGGTATTTTAGTCTAGTTAATGCCGAGTTTTAAATAATGATAAACTTGTTTAAAAAAACGTTTATTTTGTGATACGGTATTTTCACTTGGGACAGAGGTAGTTTTTAACGCTTAATTACTATTCGAATATCCACAGTCAACCCATGCTACTTAATAAAACCGTATAATCCCCAATCTCCTACATACCCCCCGCGGACGGGAGTACCCGCGTTCGGGCGCCCTTCAGTTCGCTGACGTTACGGGTAATGAAGGTGCGTGTGCGCTGGCGCCCGTTATCACGCGAAAAGACGAGGACGACGAATTGACGATAAATCATAAAACTGAGTACATAATACCATTCTAAATATTTGTTACCTGAGTACAGTAAAACGAACGGTTTTTATAATCTAATACAAAATAATGGGTAATTTTAAGAGACCAATTTCATTAATTTTGTATTTGACCGAATAGTTTTGTTTTTATATCTTTATTTATTTAACAGACATTTAATCGATGAATTACATGATAAGTAACGATAAAAAGTGATTGTGATAGTATAATAAAACATACTATTTCAAGCGGTTTACGCCTAACCCGTAAGACACACCTGGAAGGGCTTCAAGCCAAAAACGAAAGTCAAACCACACGGTCAAATATACTTTTGTCGAAATGTCCGAAATAAATAAATATAACAAAAACTTAATCATGCAGAACGGCTTTAAAACCCTATTCCTCGAAATGGTTTTCTAATTAGATTAATTTAAAAAATATGAACAATCCCAATTATGATATGAGTAAGAAAAACATGAACAATAAAAAAAACTAGAAAATCAATAGTTAGCTTAAAGAAATAAGTCCTTTTTCAGAATATATATTTTTTAATGCATAATACAAATATACCAATAAATAATAAAGTTTTTATGGAGAGAGTTTTATGGAAATAAAGCAAATCTATAATATCAATAATTAGCTTACAGAGATGGTTAAGTCCTTTTATAAAGTGAATATTTTATAGAGCATAAAACAAATATATCAGTAAATGATAAAGTGACTATAGTGAGATTTGTCTGTTGACTTTTCATAATATATTTTACTAACATGAGGACTCTATCTAGCTAGACGATAAAATGACTTCTGTATCCCAATGTTTTACTATAAAAGATAAAAATGGATACTTGGTGAAATTGAACATCTCATTTAGTTATATAAAACTCAAGTCAAATATAGACTTAAAGGTGAAGCAAGCGATATCAATCTTGAGTCACAATATTATATGATATAAAAATAACATATTATAACTATCGCTTTATTGAAAGATAAATAATCTACTGTATAATTGAGTTTTTAAACACTCAATTTATATTTTGACCCTTTTCTTCTCTTACTATACGACTGACTGACTAATCGTACATATTGGCAAGGAGTCTGACCTGTCTATGGAGGATGACTATTGAGGTAGACTAAGGTCTAGGGATAGCTATCCCAGAGCGTATGGAGGAGATCTCCTTATTTTTTTATGGCATAGGAAGGCAAACGAGCACAAAGGCCACCTGACAGTAAGTGGAAACTGTGACCCATAGACATTCGCATTCACAAGACTGCAAATGCACTGCCAACCCTGAGGACTAATTGTAATATGGAATGCCTCCATGCTAGTCATTTTACCGGCTATCTTATGCCTAAACCGGAACACAGCAATGCGAACACTGCTGCTTGGCGGTAGGTTAATGGATAAGATGGTGGTACCAACCCGAACGGACCCTGCATAAGGTCCTCCCACAAGTAAAGGTCCTCCTTCCCTAAGGGGGCCACAAAACCTTTAAATTCTTAGATAATTGCTTTAATCTAGACTTCGGTTTCATAAATTATAGTATAGGTACATATTAACTTTATCTTTAAAACCTACTCACTTAGTACGTAGGTTGAATTTCAAGTGGTTAGGAGTCATTAAATAAACTAGGATAGTGTTAGATAAGTTATAAATTATAGTCTACATACATACATACCTTCACGCCTGTAATCCCAGAGTAGGCTAGGCAGAGCTACAGAATTACAACTTTAAAAAGTTGTTGATAATTCAGTAACCACAATTTGCACAAATAGGCTAAGATGTGTACCAGCATATTAGTGACAGACAGGTTGCAAGCCCATCGCCTAACAGTACTACAAGCCTTTATTCCCTTAGTCGCCTCTTACGACATCCACGGGAAGACATGGAGTGGCACTATTCTAACCCGGCAACCACATATTATTGTAAATATTTAGGTATCAATATTCTAGAGAGTATTAGTATGGCTAGGACTTAAAACAAAGACTTAGAGAATTCTAGGGTTACTAATAGGTTCACAACTATTGAGTTATATTAGATTACTTGACGATCACATGCCAAAACTAATTTACTTTTAAAATAGGTTGTTAGGATAGGAAGCTTTATATACTAGGAATGTTACTTATAGTGACTAAGCAAGAATAAAATAAAAATAAAATTTTAGCTTAGGGCCATTATAATTGGTTCCACGAGGACCAGGATTTGAGTAATTTTATTTAAAGGTGCTTAGGCTACATTAAGGTTATCGCAAGGAAAATATATTAAGTTTAATTTTAGTAAAGAAACATTTACCAAAGTAAAAGGAAATCGCCCGATGCTTTCATCGCACACTCACTTCCGAGGGATAGACAGACGCAAGTCGAATACAGAATTTAGTACGTAAACTAGGTCCATTAATGCCTGCTCTTAGCTTGAAATTTTGCGAGGACTTGCCAGAATTCAACCAAGAAAATGTCGACGAATTATAGGTTAAGTATTTTTAACCTATAATTCATCGACTTTTTCATGGTTGGATTCTGGCAAGTCCTCCCAAAATTGCAATTCAATTACTTTATGAGACTGATTATGTTTAAATTAAAATAATTAAAAAAGAAGTTTTGATTAACAATGCGTCATACAGACGAATCAAAGAGTATTATCGTTGATTTATTGAATAACTAATAACACTACACCAATCTTAGAAGAGATAATATTTCCTGTGATTTAACTGTTAATTTTTGTTTATTTCAAATATATTTGTACCGAATTTATGATGGTTTTAATTAGCAATTAGTCTAACCTTTCATCGTAGTACTAGATTAAAAAACCGTATTTCGTCTGACTTTTGAAGACATACGTTTTTTTAGACTAGTATATAAATATAAAATGATCGATACGAAAACAAACCATATTTTTTTGATTTGCGTACTAGACAAGATAAACGTATTTTTTTTATTCGGCGATATTATTTAGATCAGAATTATTCAAAAAATATTTTGTACTAAGCAATAAGGCGGTATGATGCAAATACGTCTTTTTAATTAAGTATTATTGTGATACGTTCAAGCCCTAGTTTATTATGAAGACGTATGAAGGAAAACCTAGCCTATAAGGCGGTATAGTGCTCATATACCGCCTTTTTGCTTGTTTTTCAGTGGCAATTATTAATCGGCAACTAAACAAAAAGGAAAAAATGCGTGTAAAAAAAAAACTGTAGGTAATAAAAATACATTGCTTATGTAGAAAACTTGTAAAACACAATGTCTATCCGACACAAAAAGTTTCATTTCAATATCTGTTTAAATTACCTAGAAATATGAAAATGAAGATTTCGGTCACTTTTTTGCGATTATCTCGAAAGTGTCTTTTGTCGAAAAGTCGCCTTTTACACTAGCACGGCAGTAGTAAGGTAAGGTGGGGGAAGATAAAAAAAGGGGAAAGATTAAAAGTCTCACATAACTCCCTATTTGGTTTAAATTTTTTAGTGCTGGTATCATCCATTAAGCCGCCATTTTGTTACGATCCGCCGCACATTCGCCAGTGACCGTTCGGAGTAAGTAGACGTGTGTTATGTGCTATTTTGTGAAGGTCGGCATTTCGTGGTGAATTCGTCGATTTTCAATCTTACCCCGTGTTTCCGTGTTTTATGTGTTATTTGAGATTCTATTTTTATTTACTTCTGCTAGGTGTAGGTATTAATCATATTGAGATTTACGAGAAGTTTCCATCTTTACCCAGCCAATTTCGCTGGGGTAACATTGAAATAGTAATGTTTCAATCTTCCCCCGTTTTTGAAAGTCATAGAAAAAGACACATATTCTCAAACTTTGCACTTAAAAAAATATTTAACGTAAGGTTTATTTTCTGACCTAATATAACGATAAGATAAATAGTAACTAAGAAGTGTTGCGTGAAACTATTGTGTGAAATCAATAATAAATCTGTATTTTTTGGTTTGGAGAGAAAAAAAACCTCTTAAAGTTTACTAGAAGTACTTATTTGGATTTCTAATATTATAAATGTAAGTAAGTCTGTGACTAAATTTTCTACACAGATTACTAAGTATTTGGTATATTTTTGTATTTTAAATGTCTTAATTTGTTACACATATTCATATTTATTTTCTAATATTTTACATGTAAGTGGCTTAATTTGTGACAAAATTAGTCATGCTGCAAGAAAATACTTACTTTTTTGTATTCAATTCTTTTATAAAATAAATAATTGTTTCCATGCAACTGTTATTTTAATTCCAAACTGATCTTCTTAATATTAAAAAAAAATGTGTTTACGTTTTTTTTATATGAAGAATATACAATAAAAAATTTGAGTATCACTGTCGTTTTCCCTGGGAAGCGGGGTAAGAGTAAAATACTTTTTTTTTCAACTGCACTTTTCTCGTTACCTATCAGGAATATTTACGCAAAAATCATCTGTATCTGTTAAGCGTAAGGAATTCTATACAATAACGAGCAACAGTAACCGTTTGCATTCATTTAAAAGACTTTAGACACTATGTCAATCTTACCCCTCGACCATTCCATCTTAACCCGTCAATTTTTTAGACAAAATTTGATTTGATTTTATTATTTTTATATATTAGAATAGGCGTAACCGAGTTTTATCGACAGATTACAAAAATATAGCCCTTGCTCATACCTACCAATTTATGCAATTGAAAGGAAGTAAATAGTTTTTTATTTTACGAGGGTTTTAACACAACACTATCCATCTCATCAAAAAACCATTCAATCTTCCCCCACCTTACCTTATTGCAAAAAATGTTACTTAAAAATCCAGCAAGAGCATATCGGATCATGCTTAGCGAAGGTAAGGTTCCGTAGCCGATACTACGATCAAAGAAATTTTAATAAATTATACATACATACATACATACATAAACTCACGCCTTCATTCCCAGAGTGGGGTAGGCAGAGCTACAGAATTACCAAGCACTCTTAAATAAGTTGTTGATAATTCTGTAACCACATTTTGCACAATCAGGCTAAGATGTTTACCAGTGTATTAGTGACAGGTTGCAAGCCCATCGCCTAAGAGTACTAGAAGCCTTTATTATTCCCTTATAACTTATACATTTACAATAAATTTCATCACATCTGAAAAAAAATGGGGAGAGAGAAACAGAGTTTTAGAAGTCATTATAGTAACTAGTGTCCTCTTTCAAAAATATCTGCTGATATAATAGCTTTATAGAAGTTATATTGCTATCTCATGACAACGACACATGCAACTGATAAGCTTCACGTCACAACTCGACTGCAAATTGACAAAACCTATTGTATACCAAGCTTAAACTAGACGTAATATCCACTAGTTTCCACAATTTTGTAGCTAACCGCGGTATACCTCGTCGCATCACTACCAACAGCTATATATCACGGCAACAATGGCGTACAGTCCGCTGAAAGACTTGCTTTTGTTCGGCGCAGTCCATTCAAACACCGGTATTAAGATGATTCCATTATTTCGCCACGCAGTTTTAGAATTCTGAGTTCTGACGTCATGAGTTTATGTAGTTAGAGATTTTTTTCTGTTAGTTAGAATAGACGGGAGAAAAGTTGTATTATTGACTTCAAATAGACAATTTTAATATACATAGGTACGAATTTTTGGGTAGATACCTTAATATTAAAAAAACGGCCAAGTGTGAGTTGATCTCGCGTGGGGAGGGTTCCGTACATACGATTTTTTTTGTTGATAGAATTCTTAAAGGTTTCCCTAATATACAAGCAATTAACTATATTTTGGAAAAAAACCGCTCAGTAGTATGACATTTAAGGTTTGCAAAACTTTTTTTTATTTTCCCCCAATAAATACCCTTATTAAAAAATACAGAACGTTTGGTTTAGGATTATCAATTTACATAAATGTGTATTAAATTTCAACTCGATCGGTCCAGTAGTTTCGGAGTAAATCGGCTGTGACAGACGGACAGACAGACAGGCGCACGAATGATCCTATAAGGGTTCAGTTTTTCATATTTTTTACGAAACCCTAAGAAGCTTTTTATTTCATAATCAGTGTTATACGTATTTCATAGATAACCTAGAGTTTGGATCTTTACATACTTAGTATATAACAAAGTCTTTCAAACTATGCGATAGTTTAAATGCAGTTTTCATTAATAGATATAGTTATTCAAGAGAAGTAAAAGGTGTTTAATTTAAAATAAACTCTGACCAAAGCAGAGCGAGGGAAGGTCACTATGTGTAATAACTAATAAAATATAATACGAGAATAACTAGCTTCTTCCAGCTACAACGTCTAGAATTCATAAATTAATACTTATATTTTTCCGAGATAAAAAGTAGCATAATGTCCTATTTAAGGCAATAATAAATCTGTTCATCCGTTCTGGCGTGATTGAATAACAAACATCCAAACTTCCACGTTCATAATAATGAGTAGGAGTAAGATTATAAGAAGAGAGTGACATACGTCATCAAAGTCTATTCCTCCAAACGGTTAACGTTTCATAAAAAAGAAATGTATACGAGGCCTTCAAGCCGAAAACAAAAGCCAAACAAACTTTCAACTAAATTTCGTCTACAAAATCCAAACTCTTCAGTATTCTCTAAGATAAGTCTTGATGAGCAGTTACAAAACACTTTATCTGTGTAATAATGACACATTTCATGTCAACAAAATTGCTTTGTGAACGAAACTTCTCCACAAAATCCACTAAACAACAAGGACAAGTAAAATGTCACAGCAAGCAAGTAATCCATTAACCTTTACACAGCTCTCATTCCCAGTAATTTTAACTCGTGTGTACACAGCCATCCCCCTCATTTGCAGAGGAAGGTCGTTCTAAACCTTACCGCAACTATAAAAAAAAATGTTTAAGTAATCACTGGTTATTTAAATAATTCGTTAATGCTGCGTCGATTATACTAAGGTCACACGTCCAAACAGGATCTGTATACTAATCGGAAAGACCATATTCCTTTGCAAGGATACTGCAAAATTGTGTGATAGGTACCAAGCATTTAAACTAGAAACATGAATTGAAAACATATTAAATCCAACATTAATGCCACTTATTCGATTAGTAGAAACTTAAGACATTTTACAAACCTTTTATAATAAAAAAATAAATAAAAAAAACTATGGTAATGAATGAGTTCCTAGCATTGTTTAATTAAAAATAACAAAACGGAGTTCGCCATTATAATCAAAACACTCTTGCAATGATTAGTAGTACTAGTAGCATTTGGTTGTTTAACTACCTATGAAGCTTATTTTTAAACAATTTACTGTGTGTCTTTGAGGTTCAAGTGACAAAGTCGTCAGTAAATAAGCCGCCATTTTGGAAATACAGCCAGTACGAAAAATTGGAAAAAAGAGTATGTACCCGGATTAATTTCAGTTTCTTTGAAATGCTAAAATGTTGAAAATTACAAATCGACGAATGTGTTCTCGATTTTGTTCTGCGAATTGTGGTTCAATTGGAAACATGATCTTATTTTCACCGTTAAATATGCTTTGATTTACAATTATCGTTTAGTTTAATTTAATTTTATTATTATTATTTTAATTTTCGGAATCTGAGGCTGGTCCAGCCAATTATTATTACTCCAGGAAAAATAATAATTTTATTTAATTTCAATCATCTTTTGACAATAAAAGATTCAATACAAAGGTAAGGTCTTCCCTTGGTATTTTAGAGACGCTACGGTTATTGGTTATGTATTTAATTTAAAATTATTAATCAGGCACTAGACCTCTCTTCATTTAAGTTTAGGCACTAACATAGTTATTTAATATTTCTGTGTAATACTAAATTTTTTAGTCTGAAATAAATGTTTTTTTTTTACCTAGTTAGAAAAAACCATAGTGACTTACTGTGAACCTGGCACTGTAAACTTAGTAAGAAAATAGAGCATTCCATTTAATATAATTATGGCGTGCATTGACATTTCGTTATTTGATGGGTTCCGGTATGGTGCCAACAGGCCTCCTTTAATTACCGACACCTTTTCTGTCTGTGTGTCAGCTATTGGCCTTCAACTCAGTATTTGACACATTGGTACAAGGTTAAAGGATAGATTGCGAGAAGGTCGATTTGTAGCAGATTGTATGAATCCATGTATAATGTATGTAATTATACTCTTTATTGTACTAGAACAAAACAGAAAAACAAAACACATGCAATATAACAATACAGAAACAATAACAAAGGCAAACTTATATTTTTATTATGTACCGTAAAATGTGCCTACTTTGCTCCCCCACGGGTAATCTTGCTCCATCGTTATATTGAGGTATTCTGTATTGTAAATCATTCTAGTGCTTTCATTCACTGCGCAGCTGGATGTATACATCTATTATTTTTAGAAAATTTGTCATCGGCCTTGTCTTATAAGTAACTAGCGACCCGCCCGCGGCTTCGCCCGCGTGGAATGTATTATACATATAAACCTTCCTTAAGAATCACTCTATCTATTAAAAAAAACCGCATCAAAATCCGTTGCGTAGTTTTAAAGATTTAAGCATACATAGGGACAGACAGCGCAAACGACTTTGTTTTATACTATGTAGTGACATACAAAAAAGTCACTATGGAGCATGGTTACCCATGGCGGAGCAAAGTAGGCACATTTTACGGTACTAATATTTACCCGTGTGGTGGCCGGGTTAGAATTAGTACCACTCCATGTCTTCCCGAGGTTTTCGTAAGAGGCGACTAAGGGAATAAAGGCTTGCAATACTATTAGGCGATGGGCTTGCCACCTGTCACTAATACACTGGGAAACATCTTAGCCTACTTTGTGCAAAGTGTGGTTACAGAATTATCAAGAAGTTTTAAGACTTGTCGGTAATTCTTTAGCTCTACCTACCCCACTCTGGGAATGAAGGCGTGAGTTTATGTATGTATGTACATCTTTAATTACACGAGTCGAAAGTGTAAGAACCTGAGAGGTAAACACTATACTAGGGACGTAGTTAGTAAAACACTAGACTAGCACTTAGTGTGAAACTGGCACTGTCGACTTAGTGAAGAAATAAAACGTTTATTTTAATATGATTATGATGTGCTATGATATTAGATGTTTTAAGGGTACCGTACCAAAAGGGACGTAAGTCTCAGCTCTCTGTCTATCTTTTTTTACAAGCTTTTATTTTAACTTGCAATGTATGTACAGTCAAGGAAATTGATTCGTAGACCATTTTGGACTATGTCAAAGTGACACTGTAAATAAACTTATCAGAAGTCTCTTACGTTTCATTGAATACGTCACAATGACATAGTCAAAAATGGTCTATGAATCAATTTACTCTATTGTACCTATGTATGTAAGGGTCAAATCTTGCAAGTTAAATTTAACCCACATCCCGGTTTGAGATGAAGCTGAAAATTTGCATACACCTTTAGTTTTGATAACAATACAATAATATAACATCGAGCTGGTCTGATGATGAAGACTCGAGGTGGCCATAGAAACTCCTATTATATTAGACATGATAAACCCGTCGTTAAAATCGTCGTTAACGGGGCTCGTTAGAATCGTCTTGACGAGTAAATAACGACTGTGTAAAAAAAGTCAAATTTTGACACAACCTTATTATTTATCCCAATTGTAAATTAAATGGTACCATCAGAAATGTTACTTAAAAAACATATTTTTTTCATTCATTATTATGTACCTACAATTATAATAATAATACATACATAAATTTATAATAATAATGTAATGGAACCAACTGCAATAAGAAACTGACATTCCTACTAAGGCACTGGTCCCACCGCAAGCGAGTAAGCTATGAGCTATCGGCTATTTCTAGCTCAAGAAACGAACAAAAGATAATCGCTTTCGTGTAAATAAAAGTGAGAGATATATATTTATAGTTTATAGCTGGCTGTTCACACCGCCGGCGAGGACACTCTCCCACCGCCCGGCGAGTAAGCGATAATCCCGTAGAATTTTTACTAGCCTCCCGCCGATTGTCAACTGTTTAGTACATAATTTTACTAGTTGCTCGCCGAGCTCGCCGATATCTGGCGGTGGGACCGCTGTTTACTAGTTGACCGCAGCGGTAAAAGCTATCGACTATAAAACTAGCTCAGCGGTACTCAGCTTTATAGCCGAGCGTCAAAACTATCAAAACTTTACTCGCTTCTCGCCGCTCGCCCACTCTTTTGTAGTTTATAGTTCTACTAGCTTATAGTCTGTAGCCGGCGGTGGGACCAGTGCCTTAGCAATGAATAAACGTATGACGTCACTTAGTAGGTACTTAGACTTTGGCTCTTATTTTCTGGTTATTGCATTACTTTGGTTGCAGTTAGAGCAATAATACATTTCTTCCTTTTATAGAACAGAATCGATTATCGGTATAAAAAATGTCTTT
Source organism: Acleris emargana (assembly GCA_927399475.2). Classification (NCBI taxonomy): domain Eukaryota; kingdom Metazoa; phylum Arthropoda; class Insecta; order Lepidoptera; family Tortricidae; genus Acleris; species Acleris emargana. The sequence continues at coordinate 10,478,861 of OV656858.1, forward strand.
TAGCCTATTCTGGATATTCTGCAACCAAATTTAAAAATAATTTCCCCTATCGAAGATACATCGAAATGTTCTCCAATACTCTAATTTTTTCACAGCCTCCTAAATGCTTTATTTTGCAACAAAGTGTAAATCCATGTGATCGCTAAATCCGAGTCGGCGTTTTTTAACAAACCATTGCCTTTTATGGTAGTTGTTTTATTTTAACGTACACGAGTGGGAAATAAAATTATCGGGCTGCGTTCGTCACGACAATAAAATTTTACGATCACAACGCTGATTTCCACGTTCAGAATTAGTCTATTTTTTGGTTGCTAGTTATTTATTTAGTATGGGAAACAGACGGCGAAATCTATCATGAAATCGAAATAATTTACTAACCTAAATAAATAAGTTAACTAGGGACAATGTCATGCAAGTTGACCTCGTTCCAAACTAAGCTCTAGGCCTGTTCTATGGGTACTAGACAACGACAAACATACCTTTATAGAAAAATATATATCACAATACAGGGCGTCCCACGGCTATACCACATGGAAAGAAAGTCCCTTAAAATATTGTAGATGGAACATTTTACTAAAAGAAGACATTATTTGAATTTAAAAAAGATTTCAATCTGCAGATATTTAAATAATTACATGGTTGAACCGGGAATCGAACCCTTTACACGAGAAAAATAATAACTCTGTAGCTTTACCATACCGATCGAAAGGCTTCACCATATGGATTATTTTTTGCTAAATAAATAGTGTCTGAAATAAAAGGAAGACCATGAATTTTAACATTTTTGATGCGGAAGTTTATAGAAAACCTCCAAGATAAGTAACAAAGACTCGCGCTCTTCACACAAATATCTGTCCTTACCGGGATTTGAACCAAGGACCGCTAGCTTCGAAAGCATGGTCATTACTAACTAGGCTTATGGGTCGTCAAACTGACACGTAAGCGAAATGACGTATGTAAAGAAGAAGTGCCAGTTCTGCAAAAATATATCCCCTTCCTGATAAAGCAATTGAGCAAATTCCGATTCCTATATGAAGGATATTGTTTTATTGATAATTTGATTACCGAGAAAAATCAAGAGAGAGAAATGTGGAATAAAAGAAGATGTAGTGACTAAGATTGAAAAGGGCATGCTTCGATGGTTCGGTCATTTGGAAAGGATGGATGAAAGAAGATTGACGAAAGAGATATACAGACCGAAAGTGAGTGGAAGGGGCGGAAATACTGGAAATCTTAAGTACCCGAAACCGACGTGCGTGCATCACTCGATGTATGAATGTTGAAGAAGCGAAAGTTTGTCAAGATCGTAGCAAGTGGAAATAAGTGGTCTCTGCCTACCCCTCTGGGAAACAGGCGTGATTTAATGTATGTATGTATGATTACGGAGCAAAACGTACTAAACTAAAACTATTTGTTCTTATTAAATTACATTGGGCAGGACGAGTAATTTGAATTAGATTTATCTTTAGAATATAATTATAAAAGTTAATTCGGTGTTTATAACATGTGAGTTTCATTTCGAATTAGTGAATTAAACTTTAAAATTAACAATATGAAATAATTTAAAAGTTAAAAATGTATTTATTTATTTATAAAATACTCAACTCTTTCACAACGCTTAACTTCCGCCTGGCTACCAGGTACTCTTTGTATCCTATTTTTATTATTTAAGCATACGAACCATCCATCCCACTTCGCTTTTTGCTGTTTGTCTGCTGCCAGCGTGTACGTAAATGCAGTTTTAATGCAAAAATAATTCGAAAGCATTTGCAACGATAGCATTAATGTTTCGATATCCGAATTGTGTACGAATATAATTATATTATTGATTTAGCTGCCGTTGTATTAAGCCAATTACGATAAATACAATAAAAGACGTTTTGTTTACTATAAAAAAATAATACCTAGGCAAGCAGACAGCAGCAGTGTACTATACAATACAAATACGCTTTATTGATCATCACAGAAAAAAACAAACAAGGATTGACAAATACATGAACTTCTTAAACGGTAGACAACAGGCGGTCTTATCGCTATTAGCGATGTCTTCCAGGCAACCTTTGGCAGGAGACACGCAGCAACGTTAAAATTAAAACAAAGTAGGCGATGCAAACAATGATATTAAAAAAATATTAAATGAATAAATTAACTTGTTTCATAATAATATAATAAACAACTTTTCAAACCATAAATATTACAAAAACAGACATAATTACTGTACTGTTATATTTTTATTATATCGAATTTTTACATAAAATTTTAAAGTGGAAGCCCATTTCCTAACCGCCCTGATCCATTAGGCCTCTAGCATAATTCTTAGATCCTATTTCCTGAACTCGGGTAGAATGCACCGGGAAACGACCTACGGCAAAAGTACGAACTACGATCCAAGGAGGTGGAATTTGAAATTGCATTTTGTTGCATTGAACTGTAGCACGTCTTTAATATTGGCAAATGCGAAGGAATGTCAAACGCAAACGAGCACACAGGCCACCGGATGGTAAGTGGAAACTGTGACCCATAGACATTCGCATTCACAAGACCGCAATCCTAAGACTGCAAATGCGTTGCCAACCCTGAGGACGAAGATGGAATGCCTCTATGCTAGTAATTTCACCGGCTGTCTTATCCCCAAACCGGAACACAACAATGCGAACACTGCTGCTTGGCGGTAGGTTAATGGATAAGATAGTGGTACCGACCCGGACGGACCCTGCACAAGGTCCTCCCACAAGTAAAATAAATAAACAAGTAAAATATCTTTTTCAAGATGGCATTTTGTTGAAAAAAGACATTAAAAAGTCGTGTAAGTTTTGAATCTGTTACCTACATACAAAATGCTATTAAATGGAAACACTGACTAGCTGACCAATCAATGCACAGCCAAAACCAATATGAACTTGAAATTTGGAACGAATATTCCTTGGATATTCAAGGGATGCCTAAGTAGGAATTTTCTGAAATTCGTCCCCTAAGAGGTTAAAATAGTGGGAGTAACTTGAAAGTAATGCTACGTGTGCAAAATCGCGTGCGTTCTCTAGTATATATTATACAGGGTTATTGGTAAGTAGACCTATACTCCTCTAGGGGTCATGGAAGAGGTCATTTGCAATCATTTTGGTCCCATAATACCCTATGCAAAAGTGAACCATTTCTGAGATAATTTAAATTTAAGTATTTTCCTAAAAAAAGTCAACAACGCATCATCAAACATTGTCAAAAAAGAAATAGCCCTTTAAATCTTTTTTTAATAGCTCTTGTACAAGGTAGAATTGCTGTTCTTATGCAATATTAAAGGTAGAATTATCTGTACACGTTAAATAATGCGAGACCAAAAAGAAAAAAAAACACGTTTTTTTATCAGTTTATCCAACATATAATGACACAAAAACAGGAAAATTTACTAACTTTTGTTAAATAGATTTTGTAATTTTCTTTTTATTTTCTCAAATGTATGTGTTTTTTGTGTTTATTTAATAGTCGAATAAATGATTCTATTCTATTCTAAAGAGGGAAATAGGTCACAAATAGGTCCCATTGCAAGATTAGGACAATCTTCCAAAAAATCGTTCTTAGATATTTTGCACCTGCAACTTAGGTCTGCTCCGCCGATCTTACTTAAGCTAACTTAAGAGACCTACCAAGTCAACATTTAAAACAGGCACTTGATAGCTGTTTCTTAGCTTTATTCTTTGACAAAAGTATAACTTAAAGATTTATTTATCACAGATCTAAAACAGTGTAAGAGGTCTTAAAAAGCATTTTTAGTTCATGTAAGTCAGTTAAACTTACATAAGAGCACATAAGAACGAATAAAAACGAAATACGATCTCAAAAGACGTTTTAAAAGGGATTGCAGTGTCCCCAACTACTTTAACTCTACAATTAAGACAAATTGACTTTGCGCTCAGACGAAACGGATTATTTATTAAGAGACACTAAAAGTGGCTGAAAGTCCAATGGTCAAAGCACCCGCCGCCTTTTACGACACATACTTTCGTAAGAGCCAGTTAGCCCTTACACTTGCTTGTGGGTGTGGGAGTTTTTTGAAAGAACGAAGATGTTGAGCTGAAGTAAAACTGGTTTATTCTAGTTAAAGATATCCAAATTAAAAGGTAAAATAATTGCTTTCCTTCCGTTGATGTTTATCGTGGGAATATCAAGTTGGTACTATTCCTTAATATTGACGACGCGCTGGCCTAGTTGGTAGTGACCCTGCCTACGAAGCTAGCGGGCCTGGGTTCAAATCCCGGTAAGGGCAGATATTTGTGTGTTGAGCGCGAATATTAGTTCCTGAGTCATGGATGTTTTCTATGTATTTAAGTATATATTTCGCTATATAAGTATTTATATCGTTGTCTAGTACCCATAGTACAAGCCTAGAGCTTAGTTGGGGACTAGGTCAATTGGCGTGACATTGTCCCCTGATATTTAGTTATTTATTTATTTATTAATATGTTATTTTGAATATAAATTCGCGCGGCCTTAAGGTCACAACGTAAGGTAAAAACCTGTACAGTCGGAACTGTATAACTTTATTAAGTGAGCTACTACAGAACCCTGTAAATTTCATTCTCGTGGCTAATCAATAATATCCGTCATGGTACAATCCAAAATTAAAAGTAGGTCAATCGATCAGTCAATATTGAACTTTTTTTTAAAACCATGAAAGGCAAAATGAGCACCTGAACCGCTTGATATGTAGTCACCGTCAATAAACATCAGCAATGCCAGCGGCACAGCCAAGTTGTTGCCTTTTATAAAATAAAAAAATTAAGCCACGTGAAAGGGTGAGCCATCACAGCTATGCAGGATAGCGGAGCTGTGTAAGAGGAAAAAAACTAACAGAGGCTAGGAAAATGAAGCATTTCTATTGGAGTATATTTTCCTTGCATACCGCTCCACTACCTCATCATCATCATCGTGTCAGCCAAGACGTCCACTGCTGGACATAGGCCTCCCCCAAGGCTCTCCACTCAGACCGGTCTTGTGCTTTTCGCATCTACCGCTTCATCCGCATCATCCGCTTTTTTACATGGTTAGATGTTATTGCCAGTCAAATGGTCGGACGATATCCAAAAGACGGCAGGGCCGACCTGGGCCAGAATCGTCGCATCAAGGACTTCATGGAAATCCATGGAAGAGGCATATGTTCAGCAGTGGACGACTATATGCTGAGAATAAGAAGAAGAAGATATTATGTTATTGCCGCTGACGTGATTTCGTATTGTCTACGTTACGATTGCTCTTATTTACTTAATAGTATCTAATGGTGACCGAAAAAAAAAAAAAAAAAAAAAAAAAAAAAAAAACCGTAACATGACTTAAGCAATACAATGCAATACAATACAAATACTCTTTATTGAACACCAAAAAAAAACAAAACACGGAACAGTACATTTTAACTATAGGTATACAACAGGCGGTCTTACCGCTAAATAGCGATCTCTTCCAGACAACCTTGGACAGAGAAATAATAATGACAAAAATACATGGCAGGCGGTGTAAACTAAATTCTTCAGAACTCAAACTAAACTACAAGAAACACTTCTGTTATTGTAAAAACTACTTACACATAAACATTAAGCAATATTGTTCTAACTAGTAGAATATAAAGCCCAATTCTCTCCCGCCATATTGCTTACCCACAATATTATTTGCCTGTTACAAATGATGAAACGCACTTCATCGTCCCCACCCCAACGCATGAGGCTCATAAAAAATTTTTTTTATTACTCCTGCCCATTAAAATAAGTCACACCTTATTGTTTTATTGTCTGTGCATAATAAAACCTTTATGTGGCTGTAACAGACGGGAGAGGCCATTTTTCTTTATAATGCTCCATCAATGACACTTCAGGGAAATCTATAGGTTCCGTTAAATTGAACTTTTTACATTCAGTTCCCGAAGTTTCTTGGATGTGCTGTTATTGTTTATATTGGCGATTTCTAGCGATAAAAATATCAGTGTATTCTAAATTCAACGATACGTAATACGGAGTTGAAATGACTCTGTGCATGATCTGTCAGTATCGCTAACATAACCTTCCTAACCTGTGGCCAAGCAGCTATGTTTGCAATATAATGTTTTGCTGTAGGAGCAAGACAGCAAAACATTATATTGCAAACATAGCTGCTCGTCAGTGAAATAACTAGCATACATACATACACATACATAAACTCACGCCTTCATTCCCAGAGTGGGGTAGGCAGAGCTAAAGAATTACCAACAAGTCTTAAAACTTCTTGATAATTTTGTAACCACATTTTGCACAATCAGGCTAAGATGTTTCCCAGTGTATTAGTGACAGGTGGCAAGCCCATCGCCTAACAGTACTACAAGCCTTTATTCCCTTAGTCGCCTCTTACAACATCCACAGGAAGACATGGAGTGGTACTATTCTAACGCGGCAACCACACGGGTACTATTACTAGCATAAAGGTGTTCTATTTCCACCTTAGAGTGGGCTACTCAATTTCAATCTAAAGCCCAACTAACATCAGTAACATTTGGCCTGTGTGCTTGTTTGCTTTATGAAATGGCATCGTCTCTATGCCTTATACTTTTGTAACCTAAAACTTATAAACAAAACTAAGTCAAAAAAGTTTAGTAATCTTTTCATACAAACAAACAAATTACAATCACTCATCAACACGATAATTTCCCGTTGGATCAGGCAGAGACCACTTCTTTCCACTTGCTACAATCCAGCCAAACTTCTTTCAGTTCCTCCACACTCATAGGTCTATTCATACACGTGCGTTGGCTTAGGATCTCCTGACCTGGCACTTTCTTAATACGTCCCCGATCTGATCGTGGAACGTTCGCCTTGGTGTCATATAATAATATCTATTTTGTTAATCTCATTTCATCCATTCTAACCACATGACCAAACACCACTTGAGAATTTACTTATTAATCCTTTTCACTACATATTCTCTTAAACCATAAAGTTTTCTTATTACACTGTTCCTAATCCTACCACACACGTCTATAACTAAAATCAAATTAGTTTCTATCCGATTTATCTCTACTTAACGATTAAACTAATGAAGCATAGCGAGTGGCATCTTATCGACGCACGCACTATTGGCACATGACAGCTGAAACTGCTGACCTTCCTGACATATAGTCCTCTTTAGTAAAAGAAGGTACTGTATGTAATAAAACGCTGTAAGACGACGTAGTTATCCTAGTGACCCTGTCTACAAATTTGATCTCGTATTCGATTACCGGTAAAGACAGAAGTTTGTTTGGTGAATGCGACTACTCTTTTCTATAACTTGGATCATCATCATCATCAGCCGATTAGTCCACTGCTGGACATAGGCCTTCCCTAATGAGCGCCATAGCGCCCTGTCTTCTGCTTGTCGCATCCAGCATCTGCCTGCAGTCTTTCGCAGATCGTCATCCCACCTGGCCTGAGGGCGTCCTACTTTACGTTTGCCGAGACGCGGTCTCCACTCAAGAACACGTTTACCCCAACGGTTGTCGGTTCTTCACTGGACTTGGATGTTTTCTACATATACAAATCAAAACAAAATAGGGGCCACGCTATGTTCTGCATACAAAATAACTATGTTCGGAGAAGGATTACTATAACAAACGTTAATTAGTCATTTTTGAATTTAATTTCATTCAAAAGCTGCAATGTTCAACTAACTTACAAGCTGTGATTTTTTTAAATCAATTGTTTTGTTTTTACCGTGCATGTGGTTTTTTTTAAAGTTGCATATTTTTGCTCATTTGGTATGATTTTTTTTAAAAAAAAAAGCACCCGCACGGTAAAAACAAAATAAGTGACGAAAAATAAAAAAACACAGCTTGTAAGTTGAACATAGCAGCTTTCGAATGGTAGTAAATTCAAAAAATTACAGGTTAAGATTCGTTATAATAATCCTTCTCCGAAAACAGTTCTTTTATATGTAGAACATAGCGTGGCCCCTATTTTGTTTTGATTAGTATATTTAATGTCTCAATATGTAGTTTTATCGTTACCTTAAAACATTGTAATTTCATCAAATCACTGGAACATTTTGAAAATTACGGAATGTGGTGGAATTTCCAAGAGTATAAAAATCCCTGTGCTAGAATAATGTATAAATCAACAGCGTTATCATCTTCAATTGGAAAATCTGTTGTAATCTATGCGTATCGCGAACAATACCGCCTTTCCAATTTCTCGGCTGTCTGGTCTAGCCTTGAATTTTCTGTGACGGGTTTCTCACGTCACTTGAGAGGTTAAATGTTGCGAAAAAGCTTTAACACTCGATATGTTTTATTTTCTTTCCGTCTAGTTGGATGTGGAGATTGAATGAGGACTTAGGGATAATGGGACTCGGAATATAATAAAAAATCAGAAGAGACACGAATTTAACTAGGCCGAAACTAAGCCATATAGGTTTGTACTGCTATAGGTAGCAGACAATGATGTACTTGCTTATATTTTACTTAGTTAAACTAATTACTTTTTGGAAATAAGGTGAGACTTCAGCTTCGGTGTGCTTTGTAAGTTAAAGTAAAGGATATGTTTCTAAAATGGTTTTTATTTAACATTTTGCTGGTCCTTTTACTTTATTAGGCGAAATTTACATCGAATTTTAATAGAAAATTAAATTAAAGGGAATATTCACAAGAATTAGAACATTTCAACAACTAAGTATTCATAGCCAGAAGGCTGGCGAGTTGGTTGGTTGTTAGATCTCGTTCATCATTTTACGACTAAAACATGCTGTTTAAAATACAATACAATACAATGCAAATATGCTTTACTGAACATTACACAAATAACAAAGAAAGAAAGATAAAAATTTGAGACTGTTTATTTACCTACTTCGTTGCATGCAGACCCAGTTATAATGTTGTATTCAGTTATTTCAACAATAGTTTATTTTGCGTGTTATCTCTTACTATAAAACTAAGTATGTATAATTCTTTCACGTGTGGTGACGACTATAGACGTCAATCAGTATCGCTAATTGATCTCTAATCACGGTACCGTACTCGAAAGGGTTAATATTTATCATAATACTCAGCAAAATGCAATTCGCAGCAAAAAAAAAACACCAACGTTTCATAAACAAAAGGCTAGCGGGATGGTTGGTTGGTTGTCAGACCTCGTTCATAATTTTACGACTAAAGCATGCTGTATATACAAATACAATACAATGCAAAGAAAGACAAAATATGCGACTACTTATTTAATTACTTAGCAACTGCTGTAACGTTGCTTAGACTTTGCTGTAACGTTGAAATTAGTTATTTACTGACAATGATATAAATACTTAAACAGAGAAATATACGTATATTTAAATACATAGAGAACATCCATGACTCAGGAACAAATATTTCCGGGATTTAGGCCTAGGCCTAGGCCAGCGCGTCGTCGTTAAATGTTGTTTTTACGCTCGGACAGGGCAACTGCAAGTCTGAATGGTCCGTTGGGTTCAAAATTGTGTTATTTAAGAGACTTAACTGCCAAGCTATATACAAGTACAGTAGCCACTCTTAGGCACATTTAAAGCATATAAATAGTGCCCGACATAATTCAGACTGATAGACATGTAGCGACAGACTTCAGGATATTAACATTATTTCTATTGTTAACGAAAGTAATTCAGCTATCTGATAACAGATGGCGCCAGCTGAAGGTACTTATTTGTGATATGAAATTAAATTATTTTTAAAAGAACGAGTGCGGTAATTGGGATTGTTCATTATTTTTAATGTGTGGTTTTTGTTCATTAACTTGAAAATACAATATATTTTAAGGTACTAATTTGAATATTTATGAATTTTGTGGCTTCGTTTAATTTAAATATTTTTTTCTATTTTTTTACATTAATCGTTTTTAGGAAGACATTGCAACGTATTAGTCTCTAAGTCTATTGAAAAAAAAACTGTTGCTGGTTTGTCAACGTCAACGTCTTGTCGACATACATACCCTTATAATCTGTGGTCTTGTCACGAACTCTGTGCGTTACGATTTCAAAGTTTGATTTGTTAATAATCCTAAAAAATATGACCGAAAGTGACTTTATTAAAGCCGACTCTCGTAACTTGCCGATGGTGAGACACGTGGCTATAATGAAGTACATCGCTTCAAGCAATAAACACAATTTGGCTGAAATAAGAGGAGCAAAAATTCTCATGTAAGTATTGTGCACTGAAGTTAGTAAAACGCGCCATATATTCATAATCAATAATGTGTTATTATAATTAGTTAACAGCTAATAATGAGTATCATGTTCCAGATCCTCACGTGATTCCTATCTTAAAAACGCTGTTGGATATGTACAAGTGCGACGAACGGGAAGCGAGTGCACAGTTCAGGCGAGAATTGTTCCCGAACACAAAGTCACAACGAAACCGTACACAGTTATGTGCAAAATCGATGAAGCTAATGAGTCTATAATCGACTCCACTTGTGCTGATTGTGCAGCATCAGCAGGTGAATATATATTATTATATGTATTTTTTCCCGTGTGGTTGCCGGGTTAGAATAGTGCCACTCCATGTCATCCCGTGGAGGTCGTAAGAGGCGACTAAGGGAATAAAGGCTTGTAGTACCGTTAGGCGATGGGCTTGCAACCTGTCACTAATATGCTGATAAACATCTTAGCCTATTTGTGCAAAATGTGGTTACAGAATTATCAACAAGTTTTTAAAGTTGTAGGTAATTCTGTAGCTCTGCCTACCCCTCTCTGGGATTACAGGCGTGAAGGTATGTATGTATGTATATGTATTTTTAATCATACATTGTGTTGCTGAAACAATATCACAAGATCACCAACATTATCCCTTTATAATGTATATTAATTTGATCTTGTGATATTGTATACTCCTGTTTTTTTAGCCTTAGAAAGGACTTGACAGAAAGTATTGCACAGTTTATAAATATAATATTAATAATAATATGTATACATACATAAATAAATGTGTGTGTATTGTTTTAAATTGGATAGTAATTAATGCATCTTCTTTTAATTGTTCTGTATTTTCTAAGCTGGGATGGGATTGTAAAAAAAGCATATTAGTTTAATAGAAGCTGTGCTACTAAACCTGTTGCTTACATTAAAAAATGATGCTGCACTTGTAATTTCCCTTTTAAATTGTGTTATTTTTGTGCCATAAAGAGTTTACATAATTACATACATACTATTGACAATTAAGTTTAGTATACATATTTGATATACGTGTATATTTGACTGATGTACAAATATGTATGATTTCGAATGTAGCATTTTGCAGAAATGTTACTTATACCAAAATTTTACTTGTGTACAGGTGGATGTAAGCACTCCTTGCTGCTTCTATTTTGGTTGGCAAATAAAACATCGGAGCCAGCTTCTACATCTACGGTGTGCTATTGGAACAAGCCCGCACTCGCCACGGCCCGCACAGAACATATTTCCAGCAAGGACATTTTCCCCAAGGCCAAAAGACCAAAATTGAGCCCTAAAGACCCCAATGTTTTGATAAGTTTTATTGAGGAATGTCAAAAACGGAAAATGGTAAACTCTCTCATTCTGGGTTGTGATGAACACAATCCAAAGTCTTCAAATCAGCTCAATCAAAGCTTTAATATATTTGATTTAACAGTAGAATTTGTGGAAATAACAGCACAACATGACTACACAAGTTTCAAAAACTACTTATCAAGTATAATTAGTAAAAATGTAATAGATAAGATTAATAAAAATACCACTGGGCAATCTGACAACAAATACTGGCACAGCATACGACAGGGAAGATTGACAGCATCAAAATTGCATGAAGCTGCCCACTGCAATACTGCAGATGGATCACTAGTGGAACAAATTTTGGGTGGGTACAAAGTTCCCGAAACCAAAGAAATACGACGTGGCAGAAAATTAGAAACTGCTGTACTCAATGAAACTGAAAAAATACTGGACATTAAGATTAACAAATCAGGCATTGTACTAATTAATGGAATCACAGAAGCATCCCCTGATGGAGTCACTGATGATTTCGTCATAGAAATAAAATGTCCCGCAACAGAAAAGGCAGTTAAAACCTATATTAAAAATAATGCCATTCAAAACAAATCCAATGCCAAATGCTAGCATGCAAAAAATATAAGGGTCTTTTTTGTGTTGCTGACCCTCAATTTGAAACTACAAAAAAGGTTAATTTAATATGGGAAACCTTTGATGAAGTTTATATAACAAATGTTTTGTCAAAAGCAGAACATTTTTGGGAAAGATATATATTTCCAAAACTATTAAAAAGTGCTAAAAGCTAGAAAAATATATACCTACCATTGCCAAAAAATGTTCTGCTTTTGGCATAACATAAAGTTTATCAAAACTTTCCCTGTTAGATAAACATATTTTGTAGTTTCAAATTGAAGAGCATTTGGTTTAAGATTTGTGTTTTAAATAGCAATTAAGGTGTAGGTATACACATTAATTTACATTATTTAAATATCATAAACATAAACAATAAAAAATATGCCATTTAAATAGGTAATGATGAATTAATGAAATAAACAGTATATATCACGCACTTTTTATTATTTCTCCTTGAAGATTAATTAATCCACAGGCTATAACTACAATTTCATCTAAATAAGGCACATAGTTATAGGTGACTGTAGAGTGTGGTTTTAAGATTGAAAATTCTCTAACACGTCTAATGACTCTTTCAACATGTACTCTCAAACTGGCTATTACTTTGCTTTGCAAGGATTCAGTTAGAGTCTGCTTTACTCCGGTGAATACACTAGGTGGCCTTAAAAGTTTAACACCATGAGAATTTAGAAGACTTTCAATTTCCTTAAAACCTCTGTCAGCTAGTACAACAGCATTTGGTTGAAGAATATCTAACAAGTTACTATTTTCAACAATCGCTTTATCAGATATTCTTCCACCATAGCCTTTCGAAATAAAACTTATTAGTCCCTGAGGTGTACAACCTATCAAATATTTCACTGTATTGCAATTTTTATATTGGGACCACGTTTGTGCCTGCCTTAATGGGTTGGATGGTTTGGAAATTTGTATTTCAAAACAATCGATTATCATTTGTACATTAGAATATCTTATTTTAAATACTAAGGGCAATTTTTTTTTTATTTCACTTGGTGATGGGCATACGATTAAGTTTTGAAAGAAGTTACTTAAAGTTTCTACACCAGTTAGAATCATATTTGATAGTTTTGTCATGGAAATTTCGAATTCATCACTTATTCGTTCAAGAGTATCATTCTGCCTTATTTTCAACAAGGTCACAATTATGCTAAGGTACTTAATTTTAGGTGAGCTTTTCTCGATTATGTGCTCAATGAGCCAAAGGTACGGTTTAGGTAAGCCTAAATACATTTTGGGTTTCTTTATGATCATGTCCAACATTATTTTCCTTCTTTGGTAGTCTCTATGTGGTGCAGCATCTGTGGTTTCTGTTTCGGAAGTGCAGCCAAACAAGGAAGGAGTTTCGGTTGTGGTTGCTGATAAATCATCTGACAAATGCATGTATTTTTCTGCAGTTCCAACAGTGGTTTTCTTAAGTTTAGAATTGGTTACCTTGTCAACCATTTTAACAGTAGCTTGAACAGCAACCTGTACCTGGAGACAAGTAATTAATTTATAAAGTTTATTATAAACCAACATTTCACATCACTCCAATCAATATGTTCGGGCTGAACTCAGAAAGTACTGGACTGATTTTGATTTTTACTACAATAAGTATGTGTTGCTTCATGAGTGCTAGATAGAAGGTTGAATGGACGGATGGGTGGAAGGATAGTGGTGGTGGATGGGGATAGAATGTGGCAATGACATTATTGCAAATTATTAGGAATTATCTCAACAGCGATCTTACACTCACTGAGTAACAGTTACTCAGTACTACAGTAGTACAGTCAGCGTCAAAAGTAACTGGTCACTTCAAGCTACTTTTGTACTTTATCGCATTAATACATTAGACAATCTTGTTTGACATTGCTTATGTGACAGTAAAGCGACAAGGTATTTAAGTGATCAGTTTCTTTTGACGCTGACTGTACAGTAGTACTATAAAATTTAAGATCTTACCAGTGTACAGTTACTGTACACTGGTAAGATCTTAAATTTTTTAGTCACATCTTAATATACCTTGACTGGAACAGTTACACCAGACGTGGCAGGCATGTTGATATCATCATATTTCCTTCTTTTACCTGTTACTGTTGATTTGTCTAGTAACACTTTCAAAAGTTCAGAACCATTTGGTTGTGTTTCATTTAATTCATTGGGAACCTGCAATTAAAGCGTTATATTAAAAAAAATTTGTAAGTAGCTCTGCGCTCATTAGATTTAGTTTGTAACTCTCAGTTATAATGTTTTTATCTCATATAAGTGAATTGTAAAAATTCTTATGGGAATAAATGATCTTAAACCTATATAAATCTATATACTAATATTATATAAGTATAGAGGTAATGTTTGTGGATTTGAATTAAAACCTATAATTATAATATTTCTTTTGGTTGCTAATGTTATTGCTGTATACACTATAAAAACAGAACAATAATTAATTTTAAAATCCTATTCACAATATGTAGGTACCTACATGACATGGTGTCTATTATTCCAATTACCACGACTTTCCTTTAAAATAAGTAGGTACCTGATCCGCGAAATTGATGCCTAAACGAAGTTTGGCTGTTGTCTTAAAAATTGTTCTTCGGTTTTTCAACTTAAATGTGTTGAAGTTCCTTAAGTCTTCCTTTACCTGTGAAAATGTTATTATTTAGATGAGTTAACTAACAGTGATAAGTATGCCAGCACAAGGAGGCAAACAAATTTATTTTAAATATTGAATACAACCCATTATAACTAGCCTATATACTTACATCAAAGTGGTCTTCGCAACAATACATGGTGTAAACTGAGAAGTATTCCACGTTAGCTTGCCGACACCATTCTTCCCTTAGGTCTTCCCTTATTCGTACAATGAGCTTGTTTGGGCTATTGATCGAGTCATTTTTACATGTAGGAATAAAGCACTTCTTATAGTCCATTTTATTAAGTGTACAAATTACAATAGGAGAGCAGAGAAATAATATTATACGGAATTCAATCAACGTAAACATTGAACGGAATGTCGTTATATCTTAAATCAGAGCTGACAATAGAGCATAAACAAACTAGAAGAATCAATGATTTATTTTAAGGCACAGATTTCTATTAATTCTGCCACAAAGCGGCAAAATGAAGGTCAAACAAAGGTCATAAGTTTGTTTACAAAAATAACAATAATCAGAGATTATTTTTAAGATATAATTTAATAAATTGGTTCTATGACTGATATACTCCAAATGGATTTATAGTTAGAGGAAATGAAAAAATATGAACAATCCCAATTAGGTAGGTTAGCGCCGTCAAAAATTTGAATTAAAGTTCAAATTGCATTCTGGCCCTTTAAATAATATGAAAAATATGAAAGAAAAGCCACATGATTGTCAACGAGTGTCATGTAGCAATTTGACGACAGGTGGTGTAGGAAGTACTCATTTTTGACATGGGATGAAAATTAAGAAATGGTTCTGATGCGAACAATATGAAAAACGGAACCCTCGTTACGAGAGTCTGACTCGCACTGGGTCGTTTTCTTTTTAAAGACATACAATTTCCAAGAAGGTTCGAAAAAAGTTATTTTCTCTACAGAAATTAAACTGCATTCTATCACCCTCCGTTTTTAAGCTTCATTTGTAGAAAAACAAACAGCACGTAAGAAAGTAATTTATAAGACTTTAGACTAATGGCGCTCTGTACAAAAAACGTAGGAGATGTTAAACCTAACATTATTCTTCCGAGGGCTTAAAACTTTCAAAATGGCCGAACAAACATGGCGGAACTGTGCCATAATGATGCATTTACCCTTCAGCACACAGATAAAAAATGTTATGCTAATAATTTTTAATAATCAACCAGTATCGGAAAAAACTACTTATTCATTTTTAGCCTGTGGCGCAATACGTTAGGGCAAAGAGGCCATATGTTGGACCCATAAAGAAGGGCTTAGCAAGTTCGGAAAAGGCTAGGCTTCGCAAATGATGAGTAAAAACTTTGGGGATCCTTTATTATAGCTATCAACGCTACATACTATTTATGCCATGTGGTTTGGTTCCTTTCCGAGAAAAAAGAAAGTACGTAAGTATTTTCCTTGTCTACCCTTATATTATTATAAAAAGGAATGATTTGTATTATTGTTTGTAATAAATAAACACGAAAACTACTGGACCGATTGTGAAATTTATTTCCTCAGTTAGAATACGAAATAATGACTGAGTAACATAAGCTTTATTTTATTTTTCTACTTAGTCGGTGTCGCTGGCAATATATTATATAAAAATAACTATAGTTTTAACCTTCAAATAAAATTTATGCAGACATGAGTGTTTGTTTGTTTATCCTTCTAACGGATTTCAGACATAACGAAAAACAGGTGTTGCTAATGAATTTTAAAAGCCTACTAGAATATCCTCACTGCACTTGGGGAAAATATTTTAAAGGTTTCGTAAGAAAAAGAGAACCCTTATTTTTTACAATAACTTGATCTGAAACAAAACGGAATAAAGCCCCGATAAAAATAAAAAAAAACATATTTTTTATTCCTACTCTTTATATATTTAATCTTTGTATACTAATGTAGAGGTGCAATTTTCGAAATTCAACCCCAGCGACAAAGATGAAGTAATAGCAGAAAGCTCCAATCATCCATAAATTAATTCAAATTACCATTTCGTTTCGTAATTAAGCACAAGCGTTCTCTCCATTATGCTCGCGTGTAGCAATTAAGATCGGTTTTAATTTTACCAACCGCCATGTTGGTTTAACGAGATGACGTATTAATCATCGTCAACTTGACTTGTTCCGATTATTATGATGGATGGCGTGTCAACGGTTCCCGTTGTTTTAATTTTTAATGGCAAATGAGATCGGAAAGGTTATTTTTAAACGTTAAGAGACCCTTTACAATGCCTAGCTGACATCTTGGTTTATTATTGGTTTTCGATTTTTAATACATACATACCTACATACATACCTAATTCCAAAACCCAATCCAATACCTAGTTCTAATCCCGGTAAGGGCAGATATTTGTGTGATGAGCGCGAATATTTGTTCCTGAGTCATGGATGTTTTCTATGTATTTAAGTATATATTTCTCTATATAAGTATTTATATCGTTGTCTAGTACCCATAGTACAAGCCTAGAGCTTAGTTTGGGACTAGGTCAATTGGTGTGACATTGTCCCCTGATATTTATTATTTATTATTATTTATTATACCTTCACGGCTATATTCCCAGAGTGGGGAAGGCAGAGCTACAAAATTACCGACAACTCTAAAATTGAAAATTAATAGTTTAAAATTCTAAAATCAACTATGTGTAATAATTATGCAGTATTTAGTCTGTGTAATATTTTTTGACCCGATTGTGTTTTTTATTAAAATAACTGCAGTCACGACAAAGTATTCAAGCGATTTCATTTTAACCAATAAACTCAACATCACATTAAAACACAGTTTTTAATTGTTTATAAAATATATAAAATAATTATGACCATTTTAGAACAAACTCGAATATCTAGGCTTGTACTGGAACAAGGGTGTCTATATTCTAAATATTATTTATCTATGAACTTTCTTTAATTGTGTAGATATCATTTTATTAACTTTGATTGTCAACTGGTAGAGAGTACAATTGTGCAGTGCACCATTTGTATTTTAAATTTAAGAAATATTTAGACCCTAAATTGTGGACATAATTACAATAATAACGACATGTCGTCAATACACACGTCATGCAGTTTTTAAAACCCACATAAGCCAAGATAAACATAACGTAAACATACAAAGCGTTATAGGATTTCACATACATAAATTAAACAGCTTTATCCAAATTAATACATCTTAATGTAAATGGAAACAATTTCGGCGATAGTATTATGATACAATATTACGTATTCCGTTAATTAACAATAACGTATCAAGGCAAATATACGTCTTATTCGTACATACGGAAGTACATACTGTTCATATATTATTGAATGAGAATTTGACAACAGTACTCGTATTATCACAGTAAAAGGGCCTGTATTAAACTTGATAAAACATTGCCCTGTGTGTTTTGTAATGTTTATTTTTATTATTAATAATGGGTTTGCTCTACAATAACTCTTGCTTTTGGAGGACGAAGATTTTGTCGGCGATGAAACGAGCTCACCCAAAAGATGCCTACTTATTATTTCTTAGTCATCCGCCATTACTGTCAAGTAAATAAAAGCTATCAAAACGTTGACAATTATACAGAAACACGTCAAAAAGAATATGGTTTTACCGTGTAGAGTAACTAATTATATCATTAGTGCTCTAAGATGCGTTCAGCATTAATACAACCAATTTTACTATGAGAACTTTCTTGTCTGAGGTAGTAGGTAAAATTTGTACTGTAATGTTATTACAGGATCGATTTCTGGAAGGTTATGAGTTTAAATTTGGAACAGCTGTCAAAACTCTAGAGGGTCTCAATTCTAGTATTAATAGATATTAAAACAGTTGTCGATACGAAACATCAATTCAGCATGTTTTTTTAATATAAACCGCATGACATTTGATCTCAAGTGTCATGAGAATAGGGAGTACATTTGTTTATCTATGATTTAAAAAAACATACTCGTGACACCCTGACAAAGCACAAGTTCGCTTAGCCGCCATTTTTGTGGCCTAGTTGTCAGCTTCTGAACTCATCTGACTGCAACTGTAGGTACATAAGTAGGCCTTAAAACACTCGTGTGATCCTATTACGAAACTCGCTGAAACTCTTTTCATAAAACCACACGTATTTTAATGCCTCTCATTATGCACCAGTTGCAGAATCGACTATCCTAAAACTGTCAAAATGTATGGAATTGACACAAGCGAGCTTACGTCAATCCAATACATTTTTGATATCGATAACGATCTCGAAAAACCTCTTGTCTACGGCCACAGTGCTACTGTTATTTGGTACGGGGCAAAGCGTAATAATTACCAAACAGTAAGTGCACTCCTGCGTTTTTACGGTAAATACGTAGTAAATCCATTTTTATTGTACAAAATGCTGCACCGACCAATTTAATTATTTGTGGCATAAATTTTCTAATGATTTCAAATTTCGAACTGACCAGTAAATTATGTAGGACATAATTATTTGGTAACAGTACACGCATTATCACAGTAACAGTGCTATTGTTATTTGGTGCGGGGGCATTAGGTACATAGCGTAGTAATTATAAATAGTGGGCGCACTCCTTTGTTTCGGCGCTAAATACCGACAGGGCTAATACGACAGTCGGTTGGATACGGAAATTGTGTCAGGGTTGTCAGAAATATAAGTAATTATAGGTTTAACCTGCGTTTTATTTACTCACTTGGGCTCGATGCAAAGAAGCTACATTTATATTAAATCACGATAGTATTTTATTAGAACTGACTCGGTAATTAATACAAGATATTATTATGTAGTACATATTAATTTTGACAACAAATTTGCCTAGTTGGTAGTGACCCTGCCAACGAAGGTAGCACTCCAGGTTTGATTCTCGGTATGGGCACATATTTATGTGATAAGCACGAGTATTCGTTTCTGGACCTTCGATATTTTCTATGTATTCAAGGCCAATTAGTGTGAAATTGTCCTCCAATATTTATTACGATGTTAATAAATTGGCTAACCATACATTAGCAATCAATAAAAATGTATAGTTCAGGAAATATGATTTGGCCGTCGTCTATTATCCACTTTGCGATCTCTTTTTCTGCGTTAAGACTTACCGGAACTAACCTTAACCTTAACCTTAACCTTTCAACCCACTCTGCTTTTTGAAGAACGAGGGCAGTTTAACGATTACCTTTGGTTTGATATCAACAAAAATATCTTATTAAAGATAACAGACGGTGTACACGCCTGGATGCGTGCACTTTGATGTTGGTTGCTTAGGTGTTGTATTAGGGAGATAAATTATACTCCAAGTACATTTCATGCACATATAATCGATATTTAAGGTTTACAATAACGTATGGAACGACGTGTTGTCGCTGCAGTTGCTTTGAGCCGAATGGCGAGCGGTGCTTCCCGCGTTCCGCACTCCGGTGCGCGGGCGACGGATGCCGAACATTCCCGATGACACCCGATTCGAGGCGCGAACAGACGGCTAATTCATATTTTCTTAACTATACCTACTTGCTTTTTGTGTTTGACAACCCTGACACATTTTCCGTGCCTAGCCGATTGTCAGCATAAAGCGCTGAAACAAAGAAGTGCGCTTATTATGCTATGGTAATTTGCAGGTATCCTGTTTAATAATTTTACAATACATACATTTCTCCTTAAGAGTGATTGCACGAGCAAGAACATGATTAAATATGAGGTAAAAATTTATTCAATAGATGCCTTCCTCGAAGGAGGCGGGTGAACGTAGGCAATTAATGGCTTATATTTGACTGCCCAGTCTTAGAAAGGTACTAACCATGGATTTTAGAGAAACTTCTTTTTAATTTTAATTTAAGTAGACATTTAAAGAGTGTTTTTAACATTCGCCAACCTTCTGGTACCGCAGTTTGGCGAAGTGTTTTAGAAGAAAAAGTGTAATATATTTGAGGAAAAAAAAACACATGTTTCCCAGAGGAGTAGGCAGAGACCACTTATTTCCACCTGCTACGATCCTGACAAATCTCTTTCAAATTTTACAAAATATAAGAATTATACCAAATAAGCTCCGAGAGTGTTTTTTTTTACACGTCAACATAGGCTTTATACGCTTACTCAACAAGGCCTAAAAGTTTCATAACAGTGATAAAAAAAAACTTTTATTTCGCTAGTTTCTAACCGTTTCGCGTAGATTTTCATTAAATGTAGCTCCGTATAGGAATTAGCATTTATAGAGTTCCTAAATCCATTTACTGGACTACAACACAGTTAAAGGAAAAATATCGCTACAAGTTAATTCTTTTGTCCATGCATATGGATGTGTATTGGCTGCGTTTTATTTTTATGTGGTTCGCTAACTTTGGTTGTTTTTTTTTCAATTGTAAATACCACAATTTCTTCGTCTTTTTTACTGATTTTTGAGCTCTTGTGGATCTATGGTACTTGGTAAAACTATGTTGCATTTGACATTAAAAAGAAAGAGAGAAAGGAATAAGTTAACCTTTTTTACATTATTTATGTTCATAAAAGTGTTTTATTGTGAAACGATTTCCTTTTGTGCAATAAAGTACGTAATAAAGTACTACGTACTTACAAAAAACTCAACCGCCATTAGTAAATAAGAGCTATCGTTATGATAATAACACAGTAACATGTCAAAAGCATTATGGTATAGATAGAAAAAAGTCACAGACATAAACACACATTATTACACTAATATCGAGGGCGCTACTGTCTTAGTTAAGTTCTGTTATGTAGGTAACATTAAGTTTAGACCTAAATAATCTTAACAGATCCCACTTGCTATCAGTTGGCTCGTGTGCTTATTTTCCTTCTCTAAACTATAAAACACCAATGAACTTAATTACTGTTTATATTCATGACACTGTTGTTTGCCAACGACAAACTTCCTTGTATCGAAAAGCCTTGAATCCAATATATACCTATGTAATCATCTTATATTGCAAGTTGTTAATTTAAGCATGAACACGCATAATGAATTATGAAACATTTAGCTATACCAATAAAGGTATCATTGGTTATATGTATACAATCGCAACAATCGCTCGGTTTAGTCATATAATGTGAATCATAAATCATATTTTGAACATTATAACCACCTAAAACTCATTCAATGTATGGAAAAAAAATAACCCTAAGCTCACGGAATTAAGATAAAAGATAAAGATAAAGACATTAATTCAGTACGTAGGCCGCACGGGCACTTTTACACGTCAAGAATCTACCAGTCAGCGCTTTTCAAGAGGAGACCACTGCTGCGAAAAAAAAATCCTTTTCCCTATTTTGTAAAAGTTCCCTGAGCTTGGGACAGTACTAAAATATTAATGTGTCTCTTTTATATTTTATATTATGAATTTAATGTAGGTGTTACAGCTTTTTCATAGTAGCCGAAAAGGAATGAAGCAAACATTTTTTTTTCTATACTTTGAGTCTTCCACGTGAACATACAGGTCAACCGCATAACCCTTTGGGCTTCGTCATATTTGGTTAAAAACGTCAAAATCATAATCATAATAATTTAATCGTTAAGCCATAAAATATACATGTGAGTTAATATGTAGAACATACATACATACATACATACCTTCACGCCTGTAATCCCAGAGCGGGGTAGGCAGAGCCACAGAATTACCTACAACTTCAAAAAGTTGTTGATAATGCAGCAACCACACTTTGCACAAACAGGCCAAGATGTTTACCAACGTACTGCCCTGCAGAGCCTAAACCGCAGTAACTGCAAAAAAAAATTTTTTCGTTATTTTGAATCACGAGATCAATACGCATATGTATATCTAATCGGTGTGTGATTCAGACAACGGGAAATATATTTAAAAAAAACATAGTTATGCAGTACGTACAAGTGCTCAATGAATAATCCATATTGAAACCACCTAAAACGCCGCAATTGGCCTTTCACCTTCAGTTTTCCAAAGGTTTACTAGTTAAAACGCAGTAAGTGTGTTATTTTACGTGCAATTTAGCTTTACGGCAACCATCAATTCTTTCATGAGGTAACTTATTAAAATGCGGCAACAGATTTTTGTATTAAGAATCATGAACTGCGTTCCTCATTTTATCAATTATTTCCTTATTAAACTGCAGTAAGATGTACGGAAAGTGAGTTTTAAGAAGTATTCTTAACAAATCTTGACGTTGTGTTTACTAACTAAAGCGCAGTTTAGGAGTTAATACTTAATTTTAGTCGGCTCATCTCTATCTAAGTCCCTTAGTAATTACTGTTTAAACCGCAGTAGCAAGACTTTTTACTTACGTTTAACCGGTAACATATTAGTTACTAAGAAACCAAATTACTGTCTAAAGTGCAGTGTCAGTCTGTATTTACTGCCCTTTAGATGGCAATTCAATAAATTTCTTAAAGTTGTACCATGGTTGTGTTGTCCTTTACGGCGCCTTAGTCTGTATTTGTTGCTCAGTCAGTCGTGTCCTAGACGCCGAGCGAGGAGGGCAGGTGCGCGGCGCTTGGTTTTTCAAGTAAGTAGGTACATCAAAATTATACCGCGGCGATGGATAGGCTCGTAATTAAAGTACATTGATTTACATATTTTAGTTTTTTGAAAAGGCTAGTGTTCATAATTATTAGGTATTACTTATTTAGTGAGCGGACTAGGTTATGGTCGATGATAAAATAGTATACCTAATGCCTACGTTTCTTTAACTTTCAACCAATGAATCCAAAGCTTTTCATGCAATCCAATTTTGAATCTCTGCTAGTTATCCGATTGACTTAGTTAATGTTATGATACCTATGTAGTTCCGATTTTAACTTCATAATGTTCTAAGTTACAGATCGTTACTTTAGGTATTTAGTGTTAGTTTTGTTCTTATTGTTTTCGTTTACGTCAAATTTCAAATAAAGCAGCAGGAGATCATTTACTTAAGTTTAAGTATTTATTTATCTATATAAGCATGTTTATCAGTGCTTCCTATCGATGGTACTTACAGTCCACTTCATAAATATATGTACACTTTAATACCTTGTCACTTTAATAGACCAGGTACTAAAGTGAAGTGAAAAATTTATGAACTCGATTGTACAGGCCTAGAGATTCCTTTGTTACTAGGTCTATTTATGTGAGATTGTCTCCCAGATATTATAAAGTAAAACATTTCAAGCGTTATTCGACAAAATTTACGTGAGTGACCCGGACGGTGTGATCTCCTTAATAACTCGAAAACAATTACTAGAATAGCGTGCCTTTACTCTCTATAAGTCTGATTACCGAGTATTTTAGTGGTTAATAATTAACATAGAATTAGTTTTTATAATGATTTAATTTTAATATATAACTATTAGCAGCTTTGCTGCTTCAATTTAGGTTTTTATAACATAATTTTGATCTCAGTTGAGTTATTTTGTGGCAAAGCCACAGTACTTAGCGATGATATTTCTATCAATAACAATGTTAAGCAATTAATGCGATGCAAATAATTAAGAAACTATAATAACTGTGTGATAAATGTCATTTTAAATATCTGATTAATAAGTATCTTATTTCAATAAGTACTGTTTTTTTTGTATTTTAGAAGGTTTTTTTAAGCATTTTAGTACGTAGTAACTAAGTTTTATTTCTAGCAGTTTTAAGTTGGGTTGTTATAACAAATGTTGATCTCAATCGTGTTAGTTTAATTTTGCAGCAAAGTCATTAGCGGTTATATTTGTACCAATGAAATGGTCAAGCTGCAATACAAAGAATAATTATAAGAATATGCTCAAAATTAGTATGATTATCGGTCGTCCTTTATTTTTTATAAAACTATAAGGTTTACTTAAATAAAAGTTATATTTCTCGAAAATATGCATTTCATTTATGTGAAAACGCAGTACCTGGAGTTCGTAGCACATACACTTTAATCACGATACTGACTTAAATGCAGTGTAAATGACTCTGATACTGCATCTTAGCTTGCAATTGACAAAAAATAACACACGTTTTTGCAGTACTTGGTTTTTTTACGGCATTTTAGTCAGTATAACTCATCTTTTTAGGGAAAACTCAGAGTGCCGTAACGGCTCTGAATTTAGAAAAAACCTTTTTTTTTAGCTAATGACACACTCAAAGCATTTTTTTTGTCATAATCATATTTTTCGTGCTTATTACTCTTTATTGAAAGTCAATCATTAACACAAAAAACATTAGAAAGGTAGAAAAATTACACTTCAAAGACATTTTTTACGTTTTCTCGAAATGAACTTTTTGCACTTACTGCGGTTTAGGCTCTGCAGGGCAGCGTATTAGTGACAGGTTGCAAGCCCATCGCCTAACAGTACTACAAGCCTTTATTCCCTTAGTCGCCTCTTACGACAAGGAAGTCAGAAGTTTTGTAGAACAAGGATGTCAAAAAGTTAAATATATAAGGCTAGGAACGGAACGAAGGATAGAAACGCTTTTAATGATTCTAACAACTTTAACTTCACCTTAGTGAACTCATTGTAGCTGTAGAACGACAAAGAAATAAGCCTGCGCTAGAGGCGGCTCTTAAAAAGCTAGATAGGATATCGTTGTTGTCGCGAATCTGTTTGCCGGTAAGTTATTATTGATAAACGGACGACAGATTCAAATAACATCAAATCAATGTCGAACGATATCAGTAATATGGATATGACTACCAATTGATATAAAAAAAGTTTTTTTTTTTTTTTGAAGTAAATAATTTTTTTTCTATTAGGTATTTTTAGTACATTCCTTTTATACTGCCGTGCTAAACCAAAAAGGCCTATGTCCGAATATTACCAAATTCTGTTTTTTTTGCGTTGGATTCGTTAAGCTACAAGGAATAAGATTCTGTTAACGAAAAAGTCGTATTTTTATTATAAGTGCCTTAAAACGACTAATAAAATAGACGTAAGACTGGTTTTTCCCTTAATTCCTAAAGAAATCTACGTATGTATAAAATACTAAACAATTTGGTCGTATAGTACCGTTACGAACTAATAGATAAGGTCTCCATTGTAGTAAGATTAACGCATTCCTAAGCCAATTGGACGTAAACCATGCTTTGTCCTTATCTGTCATTGTGACATTTGAATTTGGCAGATAAGGACAAAGCATGGTTTAGCTACCCCCACGGTTATTTCACGTTTAAGTATAATAAATAAGGGCATTAAAGACTACTTATTTCGTTCATTAATTTGTTGATTTTATATGTTGTTAATTATTGACAAAGATACTCATTTAGTTCTCTATTCTAAATAAGTTATTTTTTGCTCATAACTACTAATTGGGAAAAATAGAGATTTCATTTCATAAGTATTGATTACATTTCATAATAAATGTAACTTACAAAACACAATTAGATTGCTTCAAGATGAGTCATCAATTTATATGACTAGATTTATTTATTTTTATAACATTTGCTAGGAGTACTTAAATAAAAGTTTAGTACATACCAATGTACATTTACTTACTTAATACAAACCAAAAAAAGGAATGTTTTCTTTAAATTATAGTGAGACAAAGAATTGACTGACTATTATATAATTTTCTTAAATTTAAGTTGAAACAAGTTGTTTTAATATAAAAAAAGAGGAGTTTGTGAAGAGCAATAAAGTCAATTTAATTATTTTTCTCTTTTTTTTACCACACTTCATCCACTCAAATATTTTATTACATTGCTATAGAAACCTTCATAGAAAAATAAGATAAAATGTCGTATAACACGTAAAGAATAATACTCAAGTGCTTAGCAAAAAAGTCGTAAGTCCGTTTTAAGTTAAAAATATATATAATTTTGAGTTAAAAATATAACAAACGTATGGCTCTCTTTGTAACTAAACCATAAGTACAAAAAAATATAAGAAAAGTCCGGTTTTAGATGGAGTTTTAGGTTGCGACCTTGTAAAAACATAAAAGCGCGTTTATCTCGAAACCGTCAAAACGCCTATAGGCCTTTTTGGCTTAGCACGGCAGTATAGTTCACTATCTGATCTATTTATACATATGTATAGGGAAAATTACCGCTCCACCTACCAACAACAAACCAACTAACTTCAGTACTTTCTTAATATACAAAATATATTGTACTGATTTAAAACAAAAACTGCATAATTATATTTTCACACATTAATAGTACTCGAAATTTAATAAAAGTCTTATCCATCTTGTGCTTTCGTCACCATATTGCATTCGTCGTTCTCCTATTACTTATGACACGACATGAATGATCTGTAGACTAGAATGGTGTTAACCATTGAAAAATATAACCCTATACAGGATGTAAAAAAAAAAGGCATTTAAACTTAACACTGTTCTTGTTAAAAGTTATTTGTCCATACAGCGCCAAGTTTATCCGTAAATAAACGTTCCAAATAACACATAACCATTGTTTATAAGAATTCCTTGTTATTCTCGAAATACCTTTCCGGCTTTTACGTAAGAATTGTTCGTAATGGCGAACGACGCTTTCGCGCTGAATATAACGAATTGTTTAGGTTTCCGCTAGCTTGAAATAAAAGGGTATATTTGGCTTTATTTTGGTTTAAGTTTACTATGATTTGTAAAACTGTACCAAAACTGATAATATTTCCATTAAAAAATGTGATATCCGTACCTACTGATATACTTAATACGTTAGTATTTTGTTTGTCAATACTGTTCAACGCCTTATCTGACCGACGTGAAAGATACTCGTATGTATAATAATAATTTACAGCCCAACGGTTTTTATTTTGTCAGGAGTATGCTATTTTTGTTTATTTTATAATTAGAATAATTTCTATACAGACCTCTATATCACCTAATGGTAAATGAAATTTAAATCTAGTAATACAGTAGAACCCTGTTCACTCCTAATTTGAAGACACCCAAATTATATCTCAGGAAACATAAAAAAGACTATCTCCAAACCAACTAACTATAAACAAACCAAATGCTCATTTTATTTAATAAAACCAACGCCATACATCAAAGCGAGTGGTTTTTAAATAAACGTCACTTTCAGCGTCTAAAAAGTAGTTAAGTGTGAAAAGAAACCAAAAAACCGCTAATGGCTCAAAATAACTAAAATAGCTAACGTACACAACGATTTCACGACCCATAAATTCTGTCTTAAATAGGAGCAAACGCTTCCCCCATTTGGTATTCTGTACTAGACCCATTTTGTAAGAACTTCGATCGTATTCTGCGGATTGAAAGGTTGAAAATCGTTTGAACGTTAATGTTATTTGTACTGACGTTTGTAAATTAAGTACTGTGACATCAAAAAGGCGTCTAAGTTTTAAAATACGTTCGCTGAAACCCTCATAAAGCAATAAAAGAGAGATTAGTGGGTTTCGAGCAGCAATTTTATTTAATTTCGCGGCTTAAAATGTTTCGGGAACGATTTTGTGGTGTTTTATGTCGTTAAAAATTAAACCGTGTTTTTGACGCGTAAACTGTTATTTTAAATCGAAATAAGTTGGTTTGTTTATTTTATTACTGCTGACATGCCCTTTTTAAAGCGCGCGCGTCTTAAAATAACTCAAGGGACGACATCGTTATATCTATTTTAAAGTTTTCGATATGACTATACAGGGTGTTTGGTAGCGGGTTCGACAAACGAAAATGGGAAATACCTGGGTCCAATTGGAACACATTTGCCATAGTAACCCCTATGCTAAAGTTGATAGTTTTTTTTTTAATATTTTTTTTCCGTTTTTTTGAAAATATCCCAAAATTTTACCTTTAAACCTTCTTAATTACATACCTAAGCAACTGAAACCGCCCAATTTTTTTTTAAATCATGCTCTGATAATGGTTTTATTTTAAAACAAAACCAAAACCCATAGGTAGTGCTTTAAAAAAAAAATATATAATATGGGTCGAGCTCGCAATAACGCCCGTGAAGCTCAAAGAATTTTTTAAATTTTGTGATCAAAATTTAAAAATGTGTTTTGTTTTAAATTCTATTATTACTCTTAAAATGTTTTTTATTAATAGTAATTTACCAGCGATTATTAACTGTAACGTATTCACCAATATTCATAACCGTGGTATAAGTGATTTCTGTAATAAATCTTCGTGAGGAAATTTCAATGTACTGCGTTTTTTTTTTTTCTGTGTTTATTCTTTTAAATGGCATATCGTTGTGAAGAGTATTAACCAGAGAAGTTTTTTAATCAATTTGAAATCGTCTATGACTTTTGATTTTTTTTTTATACTTGGCGAAACTTTAATGTCATTTTATTTTTCTCATTTTGTCATAGCTTTAAGGGCCCATATTTTTTTTTTAAAGCACTACTTATGGGTTTTGGTTTTGTTTTAAAATAAAACCATTAACAGAGCATGATTTAAAAAAAAAATGGGCGGTTTCAGTTGCTTAGGTATGTAATTAAGAAGGTTTAAAGGTAAAATTTTGGGATATTTTCAAAAAAACGGAAAAAAAAATATTAAAAAAAAACTATCAACTTTAGCATAGGGGTTACTATGGCAAATGTGTTCCAATTGGACCCAGGTATTTCCCATTTTCGTTTGTCGAACCCGCTACCAAACACCCGTATACACGTCTTACGAATTTAATTTTTTTTTATTGTGTTTTTTCATGCTACTGGGCTCTATTCATTTTTCATTTGGGTCAATTATAAAAAAAAACACAAAATTGGTTCCAGAAAATCTGAAGCTCAATAGTCTTACCACCTGTTTCACAATAGACAAGTTAAGTATATTTGACAGATTATTTTAGCCCTTTCCCTTTCTTACACTTGAAAATAGACTGAGAGAGAGCTAACTTAAAATGGCTGATAAATTTACTCGTCGATTGTGAAACAGATTCTTAATGTTCACTTTTTCTTAAAGTAAAAGTATTGAATATAAGTAACGTTAAGTAAAGAATCCTTTGATTTATATTGACAGGTCCTGTTTTGTACATAAAACCATTATTCTTTTAAGGATTTTCTTCGGAATGAGCAAGTATGTCGATGACTAGCAG
Source organism: Acleris emargana (assembly GCA_927399475.2). Lineage (NCBI taxonomy): Eukaryota > Metazoa > Arthropoda > Insecta > Lepidoptera > Tortricidae > Acleris > Acleris emargana. Next base: position 10,508,503 of record OV656858.1, read on the forward strand.
GAATTTTTATTGGAATCGTAGCCGCTTTATAGTGGCCGATAACGACACGATTTCTAACCTGTGACCCAAAAAAAGTGTTAGAAAACGTTTTTAAACCATTTAGTCGGTTCTTAAATGTTGGTTTTAATGGCTTAATGAGAAAGTTGTTTTGAATGCAGTTTTTTATAGTTTTTTTTTTTTTTTTTTTATATCATAGGAAGGCAAACGAGCACACAGGCCACCTGATGGTAAGTGGAAACTGTGACCCATAGACATTCGCATTCATAAGACCGCAATCCTAAGACTGCAAATGCGTTGCCAACCCTGAGGCCGAAGATGGAATGCCTCTATGCTAGTCATTTCACCGATTCTAAACAAGTAAAAAATTAATCATTTACATACAAGGATAACATAAAAAAAAATGTGTCTCTTGTGTACCGTACCGTATTTATAATTTTTGAACTTAAATTAACAATGTCATAACATTTAAATAGAAAGTATAAATATTATCTTTGTTAGTCTATACATTTTTATTAATGTAGTTCCAAATCGTTGTCGTTCGGTATAAACTTCCCTTATCTGTGATAATAATGGTTGACCAAAGGCAATTTATTGGATCTTCAGCATTCAATTCAATTGTTCTACCATAATAATAAAAGCGATCAATATGAGGTATTGTTATGAAAGCACATTTGTATTAACGTTTTATGCAAGAAAATGCTGGTCAATGTAGTGGTAGAGATAAGGTATTGAATTATGAGGGCGTTAATGTGATAGTGTCTTTAGCACGATTTGTAGCCCGACGATGTTTTGCCGTGTGGTTGCCGGCTTAGAATTGTGCCACTCAATGTCTTCCCATGGAAGTCGTAAGAGGCGACTAAGGGAATAAAGGCTTGTAGTACTGTTAGGCGATGAGCTTGCTACCTGTCACTAATATACACTGTTAAAAATCTTAGCCTTATTGTGCAAATTGTGATTACAGAGTTATCAACAAGTTTTTAGAGTTGTTGGTAATTGTGTAGCTCTGCCTACCCCACTCTGGGAATGAAGGCGTGAAGGTATGTATGTATGTATGTAGCTCGACAAGTTCTGACGCGATCGTTCAGCGGGATGACGCTGCACAGTGTTTTTTTTACCCCAAAAAAGTGACATCCGCCTTTTATTGAATATATCTACTAAAAACATTATTCCAAATGCAAGAGTAGAACTCCCATGTGTCAATTTTCCATAGTTGATTTTTAAAAAAATATCAAAGTTTTCGTGACCTTTACCCTAAAATTACTCAAAAAAAATCATAAAAACTGAAATAATAAATAAATAAATAAATTTGTATTGCAGTTTTATGAAGCATTTCTCAATGCATATTATGCAGTTTTTTTAAATTACAAATGTTGAAAAATACCATTAAAAAAAAATGTTTTATCGAAATCAGTATTTATTTTTTTATAATTTTTCTAGCACTAAATAGAACCTGTGTCTAGCACAAAAAGATTCCTCACACTAAGGTTTATCATCCACAAAAATATCACATTCAACTTGGGCCTAGGTTTTGAGAAAATGATTTTTAAATATTTGTATCAGGGTTGCCACTAATATGACCTTTCGTGTTATTTTTTTTTACCTAATATTAGCAGGTTTTTCACTACACTAACGAAAGAGGGTTATGTTCTTAAGAGAATGTATGTATGTATGCATGTATGTATGTATGTAAATTGTCTTACTTTGGTAAACAAATAGTTTGGATATCTATTTATTCCCGATGAAGGGCCACGTGTGGCGCGGGAAGCGGTCCACCCTTGATAAGCTGATGCTAAAACCCCGCGCTAGTACACGTGATCTAGAGGGACGGGGGCGAGGCACCATGGAGCCGTTACAGACCCATGGTGCCACTTTGCCTCAGCAGGGGCTTACCCAACCTGCTGGGGGATGTCCTTCCGGGCCCCGACCGGAGGATTTAATGTTAGGGGGGCATGAGGGCACCAACCCTCATGTTGGTACACGACAGGCAAGCGATGTCCTGGTCACAATAAATTGTGAGTTGCCCATAGACGCACCAAAGTTTGGTAGTTTCTGCAAGGCAGTTGCCGAAAAATATGTAGCGACATATAACTGGCATCCGATGACGGTGACAGTGCATAAAATTCTAGTGCACGGTCAAGAGATCATCGAATCGAATCCCCTTCCGTTAGGTATGCTCTCCGAGCAAGCAGCGGAATCGAGAAATAAATTCTGGCGTAGAGACAGAGAGCAACACTGTCGGAAAATGGATAGGAAAAAAACAATGATTGATCTCTTCCACCGTGCACTAGAATCATCAGATCCGGCAATTTCAATGCTTCGCATCCATCGTCGACAAAAATTCTGTAAAAAACTTCCTCTGCCATCTGCTGTGCGGGATCTTCTTAAGGCTGTTGAAGTAGAAAATACCTGGCATTCAGATGAGAACGTCCAATCAGAAAGTTTACAGTCAGAAAATGAACAAGAGTATTCGCAGGACGAGATCAACGAGTCAAATTTGGATTCAATAATCTTAAGTAACGAAGCAAATCTAATTGAATAATAGTAATTAATACAAAATAAAGGTTCTATCATATTGACACAATAACTTACCTACCTATAATGTAAAAGAAAAAAATTTTTTTTTGACCTTTTTGTGGTAACCCTAAATTTGGAATTTTGACCTCAGTACGTAAAAATCATTTTCTCAAAACCTAGGCCCAAGTTGAATGTGATATTTTTGTGGATGATAAACCTTAGTGTGAGGAATCTTTTTGTGCTAGACACAGGTTCTACTTCGTGCTAGAAAAATAATAAAAAAATAAATACTGATTTCGATAAAACATTTTTTTTTCATGGCATTTTTCAACATTTGTAATTTAAAAAAACTGCATAATATGCATTGAGAAATGCTTCATAAAACTGCAATACAAGTTTATTTATTTATTTATTATTTCAGTTTTTATGATTTTTTTTGAGTAATTGTAGGGTTTACCCAGGAAAACTTTGATATTTTTTTAAAAATCAACTATGGAAAATTGACACATGGGAGTTCTACTCTTGCATTTGGAATAATGTTTTTAGTAGATATATTCAATAAAAGGCGGATGTCACTTTTTTGGGGTTAAAAAAACACTGTGCGCTGGGGGGGCTGGATGGCACTTTCCTTCCCCGCCCAAAATAATTGGAAAGGTGATTCACGCAGATTTTAGAATGTTTCAAGTTTGTTTGTTGAATTTAATAAAAAGTAAAATAAGTATTTCAAGGAGCCATGCTCGGAGTCTGGCTGAAGGAGAAAATTCGGAACGAAGTGATCCGTCAGAGAACCAAGGTGACCGACAAAGCTCTGAAAGTTAGAATGGATAACCGCTGGAGACGAGCGTGGGACGCCCTCTGGCCAGATGGTGGGAAGACTTGCATAAGAGGGCCGGCAGCAACTGGATGCATAAAGCATTAAACCGGGCTCAGTGGCGTTCCTTGGGAGAGGCCTATGTCCAGCAGTGGTCTGCAACGGGCTGATGATGATTAGTAGATGTCTAATTAAGACGAAAATTTAAAATAAAATTTAATAACGTAATAAAATCAGAAAACAAATGTAATAAAATGATCTTAAAAAGTTATTTCAAATAACACCTGTTTGACCATAAGGCCAGCCAGCTTGGAGCAGACCCTTACAAGTTCTAAACTCCTGGTAATAGGATTACTAAACACCCTTATCTGTAAGTCACATCTCACCTCATTATCACCTTCATTTGTATAGTGTATATAATATTTTTTTACCAAAATAACAATCATATAATTTGTTGAAAGAATACATTACATTTAAACTCAGATGAAGTTGTAGGTACATTTTATTACCTTGTCGCAGAAACGTGTAAATGTGAGAGTGGTTTGAAATAAGTATTATGAATAGTTGCGACAAGGTACTTTAATGTAGAGCTACTTCTGAGCTGGATGGACTTATTGAGATAACCATGAAATAAGAACCATACGGATGGTAGGATGTTTTACACAACGCCAAAAATATTGGAATTATAAATAATCAGGAATAAAAACAAACTGAATAAATAATGAAAATAAATTTCAGGGGACAATGTCAGACGATAATATAAATACTTATGTATAGAAATATATACTCAAATACATAGGAAAATCCATGACTCAATAACAAATATTTGCGCTCATCACACAAATATCTTCCCGTACCGGGATTTGAACCCAGGACCGCCATTTTCTTAGGCAGGGTCACTACCAACTTAGTATTTCCAAACAGATTGGTCAATTAATCACATAACCTCCTGTTTATAAATCGGCTAAAATATTAATAACACGTGAATATTTATGGACATCTGAAGGTGAATTTACGCATCCGTAAGCTTGAGCAATAAAATAAGGAACAACAAGTAATAAATATTCAAATATTTTGACAGTTGACATGAATCTGTTAAGTAGTCCGAGAGTAAACATGTCAAAGTTGTAAGAGCATTTTCAGATATAGACATTGAAATTTGTGAAAAAGTATGTAATAAATATTTTATTAGGTACATGATATACTACTTAAGAAAAATGTTTAGCTGTTTTGACATGAGTGATTGACAAATTGTTATTCGGATCTCTTAACTTACAAATACTAAAAATACTAAAATAAATACTTAAGTGGGAAGAATTCTATTTGTAGAAAATTATCCATAATTTACTTGTGGGAGGACCTTGTGCAGGGTCCGTCCGGGTTGGTACCACCATCTTATCCATTAACCTACCGCCAAGCAGCAGTGTTCGCATTGGTGTGTTCCGGTTTGGGGATAATACAGCCGGTAAAATGACTAGCATAGAGGCATTCCATCTTAGTTCTCAGGGTTGGCAGTGCATTTGCAGTCTTGTGAATGCGAATGTCTGGTGGCCTGTGTAATCGTTTGCTTTTCCATGCCATAAAAAAAAACGTAGGGTCGGGTGTCTCAGATTGAACCAGCCAGCTGCAATGAACCACAGCTTTATTTTGAACATGCGACGTTGCCAAACCGTGCTAGTATCGGTAAAAGATGGGTAATTACGTTGCCTTTTTCCCCACTAGTTTGCGTGGAGATCGCGTGCAAAGTGGTTGTGTGAGGAGCATTTGTATGGAAATTGTCCAGAAAAGTAAGTTATTGCTGCAAATTTCTTTGTTTTTTAGCTTTTTTTCTAGTAGTGATATTGTTTTCTTTATAGTAACACTGTTTCACATACTTATCTAGCATTTTAATGCGTCATGAGACGTTTCTCTGGAAGGTTATTTTATCGGTGAAATTTAAAAATTACTTGCGTAAACGTGCTGTGTCTCATATTGAACCACTTATCGGCAGTACATACTGAACCATGGTTCAATGAGTACACCACTGGTTAAATGTGTACTGTGAATAAATAAAATAAAAAATTTGTTACAGAATGGCACGAAATAAAGTTTTGGTGAGAAAAAGAGGTGGGCATTCGGCTGATAATATGCTCAAGGCCCTTCAATTGCATAGATCAGGTGAAAGTATTAGGAAATCAGCAAAAACTTTTGGCATTGCTTATCCAACCTTACGACGCTACGTAGTACAAAACATGGACGTCAACACAGAGGATCTCGCTGATAAAAAATTGCTACCAAATTATGAAAATCATCTTGTCTTTAACGCTGAACAAGAAGAGTCTTTTAAAGAGTACATAAAAGAGTGCGCTCTTAAGTTTTATGGACTGACCACTAAAGATTGCCGTAAAGTAGCATACCAAATGGCGAAAGTAAATAACGTCACTATACCAGAAAGTTGGGAACGGGATCAAATGGCTGGAAAAGAGTGGTTACGATCATTTAAGAATCGCCACCATGACCTGTCAGTAAAGAAGCCTGAAGCTTGCAGCTTAGCTCGTGCGACAGCATTTAACCGAGAGACGGTCAAATCTTTCTTTGATAACTTGAAGACAGCAATGGGTCGTCATTCGGCATTCAGCACTGGTTGTCGTTTGTACAATTTGGACGAAACGGCCACAACAACGGTCCAGCGTCCACAAAAAGTTGTTGGTCCTAAGGGAAAGTACAATATTGCAAAGGTCACCAGTGGTGAAAGGGGAACCTTAGTGACCACGTGTGCCATAGTGTGTGCTTCGGGTCAAGCCTTGCCGCCTGTACTTGTTTTCCCGAGAAAAAATTTCAAAGAAAATATGATGACAGGTGCTCCCCCAGGCTCTCTTGGGTTAGCACATCCTTCAGGGTGGATGACGTCCGATTTATTCGTTAAAGTGATGGAGCATTTCATTAAACATACCGCGGCTAGCTCAGAGAACCCTGCGCTTTTAATCTTAGACAATCATGAGTCGCATCTGTCAGTTGAAGCCTTGGAATTGGCAAAGAGTTCTGGTGTCACTATTCTTACATTGCACCCTCACACCACTGCTAAGATGCAGCCTCTGGATGTCGGGTTAAATGGCCCCTTCAAGATCTATTATAACAGTGCGATTGACTCCTGGATGGTGAGATACCCAGGAAGGTCTATGACTATCTACGACGTCGCACAGTGCGTTGGACAAGCCTACGCTAGGGCAATGACTCCTGTAAACATTTCTGCAGCTTTTAAGAAGTGTGGCATATTTCCCTTTGACCCAGAAGTGTTCACTGACATTGACTTTTTGCCATCGGACGTGACCGACAGACCTGATCCTCAGCCACAAGATCAAAATGTAGATCCCAATGCACAGGATATTGATGTCCAATCCACTGAATCAGATGCCACATTTTGTGAAAGTCCATCATTGTTAAGTACTTACAATGTGACAGAGACTCAAGCTAGAAATGAAAGTCCGTCATTGTTGAACACTGATAATGTGGCAGAGACTCAAGCTAGAAATGAAAGTTCGTCATTGTTGAACACTGATAATGTGGCAGAGACTCCAGTTTTAAATGAAAGCTTGTTTCTAGTAAACACCGAGATTGTGGCAGGAACTCCATCGATATCTGAGTCAACTGAAACTATTTCAAAGACAGTACCCCGGATTATTCAAAGTTCACCAGTTGCAGGATCATCGAAGCAGATCCCTTGGATTTCACCCAAACAATTTATGCCACAACTGAAAGCTGGTCCTCGATCTACTAACAAACTAACTAGAAAAAGGGGAAAAAGCAGAATTGCAACTGACACACCCGAAAAAAATGAAATCACAGAAAGCAAGAAAAAGCGTAAAGAAACAAAACATAAAGTAAAAATAGTGAAACGCGCCCTGCTATTGGATAAAAATGTGAACGTCCCAAAGAAAAGAAAGACCAAGACGATTGACACAGATGAATCTACTACTGAAGAAGAACTTATTATGCCAGAAGTTAGTGAGACTGAAATAAGTGATATAGCTGAATCCGAAGATGATGAAGAAATTATTTTTGTTAGAGGAAATTTTAAGAAGTTGATCCGTAAACCAGTTGAAGATGACTATGTCCTCGTCGTTTTTAACACAAAAAATACTAAAGTTTATTACGTGGGCAAGATTACTGACGTTGACATTCCCAACTACGGAGTTTCGTTCATGCGACTAATTAGCAAAGAAACTATGAAGTTTCGGATGCCTTTGGAGCCTGATTTGGCTAATGTTATATTAAAGGATATTAAAATGATCCTGCCGCAGCCAAAAATCAACGGAACAAAAAACCGGAACTCTACATTTACCTTTCCAATACGTGTTGCTCCTACTATTACCTTACGTTAAGTTTATGGCACGAATCTCGGTTTAAATTCTAATTGGTTTATATCATTAATTAGTTACTTTTTAGAAGTCATTATTATTGGTTTATTACTTTGAGTATTTAATTTTGTTTTTAATATTTAAAAGTTTATTTTAAATATTATTTTTAATATAAGTGTTTGACTGACGATTCAATAAACAGCCTGTGATGTGAAAAATACAAAGAATAGTTTGTATACGATTTAAGTAAACTAATTTTGAGATAAAAATGTTGTTAGAGATATGAATAAAGACTGATTATGATGTGGAACTAATAACTTTATAGTTCAATAATAAATACAAATAAATACCGTCCAGTTCTTTGTTTTATTACTATGGAATTTTATCATAAACTGTTCTTGTTGTTATAGCTTAAAAGATAAGTTTATTGCGGAAAATACCCAGGTTCAATGTGTACCCACATATGTAAACCACCCAATGTACACATTGAACCGCAACAATTTTTTTTTAAATCTCCTTACACTAAAACCAAAAAAGAATATTAAAAAAATATGTATGCACACTTGTACCTTAATAAACTTACTAGCTTTACGCAAAAAAAAAGGAGGCATAGCTTAGAAAATGAGAAGGCTATGCGACTTTGAAATTTACCTGGTTCAAACTGAGACAATCTCTTATAGTTCTGGTTTAAAAGGTGGTTCAATGTGGAAAATACCTAGGTTAAATGTGTACCACCCAATGTACACATTGAACCTAATCTCATTTTTTTTTAAATCCTTCATTTCACTGAATCCAAGAAGATAACTAAAAATATGTAAATACACACTTGTACCTAAATAAATTTACTAGCTCTACACAAAAAATTGAAGGCATGGATTGGAAAATGGGAACGCTACGCGACTTTTAAATTTACCCGGTTCAAACTGAGACACTCTACCCTACTAATATTATTATTACTATGGTTTGGTCATTTGGAAAGGATGGATGAAAGAAGATTGACGAAAGAGGTATACAGAGTGAAAGTGAACTGGAGGATCGAAAGCGTACTTTTTCGAATCAAATCGGAGAAATACTGTAACCGACGCGCATGCATGACTCGATGTATGAACGTGAAAGAAGCAAACGAGATAAATTTGTTTGTGAGGTGGAAAGAAGTTATCTCTGCCTACCCCTCTGGGAAAGAGGTGTGATTTAATATATGTATGTATGTATATTATAAATGTGTCCGTAACTCGGTCAGTCTGTCCGTCTGTAAGTTTTCTATTGAAATTCCGGGGAAAGACAGAGTACATTTTTATCCCGAAAATTTTAATACTTTCTAAGAGCAACTAGTGTGGTATATTTTTACGACGAGGTTTGCCTCGTTATTCCTTCTCGTAACATGCGTTTGGTAACCAAAATTTCGTAACCACCTACAGAATTAAATTAAATTTAAAGCTCGTTACGAAATTTTGGCGACCAAACGGTACTAAAGGCCACCGTGACCATCTATTCCCTTCCATTTTGTCTTTTACTTGTGTTGCTTTTAAATTTCCTCTTACAAACTCGTTCCTTACCACACCGCACATCCATTTAAACATTGCATTTCGGCCACATGTACTCATTTTCCTTTTCCTTTGCAGTCGAGTATTCCGATCTATACAAGAATACAGACCGAGAGGTCGACGAGAGTCGAGTAACCTCTTAATGTATTAAACATTCCCATGCAAACCCGTCTCGATTCCGTGCATCGACATTATTTCGGACACGTGTCCGCAGACAGAAATTATTTACGAGCACAGATGCGCTCCATATTTGCTCTTCGAGGAATTTGACGACAAAACGACCGCGATACCGACAAAAAGACTTTGACAGACAAAAAGTCACAAAGCAAATGATGCTCAGCTGTTTATGTCGAGATTTACTTGGAAAGATTATTAGTGGTATTCTGATAGGATGTAAATCTATGGAGTAGTGGTTACAGTAGAGTGGACAGGCATAGGTTTATTTTGTACTGCAACTAAGATGTAAATATTTTTAGAATAAATAAAATAATATTAATAAGTACATAAACTTAGATAAGGTACTGAAAATAAATGATTAAGGCGATACACAAAATTATACTAAAGGGTGAGTACTATTAAATTGTCGCCAACATTTTCCGTATTTGTTTTTTCGGGCTCGCAACCTTTTTGACTAAACTTATCATATTTCAAATTTAGAACGTATTTGCATGTTTTAGTGTTTAAAAAAACATTCAGTTGTGTTTATTAGTCAAGATGTCGTCAAAAGAAAAAAGCGTTCGTGAATTAATTTTGCGAGAATTTTCAATAAATCCCAATATGTCTACTTTGGATCTTGCGAAATCGTGTAATACAAGTCGGAGAACAGTGCAAAGGACCCTAAAAAAACTAAAACAAGGTGGAACTATTGAAAGAAAGCAGCGAGAGGGCCATCCTACAAGGAAACGGAACAAAAAATTGGATTTAAAGGTGTGTAAGCTGTTTGATCAGAATCCGGCAATCTCTTCTCGAGATGTGTCCAAAAAAGTTGGTACTTGTCAAAGAAATGTACAAAAAATAAAAATAAAGTATGGTATTTCTACTTACAAGAAGCAAAAAGCCCCCAAAAGAACTGTAGAACAGTATAATCGAGCAATTAGACGGTCTAGATTTCTGTACACCTTGTTAGTTCAAAAAACAGGTTGCTTAATTATTGATGACGAAACGTACGTGAAAGCTGATTTCAAATCAATACCTGGAAACCAGTACTTTTCTTCTCGCAACGTCTCGGGTCTACATGAATCAGAAAAAGTGATTCCAGTGGAGAAATTCGCAAAGAAGTTCCTCGTGTGGCAAGCGATATGCCAGTGCGGCATGAGAAGTTCGCCTTTTGTAACCACTGGCACAATAAACACGGATATTTATATATCCGAATGCTTAAAAAGACGGTTATTACCACTTGTAAAAAACATACTTTTTCGACATTGTTCTGGCCAGATTTGGCAAGTTGTCACTATTCGTCGCGAGCTTTGGAGTGGTATAATCAGAATTCTGTCGATGTAGTATCAAAGAATAAGAATCCGCCAAATTGCCCAGAACTACGGCCGATAGAAAAATACTGGGCTAATATTAAAACAAAGTTGCGGAAAACATGCCAACCGGCCACATCATTGCCCGATTTCAAAAGAAAGTGGATGAAATGTACAAAACTGAGCACAAATGAATCCGTGCAAAATTCTATGAGTCGCGTCAAGAGTTAAGTCCGAGAATTCTCTCGTCGTGCTCTGGAGAAACCTTAATTGTGTGAGCTGATCTATTTTATGTCTTAAACTTTCTTATAATAAAAAAAAATGAGTTACTAGAACATTATTTCATTTTGTAAAACTTAATTCAAATGGCGACAATTTAATAGTACTCACCCTTTATAAGGTCTTATTTTTTCAGGGGACAATGTCACACCAATTGACCTAGTCCCAAACGAAGCTCTGGGCTTGTACAGGGCGAACGATATGAAGTGTTACCAAATTCACAAATTCGAGCCTGGTGTCAAAGTAAATGCGACTTACTAGCGGGAAAATGTTTTGGAAGCTGCGTTGGAGCCTTGGGCACGCAAACATTTCGGTAGTAGACCGTGGACATTACAACAAGACTCGGCCCCGGCTCATAAAGCTCGTGTGAACCAAGAATGGCTGAACAACGCGTTCCACATTTTATTTCGTCCACACAATGTCTTTCGAATTCCCCAATCGCGAACCCGATGGACTTTTCTATCTGGTCCATTGTGGAGAGCAAGGTGAGGAGAAGAAAACATGCCAGTGTGGATGCACTGAAGAAAGCGATCGTACGTAAAATTGCCATTGCATACCGCAGGATCACATTCGTGCAGCGTGCAACTCATTTTTCTACCGCCTGAAGGCCATAGACAGCAAAAGGTGGTCATATCGAGTTAAAATAAAGTAATCTTAGAAATTTGATATCTTTTTCTCATTTTTTTCTTAATAATGAATTTGTGAAACAAAAAAAAATCGTAGCCCTGTATTATGGGTACTAGACAACGATAAAAATACCTATATGGATAAATATATCCTTAAATACATAGAAAACAGCCATGACTCATGAACAAATATTTTCTACATGTTTTATTGTTGACAAGTAAGTTTTCTTATGGGGATAAGTTCACCGTTATATGTAGTTTATACACATACTAGCTTCTTCGTAAAAATTCGTTCTGACCTCGGAAAGTTTAAATATTTCTGTGAATGAGATCTAAGGTTCTGTATCAAATAAAATAAAAAAAGATTTTACCGTGTACTGCTGCGTCACGCCGTACCGTCTCAGGAACTCAGGCTCCCTCTATAGCCTTCTAAATCCCCGTGTTTGATATACGAGGGGCGTTCAATAAATTCTCGGTATGAGAAGGAAAACAAAAGCATACGATTAGTGTTTTATTTTTATTTTTCTATATATTCCCCCCCTTTGTTTATACACTTATAAGATCTGTCAATTAGATTTTTTTACCCCTCATAAAAAAAAATGTTTGTCTTTGGTGTCAAAATGCTCCAGCACCGCTGCCTTCAACGCTTCATCATTAGAAAATCGATGTCCACGAAGATCCTTTTTAAGGTTGGGAAACAAAAAGTAGTCGCTGGGGGCCAAGTCTGGACTGTACGGCGGGTGAGTAAGTGTTTCGAACCCAGATTCAAGAACAGCAGCCTTGGCAACATGAGCAGTATGCACAGGGGCGTTGTCATGAAGAAGCAGCACTCCTCTGGTCAATTTTCCCCTCCTCTTCTCTTTGATTGCTTCCCGTAATTGGCGTAAAATGTTAGCATAGTACTCTCCTGTAATATTTAAGCCCTTTTCTTTATAATCTATTAATAATATCCCTTCACAATCCCAGAATATTGTCGCTATGATCTTGCCAGCTGAAGGGACGACTTTGAATTTCTTGGGATGAGGTGTTCCTTTAACGTGCCACTGCATCGACTCTTGTTTGCTCTCAGGGTCATAATGATGAACCCAAGTTTCATCTCCGGTAACAATTTTTTGGAGCAAGCCATCAGGGTTTTCACCACACAGCTCAATGAAGTCGGAACAACAAGCAACACGCGTATGCTTCTGAAACGGTGTCAACATTCGTGGTACCCATCTCGCACTAACTTTGGACATGTTAAGATGATCATGGATAATATCATGTATTGTACCAATATAAATATTGATTTTTTGTGCTATAGAACTAACCTTCACTCGACCATCTTCCAGTATAATTTTCTCCACTTTTTGAATGTTTTCTGGTGAAGTAGCTTCAACAGGCCGACCAGGTCTAGGGTCATCTTCTATGCTCTCCCTCCCACGCTTAAATTCATTTGACCACTTTTGGACAGTATATAATGAAGGAGCGGACTCACGGTAAACTAAATCCATTTCTTCTTTAATACACTTTTGATTTTTTCCCTGTTTAGTCAAGAATTTTATCACGGCTCGATGCTCCAATTTAATTATGATTGTAATATCGCTCATGGTGATCACGTTTGTTCAGCAGTAGCAGAAAAACAAAAGAACGTGTAGGCTTCAAATTTACTTTTTTTTACTGTCAATGAATGACTCTTCGCGGCCAGTATTAAGAAGTTTACTAAAAAGGTTTGCAAGATACCAATACCGAGAATTTATTGAACGCCCCTCGTACTTACGAGTATATTCATAAAACGTGTTTTTTTCTGAAACGATTTTTTTGGGATTAAATAGTTACTTTTACGCCAACCAAAAGTGTGACGTTCTTCATAAAACAGCCACAAAATAATTTAATAATGTTTTATAATTATAAAATATTATAGGTCTCTTAATTTAAAAGTGAATTAACTCTAAAGTAATTTTGTTACCAAAATAACTTCCGATACCTTTAAAACTCCCGCGACGGCCTGAAATGTAGACTCTTCGTTAATTATGTTCAATAAATTTAATAACTATTGATGGATTAAATAATGTGGTCCGTCATTTAAAATGCTATATTTAGGTAAAATATACGGAGGCTGTTGGGAGTTTTACCTCTAAGTGAGAAAAAGGAAATATTTTATAAGGATAAGGAAAAGGTTTATTTATATTTTTGTGTTAGGTTATCTCGTTAGACTCCATTTTATCACATAAAAATAAGCAATAGTTTAATTTTGAGAATCGATCATGCAATGTTATGAATGACTTTGGAAGAAATGGAAAATGTTTACTGATGAATAATGAATGACCAAGGTTAAAGACTCCACACACAGTTTATAATTAAAAATAAATTGTATGGTGTGAATCCAACTTTTAGCGCTTCGGACAACACCATACGCTATAAATCCTTGCATATTTAGCCAACAGATCTGATTCAAACATGAAAACGATTTAAAGACTAATTGGACTATGCACAAAAAATGTATTCTTCCATAATATAGTTAAAAAGATTCATATTCGTTACCATTAACCGTGTTTCACGAAAGTAAATCGGTTTTTTATATTTTTCACAGTTGTCATTTTGAGGTTATTTTCCTGTTTTAAAATTTGTCTTTACACAATTACTGAAAATGGCGATAATCCTCCATTTAAAAACACCGTGATTGGATGTTCAGAGGTTTCGAATTTTAAAAAAAACCCTAGAGATTAATAATGAGTTTTAGTCCCGATATGCAGAGACTAAAGTAACATTTTAAGAGTATGACAAGTGAAATCATTAAAACGTTCGTATGCGGTATCCTTCAATCCATATTTATTTCGTATTCCTCTGTCCTTAAAGCCGCAACCGCACTGAAAGTGGAGGCGGCGCGTTGCGACGCGTTCTCATTCTAAAAAACAATTATTGCGCGTGGCGGACGCGTTTTTTGAATAAGAACTTGCCACACCCAATGCCTCCGTCAATGCGTTTGCGGCTTAGTTGTTATATCACCGGCGTCAATCACATGTCTTCATTAATTTTCTCATCATGACGAGATAATAACTTGGTATCCAATTACCTCCCCTGTTGTTATAGGAGACTTACGGTACCTTTGGGAGTTGAGCCTGGCTCACATAGGGCAAGCGTTTGCGCCAAACTTTTTGTATAAATAAAATTTGGTTTGTGGGTTTGTTTGGTTAAAGTTCTAATACATAGTGGGTTACTTCCTGATATTGAAATATGAGTAAGTGTAATTTTGTTAAGACGTGCGTTTAAAATGTTGTATAAACAGATATAAATGTGGTTACAGAATAAATACATACATACATACATACATTCAATCACACCTGCTTCCCAGAGAGGTAGGCAGAGACCACTTCTTTCCACTAACTACGATTCCGACATTTCGTTTCTTCAACATTCATACATAATTCATTCATACAGAATAAATATCAGGGAAAATGTCACACCAATTGACCTAGTCCCAAACTAAGCTCTAGGCTTGTACTATGGGTACTAACTAGAAATTGATATAAATACTTATATGGAGAAATATATATTTAAATACATCTATGTATTTAAATATATATTTCTCCATATAAGCATTCATGACTCAGGAACAAATTTTTGCACTCATCACACAAATATCTGCCCTTACCGGGATTTGAACCCAGGACCGCTAGCTTCGTAGGCAGGGTCACTACCAACTAGGCCAGCGCGTCGTCAAATAATGATCAACCAATTTGAAGAGTTGTTGGTAATCCTGTAGGTCTTGCTGCTCCACTCATGGAATAAAGACTCGAGTTTATGGTGATGGGCTTGCAACCTGTTACTAATACGCTGGTTAACATTTTAGCCTGATTGTGCAAAACGTGATTACGGAATTATCAACAAGTTTTTTTGAGTTGTTGGTAATTTTGTAGCTCTGCCTACCCACTCTGGGAATGAAGGTTTGAATTTATGTATGTATATATGTATTATTAATATTTATCTCGTGTAGTTTTACATTCTTGTTAACATGTTATTAATTTTCTATGCTAATAAACGTTAATAATCATCTAGGTTATTCTTTCTCTGTATTATTTCTTATTTCCATGAAAAGATGCTATTTAACATTTACTGCTAAATAAAATTCTGTTTGCGACTTTGAGGAGATGCAATTTTATAAAGTAAGTGGTAATATCCGCAAGACACGGCCGGGTACGGTCGGCAAATAAACTCAATCGTGAGATACGCTGCTATTTTATTTTTTTAGTAATTTATTATTTAGTTAATATTTTTAAAAAATAATCACGCAAAAACTTTACAATCTCTTTGTTTTATTCTGTCAAAACAATTCCAACATTAAGGCGCTGTATGTATGTTTGTCCGCAATTATCTCGCGTTTGGCTGCACTGATTTTGATGCGGTCTTCAGAAAAGTTTTTGTTACACTTAGGAGAAGATTTTGATATTTCAAGCGACTTAAAAAAGGAGGTTAATAATGGACCAATTTAAAAAAATATATATATCATGTAAGTTCTTTATTTAAGTACTTTTTGCGTGAAGTATTATTTGTTTGTAAATATATTCTTAGCTTGGTTTTCTGTCTTTCCTTTTTTTGTGCACCAGTTTTGTTAGTTTCTATATGATTATTAAAGTAGGGACACCGAGTGATGGCACTTGACACATCTGACAATAGTGTTGTGAAACACTCCATTTAACTAAATGGAGTGTTTTTTTGAGTCGATTGTGTGACTGGCAGAAGAGTCTTCAGAGGTACCGTTAGCGTGGACCGTATTTAACTAAATGGAGTGTTTCACAACACTATTGTCAGATGTGTCAAGTGCCATCACTCGGTGTCCCTACTGTAGGTTGATTGGTAGAGAATGCCATTAGGCATTGAGTCCGCCATTTGTATATTTTTTCGTGCAATAAAGGTCTTAAATAAATAAATAAAGTATAAAAATGTCACCAATAGATATAGTGATTCAAGAGTTTTTATTGTATATTTAATTTTGAAGTTTCAAGAATTGAAGTCAAGAAGTTTTAAGACTTGTTGGTAATTCTTTAGCTCTGCCTACCCCACTCTGGGAATGAAGGCGTGAGTTTGTGTGTGTATTTAATTCTGTATTATGTACGAGTGTTACTGAAAGCTTATATAAAACAAAGCGAAGAAAGGGCGGGTCGCTAGTAAGAATAAATATATAAATTACTAGATGACAGAGATTTCACTTTCGTTCGTTTTCTCATGACAAACGAGAAAAAAAAACGCATAGAACTATCTAGAGGGGGTGTTCTTTTTATATTGGTGATTATTATTTATATCTTTAATATGTAGCTTAATTTTATTGTAATTTGAATAAGTTTAGTTTTAATTTTTAATTATATTATTGTTGAAATCTGTATTGGAAATAAATGTTATTATTGTTAATGATACTAATAACATTCCTGAACATTTTCTAACTAGGTTTAATCTGCAACTTTGTGCGCATAGAATTTATTGTTGATTCTATTTTTTCAAAAATTATGTATACAAATATAACTTTTCTGTGACTGACTCACAGCTTAAATAGGTAAACTTAAGGACGGAAGGAAGGTGAAATATCACACGTGTTCCCTTAGATTGCACTAACAATAAGAAAGGAGTTTTCGATAATGAACCCCCAACGGGAAATAATACGGGTAAATAATTCTGCGTTTATAGACGCGGGTGTTCTCAAGTTCTGACATTTAAATTCTTCTTACATCATAAATGCGAAAGTTTGTATGTGAGTTTGTAAATCAATAATGATAATTCAAATCTTCATAAAGTCACGTGCAGAGTCTAGTAATAATATAAATATTCATCATTATTAAATGAACCTTGATCAGCCAATATGAAAAGCTTTATTACAACCCTGTCATCCCGACTCTCCTGAAAGATAAAAAAGATAACAAATACATTCATTCAGTAAGTATGCCGCACGGGCACTTTTACACGTCAAGAACCTGCCGTCACGAGAGGAGATCACTACTGAGAAAAAACGCCGCAAGAATCTCAGCAGCCAGACATTTTTTAAACATATTTAATATTCCGATGCATGGTACTAAGCCTAGCATTTTATAAAGTTATAAATACCTATTAAATTAAATATAATATCAAATAAATTGCGTAGTCAAGCTGGAAAACATACCAAAAGCTTACGAGCTTCGGTTAGCTATCCAGAGATATTATGCAGCCAGTATCATAGGGACCATGCCCCGAGTGGACCTGCTAGGTATTATTATTGTGGTGATTATTATTTATATCTTTTTATATTTAAGTAGCTTAGTTTAATTTTTATTTTAATTTTAATACATTTTAATTTAATTTTTAAATATTTAAATATTTTTAATTCGGTAAATTTATAATTTTTGTCAAATAAATCATAATATAAAAAGTTACACGAATCTGTTGGTTTTGTCCACGCTACTGGCACGACTGGTAACAGTCGATTTCCGCCATGATTATCGGCGCATCAGACAGCCGGGTGGTAGGTAGCTGCCACCATCAGCTTCCTTGGCGGAGGCTAGGGAAATAAGCGACTTCAAGCATTGCTGTCATAATCTTCTCTCAATCATGTGACTTATAATCCCATGGACTGACCTCACTAATATTATAAATGCTGTCATAATCTTCTCTCATGTGACTTATAATATAATCTCATCGACTGACCTCACTAATATTATAAATGCGACAATTTGCGTGTGTACTTGTGTGTTAGTTGGGGGTACAACCGTCACTGCAGGACGGATTTGGATGAAATTTGGAATGGTGGTAGCTTACACACTGGATTAAACGTAAGCTACTTTTTTTGGCGGGAATAACGATAATCGAAATCGACGCAGACAAAGTCGCGGGCAGTAGCTAGTGACATCATAATTTTCGACGTCACCCTTTAAGGGCCAGCACAGAAAATTTAACACAATTTAACATAACTGGAGTTAAAATGACAGTTTTCGAATGAATCTGACGTTTACTACCTCGAGTTAGTGTCTTAACCTAGTGTGAAATATTCTGTGCAAGTGGCCCTAAGACTGCACCTGCGTCCAGTGGCACCGTCTCTACTATTGTTGTGTTTTCTAATAAACGAAAATATCAACAAAAAAAACCAAATGAAGAAATGAAACCCGAATCAAAATTAGTTTCGTGATTTAGGAGAAGATAGTGGATATACAAACAGACACGGAATGCTAGTTTGCTTTTACTATTTAAAGAGAAGAAGATAAACACATTACGAAAGAATCAATAACACATATAAATATATCATAAAAATACAATACAATAAAACAAAATAATAATGACAATTGATTAATTCTCTTTCGACACATTCCTGTCTCGACACATTCCTGTTCGGACGTATTTTATTTTAATCGGAATGTTAAACATATATTAAACAATCCGTAATATGCTTTAACAATAAAATTAAATCATTTAGCAATCAACCACTTAAAGATACATTACAAGATTAAAGACACATACAAGATACATTTCTAATAAATATTCTTAATAGGTACAACAAAATGTGTCATAACTAGTTTGAATGTGTCGAAGTAAATTCTGTCAAAACGAGGATCCTCTTTAATCACAATCATTCGGTCTAATGTATCATGTCATCGAATTTCATTTCATTGAAAGCTAATTTCTGCTGAAACCTTATTGTTTTTAGGTCATTTTAAGACCTGTGTGTGACCACGAAAAATAATAACACCTGCACGTGTATATCTATAAAATTAGTGTCGAAGGGTAAACCGTCGATAAAACAATGTTACGAGAAAGGAAACAATCGTCTTGACTACATATTACCTCATCGCTTTACTAACTGCCTACTTATAATGCATGCTTATTTAATATCGAGGAAGAAGGTGCAACTTCCGTCAAGGCTATTGAAAAGTTTAACTTTAAAACCAATCTGTAACAGTGTAAAACTAAGAACAGCAAAAAAGAAAAGAGCAAACCCGTATTATTATTTCTTACTCTATCTCTCTCGTAAGATTTTGGTGTGTTTTCCTGCGGAAATTACGCAGGTTATTTGATATAATTATTTTTTAATTTCATATTTATAGATTAATATAATGCTAAAATAGTAGTACCATTGTAATATAAAAAAAATATATTTAAAAAGAGAGAGAGAGAGTTGTTGGTAATTCTGTAGCTCTGCCTACCCCACTCTGGGAATGAATGCGTGAAGGTATGTATGTATGTATGTATATTTAAAAAATGACTGTCTGCTGAGTTTCTTGTGGCGTTTCTTCTCAGCAGTGGTTTCCACTTGTGAAGCGCTGGTAGATTATAGACGTTTAAAAATGCCCGTGCGGCCTACTTAATGAATAAATGTCTTTATCTTTATCTTTTACTAGCTTTTCTGCCCACGACTTTTTCCGCATAGATTTTGATAATCGGTATTACCTAGGGATCTTTTTATTTATCTCCTATTCCAGGACCTAATCTATAATTATGTGTGCCAAGTTCCATCCCGATCCGTTTAGTAGTTGAAGCGTGATTGATTAACCAACATCCAAACGTTCTCATTTATAATATAAGTTAGAAGAAGTAGGTACTGTAAGTTAAGATATAATATTTAGTGATAATTATCTTTGTGACTTCAGTTTTGCATCGTATTCTTTCCAACCACATAATTATCACAGCTGTCTTTTTAGGATTCCGTACCCAAAGGGTAAAAACGGGACCCTATTAATAAGACTTTGCTGTCCGTCTGTCCGTCCGTTCGTCTGTCTGTATGTCATCAGGCTGTTCTCACTTACTATAATAGCTAGACAGTTGAAATATTCACAGATAATGTATTTCTGTTGCTGCTTTAACAACAAATACTAAAAGCAGAATAAAATATATATTTAAGGGGGGCTCTAATACAACAAACGTGATTTTTTGGCCGTTTTTTGCTCGATAATAATAACGGCAACACATAGACGCTAGTAATATTCACATACTATTTAGTTGTATACTCAATTTAATAAATAATTAAATTAAAATAAAATAAATATTTAAGGCGGGCTCCCATACAACAAACGTGTAATTTTATAGATAATTAATGTATGGTACGAAGAGTCGTGTGCCAGTGCAACTCGCACTTGGCCAGTTTTTTGGTATATATTTTTTTAAATTTCCTTGTGACATACTGATAAAAGCATAATCTGACACGCAGTAATTTATATTTTAAACCTAATTATTTGTTGTTGAAACATTATTAACTTTGTCCGTAATGCATAAATTTTTAATTGGCATGGAGCAAAGTTTAAATTGCGGCAGTGAAAGAGCGTATCAGGTTAGTTTGGAACTAAAATTACTAGTAGAGAAGATGTTTTTATATGTTAATGAGAAGTGCTGTACCGGTCCCCAAGGGAAAATATATTTAAAAGTTCGCCTAGGCTTAGTCCACTATACGCTCGCCGAGCGAGCGATACTATTTTGGCATCTTTATATTATTCTTCCTTAGAGCGATACGTGCATTGTCAGTGCGTTGCGTCGTGTTTCAACGCATCGATTGTCATGTCGTTTTAATTTATCCTCATCCTGCCAAGTGTTCTTAACCCTTAATTTGGCAGTGCATGTCACAGTCAACATACTATAATGTTCACTTTTAATGTTTGGAATGTTTTTTTATTTTTTTGCTGAATCAAAATCAAAAAGGGTTTGAATTCCCGACATTTTTTATTTTTGCCAAATTAAGGGTTAATAAAGGACACATTTGATTTGGTTGTTTCATGCATTTACCCAGAAATATGTTGCTATTGTAGGGCCACCAACTGAGCGTCAGGGCAATAAATAATTTTAATCGGACTCTCTCGTTCGTACTCGTGGGGCTTATGGCGAGCGTAAGGGATACAAGATAACGCTGGTAATACACGCATCCCTTACGCTCGACATAAGCTCCACGAGAACGAGCGAGAGACTCCGATAAAATGATTTATTGCCCTGATGCTCGTTTGATAATGGCCTACAATAGGAAACGGGAACTAATGCAGATCATCAAAAGGAGAAAATTAGCGTAACTAGGTCATGTGCCGTGTGGTTGCCGGGTTAGAATAGTGCCACTCCATGTCTTCCCGTGGATGTCGTAAGAGGCGACTAAGGGAATAAAGGCTTATAGTAGTACTGTTAGGCGATGGGCTTGCCACCTGTCACTAATACACTGGTAAACATCTTAGCCTACTTGTGCAAAATGTGGTTACAGAATTATCAAGAAGTTTTAAGACTTGTTGGTAATTCTTTAGCTCTGCCTACCCCACTCTGGGAATGAAGGCGTGAGTTCATGTATGTGTGTAGGTCATGTGCTACGCACTCAAGATACGAACTCCTGCAATTAATAATGATGGGCAAAGTTTCTGGAAGAAGAGCTGCCGGGCGCAGAAGGAAATCGTGGCTGCGAAACATTTGAGAATGGACTGGAGTCACAAGTGCAGCGGAGCTGTTCAACCTCGCCAAAGACCGAGAGAAATATGCGGAGCTGACTGCCGACCTTCACTAGTTGAAGAGGCACTATAAGAAGAAGTCAGGAATCAAAATTTACATACATTACATTAAATCACGCCTGTTTCCCAGAGAAGTTGGCAGAGACCACTTCTTTCCACTGGCTACGATCTTGACAAATTTATTTCGCTTCTTCCACATTCATACATCGAGTCATGCACGCACGTTGGTTTCGGATTCTTAAGATAGATTAAGATTCGGCCCTTTTCCAGTATTTCTCCGATTTGATTCGAAAAAGTACGCCTAAGGCGACCCCTTCCGACCCTTCCACTCACTTTTGATCTGTATATCTAAATCTAAATGTAAATCTAAATTTAATATTTAAAAATGTCCTATATAGAGGACATCGAGCAGAAACCGCAAGTATTATAAAAAATGCTTGGGCAGGACGAGGTTATATGTAAAACAACGCAGCGACGACGACACGACGCTCAGGTAACGGTCATAATGGCGTGACCGAACGATTCTCAGACGGGTAATATTAGCTAAAGTCTTTACACGAGTCTGCCCAACTAATAAATCTTTGTCGCCACATGCGGTGACATAATGCCGTGTTCACACTACGTCGATAATTGTCCTAATAAGGCAATCGTAATTGTCCCGATCGAATGCGGCCGACTTCTGTTGCCTTTAAACGGTTGCGATTGCCGCATGTAGCTCGCGCCGGAATAGGTACACAATGTAATTATCCTTTTAGACGCAAATATAGTAATAAACATGTTAAATATATATTGTTTTACCATCATCAATATTAGCCAAAAAAGTTCCGGCCAAACTCTGCCCCTGGACAAAGGCCTTGCGATTTTTTTATTATCATTTACTTACATTATAATACTTGAGCTGCAGTTTCTTTGCTTATTATTAATTACATGTTTAAACCTTTACCTCTAACCACATTTTACACAATTAGGATGGTTCATATTTTTACAATTACTCTAATTCGAAACCCATTTTGAGGAATAGGGTTTTAAAACCGTTTAGCATTATTCAGTTTTAAAATATTTATGTATTTCGGATATTTCGTTTTCGGCTTGAAGCCGTCCTTGCTGTATCTTACGAGTTAGGCAAAAATCGCTAGAAATTGTATGTTTTGATACACTGTTACAATCACTGTTTATCATTACATAATATTATTTAATTGTTGTAATTTATTAGAAAATAAAGAAAGTCTGCTACATAAATAAATAAATTACTACTAAATGGGTCAAACGGGTGGGGGTAGGGTTGCATAAAGTTTAAAGTCATATTTTTGATGGGCATACAAGGATTGGTCATACTCATCATTGCGCATAACTGTAAATAGTCATACATTTATGCGCATAAAGTTTTTAATCATAATGTTTAAGAACATATTGTGTATCGCGCATAATTTTGATGCGCATAAAATTATTTAACCATACTTTATAATGGTATGGCTTTATAAATAATCTTTTTCCGCTCTTTTATAAAAAAATAACCCTAACCTATCCGCGATCCGAGTCGGTTTTGGCACTAACTTTATATTATATTAATATTTTGACTTAATAAATGTATGCCTTTCTACATTATGATTAAAACAATTATGACTCCGTACAATTATGACAAGGAACAATTATGCCTAGTATAATTTATGCCAAAAAAAAATTATGAGCATCAACTTTATGCGTAAAGTGTTATGACAATCGATATTATGACAATAGTTGTTATGCGACCAGACCGCCACCCGGGTCAAACACAAAATAATGAAATTGGTCTTATTAAATTACCTATGCTTTCGAATCAAAATGTAAAAACCGTGACTTTGAGCGTATTAGTGATAGGCAAAGAGCGGAATTCTTCATAGCAAAAATCAAACTGTCAGAGGGATTGACCTAACTGTTTTATCGACTTATCGATGTTACGGAATAATATCGCATTAGGTATCCATAATCAACTTAAATGATTATTCTGTAACATTTGACCTGATATGCTGATTTTATAGAAAATAGTGATTACAGCCAAAACACCGTTATCGAGTACTACAAATATGCTCCTGTTACTTAAACTGAGGTAGAACGCTCGTTTTCATCTTATAAATGGATCTACAATGAAAAAAGGAGTAATTTGAAAGGTGACAATATTGAAAAAATAATGACTATTTTCTTTTACAGGGAAGATGAAGAAAACATATTTAGTACAGATTTAGATTTCGACTTTGTTATTTTGAATGAAGATTAGTTACCTACTCTTAGCATTATTTGTTATTAATTTTTAATGATAAGTTTCATATAGAAAATTAAAAAAAAAGTATTTTCTGTTTTATTCTTTACTATTATACTAAAATACAGTCGCGGTCAGCTAATTAGGGACACCGTTAATTTGTTTGTATGTATATCCAAAAGCCTGATTTCATTACTTTAACTTTGTTTTAAGTGACAAATATTTATCGATAAGTCGATAAAACAGTTAGGTCAATCCCTCTGACAGTTTGATTTTTGCTATGAAGAATTCCGCTCTTTGGTGATAGGTTGCAAGCGGATAGCCTAACAGGACTACAAGCCTTTATTCCCTTAGTCGCCTCTTCCGACACCCACAGCAAGCTTCTAGAAGTTTTTTGAGTTGTAGGTAATTCTGTAGCTCTTCCCACTCCACTCTGGACTTACGGGATTGAAGGGTGTATGTGTATGTGTACGTATTAAATTCTTAAATAATAATGATAAATCCAACAGTATGTCGAAACATTACGAAATTGTAGGTTAAAACTCAACGCCTCTTCACCATCTTTAATAAAATAATTTACTTTGCACAGTTGCAAACTCTTGCAGACGAATCTTGAGAAGATTCCCATCGTTACTTTGAAAAACTCACAACTCCCTCAAACACCACAAATCAAAAAATACTCTGGCTCTATGGGCCTAAAGTTGAAAATCCTTGCAAATATGCTATCGACTTATGATATTGAAATAGTAATTAGTAGATTTCACTAACTAGGTCAAGGGTTTCGTTTGATATCCGTGAACGCGAAAAATACGAAGGTTCTCGGAATAAATGGGCATCTTTCTTTGAAACAAGAGGCAAGAGGGCCTCGAGAAGAAATCTTGTGAGAGAAATATTTTTCTACGTCAATTGATGAATGTTTCATGCTTCAGAGGATGTAATAATGTATATAATAGATTCCTGGAAGTTTGTACCTCATTCACGGGCAAATATTAGCAGGGACTTTCATAAAAGAAACCTTTTGCTCTTCTTATACATTATAAGATTCCATATTTCCCGCAAAAAAGAAACTACTCAGATGAAGTTACGGGCAAAATCTAGATTTTTGTTTACACTCGTTTTCGCTTTGCTTTGGGTTTATCCTCGTAAGGTCCACGTCAAATTTCGTTAGTTGGAAAAATAATCTTGCGTCGGTCAACTAAAGTCAAAAGTCACTTTGACAAATGTTCTAGATTTAGGACGTTGGTCCTTACGAGGTTATATGAGTTTTCTATAACATCCCTACATATTCATGAATGTATCATTAACAGTGATCGTACTTTTTCCAGCATTGTTGGTGCGATGACGTCAAATGACACACGACAGCGACCTAGGGTTGTAGACGTGTATATAATATGATTGACGTTTAAAATTATGTAATATTATGTTGTTATTGAAAATGAAATTGCATTTTTTACTTAATCATTTATTATAATTTAGCAATTGACGGGACCTCAGCGAAGAAACAAAATGTCTTCTATATTTATGCACTGCCTTTACCTACGCATTATACTGTCTATGCTAATATATAGTCAGTATATAAATTCCTAATCATAAATATGAACCTATATAACCTGAGATAAGAAGTTATTGCAACTGTGTTACATTTTCTCTTATACTCGTAGTAAATTAACCCTTCATTTCATTATGCATATTGGGTTAGGCTTTACATGTTCTGTTTTTTTTTTCTGTATTTCCGATTTGTTTAATACGCTATTTTATTTTTATTTTAGATTTTATTTGATTCTTGATTCCAACAATTTAATATTGGGCACTACTGACAACCCCAGCACTGCACCAAAAATGCTGGAAAATCTACGATCACTGATCATTAATGAAAACTGTATTAAAATCCGTTGCAAATTAAGAAAGATCGAAGCGTACATACAGGTGGACAATGTTATTGTGAAGAATTTTCAGGACTAATTCTTTGTTTTTTCTACAAGACGAAATATATTTTTTATTTATATTTTTAAAATATCAACATTATTTAATATTACAGGGTGACTGCGCGGTCGTGTAGCAACAAAGTAAACTAACTCACTACCCCATTACAAATTCAACGTAATAGATTTAAAAGCGTTAAAAAAATTACTTTGTTTTTTTATTAAAATAAACATTCAATAAATTATTATAATTCGGGGTCATGGCCGCCCTATATAATTATTACTTAATTTCTTACTCGTCTGATCGGCCGATTTCCAAATAGGTTTTAACTTGAAAACGTTAGGAGACCATCATTTCATTAATAATTAGGGAAACATCTAAACCAACCAAACCAGTCAACCAAAGTTAGTTAAAAGTATTATTAAGAGGGCTATGATGTGTGATTGGAAAGATAAAGATAATTGTGCAATACCTAAGTCACATTAAATATTAAGTAAAGTTACTATTATTTAAGTAAAGTTATCATTATTTTAATTCTAACTTGCAATTGTATAATCTTAGCTACAATTTTAAAAGTAAAGATTATAGCTAAGACTGTTTTAGTTTTTTAAGTCTTTTGGAAATATTTTTTTTTTTTTTAAATCCTGTATAATTTGATTCTAAGACCATCATGCAACTATACTTTGTACGTTCAAAATCAAGTAAAGCCCTAACCCTTAACAAAAATAAAGTTTTTTATGTCACGAACACCAAAACTTTCTACGTACAAAATAAAATATTTTCTACTGAACCAGAAACTCCAGTCAAATTGACCTACTCCACTGAACCGAAACCACTAATACGCTACCAGATTTAAGACGTATTTAATCAATTCCAACTCAGCTGTTCAACGGTTATCCGCAAATTTGTAACATTGTAAATAGACGAAGTTAATTTAACCCTCTGAGCTATAGTATGAGCCTTTGCGAGTTGTTCTCTTGACCCAATTGGTCACGTTAGCATTGGAGGGTTGATTTGTTGGCTAAGTCATAAGCGCAAGCGATTAACTGGTTCTATCACGTCTTATTCCGCGAGTTTGAAGTTTTGTTTTCCAAATGTTTTATTTGTCCGAACATTTATAAGTTCGAATTTTTATCCTTAAATATTACTGTAAGATGTAGGTATAGTCGACCAAAGTCTGTTATTGTTATGTTTAAAAGAGCTTATTTAAAAAAATAAAAAAATAAAACAAACTGAATACTTAAGGGGGTAACAACGACAGGAGTGATATTGTTCTTCAATACTAAGAAATACAATATCACGCCTGTCGTCGCTAAAAACAGTGATCCTAGAGGTAGATATTTAATTTTAATTCTAATATTATACATACATACATACATAAACTCACGCCTTCATTCCCAGAGTGGGGTAGGCAGAGCTGCGGAATTACCAACAACTCTAAAAATTGGTTGATAATTCTGTAACCACATTTTGCACAATTAGGCTAAAGATGTTTACCAGCATATTAGTGACAGGTTGCAAGCCCATCGCCTAACATTACTAAAAGCCTTTATTCCCTTAGTCGCCTCCTACGACATCCACGGGAAGACGGGACGGGAACCACACGGGGAAAAATAATATTATGATTGTGAAATAAACGGAAATTCAAAACGGAAAAACGCAATCAAGTGCGCAAACTATTTTCATCTCACTCGCGCGGAAGCACATACATTCATCCTTTTTGATTCTTGTGTAGACGTGGCAGCATATTATATAGCCTTTTAAAGATTCAGTTTTATTGGTCGATAGTCCGCATGCTTGTAGCACTCCACTGACGGATAGTTTTTTAACATTTCTGAGCCGAGAACTATTGTAGCGACGCAATGTGTCAGAAAATCTGAACCATAATCTTTTAAACACAAACGGCTCTGGCGGTCAACTAAAATATGCCATTGACCCCACGACGGCCAGAGCCGTCACAAGTTCAATTTTAAAACAGACTTTGTTTCGTAGTTTGCATAGCATAGCAAACATGTTTGACATGTGAGTGACCCGTCAATTTGTATTAGACATAAGTCGTTCAAAATGTTAAAAACCGCTTATGTTCTTATTTTATGACACAGCTCAGACTCTTGAGCATCAGCCACTGTATCCTTTAGTCTAATTGCTCACCTGTAGTGGATCATGTACCTGGATGATAAAGGGTCCAGGGAGGACCCTTGCCTTTCATTTCATTTGATCCAATGGGACCCTAAATTGGATCTGTCAGAATGATCGCCGTGAATTCCATTTTAAGTGGAGTAATAGATGCTAGGTTGTAATCATATATTTTGGTGCTCTTCTATGTCCAGACTATAGTGAATAAAAAAGCATGGTATAGTCTTTACTATTTGAACTGAGCTGATCTTCTACACAAAGGCCATTGTTTGTAAACAATACCATTGTCTTTCTTTGTGTCCGTAACACCAAGCCGATTACATACAAAAAAGTTAGAACTACATTGAATGTACATTGAATTATCAACCCTACCCTCTTAGTCAGTAGGTTTAAAATGTAAAGTGTCAGGATACAGATATAAGTTTTGTGTAGATGATAGTATTGTGTAAAGAATAAGCACAGTTCAAATAATAAAGACTTATATCTGTATCCTGACACTTTACATTTTAAACCTACTGACTAAGAGAGTAGGGTTGATAATTCAATGTACATTCAATGTAGTTCTAACTTTTTTTTATGTAATCGGCTTGGTGTTACGGACACAAAGAAAGACAATGGTATTGTTTACAAACAATGGCCTTTGTGTAGAAGATCGGCTCAGTAGAAATAATAAAGACTATACAAATGGCATGTGCAACTAGTTAGGTGGAGTGTTTAAAACTCCAATCGATAAAACAGACTATGAGGTGGATGTTTAAAACTCCAATCGATAAAACAGACTATGAGGTGGATGTTTAAAACTCCAATCGATAAAACAGACTATGAGGTGGATGTTTAAAACTCCAATCGATAAAACAGACTATGAGGTGGATGTTTAAAACTCTAATCGATAAAATTATTATTTTTAACTAAGCTTTAAAACGCTGTACTGAAAAGTACCTTGAATGACTTTTGATGATTTACGTAGGGGCCGTCAAAATTACAATTAAAATATACACAAACAAATCTTACACTTCGTAAATCGTAACAAACAGACAGACAAAGCGACTTCATATTTCTAATATTAGTATGGATTTTAATCATTCAGTTAAGATTACGGGTTTATTTACAATGATCAGTTATTGGATACTTTGATGAAAAAAATGGCATTTAAAAAAGGAATGCGATAAACTGGAATTGGATTGCAATGATTCTCCCTTTAATTTCATTGTTAATTAAAGTTCCAGTGAGAAATCGCAGTTTCAAGTTAAATCCTATTACTTCAATTTCACAGCTGTTATTCTTTAGATTAGTTTCTCCTTCAAGCTTAAAACAGTTTAATTTGTATCTCAGCATAAATAATAAACCGAATTCGAGCAATTTACAATTATTTCAGTGGAATATAGTGAATCGCAATGAAAACGGTTCAATTTGTATTAAATTTACAGAGAAAGTGACCCGTTCTCATTGCTCTGGAGTGAAGTACAAAGTTTTTGAATTATAATTGTACGACAGAGTTGTTTCTGACAATGGTGCTTTCTCGGAGTATAGAAATGACTACAACCGTCAAAAACACTAAATTGTCAACAAGAAAACACCAGATTTATTCAAGCAATTTTCAATTAACAATTTTCCTCGTCTAAAGTGAAGTCTAAACTAAGTGGTCGGGCTGGGACAACATTTAATTTAGGAATCACTTTGACGGACACACTGCTTAGTAGAGTGATGAGCCAGAGTATAAAAATGATAGTACATAGAATGGAATAGAATAGAATTGAAAAGATCATAGAAAATATACAATAACGAAGTACAATCACTTCTTATCCCCTAATAAGCGACACCATTAAATTAAAAAGTACAATGAGGTCAAGTCAGGTGAGGTGAGGTCAGGTGGTACATCTCACAGAAATTCAAATTGGGTCCATACAGATCTTTATCAACATCTTATCCTTTTGCCTACCGTAGAGCAGCAATGTTCGCATTGTTGTGTTATATTGTGGAAATTATCATAACAATAGCGCATTTAGGGTTCTGATGGACCTGCCTCGATTCTGAAGCGCGTCAGGTACGTTCGCGGATGCAAGAGTGGACTGCTTTCACGCCACCATACGAAAACGCTGCACATCCCTGGTGCGCAGGGTGCGGGCCAGCAGCTCCAACAGCATCTTGGCGTTGTTCGCCCAGGAGTTCGATTGTCAGTATGTGAATCATTGTATGTGACACATCAATCCAAGTAGGTTAGCTTAGTTACGTGTATATGTAGAACATTACTAACATTGAGTTTAATTTAATTATTTATTTAATTTACTAACACTTTATTATTATTATAGTCCAAAGGTGGCTGAAATAAATGATTTTGATTTGATTTGATAATAAGCATAGATAGAGCCATTTAAACGTAGGGCCGTATTAATTAACTAATCTCGACTTTGATGCTCGTCTCAAGATGCGTTACTAAAGACAGTTTTCTATGGCTTGACGTTTACTTTGACGTATCTTGGTGACGGGCATCTCAGACAAGATGAGTTTATTATTATGACCCTTGGTCCTCAGGATTGGCAACGCATTTGAAGCTTTAAATTTAAAGTCTTGTAATTCTAGGCTTGCGCTTGCAATTGTCTATGGGTCACAAATCCCGCTTACCGTCAGGTGGCCTGAGTGCTCGTTCACCTACTACTTCATACAAAAAGAACATGTTAAACAGACTTATAAGAGTAGCTTCTGCCCGCGATTTCATCCGCGTTGAATTCGAGTAACGTAATTCCCTTGGGAACTTTCAAATTTTACGAGATAAATCTCCTATCTCCATTTAAATTTCATCAAAATCCGTCTAGCCGTTGCAGTGTAAAGGAGATTTTTTACATTTATAATATTATTACATTTTAAGGATATATGACTAAAATCGAAAAGGGTACGCTAAGATGGCTTGGTCATTTAGAAAGAATGGATGAAAGAAGGGTTACGAAAGATATATGGCGAATGAAAGTGAGCGGAGATGTCGGCAAAAGACGTCCTAGACGGACGTACGGAGATCAGAATCGCGATGTACTGAACAAGGGCCAAATAAAAAGCACCCGAAACCGACGTACGTGCATGAAGAGATTGATGAATGTAGAGGTAGCAAAAGTTGTATGTTTAGATTGGTGCACCTGGCGTTCCATAGTCTCTGCCTACCGCATTGGAAGACAGGCGTGATGTTATGTATGTATGTATGTTTAAGGATATACATAATTAAAAGCGTAGAAAACATCCAAGTCTCGGGAGTGATTCATTCGTTCATACTCGTATTACAAATATTTGCCCTGACTGGGAATCGAGCCCAGGCCCAGGCTTCGCAGGAAAGGACACCACTACCTTGGTTAATTTTTTTTTGTTTATTTGTCTATCTTATCATCCGTATGTCACAGCTAATAAAATCCTAGACTATTAAGTGATGGAATTGAAACCATTATAGATAATTATGAATACTTATAAGTGCTTTTTAATTTGTGTTTTACCCACCAGAAAACTGTATTACAGTGAAAATTCAATTAAAAAACAATACACTTTTTATGATTAGATTTATAACGTCACTATGACATAATTCTATTGTAAGTAAAAAATCCAAAACATGACATACAAGTTATTATGAATATATTAAAATTATTATTCGATTATCTAACATATCTACCGTCTGTGAGCACTTGAAGAGGCTTCGGTTTAGTACTTCTCTCTCACTCGCTCTCATACGATCTTATTAAAAGCGAGTGAGAGAGAAGTACTAAACCGATGCCTCCTCAAGTGCTCACAGACGGTAGATATGTAGATAATCGAATAATAATTTTAATATATTCATAATAACTTGATATGTGTGATCGAACGTTAGGTAAGGCTTGTTTAGAAATAGGGAATATGCATTCATGTAACAAACAGATCACAAAAATCATTTTTTGAATAACTATAAAAATAACCAAGATATAAGCCAACAAAGATTTGTTCCTATCTCTTTCTAGAAAAACGGAATTTTACATGGAGTTTCTATGGCCGCAGTGCACAATGACGTCACGGTGCACATCGGATCTCTCTGTCTAATTAGAAGTTTGAAATGCTTATAACTTCCGTATTTCTTGACCGATTTTAATTTTAATTTCCGTTTTGGTGATCTCTTTTACGGTATTTTCATATTTTGATGAGAAATGCGATTTTTAAAATCCATGCATATTCCCTATTACAATGAGAGTGGTCGCATTACCGAGAACAGAGTGAAAAATGATCAAAATTTGTACTTACCTGTTTTTTACATAAGTGTCAAAGATGGAGTCTCCTTTTTTTTAGAACATATTATTATTATATTTGATTTAACTAACCACCAAAATAATGGTATTTTAAAATTAATTGTTTTCGAAAAAAGTCATATTTATTGATTTCCGACATACATAATATAATTTGAATCTCGGAAACGGCTCCAACAATTTTCATGTAATTTAGTATGCAGGGGATTATGGAGGCGATAAATCGATCTAGATAGTTTCATTTTTAGAAAACTTACCAAATAAAAACACCTGTCCACGCTCAGTCATCCAGGTACTTTAATATTAAAAGAAGAAATTTAGATAACTGATTATACTCACACTAAAGTAATAAAATAGGTTGATGGAACCAGTAATGGACGTTGATTTTTATTTTACAGAAGATAAGGGTTATTCATTTGTTTTGCAACAATCTATTTAGGACCGTATGAAATATGAATTAAGAGTAAAGTGTCCATTAACTGGTGCCTGTCAGCTAAAAGTGTCCATCATTGGTGCCGTTACCCTAATTGTTATTATAATATTATCATAATAATATTATAAGTGCGATAGTTTTTAGTGTGTGTGTGAGACGTACAGACTGTTTGATATTCTTTTTACTCTGAAATAACATATAGGCTACCGTTTATCCAGAAAAAATACAGTTTCCGACGGATTGTCAACGCAGGCGAAGCCGCGTGAAGAGGTAAGTATAATGCACGGTTATGGATTTATTCGAGAAAGTTGAGAAACTGAGGTACTCTAAACGAAACCGTTCCTGGGGACCGATTTTTGACTTTCGAGCGCTCGATTTCAAAACCGAGCGATAGAAAATATTCGAATGCGAAAATCTTTCACAATTTATTTTCGAATGGTCCCAAATTCCATATTTTTGAGATTTTCACTTGAAAGTGAGGGATTGACTAAATAATATTGTTAAGTTGGAACTTATTTCATTATACGCAGAAAGCAGATGTTTTACCGGTTTTATTCATTCATATTTTAATTGCGAATAAATGTGTGAAGCTAACAAAATATGAAATCATAACAAGCAATTTAATATTTCAGTGCCCATAAGATTTTTTACGCTTATTTTACAAATTCTTGACTGGTAATAAATGTAGGAAAAATGAAACGCTTTCTCGTCTGTGGATCTCTATGGCATTGTGCTAGGTTTGTTTATGCTTCGTGTACCTACTTCCCGGCATACATACCCAAGTTGGTAACCCAACAGGTTTGGAAGATGTCAAATGAGACTTTCGATTGATAGAATTCAAAACGAATGCCACGGACCGCTCGTGTTCATATTTTCTATCGCTCGCAAGTCAAAAATACCATTTCATTGTTTTTTGTCACTTTCGAGTGAAACTTTCGAGCGGTCGAAAGTCAAAAATCGGTCCCCTGTTCCCAATTAGGCTTTAACAAGGGTAGGGTAGGGCCAATTTTAGAAGGGGCGAAGTTTTTCGGATGTTATTTTTAGAATACTGTACATACTATACAAACTCACGTGCCTGCCTGTCGCTTAGCTGTTTCTCACCGACAATTCATAATCAGAATGTAATTTCCGCCTTATATCTGAATGAAGTGGGCCTATTTTTTTTAAAGAAAATTGGAACAATATTATCGATCTGATTCATTAATAATATAAAAACTTAATGAAGATTCTAGAGATGGGTGGGAGGTGCTTTGTGTAAAAATAATTTTGATACACAATTTAGGAAACGAATATTGCTTCATTTTATGTTTTTTTTTATTTAAACCTAAGCATACCTTGTTTTTA
Source organism: Acleris emargana (assembly GCA_927399475.2). NCBI lineage: Eukaryota > Metazoa > Arthropoda > Insecta > Lepidoptera > Tortricidae > Acleris > Acleris emargana. Next base: position 10,542,808 of record OV656858.1, read on the forward strand.
TCTTAGTTTTAACTAATATTACTTTTATTTTTATATCAATTGGCTACCTTCACGCTTGTAATCCGAGTGGGACAGGCATAGCTACAGAATTACTTACAGTTGTCATATTTTTATTATTTTATAGGTACCTAATAATATCATTAAAATATATCTTATTTATAACAAGATATTAATAAGAACTTCAAAACTAATATCCTCAGGTCAAACTTTATCTCCGATCAAGTCTAACTTTCGATCAATTTGTTACCAATGGACAGTTTATCAAAAAATAATAAAAACAATCCTCAAACAATAGGTTACTCGGTTGTTAAATACTTTTCTGAATGTGACCTTATTTTTTCGGCAATAAGGACCAGTCTTGCACAATATTTCAACAGGTAAATAAGCTGTTTTACTCGAAACAGGGCAAAACAATATCTAAGACTTGGACTAATGAAAAACTGATACACCCACACATTGTAATTGTAATGTATCGGGTAGTTTCTAAGATTATTTTATAATATTAAGATGTGAGGTAGTTTACTCTTTCTTCTGTTTTAATAAATGCTATGACGAACGGACGTGTTATTTGTGCTCCTCATCATCTCCAGAACCTGGCCATACTAGGATATTCTTCAGTGGCGACGAGGATGGGATATTTACGCTACGCGTGTAAACTATGTGTTAATGGTTAGTGTGGTGTTCGTTTTCGTGGTTACCGTAGTACGAATAAATCGTGATAATTAAGATGTCGGTCGGTAAGGTGGAGCCGTTTGACGTGAACAAAGGTTGTTGGGACTTATATGTAGAACGGTTAGAACAATATTTCATTGCAAACGACGTTAAAGAGAATGTAAAATTGGCCACCTTAATAACGGTAATTGGCACAGAGGGCTACGAATTAATGGTAAACTTATGCACACCGGCGCGGCCCGCAACAAAGACATTTGCGCAGTTGAGTGCAATTATGAAATCACACTTGCAACCTAAACCAAGTATTCTGGCCGAGCGATACAAATTCAGGCAGCGAAGACAGGCAGCAGAGGAAGGCATAGCAGAGTATGTAGCAGGCTTAAAGAAGATGTCCATGACTTGCAATTTTGGGGCAGACGGATTGAGTGAGAACTTAAGGGATCAATTTGTTTGTGGAATAACACGGGACAGCATAAGACAGAGGCTTTTTGCGGAGGATGATGTCACATTTGACAAGGCATTAAAGTTGGCCTTGACCTTGGAAGCGGCGGAGGCTGACGCGGCAGCGGTGGAAACCCAGGCGAAACAGCGAGATAATGTTCCCGTGTATCAGGTGTCACCATCATCGAGGCGAGAGGGCGCGGGGGCTTCTGGCGGACGGAAGGTCATAGAAGGCTCTAGAAGGTCACGCGACGCGACAGGGGCCTTATCCGGGCGCGGCGGGAGCGCGCGCGGAGCAGGGGCGGCCGCAAGCGGGGCCGGTCGAGGTCAGCAGCGCACGCCGGGCGGCTGCAGGGCGTGTGGTGGCCAGCACGATACGCACGCGTGCAAGTTTCGAATGTATGTGTGCCGCGTGTGCAACCGGGAGGGTCATCTTAAGAAGATGTGTCCGCGCCTGCGAGGTGAAAAGCTGTTTGCGGTATATGGTGAAGACGTAGACGTAGACGTAGATAGCGGTAGTGAAGGAAGCGACGAGGTATATACCTACAATTATTCTTTAGATGTAAAAGACTTAAGGAAGTATCCGCCATACTTAGTGACAGTTAATGTAAATAAAATAGATTTGTCTATGGAAATTGATACGGGAAGTTCTATTTCGTGTATTAGTAATGATTGTTACCTTAAATATTTCACAGATTACGAAATAATACCAAGTTCATTAACCTTACGTTAATATACCGGAGAAATGGTCCAGCCGTTAGGTAAACTAAAAGTGACAGTCCAATATAATAGTAAACAGACGAATTTGGATTTATATATTATAAAAAGTGCCAAAACTAACTTGCTCGGTAGACAATGGTTGTACGAACTAGGCATTCAAGTACCAATGGCGGGCATATCCTTGTATGAGATGGCAATAGATAGTACAATTAATGTAAATTTGTTTAGTTCCAGATTTAAAGAAGTGTTCGACGAGGGTCTGGGCCGATTCACCGGTGGGCCGGTGGGGTTCCGCCTGCGCGCGGACGCACGGCCGGTGTTCATGCGCGCGCGGCCGCTTGTGCAAAAGAGCGATTAAGAAAGCATTGAGAGACGGAAAAGATGTAGACACCGCGTTACAGTCATATCTCATGACTTATAGGAACGTGGAACACAGTACCACGGGAGTTTCACCTGCCATTTTGTTACAACGCAGAAGCTTGCGTACCAGACTCGATTTACTGGTAGGCTCACGAGAGGTTGAAAATAAAGTGCGCGAAGCTCAGCAGCGACAGGGACGTGCCGCGGGTGGCGCGGCGAGGGAGTTTAGACGCGGGGATAGGGTATGGACGCGGGAATATGGAGCAGGAAAGAAATGGCTTAGTGGGCAAATTGGCGAAAAAATAGGTTCACGAAATTATATTGTCAGTAGGGAAAACGGTCCACCGATTAAAAGACACGTAGATCAGATTAGAAATAGATGGAACAGTATGTTTGAGTTGCCGTGCCCGACTGGGCCATCATCTCTAGTTAGGACGGGCACCGACTCCGTCACGGAGCCGGAGCCAGCGCGCGCTCACGTACCGGCCGCGCCAGCAGCGACGGCCGCGCATGAGCACCGGCCGGACCCCGGTACGAGTAGCCGCTTGTCTCCAAGCGCAGGCCCACCGCCGTCTCGACCCGTATTAAGACCCCGTCCGGTAAAACCTTCCCAAAGGTATGGTTTTGAAGAGATTGATTACCTCGTTAGTTAATTAATAATGATAGTAGTTATAGTTATGTGGGAGGGTGTAATGTATCGGGTAGTTTCTAAGATTATTTTATAATATTAAGATGTGAGGTAGTTTACTCTTTCTTCTGTTTTAATAAATGCTATGACGAACGGACGTGTTATTTGTGCTCCTCATCATCTCCAGAACCTGGCCATACTAGGATATTCTTCAGTAATATTTTCCAAAAAAAAGCTGTCCCGCTGATATTTTCGTAAATTAGATGTCTCAGTAAAGAAAAAAAAATGACTTTCCAAAATCGAAGTAATAGGTATTTCTTCATAATTTCAAATTAAATGACATTTAGCCGACAAGTAAGACATTTTATAAACATCTCATTATTTCAATTAATTCTGTGAAAGAGAGAGCAATCGACTCGCTAGAGAGTACGGTGATTGTAACTTATGGTAAGGGTGCCGGTCTTAGTCGCACTGGGTCTGTGTTAACCTTATCTGATTTTGAGCAAATCATGTTTCCTTCAAAACTCACGATGCTTCACATATTATGCCACATATCTCATGTAATGAGATAAGAATTAGTTCAAAAGTACAAGTAGAAGTTGAATTATGAGCGCTATCGTCAAACTCGGCCCCTCACTTCAGGCTCTCTACTCTATTTTGTGATTTTTGCATTAAACGCGGTTTCTAGCGAGTCCCTACTTGCTGCGTTTTGAAATGGAGCAAACCATTTGCGTGAAGAAAATTTTAAATACCGTTTCGATAAAGCATAATAATAACATATTAATATTATAATATGGATCACTTCGTTTGTCCTAATTTCAATTGCTATAATTGTATCGCTTGCCATAATAATAATTCGCCATTAAGGCATTGTTTCTGAAACCGTAAACCTTTCGGGTAATTTTTACACGCCACCGTAGCACAAATAGGTTAAGTTAGGTTTGTTTTATAACAATTCTGCATAGTTTACGGTTTTAGAAAAAATGTCTGTATGGTAAATTAATACTATTAATACTATGGCAAGTGATACAATTATGTTATTTAAAATTGTGGCAAACGATAAAGAACCATCGTGAATACGAGTATGTTAGTTTATCTACAGTAAGCTCAGCACGGTACACGATTTCGTTAATTAAAAGTTGAGGCCGCACCTCAGCTGGACCTTTAGTAAGACGTTCATCGAATTCACGTCAAAAATATAACATACACACATACGAGGGGCGTTCAATAAATTCTCGGTATTAGTATCTTGCAAACCTTTTTAGTAAACTTCTTAATACTGGCCGCGAAGAGTCATTCAATGACAGTAAAAAAAAGTAAATTTGAAGCCTACACGTTCTTTTGTTTTTCTGCTACTGCTGAACAAACGTGATCACCATGAGCGATTTTACAATGATAATTAAATTGGAGCATCGAGCCGTGATAAAATTCTTGACTAAACAGGGAAAAAAATCAAAAGTGTATTAAAGAAGAAATGGATTTAGTTTACCGTGAGTCCGCTCCTTCATTATCTACTGTCCAAAAGGGGTCAAATGAATTTAAGCGTGGGAGGGAGAGCATAGAAGATGACCCTAGACCTGTCCTGGTCGGCCTGTTGAAGCTACTTCACCAGAAAACATTCAAAAAGTGGAGAAAATTATACTGGAAGATGGTCGAGTGAAGGTTAGGTCTATAGCACAAAAAACCAATATTTCTATTGGTACAATACACGATATTATCCACGATCATCTTAACATGTCCAAAGTTAGTGCGAGATGGGTACCACGAATGTTGACACCGTTTCAGAAGCACACGCGTGTTGCTTGTTGTTCCGACTTCATTGAGCTGTGTGGTGAAAACCCTGATGGCTTGCTCCAAAAAATTGTTACCGGAGATGAAACTTGGGTTCATCATTATGACCCTAAGAGCAAACAAGAGTCGATGCAGTGGCACGTTAAAGGAACACCTCATCCCAAGAAATTCAAAGTCGTCCCCTCAGCTGGCAAGATCATGGCGACAATATTCTGGGATTGTGAAGGGATATTATTAATACATTATAAAGAAAAGGGTTTAAATATTACAGGAGAGTACTATGCTAACATTTTACGCCAATTACGGGAAGCAATCAAAGACAAGAGGAGGGGAAAATTGACCAGAGGAGTGCTGCTTCTTCATGACAACGCCCCTGTGCATACTGCTCATGTTGCCAAGGCTGCTGTTCTTGAATCTGGGTTCGAAACACTTACTCACCCGCCGTACAGTCCAGACTTGGCCCCCAGCGACTACTTTTTGTTTCCCAACCTTAAAAAGGATCTTCGTGGACATCGATTTTCTAATGATGAAGCGTTGAAGGCAGCGGTGCTGGAGCATTTCGACACCAAAGACAAAAAATATTTTTATGAGGGGTTAAAAAAACTTATTGACAGATCTTATAAGTGTATAAACATAGGGGGGGAATATATAGAAAAATATAAATAAAACACCAATCGTATGCTTTTGTTTTCCTTCTCATACCGAGAATTTATTGAACGCCCCTCGTACATACATAACTTCACGCCTGTAATCCTAGAGCGGGATAGGCAGAGCCACGGAATTACCTAAAACTTCAAAAACTTGTTTATAATTCAGCAACCACACTTGAACAAACAGGCCAAGTCGTTTACCCAATATAACATACACAAATATAATGTAAGATAGAGCTTGCCAACATTTATAAAGGAAATAAAATTATCTTGAAGACATCTGAAGCTTTTAGGCGGAATAACTTAAATTACCTAATTTTGTGAAGAAACTTCGTTTATTTGGCCGTCCTGCTAACAAATTTAATTTAAAGCCAAGTTTTTATTACCTAAATACCAGATGTCTTCATTAAAGCCGAGCTTGGTATTACAAAATTAACGTTACTGTAAAAGTGAAGCTATTTTTGTATAATTTAGTGGTTCGTCACATGAGTCATGAGTCATGACAGGTTTACATTCATGTTGCATAAAATTGGTTGTCATAATTTCGTTTCGCATAGCAACCCTTGGCAGAATCATCATTTCGCATAATTACTTTTGGCATAATATTCTTCGCATACTGTCATTTGGCACAATTGTCTTTGGCTGAATAGTACATTGGCATAACGTTGATTAGAATAGTCCTATGGTAGAATAATTGTTTCGCCGAATTTTGTATGGCATACTATGTAGTTGGCATAAAGTTATAAAGCAGAATAATATTTTACTAGGTACTTCATCCTTGATCGTACGCCTACTTTCTATATTATGCAAGATGAGGGGAACCCCTTATTTATCCCACTGCTCCAATTGCAATGCGGTCATGGCGCTTCGCCGGCCGCTACCGCGGCACGCTCGCTACGTTATTGTAGAACTTATCTAACCTAACCCAACCTATTTTACTGGTAGCAGTTCGTTACTAATTATTATGCTATGGTACAATTATGCCATAATAAATTCGGCGGAAGGTATATTCTGCTACATAAAATTCTGCGAAATGAAAGTCGGCGATATTAGTATTCTGCTATTCAAAATTCCGCCAAATGATTGTTACACGTTATGACAGTTATGCTAAGTATACTATTATGCTAAAGTATCATTCGGCTAAAAATGTTTCTGCGATAACTGTTATGCGAAATGTATTTCGGACGATCGATATTATGCCAGATGAAGGGAACCCGTCATGACATTGTGTCTATTGTTAACAAGTATTTATAGACCTGGAGCAAAGTCAACGTGCAATTATAAAGGTCATGCATTTAAAAAAAAACAGATTTCCAACAGAGGAGCTATACCAAATTACTGATATCTTAACTGTCCGAAAGCCGTAGATACATTCTACATTGTGTTCTTAATAAACACAAAATCCTACCGTTTTATCCAGAGTATAATGACAGAAGGAAGATAGGCAGCGTTGCTTTTCAGACAGAAGAAGAACCAAGTTCGCTAAAAGACAGTTGAAAGCAATGTCTGCACACCTCTACAATAAAATAAATAAAGAAACTAACTTCTACCCTAAAACTTACCATGAATGTAAAAAGATAGAAGGAGCTAAATCCGTCCAGCCAATGCAGCGTGAAAGAGTAACAAACTAACACACAAGCTTTCTCATTTATTTTATAATATTAGTAGGAGAAATAATCTTACTTACTTATCTATCCGTCTTTGTCCCACTATGGGGGCGTGACAAAATGTGGTAACAATATCCGTCACTTTCTGACACGTATATAAGTACGAGAGTGACGGATGCTTCATCCACATTTTGTCACGCGATAAACGCATCATATTAACCCGCAGGTTTTTCTGTAATTCCCTATCCAGTGACTTCTGAGCCGTCTTTACAGAACTTGAAATGGTCCAGTTCGTGCCACCATCTTCTTTTCTTGCCTCTTCTTCTCTTGAGGCTTGGTTTAATCAATAATCAAAAATTCATTCAATATTTTAATTGAATTAATCGGAAAAAAATCCGTTATATTCTTACGTAATAAATGTAATTCCTGTTACGTAGAAAAACCTTTTTCCTGCAACAAAGTTCTTCAATGGCTCAACTCTTCGTTGCAGTTCTTTGATGAGTTTTAATAGCTTTCCCTTTGTGAAAGTTACGTGCACTTTCATAACGATGAAAAAAAAGTAGTAAAGTTTATAAAAATTGTATAATACAAAATGGTTTTATTTGTATTATGGGTGTATTTATAACAATTTTCATTACAAGTTTTATTTTGCAAATGCATATCATCAAAATAAATAATTTCTTGTAACATTATGATCAGTAGCCGTAATCTTGAAGTTAATATAAAATAATGAACAAACATTTTAACGACGTTTAATATACATCCTAATTAAGATAAAAACATGTGAATCGTTAATATAAAATTGTATTTCTTTTTTTCATACAAATTAATTCGCCACGCAATGTATCAAAAATTGCCCAATTACCATGCAATTAACTGATACTTGAAATTTCATTGACTTTATACAATGCTGCTCGATGGTAGTTTTAAAAATTAATTTCGCTGTATGTATTAGAGCTATTATCAAAGTTCCACATTCACATGCCTTGTAGAGCCATAACCTAAATCTAGTTTAATTGTTTGCTCACACACTGTATCATATTCACTTTATAATGCACATGTATTTATTAATTTCATTTACACACTTCAAGAATATCTAAGGATCAATAATATTTACATTATGCTGATATTTTGTAATGTATCAATAGGTACATCTGTATCTTTATCTCTACTAGTATAAAATAGCTAGCAGCTAGCTAGCTAGTAGCTTCAATTGTCTCGCTTAGATCTTTTAAACTATTCAACGGATTTTAATGCAATAGATAGAGTGATTCAAGAGGGAGGTTTTCATGGATAATACATTCTAGTTTATATATTAGGGGTGATATAGGAAATTCACATAAACTGAAACGAAGCGAATCGCTAGTCGAATATAAAAACACGTAGGAAAAGAGAAGCAGGTGAAGTTTTTAAAATAAATTATGTTCAAATAGTTTAAGATACCTAATGATAATAATCAAATTGTTTTTTTGTATTGTGCTCAATAAAGTGTCATTGCAAGGTCATCATTTATATCGAATTCAACTTCATTGAACGTTATTTTCTGCTGAAACCATAATTTTTGCTGCACGTATAACTTGAACATTAAATAATTACATAGGTTAGATTAGTATACTACCAGAAAAAAACTTCGTAATGATACATTCGTTGAAGGGTAAGTACCCGTTTTCGTAAAGTGGTCATAATTTTTTTTAACACTCAACAACAATAAAGTCTAAACAAAACTCAAGTTTAATTACGAAAACCGGACGTCCATAAAACAAGGCAAGCGTAGGTGTTGTCTCAACTACGGACTTAAGTAACCTCAAAGTTGTCCCACTCTTGGCAATTTGGAACTTGTAACAAAGGGCAAGTTCCCACCTGCCTGCATTTGCATTTAAATTACGCATCATTATTGTTCCTTGTGATATTCCGGGTCTTTTGTGGAGTGACAAGATTTAGAACTTGAGAAACTTGATTTTGGAGTGATTTATTAAGTGGTGAGTTAAGAAAGTATAGTAGTTACTTAACATTCCTGAATTACTTGAACAAAAAGTTGCCCTAGTAGAATTAAACAACATTTTAGTTTATTAATGAAATAACGCTTCATAATCAAAAGCCATTTTCTATGATTAAAGTATTTATTTAATCCGATTCAGTTAAATCACTAATACTCCTCAAAGATCAATCGTCACTGTTATCATCTGATACCTTTCATCACGCGAATTGTTATTTTTGTGAGTTTTTTTTTGTTAGTTATTATTAAAACGATGAAAACAAAAGTGCGAGCAAATGAAAATAATCTCAAGATTGTACATCACTATTCCGGTACCTGCAACAATGAAGTTTAACATCCCTTCCTTTATACTTGCTGTCAATATTTAGGGAACTTCATGAACGAGCAAACGTCAAAAGTGCCATCACTCGGTGCCGCTACTTTAAGGAGAAAACTGGATTACTATTCCCATTACACAACGACTTCATTTATGCTTGTGTTGCATAATGTCGTTGTTATTAAACCGGCCTCGACTTCATCGTCTCTTACCATCCGTTAATAGTTGTTAGTCGCTTCACTAGCGGTTGATAATTTATATTTAAAATAATAATGTTTTGGCCAACTAAACAGCAGCAGCAACAGGAGGTGGGAGGACCTTGTGCAGGGTCCGTCCGGGTTGGTACCACCATCTTATCCATTAACCTACCGCCAAGCAGCAGTGTTCACATTGTTGTGTTCCGGTTTGGGGATAAGACAGCCGGTGAAATGACTAGCATAGAGGCATTCCATCTTCGGCCTCAGGGTTGGCAACGCATTTGCAGTCTTAGGATTGCGGTCTTATGAATGCGAATGTCTATGGGTCACAGTTTCCACTTACCATCAGGTGGCCTGTGTGCTCGTTTGCCTTCCTATGATATAAAAAAAAAAAAAAAAAAAAAAAAAAAGCAGCAGAGGACCGATCGTTGTGGAAAACCTTGGGGAAGGCCTTTGTCCAGCAGTGGACGTCTTGTGGCTGATGATGATGATAATGAAGATGACAAAATGAACACCGTCAGCCTAAAAGAGTTTTAACGTTCATCCTGTGTGTGTTTGTGAGAAATTTGGTCAAAACGTCATCATTTTCTCAGCTGAAGGACGTATACTACTGGACATAGGCCTTCCTCAAAGAATCTCTACGACGGTTGGTTTTGTGCGACTTACATCCATCGGCTTTCCGAGATCTTCACCAGGTCGTCGGTCCACCTTATAGGAGGCCTACTGACACTTCATATATCCCTTTCCATAAATTATAACAACACTAAAAAGTAAAGTTCGGACAAACGATGTATTTAGACAAATGACGAATAGGGGTTTTAATATAGGTTCACTGCGGGAACACCGTCAGTGTTGTCGTTTTGTTTTTTAGGATCGCTAACGAGCACACAGACCTGAACGCCTAGCCAATCTGCAAACACTGATAACTTTTCTGTTTTCTATTGACTCGAAATTTGTGGAGTTTACATAAGCGGTCGACGCCATCTGTCATCAGGGAGCGTAATTTTATAGGATTTCCTGTGTGGTCGCCGGATTTTTTAATTCTTACTAGTTCCATTATTTCAAGGACTTCAGATAATGAAACTAATGGGAATATTTTTTCCCAGTAGTTCCATTTTATTCAAAAATAATTTAGTCTCAATAAAACGGTTAAGTAACTGATAAAATTGCATTGAATAGTAATACGAGTACACATTATACATATTATATATATTCGCAATAATAAAATAAAATATTCGTTTTTTTTAAAATATAAAATGGAACAACTTGGGAAAAAACCTTCCCACTAGTTTCACTATCTGGAGTCCTTTAAAAAATGGAACTAGTGGGAATAAAAATTCCCAATAGATCTATCAATGGAACACCATATGATGCCACTCCATGTCTTCCCGTGTAAATCGTAAGAGGCGAAGGAATAAAGGCTTGTAGTACTGTTAGGCGATGGGCTTGCCACCTGGCACTAATACACTGGTAAACATCTCAGCCTAATTGTGTAAAATGTGGTTACAGAAATATCATTTTTTTTTAGAATAAGTAGTTGGTTATTCTCTGTAGCTCGGCCTAGTCCGCTCTGGGAATAAAGGCGTGAGTTTATGTATGTATGAACGTATAGGATTGACGTAAGCTGGTGACAGATTGCATCAACCCAGTCAATGCCATACATTTTGAGTCGATAGAAAATAGAAACATTACAACGTTTGCATCTAAACAAATCCATTGATATTTGCATTCCAAAGGTTACAATTTCAAAAATGCAATCCTAAGACTGCTAATACGTTGGCAAATCTGAGTATTAAGATACGATACATTTATGCAAGTAACTGCACTGTCTTATCCTTACACCTGGACACAATAAAAGGGTATACGTCTTCTAAAAGGGGTTTCATCATCATCATCATGTCAGCCGAAAGACGTCCACTGCTGGACATAGGCCTCCTCCAAGTTGGGGGGAAAAATGCCGCAGTTGCCACGCTTAACAGGCGGCTTGGCGACCGCAGTTATATTCTGTAGTCCGCGGAGGACGCTGCTACCAATCCAACGGTTTATCTCTAAAAAAAAGGGGTTTAAAAGGGTTTAAGTCTAGTATACTCCTTTCATGTATATACCCTTTTTTATTACGAGTCGACCTTGAGCCCTTTTTCACTAGGACCCCAGATGAATAGACTTTCCATTAAATGTCTCCCGCCTGGGCCAAAATTATAGGAGGCAAAAACCGTATGAAGGGTCCACGGAAAGAACATGTATAGGTAGTCACTTTTTTTTGAAAATGAGTTTTGAATCTCAAAATGTAGAGGACGAAATGAACTATTACCTACCAGTCTGATTCAGATATAAATCTTCATATAACTTGTATCTTTTCACTCTTAAAAAACCTCTACACGAAAATTACGTACAAAAATGACATGTTCCCTAATTTTCAAATCGCGATATCTCAAAAAGTTACTTATGTGACTAGACATGTTCTTTCCGTGGACCCTTCATATAGTGCTTGAGCTGTTATCGTACCTATTGTCAAATTTTAGATCGCTCTTATTTACTTGTCAGTAATGGCGGCTGAGATAACCACAATACCATAACATGTCAAAGACGATATGGTTACTACCGCCTAGAATAGAGGCACTTGTCTACCGACTTTCTATTGAAGAAAGGTTTAACACATTTGATAAGGAAGAAAATCAATAAAAGTCGATGAGTAATCTAAGCTTATTTTTCCAAAACATTTTAACGAAGTTTTTTCACTTCGCCAAAATTCAAAGAGAGACAATCCAATTTTTCCCAAATTGTCATATTTCTCTCTCAAGTTTCCCCTCTTGAATGGGGTGGCTAATGTTTATTGCCTTTGTTTCGAGTACAAAAGATACTTTTATTTCACTGAGGCAGTGTTCTTTCCAACAATGAGCAAATTACAATGGAGTTTTGTGTCTAACGCGTTTCATTAACGGGTTTTGGCTTGACTGCGGACCGGCTTTATTATGAGATGTTAAATTCTATCAAAATCTAGAAATAAAGTTAAAGCGGTGACATTTCTTTAGTTCTTTGATAGTGTTGTGTACTACATTGACGTTGGAAGGTGGCTTCCATTTAATAAAAATATTTTACATAATTCTAAAGACTCAAAATAGTTATCGTTTGGACAACAAAACGTATAGCAATTAAACTATGCATTTAATTTAAAATAGCTCCAGTATATCGTATACCGAAAAAAATATTGGAATTTTAAGGTGATTAACGATGCAATGCGACGAGGAACTGCTTTCAAACGACCTGACGATGTTTACTGTTGCAAACGAAGAAATATTTGATCGGATAAACGTAATAATTTCGAGTATGTAAAGTGAATAGTCCATCACTATGTGGTGCACTGTGAAAATGCCCTGACTAGTTATGTCTTGGCTTCACCCCAACCAACGTCCGTACGGCACTTATTCATTGCAATTGAAATCATATTGGCATATCGCACCATCAGAACAATAGTGACCTAATTCAGAAATTTGAAATTTCGAGTTAAGTCTTTATAATAATATAATAAATACATACACATACATACATATACTCACGCCTTCGTTCCCAGAGTGGGGTAGGCAGAGCTACAGAATTACCAAAAACTCTAAAAACTTGTTGATAATTCTGTAACCACATTTTGCACAATTAGGCTAAGATGTTTACCAGTGTATTAGTGACAGGTGGCAAGCCCATCGCCTAATAATACGGCAAGCCTTTATTCCCTTAGTCGCCTCTTACGACATCCACGGAAAGACATGGAGTGGCACTATTCTAACCCAGCAAACCACACGGGTTAATAAATGTATGACTTGAAGTCCAAATGCTGAAATTTTGAATTAGTTCACTATTGTTCTAAAGATGCGATAATTATGTAATCCCCAGTTGAGTTCGTTTACCTGCCTAATCACTCCTAATCTTAATTTGGGTTCTCGTAAACGAAACTGTCTTAAAGCTTGACTAAATCTCAACGTAACCCTTACTTTAAATAACTAATGCCTAAGTTAGAGACTACGTGGATTTCATTATGAACATAAACAGTATGGAAAACCTTGTTGGTGTTTACTTAGCTTTAAGTTTATGTAATTAAAAGTTTCTGCCCGTGACTTTGTCCGCGTAGAATTAGTTATTCAGCAATCCCATGTCGCGGGTATTTTAATTATCGTTATTCACTCGGGAACTTAAAAAAAACAGGATAAAATATATAGCCTTTATATGTTTAAGCAAGGTAGGTCCATTCCAAATTTCATTTAAATCCATCTAGCAGTTGCGACATGCAGGAGTTACAAACTAACACACAGAGACTTTCGCAATTTTAATTACTAGTGAGATGATAGTAGTAAATAACAACATTTAATCTTATTTAATGAAAAAACACCGTGTTTTTGTCATAATGAGTAACTGAAAGACGTTATTTGAATTATAAACGATCTTTTCCGAAAATAACTTGCTACAACGATTATTCGTTCCCATCAACCACTGTATAGCATATTTCATCGAAATCGTTAGATTCGTTTTCGAGAATACGATTACAAATATCACTCGTTTAAAAGAGAAATACACATCAGGGGATAACCTCACACTAATTTATTTAGAGCCGAACTAAGCTAATAGGCGCATACTATGAATACCTAGGAAAAATAAATCGTCGGTGAAACTGCAAAACCGCGTAAGTAACATTTTTAATAAGGAGTAAAATGCACCTTTTTTCATAAGACTGTAAGGTTCATTTTGCCCTATCATAAATTTGCTAGTTACGCGGTTTAGCGGTATCACCGACGAAATACTTCAATACATTTAAAAATACCATAGATTCAGGAACAAACTTTCCAACTTTAGACTTTTGGGACCTTTACTTTCGTAGGCAGGGTCGCAACCGCAGTATGATCTAGTCTAACCACGTCACCTTATTTATTTTGGTTTTTAGGTCCGCTTTTTAATTCACCAGACAAACATAACCCATAACACGCGCTCCAAGACATAATGCGGAGTTATATAATTAATACCTCGGCGGAGCTGCGTATTTTTTTTATTGTACATTATTGCCTAGGCGCGGAAAGTAAGGGATTTCCTGACGAGGTGGTTAGCAAGGTTGCTAAAATATGAGTCAGGAAATTCTCTTTTCCGCCGAGGCATACCTATATAATGCTTTTCTCAAACAATGCGAGGAAATGATACAAATTAATGATTATAAGTATTTTTAAATACCTTTGTTCAATTCAGGGAGAGAGTTTGTTTGAAAACTACGAGTATTAGTTAAGATAGTGTCACGCACGACGAGCCACCGCCAGCACCGCAGAGGCCCGCCGCCGCACCACACCCCCCACCCACAAGTTGGGTGAACGGAATTTTTCTCATGGTCCTTTCGATGTTTCGGAAAGTGTCTCTATGATTTTTTACTCTTAGGAGTAAAATGAGGCACTTTCCGACCATGTGTTTCAATCGGAAAACTGTTCTTTCCGAGCATGTTTGAGAAAAAGTCTTGAGCTTTTTTATTTAAGAAAGAATTAAAACTATTAAAGGTTTCCTTAAAAAACGTAGGACCAAAACAACAAAAACTTGTGCGGACAAAAACACCGTGTATCGTGGCTCCACAATAAAAAGGTCACAAACGAAATTTCAAAAATGCACTTGAATTTATCAAAGTCTTTAAAGATGCCAAATCAATTGTGACTTACAAGAAAGTCAACCTTATTGATCTAGATTGTCAGATTAACTTTGGACCTAAGAAGGGTCACAAATTAAAACATCTCACTGAACATACAATAGTAGAAATAGTCGAACCGGTTACAGACTGTTTATCCTCAGAAATACTGACAAAGAAATCGTTCTATCCGTCCCTTAAACATCGTGTACAAAATATACAAACGTATAAGAAACCTATAAGATCTGTTTCTCGGCAGTTTGCGCTTCGCTGGAGCAAGGAATTACTTCGTTGGCCCTGTCATTTTCCATTTTATATACACGTCGGTACTTAGTTCGTGTCTTGTAGGGTTCAGTTTGATACAGCGCGAGAGATTTATTTTAATTATAATAGTTTTACTTTATTTCAGGCAACAATGTTCATGATGTTGAGAATTTTAGAAATTAGATATTTGTTTTTGAAACCAAAGAATATGACGAAACTGTGTTGATTTTACTATCTTCTTCTTTATATATAGTGCTTTCCAAGAGCATATGCACGAGGTACAATGAAAAATACCAAATTCGCTATAGTACCCTTAATTTCTTCAAGATCCCATCATCAGATTCTGACTTGTTGACAATGAGACCAACTGACACCAACTAGAGACCTTACAAACAAAACAACAATTTTTCAAATCGGTCTATTGGTCTTCGATTTATCGGGGAAAATACATTTTGGAATTAAGAACATCCTCTTTTTTTTGAAGTCGTTGAAAAACAAATTTAACTGACCACTCAATGACTCGCGGTAAAACATTTTTCACCAATTTTAATTTCCTGAATTAACTTAATAACCAGAATCTCGGTTGAATTTTCAGTTGCGCTCTGGGAGTATTCGAAGGGTTAATAATAATTAATGAGAGCAAAATCCGGTTATAACTGGAAATACTTTCATGTTGGAATATTAAACTACTTTAATTTAATGGATATTCCGCTGTTGCCGATCTGTAAACCCATTTAATATATAATAGAAAAGAATATAATAGAATCATTTTATTCGGTTAATAATTAAAAACAAAAAGGTAGTCGCGTTCCGAAGCCGTTACTACAAAGAAATGACCTCGCGACAAATGGCGAAAATTCTCTATCTGTCAACCACTATGCCATACAGAGAATACTTGAGGTAAATTACATTACATCGCTCGCAGGACTGATGGCCGATGGGGCGAGAAGGTTCTTGAGTGGCGTCCGCGGACCGGGAGACGAGCGGTAGCCCTCCAACTGTATTGTTGTTAATAAAACAATATTGTTTATATCTTCTTATGTTTATTTCTATTATTCACTTGTTACTTATAGTGTACTTAATATTAAATATGCAGAGCTACGTGATACAACTGGACGCCATGAGTGAGTGATGACAAGAGAGAGAGAGGCCGGGTGCGAGGGTGTTGGCGATAGCCAAGGTTGGGATTGCCAGCTTAAGGCTGCGTTCCATTACATCATCCCCTTTTAATTTTTAAACAACAAACAAGTTATACAAAGCTACATATATATCAACCATCTAATGAGGCCACCCATTCAACCAGCAGCGGTGAACCATCACTGGTGCAGCACCAAGTCTAAGCCGCACGTATGGTCTCTCTCTCGATGTGTATAAGACATTGTTCTTACATAATATAACATATGATCTATAACCATTAAATTTATCTATTTTACCTTCTAACCATACATTTTTATTTTCATCTTTTTTGAACCAAACACTTTGTCCAATCTCAAAACTATTTTTACTTCTAGCAGTCTTATTGTAATTTCTTATATTCCTAGACACAGTCTTATTAAATTGTTGTTTGACATTCTCATTCATTTTTGGTTTTAAATAATTATAGTTAACTACTAATTTGGTTTTCAAATTTCTGTTCATTAAAAGCTCACTAGGAGAACACTGAGCCAGAAACAGCTGATGCTCTATATTGCAGTAAAGCTGATCTAAAATCTGTTGTATCCTCTCGGCTTTTCAATAACATTTTCTTAGCTATTTGGACTCCCCGTTCAGCCATGCCATTCGCCTGTGCATAGCGGGGACTGGTGTAGGTGAATTTAAAACCCCAAAGAAATGCAAATTCTCTGCATTCCCTTGAGTCAAATGGCACATGATCCGAGACTATTTCGCCCGGTATGCCAAAGTAACAAAATACATCTATTAAGCTATTTATTACTGATTTGGCACTTTTATTATTAATTAATTTAATATCTAACCATTTAGAAAAATAGTCATAAATGACTAAATAGCTTTTTCTTTTGAAATCCATTATATCAATACCAAGTTTCCAAAATGGTAATTTAGGAATTTCATGAGCTAACATTGGCTCTTTAATATTATTATTGTGATATGTCTGACAGGTATAACATTTTCTTACAAATTCTTCGATATGACTATCCATTTGAGGCCAGTAATATAATTTTCTTGCAAGCTGTTTCATTTTGGTCGTGCCTAAATGGCCTTCATGCAAGTTTTTCATAAAGTGTAGTCTCAAACTTTTTGGTATAATCAACCTATCATTAAAAAATACTAATTTGTTGTCTTCTGAAAGTTGACCTCTTAATTTATGATAACAAGTTAAATTATCAGGAATATTATTTTTATTATCTGGCCAACCATTTTTAATAAATTCTGTTAACTTTGACAACTCAACATCAAGTGAACTCTCTAAAGTTAATTGACTTTTCTGTTCCTCTGAGCATTCTAAGTATTGAGATAGGCCTACACTGTGTATGACTTCGTACATATAGGAATCATCTATGTTATTACAATCCTGATATGAACGTGACAATAAATCTGCTATGTACATGAATTTACCCTGTAAATACTTAAATTCAATATTATATTTTAGTAGTTTAAGTTTTAATCTCTGTAATCTTGGAGAGGGGACATCATGTAAGTGTTTTCTTAACAAACTCTCTAATGGTTTGTGGTCGTTTAAAACTGTAACCTTATGGCCATATATGAAATAGTGAAATTTTTTCGTCGCCCAAACTATACTTAAGAGTTCCTTTTCTATTTGTGAAAAGTTTCTCTCTGATGGAGTCAGACTTCTTGATGCAAAACACACTGGTTGTCCATTTTGTAGAAGACAACAACCAAGACCATTTTGTGACGCATCAATTCATCTAGTTTGACCTTGTCTTCATTATCGTCAATTTTAAGTGTATTCAAATACAAATCTTGTGCTTGCTGGCCAATGCAATTTAGTAGCATTGCCGCTTTTCTTGTTTCAGCCAATTTATCATAGCCAGCAGCAAGCATAAAAATACTGAAAGATTGTTTAAATCTCTGCCAACGTGGCCAACAATTCTCGATGTCGTCCAAAGACATCTCTTGTGGCATTTTACATTCGCCTACCCAGACATTATTAACTTGTTCCACAAGTTTTTCTTCGTCAGGCATTCTTAATATTTAATATTATTGCCAGATATTATTAATATTATGCTTCCGGCCGGCATAGGCTGCCATGCAGTTTATAGGTTACCTTGTTGTATCCGTTTCAATCTAGTTGGAATTTGTTCTTCTCCGACTGCGCCATGTATTGTTGTTAATAAAACAATATTGTTTATATCTTCTTATGTTTATTTCTATTATTCACTTGTTACTTTTAGTGTACTTAATATTAAATATGCAGAGCTACGTGATACAACTGGACGCCATGAGTGAGTGATGACAAGAGAGAGAGAGGCCGGGTGCGAGGGTGTTGGCGATAGCCAAGGTTGGGATTGCCAGCTTAAGGCTGCGTTCCATTACACCAACAAGATGGAGTAACGACCTTTTAAGGATCGCGGGAACGCGGTGGATGCGAAAAGCTCAAGACCGGTCTGAGTGGAGAGCCATGGGGGAGGCCTATGTCCAACAGTGGACGTCTTTCGGCTGACATGATGATGATGACATTTAGGAATAAGCGAGCATTTTATCAAGAGCCTTTACCTACTTGTTTTTGTTGTTTAGGGTAATTGTACAAATAGATCCTAAAGTGTTTGAAGTGTATCCAAGAGTTCCCATCTGTAAGATAGGACAGGATAAACTAGCCGAAATGGAATGTCAGCGCGTTGCTCAGCTGTGGCTCGGAGCCGCAGCAGTAATTTTCAGCTGGACCCGTATGAGATAGTAAGATGGCAAAAAACAACGAAAGAAAATATAATAATAATAAAGCTCTGCATTTAAGTAATTCTAGAAATAATTAAAAACATACATTTTAACATACTTAAAAGAGGGGATCGAACCCAGGACCACTAGCTTCGTAGGCAAGATCACTACCGACTAGGCTACCGCGTTGTCAAATACATACCTAGAGTAAAAAATATTAGAGTAGATATACATACATACTTACTTTACCTTACTAGAAACATCAACAGGGTTACCTACTATTTTATAGAAACATCTTTCAACGAACGCATCATTAAGCAGAATTTTCCTTTCAGCGCATTTTTTTTAATGTGAAAGAGGAGGCAGACGAGCACGCGGGCTACCTAATAGTGAGTGATCATTGCGACCGATAAACACCCGAATCGCAGGTGCGCTGCCGGCCTTTGATAAAATAGGGTAAAAACGGGACTCCGCTGTCGGTCTGTCCATCTGCCTGTCACCAGGCTGTACCTCACGAACCGTGATAGCTAGACGGTTGAAATTTTCACAGATGATGTATTTCTGTTGCTGTCTACTACCTATAGTACAGTCAGCGTCAAAAGTAACTGGTCACTTCAAGCTACTTTTGTACTTTATCGCATTAACACTTTAGACAATCTTGTTTGACATTGCTTATGTGACAGTAAAGCGACAAGGTATTTAAGTGATCAGTTACTTTTGACGCTCTGTACAAGCTTAGTTTGAGACAAGATAATTTGGTGTGACATTGTACCCTGATATTTATTCATTTTATTTAAATTAAATCACTTCAGCCGTTTCAGCGTGAAGAAGGAACATGCAAACTTTTGCGAGTTTTACCCCGACACTTCGTATTTTTTGTTATTTCCCGGACCGAACGTGATATTTCCCGTGTTCTGATAAACGGGGAGTTTTTTTCGTCGACACTCGAAGGTTATCTGGCGCTTTCCCGTCTCAGAGTTTTATTTAAACTATTATTGCGATCATTTTTGAATGCATTTAAAATTAGTGCTTTTATTTAATGGTAACTTAGGACGCGAATTTGTCTGCGTAGAATTATTTTATTATGACGCGTACGAATGTGTGAATGAAATAAAAAGATGTGTATAAAGTTGTCTAGTAAAGACTTGAGTTTTGTATTTAACAAGATCAAAAATAATAAAAAAAGTTATCCATAATACAAATATAATGGAGGAGGAGGAGTTTGCGAGGAAGCATGTTTGTTATTTCTTCACACTGAAATTTAATTTTGGAATAGCAAATAAAAATTGTTTTCATGATCTATGCGGATAAAAATTTGCGGTAAAAGCTAGAATATAATCATTAAATTTAAACGTCTATCGCTCATTGAATACAAAACTGACATATTCCAAAATAATTATCTCTTGCATTGAAAATCTGATACGAACAGCTTCTAATTTTAAAATGCAACACTGACTGATTTTGGAATGTGTCCGTTTTGTATACAATGAACGTTATAATGCCACCACTAAAGCCAAGTACTCACTAGCACTAATTGTTGCACGTATCATCGTGACGTGCACGCGGCTCGCGAGCCTATTCTCCACTAAAAGCTCGTTACTGTAACTGCTACAGTAATAGCTTGCTAGTGTGTTACCCGGATTTACATAATTTCTTAATAGTTTTAAATACAAACTCAACACACTCACCATGTTTCGGCTACAAAATTGATTAGAGTATGAGTGTAAGGAACACAGCTTTAAAATATAAGTATCAGGGGACAATGTCACACCAATTGACCTAGTCCCAAACTAAGCTCTAGGCTTGTACTATGGGTACTAGACAACGATATAAATACTTATAAAGAGAAATACATACTTAAATACATAGAAAACATCCATGACTCCGGAACAAATATTCGCGCCCATCACACAAATATCTGACCTTACTGGGATTTGAACCCAGGACCTCCAGCTTCGTAGGCAGGGTCACTACCAACTAGGCCAGCGCGTCGTCAATAACAAGCTATAGCAATAACATGGCTCTGTCTCGTTCTCTCACCGTAAACTGAATTGCTAAGCCATGTCATGGTTACTCCTTCGGCCTCTTTTCTACTGAGCAAAACCACAGCCTTTGACCTGTTATCGTATTATCAACGTTATAATAGCTCTTATTTACTTAATAGTAATGGCACCCGAGTTAAAAATAATACCATAACATGTCAAAGGCAATAATGGTTTTACCGAAGAACAAAGGCCCTGGCCTTCAGTGTTATAATTACTCGTACAATCACAAACCAATTTTGATAGAAACCTATAGAATGCAAACTAATCTACGCTTCAATCAAAACAATACATAACCTACATTACTCAACATACGCGTATAACCAAGCTGAGATCATTTAAATGAAGGAAAGCTAAAAGCTTTAAGCGACACTTTGATACTTACAGGAGAGCGTTCAAAATATATTTTTTGAAAGAATATTAATAATATCTAAAAGAGAGTAATTTAGATTTTTGTAATCTTTTGAACTAATAAAGTGTTTTCCAAATAATAAATGATATCTTAAATAAATTTCTTTACTGAAATGGCTATTAGACAAATCTCGAAAAAACCCATGACATAACGCAATGTTACTAAATAATAATCACATTTGTTTTGTAGAAAAAAGTGTTTAAACATTATCACCTTTCTGTATTATTATTTATTACACTATTATGTCAAAATACTTAAGCGCCTCTGAAGATTAAACCAAGCGGTTTTAAAAATGTATTAAGTGGGTACTACGTATAGAACAAAGGTGATAACTTAAGTTACTAAGCAAGCAACAGTTTCAAATTCTTTCAAATTATACGTTTCTGAGCTAACTAAATTTTTCCAATACCTTAAGCGACATCATTGACAATCAATCAATCAATCATGTCAGCCGAAAGACGTCCAAAGCTGGACATAGGCCTCCCCCAAGGCTCTCCACTCAGACCGGTCTTGTGCTTTTCGCATCCACCGCGTTCCCGCGATCCTTACCAGGTCGTCACTCCATCTCGTTGGAGGCCTACCTACAGCTCGTCTCCCGGTCCGCGGACGCCACTCAAGAACCTTCTGACCCCATCGGCCATCAGTCCTGCATGCGATGTGCCCCGCCCACTGCCACATCAGTTTAGCTATTCTTCGGGCTATGTCGGCAACCTTTGTTCTCCTGCGGATATCATCATTTCTGATTCTATCGCGCAGAGAAACCCCGAGCATAGCCCTCTCCATAGGCCTCTGGGTTACCTTGATTTCAAATAAATAAATAAATATCAAGGGACAATCTCACACAAATTGGCACAGTCTCTAACTAAGCTCTAGGTTCGTACAATGGGTAGTATACAATGATATTAATACTTATATAGAGAAATAAATGCTTAAAATAAATATACAGAAATCGTCCAAGCTCATCACACAAGTATTTGCCCGTACCAGGGGTCAAACTCGGGACCTCTTGCTTCGTAGGCAGTCACTACTGACTTGGCTATTGCGTCGTCATAATATGCATCACCGTCATTTACTAAAGAGATATAGGTGTACCAGAATCTCATGGCAAATGGGGAAATAAAAAAATGTAGAGGGCAATACTGGGGAAATTGGACTAAACGGTATTGATACTTGTGTAATTTTTAACCGATTCCAAAAAAATAAGAAGTTTAAGATTCGACGAATTTATATTTCTTTATGCTTTTAGGATTATATAAAAAAAATGCCACTAGAGGTCTATTAAATTAAACTGAGGACAAAGGACAATTTCATATATACCATGACTCAAACTAAGCTCTTTTCGTGTACAACGGTACTAGACAACGATATACACATCAGCAGTATATAATTAGAAAGCAGTAGGTATATAAAAATAAATATGAACTTAAAAATTTACAAACATCCAAGATTTGGTAGCAAAATTCTGTGCTCATCACACAAATTAATATGTCTCTACCGGTATTTGAACGCCTTGCGTCCGTGGGCAATTGAGCTACCGTGCCGTTTAAAGTGAGTATGTGTATGTATATACTATATCTTCTTATATATAGTATTTATATATTCTTTAATTAATACAATCATTACATAATGAAGCCTTTAAGACGAGTTCCATCGAGTCGAGTAGGTTGGATTGGGTTAGACTAATTATGAAATGGTTGTATATTGCTGGGGTAAGGTATTAACATTATTGCTCACAAATAAAATAATAAACACACCATTATTTCTAGGAGTATAAAAAATAACTTGAAATCTCATCGTATGGTAGTGCTGGGAACCCCTGTAATAAGCATACATCGGGGTTTTCGGTGCGGGAATGATTTAAGAAAGAGTAGATATCAACAGATAGGTAATCTGAGAAAATATCATATTATGCCTAATGACTAACTACCTCTTTGCGAATTGCTTACACTATGATACAAGTTTATTTTAACTCATGTAGTACTTTAGCTTTACTACCAAGGCTATAATGATATGAGATAATAATAAAATTAATTTTAATTAATTACCTGCAGTAGGTAAATTTAGTAGTTGACACGATTTTCAAAATAAGCTATTAATGTTTTTTCAATATTTGGAACAGTTCATCTGCGACGTCTTGCTGTAAATATTATCCATTTCAATGAACTGAACGATCTCTATAAGTCGGCAGTTGTAATAAGAGCATATTTACTCCCGGACCTCCGCAAGGTGTTGTCGTGCCTAAGTCTCCGCGCTGAATATTTTTAATTAATTAAATCAACTTTTAACTTAATTTAATTCACGAGAGAAAATAGGAGTGCATAAGTCCAACGGAGCAGCAATTTGTAAGCCGAGTTCACCTATCAACACTGCTCGAGCTGCTGGTAGCTTGGTACGTCTCGCCTATGCTACGGACCGCGGGTGAGTGCTACGCTGCTACGACGTCACGCTCACGCACCCCATCTGCTACGCCGCGTCGCTGAGGGCTACGACCTGCTATACACTTATGTGATTCTGGTACTCCCCGCAGCTATAAGGTGTGAGTGTGACTGAATACGTCGTCATTTTATATGTGACGTCTGTTACGCAAATTGTTGCTGCTGCTTGTTGTACTGAGAGCTCCGTTACTCTTCTGGAGTCCTGGTACCTTTCGGCGCTGCATTAAGTGAGCGGATATGATGGCATCAGTACTGGATGATAGTATGACGTGCGGCGCTTGCCGTTGAGACTTGTTGGTGGGCGCAGAATATCTGCAATGCATGGTGGCGACATGCGGGAAGTTATACCATTATGCATGCAACAACAAGTCTCTTTCAGAGGCCGAAAAAGCTGTATGGGCTTGTCCCGAATGTACCTGTGCTGCCAAAAAAGAAGGACGGAATTGTGAGACCCCGGTGGGTACCCCCACCACTATAAAAAATGTAGCACTCAGGAAACCTTCTTCCGCTGTCCCTCCAGCCACGCCGCAGCCTGCTCCTCGACGATCTCCTCGACGGTCGCCAGAGTCTGGTGTGTCCATGTCGGTGCCTACAGCCTTGGAAATCATGCTACTTCGTGATCAAATAACCTGCTTGTCCGAACAGATGGCTGATGCAGTTTCTACCATGGGGCAGTGCCAGTCGGCCCTTACTACATGCACGGGTAGGATTGAGACGATCTGTGCCAAACTTGAGGAATTAGAACAGTCCCTGGAGTCCCGTTGCGCCCCGCCCCCTGCACTAGCCCCCTCATCGGTGCAACCAGGGCCGGGTAACAGTGGTGTCGAGGTTGGGAACACTGAAGGAACGCGTGGCTCGGAAAAAAAACGTGTCAAAAAGAGCAGAAAAGTCGTAGGTCCAATTGCAACAGCGAGTACTTTGCCCAGCGTTACTTTAGTGGAGACACTTAATGAAGTCCCGCCTGCAAGTTCGCCTTCCAATAATAATAATAGCGCTGCATGCTCCCAGCGGACTGGTCCTCCCGGCGACAAAATGTCAACAGATGATAATGAAGATTCTACGAGTAAAGGATGGAAGGCAGCACCAACAAAAAAGAAGCAGAGACGCCTAACCTCAATACGTTGTACTGGAGGCCCAAATGTCACTACTCTCAGGGCGGTTGAAGTACGGAAACATATCCACCTGTGGAATATGATGTCTTGTGCTGAAGAAGTCCAGAAATACTTGGAGGAACTCTGTGAGCAGGGAACGTGTACCGTGGAGGAGCTGAAGTCCAGAGGCGAATACAAGTCGTATAAACTTGGTGTTCCTGTCCCTTTTTATGACAAATGCTTGTCTGCGGATGTGTGGCCTGACAATGCTAGGGTGAAAATGTGGTTTTTTCGAAAGCAAACAATGCAAACCGAAAAATCTTTAAGAACCAAGTAATAACTGTAATGAATCCTTTATCAGCATTGCATATCAAAATGTCAGAGGTCTCAACACCAAGTTGAAATATTTTAGACACTGTATCCTCGCTCACGAAAGTGACATTGTTGTCGCCGCTGAATCATGGTTGTCGTTATCAGTCGAAGACTCGGAACTAGTAGGAGGTGCTTGGAGTGTACTACGCCGTGATCGTGCCACTGGCCGACAGGGAGGTGGTGTACTGGTGGCTGCCAGGCCAGGTATTAATCTACGACGTCGACGTGAATTCGAAACTGCCGACGGTGAAGATCTGTGGACATCGTTCGTGGTAGATGATACCATATTTTATTTGTGTGCTGTGTACATTCCACCCAACTCCTCCGAGAGTGTGTATATGCGGTTTTTTCAAAAGATAGAATCATTTATTGACACTATCGGTATTGTCATTATTGTCGGGGACTTAAACCTGAATCCTAAGTATACTTCTTCTGGCATCCTAAGTTACTATTGTTATTTTACTACAGTGTGCGAATTGATAGAGATGAATAAGGTATTAAATGCACATGGAGGAGTGTTAGATGTGGTATTGGTGCGAGAGCGCGCTCGTGGTGTCTTGGTCAGTGAGTTTACGGAGGGTAGTCTAGTTCCGCATCCCGATGCTTATCACCCTCCCTTGGTAATCTCCATTCCGCTCACAAAATCCAGAAGTTACTCCAGGAAAACAGAAGCTAGTAATGTGGATACAACGCGTGACTGGAATTTTCCTAAGGGTGATTACGTACTTCTTTACCAACTGATCGCTGACGTGGCCTGGAAGGATGTTTTTGAAGCCCGTAATGTCAATATCGCCGTAGATCACTTTTATGAGATAATTTATGGTATTTTCGACGTGTGCATGCCTGGGAAGAGAAGGTCTTGTAAGCCCTGCAGATCTTATCCGGTCTGGTTTACGGCAGATCTCATCAAGGATGTTAAACGGAAGGCTTTTCTGCATCGTGAGTGGAAACGCTTTGGTAATAGGGGTGTATATACAATTTTTTCTAAGCTCAGAGCTGATATTAAACTGAAAACATCTAGAGCTTACGATGAGTATATTAACTGTATTCAGACCGAAATTACAAGTAATCCTCGAGCTTTTTGGCAACATATAGGTAATTTAAAATCCAAAGGCGGTTTTGAGAATCAGGTGTCGTATAATGGAGAGCTTCATGAAGGCATAGAGGCTGCTCAGGCTTTTGCGAACTTTTTCTCAAGCGTCTTCCTCACCCGCGTACCTCTACTTGACCATACAGGGATAATGCGGGATGACATGTCAGCTAATGCGAACCATGTTCATATCGACACGATTTCCCCTCAGGATGTAGAATTTGGCATAGCTCGTCTTAAGCCCCAAAGCTCGTTGGGTCCTGATGGAATCCCGGCGTATATCTTGAAGGGCTGTAAGGATTGGCTGGTACTGCCATTGTCCCATATTTTCAACCTAGCTCTAAGTACTGGGGAGTATCCTGATCAGTGGAAGGTCACACGGGTGCGCCCTATTCCCAAGTCTAGTGATAGAGCAAGTGTTGACAATTATCGTCCCATAGCCATTCTCTCTTCAATTGCCAAGTTGTTTGAATCAATCGTCAACAAACTTCTAGCCTCTCAAATAAAACCAAATCTTTGTGACTCACAACATGGTTTTAGGCCGAGGCGTTCAGTCGAAACCAATCTTTTAACCCTGGTTGACTCCATTTCTAAGCATTTGGACCAAGGAATACAGGTTGACGTGTTGTACTTTGACTTTAAAAAAGCCTTTGATCGCGTGGATAATGACATACTGTTAAGCAAGTTATGTAACATAGGTTTCTCGCCCAAACTGCTCCGGTTCTTTGCCAGTTATCTACGCGATAGGCAGCAGTACGTTCAACACGGATGCTTTGTTTCCAATTCCTACCGGACTCGTTCAGGAGTCAGCCAGGGTTCGATTCTGGGCCCATTTCTATTCGGAATTATGATAGACGACTTGGCTTCTATCCCTAAATATGCCGGGTGCCTGCTCTACGCTGACGATCTGAAGCTCCTATATGGCGTGCAACAATTCTCTGATTGTGAATCTCTTCAAGAGGACATTAACCGGGTCTATCAATGGA
Source organism: Acleris emargana (assembly GCA_927399475.2). NCBI lineage: Eukaryota > Metazoa > Arthropoda > Insecta > Lepidoptera > Tortricidae > Acleris > Acleris emargana. The sequence goes on from OV656858.1 coordinate 10,570,374, forward strand.
GCATTGACAACAAACTTCTTTTCAATACCTCAAAATGTTCTGTGATGTCTTTTAGCCGTGCTCATGGTCTCCTATCTGCAAAATACCTACTAGGAACGGAAGCCATTATACGCGTCGATACTATGAGAGATTTAGGTGTAATTTTCGATACACACCTTAACTTTCATGTTCATATGAAAACTCTGGCTTCCGACTGCTACCGGCGGTTGGGATTTTTCATACGCAATGCCCGTGAGTTTCACAATGTAAAGGCCATTAAACTTGTTTATACTGCTCTAGTCAGGAGCAAACTTGAGGCGGCGTCTATAGTGTGGAACCCTCATGAGGTCACTTACGTCTTGCTTCTGGAGAAAATCCAAAAGGCATTTTTACGTTTCTTATATAAAAAAACATACGGGTACTATCCTTTTCTTTACCCAACGAAGTTTCTGCTTGGCACCTTGGGATTTAATTCTCTGGTGGCGAGGCGTAATTATGGGCTCTTGACCGGTGTGTGTCGAATATTGCGTGGAGATTCCGACTGCCCGGAACTGGTGGCGCAACTGGTACGCCTGCTCGTACCCTCACTGTCTCAATCCAAGTTTAATCTTCGGCCACGCCACCGCGATCTGCTCGCAGTTCCGAAGGCGCGCACTGTGTCGTACAGGAATTCACCACTTGTTCTCGCTTTACAATATCTGAATGCGCTTCTCGCCTCAGCACCTGACTGCGATGTCTTTGCAAGTAGCTGGAGGATTATTATGTGGTGAATGTACAAGGTTCTGTGAGGCGAAGGATGACCGACCGTCTTCAGTTTAACAGTTTAATTGTTTGTAAATTTTAATATTGTTATCTGCTGTGCTATGTGTTTTTACTTATTGTTAGTATTTGTATGTTTGTTACAATGTATGAATTTCACAGTGCCTTGGTGTTAACTGTAATGCTGTGTAATTTGTTTTTTTTTTAAATAAATAAATAAAATAAATAAATATTAAATTTTTTTCGATCGCATTTCTATTTCCTTGTAAAAATTCGTTCATAGTTTTTCGACATTTCTTTTATAAAATACTTTTTTTTGTTCAATTAATTTTTGAACACTAACTCTGTTTTTTAATCTTTGGCTTATGTCAAACATTCCCGCACCGAAAACCCCGATGTATGTAATAAGTAACATTTACGTTAGACAAAATATACCTAAACCTAAAAGTATCAAAACCGTTTGTTTCAACTTACCGGTCAACTCCACGACACGCTTTAAAATTGAAGATTGTGATTGATATACACCTCCTTCTTCGCGTATTGTATTATATAAATTGTATACAATATTCCCCGCTTGAGATCTAAGCGGTTTTCTCGACATTTTCACCAGATAACAGTAGTTGAAGTCGAATTACAAAATGTAAGCAACAGTAAACAAACGATTTGACACCGCTGCCAGTTGACAGTTGCCATATGAAAACCATTATTTTTTTACTTTTAAAAATGCCATCAGATTCTCTTGTCAGTGGAGTAGTTTCCATTATTCGCTATTTCTCTTAAACACACTGATACAGCACGAAGCCTATTTTTTTTAATTCTACATAACGTATTTTCAAATACCTGTAATTTACTCAATTTAATCCAAAAATTCGCTTGAGCGTTTTTAGTAATTACTATCCAATATCATTCCAATAATGAATACTCGTGTGTTTCTATTTTGTTGTTAATTAATTACGTATCTTTTCCCGGATACGACGTAATACAAAGAAACTCTTACAATATGAAAAGGTCATATTTGCAAATTATCGTCGAAGAAAATCGAGCCTTCTTAGTTATAGACAAGGTCACATTAAAAAAAAACTGATGATTTGAATGATGCGTTTTAGAATATGAGTCTTTATTGAAGCTGTGAAAAAAAGACATGAGTATTACCTATTGCTCCTATCTGATAAATTGATATAGTTAAATAAATAAATAAAATAAATAGGTTACGCGACTAGCTCTTAGACTATAAGCCGTAAAATACATTCTTACTAACTGTCACTAAACCTAATAAACTTAATTGATTTGAACGTAAATAAAAAGTACCACCACTCCAATTTAAGTATTTAACGCATCCCTTAACAAAAAAAAGCAATCGTAGCAAAATCCAGATGAACAACACCTTTTGATGCAAATAACGGGTTAATTTTTAAATAACAGGTCCGTAATAATTAAAGCCTTACTAAGCAGAACGTATTGTTTGACCAGATTGCTGTCACGCAGTAAATCGTCAATTAATAAAGCAATTAATCATTGTTAGGAATAAACGTTGCAAAGGTTTTGTGCCACTGGCTAAATTATAAACGCTTGTTTAGATTTGTGTTATGTTTATCTTTATTAAGGAAGCACAAACATTTTTATGTTTTGCCCAAATTTTAATAATTAATCTATGGGATTTTTATATTTAATATCATCATTTATTTCAACACAACATACGTACATCATAACATATCATAAAATACAAATATTAACTAAAATAAAAATAAATTAAAACAAATCGAACCCCTCCAACGAACTCACTTGTGGCATCGAGCCTAAGACACTCGCAGCGTTTCCTCTCTGCACCGCTAGACTCAGCCTCTGGGCAAAAAAGGAACCGGCCCGAGGATCGCCACAGACATGCACCAGTTTTTCCGACACCTCCTTGACGAATTTTTTCATGTCAGAAGACCACGGACCAAAAGTTTCGATGGCGAGGGCCGCAAATACGTAATTTGAAATTAAAAAGGCGTATTTGCGGCGTTTTAGAATTTGGGCATTGTCAGCAGCATATCCAGGAGTGCCAGCGGAGCCTTGAACATGAGACGAGGCTAACGTGTCTACACTTGTACAGTCCCATGATAAAGGTCGTCCCAGGTGCCACGGCACTAGAGTACATCCGTCGGGCCTCTTTCCATCCGAAGACGACAAACCTGGGGGTTCCAGAATTGAGGGAATAGATACAGAAATAAGGGCCCGACGGACAAGGTCATTGAGCGAAACATGCCTAAAAAAACGTCCGGCACTCATCTGGCAGCAAAGGCCGTGACGACCCAGTTCATCCACGGGCTGAGAACAGCGGCTACAAGGATGAGGTTCACAAATTTTCAGGCCGAGTCGAAGGCAGATGGCAATTCTCAAACAATTATTATCTAAAAGTGACCCGAGGTTCCTAGAAGGAAGGGCATGAAGCCAGTGTCCTGACTCTGGTTCGGAAACCGCTAACAAACGGGCCCGCTCGGAAGTAATTTGGTAACTTAAGAGGTTGAAATGAATAGATTTTACACAAATTAAGTCCCAAGCGGCTTGACTGGTCTTTTCGACAGGGGAAATTTCCCCGGGGTTACTGGCACTCCAAAACTTCTCTGCATCCGACAAACACGATATCTGTTCAACGGTGAGGTTGGGAACATTAAGAATCCCACCGATGAGGGCGAAAGTGCTGTGGACAGAAGACAGGAAGGCAGGGAGTGCCAGGTCACTAGAGGTACGAATACCAAGACCACCAAACTTCACAGGGAGTGTAGCCTGAACCCAACTAGAAGGTGAAAAAGAAATATTTAAAATTTTGCTAATAGTTATTTTCAAAACGTTATCAATATCTGAAGAGAGATTAGTAAATTTCCAAATGGGGCAGCAGCGAAGAAGGTAAGTAAATTTTGGAGTAAAAAGGCATAGTCGTAAGATGTACGAGGGCTGATTGAAAAGTTCGCGGCCCGACCATTTAAAAAATAAAAAATTAAAAAAAAACTGCCGCCATTTTGAACTGTCACTATTCAGTTTTCATCCCGCGAAATTTTAATTGGAAGACAATATTTGATATATATTTTACGTCTGATTTAAAAATACGTGTAAACAGATTTTTAGAGCAGCGTGCCGTAATTAAATATCTTCATAAAAAAGGATTGACTCCGAAACAAATTTATGAAGATATGCAGTGTACATTGGGGCAATCCTGTCCATCATATACGATGGTAAAAAAGTGGGCTGCTGAATTCAAGCGGGGACGAGTCAGTATCGCAGATGACCCTCGTCCCGGAAGGCCAACCACTGCGACTAATCCACAAAATGTGGCAATTATATGCGACATGATAATGAAAGACCGACGGTTAAAAGTAAGAGAAATAGCTGACATCGTAGGCATCTCTTATGAAAGAACGCAAAACATTATAGTCAACGAATTAGGTTTTTCGAAGGTGTCGGCGAGATGGGTACCAAAGCTCCTTTCAGTGGAACAAAAAATCACTCGTCTAACAATTTCACGCGACTGTCTAGACCTGTATGAAGCTGACCCTCAAGACTTTTTGGACAGATATGTTACTATGGATGAGACATGGGTCCCCCACTACACGCCCGAGACTAAACAGCAATCGAAGCAGTGGGTTCGTGCTGGATCTCCGCCTCCCAAAAAGGCAAAGGCCATTTTGTCGGCGAATAAAGTCATGGCATCAGTCTTCTGGGATGCAAAGGGAGTAATAATGGTTGACTATCTCCAGAAAGGTACCACTATAAACTCGGACTATTATTGCGAACTTTTACGGCGATTACGAGAGGAACTGAAAGTAAAAAGACCTGGATTGTTGACAAAAAAAGTTCTCTTTCACCAGGACAACGCTCGTGTGCACACGTCACTAAAATCGATGGCAGAAATTTACAAATGTGGGTTTGAATTATTGCCCCACCCGCCTTATTCGCCCGATTTAGCACCGTCGGACTTCCACCTATTTCCAAACTTAAAAAAACACATGGGCGGTAAGAAATTTTTGACCAACGACGAGGTCCAAGCTGAAGTGGACACCTATTTTGAAGACCTGGAGGAAAGTTTCTTCAAAAGTGGTGTATTGGCTTTGAAATCCAGATGGAACAAGTGCAAAGACCTCGACGGGGACTACGTAGAGAAATAAAAATATTTAAATAAAACTTTGGATTTGATTTCATACTTAGGCCGCGAACTTTCCAATCACCCCTCGTACAAAGCAATGTGAGGAGTTATTTTAAAAAGTAAATCCGAGGATTGATGAAATTTATTTAATTTTGAATTTAGAGTAAAAATAAAAATAAATATAAAATGTACAAGTATACACATGTTTGTAAACTGAAGCATTGTTAAATCGTTTCTGCCTTTGAGGTTGAACAAAGACAGAGGTCTTGTTTTACACTTTTCCATAAAATTGTTATGCGAAACAATTCCATTGTAAACCACCGCCCATTCTCCTTTCCATTTAATGTGACAGAAGTGATTTAACTTTGTAAAATATCGGTTCGGAACTGAACAGCGTATTTTAATAGTCTTTTCTTTTGCTGACATCGTCACTATTTCCCGTTCAAATTTCAAATCTTATTGAAATCCTAGAAATGCAGTTCTGTGGAATCAGCTTGCGGCGTTATTTTCGGGTTGCCACAATATGAGAGACATTGAAGTCAAAATAATTGCTTACTCTTTTCTCAGTAAAGTGACGCGTCTGTTTTTTTTCCGGCAGAGCATTTGTTAAAATAGTGTATTAGCCCATTTTGTTGCAATATTCTAATTATATTGATGACATCTTTTTTGTTAAATTTCATTAAGTATAAAACTAAGGGTACATATATAACTCTGAAGAGTCATAATTCCGAATTAATCAGAGCCCTTGGAAGCCTTTATTTTTTGATAATATGTCTTTTTAATCGAACCTAACCGAACTTACGTATAGTAATTATATTATAAATTTAATCTAAAATAGCTCAGCATAAAATATGTTTTCGGTTTTCTATTTTTTATTTATTAAATTCTATAATTCTGTGCCTCCTGTGACAAGTGATACAACTCGAAAAACACGATTTTACAGGAGAGCAAAAACAAGTTTAAAAAAAATACTGCTTTTAAACGAATACGTTTTTTTGAACATTTCTTTCGATTTTTATAACATGTAAAATCACTTTATTAACTGGTTTGACAAAAATAATGATACTAGTTATAGATTTTAAGATATTTGAAGAAACGTCCGAAATGAATCATTTTACATTTCAGATTAATCTATTTAACTCGTGTATGATGATACAACTCGAATTGTATTACTTAACACAAAAAAGTGTAATCAAGGAGCTCTGGTGATCACTGATACAACTTTTTTTTTAAAGCTTAATTTTTCTATTATTTCTTGAGTTAAAGGTCTAACCTTTATACACAAGTTGTAGGGAATTGAATAAGTAATCTTTCTGAAAACGAACGGGCGTAATATTTAGGATTTAGTTAGTTGCATCATTAATCACAAAAAATAATCTTAATTTAAACCGTGACTAATGTTACATATCGAGTTATTGTTAGGTCTGGTAACGAAAAAACTTGTGTCAAATAATACAAGTAATTGATCAAAACAAACGATTGCAATTATGATAATTTTGTTTTTTTAAATATAAGGAATAAAGGAACTAAACATGAAATTAAATCACTGAGGAAACAAATTAACTTATACTCCTTCATTTCAAAGCAAAATTACGATGTTGCAACAATACAGGAGGTAAATTAACCAGTGCATATTCCCATCCAAAACAAAAACTAAATAGGCACCTACACAAAAAAACAAAACAATTCTCAATCATCAGCATAATCTAATCACCTACAAAACATGAAAATAATGATAACTAAAACTCAGGTAGGTAAGATATGAAGAAAGTTAAATTAAGCTTGCCGTCAGTCGAAGTAGTAAGTACGAATAGGTAGTTAAGTGACATAGCGCATGGTCCACCTGAATTTCATCTTACTGAATTTGATACAATAATTTAAGTCACCACAGAACGGTAGCATTTACTAACCTGCCACTTCACAAAATAAAACGTGTTGGTTGGTAAATAACTATTTCTTTCCGTCGCGAGATTTTTACCGTTTTTATCTTCTGTCATAATATTTTACACAAATAACTAGTTCCATACACATGTAGATCATAATATTGTATCGCAGCCATAAAAAAATATTAACATTAAGTTACCTACAATAGAAATCATGCTTACGCGTCGGTTCAGGCCACAGCGAGCGTGTGCTCCCACCCTCGATGACAGGGTGACCATAGCTATGAAGAAAGAGACCAGACTCATTTTTCGGAACATGAGTTAGCTATGCCATCGTAAACTAGATTTTTTAAACTATGTTATGTTGAAAGCGACCTATTTTAGCACGTCAATTCACTAAATTATACATAAACTTATGTATAAAACCGCCAATAACGAAATGTGCGTTCTATAATGTCGAACGCAGCCAAAGTACTTGATTTAGTCTATTTTTTCCGTTAAAAGATGATACTTTTAATCTGCAGAACACAGCCAATCGTCAATTAGTCGGATTATACAATATTTCTATATAAATACTATAATCTACTATTTGTAATTAGCATGAGACAACTAGGGTAATAGCATATAGCACTTTTTATAACAATACAAGAATTCAATTAATGTATGATAGTGAATCTTGGGAATGGCAGAAGAAGAACGCAAGCCGGAGTAATGCAGTTGAAATTAGAGCTCTAAGAAGTATGTGTGGTGTTAGGATGATAGATAGAGAAAGAAATAACGAGATCCGAGAACGATGTGGATTGAAAGAAGATGTAGTGACTAAAATCGAAAAGGGTATGCTAAGATGGTTTGGTCATTTAGAAAGGATGGATGAAAGAAGGGTTACGAAAGATATATGGCGAGCGAGAGTGAGTGGATATGTCGGTAGGGGACGTCCTACACGGACGTACGGTGATCAGATTCGCGATGTTCTGAATAAGGGCCAAATAAAAAGCACCCGAAACTGACGTACGTGCATGAAGAGATTGATGAATGTAGAGGAAGCGAAAGTTGTATGTTTAGATCGGTGCACCTGGCGTTCCGTAGTCTTTGCCTACCCCATTGGGAGACAGACGTGAAGTTATGTATGTTATGTATGTATGTAAGAATTTAATATTGTAATCGGTATAAATTGGCTAAAGAAATTGTCACTTTCGTAAAATTACGATTGAAAGGAGGATAGCAAATATTATAATTAGTTGTATATAAAACATCCAACTACATTGTTTTTAAAAAAAACTACGAATACTCCAGTTAATTGGTTTAAAATGTGCTTAATACACTGCATTATACTTAGTTTTAACAATTAGGGTTTTTATAAGAAAACATACTAGGAAGTAATAAATATATTTTTTTCCTAAAAACGGCTGTATCTCGATACCGATTTTTTATTATTGGTCTCTTTTGCGTAACTATTAGAGATAAACCATTTTATTCTCAACCTATAAAAACTCAGTCACAAGGTAATATTAGTAGACCTGTCGATTTAAATATTACACTGTATTATGACACGGTTCTATGGTAAGTATCAATAAATTTGTTTAGATATATTTTTAAGATTTGTATGTATATATGTATGTAAACACTTTATTGTACAACAGAAAAACCATTGCAATACAATTAATATAAAAATAGTACATATTTACATATTAATATGTTTATATTTTTCTATATAAGTATTTATATCGTTGTACTAGACAACGATATAAATACTATAACCAAAGTACAAGCCTAGAGCTTAGTTTGGGACTAGGCCAATTTGTGTGGGATTCTCCCCTGATATTTTTATTTTTATTTTATAGTAATTGTATCACTATGCACCAAACTTTACAAGTTCTAAATGGTCGTAATATTCTCACATTTTTGATACAACTGACTTATACATTTGCAAAGATTAGGAAATATTTGAAAACATTTGATATAAATCGAGTTGTATCAATTAACACAAACCAAAAGAAGCAAAAACAGGTTTAATTTTTGATCTAACTCAAGTTGTAACTTTCGAAATACGCAAAACTCTGGTGATAAATGATATAACTCAAGTTATATCAAAAGACACAGAAAATTTTAAAGGTATAAGAACCGTGATTTATGATACATTTTGAGATATATCATCTGGCACGAGAAAAAAAATATCTCATGGTTTTTTGACGTGGTTTAACTAGAGAAATAGCATTAAACACGGAAAATCAGAAAAAAAAGGGTCAATTGTATCATTTTACACGAAAGTATCTTTGAAACTAGAAGGCCTAGGAACACGGGAGTTGGAGCAAACGATGCGTTATTTTTTTTAAGGTGTTTCATGAAAGAAAACGAAAACTCCTATAACTCGAGTTGTATCACTTGTCACAGGAGGCACAGAATTATGTACCTATATAAAAATTAAAATTTCGGAAAACTTGTCCAAAATATCTGATTAACCATGACTGTAATATAAATATTAATCGAAATTATCTAACGTTTTACTGCATAACGCAATTTTATCGTTTTCTAGTAACAATTTTGGGGCGTAGTTTTGGAATAAAATATTCCTGAGACATTTTTATATTAAATTGGCACTTAACGACAAGAGGGTTTTTCGCTTATCGCCTACTTGACTTAACTCCAGAGGGCAAGGTTAAATACCTGATAATAATCTTTTAAAAATTGGAAAAGGTTGTTCATAACTGTATTTCATATAATATTAAATCTAGATTGTGCCTGAAACTTCATCTTTTAACTCAAATTTCATTATATCCTGAGTAAACATTTTTTTTGTTATCATTACTAGTCAGTACCTACAATATAAGGGCGTTACAAAGGACACGCTTAATTTGCAATTAAAATATAAGTTTCGCTATTTAGCTTCAAAAATTACATCAACATTTAAAAAATATTATGAAGTTATTTCTAAAAACTCATTTATGTAGTAAGTAAATGTTTATCTTATTACAATTTTCAACTGAGATGAAAACGTTAGCTAAGCTACTTTTAAGACACAAAAATTTCACAAAACAGTTTCGTAGTTAGTTTAAAACACGATAAACAAACAACCCAGTAGCTAAATATTAAAAATACAAATAAACATTTAAAAGATAAAAAACTCGTCTCGTCATTATTGCGCAAAAGTACTTGTGAAATTCTAAAATTCTAAGCGAGCTACTTTTTAAAAGCAATGATTTTTAAAAGCCTTAATTCGGAGTCTCTCTCATTTGCAGGCGTCTCGAACCGTTGGCTCGCGAATTAAATAAAGCGAAATACTCTAAAGAAAGTATTTATGTAAATTTGGACGGCATTAGAGTACCAATTTGGAGTTGTACGCACCACACAGGCTGGCAAGAAGCGGAAAATTAAACAAAGGGAAATTAGTGTTCTAATGAAATTTTAGAATGCTCAGCTCTTTTTTTGTTTTAAATTTTTTGGACTCATTTTTTAAGAAATATTCGAAGAGTTTATTTTATAATAATTTGAGAAAGACTAGGTTTTTTTAAATAAGGTGTCGTAGTTGGTGTTTAAATGTACACTAATATTATAAATAGGAAAGATTTGATTTTTTGTATGTTTGTAACGAATAAAGTCAAAAACGAATGGACCGATTTCAATAAATATTATACCAGTAGAATACATCATTATCACCTAGCAACAAAGGATATGTTGATGATCCTTTTGATTTAGCCCTTATTCTTATCGCAAATCAGATAAAAAAACAAGTTTTTTTTTATGATGCATTTAAATTTTTAATAAGTTTTCTTTTACTAAGTTTCATAATTATGTCGATACAAGTAACAACCATAGCAGTAGAAATCAAGACAATTTGTAAAGAAAGCCTTCTTATCCTTGTACAAAAACAAAAAGAATAGGAACAGCACAAGTGTTTACAAAGTAAAGTGGTAGGCAATCTATATTGAGAAAGGCGGGTGGTTGTTTATGTATGAACGTAGATTCTCGCAAGGGCACGAGTTTTAGAGGAAATACGGGTAGAGAAACTTGGGCAAAATAGGTATTTGGATAAACTATCGCTGTTGCTCTGTCTACCAATTTTTCCAAATGAGTGCGATAAAGACAACTGCAGTTTTTTTTAAGTAACGAAATTATTTATTCAAGACAAACATAATTGACACATAATAGAATTTGATATCATACATGATCTATAGATTTGTCACGAAATGGTTACAACTCAGCGTGATGCTGGCAGAGCCAGCGCTGGTCTTCCGTTGTGACCATTTGGTGAAACAAGACGATCACGATCGCACACGCATCAATAGGAAGCAAAATTTACAAAATACTAGTTAAAATATTTTAAAAACGACTGACAGTTGAGTTTCTTGCGGCGTTTCTTCTCAGCAGTAGTCTCTTGCAGAGCGCTGGTAGATTTTGGACGTGAAAAAGTGCCCGTGCGGTGTAATTACTGAATAAAGAGCTTTTATCATTTTTATCTTTTTATCAAGCAAATACCTACACTTAAAAGCAAAGTACATCAGAGGGTTATTATGACATAACAAACATACATTAAATCACGCCTTTTCCCCAGAGGGGTAGGCAGACACCACTTCTTTCCACTTGATAACAATGAAGTTCAGTTTACGCTGAGAGAAAGGGACAGAGCTATATAACTGCTATAGTTCTGTCCTTAACGCTCACCGTAAAAAAAACTGCATAGCTGTCATAATAAACTCATAGGCTAGAGAATTAGATACACATAATTTATAACAATAATTATGATGAAGACACATGCTACTAAGTGAGTCATTGACGCAGAACTGAAACTGCTGGGATGTATGTATGTAAGTAAACTCTTTATTGCACATAAACAAATACAAGACATGTTTGCATCAATATAAATAATGTACATAGGCGAACTTATTCCATATGGGCTCTCTTCCAGTTAATCTTGTAGTAGAATGAGCAAGGACAATGCCGAAGGATAGACAAATTAACAAAATTTCAGGAAATAACAAATAGTACATACAACAGAGAAATAGGAAGAAAATAAGATATCTTCTGTAATAAGATGGATGAGCCTTTATTATTGAAATAATTCATCATTATTGATGAAATTCGCAAGGTGTTTATGTATGTTCGTTTAGATTTAGCAAAAAATATGAATGAATTTATCAAATTAAATTTGACATCAATGTATCTTAAGTGTAAGTGTTTAAACTAAATTTTACCCAGCATTTTTTAAAACTCTTACATTATTCAGTATTACCCATCCCTTTTTTTGCGAGTAATAAATAAAAACACTCCATTTTGTTTACTTTTCGTTAAAAGGATAGGCAAATAAAATGGTAAGGCAGGAGCAATTATTTAATGTTTGCATAAAAATATTTTTACTGATTCTGTTGGGAGTATTAATTGAGCTTCAACCTTTTTCAGAATAAGCAGGTAGGTTATTTAAAATACTTTGATTTAAAAGACTTTTTATATTGGGTAGGTATAAGTACTAAGTAAGTAATTTTTATTTTTTATTATCCATGCAAATATTAAAAATGTACCAGTAACTTTGTATGTTTGTTACACCATCACGGCAATAAAGCTTACCTGATTCCGATAAAATTTGGAGGATATATGGAGATAGATTGAAACACGAGAAAGGACAAAGGGTGCCTTTAATCGCGAGAAACGATAACTTCTTTGTGGAAGGGTCGCGGGAACTACATAGTAAGTAAAAAAAAACTGCTTGAAACCTCCTGTGAATATTTATAAGGCATTGGTTTTTTTTTTTTTAAACTATGCAGTTACTTTACGTTGATGTATGAAATAATGCCAATATTCCTAATACTAACTGTCTTAACTGGACAAATTCCAGGCACCGAAAACCCCATACAGACTTTTACTAAATGGATCTTGGCAAGCATAATACACCTCCTGTGTGTGTGTGTGTGTGTGTGTGTGTAATAAGGCAACGTAATCAAAATTAAAGCACTTTGGAGCCTCGTCGTAATAAACTTAAGAAAAACTATAGTGAAACAAACATAAAATAAAAAAATATTTATTCAGCAAGAAGGCCACACAGGCACTTTTACATGTCAAAAATCTACTAATTATTCGTAACTATAATTAATTGTATGAAATAATAGCATAAACCTTACCTACAAATTTTACTAACGCAACACTGTTCGTAGCGTATTGCTACGATAAACGCTACAAGCGTAGACCTAGCGCTGCACTTACTTTAGAATCAAAGCTACAAGTAGATCAAACAATTTGATTCACAAGCCAGTATAAAATTACGTCAAAGTGACGATTGTCAATGTTCGCACTGTTGTGTTCCGGTTTGGAGATAGGACAGCCGGTGAAATAGCATAGAGGCATCTTAGTCCTCAGGGTTGGCAGTGCATTTGCAGTCTTAGGATCGCGGTCTTGTGAATGCGAATGTCTATGGGGCACGATTTTCACTTACCATCAGGTAGCCTGTGTGCTCGTTTGCCTTGTCTATGACATTAAAAAGTGAATTCCGTTTGTAATGCAGCTATAAGCCTTCGTATAAAGGGATCAGGTTAATTTGTGTGAGATTGTTCCTAAAATCTTGATATTTTTAAATTCCTTTCTCTAAAACGAAGAGTATGGCGAAATATATGGATAACAAGGGATCGATATACTCGTATAAAGTTCAAAACACAAAATGGGCATACTTATAATGTTTTTATTGCCGAAACATTCTAGGATTTTCTAACAGGCTATTGTGAAGAACCTGATATAGTAGGTTACAAATACATACATACCTTCACGCCTTCATTGCCAGAGTGGGGTAGGCAGAGCTACAGAATTAAATACCAACAACTCTAAAAACTTGTTGATTACTCTGTAACCACAATTTGCACAATTAGGCTAAGATGTTTAACAGTGTATATTAGTGACAGGTAGCAAGCCCATCGCCTAACAGTACTACAAGCCTTTATTCCCTTATTCGCCTCTTACGACTTCCACTGGAAGACATGGAGTGGCACTATTCTAAGCCGGCAACCACACGGCTCTATATTAGTAGGTTAGGCTTGTATTATAACAATCCAAAAAGTTTACGGCTTCAGATTTGAAACCAATATTATTATTATGACCATTTTTGTATTATGCCCCATTATTGAATAGTACATTGTTCAACAAGGGACTAAAACAAGCCATAATGAGAAGACGAGTGAGCGAGCGAGCGAGAGTGGCTATAATTCGAGTATCATTATGCTTGTTTAATCTCGCGTTAAACACTCTACTTTTCACTTTACAAGCGAGGAATAAAACGCCTCATTATGGCTTGTTTTAGTCCCTTGTTGAACAATGTACTATTTTATATATTTTTGCACAGTTGTCATTGTGAGGTTATTTCCACAGCCTTAAAATGTCCGACACAATCACTGAAAATTACTATATTCTTTCATTCACAAACACCGTGATAAATTGTTTAGAGGTTTCCGAAGTAAATAATAAAAAAAAAAGCCCTAGAGGTTAATATGGAGCTTTCGTCCCGATGTGCAGAGACTAAAATTAATATGTTAAGAGCATGATATGTAGCCATAACAATATCGCAAACAAGGCCCTTTGTATGTTTTGTTATGTATATCATTCAAACAATAAAATAATCATGTATATGATTCCCTATAACTTCTTCAATCTTTAGTCCCACCCACTATCTACTCGTTTAAGGATCCTGATAAAAAGGTCGTAAAGACGTAATACTGAGTAAAGTATTCCCTTTATTTGACAACGGTACTTTGAGTGACGCTTAAACTTCCATTACTGGTAGGTGCTTTATCTAAATTACCGTGACATTTTACGAAAGTAAATGCCGGAAAGCATGATTCGAGTTGGAGGTATATTTGAAGCAGTTTTAAATCTAATTTTGTTTTTTTTTATATGTTTATCTGGAGAAAGACATAGTTTTTACGTTTTTTTTTAAATGTTTCCATTGAAGTATTTAATGAAAAACAACATAAAATAAAACATGAAATATTTTAATAAAAAATTCAACTAAAAAAAGGCTTAAAGATAAGTAAGTTAGTCGGTAAATAAATTCTGAACTTAAATGTTTTTTAGATCCACTGTAATTTAAATACTTATCTTCGGTAAAACTGCAAAACCGCGTAAGTAACATTTTTAATAAGGAGTAAAATGCACCTTTTTAAGAAAATAGTACGGTTTATTTTGCTCTAGAAGTGGTCTCTGCCTACCCCTCTGGGAAACAGGCGTGACTTAATGTATGTATGTATTTTGCTCTATCATAAATTTGTTAGATACGTGGTTTAGCAATATCACCGACGGTATGTATCTTAATCTATAAAATATACTTAAATTGTTGTTAATAGTTTCGTGCTTTTATGTTTTAATCCTTAGCTTAACTTTAAGAATATTGCATTTATTAGTTACAGGTACACAATAGTACATTATTGCCTAGGCAGTGAAGCAGGCAATTGCGGGGCGAGTATTGGTTTAAACGGACGAGCTTGCGTTCCTGCCGAGGCATATATAGTGCTTTTCTCAAAAATCGCAAGACACAAATCGCATATAAACAGAAACTGCACGTAAAAAAACATCACTCTTTACCGCCTTTATGTTTACGACAAGGAGAAACGCAAGCTTTTTTTAGAAAAAAAAACTCAAGCTATTCCAGACACAGATAAAAAAGTTCCGTTTCGAATAAAATATGGATGTATAAGACTTGTGCCCTCATTTTATTATGGCCGTTTTCACTTTTTTAAAAGTTACAAACTAGATAACAATGAAATTTGTATGCAACGTAGCGAGCACGCAATGTTTTTTTTTTTAATTTGGAGACTGTCTGTAAACTATGTACTTCGCATGTCAGTTTGGAGTTAGCACTGTCAACTTTTCCGGTCATTTTTGAGAAAATTTATTTTTATATAACAGTATTTATTATGTAGTTAGTTTACTTGGTACGGTTGGTTGAGTACAAAGACAGTGGTTCTATTCCAGGTTCAATTTCCGATCAGGGCAAATCTCTGTGTGATTTGACCACGAGTACTTGTTTCCGAGATTTTGGCTGTTTTCATTAAATAATAATGTATTTATTTCTCCATATATATTTATAGTACATTACTACAGACGCCGGGAAGTAGGTGGTTGCAGGCCGAGTTCATATAGACGGCCGAGCGAAGCGAGGTCGGATAGTTACGAGGCTGGCAACCCCTTTTCACGGCGAGGTATGTATAGTGCTTTTCTCAAACATATGCAATGAAATAAAAAAAAAACATTTGTGTAATAGGCATTAACGCGGATATTTTTGGTCCGAACCACACAGATACAAAAAAAAAAACGATTTTCAGCTATTCAGCCTGTTCATAAAACCAGCTGTCATGACCATATTAAAATTAAAAAAAAATTACTTCCCGGCCTAGGCCTTCAATTTTGTATGAAATTCCTTTACAGTTCTCTCGAGTTGTTCCGTCGGGAACGTGGCACTTTGAAGCCTAAAATAACTAACATAACGCCGACATTACATAGCATGTTTGAGAAAAGTACGTTATTCGTCGTCCGTACCCATAGTACCAGCCTAGAATTTAGTTAACTACTACTAGTCAATATATGTATTATTTGATTGTGATTTTAAAAACCACTAAAGACTCTTGTTGAAATGCTCGCACCAAACTGAACCATTTTTTTTTGGCCTAGTTTTTAACTGGTAGAGAATGCCTTAAGGCATTAAGTTCGCCATTTGTACTTACTTTTTGTATTGTGCAATAAAGTTTAAATAAATAAATAAATAATATGATTATGATAATTATTTTTAATGAAATATACTATGTTATCTTACTATACTTCCAGTAAAAAGGAGTCAGCAGGTTGAAGTTCCTAGACGACTATCCAGTGTCTAGTAAAGTTGAGGAATTTCGAATTTGGAATCAATAACCGTCCAATAAGTACGAATATTCCATAGCATATCATATTATTTGAATTTAGAACTATCAGGGAGGCTATTATGAGATAGCTATGCAGTTGAGTTTACGCTGAAAGAAAAGGACAGAGCTATATATATATATATTTTTTTTTTTTTATATCATAGGAAGGCAATCGAGCACACAGGCCACCTGATGGTAAGTGGAAACTGTGACCCATAGACATTCGCATTCACAAGACCGCAATCCTAAGACTGCAAATGCGTTGCCAACCCTGAGGACTAAGATGGAATGCCTCTATGCTAGTCATTTCACCGGCTGTCTTATCCCCTAACCGGAACACAACAATGCGAACACTGCTGCTTGGCGGTAGGTTAATGGATAAGATGGTGGTACCAACCCGGACGGACCCTGCACAAGGTCCTCCCACCCCCAAAACCGTCATAGCTCTGTCCTTTACGCCCGCCGTAAAATGAACTGCACAGCTATCTCATAATAATCCACATGTGGGTCGTTCTTCTTTTTTACCGACAATAAACCGTCGATTTTCGGTTTTTTAGATTTTTGAACTATCAATAACTATGCGGTTTCAGTGTTCGATTTAAAAAAAAGTCGCATTTATTATTTATTAAAACTAATTAATACTTCCTGTCCTGCATTAATATTTTATTATGTTTAATATGGTTTACCAAAAACACTGTGACAGAGTGGCCGTTTTCAGACGAGACCAAATATTAGATGACCACTCTGTCACGGCATTCTACGGAAAACCATATTATTAAAAAAAACGTGGGTTAAAGAAAGAGCACAATTATTTGGTACTCTTACATAAATAAAAGTATGGACGTATATTAAACACGAAAAACATTATTATCCATACTCTAATGAGACGCTTAATAAGATGATAAATAGACAGGCTATTGTCGGTAAAAAAGAAGAATGTCCCATGTACACACCCTTGGACAGGCTTTAAAAAAGCTACAGAGGTAAGCAAGAAAAGGTGAATTGATAAAAATAAAAATAAAACTATTTTGACCCCATTAAGACTTCTGCAAGTACCAAGTAAAGTACCAAGACATCATAAACCAAAAGCGTTATCTCGTTAAGAGCAGACATCTCGCGATTTCTCTTTATTGACGCGAACGTCGCTCGCACCATCTCCGTTTTATGCGTGCCTAGTACATCTCGACCGGTCTCACGAGTTTAATATCGTAAAACGTTTAAATTCATAAAAAAAAACCGGCGAGGCGCAAGTAGGACTAGCGCCCTGAGGGCTGTGCACATAAGGTCATCAATATAAAAAAATTACAACTTTAATGCATTAAACTTCTTTTGATCATTCTACTTGTTACATTTTTGAGAAGGCTCACTTACTGGTCTTTGCAGTAATTAATATCACTGTGGTAAAAATAAGTTCTACAGAACCGTACAATTATTATTTTACAAAAGGAATGCACTTAACCCCATCCTGTTCACAGTCACGGTGCAACCAAAGTGCAATTGTCGCGGCTGTATTCATTACCGGGATTGCATCGCTGCGGTACCTCAGTAACGAACTCGTACTTAACTCGCTTCGCATAACGCTCTTGTAATTGGAATGGCTCAATAGTGTTCTGCGTCATGGGTATAATTCCCTTTAAGTGAGGAGAGCCAGCGACCAGCTTACAATGGTTTGCAAAATATTTCGTGACACTATCAACGCTCCTGACTTGCTCAACGATTTGCTCCGAATATTTGGCCCGAACAACTACCTTCGCAGTCGTAGTCACAGGCTTTCCTCAGTTCCTCAGTGTCGAGAGA
Organism: Acleris emargana; assembly: GCA_927399475.2. Classification (NCBI taxonomy): domain Eukaryota; kingdom Metazoa; phylum Arthropoda; class Insecta; order Lepidoptera; family Tortricidae; genus Acleris; species Acleris emargana. The sequence continues at coordinate 10,588,781 of OV656858.1, forward strand.
CTCTCCGCTACCCCGCGTCCTCACTGCTTTAAACAAACTGTTGGAAAATAACCCACATTGTGACGTTTTCGCAGAAAATATCCTAAGTACTTAAAAATATTTATTAATAATATATTTATAATTACTAATTTATGTGGCTATTTTTAATATACGTTTCGTGTAACTAGTTTTTTTTTTAGTTTCTAGTGTTTCCTCTCATCTAGGTATATTTTGTACTTTAATATTTGTCTAGTTATGGTGTGCCACATTTTTTATCTTTCTCACTCGCCCAAAAGTGAACTGAAAGAAATCTTTTATAGAGACAAGTTTGCCTTTTTAGTACCGTAAAACCTGGTAACTATGGTCCAGTACTTCAACTGTGGTCCAAGTCTAATTTCTTTAATTCCTCATAGATGACTTAATTATAAGCATTTTAAAACTTTAGTCAACAATAAATGTCTATAAAAAAACACGTTTCCTTAACTAAAGATTATGGGAACTTGTACTTTTGGTCATTGATTTTGGACCATAGTTGGAAGATTTTGGACCAGTTACCAGGTTTTACGCTACCTTTATTTCTGTAATTTTAATATTTATTTGATTTAATGGTTTTAGTACCGTCGAGTTCATAAATATGTGTACATTTTAGAACTTTGTCACTTTAAACGCTGTGACTATTAATCTATGGCATTAAACATGACATTAAATAGACAATGAAATATTAAATATAAATTAAATAGAAAGTGTACACATACAAGTCTAGAGCTTAGTTGGGGACTCGGTCAATCTGTTTAAGATCGTCTCCTGATATTTATTTTAAATGTGCTCATTACTTTCGCGCCATAAAAATATAGGTCCAATTTCACAAGACCTAGAACTTTATGAGTGCCACTGCATTGTTCATGGTCCGTGAAAATGCACCGCAGTGTAATGTTACTTTTATGTGTGTAGATATAAGTGGTAATATGTCTGAGTGATGCTCAGTACTTAGTTTATAAAAGCAGGCCATTTAAAACCTTAGCTTGTTGAGATAGTGTTTATATTTTCGAAGCCGAGATTGTTAGTTGGAAATTTCATTTTTACTGTGTGTGATTTAAATTTTGCGGTTGGTTTCAAGGAAAATGATAAAGGGCGTTTTTCAATTGGAAATACTCGTATGAATTTAAGAGAAAGTAAGGAAACATTTATAAGTCAACATTATCACCAAGGTATTAACAAAAACCCGAATGTCGTTAAAAAAAAGGAGTAAAATATTTTATATTTTTCGAATAGAACGGAGAAAGTTTCATACATGCAAATAAAATAATGATATAAAAACTCGATTTTCAATGCAATTATTTATACCAAATATGTGCGAGTGTAGTCGCCGGCAATAATATAATAAGTGTTTTTAATTTGGTTTGTTTCACTGATGAAATTCTAATTTGTTAGGAACTATGTATGTTAAAAGTCTGGTAGAAAACTAGAAAGCTTTCTTATTTTTCTAATTTCATCCCCGGTTATTTGACAGGTTAAAACAAATTGTAATTTGAGAACAAACAGCAAAAATATGAATTTAAATTAAAACACCATTAAGCTCCCAAAAGCAATTTTCCTTATGAACACAACTCACGGTATGAACTACATAAATTTTCAAGTAAAAAACGTTTCCGTTTCCTCAATTTACGATCCAAATATAAGTAAATTTTACCGTAAATTTTGTAAGCAATGAAAAAACGCGGTCGCCGAAGGACCTTGATAAGTACACGCTTGGGTACGAGCGAGCGATTTTGTCATACGGCAAGGAAAATAGGTCGCGTTTATTTTGTTGTAGATATAATTGGATAAAACATCTGTCACTTTCTGAAAATATTGTAAGTGTGACAGGAATGCTTTACCGACCGATGGCGGTACATGGACTTTGATATTTAATAGGTACTCATCACGCACCGAAATCGCCAAATACATATTGACACTTGCACAAATTACGCACAAGCAAGTAACACACGCCCTTGCACGAAAACACTTGATGCAATCGTTGTTGGTGTTATATTCGAAAAACTGCTAGAGAATAAAAACGTAATCACAACAGATTTAACGAGCAGGTATGATAATTTCGAAAAAATGTGCTTGTGTTAATTAGTATGATTGTTTCAACGTGAAAGTTACGCTAAACCGGATGGACGAATTTGGATAAAATTCGGAACAGAGAGAACTTTACCCTAAATGAACACTATAAGTTAATCTTTTTCTATCATTATGACATTTGAATTTGGCAGAAAGAGACAAAATCAAATAATACTTTTATAAAAATTAGATTTACAGTGTGTTAATTTTAAAAATTTAAATTTAAAAAAAATCATTTATTTCAAGTAATGCAAATATAAAAAAAATACATTAAATTATGGACAAGGGGTATTTTTTTATCCGGATATGTAGAATGGCATACTTATTACTTACTAATTCTACAACGACAAAGTCGAAGGCAGAAGCTGTGTTATACAAATGACAAATCCATTTCCCAGTAGTGAAACCAAACAAGCTGCATTCTGAAAACGTCAACTACTTCAAAAAACAAATAATATTGTATTCTATGCTACCACCGAACATTTTGTAAGCTTTCTTCAAATTACACCTTCTTCGTCACCGTTTGAATACCTTTTATTTTCTTTGCAGCAATAGCGGCCGAGTTAAAAACAATATTGTTCTACGACGTAGAACGGAGACCCAAGGTTTTATGCCAACGCGCTGCTTAAAATAAAATCAAATCCGCTCCGCTTTTCCAAAACAAAGCCTTACCCTATAAAATCTCCGCATTTATATCTTAAGTCCCCAACCCAGCCGAATCACACCTGTCCTCCAGACTGACAACTTGATCTCGCGGATCCCTGAGATTATCTCAGCCATGTCCAGTGACGTCACGTAAAGCTCTACGTCACTCCTGGTAAACCCGCGGTCCGTTAACGGAACCATCTTGGAATTTAAATGTCATGTTTGAATGCCGTAATTAGGTATCAGGGCGATTCTCTCGAACTTGCCCGTGATAAACCGGCCAGTTTATGTCGTTGAGTGCTTTCATAGTTAGCTAGGTTAGGTTAGCTACAAATGTAACCGGAATGGAAAAAATATGCATACATACATGTATATAGTATGAATCTTCTCAAATGAACTTTTCGCTTCGAGCCCTAATCTTCCAAACAAAGGCCATTGTTTCTATTATCGCAAAACCGCTAGCTACCGAGTTAGCACGTGCTACTACAACATTGATATTGAAAAACAAACGGTATCGTCATAGTATTAGGGTTCAAATTGAATGTCACTGACATTCTAGATGTTACGTTTTGGTATTTGCCGTATTGCCTCGGGGCGGTATCGTCCTACACTACCAAAACGTAACATCTAGAATGTCAGTGACATTCAATTTGAACCTTAATACTATGACGATACCGTTTGTTTTTCAATATCAATGTTGTAGTAGCACGTGCTAACTCGGTAGCTAGCGGTTTTGCGATAATAGAAACAATGGCCTTTGTTTGGAAGATTAGGGCTCGAAGCGAAAAGTTCATTTGAGAAGATTCATACTATACAATAAATGACGCCTGTTTCCCAGAGGGTTAGGCATAGTCAACTTCTTTATATCTCCTAAGCAATTATATAATAATACTAGCTGACCCGGCAAACGTTGTTTTGCCTTATAATTTTTTTTAAGGGTGAACAACCCTTATCACTTAGGGGTATGAAAAATAGATAGTAGCCGATTCTCAGATCTACTGAATGTGCATATAAAATTTCATAAGAATCGGTCAAGCCGTTTCGGAGGAGTACGGTAACTAACATTGTGACATGGAAATTTTATATATTAGAAGAAGATGACTGAATATGATTTATTAAGATAAGATGATATAATATAAGATAAACATTTTTTGTCAAACTGTGTACAATTGTTATTACATGTATTGTTTGCCCATGTCGTACGTACAATAATAATATTACATCTAAATTTTATTATTTAATAGTTACAGACATACATACATTAAATCACGCCTGTTTCCCAGAGGGGTAGGCAGAGACCACTTTTTTCTACATGCTACAATCTTGACAAATTTCTTTTGCTTCTTCCACATTCAAACATCGAGTATTGCACGCAAGTCGGTTTCGGGTACTTAAGATTCGGCCCTTTTCCAGTATTTCTCCGATTTGATTCGAAAAAGTACGCCTAGGGCGGCCCCTTCCGATCCTTCCACTCACTTTCGATCTGTATATCTCTTTCGCCAATCAATATCAATCAGCTTTATCAAGTACCTAGGTGTTTTTATTATCTATCTACAACTTTTTATGGCGGTAAATGTCAAATGACTGAAAAAGAATGGCCAAAATTAAAATTTCACAAAAGCATTCACTCTCCCTCTGATTTATGTGGCTATAACTGTGACATTATAACTACCTTATCGTTTTTGGTAACATGGCTGATCTCCCCCTCCTTCTTTAATAAGTTATCATTATTCTTGTTAAACAGCACCGGCTTCACTATGTCCAGATAATCGAGCCACCATTAAGTATAATTCCCTGTCCAGCCATAAATCTAGACTTAGCTTGGACGCTAACAAGCTGATTGCATTACCGTCGAGAGATAGCAGCTATGATGGCTATGCTAATAAATATGCTGCCATTGTGTGGCTGATGAATGGTTATATCTTGAGAGGAAGTATTAGCGTAGGATGATTATCTTTGCAATTGATATTTTATCTGACGGCGCGACATATAAACAATCATACCTTCACGCCTGTAATGCCAGAGTGGGGTAGACAGACTTTAAAAACTTGTTGATAATTCAGTTATCACATTTTGTATAAATAGGCTAAGATGTTTACCAGCGTATTAGTGACAGTTTGCAAACCCATCGCCTAACAGTGCTACAAGCCTTTATTCCCTTAGTCGCCTCTTAAAACATCCACGGGAAGACATGGAGTGGTACTATTTTAATCCGGCAACCACACAAAAACTAGTCACTTTATAGTTTAATGGTATCCGGACGAACCCTGCACAAGGTCTTACCACCCGCAAAATTAATTAATTTGATATTTTTTGTTGAAAAAACATAATTGTTTCATAATTTATTTGGCACGTAATGTATCGGTAACAAGTTAACGACTGATATCACTTCCTAAGGTAAACTATAGAATTGAAATGAAACTGGTTCTGTTTCTGAGAAGTGTCAAATATAACATTGCATTAAGTATAAATAATACAGGGTGACTGCGGGGTCGTGTAGCAACAAAGTAAACTTAAACTCTCTACATCATTAGAAACATAACGCAGTAAATTTGAGAGCGTTAGGACAATTAGTTTGTTTTTCTTGAGTCATTTTGTTTAGTACTGGATGTACGATGATGATATGATCCTGAATAAACAGATTGGGTTTATTATTTATTTAAATAAAAAACAAACTAATTGTCCTAACGCTCTCAAATTTACTGCGTTATGTTTCTAATGATGTAGAGAGTTTAAGTTTACTTTGTTGCTACACGACCCCGTAGTCACCCTGTATACATTGCTGCTCGAGAAAACTTTAAAAAATAATTTTACTTGGTAATATATCAAACCCCTCACCTGAATGTTACATTTTATAATTATAATTTATTACTTATTTATTTACTTTATTGGAGATAAAACCGAAATAAACAATGCATTACTTATGAACTTATTTATAAAGTAGTATAGATACAGTTGTTTCCTTAAACATATCTCAATGAGGACATAAAAAAAAATAGTTACATGCGACAATACCTACAGGGTTTCGTTTACGTTCCAGGAAACAAAACAATTTTATTTTTAATACTCAAAAGAAAAAGAAAGGCTTAAGAAACAACGTGTAAATATTTTTTTGTTTTTAATATGAAATATTTAAGTATTTAGTTTTTAGTACAATTAAAAGTTACATACATACACATACATACCTTCACGCCTTCATTCCCAGAGTGGGGTAGGCAGAGCTACAGAATTACCAACAACTCCAAAAACTTGTTGATAACTCTGTAACCACAATTTGCACAAGTAGGCTAAGATGTTTAACAGTGTATATTAGTGACAGGTAGCAAGCCCATCGCCTAACAGTACTACAAGCCTTTATTCCCTTAGTCGCCTCTTACGACTTCCACGGGAAGACATGGTGTGGCACAATTCTAAGCCGGCAACCACACGGCACCAAAAAAAAAAAAAACTAAAAACAATGCGCAATTAAAAGCTAAAACTAAATAAACTTATTATTTTATTATATAAAATAGTGAGATATCGTAATCAGTAGGTACCTAGTTAAAACTATCGTTACTTTATTTTGTTCGTATGGGAGACACACTGTAGAGCTCACCTTGTTCCTCTTTGCTTTTGTGATTTTAACATAACTAAAGAAATACAAACTTCCAAAATCTTTACAAAACCCTCGGTGACACAAAATCACCTTGCGATAACATCGTTTTGTAAGAAAGAGAGAAAATATTGAGTCAAGTGTTTGTAGTCCATTTTGTTAATATTTTACGTAAATAGTGAGACTGCATTATTTGCTTGTGGGGCACAGATAAACCCGTCGAATGTTTACTTAACTTAACACTTCACTGTGTTACCATAACAGATTTTTTGGTTCACACCTATATCGAAGTGTCATTTTACAAAATACCTACGCCTTACAAAAATCTAATTCAAATTTCAATTTAAAATCAAATAATTTATTTGTTGAACATAGGTAAATATTATACAGGGTTATTGGTTATTGTATACATTCCCGTTAAGGGGTTATAGGGGAGGTCATTTGCAGTCATTTTGACCCTATAATGCATTATGCAAAAGTGAACCATTTTTGAGTTATCGCGTTTTTTGTTTTTTTTTTAAATTAGTCAGAAATTCAACTTGATAAATTTATTACAAAAAAAAGTATCAATTTAAATCGTATTTTTTTTATGATTTACAGAAACGATTAAACACTGGTTATTTTTCAATATTAAAACAGTAATTATCGGTCCAAATTTAAAAAAGCGAGACGGAAAACGAAAATTTTTCAATATTTTTTTGCGATCGCTTTCCACTAAAATGCTTTAAAAACAAAAAAAAACGTTATGAAACTTGGCTTGCAGATTATTTTAAAAACTTAACTGTTTTCTTAGCTCTCCAAAAATGCATAACAACTACGAACATATTTAAAAAAAAACGGAAAAAAAACCATCACAAAGGAAGCGGGCGGAAATTCGTATCCGAACTAAAGTCTAAACTAGTCAGAAATGCAACTTCAAAAATTAATATTAAAAAAAAAACCAAATTTAAATCAACTTTTTGTATTTGCTTTTGTACAAGATGAAATTGTTGTTCTTATGCAATATAAAAAAAAATATTATCTGTACACGTTTGAGAATGCGAGGCCGAAAACTAAAAAATACATGTTTTTTATCAAACTCCAACCTAAATTTTACAAAAACACACATAAAACATTTTTCCAGCTTTCTAACGAGCTATTAAAACTAATATGAATTTTGTTAAAGATTACTTGAAAAAATTGATCACAAAGGAAGCAACAAGGAAGTCACGTCCGAACATAACTTAAAATTAACTTAATAAATTTATCAAAAATAACTGTTATACTCGTAAACACAAAGAACAACAATAACTTATGTAAAAAGTAACAAATTTAGGAGTTTGATAAAAAAACATGTATTTTTTAGTTTTCGGCCTCGCATTCTCAAACGTGTACAGATAATATTATTTTTAATATTGCATAAGAACAACAATTTCATCTTGTGCAAAAGCAAATAAAATAAGTGGATTTAAATTTGGTATTTTTTTATTTTAATTTTTGAATTTGCATTTCTGACTAGTTTATTTCGAATACGAATTTCCGCCCGCTTACTTTGTGATCATTTTTTTTCAGTTTTTTTTTAAGTAAGTTCCTAGTTGTTATGCATTTTTGGAAAGCTAAGAAAACAGTTAAGTTTTAAAAATAATCTGCAAGCCAAGTTTCATAACGTTTTTTTGTTTTTAAGGCGTTTTAGTGGAAAGCGATCGCAAAAAAATATTGAAAAAAATTCGTTTTCCGTCTCGCTTTTTTAAATTTAGACCGATAATTACTGTTTTAATATTGAGAAGTAACCAGTGTTTAATCGTATCTGTAAATCAGAAAAAAAAAATGATTTAAATTGATACTTTTTTTGTAGTAAAGTTTTCAAGTTGAATTTCTGACAAATTTAAAAAAAAACTAAAAAACGCGATAACTCAAAAATGGTTCACTTTTGCATAATGCATTATAGGGTCAAAATGACTGCAAATGACCTCCCCTATAACCCCTTAACGGGAATGTATGCAATAACCAATAACCCTGTATACCAATATATCCCACCCGGAAGCATACGAATATCTTATACAGGAATCTTGCTTTAACATTAATCTATTTGTCAATTTGGTTTCGCGAAAATATTTTTGCATATAGTACCCAATAGGCCTTATATGATTAAAAATAAGAGTAGTTATTCCAAAATCCAGTCATCGTTATAATGAGAAATAAAATTCAAATTTGAATCTGAATCTGAATAAAAATAAATATCTGAATCTGAATTTAAATCTGAATCAAGCGAAATATCAGTAAAATATATATTGTTGCTTCGTTCCTCAAGGTAGTTAAAAAATCTTACTTTCTTCTAGGGGTAGTATTGTCACTACTTGATACTTATCTGATACGCACTTGATACACATAACCTACGACCAAATTAAAAATAATGCTCATAATGAAAAATGCTAATAATGCTCTGAAGGAGCTAATAACGACACATGCAAGGAAAAACATTGTATCTCAATTTACTGTGACTTCTAATTTCAAACGTATTTGAGCATGAACAAAATTGTATCTCAAGCTAACATAACATTTGAGATACAATGTTGTTCCTTGCATGTGTCGATAAGCTCTAGCCGTTGGGCTTATGTTCTAGATCTTTTTTCGACTAATTGAATGGCGAATCGATTACGAGAATCACCAAGCCATTCTTTATTTAGTTAAGTATTTTATGTGAAAAAGATGGCAGACACGCAAGCAATCATCGACCATAAACACCCCAGGAATCACAGGTGCAATGCCGGCCTTTGTGAAAACGGTAGTAGGCTCGTTTCTTGAAGGCCCCTAAGTCGTATTGGTTCCGAAATACAGACGCCTAAAGCAGATTCTACCAACAAGGATATGGTCCGTGGTAATACAAGCGGTTTGCTGCGTCGTTTCTTATTCGCACGGATTCGGACGCACTTTCGGAATCATATAACCTTGGTGATTTCAAGGCAAGAGTGAATAGACATTTTCTGGATAAGCGTGTACTTACCACCTTCGACCTCGTCATCACTTAACACCAGGTGAGACTGAGGTCAAACGCCAACACATTATAGAAAAAAAAGAAGGCCCTCGGAAAACGCATGGTAATGCATTTCCAACTATCAAGTTGGAGTTGAAGAAATGATGGTGTAGGGTTGTTTGATGATTGTCTTCGATTTTCAACGCAGGACACAGTCATAATGCTATGCTGTTTCGCCTACTGGTTGACTGGTAGAGAATGCCATTGGGCATTAAGTCCGCCATTTGTACTTTATTGTATTTAGTGCACAGAAGTTTAAATAAATAAATAATAATGCGTGTTCTTTTGGTTTCCATAGGTATCTAGCACTGTATAATGTCTAAATTCGTCAAACGAGCGAAAAAAATAACACCATAGACCTTATCTGGATCAGCTTTGTGTTTAAAGGTAATTCTACCTCGTACCATTTCGTGATACTGCTTTATCATCTTAGGAAAAAAAGGAGTATGCGCGTATAGAGTTCATACTATTTTATTACCTTTTTCTCCTAGAAGCTCTGTTAACAAGCATGTTTGCGTAAAAAGCGGGGTTATTTTCTTAAGTGGGCACTCGGGAAAAATTACTTAATTGGAAAGTAATAAAGCCTGTTGATTTTATGCAGGAGTTTTTGAGCGTTTGGAACAGCAAGTGGTAATTTGAAGAGGATAGTAAAGCTGAAAATGTTCATACAAATGCAATAATGATTCTTTCCCCTTAGACCTAGCCCGATTTTTCCAATTTTTGTATATGTTGTTGATATTATCAAATAACTATTGTTTTCTTCCTTTCCCAGTAAATATATCTTGACAAACACAAAGACAAAGACATTTATTCAGTAAGTAGACCGCACGGGCACTTTTACATGTCAAGAATCTAACAGCGTTTCACAAGAGACCACTGCTGAGAAGAAACGCCGCCAGAAACTCAGCAGTCAGTCATTTTTTAAATATTTTTTATATTACAATGGTACTACTTAGTCTAGCATTATTTAAAATTATAAATATTAAATTAAAAAATATATCAAATAACCTGCGTAGTTTCCGCAGGATAACACACCAACATCTTACGAGAGAGATAGAGGGAGAAAAGGAAAAAAAAGAACACCTACCTACGTGTAAGTATATACCTAGTCGGTCCTAAAGTTCTGTCACAAATAAGAATAATGATAAAAACAAAAGTACCAATCAGTTTTTAATAATTTATATACCAATTTAAAGTACATTTAATAGAAAATTAATATAACTTAAAATTATTCAAAATGACTTCCCTTGTTTTTAATACAGGCCAATAAACGCCGCGGCCAGTCGTCTATCGCAGCACGCACCATATTCATGTCTATTTCAGCGACTGCTTTTCTAATAGATGACTTCAGGCTCCCCAAATTTGTATGTGGTTTAGCACAGACCTTCTCCTCTAAGACCTATCAAATTTTGTAGTCCAAAGGATTAAGGTCCGGACTGGAGGAAGGCCAATCTTCGTGTCTTATAAAGTCGATTTTTTGACGCTCAAACCAGGCTTGAGTGGTCTTGGCTTTGTGTGCAGGTGCAGAATCCTGCTGGAACACAAAATGATGTCCTGAAAATAGCGTGTTGGGCAGATCTTTGACAACCTGATCCAAAACCGTCTCTTGGTACACTTTTGCACTGATTTTGACCCCTTTTTCGCAAAAATGAACCTCAGTTGGCCCGTAATAAGATACTCCAAACCAAACCATCACTGATGATGGATGATGCCCATGTTGCACCCGCGGAGCGGTTTTTTTGCTTCTTCAGAGCTCTTAGCGTACACTCTATCATTCTGTTTATTATACTTTTCTTCAATATCGAAAATTTTTTCGTCTGTAAATAGGATATCGCGGTGTCGATTTTTCGCGTACTGTTTTAACAACTTTCGGGATCTTTTAAGCCCGATTGTTTTTAGACGGGCATTAAGCATGTGTCCACACTTTTTGTATGCTCGTAGACTAAGATCTTCGTTTAAAATCTTTTTGACGGTATTCCTACTGACACCCATCTGCAAAGCCATCAACTTCTGTTTTCGGACAGGATTTCTTGCTATACGGGCCGTGATCGCTTTGATCACTGCTGGTGTTCTTACGGAGCGTGGACGGCCAGTTCTTTTTTTGTCCTCAACACTAGAGACTTCATTGTACTTATCAATAGTACGGCACACAAACCTAAGCGTCATATTTAATTTTTTGAGCAACTTGAAAACGATACTTGGCGAGTGCCCACAGCGGTGCAACGCTAAAACAGCTTTTCGGTTTTCTTTCAATGTCCACTCCATCGTGAGAAATCGCAGCAAATGACTGTTTACTTTTTGTTTTAAGAAAATTGTTAAACATTCAAAAATGGAATACAAAAACATTTTCTTAAAATTATGTTCTATATTAAAAAATAATGTGCCAGTGACAGAACTTTAGGACCGACTAAGTAAGACGGTGCAAGACGACCAAATAAGATTGATAATAATATTTTCCCACATCAGCGGTGTCTCCTAGACAAGATAAAGTTTTAAATTTGTTTTTTTTTTTATAATTGATTAAGTTTCGGGTTTGGGCCAAGCATCTTTGTCTATTAGATAGTCCTCGATCCTATATGAAATGAAAACATAGAAAAAATATAAAACGGAAGCGGAGAACTTTATCTTGTATTTCATAATAACTACAACGTATTCAAGAATCGTGTAAATTGGGTTAATTTAGGCGGTGAGAAACGTTATCGCCTTGACCTCATTTCTTTTTGACAGATACGCGATGTAAGCGTCGCTTATACAACCCTTTTAAAAAGGTGTTGAATCTACATTTCCCGGTGCGGAAATCCCGTCGCATGTTATTTAATAAACTCATGAACTGAGGGTTCCGTAACGCGCATCTCACATGTGGCCAGTTTTTCTTTTTTTAATAATTGTTGGTTTTCTTTACGGTTTATTTATTTATTTATTTTTATTTTTTATGGCATAGGAAGGCAATCGAGCACACAGGCCACCTGATGGTAAGTGGAAACTGTGACCCATAGACATTCGCATTCACAAGACTGCAAATGCACTGCCAACCCTGAGGACTAAGATGGAATACCTCTATGCTAGTCAATTCACCGGCTGTCCTATCCCCAAACCGGAACACAACAATGCGAACACTGCTGCTTGGCGGTAGGTTAATGGATGGTGGTACCAACCCGGACGGACCCTGCACAGGGTCCTCCCACAAGTTAAACTCCCGGTTTAAATGTAAACAAAATTAAATGTATAACTAACCTAATCTTTACGATTATTTATATTTTTTTAACATTTTGTAAATGAAAGGCTTTCAGTAACATTTTTTGATTTGAGATCACGAACTTATAGCACACTCTCACTCTATGATCTGTGATCTTATAGACATTTGCATATTTAAGTTCAAAATCTTAAAACTGCAAACCGAGTAATAAGATGGAATGCCTCTACGCTAGTAATTTCACCAGTTGTCTTATTAATATTCAGGAACACAACAATGCAAACACTGCTTGGGCTGGGTGGTAGGACATGGTTCTAAAGCGTCCCAAAAAAATAAATTTAAATTCGGTCATGGAACCACGCTCAGTCAGCCTCTGTTCATATTGTGTAGACCTAAACCTTTTAAATGATTCAGCTAATTCTTTAAAATAAAATGGAGTGACAGAGACAAAACGAGGTGGTTTTATTATACAATGGGCCAAGCCACAGGTGCAAACAGTGACGTTGACGGAGGACTCGAGACTAAAATAATTCGCTTTGCTGTGTTAAATGTTTTAAAACATGGTATATTATAACATTGTTATAAAGTGATCATTGTGTTTTATAACTTCAAGTCAGAAAGAGGTACAGAGGTATTATAACTTAGTTTTGTTAGTTTACGTTGGATGAAAAGGACAGTGCTATATAATTGTTATAGCTCTGTCTTTTGCGCTCGTGGTAAAATAAATAGCAAAGTTTGACGACGCGCTGGCCTAGTTGGTAGTGACCCTGCCTACGAAGCTAGCGGTCCTGGGTTCAAATCCCGGTAAGGGCAGATATTTGTGTGATGAGCGCGAATATTTGTTCCTGAGTCATGGATGTTTACTATGTATTTAAGTATATAATTCTCTATATAAGTATTTATATCGTTGCCTAGTACCCATAGTACAAGCCTACAGCTTAGTTTGGGAAAAGGTCAATTGGTGTGTCATTGTCCCCTGATATTTATTACGTATTATTATAATCTCATAATAACCCCCTAGTTACTACCGGTTTCTCAACAGTTGTCGGCAATATTCGTTTAAAGGTTCTGTGCCCGAAGGCACCCCGACGGGTCCCTTTTAATATGCCTCCGCTGTCCGTCCGTCCATCCTAATTTTAAATAGCTTTTCCATTAAACAGGCCAATTTTTATGAAAGCAGCACTACCAGGTACATTTTTTTGTTTAAATTTGATTTGGTTTTTTTTAAACTGCTTAATTTTTATTGATTGCGTTTATAGGGTCTTAAAGCTAATTTAATCAGCTTTCTTTCACAGAAAATGAAACTAAAAAAGTCTGATAAATGTGGCCGTGGCATCGAAAATGTTGAACCAGGATACCGCATTTCCAAAATTTTGAAAAGTTGAGATTTTTGGTACGACTTTTACTAAACATGATTTATCATATTTTGCTGACCCAAGCTGAGCTATCCAGCCCTGTAAGGTTTGCTACTATCTCACGAACACCCTGTATACATTAAATCATGACAATTTTTTAAGCGTGTGCTCCGTATGAAAAAAAAACATGAGTTTTTTTCCTTTTTTTTTCTGGTGTCATTTGGAATCACAGCTCTTACTAATCTGTAATACTTATAAAAACATTATGTACTACATAAATTATTATTTATACTACATTTTGTTTATTTTTTATGCATTTATGCTCCACAAGAATACATCTTGAGTTTTTTTTTTCTTTTAATCTAGTCACAGCTCTTAATAACATTATGTACTAGTTAATTAATATCAAAAATGTTTTACATAAATATTTACATTTATAATCGCATTTCCCTTTACCTTTTTAATTCACCAAGTACCTATTCGTAGAAAAGCTTTCATAGCCAAATTAAATTCAAATGGGATTGCTTTGTACCGACAAAAATTCGAACAGAGTTTTTCAAATTTAGATTAGAGGGGAAAAGTTTTTCTGCGAGTATTTGGAGGATTTTTCGATTGTTTTCGCAGAACAGTTAATTAGGGATTTGTTCGTTACAATGTCGTTAAAGGGAGGGTATTATAATGTGATATCTTTTTTTTCGTTATTGGATTATTTAGCGATTGAATAGCTTAATAATACCTATTATATTCTTGAAAGTGCCTTCTAGTTTTACATATCTAAACTCCTTAAAATATTATAAATGCGAAAGTTTGTGTGTTAGTTTGTTACTCTTTTACGATATAACATATAAAATAAAACATTTTCAATGCCTTTACACAAGGGGACACGGTTTGTGTAAGAACACAAAACTTTTAGATGTCGTTATTGTGCTCAGTCATATAAATGGGAAGGTATATAATATTTATAATTTTTATTTGCTCTTGTATTAATTCCGAGTTTTGACACGATTTCTCAACTACGCGTGATATTATTTTGTACATTTGTAGTTTATATGCATACATACCTTCACGTCTGTAATCCCAGAGAGGGGTAGGCAGAGCTACAGAATTACCTACAACTTTAAAAACTTGTTCATAATTCAGTAGTTTATATACTGCTAGATTAATTATTTGAACAGTAGGAAATCTTAAAGAGTGACTGACCGCTCAGTGTCTTCTCAGCGGCGATCTTCTCTTATAAAACGCTGCTAGGTGGTTGACGAGTAAAAGTGCCCGTGTGGCCTGGCTTAATTACGGAACAAAGACATTTTAAACTGCTTTAATGTTTCCGAGAATGCTTGCAATATAATTCTGAGAACTTGCATAGTATTATGCAAGTTACATGTAATATAAACAATTATACACCCTTGTTCAACTCGTGTTAAAGTCATTATCAATTCTAATAAACGCTGAGCCTTCTATGGATTTTCTTTAATGAAGTCACATGAAGCTCAAAAACGACTGCTAATTAGACGGCAATTAGCCCCTGTATTCTACACTGCTTAGACCAAATACCATACCATTAAAACTTTATTTATGTATTTACAACCTTATTACAAGCAGGCTAGGATTAAGTTTATTTTAGCTATTAAGTTGCACATGTGCTCCTTTAGTTAAAGAAGGTAGTATTAAGCTGCGAACATGCTGGGATTAACATCTTGGCGTCTTGTGGACACAGGGACATGTACGATGAAGAGTATTTGGATTTGTTTTTGTTAGAGCTCCCTACATTTACATACATTATAAATTCAAAGTGTTTGTTTGTTTGTTCCGTTCATGTTTCAAAGTTTGAAACGATCGATGTCAAATACAGTACATATACATAGATATTTCATAGCCCGGAGACGAACATAGGACTTTTTATTCCCGAAAATATAGCAGGTTTCCAGGAAATATCAATTAGCCAATTTTGCACAAAATAGTGTCGTGGACAAAAATATAATATAAAAGGTACAATTTAAAACATTATTACGTGCAAAACAAATATATATTTATTTGCATAAATATCAAATAGCCAAGTTAGTCCATCTTATCCATTAACCTACCGCCAAACAGCAGTGTTCGCATTGTTGTGTTCCGGTTTGGAGATAAGACAGCAGGTGAAATGACTAGCATAGAGGCATTCCATCTTAGTCCTCATGGTTGGCAGTGCATTTGCAGTCTTGTGAACGCGAATGTATATGGGTCACAATTTCCACTTATCATCAGGTGGCCTGTGTACTCGTTTGCCTTTTTATGCAATATAAAAAAATCCACTTACCATAATGACACACAAATTATACAAATGATAAAAGAAAACAGAGAAAGTAACAGGGATAGTACTTAAAGCTGAAAAGCTTCAGAAGAATGCAGAAAAATGTCTAAATAAGTATATTGTATCATGATTATTTATTAAGACCCTTGCAATCCGGGCATCCTAGAGCTGGTGCTTACCTCTCCCTAAGGATTGGGCTAGCTATCCAGAACGTTAATGCAGCTAGTGTCATAGGGACGATGCCGTGAGCGGACCTGCTAGAGGGGGTGTTCTTTTTATAGTGGTGATTATAAATACATCTTTACGAGGACTGTAGCCCGCCGCTAAAATCGAGGACCCGTAAAAAAAAAACCATACAAATTCAGCTCCGGCCGTTAACGTTTCTCACCCCCTAAATCAGGTCCGATTTCCATGATTTTGAAATATGTTGTAGTTATTATAACGAACTAGGTCTGTAGGTTTCTGATGTTTGTTTTTTTAATTTGTTTCATTGTAAGAAGTTTTTTTCGTGGAAAAGCAAACCAACAGACATAGGTAGTTTTCCATGATATCTACAACATATTCATAAAGCGTAAAAATCGGACCATGTTTAAGGGTAGAGGAACGTTTACGTTTTTAGCTTCACCATCCTCTTAATATTTGAGTAGTTTAGTTTTATTTAAATTTAAATTAGTTTAGTTTCAAGTTTTAACTGTAGTACCTATAATTTATGTAATGAATATAGAATTAGGTACAAAATACATACATACATAAACTCACGCCTTCATTCCCAGAGTGGGGTAGGCAGAGCTAAAGAACAACAAGTCTTAAAACAGGATGCGCCCAAAGCAAAATGGACATAACAACACCCCAGTTATAATTGAACTGACATCCACCATACTAAAAAACGACTTGTTAAAAATGTGTAAGGCGCATAACATTAGACATAAAAGAAATCTACGATCTACTGACCTTGGATTGCATACCGCTGAAAACGCTACAATCTTTGTAGCAGAACAGTTGACTGCAAGGGCGTCAAGGCTGCACTTCCTGGCAAGGGAGCTGAAAAAAAAGGAGCTCTACAAGTATTGTTGGACCAGCTATGGACGTGTTTACCTGCGAAAGAATGACAACTCCCAGATCATAACTGTAAATAGTGAAGATCAAATCGTGCGCCTGGGCAAGGAGGACCCCTGCGCCACCTCAAATACCAACTCGCGAAACACCGCACCGGCCATGGAGCATTCGAGGGTGGCGCCAGGAACCTCTGCTATTGCACCCTTGATCCAAAAAAAGTGACTATGCCCGGAAACACTTATCGGTAACGTTACAAAAACTTTAAACACACTTACCTCTGCATGTTTTCCTAGTAGCGGCAAACTCGAGCCCAATGAGTTACAGGTACAAAAAATAAAATTAAGCTTAATGTGTATGTTCGGTAAACTATCCTGCAATGTATGCATCCCTGGTAATGATATGCAAACCCTTTTATTGGATATACTAGCTGTACTTGTACTCCTAAAGTTACACAATTGCTTTAACTGGCACGAGCTATGCGCTCCTGGTAGTAGGACTCTCTGTAGTCAAATACTTTTAAGTCAAATTTTGATGATTGTTATTACCAATTATTTCTCTAGTACTAGTTATTACGCAATTACATTACTCGTGTTCTTTATTCTTAAGGTAACCACAAACTCACACACTTACACTCATAAACACACACACATGTCCAAATTAAATATACATAAACATATTATGTGCATCCAATACACTCACATGAACTATAATAATACTAACACCAGTACCTACTTAACATTAACCCTCTATCTTATATCAAACCTGTATGAAACCCTTATGTCAGTTTCGCTCCCACTACCTCTAATCAACTACTTTATAAATACATATCTATATCTATATTTACTTTGTACGTACCCTCCCTCTATCACCCTGATTTTATTTTTCACAATTCAAAATGAATAGTGATGTAAATACTTTAAATGAAATCGATGATACTGAACCGGCACTTTCCATAAAATGTGATATTCAGGATCTCAAATATAACATACTTAACATCGAAAAAAAGTTAACCATTATGTCGCAAAACATAAGGAGCATCTATTGTAATTTTGACAACTTTCAAATTACACTGTCACAATTAGATTTCAACATTGATGTCATAATATTGACGGAATGTAGATTAAACAACAATAAACCAATTCCCTGTATTCCTAACTATACGTCAATATCAACTCAACATAACCTAAACCAGAACGATGGGGTTGTGGTCTACGTTAACAACCATTTAAAAGCCAATATTGGAGAGATTAAAATTGACCATGCTTCAGGTATTTGCATTAGGATAGACAATATCATAATTATTGGCATCTACAGGTCCCCGTCAAACTCAAATGCAGTTACATTCATCAATTCCCTTAATAATTACTTAGAAACTGTTAAATCCTATAAAACTATAATAATAACCGGTGATATTAACATTAATCTCATTCCCCGTCAACAAGAACCATCACAAGAATGCTTAAATAGGCACCAATACCTAACTATGCTCTCTACATACGGCCTACTACCTGCTCATTCTTTACCCACAAGGTTTAATAGTTGTTTAGACCACTTTATGATTAAACTTCAAAACAATAAACTATCAGCCTTTGTTGCTGTACTTAACACGTCATTGACGGATCACAGCACCATATTTCTATCCTTAACGGGGTGTAAAGCGGTTGAAACAACTCCCAAAACTTACGTCACATATGACTATAAAAAAGCTTTTACTGTCTTACAAGACAAACATATAGAAACTCTTCTTTTTAGTAATGACCCACAATTTGTCGTTGAACAGCTAATGCGTAAACTTCAAGATTCATTATTTTCAAGTAAGAATACAAAGCATATTCCTAAAAGCCGTAGAAATATAAAGCCATGGATTAGTCCGGGCATCCTAAGATGTATTAAAAACAGGAATAAAATGCAATTAAGCCTTCGCTCTGACCCGGAAAACGCGATCCTGAAAATAACATTTGTTAGATACCGTAACTACTGTAATAAACTTATAAAAAAATTGAAGCGAAACTATGAACGAAATAAACTAGCTAGTTCGATGAAAAACTCTAAAGCCCTTTGGAATGCTATAAAATCAATAACTCACTACAAAAGGAATAAAACTACTAATACTGAATTATTAAACTGTAAACCAACTCCATATGAAGCGGTCAATCATGTAAATGACTTCTTTGCAAGCGTCGGGAAAAATTTAGCGGAAGACATCATAGCCAAAAATTCAATGTCCTCATTAAATGCATCTGCTGATCGAGTACAGTCAAATCCTTCGTCTTTTGTCCTCACCGATACAGACCCTATAGAAGTGGATAAAATACTAATGAGCCTGAAGACTGAGAGTGCCCCAGGATCAGACAACATCCCTACTAAATTTCTCAAACTTGCTAGACCTCTTGTAGTCCCAGTAATTAATCATCTAGCCAATCTATGTTTCACAAATGGGGTATTCCCTTCCGTGCTTAAGCAATCCATAGTCACCCCTGTGTACAAGAGTGGAAGGAAGGACGATGCCAACAACTACCGACCTATATCCGTGCTGCCGGCAATTTCTAAAATTTTGGAAAAAATTATAAATAACAGGTTAATTTCATACTTAAATAAATTTAAAATTCTATCCAACTCACAATTTGGCTTCAGACAGGGAAAGTCTACGGAAGACGCTGTACTCGCACTAACTTCATTAATAACTGATCAAGTCGACAAAGGTGATAAAAGTTTGGCAGTCTTCTTGGACCTCAAGAAAGCTTTTGACACTGTCTCTCCTTCCATTCTTGTACAAAAACTGGAATATATCGGTATAAGGGGGAAGCCGTTATCTTTGCTGTGTGACTACCTGTGCTATCGAGGTCAGCGAGTTAAAATTGATAGTTATGTAAGTCGTGGGTCAGATATCTCATTTGGTGTTCCTCAGGGTAGTGTGCTTGGGCCCACTTTGTTTTTGATTTACATTAACGACTTGACCAATATGAAAGTTGAAGCGGGCAACGTGTTTTCTTATGCAGATGATACGGTTATTGTGTTTAATGGTAAATCTTGGAACTCGGTTTTTAGTTACGCTGAAGCTGGTCTGGGTCATGTGAACAAATGGCTTAAATCTAATTTACTTACTCTAAATACCACAAAAACCAATTATATTTGTTTCACAAAAAATATAAGTACCCAACCATCCTGTAATCTCAACCTAAAAATACACACCTGTAATCAGGATACTTCGTTCCCTTGTATTTGTACCAAAATTGAAAAAGTTACTTCCACTAAGTATCTTGGAGTCATTATTGACCAACGGCTCTCGTGGCATACTCATATAGAGTACGTAAATTCAAGGATCAGGAAACTTACCTGGATATTCAAAAACTTAAGGCATATCGCTTCAAAATTGTTACTAAATAGGTTGTACACAACTCTGGCCCAATCGATCATGTGCTATTGCATAACTGTTTGGGGAGGGGCATCAAAGACGAAATTTCTTGAGGTAGAGAGGGGCCAAAGAAGCCTAATTAAGGTAATGTACTTCAAACCGTATAGATACTCAACGAGTGAACTGTACAACATGTCTGAACTACTTTCAATGAGGAAACTATTTGTCTTGCTGACCACCCTTAAAGTACATAGGTCCTTAACATACAACCCAACTTTATTAAGTGGAAGGCGTAAATACAATGTTGCCCCTGTACATCCCTGCAAATCTCGGTTTGCTAAGTTACAATTCTGTAAACTTTCGGCTCAACTTTATAATAAAATTAATAAAGAAAAAAACATTTTCCCGTTACAATTATTTACCTGTAGAAAGACTTTGATGGATTGGTTAAAAACCTTAAGTTATGATGATGTTGAAGCACTCATCATCTATAACAGAACGTAATTATGAGGAAAATAGATACATGTCATAAGCACCACACACACACACACACACACACACACACACACACACACACACACACACACACACACCACACACACACACAAGAATTTGAATTGAAATGGATTCATTTCACGTGTAAGCTTTGGTTTTGTAGAACTTTTAATACTTATGATTGTTTTTGTTATTAAATAACTATTCACTTATTATAGAAGAGCGAGGCCTTCTGTCACAGGTATTACTATACTTACTAGGAGGTCTCAACCCTTTCAAGTTTTGTAACCGTAATTTTTAACAAAAATAAACATTTTTTCATTTTTTTTTTTTTTTCATTTTTTTAAAACTTCTTTGGCAATTCTGTAACCACATTTTGCACAAGTAGGCTAAGATGCTTCCCAGTGTATTAGTGACAGGTGGCAAGCCCATCGCCTAACAGTACTACAAGCCTATATTCCCTTAGTCGCCTCTTACGACATCCACGGGAAGACATGGAGTGGCACTATTCTAACCCGGCAACCACACGGGGTACGAAATATATTATATTAAATGAAGTTTTTTTTTTTGTAAGCCTAAATACAGCATGATTTTAATCATAAATTATGCTAGTGAGATTATTCACGCGCTTAGTATGTTAGTAAGTCTCTTTTATATCTTCTTGGTACAATGACCTTTGTTCTAAAAGATCGTACATTATTCTAAACCTGTCGCTCAATGTAATCCTCGGCCTTTACTGACTGACGCGTCTTAAATAAGAGATTGTATCAGATGGTTAATCTTCCAGTTGAATTGACTTTGATAATTTGAGCAAAGATAATACCTGCTTAAACAAAGATCTTAACGTGTAAAGCTTTAGCATAATTTTCATGTTCTGAAGGGTTATTATGACATCGCTATGCAGTTCAGTTGACGCTGAGAGAAAAGGACAAAGCTATATGACTGCTATAGCTCTCTCCTTTACCATAAAAAGAACTCTTCAAGCAATCTATGTCAAAATAACCCTCATTTTCTTACCAAGAAACTTAACAAACAACAATCTCTGCGCACGCATTTTTGAGGCTTCTTAAGCTAAAATTTGCATTTAAAATGAAGTAACGTTTCTCTCTTCTCTCTTATACCTAATCCGTTTTTTAAGATTTTTTTATATGTTGTAGACATTATAATTTATTATACATGTTTTTGTTTTGTTTATTCGTGTATTGTAGACCCGTGTGGTTGCCGGGTTAGAATAGTGCCACTCTATGTCTTCCCGTGGATATCGTAAGAGGCGACTAAGGGAATATAGTAGGCTTTTAGTACTGCTAGGCGATGGGCTTGCAACCTGTCTCTAATATGCTGGTAAACATCTTAGCCTATTTGTGCAAATTGTGGTTACTGAATTATCAACAACTTTTTAAAGTTGTAATTCTGTTGTTCTGCCTTGCCCACTCCTAGGATTACAGGCGTGAATGTATGTATATATTATTATCCAGTAGTTGATTCATTGCGCGATTTGTGTTCCTAGCGCAACACACGAAGCATCGGTATGTACGCCTGTAGAACAACGTGGAACACTGCATATAATCACCGCAGGCGCTCTCTGTAATGAGCTCATCTCTCCTGATGAACTCAATATTGCTCCGTCGACGTAAACTATCTCAAATTGTTTTCAACACGTGCTCAAACTTTTAATATTGCTCCATGTCATGTCTTGTAAGGCTAAGGGCCTGTTACCCTTTCCGCCATATAAGGACGGGCATGGAAAACTTTTTGCTAAACTCAGTACCCATTTTGCATTATTTATATATTATATACATATACAGTGTGTCTCTGACCTTGGGGCTTTAAATTCAACGATCGATTCTACTCGCTAAACTGAACTACTTTTGTTCTGCAACATGAAAAAAATAACTTAAATTTAGATAACTAATTGATGTTAAAGTCTAATTGTAAAATCAGTGTATTACATACTGGCCATGTAATCACTATCTCATGGTACGGGGGCGACATTACCTTGGTACGGGGGCTAAAGGAAAATGGAGAATTGGATCGCGTACATTGAAAATTAGATTTAACTTGTATGATAAAAAATAAATTTAAACTGAACATATTTTTAACAACTTACAGAACAAAAGAAGTTTAGTTTCAGGAGTAGAAATGATCTATGCATTTAAAGCCCCAAGGTCAAAGGCACCCTGTATATATATAATTTTTTTTTAAATAATTATGTTATGTGTAACCTTCCGTGGTTTTCACCTGATGGTTCCAACGGAAGACCAGCGCTGACTTTAATGCCAGCAACGCTTCTTTCTTTCTTTCTAATAAGTGTCTCTGTTGGCTTTTTACTGAGATTTTTTGAAGGTAAGTTTTTTGCAGCCTATAAATTGTTTTTATTATTTGACGAGATAGTTCCTATTTCATTTTCAAGAAATTGTATGTCGTTACCTTTGTTGCGACTTACAAAGCCAGTGTGCAGCCTCGGGGCAGATACAGGCTGAACTAAAACAGTATTGTTTTCATCTGCAATACCCTTTGCTAAGCAAATAAAGCATTGAATTGGAATCAAAGATAGAATTTGTTGATCCATAAATTCTACTAAACACAGTCGTAAGGATATTGTAGAAATGATCACTATCGGTACTATTATAATTAAAGTAAAACTATTGATGTAACATTTGGGAATTGTTTAAATTATGTATAATTATCTTCTAACATTTGGTATTAATCATTTATTACAATTATTACTTAGTCATTGATTTTGTTTTTTTTACAATATTCTAAAACAATGAGGTCTGATCCAGTAAAAATTACCTATTTTTACTGATTTTTAGGGTTCTGAACCCAAAGAGTAAAAATGAGACCCTATTACTAAGACTCCACTGTACGTCTGTCCGTCTGTCCGTCTATCCGTCTATCTATCACCAGGCTGTATCTCACGAACCGTGATAGCTATACGGTTGACATTTTCACAGATGATGTATTTCTGTTGCCGCTATAACACCAAATACTAAAAACAGAATAAAATATATATTTAAGGGGGGCTCCCATACAATAAACGTAATTTTTTATGGATAATGGCACGGAACCCTTCGTGCGCGAGTCCGACTCGATTTGGCCTTTTTTTTAAAGTTGCTATCATTATCTTACCGTTAACTAAAATTGTCATACCTATATCAAAAAAATATTTTCTATTTTCTATTTTCTTCTTTAACCAAGTTGTTTTCAGGTTATCTTAAAATGTATTACGCAGGTTAGTTTTGCTTAGCCTTGTAACAGTCACAAAATCTTATGAAATGGATTGAAATTTCCATGAAATAAGTATCGAAAAGATAAAATTAAACCATAATTTTCATTACACAATAATCATCAGTAATATCCAAAAGCCGACATCCAGTTTTGTACATTTTGAATTACCTATTATATCCAAGAACAGCCCACCAAAATGGCGTCTATAAACATGTTTAAAGCAAGGAAGCCACGTAACTAGCTAATTAAGATATAACCGTTTACTTTAACATTAAACCGCGTCACCCTTATTATAACTTGTAACGATGGTTTAATGGCAAGTTAATTTTAACTGGTGTTTCGCCGCAAATTGGAACGCTACGCTCGGTAACCCATGCATAATGTAAATTGGGGGATAAAAGTTTTAATTGCTGGATAATTATCTGTAATTAAATTGTATTAATCTTGTGTTACCATCGAAAGCTTTTAAAGGTATGAAGAAGGTAAACGAGCACATAGGCCACTTGATGGTAAGACCGATTTACATTGGTCAAGGACAGTGACAATTACAGTGCCAAAGACAGTGGAGTGAAAAAATAGAAAGCGGTTCTTTTTGGATCCACTGGCAAGGCAACTTGACTCGCTACTGTCCGATCTCAATTTACACTACTGTCCACTGTCCACAGTGCAGTGTTTATTGCAAGGTCTTTGTGCTAGTCATGTCACCGTTTTACCCCCGCACTGGAACTATGACCCTGCTGATTGGTGACAGGTTGGATGGAGGGTAAGATGATGGAAGCGATTTGGAGAGACCCTGCCCAAGGTCCTTCCTACCACAAAACTACTAAGTACAATGAAAATGATTTACTTACTTACTGACTAAAAGGAAATATAATTTTGCGATCCCAATTTCTAGAGCTGCTGATATCTCTGGATATACCTGGCAAAAAACCATCTATCTTATGATAAATCTTAATTTAAATTGGTGCATTAGTTTTGAAAAAGCTACACCCAGAAACATAGATAAACTTATTACACCTTTCTTCGCGTCGGGGGAGTTAAAATGGACTTAATGTTATATGTATATAGATGATGATGATTTTGGAAATTAGTCGAGATATTAGTATGGAAGCTATTATAAAAATAAAGTAACTGGTATTTTTTTGTTTAATAAGACGTAAAAATAATACAATACAGGTACGGTAGAACAGTCAAACAAAATTAATTTTAAACTAGACTAACGTCGTTGTCAGCATTCCTCTCTATATAGCACGTACAGTGAACATTGGCTTCCGAAAACGAAAATAAACTGAAAACCTCAAAAAACCGAGGCCATTTCTACTTTAAACCAGTTTTTCTAAAGAAAACGGTTTGGAGTATCGTTAAGCTAGCGAACCTTGTTAAGAGGCCAATGTTCTAAATATGAATCGTCTAACGAGTTTAGTTTGCTCAGGCCATTACCCCGCGGGCTGTTGGACATTTACACACGTTCTCTATGCATGGGTTTGCTTGCCAACTGCCTAATAGAAGTTAAACAATGCTTATTTTAACTGAACATAAAAGGTTAGGCTTAGAAATGCATTTTAATAATATGAAGTCATTTTATCGTAAAATATTCTAATAAATATTACCTTTCATTACATAAGGCTGCGTTTTTCCTACAACTTTCATTCTTCAAAGAGTATTTTCAAAATATAATGATGGTTGCTTTTTTTTATTAATTATTTTATTTGTGCAGGGTCCGCCCTGATCGCTACCACCATCATATCCTTTAACCTACAGCCAAGCAGCAGGGAAATAACTAGCATAGAGGCATTCCATCTTTGTCCTCAGGGTTGGCAACATATTTGCGATCTTAAGATTGTAGTCTAAAAAATGCGACCGGTATGGGTCACAGATTTCACTTACCATCAAGTGGCCTGTGTGCTTGTTCTCTGTTCTGTGTGTTTCTCTATTAGAAAAAAAGTTTTTTTTTTGTTATAGCGTGTCTACAAGGTATACGTACTCTGGGAAAGTGTCACTTAAAGCATCTCATACGTAGTATGTATAGACATTTTATTCACGAATTGGATTCGTCAGTTTTTTTAAATTAAATAACCGTTATTTTGTATTGTTGAAAAGAGCCACTAAAAATCATAACAGACTTGTGAAGATGACTCAAAGTTTTCATCAAATTATTTATTATTTTTCAAATTGACTTCAGTTCTAAATTATTCGCTCTGTGACTCAATTAAAGGACTTTATTTTTTTAATCGCCTTAAAAATAGAGTATGAATAAATTATCCAATTTGACGAGGCCTCATTTTAAATAATCCTTATGGCAATACCTCACATGTTAACCAATTTCACTTCTGAAATAAAGTAGGTATATTGTTTTTGAATGTTGTGAATACTTTTTGGAATAATCAAACCAAAATTAATTCAAAATAAGCACGCACCCTTGTTTGTTCTTCTTGACAGTGTTGACGTACGATGGCTTTTGACGTGTGACATAAAAAAAATGTAACGTTGCGTGTCTAGGAAATTAATACCAATAAAACTTTGGAGATGGCTTTTATAGGCTATAGTTCTAGTGCGTTGTCTTATAAGTAAGTGCACACTGTAGTGCTTTGTCGCTTTAATGTTATGTTTAAACTACTGCATTAATGTTTTAAAGGGGTAAAGGCGATTAGGTACGAGGTTTGAGGACATGAATATCTATACAGCCATCGCGTCAAATATATGTATTCAAGGACCTTATTGCCAGTTCAGTTCAGTTCAGTTCAAAGCCAGTGGCATAAAGATTTACAGATATTTTTGACGTCTTGACTGTACACTTTTCGCTAATGATCTTTTGAATTACGTTCAAATGCATAATATTGAATACCTTATTTTACACGTTTTAATAATGTGGCGACACCCCTGACGTATTCAGCGGCGTCAGCATTTTAAGTAAATATACATTCTCGGCCCGCTCCCGGCGGCCAGTCCTTTCGTAGCTCTCGGCACAAACAGTCAAGTAACTTAAGTATCTAGTAATTCCGCGCCCACCTGGTCACTTAACCCTTTACCTATTCCGTACTGTAAAATAAGAACATTAAATAAAACAATTCGTGTTTGAACATTGACTTCTCTTATTTAACACCCGTTAAATAATTGGTGACCCCGACGTGATCTCGCGAAGGCCAGGTGGGACAGCGTCGAGTTGTACCGGTAATTAATTAGACTCAGTTGTGAACGTTAGTGAAAATGACCACCGTACCGATGCAGCAGGCTTTTGGAGTACCGGTGCAGGCCTCAACGGCGGCCCCGGTACAGGCTCCAACGCAAGATCATGCACGAGACGAGTTAGCGGCGAGTACCGTGGCATCCCGCATAGCGCCCTTCTGGAAGAACATGGCCATAGAACTGAGGCAGCTCCGAGGAGAAGTTAACGAATTGCGATCTAGAGCCACAGAAAACTCCAATCAAGGTTGGCAGAGAGAACGTTCCCGGTCTCACGCGAGAAGCCCGTCGAGAAATCCCAACTGGCTATGCAGACATCATTTTAAATTCAGGGAAAATGCGAGAAACTGCATACAACCTTGTGCATGGGACAGAAACCAGCAGCAGCAGCGTGCGGGAACACCAACCCCATCCATCTCTGGCAGCATGCAGTCGCAGCAATCCAACCGGTGACTAGCGGCGTCACCCGGCACGGTACAGGAGTGTGCAGGGTTGGACGACAGTCATCGTCTTAGCGTTTGCGACCAAACAAGTGGTTTATGTTTTTTAGTGGACACAGGTGCGAATGTCTCGGTAGTACCAGTAAGTAAATTCGGTGTCGGTCGCAATGAAACGAATTACAAACTTTATGCGGCAAACAACTCAGAGATTAAAACTTTCGGTGCGGTAACCTTAGTAGTAAATTTAGGCCTACGCAGGGTATTCAAGTGGTCGTTTATCGTGTGCGACGTAAAACAACCCATAATTGGTGCAGATTTCCTAAAGACTCATAAGTTAGTAGTAGACCTATTTAATAAGAAATTAGTTGATAGTGTTACAGAATTTAGTGCATACGGGTCCATCGTACGTTACGGGCAACCATCCGTAAAAAGCATTCAGGATGATAACCCATTTCGTGACATCCTGGAGCGTTACGCGGAGATAACGAAACCCATCTGTTTTAGGGACCCAGCTAAACACGGTGTCAAGCACCACATTGAAACATCTGGACCTCCGGTTTATGCGCGAGCGAGGCCATTACCGCGAGACAGATACGTAAAAATTAGGGACGAATTTCGTAATATGGTAGAATTAGGAATTTGCAGACCCAGCAAGAGTCCATGGGCCAGTCCGCTTCACGTGGTGCCAAAGAAGGACGGTCAGCTGCGACCGTGCGGCGACTACAGGAGGCTGAACGCAGTAACGAAACCCGACAGGTACCCTATTCCCCGGTTACAAGACTTCACCTATGGGCTCTCAGGTAAGACATTGTTTTCTACGCTAGATATAAATCGTGCCTACCACGTTATAGAGGTAGCCCCGGAAGATATCGAGAAAACCGCGATAATAACGCCCTTCGGCTTATTTGAGTTCCCCAGAATGTGTTTCGGGTTGAGAAATGCGGCGCAAACTTTTCAGAGATTTATGCACTCGATCCTCAATGATATAGAAAAACACACGGGCAGTGACGGAACCAA
This sequence comes from Acleris emargana, assembly GCA_927399475.2. NCBI lineage: Eukaryota > Metazoa > Arthropoda > Insecta > Lepidoptera > Tortricidae > Acleris > Acleris emargana. The sequence goes on from OV656858.1 coordinate 10,617,728, forward strand.
GTCCTACCTGTTTTGTTATTTAGATGATTTAATCGTAGCTTCAGAGAGCGTAACCGCACATAAGGAACACTTAGAGCATCTTTTCCGGGTTTTCACGGAAACCGGTTTGACAATAAATCTCAGTAAGTGCAAATTCGGACAAGCAACAGTAGAATTTTTAGGGTATACAGTCTCTAAAAAAGGTTTGGAACCGCGCGAGGAAAAGGTTAAGGTCATCGCAGATTACCCGCGTCCAGAAACAATAGAACAGTTAAGGCGTTTCTTAGGCATGATTAACTTTTATAGGTCACACTTGCAGAAAGCTGCAGAACAACAGGCACATCTAAACAAATTCTTACACAACTCCAAAAAGAAGGATCAAACAAAAATTGTATGGGATTCAGTTTCAATCGCGGCATTTGAACAATGTAAAGATAGCCTTAAGAGCGCTGTTACATTGGCTCATCCGCTCGCGGACGTTCCGCTAGCGCTTATGACGGACGCATCTGGCACCTCCGCAGGTGGCGTTCTCCAACAGTACATAGACAACGTGTGGAAACCTCTAGGGTATTTCTCAAAAGCGTTTTCAGAAACACAAAAAAATTATAGCACCTATGACAGAGAGTTACTAGCAATCTATATGTCCATTTGCCATTTTAGAAATTTCATAGAAGGCAGGCGTTTAATAGTATACACCGACCACAAACCGCTTACTTCGGCATTAAGCAAAGTTAGCACAGCTAAAGAGACCCCACGTAGAGCGAGACAACTCATGTTCATTAGCGAGTTCACGAGCGAGATAGTACACATCAACGGTTCACAGAATCAAGTTGCTGACGCGTTATCACGTGTTGAGTCCATACAATGTCCCACGGTCATTGATTTCGTCGAACTAGCAAAGGCTCAGGAAACAGACGCTCAGATTACAAACCTTGTTAATAGTTCAGCGGAATTAAAAACCTTAGGTATACCAGGTTCGAATGTTGAAATTTATTGCGAAACGTCAACAAATAACGCACGACCATATTTGCCGGAAACATTTAGAAAAACTGCTTTTCATGCCGTGCACGACATTAGTCATCCTGGCGTTAGGACAACACGCAAAATGGTAGCACAAAGATATTTTTGGCCAGAAATGAACAAAGATGTAGGTACATGGGCAAAAACATGTTTACAGTGTCAAAAAGTTAAAGTTACACGACATACTAAGTCAGGTCTAGGACAGTTCAACGGGGCGGAAACGTTAAAGCACATTCATATAGACATTGTAGGGCCATTACCTATATCTAACTATGGATACCGTTACCTGGTTACTATGATAGATCGCTGTACGCGCTGGCCGGAAGCCGTACCAATAAGTGACATTACAGCGGATACAGTAGCTAAGATAGTTTACGAAAATTGGATTTGCAGATTCGGTTGTCCAAATATTATTACGACAGATCAGGGTAGACAATTCGAGAGCGACTTATTTAGTAGATTAATGAAATTTTTAGGAATACACAGAATCCGTACAACACCATATCATCCACAGAGTAACGGTTTAGTGGAGCGGTGGCACAGAACATTGAAAGCTGCGTTAACAGCCAGGTTAGCGGACAATGCTAACTGGGTAGACGAGCTTGCTACAGTCATGTTAGGACTCCGATCGGTTTGTAAAGCAGACGACAGTGTCAGCCCGGCAGAGATGCTTTACGGTCAAGTTTTACGACTACCAGGCGATTTTTACACAAGCTCGACAGTCAATTTCAATGACCCACTCTCATATGTAGAAAATCTCAGAGCAACAATCAGTAACCTTAGGCCCATAGCAAGAGCGAGGAGCGATTCACGGAAGATTTTTGTTCACAAAGATTTAGATACCTGCTCACATGTCTTTATACGTAACGATATGGTTAAGAGACCTCTGACCCCTAACTACGATGGACCATACCGAATTATAACTAGGAGACCTAAAACTTTTAAAATACAATTACCTAATAGGCAGACAGAAGTTTCAATAGACAGATTAAAACCAGCATTTATGTTAACAGATCAGGTTGAAAGTAGTTGTAACGACACGGTTTCAAATAATGACAACGATCCCAAGGACATTGATGTGCAACAATCGCCATCAGTTCCACAAACGCTTAAGCCCATTATCCGTACCACGCGTAGTGGCCGAGTTGTAAAAAAGCCAGTTAGATTTTTAATTGATGAATAAGACCAATGTATGCTACACAGTAAATAGTTTTAAAACAGTAAGTAAACAGCATCAATATTTTGTTACCAAATAGGTACTCGGCGTGGTTGTACAGGAATACTGTTTGGTGTCCTTTTGATTTAGTATTGCAGAGTACGTCCTGTACAACTACTACCCTTAATCGTTTAGTTCATAAGAATCATAGTCTTAAGTGTAATGTCAAGTCAGGTTCGAAAACAAGAGCACTGCAATTAGGTTAACTTAAATTAACATACTGATATGATACGGGTACTGTGCCACGTATTGCTAGTACGCATTTTACACTCACGTGTTATCATAAATTAGATCATATAAAATGCCTTGTTTTGTAAGAATTGTCTCATAGCTGCCCCAGTGGTTAGTCGCATCAATCCACAAATTAAATCAAAAATTAAGATGGGTTACGGACAAAGTAAAGAAGCACAAGAAAATTCCCATAACGCTGTCGCAATTGCGAAAGTTGAAAATCTATCCAGTCAAGTGGAATCCAAGCTTAATTACGTTGGCATCGGTATGCTAGTCCTAGGAATAGTATTAATAATAATACTATGCTACATGTTAAAAACTAGATGTAAAAAGGGCGCAAGGAATTGGGTGCGCAAAACTGTCAACAACGCGCCGCCCACGGGTATAACGGTACAAGGAGTACCAGCTATGCCACAACAGCAAACATACCAATAACAATGTAAGTTAGTGTATAATAGTGTTTAGTTCTAAGTCAGTAACATTGTAATAACAAGTGATCAGGTTACGGGCACGTTTCAGCTTGTATAATCATAGTGTTCAACTACCTATGCTTGTTTTTGTCCTTTGTAACTAGTTCTTTAAACTAATTTTGTATAACATTAGGAAATCGTTAATTCATTTTTTTTTTTGTAAGAGGGGGAGTATTGTGGCGACACCCCTGACGTATTCAGCGGCGTCAGCATTTTAAGTAAATATACATTCTCGGCCCGCTCCCGGCGGCCAGTCCTTTCGTAGCTCTCGGCACAAACAGTCAAGTAACTTAAGTATCTAGTAATTCCGCGCCCACCTGGTCACTTAACCCTTTACCTATTCCGTACTGTAAAATAAGAACATTAAATAAAACAATTCGTGTTTGAACATTGACTTCTCTTATTTAACACCCGTTAAAATAACATAACCTTTTTTATATTTTTTTCATTTTTTGCTTTTCGTTGTACTTTGCTTCGCGTATTATTAAGTGTCATGTTTTGTCAGTAATACGTGTGGTTGCCGGGTTAGAATAGTGCCACTCCATGTCTTCCCGTGGATGTCGTAAGAGGCGACTAAGCGAATAAAGGCTTGTAGTACTGTTAGGCGATGGGCTTGCCACCTGTCACTAATACACTGGGAAACATCTTAGCCTACTTGTGCAAAATGTGGTTACAGAATTATCAACAACTTTTTAAACTTGTTGATAATTCTTTAGCTCTGCCTACCCCACTTTGGGAATGAAGGCGTGAGTTTATGTATGTATGTATGTATGTTTTGTCAGTGTTGTCCATAAAAATATTTTATTTTTGTTTTAAACTCCCCGTCCGATTCTTTCATAAGCGTCCAAAATTATTTTTACCCAATATTCTCCGGACGTGACCAATCTACTCTGACGTTGACAAAATAATAATCCTGCTAACAATTGACCAAATTATTAAAAAACGGCCAACTGTACTTATATATTGTGTGACAACTCAAAACTCCTTTCTATAAAAATTTATATTTCAATTCAAAATATTGTTTGTCAATTTGATATATTTCCTAAAAAATATAAAAAACATACACTACAACGCAGGCATCAATAAATAAATGTTATTGTATAGCAGTGTTACGATGTACGCGGCAATAAACTGTTATTTATTTGACTGGCAACACTAACCACAAATAGCTGGCCCGTACAGATTGCGCGGCAACACTTTTTGTATATTTTAAGAGGATCGGTGTCACTGAGATTAGTGACAGGACAATTTATAACGGGTTTCAGTATCCAATAAAAAATGTTAGAAAACTATTTTGTTCACAGCACGGACGATTTTCGTTCAGTGTTATGTGAATTTAATGGGAGACCGTTTGTCAACGTCGCTCTGATTCTTTCAGTGTTTTTTAACAAAAGGTTTTCGTTCTGTTCAATAAAAATAATTAGGAAACGAATATTGAAACAAAAATAAAAAGGAAACTAATCCAGGTACTTAAATAAGTAAAGATAGAAAACAGGTCCACCCGCGGCATCGTCCCTATGACACTGGCCGGATTATAACGCTGCCCTCCTACGGAAAAAGGCACATCTACTTAAATAAATTGTATTGCACTTCCAACCTTATTATAACCCTTGAGAATTTAATATGGTTGTAAGAACTAATTGCACTTGTGCGTTTTCTCCGTACGAGGGCAGAACCTACCAAAGAAAGTGGCTACTTACAATGTAGTTACCTAGTCGAATCATTAAGAGAGTATCTCGGTTTAAGTACCTTGGGCATTGGGTCACTGAGGATCTCAGAGACGACCTGGATGTTGAGAGGGAACGCAGGGCATTGGCGGTGCGGTCAAATATGTTGTCCCGCAGGTTTGCACGTTGTGATAGGAACGTCAAGACGACTCTCTTTAGAGCATTTAGTCAGACCTTCTATACGTGCAGCCTGTGGGCTAATTGCTCCACGAAGACACTGAATGCCCTGCGTGTCCAATATAACAACAGTTTTAGGATGCTGATGGGCTTGCCCCGTTTTTGTAGCGCTTCTGGCATGTTCGCAGAGGCGCGGATTGATAGTTTTGGTGCCGTTATGAGGAAACGGGCGACGTCGGCGTGGTGTCGCGTACGGGACAGTCCCAACAGCATCCTGCAGCTGATCTGGGCCTCGCCGGCCAGCGGTTTCCTAGCCCATTGGGACTCCATTCATATGGAGTCCAGAGCTAATATATATAGGATTTTTTAAATATTTATATTGTGTTTACTAACGTAGTTTTATAAGACTTTTATAACTAACCCTCTATGGACACATGTCTGAATTAAATTTTTTGAATTTGAATTTGAATTATATATTCTATTAGTATTTTTTTTCTTACTTTGAAACTATGCCATGAACTTCCCTATGAGATGTTTCCTCAGAACTATGACACGTCTTACTTTAAACGCGGCTTAATAAGAACTGAGTTTTTGCTGAAAGGCAGACACTTGGCTGTGCTGATGTCACTGCTGGTCTTTATGGGCGACGATGACTGCTTACCATACGGTGGCACCTCTGCTCTTTGTCTTCTATGGCTACGAAATGGCACAAACACTTCCTAAAAGACCGACTCAAGAGGCGAGCACTTCTGAACACGAAAGAATGCTCTTAGCAATTGATCGCGTGCCTTCAAAGCGTTTACACTAAACGATCATAATTACATTCAAAGAAAATTTTTATTTACCACTGAGCACCTAAAGAATGCTTTAAAACCGGGTCGTTTCCGTTTACATCAACAGAATATTATACTATCGATCAATAAATAAATAAATATCAGGAGACAATGTCACACCAATTGACCTAGTCCCAAACGAAGCTCTAGGCTTGTACTATGGGTACTAGACAACGATATAAATACTTATAAAGAGAAATATATACTTAAATACATACAGGGCGAACGATATGAAGTGTTACCAAATTCACAAAATCGAGCCTGGTGTCAAAGTAAATGCGACTTACTATCGGGAAAATGTTTTGGAAGCTGCGTTGCAGCCTTGGGCACGCTAATATTTCGGTAGTAGACCGTGGACATTACAACAAGACTCGGCCCCGGCTCATAAGGCTCGTGTGAACCAAGAATGGCTGAACAACGCGTTCCACATTTTATTTCGTCCACACAATGTCTTTCGAATTCCCCAAACGCGAACCCGATGGACTTTTCTATCTGGTCCATTGTGGAGAGCAAGGTGAGGAGAAGAAAACATGCCAGTATGGATGCATTGAAGAAAGCGATCGTACGTAATTGCCATTGCATACCGTAGGATCACATTCGTGCAGCGTGCAACTCATTTTTCTACCGTCTGAAGGCCATAGACAGCAGAAGGTGGTCATATCGAGTTAAAATAAAGTAATCTTAAAAATTTGATACCTTTTTCAAAAAAAAATCTTAATAATGAATAATTGGGGACAACAAAAAAAAATCGTAGCCTTTTGAATTTGGTAACACTTCATATCGTTCGCCCTGTAGAAAACATCCAAGACTCAGGAACAAATATTCGCGCTCATCATACAAATATCTGCCCTTACCGGAATTGGAACCCAGGACCTCTAGCTTCGTAGGCAAATCTCAAATAGTAGGGAAATCTCTCACACAAATTTACCCAATAGAATTTACCTAACAGTCACGACTCAAACCTTGAACTCGGAGGTATTATGCTGCATTAGGTACAGCATTTTTTTTCTTTTTTTCCTGTTTTTCACAGAGGATTTTATTTGGCCTCGCATTCCGCAAATTTTATCTTAAGAATTGTGTGATACATTATAATGTATGAATGTAAACTTTTTATTGCACAAAAAATATAAATATTACAATATTAATATTAAATTAACGTACAAAGGCGAACTTATCCCTAGATGGGATCTCTTCCAGCTAACCCTGAAGTAGATGAGAAAGGACAAGGCATGGGGTTGGACATATACAAGTTCTATGTTTATATTAATTCGTTACAATTGTTAAATAAAACCACGTATTTAGTATACACAATGTTCTTTGGCAATAAAGTTAGAGTAAATTTAATAAAATAAAAAGTATGAGTGCGTATTTTGAGTATTCAGTATTGAGTTAACACTTGCATAAGAACAAAAAAAATGCGTTTATGTCTGCATACACGAAGCATAAAAAAGAACTTTACCAGCATGAAAAGTGAATAAAAGTTTTTAACTCGTCCCGTTCACGTTTGGTCTGATTGTAGTTTACGTTGTTAGAAATAGAAAACGTCGGGTAAAATTCTAACGAGGGCTGGCTGGAACCGATACCACTACCATAAGAAAAACAAAATATTATTTAGAAAGTAAAACTAGTATTAAATATTTGTACACGTAATGTCATTAAAATTCAACCCACTTAAGTAAATAACGTTGGCGATACTGCAATACCGTGCAAAATACAACTTAGCAAGTAAGATAGTAAGGTATATTTTGCAATTTATTGAATTTGTTCGTTACGCTTATTGCATTATCACCGACGTAAGCACTCAGAGTCGGTTAATTACGATCAAGTCGTTCCTTAGTGACGATTTTTCATACGTTTGCAAAAGGAACGAGTTAATTGTCTCTCGAATGTCTTCTAGTACGGTGGCTAGTTTGTTAAAGAAATAATTATTACTAATTTATAAATATAATAGGATAGAATAGAAATGAATTTACTTTCAAAGCTAAACCGCTGTACGATAACTTTATCTCGGATAATAGAACAGTTAAGCAACATATTTTTGATATGTAAAAATGATTAAATAGTTTAATAACAAAATGCATTTACACGAGTTGCATAATATCAAAAGAAATAATAGTTTAGTAGCATACTAATGAATCAGCATAACAGACAATCAGTATAATGGTCACTTTGTATAGTATTTATTGCTCATAACGTTCTTTTTTAATAAAAACAGCAAATGATTGACACTATAATTATTGTCAATTAAAAATCAGTAATCAGAACGTGAATTTTTGTGAGCTAATGCTTTGATTTTGCAATTAAAATAAATAAAAACATTAATAAAACTTACTTCAATTAGTTATTTTTTGTTTCCCCCATATACACCAACTGACTCGATAAATAGTATAGTAGTAACTTTAAAAGATGCCTACGAAAAAGTCAAGGAAACTGTGACCCATAGACATTCGCATTCACAAGACTGCAAATGCACTGCCAACCCTGAGTACTAAGATGTAATGCCTCTATGCTAGTCATTTCACCGGCTGTCTTATCCCCAAACCGGAACACAATAGTGCAAACACTGCTGCTTGGCGATAGGTTAATGGATAAGATGGTGTTACCAACCTGGATGGACCCTGCACAAGGTCCTCCCACAAGAAAATATATTCCGCGTAGTTATGGCGCTTCGCGCCTTTTGACGCAACTCTAACCTATCCTAACCTATAAGTAATAGCGAGATTGGCTTACATGACCTTGATTTAAGCATAATATAATAATTTATAATAATTTATACCACAATATGACTTGATTTAAGCATAATATAATAAATTAAGTATGCTTAATGTGTAGTATATCAATAATTATACAAAAGGTTGTTATGCTAAAGGAGTGTTATATTATGTGACTGTTATGCTACAAAAATATACATTTTGTTTTTATACTAGATGTTAGTTATCCATCTCGTAGTTAGTTAAAATGAAAATTATGCAAAAAGTTTGTATAATGATTGAAGCGTACCTGATACGAATACCTGCATCGAGTCCACAAATTTAGGTTTGATATTTAATAGGTACAAACCAGTGGTAGGGTTTTATCGAGTGCTGTAGATTTGTGACCTGCGCCATCAAAACAGCGTCGCATCGTGTCGCACCAAAACGAGGACTGGGTAAGGATTGCTTCCATGGCACAATTGGTTTCTATCATTGCAGTAGATAAATTGAAACACTAAAAGCCGACTTTGACCAACTTTTATGTTTTTAATTAACACTCACGGTAGTGCAAAGCATATTTATATTATTATATTATGATATCTCGTAACAAAGTCGGGTCAATAATTCAAAAACTAGAGAACATTTGAGTTTTTGTCACACCCGTTAATAGTGTACTTTTGACATTTTATACAGGGTTATTGGTAAGTCGACCTATTCCCCTCTAGGGGTTATGGGGGAGATCATTTCCCATAATACCCTACGCCAAAGTTGTTATTTTTTTCTCTTTTTGTGTCATTTATGTTGGATAAACTGATAAAAAAACATGTTTTTTTTACTTTTTGGTCTCGCACTCTTGAACGTGTACAGATAATTCTACTTTTAAATTTGCATAAGAACAGTTTTTTTTTTATTATTTAAAGTGATAGTAATTTTTTTAGTAAATTTTTGATGATGCGTTTCTGACTTTTTTTAGCAAAAAACTTAAATTATCTCAGAAATGGTTCACTTTTGCATAGGGTATTATGGGACCGAAATGATTGCAAATGACATCTCCTGTAACCCCTAGAGGGGAATAGGTCAACTTACCAATAACCCTGCATAATTATTTTTAACTCGGTCACTATTTCTGTCAAGTAACTTAGGGCTATCGTAACTTAAGCAATACGAAAAAATTAAAAGTTAGCTCATTTTTTCGGGACCTCTAGATAAAAACGTAGTATAATAGTTTTTTACTAGCTTTTTAACGAGACCATGGTTCTGGTATAACCTCGGCAGTTTGTATTGGTTAACACTGGCCGGCCGGAATCCATTGCAGAATTCGGTATTTAAAATAAATCGACGGGGAGAGATTTCGCTCGTAGCAACTGTTCTTTCTTCGAATTTAGAAGCTTTTAGTACCAACGTTGGAAATATTTTATGCCAGCCAGTGAAAGGATTTGGTTAATCTTTAAAAATCCCCGTCCATTGCGGAAAAACATTTGAACTAAGTAGTAACACATAGTAAAAAAATCGCAAATTTTAATTAACAATAGTTTTAAGTACTTATATTAACATGACTATTACAAAAACTTGTCTAAAGCTGCAACAGCTATGTATTGCAAAGTTTTATTTGACACTTCTGAGAAGCAGACTTTTGTCGTTTCTGACCAACCACTTACCAGACGATTAGAGTGTTAACAGTTGTCAAAAATCTAATTATTTGATTGAAAAAGTATTTTGCAAACACCTGGCTCAATAATACAGGATGAAATCTAGGTCATGAATCGATTTCGAAATTTCCAATAAAGCCGCCTTAGGTTAAAAAAGAGCACTGGTGCTAATGTTATTTTATTATCTTCTTAATTAACTACGATTAAAAAAATATTCTTGTTTATAGCACATCATTACCCTACTCGGCCCACGTGACTTACTGGCTACGACTTTCGAAGTTCAAAAGTTTTCTTATCATCATGTAATCCAGCCCGTAAAATTAATTTTCTTACAGGTCAAACATCTTCTTGTTCGATTTCGTTGCAAAAGCAAAACTCATTTTAGGGCTACCATGAAATAAAATAAATTAGGGTCTTTTGGGCCGTAGTAAAAACGGCTAACAAACCTTTGGGTTAATAACTACAGACAGGAAAATATGTAACTGTAGAAAACTCATTTTAACGATGGATTAACGGACAATATATGAGAAATCGTTGTAAATTTGGTCTGTAAGACCCTGCGTTTTACAAAAAGATTCAACTTTAGAACGGCTAATGTGCTAAAAAAGTACTCCGATCACCTTGTAACTCGGTTTGTTAGACGTAAAAAAAACGGTGATTCTAACGATATACATAAGTCAATATGCCCCAAAATGTCCCGTTAGTCAATTTACCTTTCCAGCGTCGATATAACGATTGACAATTTAGATTACACCCAGTAGAAGTGACTATATATTTTTTTACCTTCTAGAAATCGTCGGTGAAACTGCAAAACCACGTAAGTAATATTTGAAATAAGGAGCAAAATGCACCTAATTAATGATACAGTAAGATTTATTTTGCTCTGTCATAAATTTGTTAGTTACGCGGTTTTGCAGTATTACCAACGAAATTCAATTTAACGTTTTTAAATGTTTCAAAATGCCTCAAAGACTTTTTTTTCGAATAAAAATCTCTAGTTTCTTAAAAATCATGCTCCAATATCCTTTAGCCGGATCGGATGGAATTAATACAACACTCTATTATCAAAATGGAGTTTAGACAAAACTGTTCTAATATTAACCTTTATAACTAATTAGTGACGCAATCTATCTTAATTTAACTTGTCGTAGAATATAGTTATGAATGATGATGCTCAAACTTTACACGCGCTTTGTACTAAACACTTTTGAAAGTGAAATATAGTTTAGAATACAATAGAATTTTACTTTATTATAAATGCGAAAGTTTGTGTGTGTGAGTTTGTTACTCCTTCACACGGCAATGGCTAAACGGATTTTGATGAAATTTCAAATTGAGAAAGCTTACACCCTGGATTAACACATAGGCTATATCATCAACCTCGCGCGTTTATTTGTGACAAGAGTGATTAAGAGCGGCTCTGTGTTAAATATTCTCAAATAATTATAAATACGGGATCTTAAGTTACGTACTTCAGCAAGTACTTAGCCAAGGAACAGTGCTTTTTGAAAATGTTATTATTTTCCAAATCACAGTTGTACTTATAGTGATATCACAGTGCAAAGTTAAAAAAAATAACTACGGTATCTTTAAGTTACTGCGAGCGTTGTGACTCATCGTTAAACCGGCCGGCGAGTAGCTTCAAATCAGCTGGGTCACCGTGCGCCCCCGTACCAAGAACACGCGTCGATGCGATTTGAAGCGCGAGAGGCATACAATAATCACCACTTTGTGAACGACGGGAGCGATAATAGTGATATCGTGGTACAAGGTGCAGTAACGGTGTATGAATATTAAAATAACAAGGTGAGTAAAACCTTAAACTGACTAAGTACGTTTCAATTATCTTCATTTGGCGTATGCACACTAATTAAAATGGCATCCAAGCCAATCTGTGCAAAATGCAATGAGAAAATACAAAGTAAACATTTCCTTGTTTGCTCAAATTGCAATAGTTCATTCGACTTAACATGTACGAATAGCGATAAACTGTATAATTTGATGAACAAAGAGCGTAAAACTGCATGGTCCTGTATGAAATGCAGGCAAAGTAAACTGCAACAAAAAAAAAGAACAAGTACACCTATTTCTTCAAAACGACATGTTACTACTCCATCAACCAATAATCAACACACGGACAGCCACGGGGCAAAGGTCGAGGGGGATAGCTCACCAGCGATTTCTTCCCCCGAGAAGCAGCGGCAACATCAAGGGTCGCAGGATAAAAGCGCAATCGAGGAACAGCGAGAACTTCATAAGTCAACAGATAATATTACTATGCGGAAATTATATAACGTACGTGTACATAACTCCTTCGATTCTTTATCTACCGAGGAGAGCTACAGTATATCAAATCTTCAAGATACGCTTAACAGAAGCTGCCCAGATCTCAGTAAAAACTTCAAAGGTGAGCTAGAATCACTTAAAGGCAAAAACAAAACTCTTCAAGAAAAACTAGTTACTTCGGATAACTTTACTACGCAATTACTTCTTGAAAATGAAGAATTGAAGAAGCAGATTGCTCATCTTAGTTTCCAAATTGAGCAACTGAAAGCTATATGTACATCCGCACCCAAAACAAGTAAGCAGCCAAAGGGTCTAAAATTAAATAAATCGAGTTTCGTGCCCGTCACAGAAGCAGATATAAGCATAGGTAAAGAAGGAAAAAAAGTAAGAAAAGAAAACAGCATGGAGATTTTCGTGACTGGAAATAACGTGGAAAATCAGGAAAATAACGATTCAGAAGTTGTACCCAATATTCCGTGTATCACAGTGGATAAACCAGACGTTGAAACCTACAACAATATTTACATTCTAGGAGGGGAAATATGCACGGGACTAGCTTCTGGATTGCTGCGTTCTAGGGAAAAATCAACATACGGCAAATATAAAGTTAGCTCAGTCATCAAACCCTGTGCGCGAAGCGAAGACATTCTAAAATCAAAGGACTCTTTAAATGCTACCACGGAAGATGTAATTATTGTTAACATAGGTGATTACGACTGTAACCCTGTAAAAATGATGGCAGAACTCTGTTTTTTCATAAAATCACATTCAAAACCATTTATTATTGTAACAGGAGTAAAGAATAGTTTGTGCTTGAATGAAAAGAAGCTGAATGTCACCTTGAAGCTACATTGTAATAACTTTGATAACTGTACATTTCTGCCGTTAGATGACTTCGAATGCTCAGATGCTAAATTTATGAATAAGTTTTGTTCAAAGATTAATTTTCTTATGGATTCGAAGTACTATGACAGTAAATACTTAGCTCATAAGCACAACAAGCAAGGATGTAAAGATGTATATAAGGCGCAATTAACAGATACATTAATACAACAGTACAAGAAAGGAACAATACCTTACTATTTTCATAAGCGAGACATTCATGGTAATAGCAATCTTAACATTAATTCTGTTGGCACTTGTATTCAAAAACGTATTACAGACTTTTTTCCCAAACACAATGTAGCCGAAAACATTGTACCGTCAAGTGACAAGCATTGTTTTCGTAACTAGTAATGAGTTAAATGGTGTATCCCATCAGAATAGTGTTTGTGTACTTCACCAAAACATTGCGGGCTTCCTAAATAAGCAAGATATGCTACATGCAGTTATAAAAGAATTAGAAGAAAGTTTCCATAGCATTGACATTGTATGTCTTAGTGAGACATTCATATTAGCGGGTGATGAAAGAAACGTCTCGTTAGAAAATTATGTACTAGGTTCTCACTGGTCCAGGCCAAATGTAAAAAGAGGTGGTGTGTGTGTTTTAGTTAAAAAGGGTATAAATTTTGCTAAATTAGAAATCACAAAAGAATTTCCAATGCAAAACGTCTTTGAATGCTGTGGCATTTCTCTCCCAAACAGTAATTTAATCATTATTTGCATATACACAACACCAAATTCTGATAAGCTATTATTCTTGAACAAGCTGGAATCTTTATTGTTTAGACTTACAAAAAAAACAAATAAGAAAATAATAGTGTCTGGTGATTTCAATATCGATATACTGAAAAATAACAAATACACAAAACTGTTAATAAGTATTTGCAAATCATTCCATACAAAACTTCATATATCCGAGCCAACTCGGAAAAACGCTTGCATTGATCAGTTTATCAGCAATATTAACTCTGCGACCGGTACAGTCCACAAACTAGGACTTTCAGATCATGATACGGGACAAATACTAAAATTTAGAATGAAAATTCAAAAAGCTAAGTCGTGGTTTGAAACTAAAAGAGATTTTAGTAATTCGAATATAAGTAAGTTCCGTGAATGTATGGAATCACTTTCATTTAACGATGTTTTGTGCGAAACAAACAGTGAATTAGCTTTTAATGAATTTCATGATATCGTCACACTATTGTTCAACTTGAATTTTCCTCTCATTACAGTAAAAAGACGCAATATAAATAAATGCAAAGCATTGTGGTTATCTAGAAGCATAAAAAAAAGTTGTATTGTTAAAAGACGAATGTTTTTTCAATATCAATATGCTACAAAAAATAAACCCCATTTTAAATATCTTTATAAAAAGTACTCTAAAATTCTTAAGAAGTGTATTATGGAAGCGAAACAAAAAAGTAACATAAATTACGTTTCCAATGCTAAAAACAAGTGCAGAGCAGTCTGGAAAATTATACAAGCGCAATCAGGAGATAGCTGCCCATCCGTCATAACTAAGAAAATAAACGCAAATAATACTGTACTTACAAAGCCATGTGACATAGCCAACGCTTTTAATAATTACTTTATAGATATCACACACCAACAAAAAGATAATCTTATAACTTCAAATCCAATTCCAAGCCAATCGTCTAGTATATTTATAAAACCAACAAATGACCGTGAAGTGCTAAATATTATCCAAGGTTTGAAGAATACTGGTTCTGTAGGCTATGATAGCCTTTCTACAAAAAATATTAAATTATGCGCTTCAGTTTTTGCCAAAGTTCTAGCACACTTAATTAATTTATCTTTCACAGCGGGTATTTTTCCTGAAAGACTTAAGAGGTCTATTGTCAAACCTTTATACAAAAAGGGTGATTCTAATGATTTAGGTAATTATAGACCAATTACTTTAGTTCCAATAATTTCAAAGATTTATGAGAAAGTTATGTATTCCAGATTGGAACACTATCTAAATCAACAAAACATTATCAAACACGAACAAAATGGATTTCGAAAAAATATGTCTACTTCTCTAGCTGTTTTTAAACTGATAAAAACTGTAACGGATAGTGTTAACAAGGGCGAATTAGTAGTAGTGTTATTTTTAGATATGACAAAAGCCTTTGACTTTGTGCATCATGGTAGGCTAATAAATAAACTTAACAAATATGGTATACGAGGAATAGCAGAAAAATGGCTAAGTAGTTACTTAAGTAAAAGATCTCAATACACAGAAATAACTCAACTACTAGCCAACAATCACAAAAAATCGTTTGAATCAAATTGGCGGCTAAATTGTTATGGAGTGCCGCAAGGAAGTGTTTTAGGCCCTCTTCTTTTCCTTGCGTACATAAATGATTTACCGGATAACATAAAACATGAGTGTATCTTATTTGCCGACGATACTTCAATTATCATAAAAGGAAAGGATAGAGAAACATTGCAAAATGAGATCAAACTAACTTTAAATTCAGTTATAAATTGGTTCAAAGAAAATAATCTTCAAGTTAACATCTTAAAAACGCAATTTATGCGGTTTCATACTAAGCGGGCTTCACCCATTGTTTTTAATATATTATATGAAAATAAACTAATTGCAGAAGTCAATCGCACTAACTTTCTTGGAATAATCCTAGATAGCCATTGCGATTGGAGTTTACATATAGATAAAGTATGCAATAAGATAAGCAGTTTTATATTTGCACTTCGGCGTCTGAGACAAGTAGCACCAGAGGGTACTAGTCTCACAGCATACCATGGTTATGTAGCTTCGGTGCTTCAATATGGACTGTTGTTGTGGGGAAACTCGGTGCAGGTAAATAAGGTGTTCATTCTACAAAAAAAGTGTGTGAGAGCCATTTGTGGTGCTTTTATAACGGACTCATGCAAGCCTTTGTTTATAAGATTAAAATTACTTACTCTGCCGTGCCTTTATATTAAGCAACTAGGTATATTTGTAAAGCAATATCCAGAGTTGTTTAAAAAAATTACAGATGTAAGTAGTAGAACACAGAGGAAATGTAATGTTGGTAAATTATTCCTTCCAAAACTGAAATTGCAAATATACAAGAGAAATGCCTACATTATGGCCATCAGAGTGTTTAATAAGCTTCCTAGAGATCTATGTGACCTGCCCTTAAATAAATTTAAGACAGATCTACATGCATGGCTGTTGCACCGACCATTTTACTCTATAAATGAGTTCTTTAATAATTAAGTTTTCTTGTAAATATGTACTTGCAAAATATTCGCACGCCAGCAATGGTGTAATATGCAGTTTTACCTTTAATTTTGGAACATCCCTGTAACCATATTACGGCGAATAAACGATTTTTGATTTTGATTTTTTGATTTTGATCCCGGAAAATATAAACTTTTTCGAGGGAATAACCATAATCGAAATGTACACGGATGAAGTCGCTGGCAAAAGCTAGTAGAATATTATTGCTTGAAAATACGGTTATAGTTTCTTAATACTAGCAAGTAGCTTAGTGTCACAATGTTTTGTCATAATATAATGACATGCAAAAAAAACAATCCACTACCGGGGCGAACTTACATTTACATCCATGACGAAATTAAATTGTTTAAAATGTAGAAGTAAACGTGTAAAATGCCAATTACGGTATTTTTATTGGATAGAGAAGCACACAGGCCACCTGAGGTAAGCTGCATTCTCAAGACTAGGATCTTAAGACAAATACTAAAATCGCAAATACGTTGCCAACTAGGTAATAAGGCTGAGGACTAGGATGGAATGATTCTATGATAGTAATTCACCGTATTTTTATCGCCACACAGAAACACAGCAATGCGAACACAGATGCTTCGTGGTAGGTTACAGGACGAGACGGTTGTAGCAATCTGGACAAAGTCTGCACATGGTTCTACCACCACTAAAAAAAGTATAATATTAGATGATTACTCACGTAATGGGGACTTCTTAATTTCAGAGCTTATATCTCCTAAATGGACAAAAAAATTCAAGACCCATTCTATTCAACAAGCTTTCTTTAAAATAAAGGTCTATCGGTTTAAAAGTTACGATGCCATAGAGCGACACACACATATACAATATACACACCTTAAACGTACATACGTACATACATACATCAAGCGCTGCTTATTGGGTAGGGCTTATTACACTGTAAATTACTTTATTGGTGACCAAGATGTATTTTAGTAGTGTCTAGGATATCACTATCACTACATAGTATAAAACAAAGTCGCTTGCGCTGTCTGTCCCTATGTATGCTTAAATCTTTAAAACTACGCAACGGATTTTGATGCGGTTTTTTTTAATAGATAGAGTGATTCTTAAGGAAGGTTTATATGTATAATACATTCCACGCGGGCGAAGCCGCGGGCGGGTCGCTAGTTTACAATATAAAATAGTCTCTAAGCAAATTTTGTATTCTAGCACTGACTCAGTCAGTCGACTGATTTACTAATTGTATTTTATCTTTTCTACTCTTGTGATGTTTCTCGCCGGACAGCTGTTTCACACAATATTACTTTTGTTGTCCGGCAGCATGAGCATGTCATGCTCGCTCAAAGGTCTTTGCTTACGGCGGCGTCGTTGATCGGGTCGCCACTTTCCCGATCACATGGTTGAGTGAGGCGATGGCTGAGATACGCGTCATACTCGTGAACGGGTGCTGTTTGTGGGGTCCGGTCTGTTCACGTTTGCAAGGACTTGTTGTTCAATTTATTATCCAAGTTATATGGCTTTTGACGTAGAGACCTCGTTGTGTTGTTCTCATAGTCATTATTTTATTTTAAGGTTTATTGATCTTACATTTGTAATAATTTTATTTTTGCTTGTTTTAAGAATTTATTGTTTATTACTTTATTACCTTAATATTACTTAATGTAACTTACTTTTAAGTATAATTATGTTTTTATGATTGAAAAAATGACCTTCTGCTGGAGTTTCTTGCGGCGCTTCTTCTCCGCAATGATGGTCTTGTCCGAAGCGCTGGTAGATTCACTGTACATTTCCGACGTGTAAAAGAGCCCGCATGTGGCCAATTTACTGAATAAATATTTTGAATTTGAATTTGAATTAAATCACGCCTGTTTCCCAGAGGGAAACGTATACTCCAGCTATTCTCAAAGTGCGCTCTGTGCAGCCCAGAGACTCCACAAGGCCTCTGCAAGGGGTCCGTCGACAAATAATCGTTTTGCCTTATTGGGGGCTCCGTAAAAAAAAGTTGTTAAAAAGTGTTCCGTCGCTAAAAAAAGTTTGAGAACCGCTGGTATACTTAATACCCCACATTTTGCGTCAGCAGTTAAAAGGGTAGATCGATAATACTATTTTAGCGATAGTTAAAAGTAGGTAGACTAACATGGACACGATAGTTTCAATGTGTTTTTTCTTCATAGTCAATGAAACCTTGAAATGGCCGTCTCTGATGCCGTCACACCTCTTCTTATTTACTGCATCGTAAAAGGGACAGTGATATACGACTGCTATACCTCTAGCTCTTTCACTCGCACTTGGCAGGTTTTAACAGGTCATAAATATTACCTTAGATAACGTTTTTTGAGTCTTCGGTAGTATAGTGGTAAGTATCCCCGCCTGTCACGCGGGAGACCGGGGTTCGATTCCCCGCCGGAGAGCCATTTCTGACGGTATAGGGTAAATATCTCTGAGACGTGGCGTCGAAGATAAATAAATCACTGCTTGAGATATAAATAATGTATTTTATAATTTATAACTAAATACCAAATAAAATAATAAATTAATGCAGGTACAATATTACGGAGACACGAGTACTCGTGTCTTGTTCTTCTAGAAAATATCTGGAGAATGATCGATATCGGAATAGAATGTAATAAATTTGAATTCGGAAGATTTAGATCGAAGTGTAATAGTGGCCAGGAACTCAAACAAAAGAGGTTGTAACAACCTCGTTACAACTAAAACAATTTTAATGCATTTATCAAAAGCTTTTAGTTTATCACTTAATTCACAAGATAAACGAGGACTTAACTTTATCTAACCATAAAATGCGGGTGGAAGGTCACTTCTTATAAAAGTTGCGGCTCCCCAACGCGGTTGCAATTGACCAATAGGGGCTCGAAGTGTTGTAGGTTAACCTATTGCTGTTAAAATTTCGGCCATTTTAAAGACGAACAATTTTCTATGGCAATTATTATGAATATGCCTATAGTTCATTTATTTTAGCATGATACAGAACAAAATAAAGGTATTTTATTGGGCACGTTACACGCAACATAATAATTATACAAAAATATTGCTCCAAAACGTCTTTTTTGACTGCTATTATTTGACAGTAAATATTAAATGAACGTTGTAATCTATTGCAGTAGTACTTTAAGTCATATTCGTTAATATTTACATTGCGTTTTTTATTTGTGTTGATTAAATTTACTTCAATTAGAAACGTGGTCTATAAAATACCTAAAGAAGCAGGGGTTACAAACCTGTGTTAACAAAATAACGAAACGTCTGAGCATATAACTCGACTAAATCAAATACTATCCTGTCACCTGTCAAATATAGCGAACCTAGTGAATTTTAAATTGATCATTAATAACGCCACAGTTTGCATTTTTGACAGATTGAACGTCACAACGCCCTTATGTGATATGTCCCATGTTATATTATATCATTTTCTCTCGAGTTCGAGAGCGTGAGCGTTGATATTGTCCCATAGTTGTTTTTGTTGTGAGTTGTTTGTTGTTAATTTCCTTGTTAAAGTTGTCAGCTGCTCGTTTAGTCTACATCTTTCATCTCTACCTTACTACCGCACTCTTTAGCGGAGAAACGATGACACTTCATCCGGAACAGTCAGTCTTAAATTAGGTAAATCAATTAAGTATAGCAGTTAGAAACCAATATATACATATTCAAATAGTTTTATAGTAATTTTTTTATATAATATCTAGACCCAATGTTTTGTCCAACACAAAAACATTAATGACACATGCACAGATACAATATATTGAGTGCATAGATTCTTATTGATTCTGCCAGCGAGTATTAGAGTTGACGACTACTGGTTCTTTTTCTTTTTTAATCTCATGCTAAAATAAATGAACTATAAATGACACACAAGCGGCTTAAGGTGAAGGCGCTACATTTTGTATGGGCAAGTTTTTATGCGGCACTTTCCGTTCATAAAAAAGGTCGTGCCTTCGCCTTTTGTGTTACTTAGGCCTTATGCATTAAATCTAATAATAACCAAAAGAAAATCTAACGCAAATTAACCCACTTATAGTCCTAAACAACGATTTTTTCCAAATATATTCGACATGGAAATGTAGTGATGTTTTAAAAGATTTGATAAGAGAGATTTTTGTCTCTGTCACACCCAGTTTGATAATACGGTGATGATGAGGAATATATATTCAACCTTTTTAATAAACTAGTTAGAGGTAACATTATTCTCATCAAACCCTCATTCTCCCACCATTTCCACTATCATTTTCATCCTCTATAGATAGACTATCACAGTCAGGTATACTTGTTATTATCATTGGCAGTCTAAATAGGAACATACTTTAGTTCATCTCCGGCCCTTTAAAGGTTTCTGTTACCTATTGCCTCTCGGACGCTAGGGTTGATGCACCTGTTGGGTTTGCTACGGTGGCTCACGGCGTGTACGGTCGAGGCACGAACACCTGCAACCAGGGTATGCATATTACTGGTTATAACCGGTTTTAATCGGTAATTTTCATACAAAACTGTTAATAACCGGTTAAATTGAAATCCCTTCATGCAACCCGCGGGATGTACCTTTTTTCCTAATTCCTAAGACTCCGATGTCCGTCTGTCCGTCACCAGGCAGTATCTCATGAACCGGGATAGCTAGACAGTTCAAATTTTGACAGATGATGTATGTCTGTTGCCGCCATAGCAAAAAATAATAAAATCAGAATAAAATAAATATTCAAGAGGGGCTCCGATACAACAAACGTGTTTTTTTTATAGATAATGGTATGGAACCCTTCGTGCGCGAATGCGACTCATACCTGGCCGGTTTTTTTGAAGATGAACTACTGTTTATACTGTGTATTAGCTACGAGCTGCTCATGTATAAGAATTCTTCGTAAATATGTTCAGTGCGATAGTTAGGTACTTTGGGTTTGTACTTCTCTCACTCACTCTTAAACACATCATTAAGAGCGAGAGAGAGAAGTACAAACCCAAAGCACTTCTTAAGTGTTTACAGTCTGTAGTTAGCTGCATGTCCTATCTAAGTGAATCAGTTACCTAAGTTAGATTGGAGTGATTGAATTGGATGCCTTAACAAATATGTACGTTTACGTGGAGGTATGTAGGTTTTAGGTCTTAGCAAACGCTTTGATGTCGATACCGTCTCTAGTTACGCCTAGTGCTTTGCCAGGTTTCCCGATTTCTATCGTGTATTGACGCGATTTTGGGTTATTGGCTTTGACCTAAGTTAAAGAAAATTAGGAGTATTTGCAATTACTTGATGTAGTTTTTGGCAATGGTATTAATATTTAGATACGTTATGCTCATACAAAACGCATTAAAAACCCGTCGCCAAATGCTACGTAACCATTTTTCTACAGACAAAGACGGGAATCCGTAGCGAATGCTATTGTTAAAAAGAGACAAATGGTTTTTCAAATTGCTTACCCCTCTTTATCGCACACAGGTGATAGTGACGCCGGTGCAAATCAAACAAAATGGCGGGATGTAAACAAAATGAAAAATATATTTACGATACTTACGAATGAAATGAGACATTCTTTCTTCCTTTTACAGTTACATAATAATTTCGGCAGCCTTGAAATACACAAAACGGCATTTTTTATTAAATATATTTGTTACTCTTCGATACTAACATTTTATTGTCTTTGAACCGTACGTGTCAGCAGCCGCGGCGCAACTAAATAGTAGTAAGGTAAATTACCTTCCTTTTTGAGGAATTTTTCTCAGAAGTTGTACCTTGTTGCAACTATTTATATACTAAATCCAAACCGCTTTCACGTTATTAATTTACTACGACAGGGTACAAAAATGAACGGCTACTTCTTAGTTGACTGAACCCAGCAACACTTTATTCAATAATCACATTTATGATGTCAAGCAATAAGCCAAGCTTGAAAGTTCAAGTTAATCTTTTATCTAAGAGTCCCTGCAGACGGTAAGTTTTTCGAGTTCCGTCCCCAGTTTAAGCTGGCTCAACATTTTATCACATTCCCAGTGCGCTAGCGGCGGGACACACGGCTAGGGAAAATCCAATTGAAAATAGACACGTGTGATTACGGAATTGTGACTAACTTCATTCCTTAGTTCGTTAGCTTTAATCATGTCTCTTAGTTCACATCTTTCACGGGCATTCGCGGCACCTACGCTGATACACCGATGGATGGATAGATGGATGGATGGATGGATAGATGGATGGATGGATGGATGGATGGATATATGGATGGATGGATATTCGAAATGATTACGTTTGTCCGATCAAATATTTCTTCGTTTTCAATAGTAAACGTCGTTGGCAAACAACTCCGCCACACAGGGCGTTTGAGAAATGTTCCTCGTCGCATGGCACTTGCAGTTAAGAACCCGCGCGTCATCGGTCCCACCTACTACGAGCGTCTGCCCACCGAACTCAAAAGCGAACCATCTGACGAAATGTTTAGGCTCCAGCTTAGGAATCTTTTGTTGGATAACTTGATTGATGACTTTTAAATTTTTAATGTACTCTGTATTTGTGTTGAATTTTACTATTATCATTTAATAGGGAATATGCATGTTTTTTTTTTACAGCTTCAATTGAAGCTGATTCATGTAACAAACAGATCACAAAAATCATTTTTTGAATAACTATAAAAATAGCCAAGATATAAGCCAACAAAGATTTGTTCCTATCTCTTTCTAGAAAAACGGAATTTTACATGGAGTTTATATGGCCGCAGTGCACAATGACGTCACGGTGCACATCGGATCTCTCTGTCTAATTAGAAGTTTGAAATGCTTATAACTTCCGTATTTCTTGACCGATTTTAATTTTAATTTCCGTTTTGGTGATCTCTTTTACGGTATTTTCATATTTTGATGAGAAATGCGATTTTTAAAATCCATGCATATTCCCTATTCTATTTCCGACAACCTCAATGTAACTGCATATAATTCGACATGCCATGTAATTTATACTGTGTTATATTGAGTAATAAAATCTGAATCTGAATGTGAATCTGATAAAGTATAATTTTCGATCGTGATCGTGGTTTTGGAAGCATTTTCAACAGACTGAAATAATAATAATAAGTAATAAATATCAGATGACAATGTCACAAAAATGTACCTAGTCCCAAACTAAGGTTCAGGCTTGTACTATGCATACCAGACAACAATAATCTTACTTATATAGAGAAATATATAATTAAATATACATAGAAAAAATCAAAGACGCAGGAACAAATATTCTCACTCGTCACACAAACAAAAGCTAGCGGCGTGCGCAGAGTCACTACCAATGCGGCTAACGCGTCATCCCGGTCGTTACAAATCATTTTCAAATATCGTTTCAGCTCAATCACAAACCGCAATGCCGTTGCAGGCCATCCTCTATCAGATTACGCTATAAACTGAAACCCCATTTTCAGGCGCTTTCAGGTCCGCCTATGGGCTTTTGAAGTACAGTTCAGTACATGGCTAACTTTTCAATAAGAATGAGAGAGAGCCTGATTAGAATGACACTGCAATACTGAGAATCTTTTAGAAGTTTGTAAAAGAGAACACAAAATTCCGGTGCCGTGAGCCAAGGACATCGCGATTGTAAGGTAGCAATGCATAGAACATTCCAGCATTGAATAGTGTAGCTAAAGTAACAATATTTTTTGAATGAATAGATAGTTTATTTGCATAAAACAAGCGTATATAAAAGGTGTTACAAATTATAACAGATCGTATCATGTTTTGCCCACGCTGGCGTACAAATATTTCGTTTTAGACTTAAGTAAGTGCCTATATATTTTCAAATTAGAAATTTAATATTACAATTTGCATTTGGTTTTGTTGTGGAAAACCGATAAAATTATTTTAACATTCATGGCATGTTCGGTTGAAATGATTTAATCATATTGATGTTGGTAGAGAATGTTTATACTTCGCCTTATGTGCACACGTTGTCTACCCATCGTCTAAAGCCGTATGTAACCACTATTAAATATAACCTAGGAAACCCACAAGTAACATCTCGCCGCATGGAGCCAAGAATCGGCAGTAAATCTCGGATTTAGCCGAGTAAACTAGAACTAAATCACTGTAACATTCACTTACCCGCTTACTACGTCTGCTAATATCTTCTTATGAAGCGTCCTAGTAAGCTTATGGAGACGTTTTTTATTGGGTTACGGGAGTTGGAGGAAAATCTTGTGACGTTTCCAGGGTTTTTGATGTTTCTAATGTACGTTTTATGCTTTTAACAAAAAGGTCGTAATTTGTAGAAATTAAGTTTATGGGTGCTCAACGAGATTGTTGAAGTAAGGACATATTACTTTGAACTTTCTTTAAATAGTTATTAAAAATGTATGAATTTATTTATCAGGCGGGCAATGTAAACAACTAGCTTATACTGGCAATAATAGTGATTCTACTATTTGATTTCGTGTTATTGACTTGCAGTCGCCTATATTTCTAAAAGAACCGCTGGTAGATTTTTGACATGTAAAAGTGCTCGTGCTTATATCTTTTATCTTTTAGTGACAAACGAAATTTTTAACTTGTGCAGTATAATGCCAAAAAGCCTCAAAAATATTGGCAACGTAAAGGTATTAAAATAATAAGCTTATGTTACCTACAGAATTATTATATTTCTATGTACAGGGCACAACATCAAATGTTTTTAATCGTATACGTGACAACTATTTTATTTAATCATAATATTTATCAAAGAGCTTCGTAAACTTTTACTTTTTTTTAATAAATAATTACAGGTGTATAAACCAAGCAACAAGTCATTTTACAATTCCAAGTAAAAGTAAAGCTCTCAAATCCTTGTATATCCTCTCGCATTGCTTATCTTATAAATGTCCTATAACTCAAACCTTTATTAACCTTTGGTATAAAAAAATTCTTACTTAATCCATTCTTAAAATTTCGCCAACTTGACTTATACCTCTTTTTATTATCGAGTTGCCTCATAAACGCATAGGACGGGTCGTAAAAATTTGATGACGTCATAAAAAGATATCAAAAAATGTTATGACGTTCAGTAAAAAGTGTTTTTACACCGCCTGTACTAAGTTAGTGGCATTAATATGTGTGATAAATGCCAAAAAAAAATTAGTTTATTGGCTTGTTTTTGTACATTAATAATATTAAAAATGTGACACTGATTTTGTCTGTCAGTTTGTTACGCTTTCATGCCTAAACCGCTGTAATGAACCGATAGATATATAGAAGGGTTCCGGAGATAAAGTGTCTTGACAGACAGACAGCCGGACAACAAAGTGATCCTAATATGGTTTCGTTTTTTTTGTTTTGAGGTACGAAATCCTAAAAAAACTCAAATGCTGGAATGCAAAAATACACATAATGATTATAAGTTTATCCAATTCAGTGAGAGCACCAAGTCATCAAATACAATTGTCCTCGTTACAACAGAAGAACAACTTAGTAACAAATTTAGTTACTAGCCAACTTTACCAACTTTCAAAGCCTGTATAATCAACCTTTGGCACTTGAAAACTAGGCGAAGTGTTGGCAAGACAAAGTGCTGCAATAATCCGAAACAGTAACAACTAAGTTACGTTATTAAATCAATGTAACTATGCTGGAGTTAGTTTATACTTGACTGCATGAGCGCGAGTCGCGAAGTGTGAATACCGATAACAGACACAGGTCATTATAACAGAGCAGCCACTTTTTGGATAAAGGACATGGCTAAACTGAAGTAATGGGCGACTGCCCTTGCAATTTATAAACATTGTTATTATTATTATTATTGGGGGGGTTGAGATGGGCCTTTTGAACCACTTCGACCATTGCTGATCTTTTGTGGCAGCCCTTTGTTTTAGAGTTCACTACACAGGCCCGTTGCGTCTAAGAATTTCCAGATGCTTTGGGCAGTGAGTAGTTGTATCTCTTGTGAGTCAATGATATGTCGCCCTAGGTGGATACTTCTGTTGCGCATTAGTGGTCCGCACGAACAGAGGATTTGCATTGCTGTTTCTTCTGTTTCCTGACAGAACCTGCATGTCGCTTCTTGTTTCATTCCCATTAAGAACAAATGTCTGTTGAGTTTGCAGTGGCCAGTTAGGATCCTGGTCACTGCGCAAGTCTTTACTCTTTTGAGTTGTAGAATCTCTTTGGAGAGCTTGCTTCTGAACCCTTTAATAAGTGACTTCGAGTGGTTTTGTCCTTTTGTGGATTTCCACCGCTTGGTCGCTTTATATCTGTATAGCTCGCTTAGCAGGGAATAGGCTTTTCGTTTTGTGATGCCACAGAACGGCTCCGGGCTGACCAGGGGGTTGTCAGCTCCGTTCCTAGCTATTTCGTTTCCATCAACGCTGTTCCAACATTGTTACTAGTAATGTGTTATGTTAATAAGCTGAATTACTATTCAGTATGAAACAAGATTTAGGGACTTTTCATTTCGTTACAATTCTTAAAATATTTTTTACATTTAGCGATGATATGATCTCTTATTGTAAAGCATGCTGACAAAGCCATCTATTGAGATACTTTGTATATAAGAGATCTTGCGAGTAAAGGGTTGATACCGTTATTTCTAAATTACTTTTTTTATTTTAAACAAGTTCTTTAGAAAATCGAACGACACAGAATTAGTTTAGCCTTGTCCTTTAAAAAGTATTGAATAAATAATGTAGGATGGTTAGAGAGACAAAGTAGACAGTGCAGTGGATAGAGTTGCGGAAAGCCAGCGTAGCCCTT
Organism: Acleris emargana; assembly: GCA_927399475.2. Classification (NCBI taxonomy): domain Eukaryota; kingdom Metazoa; phylum Arthropoda; class Insecta; order Lepidoptera; family Tortricidae; genus Acleris; species Acleris emargana. The sequence continues at coordinate 10,644,743 of OV656858.1, forward strand.
TGCCTAGCACTGGCTAATAATAATAGGCTAAAAAAAATAAAAATGTAGAAATACAGGTGTTTGGTAGCTAGGTGCAAAGCTTTAAGGGGGTGATAGAGCAGCTCATGAGCTATCGATTTTGTTATTAGTTTCCGAGATATTAATCACTTTAATCGGATTATTTGACATTTTTCCTTATGTCCTTTATGAGCTTTACAAACTTCCTTACTTCAGAGTGATTCTAATCATGCAAGCAAACGCAGTTTTTTTTTTAATTAAATCATGAATTAAGGGGTTTTTCGTAACGCGCACATAAGGAAAAATGACAAAAATTCAATTTTTTTTAAATTGATAGCTCTATCACTCCCTTAGAGTTTTGCACCTAACTACCAAACACCCTGTATATCCAAAGGAAAGATAGAAGGAAAGCGTAAAACGACCAAGACTTCTGTTACTAACTACTTGGACCAATTTAACCTGGTAAGGTCCAACGTCATAAATTTACGACATTTGTCAAAGTGACTGGTAATTCGAGTTTACCTTTTACTGACACAAGATTCTTTCTCGAACTAACGAGCGTTGACGGGAGCCTTATGAGGATAAAATATGCGAAAATGTTACATTGAACAAAAATGTCTGAGAGACGCGCTGGGATCAAACAAAATGGAAAGCATATCACACATACACATATCACACCTAAATCCACGCACAAGCACCCAAACGCGTGACAGTATGTTATGTATAAGCATAATTAACTATCCTCCTGTTATCTTTTCTTTTTTGCTTATTGTTGCTCTGTCGATCCTCGGGGTGGTGGCAGAATACCAGTGTTTTGCTCACGTTGAGCAAAGTTATACGCTGAGCCATTACCCTTTTGCCCTGCTGCAGCGCACACATTCTTTTGGCAATTTGTGTGTAATGTTAGTATCACTTTGCTTATTTTCTTTATCTTTTATTTTTGTCAATTGTGTGTGTGTTTTGTAGTACGCAAATAAACGTTTTATCTATCTATCTATCTATTGATATAAAACCGCGTGCAAAAGCTACTGGAATATTTAAATTGTGATCCAAAAATACTACATTAACGAAGTTTACTTTAGTACTTATTTTAAAAAAACAAATCTCGCTTGGCTAACAGTAATGGCGGTCAATTTTAAAAACAATACGATATTAATGGTGATTAAGTTTGGCATGAGAAAAAAGGATCCCCTTTTACACTATACTTGTGCAAGGTAAAACATCCACCTATAGGATTCCTAGCCTTGTTTTTTTTTTTTCTTCGCAAGCTCCGCTATCTCGCACAGCTCTAGTAGATTGACCTGTATATAATAACTCTATGTCCCCTCGTAACTACTAAGTAGCTAAACTGTTTTCAATAAATTAGAGGTGGTTAGATTCGTACTATATTAAAATTATTTTTCACCTCAGCAGCACAAACAAGCAGGTTTTGCTGCTTAAAAACAGTGAGCAAAATTCAATTTTGCTGCGAGCGAGAGGCAAAGTAGCTTTTTAATAAAAAAAAAAAAATGCCGTCAGCAGTGCTGGGGCTACTCACAACATTCGAAAAAATTGAACTTCACTTTGTTCTGTCACTTTCACTTCGATAGGAAAAAAGCGAGAGATAGAAACAACTTGATTCGAAGTTCGATTTTCAAATTCCACACATAGTAGGCCCAAAAAGAAACGCACGTTCGGATGCAAACTTAACCGTAAAATTGCAAATAAAACTATCTGAAGAAGCGAAAGAAATTTGTCAAGATCGTAGCAAGTGGAAAGAAGTGGTCTCTGCCTACCCCTCTGGGAAACAGGCGTGATTTAATGTATGTATGTATGTATGTATGTTAAATTTTGAAATGTGTTTATTATAACTATTTTATACAGTAGGTACAATCATTTTTTTTATTTAATGTTTTGAAGACAATATTAATGAAAAATAAGAAGTTTATCATGTATCTACATAATTTTGTTATCGTTTTAACAATCTTTAATTTCGTGACATGAACCGCGGGGGCAGTTTCAGAACGCATTTCAAAAATAGCGGGATTATTGTAGCCAATAGCCATATGTAGATAAGGCCTAGTTAGGTTTTTTTTAAAGCCACAGACTACATAAAGCTGTATAAAGTTGTGTTTGCACTACGGCATTATCAAGTTGAGTGACAGGTTTTATCTGTTTCATGTTTATTTTTTCCACTTTTTATTTTATTAGTATTTTGCAAAAATGCTTGTGATTGATGCATATGCGATCGTGTCGTTATTTAGTCGTGTATTCACCAAATGGTCACAACGGAAGACCTGCGTTGGCCCTACCAGCTTCACGCTGTGTTGTTCTCGCTGCTGAGGTGAAAAGTTGTATGTCTCACACGAGACCAAAGTTTTTTACGTCTCGTATCTTTGAATCCCTCGCTACGCTCAGGATTCTAACCTAGAATCACTCGCTACGCTCGTGATTCAATAATAGAATCCTTCGCTTACTCGGGATTCAAAATGATCACTCGCAGCAAAAACCAACTTTGCTCTCTTGTTGAACAAATAACTATAAACGTGATATTGGCGAAATAAAAAATATAAGTAACATTACTTTGACAACATTATCTAAACAGCTGTTGGTTATTTTAAAGCTTGCATTTGGTAAGACTTGTTTTATTAAAAGTGTCGTTGCTGCTTCAATCGGTGCATTCTCGGGTAGTGCAGTTTTCAGTGCATCCAAGAAGGATCGAAGATTAACACGGCGCCAACAATGCCTTACATGAGTTTAATGTATCTTTTAAAGGATGCTATTACTTGTTCAAAGGGTATATTTTCACAACAGAAACTTACAATACAATAGTAATCAGGGATAGGTAAGTTGGAAGCGTGCCGTGGTTCTAAAAACAATGTTTGTATGTGAAAGTTTATGTGAGTGTGTTAGTGTGTTGCTGATTTTGATGAAATTTGAAATAGAGATATCTCGTACCCTGGATTAACACAATACTTTTATCCCGGAAAGTATAAAAGTTCCCAAGAGAATAACGATAACTTATACCTACATGGACGAAGTCGCGGGCAGAATCTAGTATTCGTATTATTATGTACATACCACCTTTATCTTCACCTTCAGTATTGTCATATCATAAAATAACATCATTTAATCCATGCCTATAATTATATTTGTTTGTTTGTTACTTTAACCTAGCGGAGATACTATACACCGAATAATTGTCTTCTCGTATGATATCCTTGTACTTATTTCTCTAATAAATCCATGAAAATGTCTATAACTAATTCAACATTAGCGAATGACACCTTAACAGAAGTGAATGCGTTTCATTAAAACTAGAATCAGAAACATATCGTTCTCGTCGAACGAACAAAAAAAACATATTGCCTCATAACGTTTTTAATTACACGCCTAGCTCCTCTACTTCATTTTGCATACATTGATGCAACTGTGTAATGTTAAATTGTCTGGGGCGGCACGAGCCGTCGTAGATTGTAAACACATGAAATTAAACCGGTACATTAGCTTAGAAGATAGGGACTCTAATTGGGACAGACCAAAAAAATAACTCACGGTTTTTCACTCTAATTCGAAAGAATAGGTAATTTTAAGGGGCCAATTTCATTAATTTTGTATTTGATCCAATAGTTTTGTTTTAATATCTTTATTTATTTGTTGGCATTTTCTAATAAATTACAACCATTAAATGATATTGTAATGATAAAAAGGGATTGTAATAGTGGAATAAAACATACCTACTATTTCAAGCGGTTTTCGCCTAATCCGTTAGATACACCTAGGAGGGCTTTATTCTTTGTGTTTGTTATAATCAGTGATCGGAATTAGGTGAGCCAAAATACCTATTCTTCGCAAGAGGACATAATATAGAGTAATAACTACCGGGCAGTTTTTTTTTCTTGTATAGGAACCGGGTATTTTTCGGTACGTAGTCGTTTTTAGGTACTGTTAAGTACGGGGTCTTTTATGTTAGTTTGTAGTAAAAAGGGCTAGACATAAGGTTTACAAGGAAAGAAGGAAAAAGTGTGTGGTATAATTATTGTCTTTATTATTTTCACATGGCACAGTGGTAGGTGATTTTACCCAAGGACGAAACATATCGAAAGATGTAATATTTACACTGAACTGACCCCTTTGAAGTTTGAAAAACCACTAGAACTAGTTACAACTTTTAGATTAACATACTTCATCCCGTACTTTAAGTAAAAACATGGATGTTTAAAATTACGAGTAATACCCGGATGAATATCGAATACCCGGTATTCAAGAATAAATGTTTTTTTCTACCCGGTTGTAACCACTCTATATTATATACTCTTGTGAAGAATAGGTATTTTGGCTCACCTAATTCCGATCACTGGTTATAATAAATAAATAAATAATAAATAATAAGCCAAATACGAAAGTCAAACAAAGGTCAAATATCGAATTGTCGAAATGTCCGCAATAGATAAATATTTCAAAAACTTAATAATGCAGAACGGTTTTAATACCCTGCCTCGAAATTGTATTCAAATAAGAGTAATTAAATAAGTATGAACAATCCCAATTACTTAAAATCTACTTATTGCGTGTGCAGTGTATTTGGTTTAATTTTTAGTGTCCAAAACGTTTTTAGCATAACATGGAGTACTCGTATTTAGGATATAAACAATATTGTTTTGACGAATGTTGGCTTCGTAGAAAACACATTTTGTTCGTTTTGGTAAATATCCGAATGATTGTTTAGTAAATTTTAAATAGTATACTAATGATGGGGTGAATTAATTAATCATAATAAAATTCTGAGACACCAATTGACCTAGTCCCAATTTAAGCTCTAGGCTTGTATTATGGGTACTAGACAACGATATAAATACTTATATAGAGAAATATACACTTAAATACATAGTAAACATCCATGACTAAGGAACAAATATTCGCGCTCATCACACAAATATCTGCCCTTACCGGGATTTGAACCCAGGACCGCTAGCTTCGTGGGCAGGGTCACTACCAACTAGGCCGGCGCGTCGTCAAAAATCGATCGAGCAACATGGATCGGGGCAGAAGCGACTCGGATAGGTTTGGTTGTTACGTCTTTTTTAATCAACCACTTACATCAGCGTCACGTCATGCCGTATATCGTGTAAGGAACTCAGCATACTGAGAAATATAGCCTTTTAAATCCCCGTGTGAAAATTCAGTGCGTAGGTATCGATAATTTTATAGGAAGTTAGATAGGTACATAACCAAATTGTTAATTAAATAAGGAAAGAGATGGACAAAAATATCACGATAAAATTATTTTGTATGTAAATGGAACATGAGCAAACATTTTAACGAATAAAAACATAAAACGTATTTTTTTTTTCATATAAATTAATTTGCCACGCAATGTATCACAAAAGCCCAATTAACCTGCAATTAACTGGGACTTAAATCTTTGTTTACATTATACATTGCTTTATACTTTGATGTTTAGATGCTTCCAAAATGCAGTACCTTATTGGTACTATTTGGTACCTAACTTCAAATAATTAGTACCTCTATTGACAGCGAAAAAACGAGTAAAGAAAGTGGCCAGACATTCTGACGTCAGGATGTCTGGACCATTTTTTTTTTTACATAGTTTGAGACAACAAAACTAATTTATCTCTTTATAAATATTTAGTACTTACCTCTTTAGTACCCTAAGATATAATTTTTCCATTTTTTTTTGTCGTACCAGAAAAATGTTACGCATGAAAAACTTGTTTCGATGTTTAGATAATACCAAAATGCACTACCTTTTTGGTACTATTTGGTACCTAACTTCAAATAATTAGTACCTCTATTGTCAGCAAAAAAACGAGTAAAGAAAGTGGCCAGACATTCTGACGTGACGTACCGCTCGTAGTTTATGGTCACAACCACATAACTATATCGAGATAGAAGGAAAGAGTTCGTCGATTTATATGAGAACCGAGCACATGACCTGTAGACCATAACTACTGTATAATTCCGTTTAATAAAAAAATGCAATTATCTTTGCAAGATCACAACAGGCATAACTACTAACAGAAAAAGTAAATAGTGACAAACAAAAATGCCACAGATTAACATAATCCCATACAAAATCTTATTAATCTTTTACAAAACAGCAATCTCACAGGGCATTAGGTTTGCTCTGTGCGACATATGGCGTGTCCTTTATTGGTGGGGTGCACGGAGAATGCAGATAAATGAGGTGTGGGGCCGTTGAGGTGGGAGTCCGATTGGTCACTGCTAGCAACATTGCAGTATCTACAAAGGTTAACTTGAAGAGGTTTGTAGCTCTGCTGGAATGTTGTTGATTTTGTATTGAATTATGTACCTTTGGTAGAGTTAACACATCATTTTTGCTGCCTAAAGTAACAGTATGTATTTATAACATTATTGAGTTTGAGATTATAAATTGTTTACTGAGATTAGTGGTGAGATTTTTGGTTGAAACGATGGAGCTTAACCGCGAACATTTCTGCTATTATTGTTATTAATTGTTTTTATAATTAAAATTAATTTTAAATGTCATAAATTGGTACCATTTTAGAAAGCTTATGAATTAAGCAAACTATTCCTGTAATTTGTACGCGAAGTGTCATACTTTTTTTTGTAGTTATGCTTTAAAATGTTACAAAATTAGGAAAATAATTGCTAGAACTTCTAAATTAAAATCGTTTTATTTGCAAAATTTTGCATTTCTTTGGCATTTTTTGTTATTTTTCGTAATCAGTGCTTCACTAGCTATTTTTTTTTTTTTTATAATTGACGAATTTTTTACACAATGACGAGTTTTAGTCGAAAGGCAGGTATTTAAAAAAAAACTATAAACGTGAATAACTCGAAAACCAATGAGTTTTGACCCCTGGTTGACTGGACTTAAATCATTACAAATGAGCTGTAGTTCAAGGAATACGGCGAATTTCCAATCACCCTTTAGATTATAAGTGTATTTTTTTAGGCTGTAGTATTTTAATTAAAATAATGAGAACATAAACGACGACGTTTAGACGACGCGCTGGCCTAGTTGGTAGTGAGGCTGCCTACGAAGCTAGAGGTCCTGGGTTCAAATCCCGGTACGGGTAGATATTTGTGCGATGAGCGCGAATATTTGTTTCTGAGTCATGTATGTTTTCTGTGTATTTAAGTATATATTTCTCTATATAAATATTTATATCGTTGTCTAGTACCCATAGTACAAGCCTAGAGCATAGTTTGGGACTAGGTCAATTCGTGTGACATTGTCCCCTGATATTTATTTATTATTTATTACGATAAAGAGTAATGTTTTTTTAACATATTTTATGTCGATGACGGAATCAAAAAATGCAGTCCGATAGTTACATGTAAAGCGTGTATATAAACAGGTTTATCGGACGGATATACTGACGGACAAACAGTTTTTCCACATGACATCCATTTTTATATAAAAAAAACAATGAAAATGTTAAAAGGTAACAAAATGGAAGTAACGTACCAACAAAAGCCCACACCACCCCTACCATTGTGGTAACTTAACATGGAGTCGGTCCCTCACAAGATTGGGTGAAACTACCGAAGCCAGACGAATGCGCGAGATTGCTTATTTTATCATTCAACTAATAAACGCGGATCCCCTTTTAGTGTAATGTCATGTCTCAAATGCATTCTTGCACCATATCAATGAGGAGGGATCTTTTAATTTGCTATTGTATAGCTAGGATTAAGATAAGAGGTAGGTATTGGTATGGGTATACACTTTAAATAAAATAAATATCAGGGGACAATCTCACACAAATTGACCTAGCCCCAAACTAAGCTCTAGGCTTGTACTATGGGTACTAGGCAACGATAAACTTACGTACCTACATAGATAAATACATACTTAAATACATAGAAAACACCCAAGACTCTGTCTCTGTCCATACCGTAGGCAGGGTCACTACCAACTAGGCTTCCGCGTCATCGTCGTCGTCGGCGTGTATACCGTAAGTATACCTATAGTAAGTAGTCGTATTTCGTAAACCTATATTTATTATTTGATTCACTATTTAGTACGTAGGAATGTTTTGTCATTAATATCTACTCAGCAGTAGGACAAAAAGCTTTGTTTTTTAGGGTCCCGTATCCAAAGGGTAAAAATCTGTCACCAGGCTGTATCTCATATATCGTGACAGCTAGACAGTTGATATCTTCACAGATGATATATTTCTATTGCCTCTATATCAACAAATAAACAGATAAACAGAATAAAATAAATATTTAAGTGGGGCTCCCATAAAACAATCGTGATTTTTATGTAACGATATTAATAACGTCAACTGGTATAGTGTCTAATGTTGTAACGATAATGGTACGGAATCCTTTGTGCTCGAGTTCGACTCGCACTTGGCCAGTTTTTTGAATGTATGTATAAGTGACCGTTATTTAGCACACCTTTTTTGCCTTTAATGAAGTCAAAATTAAGAATGAAAAACACTTGTCTCTCAATTCTGTGGGTCTCTTCCCACTTACCGTCAGGTCGCCTGTGTGCTCATTTGCTTTCTCCATGACATAAGAAAAAAAAATGGTACTACACTAACCCTACTTTACTTGCCTACGATGGCACTGAGCTACTTACCTACCCTACTGTGATCGAATTTGAGATAAAAATCCTTACGTCAACGGGCGCACATTCACTGTGATAACTACAATTTGGTTCAAATGTAAAGAAAGAAAGAAAGAAAGAAAGAAAGAAAAAACATTTATTCGTGACAAACAGACAAAAAAACTAAAACTTAACAAAAATACTGACATAGACAAAAATACCTGTTGTCACGAAATGGCTCCAACACAGCGTTATGCTGGCGTTAAAACCAGCGCTGGTCTTCCGTTGGAACCATCCAATGAAACCACGGACCTACATTATCATTAACATAAACAAAAAAAACCGCAAAAAAAAAAGTGAAAAAGTAACAAAATAAGCTAAAGTCGGGGTAAATAGAAATAACAATAGATTTAAACAAAACCAAACTGACCTATTTACCATTATTGCACCATAATCTATATTTTTAATTTTGTACACGATTGATTATTACTTTAACATAAATTATGTGCCGTGTGGTTGCCGTGTGCCGTGTGGTTGCGGGCTTAGAAATTGTGCCACTCCATGTCTTCCCGTGGAAGTCGTAAGAGGCGACTAAGGGAATAAAGGCTTGTAGTACTGTAAGGCGATGGGCTTGCTACCTGTCACTAATATACACTGTTAAACATCTTAGCCTAATTGTGCAAATTGTGGTTACAGAGTTATCAACAAGTATTTAGAGTTGTTGGTAATTCTGAAGCTCTGCCTACCCTGCTCTGGGAATGAAGGCGTGAAGGTATGTATGTACGATTTTTTTTCAATCAAATCTCTATTGCAGAAGCAAGAAGGTTATGTGTCAAACAGTAATGACTTGTTACATCTTTTATCATTTCTATGGACCCCGACTTTAGGTATTTTTATCAATAAAACTTATCCTAATATTACTGGTTACATGAGTTCTCATTGATTTTTATGAAATTATGTTATAATAACTAAATAATCAAGATGAGTACTGTCAGATTTTGATCTCGAATTCGATCACTGAATGTAGTAGGTAATTTTCCGATGAATGGTCAGAAAAGTTGCTTCAAAGAATAACACCGCTGAATAAAAACGTTAGAAAAAGTGAACGATCCCAATAAACCCATATTATTCGGATAAATGTTAAAAATCGAGTCAAACGAGTAATGTACGTGACTATCTTATCCTAATCTTTTAGGGTTGCCACTTTGTTATACAAAAAGAAAATTTCTTGTCGATTTTTTTCGGATTTTTTTCGGAAGGCAAACAAGCATGCCTATGATTATTTTATGTAATTTTACCTTTTTTTAAAGTATCGCTGGTGCTCGAGAGCGTCAGTGGCCAATTGACTTAGAGTGAAGACTCCTGATCATAAGGTACCGAGTTCGAACCCCTGCGGTCGCCAATAGGGTTTTAAAGTCATTCTGCATTATTAAGTTTTTAAAATATTAATTTTCATTTTCGGCTTAAAGCCCTTCTATGTGCATCTTACGGGTTAGGCGAAAATCGCTTGAAATAGTAAGTATGTTTTAATACACTGTTACAATCACTTTTTATCATTAAATATCATTTAATTGTTGTAATTTGTTAGAAAATGCCGACCCAAATTGAAGATAATCATGTCATCTATAAAATGTCTAGGATTTTTTTTTTTTGGTCTATCCCGATTAGTGTTTTAATTCACCCTCTCTCCATATCTCTCTCTTATGAGTTATGACGAAGGAAGAACATCGTGAGAAAACCTGCACAGTGCATATTTGAAGAGCTTGTTGAATTTTTTTCGAAGTATTGATTATAGTGTTTGGTAGACTAGAAGTCAATCCTTATTATATTGCACAATCCTAACGTTTCTACATACATACATACCTTCACGCCTGTAATCCCAGAGTGGGGTAAGCAGAGTTACAGAATCACCTAAAATTTTAAAAACTTGTTGATAATTCAGTAACCACATTTTGCAGAAATAGTAACGTTTCTAAACATTGATAATGTCGATAGCAGTAAAACAACGCTGTTATCACTACCCCTGCACACGATACAAATAAATTATTTTACTGCTGTCAACCAGGGACCAGCTCCTAAGGGGTTTCGAATGGGTTTTTATAAGGATTTATTTTGAACAGCCGTATCGCTTGAAAGCCTTTCTATTTGCTTTTTAAAGTGCTTTTCATAAGGGTTACCCTTACCAAGGGTTTGGAATGGGTATTTCGAAAGGATTAACTATCTTAATCCATTTCGTATAAGACTTGTTCGATTTTGATTTTATAAACCGCTATATTTTGAGTGATACCAATATCCCTTTTTATTTAAAAAAAAACCGCTTGATTGGCTTTTTGAGCGCTTTTTATAAGGGTTACCTGTATATTTGGTTATGTAATAAGAGAGGGATACCAATTTACTGCTAAAGATCTGAGCTTTAGCCCTTTAACAAACAGCACTCAGTTCAGTTGAAGTCATATATTTCCTCCAAAGTGGTTATTATATTAGTAGGTTCAACTTCGAGAGGTGGGTCTTTTAAAGGTTTTTTATCGGGCATTGGGTGGTCGGGTCCCTGCTGTCAACATTGTGATTATACAGAAAATTCATGTATGTGCAATGTGTCAAAATACCTTTCTTATCTGCGTAGCATTATAACTTTCTACACACGGACCTAAAAAATACGGACGTAACGTTGCACTAAACAGGGGTGAAACTTGCAAAGTCGGCACTTTTATTTTTTATACACACAACTTACCGCACGCACCGCACACAGATACACTAGTGTCAGTTTACGTGTGTGCGTGTGTACAGCCATTCTGCATTCTTCACTCATGACTAGACAAGCTTACGTCCGTGTTTTTTGTATGTCCGTGATCCCACTTTAAAAAACTTGTCCTCCATATGCCATTGTTGGCATTATTTGCCATTGGACGCATTATTTCTTATTACGGCCACACAATGCGCAGATGCGACGTGAACCTGGAAAAACTGATTGTGGTTGGGAACACCGAAAGCGAAAGATTGCGCGGTCGTCCACCAAAAAGATGGACAAATCAAGTGAAAGCAATGTCATCTTCGAAACTTTAAACTGTTGTAAGAGACGCGCTGGACCAAAACCGGTGGAGGTAGATCATCCGCTCCAGATGCAACCCTGATGCTGACCACGATCCTCAGACATGACGGACCGACCCTAGAGAGAAAGAGAGAGAGATTCTACTGTATAAAAAAGTTGAAAATATTCGTTCAAATATTTGACGCGTCGGCATTGACAACCCTACCACACATATGAATACCCCCAAAGCTACGCTTCGCAAAGGTTCGAAAAGTTAAAACTTTTTAAAAAGAAGTCGATTGCGTAGTACGTGACGCTACTACTCATGCGGTACTAAACCCGTATGAATACACCCTAATGATTCAAAGAAACTTTAAATACCTCCTTCTTGTGTTAAATAGTTGAATTCTTGTTTATGTGATTGCGGAAAAAGGCTTTAGTACTTAATTTACTACATTTACTAGACTATCTAAGAAGAGTAATGTTATACCAGTAAAACACATACACATTGCATGACCATGAAGTATCTGACTATTGACATATTTGACAGCAATAAAACAATGCTAAACTTATTTGTTGAGTGTGAAGGAAAAGTAATAAGAGCATTGTTTGACTGCTGTCAACATTATCCATAATCAGAAACTTCATGGTTGTGCAATGTCCCAGGATTGACTTCGTATCGGCTGGACACTATAGGGTGTATAATTATATTTGTTTGTAGATAGGTATCCTTTTTTGATACCCCTGTAGATTTTATTCTCTCACTATCTGTGTCTCAGACCCAGTCCACACTTAATTCGTGGCTTGCACATAACCTTTTGTTTGCCTTCTTTATGCTATAAAAAAGATAAAACGTCTTGACGAATTTTTAAATGCGATAGTTAGTTGGATTGATTTTTATACAATTATAGCCTAAGTTCAAAGTCTCAATCACTAGGTTATATATTTTACGGAAAAATTTCAAGTTCCAGCTAAAAACATACCTAAATTTCACATTTGTAGCTTAAAACGTCTGTCACCCAGCAATTATCATTCTGATTTAGGCTGGGCTTTGGAAATGTCCAAAATTTACCCACAACTCGTCATGTTGTGCCTGTCCGAGTTATGCAAGCCTTGTAGAATTTGAATACGTCACGTCATCCCGTCGCATTGCATGACACGCAAGACTTGCCACGACATGGCACGTCACAACGCGTCACGTCATGACGTGACGTTTCGCGTGTCGATGTTTAATGTATGCAGGCCAATCGGATTTGTTTGTCATTCGTAGATTGATATATAGAGGTATACAGCATGTTACAAAAACTATTTTCGATGACCATTCTTTCTTCATTAAATTAGGGATCACGTTTTTTCGTTTTATGTAACAAAAGTGAAAGTTTGTTCCACCTTTAATGTCTATACATTTCAATATAACACCGTGCTTTTTGGCCAAAAATTTGGAGTGTAATGTGTTTGAAGCCTTTGTCAGTTTGTGTTTTCGCCTCAGGCCCAAAAGGGTAAACGGTTACTAAAAAGCTTTTTTTCGTTTCATTTAAACGTACCCTTTTATATGTAATATTAACTCAAATCATATTGCTTACTCACTTTATTCGAATAACGTCTGCTTCAGAAAATAACTTAAAAAAACAATTACAAAGATCTCATTACGTTCCTAACAACTTAACTCTAATAAGTAAGTAACATAACATAACATTTAATGTCCCATATTTCTAGTAAATAGGGTACCCACGTGTCCCGACGGGACGGCTCCTGGTTAAGCCAGTCCTTCATTACGCACGGTTTATGGTCGCACTAACCGCTTGGGACATGACCTGTGTTCTTTGCTGTGATTATAAACCATCATAGGGGAAAATAGAGAATAAGCTAATGCTGTGTTAATGTATTTATTTGGGTCAAATGCGAATTTGGGTCATTTTGGGGGTTTTGTACTTAAAAGGCCGTGGGGAATAATGGCTAGACCATTATGCTTGTTTGTGTCGAAAGAGTTTTATTGTACAGTTTAATGAATTATAATGTACCTAATACGTCGAACTCTGAGATGAAAAATAATGTGTCAAATTAAAATAAAATACATTTTTTGCAATAAAGTTTCTTCATGTTATAAGAGTTTGGAAACGAAAAAGAGTTAAATTTCTTCCTTAGATCATTATAATATTGATGTTTTTTTTTAATTTATCACTCTATATAAACAATATTATTAATTCCACAATAACACTCAATAAAATAAGTGGTATTTGATTTTTGACAGAACTTTAACCAAAACCTTTAAAACACAAATTTAAATTGTCAGACACCTTTGTCGACCTTTTCATGCTATGAAGTGAAAACGAATTTAAACCTTAGGATGGTTAGACCGCTTATTTGGTAGACTGTATACATAAAATATGAACTTGTCCGAATGTTCGCTTATCTCTGCTCTAACCTAGTTCCGTGGCTGACTCTAATAAAGTTTTAATATGATTTCTGCCCTTTTAGGCCGACTATTTCAAATGTGTTTTAAATATCACAGTGATTCTGAAATATTTATACGCATGGCTTGCTTAAATTAATTTCTCTGAATAATATTTTAGGTTTATAACTGTAGAATTGTTTATGTTTGTGTGACAAAATGATGTTATAGTGAAATCTAGTCAATAAATGTTTCGTGTTCTTCAATCATTAATGTATTTTTCTTATTTTGCGCTTTATTAAGTTTAACGGTTCTCAAATGTATTGACTAACAACTGATAAGGACTTAACCATCTGTTAAATTGGTTAGTAAACTCGACCCTAAGATTGTCAATCGGAACCAACAAAAATCGTCAACATAAATATGAAATCTAAAGGTTTTATTTAAGTCCAGTAAAACCGGAATAATAATAAGTAATCGGCTATCTATCGCTATCTCAATTTCTATGGCATTTGTCAGTATACTTATTCTGCCAGAGAAAGTGAGAAAGCTATAAACAGCTGAGCACTATTAACACTATGGTACTACTAAAACTTTTTATTTCCACCCAAAGCGACTGTGCTCTGATGGTATTCGATTAAATAGGGTTACCGATTGCATTGTTTTTTTCATGGGTTTCCTAACAATTTGAATACATCTCAAATATTTTTCACTAATTACAAAAACTTTCAGTATAAAGTTATCTGATTAAATTAAAAGGAACCTTTTAAATTTTCTAAGACCTTTAGCGTTTATAAAATAAAATGAATCTCGTACATTCTCGCTCCGACCGCAACGTTCCTATTGGGAGCACTACGTAACAACGTAATAGACGTTTCTATTCCTAATGGAAGGATATACGTGCAGTAGGTCCATGATAAAAACTGTAGTTAATAGTTTCTGGTTCAAGCAATCTTTGGTTTGGGTTAACAGTAGTGCGGTTACCAGTAGAAATATATTTGAGACAGTACACAGTAGACAGTAGTAGAACTCTAAAATATTTTTTCTTTAGTCTTGATTTTTTTTTAAAGGCCAAAGCGAACGAGCATGCTGGCCATCTGATAATTTACGTGGATCCGGTCTTATCTAGTAAAAATCTTTTGTAAAATTAAAATGAGAAGTAAATTTAAAAAATATTTATTGTATGGAAATAATCAGATTTTTATTTTTCATATCTTACACAGTCTGCTGTTCTAATGTGCTTGATTCCTCATGATGTTTTTCCTTCACCGTAAGAGGGTAATGTACTCGTACTGAAGTAAGAATAAGCTTCTGGTCAAAACATAATAATTGGGATAAGCTTTTCTTGCTGACTACACTTTTTTTTGCTTATTTAGACCAAACTAATGAGTCGCAGCTGCGGGAGTTCGAACTCGGTAGGTACCTTACGATCATGAGTCAACTCCCTAAGCCCACCGCTCATGTTGAAAATATCTTTTTGATTTTTGAACTGTTACGTTTAATCCTTATTTGTTTCTAACAAGAAGGCAATAGAGATAACAGGTTTCAAACACTTATCACTCTTCTTTTGATTACGGTTTAAAAAACCCTTTCAGAGACACATGTTATGTTAGTACAGTCAGCGTCAAAAGTAAGTGATCAGAATCAACTTTTCAAAACATGTTCTATCTTGACGCCTCAGATATACTCGTAACAGATTATACCAAAGTATCATTATCTATTTACTATTTAATTTGTAAAAAAAAATTGACAACGCGATACAGAATCAAAAATGATAAATCAACATGGTAAAGAGACAATAATATATAACCGATATTAACCAAACGTTTGACTTGTATTCCGAGGTGTTCTTGAGAGATTATGAAGTCGTAAAAACCTATATTGAGTTACATAGTTTTGTTGTCTTACTCACTATTGCTATTTTAGATCATCAGTTTAATTTAAAACACTCAGTAATGTCTTTAACTGTTTATCACTTAGTTTTCAAGTTTCGAAATGAATGTGATCTAAGTGATCTTATGATATCTTAGGAGTTCATTTGGTTATACTAAACTACAATACTCAGTGACATCTGACTTAATTTATTGTGTATACTATTTCGAGACCCTATTTTATCAGTATTCTTTTTCTGATGACTGTACAAGGGTAGTAAAAGCTGCGGCCGTGGGTACACATTCGCTCCGTCAGCCGACTATCGCGAACTGTACAAGTTGATGTGGGTTGAGTGCCCTGACTGTAGTGGGAAGGGCGACGTTTACTAAACAAAAAAAACGATTTTTAAAAAACAAGTCGTACAAAAAACAAGGTTTGATAACTAAAAACTCGTCGCGTAAAAAACGTGCTTTAAAAAATAAAGATTCATCAAATCCAAAATTAATGAAAAACCCAAGTGAGCTGTCATCTTCAATAACGGAACCTAATTTATAATTGACTAGCTTCTGCCCGCGACTTCGTCCGCGTATAATTCGTAATTCTGTCATTTCACCGTTCTTTATTCCGGGATTTATAGTAGCAATTGTGCAATTCCAGATTATAATCTATCTTCGTGCGAAATTTCATCCAGATCTGTTCAGCCGTTCTGGTGTGATTGAGTAACCAATATCCAAACATTCACATTTATAATATAAGTAAGATATGAATTACAAAATTGTACAAATTACAATGCTTTTAATTACAATGCTTTTAATTTAAAAGTCGTTTTTTGCGCGTTATTTTATTAAACTGTCCGTTAACCCTTCAACAAACCCATCTCACGCCGGGGGATTAAGTCGCCGGCGCCACACCTCGTCCCGTAACACTGTCACTGCTACCTTTGCATGGCTTTAATTGCTACTCCTTTAAACAACCTTAATTTGGCTAGTTGGGGGCAAGATACTTAGCTGTCTTTAAAAGACAGTAAAATTAATTAATTAGGGGACAATGTCATACAAATTAAAACATCATTCATAATTCTTTAAAACTTGTCTTCACAAGTTCTGAATAAGTATTTTTTTATGTATAACTGTGCTTATATCCAAGATACAGGCTAAGCCGCCGGAAACTAATGTATTAATGTATGTGTTATGTATTTTGATATATTTATAAATAAATAAATAATTTGAAATTGAAATTGGCCTAGTCACAAATTAAGCTCTAGACTTGTACGGTCGACGTCAAAGATATTTTATATAATGGTTACATTTTTCACCTCATTCCATTGAAATAAGACATAAAAATGCAAACATTATGTTTGACGTCGCCGGTACTATGGTTACTAGATTCAAAAATTCAAAATTCAAAATATTTATTCAGTAAATTGGCCACATGAGGGCTCATTTACACGTCGGTGAACAACCGTCGTCGTCTAGAAAACGATAAACATACTAATGGAAAAAATACATACAAACAAAGGCTTAGGAACCAATAAAGCTTATGATATGAAAATACAGGGTGGTGTTAGGCGCACGGTTGGACAAAAAAATAGCGAATAAGTGGTGCCGCGTACTGCTAGGTAAATAAAATATTTTTTGCGGGTTCTTAACAATGCCAGAATTAATTGTTTATAATTAAAAAGGAATATGTATAAACCGCCATTTTTTCATTCGTATCTTTACTGTTGCTATGCTCTGTGAGAGTTAATATCTTATGCAAATAATTACTCGATAAAGCCCAGGCCACAGTAAAGTTTTAAAAGGACGTACATAAAAACTAAAAGCGTGACAAAGCATCGTTTTAAAAAAAACTTAAACAGGTCAAGCCTTTCGAGTTCTTTGAAAACTTCTCTGATTAATGTTCTTCCCAACGATGTGTTATATTCATATGCGTAGGTTTTATTTTATTAACTGGATTTATTTGCCAATTTAGCTGGATACTTGGCAAAATTTTTTGGTCTTGGTCCTAATATGCTATTCGCCATTTTTTGTCCATTCATGCCTTTAACACCCTGTATAAGTAAATCGAGAATAACTTTTTTCCCGTCCCCGAAATAGTAATGTACTGTTCCGTGTTTTGTTTTTTTTTGGTGTTCAATAAAGAGTATTTGTATTGTATTGTATTGTAGTGCAGTCAGTGTCTATCTGCCTGTCAGTCTTGGCCTTATGCTTGAACGAATTTTGTTTAAAAGGTTGTACCTATTTAAGAACTAAAATTTAATTAAGCTATGAAAGTATGTCGGTTAAATGTGAACAAACATCTGTTTCTAATGGGTATGAAACAAGACGCGACATGCAGGTTCTGCCAGGAGACGGAGGAGACAGCAATCCTCTTTTCTTGCGGACCACTATGAGCAACAGACGTATCTACCTATGGCGACATATAATGGACCCACAAGAGATACAACTCCTCACTGCCCAAAGCATCTGGAAATTCCTGGACGCAACGGGCCTTTGTGGTGAGCTCTAAAGCAAAGGGCTGCTACAAAAGATCAGCAATGGTCGAAGTGACTCACAAGGCCCACCTCAACCCCCCAATAATAATATCGGCTTAATTTTGAGATTAATAAAATTAACTTCTAAAGGAAATCCTTGTACACTAATAATAATAATTGTAATTTACACTTTTAATTAAAAAAGTAATTCATATTAATAAGAGTATATAGGTAAGTTCAGTATTAAAAATAAATGCTTTATAGTCACCATGTTGTTGCTTGTTCTAGTGAACCACTACTGACACACTCGTTGTATTTTTTTTTTCTGTTGCTTTAATTACTTCTAATAAACAATATATAACTTCCGTATTTATACTGAGCAGTCCGAACGGAAGACCAGCGTTGGCTTCACAGCCAGCACATGCTGAGTTGGGACCGTTTGGCAATAATTACCAATATCTGTAGTGTCCTTTCCTTCTTTTTAGGATTCCATAGTTAAACTAGGAACCCTTATAGTTTCGCCATGTCCGTCCGTCTGTCCGTCCGCAGCCTAGCTCAGAGACTCTTAGTACTAGAAAACTGTAATTTGGCATAGATATACATATTAGTCACGCCAACAAGTGTGTCGTCGTCCCCCCCCCCCCCCCCTGCAGCCAAAACTACAAACACTAAAAATCTGAAAATATCTTAAATTAAAGCACATAATAATGAATTTAATAGAAAAACTATCACTACTCAGTAGGCTTCAGTGGTTCTTGAGTTACAAACGGTTTAAATATTTATACTCATCGAAAACTTATTTGCGGTGATGTTAAACTGTCCGCGACCTATGTCGGGCTATCTATCAGTTTTCCAACGGCAAAGTTAAATTTGTCGCGAGATATAATTTGTTTGTAGTAACGGCTTCGGAACCATACACTGAGCATGGTCTGACATGCTCTTGTCCATGTTTATGTTTTACTAGCGGGCGCCAGCGGCTTCGCCCCGCTGCCTGACTTTACCGGTGGATTTTTCAATTATTTTCTTTCATAAAAATCTTGTCCTGATAATGACGAACACAACAAAAAATAAATCAGCCAAATCGGTTCAGCCATTCTCAAGTTATAGCGTGACTAGGAGAAGTAGGGGTTATTTTATATATATATATATATATATATATATATATATAGATTTATTAGTGTTATTGTTATAAATACATATAAATGTTATTTTTTCTTTCTTTCCTCTCTTTTTTTCAATTTTTGCGGCAGTTTCACAAAGTAAATTGCTTCATCAATTGGTATAACATAACCTGTCTTATTTTCATGATTCACTATTAAAACTTAAAGTACGTGGCAATCCTAAATAAGATTCATGTAAGTTTCTCACACGACCATACATCATTCGCGGTCGTAACTCAATGTAATTGATTTTCATGAAGTCGCCTGAGAAATGAACTAAGTTCCGCGTCGCGAATATTCGTTCAAAAACAAGCGGCAAAGATTCGGCTGTAACAGACTGTAAATATGTTAAACAGGACTGGTTAGGTATAACCAGTCTCTATAGAGACTGCCTAAAAGCAATATGTCCGCCATTTACTTTCCGGTTTCCGTACTGAAAGGTTACCAACGGAACCTTATTACTGAGCCTCTGTAGTACATCTGTCTGTCAGCGGGCTTTCTGTCCAATGCCACCACTATTACAATTTACTAATAATAAAAATAATTAACACATAAAAACTAAAACTAAGTGGGAAGAGCTTTGTATGAGGGCTCATATAAGAATGCTACAGAACCGATAAATAATCAAGTCATAATAATAATAATATAAAACGGTAGTTTGCACTACTTAAACTCACATAGAATTACACTTAACCTCCTAAGACCCACCATACAACGAAATTCGTCAATGGAATATGAATCTATTGTGAATGAAGTAAAGTCAATTTTCTAATTTGACAATTTGTCATAAAAACAAACGAAATTCTACTTTACTTCCTTTGCACTAGATCTTTATTTCAATGGGCGTATTATGTACTATTTATAGTACAAGGAACCTCAGGAGGTTTAATGCGCAAAGTTAACAAAGAATATCACCTTAATTTTCATAAAACAATTAAAATATGCGTCGTTAACGGCATAGCTCAGCTTTTATAAGTCTTAAAAACCGGGACTCCCATAGTCCTGGGATTGGTAAAATCATTAAATTTTAAATGAGATGTCACTTTTAAAACACCTCAAAATAAATGTCAAACTATAAAAAATACTTATCTCTGGCACATCTTGGTTCAAGCATCCTACTTAAGATCAGGTTTAGTAGCCACTGGGAGAGCTTAGCTCTCTCATTTTCTCTCGTACTCACTTAACCCTTTACACCCGAGCGATTCAGACAATGAAAATTTCAAGTACATAAATAAATAAATAAATAAATAAATTGGAGGTCAATTTTTTTTTTTTTTTTAAACGGTTCATATTCAATTGGAAAAAAACCCTCACAGTCGTATCAGCTCGAGTGTAAAGGGTAGCGAATGTTACCGAATTTACCCGAACGCGATTTTTTTTTAAGTCCTGTTTAAGGTATTTGTTAATTTACATACATACATACCTTCACGCCTGTAATCCCAGAGTGGGCTTGGCAGAGCTACAGAATTACCACTTTAAAAATTTGTTGATAATTCAGTAACCACAATTTGCACAAATAGGCTAAGATGTTTACAAGTATATTAGTGACAGGTTGCAAGCCCATCTCCAAGTAAATAAACCATATTTCTATTTAAAATCCGCCTTCACCCAGTCCCTCTACAGTTACTTGTGCCGGTAGCAAAAAAAACAACAAAGGAGTCTAGTATTGATATACGAGTACGTATTAAAAGAAGTTTCACCCCTATTGCACGATACAAGAATTACAAAGTGTTAATATGAGACAGTGTGCCCTCTTTTTGTCTTGCTTGCGTGCAAGTGACGGTCGCATCTTACAAAGCTTCTTTCCCTTTGCCCCCAGTTTACTCTGTGGCTGGATTCACTCGTCCCCGGAAGTGGCGCCAGCGCAGGAAATGAATTGCTGACGGCGACGCGACCTGGAAATGGAGTTGTTTCGACCGGGGGTTTTGAGCTCGACTTGCGGAGAACAGGGCGGTCAATCCAAATGGGTCGGTATAAGGAATTTGGAAACTATAAGAGTTTTAATAAAAAATCCATGGCATCAATTTAAAAAAAAAATATCATTAACCAGATTTAATAAATTCAAAGGTGCAACGAAATGTTTCTCTAGTATTTTTTTTAAATCAATCATTTGATGAAATAAATTGAAATTGGAAATCGCTTCAAAATTAACACCACCATATTAAAAAAAAATATTACCACTGGACCTAGGGACTTGAGGATGGAAAATATTCCTAGTATATCCTATAGGGATGCACTAACAATATTTTTTGGAAATTCATCCCCTTAGGGGTTAAAATAGGGGGAGCAGCGAGAAACTAATTCGGCGAATACGAAATCGCGGTCGTACTCTAGTTTAAACTAAAAGTATCAGTATTTATAACCGGTACCATTTATAAGTTGCCACAGTAAACTTATAGGCTAAATCGCTGAAACGACCCAGATTTAGCTAATCGAAGTTTAATTTGGACTCATTACGGGCCGGTGGTACGGTTTGTGGTGTTATTATCATAAGCAACAGAGTCGACTTCGGTCTAACTTAACTGCATACATTTACTATTTAGAGGATAATAAAATATTTCATTTTATAACAGCAGCCTAAATGTTGCTAGAACACTCAACAATTGTAGACAAGATGTTATTTATATTCATAAAGATAAGATAAGATAAGATAATCATTTATTTGCGTTAAACATTACCGTTAAATGTATACATCTAGGTCTTATTGAACTATTGGCAGGTTTACATGTTTAACCGTTTCCGGTATGCAAATTTCACTTAAAAGCTAATAACTAATAAATAAAAAATAAAAAAATACAAAAAAAATAAGTCACAATTACATGTCAAAAAATTCATTTATACTATAGAAATTATTATTACTCAACCATTGATATAATTTATTTTTAAATTTCCTATTATTATTAGACTTAAATTCACCCGGTATTTTGTTGTATACTTTTATACACATTATTAAGCAACTTTTTTTGTGCTTCGCTAATCTGGAAAAACCATCAGGTAGCAATCTGTCGGGGTCTCGGCAGGAACGTGGATGACTATCGCATGCTTTTTTAAAGAGTTCTATATGTCTATGAACAAACACGCACGTCTCGTAGACATAGAGAGCTGGAAGAGGCAACAAACCAAGCTTTTTAAAGACTGGTCTGCACGATTCGATAGGCCGTAGGCCACACATTGCTCTTACGCATTTTTTTTGTGCAATGAATGCCTGATGATTGCCAGTGCTATTGCCCCAGATTATTAACCCGTATCGTAACACTGACTCTACATAGGCATGGTAACAAGAGATGGCGGTTTTGAAATTAGTACCTTACTGATTTGTCTAAGGGCATATACGTATCTATTAATTCTGTTACATATATAATCTAATTGTGACTTCCAATTCAAATCTTCGTCTATAATGACTCCAAGGAATTTGGTATGTGTAACATTTACAATACTCGGGACATTAAGGTTAAAATTATATTTCGAATTCCTTGGTTTATTAAATTGTATGTATTTTGATTTATCTAAATTAATTACTAAATTGTTAGAATGTAGCCACTTGATTACTAAATTGATTGTATGATTGATGTCTTGTTCGTGTTCTCTAATTGTATTTGTATTTTTGTCAGATGTCACAATAATGGAAATGTCGTCGGCATATAAAATGCAACGGTGGTTTGTTATCTCTGTTATGTCGTTTATGTATAACAAAAACAGGATGGGTCCCAGGACACTCCCCTGTGGGACACCATTTCTACTGTGTCTAGATCCAGAAGAATAGCTTATTATCTCGCTTTTTCCATTCATTTTTGTTATTTCAACACGTTGTTGTCTATTTTTTAGATAAGATGCTATCCACCGAAGAGCCAACCCTCTGATCCCTAGAGCTTCCAGTTTGCACAACAAAAGATCATGAGACACAAAATCGAAGGCCTTCGATAAATCGAAAAATAGTCCCGTTGTTATGTAGCTATTATTAAGATTAGGTACTATTAGCTTAATCAAAGAGAAGATAGCTAAAGTAGTAGATTTGTCCTTTTGGAAGCCAAACTGTTCTTTTTTAATAGCATTATATTTCGTGCAAAAATCAAGCAGTCTCTTAAGCATACATTTTTCGAAAATTTTAGCCAGAATAGGTATTAACGTTATTGGACGGTAATTATTCATATCGTTTTTCTTCCCCTTTTTAAAAATTGGCCTCACTATTGATAGTTTCAACGCCTCCGGAAAAGACCCGGACAAAAAAGAAAGGTTCACTAGGTGCGTTAAAACGGAGAGTGTTGCGTTTAGACATAATTTTGTAATGTTTGTATTAATTTCATCGTACCCTGCCGAGTTTGTTCTATTTAGCGACAAGACTTCAGCTCTGATTTCATTTTCTGACATAGGTTTCAGAAACATTGAATTACATCTTGAGGTATTACTAGTATACTTTTTGGACAAGGTGTTAGACGATTTTCCCGTAGATTCTATGTAATGGTCATTAAAAGCTGTAGCCATCTTAATCGGGTCATATATAGTGATGTTATTATGCTTAATATGTTCAATCGCCTCTATGGGTTTTGGGTTAGACATTTGATTTTTAATTACTAACCACGATGCTGTGCACTTATTATTACTTCTATTAATAAATTTTATGTTTGCATTCTTCTTAGCATTATAAATACATTTTTTCAGTATGTTTGAATATTTACAGTACATAATTCTGTCACGAGGGTTTTTATTTTTATAGTACTTATATCTTATATTACGTTTCGCCTTGCAACTTAATTTTAAGCCCTTGGTTATCCAATTTTGTTTAAACTTATTAATTCTGTTTACTTTTATTCGTATTTTCGGGAAACAGAGATAATAGAAAAGACATAACAGCTCATGAAATATATTAAATGCTGAATTTAGGTCAGTCTCATTATAAACGTCCGACCACGACAAATTCTGGAGACAACTATCAAATTTTTCTATGTTGTCTGGGCTGTAGTCTCTCTTATAGATGAAAAATACGGTGGGTTTAAGTATAGTTTTTTTTATAGGAAAACTCAACAATTGCGCTGTGTCATGGTCTGACAGGTGAAGCGGTAGAACGGTCGCTTTGGCGTCTGGGATATTGCTAAGTATGTGGTCAATACAAGAAGACTTACGAGTCGGTACATTTATGTGAAGGGTTAGATTATAGTTATTTGCAAGGTTGTTTAATTCAGCTGCATGAGGGCTTTTTTGTAAGGTGTTAATATTAAAGTCACCGGTGATGACTATATTGGTTTTCCACTTGTATTTATTTTGTAAATCGTAGAGCAGAACATCTAATTGCTTTAAAAACTGACAAGGCTTTGATGACGGCGTTCTGTAGAGGCAAATAATAATAAGATTATGTGATGGAAGTTCTATACCACAGATCTCAAATACTTTTTCTATGGCCCTATCTTTAATAAATGTTAGTTCATTGCACTTTAAACCTTTTTTGGCTAAGATACAGGTTCCACCTCTTTGTTCATCTCTACAAAAACTACCTACTACGTCATAATCAAAGAGCTGTACGTAAATTTCATGTCCCTTTTTAAGGAAAGTCTCTGTTAGACACAATACATCTGGATTAAAGTTTTTTTTACTTATTTCTTTTAAAGTTAGCTCCAGTATTGCTTGTTTTGCCAAGATGCTAGCTATATTCTGATGGAAAACTGTGAATGAACAAGATTTGGACAAGTTAGGCACGAAAAAAATCGTTTCTGTTTATGACCGGGAAATAATCAGTTATAATTCCCTTTTTAGGCCCCTTGTTCTCAATAGAACTCTGTACAGATCTTTCCTTTTTATCTGAAATTTTAGAGTTCATGCGCGCAAAACAGTATGGAATAGTGCCTTTCTTTTGTATGATTGGGTTTCTCTTACAGTTTAGGTTTTGTTTATTAAGCACCATCAATTTCTTCAGCTCGGTTAAATTTAAGTATTTGTTATCATAGTCTATGCAATCTATGACATAGTTAATTGATTTACACATGCCAAATGATTTGTTCTGAGCACAATCAACAAAATGACAATTTTAAAGCCATACAACCTCTAACACTTATCACCGAAGAAATCTGTCAATATGTGTGAAGTGATATAGATTGAGGCCACATTATAATAATAAATAAAAAATAAATATCAGGGGAAAATGACACACCAATTGTCCTAGTCCCAATTTAAGCTCTAGGCTTGTATTGTGGGTACTAGACAACGATACAAATACTTATATAGAGAAATATATACTTATATGTATACATAGTAAACATCCATGACTCAGGAACAAATATTCGCGCTCATCACAAAAATATCTGCCCTTACCGGATTTGAACCCAGGACCGTAAGCTTCGTAGTCAGGGTCACTACCAACTAGGCCAGCGCGTCATCGTCGTCGTCGTTAGGTAAGATAACATTAGTACTCGATTGAGTCTAAAGAAGTTCGATCAACCGATCTCACATTTTCTATGTAAATAATAACCCCTAGCCTAATCGAATCAATTTCACTATATCGGCCACTAGACAATTATCGTAATCAAATTTGACTTCTGATTGACTTCGGAACTTTAACCAGGGATTTCCCGAAACGTGGGGCTTACAGTTTAACTTAACCTCAGTTTGATTGGTTGGGAATTTCGGTGAGGGCTGAGAGAGTGGTTGTTCCCGGTGATTAGAGATTAAACTTTTGGTGCTAATAGCGCGAAGGGAAATCCATGATAAAATCGAACAGTACATAATTTTGAATTGATTGGAATTCCGAATTTTCATTATTTCGCGAATGCAATAAATTTGAATGAGTTTGAATGGGAGACTTTATTTTTTGATATCGCCTATAAAAACGTACAGATGTAGTGAATAATCCTTTCCCATCGTTTTTTGTCGGATTAGTTCGTATTTATCTTGCTCTCTCAGTTGGCTTATTGATGGGTACTGAAGCTAATTGAGAAAGCGAGATAAATAAGAACTTATCCGATTAAAAACGATGGGAAAGGATTATTCACTTCATCTGTAACGTAGGTACACATACATCTTTCAAACTATGCAGCTGATTTTAATGCAGTTTTCACCATCAGTGAAATACTTTTGACGGAAGGTTTTTATGTTTGATAAAGGGTATCCTGCCTTTTTTCCGAAAATTTATTGGCATAACGTATCAATTCCCAACCGTTTCATTTGCCAACCCACTTTTATCGAATCGATATAAAATACTTATTATCGAATAAACAGCTGGGTGAAGGTCTTCTCCTATTCGGATCTTAGACCATTGGTCATCTTCGGCCATCTGACAAGTGCCTGGGGGAGGCATATGTCCAGCAGTAGACATACATACATACATTCATAAACTCACGCCTCTATTCCCAGAGTGGGGAAGGCAGAGCTACAGAATTACCAACAACTGTTTGAGTTGAAAATTTGTTTGCCGCAACTAAACTATTAAAGTAACAACTAAAATGTATCATATAGGAGAAAGGGGCATAGATAAAATGTATAATGACCGTGTGGTTGCCGGCTTAGAATTGTGCCACTCCATATCTTCCCGTGGAAGTCGTAAGAGGCGACTAAGGGAATAAAGGCTGGTAGTACTGTTAGGCGATGGGCTTGCTACCTGTCACTAATATACACTGTTAAACATCTTAGCCTAATTGTGCAAATTGTGGTTACAGAGTCATCAACAAGTTTTTGGAGTTGTTGGTAATTCTGTAGCTCTGCCTACCCCACCCTGGGATTACAGGCGTGAAGGTATGTATGTATGTATGTAAAATATGATTTAAAATCTTTTTATCGAATAAACAGCTGGATGAAGGTCGTCTCCTATTCGGATCTTAGACCATTGGTCATCTTCCGCCGTAGGACAAGTGCCTGGGGAAAGTCTATGCTCAGCAGTGGGACATCCTTGGTTTGAAAGTTCGTTTGCGGCAACTAAACTATTAAAGTTACAACTTTAATTTGTCATAGATAAAATGTATCTGTAAGATACTGAATTAAAATATGTCGACATTTCCACCTACGACCGCGATCATTACAATTCTCCCTCGAATGACGTGTAAACTAATAAAACCAAAGGCCTGAACAAAACTAAAGCCCGAGAACACTTGGAGTGGAAATGTTATTGATGAGCTACCATGGAAGCGAATCAAACAGACAGTTGTTCACTGAAGTGGTGCGGGGGGTGGGGGGGGGGTGAAGTACTCGACGGGTGGGTATGGGTACCAACAAGTATTACGAGTATACTTGTTCCAAGTGGAAGTTGTTTTTTCACAATTTTAACTGGATGACCGGTTCAGGTTAAAGTGTATTTTAAAGCAAAAAAAAATTTGTTGAGGTGTATTTTTTTTGCTTTTAATATAAATTTAACTGGACTTTTTTTTTACAAAAGAAATCAAAGTTCTTTAAAATTGGTTCTTAGGACTTTCAAAAACAAGCAAGAAAACTGTTTATTGATAAAAAAAAATAAACTAAAATACTACAAAAAGTCTTAAAATTCTAACTATAAATAAAATAACCCTTGCAGTTCACCCGCTTGTGGCATGGTCCCTAAAATGCTGGCCGCGTTCCCCCTTTGCACAGCCAGACTGAGCCGCTGGGCAAAGAACGAGCCGGCTCTGGGATCACCCGCCGCCAAAATAAGTCTTTCCGACACCTCTTTAACAAACTTCTTGGTGTCGAAAGACCACGGACCCAAAGTTTCCATTGCAAGTGCCGCAAAAAAGTAATTATCTTTTAGAAAAGCGTATTTGCGGCATTTGATGGTCTGGGCACGGTCAGCGGCGGACCCTGGCTGACGAGCGGATCCCTCGACGTGAGACGGAGCTAACGTGTCCACGCATGTTACGTCCCACGCCAAGGCGCGGCCCAAACACCATGGCACCAAAGTGCAACCGTCAGGTCTTTTGCCATCTGAGGCAGAAAGACCTGAGGGCTCCAGGGTTGCCGGAATATTGGCTGTGCCGAGGGAACGTTTGATGATGTCGTTTAAGGAACTGTGCCTAAAAAAGCGGCCAGCGCTTAGGTGGCAAAAGAGACCATGCCGCCCCAGTGAGTTTACTTGCTGACCACAAAGCCTACAGGGGTGTGGTTCACAGATAGGTAAACCCAGGCGTAGACAAACCGCCACCCGAAGAGTAGAGGGATCCAGAAGGGATCCCAAATTCCGAGAAGGGAGAGCGTGCAACCAATGTCCAGATTCCCGCTCAGTCACGGCTATCAGTCTAGCTCGTTCGGAAGAGACGGTGATGTTTGCTAGAAGATTTTTGTATAAAGATTTTACTGTAATTGAGTCCCAGGCGGATTGAAAAGTTTTATCATGAGGGGCACTCTCATCTGGGTTAAGTGAGATCCATTTAGTTTCAGCGTCTGCCAAAGACGAAACCTCTACATCAGTGGTGTGTGGTATTTTAAGTATACCACTGATGAGGGTGAGCGTGCTGTTGACAGACGACAGAAACGCGGGGAGTGCCAGGCTGCTAGTAGATCTTATGCCTAGGCCACCGAATTTTATTGGAAGAAGTGCTTGGGTCCAACTTGGAGAAGTAAAAGCTATGTTAAGAATTTTGCTAATAGTCATTTTCAAAATGTTGTCGATGTTATCAGTTAAATATTGGAATTTCCAAACCGGTGCACAACGAAGAAGGTATATGAATTTTGGGGAAAATAAACAACGCCGCAAAATATAAATAGCAACGTGCGGATTTATTTCAAAAAGTAAATCGGAATTGTTCTGAAAATTATCAATTTTTGAATTTATAATTGCTGGGATGGCATCGTCATAAATAGGAGCACCGAGAAGTGTTAGTGAAGATGGGGATAGGATAGAAATGTTAGGAAGGAGACGGTTTACTTTGTGTAAAAGGTCACTTTGGGCTAGGGCTGAAAGATTTTCTGAAATGAGAATTTCGCACTTATTATGGTTTAATGACAGACCTATATCAGAAAAACGATTGATGATGAGTTGCAGATCGGAAAGGACTGAGGGGGTATTACCTCCAATTGTGCCATCATCCAGGTACCAAATATTAAGATCTGAAGAAAGCTGCTTGATAATGGGATTGATGGCTAGGCTAAAGATGACGGGACCAAGCGGGTCACCTTGTTGGCAACCGACACTGGATGGAATCTCATTGTTTTTGTACATTAATTTTGAAGGTGAACTGTAAAATTGCCAAAGATAACCATATATTTCCGGAAGGTCAATTTTAATTTGATTTAGTAAAGCACAGCGATCAACAGAATTAAATGCATTTTTAACGTCAATTTTCACTAAAATATCAATATCAAGTAATTAGTAACGAGATTTAATTATAAATTGCAGTCATTGAATTCATCATAACCTACCTATTTTTTTTATAATTTGAACCATTTTTATATGTGAATATGGTTCACTTATATATGATCAGATAACTTAATAATAAAAATATTTAAAACTAAATTTCCATGGCCTTTACGAGTAGGTTTATCGTTGGCGTGTACCCATAGTACTCAACAGGCCAAGATCTTAGTGTGGGGCTAGGTTAATTTGTGTGTGATTGTTCCCTGAAATTTATTAATTTATTTAAGCAGATATTGTTCACCAAAATGAATCTCCTTATTCAGCATGAACACCGGAACAGAGGCAGAACAAAAAGGAGGTGGCGCGATGATTTGGACTTGTTTCAAAGCGACTGGTGGGAATATGTATGGGGTTGTGGCAGAATACCAGTGTTTTGCTCACGTTGAGCAAAGTTATACGCTGAGCCATTTGCCCTGCTGCAGCGCACACATTCTTTTGGCCATTTGTATCTGATGATGATGATGATGTTAGTATCACTTTACTTATTTTTTATCATTTATTTTTGTCAATTGTTTGTGTGTTTTGTAGTACTCAAATAAACGTTTTATCTATCTATCTATCTATCTATGCAATCAGAAGGGAAGAATGGCGAAAAAGAGGGACACTATCATCCTCATCATCATTACTCTGCCCGTATCCCAATTTAATTGGGGTCGGTGCAACGTCTTTTTTCTTCCATACTTCTCTGTTACACACAGACTAAAAAACTTTCTTTTACCTGCTCCATTTTACTCCATACGTACACGTACAGTCTGTGAACACTTAGAAGAGGCTTCGGTTTAATACTTCTCTCTCACTCGCTCTTAATAAGATCGTATGAAAGCGAGTGAAAGAGAAGTACTAAACCGGAGCCTCTTCTAAGTGCTCACATACTGTAACTAGTATGTATACCGTCTTGTAAGCCCTGTTAAATACTCGGTAGCGCAAATTAACCCCTAAAATACAATATACGATAGTGTTTGTCTTACGCTCCGTTAACTTGTAGGCTTTGAGCAATTCAAAATACACTATACTAATAGAGTAGGAATACGTTTGAGTGAGTTGATCTTGTTTTACATATTGGGTTTGCGTCGGTCGTGACAACGTCGTACAAGTATTTCTTGATATTTAAATAAAATTGAGTAAAATTCTCAAATACTAGCGAGTCGCCCTTGCTTTGCTTCGGTTTATGCGAGTTTTCTGTATCACCTGTAGATAAAACAGAATTTATTATGCATAAAAACCTTGCATGAAAAATTCTCTAACTGATGGTGGAAACCACATCAAAATCTGTTGCATGGTTTAGGAGAAGTAAGCGGGTATACCGACAGACAGACAGATATCCCTGGAGCGCTTTGTTTTACACTTGCAACCCGCCCAGACTTCGCACGGGTGCAATTCAGACAAAAAAAAACGTTAGAATAGGAATTATATAATTTCCTTATAAATGTATGTATGTATGTAAACTCTTTATTGCACATAAACAATTACAAGACATGTTTGCATCAATATAAATAATGTACATAGGCGAACTTATCCCATATGGGATCTCTTCCAGTTAACCTTGGAGTAGAATAAGCAAGGACAATGCCGAAGGATACACAAATTAACAAAATTTCAGGAAATAACAAATAGTACATACAACAGAGAAATAGGAAGAAAATAAAATATATTCCTTAATAAGATACACACCTAAACATAGAAATGTGATGCAAAATCGAAATGTGGTGGTGTCGAATTGAAATGTGGTGTGTGTGTGATGTGTGTGATGTGTTTTTTTTTTTTTTTATATCATAGGAAGGCAATCGAGCACACAGGCCACCTGATGGTAAGTGGAAACTGTGACCCATAGACATTCGCATTCACAAGACCGCAATCCTAAGACTGCAAATGCGTTGCCAACCCTGAGGACTAAGATGGAATGCCTCTATGCTAGTCATTTCACCGGCCTACTATATAATACACAATATAATATACCATATAATACTACCACACATACGTAAACAGCAGTTAAAACCTACAACAGAAGGATCAACACTCAGGCTCATCCTGTTTATTTAGCCACAACTTCTTTAATCTTTCATTCAATGAACCGACAGATTTAGATTGCCTCAAGCACGATGCCACAAAAAGAAGCTCATTCCACAATTGGACAGAGTGTAAACAATATTTGTAAACAATATTTGTAGCAGACTTTTACTTTTTTTTAATACTCAATAAGGACAAATTTTGTTAAAAAGTGACGCGTGAAAGAACTACTTATAGCTGTCCATGGGAAAGGTACTGATCTAGCTATGCAATTTATTTTACGGTGAGCGTAAAGGACAGAGCTAAAGCAGTTATATAGCTCTGTCCTTTTCTCTTAGCGTAGACTGAACTGCATAACTACGTCATAATAACCCCTCAGGTCTATGCAACATTGACCCCCTTACTTATAAACATGGAATAAGCTTGGAATAGTTTATGCCATGCTTTGTCTTTATCTGTAATTGAGACATTTGCATCTGACAGAAAGTGACACAGCATGGCATAAACTATTCCAAGCTTATTCCATGTTTATAAGTAAGGGGGTATATGTCAGACGTTGTGATTTGTTAATTTTCATTGAAAAGGTAAATTTTATTGGAAACTGGTGCCTCTACACGGCAAAAACCATATTGTGTTTGATTTGTTATCGTTTGTCACCGTTTTGATAGCTCTTATTTACTTGACAGTGAAGGCGGCTGACGTCATAACAATACCGTAACAGGTTAGCTACGATATCGTTTGTACCGCGTAGAATACCCGCCCTGAAGTCTTTTAAATTGAAATGAAAGATCAGGTGGTATCGATGGAATTCGGGTGATTAAAATGGTTTCACCAATTCCACACCCAGTCAAAATTGTGCACTCTAGCTTTTACCAGCAGATGTGTCCCGATACACAATTCGAATGGGTTAAGGTTTTGTACTAAAATAACAGGACACCCTTTTTTAAAACCTATTTATTTGGTGGCAATCCAGAAGGCTGCAAGCAATTGAGAAATTATGTAAAGATAGATGAATGAGGGCTATGCTCGGGATTTCTCTGCGTGATAGAATCAGAAATGATGATATCCGCAGGAGAACTAAGGTTACCGATATAGCCCGAAGAATAGCTAAACTGAAGTGGCAGTGGGCGGGGCACATCGCACGCAGGACTGAGGGCCGATGGGGTCAGAAGGTTATTGAGTGGCGTCCGCGGACCGGGAGACGAGCTGTAGGTAGGCCTCCAACAAGATGGAGTGACGACCTTGTAAAAATCGCGGGAACGCGGTGGATGCGAAAAGCACAAGACCGGTCTGAGTGGAGAGCCTCGGGGGAGGCCTATGTCCAGCAGTGGACGTCTTTCGGCTGACATGATGATGAGATGAACTCTTTGCATCCAGCGTGTATGTGTAATGAATGTTTGTCATGATCGCAACGTCAGATCAATAGTGACCTAATTCAAAATTTCAGCTTTCAAACTTCAAATCATAAATTTATTATGATAGAGACCTAACTCGAAATTAAAAGTTTCTGCATTGGGATTGTTCATTTTGCTTAAATTACTCTAATTTGAAAACCATTTCGAGGAAAACGGTTTTAAAGCCGTTCTGCATTATTAAGTTTTTTAAATATTTGACCTTTGTTTGACTTTCGTTTTTGGCTTTATGTCCTTCTAGGTGTATTTTACGGGTTAGGCGAAAACAGCTTGGAATAATATGTTTTATTACACTATTACAATCACTTTTTATCATTATGTCGTTCATAAAATGTCTGCTAAATAAATAAAGATATTAAAACAAAACTATTGGGTCAAAAACAAAATTAATGAAAATAGTCTCTTAAAATTACCTATAAAAGATAAAGATAAAAGATAAAAGATGTTTATTCAGTAAGTAGGCCGCACGGGCACTTTTACACGTCAAAAATCTACCAGCGCTTCGGAAGAGACCACTGCTGAGAAGAAACGCCGCAAGAAACTCAACAGTAAGTCGTTTTTTAAATATTGCTAATGATATTATACAATAATAAACTTAACCTAGCATTATATAAAACAATGAATCTCACATAAC
This sequence comes from Acleris emargana, assembly GCA_927399475.2. Lineage (NCBI taxonomy): Eukaryota > Metazoa > Arthropoda > Insecta > Lepidoptera > Tortricidae > Acleris > Acleris emargana. The sequence goes on from OV656858.1 coordinate 10,678,569, forward strand.
ACCAAAAATGTATTCATGCGTAGTTGAGCAGGAAAACGTGTCAAAACTCAGAATTGTCACAAAACTAATAAGCAACAATAATATAAAATATATATATATATATAGAAAGTATACAAGTTATACTTACCTGTGACGGTGCAAGACCACATGCATAAAAGTTTCGATACATTCTCCTACAGAAACCGTGTCCCCTTAGACAATAATACAATATTTACATATTTTTTAAGACTAATTTAAATTATTAAATTATTTAGGTGTTGGCCAAGCATTTTTATCTGTTAGATAGTCTTCGACCCTATAGTAAGCTTTAGACATCAACGACTTTTTCAAGTAAGTTTTAAGTATTGGAAATGGTAACTTTAAAACAACGTCAGGTAATTTATTAAAGAAAAGGATGCATTGACCTACAAATGATTTATAAACCTTACGGACACGAAATTTTTTAATAGCAATTTTATTTTTATTTCTCGTATTCAAATTATGTACATCACAATTCTTAACAAAAGAGTCTTGATTTTTAATGACATAAAATTCAATAATATTCTCATAAATAAATTGTGATGCTACTGTCAAAATATTAATTTCTTTAAATAGTACTCTTAAGGAATCACGGGAGTTTAGATTATATATAGAACGAATGGCTTTTTTTTGCAACACGAATATAGTCTGTATGTCAGCAGCTTTTCCCCAAACCAGAATACCGTACGATATAACACTATGAAAATAACTATAATAAACTAAGCGAGCTGTCTCAACATTAGTAAGTTGCCTGATTTTCCTAACAGCATAAGCTGCCGAACTTAATTTACCTGCTAGTACTGCTATATGCTTTCGAATTAGAATGTAAAAACCATAAGTTATTTTTTTTGGTCTATCTTAATTAGGTCACTATTGTTCTGTAGGTACAATTTGGCGTTTTATTGTATAATTACTAGGCATCGGAGTTTTTGTCGCACGGTAAGACTAATAGCAAGCTATGGAGTCGTCATTTGCCATAAATCTAAACTCTTATTCATATTATATTAAGTAAACTAAGCGACTAAGGGAATAAAGGCTTGTAGTGCTGTTAGGCGATGGGCTTGCTACCTGTCACTAATATACACTGTTAAACATCTTACTGCCGCACTCAGAGACGTCAATTAAATTTAATGCTTGTTTAGTGACGTGCTGTCTTATTCTATTGCTATAGCAGAGAAAGTGACAGCAGCAACTTTAATCAAGCATTAATTTTAATGGACGTCTCTGAGTGCGGCAGTTAGCCTATTATTTGTGCAAATTGTGGTTACTGAATTGTCAACAACTTTTTGAAGTTGTAATTCTGTAGCTCTGCCTACCCCACTCTGGGATTACAGGCGTGAAGGTATGTATGTATGTAAACATCTTAGCCTAATTGTGCAAATTGTGGTAACAGAGTTATCCACGAGTTTTTAGAGTTGTTGGTAATTCTGTAGGTCTGCCTACCCCACTCTGGGAATTTAGGCGTGAAGGTATGTATGTATGTTTGTAACCTTATTTTATACCAACAATCAAGAAAAAATAACTATCGACCTTGCCAGCACAGACTTTGTATTTAAGACGGCAGTTAACACCGAGACCAAAAAGAAATGTTACACACATACCTACATAAAATCGTATCTTTTTTTCTTGAATCTAGAAGTACCTACAAAATAGGCACTTCAAATAAATTTCAAATTTATGTCCTAACGCATAACGTCCTAAGTTCCAAGTTTTGTTGTAAAAGTTACAGCGTTATGAATGTGACATGCTTTCGCGTCATTCCGAGTGGAAAGAGGCAGCTGACGTGTCGTAATGACGGAGGATGTTAATTTTCTTTGTGTGCGAACAGGATGCACGACACAGGCTTTGACGCCGCCATTTTGGGAGGTATGTAGCTGCCATGCCATCCTACTAATATTATGAATGCGAAAGTTTGTCTGTGTGTGTTAGTTCGTTACTCCTTCACGCTGTAACTGCTGGACGGATTTGGGTGAAATTGGAAATCGAGATAGCTATACCCTGGACTAACATAGGCTAATTTTCCCAATGGAATAAGAAAAATCTAAATCTACGCTGAGAAAGTATATTTAAAAATGAATCGTCGAAATGTATAATTGGGTGAATCAACTTTTAAGGTACTCCTTTTCTTTTGCGGTTTTAAAACGTTCCTGGTGACTTATGGTTAAAAATGATCTATGAATATTAAAATCAGACCGCCAAATTTACAGACCTTATACGTTAAACAGCTCAAATATTTTTTAATCCGCGAAAAAACCTGGTAACTCAGGGGACAATGCACATTTTCCATACAAAACCTAGGGACAACATTGTCCCCTGCGTTACCAACTATATTATTATTTAAAACGGTACTATTTTAAATGAAATAACTTCAAATGTGAGCCTATTGGTCTGATTTAATAAGCGTGTAAGCCACGTCATTAATAAAAATATAGTTTTTTTTAAAACATATAATTGGTAAAACATATCGGAAAATGGGGAGTACCTTAAAAGTTGATTCACCCAATTGTGAAGTTAAAAAAATTTATACAAAATACGCTGACGTTTGTCTCCCCTTAAAATACTAGTCTGAAATAAAGAACTGGGCCTGTTTGTTCCTGTTATGGTGTAAGAAATATTTTCTTGAAAAGGAAAACGTGCAGACATATTTTTTCCATGATGTCTACAACATATTAAAAAATCGTGTAAATTGGACCTGATTTAGGGGGTGAGAAACGTTATCGCCTCAAGCTATATTTATATGGTTTATTTCTGACAGCTACGCAATTTTAGCGGCGTTTCGTACGAGTAAAACCTTAAAATGAAATTAAAGCAATAAAAAAACATAAAAAAAGACGAACCTCCTTATGCATCAAAACACTATAAACCTATTTTAGTTACAACATGCGTTGTCACTTTCTTTCAAGTGGAAATGCCTCAACGACAGATAAAGACAAAGCAAGTTTTAAGCACGCTTTAGCTATAGTGCATTTATGAATTAGGCTGCTTACTCATACCCTCCTATTTGGAGTGAGGAAATTGATTTTTTTATCATCGAGCCCAGTTAATTTACAAAAAAATATATTTTTTATGAGCGAATAAAATTGTGTCTTGCGAAAAACATCCGTGTATTGCGAATAGTAAGTTAATAAGATCCCCGCGGCTTAATTGAATGTAATTTGGAGGAAAAACGTCCACAATCCGATTAATGGCAATATTTATTTACCAGAGATAGGTACTGCACTGGTACAGTCAGCTTCAAATGTAACTGATTACTTGCGTACTTTATCGCATTTACACATGTGACAATCTTGGTTGACGTCGCTAATGTGACTGTAAAGTGACAAGGAACGAACATTGGTCTACTATTGACACTGACTATACATTCTTTTTGTAGCAATTTATGTTTACAAATACTTAATGTTTTTTTTTCGTTTTACCCGACTGGAGTATGAAATTGTGTATTTTTGTATGGAGGAACGTATGATCCGACTTTGACAAAAAACACCACCACCACCATTACTTCCATTTTCCTTTTTCAGTCGACTCGCACTTGTCCAGTTTTTAATCATTTCAAACATGGCACCTTTTTTAAATATTGTTGGTTGAATCTTCGAAACCCTACGATCTTTAACGAGGATTTTTGACTTAATCGTTGAGTATTTATTTCTTTTAAATCCTGGAAAAAAAATATTTAATACCTTTATGTTGTAATTTTAAAGTAAACAGTAATTTCACTTTCCTTTACGCGTTAGTACATAAAGCCATCCCTTTTGATTCTTGTGTAATCATAATGTCACGTCACTATGTTTACATTGACCGCTGTATTTTTCTGTATAAACATGACAGATACATACGTATTTGCTTCCTTTATTTGAACGTGGGGTAGCGAGCTAGCGAGAGCCGACTGCCATAGCATGCAACTTCGTGATATAGTTAAGGTTCTTAACATTACTTTCTTACATGTTACATGGTGTAAATTATAAGAAACCTTTACTTGTGGGAGGACCTTGTGCAGGGTCCGTCCGGGTTGGTACCACCATCTTATCCATTAACCTACTTAAGACGAATCTAACCACGTCTAATTTATTAAAATTGGTTCAGCCGTTTAGTAGTAACGAGGGGACATATAATCGGACATATACAGGTCAAACACATAACCATCCTTTCGGGCTTTGCCATAGTCGGGTAAAAAGTCATAAAATTAACGTTAAAAAAACATAGAAAAGTGATTTAAATTTACTTAAATATTTTAACTAACTTAGGGCCACTTGCAGCAAAAATTTAAATCGAGATTAATGCTAAAGTTCAGTTTAGCTATGTCAAAATGTATGGAACTGTCAGTCATAAATATAGATTTAAGCTTAATCTCGATTTAAATTTTTGCTGCAAGTGGCCCTTAAAGTCACAAACCTTTATTTTTTACCCCCTTACAATTTCCATTTTGATTGAGTAACGACTTAGTTAGGCTAGACTCTGGTAGCGGACCCTGTGAGGCTAGCAGTAGCGAAGCGTCCATACAACCCGATTCCCAGCGGCTTCCCTAAAAATTCCTATGCATAGAGTAGGTACCTACTAGGTATACAAACAACAAAACGTAAAACCGAAAGTAACCCGGTGTACTATAGCTTTACCTTGCTTCATAATACGATGAATGAACACGCACTAACGCCGCAATTCAAATTTATTTATTTACCAAGCCGAAATCTATCACTCGCTCGCACCCATTCACTAACCTATATTACTAGAAAGAAACAAGAACAATATTTTCGTATACACGCACACATGCTCAGTTACCTTTCACTACGCGCGCTCGAACTTACACCCACAATTAAAACCGCCATACAAGCCGGGGTGACTCGGCGCCGGACCTCACTAACAAATTCAAACCAAATGGTAATATTATAGCGCTACATTAGCTTTAAACTCGCACACAGACACAGCGGCACCTGTGTGAGCACGCAAGAGGGAGAAGCACGCAAGTCCGGCCGACGAACTACGGCTTATTGCATCCAATTTTGAACTTAAAGTGCATGCGTTAACTTTCTTTTCCCAAGGACACTCAACTCAACAACCGTCTCTCTCCCCCCTGGCCTCACGACCTTCAACTACTTTTTAGTTTTTTCATTACGCCATTACTTTCGCGTCCTCGCGCTAATACGCGGTGTTTTGTTTTGATTTATAGTTAAATTTGTGTTATTACTTAACTTATTGTGTTTTATGAGACTCAACTAGTGAAATTTAGCTTGTTTAGTGTTCTGTGAATGTTTTTCTGTTCGGATTGTGTTATTTGCAGATTCGTGGCGACAACGGAGGTTTGTTTATATTTCGTTAAGTACCTAAATATTGTTATTTTTGCTTCGATCTATTTTAGGTTATATTCGTGGTTTGGTTTTTAAATATTTTTGCCTGTACTCAAAGTACAAACGGCCGCATTGGTGCAAATTGAGTGTTATCTTACAGATTACCTACTTAATGAACAAACATGTTTTTCAAAGTTATCCTTTGGAAATAAGAAACATGTCATTAAGTTAGGATTAGGACGCGCTCGCCCAGACATAAAAATTGATTATAGGCGTAGAGATGGATTCTTCAAACATTTCCACAGCGAATTACAAATACAATTGGCTGACTGGCAGCTGCAAATTAAACAAATTATTTTGCTATTCATCTTTGCTGTTTTCCGATTCTAGCAGTGTTTGGAATCGAACAGGTTTTGCAGATATTCACAATTTATATAATTCAGTTAGGGGACGCAGGACTTATAAAAAAATTCGCCAAAATTGTATCATTATGACACCTAATTTAAATGATTTTATCGTATAGAACACGTTAAAATAAGCATGTTTTACTTGAAAAACTTTTCTCTAAAATCAAAATTGGCCGAGTTATAGGGGTTCAAATGTTGGTTATTTTCAAGGCGTCAGGGACTTAGGACAGGGATTATGTCAATATAAGGTCTATTTATGATGATTTAATTGTTTAGAATATACTAAAACAAGCATATTTTTTTAAACAAACTTTTCTCTAAAATCAATTATTACTGAAACATTACGGTTTGAATTAAAGTACGTAAAAAAAATAGGTTATGTTAGGTTAGTTTTTATATATTCCCGAAGGGTTTGCCCGCCCAGAAATAGGGAAATAAATTTGTATTTTTTCTAAGATTTAATCTTAATAAGCACGAAAAAGGCAAGAAAAAAAAACTTATTCTATTTTCTATAAGTAATTCAGCTAGAAAACATGCTCAAAGCGAGAAACATATACGGAGTTGTATATTATTACATGAGTTTGGTAACAGTAGAATTTAAACTTTTTTTGGTAATAATTTTGAGGCCCACAATCGTAAGTGGAACGTAATCGATTGAAACGTTTAATTGATACGGTAGTACTACTTGGAAAGCAAGAATTGCCTTTCCGCGCACTTTTAACGCACGCGACACTTCAGCACTGCTTTTTGAGAACTAGAAAGACGACATCCATTTTTTAAGGTATGTTTTTTTTATGTCACGGAAGGGGCAAACAAGCACACACGCCATACACCTTTTTTTTGCTCCGGCTTGCCTATTTATTTACGTGACGCTTCGCCACTGGAGGCTAGCAGAGCCGAGTTCGATTCCCTGTGAGGGCAAATATTTGTGCGATGTCTTTGGGGATTTCTATGTATGTAGGTATTTAGTCCTCTATCTAAATATTATGGTTATCGTTGCCTAGTGCCCATAGCTTAGAGCATTTTTGTAAGATTGCCCTCTTATTTATTTTTGTTTACTATCTTATAACTTGCTACTATTTAACACACAAACACACATACACACACACACTCGTTTAAGTAAATGTAATAACTTTCTCTTTGTTAGTTCTCATTTGTATTATTAACAGGTAAAGAACATACTAAGGCGATATTTACTTAATAAAGACATAATGTATATAAATAAAAAAATAGTATTTATAATAAAACGTAGAACTCATATATATTCTTAACTGATAAAATCTTTGATTAATTTCCGATTATAAGTTAAGATAAATTAATAATGTATTTGTTTTTTTGTGTAAGAAATAAACAGTTTTTTTTTCTTTTAATGATCGTGTTGTGCTGTCTTAAAAAATGTACCTACCTATACTTATTTATTTAGTTATAACTCCACTTGTATTTATGTATTCCTTGTGGTCATGCGTTATTGGTTTACTCAATTGTCTCCATATCTTATTTTATATATATAGGCTGTTGATGTCCCAAATAAAATAAATAAGTAAATAAACGATAACAATACTTCCACAAAAATGATCTATCATAATATTGTACATTTAGTTTTCCTCACCTTCGTAAACGAGGCCTATAAATCAATTTCTAAATTATATAAACCAAACCAAATAGACCTTTCTAGATCACCTACCTTTCCACAAACGCTGAACCTAAAATTGAAATGTTGGATCCATTGCGGCATACCCCTCGGCCAATAGGAATTTAGATTGCTTAGTGCGTCTGACCGCTTAGAATTTAGTTATTACCTAGTAAATTCAACTGTTATTGACTAGCTGGCATCGAAATTTATGTGAGTGTTGAAAGACTCTGTACCTTATTTTGTTTAGGTCCAATTACCAGCAGTAATACATTATTCAACATTGCGATAAAAAATATCTTACACACTTTTATGCCTTTAGTAACGAAGACGTTTGACAATCATTTCGCTTGCCGAATGCAATAGGGGCACAACTAAAAATCTTCGAGACTTGAGATTATTGCGGAATCGTGATCTGTATTGCTCATTTTATCGTATGCATTAAAGGCCTCAGTCAAATGTTTACTGTAACAGACCATAGAGGGCATTCGTGCCTTTATAGCACTGCGAGAAACTATCTATCCCTTTTGTGCTATATCGGCCAATCACCAATAGGCCGCTTGAACTCGTCGCAAACGAATGCGGTAATTTGTGCTATAAAGGCATTTCGTAGTTGTGCCCGTATTGCACAATTTTTTTAATTCATTTTTGAATTGTGCGCACTAGTTTTTTATGTGCTTTCACAATGAATCGAAGAAATTATAAAGGAACTAAACGTCATTTGATTACACCTCAACAGTATGTACCTGCCTTAATATTCTGCGAATATCTCGTTTTAAAAGATATTACATATCCTACTACAACCAACTTCAACTTCAACTTAAACTTGTGATAAGAGACAATTTAAGTGAACCCTATTTTTTGAGATTTGACTTATTTGTCAAGCATATTTCGAGCTTTAAGTTGGAAAATATATTATTGCTGGTGACTGTATACTGTAAATATGTAAAATAAACGGCCATGTGTGAGTTGGCCACGCATACTAAGGGTTTCATACCACTTTACAATTAGGATAGGGTAAAAAAACCCGCTTTTGTATAGAGTATTTCCCCTTTTCATTTTGACTTTTTTTTTCTTGTGACATAGAAAGTATGTATGTATGTAAACTCTTTATTGCACATAAACAATTACAAGACATGTTTGCATCAATATAAATAATGTACATAGGCGAACTTATCCCATATGGTATCTCTTCCAGTTAACCTTGGAGTAGAATGAGCAAGGACAATGCCGAAGGATAGACAAATTAACAAAATTTCAGAAAATAACAAATAGTACACACAACAGAGAAATTGGAAGAAAATAAAATATCTTCCTTAATAAGATACATGCCTAAACATAGAAATAATATAGTATACAATATAATACTACCACACATACGTAAACAGCAGTTAAAACCTACAACAGAAGGATCAACACTCAGGCCCATCCTGTTTATTTAGCCACAACTTCTTTAATCTTTCCTTCAATGAACCGACAGATTTAGATTGCCTCAAACACGATGGAAGCTCATTCCATAATTCTGTATAATCTGCAAAAGACACGAATATAAAGTCACAGTTATTGCAATGGGCCCCTTTAATTTTCGCTTTTTCATTTTTTACATACATACATGCATACCTTCACGCCTTCATTCCCAGAGTGGGGTAGGCAGAGCTACAGAATTACCAAAAACTCTAAAAACTTGTTGATAACTCTGTAACCACAATTTGCACAATTAGGCTAAGATGTTTAACAGTGTATATTAGTGACAGGTAGCAAGCCCATCGCCTAACAGTACTACAAGCCTTTATTCCCTTAGTCGCCTCTTACGACTTCCACGGGAAGACATGGAGTGGCACAATTCTAAGCCGGCAACCACACGGCAATTTTTTATATTTTTTATAACAGCAATAGAAATACAAGCCACTGACAGAAAGACGTGTAGACAGTCGGACGTAATACGGAAGTAATAGGGTCCCGCATCCGTTGACTGTGGAACCCAAAAAACAAGTGGTTCGTCAGCCAGGTAATGAACACTGAAACCTCAAAGCGAAATCGACAAAATAGTTAGAGCCACTTCATCTGCTTTGTTTACTTAATACCTAAACAAATGTAGTATAGGTTAATTATAGTCAACTAGCGTTTGCCGACGACTCCATCGGCGTATAATTCGTTTATTGCTACTTGCGGGATGGTTCAGGCTACCGCAAAACATTTTTTTTAAAATCAGCATTTTGGATACGTTTATATTTCCATATATATAAATTTGTATAAGGCATTCGTCAGCTTCGTACTTAGATTGAGATTTAAATCGTGCTCGCGAACTGTATCAGCTTCCAAAACTCGACTTGTAATAAATATGTATCTAATCGAATTCTGTTCATTTTGTTTATACCTATCTCTTTACCATTTCGCGAATTAGGTAAAAATGTACATAAACATTCTGCGTAGTTTACTCTTTAACTTTACTGAAATAGGGTTTGCACATCAATGAAAAAAATAATGGTTTTATTTTTTTGGCGGTAAGTCATACAGTGATAGTACAGTTCTGAAATATTGTAAATGGACTTGTTATGAGGCACCATTTAACCCCCTTTCGGCTTTACGGGTATTTTTGTAACACTCTGTATACGTGTCAAAATGTGAGGGATGTTTTATCCACATTTTGTGACGCGATAAACGCCATTAAAGCATAACAAATAGACAAATATACTTTCACATGTAGGTATAATATGGGTGTGGATCAGCAAATTAACAGCGCACGTAAAACAAAAGGTGGGTCCACATTTGTCATATTTCATCGTGAAATGGTTCCGTCACCCTAAAATCTGTACCTAATACAATTTGCAAATAATACAAAACATAAATATCCGAAATTTTGAATCTTTTCTCTTCTAATTTACCAACCATGAAGTGATTAAAATAACAACGCAACAAAGTTTAGGAGTTGCGCCGAACCTTTATCATCAAATAATATTCTAGCGAACTTTCCCAAATTACTAATGTAAACGAATGCATGGACAATTTATGCGAAACTTTTGAACCTTTCGAGGTAACGAAAACACAAATGAGTGAATTTAAAATTCAAATTGTGATTGGCCGGGGTGCCAGCCCTAGGTGTTAACATAATGAACTAATTGCAGGGGGACGAGATGTACTTTTGGCAATAAATCTTTTGAAGTTTTTTTTTTTGTTTGCAACAATATTTAAACGCTACTTATCGGTAATGACCAACAGCTTAATCAGCACTTTTCCTATAAAATATCGAATTATTTTTTAAGTTTTAAAACTAACAATAACATATTTGCCAGTGAGGTCTTCATGACCGGTGGTTGTTGTGTAATGTCATTGAGCCATTAGAAATAGCATGTAAAGCTGTTTCCAAGTCTTTTTGAGTATAACAGAAGCGTTTATATATTTTTTCCGTCCATATTGATCTAAAACAGAATGGAATAGAATGAATTTTTAGTCACCAGTAACACAGGAACACCGAAAAAAAAAACAATCTTTCAACAATATCAAAAAACAACTTTTGGTAAAAAAGGGTCTAACTCAGCAAATCATGCTTAAAATAATTAATTTAAGAATGAGAGGAAGCCATTTTTATTTCCAAGCGTTGCGTCGACGAGTACATCTACCTGGGCCAGCTAGTCTCTTTCAGTAACTGGCAAGACATGGAAATACGAAGACGTATCGATAACGCCTGGAAGAGCTACTGGGCCATGATACAACTGACCGCTTTCACTCAAACGCAAACTCGTTGACGTTTGTATTTTGCCGTGGTCTTTAACCTAAAATAAATCTAAAGTCCAAACTAAAGGTTTGTCAAAGAGCGATGGAGCGTAGCCTTTGAGGGGTAAAAAGAACGGACCGAGTGCGAAACACCACCCTGCGCTCCAAGACAGGCATAGCCGATGTTGGGAATAACACTGCCCAGCTAAAGTGGGCCTGGGCCGGGCATGTTTGTCGCATGCACCCACAGAGGTGAGCCAATGCAGCAACTTGGTGGGTCCCCCAGGACGGCTAAGACGGCGAGGCGACCCAAGCGGAGATGGCGGGATGATTGGACGCTTTTCTGAGCTTTCTTTTCCCAGCCGTGGGATACTATATTGGGCTTATTAATAATAATAATAATATTGGTAATATTTGCAAATATTGTACTCTCATGGGCCCGTATTGTGGCCACCTTGCGGTGGATAAAGCGTTCGTCGTTCTCGCACTTACATACTGGTCAGAGAGTGACAAATGTTTTGTCTACATCGATAAACACGATCGTAATAGGCCCGCAGCATGTAATTCAATGGACAAATAGGTACACGTGTCAAAATAAAATCAAAACAATCCTTAACATTATTAAACAACCTATTAACTAATGACTACAAGAAAACGGTTACGAAAATTTGAAAATTAAAATATAATTTCCATTGTATTATTTATTAATCGTTTTAAAGGCTATTTAAAAAGATAACCAATGGGACTTGTAAAGGCTAAGTTAGGTTTGTTTTATAACAATCCTGTTTTTTATATAAATACATATTAAATAAAAAACAGTTGAGTTTTTTTTTTTTAAATAGATAAAATAGATAAGTAACTCAACGATTGATTAATTACTTATAAGGAAATCCGCACGACATTAACATTAAACATACCATTGACAAATACGATAATTATATCAATAACAATTTCATTTGTGCTTAGTGTCGAAATACCAGATTCTCAATACACTGGAATCCGAAAACTTAATATTTAAATTAGGATATTGCTGATCATCTTTACCTAATATTTCGAAGCTGGTGTATACACTGATAGCATTAAACATTTAGCAGTGTCCTAAGCATCGATAATTTATGGTCGACTCGATTCCCGTCGACTTCCTCTGAATCTATTATCATCCGATTAACGCATCTCCTGTCCGGAGCCGTTCATCAATCACGGATATTGTGCTAGGGTGGTGCGTGGGATGGGATAGTGCTAGGGACAGCTTGGCGGGAATAAAAACCTGCCAAGTGCGAGTCGGACTCACTTACTAAGGGTTTCGTACCATTATTCCGTACATGGCGTGAAGAACTTGATAAGTCCAAAATGGCAATTTTACAGGGCAGCGATTTTAAAGTTTGTCATTTTCCCCAAAATCCGTTTTCATCTTGAACTCATCTTTGAAGCTTGAGTTATGGATAATTTTATGTGATCTTTCAAATTATTTGACCTATTCTCGTAAAATCTGCTTAATTTGTAAGATATTAGACTTATCAACATACTGCCCAGAGACTTATCAACTTATTCCCCATACATTAGTGCTAAAACCAGTGAAAACATTGTTTACTTTAATTCCTAAAAATCAGATTTTCATTGTAATTGAAATGTCTAAATTGATTTAAGAGTAATTTTAGATGGTTTTTCAAATATGGTTATGTTTTTCTTTCTTATTATCTTATTACTCATAATAATTGACTTATCAACATGTTTACCGATGACTTATCAACTTATTCACCATAGAATTGACAACATTTCAAAAAAAAGCGTTATTTATTTTTCGCGTTTATAATAGCTGGTTAAAAATTAGACTACCCGTATTTCTCAGTTTTTCTTTATTTAACTTAAATTCGTCGTTAATAATTTATTAAAGAAATAGTCATTAAAAAGACCGTATATCCAAAGTTAGGAATACTGATGTCGCGATCTTAGCATGACATAAAATAAAAAAAGTAACTTTAAACAGATACAGAACTGACTGTCATGTCATGTCACTCACTTGTCAATCATTCGCTGCCGTTCGTTCACAAATTTGTTATATTGCGTAATTTAATTAATTACATAATTTGTAGACGCCATTAAAATAAATAAACTATTTTGCGTTTACTGCTTTGTATCTACTTTGAGTTTCATTCGTCAGACAGATAAAAAATGAACATGACAGTTGTATATTTTTTTTTTTAATAAATGGACTAAGGGCACTATAAGTGTATTCCTAACATTCACAATCCAACTTTTTTTACTGTTTTTCCTAAATATAAAAAAAAACGACTGCATAAAAAAATCCAAAGATATTTTTACTGTAATCAGCAGTGTAAAATCTAGAAACGGTATTTTATTTTACTACCTTAGCACATAATTAGGCTTGGGACTTTTGGATGCTCGCTATGGTTCTAGAATCTACGGAGTCGCCATTATGTTAAAATCTTTTTTTAGAAGTCAAAGTCAAAGTGGATAAGTACATACAACTTGTATGTATATAATTACCAATAATAAAATACTCTATTGCTAGTAAACAAAATAAACTAAAACAAATACTTTAAGTAACAATAACAAAAATGTCTTTTTCAATCTACTATTAGTCGTCACTTCAAAATGTTTGATGAGGTACAGGCTTTTTGAATCAGTGCATCATAATCATCATCTATTACTATTTCATATTCATCATTAAAATGGTACTAAGAATGGATCACTATTATTTTTTCTATATTTTAACTAATAAATTTATGATAAAATTAATTGCAGTCATAATAACGTGGTTATTACCGATCGATATAACAGCGTAAATCTAACATGTTTTATTTTTACACTTTGACTTTGACTTCGAAAAATAATATTTTAACATAATGGCGACTCCGTGGAATCTAAAACCATAGCGAGCATCCAAAAGTCCCAAGCCTACACATAATGAATTGTTGTCAATTGGGTATCAATAATACACATGTATAGTTTGTAATAAAAAAAAAATTAATATAAATGTTCGTAATGAAATTTCAATCATTCGGGAATGCAAGCGCACTTTTTGTACTACCTAATAATTAGAAAACAAAAAGAAAAATTAGAACGACTTCTGTTCTCATGTAACTCGGGAAAAAATATTATGCGACATTATCACGTGAAAAATGTGTAGAATTAATGTAATTGGCTGTCCATTAAATCCAACATATCTGGATTATCCAGGTCGAGATCAGGATCCGTGGAAACACAGTTCATGGTCTTGATGTTCAAATAGAATTCACGAAATGGCTCATCAATTAACTGCATCAATTAAATCTTCTTTTTTTCTGCACTGATTGGCAATGGCTGAGTAGATATCTGAGTCAGTCTGAAATAATCTACAGTAATGTTCCCCCTTTTCTTAATATTAACTGATTTAAAAGGAGTTTCACGATCAAGGTTGTTTGAATAGTATTTCTCCAATACTGTCCTTATTATATTGTAACCATTTAATAGGTTGCCAGAGGAAAGCTTCTCCCCCCCTCTCCCTCCCTCCCTGTTCATTTGGTTTTTTCAGAGAATAGGGCTCTTTTTTAGTTCTTAACTCGGTAAAATCAAAGAAATCTTTTAGCGTCATAGCCACAACCTTAAATGGTTTCTGAACTTTACATGTTCTTACCAGCTGAATCCAATCATTTAAATGGTTTATTTTCATTTGGGTCCTTTTCTTTACCTTTTCTATAATGGCGTGGTCAGAATAACATTCCATATGAGTGTGTCCACTTAACAAAAAATTATGATGTACATACATATAAATACATAAACTCACGCCCTCATTCCCAGAGTGGGGTAGGCAGAGCTACAGAATTACCAACAAGTCTTAAAACTTCTTGATAATTCTGTAACCACATTGTGCACAAGTAGGCAGGCTAAGATGGTTCCCAGTGTATTAGTGACAGGCGGCAAGCCCATCGCCTAACAGTACTAGAAGCCTTTATTCCCTTAGTCGCCTCATACGACATCCACGGGAAGACATGGAGTGGCACTATGCTAACCCGAAAACCATCGATTGCGAAAGCTCTAACAAAAGAGTCGCTCTTTACTCTATCTTTGTCAACACGCTTTTCAAAATAAGCTTCTTCTGCCTGAGTTTGGTGCTCAGCTAGCTCTGCAATTAATTCTACCTTATTATTCTCATCTACAACCTTAATTTTAGTAACGCAAGCTTTGATTTTAGCCACGTAGATTCTGTTTTAATTGTTAAAGTATTCAAATCCATCAGTTTAAAAATAAATAAATAATCTAGACGAGGCAATTCCGTTGTCCCGTGAATATGTTGACAAGTCGAGATGTTTACTCAAAATATTTGGTATTTCAACAGATAACAAGAGATATCATATTCCGTGCATAGCGTGAGTAACTTGATAAGTCGAAATATAAGTTTAAATTAATTTCAATTTAGGACATAAGTCTTGTTGTTTAATTTTGTTCAGACTTTACTGACGACTTATAAAAATATTCACGCCGTGCACGAATAGGTATCCGTTGGCAATAACTTAATATCTAATTATGTCAACTTATGATTTACTCTGTCTTTACCTAGCTGAAAAAGTATAAATTGACATATTAAGTTACGTACGTTTTTATCGGTAGTTGAGCATAAGTAGATAAAACGATATATTCATTGTTAAAGTTATAGTGTGTAAGTATAAATTGACATATCAAGTTTCGTTCTTTTTATCGGTAGTTGAATATAAGTAGATAAAACGATATATTCATTTGATAACGTAATAGTGTGTTAGTAGTCGCTTCGATATCTTGTTTTGTCAATTTACGTACGCTAGGTCGGTTTTTGAGTATAAGTTGATATAAAGATATATTACGATATTATATTTTTTTTTGTGTCTCATCGCGTAGATATCTCGTTTTGTTAAATAAAATTCGCAAAATATGGATATATTCATATACTGCCACAGGCAATATTTCTAAAAGTAACGTAGATATGGAGATGTCATTTTTTTTCCTACAAAACCCATGCCGTAGGATGCCATAGCGACCATAAAAAAAAAATCGTGTAAGTCGACTTATCAAGTTCTTCACGCCAGGTATGGAATATAGTTCCCCGTGTGGTTGCCGGGTTAGAATAGTGCCACTCCATGTCTTCCCGTGGATGTCGTAAGAGGCGCCTAAGGGAATAAGGGCTTGTAGTACTGTAAGGCGATGGGCTTGCAACCTGTCACTAATGCGCTGTTCAACACCTTAGCCTAATTATGCAAAATGTGGTTACAGAATTATCAACAAGGTTTTAGAGTTGCTGGTAATTCCGTAGCTCTACCTACCCCACTTTGGGAATGAAGGCGTGAGTTTATGTATGTATGTATGTATGTATCTATAAAACAACACGTTTGTTGTATAGGAGCCCCTGTTATATATTTATTTTATTATGTTTTTAGTATTTGTTGTACACACATCATCGTGTGAAAATTTCAATTGTCTAGCAATCACAATTCGTGAAATACAACCTGGTGACAGACAGACGGATAGACGGACAGACGGACAGACAGACAGCGGAGTCTTAGTAATAGGGTCCCGTTTTTACCCTTTGGGTACGGAATCCAAAATATCGTACGAAATCTAAAATGATCGTCTTTGACTTGTTATCCCGCCATTACTGTCAAGTAAAAAAGAGCTATCGAAACGATAAACGATAACAGGATACGATTTGAATAATACTGAACATATGATGGTTCGGTCATTTGGAAAGGATGGATGAAAGAAGATTGACGAAAGAGATATACAGATCGAAAGCTAGTGGAAGGGTCGGAAGGGGCCGCCCTAGGCGTACTTTTTCGAATCAAATCGGAGAAATACTGGAAAAGAGCCGAATCTTAAGTACCCGAAACCGACGTGCGTGCATGACTCGATGTATGAATGTTGAAGAAGCGAAAGAAATTTGTCAAGATCGTAGCAAGTGGAAAGAAGTGGTCTCTGCCTACCCCTCTGGGACACAGGCGTGATTTAATGTATGTTTGATTTGGTTTTTACCGCCTAGAACAGAAGAGCGATTATTGCGTCATTGTAACAACGAAAACCATCTAAAATTTGCGAAATTCTTGGAAAAAACTTTTTTTTTTTAGTAGGTCCGCAATCCACGCTTTTGCCTACTCGTAGTTCGTAGTAGTATGATGTTTGCTGCCCTCAGTTCGATTAACGGTATGGGCAGATGTTTGCGTGACGAGGGCAGCATTTGTTTAAAAAAAAAACAGGGAGCAATCTCAAATGACGTGTGATTGACCATTGACAGACATACTTATTATTTATTATTGCGGGTTGAGATGGGCCTTGTGAGCCACTTGCTGATCTTTTGTAGCAGCCCTTTGTTTTAGAGCTCACCGCAAAGGCCCGTTGCGTACAGAAATTTCCAGATGCTTTGGGCAGTGAGGAGTTGTATCTCTTGTGGGTCCATTATATGTCGCCCTAGGTAGATACTTCTGTTGCGTATTAGTGGTCCGCAGGAACAGAGGACATACTTATACATTTAAAGAACATCCAACACATTTTCATCACACAAAATACATCAGGAATTGAACCAGGCAGGCAGGCAGGTCATTACCGTGCTAAACACTGGAAATCCGTGTATTTACAGCCTAATCACCTCTCGTCTCGCTCGTCGTCACGATAGCTAATGCTAATAGGGACATGGAAACTCGCTTTAATACCGTGACCGACGCAAATCTGCCTATATATCAAAGAAGGCTGGTAACTTTAAGCTACTACATAATAATGATTATAAATCAAAGTCATCCGCCGCATGTTTGTATGTTCGCGATAATCTCACAAACTACAATACTGATTTTCATGCGGTTTTCACGATAAGCTAGATATTTTTTCAAAATAGGCTTCCGTAAAAAAATGAAAAACGGAACCCTTCTAAGATCACTCGTGCGTCTGTCTGTCTGTCCGTCTGTCACAGCCGATTTGCTCCGAAACTACTGGACCGTTTGAGTTGTAATTTGGTACACATATTATGTAAGTCGATGACCCAAACACCAAATAATGTGCAAAGTAAATAATTATGTTTTTTAAATAAGGGTAATATTTAGGGGACAGCTTGTAGATTAGATACAGGAAAACCTATAAGAATTGTATTAAAGAAATAAGTATGTACGGAACCCACTCCACGTGAGTTCAACTCGCACTTGGCCAGTTTTAAGGGTTCCGTAGTCAAACTAGGAACACGTAACGAGGGGTTTTTTTTTTCTCGTCTACCCCATAGTGTGGGGTGTTATTGGATAGGTATTTCAAAGGTAGCCGTTTATGAAATATTAAGCTTTAAAGCGCTTATTTCAAGAGTCAAGTGTCCAAATACCGTAAATAGCATTGAAAAGGTTTGTATAAATATTATTGCCTTTATTAGCAGCCGTGGATGATGTTCTTATAAAAGTGTAGAGCACCCCTAAATACACATAAACACTAAATAGAAATGCGCTGAAGTAAATAATAACCAGTGCCAAGATATTAAATATTAAATAACTAAATGCCGTAACTTTTTGCCGTGTGGTTGCCGGGTTAGAATAGTGCCACTCCATGTCTTCCCGTGGATGTCGTAAGAGGCGACTAAGGGAATAAAGGCTTCTAGTTCTATTAGGTGATAGGCTTGCCACCTGTCACTAATACAGGTACTAGACAACGATATAAATACTTATATAGAGAAATATATACTTAAATACATAGAAAACATCCATGACTCAGGGAACAAATATTCGAGCTCATCTCTCAAATATAGGTTTGTTAAATCATTCTCCCGAACTCATTATTTCTTTGTATTACATTTTCCGTTCGCATTTTTCCCCGAACGCGATATTACCTCATTTTATTTTTCACCATTCGATTTTATTACAGTCGCTTTTTTTGTTGTTCGACTTTTTTCCCAGTCGGTTTTTTTCCCGTTCGATTTCTATCTCAGTCGCACTTTTCCCAAAAGTATTTACATCGTAATTCGTAGGTAGGTTTAGGTTATGTTAGTTTTGCATCAGGCCCGGAGGGCCAAACCACCCAGAAATAGGAGCTCCGCTACCGCGGAGCTCCGTCGACTCTGTATCTTCGACAAATTGGAATGGGAAAAACACGACCGTGAAAATATGGTGGTAGGAAAAGAAGCGACTGGATAAAACTCGCAAGGGTAAAAACACGAATGTGAAAATAAACCGCCGGAAAAAAAGCGACTATTAATTATCACTTTCGGGAAAAAACGCGAAAAGAAAATTATCTTCAAAGAAAAAATGCGTTTGGGAAAGTCATCTAACAAATCCAAATATATGCCCTTACCGGGATTTGAACCCAGGACCTCTAGCTTCGTAGGCAGGGTCACTACCAACTAGGCCAGCGCGTTGTCAAATGAAATCTAAATAATTAAATTATTGGTATATTTAAAAATCTAGGCTCGATAAACTTAAAAGTATTCCATGATATAATAATATATGTTTATTTTGAAAACGTCATCATATTATATCACTTCTATAAATGGCCGCTCAACTAAAAAAGGGTCACTTACAAAATTACTACACGCACCCTTAACCATAAACTTCCCTTTTTATCATAAAATATACCTCAATCCCGGTAGCTTATTTAAAGGCTAGTTCATTTTCTCCTCCCTCGCAATACTTGCGACTAGTGATGGGCGATTTCTGAAACATTACAAAACTTTCCTTAACTGCGAAAATTACAGCTTCTACCTACTTAGATGGAAATGATTCTGACACATGTAAATTTCATTTAAATTTCATGAAAAGTTTTCGTTACTTACGTTACATTACAAAACTTTCCTTAACTGCGAAAATTACAGCTTCTGAAAGTTACATAATTAGATGGAAATGATTCTGACTCATGTAAATTTCATTTAAATTTTATGAAAAGTTTTCGTTACTTACGTTACATTACAAAACTTTCCTTAACTGCGAAAATTACAGCTTCTGAAAGTTACATAATTAGATGGAAATGATTCTGACTCAATTGTAAATTTTATTTAAATTTCATGAAAAGTTTTCGTTACTTACGTTACATTACAAAACTTTCCTTAACTGCGAAAATTACAGCTTCTGAAAGTTACATAATTAGATGGAAATGATTCTGACTCAATTGTAAATTTTATTTAAATTTCATGAAAAGTTTTCGTTACTTACGTTACATTACAAAACTATACTTAACTGCGAAAATTACAGCTTCTGAAAGTTACATAATTAGATGGAAATGATTCTGACACAATTGTAAATTTTATTTAAATTTCATGAAAAGTTTTCGTTACTTACGTTACATTACAAAACTTTCCTTAACTGCGAAAATTACAGCTTCTGAAAGTTACATAATTAGATGGAAATGATTCTGACACATGTAAATTTCATTTAAATTTCATGAAAAGCTTTCGTTACTTACGTTACATTACAAAACTTTCCTTAACTGCGAAAATTACAGCTTCTGAAAGTTACATAATTAGATGGAAATGATTCTGACTCAATTGTAAATTTTATTTAAATTTCATGAAAAGTTTTCGTTACTTACGTTACATTACAAAACTATACTTAACTGCGAAAATTACAGCTTCTGAAAGTTACATAATTAGATGGAAATGATTCTGACTCATGTAAATTTCATTTAAATTTTATGAAAAGTTTTCGTTACTTACGTTACATTACAAAACTTTCCTTAACTGCGAAAATTACAGCTTCTGAAAGTTACATAATTAGATGGAAATGATTCTGACTCATGTAAATTTCATTTAAATTTTATGAAAAGTTTTCGTTACTTACGTTACATTACAAAACTTTCCTTAACTGCGAAAATTACAGCTTCTGAAAGTTACATAATTAGATGGAAATGATTCTGACTCAATTGTAAATTTTATTTAAATTTCATGAAAAGTTTTCGTTACTTACGTTACATTACAAAACTATACTTAACTGCGAAAATTACAGCTTCTGAAAGTTACATAATTAGATGGAAATGATTCTGACACAATTGTAAATTTTATTTAAATTTCATGAAAAGTTTTCGTTACTTACGTTACATTACAAAACTTTCCTTAACTGCGAAAATTACAGCTTCTGAAAGTTACATAATTAGATGGAAATGATTCTGACACATGTAAATTTCATTTAAATTTCATGAAAAGCTTTCGTTACTTACGTTACATTACAAAACTTTCCTTAACTGCGAAAATTACAGCTTCTGAAAGTTACATAATTAGATGGAAATGATTCTGACTCAATTGTAAATTTTATTTAAATTTCATGAAAAGTTTTCGTTACTTACGTTACATTACAAAACTATACTTAACTGCGAAAATTACAGCTTCTGAAAGTTACATAATTAGATGGAAATGATTCTGACACAATTGTAAATTTTATTTAAATTTCATGAAAAGTTTTCGTTACTTACGTTACATTACAAAACTTTCCTTAACTGCGAAAATTACAGCTTCTGAAAGTTACATAATTAGATGGAAATGATTCTGACACATGTAAATTTCATTTAAATTTCATGAAAAGCTTTCGTTACTTACGTTACATTACAAAACTTTCCTTAACTGCGAAAATTACAGCTTCTGAAAGTTACATAATTAGATGGAAATGATTCTGACTCAATTGTAAATTTTATTTAAATTTCATGAAAAGTTTTCGTTACTTACGTTACATTACAAAACTATACTTAACTGCGAAAATTACAGCTTCTGAAAGTTACATAATTAGATGGAAATGATTCTGACACAATTGTAAATTTTATTTAAATTTCATGAAAAGTTTTCGTTACTTACGTTACATTACAAAACTTTCCTTAACTGCGAAAATTACAGCTTCTGAAAGTTACATAATTAGATGGAAATGATTCTGACACATGTAAATTTCATTTAAATTTCATGAAAAGCTTTCGTTACTTACGTTACATTACAAAACTTTCCTTAACTGCGAAAATTACAGCTTCTGAAAGTTACATAATTAGATGGAAATGATTCTGACTCAATTGTAAATTTTATTTAAATTTCATGAAAAGTTTTCGTTACTTACGTTACATTACAAAACTATACTTAACTGCGAAAATTACAGCTTCTGAAAGTTACATAATTAGATGGAAATGATTCTGACTCATGTAAATTTCATTTAAATTTTATGAAAAGTTTTCGTTACTTACGTTACATTACAAAACTTTCCTTAACTGCGAAAATTACAGCTTCTGAAAGTTACATAATTAGATGGAAATGATTCTGACTCATGTAAATTTCATTTAAATTTTATGAAAAGTTTTCGTTACTTACGTTACATTACAAAACTTTCCTTAACTGCGAAAATTACAGCTTCTGAAAGTTACATAATTAGATGGAAATGATTCTGACTCAATTGTAAATTTTATTTAAATTTCATGAAAAGTTTTCGTTACTTACGTTACATTACAAAACTATACTTAACTGCGAAAATTACAGCTTCTGAAAGTTACATAATTAGATGGAAATGATTCTGACACAATTGTAAATTTTATTTAAATTTCATGAAAAGTTTTCGTTACTTACGTTACATTACAAAACTTTCCTTAACTGCGAAAATTACAGCTTCTGAAAGTTACATAATTAGATGGAAATGATTCTGACACATGTAAATTTCATTTAAATTTCATGAAAAGCTTTCGTTACTTACGTTACATTACAAAACTTTCCTTAACTGCGAAAATTACAGCTTCTGAAAGTTACATAATTAGATGGAAATGATTCTGACTCAATTGTAAATTTTATTTAAATTTCATGAAAAGTTTTCGTTACTTACGTTACATTACAAAACTATACTTAACTGCGAAAATTACAGCTTCTGAAAGTTACATAATTAGATGGAAATGATTCTGACACATGTAAATTTCATTTAAATTTCATGAAAAGTTTTCGTTACTTACGTTACATTACAAAACTTTCCTTAACTGCGAAAATTACAGCTTCTGAAAGTTACATAATTAGATGGACATGATTCTGACACAATTGTAAATTTTATTTAAATTTCATGAAAAGTTTTCGCTACTTACGTTACATTACAAAACTTTCCTTAACTGCGAAAATTACAGCTTCTGAAAGTTACATAATTAGATGGACATGATTCTGACACAATTGTAAATTTTATTTAAATTTCATGAAAAGTTTTCATTACTTACGTTACATTACAATACTTTAGTAATTTTCAGAAATTAAACGAAATCATTTTAGTAACTTTCAGAATGTTGCATGAAATTTTAGGTGAAAATTTCGCTTTTGGAAGTGTCAGAATATTGCAGAAATTAAAGTGAAAGTTTCACTTTTGAAACTTACAAGCCGCCCATCACTACTTGCGACGTCGACGAATGGCCGGGAAAACTGACTGCTGGATTGCGCCTATACATTTGTCGGGGGAATCTGTGTTTTTCTTATGAACATTTCACTTTATTTGAGTGTAACAAGGGAAAGGCCCACTTCATCTCGCCCGTGACGTACTGGCAGGATTTTCATTTAATATTAAACGATTGTATATTGTAGATGGAACATTTTACTGAAAGAAGACATTATTTGAATTTAAAATTCAATTTAAACTAAATTCAATTAAAAAAGATACTATGCATAGCTTTATGAAACAGCAATGAAGTGCCAAGTTATATTTGATTTGAAGATTTTAATGGTTAACTTTATCAGCGGTCGTTGTTAACTTGCTACCGATTATTTGCGTGCCAAAATAATATGTATGAAAAAAAAAAAAAAATTGGGCTTGTACTTAGTTTTTGTTTTATGGTATAAGGATATGAATAAAATAAGATTTTTTTATCCCATGCAATGAGGCCCATAATAAAAAATACCTAATCTATAGACTAACATACATAACAAGTATAAAACTTAAAACTACCACCGAGGTGATCAAATAGCGTGGTTCTGTTTTGCCAAAATTGGCGTGATGGTCACAGTCGGTACCACACCTTTCAGCCAGAAGTCAGGACACTCGGCGGTTCCCAGCATAAACTGCGGCACGCGCACTGCAAACGAACTGAACTGACTATTTTAGAAACTTGGAAATATGGTATGAAAAAACAATACAGTAATATATCAAGATTACATACAATACAATACGCATACAATAAAAAATTACAAAGTTACACAACAAGCTATTAAAAAGTTTCCCATGGTAATTTATTAGCAAATTTTATAAAACATAATTTGTAAAGTATCGCCACAACACCAACTACTACGGGATTAAAAAACTCATTTGTGTGAGCGAGCAAAGCTAGCGAATTGGTAAGCGTACGCGAGGCATTGTTCGGTCGACAATAATAGCGATATATCTCTCGCACCTCGCCTCACTCGCTTGCTGTTACGGTCAGTGCATTTGAGCCAAACTTCTTTTTTATTTGACAGCGCAAAATAAGTTTAACAGCATGTTTTTAATGTTTAAAACCATTATTCTGAGTTGAATAATAAAAAAATATTTTGTAACAAATTAATAAAACAAATCAAACAAAAATAAGCGTGAACATTATGATTCAAAGTGAAATATTGTCTAGGGCTCCGGTTCGATAACGATCATAGAATGCATCTTGTTAAGAACGAAGGGCTATTTTTTACGGCTACCTAATGATTCGCCGACAATTTGTTAGGCAGATTATTGATTAGCAGACAACGTATCGCCGAGTAACGGTACGCCGATGGATTTGTTCGTAGATGTATTAACGTTTAACCTTTAGCAGCTATTTTAGTTGGCTTATGAGTCAGTAAGCTGAACAACTATTGGCAGAAATTCGTTTAGCCTATTAATCACTATACATTTTGAATGTTTGCTCGAACAACTTTTCGCTTTTAAACGGTTGAACTATTTATTATTCATCATAATTTTAATGGTTCTCACTTTAAATCATACAATATGAAACAAATAAAATTCACTGTTCCGATGTAGCTTAGTATCATTTGCCCTAAGTAACGGCTCGGTTTATTAATAGTTTACCTATTTATAAATTGACTTTGTTGTGTTTGTTATTTTCTGAGCAGATAAAAAAAAATAACCTCGAAGGCCAAGGCGGGAGCTTTGCTCTTCTCTCGCAGGACTGATGGCTGATGGGGCCAGAAGGTTCTTGAGTGGCGTCCGCGGACCGGAAAACGAGCTGTAGGTAGGCCTCCAACAAGATAGAGTGACAACCGTGTAAGGATCGCGGGAACGCGGTGGATGCGAAAAGCATAAGACCGGTTTAAGTGGAGAGCCTTGGGGGAGGCCTATGTCCAGCAGTGGACGTCTTTCGGCAGACATGATGATGATGATGATGATGTGATGAGTATACAATGGTAAACATTTGCCATAATACAAAGTAAGAAGAATTTGCAGTGTCTAACGCCCCGTACGTACGGGGAAAACCGCAGTCGCCAGTGCAATATTCCGCCTCTCCTCACAGATTGCATTTCATGACATTTCATAAAACATTCGAGTGACGTGTGGGACGGATGGCTCCCAAGAATTGCTTTTTAATACGAGTGACGTTTTTAATTTTGAATGACGTCGCGGATGAATGATTCGCTACGTCAAAGATTAGAAAATACCTTGACAGAGGCGACATTTGTTAAATTAGGGAATAAAACAAAAGCGAAGCAAAGACTTGTGCAAGGTCTATACAGATGACTTCCACCATCTTATCCTTTAACCTACCGCTAAGCACAGTGTCCACATTATTGTTTTTTCCGTGTGTTATAAGACAACTGGTAAAATTACGATCCTACTTACCATAAAAAATACCCCCTTGTTAGTCCAGAGGTATGGTCGGCCTTATAAATAGCCGCATACATTGGTGCTTTGTCACTTTAATGTTATGTTTGAACCGCAGCACTAAACTGTCAAAGGCGTTATAGTGACAAGCGTGTATAGCAGTACGGTCACGGACTTTTGATGAACCACTATAGAACCTTGTCACATAAAATCAACGATCAATTCATATGTAATCTCTATCTAGTCACTTGACACTGTCATTTCGACAAGGTTGGTGGATCAACAGTTAAAGTGCTTGATAGTACCATATTGTAGTTTAATCAATGCAATGCGGTCGCCGGTCGGCAACTAGACAACCGGAGGTCATTTTCTACTTTATTTTCACACATATCGCTCATTTAACAGAATAATGATGCCATTTTTCTTATTTTTTTACGATTTTACAGGAAACCAACTAAGATTTCAAACCAAGTTGAACACAATCCTGTTTTACGAATGAAATTAGATTTTTAAAATAACATTTTAACTACAAACCCTTAGTTTGATAAAGGAAATAGATGCGTTAGGTTATAAAAGATATAATTAATATAAAGGTTTTAGAAAATGCCTTTAGGCGTTAAGTCCAGCATTTGTACTTTTTATATTTGTATCGTGCAAAATGTTTAAATAAATAAATACAAATGTCACGATGGAGTAAAATAACTTACGTTAACGTAAGCATATCGTCGGTGAAACTGCATAACCACGTAAGTAACATTTTAAATAAGGAGTAAAATGGACCTTTTTAATAAGATAGTACGGTTTATTTTGTTCCATCACAGATGGGTTAGTTACGCGGTTTTGCGGTATCACCGACGATATCTCTACATATTTTGATAAAACAAAGACTCAATTGTGCAAATGAGTCATTATTTCACCAATCAAATAAAAAATATTTCCCGTACTACATTTACGTCTGTGTATCTTTGAACAACGTCCCTCCCAACACAACCGACATGGTACTCTAAAGAATCTGGGGTTTTATCTGAAATAAATACTGTTGATACAGTGTATTTATACTTTTATTATACTTTTATTTCAGTAATTTTCTTTATGATTTTCGAGAATACAATTGACAACATTTAAAAAAAAAGCATTATTGTTTTTTCGCGTTTTTCTTTATTTAACTTAAATTCGCTGTTAATAATTTATTAAAGAAATAGTCAGTGAAAAGACCGTATATACAAAGTTAGGAATACTGATGTGATCTTAGCATGATTTTAAATAAAAAAAGTAACTTTAAACATGTCATGTCATGTCATTTACTTGTCAATCATTCGCTGCCGTTCGTTCACAAATTTGTTATTTTGCGTAATTTAATTAATTACATAATTTGTAGACAACATTAAAATAAATAAACTATTTTGCGTAGAATCGAAAGCGTGTCGTTAGAATCAAGTAATCAGTCAGACAGATAAAAAATGAACATGACAGTTGTATATGTTTTTCAATTCCTTTGGTAATAAATGGACTAAGGGCACTATAAGTGTATTCCTAACATTAACAATCCAACTTTTTTTACTGTTTTTCCTAAATATAAAAAAAAACTACTGCATAAAAAAATCCAAAGATATTTTTACTGTAATCAGCAGTGTAAAATCTAGAAACGGTATTTTATTTTACTACCTTAGCACAAAATGAATTGTTGACTCTACGCTGACTTGGAAGTGAAATTATACAAAACAAAGCAGCCGCTGTTCTATCGAATCATTTGCTTTTAAATGTACAGCATCATCATCATTATCAGCTGAAAGACGTCCACTGCTGGACATAGGCCTCCCCCAAGGCTCTCCACTCAGACCGGTCTTGTGCTTTTCGCATCCACCGCTTTCCCGCGATCCTTACAAGGTCGTCACTCCATCTTATTGGAGGCCTAGCCACAGCTCGTGTCTCGGTCCGCAGACGCCACTAAAGAACCTTCTGACCCCATCGGCCATCAGTCCTGCGTGCGATGTGCCCCGTTCACAACCACTTCAGTTTAGCTATTCTTGGGGCTATATCGGTAACCTTAGTTCTCCTGCGGATACCTATCATCATTTCTGATTCTATCACGCAGAGAAACCCCGAGCATAGCCCTTTCCATAGCCCTCTGAGTGACCTTGAACTTCCTTATGAGGCCCATTGCTAGCGCCCACGTCTCAGATCCGTAAGTCATCACTGGCAACACACACTGGTCAAATACTTTTGACTTTAAACACTGCGGTAATTTGGACGAAAATGTACGTATTGTATATAAAGTAAAATGTAATAAGGTCTATTTTAGATACTATAACCTTATTGTATTACAATACACCGTTGTTACGGCCAGTTTTCTCGAGCGTCAAAGGACATCAATTATGACAATCAGCTCCATCTAGCGGTAATCGTTGGGGTTACAGTCTTTTTCACGCATTGTAGCCCGCCCTTTGAGATTATATATGACATAAAAATCTTAAAATAGATTTTTGCCAATTACGTCATTATTCTGTTCGAAGAGCGATAGAGACGACAATATAGGGTTCCGAAGCCATTACTACACAAAAACTAGGTATCTCAAAACAGTGCACCAGCGAAAGAGCGAATCCTCATGGCGCTTACGTCCTTTAGTTGATAAGCGTAGTTTTTCGGCAATAAGTCCAAAACGATATCCGATCATGTTGAAAATTGATTTCGTTAAAAGCCTTTGTGATATTTTAATTTTTTTTTGGACTTAGTGTTTAAATAGTATTTTATGTAACTGGTACATAAAGAGGGTCCTTAAAACACGAGTGTGGTTTTGTGAAACGAGCCGAAGGTGAGTTTCATAATAACATCACACGAGTTTTTTAAGGCCTAATTATGTACAGTTGCATACATTACTTTATCTACACACATATTATAAGTACTCTTACCGGATTTTAAAAACAGGCGGCAGAACAAACAAATGGCGGCAAAGCTAACCTGTGTCACGAATATGAAAGTTTTTTTTTTTAAATCATAGACTAACTAACAAAATCCCTATTCTAATGTCACTCGACATCAAAACGGCGTACGACACTTTACTTAAAATATACCGAGTCGACGTTTAATAGATACTAGAATTGACCCCCTGTTTGAATTGTGTTGGTTTTGGAAGATGTTCCAAATTTAAACAACATTACTTTATCAAAAGTTGTATCGTAATTTTAACTTTACAGTACAGCTACAGATAAGAAAAAATATCATAGTAAAATTGTATCTTGTAATGATGGTCATTGTATTTGTGTGATGAGCGCGAATATTTGTTCCTGAGTCATGGATGTTTACTATGTATTTAAGTATATATTTCTCTATATAAGTATTTATATAGTTGTCTAGTACCCATAATACAAGCCTAGAGCTTAAATTGGGACTAGGTCAATTGGTGTGACATTGTCCCCCTGATATTTATTTATTTATTTATTTATTGTCTACGGATTCTGAACGCATTATAGAGGACTTATGATATGAGTGTAGATAAACATAATTATGCAACTTTCGGAGTGATTATTTACACAAAACATTAAACTAATCAAACAGTTTCTTAGAATCTTTAAGTGTTTTTAAAAGTATTGCGTAAATAATTATGTGCCACACGATTTATGCAGATATTTTGACGAAACTATAAGGGTTCCGTTTTTCCCATTTGGGCTGCAGAACCCTAAAAATGCAGTCGGGTTTGTAAATAATACTTTATAATAGACTTGTTGTAGTCCTTTACCGATCACCAGGGAGCGAAACTTTGGTGCCGATGACAGGCGTATGACGACGTCAAGCAACATACAGAGTGTTTTTATCTAGATTGAGCATCATCACATTCATCACTAACAACTTATTGGCCTCTTACTGTAGCAATATTGACACTTGAGGTGAGACGGACGATACTTATAAAAATGATAATTGACTGTCACTGTATATTGAAAAGAAGATTGTTGAAGACAATAACAAATTTATATTGAACTATTTATTTATTTGTAAATTGTAAATACTTATAACCAAAACATTATTGTTTCGCTTGAGGAAAGTCGCCATGTAGTCTATACAGCCGTATTTGCAGAAGTTTTCTTATCTGATTGTAAATGATGAAAAAAATGTTTTAACAACAAAAGTAACCAACTTAGAAAAAAAAATTAAAACGACCAAGCACATGGGATGTTTTGTTTGAATTTTCTAAATACTTCGAAATTTCATTTAAGTAATGTGTTTCATTTGCTTGTGGAAATAATATTTTTCGTTAGAATTACATGCTCCAACTAAATATTTTATTCGTATCGTCTTTGTCATTATTTAAATTATCATTATAGCGTTATTAAGAATCAGTGCGGTGTCGCAATATTGTTTATATAAAAGCATCCTATATGTGAATTTGCGTCATAATGACGTCACCGGCATCAAAGTTTCGCTCCCTGCCGATCACCGAAATATAAGTAGGTAGTTATACTCTTAATCATCCATGTTCCTGAAATCGCATTATAACTGACCAGCCAGAGGGTCGTGACCCCTGAGCTACCCACTTAATTACCTAGATGAAGCTCAAATTAAATTTCAAGGAGCAACGTTGTCCTCACCTTGCATACCCTTACTGTAATAAACTTGTTATGGTGCTGACATATAATTTAACATTATATTATTGATATAGCAGCATATTTTCGTCCAAATTACCGCAGTGTTTGAAGTCAAAAGTCTTTAACCAGTGTGTGTTGCCAGTGATGACTTGCGGATCTGAGACGTGGGCGCTAACAATGGGCCTCATAAGGAAGCTCCAAGTCACTCAGAGGGCTAAGGAGAGGGCTATGCTCGGGGTTTCTATGCGTGATAGAATCAGAAATGATGATATCCGCAGTAGAACTAAGGTTACAGACATAGCCCGAAGAATAGCTAAACCGAAGTGGCAGTGGGCGGGGCACATCGCTCGCAGTATAACAAAAAATACTTAAAACAGAATAAAATAAATATTTAAAGGGGTTCCGGTACAACAGACATGATTTTTTTTTTTGCTCTTGGCTGGTTTTTTTTGTAACAAAGTTGTAACAATAACTTTGAAATCATATTTGTTTTATTTAATGGTTTAGTGCAAGAAATCATTATTTACTTAAGATGACCTTTTGCAATCCATTACTTATTTATTACCATTGCATGGTATGGTACACTTACTTTTAATGCAATATTCAATAGCTTTTTACCAGTGATCGGATTTCTGGGATAAAGAGTAGAAATCTTAATATGGATAAGACCTAAATTCCGGAATCTGGATCGAAAAGAAAATATTATTGAGAATTATTATATTAACAAATAGGCATTATAATAGGATTTTGAACGTGAAAAAAATTCAATTGAAAATGTAAAATATTGAAAAAATTATTGTGTGCTATTTCAATTTTATAAGTACTAATAAAACAAAATAGTATAAATTGTGTTGTGTTGTAATTCGATTCTTCTATAATGAAAAACTTCAATTATATGATAAACAACGTAGTTTGTATTTTATTTATTTCACGCCAAAAGGCTTTTTGGCACATCAGATTTAAACAGTTTAACTAAAACTAACTTTTATATATACTTACAGTGAAATGATTTTATTGAAAAGGTTTAAAAGATATTGAAATTGATTTCATCATCCGCCTTCAGCAACATAAGTCCCGTAATCCCGGGACGTATCCATATTAGCTTAATGTTTGAGGTCATTCACCCCGTGTTGCACCGGGAAATCCGATCACTGATTATTACGTAATTAACATTCAGCGCTAGCAATGCTAGGAGTGCTACGCTGTAGCCTGTAGCAGTATTTTTTCACTATGTAGCGAAAATCTGCTAAGAATAGTGAATCGGCTATCGGGTTGTTTTCACTAAATGTGCTAATGACTTCTTGCAGTAAGTCAAAGATTTAAAAAACTAGATAAAGATAAGATAAGATAAAGACATTTATTCAGTAAGTAGGCCGAACGGGCACTTTTACACGTCAAGAATCTACCAGCTGCAGCGCTTCACAAGAGGAGACCACTGCTGAGAAGAAACGCCGCAAGAAACTCAGTAGTCAGACATTTTTTTTAATATATTTAATATTACAATGGTACTACTTAGTCTAGCATTATATAAATCTATAAATAGCAAATTAAAAAATATTTCAAATATCCTGCGTAGTTTCCGCAGGAAAACACACCAAAATCTTAAGAGAGAAAGAGAGAAAAGGAAAAAAGAACTCCTACGTATGTGTATATAAGACGGTGCAAGATGACCACATAAGATTGATATGTTGTCCCACATCAACGGTGTCCCCCAGACAAGATAAAGCTTTTGAATTTGAAAAAATAATAATATTATTGATTAAGTTTCGGGTTTAGGCCAAGCATTTCTGTCTATTATATAGTCCTCGATCCTATAATACGCTTTAGACATTAACGACTTTTTCAAGTAATTTTTGAGTGCTGGAAAGGGTAACTTTAATACTACCTCAGGTAATTTATTATAGAAATGAATGCATTGACCAACAAATGATTTATGTACTTTACGGACGCGGAATTTTCGAACAGCTATTTTATTTTTATTTCTAGTATTTAAATTATGTATATCAGATTTTTTTGTGAAAGAATCCAATTTTTTTATAACATAAATAATATTCTCATAAATAAATTGTGACGCTACAGTTAAGATATTAATTTCCTTAAAAAGATCTCTTAAGGAGTCACGGGAATTTATAGTGTAAATAGAACGAATAGCCCTTTTTTGTAACACAAGAAACCAGAATACCGTACGACATAACACTATGGAAATAACTATAATAAACTAAGCGAGCTGTCTCAACATTGGTTAGTTGTCTAATTTTCCTAATGGCGTAAGCTGCCGAACTTAGTTTATCTGCCAGCACAGCTATATAGAAATATCAATAATCATGTCAGCCGAAAGACGTCCACTGCTGGACATAGGCCTCCCCCAAGGCTCTCCACTCAGACGGGTCTTGTGTTTTTTGCATCCACCGCGTTCCCGCGATCCTTACAAGGTCGTCACTCCATCTTGTTGGAGGCCTACCTACAGCTCGTCTCCCGGTCCGCGGACGCCACTCAAGAACCTTCTGGCCCCATCGGCCATCAGTCCGGCATTAGAAATATATCATCTGTGAAAATTTCAACTGTCTAGGCTATCACGGTTCGTGAGATACACCCTGGTGACAGACCGACGGACAGACGGATAGCGGAGTCTCAGTAATAGGGTCCCTTTTTTACCCTTTGGATACGTAGCCCTAAATAAGATCGCAGATTTTTATTCAGTCAGTAGGCTAGACGGGCACTTTTTTAGCACTTCGAGGAGGCTATTGCTGAGAATAAATGCCGCAAGACACTCAACAGTCGTCTTTTTTTTATTTGATAACAAGTACACCCAGAATGAGATAAACAATGAATACAAAAATTACATGAGAAGTTAAGCTCGAAAACGAGTTCAACATGAAGAGAATAAAATCGGTATCTAACGGCTAATTGCACGAAGCTGATGAAATAAAAAAAACCATCAAAACAAAACACGAGTTACGACTTTCCACTATCAATTTATTTTGTTGATTTGCAATATTAATTGAATATAAAGACGCTATTCAAACCTAACGAACATAATAGTATTTGTATTCAGTAGGTACGATTCTACCCTCCTAAGCAGTATATCCAATTCGATAACCAAAGCAGTTTTAATTCTATTGTGCTAGTAATGAGGTTGATATTGCTACAGGTGATTTATCTGATATACTGCCTATTGGCTTAGGAAGGTAAGATTGCGATAACGTGATTTCTAATGAAGATGTTTGTTCCAGTTTGAAGCAGTAAATCAGACGTCGACTGCAAAATGCAATCTAGTACGAGTACGCAATACACGCCAAGATAGCTGGAAACCAGTTACAAGCGGTTAGCGGTGAAAAGGTTTTATAGAAAAAAAAGGATGCATGACAGTGTATGTTATCTATGGTACAAGAATTAAAATCAAAACACAGGCAATATAAAAACCTAATACAAAGTGATACTTATTCATTTAAGGGACTTGTTCCAGAGAAACATTGAAAAAATGGTGAATAGTTGTACCCTCTTGACTCAGTCATAAATAAAAAGGATATTGTTTTAAAAAAAAAGAACAATAATAAATAAATAAACAGGCAGGCGCCGTAGTTTCATCAATAGCCTAGTTCACCAATATGTTAATTCATAGAGCCTATTTTTATTATTTTCATCCTTCTTAAATAATCCTAGTTGGTTGTCCGTGGGTAGTTTGAACTCAGGGACCATTCGCCGGTTGGTGTCCCAGCACTTCACTTAATTAAACTTGTCTAAAGGGCCTCTGCGTGTTGGCTTCGGCTCCATGTACGCCTTCCAAAGGTCCGGGACTCCCATAGTCCCGTGATTGGTAAAGACATACAAATAAATAAAAATATCTATACTTACCCTAAAACCAATAATCAAGAAGTAAATCACGTTTGATATTTGAAAGTAAGAAAATCAAAAGGGGAACCTCACAAACTGAGCTTGTCAGTTTATTGAAGGACGCTTCTTCTCTGCAATAACGGCTTTTTGTTTGAAACGATAGAACGTAATAAAATAAATAATACGTTTGCTCTAAGTATTGTTTGACATTGGTAACATACATTAGCCATAATTACTTTTTTGTCGTACCGTTATTTTGCCCTTTCTAAACATCATAAACCATAATTTAACATTACCAATCCGTTTTAATACCTAATCTTATTTGCACTAATTATGAAAGTCATAAAGCGCATCAAGCATTATTTAGGGCAAACGTGTAATTCCCTAATATAGTTAGTCGTAATTATTGTTTGTGCTAACGCACCTTAGCCCTATGCGATGATCCGAACATCATTTGGTGTCTGTTAGGGCTACAGGGGGTAGGGTATTGTGCAGGGTCCGTCCGGGTTGGTACTACCATCTTACCCATTAACCTGCCGCCAAACAGCAGTGTTCGCATTGTTGTGTTCCGGTTTGGGGATAAAACAGCCGGTGAAATGACTAGCATAGAGGCATTCCATCTTAATCCTCAGATCCAGCAGTGCATTTGCGGTCTTAGGATTGCGGTCCTGTGAATGCGAATATCTATGGGTCACAGTTTCCACTTACCATCAGGTGGCCTGTGTGCTCGTTTGCCTTCCTACGCCATAAAAATAAATGCTGTTCGTATATTAATAACTACAAGTTTAGTGTACCTGAGCAGTATGGCAAACAATATTCGCCAAACGATGTTAGAACAATCGCATTAGGGCTAATGTGCGTTAGGATAAACAATCATTATGAGTAACGATATTCGAACTCAAATATAGGACAAAAAACATTATGGATTCCAAATATTCCAATATAGACCCGAGGAAAACAATATACAATATTCAAAACAAAAATATCGGATGTGTTGCTACGTTTAGTAGTACACACAACATCACACCTAACTAACCATTAAAGACAGAGCAGAGAGAAAAAGAAAGAGATGTATATATGTGTATTATGTCAACTTCTATGCATTCTAGTGCGACTCTCTTTCATGCAATATTTCAGATTTCTGAAGTGTATAGCTAGATGTATTGCTGTGTGTACCAGGAGATAATAAATCTGTAAGGATTTTTTAACTTGTCAGTTTTCTTAAATACCTAACTAATTACATTTAACATATTTTAATATTTTAGCTTAAAGCTTAGTTCGGGACTAGGTCAATTGGTGTGATATTATCCCCTGATATATATTATTTACTATTATTAGTATATAGTTTATTCGTTCAAATAGTTACCAAGCCTTGATGTGACGTCACAAATTACACAAAGAAAGCGGTGTCGGTGACTTCAAAGGGTTGCAATGCACTCTATTTGAACGAACGAACTGCCGCTCAAAATTTATAAGTGTCAATTCATTGGTTTGACTGTCAACAACCCAGTGCCGAAAAAGACACCTTAATCAAAACAGCTGATCTAAATAAAATAATTTGGAAAAAAAGTAAATATCGAATCAAGTGCCAAACTTGGCACCTTTTCAGATACCAGTTTCATAAGAGAACTTGGGCATTTTTTTACATTTATGTTTTGATGGTTTATTGCGTCTGCTGAGTCATTAATTTTGAGCTATTTTTTATTTTAATTTACGTGGTACACAATCACTTGATTTAGCCAATTAAAATTGTCGTATATAACTGTAATTTTAAAGGTGATTCAAACGGCATAAGTAATCGTGATTCGGCTCGTAAAACCTCCAATTAATCAGTATATTAACTGACCAACATCTCGATCTATTGCTTTTTTTGACTAACTACTGACTACGAGTTACAATGGTACAAAAATCATCGGCTTTACTAATATGTAAGTGAATTTCGTTTAATTAATCGTCATGTTTTTTTCTATTGTTATAACACAAGTATAACTAACTTATGCACCTTACAAAAAATCGTAATTAAAATTTAAACAACTAAGTATTCCATTGTTATAATTTAAATTACTTATATACATACATACATACAAACATACCTTCACGCCTTCATTCCCAGAGTGGGGTAGGCAGAGCTACAGAATTACAAACAACTCATATATATTAAAATAAAAAATATTACAATACATTGAAATAAAAATAAAACTAATTTAAATCCAAGGGCCTCTATTCCTCCGGGTAAAAACATATTACCCTTGACTTGTTATTGCGTTGGTTTAACGCGGCCGTCATTAACCATTACAGTCAAATATACAAGACCTATCGTAACCTTGACACCACGATTATTTTTAAACAATTTGTTTTTTCCCAGTAGAATAGAGGGGCGCCTGTCGTATCGCATAACGTTTTTTGTCCTAAAAATGTTTGGCCGAGAATGTTTGGCATTCTACTCGTTTGTTCTAATAATTTTTGCGCATACTCATTTAACGTCCTAAAGCAAGTTTGTCCTAATATTGATAACTCTAAAGTCTAATATTCCTAACATGAATTGTCCTAATAATTAATTTGCCTATTATTAAACTGGCTACAATTACAGCACCTTAACTAAACTATGGTAGGCGTGATGTCAGAATCGTTACGTATTCTACCTTCAGGCAGGTCAGATTTAGGCATAAGAATAAATAAGAACAATGAAGAAACCAAACTCCTTGCTCCCGACTTGCGCTCGGCGCGTGAGATTTAGGTATCTCCCTCTTGGCGCCACCTGCGATACGGAATATCAATTAATATGCCAAAATATAGTGTGTGGCCCAAAACCGGGGCGAAAAAATTAAATGGGGATTTTTTATAATATTTCAGTTAACTATCACAAGAATCTAATTTTACAAAGTCTATAATTTTGGAGAAAACATCCTACAAAGTTAAAAATCGTAGGTAATGTATTTTCCCGTCGCGATACCGTCGCTTGGTACGAGGTATGTCTGAGTACAGGGTGCCATTGACAACACGCGGTAAGTTGAGCGGTGTTTGCATTACATTGAACTTGCGATTAAGTTTGTGTTAGAAAAAAACTGAAAGTTAAGTTTTGATTTTAATTAGGTAAGACCATTATAATGTAATTACCGGTAAAAAAAAAAAAAAAAGATAAAAGATGTTTATTCAGTAAGTAGGCCGCACGGGCACTTTTACACGTCAAAAAAAATCTACCAGCGCTTCACAAGAGACCATTGCTGAGAAGAAGCGCCGCAAGAAACTCAACAGTAAGTCGTTTTTAAAATATTGCTAATGATATTAAACAATAATAAACTTAACCTAGCATTATATAAAACAATGAATCTCATATAAAACTAAAAATTAATATATTCATGCGTAGTTGAGCAGGAAAATGTGGCAAAACTCAGAATTGTCACAAAACTAATAAGCAACAGTAATAAAAAAAAATTAAAGTATACAAGTTATACTTACCTGTGACGGTGCAAAACAACCTGCATAAAAGTTTCGATACATTCTCCTACAGAAACCGTGTCCCCTAGACAATATACAAATGTTTACATATTTTTATGACTAAGTTATTATTAAATTATTTAGGTGTTGGCCAAGCATTTTTATCTGTTAGATAGTCTTCGACCCTATAGTAAGCTTTAGACATCAACGACTTTTTCAAGTAAGTTTTAAGTACTGGAAATGGTAACTTTAAAACAACGTCAGGTAATTTATTAAAGAAAAGGATGCATTGATCTATAGAGCCCCTGTTTTTAATATTATCCCCGGTTTTGGGCCACACACTGTATATTATATTATAGCAATGAATCTAACGATTTATTTTCCGTACTAATTAACAGAGCCCACACACTCCACTATATATCAATATATACTCGTACAGTGGGTCCCTGGATAAAGTGCACAAACGAATAGGGATAAAACTACATGCAATATCAAAGACAAGAAAAAAACAATGTTTTATTTTTAAAATTTAAAATATTTTTTTATTGTTTACTGTGAACCTTATCAGAACGAAGTGAAATATCTCGCCTTATATGAGGTCTATTGAGATGAAATAAACGGTTTTTTAATTTCACAGCACTTTCTGCTCGCTCTGTTTATTAAAGTTATTTCCATAGTGTCATGTCGTACGGTATTCGTTCTTTTTACAACTTAAATCCCATGACTCCTTAAGATAACTTTTTAAGGAAATTAATCAGCGTCCCAATTTATTTACGAGAATATTATTTTTGTTTTGAAAATATTGACTGTTTTAAAAAAAAAACTGATATACATAATTTAAATACTAGAAGTAAAAATAAAATCGCTATTTGAAAATTCCGCGTCCGTAAAGTATATAAATTATTTGTTGGTCAATGCATTCATTTCTATCGTAAATGACCTGACGTAGTATTAAAGCTGTAATCCTACTAGACAAAAATGCTTGGCCTAAACCCAAAACTTAATCAATATATTTTTTTCAAAATCAAAAGCTTTATCTTGTCT
This sequence comes from Acleris emargana, assembly GCA_927399475.2. NCBI lineage: Eukaryota > Metazoa > Arthropoda > Insecta > Lepidoptera > Tortricidae > Acleris > Acleris emargana. Next base: position 10,717,215 of record OV656858.1, read on the forward strand.
TGGGGACACCGTTGAAGTAGAAAACATAAATATCAATCTTATGTGGTCGTCTGGCACCGTCTTACTCGTATATATACATATAAGTAGGTGATATCATCCTTTTCTCCTTCTATCTCTCTCGTAAGATTTCGGTGTGTTTTCCCGCGAAAATCGCGCAGGTTATTTGAAATATTTTTTCATTTAAAATTTATAGGTTTATGTAATGCTAAACTATTGTAAATTGAAATATTAAAAATATTTTACGTGTCGGAAGACCTTGTGCAGGGTCCGTCCAGGTTGGTACCACCGTCTTATCCATTAACCTACCGCCAAGCAGCAGTGTTCGCATTGTTGTGTTCCGGTTTGGGGATAAGACAGCCGGTGAAATGACTAGCATAGAGGCATTCCATCTTAGTCCTCAGGGTTGGCAACGAATTTGCAGTCTTGTGAATGCGAATGTCTATGGGTCACAGGTTCCACTTACCATCAGGTGGCCTGTGTGCTCGTTTGCCATCCCATGCCATAATTATTATTTTTTTAAATGGAAAAAAAACGACTGACTGCTGAGTTTCTTACGTCGTTTCTTCTCAGCGGTGGTCTCCTTATTTGAAGCGCTGGTAGATGCTTGACGTGTAAAAGTGCCCGTGCGGCCTACTTAATTAATCTTTATCTTTTATCTTCTGGCTTAAACAAAAAAGAGTAATACACCAAACACCAAAAAACAACAGGTTTTTCTTCAAAAAAGTTTTATTTTTTAGTAAATTCCTGATAATTCCTTAAATTACTTAATAATATGTCCATATTACCTTATGGTTTTTATTATCTATTATAATTTGTGAACCCATTGTCTTTTAAAAATAATTACTTGTCTAATGCAAACACGACATTTATGATGAGCGGTCGAATATATTGTATCGTTAAATATGTACATACACTAAATCACGCCTGTTTGTTAAGTATGTGTTGATAATAAACCTGTTTTTTTATGTGTGTCGTATTTTATTTTTATTTTTTAGACACAAGAAATGCTCTGAGTTTTCAAAACCGTTTATTTCATCACAGTAGACCTCATATGAGGCGAAATAATTTCACTTTGTTGAGACAGGGTTCAAAGGAAGATCAATGATTTTTTGAATAAATCTTTAAAAAAATAACTCCCTTTTTTCAGTGGAATTGCATCTAGTTTCATCTCTATTCGTTTATGCACTTTACCAAGGAGCACACTGCATTATAGCAAGGTGCCTTAATAGACCTTGCTGTAAGATATATTTATCTCCTTCCCTCGCCACTATTATGAATGGGATAGATACACATATTTATATCTTAGTATTTTGTGGTTCTTCGCTTTTATATCATATAATCCGATATATTAATTAATATATATTATAAAGCTCCGTTTGTGATGCGTTTGCGTGCAGCGCGTCGCGGCGCGGTTGTTTTAATTGTTTCACCCTTTTGTTTTTTATCATTTGTAAAATCAAGGCCGTTGGGTAGAAGCAGACGGGGTGAAATCAGGTATCCGGTTTCCCCCCATCATTTATTATGTTACCGATTTATAATTCCTTAATATTTCCTTGTTACCAAAATTAAAAATGCCGCGAAATAACGTCAAGCAATCTAACAGACTACAGTTGTCTGAAAATGACATGCTATTAGCAATTAATTCGGTGATGGAAGGCAGAATGGGATATCTACGAGCGGCTGATACGTACAATGTACCAAACTCATCTCTCGAAGACAGAGTAAGAAAAATACGGGGAGGGGCTTCAAAAGATGATGTTTTTCAGAAATGCCCAAGTAGATTGAAATGTGTTTTTACCGATGAGCTAGAGAGTCTTCTTGTCAAACATATAAAAACTATGGAAGCCCGCCTATTCGGTCTAACAAAAAATGATTTAAGACGTAAAGTTTATCAGTTTGCTGAAATAAATAAATTGAAACATAAGTTTAATCATGAAACAGGCCTTGCTGGTGTTGACTGGGTAAGCTGCTTTATGAAACGGCATCCAGAACTGTCACTAAGACGCCCAGAACCAACTTCAGCGGCTAGAGCTATGGGATTGAATAGGCCCGTGGTGGCATTATTTTATGAGCTTTTAGAATCACTGTAGGTCAATGTAAACAGGATTGACATCGTTACCTAAAAAGGTAGGGAAAAATATTTTTTTTTAAGGCAAGAAACAAGTTGGGACACTGACTTCAGCAGGACGAGGACAGCTGCTGCTCTCTGTTTATCAGCATCAGCATCGGGGATACTACGTACCGCTATTAATGATTTTCCCTCGTGTGAGAATGAAGAACGAATTACTGGATGGAGCTCCTACTGGAACAATGGCCGTGTGACACCCTAGCGGATGGATGAAGCAGCATATATTCACGGAATGGTTACGACATTTAATTTCGTATGTGAAACCAACCAAAAAATCTCCCGTCCTTTTAATATTAGAAGGGCATGCAACACACACAAAAAATATTGATGGTATTGAGTTGGCTCGAGATAACGGTGTTCATAATGCTGTCTCTCCCACCACACTGCACACATTGCTTGCAGCCTTTAGATGTTGGGTTCATGGGACCTCTCAGTACGTTTTACTCTCAGGCAGTTCAGACCTGGATGCGGAACCACCCCGGCAGAGTGGTGACACCATTTTAATTTGCATTGTTGTTCGGTACAGCCTTTGAAACAGCAGGTACCATGCATAATGCAGTTTCTGCTTTTAAGAAAACAGAAATTGATACTTTCAATCCAAACTCGTTTACTGATGCCAATTTTGCTCTATCCGAGACCACGGAAATGTGTGAAGCTCCAATTGAAACAATACAAGTAGAGGAAAATCCGTCAACATCCACGGTTGAACCTCCTGATAATCCACAGAGCCAAGCTACTATCATTCAAGAAATAGATATGGTATGCGAGCAACAGGGATCATTTTTTACGGGTGAAACGCAGGATTCTGATCGATTAAACGACTCTAGACACAAAACACCATCACCTCAACCGTCTTGTTCTAAACATCAAGATGAATTCGTTGTCACACCAAAATATATAATGCCCACTCCTTACACTTTGGATATTTTTTATTTGGATGGATAGGTCTTTCTAAAACATTGCGGGTTTGTGGCAACAATTTTCCGATTAAGGTTTATGAAATATTAAGCTTTAAAGCGCTAATTTTTGTACGAGTCAAGTGACAAACGGTTTAAATGTTTATACCATCGAAATATAATAAGTATGGAAGAGTAACACCGAACAAACTTGACGTTGAAATACGTCCCATTTTCTCTACGCTTGAAACGTTTGAGTAGACGCCATTACTTTAGAGGTTATATATATTTTCACCCATAAGAAAACTTTGATTGGTTAAACTGCTATGACAAGAGATTTGATTGGTCTATAGTTTTTCTCGTTATGGCTACTCAAACACGCTAGAAAATGACACACCTGACATTTTGCTGAACTTGGATGGATTAATGCAGAAGTGATCCAAACTTTAATTAAGTTAAGGTGTAAACTTTATTTATACAGCAATAAATAATGTTTTAGTAAATATTTATTCTTAAAAATATAATATTTAGTAGGCAATAAATAACGATATTATATACGGATATAAGTATCTACATAGAAAATCGACAAAACTCACAATATTATAAAAAATCAAGATTTTTTATGATGAGGCATGGCGGTATTTGGTCGTACCTAATTTAAATAAAATAAGTTGCAGTACCTAAGTATTACCTACTAAAACACATTTTGTTATTTTTTTTATTAATTTTCATTAAATGAATGTCGAGGTTTGTGCGGCTATTGAACATAGTAAAACTGCACTTTCGGAATATAATCTTAATATAGTCGTTTATTCTTAATATCATCTTGTCGAAACGCTTAAAATATCACTAAATTATATACAATATACAATCAGAGTTGAAAAATAAGTCGGGTAATGGTTACTATAAATAGAATCGAATAAATAGAGTAGAGTGCATGAATGTCCTTCGGCTAAAATGATGATGATGATGATGAATGATGATCAGTGATCGGATTTATTTATATTATAGAGTAGAAATCTTAATATGTATATGACCAAAATCCCGGGATCTGGTTCGAAAAGAAAATGCAGTTGTTGGGATATTTATAAATAGGCATTAGGATAGGAATTAAGACGTGAAAAGAAATCGATTGAACTTACAAAATATTGAGAAAATAATTGTATGCTATTTCAATTTCAAACTAACTAATAAAATATAATATCTGTGTGTCGTGTGGTAAATTGATAATGCGTCCCGTATTATATCATTTATCTATATTCACTAAACACTAATTGGCGGATCAGTTTTAAAAGAAGTACCTAATTTAAAAAAAACCCGTACAGTGAAAATATTTATTCCAAACCCAAACGTTAAAATGTTAAGGAAATTATCGTATGATACAATTTGAAGCATTACCCTCTTTCAACAACATCAGTCCCGGCATCCCAGGACATATCCATGTTAGCATAATGTTTGAGGTCATTCACCTCGTGTTGCACCGTGAAATCCGATCACTGATGATGATGCATGAATCTAATGTATCCATTATTAATATATATTTTTAACGTACTGTGCAATTTGGAACAGCTGGGCATTTCAAAAAATGTCCCAGTTTTTGAAACTAAAATGTCAGTTTCTTCAAAATGGATACTGCATATCCTACAATGTCTGCTGGGAAGCCACGTTTCATCGCGTTTTTCTAAACGAACTGCAGCTACCCAAGCAAAACGTTTTTCTTCATTTCTAGGAATACTAAAAAAATACATTAATCTTTAATATTATAATTTTTCAGAACTTATATTGTGTAACATCGGCCATGTCCATTTTGTAAGGAAATGATTTAATTGTAATTACTAATGGAATGAAATTACATCCTTTTTAGGGTCCGTGCGACTCCTACACCAATTTATGGTGCACGTCGGCATCGTTGTTGCTATAGTTTATCTTATTTATCAGTCATTTTTAATAATATTACAAAACTGTAATGACAACCATTTGACACAATAACTCAAAGCCTACTGGAAGCCGGTTGAGCACCAAGTATTAGCTCCGCCCATTTCAGCACTAAGTATGTGGAACACTTTTTGAGTGACAGTTATCCTTCTATACTTATATTATATTATACCTACCGAAAACTTATTTGCGGTGTTGGTAAACTGACCGCAACCTATGTCGGGATATCTAACAGTTTTCCAACGGCAAAGTTAAGTTTGTCGCAAGCTCTAATTTGTTTGTAGTAACGGCTTCGGAACCCTACACTGAGCATGGTCCGACATGCTCTTGCCCGGTCTTTATTCTTGGTCTCTTTCTGCACAACTATGGTAAATTTTAATTGTTCGGGTGTTTTGCTGTATGGAGTTAGTTATCCTAGTCCAAACATGGTTTTAAAAAGTAAAACACTAGGTAGGTAATGAACATACATACGTAAACTCACGCCTTCATTCTCAGAGTGGGGAAGGCAGAGCTAAAGAATTAATAAATTGAAAAAAATTAAGAATTAGATAATGAAATTTCATTAATTTTCGTGGCCGCTGCCTGGCTGGTAAATAATAACTCAAGACTTCGCGGGCTGATTTTACAACAGTAAGGTAAAGATTTCTAAGCATGTGGGAGAAAAAGTTATTTATAGACTCGTTTCCGTGTTTTATAGATGATTAATAGCCACATAAGCTATATTTTTTTCTGGAAATAATCTTAATATCATCCAAAATGATTATTACCTAATTTAACGTAAATGTAAAAAAAATATTGTATGTTTACACGTTGAACAAAAAATATAAATAACATTTCGTAAATAAACTTGTATAAAATATCCATAACACAATAATAGTACATTACTACAGAGGCCGGGACAAAAGGGGTTGCCGGCCGAAGACATATAGACAGCCGACCAAAGCGAGGCCGGATAGATCTGAGGCGGGCAACCCCATATTTCCCCGTCCTATCAGCCTCCTTAACTCTCTGGGCAAGCTTTACGAACGTCTTATCCTCGCTCGCATCCTCTTCTTCATCAACTCCCATCATATCCTCACTGACGAGCAATTCGGCTTTAGAGCCCGACACTCCTGTGTCCACCAGGTCCACCGCATCACCGAGCATGTGCTCGATGGCTTCTCCACTTTTAGTGGAATCAAAACAGGAGCAATCTTCCTCGACGTAGCTAAGGCTTTTGACAAGGTATGGCACAACGGGCTCATCTTCAAGCTCTTTGAAGTGGGCCTGCCTAACAGCCTAGTCCTGACCATCCAGGACTACCTTGCCAATCGTAGCTTTAGCTACAGAGTGGAAGGTTCCTCCTCCCCACCCCACCCTATCCAGGCCGGAGTCCCTCAGGGCTCCGTGCTCTCTCCCATCCTCTACTCCCTATACACCAACGATATCCCCAAGCACCCCATAGTGAAGCTTGCCCTCTTCGCAGATGACACCGCACTCTTCATCACCCACAGCCGTACCCCCTCCATCACCCACCACCTCCAGGACGCTGTCTCCAACCTTGGTAGTTGGTTCCGTCGCTGGAGGATTGAACTAAATCCTGAAAAGAGTGCGGCTATTATCTTCTCTCCTCACCGCACAGCCCCTCCCCCTCCTATCGACCTCTTCGGCCAGGCCATTCCTTGGCTGAACGAGGTCAAATACCTGGGCGTAACCCTTGACCGACGACTGTCCTTCTCAAAACACGTCCGCATCACCACTAACAAGGCGAAGTTTGTTCTGAGCAGACTCGGACCTCTCCTTAACAGGAAGAGCAAATTGTCTGCTCGGAACAAACTTCTCCTATACAAAGTCTGCATCAGACCCATCCTCACCTACGCGGGCACGGTATTCGGTCATAAAGCATCTGCAGGGACACTCAAGCCGCTGCAATGCCTCCAAAACCTATTTCTTCGACGGGTGATTGGAGCCCCGTGGTACGTCCGGAATACGGCCTTACACCGGGACCTCAATCTCCCGTCGGTGACGCACGTCATCAAAAAAGCGTCACGGCGTTTTTTTGATGACGCGCCCCACAACCCTAACCCCCTCATCCGCTCCGCCTCCTCTTACACCCCCCTACTCCCCTCCTCTGATCCCGACATCCTAGCCGCACTGGGTACGCCCGTAAGGCGCCCCAGACATCTCCTTCTCGATCCCGACGACCCCATCCAAGTCGCCGTCGAGGAGAAGGCTGCCGCCGAAAAGGCCCTCCGACTGACCCGCCGACGACGAGGTCGCCCACCAAGACTGCCAGAGGACGCCACCACCTCCACCTCTGCAGATCGCCACCATCCCGACACGCACGCGACACCAGCGTGCGGTGCGTCCTCGGACGCACAAACCAACCCCGGGTAGGCTGTGCCCCCATCTCTGGAGCACGCCACCCAAAGCCAATTGCGAAGCTGTAACAGTGGCTACACTTAACAGCATATGTCCTTCAAAAAAAAAAAAAAAAAAACCCATATTTCCCGCCGAGGTATGTATTAGTGCTTTTTTCAAACATGAAATGAAATTAACAACAAAAAAATCAAAGTTTTATAAGTTAATATTTGAACTCAGTTTTAATAGAAAACAGATACTTCATACAATTATAATTACTATCATTATCAAGTTTCCCGCCAAACCTTTTTTTTCCATAAGTTCCAGAGTCACGTTTGAGAAGACATTTTTACCGCTACCTAATATTTCGATGAAATATTAATATTTCAATGTGTATATGTATAGGTAAGAAAAAAATGGATAATATGTTTTTTTTAATACGCATAGTGGCAGAATGTCATGATGCCTATGCCAAAAATTCATGTAGAATGGAAATTAAAAAGAGGACTTTGCCGGCCTAGGCTTGCAAGATTTGTATGAAATTCCATTAACGACCTCTTGTCCTAGCCACACCTGAAACGTCATACTTCGCTGAATCATTACATCAATATTTAATTGCATGTTTGAGAAAAAACATTTAGCAAGTGACAGCCCTAACTTTGGGCAGGGAAGACAGAGGGTAGCGGGGTGAAGGGGAAGTAGGTATTAAAAGCGCGGCATTTTCGCGGGGTAAAGGAGATTCGCTTCTACGTAGTTCTTATTTATTCTTACGGCCAGTGCCCTCGTGGCAGCTTGACTCTCTGAATAGCCGGGCTACGAGTACGTTGAGCGAGGAAGCTGCAAGTACCCTTTATATTTTGTTTCAGTTTGCATTTCATGGCTTTTTATAACTCCGTTCACCTCTTCGTTCTATAAGCTTGATGACCTGCCTCAATTGTCAAAAGTTCCGTGTGAGGACTGCAATTGGTTGTATGCGCCTGTGTGCGGCAGTGACAATAAGACATATGTCAACGAATGCAAATTGAATTGCGTCAGAGGAAATAGAACCTTGTTTACACAATTGTAAGTGTTCACGTAAGCCATCACGTGTATAAATCTGTTCTATAATTAATGACCCTATGAATTCACATAGGTGAGCTCATTGTTTTTTTTTTTTAGTTACGGAACTTGTTTTGAAGATATGGGGGTGCCATAATTGAGACAAAATTTGGATTGATTCAGAACCACGAATATACAAGAATACTATTTTAATGGCTTTTTCTCCCAAAATATTTTAAATCAGTTTTTAGGAAGTCACTCACACACTCAAGAGCTATGGTCTTACATAGAAAATTGGTTAACTGGAAGAAATCTACTTATTTTTTAATATTGCCTGTGGTTTTTTTTTGTTCTATAAGTGTAAATAAATACGTGCTATAGTCTGTGCCAATTTAAATTTGCAAAGATATAAACACAACCAAACGAACCAATTTACCGTTATTACTCGGATTTCACGTGCTTTTAAAGATAAAGTGAGGTCAAAAAAAGAAATTTATATAATTGATCTTTACTTTCTCAATAAGTTTAAGACTAAATAATTATTAATTATACGTTATTTGAAATAAAAACACGCTTGATGAATATTTGAGGTTATGTGTCAAACAGTAGGTACTAATTTTGTTTACATATTTGGCAACAGTGGTTCGGCTTAAAACAAAAGTTGGAATATCGTTTATCTACAAACATATCGCACTGCTAGATGAAGACAGTATCAACTCAAAATAATTGTTGGTTTTTTTTCAAGCTTATATACGTTGTTATTAAAGTTCATTTTAAAATACAGCTGTATTTTGAGTTACTACACTTTTGATCTGGCAGTGCGATATCATGAGTCTTCTATTATGCATTTAAAACCCCTTGGCAATAATTACCTATTTAGTCGGTCCTAAAGTTCTGTCACAAATAAGAATAATATTAAAAACAAAAGTACCAATCAGTTTTTAATAATTTATATACCAATTTAAAGTACATTTAATAGGAAATTAATATAACTTAAAATTATTCAAAATGACTTCCCTTGTTTTTAATACAGGCCAATAAACGCCGCGGCCAGTCGTCTATCGCAGCACGCACCATATTCATGTCTATTTCAGCGACTGCTTTTCTAATAGATAACTTCAGGCTCTCCAAATTTGTATGTGGTTTAGCATAGACCTTCTCCTCTAAGACCTGCCAAATTTTGTAGTACAAAGGATTAAGGTCCAGACTGGAGGAAGGCCAATCTTCGTGTCTTATAAAGTCGATTTTTTGACGCTCAAACCAGGCTTGAGTGGTCTTGGCTTTGTGTGCAGGTGCAGAATTCTGCTGGAACACAAAATGATGTCCTGAAAATAGCGTGTTGGGCAGATCTTTGACAACTTGATCCAAAACCGTCTCTTGGTACACTTTTGCACTGATTTTGACCCCTTTTTCGCAAAAATGAACCTCAGTTGGCCCGTAATAAGATACTCCCAACCAAACCATCACTGATGATGGATGATGCCCATGTTGCACCCGCGGAGCGGTTTTTTTTTGCTTCTTCTGAGTTCTTAGCGTACACTCTATCATTCTGTTTACCGTAAATTGTTAAACATTCAAAAATGGAATACAAAATCATTTTCTTAAAATTATGTTCCAAATTAAAAAATAATGTGCCAGTGACAGAACTTTAGGACCGACTAAGTATGAGCAGCATTACCTGTGGTAGTAGGTTACAACAATGACAGCTTACCAACACCATTTAAATAGGTCCAATTCTAGTATCAATAGTGTTTATGGGTCGCGATGATCACTTACCATCAGGTGGCTCGCTTGCTCGTCTGCCAGCTTAGGGAATTAATTAAATTGTCTGTAATGTAAAACTAAAACATTCATATTCGTGACACTAGCACAGCACGAGTTTGTTTTCAAGTCATCGGTTTCTTAGAGTACCTCCTTATAGTAATTAAGCCTTAAAACACTACTATGATCTTATTATGAAATTCGCCTTTGGGTCGTTTCATAAAACCACACTCGTTTTTTAAGGAACCTCATTGCGAATCAGTTACATAAATTAGGTACTAAGATGTAGGCGTGCCTTGGCCGTGCGCACCGAGGCTCACTGGCGCAAGCAAGCTCAGCAGGACGCACCGAGTCGGTTGGGGTGGGGCCGCGCCGTGTCGCCGCGTTTGGCTGCGTGCGGATTAATTATCGAGCGACATGCATCGATGCATTTCATAGGTAACAGAAACGGGGAGGTATCTGAATATCGAATGTTAATACATCTAAAGTTTAAATTTCGAGTCCGACACATCGAAAATTTAAATATCGAACGGTTATTATGCCGATGGTTGAAATATCGAACGTACTTGTTGGATATTGAAATAACTATCTAAAGTTAAAATATCGAAATCCAAAATGTCGAAAATTGAAATAGGTCGAACGGTTATTACGCCTCGATAATATCAAAATTTAATGTTAACTTACTAAAATGGTTATATAAATAAATCACTGAGATGGAATTAAACAAATCTAAAATATTATTTTTAAAAAAATGGACGTAGGTATATTTATTTTAAAGACTGTTTTTTTTAAACGTTTGTTTTCCTCCTAACTCTAATATCTAAATAGTATTAAATTAATTAGAACTGATTACATGGATTTTGTCCCAATTTTAACAGTCTGTTAAATGAAAAAAAATTAACATCGAAGGCTGATGCGGGAGCTTTGTTACGCTACGCGACCTAACCGCGCCTTAGCTTTCTGAACCTAACCTGACAGAGACAGTTTTGCATTAAACAGACTGGTTCGCTCGCTACGCTCGCTCACTACACAACACCTTTCTAGTTAAATGGAAAAAATCTGAACGACGAAGATATTACGATTGTAAATAAGTCGGCCGTTCGATTTTGTAAGCTTCGATATTGTGTGCTTTGATATATTAACTTAAGCAAAAAATATTGTAAAAGGACTTTACTTGCAAATTTTAAAACCATTCCGTTACGTAACGAAGTGGTCCTGCTCAAATTAAAGTTTCGTTGCCGTAATTACGGAAACAAAAACTAACCTAAAATCGTATATTTTTTACATTGACATTAGTATGTGTGTCTGTTCGTGGATCGTTGCTAAACATGGACCGATTTGTTTTTTTATTAATATTATAAAGTCAATTTAACCTGCGTCGCTATTGCGTAACGCACTCGCAATCGCAATTCGATTCGAATTGGAACAATTGTTTACATTTTTACCCTCTGTGTGCGAGTCTGATTTAATTTTACAGCAACTTTGCCACTGAAGCCACTTAAAACCAATTAAAGGTATAAAAAATACCGGTCGCATTGCACTCACGTCCATTTGCAGGAGCTAATGAATCTCGCAATTTGCGACTCGATGGTCTAATTGTGAACTGGTCACGGCGGCAGGTCGCTCGGACACTAAGCTTAAAAACCGCTGACATTATTTGACCGTCTTCAAATAAGGAGGTCCAACGTGTAGAGGACTACGTAATAATAATAAGACCGCAGGGCAGCTAGTGGCGAGCTGTTGGTGAGTGGCGACACCACGGACCTGAATGCTCCCGAGGGTAGGTCCTGTTCCTCACCTCACGCTTGCCTTCACCGGCTGGCTGGAGTGAATAATGACGAGGAACAGACCCTCACCTCTGGCTTGCCTTTATTGGCCGGTCAGAGTGGAGTCGCAAGAGCTATATGCTCGAAGGGTGGATGTGTTGCGTAAGTGGTGAGTGGGCACCTTATGGTCGTTTAAAATCCAGAAGCACCTCTCCACCCTTAGCCCCTCTGGAACTGTTACCTCCCTGCTGCTATATATAAGCGGCTATTGCGGGAGGCCCATTCCATTGAGTTGGCGAGTCACCGCCTGCCATTTCAACCAAAGTAATTAGCATTGGCCAGGCAGGCGCCGTAGTTTCTTCAGTAGCCTAGTTCACCAATCCATATCAGTTCATAGATAGAGCCCATTATTCATGTTTCCATCCTTCTTATATTTTGCTGATATGATGAAAAATGCTACTTATGGCGGAATTTGTGAGCTAAGAGCAGCAGTATTAATATTCCCATTTAAGTGTGAAGTTTATAGAAACGGTCTCATATATATACGGAATCTGGATCTAATAACTATCCGGTAAGGCGATTACGATTCAGCCAAGATTTGTCCAGTGGGCATTTTGATGCCTATCTTCCCATAGCAGCACAGAAAATTACTCGGCGTCGTATGGAGGTAGCTGTAGAAGAACATGATTTTGGAATTGATACACCTTCGAACGCGGTTTTTCACCAACTTTTAAAGTTCAAGGACAAGTCTTTCATTTAATTGGAAGTATATTACCGGAACCTGGGCAGGATGCACAGTTTCTGCAAATTTATTTCGTCGGTGAAGATGATAGAGAAGCTAATGTTCGATGTTCTAAATTTCCTGATTTGAGACCAAATTTAATCAAACAATTGCAGCTTATGTTACATGAGGTGAACCCGTACATAAAAGATGTAAAAACAGCCATTGATAAAATATCGCCTTCAGAGTCATTCAAGGTCGTAAATACATGCAGATAATAAACCACAAAGAGAACACAGAGGCAGATTTAATGCACCAACGGCAAATGAAGTGGCTGTTGTATTGGTACTATTGGTAGATCAGCATTTTGACCGAAGAGACATCATTCTTGAAAGCCGAAGTAACTCACTTCAGCGTATCAGTGAGATACATCGAGCTTATGACGCGCTGCAGTACCCGTTGATGTTTTGCTGGGGGGGTGATGGCTATTCAATCAACATGCTAGAGCTAAGGGTCTGTTGTTAGATCAACAGTCTACTCAACTAATTGTTAAAAATCGATAATTTGACACATCATTTTTCATTGAGATTTAACCATTAGTCACTTTTAACGATTAGTAAGTTTAACTACTGACAAAACAATGGGCCCTAAGTCGTAGTATTCCAAAAAGAAAATACCGAGTTTAAAACCCGACGCCCCAATAAGATTTTATAACTTAAGTACATGTTTCTCTTACGGTAAAGAATGACCATTTGATTCATGCCTTCTAGTGATGACTTAGTCTAGTAGGTACCCTTGCCTACATAGCTAGCGGTACCAGGTTCAATTCCTGATATGGGAAAATATTGTGTGATGATGTCATTTTTTCATGTATGTATTACTTTATGTACATACACTAAACTCACGCCTTCATTCCCAGAGTGGGGTAGGCAGAGCTAAATAATTACCAACAACTTTTAAAACTTGTTGACCATTCTTTAACCACACTTTGCACAATTAGGCTAAGATGTTTACCAGCGTATTAGTGACAGGTTGCAAGCCCATCGCCTAACAGTACTACAACCCTTTATTGCCTTAGTCGCCTCTTACGACATCCACGGGAAGAAATGGAGTGGTACTATTCTAACCCGGCAACCACACGGAGACGGATTACTTTATGTAAGTAAGTTTATAGTTGTACTAACAAGCCCAGAGCTTATTTTAGGACTAAGCCAATTTATGTAAGATGTCTCCTGATATTTATTTATTACAAAATACGGGTTTTACTTAAGTAGGGGTTGCTATCACATACTAAAGCACCCCGTTTAGGTTGAGAGAAAGAGACAGAGCGGTACAACTGCTAGAGCTCTATCTTTTGCTCTTAACCATGGTCATTGTAACCCCCCTGATATCGCATAATACTTCATAAACCATAAACCATATCTACATCAAAATAAAAGAGGATTTATGAACAAAAAGAAAAAAGGTAACATAACTAAGAGGTTGAATTTAATTCAAATAGGATTTGCTCAACAATTAAGACAACAAAATTAACAAGAACGTCTTTCCAACTACAGGAACAATTTGTACGCTATTTTGTACAGTCCAATTCAACGAAACGTTTCCAAATCCTTGCTTTTCTTTCCATATATATTTACTAGGGAATAGTTTTGCCAATAGTATGGGCATGTTATGAGGAGGAATAAAAGTCATAATAATATTTCGAGAATTCTAAAGCAGTGTATCCAACAGAAGTTTCTTAAGTTTTAGGAAAAACTAGTAACTATTCTACCACCTAAATAGGAAACACAATCAACCGTATCTATTGGATTACATCGACAATTGTCCTGGTAATTATGCAAGCACTGATAAATATGGGTAACCAAATTAAAAGTAACATATGGTATTTTCAAATAAGGTGAGTGTATAACAAGTAGGTTAGTCTTCTCCGCGTTCAAAAAACTACCGTTGTCATGAGACTATTGCACTATTGCATCTATATCAAGCTGAATAGAGCGACTCATGTCAATAAGATCAGTCCCGGCGGACATAATTCACAAATCCTTAGCGAACATGTAAGGTGGACTGTGACGTATGACTCCACCTATATTATTTACATGCAAATAGCACACGGGGCCACAGACAGAGCCCTGTGGAACCCCACACACAAACGGCTCCTCATCACTGATCACCTCACCTATCTTCACACGATAAGTCCGAGACATCAGTTAGGCGCGGAAACAGCCACTCAGCGGCTGCCCGATGCCGCATTCGTTCATCCCATTTTTCCTTTTGAACGCCAAGCGGCGAAGTAATCCGGCGTGCTACTGACGCCACAGCAATAAAACAAAGTGTAGAGCTCTTAAAAAGTAGTGATTGAAAAACGCGGACCAAATGTGGATTTTTCAAATGTGGCTAGTTGTATTTGAATTACATAAGGCACAATAGAAGGAAGATGGACAAATCAATAATACAAACATAAAAATATAAAAGTAGGTTTATTTATTACGGAGTCTTTGATCGATGAAGTTTGGGCGGCAATTGGCGTCGTTGGCGTCAGTGACACGATTTTTCGATTAGGTGTTTTGCCGTCTTTGGCGTTCAAAAGGTTCGCGTATCCGTTACAAAAGTGTCAAAAGCTTTGTATGATTCTGTATAATCAAAGAATATTACTGCGACTGCTTTTTTATATTCTAAATGCGAGTTAATTTCATCTACGAATTTTGCTAGCAGAGTATGCATACCTTTACCTTTTTGCTTTTTTCATCCTTACACCGACACAACAGTACAAACACTGTTGATTTGCGTAAGGTCTAAACATTAGTCCTACCTCCCCTACAGCTAATTGTCGTCCTTTTTACCGTTACTCATGAGTTTATTCCAGTTTAAAGTTTGGTAACGCTGTTAACTGTATCTTTGCTACGCTGAAGTTCATTCACTCTCTCACAATAGCTCGTAATACCTAATGAAGACGAAGTAATTCTGCTATGTGGCTCTTAACTTGTCTTAAAACTTCAACCATTGTGACAGGAGCTTGGCAGATATTAAACTTGTACAGTTGACCGGAGTACGTGTTAATCAAAAATGATTTTATGTACATAAGTGTTTTCTTTTTGCAGAAGTAAGATTTTACATAATGTGCGTTATATACATTGTTTATTGATAACGTATACTAATGTTAAAGAAGCTAATGAATGGTATTCTAGCAAGGTCGAATTTTCGTACCTGAATTTGTCCGAAATTTCATAAGTTAGAAATAAAAAATGTTTAAGTAAATTTATTTTCTGAATCCATTAATTTTTCAAACGGTTTCAGAATAATCGTAAACGTAACTATAAAAATTTGACTCGTGATCGTGACGTATGTACTACGTTCGGCTTTAGTGCCGTTTGGTAACCAAAATGTCGTTACCAGCATTAAATTAAATTTGATTTTGTGCCTGGTTACAAAATGTTGGTTACCAAACGGTACTAAAGGCGAGTTTGAACCCCAGCGGTGGCTATGTACAGTCAGCCATATAAATAGCTTTACGCTTAATGTTCCTTGTCACTTTAACGCTTTGGACAGTTCGGTGCCGTTCAAACATGATGTTCAGGTAACAAAGGACTACAGTGCAACTTACGGTTTTTTACATTTTCATTCGATTTATGTAAATAAACGTTTGTTTTTTACCCAATTGACAAGATTTCATATTTTCAAGACTTTAATTTTATTCGTTTTATAGATACTGTTTAAAAGGAGGAAGACACTAATAGTTTTATTTTTTCTCTAGGATGTATAATTATTTTATTATTAATTTATTAAGATGTTCTTATTCTAAAAGGGCGTAACTTCATTTCTACGACACAATGGACATATTACGTTAGTCCAATCTGTATAAAACAATGGTTTTTCTTTTTAATAATGGCGGTCAACCGATCTCAAGTATCTATCCATCTGTCAATAGTGTCAATGTCAAACTTGAAGTATGACAGCTTTTTTTCTCGTGAAAAAGGCAATGGTATTATATCTATTCAGGCATAGTATTGGTAAAACTCGATTTTTTTTTAACTTACTTGTAATTTTGTCAATACAGAAAAATAAATCTAAATAAATATTTTGCCGTGTTCAGGAGGCAAAACCCTTTCGATTCGTATAGTAATTTGCAGGTGTCACCAAAATGAAATGTTGTCAATTGCTGAAGGAAGAGGTATTGTGTTTGTCAGCCTATATATATTATGTATGTTTGTTCCTTTGTAGCGCTCTAGAAACTAAACGCGAGAACCGATTTTGGTGATACTTATGGCAATCGATTTGTCTTAATCTTGTGAGTGTCACTACGATATAACCGTAATTAAAATTCAATATGGCGGTAACTAGACGCTACATTATGGAAAAAAAAAAAAAAAAACGATGACACATGGGGTATCATCGAATAGGTATTTAAAAATCATGTTTATTTATTTATTTATTAATTTAAACTTCCTTGCACTACATACAATAAAGTACAAATGGCGGACTTAATGCCCAATGGCATTCTATACCTGTCAACCAGTAGCCGAAACAGAAAAAGAATCGTTTCGTATCTTTAAGTTTCTTTCATCATTTTTAATTTTGAACGATAATTTAGGGTTTATAATGATATTAATGATGTAAAGTTGGTAAGCAACAAACAGTTGGGTTTTTACGGGTAAAAAATAATCATTGTTTACGACTGTACAATATAGTAATTTGCCTGTTAACAAGAAGAAAGAACAGTCAATTTATGATTTTCTTTCATGAATACCTGTTGTCTGTAGACGTATTTGCCTATATCCTTGTAGCTATAGGTAGCAACTCCCTCTGTAAATACTACACCGTCAACAATATGATAATGATTTAGAAACTAGATGGGTAGAACAAAGTGGAATAGAGGTTCTAACAGATGGCAGTCCTATTTCAAAATTTAGTCGTGTTTATAATAAAACCGACCGACTAGTTTATTTATATTTTTTGTAAAATGAATGTTTAAAAACAATGGCAAATCCAAAATATTAAGGAGTTTAGTTAACTTTCCGCGCTTTTAAAATTGAAACGTCACTATGCTTGAGAAATATTTATGAAAAAAAACCATTCAAATCACTTGTCCACTAGCGGGAGTTTGAGTAACAAACACACAATAAAAAAGCAAAATACAGATTAATTGTTTAATTAACAGTTAAGAAAATTGGGGTTTTTAATCTAAGTATTGTAGGAGTAGTTTACATCTTTATTTGCTTCCATTGCATGCTAAGTAGCCCGGGCACTAATTTAACTTCATGCACTAATCTCTGCACAAAACTTTCTCTGTTGAATGAGCAATTTCGGGTATGTTAATCATGAACAAAGTTCATTCCTCCCATCCAAAAGTTACGCTGTAACTTCACTCATATTCCTAAAGCTTCCCGCGTTCCACAAAAAAAAACAAATCCGTTCTGCCCTGGATTCTCGTAACATTCAGAAATAGACGTACAAAAGTACAACTCAATTGAGAATTTAAAAGTAAAGTTAGAGAATTCGAAATTTAAACATTCAATTTGATAGTTCTGGAATTTTATTTGCTTGTCAAATGTAAAATTGTAGTGAAGCCTGATTGAAGCGTTTGTATTCGTTTGCACGGCAAGAAGGTTTAAATTCTTTTTTTATATTCAGACCTAAAAAAAACAAGTTCGGGATAAAAAAATTGAACCAATTGTTTTTCTCGAAGTTAATCATTAGGATGACAAATCACGGACGCGATTACGGACCACAGAAGAGTTCCAACAAGCCTGACCAAAAACAAGCTCAATAAAGCCGTCAAGAACTACGTTATTTTGTATTCTTTTTTTTTATAGCATGGGAAGGCAAACGAGCACACAGGCCACCTGATGGTAAGTGGAAACTGTGACCCATAGACATTCGCATTCACAAGACTGCAAATGCGTTGCCAACCCTGAGGACTAAGATGGAATGCCTCTATGCTAGTCATTTCACCGGCTGTCTTATCCCCAAACCGGAACACAACAATGCAGGTAGGTTGGGGGTAGGTTAATGGATAAGACTAGTGCCTGGGGTTGTGAGATTTCCTTTAAGCCTGTAAGGTTGGAAGAAACTTGTTTGGTTTCACCTCACATATCCCATGGTGCACGGGTACCTTCATGGCAGATGTGTCATGCATTCCATGTTAAGGCGTGATAGTTGGGATAGTTGGATGCTTGTTCATGCTTATTAATTGCAGGTTGTATTGACTGTCTGTAACTTGTTTTATTGTGTGACTTTCTTATATTTCATGAACGATGCTGAGCTGTGAAGTCAGAAGTCTGCGCAATCTAAGATTGTGCCAGGCAATTCGATGATGCTGCGATCACCTGATGGATGATCAGGAAGAAATGCAGTTCATCATCATTCAGCGAAGACGATGTGTCCATATCTCAGGCCGAGATATGTGACAGTCTCGACTGAAGCAAATGAATTTGAATGAATTATAATTTGTCTTTCTAGTATTAAGAGTTAATCAGAAAAAAAATTAGGTAGGATTAATAAAGTTTAATTTACAGCTACTTGAGTCCGAGAGTGACGTGACAAAGGTCAAATCGCTGACGGATGAAAGGGGACATAGGTCCAAAATTTTCATTAGCTTCAGCGGAAAATTCTGAGTGTGACTTGACAGGTGTATGTCAAATCACCCAGGCCCGCATTTTCTTAGTTTCCGTGGTAAACATTGAGAATGTAAGGCAACCCCGCATCTTCAATGCAGGGATTGTCATGAATTGGTTTGTAGGGTTAGGCAGGTAGAATGCTTTTTCGTGCCAGCCGCCCCACGTTTCGCGGGGTTTTTGGTGGGCGGAAGCTCGCTGTGAGTTCACCGATAAATGATTAATAAATTAAATTTAAACAAATGAATCTCACGGCAAGCTACTCCTAACAAAGGGGCTGGCATATGCCCTGTAACTTTTCCCCGTATAGGTAGGAATTAGGGATAGGTAGGATTCATTCCTTGTTCCCAGAGGGACGAGGGATGTAATACAATAAGGTTGTAACCCTTAAAATAAACCTTATTGTATTGTTCATTGTATGCAATGTCTCATTTGCTTTTAATTATTCAATTTGAAAAGCAAATGGTTCGATAGAACAGCGACTGTTTATTCTGTATAATTTTTGGGAGTCGCATGTTACCTGGCGCCGAGTGCGCACGGCTATGTATTATTAAAGATAACGGAGAACAGAATAAAAGTATTATTCAAACTAGCAAAACCAGTTCTTATTATTTATAGATACAACCCCCAAACTTTGTATCTGTTACAGTACCAACCCGGACGGACCCTGCACAAGGTCCTCCCACAAGTAACAAGTAGTCAAGTAAGTTTAAAAGCAGGTTTTGACGGGAAACGACAAAGCATATTTAACTAAAATAGGTTTATAGTGTATTTATGAAACAGGGGGTTAAGCATCAATTGAAAGGTGATTTGTGTGAAACAAAACTCTCATTGCCTTGTTTGTTCCGCTAGTGTACCCTCATCCTGATAGTGCAAAATGTGGTTACAGGACAATCAACAAGTTTTTAGAGTTGTAGGTAATTCTGTAATTCTGCCTACTCCACTCTGGGAACGAAGGCGTAAGTTTATGTAAAGTGTAATTCTATGAAACTTGCTATGTAAACAAACCGCCATATTGAAATTGTCTCTGAATGATGAATTTACTAGTGATGGGCAATACTCCTTTACTTATGTCAAACCATATCGAATAATAATATACTGAAAGTAAAAAACAAGTAAGTAGTTACTTATTTCAATTTTTTTTAATCACGATCTGAAGAAAAATCGATACTTGAAGATGATATATCACCAGTATTTATTATAAAAGGTGCCGTTATATCATCTGTGAGTGTGATCAGCGTGAGTTGGGTAATGTGTAGGGGCCTTTATATATCGCCAACTTTAGCCACAACACTACCCATCATAGACAATTGTAGAATTTAAAAGAAACAAAAACGTCATTCCATCAGGTCCTAATAACCTAACTTATGAAACCATTTAAACTTTTAATGAAATATCCAAGATAGAGTTATAATTCCAAGATATTTGGTGATTTTGTATTTTACAGTAACGACCGTTTCAATAGTTTATGGTTTCAATGGTGTTTGATGAGGTGGTATGAAAATTCAAGGAGAAACAGTGACAAAACACGGTTAATTATTTTGTTTACATAGTTAGCAAGTTCCACAGAAATACACTATATGTATATAACCCTAATTAAACTACCCGACTTTTTTTACATAATCGATATTGTCAATCGAGCCCAATTCGTATGCAGGCCGCGTTCAGCATTCCCCTCCGCAGCCAATTTTCCGCAGATTTCCGATGCGGAAGTTTTGGAGTTTTCTAATACCCGCGGGGGCAGGAACTTTGTCCACGACGGGCCCACGGGAGTGTAGTGGCTTACAACAAAAATACATTTAGAATGTGTCTATACGCAAGTTTTGAAAAAGTTTTGTCTATTTGCCACGTGTTCAGATATCCCGCTAATATTATAAATGCAAAAGTTTTTGTGTGTGTGTGTCAACAGCAAAAGAAAGTGATGAAATAGGCTCTCAAAATAGTATATACAATAAATTAAGACAGATGTCTCTGATTATTGTAGTTTAGCATAAGTAAATTAACTCGTAATGTGTCATAAGTAAGCGACATGCCATTTAAACAGTTAAAGTCATTACTGAGTGTTTCAAATTAAACTGATTTTCTAAAATAGCAATACTCAGTAATACTACTAAACTATCACAATATGTAAGTGAATATGAATGTTTGGGCCTTCATGTCTTCTCAAGACCACCTCGGAATACAAGTCAGACGTTCGGTTAATGTCGGTTATACTCGTAAGACAAACACGCGAAACAACTATAACACCGCTCATTTCCGTCAAGGGTTGAAATAAGTTCCTACTACTTCGCTTTGTTTTTTTTGCAACATTTAGTTTTCATTTGGAGATTTTGTCATTTTGACTTTATCTTGTTGGACACTTGACACTTAGGTAAAAAAAGTAAAAAAAGTAATTATTCTATATTGAAATTTTCTGTAAAGATCGTTTATGATCATTTTCTTTTGACTAATTAAATATTCAGTTGAAAATGACACTTTGTTATAATCTGTTTTATCTGGGGCGTCATGCTTGAACATGTTTTGAAATGTTAATTTTGATCACTTACTTTTGACGTTGACTGTACTAGTTTCTTAGGTACTTATTTACGCTGTAAACGGTGGACTTACATGGGCAGGGCTGAATTGACACAGGCTACTTTTCATTCCGGAAAATTACAAAGTTCCCAAGGGAATAACGATTGTCTAAATCGCGGACGAAGACGGGGGCAGAAGCTAGTCTTATAATGAAACAGGAATGCCGGTCGATCGAGCGAAGTCGGTGGCCATATACATTCGTAAATCCGTTTAGACAATACTGTTTCGGAATATCGATTCAAGATTTCGTTTATACATCATACAAATACGTTTATTTTTGTACGGAATAACAAACCTCAGTTGGAAGAAGCTAGTCATCGAATTCCGACGTTCTGGCGGCGAATATGGACTTTGTATTGTTGCTATATCTTACTAGGAAAAAGAAAAGCCCTCGCCCTTCCTGGGTGAATCTCCAGAACACCCATCATCATTATCATCATCAGCCTATATTAGTCCACCGCTGGACGTAAGCCTCCCCTAATGTGCTAAATTGTTTGTAAAACGATCAATTGTAGTATGTCATAATTATATTTAAAAAAAAACAATATTATTTCGGATTTGTCTATAAACTCGGTTGATGAATTATTTAACAAACTAAGAGGAATGCTTCAGAAGAAGGATACATAATTATGAGATTAGCCATAGCACGAAAGAAAAACTAACTTACATCTTAGAGTCCCGGGGCCAGGTGGTATACTTAAAAGCATTTACCCAGCGTAAAAAAGGCCCAGGTGGTTTAAACACGACGTCAATACCAAGGTAAAATTTTCATACCGCAAAAAAATCAATATTTAGTGGTAACTAATACCAAAATCAAGAAACTTTATTCTCAATTTATATAATATACTGAAGTAGATTTTTGATCATCATAACTTAATACAAATATGTAACTAAGTGTATTAATTATTATTTTAATTGTACTATAATTATCTACTAAAGTAAAATAAACAACATTATTTATAAAAAAAATATGTAACTTTATACTGTTTTACCATTTGAATTATAATGTTCATTTTATAACAGAACGGCGTTCTTTTTGTTTATTTTGATTACAATATACCTAATAGCACGCCTCTATTCCACATATCATAATTATTTAGCCCCTCTTGTTTCGATATCGTTCGAGTATAATCGACATTATGACAGCTCCTGAGAGCGGATACACATTGGGCGCTCGGCGCGTTGATAGCGTAGCGTACACCCACCGCGCTCAGCACGGCGTAAGGCGAGCGTTAGTAGGGTGTCCACAGTGGCTGTATTTCAGAAACCTTCTTCAATAAATTATTCCTCTTAATAACGTTTTATTACTCTTTGTTATAAAATCATATTTTCCATTTCTGAATTATATTTAGTCGCTTTTGGATTTCATAATTTGTATCAAAGTGATCAATCTCCATTTTGGTGATATATGCGTCAGCTCTACACAAAAGTAAGTAAGTAAGTGTCTGGAATGTTCCACGTATTGCTGTCTCATTTCCAATCGTGTTATCTCTTTCGCACGCTTCTGGAAGGTTCTTAGCATCGCTGTCTCTTTCTAATCATGCTAATCTCTTTCACTCTTCGTGGAAAATTGCCTTATACTGAAATGAACTTCAAAGTTTTCAGGTTATGGCGTAATTTGGTAGAGGGTGGCCTGAAACTGACTGAAAACATGTATCAGGCGAAATTTTGATAATCTAATATGTGAAAGAGCAACCTCTGAAACGGACTGAATACGATATTTCAGACTGCTGAAAACGCTTCCAAAGCACCAAAATTCACAATAGAAAATGACACGCTTTATCCCATCGGCGTAACACTATTAATAAGAAACAAATCATCCTTAATAAACGTTAAAATTTAAGAGTTTACTTAGCAACCGCACAAAACGGTAAAGGGCCAATCCAATTAGAAAGTAAAAGCACTTATGCCCTTTCAACTCAGGTGGGAGAGCCATTCTGTATAATCAGGATCAGGTTCATTACCTTCGATATTTCAAATGTAGCGCTGAACGCACATTCAGATTATAATTAAAATCCAATTAACGTTTTAGTTAATTACAAAATTAATAGCCTCTTTGGGTATTTTAGCGTAAAATGGTTTGCTAAAATACCTAAATCAATGTAGCAAAGTTGGTTTATTACTTAAAGGAGTATCAGCAGAAATATATAGACCCCAACATAGGAACTAGGTACCAATAGCCACTAAAACGATGTTTTATAGAATAGGAATTGTATAAGTAAGTTTTTAAAATCAAAATTAAAGTTAAATTTGACCTTCTTCCCGTCAAAGAAATGAGCTGAAATTTTTACCACATATGTAAACATTATCATCATCATCATCATGTCAGCCGAAAGACGTCCACTGCTGGACATAGGCCTCCCCCAAGGCTCTCCACTCAGACCGGTCTTGTGCTTTTCTCATCCACCGCTTTCCCGCGATCCTTACTCCATCTTGTTGGAGGCCTACCCACAGCTCGTGTCCCATATGTAAACCCAATGACTAAATTCGGATCAAATTTTACTACTCAATATAACACAGTAAAAATTACATGACACATGTCAAATTATATTAATTAAATGATAATAGTAATGCAATATTATCTAAGAGATGATCTAATGATGGAGTCGGACGGTAGTGATAGGATCTCCGCAGGTTGGTCTCAGTGGTCCCTGCGAGAATAAAAATGTACCGTAGAGGTCCACATGCAATGTGTATAAAAATTTATAATAACCTACCTAAAGACCTACAAGCAGAAAAAACTTATACAACTTTCATAAATAAACTAAAAATATTTTTAATTAAGAATTGTTACTATACCTTGTCAGAATACCTAGAAAATTAATTCATTAAATAGATTTGTACGAAAATATTCAACTACTTTTTTTTATTTTATTTTTGTTAATGTCAATGTATTAAAATTACTGTTGTATATAGAAAGGGAGCTTGATTTATATTTTGTAACTTTTTAATGTATAGGTAAGTACTGACTTACTTTGTTATATTTAGGTTATTTTTTATTTAGTTTTAAGATTGCTATACCCTAATAGGGTCCATGTTTAGCACTATACTACTCTTTAAGAACTTTGTAAATACCATGGATGCAATAAAGTGAATATGAATATGAATATTCTTACCGTAGGCCCACCGAGTGAATTTTTGATAGAAACTTATTTATATTCTACAAGTTTTTTATGACAGGAAATGTCAAATCGCTGCGAGAAACAATGCCGAGCTTAAATGTCACAAAACACATCATCATCATTATCATGTCAGCCGAAAGCCGTCCACTGCTGGACATAGGCCTCCCCCAAGGCTCTCCACTCAGACCGGTCTTGTGCTTTTCGCATCCACCGCTTTCCCGCGATCCTTACAAGGTCGTCACTCCATCTTGTTGGAGGCCTACCCACAGCTCGTGTCCCGGTCCGCAAAAACAAAACACATGGTGGTTTTGTTTGAACTCTCTTACCGTCTTTATATGGCGATAACTTTTTTAAACGAAGATTTGGGTCAACACGCCAGTGTAAAAGTTTTAGAACTTAAAATAACCTATCCGGTGACATAATATGTGTGATAAAAAATTGGTCACAGGCTGACTTGCCCAATTACACATTCTTCTTTACATAATTATCACCATCATGATTTAATTTAAGAGTTAGGCTCTTGTCGGTGGAGTAATTGACACTTTTATCTAGCTAGCTGCTAGCTTTTTCACATCCTGATATTACACGACGTTGGCCCTCTGTCTTATTCGGCTGAAGTAAGTAAACCTAGGTCGTCTTCTTTCCCTTTTTCTCTCAACTTTCCCCTCCAAAACTTTAAAAAAGAAACGGTCGTGTCGTATCAGGTGTCCCATTATCTATCCTCTTCTACAATCTATGGTTTCTAAAATTGGTCTTCCTCTATAATATTATACAAGTTTAACAACCATGGTAGTCTCATATCAATTGTAAACAAGTCAATATTTTTATTAAATAATTGTTTTTTCTTTCTTTTTTTCTTACCGAATGTAATTCAATTAAAACTCAAATTGTAACAGATGGAAATAGAATTGAAATCCGTTAAAAACGAACAGTTTTTATTATTTCATCAGAATACCTGCAGAATCACTGAGTGCTTTGTATATTTTAGAAGTTGCAGCGAAAAAGTTTTTACTACTGCGGTTTATTCTGCTTGGTAAAACCATATTGCTTTTGATACATTATCATATTATTATTTTGTACTCTATCGCTATTACTGTCAAGTAAACTAGATCTATCATAACGTGTGACTATAATGTCAAAAGTCAAAGCAATATAGATTTACCAATTAAAAAAGAGCCCCTGTTGTATAAAACACAAACCATTATTTTATAATCTACATAACCGAAAAAACATGGTCTAAATTTTAAACTCTAAAGCAACCAATTACTTTCCAAGTGCATCGCAAACACTTGAAGAAAACGGCTAAATAAAGTTTTAAAAGGCTCCCTTATCGGGTTGGCCTTCCGCCAGGCTGCCGGTGACAGCTCCATTTTCAGATGCCCGTAACGATGCCCGATACCTGCAGATATTGACCAGATTGGATGCGGTAAATCCGCAGCACTTACTGTACCATCATTCTGTTCAGCACATACACACATACATACATACTCCATTCATTCATTCCGCCTAACAGTACTACAAGCCTTTATTCCCTTAGTCGCCTCTTACGACATCCACGGGAAGACATGGAGTGGCTCTATTCTAAGCCGGCAATCACACGGCAACACGTTTCATTCATTTCATTCTGTTCAGCACGTTTCTGTCAAATACAGGGTGTCTCTGACCTTGGGGCTTTAAATGCATGGAACGTTTCTACTCCTGAAACTGAACTTCTTTTGTTCTGTAAGTTATTAAAAATATGCCCAACAAAAAAATTTTTTTTTTCATACAAGTTAAATGTAATTTTCAATGTACGCGATCCAATTCTCTATTTTCCTTTAGGCCTCGTACCAAGGAAATGTCGTCCCCGTACCATGAGATAGTGATTAGATGGCCAGTATTGAATACACTGATTTTACAATTAGACTTTTACATCAATTAGTTATCGAGACTTAAGTTATTTTTTAATGTCGCAGAACAAAAGTAGTTCCGTTTAGCGAGTAGAATCGATCGTTGCATTTAAAGCCCCAAGGTCAGAGGCACCCTGTATACCGGGCTGTTTAAGAACATGACGCCACCTGTGTTTAACCTACACCTTACTGGCCTCTAAAATACCAGTTACTGGCACCTAGTGATTGTTGAATTATCGCCTCTATTATCTTTTTTTTGTCATTTTTAGTTGTAGTCATGGGGCCAATAATTGGTAGGTGTCCAATAATAGAACAGTTCACCTTGCAGGTTTTTTTTTTGTTTTATCCATAATGGGTTTGCGTTTGACCTCAGTCTCACCTGATGTTAAGTGACGACGAGATCGAAGGTGGAACAGGCTAACCCAGAAAATGCCTATTCACTCTTGCCTTGAAAACACCAAGGTGATATGATTCCGGGAATACAGACGCAGGGAGAGCGTTCTACTCACTAGCAGTACGAATAAGAAACGACGCAGCAAACCGCTGCGTGCAAACCATTGGGTATTCTACTGCATGTGAAAGGAAGCCCTCCCGGCGTCTAGAAGACCGATGTGAGAAAGTGGAGGGTGGGATGAGGTCATGCAGTTCTTGGGCACACTCTCCATTATACACACTGTAAAATACCGACGGACAAGCGACTTTACGCCTATGCTCCAAACTCTCAAGTATTTTCAATTAGTTAATTAGTTCAGGAGTTATTAATGTTTTAATGATACTAGTAAAGATATGTAGTTATCATTTGTTATTTCTAAGGACATGTTTCACAATTGACTAGTAAATTTATCTGTTATTTAAAGTTGTCCCTCTCCTTGTCTATTTTCGAGTGCAAGAAAGAGAAAGGGCTAATTTTATGTGTCTGATAAGCTTTTCTTTTCGATTGAGAAACAGGCGGTAAAACTTCATGTCCAATACTCAATAGTATAACAATGTTTTATTATAATACATAAATAATAAATAAATAAATATCAGGGGACAATTTCACACCAATTGACCTAGTCCCAAACTAAGCTCTAGGCTTGTACTATGGGTACTAGACAACGATATAAATACTTATATAGAGAAATATATACTTAAATAAATAGAAAACATCCATGACTCGTGAACAAATATTCGCGCTCGTCACACAAATATCTGCCCTTACCGGGATTTGAACCCAGGACCGCTAGCTTCGTAGGCATACATAGGCTTCCAAACCATAATAAACCATAAACCGCGGTGGTATAAACCATAATTCCAAAATATTACCGCATTCAAAATAAATCCAAACTTGTAAGCCAGTCAAGTATTTAAGTATTTATTTCTCGTATTTCTTTTCATAACTTTGGCTACTGTTTACAAATAAAATATTAGTTCTACTTTCGGTGACTTAGGAAAGACTACCCCAAAAGTTGGTAAATACGAGGCAGAATTTTAGAATCAGAATTGACTTTTGCAGAAGAAGTTGCGGGCTAAAAGCTAGTTTAATATAATAATATTACTGTTATCACTCTTTATCAAAAGCCAAGCGAAAATCAAACCTTCTGACGTCAAACGCCCGCTTGCTCTGAAAAAGAAGTCATCAACCAACAAAGGCCAGACGGAATATAATGGGCTTACTTGGCAGAGCTCCTTAATGAACACAGCGTAAGGTCCATTACTGATAAAACCTGTCATTTTTTCCTACTACCCTCATTAGGGCGGACATTATCTTTATCGCCGTACTCCTTTATGACGTAGTCTTGCCCAAATGAGAAGTTTTAGGCTACTTTGTCATAATTAGGGGCTATTGCTACAGATTTTTTTTTATGGCGTAAGAAGGCAAACGAGCACACAGGCCACCTGACGATAAGTGGAAACTGTGACCCATAGACATTCGCATTCAAAAGACAATGCACTGCCAACCCTGACGACGAAGATGGAATGCCTCTATGCTAGTCATTTCACCGGCTGTCTAATCCCCAAACCGGAACACAACAATGCGAACACTGCTGCTTGGCGGTAGGGTAATGGATAAGATGGTGGTACCAACCAGGACAGACCCTGCACAAGGTTTGAGTTTTGGTAAGGCCTAAACTAAACACTTAAATAACTTAATCATAAAAAAATAAACATGTAATATTGTCTAGGGAACACGGTTTCTGTAGGAGAACGTATCGAAACTTTTTATGCAGGTCGTCTTGCACCGTCATAGGTAAGGATAACTTGTATAATTTCTATGTTTTTAGGGTTCCGTAGCCAAATGGCAAAAAACGGAACCCTTATAGATTCGTCATGTCTGTCCGTCTGTCCGTCCGTATGTCACAGCCACTTTATTCCGTAACTATAAGAGCTATACTGTGGAAACTTGGTAAGTAGATGTATTCGGTGAACCGCATTAAGATTTTCATACAAAAATAGAAAAAAAACAATAAATTTTTGGGGTTCCCCATACTTAGAACTGAAACTCAAAAATTTTTTTTTCATCAAACTCATACGTGTGGGGTATCTATGGATAGGTATTCAAAAATGATATTGAGGTTTCTATTATAATTTTTTTCTAAACTGAATAGTTTGCGCGAGAGACGCTTCCAAAGTGGAAAAATGTGTGTCCCCCCCCGCGTAACTTCTAAAATAAGGGAATGATAAATGTAAAAATAATATATGATGTACATTACCATGCAAACTTCCACCGAAAATTGGTTTGAACGAGATCTAATAATTAGTTTTTTTTTAATACGTTATAAATCCTAAACCGCATTTTACCTTTCATTCAATCAACTCCAATATAATAAAGAATAAAGAAAAACATTTATTTAGATGTATAGTTGTACGGAACCCTACGTGCGCGAGTCCGACTCGCACTTGGCCGGTTTTTTATTACTATTACTTATTAGTTTATGTGACAATTCTGAGTTTTCACACATTTTCCTGCTCAACTACGCATGAATATATTTATTTTTTGTTTGATGTAAGATTCATTGTTTTATATAATGCTAGGTTAAGTTTATTATTGTATAATATCATAAGCAATATTTAAAAAACGACTGACTGTTGAGTTTCTTGCGGCGTTGCTTCTCAGCAGTGGTCTCTTGCGAAGCGCTGGTAGATTTTTGACGTGTAAAAGTGCCCGTGCGGCCTACTTACTGAATAAACATCTTTTATCTTTTTCATCTTTTTTCCGAAGTGTATGTAAGTTGGTAGTATTACTTTTGTCATTACAAAGCGAATGAAGCCATTGTAACCCATTATGCTATAGAATTTCGCTTCATCGAGTGTATCATTTCATAGAACGCTTTTTCTGCTGAAACCTTTCTTTTTTCAGGACATCTCATACATGAATTACGTGGATTATTTCAGGTCATTTTGAATTTTGAATTTTGAATTTTGTGAATACCAAAAAAGAATTAACTCATGCGGCGAGAAATGCCTTTCGATGCAATGATATTTTATATTAAGATACGTCATCTGTGCGCAAAAGCGTTCCTCAAAAAGAAAGGTAAATTGCCTTACTACCGTCCAGTCGCGCCGATCATATCCGATAATAGCCATTCATAAGATCACTTTGTTGTCCGTCTGTCTCTCCGTCCATCCGTCCATCCGTCTGTCTGTCAAGACCTGGAATCTCCAGAACGCGTAAAGATGTCGAGTTGAAATTAAAACCATATACTCAAATCTACAATCTCTTAAAGCTGTGAAAAAATAAAACTTCAAAGTTAACGTAGCAAAAAGATACGGCCGTGTTTGCCGAAAAAAATAGTACATTACTACAGACCCCGGGAAGTAGGTGGTTGCAGGCCGAGTTCATATAGACGGCCGAGCGAAGCGAGGTCGGATAGTTACGAGGCTGGCAACCCCTTTTCACGGCGAGGTATGTATAGTGCTTTTCTCAAACATATGCAATGAAATAAAAAAAAAACATCACTCAAAAAACATTTTGTGTAGGCATTAACGCGGATATTTTTGGTCCGAACCACACAGATACAAAAAAAAACTATTTTCAGCTATTCAGCCTGTTCATAAAACCAGCTGTCATGGCCATATTAAAATTAAAAAAAAATTACTTCCCGGCCTAGGCCTTCAATTTTGTATGAAATTCCTTTACAGTTCTCTCGAGTTGTTCCGTCGGGAACGTGGCACTTTGAAGCCTAAAATAACTAACATAACGCCGACATTACATAGCATGTTTGAGAAAACGTATATTTCGAAACTCTTAAGGGAATCAAAATTTATAGGGTATTTTGCGTTGACCAAGAACAATCTCAATATAGGAAAAAATCTGGAACTATAATTTTTTTTATTATTATTATTATTAGCCCAATATAGTGTCCCACTGTTGGGCAAAGGCCTCCTCCCTTGATTTCCACACCTCTCTTTAATCACAAAAAAACAGGGTCTTTATGCAAGGGACGGCGGTCCAAATTTTGAATTTAGTTATCCGTGTCAAGTGCGGAACCCTGGGTGGATGAGTCCAACTTGCAATTGTTCGGTTTTATTTGAAAGTGTTCAAGTCGTATCGGTTCGGAAATAAAGACACCGAGAGCTGATTGCGCAAAGATAAGGTGCATGTTAACCCTTAATTTGGCAGTGTACATCACAGTGACCATACTATAATGTTCACTTTTAATGTTTGGAATGTTTTTTTATTTTTTTGCTGATTCAAAAACAAAAAGGGTTTGAATTCCCGACTTTTTTTATTTTTGCCAAATTAAGGGTTAAAAAGGCTTGCGAGAAATGCCCGGTGGTGAATATCCAACTATCAAGATGGTGGGAACAGAATGTTGGTTTGGCGCAAGTTGTACCTACGATGGTGGAATCCAGCGGCTGGTATTATTATCCGAATAGATATAGAGACATACACAATTTGGTTGAGGAAAAAATAATAAAAGATAAAAATGGGTACTATGTCGGTGATTTTAGAACTTAGAACTCTACCTGTACTACCAACGGGATTATGGGAGTCCCGGACTTTTGAGAGGCGTATATAGCAAGCCAACAAGCAGAAGTTCTTTATGGTACACTGTGCAAGTAGCTTGCGCATATTGAGGCACTTGCGCAAGTTATTTGCATCCTTATAAACAACGGTATACAGAAGTGTGCGACTGTGCTGCTCCAGCCAGCAGGAGCCCGAGCATGTGCAAGCAGGAGGTAACCTGCGTGATATGCAGCGCGCATATGTCACTCGCATGGATCATTTGACGATACCATTAGCCTAATTGGTAGTGACACTAGTGACCCTGTCTACGAAACTAGCGATCCCGGGTTCGATTGCCGTTATGGGCAAATATGTGTGTGGGTGCTATTCAATCAGTATAAAAACCATTTGTATAATTTTATTTAACTAATCACGAAAAGCATAATGAGCGTTTAGCATACAAACCAATTGTATAATATTATCTGGCATACGATCGAATAACATAACACTCATTTAGTATAACTATCATCTTGTCATTCTGAATTATAAGGCAATTTATTCTAACTAAATTAGGTTAGGTTACAACTGTGACCAGATCAATAGTAATGAAAGCCGTTAGAAATATTTATTTCTTAATTTATAAACATTATAGTTCTTGAAATGCACACCCGTGTGTGATGAGTGCAAGTATTGGTTTCTCAGTCTTGGATGTTTTCTTCGGTTCACCTTCACAAGACCTAATATCATAAAAGCTAATTTAATTAGGCATACCAACGTTTGATATAATTTTCACTCGTCACGACAGCTTAACTTGCATGTGCTAATTGATTACCAGACCTAAACTTATATACCTTAAAGATTACTTGTACCAAACATTAAATTCTCTAATATTACTGAAACTAATATTGTTACATACATACATACACATACATAAACTCACGCCTTCATTCCCAAAGTGGGGTAGGCAGAGCTACGGTATTACCACCAACTCTAAAACCTTGTTGATAATTCTGTAACCAGATTTTGCATAATTAGGCTAAGGTGTTTAACAGCGCATATTGTTATTCCTAATGATTGATAGACCTAATAGCTATGAGAGCTAACGATTGTTTTGAAGTACATGAAAAACAAATACTCAATTAGGTAAATTTACCCATACAGGTTAGGTTAGGTTAGAGTTGTGACAAGGCGCGAAGCACCATAACTACGTGGAATAGGAGCTCCGTGTACATTAATTACGGCTGTTTAGATCCCTATATAAAAATAGGTATAACGTTTATTCGGTATGCTAAAACTAGGGCTAACGACTGTTAGGAAAATTGATATTTTGCAATATTAAAATTAGGGCTAGTAAAATTAGGTACAACTTAAATTCGGGAAGCAAAAATTAGGGCTAATGATAGTTAGAAAAATGAAAAATTCGGCTTTTTGATTTTAGGGCTACTGAAAGTAGTGGTAGTGAGAATAGGGTTAAAGTTTTTCGGGCTACAATAGGAGAACCGTTTTCTTCGTATAAGTATTGTATCGTTGTCTAGTATGTACGCGAGTCACGTGCGCAGGTCCAGGTGCAGACATGCAGCGTATCTCAACATGCGCAAGATACTTGTACCGTGTACAAGCACCTTCGACCATACGAGCAACTAACTGCTTAAGGACGTAGTCTTCGCCGTTACTTCCTCTAGTTACTTGCACCGAGTGCTAGTATACGCAGTAGGTGACTATTGCATATTGAGCCTTGAATTGTTTGAGCTTCATGCACCGTGTACAAGCACCATAAGTGTACTTAAGTGATTGGACTCTGACCGGTGATTGCCCTGAGTTTACACTATAGAAGTAAACATTGACTAGTCGGTTAGTGTAGTTTAAGAAATCAGAGAACACTTAAATCAGAAAGAGGTTATCTGTTTATCACTCTTTTACGGTTAAACCATTTATTATATAATATACCTATATAATTTGGTATCTTGATAGCTTGAATCCCGGGAATATAAAAGATACTTTGGAAAATGACAACATTCCCAACAACAACAAAAAGTGTAAAATCTAGGTTTTTAACAGAGAAAACTAAACGAGTAAAAATTAGCTTTAAAGTATTAATGTTGCTAGACATACCGTTAATTTATGCTTTTCCATAATGAGGTTAAATTAGAAGGCAGTTTAAAGGCTAAAGAAACGCTTTAAGAAGCGTCTCAAGAGGTTGGCGGAGACTGAACATTTCTTATACACCCAAGAGAAATAAAAACTGGTCACTGCGCGTACACATTTGCATACACTATGACTAGATTTCTTTGGTATTGGATGTAATTTGCATGTTCTTTAGGATCTGGTTGACGATTTTCAAGCGTACTTACCTATGTCTTTTTAAAATTGAAAATTAAATTGCGTTTGTAGTAGAATGTTTACTTTTTATTTGTGTTGAAACAAATAAACATAAGAAGGATGGAAATAAGTTAGTTTTGTTGCATTGCATACATGTGCGTTTTTTAAGGCATATAGAGACTTACGAGGACCGAGAACACCATAGTGACAACAATCGTCGTCCATGGCATTGTGCGTGTCGGACCATGCCTTATGTAGGGTTCCGACGCCGTTACTATAATCTCGAAAAAAAACGAGCATGAACGAATTTTCTGGTTATTTGGTGCTTTTCTGAAGGATTGGTCGTAGATTTCCACAGAGAGAGGTGTGAAGAAAGGAGCCATTGCCCAGCAGTGTGACACTATATTAGGCTGATTAATAACAACAATAAATATGGCGCTGTCTTAGCTGATGTGTGTGCAATACAGAGAATTTTATCTTGGAATCTTATCCTAGAGTGATTTAGTATTAAGTTATCTGTATTAAAATACCTAGTTAGCCCTCTTAAATTGCTGTGCCCTTGCAGGGCATCACATATGTACCTATTGTTTATTTTTCACCTCATGTATGTAATGTGATATGCAATAAGGATTTTGATTTTGATTTTGAGATTATTTCAGAAGGATAAACACTTTAGACACCTGTATCTCAAGAACCAATCTAGTTTAGTTTTTCTTACACATACATACATACCTTCACGCCTTGTACTCCCATAGTAGGCCAGGCAGAGCAACAGAATTACCTACAACTTTAAAAACTTGTTGATAATTCAGTAACCACATTTTGCAAAAAATAGGCTAAGATGTTTACCAGTGTATTAGTGACAGGTTGCAAGCCCATCGCCTAACAGTACTAAAAGCCTATATTCCCATAGTCGCCTCTTACGACATCCACGGAATGACATGAAATGGCACTATTCTAACCCGGCAACCACACAAGCAATACAATGCGACTTAAAATATGCTTTCACTAAAGATATTTCCCAGATTTTTAGTACACTATTTGTAGTTTTGGACGTTGAGGGGTAGGGATACGTAACTCTAAAAAAAATGTCACTTTTAGAGTTCAATATAATTATCCTAAACGGTCCTCTTAATCTTAAAATAAGATTTTGTAATATCTATGCCTTGTACGGTATAAATATCTAAATTCGTACAAAATTTCAGTTTTTAATTATAATAATTAGGTATCATGCAGAAATCAGTGTGAAGACTGACAGACAGATGGACATGGAGAAACTGTAAAGGTTCCTAGTTTGACTTCGTCACTCTTAAAATGGAACCGACACTCACAAGATGGCCGCGCACTCATATTCTTGTGTCTCCTTATCGGTTCGTTTCTCTAATTGAAACACCAGTAAATTTGTTATGAATACCTTCGAAGTTTATCAATGAGACATCTTGGCTTCTGACGGGCCGGCCACAACCACTGAACTTGCGTAAGTTTGCTAAGTTTCAAAACTATACAACTACGGGAAGTGAGTTATTGACTTGTAAGATTTATTAGCAAACTACTTACAGCTAAGTACTAGTAGAAAATAATCAAACTTAGTCTTAATTTCACCTACTTTTCTTGTAGCGATTGCATTTTTGAGCATTATTTTAATACGCCATGTTCTTGAAAAAAAAAGTATCCAGCAACATTCGCGACACTAAAACGCATAGT
Organism: Acleris emargana; assembly: GCA_927399475.2. Classification (NCBI taxonomy): domain Eukaryota; kingdom Metazoa; phylum Arthropoda; class Insecta; order Lepidoptera; family Tortricidae; genus Acleris; species Acleris emargana. Next base: position 10,752,949 of record OV656858.1, read on the forward strand.
TAACTATACCTTATTTGTCAAACGAAATCGAGCTATCTATTTAGTGACTCATCGTCAACTTCCTGACAATTAAGGGTTCCTAAGACATGACGTCAGCTTTCTGCTAGTCGTTTGCTAGTCTTTTACACTCTGGCTCAAATATTAGTCATTTTACGTTATGTTCCGTCAAGCAAAGGTCAAGGTCAAAGCGTGACGGCGCACAGTGGATCGAAATGAATAAAAAATGGACATTCGCATTTTTTTCTAAAAATCCTATTTTAAAAAATGTTTTTCGGTTGGAAATTATATAAGGAATAAAAAATGTTATATAATATTTTTCAAAATGAGGCTTATTTTAAGCAGAAAAAAATAAAATGTGTTTTTTTTGTATGAAACTAAAAAATAGGTATCTTATTGTAAGAAAACCGTAACCGATCCCGCTTTCAAACCTTTAGAATATCATTGTCCTACTTTAGAATAGTAGAAAATAGTTAAAACCTTATCTCAGTAGGTGCCCGATTTTTTTTAATAGTCCAATCAAAAGTCAGTAAATACAACATTTTTCTTAGTTATGTATTTTTTTATTTTCATTAAAAAAACGGTATATTCATAACAATTTAGTATAAAAATAAAATATTTATGACATTTTGATACAGATAAATACAAGTTTTTTCAAGAAATAAAAAAATACATAACTAAGAAAAATGTTGTATTTGCTGACTTTTGATTGGACTATAAAAAAAAAACGGGCACCTACTGAGATAAGGTTTTAACTATTTTCTACTGTTCTAAAGTAGGACAATGATATTCTAAAGGTTTGAAAGCGGGATCGGTTACGGTTTTCTTACAATAAGATACCTATTTTTTAGTTTCATACAAAAAAAACACATTTTATTTTTTTCTGCTTAAAATAAGCCTCATTTTGAAAAATTTTATATAATATTTTTTATTCCTCACATAATTTCCAACCGAAAAACATTTTTAAAAATAGGATTTTTAGAAAAAAATGCGAATGTCCATTTTTTATTCATTTCAATCCACTGTGCGGCGTGAGTCTAAGTTTAACCGCTTAATACAGGTTTTAAGCAGTCCCTGTCAATAACTTGTTCAGGGATGTAAGTAATTATACCTATTTTAAGAACATTAGTAACGGCTTTCTTGAAACCGGTTCCGAGCTCTGGTGAGAATAGATCTTATAAATTAATACTCTTGTTTACGAAGCCCTTCATTTTAATGGGCATCTCTGGAATTTAATCTCTGCAATACAAAAGTGTAAATAACCATACTTAAATAACCACATAGATATAATATACCCATTTTCAGAAGTGGTCTCCTCTTGGGAATCGCTTGTAATTTTTTGACGTATAAAAGTGACCGTGCAGCCTACCTTTCTTAATAAACATCTTTTATATTTATATCATTTCATCTTTTATAGAAGTCAAATACATTTTCTTACCCGTCTGTGGAAGAAGGATGGTTAATCCTTGTGATGGCAAAGGGTAAATTTTTGACGTGTAAAAGTGCCCGTTTGGCCTACTTACTGAATAAACGTCTTTTACCTTTTTGTCATTTTATCTTTTATAGAAGTCAAATACATTTTCTTACCCGTAAAAATACATATAAATTACCCGCCAAGCAGCAGTGTTCGCGTTGTTGTGTTCCGGTTTGGGGATAAGACAACCGGTAAAATGACTAGCATGGAGGCATTCCATCTTAGTCCTCAGGGTTGGCAACGCATTTGTAGTCTTGTGAATGCGAATGTCTATGGGTCACAGTTTCCACTTGTCATCAGGTGGCCTGTGTGCTCGTTCGCCTTCACACGCAATAAAAAAAAAAAAACTATGATCCGATCAGACGACGGCTCTTAAATGTTATATTCTTATATTTAAATAGAACAAAACTTATTCAGAATCTCCAGAGCGTCATAAGAATTACGCAAGTTCCGTTAAACTACGAAAGTATACTATCGTTTCATTTCATTAGCGTCTCTGCCGTTCGATTGCCGAGTGCGCCCGAGTGCGCCCGAGTGGGCCCGAGCGGAGAACTCAGCACCCCCGGCGGACAGGTGTGACGCGGACACAGATTCAGTAGGCCACAGCCCATGTCGCGAAAGCTTGTCATTTGTTTAACGCTTAATTTAGCAAAATTAAAAAAACAGGAATTCAAAATTCTTTTTTACATAGAGGCAGCAAAAAAATAAAAATTAAGGGTTAAGCAGAAATCTCTCCAAAAATACAGGGTGCCTCTGACCTTGGGGCTTTAAATGCATAGATCAATTCTACTCCTGAAACTAAACTTCTTTTGTTCTGTAAGTTGTTAAAAATATGTTCAGTTTAAATTTATTTTTTATCATACAAGTTAAATCTAATTTTCAATGTACGCGATCCAATTCTCCATTTTCCTTTAGCCCTCGTACCAAGGTAATGTCGCCCCCGTACCATGAGATAGTGATTACATGGCCAGTATGTAATACACTGATTTTACAATTAGACTTTAACATCAATTAGTTATCTAAATTTAAGTTATTTTTTCATGTTGCAGAACAAATGTAGTTCAGTTTAGCGAGTAGAATCGATCGTTGAAATTAAAGCCCCAAGGTCAGAGACACACTGTATAATTTAATAACTAAATATAAAGCAAGCTTTAAAAACCCGACATTTTTTATACTGTCTTCGATATATTTTAAAATCATTAAGTCACGATGTTATTACAAAAACTTTATCAACCGTTGAACACTTGTTTATACTCCGATTATAATGATTCTAAAAATAACGGTCAAGTGCGAGCCGAACTCGTGCACCGACGGTTCCGTATTTAAGATAACATGCTTGATAACCACAAAAGAAAATACTCCTTTGAGACTTTGTTTCGTACGGCTATTAATTAAAGTTGTAATATGTATTGGAGTGCAAAGCGGGTGGAGGGGGTAGCCTAAACGATCACAGCGCTCGCTACGGCTAAAATTGTAATTTTTGTCGCTGACTTGAGCTGTCAAATCCATATTGCAGTAAACATTTTCTAATCGTTTTTGAGATAAAAATATGGTGAATTACTATGTTACAGTCCCGATTGTGTAATATAGTAAAATAACACAAGATTTCATTAATATTTTTCACAGTATTTACTTACTTCTTGTTTGACAGCGGTGACAATATTGTCCATAATGGCCGCCTGTCACGTGGCGCTGTCGTCGCGCTCGGTCCCAATACCTTGGCAAACATTTTAGAGGTGTGATGCACATGTAAGGCATTCAAATGGTTTTCAAAAGGTTTTTAAAAGATCACGTCAGGGTCACCAATGTAGAAAGAGATGTTAATAGAGAGATCTCTCTCCAGGCGGGCGTCATGCCTGGGGACCGAAGTCCATTGGGATGAAGTTGCAAGTGGTATATAATATGTTAACCGACTGTAGAAAATTCGTTAGCGCTATGTAAAACACTTAGTTCCGCTGTCTGACGCAGGTGGCGCTAGCGAGTTGGTTGATACAAGTGGTCGCTAGATGTCGCTAGGTCGCCACAGGTGAAAGAGACGATACTTTGAATGCGATTAATTCTTAATTTTTGCGCGCTTGATTTTTTCATTTTTGAAAGAATCAAATTATACAGTATTGACGTAAGCTGACTATTAAGATAGTCATCGTAATATCTTAGATAACAGTTACAGATATCTAAATATAGCACCCAACATTATTTCACTGTCGCTTTTACTTAATTGCCTACTGTTGTTTTATCATTTGCGAAGCATATGTCTGATTGTATTTTATGTGGTATAAAATAGAAGAGCGCTCAAGGGTGGCGTTGAGTTTAGTTTCTCTTATGAAAGGATGGTTTTCTTCACGGAATAAAGCCGAACCGGACTGTTTGCCCACTATAATACTGGCAACTAAGACAAACAGTATTCTATTTATTTTGTTCATAAGGATGCTTAACGTTATTTTCAAATTGTAATTCTAATACTTTATTGCATGACTAATAGACACAAAGATTAAGTATAAATATCAATTTATAAATCTATATCCTACCATTGTCTATGGTGTGTGATGGTGTACAATATTTTCTCTACACTCATATCATAAGTCCTCTATTATGCGTTCAAAACCCATAGGAAATGACCAGAATTATTACAATCAATTTTACTTTGAGAACTTTCTTGTCTGTGGTCGTAGGTAAAATCTGTACTGTAATGTTATTTGACGACGCGCTGGCCTAGTTGGTAGTGACCCTGCCTATGAAGCTAGCGTTCCTGGGTTCAAATCCCGGTAAGTGCAGATATTTGTGTGATGAGCGCAAATATTTGTTCCTGAGTCATGGATGTTTTCTATGTATTTAAGTATACATTTCTCTATTTAAGTATTTATATCGTTGTCTAGTACCCATAGTACAAGCCTAGAGCTTAGTTTGGGACTAGGTCAATCGGTGTGACATTGTCCCCTGATATATATTTTTTATTTTTATTATTACAGTATAGATTTTGGTAAGGTCATGAGTTTAAATTAGGAACAGCTGTCAAATCTCAAAAGGGTCTTTATTCTACAGGGTGCCTCTGACCTTGGGGCTTTAAATGCATAGATCATTTCTACTCCTGAAACTAAACTTCTTTTGTTCTGTAAGTTGTTAAAAATATGTTCAGTTTAAATTTATTTTTTATCATACAAGTTAAATCTAATTTTCAATGTACGCGATCCAATTCTCCATTTTCCTTTAGCCCCCGTACCAAGGTAATGTCGCCCCCGTACCATGAGATAGTGATTACATGGCCAGTATGTAATACACTGATTTTACAATTAGATTTTAACATCAATTAGTTATCTAAATTTAAGTTATTTTTTCATGTTGCAGAACAAAAGTAGTTCAGTTTAGCGAGTAGAATCGACCGTTGAAATTAAAGCCCCAAGGTCAGAGACACACTGTATTATCTATGAAAACTACAGTGTGTCTCTGACCTTGGGGCTTTAAATTGACTGAACATATTTTTAACAACTTACAGAACAAAAGAAGTTTAGTTTCAGGAGTAGAATTGATCTATGCATTTAAAGCCCCAAGGTCAGAGGCACCCTGTATATCTGTTATCGACTTGAAACGACAATTCAGTATGTTTTTTTTAAATTTAAACCCGCATGACGTTTGATCTCGAGTGACTAGGGAATAAAGACTTCATTCGTTTGTCAATGACTTGATCAATCTTTATTATTGTATTGTATTGAACAATCTTTGTTCGCTTACATCTTGGTAAGTTTTATAGCTATTAAACAATATTTTTAACTTCTGTTGGTTTCATGAACCAGCTTATCACACAATAAGCTTCGAATACTTAGACGATCGCTCGGTTCGCTCTTGTTCGCACTGTTCGCTTTCCATGTAAAGAATGAATCCATATAGTACCAGCTCCCGACTATTCCAGAATGCCTGAATGTACTATCAGCCCATCGTAGCCTTGAGCCACCGTAAGGTAGAAAGTTGTCATAATGTATTGACATTATAAAACAATTCGTTCGGCACTTCTTACGACTTTAATCATAACGTCACTGTGACACAGTTCTATGGTGGGTCAGGGTTCCGATGGTCTGATAGTACTTTGACCCGCCGAGGGTACCGAGACTATTCCCTGCTGGAATTGCGACCTCGCTTACAATCGTGATGTCCTTGGCTCACGGGTCTTAAATGTTCCGCGTACCACTGTCTCATTTCTCTTCGTGTTATCTTTTTCGCACGATTCTTGAAGGTTTGCAGTATCGCAGTGTCTTTCTAATCATGCTATCTCTTTAACTTTTAGTGTAAAATTGCTTTATACTGAACATACTTCAAAGGCTGAATATACTTATAAAGTGTCCTGACTACGCCTGAAAATGGGTTTTAAGGTTATGGCGTAATCTTATAGAAATTGACTGATAACATGTTTCAGGCGCCTGTATACAACGGCAAGGTGGACAAAAAATAATTATCCGGTAGGTAGGTGAAAAACTTACTTACCTACTTACTTGTAAGACATCTGTAGAGACCGGGCTGACAGATCACACGTCACAGTAGAGATTCAACCTTAGGTACTAACATACAAGGTACTATTGAGTAGATTTTATGTGGTACACATGGATTCCTTGCCAGGTTAAGGGTTAACATTCTATATTTGAAATTTGACGCAATTGACAACATTAAAAAAAAACATTATTGTTTTTTCGCGTTTATTAGCTGGTTAAAAATTAGACTACCCGTACTTCTTGGTTTTTCTGTATTTAAGTTAAATTCGTCGTTAGTAATTTATTAAAGTAATAGTCATTAAAAAGACCGTATATACAAAGTTAGGAATACTGATGTCGTGATCTTAGCCTGATATAAAATAAAAAAAGTAACTTTAAACAGAAACAAAACTGACTGTCATGTCATGTCACTCACTTGTCAATCATTCGCTGCCGTTCGTTCACAAATTTGTTATTTTGCGTAATTTAATTAGTTTCGTAATTTGTAGACGCCATAAAATAAATAAACTATTTTTCCTACTCCTGTACTTTTATCTGTCATTTATATAGTCACGAACACTAATATAAGAATATAGATAATATGTCCGCAGAACATTCCGTAGAAAAGTCTATCTAGTCTATTCCCCTTAACAGCACTTGTGCTTTTTTGAGCCAAAACGATATGCCTAGCTGCCAAAGCTTACACCTAAAGTCGAGTCCGGAATTAGGCGAACTAACTTGACAGCCGAAAATGTTGCCAGACATAGGAAAAAATAAATAGTGATAGGTTTATGTCGACACAAATATGTCGATATAACCTTGTGCCTTTTATAAATCTGATTATATGTATTTATATTTTATCAAGTAATTGTCGTCGAAACTTTCACACTCATACATACTTGCCCAATAGGGAAAAACTACAGCAATTTTTACGATATAATATGATCTGAAGGATGTACGGTTTAAAGAAGATATTTACGATACTTACTCCTCAAATTAGGAATAAAATACAAAAATAATGCTGACATTACAACAGGCCATTTGTGATCCTTTTAGGTGGCTTCCAAATTATTAGTTAGATTCCAAACACAATAATAATGATAAACTAGACTTTTTAAATATCGATATTAACAGCACTAGCCAAACTGTGGCAACATTAGAGTACAATGAACTGTCAAGTTAGTTCGCCTAATTCCGGACTCGACTATAGGTTAATTTGACCAATCAAAATACTTCACCAAATTAAACCACCAATCACAATACACATTGACTGTCAATCGGAACGTTAGGTTCTTTTTGGTATGTAAACTCTTTTACTAATTTAACTCTTTAAAAAAAACATTTTATTTGGTATCAACCAACCAGAACGCAGCTATATTAAAATCGACCAATCATGTAAAAGAATTCATTTCTCAAATCATTAGGTGTTTTTTAGTCCCAATTTCACAAGTTAAATCGATTGTGCAACTTTTTTTAAAAATATTAAACCTGGCAAGTGCATCAATTTAAAAACAAAGTTAACCATAGACACATATTTTGTTGTTTTCGAATGTTTCTCGCTCGTTTGTTGTTCTGTGCTTCGTTCGTTCGTATTCTAACCTAGGTATATTAATTTAATTTTGCATTTTATTTGAAACCTAGTCGTAGAAAAAGTATTGTATGCAACGGTGTATAACTAAGTCAAAAAATACTCGTGGCGTCTTGCTTTACGATGTTCGCCTGCGGCTCAAATCGTAACCACACCACTCGTCTTCTTTGACCTCTCTTATACAACTGTTGCATAAACTACTATTGCGTAGAATCGAAAGTGTGTCGTTAGAATCAAGTAATCCGTCAGACAGATAAAAAATAAATATGACAGTTGTATACTTTTTTGAATTCCTTTGGCAATAAATGGACTAAGGGCACTATAAGTGTATTCCTAACATTCATAAAAAAATCCAAAGATATTTTTACTGTAATCAGCAGTGGAAAATCTAGAAACAGTATTTTATTTTACTACCTTAGCACAAAATGAATTGTTGTCAATTTCCATATTAGTTTTGTACACAACTATATGCAAGAGGTCATTTACTTAAGTTTTCACCTATAAGTGATAGAGTTACCTCTGGAAAGGGACAGTAACAATTTTTCAGCCTGCTGAAATCACTTCCAAAGCACAAGAAATCACGATTGAAAATTAAACGCCTTTTTCCATCGACGTAACACTATAAACAAACATTTCTGCACACGTAATTAAGGAAGCAAGGGATGAGACGTCGTTTAATTCAGCTGTGATGTCGGCACCGCTCTTGATCACCTTAATTGCTAGAGACGCCTTCTTCATTGCATCTGCAACCTAAACTATGCGCGGCACGCACTCTTTGCTAATGACTAATGACATTGCGCTTTGAAGCAACTTTAAATATAACAGCTGCTTTAGAAATCTAATTCTGTTTCTAATTTTAATTAAGGCTTTCGATCCGGAAACATACACCGTCAGCCAATGCTACGAGTGCGTGTCGTAGCCTGTAGCTGCATTTTTCCGCTATGTGGCTTAACTGGGTATGGAACTGGTCGAATATGAAAAAACAATAAAGCCGAGTTTTATGATAGACATTGTTAAGGTCATTGATAGTGACCATTTATGTCTATAACACATACACCTTTATATTATATAAAGACCGTAAAAAAAACTAAATTCGAACAGTTTGATTCCTTATTAAGGCATATGAATTTCCAAAAATCCATAAAATCAGTATTTTATGAATTCAAAAATAAAAGTCTCCATTGCGTAGAATTAGCTATATCCAATATTTAAGGTAGGTAGGTAAGGTCGTTGCCTAGATTATATTTTATTTTGAACCTAATCGACTCGTACATTGTTTGTAAATAAAGCAATGGAGAAAGACGTAACCTTGGAGAATGAAATAAGAGTTATATTACGTTGTTGGCAGCCGTCAGTCCATTACTCGTACAGATTCGAAGAGCATTCACATAATCTTCTGTTCTTTCGTTTCTTTTTTCTTTCACATTTAACCGGGATTTAAGCGTTAATAATATATTTCCCTTTTTTAAAGTGTTTTTCCCATTACGTAACGTCATATAATATTTATCATTGAATAGGAAAAAGGATATAATAACAGATTTATTCAAACAATTCACTTTGTTTGAAATCAACATAAATGCCTGTAATATTTATATCAATTGAATTTAAACTTTACCTAATAGCAGCAGTGTTTGCCTTGTTGTGTTTCGGTATGGGTGGGGACGTGCTGAGACGTATTCAATCTTTTTGACTATGTTGGCAACGCATTGGCAATTTCAGGGTGTTATGTTCACAGTGTGGCCCTCGCGTAACGATGAAATACACTCAGGGGCAAAAATAACGGGTCAGAGTGCGTTTTTCATACAAACGAGGCTATTTTAAAGCCTTGGTTCCTTGCCAGGAATTGTTTTGAGTAAAGTTCAATGGTGGATACCCCGAGGTTCAATAAACGAGGTCAAAAGTTCGTAAGTTACCTAACTTATAGCACAATCATTTAACACCACAGCGAGAGAGTTTGTGTTAGCATTTGGATTTCCTTACATTTTATTCCCATTTTAGATGATTTTCTGAACATGCACAATTCCGGCGTTAACTGCAGATTCAGTCAGTTGGGTATCCTAGACCTTCTGGAAGTCCTGTATCGATGCTCAGGGTATCCAGAAACCAAGGCTTTGAAAAAGCCTCTTTAGTATGTAAAACGCACTGTGACCCGTTTTTTTGCCCTTGAGTGTAAAACTCATTTATACAGGGCTATTGTTAAGTCGTCTATTCCCCTCTAGGGATTATGGGGGAGATCATTTGCAATCATTTTGGTCACATAATACCGTAAAGTAGCTTAACTTTGATAATAATTGTTTTTATTTTGTTTACGGGAAACTAAAGCTCTATTTTTTTTCTAATTAATTAAGTCGAAAAAACAAGAAGAACTGATTTTTGCATATTTTTATTTTATTATTTGGTCTTTTAAAATTTGTATAAACTTGTGTTTAACTTTGAATTTGATCAATTGGTTTACGGTATTTAAAATTACCAGCAGATATTGTTTACTCACAAGAAATCCACAAATCAAATAATTTACGAGAAATGTAAACGAGAACCGGCTCCGGAAAAATGGTCGTCAGACGTGACTACCGGCCGGTTATCCGGATAAAAACCCTGAAATACTTCCCAAACGAATAAAGATTTTATTTTAGTACCCAGTTTTTATTAAATATGACGAAGCGTAGGGCATTTATTAATTCACCGAGACAAATAGATTTTACAAGACTACAAAAAAAAATTTAGAAGCGTTAGCTTAGTCGGTAGGGACCCTTATGAAGCTATGCTTATGAAGCTAGCGGTTCTGGGTTCAAATCCCGGTAAGGGCAGATATTTGTGTAATGCGTGCGAATATTTGATGTTTTCTATTAAAGTATGACATGTATTTCTCTATATTAGTAAGTTTATCGTTGTCTAGTACCCATGGTACAAGCCTAGACCTTAGTTTAGGACTAGGTCAAATTGTGTGGCACTGTTCCCTGAATATTTCTTTATTTTATTAGTATTTTATAAGTTCAAAAGATCGCTGAAAATATCAAGACCAAATATGTTGTGAATAAATATTTTAAAGTCAAAGATGATTTTCTAAGTGATCCCACGTCGTGAGCCTTTTACCATTTGATTCAAGTCAAAGGCAAACCATTATCCCATGCTTTTTTATGTTTCTCACAAAATGTTTATTAATAAAACCTTTTCAATAAACCTTAATTAAATAAATAAATTAATAACCTGGCGAATACGTCGGCCCTGCTACTACTAAAATTTCATCGAGGCAAAAGTTGCGATTTATATTAAGACCCCATTAATTTTGTAAGGCAAGGGCAAAATTCGTTTACGGTATAATTAATGACTTTTAGCAGTAAGCCAACGGTTTGCTTTTCTCTCTTTTACTGTCACGTATATCTCCAATTAGACTGTACATCAAGACACAATTAAAATGGCGCGCGAATTAGGCAAAAGTAGACTCTTGGTCCACGGCGTAAGAGTTGTGACGCGCGCCATATTAATTGTGTTCCGCTATACGTCCCTTTTCCATCGAACGCCCCAAATCAGGGAGCGAAACCTTTCAATCAAAACCCCGGAGCGTCGTTTAGAGCGGCGAACGGGACCGTGAAACAGGCCCAAGAGAGGACTTGGACAGTCAAAAAGGAATGTCGCGATGAACATATTGGAGCTACAAAAGAAATGGATTGAATTAAGTGGGGGAGGGGGTGTATGGTGCTTGTGCTAGCGACTTTGAAAGCCTTAACTTGGGTAGCTTATTTAATCGAGCTTCACCTCATTAATTGTATCATTTCATTTTATTTCTATGAACGCTATTTTCTGCTGAAACTATGTTTTTAGGATTTCTAAAACATTAATGTTTTCCTCTTCCTCTCCTCTTCCTCTTAAGAGGATGATTAATTTAGATATATTGCATGTGATCCTTTTCATATTTGAAATATATTATAAGAGTAAGGCTTCACTCTGGAAACTAGGTGAAAAGAAAGAGATAGGTAGACTAGACAGATTTATAGTTATAGCAGCTGTTATGTTATGTGCAATTAAGAATAATAGGAATATGAAGCTAAAAAATTCCATACAAAATACGATAACGTTTTTCTCCCCTTAAACTAGTCCGATCATTACGATTTTTTAGTATGTTGTAGATATATAGAAATGGCTGTACGTTTTCCTTTCCAAGAAAATATTTCTTAAAACAAAAAATAGAAACGTACAGGCGTGGTTCTCTACCTATAATAACTAAAACATATTAAAAAATCGTGGAAATCGGACGTTATTTAGAGGGTGAAAAACATTGTCACCCGGAGCTAAAGTATGGATTTATTGACAGCGTCCCGATTTTAGCGGCGCTTTTACCAAAAAATAACTCATGCGGCGAGAAATGCCTTTCGATGAAATGAAAACTTTGCAAAATAATACGTTTGTTCGAGGTGTTTCGATCAAATAACAAGTTTAGTTTGATATTGTTTAAATGTCCTGATATAGATGGGAATTTATCCGTTATTTTAAAGTTGTTTACGCTTTTAAGGACTTCTCATCGACACGGGGCGAGGAGGCGGTACTGTGTGGGGTTATTATGACATAGCTATGCCGTTCGTCTTACGATAGATGCTACATAGCTCTGTCCCTTTCTGTCAGCGTAAACTGAGCTGCATAGATTTGTCATAATAACCCCCCTGAGCTGATAAATTATGAGAGATAACCACACCCTGACTAGCTTTTCCCGTGCTCACTTCGTTGGGCAATAAAAAAATATTGTGGGTTAATAAATAGCCTATGACCGTCACAAATAACGTGGTATTCTATTGGTAAAGTAATTTTCGAAATCAGTTCAGTAGATATCCCGATATTACCCCCTACAACGTCACAAACTTTACCTCTTTATTAATATTATTAGTAATTAGTATTAGTGTAACATAGATTACATATATGTATACATATGTATACATACGAGTAAACTCACGCCTTCGCTCCCAGAGAGGGGTAATATAACCTTAATTTTTTAATGTTGTTTATCAACCAAGAAAATAAAAAAAAAACATTATAAACGTGGACCTTAAAAATAAATAGCATAACTTATCAGGCATAAGATTAACTGTACTGTACCAAAAAGCTTGCGGACCTCCTCGTAAAATGCACCCAGCTGTTTATTATCTGCAAGCCACTGTATGCGAACAGCCTTACCTTGCCACCACTTGTCCTTTATGTCACGTACATATGCCCATACTGCCGTCCTATCAAAAAAGGTGGCAAACTGCATAGTAGTAGTATCAGCATTTTAAGTTTAATGTTGTTTCTACTAGAGTATAGAATGCTTTGACTACTACATTGCAGATAGCTGCCTTCTTTGGTAGGACTCGCTCCGTCTGGAGAACGTCCCGGCCACGGCGTAATATAGATCGGTGCTTCTCAATTGTTCGTCATTGTCGTCAAACCAATCCTCGTGTCTCCTCGTGTCTCAGTTTCTGCGAGGCGGTAGCGACTATATTGGACGACAACGAAACACTCTTTTATCATAACGATGTTGTTGTTATGAATTTTAAGTCAATTACTTCTAACTATGTAGGTTAGGTTAGGTTAGAACTGTGACCACATGATTAGTAATCAAAGAAATGCAATGTTCGACTGTCAATGGGAGTCTTTAAATTAACTTGATGATGAAGACTATGATGAATTAAAATGACGCAAGCCTTCAGTCGGGCTTCTGCATGGCCAAGGCATGGATGTCGTTGACATATAGTAAGTACATGGATGAAGTAACTTCTATTAAAATATCTACATAAAACAGACAGAAATTAAATAGTTTTCATAACTTAAGGTGCCCTACGGCTATATTTAATTTTACTAACAGCTTACACTGCCGCCATACCCTAGCAAATAAATTGAGGATGCCCCAATAAGACAGCTCGTTTGCCTAACGATTTTTGAGTTCAGCCGGCATCGGCTGAATGGATTATAAAAATCGCCCCGGCAATTGTAAAGTGCTCCTTTGCGCCTTTTCATCATTAAACATTTATGACACGCTATTTTGAGGAAAAAAATGAGGCTCGCGTGTTTTGTAGCTTTTACTTATTGAACTTAAATAGCCTAATTGTGCAAAATGTGGTTACAAAATTATCAACAAATTTTTAGAGTGGTTAAAAAGATAAAAAAGATAAAAGATGTTTATTCAGTAATTAGGCCGCACGGGCACTTTTACACGTCAAAAATCTACCAGCGCTTCACAAGAGACCACTGCTGAGAAGAAACGCCGCAAGAAACTCAACAGTCAGTCGTTTTTTCAATATTGCTTATATAATAACCTTAACCTAGCATTATATAAAACAATGAATCTCACATAAAACAAAAAATAAATACATTCATGCGCGGTTGAGCAGGAAAATGTGTCAAAACTCAGAATTGTCACAAAACTAAGCAACAGTAATAAAAAAAAAAAAAAAAAATTACAAGTTATACTTACCTGTGACGGTGCAAGATAACCTGCATAAAAGTTTCGATACATTCTCCTACAGAAACCGTGTCCCCTAGACAATATACAATATTTACATATTTTTTATGACTAAGTTATTATTCAATTATTTAGGTGTTGGCCAAGCATTTTTAAATGTTAGAAAGTCTTCGACCCTTTAGTAAGCTTTAGACATCAACGACTTTTTCAAGTAAGTTTTAAGTACTGAAAATGGTAACTTTAAAACAACGTCAGGTAATTTATTAAAGAAAAGGATGCATTGACCTACAAATGATTTATAAACCTTACGGACACGAAATTGTTTAATAGCAATTTTATTTTTATTTCTCGTATTCAAATTATTTCGGTTAGTAATTCTGTACCTCTGCCTACCCCACTCTGGGAATGAAGGCGTGAGTTTATGTACGTATGTGGACGTATTGATCTCTTTATCGCGGTGGGTACTTTGATGAGTTGTTTTCCACGTTTGAGGCGAGAGATATTGTGACGACGCGATGTACTTCTACTGGCATGCTTTTGCTAAACCTTCGCACTCAGAGACAAAGTACACTTGCATCTACACGCATCAGTATAGTTCGTTCCTTCAACTAGTTTGCACGCTTTAGGGTCTCCCCAAACCAGTCGACGCCGTTTCGGCAAATCGCGTACGGAAAAAGCTTTATGTCAACGCAATAAGAGCGAATAAGACGTCAGTCGGCTCGGCCGACGTGATACGACGTTTTTCAACGGGAAAACGGCGATTTGCTGTAAAGCTGTTCGCATCTGTACGACGCTGTTAGCAGCCTATCGCACACGTTCGCATTCATAAATCTCCGAGTACCGCCGTTCGGTGCCGGCAAGAGTTGAACAGTTCCGATCACGGCCGAGTACCTAATAAGGATCGGTCAGAGCTGGCGGAAGCCGTTCAGCGTCTTCGACGGCCGAACATAGCCGGCGACGGCCGAACAGAGCCGATGACGGCCAAAGTAGCTACTGATGCGTTTGTATTTAATTTATATTTGTATTGTATTTAATTATATGAAGGATAATAATCTAACACGTCTGTCCGATTCCCAACTCACGTTGTTACTAACAACCAGTTTCTAAAAATGAGATTTACGATTGCCGATCACCCGCTGTTGCCTGCATCTGTTCATCCGACTCAACGGCTGTACGCGTGCTGTCTGACGTCTCGACGGTAGTACGGAGCACGGGAGAGCCGACCGTCGCTTTACAACTGTCGCGATAGCAAATCGCAGGTGATCGGGCGTCTCTACGGCCGCAAGGAGGATGAGACTGCTGAACGCAGGTGTCCAACCGCGGAGACGGCCGATCGGCTAAATGCGAATAGTGTGGTGTACAACACTCGGCGAAAGCCGACTCCGCGTCGACTGGTTTGGGGAGACCCTAAGTGTGCATCCGCCGCCGCGGCGCGCACAACGCGGTGTCGGCAACTTAAAGGGTTGTCATGCAATTAAACGAACGAACTATAGACTCAGAGTATAAAACTACTGTACATTGTTTTTTAGTGACACATTAAGATTCTTCATACGCAATTTCTGGCTCCTGATTACGGCAATTTGGTCTTTATTTAAAATGTATAACTTATAACTTAACAGTAGACACCACAGCGTCTAAATGCCTAAAGATTGAGGTTTTTTTCCGCTGTAACATTATTTCGTCCTGCTCTCGCTTCGCGAATAAAGGTAAATCAAGCAAGAGACAAAAGAAAACAATATGAAAACGATCGAAAACACGCATTGAATACGAAGCAGATTCAGGAATATTTCGATTTTGGGGTGGTTACTTGAACGATACACCTTGCGTTTCAACTCACAAGGGCGCATCTCCAGCATAAATACCATTGAAAATCCAACTCTCTGCACGACTAAATAAGATAGTCTTTAAAATAAAAGATTTTTGACTGTTACGTCCTGTTATTATTGGTTAAAGCTTGGCTGTTTATTAATCAGCATGCAAATTGAAAGCATTTTATTGTGCATTATCACCATGCGTATTGCCGATGCAACGGTTGCATTTGGGTTCCCGCCAAAATCGTAATTTAGAATTATCCCCCTAATGACGCGTATGGGCTGTAACTGTAATGAGGGCGCTGATGTTGTGTTATGCTTTGGTCAGAGGCTTCAGTTTAGATTTGGCTTTTAGTCATGGACTGTTGAACAAACAAACAGTTTGCACTAGCGATCCGCCCTCGCTTCACTTCGGTTTAAATTAGTTCTCTGTAACATCAGTACATAATCCTGAATTTATTATACATAAAACGCTTCCTCTGGAATCATTCTGTCTATTGGTGAAAACTGCATTTTATTCCGTTTCGTAGTTTGAAAATATCTAAGGGCTGAAAATATTAAAAATTTACTGCATTGCGATGCCTTGCTATACATCAAAATAATGTTATGTTGTGTTTTTATTTGGAAAATAAACAGAGTAAAAACGTACATGGTGACACTTACTTTTAAGACCAAGAGCATTGTCACTGTGACACAGTTGTATGGTATCCAATTATTCACCTTAGTGCATTATAATAACGGCCAAAAGTGCATTACATCTCTTTGTAGTCGACTGCACTATTCCATTTTGTTATAGCCTTGTGTGTGTGTGTGTGTGTGTGGTGTGTGTGTGTGTGTGTGTAATTTGATAGCCAACTAAACAAATATAAATTAAAAAAATTACCTGCAAGTTGAAATGTTATCGTATTGTTACGTAACGATAGGTCTTATTTACTTGACAGTAATGACGGCCATATTAAAAACAACCGATAACATGTCAAAGGTAATCCCCGGTCACATTTATTTAGATTAGAGGCCGAGATTTGAAATTTGTGCTATAAACTGAATCTGAGTATAAAACTGGGCCAGTATTATGTCCGCCTTTATCGCTGTGGTCCCGTGTGGTTGCCGGGTTAGAATAGTGCCACTCCATGTCTTCCCGTGGATGTCGTAAGAGGCCACTAAGGGAATAATAGGGAAGGCTTGAAGTACCACCCTGTCACTAATACACTGGTAAACATCTTAGCCTAATTGTGCAAAATGTGGTTACAGAATTATCTTTTTTTTCTTGAGTTGTTGGTAATTCAGTAGCTTTGCCTACTCCACTCTGGGAATGAAGGCATGAGTTTATGAGTTTATATTATCGCTGTGTATAAAACACCCGTCACTCTCCCACTTACACACTATCAGAAAGAGACAGATGTTTTATCCACGCTTATCCACAT
The DNA here is from genome assembly GCA_927399475.2 of Acleris emargana. NCBI lineage: Eukaryota > Metazoa > Arthropoda > Insecta > Lepidoptera > Tortricidae > Acleris > Acleris emargana. The sequence continues at coordinate 10,770,133 of OV656858.1, forward strand.
CGATAAACACGACCATAATAGGCCCGCGGATCGTGTACACGGTCTATCATGGTGGCTTTTATCGCGGTCGATAAAGCACCCGTCACTTACGTATTGGGGGCCGATTTTGACTTTCGAGCGCTCGAAAGTTTCACTCCGAAGTAAGCAAAATCTGTGAGACCGTATTTTTGAAATTACGAGCAATAGAAAATTTAAAGACGAGTGTCCGCACCGTTGGTTTTTAATTCAACCGCTCGTATTTGTAATAACAGGTTTCAAAGATTTTGCTCACTTACGATTGAAAGTTTCGAGCGCTTAAATGTCAAAAATTGTCTCCGTGGTCGGAAAGTGACAAATGCTTTATCCACGTTTATCCATATCGATAAACACTACCATAATACTGAAAGGAAAACTGAAACTGACAGTTTTTCTCCTTCCTTTAGCAATTTAAAAAACTCTTTACAAGCGATTTCTAAAACTCCACCCGCATTTTCCTTGAAATGAGATTTCAAATCTCAATTCTCCTTAAGAGGATTACACCCAACAATGTAAAGAACCGCAAACAAAAACAATCTGAACCTTATTCGATTTAAATAAGATCGGAGCTCAAAATCACGGACCGCATAATAACAATTGTAAACTTCCCCATTATTGCTGTTTGCGTTTCTGTCAATCAATATCCAGCTTTATCCCGTTGTGTCAACAGCTTTGTTTCACTGCGTTAATAGTTAGTGTTGCCAGTTGTGGGGCAATAATGGCGTCGTAGACATTATCCCGTGTTTTCGATTTTCGTTAATATTCCGAGCACGTTCCAAGCTGCTGCGATAAACTAGTCTCTATTGTGCCGATCATATCAATAGGCAGATGCTTGATTGGAATATACACGTATAGTTATAGCAATAGTAATTGACAACACTTCAAAAAATAAAGCATTATTGTTTTTTCGCGTTTAAAAATTAGACTACCCGTATTTCTTGGTTTTTCTTTATTTAACTTAAATTCGTCGTTAATAATTTATTAAAGAAATAGTCATTAAAAAGACCGTATATACAAAGTTAGGAATACTGATGTCGTGATCTTAGCCTGATATAAAATTAAAAAAAGTAACTTTAAACAGAAACAGAACTGACTGTCATGTCATGTCAATCATTCGCTGCCGTTCGTTCACAAATTTGTTATTTTGCGTAATTTAATTAATTACGTAATTTGTAGACGCCATTAAAATAAATAAACTATTTTGCGTAGAATTGAAAGCGTGTCTGACGACACTTAATCAAGTAATCCGTCAGACAGATAAACAATGAACATGACAGTTGTATATTTTTTTGAATTCCTTTGGTAATAAATTGACTAAGGGCACTATAAGTGTATTCCTAACATTCACAATCCAACTTTTTTTAATGTATTTCCTAAATATAAAAAAAAAACTACTGCATAAAAAAATCCAAAGATATTTTTACTGTAATCAGCAGTGTAAAATCTAGAAACGGTATTTTATTTTACTACCTTAGCACAAAATGACAAAATGTAACCCTTATAGTTTCGTCATGATAAGGTAATGAACCTGCCTACAAAGCTAGCGGTCCCGGGTTCGATCCCCGGTACGGGAAAATAAAATATACATATTTTTTATCAAAAGTGATTTCGTTAAAAACAGATTTTAAGTCGGCGTCCAAATTTTTCAACCGAAGATTCATTTTAATATGAACAGATTCGCGGACAAAAACTGGTAAGTATTATACGTATTTATAATAAAAAACAATCCATTCAAAAAATATAAGTGGAGAATTTAAAATATGAGAAGACCAAACTAATGAGTCGTCTCTACACGGTGGGTCTACGTTAATAAAGCAACCTTCCAACTCAGCCGATCAGTCCGCTTGCAGTTGACGTGCAATCTACCTAAGCGGATTGCGCAGTTGGTTTGCAGTTTTGATGCGTTTACGTCAACTGCCATTTCGCGGTTCAAATGCTGTCCATCTGAACCGGTCCTTAGAGAATCGACAGTCGTGATGAACGAACATACTTACAAGTTTTTTCTTTTGGAAATATCTCACAATTTTCGCTCTGGGCAATCATTGTAAATATTCAATTTAATTGAGGCTACTTTAAAGTCGCTATAATGCCGATTCTCTTATCAACCCGCGGCTTTATCATTTTAAACCAATAACTCAGCCACAATCCCCTTAAATTGACAAATACCAAATCACCTGACAATTAACTCCCGGAAGGCATCAGTCCGGGTCAACCGGATACCCGGACGCGCCCCGGTTACTCGGATCCGGAAGCAGCCGGAATCTATGGACCGCCCGTAATTTCTACAATTTAACGACCAAATTTTTTGACATTAGAAAAGTCTTAGAAACTTTGTGTAAATGTGAATTTATACAAAAACATCTCATTTTGCCGTGTGGTTGCTGGGTTAGAATAGTGCCACTCCGTGTCTTCCCGTAGATGTCGTAAGAGGTGACTAAGGGAATAAAGGCTTGTAGTACTGTAAGGCGATGGGCTTGCAACCTGTCACTTATTACGCTGGTAAACATCTGAGTCTAATCGTGCAAAATGTGGTTACAGAATTATCAACAAGTTTTTAGAGTTGTAGGTAATTCTGTAGCTCTGCCTACCCCTCCCCGGGAATTAAGGCGTAAGTTTATGTATACAGAATGTGTAAAGAGCGTCGGTGGCCTTAGTGGCTTAGGGGGTCGACTCGTGATCGTAAGGTACCGAATTGGAACCCCCGCGGTCACCATATACCAATTCGTTTTTCTATCTGGAGTACATCACCCAATGCTTTTACGGTGAAGGAAAAACATCGTGAGGAAACCTGCATATTCGAACAGCTGATTGTGTTGTCAGAGGGGTAATCGTGCAAAAAAGATCCTAAAAGGGTCGAAGTGTACGGTAGCGGTAAAATGGTTAAAGTTAAATACAGCTTAATCGCAATCAAAATAAGGACCACGGCAGCATAATTTTTTTTCACATCTCATTACTAAAAATGGCAAATGTACACAACTTTCTTTTATATATGTCAATGCCATAATAGTATTTATGTTTTTTTATGTAGTCATATACTGTCCTTCTCAATGACAGTATCGTTAAGTTAAACTCAGAAAGTTAAATAAGGGTTTGTAGACAGAATGCTGCGTCGACTCATATCGCAGTGCATGTGCACATGAGTCGTTGTCTAGGACTCAAGTAGTTAAGTCGTTGTTAAATAAAATATAAATAAATGTAGTGATCTAATTGGCATTACATTCAGTATTGGTCACCTACATATTACAGAAACTCCCTATAGGTTTATGCAGAACTTGTTCGACGATACTCGCACCAAATTTCAACCTTTCAATACTTGTCTTTCATTTTTAATCAGCCTGTATACAGACTGACGTCATCGGCATGAAAAGTAAAGCCTGAGTAAATTGTATTTGGAGTCAATTTAGTTGGAGCAATAACATTGTATAATAAGTTTGTGTGTGTGTTTATTTATTTATTTATTTATTTAATTAACTAGTACGGTTACAAACGACTTACACTAATTAATGAATAGATTAAAACTAATTATAAATTTATTGTTGTTTTTTGACATGAATTTATAACAAGTTTTATAAATTCATGTCAAAAAACAACAACATTTATTCAACTACCTCACAAAAACTTAAGCATGCACATATTATTACAACAATCCGCCACTCATCTGCGAAAACGTCACGATGTTTCATTGTTGTGTGTATGTGTGTGAAGATATAGTTCCTCTGTCGTTGTCTTTCATATAGTACAAGCCTAGAGTTTAGTTTGTTTGACGGCGTTTGTCTTATAAGTTTCTAAAATATTATTTTTCAAAGTTTTTCATTGCCCTCTTCTATAAGACCCGCAATCATTGTAAAATGTCGTGTACCGCAGCAGAGTCTAGAATAGAAAGGGGTTTTCATACCGATTTTCATTTCTCATTAATGTAATGGTGTTCCACGAGTAAAGGCGGCGTCCCACTGACGTCAAACGAAGAATGTTAAAAAAGAAGATAAAAGATGTTTATTCAGTAAGTAGGCCGCACGGGCACTTTTACACGTCAAAAATCTACCAGCGCTTCACAAGAGACCACTGCTGAGAAGAAACGCCGCAAGAAACTCAACAGTCAGTCGTTTGTTAAATATTGCTTATATAATAATAATAATAAACTTAACCTAGCATTATATAAAACAATGAATCTCCTATAAAACAAACCTCCTCCTCTGATTACGTTTTACATTATACATTTTGGTTTGTTTTGGATGCCGCTTTTAATAAGCGATAGGAGGGAACGATTGGTTCTGCTTATATAGGAATTGAGTAAAATTATAATATATTTAATAAGTAAGTAAACATAACATCTTAGCCTACTTGTGCAAAATGTGGTTACAGAATTATCAAGAAGTTTTAAGACTTGTTGGTAATTCTTTAGCTCTGCCTACCCCACTCTGGGAATGAAGGCGTGAGTTTATGTATGTATGTAAGTAAGTATTTTATTCGCATATCGTCGGTGATACTGCAAAACTGCGTAACTAACAAATTTATGATAAAGCAAAATAAACCTTACTTTCTTATTAAAAAGGTGCATTTTGCTCCTTATTTCAAATGTTACTTACGCTGTTTTGCAGTTTCACCGACGATATACTGCTATTGTGAAATTACTAGCAAAATGACCGCATCGCTTATAGTAGATCTCCAAATGTCACAAATGACGAATTCGTTTGCATTACTACGTAGGTTAAGTTTGTTGGATAACTCCAAATGCCCAAAGGGCGTTTCCCAAAAATAGAAGACCCGCCATGCGGGGCTCCGGCAACTTAGCTAAGACAGACATACAATTAAAATAGCAATGTTGCAACAAGCGATGTGGTCATTTTGCGAGTCGGTAATTATAAAAATCCGTTTGATCGATGTTACAGCTGTTTTGCTATGAAGAAATTTCTGAACAGTAATACATTACAAAGTTCTTATTACACTGGATTAAGGAGCATTGGGACATATTTTTGGCATATTATGTTTTCCCATATTTTTACAATTGACTGTATCTTAGCGAAAATGTTAAGCATTGTAAACGCATTGTTATAACAATATCTGAACATCAAATAACCAGCACTATTATAACGATGACAAAGTTCTAAGTGTGCTCAACGTTTTAATTGGGTTACTGTTCTTGTCTATCAGATTATAACTAGCCTTCTTATAGTTCCGATAGCCTACGACACTAAACACTGTACACTCAGTGTGCGAGTATATCTAATGTACCTATAGAACGAGTGTTTAGGCGTTCATACAGAGACACTCGGTGTACAGTGTGCGGTGTGAGTGTAGTGTATAGTGTCGTAGTCTAAACTTACCATTAAAAAAGAAAACCGCGCCCAATTCGGCTTATCCATTTGTGACAGTGTGTGTCAGTCGGTGGCATCATAAAAGCCGTCATAAATGTATGTATGTTTAACGGCTGTTATTGTCCTGAATACCAATAAAAAAATAAAAAATAATGTATGTATACACTTTATTGGACAAAAATATTAATATTACAATATTAATATTAAACTTATGTACAAAGGCGAACTTATCCCTAAATGGGATATCTTCCAGCTAACCCTAAGTAGATGAGTAAGAATAATGCATGGGGTTGAACACATACAAGTTTGCACAAAAAATAACAAAAGCAGATGATAAAAAAATAAATGAAACAAATGGATTATTATAAAAATAAATGGTTTATAATAAACTATAGTAAGGAATTCATTTTTAAAATTATTAATAATTACGAGTGAACCTGCGGGTATTAGCCCTCACTGATAGCGCACTTTGCTCCCTTTCCATATCGTCATCGTCTTTGAAATCCTTAGTAAGCCAATGCCCCAGATATTTAAATTGGTGTAGCCTTTTTAATGGGGACACCATGTCGCGAAGGCGGAGGCACACCTAGTCGAATTTAATTTTCAGTACTTTATCATAAAAAAAACGATTCATGACATATAATTTATCAAAATCGCAAATAAGTGCGAGAATAAGTTTGAGTATCAACTTTTTTGAAATTAAAAGACTACAATGTAAGTGACACAATGCCTTTGTCATTCATGTAAACATTGACATTGTAAATAGAGCGTTTATTTCCTATTTTGTTATATTTCTTGGTGTTGCGGTTATAAGTAGCCGACTCAAAACATATATTTTCTTCAGAAGTCCTTCAGCATGAGAAAATTATAACAGGTTTGTGTTGAATTCTTGTTTATTTATTTTACATTGTCATCTCAAGTCAAAGCACGGGGACGTGACGTCACACAGTAGTTTTTTAAAATTAAATATTCAGTACTGTATCATTAAAAACCAACGAAGATTTTTATGCAAATCTCCAGCATGAGACAGATCTAATGACATTAATTATCAAAATCGGACCATAATTTTATTGTAAATCTGATACCATGTAGTACAAAAATCGGCCTCGCGTAATATAATTATATTTAGTATAGATAGATAGATGCTAATTGTGGCATTGAAGGAACGTGGTTATCGCCGTCTATATCGACGTTATCTTGGTTTTTATCCAGGTAGCTTATAACATAATTGTCTCGAATTGACAATTATTGTTATTATATTTATTTATTTTTTCCACTTCTAGATAATTTGTAAATGTAAATATTTAACTTATATAAGTATTTAAAATAAATACCGAAGCTAACAAAGATAAAAGCTATAGTACTACAATAACGATAGTATGCTTCTAATATTGTTCCTCTTCTCATCTTTCATTGTGGCATTTGGATTTGTCAAAAAGAGATAACGCATTATTTAACTAAATAGGTTTATCGTACGTTAATAAATATTTAATCTTCGTAGAAAACTCTAAACCGGTGCCAACGGTTTTGCCAATGTTTAATTGTTATTTTAAGACCAATTTTGCAAAAAGTTAGTTTAATCTTTGTTTGATTTTTATTTTCGGCTTGAAACGCTTCAGCCCGCCGATTTATTTTTTAAGTTGCGAAAACTGTTTGAATGAAAAAGCTTTTATGCCTTTTACCAATTTCTTCTTGTTATTCAAATTCATTCTATCGTTATAATTAATAAGTACACGGTGAATTTCTTTGAGTAAACAAGATATTATTTCCTTAGTTACTAGTCATAGTTAACTACTCTCGTATTGTAGTAAATAGTTCACGTCTCAAATAATAACATTGATAAAAAAACAAACTGTACGGTCACTCCACTTTTTAGAGTTAAAAAGAAAAGAAAGAAAGAAAGAAAAATATCTATTCGTGACATACATAACAAAGAACAGATTAACAAATACAAAAAGAAAGTAGCCACGAAGAGGTCCCAACTCAGCGTAATGCTGGCATTAAAGTCAGCGCTAGTCTTCCGTTGGAACCATCAGGTGAAAACCACGGAACACACATAATTATTAAAAAAAAAAAAATAGGTACTGAGATTATAAATAAATAATAAATAGATTAAATAGGTATTGATAGAATAAATAGATTAAATAGGCAGGACAGACAGCGAAGACATATTCCCGTATTCATATGTCTTCGCTGTCTGTCCGTCAATCCGTCCTAATTTAAAAATAACGGTATCTATTTAACCGTAACAGATAGCTTTATTTGTTTTTTCAACCTAACCATAATAAGGTAGTAACTTATAAAAACCGTTCCTCATACATAACGTTTTTGTGCAACAAATATAGAGATAAATCAAATTCAAAATTCAAAATTCAAAAAATATATTTAGTAAATTGGCCACATGCGGGCTCTTTTACACGTCGGAAATGTACAGTGAGTTTACCAGCGCTTCGGACAAGACCATCATTGCGGAGAAGAAGCGCCGCAAGAAACTCCAAATACAAACATTTATATATTTTTCCCATTATTTCACAAATCGTTCAGTAATTCACCGGAGGAAATTAAAATGAAAAATCACAAAGAAAACCAATGAATGGGGTATTTAATAATTGACAATATATTGTAAATTATCTTTCACTGCAGAGCACAACAGGCTTTATTTTTTATCTGTTGATCGAACTGTATTCTGTAGGTTTCATGAAGAAGGTCCTATCTGTAAATAGGACTCTAAGCGCCATCGACTTTCTTACCTTTGTAATAAAATAACTTTTATATTTTACTTTTAATTACAGATATGCCTTTTTGACGTCGCTTTCGTAGTCTGCGATGACAAAAGAAATACATTGCTACGAATATAATGGAAATAAATACTACAGTGTGACCGCCGTCTGGTAAAACTTAATAACTGAGAAATTACCAGAGCCAGCGTTGCACGTTAACTTAATGAAGAAACGAACATATAGAGTGACATACCCGTGTTTGGATCGGCTTTTGCAAGACACACACCATTATGTTTGCACATCAGTCCATATACAACGTGGTTAGTAAAATATGGAAGTGGTTTACAACTTTGCCATACAGAGACACAGAAGCTTTGCTGCTTTCTGGGGCCTAGAAATCCCTCATGCACTCACGCTCCTCTCTCGCTCTCTGCAACTGCTCAAATATGGTACGCACAAACAAGCATTCTCACACACGCGCACACACACGCACACACTCAAACACACACGCACACACACACTCATACACACAAACTCACACACACACACACACTCACGCACACACGCAGACTCACACGCACACGCGCACGCTCATTTAAGGCAGATAATAAACTCATTTAAGCTAAGACGCCCGTCACGAGATACGTCAAAGTAAACGTCAAGCCATAGAAAACTGTAATTTTTGACGCTTCTTGAGACTAGCATAACGGTCGTGATTAGTTTATTAATATCGGCCTTAGTGTCTAGGATCAGTTTTTTTTGTACAGGCCCCTCTTTAAAGTGATCATGTTTCATATCTTCTGCAAAACGTTGAAAACAACGTTGCAAACATTGTTCATTGTTTTCTTATCATTACTTATTGATAGGTACTTAATGTTTTTATAGTTAGTTAGTTAATATAAAAAATATGAAACTAAATCATAAAGTACAATTTTAATTTATAAATTATTATACAAAATGTGTCCAGTTTAAGTTATGAGTGTTTACCATACGGACCTACACAGAGCATTAATAAAAAAGCTCGGAAAAACCCTTTGTATTATATTGTATGCTCAATGAAATTAAGTTATGCAATAAAATATGTATGACAAGCAATTCCGATGCAAATTGTATTGGTGTGAAGTAAATGAATATAACATTGTCCAGTCATTTTGTTAACTTATTGAGTTATTGCGTTTTGAAAGTTAGGAATAATGGTAATTTCGCATAAAATAGTTTGGGATAACACCCTTTGGCTGACTTTGCAGAATTTAATAAACGTCTATTGTGTACATTAGGTTAGGTTAGGTTAGTTTTTAATAATAATTAATATAATAGTAAAAACCGTTTTAGGACAAACGATTTTATGTATTGTGAGCCCATTGGAACCCTACCCTACTTTAACTTGAATGGCATGTCACTTACTTATGACACATTACGAGCTAATTTACTAATGCTAAATTACAATAATCAGATACATCTGTCTTAATTTATTGTATATACTATTTTGAGACCCTATTTCATCAGTTTCTTTTGCTGTTGACTGTACCTACGTCTTTTTTTACGAAAAAATATTAAACATTCCAAGGATGTACCTACACGGAAAGGTACAACACATAATATGAATAAAACATGCTCTCAATATCTGCTGTTGGCCAAAATCAACACAACGGCATACATAATATACGGTGTGTTGAATATTGTATGAACAAATTACGTGGGCTATATCAACTATTAACATGCTAACAATCGTATCTTTCGACATGTGCAGTTATAAAATCAACCTAAACGACATAAGATAGAGTTCATATTTCAAAAGAAAGTTTGAGCGACTTAAGAGTTTGGCTAAGTAACAAAACGATGTATTATGTTTTCCGCGCTAAGGGAGATACAAGTACGGATGTCAGGGGTGAATAGATTTTATGTCATTGTAATAAAATATGTTTTATGTTGCTGGTCGTTAAATTTTGAAGTACCTTGTTGAATATTAATCAATGAGAAATGATAAATAAAAGAACTAGGTATCTGTGCTAAAGCAAAAACCACGTTATATTTATGAATTTGTAATCTGCGCAAGAGTTTCCCATTTGTTTTTTTTTTTATGGGAACGGTAATTATTATCTAAAGCCGGCGGGCATACTGTCTGGAAATACTCTTTTCAGGGGTGTTATTCTCTTAAAAACACCGTTCTGTCAGTCGAACGAGTGAACGCGCCACACCGGCGAGTTTAAGTAGTCCCGTCAGAGCGCAAAAAAAACACATTTTAGCGCGTGCATTCTCAATGTGTTGTTATAGTTTTTTTTTTTTTTTTTTCAGGGGACAATGTCACACCAATTGACCTAGTCCCAAACTAAGCTCTAGGCTTGTACAATGGGTACTAGACAACGATATAAATACTTATATAGAGAAATATATACTTAAATACATAGAAAACATCCATGACTCAGGAACAAATATTCGCGCTCATCACACAAATATCTGCCCTTACCGGGACTTGAACCCAGGACCTCTAGCTTCGTAGGCAGGGTCACTCCCAACTAGGCCAGCGCGTCGTCAAAATATATCATATTATAAATAAAATATATAAAAGTTATAATTCATAAATAAAATGTTATAAAATATAAATATATCATCTGTGAACATGTCAACTGTCTAGCGGCCTTGCCACATGCATTACAGACAACTAAACAACGCATACATTAAGGGCCATGCCACATATGCATTACAGACAAAAAAAGGGCATAATCTAACACAAATTGACCTAGTCCCAAAAAGGGCCGAATTTTAAGTACCCGAAACCGACGTGCGTGCATCACTCGATGTATGAATGTTGAAGAAGCGAAAGAAATTTGTCAAAATCGTAGCAAGTGGAAAGAAGTGGTCTCGGCCTACCCCTCTGGGAAACAGGTGTGATTTAATGTATGTATGTATGTATGTTGGACATAGGCCTCCCCCAAAGACTAGACTTGTACAGTCAGCGCCAAAAGTAGCTGATCATTTTTGTATTTTATCGCATAGACACATTTGACAATCTTGTTTGTCATTGCTTACGTGACTGTAAAACGATAATGTGCAAAAGTTCGTATGTACTTTTGATGCTGACTGTCTTATGGTATCAGACAACAATAGATATAGAGAAATACATAGAAATATCCAAGGCTCAAAAACAACTTGTTGTGCTCATCACATAAATATTTATCCGTACCGGGAACCAAACCCGGGTGCTAGCTTCGCAGGGAGGGGTGACCAACTAGGTCAATCACGTCGTCAATGATATAGAAAACCACCCAGGGGCTCTATTCTATACGGTAAAACAATATTACTTTTGTTATTTTATCGTTTGTTAATAAGATTATATATTAACTTCTTAGCTATAGCGACTGAGTTAAAAACGGTTCACTAACCTAACCCTACTAAGCATTAGAGGTGTTTTTAGGTATCTTTCATTGAGAGGCTTTGCTCCCCCCCTAAAATATTTTATACTAAAGCCTTTATAAAATGAACCCTATAACGAACAAAGTAATATACCAAACGTTTGTAGAACGTACAGTTACGAACCGGGATTGTTGAGCCACTTGCCATTGTTCGTAATTTAGCCGTGTATTTAATAACCGATGTCAACGACTGGCTGACAGCTATTCGATTTGTATTACATAGCAAAATTAGAAACATGGGTAAGTGGCTCAACAATCCCGGTTCGCGACTGTACGTCAGTTGACTATTTGATATAATATAAATAATATAAAACTCTATTTGACATGCCAAAAGTTATATTGTTTTACCGATTAAATTAGAGCCCCGGGTACTCTCAAGAACCTGTCCTAAATGTTCCCTAGTTGCGAAATGTTTGACACCGCCATTACAGGCGACCGTTACTGCAAAAGTAGTCTTACAGCGGTAATACTCCTGACAATTGCCTTAAAAATTTTGCCTAATAACATTTTATGCGCGCCCCAGTAAGGTATGCAAGAGATAAGCGGATGAATCTTATAAATTATAACTTTTTCAACGCGTTTAGGATAGAATAAAGTAGAATAAACTTTAATTCGGGCAGGTATAGAAGCTATTGCGACTACATTTTAAAAAGTCCTTGTCGCAAAATGGCCACTTTGCTTGCGTTATTAGGTAGGTTAGTTTCGTTGGTAACTTCAAATGCCTGAAGGGCAAGTAGCCCAGAAATAGGAGCCAGGCGGGGCTCCATCGACGTTGCTTATACAGACATAAGATGAAGAAAACAATGTGGTCATATTATGTATATCAAGACAAGGTTTTACCAACACTAGAAACATGACGTCCGTTTGGACGTGACCATCGTCGGTCGGCGTATTTTAAGCTTCGCTGTGGTCGATCCTTAAAGTATCGTCCAATACCCTTACCATGTGTTACTGTGACCTTGCTAGGGTAGAATGCTCTCTCCTCTAAGTATTGTAATAAAGTAAGAGCGACAGAGCATTCGACTCTCTAGCGTACTGTGTATGTACGATACCAATATTAAACCGTGGACAAAGAGGTTTGGGTAAAAGTGTTGTCATTTGTAAAAGTCACACGTTTTCAAGGTGAGCGGCTATACGTAAAAGTGGAAAATTATATTAGAATTATTCAAGTTAAACGTATTATTATTTTGTTATGTAATGTAATACTCGTAAGTGCATCGGAGATATTTAAATATTCATACCTGGGCGTACTTATAGTATCAAAACTAAAGACTTAAATCTTTAATATCTCCGCTCCGATATTATTGAACGCCACAAATTATACAGGGTGTCCCAGAAACCGACGTCAACCCGCCTAGGGCTGATAGAGCAGCTCATAAGCTATCGATTTAACCCCCATTTATGTTCAGCAATTGTTATTAGTTTCCGAGATATTAATCATTTTAATCAGAATTTTTGCCATTTTTCCTTATGTCCGAAGTATGAAAAAACCCTAAATTCATGTATTAATTCATATTTATTTTAGTGTTTTCTTGCATGATTAGAATCACTGTGAAATAAGGAAGTTTTTAAAGCTACATGCCAATTTCTTTTTTATTACAAATGTTTGAGTAAACGCACAGAGTTACTTTCTCCATACTAAGAGAACCCCGCGTTTGTTTTTCACCTAGTATGGAAAAACAAACTTTGCGTGTTTTCTCAAAAAGTTTTAATGAAAAAAAAGTTGGCATGTAGCTTTAAACACTTCCTTATTTTACAGTAGAATCACTGTAATTCACAGTTGTATTCACAGTGATTCTAATCATTCAAGAAAACACTAAAATAAATATGAATTAATACATGAATTTAGGGTTTTTTCATACCACGGACATAAGGAAAAATGACTAAAATTCCGATTTAAATGATCAATATCTCAGAAACTAATAATAATTGCTGAACATACATGGGGGTTAAATCGATAGCTTATGAGCTGCTCTATCAGCCCTAGACGGGTTGACGTCGGTTTCTGGGACACCCTGTATATATCTATCTTTATTTAGAGTTTCTCTAAATAACTATGTGAAAATAGCCATGGCCGCAGATAAAAATAATTGCAATTTTCTTAATACAAACTTACCCAATGCCCTTCGGTTACTAAGGGTTTAAATTTATCGTTAGTTGCTTACATAATCTGAAAGAAGAGAAAAAAAATACCCGAGAAAGTTAGTTTCCCGCTATTACCCCTATTTTAACCCTTTAGATGATTTGTTGATAATTCTGTAACCACATTTTGCACAATTAGGCTAAGATGTTTACCTGTCACTAATACGCTGGTAAACGTCTTAGCCTAATTGTGCAAAATGTGGTTACAGAATTATCAACAAGTTTTTAGAGTTGTTGGTAATTCTGTAGCTCTGCCTACCCCACTCTGAGAATGAAGGCGTAAGTTTATGTATGTATATACTAGCTTCTGCCAGCAACTTTCTCCGCGTAGAATTTGAATCGTTGTCATCCCACGGGAACCGTAAATTTTTCCGGGATATAAAGTACCCTATGTTATTTAGGAATAATGTAGCATTCTACTGGTGAAATAATTTCTGAAATCAGTCAAGTACGATATACAGTATATCGTACTTGACTGATTTCAAAAATTATTTCTAATTCTACTCGTACAAAGTGGTGGGAGACATCTAGTATATCATATACTAGACGTCTCCCGCCACTTTGTACGAGTAGAATTAGTTCCCCACGACTCCCCTTATTTTAATCCTTAGGGTATGAATTAACCTAGATCCCTTCCCCTATACCCCAGCTAGACCCAGCGGTTAGGGTTGAAATTTAAAAAAAAACATATCGGACCCATATTGATTTTTAATCCGCTTTCTTCCATAACTTGCGCCCCAGCTACAAGGAAGCCAAACTGTTTCATTTAAGTTTATCGCACTTGATATTCTAGTGCTGCTCTCTGCTTAGATAGTGAGAAAGCTTGTCGATGGCGCGACAGAATAACTACAGATATATCTGCCGCCAACAACGTATTCAACTTGAATAATAACAAGAATATAGAAACTACAAACTACTGGAATACGTGTGGTTGCCGGGTTAGAATAGTGCCACTCCATGTCTTCCCGTGGAGACATCCACGTAAGAGGCGACTAAGGGAATATAGGCTTGTAAATAGTACTGTTAGGCGATGGGCTTGTAACCTGTCACTAATATACACTGTGAAAAATGTTAGCCTAATTGTGCAAATTGTGGTTACTGAATTGTCAACAACTTTTTGAAGTTGTAATTCTGTAGCTCTGCCTACCCCACTCTTTGGGATTACTGGCGTGAAGGTATGTATGTATATAGTATCGCTAGCTGAATAATCTTGAAAAAGCAAGGCCCTAGTCACCAAATACAAGTAGAAGAAGAAATACATTTTATTTACAAACCATAAGACACATATAAGTTCGACGACGCGCTGGCCTAGTTGGTAGTGAGGCTGCCTACGAAGCTAGCGGTCCTGGGTTCAAATCCCGGTACGGGTAGATATTTGTGTGAGCGCGAATATTTGTTTCTGAGTCATGATTGTTTTCTATGTATTTAAGTATATATTTCTCTATATAAGTATTTATATCGTTGTCTAGTACCCATAGTACAAGCCTAGTTTGGGACTAGGTCAATTGGTGTGACATTGTCCCGTGATATTTGATATTTAAGTAAGCAATTTTCGAAAACAGCCAAGATTTATATAGCATTGACGTTAGCTTCTCGACCGCTTATGTCAACTCTTTACATTTCGAGCCGATAGAAAACAGAAACGTTATCAGTGGCCACAGTTCTAGGCGATAAAAACCATATCTTCTTTGCCCTGTTATCGTACTGTCAACGTCATCATAACACTTATTTCATCATCATCACCATGTCAGCCGAAAGACATCCACTGCTGGACATAGGCCTCCCTCAAGGCTCTCCACTCAGACCGGCCTTGCGCTTTTCGCATCCACCGCGTTCCCGCGATCTTTGCAAGTTCGTCACTCCATCTTGTTGGAGGCCTACCTACAGCTTGTCTTCCGGTCCGTGGACGCCACTCAAGAACCTTCTGACCCCATCGGCCATCAGTCCTGCGAGCGATGGGCCCCTCTCACTGCCACTTAAGTTTAGCTATTCTTCGGGCTATGTCCGTAACCTTAGTTCTACTGCGAATATCATCACTTCTGATTTTATCACGCAGAGAAACCCCGAGCATAGCCCTCTCCATAGCCCTCTGAGTGACTTTGAGCTTCCTTATGAGGCCCATTGTAAGCGCCCACGTCTCAGATACACTGGTCAAACATTTTTCACTTCAAACACTCCCGGCCGGCCGATTGCCGGCTTAGAATAGTGCCACTCCATGTCTTCCCGTGGATGTCGTAAGAGGCGACTAAGGGAATAAAGGCTTGCAACTTGTCACTAATACACTGGGAAACATCTTAGCCTACTTGTGCAAAATGTGGTTACAGAATTATCAAGAAGTTTTAAGACTTATTGGTAATTCTTTAGCTCTGCCTACCCCACTCTGGGAATGGAGGCGTGAGTTTATGTATGTATGTGTGTACACTCCGGTAATTTTGGACGAAAAAGTGCTGCACACTTATTTACTTAACAGTAATGGATGCCGAGTTTAAAACAATACTTTATCAGGTAAAAGATGGTATGGTTTTTACCACCTAGATGAGAGGCACTTTAAGTACCCTGAGAAAGATTTTTCGAGAGACCTATAGAGTAAGTAATGTTTGTCGATAAGTCTCTCCCTCTGCTGGCGATATCTTTTGGTATTTATTAAGTAGTAATACGTCGGTGATACTGGAAATTATGATAGAGAAAAAGAAACCTTACTGTCTTATAAAAAAGGTGCATTTTGCTCTTTATTTAAAATGATACTTACGCGGTTTTGCAGTTTCACCGACGAATAGTGATTCGATAACACTATGTATAATAGGAATGGTCGTGTTTAAGCTCTGCTACTATATGTTGAAAATCGCTGTGGTTGTAGGAAACTATATCAGCGTCCAATCACTTAACAATCACACATGGTCTAAGGCTCTCTTCTACTCGGGCTAAACCTAATTGCTTTTGACATGTTATAATTATAATTATAATTATAATTATAATTATGCCTTAGCATCCGTCACTCTCGTACTTACACTTACACTTAATACTTGTCAGAAGGTGACGAATGCCTCATCCAAACTATCTCACGCAATAAACGCATATATTATATAGTATATTACGCTGATTGCACTTTAGCTTGGTGCGAATGACATTTATTGACACAACGTTTCGTTATACTCAAAAAGAGTTGCTGCGGTCTATACACTTGCCCCCTTACTTATAAACGTGGAATAAGCTTGGAATAATTTATGCCATGCTTTGTCACTTTCTGTCAGATGCAAATGTCACTATTACAGATAAGGACAAAGCATGGCATAAACTATTCCAAGCTTATTCCACGTTTATAAGTAAAGGGGTTGTTGGTGTTTTATTTAAATGGCAGACCAAATATTTCTGGATTGAAATATTTAAACTTAAAGAAAACTGTGTTTATACGAATACAATTTACCCTACTTATTTTTTCTAAATATATTACTGTTCCCGTGGTATGGCAAAATTACTTATTTCACGCGGACGAAGTCGCGGGCAGAAGCTAGTTTTAAATATAAAAACGCGGATGTTTTCAAAACATTAATTATTCCACAGTGGTTCCAATATTCTTATTCAATTACGTTTTTAAAAAGAGAAATAAAATCTCCCTCCAAAGAGCTCGAATGTTTTCCACAGAACTGGGTTCACACGAATACAAAATTCACGTACCATTTTATAGGAGCGTTATTATACCATCGGAATTGAATGATAAAAATTCTATTTCTATGCAGTAAAGTAAGAACACGTCCCGACTTATTTCAACCGGGAATCGACTTTATTTCCTTGCAGAGTTCCACTTGCGGGGTAAGTTTTAAATTGCCAGCGGTATCTTGAAGTGTAGAATAAAAAACCGGTCAAGTGCGAGTCGGACTTGCACGCTGAGGGTTCCGTACTGCCGCACGGTAAGTAATATTATATTCCGATTTCGAACCATCCAACCATCCCCACCAAACCATTTTTTAGTTGGTTTTCAGAGTTTATAGTATAGTATAATCATCATACCTGGGATAACTCGGGGCAAGTTCTAGGGATTTGATATCGATAAAAAAGATGTCGATACAATATTTATATATTTAACGTGACGCGTGACATTGTATTTTTTCTGGAGAAAACTGTCATTACATTTAGAGCAAAATAATTTTGATTTACGTAGTTGTATGTCAGGATATTCACAAATCCACGAGTTAATATAATTATCGCGTGGGCGTGGATGTTTCTTGGGCAGCATGATTATTTTGGACTTTGTCACAAACGTAGCGGAATAGTACCTACCTCGTATATTATTCTTACTCTAATATATGAATGGCACTGACAGTAAATTGTCATTTTGATTGAAATGACATTCGCATACTTTTATTATCTTAAGAGGCTCGATATCAGATATGACATCGAACCTCTTTACAGTAATCGAGAATTTCAATGTGCACATGTATTAATTTAATTATATCGACATTTTTTTTATCGATATCAAATCCCTAGAACTTGCCCCGAGTTATCCCAGGTATGATAATCATATGAAATTTAACGCTTGTCTGTTTTACTTTTCCAAGGAAACAACAAAAATAAAAATGCGTTGAAAACAAAACGTTTCTTGTTTGGAAACAAAGTTTTTTTTTTAACTTTATTAAAAAGCGAGGCAAGGGATCCATGTGTAAAAAAAACTACTCAATAGTACCTTGTGTGTAAGTACCTAAAGTTGAATCTCTTCTGTGACGTCACACAGATGATGATCTGTCAGCCTGGTTAAGGTTTAAAAAAAAATTGTATGTTATACCATAGACATTATTATACTTTGGTTTACATTATTTAATACCCTGTGGTTGTCGGGTTAGAATAGTGCCACTCCATGTCTTCCCGTGGATGTCGTAAGAGGCGACTAAGGGAATATAGGCTTGTAGTACTGTTAGGCGATAGGCTTGCAACCTATCACTAATATGCTGGTAAACATCTTAGCCTATTTGTGCAAATTGTGGTTACTGAATTATCAACAACTTTTTAAGTTGTAATTCTGTAGCTCTGCCTAGCCCACTCTGGGATTACAGGCGTGAAGGTATGTATGTATGCATTATTATACTAGCGTAATAGACGAACAGGCTCCTATTTCCCGCGTCACCAACACAGACGTCTTAATGTCTTTAACGTCGTAATGTTAGTCATATTATTCAATTGAAAATGATTATTAGAGGATTGACATTAAAACTGAATAACGCTGTCACCAGTGTGACGCTATGTGACTCTATAAGCTCTCAAAATGGTTTCAACAAATTTTTCTTTCGATATCTCTTTCGCACTCGTATTCGTGCCGTAAGCGACTGTGTTCTCGCTTGCACTGTCTATGGTACGAGAAATTACACATATTCTGAAAAAAATAACCGCTATCTATTACGGTTTAAAAAGGTAACCTATCGAGATGCTTCGAAAAACTCTGGTGCGAAGTTTCGTTTTTCCGAAAAAAAAAACTCTGAGCCAATTAACACCCGTTGTTTAGGTTTTAGGTTAGTTTTAGGAAAATTAAACGGTTTTAGAGTAAACATATTTTCGTAAAAACGAAACAGCGGACAAAACTTTTTCATAGCTATTAAAAGAAATACAGACAAATATTTCTATGTACAGTCTACCAATGTGATTCCTATGCCACTATGGACTTTGGCAACGTGACGACGTAAACCAAATCATAAAAGATAAAAAGACAAAAGATGTTTATTCAGTAAGTAGGCCGCACGGGCACTTTAACACGTCAAAAATCTACCAGCGCTTCACAAAATACCACTACTGAGAAGACACGCCGCAAGAAACTCAACAGTCAGTCGTTTTTTAAATATTGCTTATGATAATTATTTAACAACTAGCTTTTGCCCGCGACTTCGTCCGCGTAGAACTCGTTTATCGCAGTTAAGTACATTCATAGTTTAAAGTAATTTAATAGTTAGACGTCCTCCCTGGCCAGAATTATATCGACATAGCTTTTGCCCGTGGCTTCGCTCGCGTTAAGAAGTATTATTATTAATTATGTATAGTTTTTGCGGCTTTACTTTTTTTAGCGTGTGTAAAAAAATAGGGCCTTCAAATCTTCTTTGTACACAATATTCTTAACTAATCTGTCATTAGGCGCTAAAACAATCAAGCTACTGCACACAGGCGGATTTTCTTAATTTTCTGGCCAAAAGTCTAATGTATCAAGTCAACTATAATGGTCACGAGACTTTATTTTTCTAATATGTATGCTTCCTTGCATGTAATGAGAGTCCGCATGACAATTTAAATGAACGTTGTCGTTACTACCCACGCCATCAAAGTATCGACTTCTGAGCAAAGACTAATTACTTGTTAAATATATGTTTATTTATATAAGATATACTCTTGTTTTAATGTGTTCTGGGTTATTTTAATTATGGATTGTGAAGCTGGAGGTATGTAACTATGTTTTTAATATAAATGGATATACTTTTAAGTTTGTCTACACACAAGAAAAAAAAGTATATTTACAATCGGAGTTTTGCTTGCCGGATGCTTATTTTATGATACAAAGTTATAAATTCAATAGAATCCCGCTATTGCGTGAAGATTTTAACAAAGACCAACGTATTAGCTAAACTTTTTTGATAGTTTAGGTTGCTAATACGTGCTACTCTGTTTTTTATTTGACAATTATCAAGTAGAAGTAGAAATCACGAAAATAGTTAGTTTTAATTTTTTCTTTGTTTTTAGGTTCATCTTCTCAGAATATCATCATAAGCCGTCAACAATTGCTTGAATATTATAAAACGTGTAAATCGAACGATAATAATGAAAAATTTAACAATCTTGTTCATAGAGTAGCAAGTTTCTTAGGTGTTGAGGATGATCTAACAGAGGGCTCAAAACAATTGTTATCTAAGTTCATATTCGATTACAAACAGAAGTGGGCTTCTGCTAGAAGAAACAGTGCCTATTTCAATAAAAAAGAATGTAATTGGCTTAGTAATGGTATTTGTTTTGTTGTTAAGAAACATGTTTCAAAGCCAGTTAGCGGAAGACCTTATAAAGATTTCTGTGAAAGTAGTGATCGATCTAAACGCAGAAAAACCGAAGGTTTACGTAAGGAAAATACTAGTAGTGAACTTTTGTTTGCTGCTAAAATGAATTTCAAAAAAGATGGTGATCTGAAATCTGCTAAACAATGTGAAACTATAATTACAAAACAAGAAGCCACTTCTGGACAACCTTACATTCCCTTCACACCAGATTAAGCTTTAGCACTTGTTGTTGGAGCAAAAAGATGGGCCACATAGTGGACAAACCCAAACCCGGTTTTGGTAGTAGTAATGACGGGAATACAGCAAGAAAATTTTTTCATTCTTTCGAAGATTCAGCTGAAATTACTGGCATAAACAAAAATTTAATATATCGATTTCTTATAATCCTTTTGGCTCTCACAAGTACGTTTCCAGTCAACCCAAATAAATTTAAAATTTATTGCTGTAAGACAGCTGTTGTCTTTATCAAACATTATCCATGGTACCCCCTACCAACAACTGCACACAAAATATTATTTCATGGCCATGAAATAATAACAAATTGTATAGTGCCTTTAGGGTTACTCTCAGAAGAAGCTCAAGAATCCAGAAATAAGGACATAAAAATGTACAGAGGATATTCGAGAAAATTCAGCCGAACCCAAAACATAGAAGATGTGTTTAACAACCTTCTAGTATCATCTGATCCTTATATAACGGATATTTCACGAAAACATTACAAACAAGATACAAAAATAAATGATTATCCAAAAGAATTAAAGTATTTATTGGACATGTAAGAAAAAATAACTAATAAAATATAGAAACAGTAAATCGAACATAAATAAAGCTGTAGTTTAATTTAATTGTAATTTTATTTGATTCTGTCACCGTTTCTAACTTTTTATTCAATCCATTAGTATTGGCCAGAAATTTAAGAAAATCCGCCTGTGTGTACTGGGTGAACTTACTCGAGAGCAAGCAACATAAAACTGTCCATGAGAGAAGCCCGCAAATTTGAGAGTTTGCCCCTGAGACTTGTTTATTGTCATGGCAAAGCAGACTTTTAGGGGAAACTGCAATCGTTTAAATTCACCCAGTTAATATAGTGGCTTCCACTATATTGCGATGTAACGCTTTCACTTGCAGTCTCGTACCGTTACAAAGTTTTGGTGGTTTTAAATTTCTCAACAACATAATTGGAGTGCCCACATGCAGAACAGAATAAGCTTATGATAAGGCAAACCTGGCGGTTTCAATGAATTTAAAAATTCTACAGGGTAATTAGTAGCGTCATCTGTATTAACCACAGTATCAATCGAAGTATAGACCTTTTCTTCGCCCTCAAACGACATGAGCAGTATATCGTTGATAGCTGCTGCTTGATCGTTCTTTGGAGTAAGAACGGCACGCTCACATAACCATTCAATAGGCTTGTCATGTCTATGAATAATGTCTGGATAAACTTTTGACAGTAATTCTTGAATCGTAGTAACAACTGTGCACAATTCTTCCGGGATGGTTATCATTCCATCAAACGATGGAAAATCACCATTACCGATGTTAAGAAGAAAATCTACCAGCAGACTCATCCCCGCCTAAATGTGCTCTCATAGTTTTAGAGAGCTTAAGAATATTAACCTGGGGCCACAAATTAGTTAATGCACGACTTTACTTCGTCAGCTCGGGTTCCTTTTGACACCACTGGTAGAGTCTGCCGAAAGTCTCCGGCCAGCAAAACTGTTACTCCACCCATTAATTTTGTATCACCCCTTATATCTCTTAGTGATCTGTTTAAGGCTTCAATACCACCTTTATGAGCCATCGTTATTTCGTCCCACTCGATTATTTTTGTACTCTTACTTCAGCAAAATTACTTTGTTTGGAGATGTTGCAAATGGGAGTCTCTGCAGTGATTAAATTGAGTGGTAACTTAAAAGTAGCATGAGCAGTTCGATCACCTTCGAGTAATGTAGCAGCTATGCCGGACGACGCCACAGCCAGAGCAATGCCGTGAGTACTTCTTACTTTCGCCAAAGTAAATTAATAAGGAAGGTTTTACCAGTTCGACCTGGTGCGTCTAAGAAGAATATTCGACCGTCATTTGCGTCTACACTTGTGATAATTTTACTGTAAACTTCCTGTTGCTCGTCATTCAAGGATGCTTCATTTTGTCTTACTGCGTCTTCTAAGGCCACTGTATCGTAACTGGTCTCCTTCATGTACTCTCTATTTCCAAATTGTATTGATGGAATTGGCTGAGGTAATCCATACTCTTTAAGAGGACGGCCGCCTAATGATAATACGGCATCCTCTAATACCGACAGGCATTTGTTAAATATCAGGTCCGATGAGTGCTCTACATCCACGTCACCTTGCCTTTCCAGTTGTTTTTTAAAGTCCTCAGAAAGGTATTCTTTGTATTTTTCCCAAAGACATAAGGGGTCGGAAACCTGGCAGAACAATAAAATTATAGCAAAAAGCTCTCGAATCATATGCGGTGTTTGACAAAGTAGATCATCTTCGAGTAGACCTAGAGCCTTGCACGCGGATTGGAAAGTGGGATGTAAGTGACCATCTACAGCTTTCAACGCTTCAAATGAAATTGGGCCTCTGATCTCATGTAGAAGCATTCGAAGGTGGTAGCATTCTGTATTGTTTGGATGAACAGTATGAACCCTACCTAGAACGTGTTCTTTTTTGACCCCTGACCATCCTTCAACATTCACTCCTCTCTTCCTTTTCGTTCCATTAGGTACTTACTGATAGGTTCAAATTAATACATTTACATCCTCCATCATCCCTTATTTTATTCCCATGGGGGTTGAATTTATCAAGTCGAAAATCTAAGAAGATTTATACAAACTTTCATCTCCTTTTTATCCCCTTAGGGGTGGAATTTATCAAAATCTTTTCTTAGAGGATGCCTATATCATAGTAGCTATATGCATGCAAAGCCTCAGCCGGATCGGTTTAAAATTGACAAAGTTTCATACAAAGTTTCATCCCCTATTTTATCCCCTTGGGGGTAGAATTTATCAAAATCCTATCTAAGCGGACGTCTTCACCATAGTAGCTCCAATCTTTAATTTCAGTTCAATCAGTCGAAAATCTAAGAAGATTTATACTCATCCCCTTTTTATCCCCTTAGGGGTGGAATTTATCAAAATCCTATTTAAGCGGACGTCTTCACCATAGTAGCTCCAATCTTTAATTTCAGTTCAATCAGTCGAAAATCTAAGAAGATTTATACAAACTTTCATCCCCTTTTTATCCCCTTAGGGGTGGAATTTATCAAAATCCTTTCTAAAGGGGCCTATATCATAGTAGCTATATGCATGCAAAGTCTCAGCCCGATCGGTTTAAAATTGACAAAGTTTCATACAAAGTTTCATCCCCTATTTTATCCCCTTGGGGGTAGAATTTATCAAAATCCTTTCTTAGTGCACCTCTACGGTACCTAAGCTACGTCCCTTCCAAATTTCAAGTGCCTACGTTTAGCCGTTTAGGCTGTGCGTTGATATGTCAGTCAGTCAGTCAGTCAGTTTCTTTTTTTATATATTTATAATAAAGAATAGATTAATAAATTTAACCTAGCATTACATGAAATAATGAATCTCACATAAAACAAAACATAAATATATTCATGCGTATTTGAGCAGGAAAATGTGTCAAAACTCAGAATTGTCACAAAAACTAATAATGATAGGATTAAACGAACTTACCTGAAGTGAAGTTCGATCCTGATTATATAAAGTACTTAGTCCGAGATAACTGTGTAGTATCGTCCTTTCTTGCTCCTCATACGCGAAGTTCATAGACACCTTTAAAAAATAAAAATCGCCACCTGGCAATACTAGTGGCATATGTCATTACGTTTAGAGTCATAAGAAACACACAAGGGATAGGGGACTATACAACTTATAGTCATATATGTTAGGGTGGGAAGTTTTCTATCTCGGACTAAGTACTTTATATAATCAGGATCGAACTTCACTTCAGGTAAGTTCGTTTAATCCTATCATTTTATTCGTACTTAGTCCGAGATAACTGTGTAGTTGTTTAGAGAAATCAGAAATAGTATTTTAGTGAAATCAGAAATTATATTTATCTCTTCAAATAAAACAAAAACATACTCCTTTAGGATAACAATTAAGAATTATCAAATAAAGGGCCCATATTATTAGATTCAATAGGCCCAAAACCTCTTTACTATACTTAATAGTAATACAAACTTCTTAAATAGAATTTGGGGTACAAACAGCTCTAGCAAATAAATTTTGTTCATTTAGAAGAGGCCTATTGTAGTGCTTAGCAAAAGTAAGTGATTTATCAGACCACCCTACTGCCTTCAAAATATTATCTACTGTGAGCCCTGCCCTATGTGCCTGTGACGACGCCGCATGACGCGTCGAGTGAGAAGAGAACATAGACACATCAATACCACTATCTTTCATAACAAGTTTAAGCCACCTACTAATTGTTTGTGTTGAAGCTGACTTATATGGCTTCTTAAAAGTCAGCAGTAAATTAGAACAGCCACTTTCCTTTCTGTTGTCTTTTGTTATTCTTAAATATTGTAATAAAGTTTTAACTGGACATATACTGGGATTATTATTTAAAATGGGAAGAGATAATTTTGCCATGAATCTTCCCGGCGCTGATGTTTTTTGAATATCTGTCAAAGCTATATTCACTCCTTCTTCATTAAAGTTAATGTTATTATATTTAATGAGGTGAATTGTTTGGACTCTCTGTCCTGTAGTAAGCGCTAGTAACATAGCAGTCTTCAATGTGAGTTTTCTCAAATCTATATCTTCTAGAGGGTACCAGTGTTTAAGATAAGAAAGGACAGTGGCTGGATCCCAAGTACAAGAATATTTTGGAATGTTAGGCCTTAACTTAAAAACTCCCTTGAACCAACGTCTTACCCTATCATCTATACCTATATTGTTACCTATGATTAGAGATAAAGCCGAACGGTGGCAATTTAAAGACTGATAAGAAGCTCCTTTTTTAAAGAGAGATGTTAAGTATGAAAGAAGCTTTGGTACAGAAGCACTAAATATATCTTCATCTTTAGCCTTACAATATTGCCACCATTGTTTTAAGCAACTATTATATTGCTTAAAACTATTATCAGATAAAGATGAGATCATAATTTCAATTGCATCATTAGACAATGATCTTCTTTTCATTGCCTCCCTGACAATACACAGGCCTCCAGGGTAAGTTGGGGGTGTAAGGGGTGTGGTAATCTGGAAGGAGACATTAAGAGTGTTTTAGATGGGCGAAAGGTCAGAATTTCCGAGACTGTAAGGCCTTTTAACAGGGGATACCATGCTTGAGTAGGCCACACTGGGTACACTACTATACCAACTGCTTTGTCTGATATAACTTTCCTTACAACCTTTAAGAGTAGTGAGAATGGAGGAAATGCATAGAAAAATTCTTTCCACTCAACCGTAAAAGCGTCTATATTCCATGCAAATGGGTCCCTGTGCCAAGCAATATATTTATGACATTTTTTGTTGAATCGTGAAGCAAATAAATCAATATCTGGGGCACCAAAAGTATTTATAATTTTATCGAATACACTTTGTGACAATTCCCATTCTGTATCCTGGCTAGAGTTGCGTGATTCGTAATCAGCCTCTGAGTTGTCTTTAGACTTTATATAGGATGCATAAATCCATAGATCTCTATCCTCACACCATTTCCAAATTCGTCTAGCAAGGTTATTTAGTTTAGGAAACTGTACTGAACCCATTCTATTTATGTATGATATTGCTGTTGTGTTATCTATTCTTAATAAAACTTCCTTTTGTTTCAAATTACTTGTAAAACATCTTAATGCAAAATAAGCTGCTAATAATTCAAGGTAATTAATATGGTTTTGCTTTTCTGCTATTGACCAACTACCCCTAGCAAACTTTCTATTACACACTGTGCCCCAGCCTGTTAAAGAGGCGTCAGAAAAAATTTCTAGTGCAAATTTATATTGTTTAATTTTACATTCCCTAATCATAATATTGTTTTTCCACCACAGTAAATCTACTTTAGAATCTTGACTGATATTCATCATACCATCATAATTTCCCCCCAAACGTTCCAAAGCTATAAATTTATTCCTTTCCAAATTTTTTGTATATACAAAACCATAACTCACAGCCATACACACCGAAACTAAACTTCCTAACATCTTTGCAAAATCTCTAACAGTACTCTGGTTTAAGTTAAGGTATTTATTAATTATTAACAGTAGTCTCTCTCGTTTTTCATGTGTGGGACTTAATGACATTTTAATTGAGTTTATTCTAAAACCTAAAAATTCAGTTATGTTACATGGAATGAATTTACTTTTTTCCTTATTTATCACAAAGCCTAAGCATTGCAGCTTATTTACAAGAGTACTGACATTTTGTATGCATTCATTGTATGATGAACCTAAACAAATCAAATCATCTAAATAAACAACCAAACGAATGCCTTTTTCCCTCAGGTAGCCTATAATTGGCTTTAACAGTTTTGTAAAAACAAATGGTGCAGTGCTTAAACCAAATGGCAGACAGTTGTATTCATATAACTGATTATTAAAATGGAACCTTAAATACTTTTTATATGCTTTGTGTATTGGGCACAGATAATAGGCATTCTTTAAATCTAAGGTGCACATGTAATCACCCTTAGACAATAGTTTACATAATGTCCTTATATCCTCTAATTTAAAATGACTGTCTACTACAAACTTATTAAATTTTTTAAGATTCAGAATAAATCTGTGTGAACCATCTTTTTTAGGAATAGTAAAAATACTTGATAAGAACTGGCCAGATTCCGGACTACATTTAGATATAACAGCCAGTTCTAATAATTTATCTATTTCAGCTAATAATACTTGAAAATCTAAATGACTATTATAGTTTTGAGGGGTATGGTTTTGGTGAGGGGGGGAAGAAAAGGGAATTTTGTATCCCTTTATCCACTCTAAGATAGTGGAATCTTGGGTTATATTTGCCCAGCATTTATAATAATGATATAATCTAGCAGCAAAAGGTACCTCATTTATGGATATTTGGCACGGCCTCTCATCGGTGGCCCTGATTGCTTGAAGTCCTGTGATCTGTTCAGTGGTTGGCGCTGGTTGAACCGTTGATGGTTTCCCCCACGGAACGACCCTCTCCCTAGAGGGGCCTGGTTCTGGTTCAGACGTCGTGGAGGATGTTGGTAGTTTTTTGCTACAAATTGTCTTGTCTGTGTAATTGGTTTTGTTTTTAGAATAGCAGATGCTCTTTTCATTGCTGAAAAAGATTTTACTGAATCATCCAGTTGGCAGTAGAGACATTGCTCTCTTTTGTTATCCTTCAGGCTTTCTGACAAGTTTTTATCCATGAATGGATTTACTAACTTTCTGCGAATCTCAGTGTAATTGAAATGAAGATTACTTAATATCCGTGAGACATCACCTAGTTTTTTGATTTGGTTTACTTTCTCAAAATCTTTTTTGGATAGAGAGTTAATTGTTTGACAGACTCCAGCTATGGCTAAACCAATTTCCTGTTGACGCTCCTGTAGGAGCTTGTCCCGAGTCTTTGCTGGATTACTAATGACTCCCAAAAGTTCCTTATTCAACTTAGGTGCATCTAGAAGCTTGCAGTTACTAGGTATAAGTATGGAATCAGTGAGTTTTTCTCTTGCCTGTTTGGGTAGGCCTTCAATAATAATGTTTTTGACCGGGGCCAAAATTTTTTCATGAATTTTCTCACCATATTGTTTGGTTCCAGTACCCGGTTCTCCTAAGGCTTCTAGAATATCGCTCTCAAGCTCACTGTCTTCTTCATCTAATTCCGGTACATTGATAACATCATCTGTTTCCGGGAATAAATTTGGATCTAGGTGATCTAGCTCCTCGGTTTGAGGCGTTTGAGCTGAAATGTATACACACAGGTACCATAAAGACAGTTTAATTGTGCACCGGTTGTACGACAAACATGTCGTAACTAGTCTATACCTTGTGTAGGTTATAATATGACACACAGGTCAATTTTGCCCATCTCCGTCCCACGGACAGAGCGCATTATCGTCACACGATAAAGCACATAATATGAATTCAAGGTAATTCCTGGGCAGGTCTTAGTTTCATAAATTGTGGAAACACTTTCCCTCGAAAAGTAGGCATTCAAACCGCGTGGTCCTTTAACCTGATAACCTGGCATGTACCTACGCTATAAACTTATAACTGAACATTTTCAAGAGAATTTTGACTAAAATAAACGACTAATTTCTTACCTTTCTCGTCGTCCGAAGTCTCTGAGGTTTTATTTTCCTGCTCTTTGTACCTAGCTAGTCTCTTTTCCAGCTTTGCGATCTTTTTCCGAGTTTTATCGTCGGTGTTGTTTTCTCCTTTACGTTTCGGCATTTCAATGTGTTTTTAAACACTTATTGTCGATGTAAAAAGTAATTTATACACAATTAAGCGAAAATAATTTATTCCGTGTCGGTTGCGTTTGAGCGCGAAATAACGAATGACATATGCCACTAGTATTGCCAGGTGGCGATTTTTATTTTTTAAAGGTGTCTATGAACTTCGCGTATGAGGAGCAAGAAAGGACGATACTACACAGTTATCTCGGACTAAGTACGAATATAATAATAGTAATGGGAAGCCTCTTACGTTATGGTTGTCAACGTCACTTTAACACAGACCATAGTGGCCTAGAAATCAAATTGTTTGACTGTACGAGTACATTAATAAGAATTAGTTGTGTTTCCCATTAATTAGTACAGGATGTTCCAGCCAGCGTCAGCCACAGCTCTGCTAGTGATGGGCCATTTCTGAAACATTTCAAAACTTTCTTAAATTCTGAAAATTACAGCTTTTGAATGTTACATAATTACATGTAAATGTAATAATCCTATACCGTATTGACGGGAGCAAAAATGTACTAGTGCTAGTGAATCATTAAAAATATCGACTAACGACTTTTGTCGTGACATATGAACCTTATATTTCATCACATGTCAAAACTACAGTAATTTTCGGATATGAACGATAATTTCACTTTGGTAACCTTCACAACACTGCATAATTTTAAGTGAAAATTTCCACTTTGTAACTTTCAAAATATTGCATGAAATTTATGTGAAAGTTTCACTTTTGAACTAACTGGCCACCCAACGCCAGCCACAGCTATGCGAGTGACCAACTTTAGTGAAAATACCAAGTTGAACTGCGGCGACGCGACGACGCCGTTTCCCACACGTGTCCCGTATGTTCAGTGCCGTCGACACTCCCAGCGTGGCTAAATGCCATATGATTTCTAGTTGCTGGCCGTTAATGTGTTTAGTATTATAATTATCTGGAAATAGGTCACAACGTATGGAAATTTGTACAGTCTGTGAGCACTTAAAATCTGCTTCGGGTTTCTATTTCTTTCTCAATCGCTATTAATCAGAGCGTATGAGAGCGAGTGAGAGACAAGAATAAACCCGAAGCACCTTCTAAGAGCTATCGCACTGTACGTAGGATTGACCATTACTGGTGCACAAACGCTGACGCACCGCTAACAACAGTGAGTTGCGTCACCGTTTTTAACACGGCACTGTCCACACCGGATCTCAAAACATGCTGACTCTCTTTGATCGTAATTTATTAGTTAGCAAAAGTATTGAGTTTTGTTTCATTAATAATGATTACAGGAAGAACTTTCTACCGAACTTACTTCGAATTATAAAAATGTAAATAAATTCTTCCTTTACAACAATAACTACAAAACCACCAAAAACAATCTCCTGTCACCGCGTTAAACAAGATACATACAATATTTAAATATTACTAATTTATTAACTTTAACTATACGTTATCATATTACTTATTAATAATACTCTATACTTTATCTAGTAATTTTATAACTTAAGTAATATAAATTCAACTTGGGGCTAATGACTCGTCAAAGGTTTTACCAATATCATGTGCCATTTTCATACTATCAAATTGTGATTTTAAGCAAATTATGCAAATAAGCTACATGGCCTGAATAAAATATGTTTACTAATGTCTGTTTCAGAATAGCCGTCTTCATCAATATTCTAATAATTTTGTCAAAATTTACTTTATAAAATAATGACAGAAATTCAACAAAAGAAACAGGACAAGAGCATGACATTGTCTCACCATGCTCAATGTACTTCTACAAAGCTGTAACACTAAAACTTAAACCAGCAAAAAAGCGTATCTTCATGGCACTTACGTCGTTTTGTTGAGAAGCGCAGTTTTTCGGCAAGAACTCAAAAACGGTCTATCCGATCCTGTTGAAAATAATTAAAAAGGCCGTAGCAATAAAAAAAACCGGGCAAGAGCATGTCTGATCATGCTCATTGTAGGGTTTCAAAGCCGTAACTACACAAAAATCTCAAAAATAACAAGTATGAACTAATTCTCTACTTATTTAAAGTTATATTTGGTGCCGTCTTAGGTGATTTTAGTAGGTATAAACACTTTAGCCACATAAATCTCAAAAAGCAAGCCTTCTTAGTAGTGATTGTTCTTCTTTAAAATTCGTTTAACGTAAGTATGTGCTTTCATTTAAGATATTTTTCAGATTTTTGTATTTGTAGTTTTGGCTGTAGGGTGGGGGGGGGGGGGGGGGGGGACACTTGACTCTGACAAAAATTAACACTTTAAAGCTTAAACGGATCCCTTAATCGAAAAATACATCCCCACGTTACGTGTAGGGGAGGAAAGTAAACCAACAACGTTTTTTTTAGGTTCCATTTTACCACTTTGTTGGCGTGACTTATATGTGTATTCATGCCAAATTACAGCTTTCTAGTAGTACCAAGAGTCTTTGAGCTAGGCTGTGGATATAAGGGTCCTAGTTTGACTCCGGAACCCTAAAAACAGGGTTAAGTACCACCCTGTATCAAAAAACACAGGTTCACTAATTCACTTAAAACTAAATCACTCAAAAATTTACTAAAGATTAAATTATAATTCAAAGTCATAGAACCAGAGAACTATAATTTCAGGAGTAGAATCGATGGCACGCTGTATAGTATACTAGCTGTAATTGCCCGTCTCCGTCTGAAAAAAGTCGTATATGTATACCTGCACTTATTTGTCAATGAGTCACAGTGACTTTGGTACTAAAGAGAAGAACATAATTAAGGCACAAACTCGACAACGAGGACCCAGCAGCTGAAGCCTAATTGACTCAGAGATGAGACTAACTTTGTAAGATTGTCAGCAGGTATCATGTTTATATTAATGTCATCGTATAAAATAAGTATTTTAGCGTATAACTCTAAGGGAGAAAACCCCAGTTTGTAAAAGGTCACGGTTACATGAACGGCGGCTAGCGGGCTTGTTACATTATTTTCTTTTCTGATTATTATTTTCTATTCGCATTTTTCCAAACTTAATATTATCCAGTCGCATATTTTCCGATCCGGAATTCTTCTAGTCTGAATTTTTCCTACTTATAATTAGATCTGCTTGTTCTTAGCGAGTCGATGGCGTGTAAGAAACAGCTGACCAGGCACGCGAACGGCATTGCTACGGCCTGGCGTGCAGATGTCGGGGCACGCAGGGCTGCAGGAGATGCGCCATGGACTGTGGTGAAACGCCGTATTTGTTTACAATGGGTTTAAGCTGTTTTGTGGTCTATTCCCAGTTTTCCAGCTATGTCGTTACTACGTGTCGTAACAGGGAGACCAGAATTCCCGGTTTAAAAACTCTTAAACCAACTGTGCTACTCTTACTGACACTATATTAGGTCCATAAACGCCACAAAAAATTTTCGCGGCTTTCTTTGTTTTTTTTTTAACTGTAATAAAATTTTAAAATGTATTGAATTTCTCATTTTCACAGAAAGATGTCAATGTTTTACCGGTTTTTTTAGTCATATTTTAATCTATATAATAAAAATGAATCGCTAAATGTGTTGGTAAGCGCAAAACTCGAGAACGGCTGAACCGATTTGGCTGATTTCTTTTTTGTTGTATTTGTCAATGTCAGGACAAGGTTTTTATGAAAGAAAATAATTGAAAAATCCACCGGGAAAGTCAGGAATTTGCAGCGGGGCGAAGCCGCTGGCGGGCCGCTAGTTGCGAATAAATGTGTGAAACTAACAAAAGATGAAATCAAAACAAGCAATTTAATATTTCAGTGCTAACAAGATTTTTTTACGTTTATTTTACAAATTCTTGCTGGTTATAAGGTAAATGTCCGAGTGAACGACATTGACCCACTGTATGACTCTTTTGCAGTTAATTTGAAATAATAAGATTACGGACTGTAATTTAACCCGAAAACCGGGTCTAACTGACTACTAGTTCTATCTAGTATTTTTGTGCAGAAGTTTTCATCGATGCGATCAAATACTTCTAATTTGAGAATAAGTTTTCGCGAGCAGGCGCTTAGAGTTTGCTGTGCGTCTGTCTACTTATGTAATCTGCTAAGACATCAGATCGGGAAAGTGGATAATTATACCCCGTAATTCAAGTTTTATCGGTAAAGTGATTATTGAAACAGGTAAATCATTAAACAAACCATTGATATTAAGAGTTATAAATGTATTATATTAATTAAGTTATTATTTTTGAGGCATGTCATACACTGGATATATTTCTTTGTGTTTAGTAGTGGATGACACCCATGTCATTCACTCGATACAAATGAATATTCTTTAAAAATCCATTTCGATCGTACTAAAAAGATGTAGAACATTATATTTGAGATACCCTGTAAAAAGCAAGCCTTTATGTATCGTTTGAGTAGTGTCTAACAGGGGTGTCAGTGACTGTTTTTCTATGGAGTACCAATGAATGACAGTTGCGTGCGAGGTGTCATTCTTTAGCTCATAACTATAGTCATACATTGGTTACATGTATTTTGCAATGCAAACATGCCTCCGAGATCATAATAAATATACAGCCGAAAAAGCAAAAAAACGATTTAAAAAAGGGAATCAGACATAAAGAACAATCTTTAAAAAAATATTCGCCTCTAGCAGTGACTCCGAATTCCAAATATGAAGAATGGCAAGAATCGAGAGGAAGTATATGTGACGTGTCGTCTGAGGACGAAAATATATTTTAATTAATTGTTATTGCATTAAAACATATTTTATTCTTAAAGTACTGTTTACCAAAGAACATTGTTAAACAATTGATGAATATTTGGTTTAATTTACTTTTTTTTACAAGTTTATCATCATTTAGCATTGACAGTTAAATATATATTTAATTACTAATACTTACATTATAATTAATTAATCATGAAAACCCGAAAACGTCCTGTCATAATATATTGGTACACCGCCCATTTTTTTCATAGTCATATAATGGGACATTCGAAATAATGTCAGTCATCCACTGGTATAATTTTAGGGGTTGCGATAAACTGAAATAGGTAACTAAATATTGGTATTATTTTTATACAATTTATGGTACTTATAACATTAATGAAGAACCGGTTTATTATTTTACATATGCGTGTAGTCGATAACTTTGATAATTGTTTAGTTATATAGAAATATGTAAGAATTCCCCCTTATAGTGTCATTCACTGGGACATTTACCTTAAATGTAGGAAAAATGAAACGCTTTCTCGTCTGTGGATGTCTATGGCATTGTGCTAGGTTTGTTTATGCTTCGTGTACTTCCCAGCATACACACCCAACAGGTTTAAAAGATGTGACCTGACCGCCAAACAGCAGTGTTCGCAGTGTTGTGTTTCGGTTTGGGGATAAGACAGCCGGTGAAATGACTAGCATAGAGGCATTCCATCTTAGTCCTCAGGGTTGGCAGTCAATTTGCAGTCTTGTGAATGCGAATGTCTATGGTTCACAGTTTCCACTTACCATCAGGTGGCCTTTGTGCTCGATTGCCTTTCTATGCCATAAAATAAATAAATAAATAAATACTTTCTATTGATAGAATTCAAAACGAATGCCACGGACCACTCGTGTTCATATTTCTATCGCTCGCAAGTCAAAAATACAATTTCATTGTATTTTGTCACTTTCGAGCGAAACTTTCGAGCGCTCGAAACTTCAGCCCCCTGATCGCTTTATCGCCGTAGTGGGACAAGTGCCTTTAGAAGGAATACCCCCTATTTCACAGGTTGTTTTACCCCCGGATCGAAACGCAACAGGGCGGGCTGCTGAACCTCTGTAATCGCTCTTTCTTTTGCACTATAACCTGCCTCTAAATGTAAATAAATGCTACTCCCCTACTCTCTCACTTGAGCCTCACATTTATTCAGCGGGTAATTATAAAGAGCGGAATTTCCTCTTTTAATTTACACTCGGAAATTTTAACGTGTTGCCGCGGAGCGCTTCATCCAACCAGGTTATTAAACACTTACGGAGGCTCATACATCTTAGTGTCACGAGGGGGGGGATACGTCCTCGGAACACTTCCTGGAAATGCCGTCAAAGACACGTAATGTAAGACATGCTAAGAATATTTTTGCCGGCTTGTTTGTATAAACCGATTGAAAACACGTTTTTTGCTTACAACTCGTTTACAAACTCTTATCTAGCTTGCAATGTTTGTATGTATGTTGTAAGTTGTCGGTCAAGCAAGTCAATTTTAAGTCAGGGTCTGTTAATGGAATGGACTGAAATTTGGACACCATATGTAAAGTCGATGACTAAGTATTATTATTGTTATCAAAGAGCTGATCTGATGATGGAGTCGGAAAGTGGTGACAGGATCTCTAAAACAAAACTTAAGGAAATTTATTTTAATGCCGTTCACATTGGATCACAATTTTCGAACCACTCGAGATGAATTTACATTGCTCGGATATGACTCCAAAGATGGTGTCATTTGATGTCATAAAATATCACTTATATGGACATGTTAAGATTTTTTCCCGTCCTTTTCGCTGATTGGTCGACAACGTTGCTGTCCAACCTTCAGAACCAATGAAAATCCATTATAATAACAATAATAAACCTAAGCTAAGATGCGTGTTAGAGCTTAACTTACTTTAATTTTGTTAGTCGTTGTATTTTAGCACTAAATTTTTTTTATAGGGGTTGATTAAATTCCTTACACTAACGATAGAAAAACTAAGAAACTCAACTTTGTTTCGACCCTCTATGACTCGTCCATAAAATTTGCATACTCTCTAGCCTCTGCAACTCTAAACTATAAATAAACAATAAACTAATTATGCGATCTACATTTTCATCTCAAATGAAAAGGGGACCAATTCTTAAAAATAGGAACATAAAACACGACGCCATTACAACTACATATTACAACTGAATAAAAACGACATATTACAACTAAATAAAAAACCTGTGTTAAATTTAGTATCATACGAAGAAAACATGATGTAAATTTTGCGTACCTATCCTGTATATAAAATCAACCCAAAAACAAGTCCATAATAAAACCAGAACCATAAAATTACAAAGGAGGTGTTTACACTGTTTACGCGTATGCAGTCGTGAAACAGGCCGTAAAAGACGTGTTTTCCTTCTGATTTTCGCATTATTTACGTTCTCGTGTAGTGAATAGAGATTTATGGTCGCTTATGAATTTATATGATTCATCGGGTGCAAATTTAGACATGTATTGTGACGTATGTTCTTGTTTCGGGGATTTGCGATGTGTGGAAGGATTGCTTTGGTGATTTATACAGGGTCGGTTGATTGAAATGTATTCACGGAGGCGGGCCAATATACAGGG
Source organism: Acleris emargana (assembly GCA_927399475.2). Lineage (NCBI taxonomy): Eukaryota > Metazoa > Arthropoda > Insecta > Lepidoptera > Tortricidae > Acleris > Acleris emargana. The sequence continues at coordinate 10,806,444 of OV656858.1, forward strand.
AGATTGCTACCTTAATACATCCCGTAGTAGCGTGGGGAAGCAAGTCAAACTTCATTACGGGTCTTATACATCCAGTTTAGGTTACATAATACAGCAAGTTTGCAAAAAACCATGTAGTGACCCTGTCCAAAAATCAGCAGTTTATATTAATAAATAGCGGCCCGTCAGCAGCTTCGCCCCGCTGCAAATTTCTGACATTCCTGGTGGATTTGTCAATTATTTGCTTTCATAAAAACCTTGTCCTGACAATGACGAACACAATTAAAAAATCAGCCTAAGTTTTGCGCTTAGCACCACATTTAGCGATTCATTTTTATTATATAGATAAGCAAGTTTTTTTTACATACATACATAAACTCATGCCTTCATTCCCAGAGTGGGGCAGGCAGAGCTAAAGAATTACCAACAAGTCTTAAAACTCAATTTTTTTTTTATTCTTTAATAATGACCCTATTTAAGGCACGAGTGTAATACTAATAATATTAGTTCTGTGTAAACATAAGCTAAAATGTTAACAAAAAGACTAAGTGTAATATTGTTAAATCATTATTTATTATTATTATCGAACAACTTTTTTTTGATGAAAATGTTTTAATCAAACGTCTGAAGGTCCGAAGGTTTAATTCTTTTAGTCACTCTATCAGTGAGAATCGGCCTCAATCTAGTTTAATAGGGACCCGGGTCCGAGGCAATTTAATACGGTATAACGTCCAAACGTGATCTAGTTACGAAGTGTATGTATGTAATGTATAGAACTAGAAAAAGCCCGCGACTTCGTACGCGCAGAATTAGTTTCCTGCTACCCCCCTTAATTTAACCCCTACGGGATGAATGTCCAAAAATCGCATCGTATTAGATAAAAATAAAACGAAAAATTAATTTTATATAACGTGAAAATTTGTTAAATAATTTTCTTTATGTTTTAAGCGTGTGTGATAGTGATGAAAAAAAACTTAAACTTTTAACACGTGTAATTCTATTAATCGCTGTAGAACAAGCCATTTATCGATAGTCGATAGAAATCACGTTCACATCTTTATCATTTATCAAAATAGGAATAATGCTTAAAACGATTTTTACCGGTGGTATGCTATGCCCCTTCACTTAAAATTTACGTGTGGACTTCGATTTTTGCACTTTTTCACGCTATAAATGGTAATTAAACCATTTAAACGGAGCTCGCATATTGACAGCGATATGTCCATTTTGACCATACCGAGGCGTCACAAACCACGCCCCCAAAACATAACTCCCTTGTTTTTATTAATAAAAAAAGGTAAAATATTTGCAGAATTCAGGAAATGTATTTCATTTTAAAATCATCTGTTTAAAGTTCTTATAATACTGAAATTTTCCATCATCACTTTATTTTCGGGGGTGTCTCTTATATTAATCATTTCTCTGAAACAGAAAAAAACAAGCGTTAAATCTATGACTACAAAGTTTTTTATTTTTGTATGTTTGTATCTAATAAACTCGCTATTTTGTTCTAATAATCGCTAGGATAAAATACAATATCTCAGAAACCTTTACTTTACTTGTGGGAGGACCTTGTGCAGGGTCCGTCTGGGTTGGTACCACCATCTTATCCATTAACCTACCGCCAAGCAGCAGTGTTCGCATCGTTGTGTTCAGGTTTGGGGATAAGACAGCCGGTGAAATGACTAGCATATAGGCATTCCATCTTAGTCCTCAGGGTTGGCAACGCATTTGCAGTCTTGTGAATGCGTATGTCTATGGGTCACAGTTTCCACTTACCAACAGGTGGCCTGTGTGCTCGTTTGCCTTCCCATGCTATAAAAAAAAAAAAAAACCTTATATTATAACCGTATATAGAGAGGGAGCGTAGGGCGCTAGCGGTCCGAGGGAATATGCTTGCCCGCAGGTTTGCTCGTTTTTCACATGAGGTAAAAATTGCGCTTTTTAAAACTTTTAGTCAATTTATTTACAGGACAAACCTGTGGGCTAAATATAGAGGTGCAAAAAGGGACTATAGCGCCCTGCGCGTACAATACAATAACGCATTCAGAATGTTGATGGCCAAGGAGGTGCAGGGCATCTGGTATGCTCGCAGATGCTCGCACGGACTCTTTTCAGGCGGTTACACGCACAAAAATAGGGTCGCCGTTATATCGCGTGAGACAAAGCCCCAACAGCATTCTGAACGCGACTGCGGGCAGATTTGACTGTCCTATTTTTAAGTTCTGGATGGGATATAAATCAAGGGCGTAGTCCAAATTATACTTTTATTTGATTTTACAAATCCAATTTTTAACATGTTGTTAGGTCTCTTGAGAGAAATTTACTCCCAAGTTTGTAACCCTCAAAACCCTGTGCTACCCGCATTGCGCAAATGTTTGGCTTTTGCTTCAGTATTTTCGAAAAAACGACCCTAAGGAAGCGTTTTTAAGTATCTTTGTTCAGTACTTTAATAAAGATACTTAAATTTGCTACAATTTTAACGTAACCAAAGTACGCTATGTTCATTGATTGCGGAGATACAGCAAGTCAAAGATGGTCAAAGTGCGCAGAGCCCGCTCCTCAGACCCTGCTTAAAATGGTGGCTTGCAAATGCAAAAAGGGGGTGCTTAGGGTCGTGCACTTGCAGAAAGGCTGGGCTCAAGTTCTCTATCTAAAAGTCACACTGTTACTCCAGTTTTGTGGGGCAATGCCTAACTGTTAGCTTTTATTAAATTGTACTTTTTAAATAAAAAATAAATAAATAATAATGTTATTTTTGCCAGTGGCGAAATTGCAACAACGCCATCTACAGACGTAAAACCTAACTAGACAACGCAAGCATACGTTCATACGTACTTCGCGTGTCAAAAAGCAGTCTAAATATCTGCTTTCCCCGCGGCTTCGTTTGGTCCGCGTTCGACCGTCATCGCCTCCGGACGTCAACCGACATCTAGAAAAATGACTGATTGTTCCGTATTAAGTTGAACAAAACTGTAAAGAAAAAGCTGATCCAAATCATGAATATGTTTCCTTTCATGAACATTTACATTTCTTCTAAAATTATGCTGTTATCTATTTAAAAATCATTAATTTAGGTTTGTCATGGTTTTACTATGAAAAATAAGACTTTGTGGGATTACTTCATATTCATGATACATTGCTTACTTAGGTTGCAAAGTTGTAGCGCCTGCCTATATTAGACGCGCAATGGAAATAAAACGATCGAACTAAACTTGTGTCGCTCGGCTTCTTAGTCTCTGAGAAGAAGAAAGCGCTCTGAAAAATTCGATTCTTTGGAAAATTATTTATATTTATATTTCTATCTGAATAACATAATTATAGGTTGTACATTGCAGGATTCCAAGTAATCCAAACTAAAGAGAGAAATGGATGGAAGCGATCGAGCAAAGAAATAGGTTTTCAACAAAAAATTGTAGTTTTTTTTATACTTAATCTAAAACAAAATGATAAGCCATATTCAGATTCCTTACACTTAATTTAAATTAACTTAACTTAAATTGCATCTAACGTTGTTGATACATATTATTTATACAGCGCAAGGATAATTGAAAAACGCTTGTTTAGGATAGTTTTTCCGAAGAAACTGAATCAAGTGCCAAAATATTCGCAGTGTTTCGAGCACCATGGGAGTAGCACAGGGTGGGGTGCAAATTGGGTGTTAACTACTCTCAAAGGATCTAACAACATGTAAAAAAATCGTTGATACATGCACGTTTGCGATGTTTGATGTCGTTATAGACTGGCCTAGAGTATTTGTGTACCTCTTTGCTACACTCCGACCGCGATTAGCCTACAGCAGGTCTCAAAGAAACATCGATACATACATACCTACGTACGAAATACATTGGATAGTCAGTAAAAACAGTCACTTACTTGCACCTTTTGTAGATATAAAATATAATAGTGAGAAATATAATGCCTATGACGATGCTAAAAGATATGGTCGGTATACCAGGTCCGAAGCTTTTTTGCATTCAAACTTTATTGATTTGGCCTTTGAGTTTTATCATGTTAATACATTACTATAAAATATTTATTGAAATATTTAAGGCATTTAAAACTTCTAATAAAATTGACAGTAGTTTGTCAAACGCATAGAGCATGCACAGAGAAGGCAATCATAATATTTCTATCAAGGTCCATAAGACATGTATAAGGGCCTTTACAGATAAGCGTTTTGTCAGCGCGTTCTATTCTCGTATTTGGAATCGCGCGTAGGAGGGTATCCTAACTAATATTATAAATGCGAAAGTAACTCTGTCTGTCTGTCTGTCTCGCTTTCACGCCAAAACTACTGAACCGATTTAAATGAAATTTGGTACACAGATAGTCTAGAGCCTGAGAAAGGACATAGGCTACTTTTGGTTGCAAAAAAAGGGTTGTAAGGGGTTAAAAGGGGGGAGGAAATGCGGACGGAGTCGCGGGCAAAAGCTAGTAGGTAATAGGTTGTGGCAGGCTCTTTTCCGCAACTTGACCACTTACATATGCGCCTATTTTGCGCGCGGGGTTGGTGGCACTACTCCTTCTAACCCCGTTGTACCTAGCGACCTCGGTTCTCATCCGAAATGTCGCGCCCGGTAGGTTGCTACCTCAGGACATTCCACGATGACGTGTTCAGTTTCCTCTGCCGTCATGCAGGCTCTGCACAGGGGGCTGTCTGTAACCTCATACATACATACATACCATCACACCTGTTATCCCAGAGCGGGGTAGGCACAGCCACAAAATTACCTACAACTTCAAAAAGTTGTTGATAATTCAGCAACCACACTTTGCACAAACAGGCCAAGATGTTTACCAGTGTATTAGTGACAGGTTGCAAGCCCATCGCCTAACAGCACTACAAGCTTTTACTCCCTTAGTCGCCTCTTACGACATCCACGGTAAGACATGGAATGGCACTATTCTAACCCGGCTACCACACTACTAAAGTGCGTAACTGTTTATTAAATAAGGCATGACCAGTTATTGCCCCAGTTACGAATCTAAGTAGAGTCCATTTTAACCGTCGTAGCTTCCGTGACAATCCAGGATTGATCTTCGGGAGAGCTTCTTTTGCTTGCCTGCTGGTGCTTAGGTTTCTCCATTACCACTGGTGTTCTACCTAGGCCGTTTGTCACAGTTTGTTACAAAGTTATCCGAACAGGAGAGGCAAGACAGGCTCAGGACCCACTGCTACCATCTCTAACACCTTTCTCGTCAGCTCGTCAGCCGCGTCATTACCACGCGAGCTGCTGTATCTCTTTATCCACTTAGGGTGATGGGATTGCTGTTGCTAACCTTCGTCAGGGAACTTGAGCTCCAGCCCTGAGGTTACGGTATGGCTCTGTAGGGCCCGGAGCACTGATTTGCTGTCGGAGAGTATTTGGGTCAGGAGATCATTTACCTTCCGTTCCACAATTGCTGTTGTAACCATTGCATTCTGCCTGGAAGATGTGCTGTGGGTCCCTAATGGTGTTGAGAGGTATATGTTTAAGTCCTCCAAGAATGTGCCGGAGCCGGACCCTAACCTTGTTTTGGATCCATCTGTGAAGATTCCCACTTCCCTAGGGTTCCGGCGCTCCCAGGGATCTTTGTGCAGTTATATTTTGTACTTTATGTCGAAGATGAATGTAGAAGATGAATTAGTGCTTCGTTACTTACCAACTCACATAGGATTTATGTGTGTGGCACTTTGTTTTTTAAGACTTACAGCTGTCAAGGCCGCCTCCTGTTTGATAAAAAGGTGCAGGGGTGGCAGGTAGAGTATGACTTCCAGTGACGCTGACGGTGTTGTCCTCATGCATTTAGCCTCGACGCACGAAAGTTTGGTGCGTGGCCACCAGACCACCACGCCGTGGCTTATAAAGGGTCTTGTAACTGACGTATACAGACGTAGAGTAATCTGGGGGATTAGTACCCAGGTTTTACCTATCATTCTGCGGCATTGCCAAAATGCTATCGTGGCTTTGTCAGTTTTGCTGCTGTCCAGTATCACTTCGAGATATTTATAGGCGCGTCTTTTGCCGCTCGCGCTAGTCGTCCGAGCGATGACGTGGTTGTAGGAACAAGTGCGAGCTGCGGGAGACCTCCCCGCGCGCTTCTGAGTGACCCACCAGTTCTAGCAAACACGACGGGATAAGGGGTTATTTGAAGCGCAAAATGTAGCGCGTATGCCGAAACGAGCTAGTACGCGCGTATAAAAACGCTCGTCTGTAAGTGCTCTAATACGCCAAATTTTGAAGCTATTTTACTAAACTAGAACTAGAAGAGACTAAGAAACTAGAAGTGCACTAGTAAATGAACCTGCGAAAAGATACCGTCTCTGTGAGGTTAGTGCTTGTTTCAAACACACATGTTATTATAAATCGAAAATAAGTTTGTTGGTTTTTCCTTCTGTCAAGCAACAACGGATCACCGTGTTTTTTGGTGAAGTTAGTAATCAACTAATTCAATTTGTTGGAACAATGTTCGCGTAAAATGAAGAATTTCAATCTGTCACAGACACAATAAAATATGAAAAATATTATAGTGAACTAGCTTCTGCCCGCGATTTCGTCCGCCTAGATTTATAAACATAATTATATTACGTGTTCGTATTGCTTTAATACAGCTGCAGAAAATAATTAACGGTGAATTTATAATATTTAGTCCGCTTAATGCGGTCGCTGAGTTAGGGTGTTCCCAGACCTATCGACTCCGAATCGGCTTGAGCCGGTAAGATTTTTTTTTATGTCCATGCAATAAGAGCGAAAACGATATCGCTCGGCTCGATTAGGCGTTGCGAACGGAACGATGTCGTTTTCGCTCTTATTGCATGGATATAAAACTTTTTCTTACCGGCTCAAGCCGATACGGCGTCGATAGATCTGGGGAGAAACTTATAGTTTCAAACTACTTCGACCAATTAAATGTTAATGTAATGCAGTGGCAGCACGACTCTCAAACAGATTCGATCAACGAACGTCGTCTCTACACTAGTCTATCCGCCTTATGTTTATGCTAATGTTTTTGCGTTCACAGCATACGGTGACCCAATGCTGCCGACAGACGCTGTTTTGATACTACGTCGTTCACCAAAATAATGCCATCGCAGCTATAATCGAATACGGTCGACTATAGCCGTCTTTACCAGCGTTTGCCGAATGTTGCATGCGGCGGACTACACAATGTCATTGTCCCTTAACTTCGATTTACATTAAATCACGCCTGTTTCCCAGAGGGGTAGGCAGAGACCACTTCTTTCCACTTGATACGTTCTTGACAAATTTCTTTCGCTTCTTCCACATTGATACATCGAGTCATGCACGCACGTCGGTTTCGGGTACTTAAGATTTCTCCGATTTGGTTCGATAAGTACGCCTAGGGCGACCCCCTCTCAACCCTTTCACTCACTTTCATCTATCTTCTTTCATCCATTCTTTCCAAATGACCGAACTATCGAAACATCCGCTTTTCAATCTTAGTCACTACATCTTCTTTTATTCCACATTTCTCTCTGATTTTTTCATTTGAAGTCCATAAACCTGATTAATTCATTGTCACCCTAAATAAGATTCCATAATTTGTATCGCAGAAAGGGACACTGCGCTCGGTTCGTTAATTAATATCAGCCTGTTGTATTTAATTACAATAAATTGTAGTTCACCATTTTTTGTAACTCTTCTAGATGTATAGAACTTACTACGTCCATGGAACCGACGTCAATTGTTTGAATGCATGATTTTTGGCATTTTTATTTACTATTGACTATTTTATAACTTATTTATTTTATACATTGTCTTATCACCAAAGTATTCAAAAGGATAACTGATATTCAGTGATCACAGAGATAACATCAGAAATGTTTGGAGTTTCTGATGAAACTGAAAAATTACATATAGTTGAAATCGGCGAAGAAAACAATGATACGATTTATCGAAATGACACAGTGGTTGACATTAAAAGTTCCGATGAGGCGGTTACGAATCGTGGTGCCGCACAGCCTGATGAAAGTAGGAAGCATCGACTCAAGAAGAAGAAGACGGAAGCGGAGTTATTGAAAACCTCTTTATACAATGACTTGGGACTATATTTTAATAATGTTATGAAAGGTAAATCCAAGGAACATGAACAATCAAAGGATTTACATGTGGATCATATTAGTCGTGAGAGAAGAAACATAGTATGGGTGAACCCAAGTAAGTATCAAATTATTTACATATTGTAATCGTTGACGGTAATTTGTTGAGAAAGCAAACGAATTTGTAGGTTCACTGCTAAACATATGCCTCTCCCATGGCTTTCCATGAAGTCCTTGATGCGGCGATTCTGGTCCAGGTCGGCCCTGCCGTCTTCTGGATATCGTCCGGCCATCTGGTTGGTGGTCTTCCTCTGTTTTGGCTTCCTCTTCTTCTGTACAGCGTTCTTTGGTTCTATCTGTCGTCATCGGATTTGTCGGTTACTTGGTAGCAAATAACCCGTGCCCAAAGGCGCCCGTTGCCAGCTTTTGAGAGAAGTTTAATCTCTTATAAGGCCTTTGTCATAATTGATCGGAAATACTACAGATGGTACTTGATTCCACGGATGTACTTAAACGCATTTTAAGATAATGCCATTCATCAATGTTGATTGCATTAGTACGTTTGCGAAAAAGGACATTCGATGAGTAGACCTTCAGGAAAATAGACCCAACGAACCGACTGGACGTTACGTTAATAGGACCTAAGCCTACAGAGGGCAAAGCGAATAAATGGAATGAGTAATCATATTTATTAGCTAGATCGTTTTGGGTACATTGGGATGGTAATAGAAATATAATTTGTGGATAAATGTTTTCTGAAAAATTTGGTTACAAACCAGTCACCGGTTTTTTTGAAAACTATTTATGTTTAATGAAACCAGTTTTAGCCGTGTCTTTTACTTATTTTTTACCTTGTCCTAATGGGTAAGTAATACGAGATATAAGAACTGATAATATAACACTCATAATATATACGCTCACTTTGTATAAACACGTTTAGTATAACGTTCACTGGATATAATGAACGGAAGATATAATTTCCCAAATATCTATTTCCATAAAGTATAACGTTATTAATATATAATATCAATTTATATAACTATTAAAACGTATAACGTTCATAACACCTAAGATTTAAAAGATATATTAATCAAATTATCTAACATCAAAAAACATAATACACGTATAATATAAAAACATGCATATGTTATTTATTTGAAATTAAATTCTATTTTCAGTATTAAGTGGCCTTCTTAATTAACAATCAACCTTACCTTACTAACTTTACTGGCAGCAGTCTGAATTTTCTGGGTAGAAAAAAAAATAACCTCGAAGGCCTAGGCGGGAGCTTTGCTCCCGCCTAGGCCTTCTAACCTAACCTAACCGAGTCGGTTCTGACCTGATTCGTCATGCTCGTGGCATTTTCTGGTTAATTAAAACAAATTACAAGCAAGACCGTTCTGGTAGACTCGAGTTCATAAATATGTGTACACTTTAGTACCTTGTCTATTTATTTTATGTCATGTTTAAACTGCCATAAGTATATGAATTGTCACAGCGATTAAAATGACAAAGTACTACAGGGTACACATTATCTATGAACTCGACTGTACCCGCTCCTTACAGTACCCACCCATTGAGTATAGCATACGATATTAGATCTTATAATCCTTATACTAAAAGATATTATGTATTATGATCGCTATATGTCATGTATGTTATACGAACTGAAATTAGTCATTGTGAGTGTTATATTAAAAAATATTATATAAAATGAATATTATATGACTTGACCGTTATTCCTTATAAAAATATTGATTTTGTTATTATAGCTAACGTTCATTATATCTCGTAAACGTTAGTAACATGAAAATAGTTATTATGTAGTTATATCTCGTGGGACGCACCCGTCCTAATGTCACGGGTCCTTGGGTCATGGATCTGGGCATTTCTATTTTTCCTTGTAGTCAATTAAAAAATTGTTAACGCAGCGTTAAATTAGTCCATTTGGTAACGCATTTTTTTAATGCTTAAATTTAAAAATATACTTCTTGTTAAAAACTTTAATAGATATTTCTGATTGATCTATTAAAGGTTTTAACAAGAAGTATATTTTTAAATTTAAGCATTAAAAAAATGCGTTACCAAATGGATTAATTTAACGCTGCGTTAACAATTTTTTAATTGTCTACAAGGAAATATAGAAATGCCCATCTATTATATTCCACGTATTGCTAATTTCTAATCCGGCTATGTCTTTCACACGCTTCATTTCAGTATCTACCTAGTACAGTCAGCGTCAAAAGAAACTGATCACTTAAATACCTTGTCGCTTTACTGTCACATAAGCAATGTCAAACAAGATTGTCTAATGTGTTAATGCGATAAAGTACAAAAGTAGCTTGAAGTGACCAGTTTCTTTTGACGCTGACTGTACTAAATAACAATGTAAATAGTTACTTATATAGAGAGGTAAATACATAGAATAAAAACAACAAAAAGCAATCTATAAAAAACCAGATTGTTGCTAAACGACTTTAAAACGTTATACATCCTAAATGATCATTCAAAATGAAAAATGATGAAAGAAAATTAAAGATGATTTTTAATGCCTATTTAATGTAATGATTAGGGTTAGGACTTTTGGTGGCATATCGTGCTTCTAGAATCCATGGAGTCGCTATTTCCTAATTATTAAAATACATACCACTTTGATTTTGACCTTCGGTTTTTAAAATTTCAAAATTCATTTTTTATTGAACCGCTAAGCCAATTTAAATTAATTTTGGTACGGAGGATATCTTTGCTCTGTGAAAGCCTTACAAACAAGCAAATATTAGTAGGTATGGATAAACTGAACTAAAAATATATTTAGTTCATTTTGAAATATGACCATGCTGAAGGTCAAAATCAAAGTGTCACGTGTTATAATAATTAGGAAATAACGACTCCATGGATTCTAGAACCACGATGTGCCACCAAAAGTCCTAACCCTAGTAATGATACCCCACTGGTTATCGATTGACATAAGAATCATAATAATCGATCCACGCGTTTAGTTTCTAGAGTGCCATAATGGAACAAACATTCATAGATAGACTGATAAACACAATTACTCTCCCCCTTCAGCAGTTGGGTAAAAACAACATGTACCTACATACATACTTACGACCACCTTAGTAAAATTATAATTTGTAAGCACGAAAAAATACAGATAATGCAATCCAGAAATCTTTAACGAAATTCGCGAACTTTATTTTTAAATGCAAACTTGTTCGAACAAGTTTCCCATTACTTACTTAATTTTAAGGGACGGTCGAAGTCGCGGTGCCAGTATGGTGAGAGAGTTGGACATAAAGCCTGTGCGATAAAGAAGGATAGAAAGTGTGAAATTGTCAGTGGATCGTAGCTCACGGATGTAGTGTTAATTGATTTTAATTTGAGATTTGTTTTCCAGTTTTTCCGTCGGCGCCTTCATATCATGTAATGAGCGAGGGAGATCGTAATCCTTTTATAAGAAAAGTTTTTACAATGGTCTGCTTCAACTTGATTATTATTATAGCGTTTGGATTACTTGTGATAAACGTGTAAGTAATTTTTATTTATTTACTGGATAATTGCCGTGTGGTTGCCGGGTTAGAATAGTGCCACTCCATGTCTTCCCGTGGATGTCGTAAGAGTCGACTAACGGAATAAAAGCTTGTAGTACTATTAGGCGATGGGCTTGCCACCTGTCACTAATACACTGAGAAACATCTTAGCCTACTTGTGCAAAATGTGGTTATAGAATTATCAAGAAGTTTTAAGACTTGTTGGTAATTCTTTAGCTCTGCCTACCCCACTCTGGGAATGAATGAAAAGGGAATGTATGTACTGGATAATACTTAGGGGTAATCCGTTCAAAGCCATATTTACATATTACATATTTCCCGTGCGCAGGTCTAATAAAAGTTTAGTGGTGACACTAATAGGAGCATAAGTATTTGTAGTGACATGACACTCCTATTTGGCGACAGCAGTAAATTGTATACGTTCGCACCATCGCGTAATCACCGACCCAATATTGTATATATTGTAGGCCTGGCCAATATGCAAACGCTTCTGTTTCCTATAGACTTGAAATGTTAGTGGTGGTACAATATTTATGAAAAAATTACCTTCCGCTGGAGTTTCTTGCGGCGCTTCTTCTCCGCGATGATGGTCTTGTCCGAAGCGCTAGTAGATTCACTGTACATTACCGACGTGTAAAAGAGCCCGCATGTGGCCAATTTACTGAATAAATATTTTGATTTAGATTTATGACCTCGTGTAAGGTCGATCTGGAGCGCTTCTACCATCTTATCCTTTACCGCGAAGCAGCATTGTTCGCAAGTAATTTATTTGCAGAAAAATCAAGGCAAGTATGCAAGAATAGTTAGCCATAGTTAATTTTTGTCATTATCGTTTATACTCCAGTGATCTTACCGATTGAAAGTACGGGTTTGCGTCAAATCCGGTAGTTCTGATTTTTGCAGACTTGTTTAGGATGGGCCCAATAAACAAGTTTGAATCCTCAAGCGCCGAACGCGCATTTATTTATTACGCGCAAGATTTTCGCGATTTTGGAGATCTATCGCAAACACGATTATCTTAATCGTATGAGACCAAAATAAAGTTCAGAACTCTATTCGACCGCCTAGCAGAACATAGGAATTATGATTTTTCATTTGTCACCATGAAAAATATAAACAAGTTATCTAGGAGTAGAATTATTCATATTTAATTAAAAGAAGATTGATCAAAGAGATATACAGATCGAAAGTGAGTGGAAGGGTCGGAAGGGGTCGCCCTAGGCGTACTTTTTCGAATCAAATCTAAGAAATACTGGGAAAGGGCCAAATCTTAAGTACCCGAAACCGACGTGCGTGCATGATTCGATGTATGAATGAGGAAGAAGCGAAAGAAATATGTCAAGATCGTATCAAGTGGAAAGAAGTGGTCTCTGCCTACCCCTCTGGGAAATAGGCATGATTTAATGTATGTATGTAAATAGTTGCCGTTTCTTTATTTAACCATTCCAACTCATGGTATGGAAGAGTTCACACTTGTGTTGCGAAGATTGTGTTCTCCGCAAAAATACCCACCTTAACATTCAAATGTGAAGGAATTTATAAATTATAGTAACTTACAGCAATTAAAATCATTTTCTTTTGTGTGTGTGTAATAATATTTGGACGAAATGGTAAGTCATAAGTCATAAGATTAAGGCTCGTGTAAGATAGTTCAATTATATTTAATTGTGAACAACTCGACTTACAAAGGGACATTCCGCTTGATTTAGCCTCTGGTCATGCCCTTCGAAGTCTGACGAGACTCAATACTATGTCAATTAACAAGACAGTTGCTAGCCGGTGACATTCTGAATTGGCAGGGTTCCCTAGGAAGCTAAAAACCCTCCTGGCGCTCAATACTTAGTCTTTTTTAGAAAGTTCAAGTTCGTTGTAGGAATCTAGGTTAGCTTATTTTATTAGCATACATCGGAGTTTTCGGTGCGGGAATGATTTAAGAAAGAGTAGATATCAACAGATAGGTAATCTGAGAAAATATCATATTATGCCTAATGACTAACTACCTCTCTGCGAATTGCTTACACTATGATACAAGTTTATTTTAACTCATGTAGTACTTTAGCTTTACTACCAAGGCTATAATGATATGAGATAATAATAAAATTAACGTTAATTAATTACCTGCAGTAGGTAAATTTAGTAGTTGACACGATTTTCAAAATAAACTATTAATGTTTTTTCAATATTTGGAACAGTTCATCTGCGACGTCTTGCTGTAAATATTATCCATTTCAATGAACTGAACGATCTCTCTAAGCCGGCAGTTGTAATAGGAGTATATTTAATTATTTTCGATCGCATTTCTGTTTCCTTGTAAAAATTCGTTCATAGTTTTTCGACATTTCTTTTATAAAATACTTTTTTTTGTTCAATTAATTTTTCATTAGGTAGAAACTCTGTTTTTTAATCTTTGGCTTATATCAAACATTCCCGCATCGAAAATCCCGATGTATGCTTATTAGAAATAATTATTACTTTGTAGTTATTCTTTCATTTCCCCAAGTTGACCCGTAGCAGTGTCACTAAAGAAAAGAAAGCAATTTAAATTCAATATGGCCGTACGCCATATTGTAAATAAGAAAAAAAAAGTCGACAAACTATGACAAGTGGGGTATCATTGAATACATACATACATACATACATACCTTCACGCCTGTAATCCCAGAGTGGGGTAGGCAGAGCTACAGAATTACCTATTATCATTGAATAGGTATATAAAAAGAAAAACCTTAGGTTTCTTTTATAATTTTTCATAATTTGGTTAGGGTTTTTTAAAGATTGCTTTATGTTGTTATTATTAAAGCTTGCATTTTGTAGTTATTTTAATTCTACGACTTCAAATGCATTGCCAACCCTGATGATAAAAAGATAAAAAGGATAAAAGATGTTTATTCAGTAAGTAGGCCGCACGGGCACTTTTACACTTCAAAAAAAAACTACCAGCGCTTCACAAGAGACCACTGCTGAGAAGAAACGCCGCAAGAAACTCAACAGTCAGTCGTTTTTTTAATATTGCATAAATAATAATAAACTTAACCTAGCATTATATAAAACAATGAATCTCACATAAAACAAAAAATAAATACATTCATGCGCAGTTGAGCAGGAAAATGTGTCAAAACTCACAAGAACTAATAAATAAATAAGTAGTAATAAGAAATCTAAAAATATTGAAATTTTAGGAATTACACTCACCTATGACGGTGCAAGACAACCCACATAAAGCCTCGACACATTCTCCCACAGAAACCGTGTCCCCCAGACAATAAACAATGTTTTCATATTTTTTATGACTAAGTTATTATTATCAACAACGTTTTGGAGTTGCTGGTAATTCCGTAGCTCTGCCTACCCCACTTTGGGAATGAAGGCGTGAGTTTATGTATGTATGTATGTAAGTTATTATTAGGTTATTTAGGTGTTTAGTTTAGGCCAAGCATTTTTATCTGATAGATAGTCCTCGACCCTATAGTAAGCTTTAGACATCAACGACTTTTTCAAGTAGGTTTTAAGTACTGGAAATGGGAATTGTAAAACAACTTCAGGTAATTTATTATAGAAACGGATGCATTGACCTACAAATGATTTATAAACCTTACGGGCAGATGGATGACTTCACTAGTATAAAATACCTCTATGCTGTTAATTTCACCGGTTGTTACAACGGTACCAGAACACAACAATGCGGACTCTACTGCTTAGCAACAGATTAAAGGATAAGATGGTAACAATATAAAAACCAGAAAAAAAATATTTACTCGTATAGTTTTGTGTAGACTACGTGCGTTATGAAATCAGGAGATGTCACTTATCGTCGGTGATAGTGCAAAATCGCGTAACTAACAAATTTATGATAGAGCAAAATAAACCTTTATTAAAAAGGTGCATTTTGCTCCTTATTTAAAATGTTACTTACGCGGTTTTACAGTTTCACCGACGTTATATTTTATCTTTTAATACAGGCTTATTTTACTTTTGCAGAGAATTTTTTAATGATCTTTTCCGTGGTATGATCGGAACAATTCTTGGAATTGTTGGATTGTAAGTATTCAACAAAAATGTTTTCTAATTATTCATTTTGCCTTTACTTAAAAATAAGGTATGATGAAGTTTCACCTCCCTTAACGCATTCACTGCGATTGTTTTACGTACGTTCGCCGGTTGCCGCACCTTCTAACCCCCGTTGCAAAAGTGTAACAACTTTAGCATGTTTATTATGATTTGTTAGATTATTGAAACATAGCATTTTTTCGTTGAAGCAAATTTATATATATAGCGTTATCCAATATAGTTTTATTTAAAGTGCCCGTTATAATAATTGCTGAAGCTACCAGTACATTATTTTCTTATTCGCATTTTTGTCGTATCTTATTTAGCGGAGTCGACGGAGCTCCGCAATGCGAAGCTTCTATTTCTGGGTTTCTTGCCCTCTGGGTCTAATATAAAAATTAACTTAATGTAACTTACCTAAGTATTATGATATAATAATGATTAGAAAAGTTTGCGATAGGAAAAGTTTGTACCGAAAAAATGGAAATTGTGAAAATCGCCGCAAATTTCATAATTATAATGTTATAAGTATAAGAAAATAACGGTGCTATGTGAAAATTCGTTACTATGAAAAAATGCTTGTTATGAGAATGATCTAAAACACCGGTTTTTTTTATTTATTTATTTATTATGAAATGTTGACAAATTTTGTTTTAATTCAATGTCCCACAAAACTGTTTTTACAGTTATCTGTATATCCATTTGTGGCATCGTAACTTCGAATTTGATGATAATGCTTGTTTGATCGTTAGGGTTCTTAACTAGATTTCTTGAAAAAAAAATGCTGGTTAAAAGATATCAGCTCTGAAAATGTATATATCGCACACTGTAAAGGTGCATTTCATAAGAATAGGGATTTTGAGAGAGGATGGAGGAGAGAGTGGGCCTTTGCCCAGCAGTGGGAAACAAGCACTAGCTAATAAAAAAAACTCTAAAGGTGCCGCCACATCTGGCGAACGTGTGGGTGAATTACGTAGTCCGGTCAGTCCGCATGCCGCTCCTACAAACGCTCTCGCCGCGCAAACTACGCGCGGCGTGTGTACTGCGCTAGCTCTGCCTGCATACAGCTGCATGTGCACATCAGTCCATGCGAATTGGGAAATGATTCACGAATGGTACACGACCGGTGCTTTTGAGTGGCATTCGCCGGCTCATTTTTGTCCACAGTCCTATTTTGTCACCTTTTTAAGACATCCACAATGCCATATGGCCAACTTTTCCAATAACCTTTCTCACTTGTCCACTTTCCTATATTGTTACCTTTCTCACTTGTCCACTTTCCTATATTATCACCTTTCTCACTTGTCCACTTTCCTATATTGTCACCTTTCTCACTTATCCACTTTCCTATATTGTCACCTTCCTAACTCGTCCACATTCCTATTATGGTTCATAGTGCTAACTGATCTACATTCCTATTTCGTCCACAGTGCTAACTGTTCCACATTCCTCTATAGGTAGTCCAAGCTGTAATAAGAATAGTAATTCTAATCTATTACTTCATTCCAAAACCAAGAATAATGGTGTTAAATAATATTATTACGCAATAAACTTCAGATACTCAGATGATCCCTTAGGTCTCTCTTGTTCGCACTGTTCGCTTTCCGATTAAAGCCTGAACGTACTTTTTTTTTTTCGAAAATGTCTTTCGCTGTTTCACAGTATACACTGTAGCAGCTTCGCAGTTGACGTGGGTGGCGTGCTCCAGTGGTGGGGGCACAGCCTACCCGGTGTTGGGTGGTGCGTCCGAGGCCGCACCGCACGCTGGTGGAGCGTGCGTGTCTTGATGGTGAGTTGTAGAGGTGGAGGTGGGGTCGTCCTCTCGAAGTCTTGGTGGTCGACCTCGGCGCCGATGAGTCAGTCGGAGTGCCTTTGCGGCGGCAGCCTTCTCCTCGACGGCGACTTGGATGGGGTTGTCGGGATCGAGTAGGAGATGCCTGGGGCGCCTTACGGGCGTACCCAGGGCGGCTAGGGTGTCAGGATCAGAGGAGGGAAGTAAGGGGGTGTAAGAGGAGGCGGAGCGAACTGAACGTACTTGCAATAGGTCCGCTCTTATATAGTACCCATGTCAGATCGTTTCCAGAATGCCTTCTGGAATGATCGATGTACTTTGACCGTCGAGGACTATCTGTTATTTGGGCAATCACATTTCACTTCTGTTGACTGTTTTTGGTTGAAAATATATTTCTTTGTTCTTTTTTGTGAATTTGGATGGTTTCAAACTCACAAATAAACATTTACATCTTGAAGAATTGACACTAAATTGTCAAGTACTATGTTTGACCATCTTTAACTGATTGTCTAGTTTTTGCACTATTCCTTTTATCTCACGAGGTGCTTTGGAGCACAAGTTAATGTTGTAGTTAGTTTTATTTCACATATTTGCACTATAACTATTTTTCGAACCTCAAGTATCCACTAACGATGTTTACCGTGGCTATGTGTCAGCATTAAAAGAAATAAAAAGAAATACAATCATTTATTCGTGACATGCATAACAAAGAACAGATAAACAAATACAAGAAGAAAGAAGCCACGAAATGGTCCCAACTCAGCGTAATGCTGGCATTAAAGTCAGCGCTGGTTTTCCGTTGGAACCATCAGGTGAAACCACGGAAGGTTACACACACATAATGAAATGAGCACAAAACGAGAAGAAAAATAAAAATAAAATAATAACAAAGCACTGAGTTTCGCAAAAACATGCCCGTCCATAGATGGCTGAAAGAGCAACAGTCCCTTAGCCTTTCTAATATAGGATGTAAGTTTTTATTAATAAACGTTGATAAACCATGGTGCGTTAATTTATTAATTACGACTAATCTCCCGCCATCTCCTGCATTACTCCAGGAGTATACATACGTATTACGTCGGTGAAATGGCAAAACCGCGTAAGTAACTTTTTTAATAAGGAGCAAAATGCACCTTTTTAATAAGACGGTAAGGTTTATTTTGCTCTATCATATTTTTTTTACTTACGCGGTTTTGCAGTATCATTGAAGATTAGTTATTGCACAATTTTTTTTTATGTATAAAAATTCTTTATATTTTCAGGGTCCTCTTATTAATCGCTGATTACATACTAATATATGATTATGGCAAAACTTGTCCGTGTACCGGCATTGCCTGGGGTATGGCGGTAAGATAAAAGGTTTTTGTATATATAGTCGTATCTTTATTTTACTCTACACAAAATAATTACACACATGAATTATTTCAAAAAACGTTAGGCTAGGCTAAGGTTGTATTAACACTAAAAAATAATGGTGGAAATGGCTTTAGAATAAACCACAACTAGGGCTAACGACTGTTAGAATTTCCAATAAAACGTGTTACAAAATACCCCGTAAAAAATACAATAAATTATTAAAGCCAACCCTATTAGTAGGTAAGCTGTCATGTTAGGGAACCGGAGTAAGCATATCTATGCTTACGGTATTTAACAGAGAGGCGTACTTACCTACCTATTTTAATACATACATACACGCCTTTATTCCCAGAGGCAGAGCTACAGAATTACCAACAACTCCAAGCACTCGTTGATAAGTCTGTAACCACTTTGCACAATTTGGCTAAGATGTTATTAGTGACAGGGTGCAAGCCACAAACCACTTACCCTCTAGACCCCGCTTTGGGTTAATTTGGTCTAGTATCTCATTTAAGCCAAAATGGCGGGACGCGGGGGGCGACAAGTGCGCCGTGATTGGCTAGTTCAAAGTCAACGAATAATAACTGCGCGTCGTGGTGCGCGCGGTGGGTAATGATGTGACACGCGCGAAGAAATTCTCAAAAATGTTTCATTAGAATCAACAAAAATACGAGAAATGGGTTTCTATTCAAGGATTCATAAAAATAAATCTACTTGTCGGGTCATAATCATAATTATTGCTTAAATGAACTTATTTCTTTATTGGCGAATCCTCCGTGCCGACAATTGTCATCCGAATCACTATCGCCGCACACAGGAGCTAATGCTCTCCGATCTTCCCAGGAAGAATTTCTGCTAGTAGCAAGTCAGGCAGTTAAAGGAGAACCCTACTTACGTAAACTATGTTCTTTGGACGCATGAGGTAACATTCACGCGGTCAGGACTTTCAGGCGGTAAATCATACAGTGACACTATTACTCACCATTTAACCCTGTATAGACCCGCTTTTATACATCGCCCATTGTTATCTCATTAAATAATAAGATAAAAATGGGATTTTAATTGTGCCTTATGTGTAAATATGTATTTTATTTATTCAACATTTATGTATTTTCTACAACGCACAAAACGCTATTAATTTATACATACCTTCACAGTGTAGGCAGAGACTATGGAACTCCAGATGCACTGGTCCAATCATACCTCTTTTACTAATTCTAAATTCACCAAGCTCTTCTTGCTTTCGGATGATTTTAATCTGGCCCTTATGCCGTTAAGTACCACCTGCTGAGTACATTGCGAATTTATTTGATCACTGCGTCTCCTTTAATTGCGGCCTTTACCGACATTTACGTAGCGAAAATGTCCAGTGACGCAAATTTACCAAGAAGCGAAATGTCCGTAATGTTAATAATTGACCATTTTGTGAAGATGACTAAATCGTGAAATACACAATTAGCATATGTCCATAATAGCGACACGGCTAGATTACAACGAGTCTAAGCATGTGAAATTATTTTTTCTTGTGACTGATAGTGATAGTAAATAGAAGTCGGAATGTCCAATGAAACTGGAGACTTCTTGAGTGTAACAAGTCCACTTTCCCATAAATTTATTATAGAAACAAATATAGATATCCAACCTGGAAAATTAAGATGAGGAATTGCCTTACACACGAGGACCTAAGGGCATTAATAAACGTTTATTCAGAAGATGACACGACCCCTGCCTCGGTAAAGGTATGCAATGATGCAAAAGCACCAGCAAAAATTAACAGAAGACGGTGCGAATGTGCCAGATGCACGAAAACTACAGCTGAAGCGTGGAAATCGTTGAAATATGCTTTTGAGGACGCTTTAGACCGTAAAATGTACAGATCATGTTTGTCAGACTTTAATAATATTGAATTTTATTTAAATGCCGTTATAACAACGGCACAGGATCTTGCGGATATTTACAAAGTCATAGATACGTCGATTGCAGTCATGCTCTTGGTAGGACTCATCCCAAAATATGAACATCTCGTTATGGCTTTAGACCTGTGAAGTCGACTTGACCACTGACTTATTGAAGACAAAACTGCTAAATGTCGAAGGATGCAGCTACTGATATTGAATCTGTTTTTCATACCAAGATGAAGCCAAAATTTAAGAAGGACGTAATATGTTACAATTGCAAAGTGCCTGGGTATAAAAGACCACACTGTCCCCTGAGAAACAAGACAGTGAAAGCTAATGTTTACAGCTCTCAATACTTCTGGCAGCTCAAATAAGGACCATTGGTACGTAGATTCAGGTTGTATTAAACACATGACTTCTGAACGTCTTTGGTTACAAGATGTTTACGATACTGTTACCGTTACGAACGGAACACTCTATTCCCGGCGGTAAAAACCATATCATAGTCGACCTGTTACGGTATTGTTTTGACGTCAGCCGCCATTACTGTCAGGTAAATAAGAGCTATCAAAACGTTCTTGTATTGTTTAACGTATTGTCACGATAACATATCAAAGACGATATGGTTTTTAGCGCCTGATTAAATGTTGTGGAATAGGATATCTCAATTAAAACGCCAGAAATTGTGATCAACGGGATCTGTAAACTTGATCTGTAAAGGAAGCTGTTGATAATAGTTTTTCTTGTGTTTTTAATATGGATATACAATATACATACATACATACATACATTAAATCACGCCTGTTTCCCAGAGGGGTAGGCAGAGACCACTTCTTTCCACTTGCTACGATCTTGACAAATTTCTTTCGCTTCTTCCGATTCAGCCCTTTTCCAGTCTTTCTCCGATTTGATTCGAAAAAGTACGCCTAGGGCGGCCCCTTCCGACCGTTCCACTCACTTTCGATCTGTATATCTCTTTCGTCAATCTTCTTTCATCCATCCTTACTAAAACAAAAAAAAATACTGATACTTTTCGTTTTACAGGTGATTCCATTCTTCGTGCTTTGCCCTGTGCATTGTGGTGGACTGTACGTTTGAAACAGTACTGTTAATGTTTCCAAGAATATGAAAAACGACTTTTTGACACAGGATGTGCACTTTCGCCGTCAGGATAATTGACAACTCTGGCACAAGAAGTTAGGTCACTTGTGTCACATAGGCACTGAACTGGACAAACACGATATAGGCGTAAAGTTTACAGTGGTAGATAAGTTGCATCGCTTGCGTAAAAGGTAAGCAATCAAATAAACCTTTTAAGAATGTAGCTTATAACAGGGCTACTTCCCTTTTAGAATGAATCCATAAGGATTTATTGGGACCTGTATCCACAACCTGTTATCAAGGTAATAGGTACTTATTATACAAGAAAGGTACTGATACACAGGTTAAAAATAAATTATGTTTATTTCAAACGCTTGTTGAAAAACAATTGGATAGAAACATCATAGTGGTCAGGACTGACGGTGGCATGGAGTTTGTTAATAAGAAATCTGTTGATTATCTTGCAGAAGATTAGCTTATCAGAAGGGATATAACAGCAAATGATGACGCTGTAGAGTCCTGAGAGAGAGCAGAGCGTATGGCACCGTTCAATAACAGAGAAGGCGAGAAGTTTGTTAGCCGAAAGTTTACTACTAAAAGCATACCTAAAAATTGGTCTCCACTTCGAGCTTTAGTTGGACGAATTCCATATGACAGATGGTCTGGACGCAGAATGTTTGGATGTAGAGCACTTCGCACCTTTGCGACAAAACTGTGACATCTGGGCAAATCACAACTTTGGAGATGTCACAGTTTTGTCGCAAAGGTGCGACTTATCCACATGTTATCGTGTCACAGGAAGAAGTTATATGAGGAGTCTCTTTTCAAAAGGGTTCAATCTTGAATTTTTTAATTGTATAAATATAGTTCTGCTTAACAGAAAAATACATATATAATTTGAGGTTAAAGTTCTAAAAAGTCTGTCCTTGTTCTCCAGAGAAAGATTCAAATATAAAAGTTCGGCTTAAATAGCCTATTTCTTCCTTATACACACTTCTACGGTGGCCACTAAAAATAAACAGGAAAAGAAAAAAACCGGCCAAGTACGAGTCGGACTCACGCAGGAAGGGTTCCGTACCATTATGTATAAATACTTATTTTATTTTAATTTTATTTAATTATTTATTTTTATTCTAAACCTGTTCAGCTTTTTCTTGCAAAATGCGTTCATGAATAGATAAGAATGGCATACAATAAAGGTCAAACGGTTTTTTTTTATCGCGACACAACGCTCATCCAGACAACTATACCACCACATTTTCGTAGAAAAATAGTTGCATCGAAGCGCAGATCTTATCGCACTATTGAAAATAAACTATTACACTATCACACAGTACACTATTCACACACAAATCGCACTGTTGAGTTCAGTTGTGCGATCATCATGGAATAAATATCTACACCGGAGATAAGTGTGATTTTTTTACAATACAAAACTTGGAGCGATCACTAGTATATGGGAAAAGCATCGATAATTGAGTTTATCGATATAGGCAATCCCTATCTGTCATTTAATTTTGCCCCATATATTCCTAGGTCTGGCGATCATGCATGCTCATCGATTTTTCAGCTCTCTGTGACAATCTGTGTGAGGTGGCCTGTGTGCTCGTTTGCCTTCCTATGATATAAAAAAAAAAAAAAAAAAAAAACTCTCACAGCTCTCTCCGAAGTTGAATCCTACAAATACCTTCGTATGTCACAGTCATTGGGTATTGTGGACGGATGTCGAGCAGTCAGTGAAGAAGCTCTTCTTCATTGGCTGGGTGATCCCGCTGCTCACATAGTTCTGTGACATTGGTGGACTCAGACTGAGCTGAACGCCCTGGATAGGAGAGTCTGTCTATTGCTTAAATTTCATCGCATGTTGCACCCATGCTCATCTGTCATGCGATTGTGGAGGTCGAGGATTTTGAAATGCTAAGAATCTCCACTACCGCGAGGTATGCAATCTCAGGGATTATTTTATTGACAGTGAGTGTGACATACATCGTGATGTAATTGCAGTAAACAGGAGCCTTACGCTTCTCTCCTTGGCAAACGAGAACAGGTGGAGACCAAAGGTGTTGAGCACTGAAGACCGCAAGAACGTATGGAAGAGCAAGGAGGCTTCTACCGGGTCTTAACAGGGCCTTTCGTAGAGATCTTAGCGTCCGTGAACTGGCTGCCATTTGGGGAAACCGACGGTTTTGTCTGCACAATTGCTGACTAGGTCATAATGACAAACAAATGCCGGAAATATATTCTGAAGGACGGTATGGTCAACATTTTGTCGAGCGTGCCGTTGCCCCGGCAAGTCCCTTGGATATTATAATTTAAGATTTGCATTTGGCCAACGGCGAGTACTTACACAGACAACCTGGTGGCCATCATCATCCACCGGCAGCTTGCTCTTCAATATGTTCTTGTTGAGTCAGAAGTGCCGTAAATAAGTACACACGGATGCCAGTTCTCGGTAATGGTCATGCTACGCGTATTGGAATCTATCTGTCATCACGGACAGGACTATTGTCGCCAATAAGCCTGATATCGTGTTGACAGATCGATCTCAATGCTGGGGAATGCTAGTCGACGTCACAATCCCGCATGACAGGAACCTCGTGAAGACTAAGAAGGACAAGCTCAGCGAGTACCTTTACTTGTCATGTGGGTTGTTGACTCGACGATCATTGTCCAAATACTTGTTTCGGTAAACGGTCTTATAGGGAAGAGTCTCGGTTAACACCTCAAAAGACTCGCTAGATGGCTGGATCAAAGACCAGATACAGAAAACAGTTCTCCTCAACATGGCACGCATTGTGAGGAGGTTCCTTTTTCTGCAACCCTAACCAGCGGTAGGTTGAGCCCTGCTTAGCAGCCGGTGGCACTCGGAGGTTTTTTACAATGTTTATTTTTTGTATTAGCATTGCTATTTCTAATTCACAGAAAATGTAATAAATATCTAAAAACCCTCTATATAATGGCTACAAAATGTCTCCTTGACGGTGTAAGCGATCTATATAAAACCTAGCTAGTTACCCAGAACACACTAGTTTTTTTTTAAATACTTCCATATCGGTCTATCCATTTGGACGCTTCGGTGCCACATTCGATACATAGACACACAAATACAAACACACACATAAACAGATACACACGCCAACCAAATAATAGTTACTATTATACCCTTTATTTTTGTTGGGGGTTAAAAGAGAATACTTTACTTATTATTATTGTATTTTATTTTAGGTCGTTGGCGCATGTTTGGTGATTGCATGTATGATCGTCAAAGCGCAAATAATGGAGGTTATTATCGCTTTTATAGCTACGCTCGCAGTGGTTCTCTTGTGTATAGGTTTGGCGTGCACTTCGGTTAGTATTTAGGTTCTTTTAATTAACTACGTTCGTAAAATACTCAACTGGATTTTTTGGTCCATAGCAGCTTAAAACTCCGCCGCGGTTGTTGTACAATTTCGTTGTTTTTTTTCTGGCATAAACTTTTAAATACACACAACAAAACTAAAATTAATTTTTTCACACCATATGCTCGAAATTGCCCAATTATATATCATGCAAACCTCACCTAAAGTAAGTCATTATTACAGCCCAATGGCTGTAATGAATGACTTACTTTCAGGTGGTTAGCCAATGCCAGCCAGCATATTATAACCCGCCGGGCCACTGGTTAATAATGAGGTTTAAATTCGTATGAAAAATTCAATCTGTTTTTTTTAATAAGGAGTTTTAACTTTTAATAAAACGTTGTTTCTACTAAGTATTAAGGTGAGAAAAGTAGAGTATTCTCCTTTGAGATAAAGCTGATTTCGTCTTGGGTAAGCTTGAATCCCTCGCTGCACTCAGGACTCCGTTTTAATTCCCTCGGTATTAATTAAAAGTGTTGCATTGGTTCGGCCCCGGACCATTCAACCGAACTACTGCAACCAAAAATTCCCAACAGTTCGGTTTGACGTCATAACTACACACCGCTATCGGAGGTGCAAAATAGTAGCTGTCAAGTTCTTAGGGATGGGTAAAAATATTCATGATGTCGATATCCTATACCATTTTTTAGACTACAATTTAACATGTTTTTTTTGGAATCCATGATAATCATTGTCATCAGAAATGTAAACCATTATCAGTTCAGTACAACAACAACACTATGGTTGCTATTTTACTTTTCTAATGTTTCGACATATATTTAAAAAAAAAAAAAAAATAGGGCTCAGATATATGAACACGATGAATATATTCAACAATAAACCCAAAATATAAATAATATTAAAAGTTAATATTATATTAGTTAAGTTAAAGTTGAATATTATATTCATCGTAACTGCACTAGATTACCTATTGCAAAGAAACTGAAAAAAAAACTGATCGTTCATTAAGAGTACGATATCCCTTTAAGACACATTTATAGTTATTAAATTTTTTATTAATTTATGAATGGTTCGTGCTATGAAGATGCGATAATTTGTTAGTAATTATGAAATATTGAAGATTTTATTTGTAAAAATGAAAAATGTTTACACATATTCATTTTGTAATTATATAGTCCTGTTTTATAAAATAAATACTTTTAATTAAAGTTCTAGACTCTCATTATGACAAAGTAAAATTATCGACATTATAGCTATAATTATCGACATATAGCTAATATTTCAAAATAATTTTTACCCATCCCTAAGAAATTGACAGCTACCATTTTGCACCTCCGATAGCGGGGTCTAGGTGGGGGAGACTAAAAGTGTTGCATTGGTTCGGCCCCGGACTATTCAACCGAACTACTGTAACCAAAGATTCCCAACAGTTCGGTTTGACGTCATAACCAAACTAATGAGACTAAAAGTGATGCATCGGTTCGGCCCCGGACTATTCAACCGAACCACTGCAACCAAAGATTCCCAACAGTTCGGTTTGACATTGCTCTTGTGTACCGGTGCATCTGCAGCGATTCAAACATTCTTGGGACCCACCTTGCACCAACTTTTGTCATGCCAAGATGAGCGTGTAGGATCCTCAAAGTAGTAGTATCTGAAATGCCAACAAATGCAGATTACTGTTTCTTTTCGGGATGAGCATCTTCTAGTAGAAGTTTTTCTACTTTTTCTACCATACGACGTTGTCGCCTCAATCGGCCTTCCTGGGCGAAGGTCATTGCTAATTAACTCTCTGCAATGTTTTATTAGTTTTTACCACTTATAAACCATGGTTTTTTTTACCAGCGCAATGATTAATCAGCTTCAAATTCAGAAATAATACATTGCGGAGCTTTTCCTTACTTAAAAATAAACTTTATAACTAAACCCCGTTATCTAATGCTCAGTTTGGGGGCAAGTGATGGGGAAATTTCAATAATCTGAATCAATACTAAAATTACTTAATTTACGGGGTCTATTTAGATGCAATTTGCTCTATAGTCGCACGTTTATTCCGAAATAATTTATTTTAAGGTCGATATCTTTTAAACAAATGACGGTTTTGGATTGACATTGTTTTTTTTTTTTTGTATAATTCATCTTAATAATAAATATACTTACGTACCGTAAAACCTGGTAACTATGGTCCAAAATCTTCCAACTATGGTCCAAAATCAATGACCCAAAGTACAAGTTCCCATTATCTTTAGTTAAGGAAACGTGTTTTTTATAGATTATTGTTGACTAAAGTTTTAAAATGCTTATACTTAAGTCATCTATGAGGAATTAAAGAAATAAGACTTGGACCACAGTTGAAGTACTGGACCATAGTTACCAGGTTTTACGGTAACTACTATCAGGAATATTTTACAGGGTAAAATGTCGTAATACGAATACCAGGGTTCGGAGATTTCATAGCACGGTAAGACGAAAGAGAGCTGTGGAGTCGACATTAACATTAAAATTCAACACTTACTCAAACTCATACTAATTCGTTTATCTAATTGCAAAATGTAATTTTAATAGGTATAAAAATGGATAGAAACTGTCAATTTCAATATTCATTGTATTATAAGATTATTAATTAATAATACATACATACATACCTTCACGCCTGAAATTCCAGAGTGGGCTAGGCAGAGCTACAGAATTACAACTTGAAAAAAGTTGTTGATAATTCAGTAACCACAATTTGCACAAATAGGCTGAGATGTTTACCAGCATAATAAGTCAATGAAAATAAGTTAGTCCCTAGGTATGCTTAGCCACAGAACATAAGCTACAAGAATGAGAACTTCAAAATCATGACATGGTATGGCGTACCAACATTTTATTTTGTTTATCATTGTAATCTTACATACGTACATAGCTTTACTCAGGAGCTCAGGGCGAATACAAAAGCATTTTGGAATTAGATAAACAAATGAGTATAAGTAAGAGTTGAATTTTAATATTAATGTCGACTCCACAGCTCTCTTTCGTTTCACCGTACTATGAAAACTCCTAAACCTGACAAGTCAAAGGCAATATGGTTTTACCGTGTAGAATCGAGAGTTATTAATTTCTGTTTTTTGTTTTAGTTCGACTTTACAAAATTTTACTTATATTTAATGGTTATTGGATTGGTGTTGGCCGTGTTTTCTTTTGGCACTATGCTGATGGTAGTTATTTTCAAGAAGAAATTTACTATATTAAAGGTGGTCATTGCCTGTGGATTTGCAATATTCCATTCAGTTGTAAGTATATGTTGGACGGCATTAAAAATAAGAACTCTGAGATGAGAGTTAGAAATAGCAAGATCCGAGAACGCTGTAGATTGAAAGAAGATGCAGTGACAAATATCGAAAAGGGTATCAAATATCAAATCAAGTCTACTTATGGCCGAACCCTATATTCAAACCGCGGATAAATAGGCTTACTTTGGGTTAAAATTTGACACATTTTGTATGGGCAAATGAATTTTCATCCGCAGTAAGCCTTATCTGTCCGCGGATTTAATAAAACTAGAGTTTGGCCGTTAGTCCTGATAGTTTTTCTATATTTGTTATTATGTGCTTTCATTAAAGATATTTAGTACTTGTAGTTATGGCTGTAGGGAAAGGACAGGAGGACACTTGACTCTAACAAAAAATAGCACTTTAAATCTTAATATTTCACAAGCGGAATCCTTAGGGGTGGTACCATAAAAAAAAAAAAAAAAAAAAAAAAAAAAAAAAAAAAAAAAAAAAAAAAAATATATATATATATATATATTTTATTACCATTGTCAGCGTGATAAATATGTACATGCATGCCAAATTACAGCTTTCTAGAACAAAGAGTCTCCGAGCTAAGCTGCGGACGGATGGACAGACGGACATGGCGAACCTATAGGGATTCCTAGTTTCACTACGGAGCCCTGAACACGTTGGTCCGAATTTTCATAACTTGGAAAATATTATCGGTAACGGTAACGGTATGCTTCCACCTCAGCTCTCGCAGGAGACTGAGGTGGTTGAGAGTCCGTCATACCCCCCCTCCCCCCTTTATGGCTGCCCTTAGACTGGGGGGACGAAACGTAATACATTTCCTCTCTGAAAAAAAAAAAAAAGGTTCGCTTTATAAGCAGCGGAGTGGCAGAGCTGCGCCGCAGGCGACTGGGCGGTACCGTAACGGGGGCCTGCGGGTAGATCACGGGTCTATCACCAGTAGTAAGAGGTCATGAGGCTGTCCCAAAAGCGACTCTGCAACTCTGCACTCTGCACTTTGCAAAGTGAGTAAACGTGAACGGGAAAACACAAATTCCTGAAACTTTTTTCAACACTGCAAAATTTACAAACTGTGCAAAAGTTGGCTGACTGGCTAGCAGTCCAGCGCACGCCCGTTATCCGGATACAATCCGTCTGGGCGGGTATGCATAGATATTTCCACCGGATCAAAAGAACCGCAACCTACCGCAACTCTCCGCTGCAGCGGGCACTCCTGATACTCAACGCCACGCTCGGCGCGGCGCCACACTGCGATGTGTTCGCCTCACGCATTTCAAAAGTGGTTGGTCCCCCGCCGCCGCCGCCTTCGGCGCCGGCCGCTCACCAAGGACCCGGCCGTATTCTCGGCCGGCGTAGAACTCCCCGGTAAAGAGCCGACAAGCTCGACACCGGCTCCTCGTCCGCCTTTCAGGCGGACCGAGAAGACCGCCCGACAAAAGTGGTTGATGAATGCAAGAGAGTGATTGAGAGTGAATGAATGGTATAGACTTAAGATTATTGTAGAAACATGTTTAATTAAGTTTTAGGTTAAGTTTGTAATGCAATGGATCACTCTGTAAATTACAAATTGATTGAATAAATAAATAAATAAATAAATAAATATTAATCCAGAAAAAAAAGTTTTTTTTAATTCTTATTTATGAAAATTCGGTCAAACAAAACAGCGGTCAAACGTTCTTAGAACTGCTATACGCGGCCTATGTACAGAATAAAAAAATACTGTCATGTGTATTATAACCTTTTTAATGTGAAAACATGTTTCAGAGTCTGATTATGGAAATACAAATGGTCATCGGAGGCCATACTTTGGAGATCGAACCAACGCAATACATCCTTGGTGGTGTGATGATCACTTTATCTATAGTCTTTATTTTTATAAATATGTTAAAAATAGTAATAGGCCTTAGTGGTGGTGGCGACTAATAAAACTGCCAAGGAGCGTACTTAATGAAAAAAGATTTCAAAAATACTAACATCACTAGTATATGTACGCCCTTATAATTAAAAGCATAGAAGCGTGTCAGATAGGTATGCCTTATGACTGAAATATTTTTGGTGACTACCCATACCAATAACGGAATATTTAAAGGCACGTTATAAACAAATGGAAGATACTGTCAGCGCAATAGTGTAACGATCGCAGGAACCCGTCCTGGCACTAGGAACTGGCTAATAAAACCAAATTCAAAATGGATTTGTTTTGTTTGTAAATTACCCGAGTAAATTGTGTGCGTTTTACATGGCTGTGTTTTTCTTGTATTTGTTTATTGCGTTTCGTCACGATTTCCCAATGTCAAGTCAATGTCAAGTGGTATTATTGTACAAGCAGTTAGTGGCTTTTGGGAGCGAAGGTGGCCGTTTCAAACACGTCCGGCTTTCATATCTGAATGGTTTGGACACTGAACTTCAGAGGGTGAAGAAAAACGCTTAGTCACGTTGATATTGCTGGCCTCTGGGAGACCAGAGGTTATTTGGTGATTCAGAGGTTCTTGTGCCCAATCCTCGCCGTGACGGCTATTAGCGGGCAGCGCCTTATTTTATATCAAAAAAAATCCCCACCAATTTTCCTCCGTCTTTCTCTTTTCCTTAAAATCTTGGTCTTATAAATTTTACGAAATGGTTAATTCAAAACTTAAACACAAAAGACGCTACATAGGCCAGTCTATGAAAATCGCGAACGCGTGCAAACTTCGCGTTGCAACCTTGGGTGTTAACTGCTCTAACAACATAAAAAACACGAAGATACATGCGCGTTTGCGATTTTCGCCTTTTTTGTGTTGATATGGAGTGACTTATTATTATTATTAGGGGGGTTAATATGGGCTTTATGTGCTACTTCGACCATTGCTGATCTGTTGAGGACTCACTGCAAAGACCCGTTGCGTCCAGGAATTTCCAGATGCTTTGGGCAGTGAGGAACGAGTAGTATCTCTTGTGGGTCCATTATATGTCGCCCTAGGTAGATACGTCTGTTGCACATTAGTGGTCCGCAAGAATAAAGGATGTGCATTGCTGTCTCCTCTGTCTCCTGACAGAACCTGCATGTCGCGTCTTATTTCATACCCATTAGAAACACATGTCTGTTCAGTTTGCAGTGGCCAGTTAGGATCCTAGTCACTGCGCAAGTCTTTTGAGTTGTAGAATCTATTTGGAGAGCTTGCTTTTGAATGAGTGATTTCGAGTAATTTTGCCCTTTTGTGGAATTCCACAGCTCGATCGCCCTAGATTTGTGTTATCGAAGTTTCGGCCGACCGCTACCAGAACAAACTCATACATCCTTGAGCTCTGAGTATTTGGGGTAGCTGAGCCTTGCAGCACCTTCAGCAGTGGCACCTGAGCTTTGTATCGTGTGGCTGAGGCGCGAGGAAGCAAAAGTGCTGAAGCACGTTGCATCCCACAGGAGACTACTGTCTGATGGGAAGAGTGTGCAAGTTATAGACCGGAATGGCGTCGGAACATTCACACAAAGGTGAACAAATTCGAACAAAAGCGTCTTGAAGGTCTATTATTTTTTATTCCCACTAGTTCCATTGTTTAAGGGACTCCAGATAATGGAACTACTGGGTTTTTTTTTCCAAGTAGTTCCATTTTGTTCAATTAATAAAAAAAGACGAATATTTTCTTTTATTATTAGGAATATTGTATATTATATTATTATTGAATGCATTTTTTTTCCTTGACTGTTTTAGTGCGACTAAATTATTTTTAATAAATTGAACTACTGGGAAAAAATATTCCCACTAGTTCCATTATCTGAAGTCCTTTAAATAATGGAACTAGTGGGAATAGACCGTCTTGAAGACCTTGATGCAAAGCGCCATGTATGAGACACGCAATCTAAGCCCTACTATAACTAACTACACCTATAACTCTGGCCATATCAGCCAGCGATCTAGGCACAAAGCGATGTAGTCAGATCGAGATGTAGTCGCAAATCGATCTGGTCGTATTAGCTACCTAG
Source organism: Acleris emargana (assembly GCA_927399475.2). Taxonomy (NCBI): domain Eukaryota; kingdom Metazoa; phylum Arthropoda; class Insecta; order Lepidoptera; family Tortricidae; genus Acleris; species Acleris emargana. The sequence continues at coordinate 10,838,819 of OV656858.1, forward strand.
TCCTATCTAGATGTGGACGTTAAGCTTCTATGCCACGTGTCTGTGTATCTTTGTGACATTGTATACCCCAAACGGATAGATTTAAAAGCCGTTTGGGGTGGTTATTTTATTTGCTAGGTTTCATAAAAATCTGTGTAGCATTTAAGACATTAGCTCTTTAATAGTTTTTTCTATCGCTATCCTTTTCACTCGTTTTAAAATTCCCTGCATGGTGTGATTATGGTCAGTAGTCTACAGTATGTAAGCGAAATATACATTAAGAAATGTGATTTAAAAGCTGTTAAATGTTATGCATACGTGCATAATACTTACGAGACAATTCACACAGCACTCGGAAAAGATACAATGCATACATAACATAAAAAAAACGGGATAGGATCATTTCGTCTAAAAAGCAACTCGTCTATAGGGCAACTCGTCTAAAACGCAGGTTGTCTAAATCGCGGCTCGTCTACATATCAACTCGCCTAAAAGCAACTGGTCTACATGATTTTTTCAGTAGCAGCTCGTCTAATTAGCTATTGGTCTATATAACGACTCGCCTAAGTCGACACTCGACAAAATCGCAACTCGTCTAAATTAACCATTACAAATAACCTGAACCATTCCGTTTGATAAAGTGTATATTTTAGCCGAAATATTTTACTTCGAAAGTTCAAAAAATTCTGTTTCCTCTCCGTTATCCATTTTACAATGATCGATAATATAACATTTCCGCGAACATAATTATTGGCTGTACGACATTAGCTGTCACTACATACTTTTTATCAATAAGTGCCCTCTTTATAAGATACCAGTTAGTCATGAAAGAGATTTTATGCAAAATGTACGAGTATACAGGGTTGAAAAATAAGTCGGGCCGAAATTCAAAAGTTAGAGGGGGAAACAGAATTTTTTGAACTTTCGAAGTAAAATATTTCGGCTAAAATATACACTTTATCAAACGGAATGGTTCAGGTTATTTGTAATGGTTAATTTAGACGAGTTGCGATTTTGTCGAGTGTCGACTTAGGCGAGTCGTTATATAGACCAATAGCTAATTAGACGAGCTGCTACTGAAAAAATCATGTAGACCAGTTGCTTTTAGGCGAGTTGATATGTACACGAGCCGCGATTTAGACAACCTGCGTTTTAGACGAGTTGCCCTATAGACGAGTTGCTTTTTAGACGAAATGATCCTATCCCAAAAAAACTATCTGTCATTCGTAACATATATTTTTTTGGATAATTTTATAAACGTGAGCTTTCAGTTGATATTATTATGCTATTCCATGGTATACAAAAATAGGTCGTATGTGATCACCCCTTGTAGTTTTCCAACGGCAAGGTTAAGATTATTTCAACCAGTTACAATTTTCGTTAGAGCAAGTTTACCTAATAATTTTGGTGAATGTAGCTGTATATTTACCTAAATGTTTAAACTGGTACGAGTATATACCTGAAAGTTTATACGGAACAAATATTGTTTCTCACCGGGAAACGAACCCAGGACCTTCATGGACACTTTCACAACACACATACCCCCTTACTTATAAACATGGAATAAGCTTGGAATAGTTTATGCCATGCTTTGTCACTTTCTGTCAGATGCAAATGTCTCAATTACAGATAAAGACAAAGCATGGCATAAACTATTCCAAGCTTATTCCATGTTTATAAGTAAGGGGGAAAGATTGTAAAGGTTATGTTATGATGAAGAGATCTTCTGGGCGTTTCTTTAAAAGTTTGTACCTAGTTAAGGACTAAATTAAGAAACGTTAACTTTTCCACTGAGTTACGGAAATTAGATATACTATTATTCAGACAAATTGTGGTATCTCAGCCAAAACTCCTGTAGCAAGTGCAAGCATATTACTAACGGGTGAGGATTGAATTTACTTCATTTATTGAATTTGAGATACTGCTAATTGGCGTTGAGAGGTAGGATATAAATTTACGATAAATTTTTGGTAACTCAGAGGAAAAGTTTTCTTAATTTTAGTACTTAACTAGGTACAAACTTTTAAAGAAATACCCTTCTACCTATGTCAATTCTATATTAGATTTTAACGATCAATAACTTTCGCAGAATGCGTCATAAGTACACTATTGTAATGTGACGTTATATCTATTCAGAAGCAATACAGTAACGGCCTTCCTTTGGTCGTGTTTATTAGGTTATTGCAGAATATTAGATTCTATCCTACTGATCGAAGGATTCCGACTTAAGTTATGAGAGATACTCGCTTAAAATATAAAACATGTTTATTTAGTAAGAAGGCCCCACGGGCCTTAGTTAGTTACATTTTAGGTATTACAATAAATTTTTCAATAGTACATTACTACAGACGCCGGGAAGTAGGTGGTTGCAGGCCGAGTTCATATAGACGGAAGAGCGAAGCGAGGTCGGATAGTTACGAGGCTGGCAACCCCTTTTCACGGCGAGGTATGTATAGTGCTTTTCTCAAACATATGCAATGAAATAATAAAACACATTACTCAAAAAAACATTTTTTTTGCGAATTGTTATTTCGCTTGTGTTGTGTTCTAATAGACCTTATTAGGGCCATTATACACAGTCACAACCTGATATTAAGAATCTTAATTTCGATAATTAATAAAAATAAATGCTGAGGATTTTAAATATTGTCTATGGTCTCTGGTGACTTACGTGTAGACAATATTTAATTTGTTCATCAACACATTGAATCATACAGAATTGTATTCTTAATATCAGTTCGTGTGTTATAGGCATTAACGCGGATATTTTTGGTCCGAACCACACAGATACAAAAAAAAAAACGATTTTCAGCTATTCAGCCTGTTCATAAAACCAGCTGTCATGGCCATATGAAAATTAAAAAAAAATTACTTCCCGGCCTAGACCTTAAATTTTGTATGAAATTCCTTTACAGTTCTCTCGAGTTGTTCCGTCGGGAACGTGGCACTTTGAAGCCTAAAATAACTAACATAACGCCGACATTACATAGCATGTTTGAGAAAAGTATTTTTATATATGCAATATATTTGAATCGCCCCTTGTCCTCAAACGATCAATATTATTACGCACAATAATTAATTTTGACGGGCTAACCAGAAAGTACAAAGTTGCGTAAAGGGCATTGGGTAAGTTTGTACAAAGAAAATTGTCTTTATTTTTCAGCGGCCACAGATGTTTTTAGCATAGGTATTTGGAGCACCTCTAAATACACATAATTTATGGCGTTATATAATACCGGAGCGGAGATATTACAGATTTAAGTATTCAGTTTTGATACTAAAAGTACGCCCAGGTATGAATATTTAAATATCTCGGCTCCGATGCACTTAAGAGTATTACATAATATAACAAAATAATTATGTTTACGAGTACTTTGAATTTTTATAATTTTGAATCACTTTTACGAATGGCCGCTCACCTTGAAAATGTATGACTTTTACAAATGACAACACTTTTACCCAAACCCCTTTCAATACTAACTCCAAACGGTCAATATTTATTTATTGGAATACGTAAATACAATCCTGTATGGGGCGTAAATAATAATATTACGCAATTGCAAGCTGTTTTTAATACACTGGCAAACATCTTAGCCGGAGTGTGCAAAATGTGGTAACAGAATTATCAACAAGTTTTTGGACTGTTTGGTAATTCTGTAGCTCTGCCTACCCCACTCTGAGAATGAATGCATGAGTTTATGTATGTATATGTACATCGTATTGTACAGTATAACTGATCGTTAAGGGCTGGGCCTACACGTCAAAAATCTACCAACGCTTCCCAAGAGAACACCACCTAAGAAAATAAAATGAACAAACACAATCTTGGATGTTCTCTTTCTATTTAAGTAGGTATTTATTTTTGTATACAGTCTGCCTCTAACCTTGGGGCTTTAAATGCAACTATAGATTCTCCTCGCTAAACTGACCTACCGTACGTAACGTGTACACGTTACTACCGTTACTACCGTTAGTACGTAACTACCGTACTGTAATAGTAAAATAATAAAACAATTACGGTTCGGAGCGAAGATTGGAACGGCGCGTGGCGTTTCCTGCGGTCCGAACTTTACGTGTAAAGGCCGCTAATAAGGTCAAGAAGTGAATACTTACATCTTTTTGTCTTAAATCTTTAATATCTCGGCTTCGACATTATTGAAATATTTAAAGGCCCAATAAACGAAAATCAACCAATCTACATAATTATAATGTCAATTATTTTCATACAACTCAATGCCCTTTCCCAAAAAAAACACTAGGTTCCTCCAACATGCTGAAGAAATCAAAAAAAACAAATGAAATCGCTGTTCTTCCACAACTTGAAAAACAGTTCCATTTGATTGAATCCCTCGACCTGCCCAAAGGGTCTTACAGAGGTGCCCTCTTGAATACGTTGTTCGCTTATAAAGCATATTAATTCCGTCGGATGCCTATTAGACTCAAAGGAGTAAGACGACCACAGCGATTATGTTTGAGAATCAAGGGCTAGGAATTTTCTATTAAAATAAAAAGATAAATCGTTATTTTGAGATGGGATTTGGTTGTGACATACTCGCATGCTATTTATTTGACACAGATGTGAAAAATCGACAAAAATTCTTTCCCGTAGTATTTTCTCGGAAATGTTCGTATTTGTCATGTTACTTCAGTCAGACTCAGTACCCATCAGGACAATGTGGGGAAAGGTCGTGGATTACAGGTTTTTGTTTATTTTTCTGGTCAGGTTTTAGTCAACTGTAAGAACTTTCAAGAATTAACGTCGGAATCACTAAGTGATGGATGATGGATGATGGATGAAGAATTTTACCCATGAATGATAACGTACTATGTACCGAGGACAAAAAAGAGTATCTCCCCAGCTAATATAGTTAATTCTTGAAAATCCTTGCACTTCACAAAAGCCTGATCAGAAAAGTAAAAAAAAACCTTTAACCTTTTTCCAGGACTTGCTAAATTAAGGACACAAGCAAGAAATGGAATAGAGCCATGAATTCGTAACTTCCTGAAGGATACTGATCCATTAAGTCATATTTCAGGAAAGTTCAATTAAATTTGTGTCTTAAAATGTAGGTGGTTAAGTTCAATTTTGAGCGACATGAATGTGGTCGAATAAATGTACACCTGGAAAAGAGCTAATTGGGTCGGCATAAATACAATTTTTATCTGTGTTTCGTGAATGGCAATAGAAATGGCAATATAATTTCCATTATATGGCGAGGTTTTTTAATTTTCTGATCAGGCTTTACCAAACGTACATCTTGATGCTTTGCGGTGAAACACACTCATAATAATAGTTATACATACCTAATTCTGGTGCTAACTTCTGCACTTCCAAGTGAAATATACCCAATTCGGCGCTGAAGAAGTTAATTCCGTTCCCAAATTCAATTTCCCGTCGCATATTTCATAAGAAAGTTCAGAGTCCAGGTTAAAAGTGCTTACGAAAACAAATGATTTGTTTGCTTTTATTAAGGCAATAAGAAAAATGTATTATTGTTAGGAATAAGTAGTAATTGGTTTTTTCCTTCTTACTAGTAAGAATACTAGTATTTTTTACCGAGTGGTCAGTCCCAGTTCGAGTGTATTCAACCTATAGGCACTGGTCCCACCGCCGGGTACAGACTATAAGCTAGTAGAACTATAAACTACAAGCGAGCGGCGAGAAGCGAGTAAAGTTTTGATACTTTTGACGCTCGGCTATAAAGCGAGTGTTCGCGGACGACGGGCAACCACTCGCTCCACTAGCTCAGCTGGCGTGGCCCAGCATAATCGGTGAGTACTGCTGAGCTAGTTTTATAGTCGATAGCTTTTATCGCTGTGGTCAACTAGTAAACATTGGTCCCACCGCCAGATATCGGCGAGCTCGGCGAGCAACTAGTAAAATTATGTACTAGAAACAGTTGAAAATCGGCGGGAGGCTAGTAAAAATTCTCTGGAATTATAGCTTACTCGCCGGGCGTTGGGAGAGTGTCCTCGCCGGCAGTGTGAACAGCGAGCGATGAACTATAAATATATATCTCTCTCTCTTATTTACACGGAAGCGATTATCTTTTGTTCGTTTCTTGGGCTAGAAAAAAGTCGATAGTTCATATCTCACTCGCCGGCGGTGGAACCAGTACAATAAGCATACAAAAGCAATCACTTGGTTAATTTCCCGAGAAACTGCTAAAAAGTTTGGCGAAGCCTAACATAGTAAATAGTGTATTATAGTAGATTGTTCACCGAGGGACTAAAACAAGCCATAATGACACGACATGCTTAGCCATCCAAGCGGAGCGCGGGTGGCTATAGCTTGAGAGTCATTCATTATGGTTATTTAGTCTCGCGTTAAACACTCTACTTTACACTTTGAATGCGAGGAAAGAAATCACGTTCTATACAAAATTACAATATTTATTACAACAAAGCTTACAAATTTGTTCCGCGGTTTTTTTCTTTTCTTTTATATTGTTTTTGTAAAGTGATGCTTTAAATTCTTGCATATTTAGCCAACAGGTTCAAACTTGAAAACTATTTCAAAACTAATTAGACCATGCATAATTAAATGAGTTTATCCTTAATATGATTAAATAGATAATCATTAATCGTGTTTCACGAAATTATTTTTTTATTTTTGCACAGCATCTTTGATATTAAATCCACGCCCTGAAAATTGTGTAAGTATACACAATCACTGAAATTGGTTTAGGGGTTTCCAAAGTAAATTTAAAAAAATCTTTATACCTAGAATAATTTAATGAGGACCTTTAGTCCCGATGTGCAGGAACTTAAAGTTACATTTTAAGAGCATGAGAAGTGAAAAATTATTTAAATAAATAAACGAACAAAAAAGTGTTTTATTGAGTATATAATATAAAACGGTACTTAGGATGATAACCATTTAAATTCAATTACATCTTCAACTGTATTAAATCCAGAATCCGGTGAGTGAAAATACTTGAGCCATTGAAGACCTTTGCTTCCAGAAATAGTCGCGTCGCCGTTGCCGATAAATCTTTTAAAAAAAACGGTTAAAATAAATGTTTAATATACGTTGCCGTCCCTTTGGCTAGGTCTTTCTCCAAGTGCCTTATCTATTTTTACATTGCTTGTAAGGGTACGTGTAAAACTGCACATTATGACACCGGGAGAAGGTCAGGAAAACTCTTACATACAATGCCGGCAGGGTAAGCCATTATTTTATCGAATTTCAGTTCATTGATTGTATCATGTCATCAAACGCAATTTTCTGCTGAAACTTTGGTTTTTCAGGATATCTTAAACATTCAGGTAACTTACTTTTAAGTATTATTGTATTTACATACATACATACCTTCACGCCTGTAATCCCAGAGTGGGGTAGGCAGAGCTACAGAATTACCAACAACATTAAAAACTTGGTGATAATTCTGTAACTACATTTTGCACAAATAGGCTAAGATGTTTTCCAGCGTATTAGTGACAGGTTGCAAGCCCATCGCCTAACAGTACTACAAGCCTTTATTCCCTTAGTCGCCTCTTACGACATCCACGGGAAGACATGGAGTGGCTCTATTCTAACCCGGCAACCACACGGGAGACCGTTTTTATTGTATTTTATGTTTGAAAAAATGACCTTCTGGTTTATTGCGGTGCTTCTCCGCAATGATGCTCTTATCCGAAGCGCAAGTAAATTTTCTATATATTACCGAGATGCAAAAGAACCCGTATATGGCTAATTTACTGTTTTTTTTAAATTTAAATTTGTTTAATTACGTAGATTAGGTTAGGTTGGACTTGTCACTGTGGATATCTAAGTGCAACTTTAAAATGTGTGTCACATGGTTTTAGGCCCAATTTTCTTCGAACATGATATTATTGCCAGTGACTGTACTACGTATTATTTTAATAGCACGATGTGTTTTGGAATGCAATAAACATTTAAATATTGAGTACCTATGTAAGGCCTATATTCGTCCCACGACTGAGCACATTCCCCTGCTATGAGCGACTCTAGTGAAAATGTTATCAGAAACTCATACATACATACATACATACATAAATCTTACGCCTTCATTCCGAGAGTGGGGTAGGCAGAGCTACAGAAAGCTTGTTGATAATTCAGCGCATTAGAGACAGGTTGCAAGCGCATCGCCTAGCAGTATCTAATAGGTACAAGCCTTTATTTCCTTTGTCGCTTACTTCAAATTTTTAATATCTACTAAACGTAAGTCTTCTCTATCTTTAAGAAAAATATGAAACTAGAAAGATAAAAGGTAAACAAGGCATCCTTTACGACATGACGGCGTGATAAGACATTGAAGGAAAACAAGAAGGGAAGCCAAGAAGGGGTAGACCTAAAGTAGTTACACGATAGAACAGAAAGTTGCCGTCACGTCGTATAAGTAGGTAAAGGAAATGGCAATGGATAAAGAAAAGTGAAGCACACTACATCACCAATACAAAACCGACAAGAGCATTGCTGCTAAAGAAGGTCTGCAGAGCCAAAAATTTGTTGCATAGATCATGAAAATGAAAGAAACACTACCTTTAATATTTTTACCACCGTTTTTATTTATTGTCCACAAGATATTTCCATATTTTTATTACACATAATGCTCGTCTTTTGGTTTCCGCTCCCAAACATAAAATACCGATGTTCTCAAAATCATTACAATTACAAAAGTTATTATCAAATATATGAAGTCTTTTAAGTCTACTTCAAACATGTCTAAATGTGTCAAAATATGATGACAGAAATGATAAGAAAGTTATGGTCACCAGTTTTAAAGGGTCCCACAGACTAACTGGGCCTCAATTCAACACGGTAAACCCATATTGTCTTTGACATGTTATGGTATTGTTAACTCAGCCGCCATTTACTCCGGTAAAATTGGGGATTCACAGAACGGCGTAGTTTGCGTGAAACCCGGTAGTTCATATTTTATGCCGACTTGTTTATGCTGTAAGCCCAATGAATAATGCAAGTTTGTGACCTCGAGCGCCGAACGCAACTTTGTCAAAATTAAAAAGCCACGAGAATTTCGGACGTTTTTCAGATTTTGGTGATTATAACCATATAGGACTAGTTTTTGAAAATATATTTGTAGTTTTTTTTTGATATGTGATGACATTGATGAACCATTCATCGATGACTCACCATTAGTTGACGATTTCGAGCTGCCTGAGCCCCTCGATGAAGAAATGCTACCGAAGCAAGCTTTCCCCAAATGGAGTGCTGTAGATTTAGGAGATCAGCCTGGTCCATCAAGGCCCAGGTTCGGCCGCATATGGAATACTGCTCTAATCTGTGGGCTGGGGCTCTCCAGTACCAATTTCTCCCTCTGGACCGCATCCAGCGGAGAGCGACTCGAATTGTCGGCTGCCAGCGTGATTCTGATCGGCTTGACTCCTTGGCGCTGCGTGGTCCACAACTGCGCGTTTCACCCGGAATTTCCTGCGTCGCACAACTAAACTGTGGAATGGTCTGCCGCCTGCGGTATTTCCGGACCGTTACGACCTTCAAACCTCCAAGAAAAGAGCGTACTCTGATCTGAAAGGCCGACAACGCACCTGTGATTCCTCTGGTGCTGTAGGTGTCTATGGGTGACGGTATTCGCTTACCATCAGGCGATCCGTCTGCTCGTTTGCCTCCTATACCATAAAAAAAGTAATAATTATACTTCCTTCCAGTATTGCGTACAGTAATGATATTTATTACTACCTACTATGCTATACTTATTATTTAATGTCGCATTTAATTTTAGAAACCCTTCTATTATTTTATTTACTCACCTCAGCAGCTTGGAACAGCTGTATCTAAAGAACTGTCAGGTTTTAATAGACAAGTCCATTTTGTTGCTGATGGTGTGTACCTACTTTAATAACGTATATGGACTAATGACGTAAAATGAGCCCATAGTTGACCACATTGACGAAAAGTTAAAAAAACATTTAAAAGTATTATTTAAAAAAAATGCAACCATCCAACTTTGTTGTAAATTAAGTCATCTTTAAAGTGTACATAGTGACATAATGAAACTGAAAAAAGGCTGAAAATTTTATGGTGAAATACTTTTTGTAATCGGTCCAGTAGTTTATGCGTTATAAACATACAAGGGCACAGATCTTTCGTCTTTATAATATTACTGTACACTTAGTATAGACACAGATAACAGAATACAAGTACAGATACCCAATCTCATACAGCAAAAGCGTGCCGTCCTAATGTAGGCAATTCGGTAGGCAATTTTAGTCCCGTAGTTACACCAGTAGATGCAGTATCGGAGCCACCACTGGATGCTGGCAGCCTACCTAATAGTTTTAGTAACGTATCACCAGATGGCATTGACTTCAAGAACGAGACGTCAAGAAAATTGTTGACTTAAAATTAATATGTAATGGGTATAATCCTACCGGTGACATTGTGTTAGCGTTTTATTAATTCATAGGAACATCTGCCCTGATTAATGATGTCCAGGACAAATAGGAATGTTTTGATGACATGTTTGGGAAGTTTTTTGCTGACAATAAATAAAAGCAATAGGTAAAAATAACTGGTTTATTAGGTTTAAAGAATTTATTTTCTCATAAGAATTTTACAATTCACTTACAATGAGAATTAAGAATAAGTTAAAAATAGTTTGGTGAGCGTATTTAAGCGTGCGTATTTACATAAAAAGGAAATATCGCCTTCAACTTCAACTTTATCCGAATCCAACGAAACAAAGCTATACACTCGGCCTCAAAAAAATCGCACCTTTTGGTATGTTGACTTCAAGCAGCTATAAACCCTATTGAATCTAAGATAAGGTATGAGTGTGGGGCCTCATTTTTTCCTTTGATTAATAAAAATGTGATAATGATTACTAAGCTTAAAAAAAAACGTTTTTCATGAAAAGAGGAAAAACATTTATTCACGCCAAAATTACACAATCTAAAAACATAACAAAATTAAAAAATACAGTAAAACAAATTCTTAAAACGAAACTTAAAACCTAGGGTTACCTCCCCTAGCCCTAATTACAGCCTCCATGCGATCCTTCATTGACCTCACCAAAGTCACGATGCGATCTTGAGGAATGTCACTCCACTCCTCGACGACGGCGTCCCGAAGCTGTTCAAGGGTGGCAGGGGCAGTATCACGAGACCGCACCCGGCGTTTCATATCATCCCAAATGTGCTCTATGGGGTTCAGGTCAGGACTTCTCTCTGGCCACTGCATCACGGGGATCCCAACCTGATCCAGATTGTCCCGAACAATCAACGCCGTATGAGAGCGGTCGTTGTCGTGCATGAATGTGAATTCAGGTCCGACAAAACCAGCATACGGGACCACGTGGTCCTCCAGGATCTCTGTGATGTACCGATGAGCAGTCAGGGACCCCTGGCCACGTCCACCTCCAGTGCGGGAGACGCACACAAGGTCGGTTTTGCCCGATTTTAAAGTTTATTAACTGTGCTTTCAAATGATACTAATATTTGGTAGGGTACAATAAATAAGTTAAGAGCTTTATTCGCTTGAAGTCAAAATTTCAAAAGGTGCGATTTTTTTGACGCCGAGTGTAGTTTAAATGTATGTACACAAACTGTCAGCGCGTTTTGATACTTCAATGGTTAAAGATAGCACGTTGTTCGTTCCGTGTTTGTACTAACATTTTAATACACCGAAACCGCCAAAACAGTATTTTGTAATATTCATTTATATTCGTCAAGACATTATTTTCTCTATTGTTTTTTTGTTTTGAATATAAAAGAAGTATTTTGAGTATTGATTTTACGCATCAAACAAGAATTTGTACAAACGAAACGCTTGGGGTCTGTGAGTGCATAGTAGCACAGTATAATAAATAAACCAGTAAAGAAGCTACGAACTAATGCTCGAAACGACGCACTCACACAGACGCACGCCTCTACGAGACCGCTAAGAGGATTTGGCGGTGCTGTCAGCCGCGTGTGTCGCGTCTAGACGAATGGGCTCCTTCGCATTTTACGTTCGTTCTTGAGAAAGATGCCACAAAAGTATTGCGTGGTATATACCCTCCTAAGACCCACCATACAATGAAATTTGTCAATGGAATATGAATCTATTATGGATGATCATAAAGTAAATTTTCTGAATTGATCATTAATCATTGAAACAAAAGAAATACCTTACTTCCTTTGCACTAGATCTTTATTTCAATGGTCGTATTATGTACTAATATTAGTACAAGGAACCTCAGGAGGATAAGGTTGTTTGAATTCGGCTTCTTCAAACCCGGAACTTTCATTTTTTAAACTCTCTGCTGGTGTTGAAAGGTAAGAATAAATAAAATATTTAAAAAAAAAATGCTTTTTATAATACGATGACGTGTTGCAAAAGTAAAAATATAAAAATCGTTTAATTTCCCAGCGAAAATTCAAGAGAACTCGGGAGATTTTAGTCGAAATAAAACAACTGTATTTTACACTAATTACTTTAATTTACAAACTATTAAATTATTAAACGATATAAAATAATAAACATCTCTACAATATTTGAACATTGAGTGTTTTTTTTTTAATATTTTTCTCGACCGTGGATAGGTCCTTCTTTGAGTGTCTACCATTGGTGTTGCCGTCTTAAAAATACTGTTTGAATTTGTTACTTTGGTTCGAAATGTAGAAATTCGGGAAACGGGGTCGCTAAATCGTGATATCGGGAGGGAAGAGCCGAAATCGGTAGATTTCCCGATAAATAGGGAACTTTTGCAACACGTCTGACATTTTGTTTATTAGGTTTTTTTTTTTTTTTTTCATTTTCATCATAGGAAGGCAAACGAGCACACAGGCCACCTGATGGTAAGTGGAAACTGTGACCCATAGACATTCGCATTCACCGCAGGTTATGAAATATGTCAAATAAGCATACTTCCTCTCGAATTTAGAAAAAAAAGAAACCGCCGCCTTGTTACACTTTGTGTTGTTCTACCTATTCCTTCCAAAATCGAAATCTGGGGATCTGTGTGGTCTCTGACAATGATTTTGTTGGCAGCATGAGAAAAAGTAGCCGCCATCTTGAACTCTTTAGTTATTCAACCGATTGCTTCCAAAATCGATATCTGGGGATGTGTATGGTCTCCGACAACTAATCTGTTGGCGGAATGAGAAAAAGTAGCCGCCATCTTGATTTTTTTTATTATTCGACAGGCTGCTTTCAAAATCGATATCTGGAGATCTGTGTGGTCCTAACTCTCGAAATTGACACTTGAATTAGCCTGTCGAATAATAAAAAAGTTCAAGATGGCGGCTACTTTTTCTCATTCTGCCAACAAATTCTTTGTCGGAGACCACGCACATCCCCAGATATCGATTTTGGAAGCAATCGGTTGAATAAATAAATAAATAAATATGTCCTCTACTTTTTCTCAATCTGTCAACAGATTAGTTGTCGGAGACCATACACATCCCCATATATCGATTTTGGAAGCAATCGGTTGAATAACTAAAAAGTTCAAGATGGCGGCTACTTTTTCTCAATCTGCAACGGATTTGTTGTCGCAGATCACACGTATCGATTTTGCACTAACTAGCTGAGATACAATAAACAAGATTTTTTTTCAATTTTACAAAATGTTAATGGACAACCCTTAAACGCTCAATTGGAGCGTAGGTATTTATCTTGAAAAGTAGGCCTAGTTTCTTTACTGGTTTATTTATATACTGTGATAGTAGTTTCGCGATCCGTGATGGCACCATCTAGTGACAGTACCTAATATGGCGTAGCAAGCTTGAAAGCTTATAAGTTTTTTATGAGTTAGATGGAGTTAATATAAAATTTATTGCATTTATTAAACTTATAAATATACCCTACTTTATGTAGAGAAGGATGTTTTTGATGTAATTAAGGTACGTTGAATTTATTAAGGTGCAAAAATCATAAAATCTTCACGATTACTGATTCAAATGTTTCGCTCGATACCTGTGACGCCATCTATGAGTTTATTAAAGTAATAATTATACGTTGTTCGAGTTGGGAGGCCATGGTATAGATAAAGTCACAAAAATAAATAGCGCCAATTCAGAACACAATTTTGACATAATTAATTAATTGGAACATATTGTTTAAATCTTACTGCAGAGATTGATTGGAGAAGAGATATTTTTTAAATATTCATACATTGTTAAAAACAGGCAATACCTGTTTTTAGGTACCTAGATGATTAACAATTAAAACAAAATAAACCAAAAATTAAGTTTTTTCGACTTTATTGATCAAAAGCGAGGATTAGACTAGTAATAGAAATTACAGAAGTTGACTGCTGTCTTACTCTAAATTAGAGTTAGAAAACACAACAAAATTGTGCTTCTTGCTCTAGAACTGAAGTTAAAGTAAGACAGCAATCAATTTTGCAATTTTTTTTGTTGGTCTAAGTACCGCTAAAACATTTACGAGTCCACTTAGTTACAAAAAAATCGGTAATAACAGCCTTGGCAATAAGATCTTCGAAGGGGAAGTAGAAGCTGGATATGTATATAGTGATGTCATTAGGAGTCGGTTTAAACACACCATTTTCAAAAATAATTTTCGTTTGAACAGCATAATTCTGAAATAAAAGAACCTCAAAATAATTGTCTTGGAAAAATAACTAGATGCGAGGTTTATGTGAACCTTTGAAAAGCTTTAACTACAGTTTTTCGAAATATTTTCCATGTATGTTTTAGTATGAAGTGTTAATTAATTAAGTACGGTTGTATGATTGTTTATAGTTAAGCTACACTTGTGTCAAGTAAAAAGTAGCACGACATGAACGCTGACTGTTTTGACCATACCAACGACTTTGCCACTGAATCACCGGGTACCCGCTGCACAGTTTCTGTGCATGTTACCCTTCGTGTGTATCCCTCTAGAAACAACTGACTAACCTACGAGTTCGGATTTTTATTCCCACAGAAAAAATGTAAGCAAAGTTACGTCACTGTCAAAGTGACATTTCAAGGGATCTCAACTAATCACTATTTTATTTATTTGGGGCATCAACAGCAATACATTTCATAAAAACATTTAAACATGATACAAAACAGTAAGCCAATAAAAGATGTCCACAAAAATACAGCTAAGTGAAACATAAGCAACAATTTTAACAACTTGCATAATACGAGATGAGAAAAAAAAAAAAAAAAAAAAAAAAAGTTTAGCATTTTTGCAGGAATACCCAGGTGGATTATTGTAAAGTAATCGTATGGAAACCCGTACAAAGCTTAGTATTAAGTAGTTTCGGTGGCCTTCTGTGGTCTTCATCATCCGTTCCATGACTTCACCAATTAGTGCTTTCAGAGAGCAAATCAAGAGTAACTATAAAAACATCTCAAATGGCTCTAATACTTGAAGAGATGCCTCGATTTCCCCAGGATCCCCTGGGAAGTGTACCCGTGTAAACAATAGAAGATTAAGTGGACATTCATCAAAAAATAACTATTTTATTACCCTTCCCCCGGTAAGGCTATCTCCATGCCTAATTTCATTAAAATCGGTTCAGCGGGTTAGCTATGCAAGCGTTACAAACAAAATAACCAGAGCTTTTTACGCTTTTATAATAATAGTCACGTAAGACAACACCAATACATACCGTTAGAGCTTAAGGTTTGGGTCGATTTGTGTGCTCAAGGCGACTTTGTCCAAAGTCCAATTTCGTCACCTTCTTAACTCGTCCACAATGCCATGTCGTCAGCATGTAATTCCTAAATCGTTACCTTCCTAACTCGACCACTTACTGATATCGTCAATACCCCATTTTGTCTACATTCCTATTTCGACCACAGTGCCAACTCTCCAATATCGTATGTCGACCTCAGTGTCAACTCGTACGCATTCCTATATCGACCTCGGTGTCAACTCGTCCGCATTCCTTTATTGACCACAGTGCTACGATAAACGATAAGGTACAAAAAACGGTAACGGTAACGGTAAGGAACTAAATGAACTTTGTTTTTTTTTGCAATATAAAAAAAACAAATCTACCACTTAGTTTCTATGGATGTACCTAGTAATATGCCGAAGTTATCGTAAATCAAAAAAAACACGGTGTATAGTTGACGAGGCGGCACTATGGTCTAAATAGGAATGTTGACGAGTTGACACTGTGGTCTAAATAGGAATGTTGACAAGATGGCACTGTGGTCTAAATAGGAATGTTGACAAATTGGCACTGTGGTCTAAATAGGAATGTTGACGCGTTGACACTGTGGTCTAAATAGGAATGTTGAAAAGTTGGAACTGTGGTCTAATTAGGGATGTTGACGAGTTGGCACTGTGGTCTAAATAGGAATGTTGACAAGTTGGCACTGTGGTCTAAATAAGAATGTTGACGAGTTGACATTGTAGACTAATTAGGGATGTTGACGAGTTGGCACTGTGCTCTAAATAGGAATGTTGACAAGTTGGCACTATGGTCTAAATAAGAATGTTGACGAGTTGACATTGTAGACTAATTAGGGATGTTGACGAGTTGGCACTGTGGTCTAAATAGGAATGTTGACAACTTGGCACTGTGGTCTAAATAAGAATATTGACGAGTTGACATTGTAGACTAATTAGGGATGTTGACGAGTTGGCACTGTAGTCTAATTACGAATGTAAACGAGTTGGTACAGTGGCCCACGTAAGAAAGCGGACGAGATAGGGAAGTGACGATATAGAAATGCTGGCGAATCGGAACAGTAGACCATATGCAAATGAGAACGACTTAAGGTGACAAAATGGAACTGTGGCTGAAGTCATCCTGAGCCGATTTGTGTAAGTTTAATGCGTAACTTGGGGGAGGCCTATGTCCAGCAGTGGACGTCTTTCGGCTGACATGATGAATGCGTAACTCTCATAGCTTCTACCCGCGACTTTGTCCGCGATGGACATATCATTCCACGGGATTATTGTTGTTTTTGGGATAAAAGGTAAAAGTAAAATGTGCCTACTTTGCTCCCCCATGGGTAACCATGCTCCATAGTGACTATTACGTTTGTTACTTATAAGTACACATCAGTAACTCTTAACATTTAGGTAGCACTTGACAGATTAGTGATGAGACAAGTTTTCTAAGTGTCTTTTCGGATAAGATAAAATAATAAATTAATATTACCTACATGGTCTTAACATATGACGAAGTAGGTATGTTTGATCACTAGTTTAAAAACATCAATGTCAATGTCAATGATATTAAGGAATTAAAAGGTAGAAGCCTAAAACTGAAGGGGCCATTTGCAACGTTAAAAGATGGCGGACGTGTAATTTGTTTTAGACTTTAATTTTTGGGTAATTAGGTGTTCAAAGTTCTTTTCTGATAGTGATTTGTACTTTTTATGCCTTAGTGTCGCACAGTGATTGAAGACTTGGACTTATTTCGTGTATCTGGCATCTTTCTTCTCGTTTCAAGTGGACTCGCAGTGGTGCAGAGGTTAAAACTATCTTGACCTCTGACCTACAAATCACCGTACAACGTTGCCCCCAATCTTCCTAGAGAAGATTGGATTGTGTTTTATACTCATATAAACCTTGACACTGGCGAAATCACTTCACGTGGAAGCCATATCCCTGCGGTAGTAGCTGTTCAAGTCGCCGCGGGGGCAAAAAAAAAAAAAAAGCCTTAAACTAAAAGAGTCCCCCTAAGATTTCCCCTTCGGCCGTTTTCGAAACCGTAGGTTCGAAACCAGTAGAGAAAACGGGATTATTTTTCTTTTTTAGAAACCTGGTTTCGAATCAAGAATAATAATTCTGTTTTCTAAATTGGTTTCCAAAACACATCATACTCATAAGGTTCTTGAAGTGAGTGTAGGAGACACAATTTCTGAACGAACTGAAATGAGCGAAGTAAAAATCTGTCTGTGACAGCATAATGGATACTTTGCACGATAGTGCGCACAGCACCGTCGCGTCGGGCCTGACGGTCATGTGCTGCTGTCCAACCAAGATGGATAGTGCGCAGAGGGTTTAACCTAGTGGAACTGACTCCATAATTAATGTAGGGTCATATATAATACCATAAATTTGAAAAACCATACATAATCAATCTATAGATACGTACTTGCCATTTTTTTGTGTTACCCCCTATTCATTTTTCATGGCTAGTCGATTGTTGGCATTTAAGCCCGATTTACATTGGTCAAGGACAGTGACAGTAGACAGAACAGTAGTGTAAATCGATCGGACAAGTTGCCTTGCCAGTGGATCCAAATAAAATCGCTTTCTATTTTTTTACTCCACTGCCCTTGACCAATGTAAAGCCTTAGCGCCGAAATACAGGAGCGCGCACACTATTAGCTATTATTACGCTATGACTGAAGGTGCATTACCTCCTCTTATGTAGGCTAACAGTCCTATTGCTGGCACTGATTAATGGCTCCATGAAGGTATCGTCGTCGCTCGTCTCAGAGGTTTTTCGTCAAGTTCTGTATTCGTCATGGGCGGGTAGAAGCTTTCCGCCTACATCTCGATATGGCTAGGTAGCTGATACGACCAGATCGCTTTGTGACTACATCTCGATCTGACTACATCGCTTTGTGCCTAGATCACAATACGACCAGATCGCTTTGCGACTACATCTCTAAAAGTCCGAGTTGCAAAATGACTACTTCGTTTGCGTTACTAGGTAGGTTAGGTTCGTTAGGTAACTTCAAACGCCCGAAGGGCAAATAACCCAGGAATAGGAGCCCCGCCATGCGGGGCTCCGTCGATATTGCTAGGACAGACATAAGGTGAAAAAAACAATGTGGTCATTTAGCGACTCGGACTTTTAGAGATGTAGTCGCAAAGCGATCTGGTCGTATTGCGATCTAGGCACAAAGCGATGTAGTCAGATCGAGATGTAGTCACAAAGCGATCTGGTCGTATCAGCTACCTAGCCATATAGAGATGTAGGCGGAAAGCTTCTATCCCTTCTTGGGTTGCTCATTTTTTATTTCGTTAGTCATTCCTGTCTTCTCTGATCATATTCGGTTGTTCGTGCTATTATTTTTTAATCTCATTTGCTAGTCATCTTTTTCCCTATTCGTTGTTCAGGTTTGTCTCTTTTTTGGTTTATTTTGCAATCGGTCTCATTCTTTATTGTCCACATTGGTTGTTCTCATCTACTTTACTTCACTTTATTTGTTGTTTATAAAAATAAAACTTGTAGTACTCGTTAACCATGTTCCCGCAGCGATCTGTTCGTATTTTCTACCTAGTCATATAGAGATGTGGACAGAAAACTTCTATCGGGTGCTCTTTGAACTATCGACTCACTATTTATCGAATTTCATTTCACCGAAAAAGAATCATAGAATATTCTGTATTAATTTGGCATCATCGACTATTCACTACAATATATTAAAACAATTATTAGAATAACAGTACAGACACAGTAGTTAAAAATGTGTCGATATTTCAAGTATTGCTCCTCCGTAAACGCATTCATACAACGCTATATGTTTGAATAGTGCAGATCGCCTCACCCAACGCTACGCGCACGCCTCACTTGTCTTTATAAACAAGACTTAGGCTGCGGCTCTTCTGAGGCGGAGACGAGCGGACCGGAGCTGTGCCAATATTAACCAATACAAGGCGCATGCGGTTACGTCAGCGAGCGAGTTTAGATGCTGGGGGAGTAAGCAGATTAATTGTTTGACAAAATTCAAAATTCAAAATGACACTTGACATCATTCAAGGAAACATGATTGACAAAGACGTCGAAGAAGCTCTGCATTTTTGTGCATTTTCGGAGGGGACGCGCAGAGGAGCAACATTATTTCTCTTTTGCTCCTGGCCGTCGTCGCGGTGAAAACAATGTCGCTTCGCTACGCGTCCGCTCCGAAAATGCACAAAACTGCTCTTTTCAGGGCTGCCGTGCCGCGTGGGGTGCCGGCTTAGAATAATGCCACTCCATGTCTTCCCGTGGACACAGTATATAAATAAACCAGTAAAGAAACTAGGCCTACTTCTCAAGATAAATACCTACGCTCCAATTGAGCGTAAGGGTTGTCCACTAACATTTTGTAAAATTGAAAAAAAAAACTTGTTTATTGTATCTCAGCTAGTTAGTGCAAAATCGATACGTGTGACCTGCGACAACAAATCCGTTGCAGATTGAGAAAAAGTAGCCGCCATCTTTAATTTTTTAGTTAATCAACCGATTGCTTCCAAAATCGATATCTAGGGATGTGCGTGGTTTCCGACAACGAATTTCTTGGCAGAATGAGAAAAAGTAGCCGCCATCTTGAACTTTTTTATTATTCGACAGGCTGCTTCCAAAATCGATATCTGGAGATCTGTGTGATGTCCGATAACGAATCCGTTAACATAATCAGTAAAAGTAGCCCCTGCAGATAAAATTGGGTAGGTAGTAAACATAACTTTAGCATTTCAAGAAGTCTTTATTCTTCGTTAGTTATACATTTCAGATTAACTAGCGACTGCACTACCACAATATCAAATAAAACTGAAGAATAAACAAACCTAATTTATTTATTGGCTGCTTTTAACCTTTATTACAAATTACTCACTGAAAAATACTTTCGTCTGCTACGACATGTTCGGAACGCTTTATTGTTTAATTTTATTGTGTAAAAAATCCCCAGATATTGATTTTGGAAGCAATCGGTTGAATAACTAAAGAGTTCAAGATGGCGGCTACTTTTTCTCATTCTGCCAACAGATTAGTTGTCGGAGACCATACACATCCCCAGATATCGATTTTGGAAGCAATCGGTTAAATAACTAAAGAGTTCAAGATGGCGGCTACTTTTTCTCATTCTGCCAACAGATTAGTTGTCGGAGACCATACACATCCTCAGATATCGATTTTGGAAACAATTTTTAAATTTTTACTTTTGCAACACGTCATCGTATTATAAAAAGCTCTTTATTTAAAAATATTTTATTTATTCTTACCTTTCATCACCAGCAGGGAGTTTAAAAAATGATAGTTCCGGGTTTGAAGAAGCCGAATTCAAACAACCGTATACCACGCAATACTTTTGTGGCATCTTTCTCAAGAACAAGCGTAAAATGCAAAGGAGCCCATTCGTCTCGACGCGACACACGCGACTGACAGCACCGCCAAATCCTCTTAGCGGTCTCGTAGAGGCATGCGTCTGTGTGAGTGCGTCGTTTCGAGCGTTTGTTCGTAGCTTCTTTACTGGTTTATTTATATACTGTGCCGTGGATGTCGTAAGAGGCGACTAAGGGAATAAAGGCTTGTAGTACTGTTAGGCGATGGGCTTGCTACCTGCCAGTAATATACACTGTTAAAAACATCTTAGCCTAATTGTGCAAATTGTGGTTACAGAGTTATAAAACAATTTTTTTAGAGTTGTTGGTAATTCTGTAGCTCTGCCTACCCCCACTCTGGGAATGAAGGCGTGAACGTATGTATGTATGTATGTATTCGATGTCTGTGTCAATCAAGCTTCGACGTCTTTGTCATTCATGTTTCCTTATGACTGATGTCAAACAATCAATCTGCTTACTCCCACAATGCTATTGGTTAATGTCAGCACAGCTCCGCTCCACTCCGCTCATCTCCGCCTCAGTGGAGCCACAGCCTTAAGGGGGTGAGAAATGTAACCGTCCGGAGCTAAATATGTATATTTTTTTTATCAACTACGTGAATTAAGCGTCACCTTTTATTCCTCTTAATTGAAGTATTGCACCGCAACTTACTTTCTCCTTGTTACTCTGTAGCCAGAGTTGACATCCCATGCTCCTCAGAAATATTTACATATGCAGTCTCTAGTTTACTATCACTATTGCCTTTCACTATTCTACTTCGACATCTCCCTCTTATTAGACGGTATCGCTTCGTTCTCGCGTATATTTTTCGCTTTCACGTAATACAGCTCTGCGTACATTTTTTTCTTCATTTTTAGTAACATGAATATAAAAGGCAATATAAGTAGCTGCTTGTTCAGTTGCATTACGGTTTTCCGCATTCTTATTATCATATCGATTTTTTATTAAAACACTCATCTAAAAATATATAAATGAGTAGGTGATTGATGTATAGTTGTGGTTTGTGATGGTACAGTCAGCTGCAGAGAAAAGGATACCCCCCCCTCCAGGTAAGCATCGATTAAAAAAAAAAATCCTTATCATGAAGGGGGGGGGGGGGGGGGGGGTTACCCATTTCTTGTCGACACGCTTTTCATAGAATTTCACTTCGCAGAATTTTTAGCCTTGACGAGCTTGGGATAGTTCTAAGTATTGCTTAACCTAACGTTCGCAGTTGCAAGATAAGATAGCCTCAAAATAATATAGGTCCAGCAGGAAATAGCTTCCGGTAAAGTTAAATTCGGTGAAGTGATACATTCGATGAAAAGTTTGTCTGTGTGACAAGGAGTACCACTGGCAGAACGACAATGATTTTGAATAAAATTTAGAAGGGCTGGGTGTGCGTGTGGATTGGGTGTGGAAAAGACCAAATGCTGTTCATTTAGTAAAAGTTCTAAAACAATTGTAAAACTAATCTCTGAATTTGTAAAACCATAAATAAAAAAATAAAAATCTGTAACATGCGCGCGCTCAGTTCTAAAAATCTATCAACGAAATCAGTGAATGTATTCATTTAACATATAATATTTATATACTAATCTTTGGTAAAATCTATGCTAATAATTTTGCTAACCTTTATAATATTTAGATGACCTAGTAACGTATTTAAGGTTTTACAAATAATTTCTTGTGCTCACTCAATCCACACAGTTTCGAAAACCCTATTTCTGATGAAAAAACTAAAGATTTAAGTAGTATGGGACTTTGTAAAATACAAAACGAACCACTAGCGAGGCAGGGTTTGGATAGTATTTTTTTGTGAGTACTCACTCAGACCACATATTATAAGTAAGTTAAAAAAGTAAATATCTTAAGATTTGTAGTACCTATCACAGAAACTATACATTAGTTCAACATTTAGTAAAATATGTTAAATATCCACTATCTAATATTTTATATTCGTTGTCTGTTTATAAAGACATTCAATTGTAATATTTCTAATGTAAATATATCAATTGGGTTGACCACACTTCTATATTATGGTCGTTCATCGGAAATCGACTTCTTTTATGAATTCAAGAAATTCCAATATATCCTCTGGCATAGAATATTAATTTTAACGAAAATTACAAATCGAATATTTGAATTCCGAAAATTCACAAACCTAACGCGGGAAATAGGAGTCTGTTCGTCTATTACGCTAGTATATTAATGTCCAAGAATTAGCCTAAGAAATAACAAACTAAAGGTCGTCCCAGTAAAAAAATAAAGTATCGGCACTCACATAACACAAAATAGTACACTCTCAAATTAAATTACGTATCCATAACTAAAAAATATTTCCAATGAACTTACGAAAGAAATTCAAATCAAAAATCTTATCGGAACTTATGTTCAGTAAATATGTCAAAACAGAATGAACGATGGTTTTTTATTTTATGTCACTTATGTGACATAAAGAGGTTTTCTTTCTTTTTAACTTTTTTTTTCCGAGCTCCCGCGCTGAGAGTTAAAGCATATAGCCATAAAGCCTACCGCGGACCCAGGCTCATTTGAGCTTCCAATATCTCGTCGAATGACATGGGAAGTAACGAGGAAAGGAGGCAGAGACTTAAGACCGTATTAATAACATCAACTTGGCTGAGACGCGCGTCACAAGATACGTCAAAGCAACTGTATAGTCCATAGACATTAATATGTTAGCGTAATAGACGAACTGGCTCCTATTTCCCGCGTCACCAAAACAGACAGAAATGTCTTTGACGTCGTAATGTCAGCCACATTTCTTCGAAGAATGACAAATACTGAATTATGCTGTTGCCAGTGTGACGCTATATCGACGAGCTCTGAAAATGGTGTCAACTGATTTTTCTTTCACTATCTCTTTAGCACTCGTATTCATGCCGTAAGCGATTGCGCTCTCGCTTGCACAGTCACTATGTCTTTTACGCTAGTATAGTAATGTCTATGGAATAGTCATAGACATAGGCAACAGCGAACCCCAAAATTTTAACTATCTTCACTTTCAGTTGGTCACACGGGCGGCAGCTAGGTCCAACATGAACCTAACCAGGTGATGCTGCAAGATTTTACCTTCTGCGAGGATACCACGAGGTGTTATTTTTATCTTGATTTCCTTTTTGGTTCAAATCAAATTATTTATGTCTACTTATAATAGCGAAGAGTTATAGTTATCAGTTTAATGGAAATTTAATAATTTTGCAAATTTTATCTGAGTGTATTCATTGCTATGAATATTTTCTTTCTTTCTTTCTGTATCTTGAAAACTTTAAGATATCTAGCAAGGAGTCATCTTATTTTTTAATGGATTAGTTTAGCGCTTATTTAAAATCTTGAGAATTAAGTCCATGTACATCGAAGCCAAGCCTTTTTAAGATCAGGGGGCCCGATATGTGGATAAAACATTTAGTCACTTTCTTTATCATTGCTTTATCCACATTTTATCAAGCGATAAACACAACCATACTACTTAGGCCCGCTGGTGGAGTGTCTGATAAAAATGCTATAGTTGGGTTTATCCAGGATGATTCCGCTGACGGCCAATATCAACACTTTTTTTTTCTTTTCATAAATCATCATCATCATGTCAGCCGAAAGACGTCCACTGCTGGACATAGGCCTCCCCCAGTCGCAGTTGCGTTTTCATAAATACTAAATTGAAACCAAATGGTGAAAACGTTCAGATATCGAAATGATGTTATTGAAAAATGCCTAACTCTTCTTTTTTTTTTTTTTTTTTTTTTTTTTTCAAAAACGCACAATAGCTAGAATTTACTTCATCATTATCTGTCATTGTGACATTTGACAGAAAGTAACAAAGCATCATCATCATCGTCATCAGCCTATTCTGTCTGTCTATGGCACCGTAGTTCCTAAACGGATGGATAGATTAAGTGATAGGGTAAAGTCACCAGTAGTCAGCCAGAGACCAGTAGTCGACCTTATATGAGTGCGAAGAGTGGGAAATATATATTTCGTACTCTTCCCACTCATACAAAGTATAGGCAGAGGCCGACTAAAGGTCTCTGGCTGACCAGTGGTGACTTTACCCTTTAGCTCTAAAAGGAAAGGTCTCCATTACATCGGGGGTTTCATCTATGTAATAATTATTTACAGTTTAGCTAGTTCTCAAAACATTGGTAAATCATGAGCAGCTTCATGAAGATGTCTATAATGCTGGTGTAGAGCAAGAACGCCGCCAGCGCGTAGTCCAGTACGCTGAGCTCTATACTCTTCCCTCCCAGAATCATTTGCAATTCCATGACGAGAGACTGAAAATGAAGAAACAAATATTAATAAATATCGATACTATCAACAGACATCGGATTTTTTGGAGAGATAGAGAGAGAGAGAGAGAGAAAGAGAGAAAGAGAGAGAGAGAGAGAGAGAAAGAGAGAAAGATAGAGAGAGAGAGAGAGAACAGATGCTTGTCCCCTATACTAGTGATTGATCCGAGTTTTGTTTGTGAAAGTATAATTTTATTAAGGTAAGTGCACCTACGGGGCAAGTGCTCAAAATCAACAATATCTCCTTTAAAAAAATATACCCCAAGGTGGGGCAAGAGCGTCAATGGGGTAAGTGCGACGACTGTTGAGGTTTTTAAAAAAATATTTTTTAGTGTGATTTTGTGCCCACAGAAGAAAGTAAAAATAGGATAATTTGCAAAACAAATAATAAAATTTTGTTTACTGATAAATAAAATACCCTGTATAAGAATAGTTATCGTTGCTAAATACCCGTATAAAAAAAACCTAGAGCTTAGTTTCGGACTAGTTCAATTTGTGTAAGATTATCCCGTCGTCGTCTTGTTATGGCGTGACCAAGGGAAACAAGAGTTCATTTTGGTGTCCTGCCGTTTGACCAAAAGACATTTGTCAAAATTACACTTGACAAACAACGTCTTGCAAAAAAATGTTAAGTCAATTGATCATTTTACTACTAGTCATTTTACAAATGACTTATTTTTCCAAATGATCAACAGTTAAATTTACATTTTACGAGGAAGACGTATCAGGGCATAACCGACTCGGATAGGTTAGGTTAGAAGGCAAAGGCGGGAGCTTGGCTCCCGCCTTGGCCTTCGAGGTTGTTTTTTTTTCTGCCCAGAAATAGGTAAACTAATTGCTAAATGATCAATTGCTAAGTGAGTTTTTGTAAGATGATACTTTTGTCAATTGTCTCGTTTGCCAAATGATCATTTGGTGAAACGTTGTTTGTCAAATGACTATTTGTCGATAATTTTTTGGTCAAACATTAGTGAACCGTTCATTTTTATATATCTACAGGTTGTCCCAAAATCTACGTCAACCCGCTTAGGTTATTTAACTACTTAGTTTCGGAGAAATTGATCATTTTTTTTTTTTTTTGTAATTTTGGCCTTATGTCGATGTCCCGAAAAACCCATCATTTGATGTCTAGTTTCAAAAAAAAATCTGAAGTATCTTACATTATTGCAATCATAACGAATCAGCAAAGTTTTTAAACCAATTAACTCGATTTTTAAAAGGTTTATATATAATATACGTATAATACGTTGATTCTTAGATTTAATAATATAATTGATTGATTGATTATACGACTGAAAAACACCTAAAATAAAACATGATGTGATGGATTTTTCGTCACATGGGCATAAAGGAAAAGTACAAAAATCGGTGAACATACATACAAATCGATAACTTTTTAGCCGCTCTATCAGCCGAAGGCGGACTGACGTTGATTTTTGGGACGCCCTGTATATAGATTATAAACCATTCAAACAACTCTCACTTGAAAAAAAATACTTACAATACAAATTAAAAGTGTAAGAACGATGAGTATGATCAGCAACAAAGGTTTCATGTTCACTCCAATCATTATACTCACACACCCCATGACTATCAAGAGCACCGTCAACGCCAGAGTGCCCACAATCACGTACAACCAAAAACTCGTGAAATCGAACTGAAACACAAATAACTTTTATTACATGTAGATAGGGTTGCCAACCTTTTATTGGACAAATATAGTTTTTTCCAGGCCAAGTTGTAAATAATATAGTATACTGAAATAAAATATAGTATTTAAAAGAAAAACTTATAAAAAAGGGGAAGGTATCGTTCATCTCGTCCGCTAATACGCTTAGATATTTGTAACTGCGCAATTAATGTAAATTTGCCCCGTATATTCCTAGGTCTGATGATCAGGGATCGGAAATTCGGATCGATATTTACCTAAAGTTGGCAAAATCCCGGAAAAAGATAGGCAAACATGGCGTCGGCTGTGGCGTCGGCTTCTTAAAAATATTATTTTAATAATATAAGTTCCTGGATTCTGGGATTCTACAAAATGTTAATATAATAATTACTTTACATGTACCTAGGATAAAACATTCATTTTTGCTCCTATAAATTCATTAGGTTAATGAGTTACAGGTAAATTAAATAACATTTGGCAAATCTATACATGAAATATTTTTCATTTAGTATAAATAATTGATTATGAATTAATGCAATTTATTTATTATGAAATCCCAGAAATTTTAGTAATGAATTTTATGATTGAGTCCGCCTCCATACAACTGATCAACAAAGACGGTGCGAAAGTATAGGTAAATATCGATCCGAATTTCCGATCCCTGCTGATGATACTGCAAAACCACGTAACTAACAAATTTATGATAGAGCAAAATAAACCTTATTGCCTTATTAAAAAGGTGCATTTTGCTTCTTATTTAAAATGATACTTACGCGGTTTTGCAGTTTCACCGACGAATTGTCAGTGAATTTAAATAAAAAAGCTTAATATTAATGAAACGTTTATGCTCGTATGTATATACCACGAAGTGATCGCTAACCGCGTGCGCCACGCGGCGTGGCTAGCGAAGTGAGCTATGGCAAGAATGCGCCTGCCAACCACCCCCACTCCTCCCTCGGTCCTTTCTGCCGTCGTACCCCCAGGCCTTGTACGACGACTTAATAAAATGGACTGGAAACTATACACAAGGTCTAGTGTCTATATACAGGGAGGTATTAATAAAATCAAACATTATTCGTACTTACTTTAGTACAAGCCAATCCAAAACAAATTAAAACGACGACGGCGGTGGTCACAAAAGCATACAATATTATATGTGTTTTATAATTAACTGTTATTCCCATACAAAACATGGTCTGCGCTAAAGTCTGAAACAAAAAAATATGAATATGCCTTTGTTCATTTTGACAGTTCAACGCCTTAAAAAGTAGGATAGTTAGTTAGAGATAGTTAATAGCCCTAAAACTGACACGGGTTACTTTTTGTTCCGAAAAATCAAACAGCTTAGATAATCATCATCATCTTGTCCTTATGCTAAGCATTAGTATGCGCAGCACCCTAAACATCCCTATTAGCTGTAATTTTCGTAAACACTCCTTTTTAGGGTTCCGTACGTGGAGCCGAAGCCAACACGCAGAGACCCTTTAGAAAAGTTAAATTTAGTAAAGTGGATACTCTCTTTCGAGTTCAACACGCACTTGGCCGGTTTTTTGTATCTCTCTTCACACATTCTACTCACCTCTTCTTAGGTTCCTTTCTTCCGCTATAAGCCCTCAACATTCACGTTTTAAACAATCCCTGTGACATTCAGTTTTTCTTTCACTAGCCCTCTTTGATCTTCCTCTTTCATACTCGTTTCTCATCCTATTCATTCTTGTTACACCACACATCCATCTCAACATTCGCATTTCAGCGACGTAGTCTTTTATCATCCTTTTCCTTAGCAGCCCAGCATTCTGATCCATACAAGACAGGTCTTACCACGCTCTTATACCTTTTCCCTTTAAGCTTGTGGGGCATCGCAAATTGTCCCCATAACCTGTCGCCATTTGACCACGCTATGCTGATTCTATGCTTCACACTTCCGATCTATCTCGCCATCGGTTTAATAAACCAAAGTACACAACTTGTTGGAACAGACTGGTTGGATTTTGCTATCAACAGTTTCAACATTCCGTTCTAGATCTACTGATCTTTGAGCCAACATTCTTCAGACTGTCGCCACTAATCCAGTCTGCTCTGCACCTCGAGTCCATCTTCACCGACAAGACCAATGTCATCGGCAAACAACGTACTCCTTGGTGAATCGTCTGTTTCTCCGACGACAACGAATCCATTATAAACAAGGAGAGTGTATTGTGTTGTTTATAAATGTATGCTTTGAACTATAGCAAAAATATTATGCCCACACATACATAATACATACCTTCACGCCTGTAATCCCAGAGTGGGGTAGGCAGAGCTGCAGAATTACAACTTCAAAAAGTTGTTGACAATAAAATTCAGTAACCACAATTTACACAAATAGGCTAAGATGTTTACCAGCGTATTAGTGACAGGTTGCAAGCCCTTCAAACATCATCATCATCATCATCATTATGCCCACACATAAATTATGATAAACCACAAAAAAGAGCTCCTGCCGTAGCTGACTGTCATTACACTTTAGATGTTTTTTCAGGGATTTTAATTTAATATGAACACGTACACCAAGTATTAATAAAATTATGTTGCCAGGAAGCCTCCGGCCGCATTCCGTGCAGCTAAGACCACAGTTTATCACCATTAGCATTCCCCTGTAACAAATAATTGAAATGAACCACCCTGTAGCATTTACGTTTAATGCGTAATGTCAAAATCAAACGTCGTAAAGCCAGAAAGCCCCTGCGCACGTGTGCGTTAAATAAGCTTCGCATCAAGATGAAGGCGCACGAAATGACGTCAGTAACAATCTTCAAATACAGGCGTGCACAAACCAGCGCAGGTGGTGGTATTTAACCTCGCATCATATAAAGGACTAGATAGGCATGGAGGCGTGGCACTTGTCGCCACGATATGCACAAAACTGAACATCGTGGCCCTTCGTAAACACAATTTTACCGTGACCGTGAAATGGGTAAGGACCAAAAAGTTGGACCATAGTTAAGCGCAGTTAACCATACAAACAACGAAGTCGAAAAAAGTTCCGCTGTGCGACGAAAAGTATCCCTACAATTTTGTATGGCTAACTTTCGTGTCACAACGGACAAGTTTCATACAAAATTTAATTGAGTGAGTTAACGTGGCCAACTTTTTGGTGCTTACCCAAATGTTGACCTACATTTTTGTAAAATTCCGTATTATAACGTCGTTACTAACAAAACTACAGAACGATAGAGGCTAACTTCGTATCCGCGGTCTTATCCATGTGGGTTCCTTTTTACCATCTGTCACTAGTGACGGATATCTGACAGAGAACGTCTGGTGTGGATATATCCTTCAAAGGCATGAAAAAGGTTAAAATCTTCTTTATTATTATGCATTTATAATTTTTTTGAAAAAAACTCTTCAAGGAAATTAAGTATTTTCCACATCGGATCATTCGTTTTGGAACTACGATGCCACATAATGGCACACAGATTCACTGATACAGACTTTAAACTTATAACATCCCTCTTTTTGCGCCGGGGGTTAAATATAAAATGAACCTTAGTAGCATGTTCAGGATCTTGTCTCATTTTTCCCAGGCACAACTCGACGGACATATTATTGACAGTTTAAGTTGTCCCGTCCGTACTGCTACTGTTTATAAGAGTGGGAGGCCAACGTGCATGTAGGTTAGCTGATGGAAAGTAATCACCACCGCCCTTAAACACCAGCAAGTTAAAAAGAGTTGTCGGTGCGTTGCCGGCCATAACTTACTTGTGGGAGGACCTTGTGCAGGGTCCGTCCGGGTTGGTACCACCATCTTATCCATTAACCTACCGCCAAGCAGCAGTGTTCACATTGTTGTGTTCCGGTTTGGGGATAAGACAGCCGGTGAAATGACTAGCATAGAGGCATTCCATCTTAGTCCTCAGGGTTGGCAGTGCATTTGCAGTCTTGTGAATGCGAATGTCTATGGGTCACAGTTTCCACTTACCATCAGGTGGCCTGTGTGCTCGATTGCCTTCCTATGCCACAAAATAAATAAAATAAATAAATAAATAATAAATCCTACACTACTACTACTACTACTGAATGTTCCATTATCAAAACGAAGGAGCAAAACAGGCCTTAACAGTTCTGATTCAATATAATTATTTCTACAGAAACAAACTCACTCACATTCCCGAAAACGCAAATAAAAGTCCAAACTTCAATAAGAAGCTATTTAAAGATGAACTGTAAACAAAAAAATCAAATTATTTAAGTCTTGAGTAAAAATTAAAAATACAAGGTTTTACTTTAACCTTTTTAATGCTACGTCAAATACAAAAGACGTCACTCACATGCCAATAACAGCTTAAACCAGAGTGATTATCAATCTTGCCTCATAGACGTTCAGGTTTATTTTGCGCTGGCAACTATGTCGGAAATATCCATCGTATGGCGTTGAACCAGAGGTGCGGATATATCCGTGAATGACATTAAAAAGGTTAAGGTAATGTTTTTGAGTTTCAAACTGTCGCTTATGCACAATTATATTTTTCATCACACTTGCACGTAAACAGTATCTAAACATATAGGTTAACTTGGCCGCAATGCCCGATATAAAACCCTCGACCTTTTTATTTACCATGAAACCCAAGGTCGGTAAGTAATTTTTTTTTAATTTATATCTCAGCACACAGGTCATGCAAGTTCAAGCAAAGAGTTTACACGCAATTGAAAAATTGTCTTAAAATGTTATTTAAACAGGAATTTCATTGCAATCTCGCTACATGTTACTTAAATACTCAATTAATGTTCTTAATAATCGATTTTAATAGTTTTCTGTGTCAAAACGTCGTTTTTTTTTATATTCCTTCAGGGCTGTATGTATACCTACGTAAGTATTTGCCCTTAACGTTTCTGAACGAAACATTTGTATAATCTGTGGAGTCCGCCCGTCATCCGCTTAAAAAAAGTTCAAGTAATTCGTAATAGTAGTTGTGCTGACTTGTGTAAGTATTATAAGTGTTTTCTGTCCTATAATTTTATTTATTTACTCGCAAATGTGATGAAAAACATTGTATGTTTCACGGTCGGTACAGGAATTACGAACCTCGACTCAGAAAGCCCTCAGTCTTCGACTTCGGGCTTCTACTAGAGCCTCGATCGTAATTCCTTACTTACCGACCTTAATACACAATGTACTATTATATTTAGATACGTTATTGGCGCGCAAAAGCGTGTCTATCATTATGAGGCAATATACTAAACTATTAAAAAAAAAAACAATCAGTTACGCCGCGACCGCTGGCTAACATGTAATAATCAAGTTTACAAATCACTGCAAGCACTTAAATTTTATTGATCTTTAATTTACGTGATTATCGAGTATTAATGGTAAATTGATTCATTTTATTATATTTACACCTTTCCCAAATTGACACAGCCTTTAAATAGAAACTAGCTACAGCGACTTTGTCCGCGTAGATTTAAATTATAGCTATTTATAATATATGTAAGACACGGCAATATAGGAACTGACGGTGCTCGGCGACCGGTTTTGTATTCGCTTAGTATAACCATACGACAAGACGAGAACGGAGAGAGAATATAAAATATTGGGTAAAAATACAAATGTTGCGCAAAGTAACACTTACATCGTTATTGCCATAGCAATCCCAATGGCAGTAAACAGTAACATCGCAAACACCAGGCCAAAAACCAATCTGACGAATCCGTTTCGATTTTCATTTTCAGGAATGTAATCGATAGGTGGTCCGTCGTAATGTTTGCTTCGTAAACGGAAGTCGTTATTTTCACGTTGAGCTTGACCAAAACCCTGGCTATTTGGGGATCCATATCCTATACCGTAGCCTTGGCCACCTTGAGGGGGTCCATATCCAGGTCCGTAGCCTTGGCCTCCTTGCGGGGGTCCATATCCCGGGCCATAGCCTTGGCCTCCTTGAGGGGGTCCATATCCAGGAGCGTAGCCTTGGCCTCCTTGAGGGGGTACATAACCTGCTCCTTGGGGGGGTCCAAATTCAGGGCCATAGCCTTGTCCGCCTTGAAGGGGTACATATTCAGGACCGTAACCTGGGGGTCCACGTTCTGCTCCTTGGACACCATATTCTTGGATAGGGTAGGTGACAGGAGGAGTAAAAGAACCAGGTGGAGGTGGAGGAGAAGAATAACCAGGAGGAGGAGGGGGAGGGGGGAAACCAGGAGGGGTCGGAGGATGGGTATAACTTTTAATGAATGGAGGGAAAGAAAAACTATGACGGGCTAGGGGAGGGGAATAACCAGTAGAAGGGGAAGAGGTGACAGGCCCTCCAGATCCGCGCTGGGTGCCAGAACGGCCAGTGTCTCTTTCATCTTTTTTTCCTTCATTTTCCGTATGCATGTAAAAGGCAACACAAGAAGCTGCTTTATCAGGTGGATTACAGCTTTCTGCATCCTTTTTATCCATATCGATTGTATATGGAGAAACTCATCTAAAAAATATATTAAATGAGAATAGGTGGTTGACACAATTAGTGGTACAGGTAACAGATAACCCTTGTTTAGACGAACGTATCACTTCGAAGAATGTTTATTTCATCAACAGGTTTTAAGATAACCAGAAAATGGCTTCAGCAGTAAATAGCTTTCAATGAAGTGGCATTCGGTGAAATGATACATGCGATGAAACGTAAATAGTCTCAAATCACAGATTTTGAATAAGTAACATCGTTCTTCAACTTAGAAGAGTTAGGTACTGTTGCTATGAGTGGAACTAACAAAATTGTATCACAGTTCTGTAATTTGAAAGTGTGCCCTCCTTTGAACGCAATTCGAATCTCAGACCCAAAATAAGTAAGGTAAGGTTGAGTAAGGGCGTCCACGGGGCAAATGCGTCAAACCAACAATATCTCCTAAAAAATAAATGGTTAGTTGCACTTGCCCCGTTGACGCTCTTACCCCACCTTAGAGTTTTTGAATATGTTGTAGATATCATGAAAAACTATGTCTGTACGTTTTGTGTCCACGAAAATACACTTAGACACATACTTAGAATGAAACAAATTAAAAATACAAAAAACAGAAACGTACAGACCTAATTCTTTATAATAATTGAAACATTTCCAAAAATTATGTAAATCGGACTTGATTTAGGGGGTGAGAAACTTTAACTTTAATGGATTTTTTTGACAGCTAGGTACGCGATTTCAAAGGCTTTTCCCAATCCTCTTAAAGATTCAGTTTCATTGTTCGATAGCCCGCATGCTTGTAACAATCCATTGACGAGTTGTTTAGACATTATCGAGCTTGGAGCTATTGCAGCGACGCAATGTATCACGAAAACCTGACTATTAACCAATAAAACTTAACCTTCACAGCGTGCAAGTCATCATACCATGACAATTATTTACCTACAAATTCCTCTACCGCTGGTACCACTTTTAACCAGATAAATTGTTAATACCAAGTCTTACGCTAAGTCAAAATTTGTCAAGCTTTAATTTTGTAAATTAAATATTACACCACTATCACGTTTATAGTCAAATATATCACAGTTTGAATATTTTCATTATTTCTAATAAAATGTTCTCGATGATCATTTTATAATTTGAGGAAAACGATCGTTAAATAAAACGAATTTAAATACAACATACAAAGTAAATATGACAAAACTGACATCTGACTGAACTGAAGGACTGAACCATAGAATGGCTGGACTACTCTAAATTGTCTTTGGGTTTTTGGTGTACCTCTGGCACTATTTCTTTGCTATAAAAAGTTTAATTATTAAAAACCCGTATCGGGTAGCGTATCTGTTATTTCAGAATACAGGGTGCCTCTGACCTTGGGGCTTTAAATGCATAGATCATTTCTACTCCTGAAACTAAACTTCTTTTGTTCTGTAAGTT
Organism: Acleris emargana; assembly: GCA_927399475.2. Lineage (NCBI taxonomy): Eukaryota > Metazoa > Arthropoda > Insecta > Lepidoptera > Tortricidae > Acleris > Acleris emargana. The sequence continues at coordinate 10,873,568 of OV656858.1, forward strand.
GTTAAAAATACGTACAGTTTAAATGATTTTTTTATCATACAGGTTAAATCTAATTTTCAATGTACGCGGTCCAATTCTACATTTTCCTTTAGCCCTCGTACCAAGGTAATGTCGCCCCCGTACCATGAGATAGTGATTAAATGGCCAGAATGTAATACACTGATTTTACAATTAGACTTTAACATCAATTAGTTATCTAAGTTTAAGTTATTTTTTAATGTTGCAGAACAAAAGTAGTTCAGTTTAGCGAGTAGAATCGATCGTTGCATTTAAAGCCCCAAGGTCGGAGACACACTGTATAAACCGTTAAACTGTGCTGTTGTTTGATATTATTCTTTTTTGTTTTTTGTCTTTGTTTTTTACATATTTATAATATTATTTTACTGCCGGGCGCAACGGAACACCAGCGCTGGTTTAACAGAAGCGCATCGTCATTACTTTGAAAAAACCTCGTATCTCATATTTCGACTTAAGAGAAGAGAATTAAGTTCAAACTCATACATCTCACAATATCTGATACGAATTTTTCTAAAGTAATAACGACATGCTGAGTTGGGACCGTTTCACAACACCACCTTCAAACCAATAGTGACCTAATTCAACATTTCTGCTATTATTATAGAGACAACTCAAAATTTCTGAATTAGGTCGCTATGGTGCAACATGTCCAACTATGTACATTTTTTTTTACCAAATATTTGCTTTTGTTGTGAATAAACATATTTTATTTAATTCTTGCAGTGCGGCAAAATCGAGCGACCACGGTGGTGTATCTTTTTCTCGCGCCTCCCGACTTCAAATTGACGTTGAGTCAATGTAAAAAAATAGTACAGGGTCTCTTTTCAACACGGTAAAAACCATATCGTTTTTGAGCTGTTATCGCAATGTCAACGTTTTGATAGCTCTTATTTATTTCACATCGGTGGCCGAGTTAAAAACAATACCATAGTAGATCAAAGACGATATCGTCGGTGAAACTGCAAAACGGCGTAACTAACAAATTTATGATAGAGAAAAATAAACCTTACAATCTTACAAAAAAGGTGCATTTTGCTCTTTATTTAAAATGTTATTTACGCGGTTGTGCAGTTTCGACGATATGGTTTTGACCGTGTTGAATAGAGACCCATTTGTTTTATCTTACAAAAGCGGGCGGTATCTTAATATAAAATATAATTGGTATAGACGGCGTCACTTAGTGACGATAGATACGCACTCAGAGACAACGTGACAAAACACAAGTAAGGCGAAAATGCTTTCGTAAGATGAAGAGGATGGGAACGCGTGAATTTTTGACCACCTTGTATTGTCCAATATAGGTATTTGGATACAAAAGTGATCGCTGACTACGTGTACAATAATAGTACATTATTGCCTAGGCGCGGAAAGTAAGGGATTTCTTGGCGAGCTGGTTAGCAGGGCTAAGCGAACGAGGCCTGCTGAAATACGAGCCAGGAAATCCTCGTTTAGGCATATACAATGCTGTTCTCAAACAATGCGAGGAAATGATACAAATATATGACTATAAGTATTTTTTAAAACCTTTGACAAATTCGGAGAGAATGTTTGTTTGCAAACTACGAGTATTAATTAGTTAAGGTAGTTCCACGCACGACGAGCCGCCGCCAGCACGGCAGAGCCCCGCCGCCGCACCACACGCCCCCACCCACTAGTTGGGTGTACGGGATTTTTTTCATGGTCCTATCGATTTCACAAGCAATCGAGAGCACTTTTAAAAAACAATACGGACTTGGACGGAAAGTGTTTTCATATGGGGGTGAATTTCAACAAGCGTCAAATTATCCTAATTTAGGTGGTATTTTTTATTTTGTCAGTAGGGTTCACAATTTTAAGTGTAAGGGACGTCATTAGTCATAATTAAAACAGTGTTAAAATGGCCTTTCATTAAACCAAGTCGTTTTAAGATATATCGAATTTACTAATTATATACCACCAAAATTGCTATTATCCACCAAAATTACCTTTCTAAGAAAAACACACGATCAATAATGACATATCGGGATAGTTAAAATAATAATCGTTAGGGAATCATTCTTGGTATTTTTTAAAACCAACAACGTATTTTTTTAAATATAATAAATAGTTATTGTTTGGTGTTTATATAATTTTGGTGGAACAAGGAATTTTATCAATTTTGGTGTCTTAGGAAAAGCCACCAAAATTGTATCACCAAAATTAGAACTTGTACTTTTTTATTTTATTTAACGTGAATATTTTAGTTTTATACAAATTTAACTTCATATAGTTAAAAAAACACCATTAACATACTCAAAATAATTTAAACACAATTGTTTTTTTTTGCAAAATAACAAGTTATCTAAGTTATCACAATTATAAAAATGTATTTTGTACCACCAAAATTTGATTCTTATGTACTTAGAGGGAAGATGCAGCAAGACGGTATAAATCTTTCACCATCTAATCTATCGCTGGAACTGAACGAACGACTGACGCCATATTTGTTTGTTTAATCACTTTTCGTTCGATCATAAAATCCATTTTAATATTCACCACCAAAATTGACTATTTCGCAAGGACAGTTTTATTTACACTGTTCCCAGTTTCTTTTTATTTGCAAATGCAATAATTGTAATATTTTATAATTCCTTAACTAATAGGGAATAGAGGTAACTAAAATATCAATCTAGTTGAGGCTTAATAACTTTGTACCACGGTATATCAGTGTATGCGACAAGTACTGGACACGACACCAAAATTGATTTTGGACTGTTTTTTGTTTTTTACGATAAACATGATAAGTTATTAACAATTTTAACTTTGGCTCAACATGGTACTTTGTGTAAGATTTTCTAGAAAATAAATAGTTTTCCAATAAATGTACCTACTTTACACCCCAATTATCACGTCCGCCGCTAAAAAATGTGGCTGGGATAATTACCCATGGGTTTTTTACTACTAGGAGTAAAAATTAAATGAGGCACTTTCCGTCGTTGTGTTTCAATCGGAAAACCGTTCTTTCCGAGCATGTTTGAGAACAGGAATTTTCCCACTGATTCCGATCTCCTAATTAACCCCGTTCCGTACCGCATTCGGTAAACATAGCTGCGAGATTCGGCGCAGCGTTTCGATGGCATCGCTGATCGACGGTATTAGCCGTAGGGTTGCCAGACTTTTGGATTTTTCCGTAAATAAACTATTTGGAGGGCGTTAGGTGTTCCTATCCTTTTTTTTATGGCATGGGAAGGTAAATGAGCACACAGGCCACCTGATGGTAAGTGTAAACTGTGACCCATAGACATTCGCATTCACAAGACTGCAAATGCGTTGCCAACCCTGAGGACTAAGATGGAATGCCTCTATGCTAGTCATTTCACCGGCTGTCTTATCCCCAAACCGGAACACAACGATGCAAACACTGCTGAATACAACTCTTACGCTGCAACGGCGGGGCGAATTTGGATAAATTTTGAAATTGAGATACTAAATTTATTATGTTACTATTTTTACCAAATAGCAAGTGGAAAAAAAGCAACGCGTTAATTAGACTGAGAACACAAATCTGGAGAATGAACGATATCACCTCTAAAAGTACGTCTCGCCATTATGCCGAGTGATTTTTATCTATTTTGTAGGTTTTTTAAAAACGTCCTTGAAAAATTCCTGGTCTGAGATTTTAAAACTATAAAACGATAAAAACTATATCGTCGTTATAAACGTAGTTCAAATGTCAAACCCAAAACAAGTATTTCATTTACTTTGTAACAAAATATTTTATAGCTTATGGTCAAATACGATACAATTTTTTCCGCCTAGAATCTCGGCACAGGTCAAAGACGATTGGTCTTTACTTCCTAGATTAGATGCTCTGGTTACAACTTAAGGTTGGATAACTTTGTCCGGGGTCCGGACTTCGTGGTGCAAGCCCTAGCCATGGAGCGTGGCTCAGCGCTGAACGTGGCGCGACGTGGTCTAACGTGGCACAAACATCTGATCCGCAATCCCCACGTTGCTATTCAGAACGCGGCTGGCTAGGCTAACGAAGATTAAATTTGACAGCTGATCAACTATTCAACAAACCCATTGCATATTCCTATGTTATAGTAGGGGAGCCTACAACACTAAACCTAGTTCGATAAGACTACCGGATTATATACAGGCTGGAAAAAACGAACGCCAATAGAAGGCCACTGCCTTAAATATTGGAAATAGCAAATTCTACGCAAAGGAGACTAAATTTTATTTTGAAATTCTCTTCCTTAACTGGGAATCGAACTGGTCGAATATGACAAAACAATAATGTTGTCTTTTATGATACAGATCGAAAGGGTCATTGATAGTGATCATTTATGTCTACAACACATACACCTTTAAATTAAATACATACATACATTAAATCACGCCTGTTTCCCAGAGGGGTAGGAAGAGACCACTTCTTTCCACTTGCTACGATCTTGACAAATTTCTTTCGCTTCTTCCACATTCATACATCGAGTCATGCATGCACTTCGGTTTTGGGTACTTAAGATTCGGCCCTTTTCCAGTATTTCAGTAATTTAATTTAAGTAAATTAAATAAAGACCAAAAAGAAACCCTTCTTTATCATTTTGTCATATTTGACCAGCACGACCCGGTCCTGGTCAAATCCATAAATGCAGTCCTGCCTGGCACTGTTTTTTTTTTAAGTTATAAGTCCGATGTCTAGTATGATAATAAGTCTCCCAAGTTTCGTTTATTCTTCGGAACAGGAGAGGGATAGGACTATACGACAATGCAGTGCTGCAAGTCCCCCGGATTGGCCTAATCAGTGGCAGCAGCTTGATAAGCAACCCTTCGTACTTAAGTATCAAGTATAATGGATCTCCTCAAAATTCCAAAGCTCATCTGAAAGATCCTCAATTTCTGTGTCAGAAAAACCTCTGCTGCATTCATTAAGACCAGTGCCAGTGCCAGGTTTTTTGCATAGCAGCATTGCAGCATTGCCATTTCGTGTTCCCCCATCAATGACGTGACTAATTATATATACAGGGTGGAAAAAAAGAAACGCCACCAGCACGGCAACTACCTTAAATAATGGAAATAGCAAATTCTACGCAAAGGAGACTTACCTACTTTATTTTTGAAAACCATTATTACTGCATTTGGCCCGGCTTTACAGAAGTGGCCAAACAAACAACAAAATGTAAACCATAAAAACCGGTGCCAAACTTCGCAGGATCACCGATGGCTAATGTGAAGATTGCCTGAACATCGAAATTGGATCAGGCGTTTCGGAGTACCTGCACTCATACTTACATACACACATACACACACACACAAACTCACGCCTTCATTCCCAGAGTGGGATAGGCAGAGCTAAAGAATTACCAACAAGTCTTAAAACTTCTTGATAATTCTGTAACCACATTTTGCACAAATAGGCTAAGATGTTTCCCAGTGTATTAGTGACAGGTTGCAAGCCCATCGCCCAACAGTACTACAAGCCTTTATTCCCTTAGTCGCCTCTTACGACATCCACGGGAAGACATGGAGTGGTACTATTCTAACCCGGCAACCACACGGGAATCTAACCCGGCAACCACACGGGAAAATAAATAAATATCATACTTACATAAATAAATAAATATCAGTTGACAATGTTACACCAATTGACCTAGTCCCAAAGTAAGCTCTAGGCTTTTACTGTAGGTACTAGACAACGATATAAATGCTTAAATAGAGAAATAGATACTTAAATACATAGAAAACATCATTGACTCAGAAGCAAATATTCGCGATTATCACACAAATATGTGCCATTTCCGGGACTTGAACCCAGGATCGTTAACTTCGTAGGCAGGGTCAACGTCTCAACATACACACATAAATTTTGAATAAAGTCGTATGTAATCGTCTACCACTGCATCTGTACGTCATATTAGTTAGCTATATACATAACATTGTAAACGAGTACCCAAAACTATACTGAATAAAGTTAATTGGTGTTAATTAATTCTTCAAGGAACCCAAGGCTGGTTTCAATATCTGTTTATCCTGCATAGCGGCCCCAAATTTAAATGTATAATTTTGTATAAATTGAAATGTATAAAATTTGAATAGATTTATCCTTCCCGCCAATTTCGCATGGGTCATGGCGTGATATTGTTTATCTTTTTGGTATGAAAATAAGTTAAATGTCTCTTTCTTATTTCGTCTTTCTTGGTAATGTAAGACTAAGGCCCGTATTAATAAACTGATCTCGACTCTAATGCTCGTCTCAAGATCCGTCAAAAATGACAGTTTTCTATGATTTGGCGTTTACGTTGACGTATCTTGTGACGGGCATCTCATCCAAGATGAGTTTATTAATACGGCCCTAAGACAAAAGACAACTCGTAATTTTTACAGGGTGTCCCGTATTTTAAGGTCTTGAACTTTTTCTCGAAGATTTTTTTCACACGTTACGAAATTGTTCAAGACGCGTTCGTTTATCGAATCGAGATAGGTGAGAGTGTCCGGTGATTGCCTTAATTGACCGTTAGTATGAGGTTTGGTATTAGATATTAATCTGTCAGTCGTCGATTTATAAGTCATAAGTGCCTAACTAAATTGTGAAATTGATGAGAGTAAAAGAAAAAAAAATAGTGAGAAAATGACCCTTACGTTTAGCCAATATTTGGAAAAGTAAAAAGCTAGAGATACTTAACTGTGAGATCGGTTGAATGAAATTCGGTTCATAGTCAAAAATATAACTACTTAAAGCCCCGATTTTGTAGGCAAATTAAGAGCACAAAGAGTATACTTAGATGAAATCCTATGCTAGTAATTAAACATAAGATTTATACAAAACAATACAATAATGATGATCTTAGGTTAGGTTCGTTCCGTTTGTTTAACTATTTTCTGAGATAAAATTCTTTTCTAAGCTTTCCTCGCATTCAATTACAATGACAAAACCAGTAAAACTGGCTCACCGGCTGAGGTTTCTATGTAACAATAATTAAAATCCTCGACTTCACGAGAAATGAACTCGCTGCAATCTACTACAACAAAGTGTTTCTAGAAGCTTCCACAAATCTCTCAAGAGAAGGGGATCTTGGTAAAAATACATCGAGTTTGCAAAAGCCACAAACTTGCTTCTAACAGATGGTGGGTTGGCAAAAACGAAGATTTACTCCTATGCGGGCGGAGACAACTCTAGCCCGACAAACCTAATCTACAACCGTCACACATCCCATTTTGAAGGTAATACGGCTTAGAATCCTTCAACCCAGCTGAATGTCTGTCCTCTGTACTTATTATAGATGGCGGTTGTTGAACTATAGGGGAATTGAAAGTGGCTTTATTTATAGTCGAAATTTCAGTTCAAGTTTTTTTAAGGATTACTTGGGGCTTATTGAGAAGCAAAGTTGGGCGCAGGTTTATAGGTTGATGCTTTATGAGACAGAAAGGCCGGCAGCGTTAACTTTACAACGGCAGCTGTAGGCTGTGGGGTTATGGTGGCAGTGTGGTGGTAGCTTTTATCACTCAGTAAGTAAGTGAGAGGATTTCCCAAAGGATTGGGCTAGCTATCCAGAGAGGTAATGCAGCCATTGTCATAGGGACCATGCCGCAAGCGGACCTGCTAGTGGGGGTATTCTTTTTATAGTGGTGATTATTATTTACATCTTTAATATTTGAGTAGCTTAGTTTTATTTTAATTTAAATAAGTTTAGTCTTAACTTTTAATTGATAAAATAACCATTATTTTACTCTCGTACGTGAATGCTTACGATATTATAACTAGGTCGTACTTATCAGAAAGTGTATGTGATTGGTGTTTGTATCATAAAATTTGGAATAAAATTATCCACAGTCATAAGCGTGAACATAATACAGACAACTTTTATCAACACCCGTGTATGTCTTGAAAATAATAATTTTAACTCTTTCAATTTTTTGTCGCAAGTTTGTAAGAATTTTAAACCCCTATCCCTAATGTATTTGAAACCTTAATCTATCTGTATGTACCTGTCCGTCACTTTCAAATAGCTTGACGAATTTATTACTAAAGTTGCGGGTCCACTGGATCGGAATAAGAGCGTAGGTACAGAGCGGATGGATTTGTTGCTTTGTATTAATTTCTATGGTACAGCGTACACTGGATCGGTGTATTTGTACTTGTCTTACTGTTATTGTGTTTTCTAATAAACTAAAGTATTATCTTGAATTCAAAGAATGTGTTTGTACTACAATTATAAGTTAAAACTAAACTTATTAAAATTAAAATAAAACTAAGCTACTAAAATTAAAATAAAACTAAGCTACTCAAATATTAAAGATGTAAATAATAATCACCACTATGTATAAAAAGATCACCCCCTCTAGCAGGTCCGCTCGTGGCATGGTCCCTATGACACTGGCTGCATTACCTCTCTGGATAGCGAGCCCAATCCTTTCGGAGAGGTAAGCACCAGCTCTAGGATCTCCGGAGGTGTCTATGAAAGGTGTGTTTATGGTGTCTGTTTGTTGGTTGTACAAATGAATACCTACACAATTTCTAGGGTATACTATAAAACATCTATCCAAAAAAGTACATTTTAGTAAGAGTCATAATCATTCTAATCGTTAAATAATAATCTTAACTCATCCGCTTATCCCTGCGTCAAAGTCCCCCATCCTCACACTTACACCTAAGTACACATAGTTCCCCAAATGGAGATTAAAAAAACCCGTCCGGAAAAACTGCGAAAGGAAAACGTGTTAAGTAAATGGGATCCGGACAAGCTATAAGCCCAAATAGATTGCGATTCCGTTTTTCCATTTGCAATTGTCGGGTATTTCGCATAATCATCCGGGTGTGGGCTTGGTGGGGCTATAAATTACTGAGACAAATGGCTATAGGAAGCGCATCTGTTACCGACTTGTAAGGAAAACGATTGAGAGTTCGGATTTGTAACTTGTAAACAAAGTAAACATGTCTCTGTCCCATTTACTCTTGCATGATTCAGCGTAAACGATAAATCCAAAGAAATCACCAAACATTTACCATTCTTACTTACGTAAGTACTTCTGCAGATTCAGTAGGTATATAATTATTTCAAATATAAAATAATTGAGAGACGATTTTTTCAATAGAGTGAAATTGGTACATTATAAATCTTGGTGTATGTCGGGGAAAGATCGCATTTTGCGTAGATATTTGAATTCAATGCAGAATGTTCACAAAAACACGGGATTAGTTCAGTAGAATGATGAAACATGTAAAAGCAATAAGTAAATCAGGGCGACGAGCGAAACGATGAGGTAAACTGCAGTATAGTTGCTTTTAAAAACGATATACCTACCGTAAAATTCTAGATTCCAGCCTCACGATTTCAATGAATAACGATGTTTTGGATTTGTGGCCGCTCAACCTAACACGTAAACAGCGTCGCTCGTCGTGTCGTCGTTTTACGTCGTTGTCATCGAAAATGTATCGTTAAGACTCTACGTAACTTGCTAACTTGGAATGTTATTAACATAAAACATTAGATCAGTTTTACTAACTTAAGTACACGCTCTTACGGTGTAGGAAAAACATCGTAAAGAATTCGGCATATTCGAACAGGAATGTGTAAGGTAATTGCACAAAAGATCCTAGCCGTATTCGACCACAAAGACTGACTCCTCTGGTGCTGCAGGTGTCTATGGGTGACGGTAATCGCTTACCATCAGACGATCCATCAGCTCGTTTGCCTCCTATACCTACCATAAAAAAAAAGACTGCTCATTAGTGTTTGTTATGCGTTTTCAGGTGACTGATGTAATTTTGATAAAGATAAGAATAACTTAGTTTCTCGTATTTTCGCGAAACCTCAGTTTTAATTCTGACGATCTAGCTAGAAGGGTGCGCCTTGATGCAATTTAAACCCTTGAACACCTTGTATTCGCGTAAAAAACGGTAACACAAAACAAAACACACCTCATTTAAGTACCTACCTATTTACAAGTTCACAAACCGTTTCGTTGCCACAGTGTGGCAAAGGTATTCAATCCCTTACCCAACGCTCGCTCCCATGCTGCCATAACAAACCCTACGTAATGCATTATGTATGTGTTATTCCGTCGCATAGGTGGCACAATTTCATTCGTAACACGGCTTGACAAGTCTTTACCTACTTCCAAAACCTCATAAGCAACTGTTGCGTGATCTCAAACTCAACCCTTTGCCGTAGGAGTTAAGGTTGTTTGTAAACTTGGTGTTCAAGTGAGATACGAGTGTGTTACTAAGTAGATCATATTGCTGACTGAATCAGTTTCCTAACACGTTATTACTCGACATGTTTATAAATAATTCCTTTTGGAGTTTTACGCGTGTCGCGTCAATTTATTACGAGATTTTGATGCGATATTATTTTAGGCGGTTTTAATTAGTAAAATAAAGAGTATCGTTAGTGGTTAGTACAATGGGACCAATAAGGATCAGTAAATTTAAAATTTAAACCTCAAACTTTACAATCGAGTTTGACGTTTATAAATTGGCCCTATTGTCGACATGCATCGCTATGAAACCGTGTCACAGTAATGTTATTAAATCAATCGAAAGAAGTTTTAAAAACAAAACACGGTGACAGTTCTATGGCCGGTCAGAGTTTCGGTCGGCACCCGTATAAAGGATAGGTAGAGTCAGAGGAGTCTTATACTGCCTCGACCTGTCATGTTTTGACAGCTAATAAGCCATATTACACACTTAATAACATACCCCAAAAAAAAAGTTACGCAGTTCAATCCCTTGTCATTAATGGCATGGCAGTCTTGAGATTGTAATCTTGAAATCTCAGGTTCCACTTACGATGGAAAGTCGTTAAGGTGGTCTGTGTGCTTGTTAGCCTTCGCCATACCATTTAAAAGTTGAATTTGATTACACTGAAGCTGATGCTGCGAACAAAACCCTACAAGACCATAAGCTAATGTCAATCTTTAAATTTCTCATTTATATACAGGGTGTGAGCTTATATGATTAATATTTTTAGGCACGCTTGATCTTGATGATTATGTATATCCAATTTTATATGAAAAGCTTTATTAAGGCTCTGTCATCCCGGCTCATAGACACCTCCGGAGATCCTAGAGCTGGTGCTTACCTCTTCCAAAGGATTGGGCTAGCTATCCAGAGAAGCAATGCAGCCAGTGTCATAGAGTCTATGCCGCGAGCGGACCTGCTAGAGAGTTTCATTTTAATTAAAATAAGTTTAGTTTTTTTACCTTTTCATTTTTAACTCCAATGTTACAGCTATGAATTGGATCCTTCTGTAAATATAGAAGGATCCAACATACATTCATTCTATCTAAAGTGAAACAACTCCCTGTATAAATAGGCCGATAACTAGCTTATGTCTAAGCTCCGTCCGAATTGAAATATATAAATACGCGCTGTTTCTACATGCTGCAACATTAATGCCGAGCACTAAAATGGCTGCATTATACATCCGTCACTTTTTGACACGTACATAAGTACGAGAGTGACGGATGCTTCATCAACATTTTGTCACGCGATAAACGCAACCATAATAGGCCCGCAGGTCGCTCTTTTAGTGTATGTATGTATAAATAGTTATATTACTGGTTTGCTCTTTATTTTATGATTACGATTACGATTGATAAAGATAAAGACATTTATTCAGTAATTAGGCCGCACGGGCACTTTTACACGTCAAGAATCTACCAGCGCTTCACAAGAGGAGACCACTGCTGAGAAGAAACGCCGCAAGAAACTGTCTGCCGCTTGTTTGACGCCGCGCTGGCCTACAGAGCTGGTAGTGACCCTGCCTTCTCCCGGTAACGGCAGATATTTGTGTGATGAGCGCAAATATTTGTTCCTGAATATTTGTCCATGAATGATTTATATGTATTTAAGTATATATTTCTCTATGTAAGTATTTATATCGTTGTCTATTTCCCATAGTACAAGCCTAGAGCTTAATTTGTGACTAGGTGACTTGGTGTGACATAGTCCCCTGATTTATGCTTATGTATTAATTTTTCTTCTTGTTGTATTTGAATACAAATTGTACAAGTTTTTTTTTTTAAATCAACCTCGTCGCCGGTTTACCCTCTCCGCTAGTCACTATAGCCGCCCCGCTAGCAATGTACTTGGGGCTAAACTGGCGCTGCTTACGCATTCGCTGCGACTTTCGACCCATTACGGGGATCAAGTGGAGCGAACATGTCAAACATTGTTTCGAGAGCCGTTCTTCGGGGGCCGTAATGATGCCCTTTTGTTGCGGTTTTCAGTTGCACGGATAATGGGCCGCCATTTTGAGGGAATAAGTAGGCTTTTGTCATTGTTGTTGTCCACGTATAAAATCATCTAAACAATACGTAATGCAAATAAAAATACTAACAACATTTTTTTTTGTAAATCTAAATGAAATGAAGATATTAGAAAACTATGGTACTATCTATTTAAAAGTAAAATAACAAAAATATGTTTCAAACAGCATCCTCAAACTTATATTAAACTTTAACGGCAAGTATAATTACCACTGATTCTGAATCATTTTTGCGGGCTATGACTTATTAATCATTTAATTGCATTAAATTTGATTTACCAATGTAACTACATTGGGCTTTTTTCTCAAAGTTAATTTTCGGTAGTTATTTATAGATTTATTAAAATCCGACTTACACTTGACGAATCTGAGATCCTTAAGCCCTATGTAATACAATGTCCGTTCTCAAACTTTATTACTCATACAAATCAGCTTAGCCAACTCAGCCTTCATGAGGCCTTCATAATACCCTTGTGAGGAGTCTTTAAATATCTTTTGTTACGTCCTATTTGGGATAATGAAATGAGATGGAAACGTACGGAAAAAGGCATCAGCATTTTCTATTACAGGCTTGTTTGCCGTCAGCTTGCCTGAGACGATAGCCAAGATGCATTACGCTTACTAGTTTCTATTCGTTTCGTTTTTAAACCAATCGCGTCACTGGTAGATGACTTGATACGAAAAGTCGCGTGATCTACCTGTTATGCGATTGGTTTAACAAGGAAACGAATAGAAACGCTAGACCTCTGTTTGACAATCTTATTCATCTGATACCTATTAAATATTCAATGTTACTGTCACACATTTCTATATACAGAGTGTTCAAAAAATTATTTTAAACTTACCAATATGAAAATTATTTAATACTGTTTGTCTCAAAACTAATAACTTCATCTTAACCACTATAAATACAGAACCTGTATGTGTATGTTACCGGCAGTAGACCAACTTTTCTTTTACTTTTTCCAGCTTTGACACCTGACAGCTTTGAGTACTTTAATTGAAAAGTGAGAACTTTCGTGGGAACGTTTCACTTCACTTTTCCTACGTACGTTTTTTTACTATTTTTATCGTAACGAAAATCACTTTAACACAATTAATGAAATAAAATATGTGATTATTTATTAAATTTTTAAGTTAATATTTTTGCATTATTAGTTTCGTATAAAAACACACACAAGTATAAGACATTGTTTACTGTACTCGTAGTGTTATTAAATTTATTAATTTTATAGTAGTAAATTAACTTTGTTTAATTTATAATAAAACCTAATTATTTTATTTATTTATTTATTTATCAAGGTAACAAACAGCAATATAACATACGATTAAAGTTAATACATACGTAGCAAGAACATTAGCCAAGAAAGTTTCCACTACTGGATTACATACAGTTGTTGCTCAAGCTGAACTTGCAAACTAAGAAACTTTGGTTAATTGTTTCAGCGTTTGATCACGCATTGAGAGAGAAACTCATAATAAGTACATAAATGTTACACTCAAGCATTCTTCCAAAATAATGAACCTTTTCATTTTTCTCTTGTGTTGTTCTATAACTCTTTCCTATTCTTATTCAATTTTATTTGCAAGCAAGTGGTAAGTAACACGTGGCCTATATATAGGGTGTGTTTATTTTTGTAACAATATTACTTTGGCTAACCTTTTTGCTGTTTGTTTAAGCGATGCTCGAATCGTCTGCGACCCCAGACATGTATCCAAATATTTGATAGAGCCGTAGAAGGCGAGGGGTTAACAGATGTTTCGTAAATCAATCCATATTTATTCGATAAAAATAACCTAAAATTAAAAAATATATATTTTATGTTACCTACGTTAAAATTGCTTTAAGTTGTGAACTTTTGAAATGCCAGAGAAGAATCGACGAGTAGGTATATGCTTTGCCAAAATCCAATTACCACTGCAAAAATTCATACGATTGTATACTTTTCTGTGACGAAAAGAATAATATTTTAATTTTACTTCTTTATGTTTATTTCGCGTTGTGGAGTTCACTAATAGTAGTTCATACACCAAACAACAACAGGGTCGGACAACCAATCGAGTGTGCATTTACGGCCCGACACGAAACGGAGGGCCGTAAACCACACGAGTTTAGTGAGCTGTACCCTCGAGTGATATATACTGCTTTATACTACACTTACAAAGAAATAAAATACAAAAGTAACAAAGACATTATCTCAATGAAGAACGAGCGTCAACCAGAAACTAAAGTTGGTTTTTGGAACCAGTATCGAACGAGGACCAATAATGGACACCTTGATTGTAATTGTACATAAGATAAGGTTTATTCGTTTAATTTCAGACGGTCAATTTGTAACCTTATAACCAGGGGTCGTACTTTTGGTGCCGATGACGTCATAATGACGAAATTTTACACACAAGGTGCTCTGATTTAATTTTGCTGATATTTAGGTATGTCAAATTCAAATTAAAATTCAAAATCTTTATTGCATATCACATTACAACTATACGGTGGAAAAAAATAATAGGTATCCATGTGACGCCCTGCAAGGGCACAGCAATTTTAGGGGGTTAATTATGTATATTAATATCACATAAAATATTTCATAGTTGTATTATAAAATAAAAAACTTAATCGTGACTTAATCTTAAACAGCTCAAAGATAAAATCTTTCGTATTGCACATTCTGTTACAATAATAATTATTATATCAATTTCAACTATGGTTGATAAAATATTAATTCAGTACATTACTTATCATTAAAAAAATCGTTTAAATTATAGTAGCATTTATTGATTAGATATATTTTTAATTGTTTAAGAAACAACTTTGGTTTCCCTGAGTTTTTTATGGAATTAGGTAGATGGTTGTATATTTTAATAAGCATATAATGAGGGCTAGAAGTTATTATTTTTAATTTGGAGAAGGGCAATTTTAATTTATTTAGGTTTCGATCGTTTCGTCTAATTTCAGTTATGGGGGTATAGAGATTTATATGATTTTTGACAAACTTACATGATTCCAATATGTAGATTGAGGTAAGGGTGAGCATTTGTAATTTAATAAAGTGGGGGCGACAGGAATCCATTTGGTCAATATTTATTAAGATTCTGACACATTTTTTTTGTAGTAGGTATAAAGATTTTATCAATATCGGAACAGTGTCCCCAATCCCCATAGAACGATGCCGTACGACATCCTTGAGAACGCGTAGGCGTAATACGCGGCGAGCGCGGTCTGCAAGTCCGTGGCCCGTTTGAGATGCTGGAGTGCGTATATAAATGAGGATAGTTTTTTTGGAAAGTTTTAGTATGTGCGTTTTCCAGTTCATATTGATGTCCAAGTCTATGCCTAATAAAGTGGCCGAGTTCACAGTTTCTAGTTTGATGTTATTATGGCTGTATGATATTTGTAGTGCAGTTTTCTGGTGGGGTTTAAAATGGATTACTTTAGTTTTGTTTAGGTTAAGCTTTAGGTTATGCGTGTCTAGCCAATCTTCAATTTTATTAAGTGTTAAGTTAAGTTTAATTTCAGCTTCATAATTATTAGAGCAGGGTATGTAACTGGTACAAATACAAAAATATAAAATATATACAGTGTGTCTCTGACCTTGGGGCTTTAATTTCAACGATCGATTCTACTCGCTAAACTGAACTACTTTTGTTCTGCAACATGAAAAAATAACTTAAATTTAGATAACTAATTGATGTTAAAGTCTAATTGTAAAATCAGTGTATTACATAATGGCCATGTAATCACTATCTCATGGTACGGGGGCAACATTACCTTGGTACGAGGGCTAAAGGAAAATGGAGAATTGGATCGCGTACATTGAAAATTAGATTTAACTTCTATGATAAAAAATAAATTTAAACTGAACATATTTTTAACAACTTACAGAACAAAAGAAGTTTAGTTTCAGGAGTAGAATTGATCTATGCATTTAAAGCCCCAAGGTCAGAGGCACCCTGTATAATAAGCGGTAAAATGATTTAAGTTAAATACAGCTTAATCGCAATCAAAACACGGATCACGGCAGCATGTTTTTTTTTTCACCATTTATTACTTAAAAATGGCAAATAGAGACCATTTTCTTTAATGAATGTCAATTGTATGGCTACTAAATCATATTATTTTTTATTACAGCAAAAAAAAAGATTTTTTTAATGATAATGTTATTCGATGATTTTTGCCACTGTCCTTCTCAATCAAATAGTTTCATTTACGTTTTAGGTATGAAGTAGGTATTTATTTATCTAAATACCTACTACTATACTATTACATTACTTAACTTATTTTTACATGATTAAATGAGTGACGACCTATGGTTAATAGTTACTATAAATCCATTTATTTATCTTAGGAAGACTTACAGACTAATACAGGAAAGTAAGAATTAGGTATACAATACAATACAATACAAATACTCTTTATTAAACACCAAAAAAAAAAAAACACGGAACAGTAAATTTTTACTACAGGTATACAACAGGCGCTAAATAGCTGACAACAAGTCTCCGCATATCACAAATTTGGAAATCATACTCCATGTAGCGTGACGTCATTTTTGCGTCCACGGCATGAAAAGGACGGGCCGTGCTTATAACCTTTCAATGAAGAGTTAAGTGAGCCTTATGGTGTCTTCAACTAAAAGTGTCCAACATTGGTGTCGTCAACCACGTTAATTAAATTTGTAGATTTTTTTTCGTTCACTTAACGACTTATTTCAATATAAAATACTTAAAACCTTGTGTTTTTCATTGTTTGCAATTATTTTCTGATTGATTTCACCACTATTTCACTTTCAAAAATGCATTTTTTTTTTCACTTTAATTGTCAATTCCGGTACTAGTACCGGGATCCCGGGATTGAGATCCCAATACCGGTTTCAGTACCGGTATTGGAAATCCTCCGGTATTGCATGCCCTAGTCGTCACCCTAATTTAACCGTGCCGTGCACTTACATTTTGCGGGCCTAAAGTAGTTACAGAAGGTGGAGACAGGCAGCATCCAACTTGCGTGTGCGAGTTGATCGACGACGTCATCTAGACTATTGAAAAAAATGAAAACGGGGTAATAATGGATTTTCATACGATATTCCTACGCTGATAACAGGGCAGTTATGAAATTCTGTTCAATTTGACTAGGTACCTACCCAGATTTTTGGGAAGCTTTAATAAAATTAGTCCGCCTGTTTTACAATCGACATGCAAAGCATATTTGACAGATTAATTTAGCCTTTTCTCTGTCTTACACTTGAAAATAGACGAATAAAGAGATAACTTTAAATTACAGATAAATTTACTTGTCGATTGTGAAACAGGCTCTTAATATAATCCTTTTCATTAGGAGTACTAATAATACCTACACTTACTAAGAAAATGCAGAATATTTACTGTAAATCAACAAACGCGCATTAAAATGTACAATAATAATTAATTTAAATCAACAATTACGTTGCATAATTGCATAGTTAAGTCCATGCGTAAAATTAAGCATACCCTCGCGAAGAGGTTTGGAAAACACTATGACAACTTAATCTTTCAAAGAACCAGCCTCTATATAACTTTCCACTAGCTCGTAATGTCGGAGTCAAATACTCAAACGTTTATTGGATTCCACAAAACAATGCACTAATTATTAATGTTAATACCTTCCACTAACATCAAAACACTGCATCAACGCAACATAAATCCTCAAGCGTATTCGACCACTAATTCGTGCCGAAAAGAAATAAATCTCGCCATCCCGCTCCCTCTTATCCCCAAAATCAACCTGAAACAAGTCCAAAACGAGTGCATCGCAAATTCAACTCAAACTTCTACGGCATTAGAGCTGTATTAACAGGGATTCTAAGTCTACGTTATGATGTTGTACTTTTAGAGAGGTGTCTTGTTCTGCCTAATCGAATGAAAGAGATTGATCGGATCCCCCGGGAGCCGATGTGTAATTATTTATGCTCTGATGTGTGATGTCTGGTACTAAATTTACTGCGAGAGAGCTGGTTAGGATTGAGGCGTTAAATTGTATACTCGTTCATTATTTATTTAATAGTGACCGAGCAAAATAACAATTGAAAATTGTATAAGACGCCATTCAGACCAGGTGCATAAGCATTTTAGATTCAATTTGGTTATCAATGGAGTTTAGAATGCTATGACTTTAACTTTGACTTAGCTGCCTCCTTTGGTATTATGTATGGCAACCGTGTAGATAACTTATTTCCAACTAGGTTTTGCCCACGATTTTTTCTCAGATAAATCGTTTCAGTTAGAATTAAAGCTTACCCTATTCATTTGAGCATGAGTACTCTACACTTAAACCTACTCGTAGTGCAAAAATACTGTGATATTCTAAGTTTACTATCTCCATTATTACAAGTATTTTAGTAGATCAGTTAACTTTTTGTGTCTTTAGCTGCCACACTCAGAGACGTAAATTTAATTTAATGATTGATTAAAGTTCCTGCTTTCACTTTCTTTGCTATAGCAATAGCATAATTAATTGACGTCTCTGAGTGCGGCAGTAAGACGCAATAAACAATGAAACGTATTTATGCATTAACAATATAAGCATACGTGTTTCTATAGGAACGATTTGACAAAATCAATCAACGAAACTTAATAGTCTAACAAATTTATTTCCATGCAAATTTTCATTTCAATCCGATAAAGGAAAGTGGGTCGAATTGGATTTCTAGATGTGATTACCGCCGGCAGCAGGCTTTTCTAGAATGGGAAGGATAAGTTTTCTTCATCATTTCTCAGCGTCTCATTTTTATATACTAGACAGTAGACAACGATAGACATCATGGGAACAGTTAAACGATCATTGACAACATTTAAAAAAAAAAAGCATTATTGTTTTTTCGCGTTTATAATAGCTGGTTAAAAATTAGACTACCCGTATTTCTTGGTATTTCTTTATTTAACTTAAATTCGTCGTTAATATTTTTTTAAAGAAATAGTCATTAAAAAGACCGTATATACAAAGTTAGGAATACTGATGTCGTGATCTTAGCATGATATAAAATAAAAAAAAATAACTTTAAACATAAACAGAACTGACTGTCATGTCATGTCACTCACTTGTCAAACATTCGTTCACAAATTTGTTATTTTGCGTAATTTAATTAATTACATAATTTGTAGACGCCATTAAAATAAATAAACTATTTTGCGTAGAATCGAAAGCGTGTCGTTAGAATCAAGTAATCCGTCAGACAGATAAAAAATGAACATGACAGTGGTATATTTTTTTCTATTCCTTTGGTAATAAATGGACTAAGGGCACTATAAGTGTATTCCTACCAATTCACAATCCAACTTTTTTTACTGTTTTTGCTAAATAAAAAAAAATACTGCATAAAAAAATCCAAAGATATTTTTACTGTAATCAGCAGTGTAAAATCTAGAAACGGTATTTTATTTTACTACCTTAGCACATAATGAATTGTTGTCATACCAATGTTAGTTGGCCACCAAACTGCGGGCTCGATAACGGGGTCCTGTAATTAGAAATATAAAGAATGAACCTTTTTTTTTTAATCCGTGAAATCAAACATTTATATAGAAATGTACATTTTTAAAAACAGAGTTGGGCTTTTCTTTTAAAGTTTGTACCGTACCTAGTTAAGGACTAAATTAAGGAACGTTAACTTTTTCACTGAGTTACGAAAATTTGCTGTTTCATGCAGCATTCAGCATGTTAGCAGCATTCAGACAAATGGTGGTATCTCAGCCAAAACTCCTGTAGCAAGTGCAAGCCTATTACTACGTAACGGGTGACGATTGAATCTACTTTATTTATTGAATTTGAGTTACTGCTTATTGGCGTTGAGAGGTAGTATATAAATGTAGGACTAAGTTTCGTAACTCAGCGAAAAAGTTAACATTTTTTTTTTTTTTAACACTGAAACTTTATTGTAAAACTACATAAAATAATACAACAACCATAACTAAATAAGACTAAAATTAAATAAGACTAACTCTATATATTTAAATTAACTAAAACATTAAATCTAAGAATGGCCCCTGCGACATTGTACCAAAGATGCTGGCATTCCTCGCTGGATGGTTAAACTTATACGTTTCTTAATTTTAGTCCTAAACTAGGTACAAACTTTTAAAGAAATGCCCAGTTAACGTGCGCAGTACCGTCAACAATTTGAGTATGGTTTAAAAGTAAATAAATATCAGGGGACAATCTCACACACATTGACAGTCCCAATCCCAAACTAAACTCTGGGTTTGTACAGTCGGCGTCAAAGATAATGTGTACACTTTAGTACCTTGTCACATTATCCGCTATGACAATTTCATATGGTAGTTTAAACATGACGTTAAATAGACAAGTACCATCGCTACTAGATAACGATATGAATACTTATATGTACCTATAGATAAATATTTATCTATACATATAGATAAAAGTAAAAAGAAAGAAAGTTATGCAATGTGGAAAAGATGCACTGATTCAATAACAAACTGGGTTTGTCGACAGTTTTTTTCCGGGGCTTTCAAAATACCTAATCGCGGTCCGGTATCCCACATTTTATGAATTCTTAATCCATCGCCGACGGAAATCCGGGTGTAACGAGATTTTTAGGGTTTACAGGGCCGGAGCTACGAAAAAGTTATGTTTTTAACGTTATATTAATCAAATGAATCTAAAAAATCTGACTGGCTTCCGGCAGGGTGAAACGATCTTCCCACAAGATGGGCCATCGATTTTCCAATTTCCCGTACGACGATCTTCCCATAAAATGGGACAGTGATCTTCCTAGATGACTGATCCAGGATCATTCCATAAGATATGGGACGGAGGGCTTCCCACTGGATTGACCGACGATCCTCCCACAAGATGTACTGATGGTCTTCCAAACTTCCCAAAATATGGACAGGTGATCTTCCCACAAGATGTTCTGACAATATGATCCAATGTTTTCACGACCCTGCCACAAGATAGAAAAGCGATCTTCCTGGAATATTGACCATCGATCACACAGCACACACACACAGCACACGTCGATCACACAGCACACAGGCCACCTGATAGTGAGTGGGATCTGTGACCCATACATATTTGCATTCTCAAGATCTTACAACTGCAATCCAAAGGACCGCAAATTACGCGATTACGTCCTAATATTAGTACAATAAAACATTTCCTGCACAACTTTTTTTGCTCCGAAAGGTTTCCATAACCTGCCTCCTCCGTCCACCTGTCACTGGGCACATCCGGGGGAATTAGGAGGTATGGCGGACGGACGGACGGACGGACAGGCGGAATAATCCGCGCGCTCTGTTTACTGATGAATCCTTCCCGCACAACAATATAGAGAATATGGAAGTGTCCCAACTCTATTAATTAGTGTAAACGAGTTAAAATTGACGTTGACTACAGTCCATGCTGTCTGTCAGGTTGGTCTGTCTGTCTGTATGTCTGTTTGTTACGCATTCAAAGCTATATCACTGAACCGATTTCAATAAAATTTGGTAGAATGATAGCTTGAGCCCCGGCCAAGGACATCGAATACTCTTTATCCCGCAAAATATAAATATTCCCGAGAATTAGGATAATCGACTTCTACGCGGGGCAAGTCTAGGGCGACAGCTAGTTATTTATATACGAGAGCTAGCTGTGTGTGAACTCTGTAAAGCGCTTAAATAGTAAATAGTTACAGTAAGTACATGAGTTATATTCTACTCGTTAAAACCATATTGCTTTTGGCATGTTATCGTCTTGCCAACGTTATGATAGCTTTTAGTTAGTTGACAGTAACGCGGCAGCGTTAAAAACAATACCAAATCATTATAAAAGCAATATGGTTTTACCTAGTAGGGGTTTTGACGACGCGTTGGCCTAGTTGGTAGTGTCCCTGCCTACGAAGCTAGCGGTCCTGGGTTCAAATCCCGGTAAGGGCAGATATTTGTGTCATGAGCGCGAATATTTATTCCTGAGTCATGGATGTTTACTATGTATTTAAGTATATATTTCTCTATATAAGTATTTATATCGTTGTCTAGTACCCATAATACAAGCCTAGAGCTTAAATTGGGACTAGGTCAATTGGTGTGACATTGTCCCCTGATATTTATTTATTATTTATTTATAGAATAGGGCCCTAGTACTATCAGTCCGTAATAGTAATTGGCAATGTTAGTTTTAATGGCGAATGGAATACAAATAGTGATAGCAATGATCACGAATGATAGGAATAGATAGCCGAATGCTATTAAAAAGCAGAGAGTAGGTAATGTTAGATACTTTGTTTTGTTATGTTGACAAGTTCGATTCCCGGTTAAGGCAGACAAATTAACAAAAATTCATAAATGTAGTACCGTAAAACGGGGTTAGTAGGGATTAAAGGGTGAGTAGGGACACAACCTAAATTAAGTCATAACTTGTTACAAATAAGAGCAAGTATTAAATGGACAATAACTTTACGCCTATTGGAAATAATTTCAGTCTTGTAATTAGTAACATATGCTTCATTTTAGGTTGTGTTCCTACTCACTCCTTAATCCCTACTCACCCCGTTTTACGTTATTTTGTTGTTGTCAATAATAAAAATAAGTCTCCTTTGGGTAGAATTTGTTATTTCCTATATTTAAAGAAGTTGCCGTCCCCTTCGGAGCGAAATGCACAAAATGCAAAATGTTCACTACACGCAAAAAGTACACAACGCATAATGTGAAATACGCAGAATGTTCAAAAAGCATATTTTACATACGCAAAATGAACATTACCTATATAGACAAATAAATAAGTTGATTGTATTGTGACTCTCGTAATCCGATGCAAAAACTAAGTATAAACTTCATCCAACATACCAAAATCCACTAGAACTTACTTTCAATGCAAAATAACTTGGTAGAAGTGACCGATAATGACCGAAGCATAAAATACGTGCCGAACAGCCGACTTTGTCCCAAGCCACCTCCACATGCCAATTATCGTTGTTCTTTCCACTTTTTCATAAGGACCATTTTATTATGTGGGGCGGCATTGTTTGACATGATTTAATTTCGAATGAACGACAAGCATATTTCACAAAATCCTTTGACGGTGATAATTTAACAGGTTCTCGGTGTTTTGTGAGAACTGGATATTGTGGAATTTCGCAATTATGTGTCCGAAGGCACATGCGGTGAAATATTGATGCGTTTGAGAGTAATAATGATGAAATAAACCCGAGGATAGTTATTTGTAGAAATTTTCCTAGGGGCATAGATAATATGCATAACGTTAACGTTAGCTATTTGACAGAATGTTACAAAAATTGGCGTAATAAAGATAAAAAGATAAAAGATGTTTATTCAGTAAGTAGGCCGCACGGGCACTTTTACACGTCAAAAATCTACCAGCGCTTCACAAGATACCACTGCTTATATAAATTAATAATAAACTTAACCTATCATTATATAAAACCATTAATCTCACATAAAACCAAAAATAAATATATTCACGCGTAGTTGAGCAGGAAAATGTGTCAAAACTCACAAGAACTAATAAGTAGTAGTAGTAAAAAAAATATTGTAATTTTAGAAATTATACTTACCTATGAAACATTCACACTTTCGATACATTCTCCTACAGAAACCGTGTCCCCTAGACAATATACAATGTTTACATATTTTTTATGACTAAGTTATTATGACATTATTTAGGTGTTTAGTTTAGGCCAAGCATTTTTATCTGTTAGATAGTCCTCAACCCTATAGTAAGCTTTATACATCAACGACTTTTTCAAGTAGGTTTTAAGTACTGGAATAACCCACTTATGTCAACTCCATGGGTACCTATTTAACCCAAACACCTTTCAACGAACGTAGCCATTACGCACAATTTGGCCGTCACGAGTCTAACCTAACCTAACTTACGCAATATTTTTGCGTTAATTATTGCTTTGTTTAAAATATCCTTAAAACATAATGGTTTAGGCAGAAAATAGCGTGAATGAAATTTGAAGAAATGATACAATCGCGGGAGTGAAATTCGATAGTTTACCCGACTCCATACAATTTGTCAGTTCTCGAAAATGGCGTACGCTACTGATTTTCGAGAACGTTATGCATCCTGTCCAGGCCCCGAGCGTTTTATACTTCTTCTCAAAGACAATAACGAACCCTTTGCATGTCCAGTCCTATATTTACTCCTCAAAAACGTTTCACGCCCGAGGGTAGGCTCTATTGTGACGTGAGTAGGTTTTCAGCTCTATTTTCGCTTTTATCTAACATTCGTCACGTCTTCCGCAAAAATGGGACAAACATTTTTGGGCATTGTACCCTCTTAATGGGAAAAATGCTTGCAACCCTTCATCTAAAAGGTTTTTTCTTCGAATACCTACTTATACCTTCTTTTATTAAGAAAATCGAAGTTTTCTTAGGTTATCTTTTCCTCCTGATCAAGTATCGAAAATGAGAGGGATGGTAAACAATAAACCTAAAGAGCGTACAGAGATATTTTATTCCTAAATTGCCTAAATGCTTAACCCAATGTAGAGTCATTGGGTTAAGCATTTGTTAACAGGGTGTTGGATAAATACAAAATAAAATTAGATTGAAAAGGGCATGCTTCGAAGGTTGGGTTATTTGGAAAGGATGGATGAAAGAAGATTAACGCAAAAATGTGTTTTGTACGCTGTGACGGGACTACTTAAACTAGCCGGTTAATATTAGCTACGTTGGATTAAAAAAGTGATATCACATCCCAGGTGAGATGGAGATCAAACAGTCCAGACAAAATAAAGTAATTACTAATTAACAACGCGCCAATTAACTCTTCTTGTTTACACTAATTGGCGAAGTCTCCAGTGGGGCACTGTGTCACCACAAACATTTTAACTAACCAGTTAAAATGTTTGTGGTGACTACTGTGCGGATACTTAAAAGGGGAATGATGGTACGCATTTAAATGTGTAACAAACTCGACAGGGTAGTGTGTGAAGATGTACAATAACTAATATTAACAAAAGATAAAAGATGTCCATTCCGTAAGTTGGCCGCACTGGATTTTTTTCACGTCAAAAATCCACAAAAAATTGTGTAGAAGCGCTGCAACAAACTTAACAGTCAATAATTCTAAAACATAAAATTAAAAAAAAACATGTAATAGTTAACAGAAAAATATACACAATTACCTTAAAATATTATCCGGCGGATCTTTCTCATCCTATCTCTGGATAGTTAAACCTATCCTTTGGGAGAGATAAGCTCCAGCTCTGGGATCTCCGGAGGCGTCAATAAGTTTGGCAGACAGGGTCTTTATAAAACGTTTCAAGTCAGCAGACCAAGGTCCCAGAGTCTCCACTGCAAGCGCCGCAAATCATTAATGATGAATATTTACGACGCTTGAGGGTCTGGGCCTGATTTCAGATTGCTTGAACGTGATACAGGACAAAAGTGTCGACACAAGTTGCGTCCCACACCAGAGCCCTACCAAGCTTCCACGGCACCAATGTAGCTCCGTCGGAGCGTTTACCATCGCGTCTGATCATACCATCTGGTTCTAAGAAGTGATTAATTGAACTAAAATTACACAACCCCGTCATAGTATAAACAGTTCGTCTTGAAACAAAACTTCCACAAGCAAATTCAAATGGACGGACCGAGCCGGTTTAGTCGGTGTTTGGTTGTGTGCGTGTTAAGGTATCAAGCGACGCGTATCGACGCAGCATAATATCTATAATAAGTAACAGAAACGCCTAAAGGACCGGAAACATAGGTACTAGTTTTCTACTTATACTATGATAAAAGTATGTTTCTTGTAGTCGAAGTTCAAGATTAGAGTTTAGATTGGGTCTGTATAGTTAGATAAACATCATCATCATGTCAGCTGAAAGACGTCAACTGCAGGACATAGGCCTTCCCCAAGGCTCTCCACTCAGTTGGCTTTTGATCTAGAACCGTTGTTGGGAGGAAAAAAATGCCGTAGTCGCCACGTTTGGCAGGCGGGTTGGCGACCGCAGTTATACCATGTAATCCGATAGTACATGTGTAAAGAAACTATACTTATTTCTTTAATGTTCACACCCCATATATACAGTTGTAAATTGCGAACATGTACTTCATGGATGGCTCTGTGGGTGACGTTAAGAGTTGACAGCTAGACCACCGTGAAAAGGCATAATTGTGGGATTATGTTATATTATGGTTATATTATAATAAGTAAAGTTAAAAAGGAATGTACGATTGAAATAAAATACTTTAATTGTCGTTTCTTTGTTTTTCAGGTAGGTTAATGACTAAGTTAAAAGTGTAATTAAGTATAAACTTCTGATGTAAGTACTAAAATAAAACTTTGTTTTTCAGAGCAACACAATTGTTTATTTAAAATCTACAATTCCTAATAAGTTTGGAGAGATTGTCTTATAAAACGACAATTCTAGTTAAAAACGAGGAAGATGGAAAAACTACGGTTTAAATTTGTAGTATTGGGATCAACAGATGGGAAAACAAATGTGATAAGCATAACCTCTATTGAGACACCGGAAGGATCTGTTTTTGAGATTCCAGAAATTACTCGTAATCTTTATACAAAACAAAGTCGGTTACCGCCGTCTGTCTCCCTCTAAATAGATCTTTCAAACTATGTAGCGGATTTTAATGTAGTTTTCATCAATAGATAGAGTGGTTCTAGAGGAAGGTAATTATTTACAACAAATTATGGTTTTCTGTACGGGTGTTAGAGCCCTTTCACACTAGCGTTTTTGCCGGCGGTTTCTCGGCGGAGCGGGAACGCGGCGTGCATGCGGCGAGCACGCTGCGATATCTTCGCGATTAAATGACGCCAGCGTGCCGTCGCGGTGACGCCAACAGTAGTGACCGTAAGTGGCTTGATCGCCGCGTCTACGCGGCGTCACCGCGACGGCACGCTGGCGGCATTTAATCGCGAAGATATCGCAGCGTGCTCGCCGCATGCACGCCGCGTTCCCGCTCCGCCGAGAAACCGCCGGCAAAAACGCTAGTGTGAAAAGGCTCTTACAGAAAACTAACATGAACCGAAGTGAAGCGAAGAGGGTCGATAATTAAAAATTAAAAGCGGTCTTCGATCAACTTCTTGTTAAACAACCGCCACATAAAAGGTGAGAGCGTATTTAAATGGCAATAATACCGGCCGTAAACGCTAAATACTCGGAGCTGTATTAATAGCTTAGTGCTAGTGTTACCACTCTTGTAATGAGTTTACACCGCGCCGTATACAGGGTGATCAATCTGCGACGCGAGTTACAAGAAACGAGCGATGATTTGTGGATAGTACGGGTCTTACAACTCATAAGTAGATGCGAGGAGATTTAGTGCGTCTGTCAACGGCTTTAAAACGACAAGGTAGCAAAGTGTGCAGCTACTTATATGATTAAAGGGCGGCTGACCGATTCAAAATGGTGAAGAGAGCATAAGATGGATGAGAGTTTTATTAAATTTCGAATACTATGTTTTTGCTATAAATGAGTAGTCACATCCATATTACGGATATCGATCAACATTCATTTAACATAATTAGTAATGTTGATGGTCGTTTTTTTGCACCTGAAAAACAATGTTATCAACAACAACAACAACAGTGAGGATTAAAAAAGGTAAGCGGGTAAGTTGCTACATAAAATCTATACAATACCACCCATAGGTCTGTCTGTTACACTACACTGTCACGGCTCAGCTGCTGAACCAATTTCGAAGAAATTTGAGATAGCTGAAATGCCGAGGAACGACACAGAGTAGGGTGACGGCACCAATGATGGACACTTTTAGCTGACAGGCACCAGTAATGGACACTTCAGTCTTAAATCAAATTTCATACGGTCCTAAATTGATTGTTGCAAAACAAATGAATAACCCTTATCTTCTGTAAAATAAGAATCAAGTGTCCATTATTGGTGCCTTGTCCATTACTGGTTCCGTCACCTTGATGATAAGTGGGGACGCCCAGCCGAAGCAGGCGGGCAGTCGATTCGGTTAACCGTTCATTCTGCCCGTTCTGGTTCCGTCACCTTAGTTAATTAATAAACACATGTAAGTATTTGGAAAAGGCTAGGGGAGGCCTCCTTCGAAAAGCAACCGAACTTGCAAAAGAGCAAAACCCAAACAATAGAACAATAATAATGTATACACAATCGCCCCCTCTCGTGTTTCGTGCCACCAGCCGTAACTGTACCTAGTTGTTGGAACAATGCGAAACAATAAAAGTTGGTGCGCGCTTGTCATTAACGGGAACGGTCGATCGCGCGTTTGCGCAACTAATGATGTTGAGTTTTTTAACTAGTTACATATATTACAATTTAATTAATACACAGCCTTACTAAAAATGCCAAGATACTTTTTTGGTTTTGTTGGTAACCTTTTCACGACTAAACGGCTGAACGGATCCTAATGAAATTTGGCAAGGTTACATTGTAACCTGGAAAAGAACATAGAATAGGTACCCTTATCCCGATATTTTATACCAAAAAATTAGACAGATCCCGAGGGAGTACCGATCAACTTCTCGATGACTAAACCCCCGGATCTATTAAAGTAAAACCCACGTCTAATAGGATAGAGGATAGTACAGATTAATTATTATCACGGCATCCAAAATACACAATACTTAGCTTGTGTCACGCGCTTAGGTAAAACTAAAAGCACCCTGTAACTATAAAAACACACCAAATACATAATTGGTCAGCAACAAGAGCAGCCCATTATGAACCCGAGAAAGAAAATATTGTTTTGGATTAGCATCAACACAAATAATCTTCCTTTCGACTAATGCGGGAATTAGACACAATGGCGGGGGCTTTGTAGGAATAAAAACAATGGAATTCCGCGGGTCGGCGATCTTGAGTAGGACTCTATGTAAAAATCTCGTAGATTAGATGTTATATCAAATATATTTATTATGCTACGAGGAATATGAGAACTAAGAATTATGGAAACATAAATATGCTTTTTTTTTATAAAACAAACAAAAGTATGAATATAAGAACTGTACTCTCACAGGGCCTTATTCTACTGAGTAAAACCATATTACTTTTAACATGTTATATCAAATAAAATCAAATCAAATTAAAATCTTTATTGCATATCACATTACATATATGAGGTGGAAAATAAACAATAGGTATCCATGTAACGCCCTGCAAGGGCACAGCAATTTTAGACGGCTAACTAGGTATTTTATTACTGATAACCAGGGATCGGACATTCGGATCGATATTTACCTATACTTTCGCGCCGGCTTTGTTGTTCAGTTGTATGGAGGTGGACTCAATCATATAATTCATAATAAAATTTCCGGGATTTCAAAATAAATAAATTACACAGGCATTAATTCATAATTATTTATTTATATTAACTGTTTGAAGTTAATTTCCATGTATATGTTTAACCAAATGTTATTTAATTTACCTGTAACTTATTAACCTAACGAATTTATAGGAGCAAAACAGAATGTTTTATCCTACATGTAAAGTAATTATTATATTAACGTTTTGTAGAATCCCAGAATCCCAGAACTTAAATTATAAAAATAAAATTTAAGAAGCCGACGCCATGTTTGCCTATCTTTTTCCGGGATATTGACAACTTTAGGTAAATATCGATCCGAATTTCCGATCCTTGCTGATAACTTAATACTAAATCACTGTAGGATATGATTCCAAGATAAAATCCTCTGTATTGCAAATTTCGGTTAGATACCAATAATTATTATTTATCATCTAGGACTAGGGTTGACAAAATATAAATTAAGTACTACTCCTACTTATCGTTAAAAAAATCATTTAAGTTATGATAGCATTTATTAATAAGATATAGTAGTTTTAATTGTTTAAGAAACATCTTTGGTTTCTCTAAGTTTTTAATGGAATTAGGTAGATGGTTGTATATTTTAATGAGCATAATATGATGGGGGCTAGAAGTAATTATTTTTAATTTTGAGAAGGGCAATTTAAATTTATTTCTGTTTCGTTCATTTCGTCTGATTTCCGTTATAGGTGTATAGAGATTTATATTGTTTTTGACAAACTTGCACGATTATAATAATATATGTAAATTGAAGTAAGGGTGAGCATTTGTAATTTAATAAAGTGGGGGTGACAGGAATCCATTTCAAAGTCAAGTATACATATACTTAAGAGTTGGGTACCATAACATTGACAACACGATAACACGTCACGAGAACACGATTTAGGGAATGCAAATAACCCTTCACATGGCAAGAAAGCTATAAAGCGAGTCTAAATTTGAATTTTGAGTTATGCCATAAAGTATTAATTGTTTTTTTGACAGGAGCCTTTATGCGGCTGCTTGCCACATGGAGGGATAACCGGTATTAACCGGTTATTTTCATACTAAACCGGTTAATATCCGGTTAAATCGCATTCCTTAGTATGGTTTCACCGTTTTCAATAGAGCTCCATCTCTGAAGATAACACGAGGACGTTTGAGTCTGCCAGCCGACCGGTTTCATTAAAATAATAAACAACGGTTAAAGCCATTGCCCTCGAGGGACTAATTTAGACACCTTTAAACCTCCTACAATCAACAGTCAATCGGAATTTATTTAACGATCGTGCTTGGAAGTACATTCAGCAGCGGTAATAAAAACGTACACTAAAGACGAAGCCTAGTTGGTAGTGACACTGCTTAGTGTTTATTTGCGTCTAGTACAAGTCCTAGAACTTAGTTTGGGTTTAGGTCAATTTATGAAAGATTTGCTTTTGTGTTGTACGTGTGGGATGTACGGCATGAAATCTAAATTTTTTAAGCACCCTGTGTTTCTATTTTGTTATAAATCGTTTATGTTGACCAGAGATCGGACAAATGGATGTCATTGTTGGCAATAATTTAGACATGACTCCTAAGATCAATTTATTATTTTTATCATTTTTATGAGCTCGGTGGAAAATTGGCGATATTCAAAAGGCGACAACAAAAAAATCCATGGCCTTATTTTATTTGTTAAATGATATCTTTCTTGGTACACATATACCATAAGAATGACAGAATCACAAAGTAAATTTAATGAATGTCAGCATATTAATGTCAATGTCAAAAAAAAAATGTATTTTTAAGAAGGAAATCAAAAGAGGTATGATATCTTTATTTTATTATCCCATTGAAGTCTTAGCTATTATCACTAAGAAATCAATTAATTCATTAATTACTCTTTGGAGTCATGTCCACGTTATTGCGAGTAATGACACCCATTTGTCCGGTCTCTGATGTTGACCTACCCTATAATGAAGTTAACTTTAAGGTCGCGTTGTTTGAGCAGTAGTTAACTCAACCAATTGTTAAAATACGAAAAAGGAATCGAAAATTTGACACATTCCCTCGAGATCTAACCATTAGTTACGGTTCTTAACGATTAGTTAGTTTAACTACTGATCAAACAACAGGCCCTTAGTAAAATTAACTTTTGGTTCTGAATATTTCAAGAATGATTTTAAAATAATAATACTTCTTGTGGAATCGGTTCATGAACTGTAAATATAGTTTTAAAAACATTTAAATATAAATAATATAATAATAATAATATAATATATGCGCTACGAGAACTATTATAAACTCGCTGCATATTCCGTTACTTGTGTCAGAACTCACGCGGACGGAATAAGTTTTAGTTATTTCTGGAACTGACACAAATTCAACCAGGAATGCCAGCGCCATCTATACGCCATTTTGGATTCCAAACACATCTGTTATATTATAAAGTTTCCCCAGCCAGCCTAAAAATAGTGTTATGAATATGATGAATTAATCTCATACACCTTTTGTTTTAATCCAATTTAATAGTTATGTAAACAGACATACAAGCTAAACTACAATAAACCAACATACTGACCAGGGAGTGTTCTATTATAAAATAATCTAGTCACAAAAATATACAGAGTAGCTCACTTAGATCTCGTACTTGTGGGAGGACCTTGTGCAGGGTCCATCCGGGTTGGTACCACCACCTTATCCATTAACCTACCGCCAAGCAGCAGTGTTCGCATCGTTGTGTTCCGGTTTGGGGATAAGACAGCCGGTGAAATGACTAGCATAGAGGCATTCCATCTTAGTCCTCAGGGTTGGCAACGCATTAGCAGTCTTAGGATTGCGGTCTTGTGAATGCGAATGTCTATGGGTCACAGTCTCCACTTACCATCAGGTGGCCTGTGTGCTCGTTTGCCTTCCCATGCTATAAAAAATAAAAAAATATAAAAAAAATCGGTCGGTATGGGAAAGTCTAAAATTATAAGACTCAAAGAAAATCTGGGCCGGTATTCTAGGCGGTAATAACGATATCGCAGTTAACCTGTTATGGTATTGTTATGCCGGCAGCCGCCATTAGGTACAGTCAACAGCAAAAGAAACTGATGAAATAGGGTCTCAAAATAGTATATACGATAAATTAAGACAGATGTATCTGATTATTATAGTTTAGCATTAGTAAATTAGCTCGTAATGTGTCATAAGTAAGTGACATGCCATTCAAACAGTTACAGTCATTACTGAGTGTTTCAAATTAAACTGATTTTCTAAAATGGCAATAGTCAGTAATACTACCAAACTATCACATGTAAGTGAATATGAATGTTTGAGCCTTCATGTCTTCTCAAGACCACCTTGGAATACAAGTCAGACGTTCGGATAATGTCGGTTGTACTCGTAAGACAAACACGCGAAACAACTATAACACCTCTCATTTCCGTCAAGGGTTGAAATAAGTTCCTACTACTTCGCTTTGTTTTTTTTTTTTTTGCAACATTTTAAATAAATCCTTTTTAACTGCCATGATTACCCTAGTTTTCATTTGGAGATTTTGTCATTTTGACTTTATCTTGTTGGACACTTGACACTTAGGTAGGGGGGCCATTTGCAACGTTAAAAGATGGCGGACGTGTAATTTGTTTTAGACTTTAATTTTTGGGTAATTAGGTGTTCAAAGTTCTTTTCTGATAGTGATTTGTACTTTATATGCCTTTGTGTCGCACAGTGATTGAAGACTTGGACTTATTTCGTGTATCTGGCATCTTTCTTCTCGTTTCAAGTGGACTCGCAGTGGTGCAGAGGTTAAAACTATCTTGACCTCTGACCTACAAATCACCGTACAACGTTGCCCCCAATCTTCCTAGAGAAGATTGGATTGTTTTATTGCTATATTGATATATACTTATATATACTTGACACTGGCGAAATCACTTAACGTGGAAACGCCATATCCCCGCGGTAGTAGCTGTTCAAGTCGCCGCGGGGGCAAAAGAAGAAGAAGAAGACACTTAGGTAAAAAAAAAATTAGTCTTTATTGACATTTTCTGTAAAGAGACAGTTATGGCATCGTTTATGATCATTTTCTTTCGACTAATTAAATATTCAGTTGAAAATGACACTTTGTTATAATCTGTTTTATCTGGGGCGTCATGCTTGAACATGTTTTGAAATGTTAATTTTGATCACTTACTTTTGACGTTGACTGTACCGTCAAGTAAATAAGAGATATCTAAAAGGTGACAATACGATAACAGCTCAAACACGATATGGTTTTTAAATTACTGTGTTGAATAGAGGCCCTGTTCTTAGGAACCATGTCATCGCTTTGTATAACAAGAAAAACTGCATTCATGCATTTAAGTAACGTTCAAAAGGTTCATAGAATAGCCATTATTTAAGGAGAAATTTGGCTTGATTCATTTTTTTTTTATCGATAAAGGGTTTGCGTTTGACCTCGGTCTCACCTGATGTTAATTGACGACGAGGTCGCGCTTACCCAGAAAATGCCTATTCACTCTTGCTTTGAAAACACCAAGGTTATATGATTCCGGGAATACAGACGCAGGGAGAGCGTTCGACTCTTTGGCAGTGCGAATAAGAAACGATGCAGCAAACCGCTGCGTGCGAACCATTGGGTATTCTACTACATGTGGAAGGAAGCCCTCCTGGCGTATAATATAATCTTATAATATTTTTTATTTTTTTTTAGCCTATTTTGGTGTCCCACTGCTGGGCAAAGGTCTCCCCTCCTTTTCTCCATTCGTCCCGGTTGAGTGCATGCTCCCGCCATTCGCTTTGAAACGCGTCCAAGTCGTCCCGCCATCTCCTTTTTGGTCTGCCTCTGCTCCGGTGGCCATCTAATATTTTAATATTTATTATTTATTGGTTGATATCCATACCAATATAACAATGCGAAAGTAACTCAGATCCTCTAGTCCACTCGGTAAAACCATATCGTCTTTGGCATGTTATCGTATTGCCAACGTTACGATAGCTCTTATTCACATGACAGTTTTAAAAACAATAGGGGCATCTGTTGTACCTGTGGACACTTTCCAATTTTTAGACTATTTCAAATATTTAAAAAAAAGCTGACAATAATTTTGTAAAACTATTTACTGTTTTAGTATCGTAATTAAACAGTCTTTCATAATCACCGCTTTGTTTTCAATTATCTACTAAAACTATAGAGATATAAGCATATTTAAAAAAATGCCCCTTTTGTCCATAGGTACAACTACAGTTTGTACCTATGGACGGCATACTATTCACTACGGCATACTGTAAATACTATTCATATTTAGCTGACCACAGGTTCAACATGTACCTTTAGACAGTCCACAGGTGTACAATAAAACACTTGTCCACAGGTACAAATTCGACACTTTACTCGTATGACTGAATGTCCAAATAGTTCGATTGCCTATGTGCTAAATAATACGAGTGTCAAAATGTACAACAGACATATAAAACGATTGTTTAAAAGAACGATTGTTATATACATTAATAGTCATAAAGATTATTTGTCAGAACGAACCAGTATCTAATATACTATTTGTTACTAAGTATAAGTGTTAGAACGATCGAGTGTCAGAATGTATAAAATCAGAATGACATCTTTGATATGCCGAATGATAGTGAAAATGTACAGTTTGTATCAGTGTCATAATGACTAATACTTATGATGTATTGTTTGTTATCAAGGAGTTATTTATCCGTAAATACTCATTAAAAACTCTTTTGAGTATTGCTATAAATCATGCCTCTTGAAAATAAATGATAAAACAATAGAATACTGGCATTTGGTTGTCAGATAAGTTCTCTTCATCCTTTACGGACTTAGCTGTGTAGATTAAGAATTATCTGTAATATTAAAATGGAGATACAACAAAAAGAGCAGTTATTTTTTAGTACAAATCAAAAAGGTAACCAGACATTACTCTACGATATACACAGATATAATTTGGGAGTGACGAATAAAAATGGTACTACTCTTTGGAAGTGTATTAATCGGCTTTCGTGTGCGGCGTCAATGACAATGGACATCACCAAAACTAAAATATTACGTAGAACTGGGCATACATGTAATCCACCGTCATCAAAAAATAAGATTCACGTTGCCACTCAACTTTGTAAAAGAAAAGTGTGTGAAAATTATCAACCGGTTCAAGAAATATTCGTGTGTGTGTGGACTGAGGGACCACTAAATTTTTAATGGTTTTTATTTTACACTTACTAGTGTAAAATTTAGTAGTAGTTGCGAATTACTTTGTAAAAAAATTCTGAAATTTGTAAAGATTTCACTAAAAAGTTATACAGCCAAAGGTGTGGTCCCTCAGTTCACACACTGAACCTTCCACTTCTGGGCTAGTGTTTAATATGCTGGCTTATTTTGATGTTACAGATTTAGTAAAAACATGTTTAAACGGATTCGTAATGACCGAAACGTAATTTGGCAATGATTATACACTTAAACTGCCTTCCTTCTTTGGTCCCTGAGGGACCACATAAAATAACTAATAAATCGGTACATTTGTACAAAAAAAATATGCATTTTTCTTTGCAAACATTAGTAAAAATCGCAAGCAAGATTATAAAAGTTAAGCAAATGCACAACTATTAATCAATTTCGTCAAATTTATATTTGTTTGTGGTCCCTCAGTTCACACACTATGAATTAACAAAATAATTAAAATATCCTAAAATATAAACATTATGGGAAGATTTGTCGTACTGAGGTTTAGTAAAAAAGTTTCACTACATATATATATTTTTTTAACGTAGATTGATGGCGTATAATATAAGATAAATTGCTTTTTAATATTTCCTAGTGTGTGTTTAGTAGGGTGTCCACACAATGAAAGAATTTTCTAACGTGAATCATTATTAAATTCAACTTTTTAAATTTGCTTACTAACATTAAATGGACCAAGAAAAAACTGCATACAGCCAACTAACATTTTAGATTCTGTAAGCAAAATTACGAAATTAAAAACAAACTAAGTATATGGGATATCAGATTTAGTGCGGTAAAACATGTAGCTCGAATATACTTACACCACATTTTGCACAAATAGGCTAAGAAAGATGTTTGACCAGCGTATTAGTGACAGGTTGCAAGCCCAACGCCTAACAGTACTTCAAGCCTTTATTCCCTTAGTCGCCTCATACGACATCCACGGGAAGACATGGAGTGGCACTATTCTTACCCGGCAACCACCTTCAATATTTAGAATTTGAGCGTGCAAGCAAATTATACAACTAGCCGAATTTCAAGTTTCGATAGTTACAGAGAAAAACTACTGTGACATACAGACAGGCACCAAATTCTTACCATAGGATTATTTTTTTTACCATTTTTTACTGAACCTTAAAAAGGCAAGAAAAGACAAGATGGGACACGAAGAGTCACGTGATCTACCAGTGACGCGATTGGTTTAAAAACCAAACGAATAGAAACGCAAGGGAGCATAACGTCGGGGATACTGTAATACCGCGTAACTAAGAAATTCATCAAGTTGAAAAATATACCTTACTGACTTGCTTGCTTAGGTGTATTTTACATCATCATCATCATCATCATGTCAGCCGAAAGACGTCCACTGCTGGACATAGGCCTCCCCCAAGGCTCTCCACTCAGACCGGTCCTGTGCTTTTCGCATCCACCGCTTTCCCGCGATCCTTACAAGGTCGTTACTCCATCTTGTTGGAGGCCTACCCACAACTCGTGTCCCGGTCCGCGGACGCCACTCAAGAACCTTCTGACCCCATCGGCTATCAGTCCTGCGTGCGATGTGCCCCGCCCACTGCCACTTCAGTTTAGCTATTCTTCGGGCTATGTCGGGGTGTATTTTACACCTTATTTAATTTGTTAGTTACGGGTATTGCAGTATCAAGCAAAAACCCTAGATTTACCTAACAAGGAACCCTAAATAAATAACAGTTGAAACATTTATAGCGTCCGAGGCGACAAGAAATGACTTGCGCTCGCCGGGGCACTGCCGGATTTACTGGGCACTGTGTATGGCCTTTTGAAAACTTAAACTTGGTTGGTATTTTAGTTTGTTATTTTTACCAGCAGTGAGCCAGGACGAGTAGGTAATCAGTTTAAGTACAGGGCTTCTCTAGTCGGTAAAAACATATTGTCTCTTCTTCTTTCTTTGCCCCCACGGGCGGCGACTTGAACAGCTACTACCGCGGGGATATGGCGTTTCCACGTGAAGTGATTTCGCCTGTGTCAAGTATATATAAGTATAAATCAATATAGCAATAAAACACAATCCAATCTTCTCTAGGAAGATTGGGGGCAACGTTGTACGGTGATTTGTAGATCAGAGGTCAAGATAGTTTTAACCTCTGCACCACTGCGAGTCCACTTGAAACGAGAAGAAAGATGCCAGATACACGAAATAAGTCCAAGTCTTCAATCACTGTGCGACACAAAGGCATAAAAAGTACAAATCACTATCAGAAAAGAACTTTGAACACCTTCTTCTTCTTCTTTTGCCCCCGCGGCGACTTGAACAGCTACTACCGCGGGGATATGGCGTTTCCACGTTAAGTGATTTCGCCAGTGTCAAGTATATATGAGTATATATCAATATAGCAATAAAACAATCCAATCTTCTCTAGGAAGATTGGGGGCAACGTTGTACGGTGATTTGTAGGTCAGAGGTCAAGATAGTTTTAACCTCTGCACCACTGCGAGTCCACTTGAAACGAGAAGAAAGATGCCAGATACACGAAATAAGTCCAAGTCTTCAATCACTGTGCGACACAAAGGCATAAAAAGTACAAATCACTATCAGAAAAGAACTTTGAACACCTAATTACCCAAAAATTAAAGTCTAAAACAAATTACACGTCCGCCATCTTTTAACGTTGCAAATGGCTCCCTTTGAACACCTAATTACCCAAAAATTAAAGTCTAAAACAAATTACACGTCCGCCATCTTTTAACGTTGCAAATGGCCCCCCACCATATTGTGTTTGACCTGTTATTGTATTGCTCGGCTGCCATTACTGTCAAGTAAATAAGAGCTATCAAAATGTTGACAATACGGAAACAGGACTAGAAAATAGAATAGAGGCCCTGTACTTTTTTTTATAGCATGTGAAGGCAAACGAGCACACACGCCACCTGATGGTAAGTGGAAACTGTGACCCATAGACATTCGCATTCACAAGACTGCAAATGCGTTGCCAACCCTGAGGACTAAGATGGAATGCCTCTATGATAGTCATTTCACCGGCTGTCTTATCCCCAAACCGGAACACAACGATGCGAACACTGCTGCTTGGCTGTAGGTTAATGGATAAGATGGTGGTACCAACCCGGATGGACCCTGCACAAGGTCCTCCCACAAAACTTAAACTGGGCCGAGATTCGAAGTGGTAAAACTATATCGTCTTTGATCTGTGGGCTCAGCTGTCGGGCTTAGTATGCTACACGTGAACTAGTGTCACATTTTACGTCATGCATAAATACATACATGCATACATAAACTCACGCCTTCATTCCCAGAGTGGGGTAGGCAGAGCTAAAGAATTACCAACAAGTCTTAAAACTTCTTGATAATTATGAAACCACATTTTGCACAAGTAGGCTAAGATGTTTATAAATAAGTGTCACATAAAAAGTTGCTTCTAAATAAAATTCAATATAGAATAAGACCAAACTATAGACTTGAAGCCGGACTATAACATGAAACTTGCATCGGCTATCTTTCTTTACTTATGTATGTAATAAGAGAAAATTAAGCAAAACTGACATTTTTACAAGGTTTTAAGACGTAAAAATTTGAATGAACCTCGATATGTCCGCGAACGTGTGTATGTATGTAAATTCAAACACTTTATCGTATAAAACACAGAAATTCAAAAACAATATTTACAGAATAAGAATGTACAAATGCGACCTTACCCCTTTAAAGGATCTCTTCTCTCTTAATGGAATATGGGCCGATTTTTTCAATTGCCAAACAAAAGTATCTGTCAGTTATCGTTAGCTTGCTTTCCTTCCTCAATCACTAAAATAATAGGCATAAGTTCGCCTTTCTACATTCATATTCAGTAAATATCGTATTTGAATTTCTGTGTTCTGTACAATAAAGTGTTTATACCATGGACTTGTACCTAAACTGGACTGAGTACTGCGATAAAAAAGTGTGACCGACAGAGAAACCATACTAGAGAATTGCATCTCGTTTTAATTAGGGTGACCAAGTACATCTGCGGACATCAGGATTTTTTTAAAGTTACAAATGTGTCAATTCACAATAAGTAAGAAATATATCTAAATCTATACTAATAATATAAAGAGGAAAGATTTGATTGCTTAGTTGTTTGTTTTGACCCTACCTACTGAGTGGGTATTATTTAGTTATAAGTCCATGCATTCGAGTATACATTTTTCAAATTAATATTTTCTTACTACCAGTACACAAAACGTTTAAATATTGAGAATTTGTATAGTGTCTAAGTACCTAATATAAGTGCTCTGCCAACTTATCTATGAAATTGCATTTGTATAGATACTCACACCGCCCCAAATCATAGCCACCCTTTTATCGTAATCGTAAAATAGAGCATGTGAAATGATATTCCACAGTCACCAAAGCTTTCACTTCTACAACCCTTTACGCAACATATTTTTACCATTTTTACTCATTTAATATGAATCTAATTTAGTCGACAATGCAACAAATAAGAGCTCAACGACGCCATTAAACAAATATGTCAACGCTGGGGATACCAGACAAAATTTACAATTACCACAATATTTTATTCATACCGTGTTTTATTTATACCGTTTTAATCAGTAAATAATGTTAAAATCTTAAACATTTACAAATTAGGTAAAAGGTAATATCTCTTATATAAATGTAGCTATTTAGTATATAAGCAGGTAATTATTTACAGTATTCTTTAATACCACTATGTCATACCTTTTTTACATTGGCAACTTGAGTGAGGGGGACACCGTCCTCGGGTTGGTTGCTCTCGCTCATCCTCATCTCCTATCATCACATAATTGTAACTGTCTTGCTTCGTAATACGGTTCAATTTTGATTGACTAGAAAAAGTTAGTACTCAGTCCAGTTTAGGTACAAGTCCATGGTTTATACACACGTTCGCAGAAATAACGAGGTCAATTCAAATTTGACGTCTTTAAACCTCTTAAAAATTACAGTTAAAGAAGAAAAAAACTACTTATTTTACGTTTTATTTTCTCTTCCGTAATACGCAATCTATGAACTTAGTTGTGAAATATTTAGCTGGTGCAAAGTTCATTTTATAGTCCGGCTTCTATGCTATTCTTATTCTATGGTTTCTATCTCAACTTTCTTGACTATAACTATTTATTTCATTACTCTAGCAATACAGAAAAATTACATTAAATATGACGTTAACTCATACTTTACGTTGCTTTGTAATAAAAGGACTCAAGTCACACAAAAATCACTTTTATTTAAAACCTTAAACGTTCACCCTTACGTTAGAATATGGAATAGTCACATTTGACACTAAATCGCGTTTAACGTACTCTCCTCTCCTTGCATGCTAAGCCCACTGTGGACCAGTGCCTAACTTGTACAGCTTCTTAACCTGGTAAGGCCCAGTGTGCAATAGGATGTATATAATCAAGGCAATTTACTTTGAACTCTATTGCTATTTTAATAAGGTTTATTGTCCTATGTTCATAAACTGAAAATTGAATTTTCGGACAATCGCAATTGAACTTTATGCCCTTGATTGTAGATTCAAAGTCCCAGTTACAAAAAAAATGCAATTTTTCAGTATGGTGGGCCTTACGCTTGCACTCGCATCTGACAGCATATTTGTCACTCGTGTGTTTTAGTCTATAGAAAAACGTAGATATTGCCGATAACTATCAGGAAAATGGTAGCTATACATAGGTTGTTTCATCGTACAATCATTTTGTTATTATTAATATATTTTAAATATTTCCAATTTAACCTTAAAATCGCCTAAGTTTCTCAATAATTTATCGCGTCCTGGCGTTTTTGAGACGGGTTTGATTGATCGAGGTAACGCTTTAGGTAGTTGCCAATTTCCTAATTACCTGTCCAGTTAGCTTTAATTACTCTAACTCGATTTTAACCTGATACTGGCACCTTCATTATTAAGAAAAGTGTGCTTTAATCGCGTAGTTGTCCAAAACATTGTTACAAATTTATCTACGGGTGATAACGTTTCTCACCGCCTAAGAGTCTCCCCAACCCTATCGACGCCGAATCGGCTTGAGCCGGTAAGAAAAAGTTTTATGTCCAAGCAATAAGAGCGAAAACGACGTCGCTCGGCTCGGCTCGGCTCGATTTGGCGTTGCGAACGGAACGACGTCGTTTTCGCTCTTATTGCATGGACATACAACTTTTTCTTACCGGCTCAAGCCGATTCGGCGTCGATAGGTCTGGGGAGACCCTAACGGCCGAACCCTATATTCAATCCGAGGATAGATAAGGCTTACCTCGGGTTAAAATTTGACATTTGCCCATACAAAATGTGTCAAATTTTAATCCGAAGTAAGCCTATCTGTCCGCGGATTGAATATAGGGTTTGGCCGTAAATCAAGTCCGATATTCGCCTTTGTGCAAACAAGGTTTGTGATTCATTTATCCTCTTTATTGCAAAAGGTAAACGGACAAAGGTCTTGAATGGCAAGCCTCTATGCTAATAATTTCACCACGTGTCGTACCTCAATACCGGACCAATGCCCACACTGTTCCTTGGTAGCAGGTTAAAAGATAAGATGACGGAAAACTAGGGGGGGGGGCAACCTTGCAACCCTGCATCAAGGTCC
Source organism: Acleris emargana (assembly GCA_927399475.2). NCBI lineage: Eukaryota > Metazoa > Arthropoda > Insecta > Lepidoptera > Tortricidae > Acleris > Acleris emargana. The sequence goes on from OV656858.1 coordinate 10,915,868, forward strand.
TGGGATCCTATCGATGTTTCGAAAAACTTTTGTCCGCTGTTTTCTTTGTCCGAAATTTTCATTTGACCGACAATTTTGCTATGAATCCGTTAACTTTTCAAAATGTTTAAAGACCTCCAGAACCTGTTAGTTTGGTTTGGTTCGTTTTAAGTGTTAGTTAACAATCCAGGAAAAATAAACGGTTTCAGAGTTTTTTTTTCCAACAATTGAAAATTTCGGTCAAAAGAAAAAAGGTAACCCAGAGTCCTACCATCACTGAATGTCGTGGCCAATTATTCAATATTCACAAAATTGAGCATGCAAAAGGCCTACAGTTGAAGGTCACTGTTGAACAAACGATATGAATGAATCCTATCAAAATCAAAATCACGTATTCCCATGCCAATGCCAAAATATTATATTTCGACCCTTCAGCATACGCCGAAAATTTCACACAAGCACATTATAACATAGATCATCCTTTAACCGCTAAACAAAAATCACCCCTACAAGTTCTCATTTAGGGTTTAATTCAAAGGGAGTTAAGGGTTCAATGTTTGCGGGTGTTATTTGGAATCTGCGTAGATTATGCCGTTTTTCGATTTCACTTTTAAATTAAAAAGGGAGTTTGGGTCCCCAAAGGTCGCACCACGCGGCAACGTGCGGAATAGGAATAAGTCATAGGTCACCGGATTGACCAATTATATATAAATAATTATCTTTGGATGTGGAAAAGTCAGATAGTTAAACCTTGAAAAATGAAGATTTGAACAAAAAACGTAGCTCTTTGAAATTAAATTGGCAACATGATCCAATTATATCATAACTTGAAAAATTCTGCTTAATGTGGCGGCTGTCACTTGTAGTATAAGTACTTGTAGGTACAAGATGTAGTGCATAATTGTTTTCCTTCGTATTTTATCGGAAACGTTCGTACCTGTCATGCTTCTTCAGTCACCCTCAGTACTTTTGTACTGCGACCAACTGAAATAACAAGGTACGTTCGTACGTTTCCGTGAAAATACGAAGGAAAACAATTGACAAGATTTCATATTTTCAAGACTTTAATTTTCTTCGTTTTATAGATACTGTTTGGAAGGAGGAAGACACTAATAGTTTTATTTTTTTCCTAGGATGTATCATTATTTTATTATTAATTTATTAAGATGTTCTTATTCTAAAAGGGCGTAACTTCATTTCTACGACACAATGGACATATTACGTTAGTCCAATCTGTATAAAAAAAAAGTTTTTCTTTTTAATAATGGCGGTCAACCGATCTCAAGTATCTATCCATCTGTCAATAGTGTCAATGTCAAACTTGAAGTATGACAGCTTTTTTTCTCGTGAAAAAGGCAATGGTATTATATCTATTCAGGCATAGTATTGGTAAAACTCGATTTTTTTTTAACTTACTTGTAATTTTGTCAATAAAGAAAAATAATTCTAAATAAATATTTTGCCGTGTTCAGGAGGCAAAACCCTTTCGATTCGTATAGTAATTTGCAGGTGTCACCAAAATGAAAGGTTGTCAATTATGCACTACATCTGTATAAGTAGTCAAACCAGCAAAAAGTATGGAAGTAAGTTCTGTAGTCGAGGATTCCGGTAACCTTTAGGGAGGGAAGATGGCCGATTGAAAAATGTCCAGCTTTTACTTTTGTTAATTTTGATTTACTGTTCTATTTACTGATTATACTCTCTCACTGATACTGGCGAAATCACTTGGTGGACCGCCATTAATTTAAAGAAGAAAAAGAAGAAGAAGTTGAGTTGAGATTTGTATGGAATCGTTGGAAGGCCCAACTAGATGGTTTAATTTTCCCTAGATTAAAACGTTTGCCCAATTACACAGAGTACATCTTTTTTTTCTTTCGTTTCTCTCTGTTTATCTTCATTGGTCACTCAGCTGTGTGGGCCATTGTACAGTCAGCTGCAGAGAAAAGGTGATACCCCCCCTCATGATAAGGATTGTTTTTTTTCGAATACCTATGGTTAGATTATAATGATTTTGAGTTAATGTGTAGACAATAGTAAAACCTTCAATTCACCGAAAAATCATATAAATTGAACCACAGGTTTTTGAAAAAAATCGATCCTTACCAGGGGGGGGGAGTACCTTTTCTCTGCAGCTGACTGTACTTACCATGGTGGCTGTATTATTTAGAAGTTCCTTTGTCTTAATTCGTTCGAATAATAACCAATCGATCACTATTTGTAAAAAAACGTATGTATTATTTTCAAGTTCCAGTGCCTACATTTAGAATTAAAAAAAACAGCTAAATGTTGTATGAGATAAGAAATATGTCAAAAACCTACGCTGAGCAGATTTTGTTCGCGAGATGGCAGTCTGATACGTTAGTATCCCTTAGTAGTCTGTGTCTTTGTCTAATAGCGTCAAAGTCTAAAGTCAAAGTAATACAGTTATTTATGTTATGAAGAATAAAAACTAAAAAGACGTATTAAACATACACTAATATTCAAAATGACCTTTACTTAATAATAATTAGTCAAAATGCAGCCTGATCATTTCACCTTTTGTACATGAAACCTTTTAAACCTTTGTGCTTATCGTAACTCAATAGCTGACCGAAGAAGCAGCATCACAGAAGAATCATCTTATCCAAGAATATTTAGAAATTTAGTTTTTCAGTTAATTATGTACATATCGTTAGGAAAAGTGAGCATTATAGTGGTTTCAATCGTGCTCTGTATTGGTACTTGTTTAGTGTGGCATTTATTTGGACAAAAATGTCGAAACGAAGTTCTGTGAATTTTACATGATGATGCTAGAGAGTGGCCTTTGTACGCGTAGAATATGTTTAACGATGATCGATGGGATCTCTTCCAAAAATCCTTTCTGAGGCACGTCTGTGGGACCCAAGGAATATTCCCTCAAAATTTCAAGACCCCTTCAGCGGTTAAGGTTGTACATTGAACGTTAGTCAGTTAGTCAAAGGAGAGTTTTATATCAATATAAGACCTGGGTGGATAGCCTCATGGGTTACCGATCTGATGAAGGTTGAGGGAAGATATTAGATGCAAGCGGCATGGGGAAAATCTTGTAGTGAACCTTGGGAAAGCCTTTTGTGCAGCATTGAACGTCTTATGCCTGATATGAAGAGAGTGAAGTTTGTTAGCGTATTTTGTTGGCGTTTTTCTCGATGCTTGTAGTATTTTTGGTATTTTAACGTCATTGAAGAAATAATATTCCAAAGTTTTGGGGACTTTGTTTTACTTGTTGTTTTGACTGTTTGTTGATTGGGTATGGGTGAACATTGTAAGGAGTTTGAATGTAACTATAAGAGAGCTGTAAAGTTATTAACCACAAAACAAGGGTGAACGCATGAATAACGACCTGTAATACTTAAAAAAAATAAGTGCCCACGTTAAAGATGTTTCGACGTAAAATATACAAGTTTTATAAGTTTTTAATTGTGGTTTATTTACGTTTTTACAATACCGACACTAAGTGTTACGGTTAAAAAATTTAGTGATCACTAAATAGTATTTACTGAACAATATAATCCTTTCAATTGTTGTGAACTCGTTGGTCCGTATAAGTTTGGAACCATTTCATTAAAACAGTCCTTCTTCCATATCTCTGGTTGCTTATTGTCACGCGTAAACGTTTTCTTTTAACGTAATTTCACCCAAAGTTCCACCTAGAAAACCCAACTTTTTTAAAGTCACTTCCTACATATATATGTATAAACTATTAACAATATAAAACTATTAATATTTACATTAAACTGTTAACAAAATTAGACGACGAGTTGGCTTGGTCGATAGGGGACTCTGCTTATTCTTCTTCTTCAAATTCCTCTCCACTACTGGAGGTTGGCAGTCAGCTCTGCATTGAAATTGTTTATGTATGAGGAAATATTCATGTAATGAGGGCTAGTATTTTGTTTCCGAGTCTTTGATGTCTTCAATGTATTTAGGTATTTATTTCTCGTTAAAAGTCATATCTGAAGGCTAAGGTGAAATGACTAGCATAGAGGCATTCCATCTTAGTCCTCAGGGTTGGCAGTGCATTTGCAGTCGTGAATGCGAATGTCTATGGGTCCCAGTTTCCACTTACCATCAGGTGGCCCGTGTACTCGTTTGCCTTCTTATGCCATGTTTTTTTTTTTTTTTTAATCAGAAAATAGCAAGCGTTCCTAATTATCTGAGGTCCTTGCGAAGATGTATTACGCTAACTAAAGTTTCTATTCGATTCGTTCTAAACCAATCGCGTCACTGGTAGATCACGTGATGAGTATTTATATCGTTGACAAGTACCCATAGTACAAGCCTTGAGATTGGTTTGAGACTAGCATTATCTGTATGAGATTGTCTCTTGATATTTATTTTGACCTAAACATAAGACACGCTTGACCCTATACTTGACATGCCATGGAACCTTAACTTTAACCACCATGTAAACTCTTACCCTTTTACTTATAAACGTGGAGTAAGCTTGGAATAGTTTATACCATGATTTGTCCTTATCTGCAATTGTGACGTTTACATTTAACAGAAAGTGACAAAGCATGGCATAAACTATTCCATGCTTATTACAAGTTTATAAGTAAGGGGGTTAAAGTAATTCAACTTTAAGGGCCTTTTTACAATCGACGAGTAAATTTATCTGCCGTTTAAAGTTGGCTCTCTCCTTGTCTATTTACAAGTGTAAGAAAGAGGAATGGGTAAATTTATCTGTCAACTATGCTTTACTTATCGGTTATGAAACAGGCGGTAAGTCTTACAAAATGGCACAGAAAAAATACATAAATTACTGCCATGGCAACGTCCTGGTAGCCAGGACTGACGCTATCTAAAATAACTGTCGGCAACAGGAAACAAATAAAAACAACCGACCTTTGATTTCAAAATGGCTTTATTCGAGCAATATTACGTGTAGGAATTTATGTTTGTTTGTGACACGAATGCGAGGAATGTTGTACAAAACTTTATTTTTCGGCACAATACTAGGCTAGACTTTTAGGCTAGGCTCTAACCCATTTTTTATTTATTTAGTTTGCTTACGGTTACAACACTATTAAATTAACTTTACCCAATTAAAGGCAAACTGACCTTGCGTATTAATATTACAGTCGCTCTTGTACCGAAATGGCTTATTAATACGGGTAATTATTTTAATTAATGCTACAGTGTAAACAAGTACTAGACAGAAATAGAGGCACTCAAAAATTACAAGTATCTGATTAGACGATTGTGTACAATTTTTATTTTTTATTTATTTATATACACACAACTATCCTTGCAGATAAATCTAACAAGACAGTTTTTTTTAATGGCACCGAGGAGGCGAACGAGCACACAGGCCACCTGATGGTAAGTGGAAATTGTGACCCATAGACATTCGTATTCACAAGACTGCAAATGCACTGCCAACCCTGATGGAATGCCTCTATGCTAGTCATTTCACCGGCTCTGGATATACTTACGTTAAATTGAAGCTGTAATTAGTAATACTTATTTTTAATTAATGTTTTATACTAAATTACATTAACAAAAAATAATTATTTCTATTAACAGCTTAAATGAAATGTTTGCACAGTCAACAGCATAAATAAGTGATAATTTCTGTACCTTGTCGCTTTCAACCGTGTCCTAATTTTGTATAACATTTCAAACACATCGTTAAAGTGACAAGGTACATAAATGATCATATTTTTGCAAAGTGTGGTTACTGAATTATCAACATGTTTTTAGAGTTGTAGGTAATTCCGTAGCTCTGCCTACCCCATTCTGGGAATACAGGCGTGAAGGTATGTATGTATGTATTTATGATGTTGACTTTACATGTTAACATTCAAAATACACTACTACCTAGGTACTTTACAAAATCTACCTGGATGGGGCTGGCTGGGTAAAAGCTAGTATTAAAATGCAGGAGCTCAATTCCAGCCGTACCTCGCATTAGTCTTAGCTAAGGGAACGCTAAACAAAATGTCTGACGATTGGCCCATTTAAGATAGTGTCGCTCAAGAGCGCTCATTTGCGTCTAATCTTGTTTCAAGGAAACATTTGTTGTAGTTGTTTAGGTAGTTTTTTTTTAATAGTAAGGATATGTGTTAGGTATCTATTACGTTACACTTAAGGGCCTGTTTCACAATCGACAAATAAATTTATTTGCCATTTAAAGTTGGCTTTCTCTTCGTCTATTTTCAAGTGTAAGAAAGGGAAAGAGCTAAATGTATCTCTCAAATATGCTTTACTTGTCTATTGTGAAACAGGCGATAGCTAATTTATTCTGTCAAGCAAATGAAAATGAAAATGATTTTATATGTATTTGATGCAAAGCGCTAACTAAGTATAAAAAAGCATAGTAAAACACAGCAATATAGTATTTTACCGGCGAGTCTGTTAACTTTTTTTTTATCATGCTATTTTAAACTGTAATTTAACTCTATGCATCAATTATAAAATCGTTCCTGGAGATTTCTATTTTGTTACTAAAGTTCATCTCTTACTGGTAAATAAACTCTTTCTATGCAAATATTTGGTTAGGTATATTGTTTTATTATCGCGTAGTTTTATGAACCCTAGTTACCTGATTTTTTTTATCGGAGATTGCGTGAGAGAAATTGGACTACGAGATTGGGCTAATAAAGTATTTTTTTTCATTGTTATAAAAATTTACTAAACCATTACTCTGGTTTATGACAAAAGAGACTTGTAACGTCAAGGTCAGTATTTGATATAAATTTCGAAGCTGTCATTTGTACACTTAAAAAGCATCTTGACCTGTCCGCCGTCTGAAGTTTGCCTTCTTCCTCCAGGCAATACTATAACTTTAACTTTGTTACTAAAATCACCAAACAAAATACTTTTTCTACATTTATGATCCTACATGAAAAATATTAAGATAGATAGATAGATAGATAAGATAGATAAAACGTTTATTTGATGCTTCAATCACACACACACAATTGTTAAATTAAGTGGAAAACAACAATATCAAACTAGCTTACAAAGTAGGTACAATCTCAATCGCATGTGTGCGTCGCAGCAGTACAAAAAGGTCATGGCTCAGCGTATAGCATTACTCTAGTGAGCAAAACACTGATATTCTGCCACAACCTCGAGATACGACAAAGCCATTACGTAGCATAGGAAGCAATATGTCATAAAAGTAAGTAATCATATCCGAAAAAGGAACACTAAAAATTAAAAATTAGGTATGCATGATTTATAAGTTACCAATTTTTGGACATGTTGGAGAGTAACGAAAATCTTTAAAAACAATGAGTATAAGTAGTTTAAATTAAGTAAAGAAAAGAAAGTAAAATCAGAATAATCGAGTAAGTAGCCAACAATTCTGTTCTCTTTTTATTATTTTATTATTTGAATAGCACAGAAGCGTAAAGTAATACGAACACACCACATAAACCCTTCCTCTAAACAAGAAAATCCGCTACCGAGCAACCGTGAGGCATACCGAGCATTTGTTTTTGAAGCAAAAAGTGTTTGAGTCGTTTAATAAAAGAAAACTTCGATGTTAATAGTCTGACAGGTGGAGGAACATTGTTCCAGCACTTGGTCGCAAGGTAGCGGAAACTACCGGTGAAAGCCACGGTTCTGTGGCGATGCCCCTCCAAAGGACAACGAGATGACCTCGTTCCATATCTCTCATGGAAAGAGGAGAATTTAATTTTAGCGAAAAGGTATTCGGGTTTATTATGGGATTAACGTTCTTGGTGTTGCTGTAGTTTAAATCGGTTCAAACTTGAAAAGGATTTTCAAGCGGAAAAAACACTTTGCACCGCAAGTTATTGCAATCAGCAGAAAGGTTTCCGTTTCCGCAGATTCTTGGTGTTTATATTCAACTACCTTTGTCGGCTGTTACCAAACAAAATACTGCATAGTTCTTTATAAAATAAAAAGATGAGAGACGGAATAAAAATATATTTTCTAATCGTGAATGCCTTATTCTAAGTGGATCCCCTTTGTTTTATCAAATTATGTTTGACAAATTATCACTTCCCAATATTTTTTTCGTAAAATTTCATTTGCCATTTGTTTTCCAAATTAACTATTCACAAATAATAGTTACGCAAACCTAATGTTTGGCACATGAATGTTTAGTCATTGACTGGCTTACCAACTGGACATTTGACTAAATTTCATTTAGTCAAATGTTTTAGTTGGCATAACATATTTTACGCAAAACAAAATAAGGCAAATGTATTTTTGTATGGTATAAAAATGGTGAATTTATTTTGGGGGTCGTTCTAACCTAACTTAACCTAGTTTACTGGTAGAATTTGAAACCTATAACCTGGCAGCAGTTGCGTTCTGGTCGCAGTTCTAACCTAACCTAACCTACTGTTCTTGTAGCAGTTCGTTTTTGTTGGGGGTCTAAGTTCTAACCTATCCTTACCTACTTACCTGGCAGCAATTCGGTAGTAAATTCTTATTGTTGTTCAAAATTATTACTTAAACTTTAAATTTTTTTCAGACAAATTCAAGCACACATAAACTTACAAAAAACGCTAATGAGCATTGCAACAAACTTAAAGTTGTAAGTTACAAATGCAGTTGTAATACACAAATAAATGTATTTGTGAAAATAGCAGTGCATTTTGTATATATGGGATCGTGCCGTTTTACCAATATTATATTATTTAAACAAACTCCGATTTTTGTCTTTATATGTATTGTCATATCAATTAATTTGCCTAAATGTTTATTATGTAATGTTTTTTGCCTTAATAAAGCATTTGCTAAAAGACCAAATGCCTAAATGTCTGTATCCGAAGTTAAACTCTGCTTAATGAAAATTTGACGAAATGAAAATTAGCGTATTATAGTTATGCCAAAGATTGCATTGGCAAAAAAACAGTTGCGAAAATTTGTTTGGGTAGTGAAATTTTACCAAAATAATTTTGTCAAAACAGCAGGATCCCTTCTAAGTGCTATTTGGACCCATTCTTATTATTTTGGCAACGTTATAATAGCTTTTAACTTGATAAGGGCTGAGATAAAAAAAAACGATAACGATAGGGGCAAGACAGTTATAAAATTAGTAGATTGTGTCACGAGGGAGCAAAATTACATATTTACGGCAAGGGCGTACATTGAATCCTGAACGAAGCGAAGGATTCTATAATTGAATCCCGAGCGTACCGAGGGATTCTTAAATAGAATCCTGAGCGTAGTGAGGGATTTAAGGGTTTACACCCAAGGTGGGAATAATTTTGCTACCGTGCGACACATAATGCTTTTCACATCACCTATGAGAAAAATAAATGATCATACGGTTTTATCGATTATGTGCAAATAGTATAGACTTAAACGACGAAAAATAAATTGTAGACGATTATGAGCATACTATTTTCATATTTCATTGCGTTTATGTTTTATTTGCAACAAAATGTACTCGAACAGAAAAGTGCCACTTTTATACCTCCTAGCAGGGAAGAAAAGTCCCCTTTCTGAATAGGTGATGTGAAAAAAAAAACAACATCATTATTCTTAGAAACTCTCTTAACTTAGATAATACGAAAGGCCGTAAATTAAACAACATAATGTATTTAATTTACCGCCCAAGCATAATCAACGTCGAAATTAAAAAGCCCCAAACAGCCCCTACAAAACTCTAATTTGCCCCCAGAATTGTATGTAAAACTCGTCAGAAATGACTGTTTGTTGTGTTGATAAATAGCCCTCGCAATTAGCGGTCACATTAGGCACAAAGAAGGGGCAATTAAGGGATGGGGCAAACATTATTTTTTTTGCCCTAATGCCGCTCACGTCCGACAAGGCGTGTTTGAATTTTGCCTTAGGGTTCCGTGCCGGCGAAATATTTTTGTAAGGTGCCGTTATAACATTATCAAGTTCAAGGTCAAGAAAGTCAAGGTTAATATTAAGGTCAAGGTCAAAAGAATTTGTGTTAAATGTTTGGTAAGTATAGTTTTTAAGACATTACATACACACATACATACATACATAAACTCAAGCCTTCATTCCCAGAGTGGGGTAGGCAGAGCTACAGAATTACCAAGCACTCATAAAAAAGTTGTTGATAATTCTGTAACCACGTTTTGAACAATCAGGCTAAGAGGTTTACCAGTGTATTAGTGACAGGTTGCAAGCCCATCGCCTAAGAGTACTAGAAGCCTATATTATTCCCTTAGTCGCCTCTTACGACATCCACGAGAAGACATGGAGTGGCACTATTCTAACCCGGTGACCACACAGGTTTGTAAGGCATTAAAATGTTTAAATCGAGATTTTTATTTTAAGTAGCTATAACGCAACGAATTCGACGTGACCTTTTATCCAGATTGTTTTTTATGCTGGAATATTAAAAAACATTGTAATTCTTTGTTTGAATAACTGTACATAAACAATAGGAGGTGAGCGGGTAGGCCATGCTGCCCGCCCCAAAGGGCCTAGCCCTAATAAACGCTGCTGACGATTATTTTTTCCATCGACGCGAAATGTATTAAGTTGACATAAGCGCTTCACGGGATCTGTCATCAACTTACGTGCCATCAACTTACGTCAAACCCGTCAATATATATTGTTGATTTTCGAAAATCTGTTACAGCGCTTGCAACTAAAGATTTTTTTAAAGGCATTTATAAAGCAAACGAGCACACCAGCCATCTGATGGTAAGTGGAAAGTGTGACCCATAGACGCATTCGCATTCACAAGACCGCAATCCTAAGACTGCAAATGCACTGCCAACCCTGAGGACTAAGATGGAATGCCTCTATGCTAGTCATTTCACCGGCTGTCTTATCCCCAAACCTCAACACAACAATGCGAACACTGAAGGTCCTACCACCCGCAACAGAATCCACTTTTGGACCTTATTACAATGCAATAAGGTAAAAAAGTGGATACAACTCTTTGTAGTCGACTATACAGTGGGATATCTCTTAGAAAGTGCTTTGCATATGTACTTGTCTCTCTCTCGCTCTCATACGCTCTTATTAAGAGTGTGTGAGAGAAAAATACAAACCCGAAACACCTAAGTGCTCACAAACTGTCTAAACAGCATAAAGCGACGAGATGAAAGCTAGTTTCGAGGTCGAATTTAATTATTTATTTTGGTTGAGTGGTAAACTTCTTTATGACATAATAATGATTATAGGGTTCATTTTTACAAACGGAACCCTAATACCGAACAGGGCATTAAGCCGGCCCGTTAAAGATGACAAATTAAAGAATGCAGAAACTGCAGAGCTCTTTTAAGATAGACGTTTAAGATATTTATTCTATGATCTTACGTAATGTATTTTTTTTCTTTTTGATAGTCTTGTTTTTACACGTCCTAGTATACCAACAGAGTACGAGAAGATTGCAGTCGGAATGAATCAAAATAAACCGTATACGCACGCAATAAGAACTGACAAAAAAAATGATTTTGTTATAACAGAATATTAAGATAGCTGATAAGAAAAATTATGATAGCTCTTGATTATCTACTTGATAATAATTGCGGCTGAGTTCAAAACATGTTAACATGTCAAAATCAATATGGTTTTTCCGAGTAGTATAGAGCCTCAGGTCACAAGAGACAAAGCTAGAACAAAATATGAATGTGCTCGAGGAATTTCAATGTTAATCTGGGTGATGTCATATGTCAGTTTGCCGGGTTGTACATTTTCCAATTGTCATTACTTTATTAGTGGTGTCACGTGGGGAAATGTATAGCACGGCTAATTTACGTATTATGTCAGAATGTATTCAAATTCCTTGATAGTACCTACAGTAAGAACACTCATAACTCATAAATAATAAAAGGGGAATGTTACGTGCTTTAATATTTAATAATTATGTCTTAACCTATTCAATGATAATATCAGAACAACAAAAATGGATGGGAAATAACTTACTAAAGTTTTGCTCTGAGGCTCGTATCAAAGTCTACGACGTAGACTCGTAGATCTGCTACGACTTTTTTAATTGTGAATCTTAGGGTTCCCTAATGATTCGCCGACAATTATTTGGCAGACAACGTTTCGCCGAGTAACGGTACGCCGATGGATTTGTTCGTAGATGTATTGTTTCGCAGACTAACGTTTCGTAACTCAACCTTTAGCAGCTGTTTTAGTTGGCTTATGAGTCAGTAAGCTGAATCACTATTGGCAGAAATTCGTTTAGCCTATTAATCACTACACATTTTGAATGTTTGCTCGAAAAACTGTTCGCTTTTAAACGGTTCAACTATAAATTGCCTCACTTTTTGTTCAATTGTTTTTTTTCTATGTTTTTTAATTGTACTTAAATCATAGTAGTTAGGGAGGCGAGGTAGCTAAATGGCGTAATTCAACGGCGCCGTCGAGACCTATCAAAATCGAAAGATAAAATAATTTCGAAAAGAAAAGCTCGTATGGTAAAAACCATTTTAGCGGTGGGGTTGGCGTGTACGGTTTTTCAAAAATGTTAAAAAAAACAGTTACTTGGGCATTCTCGAGCGCGTCAGATATTCATACTACGTATGCCCCAAGTGCCTCTGATAACAACGGTATACTAATCTGCCGGTTTGCGTGGTGGGGGTAGGCATATAAAGTAGTCAAAAATGCAAAAAAAAAAAATTACTCGAGCGCGTCAGATTTTCGGAAGGGGTGTTAAGTAGGCCCCAAGGAAGCTCCCTTTAAAAAAACTGACGATTTCGGCGTGACGATAAGTTACGATGAATTTTTGAAAATGCAAAAAAAAAAGTTTTTTTGAAATACTCGAGCGCGTCAGATTTTCATAGGGGAGGTTTATCTCAGTATCCTGAAAGCATATTTTCTTTTCTTTTTTTTTTTTTTTTGCCCCCGCGGCGACTTGAACAGCTACTACCGCAGGGATAATGGCGTTTCCACGTGAAGTGATTTCGCCAGTGTCAAGGTTTATATGAGTATAAAACAATATAGCAATAAAACACAATCCAATCTTCTCTAGGAATATTGGGGTCAACGTTGTACGGTGATTTGTAGGTCAGAGGTCAAGATAGTTTTAACCTCTGCACCACTGCGAGTCCACTTGAAACGAGAAGAAAGATGCCAGATACACGAAATAAGTCCAAGTCTTCAATCACTGTGCGACACAAAGGCATAAAAAGTACAAATCACTATCAGAAAAGAACTTTGAACACCTAATTACCCAAAAATCAAAGTCTAAAACAAATTACACGTCCGCCATCTTTTAACGTTGCAAATGGCCTCCCGCATATTTTCTTAATCTGACAAAAATGTTGGTGGGTTCTCTTAATCTGACCGAAAAAGGTTTTTCGGTTTCTTTTTTTTTCCTTTCTTTCTCCTTGATAAAACGGGGAATTTAAGAATGACAATAAATAAATAAAAAAATAAAAAAAAAAGCGATAGATATTCCCTTTTTTGTTTATTTAAACTTTTTTTTTGTAAAATGTATCGTTCGCGACTTATATGCCGCAACGCGTTTTTCGGAAGACGAAATGGCTCCTCCACACTTCCGGTCAAAAATGCAAAAAAAAAAAATTACTCGAGCGCGTCAGATTTTCGGAAGGGGTGTTAAGTAGGCCCCAAGGAAGCTCCCTTTAAAAAAACTGACGATTTCGGCGTGACGATAAGTTACGATGAATTTTTGAAAATGCAAAAAAAAAAGTTTTTTTGAAATACTCGAGCGCGTCAGATTTTCATAGGGGAGGTTTATCTCAGTATCCTGAAAGCATATTTTCTTTTCTTTTTTTTTTTTTTTTGCCCCCGCGGCGACTTGAACAGCTACTACCGCAGGGATAATGGCGTTTCCACGTGAAGTGATTTCGCCAGTGTCAAGGTTTATATGAGTATAAAACAATATAGCAATAAAACACAATCCAATCTTCTCTAGGAATATTGGGGTCAACGTTGTACGGTGATTTGTAGGTCAGAGGTCAAGATAGTTTTAACCTCTGCACCACTGCGAGTCCACTTGAAACGAGAAGAAAGATGCCAGATACACGAAATAAGTCCAAGTCTTCAATCACTGTGCGACACAAAGGCATAAAAAGTACAAATCACTATCAGAAAAGAACTTTGAACACCTAATTACCCAAAAATCAAAGTCTAAAACAAATTACACGTCCGCCATCTTTTAACGTTGCAAATGGCCTCCCGCATATTTTCTTAATCTGACAAAAATGTTGGTGGGTTCTCTTAATCTGACCGAAAAAGGTTTTTCGGTTTCTTTTTTTTTCCTTTCTTTCTCCTTGATAAAACGGGGAATTTAAGAATGACAATAAATAAATAAAAAAAAAAAAAAAAAAAAGCGATAGATATTCCCTTTTTTGTTTATTTAAACTTTTTTTTTGTAAAATGTATCGTTCGCGACTTATATGCCGCAACGCGTTTTTCGGAAGACGAAATGGCTCCTCCACACTTCCGGTCATGCGGAAACCGGCAGATTTTGTATTTTTAGTAAGTTTTAGATTATATTCTTCAAAATAAAAAAATAAAAAATCGCGCTCGAGAATGCCGGATTAACGTTTTTTTTTTACAAGTTCGCGACCCTATATCTCGGCGGCGTCAAGGACTTATCGTCAGATTAGTTAAATTTAGTCTTAAAACACTAAAATCAACCCCCAATATCTTAATCTGACGCGCTCGAGTATTTCAGACTATAGTTTTTTTTTACTAATCTGATCGTCTATCCTAGGCGCGCGTCACTACATATAGAGCTAAATACTTTACAAGGTTGTTCTATTAGGTCTAAGGTATCTCTCATATCTTAAACTGCCACGCTCGAGTATTACCGAAAATTCCCCTATTCGCCTCCCTAACTATAGATTTTTGTAACAAATAAAACTCACTGTTCCGATGTACCTTAGTATCATTTGCCCTAAGTAACGGCTCGGTTTATTAATAGTTTACCTATTTTTAAATTGACTTTGTTGTGTTTGTTATTTACTGGGCAGATAAAAAAAAAATAACCTCGAAGGTCAAGGCGGGAGCCAAGCTCCCGCCTTGACCTTCTAACCTTACCTATCCTAGTCGGATCTGCCCTTAAGTTACTTAACTAAAAAAATGCCGAAACAAAAATCGACTGAACCTTAAATCTACTAAACAATAATGATGCCATGTCACAACTCTGCTTATCATGTTTCGACGAACAGTTGTTCGGTAAAATGAAACAATTACGAAACAAACAATCGACTAAACGTAACTCTGCGTATCGCTTTGCTGTCTACCGACTATTCGGCGAAACAAATAATAGGCGTAACGAAATTATACCAAACGTTACTCGGCCACTAGAAAGGTCTGCCAATAGTTGTCTGCGAAACAAAAATCTGCGTAATTAAACTCGGCGAAACGACAGGTCACCGAATCTTAGACTATCCAGAGCTCTATTTATTAGAATTTCACATAAATTTAAATTCAAAGCTTATTTTTCATATTAGAGTGAGACATTTTGATTAAGATATTTTGATTAACACGAGATACAACAGCATTACAGATAATTAAAATAGTCACAAAACAAAGATTTTTAAATGCTCTCAAATTGATTTCTATTATCCTATTTTATCTTAAATTATATACTAAAATAGATTAGAAAGCCTAAAAATAAATTATTTAGAAGGGTGAAAAATGCGGGAAAGCCTTAGTAAAAAAGTTCGATTAGAACCTTTTCTCAAATACAAGCAAATGGTTAAATTGTGACTTAGAAACTTACAGGACGAAGTACAGTGTTTAATCGTATAAGATTCTTCAAACCGGAACCTAAATAAGGTTTATAAAATTGACAGAAATGTTAACCAAAGCCGTATAATGCTGTAAAAATGTTATCGTATTGCCAACATCATGATAGTTCTTATTAACGTAAATATAATTAATTTACATTGATATTAATGATTAATTAACATATTTTAAAAGTTAAAACTTTATTCAGTGCCTCTATTCTAGGCGGTTATAAAATCCAAATCGTATTTAACCCGTTATGGTTTTGTTTTTAACTTAGCTTAGTTATAACTGTCAAGTAAATAAGAGCTATCAAAAACTTGACTATACGATAACAGGTCAAAAACGATATGGTTTTATCGTGTTGAATAGAGGCCATGTCATTTCTGTACAAAATATAACCTCTAACCCAAGAATGTATTACAAATTGTACTTCGGTGACAGCTGTCAGAATTCTTATCTTCCGTAAGCTCCATACACAGCGTGTCTCAGAACTAGACGTAAATATAATTAATTTACGTTGATGTTAATTAACATATTTTAAAAGTAGAGGCTATATTCTGGTCCGGTATTGAAAAAGCTTTTTTATGTCGTAATTTGACATCAAATAGAAACTAAAATTAAAACATTTTGGTAATGGTACAGTCAGCTGCAGAGAAAAGGATACCCCTCCTCCTGGTAAGTATCGTTTTTTTTTCAAAAACCTATGGTTAAATTTATATGATTTTTCGGTGAATTGAAGATTTTACTATTGTCTACACATAAACTCAAAATCATTTAAATCTAAGCACAGGTTTTCGAAAAAAAAACAATCCTTACCAGGAGGGGGATATCCATTTCTCTGCAGCTGACTGTACAATAGTATAACATGGTTATACAATTTTTAATATATAGAGTATTAGCAGTAATAGTACGATTATACAGCGAGCGAATCAACCCGGCCCGTTACCGGCCGGATTAATAACCCGCATTACCCGTAACAAGCGATATTATCGCGCGATGCGGCGCGATGCCGCGCGATACCGCGCCGCGTGTAACTGGCCCTTAACACGCGACCCACTACTCGTTACAACGCCATCGATTCCGAATAATAGCGAGTTAATTTGAAGCGAGTATATGTGTCGGAGATTAGATTTGTTATGTTAATGCAAATAATAGGCTATTTGACAGGTTTTTAAAAAACCATCTCAGATTATTTGTTGGTGTTTATTGAGTACTCCAAAAGTGGTAATTTTAAATTCTTTTATGTATTTCGTCTAAAAAAAGGAAATAAAAATTCACTTTTAAAATATGCCGCCAAAACGCTTTCTTGGGCAAGATGGCGTCGCACAGGAATCAGTGACGTCAGCGGTCAATACATAAACAAACTGACATTGGCATTTAAATGAGTTTGGAATCTCAACATGCAGAGGACGAAATGAACTATACACATACATATATTATATAAACCTATACAGATATAAATCTTCATATAACTTGTATCTTTTCACTCTTATAAAAACCTCTACACGAAAATTACGTACAAAATGACATGGTTCCTAACTTTCAAATCGTGATAACTCAAAAAGTAACTAATGTGACTATACATGTTCTTTCCGTGGACCCTTCATATTATTAATTATTATATACTATGCATCCATCTCTTTCGTAAACACGTTATTCACTCATCAGCATTATCACGCTGTCACCTTCATATACTTACGTTCCATTTCACCTTAGTGTTATTTTAAATACTTCTCTTACGAAAATGGCAGTCATTTTACTTGTCTTTGCCTATGACTTCCTCCACGTATTCTATCCTTCGTTATTCAGTATTTTTAAATTAGGGATCGTCCCGAAATTGTGTGATCGTTTATGGAGGGGGTCAGAAAAATATCAAAAATGATCACGATGGGGGAGGGGGTCCGAGAAGACATCACGTGTAATTTTTATACTCAGCAGGAATGTCAAAAGGAACGAAATTATTCAAAAAAAGTCTTATATTAAAATAATCCGCACCGAAGTCTGTCCCATCATCACCTTTTGGATGGTGTTTGGTGGTGGTGGATGGTGGCAGTTTGGTGAAATATGGTCTAGATTGAACAAAATTGTAAACCATGGTTTACTGTTCTTGTCAAAATGTATAAGTCCTATTGTAATTAAAAACGCAAGCGTTTAATATGTGGTCACCACTGATGAGATGACCACTGTATAATTTTCCAAAATGTTTATTTCACCTTGTAACTTTGGATTTTTTGTCATCGACATTTTATTTGGTATTTTCTAGAACAAACCACTACTTTAAATTACTTTCTATTGAAACTGCGATATTCTCTTTGAACGTATATCTAAATTACAGTTCATGCCTGTACTTACCCTTGACCGGTCATAATGTAACGTCAACTGTACTTGAACCCAAATTACAAATGTCATTTAAAATTTACAGCCGAATCTAAGGACGGCCCGGTGGCACGCTAACCGACACCTGGTCGGGCAGTTAAACGAAGTTTAACACTTGCTGCCATCTGTAATTTACGTCGCTTTAATAGTTTTCCATTTGTCATGTGAGTCATGTCACTGACTGTTTTCCTATAAAAAAACCTGGGTACCTATGAGTATGCGTATTATTCTCTTAAAAACTTCATACCTACTTCACTTTGACCTATCGGCCCTAGTATGCCAGATAACTTTTTTTAAAAAGGTCTTTACGAAATTAACACGTCTATTTAATTATTATTCCAACGTATTAAGAGGCCGTACACGAAATTTTGCCGATATCGCTGATTTACGTGATTTTCCAGACGTGAATTTACAGTTGAAATACTGTATTTCTACAAGTTTTAATACACTACACGAAAGATAAATTCTAATTTTATCGAATGTATGAGCTACTTTTCTGTTTTCATTATTTTATTTTGATTAATCGACCTGACACTGGCGACTGTTATGTGAATTTTGCTGGAAGAGGTTTAGAATGTCACATATTCATGAACCGTTTTGACGTCTAAACGGTATGAAAAATTTACAATGTATTGCTGTGAAAGTCGTCTAAAGAATGTATGAATTACTTTTTACCACTTTCAAATAAATTTTTCGAGTAAAAAAATAAATAAACTTGGTAATTTTTTATAGAAAACGGGCAAAAAATATTTTTTATTTCGGCTACTCAGAACTCTTGTTTATAAAATTAAAACAATAAAAATAAACTTTAGTTCATAATCAATCCATTATCTAAAAAAAATATCCAAAAAGTTCAAAAGAATTGGCAATAAATAATGTTTTAAAACAACCTAAATCTCGCATTTTGATACTCGACAAAAATAAAAAAGTGGCTCATTTATTCGTAGCTCATTTATTCGATCATAACTTAAATGATATTTAATGTTGAGCATTAAAACTTATAGAAAAGCAGTATTTTAACTGTTAAATCACAAAAATAAGCAAAACGGTAAAAAAATCGTGTACGGCCTCTTAAGAATAAAGTTAAAATAATAGTGTTCTTTGTTTGAGTTGAGTCCTTTTATTACTAAGCAAGTTTGATTTATTTGCTCATCGGAACGTAAAAGTATACTAGTTTTTTTTAAACTTGGTTTTTCTATGAGAAACATCAGATATACTCTCAGTGGCGAGTGCGATAGCAAATACACAGCCAAACTCTATTTAATAAGAAACTAAGAATACTTTGTTCGATTCAATATCAAACAATATGAAACATTGTGTCTATAGATATACGTAGACATATGAAAAGTATGTAGTATTTAGCAAGCAAACATGATGAATTAAACTTTCTACTCAATTATAAAACAATGTTTTTTTATACCATCGCGGTATTATCGCTAAAGAAATCGTTCTTTAAGTCGATAAACGAGAAGTCCCTATGACAGCTCAAAAGTGCTACGAAAATTCCGGACTCTGCTCACGAGTAAGTTACTCAAGACTTGCATTGTTTGAAGGTGCACAGCCAAGTAACGAAGCAGACCCGTGGCTAGAACCGATTCATCATAATTACCCCGGCGATGTTTTGCCATGCAAGTGCAAGACAAATAAAGCTCAGCTCGTTACGTACGTGCACTGTCGCAGGTGCGGACTGCACTGCTGTCGCTAAGCCGAAGCTTACGAACTTGCCGCTTGCTGCACAACTTAATGAACTTTAGGAGAATGCAGTGGGAGTATTCACTTGTCTGTTCACAGAATGTAAATTGAGGGTACCACAGGTAATAAACTGTCTTTTGCTATGTATAAAGTATCGATATAACAAGACATAGGAATATTTGGGGCAAAGTTAAATGACAGCTAGGGATTGACTATATCGATAAACTAAATTATCGATGCTTTTCCCATATACTAGTGGTCGCTCCAAGTTTTGTTTGTATTTTTTTTTTCATTAAAAGTATGAAAATAAAACAATAGAAACCAAATTCTGGTTATATTTTATATTTTTCGATCTTCACTCATAATCATCATACTTTTTTCCTCATTGTGTATTTCAGAATTACTGTCCCATTAACTATAGTTAAAGTAAACAATCCGAATTTGTTCCAAATTTTTGAGCGTTAATTTTCTCCGTCTCGTTTGATGAATCCATTTCAGGTAGCTAAAAGCCTTTTGAATGTCTGTGGAAGTGGTAGGGGTAAAACCTAATTGAAAAATACACACTTACAAACAAAACTTGGAGCGACCACTAGTATATGGGAAAACCATCGATAATTTAGTTTATCGATATAGGCAATCCCTAGCTGTCATTTAATTTTGCCCCAAATATTCCTATGTCTGGATATAACTATCCAATTTCGACATTGCCATCAACATCAAACCATCAATCATTGCCTTTATCGTATTACATTTTAACTCAGCCGCCATTACTGTCAACTAAATAAGAGTGTCACGATATTGACAATACATAAAAATGCATGTCAAAAGCAATATAGTTTTCCCAAGTAGAATAAAACACCTGGACAATTACCAAGAATGCCGTGTGGTTGCCTTGGATGTCGTAAGAGGCGACTAAGGGAATAAAGGCTTGTAGTACTGTTAGGCGATGGGCTTGCTACCTGTCACTAATATACACTGTTAAACATCTTAGCCTAATTGTGCAAATGGTGGTTACAGAGTTATCAACAAGTTTTTAGAGTTGTTGGTAATTCTGTAGCTCTGCCTACCCCACTCTGGGAATGAAGGCGTGAAGTTATGTATGTATGTAATTAACAAGAAGAAGAATTTGGCCATAATGTGTATGCCCATGACCTGCCAAATTCCTGACATCATTTAACTTGAGAGCTAGGTTCTTGTCGGTGGAGTAATTGCCACTTTTCTTTGTTCTCTGTCAGCTTTTTCACGATATTTAGCCTACTGTCTTATTTGGCTGAAGTAAGTAAGCCTAGGCCTTCCTCTTATTCCTCCTTTCCTCTCTTTCCCTCAACTGTGCCCTCCATAATGTATAAAAGAAAACTGTCGTGCGGTATCAGACGTCCCAACATCTTTAGTTTCCTCTCCTATATTCTATGGTTCCAGACTGTGTATGTAAATATGTTTTATTCTACATATTCACAGTGATGCCAAATATGGTCGGCATCTGAATATGTAAAAGCAAACATATGAACAGTAAAACATGTTGATTATAAGTGGCACCGCCGCCAGCGCACTTAAATAAAACAGTGGAGGCAAACAGAAGCGTGTAAGTGTCGGCACATACATAACTCCAAAAGTAAGCTTCTCATACAAACCACAGTGTTTGTGTTTAGGCTGTCGTTACACTAACAAGTGTTAGTAAATATTACCATAAATTAGGTTCTTTAGTAAACTAGCTGAGGCCCGTAGATTGTTCAAGACGGGACTAAAACATGTCATAATTGACGACGCGCTGGCCTAGTTGGTAGTGACCCTGCCTATGAAGCTAGCGGTCCTGGGTTCAAATCCCGGTAAGGGCAGATATTTGTGTGATGAGCGCGAATATTTGTTTCTGAGTCATGGATGTTTTCTATGTATTTAAGTATATATTTCTCTATATAAGTATTTATATCGTTGCCTAGTACCCATAGCCTAGAGCTTAGTTTGGGACTAAGTCAATTGGTGTGACATTGTCCCCTGATATTTATTTATATTTATTTAATGACACGAGATGTTTAGCCACGTGACCTGAGCGAGGGTGGCTAATTGGCTATAGTTCGAGTGTCATATCATAATTCATAAATGGTGGATCAGGCTCGGGGTAATCACTACTTTTTTTTTTGAATGCTACGAAAAAAAGACGTTCTATACAAATTACAATATTTATTAAATTATACTTCACAAAGTTTCTTACAATTTGTTCGGCGGTTGTTTCTTTTTTTGAAAATTTACGCTTTTAATACTTGCATATTCAAACTTGAATACTATTTTAAAACTAATTGGACCATGCATAACAAAATGAATTTATCCTTAATATAATTAAATATATTTATATTCGTAATTTTTAATCGTGTTTCACGGATATATTTTTTATATTTTTGGACAGTTGGCATTTTGAGGTCGTTTCCAAGCCCTAAAAATTGTGTACAATAAAAAATGGCGATAATCCTTCATTCACAACACTGTGATTGGTTGTTTAGGGATTCCAAAAATAAAAATAAAAAAACAACTTTAATCCCTAGAGTTTAATAAGAAGCTTTAGTCCCGATGTGCAGTAACATATTAAGACCATGAGAAGTGAAACTATACCTTTCCTCGCGGTTTATTCTATCTTCTGACTAAATTTTAATCGAAATAGGTTTAGTTGTTTAGCCGTGAAAGCGTAAAAGACAGACTTTCACATTCATAATATTAGTAAATTAGAACTACCACAGTTGAAGTACTGGCAACTTTTTGGATGATGTCAACGTTACGGTAGCTTTTAATTACCCGTAAAACCTGGTAAGTATGGTCCAGTACTTCAACTGTGGTTGTTCTAATTTCTTTAATTCCTCATAGATGACTTAAGTATAAGCATTTTGAAACTTTAGTCAACAAGAAATGTTTATAAAACAACACGTTTCCTTAACTAAAGATAATGGGAACTTGTACTTTTGGTCATTGATTTTGGACCATAGTTACCAGGTTTTACGGTACTTGACAAAATTTTGGCAGCCCAAAAAAAAACGACATAAACTAAAACGATATGGTTTTACCGGGTAGAATAAAGCCCTAATTACAACATTCAATCAAGAAAGATAATACTACAATACACGCAATAACAACCTCTACACCATACAAACATAAGAACAAAAATGTAATAGCGGTGAAATTCACTTAAACCGTACACGCAATAACAACCTTTACTATAAATATAATAAGTGTAAGAGTAGTGTGATAGCGGTTGGACAGCGTAAGCTCGAACTACATATCGCCTCAGATTGGCATCATAAAGCGTCACCCATCTTTGTAAGTACTGCCAGTAGCTCTGAGTGCGGCCACGAAACCCACTGCTTAAAAAAATATTGATTATAACAATAGCAGTTTTAGTCCTTGGGATTTCCGAACGATATTAATAAATGT
Organism: Acleris emargana; assembly: GCA_927399475.2. Lineage (NCBI taxonomy): Eukaryota > Metazoa > Arthropoda > Insecta > Lepidoptera > Tortricidae > Acleris > Acleris emargana. The sequence goes on from OV656858.1 coordinate 10,938,977, forward strand.
ATCGATAATTTGTACATCCTTATGACAGTTATGACTGAATTAACGTATAAGATGAACATGCGACTTGCATACCTGGTTATACTGTATAAAATTCGTAAAGGTCGATTTCTGGATTTAAGTATACGTTGATCTAAGGTCTTTAGTAACAAATTTGAGATTAGTTTCATAGCTAAGAAATATAATATTAAGAACTATTTGAATACACAAAAGCAGCCTAGACTTAACAAAAAACCTGATAACGAGTAACATTGCTTTTTAGTTAATTTCTATTTCATCCGGTGAACTTAATATGAAACTATGAAATGTCAGGTTCAAAAAAGTATTTGAAATATCGATAAATTTAATATCGGAAGGTAGTCCCTAGTTAATTGTCGTTTTTGCCAGAAAAACTTCTATGTATGAATATTCCCTATTAGGTTTAGCGTGAGTGGTGAGCTCCAGTATATTTGTTATGCCGCGTTAAATAAATAAACAACCGAGTTGATAGCTCTTATGTACTTGAGAGTAATGGCGGCTGACGTCAAAACAATACCATAACAGATAAACTATAACGATATCGTTTCTACAAAAAAAAACATATCGTATTTGATCTCATATGGTATTGTTTTTAGCTATCAAAACGTTCACAATGCGATAACAGCTCAAACACGATATGGGTTTTACCGCCAAGAATAGAGGCGCTGATCAGTCACAATAAAAACGATATATAACGACGCAGAGGTTAACAAGACTAGGAATTTTACTATTAAAAGTACATACATACATAAAATACATAAATTCACGCCTTCATTCCCAAAGTGGGGTAGGCAGAGCTAAAGAATTACCAACAAGTCTTAAAACTTCTTGATAATTCTGTAACCACATTTTGCCACGTAGGCTAAGATGTTTCCCAGTGTATTAGTGACAGGTGGCAAGCCCATCGCCTAACAGTACTGCAAGCCTTTATTCCCTTAGTCGCCTCTTACGAAATCCACGGGAAGACATGGAGTGGTACTATTCTAACCCGGCAACCACACGGTAAGTTATTAAGTCCTCCGAGCTTTGTTTGTGCAATAAAAATTAAATAAATTTGATATTGCATCGACTCCCGCGCATTTCGTGGCCGCTACTTCCCGCCCATCGAGCGCGTGCTAAGGGCGGCCATAAACCGAAGACCTCCGTACTGCCGCCGTAAAATTGATCCCGGGCCTAAAGCCGCTGCCACACATACTGCTTTTACAGTTTATAGAAACTGTGGCCGAGACAGCATGAAGCAGTAGACGACACTTTTTCTCGTTAATAGCTTATTTCAGGAAAGTAATAAAATAATGTAATCTTGGTGTGACACAACAATACAATACAATTTATTCAAAAATAGTACGAATTGGCCTAGTTTTAAGAAGAGAGGAGGACCATTACCATCACTAGTTAAATACTATCAGCCAGTAATACTTATCGCTTTCCTTTTCTTTGTTATACGAAAGAAAATGAGAGAGTTACCATTTATCTGTTAGATAGTGTTAATATTGAGATTATGAATAAACCAAATTCGTTTTATACTATACTTACGCTCTAAAAAAATATATTTGGTTTATTATTCTATGCTTTTACTAGTATAAACCCCCTTGCAAGAAAAACAGGCACTTTCAAAAAATTCACGTACATGTAGCATACTGTAGCTAAAATGATACTTTATGCTACAGCATTAAACAAAGACCATTTATATAAAATCATTATTTTCTTCGTTAGCCAAAACAAAATTTATTTAAAAATTATTCTGTAACAAAGAATCTCTGGTCAAAAAAAGTGAAAAAATAGAAAATTACCGTATTCTTTGCAACCTATAATTGTATTGTTGTCTACAGACGTTATATTGTTAAGCAAAAAAACTTAGAGGATATTTTTAGCATTTTTCTAGCCTTACATAATTTTAATAACATTATCTCTACTGCTCGTACCGTAAAATGGGGTGACTTTAGAAACGCGGGGCAACTTTGATAATTTTTGTAATCGGCGATTTTGTGCCATGTCTAAGTTATTACTTAGCTCTTTCACGACATTACTTTAATATGTCTCATTTGAGAGCGCAAAATGTTAATAGTTGAAGTATTTTCAGACAATTTGTATTTAAAAACTTCGAAACAAAAACCACAAATTTTTGGCATGCTTCAGGGGCGACATTGATATTGTGATATAAACACAGGGATAATCAAAGTAGCCCCATTTTAAGAAACGAGATTTTAGGCTGCGTAATGTTTTTTTTCTACTTAGCCGTCTACCGTAGTCTGCCTCAAGCTTCTTTAAGTTACTCCAAATAAGTAGTCGCTAATATGATATTTTTAATAATTTATTTAACGATTCAATGCGGGAGTTACAGAAGATTTATTTTTAAAATCGATCAATCTAACCCCATTTTACTGTAATTAAATTATTTATAATATTCTACTTTTAATCATGTAGACTACCAACATAAAGAATATTAAACTTGTTGCGAATGCAACATTTTTTATTGGAATTTTTTGAATTCATTTTATTTTATTATTTTTCCCTATTTTTGTTCTCAATTTACATACATACTAGAATCATTCATCTTAATAATCTTAAATCTGCTCTTCAAGCTATATCAAAACGTTTACCCCCACTTAAATAATCCGTTGAGCTTTAGCGAATAAAAAATGGTAAGTCCCTAGCTTTCTAAACTTCCACTTAGCTGCGCAAAATTTTGGCACTATTGTAAGGGCAAAAGAGATAGCTTAATCATAAGTAACAATGTGAAAGAGTAGGACATTAGAAATTAAGCGAGACAGGGAATAGAATTAACTATGTGTCAGAGCAGGAGAGAAGATGAGAAAGAAATAAAAAAGATTGCCAAGATGTCCGTGTTTTAATTACTACGTCTTTACACTATTTCTGTATATACCGGTAACCTATAATAAATTTCCAGTATCAAATATAAATTTTTAATTAAATTAGCAACGCCTACAAAACCTCTTCAGCGGTCTTGTTTCGTCAGCTACAAATTCATTACCAGCCTCTTTTAGCTTCGCGCAATCGGTAAAATATATCTTTCAATTTCCGCCATGTGTGGCAGCGCCTTGAGCGCCATTTACGCGCGGGTCGAAAACTGTTTTTCTGAGAAAACTATTATTCGCTATTGGATAAATCACTGGGTTTATGGCTCGGACAGTTATGTTACACGGCTGACAAGATGTCGCGACGTACGTTACGGCGGAAGTGCCTTTCGACAGTTTCCACGGAATTAAAGTTAGGTTAGGTACTCCGAACATCGATGAAAGTAAATGTTTCATTCCCATAAGGGAAGAGTCGGAAGCTTATTTTGGCAGGTTAAGTAAAGTAAGGTCTCTCTTCTACTCGCTAAAACCATATCGCTTTTGACATTATACCGTCAAGTAAATGAGCGTTAACAATTCGATTACAGTTTTGTGCTGTAGTAAGTGGACTTTTTAACCAACTGACAAAGAAGAGGGTAGTGAATATATTCGCTTGGCTTCGGTTTATGTAAGTTTTCTGTAAAACCCGTACATTAACTAGAATTTATTATTCATAAAAAGCTTCCGGGAAAAATTATCTAACTGATGGTGAAAACTGCATCAAAATCCGTTCCGTGTTTTAGCAGAAGACAGCTGATATAGGCAGACATAAAGAGAAAGACATACAGACGCGGAAAGTTTATATTTGTTCATGGTAAATATTACAAATAGAAACTACAATTATGGCAAATAAGAAAAGAGTACTTAAAGCGAAAATAAACCAAAAGTCAGGCCCTCGTGGTTAAGTACCACAGATTCTGGCATCATTTCCTCGTGGCATAACAATGCGTTATCCGAGGGAGCTGCCAGCTCTGTGGTATCCGGTTCTTTTCGAAATTTCCTTAAAAATAGCAATAGCCAATAGCACCAGGTCCTTTTTATTTATATCGTTTGGTGCGTTTTCAGTCCACGAAATCGCCGACTTCTGTATTTGAAATACTGGGTGGAAAAATCAAACGCCATATGGACGGCGACTACCTAAAATATTGGACATAGCAAATTCTACGCAACTTACTTACTTTTATTTTTAAAAACAATTATAACTACATTTACAGTTTATTGAAAATTTACCTGCCTTAATCGGGAATCGAACTGGTCGGATATGACAAAGTAATAAAGATTTTTACGGTCTTTATTACATTTAAAGGTGTATGTTTCAAATCAAATCAAATCAATTTATTGCTCGAAATAATGTTACATGGATCTTAAAACTTTGTTAATATTATACATTTCACCTTTAAGGCATGCAATTTGTAGATATAGGTGTAATTACAAAATTAAAAAAAAAACATAAGGTACATTAAATCATTATTAAAGTTAAAAAAATCTAACACAGCTTAACATTTCATAAAATAATCGTCTAGTGAATCAAATGCTTCCTCAATTACTAATTTGGTAATTTTAGTCAAGAATGCATTTTTTGTCAAATACCTATGTCTTTCCTTACAATAGGATGACAATTAAAAGTTAAAAGTAAACTTATTGAAATAAAAATTAAACTAAGGCACTCAAATTAAAATAAAACTAAGCTACTCAAATATTAACACGTTGACGGACAGAACGCCTATAGGCGTAGACCTTCGAAAAAATTATATGGCAGTACGCCTCTCGACGTGCATTTTTTCAACCACCATAAAGATGTAGTCTCACAGCGTGTAATGGTAAGGGTATTGTGATGCTACAGTACGCCGTACGACGTAAGACGTCTATGCACGTACTGATGCACAATATATACTACTGTAGTACTGTCCATCAACGTGTTAAAGAAGAGAGAAGGAAGAGAATTACATATTATATATTTTGATTGCCATCTGATAACAGTTTTTGAAAGACAAATGATCAATATCAATGACCCTTTCGATCTGTATCATAAAACACGACTTTGTGTTTTGACATATTCGAACAATTCGATACCCGGTTAAGGAAGAGGATTTTTCGCAAAAATCCTATAATGCAGTATTTTTACATACATACATACATAAACTCACGCCTTCATTCCCAGAGTGGGGTAGACAGAGCTACAGAATTACCAACCACTCTAAAAATTTGTTAATAATTCTGTAACCACATTTTGCACAATTAGGCTAAGATCCCACCCATCGCCTAACAGTACTGCAAGCCTTTATTCCCTTAGTCGCCTCTTACGACATCCACGGGAAGACATGGAGTGGTACTATTCTAACCCGGCTACCACATGGGACTCTAACCCGGCTACCACATGGGACTCTAACCCGGCTACCACATGGGACTCTAACCCGGCTACCACATGGGACTCTAACCCGGCTACCACATGGGACTCTAACCCGGCTACCACATGGGACTCTAACCCGGCTACCACATGGGACTCTAACCCGGCTACCACATGGGACTCTAACCCGGCTACCACATGGGACTCTAACCCGGCTACCACATGGGACTCTAACCCGGCTACCACATGGGACTCTAACCCGGCTACCACATGGGACTCTAACCCGGCTACCACATGGGACTCTAACCCGGCTACCACATGGGACTCTAACCCGGCTACCACATGGGACTCTAACCCGGCTACCACATGGGACTCTAACCCGGCTACCACATGGGACTCTAACCCGGCTACCACACGGGACTCGAAATTAAAAGTAAGTCTCCTTTGCGTAGAACTTGCTATGTTTAATATTTAAGGTAGTTTGCCGTCCATGTGGCGTTTGTGTTTGCAATATCAATTTGAGTTGTGTTGTGGGGCTCGCATTGGTTAATTGGAAACTAACTCTTCCCTTATGTCAGCGGGCACGCAATGCCAACGTTTCGAAGGACGAATGACTACGTCGACGAAATCAGCGACTGAATGGAAATGCACGCAAGCAAAATGTTATGATTATGGTCGCCGTCAATGGTACTTGCGAACGATGTAAACAAATTAGTGCTGACTGACACATAACCTCAAATATTCACCAAGCGTGTTTTAATTAAAAATAACGTATAATGAATAGTTATTCATCCCAAACTTAATAAGAAAATAATGACGTAGTGCATAAATCATTGCAAAGACCTCACTTGATCATTAAAAGTACGCGATTATCGAGTAATCATGGTGATTTGGTATGTTTGGTTTTGTTTACATCTTTTGCAATTTGTATTGACGGCGACTTTAGGTATGAGATTGACAGCAACTACAATGTAAACGGCCGACATTATAGGGGTAGGCGGGCCTTGGTTTAGGTTATTCCTTAAGTTTAGGGTGCTAAATAAAACAGAACCGGGTAGAAATACACGGTGCGGGGCCTCCCAATGCTCGGGGCCCGTAGCATTTACTAATCTTGTCCCGTTTTTAATTAAAGAAAAAAAAAAGAAAATCATTTATTCGTGATATGCATAACAAATAACAGATTAACAAATACAAGAAGAAAGTAGCCACGAAATGGTTCCAACTTAGCGTAATGCTGGCAATAAAGCCAGCTCTGGTCTGAAAAAAAAACCATAACAGGTCAAAAACTATAATCGTTATTACCGCCTAGACAAGAAGCCCAGATTTATGAATCATCCGATGAATTGAAAGACTAATGGCAAATTAAGATCGCACAATATCTAAACCAATATTCAAACTTGATAAATCTCAAACTGTCCCAAGGGGAAATAGACATCCTAAACGAAGCTGATATTCCTCATATTTTCAAGTCAGTATTTTATATTTTCGAGTGAAATATAAAATGTATTTCTCGTTTAGAGTTAAATGTCTGTTAGTGCTCTCCAGCAAATCCAGCGAGGCGCCTTGTGGCGCCAAGCACCGATGCATCTGGCGACAGGGCTTATGATTTTCTCTGCATCTTGGGACGTGAATATTGCATTTGATTTTATGCACCTACTTCGATTCGGTGTGTTATGTCTGCACATAAAGCTGTTTGTCCATTTTGTCGATAAGATTCGTGTTAAACGTGCTTCGTATCTTTTGGAACCTTGTTAAAATTATGGTGAGACAATATGTTTGAGTTTGAAAGAAAGAAATTTCAAGGTTTTTGAAGGTATTTTGCAATATTCTAATCAGCAAACTCATTTTGCTTGTGACATTTTATCGCATTTTGAACGCTATGATATAGATTAAGGGCTCTTATTTACTTGACAGTAATGGCGGCCTTGGGGGAGGCCTATGTCCAGCAGTGGAGGTCTTTCGGCTGACATGATGAATGGGCGTACTGGCGGTCAAGTTAAATACAATACCATACCAGGTCAAAGACGATATGGTTTTTACCGACTAGAATTTTGCATTGTTTCGTGCGGGTGCGGCGAAAGATATCCGGTGGAATTGCATTGAGGTATTTCATCTTATTCCTTAGGGTTGGCAACGCATCTTGAGATCACATGGGTTTTTTCATAGGTCTTGGAACTTACTAACCATTGGTTGCAATGTGTACTTGTTCACCGTCCTCAAGCCATAAAAGAAATCTTACTCATCATGTCAGCTGAAAGACATCCACTGCTGAACATAGGCCTCCCCCAAGGCTCTCCACTCAGACCGGTCTTGTGCTTTTCGCATCCACCGCTTTCCCGCGATCCTTACAAGGTCGTCACTAATCTTGTTGGAGGCCTACCCACAGCTCGTCTCCCGGTCGGCGGACGCCACTAAAGAACCTTCTGACCCCATCAGCCATCAGTCTTGCGAGCGATGTGCCCCGCCCACTGCCACTTCAGTTTAGCTATTCTTTCGGCTATTTCGGTAACCTTAGTTCTACTGCGGATATCATCATTTCTGATTCTATCACGCAGAGAAACCCCGAGCATAGCTCTCTCTTTAGCCCTCTGAGTGACTTTGAGCTTCCTTATGAGGCACATTGTTAGCGCCCATGTCTCAGATCCGTAGGTCATCACTGGCAACACACACTGGTCAAAAAAAAAAAAGCAACAACTATTACCATTTAAATATTTGTTTTTGTGTTTTTTGTTAGCCTAGTTGGGTAAATAGTTGTGTGATGAGTGCGAGCTTTGGTTTCTGAGGGTTGGATGTTTTATATTAGTAATTATTGAAATCTTTGTCTATACTCGAAAACGTAATTAAAGTCCAAAAAAACTACGACAGATACGTCACTGTCATAAGTGTCAATGTCACTTATGTCAGTGCCAATCGAGCATTTCAGAATTAGCCAATCTTTTTGTATTGATAATCAAATTGTTGACAAAATTTGTAGATATGACTAACATTTTCAATATCAAAAGTTATATTTAACGATAGGGAATATGCATTCAATGTTTTTTCTTCCTGTGGCCCGTTTTACGAAGCTACAAGTTACAAATTATAAGCGGAACTCTTTTTCTAGCAAAAGGAGTTAGAAAGAGACTTCCACTTGTAATTTGTAACTTGTAGCTTCGTGAAACGGGCCTCTGATATTCAAAAACATTAAAATATCCCAAAACAAAATATTTTCTGGTATAGTGTGTTAAGCCATTAAATGGCGGGTGTTTGTTAAATGGCGATTTTTTATAAGCTAAAACAAAATGACAAGCCAAATTCGGATTCCTTACATTTATGCTTGATTTAAACGCATGTAATATTTAAATTGCATCTAACGTTGTTAACAACAATTGCTTATTTATCGTACCGTTCAGTACCGTTATTCGAAGCCTAAAATAATATTTGAGAGTGGCAACACTGTTTGTTGAATGACGTAGCGGTTACTGATTGGCCGACATCTCCCGCGCTATCCCCCCCTTTACAGGTTTCCCTTGTCTACCACCAGGGGGCCGCGGCGATTTAGGCGGAAAGCGCGGCCTCATCCATCATTGGCGTTCTGTTTGTCGAAACGTACGGTTAGCTACAAAAAATTGATTTATTCTTTTTGTAAGTACTGAATAATTTAAATATTTAACGGTTTTACCGTTCGAATTTTTTATATAAATTTATTTTACAGAATATGACGGACTCTAACTCCAGTTCAAACTCAAGTTCGTCATCAGAATCTGATGAAGAGCTGACATCCGCCGCGACTACGTCGCAGCAGCAACCGCCGGCTGCGCCGCCGTCAAAAAAGCCTTCAAAAAGGAAGGCCGGAAAGTCCAAGTCGGAAAGCAAAAGTAAGCGACGACGGCCTAATGATTACAGCAAGGCAATTCGCCTTTTATCTGAACAGGTCAGTGAGATCAAAAATTTTGTTGGGAACATGTGGCAATCGGCGGCCCCTATGGCTCCAATTGCAAGTTCTTCTGAATTAGGTGACGTAGTTGACGCTAACGTGAGTGGTGAATTGTATTTCGATAACGCAGAGGAGCCACCGACTTCCGGTGAAACAGTAAATGCTTTAAAATTATCATTAAACACTGTCTTAAAAGAACCAGCGATACCCAAATCCTCAACTGCTCACGTTAGTTTCATAAACTCGATCCACCATTTTGATTCCGAAAATTGGTCAAGTGTGCGTTATTCTGACGTGCAAAAGCAATATTGTTCCCAACCAGCCTTTACCGAACTAGAGTCGAATGAAGAAATAAAGCCCTTTGATAAGTTTTTGAATTTGAGTGTCACGGAGCGAGGCTTTGCTTCGATAACACTGGCTCTCATAAAACAAAGTGAAGCAGCCGATTCCGCGTTTGAGTCCCTGTTGTCGTGGTCTCGTTCTACGGTAGAGTTGTCCCCAGAGTCCTTACAAGATAAGCTAAAAGAAGTTTTTAACTGTATGTGGTGCCCCTAAGGCAGCGTCGCGGACAGTTGTCGCGAACTGGGTCAAAAAGGTGCTCCTGGAGGCAGGCATTCGGGCCAGCCCCGGCAGCGTGCGTCCAGCAGTAGCCTCGAAAAATTGGGTTCAGGATTGTCCTCTAGACGAAATTCTAGCTCGCGGCAACTGGCGCTCGCTAAATACTTTTAAGAAATTTTATTGCAGAGAAATAGAACAATCTAATTCTGATTCGAGTTCTGTTCCAATTATTAGTAATTATTTTAACCCAGTAGATTACTAACCAATCTACATGTTATTCAATGTATAAAAGCAACTGAGGATTTTGTATCATCATGTAATATTGAAAACATTGTATTTACAGTAATACAACAACTAGATTCATTTTCATTAATATGTCATACTAATAATACAGAAATCATTAACTAACGTGACAAGTGATTGTTGTTATTTTTCTGGTTATATTTAGGTACTTAATGCCTGTATATACACGAATGTTTCATGTAGGAGGTTGTCGATTAAATAAATGAAAGACAATTTGACAAGTGTTATATAGTCAATATATTTTATTTGTTTACAAATTGTGGTTTCTGTTCCAATAAACCTTCTTACCTCTTTTTCTTTCACAACGTGAATCAGTACCATTATCCTATAATCACAAGGTACATTTTGTTATTTCAGTTTTCCATAGCGTACAAATACTCGCTATGTTTAGTGCAGGTGCACTCAATACTTGCGTCACAGTTTCAATTGTCACTAAGTTCAAAGATCACATTGGCGTCTGACCACCAGGCGATAACAAACAGATCTCAAATATTATTTTAGGCTTCGAATAACGGTACTGAAGCTTAATAGCAGCGTTTTACCTTACAATAAAACGCTTATTAAGCGAAATACCTTATTCGAAGCCTATACTTTTTATTTCTGCCTGGCGTAACTTTAAACTTTGTTTGCAATAAACCACATTTATTTTATGTGCCCGGTTGTGGGTAGGTTTTTTATTTATTTTTTGCAACCACAAACACCCTCACTTTCACTCACTTGCAGTTCACTTAACATGCATAAATTGTAAAATAAACATTGTTCTGTGTTTTATTGCAAGTCGTTTACATATTTAGTTCAATAAATATATCTTTGAGATCCAATGATGGATGAGGCCGCGCTTTCCGCCTAAATCGCCGCGGCCCCCTGGTGGTAGACAAGGGAAACCTGTGAAGGGGGGGATAGCGCGGGAGATGTCGGCCAATCAGTAACCGCTACGTCATTCAACAAACAGTGTTGCCACTCTCAAATATTATTTTAGGCTTCGAATAAGGTATTTCGCTTAATAAGCGTTTTATTGTAAGGTAAAACGCTGCTATTAAGACCTGAAGTATTACAAGTGCAATAACAGTTTTGCTACAAAAAATCGTCTATGGTTAAATATTTAATAGGCCATCTTGTATTTGTGTAAATAACTTGAATTAACTTGTTTATTTTTATGGAAGGTTTAAAACTACCAATAAATAAATATTCTTAGTACGTTCTTTTAAAAAGTGGAAATATACTAACGCAAATATTTTTTATTTTAGTGGCAACCCACGTTGGACTTTAATTACGTTTTCGAGTATAGTACCCATAGTAGAAGCCTAGAGCTTAGTTTGGGATACTTACTATTGTGAAACTGTGTTTGTTTGTTTGTTTTATTTTTACTTCATAATTTGAAGACATTTTAAAACTTCTCTGTAGCAACCCTACTTATTTCGAGATGAAGTCTGAGTTAGTACGGAATGGTATTCTATTTGCGTTAGCACAATTATATTTATTTCAAGAGAACATTCCCCCGCTGTATCACAAGAGCCATTTTAAATTCAGACTTGTTTTATTCTCGAGAGGAATTCATGGTAAAAGAGAAGTAATTTAATACCTAAGCTTCTTTCTTCAAATATTTAGTTTAGTTTTATTAAAAACATTGTTTTGTTTTGTTGCCTTCTTGCTTTGACATAATGGGAAAGACAGAACCAATTTGCAACGATATGGTTTGAGAACAAATTGAATAAAGGCTTTTTCTCAAACATGCAATGAAATATTCATGTTATGTTCCTTATAATAGACTGCGAAGTATGACGTTTCAGGCGCGGCTAGGATAAAAGGTCGTTAATGGAATTTCATACAAATCTTGCAAGCCTAGGCCGGCAAAGTACTCTTTTTTAATTCCCATTGCACATAAATTTGTGGCACAGGCATCGTGAAATTCTGCCACTATGCTTATTAAAAATATCAATAAACGATTTGGTATGTGCTTAGTACAGTTTTATTTACATAATAAATCCACATGAACATAACAAATAACACATTATAATCATTTTTTTTCTTAAAACGACATACATTACATACACACATTGAAATATTAATATTTCATCTAAATATTGGTTGCCGGGTTAGAATAGTGCCACTCCATGTCTTCCCGTGGATGTCGTAAGAGGCGACTAAGGGAATATAGGCTTGTAGTACTGTTAGGCGATGGGCTTGCAACCTGTCACTAATACGCTGGTAAACATCTTAGCCTATTTGTGCTAAATGTGGTTACTGACTTATCAACAAGTTTTAACACACACACACACATAAACTAACGCCTTCATTCCCAGAGTGGGGTAATCAGAGCTAAAGAATGACCAACAAGTTTTAAAGTTGTTGATAATTCTGTAGCTCTGCCTAGCCCACTCTGGGATTACAGGCGTGAAGGTATGTATGTATGTATTAGGTAGCGGTAAAAATGTCTACTCCCTAAACTAGAACTTGTAGTCGCCTCTACTCGTATTGCGGTGGCTAAAGCATCCTTCATTCTCACATATTAATACTAGGCCTATCTAATATACTCGGTAAAACTGCAATGTAGTCGGTATTGTTATAATATAACTCGTCTGCCATTACTGGCAAGTAAATAAGAACTATCGTAGCGTTGACAACACAAGATAACAAAAGCAACATGGTTTCACCAAGTAGAATAGAAACCGGAGTGACAGATGTTTTATCCAAGTTGATCAACATTCATGCAACGCGACCATAAAAGGCCAAAGAATTTGTCTCAAGTTTTGGTGGTAAGTAAAAGGGAGATGTTGGAATCAAGTCATACAGATCTTAGAAGACGACGCGCTGGCCCAGTTAGTAGTGATCGTGCCTACGAAGCTAGCGGTCCTGGCTTCAAATCCCGGTAAGGGCACATATTTGTGTGATGTACGCGAATATTTGTTCCTTAGTCATGGATGTTTTCTATGTATTTAAGTATATATTTAGTTATATATAAGTATTTATATCGTTGTCTAGTACCCATAGTACAAGCCTAGAGCTTAGTTTGGGACTAGGTCAATTGGTGTGAAATTGTCCCCTGATATTTTTGTTTATGTTTATGTTATGTACGCACTCACATACATACATAAATTTTAACCTCATTAGTTCATTACCTTTCATCTGGCCTCGCGCGGTCGAGTAAAAATCATAAACCAACAATTTCAGGCAACCAAATAAACGCAAACAATTTATTTGATAGAAGATGAATAGAAGAAGAATAGATGAATAGATTCTTAATTTCAGCGCTCTGTATATAAGCAGAGTGGCGCAGTGGAAGCGTGCTGGGCCCATAACCCAGAGGTCCGTGGATCGAAACCACGCTCTGCTAATTACTATTTTTATTTTTATTATTTTCACTTGTTATTAGTTGGTACTTACTTGAACTTTTGGTACCCGGTGGCTACCAAAAGAGCCAGTGACAAAAAAAACTTGAATTCTGTCTTAAGGCATTAACGACTGTTTTGTTTTTTCGCTAAATGTATCGGGTTAGGTTAGGTTATTGCTTGCGGCATTATTGTTATGTACGCTTACGATTATTATTATGTTGTATTCAACATTAACGGTCAATATCCATACAATATCCATTTTACTTTATTCAAGGCCTCTATTCTGCGACCCTTCCTCGGTGTCGGTGTTTTCACATAGAGTATATCAAATTACAGATATGAACTTTAAATATATTACCCGTTATCTTATGATTTTATGAAATACAATACAACAGAGGGATATGAGCAACAAAACCTATACTAATATATGGGCACAGTTAGAAGGCTGTGGCGCCTCTAAAAATGTCGAAATGAATAAAATTACAAACAACAAACAATTTCTTTTGTAAAAATTGAAATGTTAGGATCCGAAGAATGGTCGAAATTCTGTAATAATGCAATTAAGTGTGAAGATGAGTTCTTAACAGAAGAAGAGAAATTAGATGTGTTTAGCGATAGTTTTAAATTAATATAAATGATTCAAATAGTGATAGTGAGTGTTCCAGCAAATCAGCTTATGTCTGTGTTGGGAATAAGTAAATAAAGGATCGTTAAGAAAACAGCGTGCTTCGTCTGTCTTGGAAAGAATTTCAGTATTTACGTGATAAAAATATTGTGTTATTTTCGTATGTACAGGAAAATTGTGTTACTTATTTTTTTATTAATTCTCAAAATCAAACTATCCTCAGGTATATCCCAACGTAATATCGTACTGTTACCTTACGTAAAACACTATTGATGAATAAAGAACCATGAATATTTTTTTATGTTATAAGTAGGTACCCAATAAATAATGCATGTCTATATCGCGCCCTAGGTCTACTGGTAAGTAATGTCATCATGGCAGGTGATATACATTGCTTTAACGATACTTTAAGTTGAGTGCTACCCAAAACAAATAGCAGCAATGTATTTTGTGTCATTTTCGTCTCTGAAATTAGCCTATGATAGATGATAGCCGAGAAAAGTCGAATCCTTAACTGATTTTAATCGTACTGTATCTGTGTGCGTGCGGTAAGTCGTGTATAACGAATGAAATTGCCGACCTTGCATGCTTCACATCTTTTTAGTGCAACGTTACGTCCGTATTTTTTTAGGTCTGTGGCGTAGCCGTAGTTATAGGGTCATGTTGGGTACGGAACCCTAAAAACCTAAGGTGGTCACCAGCGAGCGCACTCCTTGCCATCACAAGTCAACATCACAGGACAAAGACGCTGACGGCCGCCCTTAGAGTCACTTACTGACGCTAAAAGCACAGAATAAGTAATAGTACAAGCTTAAAGCTTGGCGCAGACATAACCGCTCGGTACCAGATCGGCTCAAAGTGAGATATTGAAAAGTGAGCTTTGACTTGTTGAGTGGTTCATCAAAAAAGTAGCAAGGAATTATCAGATTTTTATTTTTATTGTTTGCTTATTATGAAGCAGTTTATTATTTTTAGTAATGTGTAGATATCTTACTATCAAATAAAAATACAATAATATTGAAATGTGTAAGATTCCTTGAGTTTTCTTAATATTTATTGCAATGTACTTTATTTTTGCCGTGTGGTGCCGGTAGAATAGAATAGCACCACCCCATATCCTCCCGTGGGTATCGTAGAAGGCGATTAAGGGATTAAGGGATTATTACATTGGAAAGATCTCCTCCGGGCGGGATAGGCGTCGTTAGCATTGGGCTGCTACCTATCTAGGAGAAGGAAAACTCCGAATTCAAACCCGGCGGGATAGGCGTCGTTAGCATTGGGCTGCTACCTATCTAGGAGAAGGAAAACTCCAATTTCAAACCCGACCCTGCAAAATGGACCATGCGAGCACCATTTAAAAAGTTTATACCCCAGGAGGGTACTGGCAATGCCAGAGAATCCCTCCCCAGGCCTAGCCTGGGCAGCCCTTCGTACTCTGGGGGGGGCAAAATAGTGCGCGTATGTTCGGATCCCTCCGGGGATCGGAACGGCGGCGATGCCGTTTGCCACGCGTCACGCTGTGTTCGCAGGGGGGTTGGCAAAAAGCGGGCCGCTGAAAGCCGCCTTGCTACGATGAATGTTTGTGGAGGGATGGAACATAAATTAGATGAGGTATGTATGATGATGAAAGAGAGAAAGCTAGATGTTCTATGTGTGACTGAGACGAAGAAAAAAGGGGTGAGTACGTCCACACACGGAACCTTGACGGCATTGTGGTCCGGAGTTCCGGTATCCGAGCACGGTCGTCAGGGAGTTGGTATCGTACTCACAGAGCGAATGGCTGAATGTATGCAAGAGTATGAATGTGCGAGCCCAAGACTTCTCTGGGTGAGACTCAAGGTAGGTCTCACCCGTTTATTCGTAATTGGGGCTTATGCCGAAATTATAATTATTATAATTATTATTATTATTGAGAATCGAAAAAAGAAAGGGAGGAGTTTTGGGAAAGTTTGCATGAGGTTTCAACAAAATGCAAGGAGAATGAAAGGATGATTTTGCTAGGTGATTTTAATGGTTGGACAGGCGTGCAAAGGGATGGTTATGAATCGGTACTGGGTAAGTATGGTGATGAGCGAGTGAACGAGAATGGCAAATGCCTTCTCAATGTATGTTTGGCTAAGAATCTCTGCGTGACAAACACTTTGTTTGATCACAAAGAGATTCATCAGTATACATGGAGACGGCAGAATGAGAAGTCTATGATAGACTTGATGATTGTGGATGAACGGCTGCGTAACAAAGTTGTAGATACCAGAGCATTTCGAGGAGTTAGCGTAGGTTCAGATCACTACTTAGTGGTAACACGAGTAAGGGGTCTGTTCACACGTTGGCGCCATCGTGTTCCCGTACCTACCACTGCGTTAGAGAGGATAAAAGTAGAGAAACTGAAAGACGAAGTTATACAAGATGAGTACGTAAGAAAGCTGAAAGATTGTTTTGAATGTGTCAATAAGATGAATGACAGTGAAGTTGAGAATAATGTTAATAATGTATGGGAGATTATGAAGAATGGCATGGTCAAATCGGCCACTGAAGTATGCGGTGTAGTCAAAAGAAGAAAAAGCAAGAATGAACGTCCGGAATGGTGGGATAGAGAGGTAGATGATGTAGTGAAAGAGAAGAAAAAGTGTTGGTTGGATTTTGTAGCTGTAGATCCAGGACAAGATCTAAGCGACAGAAAGAAAAAAGAGTATAATAGATCAAAGAAAAGAGTGAAAGACGTTGTGGCTAGAAAGAAAGATTTACTGAATGAAAAGTATGATAGGAGTTTCTCTGACAACTTCCGGTCGAATATTAAACTCTTTTGGAGCTTGATTAAATCGGCTCGGGGGAAATCAGAGAAAACTAAATTAAGCGCGGTGAGGGATGAGTCTGGAAACTTAATATGTGAGGAAGAAAAAATGCTTGATAGATGGAAAACTTATTTTGAAAGCTTGTTTGAATGCGAAGATATTTCTCGTGAGCCAGAAAGCATGAGTAAAGGTGCAAGTAGCGAAGATGAAAGTGTGATTAGTATGAGTGAAATCATGAAAGCATTAAAAAGTATGAAAGCGGGAAAATCAGCAGGTTGTGATAGAGTGTCGATAGAAATGCTGAGGAGAGGAGATGGCCTGGTGGGTAGTCTGTTGTACCGCCTTTTCAATGCATGTTGGAGAAGCGGCCGAGTCCCGGAAGATTGGGTCAAGGCCGTTATCGTCCCACTGTATAAAGGAAAGGGGTCACAGCAAGACTGCAAAAACTACCGCGGTATCAGCCTCCTTAGTGTTGTCGGCAAAGTATATGCGAAGATTTTAATTGAAAGGGTATTGAATGTTACGAATGACAAAATCTGGGATGTACAAGCGGGATTTCGAAAGGGAATGGGATGTACGGATCAGGTCTTTTCACTACGGTCCATCACAGAAAAGTTCTTGGCTGTCAACCAAAAGGTTTTCTGTGCTTTTGTGGACCTGGAAAAGGCCTATGATAGGGTAGATAGAAAGGAGTTGTGGACGGTGTTGTCTATGTATGGAGTGAGCAGCAACCTGGTGCAGGCTTTGAGGTCCCTTTATGAGGGCTCCAGAGCCTGTGTCAGGATCAATGGGGCATACTCGGCCTGGTTTAACATCTCTAAAGGTGTTAGACAGGGCTGTGTTGCCTCACCATGGCTGTTCAATCTATTCATGGACAGTTGTATGAGGGATTTGAAAGAGTATGATAAGGGTTTGCGTGTGCAAGAGTTGCTAATCAAATGCCTCTTATATGCCGATGATCAAGTTATACTTGCCCCATCGGTACTTGAGTTGCAAGAGATGTTGACAGTGATGAATGAGGGATTTAAGCAAAAGGGGATGAAAGTAAATGTTGCCAAGACCAAGGTCATGGTGATAGAGAAGGATGAAGAGATGACTGAGTGCGTGATAAATGTAAATGGCGAATTAGTAGAACAAGTGAGCGAATTTGTGTACCTGGGAAGTGTGTTTACAAGAGATGGTAAGTGTGAGAAGGATATCGAGAGGAGGGTAAATGCGGGGAATCAAATTAATGGGGCACTGTACTCCTTTGTGAGCAGACAGGGCGTTTCACAAAAAGCCCGGCTGGCTGTTCACAATGGAGTGCTGGCCCCTACCCTGATGTATGGTAGTGAATGTTGGGTGTGGCAGGACAAGCATGTAAGTCGTGTAAATGCAGTTGAAATGCGCTCTTTGCGTAGTATGTGTGGTGTGAAACTGATTGATAGAGTTAGAAATGAAAAAATCAGAGAGAAGTGTGGAATAAAAGAAGATGTAGTGACTAAGATTGAAAAGGGCATGCTTCGATGGTTCGGTCATTTGGAAAGGATGGATGAGGGAAGATTGACGAAAGAGATATACAGATCGAAAGTGTGTGGAAGGGTCGGAAGGGGCCGCCCTAGGCGTACTTTTTCGAATCAAATCGGAGAAATACTGGAAAAGGGCCGAATCTTAAGTACCCGAAACCGACGTGCGTGCATGACTCGATGTATGAATGTTGAAGAAGCGAAGGAAATTTGTCAGGATCGTAGCAAGTGGAAAGAAGTGGTCTCTGCCTACCCCTCTGGGAAACAGGCGTGATTTAATGTATGTATGTATGTATGTACTTTATAACTTTTTGCACAACACAATTTGACAATCTTCGCTTGCCGTTTTCTACAATACCACAATTGAATTTCCATTTTCAGAACTTGTTTTATGCTTTTAAGAATAGTATTATACGAATAAGTTATACCAATAAACTAGATTTCACGTTGGGTAGTAAGGAAGTTTCTCCAATCTAACCTCTGACAGGGGTTTTACTATGGGAGACAAATTTCTGTAAAAATGGCAAATACACAATTTTTGAAAATCCATGTCCTCAAACTAAAGTCAAATCAAAAATATTAACTAATGATCAAAAGACAATTTAATAAGGTATTAACAAGCCCATCAAACTTAAAGAAAAAAACTATGTTTATGACAAACACCTCATAAATTCTCTCAAAAGACACTGTTCAAAAAGTTTTAGGTGAGATTTAATGTAAAAGGCGAAAACTTGAAATCCCTCTTTAATTTTTACCATTCTTATTGTTTATTTTATTTAATAGTATCTACAGATTACTATTACAAATGCACTGCTTAGAAATTAGCACAAAATAAAAATAAATTCCATATTATGTGCTGCTACTTTTTTTCCGGACTCCTTAGTACGATTATTTTTTTAAAGTTAACGTGGAAACAAAACGCGGGCATGTAACATGTATTGTACTAACACAAATCAGCGCTGACTTATCATCAATGTCTCACTTTGAGCTGATCCGGTACCGACCGGTTATGTCTGCGCCAATTTTTAAACGACTTCAAAAAAGAAGGACATTCTCAATTCCTTTTGTTTATAGATATGGATAACGATAAAACTAACTCTCTTCGTATTTTTTTACATTTTGTTGCTATACATATATTTTTGCATTTTGATTTGATTTGATTTGATTTGCTGCTAAGCGGCAAGGTACAAGTGTGTTTACTTTTGATGTTGACTGTACTAATAGAAATATATTGTCCCTCGTTACCCATTGTTATTTGACAAAACTAATTTATTTAACGAGATTTAACGCAACTTTTAGCGTTCACACTGAATAGAGTTATATGTTTAAAGGGTTAATAATATCAGTTCACTGACTCTTTATAACTTTTGTTTTCATTTGTGCTAAATTATTTAATGTTTTTAATTATTCCTGTATAAAATTAACCGTGAATGTCATGTTATTAAAACAAAACGTCGCCCCGGCCTAAAGAAGCGACGCTCTAGTTATAATAACGATGGCCCTACTTTATCTGTGGCCGGGAGCTATGTTAATTTGCCCGACAAAAATGGCGCGGGTAGGAGAAATGGCGCGAAATTTCATCAAAACAAAGTTGAATGTTGCCTAATTACGAATACAGGGCTTATTTGTCAAAATTAGAGAAAATAATTAATACGGGAAGTTGGTAACTTCAGTACTTAGGGTTTGAAGTAATAGATGAATTTAGTGTAATTTTGTCTTATGTAACTTTGCCACCTTCAGTTAATTTGGGCTTGGTGAACATTACCTACTGAAATGGTGATAATAAGTAGAGGTGAGTGCTTGGTAATTATGTAGCCCTGCCTACCCCGCTCTGGGAATGAAGGCGTGAGTTTATGTATGTGTGTAAAAGTAGAAGTGAAATAAATAATTATAAATGTTATGAGCTTAACAAAATTAATTGCTTCTGTTAAGTTAGTTAACAAAATTACGCACAGGGAAACAGGATGTAGGTATTATTAAAAATACATAACATTTTTCGTCTACTTAATCATCCTCATCATCATCAGCCGCAAAACGTCCACTGCTACAAAGGCCTTCTAAAAACACCTATGAAAAGCACCTCTTAAAACGATACAAATCATATAAATTGTCCAATTCAGCCAACACAACGAACAACCTATCAAGGGAAATGTATTCCGTTTTTAATTCTCGTCACCAAGCCCGGGTAAAAGTCACGTCTTACCTTCGAAATTCGAAATATGCCTTCGCGCCCCGAATATTCATTTCATATTTCTTTGTGCCGGTCGAAAGGCGTTTTTTGCAAGCCGACATTTCTAAATTGGAATGTTTTGAATTGCTGAAATCCGGCCACAGGTGCGTTCAAAGGAATTCCTTAATAAACCATTTTCCGATAAAAAATGTAAGCGAACGCATTAACTTATTTGGGTGAGGCTCGATTTTGTGAATACAAAATGAGAGAATGTAAATTGTTGTCGCGAATCTCAGATGATAGATGTTCTCGGGGATGGGAGTATTCGAACGTGTCTCTTAATTCGAACGCCTGGAGGTAATTTATTTCTTAAATATTATGAAAATAAGGGTGAGCGCGCACTTGTACCAAGCTTATTTGTTATTTTCAGAGTAGGTATTATGACTTAATAAGTTCCAGGCAGTTAATGAGATAAGACGATTAATTAATTTATTTATAAAGACCTTCAGCAACCAGTAAACTGTGACATACAGTATTCCCAGCTTCTTAATAGCTTTCGGCTGGCTATCGCTATAACCCTATCATGCTTGCACTCGCCACTGCACTGTAAATAATTGACACGTAGGTACCTACTCTTACAAGCCAAGCGCCTTATTCCTTACAGAACATAACCTCATGTGTAGAAAAAACCAGCCAAGTCCGAGTGGGACTCGCGCACAAATGGTCTGGAAAGACCATTATCTATAAAAAATCACGTCTTAAATATTAATTTTATTGTTTTCTGTTTTTAGTATTTGTAGTCCCGTGTGGTTACCGGGATAGAATAGTGCCACTCCATGTCTTCCCGTGGATGTCGTAAGAGGCGACTAAGGGAATATAGGCTTGTAGTAATGTTAGGCGATGGGCTTGCAACCTGTCACTAATACGCTGGTAAACATCTTAGCCTGATTTTGCAAAATGTGGTTACAGAATTATCAACAAGTTTTTAGAGTTGTTGGTAATTCTGTAGCTCTGCCTACCCCACTCTGGGAATGAAGGCGTGAGTTTATGTATGTATGTGTGTGTAGTATTTGTAGTAGCAGCAACAGAAATACCTACATCATCTGAAAAAAATTCAACTTTGTAGCTATCACGGTTCGTGAGATAGAGCCTGGTGACAGACAGACGGATAGACGGAGAGACGGACAGACGGACAGAGGAGTCTTAGTAATAGGGTCCCGTATTTACCCTTTGGGTACGGAACCCTAAAAAGGCATTAAAAGTTAATCTTTGTTTGTAGCTAATACTGTTCTTAGAACTTACTTATACAACTAATATCAAGAAGTTATTTCGTAAATATTGGAAAATAAGTTTTACTGAGATCAATCTCGTTTTGGTAATACTTACACTTATTCCTTGGTAGACTCGTGAAGATTGTCACAACAGCGATTGTCACGATATCGCGCAATCTCTTGTGGCTTTACTATCAAAAATTGTTTTTTTTTTTAATTAATTTAACCATTTTATTTTAAACAAATAAGGAGACATGATAATTTCAATAGGAGCATATTTTCTAATGCATTTATTTATAACTTACTTACCTACCTATATTTACTTATACTTTGGCCAATAATGTAATAATTTTGAATACCATTCTGAGATGTTTTTTTATATAATCTATTAATGAGTATGACTATGGGTAAACTAAACAAACGTGTCAAAGGACAATGTCTCATGAGATTGGTGCGACAATTCTGCAGACAGAATATCATCCGCTGCTGGACATACCTTAGGGTCATAACATAAATGTAGTATGTATACATGACAATACAAATAAAATACATTGTTATTCTAGTGTTAGTTTAGTATAAATAATATTTAAGCCTATTTATTCCACCGTATACTTGAAGCTGGCAACAGTATCCTAAATATGTACGGACAATCAAGCTTGCTCGAGATCATTCTCAGAATGCGTGGTGGCGGTTTCTACTGGCTATTGTCACTGTGACATTGTTCTATGGTGTGTCAGGCCATTTTGCTGATAGTACATGGTGGTCACCACTCCAAAAACTTCCCAACTTTTCAGCTTATTATGTTTTTCTTCCGAGACAACTATCGTATGCGATCAGCCTAAACGGTAAACATGAGGAAAAATTAAATATACATTGCCTACAAACAAGATTACAATTTATAATTCTGATTTGTATGACACGAATCCGTAAGTAATTTTCTCTAAGTAAATAACAAAGTCGGGATTATCTGTTGAGATAAAAAAAGAAACGAAATGGTGTTACTTTCAAGACGATGTTATTCTCACAAAGGCCGGCAACGCATCTTGAAGTTGTTTTAAGTGTTAATGTGTGGTGGTGATCAGCTGGTTTGCTTCCTCTAGTGTAAAATGATTCTCTAGCACGAAAGTGATCAATTGATCACTGGATGCAATTACATCACCAGCGAGTGCACCTATAATTCGAGGGAGCAAACGATACTTTCACCCTAATTAAACACACTATACTTCTAATTTTTACTGCAAAGAAAGCAAACAATAATATTGTATGTTATTGTCACGAACTTTGTCTGCTTTGACACAATTCATAAAACGGATTGGCTGTATGGGATTCTTCCATGGTCTAGAAACGAGTCGAAAATGGCTGTCTTTAACCAATTCTTTATTCAAAATCACTTTCAGCCCTGCAGGAGAGATGAAATAAAACATTACCTCAATATACATGTAGGGGAAAGTGGGGTAAAACCGGGACGTTAAAGAAAATATTAAATTAAAAAATGTAAAAATAATAATATTAATCAACTTTATTAACATTTGTTTAGGTTACCTTATTATTCACAGCTTTGTTCAACGAGATCACTGTTTTCACTATTCTAAGTGAAAAAAAAAAAAGTGTACTAAACTTCTAGTTTTTACGGTTTTGCCCCATGCCTGGTCCAAAACCGGGTATACCACCATTCTATACCCGTCTTTGCCCCTTAGCAACGAAGTTCTTCAAGTTCCCAACCAGTACATCCTTCATGGGCCCATTTTTTACACTTGAGACATTGCACCCAAGCATCGCTGCTTCGTGTATTTCCATAAATTTCCGTGCAATAAATACACATATCGTCTGAAATCTTTTTCTTTTTAGGTTTTGCTATGTGGCCACTAAGAATCGGAAGTTTTTTCTTGTTCTTTTTTGTGGAATTATTTTGTTCAAGTTCCAATTTATACGGCGATGAAGTAATTACAGCAGGTTTGCCTCGACGAGCATTTGCAGTTGTTTTTCTAACAACGTGCGGCTTTGGTAAAATATCAGCTGGAGAAAATGTTAAACTCGACGATACGTCAGTATGCCTTGAAGTGCTTGGTTTTGGACTAACTGCTGCCCGCCCTGAACTAGTTTGATGTGATTTTATAGATGGTGTAATAATAACAATGTTTTCATCTCGACCTACAACCGTTACTTGATCAGAAGAGCCCGCCGTGTGCTCAGTATCAGATAGGTATAGGGTCAGTATCTGTTGTAGTAGCAGATACAAAGTCGTGATCCGAGAAGATGTTTGCATTCATTGGGCAAATTCAAGTCACTGATACTTGTACAACACCGGGTACCCGGTATTACCCCGTACGGTTTTGCCCCAAGCGCCCTCACGAGAAACAAATAAATCAACTAACCTAAAAACATGATGCAATAAAAATCTAAGCAGGTATTCGTTAAACCTTAAAACATACTTAATCTTGAAAAAAAAAACAAATTTGACATACCTGAATGTAACAACGATTAGTAAATTTATGAATTCCATGAAATATTAGATCAATCCACAATAAAAACGTTTTTTTCAATTATTTTTAAAAAGAGCTCACTAGCGTCGTTCCACTTTTGTTTACAAACTAATCAAGATGGTCAACTGCAATGAGCAAAGCGCGCGCGAATTTGAAACTCGCTAAGAAGCCAAATTGCCATGTCCCGGTTTTACCCCCATACCCGGTTTTGGACTAATCTCCCCTACAACTACGAATATTACTAAATAGAAACTCTTGGTGAAGACTACTACACTATGTAGCAATATTCCACCAATTAGGTACCAACCATGATTCTAAGTGAACGTTAGTTAAGATCTGAAATTAATGATTATCGCGAAACACGTGGATTTTTTCCATTCAAAATAGGTAAATTTTACCCAAAAATGTTATATGTATTTTATGTAAACTCTTTTGCGTATCAACAAATTTACAGATACGTAGAAAAACTGGTTCGTTTCCATTCAGTCCCCTGCATAACCCTGGAACTCCTTACCTGATTCTGACACGCAATCGAAACAAAAGATGTTTATTTGCTTACCCACACCCTCCCCATCATTAAGCGTGTCGCAAAAACACATTAAGCGGCAAATTTAAGTGTTTTTCAACACCACTAATTACTTACTTCACCTAACTGCCTTCCAGATTAGGCCGTATAAATTGTCTGTGGTAAGGTGTTTTACGGTGTAATTTTATTTTTCGAGATCCTTTTTCGTGGAGGGTCGGGTTGCTTTTACCTTAGTTTTTCATTATAAGCTTTATATGCGAGGGCCTTTGCCAGTGTGTTACAAATTAAATTATTGAAAGATGTTATTATGGGATAATGGTGTTATTATAACCATACTAGGTTTTGCTCAAACTCGACTTAGTTTTTAACTATTACCTCGATTAAAATAAATGTTTTAAAAAACAAAAAACCGCCTTCAAAGACGCAAAAAATATATATACAGGGTGTCCCAGAAACCAACGTCAACCCGCCTAGGGCTGATAGAGCAGCTCATAAGCTATCGATTTAACCCCCATGTATGTTCAGCAATTGTTATTAGTTTCCGAGATATTGATCATTTAAATCAGAGTTTTTGCCATTTTTCCTTATGTCCGTGGTACGAAAAAACCCTAAATTCATGTATTAATTCATATTTTTTTTAGTGTTTTCTTGCATGATTAGAATCACTGTAAAACAAGGAAGTTTTTAAAGCTACATGCCAATTTTTTTTTCATTACAACTTTTTGAGAAAACACACAAAGTTGGTTTTTCCATACTTGGTGAAAAACAGACGCGGGGTTCTCTTAGTATGGAGAAAGTAACTCTGTGCGTTTTCTCAAAAAGTTGTAATGAAAAAAAAATTGGCATGTAGCTTTAAAAACTTCCTTGTTTTACAGTGATTCTAATCATGCAAGAAAACACTGAAAAAAATGTGAATTAATACATGAATTTAGGGTTTTTTCGTACCACGGACATAAGGAAAAATGGCAAAAACTCTGATTTAAATGATCAATATCTCGGAAACTAATAACAATTGCTGAACATACATGGGGGTTAAATCGATAGCTTATGAGCTGCTCTATCAGCCCTAGGCGGGTTGACGTTGGTTTCTGGGACACCCTGTATATATATATATTAATATTATTCCACAGATATTTTTTCACTTTTAGGCAGACAGGCATCATTATTCCGTATAATAACGCGACCATCTGGCGCTTTTTCAGGCAAACAAGAAGGAAAATGAGTGAATACTTAGAACGTCGTAAGTACAGAAACATTCAAAGTAACGAGAAATGATCACGACTCTATTGTCAGGAGATAAAGGTTATTAGTACCATATTTTTTCAGCCACCACACTGCTACCAAAATTATGAGTTCAGAAGGGTACTCATCGAATTTTCGAACACGACCTTCGGTCAGTAGGAGAAGGGGGAACTTTAATAGGCGATATTTTTCAAATACTGATCTTATATCTATCCATCTGTAGTACTGTTAGGCGATGGACTTGCTACCTGTCACTAATATACACTGTTAAACATCTTAGCCTAATTGTGCAAATTGTGGTTACAGAGTTATCAACAAGTTTTTAGTCGTTGGTAATTCTGTAGCTCTGCCTACCCCACTCTGGGAATGAAGGCGTGAAGGTATGTATGTAACTATGTATATCTCTCAATTTACGTAAAGAATGAAAGAGGTTAAAATAAGTCAGGGTTCCTCTGAAAAACAGCGCTGCGGCTTGCTGCGGAACAAAGCGGAGTAGGGCCTTTTCAACGCCATGTTAATTGTTTTGTTTACTTGTCGTTTGTTTTAAATATATATGTGTTGAATAAATTATGAACAAAATTTTTCTTTAAAAAAATGACGTCTTCTACTTGATAACATAACCCCTTTTTAGGGTTCCGTAGTCAAACTTGTACACTTATAGTTTCGTCATGTCCGTCCGTCCGTCCGTCCGTCCGTCCGCAGCCAAGCTCAGAGACTCTTAGTACTAGAAAGTTAATAATAATATACATATTTCTCACGCCAACAAAGTTGTGATTAAAATCTTAAAAAATATGTGGGTATGTTTTTTTTTTGTCGTCTACCCCATAGTATGGAGGGTCGTTGGATGGGTCTTTGAAAAATATTGCGGGTTTGAAGGACCAATTTTTCGATTAAGGTATCCGTTTATGAAATATTAAGCTTTAAAGGTCAAAATTTTGTTAGTCAAGTTTTGGCCGTGGGGCCCCAGGAGGGCTACAGCCAAAACTACATACATACATACATACATTAAATCACGCCTGTTTCCCAGAGGGGTAGGCAGAGACCACTTCTTTCCACTTGCTACGATCCTGACAAATTTCCTTCGCTTCTTCAACATTCATACATCGAGTCATGCACGCACGTCGGTTTCGGGTACTTAAGATTCGGCCCTTTTCCAGTATTTCTCCGATTTGATTCGAAAAAGTACGCCTAGGGCGGCCCCTTCCGACCCTTCCACACACTTTCGATCTGTATATCTCTTTCGTCAATCTTCCCTCATCCATCCTTTCCAAATGACCGAACCATCGAAGCATGCCCTTTTCAATCTTAGTCACTACATCTTCTTTTATTCCACACTTCTCTATGATTTTTTCATTTCTAACTCTATCAATCAGTTTCACACCACACATACTACGCAAAGAGCGCATTTCAACTGCATTTACACGACTTACATGCTTGTCCTGCCACACCCAACATTCACTAACATACATCAGGGTAGGGGCCAGCACTCCATTGTGAACAGCCAGCCGGGCTTTTTGTGAAACGCCCTGTCTGCTCACAAAGGAGTACAGGGCCCCATTAATTTGGTTGCCCGCATTCACCCTCCTCTCGATATCCTTCTCACACTTACCATCTCTTGTATACATACTTCCCAGGTACACAAATTCGCTCACTTGTTCTACTAATTCACCATTTATATTTATCACACACTCAGTCATCTCCTCATCCTTCTCTATCACCATGACCTTGGTCTTGGCAACATTTACTTTCATCCCCTTTTGCTTAAATCCCTCATTCATTACTGTCACCATCTCCTGCAACTCAAGTACCGATGGGGCAAGTATAACTTGATCATCGGCATATAAGAGGCATTTGATTAGCAACTCTTGCATACGCAAACCCTTATCATACTCTCTCAAATCCCGCATACAACTGTCCATGAATAGATTGAACAGCCATGGTGAGGCAACACAGCCCTGTCTAACACCTTTAGAGATGTTAAACCAGGCCGAGTATGCCCCATTGATCCTGACACAGGCTCTGGAGCCCTCATAAAGGGACCTCAAAGCCTGCACCAGGTTGCTGCTCACTCCATACATAGACAACACCGTCCACAACTCCTTTCTATCTACCCTATCATAGGCCTTTTCCAGGTCCACAAAAGCACAGAAAACCTTTTGGTTGACAGCCAAGAACTTTTCTGTGATGGACCGTAGTACAAATACTAAAAATCTAAAAAATATCTTAAATTAAAGCACATATAATGAATTTAATAGGAAAACTATCACTACTAAGTAGACTTCAGTGGTTCTTGAGTTACAAACTGCTTAAATGTTTATACCGACCGAAATCTTACTTGCGGTGTTGGTAAATTGACCGCGACCTATTTCGATGTATGGGGGTACAGTTTTCCATCTGCAAAGTTAGGTTCGTCGCGAGGTCTAATTTGTTCGTAGTAACGACTTCGGAAACCAACACTAAGCATGGTCGGACATGCTCTTGCCCAGTTTTTTTATGATAGTGGGGGCAAACGAGCTATCGGGTCACCTGCAACACCAGGAGAGGACAGTATGCAAAAAAACAAGCGAATGCACTAATAATAGAGAAAATAAATAGACCTGTAAAGAAAATATTGGTTTGGTACCACTACAGCAAAATAAACACACAAAATTAGTAAGTACAGCTACAATTGTACTCAATTTTGAACCTTATTAGAATGCAAAAGGTGACAAAATGGGTACATCTCTGTGGTTGACTGTACTGTGGAATACTGTAGAAAGACGTCTGTCAGGTGTACCCCGGCCCGCGTTAGCGCTTAATCATAATAAACTTCAAACTAAAGGTATTAATGTTAGTTCACAATTAAAACGAGATGGTTCTAAGCATTAAAATGTATATTTGCCGACTGAGCATGAATAAGTTTTCTTGCTGCGTTCATTCATTTAGTCTAAGATCCGAACCTAAATCGACCTTCACCGAGCTGATAATAGAACGAAACATATTTTATCATGAATTTAGTATATTAGAAAACATATTAAAAGTGGGTTCGCTAAAAAAATCCTGGGCAGACTATTTTTAATTATTTTTCAAAAAATTATTTTTAATTAAATGTTGCAACATCAGGATAATAAAAAAAAAAATGTCCTGACTGAAAGTATAAAACATATAGAATGTGCAGCCGTTGGGTTGTCCACTATTTACCTGGGCGAACTACTGGGTTGTCAGGTATAAACAGGTATATCGATGCCAGTTACTTTCACTGGATTGGATAATTAAAAAAAAATTATATCATCATAAGCGCTGTTTTATTGCGAACACGTTGATATAGGGTTGTCTGTGAAAATTCCGGTCCTATTAGGGGTTTGCGAATTTTAAAGATTTGAGGAGGAATCTAATGAATCAGACGAATTCGAGAGTCAAAATGATACTTCTGATGAATCAGATATTGAATAGAAAATGTTTATTAGAATATATTTTTCATTAATGTTATTTTTGTATTTATACTGTTTTGTAATAAAATTTTAAAGCGTATATATAAGATGTCTAGTCTATCTTTTTTGTTATTTTTTAATTTGAATTTTCGGCTGTCTACTGTTTCTATTTCCAGAAAGAGCAAAAATACTTCAAAGTAAGTAATTGATATTTTTATTGTCTATTATAGATTATAGATTATAGATATATTATTATGGTTATAACTCAATATATTGATATTATATTGTTTTATATTAAATATATTTAATTATTATGTAATTAATTAATTATTTTTTTTGCAACTGAAATATCAGTTGCTCCGAAATAAAACGCACTGTTTACTATATGAAGGGTAGTAGAGGTACTTCTACCCTCCATAGTTTACACACCGAGCATGCGCACTTTCTACTATTCAAGGTCCCATCACAAGCGACTGCGATGTTGGGTCCTTTATTATTACACAGTATACTTACCTCGGATCTCTCTGTCACACATTTCCACGCGCGTTGAAATTAAAATCTTTAAAATTCGCAAACCCCTAATAGGACCGGAATTTTCGCAGACAACCCTATATCAACGTGTTCGCAATAAAACAGCGCTTATGATGATATAATTTTTTTTTAATTATCCAATCCAGTGAAAGTAACTGGCATCGATGTACCTGTTTATACCTGACAACCCAGTAGTTCGCCCAGGTAAATAGTGGACAACCCAACGGCTGCACATTCTATATGTTTTATACTTTCAGTCAGGACTTTTTTTTTTTATTATCCTGATGTTGCAACATTTAATTAAAAATCATTTTTTGAAAAATAATTAAAAATAGTCTGCCCAGGATTTTTTTAGCGAACCCACTTTTAATATGTTTTCTAATATACTAAATTCATGATAAAATATGTTTCGTTCTATTATCAGCTCGGTGAAGGTCGATTTAGGTTCGGATCTTCCACTAATTCAACAAACAGCAGCATCCAATTTAGTGAGAACGCGAAATTAAACACCTTTGCCCTGTGAAGCGCAACACTCCACATTTATATAACTTTAGAGTTAAGTTTTTCATAAGAGCCTTTTGTTTTCTTTGACTCGCTCACTCATGAAGTTCCGCGTGAGATAATAAAGGTCTTAGCGAGTCGAGTCAGCGCTGAGTCGAGGTGCTTGAGATTGGAAGACATTCGCAAGTACGTATGATATGCTGCGACTAATTATGTGAGGGCCTGAGAAACAGCGGTTTTGTGTTTGATAGGTTGTTTTTTTGTATAACGTGTCTAATGCAAACACGACATTTTTGATGAGCGGTAAACAAAGACATTGCGTTTACGCTTAATTACTTAGGTCGGCACTAGAATTTACTTGGCATACCGACAGTTAAATTAAAAAGTTAAACAAAACACGGATTTTTTGTCTGTGACTACTATTTTAGCGGAAAAATGCACCTGCAACTTTGTTTTTTTTTTACCTGTTTGAGACAGGTAATGTCTTGGGATTAAAAAAAGCGTTTATTTCATCTGAATAGACCTCATTATAAGGCGAGATATTTTACTTTGTTCCGATAGAGTGCACAGCAAACAATGTTTCTTTGTAAAAATATTTTTTTAAAAATGACCCCAATTTTTTTTATTTATTTTTTTGTCGGTGAAATTGCATCTACTTTCATCCCTATTCTTTTGTCGACTTTATCCAGGGACACCCTGTATAGTTTCAGTAGTAAAATTTAACATTTTAAAATGTTTCTTATAATGTTGCCGCTACTCGATCCTCTAGTTTCGTCGTGGCCACACCGTAAGTACCTCACAAATATTTAACTTGAGGGGACACGGTACGTAAAAGGAAGCGGGTCGCTCACGGCGAAATAAAACGTTTGTTGCCAAATATTCCGACAGCGGGTAACATTCGGCTCCATTTCGTATAGAGTTCAAAGATCCTGGCAATGAGACCGTCACCTAATAATCAACGTTACTGTCGCACTAATTAGTAGAATTAAATAGACTTTCAGGAAACTTTTGAAGGATTGCGTGCGTGTATAATTATAAACCTTTTTTCGACGGACCAGTTTCACGTCTTTATAATGTTGTACTGATTAGTCTAAATTTGTCTAGTTTCAGTGGTATTTCACTTTGGTTCGTGGAGTAGGTTATGTGTTATGATAAGTTTAAGACAATTGTTCGAACTCCCCATAGCGGCAAATAAAAAATCCTTAAGACTGAGCCGAGCGTACGCTGGATGTACAGTGGCGACCTCATTACTATTATAGGTGTCCTACTGGGCGATAAATAATAAGTCCGTAGTAGCTTATAAACACCTATTTAATATACGTTCACAAAAGGGTACGTAAGCACAAGCAGAAGAGTCAAGAGCACAAGCACAGCGTTGAGAGTCCACAGTTTAGGCACAGAGAAAAGGAAAGATAATTAAGGCTAGATATCTAAAGATTATAATATGCGCCGCGTGTCGCGAAAGCGTTGCGTAACCAGATCGGGAGGCAAACGGACATGCGTTCCGCGTCGCGTTCGTTACTGGACTGGCGCGAGGCGCGCGGCGGCCGGCGCGGGCGCTGGGCGCTCGCTTGTATTGTAACGGGATATTAACCGACGACGGCGATGAGAGGTCGTGTGTTTGGCGCGGCCGCTACACTATCATTGAGTTTTCTAATACACTAATGTATTTTCTAGAAATCGGACGGTGCTTTTTTGTACTACAAATGAAATCACAACTTATAGGATATATCACATAGTTTAATAACAATTGACCTTTTTCAACATAACGGAGAAAAGTGGCCTCCTTTTCTCGTTAAGCTGACTTCTCAAAGGGTACGTATATCAAAGTTTGTTACGTATTTTTACTTGCGCTACAAAAAAGCATTGTCCAATTCCATGGAAATTCTTTAGTTTATCAGAAAACACAATAATAGCATTGAGGGCGCCACTGGACCCTCGACGTTTGGTCGTGCAGTCTTAGGGTAAGATTGTACCTTTCTTATTTTAGGGAATAAATAAAATACAAAAACTCCAAGTCTTCGACAAACAAACTTAAAAACTCCGATCCCTGCTTGGTTTGCGATAACCACCTCCGTAACATCCTTGATATCCGGCAACACTGTCCATTAAACTTGTCCAAACTTGTCAACACTGCAATCCGTAACGGGACGAAATGTGGAAATAAATAGTGGGATTCGAATTCTACTCTAACAAAAGCGAGGGGATATGGTATGGGTGAATAAGGAGTTTATTTCTACGGCAACCAATAGGTACCTATTCCTGAGGCAGATATTACTCTGACCGACGCAGTATACCTAAAGTCCGCGGAACAAAAACATTATGATTACCGCGAAGGTAGTTTCGAAGTTTAGATGAAAAAAGTCCGAGTCGGCGGGATCCAAAGGGTTTAGTTGCTTTGGTTATTTATTTTCTCTCCCACACTTTTGCCGCAGACTTAGGTTTAGGGCATGCTCCCGGGAATTCCCGGTACTAAAAGGACCGGGAAATCCCGGGAATTATCATTTCAGCTGGTACCGGTACTGGCGAAAAATAACCCCGGTTCTTCGGTTCCTTCGGTACTGAGTTTGTGACTAGACTAATTGTCATTTTCTCTTTTCAAAACTACGTGGTGGCCTGGTGACGCTTTCCCCCGTCCGATTCACACCAGCTCGGTTTTATTCGGATGCGATATGAGACCCCAGTCGCCCCACCCTTCGACCCGACGCCTCGACCCAGTCCAAGGCCAACCGGTCGGGCCGACCGACAGGTAGTGTGGTAGTCAGAAAGATAGCTGTTCTGATTTGGTAAATTCGTGTTCTGGATTAAATAATTAATAATTATCACTTAACTGGTGTCTAAAACAATTAAACAAAAAAAAATACAAATAATTTACTCAGTACCGAAAAGTACCGAAATCCCGGGAATTCCCGGTTCCGACTCAGTACCGGAAATCTTAGTCCCGGTTCTGGGAATGGTACCGGTACCGCATGCCCTACTTAGGTTTCAGAAATCAATACCTACATATAACTATAGAGATACCAGCTCTTGCCCGCGACTTCGCCCGCTTCGAAGTTGATTATCGTTAATCTCTCGGGACCCGTCATATAGTAAATGGTTCAAGGGACTAAAACAAGCCATAATGACACGAGATGTTTAGCCACGCGAGCGAGAGTGGCTATATGTCATTATGGTTGTTTAGTCTCGCGTTAAACACTCTACTTTTTACTTTGAATGCGAGAAAAACAAACGACATTCTATACAAAATAACACAACAAAAATGTAACTAAGTTTCTGCCAAATTTGTTTCGCGGTTGTTAGGTTTTTGTAAAGTATTTATTTATTTATTTGATAAAAACGTTTACATGACATTACAGTTTAACCAATGCGTCACTAAACTTAGATTAACAATTAAGGAAAAAATCACAATAATAGGTAACAGATCAAATTGGAATAGTTGAGGACCTAGCATCCATCACCTCACAGAATCTCAAGCATTCACTACACACTGCCGCCCATCGCCACGCAAACAACACACTTTAAATGCTTGCATATTTATTTGACACTTTAAATGCATACAGTTACAAACTTGAAAAATATTTGAACCCTGCCTAATAAAATAAAATTACATATACACTAACTGCCGGCATACATATACCAACATACCATAGCGTTCACTTTTTAGTTTTCAAATCAAATCAAAATTTAAGGGTAAGTACATCGAAGAAGGTTTCAGAACGCAGCTTAAACCTAATATAAATTCTAGAACTCATAGAAATTTTACTATGATTCGAACGGAGCTAGCGACCGCGACTTTCTCGATCCACTGCGGGCACTGCGGCTCTGCTTCTAATGAATTTAATAGAGCATAATGGAGCGCTTACCGAATTTTACCATCACAGAAAAGGTATCAAAATCAAATACGTATCTGGGTAAACTTTTGACGGTTGACACTCTGAAGGTTCATTTGAAAATGGAATACAAAACAGTAAATTGCTTTGCTATTTTAGAGCTCCGTACCTAAAGCGTGCTAACGGGACCCTATTACTAACTCCGCTGTCCGTCCGTCTGTCTGTCTAACGTTCTATGAGAAATATAAACAAGACAAAATTGCGCACAGTTTGTGCATACACCTTCCCGATAAAAAGTTACGAGCGGCGGTTTTTTTTTACATAATATAAAAGGTAGTCATGGCTCATTTTCCGGGGCTGCCTGGATTGAAAATAGCAACATCAGGAATTTTATGCTGTGACGTTACGTCTACAGTCGTATTTTAACAAGCATTAATTTACTTAATTTATTTATTTGGGTCGGATCTCTCAAGTCAACTATGAACGAGTTACGGTTATTAGAATGAACTATTTGAAATTCATATAAATAAATGTAAACCCTATCACAATGAAATATTAGGTATTGTGTCTCAGAGCTAATTTCATGGTGGAGTCTTAAAGGTACTTAGCGTAGACCCACCAAGTTTGGATTCGTTAAGAATAGGGACCTGACTAAACTTGAGTCACTTATGCAAAGTCCTCCATAAATGCGTTCTGCCGTGTTTAACACAGTACTAACCGTCTCAGTTATGAGTTAGTTCAAACGGCTAGTAACTGCGTTGGTCAAGTTTGGCGCGGCCATCCAAGTTAGAGTCTTAACGCGTCGAGCGCTAACTGCTCGCTGCGAGCTACTTGAAGGTACAGTAGTTTAATACAGCAGAGTTACTTGCGCTTGAAACATTGCAACGACTTCGGAAGTTTGTTCTATATACTTATCACGTAAACTATGTAGGTAATATCTCTCTTTGGGTGTGGTAAAAAAAAACATTTCCGAAGCTATCTACGAAACATGCATGCAAAAAAATACTGTATTTGCACTCTTATGTATTTTAGAGCGCGTGGCTAACGCCCGAAAAACGCGCATTCGAACCAAAATCTGTACACCTTCGACTGACCTCATAGTTCTTAAAACGCACGCTACTAAAGCGCTACTTTAAAACGCCTGACGTATAGGTAGTTACTCACCTTACTGGTTTATGTCATAAATCTTATGAGATACACTGCCACACAGCGGAGGCGTAGCAATACGGTCCAGTTGCGTTGGCACCGAATTAAAAAAAACATGAATGTTGGTAACTGTTCCTTACTTGACGCGTAACGATAGTATTAGTGAACTATTGGGTGACTTCGCTGTTCCTAAGCTGTGCTCAAGTTTCCAAACAATGTCTGTATTCATGAGCTAAGGTTATGTGGGGCGCAACCGAGGCTAGAGATCAAATAGATGGATCAACTCCGATAGATTCAACTGTCTAGATCGAAGAGGGCCATTCTATCAGACTTTCATTAACTTGACTACCGAGGTCACTTAGTGCTTTTGGGGTTCCGTGTTTGTAGTTTAAACGCATGGGATTAGGTACTTAACAATGCTAGTTTAGTTTCTCAAGTCATTGAGGAGGCAACTTTATATTTAGAGTTATTTACCTAGTGCGTGCGGTTGCCGGGTTAGAATAGTGCCACTCCATGTCTTCCCGTGGATGTCGTAAGAGGCGACTAAGGGAATAGGGGGAATAAGGGCTTGTGGTACTGTTAGGCGATGGGCTTGCCACCTGTCACTAATAAACTGGGAAACATCTTAGCCTACTTGTGCAAAATGTGGTTACAGAATTATCAAGAAGTTTTAAGACTTGTTGGTAATTCTTTAGCTCTGCCTGCCCCACTCTGGGAATGAAGGCGTGAGTTTATGTATGTATGTGTGTGTAGTATTTGTAGTAGCAGCAACAGAAATACCTACATCATCTGAAAAAAATTCAACTTTGTAGCTATCACGGTTCGTGAGATAGAGCCTGGTGACAGACAGACGTCACATCCACTAATAACAAAAATTTAGTACAGTCGCCATCTAACGGAGAGGAACATTCTAGAAGTGCATCAAAATATTTGTATGCTTTATGTTTGAACGGTTGGCCGAAGATTGCCACAGACAGAGATTTGTGGAAATCATGGGAGGAGGCCTTTACCCAGCCTAGCCGTGGTATTAGGCTAGTTAATAATAATAACCGTGTGGTTGCCGGTTTAGAATAATGCCACTCCATGTCCTCACGGACGTCGTAAGAGGCGACTAAGGGAATATAGGCTAAATAATAATACTGTTAGGCGTTAGCCTTATTGTGCAAAATGTGGGCACAGAATTATGAACTATTGTCTAGTTGTTGGTAATTCTGTAACTCTGCCTACCCCACTCTGGGAATGAAGGCGTAAGTTTATGTGTGTATTATGATTATGTACCTACCCAGGCTTTTCTTCACGGTAAAACCATATTGCGCTTAGGCCTGTTATCGTATCGTCCACGTTACGATAGCTCTTACTAAACAGAAATCAGAGTAAAAAAAATGCCATAACACGTCAAAAGCAATATGTTTCTACCGTGTAGAATAGAGGCCCTGTAATATTACTTTATTTATTTATTTTTACTTTGTTGTCTCTGTGTAAGTCGTAGTAAGGTCCCTTTTACTTAAAACCTACAATTTAGAAATGTTTACGAGGGGTGATCCATAAGTTTTGAGAATCAGTATGAACCATGCACATAATGATATTCTTTTAATGTGGAATATACCATGGCACTTATCAAACTTAAATTAGAGAAAAAAAAAAACTATATTGTTCATTTGTTTTTCTGTGATAACTAAACAAAAAACA
Organism: Acleris emargana; assembly: GCA_927399475.2. NCBI lineage: Eukaryota > Metazoa > Arthropoda > Insecta > Lepidoptera > Tortricidae > Acleris > Acleris emargana. Next base: position 10,976,024 of record OV656858.1, read on the forward strand.
TCTGTATGAATAATTTTACAAGACGGTAAAATAAGAGTTAGTTTTGTAATAATTTGAAGCGGTGTGAAAAAACTTCTGGTACACTAATAAAAAATATTGTTTTTGAAAATGAAACCTTGATTTATCATTATGATTTAAACGATAAATAAGTTATCATTGCAGTGGATTTTTTATCTCCAGCTCTGTCACCAAAACTTAGGGTGGTTTTTTCGGCCTCGCTCAGGATTATTGAGGCCTACAAATAAATACTTTGACATTAGTTTTTAGCAATTGTGTTTAAATAATTTAGGAGAGTTATATAACATTATTCTATCATAGTTATGGGATAATATTAAAAACAAGCTCAAGAAAAAAAAAACGAATTTGTGGCAGGAAATGTGCTTCAGAGCCTTCTAATTCACAAGGGTGCTGCTCATCGACCAAAAATCAGAACTGAGAACCGCTCTCCCCGTTATTAAGCCCTAACTTTCGACTACTACTTCTCATTCACTAATGTTAAAAAACAACTACATAAAAATCACGAGCTGATGTTGAGTTAGTGAACGTACAAAATTTGACCATTTTGACCTCGTAAAGTAAAATTATTTTTATAGTGGTAAAATAAAACAATTGAATGACGTTAATAAGTGTTTGGAAATATAGAAAGTGTGCTTATTTCAATCAAAATATAACGATTTACATATCTCCCATTTTTAATACCGATTATCAAAACTTTTGGATCACCCCTCGTATATTCAAATTTAACCCTTTTCCAGGCATAGTACATTTCATCGACCACATCCATGTCGCTCAAAATTGAACTTAACTACCTACATTTTATGAGACAAATTTAATTGAACTTTCCTGAAATATGACGTCATGGATCCTTCAGGAAGTTACGAATTCGTGGCTCTATTCCATTTCTTGCTTGTATCCTTACTTTAGCAAGGACTTGAAAGGGTTAAAATGAACGAATGTTACGTACTTTTTATATTTTAGTGAGCTTTCACAAAAATCCGTTTTGCCGTAAACAAGGGTGCTCCAATGTTTGTCAATTAACTTCTTGTTTTATTGTGTGCGACGGAACCCAAAGGTAATATATCGTCGGTGATACCTACTGCAAAACCGCGTAACATTTTTAATTATATTTATTTATTTATTTTATTTATTTGTTTTAGGAAGACTTACAGACTATAACAGGAAAGTAAGAATAAGGTATATATGACAACTGTAAATTGCTGACGACAAGTCTCCGCATATTACAAGCTATATTACAAGGATATACTATTTACTCAAGATGATTCCAAAACAACAATTTTTACATAACTAAAAGACATTTGACAACATCATTATTTAACTAATTAAAGAAAGCATTACTTAGTTTTCTGGTAGCTGCATGAGCACTAGTGCAAAACAAATCAATGTCAGTAACCGAAGACACCTCGTTAAAATATTTGGCACCACGCAGTAAAAATGAGTTTTTCCTATAATTGGTATTTGCAAAGGGTACATGTAGTAGTGGCCTTGGCCTGAGACCTAAAGGAGGCCGCAGGGATAGCTTAGATAATATCGCCGGACTATCTATACTGTTATTTGCAACTTTAATTAAGAGGCAGACGTCATTAATATTACGCCTAGTTTCCAACGGCAGGAAGTGATAACGCATACAACGGTGCACATAACCATTTGACCACTGCTGAGTTTTATAATCTAAATGCCTTAGAAACCTCCTTTGAATGCCCTCAATACGATCAATGTATACTTTATACCGAGGATTCCAAATTTGCGATGCATACTCAAGCAGGCTACGTACGAAAGAACAGTAAAGATTTTTTAAAGATAAGGATTAGGTTTAATAAGGAGCAAAATGCACCTTTTTCATAAGACTGTAAGGTTTATTTTGCTCTATCGCAAATTTGTTACTTACGCGGTTTTGCAGTATCGCCGGCGGTATTTGGGCTCGATCCGCACTTGACCGATTTATTATCATTAAAATATTACAAGCCCTCATTAAGCAGGTATTACTTCTCACCCCCAAGATTTAATCACAATAATTCTCCCACGCCGATAGCGAACAGAAGCGAAGGACGTGAGACTGATTGATTAAATTGATGTTTAAAGAGAATAAGGTAATGGCTTTTCTTTGATCTTAATTCTTGGATTTTACACTAATCGCGAAAAATTTAAAAGGTATTGGTCCACTTGTGAGCGGGAAGCGAGTAGAGATCCATTGATTAACTATTAATATATTCGCACCTTCGGAGCGATAGTGACCTAATTCAAAATTTCAGCTTTCAAACTTTAAGTCATAAATCGATTATGAAAGAGCCCTAAATCGAAATTTAAAATTTCTGAATTAGGTCACTATCGCTCCGAAGGTGCGATATGTACAGATGTAGTGCAAAATTGTTTTCCATTGTATTTTCACGGAAACGTACGAACGTGTCTTGCTATTTCAGTCGGTCACAGTACAAAAAGTACTGAGGTTGACAGAAGCAGCATGACAAATACGAACGTTTCCGAGAAAATACGATGGAAAACAATTATGCACTACTTACATTATGTATCTCTTTTATTGGCACGGGATCTACATATTTTGTCCGATTCTTAAGCGAGAAAATGATCGGTAACTAATCGCTTCCTCGCCTGCAGCGGGACAAGCGCATATTCCTCTTATTCATAAACGCACGATAGCTAGTGTGCTTAAAATACTCTTTATCCTTTTCATTCATTGCGACATTTGTATTTGACAGAATGAGAGAAAATCACTTACAAAAATAGGTTTACTGTGTGTTTAGGGTACCTATATGTATATTTGGCGTCAATGCTATCTTATGAATGAAACACGTAGGTAATAATAAATGTTTTATTTAAGTTATTCAGTTCAAGTTGTACTTAGGGCTAGGATTGAGATTTAGCTAGTTGCTCGATTACCAAAGAGCTTCACATTTTACATTTGTTTTTGGTGAGATACCTTCTATTTCCACACTTCTATTTAACACATTCCTGCCAACTGGCTATTCTATACCCAATTAGCTACATTTCTGCAGCTTCGACGACTTGCAGTTCATATTATGGAGTATCTCCTCTGAAGAACCTCTGACGACGCTTCGATTGGCGCTGATGTCCGAGTCATCAATGTCATCATCATAATTCCAGCCGAAAGATGTCCACTGCTGGTCATATGCCTCCCTCAAGGTTTGTTCCATCAGTTTCCAGGTTAGACACGTCATCGATCCACCTTGGAGGTCCTCGCTGTGTCCGCCGGTACGCAGATGTCAGTCGAAATCTCTTCGACGCCTTTGGCCATCTGTTCTGCGAGCAATCCGCAACTGCCACTGCCCAGATTTTTTTTATAACTACCTACCTACATCTTGTATTCTTCGCCTTGACTTGCTTCCACGTATTCAAAGACCACAATAGTTAGGGTATCTTAGAGTTCTTGAAAGTGTCAACGTGCCACATGTGACCCTACTGTCTTCTTCGATTTATTAATGGCGGTCCACTGTGGTATTCCGAAGTGATTTCGCCAATGTCAAGTGAGTGAGAGTAAATCAGTAAATATACAACAAGATATTGTCACTAAGCGACAAGACAAGGCTCTCTACTATCAAACTCAACGTTTTACTTCGAAGCATTTTTATATTTTCGAGGTCATGTAGTTACCGTTCTCAAACTTGTGGGAGGACCTTGTGCAGGGTCCGTCCGGGTTGGTACCACTATCTTATCCATTAACCTACCGCCAAGCAGCAGTGCTCGCATTGTTGTTCCGGTTTGGGGATAAGACAGCCGGTGAAATGACTAGCACAGAGGCATTCCATCTTAGTCCTCAGGGTTGGCAACGCATTTGCAGTCTTGTGAATGCGAATGTCTATGGGTCACAGTTTCCACTTACCATCAGGTGGCCTGTGAGCTCGTTTGCCTTCCCAAGCAATAAAAAAATAAACTCTTATGTCGAAGGAATAGGGTTTCCGTAGTTTTGTTTTTTTTTAGACAAGATATCTACGAGGGTGCATTGAAAAGTTCTGAGCCTAAGGTTGAATATAATAAAAAAAAAACAAATAAATACTGGCAGGTCAAAGTGCCATATTTAGTCGCCATTATGCACTATCTTTTGTTTTTTTCCTGTCACAATTTTGCATTTTATGCTCGAACTGCTACATAAGGTCACTGATTTTTCAAGTAATGGATAAAATTGAGCACCGTTCTGTCATAAAATGTTTGCAAAAGAAGGGGTTAACACCAAAACAAATATTTGAAGATATGAATCAAACATAAGGGCAATCTGCTCCATCGTATCCTACCATAAAAAGATGGGTAGCTGGTTTCAAACGTGGCCGGGAGACTGTTCAAGACGAGCCTAGGAGTGGGCGGCCGTTGACGGCTACTACGGACGAAAATGTCAATAATATATGAGATGCGATAATGAAGGATAGGCGATTGAAGATTGTGGAGATAGCGGAAGCAATGGGTATTTCTTATGAGCGGGCACAGAACATCATCACCGATGTTCTTGGATTTTCTAAGGTGTCAACCAGGTGGGTGCCTAGACTGCTTTCAGTCGAGAACAAACGAGTACGTGTTACAATTTCCCAAGATTGTTTATGTATGTTTCAACGTGACTCCGACGATTTTTTCAATCGTTTTATAACTATGGACGAGACATGGGTCCACCACAGTACACCAGAATTGAAAGAACAATCCAGGCAATGGAAAAGACCAGGTTCACCACCACCCAAAAAAGCCAAGGTCATTTTGTCAGCTAATAAGGTAATGGCCTCAGTTTTCTGGGATTGCAGGGGGGTTATCATGAATATCATGATAGACTATCTCGAAAAGGGCAAAGCAATAAATTCGGACTACTATTGTGCTCTTTTACGTCGTCTGCGTGAGGAAATTAAAATAAAGAGACCTGGAATGCTGTCGAAAAAAGTACTGTTTCACCAAGACAACGCTCGCGTTCACACTTCGGCGAAATCAATGGCACAAATATATGATTGTGGATTTGTAGTGCTGCCGCATGACCCTTACTCGCCGGATCTAGCTCCTCCCGATTATCATCTCTTCCCAAACCTCAAAAAACACTTAGGAGGACAAATATTTTCGACAAATATGGAGGTACAAGAAGCAGTAGACTCATATTTTAACGACCTCGGCGATTCTTTTTTTTTTGATGGGATAATGAAGTCGGAGGCGAGGTGGACTAAGTGCATTGACCTTCATGGAGAATATGTCGAAAAATAAAATTGTTATAAAAAGTGAGCCCGTTACTTTTTTTTACCAGGCTCAGAACTTTTCAATCCACCCTCGTATGTAATGTAATAGAGTCAGCGATGAACTATTAAATAAATGTGTCTCTTTTATTGAATAAGGATCTATATCATTTGTTTCAACAAACTTATGGCGAGTTTTCGCCGGCAGTGTGAATAACCAGCGAAAACCTTTAAAATATATGTGTCTCTTTTATTGACACGGGATCTTTAACTTTTGTTCATTACTTGGCTAAGAAAATAGTCGCTAGCTAATCGCTTCTTCACCGGCAGTGTAACAAGACTAACAAGTAACCGGTGAAATTAGCAGAGACATTCCATCTTAGCCCTCAGGGCTAGCAAAGTATTTGCGGTCTTGCAGTTTTTAGATTGTACTCTTGAGAAAACCAATTTCTTTGAGACAATAACCATCAGGTGGCTTGTGTGCTCGTTTGCCTGCGCCGCGAAAAAAAAATGCCTATAGTTTTCTTACGTTCAACTTCAATTCTTTCTCATATGGCTACTCCCGTTTTAAGGTTTCCGCACCTAAAGGATAAAAACGGGACCCTATTACTAAGACTGCGCTGTCCGTCTGTCTGTCTGTCCGTCCGTCTGTCACCAGACTGTATCTCACGAACCGTGACAGCTAGACAGTTGAAATTTTCACTGATGATGTGTGTCTGTTGCCGCTATAACAACAAATACTAAAAACAGAATAAAATAAATATTTATTCCATACAACAAACGTGATTTTTTATAAATAATAGTACGGAATGGACTTCTTAGGGTTTGACCTCGCTTATCAATGCCAAATCTTACGTCCCTATAAGTTTATAGATATGCGTGTGGAAAGATACATTTAACCAGACGAAACTTATGATCGAGAAAATTTAGATAAAACGCAGGCAAACTTTCAAATATCCCGTACAAAATAGATTTTCACTTTGCAAAACTATTATTGAAATATGATCCGCTAATTGTAAGTTTACATTGTGTTAGTCTAAAATTGACTACCTATCTGTTTCTGAAACTAAAGAGACATGATCTGACCCTGATATTTCCAAATTAGGAATCTTTTCCATTGAAATATATTCTTAACGCAATTATCTTCTCCAATTGCTCACTATCCACAAGCACCAAACGCTCGGTGATATTCTCGCTCTAGTAAACGATGTAAGTAAACATCATAAAGGGACGTAATTATTCAGAATTATATTCAGCGTCGATAAATCTGAAGAGAACCTTATCTTGCCAATAGTCTAGAGATATTCATAGCGCAAGACGCGCATGTGCGTCATGACGATATACAATTGAGCACCATGCGCGCTAAATGCTAACCTTTTGAACACCTTACGTCGAATACAAAATGTGTCACTCACACCAAACACGTTTGCTATGCTGCTATGCAAATTACAACCCTTTCGGAACATGCTATCCGTTTCCCAATACACCCGTTCCCAAAACATCCGTTCCCATCATGACATTTTCCTAAATTACTCGTTTCTTAAAACATGCATTTTCTAAATTACTCATTTCTTAAAATATGCGTTTCCTAAATTACCCGTTTCTCAAAATATGCGTTTCCCAGAATATGTCTTTCCCAAAAGATCCGTATTTCACATCATTCTCCCAAAAACACACACTTGCCTCCTTGCCACGCGGGGTAGGTTAACAAATATAGGTAGTAGGTACTATGTTTTGCTAGTCTGTCTAATAAACCTATTGATGCATAAGGGTGTTCTGGGAAACGTTTTCTTGGCATAAGGATAATATGAGAAACGGCTCTAATAGAACGGATGTTTTGGGAACGGGTGTATTGGGAAACGGATAGCATGTTCCGAAAGGATTACAACTTAATTCATGGGAAACAAAGTCTCTTTTAATCTTCAACTTGTGACGGCTGAAGTCATGTGTGGCGTTCAAAAGTTTAACTTCAATCGCGGCGGAAAACGCGGTTAAAACCATATAGTTACATAAAATAGAAACTCGCTTGTCGAACAGGTGGACTTTTTCAAAAGGAATATTTAAAACCATGTTAATTTAATTTATTAACCTAATTTCATACTGCTTCTGCTGTAATTCCATATCCTAATATCACAGGCATCATTTAAATTCCATATTTAATTTTCATTAACACGGTTTGTTCCTGACGAAGGCGGGCGCGCTGCTCGTAGCAGACGTTTACTAAGAAAATAAAAAAGTGCTACGGGCTACGATGTAGCGCTTGTAGCAGTACGTAGCAGTGAATATGTTAAGATTAGGCCGCCAAGTACTTTATAAAGCTGCTAAAAGCACGCATCTTATTCTAACTAGGTATGTGAGAGAGAGAGAGAGAGAGAGAGAGAAAGAAATAAATATTCTAGAGGGATCGTAGACGTAAATTAAATAGGTATAAGTGAAATGAGCCCTATGACCTACGCAATAAGTAAAGAAATTAATATTTTTCAGCCTACATATTCGCCATACAGGGTGACTGGAAATTCGCCGTATTCCTTGAAAGGGGTTATTCTAAAGCTCATTTGTAATGATTTAAGTCCAGTCAACTAGGGGCCAAAACTCATTGGTTATCGAGTTATTCACGTTTTTAGTTTTTTTTTTTAATACCTGCCTTTCGACCTAAAACTAAATTTTGTAACATTTTAAAGCATAACTAAAAAAAAAAAAAACTTCGCGTACAAATGACAGGAATACTTTGCTCTATTCATGAGCTTTCTAAGACGGTACAATTTATGACAATTTAAAATTCATTTTCATTTAAAAATGTACAATTAATAATAATAGCAGAAATGTTCGCGGTTAAGCTCCATCGTTTCAACCAAAAAATGCGGGATCGTTCTCGTTTTTAAATTCAGCTAATCGTGTTCTTTTAAATTTGCTTTTTAAAAACATAAAGTGCGTTCTATTTTTAACCGAAAAACGCGGGAAGTGTTGTAGTATAATGAATAGAACATCGTTCTCCTTTTTAATGCCAGATTATGTTTAAAGTGTATCTACATAAAACAGTAACTATAGTCAAAATGTCAGTCAGGAGTTCATGGTACTTCACCGTCGATATTCAATTTGATATAAATAACGAAAAAACAGCCCGGTGAAGGTCGTCTCCTATTCGGATCTTGGACAATCAATTTTTCTTTGGCATGATGACGTCCTACCATCCTAAAGGTTAACTATACATTAGACGATGATATCTGAATTCACCTATTACACTGATAAATTCAATAGCCGTATGGTCGTGGCAATAAGAGCGCTATCAGATTACCGGGTAAGCCGCACGTATAAGGGCACGTTGATTGATCTGTAGTTAAGACTGCTCCGAGGGTCCAGTAGCACCCTCATTACTATAATCGAAGAATAGTTTTTCGTTGTATAAATGAATAGTACACAATTTATGTGACATAACTTAATTATCTAAGTGCAAAAAGAGGCTTAGCAGTGCATATACAGAATCTGCACTGCGACAAGGACAGTATGAAGCTCTCAAGCACTGACCATGACCAAGCTTGTGGTTTCAAGTTCGGTGTTTGAACATAAAACCTTATGCATGCCAATGACATGCATAACTTTTAAAAAACTATACTCTGTGGAGATACCCTCCAGAGACGCATGGCTGAAAGGCCAGGACTACAAAGAGGGTTGCCACATTTGGTATACAGACGGTTCCAAAAAAGGGTACGATTTGGAGAGCGGCATCTATGGTGACAGACCAAGACTCAAAGTTAGCTGCATCATGGGCATGGAGGCCTCATTGTTCCAAGCGGAACTCTTCGCCATTAACGAATGTGCGGAAATCAACCTCGAGAAGAACCGTAGACACTAACACATCTGCATCAACTCTGATAGCCAAGTTTTCCTTTTGGCAGACGCACTGGAAGCAAATTCTAGACTAGTCCAAACTGCAAAGAAAACCTAAATGCCTGAGGAAACTCCAATAAAGTAATACTTAGGTGGGTACCAGGTCACTCCAGCATTGATGGTAACGAAATAGCAGACGAACTGAATGGTGCTGACAACCCCTTGGTCAGCCCGGAGCCGTTTTCTAGAATCGCGTTACGAAAAACCTATTCAATCTAGGGCGATCGAGCTGCGGAAATCCGCTGAAGTACAAATTCACTAATTAAACGGTTAAAAAGCAAGCTTTTAGAATTGTTGGTAATTCTGTAGCTCTGCCTACCCCACTCTGGAAATGGAGGCGTGACGGTATGTAAAAGCAAGCCCTCCAAAGAGATTTTACATCGTAAAAGAGAAAAGACTTGCGCAGTGACTAGCATCCTAACCGGCCACTGCAAACTGAACAGACATTATGTTTCTCATGGGTATGAAACAAGACGAGACATGCAGGTTCTGTCAGGAGACAGAGGAGACAGCAATGCACATCCTCTACTCATGCAGACCATCTGGAAATTCCTTTACGGGCCTTTGCGATGAGCTCTAAAGCTGTCACAAAACATCAGCATTGGTCGAACGGCACATAAGGCCCATCTCAGTACCCGATACATGGGAGAGTAACTTTTACCATTTTCCCCTTAAGGGGATTACTAATTGTGTATTCATTTGTACAAAAAACCAACCTTAGATTTTAAGACAATACTTTTTGGATGCGAAAAGCACAAGACCGGTCTGAGTGGAGAGCCTTGGGGGAGGCCTATGTCCAGCAGTGATGATGATGATGATGATGACTTTTTCAATTATTAGAAGCGCATCTCTCGTAGGTCGAGTTCGAGCGCTGTTGCCTCGTGTGGGGAGCGTATGTTTGTGGGAGCGGGGAATCAGGCGGATATACATACATACATACATTAAATCACGCCTGTTTCCCAGAGGGGTAGGCAGAGACCACTTCTTTCCACTTGCTACGATCTTGACAAATTTCTATTTGGGAAATATAATCGTACAGTTTTTCGCAAAAATAAATATAAGCTTTCCTTCGCGATCTTTTATTTTTTCTAGTCGCATGTTTTCCGATTATGTAAGTAGGATTAGGTTAGTTCGTTTTACAGCAGGCCCGAAGGGCCAAAGCACCCAGAAATAGGAGCTCCGCGTCTCCGGAGCTCCGTCAACACTGTCAAATTGATTTCTAGAATGGGAGAAAATACTACAGGACACGTATATGTGGAAAACGCTACTAAAACTTAATTCAGGAAATGCGAAAGGAAATTCTGCGGCTATATAGCGGTTGTGGGATAAGTGTAAAATTTAAGGAAATCAACAAGTCCTACAATTATAAAACTCGATTTTACGAATACAAAACCACTGTCCGTTGTTTTATATTGCACCTAGGTTATGGAACTATGAGAAACCATTTAAAACATAAAGGCTCAGTTTCATTGGTCGAGAGCCTGCATGCTTTTCTTGATACATTGCATCGCTGGAACAGATCCCTGCTCGATAATGTTAAAACAACTCGTCAATGGATTGTTACAAGCATGAGGACTATCAATCAATGAAACTGATTCCTTGGTCGTAAAGCAGTCCTCTCCTTCTCTCTTGTCTAGTTAGAAAAAGATGAAACGTCGTTATCGTGTTAGTATTATGTAAATTTAAGGTATATTTTTTATTTTTTTATTTAGAATATTTTTAATTAATTAATTTCATGCACTTAATTTATTAATAACATGGCCATTCGTTTAAATTTCAAAGGGGAATACCAAAAGTGTTGAAATATACACGTAGAAAACAGCCCAAGTCCTCCAATAGTCATCTACAGAGACAAAATAATATACCACCTTATTATTAAGCTTTATTTCTATAAGCAAGAAGCAAACTCTTGTTTATGCTAAAACTGCCAACCCTATTAATTTTACGAGACAAAAGCGAGGTTCTATTTTACATTTCGACTATTTTAAACCTAATGACGGTTCTATAATAGTGCAAACAAAGATTTACGATATCTGAAAGCGACACCAATTGTTAATAACATTCTGACAATACTTAATTTGACTAATCTAAATCAAACGTGAGATATGTAAGTTCAATATTAGGTTAATGCCATGTCATAATCAAAACCTGTTATCATTTAGCCGTGCAGAATTTAAAATATTGTCAGAACATTTTTTTGGTTTGTACTAAGACAAAAGGCTTTCCTAATTTAATCGCTTTCAAATTATAACTGTAAATCTTATCCCTAAAGCTATTTTTATTGTTGTAACAGAAAATATACGCGTCTTTTACTATAGCGGAGTTACAGACTAGAAGAAAAGATGATATGGAAACAAGTTATTATGTTTCATCATACATAAAATTACAAAAAAAAACCACAGCACAGTGATTTCAATAAAACTATGAATATAATATTTACATCTTGTTTTTTTTCAGTGAGCTTAGTGCAATTGTACAATGTTTTTGTCATACTTAATAATCTATATGTTTTTGCCTAGGATTTTACATAGAACAATAAAACCAGCTGTAGTTCTAAATACCTCTGTCAAGCAAAAAAGAGCTGTAACGTTGTCAATAAGATAAACATGTGAAATGCAATATGGTTTTACAGAGTCGAACACAGCCCAAGATTACAGAGTAAAAATAAGACAGTAAGGCAACTAACCCTTTTATTGCTACTGCAAAATGTGCCTTTACTGACGTGTCTCAACATTTCACCAAAAACATAGCAGCGTGGGAGTTTTTCTCTCTAAAGTCTTATGGTGTAAGCTGTCACACACAGCATGTAATACTGGAAGGGTATGATTGAGTGTAATTTCACATTTAGCATGCCAGTTGACACCAACAAATTAAATCGATATTTTCATAATTAGGCCAAAAGACCTATAACAATTAATTTACTTACATGTATCACCCATATCGATTTTGTACCATTTCACACATGAAACCAAAGACTGCATCTCAATCATTTTTATTTCTAAAGCGACCAAGGTCGTAACATAGGTATTTAATTTTGTACAACAATTAACTTTAGTTGCAACGATTCTGAGTTTCATGAGCAATTTGGTCTTACTATGTCTCCGACGTTAGTTAGACCGTTACATCAAAATTATAAATTCCTTGTAGCGATTCACCGAATTGCTTTTCACTTAATATTTTATAATTATTTAGATTCGTAGTCAAGTTGTAGGTAATTCTGTAGCTCTGCTTACCCCACTTCGGGATTACAGGCGTGAAGGTATGTATGTATGTATTTAGATACGTTATATGCGCGCAAGTGTTCCTTAAATTGGAAAGAAAAATGTCCAATTTCTCTTACGCGTCTCGCACGCGTCAAAGTGAATGAAATTTGAAACAACTATTCATCTCTTTCTAACAACAGCGTTCGCTATGGATCGTCTTTGTCTGTGGAAATATGGTAACGTAACAGCTGTTAGGTTTTGAATACGTTTATTATGAGCATAACGTTCTATTTATTTTATTTGTCGTAGCAATTTTTTTAGTCGTAGCCTCACACCTCGTTTGCATATTTCGAAATGGTATCTCGTCCCGATCATTTAAAATCATATTTTGACAATATTTTTAGTAGCACTAGTTTGTCTCTATCATAATATCTAACTAATCGTTTTATTTAGATAGCAAAAGTTAAGTCTTCTCGCGGTTATTTAACGACTATCTGTTGGCCGCGACTCCGTCCGCGTAGAAAAATAAAACATGCCTATGTTCATCAGAGACAATGTAGGATTCTAATGGCGAATTATTTTTTTTAAATTGGTCCGGTAGTTTCGTTGCCTATTCAATGCAAAACCATCAAATCTTTCCTTTTTATAATTTTGGTGTAGACGACGAGTGCTGTAAAGGACTTTATCAGACAAACCCAATATTATATAACTACAAAAAAAAACGCTTTAAAAATACCTAGGTGAAATGCGATTAAATTGCAACAAGAAATTTATATTTTTGAGGTTAAGTTCTAACAATCGGTCTCTAAATATTCTTAATTCACGAGCTGCTATTCTATTAGATGATAATTGACAAAGATTTTATTCAAATATGGATCCTAAGGGAAGAACAATATCGATGTCCACAACTAAATATAATAAAATTGATAACTAGTTAATAATGGACTAATTCAGTCGAGGTAAGTTATGTATTATTTGTAAAAGTAAAACAACAGAAGACAACAGAATAATCTTGGATCATAAAGCAGTTTTTTTTTTTATATAACTCAAGAAAATGGATAGATATCACACCTCAATATAATGAGTTAGTCAGTCTGCCATCTTACGTCAAGATTTTAACTGTAACATATAATAAAAGAGTGATAAAACCAACAACATAATGCATAACAAAATAATTAGTAATTAATGTATGAGATAACGAGACCAGAATATTTTAACTGTCTTTATGTTCAATCCCAATGTTTAACACTGCGGTTATATTTGAAAAATGTCAGGGGACAATTTCACACAAATTGAGCTACTCCCGAACTAAGCTCTAGGCTTGTACTATGGGAACTAGACATCGTTGAACTTACTTATATAGTGAAATATAACGATAACTCCCAAGACTCAATATTCGCGCTCATCACACAAATATCTGCTTTGCTGATTTGAACCCGGGTCACTATCCACACTAGGCTAAGACGTTATCAAACACATTTGCCTCTCCAAAAATACTCATATTTTTCTAAAGTAACCAAATCTACAGTTTGAATATTAAAGCGATCATCGTATAATGTTGAACAGTTGCTACGTAACGAGTGAAAGACGGTGAATAGTTTAGTGAACTCCGACCAATGCCCCTTCCAGTCTTAATTTGCCTCAAACTAAAATTATGATAGCCGGCCTTTTTTTCCTCTCATAAAATGTATCACTATAATCCGTTTTTTCAGGTACTTAATAAAATGTAAACAATACAACCACGTGATATAGTTCGTGAGCCAACAGAAGCAGAACACAAAGTGCGATAAAACACTTAACATTTTTTAAGTACCTAAACTAACGGGGTATAGGTGTCTCTTTTATTTTAAACTAGTTAGAGGTAGACATACTAAGTGGTAACAGCGAATTAATCTAATTGGGTGGGACCAGGATGACCATTGCGACGACTCATATCAACTAGTATTACACGTTTATCTTTGACTTTTCATGAATACGACATTGATACAAACCTTTTTTATGGCATTTAATAAGCAAACGAGCACACAGGCCACCTGATTGTAAGTGGGATCTATGTATGACATTTGCATTCTCAAGACTACAATTTTAAGGGCCGTATTAATAAACTCATCTTGGCTGAGATGCCCGTCACAAGATACGTCAAAGTAAACGTCAAGCGATAGAAAACTGTCATTTTTGACGCATCTTGAGACTGGTACGAAAGTCGAGATCAGTTTATTAATACGAGCCTAAGACCCTGAACGCTTTGCCAACCCCGAGGGCTAAGATGCAATGCCTCTATGATAGTAATTTCACCGGTTGTCTTATCAATGCGAACACTGTTGCTTGGTGGCATTTAGTAAATTTAAATGATTATTGAAACATTTTTCGATACTTGTATTGTTTGCAAGTAAGATATGGATCATCCTACATACCGAATAATAACCCCGTATAAGGCATTATGGTTATATACTGGACGCATTGGTGTTGATTGAATTTACATCTATATAATGACGATTCGATAAGTATACCACAGCACAATGTCTTCTAGTATTATTATTGCTATCCATTTAGAAAGATTATGAATGCTAGTTCTTTCTCTAAGTAAACTTAGCAAAAAGTACAATAAGGCCACCAAAGTTGGATATAATGAACACTTTTTCAGTGAGAACTGATTAATTCGCTTGCAATAAACAATATCACATATTTAGTGTTCAATTACTTCTCACAACTCGTCAAATGGCATTGATATCAATTTTAAGAGTAGTTTCTCTTTTTGGCATCCAGCCTCCGTTTAAATTAATTTCAGTTTCTTATAAATGAGATACGCGCTTTAGCAAATTTATGTACAAATATGTAATGATAATTGCATTGCTCGCAAAACGCTCACCGAGTTTCATAGGATTTTCTCAAGTAAATTATAATTCGATGCATACGTTCGCTTTTCAACACTTCACAGGTATAAAAATACGGTTGTTGAATTTAAAATAGGAAAAAACCGATCATACGCACCAAATAACTTTACAATACTGACGTAATACCAGAGAAGGGTACCAACTGTAATGTAGGAGTCAAAGCATTATATACTCTATCGTTCACCATATTAAATTTAAAATGCGTATACTATTACTACGCCTTCTCTGGTCTGACGGCGGTATATCACAATTCACAACTGATCTACCGGAGCTGCGATTTTCCCGCACACTAACCAAACGCACTCACACTGATAAACAATCACTATATACACAGCACTTCACCAGAATCTTTGGGGTCGCGGCCCCATCCATCTACTGTTAGGCGGCCGGGGCCCGGTCCTCGGCCAGAACTGCTGGAGGCCAAAGCCGGGTCTCACAGTCCTCGGGCCCCAGTTGCGAGGGAACCGCTGGTTGAACCTCGGCTCCGGGGCCCAGTCCGCGGTGAAGTCTTCGTAGCCGGGAGGGGAGGGGTTCCGGAGCTCGCGGGGCTGGGAGTCGAGGCCCCGACTCCGCAGGTCCTCCTCGTAGCCGTCGGCGACGCCGGGGTCCGGGAAGTCGGGCTGGAAGTCGGGGAAGTTGAAGGCCTTGAGGTCGGGCGGCATGCTCTCGAAGGGGTTGAGCAGCGGCGCCACGCCGGCGCGCCCGTTGCCTCCCACCAGCACCTTGTTGTTGCCCGCGCGCCGCGCCGCGGCCGCGCCGGGGTACAAGCCTTCTGGAAACCACCATCCGTGTTCAATTCTTATTTGGGTTTACGAACTCACCAACAACAGTGACCCTACGTTAAGAAGACTATTTGAATAGTGATATTTTTGCGGTTTTAAAGCGATAAATTTTGAATGAATTCCTTTCTGCATACCGTCACTGTTCGAGTGAACGTGCGTTTACGAATAACTACAGTAATATCAAAAAGTTACTTTTCTAGTACAGTAGAGTTCATAAACATGTGTAGACTTTAGTACCTTGTCACTTTAAATGCTGCGACAATTCATATATGGCAGTTTAAACATGACATTAAATAGACAAGTACTATATATACAGTGGTGGACATATAATTAGAAACAGTACATAAAACTTAGGTAAACACAGAATGAACTATCGTTATGAGTAAAAATTATATTGATTAAATCACTATTGACTATGCCAGAATATAGCCAATGAGTTAAAAAACTCATAAAATATTTTAAAAAGTAAATCTGTTCTATCTTTAATTATTAAAAGATTTTAAACATCATGATAGTTGAATTTCTATTACTGGCCGCTTGGACAACTAATTAGAAACAGGATCCATGGTTCGTTCCATTTTTGAAACTAAAAAAAAAACCTCTTTTTACGCTTTTTCTGTTGTTTCGGCGGCAATTAAACGTCAATTTGGAAAATTACGTGAATAATAAGTATTGTTAAAAATGGGTAAAAATAAGAGTTCTGACGAGTCAACCAGGCAATTAATCGTTAAATTACATTTAGATCGAAAGTGGACTTATAGAAGAATTGCTAAACATCTAGAATGTTCTGTGAAGAAAGTTTTCAACGCTATTGCTCATTATAAAACTAACGGAACTACTAAAAGTGTTGTTAGAAAGGCTCGTCCAAGGAAAACATCTCCCCGGGAAGATTCGCAAATAATACGTGTAGCTAAATAGGACCCGTTCAAAGGCTCCAACGAGATTAGAAATTAAGTTTTTTCACCTGATGACCCAAGGAACATTTCCTCGAAACTGGTACGCCGCAGATTAGTGGAAGCTAAATTGTTCGGGAGGGTTTCTCGAAAGGTACCGCTTCTTACCAAGCAACACCGAGAGAAGCGATTATTATTTGCAAAGAAATATCTTAACTGGACAGCACGAGAATGGAAAAAAGTGTTATTCTCGGATGAAACAAAAATAAATATGGTGAATTCAGACGGCAAACGCTACGTTAGACGTCCAATAAACCATGCTTTTGATTATAAATACACGAGGAGCATAGTCAAACACGGCGGTGGTAATATTAAAGTATGGGGATGTTTTTCTGGTTGCGGAGTTGGACCCGTCCGTAAGATTGAAGGTATAATGGATCAATTTCAATACAAAAACATCTTAGAAGAGACAATGATTCCCTACACCGACGACCATTTGCCTGTGACCTGGATCTTTCAGCACGATAACGACCCAAAACACGGCCCGCAGTGTTAAATCCTTTCTTAGTGAGCAACGTGTTACCATGTTAGACTGGCCTGCAAATAGTCCCGATTTATATCCAATTGAAAATTTGTGGTACGTCGTTAAAAAAAAAGTCTCCGTTAAACGTAATTCCAGTCAAAATGAACTTTACGAAGCCTTTGTTGAAGCATGGAACTCGATCCCACTCGATAAATGTATGAAATTACTTGAATCAATGCCACGTCGTTGCAGAGCCGTCATTAATAACAAAGGCTATGCAACTAAATATTAATTGTTAAGAAATTTAGTAAACCAAACATTATTTTACATAAATAATTTGAAATTGTTGACGTTGACACGTTAAAACTTTGATTTTTACCTCATTTCTTTAGTGTTTCTAATTACTTGTCCATGACGGATGGTACTGCAAATGTCGTTTAGTTGTTTGTACGTAACTAAATATCTAAATGGTAGTTGTAAACTCGGATATTTATTTGTTTTTTAATTAATTATAAGTTGTTGAACGTATTCTATGCATTTTGTTGTTTTATTTCCAAAAACAAAAGTTTTACGGCAATGTGCTGTAACAATGCAGTTGTTACGCTGTTTACCTGTGCTGCATTTTAACATACAAACAAGCTTAATTCACTTCAATTCACTTCAATTTCACTTCATTTTCATTTAAATTCGTATTGTAAACATCTTTATGAATTGTTTACTAATAACTGTCAAACAGACAGCTCAATTCCATAGATTATTTGAGTTGCGTTAACCACAAATCGATCTTTGTCAAGTGTTGACGACACTTATCCAACAGAGGGCGTTACTAGCCATTCTGTGTAACTTTACTTATATTTAAATCTTTTAATAAAATTAACTTCAACATAAATATAAATAACCTTTTAATTGTCACTCGTTAATAAAATAATAAAATAATGTATTCTTTCTTATCCGATTCAGCGCATGAGAAAATAATGGAGGGTATGTTGGTGTCTTACCTACATGACCCGATATTTTCACTCATGACGCGAATTGGCTTTCTAACATTTCTTTGTTCGCCCTACTCATATTCAAAATTAACCGAAATGGGCGAAAGGTTATAAAAGGGCCGCGCTCATTTCATTCGTCCTCTTTACCGCCTCAACTACTACACTTGGAACACTTAGTGTTAACGTTCTTATAGGTACTTAATACCTATCTATAAAATCGGTGCAAATCCCCAAATCGGGTAAGTTCAGTGCAACGAACTAACTGTCTATTCTACTTCTATATTGCTGTGTAATGTTATCGTGTTTTATATTTTCTTATTGTGTGTTCTTCTAGATTATTCCAAATTATTCTTTTAACCATTTTTTATTTCTAATAACCGACCGTTACTTCATAACGGTCGTTAGTATATTAACTTCCTTAGTAAATTGTTATTTTGGCTTAGCTTCTCTTTGTTTAATGTAACTCCGTTCCGATAGTTCTTGCCACCGCCAATAATTAAAGGCGCTATTCCCTCGGGCTTCACCCAACGGCGGCTGGCATAACTATCCCAATACTGGACACCAGGCTCACACAGCCAATGCTTGGGTTTCCAGGGTTCACCGTACATGAGCACCGATCACCCATCATGAGCACCGATCAACCATCATGAGCACCGATCACCCATCATGAACACCGATCACCCATCATGAGCACCGATCACCTATCATGATGCACGAGCACCGTTCACCGTTCAGGGAGCAACGATCACCGTTCACCTTTCACCGTTCAGGGAGCAACGATCACCGTTCACCTTTCACCGTTCACCGTTCATAATCACCGCTGGGAGTACACCTCCGCTAGGAGTACACCAACGCTGCTACCCATCTACTCCTCCTCTACTCACCTACTTGGCCGGCGCGGCGTCTATCTCCGGGACCAGGATCGTCGAGTGGGGTCCGGTGCTACACACCGGGTGCTACCCCCCTGACGCCAGGATCCTGGCATCGTACACCGTCGGGCTGCCGACGGGTTACCTCCACCGCCGCTCCGCGTCACTCTAATTTACGAGGGAAGTGCTATCCACTTCACAGAATCAGACCACACCCTACGAACCTACTACCCTCTTCTGTTCACACTACCGGAGTTCTTTTCAATAAATTCTTTAAACTTTTATCGAGTTTTTCTTGCCACCCGGTAGGACGTGACAGTGGCGCCCTTTACGTGGTCTAAGTCTGGTTCTGTGTAGTGTTTGATTGTTGGTGTGTGTGCTTTATTGTGTTTTTTGTGTTTTTATTATTTATATTCGCAGCAAGCTTTTCTTACCCCTGTGGTGTACGGGTCAAGAATAGTGCCACCCTCTTTCTATCCGAGGAGTCGTAAGAGGCGACTGAGGAATTTTTGGGGCAGTTTCTTCCAAACTGTCCACGCTAAGCTCATACAATTACACCCGGTGTGAGCTGACGCGCCGCCTTCTGCGGATTTTTTTAACTTTGGGGTGTCGCCTTCTGCGCACTTTTACCTACCTACCTACCTAACGTTTTTTTTGCCCTTCTGGTTTTTTTTTACAATTTTACTTGCTGCGGGTTACAATAATTTCTAATTAATCATATTTTGTAACGGAACGGAGAGTAGTTTCTTTAGTTCTCGTTGGTTCGTTGCACTACCTACTTACATTTTTGTTTTTTTTTTTGTTGGGAATCTACCCACATATTAAGATCATGTCTGAGGTTAAATTTCTATCCTTACAAAAGGATGAGCTCACCTATGAGGTGGCCATCTGCGGTTCTACGCCGGCTCATAACCTAAAACTTATAAATTCTAAATGAACTATTTCTACTATATTATTACTATCTAAAATAACTTCTGTGCTGGCAGGATGATTTTTATGATAAGTACTCAATTTATTTATTTTTAAATCATTATTAATTTTGTTTGTAATTTGCATTACACCTACCTAGTTGTTAAACTTTTTAAACTCAATACTAGTCGAACTACAAAGCCTTACACTCAAGCGGTTGGTAACTTGATAAATAAGCCCTACCTTGACCACTATTTATCTAACATACGTGCCCCGAGCGGATAGTGACTCGTTAAATAAGCCCTTGCTGCATGTATTGTTAGGTGATCTATATAGGACGGGTAGTGATCCTATGACGATGTTTCGAGGAATGTTTAACAGTATTTTCATCCAGTTACATCTAGCCATTACTTTTTGCGTCAGAGTCAACTAAATTGCCTAAATAGTTAACTCACTTTGAAAGGATATTCTGTAAGTTATTTGTATGTGTGATGAATGAAAGGAGTTTGAAAGTGTAAACGTAAAAGATTTTCTTAGGCGGATTTTTCTCTTAGGATCAAAATCCTTACTGGAGAAGGGGGGGTACTGTAACAATGCAGTTGTTACGCTGTTTACCTGTGCTGCATTTTAACATACAAACAAGCTTAATTCACTTCAATTCACTTCAATTTCACTTCATTTTCATTTAAATTCGTATTGTAAACATCTTTATGAATTGTTTACTAATAACTGTCAAACAGACAGCTCAATTCCATAGATTATTTGAGTTGCGTTAACCACAAATCGATCTTTGTCAAGTGTTGACGACACTTATCCAACAGAGGGCGTTACTAGCCATTCTGTGTAACTTTACTTATATTTAAATCTTTTAATAAAATTAACTTCAACATAAATATAAATAACCTTTTAATTGTCACTCGTTAATAAAATAATAAAATAATGTATTCTTTCTTATCCGATTCAGCGCATGAGAAAATAATGGAGGGTATGTTGGTGTCTTACCTACATGACCCGATATTTTCACTCATGACGCGAATTGGCTTTCTAACATTTCTTTGTTCGCCCTACTCATATTCAAAATTAACCGAAATGGGCGAAAGGTTATAAAAGGGCCGCGCTCATTTCATTCGTCCTCTTTACCGCCTCAACTACTACACTTGGAACACTTAGTGTTAACGTTCTTATAGGTACTTAATACCTATCTATAAAATCGGTGCAAATCCCCAAATCGGGTAAGTTCAGTGCAACGAACTAACTGTCTATTCTACTTCTATATTGCTGTGTAATGTTATCGTGTTTTATATTTTCTTATTGTGTGTTCTTCTAGATTATTCCAAATTATTCTTTTAACCATTTTTTATTTCTAATAACCGACCGTTACTTCATAACGGTCGTTAGTATATTAACTTCCTTAGTAAATTGTTATTTTGGCTTAGCTTCTCTTTGTTTAATGTAACTCCGTTCCGATAGTTCTTGCCACCGCCAATAATTAAAGGCGCTATTCCCTCGGGCTTCACCCAACGGCGGCTGGCATAACTATCCCAATACTGGACACCAGGCTCACACAGCCAATGCTTGGGTTTCCAGGGTTCACCGTACATGAGCACCGATCACCCATCATGAGCACCGATCAACCATCATGAGCACCGATCACCCATCATGAACACCGATCACCCATCATGAGCACCGATCACCTATCATGATGCACGAGCACCGTTCACCGTTCAGGGAGCAACGATCACCGTTCACCTTTCACCGTTCAGGGAGCAACGATCACCGTTCACCTTTCACCGTTCACCGTTCATAATCACCGCTGGGAGTACACCTCCGCTAGGAGTACACCAACGCTGCTACCCATCTACTCCTCCTCTACTCACCTACTTGGCCGGCGCGGCGTCTATCTCCGGGACCAGGATCGTCGAGTGGGGTCCGGTGCTACACACCGGGTGCTACCCCCCTGACGCCAGGATCCTGGCATCGTACACCGTCGGGCTGCCGACGGGTTACCTCCACCGCCGCTCCGCGTCACTCTAATTTACGAGGGAAGTGCTATCCACTTCACAGAATCAGACCACACCCTACGAACCTACTACCCTCTTCTGTTCACACTACCGGAGTTCTTTTCAATAAATTCTTTAAACTTTTATCGATTTTTTCTTGCCACCCGGTAGGACGTGACAGTGCCTTGTATAATGTGAAATACGTCGCAAGTGTTTCTAATTATATGTCCACCACTGTATATTTATGAACTCGACTCAGTCCGACTCGTACAGTCAACAGCATAAATAAGTTATCATTTCTGTACCATGTCGCTTTCAATCGTTTCACAATTTTGTATGACATATCAAAACACAACGTCAAAGAGACAAGGTACATAAATGATCACTTATTTATGCTGTTGACTGTACAGTGAGCCTCAAGGGAATAAAATGGAGTAAACAAATAAATAGGACAGTGTAATAATTCTTACGTTGGTCCTCATCTTCAGAGAGATCCATGTCGACGCTCTCCACGATATCTGTCACCGGCACCAGCGACGGCACCCTGTAGTCCTGAGAAACAGATCAACTTTATAGACATATCGCTTCAGGGGCTTCATTTTACTCGGTCAAGCAATATCGCTTTTGACATGTTGTCGTATTGTTTTTAACTCGACCGCCATTTATAAAGTAAATAAGAGTTATCAGTCTGACAGTATAGGGTAAGTATCTCACCACCGCGATGACGGCGATGGCGATATTGGGACAGGTTATGTAGTTGTGAACAAATAAATCTCTTATCCAATTTTATTGTATTTTAATTATTTATGCATACAAAAGCATACTTATAAATAACATAAATTATATTATTTCTAAGAGAATGAGTATCTCGATCGATATCTAAATCGATCATAATAATTTAGGAAGGAGAAGGATTTAGATCAATAAAATAAACTTAACAGTGACCAGGAACTAAATCAAATAAGGAGGTCGTAACCAATCATAACCATAACATTGACAACACTTTAATATGTCAAAAGCAAAATTAAAGTAACGCCAACTTAATAATTGAAACGTAGTACCAAGTATACCTATAGTATTGCACGTACAGTTGTGTAAACCGATCGGACAGGACGTTAGGATGATGATGATGGATGATGATGATGGATGATGATGATGAGTATGATGATGATGCTGAATATGATAGTGGTGACGATGATGGTGACAGTTAATGATGACCATTACCATCCCGTGGTGATGGTGATAATGGCGAAGGTGATGGCGGTGGTGATGGTATTGTTATGATAAGTGTTGTCAATTGTGGTGACACCAGTAAGGTTATGCTCGTGGTTATGTGGTGGTGTCGATATTGATGGTGATGATGAGGGTGTGATGAGAGCGGTTGTAGTAATGATGGCGGTGAAGGTGGTGACGCTGTTGAAGTAAATGGAAGTGGTGTTGACGACCACCAGGTAATGGGCCTGGATATCAGTATCATCGATGATGATAGTGATAATCCTGATAATGGTGTTGAGCACTTACTTGGTCTAAGTTGATGGGAGGTGGGACGCCGCGCGGCGGTTCCGGCCGCGGCGGTTGATGTGTTAGAGATATCAAATTTCGATGATCTACGTCTGCAAACATATTAACAGTTTATAATTAACTTGAAACTTAAAGGGCGCGAAATAGTTGAAAGTAGGGCTCCCGGCCGTGCCCGGGTTTCGTGTAGACGGGTTGGATGTCCGATTCCGTGTAACACTCGTTATAAACCCGTTCCGAACGAGTATCCGGGTACCCGTGTATACTCCATCTGTTTAGGTAGTTGAATAAATGTAAACAAACCAGACCACGTGGCACTAAGTCTAAGGCTATAAGTCTGAGAGCACCTATAGTCGAGTCCGGAATTAGGCGAACTAACTTGACAGCCGAAAATGTTGCCAGACATAGGAAAAAATAAATAGTGATAGGTTTATGTCGACTCAAATATGTCGATATAATCTTGTGCCTTCTATAAATCTGATTATATTTATATTTTATCAAGTAATTGTCATCGAAACTTTCACACTCATACATACTTGCCAAATAGGGAAAAACTACAGCAATTTTTACGATATAATATGATCTGAAGGATGTACGGTTTAAAGCGGATATTTACGATACTTACTCCTCAAATTAGGAATAAAATACAAAAATAATGCTGACATTACAACAGGCCATTGTGATCCTTTTAGGTGGCTTCCAAATTATTAGTTAGATTTCAAACACAATAATAATGATAAACTAGACTTTTTAAATATCGATATTAACAGCACTAGCCAAACTGTGGCAACATTAGTGTACAATGAACTGTCAAGTTAGTTCGCCTAATTCCGTACTCGACTTTAGTTTTCGCCTACAAATTGACTGTGCAGTTGGTGAAGAATCACAATGCCTGTTTTATTTGAATAAATGATTTATTATTTTTATTATTACTGTTCAACAGCCAATCAAAACTGTTTTATCGAGCTTTGATGCATCTGTGTTGTGTTTCTATTGGCTGACCATCATGTTTTAAACAGTACTTCATAGTAAATCAATTTAAACTTAAGTTCATGGTTAAAGTAAATTTGTAATTAGTCATAAAATTGGCCAAGAACTTTTTAATTGGTAGTCAAAATTGAAAAATCATATTTGTATGCAATTGTATGGTGTGGTTGCCATGTTAGAATAGTGCCACTCCATGTCATCCCGTGGATGTCGTAAGAGACGACTAAGGGAATAAAGGCTTGTAGTACTGTTAGGCGATGGGCTTGCAACCTGTCACTAATACGCTGGTAAACATCTTAGCCTATTTGTGCAAAATGTGGTTACAGAATTATCAACAAGTTTTTAAAGTTGTAGGTAATTCTGTAGCTCTGCCTACCCTACTCTGGAATTACAGGCGTGAAGGTATGTATGTATGGGAAAAACGCAAGCGTCCCTAATGATGTGACAACCACTGCAGTTTTATTTATGTACGTATGTTTTGTCAGTTGAACTGTCATACCTTGTTGGGCCACGGGGTGCCGCGGGAGGGGCACGGGGGGCGGCGGCAGCGGGAGTAACCTGTGATCGACATCCTCCATATCTGAAACGGTACAATCGTTAAACTTACCTACTAATCTATAACACACTCAAGGCACGTGAAATAGGTTTTCTAAAGAAATAATTCTAATAAAAATTACAAAGCAAGCCTAAATAAAATTCCTTAAATGATTCAAGAACTTGCACTCGTCGTCTGTTGCAAAATGGCGCGTCAAACGTCAAATTCAAATTTAGAACTATTTTATACGTTTCATTCAACGTATGATGAATGTCCACAGTTTATAGGTTCATTGGAATTGGAAAAAATAGACTCTTTTTACCTTGTTATAAAGTTCAAAATAGAATTAAACTTTGATCATGGTACCTTGCACTGATACTGACTTGATTAGACATTCACCAAACGATATCTATTTGCTACTATACTAACTAACTGCAAACCAATGGACGCATAGTTAACCATTAAAAAAAGCTTCCTATAGGCGCACAACTTAACTGAGGTGCGGGGAGAGGGCAATTGTGACTAGTATTTACCCCCTCCCCGCACCTCATGCCTCACCCGGCTCTCAATTAAGTTGTACGCCCATAGAGACTAGTTCAACTCAAACTTATAATTTTCTATAAACTTTTTAGTTTGGAAACTTGAATATAAACAAAAAGTCAATCAAAACTGAATTTTGAACCTTTTTGTTCGACTTCTATTGGCTGATAAACAGAGCTAGGAATTATACGGGACAAAATTAAATGACGGCTAGGGATTACCTACATCGATAAACTCAATTATCGATGCTTTTCCCATATACTAGTGATCGCCCCCAGCATTGTTTGTAATTTTGTTTTGCCCCTACCGCTTCCACAGAAATTGAAAAGTCATTTCGCCACCTGAAATGGATTCAGCAGTCGAGACCGAGAAAATGATCGCCCGAAAATTTGGAACAAATTCTGATCGTTTAGTTTAACAATAGTAAATGGGACAGTAATTCGAAATGAAGAAAAAAAAAATGATGATCACAAGTGAAGGTTCAAAAATCCTTTTAAAATAAAGAATATACCAGAATTATGTTGCTATTTTGTTTTATTTTCAAATTCATACTTTCAATAAAATAATATTATTACTAGCATAGAGGCATTCCATCTTAGTCCTCAGGGTTGACAGTGCATTTGCAGTCTTGTGAATGCGAATGTCTATGGGTCACAGTTTCCACTTACCATCAGGTGGCCTGTGTGCTCAATTGCCATCCTATGCCATAAAATAAAAAATAATAAAACAAAACAAAACTTTTAGTGATCACTAGCATCTATAGTTTAGTTTATCGATATAGGCAAACCCTAGCTGTCATTTAATTTGGCACCGTATATTCCTAGGTCCGCTGATAAACTACATCAAGTAGTTCTTTTTGTTTTCATTAACTTACGTATAATTAAGTAATACCTAAGCAAACGAAGTATAATCTTATAACTCACGTTCTTGAAAAATCCCCACTTAAGTGACCCACTTATAACTAGGTCACTGTTTAAAAAAGTGTAATAGCTAAACCCGCCTGCGTTTTTTGTTATTTAGTCAACATCTGTTCAATCCCTCTCCTTGCTAACTCACAATATTTAATAAAAAATATTATAGCATATGTCACTCTGACAGCCAAGACGAAGAATCTATCGAAGCCTCATAATATGACATATTGTCCCTTTACTTTGTCAACCTCTTATCTGATCAAATATTTTGATAGGAAAGTAGTCTTTATTGACCTCAGAATATGAGTGTTTGTTCTATCTATCTATTCGATCAGATAAGAGGTTGAGAAAGTAAAGGGACGATATTATGTTCAAATCCGTCAACCTGTTTAGGCTGTAGAGCAAGCCAAAGAAATAGCCTAATAAGGCAGCGTTATTTGCCAATGGAATATGAACCTATTAAGAATGCAATAGAGTCAATTTTTCTCTTTAAATTGACAGTAAAAGAAAAGTGAAATTCCATTTTATTCCCTTTGCAGTGGATCTTTATTTCAAAGACCGTATTATGTAAAAAAATGTACGCGGGCCTTACGAGGATAGACATGCATGCATACATACACTCGAAAAACAAAACCCTCCTAATGACGCAGTCGGGTGAAAAAGCAAACGAACGCAACTCAACGAAGCTCTATTAGCAACTGGTCTCCATCACACCAGCTCGATGGTACCATATTATTTAATTATTTTCCTACTCCTGTACTTTTATCTGTCATTTATATAGTCACGAACACTAATATAAGAATATTGATAATATGTCCGCAGAACATTCCGTAGAAAAGTCTATCTAGTCTATTCCCCTTAACAGCACTTGTGCTTTTTTGAGCCAAAACGATATGCCTAGCTGCCAAAGCTTACACCTAGGTTAATTTGACCAATCAAAATACTTCACCAAATTAAACCACCAATCACAATACACATTGACTGTCAATCGGAACGTTAGGTTCTTTTTGGTATGTAAACTCTTTTACTAATTTAACTCTTTAAAAAAACATTTTATTTGGTATCAACCAACCAGAACGCAGCTATATTAAAATCGACCAATCAGGTAAAAGAATTCATTTCTCAAATCATTAGGTGTTTTTTAGTCCCTATTTCACAAGTTAAATCGATTGTGCAACTTTTTTTTTTAATATGAAACCCGGCAAGTGCACATCAATTTAAAAACAAAGTTAACCATAGACACATATTTTGTTGTTTTCGAATGTTTCTCGCTCGTTTGTTGTTCTGTGCTTCGTTCGTTCGTATTCTAACCTAGGTATATTAATTTAATTTTGCATTTTATTTGAAACCTAGTCGTAGAAAAAGTATTGTATGCAACGGTGTATAATTAAGTCGAAAAATACTCGTGGCGTCTTAACCACACCACTCGTCTTTTTGACCTCTCTTATACAACTGTTGCATAAACTACTATAACAGAATTGCATAGGTATAGTGAAATTTAAGTCATTTCAACAATTAGAAGTTGGTAACAATCGACTGTCTATATATGTTACACTCTTAACCTTCGGACGTCCGTGGTAACGGCGTCATTAGCTCACTTTCACACTAAATGTATGAAAGTCCAAAATGGCCGACGCTACATAGGTTAAACGAATTCAATTGACGTAGCTACTTAAAGACTTCACGATAGCGACAATGTACATTGAGTAGAGGCGCACAGCCGTGGATTGCAAAAAATATTCAGTCTATAGCAGTTGAAGAGGGCAAAGATGTAAAAAAAATATAGCTGTTTGATACCTAACCCCAAATTTTGTAAAACTTATAGTTATTACATTTTTAACTTAATATGAAAATAATGATGCGTGTGCATCAATGATTAAAATCTTTAAAATGTCACATGATCTTAAAAAGCACGTGATTATGTAGTTATAATGGTCAATTGATTTTTTGGTTTTGTTTGCGCCTTTGCCGTTTCAATTGACACCGACTTCACATTCTAAACACACACACAAAATGTACATGCTTGCAATTAAATTCCTGTTTAAATAACATTTTAAGACATTTTTTCAATTGCGTGTAAACTCTTTGTTTGAACTTGCATGATCTGTGTGCTGTGCTATAAATTAAAAAAAAATTACTTACCGACCTTGGGTTTCATGGTAAAAAGAAAGGTCGAGGGTTTTATATGGGGCATTGCGGCCAAGTTAACCTGTATGTTTAGATACTGTTTACGTGCAAGTGTGATGAAAACTATATTCCAACATTATAGAAGCAAAAATCGGTTCCAAGCTAAATTTAACGAAATAATAGGAGCGTGAAATTAACCAGTAATAATAACTCATCTATTCTTAGTTCTTACCCTCCTCATCAATTTCTTTCTCATGTTCGGCTAAAAATAAAGGTCATATCATATATCAACAACTGTAATAGTATGTAATAAATGTAATAAATAATACCTATAACTAGAGTTAGGACTTTTGGTGGCAAATCGTGGTTCTAGAATCCATGGAGTCCCTATTTTATATTTATTGTGATACATACCACTTTGATTTTGACCTTCAGTATTTTAATATTTTAAAATTAATTTATTAATTAAACCGCTAAACCAATTTAAATTAATTTTGGTATGGAGGATATCTCTGCTGTGAAAGCGTTACAAACAAGCAAATATTAGTAGGGACGGAAAAACCGAAATATAAATGTAATTCGTTCATTTTGAAATATGACCATACTGAAGGTCAAAATCAAAGTGTCATGTATAATAATAATTAGGAAATAGCGGCTCCATGGATTCTAAAACCACGAAATGCCACCAAAATCCTAACCCTACCTATAACGCAATAAACACCAATTAGGAAGCCTTTTCACTTTCACTCTTCAGCTATTATGTGATTGAGAGACAGGGACAGTGACAACGTTTCCTTGGAGATGGGAATAGACCTGACAAGTTGTATACATACCCCGGGAAAGAGTCTCTTTAGTACTAGGCAGGTAAGAAGTCAATTCTGACCAATTATTATTGCACAATCATGAAGTTTCATAATATTATCAAGTTGAGAGCAGTCAAATAAAGCTAACTTTATTTGTCGCATGTGAAGGAATAGTAAAAACGGCATTTTTTTACTGACGTCAACATCAATCATCGAGCGACATGACCGATATCCGACCAAGCTCCTTAAAATTATATTTAAAAAAAAATAAACAATCATCAATATTGAGAAACTTTATGGTTGCATGATCTTAAAAAGCACGTGATTATGGAGTTATAATGGTCAATTGACTTTTTGGTTTTGTTTGCGCCTTTGCCCGTTTCAATTGACACCGACTTCACATTCTAAACACACACACAAAATGTACATGCTTTGTATAGATAGAACTAATAAAAACTATATTCCAACATTATAGAAGCAAAAATGGGTTCCAAACTAAATTTAACGAAATATAGGCTTGTAGTACTGTTAGGCGATGGGCTTGCCACCTGTCACTAATACGCTGGTAAACATCTTAGCCTATTTGTGCAAATTGTGGTTACTGAATTGTCAACAACTTTTTGAAGTTGTAATTCTGTAGCTCTGCCTACCCCACTCTGGGATTACAGGCGTGAAGGTATGTATGTATGTATGTATAGGAGCGTGAAAATAACCGGTAATAATAACTCATCTATTCTTACCCTCCTCATCAATTTCATTCTCATGGTCGGCTAAAAATAAAGGTCATATCATATATCAACAACTGTTGTATGTAATAAATAATACCTGTAACGCAATAAACACAAATTCGGAAGCGTTTTCACTTTCACTCTTCAGTTATTATGTGATTGAGAGACGGGGACAGTGTCAACGTTTCCTTGGAGATGGAAATCTCTTGTACTCACTTGGTCTCTTTAGTACTAGGCAGGTAAGAAGTCAATTCTGACCAATTATTATTGCACAACTATGAAGTTTCTGAATATCAAACAAGTTGAGAGCAGTCAAGTAACGCTAACCTTATTTATTGCATGTGAAGGAATAGTAAAAACAGCATATTTTTATATCGCGAGAACGCGGTGGATGCGAAAAGCACAAGACCGGTCTGAGTGGAGAGCCTTGGGGGAGGCCTATGTCCAGCAGTGGACGTCTTTCGGCTGACATGATGATGATGATGAATACTTTAAATGCAGCATATAATCTTTATGTATAAAGAAACTGACTGGCAGATCAATCAACACACAGCCGAAACCGCTGGACCTAGGGACTTAGGAATATTCCTTGGATATCCTAGGGTTGCACTAAGGGATTTTTGGGGATTCGTCCCCTAAGGGGTTAAAATAGGGGGAACGGCGGTAAACTAATTTAAGCGTACGAAGTCGCGGGCGTACTACAGTAAAAAATAAATTTCAAAATATGATTAAACGAAAATGCTATTAAACTTTCTGAAACAAAATATTGAACAAATGAATACAGGCCTATTCAACACGGTAAGAACCATATTATTTTCGGACCTATATCTTATTGTCAACGTTTTGATAGCTCTTATTTACTTGACCCGTGTGGTCGTCGTAAGAGGCGAGTAAAGGAATAAAGGCTTGTAGTGCTGTTAGGCGATGGGCTTGCAACCTGTCACTAATACGCTGGTAAACATCTTAGCCTAGTTGTGCAAAATGTGGTTACAGAATTATCAACCAGTTTTCAGAGTTGTTGGTAATTCTGTCGCTCAGCCTACCAAATCTGGGAATGAGGGCGTGAGTTTATCTATGAATTTGTATTTACTTGATTTTAACGTCGGCCGAGTTAAAACAATACCATAACAGATTAAAAACGATTTGGAATTTACCACGAAGAATAGAGGCGCTGTTCATAAAAACTTTATCTTTAATAGTTGCGGATTTATTTTTGACAACGTCAATTTATACAATATCACGAATCCGCGGAATTATGTTCTCTTGTACTTTGACATAGGACGACTTCTGTCGTGTTACTATTGTTGCTCAAGAAACGAATAAAAGATATAGATCCCGTGTCAATAAAAGAGACACGTATATAGTTGATCGCTGGCTGTTCACACTGCCGGCGAGAACTCTTTCCACTAGATCGTCGAAACAAAAAATATACATCGCGTGTCAATAAAAGAGACAAATATTAATAGTCTGCCCTAAGCAAAAATGCAATATCTAAATTCAATAGCCAAAGCAGATTCAACTCTGTCCTGTTTGTAACTAGGTTGCAAATTAAGCTTAGTAGGGCAGATAGATCGCTGGCTGTATTCGCTTCCCGCTCTTCGTCAGCGGTGGGACCAGTGCCATAGTCCTGTAAGTGCTATCATTAGTAATCATGATTGGCCTTTGATTACTATATTTATACAAGTAGAAGCGATTTAGGTGTGAAAGCGTAACAAACTAAAACAGTTACTTTCACATTCATAATACGTTGTACAAACAGCCACACACTTAACTGCCCCTTTAAAACAGAAGTGAGAAAATGTAGAAAGAGTTAAATATAGATTTTACATAAGAATCTCATGTGCACGACAGAGACAGTTTCTCTCTGTTTATCTTCATTGGTCACTCAGCTGTGTGAGCGATTATACAACAAATAACCACCCCTCAATTTCGGACAATACTATAGTAAATTAGAAAACAATAATAGTCGTGAGGCCTTAAATAAAAGTGACATGGAAATTCTGGTATCTAGTAATAACGACACAAAATTAATTAAAAAGCGTCGGTGATACTCCAATGCGGCGTAACTAAAAAATTCAATATGTTGCAAAATGTACCTTACTGACTAGCTTGCTAAGGTGTATTTTGCATCTTATTTAATTTGTTAGTTACGTTGTATTGCGGTATCACCGACGAAATCGCATTGTTACCGTCCAAGCAAGTCAGTGGCGAAGCGTATGTGGGACTAGCGGGACCCCCCGCGGAATTCAAGGGGCGGTATTGGAATAGGTGGGCGCCCATCGCTAATGGTGAAATTAAAAAAAAACTTAAATATATGAAAACCCCTGCGATGTAATTGCCCGTAGAGCCGATATTTCTTAAACAGCCCAACCGATTTTGGTCACAGGATGTCCGAGAAACCGACGTCACCCAGCCTAGGGCTGATACAGCAGCTAAAAATCTATCGATTTAACCTCTATATAAGTTCAGCGTATTTTACTAGTTTCGGTGATATTGATCATTTTAATCTGATTTTTTGTAATTTGCCCTTGTGTCTGTCACAAAAAATTGCTTTTCAATACAAAATCATTTATTTCGGACAAAGTCCATAACGTGTTTTTAGCTACTCTATCAGCTCTAGGCTCGATTTTTGGGACACCCTGTATGTGCGCCAACCTTTAGGGTGAATATCCACCGCAGCTGTGCCAGGTAGCGGAGCGATGCGCGAGGAAAAAAATCACACCGAGCGGAGCGAGGCAGTGGAGCGGTAAGCGAGGAAAAGATCCACCAATAGGATTACTGAATTTTTGCTTGTCTTCCTCAGGGAAGCTCTCCTATTGGTGGACTATAGCTCACACACCGCTCCACTGCCTCGCTCCGCTCCAGTAGACGTCTCCAGTAGGCAGCGGAGCATTTCGCGAGGAGAAAATCAAACCGCTCCGCTACCTTGCACTGTTCTGGTAGATACTCACTCCTGCACTGAGCGAAAAACAAAACCCCCTTACTTTACGATACTCCTCTATAATTATAGTAATTACTAGCAGTTGCCCGAGACTCCGTCGCGTAAATTTATTTATTCCCTCGGGAATTGGCCAATTTTGTGAGATAAAAAGTACCCTAGGTCCTTTCTCGGGGTAGAAGCCATGTCCATGCCAAATTTCATTAAAATCGGTTAGGCAGAGTTACTCTGGCATTTATAATACAACCCTAAGCCAATAAGCGGCATCCCAAATTTTATTGCCAAAGTAGATTCAATACTTTCCTCCTAGTAATAAGGTTGCGATTTCTACAGCAGTTTTATCTGAGATACCGCCATTTGGATAAGCAGG
Organism: Acleris emargana; assembly: GCA_927399475.2. Classification (NCBI taxonomy): domain Eukaryota; kingdom Metazoa; phylum Arthropoda; class Insecta; order Lepidoptera; family Tortricidae; genus Acleris; species Acleris emargana. Next base: position 11,009,623 of record OV656858.1, read on the forward strand.
ATAGAATATTATTATGTAAGTATGGATAGTATGGATGGAGGAATATGACTTATTTTGTACGTACAGTCGCCATTAAATATACCGGAGCAGCCAAGGTGCTTAAAAAACACAAGTACAATACAAGTATTTTTAAACAATTTTTCTGTTCGGATTTTCGGATAACTTCGCATTTATATTGCTTTCTCTGAATTTAAAACCCATCGATAAACTAACTGAGAAAGCAAGACAAATAGGAACTCATCCAACAAAATACTATACATCTAGTCAAGATGCATAACGCCAAGGTAGTGATTTTCGAAAATCGACTAAATGTATAGGGTTGACGTAAGCTGACGATTACGGTTAGGATTTTCGTAGCATACCGTAGTAGTTCAAGAATCCAAGGAGCCGCTCTTTCTGAATTATTAAAACTATGTGTTTGATTTCGGCCTTCAGTATTATCGTGTTTGTTTGCGTAAGACTTTCACAGCGGAAATATCCTGAATCCAAAAATTCATTTAAACTGGTTGTGAAAAATGAATTTTGAAATATGACCAAACTGAAGGACAGAATCAAGGTGGTATGAATATAATAATAAGGAAATAGCGACTCCATGGATTCTAGAACCACAGTGCCACTGATGCCAGATCACGTCGACCACTTATGTCCATTTCGAGTCGATAGAAAACAGAAATGTTAGCAGCGTTTGCATCTTGAATAGGTTTACTGTATGGTTAGTAGGCTTGAGTTGGTCAGGAACTAAGAACTAAAAGAAATTAATTCCCCCGTCACGGACCGAAAGGAATTAGTTCCTTGTAACCGATCTTAATCGGTCTTCGGTCCTTTAGGTCAGTAGCAATTGTTGAACGTGTGAGTGAAACAGATCGAGTAAAGAGCGCACGGCACGGCGTTCGATGTGAACGAGACAAATATTACATATTTTAAGCGGGTCCGGCTCAAGTATGAGTAGAATCAGAGATTGGCATTATTCCATTCAAATAACTAACTCGATTTAGAAATAAAGTGACTCGTTTATAAGTAGGCACTGCATATTTCGACATCTTAAAGATTGACAATAAGGTTATAGGATAAACCCAGGTAGTAAAATAAACAAAGGAATTCTTGGCAATTCATTCATTTAACGAATAAATTATTCGCAAATAAATTATTCGATAGATAATAAATTCGAATAAGAATAATCATTCGAGAACTTTATTCGTGAATAATTTGGGTATTCTTATTCGTTATTCGCCATTCAAATAAATTATGCCCATCTCTGAGTAGGACGCGTAATTGTGCATCGTTATAGTATGAATCTTCCCAGGTGAATTTTTCGCTCCGAGCCCTAATCTTTCAAACAAAGGCCATTGCCTCTATTATCCCAAAGCCGCTAGCGACCGAGTTAGCACGTGCCACTACAACATTCATATTGAAAAATAAACGGCATCATCATTCATCATAGCATTAAGGTTCAAATTGAATGTCACTGATATTCTAGATATTACGTGTTGGTAGTGTAGGACGATAGACATGAGTGCCGTATTGCCTCGGGGTGGTCTTTCGTCCTAGGGCTCGAAGCGAAAAATTCACCTGAGAAGATTCATACTATACCAGGGTTAGTTTCGCGTTCTTTATAGATCGACACGGTTGCTCGTTCCTACATCTTGCTCCGGAGCTAAAAGACATAAAAGATCTAAAAGACCGAATTCGTTGTAGAGAATAAGTAGATTGACCGAGACCGGAGCGCTCCCTTTAAAGACCGAGCGGGCACAACTAGTGATGGGCGGCTTGTGAGTTTCAAAAGTGAAACTTTCACCTAAAATTGCATGCAATATTCTGTAATTTACTAAAGTGGAATCGTTTAATTTCTGAAAATTACTACAGTTTTGTAATGTAACGTAACGGAATTTTTTCATGAAATTTACTTGTGTCAGAATTATTTCCACCTAATTATGTAACTTTCAGAAGCTGTTATTTTCGCAGTTAAGGAAAACTTTGTAATGTTTCAGAAATCGCCCATCACTAGGCACAACTCTAATGGTTAGTGATACAGTGCAGTACTCACGGCCTAATATAGGCAGCACGGGCGGCGGCGGCGGCGGCGGGAGGATCCCGCGGTGATCCACGTCCGCGGGCGGGATCTCTGCTACCTGACAAACATACCGTCTACTATCACTGCCAGGAAGGGGTATATCAGAAAACGTAACGTACATTATTGCCTAGGCAGTGAAGCATGCAGTTGCGAGTCGAGTATTGGTTCGCTTGCACTCGCAAGCTCGTCCGTTTAAACCAATACTCGGCCCGCAATTGCCGTTCCTGCCGAGGCATATATAGTACTTTTCTCAAAAATCGCAAGATACAAATTGTGTTGGAGTAAAATCTTCATCACTTATTTTTTAAATTGCATACAAGCAGAAAGGCCGTGCCAGGATAAGCTAAGAGATTTTGCCCCCCTTGAGTTTGGGCTTGTTATTTTTATAGATTGTGTGGCTCTGCATTAGTAATTGTTTTGCCAAATTTGAGCACCCTAAATATCATAGTTTTCGTTTAAAAAAAAAACTATATTTAATTTTTCTTTGATATTTTTTTTTCCTGTTAACCAATTTTAATGAGCTTGGCATATAATGTACATTTAACCAAGATGATCAAATGGCCATAATTATATTTTCATTATGACATAGAAAAAAAATTAAAAAAACCCATTCAAACTTTTCAGTTTTTTTTTTTAATCACTTCCATGTTAGAGACCGCTCTAATTTTTTCACTGGTAAAACTCCCACTAACGTACTATAATATGTATTTTTTTCAAAAATTTTGCTAAGGGAGAACATGGAGTTATCTTGACATGAAATTATTTACATACATTTCCTAGAACCGCTATAATTTAAATCGGAATGATTGCAACCTCTTTAGAGGAACGTACATGTTGCATATGAAATACTTACTGGCCACTTACATTTCAACTTTTAAAAAAAGTAAAAAAAAAGACAACAAAAAGAACTTTCAATTGCCGTGCGTTGGTAACATAATATAAACCATTCCAATATGGATTCATTATCAAAAACAACTGCAATACAACGCGTTTTCCGTAAAAAAGTTAAAACGCTGTATTGTCTCGCAATGAAAACAAATCGTTTCGAATAAAATATGGATGTATAAAACTTGTGTCCTCATTTTATTATGGCCGTTTCCACTTTTTTAAATATTAAAAACTAGATAACAATGAAATGAGTATGCAACATTGCGGGCTTGTGTAGCGAGCACGCAATGTATTTATTTATTTATTACTGTCTGTAAACTAAGTACTTCGCGTCTCAGTATGGAGTTAGTAATGTCAACTTTTCCGGTAATTTTTGAGAAAATTATATATTTGACTTTTTGAAACTCAAGCAATTGTTTGTCCTGTGCTGTTGGGTCTAAAAAAAAATCGCCTGAACATCCATTTAGGCAGAATGACATAATTGAATAATGTAATGAATATAGCGATGTTGTTGTTGGATCAGTGTGTGTCGGCAGGTACCCTGAGAGGCGGGCGCGTCCACGAAGGCGCGGGCGGCGCGGGCGCCGGGAGCGACCCCTGCGGGACACCTACCCTGGGGAAGGGCGCGGCGGGCGCGGCGGGCGGCGCGGGCGCCGGGAGCGACCCCTGCGGGACACCTACCCTGGGGAAGGGCGCGGCGGGCGCGGCGGGCGGCGCGGGCGCCGGGAGCGACCCCTGCGGGACACCTACCCTGGGGAAGGGCGCGGCGGGCGCGGCGGGCGGCGCGGGCGCCGGGAGCGACCCCTGCGGGACACCTACCCTGGGGAAGGGCGCGGCGGGCGCGGCGGGCGGCGCGGGCGCCGGGAGCGACCCCTGCGGGACACCTACCCTGGGGAAGGGCGCGGCGGGCGCGGCGGGCGGCGCGGGCGCCGGGAGCGACCCCTGCGGGACACCTACCCTGGGGAAGGGCGCGGCGGGCGCGGCGGGCGGCGCGGGCGCCGGGAGCGACCCCTGCGGGACACCTACCCTGGGGAAGGGCGCGGCGGGCGCGGCGGGCGGCGCGGGCGCCGGGAGCGACCCCTGCGGGACACCTACCCTGGGGAAGGGCGCGGCGGGCGCGGCGGGCGGCGCGGGCGCCGGGAGCGACCCCTGCGGGACACCTACCCTGGGGAAGGGCGCGGCGGGCGCGGCGGGCGGCGCGTGCGGCGGGGAGGCGGGCGCGTCCACGAAGGCGCGCGGCGGCGGCGGCGGCGCGGGCAGCGCGGGCGGCGCGGGCGCCGGCACCGGCGTCTGCAGGACACACAGACATCATCACTCACTGAACGCACTCACATCACTCTCTACGCCCTTTACGCCTCACATGTCATTTGCACCATGCTATATTTTATTCACCGTAGTGCTCCGCAATTAATTTGATGCCCGGTTCACTTTAAGTCAAATTTTAGAGCAAGAATCACAACTTTAAATTAACAAACGGATCAGTGTATGCAATCCATAAAATACAATTTAATTACAAATTAAAAAAAAACTAGATCTAGCTAGTCCCTTGAAGCTATATAATATAGGGTTAGGATTTTGGTGGCAAAAGGTGGTCATAGAATCTATGGAGTTGCTATTACCTAATTATTATTACAAATATCCAGACCTAGGAATATACGGCGCAAAATTAAATGACAGCTAGGGATTGCCTTTATCGATAATCTCAATTATCGATGCTTTTCCCATTTACTAATGATCGTACCAAGTTTTGTTTGAAAAATATTTTTTTATTGAAAGTATGAAAATAAAACCAAATAGCAACATAATTCTGGTTATTTTTAGTTTCAAAAATGTTTTTTGAAACTTCACTCATAATCAATGATCGGAATAGGTAGTGCCATTTCGGGTGAATGACCTTAAACATTGTAAATAACATGGACAAGACTTGGGATTCCGGGATTCGTATTTTTTCACAAAAAAAATATCTTCAAAACGCAAAAGTATTTTTTTTTGTCATTATAAATACATCATTCATTTAAAATTACTTTCAGTTAACAGTTACAATTGACAATAATACAATCATTGAATAAAACATAAAACGTCAACATCACTATATGAAATGAACATTATTAAATTTATTTAACATCTTTTATTCCTTACTTTTTTTCGAAATTATAGTAGCAAACCATAATTTTTTCTATACTTTCTTCTGTCAATCTATTTCTTTTAACGTCTAATATCCATTTATATGTAGAAAATGACCTTTCAACCTCTAGTGATGTCAGTGGGGCAAATTTATAAAACGAAATGTCATCAGATGCGGTTTCTTTTGAAATAATTTCAGCGTATTCTCTTATAGTGTCTAAATCCGGATTTCGAGCCATGACCGCTTCAAGTTTGGTTTCTACGGGTAAACTAGTAGACCAATTTATGACCATCCTAACTTGATCAAAACCTATTAAGGCACATTTTCATACATCATTTCACATTACATGTTCTTTAAATATTTTTTTAACACAAACTTAATTTTTTTCATATCAAATCCCGGGGTTAAAAACTATATCCATATAATAGTCTTTTATATTATATGATTAAATAAAGACGAAATTGCGTTTCTCTGTAAAATAACGAGATTTATTTATAAATCATACTTAAAATACTTAACCTATTACATTATTTATTAAACAAAGGTACACTCACCTGTAAAATAACGAGAAACAACATTTAAAGCCCTTATTTAAGTCTTCTTTATATGCTTTTGTAGTTCCTCACATTATTTAGCACTCATTCCCTATTACGTCAAATGTCACCACCAAATCACAGATTACGACAGCACCTACCTTTTCCATAGTTATCAGTCGTGACATCTAGTAATTAAGCCTTAAAAATAACGCGGCAAACAAACATAACTTAAGATAAGCACTGGAGTATAATATAAGTGAAGTGGTTTTCTTTACATCTCCCCCCTTCTTCTTCTTCTTCAAATTCCTCTCCACTACTGGAGGTTGGCAGTCAGGAACAATTGCAAGTAACAATGTAAGTAGGTACGTAATTGTTCATTTACTCACAAACACTGGAGCTAGTTTTGAAATATGGTAGAAGTTTGATTCCGCTTTCTTGTGTCCGGCATCAACTTCATACATAGAATTGGAAATTTTCTTAAGAATCTTGTATGGTCCAATCCTCAATTCATCCATTTTCTTCCTATTTAATGGATTTCCGTTTTCCACATAGACTCTATCTCCCACTTTCATGTTATGTTCTTCCCTATGTAAATCGAATTTCTTTTTATTATAATTGTGTGGTTTTATTGAGTTTTCAAGAGCTAGTTTCCTATCTTTTTCCAGATCTTCTTTTGTACATCTTGATTTCAATTCAAGTGGTAGAATATTCACATTTTCACCTTCCAAAAGGTATTTCGGAGCAAACTTTGTAACTGTGTGTTCAGTTTCATTATATTTTTCTACACATTTCTGTGCAATAGTAGTCCACGCTGTTCTCTTATCACTTTCATTTATTTTACATCTTATCTTATTGACTAAAGTTTGATTTAGTCTTTCATTTAGCCCATTTGAAAATGGTGCATCCACAGCGGTGAAAACTATTGTTATGTTTTCCTTTTGTAGGAATTCTTTAAATTCTTTTGAATTTATGCCAGGATATTGGTCCGTTAATACCATATCAATATTGTAGCTTGGTGTCACATTTTTCATTAGTTTAATAAAATCATTGGAGCCTTGATTTTTAGATGTGATAATATAAGCATATCTTGTGAAATGATCAACCAGAAGATGCAAGTATTTTCTTGTCGACCGTGATCCTCCAAATCCTCCAATGGTATCAATTGATACAATTTCGAATGGGCGTGTTGCTGGACCTAAATGTGACAATAAGCCATATTTCGACTTTCTTCTTGATTTGTTTTTTATACAAACTTCACATTCCTCACAAAATTGTTTTATATTCGCAGTAATATTTTTTGCTGTGTAGAATGGTGTTATTTTATTTGTCATCTGGGTTCTCCCAATGTGGCAGTAAGTTTTGTGGACATCTTTTATTAAAACCTTGCTACGCTCTTCTGAAAGTATGTTTTTTTTTCTTTTTTTATTCTTTTTGTAGTAAATTTCATTCTCCAATATAAGTTCTTTATCTTGTAAGTGTAGGTTTGTGTGTTGGTCGTTTTTTATATCTTGTATATTTATTAAATTTACTACTTTTAAAAAGTCGTCATTATTTTCATAAGATTCCAGAACTGGATTTCTGCTTAAACAGTATGCTTCTTGGTTTGACACTCCTGGGTTATACTTTATCTTAAAATTATATTGGGATAAATAATACGTCAAATCCCCTAGTTCCTCATCCGTTCTAGCCTTGATGTTCATATTTTCTAATGGTTTATGATCCGAATATACCATAAATTCTTTTCCCATAAGCCAGTGCTGCCAATATTTCACAGCTTCTTTTATTGCCAGACATTCTAGATATATTGCCTTCTTCTTTTTTTGAGCATCTGTCAATTTTTTTGAAAAATAAGCAACCGGCTTACTGTCCCCGTTAATGTCTTCTTGTTTTAACACTGCTCCCACTCCTTTGATGCTAGCATCTGTGTAAATATTTATTGGTAGTTCAGGGTTAAAGATATTCAGAATTGGTTCTGAACATAGCAATGCTTTTATTTTATCAAATGATTCTTGACATTCTGGAGTCCATACAAACTTCACATCTTTCCGCAGTAAATCATGTAGCGGGTCTAGTATAATTGCCCTGTGTGGTACAAACTTATTATGAAAATTAATTTTTCCTAGGAACTGACGCACATTTTTCCGTGTCTCTGGAACCGGAAAGTCTTTTACAGCAGTTAAGTAATCTTTCAAAGGTCTGACTGAATTGTTTTCTATTATGTGACCTAAATATTTGGCATAATTATTTGCAAATGAACATTTCGAAAACTTTAGTCTAAAGCCTTCTGTTAGTATTGCCTCCAGTAGTTTTGATATATGTAGTATATGTTCATCAAATGTTTTAGAAAAAATAAGAATGTCGTCTATAAAATTTACTGCAAAACTGGTGAGTTTGTATTTTCTTAAAATGTTGCTCAGTATTCTTTGGAAAATGGCTGGAGCAGTCTTTAATCCAAATGGGAGACATGTCCATTGAAAATGGCCTTCTTGTGTAACAAATGCAGTTTTGTATCGATCTTGAATCTTTAATGGTATTGACCAAAATGCTGAATTTATGTCAAAAGTAGAAAAGTATTGACAGTTTACAGTTTTTACCATTAAATCCTCAATCAATGGAAACGGTTGTGATTGTGGAACAACAATTTTGTTCAATTCTCTGAAATCTATACATAACCTTGTTTTTTTTTCATCTTCTTTTTTATATGCCAGTGTTACTGGTGCAGCAAATGGGCTATAAGATTCCTCAATCAAATTTTTGTGTATTCATTTTGAAATTTGTTTTTCTATTTCTTCTCTATCTTCAGCTGTGCATCTGTATGGACGTTTGTAACAGTATTTATCCACCATGAAGTCAATATGAGCTTCATAATCTCGTACAGTACCGATGCCATATTTATCCTTAGCGAATACTGGTTTGTATTTTTCTATTAACTTATCAATTTCTGATTGTTGATATAAATCTAGATGGTTTACGAGCATTTCAAATCTGTCAGAGTTAATATGTTCGTTAAAATTTATTTCCATTTTGTTTATATGGGTAGTTTCTTGTTCTAATACCTCTGAGTGTAAAAAAAAACTTTCTTCATTTTTGTCACCTAGTACATCAGGAATATTGACATTTTTTAAATTTGTTATATCATTTTTCGAGTTTATGGTTATCATATCCTCTTCATTTGAGATCTCTTTTTTTTCTTTTGGATTGTGATATTGTATGATCTGTAGTTCTTCATTTTGTACCAATTTGAAATGTTTGATACAATCCAAACCAATCAGAAAATCATAATTAAAATTTTCATTATCTACCACAAAAATATCCATATTTCTTTCAATATTGTAGATTTTTATTTTTATTGTTACCATACCTTTTGTTTTCTTTTCACCATTAATAGTTTTTAAGTTAACCATTTGTAAATCAGTTGGATCTTCCTTTGGCTGTATTTTCAATAATTTTGCATTAATTAATGATACATTAGAACCTGAATCATAAATTCCAGTAACTTTTAAAGTATCATTTAATAGTAACTTTACTTTTATTAATGGTGGCACCTCAAGTTTTTTGGATTCTTTTCATTTAATTCTATTTCCAATTCTGAGTTGTTTACAGTTTTCACCACTGCTTTTTGATTTTTTTCTTTAAACCAGCAATTTTCCTCGGGATGATAACGTTTCCCTTTTCTTTCGTTGACACAGATTTGGCATGGTTTCTTTTCTTCAAATTTTCTGGATTTTATATCAGAACTAGCGACCCGCCCGCGGCTTCGCCCGCGTGGAATGTATTATACATATAAACCTTCCTTAAGAATCACTCTATCTATTAAAAAAAACCGCATCAAAATCCGTTGCGTAGTTTTAAAGATTTAAGCATACATAGGGACAGACAGCGCAAGCGACTTTGTTTTATACTATGTAGTGATATACAATATTTTTTTTATCATATTTATTCTTTCCAACAAGATGCTCTAATTTTCCCATTTCATTGTAGAGATCTTCCGTTCCTTGTAACGATTCTCTGTCAATTTTATCAGCTACATAATTAGGTAAACCAAATGCTATAAGGTCTATAAGTGTCCCAGTATCAATTGTTTTCCTTACTTCCAGTAACAATTTTTCTTTTTTTAAAGCATACTCAAGTAACGAACCTGCTTGATATTTAAAGGCAAGTGCATATCTAATAGGTGACCATCCTTTATTTGCAAACGTCTCACAAAAGCTTTTCTCCCATTTATCCCATTCCGAGTCCACTGAAAGTTTTATTAGCATGCAAGTGTACCAATCGACGCTGGAATATTCGAGAAAATTTTTCAAAACTTCAATTTTTTCCTTGTCCTCGTTGATTTGGAAACGTTCACATTCTTTATTAAAATCTTTAATCCACTGGTAAGCATTTGAGTTTTTCCCAGTAAATCTCTCAATCATGAAATCCTTTGCAATTTTCCCTAAATTTTTAGTTACTGATTTTATTTGTTTATCTTCAAGCAGTTTTTCTAACAATTTTTCCAATGATTGATTTGAGCCACTCGGTGATGATTCTGCATTATTTGTTTTTTCCAAGATTTCTTCTAGGTATAAATCATTAAACTGTAAGTTTTGTTGTTCGTCCAAATATATTTTTGATATATCATCAGTCAAAGATATCCATATTTTCCTTGTTTGATGTCTTTTATTTAATGATTTTCTTACCTTGGCATAGTTTGAAGTCTTTGTAATCTCTTGGTGTAGATTTGCAGGTTGGCACTCAGCTGGTATTATAAAAGTCTGTCCATTAGGTGTTGCTATTGAGGTTATGCATAGCAAATTTGACTTTCCATCTGCTGTTGATTTCACAGCAAAATCAAATCTCAACTTTTCCATATTCGTCAAATATTTGCAGTAAATGTTGTTTTATAATAGTCTTTTATATTATATGATTAAATAAAGACGAAATTGCGTTTCTCTGTAAAATAACGAGATTTATTTATAAATCATACTTAAAATACTTAACCTATTACATTATTTATTAAACAAAGGTACACTCACCTGTAAAATAACGAGAAACAACATTTAAAGCCCTTATTTAAGTCTTCTTTATATGCTTTTGTAGTTCCTCACATTATTTAGCACTCATTCCCTATTACGTCAAATGTCACCACCAAATCACAGATTACGACAGCACCTACCTTTTCCATAGTTATCAGTCGTGACATCTAGTAATTAAGCCTTAAAAATAACGCGGCAAACAAACATAACTTAAGATAAGCACTGGAGTATAATATAAGTGAAGTGGTTTTCTTTACATCCATACTAATCTGACGTTCCGAAGTCCCGCGAAATGGCACTACCAATTCCGATCACTGCTCATAATCATTAGATATATTTTTTCTTCATTGGGTATTTCAGAGTTCCTGTCCCATTTACTATTGTTAAAGTAAAATAAGGCGTTAATTTTCCCCGTCTCGACTGTTGAATCGACTTCAGGTGGCTATAATAGTTTCAAACTTCTGTGAAAGGGGTAGGGGCAAAACAAACTAAAAAAATACATTACAAACAATGCTGGGGGCGATCACTAGTACTATATGGAAAAAGCATCGATAATTGAGTTTATCTATAGAGGCAATCCCTAGGTGTCATTTAGTTTTGCCCCGTATATTCCTAGGTCTGCACATATCACTTTGATTTTGGCCTTTAGTTTTGTCATATTTCTAAATAAACTAAATACATTATTAGTTCAGTTTACACATACCTACTAATATTTGTTTCACAGCGGAGATATCCTCCGTACCAAAATTAATTTAAACTCATTTATCGTTTTAATGAAAGATTGAATTCTGAAATATGACAATACCGAACGTCAAAATCAAAGTGGTATGTATTATGATAATCAAGAAACAGCGACTCCATGGATCCTAAAAAAACGGTTTGCCACCAAAAGTCCTAACCCTAATAATAAGTTATATTATAAGTGACATTAAAAAATACGATCGTTATATCGCATACTTTAACTCGTCCATGACCGGTCTTTTTGAAAATTGATACCCCGGCGTTTTTTTAGTGTAACTTATTCACGAGTCGCCACTAATTAAAAGGGATAAAAAGGTACCAAATGTCCATCTCCAGAGTATAATATAAACCATCTCTATCTACAACTGTCGATTCATGCCTTGAACCTAGAAGGAACAAATAATCACTCAACATTTATAATATTAGTTAAGATACTCACCGGCGGCATGTTCCAAGTGTTGTTGTTCCATTGCGTAGGCGTGTCTGGTTGGTAGGGCTCCGAGTCGTCTGTAACTAACGAACGGATTGTTAGACGCGAATTTTGTAGTTGAATTTTTAGTCGCAATATTTGTAGTTGCAATTTTTTTAGTTGCATTTTTAGAACCGAATTCTTGTTGTAATTTTTTTTTTACTTTATTTTTTGAGTAGCATATTTTCCAATCCAAGTTTATTTACATATTTAATTTTATTGCACAAAAAAAGTACAAATGGCGGACTAAATGCCGAATGGCATTCTCTACCATTCAACCAAATCATCATACAGAAAGCAGTAAGAGTAGTGCACAGGAAAAGAACGATAGAAAATAAAGCAAAAAACATATTCACTAAATAATAAGAATTTACGCAAAAAGTAATAACCAGGGACCGGAAAACCCCTTTATTTGATTAAGTCTATCGATCGGGTAACTACATCATATACTCTCCCAAACGTTAGCGTATCCCTATCGATAGATTAGTTTCCGAGATATTGATCATTTTAATCGGAATTTTTGTTTTTTCCTTATGTCCGTGTTACGAAAAACCCCTAAATTCATGTATTAATTTTTAAACATCAGTGTTTTATTGCATGCATTACAATGAATATGAACTAAGGAAGTTTTTAAAGATAAACGCCAAATTTCATTTAATTACAACTTTTTGAGTAAACGCAGTTTGTTTTTCCATATTAGGTGAACAACAAACGCGGAGTTCTCTTAGTATGGAGAAAGTAACTCTGAGCGTTTGCTCATTTTTTTAAATAAAAAAAATTGTTATTTAGCTTTAAAAGCTTCCTTAGTTCATAGTGATTCCTAATCATGCAAGAAAACACAGATTTTTTAAATTAAAACATGAATTTAGGGGGTTTTTCGTAACACGGACATAAGGAAAAAACAAATATTCCGATTAAAATTATCAATATTTCGGAAACTAATAACAATTGCTGAACATACAATGGAGGTTAAATCGATAGCTTATGAGCTGCTCTATCACCTCCTCACTCGCGGGCAACTTGTGCTAGGAGCACAGAAACTAAAACATTTTCCATTATTGGTCTAGCCTACTACTATACATAAATTCTACGCAACATCGAGTTCCAGTAAATGGTTACGAAGCATTCTCTTGAAAGACAGCTTGCTAGGGGCTCGACTAATTTGCAGTTTTTAGTTATAATTATCAGGTAATTTATTATAGAAATGAATGCATTGACCAACAAATGATTTATATACTTTACGGACGCGGAATATTCGAATAGCGATTTAATTTTTATTTCTAGTATTGTAATTATGTATACCAGATTTTTTTGTGAAAGAATCTTAATTTTTAATAACATAAATAATATTCTCATAAATAAATTGAGACGCTACAGTTAAGATATTAATTTCGTTAAAAAGTTCCCTTAGCGAGTCACGGGAATTTAATTTGTAAATAGAACGAATGGCCCGTTTTTGTAACACAAATATAGTTTGTATGTCAGCTTCCTTACCCCAAACCAGAATACCATACGACATGACACTATGGAAATAACTAAAATAAACTAGGCGAGCTGTCTCAATATTGGTTAGCTGTCTAATTTTCCTAACGGCGTAAGCTGCCGAACTTAGTTTACCTGCCAGTACAGCTATATGGGGACTCCATTGCAAATTTTTATCTATCGTTATGCCTAGGAAAACTGCCTTATCTACGATTTGGAAACGCTCGTCATTTAGAAAAATACTAGAATGTAACGGTTTAACATTAGGCAAAGCTAACCGAACACATTTAGTCTTCTTAGCATTTAGTAGCAAATTGTTGCTAGTAAACCAATTAAGTACTTTAACTAGGGTGGTGTTTATCCTACTGTAGTCTATGGATTTTCTGTCTACCTTGAAAATGAGTGAAGTATCATCAGCAAAAAGTACAATATCACAAAGTTTATCTACTGATGGTGGCAAGTCATTTATGTAAACCAAAAATAGAAAAGGACCTAAAATAGAGCCTTGAGGCACACCTATTTTTACTGTAGCTCCATCAGATTGCGTTTTGTTTACAACAACTGTTTGAGTTCTATCACTTAGATAAGAAGACGTAAGACTTATAGCTTTATTGGACGATCCATAATGTTCTAATTTTAAAATAAGTGTCGTATGAACCACGCAATCAAAAGCTGTAGAAAGATCACAAAATATTCCTACTGCATCGCAAGATTTCTCCCAACTGTTACATATATATTTAATGAGTAAGCATCATCAAAATTGGTCCACGCGTTTAGTTTCTAAAGCGCGACACAAAAGAACAAGCATACATATAATAAACACATAACTCTCCTACTTCGGCAGTCGAGTAAAAATAAATGGCCGAACGCAGCCAATTTTGACTTGGACCGTAAAAGAATCACCTCAACAGCCTTTGGACATACCCGAAACTATTTTTTGAGCACTTAGTACTTAACCCCTTACTTATAAACGTGGAATAAGCTTGGAATAGTGTATGCCATGCTTTGTCACTTTCTGTCAGATGCAAATGTCACAATCACAGATAAAGACAAAGCATGGCATAAACTATTCCAAGCTTATTCCATGTTTATAAGTAAGGGGGTTAGAGTTTAAATTTCGCAGAGCATATGCAAGTTTTATTGTCTTATTGCACTAAAAGACATAGAAGATAACTCACAATGAAATACTTCGTGTACGTTCGCAAATAACCAGTGTAATATTAACCTTAACCAATAGATTAGAAGTCTGTAAGCCACGGACCGATTTGGTTAGTTCAGGCGCCAATTTCTCAAAACTGAGTAGACTAATAAGTAATAACATTTCACTAGCAGACTTGTAGAAAATTATGAAGTAATATTATTAATCCACTGAGAGAAGGAAACGGGCAAAAGGTTAAAAATTGGCACTTGAGTCTAACAGAAATTAGCGCTTACAAACCCGCAATATTTTTGAAAGACCTATCCAATGACCCCCGCACGACGATAAACAGGAATCCCCAAGTCTACGTGTAGGGTAGGTAAATTATTTTTTTTTTTTTTTTCTACTTTGTTGGCGTGACTAATATATTCATGCCAAATTACAGCTTTCTAGTTCTTACGGTCTCGGAGCTAGGCTGCGGACGGATGGACGGACGGACGGCGAAAATATAAGGGTTCCAAATTTAACTACGGAACCCTAAAAATGATAGTTTATTTCGCTTTCTTAACTTTCCAGAAGGACCCCAAATTCTTGTGAGCCCAAGGGCCCCTGCATAGTTTAACCTCGTAAGGCCCAACACTGCAAAATGGGAGTTTTTTATAACTGGGACTTTGAATCTACAATCAAGGGAATAAAGTTCAATTGCGATTGTTCGAAAAAGCAATTTTCCGTTTATGAACATAGAAAAATAAGCCTTATTCTTATTGCAACAGAGTTCAAAGTAAATTGTCTAGATTATGTACTTCCTATTGCACACAGGGCCTTACGAGGTTAAGACGGCCTTGCTGACATAAGCGCTTGACACGACCATATTTGTTCCTGAGTCATGGATGTTTTCTATGTATTTAAGTAGTTATATCGTTGTCTAGTACCCATAGTACAAGCCTAGAGCTTAGTTTGGGACTAGGTCAATCGGTGTGACATTGTCCCCTGATAAAAAAAAAACTGGCAACTAACGTCTTATACTATCATTTTCGATAACGATCTCGCCACGAATATTGTCTACGGCCACAGTTTAGTTGTGTCTAAATATATGGAACTCCAAGTAATGATATTACCTATAGTACTGCCCTCCTACGGAAAAAAAGGCACATCTACTATAATAATTGTATTGCAGTTCCAACCTTATTATAACCACTGAGAGTTCAATATGCTTCTTTGAATTAATTGCACTTGTTCCTTTTCTCCGTAGTAGGGCAGAATACAAATGCTATGTTTTTTTTTCAATCAGACTTATTCACCCTACTCAGAAACAAGACACATTTAACTCTTTCCTTTTTCAAACTTGTGTACACTTACAAGCATACCTGGGATAACTCGGGGCAAGTTCTAGGGATTTGATATCGATAAAAAAGATGTCGATATAATTAAATTAATACATGTGCACATTGCACATTCTCGATTACTGTAAAGAGGTTCGATGTCATATCTGATATCGAGCCTCTTAAGATAATAAAAGTATGCGGATGTCATTCCAATCAAAATGACAATATACTGTCAGTACCAATCATATTCCGAGTACGTTTAGCAGTTTAAAGTAGATATTTTCAACTAGACGGCAATCATTAATACCGACGAATATGGAAAAAATATTGATTGTATATTATGAAAACTGTTGTAAAATAAACAAATAAATATACGTGTTAATTTGTTTATGTTTTATCTAAAAATAAGGAGAAAATAAGTAATATTTATTTATGTCGAATAACATTTAGATGTTGGCAGTAACAACGACATATTTTATATCGATAAAATATTTTGCTACATCACTTTCGTACAGATGCCCCGAGTTATCCCAGGTATGCTTACAAGGAAATACTTAATACAAAATGCGGAAACGTTTGTCTACCCTTAAAGCTAGTCCGATTTTTACAATTTTTGAATATGTTGTAGATATCATGAAAAACTTTGTCTGTACGTTTTCCTTTCCACGAAAATACTTCCGAGAATGAAACAAATTTAAAAAACAAAAAAGCAGATACGTACAGACGTAAGTACGTTCTTTATAATAACATAGTCAAAAATGGTGGAAATCGGACTTGATTTGTATGGAAATTTGTATGGAATTTTTTGACGGGGCTTCACAATCCTCTGAATAATCATTGACTGAGTGCGGCCGATAATCAATTTTCTACTAATTTGTTATACAGTTTACTATTAATCGATTGAATGTCCATGGTTCTACTGCCGTAATATTCAAGGAAAAATTTAAATTTAATCTTGTTACCAATAGAGTATAGAATGCTTTGACTACTACATTGCAGTTAGCCTTCTTTGGTATTACTGCAGTCTAGTGGTTAAATGATACATTAGTAATAGTATATTTATGTTACGAGTGGCGAGGTAATTACACGCACGAGTACCTTATGAGCTCATTATGTACCTTTGCATACATAAAAAAACTCACTATTTAAGTTCCTCGTAAGTAAGACCTATTATTCGATAAATGATTACCTAACTGACATAAACTAATTATATAAATATACATTTTGAATTATTATTATTATTGTAAATTTTATATTTTAATTTGTAAATTTGATATGTGATGGATGACATACCTACAATTTTTTGTTTGTAAATGAGCATGCTGCATGCTATAAGGCACGCTATTTGTACGCCGTCAGGCAAAGCATAGTGAAACGAATTAATCTATACTTAAGACCTTTGTAAACCTATGTTTGACAAATAAATAACTTACTTACTTACTTACTTACTTAACTTTTTCTACAAGCTTAAAATGATAATGACAAAAATAAACAATCGCTAACTTTTCTTGTATACTTTCCTTAATTTTTCTGCTTAAAAATTACTTTACAGCGGAGTTATTTAATTTCTTCAATTGGCATTTTACTGTTGAATGTTTAAAAATAATATCATGCAAATTTTAATAGTTACTATAACAGTTCTGATAATTTATCATAAAAAATGCCAAAAGAAGCGCCATTGTTGATATCCATATTGAGCGTAACCATGGTAACTAGATTACAAGTTGATGAATATTCATCATATTTTTAGTGATTTGAATAAAAAATGTATTTTAAACATATTATTAGTCTCAAAATTGATTCTGTTTTTAATATAATAATATGTCATTGTAATTGTTATTAAAACATTTTTACAACATATTATTTTAAGTGTTTACTAAACGCCAACACTGATATCCGGAATGACCGTAACCATAGTAATAGCAATGCTATAATTATTATTATAGAACTGTTATTACCATGGTAACGATCATTATATAATGGTTTTCCTGCTTCGGTTAC
Source organism: Acleris emargana (assembly GCA_927399475.2). Lineage (NCBI taxonomy): Eukaryota > Metazoa > Arthropoda > Insecta > Lepidoptera > Tortricidae > Acleris > Acleris emargana. The sequence goes on from OV656858.1 coordinate 11,027,414, forward strand.
GCTATAGTTGGTATTCTGATACCATTAACGATATCAATATTAGCGTTTTATAGTACTAGAGTAGAAAAATATAATTACTTACCTATGTTATTGCCGATACTGCCATAGAAGGACGTGGGGGGTGGGGGATTGTCAGACAGCAAGTCGAGTCCGGGGAGCGCCTCCTGTGACTTCTGAGATAAGGTCCCGCTTATTACTGCAAAAAGAAAACAACTTGTTTTGGCATGGAGAATGGAGAAGGCACACGAGCGCACGGGCTGTGCGATCTGTATCAGTCTTTTTTATGGCATACGGAAGGCAAACTAGCACACGAGCTGTGCGATGTGTGTCAGTTACTCTTTTTTATGGCATACGCAAGGCAAACGAGCACACGAGCTTTGTGATGTGTGTCAGTTACTCTTTTTTATGGCATACGCAAGGCAAACGAGCACACGAGCTTTGTGATGCGAGTCATTTAGTTTTTTTTATGGCATACGCAAGGCAAACGATCACACGACCTGTGCGTTATGAGTCATTTAGTTTTTTTATAGTATACGGAAGGCAAACGAGCACACGAGCAGTGCGTTGTGTGTTATTTAGTTTTTTTTATGGTATACGGATGGCAAACGAGCACACAAGCTGTGCGTTGTGTGTCAGTTCGTTTTTTACGGCATACTGAAGGCAAACGAGCACACAAGCTGCGCGTTGTGTGTCAGTTAGTTTTTTATAGCATACGGAAGGAAAACGAGCACACGAGCTGTGCGTTGTGTGTAAGTTAGTATTTTATATGTCATATGGAGGCAAACGAGCACACGAGCTGTGCGTTGTGTGTCAGTTAGTTTTTGATGGCATACGGAAGGCAAACGAGCACACGAGCTGTGCCTTATGTGTCAGTTAGTTTTTTATGGCATACGGAAGGCAAACGAGCACACGAGCTGTGCGTTGTGTGTCAGTTAGTCTATTTTTATGGCAAATGGAAAGCAAACGAGCACAAAGGTGAGCCGATGGTCTGAAACCTATAGACATTTGCATCCGCAAGATCACAATCTTAAGCCTGCAATTTTTAGACCGCAAATGCGTTGCCAACACTGAGTTCTCAGATGGAATGCCTCCATGGTAGTTATTTTACCGATTGTCTTATCTCCACACGAGAACAACAACAATGCGAATGCTGCTTGGCGGTAGGTTAAATGATAGGATTGCGGTAGAGAACCGGTCGGACCCAGTACAAGGTCCTACCACTACTTAAACAAATAGGCATATTACAGTAAGGGGTGTTCAGGGACCCTTTCTTTAAATCGGGATTTTGTAATAAGTAAAAGGGAAGAAACGCCCTTGTAAGTACCCGGGCCTCCCTATATACCGCGTAGTGTAATACGCCCTTATCTAGTCTACTAATGGAACAATTCTACAAGTTAAGATTTACCTGAATTATTATCCGAGGGGATGTTATTTTCATTAGGCACCAGTGTTTTAAGAAAGTCGTTGATATTAAAGTCTTGGTTCTCGCTTGGCCTAGAGTTTATCACTTCGATTTTATTGGCTGAAACAACAATCATAACATAACTGCACTTGATAAGGAACGCGGAGAAATATAAAAAAATATACGAAGAAACAAACATTAGCACCTTTGACATTTGATGCCATTTTTTAAGAATTTTAATTTAAAAAACCGGCCAAGTGCGAGTCGGGCTCACGCACGAAGGGTTCCATACCATTATCTATACAACATTAGACACTATATTATAACGTTCCAGCAAAAAACGGCAACAAAAATTCGAGTGTCTAGCCATCACGGTTCATGAGATACCTGGCAAGGTCGCCATGTGGAGCGGGGCTTCAGGGGACGAGTAATAAACACGAATGTTGACAAAAGACTAACTATTATTCAATATAATCACACAATATGATATTAGGAAATTTTGCATGATACGCACTTATGACCGGAGGTCGGAATTCTCGTAGCATTTTTGAGCTGTCATAGGGACTTCTCGTTTATCGACTTCCGATTATATATATTTTGTCGATACATTATAGACCACAACACAACATAAGAAAAGAAGATTAAAAGTAGAGGTAAACAACAGGCGGTCTTATCGCTAAGGAGCCATCTCTTTTAGATAACTTTTGAGTGGCTGAAAATGTTAAATAGAGATCAGCAATGAAAGCAATGAAAAATTTATAGTTAACAATTATACATTTAATCAGTTCAGTTCATCCACAAATTATTTATAAGAAATAATATAATATTTTTTTTTTAATTTCTATTCAGAAATTTCCTAAAAGTTGGTATCCAAAGGTTATCTCGAAGAGATCGCTCAGTCGCGATAAGACTGCATGTTGTTTATTTTTTCTCGAAATCATAATTATTTTACATAGGTATTGTATTTTGTATTTATCGATATACATATGTATAATCGGCAGTCGATAAACGAGAAGTCCCTATGACAGCTCAAAAATGCTACGAGAATTCCGACCTCTGCTTATGACTAACTCCTTACAGCCTGGTGACAGACAGACTGTCTGAGTAATAGGGTCCCGTTTTTATCCTTTGGGTACGGAACCCTAAAAACACTATATTGTATCTAAATTTCGTCCGTGACATCGTCTGCGATTTTTCCCTACAATTTTACATCTAACTAGCTTTTGCGCGTAGCTCTTTTCGTGTAGAAGTGGTTTATCGCTATTCCCTCGGTAATAAAAAGTACCCTATGTGCTGTTTTAGACTGTAATCTATCTCTGTGCCGAATTTTATCCAGTTCCGTTCACCCGTTCTGGCGTGATTGGTAACGAACACCCAAACTTTCGCATTTGTACTATTAGTAAGAAAAAGAGTGAAAAATCCGACTTCTTATCAGATACTACGAAAGACTCCATTCGAAATCCATAACCCTCCTGTATGATACTTTCCTGTTAAATATAATTTAGTTATTTTGACACTTTTGGGCTTGTCGTAATTTTAAAACATCGTCCCTTATCTTATCGAGCTAAGGACCGTTCAACTATAAATTTGCGTTATTTAATGTATAAATGTAATAATTCCCATGTAAACATTCGCTCTAATAATAAATCATTTGATTTTGATTTGATTCGCACAGTAGGGTAAAACATCGGTTTGGGTAGATTAAAGCCTTTTCATTCATGTATCAATTTTCATTTCATTTAGGCGTTAATTAACTTGCATCAGGTAAACGACTTTTTATTTCTTTTACGCGTTAATTAAGTTGCGCAAGATGTAGGTATTTTAACTGTACCTATTCCGAGTAATTCACAGGTGTAACAAAAACACGGCTTTAAAAACCTGATTGCAAGTTTTTATAACGTCGTCAATATACGTTAGCTACCATGAGAATCGGTCGTCATCCTAAATCCTTGCCAGATATGGTTATGAAACGCTGGCAAAGAACAGAGTAAAGTGGCAATTACATCACCGAAAAGAGCCTAGCTCTTAAGTTAAATGATGATGATAAACATGAATACAATATTAATACCGCCATTTAAAAAAAAAACCTATGACACTCGCATCGCTAAACATGGACATACACTAGCTACATTTATTAAGGATTTTTTTCAGCTATGGCACTACATGACCTTAATAGATAAGGTACTAAAGAGTACACATTTTGTCTATTCAATAGACATACAAGTTTTCGTATATACTTTAGTACCTTGTCTATTAAATTTCATGTACTGCTTGCTATATAATGGATTGTCAGGGCGATTAAAGTGGAACGGTCTTTTTTGGACGCGGTCGTTTGTATTGTTAACTATGGCTAATTATTTACTAACTATACCCGTATGTCTTGTATTAAAACCAAGGATGAACGAACAAGGTAATTCCGGACATTTTTCGCGACCAATTAAAATTTTCAAAATGCCTAATCCGTATTGTTAGGTGGGGACAGCTTTTTTTTACATAACTTTTTTGTTCATGCCTACCTAATCATTTTGTTTAAATAAAATTGTTATACTTTTTGCCATCGATGGAACCGTAAACGTGTAGATAAGGCTAGGTTTAGTTAGGTTAGATTTATAAAAATCCAGTAAAAGTAACAGTTACTGCAAAAAATACCTTATGAATTCCGATAATAATGGCTTACAAACCTTTAAGAGTAAAAATAATAAAGAGTCAATATGGCCAAAAAAATAAAAAACCTCGCCATGCGGAAATTGTTTGATCTGACATTTTTCAAAAAAGTATTAATGGTGACCCCATTAGAGTTTATTATTTTTCTGGTCAGGATATAATTTAGTCGCATTCAAGCTTAAATCGTTGCTTTATGACATCTGACATCTTGAAAGGTCTTTTAAATGCTGAACAAAAACAAGGTTTAACCTCCTGAGTCCCCAGGTTATCGCTTGAGGACATAATACCAAACATAAAAGGCACCCTATAATTAAAATCAACAAGGTTGAAATTACAATGTTACTAGAATAGGTATTGAGTCTTAACCTCGTAAGGCCCAGTGTGCAATAGAATGTACATAATCAAGGCAATTTACTTTGAACTCTGTTGCAATAAGAATAAGGTTTATTTTCCTATGTTCATTAACTGAAAAATGTCATTTTTCGATCAATCACCATTGAACTTTATTCCCTTGATTGTAGATTCAAAGTCCCAGTTACAAAAAACTCCCATTTTTCAGTATGGTGGGCCTTACGAGGTTAAGAGGATAGATCTTTTTTTTAGCACAAGCGACCTCAGCGGGCCTCTCGTACAAACGTGTCAAAAAATAATGGCTGTTTTATCCACGTTTTGTCACGCGATAAACGCAGCCGTATAAGGGCCTATTATGGTCGCGTTTATCGACGTCGATAAACGTGGATAACACATCTGTCACTGTCTGACCGGTACGTAGGTGCGAGAGTGACGGATGATATAACCACCACGATAAAGGCTACCACAATACGGACCCTGGAGGGTAATGATCAGTCTTACCACTATGGTTGGGCGGCGCGGGGCTGCCCTCGTTGAACAGCGTCATCGCGTCCGTGTTGAGGAACGACGAGAGCCCCAGGTTGTACAGCGACCCGTCCGCCGACAGTGACGTGTTGAACGTCTTGTCAATGTTGTATGACACTGGAAAAAATAGAGGTCAATTAAAACCCAAAAATAGCCAATACCGCTATAAGTATGTGTGTAATATTTGAAGAGTATGTTCGATTTCTTCAGGATCCCATCATCATTTGACGACCCGATAGTAAAGTCGGTAGTGACTACCTACAAAGCTACCCGTCCCAGGTTCAAAAGAAATAAAGAAAGAGAAAGAAAAAGAGAGAGAGAGAGAGAGAGAAAGAGAGAGAGAGAAAGAGAGAGGGAGAGATAGAGAGAGAGGGAGGGAGAGATAGAGAAATCCGGCGATCCGAATCACGATTCGCGATACACTACGCTCTTTACGCTCGATAATAATGGTAATAGTGCATATATCGCTATAAATATCTCTCGTGTAGCATGTGTTAAAGCAGAAGTCCCCAACTAGGGTTTCGTAGTACATGTACTAAGGTCTAAAATAATGATTTACCGTCACTGAACTACAACGAACTATTCCGTAAAGATTCTACTCTTAGTTCATTTAATACACGCGGAGCAGTGAGCCAGACAGCAAAGCGATCTGAATGAATGACTGACCAGCCATTCATTTGGTCCAAGGAGCACAAATAATAAGCATGAACAGACCAGCTCCTTTCAGTGTCACTAGTAGGGTAGAAGTACCCTTTGTTGCCACTGTACACTTTTTGGCCACTTAAAGTCGAAATGAAGTGCAAATTGTGGTTACTGAATTATCAACAACGTTTTAAGTTGTAATTCTGTAGCTCTGCCTAGCCCACTCTGGAATTACAGGCGTGAAGGTATGATGGTATGAAAGTCGAAACGAGTATCAATAATACTGTAAAATTTAATTTGCGTAATCATAATTCTTTAGATATTAGTTAAAATTTTAAGTGGCCAAAAACGGTGTAAAGATGTCCAAAACCGGAACTTCTACCCTACATTTGAGCGATTGTACTAGTTTGGAGCGATCCGCTCCGTCAACGAGCGCGCCCCGGTCCTCACCGTCGTCGGCGGCGAGCGGCAGGTCCAGGTCCTCGTCGGGCCCGGGCGAGGGCACGTCCTCGTCGCGCGCGGGCGGCGAGGGCGCGGCGGCCGGCAGCGTCAGCACCAGCTCGTCCAGCTTGCGCTTTAGGGCTCGCACTCGGGCGCCGAAGTTCTTGTATGCCTGTCGGGTAGATATTCATTAACAAATACCTAGGTGGTATTCCATTAGGCAAGTGCCAAGATGCATGAAATATGACGTCACTTGAATAAAAAATGTATATGTATATCAAATACCTTTATAGGCGGTTTTCCATTAAGCAAGTGCGAAGTGCAAGTTGCATGAAGTATGACGTCACTCAAATAAAAAATGCACGTTTAAGTGTGTTAAGTGGGTCGTAAACTAGCAATTCAAATTGCAGAACTTTGATTGATGTCTAACTTTAGTTCTAGAGCAAGAAGCACAATTTTGGTGCAGTCAACGTCAAAAAGCACAATTTTGCAGCGGTCAAAGTCAAGTCAAAAGAGGCATTCTAATCGCTAGTCTAAACCTCGCTTTAGGCAAGTTACCTTGCAACTTGCATTTACTTACACTATCTCCCAGCTATAAACTATAAAACACAATTAATTTCTGTATTGATGTCATTAGGCTTAGGCGAGGGCTCTACGGTAGCCCAACTAACAAAAGACTGTTTAAATAATCTCCCCATAAGAGTACCAAATCTCTCTTACAATGATATCTATACTCCAATTATCCTGTTTGACAACTGGAAATTTAAGACTGAAAACGTTGCGTTGCGTTGCCAACCAAATCGCAAGGTGAGTACCGCATTCGGACTAAAATAATAATAATTAACCTTTTGAAGGCCTTACGTCAAATAAGTGACAGACTTTCAGTTAACTGCCAGACTTCTGCGGCGATCAAAAGGATTAATACTGGTCGGAAGAGGTCGGCTTGTCGGGGCATTCGACCTGCGACCGATTTGCCAAATCGCAGGCTGTGTAAGCCGTGCTGACCAATCGAGGTCACTGTTACCTACTGCCTATATCCTCAGTCAGAATGTCTATAACTAGTATTAATACTAAAACATTGTCACTTTCCTCATCACCATCAAACTTTACGTCTGTGTGTGGCAACACATCTGCGGAATTAATCATTTGAATTACGGATTATTTAATAGCCCTAAATAAAATCTAGTCTAGGTGTACTCACATAAGCCACTACTTTCACTTCGCCCCTCTGCGTGGAATAATATTGGTTCGCTGAAGTCAACAATGCAAGCAGGGCTTCTCGCGCTACAATTTCCCTCTGCAGCGCCTGGGTGTACCTGTCCACACACCCTATACCCTCATTCAGTTCTTTGTCTACATCATCCATGTTACTTTTTTCTAAAAAGAAAAGGAAATAAAAACATCAACTGACAGTTTAATACTTACAATCTACTTTAAAACTATTTAATAACAAAATGTTCCAGTGAATTATTTTTATTGTTCGGAAAATGTCATAGAATTGTTATGTTGTGCATAGAATTGTAGTTTCATTTGTGGACTTTTTTACAGTGACCTGAGTCAAGTCTGTATGTTTAATTGTATAGCTTCATAAATTCCCCTTGTACTTTATGCAATAAACACCTCACTAAAGGTGTCATTCCGCACAGGAGCGCATGTAGCAGACTCAACATTTAATGAGTATTTCATATAAATACCTGGAAACCAGTAGTGACACCTGCCATTACCGTCTGCAGTCAGGTGCGGAATGACACCTAATGCCCGGTTTCTGAAGTCACTAGTTAAACCTTTAATAGCTATTGATCCGTTAAAGTTATGTTTAGGTTAAACGACGTTTATCTCTTCGTGCGTTTCTGAGTGCTCTACGAACAGTTCGATAACTATTGACAGATAAATAGTTCCTTCCGCTGCCGCTAGATGGATCTTAATAGTTTGTCATACGTAGACTGCTGTTAATGCCTTAATTCAACATCAATTCCGGTTGATTTTTGTAAAAATAATAATTTGAGAAAACTTAGCCACTTTATAGTAATTAATAAATAAATGATAACGAAAATTAAAATACCTAGTTTATTTGCCAGTGGCTGTATGAACAAAAATTGACAGTTGATACTTCAAATAGTTATGGAGCCGATAAACGGCAAACTTTGGTCAGTTAAGTTAAACCTAGTTTAAACGGAGTTTATCTTTGAGTCGTTGTTCGGAAACGCAGTTGTCAAAGTTAACGGACCAATAGCGTTTACAGACAGATAAACCTGGTAGCACTGACAGCTGATAGACGTCAAATATTCATCTCCGTATTTAATTAAATTATTTTGTTTCAAAAATATTGTAATTTGACCTATTGAGGCTATTAACGTTTACTTAACAGTGTTTTCGTGGAATTATAACAGCGAATTCTACATATAATCATTATATAACAGAAAAACAGGCCGCTTGCTACAGCGCCTGTCAACCGTCAACGGACGATTTCAAATTCTTCAAACCGGGGGAGTATTTCTTTTGATTCTTACTTACACTACTATTATTTTTTAACACTGTGTTCATATTGATACTTCTCATTGCTCACTGTTGAAGCCGTGAGCGACGTCAAACACAAAACACTGGCACGGTGAGGACTCTCTTTGCTTGACGAATAGTGGAAGTAAAGTTGAGACATATCACATTCGCCACAGACATTGCCGTACACGATACACTGTTCACCAACATCTATTCACTCATATCCTTGTTATAATAACCAACAATCTTCCTTCGTCAAGGTACTCAGTTGTACTCAGTTGTTTTATATCTTTCAGTGCATTTTGTGGAGTTACTGTGAGACAATGAGCGCTTTGAACATGAAATCTCGCAAGGCCACTGCACGTCAACAAGAAATCCAGCTCAAGGCCACCTTGAAACAGCTGCAGGAAGCTAATACCCTGAATGACCAGCTAATGAGGGAAAGGGATGACAGTGAAGAGGAACTGAAGAAATTAAAGGAAAAGAACACAGTGTTGAGAAGCGATCTGGTGGAGTATGACTTCAAATTATCAGACGCTCAAGATAAGTTGGAGCAGTTACAGTCTGTGATTGATACCTTCAATCAGTGCGCTTCTACACATGAAGTGGCATTAAAGCGCATCACAAACTTGGAGGAAGAACTTGGCGCAGCTAATGAGGAACTAAATTATTTAAGGAAAGAGCGTCAGTGTTTTGACAGTTTAACAACACAGAACCTGTACCAAGAGCTGGTAGGCAATAACGATAAGGACAGTAAGAAATTAATATTTTTTAACAGCAACAATAAATTGAAGAAATATGTTAAAATTAATAATTATATTAGGCGTACTCAGAAATTGATTAGGAGCCAAAAATGTATAAAAAACTATTCTACAATGAAATTAGAATTATCAATAATGAAGGATAGAGTGCGGCATTGTAATGAAAAGTTAGATTCCAGTAGGATAACATACAATATAAATATTCAGAAACTAGATGCTGAGATAAGTAGGTTAAAGGACCAGCTTGAAGTTACTGCCTTAATGTATGTAACCACCCAGAAGGAAGTCAAGGAGCATATCCTGGCTTTCACTCAATTGGTGGAAGAAAGTAGACTAAATGAAGAGCGGTTTAACTCATTACTGAACAGTGGTTACGGTAATTGTGACAGATTACGAACTTCACCAACTGCGGTGATTCAGCCAGATATGGCTCTTGATTCTTCTAAGGAGTCCCCTAGACAAATTATAAGTAGAAACAAAACTATTGTTTATTCTGACCAGCTTGGATCTGGACTAGGTTTATTGTTCAATAACAAATTGAAACAAAAGGTTACAAATTACTGTTACCATAATGCAACTCTTTTGCAATTATGTAAATTACTTTTAAAAGGAAGTTTTGACAGGACCACCACTTTAGTAATTTTAATAGGAAATGGTCTTTGTGTGGATAAATACAGTGTTGATAAATTAATGTCAACACTTAACACAATTGAAGAGAATGGCATAGGTAAAATTATACTGTGTGCGTTACCATACTCACAAAGAATGCCATATAGTTATAATCATAGAATAGCTCAATTTAATTCGATAATGTATAATGCTATATCCTGCAATAGTAAATACCACTTTTTCAATTTAAATAAATTTTTAAAGCCCATCACACTAACATCACAAAAAATTCATGTGCCAAGGAAATATATTTTGACCTTGGTTGACCTATTAGCTTATAATATTGAACCTAATGGATATAGTAGTACCCAGCCCCAGCAAGCCAATATTGGCAATAGTGCCTTGCCTCATAATTTAAACTAAATTATAGGACAGCGGAAACACCCTTGAGTATAAATTTAATTCACCAAAATATTCAAGGTTTTTCCAGCAAAGAACTAGAAATAGGGTTGTTCTTAGATAGTGAAAATGTACAAATTATGTGCATTACTGAACATTGGCTTAGACAAGACCAATTAATATTTGATTTTGTAAATTTTAAATTAGTTCGTTATTTTGCTAGAAAATGTGCCATTCATGGTGGCTCTTTAATAATAGTTAAAAGTACTCTTAAATCCAAGGAAAGAAAGGATATTGTCAAGCTATCAGTAGAAAGGATTGTAGAAATTTCTTGCGCAGAACTAGAAAGTTATATAATAATATGTATTTACAGACCACCATTGGCTGATTTTTGCACATTTGAATCAACTATGGAACATGTGTTAAAATTAGCTTGTAATAGCCAGAAGCATATTATAGTTTGTGGAGATTTTAATATTAACTTACTCGAAATGTCAAATAATACCACTAGGTTACTAAGTTTATTTAAATCTTTTAATTTAGGTAATCTGTTCTTTGAACCCACTCGGATAGGTGTTAGTAGTGCAACCTGCTTAGATAATATTTTTTGTAATTGCAAATGTTTGGATAAAGAAATATTTAATTGTTTTAATTCGGACCATAGTGGTCAGAAGGCATCTTTCGTCAATGATTTTTATCAAAAACCTCAGACAATAACATATCGACCTATAACTAATAATCGTTTGGAATCATTCAAAAATAAAGTCCAGAGTAATCTATCAGTGTTACCTTTCATACATAATGAGTGTAATAGTATTTATAATGACTTGTTTGGCGTAATTCTGCATGAATTTAATAATCATTTTAAAATGAAAACTTTAACTAGGTCGAAAACCAAATTTAGCGAATGGGCTACTGCAGGTATTCATAAAAGTAGAAATAGGCTTTACAACCTATATAGAGAGAGGGAGGACAATAAGAACGCTGACTTCCTAAATTATGTTAAGAGTTATTCAAAGACCTTTAAGCAAGTTTGTTTAACTGCCAAGGCAAATTTTCTTAGTCTTAAACTCAAATCGTCTGACAATAAGGTAAAAACTGTATGGAATATTATAAATAGAGAAACGGGTAAATCTAAAACTCGCGATAATCAGGTCACCCTAAACTCAGGTGACAAACAAATCACGTCAAATAAAGACGTCGCCTTAGCATTCGAAGATTATTTTTCCAACATAGCCATTAATACTACGAAATGTCTCAAATCATCCGCGGTTCAAGCTCAATCATTACTTTGCACTAATGTCAGTAAATGTAATATAAACTTTGAATTCAGCCCTATAAATTCAGTTTCAATAGTCAAAGTATTTAAAACGCTTAGTTTAAAGAAGACTGAGGATTTGTGGGGCACATCAGTTAGTGTACTTTTTCATATCATAGGTGTGATTGCACCCCATCTAGCATTGATTTACAGAAGGGATCTTTCCAGATCTTATGAAATATAGTAAAGTCATACCTCTTTTTAAATCGGGTGAGATGAGTGATATAACGAACTTCCGTCCCATTTCCATACTACCAGTTTTAAGTAAAGTCTTTGAGAAACTAATTCTGAATGATATGTTAGGTCACTTTAATAGAAATAAACTACTTAACAATAACCAGTTTGGCTTTACCAGAGGTCGATCAACAATTGATGCGGCATCTGTTCTCATTAAATATATATATAACAGTTGGGAGCAATCTTGCGATGCAGTAGGAATATTTTGTGACCTTTCTAAAGCTTTTGATTGCGTGGTTCATACGACACTTATTTTAAAATTAGAACATTATGGATTGTCTAATAAAGCTATAAGTCTTATGTCTTCTTATCTCAGTGATAGAACTCAAACAGTTGTTGTAAACAAAACACAATCTGATGGAGCTACAGTGAAAATAGGTGTGCCTCAAGGCTCTATTTTAGGTCCTTTTCTATTTTTGGTTTACATAAATGACTTGCCACCATCAGTAGATAAACTTTGTGATATTGTACTTTATGCTGATGATACTTCACTAATTTTCAAGGTAGACAGAAAATCCATAGACTTCAGTAGCATAAACTCCACACTAGTTAAAGTACTTAATTGGTTTACTAGCAACAATTTGCTACTAAATGCTAAGAAAACTAAATGTGTTAGATTCGCTTTGCCTAATGTTAAACCGTTAGATTCTAGTATTTTTCTAAATGACGAGTGTTTGCAAATCGTAGATAAGGCAGTTTTCCTAGGCATAACAATAGATAAAAATTTGCAATGGAGTCCCCATATAGCTGTACTGGCAGGTAAACTAAGTTCGGCAGCTTACGCAGTTAGGAAAATTAGACAACTAACCAATGTTGAGACAGCTCGCTTAGTTTATTATAGTTATTTCCATAGTGTTATGTCGTACGGTATTCTGGTTTGGGGTAAGGCAGCTGACATACAAACTATATTTGTGTTACAAAAAAGGGCCATTCGTTCTATTTACAAATTAAATTCCCGTGACTCCTTAAGAGATCTTTTTAAGGAAATTAATATCTTAACTGTAGCGTCACAATTTATTTATGAGAATATTATTTATGTTATAAAAAATTTGGATTCTTTCACAAAAAATTCTGATATACATAATTTAAATACTAGAAATAAAAATAAAATAGCTATTCGAAAATTCCGCGTCCGTAAAGAACATAAATCATTTGTTGGTCAATGCATTCATTTCTATAATAAATTACCTGAGGTAGTATTAAAGTTACCCTTTCCAGCACTCAAAAATTACTTGAAAAAGTCGTTAATGTCTAAAGCGTATTATAGGATCGAGGACTATTTAATAGACAAACATGCTTGGCCTAAACCCGAAACTTAATCAATAATATATTTTTTATTTGTTTTTTTTTTTTTTCAAATTCAAAATCTTTATCTTGTCTGGGGGACACCGTTGATGTAGGAAAACATATCAATCTTATGTGGTCATCTTGCACCGTCTTATATACACATACGTAGGAGTTCTTTTTTCCTTTTCTCTCTTTCTATCTTAAGATTTTGGTGTGTTTTCCTGCGGAAACTACGCAGGATATTTGAAATATTTTTTAATTTGCTATTTATAGATTTATATAATGCTAGACTAAGTAGTACCATTGTAATATTAAATATATTTAAAAAAATGACTGACTGCTGAGTTTCTTGCGGCGCTTCTTCTCAGCAGTGGTCTCCTCTTGTGAAGCGCTGGTAGATTCTTGACGTGTAAAAGTGCCCGTGCGGCCTACTTACTGAATAAATGTCTTTATCTTTTTTATCTTTATCTTTAACCACCAATAAAAGTACTTCAGAAACCGGGCATAAGTGTCGTATCCGCCGGGCCTAAGGACATCTTTCTTTTGCATCCATGTACAGCTTGCTTCTCATCTATACATATATTAGTATATTGGGCAGACTTTGTACATTATTGCGACCAACTAAATATAATCCAGTGAATTTGTTAAGTATGCTTTTGGACATAGACCATTTTTGTTAAACTTACCCTTGAGGCTAGCGCACAAGGCATCAGCATCTGAGAGCTGCAAATGGCTCTCATGAATTAACTTCAACTTCATATCTGTATCTGCTTCCAATACTGAGCATTGCTTAATCTTATTCACCAGTTGTTGAGGCTGGAAACATAAAATTATATACATTTAAATGTTTTGAGTGCATTGGACAGGACACCAACCAAGTGACACAATTTTCAATTTTTCGTTATGTAATTTTTTAGTTTGTAGGACATTTTCGTTTCAAATATTGCACGTTTTTATTACATAAATTATTTATGGCTGCGTTTATCATGTGTCAAAATATGCATAAAGCATTAAAGTGTCAGAAAGTGATGGATGATTTATATGCCAAAATGCATATGTGGTTAAGGCAACCATAGGAGGCCCGCTGGTTAACATATTTATTATACATCTTTCAAAAGTTACATGGTGGACCAGGTTGTCTCCAGATTTTGAATGAAAATTAATCATAATCCTTTAAGTAGCTTTATAATACAACAGCAAATCTATAGTGAATTGAGTTGTGGAACAAATTGTCAGTCAGCCCCTCTAGTCCCAGTAGTTCGGTTGATTAATCCAGGGCCGAACTACTGCCACACTTTTCTTCCCATTAGTTCGGTTATGACGTCAAACCGAACTACTGAGAATTAAAACGACTCAAAAGTACGGTTAAGGATGCAGCTAATTAAAAAATCAAAGAGGCATTTTCATTACATTATTTTTTTTAATAACAAAAGGTAAAGTAACTTCTAACTTCTTCTTGTTTTAAGAGAAAATGGACACTCTATCTTTAACACTTATGTAAAAAACAGGTAAGTCAAAATTTTTAATATATTTTTTTTACTTTTAATTGAGGTACCCACTCTATTTGTTATTTCTAAATAAGCCTTACTTAACGATCTATCACACATATTAATTTGATGGATTAAATCTGAAAGCATTTGTGTCAAAATTAAATAAATAATTGGGTTGGATTTCATTACATTATATTAGTAAGCTATTCTGACACCGCCAAAGAACCAAAGCATAAATCCTCTTTACAAAAAAATATACATCAAAACAAGTTTTGACAGTTACAGTGACGTCAGCCTTTTCTGATTACTAAAAATGTCACCATTTTAGCAAATGAAATAAAATACGCTTATTCTATAATAAAATATAATATACAGTGCCCTGACCTCTAGAAAATAACTGAACATGCTATCCTAATCTACAGGAAATTCGACATTAATCATAATATTACATCACAATAAAAATAGTTTAGTTTGTAATTACAAACTAAATTGCAGTTTACAAACTAACCACGACCTATTTCGATGGATATTGTAGGTAGGTATAGGGACAATATTTTTTCAATGGCTAAGTTAAGTTTGTCCCTCAATCCAAAATACAGATTTTTTGGCGTATCCGATTCGCACTTGGTCCGTTTTTTTAATAATAAAAGTTGTTTGCACATCATTAACCGAACTACACACCACTTCCCAATAGTTCGGTTTGACGTTATAACCGAACTAATGGGAAGAAAAGTGTGGCAGTAGTTCGGCCCCGGACTAATCAACCGAACTACTGGGACTAGAGGAGTCAGCCTTACATTTCAAAAATGAACATTCTCTTAACTTAAGCCAAGGTATATCAACAAAATGCTTACTTGAAAATCATTAGCCTCGTCATCAGTCTTTTTCACAGCACCAGCAGTCAACAACCCTGTAAGGTCCGAGAGGAACTCGTCATCATAAACAGACCTCTGCTCCCAGATCTTAAATATTCGGAGAATCTTTTGCCGTACTTTCTCTTCTCTGGAAACAATAAATAGGAAAATATAAGTAAGGGTTACAATGGGAAATTTATGGGTTTTGTGGCAAGCCAAAATGTCCTTATAGTAAAATCTGTATAAAATGTGTCATTGATTATCAAAGAAATTCATACAGTCGACAAGGTTAATGTTGAAGTTACAAGCATAGATCTCATTTTGAATAACAGTAAATAACCAAAGTTGTGACATCAACAGTTGTACACACGGCACACATAAAAGAATACAATAAGCATAGTCCCTGCAAATAGCAATTTTGTGTACATTTAAAATTACTTCTTTTTCTGCCCTGTCTAAAAGAGAAGATACTCTTCAATGGACCATTGTCCTCGTGTGTGATAACCATGGACCTATTTCTCTAATAAGTCCATGGTGATTGTCAAGAAATAACTGAACATTGGTAAAATACACCTTAACAAAAGCAAAAGCTATTCATAAAGAAATTAATAATAACAAATAAATGTCAGTAATACCTAGTATACCTTTACTTATTTTTGAGATCACATTAGCCTAGTTGGTAGTGAACCTGCCAATGAAGCTAGTGGGCCTGGGCTCAAATCCCAATAAAGGGAGATATTTCTGTAATAAGCGCATGCTAGTATTTGTTTCATAGTCTTTGCTGTTATAGAGAAATAAATAGAAATTTAATAAAATGTACAAGTCCACACACATAAAAAAGAGCCCTGAGCGGCCTACCGCGCAGCGTGCAATTTACAAACAAAATTGGTCGGGGCAATGGGGGGAGTGTAAACATGCGCAAACATATCCCCTTCACTAGCCCCTTGGATCTCTTTTTACTAGTGTCGACCTGTACTTCTCTATGTAAGTAAGTTTATCATGTTCTAGTATCCATAGTATAGTACAAGCCTAGAGCTTATTTTGAGACTAGGTCAACTTGTGTGAGATTGTCACCTAATTTACTTTTACTTTACTTTACATAAGGGTAAAATGCATCTATAATAATCTAAGTGTTTTATGAAAAAAACTAGTGTATTCAATCCCCATCCCAACAGTTCATTCAAATAGGCAATGCACATATACATAACAATCATAACAAGCTTTGTAAATTGAAAAGACATTTCAAAAGCAATGAGCTGTTAGCATGTCTGCCTTTATTACTTATTTCAAAGCCTGTCTGGTTTTGTCAATTACAATCAGTTTAAACCAGATAACACAATTTTAATCAACAACACAAATTGAAAAAAGTCATTCAGGTCTTGGCAAAGTTGGCTATATAATAATGGAGTAAGAGATAGAGCAAAACATAGATTTAAGAGTCAGTTTAGGTTGGCTTATGTTTGCAAATAACTCAAGAAAATTAATATAATTAACTTGAAATTGAAAAAAGACTTCATAAGTGACGGAAGGTGGATGTTAAAAAAGTTTTAAGCGATAAAATCACGGCAACATTAGCAGATACAAACATAAATCTTATTAGGTTATCCCAACATTGATGTAAACAAAAACTAACCTCACTAGTGGAGTAGCTTTCTGTAAGTTAAGGCCCCAGCTTTCGACGAATTCGTAATTCTTCCTCTTGCTGTACTGAATTACGTCGTTTGCGAGATAGAAGAGTACCAAACGTTGTTCAACCTTCACTCGTTTCAGGACATTTAGCCAACTTGCTACTATCTTCTTGTGGTGCGCTCTCTGCTTCAAGCACCAAGATGATAATCCTTGGATACTCTCCTGTGTATCCTTTAACTGCATGAGCTTCTTCTCGAACGTTAATGTATTAAATTCTTCAGATTCACCCATTGCAAACGTTAACTATAACATGTCAAACCAAGTTTCCTCACCACAGCGTTGATTTAAACACTTAAAAAGTTATATGAATAAATACGCTTGAGACATGTTTACTCTAAAAGTTATTGCACAATTAGACACAAAACACAATTAGTTTCACAGACAAACGCCGCTAAAAACCGCGTTTAGCCATAAGGCTACGAATAAGCCAAATGTGATGTTACTCATAAATGGTACTGAATAATATTACTGAGCGATTCGAAATTTAATTGTTTCTTACGTAAGAATGTAGCAATCGTAAATGGAATACGGTAAAATGTGGTCCTTTAACAAAGTAATATTTTTACTATACAACAACCGCCATTTTCTATGTAATGATATGAACCATAGATAAGAGTATTTTATTGTATTGACATGAACCCGTCAGCCGTAAATCTAAGTCTGTGGCATATTGATGTTTATGTTATGATGGTATATGTTCAGCCCGGTTAGCCAACATTGAATAATAGGTTCCCTTTGGTATTATCTACACTATACAATTTGATAATAGGGTTCAGCGTGAGATTGATTCCTATGTATTTATTTTATTAGCAAGAGGGAAATAAAATCAAAACTGTTTAATATTAGAATGTTGTACTCCTACAAAAATATCCACCGTTATTAAATAACCTAAGTACCTACTACATAAACGTAAATCCCCAGGTAAATTTTAAAACTGATCAATATTTCAACAATAACATTGACTTTCCGGTGCAATGTCGAACTTTTCTTATTTTGGTTTTTTCTCGTTACATCAACATGGTAGATGCATAGGCTTCTTTAATCATTGTCTTGTTCTGTCAATTCAAACGGCGTTTGACTAGAATATACTCTCAATTTGATGTTTGACCACGGTTTGACCATGATTTGGCGTTCGTACTTATCTGGCAGCCAATAGGCTATTTGACAAGATGAAAAAAAAAACGTAATAATTATGTATATTCATAAAAATTATGAGTTTTAAAATCGATTTAAGGTATTCTAACTTAAAAAAAATTGATCTTTTATCCAAAAAACCACGATAAAACTTGATAGTTTTGTATCTGTAGCCATTTTATCGAAAACGGCGCCGAATCCATGATGACGTCAAGGGTCGGTAAATATCACAGATTATAGGATGTCTGTATATCCTGTAATCTGTGATGTCTGTAAATATTGCATCTGTCGTTCATGTCGTTGTCGTTCTGTTCTGACGTTCATTGGTTCTTGCGGTTACCACAGACAGTTTGACGTTTCTTTGTTTTTCTGGCTTTGCTATGATTAGCCAATGTCAGTTTGTTTATGTATTGACCACTGACGTCACTGATTCCCATAGACCTTGTTAAACCTAGTATTTCTACCTCACTGCTGATTCCTGTGCGACGCCATCTTGCCCAAGAAAGCGTTTTGGCGGCATCTTTTAAAAGTGAATTTTTATTTCCTTTTTTTAGACAAAATACATAAAAGAATTTAAAATTACCACTTTTGGAGTACTCAATAAACACCAACAAATAATCTGAGATGGTTTTCAAAAACCTGTCCAATAGCCTATCCTCGTAATCATAATCATAATCATAAATCATTTATTGTGAGATTGTGGTTTTAACAAAAGTTCTTATAATAGACAAAATAGTGGAAGCTCAGCACAATCAGCCGTTTCAGGCGTACAATACTACTTATACTATACTTAAATCACTAAATATTTATACACTGTCTTTTAACGAACCTATTTAATATTAACAATATACTTTGCCAAGCTTTATACATTACGTCACGTTCGGTCTTATTTTATTAATTATTTTATTATACATGTCACATGTCAGAATCACCCATTTAAAACTAAATAAAGTCATTTTTATTGGTTTCCATTTTGTGAAAAAAATCATTAAGAGTATAAAAACATTGGTCAAGTAAAAATTTATTTAAATTACAATAAAATTTATTATTGGGGAGTTCTGTCCATGAACTAGGTAGCACGTTGTATATTTTAATTGCCATAAAGTAACAATTAACTTTTTGTAAATGTAGTCGGCTATAAGATTTCACTAGTGCCTTATGTCTATTTGTGCGTTTGTCTTTGTTACATTGCTTTTCAAATAGTTTAAAATTATTTCTAATGAATTTGCACATTTCTAAAATATAAAGACTCGGGACCGTCAAGATCTTGTATTTCCTAAACAACGGCCTGCATGATTCAGACCATTTTAGTCCACCTATCGCTCTTACGCATTTTTTTTGGGATACAAACACTCGCTGGATGTTTGTAGCATTGCCCCAAATTATTATTCCGTAACGCAACGCAGAACAAACATAGCTATAATATACCATTAGTGCAGTATCCTCGGAAGTCATGCTCTTAATTCTTTTAATACCAAAAATAAATCTATTTATTTTGGTTGCAACTGCGTCTACTTGTTGCTTCCAATTCAAATATTCATCGACTACTATACCTAAGAATTTTGTTTGTGGAACTTGTTCTATCCGCTCGTCACCAATTTTTACATTCAATGCAATTTCCTGGCTATTTCGAGTCTTGAAATGAATTAATTTTGTTTTAGAAGGATTCATACAAAGTCCATTGTCATCTAACCAAGTAGATATATCAGCCAACGTTGTTTGTACGTTTTCATTTAGCTCCTCAAAACTTTTCCCTCTTATAATAACAGTTGTATCGTCCGCAAATAGTAAGCATCGATGTCTAATGTAGGCTGGTAAATCATTAGCATACAGTAAAAATAAAAGAGGCCCTAAAATACTTCCTTGCGGTACACCACTTAAATTAACGCGTGGCGTAGAGTCTACACATTCTACTGTATTGTTTTTCTCATTAGTTCTTCTAATTCTGGTTAACTGTTTACGATCCGATAAATAATTATCTAGCCATCTATGAGCTGGTCCTCTAATGCCATACTTTTCTAGTTTAGATAAAAGAATAGAACGATTCACAAAATCGAACGCCTTGCTTAGGTCCAGAAATAAACCTGCAACCAGGTTCTTTGCCTCTAATGCACTAAGCACATTTCTAACCAATTCTAACGCCGCGTGAGTGGTTGATTTACCTTTTCGGAACCCATTTTGCTCTTTGCAGAGTATATTATTTTTGTTTAAAAACTTTAAAACCCGATCAAACATAACTCTTTCAAACACTTTTGATAGGACCGGTAGTAGCGCCACAGGTCTAAAATTGCTCATGTCACTCCTTTCACCTTTTTTAAATAGAGGCTTGATAATCGCGAACTTTAGGATGTTTGGAAAATGTCCTTGTTCTAACGACAAATTGATTACATGAGCTAATGGAACCGCTATGTGTTTTAAAATGGATTTAAGTACTTTAAGGTTTATTTCATCATGTCCTGCTGAATTTGTATTCCTCAGAGATTTAATTATCTTGTCGATCTCGTAAGGGTCTGTAGGCTCAAGAAAAATTGTGTTATTTTGCCTAACTATAGGACACACACGCGTTTGCCTTAAATTAGAATTTTTAGTTATATCGATGAAAAAATTATTAAAAGAGTCGGCGATTTCCTCTGGATCAGTTATTGTTATTTGATTTTGTTTTATTGTTTTAATCTCTAATGCGTTGCTTTGATATCCTGTGTTTTTTTTTATTATGTCCCAAGTTGTTTTACCTTTGTTCTTCGATGTGAGCAGCTGGTTTCTAAAATGTATTTTTTTAGCGTTACTAAAACAGGACTTAAGATGTCTAGAGTATTAGTCTAAGATCCGAACCTAAATCGACCTTCACCGAGCTGATAATAGAACGAAACATATTTTATCATGAATTTAGTATATTAGAAAACATATTAAAAGTGGGTTCGCTAAAAAAATCCTGGGCAGACTATTTTTAATTATTTTTCAAAAAATTATTTTTAATTAAATGTTGCAACATCAGGATAATAAAAAAAAAAATGTCCTGACTGAAAGTATAAAACATATAGAATGTGCAGCCGTTGGGTTGTCCACTATTTACCTGGGCGAACTACTGGGTTGTCAGGTATAAACAGGTATATCGATGCCAGTTACTTTCACTGGATTGGATAATTAAAAAAAAATTATATCATCATAAGCGCTGTTTTATTGCGAACACGTTGATATAGGGTTGTCTGTGAAAATTCCGGTCCTATTAGGGGTTTGCGAATTTTAAAGATTTGAGGAGGAATCTAATGAATCAGACGAATTCGAGAGTCAAAATGATACTTCTGATGAATCAGATATTGAATAGAAAATGTTTATTAGAATATATTTTTCATTAATGTTATTTTTGTATTTATACTGTTTTGTAATAAAATTTTAAAGCGTATATATAAGATGTCTAGTCTATCTTTTTTGTTATTTTTTAATTTGAATTTTCGGCTGTCTACTGTTTCTATTTCCAGAAAGAGCAAAAATACTTCAAAGTAAGTAATTGATATTTTTATTGTCTATTATAGATTATAGATTATAGATATATTATTATGGTTATAACTCAATATATTGATATTATATTGTTTTATATTAAATATATTTAATTATTATGTAATTAATTAATTATTTTTTTTGCAACTGAAATATCAGTTGCTCCGAAATAAAACGCACTGTTTACTATATGAAGGGTAGTAGAGGTACTTCTACCCTCCATAGTTTACACACCGAGCATGCGCACTTTCTACTATTCAAGGTCCCATCACAAGCGACTGCGATGTTGGGTCCTTTATTATTACACAGTATACTTACCTCGGATCTCTCTGTCACACATTTCCACGCGCGTTGAAATTAAAATCTTTAAAATTCGCAAACCCCTAATAGGACCGGAATTTTCGCAGACAACCCTATATCAACGTGTTCGCAATAAAACAGCGCTTATGATGATATAATTTTTTTTTAATTATCCAATCCAGTGAAAGTAACTGGCATCGATGTACCTGTTTATACCTGACAACCCAGTAGTTCGCCCAGGTAAATAGTGGACAACCCAACGGCTGCACATTCTATATGTTTTATACTTTCAGTCAGGACTTTTTTTTTTTATTATCCTGATGTTGCAACATTTAATTAAAAATCATTTTTTGAAAAATAATTAAAAATAGTCTGCCCAGGATTTTTTTAGCGAACCCACTTTTAATATGTTTTCTAATATACTAAATTCATGATAAAATATGTTTCGTTCTATTATCAGCTCGGTGAAGGTCGATTTAGGTTCGGATCTTCCACTATATGTTTTAAAGTGAATCTTGAACTTGTTAGATTTATGTTTGTAATATTGATATCGTAATTTAGACTTAGTTTTAGAACTTTTCCTCAATCCTGTTGTAACCCATGGAAGTTTATTTGGCTTTATGGATAATTTAATTTTAATAATCGGAAAACATAACTTAAAAAATAATGAAATCGTGTCATGTAATAATTTGAATGATTCCTCTGTATCTTTTGACGTAATGACATCGGAGAAGTTCAAGCTACCTATATATTGTTGGAATTTCATCATGTTATCCTGACTGAAATCCCTTTTATAACTAAATCTAAATTCTGAGCTTTCATATTTATGGTTAAGAGTAAGTTGAATGGTTTGAGCCGTGTTGTGGTCAGATAAACCTACATTGTGAGTCTCCCCTATGACCTCATTTAAATTGCTTAAAATGTTATCGATACACGTTTTCTGACGTGTAGGCTGTACAATATGAGGCTTGATGTTATGATTCGAGAGTAAATCCCTCATTTGTATCGTGTCTTTACTGGTTCCCAAAAAATCAATATTGAAGTCCCCCGCTACTATAATTTTCCCATTGTAACAACTCAAGCTTGTAAGAAGCTCTTCAAATAATTGAAAAAAGCTCTGAATATTCGAGTCTGGAGTGCGATAGACACATACCACTATAATATTCAAAGATTTTATTTTGACTGCGCAAACTTCAAACTCTTTTTCCCTTATTAAATGGTTCATCGACGTTATCTCTTCAAAGTCTATGTAATGTTTTACTAAAATACATGTCCCCCCCCTTTTTTTATTATCCCTACAGTAACATGATGCTAAATTGAAATTTTGTACCAGTAGCAAGTTTTCATCTCCGTTCTTAATAAATGTCTCACTGAGACAAATAACGTCTACGTCAGTATTGGAAGACTTTAGTTCTGAAATAACGATTTCCAATTCTTCTGTTTTATTTAGTACTCCAGCTATATTTTGATGAAGAATGGAAAAGTGTTTAATTTTACCACTATTGACGAAAAAGCTGGCTTTTATTTTTCCTAACACCGCAGTCAGTAATAGTCCTTTTTGCTCCACCCATAGAGCTTGTAGAACTCGACGTTTCGACCTCATTTATTTTCCCGGACTGAACTTCTTTGGTCTTAAAATAGAAAGGAATTGTGCCCTTAGTTACTTGTATACAAGAATTAATAAGCGTTGACGCTTCGATCTTATTTATTTGCACGGATTGAACTTCTTTCTTCCTAAAATAGAAAGGAATTGTCCCTTTAGTTGCTTGTATACAAGAATTGTGAAGCGGCTGGTCACCGTTTCTACTTTTACCTTTATACTGCAATAACTCTAATTTATAGCGAATATAATCAATTGCAGAATTTATTCTAATTGTTAAGTCGTGTATGTATCCATATCTAGACTCCATAAAGTGATTTGTTTCAATATAATTTGCGTGTAAAAAATTCCGAGTAACCAACTTTATGTTATAATTCAACAGTTTTTCATTTAGGTGCTGATTATATAGTACCGGTAGAACATAAACATTGGTGACGTGAGATAATTTGTATAAAGCGACGCATAAGTTTGTATTCAGTTTTGTAGGGTTCGAGTCATGACTTCCCATACATAACACTACAATGTCGTCTTTAGACGCGGATTCCTTAATTCTATCGCAGTATGATAAAATATGGCTTGAATTGGCGTTAGACAGGATAGTCGCGCTCGGCATGTATTCGTTGTTCCATTTCCCTTGTCTGGATTGCAATAAGCCTGCTGAAAGTCCACAAATTTGCTCATCCCCAAGTATGTATATATGATGAAGCTTATTTTGAAGCCGTGTCTCGTTTTTAGTGATATGATCTTGGTCCGTTTTTTTATCATGTACTTTCGTTTTGTCCATTAAATTAATATTCCGACTGGTTTCTGGTGTTATAGAGACCCTATCTTGGCCCAAAATTCTATCCAGTAATGGTCTAGAAGTACGCAGTGAGTGGCGTTTCTTTTCCTTACGCTGCTGGCGACTGCTTAGTGGCGTCGACATGTTTTTGTCCCTGTGGATGGTGATATCATCTATGCCAATACTTTTAAACACATTTATTTTGCGTTCGAGCATTTTTATTTGTTTTTCCAGCTCGACTATCTCTCCACATAATTTATCAATTTCCGCATGTGCTATGTTCAGCTCTTCTTGTAACTTACTTATAATGGCTTCCATTTCTATATTTTGTGTGCATTTTTCAAAGGTCTCGGGTAAGCTTAATAAAGTTTTTGTAGATAATTCTGAATCTACGTCGGAATCGTCTGTTAGGCTAGATAGTGAGTAATTGTGGTCTGGCATTGACTGCTTTTTTTTTCGCTGTTTTCGGTCAGTTACGAATCTACCGCTTTCATTCATTATTTAACAGGAATGTGCAGTGAAACTAAATATACAAAAAGCAAATATTAAAAAAAGCAAATATTATTTGCCGTCGAGGTGCAGGATCGAACGCGGACTCTCTGCGTGGTCGTCCAATAGATTACCCTTACGCCAACCGGCGCTTACCGATGTTCGTGAAAATAATGTCCAGTTATGCGTATTCCTGAGTGGGCGTGCTGTTGCAACTGGTGACCTCTATTCTAATTGGTTAAGTGTTCCACACGCTTATCAGCACTTGTGCTAGTGTGCGTGCATTTTTAAACTTTTCAACGAATCTCACTGTGTTACTTACTGGTATTCCTGTAATTATCGTACTCTTCGTTTAATTTTCTTTACTTGATTATATCCCCCAGTCACTAATTAACAGATTGTCACAATATTTAGGTCAAATAATTCACTACTTTCGCATTTATCGATTTCTTTTTGCGGAGCTAACCGGCAACAAGTCTGCTCTGTTTAAGCGCGCACGCACTCAGTCTAGTAACTTTGAGACAATGCTCAGCATAGGGTGCCGAAGCCGTTACTATACAAAATCTACCTCAAAAAAGTGCGCAAGCAAAAGAGCGTATCTTCAAGGGACTAACGTCCTTTTGCTGAGAAGCACAATTTTTCATGTTTTTCGGCAATAACTCAAAAACGGTATATCCAATCAAATTGAAAATAATTTTCTTGGAAAATATTGTAGCCTACTTGTGCAAAATGTGGTTACAGAATATTCAACGAGTTTTTAGAGTGGTTGGTAATTCTTTAGCTCTGGCGCTCTGCCTACCCCACTCTGGGAATGAAGGCGTGAGTTTATGTATGTATATATGTATTTATTAATAGGGAACATTTGCGTGTTTTTTTTTATCATAGATGTAGGTCAGGAATTATGAGTGGACCGTCTGTAATCTACACTAGGTAATTGTTAGATCTTCTTGTTAATATCAAACAAAAAGTAGTCGTAAAACTGCCCTCGTTCTTCAAACTGCATGGTGAGTTGAAAGGTTTTGATACATGAGTCCCATAAAAAGTAAAGTAAAGAACATCAAAAGAAAGAAATGAAGTAGATAATAGACGGCCAAATCATATTTCCTGAACTATACAGTTTAAAAGATAAAGGACACAATGAATGCAGCTTTCGTAGCGATTATTTTCGAAAATATTCATCTAATAAAATAAAAATAAAGTGTTTTGTTATTTCTCAAAAAATGTAAATAATTAACATTTCATTTTATTTTCCCATAAAATATAAATCTATATGCCAGGATTTTTTCAGATTGTATGATTAATAAACTTTTTGAGATAATGGGAGGGAACGGTAATTATTTGTACATTTTTGGCGGTAAATCAAAAAGTAGAAACCACAGATCACAGAAACAAGGGAGATATGTCATGAACGCCAATTCGTACAAGACCCGGTGTCGCCACTTTTAAACATGTGTGCGTCTTACGCTTACGCTCTATTAACTACTACAAAAACAACCTCCTCATAATTGGTTACAGCTTACGAACTAAAAACGCCGTAACATAGTTTTGATAGTAGCAGAAAATTAAGCTTTATACTAAGTTCTCAAGGTTGAAAAATGCTGAAAGATCGTTTTTTTTCCATCGTAGTTCAGTCACTGAACGTAAGGTAGCGCTTACTCGTCACTTAGCTGCCATCTATGCGACGAGTAATTAATTAGTTCCTCAGAGCTAGATGGCGCCAAGATAGTAGTCCCTATGTTCAGCAGGTTAAGGACTACCCACACACAGCGACATCTAGTTATACTTTTTTCAAGAGGTGTGCGTTTCTCTCCTGTCGTCCACTTAGGGATGCCACAAGGAATGTTTCAAAATATATCGATAAACAATTCAAACTTGTTTGCAACGTTAATTATAGGTACTATTCAATTTACAGGCAATAAGTACTATTTTTATTATT
Source organism: Acleris emargana (assembly GCA_927399475.2). Lineage (NCBI taxonomy): Eukaryota > Metazoa > Arthropoda > Insecta > Lepidoptera > Tortricidae > Acleris > Acleris emargana. The sequence continues at coordinate 11,054,317 of OV656858.1, forward strand.
TTACTACTAGGTTAATACAATGACATCATTTAAACTTTATATATTATTGTTAGAATAGAATAATATTTTATTAGCAAGAATACGGTTTGCGTAAAATTGATAGATAAGATTTTAAATTTGGAACGATACCTATATTAGAACGTAACAAAAAAATGGCCGAATTTCTTTGGTTAAATTTTCTGGAGCTGTTAAAGATTTTCGTTTTGATTAGTACAGTCAGCTGCAGAGAAAAGGATACCCCCTCTCCTGGTAAGGATCGATTTTTTTCAAAAACCTGTGGTTATATTTGTGCAAATTGTGGTTACTGAATTGTCAACAACTTTTTGAAGTTGTAATTCTGTAGCTCTGCCTACCCCACTCTCTGGGATTACAGGCGTGAAGGTATGTATGTGTATGTATATTTATATGATTTTTCGGTGAATTGAAGATTTTACTATTGTCTACACATAAACTCAAAATCATTTAAATCAAACTACAGGTTTTCCAAAAAAAACAATCCTTACCAGGAGGGGGGGTATCCTTTTCTCTGCAGCTGACTGTACATAAAAGTCTAAATTGTAAACTTGGACTTTATGATGTTAATACAAATATACTAATAAAATGGGTTCGGTTGAGTGTCACGTCACAAGATCTCAGTTTGGGACAAACCAGTAGTTTACCGACTTGATTATGTAAACTTTATTTCATAAATGGTACAAATTACTTAAAACAGAAAGATAGACTTAATACTTGGGGCGATCTCTACCATCCAACCTTTAGGCTTGAATCCTTTTAAGAGTGAGTCGGCGCGAGCTGTCAATCAGCGCTGTGTGCAAGCACAGCTCAATACTGAGCCAGAGCCCTTTGCTTTTGTGGTTGGTTAATTTATTTTTATCTTAATTGTATGATTCGCCTACTTATATTTGAATTGCTAGAGTCCTTCGTCGTTCGTTAATATTGTAAAGAAAATTAAATTTTGTATAACGTGAAAATTTGTTAAAATTATTTTTCTTCTGTTTTAAGCGTGCCGTGGTAGTGATAAATAACTAGAACTATTAACACATTGAATTCTATTGATAGCTGTAGAATAAGCCATTTATCGATAGTCGATAGAAATCACGTCAACACAACTTTCACAACCTTACGCTCTGAAATCCATTCAAATATAAAATATTCATTTAAAAATATAAATAATGCTTAAAAACAAAATTTACCGGTGGTAACTTATGCCCTTTGATTTTATATTAACGTTTGTATTTCGATTTTTGCACACTTTCACGCTACATACAGTCATTTTATCATTTAAACGGAGCTTCTATACTGACAGCGTTCAGTGAGTGACTATGTCAACGCTTGACACGCCTCGTGCCGATATGGTCAATTTGACCATATCGAGGCGACACGAACCACGCCCCCATAACATATCTCCCTTGTTTCTGTGATCTGTGGTAGAAACCAAACAAGAAAGAGAGATTGAGACCTTTTAATTGACATCCCATTTGCTTTAATCAAACTACTTTAATTTTTTAACCCCTTTTCAATTACTTATAAAAATAATTTCATATTTTTTTAGCTAAAACAGATGCGAACAAGCAAGTTGTACAACTATATTGAATTTCAAGTTTATAGCATTTATAGTTGCCGAAAAAACCTGCTGTGACATACAGACAGACAACGAAGTGTCATCGTAAGGGTTCCTTGGTTCTTTGGTACGTAACCCTAAAAATTGCTGGGAAACTTTAAACTTTACCTTCGAGTTATCAACTTCAAGGAAAAAAGTGGCCACCTTTTTCCGAGCTGACTACTCAAAGGGTAAAGTGTTGTGGGTGGGTGTTATTAAAGTTTGTTACGTATCCCATAAATTTACCTGCGCTACAAAAAAGCATCGTCCAATGCCATGGAAATTCTTTAGTTTATCAGAAAACTCAATAATAGTATTGAGGGCGCCACTGGACGCTCGACTTTTGCCCGGTGGAGTCTTAAAAAGTTAAAAGAAAAGAGCCTCTAGTGTATTTTACATACACAAAAACATGTCGATCACGTTTGCGTTTCTCGTATGAATAACATGGTAACTTTCGCGCTTCGGACGGTTTGCCGCGTAATCGCAACCTACACTCGAGGCACTGTCGAAATAATGTGCCACTGGATGATTTATGGTGACAAAAATGTATCTTCTGTTACATCATATGGAGTGCCCCCCTAAAAATATTTACGTTTGTTACCTATTATTTAACTACCAATCTATCTAAGTACCTGCTTCTACAAGATACCTATAAACAGGCTATACTCCAAATTTCATCAATTTACCTCTTGTAGTTTTCGAGTAAAACGCCTGTGACATTGTGACATACGAACGGCTGACCGGACGGTCATGCATGACGAAACTATAATGGCCCCTCTACACGTCGGTGGATCATGGATGTGCGTAAGGGACGCATTTACACCTTAGAGTGAGCAACATAGTCTTGCATATCACTCTTACGTATTGCTCCGTCCCTTACGCACGCCCATGATCCGCCGACGTGTAGAGGGGCCATAAGGGTTCCGTTTTCTACGTATCAGACTGCCATCTAGCGAACAAATTCTGCTCTGCGTAGAATTTTTGCATCCATATATTATTATATTATGTAGGTATTAATAGATAGATGTTTTCCTCTAAGGTTTTCCTAGATTTACGAATTGACATGCTAAGCTGAGTTTTTTTCTATGAAGTTATAGGGCCGTGGTTCTCATAAGTCCCAGATAGACGAGCGAGTAAGTACGCCGTACTTATGGCTCGACGACCTTACTCGCCCGATACGTTAGTATCCCTTAGTAGTCTGTGCTCGCCCGTGTGCTACCCTAATTACACGAACTTCTAATACGCGATTCGCTTCTAACATATCGCGATTGTTTGTAGACATAGGTACATACACAGAACTATATCGAGATAGAAGGAAATAGTGTATGTACCTCGCGTGCTGATAAGTGGTTCTGAGATCTGCATTGCTCGCCGCGATGCTCAGTCCGCTCTCGACCGCTTTCCGTGTGTGACGTTCGAATTTAACAACAAAATGCCCTGTTGCTCGATAATAAACTGTTTAAACACCATCAAAAAAGTAGGAGCTGTGAATCAAGATATTTCTTATCATAGGTAAGTACTCTTTGTCCTAAAATATCTGTTATTATTTATAAAAAAATATATTTTGTTGCATAGTATTAATTTCATTATAAACAGTAACGGGCGAATCTGTGTCTAATGCAACTTTTCCATTGCGGCTTTAATTTGACGCGCCAGACTTGGCATGCATTGAAAACCAGCAACGAAAATTAACCAAACCAAACTGTCGAGCACTTGTCGAAACGCGTTCAAGGTTGATTTCTCATTTTTCTGTCAAAAGTAAGAGATAGTGTTGTACCCGGCGATTTTCAATGCCGATTTCTTAGTCGATTAAAATCGATTTTGAAAACAGAAAAAATGATAATTATTTTTACAAGCTTTTATTTAACTTGCAAATGCGTATGTAAGTATGTATGTATGTATGGGTCAAATCATGCAAATTAAATTTGACCCACTTCTCGTTAACGGAATGGTCTGAAATTTGGACCACATATGTAAACTCAATGACAATGCAATATTATGGTATCTAAGAGATGATCTGTGGCCCGTTTCACGAAGCTACAAGTTACAAATAACAAATTCACAAGTAACAAGAGCAAAAAGTTACAATTTACAAGTACAAGTGTTTCTCGAACGCGGCCTACCATGGTAGAATAATAGGATCGTATGGTAATCTCGATTACAAGTGTATGACATCTCGATTTAACAAGTCCTTATAAAAAAAAAAAGTTTGTTGATGTTTTGACGTTTCTAATGTCAAATCTTGAAATATTTATATTTATAATCTGTAAATCCTATGATGTCTCCCCTCCAGTCTCGCGGAGTCTTCGGAGTTGTCTGTCACTAAGTATTTGTACGTTAAAATTTGAAAGTAGGTACGGGAGTTATTTGTTATAATGGAAAGCAACCGGAAAATTTTGAAGGCAACACTTCTAAAAGAAGTGTTGCTTAAGAAAAAAGAACTCTTTGGGGCCTTTTCGGCAACCACGACAAAAGCTACCAAGACCGATGCGTGGAAAGTTATACACGCAAAGGCACAGGCTTTAGGACTTGTGCCAAATTCAAGGGATTTTGCATATACCCGTGATGTACTATGGCAAAATATAAAAAAAGCTTCAGTGGTAAGTCATTTATTATCATAATAAGTAACTATCTCAATAAATAAACTAAAACGACGACGCGACGCGGTTAACTCAGTTGGTATTATATTGATAGTGACCCTGCCAACCCTGCCTAAGAAGTAAAGCTAGCGGTCCTGGATTCGAATTTGTTTGAAGAACTCAAATATTTGTGCCGAGTCTTGCTTTTTCTATGTATTTATGTATAAGTAGTATGTAAACTTTATTGCACATAAACAATCACAAGACGTATTTCACAAGTAAATAAACTTATAACTATAGAAGTATGTATATCGTCATCTATGTAGGTCTTGTAACTACAAGCTTTTAATTTAATATGGGACTAGGTTGATTTGTGTAAGATGTCCCCAGAAATTTATTGAATTAAACATCTGAATGATATGAACATGTATAACCAATATGTTACTTTTAAAGAAAAATCAAGTTAGTTTCTAAACTCAAACAAATCAGCTGATAGCTTATCAAACTTATAAAATAACTTTTTGAGATGACACCTTAATACCTAATATAATTATATGTATATATGTTTGCCGCCTATATTTTTGTGTCAAGGTTTATCTGCAGCTGGCCGAAAAGCTTACTACAATTCTTTCATACTTTTGCAGAAAAAACGTGACAATAGCCGGCAAACTGGATCTGGTGGGGGACCCAGCTGCAAAGTGACTGAAGTAGATGAACTAGTCTACAGTATTATTGGGAATGAAAGTGCAGTATTAAATGGTCTGCCAGTGTCAGAAAGCATTCCCCTGGAGGTAGATAATATTGTAGAGCCAACTGCTAGTATCATGCCTACAACCCCGCCGCCGATTGTTGTTACCACAAAGTCGCCAGAGATGATAGGTTCTAGTGTTTTAGGTAAAACAACAAAAAAAACAAAAAATAAAACCAACAACATGGAATTAGATCATTTGAGAAAAATTAAATTAAAATTAACAGTAAAGTATTTAGAATTAAAAATAAAAAAATTGCAAAAAGAATTAAATATAGAGGAAACTCCAAATCAAGACGAAACAAACATAGTTACTGAATTTTTAGAGCCGGAATTTTTATTAGATAGTGATTCTGACTAATAATAATAATACAATATTTTGTTGATTATAGTATGAATGAATACTTACCACAATTACCACAAAATAATATTTTATTTTGATTAAACCCTTAACTGGACGGTTTAAAAAAAAAATGTATATAGTTAAGGACTCTAATTAAGAAACGGGTGAATTGCAAATATATTGTACATGGTTAAGGGCTTAATTAAAAAATCCTTAACAATCCTTAACTTTTTCCTTTGTGTAACGAAGATTACTCATATAATCACATGAATCATTTCCGTTACACAAAGGAAGAACAATTGAAGAATATTTATTATGTACAATATTTTTGCAATTCACCCAAACTGTATTTTTAGTCAGGCGATTCACAAAAATTAATTATTCATTTATACAGGGTTACTGGTTAAGTCGACCTAGATCCTTTAAGGGGTTGTAGTTTCTATGATTTCTGACCACTTTGACTAAGAAACACCATATCCTAAACTTAACCGTTTTCAAGATATTTAACTTTTAAGATAATTATTCTTGAATACCGTTTTTTTGTATATTGCAACATTTTTTTTGGAATCCTTGCATTTAATTTGTTTGTTTATACAATAATTATGCAGTAGATAAGTTGCTTCAACTTTCTCGACACTTGAATTGCCATTAACTGAACAAACCGAGTCGTAGTATACGAATGATAGCTAAAGAAGGAAATAAACTCTCACAAAATATTTTTTTCTTATACAAATATTTTTAAAAAAGTCTATGGCAGTCACACTGCAGACAATCTTAAAAATATCAAAATTTCTTCAGCTATTCAACGAGGTATAGCAATTTTGGTTATTATCAGAATTAATTGAAAAATCTTAGTTGAAAGTCTCCCAGGTAGTAGTAAAATTTTAATGTGTTTATTACGAGGTTAGGTTAGGGGTTAGATCCGGACTTCTAGCTGGCCATGGTATGGGCCCACCTCTCCCAAATAAATAATAACCAAAATTGCTATACCTCGTTGAATAGCTGAAGAAATTTTGATATTTTTAAGATTGTCTGCAGTGTTACTGCCATAGACTTTTTTTTAAATATTCGTATAAGAAAAAAATATTTTGTGAGAGTTTATTTCCTTCTTTAGCTATCATTCATATACTACGACTCGGTTTCTTCAGTTAATGGCAATTCAAGTGTCGATAAAGTTGAAGCAAATTATCTACGGCATAATTATTGTATAAACAAACAAATTAAATGCAAGGATTCCAATAAAAATGTTGCAATATACTAAAAAACGGTATTCAAGAATAATTATCTTAAAAGTTAAATATCTTGAAAACGGTTAAGTTTAGGATGTGGTGTTTCTTAGTCAAAGTGGTCAGAAATCATAGAAACTACAACCCCTTAAAGGATCTAGGTCGACTTAACCAGTAACCCTGTATACTACCCTCATAAGCCAATAGGCGGTATCTCAAATACAATGAACAAAGCAGATTAAATCCTCACCCCCTGTTAGTAATATTATTATGGTTCCACTTGCTACAGGAGTCTTGTCTGAGATACCGCCATTTGTTTTTGGTATAGTTAATTTTCGTGACTCAACTGACTAAAGTTACCGTTTCTTAATTTTAGTCCTTACACCTATGTACACTTTTTTGAAAATCGCCTGGCTATCTATGTACTAACGTTTTTAATTCCAACCTAATAAGGTAATAAGATTAGAAGTTATTGATTTTATTTTGTTGAGCTGTTAATTTGCATATTTTGTTGATTAGTTCCATGACTATCTCTCTTGTTATATAGATAAAACTTTATGATGGTAAGGCCATGCGGAAGCACTCTTAGGTAATCGTTGATTTTATGTCCTTTCTTTGTAGTTTTTTGTGTAATATTTACTTTGTAAATGACTATTTTTGTAATAAGAAAAAGGATCTCATTAAACCCTTAAAACTATATAATAATATGTACAAATGTTTTTAATTCCAACCTTAAGGAATTTTTGATTTTTTTTTGTTGAGCTTTTAATTTGCATATTTTGTTGATTAGTTCCATGACTATTTCTGTTTTTATATAGATAAAACTTTATGCTGGTGAAGGCGATATGGGGACTCCGGCACGTAATGACTACCTTCCTATAATGTATATTTCCCAGAATGACTATATCATAGAATGACCATGTTTTAAAATGACTACTCTCTAAATGACCACTATTCAAGAAGACTACTTTTCATATTGACTACTTCTCAAAAGGACCACTTCCCACAATTACCATCTCCTAAATTGACCACAGCTTAAAAAGACCACTATTTGTACCAAGAGGCTAGGTTGTATGTTAAGATATGTCGTAGGTTGTATGTTAAGAGTGGTTATTTTAGAAATGTGGTCATTGTGGAAAGTGGTAATTTTAATAAGTGGACAGTTTAAAGTAGTACCACTTTATAGAAACTAGTCATTTTAAAATTGTGGTCGTTATATGATGTGGCCAATATGGGATGTAGTCATTTTAGGTTGTGGTCGTATTGATTGTGGTCGTTTTAGGAAATGGACATTTTAGAACGTGGTCATTACGTGCCGGAGCCGCGATGCGGAAGTACTTAGGAAAACGTTGACTTGAGTCAGTTTTTGTGTAGTAAGTATTTACTTTTAAAGAGACTATTTTTGTAATAAAAAAAGGATTTCATTGTTAAGTTAATATTATCTACCCTGAATCTCTACGCTGTATGTGTGTTGATAGATGCAAGTTTAAGTGAATTATTAGGATCTATTGATTGTATTTAGTTGAGCAGTTAATGAATACACTCTTTAGTCTAATCTTGCCGATATTTTTTTCTGTTTATATTATGTGTGAAAATAAAACCAATGTTTGATTCATAAATTTTTTTTATCTTATTATCCTTTTATTCGCAATTTTCCGCCGAGTGGCGGGGCCTCTCACAGGTGGCCATCACGAATTTGAAAAGCATGTCGCACGAAAAGCACTCGCAGACTGCCAAGATACAGGCCCAGCCTAGTTTGGAGTCTGATGGACAAACCACATATTAATGTAACAAACTGTTTTTGTTAAATAAACGATTTTTATTTTTATTTATGTTAGAAAAATTAGGATTTTTCAAAATAATTGTATGAAAGTCATAAATAAGCTTTACATTCGATTCAGCTTAACATTATAAATAAACATTAAATGTCATTCCATTAACGTAAATTTTGCTGTCTTGATCAAACCTTGTATGCCAAATTTTCCTTTTGGGGCAGTGGTCCAACTGCTTTGCTCAACTAACCAATCATTTATTTTTGAATATCAGATTAACAGGCTCGACGGAGCTCCTATTTCTGGGTGGTTAATCCTTCCGGGCCAGCTGAAGAACTAACAAACTACATACATACATACATTAAATCACGCCTGTTTCCCAGAGGGGTAGGCAGAGACCACTTCTTTCCACTTGCTACGATCCTGACAAATTTCCTTCGCTTCTTCAACATTCATACATCGAGTCATACACGCACGTCGGTTTCGGGTACTTAAGATTCGGCCCTTTTCCAGTATTTCTCCGATTTGATTCGAAAAAGTACGCCTAGGGCGGCCCCTTCCGACCCTTCCACACACTTTCGATCTGTATATCTCTTTCGTCAATCTTCCCTCATCCATCCTTTCCAAATGACCGAACCATCGAAGCATGCCCTTTTCAATCTTAGTCACTACATCTTCTTTTATTCCACACTTCTCTCTGATTTTTTCATTTCTAACTCTATCAATCAGTTTCACACCACACATACTACGCAAAGAGCGCATTTCAACTGCATTTACACGACTTACATGCTTGTCCTGCCACACCCAACATTCACTACCATACATCAGGGTAGGGGCCAGCACTCCATTGTGAACAGCCAGCCGGGCTTTTTGTGAAACGCCCTGTCTGCTCACAAAGGAGTACAGTGCCCCATTAATTTGATTCCCCGCATTTACCCTCCTCTCGATATCCTTCTCACACTTACCATCTCTTGTAAACACACTTCCCAGGTACACAAATTCGCTCACTAACAAACTAAACTTACCTCATATTTATGATACTAATTTTGGTTAGTTGAACAGAGCATTCGGACCACTTCCCCTTTAACTCATTTTTTTTCCCGTTTTCTCGTGATCCCATTGATTTGTCCCATCAATGGGACCACGAGGGTCCTCCCTCTGTGTCTCGTAGTCCCATTAGTATTTACGATTGTCAAAATTTTCGTCCTTAGAATATAATAGAATACGTGAGTAGGTTTCAGTTATGTTAGTTATGCAGCAGACCCAGACGGCCACTACACGTAGAAATAGGAGCTCCGCTAGCGCGGAGCTCCGTCACCACTAATTGATTTGAAATTAAGAATGTCGACGGAGCTCTTCTATCGCGGAGCTCCTATTTCTGGGTGGTTTGGCCCTCCGGCCTACTGCAAGACTGACATAACCGAAACCTATCTACGTATTTACTTTTTTAGCAAACCACGCATCCCTATTTTAGTATACAGGAAGTGAAATTTTATTAATGGGACCACGAGAAATAAGTCTCCCTCGTGGTCCGATTGATGGGACAAATCAATGGGATGGGACTACGAGAAAACGGGGAAATTTATGTATAAAAATTACTGTAATTACGAAATAAAACAATTAATTGTAGAAAACACATTCATTTATGCATTTATTTTAACTTTTTATCAAGATCTAGTTTTCGTCATAATATTTTTTTTGTACAATATGATGTTTTCAAAACCATGTCTGAAATCGGACACGCGATTATTAAACGCATTATTCTGTTGATGACTGCAGAATCAATAGTGAATCCACCCAAGATTTTGTTTAAATCATCTGTCACAATGTCGCAATTTTGGAGGTGGGAGGACCTTGTGCAGGGTCCGTCCGGGTTGGTACCACCATCTTATCCATTAACCTACCGCCAAGCAGCAGTGTTCGCATTGTTGTGTTCCGGTTTAGGGATAAGACAGCCGGTGAAATGACTAGCATAGAGGCATTCCATCTTCGGCCTCAGGGTTGGCAACGCATTTGCAGTCTTAGGATTGTGGTCTTGTGAATGCGAATGTCTATGGGTCACAGTTTCCACTTACCATCAGGTGGCCTGTGTGCTCGTTTGCCTTCCTATGATATAAAAAAAAAAAAAAAAAAAAAATGCTGCTTATTTATACTTAAGCCTTTTTATCTAAAATAAGCAAGAATCTGGTTAAATCGCCTTGAACCCTCTGGGGTAAGTTCAGTAGGTATGAACAACTCCTCAATATCAACTCCTTCTGGAATAATTATTTCATCATCAGACCTTCGGATGAAGTTGCTTAATGTAGTGCAGCATTTAAACACCTTGCATGCAACTGCTGGGCTCAGTCTCATATAATTCAGGCAAGGGAACTTTTCTTTCAATATCCCAAAAGCATTTTCAATGATTCTTCGTGTTGATGTATGGGCACGGTTATATCTCACAATAGCCAGTTCATCACTATTGTTGGTACCTAAAAGATTTAAATGGGGTTATTAACACTTTTAACTGTCCCTCGCTTCCATCAATGGCCTAGCTTGGTACGTCCATGCATTACATGTAATGCACGACTGGGTAGTGTTTTACATATATACGTGGACATGCCGAGCTAGGTCACCAGTGCATTACATGTAATGCACGGACATACAAAGTGTTAAATGGAAGCATAATTATATATAATTCATAAATCATTGAGATAAGTTTATATTTTTCTTTGATATTCTTCCAGACATATACATCACCTGTGTAGTCAGCAACATATGTATACATACATTGTGTACCATATTTCAATAATAACATCTTCCATAATAATTTTGAATGCCAACAACAGACATCAACATCGAAGTTTTAATGCTAAAGATTGAATTGAAATATCTTGAGCGAGGCTGTGCTGTGTTTCATAAAAGATTTTTAGACCAAATTTCACATAAAAATCTACAGAGTTGAAATTTGATCTGACATTTCGTCTTATGGGCTTTTATAAAAAACCCTATAGGCCGGGTTTTATAATTATTACTTGTCTACATAGAATAATTTAATTACCTTTAGTGCTGCACCAATGTCAAATTTATCTCTATACCAAAATTAGTTCAGTGGTTTACAACATAGCAAATAGACAGTCAGTAATTACCAGTGATCGGGGAAAACGATGCAAAACTTCAACAAAACTTACATTACAACCATGAAAATATTAATATCCTTATACCAAATCCGAGACTCTGGTATAGAGTTAAATTGAACACTAATCTGACAATAATATTCTTATTTTTAAATAATATTCTTATTTTGATTGGTTGTAAGTTATCCTTTATGTCAGCTATACAAGTTTTGTTAAAATTTTGCACCGTTTTCCCAGATCACTGATAATTACTGACTGTCTATTTGCTATGTTGTAAACCACTGAACCAATTTTGGTATAGAGATAAATTTGACATTGGTGCAGCACTAAAGGTAATTAAATTATTCTATGTAGACAAGTAATAATTATAAAAATGTTATCTTACCTATGCCCATAGGTGTGAGCAACCAGTCTAAAACTGGGTATCCAGAATCTCCAAGTAATATGGATCCAGGCATTGGTCTCCATCCATTCTCCATTGTCTGATAAAGACTGGAATTCCGCAGAACCCGACTATCATGCACACTCCCTGGCCATCGAGCAGAAACATAATAAAATTGCCCATCAGGTCCACACACAGCCATGCAGTTGATGGAGTGGTTTCCGTGGCGATCCACATAGTGTTCTTCATTCTCTTCGGGAGCATCTATTTTAATTAATGTGCCATCTATGCACCCTGTCACTAGTGGCATCCCGGCTAAGTTGTAAAACTTTGAAATGACCTCGCTAATATTGGGCGGCCACTTAACTGTGCAGTTAAATAAATTGGTGTTAATTACATCTATAATACTGTGCACAGTTCGACATACGCTGGCTTTAGACACGCCGTGCATGTCTGCGACAGCGTGGTACTGGGCACCAGTGCCGAGCCAATGCAGCCCTATGCACAATTGTAGTTTTACACTTAGGGCTTCGCTCCTATAAGTATCTCGTTCAAGACTGTGTCCCACACAGTTTAATAATTCTTCCATCTTAGATGAGGTCATCCGAAACCTTTCGTTAAATTCGTAGTCCGTTCGAAACTGTGTATTTATTCTCATTCGGAATATTCTTGGTAACCGCTGGCTACCTCGGGCATCATCTTCGTCTTCCGAATCAGACTCCCACGAATTCCACATTCCACAAGCTTATGAAACTTCACTTAATAATTACAGACGAAATAACATTAACAACAAACATTAACAGAGAATTAAACTCAACAACTAACAATAACAAAATAACAATAACAACAAACTTTAACAGAAAATTAAACTCAACGACACGGTCGACATGAGAGTGACGTTTAAAAACAAACAAGGTAGGTACTATACTATAGTATGCATGATTTGACAGCAACTAACAAATTACAAGTTTACTTAGCTCGGAAGCTAGGTAGTTTTTTTTACTAATTGACAAGTACAAGTTGACAATGTAACAAAATTTTCGAGAAACGTTAGTTCGATTGAAGCAATTTCTAACAATAAAATAAAAAAAATGTCTATGGTTCAAATTTTACACTTGTAACTTGAATTTTACAAATTGTAGAAAAGTAGCTTCGTGAAACGCTTGTAGTACCTTTTTTCACCAATGTGGCCAGTTTACACTTGTAAAATTGTAACTTGTAGCTTCGTGAAACGGGCCACTGATGATGGAGTCTGAGTGGAGGAAGGTGGTGACAGGATCTCCGATATTCTTAACGTAGACCCACCGTGTTAGGACTGAATAGTTTGGTCTCGATAAGCAGATAAAGATTTGGCAAAAAAAAGTATATTCGGCAACAAAAAACTTGTTATAAAAATATATATTTTTTTACTATTATGTAGCCGTGAGATGAAGTAGTAGTCAAAATGAAATATTATTGCCAAAAGGATAATAAATTAAGTATAGTTTGCAATATTTTTTCAGTTTTCCGAAAGATCCTGTTATAAAAAATAGATGGATAGAAGCAGCGGGTCGAAAAAACTGGTTTCCTACAAAACACAGCCGGATTTGTTCCGTACATTTTCACAAATATACCTTTAGTGGCCAATCAAAGTATCGGCGAATAATCAGTACAGCTTATCCGACTATAGATGTAGTGATAATGTCGATCGATGGACTTGTTAGATCATTCTCCCGAACTCATTATTTCTTCGTAGTAATTTTTCCATTCGCATTTTTCCCCGAACGCGATATTACCAGTCGCCTTTTTTCCTGCGGCAGTTTATATTCACAGTCGTGTTTTTCCGCTTGCGAGTTTTATCCAGTCGCTTCTTTTCCTACCACCATATTTTCACGGTCGTGTTTTTCCCGTTCCAATTTGTCGAAGATACAGAGTCGACGGAGCTCCGCTACCGCGGAGCTCCTATTTCTGGGTGGTTTGGCCCTCCGGGCCTGATGCAAAACTAACATAGCCTAAACCTACCTACGAATTACGATGTAAATACTTTTGGGAAAAGTGCGACTGAGATAGAAATCGAACGGGAAAAAAACCGACTGGGAAAAAAGTCGAACGAGTAAAATCGAATGGTGAAAAATAAAATTAGGTAATATCGCGTTCGGGGAAAAATGCGAACGGAAAATTTAATACAAAGAAATAATGAGTTCGGGAGAATGATTTAACAAACCGATCGATGTCACCACAGATTAGAAACGATTTTGTTTATGTTGTGCACATCACTAAAAGACTCGCGTGACGTCAAAGTGCCTACGCAAAATGTTACACGCTCGGTTTTCATATAAATCGACGGACTCTTTCATTCTATCTCGATATAGTTCAGTGGGTACATACTACTACTACGAACAATATTATAATCTGTAGACACAGAAGTGTTAATGTTTAGACCTCTCACTCCACTCATTGACATCTCGCTCGCTAGTGTAGGTAGTGCACAGATTATAAAGGTTTTTTTATAAATGGTGTATGACAAGTAATTTAAACAATTATACATTACTATATTTTCAACAAGTTCCAAGTAAGTAAGTTTAGAAAGACGGGCTTTATCCATCGTATTTGTACTGTTACTACTCAGATATTTTTTAACTGACAACTAACTCATTCCTTTTTCAAACTTTTGTATAATAACACGGCACTAAGGAAGTAAAGAACTACTTAATTACTACTTAATCGTCTTTAACTAACTCTCTCGAGTGCGGCTGTAACTCTTCTGATCACACTAAAATAATGAATATCGGTATATTCATTCGGTATATTACGGTACATTCATTCGGCACGATCAGTCAAAACAAATACGCACTAAAATCGCACCACATCAATTAATTTACCCTCTAAATACTATTCAAACGTTTTTTTTTGTGAGATTAAGTAGCAAGTGCAAAGAAAAGCTAGGCATTAAAAAAAACCCTATTGCCTGTTTTATAATTTTAACTCTGTTGTAAGCTATTAATTCATTGCACACTCCTGGGATAAACATTAATTTTAAAAAGCTATCATTATTTCACAAAGAAACAGACATACATTGGTCTGTCACCGTAACCCTGGTTTTGAATCCACTTTTTGTTAAATTATCTCTTCATTCTACGGGGGTCAGGTCAGGAGGTTGAACGGGATCATATGTTGTAAACTGCAGGTGTAACGCTGACTGCAGCTAGTCACGTTAAACTATACTTATGGTTGGAATCATCATAGTTGACAGAATCCACTTAAAAGCTTATTTGAAGCCATTGTCATCTATTCTGCCCTGCAGAGCCTAAACCGCAGTAAGTGCAAAAAGTTCATTTCGAGAAAACGTAAAAAATGTCTATGAAAAGTAATTTTTCTACCTTTCTAATGTTTTTTGATTTAATGATTGACTTTCAATCATTAACACAAGAAACATTAGAAAGGTAGAAAAATTACTTTTCATAGACATTTTTTACGTTTTCTCGAAATGAACTTTTTGCACTTACTGCGGTTTAGGCTCTGCAGGGCAGTATTGTAAAGTATGGCCACAAAAATAAGGTTCAAAGTAGAAAGTACGTAGTGACTGCAAACACACCTTAAAATTAAAAAGTCTTCATTCAAAGAGGTTCAAATTAAAACAAAGGGCATATTAATGTTGATCACTTTGTATTTGAAACAGCAGTCAAGAGAGTACAGTACAAACTATGATGTGATACTTTAAAAATATTTCTACAAATAGACTTAAATATAATATAAACAGCTAAATAACTTATAGACCTAAAATAAAATTGACAGTAGTATTATAAAGAGATAACTGTTTTTAAGTTTTGCTTGATAAGTCACCTTGATAGAATGTAGCCCTCTCGGCTGTTTACCCAAAACTTATCAGTGCAGGTTGTCGGGAAGAAGTCAAGTCAGTCCCTTAGGTACTTATTTTAAATTGCCAATTATGCACTTATGCCACTTATATATAAAAACTATGTAATATTTTGTTGATAATTTATTTAAAATGTATTTTATCCTTATTTTATTAATGAAATGTATATTTGTAAACCATGTTACACTTATTTTAAATATAAAGAAACAAAATTAATACGGTCTTCGTTTTAATTTGAACCTTATTACTTTTCTAAGTTCTAATTGTATCCAATGTAAATTCTTGTAAGTACCATTTTTTTGAGTAAAACGTAGGTAAGTTGTACCCTTATATTTCCAAATTATATTTTGGACTTAGAGGTTAGAGGTTAATTGCATTTATTGGGAATAAATGGTTTTGACTGAGAACAACCGAGGGTCTAATTTGTCACCTTCTATTACTTTTGGTGGCATATTAAAACATGCCCTATTTTTTACATTTAGGTAATATATTTGTGGGATATTTGTTTCTTTACCCGACTGCGCGATGACGCCACGGAGAGTAATGTGTTTATCAGCTTTTCTCTCCCCTTAAGGCAAGTCCTATTTAAACGATATTGATGTTGTTGCTTTAAATTCAAAATGATCTAGATATTGAGCAAAAGGAGGTCGGTACGATCTAGGAAAGAAAACAAATAAAAAAACTGAAACGCACAACAAATTCAAAAATCGTGTAAATCGGACTTGAAGAAACCGTCGCCTCACAATCCTGTATAGACCAAATTCTAAATTCTAAGTACACACAACATCACACCTAACTAACCATCAAAGACAGAGCAGAGATAAAAAAGAAAGAGATGTATATATGTGTATTATGTCAACTTCTATGCATTCTAGTGCGACTCTCTTTCATGCAATATTTCAGATTTCTGAAGTGTATAGCTAGATGTGTTGCTGTGTGTGTACAAGAACTTACTCCTTAAAAAAAGCAACGGAAAATATGTCTATTACCAACGCCATCTAGCGGTATCTTAGAGCGCACAATCGTTTGTTCCTCCGGCGATTACTAGGCATTTTCTTAGCGCAGCGTTCATTTGATTGATATAGGTACGTCTGTTTTTTTAAGGATCGGTCAATAATTACTTTGTCAATTGTAGTTGGTTAAGTTATGTATGAAAGACCTAAATCATTAATTGAGTTTTATAATAGCGTCTTAATTAATTAATTATGTTAACGCGTTGGGCTTCGGACGCATAGGTATAATTTCCATATTTGTTCAAATGCATTGGCAGTTTACAATTTCTATCGTACAAACATGCGTTGCATTCATACAATGTAGTCGACGGCAGAGCGCCGCCACGACCCGGTAAATAAGTTTGTACTCGTTTCGCCTGTTATGCCAGGGTTGATTTGGTAGCGTTCCGCTTTAGTATTTAGTTCCCTAATCTGCCGACAGATGGTGTTACGTACTGCGTAAATGCTACATTGCGCTGTTAAGATTTCCCCAGAAAGATAGACCTTCTCGCCTCAGAGCTGAGGAAAGCATACTTACCTGGCGTAGGGGACACCGTGATCAGATAGGCGGTTCCCCCAGGGCGAGACTCTCCCATTGCACTGCGGTTGGGTTGACCCTTGCGATTATCCCTAATGTGGATAACTCGGATGCGTTATTTTTGGTAGTGGGGACTGCGTACGCGCCGTCCCCTTGTAATTCTTGAAAACTAGTAAATTCAGCTAGGCGATGGGAGGACGTAACGCGAGAGCCAGCTCGTACAAAGTTGTTACGAGTTGGCTCTTCAGGTTTCAATGTCTACTTAAAAGGTTATGCACGCAATAAGGTCTACCGCACAATGCCGCCAAACAAACCGATAAACTTTAACAATCGAATTAATTGAACTTTTACTAATTTAAAACAATTAAAATGTCTATGATTGCAAATAGTACAGTCGAGTTCACAAATGTGTGTTTGTGTAAAATTATAATAAGGTACTAAGTGTACACATATGTTTAATGACCTCGACTGTACATTATGTTACGGCCGAGGCTGGACAAAATACAAATTATGGAATTATCAAGGTGCACTTACACTGGCAATTTTTGAGCAATGATTGCTCGTCATCAGTACGGGCGGCGGCGCCTCGCGTCGGGTTACCATATGTATACCATAGTTAATTAAGTTAATGTTTGTCCCTTTGTAGCGCTCTAGAAACTAAACGCGTGGGCCGATTTCGATAATTCTTAAGTCAATCGATTTGTCGATCTTTTGAGTGTCAGTAAAGATATGACGGTAAATAAAAAATAAATATGGCGGCAACTAGACGCTACATAGTCAAAAAGAAAAAAAAACCGGACAAGGGCATGTTGCCCACCGAGGGTTCCGCCCGCTCATGACACGATTAACTCAATTAAAAATTTGGACCGCCATTCCTTGCATAAATACCCGGTTCAATTAAAAATTTATAGTTTTCGGATTTTTTACTATAACTTGTAGTATAAGACAGTACTTGGCAGATTTCATAGTTCTAGGTCAACGGAAAATACCCTATAAATTTTGATTTCCGTGAAAGTACGAATGATGAATAATTCTTTAATTTTTGCTTCAGGTACTCTACAATGATAATCTTGGAAGGTAAAAATCTTTGCGAAAGGCAAAAAGAGATTAATTTAAAAGTCAAAGAAGCAGCTCAAAATAATGTTCCTTTGCAAGAAATAAAATCGGAAGGAAATCCAGGTGTCGAGAATATTTTCAAGATTAAACTAGCGTCTGTATACAAAGACATTGACTTTGTGCTTGAACAACTTAAATCTGGAGACAGTTTGTGTGTATCTAAAGCACTGAAGTGTGAATGGATATATGACGCTGAGCATGCTCATATTATCCACCCTGATTATTTACACCACAATATATTTCCAACAATGTCATTGAAGCTGAAAAAAAAGACCCTTTCATCAATTTCTGTTTATGTAAGGGATGAAACGAGGGCACAATTTTTCTTTGAATATTGCATAAACACAAACATGATTAACTACGCTTTCAAGTTCTTGATCTTTACGCCTGAATCTTTTAAAGAAGAGTTTATGAATGATGAAGACAAGTTTTTTCAGTTATATCAAAATTATGAAAAAGTCGACTGGTTACATTTAATTGGTAATTCGTTTGCCTTAGCTGATATTTATGGGAAACAAAATCAGCCGTTGTTAGATCTCCGTTATTTGTATTCCGTTGACGATCAAAAGTATCTCGACCTTTTTGAAAAGCACACGACCACGTACAGAGTAACTTCAATTGGAGTAAAGTTATCAAGATGTTTGTTAAAGAAACACAAAGACAGAATTTTAAGAAATCCTCCTTTATATTTGAGTATTCTCAAGGAATCTGAATTGATTCGGTACAGCTGTCCCCAAGAAGCAGAGGTCTATTTGACTGCTCTGATGCCCGAAGATGCAAAAAAATTTTGGAGCTTGAATTTTTGCTCGAAATATAAACACATACTTGCCTTACTGGAACCAGAGAAAAAGTATCAATTAATCAAGAACAATTTCAAGGAAAAATACCCAACAGCAGAGTTTGAAATGTCGCAAGAATTTTATAAATTAAAATTCTATGAAATGATGTCCCTAAAAGAGAGAGAAGCTTGGGCTTTAAATCACTTAGAAAAACAAGTGGGCGTTATTCCTGAAAATGAAAGTTACAAGTGGTACAAATTCGTTAACTTTGGAAAATCTTTTGAAGAAATAAAAAAACAAATATCTATTGCTTCGAATGTCGGTAGGAGGTCGAAATTGCTTAACACTTTGGTTAAAGCAGCCAAAACTCAACGAGAGTTGGAGGAATTGCTGGACTACTATTACAAAAGACATGTTAATGAGCAACCTAGTAAGAAGGAAGTTTTCGTAGATAAAATTCTAAAACATCACAAAGTGTTTGAATTTGACGACGCTTGCTGGGTTGCATTTGATAAAGTATTGCACAGCCTGGGAGTATATATTTGTTCTAGTCTACACTCTTATACAGAATATGTGATTATTTCACTAATATATCACATTATAAGCGAAAAAACTTTCCCTAATGGTTTATATGAGAAACTAGATTACGTTGATATCCTGAGCTTGAATAATTACTCTCATCAGTTAAATGTCGAGAAAAATGATCTTGTATATAACTACCAGCACCAATTCATTGTCGGCAAAATAACTGAATTTGAAACTCGCAAATACAATGAACTAGTTCAAAAACAAGTTCAACGGTATTTGTGGAACTTCCTCGAATTGCTATCGAACCATAAAAAAAATAAAGAAGTGGAAAACTTCCCGGACGTTGTTATTAAGTTCATGGAATTGGATTCTGCCTTTAGACACGTGATTGAAAAAATAAAGAAAATAGATGATGAACCAAAAAACTGGGAGGGATATTTGATGCGGCTTCTTAAGAAAGACTCGTCGTTGATCCATGAACACCTACCTCTAATTAGAAAGCAGTGTGAGGATTCAAGTGAATTTAGAATTAATAGGGTCTTGGCGAAAATAAGTACTTATTTTCTTAATGATATTGGAAAACAGTATGCTGATTATTGTATAAAAACGATCTACGACATAACACCAGAAATAACACGATACATGGGGCATCTTATTGATTCCATGGTGTTCGCAATCTTTCAGCTAGGTCAAGAAAGTATCAAAATAGATTTAATGGATAAATACGCACCTACAAGTCCTAAAATCGAACACGGCAAGATGGATCAACATGTCCTTAAGATTCAGGAAGCCATTTGCCGCTTTCATTGCTACTCTCGTCCGCCTGTTCCGCTTGAAAAATCCGCTTTATACCTAAAAGGTGACTACGTTCATAGTTGTGATGAAATGTTTTTTATGTACCTAGCTAATCTGTCGCCTGCGATGCGCACGAATTTCATTGAACTCTTAATAAACTCTCGGATGTCTATCCAAAAAAGAGGCTTGCGATTAGCATTTCAAACTTATGATTCGAGCGATTTAAAAAATCTTATGTCCCACGTATGGAAGAGATCGAAAAATGTGTCACTGAGAAAAGTTATCTACATATTATTTTTCAATAAAATCAAAACCGCAAATGAGAAAGTACAAAGTGAACTCTTCGTATTGTTGAAAGAGCTAACTTTGACCTTACACCAAGATGATGATGATGAGATTTTTAATTATTACTTTGGAGGGAATCCAGCGCCCGAAAATCTTAGAGGAGCTTATTTACAAGTAGCTTGGAAAACTGTCGCGGCATTGCCAGAAAATAACCAAAACATTGAACGTCGAACTTTGGTTATGAGGGCTTTGAAAAGCAATTTGCGTTTAATAGATGCAGAGTTTTGCATATCTATTATTAACAAGCACATTCATAAAATGCTATCTGAACAAAAACTTCGCCCGGAGACAAATCCTTACATTGAAAAATTCAACGAGATGACGTGGAATCTTGTCACGAGTTATATTCTTGATCCTAATGAAACTAAGCAAGAGACAGATCTAAACTTGGTAAAATTGATCGTCCAAGAATGCTTTAACAATTGGAATGAAAATCATGACTCTGAAACGTTCGTATTTCAATCATTTTTCAAGGGTTTTGTGGCAAATCTCGATAGGAACTGTACATATTATGAAGGTCGCAAATATCAAAGGATTCCTCGATTATTTGAATATTTATTAGAAACGTTTGAGAACAAATTTGATTTATCAGATATGTATTCGTATTTTTGGGATTGGAAGCTGGGGTTGTTAACTAGAACAGTTATTGATGGGAGAAGACAATTCGATAAGGACGTTCACATTGAATTTGGTTTACAGCTTGGTATGTTAATCAGCGAGTTAAAGAGAACAAATCGTTATTACGCTTCGTTTTTCCGAAAAGTTTTAAGCAAGGTATCGAGGTTTGTTGGCATTCTACGTTTTTTAAAAGCACCATTTCTGACTGATTCAGATGTTATGGTCCTCGTGGCTTACGGGTTGACCCTTTCAGAAGAATTTGAAGGATACGTTTTCGCATTGGAAATACTGCCGGAAGACCTATCAGCTGGCCCTTTAATCGAAACAGAATTAGAATATGTGATAAGGGAGATAAAAGAACAAAAAAACCAGGAATTGACCACCTTTATGAAAGATAAATTTATATACAGTGGTCACAAAGTTATAAAGATTGTTCTGTAGTTCGATTACCTACGTGTTAAACTTACGTTCTTTACATGTTTTTGTTAAATAAAGTTTTTTTTAATTTGAATTTGAAACTATCTGTCATCTACCCATAGTTTTTTATTAGTCTCCTCTTCTCAGAAAGGAAACTAGATTGTAACTAATCAGAAAAACGTTGGCCAGTGCCACATTTGTGAATAAATATTATGGAGTAAAATAAAAGTTTATTCGTGCGATAAATCCGTAAAACGTTGAAGTACGTATCACTTTGTTTTCCAAATAGATTTTGAAGACTTTAAGGAAATAATGAAATAGGTAATAACAAAAATAACAAGGAAGATAAGTTAACGTCACTGGCACTTAGCATAGAACCACAGACATTATATAAACTAGCAGACATAACATTATTTCACGCCAACATAGACAAGTGTAAAAAATGCCACTACCCCTTTCCATCTAATACTAAATCGTATAAACCTATTTCTTTTTTGCATTTATTGCAATACCAAGGCACACATAGACAATTTTGAACCCGTGGCAGTCGCCATCTGTGCTAAGAGACATTTAAGCGACATATGGCGTTAATTTTTTGTTGTGGTGAATGAGCCTCGGATATCTTGTGGGAAATAATATTATTTTGAAATCAAGTGTGAATTTAAAGTTATAAAATCATGGTGAAATGCTGTGTTCCCTTTTGTTACAACGCATCATACAGGAAAACCCCTGAAATTGCGTTCCATCGGTAAGTTAATCTTTTGCCCTAGATTTATTTTTGTCATAGATTTATTTTAGTTTACCGCTGATTGACCTTCAAATATTTAGAAATAATTACAAAGGCAATATTCATGAAGCTGATAAAACTTTCAATATAAGGTCTTCTAAAGAAATACGAGAAATATTTTAGTTTTACTAAATTAAATAACCTCATTTGACACTTAATGTACTGTGCAATTTATACAGGGCCGAACTAGGCCTAAGAAGGCGTGACATTATTTGTTTGATAATGCTTCTAAGCAGTATTGGATTTAACAAAATTGTGATCGCTACTCGCCTCGCCATTTAACGAAATATTCTCTAGACAAGTGCTATGGCAACGTAACTACCGATCGACCCTATTTAAGTACGCTAGTGTACAGCAGCATTTCTATTATGACCTCCGCGTTTGGATTTCAGGTTTCCGAAGGATGAATATCTAAGGAACGCCTGGATCAAGAACATTAATAGGAAAGACTGGCAGCCTAATTCATCGAGTGTGATTTGCTCTGAGCATTTTGAAAAAAAAATATTATCCAGTGGTGCTTTTCGCACAGTTCTAGCTCCTGGTGCCATCCAACTTTTTTTTCATACCACAATGACGCCTACATATATTAATAAAACATTTTAAATTTTACTAGATTATTTCAATTTTTTTCGCTAAGTAGATACAGTCACGAACCGGGATTGTTGAGCCACTTGCCGATGTCACCTACTGGCTGACAGCTATTCGATTTGCAGTACACGGCCAAATTAGAAACATGGGTAAGTGGCTCAACAATCCCGGTTCGCGACTGTATCTTTCAATCCAAAGAATACTCTAGCTGCAGCTGCCCGCTTGTGTATGGTAAGTATGTAGAGCTGTCAAACACCGCTGCCGTGTCCCTAAACTGGTCAATCAGCTTTCCTCAAGCACCATAGTCCATAAGAAAATTAATTTTCGAACAAAGTACATTTTTTTTTGTACGGAAAGATTAATCTGTATAAATTTCGACCTGTTTACCTTGGGTATATCGACTAATTCCAAGACCTTAAGTATTCCCACTCCCTCTTATATCAATTGGTTTGCACTTGACCTCATTTATTATTGCATTGTTTTGTAATAGGTACTTACCCTGAAAACAATTCAAAACATAACATAACTTACGCACTGTGTATCTACTGTTTTGTCTTGTTCTGGTATTGTTTATGTTTATGAGTTAGCTATCTTATCTACCTAAGTAAATTGCGGGAAAGTTCATTTCATGAGACTTAATGACACATCTTTTGCAAAAAAAAGACGTGTGGCACTCGGGGACTGCCGCGGTAAAGCTATTGCATGTCGTACAAACGCACACAACGCCGTGTCGAAGACTGCCGAACTGAAACGACGTTAGACGATGCACGGCCTTCAAGCCACACCTTGCCCGTCGGAGTGGGGAGCGTGAGGTTTTTTCGTTACGGAATTTCTGGATTCGGTCCCCGCGCTCAAGGCCCGCGATAGAAGCTATGCAATAGCTTAAAATAAATTAATAAATAAATTAATTTATACTGTTAATATTTTCAGGTTTCAGTTTCCTTAATACGTCCCTGTTTTTGTATTAGTGTGAGTTAATCTTTTATGTGTGTAAAGCTGCCACGCATTCTGAGCAGTAATGTTATGTCTGCTAGTTTATATAATGTCTGTGCATAGAACCACAGTATATAAATAAACCAGTAAAGAAACTAGGCCTACTTTTCAAGATAAATACCTTCGCTCCAATTGAGCGTAAGGGTTGTCCACTAACATTTTGTAAAATTGAAAAAAAAACTTGTTTATTGTATCTCAGCTAGTTAGTGCAAAATCGATACGTGTGACCTGCGACAACAAATCCGTTGCAGATTGAGAAAAAGTAGCCGCCATCTTTAATTTTTTAGTTATTCAACCGATTGCTTCCAAAATCGATATCTAGGGATGTGCGTGGTTTCCGACAACGAATTTCTTGGCAGAATGAGAAAAAGTAGCCGCCATCTTGAACTTTTTTATTATTCGACAGGCTGCTTCCAAAATCGATATCTGGAGATCTGTGTGATGTCCGATAACGAATCCGTTAACATAATCAGTAAAAGTAGCCCCTGCAGATAAAATTGGGTAGGTAATAAACATAACTTTAGCATTTGAAGAAGTCTTTATTCTTCGTTAGTTATACATTTCAGATTAACTAGCGACTGCACTACCACAATATCAAATAAAACTGAAGAATAAACAAACCTAATTTATTTATTGGCTGCTTTTAACCTTTATTACAAAATTACTCACTAAAAAATACTTTCGTCTGCTACAACATGTTCGGAACGCTTTATTGTTTAATTTTATTGTGTAAAAAATCCCCAGATATCGATTTTGGAAGCAATCGGTTGAATAACTAAAGAGTTCAAGATGGCGGCTACTTTTTCTCATTCTGCCAACAGATTAGTTGTCGGAGACCATACACATCCCCAGATATCGATTTTGGAAGCAATCGGTTAAATAACTAAAGAGTTCAAGGTGGCGGCTACTTTTTCTCATTCTGCCAACAGATTAGTTGTCGGAGACCATACACATCCTCAGATATCGATTTTGGAAGCAATCGGTTGAATAACTAAAGAATTCAAGATGGCGGCTACTTTTTCTCATTCTGCCAACAGATTAGTTGTCGAAGACCATACACATCCCCAGATATCGATATTGCAAACAATTTTTAAATTTGGTACTTTTGCAACACGTCATCGTATTATAAAAAGCTCTTTATTTAAAAATATTTTATTTATTCTTACCTTTCAACACCAGCAGGGAGTTAAAAAAATGATAGTTCCGGGTTTGAAGAAGCCGAATTCAAACAACCGTATGCCACGCAATACTTTTGTGGCATCTTTCTCAAGAACAAGCAAAGGAGCCCATTCGTCTCGACGCGACACACGCGACTGACAGCACCGCCAAATCCTCTTAGCGGTCTCGTAGAGGCGTGCGTCTGTGTGAGTGCGTCGTTTCGAGCGTTTGTTCGTAGCTTCTTTACTGGTTTATTTATATACTGTGATAGAACAGTGGTACTTTTTAATTCATCTTAAGTGTAAGTAGTAACTAATTTTAAAAAAAACTAGCCAAGAGGCTTTCTTTATGATTTTCTTACTAATTGCTGTTTTTTTTAAATTAATTTACTTATTGTATCCATGCTATGGGCGTTTTCACTAAAAAGTGTACCCAATTAAGGACTGAATTTAACTTTTACTTTATCAGTTTTGTGACGCAAATTAGCCATACATTGCGGCCGTCAATATATAGCTAATTTTCGTCACAAAACTGACAAAGTTAAAGTTCCTTAATTTCAGTCCTTAATTTTTAGTGAAAACGCCCCTATACACAATTATTGGTCGTACAGAATCATTAAAATTAAATCATTAACGTGCTGTAGGTACATGGACCCTTTTAGCGTGTAGCAATATTAATATCTAAAGATTAGTAAAATATTTTATTAGGTTATATTACAAATATAAAGAAATGTCTCTATTTCGTATCACCTTTTGAAATTTCATTCATGTAATATTTTACAAAATAATGCTGTTTAAACGCGTACTTTTTCTAATCAAATCGGAGAAATACTGGAATCCGCCGATCTTAAGTACCCGAAACCGACGTGCGTGCATGACTCGATGTACTTGTAAATAGGATAGGGAAATAGGAGACAGCTTTTTAAATTTATATAAATTTATTATGCACCCATACACTAAAAAAAACATACCTACAGCTTATTCTACATGACACTTATACAGATCTTTCAGACACACATAAGTAGACCGTAAGTAGCTGACACACCCACAGACCGAATACACCGCCGACCTGTTGGACATACCTGATGTAACATATGAACTAGGGAAATAAACATCTTTCTTATCTTATCTTATCTTATCTCGATGTATGATTGTGGAAGAAGCGAAAGAAATTTGTCAAGATCGTAGCAAGTGGAAAGAAGTGGTCTCTGCCTACCCCTCTGGGAAACGGGCGTGATTTAATGTATGTATGCTGTTTACAATAATTTGCTAAGTGCTCACGTGATGTTACAGTTGCTCTCTTTAAGGCTTACTGTCAGACATTCTACTGAGGACCAACTATACGCAACACTTCATGAATAGCCTGCGCGTTCAGTATAATAACGCTTTCAGGATGCTGTTGGGGTTGCGTCGGTGGTGCAGCGCATCAGGCATGTTTCTAAACCAACCAACCTCCTCCTGAGTGTTATACTGGATAAGTTAGATTGCCCTGTAATTAAGCACTGGAATTTCGGGACAGACCCGTCAGCCATATGCACACATAACCCTAAATTTCTTATACAGGGTGACTTCAAAATGGTAATACAAAATCAATGTTTTACACACATCCTCACACACACTCGCCTAAACTAAACCCCTCTCCTAAGTCTCATGCTGCATTTAATAAATAAAAAACTGTTTTAATTTAGCCTAGTATGACAGTAAAGGCTTTTTTACACTTTGTGAAGTAGCAAGTGCAGGTGAGAATTGCAGGTGTAGTGATTAGTAAAATCAACGTGTAAACGGTCACACTGTTGAGTGATACGTGCGAGTGCGACGTCAAGTGAATAAACGGTCGGTCTATTTTTTCCTGTTAAGTAGTTGCGCAAACAGTATCTGCTTGTTAAATGCATAGTACGGATGCGAACGAATTCTAATTGAATTCTTCTGCTGATCCATTTTCTGTTTCATAACCTTTAAGATTTCTCGATTTCAACAAACATCTCAGTCTCGATTTGCGAAGCGATGACCGCGACTATCCTTTTTAAAATATATCGTAATTCTAATCATCGTTCGTCCTCCATTTCGTTCCATACTTTGCACCTGCACATATTTCTCAACAATGATCATCGTGAAAACTTGTTATTTTATCACTTCTCACCTGCACTTGCTACTTCACAAAGTGTAAACAAGTCTTAAGGTATTAAACGTAGGGTAACCACACTGTAACGATGGTTAAAGAAGACTAATTTTAACAACTGAGTTTAATACACTATTCGTTATTAACTGAGCCACGATGAAGTGTTTTGGATTGCCAATTTGTCACCCTGTAGGTTTTTTAAAACATCAGTTTTTAAATAGAATTACTCCTTGTAATGTTTTAATTTATTGTTGGCATTTAATTAATAATTACTCACAATAACAACAATTAATTACCAATTTTATTAATCTTAAAATCTAGGTTTTAGTATAATGAAAAAAGTTATATTCATTAGGTATACGAAAACCTAGCTTATATGGACCCAGAGTCTGAAATAAATATATTAAATTGAATTGAATTAAATTGGGATTCTACTTCTCCATGGTCAACTTTGTCTTTTTTTTTTGTCAACCCTTTTTATAATTTGCCATGACGCTCTACACTTATTTTACTGTTGATTTTCTCTTACACGCGCTTAGTTTTAACTGATTATTTATACAGTCCAGTGAAAACTGTACTACTAATTAACTAAAGTCAGGCCACGTCGAGATTTTTTAAGCAACCATGTCTCGAAAATTACATTAAATAAAACAACAAGTTATTTTGCAAACTTATAATTTATATTCTACACAAAATGCAACGTTTATCAATATTCCATATAAAAAATAAATAACAACAAATATTCAATATGCTATTACAGAGCTAACAATAGGAAGCGAGTTAGAACTGGCGGGTCACTCTGAAAGGACTATTCGGAACTGCAAATATACTATCTCTCCCAATCTAGTCTTCAGTAGAGTGAAAAGCTCACAAAACTTTCAATTCAATTCCTTTTCGGGTCCTATTAACAAGAAAATCAAAAAGTTAGGCACCTACTAAATGCTGAGCTTACAATCAATTGATCATCTGATTGGCTGAGGTACCAATTAAACCGTTATAGATGAAAACTGAAGTAAATGACCTCTTGCATGTAGTTGTAAGGCATTAACGTCAGTCATAGACAGCCAACGACCAAATTTTACGGACTGATTTTATTATATTATTATTATTATGTTTACCCCGAATAATCAGAAAATGAACAAACCTCATTGCTGGTACGGTAACTACATTTTAACGCAGATTATAAAACAATTAGTGGCGTCCCCATTGCAGTGCCGAATATTACATTTCAAGTGTTTGCTTTTAAATCTACATGTGAATCGCTTCGTGTACCTATGCGATTGCGTTTGCGTGAGTAGCCATCATAAATCACGTAAATGAACGGATTACATACAAACAGAGGGTAGCGAGAAGGCACCTAAAAAACAAAGACTAACCTCCCCGTGACCACCATGACGTAAAGCATTAAAAAGTTTTACAAGTCTATGTAAACTTACAATTACACTAAATAAAACTAACATTAGCTAAATCAATTATTGCTTAGCATAGCACGAGTTTTAGGAATAGCCCAAGTTCATTACACATGTAACTTACGCAGTTTTGTTAGAGAAGCCTTTCGATTGCATCAGTTTCAACATTAAGACCGTGTAGGACGTGATCAGTACGTAAATAAAAGGTGGGAATTATCCCACTAGTTCTGTTGTTATATAATGTATTGGTTCAGGGTGCTGATGGGGCTACCTCGGTTCTGCAGCGCGTCGGGTATGATCGCAGATGCAAGACTGGATTGCTTTTACGCCACCATGCGAAAACGCTGCAAATCCCTGGTGGGTACGGGCCAGCTCCAACAGCATCTTGGCGACGTTCGCTCCGAGGTTCGATTGTCAGTATGTGAATCATTGTTGTCTGGTTCACGTACTGACACCTCCAAGTAGGTTAGCTTAGTTATGTGTTCAGTAACAAAATTACTAACATTAGGTTTGATTTTTGTTTAATTTACTAACCCTATATTATTATTATGGTCCAAAGATGGCTGAAATAAATGATTTTGATTTGATTTGTAACTTTTTTGTAGTAAGTAGTTAATTTAAAGGAATTATGCCCGGTTTCTGAAGTACTTTTATCGGTGGTTTATCTGTCCGTAAACGCTATTGGTCCGTTAACTTTGACAACTGCGTTTCCGAACAACGACTCAAAGATAAACTCCGTTTTAACTAGGTTTAACTTAACTGACCAAAGTTTGCCGTTTATCGGCTCCATAACTATTTGACGTTTTTTACGA
Organism: Acleris emargana; assembly: GCA_927399475.2. Taxonomy (NCBI): domain Eukaryota; kingdom Metazoa; phylum Arthropoda; class Insecta; order Lepidoptera; family Tortricidae; genus Acleris; species Acleris emargana. The sequence continues at coordinate 11,083,932 of OV656858.1, forward strand.
TTGAAGTTTTTGTTTTTGAAGTATCAACTGTCAATTTTTGTTCATACAGCCACTGGCAAATAAACTAGGTATTTTAATTTTCGTTATAATTTATTTATTAATTACTATAAAGTGGCTAAGTTTTCTCAAATTATTATTTTTACAAAAATCAACCGGAATTGATGTTGAATTAAGGCATTAACAGCAGTCTACGTATGACAAACTATTAAGATCCATCTAGCGGCAGCGGAAGGAACTATTTATCTGTCAATAGTTATCGAACTGTTCGTAGAGCACTCAGAAACGCACGAAGAGATAAACGTCGTTTAACCTAAACATAACTTTAACGGATCAATAGCTATTAAAGGTTTAACTAGTGACTTCAGAAACCGGGCATTAATGGGGTATTTTAGAGTAGCTTTAATTTAAATAATACAAGAAATAATCGATGTACCTACCAGTCAAATTTGGACTCTTGAATAATGCTATAATTCTTGAGATATTGTGTTAATTTTTGCATCATAATATTTATAATGAAATTAATCGAAAAAACCTCAATATTTTCATTTTATTCAACCTGTTTAATAATTATTATTCAATTGATCTTTGGAATAAAAATCCTACTACCTAGTTCTATCCATAAAATTGTCAATAGAACTAGTGAGAAAAGACCTACCTAAGTAAAAACGCAAATGAATCAAATTACAGCCCGTCAAGTTTGAAGAAGACTATCCCGACGGGTTAAGAAAGTTGCGGGAGGCGAGGTAACCGTTACTTATTACGCGGCGCGCATGAACAAAGTACTTAATTAAAAACTTTCGATGGTCAATTTCACTTAAATCGAGATGCGAGACTTCCAACGTAACTGCTGATTCGCGCACGAACTTGTCACGAAATAAAAATTAATATAAAAAAAAAAACTCATATTACTACTTAGTATACGAGAAAGGATTTAAGGCTGTTTTAACAGTCAGCACGTAAGACTGCCTAACGGCCTGGCCACGACAGTGAGCGGAAAGCAGCAAAAGGAAGCATAGAAATGTATGATATATGCCACGCTTAAACCGCTGTAAGGCTAAAGACGTGGCGAGGCCGTTAAGGTCAGCGTAGGCGGACGGAGTGGCGGCGAAGCGACGTTCATAAAGCCAAGCGGGGCTATTACGTCCGTGGGGCAATTGTGTCGAGTGGCTTTATCTTCCGTTTTTAAATTCATACCGAAAAGATACATCTATTGACAAGTAGTTATTTTTTTTCTCAACTTCACTCACTGCAGTGATACGAACTTTAGATAGGGAATTAAAGCCACTTGTCCTATTTCCCCACTGACGTAATAGCCCCGCTGCTGGACTTGTCTTAAATTCTTCACAAGCGCCTGGTATAGGTCGATTTTAATTATCTTACTTCGATCTCGCGGCGACTGTATAGTCAACGATAAAAGTAGAAACTCACTTTTGTACTACATCTCATAAACATATTTATTGACAATCTTGTTTGACATTGCTTACAAGACTGTAAAGCGACAAGGCTCAAAAGTGTGTATCAAATTTACATGTTGACTGTACAAGCCACTTTCTTTTGTGGCCTTTTGTGATTTACGATTTGGATCTTTAATAACTGAAACGTATCTTCGGATTGAAATGAATGACTATCTCGGTCTATAGTCGCTGGGCCGTCACTACATCGTCTGCACTGACACTAAGGACCGTAACAATAAACTGATCTTAAGATGTCCGTCTTAAAACGCGTTAAACTCAATATCAAGTCATAGAAAACTACCCTCCAGATGCTTCTTGAGACGGACATCTCACTCAAGAGTAGATTATTACGGTCCCTTACACGATCTTTATCTCGAGAGAAGCTTTGAATATGCTTAAACTATGGGTGAACCAGGCTAGGAATAAGAGATATTTCGATGTAGGTACTTGAAATGTAGAAAACAAAAATATAACTTTAACATTGCATTGTTCTGTTTAAGACTGTTTCCACAAAAATTAACCTAAATAGGATAAGGATCTCATAAAAAAATAAGTAAATTTTACACTTTGATGTTACCCGGCGAACGATGAAGAATGGTATTGTTTTTTATAGTTATAATACATTAAAAATTGCATCAAAAGTGTAAATTTTGTCTAAACAAAGATGGAGCAACCATTTTTGCTTACGAACAAAGAATACTAGACTAGTATTTTTTTAACGTTACAAAGACACCGCTAAAAAAGAAAATTGAGAGTGCAATATATCTCTTATTCATGCTCATCACTAACTATCGACAACACTACTAGATTCTCTCACTTCATTTGTACCCTAACTTATCTAAACTATTACAGTATGTCCTGATTAGTCTGATTACATCTAACATGATTCAGTAAATCAAACGTTTAATATACATAATTGACAGCGTTTTTTTAATTGAGCAATTGTGAACTAAATCCAGAAAATAATTGCGGATTAAAATTTAATAATAATAAATAACCGAGCTAAGGCCGTATAAATAGACAGACCTTCACAGGATGCCAGTTTAATACGTCAGAAACACAGTACCTACAAACAGTAGTTCGTCTGAACAAAGGTGTGCATGTCTCAGCAAGAGGACGCACCAAGCCGGTTTTGTCGGGGCCACACCGTCGCCGCGTTCGGTTGCGTGACTATAAAGTACCAAGCGACGCGCATCAACGCAACCGTAGCGCCCGAGCGGCGATAGGTAACAGAAACTCCTAAAGGGCCGGAGACGAACTAATTTTCCATTTCTACTACCTATGTCATAAATTCTGGAATCCTAGTGAAAAAGGGTTTAAGTCTAGTATACTCCGTTCATGTATATACCCTTTTTTATTACGGGTTAAGTCGACTTGTACCCTTTTTTACTAAGACCCAAGAATTACAGTTTTCTATGACATGACGTATCTTGATATGAGCATCTCAACCAATATGAATACCGTAAGCCAGTGACATATCACTGACTTAAAGCACAGCTTAAAGCTTGGCTGAGCTATTCACTATACATCCCTGTACGCACTACTGCCTGTCCGTGTACGATGCACGACGCAAAACCATAGTGCGTAGGCTAGCTGGACGACAATTATTATTAATACTCGTATTACGTCTACGGACTCGCACGACCGATATTTTGTCCAACAAGCCCCAACATCAGCAACGTCTAGCATGAAGGATACTTTGCACGATAGTGTGTACAGCCGTCTGACGGTCGAGCGCTGCTGCCCTTCAAGATGGATAGTGTGTAGAGGGCTTTCGGCTCAAGATACGTCAAAGTAAACGTGGTCATAGAAAACTGTCATATGGGCATTTCTATTTTTCCTTGTACTCAATAAAAAAATTGTTAACGCAGCGTTAAATTAGTCCATTAGGTAACGCATTTTTTTAATGTTTAAATTTAAAAATATATTCTTTTTAAAAACTTTTTAATAGATTTTTCTGATTGATCTTAAAGTTTTTAACAAGAAGTATATTTTTAAATTTAAGCATTAAAAAAATGCGTTACCAAATGGACTAATTTAACGCTGTGTTAACAATTTTTAATTGAGTACAAGGAAAAATAGAAATGCCCATATCTGTGCGAGCCTTGAGGCGGTAATCTCACTCAAGAGCAGAGGACTTTGTAAATCGAAGTTCGGAGTTATGTTGACTCCATCCCTTTCTCTCGATTTAGTCTCGAATGACGAGTGACAGGGGCGGAGCTAACGTAATGTCCATTTTGTTTTATAACACATTAGCAAGATCACAGGTAACCGTGGTAGCCAAATAAAAGTGACAGACAAATACAAAACAAAATTATTGTCAGGCGATTGCTTGTGTCAAATGAATAACAATGCAATAAACTTCAACATTGAAAAATATCATCTAAATATGATAAATGCTTCGAAAATGACTTATACGTATTGAAATAACATCATTTGTTTACGATAAAACGATGTGGCTTTATTTTGGCCTGTAATTTCTTTTGCAGGTATGATTTTGATTCCTTGTAGTCGCAGATATGCCCATTCAATAGCCTAGTTCCATTCAATTTCGAGAAGTATTATCCCCGAACAAGTTGGCGACGGTGCTGCAGGATAGGATATAAAATCACCCTACCGGAAGTTACAGACCAAAACACCATGTATAAAATATTTAACGAGAAAAATCGGGATATTTAATTGTTTTTTAATATCATACCAATGAGTTAATGAAAAATGTCTTCAAAATTTGACAATCCTAAACATTTTTTATTGGTTCCATAGCATCCCTAATCGACATTACATACAAAACCTAATTACTCTATGGTCTATTCTTTAGACTATCTATGGCGGTGTTGCTACTTAGGGCACTTTTAATTTAGTTTACATTGTGTTACAATTAAAAAAGGAACGAGAACGGAATCATCGCGTATACGTTTATGATATCTGGTAACACTTAATCAATCACCTTTCAATTAAAAAAACAATCTAGATTGTAAATAAAATCGTAAATTTCGACGAATATTATTGCCAATACATTACTCGACTAAGTAAATGACAAAGGACCTATTATTTTACTTTAATTTTGCCCCTTTTCGCTTCTTAGATAAAACTCTATTAAACTGCGCCATATTTTTTACGTACACAACATTTTAATGACGTCACTACCGCTTTATAACGGTCGTCAAATAGCTATAGCGATACATAAACACAGTATTTTAACGGCTATTTGGAATTAATATTGAGCCGAGCGTTTGTTGCCTATTCATTTAGTTAGTCGAGTAGCCGGAACACACCTAACTTAAAATCACCCGTGTAAACTTGTTTACGCCTAAATACTTTAATTTGCTGGCTCATTATTAGAAATAATTCGTTGGTATATTTAGACAATGAATATAATAAAATTAAATTTATCACTTCTTAAATAGAAACCTTAGGCCGCTCCTTGGATTTGGTGGAACTGAGCAGCACGGTGCGATATTAGAACTAAAGGGGGGCTGACGGCTGCAACAATAATATGGTGACGGAAGCATAATAAGATGGATAAGACTTTTATTAAAATGTATGAATGAAAATATCTGAAGTTTTTGTTATAAAACAGTACATAGTTAGTATATTACGAAAGTAATGAAATATCACTTTACGAATACGTCCCTCTTACCTCTGTAGACGTTAGAGGTCATTTTACTGATATAAGTGGATAGTGAAAACTATTAAAAAAATGAACTGAAAATACCTAATATAGAAAATAATTATTTACTTCCACAATAAAATTGATTGCTATGATGTTCTCTTTTTTTAAATCAATTGTAGGTTATAACGATATTACGGATATCTTTCTACATTATGACGTAATTCGCATCCGTCAGCCGACCACTAATTAGAACATACACAACGCTTTGCACTCTCAGTACACATTCTTTACTATAGTGAAAGGAAAACAAGAAGTCAATTCTGATACCTATTTCCGATACAAATTATAACCTTGTTTTAGATTGTACTGCGAGCGATGACAGATGTCAAAATTGAATTCGTATCTTCCTTTCACAATAGGTCAGTATGTCTTAACAGGTTTTAACAGGTAGACCATTGCGTCTATGTTTTAACCACCAAGTCAGAGAGCGGTCATAAATACCATAAATAGCATAAATAAATCCTGCTTCGATTTTTTCACGAACCAAACAGGTTGAATAGAGAGCCAGCGATGTAACAGCTGATTACATCCCCAGGTAGACCATTGCGTCTATGTTGGGCGTCTGACGTCATCGACTTGGATCAGTTGTTCGATCGGGATGAGTGACAGCTCCCCACCCATCATAGGTGCCATTGCACCCTGTAACAGACCACATAAGTTATGTGTTAACTGAATGATTATCTTATTTTTCTCCAATCGCATTGTTTTCCGTTAAGATATTTTAGCAATCGCATATTTTCCACTTAGGTCTTACCCCACTCGCAAAATTTCCCATTGTTATTAAGTCGAAATAGATCGAATAGGTTATATATATATTGAGAAAACGTGAAAGCGGGGAAAATCTAAAATGGAAAATATGCAATAAGTAAAAAAAACAATAGGAAGAAATGTGATTGGAGAAAAAATAAAACGGGGGAAAATTATGCGAATGGAAAGTTTGCTACGCGAAATTAGTCAGTTAGGGTAACCGATCTAAGTTCTCTTCTTCCTAAAATGGTTTTAAGAGTTCTGTAGTCAACAAGGAACCCTTATAGTTTCGCCATGTCCGTCTGTCCGTCTTGTCCATCCGTCCACAGTTTACTGAGAGACTCTTGGTACAGTCACGGACTTTAATTGATCAGCCACTTGCCACTGTTCATATTTTAGCCGTGTAATGCAATTTGGTAACGACCAATAAAAACTGAGTTCAGTTTGAACCAATAGTGACTGTTGTTTAAACGTGGCCATAGTAACCATCAAAACAATACTAACATATTCCTGACGGGTAAGAAGACACCTGTCAAAAACGTGTTGTCTCTCCATCTCGAACATTTCGATCGAAAATGATCTCCCCGCGCTCGTTTCGTCGGGTTGGCATAATTGAGCACAGTTGCCCCTCGTAACGTATAAACAAAGCATAACTTGTTGTCATTACCAACATTACCAACTGACATGATTTACTTTAAGAAGTTGATATCAAAGAGTATTTATTACAGATAATCTGATAATCTGCTAGCGGCTACAGATATGTTAAATAAATACTTCACAGTTGGAAATGCCATTCTAACTTTCAAAAACAACTCTAACAATGATTTTGTCAAATAAACTTTCTTGCTTTGAAAAAATGTCACTTCTCGCCTGTCAAACACGATGACAAAGATGAAATACTTTCTTATGGGATGGGATCACCATAATGAAGAAGCAAAGAAGTTTTGGGTGAACATTGCCAAGAAGTCTGGGAAAGTATGCGAGGGTCTGATATTGGACCTAGACTAGTCGCCTCTATGCGATCACGAATTCACGACTAAGAGCTGTGATAGACAGCAACGGAGCATATACTAAATATTAAACTTATATAAAAATATATAAATATTTCTTTAAAGTTTGACTATTTATTACAACGATTGATTGAAAACATATTATTTGATTGAGAACATATTGAAAACATATATATATATGAAAATAAGACGTAGCAAAGGGATCAGCGTTATTTATAGAATAATCAGCTGCAATCTTTTGACTTACACACTGACTACACAAATATATATAATCAATTATTTTCAAGATGGCGGGTTTACAGTATTATTTATAATCAAATATTTGCTGTTAACACAATGTCATGGATGTCAAAACGTTTCCTTTCTATATGATCACCAATAGTAGCTGTTGTTTAAACGTGGTCATAGCAACCCTATTAAACGACCAATAACGACTGTGTTCAGTAGAATAGCTGATTGGGCGTTGTTTCACCAATATTATAGTAGCTGTTGTTTACGTAGCCATAGCAACTAGACAGACATGCAATTGGTTGCCTTTGGGTGATGTCACTCTGTTGTCTGGTTGGTAGAGTAGAAGGGTCTCAGGTTAGCCAACCGCTAATATTGCATGTCATTTTGTTCTTCTATTATCTTCTATTATACTAAGACGTGTGAATTTCCTTATCTCGATATACGAGTAAAACCGACTGAACCGGATTTGCATTACACGGCTAAAATATGAACAGTGGCAAGTGGCTGATCAATTAAAGTCCGTGACTGTACCACAAAACTGAAATTTGGCATAGTTATTTTATATCGGTAAATATTTCAGGATTTATTTCAGTACCTACCATCGTGTAGAACCCTATAGGTAAGGTTACTTTAGTTTTTAAAAAAATCCAGAAATATTTACAGTTACAGAAAATAAAGTGGGTTGGCACATGAAACGATACATTTTACCCAATATATTTTGAATTTTGAGGTGTGTGTGTGTGTGTGTATACGTACCCCGCCGTACTTGTCGGGCGTGCGCGCGGGCTCGGCGTGCCTGTCGGCGGCGGCCTCGCGCGCCTTGCGCAGCCCCAGCGAGAACACCGCCACCGAGCGCACGCGCTTCACCAGCGCCGCCTTGGCGCGCGACCGGCCTGCACCACACACCGCTCATACCGGACAACCACCACCGAACCCAACCCGAACACATCTACCGTTGGGACTTGTGGCATGTCGTGCTTCTACAATCCATGGAGTCGCTATTTCCTAATTATTATATCGTCGGTGAAACTGCAAAACCGCGTAAGTAACATTTTAAATAAAAAGCAAAATGCACCTTTTTAATAAGAAAGTAAGGTTTATTTTGGTCTATCATAATTAGTTAGTTACACGGTTTTGCAGTATCAACGACGATATACCTTTTTTGATTTTGGCTTTCAGACGCTCTCACAGCGGAGATATCATCTTTGCAAAAATTCATTTAAACTGGAAGGCTAGCATGTGTTGTGCGTGACTTGTTTGTTGCGTGGATCTGCCTTTCTATCTAGTCTGTAAGATAGAGACGCACTGAGCGACAAGCGAGAAAATACAACTTTTGCTACACGGTTTATGGCCGAACCCTATATTCAAACCAAGGGCCGATAAGACCGACTTTGGGTTAAAATTTGACACATTTTGTAAGAGCAAATGTTAAATTGTAACCCGCAGTAAGCTTTATCTGTCCGCGGTGTGAATCGCCCGTTAGCCATTTAACGATTTTTTTTTTTTTAAATACTATTATTTATAACAATACTGAAGGTCAACATAGTGGATTCTGGAACCACGATATACCACCAAAAGTAACACTCTAATATATAACAATCTAATATAGGCGGTAATCGAAAAGAATACACAGACCAATAATAGTGAGGAGCGGGCGGGGTGAGACGGGGGAGACGCAACCGAACTGCTAAGTTCGCAATGTATTGCAATTCGGTTCGTATCTCAAAAGGGTGGTGCGACAAAAATATTTATAATAAAATAAGCAATTAAAGATCTCAGTGAAATTATTGTTATTACTTAAGAGTTTATAAATTAATTAGAGTAAATATGTGTTATCAATCTACTAACAAATTAAATTCATGTAATAGAGCAAATTTACTAAATTTATTATTAATTCATATAATTTCAAACCTTCATCATTATCAGCAGTAGGACGCTTACATAACGTCGGTGACACTGCAACATCGCGTAACTTAAAAATTAAATACGGTGCAAAATAAACTTTAGCAAGTTAGTCAGTAAGGTACATTTTGCAACATATTGAATTAGTTAGTCACGCGGTATTGCGGGATCACCGAGGATAAGTAAATAATGTACTCACTGCCCTTATCCTTCGGCTTGTCGTCCTCGCTGGAGGTGTTGCTGGCTTCGACGGAGGGCGCGGCGGAGGGCGCCGCGGCGAGGTCCGGCTCCGAGCCGCCCGCGCTCACGCTGCCGCTCAGCTCCTGGTGTAGCCGGACATTACTTGTTTACTCTATTACATTCATTCGTGTGCACATTTCATCGTACCTTGTCATTGAAAAATGAGCTTTATGTTAGGACGATAGACTTTTCATAGGACGACGCGAGGCCCGCGCCAGGTTATTGTGTTTATTTAGTTTTATACGACGTTCATCCTGATGGGAAGTGGTCATCGCCACCAATGGACCTTTGCAACGCTGGAGGCGTCACCAACGTGTTGCCGGTCTTGAAGAATTTTTATGATATCTCGTTTTAAAGTCCCATATTTTAGCGCATTGGGAAAGTCTCAGCAGGAAGTTCACTTTAAATTACTATAGTACGTGCCAAAAACGCTCTAGAGAACCGGCGTGAAGTTGACCGCAGCATGGCCTCCCAAATCGAACAACGTATAATTATTACTTTAATAAACTCATAGATGGCGCCACAGGTATCGAGCGAAACATTTGAATCAGTAATCGTGAAGATTTAATGATTTTTGCACCTTAATAAATTCAACGTACCTTAATTACATCAAAAACATCCTTCTCTACATAAAGTAGGGTATATTTTATAAGTTTAATAAATGCAACAAATTTTATAACTCCATCTAACTCATAAAAAACTTATAAGCTTTCAAGCTTGCTACGCCTTATTAGGTACAATACTGTCACTAGATGGTGCCATCACGGATCGCGAAACTACTATGCACTCACAGACCCCAAGCGTTTCGTTTTTACAAATTCTTGTTTGATGCGTAAAATCAATACTCAAAATACTTCTTTTATATTAAAAACAAAAAAACAATAGAGAAAATAATGTCTTGACGAATATAAATGAATATTACAAAATACTGTTTTGGCGGTTTCGGTGTATTAAAATGTTAGTACAAACACGGAACGAACAACGTGCTATCTTTAACCATTGAAGTATCAAAACGCGCTGACAGTTTGTGTACAAACATTTAAACTACACTCGGCGTCAAAAAAATCGCACCTTTTGAAATTTTGACTTCAAGCGAATAAAGCTCTTAACTTATTTATTGTACCCTACCAATATTAGTATCATTTGAAAGCACAGTTAATAAACTTTAAAATCGGGCCAAACCGACCTTGTGTGCGTCTCCCGCACTGGAGGTGGACGTGGCCAGGGGTCCCTGACTGCTCATCGGTACATCACAGAGATCCTGGAGAACCACGTGGTCCCGTATGCTGGTTTTGTCGGGCCTGAATTCACATTCATGCACGACAACGCCCGCTCTCATACGGCGTTGATTGTTCGGGACTACCTGGATCAGGTTGGGATCCCCGTGATGCAGTGGCCAGCGAGGTCCTGACCTGAACCCGCGGTGCAGTCTTGTGATACTGCCTCTGCCACCCTTGAACAGCTTCGGGACGCCGTCGTCGAGGAGTGGAGTGACATTCCTCAAGAACGCATCGTGACGTTGGTGAGGTCAATGAAGGATCGCATGGTAATTAGGGCTAGGGGAGGTAACACTAGGTTTTAAGTTTAGTTTTAAGAATTTGTTTTACTGTATTTTTTAATTTTGTTATGTTTTTAGATTGTGTAATTTTGGCGTGAATAAATGTTTTTCCACTTTTCATGAAAAACGTTTTTTTTTAAGCTTAGTAATCATTATCACATTTTACTAAATTAAAGGATTCAATAACCTTTAAAATGAGGCCCCACACTCATACCTTATCTTAGATTTAATAGGGTTTATAGCTGCTTGAAGTCAACATACCAAAAGGTGCGATTTTTTTGACGCCGAGTGTATAACTTTGTTTCGTTGGATTCGGATAAAGTTGAAGTTGAAGGCGATATTTCCTTTTTATGTAAATATGCACGCTTAAATACGCTCACCAAACTATTTTTAACTTATTCTTAATTCTCATGTACTTAAGTGAATTGTAAAATTCTTATGAGAAAATAAATTCTTTAAACCTAATAAACCAGTTATTTTTACCTATTGCTTTTATTTATTGTCAGCAAAAAACGTCCCAAACATGTCATTAAAACTTTCCTATTTTGTCCTGGACATCATTAATCAGGGCAGATGTTCCTATGAATTAATAAAACGCTACCACAATGTCACCGGTAGGATTATAGTCATTCATTACATATTAATTTTAAGTCAACAATTTTCTTGACGTCTCATTCTTGAAGTCAATGCCATCTGGTGATACGTTACTAAAACTATTAGGTAGGCTGCCAGCATCCAGTGGTGGCTCAGATACGGCATCTACTGGTGTAACTACGGGACTAAAATTGCCTACCGAATTGCCTACATTAGGACGGCACGCTTTTGCTGTATGAGATTGAGTATCTGTACTTGTATTCTGTTATCTGTGACCGCAGTGACTTAAGAAAAATGGGAGTGAACATCCTGCCGATGACCAGAAGTGCGATGGTAGAATGAAGCCGTTGGCACCAGTCTAGACAGTTCTTCAGAAAACTTTCATTATACAGACCTTAGAAAACGCAGAGGGATGCAAAGTCAAGGAAGGCAAGTATCTCTTAACGGTATGAAAAGGCCTTTTCCATGCAGAGTTAGTGTAAACAGGAGAGCGTCGGTGGCCTAGGCTAATGGTGCTCCCACACTGCGGTTATATAATATATTTAGTAGAATGTTGTAGTGTTATAAAATATACCATAATGTTATGACTAGGCTTGGGACTTTTGGATGCTCGCTATGGTTTTAGATTCCACGGAGTCGCCATTATGTTAAAATACGAGGGTGGATTGAAAAGTTCTGAGCCTGGTATAAAAAAGTAACGGGCTCACTTTTTATAACAATTTTATTTTTCGACATATTCTCCATGAAGGTCAATGCACTTAGTCTACCTCGCCTCCGACTTCATTATCCCATCAAAAAAAAAAGAATCGTCGAGGTCGTTAAAATATGAGTCTACTGCTTCTTGTACCATATCCATATACCGTATCCATATTTGTCGAAAATATTTGTCCTCCCAAGTGTTTTTTGAGGTTTGGGAAGAGATGATAATCGGGAGGAGCTAGATCCGGCGAGTAAGGGTCATGCGGCAGCACTACAAATCCACAATCATAATATTTGTGCCATTGATTTCGCCGAAGTGTGAACGCGAGCGTTGTCTTGGTGAAACAGTACTTTTTTCGACAGCATTCCAGGTCTCTTTATTTTAATTTCCTCACGCAGATGACGTAAAAGAGCACAATAGTAGTCCGAATTTATTGCTTTGCCCTTTTCGAGATAGTCTATCATGATATTCATGATAACCCCCCTGCAATCCCAGAAAACTGAGGCCATTACCTTATTAGCTGACAAAATGACCTTGGCTTTTTTGGGTGGTGGTGAACCTGGTCTTTTCCATTGCCTGGATTGTTCTTTCGATTCTGGTGTACTGTGGTGGACCCATGTCTCGTCCATAGTTATAAAACGATTGAAAAAATCGTCGGAGTCACGTTGAAACATACATAAACAATCTTGGGAAATTGTAACACGTACTCGTTTGTTCTCGACTGAAAGCAGTCTAGGCACCCACCTGGCTGACACCTTAGAAAATCCAAGAACATCGGTGATGATGTTCTGTGCCCGCTCATAAGAAATACCCATTGCTTCCGCTATCTCCACAATCTTCAATCGCCTATCCTTCATTATCGCATCTAATATATTATTGACATTTTCGTCCGTAGTAGCCGTCAACGGCCGCCCACTCCTAGGCTCGTCTTGAACAGTCTCCCGGCCACGTTTGAAACCAGCTACCCATCTTTTTATGGTAGCATACGATGGAGCAGATTGCCCTTATGTTTGATTCATATCTTCAAATATTTGTTTTGGTGTTAACCCCTTCTTTTACAAACATTTTATGACAGAACGGTGCTCAATTTTATCCATTACTTGAAAAATCAGTGACCTTATGTAGCAGTTCCAGCATAAAATGCAAAATTGTGACAGGAAAAAAACAAAAGATAGTGCATAATGGCGACTAAATATGGCACTTTGACCTGCCAGTATTTATTTGTTTTTTTTTTATTATATTCAACCTTAGGCTCAGAACTTTTCAATGCACCCTCGTATAATTTTTCGAAGTCAAAGTCAAAGTGTAAAAATAAAACATGTTAGATTTACGCTGTTATATCGATCGGTAATAACCACGTTATTATGACTGCAATTAATTTTATCATAAATTTATTAGTTATTACACACACATGTCACAGTTCACAGGGGACGCGATATGCAAATATAGGTACGATTTACTTAATTATGCATCCTCTTTGATACTTTCGTTGTGACAGACTACTGACTGACATCTATTTTAGCAATTAAAAAAACACTTGATTAATAAATTGTCACTTGATTAAACACGGTTTAAGCAATTTCTGATAAAATTTAAAATTACGACTTAGGGAATAATAAAGGCTTCTAGTACTCTTAGTACGGCTTGCAACCTGTCACTAATACACTGGTAAACATCTTGGCCTGATTGTGCAAAACGTGGTTACAGAATTATCAACAACTTATTTAAGAGTGCTTGGTAATTCTGTAGCTCTGCCTACTCCACTCTGGGAATGAAGGCGTGAGTTTATGTATGTATGTATTTAAAATTACATCAACGAATTTTACCACAACGCACCACAAAGATGACGAATCGGCAAAAATTCTCGAGAATACAACTTTAACATCAGTGGACGTGGAGAGATCTTTTTCAACACACAAAAGAGTTTTTGATAGGTCCAGAACTCGTTTAACCCCGCAAAATATAGAAAAAATAATAGTGATCCATTCTTACTACCATTTTAATGATGAACATGAAATAGTAATAGATGATGATTATGATGCACTGATTCAAAAAGCCTGTACCTCATCAAAAACTTAGAAGTGGCGACTAATATTAGATTGAAAAATACATTTTTGTTATTGTTACTTAAATTATTTGTTTTAGTTTATTTTGTTTACTAGCAATAGAGTATTTTATTATTGGTATATACATACAAGTTGTATGTACTTATCCACTTTGACTTTGACTTCTAAAAAAATATTTTAACATAATGGCGACTCCGTGGATTCTAGAACCATAGCGAGCATCCAAAAGTCCCAAGCCTAGTTATGACTGTTGAGTTTCTTGTTGCGTTTCTTCTCAGCAGTTGTCTCTTGTAAAGTGCTGGTAGATTTTTGACGTTTAAAAGTACCCGTGCGGCCTTCTTACTGAATAAACATATTTTTCTCAAAAATTACCGGAAAAGTTGACATTACTGACTCCATACTGAGACGCGAAGTACAAAGTTTACAGGCAGTACCCAAATTACAAAAAAAATACATTGCAGGCTTGTGCAGCGAGCACGCAAATTTCATTGTTATCTAGTTTGTAACTTTTTAAAAAGTGAAAACGGCCATAATAAAATGAGGGCACAAGTCTTATACATCCATATTTTATTCGAAACGTAACTTTTTTATCTGTGTTTGGAACAGCTTGAGTTTTTTTTTCTAAAAAAAGGTTGTGTTTCTCCTTGTCATAAATATAAAGGCTGTAAAGAGTGATGTTATTTCACGTGAAGTTTCTGTTAATATGCGATTTGTATCTTGCGATTTTTGAGAAAAGCACTGTATGTATATGCCTCGGCAGGAATGGCAATTGCGGGCCTCGTATTTTTAAACGGACTCGCAAGCTCGTCCGTTTAAACCAATACTCGCCCCGTAATTGCCTGATTCACTGCCTAGGCAATAATGTACTATTAAGAACGTAAACACATTACCATGTTACTCTTACAGTAAAGAAATGTATACCCAAAGAGTTTTGTATGTAATAAGGGTAATTATGGTACAGTTAGTACAAGAGGAGATAAGCGACCTGCAGCGTGGGGTGCGCGAGCGGGCGGTGCGCGGGGAGCGGCAGGCAGTGCGCGGAGCGGTGCAGCGGCTCGTCGCGCAGCCCGCGCACGCCCAGCAGCGACAGCGGCGCTTCCTGGGGACCCACACGGCGAAATATTATCTTATAATATTATAAATGCGGAAGCTTGTGTGTGTCAGTGTGCGTGTTAGTTTGTTCCTCCTTCACGCTGCAACGGCTGGATGGATTTGAAATAGAGATAGCATATATCCTGGATTAACACATAGGCTACTTTCATTTTTCATTTTAAAGTTCCCAAGGAAATAACGATAATCGAAATCTACGCGGACGAAGTCGCGGTTAGAAGCCAGTCTATCATAATTATTTTTATCTACACTCATATCATAAGTCCTCTATAATGCGTTCAGAATCCGTAGACAATGACCATCATTACAAGATACAATTTTACTATGATATTTTTTCTTATCTGTAGCTGTAATGAAAAGTTAAAATTACGATACAACTTTTGATAAAGTAATGTTGTTTAAATTTGGAACATCTTCCAAAACCAACACAATTCAAACAGGGGGTCAATTCTAGTATCTATTAAACGTCGACTCGGTATATTTTAAGTAGAGTGTCGTACGCCGTTTTGATGTCGAATGACATTAGAATAGGGACTTTGTTAGTTTGTCCATGATTTTAAAAAAAACATTCATATTCGTGACACAGGTTAGCTTTGCCGCCATTTGTTTGATCTGCCGCCTGTTTTTAAAATCCGGAAAGAGTAGGTACTTATAATATGTGTGTAGATAAAGTAATGTATGCAACTGTACATAATTAGGCCTTAAAAAACTCGTGTGATGTTATTATGGAACTCGCCTTCGGCTCGTTTCACAAAACCACAGTCGTTTTTTAAGGACCCTCTTTATGTACTAGTAACAGAAAATACAATTTCTTACTCCTGTACTTTTATCTGTCATTTATATAGTCACAAACACCAATATAAGAACATACATAATATTCCCCATACAGCGCTTGTAATTTTTTAGTCATTATGACACTTCTAGCTGTCAAAGTTTACTAAACCTAGGTTTAAGTATTAAGCGATAAACACAAACTGATACTGAAATCTCCTCACCTTTCTCCGCAGTGGTTTTGTGGGACTGACGTCTTGCAGGATTTGCAAAGATCCGGTGATCACGGGAGGCTCGGCTATGGACGCCGCTTTAGGCCTGAAACAGTCCCTATTGGCTCTTGAATATTCCTATACTTAGATATAAACTCTCGTTTGCATGACTTTACATTTTTTTGCATCTTTAAAGGTAAAAAAACGTCGGTGAAATTGCAAAACCGCGTAAGTAACATTTTAAATAAGGAGCAAAATGCACCTTTTTACTAAGACGGTAAGGTTTATTTTGCTCTATCATAAATTTGTTAGTTACACGGTTTTGCAGTATCACCGACGACAATTCAAACTACAATTTAGTTAGACTAGCGTTTGGGTGGATATAAAACTATGCAAAGTGATGCAATTGTTTTGCTCGAGTGTATTTGAATCATCAACAAATATTAAAGATTGGATGGTGATGTGCAGAATGATTTTAAGAGTAGGGTTATATTATACCATGCATTAGTCTGTGTAGATGTTTGTTGACTAAGGGTTGTATTAATAAACTGATCTTGGGATACCCATCTTAAGACACGTCAGAAATAACAGTTTAATTTGACTTTAATTTAGTGTTGGTAGGACCTTGTGCAAGGTCCGTCCGGATCGTTACCATCATCATAACCATTGATGAGATGTTTCATTGATGGATGGGGATGATTTGTTGTGTGTCGGTGTGGAAATAAGACAACCGGCGACATTACTAGCATAGAGGCATTCTAAGTCCTAAGGGTTGGTAACGCATTTGCGGTCTCAGGATTCCAATCTTAATCTCTCACTTACCATTGGTTGGGTGCATGCTCGTTTGCCTGATCCATGGCGTAAAAAAATCATTTTTTTTTATAAGAGAGAGAGAGGTAAACGAGCACGTGGGTCACCTGATGGAAAGTAATCCCCACCGCCCATAAACACCAGCAACTCAAGACGTGGATAAGGACCAAAAAGTTGGACCATAGTTAAGCGCATTTAACCATACAAACAACAAAATCGAAAAAAAACCCAACAACAACCGCCAACTCCAACTTTTTGGTCCTTACCCGTATTTGAGTTAAATGAGATAAGAGATAACCAACTCAAGATACTTCAGAGATGGCAGCTTTCTATGACGTGCCTTGGTTCAGTTATCAGTTAATACAGCCCTGAGTCACAATTGACAGTTAAGATCATAGAAAATTGTAATTAACGGAAAGATTGTAATTGGAAGCAATAATTAAAAAAAAGTATTTTTGGTCTGAAAGCACAGATTGGCAAATCCGATCCGAACAATGTAATGATGATGCTAGGGAAAGATATGCAACCACTGTGCAACCAAGGCTCTGCTTAACTTTGTTTTATGCCATATCGTATTGTTAACCTTGACTGGTAATACTAACAAGCAATATGGTTTCCAAAACAAGATAGATATTAGTAGAATAGATGCCGTTTACTATACATATGGTGTCTTCAAGCCACGAACTCGCGCGCGCCCCACCACGAAAATTACTATTGCACGGTTCCGTCAACGTACGTTATTATTATTACGTATTAAGTAGTTTGGGCGACTTTGCGGCTTGAACACACTTTACACTTGGTAACAAGGACGGATCCAGAATTCGGTCCAGCAGAGGTCACAAGTACTCAAAATAGGAAAAACACGACCTTCCTATGGCACAGATCAAATAGTTTAACTTGTATCATAGCCCCTGGATCCACCCAAGCTCGATAAAACACATTTTTCGGTTGTGATTCTGAATAATACCATCCACTATACAAGTAGTTTAAAAAAGAGAAGATAAACTAATTTAGAAGGATAAAAAGAGAAGCTATATCACACAAGCTGTAAAATCGATATACATATACATACAGTGGTGGCCACATAATAAGGAACTCATGTGTTTTTCCAAAACAATCGCCTACAAAATATGACTTTTTAATTTTGACAACCAATAAAAAGTTCTAAACCAATTTTATTTTGTTACACTTTTCTTTAACTAATAAACTAAGGTTTAAATGTATGTATATACAATTATTCGCTGTTAAAAAATAATCCATTTTATACGGATTTGAAAATATATTTTATTGGCGTTCATAATTATTAAATTCGTTTTTAAAAGCTATAACTTGTTCATACATTTAAACCGTAGTTTATTAGTTGACGATAAGTGTAACTAAATATAAAAATTGGGTCAGATTAAAAACTCATATTTGTAGGCAATTGTATGGGAAAAAAGCAAGCGTTACTAATTATGTGGCCAACCCTCTATGTTATAGTTAGGGACGAAATATGAAACAAAAAAACAACAAGACTCGTGCAAAAGGAAACAACAAAGTATTAAAGAAAAAAAAATTACCTTCATATCACGCAGATGAACAAATCTTCAATGTTCTTTTGATATTTTAGATATATTTCAAAGGTAAATAAAAAACTACTATAAGAGGTAAAATATTTATTGCAAATAATTATAAAATAAAATCAAATAAAATGTACAAGCTATGAGACTCAACGTGGAATTCAAGGTAAAATATTATTTCATGAATTGTATTATTTTCTTTACAACTACACACCGATCCAGAAATAACGTGTACCAAATTAACTGAAAAGAAAAAATAAAAACAAAATTAAAAAAATACTCATTTGTATCTTGTCACACTAACATCTTTTGAGACCAATTATTTTTTGCAAAGCAACTAAGTATGAAGGCTGAAAGAGCATACCGTAAGAAAATATTCGTCTTGCCAAATAAAGAGATTTTAGCTTAACGTTTAAAATTCAATATTCTTTGTATTCATTAGACGTGTGTGCAAAAAGAAGTTTGACAATTCCGCTGTGAAACCAACATGCATAATGATTTATCTATTTATTGCTATTACCTTTTAGTCGTCATGCAAACCAACAGATATAACGTGATTTAATATTGACTAATCTTCTAGTAAAAGTATCAATATCCGATCCTATTTCATATAGCCGTGCAACTCTAAAGACAATAACCAGAACAGAGCAAAAAAATATATTGCTTTCGATTCATCACTGTCGTGAATAAATCATAGGAATATATTATTATGCAATTGACAAGCATGTAAAACTATGTCAATCAAAAGAAAATTGTGTAAACTGGGTCACGGCGCACGGAGAATATCGGACAATGACCTATCAATTCCTGTTCCTGTCGCAGATAAACCAATTTTAAACAGGTTCGACTTGCAAGCAGGACAGCACTATATTTGTGGCAATATTATAGTTGTTGGGATCATAAGTACTAACATATGTCATTCTACATAATTATACGTTAATGAACGACAATGATTCTTACTCAATCGCGATGAGATCTTTTTAAAACCATAATAATTTCAGGGTCAGAGCTATACGAACAATAAAGCTGTATTTTATGTCAAATTCTCGAGTATCTATAACTACGGGTCGATTCTAAATCGATAATTTATATAAATGATATTACAAAGATGTATAAGCTACATATAACAAAATGCGTAAATTCTACATAACCTAGGTAACCTAAGATATCAACGTTAAAGAGCATCCAAAAATACTGAAGTTTAAGGATGAATTTTGGAATTTTTAAAATAGTTCGTTAAAAATAGAAATAAGAAAAGGTGTGAGATAAGAAACCTGAATGTCGCCGTAGTAGCAGTTTCGGTCTTAACGGTACTGTAAATTTGAATAATTCATTGGATGTAACTGAAAATGAGGGTGAAAGAAGAAAGACAAGTATTAAACCAGTACGGGTGATCAAATTTAGCTAAATTCGACTCTATTGTTAAGGGCGTTAGAGCGTGTTAAAATATGAATATTGTAGCTTTCAAATGGTACAGGTTTTTTTTTGGAATAGGTGCTTTGGTTCTGGAGATTACCCTGCACATATAATATTATAATCAGACCTAGGCATATACCGGGCAAAATTAAATGACAGCTAGGGATTGCCTACATCGATAAACTCAATTATCGATGCTTTTCCCATATTCTAGTGATCGAGCCCAGCATTTTTTGTGTGTATTTTTTAACTTCTCCCCTACCACTTCCACAGAAATTGATTGTCTTTTAGCCACTTAAAATGCATTCATCATTCGAGACGGAGAAAAAAACGCCCGAAAATTTGGAACAAATTCTGATCGTTTACTTTAACAGTAGTAAATGGGACAGTAAGTAATTCTGAAATACAAAATGAGGAAAAAAAAAATATGATTATGATTAGGTTGATTAGGTACAAAAATCCTTTTAAAATTTACAATAACCAGAATTATGTTGCTATTTAGTTTCACATTTTCAGTAAATATTTTTACAAACAAAACTTGGAGTGATCACTAGTAATATGGGAATAGCATCGATAGTTGATTTATCTATATAGGCAATCCCTACCTGTCATTTAATTTTGCCCGGTATATTCCTAGGTCTGATTATAATAGAGAATAGATAGATGAAGAGAAAAGAGAGAAGAAGTGGCCATTTGTGTGTTTGTGTGTATATTCGTTTTTTTTTTCCTAGTTTGGACTCTTAGTGTCACTTATTTGAGGTTCATCTGTCACAATAGATATCCTTGTAATATACCAAGACAATACAAACAACAACAAAAAAATGCATATTATAATAATGTGTTCCAGTGGGTCAAACTTGACAAGTGTCAGAATTTATTCACAGAAATTGGCTGAAAGTATATTTATCGGGACATAACAATTTGATAGAAAGCGAAAAAGCACAGAGCCTCTACATTGCATTAGCCCATCTCGTATTGATATCGTAATTATATTGTTAATTCTAGGCTAAACTATAATATTTTTCATATCTTATTGGGCCTGTGACAGATATCATAGAGAAATTTAGTGATGCTACTATTAAAGTTTTTTTTTTTCGATTGTCGATAACGTTTATAAAAGAAATGTAATCGATTTAGTGTTCTGTTATAAATTTGTTAACTTAATTTATTTTCTTACCTACTATAAAAAAGGTATCATAAATCGTCTAACATCACGCCATTAATTCCTACGACTCGTATGGTAAAATCTAAATAGGTTCTTTTTGTGGTAAAATTAAACGCAATGTCATTAAATGATTAAAGCCGTATCGGCGAATCGATTTGGTCGAAAAAACGAGTTTATTGTCAAACACTATAAATAGTTTTTCGTTTCGCATATCAAGTAACATTTTAAATAAGGAGCGAAATGCACCTTTTTAATAAAACTGTAAGGTTTATTTTGCTCTATCATAAATTTGTTAGTTACGCGGTTTTGCAGTATCACCGACGATATAGGAAGTAAAAGTAGTTTAATTATTATAATTATTTTGTTTTTAGTTCTATGACATATTATGTGCATAGATTTTCATAATTTGTTTTTAAAAATGCGTACAACAACAATTGTTGTTTTTGAAACAAATTTACTATAGATACGTATTTTTTAAAGTTAGTCGACTTGCTCAATTTGTTGGAACAACGTTCGCGAAATGTACAATTTAAATCTGTCACAGGCACAATAAGATATGGCAAATATTATAAAGTGGAATAGAGGCTCTAAACAGTACCCGCTATACTATAGTCATGAAGCATTAAAAAAAAACGTTTTCAAGTGACACAAGTCAAGTTAGACCGGGATGAAGGTGATCATTCCCATTCCCAATATCGGATGGACTCACAGGTCTGACCTGAAGGGCGGGATCTCGGGGATCTTGCCGATGTGGACGCGCGCGCGCCCGGCCCGCGCGGGCGGCGAGGCGGCGCGCGGCGAGCGCGGGGGCCGCACGTCGTCCTGCGAGGGGCACTCCGACTGGACCAACAACGATTCATCTTAACTTTTCTACTATAAACCGCTCCTATTGATATCGTCAACGGTATCAGAATACACATAGCATGAAAAATTTTCCATAATGAGCGTCGCCATGGTAATAACAGTTCTATAATAATATTATAGCATTGTTATTACCATGGTTAGTGATTACGCGCGTGTGCAATGTCGGTGACGCTGTTAGATATTATCTGTGGTCGACTGGTTGCCGTCAAATTAAAGAACACCTGTAAGAACTACACTAATTACAAAAAAACTTTGTAGTTTCCTTTTTAAATGTGCGACCCCACCGCTGCGTAAAATACGGTGTAATTGCGTAAACAAAGGACGGCGTCATAGTAGCAACATGGCGCCGTTTTCACCTTAAGCTTGTAGAAAATGTTATAAATGCAACAGTACATAATTAATTAGCTGTTAAAGTACTTGTGTCTGTGATTAAAGCACCTCAGCACCCATACCTTAAGAAGCTTCATTATGCACCAGTTAAGTAACTAATTGAAACCGCTTATCTCTTAAACTACCACCAAGCAGCAGTGGCATTTTGTGTGGGGATAAGACAACCGGTGAAATTAATAGTGTATTCCATATTCATTCTCAGGGTTGGCAACACAATTGCAGTCTTTACGTTGGAGGGTTGAGAATCTAAATGTCTGTGGGTGGCCCGTGTGATCGTCAGCATTCTATATGCCATAAAAAATCACTGACCCAACGACCCAAAGAGGATTCCAGCCTCAAAACTTAAGAAAAAGCCATTATTACCCTATTATTCTGAACTTTCTGGACTTTTCTACGCTGTCGCCGCTGATACGCTTTATTGACTTCACGATTGTCACCCATTTTAAGCTTAGTACTGCGAATTTGTTCGCGCCATTTATATTGCAGATACACAACTTCTTCCAGTTAATTATTTTTCAAATTCCTGTTTCAAATTCTGTCTTTGTTCCTTATTCGGTTCCATTTCTACCAGTTTTTTTTCTCCTTAATATGTGCTTTTTCTTATTACTGTATTGTAAGCACGTATCTTGGTAGCTCTGCGGAGCTGTTAGGACGCTCAAACTGTGAAGAGGGTTGCAGAGCATCTCAAGTGCTACGAACACCAACATAAATACATAAATAACTCACTATGAGCGGCGCGTGCGCGCTGTTGATGGCCTCGCGCCGCTGGAACTCCTGCTTGGCCATCTCCGTGGCCAGCCAGCCCGGGATCTCCGGGATCGCGAGCCGCAAGGCCAGCACTATCACCAGGACTACATGCTGCAACAAACATACACAATTTAGGGGGATGGCACCTGTGTTTGACACTTTAATTGAAAGATCCTACGGTCCTAAATTGATTGTTGCTAAACAAATGAATAACCTGTTCTGTAAAATAAGAATCAAATGTCCATTATTGGTCTTTGTCCATTACTGGTTCCATCACCCTAACCCACAGCCACCCTATAAAAATATTGACCATACCACTCATTCCCATATTACCAGATTTCACGACATAGCATGTTTCCAAAATAGCAAATTCAGTATATTGAATTAAAATAATAAGCAATACATTCATTTGAATGTTGTTAATTTCAATACATTGACATCTGAGAATCTGGTATTTTGGGGATGAGCGAAGCAAACTAAGAACCTTGTCATTGTCATGCTTTGCTTGTCATTTTATGACCAGTTTGAAGTTTATTACAAGAAGGCACCAATGTGTTAAATAGAACATAACCAGACGTAGGAATTTTTGAAATAAAAACATTTTAAAAGTGGTGATTCATGTATCGATAAAATCACTATCGATGATGCTTGTCACAAAGAGATCGCATTTCGCAATCAGATATACTTAACACATTTATTTATCGAGTATGCAATAATTAAATCAAATCAAGAAGTTACACACTACTTGGTCAAATAAATTTGCTCCAAAAAATCCGATGTCTGGACATAACTGTGCTAAGTTAATTTGTGTAGCACGACGCGTCATCGTGGATTAAAAACACTACAAATTACTAGACCGCAGTCCGAACAGAGACCCCCCCCCCCCCCATAATTCCGTGAATCTCTGACTTAAGTTATCATTAAACAAACATAGAAACGCCATCTCAGTTGATTCTTAGACTACGCTTCAAACAACCACACATAAAGATCTTGAGTGACACAACACTTACCTCGAGTGCTACGATGACCAGTATAGTTTGAGCCGGCGTGACGTCCGGAAGTAACCTATGCACGGGTCCAGATAGACCGATCAGTGCGCAGTTTACCAACACTGCCACTGCCACCATCGTTTCCATAGCGCTCTGAAACAAAATAAGTCAAAATCAGCTTTTTATTGCACAATAAAAACATTTGCAAGCACGAAAGAAAAAACACGAAAGAAGTCATACTTTTACTTATAACCAGAGCTCGGGAAGAGTGATCTGTTTTGAGAGTTTGCATAACATGGACATACCCTGTCATTATCATTAATGGTAGTCGCCCATTATCGTAAATTAACACCACGTATAACAACAGCATGGCATGTAAAAAAAAAAACAAAGTTACAAAGTGAGTCAACAAGCGGTCTGACCGCTAAGGGGGATCTCTTCCAGACAACCTTACAAAGTAGAGAAGTTAAAGACAAACACAAATGAATTGGAAGGCGGTGCAAACTAAAATGATAAATGCAATGAAATAATGCGGTCTAGGCGGTAGCTCATTCTGTGTTCATAGAGATAGAAAACTTTAGAAAATCTAATTTGACAGAGTCGACGGAGCTCCTAGCTGAGCTCTTATTTCTGGGCTGTTTGAACCTAACCTATCTACATGTAAAGTTGGGAAACAGTAGAGTTAAGAATCTGTCGAGGTGGGAATCTGTGAGACTAGAAATATGTAAAACTAACTGGACATCTGGACATGGGAATCTGTGGAACTAGCATAGGAATCTGTAAAACTGGGAATCTGTAGGAGTATGAATCTGTGGGAGTGGGAACGTGTAAAACTGGGAATCTGCAATGGAAATCTGTTGACTTGGGAATAAGTCCTGCCTATTAGTCTGACAGCCTTGTGAAGATCTCGGGAACGCGGTGGATGCGAAAAGCACAAGACCGGTCTGAGTGGAGAGCCTTGGGGGAGGCCTATGTCCAGCAGTGGACGTCTTTCGGCTGACATGATGATGTTGATTAGTCTGACGTAACGTGTAGTGTGGCGCCCTCACCTGCCACGTCCCGATGCTGTGCACGCGCTCCCCGAAGGGCCGCTGCGCGACGTGGCACAGCTTGAAGGCGTCGGCGCGGATCTCGGCGGCGTTGTTGGCGGCGGCGCACAGCGCGGCCAGCGGGAACGCCGCCGAGAACAGCACCACGTGCCCGAGCTGCGTGAGCATCTCCAGGTACTCCGCGAACGTGCCGTCGAACTGGTAACCGAACCTCCGTTTTATTAACCCCCGACGCAAAAGAGGGGGATCTAAATAGCCTAGTCAAATGACGGTTTCACCTCGATATACGAGGTAAGAAGCTGGAAACTTGTATACACCTTCATTTCGGCGTTCGACAAGTTAACTCAAAAGTCACAATAAATCTCATGTCGTGTGTTGCAAAACAATTTTTCGCGATTATCTCGGTTTCTATAGCTCCAATGATGTTAACGCCCATTATAAAATTGTAGAAAATTAAAAACAGAAAAAAAATGCGCTCAACATTTTTTGAGTAAGAGGGTGGAGATCGAGATTTTATGCGACACAACTTGAGACAACTTTTAAAACGCCAAAACGAAAATGTATACGAGTTTCCGCCTTATTATCTCTTATTCCAAGGTTGAACCATTTTTTCTCTTTAATTGACTGGACTATAAACGATTTGGATGCGTTTTTTTTATTAGAAAATAGGTTTAATAAAAATTAAAAAATTATCAAAAAAGTTCTGGAGGTATATTTGATACCTCCAGAACTTTTTTAGTTTTTGCACCTGGTAACCCAATTTTCACACACAAAAGAGTAAAATATATCGTTACCCTGAACAGCTGCGACTCCAGCTCGGCCTGGTGGATGACCTTCTGCCCCACCCCCGGCTCCGAGTCCCTCCTCTCGTCCCCGTTGGCAACGTTACCGTCCGGCGTGTCTGTCTTCTTATGAAACATCTCCGTGATCTGGGCTGACGTTGGAGCTGGCAAATATCGACACATACGTCACAAAAGGTACACTTAAAAAGGTGTCCAATTCACTCGAAATATCGAGTCTACATAGATTTCGTATAAAAATTACAATCTGAATCAAATGTGTTTTATGGGTTACCTTAGTTTCGTCCAAAAGTTTTTGCCAAACTGATTCATTTCTCCAAAGTATCATTTTTGCAAACGGTTTTATTTTCGAAACTGAAAATATTTCAGTATTTTTATAAAACTAACCTAACCTAAGGCTCTACACGATGGTCCTGAAATAAATGATGAAATATTTACAATTTCCGAAAAAAAAACAGTTTGGTCAAATGATGTGTTTGGGAAATGAATCAATTTGGAAAATCTTTTTGATGAAACGAAAGGCTCCCGTTTTATCTTTATAAAGTAGCAGTAAGTTTCTGAGAAGAAATAAAGACAAGCACGGTGAGTCTACATTATGTTTGTACCTATTCAAATTTTCAGCCCATCCCATTAACAGGAATTGGTTCCAAATTGACTTGCTACACCTGAACTAAACTTACTAGCTACTGTGAAGTTAGTGAAAAACTTGTAAAAAGGAACGTAAGCTTAAGCGTAAAGTAGACATACTTTATTGTTTTCACTTACTTTTAGAAGGACTGAGTACCCCAAACACTTCCACGCAAATCTTCGCGAGCCTAAGGTTCTCGATTAGATAAGGCAAAACCGATTCCTTCAGGTTGCCTATGATCTGTCTCGTTATGAGCAACACAGCCAGTTGCTGAAAGGGATAAATAAATATCAAGGGTCAATCTCACCAAAATTGACCTAGACCCACACTAAGCTCTAGGTTTGTACTATAGAGAAATACATACTAAAATACATAGAAAACATCCAAGACTCTGGAACAAATGCTCGCTCATTCCACAAATATCAGCCCTTACTAGGATTCGATCCCAGGTCCGCTAGTTTCGTAGGCAGGGTTCTACCAACTAGGTTTTTATTAGTTATCTTCACAGAAAACAGATTTGGCAGTTTTGGACTATTTTACTAAACCGATATTCAGATATATTCTTTTCTGCAATTGGTTCTGTTATTTGCAGTTATTAGCCTGTTGTGCTGTCCTCTTTAATTTAGTCACCTGTGTGTTTCACATTCGACTTTAAATTGACATGCTAGTGACGCCGACGAGATGTGACGTTTTGCCGAATACAGCGTTCGACAGGTTAAAAAGGGAATTCTAGTAAAACTACCCAAAACCAGATCTTAGATGATAATAGACATACCTCTTTCAATTTATCCATGTCCTGTAGATAAAACGCGATATAGAACAAACTCATGAATGAGTTCACGAATTGAAACTGAAACAGAAAACGCACCTTTAACCTCTTGTCTAGAAATAATAACTACATTCAAAGCATCACGCATGTAGACAATTTTCAGTGAAACTACGTGAAAAATGGAATTCTAGTTATAAAGGACCATGGACATTCCTTGTATGAAGTCTGGTCTAAAAACCAAAGGAGCTGTTAGGCCACAAATAGGCCCTTTACGGGTGAATTGAAAAAATATTGTACATAGTTAAGGAGTTAATTAAACGATATCTTTCTTCCGTTGTTTTTCCTATGTGTAACGAAAATTATAATCTGTAGGTAGGCAAAATACAAATACAAAATATTTATTCAGTAAATTGGCCACATGAGGGCTCTTTTACACGTCGGTAACATGGAGTGAATCTACTAGCGCTTCGGACAAGACCATCATTGTGGAGAAGAAGCGCCGCAAGAAACTCCAGCAGAAGGTCATTTTTTTTTCAATGTTTAAATACAATAATACTTAAAAGTATCTAAATTACATTACAAGGTAATAAAGTAATAAATAATTATTTTTAAAACTAACACAAATAAAATCATTACAAATGTAAAGACAATAAAATACAAATAAAATACCTAATGTCTAGGAGAACAACATGACGAGGTCTCTACGTCAGGAACGATAATTAAAATAATTAACTGAATAACAGGTCCTTGCAAGCGTGAACAGACCGGACCCCACAGACAGCACCCGTTCACCAGTATGACGCGTATCTCAGCCATCGCCTCCCTCAACCATGTGTTCGGGAAGGTGGCGACCCGAGGCCTCCAACAAGATGGAGTGACGACCTTGTAAGGATCGCGGGAACGCGGTGGATGCGAAAAGCACAAGACCGGTCTGAGTGGAGAGCCTTGGGGAGGCCTATGTCCAGCTGTGGACGTCTTTCGGCTGACATGATGATGATGACGATAAACGAAAATTATCCATATGATTATATGACTAATCTTTGTTACTTACACAATGGAAAAAGTTAAGGATCGTTAAGGATTTTTTAATTGAGCCCTTAACTATGTACAATATTTTTTCAATTGACCCTTGCGTGTTTTTGATTTTCTTTTCGAAACACAGTAAATTTCATCAGATACATTAAATTGTATGGGAAAATTTGTGCACTTGGAAATTTCATTCGGGGTAACCCATTGTATCCCATACAATTAAGTGTACCTACAATGGAATTTAACTTGGTTATGTGAAACGCAATGACCTCCTTGTGATCTAACACTGTTCGGTTTTAGTACCATTTTGACGCATAGTCCTTTAGGTCTTTATAAACACATAAGCTATATACCGATTAATATTGGCATGCAGAATTTAGTAAGCTTTCTACGAGTATATCTATTGTCGATAAGGCCAGTTTTCATCCACGAAGGGGCGCCCTAAATTAAAGTACATTTACGAAATCGTCCAACGTCGAATTAAGGGGTGGGGCGCGTTTTTACGAAACGAAAACATTAAAAGTTCATTCATTAACTATTTATTGAAGTGGAAATGGTGACATTAGTCGGGTGTAATAGACAAGATGCAGTCTGCGAAAGTCTTTCGTATTCCACTTCACATTGTTATCCTTAAATCTCCTTAAGTTAAAAAAAAAAATTACTGCCGCACTCAAGAGACATCAATTACATTTAATGCTGAGTTAAAGTTGCTGCTGTCAATTTCTTTGCCATAGCAATAGAATAAGACAACACGTCACTAAGCTAAACAAGCATTAAATTTAATTGACGTCTCTGAGCGCGGCAGTTAGACATAGTTTATGAATAGTCATATTTTAAGAATAGAATTTGTTAACATTGTCTGATAAAAAATAAGATAAGTTCGGAGTACTATCCCTATTCCAACTGATACCTAGTAAATCCCAATTTTAGAAGAGGCAAATGTTTAGCAGTGGACAAGAATATGCGGAGATGAAGGTGCAAGTGTTATGTAACTTCACACCGTATTTTAGCACATAGTTTTAGACATCTAATTTCAAAATCTGGCCAAATGTCATTAAATGGGTCAATCAACTTCTACTATAAAGAATTGTTCACTTTTGAACCTTATTACAATGCAAGAAGGTAAAAAAGATTCATAACAATTTATTCATATTTTCACTTTTAAAGATCCCACATTTTATATAAATACATGTTTTTTTTTACATTGTTCCCTGCGTTGCCAACTATATTATATTAATAATTTCACTTTTTTTAAATAAAAATATCAAATAATGAGTTTTTTTTGTTAATGTCAATCAACTTTTCTTTGTAGCTCGTTGCCATGGTGACGTCTCCTGGGTCACTCTTTAAAACTATGATTTCAAGGGATATAACGCTCCTTTGCGACAAAACTGTGACATCTCCAAAGCTGTGATTTGCGCAGATGTCACAGTTTTGTCGCAAAGGTGCGATAAGTCCACTAAAAAACTGTTTTATTGGCCATTACACACCCATTCTTTTATGGCCTTTCTGCTGAGTGTGCTGGGAGTATATATTATAACATTTTTTCTAAGAAACTCTATCACTGTTGTCTCCTGGCTTACGGGACAGAATAACAACAACAAAAATAAAATAAAATATAAAATCAACAAAATGTCGGAAATTAAAAGCTGGTTCACCCAAATAATCATGCAAGTAATCGCGTGCGATGCAGTCACCCTGTGCGGTTAATGATAAGTTGTTAATAACCTGGTCGTCAGTCTAAAGGCAAGCAAAGCGTGGCAACTAACTCGTCGTTAGCGGCGTATTACAGCGAATACAAACCAATGCTATTTTCACAATCAGGTGATTCTCATATTTTGTCTCGAGCCGATAGTTTTCTGTTTAAAAAAATTTGTCACATTCAGTGTTACCATTTCAAAAATATTTTTGTCGTCCAGTCCCATTTGGTAAGCAATAAAGAGAAAATTATATGCTATAGTATTATCACTATGTGTTGAATACTTCCTATATATTCTAGTTAGCTTCTAGTACTATTTATAGGGATTTTGTTTAAACTACTTTTAATATATTTGATACAAAGATTCTATTTTAAAGTGGTGCTATATTGAACTATACTGAAATAAAGATAGATCCTGTAGGGAATACCAATGTCATGCAGAAAATTTCAAATCTATGAGGTTTTTTAAAATCACACAATATTAGATAGACACAAAGTTAAAGTAAAAAAACACACTTTCAAATCAAATCCAGACTTTTATTGGGTCAGTAGAAATCCAAAAATATTTATTAATATCCACAAAAAGATTTCCCTATATTTTTATTATTAACGGTTCAGAGAATAAAAATGTTATTTTATCGATGCTTGCATGTAGGTATCCATTAATATGGGTCACAACATTTGTATCCTTTCTTACGAGTACTCCACATATCCCTACCTCATTGTAATTGTACATTTTCGAAATCATCCTATTTTGATAATTTTCATGCAAACCATTATATCTGTTGTTCTTTAATTTGCCGACATTTACTATGATCGATAACCTTCAATACTCTTAGCTATTGTGGATATTAATACATTATAAACCATTGATATCACCATAATAAGTCGATGCACAATAATGAGAAAGGTTTTATGAAACAAATGCAACACCGTTAGTAATTGAGTTTTAATACAAGTATTTTTCACTTAAGGAGGCACTTAAGCCTACCGGGAACTAATAGATTCTAAGGCTCAGGGACTTATAGCTTTCTCAATTACAAATGCGTTGCGAACCCTGATGATTTGTATGACATTCCCCTATTTTACCAGCTGTTGTTTTTTCCACACTGCGTAAGATAGTGGTTTGTGGTGTTTAACTTAATACAAAGCTGAATTGTGTAGTCTTACAAGTTTTCAATCGGTAAAAACTTCGTCTATTTACTCAGAGTAATTCATCCTACACCATGGTTTTCAAGATTTTTCCTAGACACTGTGCATCTACAAATTAATGTGAAATCAACGCTGGAACAAACGTCGTCACTAAAATATAATATCATACCTTTGTCGTTGAGCCATCTCGCAATTCGAGCGTAAGCTTCCTCCTCAACGAATATAATAATAGCGAGGAATGCCCGAGGAATCCAATTGAAAAAACCTATCCTGTTCTCCCACCAGTCCTGGAAAGATGTTGAAATAATTAAATTGAGCTTCGATAGGTCAACTCATTTTAGGATTTCGATGTCTATCGATTTATAATTCCATTTGCTAAGTGTCGGTGGCCTAATGGCTTAGGTTAGAGCGTCGACAGTTTAAGTTCTCGACTTAAAGCGCTAGAGGATGCTCTGTACAAATGGGTTTTCCGAACTTAAGTTTACGTGATGCTATTATGACGAAGGAAAACATACTGCACTAACAGCCTAAGTGAGAAGAGTAAATGCACATCAGAACGCACCGGGTAGAACCTAAAGTATACAAAACTGGGAGCATAATAAGATAAGACAAACAAAGTTTAAAACTTACCTGCGTATGCAACAACGTGAACGTCACCAGCGTGCCAATGATAAGACAAAGTAACGTGACAGGGAAAGACACGCAGTGCCGCCACAGCCGTCGTTTCCACGCGGGGTATACGGGCTCTGGCCGCCCGGTCACCGGACTTATACCCATCTCACCCTAAAAGAAACCATTCCCATTTAAGACACTAGCGGGAGCCCGTTGTTTGCCTTTTTTTTGGCCATAAAGGTTATGTGGACATAATATTGATATTTATAATTTTTATATCATTGGAAACAATTTTTTTTTTCAGAATTTCTTAAATTTCTAACTTTTAGATAAGGCTACGTTATGTTAGGTTTCATTAAAAATCCTGCAAAAAGTAACCGTGTCTTTAAAAAAAACGTTATAACTTGCGATAAAACACATTATGAATAAAAATAATTATTGCAGACGATATAGACTTAACACTACCTTTTGACTGCAACTCCATCAGAAGTATACTATCCATTTTTGGGGTATAAAATACCCTATGTCCATTTTCGGGAAGTATACAAACTATATATATGACAAATTTGATGCGTTCAGCGGTGAAGTCGAAACAAGCAAACGCCTCTTCGCATTTGAAAATCAATTAGTACCAAGGATTCGATTCAATTAAAACAATAGAACCGTTCGTAACTTCATTTTCTAAACAAAATATTGATTGGTGTAGAAGTTTTTTTTTATTTGATGCGCGTGCTTCAGTGGAAACGGAACTTTAATGAGAGTAAATAAAGATCTACATTTACCTGAAATAAAGGTCGCGGTTCGGCCAACAGCTCATCCCTCTGGTCCAATGTTCCCCATTTATACGCCAGCGCGTTTGAATACCTAGATTAATAGCAACCGATTAAATTTAAAAGCACGAGTATATTGAAGTGAAGTAAAGTGATGTTTGTATTTGTTACCTTTTCCACGTCTCTAAATAAACACAGGCCCACAATACGTTGAACAATGAAAATAAAACGTAGGCAATATCCTTCCAATTCTCATTAGCTGTGCCTAACCAAACCTGAAAACAAAATAATTTGAAATTTAAATTGCGGTTCGAAGGACCAAGTCTATTTCGAATAATATTAAATGGTAGTTAAGATCTTACCCAAAAGACAAACCCTACGACGGCAGGTACGGTTAGCGAGCGTGTATAGTGTCCCAACCAAGCGAAATACATGCCTATTTTGACCCCAAAATACTCGCTTATTTCATCTGAAAATCCAAACAAGTCTATAATTAGTCATTTTCTATGTTTAGTTTCATTTGTTGAAACCCTAAATTTGAATATAAAATAAATTCGTCATTAAGTAACTCAGGAGAACAAAAGTCGTGTGGACCTGGAAGTTGATTAACTCGAATAAGACCATAAAATAAGATTAATTAATTATTCAATAATATTGCATAAATTAACCTCGTACCGGCCCAGCCTACTGAAAAATGGGAGTTTGAAAATGCCATTTTCAGTAAATGAACATAGGAAAATAAACCTTATTCTTATTGCAACAGAGTTCAAAGTAAATTGCCTTGATTATGTACATCATATTGCACACTGGGCCTTACGAGGTTAAACACAAGTAAAAATAAATAACAATTCATTAATTTTTACTTTAGTTTAACAATAAAAAAAAATATTTTCACTTATACAATTTTAAACTTTGACTTAATTTTATGCAGCTACTCGTAGTTAAACAATTACTGACCCACACATTTTGCTCCTTTTTTGCAATAATCAGTCTATCTCAGTGGACTTAGGTTATTTCTCGCAAGTAAGAGTTTCTTTAAAGTAGGTAGGTAGCATACCTAAATGGTTTCGATCGACACTTACCTAAGGGTTGCGGAGCGAAAAGGGTCTTGACCCATTTGCGTCGTAAGTTGTCAAGCGCGGCGCGCTCGTGCAGAGGGAACATGGCCGCCACCACGCCTCGGGATACGCACGCCGGCACTGCAACAATGACGCATTTTTTGTTAATTAACTTTGATTTGTTGATTCAAAATTTAAAAAAAAGTTTATTTAATCAAGACAAATAGACCAACGCTTAACATGATTAGTTTAATATTTATGTTTAATATATATGTTAGTACCCTTATAAATTAAAATATAAACACACACACACACTCACACACACGCACATAGATACTCATGTGTATATTTCTTTTTGTTTGTGTAAGAATATTTTAATTGTTTACTTTCAGACTAATTTTTAATTTTTAATAGTTTTTCTCTATTATCTAGTTGTTCCTAATTTACATGTAACATAATATATGCTATAGAAGAGCGGGGTCTCCTGGCACAGGTATATTTTTACTTAAAAAGAGACTTCAGCCATGGATTGATATTATGTAAGCAGAATCAAATAAAGATATTTTCTATTTCTATTCTATAATGTTGGTAACGCAGGAGACAATGTTATCCTACGGTTTTGTATGAACAACGTGCATTTTCCCCTGCGTTACTAGATTTTATCGAGAATATATGATGAACTTCAGGTCAGGGAAAATATGTGTATGATTTACCCCGAGTTTTAAGTATTTTTCTGTAATTTATTTATTTCTGTATCTAAGTATGTTTACCGTTGTCTAGTACCCATAGTACCAGGTAAGAGCTTAATTTGAGACTGAATAAATTTGTCTGATATTAACCCAATTATTATTATTTATTCATTTCAACGACCTCATTCTAATAATCCATTGTAAACCATCAACATTTTCATGAATTTAATTTAAACCCTACATGGCACGGCTAAATGTCACGCAAGAAAAACGCAGTACAATAAACTTTATCGGAGTCGACTCAACTCGCCTGACGATTACCGTTCAAAATGAATGAACTATGTCAAAGTAATAATGATCTAGATGTATACAAATTAAAACCCTCTGCATTCAAAACCGTTTGGCATCCAGCTTCTTTGCTCCCCATCCCCTCGTTCATCAACTTAGCTAAACCGTACGAAAAGTGTGACTAATTTCTC
This sequence comes from Acleris emargana, assembly GCA_927399475.2. Classification (NCBI taxonomy): domain Eukaryota; kingdom Metazoa; phylum Arthropoda; class Insecta; order Lepidoptera; family Tortricidae; genus Acleris; species Acleris emargana. Next base: position 11,118,874 of record OV656858.1, read on the forward strand.
TGCTGTTTCCTTTTCCTTTTCTTTTTCTTTGTGCTATTGTCTGTTAATTTTGAATTTATCTGTGAAAACCTGTTATTAGCTATGCAGTTAAATATTGTAATTAACCTAACAAATTAATCAAAAGCTGTTGGTTTTCTAAATAAAATAAAATAAAATATAAACAAAATGCAGCATTCAAACCGATCGAGCGCATGTTTCCCTGCAAGCATACCGAATCACCGACCAGGATAGATCACTCAAAAAAATCGGAGCCAATTAAGAGAGATATTCCCTTAGTTGACACACAATAATTTAGTTAAGAAGAAGTAACTAACGTCGTTTTAGGCTAGAATATTTACAATAGAATACCTACATACATACATTAAATCACGCCTGTTTCCCAGAGGGGTAGGCAGAGACCACTTCTTTCCACTTGCTACGATCTTGACAATTTTCTTTCGCTTCTTCAATAGAATACCTCTAACATTAAAAAATATAATAATAGTCTATATTTTTTCAAAAAGTTTTTATAAGAGTTTTTTTCGTTTAAAGAGTGAATAAATAGCCTTTTATTATTAAATTAAATTTGTTATATTTTAATGTAAATGTGATTTTCTAAATAGACATGTATAACTGTGTCTTTTTGCAGTGCAATATTACTATGACTACTTATATATGCTCAACAATCCCAATCTTGATAGAAGCGACCAATTATTTTGTCAGTCCCTTTAAAAATAATAATTGCGTGATGACGGATAGTAGCTGTTCCTTGTTGTAGCCTGTTTAGCATGTAATTTGGTATTTATTTATTTAAATCTGTAACGAGTTTCAAAAGAAATAAGACCAATACCGACGAAAATTTCTCTTATCTTCTGTAGATAGTCAACAATTAACAACAAGAACACTAAAATATATCAGTATCTTCAGTCACTGTGGGGAAGTCCGGCATACTTCATTTTTTTTTGACTTCGTAGTGATCTAGCTGCGTTAATTATGGACCTATGTTAACGCTTGTAATCGCATACGATGAAGAATTTCATAAATAATAGTTAAGCTATAGTGACAGATCATTTTAACCACAAATTAAGCAAAAACAATAGTATTTTTTAAAATTCGGCGAGTAGACGGACTTCCCCTGCAGTTTAAGGTAAGTCCGTCTAGTAATGATATCAGCTATGGGTGCTTATACGTTCGTACACGAATCCTTAAAAATAATAAAACAAGACGATGAAAAGTGTACTTTAAACGTGTTAATATAACAATTAGAATCGAAATAAACTCAATTTTTCTGTTTCGAAGGCAAGTCCGGCATATATTACGTAAACGGGGTCTTAAACCTTTTTTGGCAAATAATTTTATTATACGTAGGTACTTACTTATTTTTTGGGTTTCCCAAATAAAAGATGAAATATAATTCAAAAATGTATTTTAATAGCTTTTTTAAAATTAACTGAGATCAACGAGGGTATGTGAGTACTTAGTTAAAACCACTCAACATAAAAATAAAACATTAGACTCTTTCATTAAAGAAATTTTTTTTTTAAATAATTGTACTATATTATATCATTCAATGGGTTTTTTTATTTATATTTTTGGTGACACAGGGCTAAGGGTGAGGGACACATTTCCTTACTAGTTTAGAGATTAAAATTGATAATAAACTCAAACATCATGTGCATTGTGCTATGACGAAAGGATTTATCTATAGTAACTTTATGAATTCGTAATAATATTGAAGTCGTAAAAACTGTTGGTAACCTCTGATTCAAGGGAAGTCCGGCATATGACGGACACAGAATAAAGAAAGCCGGTTCTTATTTTACTTACGTAGTTAACTTCTGGTGCAGAATCTTGTCAGAAAATATTTTTATCGATTTTATTAACAGGGTCCGTCTCACTACCACTTCGAGTTCCATACACGTACTGACTTTTTTAGGCGGATTTCTCTGAAGTTCGTTGACACAGCGCCATCTGTTATAGAGAGAGAGAACTAGCGCGACAAACTACTTAATCGACTGGACGCTAAAGCGGGAAACGCTTTCAAATTCAAAAGTTATAACGTGTTGACGGACTTGCCTTGTAGACGGTCTTACCCACAGTGACCTTACTCTAAATCTAAACTGAGTAACTTATTTCATACCTTGAGTAATGACGTCACCAATACCTTAGGCACTCGCATCGCATAAAACTTTAGAAGGAAACTCAACGTTGAAGCATCTCTCAAGACGTCCCACAAACTGTCAACGACGCGAATTTGACAAGCGTAACACTTGTACCGACTTATACAACTTTCAACGAGTTATTCAGGGAAGGTAAGAGCTCTGAAGGACAGGACTGAAGGACTATTGAAATTCTAATTTTACGAATTGTAATTGTTAAAAAAATAATAGGCCACTTTCCAACAAGTTGAAAGTTTTCTTGAAGTAAATTTACTTTGGAGTTTGTACCAATTTGTATGATACAGATACGTTCATAGTTTAAAATGGCAAAATAGTTATTAATAGCAGGGCCTGGGTAACCAGAAAACTATGTTTAAAAAAGAAAGAAGAAAGAAAGCAAAATGCGTTATTGCTCAAACAGCTTTATAAACTGCTTTAGAAGCCAGCGCTGGTTTTCAGATTGAATCTTTTATTGTACTTCAATGATTCAACAGATTTTCATACAAAACGAGCGGCTTATCCTTTAACTGCCGTGGTATACGTCTCACAGACGTCATGACTTTTATTTTGAACTATGTTGCCATGGCCTAAGTGTTACTTTGCGAATGCTCTGAAACCACCTCTTCAATTAAAGGTTAACTTATCATGTCTAAATAATACAGTAAATCACGCAGAAACAGATATTCCAAAACAAAATCTTACAGAATGTGAAAAAACTCAAAGTCCGAGTTGGATTGCACGAAATATCGATATGAGGGACGCGGGATTTAAAGGGCGTTTTTATTGTTCCTATGTTATCTTTTGCCATTTTCATTCCTGATTGATCGTACTTTACTTTCTCTCTCATGTGCCCATATTAGTTTTTTCGACGGGTATTTTCGAAAATGACCTCATGGATTAAACCATATACGCCAGGCGCACATGTCGCCTTGCAGAAATTTTAACCATTCCTTTTTTGCGGAGATACGGTGTCACATGCGCACTTAAGGGTATCGCAAAACAGAATCGGGCGCAGGCGTTTTGGACCCTCTGTATGTCCTTCTTTGTCTTCTTTAAATTCGTGGTCCATACACTGCGTTACAGTAGTTGAAAAAGGAAAGAACTAGTGATTCGTTAAGAATAAGTCTTACCTACTGTCTATTGTTAACGTCATGGTAGCATCATATCGTATAGTCATAGTCATTAGTCATAGTCATACATCGTTATCGCGGGAGCAAAAACAAATCTATTAAAGAACACATATAACAGAATGTATATTTAGTATAAATTGAATATTTTTCCTAAACACTCTAAGCCTCTAAGAAGTTCTTCATATCTAGCACGAAGTTTTCGCTGGAAACGGTCAATGAAACTGTCTGTGTCTTGCACTGAGTAAACGCGTCAACTAGTCAAACTTATTTTTTTTTTAATTTATGTCAAATGCAGTTTTTTTTCCAAAAATAGTTTTAACTTTTTGAATATGTGTTTTCTATTTGTACTCATATTTAATTTAGATATATTTTTGTATGTTCCTGTACATATCAAATCAATCAAGAATAACAAATGTCTAAAGTAGCAGGAAAAGTGACTGAGAGGTTGACGTTAGGATCTCTTTACATATGTACTACTGATCAAGTCAAGTACGGAGGGAAGATATTTGAAGGAAAATGTATACATTTTGAACTCGTACGTATAAACGTTTCTCGATACGAGCGTCACTTCTGTTCTTGCCTATTTGTCATAATCTTTCACTACTGTCAAATCGTTTTTGCTCCCGCGATAACGATGTATGGTCATAGTCATATTCATTTATTGCTTTATGCTGTACAATGGGATCTTAAAAATACAGTATATAGCTTCAATATAAACCCTGCAAGGCAGTGCAACAAGACACAATAATATACTTACATGTCTATTTAGGAAATCACATTTAGATACATTGTAATATAACAGATGATAACAGATTTTATTATTCACTCTTGTTACGCAAAAAACTCTCCCAAATTATAAAAGCAATTATGATTCGAAATGGTTAAAACATAGTTGAATACAAGCACAGCACGGCTGGCACAAGTTGCCTGCGACTTATCTGTCGCTCGGATCTCCCTTTCTATCTAGTCAGTAACGATAGAGACGCATTGAGCGACAAGCGAGAAAATACAAATTGTGCTACCCGTGCAGGTCAGAACTGATTTGAAAAAAAAGAAAAATAAACATTATCAATAAATATTTATCCAACCTGTCAACATATTGTACCCACAGACCACTTAACCTATAGACTACGCTTCGGACAATTTTGTCTAGTATCTCATTAAGCCAAAATGGCGGGACGCGGGGGGCGTCAAGTGCACCGTGATTGGCCAGTTCAAAGTCAACGAATAATAACATGTGCGCGTTGTGGTGCGCGCCATTAGGGGTAGTGATGGGACACGCTCGAAGAAAAGATACCAAAGAATATAAGTGTTTTTAATTAAAACCAATAAAAATACGAGAAATAAATTGCACATTACACTTTATGACAGAAATTAAAATCAGTCAGCTTCGTCAAACATATAAGATAATTAACATATTTAAAAAAAGTACATCATATCATAACATCTAAGGCTGTTTGCGGGACCCGAAAAGCACTATACAAGACTCAGCCGGGAAGGGCCGTTGCTGGACGGACTCGTATAATATACAATATATAACACTGCGAGAAAATATGACTCAATTGGTAATAGTATGAAACACAGTACAAAAAAAGTAGGCTCGTTTTTTGAAGGCTCCCAGGTCGTATTGGTTCGGAAATACAGACCCCGTGAGCTGATTCTTCAAAAAAAGTAATAGTATTTGATACGCTTTTTAATACGCATTTTAAATTCTTTATAAAGATGCTACGAGTGTATTGTGTGGTATATGGCTGTTTAAATTTGGCTTCTTCAAACCCGGAGCTTTCATTTTTTAAACTCCCTGCATGTGTTAAAATGTAAAAATAAATAAAATATTTTTTAATGAAATGCTTTTTATATGAAATTTGTTTATTAGCTTATGATATATGTCCAATAAGAATACCTCCTCCCGAGTTGAGAATAAAAAGTAGCCGCCATCTTGAACTTTTTAGTTATTCAACTGAATGCTTCCAACATCGAAATGTAGGGATCTGCGTAGTGTCCAACAACGAATCCGACATCCGTTGACAAAGTGAGAAAAAGTAGCCACCATCTTGATTTTGTGAGTTATTCGATGGCGGCTACTTTTACTCATTCCGCCAACAAATTAGTTGTTGAAGACTACACACATATCCCCAGATATCGATTTTGGAAGCAATCAGTCGAATAACTAAAAAGTTCAAAATGGCAGCTACTTTTTCTCATTCTGTCAACAGATTCGTTGTTGGAGACCACACGCATCCCCAGATATCGATTATGGAAGCAGTCAGTCAAATAACTAAAAAGTTCAAGATGGCGGCTAGTTTTTCTCATTTTGTCAACGGATTCGATGTTGGAGATCACACGCATCCCCAGATATCGATTTTGGAAGCAATCAGTCGAATATCTGAAAAGTTCAAGATGGCGGCTAATTTTTCTCATTCTGTCAGCGGATTCGTAGTTGAAACCACACACATCCACAGATTATCGATTTTGGAAGCAATCAGTCGAATAAATAAAAAAATCAAGATGGCGGCTACATTTCTTCAATCTGTCAAGGGATTCGTTGTCGCAGACTATACTATTATCGATTTTGCACCAATTAACTGAGGCACTAAACAAAAACTTTTTTCAATTTTACAAAATTTTATATGACAACCCTGATGCGGACTTCACATGCTTGGCAAACAATTGCAAACAGCGAAAACCAAACGGCCAATACGAAGATGTGGATGGGTGTTTGCCTGTTTGTGTTTGTGGTCGCCGTGATCGGCGTTGGTGTCGGTTTTTTTGCACAAATTAAAGGATGTTCGGAATGTACCTACTACCACGTTCGCAAAGTATGGGGATGCGTGTTTGTGTTGGCTGTTTGTAGTCGGTGCCCGGCACGTGTTCGGTGTTTGGGGCAAACAGCCAGCATGTGGAGCCCGCATGACGCTCAATTGCAGAGTAGGCATTTATCTTGAAAATTAGGTCGAGCTTCTTTACTGCTTTAGCTATTTGAAGTAACGAAAACACACTCCTCCCGCACCGCTCCAATACTGCAGGAACCGCAGTTGAGCGCTAGAGGTATACTTGTTCGCGAGCAACCCTTATTGTGAATCCACCTTTAAACATTATTCTTACTTTATTATAGAATAGAATTCTTATCCGTGACCATAGTTTTACGGGTATCGAAACTCAAAAAATCAGTACTTCACCTCACTTCAGTGGTTAGAGAAAGACGGAATTGGGAAAATCAGTATGCGAAAGACAGAGACAGACCACTGCTGACAGACATCAAAGCGACGCCATTTTTGCAATAAAGGTTTCGCTTTTAAATATTAAATAATTATTATTTTAAGTAATAACAGCTTACTTGTGAAATGAAATTCCATCCTTCTGAAGGCTAGATGTCTTGCTACACTTTCCACACAATTTTACCATACAATACGGCATATTTATTTCACTTTAGTCGCAAAGTCGAATAGCATAATTACATGTTGCTATGTCAACAAGCGGCCGCGTACTAAAAGACTGTTTGCGGCCATAGCAACCGGTGGGCGTCAGTTGAGCATAAGATTGGCTTACGGGGGCGCCTTTGTATGCGTAGTCTATAGGTTAAGTGGTCTGTGATTGTACCTAATGAGATTTTTATCAATGCCTTTCCATGCGTGACCAACCCATAATGACCCATGACAGAAATACCGGCGAGTGACCGTAAGAAAACAAAATAATAAGTCCATTATAAAGTAAAAGCTTGACACGCAATCTTACGAATGCTTCGATGCTCATAAACTCAAATATATATTTTTCGATAATTTATTTTAAATATATTTAGGGATAATATGCTAGCGTGCTAACGACATATTGGCATCCTATTATATAGTTACTCATATTATATTTTGTTATTTTCCTGTTGTATATACGATATATTCTCGAAGTGCTTGATATAAAAACCCAGCTTTCAACTGCATGATTTTCGCGATTACTTATTTTTGGACGTGGTCAACTTTGGAAAGCTCGTCATTGTTTAGAAGGAATGAAGAGCCAGGCAGATCATATGCGCAATGGAAATATGCCGCCGATACGGCACGGGTAGCAACAAACTAGCAGCCCATAACAGAGGAGCTAGCCTAGGATAGCGGTAGTGAAAAATAGCGCGGTTTGGTGGTCACAACATTAAAAAAGTATTATGATTATCATTGTAATAAGAAATATGCACATCTGAATAAGGGCCAAATCAAAAGCACCCGAAATCGAGATACGTGCATGAATAGGTTGATCAATATTGAGGAAGCAAAAACGAAAAAGTAATTTTTGACTAGTGCACGTGGCGTTCCATAGTCTCTGCCTACCCCATTGGAAAACAGGCGTTAAGGTATGTATGTATGTATGTAATATGTTTAATTAATGACTGAATGCTGAGCTTCTTGCAGTGCTTCTTCTAAAGAGCGGTCTCTCCTTGGGAAGTGCTGGTAGATTTTTTACATACAAGGACCTCTGCGGTCTTCTTATATAAATACCTTTTATTTTATTACCCTTTCAAAAGTCGTCAATACCACCATCTCCATCGAGGCCAGCCGCGACGCTCACTGTTCGGGGGGGGACCCAATGGATGATGGCAAGAATCAAATGGACTCACCGATGCTCTGCCCCGCGCGCAGCGTCAGCGCCGGCTCTAAGGCATGCTCGTCGCCTGGCTCGGCCCGCGCTGACTCCAACACGTGCTTCACCAGAGCTCCCCGCTCTTGCGAGTTCAGGAGTTCTGTCGCCGTGGAGCCCTGAACAATACGGGAAAAATGAAAGCAATATATATTTGTTTCATGCTAGAGGGCGCAAACGAGCTATCGGTTCACGGGCTGATGTGAAGTGATCACCGCTGCCCATGGACACCTGCAACACCAGGAGAGGTATGCTGCCCTCCTACGGAGAAAAGGCGCATGTGCAATTAATTCATAGAAGCATTTTCAACTCTCATAGGTTATAATAAGGTTGGATGTTCAATACAATTCATATAGTAGATACGCCTTTTCTCCGTAGGAGGGCAGTATTGCAGCTGCGTTGCCGCCCTTTGGGAAAAGAGTTAGCATTTGGTGCGAGTGGAATTGCAGGTTTCATATCACAGTATTAAAGATTGCGTATTCATATTTGTCTACAAATACCGACAAAGGAAGCTTATTCTACTTAGCAGATCACATTAACAAAGGAAGACGCCGCTCAGAATAACGAATAGAGTTTAATAGAGAAAATGCCTGAGTACATAATGTATGTACTGAATTGTACTCTGGTTAGGTAAGGTGTGGTGTGATTAAATAAATAACACATACAACCAAATTTAGTCTGCTATTAAAATCAGTATTTATTTTACAATCTCTTATACTGATTGTTTTGTATATGAGCGTAAGCCCGCCCATACCAGTCACTTGATCTTTATTAAAGTAGATATCACATCGAGCCCCGACGCGACGGCGAGGATGGGATGCTTCCTCATTTTAGTACGCTTTTTCTCCAATATGAATAAAATAGTACAAACCACTTCCCCAACCAAAACAAGGCTTGAGATTTATGTGGGGAACCAATCAAATTCGCTAAAATTTAGTCAAGACACTCTTATATTTATCATTATTATTACATAATACAAAACATAATCGCTTTCGGCGTCTGTATGTTTGTCTGCACCTGTCTGTCTGTATATCAGCCGTCTCCTCCTAAACTACGAAACGGATTTTGATGCAGTTTTCACCATCACTTAGATAATTTTTTTCGGAAGGTTTTTATGTATAATAAATTCTGGTTTATGTACGAATCTTACAGAAAACTCACATAAACCGAAGCAAAGCGAGGGCGAGCCGCTAGTATTTTTAATAAACTAATCCACAGTAGCTTTCGCCTAGCAGCTTTGACTTCATTACACTAAATACGTGGCAATGACGTGTGAAACGCCACTTAGGAACAAACATTCCGACGTAACACACGAATGGACTCCATTTAATGTTGTTGTTACTGTTGGAGTTACTATTGTGAGTCATGGATTGAATGAACAACCTTGGCAGAACCAGGCCTGTGTCACTCCGCGTGTAGGTATTAAAAACATACCTCCAGGCGCCGGCCACGGCGGAAGGGCCAATCTAGTAGGCTGCCGCAAGCGAAAGACGACACACGTATAACCACGTATAACCACGTCTAACTTATTATGAACCGTAGTACATTGAATTAAGGCCCATATTTCCTCAAAAAAAAATTAGAAGGTAAATTAAATCATATTGTCTATCAGATTGAGTACATATTTCTTTGAAAACCGTTGTGAAGTAAAGCTTCTGTAACGCTAGTTACTAGTTATTATTCTGTGGCAGAACTCAGCGCGGTACTCCGCTTACGTAGATTCAAGATAGTTTTGGTAAAAAACAGATCAACCTTTTTCGTTGTAGCTTAGCAGCTCTATCATGCGAACAATGAATGTAAAGGCTAGGTTTATTTAGGGAATAAACCGAAAACTCCAAAAAATATGATATTTTTCAAATGTCTTTAAATAAATTACCTAATTACTGACAAACATTCAATATTTGATAGATTATTATTACTAGATTATTTAGTACAATATTGGTTTTACAGCTTAATTAACGTTCTGGACACAAAACCATTGTGCTGTTTAAAATGATTAAAATGATTTATGTATTACATTTATTTAACCATTAGGTAAAGTCAAAGAAATTGATTCCTAGACCATTTTGGACTGCGTCAAAGCGACTCTGTTAATAAAATCATAAAAAGTCTTTTACGTTTCGATTGATTACATCACTGTGACATAGTCCAAAATGGTCTAGGAATCAATTTCCTTGACTGTACCTATATCCATAAAAAATACTTCAATGCGCACGAAGTTTGCTTAATATTCACTAGTTGTTATAGGTTTATCATATTGACAATTCAAAATCTGGACAAAACATTGTTTAATCATGTTCAGAGATATACCTTCTGAAAGCAGTGCATGTCCCGCACTGTAAACTCCTTGTAGCCGCCTCCGAATTCGGGCTTCAGTAGTTTTGGAAGGTGCATTTCTTCCGCCGTTTGTAGGAGCCTGGACAACCATTAAAATATATAAAAGTACCAGAAACTACCCACTTGACAGTCCAGAGTGGTTATTATGACATAGCTAAGCAATTCATTTTACGTTGAGTGTAAAGGACACAGCTATAGAAGTTATATAGCTCTGTCTTTTTCTCTCAGCGTAAACAGAACTGCATTGCTATGTCATAATAACCCCCCAGGGATCACGGCCGCTTTTAACCTATTGGAGGCTTTGGGATCTACAGAACAGTTACCGAAAATCAATTATGAGCATGCTTAAAGCCTCGTCGTGATTGTCATTGTCACGCTTGTCAATTGATTAAAGTTTATTACTTATAACAAGGCACTCAACATTTTGGTTGACTTACTTTACATTAGAAAAGAAAAACAAAGAAGGAACAGCATATATTCGGGAAATCCCAACTCAGCGTAATGCTATTGCCTATTAGTTATTACTATGTCTGTAACAATCTTGGAGCCGAAGCCAACACGCAGAGGCCCTTTATGCAACTTTAATCTAGTAAAGTGATGGGACACCAACCGGCGATTGTCTCTGAGTTCATACAGTGAAATATGCTCCCACGGATTACTATCATATATTATTGTATTAGAGTGACAGCACTCACACATCATCATCAGCTGTAATGTAGAACGCAGAACAGCCCGAAGAGGAGTGTTGTCGGACGCAAACTCGCAACCGAGGCCGGCTCCCTCGCAGCTTCTGGAGCAGCCATAACAGCATGCTGTCTGGTAGACCTGGAGAGATTGTCGTCGTGAGTGAGGTGGTTAGAGATGAGTGAGTACAGTACCTCAGTAAATACCCAAAAGTCTGTCTTTTTTCGGTATTTACCCAAGTTAATAGTAGATCTAGGTAGAGCTGTAGGTAGGCCTCCAACAAGATGGAGTTACGACCTTGTAAAGATCACGGGAACGCGGTGGATGCGAAAAGCACAAGACCGGTCTGAGTGGAGAGCCTTGGGGGAGGCCTATGTCCAGCAGTGGACGTCTTTCGGCTGACATGATTGATTTGATTGACTAGGTAGATAAGGTATGCATTAGGGGTTAAGTTGCGCCCCCTTTATATTTATTATTATTATTTATTATAATACACTAGCAGCTCTTAGAAGTCTATTTTTAAAGGAGTTCACTGAGGGTGCACTAATAACAGTTTCTAGTAAAGTGTTCCACAGTTTCACCACGCGATTTGATAAGAAGTGTCTCCTAGGGTTGCTAGCACACAGAGGCTTGACTAGTTTCATGGAGTGCCTTCTCAACCTTGTGTCCTGGCTTAATGTGTAAACGTTTTTCATATTAGCAATGTTATAGTGTCCATTCAATATTTTATATGTCTCGATAATATCCCCTCGTTTTCTTCTCTTCTCCAATGTTGTTGTTGTTGCTCCATATTTTGCATACCTCTGCGCTAACCTAAGGACTCAAACGTTTTGACGAAACTACGAAAAGGTTTGAAAAAGGGAAATCGAACTCCGACGGGAATAATTCTACGAGTAAGAAGTTGCGGCCGTCCTCTAGCCTTGTATATTTAATCTGTGCGTCTCCCAGCAATGATACACTCACATAGCGTACGAAAGAAAATGTTTACGTGACAGGGGTTCTACAATCACTCAAACTTGCAAAAAGTTTTTCCTCCCGCAACAAACACGACCCTTTACCCAGAACTTTCTCTAATATAATTACGAGCTCATATTGTCGAGGGCCGTGTCTTGATGCGACTTGTCGTGTGACGACATAAAGTTGCTCGCTGTTAACCCACATAACTGTGTCGTCGTAACTTTTTACGACGTTTTAGTATTAAGTAATTTGATAACTTGGGGTTATCAAGAAGGCAAATTAATATTATAATAAGATATATTTCTGTTGATATTGATTACCCTCCTACCCTCATCATGTTACCTAGAAATGTGAAATTTATAAGAATGTTTGTCGCTTAATCACGCATGAACGGCTTTGGATGGAAATCAGAACAAAAATTAACAATAATTGACAGATGTGATACCAAATTGATAGAGTGCTAAACCACTCAAATTACCCAATATAATTGTCTAAATATAATTTTTAGACAAGCTATACTTAGATAGGTAAACATAATTACACTATACCTATAATCAAAAACCTCTGCGTTCCTTCAATCTAACAAACATCAGAAAGACGCGTAATAGAAATAAATAAAACCCCTATGAGATCTAGTGATTTGTCGAAGAGCTATCCAACAGATTTATTATTACCATCAGACATATCATAACAATCGACATTATGTCAACTCTAAATGATTACAATCGTTGTACGCCAGCAAATCCGATCTTTATCACGACTAATGTATCGGCTAACGGAAGCCACGATATTACGATTATTTAAACAAACGGCTACAATTGAAATAGAAAGTTATATCATAAAGACACGCTCTCATTATTTTAGTTGTTTAGGGCTTGAGTACTTAACATGCAAAGCGTGCTTCTAGGTATTATAGATGGTCCTAGGTATTTTCTATCGTTATTGTTAGGGTCCCGCACATAGGGCCAATGGAACTTTATTCATAAACTTAGTATCTTACGTCATCCGGCCGGCCGTCCGATTTTCCTATCTATAAAGACCTGTAGTTATATTTTAAACCGAGTTTGTTTTTTTGTAAATTAATTATATGAATTTCCGTTCCGTTCCGTCCCGTTGCCGTGTGGTTGCCGGGTTACTGCCACTCCATGTCTTCCCGTGGATGTCGTAAGAGGCGATTAAGGGAATAAAGGCTTGTAGTACTGTTAGGCGATGGGCTTGCCACCTGTCACTAATACACGGAAACATCTTAACCTACTTGTGCGTAATGTGGTTACAGAATTATCAAGAAGTTTTAAGACTTGTTGGTAATTCTTTAGCTCTGCCTACCCCACTCTGGGAATGAAGGCGTGAGTTTATGTATGTATGTATGTAATTATATTAATGTTATTATAGCGATCATACTAAAATACAAATACAAATAACTGTATCTGAAATGTGGGCGTAAACATAGATGTAAGGTTGGCTTAATTAGGATCACTATGTTTTTCAGGCATACAAAAAGGAACAATTAGCAGGCAACGTACATTCTTACTGAGTTTTATTATCATGTTTTTCTCTCTTGTCTCATTACAATAAACAATAATAAAGAGTTAAACTAACTTACTAGAAAAAAAAACTAAATTGACATACGCTCATCCGTTTAGGAGTTGCGATACGACAGACAGATACACAGATACATACGTTAAACTAATAATATAATAATAATAAATAAATAATAAATAATAAATATCATGGGACAATGTCACACCAATTGACCTAGCCCCAAACTAAGCTCTAGGCTTGTACTATGGGTACTAGACAACGATATAAATACTTATATAGAGAAATATATACTTAAATACATAGTAAACACCCATGACTCAGGAACAAATATTCGCGCTCATCACACAAATATCTGCCCATACCGGGATTTGAACCCAGTACCGCTAGCTTCGTAGGCAGGGTCACTACCAACTAGGCCAGCGCGTCGTCAATAATATAACACTCCTCTGTTTGCGTCGAATGTTGCGAATAAATTATTTAATCCTAGTTACAATATATCAATATAAATCAAGCATGAAGTTGCTATAATAAGGAAAAAAAACTACTCGATGATTTTAAGAAGTCAACCATCGCCAGCTCATGTGTTTATTATGACATAGCTATGCATTTCAGTTTACGCTGAGAGAAAGGGACACAGCTATATAACTGCTATAGCTCTGTCCTTTACGCTCGCTGTAAAATTAACTGCATAGTTACGTCATAATAACCATCCAGGTCATCTCTTATAGTTGCTTAACTTTGTCATTTATTTATTTATACTAAACTAGCACTCCATCCTCACTTTGCTTTGGAATAGCAGTACTTAATTTACAAATATTAACCAACTGACCCCTGCAAGCATAGGTACACGAAAATTCAAGTTAGTATTGATGTTTCAATCCCTAAAAGTTTCATTGAAATCTGTTGAGCCGTTTCTTTTATGTTTAGGCATCGTATAAATAGAAAATTTCTCTTAAATTTTGGCTTTGGCTTATTTTATAATCACTGTCAGGTGCTTAATTTTTTTTATAGATATACAGGGTGTTTGGTAGCGGGTTCGACAAACGAAAATGGGAAATACCTGGGTCCATTTGGAACACATTTGCCATAGTAACCCCTATGCTAAAGTTGATAGTTTTTTTTTAATTATTTTTTTTCCGTTTTTTTGAAAATATCCCAAAATTTTACCTTTAAACCTTCTTAATTACATACCTAAGCAACTGAAATCGCCCATTTTTTTTTAAATCATGCTCTGATAATGGTTTTATTTTAAAACAAAACCAAAACCCATACGTAGTGCTTTAAAAAAAAAAAATGGGCCCTTAAAGCTATGACAAAATGAGAAAAATAAAATGACATTAAAGTTTCGCCAAGTATAAAAAAAAAATCAAAAGTCATAGACGATTTCAAATTGATTAAAAAACTTCTCTGGTTAATACTCTTCACAACGATATGCCATTTAAAAGAAAAAGCACAGAAAAAAAAAACGCAGTACATTGAAATTTCCTCACGAAGATTTATTAAAGGAATCACTTATACCACGGTTATGAATATTGGTGAATACGTTAGAGTTAATAATCGCTGGTAAATTACCATTAATAAAAAACATTTTAAGAGTAATAATAAAATTGAAAACCAAACACTTTTTTAAATTTTGATCACAAAATTTAAAAAAATCTTTGAGCTTCACGGGCGTTATTGCGTGATCACAAAATTTAAAAAAGTGTTTTGTTTAGCGTATGGTCGAGCTCGCAATAACGCCCGTGAAGCTCAAAGAATTTTTTCAATAAATATTTAAATATTTAATTGTTTTAATTCGGACCATAGTGGTCAGAAGGCATCTTTCGTCAATGATTTTTATCAAAAACCTCAGACAATAACATATCGACCTATAACTAATAATCGTTTGGAATCATTCAAAAATAAAGTCCAGAGTAATCTATCAGTGTTACCTTTCATACATAATGAGTGTAATAGTATTTATAATGACTTGTTTGGCGTAATTCTGCATCAATTTAATAACCATTTTAAAATGAAAACTTTAACTAGGTCGAAAACCAAATTTAGCGAATGGGCTACTGCAGGTATTCATAAAAGTAGAAATAGGCTTTACAACCTATATAGAGAGAGGGAGGACAATAAGAACGCTGACTTCCTAAATTATGTTAAGAGTTATTCAAAGACCTTTAAGCAAGTTTGTTTAACTGCCAAGGCAAATTTTCTTAGTCTTAAACTCAAATCGTCTGACAATAAGGTAAAAACTGTATGGAATATTATAAATAGAGAAACGGGTAAAACTAAAACTCGCGATAATCAGGTCACCCTAAACTCAGGTGACAAACAAATCACGTCAAATAAAGACGTCGCCTTAGCATTCGAAGATTATTTTTCCAACATAGCCATTAATACTACGAAATGTCTCAAATCATCCGCGGTTCAAGCTCAATCATTACTTTGCACTAATGTCAGTAAATGTAATATAAACTTTGAATTCAGCCCTATAAATTCAGTTTCAATAGTCAAAGTATTTAAAACGCTTAGTTTAAAGAAGACTGAGGATTTGTGGGGCACATCAGTTAGTGTACTTTTTCCTATCATAGGTGTAATTGCACCCCATCTAGCATTAATTTACAATAATTGCATTTCAGAAGGGATCTTTCCAGATCTTATGAAATATAGTAAAGTCATACCTCTTTTTAAATCGGGTGAGATGAGTGATATAACGAACTTCCGTCCCATTTCCATACTACCAGTTTTAAGTAAAGTCTTTGAGAAACTAATTCTGAATGATATGTTAGGTCACTTTAATAGAAATAAACTACTTAACAATAACCAGTTTGGCTTTACCAGAGGTCGATCAACAATTGATGCGGCATCTGTTCTCATTAAATATATATATAACAGTTGGGAGCAATCTTGCGATGCAGTAGGAATATTTTGTGACCTTTCTAAAGCTTTTGATTGCGTGGTTCATACGACCCTTATTTTAAAATTAGAACATTATGGATTGTCTAATAAAGCTATAAGTCTTATGTCTTCTTATCTCAGTGATAGAACTCAAACAGTTGTTGTAAACAAAACACAATCTGATGGAGCTACAGTGAAAATAGGTGTGCCTCAAGGCTCTATTTTAGGTCCTTTTCTATTTTTGGTTTACATAAATGACTTGCCACCATCAGTAGATAAACTTTGTGATATTGTACTTTATGCTGATGATACTTCACTAATTTTCAAGGTAGACAGAAAATCCATAGACTTCAGTAGCATAAACTCCACACTAGTTAAAGTACTTAATTGGTTTACTAGCAACAATTTGCTACTAAATGCTAAGAAAACTAAATGTGTTAGATTCGCTTTGCCTAATGTTAAACCGTTAGATTCTAGTATTATTCTAAATGACGAGTGTTTGCAAATCGTAGATAAGGCAGTTTTCCTAGGCATAACAATAGATAAAAAATTGCAATGGAGTCCCCATATAGCTGTACTGGCAGGTAAACTAAGTTCGGCAGCTTACGCAGTTAAAAAAATTAGACAACTAACCAATGCACTATGGTCCCGCTCATAGGTCATAAGTCCAAATAATCAACAATAGCCGAGCTATGATTTGTACTTCTCTGATAACACATTCATTACCAGCCTACTTAAAACTATAAATAGTTTTGAAGTAATCAGTCGGGATCATTGTTTTTCAGACCTCCGAAGTGAACACACTTAAACCGCGTAATTAGTCTTATCAATAGATCATTAAAGTGAAAGTTGTTTGTTGACGGATTTCTAAAAACTTGTTGTGATAAACTCTATTGAATCATCATAGAAATTAATGACAAAGGTATGTGTTTTAATAATAATATTTTTACTAGCTATTTTTACTATACATTTTATATTTATTTGAGAGCTACGAGACACCTAATTTTATAAAAATATTTAAATTGTTTGTGTATTACCATTGAGTTTTATCAATGACGCCATGCTGTACCATTAATAATTTTGATTGTTTAAAAAGCATATAAAAGTCTAGTTATTGTGCCAATAGTCATCTTCTGCTAGATTTTGCTAGATGTTTTATTAATTCGTCCTCTACGCTGTTCGTAGAAGATGCTACGATATTTGTCAATTTCTAATGTATTTTGTTTTCTTTCTAACAGGTTCTTTTTTGCAAGTTCAGTTTACAAGAATGCACATATTTGAACTATGGCATCTTGCTAAAGGATCACAGGTGGAAAAATATCGAGTTTTGGAAATGGTCCCGGAAGCTGAAAACGTTGAAATCGAAGTTCTAAGTAAACGCGTTAATGGCATAATCCAAAGGATCGCAGATTACTGGAAAAAAGCAGAAAGTAATAAATATGAACTAGTCAGAAAACATGAAAAATGGTTAAATGTCCTTGAAACTATAGATATAGCAAAGAATGAGTCGGTATCTGCGAGAGAAAATTAGTTTACTGGTCAAGAAATGACATCAAATCTCGGTCGACCGAAGAAAGATTTTGAGTCTTGCAGTAAACGAACTCAGCGAAGGAGATTAGTGGACCTCTCAAAAATTGATAACTCGGCCGTCAATGCTTTGATAAATACTTCGTCAACCTCGAGTTGTGGGCCAAATGATAGTCATAAATGTGAAGTGAATCCAAGTGAGATCCTATCGCTAATCACAGAAGCAAAATTAACAAAACACCAATACCTTTTAATTAAAGAGTTCATTAATAGTAAACAATATCCAGTTTTGCCTTCGTATCATAAGGTTTTAAAAGCCAAGAAACAGTGTTACCCTGAAAAATTAACTATTACTGAAAAAAGTGCCGAAGTAGAGTTACAAAATTTGTTGAACCACACGGTTAAAAGAATACTGGATTCTCAAAATATACTGTTATCAAGTATCGATCCCGAGACCATAGGTGATGTTATGTTAGTTGGTAAGTGGGGTTTTGACGGTAGTACCAGTGCTTTTCCGATGACCCAATTTAGAAGATGGAAGTTTATTCGTCATAGTTGCAACAACAGGAGAAGAAACAATATTATGGAAGAATCCTCGCCCATCATCAACTAGGTACTGTCGCCCTATTCGCTTCCAATTTGCAAAAGAGACAAAACAATTATCTAAGAACGAAGAAGATTATTTTAAAAAGAATTAAAAAAATAAATTAGGTCTGATAGTGGACAAGCCGCGTAGCGGAGGAAGCGGCAACTCGAATGATGGGAATACAGCACGTAGGTTTTTTGCTAACTCTGCCATTTCTGCTGAAATTACAGGAATTAAGCAAGAGCTTATTGATAGTTGTGGTACAATTCTTAACTGTCTCAATTCCGGTTACAAAATTAATTCTGAGAGATTTAAATCGTTTGCTTTAGACACGGCTCGACAGCTTGTTGAGGAATATCCGTGGTACAATTTGCCAGCGTCCATTCACAAAGTTCTGATTCATGGGTCTGAAGTAATCGATCAGTTCGATCACATGATGGTATCCATAGGAGAACTATCAGAAGAAGCTGCCGAAGCTACAAATAAAAATAAAAAAGCGTTTCGGCTCAACAATACTAGAAAAATGTCACGTGTTGCGACGAATACCGATGTTTAAAATCGACTTTTATTAAATTCTGACCCACTAGTTACGGGTCTTAGAAAGCTTCCTAGGAAAAAAAAGTGTTTCATCTAAATCTGTCATTAGTTTATTACATTATTGCTAAGCTCATTAAAGTTTCACTAATGAGTGTTAGATAGTTTAATTATAGTATTTTTAAGATAACAACTCTTTACGTGCGGTTCATTCTACTGCATGAATTGCACATAACGAAAAAACTTAGTAAATATGTTTGCGTTCAATATAAGTTGTTTTTTTTAAAATTAAATAGTATTAAGGTATTGTTTATTATATTTTTAAGTGAAAACATGTTACTTACTATTTATAAGTGTTAATTATACAGTATTGAAATATAGTGAATTTTGAAACGTTTTTAATTGTTTTTTTTTTATTATTATTCAATAATATATACACATAAAATTAATTGTAAGTCCTTTATTTTATCAAATAAATTCATAATTAACAACAATATATGCATTTCTTCCCAATAATGTTGGAAGTTTTGGACAAATCGACTTATGACACTCTCTCCATACACGCTGAACCACAGTGCAATGTTGAGACAGCTCGCTTAGTTTATTATAGTTATTTCCATAGTGTTATGTCGTACGGTATTCTGGTTTGGGGTAAGGCAGCTGACATACAAACTATATTTGTGTTACAAAAAAGGGCCATTCGTTCTATTTACAACTTAAATTCCCGTGACTCCTTAAGAGATCTTTTTAAGGAAATTAATATCTTAACTGTAGCGTCACAATTTATTTATGAGAATATTATTTATGTTATAAAAAATTTGGATTCTTTCACAAAAAATTCTGATATACATAATTTAAATACTAGAAATAAAAATAATATAGCTATTCGAAAATTCCGCGTCCGTAAAGTACATAAATCATTTGTTGGTCAATGCATTCATTTCTATAATAAATTACCTGAGGTAGTATTAAAGTTACCCTTTCCAGCACTCAAAAATTACTTGAAAAAGTCGTTAATGTCTAAAGCGTATTATAGGATCGAGGACTATTTAATAGACAAACATGCTTGGCCTAAACCCGAAACTTAATCAATAATATATTTTTTATTTGTTTTTTTTTTCAAATTCAAAATCTTTATCTTGTCTGGGGGACTCCGTTGATGTAGGAAAACATATCAATCTTATGTGGTCATCTTGCACCGTCTTATATACACATACGTAGGAGTTCTTTTTTTTCCTTTTCTCTCTTTCTATCTTAAGATTTTGGTGTGTTTTCCTGCGGAAACTACGCAGGATATTTGAAATATTTTTTAATTTGCTATTTATAGATTTATATAATGCTAGACTAAGTAGTACCATTGTAATATTAAATATATTTTAAAAAATGACTGACTGCTGAGTTTCTTGCGGCGCTTCTTCTCAGCAGTGGTCTCCTCTTGTGAAGCGCTGGTAGATTCTTGACGTGTAAAAGTGCCCGTGCGGCCTACTTACTGAATAAATGTCTTTATCTTTATCTTTAATATCAGTGCCAATTTCTGTGGGGTTGTCCCCAGATGTTTATTGATTAACATAAGTACAAAACTTTTTTTTTATGGCATAGAGAAGGCAAACTGTTACCCATAGATATTCGCATTCACAAGACTGCAATCCTAAGACTGCAAATGCGTTGCCAACCCTGAGGACTAAAATGGAATGCGTCTTATCCTCAAACCGGAACACAACAATGCGAACACTTCTGTTTGGCGGCGAACTACCACCAGCAAAAAAAATATTGTCACGTGTACCGATCACTTGAAAACGTCTGGACCGATTTGGTTGGTTTTTGTTTGTTGTGTTTGTAATTGTCAGGACAAGGTTTGAATGATAAAAAAATATAACCAGGCGACGCCGGGCGCAAACAACTAGTTATTTATTAAAGTCAAGTGAATATCATTTGGAAAATTACACAAATAAAATGTTCGAAACTTGTCCAAAGCTATTTTCAATTAGACATTTCGCCAAAACATTTATTCGTATACGAAAGTTTTGAAACTCTGTGATTGGTTGCTTTTAGTAAAAAATTAAGTAAAAAGTTAAGTAGGAGCTTTCTGCTTCTTCTCTAGGTATACTAGCATATTCTTAACCGTTAACCAGGCTGACAGATCACACGTCACAGTAGAGATTCAGCCTTAGGTCTAACATACATCATGTCAGCCGAAAGACGTCCACTGCTGGACATAGGCCTCCCCCAAGGCTCTCCACTCAGACCGGTCTTGTGCTTTTCGCATCCACCGCGTTCCCGAGATCCTTACAAGGTCGTCACTCAATCTTGTTGAAGGCCTAACTACAGCTCGTCTCCCGGTCCGCGGACGCCACTCAAGAACCTGCCTTCTGGCCACTATACTATTGAGTAAGTAGATTTTATGTGGCACAAATACTGTTTTAAGAACTTAAGTAGATCGTAGGTATCCTATACACTGGAAACAATTATTGCAGTGAAATTGTCAACATGATCCAATTATTACCAAAAGACTGCTGCTTTCGTGATGTAAATTAAGAACAAGTCTATGGTCTGTATAATTGGGTTGCCGCTTAACATCGTCGATGACTTATGTGCAATCATGCGAAAGAAATCCGCATCCATAGTAAGGCGCATGCGGGGAAGCCGCAACGAGATTCTGCAGATGTTAGCGGACAGAATGGACTCTGCCGTCCTGAGCCGATTCATGGACTTGCGCGTGATACGAGGGGCGTTCAATAAATTCTCGGTATGAGAAGGAAAACAAAAGCATACCATTGGTGTTTTATTTTTATTTTTCTATATATTCCCCCCCTATGTTTATACACTTATAAGATCTGTCAATTAGTTTTTTTAACCCCTCATAAAAATATTTTTTGTCTTTGATGTCAAAATGCTCCAGCACCGCTGCCTTCAACGCTTCATCATTAGAAAATCGATGTCCACGAAGATCCTTTTTAAGGTTGGGAAACAAAAAGTAGTCGCTGGGGGCCAAGTCTGGACTGTACGGTGGGTGAGTAAGTGTTTCGAACCCAGATTCAAGAACAGCAGCCTTGGCAACATGAGCAGTATGCACAGGGGCGTTGTCACGAAGAAGCAGCACTCCTCTGGTCAATTTTCCCCTCCTCTTCTCTTTGATTGCTTCCCGTAGTTGGCGTAAAATGTTAGCGTAGTACTCTCCTGTAATATTTAAACCCTTTTCTTTATAATCTATTAATAATATCCCTTCACAATCCCAGAATATTGTCGCCATGATCTTGCCAGCTGAGGGGACGACTTTGAATTTCTTGGGATGAGGTGTTCCTTTAACGTGCCACTGCATCGACTCTTGTTTGCTCTCAGGGTCATAATGATGAACCCAAGTTTCATCTCCGGTAACAATTTTTTGGAGCAAACCATCAGGGTTTTCACCACACAGCTCAATGAAGTCGGAACAACAAGCAACACGCGTGTGCTTCTGAAACGGTGTCAACATTCGTGGTACCCATCTCGCACTAACTTTGGACATGTTAAGATGATCGTGGATAATATCGTGTATTGTACCAATAGAAATATTGGTTTTTTGTGCTATAGACCTAACCTTCACTCGACCATCTTCCAGTATAATTTTCTCCACTTTTTGAATGTTTTCTGGTGAAGTAGCTTCAACAGGCCGACCAGGTCTAGGGTCATCTTCTATGCTCTCCCTCCCACGCTTAAATTCATTTGACCACTTTTGGACAGTAGATAATGAAGGAGCGGACTCACGGTGAACTAAATCCATTTCTTCTTTAATACACTTTTGATTTTTTCCCTGTTTAGTCAAGAATTTTATCACGGCTCGATGCTCCAATTTAATTATGATTGTAAAATCGCTCATGGTGATCACGTTTGTTCAGCAGTAGCAGAAAAACAAAAGAACGTGTAGGCTTCAAATTTACTTTTTTTTACTGTCAATGAATGACTCTTCGCGGCCAGTATTAAGAAGTTTACTAAAAAGGTTTGCAAGATACCAATACCGAGAATTTATTGAACGCCCCTCGTACGTGGGAGCTCATGATGCCAGGCCTTTATCTATTAAGAGCATTTAATTGTACTAACATAGATCTTACTACTTAAACCCCGTGTGGTTGCCGGGTTAGAATAGTGCCACTCCATATCTTCCCGTGGATGTCGTAAGAGGCGACTAAGGGAATAAAGGCTTGTAGTACTGTTAGGCGATGGGCTTGCAACCTGTCACTAATACGCTGGTAAACATCTTAGCCTATTTGTGCAAATGGTGGTTACTGAATTGTCAACAACTTTTTGAAGTTGTAATTCTGTAGCTCTGCCTACCCCACTCTGGGATTACAGGCGTGACGGTATGTATGTATGTATGTACATAGATCTTAAGTACGCTTGTGTTGTGACTAACAAATTATGGATTGATTTAACTGAATTAAATATTGGAAATAATAAAAAAATGTACTTTCCACCTGTCACCAGGTCAAACTTTTTTTTGCCAAGCTACACGGTGACTTACGAAGCGTGTGTTTTACACATACGTTGCGATCTTTAGAATGCGTTTAATAAGAACATCAACACAGCAAAACCGAAAAAAACAATGCCGATTACTTACCTACGAAATTAAGTTAAAAAAAAACAATCCAAAATTATTACGGAAGCCTAATCTTAAGAACGCGTCCCTTTGTTTGCTGTCGCGCCTTTATTGGATGGAGGGTACGCTCCACACTCCCTACCTCCACCCTACTAGAAAATAAGTCTCGTTATAAAACTCTCTCTAGAACGATCTTGCTTCATGGATTCCTATTATTTTAAAACTCGTCAATCATCCGTCGATACGGGACCCACGCAGCAATACGCTTAATACCGTCATTAGAGCGCAAATCGATCATGCCACTCGAGTAATGGAAAGCGGGAAACAGCGTCCCACAATGTATTCGCGTTCGTTTTAGCCCATTTGCCTTCAGCTGCCCTAATGTTCCGGGCGGATAGGACAGCCCGTGCAGTGGTCCAAATAAACGTGATGTAACAATGTATTTGACGTGTAAAACTGCCCGCGGGTGATTATTCGGCATTTTGACCGCCGTCATTATTGTCTTCGCATATTATTCAAGACAAAGTTTATAAATTTCTTGTTCTTTTAAATGGAATGGATACTAAACCAGGTCCGTTGATTTTGACATCAAAAGTTGCTGGTAGTTATCATTATTTTTGTCAATATATTGAAGACAACAATGACGGCGGTTGAAACGCCCGAATATTCAACCCTGTGCGGCCTACTTCTGTGCGAATAAACATCTTTTATCTTTTTATCATTTATTTCGAAATCTCGAATGCGAACAGTTGTAGGTATAATGGTTTGGTTTTCAACGTAGTTTTAAAAAGATTGACTCCCTTTTCTATTTTTACCTGACTACTCAAAAAGAAGGGTACCTAATGTTTTTGGTTACCTATATTGTACGTATTTATGCATCCATGTTTCATTGTGACCTGTCGGCTTATTAAGGTCGTGTTTATCGATTTGAATAAACGTGGATTGGATACGTATCTGTCCCCTTCTGACCAGTATATAAAGTGCGAGAGCGAGGGATGCTTTATTTCCGGCGATAAATTCCATAATTCGGGCCCAGTACCTACGGGTAGCACAAGCTGTATTTTCTCGCTTGTCGCTCAGTGTGTTTCTCTCGTTACAGACTAGATAGAAAGGCAGATCCGAGCGACGACATGTGTTAGCCTTCCAGTGGGCATTCGACTATTGTGCTCGTGTTTTCGATGTGGATAAAACTCTTCTGTCACTTTATCTAAGTGCGAGTAGATGCTTTATCTACCGCGATAAAAGCGACCATAATTCGAACCCTGGCAACAAACGCTGATAAAACGCTCGTTTTAATAAAGTCTACCACGACAAAGAGGCTCGACCGTTTATATCGCCCTGTTCTAGCGTATCGTGTTACATTTGAATGTGGGAGTAATGCCCTAAGACTGGCAAGCGGCGAAAAAGCCTGAACCGCTGCCAGCTACTGAATTATGTAGATGTGAATTATACGGTACATCCTAACTGCCAATTTTACGGGGTCACAGATAACGCTAGCTAGATTGTGTTTTGACGACATCCTCGTTTACATTATGAAGGTGTGGGAGCTGGTGCTCATTAAACATGTTCAGAGCCAAGACCCCGAATGAAGATTCAAACTGAGTGTTGTCTTATATTATAAAGGAGAGCTAACCACGACTTTTCTCTTTCATCATTCATTCAGGGCAGGAGCCCTGATCCCAATCTAAACTTATTTGGGGTCGGCGCAACAAGTCTTTTTCTTCCATACTTCTATTAGTCATCTCGATAGTCACTCCCTTTCTAGCCATATCTTTCACACAGTCCATCCATCGTTTCTTTGGTCCTCCCCTACTCGTATAACCATCCACATTCATCCTCAAAACTTCCATGACGATATTTTCCTCTTTCCTCCGCATCACATGCCGATACCATGACAACCGATTTCCACACAACTTTTCAGTCACTAGTGTTACTTTCAGACTTCCTCCTATATACTCATTATCTTATTCTATCCATCCGCGCAACACCACACATCCACACGAGTTTTCTCTCTATATAGATATAGCCAAAGCTCTAAGTAACAACAGCATGTTCTTAAGTGACTTAACTAACATCTTAGTTGATGTATGTGACGTCAGGTTAGGCTCATATGGAATCAAGATGCCTATGCACAACAATCAGTCAATCACAATCATGTTAGAAGCGACCAACTATTTTTTAGTGTTGTAGACTTTGCTCGGGGTCTGTCGAGATCTCTCACACCATCTTACATAGTACCGCGAAGCAGTATTGATCGCGTTGTGTTCCAGTGTGGGGGTAAGACATCCGGTGCAATTAGCATAGAGTCACTTCATTCCATCTTAGATAGCAAATATCCATGGTAACAATATTTCCTACATTTTGAAATTAACACATAAACAAATTCTAAAAGCAACGGGCTTCGTCAAGACGTTTTACATAAGAATGATCATCGGAAGAATATCTAAACTGAAGTGGCAGTGGGCGGGGCACATCGCACGCAGGACTGATGGCCGATGGGGTCAGAAGGAGACGAGCTGTAGGTAGGCCTCCAACAAGATGGAGTGACGACCATGTAAGGATCGCGGGAACGCGGTGGATGCGAAAAGCACAAGACCGGTCTGAGTGAAGAGCCTTGGGGGAGGCCTATGTCCAGCAGTGGACGTCTTTCGGCCGACTTGATGATGTCATGATGATCATCGGTAACACACTTCTTCAAATTATCTTAACACTAACAAAACAAATTCGACAACACAGACTTATCCTAATTAACCCCAACCCTGCATCATGGCTGAATCAAACGCGTTGGCTTTGTCTTTCCTAAACTGACCTGACCCTGGCCCCTGAAACCTGACACTTGTATATACTGCGGTTATGTCGTGTGCTTACTAAACAATGGATATCCTTAAAAAGACGGTCGAACTATCCATATCCGATCGATCAGTATCTGTGCTCTCCACTGCTGGGTATAGACATTGTATAGACTCCTCTCTTCAATTCTACGATATTATATTCGACATTAATTATCTTATCTTCCATCTGTTTTACGATTATCTGCCCACAGGCCTTTTTAAGTCTTAGGCCAACATTCTGTAACCAACGTCAATCTGCCTTTATTTCCAAGTGGCTCCGCCCATCTCATCGGTCAAGGTTTAGGTCCAAACTAAAACAATCCAATTTTCTAGATAACTATTGCTGTCTTCCTTTAACATCGTACGTTAGAGCAAGATGCCGTGACATTGCCGTGCAAATATTGCTCCCAACCCCTTACATGTATACCTATGAGACTGTACGAAAAACTAAGTTACGAGACAAGTTCTCTTAGCCTCCCAGATATTTATTACATGAGTAAATTGAACTAACCACCTACTTCTACTTTTGTCTATCGTTGGTTCAGTGCCAAGAAACTAAATGTCGGCCAAAAAACCACTTCTAGATGAATTCACTGAGACTGTGCTGCGTGAGAATTGCTCTATTAGGGAAACCATTTTTCCACGGATATTATTTTAGGTTTTACAAACTATACTGCTTATATAGTAGTTTTAAAGATTTGCCACTTACTTTATTTAGGCGTAAACTGAAAAAGTAGTTCATTAAACAATGTTTCTACTCTGTCAATGAATATTTTAAGCATTACACTGACTTTGATGTATGCTTTATTGTATAAATTAATTATATTACTTATTACTGACATTGAAATGTTTTGAAATTGACTATTTTGCAATGAGTGATTTAATCTATTAGTATGAAATTATTGTAAGTGATGTTACTTTAATTTTGTCTATAGTAACATAAGTAATATTGGTAATGTAAATGAATAAGATTTTAATAAGTTAGTTTTTTATATTAGTATTTAAGAGCATGTCCGGCCTAGTAATGCATCTTGTCTCCTGTTTGCATGCATTGCATGGGACTACAAACATATAATTATCAACCAGATTATGTACCACATTTTATGCAAATAAATAAAATTTGAATTCGAATTTATACAATAAAAACTACTTTCGATTAATACTATTTATTATCCGTTTCTAAATAAGTGTTCAAAGACCGAAGTATACTGAAGTATGTTTGCAGTTTGAAGTATGCGTTTTTTATGTCTCAACTGAGGATAAATAGAGGAAGGAAACGGCTTATCTTTAACCTGTCTGGGGCTCTATTCTACTCAGTAAAACAATATTGGTTTTGACATGTTAAAATGATCATGACATGATACTGACGAGTAAATAAGAATTATCATTGCGTTGACAACACGCCAACGCGTCAAAAGCAATATTGTTTTACCGAGTGGAATACAGCCCCTGGTTGCAAGTCTCTTTTCAGTTTCCCCGACATTGTCTAGAGCCCGAGCGGATGGCCTAATTCGACTTTTTAAGGTGGTTCTTAGGTAAGGGTACGGTTATGTAAATCGGTTATACCAATCAATAATTGTCAGCTCTAAAACGAGCTAGTCTGGGGTCACAATCTGACGTTGGCGGGTTGAAAGTTAGGGTTTATATTGTTTTACTCGAGCAATTAGTCATAAAAAAATATGTAAACATTGTATATTGTCTAGGGGACACGGTATCTGTAGGAGAATGTATCGAAACTTTTTATGTGGGTTGTCTTGCACCGTCATAGGTAAGTATAATTTGCATAATTTCTATATTTTTTTATTACTACTACTTATTAGTTCTAGTGAAAATTCTGAGTTTTGACACATTTTCCTGCTCGACTACGCATGAATATATTTATTTTTTGTTTTATGTGAGATTCATTGTTTTATATAATGCTAGGTTAAGTTTATTATTGTATAATACCATCAGAAATATTTAAAAAAAAACTGACTGTTGAGTTTCTTGCGGCGTTTCTTCGCAGCAGTCTTGCGAAGCGCTGGTAGATTATTGACGTGTAAAAGTGCCCCGTGCCGTGCGTAGGCCTACTTACTGAATAAACATATTTTATCTTTTTTTTATCATTAAGAGACTTTACCTGCCTACGAAGCTAGCGGTTACGGTGTTTCTTTATTCCCGTTAAGGATACAAATTTACCTAGTCTTGGACGTTATCAAGAAGAACTTACCTAGACCAATTAAAAGAAAAAGTAGGAGTCGTGCCGTATCAGTGTGTTAAAGAAAAGGCTTGGAACAGGGAAGAATGGAAATTACTACACCGACAAGAGCATACCTCTTAAGTAAATGATGATGATGATGATGGATGTTTCCAATATATTTTAGGGTTCATTCTCTCTATATTTAAGTATGTCTAGTCTCTACCTGTGTAGTACAACATTTAGCGACTCAAGACTTTTTGAGATGTAAGTAGTCGAATCGTAAAGCGATCTGGTCGTATTGCGATCTAGGCACAAAGTGATGTAGTCAGATCGAGATGTACTCACAAAGCGATCTAGATACCGATTTTTTCCTTTTTGAAAACCGAGCGGTAGAAAATATTCGAATGCGAAAATCTTTCACGATTTATTTACGAATGGTCCCAAATTCCATATTTTTGAGATTTTCACTCGGAACTGAGGGATTGACTAAATAGTATTGTTAAGTTGGAACTTGTTTCAATATACGCAGAAAGTCGATGTTCTACCGGATTTTTTATTCATATTTTAATTGCGAATAAATGTGTGAAGCTAACAAAAGATGAAATCATAAGATGCTATTTAATATTTCAATGCGAATAAGATTTTTTTACGCTTATTTTACAAATTCTTGACTGGTTATAAATGTAGGAAAAATTAAACGCTTTCTCGTCTGTGGATCTCTATGGCATTGTGCTAGGTTTGTTATTTTGTGTGTGTTGTGCTAGGTTTGTTACCTTCACGCCTGTAATCCCAGAGCTGGGTAGGCAGAGCTACAGAATTACCTACAACTTGTAAAACTTGTTGATAATTCAGTAATTACTACTTACTACTTAGTAATTATTACTTTATATTGATAGAATTCAAAACGAATGCCACGGAGCACTCGTGTTCATATTTTCTATAGCTCTAAGTCAAAAATACAATTTCATTGTTTTTGTCACTTTCGAGTGAAACTTTCGAGCGCTCGAAAGTCAAAAATCGGCCCCCTGGTCGTATTGCGATCTAGGCACGAAGCGATGTAGTCAAATCGAGATGTAGTCACAAAGCGATCTGGTCGTAATAGCTACCTAGTATATCGAGATGTGGACGGAAAGCTTCTATCGCTACCTAAGTCGCCACTACTATCTATAATACTGCGTCCAAGATAACGAGTTAGTACTAGAAAACTGAGAACGCACGCGATTGGTCAGCGAAATGAGTCACAAATACGCATCAGATAGGTTTACATGGCGGCCAAAGTTCAGTCAACATCTGTCTCTCGTACGGTGCGGACGCGTTATACTTTCTTTCGATTTGGCGATTTTTTACGTTTACCTGGCTTGTATACTGGATTGTTATTTTCTGCATAACTTGTGACTGGGCTTGTTTATTGGACTGTTTTCTACTTAATCTGCGACTCGGCTTGTGTACCGGACTGATTCCTGCTTACTGTGTGACTTGGATTGTGGACTAAGTTTTGGTGTTCTACAATGGTTAATTCACCAATTAAAAGACCGAAACACAAAGGAAAACAAAGGAAATAATAACCAATTTATAATCCATTTAGAAAATGAATCAAGTGAATCTGACAATGATTAATAAATTGTACATTACGAATATACATTGTTTTATTTATATAACTATCCAGCTACCTCTTTTTAGACTTTCCTTAATGATGTTAAAATAAAAAGGTAATAAAGATAATAATTCCTCGCTTTATTTGGGAAATGACCGCATTAACAAAAATATTACGTACATAAATATTCCGAACGAACGGCATGTAAGCCTGCCCAAGTAGTGTTGCCAGGCGTCCGGATAAAGCCGGACACAGTCAGGCTTTTTGATTGCGGTGCGGCCAAATCAGACAGTGTCCGGCCTGCCCGGCTTTTGTTAGGATTTTTAAATTTGTCCGTATTTCCACATTTGTCATGTGCATGTGTAATAATAGTACATTATTGCCTAGGCAGTGAAGCAGGCAATTGCGGGCCGAGAATTGGTTTAAACGGACGAGCTTGCGAGTCCGTTTAAAAATACGAGGCCCGCAATTGCGATTCCTGCCGAGGCATAAAAAATCCTGCTGCAGGCTTTTCTCAAAAATCGCAAGAAAAAAATCGCATATAAACACAAACTTCACTTGAAATAACCTCACTCTTTACCACCATTATTTTAATGACAAGGAGAAACGCAAGCTTTTTTTAGAAAAAAAAACTCAAGCTATTCCAGACACAGATGAAAAAGTTACGTTTCGAATAAAATATGGATGTATAACACTTGCGCCCTCATTTTATTATGGCCGTTTTCACTTTAAAAAAAGTTACAAACTAGATAACAATGAAATTTGTATGCAACATTGCGGGCTTGTGTAGCGAGCACGCAATGTAAATTTTTTTTAATTTGGGAACTGTCTGTAAACTATGTACTTCGCGTCTCAGTATAGTTAGTAATGTCAACTTTTCCGGTCATTTTTGAGAAAAATAATAAGAAGACTGATTTATTCAATTTTGTTGTTCTTTCATTCGAATTTAAGCAATTTTATATTAAATGATAAAAGCGCCTTAAATGATAAGAACTAAATAAAATGTTGTGTAAGTATACTTAGACAAAAAATTAAGAGTGTCCGGCTTTTTTACCCAAATGTCCGGCTTGACTGGCTGGTCTGTCCGGCTTTTCGGTTTGAAGACCTGGCAACCCTATGCCCAAGCATAGAGGTGCAATTGTTTACGCCCACCGACCTTCCTTTGTCCCTTTCATTTGCATACAAAAGTGCAACAGAGAGAACGCTATATTAACTCGTTATTTTGGACGCAGTATAGTTAACCATCAATCGTACTTTCAGTTTTTGCAACATTCCTTCATCACATGGATTAACTAACGGTAAACAATTGTGTAAACTTACCTTTAGGGAATATAAGCACCACATCAGTGTGCTGCGTGGGCGTGGAGTGCAGCAGCAAGCGCCTTGGGTGCATCAGGTGCGCTCCCAGCTGGCCGGCCATCGGCAACCGGCGGCGGAGCTCGCGGCCCGCTGCAACGTTCACTTGGTTACACAAAAGGAATTAGAAAATCAAAACTGAGGCTGTATGACCTGCAGAAATCCCATTTTTTCACGAATTCAGTTTTCACTCGTGTTTTTCTATTGACGCATTTTTTCCAATTCCAATGTCGATAGAGCAACGCTATCGCGGACCTCCTATTTCTGGGTTGTTTGGACCTTCGCGCCTGCTACAAACCTGCCTACCAATTGCGACTCAATGTCCAGATTGGGAAATATGCAACTGACAAACATAAGATTGGGAAATAAGACAAAAAAGAAAAAATATTTAGGAAAAAATATTTAACAATTTTCTTTCAATGACTGTAACTTAGCAGGTTTTACAAAAATATGCTAGTCACAGGCTGGACAATATCACATCAGAAGCGGGGTATACTGATAACCCTTAACCAGGCTGACAGATCACACGTCACAGTAGAGATTCAACCTTAGGTTCTAACCTACAAGGTACCATTGAGTAGATTTTATTTGGTACACATGGATTCCTTGCCTGGTTAAGAGTTAACTGGCCAAAGAAAGTCAAATGGTTAGTTTGCTCAATTTTCATTTTGTAATTTAGAAAAGAATGGTGTAGAAAATAATCCATTATTATGTACTGCCCAAAAAAAACAACTAAAAGAAAACTACTTGGAATGTATGAGTTTCACAGAATTTCCTTAATGCCCTTTTGTTAAGACAAATTATTTTTGTAATGACGTTTATTTGTCACTGTAAGCGACCCCTTGTATTTTGCGGGTATCTTTTGAAAGATTCTTGTAACATGCCATGCATTAACCAAAACCAGTACAGCATGATATAAGCAGCAACAAATAATATAGCAAACTTTTATGTTTGAGACAGAAGTCCTTTTCTTATCTCACTAATATTATAAACTCAAGTTTGTGTGTAGTTTGTTATTCCTTCACTCTGGGATGGCTGGATGGATTTAGATTAAATTTGGTAGGGTTAACACATAGGCTGCTTTTTTTCACCCAGGAAAAAAAAACCCACAGAAATAACGGCTCATTCCCGAAATACAAGAACTTTAAAATACCAGGTTCTCAATATACCAGAATCCCAACACTTGAGATTTGAGGTAAGGTGTTTTTGGTGATCCTTACCTAATATTTTCAAGCTGGTGTTTTGGGAATCTGGTAAAGAATGTAGTGTAGTGTATTGAAATTGTGGTACCTATTTTGGGAGTGAGGGGGAATAACAATAGTCAAAATCTATGCCGATGAAGTCGCAGGCAAAAGCTAACTCTTTGATTTTTAGGTGAGTTTTGCTATTTTTCTAATGCTTATCCTCAAACAAACTAAGAAACTTAGTTAAAAACACCACTTGATCCAAATAAATTTTTCTAGGTATTTCAGTTAAATGTAATTTATTTTAAAAAGTGTTTTTTTCCACATTTCATTACCACAGCCATCTTTTTTCCATCCACAAAAGTAGTTATCATTTACAAAGAGAATATCGTTCATAAAACATATCAATAGAAATAATTGTTAAAAATCAGAATTGTTTCTAATATACCCCTTTTTGTATTCAATAAACTTTTTATTTAAACACTACAAACTTCGGAAGTCAGTTAATTGAATCTTCAGTAAGTAAAAATATAATAGTAGATACTTCATGTTTGTAAAAGTTTGTTTAGTAAATTACAAAATAAACAACCGTTTGTTTTGAAAATAACTTGTTCTAGTATGCTCCGAAACGATCAGAATCTCGCTAAGGCGTCAGCTTCTTAATACATATTAAATAAATGCGACTTCTCTTACCGCTGTCTAATTTATCTTTTGCGAACTCAGCAAACGACTTGTGTTCTTGCGGGGTCGAATGCGAACTGCTCTCGTAATCGTCCCCCGGGGTTCCCATCCCACAATCTTCACCCTCCATCGTGTAAGCCCACTCACAAACACCCAAAACAATAAAACAAAGTACGCACTAAAGACCTTCAATTTCTTACATCATCGATTAACATAGAAAATGCACTATTAAATGATTCATAAAAAAACTTTTCGCACAATATTCGAACAAAGTCAACCCCACTTTAAATACTTGACAGTGAAAACGTAACGTGTTTTATTTACTTGATAAATAATTTATCGGGTTTGTTTTGCGACAAAACTCCTCAACCTCGACCTCTACAGTCGACTGTCACATAACATAAGTCACATTTAAAATTGATTTTTGGCCGCCATTATTTTTATACCAGTGTTGCTGTAGTTGTACATATAAAATACAGTGTTATTTTCAAATTCAATGTTTGGTGAATAAGATGATCACTTACAAATTATTAACACATGCTATGTTAAATGGAATTCAAGTTTTTCGTAGCTTTACTTTGTGTGTCCCCATAATTTCTATTGAAGAATTTCAAGAAAGTTTCAATTGTCTCGCAACATTTCTAAGACGTCATCTGCTCTCACGTTCTAATACCAAGCATCTTAATCTGTGATACCAAGTGTGTAAGTAATTTCATATTTAATCAAAAAATTTGGACATGCAAGAAAATTAATGTAACTATTTTATTTAATAAAGAACTAAAATTAACCACATTATAAAATCCTATTTATGTTGAGTGAAAAATAATCCAAAACTAATTGTTGTCAAACTCCGTTTCAGTATTTGAACGAATGCGAGTTTAAGATGTTTTTCAGTAATCATTAAATACAAAGGTGCACGCTATTTATTTACACGTTATGCATTTCTAATCAAAGTTATAACGATTATCAAGATAATTTATATTTTTTAAATGAAACGTCGATGTAACAAACCTCATTTAAAAAAAAACCTTTTAACATTAAAAAAACTATAATATTTAATTAGTAGGTCACTAGCAGTAACAATAACAACTCGCAAGCACCTCTTAACTGTTCGACCTGAAAAACGTTCCATGATTCTCCCAGGGATTTGATAAAATTGATAATATTCGAGTACGAGGTGCCGAGTTTGGTCGTTATTTGGCGTTGCGCGCTAAAGAGCGAAGTCTCAATGGTCGATTAAATAACAAGTAACCCGTCCAAACTTTCTCTTATTGAAAAGTGTTCTTAAACTGAGGGTACAAAAAGGCTACAAACCAGAATTCAAAGGTAAACTCGCAATCAAGGTACTTCTATTGACCTTTTCGTGTTCTCAAATGAAATCGTCGTAATTTATAAATTTAAAATTGGATTGATCGATTTTCGTTTCTTTTTTTCGATCCATATTGTATTAAAAGTGTGTTCGTTACGTGATGGATGTTTTTTGCGCAGTTTATACCAGTGTTGTGAGAAATGATTGGCATATTTTGCTAAACAGCTGTTTCTGTGTCGTCACACCTTGCCTGCCAGCTGAGTTGATAGTTTACATGTTTTTATGGTTTGTTAGTTTCGCACGAGTAATCCAACGGTCTGATGTGTTCATACATGTTTATTTACTTTAGTTATGTATAGTTTATTCGTATGAATGCGATATTTATAAACAGTCATAACTATTTGTAACTTAGTAATTAATCGAAAAATAAACATGAATGCGGCGGTTTCTTTTGCTTATAAACTTACATTTGTGATTTTACGATGAAAACATGTACTACTAGAACATGCAAATTACAGGTGAAAAGTGTCATTGGTTTCTATTTATGTGCAATAGATAATGACCTTGACTTCCTAACCCACATGCATTGTCTAACTACATCAATAATTATTGTGGCTGTTTTCAATTCATTTATTGATTGACAAATAATATAGATTCATTAAGGGTAGTTATGACAGTTCTACTACTCTAGTGATTATAGTAGGAAACAGTCTTGTAGATAGATTAATATCAACATTAAACCTTATTGAAGAGGCAGAATAGGTAAAATTATACTTTGTGCATTACCATATTCACAAAATGTGCCATATAACTATAATAATGAAATAGCTCACTTAAATTCTTTAATGTTAAATTAAATTCTTAAATTACTCCTACAATGCTATATGTTATAATTAGAGTTAGGACTTTTGGTAGCATATCGTGGTTCTAGAATCCATGGAGTCGCTATTTCCTAATTATTAAAACACATACCACTTTGATTTTGACCTTCTGTTTTTAATATTTCAAAATTCATTTTTTTATTGAACCGCTAAGCCAATTTAAATTAATTTTGGTACGGAGGATATCTTTGCTCTGTGAAAGCCTTACAAACAAGCAAATATTAGTAGGTATGGATAAACTGAACTAAAAATATATTTAGTTCATTTTGAAATATGACCATGCTGAAGGTCAAAATCAAAGTGTCACATGTTATAATAATTAGGAAATAATGACTCCATGGATTCTAGAACCACGATATGCCACCAAAAGTCCTAAGCCTAGTTATAATAGAAAATATAATTTCTTCAACCTAAATATATTCATAAAACAACTCGTGCTAATGTTGAAAAAAACATTTTGCCAAAAAAATCATTTTTACTTTGGTAGAACCTTTGGCCATTAATATAGAAGCAAGTAGATACAATAGTATAAACATAATTCACCAAAATATTCAAGGGTTTTCCAGCAAATAATTAAGTAGGATTATTTTTAGATACTGAAAATGTACAAATTATGTGTGTCATCGAACATTGGCCATAAAATCTGCCATTAACGGTGGTTCTTTAATAATTGTGAAAAGTACCTTAAAATCCAAAGAACGGAAAGATATTGTTGGGCTATCCATTGAGAGGCTTGTAGAAATCTCTTGCATACAACTAGAAAATTACATAATTATTTGCGTTAACAGACCACCATCAGCCGATTTCAACACATTTGAATCTACTATGGAAAATGTGTTAAAATTAGCCTGCAAAACTCAAAGGCATGTCATTGTCTGTGGAGACTTTAATGTTAACTTACTGGAATCGTCAAATAATACTTAAGATTTTAAGTTTATTTAAATCTTTTAATTTAAGTAATTTGTTCTTTGAACCTACATGGATAGGTGTTTCAAGTGCTACCTGTTTAGACAATATTTTTTGCAATTGCGAATGTTCGGATAAGGAAATATTTAACTGCTTTAATTCTGATCATAGTGGTCAAAAAGCTTCTTTTTTAAATGATTTTCATCAAGTACCATAGACAATAACATATAGACCCATAACTAGCAATCATTTGGAATTTGTAAAAAATAAAGTTCAGAGTAATCTCTGTAGGTTATCTTTTTCACATAATGATTCTAATAGTACATATAATAGTTGTATTTATAAAGATTTGTTTGGTGTATTCTTCATCAATTTAATAATAATTTTAAGATGAAAACTATATCTGGGTCAAACACTAAGGTTAATGAATGGGCTACTGTAGGGTCTGTAGGCATTCATAGAAGTAGAAACAGGCTTTATGAACTATATAGAGAGAGGGAGGAGATCAAGAATGCTGACTTCTTAGTTTATGTTAAGAAATATTCAAGGACTTTCAAGCAAGTTTGCTTGACTGTTAAGTCAAACTTTTTAAGTTTTAAGCTCAAAGCTTCTGACAAAAAGGTGAAAACTGTGTGGAAAATAATAAATAGAGAAATGGGCTAATCTCACACTCGTGATAATCAAGTCACCCTAGACAAGGGTGACAAACAAATCACGTCAAACAAAGACGCGGCCTTAGTAAGATTGTTTCTCAACCATAGCTTTTACATACATACATACATAAACTCACACCTTCATTCCCAAAGTGGGGTAGGCAGAGCTAAAGAATTACCAACAACTTTTAAAACTTCTTGATAGCTCTATAACCACACTTTGCACAATTACCAGCGTATAGCTTTTAATACCACAAAATGTCGTCAATCATCTGCTAATTGTAACGTAAGTTTGATTTTAACCACATAGATTCAGTTTCAATTGAAAAGGTATTTAAATGGCACAGTTGAAAAAAAAACCGAGGATTTATGGGGAATTTCAGTTAAAGTCATCCTACACGTCATAGATATAATTGCACCTCACTTAGCTTTAATCTACAATCATTGCATTTTAGAGGGAGTATTTCCAAATCTTATGTAATATAGTAAAGTCATACCACTTTTTAAATCAGGCGACATGAGTGATTTAACGAATTTCAGTCCCATTTCTATTCTACCTGTTTTAAGTAAAGTTTTTGAGAAGTTAATGTTAAAAGATACGTTAGGTCACTTCAATAGAAATAAACTGCTTAACAGTAATCAGTTTCATTACGCCAGAGGATGATGCACAACTGTTGCAGCATCTGTACTCATTAAATATACATACAATATTTTTTGTGACCTTTCCAAAGCTTTCAGTTGCGTAGATCATGCGACTCTATATTAAAATTAGAACATTATGGTCTGTCAAATAATTCTCTAAATCTTACGTCTTCATATCTTAGTGATAGAACCCAAACGGTTGTTGTAAACCCAACACAGTCTATTGTAGCAGCTCTTAAATTAAGTGTGCCTCAGGGCTCTATATTAGGTCCTTTCTTATTTTTGACTTGACTTACCACCCACCATAGATAACCTTAATGATGAGTGTTTGGAAATGGTAGATAAGGCGCTTTTCTTAGGGATAACTATAGATTAAAACTTGCAATGGAGTCCCCATATAGCAGTACTAGCAGGTAAATTAAGTTCAGCAGCTTATGCTTTTAGGAAAATCAGGCAACTTAATAATGTTGAGACAACTCGCTTAGTTTATTACGGTTATTTTCATAGTGTTATGTCGTACGGTACTCTGGTTTGGGGAAAAGCTGCTGACATACAGACTATATATGTGTTGCAAAAAAGAGCCATTCGTTCTATATATAATCTAAACTCCCGTGATTCCTTAAGATAACTATTTAAAGAAATTAATATTTTGACATCACAATATTTATGAGAAAATTATTTATGTCATTAAAAATCAAGACTCTTTTGTTAAGAATTGTAATATAAAAAATTGGAATACCCTCGATTTCTCTGGGATGCCATCATCAGACACTGATTTCCTTCACGGATCACGGTGCCACCCTTTGGATATGTCCTTTCCAACAAAAAAAGAATTATCAAAATCGGTTCATAAACGGCGAAGTTATAAGCGAACACAGAAAAAAAAACGGTCGAATTGAGAAACCCCCTCTGTTTTTGAATTAGGTTATAAAAGCGGGTTGGCAAATGAAACGGTTGAGAAACGATACATTTTGCAAAATAACGACCATTGATTCTTATTTTACAAAAGATAAGGGTTATTCATTTGTTTTTCAACAATCAATTATGAGCCGTATGGAATAAAGAAAAGTGTCCATTACCGGTGCCTGTCAGCTAAAAGTGTCCATTAATGGTACCGTCACATCATTTATAATTATTATCCGAATCTGTAACAATTTATGTCTGGCACTAGAACAATATCTTGATTTCGATTTTTAATATTACCTACTTGAGATAGACGTGTTAATCTATATACTTAAGTCTTTCGCTATTCAATGTTCTGTGGCCTACCGCTACTCACTACAATGGTACAAAGGGCTTTGTTAAATACAATCATTGTTTTACGTTACACGTAAGTGTCATTACATATTTCCAAGACATTTGATGTGTCAGTTGATGTGACCTCTAGAACCTTCCAATTGTCCCTGTTCAGTGTTGTTCGTCTCCATATTAGTCCTGCAACCATTTTAATGTCATCCTCCCATCTGCGACAGGTTCCGCCTCTTTTTCTGTTGCCATCTCTATGGTCTATGGTACTAGGCGATCGAGCGTCGGTGGCCTTAAGGCTTAGGGGGTCGAATCGTGATCGTAAAGTACCGAGTTCGAACCCCCGCGGTTCATACGGGTGCGGTACATTCGTACAGCGAAGAGGGTAATTGCACAAAAAATCCTACAGGGTCGAAGTGTATCCGAAAGGGCCATCTGTAAGATAAGATAAGATAACATGATACTAGGCTGTTATTGTTTTTTTACAATTTCTTCTTTTTTGTCTTAGCGTGTGACGTTACAGAAACATGAATAGATTTATCTTAATACTGTAACAATGCAGTTGTTCTTGCCACCCGGTAGGACGTGACAATACCTATTTTGATTATTTTTTCTTTTGTCTTTCTATTTATTTTTGGACCTTAATGCGCTATAAATATGTCGCAAATTTCTTAAGGAGAGGAAAGGTTGACTATACGCTGACTGCGTTGACATGTGTTGGCACATACGTACACATTATTGCAATATTGCTGGAATCTTGGGATTTCGCTTTTGTTTGATTATGAACTTTATGTGTTTGAATAGGTCGAACGGGCGCGTTTAGAAGTCTGAGTCTACCAGCGGTAGTAGACCAATCATGAGAAGGAGCAACAAGGTAAGAAACTTAACAGTATTTTTTTCAGATACTATCTACATGGTCCAGTGATTATACTTATCCTTTCATGGAACTATAATAATAAAATACGACGCGTAATTCTAAAACAAGGCCAGGCCAGGACCGACGCACGTGTATGAGACTTATGAGTGTGGGTGTAGAAAGCGGGGGAAGTTTGTGTGAATCGTAGCAAGTGGAAGGAGAGATTATATGTTTTGTACGTATGCGTGCGTAAGTCTACAAAAGTACGTCAAATCGTGCTCTGGCACTGCTTTTATAGAACTTTAGTAAACATTTTTGAGTAAAACAACCTTGTCAGATTTAGCTGAATATTGTTTATCAGAATCTTTTCATAACGTCCAAAGACAATCTGACATTGTACAGCAATAAGGTTGAGTTTCCTATCAGTCTGGCGTCTGCTCGGCGCAATCTTAAACTATGGTTATTTTCAGAAAAATTCAGGCTGGAACAGCCTGCCTCTGGTCCCGTTGGGCAACATCCTCGAGCACCTCAGCTTGAAGGATGTTCTTGCAGCTTCCAGCATCAGTCGGCACTGGAGAGATGGACTGCTTATGTACGAAGGGCGAAGGTAAATTAAAGAAAAAACTTATATTTAAATACAGGTTATGTAGCTTTTAAAGGGGTGGATATCTTCTTAACAGTTAGCGAAAATTGTGTTTAAATCAATTGATAATTTAACTCTCCGCCATGAATTTCTAATAGGCATGCCTCAAGGCTGTGTGCTTGGGCCAATGTTTTTCATTTTAAATATCGCACAGATACCATAATTGTTCCTCAGGTTAATTAAATTAATTAAAGGTCCTGTAGGTTAATGTTTAAAACTATCACTATAGCGAATGGTTATCATCTGACATGTTGATAATAACCGGTTTTTTCCAGAACTACCCTACAACTCCACACTAAGGAAATCGACAAATGTGCATTTCTTACGCGCTTATTTAAGAAGTACGTACGAGTATTGTGCGTGTTCATCGACAGTGGCAGCGAGGAGGAGATCAGCAAATTCATGAACAGGATCTTGCCTCAGTGAGTACTATTATTCTAGGTTATAATTATTTAAGAATAGGTTCTTTTTACCAAATTAACTTTAGGTTTTTTCTGCTCTCTCGCATCGGCAACGCCGTTATCTAGTGTTCTTTCGCATATCTGGATTCATTCAGGATGGACAGACATTCCAGGATCTGACAGCCTACATTAAAAATGTATCGTTTCCTTACCGTTTCATATGTCATCCCGACTTTTTTTCTGTAAGAAAAAGATGAAGTAAGTAATAAAAACGAACCTTACCTAACATAAACCGTTATACATAATGGTGCTGAAATAATTCCTGAAATATTTACAGTTTCTGAAAGAGTGGATTTGCAAATGACACGGTGTTGGGGAACGATACATTTTGCCAAATGGTTCTCGGCCAAAAGTCAGGATACCAATGTTATGGTTCGTAGGATTTAAAGTTACTAAAATATAAACCCGTTGAAGTGAACGCCGATTGCGTAAGTAATTTATATGCACAAGATCGTATTTGGTCCGCTTTCACGCTACCGAGTTTATCCACGAGTACATGGAAATGATTTTCTTGCCTTCGTCATGTTTCATTATTTCAAATGTTCGATAAATAAAGTAAAATAATGAGTA
The DNA here is from genome assembly GCA_927399475.2 of Acleris emargana. Lineage (NCBI taxonomy): Eukaryota > Metazoa > Arthropoda > Insecta > Lepidoptera > Tortricidae > Acleris > Acleris emargana. The sequence goes on from OV656858.1 coordinate 11,160,382, forward strand.
GGTTTTTTTAACCGACCTATTTATTTATAGGGATCCATGTTTATTCGTGAGTTGTGTTGTAGACTAACAGTATTCGTCCGGATCGCTACCACCATCTTTTAACCTACCGCGAAGCAGCAGTGTTCGCATTGTTGTGTGGGTATAGGACAACCGGTAAAATAACTAGGATAGAGTTATTCTACCTTACTTCTGGTGGTTGGCAACGCATTCGGGGTCTTAAGATTGTAGTGTTGAGAATTAATATGTCTATCGGTTTGAGAGCACACGTAGGTACCATCAGGTGACGTGTGTGCCCGTGTGCCGGGATAAGATAGCCGGTGAAATTACTAGCATAGAGGATTAGAGGCATTCCATCTAAGTCCTAAGGTTTTCGATTGGCAACGCATTTGAAGCCTCCAAATTGTCATCGTAAGATTGCAAGCTTGAGTTTGAAAATGTCTATGGTCTTCAGAGCCTAACCTTCAGGTAGCCTGTGTTGTGGACTCGTGTTCCTTCTCCATGCCATTAAAAAAACAATTAAAGTCCCCCAAAAAATGCTCCATTGTTCTGTAGAACGTGTTGTTTGCGTATTTTAACAAACTTTCAAGGACGCTGAATCCTTGTGGGTTCTGCGATGTTATGAAGCGTTTATTTGTTAGAAACAACGTGACTTACACAATGGTACCGTTGTTGGATTGAAAGAAAAGAAATCAAATAAAGGAATGCTAAGATGGTTTGGTCATTTAGAAAGAATGGATGAAATAAGACTTACGGAAGAGGTATATGGTGAGCGATAATGAGTAGAGATGTCGGCAGGGGACGCCCTAGACGCACATACAGTGATCAGTTTCGCGATGTTGTGCATAAGGGTCTCCCCAGACCTATCGACGCGGAATCGGCTTGAGCCGGTAAGAAAAAGTTTTATGTCCATGCAATAAGAGCGAAACCGACGTCGCTCGGCCCGGCTCGGCTCGATTCGGCGTTGCAAACGGAACGAAGTCGAAGCCGATTCGGAGTCGATAGGTCTGGGGAGACCCTAAGGGTCAAATCAAAAGCAGCCGAAACCGACGTAAGTGCATGAAGAGATTGATGAATGTAGAGGAAGCGAAAGTTGTATGTGCCGGTGACCGGTGCACATGGCGTTCCATAATCTCTTCCTACCCCATTGATTGGTAGCCAGGCGCGAAGGTATTTTACCGAAATAGTCCATGATGTTAGGAGTGAGAGAGTAACCACTTTGTTAGTCAGAAACAATCTTATTTAATAACAATGACACATGAGTATATATACAATGTTTACTTACTACTAGATAGATACACGTACAGATAATGTCTAATCTAAACGCAATTCATTAATACGTGAATCGATAACAATTACGAAACGTGCCTACCGGCACAGAGATGATGTCATGATGATTTTTTTATTTGTTTTTTTTTTGTTTTTTTTTTCGACTTTTTTTTTATACATCCAGGGTAGTACAGTCACAAGTTCACAACACGGGATTTTACAGTCACAACACGGGATTGTTGAGCCTCTTGCCACTGTACGTATTTTGGCCGTGTAATACAAATACGGGTTTAGTCGGTTATATGCAGGCAAGGAAAGTCGCTGGAAAGTATTCCATCTTTGTCATCGTGTAAATCGTGTTCGACAGGCGAAAAGTTCCATTTAGAACCATGTTATGTTTTCATGCAATTTAACTTTTGGCTAACCCGAAGACCAAGCCTGCCAACCTGACAATAGAGTGATTACACCCAAAGCCAACCAATTACAGGTCTAGAATCAGTAACCTAGCGACATGATATAACGTAACGATATCAGCGGAAAAATCATAATTGGTCATACGACATCGGGAAAACTCAGAATCAACTACTTTATCAGATCGTTGTTTATGAGCCTAATAATTTAATAAATTACTGGTGGATATACTGAATGACGAAGATATAACATCACACGAGTATGCCTGATTTGCATTACGCGGCTTAACAATCCTGTGCGGTGACTGTACCTATGTTTTTGTAATACTATGAGAATAACAAGATTTTGTAAAGTTATTTTTTTTATTCAAATAATACAGGTCGTTTTTAAGTTATGTTATGTTATGTGACTAAAGTGTTTATACCTACCAAAAATCATGTAAGACAGCATCAAATTAAATATTAGCTCTTTTTGATTTTCTTGTTGTTTTTCGACATATTTTTTTATCTCGTGGCTGTTCCATAGTCCGACATGCCCTTGCTCGGTTTTTTTTCCTAAAACAACTACTTGGGTCTACTTTTACGTATACTTTAAAGAGTGTGCCGGTAGGCACGTTTCGTAATTGTTATCGATTCAGGTAATTAATGAATTGCATTTAGATTAGACATTATCTGTACGTGTATATAGCCGCGAATTAGTTATAAATAAATAAATAAATATCAGCGGACAATGTCACACCAATTGACCTAGTCCCAAACTAAGCTCTAGGCTTGTACTATGGGTACTAAACAACGATATCAATACTTATATACAGAAATATATACTTAAAATACATAGTAAACATCCATGACTCAGGAACAAATATTCGCGCTCATCAAACAAATATCTGCCCTTACCGGGATTTGAACCCAGGACCGCTAGTTTCGTAGGCAGGGTCACTAGGAACTAGGCCAGCGCGTCGTCAAAGTTAATAGGCGCGTCGTCAAAGGCAGTAAGTTAACATTGTATTACTCATGTTTAATTTTAATTAAATTAGATTGTTACTGACTGACAAAGTGGTTACTCTCTCACTCCTACACATACATGGACATCTCCGGTAAAAAGAGATATGTCTTGCTTGACGGGGCTTCTAAAATATGAAGATAGCCAGTAGCAGCAGGACTTTATTGGGTTTCTAATATTTCTTACAAATACGACTCGCTCGCATCCGACTCGCACTAGACTGTTCTTTTACGGTTAAATCGGTTTTAGTTGTCACGGCATGACGTGACAGATACAACTGTTTTTCTCGAAGTCCAACTCCGAACTTGTAATGGATTTTCTTATTTTTTTGTCCACGTTACTTTCTCAACAGATATGTATGCGAACACAGGTTTCTATATGACCGTTACTGATATAGATACGTATATATAATGTATGTGCATACATTAGCATTGTCGCGAATTCGTATGCAAGTATGTCTTTTTTCGCCTAAATTTAAATTTATCAGGCTGGTTCGTGATTTCTGTTTTTGCACACATAAGTTAGACGATAATGCACTCTGTAGAATAGGATGATGATGTTTTCCGGAAATAATTAATATGACAACGCATAAGTGTAACTAATTAATTACATTAAAAAGTAAGTATATTTGAAAAAAAAAATAGTCAAAAAACATAATTATGAAATACTTTTTAAATTTTAAATGTGAACACCCATTTTAAGTTACTAATTTTCACACAAGGCCCATCTCAAATACTAATTTCCAAAGTGCCTAAGTAAAACATTACTCGAATGATATTCAAATTGCAGTTTAAATAATCCAAAATGAGATTTCTTTGTTTGGAAATTTGTTTTATTAGGGCAAAATGTCTTCTATTCATTCGTAAAAAAACACGACGATACACCACATCGCTTCTGTGTGACATAAAGATAAATCAACAAACACTTTCACATCTATACATAGAATAAAACAAAGTCGTTTCCCCCCGTCCGTCGCTCTGTATATGCTACCCAACGGATATTAATACAGTTTTCGTCAATAGATTAAGATTAAGTTAATTCTCAATAGAGAGGAAGGTTTTTATGAATAATTTGGTTATTTGTACGGGTACTCACTCGCATAAACCGAAGCGAAGCAAGGGCGGGTCGCTAGTTTATAATATTATAGTGTTTCCAATCCACGACGGCCGTCGCACTACTTTATTTAGGCTGTGGCCCTCATCAGGCACTGTTCGCCTAATATCGCACTGCTAGATCAAGACATCATCAACTCAAAATCATTGTTAGTTCTGTTTCAAGCTCATGGGCGTTGTATTAAAGTTGATTTTAAAATACAGTTGCATTTTCAGTTACTACACTTTTGATCTGGCAGTGCGATATGGCGTTACGTTGCATTAACGGTTGCAACTTAAACGTCAATTTGAGTGGCCGGGCGCGCCGTCGTGGATTGAAAGCAAGACCTCTATTCTACTTTGTAAAACGATATTACCTTTGACATGTTATCGTATTGTCATCGTTACGATAGCTCTTATCTACTTTGTAATAATGGCGGCCGATTCCAAAACAACAATAACACATCAAAAGTATAATAGAGCCAGGTTAGCTGGGCTTTATATTGTAAGAACTAATTCCTCAAGACACTTTCCCTAGACGGCTAGATCAAGGGTCAAACAGAAAGCAACACTCGACGCGGCTTGTGGTTAGGCAGGAGTTTCTCTCTCGCGGCCGCCACCAGTAGCTTGACATTTTTATTTTGAATTAGGTTTTTTTTATGGCATAGGAAGGCAAACGAGCACACAGGCCACCTGATGGTAAGTGGAAACTGTGACCCATAGACATTCGCATTCACATGCACTGCCAACCCTGAGGACTAAGATGGAATGCCTCTAGACATTAGGTGTTTTATTTGTATTTTATTGACCTTACATTTGTAATGATTTTATTTGTGTTAGTTTTGAAAATAATTATTTATTACTTTATTACCTTGTAATGTAATTTAGATACTTTTAAGTATTATTGTATTTAATAATTGAAAAAAAAATGACCTTCTGCTGGAGTTTCTTGCGGCGCTTCTTCTCCGCAATGATGGCCTTGTCCGAAGCGCTAGTAGATTCACTCCATGTTACCGACGTGTAAAAGAGCCCTCATGTGGCCAGGCCAATTTACTGAATAAATATTTTGAATTTTGAATTTGAATTCTATGCTAGTCATTTCACCGGCTGTCTTATCCCCAAACCGGAATACAACAATGCAAACACTGCTGCTTGGCACCGCTTAAAGAAAAACGGAACCGATAGGATCACTCCTCTCAGGATCTCAGATGTAAATATTTTTCCCAGATAAATGGTTTGGAAGTTATAAAAAAAATGGTATGGTATTTAAATCAACAAACGGAACGCTCTCCATGCAAATTGAAGTCGCACTTGTCCGGATTTCTATTGTCTCTTAATTTGCTTATATACTTTTTAAATATAAATAAGATAGGACTTGAGCATGTACTCGAAATGAGCGTTCTGATTGGGTGTTTGAAATGAACGTCATGAAAACTTATTTCGATGAGCATTCTAGCGAATGTGCTCAAGTTCCATTGTATAAGATTCATTTGTAGTAACTATAAATTAACTAGGAACTCGAGTTTACCATACATAATTATAAGATATCGTTACTACTTTAGATATTTTGAGATGTATGAGTTTGAACTTAATTATGAAGACAATTAAGTTTAAAATCGTACGTCTCGAAATATGAGATACGAGGTTTTTCAAAGTAATGACGATATATCGCATGCGTTTTTCCCATACTGCCTACAAATATGGTTTTTTAATTTGGACAACCAATCAAAAAGTTCTTAACTAATTTTATTCTGTTATACTTATCGTTAGTTAATACACTAAGTTTTAAAATTATGTACAATATAACCCTGTTGAAAACGAAGCTTTCATTTAATAAGGATTTGAAAGTGTTCATAAAAAGTTGTAAATTTTTGTATGGAAGCGTCAGAACTTAGTTTTTAAATCCCAATGAAATGTATTTAAAAGAGGTTTATTGTGAATCAGTAAGTATAGTTAATTTGGTCTACCAATAGAATTGGTCAAAGTACTTTTTTGATGGGTGGTCAAATTAATGAGAACCTAAACCTACCTATTTCCTATTTCATTCTCACGCTACACATGTTTCATTCTATCTTCTTATTTTCAGATATTACGATACCTTGAAGTTGAGGGAGATAATCATCGTCGGACCGGGATGCGGGCATCAGACAAACCACGTGAAGATTGACAGGTAACTAAACTAGTTATTACCAGATATCGGTTGTTTGGGAGCTCATTTACCTAAAGTTTACGAGAGGACTCACAGATGTACAACTTCTATGACTGAGATGACAGCTTTGGGTTACATTCGATTTTTTTGTTTTTGTTACACGCAAGATAAATAAGAAATTTTCCGACCAAAAACGATAGTCTATATAGTCTATATCAATTTAAATTGACATATTTTTTGTCTTATTGTTAGATAGTAAAGTACTGTAAAAATCATGTATTTATAATTATTATCAAAAATTTAAACCTCAAATAATTCTCACAGTATTGGATATTTTACGTTTCATTGTGGCAATAATTATAAGCAAGACTGACATTAGGTCTGTGTCCAAGTTATGTTATGATTGTCGATATATCGTTCATTGGGTTCACTAATGTTTTACCGAAAATTGATTCACAAATGTTCATTTCACAACTAACGTTTCATATACTATTCATTTCACAAATATGTTGTTTCACAAATGTAACAGATTAAAATACGTCCTTTAACATGTAATCATATAGCAAATAGTACACTTTAAAAACGTTTTGGTTAAAAACATGTCTTTTAAAAACTCATCGTTAAGCAAACTGTTTACTTTACATAGGTACTGTTTTTACACAAAGTAACATACATTACCTACTTTTGCATTTGGGTCCCCTATATCTGGGCGGTTTGCCCTTCGGGCGTATACAAAAACTAACCTAACCTGTTTGAGCATCTCAGTATATATTGATTTTTTTTGGGCTCAATTTGGGAAATTGTATGTACCTAATTTTGACAAATGATGCGATATGAAATGAAAAAATATTAATTCATATCTTTAATTAATAATATATTTGAGAATTGAAACGTTGTAAAATAAAATCATGTCAAATAAATCATTTAAATTTTGAATCATTTGTTAAAACCCTGTAGATGCATAACGTTGATATCCTATATAACACTTTTGCCGAACGTTGGTTGTAAAATGAAAATTTGCCAATTGATTGTCGATAAAATGATAGGATACCCGTTCATTGAATACAAAACGGACACATTCCAAAATCAGTCAGTGTTGCATTTTAAAATTAGAAGCTGTTCGTATAAGATATATCGTCGGGGAAACTGCAATACCGCGTAACTAACAAATTAAATAAGGTGTACAATGCACCTAAGCAAGCCAGTCAGTAAGGTACATTTTGCAACTCGATGAATTTGTTAGTTACGCGGTATTGCAGTATCCCCGACGATATATAGTAAAGCATTGTAAAGATCATGTCTTCATAATTACTATTAAAAATCTATGCCTCAAAGAATTCTCACAGTATGGGATGTTTTACGTTTCATTGTGGCAATAATTATATTATAAGCAAGAGTGACATTAGATCTGTGTCCAAGTTATGTTATGATCAATATATGTGTACGAGCATTTATTCTTTCAGAATCCACATAGAGAGCCTGGTGTTGAAACATTCTCGATACATTCAGAAGTTTGCTCTGATGAACTGTAACTGGGGCGACAAAAACGACGCCAAACAAGACGAAGAACTTGTACGTGAGATAATTATTTAATAGATAAAAGCCCCAAGTAATTAATTAATATCTTAGCTCATTTGTGCACAATGTGTTCACTGAATTATCAACAAGTTTTTAAAGTTGTAGGTAATTTTGTAGCTCTGTCTACCCCACCCTGGGATTACAGGCGTGAAGGTATGTATGTATGTATAAAAGCCCCGGTGGGCGGCGATTCCACCAAAGGTGTGCTAGGCAGCCAAGGCTGGATTCGACAAAACTTAAATAAATACGCGAATAACTAGTCTGATTTTTATTCCCACAGAATAAATGTAAACAAAGGTAAAGGTGTTGCATTTCCACATTTATAAGAAATCTACTTTTGATAAAAAAACTATATATATACCTAATCATTACGATGAAAAAGTTTTTTTTGTTGATATAAGTTTTTTTAAAATATAATTTAAAGAATATATTTATTGCACTGGTTATCTGCTATTGACTCGGTACACCCGTGTCAACAAGTGAAACGTCACTTCACTCGCTTCGCTTCAAAATTCGTGCTCCCGTCGTAATCGCTTTCCAGTGACTTATTTGTGCGGTTTTAATATCATTTATTTCTCAAATTTATTTTTAATATTAAACTGAAATGTTCGACTGAAATGATAACTTAATATTATATTTCTTGCTGGTCCAAACTTTGTGATCCCCTGAAATGTCACTTTGACAGTGACGTAACTTTGTTTACATTTTTTCTGTGGGAATAAAAATCCGACTTAATACTAATTATTTATCTATTCCACAATTTTATTCTCGAGTGAAACTAGTGGACATGTTTCCATGTTAACTTAGGTAAAGCTATATAGGGTCTACTAAGCTCGATTTAGTAGTGAATGATGAACGAATGTATTACCTGGAAAAAAAATATTACTGTACAACGGAACAATGTCAAAACTTCACTCATGTCTAGTTACTTTTATAGTATTATATAGGACTGGAAAATAACTGTCATTAGAAAAGTCTTGTTGATTTGACAGCAATGAAAGCAAAAAAAAATGTGGACGCCATTAAATTATTCTGGTAAAAAAATGTAATTCCACACGAAATGGTGATATAGTAACTATTCCTGAATATTTTCACTATTCTTTGGTAAAATGTAAAAAAAAAACCAAGAATAAAATTTATTCTCGTTTGGTCGATTCTGCCCTATGTGTTGTTGTGAGGAAAATCTACCAATAGTATAGAAATAATTGGTTATACCACGCTCTCCTATTGGTGGATTTTTCCTCGCAACTCTGAGCTGGCTCGCACAGCTCTGGTGAAATCGCGGCCTTAGTACCCCATACTTTAAGAGCTGTTAACTTTTACGGTCTCACCGATTCTCATCAAATAGATTTGAGGTAGTTAAGAATCGGGATACGAGCTGTAGGTAGGCCTCCAACAAGATGGAGTGACGACCTTGTAAGGATCGCGGGAACGCGGTGGATGCGAAAAGCACAAGACCGGTCTGAGTGGAGAGCCTTGGGGGAGGCCTATGTTCAGCAGTGGACGTCTTACGGCTGACATTGTGATAATGATGAAGAACCGCTCGTTTAACTTCGTGAGACCCAGTGTCACGGCAAACATTATTAGATTTATTAGGGATTCCGAGGCAAACCCGTTGAAAAATAAATCAATGTAAATGTACATTAATGTACATTATGAATGGTTTCTCTCATTGCCTTTTATTTGCAGCACGAACGCGTTGAGTTTTACTCGCGCCGTTTTCGATTCGATGCGCCTTCAGCAGCGGATTCCGTGCTGTCTCCGCATACTTCCATGATGGTTTCCAGTCTAAAGGTAATGCCCAGTGAAGCTAGACTAGTTGCTTTACGCTAACGTAAACCATTTTCGAAAACTAACAAAATGTATGGCGCTCGACGCGACCGTCTTACAGCTTGCGCAAATCTTATAGTTTTACACGACTGCCCAAAAAAGGTGTGTAATGTTTTCAGGGTTTATGTATGTATGTATGTATGTACGATTCTTTATTCCACCATAACTTCTAAAAGCCTGAGCTGATTTAGATGTGTGTGGTATCGTTAGAATCCTTTCACCATCCGGATCCGAATAGGAGATGACCTTCACCCAGCTGTTTATTCGAGAAAAAGTATTTTATATCAAATTTAATATGGTTAGTAACATGTGGCGAATGGGTTGGCTGAATTATATGTATATTTAGAAAACATAATACCCCGAAGGCATCTTATCTAGGGCCTAGGGTACATTTTCGCGCCAGTTTTGATCAGTCATAGTGTTGTAATTTCCAATTTTATTTAATGGCTTCCTCCTGTTAAGAGAATTGTTAACAGACGCTTAAATCGCGTAGCTGTAAAAATGTTTCCATAATCATGTCCGATTTCCAGGATTCTTTAAGTTATGTAAAAGTAGGTGTGCACTGTTCCGTGTTTTTGTTTATTTTCATGAAATAGTATGAAAATTAGTGAAGAGCTTAAACGCCAGATGGTCTTTTCAACGTCACGGCTAGTGCCAGACTTAAAACCACAAAACGCGGTAACAAACAAAATTCACGTCATTACAACCACTCAAATCGGGCGTAGCAAACACCGCGTCATGATCGTAGAACAATGACGGATCTGCAAATTGCCAACTTAACAGTTCGGCAGTTTAAAGTATTAAGACAGTATTTAATGTCATAATTTCGTAATCGATCAAATTGTCGAAATTTTGCAAAACCACCGTTGTTCTACGATCATGACGACCGATAATATTAAAAACCTTTCTTAGTAAATTATTATTAAAAAACAATTGAAAAAAGTAGTATGCTTTTTAAACCAACCTCTATAAGCATGTTTTTTTCAGGACACCATTTAAACGAGCTCCTATTAATTAGTTTTTTTTGTCAATGCTCAAATAATAAAATAAAAATACTAAATATTCCTACTACAATAGAAAACTTCTTTACATTTTTTACAGCACATTATCTTAGACTACGATCAAATAACCACGGAGACTTTAGAGACACTTTCGCGCCTGAGGTCATTCAATCTGCTGAGTGCCATGTTGACCAACACCGAGCGGGCCAGGCAGATAGTCAACTGGAGCCAAGCCATGACCCACTACCGTAACGGGCTCAGCGTGGCGCTCAACCTGGTGAGTATCACAACAAACAGGACATACGTACACTAGTAGTGTCACTCGCTCTTTACGCTCACTCAGCTGAGTGCCATGTTGAGCAACACCAAGCGGGCCATACAGATAGTGGACCACAGTCGCGTCTTGGCCCGCTACCGCAACGGGCTCTGCGTGGCGCTCATCCTGGTGGGTATCACAACAAACAGGACATACATACACTAGCAGTGTCACTCGCAACTGATGTCACTCAGCTGAGCACCATGTTGAGCAACAACACCGAGCGGGCCAGGCAGATAGTGGACCAGAGTCACGTCTTAGCCCGCTACCGCAACGGGCTCTGCGTGGCGCTCATCCTGGTGAGTATCACATCAAACAGGACATACATACGGTAGCAGTGTCACTCGCAACTGATGTCACTCAGTTGAGCGCCATGTTGTGCAACGCCGAGCGGGCCATACAGATCGTAGACCAGAGTCGCGTCTTGGCCCGCTACCGCAACGGGCTCTGCGTGGCGCTCATCCTGGTGAGTATCACAACAAACAGGACATACATACGGTAGCAGTGTCACTCGCAACTGATGTTCTCAGCTGAGCGCCATGTTGAGCAACGCCAAGCGGGCCATACAGATCGTGGACTGGAGCCGCGCCATGACCCAAGCAGTTTTTTTTTTGGCGGAGTCAAATATTTTTTTGATTTAGTTTATGAACAAGTCTTTAATTTCAGATTTACATAACACCAAGGAAGATGGATGAAGTGGTGCAATATGTGTTGGTCGAAGATATGCCACTTACGTCGCTCAAAGTCATGTTCTGCAGGAGTGTAAGTATACGCCTACATACACACACACATACATACACATTCCTGTTCAGTAAATATTTTAGTTGAATTTCTGTGTTTTATACATACATACATACGTATAGAAGGGATTAATTTTCATCTCTCCTGTTCGAAAAGTGAAGATTTCATATAGCGACATGAAAGTGGCATTTTCTTCCCTATGCAGGAAAGCTATTTAAAAGAAAATGCTTTTATAATCGCTTATTTTTGACTCGTTACTTCACCCTTTACTAGGTAACATTCACATTTATTTAAATGTCTTTTTTAATGGTGATACCGATGATGAGGCATCTTTGTTGGCAAATCGTCCATGATGCAGAAGTGAATAGTTTAAAAAAAAAAGGATTTTTTCGAATCAAAACCTTACTCTAAACACAGAGAAAACGTAGACCCACCATGTTATTGGTTAGTATGGTCTCAACAAGCAGATGGTGATACTGCAAAAAAAAGACAGCCTGCAACAAATGTTAAATTTAACTACTTATAGAAATGATAAAACTGGCTATAAAAACAAATATGTCTTTAAGAACTGATATCTCTTAAATGTTCCAAGAGATTTTCATGAAATCTACCGTAGAACCATCCCGACTGAACTAGCTTTCTTTTAAAAAGCAACTGCTCAGTGTACAATAGGATGATCAGCCCAATGGAACCCTGACCCACCATAGATCGGTGTCACAGTGACATTACCTAGTTGGTTACTAAGTTCTGTTACTAAGGTTGATGCAAATAAAACTAACTACAAATAAAACTAAAAATTAAAAGCTTAATTAATATACATTTTGAAAAACAATCAATCATTTTTCTTAGTTTCCGCAATTCCCGATACGATCTTTTAACATTCACAGCCGGCATCGATGAAATTACGCATGACTTTTCTGTAAATTTCATTTTTTGAAATCGCTTAAAAGTTAGTCTTTGTTTACCAAAGAACTTTTTTTGTATAAGTAATATTATAAAAAATCCTATCTCTGTATATGTTTAGAGACCAAAATTATATTTCTCAACATGACTTAATTCCAACTTATGAAGCAAGAGATTTGGTGTGTTTTCGTATTTCTGCAAAATCATGTGAAATCTTAAAGTCGATTTAACGAGTCATCAAGATTGACCGGTATCCAAGCGGATCTTTAGTTGCTTTGAATACATTCGTATCAGAATTTAAAGCTAGAAGTCTGTTCAATATGTCACGCAAATTTGAACTCTCTACAGGAACTCTTACAAAAGTTGGGGCCGTTATCAGTATCATCGTCGTGCGTGATTTTAACTATGATTTTATCGTCCGAAATGGGAATACTTCAAGCTCGTACATCAAATAATTGTAATAGTTTAGAATACATTATTTTTATTATTATTCTATATAAATCAAAATTTTGATTAATATACAGGTTTGTGCAAAACTGCTTATTTTTTTTTTTAAATTGTAATGAATCTCAGTAACAGAACTTAGTAACCGACTAGGTATAAAACAATTTGTTTGACACTTCTTACGACTCGTTTGGGTCAGTGTTCTATGGGGCTGATAGTACAATTAAGGCAATTTAATTTGAACTGAATGCCGTGTGGTTGCCGGCTTAGAATTGTGCAACTCCATGTCTTCCCGTGGAAGTCATAAGAGGCGACTAAGGGCATAAAGGCTTGTAGTACTGTTAGGCGATGGGCTTGCTACCTGTCACTAATATACACTGTTAAACATCATAGCCTAATTGTGCAAATTGTGGTTATAGAGTTATCAACAAGTTTTTAGAGTTGTTGGTAATTCTGAAGCTCTGCCTACCCCACTAAGGAATGAAGGCGTGAATTTATGTATGGATGTATGTTTTTTGAACTGTATTGCAATGAGGAATTAATTTATTTTCCAATTTTCAAAAACTGAAAATTGCATTATAGAAACAGCATAATTGAACTTTATTGCTTTGACATTGGATTCAAAGTCCGAACCATAAAAAATGCCCTGTTTGTAGTATGGTGGGCCTTACGGGGATATATGCACGTGAAACCTATATTGACTCGATGTATGAATGTTGAAGAAGCGAAAGAAATTTGTCAAGATTGTAGCAAGTGGAAAGAAGTGGTCTCTGCCTAACTGCCTGTGCCTGGGAAACAGGCGTGATTTAATGTATGTATGTATGTAAACCTATATTGTTGTTCTGTAGCTGCACAACCAGCTGGTGAAGCAAGTGGTGCAGAATTACAGGACGAGCCTGCGCGAGCTGGTGTGGGCCGACGCGCCGCACGAAGGGCCCTGCACGCGCGAGCTGCAGGCCGCGCGCTTGTTCGAGGTAAAGATAAATAGTACATTGTTGCCTAGGCAGTGAAGCAGGCAATTGCCGTTCCTGCCGAGGCATATACAGGGTGTTTGGTAGCGGGTTCGACAAACGAAAATGGGAAATACCTGGGTCCAATTGGAACACATTTGCCATAGTAACCCCTATGCTAAAGTTGATAGTTTTTTTTTAATATTTTTTTTCCGTTTTTTTGAAAATATCCCAAAATTTTACCTTTAAACCTTCTTAATTACATACCTAAGCAACTGAAACCGCCCAATTTTTTTTTAAATCATGCTCTGATAATGGTTTTATTTTAAAACAAAACCAAAACCCATAGGTAGTGCTTTAAAAAAAAAATATGGGCCCTTAAAGCTATGACAAAATGAGAAAAATAAAATGACATTAAAGTTTCGCAAAGTATAAAAAAAAAATCAAAAGTCATAGACGATTTCAAATTAATTAAAAAACTTCTCTGGTTAATACTCTTCACAACGATATGCCATTTAAAAGAAAAAACACAGAAAAAAAAAATACGCAGTACATTGAAATTTCCTCACGAAGATTTATTAAAGAAATCACTTATACCACGGTTATGAATATTGGTGAATACGTTAGAGTTAATAATCGCTGGTAAATTACCATTAATAAAAACATTTTAAGAGTAATAATAAAATTGAAAACCAAACACTTTTTTAAATTTTGATCACAAAATTTAAAAAATTCTTTGTGCTTCACGGGCGTTATTGCGAGCTCGACCATACGCTAAAATAATATCAGCGTACTCTTCATTGGTAAATGGTGTACGTTCACCCATTGTAATGAATGTTTCAAAAACCAATACAAATCATCGTGTTTTTCTACAAGTTTTCTGTTTGAAAAAAAATTACAATTTGCCGCCTTTAAAAAAAAAAGTGTACTTTTCTTTTAAAGAACTACAAGCTATTTAAGACACAGATTAAAAAGCTTATTTAGCTTAATGTTTTTTTTCAAATCAATGTGGCAAATGCGACGAAAATGTACGGAATGTATTCCTGATCAAGTGATCACAAAATTTAAAAATGTGTTTACATACATACATTAAATCACGCCTGTTTCCCAGAGGGGTAGGCAGAGACCATTATACTTTTTTTTTTTTTTTTTTTTAAAGGTTAAAAGGTAAAATGTGTTTTGTTTTCAATTTTATTATTACTCTTAAAATGTTTTTTATTAATAGTAATTTACCAGCGATTATTAACTGTAACGTATTCACCAATATTCATAACCGTGGTATAAGTGATTTCTTTAATAAATCTTCGTGAGGAAATTTCAATGTACTGCGTTTTTTTTTTTTCTGTGTTTTTTCTTTTAAATGGCATATCGTTGTGAAGAGTATTAACCAGAGAAGTTTTTTAATCAATTTGAAATCGTCTATGACTTTTGATTTTTTTTTTTATACTTGGCGAAACTTTAATGTCATTTTATTTTTCTCATTTTGTCATAGCTTTAAGGGCCCATATTTTTTTTTTAAAGCACTACCTATGGGTTTTGGTTTTGTTTTAAAATAAAACCATTAACAGAGCATGATTTAAAAAAAAAATGGGCGGTTTCAGTTGCTTAGGTATGTAATTAAGAAGGTTTAAAGGTAAAATTTTGGGATATTTTCAAAAAAACGGAAAGAAAAATATTAAAAAAAAACTATCAACTTTAGCATAGGGGTTACTATGGCAAATGTGTTCCAATTGGACCCAGGTATTTCCCATTTTCGTTTGTCGAACCCGCTACCAAACACCCTGTATAGTGCTTTTCTCAAAAATCGCATATAAACAGAAACTTCACGTGAAATAACATCACTCTTTACCGCCTTTATGTTTATGACAAGGAGAAATGCAAGCTTTTTTAGAAAGAAAAAACAAGCTATTCCAGACACAGATAAAAAAGTAACGTTTCGAGTAAAATGTGGATGTATTAGACTTGTGCCCTCTTTTTATTATGGCTGTTTTCACTTTTTAAAAAGTTACAAACTAGATAACAATGAAATTTGTATGCAACATTGCGGGCTTTTGTAGCGAGCAATTTATAAGTATTTATATCGTTGTCTAGTACCCATAGTACAAGCCTAGAGCTTAGTTTGGGGCTAGGTCAATTGGTGTGACATTGTCCCCTGATATTTATTTATTATTTATTATTATTTATTTTGTAGCGAGTACGCAATGTATTTTTTTTTAAATTTGGGAACTGTCTGTAAACTATGTACTTCGCGTCTCAGTATGGAGTTAGTAATGTCAACTTTTCCGGTAATTTTTGAGAAAATATCTCTTTATTCGCAACAATACAAAATTACATTACATAGATACAAAACAAAAAAAAACGCTTTTTTTCAGTTTTATTTTATACTTTTTAGTGATCATAATAAACTGTTATGTAGTCCCATTTCTTAGTTGATATGAAACGTTAAGACTTTTCAAACTCGCCACAAGCAACGCCGCGGCAAATTCATAGTCATATTTAAACAATTAAATGTTAATCGTTGTAGTCGCTCAACTATTTTAATCGAGATATCTTATCGCCACCCTCGAAATAGGTACCGTTGAGGAATTCCGGTGGCCATCTGTGGTCTTCATCATCAGTTCCACTTCACCAAATGATACTTTCTGAATGAAAATGTTAGATTTCTTACAAAAAATACTAAAATCGCTAAAGTTAGGCCTATAATATTTGAGAATTTCTCTCGATTCCTCACGAATCCCCTCCTAAGATTCAGATTTGATGACAATGGGACCACCTCGGAAGTACAAATCGGTCCACAATTAAAACACGACGTATGGTTCAAGCCAGTTATTTATTTGCGAAATGGTCCCAACTCAGCATTTGCTAGCCGTAAAGCCAGCGCTGGTCTTCTTACTCCATCTTATCTCATACCAGCAACCGGGATTTTTGGGAAAAGTTAAAAAGTTACCTGATTCAGCTGAAAACCATTTTATGAAAAACAATAATTTGGACAAACGATGCGTTAGGACAAACTTTAAAAGGGACTCCCAGGGACACCCGCCCCGCCCCCATTTCGCTTTGGTTTATGAGTTTTCTAGCCTACTAATATAATAAATGCGAAAGTTTGTTACTAATTCACGCTGCAACGGATTTGGATGTTTGAAATGCAGATAACCTATACCCTGAATTAACACATAGTACATAAGCTTGATTTCGAAACAACTAAGCCCTACTTTTCGAACTTTCGAAAAAGTACGCCTAGGGCGGCCCCTTCCGACCCTTCCACTGACTTTCAATCTGTATATCTCTTTCGTCAATCTTCTTTCCAAATGACTGAATCATCGAAGCATGCCCTTTTCAATCTGTCACTACATCTTCTTTTATTCCACATTTCTCTCTGATTTTTTCATTCCTTACTCTATCAATCAGTTTCACACCACACATACTACGCAAAGAGCGCATTTCAACTGCATTTACACGACTTACATGCTTGTTCTGCCACACCCAACATACACTACCATACATCAGGGTAGGGGCCAGCACTCCATTGTGAACAGCCAGCCGGGCTTTTTGTGAAACGCCCTGTCTGCTCACAAAGGAGTACAGGGCCCCATTTCCTTCCCTCCGTCTTCCTTTTATTATAGTTATTATTCTTTTCCAGCAAGAGGCGCGCAATGTGAATCCATTAATACTGCTGTGCTGGCAGTGCACGCGCCTGGCGAGGCTCGTGGTGCACGGTATGTTCCGTATCTTCATCATCACTTACTCGCTTCCATTAAAATCCTTATTATAATCATCATCGTCTTATTGCGTATCTTGATCACCTTATTTATCGTCAATGTTATGACGATATTCATCAGTGCTATTTCTATCTTAATCACGATCACCTTTTTATAATTATCATCATTGCTCTCATTATCGTCGTAACCTGTTTCAATATCGTCAACCTCATAATTACCATCATCATTGCTATCTTCATCATGATCATTTACTTTATTATCGTTAATATCTCAATTACTTTCATCAGTATCGCTATCTGTATCCTGTTTATCATTTTAATTATAATCAAGATCGAAATAAGCATCATCATCGCTATCGTTAACATCGTAATTAATATCACCATCGCTATCTTTATCATGATCAACTACTTCACAATCGTGAACCAAATAATTATATTTATCATCGCTTTCAATATCTTTATCATTATAGCTTTGCCTTTATATTCATTAAACTAAAACCTAGATAGTAAGATAAATTACTTATTACTTACACTCTTATGGCAGATTTACATTGTTCCAGTATAAGCATGCCATCAGAAGTAGATTGAAGAGTTGTTTTTCACGTTTTAGGGAGAGAGCTAATATAACGACGCAAGGTTCTTCTACTGGCATGTTATAATATACTGAATTGAATTGAACTAGCATTGTTTCACAGATTCCAATATATCAAAATATGGCATTTTAATAGTTAATTACCTGGCAGGTACAGTCTGCGGGAGACTAAGCACGTCACTGTGACGTCATGGAGTCACAACTTTATTATTAACACCATAGAGTTGACCAGAGTTTTGTCATAGTGGCAAGTCCATCCATACATTTTCCTACGTCCGATTAAAATAAAACAAAATAGATTCTGAATATCGAGCTTTTTGTACATTAAGACCCGTTATTAAATTGGAAGGATGATGGAGGATTTTGTATGGACCCCGTCCCCACCCTCCAACAGTCATGGACGCATGTCAATACGTTCATTAGGACCCATAAAAAGATAAAATTCCTACTTTAGTTGCAAAATCAAGCAAGGCAAAAATGAGTTTATTTTTAAACAAATTCCATACAATACGATTATGATTTTCCAAGAAATCCCCATACATAGGGCGAACGTCGTCATAGTAAAATAGATCATGGTGCCAAGATCTAGTAACTGAGATAATTTTCGTTTCTGTGGACGGGTGTTGACATTTGTGCCCATCGTCCTTTGTTTCTATTTGTCAGGCTACTGGCTGTGGGAGTACGACATCATCGGCTTCGCACGCCTCCGCAAATCGCTGTCGGTGCTGGAGATCTCGGCCGTGTGCGGCCGCCAGCGGAACTTCAATAAGCCCGTTGCCTCGCAGGGCTCGCTGTCGCGCTTGATCGTCGCCGACGTCGGTGACCTGCCCGACGACACCTTCCAGATGGTAACGTACCTGCCTGACACTACCTTCCAAATGCTAACGTACCTGACTGCCGCTGCTTTCGAGTTGTTAACATACACCTTCAAGATCCATACTGCCTTCGAAATGTTAAGATACCTACCGCTACCTGCGCGATGGTGCGGAACCTGCTTTAAGCTACCTCCGCTTTGGTAAGAGACCTGCTGGGAGGGGGCCGTTGGCCCCGCGCGGCATCCCTCCCCCTGCGCAGGCGCGCGCTCCCCGCTGGCTCCCACAGGTACCTGCAGCGCAGTGCAGTTAGTCACGAGGCCGTGTTTCTGTTGCCCGACCGCGAACTGACCAAAATTGCATCAATTTACGTTGCGGCTCATACACGGCGGGAGTTTTGCTGTCTCTTTCCGGATCGCTTTGGCGTCCTGCATGGTGAATATACTTCAGGAAGGAGGTCAGATTTTTGCCAGGATAGTGGTAGGTATTTATTTATTTATTTATTTTATCTTTACAACAAATATAAGTGGCGGACTTAACCCCGACTTCTTATCTGATGCAAAAAATGTATGCGTTTTATTTCTTAATCTTAAATTTCTCCGGTGGCATATTTTCCGATCCGGATTTTTCCCATTTGCAAATTAATCCCATTTATAATGAAGTTGAAATTGGTAAGTAAGTTTTAATAAATAAATAAATAATAAATAAATATCAGGGGACAATGTCACACCAATTGACCTAGTCCCAATTTAAGCTCTAGGCTTGTATTATGGTACTAGACAACGATATAAATACTTATATAGAGAAATATATACTTAAATACATAGTAAACATCCATGACTCAGGAACAAATATTCGCGCTCATCACACAAATATCTGCCCTTACCGGGATTTGAACCCAGGACCGCTAGCTTCGTAGGCAGGGTCACTACCAACTAAGCCAGCGCGTCGTTTAGGTTAGTTTTACAGCAAACTTGAAGGGCCAAAGTACCTTTAGACAGAATAATCGTCAGTGGTGTTCCCCAAGGTTCCATATTGGGGCCCTTGCTGTTTATTAATATATTTGTTAATGACATCGGTAATTGTTTTGTCCATTTCAATGTTCTTTGTTTTGCCGATGACATGAAAATCTTCATCAAAGTGCGATCCGATCGTGATTCAATATAACATTGATGGATAAATAAACTAAAGTAAATGTCAAAGGCAATACGGTTTTACCACAGATCACAGAACCGTACCCCTACTAGAGACGGTATGCTCCAAATTTTCCATACAAATCAAGCGTGTCAGTGGGCGTCACCGTTTACTCATACTAGTGCACGCACTACTACTTAAATGACGGACGTATCCGTATTGTCTTAGATGTCTACCATCTGTGCGCCACAAGAAAGTCACTTTGCTTAAGAGTGCTGCGGTGTGAGGTCGATATTTTTATCGATATTTTAATGAGCCGAAATCGGACACATGACTATTTTAAAAACAATATTTTGGCAATATTCAAAATTATTCATAATACTTCTACGCATGCATTACCAACTAGGTGCCAAAATAATAGAAATCATTTTATCGGGGTTGTTTATTAAAATCAAGACTATAAAAAAACTTGAACCGGAGTGCCATCATTGCCCCAAAAATAAATCATTTTTGTTACATTAACTTCGTATTGATAAATTAGAGCTGCGTTTTTTTGTAAGGTTCAGTCTGATGTCCACATATTTTTCCACATACCTATTTACAAACTGATCGATTTCACAAACATCATTTAGCAAACCGCTTTTTTTCCCGAAACTGTACATATTTCAGGATTTCTATGAAATTAACATAACCTAAAGCGTTTTGACACAATAGTCCTGAAATATTTTCAGTTACGGAAAAAAGCAGTTTACCAAATTATGTTTATGCAATTAATCAGTTTGTGAAAGTTTTACCTCGTTAAAAACAGGATGGAGTTTCAATGTTGGAATAGCTCATCAGAAGATAGATATGTTCTGGTACTCCTTTTCGTGGTACTTCCAGCCTCGAAATGGTCTGAGTCGTATCATGTTTCTGAGGAAACCAGTTTAACTTTCCCGTCGCTAAAATCCATTTATCTTTAATGTAAGCATCATTAGGAAACCTAAAAGGAACAGTTAGTAAAGGAAAATTAATATTAAATTATCAATTTTTAAATGGAATAAAAACGCATTGATACTTTATGGACATCGATGCACTCTATCGATATGACGCCATACACCGCTAAACTTCACTAATGCATTTACTGGCGTCACTGGCTGGTGAGACTGCTTACGGCGCGGTGGAGGTTTTGTGGTAAGAAGAAGAAAAAGAGGAGGTTTTGTGTTCCAAGATAACCTCAAAACGCAATTTTCAAATAACCAAAAATTGATTTTAAATACTTACTTGTGATATGATACGCCACAATTTTGTTTATTCACGTTTTTACTTTGGTTATTAGTGTTATTACACCATATCACAGCACAATGAGGCATAATATTGCTTTTTTGATCATGTGCACTCTTCAACGTCCAAATAGACACTGACGGCCTTTACCTCCAGCAATTGGCTACTTGACAGTTTTCAGAAAAGTATTTTAAAATGTGCGTTTGCTTATTTTATTCATCTCACAATATTTTTTTCTAGATTTTTTTTTTAATTATTAGACAAAACACGTTTATAACGAAATTAATTTGAAATACGCGCGTAAATGGTAGGTCACGTGACTTTTGTCGTTGGTGACGTCACTACACATAAAACAACGAACCGAATTATTATAAAGCCAATTTAAGCGAAAGGATAGTTTTAAAAATATATTTTGTGAAAATGTCTAATTATAAGACGTGTGCCGTACCAATGTGTAGAAGTAGGTACGACGATCAAAACTCCTGAAAAAATATTTATACACGTTCCTAAAAATGCTCAACATCGAAAGAAGTGGTTGCAGTTGGCACGTCGAGATTCGAAGTTAACATCTGTCCACTTTTGGCAGATTTGCTCTATCTGCCTTTAAATATCCCGCCTCCATTTAGTGCAACTTCTCACGAATACAATTATGGTAAGCTTTCGAGTCGTTTATTTTTACTACGGAGATGTTTGACAACTTTGTATTTAGGCTGCAGTGACGTCACACGTAAATCAGTCATGGCCGCTAGCGTTTGGGTTCATTGGAGCCACAGGTAAAAAACGACGATGTTATTTTCCAAAAATAAAGTACTTATCATATTTTTTATTGCAAATAAAAATATGTGCAGTTATTTTTTTAGTGTAAACTACCATATTCAACACTTTTTATATTTAATTGTTACAACTGTCAAGTAGCCAATTGCGCTCAGCGCAACTGCGAAGCACGAATATTGTCTTCACTGTCTCTAGTAGAGGCGCGCGGTGACGATTCAGTGCTCTGTGGGTTTTACCAAACAGAAAAGCGGCCCGGTCTGTGTTCGTTGTTGTTTGTCGCGAATATAACGTTGACCTCATAGATGTTGTTGTTGTTTGTCGACAGCAATACAGCGAGTCGTCGGAGCTGGCCTGGAAGCCCACCCTGTGGCGTCAGCTGCACCCGGCGCTGCGCAAGCGCGCGTCGCCCGCGCAGCGCGCCGAGTACGTCGCGCGCGAGGTGCGCGCCGCGCTCGCGCTCCCGTGAGTACTGGGGGCCATCGAAGTGGGAAGCGGAAACATTAATATCTGCATAATGGCAAATTAAACTTCATTGTTATTGGTGAATTATGACATTTATGACTAGGTACTTATAATTAATTTATTTCTTGTGCATTTCTCACATCATCTATATTAAATTTGTACTAGTTTTCATGTAAGTGAATAGTATAAATTCTTATGAAAATAAAGAATCTTTAAACAAAAACATTGACATAAGTAGAGTTCTGGGGTTTTAAAAAGACATGTTAGGAATGACAAAAAAAAGGATGGTCATATTTCACTCAATAATTTCGTTTGAGCCTACTAAAATTATATGTTTTCTGTGTTAATTGACTTTCTGTTACCCCCAGTCGAAACCGAACTTTATTTTTGAATTAATGTTTTCGCGATTTGAATGCTGCTACCGCGTAGGTAATTTATTTGTTTATTTTATCATGTAACAAAACTGTTGTTACTTTTCTACAGGGAGGGAAGGAGGGAAGTCGACCGGAACTAAGCCATCTAAAAGATCCCGATACCAGAACGCGTAAGTGACGAGAGCAACAATGACGAAATGTGACAGATTAATTCGGCTTCAACAATTAAAACAAAACGTTGAAAAATCGGCAACTGCCGTATAAGTAGAAAACGGTAAAAAAATGCAACCTGTATAAATACAGCGTTCATTTTTTATTTCGTTCTGTAATATTTAATTTCCTCATATCATTGTAGATAATAAAAATTTGCAAACATAATTAAAAAAGTAAAAAAATGTATTAAAAAATGTATCTTTAAAACATATTTAATCAAATATATAAATGCTACTTGAGGGCCTAACGATGTCCTAAATGTACCTTGAATTTACTGGGACGACTAATCGACTATCGCTTTAAAAGGAATTTATAGACAAACTTTGCGTAGCTAGAAATCAAATGAAGTTCCTGAATCATCTTCTGTTGTCTACTATTATTTGAAATCTCACTCGCTTGTTTCATGAAAGTGGAAGGAGTATTACGCGATTAACATACAGTATGACTTAGAAATAAGATGAACAAAGTCAATTTCCACCAAACTACTTACAGAGAAGAAACTGCGTTCTTATACTTGTACATGGACGAATTGATGTGTATAAGATGAATTCTGGAGTTTTACTATATTAAATGCACGCAGTATGAAAAGTCAATGGACGAAATATAATCTGAAAAAAAAAAAGTTTCAATTTCATACGACGAAAAAAGCTTTAAAACAGCAAGTTTTCGAACGCAGTTTCTATTTAAGTTATAACAAGTTCTAGAAATAGCGTAATATATAGAAAACATTGAGAAAGGCCGAATGATATGTTTACCGGCAACATCTCTCAAAATGGCGAATTTATCATGTAGTTGTAATAGATGCAATGTAAAAATCTGTGTTGAGATTCTCGTGACAATGGCTATTCCAAACATTTAAATGAATAATCCTAGAGTATAGATGCGGCGCTTGACAGTTTCGCACGCTCTAAGCATAGCCATTTCTTAGCGGGTTAGCCGTACTGACAGCTAGGGCCATCACAACATACAGGGCTGTCGATCTGCTCTAGAATTATTTATTATTCTTAATAGCTTTACTCAACGACTCGCCAATAGGATATCGACGATAACGAAAATAATCGATAAGTAGTGATAATAACAGAAATGTGATAAACGCGAGTCGACAAGGAATAGCCAAAATATAGCACAATTTATCTAAAGTTACGTGCGTTGACCCTGTTGTCACCCGGTTCGGCTCAACATCTAGTCAAGGGCTTATTGTAAATACCAGGCTGTAAACCGGGGCCCGAGCATTGCACAAAAAAAGTATTACAAATACATATAAAATATATCAACCGTGTAGCTTTAAGAGGAGAATCTCGCGACTGTATCAAATGCAGTTATTTATATACACAAGTGCCACTCTGCTATTGCAAGAAGGAATCTAGTTTTTCTCCTGATACGCAACATTCTGGGCCTCTATTCGACATTGTTTAGGTGATTTGTACCAGATTAAATCGAGATGATACTCATAAACTGCATCATTTATATTGAAAGTTGTTCTTGTTGATGCAGTTTTTTTCCTTGAGTATATTTATTGGTAAATCAAACGTGTTCTTTTTTAGACAATATTGAATAAACGCCCTGTATAGTTTAATATTTTAAATGTTTAATGAACTTCAGGCAATGCAGGTAGATAAGAAGAGAACGAATGACATTAGCATTTAACATCGGTCGGCTTAGTGGTGTTTACTTCGTAAGGACATCTTCACACATGCTTTTTTTGGCTCGGTAATGCTGAGCAAGATTTACGCGTATGTTGGAACACCATGTATTTAACGAAATATTTATAACTACGTCAAACGCTGGTTTTATAAAGTGCCAAAAAGGAGAATACCTGACAAATCGTTTTATTTTTTGATAGGGTTACCATGGTTATTGCCAAGTGGAAGATGCGAGGCCTACTTAAGAGTACCTAAATGTACTGGTAAGAAGCTAATGATTTAGTTTGTGCAATTGCGTGTTCGAAAGGTTTGTTGAATTTGCAACCCCGCGAGACGGGGCTATGTCGTTGATTCGTTTGTTCCCATTCGCGAGAATACGAACTTTAACATGAAGTGGTCGTATATAAATAGCTCAATTGTGATAGAATTGATTTATTAATTGGTTCAATAAACATTAGTGAGCTATGTAGTTAGAGATAAAGATAAATTGCCAATCAGTATTGTACTATACATAAGAAATCATACTAAATCAATGTTATTTTAGTCCCAAGATTCTTTAAATGCAAGATTCGGTTCACAACTCAACAGCGTGTTTTTTTTTGGCAAATATTGGTGCGAGCCTTTTATACAGCATGTCCTTACGTCGTCAACGATCGCTGAGCAATGTTAGAGGATAGGTTAGTGAGTGACAAAGTATTATAACAAATATTTATCCTGTTATAATAATACAGAAACAATCAAGTTTAGTTTTGGTTGCTTCTGATGAATGTTATTTATCCAATAGTTTTGTTTCGTTAAAAAATGAATGAACATCCGTCCCGAATTCTACATGCATTTGAATTATATTATTTAAGTTTGACATCGCAATTTGGAATGCTCTGGAATCATTGTTGTATTAATGAGTATTTAAAAAATACATTTAGCATGCGTTATCTCAAATTGAAAGAATATATATGATATGAGAGTAAATTATTAGACGTGTAGCGAAGTAAATGCGTTAAAATGCTTTGCAATCAAATTTTATTCTATATAAAAATATATGTTATGTTATTTACGAGCTACAATTATATGATGTTACCCCCCTTTTAAAAATAAGAGGGCTTATGTGCAATTTATTAACCATGAGACATGGGATTAAACCTCAATAACTAAGAATAAAGTCGCGTATATGCAATAGAAGATTTGTGACGGTAGCGACAAATTTCCCGATGGGGCTAGTTGTGTCTCAAATATTTAATCTAGCAAAGCAAACTTAGGCTCTGGTACCTTGGGACTAATTATCCTATAGACTGAATGATTATCAAAAGAATCGAGTATCAGTAAGCCTAGCTCAAAAAACGATGTCCATTTAAATGAGTATTAAAATAATTGTTTGTAAAAGAAAAACACTTTTCTATGTATAGCGACGCACAAACGAGGTGACTAACAAACAAACAAATATATCGACATACGAAACATTTTAACTTATCGATTATCCTTGATCGTGAATAAATTAAAATAATCGTTGAATATTCCCGCTATTCCTTATTCGATTTTCCAAAATAATGAGTCTTATTATATCTACGATTAAAATATATTAGATGTAAGTCCAATATTATTTCAAATAAATTATCGCTTCTTGTAGTTAGTAAGTAGTTAGTATTGAGTGTTTATTGATATTGTGACATTATTAATTTAGACCAAATTATTAATTTTCCCTTCAAATATTTAAATTGAACTTTATGAAAGTTTGTGGAGAAAGAAACAAATATATCTTGTAAGGCAACGAAGAGACTTACCAACAAACATTCCCTGAGACTGAGCAACTAATACAGAGGCTAATAAAATATAACAACATAATAAATGTAAACGGTTTGCGTTAAGAATTGAATATTAACAAATATATTTTTAAAGATCTTTTAAGGACTTGACGCGTTTTTGGTGTTTCATCTAAAAAAAACCCTGTGCAATCATTAAAAAATAGAGCACTCTTTACAGCTGCATATTTGTCTTGGCCTTCGTGTAAATCAAAGGTAGAACTCTGAAAATGATTTGATCTAAATGAATCCAATAAAAATGAATGCGTCTGTTCCTAAAGAAATATAGATAGGTATAAAACGACCAAAGTGCAAGATTCTTGACGCGAACGATCGTATAGTATTAAGTGCAAGCTATAGTAACAACTACCTCTATATGATGTACCGTCTTGTCATATAGCGGGTTAACTGTGAAATAGTACTAGCGTATAGGTGTCTGCTTCTTGTTATAGCTTGCCAAAATAGTTGTGAAAAATACAGCATGAGATAATGTGAAAATGGCACTATCTGAACTAATTTGGGTCGTATCGTAAATAGGGAATGAAAATAACCGGTTATAACCGGTTATAACCGGTTATTTTCATACAAAAACTGTTAATAACCGGTTAAATTGTACTCTCTAATCGTAAATAAATGCCGTTGGTTATTTAGCGGGTATGTCCTGTTTATAATCTGTTGAAAGGCTACCGTGAATCGGGGTTACTTTGATCAAATTCGAAGTTTAACACGAGTGTTTAAAGAAACTAAAAGGCAAAGTAATAAAATAAAAATATTCAATAATCGGTTTTTCTTGTTGAGATTGAGACCTTTAGTTTCCCGTAAACAATAAAAACACTATGGTCAAAGTTAAACTACGAATGGGGTTACTTTGAAAACACTAAATATTTGAGTGAATATCTCAAGTAAACCCGCTGAAAATCACGAAAAATCTAAAGAAATATAGAATAGATATTGTTATTTTCCGATATCACTAATTAGATTTGCTTAACATATGACATGCGTTTTTGCATAACATAGGTGTACATTTGAAGTTTTTTTACCTCAAAAATCAAGACAAAAAGCACGCTAACTGTTCATATTTTTTTCTATACGAAAATAGACAGTAACATGCGCACCACTTTAACTTTCGGAAGGAGTAACTATCGCCGCTACTGGTGGCAAAAAAAATATTATGGAGGCGTATTCCAACTCCTCAAAAAATACATGTTTATGTAGAATGGTAGTTGCTATCAAAGTCACCCCGTAAATTAAAGTAACCCCGTCCACTGGTACCGACCCCAACTGCTCAAAATCATGTAGAGTTGCCAAAACATTACTCGAAAGTCGACTATAGAAAAACGATCATCTATCGAGAGAAGAGACATGGTACGCTGGTAACATTCGGTATTAATAAGGAGTGACCACCATTCCGCGCCTCTTAGGTTACTGCCGTAAACGCGCTTCGCTCTGTCCTGGCTTTATTTTGCTTTTCGTGTCTAATACATAGGGTAAAGTCACCAGTGATCAGACAGAGACGTGAAGTCGGCCTCTGCCTATGCTTTGTATGAGTTCGAAGAGTACGAAAGATATATTTCCCACTCTTTGCACTCATATAAGGTCGACTACTGGTCTCTGGCGGACCACTGGTGACTTTACCCTACACAGCAAATGAGAGGCGACTCTTTGCTTCCCTATTACAAGACCATATTCGTTGCCACGCCCACTCAAGAATCAAAGGGGATGGCTTTATGTGCTCCCGCCCGAAAAACGTGAAACGAACATAGCTTGCGTGGGCCTTGATTGCTACGTCAAATTTTAACCATTACAACGTTTAAAAAAATTGAGATCGTGTAAAGATCGAAGATTGTCCGTCAAGGTTTCTAATCGTGTTTTCACGTTCAACTTTTTAAAGAAAAACCATCGATTTAAATATTTCCAAAGATCACATATATGTACAAGTGTTGTTTATTGAGATCCATATCTCGAAACACTACCGACCTTAGCATATATTTCTCTGTCTGGGCCCTTGAACTAATGAAATTTGGACGACTTGGTCGTTGCCAGAGTGAGTTAGAAGGCTGGCGTAGACAAATGGCTTAGCAATTATTACGAAAGCACCATAACATATTACAGGTGTTAATACTACGGATTATCGGTAGAGTTTTAGTAACTTTGCCAACACTAATAATAATTTTACCGCTTCTTGTTTTTTTTTATTTGTACCCCTAAATACATTTCTAAACACCTGCCAAATTAAAGCAGAGCACCTGTATGTAGAATTTCGTCATTTTGACGTAATCGGCATGAAAAGTTCGACCCCTGGTAATAGGATTCCAGTATATTGAGAATCTAGTATTTTAAAATTCTAAGCGCTAGAGATATACAAATAACGGACCTCAACTAAGAAGTGAATATAAATCAACAAAATAACAGGCCTATAAGTCAGTTTGCACCAAAAAGACAGTGTTATGGTACTTGTCGTAAAAACTTATAATTCGTAACAAGGAGATATGTATTCAACAATTAGCTTTATTCAACCAGGACAGAGCAAGTTTATACGCCATCAAGACTTCAGTAAGGCTGTGACTCAATTTATCCTGATTAGCAATGCGGCTTCAAAACGGCTATGGGAATCAAGATAGTATAATTAAAAATATACACGAATTTTTAATGCAATTTTTCATGAAGCTTTTGGGTCAATCAACTTTTTATTGTACTTCGTTGCCATGGTGACGTCTCCTGAGTCACTCTTTAAAACTCTCTTTATGATTTCAAAGATTATAAGTCCACAAATCAGTTTTATTGGCAATTACAAACCCATTCTTTTATGGCTTTTCTCCTGAGCCTCCTAGGAGTATATATTGTAACATTTTTTCTAAGAAACTCTATCACTGTTGTCTCCTGGCTTACGGGACATAATAACAACAACAAAAAGTTGATCCACCCTTTTATAAGCTGGCCATTACGGTAAGTTCATTTGTCGCACTCGGAATCGCAATCGACTTCAAATTTGATTCGACCGACTTCAAAATAAATGTGAATCAAACTAAACGCGAAACTCAGTGATGCTTCGTAAACTTATCTTAAAACACTAATTAAAGGATTCAAAAGCCAGCTCCCCAAAGAGATTTTACAACTCAAAAGAGAAAAATCTTGCGCAGTGACTAGGATCCTAACTGGCCACTGCAAACTGAACAGACATCTGTTTCTAATGGGTATAAAACAAGACGCGATATGCAGGTTCTGTCAAGAGACAGAGGAGACAGCAATGCACATCCTCTGTTCCTGCGGACCACTAATGCGCAACAGAAGTATCTACCCACCCACAAGAGATACAACTCCTCACTGCCCAAAGCATCTGGAAATTCCTGGACGCAACGGGCCTTTGCGGTGAGCTCTAAAACAAAGGGCTGCTACAAAAGATCAGCAATGGTCGAAGTGGCTCACAAGGCCCACCTCAACCCCCCCAAAAACTTCTCTTATCTTCTTCTTCTAGTCACGAAGTGCTTTATACAGTCTGGTCCTATTCAGACTGCCAATGATAATAACAAGTATGAAAACGATATCAATCGCGATTACGAATGCGTTAGGCAACAGGCCGGTCCAATCGTAGTCAATAAAATGTATTGTCGGCAAAGAAAAAGTCCAAGTCTTCAGTTATCATTTCTATATCATTTGGTATATTCAAAATGATGTTGAAAATTTTCAAGACGCGCATATAACACATTCACCGCCAAGTACCCGACTATCGGGTCTTCTATGATGTTGTTCCCACGCCGCACTACCCGATTGTCGGGTACTACAGTGGTTGGGAATTTGTTTAGTCGGCTGGCAGTGGGTTATTCCCACCTGTTACCAACACTTTGTTACCACTGGTAACAGCTGGGATTTTTTTCCCCACCTGTTACCACTAAAGTACTCGGTGATAACTACACTTAAAACATTAGGGTGGTAACAGCTGGGATTTTTTATTCCCAGTAGTTACCAGTAGTAACAGGTGGGAAACGGTAACAAATTGGTGGTAACAGGTGGGAATAACCCATGGCAGTGAATTTCTTAGAGTCCCATAGCAAAAATTTGATTCCATTCGCATTGCTAATCTCGATAGCCTAGAATAAGATCAAAACGTTGTACTTATCCATCATAGTGGTATAGGGAATGCGGAACGTTAGAGGGAGAAAGAACTGTTATCGACACTAGTGTTCATTCACTCGCCAGTATTTAATACATGCCAACGGAGGCGAGTGAATTTTTATATTTTTTTGAGAGTTTATTTCGTTTAAGATTAAATGTATAATTTTCAATTGTTATTATTGTGAAGTTACGTAGTGTCGTTGTGTTTAAGATGTATCAATTCTTTATTGTAGATTCGTATATTGTGTAAGTGGTGTAGTTTAGTCAGCGAGTGATAAAAAAATGTTTCCACAATGTACAATCCTTGCCTTGAAATGTCCTATTGTAGGCAGCTGTTTCTAATACCGACCTTTTTCACAATGTTTGTATCACTAAATATAGGATCACGAAATATCAGTACCTATCTAAGCTTAAGAGACGTTTGAAGTGTTAACTTTAATTTATAAATACGTGCTTTTTAATCTGAATCGACTCAAATCTATTTTTATTCAAAAAATATGTATTAATTGGAAAAATCAAATACCTGCTTAGTTTTAAATATATATATGTCGTGTTATGATCAGAAATATGTTTGAAATCGGTTGCAATCTCCCCTGTACCTGTTTGGTGTATTAAGTGATAAGGTATAACTTAATTATGTATGTTATGACTAAATATATTCTTCTGCGTAGTACAATTTGTTTTATTTGTCATCCTTTATATGTATTTTTTAGGTTACTTGCCCGAAATGTCTCAAACGGGCAAAACATAAAAATACATACAAGACTCGGAAACAAATGACGACGCGCTGGCCTAGTTGTTAGTGACCCTGCCTACGAAGCTAGCGGTCCTGGGTTCAAATCCCGGTAAGGGCAGATATTTGTGTGTTGAGCGCGAATATTTGTTCCTGAGTCATGGATGTTTTCTATGTATTTACGTATATATTTCTCTATATAAGTATTTATATCATTGTCTAGTTAGTACCCATAGTACAAGCCTAGAGCTAAGTTTGGGACTAGGTCAATTGGCGTGACATTGTCCCCTGATATTTATAAAAAAAAAAACGGATATAAAATGTCACTCACACGCTAAACATTTTTGCTATGCTATACAAATAACAACTTAATTGATACGACTTTAACCTAATCGACTCAATCGATTGACTTCGTCTCCATTTTAGTATGAAAATAGTAGTAATATTTCCTTTAAAAGATACTGCCAAAGGAACTACTGCGAATCCACAAATACTCGCATGTCAAGAGAATGCTGCGCTGACCCTACATAAAGGGGATAAGGGCAAGATGATGATGATATTAACCCTTAATCAAACGGGTCATTTTTTTAATTTATATTGGTAAATACAAATTAAGTGGGAAATAGTTTCCCAATATTTGATTAAGGGTTATGATGACATTGATGACTCGCGCTCTTGCCAGAAATATTTACGAATGTCTGGAATCGAGTAAAAAACTACCAAAGCGGTTGGTCAATTTAATAGAATTAAACTAGCTATGCTTTGAGTCATCATCATCATCATCATGTCAGCTGAAAGACGTCCACTGCTGGACATAGGCCTCCCCCAAGGCTCTCCACTCAGACCGGTCTTGTGCTTTTCGCATCCACCGCGTTCCCGCGATCCTTGTTGGAGGCCTACCTACAGCATGTCTCCCGGTAGCGAAGGAAAAGTCGCATTAGTACCTTCAGTTTTTGCAAAGGAACGAAGGCGAAAAAAAATCGCAGTGCAGTACGTCCTTCATCTCTTGTGAAGGAACTAGTACGAAAAAAAACCGCAATAGTTCCTTCGAAATCCCATTATTTGACCAGTTAACACTTTACCAACGAATTAAAAAAAGTATGTATGCAAATAAATTGCACAAAAGTATTTCGCCAAGGAAAATTATGGTGAGTCACACGTTGGTTACACAAAGAGTCTAAAAAGCAAAGACGTGTTGCCTCAGCTCACTTTCCGGATGAGAGACCATACATTGTTGCTCATTGACATGTCACCTATTGTATTCTAAGTAAGTCCATGCAAGTTTGTATCGATACGGTAACACAATTAAACGCTTATTTTTTTTATTTCTGCAATTAAAAAGTATTATTTTATTTAACTGCACCGTAACTCAAACTTAAATAAGTTTGATTCTAATTACAATCCGGTAGCTCCAAGGCCTTTGTAGTTTGTACCTCTCTCTCATTCGCTCTTCTAAATATGCGGCTAGTGTTTCGTGTTCACACTTTTTTAGAAATCTTGCACTCTAAAAGCCATGGACTAAAGTACTACAACAGTGTTAAAGATTCTTAGGAAACAAGGTTAAAATAATGTCTACCAAAAATGTAAAGCAGATACTTCCACGTCATCAAAGATGTTTGGAAATTTCTAGCGGTATCTCATTGGTTCTTCTAAATATGCTGCGAGCCTAAGACTACCCGAACACGAAATACATTTTTGGAAATCTAGCACTCTAAAAGCCATGGACTGAAGTACTAGAACAGTGTTAAAGATTCTTAGGAAACATGGTTAAAATCAAGGCTACCAAAAATTTAAGGGAGATACTCCCACGTCATCTAAGATGTTTGGACTTTTCTGGGTAAGGACCAAAAAGTTGGACCACAGTTAAGCGCAGTTAACCATACTAACAACGAAGTCGAAAAAAGTTCCGTTGTGCGACGAAAATTATCCCTACAATTCTATGGCGAACTTTCGTGTCACAACGGAGAAGTTTCCAGAGTTGTGACATATTTGAAATACTTGTATTTAAAATACAAATACAAAATACAAAATACGTATTTTGGATTTTGTACTTAAGTACTTTTTTTTAAAAGTATTTTGTATTTTATTTGAAATACTATTCGAGACGTATTTTGTATTTGTAAAATGGTTTGTAAAATACAAAATACTTTTTTATTCTTAGCTTCATTTTTCTAAAGCATTCCGCGATTCAGTAAAAACAAAAAATGGCCACTAGTGGCGCAGCAGCTTTGAAAGTCTATGCGCAAAATGACAGATGAAACAAAACGCATATAAAACCTGACCAATAATATATGAGGGACCCCTCTTGACAATTCTCAAAGTCACTGTTACGTTTTGCAGTGTTGGCAGCTATTTCATTATTTCTGTGTTGTTCGATCGAAATGTCTTTAAAAAAATGCCAAAAGAAATTGTTCTTGAGATGCTCTTTTTGAAGAGCTTGTGATTTTAAAATCTTTAATAAATAAAGAAAACCAGTAATTTTACCATAAAGTATTTTATTTCAATAAAGTATTTTGAAAATACATATTTTGTATTTAGTATTTAAATACAAAAGGCAAAAGTATTTTGTATCTTGCATTTGAAATACTATATTAATAAAGTATTTGCATTTTGTATTTAAATACTTTTCGAAAAGTATTTTGTACATCTCTGGAAGTTTCATATAAAATATAATTGATTGAGTTAGAGTGGACAACTTTTTGGTCCTTACCCTTCTAGCGGTATCTCATTGGTAAAACCATTCAAAGCGTGTTTTAAACACTAACAATCCTTATTCTTAATTCCTTTCAGATTAGGTACCGAAAACAAAATGCCAAAGTGCGCTTGGTTCTTACTTTGTTCGGTCTTCACTTATTCCCTAAACCGCGAAATTTAGTACGAAAACTTTTTTTTAAATCTTTTATCATTACAATGTCTTTTGTATTGTATGTAAAACGGGTAAGAGCGAAAAGGTACAAAACTGATCATAATACTCGTTATACAGCTACATATCGTGTAGGTAGGCATTGTTTGAGTCACCATGACTCAAACCATCTTCAGTACGTGAAGGTATGCACCCACAGGTGCAACGTATACGGGTTAAGGCGAACGGAAGATTTATGGACGTTTGCGTTGATGACTTGATAGCGTGGGATTGATCGACGGAGAAAGGTCAAGTAATACAACATTACGGTGTACAGCTGTATTGTCTAATTGAATGATGGCTTTATATAATTTCGGTGAGTTGTTTTAATTTGTCTATATGTGGAGTTACTCGCCTTTTGCGTAAAAATAATACGAGTAGGTTTAGTAACAATATTCTCAAGTGGTAGTTGCTGTATCACGCATTCGTTTTGTGGTAACATTTGGATCATGTTGCCAATTTCACTTCCCTATATTTTGTAACTTTTGGCAGGGTGATGGAACCAGTGCACATAACCATGAATACTGGAGTCAAACTATTTTAGGGTAAAATTATGAACGATTTCTATGCAAACGAAGTAGCGGGCAAAGTGTAATAACAAATATACAATGATGATCATGTTTGGTGGAAACTTATTTAGATAGCAAAGTGAATGAGAAAGGTCAACGCACGAAGACAGGTATAACAAATACATAAAATGTGCCTACCGTGGGCGTTGTCACGTATTAACTGCCATGAAGTTAACTGTGCTTCATTTTCTTTAAATAACAGAGATATAACATCAAAGGTACCTATTTCGCATTTATAATATTTGTAAGGATTAAGATAAGGATACTATGAGCAGGAATTTCATTCTTTCAAATATATTAAAATACCTGGATTATTTATTTATTTAAACTTTATTGCACAATAGGGGAGAAGTGGCATGAAAGAGCCAGTTTTCTTTACGGCGGAAAAAATACTACTTGTAATGAAAAAGATGTCATTTTTTATTTTAAAAATTATTCTTTATTTATTTGAGTACGTAATTTCGTACAAAAAAATCTTAAATAATATATAAAAATCAACAAAATATGCATTTCAAAAAAATGTGTCATTCGGCTCTTTCATCACAGCTCGGTATTGAAAGAGCTGCCATAAGTTTTGAAAGAGCCGGTAAGTATAACACCGAGTAATTATGAAAATTATCGAAAAAAAATAAGGGCGACATAAACAAAAAAAACTTAAAAACAATTCTAACAATATTTTAAGTAATTGCTAACACTTCTTAACAAAAAAAAAAAACAATTATATCAGTCATTTTAAGTAATCGTTTTTAACGCTTTCTTAATCTTAACATATTAATCAGTCAGATGTACATAGGTACGTTCTACAGAACTTAACATATAGGCAGGTGTTTTTTTAATAACAGTCTAAATAAAAATAAAAACTTCTAATAAAATCAACATCATTAAATCTCCAAGAACTTCAAAAATAATATTGCTATCTTTGAGCCTAAATATCTATCTATTCATTAAATATAATTACCAGACTGTTAGGAACATCATATATATGTTTAATAAACTTAAAAACATTTCTTACAAAAAAAATTCAATTGCCCCTTAATGCCACAAGACTCATGAGCCCAACTAAAACAAATTTTGCATTGAAACCAATCTTGATCACTGTTTCCATACGACTTGCTACAAACTGTGCAATCGTCACTGTTGGTGTTTGTTTTGCTTGGAACAACCTTTTGATTTACTTCAGCTAATACGATAGAGTCGGATGAATCAGATGAGTCACTTTGAAAAGAAGATTTTTCCGGTTTTTTTCTTGAATTTCTATTAAGAGTTTTTGTTTGTTTTGTAGTCATTTTCTTAACATTTTTTTTTGTTTTTTTTGCATTACCTTCTTTCTCTTCTAATCTATTTTTTTCTGGAGTATCAGTTACTATGGCAGATGCCATTTTTCTACTCTTTCGTGTAGTGTTTAGTCTTGGGCCCGCTTTGGAGAATGGTCTTATTGCTGCCGGTGATATTATTTGTAGCCCAGAAGAACTCGGAATCGCATCAATTATAGAAGATGTTACACGGGGAGATGGTATGATATTCTGGTCAGGTATATCATTTTCTTTGTCAGATATACGTGCGTTTCTATAAGGCGGAGGTGTTGCTCTTAAATTACCTTCAATATTTTCTTCCTCCACGTTCAACACGTCAGCTTCATTTGACTGTAATGGATCTGGTCTATCAGTAACATATGAAGATAAAAATTCTTCCTCATTAAATATATTCGAATTCAAGGGGTAAATTCCTGTTTTTAAAAATCCTTGTGTTATATTCTGAGGGCTAAAAGCTGACAGATATGCTTCCCTTACAAATTGCCCAACTTCATAAATAGTCACCGTTTTACCAGGGTTCGATAACATCCATTCGTTCATGGAAATGCGATATCTAGTTTTGAAAGGCCCATATACTGTGACATCTAGTGGTTGCAGTTTATGGCTGCAGTGCGGTGGAAATGTGACAATGATGATTGAGTTTTGTCTGGCATATTCGACCACTCTGAGATTCACATGAGAGCTGTGATTGTCCATTAATATCAATGCTGGATTCTCCTTTGATGGCTTTATATGCAACACAAAGTGTTCAAGTGCTTTAACAAAACAGTCCTCGGTCATCCATCCAGAAGCTTGAGCCAAACCTAGAGCTCCAAGCGGACCACGACTTAACATAATATCCTTGTAGTTTACTCTAGGAAACACAAAAATGGGCGGTAAAAAACTACCAGCAGCATTAATAAAGAACAGAGTTGTCACCAACGTTCCTCGTTCGGCTGAAGTTACTTGTCCAATTTGTTTGGAACCTTTTTCAGCTATGATTTTAGGGGGATTGGTGACTGTACTACAGCCTGTTTCGTTGGCGTTAAAAATCATATGGGGAGGAAAATTATGTCTGCGTAAAACAATGCTTAATTTCTCAAAAAACATTCCTACATTTGTTTTGTTAAAGGATGTTGCACGGGATAAAGAAGTGCTCTCTGGTTTTCTCACACTTAAATCTTTGTGTCTGCTCATAAATCCTTTAAGCCAATCATCACTAGCTGTTTCGGCTTCTTTCCATTTATCTGGGCAAATATGATTGGCTTTGGCATAATCAAATGCGAGTTTCTTCGTTTGATGCCTTGTTAAGCCATAACACATTTTAGAAGCAGTCTTTAAATAATCCGCAAGCATGTTTTCCTGCTCCAATGTGAATATACGCCTGTTTCCTATATTAGGACAGTGTTTATGTGGTAATTTACCAGTATTCTTTGCTTTTTTAACTATTTTTGCTAAATAAGCCCGCGATATATTTAAGGCAAGTGCAGTTTTATTTATAGACTGGCGTTTTTCTAAAACTTCAGCAACTGCCTCTTCAATTACCGAATTATTGGGTCTTTTACGTTTTTTTGGACCAACTTTCGCCATAATGAAATATCTGAAGCAAATAATTCAATAATATTATGAAAAAATGTACGTATATAGTATTATTTTATATTATTTACAAAAAACAATTTCAAGGTTATGAAGGAGCCAGTTATGAAAGAGCCGGCTTTTTCAATGCCCAATGACCCGGCTCTTTCACGACTTGTCCAAAAAAAAAATATAACCTTCAAAATAACAACAAAACGAGACCTTTTGCAAATAAGTTTTTATGCAGCTGAAAAGATAAATATATGCACCAACTGAGTCTATAACCCATTTGCCTATAATTGTTAGCAAAAAAATACCAAAAAACAACGAAAATGAAACAAAAAACTTACTTTTGAGTGCCTAAAACTTCGACTGGATGCACCGATGGCGGTTGGTTTCGGCGAACTGTCAAATTTTTGTGAGTGACGGGAAATCAGTGCTGCCACCTAAAAATAGTATTGCCAACCAAATCTGTTCTAAAACTTCCGAAATAATTCAAGTGGCTCTTTCAAAACCTGGCTCTTTCATGCCACTTCTCCCCTACATATGTAAAAAGTACAAATGGCGGACTTAATGCCTAAATGCATTCTCTACCAGTCAACCTCATGGTTAACAGAGAATACATGGTGCAAACAGTGTGGAAAATTAAATACCTACTGGATACTATAAATGTATAGAATACATAAATAATAATATGTTCATATAAAACATACATACCTATAATACTCAAATACATACGAAAACAATATGTGATGAAGATGACGACCCCTTACTCAAGTTCTTGCCTGTGTAGATGTTGGCGAAGCTTACGCTTAAACACGAATTTGCTGGACGCTTGTCGTGTTTCAAGAGGGAGCGCATTCCAGAGACGGATGGCCTGAAGGGCGAATGAATTGGACATAAGCCCGGTATGTAAAAGAGGAATTTTGAGTTTACGGGAGCAGAAGGAATGCTATTATCCTTCACACTAATTAATTTCAGTCTTATACAACCACTTCTTAGCGTGTCGACGGGCTCGACGGCAGGTCATATATGAGCTGACCAATATTCAGCCACGCGAACGGCATTGCTAGTGGCGTCATATAGGTCCTACCGCGTGCAGGTGCGCCATGGACTATGGTGAGGCGCCGCAGCTGCAGTGATCCTCGACCGCGAAGCCCTACTTTACCAAGTTTTCTCGGCATCTGCCGACCTGAGCGCGCAGTCTTTTTTTTATGGCATAGGAAGGCAAATGAGCACACAGGCCACCTGATTGTAAGTGGAAACTGTGACCCATAGACATTCGCATTCACAAGACTGCATATGCACTGCCTACCCTGAGGACTAAGATGGAATGCCTCTATGCTAGTCATTTCATCGGCTGTCTTATCCTTAAAACTGGAACACAACAATGCGAACACTGCTGCTTGGCGGAAGGTTAATGGATAAGATGGTGGTACCAACCCGGACCCTGAACAAGGTCCTCCCACAAGGAAAGGTCTGTTGAGCAACCACTAAATACACATGATCGTTAGTAATTGGCGCGTTTGACGACCTTTAACTATAACTCCTCGTCCGTTCACAGCACTTAAGACGCCATTACAGTGACATCCCTTTGTCCTAACAGTCTTAACTGGGTCATGAACTCATGAGACTCGGACTCGCTCGGAAAAATCGATTGTTGCTTTTGTTTCTGATAAAGTAACACACACCGGCTGTGTGACTAAGGACCGGCGCACATTCAGCGCAGTCTCCCTTTATAAGTATGAATATTTGTTGTATAGTACACATAATACAAACCTGGAGCTCAGTTTGGTTTGGCATTAGGTTCCCTCCTAGTCAAGTTGCAAGACGATAAGTTAGAGACTTTTAACAATCGTAAAATGTATAGGATTGACGTAAGATAATGACAGATCTTTTTATAATTGACGACGCCACAGCCTAGTCGGTAGTGACCCTGCCTACGAAGCTAGCAGTCCCGGGTTCAATCCCCAGTACGGGCAAATATTTGTGTGATGAGCGCGAGTGTTTGTTCTTGAGTCTTGGGTGTTTTCTGTCTATTTAAGTATGTATTTATCTATATAAGTAAATTTATCGTTTCCTAGTACAGTCAGCGTCAAAAGTAACTGGTCACTTCAAGCTACTTTTGTACTTTATCGCATTAACTAACACATTAGACAATTTTTTTTGACATTGCTTATGTGAAAGTAAACCGACAAGGTATTCAAGTGATCAGTTTCTTTTGACGCTGACTGTACTCATAGTACAAGCCTAGTGCTTAGTTTGGGGCTAGATCAATTTGTGTGAGATTGTCCCCTGATGATGAAATTTCGAGTCGATAGAAAACGGAAACGTCAGCAGTGTTTGCGTCCTGGCTAGACCTAAATACTTATGTACATACATACATACCTTCACGCCTTCATTCCCAGAGTGGGGTAGGCAGAGCTACAGAATTACCAACAACTCTAAAAACTTGTTGATAACTCTGTAACCACAATTTGCACAATTAGGCTAAGATGTTTAACAGTGTATATTAGTGACAGGTTGCAAGCCCATCGCCTAACAGTACTACAAGCCTTTTTCCCTTAGTCGCCTCTTACGACATCCACGGGAAGACACGGAGTGGCACAACTCTAAGCCGGCAACCACACGGTACAATTTAATGAAGAAAATAATTTTATAAATACTTATGTTTATTATATTAATAGAGAATATGCATGTTTTTTAAATCGCATTTCTAAACTAAATATGAAATGTAAATATCGTAAAAGAGAAAGTCAAGAAATGCGGATGATCCAATAAAAGCATTTTAAACTGCTAATTAGACTGCGATTAGACAGAGGTCCGATATGCACTGTGACGTCATGTAACAGGTCACAAAAATTAACATATAAACTCCATATTAAATTCTGTTTTGCCTGAGAGATAATATCAAAACTTTGTTGGCATATCTTGATATTTTTATAACTATTCAAAATTAAAAAAAAAAGCATCAGCTTTTATTGAAGCTGTTGCCGCGCTGGACCGGAATCGGTGGAGGCCGATCATCCGCTCCAGATGCAACCCTGATGCTGACCACGATACTCAGACATGAGGAACCGACCCCAGAGACTCCAGAGAGAGAGAGAGAGAAAGAGAAAACTCACGAATATTCCCTATTTATTATAACGTCTTACCTTTGGACGACGCGTTGGCCTAGTTGGTAGTGACCCTGCCTAACAAACAAACCCCGGTAAGGTCAGATATTTGTGTGATGAGCGCGAATATTTGTTCCCGAGTCATGGGTGTTTTCTATGTATTTAAGTATATATTTATCGTTGTCTAGTACCCATAATACAAGCCTAGAGCATAGTTTGGGACTAGGTCAATTTGTGAGAGATTGTTTCCTGATATTTATTATTTCGTGATGTTTATTATTATTATTTGTATGTCTTTATTATTATTATTATTACCTTTAATAAAACTATTATTTCACTACGTTGATTGATAACTTAAACCAAGTTAAAGAAACATTGAGACAAACCGCGTGGGTCTCCAAACACTGGAACACCAAGGCTGTGTCAATGCTAATCCTACGTCGGTGTCGGCCGGCGAGGTTGTTGGATGTATTGTGCCGTGGGAAACCTGAGGAGTGACTCACGGAGACGTGTCGAGGATGCCATGGAGAGGACAGTCCTACTATGCTTTAGTAAGTCTGAAGCCTTGGTAAGTATTGTAATTTCTAACAAATATTTCATTTGACCCCGCTGGTGAACGTTTGTTTATGCGTTTCATAAGAGCGATATCATAGCTAAACTCACGTAAGTGACTATTTGAAATACCTAATAGTTGCGTTTATCTATACATACTTATACATATACCTACATACGAGTATAACATAACAACAATATTCGATATTTAATTGTAGTTGTTTTAATTTAATGAATTATTATTAATTATTCTTGTATTTTTTGATTATTAGTATTTATGTTTTGACGATCTCAATGTAATTTCGTATTTTTTGACATGCAATGCAATTTTATAAACTAAACTAAACTAACATGCTGAGCTGGGGAACACCTGTAAATTCCGAATTAGGTACTTCTTTCCGAATATTGTTTTTCCGGATTTTCATGTTCTCGAAAGCTATGTTAAGAATGCATAATTTAATTGTCACACGTAGGTAGGTACGATTAGGTTTCGTCAAAAAAATTGCGTTCGGAATTTTGATCAATTCAGAATTTGAATTATGTCATGTACCCGCTGAGCTGGGACCATTTCATTACATATGGGGCACGTTTTATAAAGCTACAAGTAACAATTTTACAGGTCTAACCTGGCAACACTGCTCAAGTGGCTGGTCGTCATTGGTCGAGGTTGTGTTAAATGGAAACTTGTAACCTGTCTGTAGGTATATTGTGATTTGTAGCTTTTCAAAACAGGCCCCTGGCCATATCAAGTTAGCCATATTATGTTGTTTGTCTCTTTTTGATTTGTTTATTTGGTAGAATATATAATAGGTATCGTACTTTTTCGAATCAAATCGGAGAAATACTGGAAAAGTGCCGAATTTTAAGTACCCGAAACCGACGTGCGTGCATGACTCGATGTATGAATGTGGAAGAAGCGAAATAAATTTGTCAAGATCGTAGCAAGTGGAAAGAAGTGGTCTCTGCCCACCCCTCTGGGAATCAGGCGTGATTTAATGTATGTATGTATGTTTTTTTTTTCTTTATAAGAAGAAACTGACTGGCTGAGAGATCGATCAACGCACAGCCGAAACCTCTGGATCTTGGGACTTAAAATTAGGAGGTAATTAATGTTCCTTGGACCTGGTGCTCTAAAGGATTTTTTGGAAACTCATCCCCTAAGGGGTTAAAATAGGGGGAGCAGCGGGAAACTAATTCTACGGGCTCAAAGTCGCGGACGTCTTCTAATAAGGTATTTGGGGAAGGTAAACGAGCACACAAGGGCTCGATTCTACTGGGTAAAGCCTAAAGCCTAAGTTTAAGCTGTGCTTTTGACATGATATCGATTGTCAACGTTACGATAGTTCTTATTTACTTGACAGTAATGACACTAATGACGGTCGAGTTAAAAGCAATATCAAAACACGTCAAAAGCTGTACGGCTTCACCGAGTAGAAATAAGCCTCAGGCTAGCAGATGGTAAGTGGGAGCTAAGACTCGTAGATATAGGCAACCTGAAGACTGCAATCCGAAGACTGTCATGTGTTGCCACCGCTAAGGACTAAGATGGAATGCCTTTATGCTAGTCTTTTGACTGGTTGTCTTATCCTTACACCGGGACACAACACGCAAACACTGCTGCCTCGCAGTAAGTAAAAAGATAAGGGGGTGCATTCCACGAACGTAATTGTTATCGAAAATTATTGAAGCAAGCCGCCGGACGGTCGCGTCGAACGCTAAATGACAATTCCATACATTGTGACAGTTTACGAAATTTGTTTACGTTAGCGATGCAATTTGTCTAATGCCCAAAATGGTGGTATCGATACTCTGCACAAGGTCCTGGTGCTGGTATGTTGGTGGTAGATGTACCTAAGAGCGTCAGTGGCGTTAGGGGGTCGACTCGTGATCGTAAGGTACCGAGTTCGAACCCCCGCGGTCACCATGTACCAATGAGCTTTTCTAACTTATGTGCATTACCCGATGCTCTCACGGTGAAGGAAAAAAACGTGAGGAAACCTGCACATTCGATCAGCTGAGTGTGTAAGAGCACAAAAGATCCTTTAGGGTCGAAGTGTATCCGAAAGGACCCATCAGTAAGATAAGATAAGATATACCTAAGTGCATACAAACATCTTATCTTATCTTATTTATCTTTCTTTACATAGTATAAAATGAAGTTGCTTCCGCTGTCTGTTCGCTTAGATCTTTTAAACTACTCAACGGATTTTGGTGCATTTTTCAATTTTCATGAATAATATAACGTCGCTGATAGTGCAATATCGCGTAAGTAGCAAATTTAATACGGAGCAATATT
The DNA here is from genome assembly GCA_927399475.2 of Acleris emargana. Classification (NCBI taxonomy): domain Eukaryota; kingdom Metazoa; phylum Arthropoda; class Insecta; order Lepidoptera; family Tortricidae; genus Acleris; species Acleris emargana. Next base: position 11,203,993 of record OV656858.1, read on the forward strand.
CACCTTATTAAGTAAGTCAGTAAGTGCATTTTGATCCCTATTGAATTTGTTAGTTATGGGATTTTGCACTATCAGCGACGAATTAAGTTCTGGTTTATGAAGCGAAGCGAGGGTGGGTCGCTAGTATGTAAATAATAATGAATCGCCGTAATGTATTTACGCGCATAACTTCCCAACTATTTGCACCAAATTGGACAATTCTTTTTTTGTTGCCTTCGTTACTGCCAAGATTAGGTTTGGATGAAAGAAAAAAAACCACTGATAAAGTTGGAAATTCGTAGTAGGACGAAGCCGCCATTTTTTAATTAAAAAGGATGAGACCTAGTTCATGTTCCATAACTTCCGATAAATTAAGGCGTCGCCCTAATGTTAAAGTCGATACTTTCCTTAAAAGTATAGTCTAGTCTGTGGTTCGGAAGTCGCATTCACAGCTGTTTAGTATTCACGTTGAGTCACGCGGGTATTCGGGCTAGCCCGGCTTTCTGTGTACTAGTTTTTGCGACGGACAGTGTGCAGTACCTTAGAAAACTTTGTGGCTCATTGAATCTTAGCGCTTCCGCTTTTGTTTGTAATTTTAAATGTATTTTGTTATTTAATAAATTTCTATATTGCATAAAATTAATATTTGCACGCTTGCTTGCAGGCTGGATGCATTGGAAATTATTATTATTTAAATATGTCTGTAACATCTGTACTGTATTCTGCAAATAAATTATATTGATTGATTGATTGGTTAGCAACGCATTTGGAGTCTTAGGGCCTTATTAATAAACTCGTCTAGGTTGAGATGCCCGTCACAAGATACGTCAAAGTAAATGTCAAGCTATAGAAAACTGTCAATATTGACGCATCTTGAGACTGGCGTTAAAGTCGAGATGAGTTTATTTATACGGGTCTTAGAATTGCATTTTTGAGATCTTAGTCTTGAGAATCCCAATGTCTATGGGTCTCAGATCCTATTTAGCACCAGTTAGCAATTTGGCGATAAGACAGTCTGTTGACTCACTTTGTAACTTTATATTTTGGATTTACGTTAAGTAGCACCATACGCAAGAACATGTAATTTATATACACTAACGTGTCAAGGTGCACTCTCTGGTGCCTCGTCGTTGAGGAGCTCAACGTCAAGTGTTTCCTAAATATTGCTATGTCACACGTAAAATTGCATGACTGCTGTAAGGTACTCTATACCATACACCACAGGTAGGCCATAACCTTACGCCGTTTAGTGCCTATTAGCCCTCAGTTTTGATTGTCATGTTCGTTGCAACGAGCAAAGAACTTTAGTAGATTTGGTAAACTGTAACGCCGGATCCCCATGCATGGTGTTTGCCGCAAACACTGCAAGACGCATCTATATGTTAGAGTGAGCTCGATGTATTTTCATCTCACTCTTACGTCATCAGCATGTGGTCCGACATTATGGTTCTGCAGTAGTTAACTTTCGTAAAGACCAAGTTAAGTTAATCCTCCGGAAGACAGTGTGTACGTAATTTTTGGGTAACCTACTTTATCATATCACCTGCAATACATACAATTTAATACCTTGGAAGTTATATTGTAATGTTTCTGTCTAATTTGCAATCTAACACTAATGACAACTACAAATAATTAAACTATTACGCCACGCTCATTTGCATATTGACAAACCTGTTTCACAAACGTCACTTTGACATGTGCATTCCCGCGCCTAAACACCAATCACAGGCCAGTATAGCGCGGCGCGCGGAGTCGAGCGCGCGTTCCACTTTCAAACATTAAAAAAGAAACAATCGTAACATTCCGCAACATAAATAAAAGTTAGCCAGCCAGTGACATTTTAAAAGTTTTTGGTTTTTAATTGTGACATTCTGTGGGTTTTTAAAAAGGTTCTTTATAGTGCTGTGTTCGAAGGTTTGTCAACGTTTTGTTGCGAATATACTCATAAATAAGTTGCGAAACATTTTTTGTGACCGGTTGTAGGGCGCCGCGGGGCGGGACGTAGCTTTTTGCCTTTTTTGCGGCTTGATTTAGGTTTATTGCTTGGTTCGTGCCACACATGACCTACGAGTACGGGGAAACTATAGATAAATATGACAAAATGATTTATCGTTGCCGTTAAAACTATTCTTCATGCATGTATATTTTTATGAATTTGGAATAGAGCTCCGGGGGTCTATATCAATCCATCTTGCTTGTAAACGATAAATTAATAATTATCAGGGGATAATCTCACACCAATTGACCTAGTCCCAAACGAAGCTCTAGGCTTGTACAGTCAGCTGCAGAGAAAAGGATACCCCCCCTCCTGGTAAGGATCGATTTTTTTTAAAAACCTGTGGTTTTTATATGATTTTTCGGTGAATTGAACATTTTACTATTGTCTACACATAAATTCACAATCATTGAAAATTAACCACAGGTTTTTCGAAAAAAAAACAATCCTTACCAGGAGGGGGGGGGGGGGGGGGGTATCCTTTTCTCTGCAGCTGACTGTACTATGGGTATTAGACAACGACCAACATACTTAAACTATTATTTCGGGAGGTATACAGATAAATAAACAGACGGTCTATATTGGAAACTCTAACCGTTATTGGTCCAATTTTCGTTTATCCTTAATTAACAATACAACTCTAACCTAACCTAACCGCAGGTATTTTTGAAAAACTTACAAAGTTATCTCATTCAGCTGAAATCCAGTTTATGACAAACAATAAGACGGACTAACGATGCGTTAGGACTAATTTAAGTACATAGAAAACACCCAAGTATTTGCCAAAACAGGGAATCGAACCCGGCCCCGCTTGCTTCATAGGCAGAGTCACTACCAACAAGGTTAACGCGTTGTCTTATTTATACATATACTAGCAGCAGCTGTCTGCACCCGGCGCTGCCCGGGTGTAATTTTTTATCATACATACATACATACATACCTTCACGCCTTCATTCCCAGAGTGGGGTAGGCAGAGCTACAGAATTACCAACAAATCCAAAAACTTGTTGAGAACTCTGTAACCACAAATTGCACAATTAGGCTAAGATGTGTAACAGTGTTTATTAGTGACAGGTAGCAAGCCCATCGCCTAACAGTACTACAAGCCTTTATTCCCTTACGGCCAAACCCTATATTCAATCCGCGGACAGATAGGCTTATTTCGGATTAAAATTTGACACATTTTGTATGGGCAAATGTCAAATTTTAACCCGAGGTAAGCCTTATCTATCCTCGGTTTGAATATAGGGTTCGGCCGTTAGTCGCCTCTTACGACTTCCACGGGGAGACATGGAGTGGCACTATTCTAAGCCGGCAACCACACAGCAAACATTTTTTATCATACAAACCTTATGAAATATACTTTACGTCCTATTCTCAGACCTAATGAATATAGCTGAAGCCGTTTCGAAAGGTGTTTTGTGAGATATATAATGACACGATAATTTAATATGGGTATTAGATTGTTTTTCGTCATATTATGGTAATGTTAGTAAACAAACCGAAAATGTTATCGGGTTAAAATGTCGTTACATCAGTTTTGTCAACAATGATACACTCAAGATACCATCTGAGTAAATATTTGGAGTTAAGCGTCGGTGTCATTGAATTTCGAACCTTACATCCTTGATAACAGAATGTTAAATATTGTGACAAAATAAAGGCGTTTAAGTGGTATCTAGGATCTGGTGACAAACAAACTGTGTGTTAGACTTCAACGCGCGCGCAGTTGACGAAAATGAATCATTTTAGTTTTGGATCAAGTTGATACGGAATACTAGCATCTGCCCGCGACAACGTCCGCGTGGAATTAGATATTCAGCCATTTTAGGTTGTGATTTGTAGGGGATTTCAATCATTGTTATTCCCTCGGCAACTTCTAAATCTTGTCGATATGAAAAGTAACCTAGGTCTTAATTCAGATTGCATCTGAAGCATCTGTCACTCTCGCACTTACGTACTGGTCATACCATATCATATTAAACTCAATCACTCATCAAGAATTATAATAAGGTTGGATTTTCAATACAATTCATATAGTACATACGCCTTTTCTCCTTAGGAGGGCAGCGTACTATGGTCAGACAGTGGCAGATATTTATCACAATGGGACCGTAGGGTATAAGCTATCTCCATTCCAAATTCCATCCAAATCTATCAGCCGTTGTATCGTGAAGGAGTAATAAACTAACACACACTAACTTTCACATTTGTAATGTATGCGGGATTCGTACACATAAAGGAGGACCTTGTGCAGGGTCCGTCCATTGGTACCACCATCTTATCCATTAACCTACCGCCAAGCAGCAGTGTTTGCATTGTTGTCTTCCGGTTCGGGGATAAGACAGCCGGTGAAATGACTATCATAGAGGCATTCTATCTTAGTCCTCAGGGTTGGCAGTGCATTTGCATTCTTGTGATTGCGAATGTCTATGGGTCACAGTTTCCACTTGTTACCATCAGGTGGCCTGTGTGCTCGTCTACCTTCATATAGCATTAAAAAAACCATTATAACAATCATAATATTGTAACTCGAGACACGTTCAAACAGCTGCTGGAATTCAATAAATACGTGATTACCACTCGTCAATCACACTCGTTAGTTGACTCATTGTAAATAAATTAAAATAATTTCTTGATTCAAATCTGTTCACCACTTAACTTCTTATGTAATTAGTTTGAATGTACCTATGTTAGATATATGTATTTTCCCTGGCCGGGAATCAAACCCAGGATCGCTATTAGCTTCATAGACAGAACTACCTACCCTAAATTAAATATGTTCCCAAGGCGACAAAAATATATATAGCTAGCTGACCCGGCAACCGTTGTTTTGCCGTGAATGTAAAATTTAGGGGTGGACCACCCTTGACATTTAAGGGGATAAAAAATAGATGTTGTCCGATTCTCAGATCTACTGAATATGCATATAAAATATCATAAGAATCGGTCAAGCCGTTTCGGAGGAGTACGGTAACTAACATTGTGACATGGAAATTTTATATATTAGATAGATGCCCCGTGACATAATTAGGTCTATATGTCTATATACAGGGTGGCCCATTTAGATCGGTCAGTATGGGCAAGTCGGTAACTATAAGATATACAAAGATCTGTTCTTAGGAACCATGCAATCGATTTTAGTGACAAGAAAAACTGCATAGGTACATAGATTTAAAAAAACCTTATGCTCGGTCAACTTACATTATTTATGTCTTTGTGGATATCGATTGTGTTTTTCCCCATTTTTTTTTAATTAACTAGCGACCCGCCCGGCTTCGCTTCGGTTAATAGGACTTCTGTAACATAATCCAGTTTTTTTAAAAGCCTTCCTATTGAATTGTTCTATCTAAAAATCAAAACCGCATTAAAATCCGTTGCGTAGTTTGAAAGATCTAAGCGTATATCGTCGGTGATACTGCAATACCGCGTAACTAACGAATTTATGATAGAGCAAAATAAACCTTACCGTGTTCTTAAAAAGGTGCATTTTGCTCCTTACTTAAAATGTTACTTACGCGGTTTTGCAGTTTCACCGACGTTATACAGAGGGACAGACGGCGGGAAGTGATTTGTTTAATACTATGTAAAGTGGGAAAGAAACAAGAACTCACTAACTTACTTAAAACCACTTAATCTCGTAAAGCCCAACGTCAAAGCGACAATTGGGATAGACCAATAAAAATAACCCACGGTTTATGGGTTTCTGTAAGAAACCAATTTCGTTAATGTTGTATTTACCCAAAAAAATAATTTAAATATCTTTATTTATTCAGCAGACACTTTATGGATGACATGATTATTTTAAATTTGGGCTGGCATTTTCTAATAAATTACAACAATTCAATGATATCTCATGATAAAAAGTGATTGTAATATTGTATTAAAACACTATTAAAAGCCACCTGACCCGTAAGATCTAAGAGAGCTTCAAGCCGAAAACGAAAGTCAAACAAAGGTTAAATATACTTATGACGAAAAATCCGAAATAGATAAATGTTTCAAAAACCCTAATTCCCCCTGAGTAACCCTACCCTATTCCTCGAAATGGTTGTCGGATTAGATTAATTGTCAAAATATGAACAATTCCAATTGTCAAAGTGACTTTTGACTTCACTTGACCGGCACAAGATTCTTTTTCGATCTAACAAAATTTGACATGGGCTTTACGTGGTTATTTATTAAATATAATCGGTTGTTTACAATGATAATATATTTCGTTACACTAACAATGACGCAGAATCCGTTCTGTAGTAATGTGGATATAGATATGTATTTGCATATTTGTAGGTTATGTTTGCGCAACGCTGCCGCGCATTTTGTAAGCAAATTGTAGGTTTCCGAAGGCTGTTGAATGATCGAATCAGTGTCGATCGATGCAGATTGCATTTTGATACTAACTTGTTTGTATGCATTAACCAGGAGTAGGGCTAGCTCAATATATACTAGCATAGACGCATTTCGTCCTCAGGGTTTGCATCGCATTTGAAGTCTCATGATTGTGTTCTTAAGATTGTGGTCTTGAGGAAAATGTCAATGGGTCTCAGATCTCACTGCCATCAGATGGCCAGTGACCTTTTTTATGGCATAGGAAGGCAAACGAGCACACAGGCCACCTGATGGTAAGTGAAAACTGTGACCCATAGACATTCGCATTCACAAGACCGCAATCCTAAGACTGCAAGTGCACTGCCAACCCTGAGGACTAAGATGGAATGCCTCTATGCTAGTCATTTCACCGGCCGTCTTATCCCCAAACCGGAACACAACAATGCGAACACTGCTGTTTACCGAGTTTGACTTCTCTATTTATTTTGTATCAGAAATAGGTTTTCTCCTGGCTAATTCTTGCCCCTGAAGGACGAAGATTTTATCGACGATGAAGTGATTTCACCAGTGATTGAAGATGCCTATTTACCCTGGCTTTTGTTTCGGATTGTATGCACTCAGAAATACAGAAGCCGGAATCGCACTCTTTTATGCCATAAAAAAAGCTAAGATGCATTCTGCAACCGCTAACGAATGTAAAAATCTGTCAAAATGCATGACACTTTTTGTGTTCCAATGTGGGGACAACCAATGAAATAACTAGCATAGCAAACATCCCATCTTAGTTCTCACGGTGAACGGATTTGCAGTCTCAGGATTGCAGTCTTAAGATTGAAGTCTTGAGATAAAAAAGCAAATATATACTGACACACAGATATACACGTTACACCTCTCTTTTTGTATAAGGGGGTTACAAAAAAAGTAACATGATTTAGTGGTTTACAAATTCACGCTTTACAATTATGACCATCGTCATCTCGTATTCCGAAATGTAACCAGATTTTTAAGTCATTGCCCAAACACTATTGTTATATTTTAACCTGTTTCTCACGGACCCAACAGAGGCTTCGGGCGTAAAATGCAAATAACATCATACATAAGTAACGCCTCTAACTTACATCTAGTTATTGTAATATTTAGTCACGAGGTGAACCAAGCTACAGGTAAAAGAAGAAGATGTTCATTCTGTGAACACGCGGGCACTAAAAGGTTGTCTAGCTTAGCTAGTTAACGTACTAGCTTTTACTTTCACAACACTATGTAAAGCTCGATAGCTTTCGTCAATATACAGGGTGTCCCAAAAATCGACGTAAACCCGTCTGCGGCTGACAGAGCAGCTAACAAGCTATAGATTTAACCCCTATGTATGTTCAGTGATTTTTACTATTTTTTGAGATACTGAACAGTATAATAAGAATTTTTGTAGTTATACCTTATGTCCTTCTCACGAAAAATCCTTAATTTCATGTTTTATTTCCCTGGTACGAGTATCTTACATTATTAGAATCATTAGATCTCAGCGAAGTTTTATAACCCTTTTGCTCATTTTTTTAAAACTTCTTTTTTAAGTAATGACATTAAGTTGTCATTTCCATACAAAGTGAAAACACAAACACCTATACCTATACGGATACCTAGTTTCTAATAGTACGTAAACTAGTCACCTATGTAGGGTTAAATCGATAGCTTTTTAGCTGCTCTATTAGCCCTAGGTGGGTTGACATCGATTTATGGGACACCCTGTACATATTCGTTGATTTTGTAGTCTTTAAAATTCCTATAATGCAACTTACACAGGTGGTTTTGACCCATACACAATACTGGCACAAAAGTTTTATAAGCAGGCAATTAAATATTCACAATGACCTAACCCATAACACCTAGAGGTACCGTCACGCGACCTGGATTCTCGACCCAATTCTAATCAATCTAAGGTCCTTTTTGGTTGCGTATACGGTTTACAGTTAGAGCTACTTCCGCAGAGACCTAAGGACGTGTTCAGAATGATGTACAGGTCAATGGTACGAGGATCGTGAGGCGAATCGATTATTGAATTCGTTTCGAGACAAATATGAACGCAGCTTTATGATATGAATTTTAAAATTTTCTTTTGTCATATGTCCTTTCTTAGTAAGTTTACGGCTTGAGGTTAGTCATAGCATAGTCTGCAGTTTGTTTAGTTATAAGGTACTCCTGGACAATCCTGGGGCCAATATTATATTTAATCCTTGACTCAAAGCAATATTGTATTTTTTACAGATATTTGTTAACATTACAAACTAACTAAATAAAACGAACGTGAGAGTAATAAAAACAATCAAGAAAATAAAAATATCGTTTAAATAAATATTTTCGGTAAGTTCGTTGCAACCGCTTCATTAGCGATCGGGGTTACTGGAGCAAACTGAACAGACATAATGCCACTTGTATAAATACCAATATTAACATGTACTAAGTTTTAGTTTACTTTACGATGTAATGCGGGCGCCGTTTTTACACCCGTATGCGTAGTATATTTGTTATCTTGAGGCACGATTTGCAAACTGATGATTGTAACGTTGGATGCGGTGCTGTGCTTAGTCACTCTATTCATAGCTAAGAGGCCGACATGGACAGTTCGAGTCTGGCTTTGATTATTGCACAAGGACAGCGTTGCTGTCATTACGAGGTTATGTAACATAGAAAATTAAATAGTGGCATGGACCTTTTAAAATTAAAAAGTTTGAAAACTTGTACACGTCTAAAAAAACGCAATTTTAACTAAATATGCTGAGGAAATATCTTACCAATATATTTAAGTCTCAAATTAACCTGAGTATAAACATCATAGACTTACTGCCGCGCTCAGAGACGTCAATTAACTTCAATGCTTGTTTAGTGACGTGTTGTCTTATTCTATTGCTATAGCAAAGAAAGGGATAGCAGCCACTTTAATCAAGCATTAAATTTAATTGAAGTCTCTGAGTACGGCAGTTATTGTATCATCCATAAAAGATGATTAAAGCAGCGTCTATAACGAAGATGTTACTTCCTACAGTGCTTGTATTTTTTTGCTACAAATCTGACTGATACACCCTTGCAAATGTGTTACCACCCACCTCAGCCTAAAACTAAAGGAGTTGTTCAACAACCTTAATTAAGATAGATTTTTAATCTATCCAAATAAAACTCGAGACCGTCTGACAACCGCTGAGCCAAGGAATTTTAAGTTTGGAGGGAAAATTCCTTGGCTGCGCTTGGGTTGCAATAAGAAACGACTTTCCGAAAATCGAATACTGAATAAATGTCTTTTATATTTTTTTATCTGTTATCGAACTCCAAATAGAATAAATAACCGAAGTAGCGGGCAAATCAGTTAAAGTGCATGAAGTCGGACCCGAAGGCGTCCCCTCGAGTATTGAATACAACCCAAAATTAAATTCTGACCCGGTTCTAACCCAAAACTGTTCTGTTACTAAATATGGAGTCAGCCTAATTCAAAACCTAACCTAAAATTACAGTCTCACGTCAAAGTAATAATTATTATGTACTAAAAATCAACATAACACCGTTTTTAAATCACTCCGTCTGCCCCATTTAGCTGCACTACGGTAAACTAACCACAGTGCACGATGCGTTATCTTGCACACGCTCTAGTCATGCATTCTACAAACATTCACATAACGTGCAAGAAAATAATAACAATGCTACTGCATTACTTAACGCGTTGCATCCTTCCGTGTTGCGTGAACTCTTTTTGCTGATTTGAATTGTTGTTAATGGCAACTGGTTCCGAAGTCGTTTACGGTTATTTTTTTCGTATCCGTGAGATAACTTACATACATACACACATACACACCTTCACGCCTGTAATCCCGGAGTGGGGTAGGCAGAGCTATAGAATTACCTACAACTTTAAAAACTTGTTGATAATTCTGTAACCACATTTTGCACAAATAGGCTAAGATGTTTACCAGCGTAATAGTGACAGGTTGCAAGCCCATCGCCTAATAGTACTACAAGCCTCTATTCCCTTAGTCGCCTCTTACGACATCCACGGGAAGACATGGAGTGGCACTATTCTAACCCGGCAACCACACGGCAAACGGAGATAACACACGGAGATAACTTGATACTTATTAACCCAGTCCCAAAGTAAGCGTTAGGCGTTCTATGGGTACTTACTAGAGAATGATATAGATATGATTATTTAAGCTGTAAAATAAGCTCTAATATGCCTAAACCGAAAGTTTATAACCAAAATATATACACGTTCCCAAAACGTTAAAAATATCTACACGCTCCTTTATCACTGACTATAAGGTCTATTGTATACCATATATTTAGCGCGATGGCCGTTTAACCCTTAAATTGGCAACGTATCTAATAATGCACATACCATAATGTTCACTTTTTTATTTTTTGGTTACTATATTTTTTATGCTGATTTCAAATTAAATAGGGTTTGAATTCACGACTTTTTTTATTTTTGCCAATTTAAGGGAGTAATGCTTTTGAATGTTCCGAATAAGCAATCATCCTGTATAGATAGATACACTTAATTTATGCAAGTAAAACACCTAAGACTCGAAGGACAGCACCGCATATTCATCCTCACCACACAAATATTTGCCCTTAGTATAATGTCTAATCTAGGATATAATACATGCCGTAATTTCAATTACTTACCATACTCGTACACGAAAGAGAGGTATTTAAAAATAAGCGATTTTTTTTCTATTCCTGAATGGCGTCAATAGGGGCCGTATTAATAAACTCATCTTGGCTGAGATGCGCGTAAAGTAAATGTCAAACCATAGAAAACTGTCATTTTTGACGCATCTTGAGACAAGATTACAATCGAGATCAGTTTATTAACACGGGTCTAGGTTTGCACTTATGTAGTTGGTATTTATGAAAAGATAAAGAAATAAGTGTACCTACGTGTTTATATGTGCTGCGACAGGCATCATCCTACATGAAACAGAGTTTAAGGATCAAACGCTTTGCTCACTTTGTAAGCGAAGTGGCTTTGTACTGGACTAGCCGCGTCATCCTTGCCGATGTTAAGTATAAAGTATACCTCAAGCATACAGACACTGAGTTTGACTAACAACACAATATTATTTTTATCTTTACATGGTATAAAACAACGTCGATCCCGTTGTTTGTTCGCTTAGATCTTTTAAACTACGTTACTAATTTTAATGCAGTTTTCAAAAAGAGTTTTTTTTTGGGCATAGGAAGGCAAAAGAGCACACAGGCCACCTGATGGTAAGTGGAAACTGTGACCCATAGACATTCGCCTTCACAAAACCGCAATCCTAAGACTGCAAATGCACTGCCAACCCTGGAATGCATCTACGCTAGTAATTTCACCAGCCGTCTTATCCCCAGACCGGAACACAACAATGCGAACACTACTGCTTGGCGGTAGGTTAATGGATAAGATGGTGGTACCAACCCGGACGGACCCTGCACAGGGTCCTCCCACCCGCAAAAGCATAGCACTTCAAGAGGAAGGTTTTTATGTATGATGAATTCTGGTTTCTGGAAGGGTGTCACAGAAACCGATGCGACGCGACGCGGGCCGCTAGTTAAATTTAAAAACGAAAGGGAAAATGCAATCTGACTACATAATTCAGCGTAACCGCAGACAAGCCGCCAGTTATCCGCCAGTAACTGCTCGTGATAACTGAGTGGCGCTGCCAACGGTTTCTTTGCCCACTTCTTACACCGTATCGGAGCGATTATCTCGATCTACCTCCAGTGGTTTGCTGCGTACCTTGTACGTGGTGATTCAACTGGGCCTCATTCTATGACGGTAAAAACCATATCTTTGACATGTTACGGTATTGTTTTTAACTAGGTTTTCATTACTTGACAGTACTATAACAGATCAAAGACGGTAGGGTTTCTGTCGCGTTGAATGTGGGCCTGTTGTCGAATTGTCAACGTTCTGTTAGCTCTTATTTACTTGACAGTAATGACGGCTGAGTTAAAAACAATACGATTACGTACAATACACAAGCAAAATTGTTTATCGTTGTAGAATAGAGGCCAGAATGCTTGTTGTATATAGGGTGCTTCTGATCTTAGGGCTTTAAATGCATGGATCGTTTCTACTCCTACTACGTCACTTGTGGGAGGACCTTGTGCAGGGTCCGTCCGGGTTGGTACCACCATCTTATCCGTTAACCTACCGCCAAGCAGCAGTGTTCGCTTTGTTGTGTTCCGGTTTGGGCATAAGACAGCCGGTGAAATGACTAGCATAGAGGCATGCCATCTTAGTCCTCAGGGTTGGCAGTGCATTTGCAGTCTTGTGAATGCGAATGTCTATGGGTCACAGTTTCCACTTCCCATCAGGTGGCCCGTGTGCTCGTTTGCCTTAATATGCCATATAAAAAAAAACTGAACGTCATTTTGTTCGGTTGTATAAAAATTTGTCCAACTTAAACGTTAATTTTTTCGTAATTTAGATGTAGGTACGCGATCCAATTCTCCATTTTTAGCTTTAGCCCTCATACCAAGAAAATGTCGCCCCGTACCATGTGATCATATGACCATGATTGAATACACAGATTTTTACAGTTATACTTTAACATCAATTAGACTTTTATCTAAACTTCATCATCTAAAGTTAAGTTATTTTTTAATGTTGGAGAAAGTATTTCAGTTTAGCGAGTAGAATTGATCATTGCATTTGAAACCCCAAGGTCAGACGCACCCTGTATGTATGTTCTGATAAATTTTAAAATGTTTATTTTAATGCTGTTAAATGGTGCAACAATTATAAATGATTGTCAATGCATGTTTTGAGATTACGATTACGATAGCGATTATCTAATGTATGTATGTATGTATGTAAACTCTTTATTGCACAAAAAATAAAAAAACAATTACAAGTAAATTCGTACATAAACTTAAGATTAACATGTACAATGGCGAACTTATCCCTTTAAGGGATCTCTTCCAGTTAACCTGACCATGAAAGAGGAAACTGTACGAGGATAGGCAAGATTACAAGGATTTGCACCAAAAATAAATAAACTAATATTTCTACAGCTAAATATCCATAAACGATATATATAAATAAATAAACATCACATACACAAATATAAATATAATTATATAGTATAGCATATATATATATATATACACTTACATAAGTAAGTAGTCATATATACATGTATTTATTTATTCTAATAAGGTTATCAATAAAATTTGCATGTAATCGTACCAACGGTCAATAGTATGACTTACTAAGCAATTAGACAGCGCCTGCCATAATATAGTATTCTTAACTATTTCTCTAACCATGGTTAACTGGAAGATATCGCGTTATAGTTGTATACCTGCATTTAAAGTTCTCTTCGATTTATTTTATTCAATAAAGAGTTTTTTTATTCTGTTGTATTGTTGATAAAATTATCTTTGTCAACATACATTATGTTAGTTACGGAGTTTCAACGTATACCTACTCGTATTTGTGTAATGTTTTGATCATTCAATCAAATTTGTCGACATACGTGTCGGTGTACAAGCGTCTTAGTCACTGCGGAGCCGAAAATTTGTGTCATCAAAGTCAAAGTCAAAGTTATTTATTCGTAAACAAAGGTAAAACTGGTTACAGTGGTAGAGAGACATACTGGTATCACTATGTTTTGGCAGGTGGTGGTAAAATTAGTGCATGAATCACACAAACAAAACGTTAAAAATAATTTACAATATCACATTTAAAATTTTACAATACAAAGATGTCGTCAAGGCATACGTATTATGCATTTAGATACGATTAAAAGATAAAATATAAAAATATACGAGATAGAGAGAGATATACAGACCGAAAGTGAGTGGAAGGGACGGAAGGGGCCGCCCTAGGCGTACTTTTTCGAATCAAATCGGTGAAATACTGGAAAAGGGCCGAATCTTAAGTACCCGAAACCGACGTGCGTGCATGACTCGATGTATGAATGTGGAAGAAGCGAAAGAAATTTGTCAAGATCCTAGCAAGTGGAAAGAGGGTGGTCTCTGCCTACCCCTTTGGGAAACAGGCGTGATTTAATGTATGCAAGAAAGATAAAAAGATAAAAGACATTTATTCAGTAAGTAGGCCACACGGGCACTTTAACACATCAAGAGTCTACCAGCGCTTCCCAAGAGGAGACGACTGCTGAAGAAACCAATGCTGAGAAGAAACGCCGCAAGAAACTCAGCAGTCAGTCATAATAAGCAGACAAGGGTATGCTTTACTTTCGTAGGATTTTTGTCTCAAGAATCCGTTGACATTACTTTAAAAACAATAATCTGTTGAATTTCATTGAACATTAGGGTTATCGTGGTGAAAGATGTTTGTTAACGAATCTTGTTAACAAGCGACGCGTCCCGGCTCCGCACGGGTGCTCAATTTAAACCATCGTGAAACTATTTAGGCCCGATTCGATCTCGCCGGCAAGAAATTAAGTGACGCATTAGTGCGGACTATTTTAAAATGCATTTTAAAACTAAATTAAATAAATAGATAAATATCGGGATACGATCTCATTCAAACCTATATAACTAACGGCTTATTGTTATATGGGTAATACATACTTAAATAAAAACAAATTGACAAAGACCCAGTAATATATACTATGTCATCACTTAAGTATTTCCATATTCCGGAAATCGAAAAATAGCTTCGTAGGCAGGGTCAGTACCAACTACGCTAAATAGTAGATAAAAACATCAGTACGAATATTATAACCTCGTAAGGCTGAAGGTACTAAATTAAGGACATTTATTAAAGTGACTTTAGACTTTAGTTGACCGACACAAGATTCTTTTTCAAACTAACGGAATTTGACGTGGGCTTTACGAGGACGCGAAAGTTTGTATGTGTGGATGTTTGTTACTCTTTCATGCTGCAATGGCTTTTTTTTGTTGTTATTCTGTCCCGTAAGCCAGGAGACAACAGTGATAGAGTTTCTTAGAAAAAATGATATAATATATACTTCCAGCACACTCAGGAGAAAGGCCATAAAAGAATGGGTGTGTAATAAAATAGTTAGCCAATAAAATAGTTATTTAGTGGACTTATATCCTTTGAAATCATAGTTGTAAAAAGTGTCCCAAAAGACGTCACCATGGCAACGAGCAACAAAGAAAAGTTGATCCACCCATTTACATAGCTTAGCTTAGCCTAGCTTCTGCTCGCGACTTCATCCGCGTAGATTTCGACTATCGTAATTCCCTCGGGAATTATTAAATTTTCCGGGATATAATATACTATGTGTTAATCCAAATCCGCCCAGCCGTTGCATCGTAAAGGAGTAACAAACTAACATACACACACACGCGCAAACTTTCGCATATATAATATAATTAGTAGCATAGTAGGACTGTCCCTTTTGTTTAACGAAGTTTCGATCTTGTATACCAAATGAGGTGAACGGACGGGATAAGGACTTTCCCTGCAGAAAGCGAGGCGGATTGATCTGAGAGCGGACGTGCTGCGCAGGCGGCGCCACTTGGTACACGTAAAGTGCCGGAGACAAAGGGGTCTTCATGCTTCTTTATGTAATAATTCCATAATTAGATAGATGGATTGACAACTCGAAATTCGCGTATGTTGCCACCGCATAAGAAATTCTCGCAGAACAGAGTTTTCGAGTGGCACCCTCGTACGGAAAGACGTGCTGTGAGGGTATACTAAGTGGGTGTTCCAACAGAGCCGTCCTTGTGCAAGGTCCTTCTGGATCGCTACCACCATTCTATCCTTTAACCTACCGCCAAGCAGCAGTGTTCGCATTGTTGTGTTCCAGCGTGTGGATAATGGCAGGTATTCCATCTTAGTCCTCAGGATTGGCAACACATTAGCAGTCTTAGGATTGTAGTCTAAAGAGTGATATGAGAATGCATACGTCCATGGGTATCAGATCCTGTGGCCTGTGTGTTTGTTTGCTTTCTCGTTACCATGAAAATAACTCAAGACAGCAAATTCTTCGCTAACCCTAATTCCTACTTTCCACTTACAACGGTGACATTAAAAGGTTAGCTCGCGATGGAAATACTTGAAGTTGCCGTTGTCAGCCGAACAAAGTCCGTACGGAGCCCGCTCCGGTCGCAGTGGAAGGCGGGCATAAGATCTAATATATACACACTCGCAAAAACAAAAGTTAAAGGCTTGTGTGCATTAAAGTTACGTTTTTATTGCTAGGACTAAAGTAGACCTGACGGCATTTATGAGGATGCGGGTTCAGCCAGAAAATTAGGCCTTGAAAACGTTAACTTTGGGTATGTCCACGGGAAAGACGGTAACCTCAATCTGTGTATGTCATTTCAACGGCTGCCTTTCCCCATAACATAGCACAACAATGCAAACACAGTTCCTCGACGACATGTTAATAGGGGTTGTACCTAACATAATCCCCCGGTATTTCCAATAGTACTTGGTATTTTTTTATTCTGATTTTAGCATATTTAGGTAGATACTCTGAAAATGCTCTGCATACAGACACGTATTAGAAAGATAAAAGCTTTGTTTCAGAGCTGATATCTCTTAATAGGCTTGACCGTTTTTCATGAAACCTAGCTCAGAACGACTGCTAGAAAACCTGCTTTAAAAAAAAACCGCATCCAAATGGGTTCGCCCATTTACGTAGCCACAGACAGACACACATACAGCGGTCAAACGTATAACGTCTCTTTTTTTTTTTTATGGCATGGGCAGGCAAATCAGCACACAGGCCACCTGATGGTAAGTGGAAACTGTGACCATAGACATTCGCATTCACAAGACTGCAAATGCGTTGCCAACCCTGAGGACTAAGATGGAATGCCTCAGTCATTTCACCGGCTGTCTTATCCCCAAACCGGAACACAATAATGCGAACACTGCTGCTGCTGTCGGAGGTTTAATAATACTCTGCGTAGACACAATTAAGACACCCAGTCCATGTTAATCAACTCGGTACTTGATCATTTAACGACTTAGTTAATGAGCTGCAATCATTTCGAGTAATCACTCGTAACTGTTACGCCGACGGTAACGCTTGTGTAATCGCTGTAAGCCTCTTAATCCGCATCCTACACTTAGGTGCAAAAATAACGGGGTCAATTTGTACTGAAATTCTTTACAAAGTGACCCTATAACTTGCTCGCGAGTGCAGTAGAAACATTTGTAATTATAGTTTTCCTGCAGGGGAAGCTGAGTATGCCGATCGATAATGCTTACTTCCTTTACTTAACCCTACTACTAATCGATATTATATATCCTACTAATATTATGAATGCGAAAGTTGGTGTTTGTGTTAATTTATTACTCCTTCACACTGCAACGGCTGGACAGATTTGGAGGGAATTTAGAATGGAGATTGCTTATTCCCTGGATTAACACATAGGCTACTTTTCACCTCGAAATATTTAAAAGTTCGGAGTCGCGGGCAGAAGCTAGTACTATTATAAAATTATATGTATGTGAAAGTAACTACGTATGTTTGTCTATCTGTTTATTATGCTTTTAAAGGAAAGGACATAGGGTACTTTTCATTCCGAAAAGTTGGTAATTTCCCGAGGAAATAGCGATAATAAACAACTTCCACTCGAATCGAGTTGCGGGCAAATGCTAGTTATAAATCCGAAAGGTTTTGTTTGTTTGTAACGTTTTCACGATTTCACATGACGTAGAATGTAGTATAGAGATAGTTTTTAACCCGAAAACAGAAATAAAGGAACTTAAGTACTTTGCAAAATGTGGTTACAGAATTATCAACAAGTTTTTAGAGTTGTTGGTAATTCTGTAGCTCTGCCTACCCCACTCTGGGAATGAAGGCGTGAGTTTATGTATGTACGTATGTAAGTACTTTATATGCTAAGAAATTGCACATTACATTACATTACATTAAATCACGCTTGTTTCCACTTGCGACGATCTTGACAAATTTCTTTCGCTTCCACATTTTGCACATGTATTGCACAGTTACCGAATTAACGATAAATGACTTATACGCAAACGGAGCCGCAGAACGAAACTAGTAAACCTATAAGCGCATTCCACCTGTCAGTAGTGTCAGTAATATAACACAAAGCAAGGGCAAGGAACCTAGTTTGTCACCGCCGCCAGTTGACCGTGAAGCGGTGGCTCCTCCATTTACCACGGAGCCAAAAGGTCAGGTGAATTTTTCTCTTAAAAACGGCGCTCTGTCGGTCTAACGAGTGAACGCGGCGCAGCTTATATAAACCGACGAGTTTAAGTAGTCCCGTCAGAGCGTACAAAACACATTTTAGCGCGTGCATTCTCAATTAGGCAGGGCTTGTGTCGTTAAGATCGAACGTATAAGGCTAGACTATTTAACGCAAGGGGCTGGTAAAACCATATTGCTTTTAACGTGTTATGTTAATGTGTTGTATTTAACTCGACCGCCCATTACTGTCAAGTAAATAAGAGCTGTCAAAACATTCACAATACTATAACATGCACATTGCTTCTGCGCATGTTATCGTATTGCGTCCATGTTTGGTTTAATGGTATTTGGCGCTTACGCTTACAGATATGCCACTTTAATCCTTATTACAATGCAAATGTGTTTGTTTCTCTTGTTTGTTTTTTCTTTACGGTTGAATGCATCAATAAATTGACGTTTTGGTAGAAATAATAGAGGGGAGAAAAACAAAGGACACTTCTCACAATGTGAAAGTTAGACAGTTCCTCTGGGTATAGTGATACCATATCGTATTCGACCAGTTCGATTTCCGGTTAAGGGAGAGGACTTTTCAAAAATCCAATAATGCAGTAATTTTTGTTTTCCAAAATAAATAGTAAGTCTCCTTTGCGTAGAGCTTGCTATTTCCACTATTTAGGGTAGTTGCAGTCCATGCGGCTGTCGTTTTTAGGGTTCCGTACCTCAAAAGGAAAAAACGGAACCCTTATAGGATCACTTTGTTGTCCGTCTGTCTGTCTGTCAAGACCCTTTATCACGGGAACGCGAGGAGGTATCGAGTTGAAATTAAAACCATATACTCCGGTCTACAGCCCCGTGAAACTGTGAAAAAATCAAGCTCCTACGTTAACGTAAAAAAAAGATACGGCCGTTTATGCCGCAAAAAACGTTTATTTCGACACTGTCGAGGGAATCAAAATGTATAGGGTATTTCCCGATGACCTAGAACTATGAAATTTCGCAAGTAGCACCGTCTTATACTACAAGTATAGGAAAAAGTCTGAAATTTGTAAATTTTAATTAAATAACCAAAAAATCAGGGCCTTTATGCAGGAAACGACGTGTGATCAATGAAGTGTTAGCTACTCGCTAGCAGATGGCGTTAGTAATCGTAAATAGAACTTTGAAATTTGGTAAGTAATACCGTCATGAACTACAAGTATAGGAAAATATCTGAAACTGTACATTTTTAATTAAATCACAAAGAAAGGGTCTTTATGCAAGGCACGGTGAAATAAATTTGGTGTAATAAATGAAGTGTTAGCTACTCGCTAGCAGATGGCGATAGTAATCGTAAATGATGGTAATTTTGGTTTGTTAAATCAGTCTCCCGAACTCATTATTTCTTTGTATTAAATTTTCCGTTCGCATTTTTCCCCGAACGCGATATTACCTAATTTTATTTTTCACCATTCGATTTTATTACAGTCGCTTTTTTTGTTGTTCGACTTTTTTCCTAGTCGGTTTTTTTCCCGTTCGATTTCTATCTCAGTCGCACTTTTCCCAAAAGTATTTACATCGTAATTCGTAGGTAGGTTTAGGTTATGTTAGTTTTGCATCAGGCCCGGAGGGCCAAACCACCCAGAAATAGGAGCTCCGCGGTAGCGGAGCTCCGTCGACTCTGTATCTTCGACAAATTGGAACGGGAAAAACACGACCTTGAAAATATGGTGGTAGGAAAAGAAGCGACTGGATAAAACTCGCAAGGGTAAAAACACGAATGTAAAAATAAACCGCCGGAAAAAAAGTGACTGTTAATTATCACTTTCGGGGAAAAACGCGAAAAGAAAATTAGCTTCAAAGAAAAAATGCGTTTGGGAAAGTCATCTAACAAATCACTCTTTAAAACTATGATTTCAAAGGATATAAGTAAGTCCACTAAAAAACTGTTTTATTGGCAATTACACACCCATTCTTTTATGGCCTTTCTCCTGAGTGTGCTGGAACTATATATTATAACATTATTTCTAAGAAACTCTATCACTGTTGTCTCCTGGTTTACGGGACAGAATAACAACAACACAAAGTTGATCCACCCTAATAACTGTAACTATAACTAAGAAATAAACGTTAACGCAGTTCTAGATTCAATTACTTTGTTTGTATGATTAAACACCTAAAATTACAAATTACGGCATATCCAATAGCAATAATAGCAATCGTTTTCATTTTGAAAATCGAAAGCTTGTCTGAATACAAAATGAGCACACTTGTTCCGCTTTAAAGTCGATTGCGACTGCGTGTGCGTCAGGCAATAGACCCGCTGAACTATTATATATGTACCTACGAATTTGTGCGGAACCCTCGGTGCGCGAGTCCGACTCGCACTTGACCGGTTTTTATGCTAGTGATTTCACCGGTCTTATCCCCACAACGCACAGTAGGCAAAAAACTGCAGCTTGGCAGTAGGTTACAGGTTACGATGGTGGTAAATGGTGGTGATGATGATGGTATGCGCTGCCAACCCCGAGAAAACTACACCTACGAAGTCACTGCAACATCATCATCATCATCATGTCAGCCGAAAGACGTCCACTGCTGGACATAGGCCTCCCCCAAGACTCTCCACTCAGACCGGTCTTGTGCTTTTCGCATCCACCGCGTTCCCGCGATCCTTATAAGGTCGTCACTCCATCTTGTTGGAGGCCTACCTAAAGCTCGTCTCCCAGTCCGCGGACGCCACTCAAGAACCTTCTGGCTCCATCGGCCATCAGTCCTGCCCCGCCCAGTTAAGCTATTCTTCGGGCTACAAACTGCAAACATTACTAAAATACTCATTAATAGATGAGTCAGCGGAATTAATTCCATTGCAAATCACGCACGTTCATTAAAATCTGTTTGTTTATGGTCGTCGTGATTATCGATGCGTCATTGTTGTCGTGTCTGTGGTCTTGGGTTTACACACGGGGCTATTCCACTCGGTACAACCATATTGACTTTGGCATGTTATCGTATTGTCAACGTTTTGATAGCTCTTATTTACTTACACGTAACTCTAGCGAATATTACACTTTTCCCCCCTTACTTATAAACGTGGAATAAGCTTGGAATAGTTTATGACATGCTTTGTCACTTTCTTTCAGATGCAAATGTCACAATTACAGATAAAGACAAAGCATGGCATAAACTATTCCAAACTTATTCCATGTTTATAAGTAATAGGGGGTTCGAGTTCAATATTTCCTAAACTCTCCCAAATCTATCTTGATAATACCACGCTCTTAAAGATTTTTGAAGAGCTATCCAATGATACCTCTGATGTCATAATGTAAATAGTTACATGGTATATATAGGTCGTAGGTAAAGGTAACCTATAATTTCACCTTCCACGAACGCTATTTTGATCATGGTGTTTTTCTTGTATCTTTAACATTAAATTACGTAAATTATGTTAGGTTAGACTTGTGACTACCATGAAGAAATACTGTAAAACGGGGTATAGGGATTAAGGGGTGAGTAGGGACACAAGCTAAAATAAGTCATAACTTCTTACAAATAATAACAAGTATTAAATGGACAATAACGTTACGCCTATTAGAAAAAAAAAACAATCTTATAATTAATAACATATGCTTCATTTTAGGTTGTGTCCCTACTCACCCCGTTTTACGGTAACTCATGCGGCGAGAAATGTCTTTCGATAAAATTAAAATTCTGCGTAAATAGCCTTTCGTGTTTCGATAAAATAATTGGTACCCGAAAAAGTTTTTTCCATGATTTTATTTTACAACTTTGTTGTGGATAACTTTGCTAAATGACAGCATTGTGGTAGCTATTAATAGTCTCTGAGGTCGACCGCGGACAGAAGGACCTGTCGAAACCAATTTAACGGTTCCTAGTTTGACTTCAGAACTCTAAAAGCATGCCTTCGCGTCGTGGATGAAATCGCGTCAATAGATCATTTCGCTTCATATGTAGGTACTAAATATATATGTGATAAATGAATGCAAGGCTCCTACGTAACCGGTAAATGTAAATACAACCGGCATTGACCCAGTAACGTGGTGATTAAAACTAAATCTCGAGCAATTAGCGATCAAACAAACACTGACATTTCTATCAGGCCGAGCGAGCCTCAAGGGCGATGCACGTCATGCACCATATTATTCCAATATACAATACCAGGGACCTTGTATGTGTAGAATTAGGTCCCCCTACTTCTCCTACTACTTCCCTTTGAAGTTCGATTTTTGAAAATATATTTCTTAGTGAATCCCTAAGGTACCCAAGGAATGTTCGCTTCTAAATTCAAAAATCAAAATTCAAAATTCAAAATGTTTTTTCAGTTAATTGGACATATGAGGGCTCGTTTACGCGTCGGTAATATGGATTGAATCTACTGGCGCTCTTTA
This sequence comes from Acleris emargana, assembly GCA_927399475.2. Lineage (NCBI taxonomy): Eukaryota > Metazoa > Arthropoda > Insecta > Lepidoptera > Tortricidae > Acleris > Acleris emargana. The sequence continues at coordinate 11,226,828 of OV656858.1, forward strand.
AATTTCAAGTCCCTAAGTAAGTATGTATGTATGTAAACTCCTTATTGCACAAAAATATAAATATTAAAGTAATGTACAAAGGCGAACTTATCCCTAAATCATCAGCGCCGCAGTTTTCCCGCGGCACGATGCTGAGAGGGATCCTGTTCAACGTACCTAGTTAATGTCTTCTTTTTACTTTATATTTTCCTACTGTTTTTTTTGTATGCGTTGAATAAATATTTTCTATTTCTATTTCTAAGAGCAGTGATTTGTCATTCAATTAGGTAGTCATGCAAGAGTTTTACATGTTATAACTTGGTAGTTGTCGATGGAAGAGTTTGATAACTTTGGTATTGACGGTTTCTGACGGCAAGCCCACTTGTATGAGATTTTGGGCTTACAGTAGCTATGCATTGTATTGAACCTATACAGCCTTAAAAGAAATTCGATACTCCCTTGGAGGGGTAAGAGTAGAGCTCATTTGCGATATTTTTTGTCATATGATACCCTAGTCGAAAGTGATTAGTTTCTGAGAGTAGGCGAAAATCTTATGTAGGTACCTACGTATAATAATGTACTAATTTAATGTAGTTTTTGTACACTTCAACACTTCCTCGAGATTTCTAATCTAATGCAGCTTCATCGTGAATTTTAATCAATAAAATGAATTTGAGCTAACTTTAGAGAAAACCCATACAAGTAAAACATACAAAACTAAACAGGGGCTACTGGAACTATTCTACTCGGTAAAACCATTTAGCTTTGGGCATGTTATCGTATTGTTTTTAACTCGGTCAGTACTGGAATAAAGAGCTATCATAAAATAGACAATACGATAACTTGTGAAAAGGACACACACACATAACTTCACGCCTGTAATCCCAGAGTGGGGTAGGCAGAGCTACAGAATTACCTACAACTTTAAAAACTTGTTGATAGTTCTGTGACCACATTTCGCACAAATAGGCTAACGTCCGGTTCCTATATTCAATCCGCGGACAGATAGGCTTACTTCGGATTAAAATTTGACACATTTTGTATGGGCAAATGTCAAATTTTAACCCGAGGTAAGCCTTATCTATCCTCGGATTGAATATAGGAACCCGACATAAGATGTTTACCAGCGCGTATTAGTGACAGGTTACAAGCCCATCGCCTAACAGTACTACAAGCCTATATTCCCTTGATCGGCTCTTACGACATCCACGGGAAAGCAATATAGTTTTGTCAAGTTTGACGACGCGCTGGCCTAGTTGGTAGTGACCCTGCCTACGAAGCGAGCGGTCCTGGGTTCAAATCCCGGTAAGGGCAGATATTTGTGTGATGCGCGCGAATATTTGTTCCTGAGTCATGGATGTTTTCTATGTATTTAAATATTTATTTCTCTATATAAGTATTTATATCGTAGTCTAGTACCCATAGTACAAGCCTAGAGCTTAGTTTGGGACTAGGTCAATTGGTGTGACATTGTCCCCTGATATTTATTTATTAATTTATAAGTAGAACAGAGCTCCAGGGCGTAAATAAAACCACAATCGTCTTCCTGTCAGTTGGCTGTCTAAGCTTTCTTTGCGTGGATAATCATAGCCGGTTGCGTTTTTACAACAGAAAAACAATCCGATAGTTGAAAGTAAGTATTAGGCGAGTAATTAAAGATACGATGAAAAAGCATTACATTACGATATTTGATAGTTACACGTACCTATTATGAACCTAATGTGTTTTTTCTGTTCTGTGAGGCAGTATTGTATCACAAGCGATATAAAAAGGGTTGCTCGCAGCGGCTGGAGGAGCAACGTTACGGGTCATTTTACTCGTTAACGTACTGTCGACGTTACAATAGCTCTTATTTACTTGACAGTCAAAATTCAAAATTCTAATTCAAAATTCAAAATATTTATTCAGTAAATTGACCACATGAGGGCTCTTTTACACGTCGGTAACATGGAGTGAATCTACTAGCGCTTCGGACAAGACCATCATTGCGAAGAAGAAGTTAATAACAATACGATAATATGTCAACAGTAATGGGAAATATGCATAGATGTTTTAAATAGGTGGCATTTCAACAAAATATGAAATAAAAATTAAAGTCGTCCAAGAAATATGGATGATACAAGCATTTTAAACTGCTAATTAGACAACGGTTAGACAGAGAGATCCGATACTCCGTGTCACGTCATTTTAATACTTCTGCAATATAAACTCCATGTTAAATTTTGTTTTACTAGAAAAAGTTGAGAACAAATCTTTGTTGGCTATCTTGGTTATTTTTATAACTATTCAAAAAATGATTTTTGTCAAATGTTGGTAACATGAATGAGCTTTCTCCTAAGACCCACCATACAACGAAATTTGCCAGTGGAAAATAAACTTATTGCGATTGCAATAAAGTTTATTTTCTAATTTAATTGCCAGTCATAAAAACAAAAGAAATTCTACTTTATCTTCTTTACAATTGATATGTTATTGCAATGACCGTATTACGTAAATTTTTTTGTACTCGGGGACACTGAGGATGTTCATGTTATTGAAGCTGTGAAATAAAGTCGTGAATATTCCCTACTAGGTTATTACTACAATGTCACCTTACTACTGTCTAGTTAGGTAATAAGAGAAGCACAACATCACAAAGAAGCGGAACCTTGTCGATCCAACGACCTTTTAATTACATACAATAACGTTCCCACCGTTTGTTGGTCCGTCTGTTTCCCATGTTAAGGGCCTTCGACCGACAACTTGCTAGAGCCTCTTTTGTTTACTATACTACGTTTAAAAACGTTTAAAATGTCAAGTTAATAAGAGTATAGCTCTTACCGTTACCATAGATATATTTTTTATACCACGATGGTGTCGATGGTGGCAAACACGTAAGGCCCGCCATGGTAAGCGGTTACCGTAGTCTAATGGACGCCTGGCTTTGTTTCAAATGGAAACTTGTAACCTGTAAATTGTTATTTGTAGATTCATAAAATAGGCCCCTTAAGTAATAATTAAGTAGTTGCCGATCCTTGAAAAATCTATTTGTTACCCGTCTTGATAAACTCCATAATGTAATTAATTGAATTGAATTCTGCGTTTCTAACCTGGCTACAAACCAAGAAAAGTAGATCCTAGTACTAATAATATGTGTATGTTTACTATAAGAAACCCTACACAAAGGCTACGGTCGAAATACGGGCATGACATAGTGTGTGTCCCGTCTAAGTCTGAGCTCCTTACTAAGTAATATGTATGAGCATTAAACTTTATAATAAACTTCCCGTAGAACTTAAACGGTTACCACGTTAAGAGAAAGTTGTTTGATTGGGTAGTGAAAAAATGTTTTTATAGGTAGTATAAATGAGTTTCTGCAAAGTTAAAAAGCTCCTAGGTATTTATAATAATTTATATATCTGAACATTAACTATATTACATGTAATACTAAATTAACTATAAAATAATAATATAAAGGTCTAAAAAATATGGACCAATTTCAAATATATCAAGACTTTTACATGTGCGTGAAATTACATTAAAATAAAGACTAGAATTATATTAGACCTAAGACTGACAATATTGTACGCCTCTGTGAGGTAGGATATGGAGAACTGTTATAAGATAAATTTATAAGATCATCTGTAGAACCCATAACCATACAATAAAAAATATTTGAATTTGAATTTGTAGCTACATACAAGACTTAGTTACCAAAGGGAATTCTTCGTTTGTAACCTGGCTCCAAACAACGCAAAAAAAACCTAGTTCTTAGCTAGTTACAAGACTTGGTTTTATACTATTTAAACATTCTGTGGTACCGGTAAGAGCCTCTTACGAATACAAGGCGATCAGCAATAGTTATTTTTGTTTCTCGGTGTCTTGTTTTTTTTGTATATATTTAATGTAATTTTGTATTGTTGCGAATAAATGTCTCTTTATCTTTATGTACCAGCTTCTGCCCGCGACTTCCCGCGTTCGTTATTCCCTCCGAAAGCCTATGTGTTAATCCAAAGTATAAGCTATCTCCATTCCAAATTTCACCCAAATATGTCCAGCCGTTGCAGCGTGAAGGAGTAACAAACTTACACACACACACACACGCATACACACACAAACTTTCGCATTTATAATATTAGTAGGAAGTATGATGATAGCATGCAGTTGAACTATAATGTGATACGGATGCAGCGATGATTGGGGCAGTTCCCGGCAATTTTAAGTAATAGATACTAAAATAGGAGTTTTTTTACTGTGCTCGGTAATTATTTAGGCTGCTGTGTTTTTATACTGGTACTTCTCTTGGGCCATCCTGAAGTACGAGTTATGTTAGGAATCATTGTAATAGTCGTTCAAAGAGAATAAACGGTAAGATAAAAGGTTTTTATCTACTCTCATATCGTAAAGTACGAATTATAAACTTCAAAACGAATTTATATTAGCATACTTTATAAACACAATACCGAAATTAAAAAAATAACACTTTATAACATTATTTCTCTAACAAAACATTACGATACAAGTTAATCCAAAAAGTTAATGTCACCAACGCGGTTCCATATCATTTTTTTTTTTATAATGGAACGCACATGCCATGCGGTTCGCGTCATTTTTACAGCATTACAAAAAGATTTCATTCCAATTTTTACTTGTCCGTGACAGCGCCCGCTTTAACGCATGCGCGGTGATGTGCTAGGTTTTGGCGCCATTCATTGAATATTATTTAGTTGGTTGAATCGCAATGTATGAGAGTAGATAAAGTAGTGTATGAAACTGCACATAACTAGGTATGAAAACACTCGTGTTACTATTAAAAACCTCGCCTAGCGGCTCGGTTCTTAAACACACACTCGTGTTTTAATACCCCTCTTTATGCAACAATTTCATAAACTACTATTAAGATTTATTTTTCGTTAGATTTTGTCCAAATTCAAATTGATTTCTTTAAAGAAAACATTGGTTACATCATTATAAACGTAAACAAGTTGGTTCATTTCGCATCGCATTTATCTTATCATATCTTCCAGATGGGCCCTTTTGGATACCCTTCGACTCTTTAGGATCTTTTGTACAATTACCCTCTTTCACGCTCAGTTTTCGAATGAGCAGGTTTCCTTCCGATGTTTTTCCTTCACCGTGAGAGCATCGGGTAATGCACGTATGTAAGAAAAACTCATTGGTACATGGTGACCGCGGGGGTTCGAACTCGGTACCTTACTATCACGAGTCGACCCACTAAGCCATTAGACCACCCACTCAAAAAAATCTCATAGTATTAATTATTACGAGTATACGTATAACCAAGTGACCACTCACCCCCCTTTCTTAGAAACTTTCCAATGTTCCGGACCGTTTGTAGTTCTCATCGAATCATCAGGAAGTATGAGAAATATTCTTCCCTCCATAGACAAAAGGTCGTATGTCTCGTAGAACCGCGAATTAATAAGTGACCTTATTTCTTGATATTAGTGGGTTAAATTTGCTTTGACTATTGAATAGCGCATGCGTCCTTTTTATTAAGAAGGACAGTTTTGTGCACGCGATCAAACTATAACGACATCTAGGGCTAATGACGCCGAATCGGGTCCAATTCGAACTCTGACTCTATAGATTGCCACTTTTTTTTTATGTTTGTTCGGTCACGTAAAAGGGTTAATGAGCCACCGTAGAACCAAGTCGCAAAAAGTCAGTAATTTCTTTATTTGTGTATTAGGTATGTAATTGTTCGTTGAGAGAGCGTTTTAGAGATGCCGCGGCATCGGCTGGACCCCGAAAAACAGCGGGGTTAAAGATTTTGTATTCATTAGTTTCCATGAAAAAGTCTTGCCAGACGACTATGATTTTATTAGGATTCCGATTTTAGTCGGTACTTGTATTTTATACGGAACCAAGCCAGTAATAATGTGTTAGATGATCAATCTGCTGCGAATTGCGATGTGCGAAGAATACAAGTAGCGATAGAATGCAAATGACGAGATAGCCATTGTGTCATGTGCGCTCAGCTGTGTGGTTTGCAGTTATTTTTTCGTGCGAGGAATGTTCCCATAGGAATATTAGTACCTATAGGCAACGTAAAGGTCAGTGTTGTGTCTCTCTCCAAGGGATACAGTCATAATATGTCATCCTGAAAGCCCAGGTGGTGAAAAATATAAGCAAGTGCTCCTTACATTTATTTTTAACCGAGTTTTTGCCATGGTTTTCATACTTTAAAACTGAGAGTCAATTGTGTTGTGAATTACGAATTTTCCCTCGATTTAGCGGACGTTTTTGCGTAGTTAAACAAAAATTTATCGTTTTATCTCTATGTGCAATAAGAACTTGAACTCTACCGGATCGTTTCTTAATCTTTACTCTTCGTTGCAGGTTTTCAAAGGAATCAACAAGAAAGCCGTTTTCTTAATTGAGAAGATGTAGCGTTTCGACAAGTCCGCTCCCACCTAATAAATCCTTTCGAATCAATGGGCTAAATTGTTAACAACAGAAAACTTAAGTAACATAATTTTAACCGCACTCAAATTCTCAAAGAAATTGTGGTTAAACAGAAAGAAGCACAGAAAACCACATCAAACCTTCAAAATTAAATTGAAAATTCATTACCGCGTCCCTTATGTACTGACGCATCTGACTAAGGAGTTGGCGCGGGACTAGCTCAACTCCGGTGGAACCATGTCGACGAGTAACGAACTGAGCGATATGGAGAAGCCGCGGATGAAGCCGGCGGTGAAGAAGATATTCTGCTGCAGCGTCACTGCTGCCTCGGGGTTCATCGCTGCTTACGCACTGGTAAGTTGATAAGATTGAAAAAAAAAAAAAAACTGTCAAGCTATAAGTGAACTTATTGAACGCCAGTGTCTACATGTTTTCTAAGAAATACCTAATTAATTAAGGAGCTTTCGTCCCCCGAAATAACCATCAACCGAATTAAAATTTTAAAAATAAACTAGTAAAATTAGAATACAACTTCTACTCATATGAAAGCTTACTTATGTAACAGTGCATTCACCAGAATGCATAAAAATGCACGCTTTAGCATTCAAACTAAAGTTTCCAGAAATTAACATAGAACGGTCACGTAACCGAATAACATTATGTTATGAAATAACCATCGTTTCACAGTTGCCGTTGTTTATATAAAGCTAACCAATCTGATAATCACCAACCAGAATCGACATTATTTAACTTTTCTTATAGCTATGTTATCTGAGTGAACGATTTAATGGTTGGAACGGAAAGGCGTCAGTAACACTTATTTTTTATTTTTAGTTTATCATACATAGCAACATATAAGAACTGGGGCTCTATTCCACTAATTAAAACTATATTGCTTTTGACTTGTCATCGTGTAGTCAACGTTTATGATATCACTTATTTACTTGACGGTAATGGCAGTCAAGTTAAAAAACAATACAATTACTTGCCATAAGCGATATTGTTTTACCACGTACAATAGAGGCCCTCTAAGTTGCCAAAGCTGCCTACGTTTCAGTTTCCTATCGACTCAAAATGTATGGATTAGACATAAGCTGTCGACCGATCTGTCGTCAGCTTACGTCAATGGAATACATAATGTCGATTTTCGAAAAGCGCTACCTAAGCCATCTAAAGGAAATCTAACAAAGAGTCAGCTACAAAAAAAACCCGTCTGCATGTGTTTTGGTATTTCCTTGTAACGTTCATTATTATTGTTCCGGTCGAATTTTCAAAACTTGATTTTTGTGAGTCAACGTTTGGACGATGTTATATACTGCGTTACCTGCTTCTATTTCCACGAAAAGTACTTGAGTTATCCCCACACATGGGTTAAGACAACCGGTAAAATAGAGGCTTCCATCTAAGTCAGTCATCATTTTGTAGTCTTCTTCTTTTAATTAATGTGCACTTACACTACTTACAAGGAATGATTGCAGACTTGAGATTGTAGTCTTGAGATCGCTATGAGTCTTAGATCCCACTTACCACTTGTTTGTCTTTTTGCCACGCATCTATGTGGAATCAGCTCTCGGTGTCTGTATTTCCGAACCAATAGGTATGACTTGGGGGCCTTCACAAAACGAGCCAACCTACTCATTTCTCACAGGACTTCTGGGTGTTGCGGGTATTATGGGCGGCGACGATCACTTACCATCAAGTGACTCGCTGCCAAAAAAAAACATTAAGTGGCTAAATTGTGTGCTTGTTTGGCTTTTCCTTACATTAAAAAAGATATCAAATAAACGACGAGTCAAAGGAAACTGACATTTCAGTTCTTGACTATTTAGGACAGGTCTCAGTAGTCTTTCCTAAGGCCATATCACACGTTATCCAACTATGACGTCAGCGCAGGCGCGAGTGAGAGTGAACTTCGGTAACCGGTTCGGTAGGAAGCTGCGCGTGAGTCGTAACACCATTATAAGGTTCATTTGTTTGCTGATGTGATATTAGATGCTATAAGTAGTGTATGTAATGTTCGAGGTGGAAGGGGTACGAGTATTTTTTAAATATTATTATTAGGGTTCTGTAGCTCAAAAGGGAAAAGAACCCTTAGAGGATTACTTCGTCGTCTGTCTGTCAAAGTTTTTTTTCAGAAACGGGTGGATTTATCAAATTGAAATGAATGTCAAATACTCAAGTAATCCCTTGGAGCTATGAAAAATATCTGCTACGTCAACGCTATCAAAAGATACAGCTGTTTATGCCGCATATTTTGACTAGCAAGGGAATCATAACGAGTGTACTTTTTTTTGTTTGGATAATTATGTCGCACAGCTTAAACATCCATAGGAAATTTAAATTCTTGAGTTATCATTATCAAAGTTATTATCCAGTGGAGCAGCCAATCACGTTTATTGTACAACTAGTTTGAGTGCACTCCATTGCACTGCATTTATTAACATAGCAATACGGTGTGAATTACACACTTTTACTATTCAAGGAAATCCAGTACCTACTAAATGTAATGGTGCATATCCGCCATTTTGCCAGAGAAGTGGTTCTCTGCCGGAAATGAATAATTCCATTTTAGTCCTATGGACGGGAAAGCACTTGCAGGTTTGATTGGAAATGTCAGAAATTGCCAATTACGCGCCATTAAACTGTTTTTATTCGCTTTACTATATTTTATTAGTTGTTGTTTGAAATAAAGAGATTTAAATAAAACGCCATAAAAAGAACCGGGGCCCTCCGGACGGCTGGCAGCATTGGCAAACCAAAATCAAAATCAAAATCATTTATTTGTTCCAACACAGGTGGTACATGAGGTTGTTCGTAGCAAATGTTGTATCACTATGTTGAGCCGCGAGGCATACAAATTGTAGTTCACTTAAATAAGATACACATGCAGTTCTTATTAACTAATTGTAATTACTAGATATAAATTACGTGGTACGCTTTTTTCACTAGGAATTTAAACCCTGCATATACTTAACTCGTTTATTAGGGCTGTATTCTACTCAGTAAAACCATATGGCTTTTGACATTGAATCGTATTGTCAATATTATGATAGCTCTTATTTACTTGACAATAATGGCGGACGGTTTAAAACAATACGATAACATGTCAAGTACGAGTAATATGGTTTTGCCGAGAAGACTAGAGCCATTGTAGACATCAGCTAAGTATGACCATCAGCTATGGTCACCGATGACCTGAAGAAGGCAGCTGGCAGTGACTGGATGCAAAGGGCGGGAGATCGTGCGTTGTGGCGCTCCTTGGGGGAGGCCAGTGGACTGCAACAGGCTGATATGATAATAAGACATCAGCTGAATGTTTCTTCGAATTTGTTGTGCAAATATTCGTTTACGATTTTTGTATTTGGAGCGGTATCTTATGTAAACTGCATATACCCGTTTCCTTAAGTTTAACTCGCTCTTTAAGATTAGTTAGATGTTAAGATAACCGAAAGATTATCTTACTGCCGCACTCAGAGACGTCACTTAAATTTATTGCTTGTTTAGTGACGTGTTGTCTTATTCTATTGCTATAGCAAAGAAACGGATGGCAGCAACTTTAATCAAGCATTAAATTTAATTGACGTCTCTGAGTGCGGCAGTTATAGGTACAAAATAAACAGCTAATAAATAAATATAAATAAATAACGACGCGTTGGCCTAGTTGGTAGTGACCCTGCCTACGAAGCTAGCGGTCCCGGGTTCAAATCCCGGTAAGGGCAGATATTTGTGTGATGAGCGCGAATATTTGTTCCCGAGTCATGGATGTTTTCTATGTATTAAAGTATATATTTCTCTCTATATAAGTATTTATATCGTTGTCTTGTCTAGTACCCATAGTACAAGCCTTGAGCTTAGTTTGGGACTAGGTCAATTGGTGTGACATTGTCCTTTGATATTTATTTGATATTTATTTATTTAACAAGAGTTGAAATAAATTAGGTCACATTTCAAATATGATAACATTAACAGCCCGGTACTATCATTGCTGTAAAAAACTTTTTCGTTAATCTACGGGGTAAACAATCCAAATAATTCCACATACTGACCAGAATGGCGAATTCGGAAACTAAAAGAGTAAGGCTAGGCTAAGGCTACTCTGTTCTTAGGATTCTCGGGTACGAACTGTAAGTATTCAGAATAAAAAAAAATATCATTTATTGTTATGCTCTTATGTATTTGGGCAAAGCGTTCTAATACAAATCGTTTCTTACCCCTAGTATACATATCAATTACAGCAATAAACGTTGTATTTTTTTTTGGGAAGAAGTGGTAACATTTCCTGCCAGTACCTGTGTTTCTTTTTTTGTACGGAATGTTTACTTTTTCCGAATTACACGTAACACTGGCGACAGGGCTTTTTACTAATTTATGAGAGCGCTCTGTCGTAGAAAGCCAATGATTTTTATGTCATTTATTTTTCGTAACTTGACGCCGTCATTATGACAAGGTTCTGTGGTGGCTCAACAATAAAGGTTCTAGATCATACTAACTTATTTTAACTTCTTTTCTTTTTAATTGACCTAGTCCCAAGCTAAGCTCAAGGCTGGTGCTATGTCCAGCAGACAACAATAAACATATTTATTTAGAGAATTACATTACGAAACATCCGAAATTAAGGATGAAATACTTTTACTCATCACAAAAATATTATCCGAACGGGAATTGAACCCGGGATAGCTAGCTTCGCAGGCAAGGTCACTATCAGCTTGAGAAAGCAACATAAATACGAACTTATACGACAAAAAACGATGGGAAATGATTATTCACTACATCTGTAGTCAAATTATTATTATACTTCGTCCTTGGAAAAACTTTGTCCGAGAGATATACTTTTGCAAATTATGATTGGGAATATAATTTGGGAACATAATAAATTGAATATTACATAATGTGGTTCTCAGCTTACCCAGATGTTACCTTCGATAAAATGCAAATCATTGTTTGATAAGCAACTATGTCACTGCACAATATATTTCAAAGCGATGTGGCAGGCCGATATAAAGTGTATGCCATGTGAAACTACAGTTTTTGCAAGTTTAAAAATACGTATTACAGAAGGTTTCGTTTTCATTTCACAATATGAGTAACACGAACGTTCATTTTATTAAGAGACGACTTATAAATGGTTAATTTAAAATATTTATTTAGTGAATTGCCCTCATGAGAGCTCTTTTTCACGTCGGTAACATGGAGTGAATCTACTAGCGCTTTAGACAAGACCACCGATAACACACACGCAAGACTCCAACAAATCCTCGGGCTCATCACACAAGTATTTGCCCTGACCGGGAATCGAACCCAGGACCGCCGCCAGCTTCATAGGTGGGGTCACTACCCTCTAGGCTAAGTGCGACGTCATAGCCTTACCCATTTAACCCAATATTTGTGTTTCCAGGTAGCCTACGCGATAGCCCTGATCTACGAGATAGTGTGGGTGGTGGAGTCCCAGAGCGGGCTGCCCATAGCCTCCGCGCTGCTCATGGCGTGTTACTGCATCGTCATCGCAGCCACCGTCACTTTAGTGCACGGACTCATTTCGGTGAGTACTCCGGCAACCCGCAACTCGGATGGTCACAACCACCATATTGCTTTTAGTCACATAATAGGTAGTTCTAGTTCGTTCAGTTCAGTTGCCGCTTCTTGGTGGTCGCTCGGATCTTCTTCGGATTCTTTCTATCTAGTCAGTAACGTAACGATAGACTAACCTTGCGATTGCGACCTAAGTAGTCATTTCTCTACTAACCCGCAATAATTTTCCTTTTTTTTCTTCATACTAAATATTTTGCATGGGCTATGTCCATTGTTTTCTTGCGAGCGGTATATATAAGCCTACCATACCAGTAAGAAGCTACGACCCGGTGTCAGAGAATCACGCCGCAGAAGTTTTTACTTAGGCATGTCACTCTTCTCTATACATATACTATTAAAATTAAGTTAATGGTGTTATATCTGTTGGCGAACCTAATAAATAAATAAAATAAAATAAATTCTTTAATTATTTGACCTACAAATTGTTTCAGAAAAACAACAAGTGCCTGCTGTCCTGGCTGATCACAGTGATTCTCGTGTTGATCCCGGAATGCGTTCTAGTCTTCTATATGTCTATTAGCTACTGGGTAAGTTAATACCACCTCCACCCACCAAATTCTAATTCTTAGCATAACAAAATAAAAAGATACAGCGAAACGCTTTGTGCTAACGAAGTAGGTACTTAGTGGTATTTTGACAGCATAAGGATGAAGCCGCTTCCTCCGCAATTAGCTTGACTGAATAGCACTTCTAAGTACGAATCAAATAAATAAATACCTGAGGACAATCTCACACAAATTGACCTAGTCCCAAACTTAACTCTAGGCTTGTACTATTTATGGCTACTAGACAAGACAACGATAAACTTACTATAGCCTCTAGCTTCGAAGGCAGGGTCACTACCGATTAGCTAAATGTGGTCAAAAGTATTGTGAACAGTAAAACCTGCCAGCCACATTCCACATAGAGATATAGAACTGAAGAAGTGACTAAATAGTACATTTTGAGGCAAGTGCGGAAAGTATGTTATTTTACACGAGTCCCGAAGTGTCATGGGCCGAGCTGCAAGCCCTTCGCACGAGACAAGACTCGGGACGAGTGAAAATGACGACGCTTTTTAATGCATTGGCGAAAAAAATTACAAATACATGAATAAATTAATAATTAAAAGACACAATTATATTTAATTTTTGGTATAATAAAAAAATTACAGTGCAATTTGAACAGTTAAGGATAAAAAGGGAAAGGTAAAAAACGCTATTGCGAAAAATCCAACTTTCCGCACAAAATGCAGCTACTGAAAGTAATAAGCACTACCACATTTTGAGCAACTGTATTAAAAACTCTTTGTCATTGACTGGAACTGTTAGGGTTTTGACACGGTCATGTTATTTTTCAGGGTCTGCAGGGTGTTTATGGCGGCGCGGAGCTGGCGTGCTATGTGGCGCGACTGCCAGCCATCGTGTGTGGTGTGGTGCTGGTGCAGAGTGCGTACGCCATTCGAGAAGCCAGGTACACCAGCTGCCTTGTCACTAAATTAAGTTAATAGTCAGATATAGGAAATATAATAAAGAGTATATGGGGAATTTTGGGGACTTTCAAGAAAAGAGCCTACTCTTAAAAGGCCGGCAATGCATGTGTGATTCTTCTTGTAGTGCTGCGGACCAATGGTGGCCGATGGTGATTACTTACAGAGACGCGCTGGATGTTCGCTGGTTTGCTTACTCCTACATAAAAAAACATGGACCGGCGGCCATTTTTCACATAAGGCTCACTCATTGAACGAATTGAAAGTTTTTTTTTTTCAATGTTTTAGGAATGCAGGCTACGCCAACGGCGCAGCGGTGAGCGGTAGCGAGTTTGATGCCAGCCACTACGTGCCGGAGGCGCCGGCAGCTTTCACTAATGATGGCTTCTTGGCTGATAATGGTAAGGACGTTGAAGTTGATACACTTCTAGTATAGTATGTATACGATTTTAGAAGTACAGTCCAGTGCAAAGATTTAAACACTTTTGCAACTTAGTTCGATGACATAAGATGCAAAAGATAACCTATATATTATTTTATTTGTTTATTAACTACAATGATAAAAAATACCTTAACAAATTTATATTGACAACGGGCGCAAACGCACATAATATCACATATATCTTTGAACAGCCACAGAGACTTTAACAGCGTAAAAGTAATGAATTATTTGGAAGAACTAATTGTTAAATTTGGTGCCGTAAACAGGAATCAGGATATCACAATTTGGTGCCGCGACCAGGATTATAGCATAATTTTATGTCACATTGCAAAGCCTGACATAAATTGAGTTACTTGTGCGTTCATAAAGTTGCATTGAATGGAGTTGAAATAAATAAAATAAATAAAACTTTTAAAGTTCCTGTTTTCTATTAGTACTTAGTATCTTGACCAATGTTATCCAAGTTGTAATCTCTTAAATATTTAACTGGTCAAAAGTCAGCTGATCTCATTCAATTTCAAAACATGCCGGCAATTCTAAACGGCTTTCGCGTAAATGCATGCATCGTTAATAATGACGTAATTCAAGCTAAAAAAAAATAGGTCAAAATAAAACGTTTCGACTTTTAACTTACTGACCGCGTGTTAAGGTTTCAAGTCGAACGGGTTTTTATTTCCATATTTTTTATGTATAAAGTCGTAATGTCCATTAATGCTGTTTTCTCACGCGACTGCCAGTTATAATCACATTAGCGAGGTGTCAAACAATCGTGCACCGTTACGTGAATAGTAACTATCACAACGTCGCATCTTTCTTTACGGTACATATAAAATAACAGCATTAGGAAGGAACACATAAGATTGAAATTTCTAATAATTGCAGAAGCGTGTTAGGACCTTGGGGAGGTTTGATTGGTGGTTTAGACACTTTAGCCGCAACCAGGCGAGAAATTAGACGTTTCTATGCAGGCTAAATGACAATACGAGTAAGTAGTCTGATTATATGGCTAAGGATAAAGACTGCTGGACAGGACGTTAATTGTTAGCACTTGGTAGGTACCATCAAAGTGGTACAAGGTTTACGATACAGGGCTGTTGCTAATGCCACCTTTGGAATAGCACTTTGTATCTTTAATGACCTTACATACGTCGGTTTATACATGTTACGTTTTAAAACAACAGGTATACAGGATACAGGGTATGCCAGACCTGATAGTCATAGGCACAGAGGCATGTGTAGATATTTTTGACTTAGGGGTCCTCGTACGTACATAAATTTAAGACATTCAAGATAATTTAATGGCAGTATTATAATGGGACCTTTCAAGTGATAGTGTCATGGATGAACAGTGAGAAGAGGCTTTCAGAGGTCGTATATATTACTCTGAACTAATCCACCAAGAATTATATCTGATACACGTTGAAACACGTTTATAATTGAAACATTTTTCTATTTTTAGGAAAATCTGGCTCGATGCCCGACCTCCGTCGTCACCTGGCCTCTCGGCAGTCCTTCAGTCAAGGGTTCCCGATGCCTCCTCCCCCTCCCGGCTACTGGCAGCACCTCGCTGATCGCCAATACGCAGCCAGCCTCCGAGGCTTTCCTAAACAGCCTGGCTACCCTCAAATGTATGGCACTTGGGTAGGCCCGCGCTCCGGGCCTTACGAAAACCCCTACAAACGACGGCATTCTATCGTAGGAGCATTCGCTGACGAGTATCCTGCTAAAGAATATGATGAATTTGAAGACAGGGCGGATTGCAAAAGCGAAATGGCGTATCCGTATTTCCGTCAATATCATTATGATCCTAGAGTGTCATATGCTGATTATGATCCCAGGTTCTACCCAAGAGACGACGCGTACGGAGTCAATTTATTGAGACATGACCCCTATCATTTTAGTTCGAGGGGACGAGGTTTCTACGGGCCTGGTTTGAGGAATAGCCACGCATCTGTCGGTAACGAGTCTGATGATCTGACTAAATATAAGGACGTTGCTCTGTGATGTGTCTGATATTGTTAACAATGGTGCTAAATGTCAAATTGTGATGATTTGGAGGTGCGGAGGTGAGGTGGGTGACCCTTATGTGACTGATCTGAGGGTTTACTCCAACATGCTGGATATTAGAAGTATTTAAGTAACTTTTGCAATACAATACAGTTTTACCTGTTGATAAGTTACGAAATTCTGTGTCAGGATAAATGGGGCATACTCAGCCTGGTTTAATATCTCTAAAGGTGTTAGACAGGGCTGTGTTGCCTCACCATGGCTGTTCAATCTATTCATGGACAGTTGTATGCGGGTATTGAGAGAGTATGATAAGGGTTTGCGTATGCAAGAGTTGCTAATCAAATGCCTCTTATATGCCGATGATCAAGTTATACTTGCCCCATCGGTACTTGAGTTGCAGGAGATGGTGACAGTAATGAATGAGGGATTTAAGCAAAAGGGGATGAAAGTAAATGTTGCCAAGACCAAGGTCATGGTGATAGAGAAGGATAAGGAGATGACTGAGTGTGTGATAAATATAAATGGTGAATTAGTAGAACAAGTGAGCGAATTTGTGTACCTGGGAAGTATGTTTACAAGAGACGGTAAGTGTGAGAAGGATATCGAGAGGAGGGTGAATGCGGGCAACCAAATTAATGGGGCCCTGCACTCCTTTGTGAGCAGACAGGGCGTTTCACAAAAAGCCCGGCTGGCTGTTCACAATGGAGTGCTGGCCCCTACCCTGATGTATGGTAGTGAATGTTGGGTGTGGCAGAACAAGCATGTAAGTCGTGTAAATGCAGTAGAAATGCGCTCTTTGCGTAGTATGTGTGGTGTGAAACTGATTGATAGAGTAAGAAATGAAAAAATCAGAGAGAAATGTGGAATTAAAGAAGATGTAGTGACTAAGATTGACAAGGGCATGCTTCGATGGTTCGGTCATTTGGAAAGGATGGATGAAAGAAGATTGACGAAAGAGATATATAGATCGAAAGTGAGTGGAAGGGTCGGAAGGGGCCGCCCTAGGCGTACTTTTTCGAATCAAATCGGAGAAATACTGGAAAAGGGCCGTATCTTAAGTACCCGAAACCGACGTGCGTGCATGACTCGATGTATGAATGTTGAGGAAGCGAAAGAAGTTTGTCGGGATCGTAGCAAGTGGAAAGAAGTGGTCTCTGCCTACCCCTCTGGGAAACAGGCGTGATTTAATGTATGTATGTATGTAAGTTACGAAATTTCAAGATGAAGTATGCTTAATTCGTAGGTGCCTAAACTATCTGTAAAATTAAGTAGCGAGTCGAGCAATAAACCTTTATCGACATCCTTTTTGTGCCTACCGCTACCTGCACTATTGTTGCTCGGCCCGCTCCATAAGGCCGTGCAGGTGCGAAAGGATAGCATGATTCCGATGTTTTATGACCCGACTCGCCGCTTAATTTTGCGGATAGTATAGTTACTTTCCCGACATTGAAAATGTTAAGGCGAATATATACATTTATATTGATTGACGCGATGATTATAAGTTTTAAACTGTTATCAACTTATAATATGCGAGGGTTTGCTCGTCGATTTTACAGACTACAGACACAATGAGTACTCTATCGTATCACTTGCGTCGTAAACTTCATGTTGAATATAGACAAACTTTTAAAGTACCTACTTAAATGCACATCATTGGTTTATTTATTTTGATGGATACAAAGTAAATTGTAGAATATGTAAAAAATACGTATTTTTATACACCATCTAACCGTTTCACGGCCGCCTAACCTTCAAATGATGTAGTTTTCAGTGAAAATTGCATCCCACGTTATTTTTATCTCTGTCTCCCAATTTAATCTCGAATGAAGAATGATATGTTAAAGTTGTAAATTTAATGTTTCGTAGTATCCATCCAGTAAGCGAATAAGAGACAGCGGTGGTTCATAAATGAACTAATTTTCTATACACTTTTGCGTAGATACTGGCGCCATTGTCATGTGTCTTCTCTCGTGCACTGTAAGTACTTAAATATATTTCTTGCTTTGTTTAAATTAAATACTAGCTTCCATAAGATAATGTGGATAGCTTATACTTTATAGGTATTATTAAGGTTTGTAGGTACTTTTGTAATTATTTAGATAAGTAGTTACCTAATAACCAAAGGTGTAAATAAAGCTGTATATTAACGATGACCTACTTATCTACTTTAAACGAAATGTTTCGAGTCACTATATTATAAAATAAACAACAGAATATACATATTTTCTCAAATTGATCATTGTTTCTTTCTATAATTTTATAATTATAATTTTAACGGTACAGATGTAGTCCATAATGGTTTTCAATAGTATTTTCTAGGAAACGTTCGTATTTGTCATGCTACTTCAGTCAACCTCAGTACTTTTTGTACTGTGTCCGACTGAAATAGCAAGACACGTTCGTACGTTTCTGTGAAAATACAATTATGCACTATATCTGTAGGACCTTGCGTAAGGTCCGTCTGGATCGCTACCACCGCCTTATAGTTTAAACCACTTAAGTAGTAGTGTCCGTATTGTTGTGTTCCGGTGTGGGGATAAGACAACCGATGAAATAACTAGCAAAGAGGCCTTCAATCTTAGTTCTCAGTGTTGACAATGTTTTAGCAGTCTTAATATTACAGTCTTGAGAATGCAAATGTTTATATTTGTGGTTCAATAGGGTACTCTCTATTCTTAAAATATTCAAAATGTTACGCGTTCGACACAGCGCGGATAACTGTAGGTTAGGTATAGGTACTTCTAATGTTTATGCACTCCTAGTATTTCACGATATATGCACACATTAAGTTCACTTCAGAGGTCCGGGGGTAAGAGTACAGGTACACAGATACCCACACACACATACACAGATACACATTTTTTCGCAATTGTATTAAAAAACGTCGTTTGGTACACGTGCGGAAGATATGCGTGCCCCGAGTCTTGTAGCTTGCAGCTCGGTCCAAAATACCTCGGGAATCGTGCAAAATGACATACTTTCCGCACTTGTATCAAAATTGACCATAAATGTCTTAAAAACAAAAAACTGCCTTGAAAAACGCAAAAAATAACTTCTTTTAAAATTATAAATGTAGGTACTTAATAAGTTAGTCCAACTGAAGTCGGCGACTCACAATATTTTCAACCAAAAAACCGACTTCAGTTGGACTAACTAACCTAATATAGTCTTTATTATTTCTAGCGAGCCGATCTTTATTATTTGAACTGTGCTTATTCTTTACACAATACTATCATCTACACAAAACTTATATCTGTATCCTGACACTTTACATTTTAAACCTACTGACTAAGAGGGTAGGGTTGATAATTCAATGTACATTCAATGTAGTTCTAACTTTTTTGTATGTAATCGGCTTGGTGTTACGGACACAAAGAAAGACAATGGTATTTTTTACAAACAATGGCCTTTGTGTAGAAGATCGGCTCGCTAGAAATAATAAAGACTATACCAGTGAAGTTATTTTTTGCGTTTTTGAAGGCAGTTTTTTGTTTTTTTTAACACATTTATTTTTGACTGTGCCTTCCGTCAAAAGAAATAACAGTACGTCAGTCATTGCAATAATGGCAACATTTATAATTTGACGTTCATCGGCTCATGCGGCCCGGCAGCCATATTGAAGGAACGCTTCTGTCACTGTCACTTTTCAGCAGTAGGTACATTACATGATGTGTGCCAAAGTTACTTTGGAAATAGTTTAATATTTTGTTTCCTAGTTTCAATAATGTCTAAAGCTACACTCGTATTTGATGGTACCTATACTTTATCGCAATGCCTAATAAGTGTAGTATAATAGGTTGCGGCGCAAGAAGAGACGAAAATCAGGAGAGCTTAACATTGCATCGGTAAGTTAAAATTTTGTAATTTAAACATTGGTCAGTTTTGAGATTATTGAGGGACTAACATTATTGTAGTACAATAGTACCAAGTTATGAAACGATTAGCCTTTATTTTCAATAAGTATTACAAAAGTAAACAAATCTGTGAATTTGACATCTTAGGTTCTTCATAACAATCTTAACATTACCTATTGAAAATAACTTGGGATACATTTGATTTGGGTGGAACATTCTAATAATATTAGAAAAGTTTTGTATATTATTTTTATTATAATATTTTTTTAATTTATTATTAAATTTGTAGAAATGTTACCTAAATATTATTTTCCTTATTCATCAAATCATAATCAAAAATATATAAAGATATTGCATGACTGTAGGTAACATATATGACAAATTAAACAGATGTCAAGTTTTGTCTTGCTATAATCTTCTTCTATTTCATTTTTTAATAATATCGGTCCACAGCCGTACTTTGCAGTGATTACGCCAGTGTCAAGTAATCAGAGTTAATCAGTAAATAGAATAACTCAAAAGTACAAAGCCGGACATTGCAATGGCCCAATTGTTACAGGAAGACCTCGCTACAATCTACCATCATATAGTGTACCTACAATAATTGTTACAACTCAATGTAATAGTTATAAAGTTAATTATATTTACAAACAAAAACTTTCTTTCATTCCCAATATCTTTAATTAGGGTCAAGTCCAGGATAGACAGACTTACATCTTTTAAGGTCATCATATCCTTGTTTCTATTATGATTTAGTGTTTATTAATATAAAATTATTAATAATCTGCTCATACAAAATATATTGCTGGTAGATTTTTGACGTGTAAAATTGCATGTGCGGCCTACTTACTGAATAAACATGTTTTATCTTTTTTTATCTTTTATTAGATAAAAGTTTCCAGGGCAAGAAAAGAGCCCGGTCTCTCACTCTGTCACATCATCCATGGCGATGGAATGGACACAAATCGATAATGTGTTAACTTCAATAAATCAGTCATACTCAGTGATACATAAATAATAATTGTACGTTTTTTAAAGGTTACCAAAAAGTGAATTTATGAAAAAAAGGTGGTTGGAAGAAATTGGATTTGGAAATATAAGGCCATATTTAAAAAATATTTTCATTTGCTCAATGCATTTTTATCAAAATTCCTTCAATAGGACCCTGGATGTAGTTAGGCTACGAGATGATGCCGTGCCGTCACGAGTTTTAATGGTAAATTATTTAAAAATATTGGACTGGAATTTGTTTTTCTTTAATTTCTAAATTTATTACTTCTACCTGTTTACCTATTTATATGCATAACTTTAAAAAAGGGAATAAGTATTGAGTTATACTTAACCTTGTTGTTGACAAGAAAGGAGTGTTGAAATTTGCGTCTGCGATTTTAAAGTGATTTTAACGTATAAAGTGAGTGTTCCACTGCAAAACTTTTACAAAACTGTGCCAATCCACGGCGTGGAAATAACATTGAAATATTGAGTGAAATCAGTGGAAATAACTACAAAGTGCCTAAAACAATACCAGAACGCTAACTAGTAATTATAACTACCCGCCCTATTTACGAAAAAAATAAGTACTTGAGACTTCCGTTGACAGATGTCAGTGTTGTGACAACACAAATTTAAATCCAAAAAGTTGCCACCATTAAAGTGTGACCAGTGGTAGAAAAATCTACAAAACAGCAGCTTTTTAAATAAAAAATACAAATTATGTCAGAAATGGAAAATCAATTTAAATTGTTATGGGTGAACATCAAAGAAGAGTTCAAAATGCAAAATTAAACCATAATGGCAAACGTGACAAACAATGTTTCCAAAAAAATTGACGAAAAGATGGAGCTCCTTTGTGAGGAAAACAAAATTTTGAAACAAGTGGAAATTCTCAAAACTAAAGTAAATGGCCTAGAAAGGGAAGTTAGAAAAAATAATCTTATTATACATGGTATAGAGGAGACTGAGAAAAGCAGTGACGAGCTTCTAGGAGCAGTTACAAAAACCCTCAATATTATCAGTGAGAAAGCTCAAATAAACGAGTGGGACATGTGGGAGATAAGCAAAGTTCAACGGATTGGAAAGAAAACATCTAGCAAAGCGAGACCTGTCCTTATGTCTGTAACATTGGCATGGAGAAAACTGCAACTACTAAAAAACAAAAAGCATTACCCAGAGGGAATCAACATTGCGGAAGATTTCCCAAGAAATGTACTCGAAAAGAGGAAGGAGCTTCAAGGAAAACTCCAAGAAGAACGGGATAAGGGTAAAATCGCATACATCAGGTATGATCAGCTGATTGTTAAGGACAAGCCAACCGATTCTGAAAAAAGAAAGCGGTCACCAACAAGCTCCCCGAAAACACCATTCAAAAATGGAGAAGCGAGGATCAATATGCCGAGTAAAATTAATAAAACCAAGTTTCATGGTTTTGTAAGGCCAAGATCATGTTCAACCAGCAAAACTGACAATATATAGCAACTAACAGACGTCAACAACCAGGAAAACAACAACAACAATGCTAACTATACCAACATAACAGAACAAAAATGTCCCACCACGGCTGGTCCCCGCGGGAACATTAGACCAACACCCTCCAGTGAAATTAAAAGTAAACTTACAAAACATAAAATAAATATAGCAACCCTAAATACAAGAACACTCCGAACAGAAGAATCCCTGATAGAATTGGAAACTTCTCTTGAAGACTTAAACTGGGACATAATTGGAATAAGCGAAATGAGAAGAGCAGGTGAAGTGATCGAGGAAAGAGAAAATTACATAATGTGCTACAAGGGCGAAGACACTGGGCAAAGAGGAGTAGGATTCCTTATTAAACGTCATCTAAGAAAACATATAATTGAATTTGTAGGAATCTCAGACAGAATAGCCGTTCTCAATCTCATATTACCGGGATATGAAAAACCATGGACTATCATCCAAATATACGCACCGACGGAACAAGCCGAATTGAGTGTCTTAGAGGCATTTTATGGCAATGTCAATGATACTATCAACAAGTACAGATCAAACCACCTTATACTTATGGGTGATTTCAATGCTCAAGTTGGAACCAAACAAAACAATTAGGTACGAGTATGTGATAGGAATGTTTGGACATGTCAAAAGGAGTAAAAATGGCCAAAAACTTGTGGACTTTCTACTGGAACATAATTTACGGATCCTTAACACGATGTTCAATAAAAAGAAGTCTACCAAATGGACATGGGAATCCCCGGATAGGAAATATAAGAATGAAATTGATTATATTATAACAAATTTTTCGAAAGCATTTACTGACACAGGAGTAATACAAAATTGAAGCTTCAATACCAACCATCGCATGGTACGAAGCACTTTAAGTCAAAAAATGCCGAAAAGACCTAGAAAAAACATGGAAAACAATA
The DNA here is from genome assembly GCA_927399475.2 of Acleris emargana. Classification (NCBI taxonomy): domain Eukaryota; kingdom Metazoa; phylum Arthropoda; class Insecta; order Lepidoptera; family Tortricidae; genus Acleris; species Acleris emargana. The sequence goes on from OV656858.1 coordinate 11,249,979, forward strand.
AACAGTCATGGGATAAAGAGAATCTCCAAAAAAGAACCGAATGCTTATTGGATGCCTGCAATAAAATTCAGAAAAAGACTATTAATGTGCTCGAGAAATACAACGAGTTCGAGAAAGCAATCGCTGGGGTGAATATTGACAGGAGAAAGTCAAAGGACAACAAACTTAGTGCAAAAACATTAAACTTAATACAGGAAAGAAAAATGCTAATCAATAACCACAATAGGAAAAAAAACCTAACGAAAATAACAGAACTTAGTAAAAACATAAGAGAAAGTATTAGAAAAGACAGAAAACAAAAAAGGATTGAGACACTAGAAAAACATATAACCAGAGCAGGCGCCGTAAAAATAGCACTAAAAGAATTACAAGACAAAGGAAAAGAATGGATACCTAAAATGAGAAGAATAGGAAAAAACTACACCAAACGAAAAGACATTGAAACGGTTGCTACAAACTTCTTTAAAGACCTATACTCAGGTGAAAACAGAAACACTCAAAAAAGCACACAGTCCGAGTCAGTGCACAATATAAGTGAATCTGAAAAAGAACCTCCAATATTGTGTTGCGAGGTAGAAAGAGCAATTGAAAGCCAAAAGATGGGTAAATCACCAGGGCCAGATAGGATAAGAAATGAGCTCATAAAGGGTACAATAGAAGAGATAACTCCTTTCTTGACCACTGTATTCAACGATATATTGATCACAGGCTGTGTCCCAACACAGTGGAGTAAATCACAAATAACCCTGATTCATAAAAAAGGTCCAAAGGATGACATTAGTAACTACAGACCCATAAGCTTAACATCAAATGTGTACAAAATTTTCTCAAAAGTTATTCTGGAAAGAATCACAACACAATTAGACAGTCATCAACCAATGGAACAAGCTGGATTTCGTAAAAACTTCTCGACAATAGATCACATTCATACTGTGAAACAAGTAATAGAAAAATATAATGAATATAATAAACCCATTTATCTATGTTTTATAGACTACTCCAAAGCATTCGATAGTTTGTAAAAATGTATATAAAGAAAGTAAGGCCAATGTAAAACTAGAGAATCTAGGAGAGGAATTCCCGATTAACAGAGGAGTAAGACAGGGAGATCCCCTATCTCCTAAACTATTCTCAGCGGTCTTAGAACAGGTCTTTAGAGAACTGGACTGGGAAAATTTTGGTGTCAGAATTGATGGTACTAGGCTACACCATTTAAGATTCGCAGACGATATAGTCCTGTTTGAGGAGAGTCCAACTAAACTAGAAGATATGTTGAGCAGTCTACTAAGAGAAAGCAAAAAGGTCGGCTTAGAAATTAATTCCTCAAAAACCAAGCTTATGACTAATTCGATAAACATAAACATTAATATCATCAACACTTTACTGGAGTATACTGAAGAATAGGTACATCTATTTGGGTCAACTAATAGCAATGAAAGATATAACTACAAAAGAAATAAATAGACGAATAGCAATTGCATGGAAAAAGTATTGGGCACTAAAAGAAGTTATGAAAAGTAAACATCTAGGTGTAAAAGTAAAGAGAAAAACATTTGACTGCTGCATACTCCCTAGCCTTACATATGGTTGCGAGACATGGGCACTAAATAAACTGCACAGAGATAAACTAGAAAGGTGCCAGAGATCTATGGAAAGAAGTATCCTTAATGTAAAAAGAGTTGATAAAATAAGTTGCACTCAGTTACGAGCGAAAACTAAGTTGTCAGATGTCCTCGAAAAAATAGATAAGCAAAAATGGCGATGGACTGGGCACATGCTCCGAGGAAAACAAGAGAAGTGGAGCAAGATTATAACAAACTGGTACCCAAGAGAGGGAAAGAGAAGTGTGGGCAGACAGCTTAGAAGATGGGATGATGAAGTCAAACTGACTGCAGGTCCCTACTGGAGACGAGCCACCCAAGACCGAAAGCACTGGAAAGATCTGGAGGAGGCTTTTGCCGAACGGCACTCTGAGATAAGAGATATTATTTAGGATAAAACTAATTGTGTTATGTAAATTGCATGTGAATCTTAGAAATCTTAGAATAAAGGCAATTATTATTATTGAGTTTAAACGTGTCATCTCATTACTATAAATATGTTTTAGATTATAAATCTAGTTTTGTTTCAGCCATTGACCTGTCAAGGTCATTCTGAAATACTGACTGAGAATAGGGCAGATGCAACTTCATCCCTAGTCAAAGATGAGACTCTTGATCCGGTAAATTTGAATTTCATACACACACACCAAAAGTAAATCTTAAATTATATGATGTAGGTAGTCTTAAACGAAGCTCTAGGCCTTAACTTACAAGATAAGGAAATAATTTGGTACTGTGTAACATTGTCAGAAATATTTGTTAATTTACAGCTTGCTGAAATCCCGGATATTGGTCCAGAACCGTTGCCTGACACTTCAGAAGATCCAGCCCAAATGGTATAATTTTTTTTCATGCTCTTTACATTACTTTGTCAAAATGTCCCTATTTAACTATTAACGTTTTTACAAAACATTTGAATTTTATACCACACAAAAATCTATCTTAAACAAATGTAACATGGACTTTAATTTTTAATTTACAGCTTGTTGCAATCAAGATAATTGGTCCACAATCGGTGCCTGGCAGTTTAGAAGTTCCAGCCCAAATGGTATAATTTTTATTTCATCAATCATACATAATATTTTTTAACTTAATATAAATAGTGGAAATTGATAATTCTTAAAGTTAACAACGATCCTCGGGGCTGGCAACGCATTTGTGGTCTTAGCATTGCAGTCTTAAGATTGTAGTCTTGAGAATGCGAATACCTATTGGTAACAGATCCCACTTACCATCAGGCGGCCTGCTGGTTTGCCTCATGCTATAAAAACTGCCTATGGAGTTTATGAAAACCAACTTCTAAGGTGTTGAAAGTATAGGGAGGGGAGCAGTAACCCGCCGCCAAGTAGCAGACAGAGGTTCGACAACTGAAAAAATAACTTGTCTTGTACGGGTTGTATATCGGTTGGTCTAAAATTGTTTGGCCTTATTTTGTTTCGCCACGTTTCGTGTAATTATTAAAATGCCGAAAATTGTTTCATCAAAATGATTTTGCGCGTCGAAAAATTATTTCGTATAACATTTGTTTATTATTATATTATAAATTTAGCCTTTTATTAATTAAAATTTTAGTTAAAACAATTTTAGACCAAAAGTGCTTTAGAACAAAAAATATGTACCTATGCATAAAAACCTTTATGCTAATAAAGAAGTACTCGTATGCCATTCAATTTAAAGGAAACATTTTCGACCAAACAATTTTAGCACATACAATTTTAGGTCAGTCGAAGGGCACCCGTCTTGTACTTTGTACTTGTATACGCGACGCGGTTAATCTAGTTACGTAATCCTGCCGACTAAGAAGTACGATCGTGTCGTCTAGTACCCATGTTACAAGCCTTGAGTTAAGTTTGGGGACTAGGTATTATCTTATTAATTAATTATTATTTATTAATTTATTAAGCGTCGTGTGGTTGCCGGGTTAGAATAGTGCCACTCCATGTCTTCCCGTGGATGTCGTAAGAGGCGACTAAGGGAATAAAGGCTTGTATTACTCTTAGGCGATGGTCTTGCCACCTGTCACTAATTCACTGGGAAACATCTTAGCCTGCTTGTGCAAAATGTGGTTACAGAATTATCAAGAAGTTTTAAAACTTGTTGGTCATTCTTTAGCTCTGCCTAACCCACTCTGAAAATGAAGGCGTGAGTTTATGTATGTATGTATTAATTGTGGCATCCCATCTTAGTCCTTATTAGAAGAGCATCAGAGCCCACTTGCCAGGTGGCCCGTGTGCCATGCCAAATACACCTCAACACGAAATTTTTGGACTTATCAGAAAAAAACCCAATGCTTTCTATTTCATTTCAGGATCAATCTGGACAAATGGTTAAGAAGTTGAAGGAAAAATGTGACAGACTCAGAACTAACGTGAAACGATTAAATGAACAAAATCGTAGGCAAACGAAAAAAATTGCTAGTTTAAAAAATGTTATAAAAGAACTTCAGGGCCTCTATTCAAATATTGTTAACGTTTTGATAGCTCTTATTTACTTGACACTAATGGCGGCCGAGTTAAAAAACAATACCATAACATGTCAAAAGCAATATGGTTTAACCGAGTTGAATAGAGGCCCAGGCCCTATACTAAAAAAATACATAATACTGACATTGAAATAAATATCTAGTGCAAAGGAAATATAGTGGAATTTATTTTGTACTAATGTTTGCCACATTGAAAATCATTAACGAGGTGGCCTTAGAAGATAAATGTGGGATCCGGCTTTTGTGAAAAATCGTCAAATCGCGTGCACTGGTTTTTGTATGAAATGTCTAATAAGAAATCCACATGATATCCAACCAAAAACATGTTACTGACGCGCGACTATGGGAACTGACTGTGATAATGATTTCCTAGAAGTGGCCAATCAATGTCTTGTGTTTTTACTATATTGCATCAACCGAAGATGGAAACTAGGTATCTGCAGGTCTCTTTTATCACATCTTTGACAGCAGAATAAAAGCCTGAATGTGAAGAAGTAGGACTCAAAGCAGTGAGCGTAACGTGTGACCAGCGGCAAATTTGAGCAGCTTGGATGCGAACTATCAAAGGAACAAAATATTACGTCGGTTTGGTCGAAGCTAATTATTAAATCGAAAAGAAATACTGGATTCATTGGGCTGATCGTAGTTGGAACTTCGTCGACACCTAATAGAAAACACTAAGATCTTTATATGTACCTACTTGCCTGTTAACAATATCAGCCAAGACATGTCGAGCTGTTTTTTTCCGCTATCAGAGCATATATCATATATATACACATATATATATATATATATACATATCCAAATACCGTCCAATTCAAAGCCTCATTCAAATTGCATAAGTAGAGCTGAAATTCAAGATGGTGGTGCATTCCTCTGGAACAAATAACCATATTAAATTACTCTAGCAAGTTGAGAGATGAACCCAGTTAAAGTCATAATTTCATCAATGACTTCACAGTTTGTTGATCGATATGGCAGAGGATGATACTGATTTGTATGAGGAGTACATACTGCCTTAAGATTTATTTTAGTAGTACGCTTTCGGATTATTCCGAAAATTTTCCCGCACAATAAAATGTGATATGTGTACTAGATCCATGTTGTTTGTGGATCTAAATTATAATAAGAAAAGCATCATAATATTTTTTATCTTTTATTATTGCTGAGTATTTTAGTTGTTTTATTATAAGAGAACTTAATGAGACGTTTAATGTAAAGAATATCTAAAAAAGGAACTATGGTACAAAATATACTCTTGTTGATTTATACTTTATTCGAAATATTACTCTTACATTCCGTTCCACCATCCATTCCTCTGAGATGGATTGCCCCAACGTGCTGTGCTTAAGATGATGCTTCGCAAGCCCTTCAGATATCCTACTGCATCTTGATACGTCAACTATAACTATAATATAGTTGTATGTACTGACATGTTATGTTTATTCACAGGGTGGTGGTAACGATGACGGTGGTCCAACGAACGGACAATGGTTAGATTTATTTACTTACATTGTAAGTTTCAGGCTCCGAATCGCTACCACCATCTTATCCTTTACCGCCAACCAACAGTGTTCGCGAGGTTGTGTTCCAGTGTGGGGATAAGACAACCAGGGAAATTAATAGCATAGGGGCATTTCATCTTATTCCTTAGGGTTGGCAACGCAAGGATTGTAGTCTAGAGTATGCAAATGTCTATGGGTCACAGATCCCACTTACCATCCCCATTCCCAATGCCATAAAAAACTACATTATCATTGTCTCTCTCTTTCTAATATATTTATATTATCTGTGTGGTGTTGTGGTCGTTGTAGTGGCGGCTAGGCAGCTGAGGCCCTACTTTGAAAATCTGAGTTCGAAGTTACGTTAGCTCCATCCCTTTCTATCGATTTAGTCTCGAATGAAGAGTGACAGGGATGAAGCTAACGTAACTTCGAACTTCGATTTTCAGAGTAGTGCCTCTGTGTACCGTAATGCGAAGTAACTAGTATAATCTGTGGTAAGTTTCTTATTACGATCCTACTAACATTTTAAATGAGAAACGTCTGTTAGTTTGATGCTCCTTTACGCTGCAACGATAGCCTATGGATTAAATTAAATGAAGGGATCATTTGTTTATTCTATTACGATTTGTCAGATTTATAGTATTAAATGACAAGTTTTATCCTTGGTTAAATAAGTGTAATAATAATAAAACATATAACATTACGAAATCATAGCATAAATGACCCTAAAAATAATAAAAAAATATAACTTTACGAAATTATAGGGGTGAGAAACCCATGGCCTGGAGCTAAAGTTGGTATGGCATTTTTCGACAGCTACGCGATCCAAGCGACCGAACGAAGATGGTGGATAACGAGTAGGTATTCATCGTAAAATAATAATATGTGTAATGTTTTGCCCAGCATTAGTGCTACTTATAAAAGTTGCGCGTGAATGTGGAGTCTTGTTGTGTTCGCGCGTTCGCAGGCCCTTTGACGCGGGCCAAAATACCGACAACACGGCGCGATCCATGCGCGAACCCGCGAACGCCCTCCACATTCACACGTTCCGCGTTCACTCGCGTTTTGCGTTCGCGCGTGAATGTAAACCGCATTATAAGTCTTACAACACGTGCACATCTGACCGAGCAATGAGCGGCAAGCAAGCGTGTGAAACGAAGCTTTATTCCATGTGATATAAATGATAAAACGTAATTAATTTACAATACAACATTTTATTTTCTATGTCAATCTTGACAACCATAAAAACAATGAGAACTAAAACTTTCCTCTAATATGTAAAAAGGTTTAGGTTATAGCATTCCTCATCATCCTCATTTAAAGCTCCTCATGAGGCGTCTCGGGGCTCTAATAGTTCTCATGCTCCTGCGTGGTGCTTCAGGAGCTGTGTTGTTATCCAGAGCATGTGCATTCAGGAGTGTAGGTGCGGGTGCTATTGTATTCGACATTGCTGGTGCTTCTGGTGTGCTTGAACTTCCAGTAGGTGTAAGAAAAGGCGTGTTTATGGTTTGATCACGTCCCGTCGCTTCTTCAGTCATACGTGGTCTTATGTGATCTGCATGCCTACGCCTTAATATTCCATCTGGTGTTTGTATGATGTACGAGTATTTATGTGTCCTTTCTTTAACAACCGCAGGACTCCATGTGGAATCAATCCTGGTCTTCACGAACACATTGTCGCTAGGCAAATGTTTTTGATCTCGATGTTGGTTTTCCATCGCGATGTTAGCTCGAACATGTCGATGTTGCAACATTCTTTTCGTACTGGGACGGGCATTATCTAGAGTACTCGTTAACTGCCGCCCGAACATCATGTATGCTGGAGATCTCATCGTTGTATTGTGTGGAGTGTTTCTATATGTAAACAAAAAATCTCGCAGTCGTTCCGTCATGTTACCAGAATGACCTCCCTCTGACAAACGCGTTTTAAAAGTACGAACCAATCGCTCAGCTAATCCATTAGTCCGGGGATGGTACGGGGATGACGTTATGTGTGATATGCCTCTTTCCTTGCAATAAGTTTTGAATGCCTCCGATGTAAACTGTGGGCCATTATCCGACACTATTATTTCAGGTAAACCAAATGTTGTAAAGATGTCATTGAGTTCATCACACAGTTTGTCAGTTGTTGTTCTGTTCATTGGTCGTACTTCTATCCATTTTGATAATGCATCGCACAGTACCAGCCAATATTTTCCTTGAAAGGGTCCGGCAAAATCTATATGAACTCTTTGCCATACGTTATCGGGTATTGACCATGAAAAAATTGGTAGTTCAGGATTGTTTGGTCTGGTTTCTTGGCATGCGTTGCATCTTTTTACATAGCCGTCAATATCTTCTTCAATGGATGGCCACCAGACATAAAAACGTACTAGTGCTCTCATAGCGGAAATACCTGGATGGCCTCTGTGGAGGTACTTAAGTGTTATTTTTCTGAGTGAGTGTGGTATGACGATCCTTCCTCCCCACATTACAATGTTATTCTCTACAGATAGTTCATTGCGTTTTTTAAAATATGCTTGTAGTAAATGGTCGCCATATTTGTACATGCTCCAATTTGTATTTATACAACTTATAACTGTTTTGAGTGTAGTGTCTTTCTTAGTGTGTTCCTTGATGGTATCTTCGTTTATACATATGTCTTCGAACTTCGTTTCATGTATATGTTTGATGATTCTGTTCTTCATAAGGGTTTGGCATTCTGGATAGGGAGTCTGCGAGTATGTTATTCTCTCCTTTAGTATAAACAATGTCATAGTTGTAGCTGCCAATTGTTAAAGCCCATCTTACCAGCCTGTTATTAACGACTTTGGGTAAATTTCGATTCGTTCCCAGAATGTATATGAGTGGTTTGTGATCTGTTATTAACGTAAATTTTGATCCCCTTAGATATTGATCGAATTTTTTTAATTCCAAAGAATATTGCTAGGGCCTCTCGATCGATCACTGAGTACTTGCTTTCTGCTGGGTTTAGTTTCCTTGATGCAAACGCTATGGGTTGCTCTTTGTTACTTTGTTTGTGGAACAACACGGCTGCTACTCCCTTTTCGGAAGCATCACAAGCTAAATATAAACGATGTTTATCATTATAAGCGATAAGAGGTCCGGATTTTACTATACATTCTTTTGTTTGTTCAAATATGTTTTTTTCACGTTTTGTCCATTTCCACTTTTGTTTGTTCCCTGTAAGCGCATGTAAGTCTGCACAAATACCGTGAAGGTGAGGTATGAACCTTTCGTAAAAGTTTACCAATCCTAGGAACGACCTCAATTCTTTGGTGTTTTGGGGAGGTGTTGCTTGGATAATAGCTTCTATTTTGGCTTTTGTTGGTTTTATGCCATGTTTACTAATTGTATGTCCAAGGTACTCGATTTCAGGTAGGAGAAATGAACATTTCTTGAGATTAACTTTCATTCCAGCTTCCTTGAGTTTGCAAAGAACTAGTGATAGTGTTCTAAGGTGTTCTTCATCATTTGTTCCCGTTATTGCGATATCATCGAAATATATTGCTATATTAGGTATGTTATTTAGTAGTTTCTCAAGATAATGTTGGAAAATTGAAGGGGCAGTTGTTATTCCAAATGGCATACGATTATATTGAAAATAACCTTTATGTGTTGATATTGTTAGAATTTTTTTTGATTCAGGTGCTATTTTGAATTGCAGATATGCGTCCTTTAGGTCAATTTTGGAATATTTTTGCCCATCGGCAAGTCTTTGCCTTATATGGTCAAAATGTGGTACTGGATAGGTGTGGGTTACCAGAGCTGGGTTAAGGGTTGTTCTATAGTCTCCACATATTCTTATTTGTCCATTAGGTTTGATAATATTGACGGTTGGAGTAGCCCATTCAATTGGCGTTTCATTTGGGTCTATTGGTTCTATAATACCTTCTTTTGTTAGCCGTTCCAGTTCCATTTCCACGTTCTTCCTTAAACTAAATTTGATCGGTCTTGATGGAAAATGTTTAGGCTCTATTTCTGGTTTTACATGGATCTTTACTTCGTAGTTCTTCACCTCTCCCAATTGGTTATCGAATAAATCTTTGTTTTCATCAATGATCTGTTTAAGTGAAAATTGATTCTTTATTGAATATACTGGACTAGGAAACGTCATGTTGAACATTTCACTCCATTGTAACCCAAAGAGCATGGGGCTTGCGTTCTTGATCACGACTACTGGTAAAATTCTTTGCTGTTTCTGTATTTCAACAGTCACTTCTGCTAGTCCTTTGGGTTTAAGTTTGTGATCACCATAGGCTTTTAATTTAGGTCCCTTTGTAAGTTTTGGTGATCCTATTTCTCTCCAGAACGATGTACTTATAATTGAATATATGGATCCGGTGTCCCAATCCATAGTACATTTGGTTCCATTTATTTTGGTATCAATTTTTTTGCATCTTATATAGTTATTTTTTGTGATGACTTTGTTTACGTCAGTGCCATCATCATCTTCATCACTATCATCTGAAAATGTTTTTCTTGTAGGTTTTTTGTTTGAATACGTACTTCTTGTGACTCGGTTTACATTATATTTATTAGGTCCCGATCGAAACGATAAATAAGCTCTTCCGGTCTTTATGCAACAACTTTCGAAATGGCCTTTTATTTGACACGCTGTACAGGTGTGGTCTTTAGCTACACAGTTTTGAGTTTCATGTAAATCATTTCTCCCGCACCTCTTGCACTGGGAATTTGAAAGTTGTCTCTTTTTGGTGTCATTTCTAAATTGATCTTTCGTTTGAATGCGTTGTACTGATAGTGCCGTCGGGTCTTGCTCCACGTTGAGGGGGTTATCGTTTTCGGCCAGTTCTCTTGATAAAGCTACTGCAAAGATTTGATCGAATGTGATTTCTATAGTTTTGCCATCGTTTGTTCGTTCTTGAAGGTCTGGCCACTTTTGTTTTAGATCTATTTCCAGTATGTCGTGGTTTAAGCCCGTGGCAAATCTATCACGTAATTGGCGTTCTAAGACATCACCTTCATAGCCGCAGTGCTTACTCAATTCCTTTAATTTATTGGCGTACGTTTCCATTGATTCGTGTTCTTTTCGAATACAGTTCCAAAACTCCACCAACGCCTTGAAACGTGTTGTTTTTTTGTGGTAAAGACAGTATAATTTCTCTTTAATTTCGTAATAGGTTGTGTTTTCCAAAGTGTTCTTAAAGGCTATTTTGATTTGATGAAATATTTCTGGTGGTAAACATGTTATGAGTAAATCTTTTTTCATTAGTTGATATTCACTGCCATAGATGGTGCACTTTTGTTCAAAATATTCAATAAAATTTTCAACCGTGGACGTTTTCGGGTTAAATTTTTCATGTACAAAATTATTGATATTTTTGCATCGTTCGTTATTGTTATGCTTTGATGTTGTAGCCGTTGTTAGAATATGAACTCTTTAGTTATATGGTTTATGAAAAGTTAGATAGATGGTAACTTGAATAATATACAGGGTGTTTGGTAGCGGGTTCGACAAACGAAAATGGGAAATACCTGGGTCCAATTGGAACACATTTGCCATAGTAACCCCTATGCTAAAGTTGATAGTTTTTTTTTTAATATTTTTTTTCCGTTTTTTTGAAAATATCCCAAAATTTTACCTTTAAACCTTCTTAATTACATACCTAAGCAACTGAAACCGCCCAATTTTTTTTTAAATCATGCTCTGATAATGGTTTTATTTTAAAACAAAACCAAAACCCATAGGTAGTGCTTTAAAAAAAAAATATGGGCCCTTAAAGCTATGACAAAATGAGAAAAATAAAATGACATTAAAGTTTCGCAAAGTATAAAAAAAAAATCAAAAGTCATAGACGATTTCAAATTAATTAAAAAACTTCTCTGGTTAATACTCTTCACAACGATATGTCATTTAAAAGAAAAAACACAGAAAAAAAAAATACGCAGTACATTGAAATTTCCTCACGAAGATTTATTAAAGAAATCACTTATACCACGGTTATGAATATTGGTGAATACGTTAGAGTTAATAATCGCTGGTAAATTACCATTAATAAAAAACATTTTAAGAGTAATAATAAAATTGAAAACCAAACACTTTTTTAAATTTTGATCACAAAATTTAAAAAATTCTTTGAGCTTCACGGGCGTTATTGCGAGCTCGACCATACGCTAAAATAATATCAGCGTACTCTTCATTGGTAAATGGTGTACGTTCACCCATTGTAATGAAAGTTTCAAAAACCAATACAAATCAACGTGTTTTTCTACAAGTTTTCTGTTTGAAAAAAAATTACAATTTGCCGCCTTTAAAAAAAAAAGTGTACTTTTCTTTTAAAGAACTACAAGCTATTTAAGACACAGATTAAAAAGCTTATTTAGCTTAATGTTTTTTTCAAATCAATGTGGCAAATGCGACGAAAATGTACGGAATGTATTCCTGATCAAGTGATCACAAAATTTAAAAAAGTGTTTTGTTTAGCGTATGGTCGAGCTCGCAATAACGCCCGTGAAGCTCAAAGAATTTTTTAAATTTTGTGATCAAAATTTAAAAATGTGTTTTGTTTTCAATTTTATTATTACTCTTAAAATGTTTTTTATTAATAGTAATTTACCAGCGATTATTAACTGTAACGTATTCACCAATATTCATAACCGTGGTATAAGTGATTTCTTTAATAAATCTTCGTGAGGAAATTTCAATGTACTGCGTTTTTTTTTTTTCAGTGTTTTTTCTTTTAAATGGCATATCGTTGTGAAGAGTATTAACCAGAGAAGTTTTTTAATCAATTTGAAATCGTCTATGACTTTTGATTTTTTTTTTATACTTGGCGAAACTTTAATGTCATTTTATTTTTCTCATTTTGTCATAGCTTTAAGGGCCCATATTTTTTTTTTAAAGCACTACTTATGGGTTTTGGTTTTGTTTTAAAATAAAACCATTAACAGAGCATGATTTAAAAAAAAAATGGGCGGTTTCAGTTGCTTAGGTATGTAATTAAGAAGGTTTAAAGGTAAAATTTTGGGATATTTTCAAAAAAACGGAAAAAAAAATATTAAAAAAAAACTATCAACTTTAGCATAGGGGTTACTATGGCAAATGTGTTCCAATTGGACCCAGGTATTTCCCATTTTCGTTTGTCGAACCCGCTACCAAACACCCTGTATATGTCGAAATAAAATGTCGAGTAAACCTCTAAAATGTTTTTGATTTTATTTTTAACATGGTAGCAGAGCGTGGTTCCGCGAGATATAATTAATAACTTCACGTAAAGGATTTTAAGTCATATTTTGCCAAGATGGAGAAGTGTATTTTGGATGCTTCAAAAATGCAACTTGGAATGTTAACGGACTCAAATTGGATTACATGGAAGTATAAAATTATAATCGCTTTGAAAGGTTTAAGAGTTTTGGATATAGTTGAAGGCAAGATCAAAGATCCTGACCAACCTCCTCCAGACGCAACTAAAGAGCAGCTTTCACAGTACAAGACTGCGTTGAACAGTTACTCGACTGCTGACAGTACTGCCCTTCTTGTCATTACCACTAATCTATCTGAAGACAATTTAGAAAAAGTAATAAGATTTTCCACTGCAAGAGAGGTATGGCTAGAACTGCATCGCTTATTTGATGGTGTTTCAGAAGACAAAGCCTACGACCTTTGTATGAAATTCTTCAGCTATAGCATGCAAGCTGGTGACAATATGGCAACTCATCTCAGCAAATTAAAGAATATATGGGTAGAATTAACAAGAGAACTTCAAAAGGAACACTCTAAGAGTGATTTGCCCGAGCTATTTCTTATTTGTAAGATTTTAGAAACATTGCCAGAAGAATATTTCTCATTCAAGTCTAGCTGGTTACTAATGGCTAAAAATGAAAGAACTGTGGAAAATATTACGAGTCAGTTATGCTCATATGAAAGAGCCTTGAGCAATAGAACTGGGGAAAAAGTAGAAGCACTCGTGGTAAAGGAGAGCTCTAATTCTAAATTAAAGACAAAGAAGAAGTCAGATAGATGCCACTACTGTGGAATAATTGGGCACAGGATTAAACAATGTTCTAAGTGGATATCTAACGGAAGACCACCTAAAGAAAAACCTACAACCAGTGTGAATAACATGAATGTTTTGGCCGTACAAAATACGTATGATGCAGAGGAGAGAAACAATTGGTTTGTCGATAACGGAGCTACAAGTCACGTGACAAATAGAGAGGATTTTTTCCAGTCATTCGAAAATTTTAAGGCGCCACACTGTAACCACAGCAAATGGTGAGGTAATCAAGGCTGTCGGTAAGGGAACTATTCTTATAGAGGCTATTATAAATAAAAAAAAGGTTCAGACATTGTTGGCAGATGTATGGTATGTACCTACCATAAATAAAAATCTATTTTCAGTATTATCTGCTCAGGACCGACTATCAAACAGTCTCTTCATGTCAACAACAACAGAATGCAAACTCATAAAAGATGGAGATGTAATACTTATTGGAGACAGACAGAAACATGGAGGTCTTTACAAACTTAGACTAATAAATGTAAAGCCTGTAACGCCAATTGAAATAAATTGCATTTCAGATGAGAATTTGCTTCAGTTATACCATGAAAGACTGGCACACCAGAATAAAGCTCATGTGAAGAAAGTAGTTGATAGAGAACTTGGTATAAAACTGAAGTCAGATGATGAAACATGTGAAGGTTGTATATATGGCAAAGCACATCGACTGAAATTTGGTACGCGAAAAAGAGCGACTGAACCTGCAGAACTCATACATGCCGACGTATGTGGGCCGTTCACAGATTCTTTTGGAAGAAACAAGTACTTCCTACTCTTCAAGGATGATTTCAGCAAATTCCGCTTCGTTTACTTTTTACAGAGGAAATCGGAAGTTCAAAATAAGCTTGAACTTATGCTTGCTGAAGTAAGAGCATCAGGGTATACAGTAAAAGAGCTTTTAAGTGATAACGGCGGAGAATTTGATAATTAAGTCGTACGAAGAACTTTACAAAAGAACGGAATTAGGCAAAGATTGACTATGCCACATACACCAATGCAAAACGGATGCGTTGAAAGAGACAACCGGACAGTAGTTGAAGCCATGAGAACAATTATGCATGCAAATGATCTACCACAGGCTCTTTGGGCAGAATTGGTTGGTGCTACAGTATTTGTTTTAAACAGAACAGGCCCAACTCCTTTGGACAAGTCACCATATGAGATCTGGTATGATAAGAAGCCAAGAATAAAGCACTTGCGGATAATTGGTTGCACTTGCTATGCACACGTTCCAAAGATAACTAGGAAGAAATTGGACAAAAAGGCAATAAAAGGCGTCCTAGTAGGCTACGACAACGATGAAGGCTATAGAATTTGGTCGTTAGAGAAGAACAAATTAATTCGGTCCAGAGACGTTATATTTGAAGAGAAGACATTGCAAAATAACAAAGAGAAAGAAATAAAAATACCTTTTGCTGTTATTCCAAGTTCTTCTGGAGACTCTTCTACACCAAATATAATAGAAATTCCACTTCCGGAAGAAAATCCGACTTGCATAGAGGATGATCAATTCGAAGACTGCAGTGACGAAGTAGTAGAACAAAGGTCAGATAGTAGAGAAGAGCCTGAACAATCAGAGGAACTAGAAATTGAGCAAAGAATGACACTAAGAGATCGTTCCGCTCTTAATCCTCCTCAAAGGTTTGATGATTTTGTGATGAGTACAGTAGCTGAGTTGAATGAAATTAAGGAACCTCAGTCATTCAAAGAAGCAATCCAATGTCAAGAGAGTGATAAATGGAAACTTGCCATGGATGATGAGATCAAATCATTGAAAGAAAACCAGACATGGGAAATGGTGCCTTTACCGGAAAAAAGAAGAGCCATACCATGCAAATGGATTTTTAAAGTGAAGACTAATCCAGATGGAAGTGTCGAGCGATTTAAGGCCCGACTAGTCATCAAAGGTTACTCTCAAAAAGAAGGAGTAGACTTTTATGAAACTTTCAGTCCAGTAGCTAAAATGAGCACAATTCGAGCCGTATTGAGCATTGCTGCACGAGATGACATGATACTAACACAGTTTGACGTATCTACAGCTTTTCTCTATGGAAGCCTGAATGAGGAGATTTACATGATACCACCTGAAGGGTACAATGAAAATCCAAGTTTGGTCTGCAAATTAAAAAGAAGCTTATATGGACTTAAACAGGCTCCAAGGTGTTGGAACAACTGTATGAAAGAGTTTCTTCTAAAGGTTGGATTTACAGAAAATGAAGCTGATCCATGTCTCTTCATAAGACAGAGGGGGGAGAGAAGGCTTATTCTATGTCTTTATGTAGATGATGGCTTATTGGCTTCCACTCATGAAGAAGAATCAGAATGTTTCCTGAAAGAGTTAAAGGGGCGATTCAAGATTAAGACAAAGCCAGCCAGTTACTTTCTAGGATTAGAGATAGAAAGAAGAGAAAATGGTTCAATAAAGCTTAATCAAGCCGCATATACCAAGAAACTGCTAGAAAAGTTTGGTATGGAAGGATGCAAATCTGTGGGCACTCCGATACTAAAAGATAGCACAGAATGCACTGACATAAAAGATGAAAATGTGTCCCACAAATATCCGTACAGGCAAGTGGTGGGAGCATTAGCATATCTGATGGTAGGGACAAGACCCGACATCGCTTTTGCTGTAGGTGTTGCTTCTAGAAAACTAGAGAACCCTTGCAATGAAGATGTTGTTAAGGTGAAACGTATTTTACGATATCTTCAAGGTACCTTGGACTGGGGCATAATCTATGAGAGAAAGTATGAAAAAATATTGTCCTGCTACAGCGATGCGGATCATGGTGGAGATTTGGAAACAGGACGCTCTACAACAGGAATGATTTGCATATATGCTGGTGGGCTAATATCATGGAAAAGCCAAAGACAGGCTTCGGTATCAATTTCTAGCACTGAGGCAGAAGTAGTTGCAGCCAGTGAAACTACAAGAGAAATTATTTGGTTGAAAAGACTGCTAGATAGCATTGAAGGAGCTATTGAGGTACCAGTGCTGCACGTTGACAACGAATCAGCGATAAAACTGGCACACAACCCACCGTTTGAGTTCCACCAGAGGACTAAACACATAAGGATACGAAACTTCTTTGTTAGAGAAGCAGTATCAGAAGGTGCGTTGCTGATCAATAAAGTGGCAACAGAGTTCCAGCTGGCGGATATGATGACCAAGCCACTATTCAAACCAAGGCTTATCATGCTTTGTAATAAAATGGGCCTAGGAAAAGACTAACTTATCATAAAGAGAAGATGTTAGAATATGAACTCTTTAGTTATATGGTTTATGAAAAGTTAGATAGATGGTAACTTGAATAATATATATGTCGAAATAAAATGTCGAGTAAACCTCTAAAATGTTTTTGATTTTATTTTTAACAGCCGTTGGCGTTGAAATGTTTTGCGCTGCTGCTGTTTGCGCCGTTAGGGCGACTCGTAAAAGATCAGATATTTGTTGTTGTTGGCTCATATGAGTCTCCATGAACTGTTTGAACTGTTCCGCGTTCATTTTCGACATTCAGTTTTTTAAATCCTCGTCGCCAGTTGATATAAATGATAAAACGTAATTAATTTACAATACAACATTTTATTTTCTATGTCAATCTTGACAACCATAAAAACAATGAGAACTAAAACTTTCCTCTAATATGTAAAAAGGTTTAGGTTATAGCACCATGTATGCTTTATGTATGCTTTTTTTACTATAGTATCGGCCTAGTTATTTAAAGTAAGTTACATCTGTCAAAAACTTAAAAAATGATGTAGTAAAAAGAAACGAAACGCATAATCCATTAGGATTAACAAAGCAAGAACGAAACGATTCAGATGTAGTGTTGCTATACTAAAAAAAAAAAGTCCTTAAAATGATCATTGTGAAAACGCAAAACATTTTAACGTGACAAAATTGTGTTGTGCGGAATAAATGGCAGTAATCCGCAATATTCTTATTATTTAATTGCAAGCTAACCCTGTTTTCACTTTTAGAAAAAGATTCCATAGCTAAAATAATCTTTGACAAAATGTATGTTATAAATTTTACCTCACCGTCCCGTCTTTAAAATAGTTTGGCAACACATAAGTCATTTTCCATCAACTCGTTCTAAAAAGTTTTACATATGTCTGTCTTTATCTGAAACATAAAAACAGATAGAGATATCTTCTTGAATACAAACACGTCAAAACACAGAGCTCGCTTCATTTGACGTCAAAAAGGTCACAGCCAAAATTTGTCGGCGTTGCCGTCGTTCTACCTGTCAAAGGTAGAAAAGTAGTAGATGGAAGTTTTAAAGTAATTTTACAGTATTCCTACAAAGTTGTTTTGAAGTTGTATTGTGTATTAGTGTTATTTATCAATTGCTATGTTAAAAACCCAATCGGACTTACTCTAGGCGATCGTGTTAAATTAAGCTAGTATAGTGTAAGTTGGGTAACTGTCTCTGTTGTGTAGGTGGCTACCTCTGTGTCCCGATGATGTGAAAGTGTATTTTCGCATAAAATTTAGATCCCATTGTTTAAATATTTCCTGGTAATTGTTGGGAAAAACATTCGAGAGATTGTAAGTTCTGTAAGAATTCGTTTGCGTTGAAATGTAAATGTGCTCAGATAGTTTTCGACGATTCACAGTGGAAGTGAATTTTGGTAAGTTTTTGAAATATTTATGTTGACTGAAGTTATTGTATGTTTTGTTATTGTTCGATTCTATGTTATGCAATAAACATTTAAATTTGAATTTGAATCAGTTTTCCCTACTATATTAAAACTACTTATAATTAATAATGTATGCTTATGTATGTGATATTTGTTTTGGAAACACTAATAGGTAGTTCATGTTTTATAATTTTATGAAGTCAAAAAGTTATTATTAATAGTTATAATTAATGTTATTTATGTATTTTTATCAACAAGCTCATCACACCTGTTACTTATTTACACCTGTTACCTGTATTTCAAACAAAACATTACAGTTCTATGTAAATAAGACACTTTCATTGTAAATAACTTTCATTCCAATATGTAGTTAAATTATTTATGATTCATATTATAATATTGCGTTTTAATTATTTACAATATTATAAAATACAGATTAGGGTTTCCAATCTTGATGTTTCAAGATACCGAAATGCTTAGATGTTGCAAATTGAAAATTATTAAAACAAAGTACTTTGGCTTATAACGAGTAAATGTATCCAGTTAAGAACATGGAATTGAACCCAGGACTTCTAGCTTTGAAGGCAGGGTCACTAACAAACCAACTAGTGAAACTGCATCATCAGTTCATTTTATTTTATACCGTCAACACAGCTACTTTTAGACAGGTCCAAAGATGATATCAATGTCATTAGACCTTGTAATAAATGTATAAAATGACCCATATGATCCTTATCTGTATATTTACTAATATTATTAATGATAGTGTGTTTGTTTGTTCCTCCTTCACGGTTAAACCCCTCAAACAATTGGTATGTAAATTGGGATGGAGATTGTTTATAGTCCAGAGATAATGACTACTGCTAATTCATAAAAATCTAAATAGGTACGTTCTGGAACTATTGTTTGTCTTGGTGAATTTCTTTGATTATAATTTTCGCATTTTTTTGCAGCTGCTCAGTATCAGCAGCAATGGATGTGCCATCGCAGGAAACCGTGGGGCTTCTGTCCTCAGGTAAATATACTATATACATTTAAATACACTGGTGATGGAAAAACAGCATCATACCAATATTTTGATCAATGTTGTATGTATCTAGTAGTTCCAAAGCTCCACCATCACCACCATCTTAGGTACCCTAAAGATCTAACATTCCACCAGCCCACATTGGCGTTGTGATTATTATTTAACCGTCGTCATTATTGTCCTAGCATAACTCCGTAGTCATCCTAACCCCAGGTCTGTTGTATTTGACATTAAACCTGGCTGGTAGTTTTTTTTTTTCAATATATCAAAGATAACAATGACGGCAGTTTAAACGCTCCAATATAGAGTTCCTCGTATTAGAACAAAAACATATATAATTTTCAAAGTAATAAATAGATATGTCCCTCTCAGCCTGTTAGTCCGGGCGCCCATTGCGTAGAATCATTACAATGGATCAAGAATAAATCAAAGCTTTAAATTACACCTAAAATATTACCTAGACTATTTAAATGCATACCTACCTTCCTTTTCGCTTTGCAGTAGGGTAAGGAAAGAATTCAAAAGAACACTTAACTGTTTTAAAAGATGTTCTGAATAAATCATTCCTAGAGGTTTGTCTCAAAAGCATACTTTTTTGTTAATTATTTACTAAATAAATAAACAAATTTCTGCTAATGACTAAAGAGCTTAAACTTACACCACCACATTGTATTACTTACGTCACAGTTCTAGTGCTAAACTAAAAAAAAAAAAAACATACAAAATGTCGTCATTCCGACCACTAGTCCAAAGCGGGTGTATCAAACACTGATAATATTAGTTTTTTTCTCAGTAAATAATATATAAAGTATTGTATCCTTTTGGATAAACCTATTCATTATTCAAGCATGATTTTTAACAGAACACCTTTTCAAAACAATCAATTGTAAATAAATTCAAAAAGGTATGAAAAGGCTTACAATTTATAATAAACTAAGCCTATTGTTTTCCAAAGCGATTTTAACCATACGGCATTGATACAGTTACTTGCCTAATAGAGGTGGAGACACAAGCCATATACGTCCTTCTTACTGGTGAACACGGTCTGTATTAGCGTGTGCAGTTTTCTAAGATAGTACGCGTATAGGCATGGTATTGATAAATGAGGTATTTCAAGAATGTTTTGTGTCATTTTGACTTTACAACTTATTGTCAGTCGAGAATGGACTTTAGTGTTCTTAAAAAAAAGTTGACGTCATGAGATATTCGTCACGTAAGTGTACCATCATAAAAAATGCAAATAGTTGTAAAACTTTTTTAATGCATGATTAAAATAATTTTGTAAAAAAGGCAAATTTAATGCTACTCGCATTCTTTACCGAAAACAATGTGTTCTGAATTTAAAATGAATAGAAATAGAGTCATTCTTGCGGGTTTTTTCTTATTGCAATCGCAAATGACTATGGGCTTTACTTGCCATTGGATACCCCGTGCAATCGGGAAAACGCAAAGTAGGACATGTTGAGTGATTAAAGTATGTACTACTAGAAATATGACTATTATCGTAATAACATCATAATGAAAAACGCGGATACTCCTTAATTATTTAAGGAGCCGTGAGCACGGCAGAGAATCTAGCCAAGTACAAGTAAAGGAACTATTAAAGGGGTAAACTAAGACCGTTTAGTGTGTACATCGATCCTACATTTACAAATTATCATTTAAGTATCGATGATTATAATTATTTCGGCTTCAACCCTTTATATGACAAAACGTATAGGCCTTCTGTCTAACTTGGTCGAATACAAAGACATGTACCTTATTTCAAAGAAATAAGATGCAAAAGTGTATACATATCATTGTACTCGACTGAACAAAGGCTCGAAACGTCAACGATTCAGACTTGGAACGCCGGAAGCGACGGGTCCGGAAATATCAAGTATCAATGCGCCGGGTAACGGTAGGGACCGACTCTATGTCCCTTGAAACAGTAGGTTTTAAATTAAATAAAGAAAATTACTTGTATTGTTTTTGGACGTTTACTTAAATGCGAAAGTGAGCTCTATCTGCACTTTTCAACGCCTCAACCGATCGATGTGAAATTGAATAGATATCAGCAGACAATCTCACACAAATTGACCTAGTCCCAAACTAAGGTCTAGGCTTGTACTATGGGGACAACGATGAAGCTTACATAAGTATAAATAGATAAATATTTAAATTTAGCGTATGTACCTGTGTATATGGGTCTGTGTGTCTGTATATCTGTTTGTTTGACTCGTAGACAGAGTAAAACGAAGAATAGAGAAGCATTTATACGGAAAGATATGTAAACAAAGTAGACGGCATTTTTACTTTCTATCTTACTCCGCGTCTATGGTTTTTCATGACTGATTTGGTTTGGTATCAGAGAAGGTGTTCGTGGACATCTGTGATCTGAATTGTATTACATGCTGCAAAAGCCATAGTACTCGAAAAGTTGAAAACATAATATTTCACCGGTAATCATTTCTCATGATATACCGCCTTAATAAGGTAGGCTCGCAATAACAGAGGCTTTGTCTGCTAAAGGTGATTGGTGATTTAGTCGGATTGTTTGTATTGCTATCTCGAAAGTCTATAGGCGAGCAGCTTGTCTAGGTAATACTCTGTCTACGGTTTGAATGTGGCTTCTTAGCTCCCAAATGTACGGACCATTAGGGAATATGCATGATTTTTTAAATCTCAATTGTCATCAAAATTTAAAAATGCCGTAAAAGAGGTCACCAAAAGTAAAAATAAAATTGGCCAAGAAATAGTGATGATACAAGCATTACTGTAAATTAGACAGCGATTAG
This sequence comes from Acleris emargana, assembly GCA_927399475.2. Lineage (NCBI taxonomy): Eukaryota > Metazoa > Arthropoda > Insecta > Lepidoptera > Tortricidae > Acleris > Acleris emargana. Next base: position 11,272,033 of record OV656858.1, read on the forward strand.
AGAGAGACATCCGATATGCACAAAGAAGTCATGTAACAGGTCGGCCATATAAACTCCAATTTACATTCTGTTTTCCTTGAATGAGATATGTATGAACAAATCTTTGTTCGCTTATATCTTGGCTATTTTTATAGCTATTCACAAAATGATATTTTTTAAATCTTTGATAGATTAATTAGCTTTTATTAAAGCTGTGACTTAAGTCGTGAATATTCCCTATTAATTGGGTAACAATGGGCCTCATAAGGAAGCTCAAAGTCACTCAGAGGGCTATGGAGAGGGCTATACTCAGGGATTCTCTGCGTGATAGAATCAGAAATGATGATATCCGCAGTAGAACTAAGGTTACCGACATAGCCCGAAGAATAGCTAAACTTAAGTGGCAGTGGGCCGGGAACATCGCTCGCTGGCCAGAAGGTTCTTGAGTGAGAGAGTCCGCGGACCGGGAGACGAACCGTAGGTAGGCCTCCAACAAGATGGAGTGACGACCTTGTAAGGATCGCGGGAACGCGGTGGATGCGAAAAGCACAAGACCGGTCTGAGTGGAGAGCCTTGGGGGAGGCCTCTTTCCAGCAGTGGACGTCTTTTGGCTGACATGATGATTCCCTATTCACGATTGTTTTTAGCTAAGTTTTATGAAAGTCAGTTGGGCCGTGGGGTACCAGCTCTAATAGTAGGATCTCCATTACATCGGGCGTTTTTATCTTTTTAATAGTTATTTGACGCTCCGAATCGTCATTTTATAATTTTGATAGCCACATGTGACTACTATCCGTTTGCAGTTAACATATTAAACCGTATAATCAATACGGTCGTGGTCTACAACAATAATTAGATAAGCCGTTAATCTTTACCACAGATTACTCGCCGCGGTGTGCGTGATTTAAACCAAATGTATACGCACAAGTATAGGAGTGTAGGATCCTCTTTTATTTAATCTGTGTAGAATATTTTATTAATGATTGCAAGGTGGCTATTGTGCGCAGTTTGTTATGAGTATTAAATTTAAAAAATGCCGATCATGCGCGAGGGTACGTACCGTCCGAATAGCACTTGGCCGGTTTTTACTATTTTTTGTTTTTCCTTAATGTTGGCAATATAATAAACGCATACCGTTTTGACGGAAGAAAATGTTTCTTGTATTATCTAAAAGATCGACAGAAAGTCGCAATGCGCAGAGAATTGCTGAAATTCAGGGAGAATAAAATTCTACAAAAATCAAACAGTTGTTCTTTTTTTAAAGTTGAATTTCGAACCGCGTGCCACGTGAAAATGTATTTATGTTCCGTCAACTCCTTTGCATTTTTCCTGGAGCATTTGTGTGTTTCCGTGTTTTTTGGTGTTCAATAAATAGTATTTGTATTGTATTAAAAAGTACGTACTAAAGTACGTAGAAAACATCCAAGACTTAGGAATAAATGTTACCCATCCAACATACTTAGCCCTTGCCGAGGATCGATCCCGGGACCGCTAGGCTTCGTAGGCAGGGTCACTATCGACTAGTGGTGCGTTCCTATATTCAAAACCGTTGGTAGAGTTGTGACGTCTCGTTAAAATTTGATACATTTTGTATGTAGCAAATGTCATAACTAGGGATCGGAAATTCGGATCGATATTTACCTAAAGTTGGCATAATCCCGGAAAAAGATAGGCAAACATGGCGTCGGCTTCTTAAAAATATTATTTTAATAACATAAGTTCCGGGATTCTGGGATTCTACAAAATGTTAATATAATAATTACTTTACACGTAGGATAAAACATTCATTTTTGCTCCTATAAATTCGTTAGGTTAATGAGTTACAGGTAAATTAAATTACATTTTGGTAAATCTATACATGAAAAATAACTTCAAACAGTTAATATAAAACCTGATTATGAATTAATGCCGGTGCAATTTATTTATTTTGAAATCCCAGAAATTTTAGTAATGAATTCTATGATTGAGTCCGCCTCCATACAACTGAACAACAAAGCCGGTTCGAAAGTATAGGTAAATATCGATCCGAATATCCGATCCCTGGTCATAACGCTACTGCCCGTAAGGGAAACGATTCGTTTCTTGAATATAGGAACCGGGCATAGGCTAACCGCGTCGAAAATCTTTTCTACCCATTAAAGGTTGATTTGACAATCATCAATCGTTTCTTCGTGAACCTTAAATCACTAAAGGAGTATTATGATTCACGATTCTACGTTTAGCCAAAACTATTTGGCACGTAAATAATCAGATGTAGTAAACTGTAAAGGGCGAAATAGACTAGCAATAAACATTGCAGAAGTTGATTGCTGTCGAAAAGGGATGGCTTTATGTACTTCCGCGCGAAGAATGTGAGATGGAGAGAGTTCACGCGCACCTTGATTGCAGCGTCAAATTCAATTAATCAATTAATTGCTGTTAACTTTAAAACTTCTACATTTATTGAAAAAATGGTTTGCCAGGATTAAGAAGTTACATAATATACTCAACCATTGAATCGAAAATCATCGTTAAACATTATAGGGTTTCGAAGATTCAAGGAAAAACAAGCAAAAAAGATGTCACGAATAAAACTAGAGAGGATTTTATTTCTAATCGCATTTTCACTTCTGCCAGTCTCAAGCAAATATGATCAAGTTTAATATATCCAAAGCACAGACACAAAGACGTTATGATTATGAAGATCCATCGCGGAACACGACAGACTTTAGCGCAGGTGGCCTCTTAGCTTAGTCTGTGCTTTAGTTCTAGAGCAAGAAGCACAATTTTGCTGTCTTTTTCTAACTTTAAAGCTAGAATAAGACAGCAGTCAACTTCTGTAATCTTTACCACATCGCTTAATGAACGTTCTATTTGATATATCGATTTTTAGGGTTCAGTACCAAAATGGTAAAAAAGGTACCCTTATGGTGAGTCTTCGTTGTCTGTTTGTTTGTCACAGCAGGTTTTCTCAGCAACTATTAATGCTATCAACTTAAAATATTGCATAGTTGTACAACTTGCTTGCCCGCATCTGTTTTTAGTATATCTGTTTATCTGTTTTTGACGACGCGCTGGCCTAGTTGGTAGTGACCCTGCCTACGAAGCTAGCGGTCCTGGGTTCAAATCCCGGTAAGGGCAGATATTTGTGTGATGAGCGCGAATATTTTTTCCTGAGTCATGGATGTTTACTATGTATTTAAGTATATATTTCTCTATATAAGTATTTATATCGTTGTCTAGTACCCATAATACAAGACTAGAGCTTAAATTGGGACTAGGTCAATTCCCCTCATATTTATTTATTTATTTATTTATTTTTTGTATAAATGATTGAAAATATTGAAATATAAAATAAAGTATTAATTATTTACAGTTTTTGCGAAATAACAAAAATCTTTGAAAATCGGTTTTAAAATTTAGGCTTTTCAAAATGGAGCAATGCATTGAAATTAAACTTCTTAACAAAATGAGTATTTTCTTTTGCGGTTACCAATCGTATTATCATAAATACGGAACCCTAGGTGTGCATTGTAGCGTGTACATTTTCAAGTTTAGTAGTAATCTAAAAGTTTCTCGCATAAAATCGACGGTGCGAACCAAGGACGGCTCGGTTATCCCGAATAATACGAAGAGCAACAATACAGCTCTTCGGACATTTGATCTCTCATCTCAAGTCCTTACTCAGCCTCGTTTGCGCCTGTCATCGGACTGAGGCGTTTAATAGTTCAAACTCTGGAAGGCTTCCCCCGGATCGATCTCGCGCCTGCGCGCACCTCTTGCCCCGTACAAAGGCAAGGCTGCTCCCTCGCGAGCAAGCCCTGTCAAAATATTACTAGAAATTCGCGAAATTTTCACGCGGCACGCACGGTTCGAAATTTAAATTGAAAAAAGAAACAAGAAAGAACAACTGGCTGGTGATTTTATGTAAAAATTTAGAACTTGGCGTGTTTATTCTAAATTTGAATTTATCGATTTATTGTTTTGTTTTTTGCGTGTTTTAATTATAAATGTGCGTGTGATTCGTGCCGGTTTTAATTGATTTAGTGGGTTCTAAGATGTAGCGGCTGGAGCTCTAGGTGAGAATACTTGCTTACTTGTTGGGTTAGTTACTTGTTGCGCTCAATCTTTCTGTTACGTAATACGTTTAATACAGGGAGCTTAAATTCAAGACTTTAAAATTACCAAAAAATATTTTTTATGCTTAGCTTTAATTTTCATTGATTTTTGTTAATAGCGAATACCTAATTTAATTTTATTGATGAAAGCGACACCATCAGATTTTTATCATAAAAATATCACTGACCTTTCAAGAATTTTCTAGGATAGTTTGTACTTTAATGACTAATGACACGCATGATTTTAAACGTAATAAATTAATTTTATTTGGATAGTACAAAGTCTACATGTTTAATCATTCTAATATTAAAAATGTGAACATAACTTTGTCAGTCGGTTTGTTCCGCTTTCACGGCTAAACTGCTGAACCGATCTCGATGAAATATGGTATGGAGATGTCTTGAACCCCGAGGAAGAACATTATGGGCTACCTACATTTTACCGTGAGTGATAAACGACGTCTACGCAGACGGAATAGCAGGCAACAGTTAGTTTTGAAAAGCTCAACGAAGAAACATTTAAAAATAACATTATAAAACGGTATGTTCAACTACAAAATAAAATAGGCTCATTGTTTGACTTTTTTTTTAAATGTATGGTTGTTGCTTTGTACTCTTCAGCTTGAGTGTAACAGAGAAGGTACGAGTAGATTACACAATCTCAAATTAGAGTTAAAGACAAAAAGCCACATTGTATGGGTAATCTACATTTTTCTCTAGGCACATTCGCCTAATTTTACTTGCTCTACTTTGGCGTTAGGAGACTTAAAATTTCAATCAGGATTTTTCGAAAATCAACCCCCAACGGGAAGAAAAAGGAGCAACGGGAAACAAATTCTACGCGAACAAAGTCATGGGCGTGCTCTAGTCATGACATGACATACTTATTTCGTCGGTGATATGATCATATGATACTGCATACCGTATAACTAAAAAATTAAATATGGTGCAAAATACACCTTAGCAAGTAAGTCATTAAGGTACGTTTTGCAACTTATTAAAGGAGTTATTGCGGTATAACCATCACCGACGATTTGAGTCTTTTAGGGTCGAAACTGTACCTAGGGCAATGGCACACCGTAATTTTTAAGATCTTTCAAAGCACCTGGGCCGGTATTCCAGGCGGTAAAAACGATATCGTAGTCAGGGATGTAACGGAGGTAGTTTTATCGGAACCGAAGTCGGAGTCGGAGTTTTTAAATTTGCTTTATCGGAGTCGGAATCAGAGTCGGAGGCAGAGTCAGAAGTGGTGGCGTGAGAGAGAATTTTTATTTAAGGACAAATAAAACATTATTTAGTCAATTTTTTTTCATTTCAATTTTCAATTATAAAATAAAACACACAATGAAACAAAAATTGGCATATTTCCAATTAAACCTCCGATTAAGACCTTCGATTTAAAAGTGTCGGAGCCGAAGTCGGAACCGAAGGTGTAATAATAACCGGAAGTTCTGACTTAACGGAACCGGAGTCGAAGCTCCGTAACATCCCTGATCGTAGTTAACCTGTATGACGTATTGGTATGACGTCAGCCGCCATTACTGTCAAGAAAATAAGAGCTATCAAAACGGTGACAACACGATAACAGCTCAAACACGATATGGTTTTTATCGTGTTGAATACAGGCCCTAGTCGATGCAACTCGTGACCAAAATGCTGGACTTGGCTGGCACATAGATTAGGCATTACCATTCAATGTGGCAATGCAGCCAGTATTTTAGGAACGATGCCCACTGGCAGCGGAACAGTTTTTTTGGTATATTTTTTGATAATTGGTTTAAAACACTTGAACAATACTTTCTTATTAGATGATTAAATAACCAAGTAGTTGATATACGGAACACTTACTTAATTTAACACGAAGCCCGTTTAACGGTTCCTTCATCTACTCATTTAGGCAATAAACCGGCATTATTAGCTAGTTAAAATGCCACTTAGCGTTATAACCGCGCGATAAAGTTACATGCGGTAAACTTGAGCTTTATGCGAGGTTATTAGACAATAGTCATACAGGTCAAGGCCGTGGTTGCGCAAAATTAGGGATTTTATGTCATACATAGAGATGGCGATCACAGGCCACCTGATGGTAAGGGCCTGAGACCTATGGACATCTTATGATTGCAAATGCGTTACCAACCCTGAGGAGGACTTATAAACTTAACTAATAAATAATTAAATAAATAATAATTAAGGGAAGGCCATGGAGCGTCGGTGGCCTAGTGTGGGTTAAGGGCCTGCTAGACGGCCGCCAACAAGCCTCCGACTGCGCGACCTTGGTCGGCGGCTTGTCGCCAAAGCTGTCTGCAAATTCGATTTTGCTGGAAACAACTGTCTACACTTTCGGTCTCGACCAAGGTCGCACTGTCAAAACGGCTTGTTGGCGATCGTCTAGCAGGCCCTTTAAGCGTGTTGGCTGATGAGGTGATCGTAACTTGCTTAGTACCAAACCTTGAGATCCTGTAGGTTCGAAGCGAAGTGTATCCGAAAAGGTCCATCAGTGCAATTAGGAAGGCCTCTATGCTAGTAATTTCACCTACGCCCTTACGCCCTTAAGGTACAGACAATGAGCACTGCTTGGCAGTAGGCTAGCAGGCAAAATAGTGGTATGGTGTTCGGAACAGATCCTGCACGAAGTCCTATCATTTGCAAAAGCGATTAGACCAATAATTGCTTAAGCCAATTGGTCAAATGACTAGACAGAGGCAGTCCATCTTAGACAGAGAGGGCAACGCCACATAGCCTACTTTTTGGTGGTGACCAATGTGCTCGTTTGCCACCTCGTAAGGCCCAACGTCCTAAATCTAGGACATTTGTCAAAGTGACTTTTGACTTTAGTCGACTGATACAAGATTCTTTTTCGAACTAACGAAATTTGACGTGGGCCTTACGAGGTTAATGCCATAATGCTGTTTTGAGGGAAGTCCAACAGGCTTGTTGCCGGCAACTTGTTGGAGAGGTTTTGGCAAAAGTTCAGTTTATAAATCCTACTGCTGCATTATTTCTCTCTTGACAGAAGTTATTGCTGGCAATTCATAAGTATACCAATTTGAAGTTTCAATTTGATCAACTTCCACTACCACTTTGTTCCAATCGCCTTTTGGCACAAGAGGTAAAATCCTCCGCCCCTCCCCCGGATCGTGCAGATTAGACACAGTCTATCGAACGATTGTGTTCTTGTCTGTTTCTATCATTTACCTGGGATCGAACCTGGGACCACCGCTAGCTTTGTCGAAAGCATTGGTCGGAAGTCACCAACTAGGCTAACCGCGTCATCAAAGTAGATGTCAAGTCATAGAAAACTTTCTGATGCATGAGACGGGCATCACATTCACGGTCAATCCAAATGGACAATTCATTTCATTGACTACAAATGAACTAGTACGGCATCATAGCACATATTGTGTTTTGCTCGTTTGTCCCTCTCTTTCGTTATTGCCTGGGTAGACGGGAATAACTTAGCGACAAACAAGTCGCAGGCGAGATGTGCTCCACTCCAGTGTTCTGGTCGCTTTAAGGCCCACCATACTGCATAACGGGAGTTTTTTGTAACTGGGACTTTGAATTTACAATCAAGGGAATAAAGTTCAATTGCGATTGTTCGAAAATGCCATTTTCAGTTTATGAACATAGGAAAATAACCCTTATTCTTATTGCCCCGGAGTTCAAAGTAAATTGACTTGATTATGTACTTCCTATTGGCTTGTAGTACTGTTAGGCGATGGGCTTGCAACCTGTCACTAATACGCTGGTAAACATCTTAGCCTATTTGTGCAAATTGTGGTTACTGAATTGTCAACAACTTTTTGAAGTTGTAATTCTGTAGCTCTGCCTACCCCACTCTGGGATTACAGGCGTGAAGGTATGTATGTATGTACTTCCTATTGCACACTGTGCCTTACGAGGATACTGGTCAGAATGTAACAGATGTTTTATCCCCGTTTGTCCGCATCGATAAACACGATCATCAAAGGCCCGTAGTTTATTTACAGTAGTTGTAAACTTTTATCAGATCGTTTGGTTTACACTTCATCAGTTCCGATGTTCTTTACATTTTCGATGATCGTGAAAAATGGCCCTACACAAGTTATTTTTCGACGGTTCAATGTGAGCGGCTCATTAGTAACACTCGACAATGCGTCGTTATAACCGAACTAATCGCTTAATGAGGCTTGGCTTGTCTAATTAGTCTACCTCAGTGCCCGTGACTCTTTACCAGATTCATTTTGTATGGAAAGTTATAGCGCTGGTTAAACAAAGAACGCGACGTTTAAAATTGCTTCAAAATGCTTTGTAATTGGAGCAAGGGTTATTTAAAAACGTGTTCTTATATCTTTCCAGAGTTATTAAAAACACCGATACAAACTCGTTTCATACAGGTAATTAGGCCTTATTTTTTTTGTAAAACAGTAATGCAATACGGTCAGTACCTAGGCAACACTTCTTTTCAACAGTTCTTTTGGGTAATGAAAAACATGCGAAAGTGCTGACTACCAGATTTTTATTTTCATTTCCGTGCCACTGCCAGAATACAAGCTTCGTAAAAAGAAAGCGTTCCCCGCCATCTTTAAACCTCGCGTTTTATGTGGTCCTGGTACAGTACGGAAAGCACTAATGCATTAGATCATTAGAGACGATTGCTGACTATTTTTAAAGATGACATGACGCTTAGTTTAGTTACATTTAAATGTACCTATTTTATTACTTTAGGTCGCTAATGTCGCTAGACTGAATGGCATTAGATTTCACACGATCTCCACGATTAATGCATGGAAGCTGGTTTGTATGCCTTTGTTTTATGGCCGTCTATATCGTAAAATGTTATCTCTTATTCACTCTGCAGTAAGAGCTGATTACATCATAGAAGGCTTGTGCAAGGTTCGTCTGGATCACTATTACCATCTTGTCCTTTGACCTACCGCCAAGCAGCACTTCGCATGTGTCGGGATAAGACAACCGGTGGAACTAGTAAAGAGGCATTCCATGTTAGTCCTCAGTGTTGGCAACGCTGCGTTCTTAGGATTGCAGTTTTAAAATTATATATAGGCAAATGTCACGGATCCCACTTACCAACCTTAAAATGGGCTAAAGCGATGAGGAATGGAGCGCTGAGCTATATCGATGACCTTAGTTCTTCTGCGGATTTCCTCATTTCTGATCCCATTTTCACATTTCTCCAAGGCTCGCTGAGCGACCCTTAAGTTTCTTCTGAGGCCCATAGAGAGAGAGAACGTCACAGATCCATATCTCATCACTGGTGACACACATTGGGACTTTCTTCTCGAGGCACTGAGGTATTTTGAACGAGACTACTTAGAATACTACTGTATTCTAATAGAATTCTACGCCATTCAAACTTTTGAAATCTCAGTCCTTTACTGATATATATTATTAAACTAGTTCTGTAATATGACCGCTACAGTATCATGTCACGTTATATCACCGTCGTTCCCACTATAAAGGGCTTCTGCGGCGTGACGAGGGTTTCCTCTTGGAACGTGTCAAAATATACATGCGATTGTATACTATTACGATAATACACGATATGACCCTGTCTTATATCATGAATTGGAATGGTTGTTTTTCCTTATTTTATGTTATTTAGAAGGATAAGGGGACGCAAATTTTTGCATTTTGTCTAGCTAGTATACTAGCGAACCAATAAGTTTAGGTGGGGCAAATGCGTCAACAGGGTAAGTGCGACAAAACATAATATATTTTTAGGAAATATTGTTGGTTTGATGCACTTACCCCACTTTACCTTAAAAAAAACGACTTTTGCTTTTAATTTTCGAACACGTGTGTCATTTGTTTTTGTTTTATACAAAACAAAACAAAAACTGCGAAGATCCTCGTTTACTTCCTTGAAGCAAAATAAACGTATGAAAACCCATTTCTGTTAGCTGCATGTTTTGTGAATTTATATGTAAAGGACAATGGGCAAAATGTCCCCACCCACCAACAGAAACGAAACATATCTCATTTGATAGATCTTGGCAACCTGATGATTTTTTACTATGACGACGATCGTCCTATGTATGGGGTTTTCTTGGAAAACCATTATCATATTGTATGGAATTGGTTTAAAAATGCATCCCGTGACTGTTGCAGGGTGGGGACGGGGTCCATACAAAATTGCCCATCACCCTTTAGTTTAATTGTATTTAATATGAAAATAACCACGGAAAACATCCCAAACAGCCGAGACAACTGTGGCTCTATTCAACTCTGCAAAACCATGTTGCTTTTGTTTAACTCGGCCGCCATTATTGTCAAGTAAACTAGAGCTATCCTATCGTTAAATATATATATATATTATATAAAAAAACAATACGAGTACAATAAAAAGTCAAAAGCAAAACGGTTTTCACCGAGTAGAAATAGGTAGAGGTACTCTATGCTGGCGGCAGAGCGGCGAAAATTATCTTAATTGCTTTTTAACCGACTTAAAACAAGGAGAAGGTTCCAATATTGTCGAAATCTGTTGAACAAAAATGTATTTGTATGTAATTTCCTCACATTGTTTGAGAAAAGCGTTATATATGCCTAGGCAAAAACAGGAGCTTTAGCAGGCCGAGCCTCGTCTGGCAATCTCCTATTTTCCGGGCCTCTACAATAATGTTACCCTACATTTAAGTAATAATCACGAATGTTTCTTCCCCAGTCTTGGATGCTTTTTATGTTTTTACCCGAACGCCGCACATTTTTGACCTTGTATGTATGTATGTATGTTTCGTTGTTACCTTGTAAGGCTGAACAGCGTACCAAGCAACAGGTACTTAAAAAAAAATGTTGATAAAAAAAACATGACTATTGATTACTAACATTATATTGACTACATTATTCAAACAGCAGTTGGGGTTTTAACATCCTTGTAAATCGTGTTTATGTTATTACATAATTGAAATTGAAATCACGGCATTCACATCATTTTAAAAACCTGCATATATCCACAAACGAAATAACTTTTCCAACCGAACCATCCGAGCAGAAACCGATAGCCAATCGCAGTATCACGTCAATCCCGTTTCCGGAGGAAGGGGATATTGGCGGGACGTCCTTATCCGTATCGCTGCAGCAATATGCGGGCGTATTTACACCCTGATGCCCTAGTTTTGAACTACCTGTGGGATTCTTTCGTTAGTTAAACGTTTATGCTCGCAACTAGATCGGTTCGAGATGGCGCTTGTAAAATTTTCAATTTTACGAATATTTAAATTTAGGTTTTTTAAAGTTTTAAGGTATTCTATGACTTTAAACGTAGTGGGTAAATCTATACCGTTTAAATCATCATACAATTCAAACCCACATATTGGCAATTTGACGTGTAAACTGTCATCAGGAACTTTTTAAAGGTGTGCTGAAAAAAACGTGCTTAATTATACCTAGAGGTTTTTCTCAAAACCAAGTTTTTGTTCCGCTTTCTCAAAAAATAAATCAATAATTTTCCACATGGTCTTTTTACGTTGCACCTAGTACAAGACTAAACAAAACACGGTTACAAACAAAATGACGTCATTCCGACCACTCAATATTAGACCAAAGCATAGCAAACACTGAAAATAATTAGTATTTTTATTTTGCCTATAAGTAATAACGAAAAATAGTATTACCATGATTTTTAACAGAGCAATAAACCTGGTTTTAATTATCGTGTTGGCTTTACCTAAGTTAGATTTTTGTTTATTTTTACTGCGTTTTTGAATACATATGCAGTAAAAAGTAAACAAAACTCAACCTGTACCCAACGTGATCTATCATACAATTTTCACCTAACTTCCATATTTTCTAACCTCCATTAAAACTCTTTCCCGGCCCCCTATGAATCTTTAAAGCCCATGTCTATTAGAGACAATATCTCGTTTCCCGCACATTCAAAATGCATCTAGGCCGCCCCGGTGACCTAGTTCTGCACGGGTCAAGGCTCACAGGGACAACTACCAGTGCATCCAGACCCCTTCATCTCTCTGACGCACCTATAAACGTATCACGTTTCGAGGGGACGGGAAGGTTGAGGGCTCTTTGATCGCTGGTAAATTTCCCGATGGGTATAAATATTTACGTAGGGGAGTTGTTCGCGGCTCTTAAGTAGTTTATTGTGCTGTAATGGTTGGAACATGATTAAAAATTTACGCTTTATTAACTTAAGGGTTATAGTCGTTTTTAGGGTTACAATACAATACAATCTTCAATTGAACTCCACATAAGTACCTACAACAAGGAAAAGCCCCCGTCCTGAGGGCGTTCGGAGTGTAGTTGGTGATGCGGGCTACATTTTAGTATAGGTCTTCTTAGTAAAATTATGAAAAGTTAACACGCTTATTATAGCGTCGTCATACTTACAAATTGAGATATGAAATCTATTTAGGTACGCGTGTCTTATTTATTTATTTATTTACATACATACATACCTTCACGCCTTCATTTCCAGAGTGGGGTAGGCAAAGCTACAGAATTTGCACAAATAAACTAAGATATTTAACAGTGTATGTTATTTATTTATTTATACCTAATTCAAAATGACAGGTTTACAGAAAAAAACAACTATCTCTAACACAAAATAAATTAATATTTTTAAGCAGTGACTGCCAATTAAGTATTTTAGTTTTTGTTGTATCGGATATACAGTAAAACGTAGAAACGTCAAATCTGGTATGATTATAAAACAAACCCTGAAGAAAAAAAAAACAAATACTGAAAATTGGTCAAGTGTGAGTTGGGCTCGCGCTGATTTGATTAGATATTCAAATTAGAATATAAAGGTACCTTCTGTGCGGCGTCCAAAAAAAATGTCGTGGCAGGACCATGTGCAGGGTCCATCCGGATCGCTACCACCATCTTTACCTTTAAGCTAGAGGCAGGAAAGGTGCATTACGTGGGTCACTAAATAAGTTTTGAGATTAAAAAAAAGTATCCAACATATAACCACGATTTATTTTACATTTTTTCGAAGTACTCTGCACGATGCTCTATACAAACTTCCATTCGTCTAAACCAACTCTGGAAACACTTTTGCCAGTCTTGATCTGAGAGGTCAGAAATGGCTACTTCGTAGGCAGCGACGGCTTCTTCGGCACTCGAAAAAAACTTTCCTTTAATTTTTTCTTTGACAGTTGGGAACAAAAAGAAATCACAAGGAGCTAAGTCAGGGCTGTAGGGTGGGTGAGCTAGAGTTTCAATACCAGATTCCTCAAGAAACGCCTTCGTTCTGAGGGACGTATGTGAAGAAGCGTTATCGTGATGCAGCATGATTCCTCGAAGCCCGGCCGTTGGTCTACGCTCTCGCACAGCTTGGATAACTTTCGGCAATGCTACTGTTGTGTACCATTCCGAGTTAACTGACCTACAATTTTCCAGCATGGATGTCGATAAGTATCCACTCCGGGCAAAAAAACTAGCCACCATTTTTTTACCAACATTACGTGGTCTTTGCAATTTTGTCGGTAACTCTCCGTCTGAGTAGACCCATACCGAAGATTGCTTCTTACTTTCAGGGTCATACTGATAGATCCATGTTTCGTCACCAGTAATGATTTCCGAAACACGTCTCGACGCCCCGTTTTCAAAACGTTGACGCATTTCACGGCACCAATCCACACGAGCCTGTTTTTCAGTTTCGGATAGCATTCGCGGGATCCAACGACCACAAAGCTTCCTGACTCCGAGATGTTGGTTTAGGATTGTGTTCACACTCCCCGAAGTAATGCCCAGGATCTTCTCGATGTCCTTGTATGTAATTCGTGGGTCTTCCCGTACCAACATTTCAGTAGTCCACACATTTTCTGCAGTTACTGCTGTTTGCGGGCGTCCGCTTCTTTGATCGTCTTCGAGGTTAGTTTTGCCCCTTTTAAATTCACTAAACCACCTAAAAATTGTTGCCCGTGAAGGAGCAGACTCTCCCAAAGCCGACTGTAGTCGTTGCAAACTTAACTGTTCGGTTAAACCAAATTTAAAATCGTAATAGATCATAGCACGCAAATGTTCGCGGTTAAGCTCCATCGTTTCAGCCAAAAAACGCGGGAAGCGTTGTAGTAAAATGACAAGAACATCGTATTTTTTTTTAAATTGAAAAAATGGCTTATGGCATTCTATTTTTAAATAAATTAGCTTTTTAAAAATATATAATACCCATGCGTTCCATTTTTAAATTTCGAGCATCTCAAAACTTATTGAGTGACCTACGTATTATGTGCCGGTGTCTGGATAAGACAATTAGTGAAATTACTAGCATAGAGGCATTCCATCTTAGTCCCCGGGGTTGGCAACAAGCGATTGTGGTCTTAGGATTGCAATCTTCAGATTGTAGACTTGATAATACAAATCTACCATCAGGTTGCCCTTGTGCTCGTTTGTCTTATGGATGTCACAAAAAAATATAATCATGACGAGTCTTCAGAGTAAATAGATTTTAGAGTGCACAAACTATATGAAAAGCTCTTTCAAAAGACGCTCATTTTTAAGTGTTCCATGAATACAGCCTTTTAAAAGTTTCGAACTGCACAGAAGTTGTATAAGAGCGCCGAGGACTTGAGTGTACTAAGCTGTAAAGGAATTTTGTATTATACAGGTGGACAAAAGAATAAAGTCATGTTTACTTTATGTCTTTATTTCGTTTAAAGTTGTACGTGTTGTGGATATACTTAAATCACTATCAATGACTCTTTCCATCCGTATCATAAAACGTTGTTAACGTGTTGACTGTAAAGCTTCAGTGAAGTTATAACTCATACAAGGGTTGTATAATAGCTCATTAGAAGCTGCTTTGGTGTTAATACGATCATTGATAGGGCTTCTGTGGGAAACAACGTGGTAACAGCCGATTGCTAATTACTTAATTAAATGCAACAATAGGCTATTGTGAGCTCATACATAACTTGTATGCGAATACGGCTCTGTGTGAATTTCTTGAAGACATTTCCCTTCTACAAGGGTCTAACTTTAATTTAAGAGGCCACGATACGCTGAAGTCCGTTCTGAGATCAGGATTTAAATGAACGATGAAATGAAATGATATATTAAACTCGATCATTCTTCCTTCAATTGTTACCGTGAAAAAATATGACCTTTATGATTTTCGTTTAATCTTCGAAACCCACAATCTTTAACAATATTTTTTTGATATGATTTCCTAATTTTTCATTAATCGTTACTTCTTCGACTTTTTTGTTTTTTTGAGCTTTTTCGACTTCGACTTCCTACCACAGGTATTTCTTACCTACTAGGAAGACCCAACCCTGTTGTAATTTTCATTTTCATTTTCATTTCATTTCAAATAATCAGAAAAAACCCGCCATTTGCGAGTCGGACTTGCGCATGAAGAGTTTCGTACCGTTCGTGAGATACAGCCTGGTGACAGATAGACGGACAGTGGAGTCTTAGTAATAGGGTTCCCGTGTTTACCCTTTGGGTACGGAACCCTAAAAAACTTATTGCATTCATGTCCTCTTTCATAACCGCCTGAACGCATCGGGAAAGTAGGTATTCACCAAGTTCCTATTCAGGCGGCATTTCCTGCGGCAAAGTTGGCAACACTGGAGTTAGCCGGTAGCCGGCTGGAGATAATATTGTTACGTCGTAATGTTGTTTCTTGCTAATGGGGTTAACAACAACATGACGGGAAACCATAGAGGTTAAGCTTCGATAAGTTTTCGCCAACTATTACACAAACCAACTTGGTGTTCAATGGAGGCTTAAAATGCACATTCATTCATTATATTAGTTAGAAAAAAACCGGTAAAGTGTGAGTTGGATTCGCGAATCAGCGGAAGCCCAAGTCACACTTGTTTTTTTTTGTATTTGATGTTTTTTTTCAGGGTTTTTAACACAAAATTATACCTCAAATTTGACGCGGGCGTTTTAACGATACAACAGAAATAAAAATAAGTTTAAAAAATACGCTTCTTGTATTTTCTCCCTTTTATATGCTCGGGGTTTCTCTGCGTGATAGAATCAGAAATGATGATATCCGCAGGAGAACTAAGGTTACCGACATAGCCCGAAGAATAGCTAAACTGAAGTGGCAGTGGGCGGGGCACATCGCTCGCAGGACTGATGGCCGATCAGAAAGTTCTCGAGTGGCGTCCACGGACCGGGAGACGAGCTGCTGTAGGTAGGCCTCCAACAAGATGGAGTAACGACCTTGTAAGGATTGCGGGAACGCGGTGGATGCGAGAAGCACAAGACCGGGCTGAGTGGAGAGCCTTGGGGGAGGCCTATATCCAGCAGTGGACGGCTTTCGGCTGACATGATGACTTACTTTATTTATTTTTAATTGTTAGTAAATCTGCCGTACTAACACATTTTTACCAGCCAGCCAACCAGCTATCTATTTCGCTTCTAAAGATACAGTTCTTAATTTAAAGTTGGGACGGATGGACGTTTGCGTCCTCCTTTCGGGTACGGATCCCTAAAAACTTAGATATGGACCCTCTCTGTGTGTTATTGAATGTTCCTGTATGTATGTATGTTGTAATGTCCGTCGTAAACATTTTACGGCTGAAGTAAATGCGGTGCACGAGATTAGGGGGTTTTTTAATGGCAAGGAGCAACAGGTTCTTTACGGTGTGTCTTGGCCTTTCGTATATCGTCGGTGAAACTGCAAAACCGCGTAAGTAACATTTTAAATAAGTAGCAAGATGCACCTTTTTAATAAGACAGTAAAGTTTATTTTGCTCTATCATAACTTTGTTAGCTACGTGGTTTTGCAGTGTCACCGACGATATATCGTTCTGCGGTCTTACTAACACTGCATCGTGAACTTTGTATTGATATTCTTAAGAGTAGGTACCAGTGGACTTTTATTTACGGGGTGACCTTGATAGCAACTACCATTCTACAATTAAAAGTTAAAACTAAACTTATTTAAATTAAAATTAAACTAAGCTACTCAAATTAAAATAAAACTAAGCTACTCAAGTATTAAAGATGTAAATAATAATCACCACTATAAAAAGATCACCCCCTCTAGTAGGTCCGCTCGCGGCATGGTCCCTATGACACTGGCTGCATTACCATTCTACATTTATAAACATGTATTTTTTGAGGAGTTGGAATACGCGTCCATAATATTTTATTCGCCACTGTTAGCGGCGATAGTTAC
The DNA here is from genome assembly GCA_927399475.2 of Acleris emargana. Lineage (NCBI taxonomy): Eukaryota > Metazoa > Arthropoda > Insecta > Lepidoptera > Tortricidae > Acleris > Acleris emargana. The sequence continues at coordinate 11,289,205 of OV656858.1, forward strand.
TCCTTCCGAAAGTTAAAGTAGTGCGCATGTTACTGTCTATTTTCCTATAGAAAAAAATATGAACGGTTAGCGTGCTTTTTGTCTTAATTTTTGAGGTAAAAAAACTTCAAATGTAGGTACCTATATTATGCAAAAAAGCATGTTATTTGAATGGTGTCATATGTTAAACAAATCTAATTAGTGATATCGGAAAAGAACAACATCTATTCTATATTTCTTTAGATTTTACGTGATTTTCAGCGGGTTTACTTGAGATATTCACTCAAATATTTAGTGTTTTCAAAGTACCCCATTCGTAGTTTAACTTTGATCATAGTGTTTTTATTTTGTTTACGGGAAACTAAAAGTCTCAATTTTTTTCTAATTAATAAAGTCAACAAAACAAAAACCGAATATTGATTGTTTTATTTATTATTTTGTCTTTTAATTTCTTTAAAAGCTTGTGTGAATTTGATCAAAGCAACCCCGATACACGATATTCTATTTTCTTTCCTCGGATGTTTTAGCCTTTAAAACTTCCTTAGTTAATAGTGATTCTAATCAAGCAAGAAAACACTGTTTTTTTTTAAAATTAATACATGAATTTAGAGATTTTTCGTAACACGGACATAAGGAAAAAGGACAAAATTCCGATTAAAATGATCAATATCTCGGAAACTAATAATAATTGCTGAACATACATCGGGGTTAAATCGTTAGCTTATGAGTAGAGCCCGTTATCTTGTCGCACTGACGTCACTTTTTTGTAGGGATTCAATGTTAATTTTATCGACTGTATAAATGTCGATAGTATTGTACTTAGATTTATATGTCACGTCACTGGCAATGAGTCAAAGACAATCATTACTAAAAATGTGGTAAAAAAAGAACGGGAATAAAAGTTGCGGGTGTTCATTAGTTAAAACCATCAATCATAGTTTTTCCACTATAATTACATCAGGTTATCGCATCTCATAATGCTAATGAGGTTATCTACTTATTTTTAATATGCTTTACTGAAATAGAGCAGATTTAAAAGGAAAAAATCAATCGCTTTGTGTCATTAAATAAACTACAAATATCGATATAGAGACGGTCGATAAAATATACATTCAATCCCTACAAAAAAGCGATGTCACTGCGACAAGATAACGGGGTCTACTTATGAGCTGCTCTGTCACCCCCTTAAAGCTTTGCTTTTAGCTACCAAACACCCCGTATAATAGTTATTCATAAACACACTCATCCAACATCGAGGACTCTTTGCTAGCAAATTTGTGCTTTACTAGTGTACGAAAATGGTGAGATCAATGATACTCGGGTGTGGTAGCCGGACAGACACGCAAGCAACCCGTGTATACGAGTCAGGTTAAATATGACAGTGCGTCAATGAAACTGCAAAATCGCGTAAGTAACATTTTTAGTAAGAAACAAAATGCACCTTTTTAATAAGATGTAAGGTTTATTTTGCTCTATCATAAATTTGTTAGTTACGTGGTTTTCCAGTATCACCGACGAGTAGTAATGATATAGCGCCAGTGATAGTTCAATATCGTATAACATAAAGGAAATAAGGTGCTATCAGACCTTCCAATAGCGCTATTTTACGATAAAGTTATAATTATGTCGTTATTCTCGCGCTATGACGTTACTATTATAGCGTTGTAAAACTCGGATTTGCACTTAATTTCGCTATTACGAACAATGCCGCGGTGTCTGCCATTGCCACCCATATAATGCATCGTATTCATTAAAGTCGCAAAATGCACGATTCTTCTGATTAACGACATTAAAATGACAAACTGGCAACAGCGCGCTATTTATAACGTAAACGTTGTATTGTGAAAAAATATAGGAACATTAAAAAAACATAACTTAGAAAATTTTAAAGTTGTGATAGTCTGGGTGCGTACCGTGATAATTCACTTTGACATTATTCTTAAATTAGAACCTTATTGAATTTGTTGGTTACTAGTTATTGGCATTACATTGACGACAGATAGACACACAGTACTTTCTTCTCCAAAAGACAAAACATACTTAAGTCGTGGTCACACGTGTAGTTTTCAATTCAACTTCCACGGACATATTTGTGTATTGCTTGTGGGGTCATGAGTCGCTCCCGTCGCGGCCTTACAAGCCATGTACTAGGTACATACCGTACCTTTATGGGAGCTGCTTGAACCATCGTTTACCTCTGGATATAAATAAATAAATATCAGGGGACTATGTCACACCTATTGACCTAGTCCCGAACTAAGCTCTAGGCTTGTACTATGGGTACTAGATAGACAACGATATAAATACTTATATAGATAATTATATACTTAAATACATAGAAAACATCCATGACTCACGAACAAATATTCGCGCTCATCACACAAATATCTGCCGGGATTTGAACCCAGGACCGCTAGCTTCGTAGGCATGGTCACTACCAACTAGGCCAGCGCGTCGTCAAATATGATAGGTTTATGTGATGATGTTTGTTGCAGACGAGGGTGGCGCCGGCAGCTCCGATTCGCGTTCCGACAGCAGCGAGGACGAGGTGACGGAGCACATGGCGCGCGCGCCGACCGTTATGACCGCCACCCGCGCGCAGGTAGTTGTAAGTGCAGCAGTTCTCTTCGCACTACTTGCTTACAGCGCGAATCACTCAAGAAGAGCGGGACGAGGTGAAGAGCATGACCCGCCTTTTCGCCGCCGCCCGCGCGCAGTGATATTCGTAATTGGCACAGGGGACCGATTTTTAACTTTCGAGCGCTCGAAAGTTTCACTCGAAAGCGACAAAAAACAATGAAATGGTATTTTTGACTTGCGAGCGATGATATGAACACGAGTGGTCCGTGGCATTCGTTTTGAATTCTATCAATAGAAAGTATAATTTGACATCTTTCAAACCTGTTGGGTTACCCAACTTGGGTATGTATGCCGGGAAGTACACGAAGCATAAACAAACCTAGCACAATGCCATAGACATCCACAGACGAGAAAGCGTTTCGTTTTTCCTACATTTATAACCAGTCAAGAATTTGTAAATAAAGCGTAAAAAATCTTATTGGCACCGAAATATTAAATTGCTTGTTTTGATTTCATCTTTTGTTAGCTTCACACATTTATTCGCAATTAAAATATGAATAGAAAAAACCGGTAAAACATCGACATAATGAAACAAGTTCCAACATAACAAACAATACTATTTAGTCAATCCCTCACTTTCGAGTGAAAATCCCAAAAATATGGAATTTGGGGCCATTCGAAAATAAATCGTGAAAGATTTTCGCATTCGAATATTTTCCACCGCTCGGGTTTGAAATCGAGCGCTCGAAAGTCAAAAATCGGTCCCCAGTTCTACCCAATACTTCTCACTCACACTTCGACTCGCTACAGGTTCAAGTTTTCTGTTCATTTCGCTAAGGGGGATAGACGACCCTACTAGCCTGTCATGTGTCTTACATATTTTCATAGATTATTTGTATGCAAGCTCTAATTGAAACTTGTTCACAGGTGCCGACGATAAGCGTCACACCGCACAGCCCCGGCGTGCTCGATGACAGCTTGCAACAGTTACGGCAGCTCCATGCGGCAGTTCAGCGCATGCGTGCCGCACCATTACCGCTGGTAGTTAGTATCATATAAATAAATGCTATTGAAGTAGTAATATTGAACTGATCTTGATTAATGTGACTTTTCGAGTTCAATATTTACTAAACGGCCCCCCAAGTCAAAAAATGGCTATCATGCAGATTATGATTTTTGAACAGCTATTCAATGATCTCACTCGATAACTCGTCGATATCCTTGTTGACTACGGAACCCCAGAAATCACCTAAAACATCCATATTTGATTACAGCAAGCTGGTGGCATCAGTCGACTCAGTACATCCTGTCCGTCGCTATGCAAGGACAGCATCGCGGACGTCGACTGTTCGTCCCCTTCACACCTGGACTTCTTCGCACACAGCCGTAAAGGAAGCAGTGAGTTTTACGGCAAAATATTTTTAAAATATTCTGTGATGTACTTCTTGATTTATAGCCAAAAATGTAGAAAGAATTACCGTTCCCCCTCCTTTATTCCGAAGTTTATTAATCAAAAATTACTTATGTTTTATGGGAAAAATAAAACAGAGTCCTCATTATTTACAGTTTCTCGGAAATAACAAAAAAAACGAAACCACAAAAATCTGTTTTAAAATGTAAGCTAGTCGCACTTGAGCGGTTTTTTACTAGCTTCTGCCAGCGACTTTGTCTGCGTAGAATTTCTTTGGTCATCTTACGGGAACCGTTCATTTTTCCGGGATAAAAAGTAGAATATTATTCAGGGGTAGCAAAAGTGAAAGATATTTGAAATCGGTCCAGTAGTTTTTGAGTTTATTCGTTAAATAAACATTCAAAAATACAAATCTTTCTTCTGCATATTATTATTTTAGATTAAATATCAATACGGGCAGCGCCCTCCTTCATAGCTTCAGCACCCCCTATTTTTTTCTGAGGGTCTTTCGCGGCTCCTCCGTTTTTTTAATATTGATATTGGGTATGCTCTTGACTAACTCTTGACCTTGGAGGACGAGACGTTATTAAGCTTTGTGTCATGTTTGTTGTGTACAGGCGAGTCCCGGCAATGGGGCCTGTGGGACCGGCGTGAGGAAGGCCGGCGGAGCTCGTGGGCGGCGCTGGAGCCCGGGGCGCGCCCGGGGGAGCCCCATCGGCAGCGCAGGTACACACTCTTATACCCTTTAGCCTGTCGAGGCTCCGTGTATTAACCTCGTAAGGCCCACCATACTGCTAAATGGGAGTTTTTTGTAACTGGGACTTTGAATCTACAATCAAGGGAATAAAGTTCAATTGCGATTGTCCGAAAATGCAATTTACAGTTTATGAACATAGGTAAATAAACCTTATTGTTATTGCAACAGAGTTCAAAGTAAATTGCCTTGATTATGTACATCCTATTGCACACTGGGCCTTACGAGGTTAAACATAGTATGTACTATTTTTTGGGTCATTGAAATAAAGATCTAGTGAAAGGGAAGTAAAGTGGGATTTCTTTTGTTTTTATGACTAATGAAATGATCAAATTGGGAAATTGACTTTATTTTATTCATAATCGATTCATATTTCAATGACTTTCCTTGTATGGTGGGGATTAAGGTTAAACCGTACTAGTGTAAACGGATACAAGTTGACCTAGATTGTAATAAAATAATAGGTCAATTGCGTGTCGAACTAGCGAACCGAGGGTTCCGTACCGTCGCACAGTAGGTATTGTTAGCCCAACTCACACTTGACCATTCCGTTGGGCCCCTTCGAGTAAAGAGTTAACCCTAAAAAAGTGACGGTTATGCTCTTTTTTCCCGACTGCGGTAAAGCCCAAAAGGAGGGTTATGTGTTTGACCTGTATATACATATGTATGTCCGATTCTATGTCCCCTCATAACTACTAAACGGCTAAACTGATTTTAATAAATTATACTTGGTTAGATTCGTCTTAACCACTAGTGTCATCACTACATAGTATAAAACAAAGTCGCTTGCGCTGTCTGTCCCTATGTATGCTTAAATCTTTAAAACTACGCAACGGATTTTGATGCGGTTTTTTTTAATAGATAGAGTGATTCTTAAGGAAGGTTTATATGTATAATACATTCCACGCGGGCGAAGCCGCGGGCGGGTCGCTAGTAGATTATATTTAAATTATTTAAATGTGAAATTGGCGAAAAAAAAAAAATAATTATACATGGTAAGTAACATTACTTGGACGACATTATCTAAACAGCAATTGGGTAATTTTAAAGCAATTCTGTTCGTTAGACTTGTTTACTTAAACTTTGGAAGACTTGTATCTTTTTTCAATAGGCAAGTCGCGTTATGAAAAGATTCAATGCAATTAAAGTGACAAACCTTTTCATACCGCGACTAAACCTGTCTAATTCCAGGCAAAGAAAGGGACAGTAGTATACTGCTATTACTCTGTCCTCTTTCCCGATAAACCAGAATTTCAAAATACCAGATCATTTTCTATATTAGCTTACCGAAACAATAGGTTTGAAATAATAAACAATTTGAATGTTAAGTTTTACAATACTAAAATATTGAGAATCTGGTAGCATTATAAAATTATCGTATACTAATAATGGCCCGCCAGCGGCTTCGGCCGGTTCAAATTTCTGACTTTCCCGGTGGATTTTTCAATTATTTTCTTTCATACAAACCTTTTCCTGACAATGACGAACACAACAAAAAGAAATCAGCCAAATCGGTTCAGCCGTTCTCGAGTTATGTGCTTAGCAACACATTATTATTACCTATATTAATTTCGGAAATGAGAGCCTCTGTCCTTTTCAGTACTTGTGTCCTTCTTGGCAAAAATTACAGGATTACTGGCAACAATAATTGTGTTATTTTCGCAATATCCACTGATTGACAATTTTAATTGTATTCTTCCCTGCTTGTTTTTCGAATACATTGACTCCGTATTAGTGTAATAAATAATCATGAATTTATTATTGTTTAATCGACGTGATTGTATGGTAGTGAATGTTGGGTGTGGCAGGACAACCATGAAAGTCGTGTAAATGCTGTTGAAATGCGCTCTTTGCGTAGTATGTGTGGTGTGAAACTGATTGATAAAGTAAGAAATGAAATGTGTAATAAAAGAAGATGTAGTGACTAAGATTGAAAAGGGCATGCGTTGATGGTTCGGTCATTTGGAAAGGATAGATGAAAGAAGATTGACGAAAGAGATATACAGATCGAAAGAGAGTGTAAGGGTCGGAAGGGGCCGCCTTAGGCGTACTTTTTCGTATCAAATCGGATAAGTACTGGAAAAGGGCCGAATCTTAAGTACCCGAAACCGACATGCGTGTATGAATGTGGAAGAAGCGAAAGAAATTTGTCAAGATCGTGCAATGCAAATGCAAGTGGAAATAAGTGGTCTCTGCCTACCCCTCTGGGAAACAGGCGTGATGTAATGTATGTATGTATGTACTCGACGTGAATGACGTACCGTTAACACCGTGAGCCCGTGACGGGATCACTTTGTTTGCCCGAATTTCATTTGCCATAATAGTATCACTTGCCATAATGTTCATTTGCCATAAAGGCATTTTTTCTGAAACTGTAAACCTTTCAGGTAAATTTTACATGCCATCGTATAGAGCCCATTAGGTTAGGTTAGGTTTGATTTTGAACAATTCTGAATAGTTCACGGTTTTAGAAAAAAATGCCTTTATGGCAAATGAACATTATGGCAAGTGATACAATTATGGCAATTGATATTCGGGCAAACGATAGAGAACCGCCCGTGACACGTCCACTGCGGCACGTTTTTAACATGTCTTTTACGACACGTGTAATTACTTATTTTGTTTTTGACGCAGCTTAATTTACGCATCTTTTTCGTATTTTAAGCTTTGTGTTGTATACTTACGTATTTATTTATCGTTGTCTAGTACCCATAGTACAAGCCTCGATTCGTGTTAGATTCTTCCCTTAACTATATATGAATAAGTTATATATTTACAAACTCCCCCATGAAATATTTCCCCTACCTTTTAACTGTCGTAATATTAATGGATGTCCCCCTAAAACTTCTTATGGGGGATTTTATGGCGATATTAATATCGTATTAATGTAGCGACAACATAACTACGACATCGCTATACAGCCGTAATACCGAAGAATGCGACTATCTGAAATTTATCAGTCGAAGCATTCTATACTCTATTATCTACCACATTAGGTTTAAAATGGTGAGACTATTACTATGCAGTTTAAAGTTTTTTTGTAATACGGCAGTATATTGGCATGTATACATACAGACAACGTGATAATAATAGATAACTCTCACATGTATTTATTTACCTATCTGTAAGGATAAACAAAAGTAAATTAAACCCAAACATAAATCCTTGTCCCTTACTGGCCCTCTATACTAATGGGTAAAATTATATTCATCATCATCATGTCAGCCGAAAGACGTTCACTGCTGGACATAGGCCTCCCCTAATAAAATATTGCCTTTGAAATATTATTGTATTTTTAAACTTACGTGGCTCTTATTTACTTGACAGTTATATTATAGGCAACAGTTAAATTAAAAATAATTCAAGGCAACGTGGTTTTACCCACTAGAATAGACGCCCTAGTCACATTACCTAAGCTCTGCCCTACTAAGAAAAATGGCGGTATCTCAGACAAAACTTTTGTAGCAAATACAACCTTATTACTAATAGGAGAGGATTGAATATGCTATGGCTATCGAATTTGAGATACTGCCTATTGGCTTATGAGGGCATCTTATCTCTTAGAGTTTCTTACTTCTCCATTTTTCACACTGAATTTTTTAATGATTTTCCTCGAATTCTTGGTTCTACTTATCTATGACACGAGTATTTAAAATTATGATATATACAATTGGGTGGTATTTAGGGGTTGCACAATTTGACAAATTTTTGATATTTTTTTTATGAATATGCAATTATGCAATTCTCCGAAGGTGCAACAGGCGAAAAAAATATTGATGTGATGATGTCGATATCATTAGTTTTTGACATAAGTTGAGAGAAAAGTTAGTTATAATAAACATTGAAAATCGACTTCACATCAGTGGTTAGTTTGTGCAGCCACTAAACATTGTCCTTTCACTTTAAAACGAGACATTTACTTTTACATAAGAGAGTAAGACAGACTTAGTATTGGTTTTTTTTTTCGATCCCCATGTCAAACACCCTTAATAATAGTAATTCCCCAAGTAGTGGTAGAATCTGTTCCCCTACCCACTGTTGCCTGAAACTAACTCATTCCAGTACCCTTAACGGTCACAGCGCGTCGCTCTCCTCGATGGAGTCCGACGGGGAGGCGCCGCGCCCGCGCCACTCGACGCACTCGCTCAACGACAACGACCTAGCCGTGAGTATGCTCGTATATCTATGATTTATTTATGACTAAAAAATGAAGAATAGCTAAACTGAAGTGGCAGTGGGCGGGGCACATCGCACGCAGGACTGATGGCCGATGGGGTCAGAAGGTTCTTGAGTGGCGTCCGCGGACCGGGCACGAGTAGTGATGGGCGATTTCTGAAACATTACAAAACTTTCCTTAACTGCGAAAATTACAGCTTCTGAAAGTTACAAAAATAGGTGGAATAGGTGGTCCTTGTGGGAGGACCTTGTGCAGGGTCCGTCCGGGTTGGTACCACCATCTTATCGATTAACCTACCGCCAAGCAGCAGTGTTCGCATTGTTGTGTTCCGGTTTGGGGATAAGACAGCCGGTGAAATGACTAGCATAGAGGCATTCCATCTTAGTCCTCAGGGTTGGCAGTGCATTTGCAGTCTTGTGAATGCGAATGTCTATGGGTCACAGTTTCCACTTACCATCAGGTGGCCTGTGTGCTCGATTGCCTTCCTATGCCATAAAAAAAAATTAGTCTGACACAAGTTTTCATTTAAATATCATGAAAAGTTTCCGTTACTTTCGTTACATTACTGTTAAAACTTTAGTAATTTTCAGAAATTAATCGATTTCACTTTGGTAACTTTCAGGATATTGCATGAAATTTTAGGTGAAAGTTTCGTTTTTGAAACTTTCAGTCAATTTCAGAAATTAAAGTGAAAGTTTCACTTTTGAAACTTACAAGCCGCCCATCACTAGACACGAGCTGTAGGTAGGCCTCCAACAAGATGGAGTGACGACCCTGTAAGGATCGCGGGAATGCGAAAAGCACAAGACCGGGCTGAGTGGAGAGCCTTGGGGGAGGCCTATGTCCAGCAGTGGACGTCTTTCGGCTGATATGATGATGATGATTTATGACTTCCCCGTGTAGTTGCCGGGTTAGTATAGTGCCACTCCATGTCTTCCCGTGAATGTCGTTAGAGGCGACTAAGGGAATATAGGCTTGAAGTACTGTTAGGCGATGGGCTTGCAACCTGTCACTAATACGCTGGTAAACATCTTAGCCTATTTTTGCAAAATGTGGTTACTGAATTATCAACAAGATTTTAAAGTTGAAGGTAATTCTGTAGCTCTGATTACCCCACTCTGGGATTACAGGCGTGAAGGTATGTATGTATGTATTTATGACATCGATAGCATTACAGTGGGGCTCTGTTCTACCCTGTAAAATGCTACAGGGTGTTATTCTATCCGTTCAATATCTTTGTCCAATGTGCATTTGATCAAAGAAATTGGGTCATCATCATTATCATGTCAGCCGAAAGACGTTTACTGCTGGACATAGGCCTCCCGTAAGGCTTTCCACTCAGACCGGTATTGTGCTTTTCACATCCAACTTCATCAAATTTACTACAAATGTCAAAAATTTATCAAAACGTATGCAATTTAATTCAAAATGGCTACGCAAATAGTATAAAAACATGTTGTTTGTTGGGTTTCCTTCAAAGAAAATTGTTCAAATATTGGATAGGTATAGAAATTGGGTAAAGATATTGGACAGATGGAATACCACTTTTAGATATGTTATCGTATTGTTAACGTTACGATTGTTTTTATTTACTTGATAGCAATGGCATTTGGTTTTGTCGTGTAGAAAGATTTACATAATAACTAATGTGTACATTTTCATTTTGTTTAACATAAATAAGTATGATTTCCATTTGTTTAGTAAACCAATGATATAACAATTACAATGCATATTTTTTAAACATAATAGTCTTAAAAGTAGACAATTCTAATGTTTTTAATTACCGTAAAACCCCGTGACTTCGCCTGGGATACCTATCATCGCCTGTTTTTATAAAAGTTGAAATTCCCGCCTTGATTTCAGGGCAGGTTCCACACAAAGCTAATACATAGAAAGTGTTTTTTATGCATGGCAATATTCTCGCATCAATTGTGGCTAACTTCATGCCGTTTACGATCTGTACCGTTTTTTCGTACAAGTGACGGCACGTGTTTATTTTTACCTTGGCGGAACTTCGGTATAAATAGTGCGAAACAAGAGATAAAGGCATGCTTTTTCTTGTGTTATAATCTACAACTAATGCTCTTTCTTATGGTATTATTATTTTGTACTTAAGTTATGTTTATACGTCGCAATCGATTAAAATGTAATCCAAGTGTGATATATTTAAAATTTCTTACTTAGTAGTAAGGGTGTATAAATATATTATTGATTCTTAACGTGTAAAAGTGCCCGTGCGGCCTACTTACTGAATAAATATCTTTAATATTTTTTTTATAAAAATATATACATATATAGAATCTCATATGTAGAGCCAGGGTAGAATATACGAAATCAGATTTACGTAGAGCGATACGTAGTCAAACATGTAGAGTAAAGCCATAAAATAATTGTTACAGGACTTCATCGTTAGATACGTATAATGGATTAAAAAAATAAACGGAAAAACCGGCCGTATACCTCCAAACATTCAACTGAACTGTTAAACTTAGCATTAGAGGCTTTGAGAAATAAGACACTGTCTTCATACGCAGCAGAAAAAGTCTTCGGAATTCCTCGTCGAACTCTGTTGGGCAAGCTCCATAAAAAACAAGTATATTTTATTAGTCCTAAACCATTACCCTTTCTTTTTTGTTGTCGAGTAAGTTAACATGATTTTTGACAACCCTATCGAAAATACAGTAAATGTATGAAACTACGTTCAGATCGTTACCTGTCTTCGCCTACCATTATCTTTTTTTTAAATATTACTATTTAAGAATATTTAGGGTTGATAATAGAAAAATACGTTAAAAATTAATAAGATAGCTGGCGGCAAATTCAAATTTTGTCTATATTTGACGCTCCGGCAGTATGTAGGCGAAGACAGGGCATTTTGCCCATACTTCGCCTACCACCTTTGAAGCCCAATTGTAGTCATTCTACAGCGAAATTTAGAACTTATGTTACGTTAAAATAAAGTCCTATATAGATTAATTAGTTTTTTAATCTTATAAATCAAAAATAGTTGTAAATCTGTGAGATTTTTTATAAAAAGTGCCAAAACCCAGGCGAAGTCAGGGGGTTTTACGGTACAATTTTTTCGTCACAGACGAGTGTTTCCCGTTCGTCCGATCCGTTGACCGATCAATCGGTCTAACGGGAATTAATTTTCCCTTTTGACCGACGCCCTGTTTTTAAATATTGTACAGTCATGTCGAGTAATTAATTTTTAATTTTATTTTAAATTTTAATATGAAGACTAATAAATTCATATTAAAAATAAAAATAAAATTACCTATAGATAAAAATACCTACGTATATGTAAGAATGGAAGTAAGTAGTAGTGCCTATTATTAATAATATTTTCTACTTTTAAAGTAGTTTTAGCATATTATACTAAGTAGTTAGTTACCTAATAAAAATATAAACAACTAAAAATTACTTAATATTAAAAATTACTAAAAATTACTTAATTATTACATGACGCTAGTAAAGTCAGCGTCATATAGGTAGCAGTCAAGATAATCAAATACTTGGAATCGTCGTTTATTTTAGCAGTTGAAAGTTAATTTTGTTTTGGTTTTATGATTTATAAAGTACTTTTCAAAATGACTGTACATGTTTTTATTATGATCGGTCAAATGGGACAACGATTTCCCATAGGTCCGATTAGTCGGTCGATCGGGAAAAAAAAGTCTCTTTGGACCGATTGATCGGTCAACGGATCGGACGAACGGGAAACACTCTCACAGACCTAATAAATTTTACCAAGTTTTAAAATGTTTAAAATGCATACATAGATAAAAATATTTTAGTATGGTTTTAGTGTATGCTTGTCGAAATTATACAATTGGTTCTTATGAATTTATGATAAACGTTTTACGCAAAATAAATAGCACCTATATATCGTAAATGTAGTATATCGTAAAGCGGTTCGCCTAGTGGTTCGTTTACGACTCTATGTGATTCCTGTGATTTTAATTTATTTACTTTTGATTATTAACGGTATTTAAATAAAATAAAAATAGTAAATTAGGAAGTGTCTGACATGTATATTGACGACCATATCAAAATATGCAGTCAGATTTACAATGTTTTAAGGGCATGCCAGATGGTCGCCAACAAGTCCTTCCGACAATGTCACCTTTGTCGAGAGCAACGATGTGCAAGTTGCGGAAAGTTTCCAAAAAGTTGGAAAAGTAGCAAGAACTTTCCGGAAACTTTCACAAGAAATATAGGAAATTTAAATTTAAGAAACGGAAAGTTTCAATCCCCATACAAAATTGTGAGAAGTTTCCGAAATTTTCCTACATGAAATTTTCCGCAATTTTGGAAAGTTTCCTTTGGCACATCAGTAGCGAGAGCGACCGTGTAGACAGTTGTTTTTATCAAAAACTCATTGGAGGCTCGGTGGTGAGTAGGGAATGCAAATTAACCGGTTATTAACCATTTTTGTATGAAAATAACCGGTTAATACCGGTTATAACCGGTTATTAGCATTCCCTAGTGGCGACGTAGTGACAGTCTCGGGGCGGTGTTGCAGAAAGACTTCTCGAAGGTGGCGCTGGCGCTGCGCGCGGGCGCGGGCGCGGGCGCGCGGCTGGCGGCGCGGCTGCCGCTGCAGAAGTCCGTCTCCACGCCCAGCATCGCCGCCGCCGCGCAGCCCGCGCCGCCGCCCGCCCCGCCGCACACGTGAGCACGCCCACACACTGTTGACCGGGGGGCGCACTGATCTGTTGCATCCTGACATATTTCCAATGCGCCGATAGTTTCACACAGAAAATCTAACAATAAAATATATTTTAAATTATTTTTTATTACTTTACAAACACACTACATTGTATTATCGATTAAAATCTATGATAGAGTTTCAACTTTCAAAACCGCTTTAGAAACGCCATTTCTATATGACTAGTGTGACGTCACACGTAAATAAACAATAAATAAGTTCATTTGAAGAGACATTCTCTTATAATCTGTGTTTATTTGCGTATGACGTCACCAAAACTGGAAACTACTAACATAGCTTTCCGGCCATGGATAAAATTTCAAAAAATTCTTTTTTTTGTTGTAATTTCCATATGAAATAATCCGATGGAATGACCACAATTTGTAGTATATTTTGGTCATTATCAAATAACCTAGATCATTAGTTCGGCTTCGAAGTTTGTTGCGGCGCTTCTTCTCCGCATTGGTAGTCTCGTTTGAAGCGCTAGTAGATTTCATAATTACCAACGCAAAACCCTCATGTCAATTTAATGAATAAATATTTTGAAGTTTAAATTCATGTTTTAGTCACAATTTTTATCTTAATTAAAAAAGGAATGTTACTTCATAATGACTGGGTTAATGGACTCAAAAATAGTTGAGTGATAACCAATTCTTCTTTCAAAATCACTTTTGCTCCCTAGACATGAAAAAATCTGCTATTGAAATATAAAAATCGTTACTGTCCGAAAAAGCTCTCTCTAAATAACTGTAGCTATAGACAATTGAATATGAAGAATAAAAATAACACAACATTTTCATTTACTTCTTCCAAAATTAAAAGTAGTGTGTTTGACTTGGTTGAAACTATCAATTAAATCCATAAACTATATCTAAATATCGCACTGCTAGATCAAGATAGCATCAACTCAAAATCATTGGTAGTTTTGTTTCAAGCTCATAGACGTTGTATTAAAGTTGATTTTAAAATACAGTTGTATGTTGAGTTACTACACTTTTGATCTTGCGTTATTTCAGTTCAGGATGCAGTTAATCACTTCGTCTCTCGGTTAACAACCTACTAGATCTTCTAAAAGGAAATTGTTTTTGAGTAACCTGTTAATACTGGTAACCACAACCTAAACTTCAATCCATTTCAATTTGAGGTCTATGATCAAACCTTTTTGCTCAAAAAATGTAACTGGCTTGATATAAAAAACATAACGGCTTCCGGCTAGACCTGCCATTAATCCGGGTTTTAACATTTGTCTTAGTTTTTTCGACATCCGGATTACCTATTAGCGTCCCGGACACGTTACGCGTCCTGGACGAATCTTTGGAAAAATAAAGATTAAGTTTTATAAGAAATCAAATTATAATAATACGTGTGGCCCACTGTGTGTTGCTTATATTACTTTTGATACCTTTTTGTTATTGTATTTGTAACTATTTTTTAATCCTGCAAAACAACTATCGTTTTCTTGTTGATAATGAAAGAGTTGATAGAACGAAATTATTGTATTTGTAGAATCTTTATTTTTTTTAAATATGTCTACTCAGCTCTTAAGTTATCATTACCTAGTGTGCATGTGTTTATCTTAATTTTAAACTTGATTAGAAATATTTCAGATTAAAATAAAACTAAGATGAAAAAAACCGGGCAAGAGCATGTCGGACTATGCTCACTGCAGGGTACCGAAGTTGTTACTGCAAACACTAAAATCTCAAAAAACAACAAGTATCAACTTATTTTCTATTTAAAGTTATTTGCTATCTTAGATGATATTTAGGTAGGTATAAACATTATATAGATGTAGTGAATAATGTTTTGCCGTCGTTTTTTATCGGAAAATTTCGTTTTTATCTTCTGCCTCAGTCAACTTTAGTTCCCACCTATAAGCTAATTGAGAAAGCAAGATAAATACGAACTTTTCCGACAAAAAACGACGGAAAATAATTATTCATTACATCTGTAGTCGCCTGTCGTGATAGTTTTCCTTTAAAAAATGTTATATGTGATTTTATTTACGATAATTTTATTATTTTTAGTATGTACTTGTAGTTTTGTCTGTAAGGGACGATGAGCAACTCAAGATACAAGATTTCCAAAACGGTTCCCCATTTTTTTTTTAATTTAATATTTATCTAAAAATACCTCACTCGATGTTGTAATGTAATAAAATATTATAGTTATGCTTTTTTTTTTTTTTTTTCAATATACTATTTTACATCTTTGTCGGCTTGATTGAAATTTACAACTTTACTACCCAGAGTCTTTGAGCTAGACCGCAGACAGACGGACAGGGAAACTATGTTGCATACTATTGAGTCTTTTTTTGTAAAAAACATTTTGGCATAATTAGTCAATTCTTTGGTTAAGTGCGAGCTGTCTGTAAAATTTAATAAGGTTCTTAAAATTTAGAACTTGAATCATTGTTAAACTTATGTTTTGTTAACAGTAGTCAAAAATATTTGAAATATTTCTAATCACTTCGTTTTTCGTGTTGTGCATGTCCGATTTTTGTCTTTAATTTTGTCCGCACTGTTTTGCTTTGCAATACGTCATAGCACTGAATACCTCACTGGTATTTTTATTTGCACTAATTGCAACTATCGTCGAATTAAAAATAAACAAGTCTCAGAATAAAACGTCTTTGTCTACGCATTGCACAAGCAAAACTCCAACTTGTCTGTGACGATAGTTGTACGTTAGTTGTCTCGCTCGGTGTTAGCTTGTCGGCCGGCGGTGCGAGCGAGACGGAGAGCGATGAAGACACGTCGGCGGCGACCGTCGGCGCGACCACTCAGTTGCCGGGCAGAAGGAACAACGCGCATCAAGAACACTTGGGGCTGCACCGACTGGCGTTCTTAGAGCAGTGAGTGGATTAGAACGTAGAAAAAAAGGTCTTATATCTTTGTGGTTCGAGGTCAGATTCGCACAGGTCACCTAATGGTAAGTGTTTTCTGAAACCCGTGAAAATTTTGATTGCCGACTCTAAGGATTATGATGGCATGATAGAGCAAGACGCCCATAGTTGCAACCCACACATTGCCATAAAAAAAATCTCAAGTGTTATGCGTAATAGACATCGGCTATCGCACTCACTCCCGCATATCGCAGTATATTTTAGCTTTCACGTCTAGTAGAAACAAAGCCGATGACTGTTAATAAGGCCACTTCCTGACTTGGCAGTATGCTTGCAGTAAAATGCTGCCACTAGTTACTGTCGATTCCGTATTTTAAACTAATCCACAGCAAAAATTACAGTGTAGTATCTTGAATAGGACAACTCTTATGCCCACCGTCCACTGCGACCGGGGCGAGACACGTATGTACGGACTCGCTTTAGCTTACAACGGTGGCTGCAATAGTTTCCACCCCGAGCAAATCTCTTGGATAGGCACCGTTGTAAGCCAAACAGGGTCCATACGGAGCCCGCTCTGCTTGCAGTGGAAGGTGCCCATTAGAAGGTGCATCGGATTTATACTTGTCTCTCGCTCGCTCACTTACGCTTTTATCAAGAGCGTGTGAGAGAGAAGTACAAATCCAAAGCACCATCTAAGTGCTCAGATTGTATGACAAGTTTTAGGTTTAACAGAACATTTTCATTTAGCTACTAGACAATTTACTGCAAACCTACCGACAAGTCAAAGCTCAGTTTTATTGTGTGATAACCGTGATAGTCGTTGCAATAGCTCTCAGCTTAAAAATGTTAAAACAACCCGTCAATGGATTGCTACAAGCATGGACAGACGACCAATGAAACTGAGCCTTCAGGAAGCGGCCGAAGTTAGACGTATGTCCTGACATACTGTATGAGCATTTAATTAAGGTCGAAATTTGAATGCCGCATCTATTGACATTATATTAAATGCCTTCGATACTGACACTGCGTGTGTTAATCTCGAAATTCAAATTGGTAAGTGATAGATAATTATAAAATAGGTTTGAAGGCAAAAAACTTTTAAACGCAAATTAATCGTTTTGTTTTCGATTGGCATGTTAACACAGGCTTGCTTTTGTTTCGTTGGATTTCTCACAAGTTTTCTGTTTTTTTAATAGTGTGGCATGTCTTGATTTTCACTTCTGCTAACTTTCTAATACGAGACGAAAGATTTCGATGCGCGAGCGACATATTTTCGTGTATTTTAATTGGTGTAATTTTCAACAGAGCGGCTTACGATCATCACGCAGAAAAGAGACGGAAGAGAGGCAGCTTATTTTTCAGAAAAAAGAAGGTACGTTAGCTGTTTGTAATTTTCTCTGAAATTTGCGCTTTGTATTTGTACCTGTGTAATTATTATTTAGCAGAATGTTTATTGGTATATAGTTAGGTCGTTTATTTCAGTTTCTACCGCTTGCCAATTTCTGTTCTTCACAATGATCTTTTTGTTAGGTTTATTTTTATTGCCATCGACGGACAAACAGACAGATCACGTGATGGGAAGTGGTCACCGGCGTCTTTGGACATTTGCAACGCTGGGGTCTCCAAGAAATTTATTGACACTATTTTTAACAAGCCCCTTATTTGGGCTCATTGGAAAAATCTCAGCAGGAAGTTCACCCCAAATTCATATCGTACACGCCAGAAACGTTCTAGAGAAACGGCGTGGAGTTGAGCGCAGTGTCTCAAGAAAATGGGAATGAACATTCTGCCGATGATGACAAGTAAGATGGTAGAATGAAGCCGTTGGTGCCAATCTAAACAGTTCCAGGTTTTCTGAAAGAGATTTATTTTGCGATATGATGATTAGATCATGCATAGTGATCTTTCCTTGCTATATATGGTGTTCAATAAATACATGTACGTAAGTCGAATGTGCATTTGATCCTTGCCATTATAGGCGGTCGGTCGATAGGTGTGAATGCTCCCGTATTCCCCAATGGACTACCCTCTTTATATTGACGTATTCTACGCAGGATAAGTCTCGAAAAGCGGCGCACGCGTGGCAGGCGGCTAACTCGACAGCGGACTGCGATTGGTGCGGACGAACTCTCACCGAAAAACCTGCGTTTTACTGCGAACGTAAGTTTGGACTGTCAAACTGCCTGTAATATCTGTCTATACGGCCATCGCGTCGAATATATGTAAATATAGACCTTATTATTAGTGGCATAACGTCTTCTAGATATTTTTAACGCCTTGGGAACGCTTATATATATTTATGATGTTGACTAGGAGGAACGATGACGCCATAGACAGAAATACATACACACAGGCATAAATACACACCGCCGCCAATTCGTTACTCTCGCACTTATAAACTTGTCAGAAAGAGATAGATGTTTTATCCACAACGATAAACGCGATCATCATTGTGTGCCAATCATTCCTCGTATGAATTACCTTTATTCTTTTTCAGATTGTACCATGACAGTGCACCAAAGCGTATGCAAGGACTACATTGTAGAATGCAACAAACCTAAATCCTCAAAGGTATGTTTTATTTTTAAGTGCTAAGATAAATCTATACCAAGAACGCGGTTAGCCTAGGTGATAGTGACTACAGAATGCAATTTATCCGGTTAATGGCCGTTTTTATATGAAAATAACCGGTTCAAATCGGTTATAACCGGATATTTGCATTCCCTAGTAGTGACCCGCCTAGAAGTCCTGGGTTCGATCCCCTATAATGACAAATATTTGTTTGATGATCATGAATATTTGTATTTATCTTGCTCTCTCAGTTACTTTCAATACGAACCTATTGATAGAATACCTAAATAAATATAATAAATACAGATGAATTGAGAATTTCCTCATTTTATGGATTCGTTTAAAAAACAAGACCGTATTCGACAAAATACGATGTATGATTCTACTTAGACCATCTTGCTTCTATTTTTTTTCTATTTTGACGATACGCGTTGTCCTAATTGGTAGTGACTTTGCCTACGAAGTTAGCGGGCCTAGATTAAAATCCGTGTTAGGGCAGATTTAAACCACAAACAAAAACAGAAAAATAATAAAAACATAAGTAAGACTAAATACTAAAATAAAATAAATTAACTTGTTCTAAGTAATTATGATATTTACAAATGTCCCCTAGGCCACTGCCACCGGGAATGGTGCCCATAATGGTGCCAGTCCTATGGTCACCTTAGGCACGAATTAGTTTATTTTTTAAATTCATAAAAGAGTTTCTACCGCAAAAGCCGCAAATATGCAATTACCAGCTATATTTGCATATTTGCGGTGTTGTGCTGATTCTGCCGCGGTAGCGGCTCCGCGGTGGCAGTGGTGCGGTTCGACAATGTTTGCGCCAAGTAGAAGGCCTACCGCCAACCTGAAACTATTGTTATCGAAAAGGTTGCCGTAGTTTACAGATGGATAAAGCTGCAACCAGTAACTCGATTCCTTCTCGGACACTGCTAGCATACGAGCCTTTTCACAGCTTGTCGAACAAGTGTATACAATTTGCTCGGTGACAAATTGGCTCATCCCATAACTTTTGGCACTCTTTGCTGATCGGACGCTTGGACGTCATGTTGATTTTATTTTATAATTTCCTTTTACAGACATCTGTTGGCAAATCTCTAAGTGCGGCTAGCGGTAAAAGTAGCAAACGGAGTTCAGTTTCAGGCCAGTCACAAAACCCGAATAGGTAAGTAATAATACTAAGTTATAGTGTTATAGTCATACTGTGTTATATGTATTTAAATGTACTGATAAATACCAAGTAATTAGGAAAAATACAACTTTAATATGATTTATTATCCATGCCTTCAATGCTGTTCAGATTTTCCGCTTATTTGGTATTTATCAAAATAAATAATAACTCAGGCTCTCTGTACAGTCAGTTTTAACATGACTCATTAAAGTTAAAACAAATAAACAATCATTTTGTTTTATACGACCCCTAACCACTTGCGACAGGTTTAGTGGATTCGTGTAGACTATATTTTGCGGCTTACTTTTTGATTACTGCGAAAAAGAAACAAAAAAAAAACGCGCCGTTTGCTATGCATTATTAAGTTTGTTTTGCGCGCAACAATGTGCAGACTTGTATATTTGTACGCAATCGTTAAATTAATTTACTGGTGATTTTGTTGGCCGACACTTGATAAGGTGTCATGTGTGATTTAATTATAAGAAGATACACAAGTATGTGACACTGTGATTATTTAATAACTTCAATATGTACACTTCTTCAATATTATACACTGTTTTTTTTATTGCCTCCCATTGCTAGTTTTCAGCCGTTTAAGTTCAATATAATCTTCAGTTTCAGTTATTTATGTTCGCTTGGACGCCATGTTGATTTTATCTTTAAGCTATTTCGTTATTTTTGATTAGTTGAATTAGTGTCGACGAACGAAATGTCTTCTTATAAAGAAAATCATTAATTGTGGAACTATTGAGGTGACATTACATAACACTAACAGGAACCTATATCATCTGTCATCCTAGTACAAATTATAACCTCAAACACATGGATAGGGTATAAAATGTATTTGAATGACAGCTGTCAGAATTCACTTATCTTGCTGTTTTAATTAATTATTTTTAAACTTATATTAATTGAGTTGAAACAGATTATTTTTTTAAATGTTATGACACCTTGGTCTTTCCACCTGTCAAAACCGTACAGCTGACGTAAGCCATAAGAATTAAGACATAGAAGCGAAACGACGTAACCGCCGAGCATGAGTATCCAAGAATGGACCCTGCGTGTTCCTTCTACGGCTTGTATTCTTATGCGTGTGTGTTTTACGCGGCCTTAGCAAGAAGCAGGGATGTTACTCGCCGTGGCGGCGCGTCGCGACCAAACTCGGCGTGCAGTAAGTGCGGACATCGCGCTGTCTCTCTCTTACTCTCTCATCGCACATATGTCACCGCCATTGTCTGTCTCTCTCTGTCGACGCGCCACGGCTATGCGCTCCTGGTAGCGCGGATTGGGTTTTTACGTTTTTTTTGGTCGTTTATTTTGTTTTTTTTAGGTGTTCCGTTGGTTATTTACTTAAGCGTTTACTTATTAACAATGTTTATTTTATTCATCAGAGACCTTGAATTTCGGAATTACTTTAACCATTAGCATGAACTGTTACATGATTTAAATTAATTCCCACTTTAGTTAAAACATTGGATGCCATTCGCCACCGCAGGTTTAAGAAGCGTGGTCATGTTGCTATCTTTTAAATTGATTAATTCGAGTACTTAATTCCAATAAAATAATTACTTAAAATCTTATTAAAATTGTAATTATTATAATATTCAAATTATTCCATACTCTGTAGATTTATAATATCATGATATGATAATTAATTTAGGCTTCTTCAATGCAGTAACCTTTTTTATTGCATATTAATTTATTTCTCAAGATCGTAGCAAGTGGAAAGAAGTGGTCTCTGCCTACCCGTCTGGGAAACAGGCGTGATTTAATGTATGTATTAATTTATTTATTCTCGTGGTGACTTATTATGTTATTATTATAAGAAACAATTACTTTATTTTATTACATTTTAATTTAAAACATATCAGTCTCTCCATACACATCAAACGATCTTCTTAGTTGGTTCGTCTCATCCACAACGCCTTACTTGTGTATCTTTCTATCTATTATGAAGGTAGTTACTATGGACGGAGTTGTTGTCGTAGATTGGTTTACGTTTGGTTTCGCTGAGGATCTAGGCTGTTCGTATTCGAGAGAGGGTTATCAGGTGGATTGGTAGTTTGGCGATAGATGGCACTGGGTTAAATAAACGTTCTAGTACCGTATTATGGTCGCTTTTATCCCTGTGGATAAATGTAGACAAAGCAACCGTCTCGCTTTTAAAAGTGTATTAGAAATTGACGACTTTTTATCCATTTTTTTATCCACGGAGAAAAAAGTTACATTAGACCCACTGATTCGATTGAAAGAGAAGTAAACAAAGTAATAGGATTAAATGTTACGAAACGATGACATTTAAAAAAAAACATTTTACCATAACCACTACAAATTCGCAAAACTAATTAATTAAATTAATTAACTCTATCGGCGTTCTTCCTGCCCCTTAAGTTCTAGTTAAAAAGAAAGTCTACCTGATTATCGTCTCGTTGTCGAATACATTTTATTGGTTTCAGATTCTACAACGTTTACATTAAGTTTTTTTTTAACAAATTTTATATGCATGCATTTTTCATTAAAAATGTGAAAGTGTTTTATTTACTGTATGAAAATGGCTTCTTATTTATTATTTCAGGCTTTGCAGATTGTTTTGTGATTTTTTTGTATGAGCTCGTTCGGTGCTAGTTAACTCCCATACAAAATGGAGTCGCTAGCAGTGAACGTGTTGAGTGTAAAATCGCAGCCGCCGAGCTGTTAAATAAATACCTAATGTTTCATGATCATTTGTTGCGTCGGTTGTACTTGACCCTGTCTAAACACGTTTGGTTGTTTTGATATGGCAACACAGAATAGATTAAAAAAAGTTATGAAGGTGTTTAAAGAGTGGACCAGTCACTATTAAACTTTTTTTTAAATAATGTTTAGTAAAATAAGTTAATTCTAACAAAGTTTTAAACTACTTATATAATCTTAGTCTTAGCCTACTTGTGCAAAATGTGGCACCAGAATTATTAACAAGTTTTTGGAGTGTTTGGTAATTCTGTAGTTCTGCCTACACCACTCTATCCACCATACCACCGCCACCGCTATGTTCTACTTACAAAAGAACTGTTCTCGGAGAAGGATTATTATAACAAATCTTTTAATTTGACAACTAGCGTTTTTTTATCTAATGTCCATGCTAGGTATTAAACTTTATAATTCTCAATAACTCTTAATTACACAAGAACAAAAAGTAAACTTAATTCAGAGAAAAACGTCCTTGTTTGATTGCCACAAAACAACTGGATGTTTTGACATCTTTGACACAGTAAAAAAAACAAATATTTATTATTTGTTAAATCGGATTGAAGTCGTCTATGAATAAAATAAGCTATCTCAAGTTTTTAAGGTAGTTTATGTCTATGTGGTCATTAAGGCAAACATATTTTCGACTCTGTATGCTATAAAGCAAGTATCTGTAGAAGCAAATGTTTCTGATACACTCCCTCTTTAACATGACGACAATTATGACGAAAGGGATGCCCTATGATAAGCGACAAAATGCAATTGGTCCATTTAAATTCATTTACCTACTCAAGTTCTGTGTTGCCATATTGTGACGTCTGCGCAAGCAAGATAATGATTGCCGTCTCGTTTCAGCACCAGTCACGTCGCCAACGACGACAAAGACGGCTCCGACCACAAACACGACCAGAGCAAGTGAGTATTACCTCGTAATATACATAGCTGGGCATTAACTCGTTAATCCGTTAATCGTTAATTAACGAAGTTATCATTTTGATTAACGGGTTAACTTTTAAATTAACTTTTAAAAATGTTAACGGACACGTTAACTTCCGTTAATATGCAGAAGTCCGTTAATCGTTAATCCAATGCCTACTATTTACCGCACGGCACCGCGGCGCGGCGCGGCGCGAAAAACAGGCTCAGACAAGTATGAAACGACAAGTACCGGGCGTGTAAAATGTGTCTGGACATGAAATCAAAAGATTCGTTCAACGTGTGCAGCATTCCTCGGGGAACAGATATTCATAAATCTAATCATTAAATACAATACTGCTATGCCCTCAAGCGCTGCAGTTGAACGTCTGTTTTCCACGGGTAAAGACATTTTAACAAGAAAACGAGCCTCGCTTTCTAACGAGAACTTCAACATGTTAATGTTCATCAAGGCGAATATGCACCTTATGCCCGTCGATTAAATTACACAATTGAATTATACAAGTATTTTGTTTTGTTCCTATCCTGTTAACTTCCAGAACCTAAACCAACAGGTTTTATAAGTTCACTACCGCAATGATATAAAAATGCATTTTTTTTACACATATTAACGGATTAACGATTAACGTTAACTTGCGTTAATTCTTCCGAAATATAACGCTTTAACGTTTAACGAAGCTGACTTTTTTTGTAGCGGATTAACGATTAACGAAGTTAACTATTTGATTAACGGTGCCCAGCTATGGTAATATATTCGGATTATAATTATTTCCAAATACATAGGTATGTGTAAGTAAATACAGATTGATGACCAGACGTGTGCTATCTCGGGGCACGTTCTAGGGATTTCATATCGATAAATGAGGTGTCGATATATATTTATACGTGTGCTCATTGAATATCTACTACTATAAAAGAGGGTCAATATCAAACCTCTTAAGATAATAACAAAACACGACAATTATAACCAGCAATTATGAAAAAAAAACATTGATTGTTTACATGAAAACCATTTCAAAATAAAAATAAAAATATAGAGAGTATTAATAATATTTAATTACGTTGTATAACATCTTGATATTGACAGTAACATCGATATATTTTTTTGTCCCAAAAATATTTTGCTACATCACTTTAGTATTCTGCCCTTCTACGGAGAAAAGGCAGTGCAATTAATGCATAGAAGCATATTAAACTCTCAAACGTTTACAATAAGGTTGGCAGTGCAATACAATTTATGTAGTAGATGTGCCTTTTTTCCGTAGGAAGGCAGTATTCGTGCCACGAGTTAGCACATGTCTGTTGATGACCGATGATACTTACTGTTTCTAGTTTTTTCTAAACCTTTTGAACGTAACAGTCGACTGCTATTTTACGTGGGAACACGCTAGAGGCCCTAGTCAGGATGCGTAACGCTAAGTTAGCGATTTTTGAAAATCGTCAAAATGTATAGGATTGACGAAAGCTGATGACAGATGGCGCTTTTGTCAACTTCATACATTTGGAGTGAATAAAATAAATAAATATCAGGGGACAATATCACACCAATTGACCTAGTCCCAATTTATGCTCTAGGCTTGTATTATGGGTACTAGACAACGATATAAATACTTACATAGAGAAATATATACTTAAATACATAATAAACATCCATGACTCAGGAACAAATATTCGCGCTCATCACACAAATATCTGTCCTTAACGGGATTTGAACCCAGGATAGACAGCAGAAACGTTATTAGCGTTTGTATTTTACTGGACGTCATTTGCCAACCAAATATAATGGCAATGGCGTTACAAATCTATCCTTAATATTATTTCACTTCGCGTTTGAAATAATGTTTATACTATTGCTGTTGCTGTTTTCTAGAGATATTATGTATTAGGTATGTTGGTTTTTATTTTAAACAATAAAGTGTTAACATATAAACATACATAACATCGATTGTTCCTTCCCAGTGCGTCAGACGACGCAGGCGTGACGGAGTGGCCCGAGGCGTACCTCACGCCCGACCTACTGGGCGACGAGGCCATCTTGCTGGGGCTGGGGGCTTCCGAGCCGGACACGTGGGCAGCCGGCGCGCCTAAAGGACTAGCCAAGTGACTACCAACTACTTGATCATGATAAAGACTGCACCGAGCAAACGTCGTACGCACCTTAAATGGAACAGTGACACTATATGATGACATAAACCTGAATAGTGACATTATTGCCATTAAAATTTTACTTTTGTATGAATATATTTTTGTATAGTGTCACTGTTGGATTAAACGTGCGGTTGTTCAGAAGCGTCCTCGTCACTTATTGCGTTTTGTTATAAACTTTTGTAGCTTTGGACAAGCGATTGAAGCGGGATCTAAAAGTTAATTAAGATGGCATTTCGTGTGTTTTTAGACTATACAGTTTTTTAGAATATAAGCAGGAAGACTCAAGTATGGAGGGGACGTGTTAGTTCGTTCATGTCAGTCCATATCACGAAGGCCAATTAGCAACAAACTATGTTGTAATGACCATGTTCCTCAATAGTCGTCGGCCTTCGTGTTATATAAAACACGACTGATAAATACACCGTGTTTTTTTTGATTTACGATAACTTTAAGGGAACGTTCTTTAGATCAAATAAAGTTAATTTCCCGAAGACAGACAAATGATAACTCTTACGGTTTTAAAGATATTTAATTTTTAAATTTAATCAGTTAATCATGTTGAACTGGGGTAAAAGGCTCTTAATTCTGTGTGTATGTCACGCCAACATTGCCGTATTTGACACTGACTATAAGTTAACTCTAAAGGCCCCTTTAGAATGATCAAAGATGCAGCATTTAACTAATTTGTTCTAAACAGTATTTATTTGCAATATGTAAAAATCTAATCTACCACTTAGTTTATCCGCCGAAGTTATCATAAATAAAAAAAAACTAGATAGAAGAATCTATGGGGTACTATATTTCCTGAATGAATCTAGTATTTATTGGTAGGCGCAATTAATCGTCCGTAAAATCGTTCAAAAACGCAATTATAGTAACGAAGGCGCTCTCTACATCCGGCTTGTGTCCGGTGCAGTCTTGAAGTTTGAGACAGAGGGGGGTAGACGTCAGCGTGTCGAAGATGCATCCGAGCCGGCGCTCTCTACCGTCGCATACTTTGATTAGTATCGCATGCCGACCATTTAACCCAGCCATACTCAATCTATATTCACCAACCAACCGTGTTGATAGAAATAGTACATTTTGATGAAGTGCGGAAAGTATGTCACTTTATATGAGCCGGTGGTGCCTTGGCCCGAGCTGCAGGCGATGGAGAATGCAGACAACACTCGGGTCGAGTGAAAGTTACAGTTCCGCACGTTTTTCCAATGGCGTTTTATAATATAATTGCAAAAAATGACAATGTAAAAAAAACAGTAATTAAAAGAGACAACTTTTCTTAAAGTAGTTGAACACGCAAACTCTTTGGTTGGATGCATGGCTTGGAACGACAGTAAATTAAAAAAAATGGAAACTTAAACCCAAGTGTGAAAATTACAACTTTCCGCACAGCTTCAAAAATACCACTTGATTAGCAACTGTATTAAAAATGTTATTTAAATTTAATGATTTATTTATTTTACCAGGATGGAAGGTTGAGTATAGCTGGTTCTAACCAGTTACGGAGCCCCCTATGTGTCTCAAACTTTACACTTGCGCACTTCATCCGATCCGAGTAAATACGGTCCGAGAATTACATAGGTGGTCACATTTTTAGAAACGCTTCCTTTTTTTTCTATACAAATTACGACTTTAACTTTGACAACTAATTAAAAAACTCTTAGCCGATTTTGTTGTAGTAATACTTATGGTTAGTAATAAACTAAGAATTGTATAAAAGGGTATGTCCCATTAGTTTCATGGAACTTCGAATTTTGTATTGAACGCAACGTCATAGCTTGATACAAAATGCGAAGTTCCATGGAACAAATGGGACATACCCGAACTCATCAGCAATAAATTTTAAATCCCAATAAAATATAAGGTCCGTTTTTGACTGAGGGTCTTTGTTCATCAGTATAGATCCTAGTAATTGATGTAAAATAAATTGAAAGTAGCAATAAAATTGGTTAAGTACCTACTTGGTGGTCCAATTACATAAGTGATATTTGTAGATAGTAAAGGCTTAGTGATCAAAGCCAGCAAACAAAACATTCGCATTAGACAAACAAATGGGTCAAAGTTTTACTACGTTTTGGTCGGTAGTTGAAGATGGTACACCTGTTACTTCATACAGTAGTGCTGAAACGGATCGAATGTAGTGCGTAAGACCACTTAATTTTGGTTTATTTTTACTGAGATGATACGTAGGGTTGTGCTTAGAAAAAAACTAAGCTAAAAGTGATATTCGGGCGCTTCTTCAAAGTCTAGCCACGATTTTTGACTTACAGCTCACAAATTTATTCAAACATTTCTATCTTTGATTGTGTGTTGCCATTTTTGACAGGTTAAATTGACTCATGTATTTTAGTAAAAATTGAAGTTCCAAATTATGAACTTTATTACATATGCACCTTCTCACCCTCACTTTTCGAAGATAGTAGTTTCAAACATTCTTACTCTACATTTTTAACACCATTCACTTAAATCTTATCAACACATACGAACTTAAATCTATCTAGTTTCTTATTTATAACTTTTTCTGTGTAGCTCTCACTATTTTCAAGCAGAACATCTAGAACAAATTGAATCGTCCCTCTTGTCGCTTTACATATGTCATTAACCTCTTTAGGGGGTTATTACGAGTAACGTGAAACTTCTTTGTCTTTCACATAGCATGTGTTCCTATCTAACTAATCCATAAAGACAAAGACGCACTGAGCGACAAGAGACATTGTTTCTTGTTCTAGTCGGACTGATTTGAGAATAGTCTCATAGGTTTTCAGTAGTTAGTACCCAGCTTCTTATCATTTCCTATTGCTTCGCGTGACGGGGTTCATTATTATGTAAAATTAGTCTTTTTAACTTCGCTTCCAGGGCCATCGGCGACCGCGAGACGAAGCGGCAGGAGCACATCTACGAGCTCATACTGACGGAGAAACATCACTGTCTCACTATCAGGCTTATGCAAAAGGTTCGTTTATTACCTCAAACATGACTCAAACACGAATTTTGTACTGAGTTGACAGCTGTCAGATCGGGCCTTACAGAATGGCCTTATCAATGCTATTAATATTATAGACCACATTAGAATCCTACATAATGAACAAATAAATAAACCAAAACTTACGTTATATAATTATTAAATATGATGACAGCTAAATGGGGATTTAACACTTTGTCTAATCTTAATTTTAGCGGAGGCCAAAGAACAGCAATATAGATCTAAAGGGTGATGGGCAATTTTGTATGGACCCCGTCCCCACCCTCCAACAGTCACGGGATGCATGTTTATATGTTCGTTATGACCCAAAACAAGACAAAATAACTATTTTAGTAGCTAAATCGATGGGATTTTTTCTATGAAAAAAACCTTTCAAGAGTCATGCAATGAAAGAATGTGTTCATTTTTAAACCAATTCCATACGATATGATAATGGTTTTCCAAGAAAACCCCATACATAGGACGATCGTCGTCATAGTAAAAAATCATCAGGTTGCCAAGATCTATCAAATGAGATATGTTTCGTTTCTGTTGGTGGGTGGGGACATTTTGCCCATTGTCCTTTGTATTTACACCATTTGTTTGTACCATTCGGTATCTTTTTAGTTAAAGCTAGATGGTAGAGAAACACTTTTGTATACTTTTGATGCGGTCGGCATGCAATTTATAGCCCGGATTCCATACAGGAGCACCACCCGGGGACCCGGTTTTTGTCTTTGCCGAAAATTTTATGTGGTAGCACTTCCGTTATTCAAATTCATATAGGTGAAATGACATCAGCCAGAAACTATCCAAATCATCTAGCAGAAGACTCCCATCACCATGATTCTAAACTCTCTAGCGTGATTCTAAACTCTCTTAACTTTAAAGTTACTGCGGATGGATTTTGCTAAATCATTGATATACAGGGTGCCTCTGACCTTGGGGCTTTAAATGCATAGATCATTTCTACTCCTGAAACTAAACTTCTTTTGTTCTGTAAGTTGTTAAAAATATGTTCAGTTTAAATTTATTTTTTATCATACAAGTTAAATCTAATTTTCAATGTACGCGATCCAATTCTCCATTTTCCTTTAGCCCCCGTACCAAGATAATGCCGGCCCCGTACCATGAGATAGTGATTACATGGCCAGTATGTAATACACTGATTTTACAATTAGACTTTAACATCAATTAGTTATCTAAATTTAAGTTATTTTTTCATGTTGCAAAACAAAAGTAGTTCAGTTTAGCGAGTAGAATCGATCGTTGAATTTAAAGCCCCAAGGTCGGAGACACACTGTAAATTAGAAAGAATAGCGGGCCTATATGCGATCCCTGTGGGACTCCTGAGGGAATGTCTACTGCTCTAGACTTAAAGCCTCGGAGGCCACCAACTGCGACTGATTTTTGAGGTACGACACGCACCTCGAATTAGAGAACCGTGTATACCCGCGTGGTTAACCTTTGTTACGAGAATGACATAATGTAATACGTCAAAAGCCTTGTTAAAGGCGATATAAATCGCATGAACTTCCTTTGAACTGTCTAAGGCCTTAGCGATATCGTTGCAATTAAATTGCTTGCGGGGTAAAAGTCCGTGTTGGTTGCTATAAAGTTGCTCTCTGACATGGCAGTACATCTTTTTATGAAGAATCGATTCAAAAACCTTATTCACTGCTAGGAGAACCGACACTGGTCTCTAGTTTGAAACTTCTGACAAGTCATCTTTTTTGTTAAAACGTGTTATGTGAGCCTCCTTCCGTTTAGTTGGAAAGACGCCTATTCTCAACGATTGCTAAAATATGGTTAACAATATGGCTAGAAGTTTCGCTCATTCTTTTAAAACTACGACGTGCGATAGGTATGATAAAGCACTAATAATCATGATATGCGAAGATGTTCCTCTAGTTTGATGATCCGTTTCCGTCTTAGATGTTCGCGGAAGGCATGGTCCGGTTCCCGGGCGTCTCGGCGGCGCAGGTGTCCCGCATGTTCCCGTGCGTGGAGGAGCTGTGGGCGCTGCACGCGGCGCTGCTGGCGCGGCTGCGCGCGCGGCAGCGGGCCTCGCCGCACATCGCCTCCGTGGCCGACATCCTCGCGGACACCTTCGCCGCGCCCGCCAGGCATCGGCTCAAGGCTGCTTATGGTATATTACACTTGTTCCCGAGCGTGGAGGAGCTGTGGGCGCTGCTGGCGCGGCTGCGCGCGCGGCATCGGGCCTCGCCGCACATCGCCTCCGTGGCCGACATCCTCGCGGACACGGCTGCTTATGGTATATTACACTTGTTCCCGAGCGTGGACTTCGTCCGTCTCACAAGGATGTGACGTGACGTATTACAAGTTTATCATTTGTCACGAGGTCAATGTTGTCTCACAAGGATTAGACATATTACATGGTTATCATTTGTCACAAGGTCGGTCCAGTCTCGCAGGGATGTGACTTGACATATTACAAATTTATCATTGGTCACAAGGTATGTGCTGTCACACAAAGGTGTGACTTGACGTATTGGAAGTTTATCATTTGTCACGAGGTCAATGTTGTCACACAAAGATTAGACGTATTACGAGGTTATCATTTGTCACAAGGTCAATGTTTTCTCACAAAGATTAGACGTATTACAAGGTTATCATTTGTCACAAGGGCTGTGCTGTCTCACAATAATGAGACGTGACGTATTACACGTTTATCATTTGTCACGAGGTCAATGTTGTCTCACAAAGATTAGACGTATTGCAAAGTTGTCATTTGTCACCAGGTCTGTACTGTCTCACAAGAATGTGTACTTGACATATTGCAAGTTTGTCATTTGTCACGAGATCTATGTCATGTCACAACGATATGACATTACAAGGTGTCGGTGGTGCCTCACAATGTGACGTATTACAAAATTGTGATGTCTCACTAAGGATGTTAGTTTATAATATTTAAAAAAACTTCGTGTTTTTTTTAGGTGAGTTCTGCTCGCGGCACCGGGATGCGGTGGACGTATTCAAAGAGTGCTGCGCGCGCGAGCCGCGGCTGGCGCGGTTCATACGGAAGTGCCAACAGAACCCACTGCTGCGGAAAAAGGTTCGTACTAACAACACAACGCTAAGTTCGTGAATTCTCAAAAATATCTGGGGTCCTAGTGAAAAAGGGTTTAAGTCTAGTATACTCCGTTCATGTAAACAGAGTTAAAATAAATTGAAAATATTGGTTAATATTAATGACCTACTTATGTCGGGTTCCTATATATTTTTTTTATTTTTTTGCCCCCGCGGCGACTTGAACAGCTACTACCGCAGGGATATGGCTTCCACGTGAAGTGATTTCGCCAGTGTCAAGGTTTATATGAGTATAAAACACAATCCAATCTTCTCTAGGAAGATTGGGGGCAACGTTGTACGGTGATTTGTAGGTCAGAGGTCAAGATAGTTTTAACCTCTGCACCACTGCGAGTCCACTTGAAACGAGAAGAAAGATGCCAGATACACGAAATAAGTCCAAGTCTTCAATCACTGTGCGACACTAAGGCATAAAAAGTACAAATCACTATCAGAAAAGAACTTTGAACACCTAATTACCCAAAAATTAAAGTCTAAAACAAATTACACGTCCGCCATCTTTTAACGTTGCAAATGGCCCGGGTTCCTATATTCAATCCGAGGATAGATAAGGCTTACCTCGGGTTAAAATTTGACATTTGCCCATAAAATATGTGTCAAATTTTAATCCGAAGTAAGCCTATCTGTCCGCGGATTGAATATAGGAACCGGACGTTAAAATATACACACACTTTATTTTTGTGATACCATATGGATACACTAGCTTCTGCCCGCGACTTCGTCAGTGTAGAATTAGGATATAATAGAATAGAAAATATTAATTCACACTGAAGTATAAAAAAAAAAAGTAAAAAGAAGATAATACGTTTTATTTTTTAGCAATAGTTGAATAGCATTGTGCTGCAGTGAAAGTAGATATTTAGCCATCCCATGTTGCGAGGGTTTTCGATTATCGTTATTCCCTCGGGAACTAAAAATTTCCGTTATGAAAAGTAGCCTATGTGGTTATCCAGGGTACAAGCTATCTCTATTGCAAATTTCTTTCAAATCCGTCCAGCCATTTGCAGCATGAAAGAGTAATAACCCTACACACACACACACACTTTCGCATTTATAATTTAAGTGGGATGGGATATTAGTAAGATAAAAGTAATACAATACAATACACATTTTAACTTTAAAAAATATTTTTTCTCCCACATGCTCGGAAATGTTAACCTTACTGTTGTAAAATCAGCCCGCGAAGTTCCGAGTTCCAGGCCCAGGCAAAATTTAAAAAAAAAAGTTATTATTTACCAGCGGCAGCGGCCGCGAAAATGTATACAAATTTCATAACGTACCCGGTTTTTTACTTTTTAAAACCATATTTGGACTATGATAACTAACTCCAAACAGCCAAACACTCGTACAATTCAAAATTCTTCCATGTTTATTTACTTTTTAAATGTCATAGACTAAAAAGGTAAACGCCGTTTATCGCGTTTACAGCGTATTTACCAAAGTGTCAAATAGTTTTACTTTTTTTAAAACATTCTGCGTTTAGAATTAATAAAATTAAGGCGGGAATCGGGAATACTTTTTTCTTAGGGAAGTTTAAGTACAGTACGTATTATTTTTGTTTCGCGAAAATACAAAAGTAAAATGAGTTCCAGTGATGAAGATGTGTTTATCGGCACACCACCAGAGTGTAAAGAAGAAGCATAGTCGGTTAAGTTCTTACTGCCATTTGCCTTCGTCATATTATCACATCGTATTTGACTTCATTTTTTTAATACATTTGAATACATATTATATCAAAACTGAAATTTTGTTTAATTTCGTCGCATTGTTAGAGAAAAGCACTATACAAGCCTCGACCAGGAAGGGCGGTTGCTGGACTCGTATATAGCGTGGCCTCGACTGCGTCTCGGCCACGCTAACTCTACTTGTCCCGCAACGGCCTACTTCCTGGTCTGTGCAGTAATGTACTATTACCTAACAGCGACTCCATACATTTTCGAACCACTACATAATACCAAATGTCCCAGCCGTACTTATACGTCTGTTTGTCACCAGGGCGTGCCCGAGTGCGTGTTGTTCGTGGCGCAGCGACTGACCAAATACCCCCTCCTGCTGGAGCCCTTGCTGAAGACAGCAGGAGACGACGTCAACGAGCGGGAGTTGCTTCAGAAAGCGCTCTTTGGAGTCAAGGTAAACACCATCATCATCATCATGCCTATGAAGCTAGTGGTCTACAGTTGGATTTCACTTGGAATCTCTAATAACGTTTGTCCTACCGCTTCGTATGTCCGAATTATTGATTGTCCTAAACTGCTTTTCAGGTGAGTAAGACTACTTTTTAAGCGTTCCAGAAATACCTACCGTTAAGTTAGGTAAGGGTTGTATTGTAACAACACTAAAAAGCTTAAAATTTAGGCGGCAATGGCTTCGTGATAAACTTAATTTCGGAGAAACGATGCATTAGGACAAATGACGATTAGGGATTCTAATATAGACCCCTCGGGGTCGATTACGTGCGATGAAGCATATTTGTTTCTGAGTCTTGGATGTTTTCTATGTAAATAAAATATTCCTTTATATTACAGTCTGTTTCATCTAAGATGATTCCTCGTGGTTGCCCCGTATTTTTTTTTGTTATTCATGGCAACTGGCAGCTTCATTTAAACTCCTTAAAAGTCGAAAAATCTTCTCAAATATTTAGTTATGTTATATATGTTATGAATTTAAACAGGAAATCCTGGTGGACGTAGACAACCAAGTAGCAGCCAAAGAGAGAGAAGACCGTAAACTAGAGATCTACCACCGCATCGACGCTAAGTCTTTCGCCAACTTCCGGGGACAGAAATTCAAGAAGAGCGATATACTGCAGGGGAATAGAATTCTTAAGTAAGTATTTCACCATTGAAATGACTAGCATGGAGGCATTCCGTCTCAACACTCAGGGCTGGCAACGCTGGCAACGCATTTGTAGTCTTAAGTTTGTAGTCATGAGAGTGCAAATTTGTATGCTTTTAGATCCCACTTACTATCAGGTGGCCTGTGTGCTCGTTTTCCTTTCCAGTGCCTTGAAAAAAACTAAACAGAAATTAAAGAAGGGGTTGAGCATAACCATATTAAAAACTCAACATTTCAAAAAGGATTTTCATATGAAATTAAGCATAAAAGGAATAGCTTAAGTAATTAAAACTATAAGCACTAAAAACCGGTCAAGTACGAGTTGGATTCGCGCACCGAGGGTTCCTGACCTTTGACTAAGCCTTTGGCTAGTAATTATATAACACTAGATGACCCCCCCCCCCCCCTATCCCTCATCCCTTAGCGGGTGAGTTTTCAAAAATCCCTTCCCTAAGGATATCCAAGGAATACTCCCTCTAAAGTTCAAGTCAAGGTTTTGGCTGTGCGTTAATCGATCAGCCAGTCAGTTTCTTCAGTTCACTAATGTTTTACCAAGCCATCATTTGACAAACTTTAATTTTGCAAAGAGATACTTCCCGCCGCATTATTTATCAATTTTTCGTGGTGTTATCCTATCTATGTAACGGTTTGATATGTAACGGTTTGAGCACAAACACGTTTTTGCGAAATTGAACTTTATAAAATGATATTGTTTGTCAAATGATGATTTGGTGACAAGTCAGGATACCAGGATAGCTCATTGGCTTAAATAACTCGTTGCGCAGGTTCGAAGGCGTGGCGACGCTGATGCAGGGGCGCAGCAAGATGCAGACCCTCCTAGTCATAGTGCTGACCGACGTGCTATTCTTTCTGCACGACAACAACAACAAATACACATTCTTCACGCCTGACAACAAGGTAAGGGATCATTTGACCTGCTTTATTTTTTATGTATATTTAACCCCGGCAGAAAATTTAATCATGATGATAAAACTGATCAAAAGAATGATCCCTGTGACAGTCGTATTTCGTAACTTTATTTCCGTATTCATAATAAAATTAAAATATTTTTGCTAAAGTATCCATATGCATATAGAAACAAGCCAATAGTGTTTTAGTCGGTCTTATTGCATAACCTCCTGGGACCTCGGGGTGCTCACGGTAACATTGTAATTGCAACCTTGTCAAACAACTATAGGGTGCCTTTTATATTTATTGTTATGTTCTCAAGCATCCAAAAGTTATAAATAACTTTTTTTCTGTAACTGTAAATATTTCAGGATTTATTACGTTACTTTTTATAAAAACCCTGAAATACTTCCGGTTACAGAAAAAAAAGCGGGTTGGTCAATGAAATGGTTGGGAAACGATACATTTTGCCAAAAATATTTCGCCCATACAAAGGTAACCGTTTAATTCCAGACAGGGGTAGTGTCCCTGGTGAAGCTGCTGGTCCGCGAGAAGGCGGGCGCGGAGGGCCGCGGGCTGTACCTCATCTGCAGCGGGCCCGCCGAGCCCGAGATGTTCGAGCTGCGCGTGCACCGGCCCAAGGACATTCACTCCTGGATACACAACGTCAGGTACATACAGATACTCTCGTATAAACAGGTCCTAATGCCTATACGGACATATGGTGTAGCTGCCGAAACCAGACCGCTTTAGAAGAGGTTTTGAAGGCGTTGCTAATTTAATTAAAAAACTACTATTTGATACTGTAAATTTATTAAAGGTTACTGGTATACAGAAATAGTGCCAAAATTGTGCGCAGCTAAGTGGAAGTTTTGAAAGCTCAACGGATTATTTTAGTGGGGATAAACGTTTTGATATTGCTTGAAGAACAGATTTAAGATTATAAGATGAATGATTTTCGTACCTATGTATTTAATTTGGAAACCATAAAAATAGGGGAAAAGGATAACAGAAAATGAATTAAAATTTATACAATAAAAAATGTTGCATACGCAACATAATATGGTATTCAGCTTTAGGGCTGTACCAAATAGAGCAACATTCTAATAATACAGTGGTTTCAAAATAAAGTATTGCGCCTAGCCTAGTTGGTAGTGACCCTGCCTACGAAACTAGCGGTTCTGGGTTCAAATCCCGGTAAGGCCAGATATTTGTGTGATGAGCGCGAATATTTGTTCCTGAGTCATAAATGTTTACCATGTATTTAAGTATATATTTATCTATTTAAGTATTTATATCGTTGTCTAGTACCCATACCACAAGCCTAGAGCTTAGTTTGGGACTAGGTCAATTGGTGTGACATTGTCCCTTGATATTTATTTATTTAGACTGGCGGTGTCCCAGTGCCCCTCGGAGGCCGAGGACTGCGAGGCGGGCTCGCTCGCCTCCGCGGAGGAGCGGCAGCGCGCGCTCGACGCGCGGCACGAGAGTATAAGACTGATCACTGGTGAGTGCCACTACCACTACCACTTTTATTTATAAATATTACCACTACACTCATTAAAAATTTCCTAGGATCAAAGATATAGGGTCCGACCAGCGAATTGACAATATTACTAGCTGGTATCACGCAATTCATAGCGACTTGATAAGTACAAGTACTTATAATATGACAGCTTGTTTCATAGGTAAAATTGTTGCCTTATGAAGAATTTGAGAAAAATGCTTGTGGCACTGGCTGCTCGGACTCTACCAAATTTTATTGATCCTTAGATATTTTGATGTGTTGTTCAGTAAAATTGTGTGTAAACACGGGTCTATATTGGAATCCCTAATCATCATTTGTCCTAATGTATCGTTTGTCCGAATTTTCGTTTGTCCTAAAGCCATTTCCGCTTGAGTTACAAAACACTAAAAGTGTTGTCATAATACAAACCTAAGCTAACCCACCCGCAGGTGTTTTTGTACAGCTTAAAAAATTGTCTAAATCAGCTTAAAACTGGTTTAGGATAATCAATAATTCGACAAACGAATTTTAATAAAGGCCTTGTCGACCTTTTAGTCGCGAGGTTACCCTTTATTCATACAAATTAACTGAACTACTACCATTATTATTTATGTATTTATTAAATATTTTAATTCAGATAAGAATTGATTTCTGGTCAACCTAGTACTATAAAATATAATTATCCTGTCTCTAATATGTAATAGTTTCGTACTTTCCTGTATTGGCCCATTTAAATGGGTCTATCTGTAGAAAAAAGGGTAGGACTTTGAAATACATGTTTGTACATTTATATAGAATATTCACTTGATTGTATATTTACATATTTCTATTCCAAAATTTCCTACATCTATCTCTTATTTTTAAATGTGTTCCTATTTCGAACATCGGGCCGTAAAGGTAACGTGGAGGTCCTCATTCTTCACAGTACATAAAATTATTTGAGATTTACTTACTATAAATAAAAAAATGAAAAAAATCAGGGGGACAATCTAATCAAAATTGACCTAGTCCCAAACTAAGCTGTAACACTATGGATATAGCCAATAACATTGCCGCTTACTTACTGAACATTATCTTTTTTACTAACATATATTTAAAACATAAAATACTTGAAAAATAAATACATGTCCTCATTTCGCTCATTTTGCCCTTACCACCATGCTAATCGCATCGTTAAAATCAGATAATGATATGATCAAAACATCTATAATTGACATTATAAAAACAATTCACATTATAATTACTGATATGTTACCTTAATGAAACGTCTTTTCATAATTTCTTATTAAAAGTTAACTTGATAAAATCAGGTAGAGAGATTTTTATAGAATTTTGAGTATGTAATTAGCATTCCAATAGTTAAAGTTGCGTTACTTAGACATGACCTTTTAAATGTTCGTCATCGAACGCGGTAGATCTTTAGTTTATACATACTACCTATAGAAAGCTTATGTATGTATTTTATTGGACAGATGAAACTCCGTGGTGGCAAATAGAAGGTGACTTTAAAACTCTCAATGGTTGCATGGCTGCATGGATATATTATACCTTCGTATAAGTTTTATTATTATTTCAAAAGCAATTAAGTACACGATAATTATGACGCTATTTATTTAAACATCAGTTTCTTAACTTATGCGAAGGTATATACTTATTTAATTTATTAATTAGCAACGTACAGGTATTAATTAACTGTAAATAGTTTAATTTATTTTCAGATAAAACTATGACAACGTATTTGATGGGCTTATATTAAAACGCATAAATTAAATTGTCCTATTTCAATATCGCATAACATTGATACGCATATTTTTTAATTTGCATAATATTAATACGCATAGGTAAATGAATACGCATGTTGTATATACATACAATAACTTAGCACAAATTTAATAAGTACAACGTTAATTTTCATTGATATTAAAACCCATGATTGTTATAATACAGAACAAACGTCCTTACAATATTTTAACTATTTTAATCTGGGCCTGGCATGATATCACAGTTCAATATAAAACTCCTCCTTCTTTCGCTCGTCGTCGTACCTAACTTGAGCGGCCATTCGTCAAAGTGGTAAATCAGGTATCCTGCCTTTTGGCCGAAAAACATTTGGCAAAATGTATCGTTTCCCAACGGTTTCATTTGACTATCCACTTTTTTTCTGTAACTGTAAATATTTCAGAATTGATTTCAGTACCATCGTGTAGAACCCTATAGGTTAGGTTAGTTTAGTTTTTAATAAAAACCTTGAAATATTTATAGTTACAGAAAAAAAAGCTGTTTGGCAAATGAAACCGTTGCGAAACGATACATTTTACCAAACATATTTTTGCCAAAAGGCAGGGAATCAAATATAAGTAATACCTGGGCGACTTTTAGTAGCAAAAATCAAATATTTAAATGTCTCCGCACCGTTTTCGTATGAATTTAGAGGTCTACATACATACATAAACTCACGCCTTCATTCCCAGAGTGGGGTAGGCAGAGCTACAGAATTACCAAGCACTCTTAAATAAGTTGTTGATAATTCTGTAACCACGTTTTGCACAATCAGGCTAAGATGTTTACCAGTGTATTAGTGACAGGTTGCAAGCCCATCGCCTAAGAGTACTAGAAGCCTAGAGGTCTACTAAACCATTATTAGAAAAACATGAAAAAAAACATTATGTTCATACAAACTCACCCACTGCCCTTAAAGGTCATTGGACCCTATTCTACGTGCACATCGCTTAAATAGCCTAAAACTAATTTGTCTAATTTTAAGATATAATTTAGACGGCAGATTTAATCAGTGCTATTCCAGAATGTCAAGCTGACAATATATAAGACCGCCTAAAATAAGAAGCGTCAGATTCAAATTAGCGCTGTCATGGCGCTGTCATTTGATTATGACAGCTGCTCATAGAATAGCAAAGTGTTTTAGCGACACCTAAATAAAATTAGGAAGTTTAGAGGCCACTGTAGAATCGGGTCCATTTTCACGTAAGCGAATTTAAATTAGAGGCCAGCTTTGTTATTTACAATAATGTTATGCCAAGCCTGTTATGCGTATCAATAATATGACAAGTAATTTTATGTTATTTTAGGTACACCCATACTTTTACGTGTAATAACACGTTTTTATATTTTATTTAAAGTTATACCTAGCTGTTCATAGCTTTTTTTTTAGCTTAATCTTTGTGATACATCCCTGCCTGAAGCAAGTGTAGCGCTGTTAATTGTAGGTATTGGAAGTAGATTTTTTTATAAAAAAATTAATTTCTTGCCATTAGCAGTATTATTAGTATTAACTTTCGATAAGTATTCTTTTTAATCGATGAAGCACAAAATATTTAGTTCGAATCGTTACTGGATATATACACACATACTGGACATATACAAATCTTATAATATATTTGGAAAACTTGTCTCATGACTAATCAGTCGATGCTACTTAAATGCCACGAGATTATCGATGAGTTATATTTCATTTGTTTAGCTAAAAAAAATTAATATATATAAACAAAAAACAGCGTGATATAGTTTGTTAACCAATAGAAGCGAATTTGATTGGCTGTTTACATAGCCACGTGGTTAACATTGTTTACATTTTGTATAAGCAAACGAGTAGAGTATAGTCTAAGTTAGTGCTCTCTTTTTTTTCTTCCGTAAAAGCTTACCGTGGCTTATGTTCAGAAGATTAAATAGTAATAGTTTTTATATCTATTGTCTTAAGGGATGTATTTGAAGTATTATTTTGCCTTTGCAGAAGCGTTACGAGTGAAAGACAGAGAGCACGCGACGCTGTTGGAAGAGAAGATGGCGTTACACATGAAGATGGTGGGGCACACCGGCTCCAGCGCGTTAGACGTGCCTAGCTCTGGTCGGTGGATTATTTATCTTTATATATATATATATATATATATATATATATATATATAATTCTTCTGTCCGTGTGTTGACAGTGAACTCCTCCTAAACGGCTGAACTGATTTGAATGATTTGAATTTTTTGTGTGTGTTCAAGTAGATTCGAGGATGGTTTAGATTCACAAATAAACCCGGCAGATGGCGTTGTCCTGCATGGCAGATATCATGCAGGACAACGTCTGTCGGGTCCGCTAGTATATTCATAGTTCACGTCACGTAACAAGTCTCACAAACAGCAATTATAAATCATTCATTGTAACATATATTTTTAATCTAATTACAGGGATCGATTCGAGAAGCCTATTCCTCGTAATGGTTTTAAAATTTTCATACATTGGGTGTAATTCATATCATAGACGTATTTTTTCTGAAATTATAAACCTTTCAGGTTATTTTTACACGACATCGTATAAGCCCATTAGGTTAGGTTACATTTATAATTTATAATTCTAAATAGTTTACGGTTTCAGAAAAAATGCCTTTATGGCAAATGAATATTATAGCAAATGAAATTATCCATACAAATCGATCAGGTGGCCTGTATGCTCGTTTGTCTTCTTTAAGCCGTAAAACAGAAAAAATAAGCACTATCAAAAGTGATTGATCTTCGACGGACTCGTTGTCAATACTTTTCGATTTGTTTGTCCAGGCGCGAGCACGGCGTTCCCCGGAGGGCTAGTGTTCCCGGACTACGTGCGGCTGGCGGCGCCGACGCCCGACACGCATGCGCTGTGGCAAGAGGTCTGCCGCGTGGTCAAGGTAACAACACAATACACAACATGCTACTAAAACGTTCTAGAAATCCTTTATTGGTTTTCGATGTGTAAGTAAAAAAACTTTTTTTTTAATTCACCCTTCCAAATATTATAATATACACGATGATTTTTTATCGGTGATCAGGAGTTGAAAATTATTAATAAGCAATAACAACGGAATTTAATGGTTGATGTCTCAAACAAATTAACTTACTAAACAAACTAAACTTTTCAAACAAACGAATATTGATTTAATGTCTATCTCTTAAATTAAGTTTAAAAGATTATTAAATATTTATAAGAAGTAGTTGCCTGTAAGTTTTAACGTAAGCCCTTCATAGTGCCATGTTAATTTTATATAATTTTATTCAGTGTTATATTTCGTTAATTGTATCGTGTTATGCATGGTCACTTGTTTGTGATTTTAGTTTCATATTGTTGTGTGCCTTCTGAGTAGACGGATTAATCCATATTATTAAGAGGTACCTAGTTTAATATATCCAAGCGGGTCGAATTTAATCTAATTTTTTTTTTTTTTTTTTTAAATGTTTTTATCATTGTCATATTTTGTTAATTGTATTATGTTATGCATGGTTACTTACGACTTTAGCCTAGTACGTAGCCTGTTAAATGTGTTAGTGTGTTATTGAGCCGCATCGGCACAATTGCGATTGTTTTACGCAAGCTGAGTTTGCCTATAATTGGGTAAACACCCTGTCACTCTTCCCTATACATATAATATTATAATTAAGTTAATGGTGTTATATCTGTTGGCGAACCTAATAAATAAATAAATAACTCACTGTTATTTTTTGAAGTGGTCTCTGCCTACCCCTCTGGGAAACAGGCGTGATTTAATGTATGTATGTATGTAATTTATTTAAGTTAATGATATTGTTAAAACCAATCACCACTGGATACATGGACATTCTACATTAATTATTGAAGTGAAGTAGATACGTCAAGTGCTGTCGCTTTGACGGGAAATTCGACAGATATTATTTACTAACATTTTTTTATTAATAATTTGTTCACTGTCATTAAATTTACTATTTTTTTAATAAGTTTGTAAACTCATAGACTAAACAATTAGTAGGGTGACAATTAATTTCAATTAAAAGTTATTTTCAAATTTAAAAAAATACATATAAAAAGAAGTTTTGTTTCATGTAAGTGCGACTTAAATGTGATCGCCATTAATAACTGAATTAAAAAATTGGGTCCTGATCACCAAAAAAAAGATCACAGTGTATGTATTGCAC
Organism: Acleris emargana; assembly: GCA_927399475.2. Taxonomy (NCBI): domain Eukaryota; kingdom Metazoa; phylum Arthropoda; class Insecta; order Lepidoptera; family Tortricidae; genus Acleris; species Acleris emargana. Next base: position 11,332,467 of record OV656858.1, read on the forward strand.
TGGTATCATTGATTCAATGACTAAAATTCTAACTTAAAATAAAAGTAAAGTGCAGGGTGATGTCACGTGGTCCCCTTTGTCTTTGTGTCAGGACGCGCTGGAGGCGTCGAGCGGCGCGTGGAGCTCGGGCGGCGCGCTGGGCCGCAGCACGAGCTCGGCGGGCGAGCGGCAGAGCGCGGCCTACGAGAGCCCCGCGCTGCCGCGCCGCGCCGACACCTTCGCCGGGTTCGACGCCGCCGCGCCGCGCGCCGCGCGCCAGCGAGGTCAGTGTGGCAGGACGCGCTGGAGGCGTCGAGCGGCGCGTGGGCCGCAGCACGAGCTCGGCGGGCGAGCGGCAGAGCGCGGCCTACGAGAGCCCCGCGCTGCCGCGCCGCGCCGACACCTTCGCCGGGTTCGACGCCGCCGCGCCGCGCGCCGCGCGCCAGCGAGGTCAGTGTGGCAGGACGCGCTGGAGGCGTCGAGCGGCGCGTGGGCCGCAGCACGAGCTCGGCGGGCGAGCGGCAGAGCGCGGCCTACGAGAGCCCCGCGCTGCCGCGCCGCGCCGACACCTTCGCCGGGTTCGACGCCGCCGCGCCGCGCGCCGCGCGCCAGCGAGGTCAGTGTGGCAGGACGCGCTGGAGGCGTCGAGCGGCGCGTGGGCCGCAGCACGAGCTCGGCGGGCGAGCGGCAGAGCGCGGCCTACGAGAGCCCCGCGCTGCCGCGCCGCGCCGACACCTTCGCCGGGTTCGACGCCGCCGCGCCGCGCGCCGCGCGCCAGCGAGGTCAGTGTGGCAGGACGCGCTGGAGGCGTCGAGCGGCGCGTGGGCCGCAGCACGAGCTCGGCGGGCGAGCGGCAGAGCGCGGCCTACGAGAGCCCCGCGCTGCCGCGCCGCGCCGACACCTTCGCCGGGTTCGACGCCGCCGCGCCGCGCGCCGCGCGCCAGCGAGGTCAGTGTGGCAGGACGCGCTGGAGGCGTCGAGCGGCGCGTGGGCCGCAGCACGAGCTCGGCGGGCGAGCGGCAGAGCGCGGCCTACGAGAGCCCCGCGCTGCCGCGCCGCGCCGACACCTTCGCCGGGTTCGACGCCGCCGCGCCGCGCGCCGCGCGCCAGCGAGGTCAGTGTGGCAGGACGCGCTGGAGGCGTCGAGCGGCGCGTGGGCCGCAGCACGAGCTCGGCGGGCGAGCGGCAGAGCGCGGCCTACGAGAGCCCCGCGCTGCCGCGCCGCGCCGACACCTTCGCCGGGTTCGACGCCGCCGCGCCGCGCGCCGCGCGCCAGCGAGGTCAGTGTGGCAGGACGCGCTGGAGGCGTCGAGCGGCGCGTGGGCCGCAGCACGAGCTCGGCGGGCGAGCGGCAGAGCGCGGCCTACGAGAGCCCCGCGCTGCCGCGCCGCGCCGACACCTTCGCCGGGTTCGACGCCGCCGCGCCGCGCGCCGCGCGCCAGCGAGGTCAGTGTGGCAGGACGCGCTGGAGGCGTCGAGCGGCGCGTGGGCCGCAGCACGAGCTCGGCGGGCGAGCGGCAGAGCGCGGCCTACGAGAGCCCCGCGCTGCCGCGCCGCGCCGACACCTTCGCCGGGTTCGACGCCGCCGCGCCGCGCGCCGCGCGCCAGCGAGGTCAGTGTGGCAGGACGCGCTGGAGGCGTCGAGCGGCGCGTGGGCCGCAGCACGAGCTCGGCGGGCGAGCGGCAGAGCGCGGCCTACGAGAGCCCCGCGCTGCCGCGCCGCGCCGACACCTTCGCCGGGTTCGACGCCGCCGCGCCGCGCGCCGCGCGCCAGCGAGGTCAGTGTGGCAGGACGCGCTGGAGGCGTCGAGCGGCGCGTGGGCCGCAGCACGAGCTCGGCGGGCGAGCGGCAGAGCGCGGCCTACGAGAGCCCCGCGCTGCCGCGCCGCGCCGACACCTTCGCCGGGTTCGACGCCGCCGCGCCGCGCGCCGCGCGCCAGCGAGGTCAGTGTGGCAGGACGCGCTGGAGGCGTCGAGCGGCGCGTGGGCCGCAGCACGAGCTCGGCGGGCGAGCGGCAGAGCGCGGCCTACGAGAGCCCCGCGCTGCCGCGCCGCGCCGACACCTTCGCCGGGTTCGACGCCGCCGCGCCGCGCGCCGCGCGCCAGCGAGGTCAGTGTGGCAGGACGCGCTGGAGGCGTCGAGCGGCGCGTGGGCCGCAGCACGAGCTCGGCGGGCGAGCGGCAGAGCGCGGCCTACGAGAGCCCCGCGCTGCCGCGCCGCGCCGACACCTTCGCCGGGTTCGACGCCGCCGCGCCGCGCGCCGCGCGCCAGCGAGGTCAGTGTGGCAGGACGCGCTGGAGGCGTCGAGCGGCGCGTGGGCCGCAGCACGAGCTCGGCGGGCGAGCGGCAGAGCGCGGCCTACGAGAGCCCCGCGCTGCCGCGCCGCGCCGACACCTTCGCCGGGTTCGACGCCGCCGCGCCGCGCGCCGCGCGCCAGCGAGGTCAGTGTGGCAGGACGCGCTGGAGGCGTCGAGCGGCGCGTGGGCCGCAGCACGAGCTCGGCGGGCGAGCGGCAGAGCGCGGCCTACGAGAGCCCCGCGCTGCCGCGCCGCGCCGACACCTTCGCCGGGTTCGACGCCGCCGCGCCGCGCGCCGCGCGCCAGCGAGGTCAGTGTGGCAGGACGCGCTGGAGGCGTCGAGCGGCGCGTGGGCCGCAGCACGAGCTCGGCGGGCGAGCGGCAGAGCGCGGCCTACGAGAGCCCCGCGCTGCCGCGCCGCGCCGACACCTTCGCCGGGTTCGACGCCGCCGCGCCGCGCGCCGCGCGCCAGCGAGGTCAGTGTGGCAGGACGCGCTGGAGGCGTCGAGCGGCGCGTGGGCCGCAGCACGAGCTCGGCGGGCGAGCGGCAGAGCGCGGCCTACGAGAGCCCCGCGCTGCCGCGCCGCGCCGACACCTTCGCCGGGTTCGACGCCGCCGCGCCGCGCGCCGCGCGCCAGCGAGGTCAGTGTGGCAGGACGCGCTGGAGGCGTCGAGCGGCGCGTGGGCCGCAGCACGAGCTCGGCGGGCGAGCGGCAGAGCGCGGCCTACGAGAGCCCCGCGCTGCCGCGCCGCGCCGACACCTTCGCCGGGTTCGACGCCGCCGCGCCGCGCGCCGCGCGCCAGCGAGGTCAGTGTGGCAGGACGCGCTGGAGGCGTCGAGCGGCGCGTGGGCCGCAGCACGAGCTCGGCGGGCGAGCGGCAGAGCGCGGCCTACGAGAGCCCCGCGCTGCCGCGCCGCGCCGACACCTTCGCCGGGTTCGACGCCGCCGCGCCGCGCGCCGCGCGCCAGCGAGGTCAGTGTGGCAGGACGCGCTGGAGGCGTCGAGCGGCGCGTGGGCCGCAGCACGAGCTCGGCGGGCGAGCGGCAGAGCGCGGCCTACGAGAGCCCCGCGCTGCCGCGCCGCGCCGACACCTTCGCCGGGTTCGACGCCGCCGCGCCGCGCGCCGCGCGCCAGCGAGGTCAGTGTGGCAGGACGCGCTGGAGGCGTCGAGCGGCGCGTGGGCCGCAGCACGAGCTCGGCGGGCGAGCGGCAGAGCGCGGCCTACGAGAGCCCCGCGCTGCCGCGCCGCGCCGACACCTTCGCCGGGTTCGACGCCGCCGCGCCGCGCGCCGCGCGCCAGCGAGGTCAGTGTGGCAGGACGCGCTGGAGGCGTCGAGCGGCGCGTGGGCCGCAGCACGAGCTCGGCGGGCGAGCGGCAGAGCGCGGCCTACGAGAGCCCCGCGCTGCCGCGCCGCGCCGACACCTTCGCCGGGTTCGACGCCGCCGCGCCGCGCGCCGCGCGCCAGCGAGGTCAGTGTGGCAGGACGCGCTGGAGGCGTCGAGCGGCGCGTGGGCCGCAGCACGAGCTCGGCGGGCGAGCGGCAGAGCGCGGCCTACGAGAGCCCCGCGCTGCCGCGCCGCGCCGACACCTTCGCCGGGTTCGACGCCGCCGCGCCGCGCGCCGCGCGCCAGCGAGGTCAGTGTGGCAGGACGCGCTGGAGGCGTCGAGCGGCGCGTGGGCCGCAGCACGAGCTCGGCGGGCGAGCGGCAGAGCGCGGCCTACGAGAGCCCCGCGCTGCCGCGCCGCGCCGACACCTTCGCCGGGTTCGACGCCGCCGCGCCGCGCGCCGCGCGCCAGCGAGGTCAGTGTGGCAGGACGCGCTGGAGGCGTCGAGCGGCGCGTGGGCCGCAGCACGAGCTCGGCGGGCGAGCGGCAGAGCGCGGCCTACGAGAGCCCCGCGCTGCCGCGCCGCGCCGACACCTTCGCCGGGTTCGACGCCGCCGCGCCGCGCGCCGCGCGCCAGCGAGGTCAGTGTGGCAGGACGCGCTGGAGGCGTCGAGCGGCGCGTGCAGCTCGGGCGGCGCGCTGGGCCGCAGCACGACAGGGGTATGCCGGACAACACCGGTGGTATTGGAAGACCAGCGCTGACTTGAATGAATCATTTTTGGCCTTCTTTCTTCTTGTGTGTATTAATCTGTTTTTTGTTTATGTATGTCACGAATAAATGTTTCTGTTTCTTTCTTATTCTTATTATTTAGGTTCTAGAAACACCGGTTACTACCCGAACCGGTAAATTACAACCCTGGTTCGGTAAAACACCGGTTTTTATATTTTCATAATGTGTACCGCTGTTAAAAGAGCAGAGGAACAAAATTGTAAATGTCAGTGAAATAAAACAATGACAATAGCCTGTCGTTCGGCTTATTATGCGTCTCATTTGAGCACAGTAGGTACAGTCAGCTGAAGAGAAAAGGATACCCCCCCCCCCCCTGGTAAGGATTGTTTTTTTTCGAAAACCTGTGGTTAGATTTAAATGATTTTGAGTTTATGTGTAGACAATAGTAAAATCTTCAATTCACCGAAAAATCATATATATTTAACCACAGGTTTGTAAAAAAAATCGATCCTCACCAGGTATCCTTTTGTCTACAGCTGACTGTACATTCCATCCATATTTTTTTCTATTCAAAAAACCATTATGATAAAGTATTTTTAGTAAATGTATACAAAAATATTTTGAAATGGGTAAATGAAGCACTTTCATCTAGAACCCCACACCCGGACTTTGTTTTTTCAACTCACCATTATTGGTTCGATTTCCAACAACTCTGAGTCCGCTGTCATTTCCAAATCAGCCCTCTACATAACTCATCCATCTATCACGTACTTTCCGCCTTCAACAAAAAGTCATACTTCTAGGCTTAAACCTCCGGTTATCCACGGACACGCCGGAAGAACCTGAAGGGGAGCCGGAGGCACCCGAGCGGCCCCGAGTGTACGAGCAGGCCGGCGGCGACAGCGCGCTCAAACTTCAGCACGCGGTGTACACGCTGACGTGCATCGTGTGGCAACAGCTTACTACCATACACAGGTGAGATTTAGGATCCTACGAGGATTGTGAAGCGAGAAGCTTCAATCGCGTAGTTTTAAAAAAACCCAAAAAGGTTTAGCTCCGGGGGATACGTTTCTCACGGTTCTCTCTCGTCAAAATTTCGGTTAACGATAACAACTTAAGTGTTTCTTTGGCTATTTATAAAATAATAGTACATTATTGCCTAGGCAGTGAAGCAGGCAATTGCGGGCCGAGAATTGGTTTAAACGGACGAGCTTGCGAGTCCGTTTAAAAATACGAGGCCCGCAATTGCGATTCCTGCCGAGGCATATATAGTGCTTTTCTCAAAAATCGCAAGAAAAAAATCGCATATAAACACAAACTTCACTTGAAATAACCTCACTCTTTACCACCATTATTTTTATGACAAGGAGAAACGCAAGCTTTTTTAGAAAAAAAAACTCAAGCTATTCCAGATACAGATAAAAAAGTTACGTTTCGAATAAAATATGGATGTATAACACTTGCGCCCTCATTTTATTATGGCCGTTTTCACTTTTAAAAAAGTTACAAACTAGATAACAATGAAATTTGTATGCAACATTGCGGGCTTGTGTAGCGAGCACGCAATGTAATTTTTTTTTAATTTGGGAACTGTCTGTAAACTATGTACTTCGCGTCTCAGTATGGAGTTAGTAATGTCAACTTTTCCGGTCATTTTTGAGAAAAAACCTATTCTTTACCACATTTGGTTTACTAACAGTCTATTTTAAAGTTTAACGTATCGATATGTATACCTAATTGAAAGTCGATAAATGACAAGTCCCTACCACAGCTCAAAAATGCCACGACCCGGCCTCTGTAATAAATACTTTCTTTAGTCATTTAACAGTAACAAATTTATAATTGTATTAATATATGTAGTTATTGCCGGTGTACTTTACTTACTCGTAATAATTAAATAAATAAACAGTAAATGCCTTTTTTTTTTTTTTTTTTTTATTTTTTTTTTGGTTTAGTACCAATCATATTGATATCGTTAACGGTATCATAATAACACCTAAAGCGTAACCGAAGCGTGAAAACAGTTCTAGAATTAGCGTTGCCATGGTAATAATAGTTTATTTATGATTATTTTAGCATTGTTATTGCCATGGTAAAGCGCATTAGAAATGTCAGTGATGGTGTTTGGTGATTTTATTTATTTATTTATTTATTAGGTTCGCCAACAGATATAACACCATTAACTTAATTATAAAATTATATGTATAGGGAAGAGTGACAGGGTGTTTACCCAATTATAGGCAAACTCAGCTTGCGTAAAACAATGGCATTTGTGCCGATAACACACTAACACATTTAACAGGCTAAGTACTATGCTAAAAAAGGAACTATAAAGTCGTAAGTAACCATGCATAACAAAACACAATTAACAAAATATGACAACGATAAAAACATAAAAAAAATTATAAAAAAATGGGATTAAATTCGACCCGCTTGGATATTAAACTAGGTACCTCTTAATAATATGGATTAATCCGTCTACTGAGAAGGCAAACAACAATATGAAACTAAAATCACAAACAAGTGACCATGCATAACACGGTACAATTAACGAAATATAACACTAAATAAAATTATATAAAATTAACATGGCACTATGAAGGGTTTACGTTAAAACTTACAGGCAACTACTTCTTATAAATACTTAATAATCTTTTAAACTTAATTTGAGAGATAGACATTAAGGGCCACTTGCAGCAAAAATTTAAATCTAGATTAATGCTAAAGTTCAGTTTAGCTATGTCAAAATGTATGGAACTGTCAGTGTCAAATATAGATTTAAGCTTAATCTTGATTTAACATTTTTCCTGCAAGTGCCCCTTAATCAATATTCGTTTGTTTGAAAAGTTTATTGTGCTCGCTGCATATTCTATTCAGAACACTGTGAGATCCAAGATTTGTTCTGGATGGTTTCAAAGAAAAAGCTCTGTAGTTTGAGAAGCGGGAGTTAAGCCTTGGTACATTGAATCCAATTTTTTCAAGAAGCTGAGGGCAATCTATAGTGCCATTACAAATTTTGTGAAGCAATATCTGGTCAGAGATCCATCGACGGTTTTCTAGAGGAGTGATATTAAAATAATGAAGTCTACTTTTATATGAGGGTAACAAAAAAAAATTACGTTGGTGTACCGAAAGTAGATGCAAGAAGCGCCTCTGAATCCTCTCAATGCGGTCCACGTGGCACTTATATTGCGGACTCCAGATATTAGCGCAATATTCAAGCTGGCTGCGGACTAGGGCAAAATATGAAGTTTTCAATGCAGCAACATTTTTAAAGTGTTTACAATTACGCCAAATAAAGCCCAAAAGCCTATATGCTTTTTTAATAACGTTGTCAATATGGTCTGTGAAAGTAAGCTGACTGTCCAAGACACACACCAAGATCCCGGATACTAGAAACTTCTTCAAGCACCAAGTTATTAATGTTGTACGAGGTAATTATAGGTTGCCGTTTCCTAGTAAAAGTAATATGTTTGCATTTGCTTGTATTTAATGGCAGCCTATTACGCTCAGACCATCCAGATATCCTGTCCAAATCTTCCTGAAGTTGATGGGAGTCTGCTGGAGAGTTGATCACTTTAGATATTTTCAAGTCATCAGCAAAAAACGAGAAACACGAGTGGCGAATCATTTCTGCCATATCATTAATAAACACTAAAAATAATGTGGGGCCCAAGTGGGATCCTTGGGGTACCCCTGAAGGAACCTCAAAACTTCGTGACTTATTGCCGCAAACGAGTACCTTTTGAGACCTGGCAGAAAGGTAGCTTAAGAACCAATCAAGGAGTTTGCCATGAACACCAAAGGCACTTAATTTATATATTAGTATATCATGATCAACTCGGTCGAATGCCTTGCTAATATCTGTATATACAGCGTCAATTTGATGACCTTTGTCTAAGGCTTCCGATAGTTCGGACACGTGTAGCACCAAATTGGACACAGTAGATTTATTACTCCGAAATCCGTGTTGCTGGGGGACTAGCAGCGGCTTAAGATGATTGGTCAGGATGGTGTTAATTAGAGATTCAAAAACTTTGCCGAAAATTGACAAGAGTGAAATAGGCCTGTAGTTTTGGATGTTACTGGCATTACCACCTGTAGAGATCGGTATCACATTAGCAAGTTTCCATAGTGAAGGGAAAACTCCGCAGTTAAGAGAGTAATTGTAAATAATACTAGCAGGATAAGCTAAACTAGATGCTCAGTTATGAAGAAATACAGCCGGTATGCAGTCAGGTCCAGCCCCCTTGTTCTTATCAAGTTTTTTGAAAGCTGATTTTATCGTGATTTGGTCAAGCTTGAAGTTACTTAACGTCTGGTGATGCATGGACTTAATTTCTCCAGCGGTGTTCGGAGGTGGAAGAGTAGAGTTATGGGAATGGTTGACATGTCCCAAGTTATTCGACACGTAGACAGAGGAGAAGTGTTCAGCAAATGCATTACATATAGAGTTGGGCGACGAAAATTTGATTCCGTTTAGTATCATTTCTCCGGGAATTGTACCTTTATTCTGACGTTTAGACTTAATAAAAGACCAAAAAACTTTCATATTATTATTCGAGATTGAATCCTCTACAGACTTCATGTACACGGCATAGCAAATGTCAATTTGATGGTGACATGCAGCTCTTGCAGCTTTGAACTCAAATTCATCAATAGGGTTTTTGAATTTATTAAACCTGAGCCGCAATTTATCTTTATATTTAATAAGATTAATTAATTCTCTTGTGTACCAGACAGGATATTGACCTTTTTTTAATTTGATAAGAGGAACGTGATTTGTGATGATATCCTCCAATATAGAGTAAAATGCGGTAACCATATCGTCAACAGTATTTGAGTTTTTCAAGGTCGATTCCCAATCAACAGACTCTAGCTCTTTGTTGATTACTGAGTAATCTGCTACATGATAATTTCGTCTGTTAGCATTAACATTCTGCAAATAATTAATAACGGGAAAGTTTATAGTGATGCTCAAAGGGGGATGATATGGGTCTATCTTAGAGAGAGGATCAGCTAGCTCGGTCAAGACTGAATAATGAGAACAAAGAACGATATCTAGAAGACGGTCGTTAATATTCTTAACTAGATTAAATTGTCTAAGGTCATGGAGGGACATGAAGTCTGCCAGGCCGTTATGTAGCCCCGTTGAGGCTGAATCCATGATGGCAGCTGATGATTTACAGTCATTAGCATCAGGACTCCAACAAATACTACCGGCATTGAAGTCGCCAATAACTAGTGTCGGGCCATAACCAATTGAGGTAATAGCATTGCTGATGCAATCTAAGTTGTCCATAAGACGCTCACAGGAAACTGGAGGGGGCAGATAAGTTGCGCAAATATTTAACACGTGTGAAGATTTGTTAGAGCGGGTAGTAACTTGTACCCAAAGATTCTCATGGATGCTTTCATATGAAGATTGTCTAGATGAATTAATTTTTTTAGAAACAGCTATTAACACCCCACCGCCCTCAGACTTGGAACTACCAGAGCTACTTCTATCTCTACGATAGATTACATAATTATCATTCAGTATTTCAGCATCAAAAACACTTCCATTCAGCCAAGTTTCAGTAATTATAATAATGTCATAACTAATATTAAGAGATGATAAGTATAATTCGTGCAGTTTGCCTCTTATACTTCTAGCATTTTGATAGTAAATGCTAAGTTGAGTCATTTTTACTCAATAACTAAATACGTAACAAAAAGTTCAAGTTTTTTAAAGTTCTTCAAAGATAACACTAATAAAGAAAAGCAACGCTAAGAGGTACTTGCGATTACTCCCTAAGTGCGGCTATAAACTCAAAATCTTTGATCCAAATGGCGGTCGACGCATCATCCTTCCTCATTAAAATTCTTCCATTGCGGGTCCAACTGACATCTCAATTTTTTACATTTTTATTTAGAAACTGGACCATTTATTTCAGTTTGGAAGCTCAAGTAATGGCTTGGCGAGCCGCGCCGGGCACGGCAGCACGCGGACACGAGACGCAGCTAGAGGAGCTGAGACACCTGCAGGCGCGGCTCACGGCCGAGCGCGCCGCCTGGGAGGGCAGCCGCGCGCGGGACCGCGCCGCCATCGCCGACGGTAAGAGCGAGACGCGACACTCGAGACGCAGCTAGAGGAGCTGAGACACCTGCAGGCGCGGCTCACGGCCGAGCGCGCCGCCTGGGAGGGCAGCCGCGCGCGGGACCGCGCCGCCATCGCCGACGGTAAGAGCGAGACGCGACACTCGAGACGCAGCTAGAGGAGCTGAGACACCTGCAGGCGCGGCTCACGGCCGAGCGCGCCGCCTGGGAGGGCAGCCGCGCGCGGGACCGCGCCGCCTTCGCCGTCGGTAAGAGCGAGACGCGACACTCGAGACGCAGCTAGAGGAGCTGAGACACCTGCAGGCGCGGCTCACGGCCGAGCGCGCCGCCTGGGAGGGCAGCCGCGCGCGGGACCGAGCCGCCAACGCCGACGGTAAGAGCGAGACGCGACACTCGAGACGCAGCTAGAGGAGCTGAGACACCTGCAGGCGCGGCTCACGGCCGAGCGCGCCGCCTGGGAGGGCAGCCGCGCGCGGGACCGCGCCGCCATCGCCGACGGTAAGAGCGAGACGCGACACTCGAGACGCAGCTAGAGGAGCTGAGACACCTGCAGGCGCGGCTCACGGCCGAGCGCGCCGCCTGGGAGGGCAGCCGCGCGCGGGACCGCGCCGCCATCGCCGACGGTAAGAGCGAGACGCGACACTCGAGACGCAGCTAGAGGAGCTGAGACACCTGCAGGCGCGGCTCACGGCCGAGCGCGCCGCCTGGGAGGGCAGCCGCGCGCGGGACCGAGCCGCCATCGCCGACGGTAAGAGCGAGACGCGACACTCGAGACGCAGCTAGAGGAGCTGAGACACCTGCAGGCGCGGCTCACGGCCGAGCGCGCCGCCTGGGAGGGCAGCCGCGCGGGGACCGCGCCGCCATCGCCGACGGTAAGAGCGAGACGCGACACTCGAGACGCAGCTAGAGGAGCTGAGACACCTGCAGGCGCGGCTCACGGCCGAGCGCGCCGCCTGGGAGGGCAGCCGCGCGCGGGACCGCGCCGCCATCGCCGACGGTAAGAGCGAGACGCGACACTCGAGACGCAGCTAGAGGAGCTGAGACACCTGCAGGCGCGGCTCACGGCCGAGCGCGCCGCCTGGGAGGGCAGCCGCGCGCGGGACCGCGCCGCCATCGCCGACGGTAAGAGCGAGACGCGACACTCGAGACGCAGCTAGAGGAGCTGAGACACCTGCAGGCGCGGCTCACGGCCGAGCGCGCCGCCTGGGAGGGCAGCCGCGCGCGGGACCGCGCCGCCATCGCCGACGGTAAGAGCGAGACGCGACACTCGAGACGCAGCTAGAGGAGCTGAGACACCTGCAGGCGCGGCTCACGGCCGAGCGCGCCGCCTGGGAGGGCAGCCGCGCGCGGGACCGCGCCGCCATCGCCGACGGTAAGAGCGAGACGCGACACTCGAGACGCAGCTAGAGGAGCTGAGACACCTGCAGGCGCGGCTCACGGCCGAGCGCGCCGCCTGGGAGGGCAGCCGCGCGCGGGACCGCGCCGCCATCGCCGACGGTAAGAGCGAGACGGACTAGAGGAGCTGGGACACAAGACACGGGTCGAATTGGGTAGAAAAGGAAATACACAGCAGATGCATTTGATTTACCTATACGTTGTTTTATTAGAAAGAGGGCTTCTATGGGTTAGAATGTGTCAAAAACACATCACCATGACAATCAAAAGTATCGGGCCGAAATTAAATTCACGTACCGAAAACCCGTTTTAAATAAAGTGAATTAATATTTGACCTGTAACCACTTTATATTACATCCTGGGTAAATTACCTCCCTATTATCGGATCTCTTATGCCTTATACTCCCTACAGAAAAGCGGCAGCTCCAGGCGGCCCGCGAAGAGCTGGTAGAGCAGCAGAAAGACGTCGAGCAGCAACGCGAGCGGCTCTACCGGCGACTGGAGCGCTTGCAGCAGCACGGTACCGTACTTTCGTGACAATTGTCAACCGCACTGCCTGACACTATCGACTACACTTCATTTATATTACATTCACAACACTTATTTCACTAAATACACGAAACAAAAATAATGAACAATCCAGTCTAACAATAAGAATATCGGATTGGTTTCCAAATCGAATAGACTCATTAAAAAAAACATAATTTCGAATTGGGCCCCTTTTGGAATTGATTTGTTGTTACCTACCGTATAATCTAGAACACATCACTAGTATTCGCTACATTAGTGGTGCATCAGTTGCCTTGGCTTGTGATTCAATCTGTTCCTACACTATTAACTGCACTCTTTTGGCTCAAAGGGTTGAACGAAACTAGCATATCTGCATTTTCCTGTGAACAACAAGGTCGGTATGGCAAAATTGCACTAGCCTGTCCGACTGATACGGTATAGTCGCATCAGTCTCCAATAGATCCTGAACGACTTACCTCCCGTTTACACAAGTCCGTCAACTTGAAACGGCAGACGCATCAGTCTATCGGATTCCGAACGACTTCCCTCGCGTTTACACTAGTCCGTCAACTTGATGCGGCGATTAGACTAATGTAATTGTGCCATTAAACATTGTTTCGATTTTCAAATAACTTCGTTCACTCCTTTGCAACACTTGTTTGTCTGTAAATACTCTTGTGTACTGTATCTGTGGTGTCGGTTGGTGGCAGGCGGCTCGCAGGAGGAGATCGCGAGCGTGGGGACGCTGTCTCCCGACTCCAGTGTTAGCGACACGACGAGGCGGAAAGAGCCCAAGTGGAGAAGTAAGTCATTCATGTTGCACAGGGCGTTTCATTTTTCACACTTTGCAAAGGTTACATTATATAGGGCGTCAACGAAGACTGCAAAAAATGTGACATTTTATTTTCTAATTACTTTTAAAAAAGGAGGAGGTTCTGAATTCGACTGTATTTTTATTTTATTTATTTTACATACAAGGTGAAACACCGTAATGTTGCAGAATTCTGCGCATCGTTAGGGTACTATTAGTTTCCGCCTTACTACTAAACGTAAAAACGTTTTTTTTTTTTCTTTTGATTTTGCGACAAGAATTTTAGTCAGCTGGAACTAAAGAGGGTAAATTTACGCACTGAACGAGAAATGTAGGAAGTGGAAATGATAAAGGTCTTTTTATCTTATTCTATCCAGCCTTGGTACGGTATTGTGGTCGTTTATCGCGGTGGATAGATGTGCTTACAACATCCGTCACACTCTTACTCGTATACTACTCAGAAAGTGACAGATAGGCCCGCAGGTGACTCTTGGATACGGTACCTTTTTATCTTGATCTCTTGTATTACATTCCACAGATTTAGTTCGCGGAATGTGCTGGATTAAAAGCTAGGTCTCAAGAAAAAAAAATTGTTCTACCAAGTGGTCATGATAACCGAAATTGGGTAGGATTATTATGATAATTGACGACAGGAACTTTTGTAAGGTTTTCTGAAAAAAAAACATACTTATCATGATTTGTCTCAAAAGTATACAATTTTTTTTTCAAATTTCTGCGAATGACTAAAGAGCTGAAACGCAATCATGGTCACGCCACTTATCGTACCGCAGTTACAAACAAAATGACGTCATTCCGTCCACTAGTCCAAAGCGGGCGTAGCAAACACTAATAATAGGTATTTAAAAAAAACTCAGTAAATAATTCTCAAAAAAAATCAAAACGATGGGAATGCCTTTAAGAAAACTTCTACACCTAAGTATGATTTAAGGTGGTAAAAACCATATCGTCTTTGACCTGTTATCGTATTGCCAACGATCTGATAGCTTTTATTTCATCATTCTCCTGCCCTTATCCTACACTAAGTGGGGTGGACACAACATGTCTTCTTCTTCCATTCTCCTCTATCTGATGTTAATATGATAGACACATTCACATAGTCCATCCGCACCTTTTTGGTCTTCCTCTACTCCTATACCCATCAACAATCGTCCTCATTACTCTTCTAGTCGTGTCCTTCGTCCCTCCTCATTTCTTTGATAGCTCTTATTTACTTGACAGTAATGGCGAGAGTCAAAAACACCCTTACAGGTCAAAGACGACATGGTTTTTACATGCCCAGGGACACCATTTAAAAAGTTCCTGTTGTCAGTTGAAGTGTGTGCGCAGGCAGCCGCGGCTCCACCAGCTCGGAGGGCGCGGGCGGCGCGCGCGGCGCGGGGCTGCCGCCGCCGCAGCTGCTGTCCGCGCAGAACGAGAGCCGCGCCACCGCCGCCGTCTCCGTGAGTGCCGCCAGCGCCGACATTATCCCGTCGAGCGATATGTCAAGTTGTTGTACATCTAAATTAAACTTTATGTATTTATTTATTATATTTATTTATTTATTTTATGGCATAGGAAGGCAATTGAGCACACAGGCCACCTGATGGTAAGTGGAAACTGTGACCCATAGACATTCGCATTCACAAGACTGCAAATGCACTGCCAACCCTGAGGACTAAGATGGAATGCCTCTATGCTAGTCATTTCACCGGCTGTCTTATCCCCAAACCGGAACACAAGCGAACACTGCTGTTTAGCGGTAGGTTAATGGATAAGATGGTGGTACCAACCCGGACGGACCCTGCACAAGGTCCTCCCACATTGTTGACGACGCGCTGGCCTAGTCGGTAGTGAACCTGCCTACGAAGCTAGCGGTCCTGGGTTCAAATCCCGGTAAGGGCAGATATTTGTGTGATGAGCGCGAATATTTGTTCCTGAGTCATGGATGTTTTCTATGTATTTAAGTATATATTTCTCTATATAAGTATTTATATCGTTGTCTAGTACCCATAGTACAAGCCTAGAGCTTAATTTGGGACTAGGTCAATTGGTGTGACATTGTCCCCTAATATTTATTTATTTATTTACAAAATGAATAAGTCACGTAATGTCAAAAAATCTACGCATACATGTTGTGCGTAGGACACTTGAGGGGTTAAATCCAGTGATCGGAATAGCGACACCTAATTTACCTAAAGTTCGCAAGAGGACATAATCGCAACTTCGGTACGACAAGGGCGCTATTGTTCTCTTATATTGTGCCCTCGCCTACCCCTACCGAAGGTACATAGTGTGCACACAACGGGATAGAATATTACCGGTAGTTTTCTGGTACTAATTGTATTGATACGTATATTTTATTTAGTCACAGTACGAGATATTTTATGATCGTTTTTGGTATTAGAGGCTTGTTTCTTTTGTCAAAAGGGTCTGTTATTGTGCCATCTATTTTAAATTATTTCATATTTTGCAATACGATTATAGAGCGCCTTTAATTTATATAAGGAATCCAAAACTATGAATTATTGTAAGTACATATAATATGTCTATAACACTTTCGCTAGAAATAAAATAAATAATTTAAATCCAGAATTCAATAAAAATTATTTAATATTTTATCCGAATGTAACCACTCTATACGGTGTCCATTTGCGAACTGATATCATCGATCCTGGATTAGAATACGAATCGAAACTACCGTTAGCACAATACTACTTAAAATTAATAAAAATAATCATATTAAATTCATTAAAGTGGTATTAAATCCACCTTTTAAAAATAAAAAACTAATCAAGTTACATCATAAGTAAATCTATGATATCTTCATACTTTAAGTGCAGGCACTTATAGATAATAGATTTAAAAAGTATGCTTAACTTAAAGTCACTATATTCCAACTTTATTCTTGGTAAATCTTGTCATTCGTGCTATAAAAATATTAATATCATGTTTGGCAAATCTGATATCATCATCACTTTTTTTCTGATGAAGATGGTGTTATGCATTACTAGGTTAGGTATGTTCTGTAACAATGCTGAAAAGTTTACGGTTTTGTACATTTCTATTCTGTCAATACGCTTATTGTATTTTAATTTCTGATTTGTACAACAACATACCTTACCTATATTGACGACGCGCTGACATAGTTTGTAGTGACCCTGCCTACGAAGCTAGCGGTCCTGGGTGGTCCTGGGTTCAAATCCCGGTAGGGGCGGATATTTGTGTGATGAGCGCGAATATTTGTTTCTGAGTCATGGATGTTTTCTATGTATTTAAGTATATATTTATCTATATAAGTATTAATATCGTTGTCTAGTACCCATAGTACAAGCCTAGAGCTTAGTTTGGGACTAGTTCAATTTGTTTGAGATTGTCACCTGATTTTATTTTATTTTGGTTTTTTTTTATACCTCAACTCATCGTCTTTTCAGCAAATGCACGTCAAACAGCAGCTACCTCTGAAGCTAGCGAGCGGGAAGTCGCAGCAGCCGCCGCCCGGCTATCACCGGCTCCACGAGTCGCCTAGCGAGGTGAGACGCCGTATTACTATACGCTTAGAGGTTGTATTCATCTGGCTAACTGTTTTAGAGCGGCAGAATTAAAGTTGTGCAAATTAGTGTAGGGGATACCAAATTATTTCACAATGCCGACAGTAGAATTTAGATTGTGTTCTCGAATTTTAAACTTGGAAGGCCCAGTGTGCAATAGGGTGTCTGTAATCTAGAAATTTAATTAGAACTAGGTTGCAATGGGAGTAATGTTTGGTAACTGAAAAACGTTATTATACAACGTGTTTTTTTTATTTACGGTAACTTTAACGTTCTTTAGGTCAAATAAAGTTAATTTCCCGAAGACAGACAAATGATAACTCTTACGATTTTAAAGATATTTTTTATTTTTATTTATTCAATTAATCACGTTGAACTGGTGTAAAAGGCTCTTAATTGTGTGTTTATATCACGCCAACATTGACGTATTTGACACTGACTCTTAGTTAACTCTAAAGGCCCTTTTAAAATGACCAAAGATGCAAAATTTAATTACTTTGTTGTAAACAGATTTTTATATGTTTTTTTGCAATATTTAAAAATCTAATCTACCACTTAGTTTCTATGGATGTACCTAGTAATATGCCGAAGTTAACGTAAAAATAAAAAACACGGTGTACTTATACAGGGTGTCTCTGACCTTTTGGGGCTTTAAATGCACGGATCGTTTCTACTCCTGAAACTGAACATAACAACTTACAGAAGTAAGTTGTTAAAAATATACCCAACAAAAAAAACATTTTTTTCATACAAGTTAAATGTAATTTTCAATGTACGCGATCCAATTCTCTATTTTCATTTAGCCCTCGTACCAAGGAAATGTCGCCCCCGTACCATGAGATAGTGATTATATGGCCAGTATTTAAAACACTGATTTTAAAATTAAACTTATACATCAATTAGTATTTATTCAAAACTTAAGTTATTTTTTAATGTTGCAGAACAAAATTAGTTCCGTTTAGCGAGTAGAATCGATCGTTGCATTTAAAGCCCCATGGTCAGAGGCACCCTTACTGTTAGATTCGAAGTCCCACTCACAAGAAACTCTCTATTTGTAGTAGTTTCGTGGGCCTTACGAGCTACTGTTATATCTGTAAACCGTAATTAATAAACATCAAACTCTACTCTTGCAGACTAGAATTAAATTTAACGGCTATAAAGGTTGATAGATTTAAAAAAATATACAACACTGTTCCTTATTGGCCGCGGTGAACTTAATTCGGTTTACATTGCTTAACTTAGATGAAACCCAGTTATGTACAAACTCGTCGACACTGCAATGCATACTCAATTACTATTATGTCAGTTTTCACTGCCAGTTGCGTGATATACCGGTTCACTATACAACCACTTTTTTCTACGTTTAAACGTCTGTTAAGTTGTTTATTAAAATTCCACACAATAGAATAGAATAATTAAATAAATCGAATATGAAAAAAAAGACGTGTGGCACTCGGGGACTGCCGCGGTAAAGCTATTGCATGTCGTACAAACGCACACAACGCCGTGTCGAAGACTGCCGAACTGAAACGACGTTAGACGATGCACGGCCTTCAAGCCACACCTCCTTGCCCGTCGGAGTGGGGAGCGTGAGGTTTTTTCGTTACGGAATTTCTGGATTCGGTCCCCGCGCTCAAGGCCCGCGATAGAAGCTATGCAATAGCTTAAAACTAATTTATGGTGTTTAAAAGGACTTTCAGCATTGTGTTATTAGATATTTGGTTTTTATAATGATACTTAGGATAATGTAGTATGTTCTACAGTAAAACCAAAGTGTTACTGTCTCTGGCATCTGTCTAGTAGGTACTAGACTAGTACTATAGCTTTGCAAATTCGTTCGTGACACTCCCATAATATGCGGGCGGCGGGGGACGGGCCACAGCGGGAGCGCTGTGAAGTGTGCGCGGCGGGGGCCTTCTGACAGGAGCGCCAGTTGGCCGCCGTAGCTGTTGGCGGACACTTGTGTACATAGGCGCGGCGGGACATACAATACGCACACGAGATTACTACGCAAAGATGAGTCCGCCGATAAGCGAAGTTATTGGACGTCAAGCCAAACAAGTTGTATGTAATGTAAACATACAATAGCCATTTTATGAAATGCAAGGGAGATTACAAAAAAGATTTGCTTCCTCAAATTTAGTATTAATTTATTTAGCAGAACATGGGAGCGTCACGAACGAATTTGGCAAGCTATAATAATACTCTGGTTTTCCTGTACGTATTAGTGTTATCGTGTTAGATTACTAATAAATATCGCCCGAAACAGATCAAATGGTTGGTTTTTCAGGACGTCGAGTATCCAAACGTTTTTTAACATCAGTATACTAACCCCGCGTAAGTACTTAATTGGTGTCGAGTAGTAGTATGTCGAAATTCACCGCTGTCGTACCTTTTATGTTGAACCCGAATTTATTGTCGTTACGTCACGTAAGAAACGGCATTGGAATATTAGCTTAAAGTAGGCTGTCTTGCAATATTGAAATACGATATTAAACTTGTTCAAATGGCCTAGATTCAATTAATTGTACGTGTATTGGGCCCTATGAGGAAACCAAACCCGTACCGTCTTTATCTAAGGAGCAATGTACATAAAACAGTCAAAACTAATAATTATAAAATTATATAAATCTTTATAAAAAATCGTATCGATGCGGTTGTAAAATTTACTTATAAATATGAAATTGGTATTGCTTTAGCAAAAGGTGTATATTCCATTGCAACAATTTGTACATAAAATGTTGGTTGGCCTTAATTTTCAAAAGTGAAATCCTGGTCACGGCCCCACATTTTTTGTTTTTTTTTTCTACTTTGCAATCTAATAAAATTACCTGCAGGTATGGTGCATAAATCTTTGCTATAACTAATTTATTTTCTAAAAAGCAATCCCAAAAACCAATTTACTAACTAGGTAACTAATGGACGAGCAGGTCATTTCCGTAGAAACTTTTTCGGAACAATAGGATATTAATTACTTTTTGCATAGGATCATGCAACATGCCTGCCAAAGAAAAACAAACCCCAGAACGCAAAGTTAATGTTCATAATATTTAGAAAACGCCCCTGTAAGTAATACCTTCGTAGCGTCTGCAGACCTTTTAAAATATTTGTCTCTTCTTTCATGTGAAAATATCTTTCCTTATCATATCATAGATAATGCAATTTATTCGGGTTACAAAACACTAAATAATAAATTAGATTGGCTTAATTGTCTACACTGCAATTGGTTGTTAGTTGCGATGTTTTAAACACAACATCCTGCCGCACACGTTGTCGCATGCTACAAAACGTGGCATGGGGCAAGGTTTCTGTAGCACGGTGTCGATTTCAATACCTAGCTTATCTTCTTTCTTATGTAGATACATATAGTACATTTACAACCATTTTGTCTGTTCAGCTTTAAATGTTATAGATTTATTTTTAGACGCACACTATTGATGTTAGTTAAAACTGTCTCAAACTTGTTTATAATTTCAAGAAATTAAAAGTTATATCGTTGTTCTCCTTCTTTTTGTCACATGTATTTACCTAATGAATTGGGACGTTATTTTTGTAATGGGATATCTCATGTTATTTATTCATTTATTTGGAACACAAACAGTCATTTAAATAGATCTTACACGATGATATACGTGCGTGTTAGATGTTATATGTGCTTTTATTTAAAACTGAGAAGACGGTTTAGGATATTGTGGTATTTTTCTAAGATGTCCGAATATCTTTAACAGTACAGAACGAAAGGAAATATGTAAAAAAAAACCGCTCAAATATCTACCTTCCGTTCTATGCTACAAGGTTCAAATTGTAATGGATTGACATTCAAAACAGTAGCGGCCTTTGCCGTACGCCTCGCCGGCCGTCTACCTGCATGAGCTTGAACCTTATAGCTTAGAACGGATGGTAGCTATTTGAGCAGTTTTATTTCATATTTCCTTTCGCTCTGAACTGTTAAATATAAGCTCTTTTCGACCATTCGAACATCTTAGAAATTACCACTATACAATAGAGCACAATTAGGGCCTTTATTTTAACAGACGCATGTTGTTTCTATATCATAATCATTTATTTTGTGTATTGTGCAATAAAAGTAAATTAAATAAATAAATCATAATGTTGAGAGTATGCTCTTACTGTCGAACGAATAAGAGTTCATAAAGTCCACAAAATAGTAACAATATGTAAGGAATATTGGCCTTAAACAAAATTTGAATAAAGCCAGCTGTTCAAAAGTCGGGCTTGGGTATTAGCGAAGTAAAAAGTAAGTAACAGACAGTTACATCGATATTATTTACTGGGTGCTATGGCCCTTCGGACCTTCTTCAAAACTAACATAACCTAAACCCATGTACCTATTTCGACTCAATTAAATTTCAAGGAGCAATTTTACGAGTGGGAAAATCCAAAACGTAAAATATGCAATTGGTAAAAAAATGAAATAGAGAAATATGCGATGGACATAAACCAAACATAAAAAGCATCCTATAGTTAATTCGACAACGTTGCAATTATAATGTTACTAAAATTAGGCCTTACGGGTTTAGGCCATAACTGTCTATGTCACGAATTGTATGTACTGACGCCGTTAGTAGGTAAATATACTTTGACAGCACTCTGTATAATATTTCTGTATCTTGGTATTGTAGTTTATTCACAGAAATCTCAGCAAATCTTTTTCTTTACGCATATTGGAAAGTGGTCAGTTACCGGGAAGGTGGTCAGTTATGTACAGTCAGCTGCAGAGAAAAGGATACCTTCCTCCTAAAGGAGGGGGGGGGGGGGATCCTTTTCTCTGCAGCTGACTGTACTCTATTTATTTTCCATAAAGTGGATGAATACTGCCGTAATACTAAAGAAGGCGGCTAACTGCAATACAGTAGTCGAAGTATTTGATAACCACATTAAATTTAAAGTTCTTAATCTATAACTATACCGCCTTCTTTGGTACCACGATCGTGCCCCGTAAAATGCTACGTATCCTCATTACCACACGGTATTACAGTTCAGCGCCCTCGTGCCGCACCACACGCGGACCGGCAGCTCGCCCGCGCCGCTGCCGACGCAAGCGCCGGTCAACAACAAAGCTACCAGGTAACCGTCGTCTCACAGAGTGAGTAGTCTACCCGGTGAGGCTGTCTCACCCGCGAAGCTACTGGATAGACTACTCTGTTCATAGAATTGTTGATTCCTTTTCGGCATATTCCGGATTAAAATACATAATAATAATAAAAAAAACTGTTTATTTGTTACGCAAAAAAACAAATACATTATTAATTTATCTTAACTTATAATCTTAAATTTATCAAAGATTTTATCAGTTAAGAATATATAATGAGTTCTACGTTTTATTATAAAAACTTTTTTTTTATTTATTAACATTATATTATTATTAAAAATGTCTTTTTTTTATTTTTATTAAGTAAATATTGCTTTAGTATGTTCTTTACCTGTTACCTGTGTGTGTGTGTTATTGGGCACATTCTAATTTGGACGCATTTCGTTTTCAACGGAATGTTAAAGTTATATTAAATAAAACGTACCTACTGTGTTTAAATAGTTGATAGGTATATCAGTTACTTTAGGATTATAATACATTTAGTGATAAACATTTCTGGGCAAAAGAAAATGTGTCCAAACGAGGAATATAACGAAAGAGGAATCAATATTATTCTATGACTTTGTCATCTATTTAGATCATGGCGCGATTTTGTTACTAATTTATCTATTTACGTATTTTACGTGGATAGTTTATTTTTCTCGAGGTAGTCTTGAATGTTGCCTATCTATTGGAAAGGGCAATAGACATATTCGTCCACCGTCACAACCGTATATGATCGCCCGTACAGGACCAACACGTACCCGAAGCTGCCCGACAAGTTCCGAGTGACGCCCGACGCGCCCGCGCCGCCCGCGCCGCCCGCCGAGGAGGAGGTCATCTACTTCTGACGCGAGCGGACCTCTCTGTCGCACTCGCGCTCCTGAGGGTGTCTCATCTGCTAGCGGGGCGTGAGTTGCTCCCGATAACACGTGCCCAATGTGTGATAGATGTTTATTTACCTACAAATTGTGAACTTCGGCCAAAATGGGTAAATACGTATTTACCTAAACTTGTGGAGAGCAGGTATAAAAGTATTACTTCATATTCACATCTGGAGAAATGTAATGTGTCTTCGAAACAAGTGAATAGGCAATTGATAGGACTTGTTATGGTTTGGTATACATATCCTCGTAAGGCCCACAGGTTTTTTGCAACTGGGACTTTGAATCTACAGTCAAGGGAATAAAGTTCAATTGCGATCGTCCGAAAATGCCATTTTCAATTTATGAACATAGGAAAATAAACCTTATAGTTATTGCAACAGAGTTCAAAGTAAATTGCCTTGATTATGTACATCCAATTGTACACTGAGCATTACGAGGATATAGCAATCGAAATATGTCGGTAAGATGAAGTCAAAAACTATACGAGATGGAAATTTGAATTATTTTCGGAACTAGGTAGGCGACTTTAAAATAAAGAGAAAAGTAACTGGATTCTGATAAGTTCGAAACTATTCATGGCACAACTGGGAATTGTGCCATAAACTACTGACCTATTTTGATTACTCAGTGTATACCGTTCCTTGTGTAAGGTTTAAATAAAAAAAGCATGGCATTAACTTTGTTGCTTCCGCTCCGCAAGTAGATATATGAAATACCCGGTTTAAAAACAGCGAAATGGCGTCAAATTTTGTTATAAATAGCCGAATTAGGTAAATACAGGTATTTATTTTGGTGGTTGGGTAAAAATGTATTTGGAAAATTGGGTAAATACACCGGGTAATTATTTAAATGAATGTTCTTCTGTATTTGATAAACATGGACGCAAATTCGTTGTCCTAAAATCGTAAATATTTCTTTCGGATATGCATCCGTGGTACACATTGGCACGTGTTTTTCTAGTCAACTTGCGTGTTGGATATTCTAGATTCCTTGGCATTTAAGTGACCCCAAAAAACTTGACTATTATATCTATAGAGTAATGAGTAATATTTCTTCATGTATTTTTTGTAATAAAATCATACGCCATATTTTCATTGGAACTGTACCGAACAGTGTGAGAGTTTAGTAGATTTGAATAGTATTAAAATGAACTGTTATTTTTCGTGCATTTATATCAAGTATTTTAGCCCATTAGAGATGAAATTTTGTGACAGTGACAGATTTAAAGATAAAGATAAAGACATTTATTCAGTTATTTAGGCAGCAAGTAGGTATCATTTCAACTTAGGTATAGTACGCGAGGTAATAAAAAAACTCAGTTATTGTTATTGAAAATGGGACAAATTTCTAATAGAGATAAGACACTTATGCGTGATGATGACAAATGATGGTGACTATTGCTATTTTTATTTGCTCGTGTATTGTATAGGGTTTTCTTCGCCCGAGGATATAGATGTAGTTAAACTGTTAGATTTTTCAAAATCAAAATAAAGTTACTATTTCTGTAGCAATTTTCACATCCATTGGTTAAGGCGTTGGAACTGTGAAGAACAATCAAACACTTTTGCATTTATAATATCAGTAAGAATTGAATACTCAAACCTTGCGACGAAACTTTGAGCAACGTACCTACGCAAGTTAAATCTATCAGTGACACTAAATTACGAAAAACACCATTTGAATTAGCGACCTTATTGTGTTTAAAAAGAAATGACTTTTTATGAATTCCTTTTTAATATAATGTCACTGTTGGATTTAACGTGCGATTGATCGTTTTCATATTGCTTTTTAAGTTCAATCAATATCTACAAAAGCTAACTAAGGCTGCGTTCCTACAATCAAAACCGTGGATAGTTTGTTGTCTCGTTAAAATTTGACATTTGCTACGTACAATATGACTGTGTCATATTTTAACGAGACTTCACAACTCTGTTCACGGTTTTGAATATAGGAACGGATCATAAGAAAATAAAATAAATGTGACCGAAACTGGCAAAGTAATATGTTAAATGTTGATTATTTTACTTAATTTGTAGAACTATTTTAAATAATATAAAGATATAAATTCCACATTATAGTGGCACTTTACTTGGCTCTTTTACATTATAGTGGCACTTTATTCGTCAAAATGTAAGAGACTTATAGTATGTCCCAATTAAAATTGGCAAAGATGTAAACATAACCAAACGAACCAATTTACCATTAGTACTCGATAATGACATGCTTTTAAAAAAAAGTGTGATATTTACAATGATTTTTACGCTTGATCTTTAAGTTTAAGATTAAATAACTATTGATTATACGTTATTTTATTTTAAACAAAAACATACTTGATGAACATTTTAGGTTATGTGTCAAACAGTACTAATTTGTTTACATCTTTGGCAATTTCAATTGACACAGACTATAAGACCACTAGTGGTAAATACTCCCAAATGAAGTGCCGCTTTAAGAAAATTATTTCATTGACTAACGACAAGGTAACGACAAGACACTTACCTCCAATAGTTGAGCCACCGTAGAACCCTGTCGCTATGGCGTTAAACTTGTAAATAGCGACAACTTTGAGAAACTAGCAGCACGAAGTGTTCGTATTGTTTTGTTCCGGTGTGGGGGTAAGACAACCGATGAAAGGCTAGCATAGAGGCATTCCAAGTTCTCAACAACACAACACAACACATTGGCAACGCATTGGCAGCAGGGACCGGAAAACCCCTTTATTCGACTAAGTCTATCGATCGGGTAACTACATCATATGCTCTCCCAAACGTTAGCGTATCCCTATCGTTAGGCTTACCCTAATGAATGATTAACCATTGAGGTTACCAGTTTCGTAAGGGTTTCGGATTTAAGCACTTAGCATTACGTTAGTGTTACCCTATTAATTCTCCCTCTCCGTTGACTCTGTTTCGCAGATTCGTGTGATTGGTTGGTTTCAAGCCTGTGTGTGGATAGCCAATCAATTGCTAAGTAGTGCAAAAATAATTTGTATGGACTGCGCGTAGAGATTAAAATAGCTTGAAGCCGTTCAATAAACACTTCATAGGGAAAGCCTAACGAGGGTTTTAAGGAATTGGTAAGCGCTTAGTCGAATTAATTGTATCGTATGGGATAGCTCTTCATTGGGGTAAGTCGAAGATATGCTTATCGCATCGTTAGGGTTTGTAAAAACCAGTCAATTATATACCCTAACGAAAACCTTTTAAAGGGTAAGCGGTTCCGGTCCCTGATTGGCAGTCTTCAGATTGTCATCGTAAGATTACAAATGTCTTTGGGCTTCAGCGTCCACGTACCATCAGGGGCCTATTGCATAATAAAGTACAAGCCCACACTATTAGTAAAAATCCATACAAAACCACTTATGCTTTTAGCTTGTACTTTATTATGCAACCGGGCGGGGGGCTCTTTTGCCATCAATATTCCGTAAAAAAAATGTGGTATTTGAAACCGCATTACTAACGCAATCAAGTAGAATTTTGTTTTAATAATGTATTTGATATACTGCATTTTGTTTAGTTGCGCACAGTCTCCTAATTCCGGTAAAACATTCATTTTCTTACAGTTTATGCCTTTGAAAGTGTTAAACAACATTTTTTATAATCTACTTTGTTTTTGTTAGAACATGCGCAAAATAACTTTCAAAAACCACTTCAGCCGGCTTAAAAGTTGCTATAGCTCTTACGTTAATAAAATAGTCACTTGTTTTTTTTCATCTCAAATGTATTACAACAAAAAATCCAATCATTTGTTTAACAGTATTTTGACTGTCCGTTTAGGAGAGGTAGGCCTTCAAATTAAAACATTTATTTAAAGCGACATTGCTCTGCGCTGGCTCAACAAGTACAGTCCGTTCATTCGACTATATATTGAACCTTTGGATGTTAAAGCTTTAATTTTAACTATTTTTATATTATCTATAAGTAAAATCTAACCGTTACTTAAAGGGGCCATTGTATTTATATCATTTAATGTTTCATATCACATTATTTTCCATCTTTGATCGAAGTACAAAGTCGTAACTAAACATTCCAGATATTCATATGATCTCTTATACTCTTTAATTACTTCGTATTTTATCACCAGTATTTTACAGGCAGCTTCCTTAATTAAATGTTGTGTGTATATGAATTTTAACTTACAAATTGTATTTTCTTATATAACTTATTAATATTTTATTCTTCATATTACGAAATCACTTCTATTTACATACAGTATGCCAGTCGCGTTCAAAATGCAGCTAATTTTCAGTCTGGTATAAAAAAATATTCTTAAAGTTTAGTAATTTTACAGACGGGCGGTTATTCTTAAGAAAATTTAATGGACCGTAGATCGATTTCACAGTGTAACAGTTAATAGCTTGTCAGCAGACGGCAAGGTAAATACATCTTAAACCAGTAACTGACTAGTCAGAGCCCGTCAGCGTAAATGAGAGTGCGACCTCAAGGCTGTGGCCCTATTAAAAAATTAACCAAGCTTGAAATAAAGAGGGGTATAACTCTCATACAGTGTACGAGGGTGAATCAAAAAGTCCTTAGAACTGGCTGTTTATAAAAAGTTTTTAAATGAAGTTTTTTTTTATTTTGAACTGTCATTATAACGTAATATTTGACAGTTGGTTTCGTTCGAATTGTTCCCGCCGTTACATGGTAAATTAATATTTTGCGAAATAAGTCGACTAAAACGTCCCATTATGGAAAAAAATGAGTTACGTGCCGTGATAAAGTACTTGTGTATGAAAAAAATGACTACCAAGGATTTTTTTTTGGATATTCAGCAAACCGTAGGCACTAGTGCTGTACCCTATTCCACCGTCGCTTTCTGGGTTGCCGAGTTTAAAAGAGGCCGATCTAGCTGCGAAGACGACCCCCGCTCCGGCCGGCCATCTACCTCAGTTAACGCAAAAACCGTTGAAAAAATTGAGAAAATGGTTTTGGACGACCGGCGACTAACAATTAAATACATAGCACAGACTAAAGATTTCTTTGGTAGCGTACATTCAATACTAACCGATGTTTTGGGTTTTAAAAAAGTGTCAGCAAGATAGGTTCCGCGAATGTTAACGCAGGCTAACAAAGGCTTGCGTTTAGAAGTTTCGAAGCGGAATCCAAAGAAAATCTTGCATGACCCGGACACTTTTTATCGTCGTTTCGTAACAATGGACGAAACATGGGTTCACCATTTTGACCCTGAAACAAAAAAGCAAAGCATGTCCTGGAAACGGCCATCTTCCCCTCCAATAAAGAAATTTAGAGTATTTCCGACAGCAGGTAAAGTTATGGCCTCAGTTTTCTGGGATGCAGAAGGAATCCTTTTAATTGATTATCTGCCCAAAGGAAAAACTATTACAGGTGCCTATTACACCGATTTGATACCAAAAGTGCGTCAAGCAATCAAGGAAAAACGTCGAGGAAAATTGAGTGCGGGAGTGCTTTTTCACCATGATAATGCTCCGGCTCATCGATCACAAATGGCTCTCACTGCAATCCGCCAAGCTGGTTTTGAGATCTTTGATCATCCGCCCTACTCGCCAGACTTAGCTCCTAGTGATTTCCACTTGTTTCCGAAACTAAAGGAGCACATTCGCGGAACTAAATTTGACGACAACAACGCGGTCATGGGTGCCGTAGAGGAGTTTTTTGAGGCTAAAGAAAAATCGTTTTTTTATGATGGATTAAAAAAACTTGAAAAACGGTATAATTAATGTATAGAACAAGAAGGAAATTACGTTGAAAAGTAAAAAAAAGAAATTATATTCGTTTGTTTTTGACCCTATTTCTAAGGACTTTTTGATTCATCCTCAATGTGGGTGGGCCTTACGAGGTTAACTATGTATAGAACCTTTTTGACTGAGGCCACACAAGGTTCCACGCTGGTAGACGGCGTGTGAAGCGGTCTAGTGTTATTGTTTAACTAGATGTTTTATACCTAGTTGGTTACTAAGTTCTGTTACTAAGGTTGATGCAAATAAAACTGACTTATGTTTATTTTTTAATTTCAATATATATAAAAATTAAAAGCTTAATTAATATACATTTTGAAAAACAATTAATCATTTTTCTTAGTTTCCGCAATTCTCGATACGATCTTTTAACATTCACAGCCGGCATCTATGAAATTACGCATGACTTTTCTGTAAATTTCATTTTTTGAAATCGCTTAAAAGTTAGTCTTTGTTTACCAAAGAACTTTTTTTGTATAATATTATAAAAAATCCTATCTCTGTATATGTTTAGAGACCAAAATTATATTTCTCAACATGACTTAATTCCAACTTATGAAGCAAGAGATTTGGTGTGTTTTCGTATTTCTGCAAAATCATGTGAAATCTTAAAGTCGATTTAATGAGTCATCAAGATTGACCGGTGTCCAAGCGGATCTTTAGTTGCTTTGAATACATTCGTATCAGAATTTAAAGCTAGAAGTCTGTTCAATATGTCACGCAAATTTGAACTCTCTACAGGAACTCTTACAAAAGTTGGGGCCGTTATCAGTATCATCGTCGTGCGTGATTTTAACTATGATTTTATCGTCCGAAATGGGAATACTTCAAGCTCGTACATCAAATAATTGCTATAGTTTAGAATACATTATTTTTATTATTATTCTATACAAATCAAAGTTTTGATTAATATACAGGTTTATGCAAAACTGCTTTAATTTTTTTTTTTATTGTAATTTATCTCAGTAACAGAACTTAGTAACCGACTAGGTAACTTGAGCTCTTGTTGTTGACACGGTTTAACATTTGACGTAGAATAGACGTTTGAGATTGACATCGTTCTCACCGTTCAGGCGCCGCATAGCAATTCAGAGAAATATAAAATGACTTCTAATACATTTAAATAGATTAAACTAATAAGAAAAACTGCCTCAATCAGGGCTTAGTCAGAATTTTGCTAATACCGACATAAGTAGATTAATGTTTCAGTAGTTAAGTTAATAATAAGAAAACTGGACGATGATGGCCGCTCCTAGAGCGTCTCTTTCGTTAGAAAGGGATATCCGAGCGATATAAAAATCGTGGACAATTTGTGCTAGCCGTTCTGGTGAACAGAATGAATGTATGTAGAGTCGGCGCCAATAGAAATGACTTAAGATGTAAACAAATAACTACTTCATATGAATGCACTTTAAAAAAAGTCAGGTCTTATTAATGATCTACACGTTTGATCACTACTAGCCCGGTGAAAATTTGAGGTCATGTGTCAAACAGTATTAATTTGTTTACACCCTTTGCCATTCCAAAACCGACTTTATTTATTTCGGTAGTTAGCGCTGCGGCGGCGCCTGAACCAAAACTATGTTTTTAGAGTAAACTGTTGTTATGTCACATTTTTATAAAATTCCTGAGTAAGAGTGAGTGTCCACCAGGGCCGTCCGAGTTAGTGAAATTTAAGTACTTAATCCTATTGATGGATTTTTCCCTCGTACACAGCTCTAGGTGGATACTCACCCTATCGTTGATTAAAATAGCTCGTTGTAGTAATATTGTATAGCCCTAGAACCCACGGGAGGGTTCTAAATATAATTCTAACATTTTACTACTACCAAACATAACTGTTGAATTTTAAATACTACAATTGAAACACGTTTTTACTATAAAATAGCACGCTGTTTAAAAATAATTAAATTTAAAAATTGTTGAATTTAACTGCTGTTTTTAACTTTACATTTCGTGTTAAGATTGATAGCACCGTCACGTACTTTAACTGTTTAGACTTTAGCCAACGCGACCCGTTATAACGAAATGTAAGGTCACTTTAAAAAATGTATTCAACAATATTTCAATGGGTTAAACATGAGGTTCTGTACTCAGCAGTTATAGTTCGTGAAAGTACAGTATGTATACAGTGTACATATGTTGAACTTTTAGATTAAAGTGTTATAGTCGCCACATATGAGTGCGGGGAGGTCGGTAGCTGTTCGCGCGTACAAGTGATACTGTACAGCTAGGTAGGTCTAGAGTGCGACAGGCGTACAATTACCGATCTTATGTTGTACCTACTAGGTTGTTGCGATACGTTCATTTATTAAGAAGTTGTGTTATCTATCCCATTTCGAAACGGTTACAATTGCAACACTATTTTTTGGGCGTATAACCCCTCAACTTGTCTTAGATTCATTCGGTGAGGCCAAATATTTGTTGGAACCTTCAGGTTTTCAATTGAGTTTTATTTTAAATTATGTTGTCTAGTTCTGATAATGATAACACAGTCACAACCAAATGTAGATTACAAATCGTTCATTGAATAAAAACGGACACATTCCAAAATCAGTCAGTGTTGAATTTTGAAATTAGAAGCTGCTTGTATAAAATTTTCAATGCGAGAGAAATATATTTTGGAATGTGTCCGTTTTGTAGTCAATGAGCGTTTAATTTTACACAGATAAAATAAATAATTATAATGTAAGGCTGTCGTAATACATAAGCCAATGTTAAAATGATTATTTATAATTAATTTCATTCAATCGGCGAAAGTTATGTCAAGGCAATGTTGAATATATTCAGCTCCGTAAAACTAAATTGACTCTTCCATGTTACCGTATTGTTTTAGACTCGGCCGCCAACTGTCAAGTAAATAAGAGCTATCGTAACGTTGGCAATACGATAAAAAAATACAACATTAAATCGTCATAGAAATATAAACACTCTGTTAAGCCGGAATTTCGCAGCGGCGTACGCCTACGTACACACATCATCACTTCAGCTTCAAGTTGCCCACTGCTGGACATAGAGTTCCCTCAAGGTTCACCTTGCAACCATCTGTTTCGAACGTTGGTATGAACGCACACGTGCGTAAAATAAAATTGACCTGGGTGCATTTTTACCAGGGATGTTGCGGATGCCTATTTTTGCGGATTCGAATGTACGTAAAAATAATTTACGGAAATAGGCCGGCAGCGCACCTGCGATTCCTCTAGTGTTGCGTAAACACCCATTTATGGTTCGCGATGATCAGTATGATCACTAGACCTAGAGATTTTCCTAGCACGAACGACGTGTTGTTAGGGCTTGACACAAAAAAAACATCGACAATCCTGTTATCGATAACCACCTCTTCAACTTCATAGAGGAAATAATTGTACATCATTACGAGTATGATAGTTATTAAGAAAACATTCACAATGTCCTAAAACTCATTGACGTACCTAACCGGAAAAAAATTACAATCATATGTCTTATGATTCATAAAACAATGTGGTGCGTTTTAAAAATTAAAATAAGAATGATAAGTTAATATCAAAACTATAAATTTATTAATAATTAATATTTTACATTAATCAGTGAAATACGCTCTATGATATTGAAGTGGTAATTATCGATAACAGGATTGTCGATGTTTTTATTGTGTCAAGCACTAACAACACGTCGTTCGTGCTAGGAAAATATCTAGGTCTAATGATCACTTACCATCATGTGGCTCGCATGACCTTTAAAAAAATATAGATACAATAATATATACACCCCTAAACTTACCAAAAACAAAAAACAATTAAGTTTTGTAATATTCATGACAATGTACCTATAAAGAACCTATAAAAAATTATATTATAACTAACACTCACGGATCCTCATCTAGAAAGTCAATGGAATATGAATTTATTATCAATGAAATAAAGTCAATTTTCTAATTTGATCGTGAGTGATTAACTACAAAAGAAAATCCACACTTCCTATGCACAAACTCTCTTTACAATGGCCGTATTATGTACTTTTTTAGTACAAGGAGGCTCAGAAGGATAAATCAGGAAGTTCCACGGTTGCGAATATCCGCAACATCCCTGTTTTGATCGCATAGCGTACCCCATAAAAGGATTGTTCTCTCGCAGAAACGGTAACTGTGATTGTAGCGAAAACTAAGCTAAGTGTGAGCCGGGTGTACGGTCTCCGTGCGCCAATACGACTCGCACTTGACTGTATTTTATTAATTGAATATAGTGTTGCTATTGCTGTACTATGTGAAATGGGATGAGCTCATTCAAATAACGCTTGTAAAAAATCCGTCATTGCAAGCCGAACGAGATACTACTTCGCTCTCGACATTTTCTCAAACGAGAGGATTTCAGAGGCCCTAGACAAGATATTTAATGAATAGATAGAGTTGAATTAAGCGCTCGACGTCGCGTTATGAAAGGTTTCGGCACTTTTCGACTCTTATTTCAATGCTGTTAAGGTCCAAAAGTGACGAACCTTTTCATACCACGATTTTACATTTTTGATAACGGTAATATTCTCTGAATGCATCTTGTCTAGAGCCAAAGATGTTTCAGAATGAACGCTCATTTCGACGCAGTAGACCATGCTACAAAAACCCATAAGACTATGTAACTATTTTTCGTGCATTTACTGTAATCCTTTTTACTATTTAGTATTTAGAAATGGTGATATTAAAAAAAAAACTATTTTTCTTGTTTAGGATACCTTTTCATACTGTGTATTATGTATATATATTGACGTTGATGTTTGGACATAATGTAAGATATAATAATTATTAATTATATGTTTGAGTTAGTTTCTATTGTAAAGTGGACGGTTTAAAATTGCAATAAAGAGCATGATTTCATGTTATATGTCCCTATTCTAATAAACTCGTGGCAATCTTCGTATTAGTCGATAAATGTTTGGCTCGGAGGAGCGTTTCGCGTCCACGGCTCGGCTTCAAACATCATGACAATAATAATTAATGTTCTATTTTTCTGAACGTTTGCTGCAAGTTCCCCTCTCATATAAGAATGTATAACAATATTTGAATTTTAAATATATGCACTCTACTATAATATTTTTACAATATATTTTTATTTAGGCCATTGTGATTACTGATTACAAATCGCAGCGTAAAATGCTGCTTTACAGAAATTTTACATTTATAACAATTATAACATTTCCACTGCCAGTCTTTCTGATTTTGATGCAAAAACGGACCCGCTTAGCGCGCTCTGGCAGGGAAAGTGTTAATACTATTATACTGTATTTTGTTAGTTGTAGGAATTAACTGTTTCTCAAAAAATCTCGTTAGTAAATTACATACCCGTAGCATTTTACCAAGCAATGGCCAGATAATGCATTTAATGTTGTTATTGTTCCTTATAGGATGTAAAGTTTTATTCATTGGGTATTTTGCTATTATAGATCTAAGTGCATTTGAGTACTTATCGGATCGAGCAAAGGCAGAACATATTTTCTGAGCTCTAATTATCTGAATCACAGAGACATCGTATTAAAAATAAAGATTCGATTATAAAATAACTTTCTAAATAAAATAATTGAACTATTTTAAAACCTGCAATGCAAGAATCTTCGTTGAGGCCCATATCTGAGCAACGGTTTCTACAATTGGAACGTGAGCATGCGTGCCTTCTTAAATAATATTGCGTGCTCCGATAATGTCTTAGTGTAAGAGAGATGACGAGAGAGGGACGCACTTAATTAACCCCACGAAAGCTTTGAACTTGTTCAGATAGATATAATCGTTCTTTCCTTCCTTAACTTGATGTTAGCCCAGGCAAAGTTTTCAAAATATTTTGTTTTTGAAAGTTGAAAAAACGACTGAAGTAAAAAAAGGGTCTGTTTCCGAATGTTCCAAGTTATTAAACGAACAAAGTTCACTTAGTCGGAGAAATAGAAACAATAGTATCCGCAGTAATTATTACGAACTTAATTTGGTAGAATTCCTTGTTGGTCCGTTGGACTCTGAAAGAAAAGCAGCTTTTAGGTAGAGCAAGATGACGTCTTAGACTGGACTTTGACCACTATGTGTGGGTCTGGATTTCTCTTTGGCGTTCGAATGTATCTCCTATTTATTTAAGAATAAGGTTCTATCGAACTACGCATTTTGTATCTTAACGCAAAAAATGATGTTAAGTATATTCATAAATTATAGGACGTACGCGATTTAAGTTGTAGTTAGCAAAGCGAAGGTAACGTAACTGACTTTCATTAATCCGGGAATATTACACAAACTTAAAACAAAATGCGTAGTTCCATGTTATAATCAAGGTTTTTTTTAAACTATTGTAGGTACCTCATCAAGATGTGATCAAGGAAATAAATACAAAATCCGTTGTTAACGAAAAGTACTCCCATTTGTTATGGTGGTTTTTTCATTATCATGTCTTTGTACCCGATTTTGCGGGGCAAATTTTAAATAATGCTTTAATTTAAATTACTTTTATTCTAATTCCCTCCAAATTATTTTTTCGACAATACAGTGTTGTATTGCTCAATTATGCTCATTTATTTCGTCTAGTATTGTAATTAATTTAATTGTGTACTGTTTAGTTACTGTTCACTTGAAAGTGACACGTATGTTTCGGCAGCCTCCGGGACACGGCGGGGCTCGCCCGCTGCGTGGTTAGAATAGATGAATGAATAAACATTTACTGAGAATCATTTGGAGTTTTATTTATTATCAGCGCTCGCCCGCTCTGCGTGGAACTCGTTTAACCTCGTAACGCCCATCGTCCTAAATCCATGACATTTGCCAAATTGACTTTTGACTTTAGTCGGCTGATACAAGATTAATTTTCCATCCAACGAAATTTGACGTGGGCCTGACGAGGTTAATAGCTTACCTACCGAAGGAACGATAGGGGACGCGGACTATTTCCGTGTTAAAGTGAATTTTGGTAAAGGTAGTTGTAGGTGAAGGTGTCTTAGTATCTTCCTAGACCTATCGACGCCGAATCGGCTTGAGCCGGTAAGAAAAAGTTGTATGTCCATGCAATAAGAGCGAAAACGACGTCGTTCCGTTCGCAACGCCGAATCGAGCCGAGCCGAGCCGAGCGACGTCGTTTTTACTCTTATTGCATGAACATAAAACTTTTTCTTACCGGCTCAAGCCGATTCGGAGTCGATAGGTCTGGGGAGACCCTTAAACAACATACTAAAGGTACTGATGGATGGGTTTAAACTAACGGGTAGAGGGGCGGGGTGTAAAAGTCCCTTTGTTAGTTAGTGTCTTTTTTAAAGAGAAGTTTATGTAGCCTACTAATGTATTGGATTTTTTTGCTATGGACAACCGTTTACGAGTTATTCGGGTCAAGTATTACCTAACCTATATTTCTCAACCACAGCATTGTATTTCCTAAGAAATAGTGAACCGCGGCCACTGAAGATATTTCAATAAATTGATAAAATGGGAGAGTAATACGATATTTTTTTACAAAAAATGACGAAATTTTCATAAGAAACGTGAATCTGATTCGGTAGAGGACCACTTTGCACCAAAGTAAAATTTAAAAAATTAATACGTTCGTGTTCAGTTTCATTAGCCGTCTTTTAAATGTCGTTTCGTGTTTACAAAGAAAAAACATTAAATATGATACATTGAAAAAAAAACGGACACAGCCATTTCTTTGCGCTACTTTCATCTGCCCATTTTTTGGAGTTAAGCATTAGCAGTATTTGTATCTCTGAGTAGTGGTAAAATCAAAGTAACTTTTTCTAAAGTGCATAATACGGTAGCGGTCATATTTTTATTAGGCTGATGTCAACTTTGTTCAAAGTGGAACCCGTCACGTTTTACGCAGAGTGCTTTTTTTGAGATTTCAAGGTAAGTTTTAAATGAATATCTGTTATTGTGCACTATTTGTCAAGGTGTGAGTAATCTATCAAAGTTTTTTTGGATTTTTTTTGCGCCACGATGCGATGGCGAAAATAGTATATTGTGCATCAAGGGTAGTAATCCCCTTACTATCTGTGATAGACACAATGGTTTTCATCACATTTGCGAAAAAGCAAGGAAAAAAATATAGTACAGATGTAGTGCATTTTTTTTTTTTTTTTTGTCGGAAACGTTCGTATCTGTCATGCTTCTTCAGTCAACCTCAGTACTTTTGTACTGTGACCAACTGAAATAGCAAGACATCACGTTCGTACGTTTCCGTGAAAATACGAAGGAAAACAATTATGCACTACATCTGTACATTACTGCAATCTTACGATGGCAATCTCAAGATTGCATTCTTACGATGGTAATCTCAAAACTGCAACCTAATAATAATCATAATTAATACCTACTAATATTTATATAATATTTGATACTAGAACATGGTTGCCAGGATATATGCTGTAAAAAAGCGGGAATAAAATCTGTTTATCGTTGGTGTTTTTTGTACAATTGTAGATAACTAAATTTGAAACATGAAACCTTAGTCAGAAATGAAAAATGATGAAAATGATGAATGTTGTTGCAAATTTTAAAACTAAAGTCATTACTCCCTAGGTACCTACTACAAACTCGCCATAAATACCGCGGCAACAATTTAGGCCATTGTCCTGAATACAGGCATGGAATATCACCTTTTACGAGCAAATATTACAACTTTTTTTTTTGACACCTTTCGATTTAATTTAATTTGATAAGGAAATCTCATTGCTGCTGTGAATCACTTACGACTACGGAGTTCCGGTGGTCATCTCTGATTTTCATCAGTTCCTCTTCAGCAAGCTGTTCTTTTAAGACGCAAATTCTTAAGGTCTTACAGGTA
Organism: Acleris emargana; assembly: GCA_927399475.2. NCBI lineage: Eukaryota > Metazoa > Arthropoda > Insecta > Lepidoptera > Tortricidae > Acleris > Acleris emargana. Next base: position 11,369,635 of record OV656858.1, read on the forward strand.
AAACCAAAATCGCCGTATGTGTGCCTGAAACCTTCGAGCAGTTCTCTCGATTTATCTAGGATACCATCATCAGATCCTGAACTGATGATAAATATCCTTACATATTTTTCCCATCTGTTACCACTAAAACATTTGGTGGTAACAGGTAACAGCTGGGAATTTTTATTCGCAGTAGTTACCCGTGGTAACAAATAAATAAATAGGAGGTAACATGAGGGAATAACCCCAAAATTCGCTTTTACACGAACTATTTCCACTATTTGGCCTTCGTTGGGCGAACCATTCCTATCTATTTTCTCACCACCTGCCAGCCGTAGTTCTGGTGCACGACGTTATAAGCAGGTTTTATTCTTCGAGGAAAAGATCACGGTGTTATTGTTTTATACGAAATGGTCTGGCGTTACGTCAAATATATGCTATGCAAATTACAACTTAATTTGTACGACTAAAGTCTCTTATAAGCTTCAGCCTGTCGGCTGTGGCCGACGGTGGTGTTCAAAAGGTTGGGATGATTTCCACCAAACGGCTCGCATATCGGAACGGATTTTACAAACTTTCAACTAGGTATATTAAATCATGTACCTACACAGTATTTCAAGTCTATGTATAACCAAGTAGTCTGTCCGCGCGATCGGCGTCGTAATAAATATAGACATCATTTTAATACGCGATCGGCTGTCGCATCCGTTCGTATCCTTTCCGATCCGATGCGATGCGAGCCGTTTGGTGGAAATCATCCTTAAGGCTCCAAGTACCTTAACCCTAAAAGTCGCAAAATTAAAAAATAATCTGAAATCAAATCTCATTGGATTTCACCTATTCATACAATTTTATTTAAATAAAAAATACAAAAAGTGCATCCTAACAAATGTATACAAAATAACTTTTAGGGTAAAGACTAACTTTGTAAATAAATGAAAATCACGGCAATGCTGCATCATCCAAGTGACTGTAACTTAGATTATTTTCCTCAAGACCATGTAAGTATATAACTTAATAAATGGTTTCGAACGTTTGGACTTCCCCATAATAACATATTTTGTTCTCTAAATTAGCTGTCGTAGATATTGAAAATTGAGCCAATTCAAATTTAGAAAAACCGTTGACCTTTTTAAAGATAAGATAAATGTAGCAATGAGGGGTACGGAATCATTATAATTAACATAAAATCAAGTTAAAGTTTAAAGCCCCATATTAAAAAAGTGTTTTTTTTTTGGTCGACCTCAGCAATGGCTGCATCTCTTGAACCATAACCGGTAGATACCTACTTGAAATCGTTTCAGATTGTGTATTACTATGGCCACTATGCCAACAAATAATAGAACTAAAATAAAGTTAAACATTGAAGGGAAAATACAATACAACATTCAAATTTTTTTTTTTTTTTTCGATCTTATTATTGTATAGTGGTACGGTACCCTTTGGGTGATGGTCCAGTTTTATTTACTCTTGAGTTACTCCTGGCAACGAAATGATAATTACAAAAATATAGTTTTGGGCAATATAAAAACATAAGTATTTTAATTTTCCCATTGTTTTTTAAATATTGAAATAAACATAATACAGAATTATCCATTACAATAATACCTTTGCCAAAACAGAGGTATTTAACAATTAGAAATGTCAAAATCAATCATTATTAGAGATGCACGTCGATTATCATTTTACTATTGTTAGGTATGTCTAGGTTAAAAATCAAAAACAAGTAACTAAAGCAAATTATCTATCATTACTCAATACTCAATCATTTATTGCATTCCACAATATTAGCTTACAGGATATTAGGTTAAATTAAGTTACATACATACAATATCAAGCTAGTTTCGTTAATATTTTGATAACTGGGCGAGTCATGTTGACTCTCATGAGACGTTATTATGAGCATTAGGTAGTAAGTATACATACTAAGAGGTGTAAATACATTTCGTCAATAAACTTTATTCTGGTAAGTAATATAAGGCATGGGTAAAATATTGGAATATAATTGCATAGTTTAGTACAATTTATTAACTAATTAAAAAGCTATTTTTTTTTACAGATGATGACAGCAATTAGATCTCAAGTATGGCATAAGACTAAAACTACATTAATCGCAGTTATCTTTTGTTCGTGTCAGCGATGGCGTATTATTCACTATTTAATTATCATTAACTTTCTGTTTCAGTTTAATTGTGGAAATAAATTTACTCCTAAAATATAATAAGAGTAATACTACCTATGTAAATCATAAAATACAAAAATTATTGCTTAGTTTCACAACATTTCTCTGACATTATCACTCAATGTCTTCTCCCAAATTTGTCCTGATGTGTACAATCTGAATATCTTATTGCTCAACAAACTTGGACCAAATTTTGTCATGGCTGCTTCATATTTGTGACGGAAAACTTCCATCTGGGTCTCGTTGAATCCAACACCTCTTGGGTGGTAGCTGTTGGGATCCCTGCACTCTGTGTATTTGTGAACAGCAAGTAAATTTAATGGCATTGCTTCCCCTTTAGTTGTAACACTAAATATGTCATCAAATGACAACATTGAGTCCAGGTTCCTAATATATACCGGCCGTTTCTTTTCCTGTGGCAACTGATAATAATGAGTCTTTTTCATTATATCCGGGTAGCCAACTTCTGAGTTGTCATCATCATTTTGATTAAGACAGAACAATAAAGGCTCTACAACAATCGTTTTCTGTTTACGTGTAGGATCAACATCGGCCAAAACTGCTTTAATATTATTGTGAACTCTGGGAACTAAAAACTCATCCCATGAAATGACAATGGCATGACTCGCTTTATCAGTTTCTTCCTTGTCCAACCTAAAGTGACGGAAAAGGCAGTCAAGCTCAATAGCTTGCTTCACTATGTCATAACTCTTGGCAAAGTTAAAAGGAAAGTTTAATGGGAAGAATTGAATATCCCACTGAGTAATGTCACTAGGAACTAGGTTTAGCCTCCGGATTATGTCTTCGGAGATCATGCTGTCATAAATGGTGAATGAATTGACACCCATCATGTGGTGAAACACCAAAGACTCTATAAGAGCATCTCTTGATACTATGGGGACCTGATTTGGTACAATACACATAGCAGGCACAACATTATTTACAAATTGGATATTGCTTATAGGTCTTACTTTACGTTTTGTGTTCACTTCAATTAACCTACTAATTGGAGCATGAATCGGGCTTATTTTATAGTCATTCGCGTAAAAACTTATACCTTTAAGTTTTCCCAACTTCTGACTAAGAGAGCATTGAAAAATAAACAACCTGAACTCATTAACAGGTTGAGAGATAGTTTTGAAACTGAAAATGCCAACTTTGTGTTTAGAACTATTTTCTAACCACACGTTGCAGCGGAAGTTAGGGCGCGCGTTTGCTTTTCCAATAACAATGGTGTCGATGTTGTGCGCGTGAGACGGAACTAGTTTATCGTATTTCTGGTAAGAGCGTAGAAATGACGAGTACGCGTAGAAATTGTCGTCTATCTGCTGGAAGAGAGGCGGCGTCTCTCGAACTTCCATGGAGGAGTTCCGCAGGATCTCCGTGAGCATTGTGGCATTGAACCCGGGCCCGCAAAACTCGATCTCAGATAAACCGGGCTTGCCGAAGAAGTTAAGCACTTCGAGCACGTATCGCAGCCGGTAATATTCGTGCCGGTAAATTAAAAGTGTGACGATACTGATGAAGCATACTATGACGAGTATCAGCTGGTAATATTTCCTCATGATGGACCCTGACGAATTTCGGGGAGTCTTCATTTATTTTGTGACATCTGCAATAATCGATCTAGCTTGAGTTTCAAAGTCGTTTGGTGGTATTTAATAAATGCATGTTCACTCTACTTACGAATTGTTCCATGTATGATTGAATAAATATTAGGAGAAGATAATTATGAGTCAGTTTTATTTCCAATTCAATGAACACAGACTTGCAACCATTACCACCATTTACGTGCACTGCAGACTGCAGCTGGTTTTGACAATTATTTTGGCATAATAACATAACATTACATATTATGACATGATGACAATTTATTGGCAGTTGGCAACATTGTCACGCTGTTCGGATCACTTTCAAATCACGCTCAAAGTCTAGAACTTACAACACAAAGTTTGAAAAACGCACGTTTTTGAATAGCCACCTTTATTCCACCTCCCTTTCCTGCCACTAAACATAGACCTTGTTAAACCTACCTCACTGCCACTAAACTAAAATGAAATGTCAAAAATTCTGAACCGTCATCTATCCCAACGAGTCGGTATTTTCGTGTATTTCGTTTTATAAAATAAAAATACACTAATAATTACAACGATGTCTGCTAATAAGGACGACACATTGCGACAGTTCTGTGACGTGACTGGTGCTGATGAGACCCGCAGTCGTTTCTTTTTGGAATCTTCCAATTGGCAGCTTGACGTGAGTCGCTTAAATTTTTGTTCGTTTTTACGCATTCGTGTAAACAACCTTTAATTTCTACTGTTTTATTGAATGCTTAGTCTGTATTGTTATTTCTATTTTAGGTGGCGCTATCCAGTTTTTATGAGCACGGCGGGAGTTTAGATGAGGCGCCTATTCCCACAGTAGCTCGGGCGTCTGTGCCGACTCTTTCAGATAGCGACATGGAGTCGCCGCCAGGGTCACCGCTACGGCTGAAGAAGGAGAAGAAGAAACAGCCCCCCACTGGCAACTTCGCCACACTGGAGTCTCTGCAGCAAGATAGCTCCAGTGATGAGGAAGAAGGTGGTTTTAATTTTGATTTTCTTATTTACATAATGGCGGCCAACCGTTTCATATCCTGCGGGACAGTCCCGGATTTCAAGCTTCTATTCCCCCAATAACATAACAATAAATATATTAGAGGCTTACATTATGGCCAGTTAATTGAGTTTACATAGTATGTATGCCTCTGTATACATGTTTAGAGATTAGTTCAATTTGTGTGCAATGATGAGTCAAGGCACAAAATATTGTGAATTGATAAGTTATTAATGCAATTCTTCTACATCTATTCATATGGTTTAACTAGCTTCTGCCAGCAACTTTGTTAGCAAAGAATTCATATTTTTGACATCCCACGGTAACTGTTCTTTTTTTCTGGGATAAAAAGTAGCCTAAGTATATTATTCAGAGATAATGTAGCATTTTTGTGGTGAAAGAATTTTGAAATTGGTCCAATAGTTTTTGATTTATTTGTTATAAATATAGAAAAATACAAATCTTTTCTCTTTATAACATTACTACCTGTTCCCGTGCCCACTTAGTTGGATAATGAACTTTTTTTGGGTTAATATATAACGCCTATGACACTCACAAATAATCTGATTTTCTATAGGTAAAATAACTTCCAAAATGGGTTCAGTAGATCCAGAGATTGCCCCCTACAACGTCACAAACTTTATGTCTTTATAGTATTAGTATAGATTAGTCAAGATTGGTTTTTGCATAGCCTGTTTACTGTTAGAGCAACACAATGATTGCAGGATTTGTTTCAAGTTTTGAGTCTTATTTATATGATACAGTGATTAGCAGACATATAATTCTGAAAAGTTAGTGTAACAATTTCTAATCTTAAAGATAACTGAGTTACATAATATATCAATTCATTATCAAAACTACATTCTTAGGTCTAAATGACTTTAATTTCAAATGTATGTGATCCATATAACTTCTTTGTTCAAACAATTTAATACTTTGCAGTGCTGCAAACCTTAGCACTGCAATAAAAAAGCTACAAAATCTATGCTGTCTGGTGATTAGTGTATTGTTTTCAAAATTGATTTCATGGACAATGCCAGACCAGCGTTTTAGATTGGCTTACGGATGTAGTGAATTAACTAACAACTTAGCATTTGTTGGGAACAGCTTGTATACATTATTATATTGCTTTCTCTATTGGCCATTAGGTTAGCCTAGCCATTGACAACTTAAAATTGAGGAAGCAATATGAATACAGATTTAAGTGATTTTACTACATCTATACATTGTCTTATCTGCCCTATATGATCTTGCCAAACCCATAGTTGTACGCACTCAAATTGAAGATTTCTCTGTTGTTGCCTGAGAATATTACTTTGTTCACACTTGAAATTCTGTGCAAACTGCATCATTTAAATTTACCTTATAACAAAAGTAGATACTTTATGATTCAACATAAATTTTGATGTCAGCATCAAAGGGGCAGACCAAGTTCAGACAGCAGAAGTACTATTGCGATGAAGATTCATGTTCAAAAAAGAACCCAAACATACCATCCACGAGCAAAGTCACTTCCTGTGCCGTCCAGAATAAAAAAGATACAAAAAGTTTAACAACCCCTGAAGAAGAGATTAAACAGTTGAAAAATAACATTTGTAAATACTTGTGTGAGAATAAAGAACTGAGAGAAGAGATTGAGAGACTGAAAGGGAGGGTAGATAAAGGTGTGTGGATGACTAGTTTTTGTAGATTTGGAAATGAAATTAACCAGTCCGCGTCGTAGTTCCACAGTAATTAAGAAAAAAGGTCTTGAAGCATCCGTTTATTATTTCAAGAGGCAGTAATTGGTAAGATTAGATTAGAACAAATTAATCTTTCTCGCCTGTCCTTCAGGATCTCTATTCTATTTCATCCCTTCAGAGAAACAACCTCTTATCTTGAATATTTTGATAGGAAATTAGTCCTTATAAACTTTGGAACATGAGGTTTTTTTTCTATCTAACTATTCAATCAGATAAGAGGTTGAGAAAGTAAGGGGCCGATTTGCTTTAGCCCACCTAGCAAAAAGGACTTAAACATTCAGGATACCCCAGACCCCTGTCTTGTTAAGGACAAAATTGAATAAGATACATTGAGCACCAAGCTTCTAAGTTAAGTCGCGTGCTGTAATTTGCTACATTCACATTAGAAAGTGATTCCCGTCGTCCACTGAAAAATGTATTGTACTAACACATATCAAAACTCACTTCAGTGTCTAACTTTGAGCCTGTGATCTGTTACATTATAAACTGTTTGGTTTTGTTTCAGGTCAAGCATTTTATGCCGGAGGATCGGAGAGGTCCGGACAGCAGATCATAGGCCCGGGTAAAAACAGGAAGGACATTGTCACTGAGATGTTCAAGAGTGTTAGAGAGTGAGTTTAATTTAAATAGTACATTATTGCAGATGCATGGAAAATAGAGGATTGCCCGACGAGGTGGTTAGCATAGAGAACCTTAGCACTGTTATCAGAAACTTGGATTGAAGACATCTTCTTATTCATAAACGTGCAGTTGCTAAAATGTGCTAGTTCTTCTTTTTTCTTTATGGCGTTCCGCAGTGATTTCGCCAATGTCAAGTTTGGTGAGGGAGGCTCCGCTTAGGGCATGTTTTTGTGGAAGAAATGCCCGTGAAATGGAAATGGAACAAAACGGGAACGAAAGAAATATTAAGAAAAGGTTGTTGATTAATTACTTGAGAAAAAACATACAACTATTATATATTTATATAAATTACTTAAATACTTAATACTAAAGTTTAATTGTATTATTAATAATTATATTCACAAAGAGTATGTATATACAAACGGGGGTATAAGCAAGAGATAGGAGGGATTTGAAGTTTATAGGGCGGGGGATCTCAAAGGGAAGAATATCATAAAGGGAATAGGGATATTTAGGGCAGCTAAAGAAGATGTGATCAGGAGAGCCCTCATCTAGTCCACATTCACAAACAGAACTGTCTTTTATATGAAGCTCGGCAAGATGAACAGGGGTGCAAGCATGACCAAGTCTCAACCTGCAAACTGTTGAGGCAGCACTCTTGTTGATGTCTTTGAATCTAAAAAACCACGGTTCGGGAGGAATCGTGATCTGAATATCAGCATAATATTTACCCTTAGTAACACTAACTGAAATAAAATTATCCTTCCAACAAAAAAAAAAAAAAACCACCTGTCGCTGTCGACTCAGTTAAACTTCACTCCGCGTTTTATATTTAATTTCTTGAGTATAGCTACATTATTTACACTTGAAAGTTACTCCGTTGTGTAGCTTAGTTCTTGTGCTTCGTGTCTGATATTTTGGGATTGTTGGACGACTACGTGCCCGTGAGTTATAAGCATAAACATCGGCAATTAAGACCACACGTCGAGTCACCTACGCTTTCGCGTAAATCTCCGTGCGGCTTATCAGTTGCCCCGTCCCGCTTACTCGCGCGTGTGTCTTAATATACTCTGCCTGTTCGCACACTGCTTAGAGTACTTCTGTGGGTAAACTACATTATTGCCCGTACGAAATGAGCACTTGCAAAAAATGCAATCGCACGGTGTCTGACGCCAGTGCTTTAACTTGTTCTCGCAAAAATTGTCCAAATCGCTTTCACTACAAATGTGCGGGTGTTCCCACTAGCAAGAAACCAGCTCAGTGGACATGTCCGAGCTGTATTTCAGATTATTGTAATGCATGTGGTGAAATCTTGATGGGTTCTAAAAGCATCGTATGCTCCGAACAGTCTTGTCAAACCTCATTTCATTCCCTATGTGTTAACCTGGGCGCTGATTGTGCTAAGCCCTACGGCTGGAAGTGCCCTAACTGCATATCAAAGCTACCTAGAGGTAATAATAACGATACGCCGATCAAAGTTACCATCGATAGCGCACACACATTTGTAAAAAAGGCTCTGCCTGCGAAGCCATCTAGCTCTAACTCGTCGACACCATCGGCGGCATCTCCTAAGCGTCCAGAGGCTTCCTCGACACCTCCACCTGACATTGAGGCTAAGTTCCACTCTCTTATCATCCAATGCAATGAATCTTTGAAAAAAGAAATCACTCAGCTGATAAGATCGGAGATCGGAACAGCCATTACGTCATTTCAGGAACAATTAGCTGAAAAAACTGCCCTTTTGGAGAGTAAAGTTGAGAAAATAAATCAACTTGAGAGTGACCTTACTGAATCTAAACAACGCATAATGGAGCTGGAATTTCAGTTTGATGCTCATCAGCAGTGGCTCCGAATGAATAACCTAGAGATTTCTGGCATCCCTGAACTAAAAAATGAGTCCCTCACTGACTTGGCGATCCGGGTTGCCGAAGAGGCCGGGGTAGGTTTACGTGAAGCGGACATCGAATTCGTCAACCGCGTAAAACCAGCGCAGTCGACCAGCGGCCTCCCCAAGAACATAATTGTTAAGTTGAAACAGCGACGTCTCAAGGATAGCATCATCGCTGGCATTCGCAGGCGCAGAGGAATTTCATCCAGTGACATAAACATGGTGGGCGACTCGCGGCGAATTTATGTCAACGATCATTTGACTCCAAAAAACAAGAAACTGCTTAAATCTTGTAAGGACTTGTGCAAAATAAAGAGTTTTAAATACTTTTGGGTAAAAAACTGCAACATTTACGTGCGAAAAAACGACACGAGTCCTTACATTCATATAAAAACTCAGTCAGATTTAATAAAGATAGTCTAATAACTCATCTTAGCCTGGTTCCTTGTATTGCTGTCATTTTTATTCTTTTGTACACTTTTTCGAGTAACGGATTATGTTATTTGTTCAATGTATTAACGTTAAGTAAAGAGGTTAGTTTACAGTTTAGTAAAGATTTTAAAATTACTTTTGACGTGATTACCTTAGACAACTGGCCCGCACCACCGCTTGTACTCACTCATTACACTACACACTCACTATACACAAACCTATTCACTTATTGTCTGTATGTACACTGCAACCATACGCACCATGCTGCTATTGCTATTCTGATTTATTCGCGTCTCGGAGTGGTTTTATTTATACCTGATGACTTAATAATTAATTCTCGGATCAATGCTACCCACATTCAATATAAATAAATCTTTATACATTTACTATCAAAATACTCGTGGTTTAAGATCTAAAACCCATGATTTCTATAATAGCGTTCTAAGTTGTACTTATGACATACTTATAATAACCGAAAGTTGGCTGTGCGATGGCGTGTTAGACTCGGAACTATGCAACGATAAATATGACGTTATTCGGCTCGATCGCGATAGACTAACTTCTGGGAAGGCGGACGGAGGCGGCGTGATGATACTGGCCCGGCGTTCGCTTGGGGTCTTTTTGCGTTCCGAATGGTGTCGCTCCGGCACTGAATGTCTCTTTGTTACAGTTCCGTCTCGTTCTTTACGTGGCTCTGCCCAAAACCTGCACATTGCGGCTGCTTATGCTCCACCTGACAAAAACTTATCACTTCATATAGCTAATATTATTTCCTGTGTATCTACAGCCAGAGAAGCGGACTGCGACGCTCATTTTTTAGTTGCTGGTGATTTTAATTTGCCGTGCATTAAATGGACGGCCGACGGTCCGCTGCACTTACGGCGTGGCTCCATTGAGGTGCAGGACGCGGCTTATAAACTGACTAACGAGTTTAATTATTTAGAATTTAATCAGTTTAATAAAATTCTGAATACCAGTGGCAACACTTTGGACCTAATTTTCAGTAACTTCTCTCTAGAAATACGAAGATCAGTTCCACCTTTACTAAAAGAAGATTTGTATCACCCCTCACTTGAATTAAATGTTATGGATATATTCTCGGGGCCCCTTAAAGAAGCGAATATACCGAAGTTTTGCTTCCGGAAAGGAGATTATGCTTCGATTTGCGCCGTGTTAGATCAAACCAACTGGTCGGAAATTCTGACTAGTCAGACCATTAATATGGATGTTGAACTTTTTTATAAAGTAATTAATGAAGCCATCATAAAATTTGTTCCTCAGCGATATACAAATAATCAGTCATATCCGGCGTGGTTTAATCAGGCGCTAATTAACATAACCAAAGAGAAAGCCAAAGCACATTCAAGGTGGAAACGCTATAGTAATCCACGTGATTACGAAGAGTTCTCCTTATTACGCAAAAGACAAAAAAAAGTTGAAAACGATTGTTACCTTAATTACCTAGATAAGGTACAGTCTAGCATAAAAATAAATCCAAAGCACTTCTGGGCTTTTGTAAAAACTAGACGTAAGGGTTCCTCGTACCCCCGGTCTTTAGAGTTTGATGGTAACATTTATGCCGATGGGCCTGACATTTGTGATGGCTTCAATAACTACTTCAACTCCGTCTTTCAGTCACCTGCCCCCTCCTATCCGGAGCTTTCACTGGCACCTCCATTTTGTGACGATGGTAGCATAATTAGTTGTGCTACGATTACTCCTGACACCGTTTTGAAGAACCTTAAGTGCCTAGATGTAAACGGTGGTGCTGGCAGTGACGGTATCCCTTCTTATTTTGTTGTAAATTGCGCTAAGTGCCTCTGTTTTCCGCTAAGTATACTATTTAGTAAATCTCTTTCTGAGGCTACTTTTCCTTCGAAGTGGAAAGAGGCCCACATTTTCCCGATTCATAAGAAGGGTAGTAAAACTAAGATCCAGAACTACCGTCCAATTTCCATTTTGAATGTGTTTGCTAAAGTATTCGAAAGGTCGGTTAATGAGGTGATTTATCCTGTTTTATCTCGAGGGATTCCTCCTCAACAACATGGATTTTATAAGGGTCGTTCAACTTCGACAAACCTAGTCGAATTTTTAAATTTTGTTTTACGTCAGATGGACAAGCGAAAGCAGGTTGACGTGATCTACACTGATTTTGAAAAAGCTTTTGACAGGGTCGATCATGTCATCCTGCTTCAAAAGTTGTACAGACTGGGTCTAAGAGGGAACTTGTACAGATGGATAACTTCTTATATCTCCAGGAGACAACAAGCGGTGGTCGTTGGAGGTCATAGATCGAACTTTACATCTATCCCCTCAGGCGTCCCCCAGGGGTCTATTTTGGGACCTCTGTTGTATGGAGTTTACCTTTATGATATATATACGGTCTTTCATAGTAGTCGGTTCCTATTATACGCTGACGATAAAAAAATATACTCACATATCACCACTATAGAGGATCGCTTAGCAATTCAATACGATCTTGATAGACTTGCGTTATATTATAAACTAAACAGAATATCCGTTAATGTCTCCAAGTGCGTCCAGATATCTTTTACCCGCAGTCCTCGACCGCTAAGTTTTATTTATAATATTGACGGACATCCTTTGTTACGTGTCGATTCAACTTGTGACCTAGGTCTAACCCTGGACTCTAAATTGACATTCGAAAAACACGTTGATACTGTGGCTGATCGGGCATATAAGAATTTAGGTTTTGTTATGCGTATTTGCTCGCCTTTTAAAGACCTCGATTGTCTTAAGGCAGTTTATGCTGCTTATGTCCGTAGCGTCCTAGAATATGCGAGCACTGTCTGGTCACCTCAATATATTGTTCACATTGAACGAATTGAACGTATTCAACGAATTTTTATCCGCCATCTAAATTTTAGGCTTGGGCTAGGACATTTAAATCTTGCATATGAAACTGCTTGCAAGCGGCATGGTTTCCTCTGCTTGCAAAAGCGTCGTCAATTAATGGACATGTGCCTGCTGCATGATATCGTAAACGGCCGACTGGATAGCCCCGAGCTCACGGCGGAGCTGTCTTATAGCACACCAACCTTCCGCTCGCGTCACGCAAAACGAATACTGTTCCATGTCCCCTTTGCTCACACTAAATACGCCCTGAACTCGCCATTGCTAAGATTGGCTAACACATATAATAAAACATTTAGTCATTTAGACCCATTTTCGTTGTCAAAATCCTCCTTTAAAACAGCAGTAATTAAATGTTGCACGTCATAAATTAGTGTAGTAGTACACACACACACACTCACTCACACACACACACACACCCACGCACACACATATAGACATACTAGCGCGGCTTTTGGCTTTTTGCCGTTTCTGTTTTCTGTTTACTGTTAGTTTACTCAAGTTTATTTTTGCCTGACCTGTGGTTTGCATGAGCACAGTCAACTCTTTTTATTATTTAATCGCACCAGTGTTGTTAAATATGTTATCTGGTTAATCTGTGGATATCTATAATTGGCTTTGTTTGCTATTTGGTGTTATCGGTTTTATATTTTCTGTATTGTGCTGTTGATGTCCTTAATAAATAAATAAAAAAATAAAAAAAAAAACAACAAGACAAGGATTGTCTAGGTAACAGAGTGTTCCAGAGAGCCACTAGTAATAGCATTTTTCGCACAAAGTTCAACAGTCACATTACCTTGAATACCACTGTGACCTCTGGATCCAGGCCAAAATAACTCTAATTCCTTGGTGATGACAACGTAAAAGATCCTTCCTGATACTTAAAATAAAAGGGAATTTGGACTTGGATCTGAATTGGTTAGATAATATTCCTTGCAGGCAACTTTTAGCATGTGCTATAGATATGATTTATTATCTTTCATGGTGACATTTGATTTCGACAGAAAGAGATACGGAATACTTTAATTTGAGTTTATTGTGCGTTTATGAACAAGCGGGTTGTTTTATAAGCATTTAAAAAAGTTTTGCATGCATTTATGTTTAATTTTACAAATACTACTCATGATTTGTTACTTGAGTTTGTCTGATATAAAATATACAAATGTTTCGCAGACGCGGGGCGGTGGTTTTCGAAGACGAGCCGACCACCGCCGGCCGCGGTCGTGGCGGTGCCTTCAGTGGCACTGGTTACAGGCTGGGTGAGTAATAACAGGGGTTTGGACTTTGGGAGCTCACCGTAGTTCTAGAAATTTCCTAATTATTATACACATGCCACCTCGATTTTGACCTTCAGTAAGTATTATTATACTAAGTATTTCTCTAAACAAGTTAATTTATCTTTGCCTAGTAACCATAGTACGAGCCTGGACCTTAGTTTGGGACTAAGTTGATTTGTGTGGGGTTGTTCCTTGATTTTGTATTAATATTTTTCAGGGCAAACCACAGACGATCATGAGCCGGTGCAACAGGCCGGGCCGCCGGCGGCGCAGGTTGGTTGACCACTGATCATAGTGATCTTATAGTGCTTCACTCAATGGCAACGCAGCTGCAACACCAGTTCGTTTTGTATGGGGAAATCCGGATTAAATCCGGATTTCCATACAAAATAAATCCGGATTTGCAATCCCTAGTCCTTGGGCAACGAATTGATTCCTTTTTCGTTTTTGGACATATTCCGTTTTCGGCATATTCTTGTTTCGGCACATTCCGTTTTCGGCAGAAATCATTATATACAACAAATAAAATGAATCCTAGGCATAATTATTTTTATTTTCAAGACATAAAATATAATATAAGTATATGAATTTAGATACCTAGTTGGTTATCATTAGTTAGTGGCCCAATTATTTTAAGTAATCAGTACCTACTGTTTAATTTTCGTCTTTTATTTTTATTGATTTAAATATAATATTTTACTTTTTATTTATTAAAGTTACAAGTATTTCATAGTATAATTTATTTACTAAAATGTGCCGAAAACTGATTATGTCCAAAAACTAATGTTCCGAAAAAGGAATCAATCGGGCAACGGTGATCGCTTCACATCAAGTGACTCAATAGCTCGTTTGCCACCATAAGCTTTAATAAAAGCATGTTATTTTTAGCTTTAATTGTATATGTAGCAAAATGTCCAGTAACGTTTTGACCAAGAAGCATAAGGTCCGTTATGTAAATTTACCATTTTTTTTCTAAAGATGCCTTAATCGTAAAATGTGCATTTCTAAAAAAGTTTGTACATTTCATTCACGACTTTAATTTGCAAAAAAAATTGCAGGTTGGTAGAGTGAATGAAGCTGAGCCTAAATAACATAGTCTCCCAAAATGTCCTCATACATTTGTATGAAACTTTCCTTTTTTGTTACCATGAACCAAAGAAAGGTAGTAACAAAAAAGGAAAGTTTCATACAAATGTATGAAGACATTTTGGGAGACTATGTTATTTAGGCTCAGCTTCATTCACCCTACCAACCTGCAATTTTTTTTGCAAATCGAAGTCGTAAATGAAATGTACAAACTTTTTTAGAAATGCTCAAATACACAATTAGCAAATAGTCCATAAAGAGACGGCTACAGCAAGCCAGCTTAGACGGGAAGTCTAAGTAGGTATGCAAAATGTCAAATATTTAAAAATTCCTTAAACTCAAAATTATTAATTAGGTAATTCGAATAATACATACATACATACATAAACTCACGCCTTTCTTCCCAGAGTGGGGAAGGCAGAGCTACACAATTACCAACAACTCTAAAAAGTTGTTGATAATTCTGTAACCACATTTTGCACAAACAGGTTAAGACGTTTACCAGCGTATTAGTGACAGGTTGCAAGCCCATCGCTTAACAGTACTACCAGCGTTTATTCGCTTACTCGCCTCTTACGACATCCACGGGAAGACATGGAGTGGCACTATTCTAACCCGGCAACCACATGGGTAATAATAAATTCGAAATAAATTTATATATTCATTAGGCACAAAAACAAATTTAATTGATGATAAATCCTAAATCTTCCGTAGAATCAATTTACTAGTTCGTAACTCGATTACAACTATGCACGATATTTTAATGACCGCGAATGGACTAAAGCTACTTAGGTTGAATGCTTTCGATAACATTTGACATTGTGATTATTCCTGGTTTCAGCTTTTTTGGACATTATGCTACACAGAACTATTGCTATTTTGATGTTCTGCATTATTAGTGGTTTGTTTCGAGAATTTTGAAAGAATTTTTATGTTTAAGGGTGAGGCGGTGCGAGCGGTTCGCCTGCGGCTCTATCGAGAAGGGTTCACAGTGGACGCTGGCGCGGTGCGCGCGTACAGCGATCCCGAGCACGCCGAGTTCCTGAACTGTATCCGCCGCGGGTGAGAGACGGGTGTAGCGGGGTGTAAGGGACGGGTGTATCGAGAAGGGTTCACAGTGGACGCGGGCGCGGTGCGCGCGTACAGCGATCCCGAGCACGCCGAGTTCCTGAACTGTATCCGCCGCGGGTGAGAGACGGGTGTAGCGGGGTGTAAGGGACGGGTGTATCGAGAAGGGTTCACAGTGGACGCTGGCGCGGTGCGCGCGTACAGCGATCCCGAGCACGCCGAGTTCCTGAACTGTATCCGCCGCGGGTGAGAGACGGGTGTAGCGGGGTGTAAGGGACGGGTGTATCGAGAAGGGTTCACAGTGGACGCGGGCGCGGTGCGCGCGTACAGCGATGCCGAGCACGCCGAATTCCTGAACTGTATCCGCCGCGGGTGAGAGACGGGTGTAGCGGGGTGTAAGGGACGGGTGTATCGAGAAGGGTTCACAGTGGACGCGGGCGCGGTGCGCGCGTACAGCGATGCCGAGCATGCCGAGTTCCTGAACTGTATCCGCCGCGGGTGAGAGACGGGTGTAGCGGGGTGTAAGGGACGGGTGTATCGAGAAGGGTTCACAGTGGACGCGGGCGCGGTGCGCGCGTACAGCGATCCCGAGCACGCAGAGTTCCTGAACTGTATCCGCCGCGGGTGAGAGACGGGTGTAGCGGGGTGTAAGGGACGGGTGTATCGAGAAGGGTTCACAGTGGACGCGGGCGCGGTGCGCGCGTACAGCGATCCCGAGCACGCAGAGTTCCTGAACTGTATCCGCCGCGGGTGAGAGACGGGTGTAGCGGGGTGTAAATATATGCTTTCGTCACCATATTGCATCCGTCAGCCGCCCTTCTCGAGCAGACGGTTGACTCGTATAATGCGTGTGTCCGCAGCGAGATCCCCGCGGAGCTGGCGGGCGCGGGCGAGGTGCGCGTGAGCCTGGAGGACCGGCGGCACGACGCGGCGCCGCGCCGCGAGCCGCGCGCCTTCGCCGGGAAGGGGCACGTGCTGGGCAGGTCAGTGCCGCCACCGCCCAGTACATAATACACTGAGCCCGGAATTGACAACAATTCATTTTGTGCTAAGGTAGTAAAATAAAATACCGTTTCTAGATTTTCCACTGCTGATTACAGTAAAAATATCTTTGGATTTTTTTATGCAGTAGTTTTTTTATATTTAGGAAAAACAGTAAAAAAAGTTGGATTGTGAGTGTTAGGAATACACATATAGTGCCCTCAGTCCATTTATTACCAAAGGTATTCAAAAAAATATACAACTGTCATGTTCATTTTTTATCTGTCTGACGGATTACTTGATTCTAACGACACGCTTTCGATTCTACGCAAAATAGTTTATTTATTTTAATGGCGTCTACAAATTACGTAACTAATTTAAATTACGCAAAATAACAAATTTGTGAACGAACGGCAGCGAATGAGTGACATGACATGACAGTCAGTTTTGTTTCTGTTTAAAGTTACTTTTTTTATTTTATATCAGGCTAAGATCACGACATCAGTATGCCTAACTTTGTATATACGGTCTTTTTAATGACTAATACTTTAATAAATTAGTAACGACGAATTTAAGTTAAATAAAGAAAAACCAAGAAATACGGGTAGTCTAATTTTTAACCAGCTATTATAAAGGCAAAAAAACAATGCTTTTTTTTTGAAATGTTGTCAATTATCGCGGCAAAATTAGACTGTCGGAATTTACCAAGTGTTCGTAATATTTTTTTATCGATATATTGATAGTTGTGTAATAGAAGAAAAAAAAACGGTCCATGGAGTAAAAATAAACATTTTACGTGAAATTGAATTTATATAGAAACAGATGCAATTTCTTTTTCGAAATCCACGTTACTTTGACGTAATAAAAATAAGTAGGGTATTATTCTGTAAGTCTAAATATTTCAATCCAGATATATGGTCTGCAATTTAAATAAAACACCAAATGTATAGACCGCAGCAACTCTCTTTGAGTGTAACGAAACGTTCCAAATGTGATTGGCACCAAGCTCAAGTATAATCAGTGTAATTAGACAGCGATTAGACGAAGAGATCCGATATGAACTGTGACGTCATGTAAAAGGTCGGCCAAATAAACTCCATGTTAAATTCCGTTTTGCTAGAAAGAGATAGGAACAAATGTTTCTCGTTTTATATCGTGGTTATTTTTTATAGTTTTCAAAATATGTTTTTTCTCAACTGTTTGTACATGATACGGCTTTTATTGAAGCTGTGGAAAAATTACATGATTTCATGAATATTACCTGTTGTGAGTTCAGAGGGCCCATTCACGTTCCGACCGAAGTTGTAAGGCGAGTCTATGCGTCCGTCGCTACGTGAAGGGCCCTATTAGAGTGTTGTTGGTTGGTGCAGCCCCACTCCGGCGGTAGTGGGCGAGCCGGAGCCCGCGGCGGCGCCCGCGCCGGCCCCGGACGCGGCGGCCGACCGCGCGGCCGACACGCTCGCCGCGCAGGCCGCGGTCACCATCAACGACGCGCAGCCCACCACCACCATACAGGTACGTCATCTTGTTTGCTACATTTCTGGTCCTAGTGAAAAAGGCAGTCGACTACAACGAGATGTCTCTACTTTTGAATCTTATTAATTACAATGCAAAAATAAAAAAGGCTATACAGGGCGTCCCCCGACTATGCCACATGGAAGGAAAGTACCTTGAATATTGTAGATGGAACATTTTACTGAAAGAAGACATTATTTGAATTCAAAACACAATTTAAACTGCATTCATAGATATTTAAATAATTACATGGTTGAACCGGGAATCGAACCCGTTACACGAGAAAAGTAATGACCCCGTAGCTCTGTCATACTGATCGAAAGGCTTCACCATAAGGATTATTTTTTGCTAAATAACATAATGTCAGAAAAAAAGGAAGATCATATTAGTACTATACATAGTATACTAGACTGAAACCCATTTTCACTTGATATTCAGAAGACTGAACAAGAACCTGTATACTTACAATGTTTTTACGCGATTACGTCTCGTTTTACATTTATAACAGTATGTGAGTTACTGTTACTGATTGAGTGACTAATTGTCTGTATTCCGCGCGCGTGCCTCGCAGTTCCGGCTGGCGGACGGCAGCCGCGTGGCGGGCCGCTTCAACCTGGCGCACACGGTGGGCGACCTGCGCGCGTTCGTGCAGCGCGCCGCGCCCGCGCCGCGGCCCTTCGCGCTGCTGACCTCGTGCCCCGCGCGCGAGCTGGCCGACCCCGGCGCCACCGTCGAGCAGGCCGACCTGCGCAACTCCACGCTGCTGCAGCGGCTCAAGTAGGCGAGCCCGCGACCTAGTTCGGCTGAAGCGAGCTAGATGGCGTTGGAGGTCCTTTTCCCCCTGCCGACGATGAGCGGAGCGAGTGAAGCCCGCGTACTATTAATATATGTGTCTTTTTTATTGACAAAGGATGTGTTTCGAGAAACTAGTGGAGAGGGTTCCCGCCGGCTGTGAACAGCCAGCGATCAACAATGGATCTTAGTGTCTCTTTTATTAATTAACACGGGATCTGTTCGTTTCTTGAGCGAGAAAACAGTCGATACCTAATCGTTTCCTCGCCGGCATCGGGACGAGTGCCATACATCGGGTTTTTTTTTATTTGTGTTGATTACCGGATTTCTGGCATTAGCTGTAATGCTGAACGTGAATTTACTCAATACTAGCTGTTCTCCATCTCTATACTAAAATTTATCGAAACTGGTTTAGTGGTTTAGCCGCAAAATCGTAACAAACAGATAAAGTTATTTTCACATAAAACCGGCCAAGTACGAGTCGACTCGCACACGAATATTAAACATGTTTTATTTTTAACTTGATTTTATTATTATTGTTTATTGCTATAGCGGCACGCTCTTTAAATTTTTCCACTGTCTACCTATTACGGTGCATAAAGTACAGTCCGCTGACAGACAGACGGACAGACTCGTATGTTAAGTACATTCGTCCTGGTTCCAAGCAGAGAGTATCCCATAGGAGTATACCGAGACATTTTTGAACCGACCGAAACCGTGGTAACGCGGCAGGTCTCATCGGAGAACAGACTATTCTACGCATTACCTAACAAAACATAATTAGCCAATCCTATTACCTTAACCTAAGAACTCCGTCAAACAGTTAAAGTTAATCGTCAATAATACTCGGCAATATGTGTTACTGAGGGTGAGTGTAAATACCAAAAATCCGGTATTTAAAAATAAAAATAAACCTGTTCGGTTGTATTACGTCTTCGCGCGAACTTTGGGTATGCTAGCCCCGGATATCCGATCTCTGATGATAGCCGCCTCACGCAGTCTGCGACTTCGGACGTTCGCCACCAAACGAGGTTAACTGGCAAGTTAAACAGTTAACAGAAACTGGTGAATTGTCAATAATTGGCTACTTCGATATAATTCAGTAGGCTGTAATGTAAGAAACTCTTACGATAATATCCTGGAGAAATATGTACGAATCCAGGAAATTTAATTTAATTGCATAAATATCTTTAGATCCCTCGTTTCTGACATTTCAGAAATGTAATATGTTGAGTATTTAATACTTTCGGCTATGTAGAAGAGATTGTACTCTTAGTTACAAAGCAAACTAAGTCGCGGACTATATTTGATCGCATTTTATTCCTCAAGACCAGTAAAGTTATACTTAAGCTTTTAGGTTTATATTAACCAACCCCTTCGTCCACGATCGTAACTAAGATATCACAACTGGTTATTGGTTATTAAACAAGATTGTCAATTTTCATAACCAGAACCTCTCAGTCATGTATGGTCTCCTGGTACATTTTTCGCATGTATTCACTATTACCTAGAACAACTGACCAATTATTTCGAATAAAAAGCTAAATTAATAGTGTCGATTGAGCTCCGTTACCGCGAAGCATCTAACATCTACTAAACTACCATAAAAGGGAGGTAGGTTTAGGTTATGTTAGATGTTCAGAAGGCCCTAAAGGCCAAAAATAGGAGAAGCTGTAGCGGAGCTCCGTCGACACTATTAATACTAGGTTTTGGCATATGAAAATAAGAAAAAAAAAAAGTTTAATAACTGGTTATGAAACAAAAAAATCCTTCATAACCACCTGTCAAATCCTAGTTACGAACGCGGACGAAGGGTAACCAACTTGCTGCCATCACCTCATGTAGCTATCGATGTAAGGTTATATTACCGTGACCGTAAAAACCACTAGGTGATTAATATTTTTATACTGTGTAATTCAAGGGGTTCCGCCAGTAGACTAGTATTTCATTATTTATAATTCACCGCAAGAGGTCACTACAATAACTTGTATTATAGGCAATTTCTATCAATAAACATATTATGTAAGAAATGATTTGTTTCGCCTTAATACATTTTACAAAGAATACTGCGTTATTATTTCAATGTAGTATCCAGGGCCTATATTCTACGCGGTAAAAACAATAGTCTTTGACATATTATTGTATTGGGAACGTTTTAATAGCTCCTTATTTTCTTGACAATAATGGCGTTAAAAACAGTAATAACACGTCACTGACAATATGGTTTTCTCCGCCTAGAACAGAGGCCCAGTTGTGTAACCATTTAGTTTCATATGTATGCAATTTCATTTATTATCGGATATAAAGACATCTCGCAAATATGAACTCGAAGCCTCGCCGCGGAGCTTCTATTTCTGGGCAGTTTGCCTTTTGGGCAAGTGAAGCTACCTAAAGAGCCTGATCTACCTACTTTGAAAGTTGTCTCGTTGAAATTGTTTTTATGAAACTAAAACTTATTATTCGAGTCGACAATACTCAAGATCAGACGTGGAGACTATACAATATTTTCTGATTTTTTCATCGCGCCTGTACAAAACCAATATGAAATTGAAATGAGATGTTTACGACATTTTGTCAGCTAGTACCTTAATTATCTTGCTTTCATCAACTTTAGTAGTACTCTGCTATATAGTAAAGACAAAACCACATTGCCTTTGAAGTTATCGTATTGTCAAAATCGAGTATAATATCGTCGGACCAGTGGGCCTAGTATGGCTGCAACTATACCGCGTGGCAAATATGGATGAAGCATCCGTCACTGTCGTACTTATTTACGTGTCAAAAACTGTCACGCGATTAACGGCAACCATGATAGGGCCCGTTATTTTTAACACGGCCACCATTACTGTCAAGCTTAGACCATACAGTCGCTGGACTGGCCTTATAGGTCATTTCCCCTCTGCCGAAAAACTTGCACAATGTGCAAAAAGTTATACAAAACCAATTTCATAATCGATTAATGGTCATTCACAAAATCGCCTCGCCAGAGAACACACTTATTGGAAAAATGCTCGCATGTGCTTCGTTCGTGTAAAAAACGATCAATTACTTCAAGCTTAGAAAAAGATGGCACAACATTTCATTTATTATTAAAAAATATTATTTTTTAATAACAAATGAAAAAAAAACAAATGACAAATGTAAAATATTATTTTTAAAATATTTTCATAGCACGTCAAATTTAACGATTAAAATCAATCGATTCAAATTCTTACTTGGATGAATGCGTACTCGGGTAGCGAGACTCGGTTTTAATGCTTTGTAAGAAATAACTTAACAGTTTTTGAAATAAAGTCTAATTGTTTGCATCAAAATGATGTCGTCAGCATACTCCTTAGCGAGACTCGGTTTAGTGATAAGGGTAGTGTCGATGAAATCAATATTTTTCGACAGTAACGAATATTTACTAAGGACTTGAAAATTGCCTAGTGAACACTATTTATTTTAAGTGTATATTTTACACGTTTCCAAAAGACCCAGAATTGAACAAATATGGACCGCCTCATGCAGCAGACAAGCAAATTGGGTGCCTACGCGTACTAGTTCCATATGTTCGAAACATTTTGATGCAAGTCAGTATCGAACACTGCAAGAGGCGAAAGTTAATAGATTTTGCTGTTCCTACTTTATGTTTATATGAAAAAGTTAGTATATTTAGTATTTTAGTAAGTATTTACTTATACAAAGAAATACCAATGACCACGATATTTTAAAACTTTCATAACTTTGTCAAATAATATCTAATAAAAATACGATCAATAAGGTTTCTTCTCATAAAACAATAATAAGAAAAATTGTGCTATAATCTCCATGATTGGTCAAGAGGGCAAACTTTGTAAAAATATATAAAAAACATCGTACTTTTCCGTTATTGTAAAATTATAATTAACATGACTTAACAACTATTTCATTGACCAATAACATCCTATTACGATGCTCGATAGATACTGTTTTTTTTTATGACAGAGAAGACGGCACATTAGCACTCGGGCCACCTGATGGTAAGTGGGAACTGAGACAATCTCAAGATTGCAATCCTAAGGGCCGTATTAATAAACTTTTCTTGACTGAGAGATGTCCGTCACAAGATACGTCAGAGTAAACGACAAGCCATAGAAAACTGTTATTTTGACGCATCTTGAGACTGGCATTAAAGTCGAGATAAGTTTATTAATACGGGCCTAAGACTTCAAAGGCGTTGCCAACTCTGAGTTCTACGATGGAATCTCTATGCTCGTAATTTCACCGGTTGTCTTATTCCGACACCGGAACACAACAATGCGAACACTGCTGCTAGGCGGCGGGGCAAAAATTGTATGCTCCTGCAAATGTCAGTTAAAATATCGATATGAGCTATCGACCTAATCCTCGCACCGTAGGTTATGCCGACCACATTGACATTTACGTATTCTTATACCGCGTTTGTACAAAGTCTTTATATGTGTGATACTGACATGTTTGTGTGCGTCAAAATATATTATGTGTTAGATTTCTGTTAAAATGTGCGTGTGTAATGACACAGATAGATTTTACATTTGTAAGTAATCTTTTGCATGTGTTATTTCTTCACCCCCCGCAAATCTCGGCAGACATGATTGTACCCGAATACAACCTATAAGGCCAGGCCAGGTATTGTATGGTCTAAGCTGTCAAGTAAATAAGAGCTATCAAAACGTTGACAATACGTTAACAGTTAAAAGATATGGTTTTTTTCCTATTAGAATCTCGGCCCAGCGCGTAAGTAAGCACGTAAGTGATTAGTAGGCATCGGAGTTTTTGTCGCACGGTAAGACTAATAGCAAGCTATGGAGTCGTCATTTGCCATAAATCTAAACTCTTATTCATATTCATACTCATTTATTTAATTTATCTTAAAATGCCTCTACAGCGGTCGGTCGTGTATAATTTATCTAGGCCAAGTTATATAAATAAATAAATCTATTAGATAAATTAGATTATAAATTCATAACTTGAACTATTTTAACATACAATTCGCCACTAGTTTGGACTAAAAGATTCCCCTCTGTCGTGTTTTAATGTATCTTTTGTTTGTTTATAAAATTTCGTAATTAAATCAGTATAAAAACGATAATTATTTTTTATTGTAATATTTATTTTCCAAATATAACATTAAATAATCGTTTCTTAACTCGTCAACGTTGTTGTGCTTGATTATAAAAAAAAAACTGAATAAATGAGTATGAATATGAATAAGAGTTTAGATTTATGGCAAATGACGACTTGCCATTAGTCTTACCGTGCGACAAAAACTCCGATGCCTAGACTGATTAGCTAGCTCTTATTGGCGTATGAGAGCGCGTGAGAGGAGTACAAAATTCGATTTTATTTTTTAACTTCGACTAAAAAAAGTTGCATCCATTATCAGTCGGACTTAACGAATATTGTATTTTCTTCTATCCACAAATCCACAAATAAAACCAAATCTCCGAAACACCTTTTTATTTAAATAATTAAATATCACAATTTATAATCAAAATTAGAGTAACTAGACTAAAAACTAATGCTAATTACTCGTTAGTTGTAAACTACGCCACAATTACTTACCAGTCGATTTCTTTAATAGGTAGATATGTAAAAAAGTATAATGTATAAATATTTCACATAAGAACTATTCTCAGCTCTTCAATTTCGAAATCACAGCCAATTTGTTGTATCCTGGGCGCCATTTTTGAAACGCTTCAATTTGGAGGTAAAATGGCGGCGGTTAGCTGCAGCACTCCGCGCGAGGGAAATTGCACCCGCAAGGGTCAGTCGCGATGCACTCCGCCGGGCAAATGCAGTCACACGCTGCAATAAAAGGTGTTTAGATGATTCTCTGCCCGCAAGAGTTCTACGCTAGATCGAAAATAGAAAATTACGGAGACAAATCCAACACTAAAAAAACATGGTGTTCAGGTAGGTACTCTTAATATAAATAAAAAATGAAATTGGATTGACTTAGAGTCTAAGGGCCACATTAAGATTATAATGCCAGTCTCAAGGTGCTCCAAAAATTACACTTCTGTACGACTTGAATTTTACTTTGACGTAGGTATCTTGGGACGTTGTGACGGGCATCTATCTCGGTCAAGAGGAGTTTATTAAACACGGGCTTTAGTCAATCCAATGCGTCTTCCTAGTCTTGTCTTACCCTCTTAATCGTAAACGGGCAATAGTCAAAGTGTAGCTTCTTTTTTTTTGTTCAGGTGTAATCTGCCGTCAGTATTTCTAGACTATAATCAAATGCGTTCTGTGTATGTCATAACAGTGATCGGATTTCTCGGTGCAACACGGGGGAATGACCTCAAAAATTATGCTAATAGATATAGATATGTTCCAATGTTTCTTATTCCATCACATAAAAAATCAATTTAACAATTTAACGTTTGGGTTTGGAATAAATATTTTCGCTGTATTTTTTTTAATTACTCTTTAAAACTTTGCTTTGGTGAATTTAAACAAAAAATATACTAGTTACAGTACGAATAATCAATTTACAACGCCACACAAATATTGTATTTTATGGGATTGAAATGGAATACAATTATTGACAATATTTTCTAGTTTCAATAGATTTCTTTTCACTTCTAAAATCCTATCCTAATTGCTATTTATAAATATCATAATAACAAAAGAACTTCTTTTCACACCAAACCCCGGGATTTTGGTCAGATCCATACTAGGATTTCTACTCGATATCCCGCGTGTTGCACCGTGATATCCGATCACTGCTCCATATTGTAGAGAGCTTTCTCCAGTGAGAACAGGTACTCATCATTATAAAACGTAGCATAACCTATCATGTTACGATGTTGTGTCTTTTAAGGCGGTTGGGGTAGCTTGATGCGTTAATTGAACTGCCAAGTTGGATGACTAGACACTGTTTATATTTTGCTACAACCGATCGGATTTGCTCCTTTACCGGGCTCATGTTCAAATAGCTAGTGTAGCTACTTCAAATATACTTCCGTCGTTATCTGTCATGGGGACATTTCCATTTGACAGATAGGGATAGCTCATAATTAAATAATAGTGTAGGAAGAGAAGACAATAGAGAGATCTATCTCCAGGCGGATGTTATGCCTGGAGACCCAAGTCCATTGGGAGGAAGTTGGAAGTGGTATATATGTCAACCGACAGAAGAAACTTCGTTAGCGCGATGTAGAATACTTTAGTTCCGCTGTCTGCCGCTGGTGGCGCTGGCGAGTTGGTTGATACAAGTTGTCGTAAGATGTCGCCACAATAGGTTTATTAATAGACTTGTACTAGGGAAATACTAAAGCACGCTCACATTTGCAATCCCCGTAGGAGCTAGGGTCCATGTACTCGGTGCAGTCTTCGCCGGGAGGCAGGAACGAGGAGCGGTATATCGTCGTCGCCTCGATCTACAACACACACTCGATCATTAACATTCCAATATTAAAACCGCGGATGTCATTTGGCAAATTTCCAATTAAGTTACTTAACCTTTTCAACGCTATGTCAAATACAAAAGACGTTACACGCCAATGGACCCGATTGTACGTGCACATCGCTTAATTAGCCTAAAACTAAATTGTCTAATTTTAACACATAGTTTAGACGGCAGATTTAACCAGTGCTATTCCAGAATGTCAAGCTGAAAAATATATAAGAGCGCCTAAAATAAGAAGCGTCAGATTCAAATTAGCGCTGTCATGGCGCTGTCATTTGATTATGACAGCTACTCATAGAATAGCAAAGTGTTTTAGCGACACCTAAATAAAATTAGGAAGTTTAGAGGCCACTGTAGAATCGGGTCCAATGACAGCTTAAAAGTAGAGCAAATGTCAACCTTGCGTCATAGACAGGCCTAACATTGCCTATCGCAATCGCAAGTCCGAAGGCGAGTCTGCATACAAAATGAAAACAATTGTTCCACTTTGAAGCCGATTGCGATTGCGAGTGCGTTAGACAATAGCGACGCAGGTCTATATTACGCCGGCAACCATGACGGACATATCCGTTGTTGTCGTTGAACCAGTGGTGTGGATATATCCGTCAATGGCAATAATAAGGGAATTTTGGAACAAGTAACTATCAATACAACGATAGGTACCGCAAGGCGGATAGCACTAAAGAAAAAGTACAGTCAAGTGCAAAAATGGGTATGGAAAGAATCCTCTCATAAATATGTTACGAAGTTCTTATCACAATGAAATAAGGTCTTGTTTTCGAGTTGTTACGTTCTTCCATATTTTTATAGGTACTTGACTGTACTTGCATAGAAACCAGACTATAAATTATACAAAAAATTGACTTTTTTATAGTCAACCAATTTGATTCCCAGGTCAAAGTGACATAATTCAATCAAAACCTAAGACACTTGACAAGATCTGTAGTGGCCGGGGAATGAAATTGGTTGATTGTGCGTTATTTATGGCATTTATTATGACTTAGAAGAGATGTGTGTATTCTTTCGTTATGTCTGCTCTGTGTCCGTGAGGTTTCCAGGTTCAAGAGAAGTCTACCTTCAGAGTCCTTATTATATGTGCTGGTGATGGGAATGTGTACCTTTTGTTGGGGCTTCTGGTACTGTCCTTTGCAGGCCCACGGAGGCCGCTGAGGTGAGGCGGCACACACCGGCTGGTACGACATCTTCTGTGTCGTCGCGCAGTCCATTTTAGCTGTGAACCATCATAACGTAATCGTTACGGTTCGAAGTTAGGGATTCGGTATTTCTCGATTATTTTTTTATTGTACTGACAATGAACGAGATAATGACATTTAAGTCACGCGGTAATCTCGTTAACAAGTAGGAACAGCGCGATAGCTCGTAGGCGCTTCGGGTTTGAGCTTATCTCTCACTCGCCCTCATAAGCTCTTATTAAGAGCGATTGAGAGAGATTTACAAACCTGACGCACCTAAGTGCTCACTGACTTTAGTTTGATGGCAGATTTGGCATTCTGTCGCAAAATTTTATTTATATTTTAAAATATAAAATATTTTTGCTTACCCTTTTCAACGTTATGTCAAAAACATAAATCGACACTCACACTAATATCAACCTTCTCATAACTACTAAGGTATATTTTACGCTGTCACCATCACGGATATATATCCGTCGTTGGCATTGAACCAGTGGTGCGGATATATCCTTCAGTGGCGAGGAGAAGGTAAATACGTTAAAAAGTACCTGCAGGTTTCTCGTAGCACTTGCTGGGCGCATAGGATATCGGCGGGGGGATGGGGCCGGGGTTCAGGAACGACATGCGGTTTACCGTGCGGTCTGTAATCACCGCAAATTCATGTATATATGTAAAAAAAACAAATATTGCTTTCTCATTTCCAATCTAGTTATCTCTTTCAAATGCTTATCGAAATTCCTCAGTATCGCTGTCTCTTTCTAATCATGCTATCTCTTTCTCTCTTAGTGACAAATTGCCATATACTGAAATGTACTTCTAAGTCCCATAACGGGTCCTGAAAATGCCAGAAGTGTGGTTTTTAGGCTATGGAGTAATTTGATGGCCTGAAACGGCCTGAAAACATGTTTCAGGCGCCTGAAAACAACGGCATGTTGGTCGACAATTTTCATAATCTGGTATATATGATAGAGCAACCTCAGAAACGGACTGAAACGATATTAAAGCATCAAATAAGAAGCTGGAAATATAATCCCCACCACGTAACTTGAACCAATATGGCAGTTACCGCGCAAACAATGCGGTCGCCATGGCAACGCGCACTCCCCTCACACCGCGCAGCTTACCGCCTACCTGTGACACCTAATCGACTCTCGCGCAGGTTCATGTTACGTGGTGCGCATCCTAACTAATAAAATATTATAAATGCGAAAGTACCTCTGTCTGTCACACTTTCACGCTAAAACTACTGAACCGATTTAAATGAAATTTGGTCCACAGATAGTCTAGAGCCTGAGAAAGGACATAGGCTATATTTGATTGCGAAAAAAGGGTTGCAAGGGGTTGAAAGGGGGGATGAAATGCGGACGTAGTCGCGGGCAAAAGCTAGTTATACTCATAGCTGGGCATTAACTCGTTAATCCGTTAATCGTTAATTAACGAAGTTAACATTTTGATTAACGGATTAACTTTTAAGTTAACTTTCAAATATGTTAACGGACACGTTAACTTCCGTTAATAATGCAGAAGTCCGTTAATCGTTAATCCAATGCCTACTATTTACCGCACGGCACCGGCGCGAAAAACAGGTTCGGACAAGTATGCCAACTTGCCGCGGCATTTCAACCAAAGTTCCGGTTGATATGGGTTTAAGTGGCGGAGGGAGCAATGCGAGTAACAACGATGATGACGAGGAAGACTTTTTCCTGTCATTCAGTCTATAGAAAAACCAAAGAGCTCTAACTCTTTAAAGAGTAAAGCGCAAAGTCTCGTTAAAATGTCGCTGGACATAACATCAAAAGACTCGTTCATAAATATTCATAAATCTATTCATTAAATACAATACTGCTATACCCTCAAGCGCTGAAGTTGAACGTCTGTTTTTTACGGGTAAAGACATTTTAGCACCAAAACGAGCCTCGCTTTCAGACGAGAACTTCAACATGTTAATGTTCATCAAGGCGAATTACACATCTTATGCACCTTATGCCCGACGATTAAATTACACATTTTAATTATACAAGTATTTTGTTTTGTTCCTATCCTGTTAACTTCCAGAACCTAAATCAACAGGTTTTATAAGTTCACTACCGCAACGATATAAAAATGCATTTTTTTTCACATATTAACGGATTAACGATTAACGTTAACTTGCGTTAATTCTTCCTAAATGTAACGCTTTAACGTTTAACAAAGCTAACTTTTTTTGTAGCGGATTAACGATTAACGGAGTTAACTATTTGATTAACGGTGCCCAGCTATGGTTATACTATGCACTGACTTTCAAACGGTTGCTCGACCGCGTGGAACTTGGCCGGCGGCCTGCAGCTCTCCCGGATGGACGTGGGCTTCGGCACGTAGTCGTGTCGCTGCGTCGTGAGGTTCTGCATGGGCCCCTGCCCCCACATGTCGTGGTGGCACGGTCGGATCGCCTGCGTCGTGCACACCGGATTCGGCAGGAAAGAGAGCTGAACAACAAATAATAAGTTAAGTTTTAGAGTACCATGCCCCAAGTCTCCGCATACTTTTAATCTGTTTTATGTCCCGGTTATACGTAATAATTATGTTAAAAATTATTTTGTTAATACATACATACATACCTTCACGCCTGTAATCCCAGAGGGTAGGCAGAGCTACAGAATTACCAACAACTCTAAAAGCCCGTTGACAATTCTGCTACCACATTTTGCACAATTGGGCTATGATGTTTACCAGCACAGGTTGCAAGCCCATCGCCAAATAGTACAAGCTTCTTCTTTTGTTAATAGAGTTTGCAAAATGTATAATTCCAGTTTTTCTGAAGTTGATATATTTAACACATGGTCTTTAAGACTTCACGGCCCTAGTTAGAGAGAAAAATGATACTTAGTTATGAAATTTCGCTAACGCTTCTTTATCTTTATTTTTGTTTTTATGCCTTTAAAGGTATCCTTATTTTTTTTAAACTAGTATCACATTTTCAAGTAATTAATATCATATTGCTCGGTTAGTATATGTAATGTTTAACTGTGGTAACTTTACTGGTTGATGTATAATTTAAGATTTTCATTGTATTAGCCATATTGTACCGTGTGTACCCTAATAAACATTAAAACAAAACAAAAAGTTACATATATTGTAAACACTTCTTTGTTAGAGGAGGGAACCTACCCAGCGGATCGCCTATTAGTTTATTAGAAAACCATATTAGTAATGAGGGCGCCACTGGTCTTAGCAAAAGAGTATGCGTCTCTTGTCCCTATAGAATACCCTTTAGTACTAGCCAGATAAGAATAGGGAATATGCATGTTTTTTTTTACAGCTTCAATTGAAGCTGATTCATGTAACAAACAGATCACAAAAATCATTTTTTGAATAACTATAAAAATAACCAAGATATAAGCCAACAAAGATTTGTTCCTATCTCTTTCTAGAAAAACGGAATTTTACATGGAGTTTATATGGCCGCAGTGCACAATGACGTCACGGTGCACATCGGATCTCTCTGTCTAATTAGAAGTTTGAAATGCTTATAACTTCCGTATTTCTTGACCGTTTTTAATTTTAATTTCCGTTTTGGTGATCTCTTTTACGGTATTTTCATATTTTGATGAGAAATGCGATTTTTAAAATCCATGCATATTCCCTATTAGACTGGGTGGATACCGCAGAACACGTGTTTACCTTGTGCACTGTATCGCCATCCATCAATGCAGTGGAAGGCACGAGATTCGGGAGAGGCTTCACGGGCACTGGGATGGGCGCCGTCGCAGGCAAATAGCTGTGGCCAAACATATATCATTAGGGTTATCATTTTGGTGGCATACCGCGGTTCTTGAATCCACGAAGTCGCTATTTCCTAATTACTTATTATTTATCGTCCAGTGTTCTTATATTTCAAAATGAACTAAAGACATTTTTAGTTTGGTTTATCCACGCCTACTTTGTTTGTTGCTATGAATAGTCTATGTATGAAAATGTCCAGTGACCTAAATTAACCACGAACCGAAATGTCTATTATGTACCTACCAAACTGTTTAGTAAACTGTCAATTTTGTGAAGGGGCCTAAATCGTAAAATTAATCAGCATTATAGTCCATAAAGCGAAACGGCTAGTTAACAAGTCTTACAGATCATAGTATTATTCTATTGCTATAGCAGAGAAAGTGAGAGCAGTAACTTTAATCAAGCATTCAATTTAATAGACATCTTTGAGTGCGGCAGTAAATATGTAAGTATGTCAAATAAAATAAAAACAAAACACGAATTGCTACTTAATGTCGACCACAAGCTGAACACAAAAAATTTACTGAGTGCGGCCGGTAGTCAGTCAGAGGGGTTTTATTATGAGTATTATGACATAGAAATGCAGTTCTGTTTACGCTGAGAGAAAAGGACAGAGTTATTTAACTGCTATAGCTCTGCCCTTTACGCTCAACGTAAATTGAACTGCATAGCTATGTCATAATAACCCCCCAGACACTTCTACTAAACGTTGAAAACGCCCCTTACAAGCTACACAGTTATGACGTCACAGAAAACTTTGATCATGGTGCCACGTTGTACCATGTTCATAATAGATGGCACTACAGTGCGATAGCACTTAGGTTCTTCGAGTTTGTACTTGTCTCTCATTCGCTCTCATACGCTCTTAAGAGCGAGTGAGACAGAAGTACAAACCTGGAGCACCTTAGTGCTCACGGACTATACCTGCTTTTGTACACCGTATTGGTGTCGAACCGCTTCGAAGCTGTCACTGGATTACCACAGCCGGTGGGGATGATCGCGCGCCTCCGGCAATCAGCGTCCACATCTAGGTAGCTAGAGGACAAATAAGTTTCGGTAAAAACGTGTCGAACTTTACTGTAGACTGTACTTTTACTACGC
The DNA here is from genome assembly GCA_927399475.2 of Acleris emargana. Lineage (NCBI taxonomy): Eukaryota > Metazoa > Arthropoda > Insecta > Lepidoptera > Tortricidae > Acleris > Acleris emargana. The sequence continues at coordinate 11,402,137 of OV656858.1, forward strand.
AGTCATTACAATACTCGAGTCGTAGCTTTGTATACTTTTTATAGGCATATGACGCGCTGAGTAGGTAGTACTACCTACGGACGACTACGACACGGACCTAAAAACAATACGGACGTAACGTTGCACAAAAATGTGTGAAGCATGCAAGGTCGACCATTTCGTTCGTTAGATGCAGTAGGTCTGACAACCCGCCGCCATTACGCGCAGAGCCACAGTAGGTACGAGTGACATTAATTTTAAGCCGAAGAAAATGCCGTCTTGTTTAGTTACAAGCATACAAATAACGTATAAAAATAACAGGAGTAAATTTAAAGTCACACGGTATCGCTTACGTGTAAGTTGTAATGATACGTATAATTTTTCATTAATATGTTTTATTTACTTCTATGCAACTTTCAAGCAAAAATGATTAGTGTTGTCAGTTTCCGGACGTACCTATCATCAACTTGAGTTTCTCTTCTTCAACCTAGCCAACCTACAAAGCTAAAGAGCTAACCCGCACCCGTGCGGCTGTTTGGCCTACAAGACCAAATACCTTTTACCTCGCGTAATATTTGTCAAATGAGTCTACGGGCGAAATACATCTTATTAACCATTAATTAAAATTAGAGTTAGGTAGATATTTTAGATGACTTTTTTAACTCAATAAGTAGAGTGCGCCATGAACCACTCAGTTGCAGGTACAAGGCTGAGGCTCCACTGAGGCGGAGATGAGCGGAGTGGAGCGGAGCGGAGCTGTCCCAATATTAACCAATAGAATCTAAACTACCGTGCGCAAGGCGCGCTCGACGGAATTAGGCTCGTAAGGACTAGATTGCAAAACGATTATGTAAGCCAAACGGCTTAGTTTCATAACGCTCATTGAATACAAAACGGACACATTCCAAAATAATTTTCTCTTGCATTGAAAATCTTATACGAACAGCTTCTAATTTTAAAATTCAACACTGACTGATTTTGGAATGTGTCCGTTTTGTATTCAAGGAACGATAAGATCTTAATTGCAAAATGTCTAATTGTGTAAATCGTCTTATTAGTATGAATGCCTTGGTTAAAGATTGGACTTAAGTCTATAACGTTTTGTTTGGTAGTACATCTGGACCAAAAGTATAAGAAGTCTGAACCTCATGGCGTAAGTGGTGTTTCCCTCGAGCTTCTGGCAGGGCTTCTGGTACTGACCCTTGCACGCCCAAGGAGTTGGCTCCTTGGGTTGTGGCTGTGGAAGACAAACAACGTGTAAGCCTGCGGGTCCATCTAGGGAGACCCAGGGGGCAGGGTTATTTAACCTTTGTTTTCAGAAACACTGAGTGGATCAATTTTCATACACATTTTTTATTTTTTGTTTAGTATAGTGATCTGAAGAGACTTGACATATCGTCGGTGAAACTGCAAAACCGCGTAAGTAACATTTTTAATGGAGCAAAATGCACCTTTTTAATTACATAGTACGGTTTATTTTGCTCTCCACTGGATCGCAGTAGCGCTGTGAGAACGGGCGTCAACACTGCACGGGTGTAAACGAGACGCTGAAGTTCGAAAAACTCCACTAAGTCGCGCCGCGACAACGGGCGTCAACACTGCACGGGTGTAAACGAGTCGCTGAGGTTCGATAAACGCTAGATGTGAGGCTTTATTCGCTTGACAGCAATGGCGGCCGACGCAAAAACAATACCTAACTTAACACATCAAAGACGATGTGATTTATACCGCCTAGAATAGAGGCCCAGTTTTTCCTACACTTTCTTCTCCAACCCTTCGTGATGTCTCCTGTATCACGCATGACTGTTGTCCTTCCATATTTTTCTATCACCTCTATCACGACTTTGAATTGCCAGTTATTTTAGGTTATTTTCCCTTTCATTGAGCAAAATAATCTTACTTACACACAGAGTAAAACACGAATAATATCAAGTGCTTCAAAAACAGTATAAGACAAAACATTCACGTTTAATGATTAACCCCTCGTCTGTGTAGGCGTTGAAAAATTTGTACCCCGAGTCTGTGTCACTGTGACGTCACCGCTGTCACGTGACCGAGTTTAATCGCTCCTGGCTCTCAATTGGTTCCATGTTTGGAACTACTGAATGTTATCTATGGAAGATTGAATTATTAAGATTCATCTACAAGCAAATTAGAACCCTATGTTTATAAACATACGCCATAAAAGCGCAAAATAGGCAGAAGTAGTAATGATAAGGATCCTAAACACACTCGGACGACGGTCTTGACAGGATCCTAAACAGACACAGACGAAGGGTAAAACATTACTCAGTCATTAATTAGGTAGGTACTATTCAATAATTTACAATATCGGCAATACTATAGGTGAAAAACTTAAGTACACGACATCTTGCATGTAATTGTAACACATCTGTATAGACCGTTCGACTTTATATATTTGAAATTTGACATAAATTCCATACAAGGTCCGTACACAACTACATGCTAGGGGTCATTTAATTAAGTTTTTCACCTATACCACATTTTAATTTACTGTCAATACAGTACAAAAACAATCAACGTTTCGAACGTTAGGCTCATATAGGTAGTATGGTGCAAGTGCAACACAGTGGAAGTTAAGGTTTACTCGGTTTTGCATATTGTTGTGTGTATTGAAAACAAAAACAAGCGCTTTACTTTTCGTTCTTGCGTCTTAATTTGATATTCAGAACCGAGAATTAATAAAATATGAAATATTACCTAACGCATGAATTTAGAAGTGTATGAAGAGAAGAGGCAGTAAAAAAAACAATAGGTACTAATATATATTTTTTTATGTGTGAAAATTAACTAAACGTATCTTCATCGACCAGCTTTTAAGCCAAATGGAGGGTAACGAAATACCTGCGTTGGCATATAGCTCATCTTGTGAGTTGTGCTGACGTCCATCTTGGCCACGGGGCGCTCGTAGCAGCGCGCGGGGGCGAAGGAGATGGTCGGGGCCTGCCGCTCGGGGGGGATGTACGACAGCTTGTTCACCGTGCGATCTGGACATGTTGATGGAGAGCTTAACGTTTGAACGCCGGAATAGAAGCTTTAGGTTGACATTTCTTTAGGACTAAGTAACAATTACGACCACATTGCTTTGCGACTACATCCTAAAAAGAGTCCGAAAGACTCCGAGGGACTCGCGAGTTTCTTAATGACCACTTCGTACTGGGTAGGTTAGGTTCGTTAGGTAACTTCAAATGCCCGAAGGGCACATGGCCCAGGAATAGGAATCCCGCCATGCGGGGCCCGGGCGACATTGCTAAGCCAGACATAAGATGAAAAAAACAATGTGGTCATTTAGCGACTTGGACTTTTTGAGGGTTCCCCTTGTTTACCCACAATCATAAATTGTCCGAATGTATGATTTCGCATAATTGTTATTCTACTGATACCTTTGACATTTTTGAAAAGTCATAAAATAAACCTAACCTAACCGTTTGTTAGTACTTTACCTCAAAAGCATAAAATCCTTGTAGCGATTCACCGGTTCGCATTTCACCTCGAACGTATATTTAAGTATCGCGTTGTATCTTGATCGTTTACTTTTTTAGTCGCTATAAGTTTTCGTAGCATTTCACTTCGATCGTACATTTAACTATAGCGTTGCGTCGCAATCTTATGTTTTTTAGTGGATATTAGTTTTTGTCGCATTTCACCTCAATCGTTTGATCAATTTTCGCTTTTTATCCTAATCGTCTATTTCAGTATTAGACAGTATCTTTAGTCGCAATGTACTTGTTTTGCTTTTTTTAATAGCATATCATCGTGAACATTTGAAGGGTCCACGGAAAGAACATGTCTTGTCACTTTTTTTTAAAATGAGTTTTGAATCTCAAAATGTAGAGAACAAAATGAACTATTACCTACCACTCAGATTCAGATATAAATCTTCATCTAACTTGTATCTTTTCACTCTTAAAAAAACCTCTACACGAAAATTACGTACAAAATGAAATGGTTCTTAACCTTCAAATCGCGATATCTCAAAAAGTTACTCGTGTGACTAGACATGTCATGTTCTTTCCGTGGACCCTTCATTTAATGTCACAGTTCGCCAAGTAGCACTTTATCTCTACAACAACATTTTAGGCTGATGTATATCAACTTACGGCCTACATGTTCAAATGAAACGTTAGACGGGATTTCATTGGGATTATGACTAAATAATGACATGAAACTATAGGTACAAAACACGTTTTAAAAAAAATGTTACGGAATTTTAGTGCGAACATCAATTAACGCGTCAAATTAAATAGAGTCCCAAACAAACATCGATCGCGATGAAATGCGTCTACGGCAAAATACTACACGAAAAATGAAATGCAAGAAATAAAACTATCGAGGTTTATTTCAAAAAGCAATGAACGCGTCAAATAAAACAGCGTTCCAAACAAAACTCGATCGCTGTGAAATGCGATTATGGTGAAGCACTACTCGGAAAATAAGATGCTACAAATTAAATATACTAATGTGACCAGCCACATGAAATATTGCTTCAAGAAAAAAAGCTATTGAGATTTTGTACAACCGAGGTGAAATGCGAACCGATTTTTCCTACAAGGATTTTATGCTTTTGAGGTAAAGTACTAACAAACGAACCTAACCTCCTACTCATTCTACCAGGATTACAAATAACATGAAAAAATTATTTTCCGTTTAAGCTGGAGAAATATTATGCGAAAACCACATTTAAATACATTATGCTGTGTGGTTGCCGGCCGCCTAGAATAGTGCCACTCCATGTCTTCCTGTGGAAGTCGTAAGAGGCGACTAAGGGATTAAAGGCTTGTAGTATTGTTAGGCGATGGGCTTGCAACCTGTAACTAATATACACATCGTAAACATAACCTGTTTTTGCAAAATGTGGTTATAGAATTAACAACAAATTGTTAGAGTTGTTGGTAATTCTGTGACTCTGCCTATCCCACTCTGGGATGAAGGCGTGATGGTATGTATGTATGTATTAAATAAAAACACGCTTGATGAAATTTGAGGCTATGTGTAAACAGTACCTACTAATTTGTTTACATCTTTGGCAATTTTAATTGACACAGTTATAGTTTACGCGATTCGTGTTTTAGACCTAAAACAGTACTACCCTCTTATCATAGAATTTACGTTGTCAACAAAACATACTTTAACTAAAATAGGTTTATAGTACATTTGTGATTAAGGGGGTAGCGCTATTACTTGCTGGCTTGCCAACTCGTGGCTCATTAATTGATGCGTACCTACCTAACTAGTAAACAAACTATAAAGACATATACTTTCTAAGAAAGTGTCATCTGTAAGTTTAGTGAAGGTTATTGGCAACTTCTTGGGAAACTGAACCTTGTTAAATACATGAATATAGGGTTTTTCGGAAAAAAAAATACCGATTAAAATGATCAATATCTCGGAAACTAATAACAATTGCTGAACATACATGGGGGTTAAATCGATAGCTTATGAGCTGCTCTATCCCCCTTTAAAGCTTTGCACCTAGCTATTAAACACCCTGTATATCAAATTTAACTACAGCTTACTTGTGGGAGGACCTTGTGCAGGGTGCGTCCGGGTTGGTACCACCATCTTATCCATTAATCTACAGCCAAGCAGCAGTGTTCGCATTGTTGTGTTCCGGTTTGGGGATAAGGCAGCCGGTGAAATGACTAGCATAGAGACATTCCATCTTAGTCGTCAGGGTTGGCAACGCGTTTGCAGTCTTGTGAATGCGAAAGTCTATGGGTCACAGTTTCCACTTACCATCAGGTGGCCTGTGAGCTCGTATGCCTTCCCATGCAATAAAAAAAAAACTAAAGTTAAACTCACTTTCAAACGGAGCCTCGACAGCGTGGAACTTGGCAGGCGGCCTGCAGCTCTCGCGCAGCACGGACGGCTTCGGCACGTAGTCGTGTCGCTGCGTCGTGAGGTTCTGCATGGGCCCCTGCCCCCACATGTCGTGGTGGCACGGTCGGATCGCCTGCGTCACGCACACCGGGTTGGGCAGGAACGACATCTGGAATAAGTTTAAGTAGTTTTTAGGAATGTTTGTGCATCATCATGACATCTGGGTTCCTATTTATTTTGACCGAACTAATCAACGCCAACGCTATGGGCTGACGTTGATTTATGTGGAGCTCCTGTAGCCACTTTACGACTCAGATGCATTACATTGCATTGCGGTAACCCATCATTTGCTCGATTTTCAATTCATCGATCGTATCATTACATCGAATTTAATTTCATCGATCGCTTTTTTCTGCTGAAACCATGTCGTTTTTAGGTAGGGTTAGACGTGACTACCAAAAAAATGTAATAGTGCGGCGAGAAATGCCTTCCGTTGAAATGAAAATTATGCAAAAGGATCCTTTCAATGAAAGGTGTTTCGATAAAATAAATGGTCTCTTGCATTGCCCTTGGCTTTGCTTGTCGCAATGCTAGGTAAAAACAGTAGTAACTCAAAATACAACTTCTATGATCTTGAAAGAAAACGAGCAAGGATTTTGAGTTGATACTGTTTTGACCTAGCGGTGCGATGTGTTCGAAATTTCACCCCATTACGATAATAAAGTAAAAATTGTAAGATTTGAACTAGAATGACAGACAAACGATCAAAGCAAGTTATGTTAGAACTTTAATCTTGTTGGTGTGTGTCGTATCATAACAGACGAGTCAGATTGCCCGTTAAATAGGTCGTTAAGAGCCAATAATAGCCTAAACAACAACTTCTAACAAGTTTGTTTTTGAGCAAAACGTCTTGATTCCATACGAGCCTAACAACACCAACAAAGTTTTTTTTTTATATCATAGAGAAGGCAAACGAACACACAGACCACCTGATGGTAAGTGAAACTATGACCCATAGACATTCGCATTCACAAGATCGCAATTCTAAGACTGCAAATGCACTGCCAACCCTGAGGACTAAAATGGAATGCCTCTATACTAGTCATTTCACCGGCTGTCTTATCCCCAAACCGGAACACAACAATGCGAACACTGCTGCTTGGCGGTAGGTTAATGGATAAGGTAGCAGGTGGTAGGTTACCCGGACGGACCCTGCACTTGGTCCTTCCACAAGTAGTAAGTAATCGCTAAAGAACTCGCTGTTATTACTATCAGCTTTGGTTTGGTCAGCCTGTTTCAGTTTATGTAAGTCACCGGACCTTCTGCACTGTGCATCCCTCCATAGGTTCACAGCTCGGCACCAGGTTCGGCGGAGGCTTCCTCGCCTGCCCCCGGAGGTTCTTGCAGTCATTCACCGGCAGGTAGGAGAGCTTGTACGTGGTACAGTTCTCCACGGGGGCTGAGGGCTTCTCGTAGCAGCGGCGGGGGGCATACGAGTCCGGGATACGGGGCTGCTTGTAGCACTGGAGGAAGATGGTTAGGGTTTAGTTATGCTTTACCCGTGTGGTTGCCGGGTCAGAATAGTACCACTCCATGTCTTCCCGTGGATGTCGTAAGAGGCGACTAAGGGAATAAGGCTTGTAGTACTGTTAGGCGATGGGCTTGCCACCTGTCACTAATACACTGGGAAACATCTTAGCCTACTAGTGCAAAATGTGGCTACAGAATTATCAAGAAGTTTTAAGACTTGCTGGTAATTCTTTAGCTCTGCCTACCCCACTCTGGGAATGAAGGCGTGAATTTATGTATGTATGTATGTAAATATCGGCAAAAACTCCCGATATCACCTTACGTCAAAAACACGTCCATGTGTATAATGGGCTTATCGCAGTTAGATGGCGGTCTCTTTCTCCCACCGTAAACTGACCTGCATAGCAATGCCATGGTAACCTGACCTACCCTTTAAAGAGCTGTATATCTCTTGACCAGTATTAGATAGCTAGTTGATTTTTCCACACAACATGTCGCACTGCCAGATCAAAAGTGTTGTAACTCAAAATACAACTGTATTTTAAAATCAACTTTAATACAACGTCTATGAGCTTGAAACAAAACTAACAATAATTTTGAGTTGATACTGTCTTGATCTAGCAGTGCGATGTGGTTGCGGAATTGTCAACAAGTTTTTAGAGTTGTACGTAATTCTGTAGCTCTGCCTGCCCCACTCTGGGAACGAAGGCGTGAGTTATGTATATTTGTGCATGACATTGTGTTATAACGGCGGATAACGTACGCTTGGTAATAGGGTCCCATTTAGTACCACTGGGTACCGAACCCAAAAAAAACTTGGTAACAAGTAGATACTTAATCATCTTAAACCTTTACCGGTTATTGACAACTGTCAAAGTATTCGCAAATAGAACCAAACTGTCAGATCTTAAGATTCATATTACATTTATTATGGTGGGAAATATTATTCCCTCTGCCTTATAAAGTGCCTTAAGGGTTAAAGTACTAGGAAAGCAGAAGTCTGGCAGAGCTCACCGGCTGAACGCTCGCCTGCTTGCCACAGCAACACGAGCGGCAGGGGCACGGGTGTTCTTGTTTGCCATCGATGGGCTTGCCGTCGCGAGGGCCCGACTTTATACCGGCAGAGGGCGCGCAGGCGCCCGCCGCGGGACATGGTACACACCTACAAACAGTACAAAATTCTTTTTATCTATCCTGTTCGGAAAATACATTTTAATCGCAGGATGGAAATGATTGATTCCTTTTTCGGCACATCCCTTTTTGGACATAATCCGTTTTCGGCATATTCTTGTTTTGGCACATTTTAGTAAATAAATTATACCATGAAATACTTGTGACTTTGCTTGCGTGATAAAATAAAATAATATTTATTAGTAAAATATTATTAATACATACATAAACTCACGCCTTCATTCAAAATACATTATACTTTAATCAATAAAAATAAAAGACAAAAATGAAATAGTACCTACACTGATTAGTGATTACTTAAAATAATTGGGCAACTAACTAATGATAACCAACTAAGTATCTTTATTCATATGATTATATTATATTTTATGTCTTGAAAATAAAAATTATTATACGTAGGATTCATTTCATTTGTTGTATATAATGAGTTCACCGAAAACAGAATGTGCCGAAACGAAAAACGGAATATGTCCAAAAAGGAATGTGCCGAAAAAGGAATCAATCGATGGAAATGGCCTTTACAATGCTATTGAGAAAAGTGATAAAAACATGGTCAAACGTATTTATTATTTTTTAACTCGGTACTTGACTAAAATAATCTAATGCAGTCATTACAAAATAAAGATAAAGTAAATTTGAACAAAATATGCTTGTTTTCCCTTAGCCAAAATGAGAAGTAGTGATATGATAACGTGATTGAAAGTGTTAGTTGCTCCCTCCAACAACACCCTTCCTTTAGAGTCGTATTTTGATCTGTTAGTTAGACACACAAAGTGTAGCTGTGTGTGACATGTTGCCTGGACTGGTACACAGTTTACATGATATTAGCCATAGGCAAGCTGTCTCTGTTATACCCACATTAATAACAATATGGTACCGTCTCACACCTAAAGAGGACAACATACTACGTACGGAGGAGAGTAATGACATGTCCATTAGGCTGCCGTTTGTCTGAACCGTTTCCAGCGGCGAATAACTCCATGTGCAGTCATCGGTCGTGCTGGTCAAACAGTACCCTTAATCGTTGTGCTAAACTTTAGCCTTAAAGCGTCCATGCCTGGACTTAGGCCTCCCCAACCGCAATAACGCCTTGGCCTGCCAGTGTGTAAGACGAAGATATATTCACATTTAGTACTTACTCAGGCATGATTTAGTTTAAAATAGTTAAACTTAGTTCAATAGCACTGTACAAAAAAAAACAACATAAAAACTAAATTCTAATCTGAAAAATAACTGAAAATAATTTTAAGTAGACATATCTATCAAAAGTGATAATACAAAGTGTCAATTTTACAATAAGTGCATTTGTTATTTTTATTCATTCGAGTAGGTTATTCTTTTTTCAAAAAAAACTCATCTGCGTGTAGGTTTTAATTTGAGAAAATCCAATTTAAGGGATTTTACTTAGGATTTTACTATAAATACTAAAGTTTGATGTAATATTACTAGTGTCACTTTCTATCTATTCTAACACGGTAAAAGAATAAGAGGGACAGAACTGGTTAATATTTAGATAATTGTTTGTACGTGAATACATTTCCATGTATTTTCGGATACATATTATGTCGTATATCTTTATCTATGTGTGAAAATAATGATCGATACCTAATAAGTATAATTACCGCATCGCATTGTTGTGTTCCGGTTTGGGGATAAGACAGCCGGTGAAATGACTAGCATAGAGGCATTCCATCTTAGTCCTCAGGGTTGGCAACGCATTTGCAGTCTTAGGATTGCATTGCAGTCTTGTGAATGCGAATGTCTATGGGTCACAGTTTCCACTTACCATTAGGTGGCCTGTGTGCTCGTTTGTCTTCTCTATGCCATAAAAAAAAAAAACCTATCCGCCTGTTTCATAGGGTTGCCAATTATTTCTTGGGCAAATATAGTATTTTCAAGCCCAAAGCATGGCCTCCTAACTCGAACAATGTATAATTATTACTTTAATAAACTCATAGATGGCGTCACAAGTATCGAGCGAAACATTTGAATCAGTAATCGTGAAGATTGAATGATTTTTGCGCCTTAATAAAATCAACGTACCTTAATTATTAATTACATCAAAAACACCCTTCTCTACATAAAATAGGGTATATTTTATAAGTTTAATAAATGCAATAAAATTTATATTAACTCCATCTAACTGATAAAAAACTTGTAAGCTTTCAAGCTTGCTACGCCTTATTAGGTACTAAGATCGCGAAAGTACTATGCACTCACAGGCCCCAAGCGTTTCGTTTTTACAAATTCTTGTTTGATGCGTAAGTAATATTGTCTCAAAATACTTCTTTTATATTAAAAACAAAGCGGGAAAGCGGGAAAGCGGTGGATGCGAAAAGCACAAGACCGGTCTGAGTGGAGAGCCTTGGGGGAGGCCTATGTCCAGCAGTGGACGTCTTTCGGCTGACATGATGATGATTAAAAACAAAAAAACAATAGAGAAAATAATGTCTTGACGAATATAAATGAATATTACAAAATACCGTTTTGGCGGTTTCGGTGTATTAAAATGTTAGTACAAACACGGAACGAACAACGTGCTATCTTTAACCATTGAAGTATCAAAACGCGCTGTCAGTTAGTGTACAAACATTGAATCATAGTTTTCCACCACTTTGTTTCGTTGGATTCGGCTAAAGTTGAAGTTGAAGGCGATATTTTCTTTTTTTGCTGATAGATAAGCAAGGACCGAAATTCTTCATAGCAAAAATCAAACTGTCAGAGGGAATGACCAAATGGTTTTATCGACAATTCCACTTATCGATGTTACGGAATTTTATCTCATATCAACTTATACGATTATTCTTTAATATTTGACCTCTTTGATAAGCAACCTGCATCTCCATATTAAAATAAATCGTGCCCACGTCACATATGTCATTTATGTCGCTTGATTGTCATAAGTAATTTCCGTGCCATGTTACTAAAATGGTTAATCCTAATAGAAAACCCATTAACATATGATAACGAAAGATTCTTCTCTTATTTACAAAGAAGATTCATCCACGATATATTGCTCTAAATGTGATCTTCATTTAAAGCAGCTAAAGAAACATGCGTTGAAAGTCACCTAGCGAGTAAAACTCATGCGTCACAAAAATGCTCAAAAACAACGAGTAACACCTTCTATCTAGATTTAATAATATTTTTGATATCATGCAATATTCCGTTTAATAAAATTGACAACCCAATTTTTCGAAAAATACATTTGTTGTTCCTGTACATCAAAATCAGTCCCCGAGGAATATCTGTTAAAAAATGTATATTTAGATATCGTATACAAACAAACAATGGAAGAAATATGCAAGAACATGTTAGGAAAATATATATGGATAACAGTCGATGAAAAATTAAATAGGATGGGAAAAAGTGTCACTAATGTGATAGTAAGAGAACTAAAGAAAAATTCGTGTTGTAAATCTTACTTAAGGAAGCAAATTTGACTCAATGGCTGAATACATTAAAATCGGTTTCTTAATTTATTGAAGATCCATTTATGAGTGAAAAATTATCGATCGACATCTACCGATGTCATGTTAATGACTCATTTAGTGACATTTATTTATCGATAGTCGATAAAACCCTTTGGTCAAACCCTCTGACAGTTTGATTTTTGCTATGAAGAATTCCGGTCCTTGCTATAAGTGATAACGACGACCAGGCCTTAACGGATTTTGTGATTCATCCTCAACGTTCGCGACTCGTTACGTATAGGGACTTGTGCGAATCCTGCAATGGCATTTACTTTGGACCCGGCAGATAATCCACGCACGACGATTTGGCTTTCGGAAACGGTTACTGATGTACCTAGGAATGAAATGGCTCCGACTTGTTCTTATTTTTTATGTGCAAGTATGTGACAGGACAGAAACCTATGTTGCAATATGGGTAGCGTTGATAAAGATTTTTTTAAAGAAATTACTTCCGTCTTTTTTGGTGCCAGTAAAATGGGGCTAGGGCTAGACCATTCACTACTCGTTGTTTCGATTATATCATCGTCCAGCGTTTAATGAAGTTGTTTAATTTCTCCGGTTTGAAATTTAGGTAATCTATATTGTTTTTTGTAAACTGGGGGTTCTTTCGGTTTTAAATGAATTGTCTGTTGATAAATGTTGGTTGTTGATAATCTGTCACCCTGTAAATGAAAAACATCGCAAAAATTTACGCGGTTGTAATTTCACAACAAACTTCATTTTCATCCGTACATAATGTTAAAGTATTATATTCTAAGTTCAGGTTACTTCTATACTTAGTAAGAAAATTAAGTCCGAGAACTCCAGCGCTTGCGCAGCATAATTTCTCAAAAACGTGGAACTTGTTTACAAATTCCTTTCCCATCAACGTTAGTCAAAGTATCACATGTCCTACTGAGCCGATACTTTTAACACATCCACGCTGAAATGGAATATTATGCTGAATCAGTTTCTCATACTTCACTGCACTGATGCGCCCGTGTCAACTAACCAAGTACTTGTACCTACTGTTGCTAAGTGATAATTCAATTGCGTTATAATTTGCATAATCATCATGTCAGCCGAAAGACGTCCACTGCTGGACATAGGCCTCCCCCAAGGCTATCCACTCAGACCGGTCTTGTGCTTTCCGCATCCACCGCTTTCCCGCGATCCTTACAAGGTTGTCACTCCGTCTTGTTGGGGGCCTACCCACAGCTCGTGTCCCGGTCCCCTGACCCCATCGGCCATCAGTCCTGCGTGCGATGTGCCCCGCCCACTGCCACTTCAGTTTAGCTATTCTTCGGGCTATGTCGGTAACCTTAGTTCTCCTGCATAATAGCATTCATTCAATTCAACTCGCTAGAGTTGGCCTGTTGGATGCTTCTAGACTCTGTTGTATTATCATTTAGCTGAGTTCGGTTACTAGGTACCAAGTAATTAATACCACGCCTGTTATGGTTATTGTACCTCGGCTCCTATTGTAATAATCGGCCACGTTGGGTGGGCTGCTGCTGCCCACGTAGTAGCCGCACGTTGAGGCCCCAGGCTGATAATGAGTACGCGATGGGAATCCCCGGTAGTTGTAATTTCCGCGTCCTTGACCTTGACCTTGTCCTTGACCTTGAAAGGGTTTATTGGGAGTAAGCCTAAGAAAGAGAAAGTCTTGTTCCATTTTCATAGCTAAATCATGGGTTGAGGTAGAAACTTCCTCATCCGTCGCACCTCTATTAGCTTCCTTTAAACGTTTAAAGTCCCTAGCCGAAATTATTGTGCCCGCGAAATATTTTATAGCGGTTTTTTCGTTTAGTGCTCATAAGACCTAAAATTTGGTTTCGTCGCCGTCAGCTTGCGAGATGGTCAAGTCATCAAATAGTTTTTCAATTTATTTTCCATATTTCTCAACAGTTTTATTTCTCTGCGAGGCACTTTGTAATTGTTGTTGTAATGCTGTAAAATACGTTTTTACTAACAAGTGTTGTTTCATATCCCTGATAAGAAGATAAAAAAAAATTCACCCTCTGAGAGTCTGGTTTTTAACATAAACGTAATTACCGCTTTCTTCGACTTTGTAATATTGAGTTATACATTTCTGACTGATAACAAAAGACAGCGGGAGCATGTTATCTCTACCGGGACTTGATAATGATAAAAATAACACATTATACAATAGTAGCCAGTAGTCGAGTAAAAAAGAGAGTGCCTTTATTTTGCTTAACTAGGTTTCAACGCGACTTCGTCTGCTTGGATTTATTCAATGGTTCATTCGAGTTGCAAGCAGTCATACCACAAATTATAGTAGGTACGTTATGACTCGGTTGGCAGAGATTGCAATATGGGCGTCATTACCAGTGATGGGAAATAGGTGAGCTAAAATACCTATTCTTCGCGAGAGGACATAATATAGAGTGGTTACAACCGGATAAAAATTATTATTTTTTTCTATTCCGGGTATTCGATATTTATTCGGGTAATTATCGTAATGTAAAACATGACATGTTTTGTTTAAAGTACGGCATGTTTAATGTTAGTTTTTAGTAAAAAGGGCTAGATAAAAGAAGGAATGTACAAGATTTCTAAAAAGTAGTAGCAGGACTAATAATATGGGTTTTCCCACGCATTGTTTGTTTATGACTTGCAAATGGGAGTTCACATTTTCGGATTACTTATAATTTTAACTTTATGGCAGGAATGTTACCATTTTTACTACAAACTTTACAAACATTCTATAAGGAAAATAATGTATGTTCAACATTACGGCTAGTATTCGCAGTGCCCGGATAAATATCAAATACCCGGAAACCCAACGCCCATTTGCAAGTCATAAACAAACAATGCGTGGGAAAACCCATATTATTAGTCCTGCTACTACTTTTTAGAAATCTTGTACATTCCTTCTTTTCTCTAGCCTTTTTTACTAAAAACTAACATTAAACATGCCGTACTTTAAACAAAACATGTCATGTTTTACATTACGATAATTACCCGAATAAATATCGAATACCCGGAACAGAAAAAAAATAAAAATTATCCGGTTGTAACCACTCTATATTATGTCCTCTCGCGAAGAATAGGTATTTTAGCTCACCTATTTCCCATCACTGGTCATTACTCTCAAAAATCTAGACATGACTCCAAATATTTTAATTAAACAAATTCAATTACTTACATGAATTTTTTTCTGACTTTAAAAATAATTTTGATTGAAATAGAAAGAAATATAAACAGGAATATAAAATATCTATACTAGGTACGTTGAACAGGATCCCTCGCAGCATTGTGCTGCAGGAAAACTGCGGCGCTGATTTTCGGAGGGAACCTGATTTAAAAACTAATCTAAGACAAACAAAAATACGGGTAACAGTAAACAGGTAACATGACAAAAATTTGCGACAATTCGATTTATAAAGTGAAATAAAATCAATATACACACTGAAAAATCTTAAAAAAGACTAATGGTATTTGTGTGGCAACACCAGAACAACACAACCGTTTCCTGTCGGATCGTTGCAAGTGACGGCCAATTTAATTTAAAGGTATGGATTAAGCGTATTACCAGTTTCATATACTCCAAAAAATGATAGTACATACATACATACATAAACTCACGCCTTCGTTCCCAGAGTGGGGTAGGCAGAGCTACAGAATTATCAACAACTCTAAAAACTTGTTGATAATTCTGTAACCACATTTTGCACAACTAGGCTTAGATGTCTACCAGTGTATTAGTGACAGGTTGCAAGCCCATCGCCTAACAGTACTGAAAGCCTATATTCCCTTAGTCGCTTCTTACGACATCCACGGGAAGACATGGAGTGGCACTATTCTAACCCGGCAACCACACGGCAACCATAAATGATAGTAGGTAATAGTAAATGATGATGGATGGTAGTATAGTATAGTATAATATGATTGAAGGCAGTAATAAATAAATTATACCTACAAAGACTTTTATTAAAGCAAAAAACAGTATTTAAAATATAAAATAATTTTTCCTTGGTTAGTTTATTCCTTTTCACGGCTAAAATAAACTTATGAGATGAAAAGCTCCTTTCGCTATCCACGGGTGTTAATGGAGCAACTTAAGAAGATTAATATTAATGGCCACTCCTCACGTTGTATTATTTATTTATTACTTTCCTGCAAAGGATCAAGATTAAGGTTCAGGTAAGAAATCAATGAATGTTATTTAATTTGTTAAATTAATCTTCAGAGTCATGTCCACATTATGGCCAGTAATGACGCCCATTTGTACGATCTCTGGTTATGAGATAGGGAATACAATACATACGAGTATATCTTAGCCACAATCAATAGGTACGATCGGTGAAAAACGGTATAAGTCTTGATTTGTACATTTAGGAGTTACATCTTCACCTTAAAAATATTTTTTATCGAACGAAATAATTGGTAGTTTGACCAAATAAGAGAGAAGGTTAAGCTTGGGTCATACCAGAAAGTCAAGCAGATGACAGGAGGACCGGAGTGGTTGGCGATTACTCCATCGACAAGAGCATGGCTCTTTAATAAAGAGAGAGAAAGTTCTAAATTTTTTTTTTTATATTACGATTAGGGTAAGGACCAAAAAGTTGGACCACTGTTAAGCGCAGTTATTCATACAAACAGCGAAGTTGAAAAAAGTTCCGTTGTGCGACGAAAATTATCCCTACAATTGTATGGCTAACTTTCGTGTCACAACGGAAAAGTTTCATAGAAAATTTAATTTAGTGAGTTAGCGTGGACAACTTTTTGGTCCTTACCCATTAAGACTTGGAAAAATAATTATGAATCAAATCCATCCATCCATCCATCCATCCATTGGTGTGCGAGTTCGACTCGCGCTTGACCGGTTCGTTTTTATTAATTCTTGGATAACTGATAAACAACGCTATCCACTTAAATTATATTTTCGTACAATCAAGTATTCAAATTAATATAATAATTCAAAAATTATAAAAGTTATACGATTTTTTCTTACATTTTTTATGATCTGTGGAGATTGATTAAAAATAAATATCAAATCTGCAAAAAATCATCATAAAAAGTATTTTATTCAAATTTAAAGTCTATTATTATAAGCGCAATTACGTTTTATCGCAACTACGAGTACATAGATACTCGTTTAATTTAAAACAGGATGTTTGCCCTACGAAAGAAAAAGGCAGTATAAAGTATGGAGTTCGTTATCCGTACCTATAGGATTTTTTAGGGTTCCGTACCAATATGGAAAAAAAGGAAGCCTATGGTGAGACTTCATTGTCTGTCTGTCGGTCTGTCTGTCTGTCTGTTTGTGATGTAGTTTTTGATTTATTGCCAAAAATTTACAAAAAATTACCTTTCCCCTCCCCCATATCTCCGTTGTTTATTCATCAAAAAATCTGTAAAAAAATCTTACGTGTAGCTAATTATTTTTATTTTATGGGAAACAGGCGTGATTTAATGTATGTATGTATGTATGATAAAATGAATTGTTCATAACTTTCAGTTTTTGTGTAAATAACAAATAAACTTTTAAATCTTTGATTAAATTTAAGCTAGTCAAAATATACCTTATTGCATAGAAAATAAAGTTCATACCAAAATAAGTATTATCTTTTGCGGTTACGAAGCATATTAAATACGGAACCGTCAGTACACGAATCTGGCTCGCACTTGACCGGTTTTTTCTGCTTTAAACAAGATCTAGGCGTAGGACAAACCAGATCAAAGTGGTTCTAATTTGTTATGCAAGTCCTTGCAAGTGAATTGTGTAGAGTCCTTTAATTACGACGTTGCAGAATGCTAAACTTCAAGGGTTATCAACTCCTTAATGTTGTGTTTTATTCTTCTCTCTCACTTGGTGATAATGTGTGTGCAATTACATTATCTATCATCTCTAATGAATATTAATGTGTAACATCCAATTACTCCCTCAACTAAATAACAAATTGAGGCTTACATAATGATAAATCTTTTGGCGAATTATAGGTTACCGCAGTTTTACAAAATACTGTTACGATAAGAAAAAAGGAAGTGAAGTAAGAGTGTGTGTGTGTGTGTGTCTTGTGTCAAGGTTCTAAGAATGTTTTCGGTTTCATGATAGTTTAAATTATAGAGGAAGGTAACTCGAAAGGTTAAGAAAAAAGAAAGGTAATATGATTTTGTTTTATATTTTTTACCGTTATTTAGGAGTATTGTATTATTATCATTAAAGTTTACTACAATAAATAGGAATATGAATATTATTGTTAGTATATTTTACAGGTTCTCAATTCAAAGTTAAATTTAAACTTATTTAAATTAAATAAAACTAATCTACTCAAATATTAAAGATGTAAATAATAATCACCACTATAAAAAGAACATCTCTAGCAGGTCCGCTCGCGGCAGGGTCCCTATGACACTGGCTGCATTACCTCTCTGGATAGCTAGCCCAATCCTTTGGGAGAGGTAAGCACCAGCTCTAGGATCTCCAGAGGTATATATGAGCCGGGATGACAGAGCCTTAATAAAGCTTTTCATATCGGCATAAATAGGTAATACCAATAACTTGATGATAATATTGAATTAACGTAAGTAACCTCAATCAATGGTATAGAAGACAAAAGAGCTAAGTGCAAAAAAATAAATTAAGACGTCCTTGATTAATGACATAATTTAAGTTTATAATGGCACCGTTAATCAATAATGATATGTTGCAGTAAGCCAAACTCTAATGACAAGTTTTAACGATAACAACATGATAACCATTCAATTCGTTATCTCTGCATTAGCTATGGCATTGACAACCCTAGTGCGGGCGATATGGAATGTTGGAGTTATCCCAGTTCTCACTCAGCAGTCACCGAGACTAGTTTATCGTCGGTTAAATTAATATTATTTTGTTTCTGTGGCGATATTTGAGTGGAGTTTTGAATCGTAAGTTTATATTTTTGACACGGAGTGCAAATTAAATGAAGAGTGTTTTTAGTTTTGCGTGTGTATCTGTGCATATGTGCGTCTATGTCGTAGCTCTTAGTAATAAAAATGTGTATACTTTAGTACCTTGTCTTTTTATGTCATGTTGAAAGACTATACATGAATTGTCACAGGGATTAAAATGACAAGGTACTAAAGTGAACATAATATTTAAGAACTCAACTGTTCAAGCTTAGACATGGTTTAGGGCTATTTTAATTTGAGTGACATTGTCCCCTTTAAAAATTAGTTACGCTATCTCTTCATCGTATAACTATCGTTATTAAAAATATGTATGTTCGCAACATTATTGATCGAAGCATAGATTGTATACTAATAACATTATACAGGGTGTTTGGTAGTGTTGTCTAAAAGAAACAGGCGAATAGAAGAGGCCATTAGCTATCCATTTCAGGTACTTTAACCCTTTATTTGTCTAGGCGCTATTTAATACCGATTTATTTTTGATTTTATTAAAACCTCGAAAAAAAGGAACTATTTGGTGTATCCACACAATTATCATTTTGTTAGAAAGTTAAATGTTGTGGTGTTCGAATAAAAGTGTTATTGGAAGCGTATAGCGATATATTATGAAGTTAATCTTGAAAAATTAATTTACTGATTTCTGAAACTTTCAGCTCCGAAAGTAGGGCCCGCCAATATTACCGGGGGTTTTTATCTATTACATTGCTTAACATTTTCGAACTAGCTGTCACCCGCGACTGCCTCTGCGCAGACAAATAAAACAAAGCCTTTGTTACTCATGGATAATGTAGGATTGTAAAGGTGAAAGAATTTTTGAAATCGGTCTTGAATTTATTGAGTTTTAAATACTCAACTGCCAGTGTCAATACATATTCGATACCTATAAAAAGTTGATAAGTTAAGTAAGTTCACTGGAACACAACAATGCGAACACTGCTGCTTGGCGGTAGGTTAATGGATAAGATGGTGGTACCAACCCGGACGGACCCTGCACAAGGGAGGACCTTATACGGGATAAGACAGCCGGTGAAATGACTAGCATAGAGGCATTCCATCTTAGTCCTCAGGGTTGGCAACGCATTTGCAGTCTTGTGAATGCGAATGTCTATGGGTCACAGTTTCCACTTACCATCAGGTGGCCTGTGTGCTCGTTTGCCTTCCCATGCTATAAAAAAAAAGAACTTGTCAAAAGCCGCACCCAAAATTTCGGGCCCTAATGATGATGATGATGATGAGAAAATGTTCCTCTTTATATTATTAGTGTAGATAAACCAACCACACTGCAAGAAGCTTAACCATGCAGTGCGACTGTGATCACCTCCTACCAGACACGCGCGAGGGCCACTACTATAACTGCAGCGCTGTATGGAACGAGAAAGAGATGGGTTTCCCTTGCCCTAAGTAAGTAATAATTAATAATTTATTTATATTATTAAAGATACTGTGTTTTAAATTCTTATCTTTTAAATACATATATAACTTCACGCCTGTCTCCCGATGGG
The DNA here is from genome assembly GCA_927399475.2 of Acleris emargana. Lineage (NCBI taxonomy): Eukaryota > Metazoa > Arthropoda > Insecta > Lepidoptera > Tortricidae > Acleris > Acleris emargana. Next base: position 11,422,553 of record OV656858.1, read on the forward strand.
GTAGGCAGAGACTATGGAACGCCAGGTGCACCGATATACATACAACTTTCGCTTCCTCTACATTCATCAATCTCTTCATGCACGTACATCGGTTTCGGGTGTTTTTTTTTGGCCCTTATTCAGTACATCGCCAATCTGATCACCGTACGTCCGCCTAGGACGTCCCCTAGCGACATCTCCGCTAACTCTCGCTCGCCACATATCTTTCGTAACCCTTCTTCCATCCTTTCTAAATGACCAAACCATTTTAGCGTACCCTTTTCGATTTTAGTCACTACATCTTCTTTTAATCCACATAGTTCTCGGATCTCGATATTTCTTTCTCTATCTATCATCCTAACTCCACACATACTTCTTAGAGCTCTTATTTCAACTGCATTAATCCGGCTTGCGTTCTTCTTCTGCCATACCCAAGATTCACTACCATACATTAATGTTGGGGTCAATACTCCCTGAACAATAGCAAGGCGAGCTTTGCTCGATATGACCTGGTTTGTCAAGATTGAGTGTTAAGCCCCGTTGGTTATATATACATTTATCTTTTCTTATCGTTTACTTTTACATTTTAGAGGTTTGTTTTTTTGGTAAAACATACCCGGAGTATTTTCCACTAGCTAAGGATCGTCACACCAAACATTTGGTTGTTTGGTTGTTCTTTAGTGACGATCATGTTGTTCCTAAGTGACGATTACGTCGTCGTTCCTTAATGACGATGTTTCATACTTGAATTAAAAAAAAAGGAACGAGGTCTGTCTTATATCTCAGAGTACGGTTTTTGTGCAATAAAGATTTGTAGTCCAGTAGAATTTAAATCGTGATCAGAAATAAATTCCACAAAAGATTCTATAATGGCTTCATTTGTTATAGGTACCTAATATATTTTTTGGTCACCCGCTCCCAAGCTAGTGTACTCATCAAAGTTACACATGTTTTACGTAACCCCACCACACAAGCACAACTCCACCGAGCGGGAAAACCTAGGGAAGTCATATCAGGCCATTATTTAAAACAATAAAACCTTTTGTAGTATTTATCTCCGATTTGTCTACTTTTTGGGTTTAACTATGGCCTAAGCGCTGGAAGATTCAGTCCGTGTTACTGCGCGGCCAATTTACTTATTAAATTATGTTTGAATTTGCACAGAAACAGCGATGGCTCGATGGGACTGCGAAATAAATACTTAAAACAGATGGAAGTAGATGTTCTGTACCACCTGGGGCTGGACACCGGTGCTGATCTCTCCGCCTTATTCGGAGACGTGAAGGTAAGGAACCTTCCCATCAAAAGAGTCCTGTGATCAGCTCTAAAATGTACCGTATAGTCGCGGTATGAAAACGTTCGTCACTTTCGGACCTTATCGGCATTAAAATAGAGTCGAGTTTGTGTTTGGTTTAAAGTTACACGACATTCACATGGTTTCTACTCTACGCGGTAAAAACCATAACGTCTTTGAAGTATTATGGTATTGTTTTTAACTCGGACATCATTACTGTCAAGTAAATAAGAGCTATCAACACGTTGACAATACGATAGCGGGTCGAAGACGATATGGTTTTTACTGTCTAGATTCTAGGCCCTGTTTTAATCTTAAACGGTTCAAGAGATACGGTAATTGTTAAGAACACGTAAAAAACACCAAGATAAACACATAGCGTGTATTGCGGCGTTATTATTGTTGTTATGTGAAATTATCAACTGTACGATATACTCGTATACACAGTCCGCTATCAGACGTACGGATAGACGGATGTACGCAAGGCCGCAAGGGTCCGTTCGCACCCGTTCCGTTCTACGGAACCTTAATAAAAAACACTGAACCACTACAATAAAACGTTTATCTACAATTCTACACCAATACTTTAATTTTATCTCACTTAAACAAAGGAGGAGTTTCGTAATCCGTTTGTATTTTAATTGTAAAAGGTAATAAACGCCTTCGATAAAACATCGCGATCATATCATTGGCATGTTTTAACCTTAAAAGGTTATCTCACGTTGTAGTCTATTTATGATCGTGATACTGTATCGGTTATTGTTGATATGTATGTAGATAATACTAACAGATGAACTCGAGGAATTAGTTCTTATTCCACTTATACGTAGATTACGTGACCTTGCTTTTGTTACTTCAGTAATTTAAAGTGGATATTTTCACCTAGACGGCAATAATGGGCGACGGAATATGAAAAAAATATTAATTCTATATTATGAAACCTATTTTAAAATGAATAAATAAATACGAGTACATGTGTTACTTTGTTTATTGTTTAGATTTAGATGTTGACAGTTATGTAACATCGATATATTTTTTGTCGATAAATTATTTTTATACATCACTTTAGTATAGGTGCCCCGAGGTAGCACAGGTATGCTCATATGATTTGAATGCGGGTTATTTTTATTTAAAGCAGGTTGTGTAACAGTAGTTCTTAGCTAGGTTTCATTAAAATTGGTTTGACTGTTTAATTGATATAAGCTCTGAAAGAAGGCGTCGCCATTATATCGGCTACAGGTATAGATTATAGGTATAGGCTAAAAAAATATATGTTATGTTCCAGTTTGTCTGCATGGGCGGCACCAAGCATCGCATGCGGGAGTTCGCGGCGCATATGCGGCAAGTCCTGGGCGTCCAGGAGTCGGGGAAGCTGGTGAACCTCATCAAGCATGGCCATAGGTACGCCATGTACAAAGTGGGGCCCGTGCTGTCTATCAGCGTAAGTTGGTCCTTCATTTTGACCACAAAAGATAAGATAAGATAAGATAAATTTATTGATTAATCAAGTACAAGTAATATACAAGAAAATATCCAGTGGACCCTAAAATAGGCTGAGCCTGTATCTTGGGGCCCGTGAGCCGGTTTACAGACAGAAAAGGTAGGTAATTACAGTTATCTTAAAAGGAACAACAGTGCAACGTGCATACACCAATACATATACATCTGGTTTACAAACAAAACAAATGAAAAATTGTGAAGAAAAAAATAAAAAATAAAAATGGTTTTACATATTATTTTATAACTTTTAACATAAAACAATTATTTCACCAGGACCGCGCGAATTTATGTGTAGGTGTTTGTGTTTGTATGCATGTGCATGTGTGTGTGTGTGTGTGTGAGTGTTTCTGTGAGTAGTCTGAGTAGGTGAGAGAGCTAGAGGGGAGCGAGATTAGATCAGGGGTTGCTAGGCACCAGAACGTAGCAAAAGATGGGCAAAGCATCTTTCACTCTCTCTTGTAGATAAAGATAAGATAAAGACATTTATTCAGTAAGTAGGCCGCACGGGCACTTTTACACGTCAAGAATCTACCAGCGCTTCACAAGAGGAGACCACTGCTGAGAAGAAACGCCGCAAGAAACTCAGCAGGTGTACTTATATAGGTGTCAGAAACTGAAGAAGTTCTGGATTGACACCTTGTCCTTAAAACTTTTTCCTGCTTTTCTCCGAAAATATTTTCGAATATTTTCTTTCCAGCACGGTATCGGCATTCCCTCCATGAGCGTGGTTCTTCAAGAGGTACTCAAGCTTCTCCATTATGCGAAGGCCTCAGATCCTGTATTCTTCAGGATAGGGACTAGTGGAGGACTCGGAGTACCTCCAGGCTCTGTGGTGGTATCCGCCTGGGGGATGAATGGGGCTTTGGAGAGGAGCTATGATATTGTAAGTTTTTTTTAATTGATGGCTTTTACACCTTGTTTGTTTGTATGTCGTCAATGTCAAGTTTAGGTCACTTATTTAAGAAATAAGTCCACGAATATCGCACGTGAGGATTTTTTTCGGTTTAAGAGTATTTGCTTTGGTGGACTAAACTGAAACCCAAGGGGTTAGCTCCACATGCTTCTGTCAAATCCGTAAGTATTGTTTTAACTCTTGAGAGTTATTTTTAACGGGTAACACTCAGTTTTTCAAACGTTTATTAGATCTCCATCAGGTACGTACTCCCTCTGTAAGTAGTAGGGTTTGTTAGACGTATTTTCTGTTATTTTTATTTTCTAGTAAACAAATTTCCTTCTTTCCCTATAGATGTATTTACTGTTATCATTATTTTCTTGTTCAAAAATTTCCGCTTTTTTAGTATGGACATATTTACTGCTATATATTTGTCTTGTTAGATCTTTTTCACAAAGACATTTTTGTCATGGTAGCGAATATTTCCAAATAGTAATTACATTGTAATACGTAGGTAGGTTAGGTTAGGTTCGATATTATATCAGGCCCGGAGGGCCAAAAACACCCAGAAGTAGGAGCTCCGCAAAACGCAAATAAAATTTTGTAACGGGACTGAAATGGCAGTGGGCGGGGCACATCGCACGCAGGACTGATGGCCGATGAGGTCAGAAGGTTCTTGAAAGGCGTCCGCGGACGCGGGAGACGAGCTGTACGTAGGCCACTAAGGCCACCAACAAGATGGAGTGACGACCTTGTAAGGATCGCGGGAACGCGGTAGATGCGAAAAGCACAAGACCGGTCTGAGTGGAGAGCCTTGGGGGAGGCTTATGTCCAGCAGTGGACGTCTTTCGGCTGACACGATGAACAGGACAGAAGGAATTCGGAAATGTTTAAACAAGAAAATAAAAATATCAAAAAATATGTCTGTAGGGAAAGAATGCGTTCGGATTTTTTTATACAGGAAAATAAAAATATCAGAAAATATGTATACTTATAGGGAAAGAAGGCGTTCGGAAATTTGCCTATATGAAGCTAAAGGAGATCGGATTTTTATAAACGTGAAAATAAAAGTATCAGAAAATACATCTAACAAATCAGTAGTAGTAGTAGTAAGTACTCTAAAATGCAAAGTGATAGGCGCACCAGGGTGACATTAAACAATTAACGTCTCCGCAACTTGGCAATTGACTGCGATTACTTTCAAATTAATGTTGAATCATGCACAGGGGTTATTCCCACCTGTTAACACTAATTTGTTACCAGTGGTAACAGCTGGGATTTTTTTCCCACCTGTTACCACCAAGTATAGTTATAACCAAACATTTTAGTGGTAACAAATAGGAACAATATTCCCACTTGTTACCACCGAGTACATTAGTGGTAACAGGTGAGGAAAAAATTCCCAGCTGTTACCAGTGGTAACAAATTGCTGGTAACAGGTGGGAATAACTCCATGTACACCATGTGCATGCTTTAAAGTAACAATCCTATTTCCAGCCAGTTTTAGGCAAGATTCGCAAGCTTCCCTCCTTCTTCGACGAGAGGCTGTGCAGGGAAGTGAAGTCGGTGGCTGGGGCCGAAGACAGGTACCAGACATACATCGGGGGGACCATGGCCGCAGACGATTATTACAGAGGTAAATCACTAAAAAAAACCTACTACACACAGTAGAGCAAAAACATTAACTGCCGCACTCAGAGTTGTCAATTAAATTTAACGCTTGATTAAAGTTGCTGCTTTACTATAAAAGATAAAAAGATAAAAGATGTTTATTCAGTAAGTAGGCCGCACGGGCACTTTTACACATCAAAAATCTACCAGCGCTTCGCAAGAGACCACTGCTGAGAAGAAACTCCGCAAGAAACTCAACAGTAAGTCGTTTTTTAAATATTGCTAATGATATTATACAATAATAAACTTAAGCTAGCATTATATATAACAATGAATCTCACATAACAGCAAAAAATTATATATTCATGCGTAGTTGAGCAGGAAATTGTGTCAAAACTCAGAATTGTCACAAAACTAATAAGCAACAGTAATATAAAAAAAATATATATATAGAAAGTATACAAATATACTTACCTGTGACGGTGCAAGACAACATGCATAAAAGTTTCGATACATTCTCCTACAGAAACCGTGTCCCCTAGACAATATACAATATTTACATATTTTTATGGCTAAGTTATTATTAAATTATTTAGGTGTTGGCTAAGCATTTTTATCTGTTAGATAGTCTTCGACCCTATAGTAAGATTTAGACATCAACGACTTTTTCAAGTAAGTTTTAAGTACTGGAAATGGTAACTTTAAAACAACGTCCGGTAATTTATTAAAGAAAAGGATGCATTGACATACAAATGATTTATAGTAATACTCCTTTCATTTCAATGAGGTCATATCAGTTTATTTTATAAAACTTTTAAATAGATCGAAACCACCGAACTGTCTATGAAACGGTTCAACCGATTTTCATAATAATTATTATCTTTTGAAATAAATGTGGTTACAGAATTATCAACGAATTTTTAGAGTGGTTGGTAATTCGGTAGCTCTGCCTACCCCACTCTGGGAATGAAGGCGTGAGTTTATGTATGTATGTATGTATTATCTTTTTTAAATCCGCGTCCGAATTGGTCCATCAGTTCGGAAGCTACGACGCCACTGACACACAGACACATAATTGCACAGAGACCAACACAATAGCAGTATAATACAGTTTAAACAATATTTTCGTTCAAAACAGGCCACTATTTTTTCATACTTACATATTTTCTATAGAAATAATATCCACATGACTTTTTTAAAAAGTAGTCTTACGATTTTATTGCCCATTAAGTATTTCTATACAGTGTGTGACATTGACATCCATACGAACATATATTTTGACAACAGTTAATATACACCCTAATCAACACAAAAACATGTGTATTGTTAACATAAGTTGTAACATATTTTTATTATCAAAATTCATCGAAGTTTTTTTTTCCATATTTTGCGTACGGTGTCCTTTGTGAAAATGGCCATTCCCACACAAACATACTGTTAGTATTTGACACAGCAATATAAGTGTTAATTCGCTTCTTTTATCTCGGTTATTTTTTCAGGTGCTGTATTTTAGGTTTATATTATAGCCCGCACTGTAAATAGACACCTACGCGTTTCAGGCATTGGATGAAATGGCTATGTTTTTTTTTCCAGGTCAGGCTCGCTTGGACGGTCCATTTTGTGACTACACCGAAGCCGACAAAATGTCGTTCCTAAGCAAACTCTCAGGATTGGGCGTGAAGAATATAGAAATGGAGGCTACAGCCTTTTCCGCGTATACCAGGGAGGCAGGATTGCGAGCAGCTGATGTGTGTGTCACACTGTTGGACAGACTACATGGCGATCAGGTTCGTAACTTTTGCGATAGATAGCGCTGATATTAAAAACATTATGAGTTAGTATCACCGAACATAGGTGGCGTTATAATAAAAATTGCAAGGAAGATTAATGATTTGGAAAGTTGGAAACAGGTCACAAGATGAAGATAAATAGAGTTGTTTTACGTGAGAGGATTTTTGAAGAAAGTTATAATTTATAAGGGTGTCCCTTTTAAAAAATACAATCAGGATACATCACATCTTACGAGATTCCTAACAAGTCAAGAAAAAATATGGCGGAAATATTGATATTGTGACTTCTGCGAGGTCTTTTACTTTTTTATTTATTAATATACCTACATCCTACTTTTTATTTTTCGGAGTTGATGCATATTAATATTTAAAAAACCGTTAAGAAGACTAGCATAGAGGTATTCTATCTCTCTCCGTAATGTATAATTTGAACGAAAGCTAAATTTCTAAAACATTCTTATTTTTAGGCAGGGACCGTTTTCGTTGCTGTATTACCGGTACGGTCCCGGTTTTATATATCGATTGCAGCTTCGTTATAAAGGTAGAACTATCCTGGTTGAAATATAAAGGTACGCCACCGGTAGAAAATAACGGTATCGTGTACTAAAATCCTTTATTAAACCTGTATGCCCTTATTAATAAACGTGGAGTAACCGTCGAGTAGCTAAACCATGCTTTGTCCTTATCCGTCATATTCAAATGTCACAATGACAGATAAGGATAAAACATGGTTTAGCTACCCCACAGTTACTCCACGTTTATTAATAAGGGCAGTAGAGACCGGTATTATTTCGGTACCGATATTTAATAACCAATCCGCCAAACGAAATCTTACAAAAAAAGGTAGGTTTTAGGCATACAATCAATAACTAGCGCTGTATGGTTGGAGCTGTTGGCGGCACCCTCATAAAGCGTAATCGATACCTTTATAAAAACGGTTCAGGTATCAAAAAAAAAAACGGTACCGTTATATTCCGGTACGAAAGATCGAAACGAAACTCATTTTTCGGTTATGCAATCCCTGTTTTCAGGTTATCTTTAGCATAGGTTACGTAGGTTAGGTTAGGTTAGATCTGTGACCACCAAAAAAATATTACACCTGCACTCCTGCACGTCCAACCTGTCGATGAAATGAAAATTCAGCGAAATAAAACATTCTATGAAATGAGTTTCTGTGATTAAAGGGTAAACCATCTCCGTCCTAATGTTCAGCAATGCTTTGACAGCCTTCAGATTGCCAACATCACTGCCCTCCAAAACCGATAAGCAGTATTCCAAATTCAATAACCAAAGCAGTTTGAATTCTCTTCCCTTAGTAGTAAGGTTGATATTGCTACAGGAGTTTTATCTGAGATAGAGTAAAGCCTTCATTCGTCAGCCAGAGACCTGTAGCCACCCTCTGCCTATACTTTGTATGAGTGGGAAGAGTACGAACGATATATTTCCCACTATTCGCACTCATAAGGTCGACTTTTATCGCAGTGGATAAATAATCCGTCAGTCTCGCACTAACATACTGGTCAGAAAGTGACATAATAAATAAATAAATAAATAAATATCAGGGGACAATCTCACACCAATTGACATAGTCCCAAACTAAGCTCTAGGCTTGTACTATGGGTACTAGACAACGATATAAATACTTATATAGAGAAATAAATACTTAAATACATAGTAAACATCCATGACTCAGGAACAAATATTCGCGCTAATCACACAAATATCTGCCCTTACCGGGATTTGAACCCAGGACCGCTCGCTTCGTAGGCAGGGTCACTACCAACTAGGCCAGCGCGTCGTCAATATAATATGCTTTATCCACCTTTATCGATATACACGACCATAATAGGCCCGCAGGCGGCCTGGGTGGTCATTTGCCTTCTCAATACCGCTAAAATTTGTGTGTTTTAGGTAACGTCGAGCAAAGAGACGATGATGGAGTGGCAGATGCGACCAATCGAGCTGGTGGGAAGGTTCATCGCCAAGCATTGCGCTAGAACCCCTTAAGGAGTTCTTTTGGAAACCCGTCAGGAATTAGATTTATATATACGTATACATAATATATACGGAATGTTTTATAACTTGACGTTCTGTGAGTACTTAGAAGAGGCTTCGGTTTAGTACTTCTCTCTCACTCGCTCTTAATAAGATCGTATGAGAGCGAGTGAGAGAGAAGTACTAAACCGAAGCCTTTTCTAAGTGCTCACAGACTGTACTTATTTGTGAATACGTTCTAGAACACAGTTTTAATTTTCCGATGTGTTAATTAGTTTTTCACAACACTGCTCGGAAATATGGCCATAGATGCTCTTGTTTGGGGTCACAAAACGTCACTTATAAGGACAGACCAAGAATGTTTTTGTCGGCATTTGCTGATTGGTCGAGAACATTGTTGTCCAACTTTAATAACCAATGAAAATCAATCAATCAATTTTTGTGTCATAGCTCTTTAAAATGAAAAATTGGAATCGACCAATCATAACACACCATTTTGTTTCGTAAAATATTAGGTGTATTTTTGCTAAAAGATACACAGACTAAAAACTATGTCACTGCTTTTTTTTATGTAATTCAAACTTGGCCCCTAATGTCGAACCACTAGAGATAAAATTACATGGGAGATAAGGCGAAACAAATACAATTTTATATGGAGTTGACATATTCATCTTGAATGTTAGTTTATTAATCTCGAAAGCCACGAGAATAGGGGTCCAGATTTAAAAAAAAGTTATCTATGGTAAAATTGGCGATAATACATACAGCTTCTATTCTACTTTTGAAAAACCGACGCCATTTGACTAACACTATTCACATTAACATGAATTAAAATTTGAGTTTTGAATATGAATTTTTATTTTATTTCCTCTCAGTAGTTGTGAAAAGCACTATGTCTGCCTCGGTAGAAAGTGCAATTTATGGACTCGTACACTAGAGGGCCTCAACTACGTTTCGGCCCTCTATATGACTCGTCCAAAAATCTCGTACTTTCTATCCTCTGCAACAATGTACTATAGAAGTAATGAGGGATTTAATGATAGGTTCCGGTGAAGAATACCTTGCCTACCTATAATTTGTGAATTCAAAACTTGATATGTAATCCTCAATAACGTAGAATGAATTGAATTACACTATAATTCTAAAACATCAACGCATTTGAAATAAATACATAGTTTCTAAATTACTCAAGTATTTCTCGTTTTTTATTCAACAACTTTGACCCTTCGTACTGAAAAAAATAGCTTTAGACCAAGGCAATATGCTTCCTCAAAAAATGGTGCAATTAATCAAAATCTTGAAAACATACATACACACATAAACTCACGCCTTCATTCCCAGAGTGGGAAAGGCAGAGCTAAAGAATTACCAACAACTCTTAAAACTTCTTTATAATGCTGTAACCACATTTTGCACAAGTAGGCTAAGATGTTTCCCAGTGTATTAGTGACAGGTGGCAAGCCCATCGCCTAACAGTACTACAAACCTTTATTCCCTTAGTCGCCTATAAATATAAAAATATATATAAATGTTACTACCTATTATGGCCACAAAATAAAGTTACAGACGGTTTTTTTTTTTTTCCAAATGGCCTAATTGCGAAAAAAAATCGCATCCTTTTAGCAGAATTGTCAAGTAGATAATAGCTGCAAGCGAAGTGGCGGCAAAGTTTGCCTCTAGATCACCAAAAAGCCTTTAAAACAAATAAGCATTTTGTTCCGTCAGATCCCAATCATTCCTCAAAGGGACAATAGAAACGCTCAGAAAACGCAGACGTAATTCAGTTATAAGATCGCTGTACTGCTCCATTATCTTGTCCTTCACTCAGCCGTAGAAAAACATCTGTTCAGGAAAAACGTATCTCTCATGACATGTATTTATGTGATTAAATATTGCCCGCAAAGTATTTGCCCTGGAAGGTAGTTATTTTTATGGCAAGGAAAACCACCACCACCAGGACCACCAGGTCATCGACCTTGACTTCTTGTGCGTTTCACCCAGAATTTCCTGCGTCGCACAACTAAACTGCGAATGGTCTGTCGCCTGCGGTATTTCCGGACTGTTACGACCTTCAAACATTCAAGAAAAGAGCGTACTCTCATCTGAAAGGCCGGCGACGCACCTGGGACTCCTCTGGTGCTGCAGGTGTCTATGGGTGACGTCTATGGGATATGGGTAATGGCTTACCATCAGGCGATCCGTCTGCTCATTTGCCTCCTATACCATAAAAAAAAAAAGTAACAAAGAATACAGTCACTATGGAGCATAGTTACCCATGGTGGAGAAAAGTAGGAACATTTAACGATATTTATTTATTTTATTTGGGACATCAACAGCGATACATTGAATCAGATACATAAGATATGGATACATTTGAGTAAGCCAATAACCGATGACCACAAGGAATACAAAAATAGAAGTGGAGTTATAACTAAGTAAATAGGTATAGGTACATTTTATGAAGCCAGCACAATATTATCCTTATTAATAAATTTAATTATACAAATGAAAACTAAAAAAGAGAAAGTTATTACATTTACTTAAACGAGTGTGTGTGTGTATGTGTGTTTGTGTGTGTTTTGTGTAATTGAAACTTTCACCATATGAAAGGCACTTTCAAGAATTTTGAATGTTAAAGCATTTTGATATACTACTCAAATTACGTTTCTTGACGTGACACGAATAATGACATATGGAAAATGTACAACCCGGCTAACTTACGTATGTTATTAACCCGCTATACATTTATATTCCTCGATAGTACATTATATTGACGACACGTTTAGTCTAGTTGCTTAGTTACCCTGCCTACGAAGCTAGCGGTCCTGGGTTCAATTACCTATAGTGTGATAAGCTCGAGTATTTGTTCCTGAGTCTTGCACGTTATCTATGTATTTAATTATATATTTTTCTATTCATGTGTATGTTTATCATGTACTTCACTATACCCTTATAAACCTAATTTTTGTGGGATTGTCCTCTGATCTTCATTTATTTATTTATTCCAGTTAGACAAAGGCATCAAGTGTATCATGCATATCGTATATCGCACTGCTAGATCAAAAAGTAATAACTCAAAATACAACTGTATTTTAAAATCTACTTTAACCCTTTGCAAAAACTGTGGTGACTTTTTTAGAAACATTCTACTGAGGTGGAGTCTGTCAGACGTCATTTTTGATAAAATATAGAAAAAATACTAATGGTTCAATGATAAGTATTGTTTATTTAGTGCATATAATAAACATGTATATGAGCTTTTAAATAAAAAATATGTAATTTACTTGAATAAGGTAAAAAAATCTGGTATTTTTCACAAAGATTAACTTATAATGCCGCGAGTCGTTAGAAGAAGGTACTGAGCGATACAGAGCTATATCACGGTATACGGCATTTACGGTATTTTTTTTTGCGACGTCTGATAGACGTCACGTCAGTAGCAGAGGGTTATAACGACATCTATGAGCTTGAAACAAAGCTAACAATGATTTTGAATTGATACTGTTTTGATCTAACAAAAAGTTTTTAGAGTTGTTGGTAATTCTGTTGCTCTGCCTACGCCACTCTGGGAATGAACGCCTGAAGGTACGTATATATTTAACTAAATAGGAATGTAAATAGGTGACCTTTTGACCTTCCGCTAGAGTTTTTCACACCGCTTCCCCTCGGTAATAATAAATAAATAAATATGGGGGGGACACTGTCAAACCGATTGACCTAGTCCCAAATAATGACGGTATTTTACATTACTGACATGTAAAAGAGCCCTTATGTTGCCAATGTAATACATAAAATATTTTCAAATTTGAATGTATGTAAGTGCCCTTATTTTTGTCAGTTAAACGACGCAGCGCCCTCCATTTCTTGGTAAGCATAAGTAGCAGATAGGTAATAAAAACTAAGAGCATTTTTTTATTTTACGGCTCAACGTTCGCGTGGCTCCGAAATTTCATCTCTTTAAGGAAAGCCTTTTAAAAAGCGTAATCGACCAAGTGAGGTTCTGAGATAAAAAATTGGTGTTCCTTGTTTTACCGTCAATTGTTTTAACGAATGTATTATTTAACCGAATTAGACTTTATCAAAAGCTATTTCCAGCTAAAGCCGTGTTGTTTTTAGGTTATCTTAGATAATAATTACGTAAATTGGGTTAGAGTTGTGACTACCACAACATGCGTTGCCAGGGGCGCATTTTTTCACATAATTTTTTTTTTTCATAAAATTTAATAGTTATTCACAATTTTTAATATCGCCGGAACCATAAACTTCAGAAGTTCTTAAATATTTAACGTATAGACAAGGTTAGGTTAGGTTAGGTTTGATTTATAAAATCCTGAAAAGTAACCGTTACTGAAAAAACACGTAATGAATTCCGATGATTATGACTTAAAACACTATGAGTAAAAATAATTATGAGAGTCAATCTGACGAGTAAGATCGAATGCCTCTATGCTAGTAATTTCACCGTAACCCAACAATAACGAACACTGCCCTCGACTTTTCCTGATCATTTAACTTTCCGTTTTTAGTTGTTTGTTTAGGGTCCCGCGTCGATTCACTGATGTATTTATTTGTCTAGCCGTGCAACTAATCGAGCAAACCCGTCTGTTTTCTTTAGCTTGAATTAGGAACTGTTGATTCAGTATTTAGTTTGACTTTTACTAAAATGACAAGATGATTTTGAAAAGAGGACTTAGTTCATTTATTGTCACTATCTCCTTGCCCTTATCACAATCATCTGTAGTCTTCTTGTGTTGTTTTCTTCCACACACCCCTGTTAGCCATCTCAGCGTACACTCTCTTCTTTCTCATATCACTCTTCTCACAATCCATCACTTTGATGGTAGGCTCCTTAACAGAGAAAACATAAGACTGCAAACAGAATGTAAATAATCAACCTTGGAGACCAAGATAGAGTATGGAATGCCTCTATGCTAGCTATTTTTCCGTTTCTCATCCCCACACCGGAGCCTAACAATGCGAACAGTGCTAACAGACTCAGTGACAGACTCAGTACAAGGTCCTTTTACTACTGTGAGCTTTAGAAATCCCATTGAAATCTCAAAATGGGTGAGCGATATTTTTAAATAGTAAAACTAAATTATTATTTAGAAGTAGGTAATTCAATTTTAAATAATATTATAGTTTTGAAACGTTGTTCACTGGACTAAGTTTACTGGACTGAAAAATAGCCACTTAAATAAAGTACAAAAAACAAGCAGACAACGATAATACAACACAGAGAAAGTAAGCATTACATTAGCATATTGACATGCTGATGACCTTCTGTGAAAATTACAAACCTAGAACCTCGTTCATAAATAGTTGTATAATAACGATAAAAATATTGTTTAAACTAGTTCACAATGAAATCAACTTAACATTCCAACTAAATTCAATAAAAAAACCACATCACATTTTAACTCTCAAAGGGATTTTCACCAACGTAATAATAGAGTTATTTCTTTCACATCTACATACGAAAACACTCGCTTCACAACATGCAGCGCTTTATCCATCGTCTTAGAAACCGCTTGACACTTACAACTGCTAGACGATGTAAAATCTAAAGCGCTTCTAGCGATGTAATGTACGCAGTGCTTGCGCAAAAGCGCTTTCCCTCCAACCGCTACGTCAGTCCGTAGCACCAGTTCGTAGCGCCCGCCCGCTACGCCATAGAGGTCACACTCTTTTGTTTTTGCAAAGCAATTTTCTTTATGAAAACCCCACCTAGTAGTGACATAGCGGTGATTTTGGGTTTTGCTTGTGGTTCGGGTTTGTGGTGACGTATTTTTGGTGCAAGTGTTGCGTGTGTTCCGTTATTGGTTTTTTTAATGCGTGTGCAAAGTGAGATTGGAATTTTGGGATAATTTCGATGACGAGTGAGTATAAATACAATGGTTTTGTATAATTGGTATTTTTATGGTTACAATAACTAACATAAGGTACCAGAATTCATATTGAAAAATATTATAAATAAAAAAAGGGTTTATTTTTCGACTTTCCAAGCTGTCAGAATCAACAAACTTTATATATATTAAGTAATGAAATGTAAATAAAATTTGATTTAAGGAGTAATATAGTAATAAAATGAAAAATAAATACAAACCAACGAGAAAATCAAATATGTTTCTTAGTCAAAGATAGCGAAGTAGAAAAATAAATATCCAGAGACATTATATGAAAAAACGAATATAACAATTATGGAAGGTAAATAGCCGTATATTTTCTAACACATCATTATTATACGGATCATTATTATGTTATGCTAGTTATAATATAACAAAGTGGTACCAAGTGAAGTAATAATTCCCGGTCATGCTTGCCCGGCGTTCTACAACGTACTGATAGGGCAAGCATGTTAAGTTATTAAGAATCGAATAGGTAATGTTTCCATCATTAATTATTAAAGTCTTCATTAATAAATAAATGAGGTGTCATTCCCGGGATCAAGAGATCCCAGGTCAAGGTTCTTCAATAACTAGGTTCTTAAAATTCAAAGTAGAAATACATTTGTCCCGGTTTAAGGTATATGTATGTGTGAAACATATACTGGGTGTCCCAGAAACCAACGTCAACCCGTCTAGGGCTGATAGAGCAGCTCATAAGCTATCGATTTAACCCCTATATATGTTCAGCAATTGTTATTAGTTTCCGAGATATTGATCATTTTAATCAGAATTTTTGCCATTTTTCCTTATGTCCGTGGTATGAAAAAACCCTAAATTCATGTATTAATTCATATTTATTTTAGTGTTTTTTTGCATGATTAGAATCACTGTGAAATAAGGAAGTTTTTAAAGCTACATGCCAATTTCTTTTTTATTACAAATGTTTGAGTAATCGCACAGAGTTACTTTCTCCATACTAAGAAAACCCCGCGTTTGTTTTTCACCAAGTATGGAAAAACAAACTTTGCGTGTTTTCTCAAAAAGTTTTAATGAAAAAAAAATTGGCATGTAGCTTTAAAAACTTCCTTATTTTACAGTGATTCTAATCATGGAAGAAAACACTGAAAAAAATGTTAATTAATACATGCATTTAGGGATTTTTCGTAGCACGGACATAAGGAAAAATGACAAAAATTCCGATTTAAATGATCAATATCTCGGAAACTAATAACAATTGCTGAACATACATAGGGGTTAAATCGATAGCTTATGAGCTGCTCTATCAGCCCTTGACGGGTTGACGTTAGTTTCTGGGACACCCTGTATGTATGTGCAATAAGCACAAACCGAAAATAACATTTAAAAAACTCGTCTAAAAAAATCGAAAATCCTTAAAGAAACCTAAATAGGTTTTTTTTTTCAATTATACACCACTTGTCATAGTTCGTGGACTTTATTCTTTTTCTTATTTACAATATGGCGTCTAGTTGCCGCCATATTCAATTTTACTTAATGTCATATCTTTAGTGCCACTCACAAGATTAAGACAAATCGATTGACATACATAATGTATAAATACTGATAAACACAATACCCTCCTCCTTCGGCAGTCAGGTAAAAATAAACAGAAGCACAAAAGGATTGTACGTACAAAGGCAAACTAGTGCCTTTAATGGATCTCTTTCAGTTAAGCTTTGAGCGATTCAGATTAATGAAAACAACAGATGCCTAAACGAGCAACAATTGGGATAGACCAAAAAAAAGAACTCACGGTTTTTACATTCTAATTCGAAAGAATAGGTAATTTTAAGAGACCCATTTCAGTAATTTTGTATTTGACCCAAAAGTTTTGTTTTAATATCTTTATTTATTTACGAGACATTTTATGGATGACATGATTATTTTAAATTTGGGTTGTCATTTTCTAATAAATTACAACAATTAAATGATATCTTACGATAAAAAGTGTTTGTAATAGTGTAATAAAAAACGAAAGTCAAACAAAGGTCAAATATACTTTTGTCAAAATGTCCGAAATAGATAAATATTTCGAAAATCTAATAATGCAGACCGGCTTCAAAACCTCGAAATGGTTTTAAAACCAGAGTAATTTCAAAAATATGAACAATCCCAATTGAAGAGACAAGATGAAAAACCAAATAGCAAATAAATTCGTAGAAATCCCTGACCTGGGTTATTATGACCTAGCAACGCAGTTCATTTTACGGCGAGCGTAAAGGACAGAGCTATAGCAGTTATACAGGGTGTCCGGTAAATAGTGGCCAACCTTACAGGGCTGGATAGCTCAGCTCAGGAGTGGCCAAAATATTATAAATCGTGTATAGCTCTGTCCTTTTCTCTCAGCGTAAACTGCACTGCATAGTTGTGTCATAATGACCCCTCTGGTCGAAGATAGGCCAAGAGACAGTTTATTCTTATTCTAACACAACCCTACTTATCTACAAGACAAAAAATAATTGATTATTATGCAAGTTGAAATTCTTTTATACGGTAGACACCCTGTCCCTTACACTAGGATAATCCTGTATAAAGTGAAGACCAATTAAAACGGGTCACTTCGTATTTAATTAGGATAGAAAGGACCCATTTTCATTGCTTGTGTAGGACACGGTTCCTGTAGGAGAACGTGTCGAAACATTATTTAGTGAGTGTCTTGCACCGTTATTTTTATAGTTTTGACACGTTTTCCTGCTCAACTACGTATGTTATTGTTTCATCATGTCAGCCGAAAGACGTCCACTGCTGCACATAGGCCTCCCCCAAGGCTCTCTACTAAGACCGGTCTTATGCTTTTTGCATCCACCGCGTTCCCGCGAACCTTACAAGGTCGTCACTCCACCTTGTTGGAGGCCTACCTACAGCTCGTCTCCCGGTCCATGCCGGCCGGCATGTTATTGTTTGTTAAATAATTTATTTGTCAATGAAATATAGTACAAAGTGAATATAATAAACTAAACTATGGCTATCTAAGATAAAGCTAAAGCTAAAAAAAACCTAATAAGATCTTAGCTGAATATTAAACTGGTTGGTTTAATATATGTGGGTGGATCAACTTTTTGATGTTGTTATTCTGTCCCGTAAGCCAGGAGACAACATTAATAGAGTTTCTTAGAAAAAATGTAATAATATATACTTCCAGCACACTCAGAAGAAAGGCCATAAAAGAATGGGTGCGTAATTGCCAATAAAACAGTTTTTTAGTGGACTTATATCTTTTGAAATCATAGTTTTAAAGAGTGACCCAGGAGACGTCACCATGGCAACGAGCTACAAAGAAAAGTTGATTGACCCATGTATTACCAGTGCCAAAAGCAATATATATTTTTTTACTAACTGTTCAGTTTCTTGCGGTGTTTCTTCTCAGCAGTGGTGACGTGTTAAAGTGTCCGTGCGGCCTACTTACTGAATAAACATCTTTTATCCTTTATTTTCAGAGTTACTGACTCCGTGACCTATTGTTTAACAAGTAATTATAATGAAAACCATATTTTAACAAATAACAAATTACAAATGTCTGTCTGTGTATGAATTTTATGACATCATCTGTTTAAAAGTGCTGTATTTGTGTATGGTGTAGTGGTGTGCCTCATGCCTGAAGTACTTAGTGGTATTAGTGTATAAAAATCGGGCCCCTATTCTACTGGATAAAATCATATTGTCTTTGAATTGTCATCGTATTGTATTTACTCGGCAGCCATTAGTATCTAGTAAATAGTAATGTTTTTAGAGTTGTTGGTAATTCTGTAGCTCTGCCTACCCCACTCTGGGAATGAAGGCGTGAAGGTATGTATGTATGTAAATAAGAGATATCGAGCTTGACCTCTACTCCTCTATTCTTCCCGGTAAAACAATATAGCTTTGACGTGCTACCGTATTCTTAACCCGGCCGCCAGTACTGTCAAGTAAATAAGAGCTATCGATATCATGCAAAATAGTTACAAATTTTTTGATCTAAACTATGAAATATATCCCGGCTCATAGACACCTCTGGAGATCCTAGAGCTGGTGCTTACCTCTCCTAAAGGATTGGGCTAGCTACCCAGAGAGGTAATGCAGCCAGTGTCATAGGGACCATGCCGCGAGCGGACCGCTAGAGGGGGTGTTCTTTTTATAGTGGTGATCATTATTTACATCCTTAATATTTGAGTAGTTTTGTTTTATTTTAATTTGAGTAGCTTAGTTTTATTTTAATTTAAATAAGTTTAGTTTTAACTTTTAATTGTAGTACCTACCCATGTTATTAAAGATGATAAATAATAAGTAAATAAATGTTTTAATAAAAAGCCAAAAAAAACGGCCAAGCGCGAGTTGAACTCGTACATGAAAGGGTCCAATAGTGGTAGTACTAATACATACACACTCAAGTGCTGAGATATTACCGACCGCTGACAGACAGACAGAAGGACAGGATTTCTTAGTAAAGGTGAACGAGTCCACCGAAACGAATTTTAGAATTCTGTATATGAAATCTTATGAAGCCTCGCACACTTGCGGTTGTTCCAGATTCGGACGATTCGACGCGGGCAAGTGTGCGAGGTTTCATACATACATACATAACCTCACGCCTGTAATCCCAGAGTGGGGTAGGCAGAGCCACAGAATCACCCACAACATCAAAAACTCGTTGACAATTCTGCAACCACATTCCGCACAAATAGGCTAAGATGTTTACCAGCGTATTAGTGACAGGTTGCAAGCCCATCGCCTAACAGTACTACAAGCCCCCATTCCCTTAGTCTTACGACTTCCACGGGATGACATGGAGCGGCACCATTCCAACCCGGAAACAAAATTCGATTCGTTCCACTCGTTCGACGCGGTCAGCTTGGATAAGTGTGCGTTCACCTTAATAGGGTCCCGACACCGACACCCTCTGTGTACGGGACCCTAAAAATCATAAAAAAATAAAGATCCATTACTCACGAAAAAACGCTTAAGTGGATTGTTTTACAAGTTTAACCCTATTATCAAGGAATTACGCTCTCAAGTCGATTGTTCATAATTATCAAAAACTTTGTTCTAACACGGAGTTAATTAATAAAAACGTTTGACGTTTTAATCACTTTAAGTGGGAACCAAATAATAATTAGTTTGTCATTTTGATTTTTAAACTAATTTAAAGTGATTGACACTGAGAACTTAAAGGCTTTTTAAATTTTTAATCTCGCACAAAAAACAGGGGTGTATTTAGTTTAACGTATACCTATATCTGTGTCTTTAATTTTAAATTCGAAAAATTAGATGTTTGTTTCTAAATCACGCCGAAACGGTTTAACGGGTCGGGATGAACTTTAGGGACAATAAATAAAGATTATACTCTGAAGTAGTACAAAGAGTACATGTATACTTCTTATTACGGAAAATTTTACAGTTTCGGAGGGAATACGCGCGCAGAAGCTAGTCTATTTATGTGTGTATCTGTCTGTCTGCCTGTGACATGATTGCTCCCAAACGGACGGACGGATGAACGGTGGATGCAGGTAGCACGTGACCGGTCCTTGTGGCGATCCTTGGGGGAGGCCAATGTCCTGCAGTGGATGTCGTTAGGCTGAAATGATGATGACGGACTGATTTGGATCAGTTAATATATTTTAAAGAAAAAAAAAGGCGCATTTATTGAGTCGTCAAGTTGCGGAAAACAGCCCGTTATAACCTATAACCTATATTTTAAAGAAAAAACTAATTTAATTGGGATAGTTCTTAGCTAGGTTTATGTAGACAATTTTTTTTTAAATGTCTATGCCATAATTGTATTTATGTCTATTTAATCATATACTATCTTTCTCAATGTCTGTATCGTTAAACTCAGAAAGTTAAAAAAGGGTTCGTACGGACATAGAGTACTGACTGACTGCGTCAACTCATATCACAGTGCATGTGCACATGAGTCGCTGTCTAGGAATCAAGCAGTTAATGTCGTTGTACCTACTTGTAAAATATAAATTAATGTAGTTATCTAATTAGCATTAGTATCAGCTGTGGTATCAGTAATTGGTCACCTACAAATTACATTACATAAACAATTACATAAACTCCCTATAGGTTTATGCAGAACTTTTTCGGCCATACTCAAACCAAATTTCAACTTTTCAATACTAGTCTTTCATTTTTAATTAGTCTGTATACAAATTGACGTCATCAGCATGAAAATGTTGACCCCTGTTCACGAGGAAAGTTTTTATGTATAATTAATTCTGGATTATTATGTATGTGTGTTACAGAAAACTAGAAATCCATACCACTCCATCCATACTTACGGACGTATGCTAGCTCTAACTACTTTATGGTTTTAGCCGCCGAGTTTAACGATACGATAACAAGTCAAAGCAATATAGTTTTACCGAGTAGAATACAGTCTCTGGTTCCTAAACTGTCTCTTAGGTATTAAATAACGCCTCTGTTTAACCCGAACAAGCCGACCACTAGTCTGCCTAAGCCAATAAACAGTAACTCAGACTAAATTGCCAAATTAGATTCAATCCTCTCCTCTTAGTAATAAGGTTGTGATTGCTACGAGAGTTTTATTTGAGATGCTGCTATTTAGTTTAGCAGGGCAGTAGTGGTTCGTTGCCCTAGATCCATCGTTTTGGCAAGCGCGCTGCCTACTAACGAGAGGAGGCGAGAGGTCCGAATTATCTCGATATTGTGCAGACACTGACTTGATGCGGGGTTATAAGATTGACGTATGCATTGGGTTATTTGTAACGTTAACTGGTAAAATAATTATTTATTCTACATACAAAAACCTACGGATCCGAGACGTGGGCGCTAACAACGGTCCTCATAAGAAAGCTCAAGGGAGGCCTATGTCCAGCAGTGGACGTCTTTCGGCTGACATGATGATGATGTGATGACATACATACAATCACGCTTCTTTCCTGTAGTGGTAGGCAGAGACCACTTCCTCCTACTTGCAACGATCCAGACAAACTTCCCTCGCTTCCTCCACTCTCATAAGGTCATAAGTCTCTTCATACAGGTGGGTCGGTTTAGGGTACTCCTGACCTTGCCCTTTCTTGAACAGACAGACAGAAAGACAGTAAGACAGACAGACGGAGAAATAACTCACCCTCGGTTGGCTTCGGTATGTCATTAATAGCTTAATTATTTAAACCTATATATCGCACTGCTAGATCAAGACATCATAAACTCAAAATCATTGTTAGTTTGGTTTCAAGCTCATAGACGTTGTATTAAAGTTGATTTTAAATCCAGTTTTATTTTGAGTTACTACACTTTTAATCTGGCAGTGCGATATTTATATTTATACCTTCAAATCCCAGCAAGATATCGAAATAAGATATGCACAAAAACTTCAGTAAAAAAACAATTTTAGTTCCTGAATAGTTTGACATCCATTGGGCCGTTTTGGAGTCTAATGAAGATAAAATCAAAAAGACAGACGGCGTAACGACTCGGTAAAACCATATGATAACTTGACATTACACAATACAATAACATGTCAATAGCAATATTATTATACCGAGATGAATAAATCCCCAGTTTACTCTATTTTACGTCATAATAAGATCTGAGGCGGTAAAAATAATATCGTCATGGATCTGTTATCGTATTGTCAGCGTTATGATAGTTCTTATTTACTGGACAGTAATGGCGGCTAACGTCAAATCTATACCGTAACAGGTCAAATACGATATCAATATAGCCGCCGGGAATTGAGGCCCTGGGCCTCTATTCAACACGGTAAAAACCATAATTATCGTGTTTGAGCTGTTATAGTACAAACAGTTTACTTGTGGGAGGACCTTGTGCAGGGTCCGTCCGGGTGGGTAAGTAATACGAGATATAAGAACTGATAATATAACACTCATAATATATACGCTCACTTTGTATAAACACGTTTAGTATAACTTTCACTGGATATAATGAACGGAAGATATAATTTCAAAATATCTATTTCCATACAGTATAACGTTATTAATATATAATATCAATTTATATAACTATTATAAAACGTATAACGTTCATAACACCTAAGATTTAAAAGATATATTAATCAAATTATCTAACATCAAAAAACATAATACACGTATAATATAAATACATGCATATGTTATTTGAAATTAAATTCTATTTTCAGTATTAAGTGGCCTTCTTTATTAACAATCAACCTTACCTTACTAACTTTACTGGCAGCAGTCTGAATTTTCTGGGCAAAAAAAAAATAACCTAACCTAACCGAGTCGGTTCTGCCCAGAGAAGTCTTGCTCGCTCGCTTCGCTCGCTCACATTTATATCATACGATATAATATCTTGTAACACTTATACTAAAAGATAATATGTATTATGATCGCTATATGTCATGTATGTTATACGAAGTGAAATTAGTCATTGTGAGTGATATATTAAAAAATATTATATAAAATGAATAATATATGACTTGAACGTTATTCCTTACAAAAATATTGATTTTGTTATTATAGCTAACGTTCATTATATCTCGTAAACGTTAGTAACACGAAAATAGTTATTATGTAGTTATATCTCGTGGGACGCACCCCGTCCGGGTTGGTACCACCATCTTATCCATTAACCTACCGCCAAGCAGCAGCGTTCGCATTGTTGTGTTCTGGTTTGGGTATAAGACAGCCGGTGAAATGACTAGCATAGAGGCATTCCATCTTAGTCCTCAGGGTTGGCAGTGCATTTGCAGTCTTAGGATTGCGGTCTTGTGAATGCGAATGTCTATGGGTCACAGATTCACTTACCATCAGGTGGCCTGTGTGCTCGTTTGCCTTCTCAATGACATAAAAAAAAAAAAACAGCCATACACTTAACTGCCCATTAAAGACAGAAGTGAGAAAATGTAGAAACAGATAAATATAGAGTTTAGAAAAGAATCTCATGTGCACGACAGAGACAGTTTCTATCTGTTAATCTTCATTGGTCACTCAGCTGTGTGGGCGATTGTATTGTCACCGTTTTGATAGCTCCTATTGGCTGGACAGTAATGGCGGCCAAGTTAAAGACAATACCAAAGATCAGCATCAAGGATAGCTAGATAACTCTTTGTGAGTGCGGTAAAGACAAAGGGTGTACTGATCATCATACATCGTTATCGCGGGAGCAAAAACGATTTGACAGTAGTCAAAGATTATGACAAATAGGCAATAGCAGAAGTGACACTCGTATCGAGAAACGTTTATACATAAGAGCTCAAAATGTATCATTTTATTTCAAATGTCTTACCTCCGTATTTGACTTGATTAGTAGTACATATTTAAAGAGATTAGATACGCAATCCTAACGTCAACCTCTTCAGTCACTTTTCCAGCTACTTTAGACATTTGTCATTCTTGATTGATTCGATATGTACAAAAAGATACACAAATATATCTAAATTAAATATGAAATATATGTAAAGAAATTAAACTAGTTTTGGACAAAAATATTTGTCTTTTTTTTTTTATTATAGCTGACACGTTGACTTATAAAAGCGTTTACTCAGTGTAAGACAAGTTTGATTGACTGTTTTCAGCGAAAATTTCGTGCTAGATATGAAGAACTTCTTAGAGGCTTAGAGTGTATAGGCAGAATATTCCGTTTATACTAAACAGACATTCTGTTATTATGTGTTCTTTAATACATTTGTTTTTGCTCCCGCGATAACGACGTATGCTGGTAATTTTTTCTTTTCATGCTCTAATTTACCATGCTCGCTGTACGACTTTGGAATTTCCTCGTTCTGTAAATATGAAAAACTTTTTAGCTCTGCAAATAGTCCTCTCATTAATCATTTAGTAAGCTTGATTCATAAAACTATAATTAAGTTGTGAACATGTAAATTTTTGTTTGTTTGTAAGTATATGGAACCGAAACATTATTTATATTTTATCGCCGTTCATGTGTGCCAGTCATAGTGACTACATAAATGACATATCGTCGGTGATACTGCAAACCCACGTAACTAACAAATTTAAGATAGAGCAAAATAGACCTTACGTTCTTATTAAAAAGGTGCATCTTGCTACATATACAAAACAAAGATCTATCTCTATCTAAAACGTATTTTTTCTTCTTTATATTAATGGCGATCCACCAAGTGATTTCGCCAGTGTTAGTGAGAGAATATAATCAGTAAATAGAACAGTAAATCAAAATGAACAAAAGTAAACGCCGGGCATTTTTCAATCGGCCATCTTCCCTCTCCAAAGGTTACCCATCTCTATCTAAAATAATACCATAAACAAATACATTAAATGTATAGTAGTAATATTAAACCTCTTGGACTATAAACCATAACGCGTCAGAGTCAATATGATTTTACGGAGTCAAATAGAGGCCTCATAACGATTTGGTCGTCGTAATAAGCTTAGCTCTCTCGTATTGCTGCAATGGAATTATAAACGTTAACGTAATTCACGGAATCTAATAAAACCCTGTCCAACCCTTGCAATAAAGAGAAGCATTATTTCGAAAGGACTAAATTTGAATGCCCTTCCCCCTCTTTTACATTAGGGAATGGAATCGATCGACAGAGATACACAGAGGAGAAAGTTAACTTCAAAGTGATGAGTGCGAGTATATGTACCTTCTTGTCTTGGATGTTTTTTATGTAGGTATCTTATAGTAAATCTAAAATTTTGTTTCACAATTGTTTCATTTTTCTGAAAATTCATAAGTTGGAAAATGATTTATTTATGACCTCAATTATTTCTAAGTGTTTAAAGAGATATATGATATATCTTTAGAAGCTGAAGGTTAGGTTGTTTGTTTTATATCAAACTCGAAAAGTAAAACAGTTTCACAAAAAAAGATTTTGTAACTTTTGAAGATTCAGACAAATGAAACATGTATTTCGTAGTACGCATAGTACAGTGTCGACTACAAAGAGATGTATCCACTTTTGGACCTTATTACAATGCAATAAGGTGGTACCAGACTACCAGTGTAGCTTAATTTACGAATAGGTTAATTAATTAACTTGTAACAAATTAACTTGCAACCTGTCTCTAATACGCTGGTAAACATCTTAGCCTAGTTGTGGAACATGTGGTTATAATATAATTATTAACCAGTTTTTAGAGTTGTAAACAGGGACTGGATAACCGGAACATAAAGTTACCGTTTTAAAAAGATATGACGCCATACCGTTGTGGTTGGTTTCGGTAGCTCAAAATATTTTATCGGCACTGGAATATTATTTTTATACCGTTACCGGTACCGTTATTTTTTCAATACCAGACCGTTTTCATAAAGGTATACCGAAATAAATACCGGTTGATGTACATATAAAAAATGGCGATACGGTTATTTTATACCGGTAGAATACCATTTTATTTCAACCGGTATAGTTCTACCTTTATAACGAAGCGGTATCGATATCTAATACCGGTACCATACCATTAATACCGTAACAAAAACAGTCCCTGGTTGTAAATAAGGTGACGACGCGCTGGCCTAGTTGGTAGTGACTAGGGAATGTAAACCGGTTAACCGGTTAACCGAAAAACCGATTAACCGAAACTTTTTGATCTCGGTTAAAAACCGGTTTTTTATAACTTTCGCCGGTTATTAACTGAATTGGAACTTTTCCTTAAAAGACTATAAATTGCCTTAAATAGATACCCCAGAATATTGTTCAGACTATAAAATGACAAATATAGCGGGGAAACGTATTTTTATTTTATAAAGAATAAGAATACATACCCTATTTTTTCGTGTAGCGAATAGCAAGAAGTTTTATTAATTAAATTTCTTCATGAACGTGCTGAACGATACAATACAATACACGAGCCACATGATGACAAGGATGACATACCTAGTTTCTATTTTAGTGTCGTTATATTGGGCAAAAGTACCAACTATACTGCTATTCGAGTAACAGCCCTTGACCCCTTACCAGAAACGTCGCAAAGTTCAAAAAATATTGAACCTGTTCCGTCTACATCTGTTTTTTCCGGAAGTTCTATTTCTGCGAAAGATTTATTAAGAGAAGAGTTGAAACAGTAATCATTGTCGAGACAAGAAGCAGAAAAGACCCATATGGAAGTCCTGCAACAACAGTTGTGTCCTAACGTGATGATCGTGATCGTGACAGATCGAGATGGCACTGCATGAAAGTGGCGGAACCAGAGGGCGATATTTAGAAATGGCAAACAGCTCAAAAATCACCAATAGTAACCAAGAATAGTAAAACTATCGTCTAATACTTCGATTTCAAATAGTTTGCACAAAACCGGCTAAAAACCGGTTAACCGGTTATGAATCCGTCGAGGCGGTTATTAACCGGTTTTTGATTTTCACCGGTTTTTACATTCCCTAGTAGTGACCCTGCCTACGAAGCTTGCGGTCCTGGGTTCAAATCCCGGTAAGAGCAGATATTTGTGTGATGAGCGCGAATATTTGTTCCTGAGTCATGGATGTTATCTATGTATTTAAGTATATATTTCTCTATATAAGTATTTATACCATTGTCTAGTACCCATAATACAAGCCTAGAGCTTAAATTGGGACTAGCTCAATTGGTGTGACATTGTCCCCTGATATTTATTTATTTATTATTTATTGGCGTGGTTGCCGGGTTAGAATAGTGCCACTCCATGTCTTCCCGTGGATGTCGTAAGAGGCGACTAAGGGAATAAGGGCTTGTAGTACTGTTAGGCGATGGGCTTGCAACCTGTCACTAATGCGCTGTTAAACATCTTAGCCTACTTGTGCAAATTGTGATTACAGAGTTATCAACAAGCTTTTGGAGTTGTTGGTAATTCTGTAGCTCTGCCTACCCCACTCTGGGAATAAAGGCGTGAAGGTATGTATGTATGTATGTATTATTTATTTATTTATTTAAATAATTCTGTAGGTCTGCCTACCCCACTCTGGGAATGAAGGCGTGAAGGTATGTATGTACATACACACGTGTATGTTCTTATGAACAGTAAATTCTGGTTTATACATATACAGGTTTTACAGAAAACGCAAATAAACCAAATCGTAGAGAGGGTTGGTCGCTATTTTATTATAAAAAAAACCATTACAGGTATTCCTAGGATATGTGATGTGTCCCTTTACTGTCTCACTAGTGAATAACACTACAATCCCTCGTTACGAGTCTCGCGTAAACAACCTCAGCTGACAATCGAATTCCCTTATTACAGGGCTTGCGATATTCCGTACTTTATGTTTCTACCTAACAGTACAATAAGCCAAGGGAGAGTTTCGTCACTGGGACGAACTTTTGGTGACGATGACTTAAATTTTTATACAGGGCCTTTACACTAGGCGATAAAAATCGTATCGACTTTGACCTGTTACGGTATTGTTTTTAACTCGGCCGGTAAAAACCTACTACCGAGATTCGAACCCGGGACCGCTAGCTTCGTAGGCGGGTCACTACCAATTAAGCCAACGTGTCATCTAACAGGGACCCATTTGACACACTTCCAGGGCCTCGTCCAGGGGATCGTCTTTGATCTGTTATCGTATTGTCAATGTATTGATAGTTCCTATTACATAACATAATTCAACACGGTATAAACCATATCGTGTTTGAGCTGTTATCGTATTGTCAATGTATTGATAGTTCCTATTACATAACATAATTCAACATGGTATAAACCATATCGTGTTTGAGCTGTTATCGTATTGTCAATGTATTGATAGTTCCTATTACATAACATAATTCAACATGGTATAAACCATATCGTGTTTGAGCTGTTATCGTATTGTCAATGTATTGATAGTTCCTATTACATAACATAATTCAACACGGTATAAACCATATCGTGTTTGAGCTGTTATCGTATTGTCAATGTATTGATAGTTCCTATTACATAACATAATTCAACACGGTATAAACCATATCGTGTTTGAGCTGTTATCGTATTGTCAATGTATTGATAGTTCCTATTACATAACATAATTCAACATGGTATAAACCATATCGTGTTTGAGCTGTTATCGTATTGTCAATGTATTGATAGTTCCTATTACATAACATAATTCAACACGGTAAAAACCATATCGTGTTTGAGCTGTTATCGTATTGTCAATGTATTGATAGTTCCTATTACATAACATAATTCAACACGGTATAAACCATATCGTGTTTGAGCTGTTATCGTATTGTCAATGTATTGATAGTTCCTATTACATAACATAATTCAACACGGTATAAACCATATCGTGTTTGAGCTGTTATCGTATTGTCAATGTATTGATAGTTCCTATTACATAACATAATTCAACACGGTAAAAACCATATCGTGTTTGAGCTGTTATCGTATTGTCAATGTATTGATAGTTCCTATTACATAACATAATTCAACACGGTATAAACCATATCGTGTTTGAGCTGTTATCGTATTGTCAATGTATTGATAGTTCCTATTACATAACATAATTCAACACGGTAAAAACCATATCGTGTTTGAGCTGTTATCGTATTGTCAATGTATTGATAGTTCCTATTACATAACATAATTCAACACGGTAAAAACCATATCGTGTTTGAGCTGTTATCGTATTGTCAATGTATTGATAGTTCCTATTACATAACATAATTCAACACGGTAAAAACCATATCGTGTTTGAGCTGTTATCGTATTGTCAATGTATTGATAGTTCCTATTACATAACATAATTCAACACGGTAAAAACCATATCGTGTTTGAGCTGTTATCGTATTGTCAATGTATTGATAGTTCCTATTACATAACATAATTCAACACGGTAAAAACCATATCGTGTTTGAGCTGTTATCGTATTGTCAATGTATTGATAGTTCCTATTACATAACATAATTCAACACGGTAAAAACCATATCGTGTTTGAGCTGTTATCGTATTTTCACCGTTGTTTTGATAGCTCTTATTTACTTGACAGTAATTGCGGCTGACGTCATAACATAACAATACCGGTACAGGTTAACTACGAACGAATTTTACGAATTTTACCGCCGGGAATAGAGGCCCTGCTATAATGGCCCCGTAATAACTATACCTATATGATAACTTATGCTATTTCAAATATTTCTACCGTGTAGATCCTCTTTGAAGACGCAAACTTTGATCTCGCAAAGTGTTCGGGTACTCACTTTGATTTTCGTACCCCTATTAGAGATGAAAGTGACGTATAAATATACTAATCTTGAGATAACTATTTTAACGAAGAAAGAAATTAAAAAATAGTGTTTATTTGGTAGGTACTAAAGTACAAAATTTACGAGATTAAGGTACATCAAATTGGTAATGTAAAACACTTGATTATGGCTCAGTTGATGACGGATATTGAAATCCACTAACTCAGTTGTTTACATTAGCCTTCTTTAAGTATCGTTAACGTTCTAATAAAACTAATAATTAAAGTCCTAAAACGTGGTTACCCTACATTTAATACGTAACTGTCTTATCTGTCGCTCGATGCTATCAATATAATTTAAAGCTGGTGTACACTTTGTGAAGTAGCAAGTGAAGACAAGAAGTGATAAAGTTAATAAGTTTTTACGACGATTATGTTAAGATAGTGTATACATTGCTTAGGCCCTATTGACACTTGCACTTAACAAAGTTTAAACAGGGTCTTACACGTTGACGTTACTAATCGCTTTAAACCTGCACCTCTCACCTGCCCTTGCTATTTCACAAGCAAGGGTAACAACATTAAGCGAAAAAAATGAATAAATTTAAATAAAATAAAATAAAACTTTTAAGTAAATTAGCAGCACGAGACTTAGTAGAGAGGTTTAGTTTAGGAAAAATGAGTGCATAGTTTTGATTTTGTAACACCAATTTGAAGTCACCCTGTAAATAAAAACCTGAAACTAAGACCACGAAAGCCTACCAAAGTGATCTTCTCTCAGCTAATGTACTGAAACGTTGGGAAACGTTTCATCACACTGGATTTTAGTTAAGCCAGAAATAAAGGCCGTATTAATAAACTAAAGTTCTCGCAACATAGTTTGGTGCGGCTGACATATATCTGATAGCGGTTATTATTACATACTCGTGAAAAGTGTTATATTTGGATTTAGAATATATAGATTAAAGTTCAATTTAAACGAACTAAAATTTCTTTACTTCAAAACTGCAAGAGGGGATGGGAACACCTATCGGAATAAAGCCACAGTTTGTTAATACGGCCCTTATATCTTCTATAATCTTCTATAATCAATCAGGGCCTCTATTCTAAGCAACAAAAACCATATCTTCTTTGACCTGTTCTGGTTTTTTTTAACTTGGCCGCTATTATTTGTCAAATAAATAACCGGGACCGGGAGACGAGCTGTAGGTAGGCCTCCAACAAGATGGAGTGAAAACCTTGTAAGGATCGCGGGAACGCGGTGGATGCGAAAAGCACAAAACCGGTCTGAGTGGAGAGCCTTGGGGGAGGCCTATGTCCAACAGTGGACGTCTTTCGGCTGACATGATGATGATGATGAAATAACATTTGCCTATTGCCACTTATTGGTCCCCTATCTTCATAAGCACCTCGAATTCGCCTCTGAATTTATTCCGGCACTTGAAAACGTCTCGGAATCAAAAAGATTGTCTGAATCCTAGATAAGGCCGTCGTCGGGCTGAATTTATTAATCCCAATGCAAGGTTCAAGGCGATTTCGTTGGAATGGTGTTTCTATAAGTATTTACCCGACCACCGCGGCGAAAAAAAGGAGGGTTATTTATAGAATGAAGATGGTAAATGGGCATACCGGCCAAATGATGATAAGTGGAGGTTATTATAGACATTTTCAATCTCGGGATTGCAATCCTACGATGAAAATCTCAAGACTCCAGAAGAAACCATATCGTCTTTGATCTGTTATCGTATTGCCAACGTTTCGATAGTTCTTATTTACATGACAGTTATGGCGGCTGACTTCATAACAATACCATGACAGGTTAACTACTATATCGTTTTTACGGCCTAGAATATTATAGAGGCACAGTAAGAAAGCCTAAAAATGTATACGTAATGTATGTGTAGTGGTTTAATATTGGCAATTGGTCAAAGGTGATGTTTAATTCATTACGTATTATACGCCCATCATAATTAACTTGTAAAATGTCTTATTCAAAACGATTTATTCAAATTATCCCCATTCCTTTTAATATCAATTAAATTATTCCATCTGGTCACGCGCTTAAAATAAAACCATTTTACCTGAATGCAATAAAACGTTACCACGACCAGTGTAACAAGATCTCTTCCAGTGTAACAAATTCAAGTACACCTGAATTGGGCGGGGAGCTATGTATATTGGTTTTAATTCTTCTTACGATGGAGAAATCGCTTTGCTTTATCGTGATGAGATTTTGTTGACACTTAAAATGCTACTGGCCTTTGGGGTGATAGATACAGCCGCGGAATAAAAAGGTTGGTCATTTTTAACTCTAATTCAATAGAATATAGACGTTTTATTCAAACAACGATTCTAGTCAACACGCAGATCGCTAAGTTAGCCTACAACTATGTACTTTAGGTATTCTATGTCAGCCAGGATTGTGAAAGGATTCTAACGATATACCACACACATCTCAATCGGCTCAGGCGTTTAGAAATTACGGTGGACTAAAAAGTCACACATTCGATGATGATACATGAACCTAAAAATTTTACACTCTTGGGCAGTCGTGTAAAAAGCGTTTGCATTCTGGTTACGTCAAGAAGTCCATATTTTAGAATGGAATAAAATAGAAAACCGCTGGATAAGTAACAAATTCTCCGGCGATATCATATAAGAAGTGCGCGAGAAGGTACATGTTCTAAAAGAGTTCTTAAGTAATAGTTATTTATATTAGAATAGAAGGCCTGTACCCTTACCATGAGTTACAATTAACGTACTCACTAGCGAGTCGAATGCTCTATCCCTCGCACACCTCGCAGTAGTCTTATAGAGTGCGAGGGACAGAGCATTCGACTCGCTAGCGAGTACGGCAATTATAACTCATGATAAGGATACAGGCTTTCCATTCTTCTCGGTAATCAATCAATAATTGTTTTGTAGGTTACGCCATCAACAATATTGCATAATTATGACATTAGGTCCACTAACCTTCAGGGAGGGAAGATGGCCGATTGAAAGATGAGGCTTTTACTTCTGATTTATTCTGTTTACTGATTTACTCTACTCACTTGAGACTGGCGAAATCACTGCGAAATACTCAGCTAAACCGCCATTTCAATAAAAAAATCTGTCGAAAGATCTACGCTAAAAAAAATTAAAAAAACAGTCGAATTGAGAACCTCCTCCTTTTTTTGAAGTCGGTTAAAAAACTGCGAAAAAGTTCATGTTTGAAAAATAAACCATTGGAGGCGTAAAAGTTATCTATTGCGATCCAATCGCGGAACACTACCGACTTTATCATATGAGGCCTCTTAACAATAATGTATATGCAATAACATGTCTAAGGCACTATAACCTACGAAGTAGAATAGGTGTGGTTTTCCAATTCTCAAATTTTGAAACAGCTTTTCGAATAACTTGACTTTTATTTTTATTAATTCCGGCTCAAACGAGCAGCACAATTCATTCCCATTCGGACGAGAATCGAAGCGTTAATCTTTTGATTGAATCCGACGTAATGCTGGCGAAGGCCTTTTGTACTCGGAATAATTAAAAAGGTTCATTTACTAACTGGAAATTATATTTCTACCCGGCCGCCGAAAAGAGAGGCTAATGTTTCAGACCTATATTTAAGTATGTATGTATGTTTCTTTGTTCCCTCGTACAGTGTTATTGGATTGCATGATCGCTGTAGTGTCACGGTAGTGAGAAGAGCACAAAATGAATTTGATGGGTGTCTTTTTTCTCCTACTAACGTTTGACCTAAACTATCTCTCTCTTTTCTGGCTATCCGAGCCTAGTTCTAGTTTTCACCAGAGATAACCACTTTGTAAACTTTCCAAAAATACCTGCGGTTAAGTTAGGTTAGGATTGTATTAAAAGTGGTCTCTGCTCTGCCTACCCCTGTGGAAACAGGCGTGATTTAATGGATGTATGTATTAGTTATTGTGTATACATTATACAAACTATATGTGACATAATTGAGTGTCGATGTAATGATGTCATCTAACAGCAGGCAGCCAGTACTTGACATCACTTAATGCGAACTTAGGACCGTGTCAATGTCAGCCTAGATCTTAATCGAGTGTAAAGAAATGCCAAAGTAAAGTCGAGTCATTTCTCATGAATCTTAAACGTAAGTCGCCTTCTATTTGACGATACGTTAGCCTAGTTGGTAGAGTCCCTGCCTACGAAGCTAGCGGTCCAGGGTTCAAATCCCGGTAAGGGCAGATATTTGTGTGATGAGCGCGACTATTTGTTCCTGATTCTTGGATGTTTTCTATGTATTTAAGTATGTATTTCTCTATTAAGTAAGTTTATCGTTGTCTAGTACCTATAGTACAAGCCAATTTGTGTGACATTGTCCCCTGATATTTATTTTACTTATTTATAAATCAATGTTTTATACTGACATTTAAGTATTTTTAGTGGAACTTATATGCATAAATAGAGTTATCCAAAATATTTTCGAGATTATATAAAACTAATAAATCTATGTTTAACAAAAAAAAACCTTTTTTACCATTTCGCTACGGAGACCTAAAAAAGCAGACCATATTTAGCCCTAGGTACGGGTATTTCAGCGACTAAACGCTGCAGCGGGCGGTGATGGATGGAGCTCTTTGCATAATTATTCAATCAGTACTCATCTTTGTCGCTTAAACACAAACATTTTCCATGGTTTTCTAACCCTTAATAAGGCAGAGGCAATATATTTACCACATATCAATAAACTGAAATTTGACTTTACTACCTACATTTTATGATACAATTTTAATTGTATTTTCCCAAAAAATAACTTCATGTATTTTTACTCTTTAGAGACTTGCGATTCCATTACTGTATTTGATGTTGGTCTAGTATTTTTAGTTAACGAGGCCCTATTAAGGGTTAAGACCTAAAACTATAATAGATGCAGGGAAACTCTCTAAAGGTGCACTGACAGGATAATTTTTTGAGCAATATGGCCCGCTATCAGTAGCTGTCTTACTCTAATTTGGTGTAATAAAATGAGACGTCCGTACTGTTGGCAGGTAATTATTAATTGCTCAATTAACTGCCCGTGTAAGAGCACCGTTAGGAACCATTAAATCCATTCTTATTTTTGAAAATATTTTTGGTATGACTCATTTTTTGCTAATTGACTCAAGTTCAAGTTAAATTAACTAATTAACGTTAAACTAATAAACATATTTATAATAATGTATTTATATATTTATATTAATTTATTTTTAATGTATTTATATTTGTACAATTTTTGCAAACCGAGTGAATTTTAATCTGACTCAAAGTCACGACATTTCTTTTCCATTAGGTACAAAAAGAGTGAAAAAACATTATATTTCTTATTATTTATTTATTTATTCCAGCAAGATTCTATAGTAATTACTAGGGGCAGCACTTTTGGTGGCAAACCGTGGTTTTAGGATCCATGGAGTCGCTGTATCCTCATTATTATAATACATACCACTTTAATTTTGACCATCAGTATTGTCATATTTCAAAATTCAATTTTTCATAATATTGCTAAACAAGTTTAAATTAATTTTGGTACGGAGGATGTCTCCACTGTAAAAGCGTCACAAACAAACAAATACTACTAGAAATGGATAAGCTGGAATAAATGTTTTTAGTTTATTTAGAAATATTACAAAACTAAAGACCAAAATCGAAGTGACATGTGTAATAAATAATAATTAGGAAATAGCGACTCCTATCGAAATAGCGATAGACTTTAGAACCACGTTTTGCCACCAAAATTCTAACCAAAGTAGACCTTAAAAACAGCGGATTTATTTACACCAAAAAATCGATAGCTTTTAGTATCCCTAATCACTTTTAGCAGCCTCGTTTGGTAACTGCATTTCTAGCCCAATCAAGCCAATTTTATTGATCGAAGCTGCGAAGGACGAACTCGTTTTTGGTTATAAACATACAGCATACCTCACAGCGCCGTCGCGCAATACGATATGGCACCAACGCATCAGTGAATTCATTCACGTCACCGCAATAGGGATTGTTCATATTTTTACAATCACTCTAATTCAAAAACCATTCAGAGGGATAGAGTTTTAAAGCCGTTGTGCATTATTAAGTTTTTGAAATATTTATCTATTTCGGATATTTCGACAAAAGTATATTTAACCTTTGTTTGACTTTCGTTTTCGGCTTGAAGCCCGAAGCCCTCTTAGGTGTATCTTACGGTTTATACACTATTACAATCACTTTTTATCATTAGATCTCATTTGATTGTTGTAATTTATTAGGAAATGCCAACCCAAATTTAAAATAATCATGTCAACCATAAAATGTCTGCTGAATAAATAATGATAATTAAAACAAAACTATTTGGTCAAATACAAAATTAATGAAATGGATCTTTTAAAATTATCCATTGTTTCGAATTAAAATGTAAAAACCGTGAGTTATTTTTTTTTGGTCTATCCCAATTATTGGGCATTTGCTCTGCGACCCTAGATGCATTCGGCGTTCATTATCGCTATCCAAAATAGTCTCTATAGGATTGACGCAAGCCGTCAGACGGTCGCGTCGAACGCCTACGTCGATTCCATACATTTTGTCAGTTTTCGAACGTTAACGTTATCGTTAAGCGACTTGTCTAGCCTCACTGGCCTGCGTTCTAGGCGGTAAAAACCTTATCGTCTTTGACCTCATCATCATCATCATCATGTCAGCCGAAAGACATCCACTGCTGGACATAGGCCTCCCCCAAGGCTCTCCACTCAGACCGGTCTTGTCCTTTTCGCATCCACCGCTTTCCCGCGATCCTTACAAGGTCGTCACTCCATCTTGTTGGAGGCCTACCTACAGCTCGTCTTTGACCTGCGGGGTTATTATGACATAGCATGCAGTTCATTTAACAGCGAGCGTACAGGACAGAGCTATAGCAGTTGTATAGCTCTGTCCTTTTCTCGCAGCGTAAACTGAACTGCGTTGTTACGTCATAATAACCCCCCTGTTATCGTACTGTCAACGTTTTGATAACTCTTATTTATTTTACGGAAATGGCGGTCGAGATAAACACAATACTATAACATGTCGAAAGCCATATTGTTTACACACATACATAAACTCGCGCCTTCATTCCCAGAGTGGGGTAGGTAGAGCTAAAGAATTACCAACAAGTCTTAAAACTTCTTGATAATTCAATATTGTTTAATTTCGTAGAATACAGGCCCCTGGCTGAGATTCTAAAGTGCAACCATTTTCTTAATAGCGATCGGTAATCTTCGATTTTTTATGATACACGAGTGACAAATATACAGTCAGTTGCAAGTGCAAGCGTGATAGCAATAGCCAGCAGAGAGCTATCAAGAAGCTGGGAATAATGTAATACGTTTTCAAGAGGATTGTAATGCTGATAAAATCCATACAAAATGCGGTAACGTTTCTCATCCCCAAAATCAAGTCCGATTATTACGATTATTGAATATGTTGTAGATAATTATGAAAAACTAGGTCTGTACGTTTTCCTTTTTAAGAAAATGTATCTTGAAAATGAAAAAAACGAAAAGAAAAAATATCTAGTCCATCATAATTACTACAACGTATTCCAAAATCGTGAAAATCGAACTTGATTTCCGGAGTAAGGAACTTTAACGCGCCAGTTAAAATATATATTAAAAAAAATTTACAGCTATGCAATTTAAGCATCTGTTATTGTTAACGTTTTGATAGCTCTTATTAATTGACTGCAATGGCGGTGAGTTAAAAATAACCATAACACGTCAAAGAAAATATGGATTTACCCTGCCCTGCCCCTGCGCGCCCCATTTAATATTAATATTAAACAAGAGGACGAGAAAAATATCGTTACTACTTTAGAAAAAACTCGTATCTGATATTTCGAGATGTATGAGTTTGAATTTAATTCTCCTCTCGTTTAAGTTTAAAACCGTACGTCACGAAATATCAGATACGAGTGTTCAGTAATGACGATATGGCGATTGGAATAATCGCTTTGGGTCCGTATTTCAATACTCAAAGGGGTTTGGGTAAAAGTGTTGTCATTTGTAAAAGTCATACATTTTCAAGGTGAGCGGCCATTCGTAAAAGTTGTAAATTATGATAGAATTATTTTCTGTTCTGTTCTGTTCTGTTCTGGTGACACCTCCAGCCAGCAGTTCTGCTGCAAGGACCCGTACGCGCTGACTGCGACGGAGAGGAGATGTTAGATTAGGCTAGCGGGGAGAAGCACGCCCGCCCGACCGGTCCAGTAAGAGTAGCGAAGAGCCGGCAGAGCACGAGAACCTTAACCCGCAACGACCAGCCACTAATACTAAACCGATCAGGGCATGCGAGCCTCGTCGCCTTTGCTGCACCAACCATCTCCGCCCGCCGCAGGCAGAGCGCACCTGCCCGAGACACCGGAGAGTCAAGTAGATAGGATAGGAGTGTAGGGTTTGCAGTCGATATGACGGGAGAGAAGGAAGGTGGAGCCAACCCGAATTTAGGCATCGTTAAGTCAGCATTAGGGAGATAGATAAAATACTTGGTGTGTAATATGTACTAAAGGTATGGACTGCTTAAAATTAAATGTAATATTAAAAATCAAATTTAAATATATCTATATATATATATTTAACTTTGATTTTATATATATATATTTCATTGCTCTGCTCCCTCAGTATCCTCGAGCTCTGTTTCTGTGTCTGTTTCAGGTTTTTTATAGATCTTTTCGGCTTCTTTTTTGAGCCGATTTCTATTTTCCGCAATGGTTCGCCAGTAGGCACGACTCTTGTTAGTGTATTCTCGTATGTCCTGGTCAAGAGAGTCCTCCCATGTAAATATAGGCCGACCTATTTTTCTTCTGCGTTCCTTATACATGAGGGCCGCGTACAGTAAGTGAGGGTTACGGCGTCTAAGCACATGCCCGTAATACGAGAGCCGCCGAACTTTAATATTTTTTGTCACTGTTTTACCTTCCAAGATTTGCCAGATCTTTTGTTTAGGAGTGCCCTTTGCGACTGACAGCATTTCAGTTAGAATGTGTCTCTCGTACCGTCTTAGGCGTGATCGATTCGCTTTGGTTAGTGCTGCGACATTAAGCCCGTACGTCATAACAGGAGATATCACCATTTTGTACATTAGCCTAGCGATTCTCCATTCAATTTTGTTTCTCTTAATAAATTGCGTAAGTATCTTGGAATTTCTTACGGCTTTTTGGCAACGTGACTTTATGGAGGCCCTTCTATTGTGGGTATATGTAATATAAGTACCGAGGTATATTATTTCATCTGTAGGTTGGATAGACACTCCACCTAAGCATATAGGCTGTAAATCTCCTTTTGAGATATCACATGGGTCCCGTACAATTAGTTTAGTTTTTGCCGTGTTTATTGTTAATCCTACGGTGTTTAATAGATCTGCCAGCTTTCTCACTATTCGGTCGATTACTGATATGTGTGGGCCTATTATAATTAAATCGTCTGCGTACGAAAGTATAAGGGGTAGGGTGATTTCAGCGTCTTGGTCCAGCCTGACTGCCTCATCTTCCTCTTCCAGGGTGCGAAGAACATCATCCATTACAATGGTGAATAGCCGGGGGGACAGCGGGCATCCCTGCTTGACCCCTTTTCCTTTTTGAACCACTTCAGAGTTCTGTCCGCACCAGGATATGAATGTTCTCTCTTTCATGCAGGCTTCTACGATTCTATTGGTAAGGTGAATATTTGTACGCGTTAGTAGTATGTCCCTTAGGGCATTTAAGTTGACGTTATCGAACGCTTTTTCTATGTCTAGTGCTGCAACAAAGAGCCGATTTCCTTCCCTCCAGTTTATGTCCAGGACACGGCGAAGGGTAAAAATGTGGTCGTCGGTAGATCTATTTTCTAGAAAAGCCGCTTGATAATTACTAATTGAATTAATAGCTTCGTCTAGTCTTTCTAATAGAAAATATGCGTAGATCCTGTAACCCACATTACAGATAGATATCTTCCTAAAGTCGCTAGTGTTCTTGGGCGCTGATTTTTTAGGGATAGGCACCTGCTTTGTGACCGCCCACTCCGTTGGGACTACGTTGTTAATCCAAGCTTCCTTCATGACGTTCGTTACCTGGGAAATAAAATCTAAGGGGGCCGCTTTATATAGCTCCGGCACGATTTGGTCTGTACCAGGTACTGTTCCATTTCTCAAGCGTTTAATTATTCGGATTATGTCGTCCGTATCAGGGCCGTCTGAATCCGGTACGCTGCTAGGTGGGTCCTCTATTAAAGAAACTGCCAGACCCTCGCAATTTTTAAGTTCAGTTATCCATCGTGCCATAGGGATGAAGTATCTTTTCTGAGCTTGTGTGTGATTTAATCTGTGTTTACGCAAATACTTGTATGTGATCTTCATCCTTATTGCTCGATGTGCCTTGCTCAAACCTTGAAAAAACAGGGCACATTCCTTTTCGTAGTCCTCTTCCTTTATATTCCGTAGATTTTGGCGGGCTACTCTAAGGTCTCTATTTCTAATAGGGTCGTTGGGGGATCTATTCTTAAAGAAAAGCGCCTTCTGGAGCTGAGCTTGTGCGATCCTATTTTCCTTAGATCTCACTGTTGCTTGAGGTGGGATCACCCGCGTGGATTGTATTAGGATCTTGTTGAGTTCCTCCCAAGTGGGGTTCTGATGACTACATCCACTATTCTGTGCGAATGTTTCCAGGCAAGATACGAGATTCTTAGTAACTTCTGCTTGGAACTCATCTCGATTGTCCTTGCATCGGAGTGCTTCATAGTTGATGGTTTTATAGTTAAATTGTGTCATACAATTGTCTTTGTTCTTTCGCAGGCACAGCCTATTGCTGCTTGTTGTACCCGAAGTCCCAGAACTGATATTTATTATTGTTGCCCAAATGATCTTATGGTCTGATCTAACTTTCTTGGACCATTGGCCTTTAATTGTTTCAAAAAATATCCGAATTTAAAATGAAAATATTTTGATATATTATGTATTACTCTTAAGTGCATCGGAGCCGAGATATTTAAATATTCATAACTAAATACGTACTTTTAGCACCAAAACTGAATTTTAAAATCTTTAATATCGCCGCTTCTATATCATTTAACGCTATTATATATATATATATATCTATATGTATTCAGAGGTACCCAATGCCCCTTTCTTACGCATTGATTTTGATGATTATTTTCGTATAGTCTGTGTCAATTGAACTGACAGATAAACTAAAAAATTCATCAAGCGTGTTTTATTTTAAATAATATCAATTATTTTTTCTTCAATCTTACACTTAATTTGAAGATCATGATCAATTCTTTAAATCAATACACAGACCGCACTTTTTAAAAATAACTGATTATCGAGTAATAATGTAAACTTGGTTCTTTTGGTTTTGTTTACCTCATTACCAATTTCAATTGACACAGACTATTACTAAACCGCGATTAGAATACACTTCGGAAGTAACGTCAGCACGCTGTCATTGCATATTATATCCGCCATTAGTAATTGTCATTTATATGCAATGACAGCGTGCTGACGTTACTTCCGAAGTGTATTCTAATCGCGGTTTAGTAATACACATAGTAATATAGTAGTTAGTAGTAGCAGTAGTAGAGTTATAGAGTAATAAAAAATATGTTCATACAAAACTTAGTCTTAAGATATCACATCTTTCGTGTATCTTTTATTAACCAAGCAATTTCTAGAATTTATTTTGCTATCATTCATCTCCTCCCTTCCCCCCATGATTCATCATCATCATCATCATGTCAGCCGAAAGACGTCCACTGCTAGACATAGGCCTCCCCCAAGACTCTCCACTCACACCGGTCTTGTGCTTTTCGCATCCCCCGCGTTCCCGCGATCTTTACAAGGTCGTCACTCCATCTTGTTGGAGGCCTACCTACAGCTCGTGTCCCGGTCCGCGGACGCCACTAAAGAACCTTCCACCCCCATGATTACTCGGATGATATTCAAGAATATGTGTTTAAACTCGAGTAATGTGGTTTCCCATAATAAGACAAGCATCGACCTAGATTCAGAGGAATAAGATAATATTTAATGGAAATTCTCAATTAATAATACCCTTTATTTACGTAGGTAGAGTTGCAGATAAACATTAGGTATTAGAATGTAGCAGTGACAATTTTGTGAGATGAGTGAAAAAGTTCTATCTTGGCCCTATGCTGCATTATAACACTGAAACGCTGCAATAAAGGCCACTTTATGAGCAACTGTGTTGATAATAACAATAAACTTACTATTATAAGAGAAAGAGGCAGTAGAAGCAAGTGGCTAGAAAACTGTTTGCAATTTCTTGTTGAAGAATGTTCCTAATATTTCTTTCAACCACGTAATAATGTGAATTTAGTACAGTAATATAACAGTTATGATTTTTTTCATTACATTTGTGGTTTTACAGACGTAAAAAAACCTTAGTAATATTATGTTTGTGGATTTATGTTTGGTCGACTAAAACTACGTCGTAAAAATGCTAAAGAAATTTCTAATTATACTTGGTTAGTGCAAAATTTTACTTATTTCCCAAATCGCTCCTTAATAATAAAATATGCAAAGGCATTCAAAACAATATAATGTAGGTACTTAGTATTCTTTGATTGATGAAACAATCCCAGAACTTTTGTGAACTAGGTTGTAGGTACCTGTTATGATATAGTTTTTAATTCAGCCGGCAATAAGCGATTACTGTCAAGTTTATAAGAGCTATGACAACATTGACAATACGGCAACCGATCGAAGACGATAAATATAGTTTTACCGCCTGGAAGAGCACCACCTGGACATTGACATTTGATCCATGGAGGACGAGTGCCTTACGTAATGATGAAGAATGGTCCAGAATATAGTGGTGGTAATATAGTGGACGTCTTTCGGCTGACATGATGATACAAATTTATCGTTATCTAGTAGGTAACTATAGTACAAGCCTAAAGATGAGATTGGGACTACTTCTATTTGTGTGACATAGTCTCCTGATATTTATATTTACTTATATGTAACTTATAAAATGATCAAAATCCCAGAAATAACTACGATGCTACTCCCAGAGCTGATGACTCTTGAGCAGTCAGTAATTGTGTCGGTTATTCTCTAAATAGCAATTCTATGACAAATAAATTAATAAATAGTTCAATAAATAAAATAACACAAACAGAAACGCTGATACAGATAAAGTTGTACCCCCCGTTATATGCGTCGGGGGTTAAAACGGGTGTTACGACTTGATTAGTGGAATAACTTTGTTGGTGACCGCGTTATTTGGAAATAAAACAACGGACTGCTAAAAAAAAAGGTAACCCAAAACAGAATGAAAAAGTTCTGTTGGGAGGCAATCAAAACTTCGTGTCTCATCGGAGGGCACGGCAGTGCGTAGGCCAATTGGAAAAGATAGCCGGTACCATCGATTTACAAATAAAAAAAAATATATATATACCATTCGGTTCTCATAAAATGTGTATTGCCAATTGTAATACATATGATTGTTACCTCGCTCAAGATATACATACAACCATCGTGTCAAACGTTTGAAGTCTTGGATCGTACATAATATTTATGATTTCGACTGTACACACACAGACATATTACGTACTGATGCAAAATATAAAATGTGTTCTTTGGACCATCAATCGTTTTATAGCATGTTAACTTGGGTTATTTTAGCCCTAGGGGTTAATATTGCCCATCCCAAAAATGGGTAACTAGGGTTTACTCACATATGAAATTTGACAGATATATTTTAAAATAATTTCCGACTCAAGTAAGAGGACTTAGCATTAGTTGTAGTTTTCACACTTTTGGTTACCAAAGGAGAACTTGGCCTATTTTTTAACATTTATGTTTTACGGGAATACAAGGTTACTGGATCCCTCTATTTGCAAAGTAAATATATATAGTGGGTTTATTTGGACTATCGGTATGCGCGTATTGTATTACCGCATACTGTTTTTAACGAACTGAGCGCTATGTACTTATTTGGACACGAATGAATGACTGTTTTACATATCTGTCAGTATATTGTGTTTTATCCGTTCAACATAGAGTCATAGTAGTTTATGCAACAGGCCTTAAAACACGAGTGTGATTTTATGAAACGAGCGTCAGCAAGTTTCATAATAAGATCACATGAGTGTTTTAAGGCCTGATTATGTACAGTTGCATACACTACTTTATCTACACACACATCATAAGTAGTCAAGGTCAAGGGTAAGAATATTGGCACGAGCTTAGATACATTGTCAATTAGGAGAAAATAACTAGGTCGCACTTTCGGTAGTTCTAGGTTAATCTAGCCTGATGTCATGCCAATTGAGT
The DNA here is from genome assembly GCA_927399475.2 of Acleris emargana. Lineage (NCBI taxonomy): Eukaryota > Metazoa > Arthropoda > Insecta > Lepidoptera > Tortricidae > Acleris > Acleris emargana. The sequence continues at coordinate 11,466,845 of OV656858.1, forward strand.
AACATAGTGGAATTATTTTACTAACTGACTTAAACGAAACAGGTTCTATGATTGAACCCCATGTATGTATGTTTGTTTGTATGTATATTATGAATGTACCTATGTCTGGTTTTACTGTTATCTTTTTGAAAGCTTTTGTTTTTTATTTATTAACCGACCTTTGCCGATTACTTTGTCTGCGTTAAGCGATTGAAAGACACTGAAGTCTCACCAACAACCCTAAAAATAACAAATCTATAGAGAATAACTTTTGTACTTTATTGGTTTGAACCTGAAGAAGCTTTTGAAATGTAATTCATAAATGTCGGGCATTTTTTAAGAAACAGCGTGTCCCAAGAAATTTATGATGAAATTTCCGTGGTTAAGATAAAGTAGCTGACGAAAAATTTAGGTAATATGACGCAGGCATTTTCGTAAAAAAATGTCGAGAAAACCAACGTAGGTACGTTGTTTGGTGATAAAAGAGCTCAAAACGAAACAGGATGCTTTTATTTTACATCTTAGGCGCTTACATTACATTACAATATGGAATAAGTTTATTTTGTTGTTTATCATCTACCAATTATTATTATTTGCCAATTTGTTTCGATATCGTAATTATATTGTTCACTAAAGTAAGTTCGCAACACAATTAGTTGTGCGCTACTCCACCTATTTCTTTTCGTAGGGGGTAATTTTTGAATAATATTTTCTTTGTACTTGGTACCCAAGGATAATTTCCTCCAAATTTCTATTCACAGTTTAGGGGAGGAATTTTATTCAAAAATCCTTACATACATACATACATACCTTCACGCCTGTAATCCCAGAGTGGGGTAGGCAGAGCTACAGAATTACCTACAACTTTAAAAACTTGGTGATAATTCTGTAACCACATTTTGCACAAATAGGCTAAGATATTTACCAGCGTATTAGTGACAGGTTGCAAGCCCATCGCCTAACAGTAGGTACTACAAGCCTTTATTCCCTTAGTCGCCTCTTACGACATCCACAGGAAGACATGGAGTGGCACTATTCTAATCCGGCAACCACACGTACTCACTCAAAAATCCTTATCTTTCAATAATCCGTAGTGGATGCCTAAGTATAATGTATAAGGTATATTATTAATATTATTATGCGCACAATTTGACCTCTCTGGGTCCAGTGGTTTGAGCTGTGCGTATTTATATACGTATAAGCAAAAGGTCCAATAAAAAAAGTCATGCTCTTAAAATATTACTTTAGTCTCTCTAGTCTCTGCATATCGGGACTAAAGCTCCTTATCAGTCTCTAGGGACTAAAGTATTATTTTTTAATTTACTTTGGAATCCCCTAAAAACCAGTCACGGAGTTTGTCAATGGAGGATTATGGCCATTTTCAGTGATTGTGTATAGATAATTTTTGGGGTGTGGAAATGACCTCAAAATGACAACTGAGCAAAAATATCGGAAAAAAATATTTAATTTCGTAAAACACGATTAATGATTACTATTATGATTGCGCTGTAGCAGGTCTGCTCGCGGCATGGTCCCCTATGACACTGGCTGCATTACCTCTCTGGATAGCTAGCCCAATCCTTAGGGAGAGGTAAGCACCAGCTCTAGAATCTCCGGAGGTGTCTATAAGCCGGGATGACCGGGCCTTAATAAAGCTTTTCATTTTGTTATCTATTCTTATTCTTCTGAAATAAATATTCGTAACATTACATAAATCAATATTTTATTTATACTTATGACTAGTGTTTATGTTTGGTTTTACGTATTTTGCGTTTGGTTATCACTATTATTTTTAACAATGGCCGTCGCTTCGAGTCCCTGTCGCTTCCCGGACGCGAGATAGCCGCGACAGCTTATCCCGATTAGATAAGTGATTCAAATGAAAAAGCGTGAGGAATTCGTAAACTATTACTAGTAAGGGGTAGGAACTAATCAGAGATGGGCATTTATCGATTAATTTTTTAGTTAACTAATCAATCGATTGAAAATATCAATCGTAATTTTTTAATCGCGATAAATTTAGTTGCAATTAAATTAGTTGTGAGAATGTTCGACTAACAACTAAATTAGTTTTAGTTTCAATCGACTAAATTTCACGATTAAATCTATAGTAAAACTACGTAGTCGCCCGTTTTTGCATTTTTTATCTTGCAATATGTAATACATATCCTGGTTGCTTTTATATTTAATATACAAAGTTTGATTTATATAATTGTTTTTTTTTAAGTGTTATTTTACTAAGGCACAAAGTACCCAGTTCTTATTTACCCTAAGATAAGAGAAATTTAATCCAATTTCAGAGAGATGCACTACTTTAGTAGCAAAATTATAGTTAGTACAGAGATTTCACTCCATAGATTTATATCGTAAGTAATACATGACTTTTTTTATTTTTAAACATCCGTTAAGATGTCCTAATTAATCTGTCAACACAGCCATACCGAGGTTTTCTTTTCAATTTGCTTCTAACATTAGTCGCGAGAAATTAGTCTAACTAATTAGTCGATTACAAAATTTAGTTGTCTGAAATCAATCGGCAACTAATTTAGTTGCAACTACGAGTAAATTAGTTGCAGTCTATACAACTAAGATTGATCAATCGTCGTTTTCAATCGTCCGTCGCAATTAATTCTTGTAATCTTAATCGTTAATCGTTAGTCGATTACATTTTGCCCATCTCTGGAACTAATGCCTCGATTTCAGAAAGTGAGAAAATCAGTGTACTTAAACCCTAAAGATCATAACTTTATAAAAATCCTGAAATATTTACATTTTCGGAAAAATAAGCCCTTGTCCAAATGATATGACGACGCGTTAGCCTAGTTCGTAGTGACCCTGCCTCCGAAGCTAGCGATCCCGGGTTCAAATCCCGGTAAGGGTAGATATTTGTGTGATGAGCGCGAGTATTTGATCCTGAGTCTTGGGTGTTTTCTATATATTTGATTATGTATTTCTCTATATACGATACGAGTAAGTATGTTTATCGTTGTCTAATACCCATAGTACAAGCTTAGAGCTTAGTTTGGGACTAGCTCAATTTGTTTGAGATTTGTCCTGTGATATTTATTACCTACTGTGATAATTATTTATATTTTTGGGAAATTAATCGGGTTGTTTTTTTGACGAAACGAAGGTAACCCTTTTTAGGCCTTAATACACTCACCGGCATAATTACCCGCCCACCCATCTTGTTCAAGCAATTGTTAACAAGAGCTTCTTAAATCAGAGAGTACTTACGTTCAAAAATACAGAACTAATTTCGATGTAGCTTGTAGTATTTATGTTTCTAATTAACCAAAGTCAGGTTGTGGGAGTGTAGTAATTTATAGGTTAGAAAGTAAAAATGAACGTTATTTGTCAATTTTGTACCGTTTGAATAATTTAAAGTACCTACTTTTTACCTACCATTGAATTATTTTTATCAAGTGCGAAAGATTTAACCTACTTTTATCACGTTGAAATATAAGAATCTCATAGCATTAAACACCCCAAAAAATATACGTAATTAGGTAAATGATAACCGGCTGGGAGAACTTTTACATCTTCTGCAGAACTTTCCCAATAAGCCCCGGGGTTTTCTCGCTAGCATTAAATAAGTAAAATCGCGTGGTTCTTAATGCTACAATCGTTGCCTATATTGTATTTTTTTAGGTTTTCCTTTCCTAAGGCTCTATTCTCCCTCCTCGGACTTAACCTAATTGCTTTTCAACCACATACAAAAGTACTAGTACCTAGGTAGGTACTGTGTGACAAAAACTGTAGGTACAAAGAACTCAAGTAGTTAAACTGAATCTTAAAAATGCATCATCATTTGGTGGTACTGTCGTTTTTAAGATACAACAAAAATATAAACATACATACATACATACCTTCACGCCTTCATTCCCAGAGTGGGGTAGGCAAGGCTACAGAATTACCAACAACTCTAAAAACTTGTTGATAACTCTGTAACCACAATTAACACAATTAGGCTAAGATGTTTAACAGTGTATATTAGTGACAGGTAGCAAGCCCATCGCCTAACAGTACTACAAGCCTGTATTCCCTTAGTCGCCTCTTACGACTTCCACGGGAAGACATGGAGTGGCACAATTCTAAGCCGGCAACCACACGGCATAAACATAAACATAAACAATATAAACATGTTGAAGGAAAAACGTTTCTTGTATGAGTACGGACAGACAGCTTGCGTAGGCATTTTAATAGGGTACCTTTTGGTTACGAAACATAATAAACAAAAACAACAAGGGGTACTTTTCTTTCCCAAACATCGGACAACTCCATAGTATACGCGTGTTAATTATAGTAAAATCAAAATCCTCTTTTCCCATAACCGTAATCGGGTAAATAAACCCAGTGTCCATAATTTGACCACCCGAAACCTTCAAACCGCTGCCCACGAACAGGAAACTCTATTAATTACGTCAGTCAGGAGGGCAGTTAGGCGGCGGTGGGGCGGTGGACGATGGCAATGATTGGCAGTGGTCGGGATCATTGGGGATAACTGACATCTGACAGGATCCGTGAAGGCTGTGTTGATTTAACTGAATCTAAGCAGATAATCCGTTCCTACGAATAGATACGTACATATTTAGGTACATGGATTCACCCCTTCATTCTCAGAGCTGCAGAATTTTCAACAACTCTGGTACATTATTTTGACCAAAACTGGGCAATGTTTGTGGTTTTAGAAGAATTCTAATAATGAATAAATGAGAAAATCGAAAACAAAAACAAAGCCGTGGCAGATATTGATCGAATGGAATGCTCCAATGTTATTTTACTATCCAGAGAGGAAACGACAGGAGGATGTTAGTGCATGGAGAAAACACCGCTCTCCTCTAAAATGTTTATGAGTGTTATGTTTTTTTTCTTTCTTTCAACTTTAGCGTACTAGCGGCAATAGGGTAACTCCTAAATCGCCGGAAAAAAACTAGTTTTCAATTTAAACTGTCTCAAGTCTGATGAATTTGATGACACAGTCGACTGCCCGCTTTTCCTCGTGTCTCGGTGCGCCCGGCCGTGACGCGTCTCTGCTCAAGCGAGAAAGTTCACTTAAATGGAACCTTTTTCAACCAGAAATAATATTATTATACATTTATACGTGAACTATATTAAAATAAATACACACATATATACTTTAAATCACGCCTGTTTCCCAGAGGGGTAGGCAGAGACCACTTCTTTCCACTTGCTACGATCTTGACAAATTTCTTTCGCTTCTTCAACATTCATACATCGAGTCATGCACGCAAAATAAAATAAATAAATAGCGGGGAAAAATCTCATACAAATTGATCTAGTTCCAAAGTAAGCTCTAGGCTTGTGCTATGGGTACTAAGAAACGATATAAATACTTACATAGAGAAATAAATACTTGAATATTTAGAAAGCATCCAAGACTCGGAAACAAATACTCGCGCTCATCACACAAATACCAACTAGGCTAAGGGTCTCCCCAGACCTATCGACGCCGATTTTTTTTTTTTTTTTAGTTCGAATGCTAAAATTTTCTTTTTATAGCCATCTATACATATATAAACAAACTAGCCTTTTCCCAATACTTCCTTTGTATTTAAGCAGTGCCCCATGGGAACCGTCTCATTTCCCAAAACTTCAATTTAAATTACCTTTATATGTATAATTTTCTCGGGGCAATTATTTCTGCACCAAATTTTACGTCGACCGGTTACATGAGTGTCTGTGTGTCTGTGTGTCTGTGTGTCTGTGTGTCTCTCTGTGGCATCCATAGCTCCCAAATGGATGGACCGAAAAAAACGCAACTTTAAAAAACAATGCTTCTTTAATAGGGATAGTTCGTATAAGAGATATCCGCTCTTAAAGAAGTGGTCGCTATTATAGTTAAAGGGTTTTCATCTTTTTAGAAGTAATTTATTTAACTCTAGGATAAAAGCTATAATGGCACAAAATCTCGTACCCATTTTATTTCCTAGTTTTATGGTTTGTGCAAAATGTGCTTATAGAATTAACAACAAGTTGTTAGAGTTGTTGGTAATTCTGTAGCTCTGCCTACCCCACTCTGGGCTGAAGGCGTACCGCGTTACGGAGTCTTGAAAATTGGATGCACGTAGGTAGCTGTGTATGTATGTATGTAAACTTTTTTTGCACATACACAATTACAAGACATGTTAAACAGTAGTAAAGTACCTAAAAACGTGTACTTAAAGCAAACATTGTTTTTAAAAATGTGCCCTAAACATTTACCAATGAAGTGAAATATTCGACCAACTTGACATTTTAACAACTGGCTAAAAACGACTTAAATAGAATGGGAAAGACGAATTTTAATCATAACAAAAATGTAAAACAAGCTCAGCAAGACAAAGTAAATATTATGAAATCAAATTATACGGTATATACAAAGAGTTTATTCATTTCGACGAGTTAGCGTCGTCGTGTCAATTCAAACTTTATTTCAAAGGTACTTGAGTTGTTTTGTACGGAATAAAGACGAGAACTTTTTAGGTCTGTATAAAAACCATGTTTTTATTTTTTATTTTTTATTTTATTTATTGGGGAAAAAAACAGATATAGACATTACAAAATATTATAAAACAAAGGATCTCTTAAAGTTAGGTTTAGTCTACATCCTGAAACCAATCCCACTAAGAGTTAAGTTCTAGATCGGGCGGTGACTGTGGTGCAATTTTGAGCTTATAACTAGTCTAATGAATTAAGACATAATAAATTAAAGTTGAGTATATAAAAATATGGTAAACACAACTAAAACTAATAACAGTTAATTTACAATAAAATAAAACCAGTCCAGTCCAGTTAATCCAGTAGGCGAATGATTCTGTTTTCTACTGACTTGAAATGAATGGAGTTGAAATAAGCGGTCAAGACTGCACCGAGCACGAGCGTCCATTGGGTCCCTTAGTACTATTATTGTGTTTTCTGATAAACTAAATAATTTTCATGGAATTCGACGATGCTTTTTTTGTAGCGCAAGTTACACAGTTTATGAAAACAGTAACAAATTTTAAGAACAGACTATACGAGTATATTTTGTCACTCGTGTGTCATAGAAAGACGAAGATTGCCTATAGATGGCTATTAAGAAAAAGGTAGCACTGTACACGATATTGTGTCATACTAGAGGGCGCCCGTGACTTCCTACGCGAAGAATTATTTTCTCGCTACTCCCCCTATTTATTCCTGTTGGGGGGTCGATTTTAGGAAAACCCTTTCTTCGTGCAACTTTGGACCTTATAAGAGACCTACATGCAAAATTCAGAATATCTAGACCCAGTGTTTTGGGCTGTGCGGTGATATGTCAGTCAATTTATCTTCTTCTTTTTACAGGGTGGAAAGGGACGAGGGCCGTTCCCGAAAATATAATATCACATAAGTGATGTACATTCGATGTGCAATGGTTAGAAACAATTATTATAAAGAAAACAAAAAAGTTAAATTAAGTCATGTTTAATATTGGTGACAACCCTATGTATGTTCCTAACTACATTCAAACATTTGTAAGGAGAAAAGAATACCTGTTATCTTAGGGATCTACACCCGATGTTCAAATATTCCACCGCGTCTAATAATACAGGCAGCAGCTCGTGCCCGAGTATGGCGATGCACCTTCGATAATGTATTTTCTTCACGATTTTTTAGTGTTTACTAGTTAGGTCAAGGTGGGGTCATTGACCTTATCAGCTGTTAGGGTTGAAACTACTCGGTTATTGTATTACACTTTAACGAGCTGTAACTCGAAAACGGCTAAAAATATTAGCATAGTTTCTTGGAGAAAAATATAGTACTAAAGATACATAATCTCGAATTTAACGGAAAGGCTGTCGTCCCTTTCCACCCTGTATAATATAATTCTTTTGTCCGTGTGTCGACAGTGGACTCCTCCTAAACGGCTAAACCGATTTGAATGTTTTATTTTATGTGTGTTCAAGTAGATTCGAGGATGGTTTAGATTCACAAATAAACCCGGCAGATGGCGTTGTCCTGCATGGCAGATATCATGCAGGACAACGTCTGTCGGGTCCGCTAGTTCTTTTATATATTTACTGCCAATGTGGCAATTTCTTTGATTGACTGTCAAATCTAGTACTAAACTTGACACCTATTAGATGATGTGATGTCTACATCACTACTTTCTGTGGCACATACATGAGATTCATAAGAACTTGGCCTATTTTTACCATTTACATTTGGCTGGGATATACGATACGTTGGCGCACGAGGCGTCGGATTTGGGACGAGCGGAATCGTTAAACTCCACTTAGCTCCGTAATAAGGTTAAATACGTAATGCGTGTGGGGAGAATTAAATGAAGATTACCAGCCGTATGGAATTATGTCAGAAATAAATTAGGAGATGTTTAATTGGATCGTGTTTACGGTTACGTACCTCAATTGCTTATAGGCTGACTTCGGTGTCGGTTCGTACGTCTATCTGTCGGTTTTGAGGGTTCCGTAGTCAAACTAGGTCCGTCCGTCCGTCCGTCCGCAGCCTAGCTCAGATACTCTTAGTACTACAAAGCTGTAACTTGGTATGAATATACATATTAGTCACTCCAGTAAAGTGGTAAATTAAAACCTTGTTTTTTTTTTTAGTGTACCTCCCCTCTAAGTAACTTATACCGTCTATACCTATATCGTCTACCCATTAGTGTGGGGTGTCGTTAAATAGATCTTTTAAAAATACTCGGGTTGGTGTAAACAATTTTTAGATTAAGGTATTCGTTTATGAAATATTAAGCTTTAAAGCGCAATTTTTTCTTAGAGTCAAGTGCTCATGTGTCGTCTACCCCCTACAGCCAAAACTAAACATACTATAAATCTGTCAAATATCTGAAATGAAAGAAAAATAACGAATTTTAAAGAAAAACTATCTAGAAGGCTTAACACGTTCACGGACACAGCACCATCCTCGAAATGACGTGATATGGCACAAAAAAAAACATACAAAATTTTCTACGGCCATGGACGAACTGCCACATTTAACGATTGTCAAACATTGTGGTACTTTATGACGGAAAATATATGTTTGCAATTTAGTACAATAAAAATCTTACCTAATGTGGCAGCTCGTCCACAGCCGTTAGGTCCACAGCCGTGATGTGCCACAACACGCGTCGTTCCCGTTTAAGAGTAGTGCATGAGGTTGAGGTTGCCCTCGAGCTTTTTTGCTGTGACACTAGCAGCTTGTGTTTAAACCAAAAACGGCACAGAAACCGCGCTTCCTATAAATGCTATGGGAAATAGCCGGCCGTGGACGGAGTTCCGTTCTTGGTGAGATTAAACACACTGGTCACAGCCGTAGTGCCATATCACGAGGGTCTCAGTTTACGTCTCTCGATGTACTGTCCGTGAACGTGTTAATTTATTCCTGAGGTAGAGGCGACTAAAGTGTTTACTAAAATCACCTAAGACAGCACCAAATAACTTAAAATTAGTAGAGAATTAGTTCATACTTGTTATTTTTGATTCCCGTGTTATTTTTGATTAGTTCATATTTGTTCCCCGTGTGGTTGCCGGGTTAGAATAGTGCCACTCCATGTCTTCCCGTGGATGTCGTAAGAGGCGACTAAGGGAATATAGGCTTGTAGTACTGTTAGGCGATGGGCTTGCAACCTGTCACTAATACGCTGGTAAACATCTTAGCCTATTTGTGCAAATTGTGGTTACTGAATTGTCAACAACTTTTTGAAGTTGTAATTCTGTAGCTCTGCCTACCCCACTCTGGGATTACAGGTATGTATGTTATTTTTGAGATTTTTGTAACGGCTTTGGAAACCTACACTGAGCATGGTCAGACATGCTCTTGCCCGGTTTAGTATTTCGCAGGAAGGTTCTACAGCACTAATAGGTAATGGGAACAATCAAAAAATTGTTAGTTTGTAATTTTGGAAGTTTGCATAATAATCAGGGCCTATTTTACAATATATTGCTTTTTACGTGTTATGGTACTGTTTTTAACTCAATCGTAATAAGAGTTACCGAAACGTTGACAATGCTCGGGCCCTAGCCAAGATGCATGCTAACTAGCATTTACATTCGTTTCGTTTTTACACCAATCGTGTCGCGGTAGATGACATGATACGAAGAGTCACGTGATCTACCACTGACGCGATTGGTTTAATAACGAAACGAATAGAAACGCGATTTAGTCATAGTCATAGACTCATAGTCATATTCATTTATTGCTTTATGTTGTACAATGAGATCCTAAAAATAGGTAGCTTCAACATAAACCCTGCAAGGGCACTGCAACAAGACACAATAATATACTTACATGTCTATTTAGGAAATCACATTTACATTATAATATAACAGATGAAAACTGATTTTATTCACTCTTGTAACGCAAAAAACTCTTCCAAATTACAAAAACATTTTGAAATCAAAAAAATCCTTAACTTACTACAGAATTATAGACTCTTTTGGTGGTTTTGATTGTAAGAGGTATTTTATTGTTAATTTTTACAGCCATGTGATGTGTCCCAGAGCTAACAATTTTTAAATTGGTAAAAGGGTCAATCAACTTTTCTTTGTAGCTCGTTGCCATGGTGACGTCTCCTGGGTCACTCTTTAAAACTATGATTTCAAAGGATATAAGTCCACTAAAAAACTGTTTTATTGGAAGTTACACACCCATTCTTTGATGGCCTTTCTCCTGAGTGTGCTGGAAGTATATATTATAACATTTTTTCTAAGAAACTCTATCACTGTTGTCTCCTGGCTTACGGGAAAAGAGCTTATTAACTTATTTCTCTGCCTAAGATTAATTTGACATTTATTATTTTTTTGTTGTGCAAATAGGGCTTTGTGATTTCGTACAAGTCTACATATTTAGTAAATGTACATAGACACCAGTGTTAAGATATTTAATCGCGTGAAATTTTAGCGTCATGCATCTTGGCTAGGGCCTCATAACACGTCAAAAGCAGTACGGTTGCAATGAGAATAGAGGCTCTGCCACATACTACACTTTGTCATTAATCTACGAAGCATTAACATAACTGCAGACGTTTTAAAACTCGAGTACATTGAACTTTAACAACTGGCTAAGCCTTTTATATAGTTTTCTAAAGCTTTTCATGCTATGCTCGTAAAAGCTCACAAAGGGTAAAAAGCGACTCGCGACGGCGTTCCGATTGCGCTTTTTATGTTAAACATAATTTATTCTTGAGGCAATGGTAATTAGCAGTGATGGGAAATAGGTGAGCTAAAATACCTATTCTTCGCGAGAGGATAGAGTGGTTACAACAGGATAAAAATTATTATTTTTTTCTGTTCCGGGTATTCGATATTTATTCGGGTAATTATCGTAATGTAAAACATGACATGTTTTGTTTAAAGTACGGCATGTTTAATGTTAGTTTTTAGTAAAAAGGGCTAGAGAAAAGAAGGAATGTACAAGATTTCTAAAAAGTAGTAGCAGGACTAATAATATGGGTTTTCCCACGCATTGTTTGTTTATGACTTGCAAATGGGCGTTCACATTTTCGGATTACTTATAATTTAAACTTTATGGCAGGAGTGTTACCATTTTTACTACAAACTTTACAAACATTCTATAAGGAAAAGAATGTATGTTCAACATTACGGCTAGTATTCGCAGTGCCCGGATAAATATCAAATACCCGGAATCCAAAAAATATATACTTTTATCCGGTTGTAACCACTCCATATTATGTCCTCTCGCAAAGAATAGGTATTTTAGCTCACCTATTTCCCATCACTGGTAATTAGAATTATACTACAACTACTCTACTTTTGGATTAAACTCGATTTAACAATGTAAACTATAAATGAAATTGTTTTTACAAGACTCAAGACTACAATCTTAAGACTGCAATTTTAGGACCGTCATTGTGTTGCCAACCCTCAGGACTAAGGTGGAAGCCTCTATTTTAGTAATTTCACCGTTTGTCTAACCCAAACTTGAATGTTTCCACTACATTTTCCAAGCCATGTGTAATTAGAAAAATTAAGTAAAAAAAAACAGTTCAGATCACAAATGACTACGAAACCTACGAAAACACACATAAACACAAAAAAAACACAGTAAAATATTCAGTTTTAGTGACAAACAAAATCGGGTTTAAAAAACGTATGTGAAGTGTGAAGTGAGATAGTTTTTTTTTTAATTGACTACCTATGTAGTTAGTGATAAGTGCGATAATACCGTGACGACTTTACATGGACATAGGGTAGCGATGCCTATCAGTGGAGATGTCTCCTTCGGAAAGCATAGAAAGTGAAGATATGTATCTTACAATTAAATTACCGTTGACATTTTGTAATGGATTCCTTTGATTGGGAGTTTCTTGATGAAAAACGATTAGGGTTGATTATGACCCAGCCTTGCAGTTCAGTTTACACAAAGAGAAAAGGACAGCTATATAACTGTTATATCTCTGTCCTTTACGCTTGCCGTAAAATGAATTGCATAGCCATGTCATAATAAACCCCCTGTAATTTAACATTGCATGCCTAATTAAGGTAACATAAGCACATCCTGTTCCATGAAGATCCTTATTTTTTTAACAGTTATACGTATACACAATCATGTTTCTCGTTGTTTCAGGTTGAGCGTGCTGCGCGCGGCGGCATGATTGCGTGCGTGCGTTGCGACAGCTGACAGGAGCTGCGCGACGTCATGTCCACAAAGAAACACTCGCCGCAAAACAGTAAGCACACACACAAACACCCACACGAATACATGACCGACACTGCGCTACGTCATGTCCACAAAGAAACAGTCGCCGCAAAACAGTAAGCACACACACAAACACCCACACACATATGACCGACACTGCGCGACGTCATGTCCACAAAGAAACACCCGCCGCAAAACAGTAAGCATACACAGAAACACCCACACGAATACATGACCGACACTGCGCTACGTCATGTCCACAAAGAAACAGTCGCCGCAAAACAGTAAGCACACACAGAAACACCCACACGAATACATGACCGACACTGCGCTACGTCATGTCCACAAAGAAACAGTCGCCGCAAAACAGTAAGCACACACAGAAACACCCACACGAATACATGACCGACACTTCACAACGTCATATCCACAAAGAAACACTTGCCGCAAAATAGTAAGCACACACTTGAACACACACACATGTGTGATAAGCTCTCTTTGGAAACACACACATGCACACAGGAGAGACCCTGTTCGACGCCATGTCCACCAAGATGTACTCTTTGCAAACACACACACACACACATACATGCGTGTGAACATAGGACAGATGTCCACATAAGTTATGTGTCAATCTGTACTAATTTGTTTACATAGTTCACAAGTTCTATTGACGTCGACTTTATGATTGTGAGCGTGCTGATTGCGTTTTTTTTTTTTTTTTTTTTTTTAATGGCATGGGAAGGCAAACGAGCACACAGGCCACCTGATGGTAAGTGGAAACCATGACCCATAGACGTTCGCATTCACAAGACTGCGAATGCGTTGCCAACCCTGAGGACTAAGATGGAATGCCTCTATGCTAGTCATTTCACCGGCTGTCTTATCTTATCTATCTTATCTTATCTTTTGTGTGCATGTTAATTGTATTAGGCGAGTGATTCTCAGTGGACATCTGTCCTATGTTCACACGATGTGACATAACCTCAAATATTCACCAAGCGTGTTTTTATTAAAACTAACGTATAATTCATAGTTATTTCATCTTAAACTTTTACGAAATAATCATGGTTGTCATGGTGAATGGGTTCGTGTGGGTTTGTCTACATCTTTTGCAAGTTCTATTGACGGCCACTTTATACCTACAGACTTTGCTCGACGACGACCACGTACACACAGACTTTATTCAATTTGTGATGTGAGTTCTGTCGTAAAGTTCATCTTACTACCGTACGTATTACTTGTATCAACATTTAAATATTAGATTACGATATAGGTTTAATGAGAGCACATAAGTAAATAGTACATTATTACCTAGGCGCGGAAAGTAAGGGATTTCCTGACCCGGTAGTTTCCGCCGAACGATATATAATAATGCTTTTCTCAAACTTTGCAAGGAAATTATAAAATACATGTTTTTTAAAAACCTTTGACAAATTCGGAGATAGTGTTTTTTTTAAAACTACGAGTATTAGTTAAGATAGTTCCACGCACGACGAGCCGCCGCCGCACCACAAGCCCCCACAAGTTGGGTGTATGGGTTTTATTTCATGGTTTTCGATTTAATACGCAATAGAGAGCACTTTTGACAAACAATATGGACATGGACGGAAAGTGTTTTCATATGGTTTTTTTACTCTAAGGAGTAAAATGAAGCACTCTCCGTCCTTGTGTTTCAATCGGCAAACCGTTCTTTCCGAGCATGTTTAAGAAAACATAATAACTCAATTTATTCAACTCTGTGAACAATGTTAAGAAAAGAAAAGTAATCAAACCTTTTGTTCGTTTTTTATTCGTAACAATACACGAAGTAGTTCAAACCGTGTTTGGTATATTCATCGCAAAGAGAATTCTATACATTTCTCAAACTGTTCAAGGCACTTGAAAAAATTAAATAATTAATGAGGATTTTACGAAAATAGAACTTTGCTTGTTGAACTCGCTTCAATATTCACTTGGAGCGGTTGTAATGTTAATCAGCGGACCTAGTATGGCTGGTTTAACGCGTGACAAAATGTGGATAAAGCTTCCTTCACTCTCGTACTTTTACGTACTTATACGTGTAAAAAAGTGACGGATGTTACCCCCACGGGTCATGATCATCATCATGTCAGCCGAAAGACGTCCACTGCTGGACATAGGCCTCCCCCAAGGCTCTCCACTCAGACGAGTCTTGTGCTTTTCGCATCCACCGCGTTCCCGCGATCCTTACAAGGTCGTCACTGCATCTTGTTGGAGGCCTACGTACAGCTCGTCTCCCGGTCCGCGGACGCCACTCACGAACCTTCTGGTTACCCCCACGGGTACGGGTCCCTAGCCTGGGATGATAAACACAAGGATCCTTGGAATTCTACTACATCTAGAAACTTAGAGCTTACTATCGATTGCCTGCGACTTCGTCAGCGTAGAAGCCGCCGTTTATTACCTCGGGTACTGTCAAATTTTTCTGTATAAAAAGTATTGCATCTCCTTGCCCGGGGCAAAGCTATCGCCAGACGAAATTTCATAGAAATCTGTTCAGTGGTTTAGTCGTAATAGTGTAACAAAAGTCAATCTCACACTTGTGAGAGATAGATATTTGAATGTATTTATATTTATAGTTAGGTTTTATTGTAAAGTTTATTTTTTATTCTCTTTTCCCAAATATTTTTTTACCACTCCTTAGTACACTTTCATTCACATTGATTATTATTGGACATTCCTTAAAATTTGATCATTCCCTAAATAAACACGATAAACTAATTGTGTCTACTCAAACTTTTGATTTAATATAAGAGTCGTGTCAGGCGCCCCGGAGTATTCATGGCTGGGCTGAGCTGCCTGCTAAGCTAACTCACGGAGGACTTGTTTACGACTTTAATAATTAGTCTATACAACCAAGGCTATTTAATTTGGGATGTCACGGCCCAAAAAACTTCTAAGTAATTGTAACAAATTATGCTTTGTTTTCAACTACTCGTAACACAATATTCACATAATTATACGCACACAATTATTTTAGTTAAGTATTCTTGGTCATTTTCTATCCAATTCTAGTTTCACAATGTTAGATACCATTAACCGGGGACTTTGATCAAATTCAAAGTTTAACACGAGTATTTATAGAAACTAAAAGACAAAATACATACATACATACATACATAAATTCACGCCTTCATTCCCAGAGTGGGGTAGGCAGAGCTAAAGAATTACCAACAAATCTTAAAAGTTCTTGATAATTATGTAACCACATTTTGCACAAGTAGGCTAAGATAATAAAATAAAAATATGCAATGATCGGTTTTTCTTATTTTTTCGACTTGATTAATTAGAAAAAAATTGTGACCTTTAATTTCCCGTAAACAAAAAGTGTAACACTATGACCAAAGTTAAAGTACTTTGAAAACACTAAATATTTGAATGAATATCTCAAGTAAACCCGCTGAAAATCACGTAAACTCTGAAGAAATATAGAAAAGATGTTATTTTTCGATACCACTAATTAGATTTGGTTAACATAAGTCACCATTCAAATAACATGCGTTTTTGCATAACATAGGTAGGTACCTATATTTTAAAGTTTTTTTACCTCAAAAATCAAGACAAAAAGCACACTATCAATTATTATTTTTTTCAATACGAAAATAGACGTAACGCGTAACGTAGACGTACGTAGCACGTGCACTACTTTGACTTTTTGAAAGAGCAACTATCGACTCCAAGTCCTCAAAAAGCCCCAGACTCGCCTTCGGACTGTCAAAATGAAAACGATTGCGAAAGCTTTAGGGCATAAACCTGCCGTTTGGGTTAGATGGTGTAGATATTCAAACAGACCATGCACTTAGTTCTACAAAAAGCGCAATCCATCCTACTATTATAAATATGAACATAACTCTGTATTACGATTTCAGTCGAAATCGCAGAACGGGTTTTGTTGAAATTGGGCATGAAGATAAACGATTTCTACGAGGACGGCGTTAAGCGGGAAAAAACTAATGGTTTCTTAATTAATCACTGTCCGTTATTTTCTTTATTAATAATACAACCCAAAGCAATATTTGGATTTAATTTTCCTATGTTGTCTCGATATAATAAAATCTGTAAATGTTTCGGTCTTGATATTTTAATCATCAAACGAAAGGAAACAAGGTAAAATGAAATGTTAAATTAACTGATGAAATGTTCACAATTAAAATAATATCGTGAATAACAGAACTCCGTTTAGAAGACGCTGTTTTAATTAAAAAATTGTACATCAAAGAAATACAGGAGTGTAAATTTCTCGTAATTCTTCATTCATTTCCTTTTAGTGTTCTGAAGTCAAACTAGGTACCTAAAGAACAAGTGTATAAATCATTGCAGACATCACTTGGTGTATAAAACATATGACTATCGTGTACCTACCTAATGGTGTAGCTATTTTACATGTGAGTAGCTTCACTTCGAACTCAGATAAATCCATTCAGAATTTGCATCATTATTCAAACAAGTTACGTTTTAAACTCGTATGCTAAATTTCAAGGAGATATCCGAGTTTGAAAGTAAAGCTCGTGTGTTACTAGGCAAACATAAATGCTTGGTGCTGGGGCTAGCTCCTTAGTTCATTGCTATTTGCTACCACGGTTTTTCTGCTAACTACAACCAGTACAATACTTTCCGTACTGTAATACCCAAGTGTAGGACTTAATTATTCCCAACACGGAAAGTATCGTGTTGTGCCTTAATAAAACGCAGTCCTACCGGCTACTACAATTACTACAATGTTTTATTCAGCTGCTAGGTATATTGGTAGAAGACTAATTAGTGGAACAAAAGGAACGCTTTCGGTGGCCGAGTATTCAGAATCAGATTCAACTCATTATAAATGCTTTGATTAGAATTATCAACAAATTCTTAGAGTTGTTGGTAACCGTTTTGAAACAATTTAAAGTAATTAATTGAATAGCCAATTAATTACTTTAAATTGTTTCAAAACGGGGAACTATTTGCAATGCAACAATGTTCCATATAGTTGTAGTATAAATTTGGCTAAGGTACAAAGTTATAAGACGTCAGAGGGAAGTTACACGCTCAATTATTTAGTCAGTTCAGTCCATAAATTTGGTCAGAAAGACCGGATAATGAGCATCTAACCCAGAGACTGACGGACTAATGGTCCGAACCGATGAAATTCAAATATTTTAAATAATTTTCTTCCGTCCATTGTGTATAATGATATACTGATGGAAAACTGATCGTGTAGCTTACCGTCCACAACGAAATGGAGCCTGACGTGTCACACGACAGAAAATATTAACTTTTTATGAGTTAGAAGTTAGGGTTAAACGATCATTCCACGGTCATTCTGACCAAGGGGATGGACTCAACTGATGAAAGACTGGGCGTGTAACTTCCTTCTAAACGGTGAATGGCGTACGTTTTATCAGTCTGATACCAGTCTTGAATTGGTATTGTAACCGTTCGAACTACTTCGAACCATCCATCATTTTGGCGTCAGTCAAACTTTTACTGAATTGATGAAATACTGAGCATGTATCCTCTCTCTAACTGCAACCAGGTATCAGTTATTGACGAGGTGACAATGATAGTGTCCGGATAATAGTTGGTATTTATACACACACACACACACACACACACACACACACACACACACAAACTCACGCCTTAATTCCCAGAGTGGGGTAGGCAGAGCTACAGAATTACCAACAACTATAAAAATTGGTTGATAATTCTGTAACCACATTTTGCACAAATAGGCTAAGATGATTACCAGCGTATTAGTGACAGGTTGCAAGCCCATCGCCTAACAGTACTACAAGCCTTTATTCCCTTAGTCGCCTCTTAGTTTATTTATACGAAGCACTTAAGTAGCGAAGTAAGCTGAGATAGCACTTAAAAGAAGCACTAGGTGTGTGGTGTTCTAAATTCTAAGCCGTTAGTACGTTCACTGCCACTACATAGAGATAGTATAGTATTTAAGATCGTTGGAGTGTCACTGGCTTTGAATTCATGACTCAGGTTGTAACATGGAAAATTAAACTGTTCCTGTACCTAGATTGAGATTTTATATTGATGATCAGTCTATTGCGAATTGGTTTCACGTCGAGGGGATCCCTTGCATTTAAATTCTAGACTGTATTGAAAGATTTTTTATCTACGCACATATCATTAGTGCTCTAAAATGCGTTCAGAAGCCGTAGGAAATGACCAGCATTATTACAACCATTTTTACTATGAGAACTATCTTGTCTGTGGTTGTAGGTAAAATATGTACTGTAATGTTATTACAGTATCGATTTCTGTAAGGTTATGAGTTTAAATTTGGAACAGCTGTCAAAACTCAAAGGTGCTCTATTCGAGTATACGAAACGGCCCGCCTAATTGTAAGCGGTTACCGTAACTATGGACGCTTGCAACACCAGAAATATCACATGCGCGTTGCCGGCCCTTTGAAAACATTTATCACATTTAGGTATAATAACATGAGTATGGATTAAGCGGTAAAACCCCGTAATAAACAGGCGCTGTTACACAATAAGGATCCAACACACAATATTATTTAGTAATAAAATGTCAACCACATCACTGTATAATCAGTAGTTCGTATGCAAATAAAAGTATATCGTGCGGCTTGCACCTCAGCCGGACGCGCCGCGAGCCAATACAAGCAAACTGGATAGCACGCACCAAGTTATAAACCCCACCGCTGCTGCGTAAAATACGTGTCGTTGCGTAAACAAAAGACGGGGTCATAGTAACAACATGGCGTCGTTTTTGACGCACCGTAATATACGCACCGGTAAGGAGCGATGCGGTCGCACCTTTAGTCGGACCCGCGCTGTCTACGCGTTTGGTAGCCTGCGTATTAATTAAACTACAGTGACCCTAGATAAGATGCATTGCGAGAACGCTATCAATATTGCAACTGTATAGTATTGATGTACTTAAGCAGCAAGCGCTCAATTATGTCAAATCTATTATATTTTGATTTCCGTGTGGTTGCCGGGTTAGAATAGTGCCACTCCATGTCATCCCGAGGATGCCGTAAGAGGCGACTAAGGGAATAAAGGTTTGTAGTACTATTAGGCGATTGGCTTGCAACCTGTCACTAATACGCCGGTAAATATTTTAGCCTATTTGTGCAAAATGTGGTTACAGAATTATCAACAAGTTTTTGAAGTTGTAAGTAATTCTGTAGCTATGCCAACCCCACTCTGGGATTACAGGCGTGAAGGTATGTATTATATATTGACAGTTTTCAAAAACGTAATTGACGTTAGCGTAATGAACTTAATGTAGCCTCGCTGAGCGACTCGCAGCGACACCACAGCCAGCGCCCGAGCTGCAATAGGTATCGTAAACTCCTCAAGGACTGAAGACGAACGACTTTTATTTTTATCCTATGACCTCATGAATACTAAGGGTTGGATTGATTGCTATATAATTGTGAGTTGGTTCCTTATTGCGTTTAACATCCGACTTTTATATTATTCTCTAAAGAGAGTTGCTTCGTTCCCAGCCGCGGGTAACGCATGTAAATACGTTGTCTCGAAACAAAATCCTTCCATATTTCATTCAATAGCTAATGCCGTCGCGTAAAGAGGGAAGCGGCTCCTTCAGAAGCCCACAGTTGACAGTTTTGTAACTGTACGATAAAAAGGATTTGAATTTGATTTGGCCAGTGTTGAAACTGTGTGAGCCTTTAATAAATAAATACTTTTCAAACCTAATCCTAATCCATAATAACTATGTTTAGTTTAATTAACAAAGTTTCTCTAACACGGGCAATTTTATCCCGTCCACAGTTTAGGGAGTGTCATTCTATTAGGTATACGATATTAGATTGAGACAGACGGGGAATAATTGTTCAAGAAATTGTCCGTGTATGCACTTCTTAACATAAAGTATATGCTTTGTTTGTCTTCAGGGTTGGCAAACGCATTTGAACTCTTGATATTCCAAAAATTAGCATTACTTTAAGTTGGAACCATTTGGACGCCACAAATTGTGCATATCCTGTAATTTATTTTGTTATATTATATCCCTTTTTGACCTGAAATAAACAATTTTCTTCTTTTTTAATTCGGGCTTGCAACTTTGCAGATTTTGGAGATATGTGTGGAATCGATTTGTGCTTTGCACATAATTATAAGCTAACTGCGTGTTTTCGTTTCTGTTTCCATTGCGTCATAGTTTAACGTTTTTAAGCATATCCATCTCTTAAATAAAACTCTTCATTAAACTAAAATAATAAATGTAATAGTAAGTCGGCTTGTCGGTTTTTTTTATGCCATTAAGATATAAAATGCAAAACTGATTTTGATTATTTTATTGAAAATATAAAATATTGAGTCCCCTAGGGATAGGGAAAATTGATTGCTATGCGGACGGAACCATAAGCTAAACAAGAGCATGTCGAACCATGCTCAGTGTAGGGTTCCAAAGCCGGTTAATACAAACAAATTAGACCTCGCGACAAACTTAACTTTACCGTTGGAAAACTGTAATCCCCATACATCGACCTTCGAGTTTTCGGTAGGCATAAACATTTAAACCGTTTGTAACTCAAGAACCACTGAAGTCTACTTAGTAGTGATAGATTTTCTATTAAATTCATTATTTGTGCTTTTATTTAAGATATTTTTCAGATTTTTTGTATTTGTAGTTTTGGCTGTAGGGGGGGGGGGGGGGATACTTGAATCTAACAAAAATTTGCTCTTAAAAGCTTACCACCCATTTTACCACTTTGTTGGCGTGACTATTATGTATATGCATGCTAAATTACAGCTTTCTAGTACTTAGAGTATCTGAGCTAGGCTGCGGACGGACACGGACGGACGGACATGGCGAAACTATAAGGGTTTCTAGTTTGACTACGGAACCCTAAAAACTGAAAAAAATACGAAAGAGTACGTTAGGTACTAAACGTGCTGTTTAAATCTACCCACTGCGCGCGGTGCGATAACAGATACAAAGTACCCTCAATGATCGCAACGGGTACCTTTCACGGAACCTTCTTTATGTAGACAGTTGGCTTTTGTATGCTTATATTCACTCGTCCGCTGTTATACAGGCAGTATGAATTTTTATTCACGAATATGCTTTACTTTGTGTAGAAGTTCTATCGAGTTCAGTATCGCTCCTGTTACACGTGCATGTCGTATTAGAACCTTTTATTTTTTATCGCTTGAATATGTCACATTTCAAAGGTAAGTAAGTTACATTAAGTTATAATAAGGTAATACTCGTAAAATAATAAACAATAAATTCTTAAAACTAGCAAAAATTAAATTATTACAAATGTATGTAAGGTCGATAAACATTAAAATTAAATTATGACTATGAGAACATCACAACGAGGTCTCTACGTCAAAAGCCATATACATAACTAGGATAATAAATTGAACAACAAGCCCTTGCAAAAGTGAACAGACCGGACCCCACAAACAGCAGCCGGTCACGAGTATGACGCATATCTCAGCCATCGCCTCTCTCAACCGTGTGATCGGGAAAGTGGCGACCCTCCCACATAGATACAGACCTGCCTCACCCCCCGCCCCCCCCCCCCCCCCACATACTGAAATATACAGTACAATAAATATAAAGCATATTAAAGCGAAAAAAAATTTACGGTTTTAAGTAGTATTCGAACCTACATTTCCTCTGGCTATCCATGATGACAATAAATATAATACAACACAATACCTACAAAAAAAAACTGAGCGCCACATATACCCAGGAACGTATAAACAAAAAATATATATATAGTGAGTCAACAGGCGGTATTATCGCTAAACAGCGATATCTTCCAGATAATCTTATAAAGAAGAGGTGGTTTAAATAACACAATCTTTAATATTCGAGTAGCTTAGTTTGATTTTAATTTGAGTAGCTTGGTTTTATTTTAATTTAAGAAATAAGTTTCGTTTTAACTTTTAATTGTAGTACCTATATTATATTAAATATAGAAATATATTTATAAAGGAAGATCGCGAAGTTAGCCAAACTACGTGTAGGTAGGAACATTTTATTTATTTGAATTTTATATGTTTTCACTGCATTTAATAGAGCTCATAAATTCTTAAACTTTTAAGCGGTCTTTTATATAAAGCCTCCAGGCGGCTTTTAACACATTTACCCCGTCACGCCCACTACTTCATTTTTTATATTCGTTTAGACGTTTCTTGTCAGTGCGGGACAAGAAACGTCTCAAGTAAAAAGTTTCTTAACAGAAACTCAAGAGAAACTCTCGGAAATTTCCAAAAATTCTCAACACAACATATCAATCAATAATCAATATTCCTAATTGATGCCCATAAAATCCATAAAGAAAGTAGAAAATTTGCAGCAGGGGTAAAAATACTTCCAGTTAACCCTCTTATGTACCTATGCTTCAGGTTTAATAGAAGCCAATGGGACTTACTATTACTACCCTACTACGGAGAAAAGGTGCATGTGCAATTATTTCATAGAAGCATAAACTCTCACTGGTTATGATAAGGTTGAAAGTACAATACTATTCATATAGTAGATGTGCCTTTTTTCCTTAGGAGGGCAGGTTATATTGTCACTGTTTCGAGCATTAGGGAAATCTGCAACACGTTCCCACAAAGTTCCCCGGGATAAGCGAACTTAGTCGAGTGCTTTTGATCGCAAACAGAAAACTTATAACGGAGCTTACTACCTACCTTCTGAACTTATAAGTGTTAAGAGCTCTTCAGAATGTTTCTCATCCTGTAATACAACACAGTCGCTATTCTACTTAGATAAATCATATTGCCTTTGACATGTTATTGTATCGTCAACGTTCTGATAGCTCTTATTTACTAAAATATATACCATTTATCAATAAATTAAAGACCTATCTTTTAAGTAAATGCCCGTATTCTTTGCATGAGTTTATGGATTACTAATAAACAATTTAAATACAATAGATAGGTTAATAGGCTATCATTTTAATAGGCTTAGCCTGGCCGTGCAGCGGGGTAATGCTGCAAGCATTTTAGGGACGCTGCCCCGAGCGGGAGATTTGCAGGGTTTTGATATGTTTTAGTTATCAGTTTTCTTTGAATGTTTTTATAATAAAGGTTGTACATAGTTAACCAATAAAGTTCCATTTAATAATAGATATACATATATAATAGATATCTAATAACAAATATCTAGTATTTGTTGTTTTTTACTTATGTAATTCTTAGAAAATGGTTAATATAGGTGTTAAGTTATGAATATTACAATAAGCTATTGGCATTGCCCTAGCAGAGTCCAAGTATGTACTTTTAATTTTAAGACCACCTGTAATGAATACCATGGTAGTGCAATAATAAATGAATATGAATATGAATATGAATGAAAACTTGACAGGAATGGCGGCCAAGTTAAACACAATGCGATAATATGTCAACGGCAACAGGTAAAGTTTTACCGAACTGGGGTCGTAGTGAGAAAGGTTACAAGACTTAACTCGTAATAAAAAGGGCATATACAATACATGAATGGAGTACCGTAAAATGTGCCTTCTTTGCTCCCCCGCGTTCCATCGTTATACACGGTGCCCGTGAGCATTGCGAGAGATTTTAACCACGCATTCCTGAGGTCATAAGGAGTAATAAATGTTGGATGAACCTAGGTCCAATTCAACCTCTTTAAGTTTTCGATTTTTAATACAAAATAAATCAACTATTTTCGCTTCTCTAGTGAAACAATGCTTTAGGACGAGCTGGCAACGCTTTTTCCTCCATTTCTTATGTATTATGGGGATTACCCTTGACATTGAATGAATGTTATTTTGTTTCCTTTTCTAACCAGTAATGTTAACTTTATTTGACTTTTACAGTCAAATTAGATGGTGAAGTCTTGCAACGTCGCAATCATAAAGGTGTTTCATACTGGAAATTTCATTACAACATTTTTACACAAAAATCGAAATATCTCTAAAACCGAGCCGAATTCAGCACACGTTAATTAACATTTTTAACTTAAAATGTGGTCAGGAATATGCTGTTAAAATGTCTCGCAATGCTCACGGGCACCGTGTATAGAGGTAATCTGTATTGTAAATCATTATATTTATTTCATTCACTGCGCGGTCAGATGTGTACATCGATTCTTGTTAGAAAATTAGTCATCGACCTTGACTTATAAGAAACGAAATAGTCACTATGGAGCATAGTTACCGATGGCGGAGAAATCAAATCAAATCAAAATCATTTATTTCAGTTATCTTTGGACCATAATAATAATAATAAAGTCTATATGCTCGAAGGGTGGATGTGTTGCATAAGTGGCGAGTGGGCACTTATGGTCGTTTAAAGTCCAGAAGCACCTCTCCACCCTTAGCCCCTCTGGAACTGTTACCTCCCTGATGCTATATGTGCGACTATTTTGGGAGGCCCATTCCATTGAGTTAGCGCGTCACCGCCTGCCAATTCAACCAAAGTAATTAGCATTGGCCTGGCAGGCGCCGTAGTTTCATCAATAGCCTAGTTCACCAATCCATATCTGTTCATTCATAGAGCCTATTTTTAATACTTCCATCCTTCTTAAATAGTCCTACACTAACCGTTGGTTGTCCGTGGGAGCATACTTCTATAGTTTGAACTCAGGGACAATGGCCGGTTGGTGTCCCATCACTTTACTAAATTAAACTTGTCTAAAGGGCCTCTGCGTGTTGGCTTTGGCTCCATGTACGCCTTCCAAAGGTCCGGGACTCCCATAGTCCCGTAATTGGTAAAGACATACAAATAAAAAAGTCTTAGTAAATTAAATTAAAATTAAACCTAATGTTAGTAATGGTCTAACTAATACACATACCTAAGCTTACCTACTAGGATTGATGTGCCAGTACCTACGTGAATCAGACAACAATGATTCACATACTGACAATCGAACCTCTGGGCGAACAGCGCCAAGATGCTGTTGGGGCTGGCCCGCACCCTGCGCACCACGGATGTGTAGACACATTTTACGGTAGGTATACTAGTCTTAAACCCTTTTTTATTTGATCTTCAGAAGACATACCTTTTTTCAATAGGACCACAGGCCTTATAATGCCAAAAGGAAGGGACCTAATCCTGACTCCAAATGCATTCCCAACCCTGAGTACTAAGGTAAAATTCCTGTATGCAAGTTATTTTACTGGTTGTACATACATACATACATACATAAACTCACGCCTTCATTCCCAGAGTGGGGTAGGCAGAGCTAAAGAATTACCTACGACTTTAAAAACTTGTTGATAATTCAGTAACCACATTTTGCACAAATAGACTAAGATGTTTACCAGCGTATTAGTGACAGGTTGCAAGCCCATCGCCTAACAGTACTACAAGCCTTTATTCTTTATTTTACTGGTTGTCTTATCCCCAAACTGGATAACAACAATGAAAACATTGCTACATTAAAGATCCTTTAATCTTTAATTAATTCGAGCAGTATTTGCATTGAAATTACTAGCATAAAGGCATCTTAAGCTACCTAAGTTTTAAATAAAATGTTTACCATAAAAAACCTTTTCAATTTAAGATTATATAAGATTATAACATCAACGAACAATTGTAATAACTATCCTATACCTTCAGGGCTAAACCGAATAATGTGTACAGTCTCTCTGGCAACCGATACAAGAACACCTTCACTTCATTCAAATTATATAGCACAAACGACCTTTCGCACCTGAACCCCTAAAATTACAGCCCAAAGCAATTGCGGTGGAAAGGTGCGCCGCTATAACAATATTCACACCAACTGCACACCCGGAAACCTAAATAACTTATACGACATTGAAAACGTATCAAAAATGCCACCTTATTACGCCGAAATTGGGCACGTTTTGCTCATTTCCTATTTTCACTGAACCCATTCTGAATTCAGCTCGTTTGCACGCCCTCGTAAATGTTTCGTTTGTGAATACGTTACGTGCCCGTACAAGTTAGGGGCTTAAAATAAATCAGCTGTCTCTTTTATTGTTGTGGGAGTAAGAGGGATAGAAGGGAAACTAACGAAGTTTTCTATTTCGTTTGGATTTACTACTAGCGCTTGTTACTGTCTAAATGACGTGTCCAAGGGTAGGTTGGTACATATTAACTTAACAAATACAAACATACCTCCACGCTTGCAATCCCAGTGGGGTAGGCAGAGCTACAGAATTACCTACAACTGTAATTTTTTTTTTATAATTCTGTAACCACATTTTGCACAATCAGGGTAAGATGTTTAGCTGTGTATTAGTCACAGATTGCAAGCCCATTGCCTATCAATACTACACAAGTGTTTCTTCTCTACTGTGCGTTTATTCCCTACAGTAAATTCAAAAATACAAGGTTGTACCTTGTATTATGTCTACTAGTAAGGCCCTATGGGCCCTTTCGATTACACTTCGACCCTTTAGGACCTTTTGTATCGTCCCTCTTTACCACTCAGCTGATCGAATGTGCAGGTTTCCTCACGACGTTTTTCCTTCATATTAATGTACTTAAGTTTGACCACAGATAACATAATACAAGTACAGATACCCAATCTCATACAGCAAAAGCGTGCCGTCCTAATGTAGACAATTCGGTAGGCAATTTTAGTCCCGTAGTTACACCAGTAGATGCCGTATCTGAGCCACCATTGGATGCTGGCAGCCTACCTAATAGTTTTAGTAACGTATCACCAGATGGCATTGACTTCAAGAATGAGACGTCATGAAAATTGTTGACTTAAAATTAATATGTAATGGGTATAATCCTACCGGTGACATTGTGTTAGCGTTTTATTAATTCATAGGAACATCTGCCCTGATTAATGATGTCCAGGACAAATAGGAATGTTTTAATGACATGTTTGGGAAGTTTTTTGCTGACAATAAATAAAAGCAATAGGTAAAAATAACTGGTTTATTAGGTTTAAAGAATTTATTTTCTCATAAATTTTTTACAATTCACTTACAATGAGAATTAAGAATAAGTTAAAAATAGTTTGGTGAGCGTATTTAAGCGTGCGTATTTACATAGAAAGGAAATATCGCCTTCAACTTCAACTTTATCCGAATCCAACGAAACAAAGTTATACACTCGGCCTCAAAAAAATCGCACCTTTTGGTATGTTGACTTCAAGCTGAGCAACTATAAACCCTATTTAATCTAAGATAAGGTATGAGTGTGGGGCCTCATTTTAAAGGTTATTGAATCCTTTAATTAATAAAAATGTGATAATGATTACTAAGCTTAAAAAAAATAGTTTTTCATGAAAAGAGGAAAAACATTTATTCACGCCAAAATTACACAATCTAAAAACATTACAAAATTAAAAAATACAGTAAAACAAATTCTTAAATCGAAACTTAAAACCTAGGGTTACCTCCCATAGCCCTAATTACAGCCTCCATGCGATCCTTCATTGACCTCACCAACGTCACGATGCGTTCTTGAGGAATGTCACTCCACTCCTCAACGACGGCGTCCCGAAGCTGTTCAAGGGTGGCAGGGGCAGTATCACGAGACCGCACCCGGCGTTTCAGATCATCCCAAATGTGCTCTATGGGGTTCAGGTCAGGACTTCTCGCTGGCCACTGCATCACGGGGATCCCAACCTGATCCAGATTGTCCCGAACAATCAACGCCGTATGAGAGCGGGCGTTGTCGTGCATGAATGTGAATTCAGGCCCGACAAAACCAGCATACGGGACCACGTGGTCCTTCAGGATCTCTGTGAGCGATGAGCAGTCAGGGACCCCTGGCCACGTCCACCTCCAGTGCGGGAGACGCACACAAGGTCGGTTTTGCCCGATTTTAAAGTTTATTAACTGTGCTTTCAAATGATACTAATATTGGTAGGGTACAATAAATAAGTTAAGAGCTTTATTCGCTTGAAGTCAAAATTTCAAAAGGTGCGATTTTTTTGACGCCGATTGTAGTTTAAATGTTTGTACACAAACTGTCAGCGCGTTTTGATACTTCAATGGTTAAAGATAGCACGTTGTTCGTTCCGTGTTTGTACTAACATTTTAATACACCGAAACCGCCAAAACAGTATTTTGTAATATTCATTTATATTCGTCAAGACATTATTTTCTTTATTGTTTTTTTTTTTTGAATATAAAAGAAGTATTTTGAGTATTGATTTTACGCATCAAACAAGAATTTGTACAAACGAAACGCTTGGGGTCTGTGAGTGCATAGTAGCACAGTATATAAATAAACCAGTAAAGAAGCTACGAACAAATGCGCGAAACGACGCACTCACACAGACACGCCTCTACGAGACCGCTAAGAGGATTTGGCGGTGCTGTCAGCTGCGTGTGTCGCGTCTAGACGAATGGGCTCCTTCGCATTTTACGTTCGTTCTTGAGAAAGATGCCACAAAAGTATTGCGTGGTATATACGGTTGTTTGAATTCGGCTTCTTCAAACCCGGAACTATCATTTTTTAAACTCTCTGCTGGTGTTGAAAGGTAGGAATAAATAAAATATTAAAAAAAATATGCTTTTTATAATACGATGACGTGTTGCAAAAGTAAAAATATAAAAATCGTTTAATTTCCCAGCGAAAATTCAAGAGAACTCGGGGGATTTTAGTCGAAATAATACAACTGTATTTTACACTAATTTCTTTAATTTACAAACTAATAAATTATTAAACGATATAAAATATTAAACATCTCTACAATATTTGAACATTGAGGGTTTTTTTTAAATATTTTTCTCGACCGTGGATTGGTCCTTCTTTGAGTGTCTACCATTGGTGTTGTCGTCTTAAAAATACTGTTTGAATTTGTTACTTTGGTTCGAAATGTAGAAATTCGGGAAACGGGGTCGCTAAATCGTGATATCGGGAGGGAAGAGCCGAAATCGGGAGATCTCCCGATAAATCGGGAACTTTTGCAACACGTCTGACATTTTGTTTATTAGGTTATGAAATATGTCAAATAAGCATACTTCCTCTCGAATTTAGAAAAAAAAGAAACCGCCGCCTTGTTACACTTTGTGTTGTTCTACCTATTCCTTCCAAAATCGAAATCTGGGGATCTGTGTGGTCTCTGACAATGATTTCGTTGGCAGCATGAGAAAAAGTAGCCGCCATCTTGAACTCTTTAGTTATTCAACCGATTGCTTCCAAAATCGATATCTGGGGATGTGTATGGTCTCCGACAACTAATCTGTTGGCGGAATGAGAAAAAGTAGCCGCCATCTTGATTTTTTTTTTATTCGACAGTCTGCTTCCCAAATCGATATCTGGAGATCTGTGTGGTCCTAACTCTCGAAATTGACACTTGAATTAGCCTGTCGAATAATAAAAAAGTTCAGATGGCGGCTACTTTTTCTCATTCTGCCAACAAATTCTTTGTCGGAGACCACGCACATCCCCAGATATCGATTTTGGAAGCAATCGGTTGAATAAATAAAAAAATAAATATGGCCTCTACTTTTTCTCAATCTGTCAACAGATTAGTTGTCGGAGACCATACACATCCCCATTATATCGATTTTGGAAGCAATCGCTTGAATAACTAAAAAGTTCAAGATGGCGGCTACTTTTTCTCAATATGCAACGGATTTGTTGTCGCAGATCACACGTATCGATTTTGCACTAACTAGCTGAGATACAATAAACAAGATTTTTTTTTAATTTTACAAAATGTTAATGGACAACCCTTAAACGCTCAATTGGAGCGTAGGTATTTATCTTGAAAAGTAGGCCTAGTTTCTTTACTGGTTTATTTATATACTGTGATAGTAGTTTCGCGATCCGTGATGGCACCATCTAGTGACAGTACCTAATAAGGCGTAGCAAGCTTGAAAGCTTATAAGTTTTTTATGAGTTAGATGGAGTTAATATAAAATTTATTGCATTTATTAAACTTGTAAAATATACCCTACTTTATGTAGAGAAGGATGTTTTTGATGTAATTAAGGTACGTTGAATTTATTAAGGTGCAAAAATCATTCAATCTTCACGATTACTGATTCAAATGTTTCGCTCGATACCTGTGACGCCATCTATGAGTTTATTAAAGTAATAATTATACGTTGTTTGAGTTGGGAGGCCATGGTTTGACAAACTCATTGGTACATCACTTTTATATTTTAACTTCTTCTGTCTATAATGCCTCAGTCACGTAATTTGCAAATAAACACTAATTTCAAAAAATCCCAACTCGGTTTAGCCCCAATACAATCTCAGGAGAATAAATAGTTAATACAATACAAATGTTCTTTTTTGAACACCAAAAACACCCGTGTGGTTGCCGGGTTAGAATAGTGCCACTCCATGTCTTCCCGTGGATGTCGTAAGAGGCGACTAAGGGAATATAGGCTTGTAGTACTGTTAGGCGATGGGCTTGCAACCTGTCACTAATACGCTGGTAAACATCTTAGCCTATTTGTGCAAATTGTGGTTACTGAATTGTCAACAACTTTTTGAAGTTGTAATTCTGTAGCTCTGCCTACCCCACTCTGGGATTACAGGCGTGAAGGTATGTAAACAATACAGCATCGTAATAAATTACAAAACGAAATAAACAAAGAGGGAAAGAATATAAAAATATGACCTGCAGAGTGATTTTGAAATGGGGTACAATGGAAACAATATAAATAAAACCTAAACTGTAACTGCTCGGTTAGAATAAGTTACCGTAATTTTATATTTATTTAGGGGTCAGCTTTTGTTCCCGACTGTATCCTGTTTGCAGTCATTATCTGCTTGTCAAAACCATACAAATGAGTCCCAACACCGTGGGTCTACATTAAGTATAGCGGGGATCCTGTCGCCACCTTCTGACTCCATCATCGGATCAGCTCCATGTCATAATAGTATTGCATTGTCATCTAATTTACAAATGTACGAGTATGCAAATTTTCAGCTTCAACGGAAACCGGGAAATAGGTCTTTAACTTGAAAACTTTGGCCCTTACAATCATACATAGAGTCATGTGGGGCAAGTGTGCGCACTTTTTTTTCAAGCTAGTATCAAAATCAAATTATAAGCATGAAAGAAAAATGAAAATATGTATCTAGAACAGTATTTATTTAGGTAATGATTTAATCAAGAAATTATCAATAAAACTTTGCCACTTCGAAGAAAAATCACCTTAATTCAACCAGCTCAAAATGCGCACACTTACCCTATACTGCGGGTAAGTGTACGCAGTTAAGAGAACTTTGTGGTTTTTTTAATATTCTTAGCAGACTGATTTTGATCAAACTTACCTCCTTTTATTGAGACATAATATAGCTTCAAATGATATGCAAAATAAAAGGCTTAAATACATTTTTAACAGATATAAAGATCATTTACTCGTGTCAATTTTCGCCATGACAGCAAATTTTACCTTTACAGCTTCGGATTCTGAATATTTTCTTTTTCAAGTGAACTAATGACACCATTTGGGTTTTTCTCGCATAAACTAATTCTCTACCAACATAACTTTAATTTGTCGACACATATCACAAACTTCTCCCTCCCCATTCCTAAACAAAGGGGTTGCGCACACTTACCCCCTGCGCACAGTTACCCCACATGACTCTATATAGATTACAGCTTGTAATAAGAGCGCCTTGTACAGTCAGCGTCAAAAGAAACTGATCACTTGTCGCTTTACTGTCACATAAGCAATGTCAAGCAAGATTGTCTAATGTGTTAATGCGATAAAGTACAAAAGTAGCTTGAAATGACAAGTTACTTTTGACGCTGACTGTATTACAACAGGTTTTCAAAGGGCATACCAACTAGTATGATTAAAAATGCACGGCATTGTCCGAACCCATAACATTATTAAACAAGTGACAAAGAGCACGACACATCGCATGTCCTGCTTATATTTCATTAGGTCATTGACCTGCAAGTTTAAATAACTGTCTCGTTTTTATTTATTGCGATGTTTAATGAACCTACAAAATTAGGGCAATGTCGCTTTTCATGCCTTTTTACAAGCTTTTATCTAACTTGCAATGTATACATATTAATAACCATACTAAGAACTATCCATGTAAATTAGTATTGGCTGTATTGATTTACATACATACATACATACATACCTTCACGCCTTCATTCCCAGTGGGGTAGGCAGAGCTACAGAATTACCAACAACTCTAAAAACTTGTTGATAACTCTGTAACCACATTTTGCACAATTAGGCTAAGATGTTTAACAGTGTATATTAGTGACAGGTTGCAAGCCCATCGCCTAACAGTACTACAAGCCTTTATTCCCTTAGTCGCCTCTTACCTAAATGTGGTGGCCGGCTTAGAATTGTATTGATTTCTATTTGTATTTTATATAAAAAGTCAATGTTTGATTTAGAAATTCAAGCCTCAACAGATACCACATACATACATTAAATCACGCCTGATTCCCAGAGGGGTAGGCAGAGACCACTTTTTCCACTTGCTACGATCTTGACAAATTTATTTCGCTTCTTCCACATTCATACATCAAGTCATGCACGCACGTCGGTTTCGGGTGCCTACTTAATATTTGGCCCTTTTCCAGTATTTCTCCGATTTGATTCGAAAAAGTACGCCTAGGTACCACATGTGTATGCACAACGGAGACCAAATTGTGTACCTATACGTAAAACGGGGCTATTTGGGAATCACGAGGCTATTTGGAACCAATTAATTATAAGCTTTTAGTTTTTTGTCATGGCAATGGTAGAATCTAAAAACTTAGCCTGACAACAAATTTTACAGTTTTATCATAGCCATGACAAAAAATATATCAACAAAAAGCTTAATGATTACTTAGTTCCAAATAGCCCCGTGATTCCCAAATAGCCCCGTTTTACCGTATTTTTAAAACGATACCTTTGCATAATTTTGAGTTTTGGGTACCTATTAATAATAAACTTAATAGATAAATACATATGAATATACGTAAATCACATAATAGTAAGAAATTAATTAAATTATTACTTATTTTAATTAATTTTGGAGTCATGTCCACACTATTGCGAGCAATGACGCAAATTTGTCCGATATCTGATAATAAGCTGCTGTGCGGCGATACGGAACCCTCAGTGCGCGAGGCCCACTCGCACTTGGCCGGTTTTTTAAGTCACTAATAATCAGGGGTCGGAATTTTCGTAGCACTTTTGAGCTGTCATAGGGACTTCTCGTTTATCGACTTCGGATATACATATTTTATCGATACATTATAGAACACAACATGTTAAAGAAGATTAAAAATATAGGTAAAGCACAGGCGGTATTATCGCTAAAGAGCGATTTCTTTCAAATAACTTTCGAGTAATTGAAAACGTGAAATAGAGATTTGCAATGAAAATAATGAAAAGTTAATAGTTAACATTTTAATCAGTTCAGTTCAGTGTTTTATCATTTATGAATTTCATGTTCAGTCTGTTTTAGTGCAAACAAGACTAAGCGTTTCTTCATACGTTTTTCTATAAAATAAATAGATTGTAATTATCTGAAAGAGATCGCTCTTTAGCGATAAGACCGCCTGTTGTTTACCTATACTTTTCATCTTCTTTAACATGTTGTGTTCTATAATGTATCGATAAAATATGTATATCCGAAGTCGATAAACGAGAAGTCCCTATGACAGCTCAAAAGTGCTACGAAAATTCCGACCCCTGCTAATAATATACACAAATTGGTTTTAAAGAGTATTTATTAGGTAAAACATAACTTTAATGATAGTGAGAACACAATGCCGCCAAAAGTAACTTCGAGAGACGCCACCTCTGTCTGTCAAACGCGTTAGGGATTCGACCCGATAATAGTGATGTTCCTAATCGATATTTTCCGTCTAACACTAATAATTCGAATTGCGGCCATGAATGGACTCTATCTCTCTCTGTACTAGTAATTTCACCATTTCTCTATTCTACTCGTCTAAACCATAATGCTTTTGACATGACTGTTATCGTATCGTTTTTAACATGGCCGCCATTACTGTCAAGCAGTACGAGCTGTCATAAAGTTGACAATACGACTACGTCTAAAGCAATAGAGCTCCAGTTGTCTAAATGGCACCCACAGACCAAAAGTCTGTCAGGCTGAAAGGGACGCAGTTATTTTTTAGAATGAGAAAGTTATATACGTCTCTCATTTTACCAGATAGTTGCCTCCCTCTCGGCCTGTAATTTCGATTGTTGGTGGGAGCCTTAATTCCCACACTGGAACACAACAAAACTGACACTGCAGCTTGGTGGTAGGTTAAAGTGTAAGA
Source organism: Acleris emargana (assembly GCA_927399475.2). NCBI lineage: Eukaryota > Metazoa > Arthropoda > Insecta > Lepidoptera > Tortricidae > Acleris > Acleris emargana. The sequence goes on from OV656858.1 coordinate 11,501,618, forward strand.
TGGTGGTAGCGTTCTGAGTGATAAACGGTCACGGACTTTAATTCTGCCCTGCAGAGCCTAAACCGCAGTAACTGCAAAAAATTAAAAAAATTTTTTTTCGTTACTTTTAATCACGAGATCAATACGCATATGTATATCTAATCGGTGTGTGATTCAGACAACGGGAAATATATTTAAAAAAAACATAGTTATGCAGTACGTACAAATGCTCAATGAATAATCCATATTGAAACCACCTAAAACGCCGCAATTGGCCTTTCAACTTCAGTTTTCCAAAGGTTTACTAGTTAAAACGCAGTAAGTGTGTTATTTTACGTGCAATTTAGCTTTACGGCAACCATCAATTCTTTCATGAGATAACTTATTAAAATGCAGCAACAGATTTTTGTATTAAAAATCATGAACTGCGTTCCTCATTTTGTTCATTTTATCAATTATTTCCTTATTAAACTGCAGTAAGATGTACGGAAAGTGAGTTTTAAGAAGTATTCTTAACAAATCTTGACATTGTGTTTACTAACTAAAGCGCAGTTTAGGAGTTAATACTTAATTTTAGTCGGCTCATCTCTATCTAAGTCCCTTAGTAATTACTATTTAAACCGCAGTAGCAAGACTTTTTACAAACGTTTAACCGGTAACATATTAGTTAATAAGAAACCAAATTACTGTCTAAAGTGCAGTGTCAGTCTGTATTTACTGCCCTTTAGATGGCAATTCAATAAATTTCTTAAAGTTGTACCATGGTTGTGTTGTCCTTTACTGCGCCTTAGTCTGTATTTGTTGCTCAGTCAGTCGTGTCCTAGACGCCGTGCGAGGAGGGCAGGTGGGCGGCGCTTGGTTTTTCAAGTAAGTAGGTACATCAAAATTATACCGCGGCGTTGGATAGGCTCGTCGTAATTAACGTACATTGATTTACATATTTTAGTTTTTTGAAAAGGCTAGTGTTCATATTAGGTATTACTTATTTAGTGAGCGGACTAGGTTATGGTCGATGATAAAATAGTATACCTAATGCCTACGTTTCTTTAACTTTCAACCAATGAATCCAAAGCTTTTCATGCAATCCAATTTTGATTATCTGCTAGTTATCCGATTGACTTAGTTAATGTTATGATACCAATGTAGTTCCGATTTTAACTTCATAATGTTTTAAGTAACAGATCGTTACTTTAGGTATTTAGTGTTAGTTTTGTTCTTATTGTTTTCGTTTACGTCAAATTTCAAATATAGCAGCAGGAGATCATTTTCTTAAGTTTAAGTATTTATTTATCTATGTCAGTATCAGTGCTTCCTATCGATAGTACTTACAGTCCACTTACAGTACACTTTAATACCTTGTCACTTTAATAGACAAGGTACTAAAGTGAAGTGAAAAATTTATGAACTCCATTGTACAGGCCTAGAGATTCCTTTGTTACTAGGTATATTTATGTGAGATTGTCTCCCAGATATTATAAAGTAGAATTATATAATATCATTGGATAGAATTAGGTACTTTCAAGACTCTGAAATCAACTAAATTATTATTGCTTTATTTTCATCTTCTTGAATCTCAAATGTGTGTATTATTTTTTAGAAGAACATTTAATTTTTTGATATATATTTTAAAGCAACTCAAAAACAATTTTAAACAAAACTTTCGTAAGATACATTAAGGAAATCACACCTGGTTACTTACGTATATACTGTAGAAAAACGCTCGACATGTTTCAGGCTCATCTGGAGTCCTTAGTCATGAGCCCGAAACATTTCAAGCGTAATTCGACAAAATTTACGTGAGTGACCCGGACGGTGTGATCTCCTTAATAACTCGAAAACAATTACTAGAATAGCGTGCCTTTACTCTCTATAAGTCTGATTACCGAGTATTTTAGTGGTTAATAATTAATATAGAATTAGTTTTTATAATGATGCAAAGATGCGTGTTTAAGCCAGTTTAAAAATTAACCAAAGATTGAGGCGGTTTTATTTTAATTTTAACATATAACTATTAGCAGCTTTGCTGCTTCAATTTAGGTTTTTATAACATAATTTTCATCTCAGTTGAGTTATTTTGTGGCAATGCCACAGTACTTAGCGATGATATTTCTATCAATAACAATGTTAAGCAATTAATGCGATGCAAATAATTAAGAGACTATAATAACTGTGTGATACGAGGGGAGGTCCAAAAGATCGCGGAATGGAGGGGATGGGGGTGGGGATGACTATATTTTTTAGTATAGTACTAATGGCCAACTCATTAAGAGTATATATACCAACTTTCAGCCTGAAGAGCTCATTACTTTACAAAATATCGTCGAGCAAGCAAGTCAATCTGGAAAAATCCTGGAAGTATGGAGCAAATTGAGTATCGAGCCATCATCAAGTTCCTGACTAAGCAAGGAAAAACTCCTCAGACCATCATGAGTGAGATGTCAGTAGTTTACTGTGATCATTGCCCTGGAAAAACAATGATTTACAAATGGCACGGTCTTTTTAAAATTGGCAGAGAGTCCATTGAAGACGACCCTCGCCCAGGACGGCCTGTCGAGGTCACCACATCAGATACCGACGGAAAAGTTGAAAAATTAGTATTAGAAGATGCTCGCCTGAAGAAGAAACAGATTTCTGCATTAGTTGGAGTATCTGAAACCACTATTTTGCGGATTCTACATGAACACCTCGGCATGATTAAAGTGAGTGCAAGATGGGTGCCGAGAATTCTTACGCCGCATCAGCGACAGCAGCGAATCGACGCGTGTAGCAGTTTTTTAGAACGGTGTGGAGAAGAAAGTACGTCGATTTTGAAGCGGATTGTTACTGGAGATGAAACTTGGGTTCATCATTTTGAACCTGACTCTAAACAGGAGTCGATGCAATGGCACAAGAAGGGTACCCCCCCACCTAAGAAATTTAAGGTGTCAGAATCGGCCGGAAAGTTGATGGCTACGATTTTCTGGGACTGCCAAGGAATTTTGATGATCGATTACAAAAGCAAAGATGTCACAATTACTGGAGAGTACTACTCTAGGCTACTGGAGCAGTTGCGGGAAGCTATCAAAGAAAAAAGGCGAGGAAAGCTGGCTAAGGGTGTGCTGTTACTTCAGGATAATGCTCCAGTTCACAAGAGTCGTATTGCGATGGCTGCCCTGAACAAATGTGGCTTCGAAGAATTGGTTCATCCCCCCTACAGCCCGAACCTGGCCCCCAGTGATTATTATTTATTCCCAAATTTGAAGAAAGAGTTGCGGGGAAGAAAATTTCACACCGATGATGAAGTAAAGGACGCAATTTTGGCTCATTTTGACAGCAAAGAAGAAAATTATTTTTATGTGGGTTTAGAAAAATTAATATCACGATCTAACAAATGTATTAACCTTAAGGGAGATTATATTGAAAAGGAAAAATAGTAACGTCTTTTTATTTAATTATTTAGCCCTCCATTCCGCGAACTTTTGGACCTCCCCTCGTAAATGTCATTATAAATGTCTGATTAATAAGTATCTTATTTCAATAAGTACTGTTTTTTTTGTATTTTAAAGGTTTTTTTAAGCATTTTAGTACGTAGTAACTAAGTTTTATTTCTAGCAGTTTTAAGTTGGGTTGTTATAACAAATGTTGATCTCAATCGTGTTAGTTTAATTATGCAGCAAAGTCATTAGCGGTTATATTTGTACCAATGAAAAGGTCAAGCTGCAATACAAAGAATAATTATAAGAATATGCTCAAAATTAGTGTGATAATCGGTCGTCCTTTATTTTTTATAAAACTATAAGGTTTACTTAAATAAAAGTTATATTTCTCGAAAATATGCATTTCATTTATGTGAAAACGCAGTACCTGGAGTTCGTAGCACATACACTTTAATCACGATACTGACTTAAATGCAGTGTAAATGACTCTGATACTGCATCTTAGCTTGCAATTGACAAAAAATAACACACGTTTTTGCAGTACTTGGTTTTTTTACGGCATTTTAGTCAGTATAACTCATCTTTTTAGGGAAAACTCAGAGTGCCGTAACGGCTCTGAATTTAGAAAAATCCTTTTTTTTTAGCTAATGACACACTCAAAGCATTTTTTTTGTCATAATCATATTTTTCGTGCTTATTACTCTTTATTGAAAGTCAATCATTAACACAAAAAACATTAGAAAGGTAGAAAAATTACCTACACTTCAAAGACATTTTTTACGTTTTCTCGAAATGAACTTTTTGCACTTACTGCGGTTTAGGCTCTGCAGGGCAGAATTGATGATCCACTATGGAACCTTGTCGCATAACACCAATGATTAATTCCTATGTAATTTCTATCTCGGCAATTGACGTTGTCATTATGCTTATGTTAGTTTCTACGGTGGATTTAAGAACTTGATGGTTCAATGCGTCCATGATATCCATATTCATATTGCGTCTATACCAACGGCTCATAAAAATGTTAATCCAGCATAAACGAACTAGCCTTATTTGCATTTTACTACCAGTTACTGGGTTGTTATAATTAAAAGGGCTTGCCAACAGTTTTAATTACCTAGCAACTTGCGTTTTTCCCTGCGCAGTGAAAAACGCAAACTTGCTTTTTTTATCCAAATATTTACGATTTCGATGTGTAAATAATAAAAAATAGTTTTACAGTTGCAAAGTAAGAATGTTATACAACTGTAAATAAAATTTATCAATTTTCCAGCAGATGGCGCTGTAACGTTAATAAATAATATATTACAAATAAATATCAGGGGACTATCTCACACTGATTGAGCTAGTCCCAAACTAAGCTCTGGGCTTGTAGGTACTATAGGCACTGGCCAACGATAAATTGTTAGTTCTAGAGCTTAACTTGGGACTAGCTCAATTTGTGTGACCATGTCCGTGGATTTATAAATTATTGAGGAAACAAAAAGTGACATAAAAACCAGGTATAATCGTAACTTTAACAAAAAAAAGACCTAGTTCCGTTTATATGAAAAGAAAACCAATACTTTTTGAAAAACAGGGTAAGACAGTACCTCCCAACTAGGGAATGATATTTAACCGGTTATAAACAGATTTTGTATGAAAATAACCGGTTAAAACCGGTAATAACCGGTTATTCGCATTCCCTACTACCAACATGAGTAGAAGTGTACCAGCAGCTCTATTAATTTATTTTTGTATGTCTAAGATGAATCCCCGCTGAATGCCAGCATATGTGTGTAAGTATGAGCCCGCCTGCAAATTATATGTGCGGTATAAACACTTAAAAGCGCTGCAGAGAGCTCCAACTCGTATGAACCTACTCGCTCGGAGCGAGATTTAATGAGTTGCCTGGCCTTGGCAGTTGTACATAAGTTTACTCGTAAAATACTTTTTCTCAAACATGCTCGGAAAAAACGGTTTTCCGATTGAAACACAAGGACGGAAAGAGCCTCATTTTACTCCTAGGAGTAAAAAAACCATATGAAAACACTTTCCGTCCATGTCCACATATTTCTTAAAATAACTGTCGATTTGCATACAAAATCAAAAGGACCAAGACAAAAATTCCAAACAGCCAAGGTAACTGCTCGCTTTTTAGCACAGTGCGTGTGTTTCTTTTTGAATTTGCATTCCAATGTCTATGGTTAGTATTTAAAAACAATTGACAGTCGGTAACATTCGTTCATTCTGCATAATATAATTGTGAAACCGAATATTAAACTATTTGTTGTGTGAAATACTTTTTAGAAATGTATTTGTATTATTTCCTCACAATATGTTTGAGAAAAGCATTATGTATGCCTCGGCGGAAACGAGGATTTCCTGACTCGTATTTTAGCAGGCCTCGCTGTTGCTCGGCCTGCTAACCACCTCGTCAGGAAATCCCTTACTTTCCGCGCCTAGGCAACAATGTACTATAGTTTGTATAATAGGTACTGTGGTACAGTGTTAGGTGTACCATTCATGAAGTCGCGCCCCACTATTTAATTTTACCACATAATAATATGCTGCCACGGTCACACAAGAATGAAATGGGATGGCTTTATGTGCGCAAAGAGCGTGAAATAGAGATAGATTGCGCGCGCCATGATGGCGGCGTTAAATTCAAATAATCGTTGTTTACTTTGAAACCACAGCATATAGTATAAAAAAATGGTTTACCAGAATTTAGTAGTTATAAATACTAAACTATTGAATCAATAACAAAAAAAAATCATAGGGATTCGAAGATTTAACTATAAACATGCGAAAAAGGCGTCATGTTTGAAAAATATAGTAGTGAGGAATTTATTTTTAATCGTGTTTTTGCGTTTAACAGTCTCAAGGAAATATGATCAAGTTTAATATATAAAAAGAACAGACACAAAAGCGTTATGGTTATTGAGATCCAGATCGCGGAATACAGCCTTTATCATATCGTCGGTGATTTACGATAGAGCTAAATAAACCTTAGGGGAAGATGGGGTGGCTTCGTACAAAGGGAGCATTCGTACAGTGGTCATATCTCGACTATCCATGATGCTGAAGTGTTCATATTTATATGCGTGACTGCCGCTCATATGCATAGGCTACCCTCCAAAAGTGATGGCAGTGCAGCAGCATATTTAGCCAGAAATAATTAATATGTGTTTCCGCGACCCGAGAGTAATTTTTGGTTCTCCTTTGAATGCGTCTTTCTCTAATAAGTTTTACATGAATTAGAAAAAATCTTTGTATACAGTTGGTAATTAGATGTTTGAGATTAATATGTGAACAATGGTTTTGCGATTACTTTAACGGTTATTTTCTATTTCGAGTATTTTTCTGATCGTTTAGGTTGGGGTACCTTCGTACAGTCAAAATGTATGTAATTTTATACCGTACGAATGCACCCCATATAAGTAAAAAAATTGTATATCAAGAATAATTATAATTACAAAACCAGGTCAGTAAGATATGCCTAAAAGATGACTAAAACACGTGAAATAGCTGAAAATTCAATGAATCCTGGGAAAAAACGAATAGTGTATGAAGGCACCCCACGTATGGGGTGCATTCGTACAATTCCCATTTTTTGGGAAAACCATTATATCTTGGTAAAGTTGCTTTGTATCAAAACTGAAATACAAAATTATTATAGCCAAATAAGTGGATGATGAAGTAGCATTCATCTCATATTGAAATAGCGGTTAGTTTTTTTTTTACACGGCTTTGAGTAAAAAGTGTACGAATGCACCCCATCTTCCCCTACAGACTTATTAAAAAGGTGCATTTTTCTCCTTATTAAAAATGTTACTTACGCGGTTTTGCAGTGTCACCGGCGATATGTGGCTTCTTAAAACACAACGTGGTTATTACAAGTTAGTTAATTCATTGTTGGGACTGACTTTTGTTGCATAGGCAACACTTCACAGTTGGGGTCATTAATTCAGCTTTCGATATAAGAACAAGATAGACAAAACCAAAATGGAATAGGTAGAGAATGTGATATTATACCGACAGTTTAACAAACCGAAACTAAGGCCCGCTGGCACGTAAATTGAACCCTAGGTTAACCCCAGGTTAAATTATTCATAAATGTCAAATTCATATGAGAACTGACAATTTTAACAAATAAACCTATTTTCTTTTAAAAAAATCACGTTATGTACCGGGACATGGAAAAGTTACCGCACCTTACTTCTATCTGCGGGGTCATTATGACACGACCATGCAGTTCAGTTTACGCTGAGAGAAAAGGACAATATATAACTGATACAGCTCCGTCCTTCACGCTCGCCGTAAAATGAATTGCATAGCTATTTCATAATAACTCCTGACTACTTCGTATGTAAGGTAATTATGTACACTCAGCTGCGATGCAAAACTTCAACACGAACAACTTAACTCGTTACACTTCCGTGACGTAACGTAATTACTGATGTGCCAAAGGAAACTTTCCAAAATTGCGGAAAATTTCATGTAGGAAAATTTCGGAAACTTCTCTTAATTTTGTATGGGGATTGAAACTTTCCGTTCCTTAAATTTAAATTTCCTATATTTCTTGGGAAAGATTCCGGAAATTTCTTGCAACTTGCCCAACTTATTGGAAACTTTCCGCAACTTGCACATCACTGAACGTAATGAGTTTCCATGCAGAGAGGTTTACAGTCGAAGACGTATTTAAGTTTATTATATTATTATTATTTATTTATTTAATGGAAACCGGTGAGCAACCATTTCTGCCAATGTCAAGTTTATATTTTACATTTACATATCAAAAAAATCATAAGAAAACGTAGTACGGCGATCCTCTAGCCTCCGTGAAGCGATGTAGGTAGAACTTTACGAAGACCAGATGGGATTTTCTTGGAGCAATCCTTCCAAAGGCGATATACAAAAAAAAAAAAATTAAACTGTTTATTTCCAAAAGCCTTCAAATCTAAAACAGTCTTAGCTGTGTCCAAATTTGAATTCCTCATTATACTGCACATTTGAATGTAAATTTACTGCATATTAATACATCATTACTATCCATTAAACAACAAAATATGCTATATGATATTTATATATGCCACAGATATATAAAGACAAACACAGACTAAACTCGTTATAGCACAAACAAACAAACAAACCCTTATCATAGTTATAGTGTATTAAAATGAAGGTTGAACATCGATTATCCATCCAAATTGTATTGACGCAAAATATGCCTAAAATGGAATCTCTGCCTAGTTACCTAAAATAGTATTTTTTTGAGAAATGGCGGTTTTAAAGTTAGAAACGATGTAACTTAGTACGTAATTTAGGTGAATAAAAAAAAAAGTAAAAATAATATTTAAATCTGTAATTGAGTGGTAAGTAGTACATTGCAAACTCTACATAGTATTTCGTCGGTGAAACTGCAAAACCGCGTAAGAAACATTTTAAATAAGAAACAAAATGCACCTTTTTAATAACGCAGTAAGGTTTATTTTGCTCTATCATAAATTTGTTAGTTACGCGGTTTTGCACTATCACCGACGATTTGTAGTTTTTTTAAAATGACCAGACAATGTTCTTTCTTTACTTTATGTACGAATTTACAATTATTTTTTGTGCAACAAAAAGTTTACATTTATACATAGTTACATACATACAATGTATTTTCCGTGTACTCTTCAATTATTACACTTTATTATGTCTTCGAAGATCACAATTTTCTAATAATCAACTACACTGTTAGAACTAACGACGTGACACTAAAAAAATCGTACAAAAAAACGAATTATATACCTTATTAAACTGATATTTGCCTTCTTTATTGGTGCTAAATTGACTTATACGTATAATCATCCGTAATACTGGAGAATCTTATTTTTACCATTTCAACGTAGGAATTCAGAATAGAGATTAAAAACAGCCTGCCACGTCATACCGAAACTAATTTACGCTATATCCGTGAGTTTGCTCGGGGAATAAATTTGCATACATTATACTTATAGGTACCAAGGGAAATGGTGTTGTTAACTCTTAGGAATGTTATGAGCTGGATCAGGTATAAACCCAGTTTGAGTAACGATATCACACTGCTAGATTAAACGGTATCAACTCAAAATCCTTGCTTGTTTTGTTTTCAAGCTTATAGAAGTCGTATTAAAGTTGATTTTAAAATACAGTTGTTTATTGAGTCACTACTGTTTTGATCTAGCAGTGCAAATAGTGTCTGAGGAAAAGTGAGTGTGAAATATAAACTTTATCGTACAAAAAAAAATACAATACACAAAGTATAAAATTACAGACATAAAAGTAGGACGAAGGCCCGGATCTCTTCCCGTTAACCTTTAGGTGAGTGAGAAAAAATAGCAAATAATAGACAAATACTAAAGTATGAAATATAGACGACATGGAACAATAATAAACCAATATACCTTATATACCTTACCTTGAATAGTTTAGTTTGACTTCGGAATAAAAACCGGCCAAGTGCGAGTACCATTAATATCTATAAAAAATATGTATCGGATGTTTATTGTATGGGAGCCCCCTTAAATATTTATTTTATTTTAATTTAATTATTTATTTTTAAGTGGCTATGCAACTAAATATTCTGTGAATATTTCAAGCGTCTACCTACCTGTTGCCATTATAAATAGCGAGCAAAAAATGGGAAAAAAAGAACATGTTTGTTGTATAGGAGCTCCCCTTATAAATAATAATTTTATTCTATTATAGCGCGAAAATTAATGATGTAAATTGATGTATCATCCGCAAATAAGTATCAAAATATCACACAGGTTATCTAATCTATAATCTAAAGATCTAAGCAACTAAGCAACATCTGTTAAAACTCGTCTTAGGTTTAGCTCAATAACTGCGGTATAACGCATTCTTTAATTTAGTAAACCAGAGCTCAACAAAACAATATAAATAGTAATTTCCCCGACGGAATCACGTTTATTTGTCTCCGCCAGCTGCCGCCAGCGGTCACAGATATTTCTTTGGTCGCTCTTGTCGTTTCGATAGTATGTAGCTTTATAGTTTTCTTCGGAAAATAATCTAAATATTCTACGAACGCTTGGTTGGACGCTTGTTGTCTTTTACATCAGAATGTTTAAAAATAAATCCCAGTTCCCTTAGTCATACCATAACTCGGGAGTGGCTCGAACGTACGCTTTTTTCATGTTTTCGTAATTATCTGGACAAGGTAGCTATTGTCAAATAAATGTTAAAATAGGAAAGACATATACCTGCCTAATCATACAATAATCATCTGAAAAAATATTATATTGGTTCTATTGTACTCTATAAAACAATATAACAATGCATGAAATACGATAAATAGTCGAAAGTAATATTGTTTTCCCGAGAATAGAGCCATTAAGCCTAATTCTACTGTCAAGTAAATAAAAGCTATCAAAACGTTGACAATACAATAACAGGATGAATAGCGCATCCGTCACATTCTGACACGTAAATAATAAATAAGTACGAGAGTGACGGATGCTTTATCCATATTTGACACACGATATCTATACCGCCGCCCGTTAGACCGTTTGCCGTGTGGTTGCCGGCTTAGAATTGTACCACTCCATGTCTTCCCGTGGAAGTCGTAAGAGGCAACTAAGGGAATAAAGGTTTGTAGTACTGTTAGGCGATGCGCTTGCTACCTGTCACTAATATACACTGTTAAACATCTTAGCCTAATTGTGCAAATTGTGGTTACAGAGTTATCAACAAGTTTCTAGAGTTGTTGGTAATTCTGTAGCTCGGCCTACCCCACTCTGGGAATGAAGGCGTGAAGGTATGTATGTATGTATCTATAGAACCAACCATTTTAGTAGGCAAGTTCAAAAACGATATGGTTTAAATTTACTGCCTAGAATCTCAGGCCAGTACTAGTGGCTAATCTAATTCGTATCTCTGCTAAAATGTTGCTTACTGTTTATTTTTTATTTTTCGTCCCCAGAGCGGTCAGAAGCGCTGAGCGGGCGGCTGTCGAAGTCAGCGTCGGAGCTGTCATGCGCGTCGCCCGCGCAGCGCTCGCCGCCGCCCCGCGCACGCTCCGCGCACCACCACGCGCCGCTCTCGGTCGTGCATCGCACACAGCACTTCTTCACCAACCTGAAGGTAGATACGCGTACCATAAGAATAAGACAGAGTATATAAAAGTAAACACGGTAATATAACGGAGTTATCCTGAGACCTGGAGGGTTATCTGCCGTCCGCTAACTAAAAAGTCGCTAAGCCACAAATCTAATTTTGTGGATATGAGCGAAAAACGTGGGAAATATTTTAAAAATATGCTACTTGATAACCGTATGTTTTACAAAAAAAATATTAATGTCCAAAGATTGCATGTCAAATTTACTATCAAATAGCGATAATCTTGATTATAAATAACTAGTCCTAAGTTAAAAAAAAACTCTTTTTTTCCTTTTAGATGCGCATAATTTTGGTGAATTAATAAAAAATACTTGACTAGATAGTCACTAAGAACACCTTAGCGACCTTATAGTTTAGGATTCCTACGTAAAAACGTAGATATTTAAAATAAAATAAAAACTATTAGAAATTACTTAACTAAAATGACGTTAAGTTACTCAACGGCTATTTAGTTATGTATTGCAGCTTTGCATTTAACATTAATTCTTAACTATATCAACATAATAGTATTTTAATGTCTTTTTAGGTAAGCTTTTTTAATGTAGCGTCTTATTGTGTTTTTGTAAAGGAGTGTTTTATCTAACCTTTACTACACTTAACAGCCGTTAAACGTTAAACCTTTAAGTATAATGGTGTTTTAGTTATGTATTCGGGATGGAATATTTCAAAAGAAAAAACGAATTGCATCAAAGTTGTTTATTAAAAACTTGAAAGTAAGGAACCAAAAATGCAACAAAAACCTTTCTTGAAACATTAACATAACAAAACATAAGGACCCTAAATTGAGAAAATTAGTAAATATTGATATATTAAGAAAACCGTACATAGTGGGATAAATTTATCAAATTACAATGGCACCATCAAAGGCGAAATCGACTACAACAAATGCAGCGGCGGCTACCAGGTTGGTGGACTTCATTTCAAATTTAAAAACTGAGATATCGGAGATGAGACGATATTAAATGCTGTCATGATGTTATACGTGAACAAAAGAGGCTACTTAGACATGAAAATAGGTGCATAGACACAATCCTAGCGCCACAAAAGCCACAAAACTTGTCACTCAACGAGTCCGGCCCTCACGGAATGGTCTTCATAAGTGATGTGCAGGGAGATCCTTGCCGGTAGCCAGCACTGCCGCACCGTTGTCGACTCCTGCGCCGCCGGTACCGACAGAGACGGAGAATTGTGTGGCACCCAGAAGGCATCCGCCTCGTTTGCGCTGTGTGGACACAGCCGGGGCCACCAGGGATGGGTACCATGGAGGAGACAACACTACGACGGTCGTGTCTGCAGCTGACAACAATGCCGCGGCACCGTCGCCGCCGGCTCTTCCAGGGACATTTCAACCACGAGCCCCCGGCCCCGTGGGACTCCACGCGGCTGCCCCGCGAGTCATCAGCCTGCACGTCTTCAACCTGAGCGCCGACACCACTGCTGAGGATGTTGTTCATCACGTGCAGACTCAGATGGGCGTCGCGGCGCCTGTGTGCGAGCAGGTGGTGGTCACGCGAGGCAATTACTCGTCTCTTCGCCTGGACGTCCCGGCCGCACAGTTGAAGATTATCCATTCAATGTTGTGCAGGCAAAAAACTTAGAAGCGAAACGAGTAACATCAAAACTAAGGCAATCACAAAATTTATAGTTATTCACCAAAATGTAAGATCACTATGCGGTAAAACATCACTATAAGAGATATTATGTAGCACAGAAAAACCGGATGTACTTGGTTTGAGTGAAATTTGGTGCAAGAAAAGTGAAATTGAACGAGTGAGGTTATGTGGGTACGCGCTGGCTAATATATAAATAGGGTATAAAAAGCGAAACGACCAGCAGAATTTCTCCGTTCAGTATCACTTCGAATGCACAGCAATTGAAATTATGAATAGTAAATTGATTATTGTTACAGTTTATAGAACCGGAAATGGTACATTTGACACTTATTTAGATAAATTGGAATTGTTACTGCGTAAATTAACTGACGAAAACAAAAGATTTCTTATAGTTGGTGACCAAAACGTGGATTATTTATCAGACAACAGTCTGAGACGGCGGGTCGACGACGTACTATCTAGTTATGGTTGCATTAACAAAGTAACGAAGTGTTTCATTCCATCATGAAATCACGCACCACTATATATGACATATCGCCAAACATACTTTTTTTTATATGGCCAGTAATCTCTGATATATTAATTGTTTTAATCAATATTATTTTCGACACCGGTGTTTACCCTGACGTGCTTAAGAGTACTAGGGTGTGTCCTGTCTTCAAGGGGAAGGGTGACAAATTTGACGTTAATTATTACAGGCCAATAACAATAGTTCCCACAGTTTCCAAAATAGTTGAATCCATCCTATCGTTTCATATAATGGGCCACCTTGAAGGCAATGACTTGCTGACGGACTACCAATTCGCATATAGGCAAAAGATGTCCACGACTGCAGCGGCACGCCAAGTATTCGACTGTATCGTTTCCGGTCTTGACGATAAAAATAAGATGGCAGGTATATTTTGTGACTTATCCAAAGCCTTTGACGTAATAAACCACGAACTGTTTTTGGATAAGTTGCACTATTACGGTATATAGGACACCTCCCACCGTCTACTTACGTCATTTCTGTGCGACCGGAAACAAGTAGTCAAATTGTCTGCTGGCGGCAAGAGACTCGAATCTGATGTTGGTACCGTGAGAATAGGGATCCCCCAAGGATCCGCCTTAGGAAACACCCTATTTCTGGCTTACGTCAATGATCTGCCGACCAGCATCAGAGCCGGCGTTTCTGTGCAGTTCGCAGACGATACGACGGTCATAGTTGGCGCGCGCACGTATGAACAGCTCGCTGGGAAAATTCATGACGCATGTGATCAACTGCAGAAGTGGTTTAAGTGTAACGGTTTGCTCCTAAATATTACAAAATCAAGCGTCATGATTTTCTCGGGGCGTAGTGTTCCTGTTCCTCCGTGCGTTGCAAACAGTCCGATGCCTGTGTGCGATCAGTGTAGGTTTCTCGGATTCACTCTAGACTCGAATCTTAATTGGAAGTGCCATGTTGACATGTTGCGTGGAAGATTGAGTAGTGCGGTGTTTGCGTTGCGTAAGCTGAAATTGCTTATATCTGACGATGGTCTAAGACGGGTCTATTATGCACATTTTCACTCCCTGATGTCGTACGCCACACTCTTATGGGGAAACTCTACGGATGCCAACAGGGTAATGCTGATGCAGAAACGTGCCGTACGTTCGCTGGTCGGGGCGAAGCCAAGACATACTTGTCGGGGCATTTTCACAACGCAACGCATAATGACGTACTATTCACTTTCATATTCGAAATTATTATGTTTGTCCGACCAAATATATCTTCGTTTGCAACAGTAAACGTCGTCGGCAAACAACTCCGCCACACAGGGCGTTTGAGAACTGTTCCTCGTCGCATGGCACTTGCAGGTAAGAACCCGCGCGTCATCGGTCCCACCTACTACGAGCGTCTGCCCGCCGAACTCAAACGCGAACCATCTGACGACATGTTTAGGCGCCGGCTTAAGAATCTTTTGTTGGTGAATGAGTATATGGAACTTGACTTATAAATAGGATTGACTTTTAATTTTTTTAATGTACTCTGTATTTGTGTTGACTTTCTACTATTATCATTTAATTCTATTTCTGACGACCTGAATGTAACTGCATATAATTTGACATGCCATGTAATTTATACTGTGTTATATTGAGTAATAAAATCTGAATCTGAATCTGAATCTGGTGATCCCACCAAAACCGTTGATTACGCGGGGGTGAGGGGCGAGAGCAGATTGCGTCTTTTTAGCTAAGTATTGTGGCTTAACGTACTTCTAGCGCAGGATTTCTACCATAATCTGAGTTACTCAAGGCGGTTTGATATTTGTGATAAGTATTTCTTAATTTAAATCTTACGAATCCTACGTTAAAAAGACGTTAACTGATGTTAATGTGCTTTTAGTGTGGTATTTTCATAAAACGCCTTTTCAGCCTAGGATTCTAATGTAAACTACCCCAATAAATCTTGGCTTGAAAGTAACTAAAGTACCTTCACGACTTTCTTGTGTAGTAGTGTGGAAAAGCGTCTTTTTTGCTAAGTGAATATTAGAAATATTTTCGAAACATTATGGCGTTAAGGGCTGATTGTGTCCTTCCAGTTAAATATTGATGTTTAACGTACTTTTAGTAGTGTAAAGTATTAATATCTTCGTGATTAACGACCTTTTTGCAAAAACTATTTCAAAAACTATAAACCTTACAAATATGATTCCTATACAGTTCGATAGAGTATTTTTTTTTACATAAGATGCCATTAAAACATAAAATTTGACCCCCTGAGGGTTAGCGACTTTTTAGTTAGCGGACGGCAGTTATTATGACCTAACTATACAGTTCAGTTTACTGTGAGAGAAAAGGACAGAGCTATATAACTGCTATAGCTCTGTCCTTCACTCTCGTCATACACGTGCGTCGGTTTAGGGTCTCCTGACCTAGCCCTTTCTTAATACGTCTTCAATCTGATCGTGGAACATTCGCCTTCTCCTTCCAACATTCCTACTTACTCTTAACGTCATATAATCTGTTTTGTTAATCTCACTTCATCCATTCTATCCGCATGACCAAACCACTTCAGCATTCCTTTATTTGTCCTTTTCACTACATCTTACTTAAGTCAGCTCAGTGAAGTTGATTTTCATTTGTTTGAAATTAAAAATGGCATTTAAGAGCAAAGCTAACTGAACTTTATTTCCTTTCTAGTAGATTCAAACTCACTTACAAAAATCTTCGGTGCCTTATGAGCTTAATCCTTTGTGGTGAGAATACCAACCGACCAAAGATCTAAAGACCTTTTTAAAGGAGGAATTCTGGCCAAAAGTGGCGATTTCGTGGCCGCCGCCGGCCGGCTAAGTGACACCGCGAAACTGTTTTAGTAGTTAAGTTATAAATATTATGTTGTTATGTATATTAGAAGAAAGATCTAGTGACTAAGATTGAAAAGGGCATGCTTCGATGGTTCGGTCATTTGGAAAGGATGGATGAAAGAAGATTGACAAAAGAGATATACAGATCGAAAGTGAGTGGAAGGGTCGGTTTCGGGTACTTAAGGGCGGCCCCCTTAAGTACCCGAAACCGACGTGCGTGCATGACTCGATGTATGAATGTTGAAAAAGCGAAAGAAATTTGTCAAAATCGTAGCAAGTGGAAAGAAGTGTTCTCTGCCTACCCCTCTGGGAAACAGGCGTGATTTAATGTATGTATGTATATCAGTCGGCGAGGTAAATATTAATATGAGCCTTGTTTGCCCTAAATAAAGTTCTTCTTTTATATTCTATTCCACTATATAAATAAGGCCGTAAATACAGGAGTAGCAAGGAGGCGCAAGAAGTCGTTGCGAGAAATGACCGAGAATCCAATCTGACAGTGACTATTGATAGTTAGTTTTTACCGTGCCCATTTTAACCCTTTTCCAGGCCTTGCTAAATAAGGACACAATCGAGAAAGGAATAGAACTTCCTGAAGGATACTGATCCATGAGGTCATATTTCTGGGAAGTTCAATTAAATTTGTGTCATAAAATGTAGGTAGTTAAGTTCAATTTTGAGCGACATGAATGTGGTCGATGAAATATACTATGCCTGGAAAAGGGTTAAGGTCTTAAATACCTGCTACGGTCAAATAACAATGAAATTGGTTTATTCATAGACAAACAGTCACAGAACTAAATTTAGCTCTAATTATAATACATAGTATAACAAACTAGCGACCAATCCACGCTTCACTTCGGATTATGTGCGTTTTCTGTCACCCCTGTAAATAAACCATAATTTATTATACATAAAAGCCTTCCTCTTGAATTACTCTATATTATTATATTACTCTATCTATTGTTGAAAATTGCATTAAAATCCGTTGAGTAGTTTAAAAGAAATAAGCGAACAGACAGCGGAAGCAACTTCATTTTATATTATGTAAGGATAAAGAAGAAACTAACAAATATACTTGAACATATTTATGATATGTTCAAGTATATTTGTTAGTTTCTTACACAAGAAATTAGTCACAGCGCAAAGTCAAGGCTTTATTTGCATCACAAAGCAACAGAAAATTACATTTTAAATGTCCATTGTCAATTTCTGCTTCGTAACAGGTACGGTCGGCTTTATACATAGCTGTACACTATATTGCTTTGTCACTATAATGTTATGCTTGAGCTGTTGTACTACGTCAAAGGCGTTAAAGTGATAAGCCCCACTGTACATATATAAGCGCCGGTTGACTCAGCGCACACGCAGAAAAAATCATGGCGTTTAAAGACCAAGTTGTTTTGGTCACTGGAGCCAGCTCTGGGATAGGCAGAGCTATTGCCATACATTTTTCGAAGGAGAAAGCAAAGTTAGTAGTCATTGGACGAAACAAACCAGCTCTAGAAGAAGTTAAAGATATCTGTTCTAAATACAGCGGACATGAAGCACTAGCTATTCAAGCGGATGTGAGTCAAGATGCTGAGGTACAGGGAATCGTGGACACTGTGACGAAAACCTATGGAGCTCTTCACGTGTTAGTGAACAACGCTGGCGTCTTCATCTCTGATGACATCTTTACAGCCACTGCTGAAAGTTTTGACGCTCATATCAACACCAATTTGCGATCCGTTTTCAATCTCACTCGACTGTTTGTGCCGCTTCTCGTCAAGTGTCAGGGTAAGATGACAAAAGTTACCTTTTCTACTCTACTCCCCAGCCACCATAAACAGAATTTGCAAGTAGTATATTATCTTATTGTAAATACAATAGTCAGATTTAGGCCTTGATTGTCAAATAGAAAGTAGACCTTTTTCAAACGGCTTTTTTCGAGGTGGACTGGCGCACGAAGGGTTCCGTACCATTATCTATAAAAAATCACGTTTATTGTATGGGTTCCCATAAAATACTTATACTTATTAACTTTATTCTGTTTTTAGTATTTGTTGTTATAGCGGCAACAGAACTACATCATCTGTGATAATTTCAACTGTCTAGCTATCACGGTTCGTGACAGCCTGGTGACAGACGGACAGACAGACAGACAGTGGAGTCTTAGTAATAGGGTCCCGTTTTTTACCCTTGGGGTACAGAACCCTTGGAGGTACGACAGGTGATGTTTTTAACTGTCTGTGTTTAATATATATACAGATGCTGGTAAATATGTACTCGAGTCACACCCTGTTTTTCCAAAAATATTGTTTTTTTAGATATAGATGGAATAAAATATAGGATTTTCAATAAGTATAGACCAAATTTACTTATTTTTCTTTGGAAAGACTGAAAAAATATCCCAGTTGGGATATCCCAAAAAACAACTCACGGTTTTTACATTCTTCGAAAGAATAGGTAATTTTATGCGACCAATTTCAATAATTTTGTTTTTAACGCAATACTTTGGTTTTAATATCTTTATTTATTTAGGACACATTTTATGGATGACCTGATTATTTAAAATTTGGGATGGCATTTTCTAATAACAATAATTAATTGATATTTAATGATAAAAAGTTATTGTAATAGTGTATTTAAACATACAATTTCAAGCGGTTTTCACCTAACCCGTAAGATACACCTAGGGCTGAAGCCCTACACCTAGGCCTGTAGCTGAAAACGAAAGTCAAACAAAGGTAAAGTAAAATACTTTTGTCGAAATATCCGAAATAGATAAATATTTCAAAATTAATAATGCAGAACGGCTTTAAAACCCTATTCTTGGAAATGGTTTTCGAATTAGAGTAATTCTAAAAATATGAACAATCCCAATTGCGCAAAACAAAGTGTCATTAAATTCTTCTTATCGTTGCGGTTACGTGAATTTAAAAGACTTTGAAATCTTAATAATGTTTGTCTTAAAACACAAATCACTCATCTCATTATGTCAACGTTGATGAAAAAAAAACAAATAACGATCATAAAATTACTTTCAGGTAACGTCATCAACATATCCGGTGTAGAAGCAGTTAAATACTGGGAAGGTCTTCTGACGGACAGTTTGTCCAAAATCGCCATCCAGCATTTCACAAAATATGTCGCTTTCGAACTGGGTCCAAAGAAGGTCCGTTCAAATTCCCTAGCACTTGGCTACGTCACGGGCACTAAGATCATCGAGCGAGCTAATTTGGACCCTGAGGAGTTTGGGAGAGATTTTCTTCCAAGCGTGCCTTTGGGAGAGTTTATAAAACCAGAGTATGTGGCCAAGACTGTAGCTTTTATTGCTAGTGATGCTGCTAAGCATATTACTGGACAGAACATTGTTATGGATGGTGGATTCAGCTGCCATTAAAGTTGTTATGTTTGTTGACGGTTGTTTTATTTGAATTATGTTGATAGACTAAACTCGACTGTAATGTTTGTCTCAAGGTTAGGAAAAAATACAGTTTTCTATGGCTTGATGTTCACTTGTGATGGGTACCTCAGCCTAGATGTGTTTATTAACATGGCCATAAGGTTTCCAAGGGTTAACGCTTTTGTTTCTAGAAATTGTACTATCTTCAACAGATGTGTGATTGCGATAATTGTTATCGCAATTAGTACATTTTCTGTTTCATATAATTTCGATGTCATGAGTTGTTATATCGGAAAATTTATAACATGGTAAAGACGTACAATTGGTTTCACTTTTCCAATTTTAACCGGTCGGTTTTAGCATAGAGGCATTCCATCTTAGTCCTTAGGGTTCGCATCGCATTTGCAGTCTCAGGATTGCGGTCTTGTGAATGCAAATGTCTATGGGTCACAGTTTCCACTTACCATCAGGTTGCCTGTGTACTCGCTTGCTTTCCTATGCCATAAAAAAAAACATTAGTATCTACAGTGGTTTTATGTCCCGAAAACGGGCGAAACTGTACATTTTGCAAAGTCCATTTGTAGATAACCTTTGGACCCTATGTGTAAATTTAAAGTAAGTAAGAATTAATAGTAAGACCGCTATAAATTGTTTTAGTTGACCTCTATACTTTACTTTAAATAATGAATGAAGAGTTTATTTTTATATGAATACGTTTAGTTTTAAAATGTGTATAAATAAAGAAGGAACTAAGTAAAACGTGACATATAAATCTTAATATGTTTAACATAAAACTCACAACGTTACATAACGTGTGTATTGGAGGCCGCCGTAGACGCACAGACAGTGATTAGATTCGCGACGTACCTACTGAGTAAGGACCAAACTAAAAGCACCTGAAACCGACGTACGTGCTTGAAGAGGTTAATGAAAGTAAAGGAAGCGAAAGTTGTATGCTTAGACCTGTGCACCTGGCGTTCTATAGTTTCTGCCAGCCCCATCGTTAGACATGTATGTGTATACACCGTGTTTTTTTTTATTTACGATAACTTCGGCATATTACCAGGGGCCCTAGACAAGATGCATTACGCCGAGTCGCTTTTCTGTTCGTTTCGTTTTTAAACCAATCGCGTCACTGCTAGATCACGTGACTTTTCGTATTACGTGATCTAGCAGTGACGCGATTGGCTTAAAAACGAAACGAACAGAAAAGCGACTCGGCGTAATGCATCTTGTCTAGGGCCCCAGGTACATCCATAGAAACTAAGTGGTAGATTAGGTTTTAAATCTTGCAAAAAAAAATAACCTGTTTAGAACAAAGTAATTAAATGTTTTATCTTTGGTCATTCTAAAAGGGCATTTAGAGTTAATTCATAGTCAGTGCCAAATACGTCAATGTTGGCGTGACATACACAGACAGTTTAGAGCCTTTTAGACCAGTTCAACGTGATAAACGGATTAAATTTAAAAAAATAAATATTAAACCGTTACAATTATCATTTGTCTGTCTTCGGGAAATTAACTTTATTTGACCTAAAGAACGTTCCCTTAAAGTTATCGTAAATCAAAAAAAAACACGGTGTATGACTTCAACTTTATTTGCGTGCCTTTACATTACATCATTCAAAGTCAATATAGCTAGATGTCAGACTGTTCACGTATAATAGCCTTAACGGCTACCTATTCGGGTTATTAGTAATAATCGGTGGTAGATACATGACGATAATGTATTTAACGACTTGACAATCGGACGAGCCTTGGACATGATGACGGGTATTATATTGGCCGTCATTATGTACACTTAACTATTTATACTTACAAAACTGTTCTGTTACTGACTGTTTAACTGTCAAACAAAACTCGGCCTAAACTACTGAGTGACGTCTGAACGTGCGTAGACAACATAATTATTATATATACATAAACTCACGCCTTCGTGCCTTCGTTCCCAGAGAGCGGTAGGCAGAGCTACAGAATTACCTACAACTCTAAAAACTTGTTGATAATTCCGTAACCACATTTTGTACGATTAGGCTAAGATGTTTACCAGCGTACCTATTAGTGAAAGGTTGCAAGCGCATCGCCTAACAGTACCTACTACAAGCCTTTATGCTGCGTTTCGACCAGAGCTGTGCTAGAGCTAGTGCTGAGGAACGATCGACCAATAGGAGAGTGAGGGTAGTAAAACAAAATAGTCCTATTGGTGGATTTTTCCTCGCAACACCACTTAGCCGCGTCGCACATCTCTGGGGGAATCGCGGTCTTATTCTCTTAGTCGTCTCTTACGACATCCACGGGAAGACATGGAGTAGCGCTATTCTAACCCGGTGACCACACGGGTAGTAATAATTATAATTATTATCCATTCTATTATTCTACATTAGCTATCCAGAGAGGTGTCATAGGGACGATGCCGTGAGCGGACCTGCTAGTAGAGGGGGTGTTCTTTTTATACGAGTAGTGGTGATTATTATTTGCATCTTTAATATTTGATTAGGAAATGAAATGAAATGAAATGTTTTATTAATAACAATTGTTACATGTCAGAGATAAGATTAGGTGTACATATCACGGTGTACAATAATTTATAATTAACATTTCGTTCTATTAATAGTACTAGTGATTAGTTGTATATAATTATTTAATAATATTATTATCACAATGATTGTTGTTTAACATTTTATAGCGCTAGTGGAACACTAAGAAATTCGTCATAGTTGTAAAAAACGTTTTCCAAAAGCCACTTTTTCAGTTTACTTTTAAACGTCGCGGTGGAAGGTGCATTCCTGATCGCGTCAGGTAAACGGTTGTAAACTGAAGGTCCGAAGCAATAACTAGATTTCCCGGATTTCGCTAGTTTGAATGGCTCCGGCACTAGCCTGTTCTCATGCTTATTGCTGCGGAGGTGGTATTTGGAGTTTGTACCCCTGCGCTTGAATACATCGAGGTTTTCGTGGGTAAACACGGCTACTTGGTATATTAGTATGCAAGGCAGGGGTAGGACACGGAACTCCAAAAACAGCTGCTGTGCCGGAGCGTCCCTCGGCTTACCCGCCATAGCGCGAATTGCTCTTTTTTGCATTGAGAACACACGGTGCCAGTCCGCAGCCCGGGCCCACAGCTCCACGCCATACGTCAGCACCGAGTGCACCGTTGCGAAGTAACACTGCCGCACCGCGGATCGCCCGGCGGTGCGCGCCAGCCGGCGGAGGGCGAAGCACGCGCGCCCGAGGCGTCCGCACACTGAGTCTATGTGAGTCTCCCATGTCAATGCACTGTCTAGGTGAAAACCGAGCAGGCGTGCGCAGGTTACATGCTGTATAGGGGCGTCGCCCGCGCACACGCGCAGGGTCTCACTTGCATGGCCGTTTAGTTTAATTGTCATAAAGCAGGTCTTGTTTATGTTCAGCGCTAGTCCGTTTGACTGGAACCACTCGTTCAGTTGCTGGATCACGTTGCTAAGGGCCTCTCCCAGTTCCCGCCTCATCGCCGTGCTAACAACCGC
Source organism: Acleris emargana (assembly GCA_927399475.2). Classification (NCBI taxonomy): domain Eukaryota; kingdom Metazoa; phylum Arthropoda; class Insecta; order Lepidoptera; family Tortricidae; genus Acleris; species Acleris emargana. Next base: position 11,524,990 of record OV656858.1, read on the forward strand.
AGTGACATCGTCTGCGTACATAAATATGTTAGCCCCTTGTATCGCGTTCGGTAGGTCGTTAAGCAGGATGCTGAAGAGGGTATTGGAGAGGCATGATCCTTGCGGTACGCCCATGAGGTTCTTTCGCGCGGAGGACACGACGTTCCCCCCATCGCCGACGACGACCTGGGCCCGGTCGGACATAAAGGAGAGCAAGAGCCTCGAGGCGGGGCCGCGAATGCCGTAGTGAGCGAGTTTGTCGGCTACGAGCGCGTGGTCGGCGGTGTCGAAGGCACGCGACAGGTCGCAGCACACTACCGCGACGTGTCGGCCCTCCTCGCGTGCGCGCAGAACGGCACGCACCACTTCCCGCACGAGGTCGGTTGTGGACCGACCTCGGCGGTAAGCGTACTGACAGTCTGACAGCACGTTTCTCTGAGACCAGAAAGACATCAGTCTGTTGTTTAACCCCACCTCGAGGCACTTGCTGGGACCGGGGACTAAGGCTATGGGGCGGTACGATGTCAAGGCGGATTTTTTGCCTTTGCCTTTATAAAGAGGGCAAATCTTTACTTTTTTCAAGCTTTCTGGGTATATCCCCAGCTTCATGCAATTGTTGTAGAGGTGAGAGAGGACGACATGGATCGTAGGACTGACCTGCTTCAAAAGGTTTGCGGATAGGCCGTACGCGTCTGTGCTGTTTTTCGGGGCGATGGACGTTCTTAATATTTTGTGGACTTCATCTGGAGTGAAAGGTGTCAACCGGATTGAGCTTTCGCTGGGTGTTGCGCGGGCGGACAGCGAGGCGAGACAGCGCGCATGGGCGGCGGCGGGCGCGCCGCACGCGGCCCCCGCCGTCACGAACGCATCGTTGAGCGCGTCCGCCAGCTGCTGCTTGGATGCAAACGGGGCGCCGTCGCGGTCCACCAGCAGGTCAGTGAAATCGACGCAATCGCGAGGGGCTCTCGCTAACTCCGTGTTGATTGCCTTCCACATGGCCTTGCTTTTGTTGGAGTTCGTTAAAATAAGAGAGTTAAAGTAGTCGGTCCGTTTAGTCTGTAGTTTGTAAAGGTAGGAATTTAGGATTTTTGTTGAGGCGTTAGTAAGCGGAAGGTTTCCAGGATTATTTTTTGAAAGATTGGTTATATCGAATGCAAGTAATTTTAAATCTATTAGTTCGGAATCTATCCATGGGTTATTTTTCGGGTACATTGTAATTTTTTTTGTATGGAATGTGAATATCGAGTTGATTAGTAAGAATGTTGATGACCGTGCTTGCAAAACCTTCACATTCGCCCTGGTGTGCGTCCACAACTTTCTGCCAGTCTATTGATTCTAGCGCGGTAACGAACGACGTCTTATTTTTTAAGCTAAAAACACGCTTCGTTATCAGCTGCGCGGGCGCGCCGCACGCCGGTCGCCGCGCGACGAGGCGCTGCGCCGCGTGATCGCTGAGGTGCGTGTCGACGCACGCCGCGGACACACGGCCGTCTCGGATGTTAGTGTATGCGTGGTCCAGCAGCGTAGCACTATCGCCGTCTGTCCTGGTAACCTCTTCGATAAGCTGGCCAAAACTATGAGCGGACAATATATCTAGTAATTGTCTTTTAGCGAGTGTATTACTGCGGAGGTCGATGTTAACGTCTCCCATTATAATTGCTGACAAACTGTCGTCACCTATTTTGGTCAGCAGGTCGTCGAACAGTTTCAGATACTCAATATTGTTAGTTAAATTGGAGTGGTAGATTCCTACTATGAGAAGGCCCTCATCCAACAGATGTACAGCACATATGTCGAACACTTGTTCACGTGACAGTGCACAGTAGTCAGGCCGGTTTACGGCTTTGACGTGGGGCCCGGCATAGATGCAACTTCCACCGCGTTCGATTTTAGGTCTACAGTAATAAGATAACAAGTTAAAATTAGTCAATGTTACGGATTGGATCTCGTAATCGCGAAGAAAATGTTCCGTAATTATTATAATATCGCAAGCTAGGTCGTCACTTAATAACAGTTCTAATTGCCTTGTCTTTCCACTTAAACCTCTAATATTTTGATGACATACAATGAGGTTGTCCATTCGCGATGTTCGTGTGTCACACTGCGGCTCGGTGAGGTGGTTCTGCGCCGGCGACGGCCGCAGAGCGGCGGCGGGCAGGAGCGCGCCCCGCGCGCTCGGTGCCGGCCCGAAACCACTCGCTGACTTCTGTTCCAGGGGGCCAGGTGTTCGGCGACATCAGGGAGTCAAAGCTGCTTCGAGGGGCTGTGATGGCGAAGGATGCATAATATTGATGTTTCAGTTGTAGTTTTTCGACTGTGCAATTAGAGATGGCGATTTTCTTGTTGATGTATGACTGAAGGGCTTCTGTGGTCGTGTCATATTTAAGAAAACAAGCATGAATTTTTTTAACACGCTCGGTTGTTAGTAGTTCGCTGTCTGCTGGTCCGGTGCCGCTAATGGCTACACGTCGCGGTCGTGGTCTACGCTGCAAGCGTCCGTTGGCATACGACGCAACGCTCCACGATTCCTCAGCATTAACGGATGCGTTATTGTCACTTACTTTTATATTGTTAGTTTTGTCTTTGTGGGTTAGTTGTGTTTGTGTCATCGGTACCTGCGGTTCCGGTACAGGCGATACCACCGTTTGTTTGGGAGTGACACTTGCTGTATTGGGAATATTAATCTTTTGGTGGGTTGCGACGGTAGTTGCAGCGGGTAACGAGCTGCGCCGAGCGTCGTTTTTGGCGGCTCCGGCGGGTAGCGTTCGGCGAGCCGCGGCCGCTGCTATCGTCTTGCTAGATGCGGCTGGCACGGGATTTTTTTCGCGCGACTTCGGCGCCTCCGATCCGTTCGGGTTAGATTTGCTTGAAGGCGGTGGATTGCTATTTTTGTCACTGCAATTGAAGTTTTCAATATTATCGATTTTTGCTTCTAGTTTTGTTAGACCCGCAAGAAGGCAATCGATTTTCACTTCAATAGGTGTCAGCACTTTTTTTAACACTTTTTCAATCGCGTATTAGGTAGCTTAGTTTTATTTTAATTTAAATACGTTTAGTTTTATCTTTTATTATTCCACTTAATTTTATTTATAGCCACATCTTTATCATGTTGTTAGCAATATGGTGGCTCTTAAAAAAGTTAACAGTGAGGTTCGATAAGTTGCTAAAAAATGCAATCTTGATTTAGATCAAGCTTGATTTAGGGGATGAGAAAAGTTATTGCCAGGGGTTGTTTTGAGTGAGGTTTAATGGTGGATACTCCGAGATTCAATAGAGGAGGTCAAAAGTTCTCAAGATACTCAACTTATCGCACAATTAGTTGACACCACAGCGAGAGAGTTCAGGTCTTAATTTGGATTTCCTTACATTTTATTGCCATTTTAGATGATTTCTGAACATGGACAATTCCAGCGTTAGCCGCAGATTCAATCAGTTGGGTATCCAAATCACTCTGGAAGTCCTGTATCGACGCTAGCGGTTCCCCATCATCGGATTTCATTAAAGTATCCCGTAGCGGGGAACAAAGGCTCCGAAATAGCCTCTTTAGTATGAAAAACGCACTCTGACCCGTTTTTTTGCTCCTAGGTGTAGTTGAAGTCGAAGAGTCTACGATAGCCCCAACCCATTCTCTGGATTTAGTCACGAATCATGAGTAAAAGGGATGGGGCACCATATAGAACCCGTCTAGGGTACCAGGGCGTTCAAAAATAAGGTAAATCCTGCGCTATTCCACAAAACTTGATGAAATTAACTGGTGATAAATTGGAAATCATCGGTGATACTGCAATTTCGCGTAAATATCAAATTCAATAAGTTACGAAATGTACCTTACTACCTTACAATTTAAGGTGTATTTTGCACCGTATTTAATTTGTTTTTACGCGTTATGCATTATCACCGATGAAATATCCAATTTATGTGCAAAATGTTGACCGAATTATGTTAATGCTACCTTTTAGATAATATTGTCGTCAAATTTAAATTCAACTTTTCAAATCCCTTGTCTGTTCGGGCAATAAGTGAATCACAACTTCGTACATTAATTGAGTTTACTTTGGGTCGTAAAGTACATACAATCCGAACCTAATTTAATCTAAGGTGAATAAGAATCTTCTAGATGAACCGCTTCATTGTCGACAAAGTCTTCGCTCTCCTGGGGCTAGGGATAGTCAAGACCAAGCCGCATTTTCTATTAAAACAAAGTATAGCCCGGCAGACAATTCTACTTCTTGGCCAGTCAAAATTAGGTACGTCAAATTATGTAAATATCACGGGCGGTAATAAAGAAATCCGTAGATCGGATTCGGTTCCGGAGCCAAATAAATACACTCGCGGTCAAATAATACGGGTCAGAGTGCGTTTTTCATACTAAAGAGGCTATTTCGAAGCGTTGGTTCCTCGCCAGGGGATGCTTTTAATGAAATCTGATGATGGACACCCCGAGCATCGATACAAGACTTTCAGAGTAGCTAGGATACCCAACTGATTGAATCTGCGGTTAACGCCGGAATTGTGTATGTTCAGAAAAACATCTAAAATGGCAATATAATGTAAAGAAATCCGAATGCTGAGCCAAACTCTCTCGCTGTGGTGTTACCTGATTGTGCGATCAGTTAGGTATCTTAAGCACTTATCTCTCCTCTATTGAACCTCAGAGTATCCACTATTAAACCTCACTCAAAACAACCAATGCCCTAGAACCAAGGCTTCAAAATAGCCTCGTTTGTATGAAAAACGAACTCTGACCCGTATTATTTGACCGAGAGTGTAACTAATATCCGGAGACAAGTTCCCTATTCCCTAAGTTCCCTAACAAGGTTTATACTATGGGTACTAAACTACGATAAAAATAATTACGTATACACTTATTTATTGCTTATAGGAAACGCCCAAGACCCAGAAACAAATACTTGCGTACATCACACAAGTATTTTTCCAGGCCGGGAATCGAACCCAGGACCGGTAGCTTCGTAGGTAGGGTTACTACCAACTGGGCTAACTGCGCCGTCTTTTGACTCTAACAAAAATAATCACTTTAAATCTGTATAAATTTCGAAAAGTGATATCAGAATCGAAACGTGTTATATCTTATCTGTGGACACTACATACACTACATAAACGCGAAAAAAAACATCGAGGCTTTATTTATTCACAATTTCAAATCTGTCTCGTTAAATAAGCTGCAGCAACTAACTGCACTTGTATTCATATTCAAATCAGATCGTCTCGGGCAATACGAGTCGAATGCTAATAAAGTTCAAATGATGGTCCACGGGGCGTCTGCAACACGAGTTTACATTATCTTGCCACTTGCATTTGTATGGATGGCGTTTGCTTGCAACCGCGAAGTTTTAATAACGTTTCTTCAGTATGTTTTTTTATATGAAAAGAATCGGTATCGCTATAGATGTGACACCTCGTAGCTTCATTATTTTTGTATTTTTTTTCGTTTTTCCGAATCTCATCCAAATCTACTCTAATACATACTGCAGTACTGCTCCATAAAACTTAAAATAACTACAAACAGCTCGTGGCTGGTTCTTTGGACACTTGCGTCCATTTCTAAAAAGAATGAAAATATTATTGTAAAATGAACTAACACACAGCAAGAACCTATAGGTACATACAAATAAATTATCAACACAAACAATAACTTGCAAACTAACTAACTAACTGAACTTGAATACTTTTAAACAGTAAAAATCTGTTAGTCTGCACTCTGCTTGTCTAAAAATACGTAACGTAACTCGTTTCATTGATTAAGTCACACTAAAATACAACAAAAAGTTATTTCTAAACATGTTAGGCACCAAATCAAAAATCAAAACGATATTTTAAATGAAAAAGACATGAAAAATTATTTGTGTATCACTTATTAATGTTAGAACACTTTGAACTAACTAATAGCAATAGAGTCTAATCGCTGGGATCTTAATTAAATTAATGGGTTACCGCGCATCAGTTTTTTCACAAGATGGTATGGTAGCCCCAATTTGACAGATTGTATGTTTCGTTGATGTTTCTAGTAGAGCAAAGCATAGACAGTTAATTATATCATTTTCAATGGAAAAAATGTCAACATAACGGAAAAAACGAAAAGAAAATACGATTCCATATTATTTTCCATCCTCGTGCTCTTGGCTAGCTAAGAATCGCTTAGGCGTTAAATTCGTTAGAAACAAAATGCCTGGTAGCGGTAGGCTCTTGGCTAAGCCTACAGGGCCTCTATTCTAGGCGGTGAAATTACTTGACAGTAATGGTGGCCGATTTTAAAACAGTATAAATGTCAAAAGCAATATTGTTTTACCGAGTTTACCTACGTTTTCTTTTCTATCACTCAAAATGTATGGGATGACATTCTCGTGCGTAACGATAAACCACTCAACTGTCATCCCATACATTTTGAGTAATAGAAAAGAAACACGTTTATAGTTTGCATGTTGGCTAGACGGTCCAAGGTGATGCGTAATTGAGTTTTGTCTGGCCGAAGCGGCGCGACGCGACGCGTCGTGTTCATTAAATAAAATTTCTGTCAAGTAAATATCTGAACATTGACGGTTTACGATCATTGTCTAGAAAAAGTTTCACAAACTGATTCAATTCACAAACATATCATAAACCCTAAAAAAAAAAGAATGAATACGCGCTAATCTAACAAACCCCTGCCGGAGGGTAGTTTTTATTATTTCCCGCTGATTCGATTCGAAATTTAAATTCAAATCAGAATAATATATTTATTTGAGATAATCTCGAACAAATTATTTTAATTTTGATCTTTCATGTTTTTAATTTTTCGATATTTTGTGTTAAGTGTGTCACTATCCGTCACTTCACCAAGCGGTTCCAACGGAAGACCAGTGCTGGCTTTACGGCTAGCGAATGCTGAGTTGGGACCGTTTCGCAACTGTTTCTCTGTCTTGTTATTTTTGTATCTGTGTACCTAATGTGGTTTTGTATTGTTGCGAATAAATGTCTCTTTATCTTTATCTTTATCTTTAATATTATAATTCGAAACTTCGCTGCGCGACTCCGACTCGCACTTGGCTTGTTTTATTGTTTCTTTTAAACTTGTAAATAATTTGTTTGGATAAAGCTGCAACTTTTTGTACCCGTAGCTTTACCTATATATTGATATCAAGTTTAACTAAAAACATTACCCTCCTTTTCGGTCAGTTACGTAAAAAATACATTAAAACATGAAAGGTCGAAGCAAACAAGGAAAAGGCGTGATCAAAGTCGTTTTAAGGAAAAATTTAAAAGAAACTTCACTTTACTCACACGTGGGAAACCTCTGGCTCCACAAAGAGACAAAACACTATACAAATAAAGAGCTCTGGGCACACAAAACAATTGGGTATCTTGTAAGATATTCCGCTTCAACAATTACAATGTCGGAAACTTTGTAAATATTTTGATGTTACGTTGTTTCAGTAATTACGCCGTACTTGTCTGATAAATCTTGTTACAGCCGTAGGTATAGCTTTATTTTATTTTGATTTTCTTCAATTTGTTTGGTTGTTGTGGTTGCCGGGTTAGAATAGTGCCACTCCATGTCTTCCCGTGGATGTCGTAAGAGGCGACTAAGGGAATAAAGGCCTGTAGTACTGTTAGGCAATGGGCTTGCCACCTGTCACTAATACACTGGGAAATATCTTAGCCTACTTGTGCAAAATGTGGTTACACAATTATCAAGAAGTTTTAAGACTTGTTGGTAATTCTTTAGCTCTGCCTACCCCACTCTGGGAATGAAGGCGTGAGTTTATGTATGTATGTATGTGTTTGGTTCATATTTACAGAATCAGTAGCAATACAGTTAAATTAGTTTGACCTACTTACAAGTAATATCCAATAACGTGTCACTGTGACTCAAGGCCTATTTACACTTTGTGAAGTAGCAAGTGCAGGTGTAAAGTGATTAGTAAAATCAACGTGTAAACGGTCACGCAATTAAGTGACAAGTGTTAGTGCGAATCCCGAGTGCGCAGTAAAGTGAATAGACGCTCGGTCTAATTTTGCCTGTTAATTAGTTGTCCCCGCACACCCGCGTACTCCTCGAACTCGCAGTACGTTCCTAACTAAACACTGTCTAAACAGTATCTGGTTGTTAAGTTCATAGTACGGATGCGAATGAATTCTGAATGAATTCCTCTGCTGATCTACCTTCTTTGCCATAACCTTTAAGGCTCCTCGATTTCAACTAACACCTCATTTTCGATTTCTGAGGCGCTGACCGCGACTATACTTTTTAAAATATTTCGTGATTCTAATCGTTGTTCGTCCTCCATTTTATTCCACAGTTTGCACGAGCACAAAGCACAACTAGGCAATGTGATAACGATTTCTTAACATCTAACACTTATCATCGTAAAAACTTGTTAACGTATCACTTCTCACCTGCACTTGCCACTTCACAAAGTGTAAACAAGCCTTTACTTCGCACTCGCACTTGTCACTTAACAGCGTGACCGTTTACGCATTGATTTTACCAATCTCTTTACAAAGTGTAATCAAGCCTTTATATAATATCTAATCAAAAGAATGTTAAAGTATAATGAGACACAGGGTCCTTAGACAAGATGACGTTCGTTATCAATGTTATCATTATCAAAAATATATGGGATTGACGTAAGCTATCAGACGGAAATTTTATCTTCCTGATAATTGAACCCGCTTGGCTCCTTTGTTAACTAGTCAACAAAATACCCAATTGCTGAGTTATCCTGTCTTTTCAGAGCCGATGGCAACGCAGCCGGAGCCGCGAGCGCTGCCCAGCCGGCACAACGCTGTCGCTTGCGCCGGGAGCAGACAGCAGCGGAGCGGATGACCACAGCTCCGAGCAGAGCACGCCGGCGCACTCGCCGCGGAGACGGAAGAATGGTGAGTGGACACAGGGAATCTTACCGACTGCTCCAGTTATACAGACGGGGTGTCCCAAAAACCAACGCCGAAAATGAGGGGGCTGTTAGAGCTGCTAAAAATCTATCGATCCACAAACAAAGTATCAAATGGGTTCAAAACTACGCTGATTTGTAATGATTCTAACAATGTAAGATACCACAAAAAAAATGAAATCAAACATGAAATTAATGATTTTTCGTGAAAGGAAAATTAAAAGAAATCAGATTAAAATTATCCATATCTCCGAAACTAGTAAAAATCACTGCACATGCATAGGGGTTAAATCGATAGCTTTTTAGCTACTCTATCAGCCCTTTCAGTATAGCGATGGCTTTTGGGACATCTAGTATACAGGATGGAAAAAATGTACGCCACATGAATGGCAACTACATTAAATATTGGAAATAGAAAGTTATAAGCGAAGGAGACTTACTTTTAGTAAGTATGTATTACTTACTGACTGGGAAAACCGGAGACTTGGAGCGCTAAGCGGAGCGATGAGCGGCGCGTTGAGCGGCGAGACTAGCAGGAAATTCAAACATATGGCATTGTATGAGAGCGTTCATTTAAAAGTATAAACGTTCTAGTGGACAAACACGCGGCAAGCAACGCCTAAAAGAGGAGCTTGGCCACAAGAGAATGCTTATATTTCGTTCCCATTCTTAGTACTTAATTGTATGTTCTGAGTGCAATCCCATGTTATAAGTCTAGAATTCATTACTCCAGCGTTGTTGGTAGCGCCAGTAGCGTCAAGAATATAAGAATACGAAAGTTTTATTTCAAGCAACGAATCCCATATTTACAAATACCTCATACATTAATAAAAAAAACATCAAAGCAAGATCAAAATTGCCTATTTGATGTTTTGTTTTCCTTTCCAAACATTCAGCCAACGATTGAATGATTGAATCTCCAATCCAATCATGGCATGGCATTAGCGCGTGTCCTAATTAAAAGCTAAAAGGACCCATGATCAATTTAAAAGTACTGAAAAATTCAACTCTCAATGGCTTTTTAGAAGGTAGTATTCGGTATAGAGGTTTTAAATCAATTAAGCTGTGGCGACCTAGCGGGGTAAGTAATACGAGATATAAGAACTGATAATATAACACTCATAATATATACGCTCACTTTGTATAAACACGTTTAGTATAACGTTCACTGGATATAATGAACGGAAGATATAATTTCAAAATATCTATTTCCATACAGTATAACGTTATTAATATATAATATCAATTTATATAACTATTATAAAACGTATAACGTTCATAACACCTAAGATTTAAAAGATATATTAATCAAATTATCTAACATCAAAAAACATAATACACGTATAATATAAATACATGCATATGTTATTTGAAATTAAATTCTATTTTCAGTATTAAGTGGCCTTCTTTATTAACAATCAACCTTACCTTACTAACTTTACTGGCAGCAGTCTGAATTTTCTGGGTAAAAAAAAAATAACCTCGAAGGCCTAGGCGGGAGCAAAGCTCCCGCCTAGGCCTTCTAACCTAATCTAACCGAGTCGGTTCTGCCCAGAGAAGTCTTGCTCGCTCGCTTCGCTCGCTCACATTTATATCATACGATATTATATCTGGTAACACTTATACTGAAAGATAATATGTATTATGATCGCTATTTGTCATGTATGTTATACGAACTGAAATTAGTCATTGTGAGTGTTATATTAAAAAATATTATATAAAATGAATATTATATGACTTGACCGTTATTCCTTATAAAAATATTGATTTTGTTATTATAGCTAACGTTCATTATATCTCGTAAACGTTAGTAACATGAAAATAGTTATTATGTAGTTATATCTCGTGGGACGCACCCGACCTAGCGACATCTAACGGAAGCTTGTATCAACCAACTCGCTAGCGCCACCAGTGTCAGACAGCGGAACTAAGGGTTCTACATCGCGCTAACGAAGTTTCGACAGCCGGTTGACATATATACCACTTCCAACTTCATCCCAATGGACTTCGGTCCCGAGGCATAACACCCGCCTGAAGAGAGATCTCTCTATTGTCCTCTCTTCCTACAAAGCCTTTATTTTTAAGGCTCTTTATCTATCAACTGCGGTGTGACGTCATAAATTTTTCGTGATTGATGGAGTCTGCTGGGATTTTGCTGCATTATGAAACGGTTTTTTTTGGAATTTAAATTATACCTGAAAGTTGTGTGTAGTGCGTCATATCTGAATTTTGGATCAATGCGTGAGGTGGTTAATTAGCGTATTTTTTTAAAGACCAATATTAACAAAGCATTTCCTCATGTTAAAATTAGGTACCTATCGTTATTGTTTGCAATAAGGTAATTTTTTACTAGAATTTTAAACATTTGCAAAAAGGTAATTTTTACTGCACTTAATGAAAATAGTACCTAATGGCTGAATTACCTAGTTAATGGAAATGAAACATTTTCCCTGTTCCACCTGAAATACCTACTAAAGCTAAAAGGTTTAGAGTTTAGAGTGCATAAATTACTCGAGTAGGAAAATGCAACACGCGGGGCGAATGTTTGCATAATTGCAATTGCATTATAAAGTAAACTAGCGACCCACCCTCGTTGCGCTTCGGTTTATGTGACGTTTCTGTACCACTCGTACAAAAACTATAAAATAAAATCCTTCCTCCTGAATTAATCTACTTCTCTTCTCTATCTAATTTACTTGTGGGAGGACCTTGTGCAGGGTCCGTCCGGGTTGGTACCACCATCTTATCCATTAACCTACCGCCAAGCAGCAGTGTTCGCATTGTTGTGTTCCGTTTCGGGGATAAGACAGCCGGTGAAATCACTAGCATCTTAGAGGCATCCATCTTAGTCCTCAGGGTTGGCAGTGCATTTAAAGTCTTGTGAATGCGAATGTCTATGGGTCACAATTTTCACTTACCATCAGGTGGCCTGTGTAGGTACTCAATTGCCTTACAAAGACTTAAAAAAAAAAAAAATTGTTGATGCTAACCACATTTAAATCCGTTGTGTAGTTTTAATGATCTAAGCGTAATATGTAGTTTTATATTATGTTAAGAAGATCTTTCATTCATAACGATCTAGTCCTTATTAATTCTCATTATGATCACAACTTGAAAAAACGGACAAGTGTGAGACGGACTCGCCGACCGAGGGTCCCGCACATGACAAGGTTTACTCAATTCAAAATTTGGACCATCCCTGAAGACCCTATTTTTTGTGATTTTATTAAAAATGTACACATTTCAGATTTTATTCCTATACTTGTAGTAAAAGACGGTGTTATTTGCCTGATAGTTCTAGGTCAACGGGAAATACCCTATACATTTTGATTCCCTCGAATTTTTTACGGCTTAAACGGCCGTATTTTTTTTACGTTAAAAAAAAATGATTTTACAGCTTCAAGGGACTGTAGACCGGAGTACTTATATGGTTTTAATTTCAACTCGATACCTTTACACATTCCCAAGATAAAGGGTCTTGACAGACAGACCGACAAACCGAAAGTTTACTACATATTTTACTGACACGCATTTTTGACGACTGTAATTTTATGAATAATGGTCTAACTGCTGTGAAAGAAAAAAAAAGTTGAAGAGGGAGGAAAGAAAAACTTCCTTGCCTCCTTAGAAGATGACTCAAACAATCCCAAACAACTGGCCTACTTAACTGTAAGCACCATACTCCATCATCATACCATCTCGATTGTATTTATTGTAATATTATTGTATCCTACTAATATTATAAATGCTAGTTTGTTACTCTTTCTCGCTTGGACGGATTTAGATGAAATTTGAAATGGAAATGGTTTATACCCTGCATCAACACAAAGGTTATTTTTCATCCTGGAAAATTAAAAAAAAACCAAGGGGATGGATGTTGGGAAGGGTCAAAAAATACCCCGCAAATTAATAACCATTCTTTGTCGAAAATCCCCGAAGACTCCGATTAACCAAGTCGTTGATTCGTGAAATACAAGGCGTCCGGAACGCCTTAGGGTCCGAATTAAAAAAGTTAAGACATCAAAATACTCTTGGAGCCACTTAGAAACTTTGTCAATGGCGAATAATTGCCGATCGGCCGCTTTATGTTGCGTCAAAAATACAATAAAATGTATAACACTATTATGTTTATATTTTACTTAATAAAGGCTTGTAGTACTGTTAGGCGATGGGCTTGCCACCTGTCACTAATACACTGGGAAACATCTTAGCCTACTTGTGCAAAATGTGGTTACAGAATTATCAAGAAGTTTTAAAACTTGTTGGTAATTCTTTAGCTCTGCCTACCCCACTCTGGGAATGAAGGCGTGAGTTTATGTATGTATGCATGTATACCGAAATAAAGGTAGTATTAGCATAGCGCTTGTAAACTAAAACTAATACGTGTTGTGTTTAGAGATATTTTTTGAGTTTCTAGTAACGGCTTCACAACCCTTCACTGAGTTTGGTCCGATATGCTCTTGCCCGGTTTTATTAAGGTATGAACGCTCGGGTATCATTCATCATCATCATCATCATGTCAGCCGAAAGACGTCCACTGCTGGACATAGGCCTCCCCCAAGGCTCTCCACTCAGACCGGTCTTGTGCTTTTCGCATCCACCGCTTTCCCGCGATCCTTACAAGGTCGTCACTCCATCTTGTTGGAGGCCTACCCGCAGCTCGTGTCCCGGTCCGCGGACGCCACTCAAGAACCTTCTGACCCCATCGGCCATCAGTCCTGCGTGCGGGTATCATTAAACGGACTGAATTAATAATGTGATACCTGCCTGGGTCGATCTGCGATGATGCTTTTAATTGCTACCAATGGGATAATTCATGCTCGCTGTCTACAATTTGTTTTTTTTTATATAGTTTGTTTTGTGGTTTGAAAAAGAAATACGCTTCAATCGTATAGCGAAGTTTAACCGTTAATCAAACGGGTACAGTATTTTTATTTATAGTGGAAAATACAAATTAAGTGGTAAATAGTTTTCCAATATTTGATTAAGGTTAAGCCAAAGAAATATTTATTTGGAACTGAAAACGTACCTACATACGTTTTTTCATAACATCTACAACATTTTCATTTTTTTTAAATCGGATTAGGTTTAAGGGGAGAGAGACGTTTTCGCATTTTTTATTTCAATGTTCAGCCCCTTCTATCTTCATTTATCGTTACAGTCGTAAAACACATTCCGTCGGGTAAACTCGGCGGATACGGAAACGCACGAAGGCGTCATTACGGGTATATGAATAATGTATCATGCATGTGGTCACCATTTATGATTACGGTTGAAATAATACGAGTAGAACTATAGAATCCGTCACTGTTTGACGGTCAAATAATAGTCATACTATGTGACTTTTTCAACGCTTTGTGAAATACAAAAGTCGTCACTTGCACGCCAGCTAGCAGAAAGCTAGTAAGGTTAGGTTAGGTTAGGTTAGTTTAGGAAGCTAGTAAGGTTATAATTTGATTGTTTCCATACAAATTAATAACCCTTATCGACTGTAACATAAGAATCTAGTGTCCATCATTGGTCCTTGTTAATTACTTTTTCCATCACCCTATCCGTTGTATAGAACAACAAAAAACTTCAAGCTACCATGTATAAACTGAGAACATCGTCCAGTCATAAACTTTGAATAAGGAATTTCTAGAGCCCTTGATAAATTGGCTTAATCCTCTTTGTTTAAGATGCCCGCAAATAATTTAAGGTCCATTAAGGAATTTTCGTTCACTTATTTCTTCGGATCGCCGTCTCCTTTAATTATTAACGTCGGCTTAAATTGAGCTGAAAGTTTAAATACAATGATAAATTCTTATTTACGACAATACAGAGGTCTATTCCACTCGGGAAATCCATATTGCTTTTGACTTCTTATAGTATGATAGCTCTTTACCTTGACAGTAATGGCGGCTGGATAAAAAACAATACATAACATACATACATACATAACTTCACGCCTGTCTCCCAATGGGGTAGGCAGAGACTATGGAACGCCAGGTGCACCGATCTAAACATACAACTTTCGCTTCCTTTACATTCATCAATCTCTTCATGCACGTACGTCGCCGAAACCGACTTTTATTTGGCCCTTATTCAGTACATCGCGAATCTGATCACCGTACGTCCGTCTAGGATTGTTACCGACAAATAACAAACAAAAAAATAAACAATACAATAACAGAAAATAACCCAATGTGTTTATACTTTACGCGCTTGCACATACATTATGTTTATCAAATACCTACTTTTGTTTGGTTAAGGGCCGAGTTCACCAACCAATTTAACAGAAGGTTAAGTCTTAATCAGCTGTTAGTCAATACATTTGACAACCGTTAAACCGCTAACCATCCGTTTAATTGTTGGTGAACACTGCACTAAGCGTTTAATATAATTCAGGTAATGGCGAAAGATTAAAGGCAGATTAAAGGCTCAATATAGGCTTATGATCTTGTAGAAATCAAATACAGTGTGTCTCTGACCTTGGGGCTTTAAATTCAACGATCGATTCTACTCGCTAAACTGAACTAATTTTGTTTTGCAACATGAAAAAATAACTTAAATTTAGATAACTAATTGATGTTAAAGTCTAATTGTAAAATCAGTGTATTACATACTGGCCATGTAATCACTATCTCATGGTACGGGGGCGACATTACCTTGGTACGGGGGCTAAAGGAAAATGGAGAATTGGATCGCGTACATTGAAAATTAGATTTAACTTGTATGATAAAAAATAAATTTAAACTGAACATATTTTTAACAACTTACAGAACAAAAGAGGTTTAGTTTCAGGAGTAGAAATGATCTATGCATTTAAAGTCCCAAGGTCAGAGGCACCCTGTATATTTCATTTAATAAGACCTACCAACATTAAATGATTTAAAACCTGTTAAAAATTTACACCGTATGACTTAAAGTTAATACTGCACAGTAGGTGTTAGGTATTTCTAATTTTTGCACATATACATTACACCACAAGTACCTATCTATCCCAATACCGCATAATTATGTAAAGCAGAAAACATTTTATCTGGATCTCAGAAATGTTTTCATATTTAGACACGCCGTGATTTAAGTACACGAAGACCACAATAATTCGAAACTCGTCAATTACATTGTTCAGTTGATATTTGCTTCATCTTGAATCTTTCTTTATTTGATCTTTGTCCGGTATTTGGCACTCACACTTTCCTATAAAAACTCAGTGGCGCCATCTCTTAGAGTTTTCACGTCAACAGGTAGGTTTACTAACTGGAAAGTTAGCCTCTTATCGAGGTAAGTTTCAAAACGGAAGGTATCGCTTCCTTGCAAAAGCGTATGCTCCCGCCATCTACCGTTTACCGCGAGAACTGCGACGTGTTCGTCATGAGAACGGTTTACAGGAGTTTCCATGCCCTTAAAACTGTTGTCGCTACTGTCTATGGAGTTTCCTTATAAACAAACCTCTTAGTAAGTGAATGTGTAGGGATAGGATTTTGTAACAGTCAATTTTTAATTATTTTTTATGTGTATTAAGTAAGTTAAATACTTTAAAACATGAACTGGTACTTAAAATATTTATTCGAGTTGTGTTAATATGTGTTTTCCCCGCACCGCTTCCTTGCAAAAGGTCGAGTACACAAACACATTTATTTAAGGATTATAAACGCCTAAGCTTGGTACTAACGAGCAGTGTAAATTTAGAGTTAAGCTCCACCCACGTACTCATATCATGATAGAACTCACCGACCAGCTTAACTTGACCCATCACCGCTAATAAGTTACATTATATGAACGTGTCTTTTACTTTGGTTAATCAACGCAGCTTTGTCAAAGTGCCAAGTTAGTAAGTACAGTAGGGCCACATACATTATGTGGTCTGTCACCCTAAGGTTGAATTCCGTCTGCACGTAATAATAACTATAAGTTTTCATTTCGTAGGAGGTTGGGTCAAAATTGTAAGACCTCTTAATTGTGTGACTATACCTACAGCCACATACTTAAATAAGGGTAAAACAGTAGCCGATATTGGCCCGTCAGTTAAGTATTCTCAATTATAGTGTTTCATACATTTCTTCACAGATCTTAGATTGTCAGGCCAATGCCTACCTAGTTTCAAGTGTTTCTCATGTGTTTTACATTCTGTATTTATTTGATGTACCTAAATATTTATAAGACTTTATTTTTTTGATATCGCTAATCAAACCTAACCTAACCTATGTATGGCAATTAAATTATTAATTTACTCTAAAATAGCAAATCATAGTTTTCGGAAAAATAAAAATTCTGAATTCTAAAGAGTTCCACTCATTAAGGTCATAATTTTTTTATTCATGATCCATTAATTTAAAGGTTTTCCTTCGTACAAATAACCTAACTTTACTACTAAGATTTTTTTAATCAAATTTAAAAATGTTCGTTCAAAAATATTTCCGATAAGCGGCAACGCGGACGAAGTCACGGGCAGAAGTTATATACTATAATTCTTGTAACCTGCCCGTCGGGGTACACATGACCCTATCCAAATATCACTAATTCAGTTTACGGCCTCGTAAACCTCGGGGCCATTGGGTTTAGGGGTTAGTTCCCAACGACCCTGGATACTCTTATTCATATAAATATTTCCCAGGCCCCAGCCTATATATTATGATTATATAATTTATAACTCTAATTAAGTAATTTACTGTATTTTCATGATTTGAAAAACAAAAATAAAGTTTTAAAAATCTGACTGCATGTTTTTTGATTATATCGTCTAGGTATTATGTTTATGTATAGCGACCTGCCCTGGCTTCGCTTTGGTATATGCAAGTTGTCTGTAACATACATACGTAAACCAGAATTGATTGTACACTGGCTTCTGCCCGCGACTTCGTCCGCACAAATTGCGACTATCCTTAACAGGGATGTTACGGAGCTTCGACTCCGGTTCCGTTAAGTCGGAACTTCCGGTTATTATTACACCTTCGGTTCCGACTTCGGCTCCGACACTTTTAAATCGAAGGTCTTAATCGGAGGTCGAATCATATCATAGCGGCGGCGCGGCGGCCTGTGTCGACTGTTATGAACTGTCATTTATGATTTTTCATAGTTTGTGTTTTATTTTATAATTGAAAATTGAAATGAAAAAAAATTTACTAAATAATGTTTTATTTGTCCTTAATTAAAAATTCTCTCTCATGCCACCACTTCTGACCCTGCCTCCGACTCTGATTCCGACTCCGATTCCGACTCCGATAAAGCAAATTTAAAAACTCCGACTCCGCCTTCGGTTCCGATAAAACTACCTCCGTTACATCCCTGATCCTTCATCCCATTTTCCGGGATGAAAAGTAGCCTACGTGTTAATCCGGGGTATAAGCAAAATTCAAAATATTTATTCAGCAAATTGGCCACATGAGGGCTCTTTTACACGTCGGTAATGTGGAGTGAATCTACCAGCGCTTCGGACAAGACCATCATTGCGGATAAGAAGCGCCGCAAAAACCCCAGCAGAAGGTCATCTTTTCAATTATTAAATATAGCTATCTCCTTTTCAAATTTGTAGGATAGTACGATAACAACCTTCCGTGAAAAGACGTCTAACTGATGGTGAAACCGCATCAAAATCCGTTCCTGGTACCTAACGATTGTTGCATTATCGTCTCTATTACCTTATATTAAGGTTCATTGGACCAATAATTGATAGGTGGCCAACTAGGGCAGTTCACCCTACAATTCCTACAATAGTACATTACTACAGACGCCGGGAAGTAGGTGGTTGCAGGCCGAGTTCATATAGACGGCCGAGCGAAGCGAGGTCGGATAGTTACGAGGCTGGCAACCCCTTTTCACGGCGAGGTATGTATAGTGCTTTTCTCAAACATATGCAATAAAATAAAAATAAAACATCACTCAAAAAACATTTGTGTAATAGGCATTAACGCGGATATTTTTGGTCCGAACCACACAGATTAAAAAAAAACGATTTTCAGCTATTCAGACTGTTCATAAAACCAGCTGTCATGGCCATATTAAAATTAAAAAAAATTACTTCCCGGCCTAGGCCTTCAATTTTGTATGAAATTCCTTTACAGTTCTCTCGAGTTGTTCCGTCGGGAACGTGGCACTTTGAAGCCCAAAATAACTTACATAACGCCGACATTACATAGCACGTTTGAGAAAACATACATACAAACATACATTCATAGGGAGAAGGAAGGTAATGTTCTGAATCTGTTTGCCCAGGTGGGTAATAAAAAACACAAGATCAATATGTTAATTCGGGGGTAGAAAATGTGAAGTGTAACTTACTAACCACGTAAGTTATTTTAATTAAGGTCTAAAGTAATCCAACTTAGTTCTTCAGGACACAAGGGAATTCCAGTAAATCTTAGTTTAGACTTAACTTTAGATAGAGGGTTTTGTTAAGTTTAGGCCTTAAATTATGCGGGACGAGTATTCAAATAGGCCGTTGGGTTTAAATTATACTTAATTAATAATTGGGTGAATAAGCTGGATATCGATATATTAAATTGTAAAATCCCTTCCGTGAGGCGAACTTTGATAGCGAAATGTATTGTTTGAGCATGTTTTGTGTACCATAGGAAAGAGAACCTTTTGGCGATATACCTCTGGCTGGTATTTAGCAGTAGTTTTAATTGTACCGTTTATTTGTGCTAGTGTTTTTGTGTAAGTGCGTGTACCTTTGAAGTTTGTACTAAACTTTAAATTTGCTACTCAGTCTGTACATGTGAAATCCTTTAATTACTTTTGTGCTTCCTATTCTTGTTCCATATGTTGTATTTGTAACTGTTGGATTTCCTATCAATAAATAAATAAATAAAATAAAAAAATACAATCGTTTCGAATGAGTACTGTGCGAACATAAACACGTCTAATCTCTTTGATGACCGAGGGCCAAAACATTGAACTATCCATTGAAACTACATCAATTGCAGTTCAATTGGTATTATCAATTAAGACATTGACAACTGCTTTTGATCGTCTCCGGGGTGCTTAAGCCTACAGAGTTTGGACTCCTTATTTTGGTCTCAATAATGAACAAGCAAGAAACGAAACAAAAAAAAACGTTTTAAAAATATTTTTATTATGAACAGAAATTTCTGATTAGTAGTAGTAGTTGATCTGATTAGTTATAGGTTTGTAAAGTGTTTCTCGTTCATCATCATCATCATGTCAGCCAAAAGACGTCCACTGCTGGACGTAGGCCTCCCCCAAGGCCCTCCACTCAGACCGGTCTTGTGCTTTTCGCATCCACCGCGTTCCCGCGACCTTTACAAGGTCGTCACACCATCTTCTCACAACACCGTAACAGTAACGAGAGACATTACGTCACGTCATGTGATCTTGCACCATGACCTGACGGTATAATTGACGCCTGCGCTGGTTTGATCACTCCTAATTTAGTCAACTCTCTCGTGAAGGACTGTTTGTTAGACCCAAATGTAAATAAATAAATAAATAAATAAATAAATATCAGGGGACAATGTCACACCAATTGACCTAGTCCCAAACTAAGCTCTAGGCTTGTACTATGGGTACTAGACAACGATATAAATACTTATATAGAGAAATATATGCTTAAATACATAGAAAACATCCATGACTCAGGAACAAATATTCGCGTTCATCACACAAATATCTGCCCTTACCGGGATTTGAATCCCAGGACCTCTAGCTTCGCAGGCAGGGTCACCACCAACTAGGCCAGCGCGTCGTCAACATAACACAGTGGGCATAAACTCGTTAATGTGTTAATAGTTAGTAACGAAGTTAATAGTAAGCTTAACGGATTTCAAAATACGTTAATGCTCTTATTAATTTCCATTAATTTCATCTTCCATTATACAACAGAATTTAAGTTTTGTATGCTTGAATTTAATTTAATGTTTTTATTTTAACCCTTTACAAGTAAAAAAACAATTTGTGTGTTGTTATTTTGCTAAAAGTTGAAATAAAGCAGAAAACCCTTGCTTCCTTACTAATAAGTAATTACCTACTTAATTAATATTTAGTAGTTATGAATATGTCTGTTTGTTTAATTATGTCTGTATAATTATCACTACGGGTTTAGCGATTATAGCGGGAATAACTTAAGGTCGGATTCATAATTAGATTCCATCAAATGTACTCACGATGTTGCCATTGAAATTAAACATTCCAACATTAGTAAATTTACTCTTGGCAAAATAATGCACGTAAATAATTAATTATTTAGTAATTTTAAGAATAACATTTAAATGCTCTGTTACTGGCGCGATTTATATTTATTTTTCGTATTTTCTCTAAAACAACCTATAGCATGCTGTGGTGGTCTGTAATTAGTGGATGTATTACTGTTTACCATTTATCATCATGTCAGCCGAAAGACGTCAACTGCTGGACGTAGGCCTCCCCAAGGCTCTCTATTCAGACCGGTCTTGTGCTTGTGCAGTACCATTAAGCAGTATAAACACACTGACAATCCTATATAAATAACTAAATAATAAATAAAATGTGTTTTTGGTTGTTGATCTTTTTATTTTTTTCATATCTAAATTTCTCAAGATCACTTTGGATAATAATGAATGCGCATAACAAACTGCGAACTGTCTTTTAAATTCAAGACATAAGTTTTTTTTTTTGAATTGCTCTTTTTATTGGGCAAATATACGGGTGTTATAACCGCCGGCGTTGATGTCATCCATCAATATAATTAGAAAATGTAAAAACAAGCAAAACCAGATTCCATTTTGTTAAAGCGAAAATCAAAGACAGTCAAAACGCCGAAAAATCACCCAATTAAAAAATAAAGTATTTAATCCCATGACCGTCCCTCGAGTACTACAGCATCTATTACCGGCTAGACACGAGCCAAATTCAGTAATTTGCACACCGCGCGTCTGCCACGTACTAGCGTGATTCTATTGTTTCTAATGCAGAGTTTTTGTTCTATTTTTTTTCATTGTTTTTTTGTGTGGAGTGTAATAAAAGGAGCGGTAACCAAACCAAACCAATTATAAATTTAAAAAACCCTCGATATAATTGGCGGCCCCCACTTTTTAAAACTTGGATAACTCGTGAACGGCTTAAACAATTTTCATCAAACTTAACAAATAACTAGTAAGATTGCATTAGCTTTCTATTAAAAAAACATTGGTATCGATTTATTTGTTTGAGACCTACGATAGACAGACAGATACACATGTGAAACTTAAAACAATGTAAAAAAAACATAAATCGAGACTCTTTGCAAGTAATCCTTCACGATCACATCTACATGCAAAATATCTTTTGGAGATCGTTTGAGCCGTTTACACGTGTTGAAATAAATTTTCCGATATTAAAGCTATTTATCATACTTCAAACTTATATTAAATATCAAGTATACAGTGATAGATGGCGCCAGTGACTTTGTAGTTTCGTACGTTTAGCAATACTTTATTATTCTCCTTTTGTTAGAATTTCAGAAATCCTTTTATAGGTCTCCCATGTTTGTACTTACCGAAAAGTAACTTCTCAACTAACATTGTGAAAGTTTCTTATGAGAAATTCTCGGGAATTTCAAAGAATATTCTTAAATTTTGTATGGAAAGAGAACATTGTCAATGCTCTCAAATGTTTCCGATAATATTGTCAGTAATTTCCAAACTTTAGAGAAAGTTCTTTAATTTGTACATATCTAGTGTAGGGTACAGGGAAGTGACCATAATTTAATCAATATTTCACTTCATAGATTGTTTCATTTCATCGAGCATAGAACGCTAGTTTCTGCTGAAGCCATGATGTTTTCTTCATCTCACACATTAATTACGCAGGTTAGACTTGTGACCATCAAACTAAAGATCTCTTGTGGCGAGAAATGCCTTTCTGCGTAATGACACGTTCGTTGAAAAGTATTTCGATAAAATAATAAGTAGGTCACTCGTAATGAATATTTAATTGTTGTATATTTTTACATCTTATAATTTTATTTGTAATTCTGTCGCGCAGTTGTAAATGTTTGCGAGGAGGAAGGGATAATTAAATTATGTCAGTTTAATCACGCTGTCAGATTTGTTTTTCCGTTGGATACTCGTAACCTGGCAAAGTCGCGATGAAACGTTGTATTGTAATATTTCAATAGCTAAAAATGCATCTGCACTAAACTCTGCTGAAACTTTCAACAAGTTCTGCGCTATCTAATCCAAGTTGACGAACAAACAATCACCGAGGACATGGATTTGTTGAAAATCATCGACGAATTCACAGGTAAATCTCATACATTCTCGTATTATTTCTACTATTATAACACTATAACAGCAGTGAACTTCTAAAATATTTACAAACGAAATATTGTCATTCATTTAATACGTCCAGTCGGCACTTACCTAGGTAATTGCTTGATTACCTCAGTATTACTGTATATTTAGACAGCACATACATTATTTACAGTCGAGGAAATTGATTCCCAGACCATTTTGGACTATGTCAAAGTGACACTGTAAATAAAATCATAAGAAGTCTCTTACGTTTTGATTGATTTCACTTTGACATAGTCCAAAGTGGTCTAGGAATCAATTTCGTCGAGAGTACCTAAGAATTGTAATAAGTTTCTGTCAAAAAATATCATTTTTGTGACATAATTATGGCCTCCAATCTCCGACTTTACTTTTTGCATAGTCATTCCGTATCCCAATATTCAAACCACAGGTAGATAAGGTTACTCAAATTCATATTACACACATTCTACACGTGGCACATGTCAAATTTTAATTCCAAGTAACCCATTGCCACTTTCAAACGCCATTAGATTAACATAATATTCCACTGGCATCGAGTTTTTTTTTAAAGGATATAACACACCCGCCTCGAGAGATTTTGGAACACGTATGCACTATGGGTAGGTACTAAATAGATTGCAGTAGAAAAAAACAGAATTTTCAAATTAAAAGTTGGCACCTCTGAGTTGTATATGCGTATACAACTACTATAACCCCTGCCTAGTCACGTACAACCGTTACATAAATGCACTCGTCGCGAGCCGAGAGCCTTGGATGCAATATGGCGGCGTCATCCATTAGTACCAGGCCCAGCTGCGCCGGCCGCGCCTGTTTCGTGCCGTTCGATTCGGCGCATTCATGAAATAAATATGTGTCGCATTATCACTTATTAGACAGCCGGATATATTAGAGCACAACCTACAGAATACGGTGTCGTTTTAGTATTTACTATATTATTATCAGCGCGAAGATGTCTTGTCTTTTTTGTCTTTTTATGTGGGTTGTCTTGCACCGTCATAGTTTAGTATAATTTTAATTAAAAAAAAGATTTTTTTAATTACTATTACTTATTACTTCTTGTGAAAATTCAGAGTTTTGACACACTTTCCTGCTCTACGCATAAATATATTTATTTTATGTTTATGTGTGAGATTCACTGTTTTATATTGGGTCCTTACCTATGAAATTGGAGTTTTTTTTACGTGTTTTTTTTCGTACGGAATTTATTTATTTCAATTTTAACTTCCAAAATATTTTTAAATTCATTAATACACTATGCAACAAAGGTTTTAGATACAAATAATATGGTTCAATTTCTTAGTTAATGTTTAAATTTAAAGTGTGAACTT
The DNA here is from genome assembly GCA_927399475.2 of Acleris emargana. Lineage (NCBI taxonomy): Eukaryota > Metazoa > Arthropoda > Insecta > Lepidoptera > Tortricidae > Acleris > Acleris emargana. Next base: position 11,549,422 of record OV656858.1, read on the forward strand.
AACTCTTTTTAAGTGCTGCAAGTTCAAGTGTTTCAATTACGCAGAGTTTTATGAAGCGAACTATTTTTAAGTAACTAAGATATGTATAATATAGCTTAGAAGTGTCCAATATTCCTGACAGAATTTTGCTTGGTTTGCATTTGACGTTACTAAATAATCCGCAAAATGTAATGTATGAAAACCACCGTTTTCATAAAATTCTCCATATAAAACGCCAATTTCATAGGTAAGGACCTAATATAATGCTAGGTTAAGTTTATTATTGCATAATATCATTTAAGCAATATTTAAAAAACGACTGACTCTTGAGTTTCTGGCGGCGTTTCTTCTCAGCAGCAGACCCTACGGAAATCCTGTCGCCACCTTACGAATCAAATCTTCCTTGAAAGATTTTAGAAGTTAGTAAAAAGCTTGTAATAAATTCGTCCATCTTCCAAATGCCAATTTTCTAAAGCAGCCTTGACACTAAGCACGATTTTGATAGCGGATGATCAAATGGAATTACAGAGCATTCCGAACCGGATAACATACTAACGGGGAGACGCCTGCAAGCTGAGAGTTCGAATATTCTAGAAATCTAGAATCTAGGTCGGATACTGTCAACTACTTTTATGGAAATCTGGTAGATGCCTGCGTGCTCTTTGCTCGTGGAAATTGTTTTTTTTTTTATGGTATAGGAGGCAAACGAGCAGACGGATCGCCTGATGGTAAGCGATCACCGTCACCCACAGACACCTGCAGCACCAGAGGAGTCACAGGTGCGTTGCCGGCCTTTCAGATGAGAGTACGCTCTTTTCTTGAAGGTTTGAAAGTCGTAACGGTCCGGAAATACCGCTGGTGACAGACCATTCCACAGTTTAGTTGTGCGACGCAGGAAATTCCGGGTGAAACGCACAGTCCGTCACGTACTTGGGTATCAGCAAAATGGAATGCTGATCCACCATAGAACACACACGCCACAGTGTCATTCATGTGACATTTTCACATTTACCCTTATTACCAAGGTTTAAGGCGAAGGGTAGGGCAAAATTACGAAATCGAGGTGTTTTTGGATTAATTTTTTGGGAAAAATATAGGAAGTGGCAGTTTTAAATGATGATAATCTGAAGACATATATCCTCAAGTCTTGCTCTGACTCATTAATATAGTTATCTAACTGATAGTAAGCTCTATATACCACTTTAAATGAACCGTTTTTAAAAAGTTCGTATTCGTTTTATTCCGGCTGGGCGATTTAGTTTGCAGCCAAACTTTCCACACTTCTTTTTACGGATTTAATGTGTTGCGTGAACTTGAATATATTAGCTTTAATAAGAATTTACAGATTATAGACTCAAAACCTATGTGCTCCTAGTGAAACGATGAACTAAATGTTTGCTCTTAAACTATGACTAGGCGTTTTGAAGCTTTTTGTTGAATGTGGCCAAAAAAATATACACAAACTAAAATAAGAATTTAAAATACTCAAAAAATAAACAAAACTATATAAAGAAAAAAAACAAATTGGGGTGTTGGGGGTGATAGGGGGGGGGGGTGGTTTCGAGAGGGTAAAAAATTTTTTTTTTTTCACTGGGACTTAGAAAATTTTCGGTGTCGCGAAATTTAGGTCAATATAACACTAAGTACATTTTTATGAATGAATCCAGTAAATCATGCTAAAAGAAACATATTTTGCTCTTTCACTTTTTTTCCTACGATCCATATTTTCCGTATCTCCGGCTCTATAAAAACACTCTAGGGCGCGCAGTGTCGGCACGCGTCCTAACCAGCGAGAGCCCTAAATTCGGACTTGTGTGGAAATGTCCATTTAGGAGCCAATATCTCGGTAATGATCAATATTTTTGCGTCCTCTATACGATAGCATCATAAAAACTTCGTGTTATAATAAGACCACTTCACTCAAACCCCAATATCTTGGTAAATATTGGTCGGAGAAGAAAAGTTTATATAACAAAAAAAACATGCTTATTTTACCATGTTTTATAGGATTTATTAACAAAAATGAGGGGTTATATTGACATCAATTACACGACTCCAAAATTTTAGCCCTTCAAAATTACTGACCTTTGAACCCCAATATCTCGGTAAATATTGGTCGGAGAAAAAAAGTTTATATAACAAAACATGCTTATTTTACCATGTTTTATAGGATTTATTAACAAAAATGAGGGTTATGATGTTAAGATGGGGGAATGGCAGTCAGCGGGCAATGCCGGTCACGTCAAAATATAAAACTTCCAACAACATTATGCAATCGCTACTAGTGTCACCATCTAGTGTGCGGCCGAGTAATAGTATTTTATGTAACTGGTACATAAAGAGGGCCCTTAAAACACGAGTGTGGTTTTGTGAAACGAGCCGAAGGCGAGTTTCATAATAACATCACACGAGTTTTTTAAGGCCTAATTATGTACAGTTGCATACATTACTTTATCTACACACATATTATAAGTACTCTTTCCGTATTTTAAAAACAGGCGGCAGAACAAACAAATGGCGGCAAGCTAACCTGTGTCACGAATATGAAAGTTTTTTTTTTTAATCATAGACTAACTAACAAAATCCCTATTCTAATGTCACTCGACATCAAAACGGCGTACGACACTTTACTTAAAATATACCGAGTCGACGTTTAATAGATACTAGAATTGACCCCCTGTTTGAATTGTGTTGGTTTTGGAAGATGTTCCAAATTTAAACAACATTACTTTATCAAAAGTTGTATCGTAATTTTAACTTTACAGTACAGCTACAGATAAGAAAAAATATCATAGTAAAATTGTATCTTGTAATGATGGTCATTGTCTACGGATTCTGATCGCATTATAGAGGACTTATGATATGAGTGTAGATAAACTAATTTACCGAGCGGCGCCATTGTCTTTCGCGCGCAGTGAGTGTGACAGCTGTGTACAGGTTCGGACGTGTTGTAATAAAATCGAAAATTTGATGAAAGGTAAGCTTAAAGTGATTTATACCAATTAATATCTTTCTTAAAGTTAATTACTGTACGTTTGCAAGTGTATTGTATGTACTTGTTGGATTTTATGAAAGTTATTTACATTTTTCGTGACTAAGCAAAAAAATACCGGGAATACCCCAACAGTAGACCGGTATTACACAAAATGGGGTTTCACAAAATGATCAATAAATAAGAAACCCGTAATATATTGATAATGTATTTCATATATATCAATAAACTACTATATAAGCTATGTAAAAAGTTAATTTCCGATACCGTAAATCATAAAAGTGTAAAATGAATTTACAAATAAATAAATAAATAAATAAATAAATAAAAAATAAAATAAATAAATAATAATTGCTTAAGTGACCGCTATTCCCCCATCTTACCCTATTGACATCAATTTCACTACTCCAAAAATTTTCTAAGTCCCAGATCACTTCAAAATGACTGACATTTGAACCCCTAATATCTCGGTAAATATCAAGTTTAGAGAAAAGTTGCCTATACAAAACACGCTTATTTAAGCGTCTTCTATACGATAGCATCATAAAAAATAGGTGTTATAATGACACCACTTCCATCAAAACAAAATTAAGTCTTGCGCCCCCTTTGCTACCTATACCCCAACCCGATATTCTCGATTAATCGCCGCCTTGTCGTAGACCACGTCAAATTTAATACATTTAAAGTAGTATTATTGAAACAATTTAATCCCTATGCTTTATTATTAATTAAATTTTTGGTTCGAAATATAAACTGTAACTGATAGCACTCACACAATCCTAGTAGACCAAAGTTTTCATTGATCTATTCGTGCCAGCTATTCATGAAAAAACCTTTACGTGTTAAATAATTAACTATTTATGTATTTACTTATTTGTTTAAAAGCTATTTTGGACATTCGTTACTGAATTTGAGATAGTATTTAGAAAAACACAAGTGTATCATATTGGTCGATCAAATCAAGCGCCATCTAACGGTCAATGCATGCCTAACTGTTTGACAAACAGCATTATGCGGTCGATCGCAGAGCTTACTTGTTAGATGGCGCGCGAATTAAAACTTTACTCGTCTGGCCGAATGAGCAAGGTCAAATGCCCTCCCCGTCGCCTTAAGACTCAAGGCAAATATTGTGCTTTTAATTGGGTTCGAAGTGGCAAACAATTAGGAACCTTAATATCTTGGGACAAAGTACATTATCTCGAATGGTTAGAACTTTTAGGCATTCTATCCCATCCAATGTTATTGGAATTTTAAAACCTTAGGTACGGCTGATATTTTCACCATTTCAATCTTTTTGTTAAACTATGCAGTTACATCATCTTGAATTTTTATCCAAGCCGATACTTAAAACATTCCGTTACATGTAATTTTTCTGACATTTTCGCGTGTTAGTCTTTTTTGAAAATCCAATGCATCACATTTTTATGGGCTCCCTGTTCAGTTCGATCTATCTGCAGCTGACTGTATCACAGTCACGTTATGATTCAAGTCGTAAGAAGTGTCAAACAAATTGTTTTATAACATCACTCTGACACCGTTCTATGGTGGATCAGGGTTCTATTGGGCTGATGGTACATTCTAAGAAATATAATAAAGTGGTGGTAGGACCTTGTGCAGGGTCCGCTATCGCTACCACCATCATATCCTTTAACCACCTAGCAGCAGTGTCCGCATTATTGTGTTCCAGCGTCGGCATAAGGCAACCAAAATTACAAGTACAAAGGCATTCCATCTAAGTCATTAGGGATGGCAATGCAATGTTGTCTAAGGATTGCAGTTTTAATGGAAGTCTTGAGGATGCAAAAGTCTATGAGTCACAGAAACCACTTACCATCAGATGGCTTGAGTCTGCCTTCATCATGCCATAACAAAAACCAAGTTGTTAATTTGATTACAAATGAAATAGCTAGTAGCCGTTGTTTGCAAATGATGTATTTGGCAGATAATGGCATGGACCCCGTTGTGCGCGAGTCCGACTTGCACTTGGCTGGTTTTAATTACGAGTTAAATTGCCTTATGCCCTTTTTCACTAGGTCCCTGATGTCAGGGGTAAACTACGTATTTCAAGCCCAAATGAGTCCGGCACAATCTCAACATCAAAGTAACGAACTTAATGGGGCTGTAATAGATTTATTAGGTTAATAAGTAGGTCAAGTCCACACGTGAAGGTCTGTTAATTCGGCAACAAAGCATTGATCAGGCAATAAAACGTAAAATCTTTTGACAGGAAATAGTTATGAGGTAGTTCAGTTATGGAGGGGGTCACTCTTGCCCATAGTTGCGTCTCAAAACTTACAGCAATAAGCTAGGTTTCATGAGAATAGCTTCCGCCGTTTATTTTCAGCTCTGAAAGTATCGCAGTTAAAAGATACATACATACATACATTAAATCACGCCTGTTTCCCAGATAAAAGATGAAAAAATATAAAAGAGGTTTTTTCAGTAAGTAGGCCGCACGGGCACTTTTACACGTCAAAAATCTACCAGCGGTTCGCAAGAGACCACTGCTGCACTGCTGAGAAGAAACGCCGCAAGAAACTCAACAGGCAGTCGTTTTTTTAAATATTGCTTATAATATAATAAACTTAACCTAGCATTATATAAAACAATGACTCACATAAAACAAAAAAATAAATATTCATGCGTAGTTGAGCAGGAAAATGTGTCAAACCTCACAAGAAATTATACTTACCTATGACGGTGCAAGACAACCCACATAAAAAGTTATTAGTTATTTCGGGGTTTTTCAAAGTTCAGAAATAACATTTAATTTAATACATTCTACTCGTAATCCTTACAGTAACGTAGAGGTCCCTCGTGAGACCGTTACATTTATTGTCGGTGTAACTTTTACACATTTACTGCTGATATCCCAGAGGAATCTGGCTTTTAAGAGTTACAAAACAAGTTAAATTTTTGAAAATGAGACTTGAAAATAAACGACCATGTTTAGAAAAGCAACTACTCACTCGTATAGTGACATGATGACTTATACCGCATTACAATATTGAAAAACCGGGCAAGAGCATGTCGGACCATGCTCAGTGTAGGGTTCCGAAGCCGTTACTACAAACAAATTAGACCTCGCAACAAACTTAACTTTGCCAAATGGAAAACTGTTAGATATCCCGACATAGGTCGCGGTCAGTTTACCAACACCGCAAATAAGTTTTCGGTAGGTATAAACATTTAAATTGTTTGTAACTCAAGAACCACTGAAGTCTACTTAGTAGTGATAGTTTTTCTATTAAATTCATTATATGTGCTTTTATTTAAGATATTTTTCTGATTGACACTTGACTCTACCAAAAATTTGCGCTTTAAAGCTAAGACGAGAAAAAAAAATACATCCCCACGTTACGCGTAGGGGAGGTGGTAAGGTAAGGAACCCTAAAATCAAACTGAAATTTAAGTATTATTTAAGATTCACTGATTATGATGTTTAACAATTTAATGCTACAATTCGGTAGTGTTTTTTTAACCAACTGCCAAGTAGGGTTATGTTTTTACAAAAAGATTTCTCTAAGGTGTTTTTATTTATTAATGATTTATTGTAACTGGTAGGGCTCTGGCGTGGGACGCAACTTGTGTCAACACTTTTGCCCTCTCACGTACAAGCAACCCGAAATCATGCCGGGGCAGCAGCAGATCAGGCCCAGACCCTCAAGCGTCGCAAATATTCACCATTAATGAATGATTACAAATTTGCGGCGCTTGCAGTGGAGGCTCTGGGACCTTGGTCTGCTGACATGAAACGTTTTATAAAGACCCTGCCTGGCAAACTTATTGACGCCTCCGGAGATCCCAGAGCTGGCGCATACGTCTCCCTAAGGATAGGTTTAACTATCCAGAGAGGTAACGCAGCCAGCATCATGGGTACAATGCCGCGAACGGATTTATTAGAGGTAGGGTAATAATTCTAGTTTTAAGTAGACAATAGGTTATATTAGTTTTTAATTATTCAAATTATTACTGTACTTACATATAGTGTAATTATAGTGTTTATATATTATTATTTTTTTGACAAGATCGTAGCAAGTGGAAAGAAGTGGTCTCTGCCTACCCCTCTGGGAAACAGGCGTGATTTAATGTATGTATGTATATTTTTTTATTTTAAGTTAGTTACCTATTAGTAGTTATCCAATAATAAGCAACAGAATACGAATAAAAACTTACACCCCCTTACACTTTTAGGTACATTAGCTTGCATTAGTCCGCAGGGTTGGTTCAGTCTTAGGATTGCAGACTTCAGATTGGAGTCTTGAGAATGTGAACGTCTATGTACTAATTATGTGATACACGGGAAGCACATAGTAGAGTAGTTATTAGGAAGAGCGCCTTCTGTATACTTTTATTCTAATAATTATATATTCTCGTAGTTTCAAAACTTTCTTGGATGACGTAAGTAGGTGCATGCTTAACCTTCTCGCGGAAGCTTATTTTGACATGTAATAAAGCTCATACTTATGCATGAAGCTTAAACTTTCATATGCATCATAGAGATGCCGCGTTATTATATGAAATAAGTGCGGTTGAATTACATTTTAGTGCATGTCTCGAACTTAAATATAGTGTTAAAATAATTTCATTTACTACTTTCACATAATTATTTACACCAATTTTGTAAATGCCAATAAACTTAATTAAAAAACAGCGGAGTATGTTTATGTTTGAAAGTGCAAATTTGCGTAACTAATGAAGCAAGAAAGGTCTGGTGTAATATTATTTAGTTGCACAGACCTTTTTTTCACTTGGAAAAGGTCTTATTTTTGCACCTCATTGCACTATCACCAAAGCGTTGCTTGAACCCATAATTATAAAACCCGATCCTACACAGACAATATAACTAAGGTCAAGGTCAAGGTCAATCATAGCAGATCTCACGCTTATAAATACTAATTCAAATCGATAATTCAGCACCGTACTTCGTAAATTCCATTAATACCTGACCCGATATGGACGTCCTTGGCCTCGAACGATCTAATGGAATTTCTCCGACGTCTCCACAACAGTGCTTTCAGCTTTAGGTATTGTATCGGAAAGATAATAACGGTTATTGTCTCTTTGATTCATAATGCATGACCTTTGACCTTGCCCCAGAACTTGAGAAGGTTAACTTTAGTAGACAATTGGGTAAGTAAAGTTTTTGGAAGGGTGTATATTATATTTTTTCCGGATTGTGTTTGGTTTATTAACCAATATTCTACAGTTGTCTTATTTTAACTCATTAGAGTTCTTCTAAAAAAAAAAATTTAGTCTGTTTTGAAAGGTATCTCAGCGTAACGGCACTATACGCGTTACCTCAAATATTACTATTAATATTGGATACCTACTTACATCAAATATTAGTATAAATACCGCGGAGGTAAGTGAACGAAAGCTAAACCATTATCCTGTTGACTATTTTGACAACAAACAATCCGTTCCGTTTTTTTTTTATTATCATTTAGGCTAAGGTAATAGGTACGTATTATAGTGCCGCAAAGCTCCGAGAACTGTCTTAACAGACTTAAAAAAATATATATTATTTAGAAGAACTGTAATGAGTAAAAATAAAATAACTAAAGATTATTGTTTCATAGACTTCAAAAAACTTTACTTACGCAATTATAAATAAAAAAATATATATTGTAGAATCTATACATGATTTCTATTCTGCGCGGTAAAACAAAGACAATATTTGACATGTTATCGTATCGTCAAATTTATGATTGCTCTTATTTATTTGATAGATTAAGCGGTTTAACCGGGTAATTTACAGCGTCAGATCAAAAATATTTACCTCATTTGACAGTCGGGTCAAATCTACAATAGCGGTATGACGCAGTATAACGGTCAAAACAGTGAAATCCGCTAAATTATCTGCTACAAAAACCACTACCAGTGCTACGGCGTAGCGTATACTAGCAAACTCTTTGGATGCAAAAGAGAAAAACGTTGACGGACAGTATACTACGAGCACGAACATTTTGCTCCTTGAAATTTTTTTGAATAGTGCCATTGGACCTGATTCTACGTGCACATCGCTTAAATAGCCTAAAACTAACTAAAACTAAATTGTTTAATTGCAAGACATAGTTTAGAGTGCGCAGATTTAATCAGTGCTATTCCAGAATGTCAAGCTGACAATGTATAACTGTCATGGCGCTGTCATTTGATTATGACAGCTGCTCATAGAATAGCAAAGTATTTTAGGGACACCTAAATAAAATTAGGAAGTTTAGAGGCCACTGTAGAATCGGGTCAATTATTTCAATTAAAAATACTTTTGCATGTTTTTTTTTTGCATAGTGTCACTGTTGGATTCAACGTGTACCACACCATAGACAAAAATGTGTACTGCGATTTAGAATCAGCGCCCCCCGTGTCAGTACTAAGCACTAAAATTTGACATCTCGATGATGTTCGTATCGTCATCAAATATCAAAAGCAATAGTTATGGTTTAACCTAGTAGCATAGAGCTGCCTTTACTTTTCGAAATCTTCGTGTTAGAGCAAAAAGTAAATTTTATAGCATGCATTTTTATTGTTAGTGCATCATTTTCTGCTGTTTGTACTCCATATACCTAGGTCAAACCAAGTTTAAATAATGTATGAAGCAGCATATAGCATTTTCACCTTCGTAACGGGTCGGCCATCAATAAAGACCCTTCCTCCCTGAAAGAGTTATAAGCCGGTGAACTTTGAACCTGTTAATTCTGGATTAGGGTGGAGTCGATCCGGCTAAAGGTCATGAACTCCTTACTCATATATCTTTGTACCTGTTAATATAAACGTTTATTTAAGAGGATTGTGTCGAGAAGCTTAAGTAGCGTAGCTCAATTCTCAATTCTTTATTGCTTCCATAAGTTATACATAATTCGTCGCTAGAAATCAATAATGCTGTAACCCTCAAAAACCAAACTTTATACTAGAGCCAAATTACAAACGCAAAAAAAATAAAAAAATCATAACTTCTAAACGGCAGGAGGCTTTTCGGTCCCATTTTGCAAATATTATTAAAATAAATAGTTTTGTTAAACTGAATACTCAAATTTGATATAAAATGGGTTAAGGGTGATTTTTGCGGGCTACAGCATTTTTTTCTTTTTTTTTCCCCCGAAAGAATGCTGTAACCCAAAAGGGAAATGTCGTGGTGTAATTTAACAACCAAATGAAAGGGCGTTTTAAATTGCTGTAACTAAATAACAGCCACTACAACAATTTTGGTCCGAAATTACTTACTGATTTAAAAAAATAAGACCAAATTAGTTAGGAAAGCAAAAACGCTGTACAATGTTCCAGAGATTAAGTTTCTTACCTTGTATTGCTGTAAGTCTCATTTCGACAAAAAATACCGGAATTTAAGCGGGTTACTACATTTATTTGTTCTCCAATAATCTAAATATCACAAATAACTAATGCTGTAAAGTTTTTATTTTTCATCGTAGAAACACGAGACATCGACCATCCGACGCAGAAAAAATCATGAAGTAAAAATATGCAAAAAAACGATTTTGGTAGGAGGTGCGGGTTACAGCATTATTGCTTTCCAGCAACGATATACAAGTTTTAGATATCTTATAACTACTTATAAGGTATGAGATCTTTATGGGCCCAGGTAGGGCACAGCAACTTACAAACTAGTGAGGGCCTTATTTATAACCAATACAATAATATTTTAAAAATTAACGCTCATACAAATGAACACATTAAATAAATGTGTTTAAAAAGCGGAGTGTAGCTGGGCGTAGATATCTTTAAAAGTTTGTAGCTAGTTAAGGACTACATTTAATTTCTTATGAATCTCATGGTCTTAATATTCTCCTGTGTATATATTATAATATACGACTGTATGTATTCTTAAAATAAATAAATTAAGAAATGTTAACTTTTCCACTGAGTTACGAAAATTAGCTATAAGTACTGTTATGAAGACAAACGGTGGTATTTCAGACAAAACTCCTGTAGCAAGTGCAAGCATATTACTAACGGGTGAGGATTGAATCTACTTCATTTATTGAATTTGAGATACTGGTCATTGGCGTTGATTAATGTACGGCTAATTTTCGAAACTCAGCGGAAAAGTTAACATTTCTTAATTTTAGTCCTTAACTAGGTAGGTAAAAACTTTTAAAGAAATGCCCAGCTGTCAAAAAAAGTAGCTCCGTGTCTGTGTTCATAACTTTTCTCATCCCCTAAATCAAGTCCAATTTACAGGATTTTTGATTATGTTGTTTTTTAATATAAAAAAATACGTTTGTACGTTTCTGTTAGTCTTATTTTTAATGTTTCTTGGAAAGGAAAACTTAGACCTAGTTTTTCATAATATATCTACAACATTTTAACCTGGGAAACATCTTAGCCTACTTGTGCAAAATGTGGTTACAGAATTATCAAGAAGTTTTAAGACTTGTTGGTAATTCTTTAGCTCTGCCTACCCCACTCTGGGAATGAAGGCGTGAGTTTATGTATGTATATGCTACAACATTTTAAATATATATTGACGACAATATAAAAAAAAGTTCGTCGATTTTTTGTAGCTTACTTTTTAATTAGATATGTTTCGGGGTTAACAAAAACCTAAGCATAATAATTGCTTCCTTTTTCGTTGTATTCTTGTTTTGACACATTCTTGTTACGTTGCTTTCCGTTTTCGACATAAATGATAACATATTATCTTAAGTACCCGAAACCGACGTGCGTGCATGACTCGATGTATGAATGTTGAAGAAGCGAAAGAAATTTGTCAAGATCGTAGCAAGTGGAAAGAATTGGTCTCTGCCTACCCCTCTGGGAAACAGGCGTGATTTAATGTATGTATGTATGATATCATAATTAATAGTAAAATCACTCTGTCACTAATATGGTTGAACTGAAAGGCTGTGTCAACTTATGTAAGATTTTTGTTTGCAAGAAATCAATTTAATTTCTTTTGCTAATAAACTTTATATTTTTATTATGGAAGCAAAGTTATAGGCATTGCGTATAGTTTAACTTGGTAGTTCTACTGTGTCCAAACAAGAATATGTCGAAAACGGAAAGCGAAGAAACAAGAATGTTTAAAAAAAAAAAGATGAATCAGGAATCCGACAAAGAAGGAAGCAATCCGTAGTAAATAACCTTTTCGGAGCCAAAAACAAGTCCAATCACAGGAAATCGGAAATGCATTATCATCTGATATTGACAAGCTGAAGCATAAAGGCTAGACCAATAATGGTGTTCGGTGTTGCCGGAACAATATTTAGTTTTCCTCTAACGAAACTAAAACCCTGTTTAAGAAGTTCATGTGTTTTTTTTTCCTTTTTTAATTTTATTTTTGTCGTGGATAATAAAGCGTATTTTTGTAATACTCATTATTTGTAGAAGTGGTGTATGTTAATTGTAGATTTTAACGTCACTTGTAAAAGTCATAGTTTGGGTATTACTTATAATCATAAAAAACAAGACCGATAAAGGCTCCCGATACCTATTTTGTTTTTTGTAGCTCGACGCAAGATTTTCCATTAAACTCTCAGTCTTGATATGAAAAATATAAAATACAGGTTTTACTACAAACAGTTACCTGTAAAACTCCGCGCCAAACCGATAATTCCCCGAGAAATATACAATTACCTGTGTGGTCACCGGGTTAGAATAGTGCCACTCCGTGTCTTCTCGTGGATTTCGTAAGAGGCGACTAAGGGAATAATAAAGGCTTCTAGTACTCTTAGGCGATGGGCTTGCAACCTGTCACTAATACACTGGTAAACATCTTAGCCTGATTGTGCAAAACGTGGTTACAGAATACTCAACAACTGATTTAAGAGTGCTTGGTAATTCTGTAGCTCTGCCTACCCCACTCTGGGAATGAAGGCGTGAGTTTATGTATGTATGTATGTAAATATACAATTTCACTCATTTAATGGTCCGCTGAACGCTGGCAACCCAATGGCCGGCAGTCAGCCAGACGACTCCACGGGAAAAGGTCGCGTTCTATTTTCAAACCGTTCTGACATTCAAATCATTTTCCCGCCTCGCGTTCACTTGTTTTTTTTAATAACCATAGACGTGAATTTGGAATAGTTTTAGTGTTATGTTGGTAGTGCTTAAGTGAAGTGAAATTAAGCCTAGTTTTGGTGTATACTGAAAATGTCGGATGCAGTGCTTGGATAAAGTTTGCGTTGGCCTGGTTTTTGCATTGTCGTCAGAATGTAGCGAACTGAGGCGTCTAAGCGTTTTTATTATGATTAATTGGTGTCTTTGAGAGTAGATTCCCATATTTCTTAGAGCTTTCGCTATAATTGGAGTAGTGATGTGCCGTAGAAATTTACTCGTTATGAGTAAAATATCATTTGGTAATTATACCCAGTATTACCAATGTTACCGGTAAAATTTCCAGGATTTGGTAACATTTAATAAACATTAACTTATTTCTATTACGTTTTTGTTATATATTATGGTCTACGATCCAAATAGGGAGACGACCTTCATCGGGCTGTTTATTCGATAAAAAGTATATAAATATGAATATAAATGTAAATTTAATTTGTTAAGTAATATTTATGGCGAATAGGTAGGCTGAATTTTTTTAGTTCAGTACTTATATCATAAAAAATAACTTTTTTAAAATTGCAATTGCTAGTTTAATAGACAAATTACATACTAATCGAAAGTATGAAGCCTTTAGAATATGCAAACGTTAGGTTTGGTGCATATGATTCCTGATTGACGTACCTGTTCAAACCTACCCAATAATTATGACGGAAAAAAAAAAGTCAACCTAACGTTTGCATATTCTACAGGCTTCATACTTTTGACTGGTATGTAATTTGTCTAATAAATAAACAACCAATTCCATTTTTTTAAACAAAGTAATTTTTTTAAATATTATTTAATTATATACTGGATATCGCTATCGCTATATTAAATTTGATATAAAAAACTTTTTATCGAATAAACAGTCGGGTGAAGAGGTATTTTCCTATTTGGTTACTCTACTTTTACTAGTTAGGTTTATCAGGAAACAAGTACAAGTATCATCTATATATTTATTTCACAGTACAAAACCGGGTTAATTGTTAATTATCGATGAAATCATATATTTTTTTGCTAATATAAGTAATTTTTCACACCAAATGGCCCAATTATATATCATGCACCCCTAAAGTAAGTCCGGCTAACCAGCGGGTTATAATGAGATTTGAGTTCGTATGAAAAATTTATCCATAGAAACCTACAGCAAAAATAACTTATTTGAAAATCGAAAACTGTCCACTACCAGCAATATACGCAAAAAAAAAGAAAATGTAAGAAAAGTATAGTATTCTCTTTGGGATAAAGCTGTTTTCGTCTTAGGTGAACTTGAATCCCTCGCTGCACTCAGGACTCCGTTTTCTCGTAACCCGTAACACCCTCGCTACACTCGCGGGTTTAAATCTATTAAGGCCGAAGAAGCCGAGCTAACTTGGCAGACCCCGACCGGCCCTATAACAGCTGCATATGAGAGCCCTGAGAGACCCCTAAGGGTACTCTTTGACTGAACTAACGACGCCACGGAAAATCCACTGACACTTGACGCGTGTCAGAAAGAGACAAGCATTTTACCCGCTATGTTTTGTTGAAATCCGTTATTTTGTTCAAGTACGACTTTCTTTACGCTTCTGACTAAAACCTTATTTGGAGTTTTATTCATTTATTTACTGGTGTGAATAGCATACCGTTAGAGGCGTGATAAACCAAAAAACATTTTAAAATAAAATGAAGCTCTCAATAGCTTAAGCTCTCAAGAACCTAAAAACTTAATTTAGATTTTCCAAAAGTAGGTAGCATTTATTTGTTTCATACGTTCTATTTTATTTCTTTGGAATCAAACATAAACCAAACTGTTTTACTGTTCTTAAACACAATTTGAAACTGGCTCAGTTAATGCTCAATTAATCGTATAAATTCCCTTTACCCTTGTTAAACAATTCACAATCCCAATTGACTGTAATACGCCAAAATAGTCTATTTTTCTCCTCAAAATATTCAAATTGGCCTTTCCCGGGAAAAGGAGAGCGCAGCCTGAATCTAATTGAGTTGATTGTGAAGATTACAATTTTACTGTTTCACCCTCGTCTCCTTGTTATGTTACTCAATTGGTATTTCCCGGTTGAAATAAAACGGAATTTGATGTCAAATTCAGTCGATTTTCTGTTACTGTTTGTCTGTGAATTTTACCGCGTTAAACTTTAAACGAGAACTGTAGTAAATAAAGGTTTTTTTCTTTCTTATTATTTCGTTCTTTAGTCAAGATGCTACATAAAGTAAGCGATTTTCGACCAAAACTATAATATTGATTATAAGCTGATGACAGATCGCGGCAACCGCTTATGTCAACTCCATACATTTCGAGTCAATCTTGGCTACTACAATGGAATTATTAAAAAATGTGACGATTTACCAAATTACAATTTAACACATCGCTCATCCAGTAGAATAATGACATAATTGCAAAAAAACGGGTTTTGGATTTTACCGCCATAAGTGTTCTAAAGGTCAGGTCTGTCGCGTGGAACAATGACATAACATGCATGCTAAAAATGCAATTATGTCATTATTCTATTGGATGAATATTATGTAACAAAGTTTCTTTTGGGGGCCATTTGCAACGTTAAAAGATGGCGGACGTGTAATTTGTTTTAGACTTTAATTTTTGGGTAATTAGGTGTTCAAAGTTCTTTTCTGATAGTGATTTGTACTTTTTATGCCTTAGTGTCGCACAGTGATTGAAGACTTGGACTTATTTCGTGTATCTGGCATCTTTCTTCTCGTTTCAAGTGGACTCGCAGTGGTGCAGAGGTTAAAACTATCTTGACCTCTGACCTACAAATCACCGTACAACGTTGCCCCCAATCTTCCTAGAGAAGATTGGATTGTGTTTTATACTCATATAAACCTTGACACTGGCGAAATCACTTCACGTGGAAGCCATATCCCTGCGGTAGTAGCTGTTCAAGTCGCCGCGGGGGCAAAAAAAAAAAAAAAAGTTTCTGTTTTTATTAGTTTTTTGATAAGTGACACTTTAAATGCTTGAATATTTAGCCAACTGATACCAACTTGAAAACTATTTGGAGCATGCCTTATAATACAATAATCCTTAATATATTGAAATAGATTCATATTCGTAATCATTAATCACGTTACACTTTTTATTTTTTATTTTTGTACAGTTGTCATTTTGAGGTTATTTCCATTTATATTTAAAAAAATATAATAATATATATATATATATATATATCATTACTCATTACTTATACTAATTAATTGAAAATAAATAATTTATGTTGCTTTATGTACGAAATGTTTAATGAAGGTTGATTTTTATACAATGGCCTCTATTCTACGAAGTTAAACAGTATTCTTTTCGACGTGTTATGGCATTGTTTCTAACTCGGACGCCATGGTACTGTCTGTCAAGTAAATAAGAGCTATCAAAACGTTAAAAAAAGATTACAAAATAAACACGACATGGTTATTACCGCCTAGAGTACTGATAGCATGTGGGCTTATTTGCCTTCACGCTAATATGAGTCTACCATTAAAATTGTAATAAATAGTAAACACACACGCAACGCCAACATATCGGTATTTAAGATCAATAGATTACGTAGCCTTTAACCTTTAACCCTGACCTATCTAAGAACTGTGTCACAGTGATATTTTGTATAAGATCCTTACGGTTTCATTTGTAACGTCACTGCGACACAGTTCTATGATGGGCCAGGGATTCTAATTTGCGAAAGCATTCAATTTATAACAGTAACTTTAAATTAAAGTTATTTTTATAATAACGAACTCGTATTCGTAAGAGTATAATTGTGGCTGGTTTTGTCGAACGATGTTTTATGTAGAGATAACTTTAGACGACGCGCTGGCCTAGTTGGTAGTGACTCTGCCTACGAAGCTAGCGGTTCTGGGTCCAAATCCCGGTAAGGGCAGATATTTGAGTGATGATGATGAGCGCGAATATTTGATTCTGAGTCATGGATGTTTTATATGTATTTAAGTATATATTTCTCTATATAAGTATTTATATCGTTGTCTACTACCCATAGTACAAGCCTAGAGCTCAGTTTGGGGCTAGGTCAATGGGTGTGACATAGTCCCCCTGATATTATCTATCTATATAAATAAAAATGAATTGCTGTTCGTTAGTCTCGCTAAAACTCGAGAACAGCTGAACCGATTTGGCTGATTTCTTTTTTGCTGCGTTCGTCATTGTCAGGACAAGGTTAACATGAGAAAGTCAGAAATTTGCAGCAGGGCGAAGCCGCTGGCGGCCCGCTGGTATATTATATAATTTGGGGCATTATCCGTGGTCCACCTATGTAGCTCACAGTTAGTTGGATTACTGAGAATAGACTGGCCAATTTTAACAGGTAGGTAGGGTTTAGATTATGTTAGTTAGGCCAAAACTAACTAGAAATAGACGACGTCGCCGGTGACTCTGTTAAGTTCTGCTAAAACACCCGGTGAACTAATTGGTGAACCATGGATTGAGAACGCGTGAGTTTAAATTTCGTCGTTAGATTCTCTGGTCTGGCTGTGTACGTATAGCTGTTATAGTTTTGTGTAGTGTGTTTACGGTGAGAGAAAAGGACAGAGCTATATAACTGCTATAGCTCTGTCCTTTACGCTCGCCGTAAAATGAATTGCATAGCCATGTCATAATAGCCCCCCAGTTCAAGGCAGTGACAGTCCAACTGGCGGAGAAAGGTTTTTTACGTATAACAATATCCCTCTTTTTAGTTAGGAGGTTAGAACTCTTGTTTGTTACTTATTGTTATTTTTCAAGGAAAAAATTAAGCCTGATGCCTCTTTTATTATTCATGAAACATTGTGACTCTCCGGCGGAATAAACTCAAGGTCGACAATGATAGTAATGTAATTCTTTCTGTAATTTTTTAGTGATGTAAAACTAAAAAACAGCCTGTTTTTTTTTTTTTTTGTAAAACAAGTGAACTCATTTCATTCATTTTTTACCCGCGATAGAATAGAGGGATTGTTATTTGTATTACCGTGTGTGTATCTATACTATCTATGGCATCGTCCTCAAAAACGGAAAAACCGATTTTGACGCAGTTTTTTTATTGAAAGCTAGTTTTATCAGAGTGTTTTTTAGCTAGGTTTCACGAAAATTGGGTGGACCCTTGTAGAGATTTCAGCTGTAAAAGAAAGCTGCTATATATCGAGGATTTCTATGTTAATATTTAATAGTTATAACTATTCCAAAGAAATAATGGTTTGTGACCATTCTGTTATGACTTAGTTAGCCTAGTTGGTAGCGGTTCTGGGTTTGATTCTTGGATAGGGCAAATATTTGTGGGATGAGTGTGAGTTTGTTTCCGAGTCTTGGGTGTTTTCTCTTTATTTCTCTAATGTATGTTTATCGTAGTCTAGCACCCATAATACAACTTTCCCATGATTTAATATTATGTTTATTATATCAAATACTTAGCAAAAGCCTCGTTATTAAATAAGAAAAAAATAACACACATACATACATACATACCTTCACGCCTTCATTCCCAGAGTGGGGTAGGCAGAGCTACAGAATTACCAACAACTCTAAAAACTTGTTGATAACTCTGTAACCACAATTTGCACAATTAGGGTAAGATGTTTAACATTGTATGTCACTGACAGGTAGCAAGCCCATCACCTAGCAGTACTACACAAGCCTTTATTCCCTTAGTCGCCTCTTACGACTTCCACGGGAAGACATGGAGTGGCACAATTCTAAGCCGGCAACCACACCGTACAATTTAATGAAGAAAATAATTTTCATTCCCGTCATAAGTGTCATACTCATAACATAACAGACAAAATTCATTGTTTAACCCTAACGTCAAACATATCTTAACCCTTTCAAAAAAGGATAAACATGCCCGCCAAAATTACGCCAAGCATCAACCCAACAAAAGCCAAGCTAACCTTTCAAATATATTTTTACGTCGGTGAAACTACAAAACCGCGTAAGTAACATTTTAAATAAGGAGCAAAATGAACCTTTGTAATAAGTCAGTAAGGTTTCTTTTGCTCTATCATATATTTGTTAGTTACGCGTTTTTGCAGTATCACCGACGTTTGGCCAGGTCCGACACTGTTACTTCAACTAGAATGATTAGGATTTTATCTTTGTATTGACCAAGTTTTTTTTGATACTTTTGTGAAAATATACGTCGGTTAGAGGAAGGCCTACTTCTATGATATAATATTTGGTTACCTATGTTCGTAATATACAGGGTGTCTCATTTAAATCGGTCAGTATGTAAAAATGTCTCTAAGGTTGTTTGTATGTCATAGTTTCAGACTTTCCCATACTGACTGATTTAAATGAGACACCCTGTATATCCAAAAAATAAAAACCTGATATCATGGTGATCTCTTCTTTGAGAGCTGCTACAGTTCATTCGTTCAAATAGTGTGCGTTACACTTACAACACTTTGAAATCCCCGACACCTTCGGCTCCAGCTCTGGCTCCGGCTTCTTCGTAATGGGAATGGCAATAGGAAATATTCATGTTTTTTTACACATCTTATATTTTAGCTGATTCATGTAAAAAACAGTTGAAAAAAATATATTTGAATAGCTTTAAAAATAACCAAGATATAAGAAAACTTACTACTATAAAAAAATGCTTGTTGTGGAAATAATCTAACACACCCGCGCTCGTAGCATAAGGCAGAGTTAGGTGCCGACCGCTTTGGCCAAGGTGCTTCATCAACGATAACACGAACAAAATTAAAAATACATCAAGCAAAATAATTAATAATGTTCATACGAGACCACTTAGTTTCACCGGTTAATAGCTCTTCGACGAGTAGTTAAGCGAGTTGTTTAACGGCCAAACCCTATATTCAATCCGCGGACAGGTAGGCTTTCTTCGGATTAAAATTTGACACATTTTGTTTGGGCAAATGTCAAATTTTAACCCGAAGTAAGCCTTATCTATCCTCGGTTTGAATATAGGGTTCGGCCGTAAGAGTATCACCTAGCGAAAGACAGCCAGCCAGCCAGCTTAGTAAAGTTGGTCAGACATGATTAATCTAAGACTTGTTTGTGAGACTGCTGGATGCTGGTGTCACATTGTCTTTATTGCGATTGGAATAATAAGTTTAGCGTTTATTTAGTCAGCAGGCCGGCAGCATTGTTGTTTTTGTATATGAATGTTTTTTTCACCACCAACGCAAACAGTAATCTTAACGTGGACTGTGATTCGAACGCATTTTTTTTATAGTCTGTTAAGTCTGTTAGGAGGGTATTTAACTAAGTTTAGGAAATTACTAGCATAGAGGCAATCCATCTTAGTGGATTCTTAGGATAGCAGTTTTATTATTGTAGTCTTGAGAATTCATTGTCTATGGTCTGAGATCCCACTTACCATCATGTGGCCTGTGTGCTGTGGCTTCTCTATGACATAAAATTATTGATTGGTCATGCCGTTTAAAGCTGTTCATTCACGGACGTGCCGTTTGGCTCGGCGACAGATGGAGTGTATACAAAAATTTGATGCGTCGCAGATAACTATTACCGAGATGCGCAATGAAATTACCTGCTTGCGTAAGTCTGTCCCGGTAATTAGGTCATCGGCTGATGCATCAATTTCAAATGACAATGAACAAACTTGTGTCGATACGTCGGTCTCAAGTTTCGCGCCCGCGCTGACTCAGCTTGAGAAGCCAGCGCCTCGCTCGCCGCGTGCTGCCCCGCGCGCCGCCGCCCCGCGCCCCGCGCGCCTCCCGCGCGAGTCGAGCCCCCCCGCCCCCGCCGCCCCGCCGGCTGCCCGCAGCTACGCTGACGCAGCCGGCAAGGCCGCTGAACTTAGGCGGCCTGGAGCGCCTGTTAAGGCGTCGAAGAAGAGAGCTCCAGCTTCCGTGAAGGAGCTCCCTCGTACCGGTGTGGATAAGGAGGGATTCACATTGGTGCAGCACAGCAAACCACGCAGGAAGCCTCATAAGACTCGGTGTGGTACTGCAGTAACGGACCCGAGTTCCGAGCTGCGGGCAGCTATGCCGAACACGGCGCTCTACGTGTCTCGCCTGCACCACTCTACCACGCGAGACGACGTGGTGGAGTACGTCCGTCAGAAGGTTGGATGCAGTTTGACGGTGTTCCAGCTGCGGTCGCTTCGCTACGTGCACTTCAGTTCGTTTGTAGTGCGCGTGCCGCGGTTTATGCTGGGAACCGTCGAGTGTCCTGACTTCTGGCCGAATGGTGTCGTGTTTCGGCGGTTTCGGGGCAACCTACCGACAGCCGCGACCATCACGCTAAGTTTGACAAAACAGAACCACGTTGTTTTGTCACCTCGGTGTTAGTTTTAAGTTTTATATTTTTATGTATGTTAGTCTATAAGGTATTTGTAACTATGGGCCTCGTTGCCTGAAATAAAATTTATTATTATTATTATTATTATTATACAAATGGATGGGCGTAATATTTTGACCACATCCACGGCCGTGCAACGCCTCGCCTCAACAACGGTGCGACATCACGGAGCAGACTGATTAGAAAATGGCAGGCACGCACGACTTTACATCTCATAACAATGCTAGCGTACTTCAAAGGTTCTGGCAGAACAATAGTGCTATGGGTGTTTTATGCTGAGCCAGCGCCTACTTTTTGCATCATCACATAACATGGCTCTTTTTCAAACCTAATGGATTACTTACTTTGCTTTATAAATTACTTTTTGTTTTATGTTATTTATAAGATCATAAGTATCATAACATAGGAACTACAATTAAAAGTTAAAACTAAAATTATTTACATTAAAATTAAACTAAGCTACTCAAATATTAAAGATGTAAATAATAATCACCACTATAAAAAGAACACCCCCTCTAGCAGGTCCGCTCGCGGCATTGTCCCTATGACACTGGCTGCATTACCTCTCTGGATAGCTAGCCCAATCCTTTGGGAGAGGTAAGCATCAGCTCTAGGATCTCCGGAGGTGTCTATGAGCCGGGATGACAGAGCTTTCATAAAGCTTTTCAAATCAGATCATTAGATAATTGCATTGTTTGTAATTTATATTGGGCTTTATCAGCCATGTGCATGTTTGTGAAGAATAAAGATGTTTATCTATCTATCTATCTATCACGATATATCTGCTAGCATACGAAATATTATTCGTAGTTGGATCCCTAAGTATATATTTCAAGTCTAAGTCAATTTCCTTGGACGCGGTCGTGAAAAATTTACGATAAATTTGTTACAGAGAATTTTCTGTGAGCGCCTTTTGCCGGCTAAGGAATTTATATTTTGCACTTTCGGTATTGGTTCACAGATTCGTTGAATCCAGTATATAAAATAAAGTTGTCAGTATATAACTTTAGGTGAAAATGTGGCCAGTTTTATTTCACATAAACGTTTTAGTGTCTGTATGAATTTTAGCACTTGCCATACTAAATCCTTTCCAAAATCTATCCACACTAATATTATAAATATGAAAATCACTCTGTCTGTTGGTTGGTTGGCGCTTTCACTGCTAAACCGATTCCCATGAAATTTGGTAAATAATTAGTTTAAACCTCAAGGAAGAACGTGAGATACTTTATGTTCCCAAAAAATAGACGACTTCTACGCGGACAGATTCGCAGTTAAAACCTAGCACTATTTCCCCTTAGAAAAGAAAGGAAAGAGATCGCCTTTGTACATACCTTTTATGTTTATGTTTCCTTTTTACTTTATTTCCTGTTTATGCAGAAAGGTGGTTACATATATACATACATTTAATTGTACCGTGGCACACTTCGAGAAACCCTATGCAGTCTATGATCAGAAGCAATCTCGGAGAGCGTCGCGTAGTAATACGACAAACCAATTTATTTCTGCGTCACTTGAAAACGCAGTAGATATGCATTTTCCATTAAACTACAAGGATTTCGCTAAAGATAAATTATTTTTCACTAATGCACCCTCTATTAGACTTTCATTTTAACTGTTCTAGTATTCATGTTGTGTTGATTATTCTATTTCTGATATTTAAGTTGACGTTTAAGTTGACGAGACGCGCTGGCCTAGTTAGTAGTGACTCTGCCTACGAAGCTAGCGATCCTGGGTTCAAATCCCAGTAAGAACAGATATTTGTGTGATGACCGCGAATATTTGTGTCTGAGTCATGGATGTTTTCTATGTATTTAAGTATATATTTCTCTATACAAGTATTTATGTCGTTGTCTAGTACCCATAGTACAAGCCTAGAGCTTAGTTTGGGACTAGGTTAATTTGTGTGATATTGTCCCCTGATATTTATTTATTTATGTTTAAGGGGAGACCAGGGATGAACGTAACAATTTTCAATGTTCCCGTAACAGCTCAGAGCTTTTATAGACAGAGAGTCAAAGTCATAAATATATATCTACCCGTTCTCAAGAGGCCAAAAATATCTACACTACCTTATGCCACTGACATAAGGTCGGTGTATACACACATTATTATTTTACACGATAAATATTAATGCTTTCGACTTTACCTAACTACCCTTGGCGAAATAAGTGCTCGACCTTTCAAATTGTTTTCTAATGCATCTTATAGTGAAGTGTAGAGAAACTTACGGGGTTTAACATGAGGAAATCAAATAGTTTTAACAGCGTAGCTATTTTATATGTTGTAAGAAGTAAAAAAATGTTTATGAACCCAGTTCGAAATATGTTTTTTTTTATTTTATCATAAGGATGTTTTGAACTGGGGATTTCACCACAACTCCATGTTGGATGCTTCTTACGACCTCAGGAATATGCTGTTAGAATTATTCGGTTCCCTCATCAACATCATGTCAGCCGAGAGACATCCACTGCTGGACATAGGCCTCCCCCAAGGCTCTCCACTCAGACCGGTCCTGTGCTTTTCGCATCCACCACGTTCCCACGATCCTTACAAGGTCGTCACTCCATCATGTTGGAGGCCCTGCCTACCTACCGCACTTCTCTCGGTCCGTCATGTTACGCCGTGTATATTCTTGGAGAATAAGTGTGTTATTGTTTATGATAATTACATGTATGTATGTGTGAAAGTCTTTATACCCCAGACCTGCTCTTTTTTTACTTGATTAAGACAAGTGCATTTTCTTTATTTTTACTACTGCGGCCATAACTGTAGCTTAATTAACGAAAAAAATAGTTCTACTACAGTTCATTTTACGGCGAGCGTAAAGGACAGAGCTATATAACTGCTATAGCTCTGTCCCTTTCTCTAAGCGTACACTGAACTGCATAGCTATGTCATAATAACCCCGCTTTCCCATAATTTTTTTGACGTATCAAAATTATGTATAGATATATATAGATATATGTATTGTTGGTCTCCATATAAAGAAACCATTTCTTTCCTGGTGTATTTAATCTGTTAGCCTTGTCCTTCCCATGAAAAAATTACCATATCCCCGTCATCTTCCCCGAGGATATATTTCACTACAGTGCGCTGTCAACTCGCAATATTACCCTAAGTACTAAATTATCCACCACTCCGCGTAAGTAACCAAACCGAGACAAACACTAATAAAAGTTGTAATAAACTAAAACGGCGTCCCAAGGTTACTATCACTACACGCGTGCCGTTTGGTCTGTGTGTTGGGGCCAAGGACTTAGGTACATTACAAATTTGGACACGCTGGGGACGTTTTAAGCTTTAATAGGTACATTATTCCACCAGCAGAGGATCAATCAACGCACAGCTGAAACCCTTAGCCCCAGGGACTTGAAATCTAACGGGAATATTCCTTGGAAATTCATCCCCTAAGGCTAGTGGGAGTACCGGGAAACTAACATGGTAAAGGACGACAGGTGGTCTTGTCTCCACAAAGCATGCTCTTCTGGTTACGGGTTTTTTAAGGGTCTTAAACTTGTACATACATACATAAACTCACGCCTTCATTCCCAGAGTGGGGTAGGCAGAGCTACAGAATTACCAACAACTGTAAAAACTTGTTGATAATTCTGTAACCACATTTTGCATAATCAGGCTAAGATGTTTACCAGCGTATTAGTGACAGGTTGCAAGCCCATTGCCTAACAGTACTACAAGCCTTTATTCTCCTAGTCGCCTCTTACGACATCCACGGGAAGACATGGAGTGGCACTATTCGAACCCGGCAACCACACGGGCAAACTTGTAAATGAGTATAAATGACATACACACATAGGTACATATAGTGCAAACCTACTCTAATATTTTGTCACGAATGTCATCTAGACACACTAAAACCACAATAACACTGCACTCTGGTAATGCTTAACATATTTTCCATGTCCGCATAAAACGGCTCCAGTTTTCTTTGAGAATATAATATCTTAGAGTTTAGGTAGGTAATGCTCCAAAAAAGAGCAGTAAATCGAGTCGCTCACCATTTCTGGAAATTACTTAGCTTCAGGGCTACTATTTTACTAGGTAAAACCATATTGCCTTTGAAAGGTTATCGTGCTGTTTTAGTCATAGTCGAATATAATTTATTGCAATAGTAATAATGTTGTTACAATATTACATTAGTCCAACATGAACCTACTAAACGTATAACTTCCAGAAATTGTAAAGGCGTTGATAACCTCTCTGCTACCAACCAAGCTTACATTAATAAAACTGGTATGATTTGAAGTTTTCATATAAACCTAAGTTAAATCTGAAAGTGGTCCCTGCGGCATTGTCTCAAAGACGACAGTCTCATTTCGAACTTCTTTGAAGATGCTTAGAGCGCTAGAACCCCGCGGACCAATGTTTTCGAGGCCGAATAGCTCAAAATTATATTTTAGGCTGAGGCTACTATGTACCTACCTAATTAATTACCTACCAGTAGAATGTTACAAGTGTTACAACGCATAATTCCACATGAGTTGAATACCGACGCTGCACGTGGGTGTTAGAATAATTATATATCATTGATAAGGCAAATAGCGGACGTGTACGAAATTCACGCCGGGGGAATATTATTTTATTACGAAGTTACACATGATACCTACATTTAGCCCGGTAAATATGAGATGGCAACTGATTAGGATAAGTGGTGGTGAAATCAGTGCCCTCCACCTGACGTCTATGTGCAGGCCTCTGAAGACCTACCACCCGGCCAAAAAGAACCGTGGCCCATTTGGAGGGCACTAAACAGGCCCAGGTCCCAAGTTGGACGCTGCAAGCAAAACATGGGCAGATGGGGACTGCTCGGCGACCGATCAACGCAATGCATCTGCGACTCAGCACCGCAAACTATGGCGCACCTTCTGTCGTGCCCCGCGGGCCCGCACTCCTGCTCGGAGCACGACCTGAGAGACGCGACGGCCAGGGCCGTCAACACCGCTGCTTACTGGGCATCATGTATTTGAGGAACCTCGACTCGAGAAGAAGAAGGATAAGTGGTCCCAAAGAACAGCTTTGGCTGTGGCTAGCTTCTTTTATTGTGCTACTTGCAATACTTAGGTCTTTCTATGCCCGCCACCTCATTGGTCTCTCATCTCGGTGGAACATTTTGCAACGGTATTTCCGGACCTTCAAGAGATGAAGCCTTCTCTTTTCACAAAGGCCGGCAAGGCATCTGCGATACCCTCGGTCTCAGTATTATAGTTAAGCTTGGGCGGCGGCAATCATTAATTTTATATCAGTTGATAATTAATGATGAGTATGATGATTGATGACCCATTGATTCGTTTGCCCCATCTAACATAAAAACAAAATAAATATCTAACTGTGCTTTGAGCTCTAAAGATTACAAATGTGTTACCATCCCTGAAGATCCCTCTCATCTCTCTCATTCAATGGCTGGTTTATCCCACACACTTGAACACAGCAGGCGAACACTGCTACTAGACAGCAGATAGCAGCTAAGATGGTAAATACCTGATGGAAAGCGGTCACCGTCGACCATAGACGTCACAAATAGCAAAGCAAAGCCAAGTCTTCTTTTTTTATTCATTAATGGCGGTCCACCGCGGATTTCCGCAGTGATTTTCGCCATGTCAAGTGAGTAGAGTACATCAGTAAACAGAATAAATCAAAAGTAAAAGCCGGACATCTTTCAATCGGCCATCTTCCCTCCCCGAAGGTTACCGGAAGATCCAAAGCCAAGTCTCTTAAGTGTAATATTGTCAAATGTCACAGCGCAGATAAAACAAGGATTCTTTACATAGTATAAAACCAATTCACTCCCCGCCGTCTGTCCCTGTGTATATCAGGGGACAATGTCACACCAATTGACCCTAGTCCCAATTTAAGCGCTAGGCTTGTATTATGGGTACTAGACAAGGATATAAGGGCGTTTCTTTAAAAGTTTGTACCTAGTGATGGACTAAATTAAGAAACGTTAACTTTTCCACTGAGTTACGAAAATTAGTCATACATTTATATCCTACCTCTCAACGCCAATTAGCAGTATCTCAAATTCAATAAATTAAGTAAATTCAATCCTCACCCGTTAGTAATATGCTTGCACTTGCTACAGGAGTTTTGGCTGAGATACCACCATTTGTCTTCATAACAGCTAATTTTCGTAACTCAGTGGAAAAGTTAACGTTTCTTAATTTAGTCCTTAACTAGGTACAAACTTTAATACATGAGAGAGAAATATATACTTAAATACATAGTAAATATCCATGACTCAGGAACACATATTTGCGCTCATCACACCAATATCTGCCCTTACCGGGATTTGAACCCAGGACCGCTAGCTTCGTAGGCAGGGTCACTACCAACTAGGCCAGCGCGTCGTCAGCTAGTATACAGGGTGTCCCAGAAACCAACGTCAACCCGCCTAGGGCTGATAGAACAGCTCATAAGCTATCGATTTAACCTCCATGTATGTTCAGCAATTGTTATTAGTTTCCGAGATATTGATCATTTAAATCAGAGTTTTTGCCATTTTTCCTTATGTCCGTGGTACGAAAAAACCCTAAATTCATGTATTAATTCATATTTTTTTTAGTGTTTTCTTGCATGATTAGAATCACTGTGAAATAAGGAAGTTTTTAAAGCTACATGCCAATTTCTTTTTTATTACAAATGTTTGAGTAAACGCACAGAGTTACTTTCTCCATACTAAGAGAACCCCGCGTCTGTTTTTCACCAAGTATGGAAAAACCAACTTTGTATGTTTTCTCAAAAAGTTGTAATGAAAAAAAATTGGCATGTAGCTTTAAAAACTTCCTTGTTTTACAGTGATTCTAATCATGCAAGAAAACACTGAAAAAAATGTGAATTAATACATGAATTTAGGGATTTTTCGTAGCACGGACATAAGGAAAACTTACAAAAATTCCGATTAAAATGATCATTATCTCGGAAACTAATAACAATTGCTGAACATACATGGGGGTTAAATCGATAGCTTACGAGCTGCTCTATCAGCCCTAGGCGAGTTGACGTCGGTTTCTGGGACATCCTGTATAATTATGCTTGGATATTTTAACCTACGTTACGGATTTTAATGTGATTTTCATCAATAGATAAAGAGATTCAAGAGGGACGTTTATGAATATGTCTTAAAGTACACGAGCAACGCTAGGGCGGGTCACTAGTTTGGTTAATAATTTTGCAAACACTCTGTTAAAAAAGATTTCTCTGTATTTCGCACGGCATTGAATGACCCTCATTTCTAAACGAACTCTGAACTCCATTAAAAAGTTTCATCTGAAGAGTTCCGTCGCCTAACTCGCAAATAACTCGCACTGCTCGCATTTTCTCGCGTATTTACTCCGTCCCTCTCGTTATAGACAAGTAAAAGGAGGACGTACTACTTCAGAAGTGAGTTATACTGGCTTTTCACAAGAATTCAAAGTGACGCAACAAAAGCGAAGCGGCACAAATGCAAGAAGGGTTTAAGCTTACGAAGAATACTGTTTTCCGACGTTCTTAATACGGGAGATGTTCTGGCTTATGTCACCGATTATTTACAAGTACTGTTGCATACAATACAAGTACCTACTGAAAACTACAAGGGCCTAATTTGACAGAATCGATGGAGCTCCGCTATGCGGAGCTCCTATTTCCGGGTTCCGGTCCGGGCCTGATATTAAAACGAACCTCACGTAACCTACCTACATATTACGATGTAATTAATAAGAAAAAATTGGGATCGGAAAAAATGCGAATAGTATAGTCATAGAACTGTGTCAGCGTGACGTTATGATTCAAGTTGTAAGCAGTGTCAAACATATTGTTTTATAATGCCACTGTGACACAGTTCTTTGGTGAGTCAGGGTTCTATTGGGCTGATAGTACCTACAGTCACCAGCAATAATATATTATGCAACATTGGGTACAGAAATAGCTGACGAGTCTTTATTACTATCTAGAGGTATAATAGCATGTAGATATTATTATTTCGTCGATATTATTGCGTACTTGTGGGAGGACCTTGTGCAGGGTCCATCCGGGTTGGTACCACCATCTTATCCATTAACTTGCATTGTTGTGTACCGATTTGGGGATAAGACAGCCGGTGAAATGACTAGCATAGAGGCATTCCATCTTAGTCCTCTGGGTTGGCAGTGCATTTGCAGTCATGTGAATGCGAATGTCTATTTGTCACAGTTTCCACTTACCATCAGGTTGTCTGTGTGCTCATTTGCCTTATATGCCATAAAAAAAAGTAGAATAATACATTATCTGGAGGCTGTACTTGTTTTCCCTAAATAAAATAAAATCCTGAGTCCCTCCGGAAAGGTACAAAGTTTGTACCTTCAACCAATAACAAAGTTTCCGAACAGCCTGTGCCTAAAGTCGCTAATAACGAAATTCCTTCACGTCTTCAGCTAGTCATGTAATGTTCTGTAGTAATTTGAGGCTTGTTTCCTTCTAATAAGGTTATTGTTACCTGTGTTGACTGAGGGATCTCTTGGGTGAGAGCTTAACTTAATAGGTAATCGATCAACTGTGGTATAATTACTGAATAGCTTTCGTAATTGCAGAGTCATGGACTTGATTTTAGGTTAAAATGGGATACAACAGTTTGATATAATGTAAGTTAGACTGGTTGGTAGCCTGCCTACGAAGCAAGCGCTTCCGGGTTCGATTCCTGATTTGGGCAAATATTGCTGTGATGACCGCAAGTATTTGTAAGTGAAACTTGAATGTTTTTTTATTTAGGTATTAGAGAATTTATATCTACAAGCCTACTAGCTTACAAGCTAGAGCTTAGTTTGGGATTAGGTCAATTGGTGTGGTGTTGTTCCCTGATATTTATTTAATTATTTATATATTTACCTTATCAAGGATTTGATACTTACGAGCATAAATAATCACAAATTATAAATATTCTCTGCCAAGAAGTTAGAATAGAAGATTATCATGAAAAAGTTAAAACATTATTCTTCGGCTTAGAAGAAGCTTCCTGGTCTCTTAATATTTAAGTCAAGATCTGGAACATACTGCAGATACGCTTCAAGTACAAAATGCAGCATTTGAAATTCAGTCCTAAAACGTTGTCTATGCTACGGAAGCGGAAAACATAACGCAAACAAATGGACGGGTAGAATCAACCAGACGCGAATTTCAACTGTCTCCCTTAATTGCATTCAACCAGATTTGTCCATTAGCCCGTCGGCAAACAAAAGCTAAAGCTGTATTTTCTGAGTTAAATTGTAGTAGTGTAGGAAGAAAATTCATATATAAAATGATTTTAATGAGACAATATTTCTTTTTTCTTTAGAGAACTTTTATCTGCAAACTGAAACTGCAATGCAATATTATGTTATCAAGGAGCTGATCTGATGATGGAATCGGAGAGTGGCTGCGGGATCTCCGCTATACTTAAGTAGACCACCGTATAAGACTCATTAGTTTGGTCTTGATTAGCTGATAATGACATGAAAAAAAAAAAGTACAGTCAGCTACAGAAATTTGTCCCAATTTTTTTTTTATAAGATTATTATGGGACCAAAATGCTTGCGAATGATCTCCCCCATAACCCTTGGAGGAATACGTCGACTTACCAATAACCCTGTATATAAAAATGAACCTTCGTCTCCTGGTCACGCTATAACTTGAGAACGGCTGAACCGATTTGGCTGATTTCTTTTGTTGTGTCTGTCATATTCAGGACAAAGTTTGTATGAAAGAAATGAATTGGAAAACAAATCGGGAAAGTCAGGCAGTGGGGCGAAGCCGCTGAAGGACAGCTAGTAAAATAATTATTATAACTCTATGTCGGGGACGGAACTGCCGTAGGAACTGTTAAGTGGCAGTTTAAACTAATAGAAACTACTCTTTTGTTTTCATTGTTTTATATAATATTAGATTATTATCATTGTCTTAATTAATAGATATGTAATGAAAATTTGTGACGGTTGAGTTGCTTGCGGCGTTTCTTCTCAGCAGTGGTCTCCCTCCTCTTGCGAAGCGCTGGTAGATTTTTGACGTGTAACAGTGCCCCTGCGGCCTACTTACTGAATGAATAAACATCTTGTTTTTTTAACGAGCTAGTGTCAGCGGCAAATATCGTCAGCAAAGTTACGTGTTTTTTAAGATAAGGTTCTGATAGGTTAAAATCATTTAATGCGTTCCGTACAATGGGGTTCACAATAACTCATGTCAGCCGAAAGACGTCCACTGCTGGACCCCCAAGGCTCTCCACTCAGACCGGTCTTGTGCTTTTCGCATCCACCGCGTTCCCGCGATCTTTACAAGGTCGTCACTCCATCTTGTTGGACGCCTACCTACACGCACAATGGGCACAATGGGGTTAGTTTAATTAATTTTAAAAACAAATCTTCTGTAACCCGCATTTAATCGTAAAATAAATTATTAAAAATATTATATGGCGACTACTCATTTGGAGTAATTTAAAGCAGCTTGAGGCAGAGTACGGAGGATGGGTTCGCTGGAAAGAATAATTAGGCAGCTATAAAATCTCGATTTTTTAAATGCGGCTACTTTGAAGCATGTCAAACAATAGTAGTTTTTTGTTTAGAAGGTAAATCCAATCTACTGATATTTTGTGCTCGTATATTAAACATAAAAATAATGTCGCGAAAGAGCTTAATGATAACGCAGTCATTGCACAAAATCAATGATTAAAAAAAATATCAAAATCGCCTCACGCATAACACCCCATTTTACGGTTCCAAAAATACCAGGGTACCTAATATGAAAGACAGGAGCTCTTAGAATAGTTTACTCAATGTCCTTTCTGCGGGTAGAGTTGAAACTTTGCCAATCTTACGAAGGCCACAAGTGTGTTTTATTGCCATGGTAGTCTGCTATCCTAGTAGTTGTCTGAATTTTTGGCAAATATTTAAACTGAATTTTATCTCTGATTTAAATGTTAAAATATAAAGTCTATTTAGAAAACGGGGTGCGTGCATTTGGTTGAGCGGTAATATAAAAGAAAACTTATGTTTTTTTAAAGGTTATTATTTTATATTCGTGTATTCTATATACCTATTAATTTGCTCTTGTTTTACCAAACTAAACGTAATGAAGTAGTCAAAAACAATCATTTAAATTAAATGATATTGTCTTTGGTAAAAATATTAATGCCTAAAGTCGGGGTGAATAGAAATGACAAAAGATATAAACATTTGGACTGGAATCAGTGGTACTGTTTGACACATAACCTCAATATTTGATCGAAAAAAACGTATAACTAAATAGTAAAAGTAACTTCGATTTCGAGTATAGTTATTCCCTTGGGAACTTGTTAATTTTCCGGGGTGAAAAGCTGACTATGTATTAATCCAGGGTAAAAGCTATCTCTCATCTAAATGTCATCCAAATCCGCCCAGCCGTAACAGCGAAGGAGTAACAAACGAACACACACAAACAAAGCTTCGCATTTATAATACTCGTATTAATGGGATATTGTCGGTGAAGCTGCGAAAACCGCATAAGTAACATTTTTAATAAGGAGAAAAATGCACCTTTTTGTTATAATATTAAGGTTTATTTTGCTCTTTCATAAATTTGTTAGTTACGCGGTTTTGCAGTAAAACCGACGAGATAGTGTAGATAAAGCGGTCATTGACCTTAGATTCACCCAAACATCATTCTTTATTCAGAGAAATTATCGTCGAAAGAGAGATTACCAGTATCGAATGTCGATTAAGAACCAATTTATATTTAAACAAGAGGATGCCCGTGACTTTCGGAATTAATTACCAAAAATGCCTTCCCAGTGCACCCCTAGAAATTTTCCCTCCAAATTTCTAGTCTTTGAGTCCAGCGGATTGAGCTGTGCGTTGATATGTCAGCCAGTTTCTTCTTTTATAATATGTATTTAATAATATAAACAAGAACCAAATCACAAACCAAATGAACTCTCCAGTAAGAGTAGCTTATTTTATGCAGTAATCGAAAGCATATTTAATTATATTGTTAGGAAGAGATCGCTATTTAGCGGTAAGACCTCCTTTTGTATACCTATAGTTAAAATGTACGTTCCGTGTTTTGTTTTTTTGATGTTCAATAAAGAGTATATTTGTATTGTATTGTATTTTTTATACAACTGTGTTATAATAACTTAATCTGAATCGGTGACTTTTCTGTTGGGTTTTCGTCACAGATATACTCATTCTCTTGATTTTAATTTTAATGTGATTTTCAGCAACGAAACAACGGAAAGAGGTTAGAGTATGATTATCCGCTCTAGAATTATCTCAAAAAATACTACAGTCTCATTATAGTACCGCGTTTATTGACGGCATGTGTGGCAGCTCTTGAATGAAAGATGAGGGATGGAACGTGACCGACCACGCTTTCCGTAGCTATATAAAGTGCTCTTCTAAAATGCGCAACGTGCAGATTCTTGTTCGTACTTGCTATATGCATAAACAATAGCTTGCTCACAGATCACAGAAACAAGGGAGATATGTTATGGGGGCGTGGTTCGTGTCGCCTCGATATGGTCAAATTGACCATATCGGCACGAGGCGTGTCAAGCGTTGACACAGTCACTCACTGAACGCTGTCAGTATAGAAGCTCCGTTTAAATGATAAAATGACTGTATGTAGCGTGAAAGTGTGCAAAAATCGAAATACAAACGTTAATATAAAATCAAAGGGCATAACTTACCACCGGTAAATTTTGTTTTTAAGCATTATTTATATTTTTAAATGAATATTTTATATTTGAATGGATTTCAGAGCGTAAGGTTGTGAAAGTTGTGTTGACGTGATTTCTATCGACTATCGATAAATGGCTTATTCTACAGCTATCAATAGAATTCAATGTGTTAATAGTTCTAGTTATTTATCAGTTTTATCACTACCACGACACGCTAAACAGAAGAAAAATAATTTTAACAAATTTTCACGTTATACAAAATTTAATTTTCTTTACAATATTAACGAACGACGAAGGACTCTAGCAATTCAAATATAAGTAGGCAAATCATACAATTAAGATAAAAATAAATTAACCAACCACAAAGGCAAAGGGCTCTGGCTCAGTATTGAGCTGTGCTTGCACACAGCGCTGATTGACAGCTCGCGCCGACTCACTCTTAAAAGGATTCAAGCCTAAAGGTTGGATGGTAGAGATTGCCCCAAGTATTAAGTCTATCTTTCTGTTTTAAGTAATTTGTACCATTTATGAAATAAAGTTTACATAATCAAGTCGGTAAACTACTGGTTTGTCCCAAACTGAGATCTTGTGACGTGACACTCAACCGAACCCATTTTATTAGTATATTTGTATTAACATCATAAAGTCCAAGTTTACAATTTAGACTTTTATGTACTAATCAAAACGAAAATCTTTAACAGCTCCAGAAAATTTAACCAAAGAAATTCGATCATTTTTTTGTTACGTTCTAATATAGGTATCGTTCCAAATTTAAAATCTTATGTATCAATTTTACGCAAACCGTATTCTTGCTAATAAAATATTATTCTATTCTAACAATAATATATTAAGTTTAAATGATGTAATTGTATTAACCTAGTAGTAAAATAATAAAAATAGTACTTATTGCCTGTAAATTGAATAGTACCTATATTAACGTTGCAAACAAGTTTGAATTGTTTATCGATATATTTTGAAACATTCCTTGTGGCATCCCTAAGTGGACGACAGGAGAGAAACGCACACCTCTTGAAAAAAGTATAACTAGATGTCGCTGTGTGTGGGTAGTCCTTAACCTGCTGAACATAGGGACTACTACCTTGGCGCCATCTAGCTCTGAGGAACTAATTAATTACTCGTCGCATAGATGGCAGCTAAGTGACGAGTAAGCGCTACCTTACGTTCAGTGACTGAACTACGATGGAAAAAAAACGATCTTTCAGCATTTTTCAACCTTGAGAACTTAGTATAAAGCTTAATTTTCTGCTACTATCAAAACTATGTTACGGCGTTTTTAGTTCGTAAGCTGTAACCAATTATGAGGAGGTTGTTTTTGTAGTAGTTAATAGAGCGTAAGCGTAAGACGCACACATGTTTAAAAGTGGCGACACCGGGTCTTGTACGAATTGGCGTTCATGACATATCTCCCTTGTTTCTGTGATCTGTGAGCTTGCTATATGCATCTACCTGAAATATTAAAAGAAGAAACAAATGAACACCGATATAACAATAAACTCAAACAGTTACTTATTTTATTACCATAGCTTGTTCCAACATAAATTAATACTTAAACGACAAATTATAATGATTCAAATTAAATTAC
Source organism: Acleris emargana (assembly GCA_927399475.2). NCBI lineage: Eukaryota > Metazoa > Arthropoda > Insecta > Lepidoptera > Tortricidae > Acleris > Acleris emargana. The sequence goes on from OV656858.1 coordinate 11,584,982, forward strand.
ACATACGAGTATATACAATAAATACAATATATTACTGGTCTCTTCAAATTATTAAAAGTATAAGTCTTCCTCTTTTTAAATACTTTTGCTATGCCCAATATGGGGTTCATGATGAAAAATTTATATACATAATTTCAGTCTTTGTAGACATACATTTTGATTTAAAGAAAGAAAGAAATTAAATTAATTGACACAAAACGACAATAAACTAAACAAAACTAAAAAACAATAATGTAAATAAACTATTGAGTAATTGTTAAAATAAATAAATATTGAATACCTACGTTAAGAAGTCCAGGATGTGTCAAAACCGTTATACAAAACCGTCCAAGTGCGAGCCTAGCGTAACTCCGTTGGAGGCCCCTTTCAATGTTTAATTTAGTTTATTATTTCATTATTTGTTGTTATACCAACAATAGAAATACCTCCACACGGAATGTTTCAACTGTCTACCTATTACAGTTCATGAAATACAGGCCGTCGACTGACAATCGGACGGACGGACGGACACTGGAGTCTTAGTAACGGGATCCTGTTGGCACCCTTTGGCTACAGAAACCTAAAAACATAGCGTCAGTGAAACTGCATAACAATAAAATTAAATAAGCTGCAAAATAAACCTTAATAAGTAATCAGTAAGGTACATTTTGCAACTTATCGAATTTGTTAGTTACGCATTATTGCAGTAGGTATCACAGATAAGGGTGCGTCTTACTAGTCGCCGCCAGTCGGGTTGTAGTTAATACTTTTTGGGTCCAAAAGTTAAAAATAACAGGAGGATGTCCATATAATTCCAATCTGACCTTCACTTTAGTCTGTTAAAGTATAAATAGCCCAAGCTCAAGCCCAAGTTACTAGTATTTGTGGATAGCCGACTGACCTTTGGGATCGACCTCGATGGCAGCCCAATACAAATATACTTTCGTTGTGACCAAATGATCCCAGTTTAACTGACAGTAACTGTGGGATTGGTTGTCTGGTAGATAGTGCCATTAGACTTGTTTTCATTGCGTATATTCTTGGTGCAATTTTACTATCTAAATGACATTAGCCTATTTGTGCAAATTGTGGTTACTGAATAATCAACAACGTTTTAAAGTTGTAATTCTGTAGCTCTGCCTACCCCACTCTGGGATTACAGGCGTGAAGGTATGTATGTATGTAAATGACATTAGTTTGTTGTGTACGGAACTCTTAGTGGCCAAAAGTGACCCAGACACTTTTTTAAAGCCAGCCCAATGGGATCCTATTAATTTGCCTACGCTGCCCGTCATAACTTAACTGAACTGTATCTTTGGAATCGTAATTGCTAAATAGGTTTTTTTTTCAAAACGTCTTTAAATACTAACTATACATAACGTAACCTTTGCAGTTCACTTGCTTGTGACATGGTCCCTAAAATGCTGGCCGCGTTCCAAACCATAAACAAACTAATTTTTCTTTACGTTATAAAATCAAAGTCATACTCCAAGTTAGTTTTTTGTAAACATAGATAAAACTCGTTACAGTGGTAGAGAGAAATACTGGTATCACTATGTTTATGAAAATCGGAGGCCTTTAGCCAAGATGCAAATACGCTAACTAGCGTTTTTATTCGTTTCGTTTTAAAACCAATGACGTGATCTACAAGTGACGCGATTGGTTTAAAATTAAAACGAATAGAAACGCTAGTTATCGTTGCATCTGGGCTGTATAGCGTCTACTACGAAGCGTAAACACCATTATTTCAGCTATACCTGGCCACCCCGGTTAATATTTTACCATTGTAATATAGCTGACAGTCGCCGCTGGCACGACATGGACGTTGGTTTGTTTTCTTTGTCTAGACAAGCTAGCAAGACACTGGGTAGCAAAAATGCCGTCCATTTTGTTTAACAAGAATGTGCCACGTAAATACCTCTGGACGATGACTTTAAATAGTACATCAGTTTGCCGAGCAATTAAAGCTGACTGATAAGTGGGATCTGTGACCCGTCGATATTTGAATTCTCTAGACTGCAATCCTAAGACTAAGATAGAATACCTCTACGCTCTTTTAACCTCCTAAGGCCCACCATACAACGAAATTCGTCAAAGGAATATGAATCTATTGTGAATGAATTAAAGTCATTTTTCTAATTTGACAATTTGTCATAAAATCAAAAGAAATTCTACTGTACTTCCTTTGCACTAGATTTTTATTTCAATAGCTGTATTATGTACTATTTCTAGTACAAGGAACCTCAGCAGGATAAAGCTGTAATAATTGTGTCCTGCAGCATTAAATAATTTTTCATTTCATTTCATTTCAAGTGTCATAATACAATGATCGGATATCCCGGTGCAGCACGGGGTGAATGACCTCAAACATTATGCTAATATGGATATGCCCCGCGGTTACGGGACTTATGTTGTTAAATATTATTCTGACTTTATTACTTGAAATAAATTTCAATACAATTTAAATGTGTAAAATAAATATTTAAACAAAAGTAATTTAGGTACCTACTTATGTAAAAAAAAAAAGTTAGTTTTTATTATACTCTGTTTAAAATTGATCTGCCAAATAGTCTGGGTATGAATATAAATAAAATATATAATACGGTACGCATTATCAGTTCACCACACTACACACGGATATTATATTTTATTAATTTGTATGAAATTGAAATAGCATACAATTATTTTCTCAATATTTTATATGTTTATTCGATTTCTTTACACGTCTAAAATCCTATCCTGATGCGTATTTATAAATATCCCAACAATCGCATTTTCTTTTCGAACCAGATCCCGGGATTTTAGTCATATCCATATTAAGATTTCTACTCTATATCCCGCAGTGTTGCACCGTGAAATCCGATCACTGGTCATATAACAGCATTGTTTTACTGCTGTCAACATTTAATTATTAATATTCATTTATTTTAACCCTCGTGCAATGCGTCAGGATACTCAGGATTTACTTCTTATCTCCCTATTGTGGTATATAGTTACTTTAATCTGATTACACTGTAACTACAATATTGTTATGCACTGCCTTTATAGCGAAACTTAATTTTTTATGAGGACGAGGGCACCCGATGTCCATTAGTGGACAAGCGGACGAGCAATCTACTTTTTAATTCATTAACAAATGGATGGCCTCTATAAACCTTTGTTTAATGTTTTCACCGGTTAAATAGCCAACAAACGTTTCACGGAATGTATCGTTATCCATTTGGGACAATTTTGTCTGCCATATATATTTATATTCATAATCTTTTAAAGGTTTTTTTTTAACTGTTACTTTTGCACGATATTGATATTATAAATCAAAAACCTAACCTTACCTTACATTGTCTACCTTACCTTATGTTGTGCTTCCGTAAGGGCGCGGTTCGCGAGACTGTATTTTACCTACTTGGAAAAAACATTGTTACAACATGGCAACCGTTACGAGGCTTGAACTTGGTAACTTTCGTTCACTAGTATAGACCTCGATACCCTAAACCTAGCCACCGTTTTTTTCCCCGAAACAAAGTATATACTTAGAAAAGTAATTCGATCTATTTGGGACCTCAAGTTAGGCAGGGAGCGCCGAAAACGATTCAGCGTTAATCAGCGCTATCACCGTTATGTTACGCCTATACTCGAAAATCTAATTAGATTCCAAAATCTGACAGTTCCCATCTTGATTATTTCTTTATTAAAATATTATTTCATAAACATATCAATGAGAACTCGTGTAACCAGTAATACCAGGGTCAGTTTAATTGATAAAAATACCTACACTTAAACCAAAATGCAGTAATCACAGCGAATGTGCGTCGGTTGAGGTTAGGATTTTGGAATCTAATTACAGTTTCGAGTATAGTGTTGCCAGGTCTAGTCAAAAAAATCAGGATTTGAGTTTAAAAATAATCGCGCAGACCAATGAGAAATTACCGTACCGTTTTTGAACTCCGGTTATTATGCTATATATTGCTGAAGGTCGGGATAGTTGGCGTCCCGATCACGATCAAGGGTAAGCCGGGACGTGTCTATATAGACCCCGTATAATCAAACGTCCCGCGTAAATCAGGACGTCTGGCAACCCTAGTACACTGTAAATATTATATTTGATTTTCTGTGTGTTTACATACATACATACATACTACTCTCGCCCGTCGCCCCACCACTGGCTTGTAGCGCGTATACATATACGTATGTCATCACACATGCAATCGCTCGATGTACCCTTGTTCGGAGATCTTCTAATAGTTTGTTCATACTTTGTCCGAGAGCTATTTTTTGCTGGCAGCGAAAAACTGTATAGTCAACAGCATAAATAAGTGACCATTTATGTACCTTGTCACTTTAACGTTGTGTTTGAAATGTTATACAAAATTGTGCAACGATTGAAAGCGACAAGGTACAGAAATGATCACTTATTTATGATGTTGACTGTACACGTTCCTTTCACCAGAAAATGATTCGCGTTTCAGAAGCAGGAAATACTAGTGAAGTATAAAATAAACGACTAACGCTTTTCACTCACTTAAGCTGCCTTTTCAGACGAGCTATTCTAGGAAATTATTCCCTTGGCTCAGATATCTCTCGCGAGCTCTGAGAGCCTGGTACTTTAACAGGAATTTGTTCCTGTTTAAAAACAGTATTTTTAATGAAAACAATACTGTCTGTGTAACAGTGAATTTCTGTTTGAGATTTATGTAACACCCCTTGTAAGATTGCTTTTGATCTATTTTGAGTCCTTATGGATCGACCAGTGTACAGGCAAGGAAAATAATTCGTAGACCACTTTGGACTATGTCATTGTGACGTAATCAATCAAAACGTGAGAGACTTGTAATGAGTTTATTTACAGTGTCACTTTGACATAGTCCAAAATGGTCTACGAATCAATTTCCTTGACTGTATCGGTGAGCTTACGGGCTAGTTATTAAACGAAATATCAGCATGACGAGAAAAAATCTATTCTCTCCTGACCCATCTTCGGTGGAAATGGTTTTTAATACTTTAAAGTATTCGCCGGCCGCCTCATCTCTCCTCATCAGATCTCACCGTAAACCGTAAACTTTCCAGGATTGCTATAAAACAAAGCTAACCTTACCTAACTGGTTGTATAAAGTGGCTTTTTTTAAAATTCTGAAATGTTTACGGGTTTAGAAAACCCATTATTGGGTAGGGGTCGGGTTGCATAAATTTTAAAGTCATATTTTTGATGGGCATACAAGGATTCGTCATACTCATCATTGCGCATAACTGTAAATTGTCATACATTTATGCGCATAAAGATTTTAATCATAATGTTTAAGAACATATTGTGTAACGCGCATAAATTTGATGCGCATAAAATTATTTAACCATACTTTATAAACTTTTTCCGCTCTTTTATAAAAAAATAACCCTAACCTATCCGCGATCCGAGTCGCTTTTGGCACTAACTTTATATTATATTAATATTTTGACTTAATAAATGTATGCCTTTCTACATTATGATTAAACCAATTATGACTTCGTACAATTATGACAAGGAACAATTATGCCTAGTATAATTTAAGCCAAAAAAAAATTATGAGCATCAACTTTATGCGTAAAGTGTTATGACAATCGATATTATGACAATAGTTGTTATGCGACCAGACCGCCACCCCCCATGATTATATTATGACCATTAAGTATTATGATTATGACCCATTATGTATTTTGAACTTTATATATTACTAGCGACCCGCCCTCGCTTCGGCTTATGCGAGTTTCCTGTAGCACCTGTAACATAAACCAGAATGTATTATATTTTGTTAAACAGTTTTTTTTAACAGTTCAACGGTTTTATTTTTCTTCGATCCGATCTTCTTTTTCTATTTCACCTACTGGTTGAGGAAAGAGAATGCCATTGGGTATTAAGTCCGCCATTTGTACTTTATTGTATTTCATCATCATCATCATCATCATGTCAGCCGAAAGACGTCCACTGCTGGACATAGGCCTCCCCCAAGGCTCTCCACTCAGACCGGTCTTGCGCTTTTCGCATCCACCGCTTTCCCGCGATCCTTACAAGGTCGTCACTCCATCTTGTTGGAGGCCTACCCACAGCTCGTCTCCCGGTCCGCGGACGCCACTCAAGAACCTTCTGACCCCATCGGCCATCAGTCCTGCGTGCGATGTGCCCCGCCCACTTATTTACCCCCACTTTATTGTATTTAATGCTAATAAATGTAAAAATAATAATAATTATGAAAACCACATTAAAATCCGTTGCAGTGATCTAAGCGTACATACAGAGGGACAGACGGCGGTAAGCGAGTTTGTTTTATACTATATATTGGCGATACGATCCCCACTGAACTATATCGTCAATGCAACTGCAAAGCCGCGTAAGTAACATTTTTAATAAGGAGCAAAATGCACCTTTTTAATAAGACAGTAAGGTTTATTTTGCTCTATCATAAATTTGTTAGTTACGCCGTTTTGCAGTATCGCAAACGTTGTTTGTGCGCTTTGACGGGACAACGTAAACTCGCCGGTTAATAATTATTCCTCTTGCAAGTCGTTAAGCAAGTTAGTTACGAGAATCACCTAAATCGACCATCCAATGGGTGTCCCCCTGTATTTTTAGTACATCTGTGGTTAACAAAGCATAAAAAACCACCCTGTACACCCGACACAAACATAATCTCAAAATACTTTAATACCTTGCTTTACTTTTTATAACCTGTTTCACAACTGCCACCGACAATATCCGCTATTTCAACTTCGTTTTAAACTCAAATGCGAATTCGCTTCTAAAGTTATATCCTCGACGATAAAATTGCATTATCGTGAGTTCCCGGATGCTTTGTCCGAATGTTTTAACTTTTCAAGCAGATAACGTTCGTTGGCGACATTGCAATATCGATTGTTTGCGATAAAATTAGTTTGACAGCCGGGGATGCTGTAATTTTATAGTTATAACTACAGGATGTGCTCAAATGTTCATAGTACAACTTCTGCAAGCCACATGACAGGACATAAAGGGTTTTTTTATTTTTATTATTTACAATCTACAATTAAATACTTCACGTCGTGGTAACAAATCTGAGTACTAAGTACGGTCACGGGGTGCTGATTCCACTGTTTTTAGATTCTTATGAGTAATGATCAACGTTACTCGAGAGAAGAAAAAAATGGTATCGGGGTCGGTAGGTAGGTTGAGCTAGGTTTTTCTTAATTAGGGCTTCTCAATATATTTAGTGGCTTGAAAGGGTTTGGCCAGTAAAACACGATTGAGAACCGATCTAGCAAGAAATAGAGACCGAGTGAAAGAGAACCACAAACCCGAAGGTCATTTTAATAGTTATTTCACTGGAGTCTTATTCAACTTTGTTTCTACACGTATTTTTTTAACTCGGCTACCATTACAGTCAAGTAAATAAGATCATAATGTTAAAGATAAAATAAAGAGATAAAGATAAAGACATTAATTCAGTAAGCATGCCGCACGGGCACTTTTACACTGCTGAGAAGAAACGCCGCAAGAAACTCAGCAGTCAGTAATTTTCTTAAATATATTTATTATTACAGTGTGACGTTCGGTCCAGGGTTTTCATAAAAAAAACAACCGAGGTCAACAACAAAGAAACTATTTATTTTAAAATGGGTCGTCAGGAAGAAGGCCCGTCTGGTTTTGCCGTCGTAGTTCGGTACTCCCCTGACGGTGACGGCGGCTGCGAGGTCTTCGGGATGGCAGCGGCTATGGAGCTGTGAGGTACGGTACGGCTCGGGGAGCGCCAGGGCAGCCGGCGGAAAGTGCTGTTCCCACGGTTATGTGCAGGCAGGACCGGCGTGACACATTCACGACCGATGGAGTATTGTAGCCGTAAAATAGCACCCCAATTGGGGTGCGAGACGACACTTAACTCTGTTAAATATAAATAGACTCCTTCCAAATAAGTCGGAAGGACAATTACAAAGTTTATTCGTAAACACCGATTTATTAGTTTAATAATGTCAGCGCGTAAGACGACACGTAGCGGAGCTAGTGAACGCTGCTGGCATAGATCAGTCGTCAACAAGGCGAGGGCTCGTACCGCGCTGCCCGGGCGCATCGAGAATGTTCCGTCTCTCTAGACAAAAGATGCGCACCGGCCGTCGAGCGCGCATGCGCAAGATCACGCCACCCAAGCGGTTTATCATCGCGCACACAACTGTTACATATTATTGTTAGATGTTTTTTATCATTTATTTTCATAATGATATTTTATATGTGCGATTTATTATTAAGTTAGGCTTGTATAATATTATGTTTATAATAGTGATTTAGTTAGTAACGTAAGTTTTAATTTTAGGATGTAAGTGTTTATTTTAAATAGTTGTCTGTAAAATTACATTGTTTTTAATGTTTTAATAATAATGATAAAACGTGCACGTCCAACGTTACATTACCCCGCGCGTCACAAAAGGATTTTATTGTATAAAAAATAAAATCCGCACTTTTTAGTTACATTTCGTATTTATCCTTGTAAACATCAATCTTTCATACTTCACGCTAACAAACTAGCTATAGTGACCATATTAAAGGTTACTAACGCGACCGATCAATTTTGCAGGTTACTATTATTATATTTAATTTGATAGTGACCCATACGATATTTTTAAGTACCTGATGGAACACATGTGAGGGAAAGTAAAGTTCAGAAGGTACGCTCCATGTCATTTTACTTATTCAAACCAATTAATTTTAAATCTTTTATATGCCACTTGCCAATATTTTTTCCAGACATGTTTTCTAGAACATATACTAAAGGTGATTTTTTTTCTACGACACGACATTTTATAAATTTGGGTGCTAACTTCTTACTGAAATATTTGTCTTTGTTACTCAAGACATATGCTCGTTTCATAACAATGTCACCAATTTTGAACTCCATGTGTTTTCGACGAAGATTATAATGCAAAGTGTTTTTGGCATGAGCATGCCAGAGTTTTGACTGGACTTTATTAAATATTTCAGAAAGACAACCTAGGTTTTCTGCATAGATGTCTCGTGGAAGGAACAAAACTTCATCACCTAAATCGTTGTCAATATAATGTGACCCACATGTTACGATCTCTCTGCCGTATACCAAGAAGGAAGGAGTGAAACCAGTCGCCTCATTCACTGAATTGTTAATTGCATACTGCACCTTTGGAATATAAGCATCCCAGGTCCTGTGGTCATCCTCGACGTATGTTGACAGACAGGTTATAATAGTACGGTTATAACGTTCGACGACATTAACTTGTGGTGTATATTTAGGCGTGAAAAAAACATTGGGAATCTTGTATTGCTTGAAAAGAGAATCCGTGATTTTACTAATGAACTGGCTACCATTGTCCAAGAAAATGGTTTGAGGAACCCCATGCACCAGGAATACTGATTCCTCCAAGAACTTACATACAGCAATGGAAGTAGCAGCTCTTAAGGCTGTAACAAGGCAACATTTGGAGAAGCAGCATGTAACAACTAGAATGTAGCTGTTTTGCTTTCTAGTGATAGGTAAAGGACCCATCAGGTCAACTGAAATTGTTTGAAACGGCCGACTACATTGTTTAGGGCGTCCCATTTCACCCAAAACTTGGTGGTTTTGAGCCTTGTACGAAAGGCACTTGGAGCACGACCCCACGAACTTAACTACGTCCTGGTGCATGCCTGGCCAGAAATAGCGTAACGCAAGACGACGGTACGTTTTAAAGACGCCAAGATGTCCGGCTGTAGGTTCTGCGTGATTTTCATTGATGACCTGGTCATGTAGTTCACGCGGAACCACCTCCTTCCAAGAGAACTCCGAATTTAAGTCGGTCAAGTCGTGTTTATTTTTTGTAAGTCTGTAAAGACTATTGTTTTTAATAAGGAAATTTGGAAAATCTTGTGGTTTTGTTAGGCAAGAATTATAAACATTTTTGTACCAAGGATCAGTAGTTTTAGATATGAAGTCTGAAATATTTATCGCACTAATTGGAACCGCTCTTGAAAGGGCGTCTGGGATTACATTGTCAACACCGCGACGATGTTTCAGCTCAAAATGGAATGCGGACAATCTAACACCCCAGCGAGCCAGCCTACCGGTAGGGTTACTTAGAGATAGGAACCATTTTAAGGCACTGTGATCTGTATACACAGTGAAGGGCTTTCCGTTCTCTATATAACACCGCCAATGTTCCAATGCTATCACTACGGCTAAAGTTTCGCGCTCTGTGATGCTGTAATTCTTTTCTGCCGCTGACAACGACTTGCTCATGTAAGCTATTGGGTGCTCCTTACCGTCCACGATCTGGGTGAGCATGGCACCCACACCGTAGTTACTGGCATCGGTGTGCACCTCAAATGGCTTATCGTAGTCAGGGCAGGAAAGTACAGGAGCAGAAACTAAACAGTCCTTCAGCTTTTGGAATGCAGCGTCGGCCTCTGGAGACCAGGAAAACGGTGGCCCACCTTTCTTATCCGAAGTCAACCTATTAAGTGGGCCTGCTATAGTGCTGAAGTTGGGGACGAAACGACGATACCATGTTGCGGTCCCGAGAAAGCGCTTAATGTCCTTCCGACAAACAGGTGTCGGGTAATCGAGGATAGCTTGCACTTTCTCAGGATCGGTTCGAAGTCCACAACTGTCAACAACATAGCCCAAATACTTAAGTTGACTCCGAAAGAATTGGCATTTATCCAGGTTGATTGTTAGGTTGGCCTGCTTTAACTTCTCCATTACTCGGAGTAAAAGGGAGACGTGGGAATTAAAATCATTCGAGACGATAATAATGTCGTCGAGGTACGCGAAGACTTTAAGATCGAATTCCCTAAAAAGCAGGTCAACCAACCTCTGCTGAGTAGCAGGTGCATTAGTGAGGCCGAACGCAGTACGCTTGAAACGAAACGTGCCTCGTCCTGGCACGTAGAACGCCGTCTTGTCTCGGTCTTCTGGGGCAATAGGGATTTGCCAGAACGCCTTGGAGAGATCTATGCTAGAGAGGTAACGAGCATCACGGAGGTTGTCTAAAATTTCAGAGATATATGGCAAGCTGTACGCGTCGCGTTTTGTTATTGAATTTAGCTTGCGGCTATCGAGACAAAAACGGGGTTGTCCATTTTTCTTTGTGACTATTAATACTGGTGACGACCAAGCGCTCTCGCACGGCTCGATTACGTCGAGACCCAACATCTCGTCCACCTGTTCGACAAGAATGCGCTGTTTTTCTGGGGACATCCGATAATAGCGTTGTCGCACAGGCTGGGCATCTCCAGTATCAATTCGGTGAATGATCGCCTTAGTCTCTCCTAAACCCTTGGATCCGGCAGAGATATCCGTAAATTGAGCGATAATGTTATCGGCTACTGATCTTTCTGGTTTATTTAAGTGGTCATAAGCCTGTAGGTAAGAAGTTCGGTCAATATTGAGGCTAGCGTTCGAAATCACGGCATTTGAAAAAATAATACCAGTATGGTGATTTGGGAAAATTTTAAATGTGTGCCAAAAATCAATACCTAAGACGAGGTCTATGTTGACGTCTGGCACAATAAAAGCCTTAATGACATGGAACGTGTCTTCGAATTTAATAGGCAAGTTCATAAATCCTACACTAGACATAGAATGACCTCCAGCAGCTGTGACAGTGATAATTTGGCCCTGTTGAATTTCTAGGCCCTGTTGTTCTAAATTATGATGACTGTTATTACCCAATATAGTGACGGCCGAGCCAGAATCCAAAAGACCTAGCATAGCGAAATCATAAATTTGTATAGATGCGTAAGGCCGAGGGTCGTTAACTATTTGGTTCTGCAGAATTGTGTCAATTTTATATGATTTAAAAAAAAAACTAATGGATTGGAGCCATTTTGTCCAATCTTCGCCATCGAAGTTACTGGGCTGTTGATTGGTATCACAATTCTGCAGGTCCACTAGTTTTTTGACGGACCTGGTTTACCTTTACTGCAGTTAGGACATTGAGGCGTTTTGACACCCTCATGCCCACAAACGAAACAGAATATTTCGTCCTTTACTGCCGTGCATTGCCGTAAATTATGGGTGTTGTTACGACACCGGGGGCAAAATAACGTTTTGGCATTCGATGTCTGCACTGAATGTACATATTTATTACTATTGTTATTGGTTTTATTTGCATTAAAGTTGTTATTAGGATAAGTTTTATTTCTATTGTAATTGTTATTATAAGTATTTTGACTATAATTTTGATTTGTATTTAATGGCTTATATGTTGAATGACTATCATAAGCGAATTCTGGTGCCAAAGTATCAGATGTTCTTTTGGGAGGTTCACGAAAACCAGCAAGACGTGCTTGTATGTTCTCGTAATTACGGCATAAGGATCTCAAGGTGTCAATATCAGGGATATCTGTGGCTGAAGCCAGAGTGCTCGCGTAACATGGTCTGATGTTATGAAGGAGTATTTCCAATTTATCTTTGTTTGATAAAGCTTCAGACAACCGCGAAAACAGCCCTGTCATTATCGATAGGTAAATGGTGATATTTTCTGATTCACCTTGAGTCCTGGCACGTATTTCCGAGACCAGCCGATAGTCAAAATCAGCTTGAACAAAATCCCTCATAAGATGCGTAACTAATTGGTCCCAATCTAATACTTGTTCACGATCTTGGATACCACGGTACCAGTGTAAAGCATCGCCAGTGAAGATCTCTGTAGCGAATGTAAGCAGCTTGGATGACGAGATATTCCTGGCTTTACTAAATTCATTGATGCGCTGAATAAAAGATAGGACGCATGTCTTTCCGTCAAACCTAATTTTTGTGAGCTCACCATTCACGCCGCGGTCGCAAGTGACGTTAATATTAAATGGGGAAGAAGTTGATTGCTGTTCAGCATTGCTGTTAGCGATAGGCGCTATTAATTTGTCAACGACAGCAGTGTCTTTAACGGAATTAAACCGATCAAATAAATTTTGAAACTCCTTTATACAGGTTTCATGTGCATTCTGTGTCTGGTCATCAAAAATTAACCGATTAAGTCGGTGATAAAGGTGATGTAAATAATTTTGAACGCGCAGCAATGCATTCCTGTCCAAAGGAGAATCAAAGAGTGTGTTAACCTTAGTGAGTACATCCGATACGCCTCTCAAGTCATCAGCAATATCAAATGGACTCTCCAAAATGTCCTCAGAAGGAAAAAGTGGGCCCAATTTGGCAATTTGCTTCCGCAAATCCTGGACAGTGGCAGCGGGATTACTTCCCCTTATTTGCACTTCATATTCCAGCTCTGCTTTTTGTAATGACAAAAATTTAATTGGATACGCCATATTTATTTACCAATATATATATGTATATGGTAATAAAATAACAATAATATTCGCCAAAAACCACAAATAAATTAAATGTACCGCAATGTTGGAAGTGTTGAACAAGGTTTACTTATCTACTCCGTTCTGTCACAAAGCAACCTACGCAAGCGCAACGTTATGGTTGACGAAATAAAAACCAAATCATATAAAAAAAACAATCACAGAAATAAAAAAAATAAGCGTTAAAACAATTGCAACTTATGTGTACACCTTGTAAAAATTAAAATATAAAATAATATTAACACTTTTGTACTCGACTGTAACCCGATAACAAGTAATGTGCCAAAGATGCAGTTTGCACGTACAGAGTGTCCTATAATTTTAAAGTAACTACAAATTACAAACAAAAATATATTATCACTTTAATTTTATTATTTTTTTAACTGTTTTTTTTTACGAGCCTTATTAAATGTATATAAAAGATGTATATACAGATGTACACCTAAGTTACAGGCAACCAAAAAAAAAACAAAATAACGTTTCACAAAAATAAAAATAACACAGAACACACAACTACTTCTACGAAGCAAAACCAGACCTTACTAAAACCACGTTTGAGGCGCCAGTGTGACGTTCGGTCCAGGGTTTTCATAAAAAAAACAACCGAGGTCAACAACAAAGAAACTATTTATTTTAAAATGGGTCGTCAGGAAGAAGGCCCGTCTGGTTTTGCCGTCGTAGTTCGGTACTCCCCTGACGGTGACGGCGGCTGCGAGGTCTTCGGGATGGCAGCGGCTATGGAGCTGTGAGGTACGGTACGGCTCGGGGAGCGCCAGGGCAGCCGGCGGAAAGTGCTGTTCCCACGGTTATGTGCAGGCAGGACCGGCGTGACACATTCACGACCGATGGAGTATTGTAGCCGTAAAATAGCACCCCAATTGGGGTGCGAGACGACACTTAACTCTGTTAAATATAAATAGACTCCTTCCAAATAAGTCGGAAGGACAATTACAAAGTTTATTCGTAAACACCGATTTATTAGTTTAATAATGTCAGCGCGTAAGACGACACGTAGCGGAGCTAGTGAACGCTGCTGGCATAGATCAGTCGTCAACAAGGCGAGGGCTCGTACCGCGCTGCCCGGGCGCATCGAGAATGTTCCGTCTCTCTAGACAAAAGATGCGCACCGGCCGTCGAGCGCGCATGCGCAAGATCACGCCACCCAAGCGGTTTATCATCGCGCACACAACTGTTACATATTATTGTTAGATGTTTTTTATCATTTATTTTCATAATGATATTTTATATGTGCGATTTATTATTAAGTTAGGCTTGTATAATATTATGTTTATAATAGTGATTTAGTTAGTAACGTAAGTTTTAATTTTAGGATGTAAGTGTTTATTTTAAATAGTTGTCTGTAAAATTACATTGTTTTTAATGTTTTAATAATAATGATAAAACGTGCACGTCCAACGTTACAACAGTGGTACTACTTAGTCTAGCATTATATAAATCTATAAATAGTAAAAAATATATCAAATATTCTGCGTAGTGTCCGCAGGAAAACACACCAAAATCTTAAGAGATAGAAAGAGAGAAAGGGAAAAAATAACACCTACTTATGTATATATAAGACGATGCAAGACGACCACATAAGATTGATTATGTTTTCCTACATCAACGGTGTCCCCTTAACAATACGATAACATGTCAAAGCCATTACGCTTGTCCCGTGTAGAATAGAGCTGTAATGCAGCTGTCAAGAGCACCTTAAGCCATACGCTCGTGCGAATTTAATTCACTTTACAGCCAATTCACTTAACAGAGTTAGTACATCAAACACGAGACGTGCGTACAGCACACAGATTACAATAGAGGCCTTAGTGTGAGTTGCTAATAAAAGACCGTCTCGAACGCGTTTGTCTTTCTCATATGGACGGAAAATTGCAGAAGTTGATTGCTGTCTCACTTTAACATCACTTTTAGAGCAAGAAACAATATTTTGCTGTATTTTTCTAACTTAAAATTTCGAATAATACAGCAGTCAACTTCAGCAAGTTTTATCGCTGGTCTAAACCTCGCTTTACACTCATGGCATGCACAGCTCTTTACTTGATCGCCTTACTTATATATTTCAAAAAAACAACACTAGCCAAGACGATATCAGTATCGACATTTTAACTTGAAAAATTAGGGTCGATAACTTTGTTATAAAGCTGATAAAACTAGTTGTATCCAACCAAATGAAAAAAGACCAAGTTCGCTAAAACAATGACGTGCGGCTTTATTATTTTATTTTGCCCCCGCGGCGACTTGAACAGCTACTACCGCAAGGATAATGGCGTTTCCACGTGAAGTGATTTCGCCAGTGTCAAGGTATATATGAGTATCAATCAATATAGCAATAAAACACAATCCAATCTTCTCTAGGAAGATTGGGGGCAACGTTGTACGGTGATTTGTAGGTCAGAGGTCAAGATAGTTTTAACCTCTGCACCACTGCGAGTCCACTTGAAACGAGAAGAAAGATGCCAGATACACGAAATAAGTCCAAGTCTTCAATCACTGTGCGACACAAAGGCATAAAAAGTACAAATCACTATCAGAAAAGAACTTTGAACACCTAATTACCCAAAAATTAAAGTCTAAAACAAATTACACGTCCGCCATCTTTTAACGTTGCAAATGGCCACCGACGTGCGGCTTTGTTAATAAAAATAAGACGTCAATCAAATTTAATGCTTGTTTAGTGACGTGTGAAGAGAAAATGACAGCAGCAACTGCAATCAAACTTAAATTTAATTAACGTCTCTGAATGCGGCAGTAAATGCTTAGCTTAAAGGGGTTCATGTTAGATGTCAAGGGTCAACCCCTGTATCTAATTTTCCCCTTTTTTTACATTAATTTGTTGGGACTCTATCATAATAATCTGTGTACTGCGCGACATTAGAAATCTGTACACGGTTCAGTCGTATTTTATTTTCTTTTTCTTTTAACAAAATAAGACCTTCGTCTTACTTTGTTCTTTTATTTGAAAGGACTGAAACTGATGTACTTTTAAAGAGTAAGTCATTAAGCTTTAGCTAGAGGTTCTTCATCGTATTCTTCATTCCATTAAAAATAAAACTGAAAAGAATGTTCTACGAGTACGGTGCCCTTTAGTCTTTAGATATTCTTTAACTAGGATTCCAAACTTGGCATGACTTGAAAAAGGCTGAAATTGTAAATACAATTTTCATATTCCATTGTCATTGTCCAGCTGCTGTGTTTAATATTATAATTATAACTACATATGTACACTGATTTTAAACTACTGCTTTGTGTAGTGAGCGAAATAACTATCCTGTTAGATATGCTTAGTTTAAATTATTTTTTCACGTCAAAACTCAATATATATATAAATGTGTCCTTCAGTTCGAAGTATCGTGATTAACGTCTTATTAACTGATCGGAAGTAAAATATAGACAACTTAATTTATCGACTGCATTTCGTATCTTGTTCTGTGCGGTGATAAATAAAATGCCAAAATATGATCACTAGAGGAAGGACTTTTGCACAATACTGAAGGCTAAAATCAAAGTGTTATAATATAATAAATAGGAAATAGCGACTCCATGGATTCTAGAACCACAGTATGCCACCAAAACTCGTTACCCTAAATATATATAAAACAACTATATTCCACCTATTTCAAAAGCATAAACACAAGCTTTACGTGGTCGGCTATAGTAAAAACGCTTAGCAAGTAGTAAGCTTATCTTTTTAATTTAATACCATTAGACAACGAAAACATTAGAGCTTCTCGCAATGCATATCAAGCTAATATGGACTATAGACCTGAAGCAGAGACGATAAATGTGCACAATATGGCGGCGGAGAATTGCTACTGCATTTCTGAACTGTGTTCTCATGAAGAAACTTAAAACTGCCGTGAGGAAGTGGCGGAGGATGCGCCTCTTCCGGAAGAAGGAGGGTAAGTTCAGCAAGAGGGGGGACATTAACTTAATCCTTTTATCTATCAGGAGAAATGAATTATAAATCTCAAAAGCTAGTAATGATGTCTGAGTCGCGTGGACTGGGTGCGCCAAAGTTGAACTAATTATTTTTAGTCCTAATGTAATTTTATTCCTAACTGGTAGAGAAGGTTAGGTTAGGTTAGGTTGGTTTTATAAAAACCCTAAAATAAAAACCATTTCAGTAAATTACACTTTATGAGTTGCGATGATTAGGAATAAAATTACATTCGGACTAAAAAAAATTAGGTGAGCCAATATGGACCCGCGCGGACTAAATGCTCCCGGAGTATGCCACCGCTCACTTTAAGACATTATTTCGGTGACATTTTTGCATGCAATTCTTAATTTGACTACCGAACCGTAAACTGGCTACTTGGGATTGAATCCGGTACTGATCATCGACCACGAGTCGAAGAATCTTGAACCGCTAGGCCACCATGGATTGTTTTACATAGGTCTATAATTAATTACTACCCTTGGCCATTTACAAGGTACTATCAGCCCATTGGAACCCTGACCCACCATATAACTCTGTCACAGTGACGTTATGATATGTCATAAGAAGTAGATAAGATAGATAGATAGATAAAACGTTTATTTGCGTACTACAAAACACACACACAATTGACAAAATAAAGATAAAGGAAATAAGCAGTGATACTAACATTACACACAAATTGCCAAAAGAATGTGTGCGCTGCAGCAGGGCAAATGGGTAATGGCTCAGCGTATAACTTTGCTCAACGTGAGCAAAACACTGGTATTCTGCCACAACCCCGAGGATCGACAGTGAAGTGAAGTGTCAAACAAATTGTTTTATAATGTCACTGTGACACCGTTCTATGGTGGTTCAGGGTTCCAATGGGCTGATAGTACATTGCGAGATAGTCACCGTTATCGTGGATTGACGTCGGCTGCCGGATGGTCGCGTCAAGCGCTTATCGCACCTTCAGAATTACAGTGACCCAATTCAACATTTCAATTTCCGACTTCGAGTCACATAATCAGGGTTCGGAGTTTACATAGCACTGTAAGACGAAACAGAGCTGTGGAGTCGACATAACCATAAAAATTCAACTCTTACTCATACTCATACTCATTCGATTATGTTGCAAATTTTAATTAAAAGTTTAAAAGTGAAAGTTATCTTCCCTATTTCAAATTAAATTAAAATTTGCAACATAATCGAATGAGTATGAGTATGAGTAAGAATTGAATTTTAATATTAATGTCGACTCCATAGCGCTCATTAGTCTTACCGTGCTATGAAAACTCCGAACCCGGCATATAATTATTACTATACAGACCTAACTCGAAATCCAAAATTTGTTAATTAGGTCACTATAATTCTAAGATTACGTTATGGCAATTCCATACACTTTGACAGTTTTCGGACAACGTTTACGATAACGTTGAGCATCTTGTCTAGGGCATCTTCTCGGAATATTCATAAAGAAGTGGAAGAAGAGAGGGGAGGCCGTTGTCCTGCAGTGGTGCTTCCAAAATAGCAAGAAAAAAACCGAGCAAGAGCATGTCGAAGCGTTACTTCAAAAAACAAGTATGAACTAATTCTCTATTTAAAGTGCTGTCTTAGGTTATTTTGGTAGGAACGAGTATAAACGAAAAGCACAAGACCGGTCTGAGTGGAGAGCCTTGGGGAAGGCCTATGTCCAGCAGTGGACGTCTTTCGGCTGACATGATGATGATGATGATGAGTATAAACACTTTAGTCGTCTGTCTCTTAAGAATTAATCAAGTCTACTTAGTCGTGATAGTTTTTCTTTTAAATTCGTTATTTAAGTGATTTCATTGAAGGTATTTTTCAGATTTTTAGTATTTGTAGGCTTGACTGTAACAAAAGTTGTGCTTTGAAGCTGAATATTTCATAAATAAATCAAAAAATTGTTTTCACGAACCCACAATATTTATTGAAAGACCTATCCAACGACATCCCAAACTATGGGGTAGACGAGAAAAAAAATACATCCCCACGTTACGTGTAGGGGAGGTAAACTAAAAACATATTTTATTAAAAAAAAAATTATTACTTTGTTGACGTGACTAATACGTATACTTATTCATGTTAAAATACAGCTTCCTTTGGCTGCGGACGGACGGACGGACGGACGGACATGGCTAAACTATAAGGGTTCCTAGTTTGACTACGGAATCCTAAAGAGTTATACTACCTACAAGTATGTTCTAAGATAACATGAAACTTCACGCCAAACATTTCTCAAAGAAAATTTAATCCATTAAGTATACCAGGAAATAACAAGTCTGCGAGAAGCAATTTACATTTCACCTCAACGCCTTTTCGTTTTCGTAATTCCTTTTCATATAATTTGCTCGAGGGAAGGTTTTTAAATTTTTATATCAAAATAACGAGATTTTAATCACGTTTCACGGGACTAAGTTTAAATAAGAATTTCAATAGAAATACTGTTTTTTCAAGGAAATTTCAAATCGCGGAAATCGATGTTGTGGAGTAAAAATCCCATTAATTAAATTATTTATCTTAGAAACCTTTACGATCCCAGTAATAGCACTTAAGTATGGTAAAATAAAATTGGTAGAGGTCCGTTCCAAAATGGAAAAAAGAACCCTTATGGTAAGACAAAGGAATGCTATTTTCACCTCAGCAGCTCAAACAAGCAGGTTTTCCTGCTTAAAAACAGTGAGCAAAATTCAATTTTGCTGCGAGCGAGAGGCAAAGTAGCTTTTTAATTATTTTTTTTAAATGCCGTGAGCAGTGCTGGGGCTACTCACAACATTCGAAAAAATTGAACTTCACTTTGTTCTGTCACTTTCACTTCGATAGGAAAAAAGCGAGAGATAGAAACTACTTGATTCGAAGTTCGATTTTCAAATGCCACACATAGTAGGCCCAAAAAGAAACGCACGTTCGGATGCACACATAACCGTAAAATTGCAAATAAAACTATCTGTTGAAGTTTGAAATGTGTTTATTATAACTATTTTATACAGTAGGTACGATCATTTTTTATATTTAATGTTTTGAAGACAAAATTAATGAAAAATAAGAAGTTTATCATGTATCTACATAATTTTGTTATCGTTTTAGCAATCTTTAATTTCGTGACATAAACCGCGGGGGCAGTTTCAGAACGCATTTCAAAAATAGCGGGATTATTGTAGCCAATAGCCATAGACAAGGCCTAGTTAGGTTTTTTTTAAAGCCACAGATTACATAAAGCTGTATAAAGTTGTGTTGGCACTACGGCATTATCAAGTTGAGTGACAGGTTTTATCTGTTTCATGTTTATTTTTTCCACTTTTTATTTTATTAGTATTTTGCAAAAATGCTTGTGATTTATGCATATGCGATCGTGTCGTTATTTAGTCGTGTATTCACCAAATGGTCACAACGGAAGACCTGCGTTGGCCCTACCAGCTTCACGCTGTGTTGTTCTCGCTGCTGAGGTGAAAAGTTGTATGTCTCACACGAGACCAAAGTTTTTTACGTCTCGTATCTTTAAACTTAACCTAACCTAACCTAGAATCCTTCGCTTACTCGGGATTCAAAATCATCACTCGCAGCAAAAACCAACTTTGCTCTCTTGTTGAACGAATAACTATTAACCGGTTATTAGACGTTTTTGTATGAAAATAACCGGTTAAAACCATTTTTAACCGGTTATTTTCATTCCCTAGGTAAGATGTCTGTTTCTGCATCTGTATTTTCTTTGCACGTATTTAGTATTTGACGTGGTTAAAGAGTCGAGGATAGTTTTTTACATACTCTAAGGTTTCTATTGATTCAGCACAGGACCGTATCCTTCATAAGTTTGAGATTAAAGTACCTATGTACATACCTACACATTATTATTCATTACTCGATCGGGAAGCGAGTGGAATCAGCGATCAACTTTTAATATACTTAGGTATGTGTCTATTTTATTGGCACGGGATCTATGTATTTCGTTTCGACAAAGTACTGGAGAGAGTTCTCACCGACGACAGTGTGAATAGCCAGCGATCAACTATTAATATATGTGTTGAAATCTCTTTTATTGAAATGAAATGAAATGTTATGACATGTTTTATTTAAAGATTATGGAATTGAAAAGGGCCGAATCTTATGTACCCGAAACCGACGTGCGTGCATGACTCGATGTATGAATGTTGAAGAAGCGAAATAAAATCGATCGTAGCAAGTGGATAGAAGTGGTCTCTGCCTACCCCTCTGGGAAACAGGCGTGATTTAATGTATGTATGTATGGAATTGAGATTTAAAATTCATGCAGATAGATACATTTAAAATGATAAAGATAAAAGATGTTTATTCAGTAAGTAGCCAGAGTGTTATATTGTCTCACCAAAGTCTCCCTTTACAAGCGTATACGTCACGGGATCTACATAAATATTGTTCGTTTTTTGAGCGAGAAAATTGTCTATAGATATCTAATCGCTTTCTCGCCGGCAGGTTGTACAAGTGCCTTATACTTTATCGAGATATTTTTGATTTCATAAAAATATTTGATGGCTTGTAAGCAGGGATCGGAAATTCGGATCGATATTTACCTATACTTTCGCGCCGGCTTTGTTGTTCAGTTGTATGGAGGTGGACTCAATCATATAATTCATAATAAAATTTCCGGGATTTCAAAATAAATAAATTACACAGGCATTAATTCATAATTATTTATTTATATTAACTGTTTGAAGTTAATTTCCATGTATATGTTTAACCAAATGTTATTTAATTTACCTGTAACTTATTAACCTAACGAATTTATAGGAGCAAAACAGAATGTTTTATCCTACATGTTAAGTAATTATTATATTAACGTTTTGTAGGATCCCAGAATCCCAGAACTGAAATTATAAAAATAAAATTTAAGAAGCCGACGCCATGTTTGCCTATCTTTGTCCGGGATTTTGCCAACTTTAGGTTAATATCGATCCGAATTTCCGATCCTTGCTTATAAGTTACAAGAGATCACTAATCAGCGATAAGACCGCCTGTTGTTTACATACCTGTGTTATTTTTAATTGTATTGTTTCTCTGTAATATTTATTTTTGGTGTACAATAAAATGTTTTGTATTGTATTGTTAAATTAGGTTATTTCTGGCCGACAGATCTATCGATGAACCGGCACGGGGCGGAGCCTGCGCCGTCCACATCCGGCACTCCCGCGCACTACCGGAGATCCCCGCCCGCCGAGTTGTTGCAATTGGTTAGTGTTTTTTTTCACCATTATCATTTGGTTCGAAATACATACTGCTACGGGTTTCTCGACGTATTCACGACAGAAAACTGTCTAAAAACTCGTAATTTTTTCATGTTAAGAATATTTTTTTATTTTTGGGAAACGCATCGGATGATATCGCTAAGAACGCCATTTAAAAAAAATGTGTCACAAATGTCGAGAATACATACTCTTCAAAAATTTACCCATTTAGTCTTTTTTAAACTGTATTATTTCCATACCTAAAAGTCAATTTACGAAACATAACCGTGATTGTGTCAATGACGTCATTTCAAACTTACTTGGAATTTTTAATCCAAAACCTCTATTTATTTTACACACTTCCATGTCATGTTCCGTCACGGCATTTGAATATTGAGGTAGCAGTTTCACATAATACGCCAATTAACCGTGTTATTATATCTTTCGACGTGACACGACTAATAATACGTGGAAAATGTATAACCCTGCAAATTTACATTTGCCAAACTGCTAAATATTCAAATTCCTCGAAAGTACATGTTTATTTATTTTAATTCATGCGTTTAATCCATTCGTGGCAGCTCTTATGAATCGACCCTATCACCTAATCTTGTGGTTACCTATCACGAGGTAGAATTGCATTTACCGATTTTTTCGATCGTCCGAATTTTTGTAAGTTAGAAAATCATTTTTTCTGGTAGGTACCGTTTAAGTTTCCTGGATTGTAATAAAACGAACCTAACCTTACTTACTCACGAGGTTCTCGAGGTATATCTCTATAAGCATTTTGATAAGATAATGTTTTCATAAAATAATCTTTTCTACAAATGAATGCGAAACAAATTTAGGACTTGTTATATACCTTGTTCTACTTCTCACTAACGTATTTTCCTTCAAAATATCGCCGCTCTCTGTATCCCTAATTTCGCTTGACAATCATAAAATTGACCCAGCAAATCAGGCAGGAAGTAAAATGGCTGACGAAGAATAGAGAAAATTAACAATTAATTTACCCACACGAGCGTAATTGTTTCAGTAAAATGATGGCATAATATTTTTTACTGTTATAAAAGTATTTACTGTGCTTTTCCACAGAACGCCTAACTGCAATGTTTAGTTACAGTTTTGTTACTGTTGTTTCGTTGCATTACAACTTCATCGGGCGTTTATACGTACCGTCGAACTTAAATTAGCTGTACACTTTAGAACTTTGTCGCAGCTATTGACATGCTACGTTCAAACTACTATCACTTAAATACGTTACTGTGACAAGGTACTGAAGTATACACATATGTAGTGATGTCTGATTTCGACTATACTCTTACAATCCATCACACACTACTATGGATGCGGAAATGAGTTGGTTTTTTGAGTTTTTCTCTCTAACTATTCGTTTACACAATTGCGATTGATTCGATTCCATTTTCTAATACGATTAAACCGTAGATGAGAATACACCCATATCTCATTTCGAATACATCCCCACATTACGGGTAGGGGAGGTGAAAAAACACAGATTTTATTTTACATATGTGACTAATACCTATGTATATTTATGGCAAATTACAGCTTTCTAGTACGAAGAGTCTCTGAGCTAGGCTGCGGTCGGACGGACGGATGGACGGACGGACGGTGTGACTACGGAACCCTAAAAACGATTCGGTTACGCTGTGTGAAACGGTCTTACGCGATTTAGAGCATCCGGCTAGATGTTGTATTTGGTCGCTTGTTGTTCAGTGCGTCTCTATTGTTACAGACAAGTTAGAAAGGGATATTCTAACAACAAACTACTAAATAGGCGCTAATCGGGCGAGACGCTAAAAACCTTTTCAATCTACAGGTTGATCTAGACGTATAAAAAAAAACTTATTTTATAGATAAAAGCGTGCATCCAAAAACGAGCAGTGACTACAGTCAAACGAGCGGAATATGTTGAGTTGTCAGTTGTGTATTTTCTGCTTTATACAAAAGTCGCAACTCATTTTGCGTCGCCTCGTTAATGTGAACCAAACAGGGCCGCTATTTATTCTACTTGGTAACACCATATTACCTACCTTTGGCATGTTACCATTTACATGTAACATGCTACCGTCATATTGATAATACAATGAAATGTCAAAGACAATGGTTTAACTATGGTAGAATAGAGGCCCAATGTGTATTAAACCCAAGCAGCAGAAATTACGCGACACGCAACTCTCAACTCGTTTGGCTTCGCCTTCATTCATTGCAACGTCGACCAATGAAGTAAAGCATTAGCAAAAGCATATAATTATTATATTAGATACAAGGTGCTCTAAAATATCTAAACACACTCTAACGCCTGTAGATATTCTGAACACCATAAAACTGCACTGAGTTTTTTTATATATTGCTAATATTATCTACCAACAAAATTCCTATATTTTATATTGTATCGATTGTGGCTAAAAATTGTTTGTATTTCCTTTTATAGTTTAGGTCCTTTTGTGATCACACCCATCCATTCCATAATTGTGATATGACTATTTGTAACCTGTATAAATAAATAAATTCCTATTTCCCAATAAATAAATTTGATGTCAACTGTTTAAAACGGACTAGCCCAATTTTGACAACTTTGATATTATTTTTAGGAACCAGATGAATCACAACGACACAGGGAACAGCAGCTACGACAATACTCATTCTTCCAACTCAGGGTGCACTTGAAAAGGGGGCAGAATTTAGTGGCGATGGATAAGAACGGTAAGTGTCCATTCAGCATCCCACTACACTGCACAACAATCGCGAAATACTACATAGCACTGAAAAGACAAAGGATTATAGGGGTTTTTTGACACATGTGACTAAAGTTGACAGAGGAAAAGGAAGACAAAGACAAGAGCAACGCATCTTCAACTTTTTCTAAACAGTTAGATAAATGTGTAACTTATAATTTGCAACTAAAATACTTTTGATGCAGTACAACTGGTAAACTTATAAAAGGGGTGTCTAATAAATATATCTTCAAATGAATAGCTGATTTAATTCATGTGGGTATAAACAATTAAATAAGTTGCATTCAGAGAACGTAACCGTCTGCAGAAATCGAAGAATATGTAGAATTGACGTAAGTTATCCTGCATTATTCTCTATTGTCACTTTCATACAGTTTTACAGACTTTTGGAGCCGTCATCTTTTAAGCCACACATACTAATACCTCAAATGGTCTGTTATCAAAACATTACATGAATTTCCGTTTGTCAAAAAACTCTTCATTGCCACTCTATACATCTGCTCCACAGGCACTGGCGGCTTGTTATTTTTAAAACACAAGTTATATCTCCGCTTTGTCATCAGAGGTTACGAATCACTGATTATCGAACGTCTCGAGAGTTATAAACAGGGATCGGAAATTCGGATCGATATTTACCTATACTTTAGCGCCGGCTTTGTTGTTCAGTTGTATGGAGGTGGACTCAATCATATAATTCATATAAAATTTCCGGGATTTCAAAATAAATAAATTACACCGGCATTAATTCATAATTATTTATTTATATTAACTGTTTGAAGTTATTTTCCATGTATATGTTTAACCAAATGTGATTTAATTTACCTGTAACTTATTAACCTAACGAATTTATAGGAGCAAAACAGAACGTTTTATCCTATATGTAAAGTAATTATTATATTAACGTTTTGTAGAATCCCAAAATCCCAGAACTTAAATTATTAAAATAATATTTTATGAAGCCGACGTCATGTTTACCTAGCTTTTGCCGGGATTTTGCCAACTTTAGGTAAATATCGATCCGAATTTCCGATCCATGGTTATAAAGCAAAAGAGACGTAACCTCGGAAAACACGAGCATGTTGATCCTTGATTCAATGGTAAATTGGTTCTTATCTGTCTTAGGTTTAAGCAGTTAGCATAATTTTTATGTTATATCGCTGCCGAAAAATGAAGATGTATTTACCGAGTAAGCTATACGCAAATGTTTTAATAGCAGTTCACTTTAGTTTTTGCAGGAAAAAATGAAACACACTGTATCTGCTTAGTTTTACGAACACTCAACATCTACATTGTTAAATATCAATTTGGAATTATAATTTTTAATATCATTTGCATGTTTTTAATATTCTTGCAATTCTATAGCTTATGCTTTGACTCGTATCATTTAACCTTAGTACGTAGATATTACATAGAACAATATTGCTCATTATATAATGTTTGAAGCCATTCACGGGATATGTGACGTAGGTAATAAAGAATACACAATGTTGTTTGTAAGATTCATACAGAAATGTCACTAAATGCTTTTATTAGAAAAGTCACCTAGACATAATTTGCGTTAGCGAATTAAATTGACTATCCAGGTTATTAATGTTATTATAATAAAAAAGCGTGGTACTGTGTCCTCAAAGATGACGTCATGCTTCCTGCTGGTAGGCTTCCCCTAACCTATAGGTACTTAACACGACATATTTCAGCTTGAAATTAAGAGGAGTTTTGTAAGACCTATTATGGTATTTCTTGGTTATTGAGGTACACGCGAAAAAAAGAACTTTATGAATCTGTTTAAGTAGGTCTATTAATATCGTATACGGGCCCAGAATCCCAGATGCACAGTTATTTATTGGATTACCAATATTTGAGAATTTCACTCAATCCATTTCAATAAAAAAACCTCTTTAAAGTCGTATTTGTAGTTCATTAAATTATGAAAAAAAATACTAGCCATCAAATAACCTCTAGGTTTAGAAATAGCAATAGATACTAGATAGTCACCTATATAATTTCATAGCTCCCTAGCTTATTATTTCGGTTTGCTTCTTCCTCTTCTAACATTCGCCTTGTGGGGTCCAAATCAGGCTTGTTGTCAGGCACGAGTGACCCCTACGTGAAGTTCAAGGTCGCCGGCCGGATGCTGCACAAGTCCAAGATTGTGTACAGGGACCTTAACCCGGTGTGGGACGAGTGCTTTACCGTGCCCATTGAAGACCCCTTCCAGGCTGTGCAGATTAAGGTGAGTTTGATTATAATACGGTGGTATATTATGTATCTTACCTTACCTTATCTTAAAGATGGGCCCTTTCGGATTCACTTCGACCCTTTGGGATCTTTTGTGCAATTACCCTCTTACACACTCAGCTGATCAGATGTGCAGGTTTCCTCACAATGTTCTTCCTTCACCGTAAAAGCATCGGATAATGGGCTTAAGTTATAAAACGGCGCTTTCACTAAAACGTGTACCCAATAAGGATTAAATGAAGGAACTTTAACTTTGTCAGTTTTGTAACGAAAATTAGGTATACATTGACGGCCGCAATGTATGGCTAATTTTCGTCACAAAACTGACAAAGTTAAAGTTCCATAATTTGGGGTACACGTTTTAGTGAAAACGCCCAAAAACTCATTGCTACATGGTGACCTCGGGGCTTCAATCTCGGTACCTTACGATCACGAGTCGACCCCCTAAGCCCTTAGGCCACCGACGACGCTCCGTTTTATGTAACAAAAACCTCGAACCTTTTGTAAATGGCAAATTGCTCAGGAATATAGCTCCGTCACAATTGCTAAGAGAGAAAAAAAAAGAAAAAAAAAGTGGTCATTTTGCGACTCGGACTTTTTGAGATCCGAGGCCCTTGCCAAGATGCACTACGCTAACTAGCGTTTCTATTCGTTTCGTTTTTAAACCAATCGCGTCACTAGTAGATCACGTGATAGGAATAATCACGTGATGTACCAGTGACGCGATTGGTTTAAAATATAAACGAATAGAAGCAGATCGAGATGTAGTCACAAAGCGATCGTCGTATTAGCTACCTAGTTATACAGGGTTTCCCAAAAATAGCACGTCACAGTGACACCGGAGATTCCATAGCCTCAGACGAACCAATCCAGCCTAACATGACCTCAGTAAAAGTTGCACCGTTTTCGAGTTATACCAATTTAAAGATTTTTCCAATTTCTCATCTCTTTTGACTTTGTAGGTCCGCATTTACTGCGATAGCTTTAGAATTTACTTTTTTTTATTTGTGCGCTTTTATGAATAATTGATTAAGATAACTAATGTATTAAAAGGCGGAAAAATACTGTAATGAACTTGACTTCAATTATCATCAACATAGTAATTTAAACTTTGAACACCTGCCATAACTTTTTTTATAATATGATATCTTAATGTTCGAATTGTTTCCCTCCGACTCCAACGCACAAATGGTATCTTCGGATAAAATTTCGGTTTATTTTCGTAAACTGGTTTCCGATTTGCCTCGGGCCGCATTGCAGACACGTCGCCGTAGTTCCTCTTCGTTACTTATTGGTTTTGAATAAATATGGACTTTCAAACATCCCCAATAAAAAAAACATTTTACGAAGCGAAATCAACTTCCGTTAAGAGTGCCGAGTAGTCGTTTCAGTTCCACAAACAAAATCATATATACATATTAAAAAATCGTAAAACTTGGACTATGTTTAAGGGGAAAGAAACATTATCGCATTTTTTATGGAAATTATAGCTTCACAATCCACTTGCATTGATAATTAAACCATACAAAAACACACAAATGTAGTTACGAGTTTATTATGTCTAAGCACGCTTTCATACAATTCGCCAACATGGAATAATATAACAGAAATTAACATATAATACAACACTTTGTGATGACACTGATGACTGATGATGGCCTAAACTTGATGCCGACCGGGCCTTTATTACGTTAAAACAAATATGGAGTGTCGTAAACACGAAACAGACCTCTGCAATTTTAAACATACAGCCGAACAATACGCACAACCTCTTTGGGCATTCTGGTTCACAACTACAGTCCTACGGTATTGTGTATCTGTGAAATGGGACGTGCTATTTTGAAAATGGAACCCTTGTTTGAGAATGGAAATGGGAATTGTTTGATGACTCACCGGTCGGGTTTCATGCTTTCGTACGAGTTTTTGTGAATTTCGAATGTTTAGCGAAACTGTATACATGTGATAAAGTACATAGGTACTGTAGGCCATGGACATGTTGAGCAATCCAGCGCCTCTTCTCTAGGCGTTAAATAAAATCCAACTCGTATTCGACCTGTCATGGTATTGTTTTTAAAACTCGGACGCCATTACTGTCAATTTCAAATTCAAATTCAAATAGTTTATTGCGTATCACATTACAAAAACACAGGTGGAAATACAGGTAAGTAGGTATACATGTGACACCCTGCAAGGGCACAGCAATATAGATCTCAGTCAAGTATATAAGGATCGAGCTATCAAAATTTTGACAGGGCGATATCAGCGTCGGAAACAATTTGTTTTACCGGCCTATAAACTTCATAGTCGATTCGACCAACTTCAAAATAAATGTTTTAAACTTAACGCGAAACTCAGTGATGTTTCGTAAACTTCTGTCAAGTCAATGAACTTCTTGATACAGTTGATTCCTTTTCAGACTGTCAATGATAATAACAAGTATGACAACGAAAACGATCGGGATTCCGAGTCGTTGACTAAATTGTTACATTTCAATATTCAGTTTTCTTTGGGGTCCGTTGCAGTCTTTACCTACATATCCTTACTATCAATAAATAAAGCACAATGTTACTATAACTATAAACACTCTTGAGCGGTAATATAACGCTTGCTTTTGTGGTTAGGAGTGTAGGTATTTGCATCGAAAATAATGAAGTTTTAGCCGTTATGAAGTAAATTGAATTTATTTTACCTCATCGGTTGCTGACTAATATGATATTATTTAAATTTAACCAAAGTTATCCTATTTTTGATTAAAATTTTACAATATACATACAAGTGATACAAAAATAAATTATTTTACTACTTACTATAGATCACTACAGACAAGTCATAAAGCCCTTATTCTAAGGAGAAAAAGCGCATGTGCAATAAATTCATAGAAGCATATTAAATTCTCAAGGGTTATAATAAGGTTGGATCTTCAATACAATTCATATACATAGTAGATACGCCTTTTCTCCGTAAGAGGGCAGCCTTCGAAAGAGTAACTTGTCGAATGTCCAGAAGCATATTAGAAAATACAATAATAGGTAGGTACTTAATGAGGGCGCTTCCACTCTTAAGACTGCATCCGAGCGTCCCGTGACGCTCTCATTACTATTATTTATTGTGTTATTGTGTAATCTACTTAAAAGCAAAACAAAACATGAATACTAATAAATATAATTTGTGCTATAGTAGGGTGACGGCAAAAATCAAACGGTCATAAAGTGATTGTCTCAAAATAAATGAATAAACCTTATCTTCTTTAACATAAGAATTAATGTATCCATCATTGGTCCTTACTCATTACTGGTTCCAGTGTTGGAACTTCCAACACCCTATACTTATTCATAACATTTCAATAACAATAAGCGCACAGGTGTCCATGCATGGGCTCTAGTGATCTTTTTACATCAAACAATAAGTCTTTAGGGATTCTATTCAACCCGGTGTCCACATCTCGCTAGGACTAGGCAGCAAATACGACCAGAGGGGTTATTATGACATAAATATGCAGTTCACTTTACGCTGAGAGAAAACGACAGAGCTATATAACTGCTATAGCTCTGTCCTTTACACTCACCGTAAAATGAACTACATAGCTTTGTCATAATAACCCCTCAGATCGCTTTATATTTCGATCTGACTACATCGCTTTGTGCCTAGATCGCAATACGACCAAATCGCTTTGCGACTACATCCCAAAAACACCGATTTGCAAATTTTTTGTAACGCAAAATGGTAGGTTAGGTTACAGCCCGTTCACACAGAGTCTCCGTATTTACGGTAAGTACCCGTTTTAACGGATACAACAAAAAATGATGCTTTGTTCACACATAGGCACCGTATAGCGTTCAACGTATCCGTCATTAACTGAGAGCCCGTTCACATATGCTCCGTACCGCACCCCACACACAGTTTATATCCAGTAAAAACGTACGGATACATGACGGATACGTATTCCGTTCATCCAGTATTCGATAACAAAACGGAATGTCATAATTTAGCGGACCGACATTTTTTACTGTATACTGAATACTGTGTCATATGTGAAGTCGCTCATACAACTCCATACGCCATCAATGAAAAAACGTATACGATAAAACGGGTACCGTAAATACGGAGACTCTGTGTGAACGGGCTGTTACTTAACTTCAAATGCCTGAAGGGCAAATTTCTCAGGAATAGCGCTACGTCGACATTGCTAAGACAGACAGGGAGGTTATTATGACGTAGCTATGCAGTTCATTTTATAATGAGAGAAAAGGACGGCTATACACCGTGTTTTTTTTTATTTACGATAACTTTAAGGGAACGTTCTTTAGGTCAAATAAAGTTAATTTCCCGAAGACAGACAAATGATAACTGTAACGGTTCTTAAGATATTTAATTTTTAAATTTAATCAGTTAATCACGTTGAACTGGTCTAAAAGGCTCTTAACTGTCTGTGTATACCACGCCAACATTTACTTATTTGACACTGACTATGAGTTAACTCTAAAGGCCCTTTTAGAGTGACCAAAGATACAACATTTAATTACTTTGTTCTACACAGAAAAAAATATTTTTTTTGCTATATTTAAAACTTAGTTTCTATGGATGTACCTAGCAATATGCCGAAGTTATCGTTAATCAAAAAAACACGGTGTATAAAAGCTATAGCTCTGTCCTTTACGCTCGCCGTAAAATGAACTGCGTAGCTACGTCATAATAACCCATCAGAAAATATAATGTGGTCATTTAGCGACGGACTTTTTTAGATAGTATTGCAATCTAGGCTCAAAGTGATCGTATTAGCTACTAAGTCATATCGAGATGTGGACGGAAAGCTTCTATACCAGTAAAACCATATTGCTTATGACATTTTATCGTACCGCGTTAAAATTGCTCCGAAGACTTACTTTGTTTGATCTCGTAGATATATTACATCACACGATTTCCTTCAATCTTTCCAATGATTCCAGTGGTCCAAATTAGAACAGAATACGACAATGGCTACTGTAATAATCACTATTTCCAGGTTTTCGACTACGATTGGGGCCTTCAAGACGACTTCATGGGTTCCTGCCACCTCGAGCTCACAGCGTTGGAGCTTGGAAGGACCCAGGACCTGGTGCTATGTCTCCGAGACCCAAACAAGCCACAGCTGGACATGGGGGAGATCGTGCTGAACGTGACTCTTTGGCCGAAGAGTCAAGAGGACAAAGACCAGGTAAGACGCTGTTAGAAAGACGAGAAAATGATAGCGCGGTGCGAGCAAATTAGGGAGCAAAATTACCCGTTTTTCTGAGCAGGAACAGTTTTATGTTGGTCAAAAATTGATCAGAACAGAAGTAATATCGATTCTGTTTGAGCGGAATCGAAATGGATGGCGTTTCTGACGAGTTAGTTATAAAAATAACCATGCTTCCGAGCCCTGGTTATGGCAAGACAA
This sequence comes from Acleris emargana, assembly GCA_927399475.2. Classification (NCBI taxonomy): domain Eukaryota; kingdom Metazoa; phylum Arthropoda; class Insecta; order Lepidoptera; family Tortricidae; genus Acleris; species Acleris emargana. The sequence goes on from OV656858.1 coordinate 11,617,839, forward strand.
ACAAATATATTAGGCCAGTATTCAAAGCTGGTCGTTCCAGGTGAGGGGAAAATTAGAGATGCAATGTGGTGTCCCTCAGAATCACTAATATCGTTTGTCCGAATTATTCATTGTCCTAAACGGGTTTTCAGACAACTTTTTAAGGTTTCCGAAAAAAAATGGAGTTTGGTTAGGGTCTTATTGTCCCTTAGCCTGGCTAAGGAAATCATGTTTCCCACATAAAGTTTACTTAATTGTACCTACTTGTACGAGATGTTAGTAAGGCTAAAAAACTCTTCTGTGACATGTGATCTGTCAGCCTGGTTAACTACCAATTTCAACAAACGATGTTAAATTTTATCAATGTTAATGGACTTTTAGTTCATACATTTTGATATCTGCTAACGGTCTTATCGTCTATTAAGTGGTTAATATCGTTTGGTTAATTTGGTACTTAGGGTTAAAACAATACAAAAAAAAACGACTAAATTGCTTTAGGATATCCGAAAATTGCTTGCAAACACTGCATTAGGACAAATGACGATTAGGGATTTCCTTGTAGACTGTCACTCGCTTTGTGTTAAATGGGGAAATTTGCAGGTCATGATTGCCTTAAGTTCTAAAATGTATCTTTATGGTATCTAGTAGTCATTTTGGTGACTATTTTATCCCCCTAAAATGCAGACACTGCTGCTTGCCGGCTAAATTAGCGAGTAAGACGGTGGTAGCGATTCGGAACTCAAAAGAAGTCTACTTGGGTTTTATTTTATTCTCCTGAGGTCTTTAACTCAATAAAATACTACAATACAAACTGGAATTCCTTGAATTTGGATTTATTGTCAGAATTCAGGTCTGAATGATCGATCCTAGGTATTTCAGTTTGAGGACAACCAGTGCGTGACTAAGCCCATTGTATATTAGGAGAATTGAATCGGATTTCCATTTATATATGAGTATGAGTAGTAATGACTACTTAAGTACTGAATTACTTTGCAAATGATTTAATAAACTGAATGGAGTTCGTTGAGCCACAGAATAAGTAATAGTACAGACGAGTACAAAAGTAAGTATAGTCTATTTTTTCTTACTTGAACTAAGACGTAAACAAACATCACTCGATCACATATCACGACATTCCGAAAGAATCACTCAATTTATGATACCACAATAACTAAAAGACATTACTTTAAACACAAACGAATTCATTTCTACTAAATATTGCTTTAAATTATTCTTACAAGTAACATATTTTAATAAAATAATAATTTCCACCAAACTCTCTCTCACAGTTTATCAAAACTGAATTTCAGTTTGGCATTTCATTTGTAGGGATGGGAAGAAGTGAATGAATGAATGATTAAGTAACGGTTTAACTGTTTGGAGGTTTTAATATACAATATTCCAAACATAAATGAATATAATTATCTTTTTAAACTAAATAGTTAGTGAGATTTATTATTATGTGTATAGGTGTTGTGTTATTTATTTCATTCATTCACTAAATAAATCACTCCATTATTCCCATTCCTATGAAATGTCAAACTTTAAAGATACGCCATATTTGTTTACTACTTAGCTCAAGTAAGAAAAAATAGACTGTAGGTAGTACTTCGATCAACAATATAACTAGATAACGGGTCAGAGAACAAAACACGGCCCAGCGAATATATACCCACTTCAAATTGGGAGCTTACTTCAATTTAGTTCGTTGTCAACTACGCCAACAGTGACACGTATCACAATGCCTCAATGCGTTTTCAGAAACTGCAAAAATAATCACCGTTACAAAAATCTTTCAGACGGAATGTCATACCTTCGGCATGTAAATGTCGATTCGTAATATTAATTGATAAATAGCTCTTTCTAATAAAAAAATATATTTTAGTTTCGGACCAACAATTGTCAATATTTGGATGTTGGAGAACAGTATGTCAATGGAGTAGTTTTATACTTTATATTATTGCAGTAATAAATTAAATAAGTATTAATTTGTGGATTCCTCGTGATCCATTTTATTGTGCGATATAGAGTTATATTGTCGCGAGTGAACGGCAGGAGTTTTTTAACTGATGAAGACCAAAGATGAACACCGGAAATCATTAATCATAATTGTTTAACGGGCAGTGATGAGATTTCTCTATTAAGAATATGAAATTACTTTTATTCACGTAATGCATGTAGTGAAGTGCAATTGATGGTGAAGTACCAGGAGAACTCTTTAATAATTAACGGCCCCTTCATATTGGATAGCGAAATAGTGTTAAAGCTGATTGGAAATTGTTATTAGACTATAAGGTTTTTTAATGTAATGAACGAGTATAATTATGTGCTGTAGAAAATCTCAATGATATGAGAAATATCACTAAAAAGCGATATTTCTTTTTAAAAATAAAACCGTCTTCAAAAATCCACTAAACATACCTATACCTCGCTTCACATTTGTTCCCCTGTGGTGTAGGCAGAGACTACTGAATGCCAGGTGCACCGGTCTAAGCATACAAGTATAACTTTCGCTTCCTCTACATTCATAATTTTAACCCACTGGACAAGGTGAAATAAATGACCGGTCTCCTAGAAATTCCCTATCGTTGCCTAACAGGTATATCAAATATATGATATTTTATAATTATATCCAAGCCAGTGTCAAGTAGGTATACTTACACAAATAGCAATACCACATGATTTTTGCCACCGAAATAATAAGTCAGTCGATATAAGTTTTTCAAGTAGCTATTAGGGTTTTTGAAGACGCTTTTACTTTTTGTTGCTAGAAAAATATATGATGGGTTACGAGCCCACAATATTATTTATATTGTCTCAAATAATAAAAATAGCGTTGAGTTTTTGTTTAAATGAAACCCACCTGAGACGTCAAAACAGAAATAATATTAAGTATAAAGCTACTCCATTTGTACTCTGTTCGAGGTGACATTGGCACTCTGCTAGTAGAAGCTGCATAAGGTAAAAAAACGAGCCTCTAGTCGAAGCGACATAAGATGATAAATTGTTTCATGCAAAATTAAGCATTGCGTTAATGATATACCATTTAAATTAGGATGTTTTATTTTGACAATGATTTTATACAAGTATGAAGTTTGTATAGGTCGCCCTAGGACACTTTTGGGAGAGAATTCTGTATGGAACCTGGTGTCCATTGGTTGGTATGTCGATGAGGTAGTAGCTTGTTTTAGTGAGAACTGTCAAGGGGGATAAGTGCATGTTTAGAATAATATTCTTATCTATGTTATTGATTTTTTGTACACTTGTTCCTGTTTGTTTCTCCAATAAATTAAATAAATAAACATTAAGCATCGTCAACACTATATGGGCGTGTTTTATGATCAACCGGTGACCTCTTAGCTTCGCTTCGGCTTATCTGAGCTTTCTGTATCACCCATACATAATCTAGAATTAATTATACATAAAAACCTTCGTCTTGAATTACTCTATCTATTGATGAAATCGGCATTAATTAGATACAGACGGCGGGAAGCAACTTTGTTTTATACTGTGTAAATATACACGTAATATACGCTTATTTATCCACCGTACTAACTCAACCAGCGATCGCATAACTATACCATACCATGGTTAAGTGCTAATCGCCGTACTCGATGAACTTAACTTACCACTTCTCCAACCTGTGTTTGAAAAATCGTCACTACGGAGTGAGTTTATCGTCATTACCTGACTTAAAGTCGTTAATACCGTTTATTTATATTTATATTTTATATACCCGTATCTTGTATGTATTGCATTTAAACAGTTTTTTATTTCAACGCTTTTTTTTCTTCGCGCCGATCTTCTTTTTCTGTTCCGCCTACCGGTTGACTGGTAGAGAATGCCATTGAGCATTAAGTCCGCCATTTATACTTTATGTATTTAGTGCATAGAAGCTTAAATAAATAAATAAATGCCGCCGTAATAGTCGAAAATCGTAAAAATTTGGCTAATTTGAATTGAAGAAAGTTTGGTCACATTTTCGATTCCATTTTCAAAAATCCCGCTCTTGTGGTATGTTTTGTAATCGGAACCTACTTAAATAATGGTTTAAAATAGATACCAATTGTTATATTTAAACCTCACATCCAAGATTTGATTTTCGAATCTTAACTATTTACCTAAATTATTATTATTTATTAATTATTATTTATTTATTTATTTATTTAAGAAGCGAAAGAAATTTGTCAAGATCGTAGCAAGTGGAAAGAAGTGGTCTCTGCCTACCCCTCTGGGAAACAGGCGTGATTTAATGTATGTATGTAACTATTTACCTCTCGAAACTATCAACACTTTAACTCTCGTGGTTTTGCAAAAAGTTTTAAAAAAAAGTAGCAGGTGCAAAGAAGTGGTCTCTGCCTTCCCCTCTGGGAAACAGGCGTGATTAATGTATGTATGTACGAGTATGTATTCAAAAAGAACTGTGTGTAGGTAGCCTAAACTTACTGAAGTTTCCCAAATACCCATACACTCTTGCTAATGTAATTTATTTAAGATCTAAGTAATAATTCATCAGTAATATGTATTATTATTTCTATTCTGTTGAATAACTGGCCAAATATGCTGGGATGATGTAATGTAGCAAATATACTGGGTCAATTGGATGTGGCTAACAGAACACCAGTGCTGTGGTCTACCTATTACAGCATTATGCTGCATTTGTAATGTCTGTTTACGCCACAGATTGTGAATTTAATTGTCGTTTAAACCCCTTTTTTGTCAAGAATAAATAAAATCCTTTCGTTCTTTTATGCAAATTAAGTGACTGTGGTCTCGCTTGAAAAACGATGGTAGATTTTTGACTTGTGTAGCTTACTTACTCAATCATCTTTATTGCATTAAATTAAATCAAAACGATATATTTCTGTAATTCTGTAGCTCTGCCTACCCCACTCTGGGAATGAAGGCATGAGTTTATGTATGAAATATTTCTTACAGTCTTTCAGTTTCAAATGCGGTAAGAACTTGCGTAAATAAGTAATTGACTCGTGTGCCAGTACCGTGCAATACCATATTATATTAACCACAACCATTATTATTCATGCGAATGGCGTTCAAGTCGGTATAGTAATTTTACGTTAGTCTGTGCTCATCGAGCGATGCAGGCGCACGCGCCGCGTCTTTATTATTAAGATAACCTTGTTCGAAAAGTAAATAAACAAATGCGCGCGAGTGATAAAGAACGCGTGTTCAAATTTGGAATTCGTTTGTTTTTCTAACGGTTTCTTTAGTGCCAGTGCAAGTGTTGTTTTTCCTGTTTGGAAGGTGCTTTATGTGTTTGTGTATGTTATGTTAAAAAAGTCAAGGACAGCTACAGTTTGTATTGAATTAGGATATTGAATAAAAGACCTAGCCTATCCAAATAGGTGAAATAACATGTAGTTCTAGTATACGATGCAACTTGGTTTTCGAAACAATCTTGCAATGGCCGTGTAGGTAGATAATCATTCAAATTAGAGGAATTAGCTCAAGTCACCTAGTTGCAACACCTACCATGAAACGCTTCGTGCTACTCATCGTTTTTTGTGCTATTCACACTACAATAAAGTTTTTTATTTCACTGAATAGACGAACGAGCACACTGGGCCGGTATTCTAGGAGGTTAAACCGATATCGTAGTTAACCTGTGACGCTATTGTTATGACGTCACCCGCAACTACTGCCGTTTTTTGCTAATGTTGTATAGATAATGGTACGAAACCCATCGCTCGCGAGCCCGACTCGCACTTGGCCGGTTTTAACTGCATACATATACAAAATATATGAAGAAGTGGTCTCTGCCTACCCCTCTGGGAAACAGGCGTGATTTAATGTATGTATGTATGTATGTACATATACAAAAGTCGTGGAAATCGGATGTGATTAAAGGTGGAAACCCATTACACCGTGTCATGCTATGACCGTGCTATGAACGTGTCAGACAAAAAATATTCTTTGTATTACAAAGTATGATGCTATGCATACTAGCCCGTTCCGTCACCGATCATAGTGGGCATAGCCATCCGTACACGTTCATAGCACGGTCATGGCATGGTGTGGTGTAATGGGTTTCCACCTTTAGGGGTTATGAAACGTTAACGCCCGAAGATAAATTTGTATGCTTTTTTTAACCGCTACGCTATTCAAACATCGCTTCACAATCCTCTTCGTACCTAAGTATTTATTGTCATGCGTTTTTATCTAAGTACGTACCTATCTTGTGTAAACTTTACGATTTTGCGCCAATTAGATTTCTAATGGCTTTAACGTTTGACACTGTTAGAGTACCTATAAACATTGTTTAATTTAAAATGAATCGATTTTGTATGTTGGATACCTATTGACTTTCACGAACGTGTGTAGATCATTTTGAATTAAAAATGCTAAATAATATTGTTTTTTTTTAGTTTTTGGATGGTCGGAGGACAGTATTACTTCGGGTCTAATTCGAAAGTGTAATTAATAATAATAATAATAATTTGAACTCAGAGACAATCGCCGGTTGGTGTTTCATCACTTTACTAAATTAAACTGGTCTAAAGGGCCTCTTCGTGTTGGCTTCGGCTCCCCATAGTCCCGTGAATGGTAAAGACATAGGTACATAATAATAATAAATATCAGAGGACAATCTCACACAAATTGACCTAGCCCCAAACTAAGTTCTAGGCTTGTACTATGGGTACTAGGCAATTGTTATTTAAAAGCGATTGAACCCGAAAAAGTGTTGATGAAACCTAAAAATAATAAGTAACGTATAATGAAAGGGTCGACCTTTCGAAGTTTTATATCAATTACCAGTGACTGATCATTTCGAAATATGTCCGAAGGTCGGGACAAGTTGACAGACCGGTTACTGTGGTGCACGGCCCTGTCGGACCATACAAGACGTAAAAAGCCAAAAACTAAAACCCGTGTGGCGGCTAGCTTGACGCACCCTTACGAGTATTATGTAATGTTATTCGAGCAATATTCATACATTTGTATGTTTGTAAACGCTTTTTTAAGTGGCTTTAAATATTTTGATGAAAATTTTGTAGAATACTGTCAGGTATGGTAAGGTCTTCGTTTCAAGACATCGGCAATTAGGGAAATTACGTTTTCATACCGCGCGATGCTGGAACTTAGAAGAATCTGCATTTTAGTATCTTGTCTCCGATATTGATATATTAAATTCAAACCCTTCTGTTTTTATGCTCTACTGCGACAAGGCACGAAATGTTTTTAAAAAAAACGAGTTCGACTGTAGCTACATTCGACTGCAAAGGGTTGCCATAAAAGATAAAAAGACAAAAGATGTTTATTCAGTAAGTAGGCCGCACGGGCACTTTTACAAGTCAAAAATCTACCAGCGCTTCGCGAGTAGAAACGCCGCAAGAAACTCAACAGTCAGTCGTTTTTTAAATACTGCTTATGATATTATACAATAATAAACTTAACCTAGCATTACATATATAAAACAATGAATCTCACATAAAACAAAAAATAAATAAATTCATGCATAGTTGAGCAGGAAAATGTGACCAAACTCAGATTGTCACAAAAGCTAATAAGTAGAAAAGAACAGTGCTGAAAAAAAGCAATCGAAAAGTCCTAACAATAATTTAATAATGTTTGCATCAATTTTACGCAAAATATGTCGCTTCTTTTCATTATATACAGTGTTCATGTGCATTTTTTTGAGGCTACATTATCTTGTCTTATGAAAAAAATTATCGTAATAACAGACACACATCAACTTACACGCCTTTGATCTCAAAGTGGGGTAGGTAGAGCTACAGAATGACCAACACCCCTAAAAACTAGTTGATAATTCTGTAACCACATTTTGCACAATTATGCTAAGATGTTTACCACTGTATTACAGGTTGTAAGCCCATCGCCTAACAGTAGTCTTTATTCCGTTAGTCGCCTCTTATATAATTATGTAAACTTTATTTTCTTATAGAATACCTACTTGTTTGAAAAGTGCGGACCATTTTTTGCCATGTCCGGCCGCGACCCTGACAAAAGCCCTAAAATCCTGACATATGGCAACCCTAACTACAAAGATATGTAGGTATCCACTTTTTCACCTTATGGCATCGTAATAAGGTTTTAAATGTGGATCTCTTTGTAGTCGAATGTAGGTACTAATTATTTTAATAGCCTATGACTCTCAAACGTTCTTGACTAAACAAATGAATTGAATATAACACCTAATTTATTAAACCGGTCAAAAGTTCACAAGCTAAAATGGTTTCCAACCTTGAAAGGTCACAGCCGTCAAATAATTGTTTTTTCGCGAATGTTTACCATGTGTTAACTGTATGTTCTACACCTAATGGTTCCTAATACGTCGCTAATTAAATCAGCAAATACACGCACACTCGCAACTCTTATTTAATCTGTGGTTAATTTATCAGTGGAAGACCTGTGAGTTAGGCAAAAATAAAACGTATTACATAGGCATTACAATCATTAAAATGGGTCTTCTGTTTTTTCCCTATTTTTACACTATTTTATAACTCCAAACGAAAGACCACCAATATGCAATTCTATGTTGTGATTTATACAGTTAGAAGTGGCAAAATAGTGGTTATGCTTCGGATATACAGCCGATAGCTATTTATAGACGCTATTGTGGCGATTTATTAGTGTTTATGAGTTATTAAAGTGCTATTTACAACCATCTTTGCTACATTACAGTGACCATAACATAACACTAACACATAGGTCGTTAAGAGTAACGGCTAGGTTTACATTTGCTACAATTGGATTACTTACATTACCTACTTACTTACATCATATTTTAAAAAACAATTCAGAGACACGAGTCAAATTTAATCGAACGATTTTTTTTTTAAACTCTCTTCTGATCAAAATATTTCCTTAAATTAAAATTGAAGTAGCACAATGCAAATTATATGAAATGAGTTTTTCTTAAAATGCACTTTAAAAAAAACACTGTAACTGTGCACGAATAAGTGTCAAAGTAAATTTAGAATCTTTAAAGTGTTTAAACCCGGTTCTCGTCTGAGATCAGTTTTATTGAGGTCGACGAGTTTATTACAAAGAAATGCGGGCAGTAGTTACCTAATTTAAATGTGTATATGGGACAGCAGCAAAGCTTTAGGCAATGTAATGATACACATACATACATAAACTCACTCTGTCATTCCCAGTGGGGTAGGCAGAGCTTCAGAACTACCAACTATCTAAAAACTTGTTGATAATACTCGTAACCAAAGCAGTTTAGTTCTCTTCTCTTAGTAATAAGGTTGATATTGCTACAGGAGTTTTATCAGACTTACTGCGTATTTGCTTAGGAGGGCAGAATTCTGTAACCAAATTTTGCACAATAAGGCTAAGATGTTCACCAGCAGGTATTAGTGACAGGTTGCAAGCCTAACAGTACTACAAGCCTTTATCCCCTCAGTTGCCTTGTGTTTTGCTATAGTTTTTGTGTAGTAACGGCTTTAAAACCCTACACTGAGCATGGTCAGACATGCTCTTGCCTGGTTTCATTTCAGGAAATCGATCAATTCCCAAAGCCATAGTGACCTTGTTGAAATTTTGCATCATCTCATTAACATTCCACAGCAAAGTCCAAGACATTAGCGGATACAGATAAAGGCCGGTTTATCTTTGCTGTTACGCACTAGAGCCCACTAGTTACAACGCAATAGATTAAGTATACTTGCTTAGGATTGTTTACCAACCCTAGTTAGCTTAAACCTAGACCATATTGTATATCCATGCCTTTGACGACGCGTTGGCGTAGTTGGTATACTATGCGCAAAATTAAGTGGCGATTCGGGTCATAAATCATCGGTATCATGCTATCTCTTTCGCACCTGCACGGCCTTATGGAGCGGGCCGTGCAACATTGGTACAGGTAGCGGTAGGCACAAAAAGGAAGGTAACTGACGTTTACTGCCCGACTTGCCACTTAATTTTGCGGATAGTATAGTGACCCTGGCTAGGTAGCTAGCGGTCCTGGGTTCAAATTCCCTTAAGGACAGATATTTGTAAGATGAGCGCGACTATTTGTTTCTGAGTCATGGATGTTTTTTTGTGTATTTAAGTACCTATATATTTCTCTATACATATCATCAGGAGGGCGACATAAATAAATACAGTGGTTGTCTAGTAGTTTGGGACTAGGTCAATTGGTGTGACATTGTCCCGTGATATTTATTTTATTAACTTTGTACGCGTAGAATTCGTTTCACATTCCCCCTTTTTCCTGCAATGGGTTTTTTAGGTCGCCGTCAATTTTGTTTTTAGTTCAGACTGTGTCGCTATACAAACCTCTTTTTGCTAATTTAGCAGGCAACAATAAGCATGCTTTAAAGACTTGTAAACAAATGTTCTTATAAGTCTTACCAGCTTAGTAGGCTAACCGCGTAGTAGTTTTCAAGGAATCAATTTATCCCACCTCATTTATTAACGATCTTAAAGTTCAATAGCTCTTTAACTTTAATATGTTTGACGGTATCGTCCAATAAAATAGACGTAGTGTTCAAGTGACCGCAAACTCAGACTTTGACCAGAAATGACGTCAGACATCGTAAGAAGATTACTTACATCATTGGGATAAACTAAAGTGACAAAGCAAATGGCAAAGTATTTTATCACTTTCAGCAGAATTACTTGGCAATATCATCACGTGAGCTCAAAAAACCTAGAAGGCTAACGAGCACACATCAGGCCTAGGGCATGCTCCCGGGAATTCCCGGTACTAAAAGGACCGGAAAATCCCGGGAATTATCATATCAACTGGTACCGGTACTGGCGAAAAAAAATCCCGGTTCTTCGGTTCCTTCGGTACTGAGTTTGTGACTAGACTAATTGTCATGGCCTGGTGACGCTTTCCCCCGGCCGATTCGCACAAGCTCGGTTTTATTCGGATGCGATATGAGATCGGTACTTATCGCTCGGCCCGCCCCAGTCGCCCCACCCTTCGACCCGATGCCTCGACCCAATCCAAGGCCAACCGGTCGGGCCGACCGACAGGTAGTCAGGTAGTCAGAAAGATAGCTGTTCTGATTTGGTAAACTCGTGTTCTGGATTAAATAATTAATAATTATCATTTAACTGGTGTCTTATTTCCCGGGAATCCCGGGAATTCCCGGTTCTGACTTAGTACCGGAAATCTTAGTCCCGGTTTCGGGAATGGTACCGGTACCGCATGCCCTAATCAGGCCACCTGGCAGGCTACTTTAGTGGAACCTGCGAGACATTCTCAAGACCGCAAAGGCGTTGCCAACCCTGAGGAACCCTGCCTCTATGCTAGTACTCGTAATTACACCGGTCGTTGTTTTCTCCCCACACCGGAACACACTCTACTTAGCGGTAGGTTAAAGGATAAGATAGTGGTAGCGATCAGGGCGGACCCTGCATATACTCGTAGTCATCATATAAAATATATTTTTGCGATCTAGCCATGCTCGGACGTCTTTTTAGTACCCGAGCTAAGGCGTCTTTTTAGTACCCGCTAAAAGTTAGGATGAAGTTGTAACGGTGTGTAACACCAACAAGGAACGTTAAACTAAAAAAAACTTTGTTGCTTTTTTTTATTGAACGGTATCGAACAAACTAATCTAGAGTGCCAAATACTTAATATTTTTACTAAGTTGACACTCGTGCAGCTATTGATTTACCTAAAGATCAACAAATAAATGTGTAACTATCCAAAAGTAAAGTATCATTCCTTGTGGATCTATCAGTGCACCAATAATCTGGATTTTTCTTAATCCATCTCCTAACGAGAAGAAATGGCAGAATAACGGAAAACGACTTCTACGTGTACGAAATAACAGATATCCTCGAGTAATTGATTGCAGTCAACTTGCTCCATTTTAGGACGAGTAAGGTATTTGGTCGTAAATTTAACGATAACCAGTTAGTTTTATCTATACACCGACTCCAGCAATTTAACGCTAGGCAGTCAGGCAGTCAGGCCGTAATGAAAGGGCGTCAATGCCACACCACAATTTTACTCGTAGACAGAGCCCAGACGTCATGAAATTGGGTAACATTAATAAAACCTCTTAATGAGTCATTAACTGACAGGGCTTACGTCACTGATCAACGAACAAGGTTATGCTATATGGCTTTTATTCGCTAATGGGAAAAGACGATGACCAGACTATAATAAGTATTTTATAGATAAAATGGTGACTAATTCTTTCAGATCTAATATTTCTTAAATCGCCTAAACAATTTTTATGAAACCTAGCTAAGAACTACTCCGATTAAACTAGAAAACTAACATTATTTGAAGACACCGCGGCCGGATCGGTCCATACATGTAGGAGATACAATGCCGCAGCCGCAGACAAATTCACTTACACACACACATACACACGGTAATCCTAAACGACCCTCTTTATGTGACGGGGATAATTTAAGTACACTATAATATTAGTTATAAATAGGCATCGGAATTTTTGTCGCAGGGTAAGACTAATCGCAAGCTATGGAGTCGTCATTAGCCATAAATCTAAACTCTTATTCATATTCATACTCATTTATTTAATTTATCTTAAAATGCCTCCATAGCGGTCGGTCGTGTATAATTATCTTAGTCAAGTTATATAAAAAAATAGTTTTCTATTAGATTACAAATTCATAACTTGAACTATTTTAACATACAATTCGCCACTAGTGTGGACTAAAAAATTCCCTCCTGCCGTGTTTTAATGTATCTTTTGTTTGTTTTAAAAATTTCGTAATTAAATCAGTATAAAAATGGTAATTTTTTTTTATTGTAATATTTATTTTCCAAATATAACATTAAATAATCGTTTCTGAACTCGTCAACGTTGTTGTCCTTGATTATAAAAAAAACCTAAATAATTAAATAAATAAATGAGTATGAATATGAATAAGAGTTTAGATTTATGGCTAATGACGACTCCATAGCTTGCTATTAGTCTTACCGTGCGACAAAAACTCCGATGCCTAGTTATAAAGAGGGAAAAAAACATTGTTTTTTTTAATTAAATAGGCTCCGAAACTACGGGACAGATTTGAAAAATTATTGCACCATTACAATCCTACATTATCCCTGATGATCATAGGCCATGTTTTATTTTTCTGCGCGGACGGAGTAGCGGGCAACAGCTAGTATAAATATAAAAAGAAAAACCGACTGACTGATTGATCTGACCAGGAAAGGTATCCACCCACTGTCCGGCTCCGATTTGATTTATTTGTATATGTTAGAGAGTAGTCTAAAATAACGGCAATTTGCTTTAACAAAACTCTCTACAGACTAAGGTTTTGGTAACTTTTTAGTACTTCGGAGGACAATTTCAGACTACTCTACAGGGTGTCCCAGAAACTGAAGTCAACCCGCCTAGGGCTGATAGAGCAGCTCATAAGCTATCGATTTAACCCCCATGTATGTTCAGCAATTGTTATTAGTTTCCGAGATATTGATCATTTTAATCGGAATTATTGTCATTTTTCCTTATGTCCGTGCTACGAAAAATCCCTAAATACATGAATTAATTTACATTTTTTTCAGTGTTTTCTTACATGATTAGAATCACTGTGAAATAAGGAAGTTTTTAAAGCTACATGCCAATTTATTTTTTATTACAAATGTTTGAGTAAACGCACAGAGTTACTTTCTCCATACTAAGAGAACCCCGCGTTTGTTTTTCACCTAGTATGGAAAAACAAACTTTGTGTGTTTTCTCAAAAAGTTGTAATGAAAAAATGTTTGGCATGTAGCTTTAAAAACTTCCTTATTTTACAGTGATTCTAATCATGCAAGAAAACACTGAAAATAATGTGAATTAATTCATGAATTTAGGGATTTTTCGTAGCACGGACATAAGGAAAAATGACAATAATTCCGATTAAAATGATCAATATCTCGAAAACTAATAACAATTGCTGAACATACATGGGGGTTAAATCGACAGCTTATGAGCTGCTCTATCAGCCCTAGGCGGGTTGACTTCAGTTTCTGGGACACCCTGTATAATACACCGTGGGAACGAGTAACCCGACAAATTTTAACCATCGATTCTAGAGCCAATTTGTAGTATATACTCGTAATGTGATATAACATGTAGGTAGCCCAATAACGCATAATTTCCAAGACATTAAAATTTATTATTAAAAAAAATATTCCATAGTTAATTTAATTTGAACTTTGTCACCTATACCTAAAGCATTATTTACTAAGAAATTGATTAAATTAATTTACGTTGTACGTTGATGATATTGCTATTTACAAGATGAATCTTTCTTAGAAAATATTGCTTTACGTTAAGGTGACAGAGTTTAAATTCAATTAATTATGTTTTTTTTTAATAATTAAAAACTGACATTATGCGTTATTGGGCTACATGTTATATCACATTATATACTACAAATTGGCTCTAGAATCGATGGTTAAAATTTGTCGGGTTACTCGTTCCCACGGTGTATATATAAATATAAATTAAATCGGAGCCGGACAGTTGGGTACTTTTCCTTGTAAGTACAGCCGGATGTATTCCTTGAATATTAGGGAACGCAAATAACCGGTTATAACCGATTATAACCGGTTTTAACCGGTTATTTTCATACAAAATCGGTTAATAACCGGTTAAATTGCATATTCCCTATTGAATATGCTAGCCATGCTAGGGCTACACTAAGAAGGGAATTCCTCTAGTAAAAAAAAATATAGGTACCTAGGTGTCACTAATACACTAAGGTACTTGATATTGCAAGCCTGCTGTAGTATCTACAGACTCATCCTTGTATCGTCTTTGATTATCTACCTAGCAGCTTCTTAAGTAAACATAACAAAGTTTTATAACTTAGTAAATAATAATAAACGCTTAAGTAAGATTGTCTGCCTGTTTTTTGGTGTCGTTAAGCCTTACAAATAAACGATATTTATCTTTATTTGAATCGCTAAACCTTCATGTACCTACTATTAGGATTTGTTGGTTATTTTTTCCGTATATTTAATATTTCATCATTTTTATTAGATGGAGTAAAGTTATTTTTTAAAATAAATATGCTTACTTGTGTAATTATGAAAAAAAAATTATATTTATAAACGGTTATACCGAAAAAAGTTTTATATAATTTCATTTTCTGTTTTCTTTCATCAAAATAACGACACGAGAACCGCCAGTTTACTTTGATTCCTGTAACTAAACAATCCTTTTTTTTGGGATAAAATTAACCTTATGTTCAAACCAAATTCCATCGAAAAGAAGCTAAAGCTTAATATAAATGGCATTGCCAATAAAACCCGCGGGGAACCGCACATCCAATTCAAACATGGCCGCCATTGTATGCTGCTGTGTCTCCGGATACTATGTACTTTGGTGTTATTCTTTTAGAAGCCGCGTTCGATCGGTCGAACGAGTGAACGCGGCGCAGCCTATATAAACCGGCAAGTTTAGGTAGTCCCGTCAGAGCGTACAAAATCAAGACAGCAGGGCTTCTGTCGAACGATCGAATGCATAAGGCTGCCTAATTGATAATGCACGCACTAAAATGTGTTTAATAAATACGCTCTGACTACTTACACCCGCCGGTTTATATAAGCTGCGCCACTTTCACTCGTTTCCTGCGGTTTTTTTTGACAAAAACACACTACAACACAACAGAAATGGTAAAAGATAATTTGGCGTGACTTGGTTGACAGGTTTCCCTGTTTTCCTATACTGCCCTCCCCTCCTAAGCCAATAGGCAGTATCTCCGATAACACTCCTGTAGCAATATCAACCTCATTGTTAACAAAAGAGAATCCAAACTACTTTGGCTATTGAATTTGAGATACTGCTTTTAAGTGATTTAAAGTTTGGGGTTTTAACAACTCTATAATATATAAGTACAAGAGATATAGGTAAGATCGAACGTATAAGGCGGCCTAATTGAGAATGCACGCGCCAAAATGTGTTTTATAAATGGGTAAGGACCTAAAAGTTGGACCACTGTTAAGCGCAGTTAACCATACAAACAACGAAGTCGAAAAAAGTTCTGTTTTGCAACGAAAATTATCCCTACAATTATATAGCTAACTTTCGTGTCACAACGGAAAAGTTTCATAGAAAATTTAATTGAGTGAGTTAGCGCGGCTAAGTTTTTGGTCCTTACCCAAATACGCTATGACGGGGCTACCTAAACCCGTCGGTTTATATAAGCTGCGCCGCGTCCACTCGTTCACTCGGTCGACCGACCGAACGCCGATTTTAAGAGAATAAGGGTGCGGCTCCACTGAGGCGGAGACGAGAGGAGCGGAGCGGAGCTGTGCCAATATTAACCAATGGAATCTGCGCAAGGCGACGTGACCGCATGCGCCTTTTATTGGTTAATATTGGCACAGCTCCGCTCCGCTCCTCTCGTCTCCGCCTCAGTGGAGCCGCACCCTAACACCCCTGTACCAGTGGCGGTGGAAACCTACCGAGACTCGGTAAGTAATTGCGGTACGGTTTAGGTTTATTGGTTCCGTGCAATACTAATCTTAATCCTAAATTGGGAAAGGTTGTAATATTTTCGTTTTAGGATTGTGGTGCATGTGAACGTCATTATTTGATTCATTAAAGCCTATGAGTAGATAGGTTTTCCTCGAATGCGACTTGCAAACAAGATGTGTATCTGTGTATTGATGTGTGTGTCTGTGTGTCTATCTAGGTATCTAGCACAGTAGTTTCTAAAAGGATGGACTGATTTGGAAGCAGTTTTGTTTTGTAACACAAAACAAAACTTGTAACCCTAAGCTATCCGAGTCGGTTTTGCCACTAACTTTATATGATATTAATATTATGACTAAATAAATGTATGACATTCTACATTATGGTTAAACCAATTATGATTCCGTATAATTATGATAGGGTACAATAATTATGCCATAGTACAATTTATGCCAAAATATATGAGCATCAAATTTATGCGTAATGTGCAGTGATCGTACTTTTTCCAGCATTCTTGGTGCGATGACGTCAAATGACACACGACAGCGACCTAGGGTTGTAGACGTGTATATAATAATGATTGACGTTTAAAATTATGTAATATTATGTGGTCATTGGAAATGAAACACTATTTTTTTTACTCAATCAGTTATTATAATTTAACACTTTGACGGGACGTCAGTGAAGAAACAACATGTCTTCTATATTTATGCACTGCCATTACCTACGCATTTTACTGTCTATGCTAATATATAGTTAGTATATAAATTCCTAATCATAAATATGAACTATAACCTGAGATAAGAAGTTATTGCAACTGTGTTACATTTTCTCTTAATACTCGTAGTAAATTAACCCTTCATTTCATTATGCATATTGGGTTAGGCTTTACATGTTCTGTTTTTTTTCTGTATTTCCGATTTGTTTAATACGCTATTTTATTTTTATTTTAGATTTTATTTGATTCTTGATTCCAACAATTTAATATTGGGCACTACTGACAACCCTAGCACTGCACCAAAAATGCTGGAAAATTTACGATCACTGGTAATGTGTTATGACAATAGAAATTATGACAATAGTTGTTATGCGACCAGATGGCCACCCATACTTAGTCCTTGTCCACTACTAGTTCCGTAACCCTAGCAAACTAATAATTAACCATACGACTCGTAATAGTATTTAATTATACTGTTTATAATAAATAGTTTCCGTTAGATGAACAACGTGTCAACTTATCTCAAGCTTGACCGTGACCGCATGACGCTGCGTTCTTACTGGAATAACCATAAAAAACGTCAGAATTTCATAGGAATAAAGACGATATTATATTTATGTGTACCTACTAAATGATATACATACATACATTAAATCACGCCTGTTTCCCAGAGGGGTAGGCAGATACCACTTCTTTCCACTTGCTATGATCTTGACAAATTTCTTTCGCTTCTTCAATATTCATACATCGAGTCATGCACGCACGTCGGTTTCGGGTACGATTCGGCCCTTTTCCAGTATTTCTCCGATTTGATTCGAAAAATTGTAGTACTGTTAGGCGATGGGCTTGCAACCTGTCACTAATACGCTGGTAAACATCGTAGCCTATTTGTGCAAATTGTGGTTGCTGAATTATCAACAACTTTTTAAGGTTGTAATTCTGTAGCTCTGCCTAGCCCACTCTGGGATTACAGGCGTGAAGGTATGTATGTATGATTCGAAAAAGTACCTACGCCTAGGGCGGCCCCTTCCGACCCTTCCACTTACTTTCGATCTGTATATCTCTTTCGTCAATCTTCTTTCATCCATCCTTTTCAAATAGCCGAACGATCGAAGCATGCCCTTTTCAATCTTAGTCACTACATCTAAATGATATTAAAGTACTTAAGTAATAGTTAATTCTCTGTTATTCACAAAATTGATTTAATTGCGAAAAACACAACTTATAAAATAGTGGGCACACAATGCCGTCTCCTTTTTTAGGGTTCCGTACCCAAAACGTAAAAACGGAACCCTATTACTAAGACTCCGCTGTCCGTCTGTCCGTGATACATCACGAACCGTGATAGCTAGACAGTAGAAATTTTCACAAATCATGTATTGATTGTAAGATAAAAACAGAATAAAATAATATAGCTTCACAATCCTCTTAAGGTTACCGAATAATAATTCACTAGCTCGTTTAATTCTCACTATATAGAAACTGTAACATTATTAGAAAAGGCCAATCAATAATGTTTATCTAACAAGAAAATAGTGGGAAGCTACGTGCCTACCAGGAATTCAGAAACCTGCAAGAGCTTCCGATTGATGAATTGTTATGTTTCTTGTAACGTCCAGAAATAGACAGGTGAGCGTCGTAATGTTTGTGTTGTTGGATCTACGAATACTTGCGTTTCGTTGGAGATAACTTGCGTCCATATTTATAAACGGTTGTTACTTGTATTAAACAGTTATTGTTTGAGTACTAGAGTAGCTATTTGGAAAACAAACATAATAATCGATGTTCTTTAGCAACGCTATAGCAACGTTATCGGGTCTTTAATTACTGCCGATAATTCTTATTCCTTATTTTTATACGTTGTTATTTTTTGTTGAGTTTACCTCACGTGAAATTAGTTTTAATCTTTGCCTTTGCATTGCAACCATATTATGTAATTACATGTTTAATTATTGAACAAGTCTCTTATTCAATTATGAATTGAAACCATAATGCATCTCTTTTATGAGTAGTCAAGTCGTTTTGCTGGTCTTCTATTCAATACCTTAATTTAAATTTAATTATAGCTTCAAAAAACAAGTAGGCTAAACTATACATTATCAAAAAGAAAACTTGAACAATTTGATAATCATAACACTCAAAACAACTATTTCACTGACTACCAGGAATGCTGAACATTGAAACCCGATATATTTATACCTAGTTAACCAATTGATGTCCCTAAAAGGAAAGAAAGAGAAAATGGATAGAGAAAACCAAATGGAACGTTTTAAGAATCGCCTGATCAAGATACAAGAGAAGATTCAAGATAGAGTCGAGGGCATACACGATCATGTCCAAAATAAATACGAACGTTCGAAATTTTCCCGATTCGTCTCACATTTATCAAGCGAGAAGAATTCTATTGATAACAGCTCTAGAGAAGACGACGCCAGTTCTATTGACAAGATCTCCCTTGATTCTAATGATGCAATAGACAAATCAATACCTAGTTTTGTTGTCGATGAACCTAAGGATCAGGTTGAAGTTTGCCAAGAATTTTTAAACATGGAGAAGAATAATGTGCTATGCGCAAGGAGAAGTGTGTCGGCGAATAATCTAGCGTTTGATACAGACGATTTAGATGGATCTACAGACTCCTGCGTATCTTGCGTATCGTTCGATGAAAGGTAATTTTCAGAACTTAATTCAATAATTTGATTAAAAATTAAATCTTGTTTGTTGCATTTCCCACAGTCTCATCGCTTATAGCTTGCGTGATTCATGCAACATTTCGTCAATGTTATTTTTAAATTAAGTTTTTGTCAAAGTTCATGAAGTTATCACATTTGTTGATAACTTGTTTTTTTTTTTTGAGGAAATCGTATTGTTTTTGCTACAACACATAGGGATAAATCGTCAGTGTTAATTAATCGTGTTGTTGTTAAATTGTTGCTTTACCCTGTGTACGTATCGCCTTTTTATCTGTTTAATAGTTCTATTTGCAAAGAA
This sequence comes from Acleris emargana, assembly GCA_927399475.2. Classification (NCBI taxonomy): domain Eukaryota; kingdom Metazoa; phylum Arthropoda; class Insecta; order Lepidoptera; family Tortricidae; genus Acleris; species Acleris emargana. The sequence continues at coordinate 11,637,921 of OV656858.1, forward strand.
GTACTTCGTTGTTATTTTTAGTTGTATGTTCATCTTCGATCAATTGGCTCATATTGATCAATCGCGCCAAATTTCCAAAATTTGAGTAATTCCTTGCTTTTTACAAAATAAAATGATATCTTACAGGAAACAAATTTAGGCACCCAAAATTAAACCTAGTCAAACAATTATACATTAGGGTTCACTTACAGACAGAATAGCAAACAATTTGAAATATCGCAAGACCCTCTAGATTAACAAAAAAGTTAGTCACACTGAGATGTAACTACTTTCAAGCAGCAGCGATAAGATAAAAAAGATACGTGGTCAAACAGACTCCAAGCAGCTTCGTTTCCATAATGCTCTAAGTAGGTAGCATTTGCTAAATATCCTTGGACTTACAGGACAGAACCTCGTCCCAGGTCAGGCAGCCTGCCTCCCGGCGACCGCTTGGAGCTGCCAGTTGCCCAGAACGCCTGTACCGACCTCATCGAGAGACTTGGCAACCGCTTCCCCAGGCTGAAGAGTAAAGGAGACAGGCTGCATAGGGTACAAAATGCAAATGGTGGCTAACAGCATGATTTTATATGTATCAATAACAATGTGGTTGTTTATGTTTAGTAAATTTTTAATATAGTTCATTTATTTTAGCATGATACAGAACGAAATAAAGGTATTTTATTGGGCACGTTACACGCAACATAATAGTTATACAAAAATATTACTCCAAAACGTCTTTTTTGACTGCTATTATTTCACAGTAAATATTAAATGAACGTTATAATCTATTGCAGTAGTACTTTAAGTCATATTCGTTAATATTTACATTGCATTTTTCATTTGTGTTGATTAAATTTACTTCAATTAGAAACTTGGTCTATAAAAGACCTAAAGAAGCAGGGGTTACAAACCTGTGTTAACAAAATAACGAAACGTCTAAGCATATAACTTGACTACCTAAATCAAATAATATCCTGTCACCTGTCAAATATAGCGAACCTAGTGAATTTTAAATTGATCATTAATAACGCCACAGTTTGCATTTTTTGACAGATTGAACGTCACAACGCCCTTATGTGATATGTCCCATGTTATGTTATGTAATTTTCTCCTGAGTTCGAGAGCTTGAGCGTTGATATTGTTCCATAGTTGTTTTTGTTGTGAGTTGTTTGTTGTATGGTTGCCGGGTTAGAATAGAGCCACTCCATGTCATCCCGTGGATGTCGTAAGAGGCGACTAAGGGAATAAAGGCTTGTAGTACTGTTAGGCGATGGGCTTGCAACCTGTCACTAATACGCTGGTAAACGTCTTAGCCTATTTGTGCAAAATGTAGTTACAGAATTATCATCAAGTTTTTAAAGTTGTTGGTAATTCTGTAGCTCTGCCTACCCCACTCTGGGATTACAGGCGTAAAGGTATGTATGTATGTTGTTTGTTGTTCATTTCCTTGTTAAAGTTGGCAGCTGCTCGTTTAGTCTACATCTTTAATCTCTACCCTTCTACTGCACTCTTTAGCGGAGAAACGATGACACTTCATCCGGACAGTCAGTCTTAAATTAGGTAAATCAATTAAGTATAGCAGTTAGAAACCAATATATACATAGTCAAATAGTTTACCAATATATACCGATACAATATATTGAGTGCATAGATTCTTATTAATTCTGCCAGCGAGTATTAGAGTTGACGACTACTGGTTCTTTTTTTCTCATCCTAAAATAAATGAACTATAGTTGATAACATTGGGATTGGATTTTTGACATAAAATACACGTGTGTACTTACTAGAACTTGTAAGGATCGCGGGAACGCGGTGGATGCGAAAAGCACAAGACCGGTCTGAGTGGAGAGCCTTGGGGAGGCCTATGTCCAGCAGTAGTCTTTCGGCTGACATGATGATGATGATGATGATGACTACAATTTAATTGGTTCGTTTCTTCGGAGTAAGCCATCCCTTTGGGAAGCTGGTTGAAATCCCCTACGCTGAATGTTTGTAATAACACCTGTCTTTCTATATGTGTTTGAAACCAAAAGGAAAATTATAATGGAGCTTGTCGTCGGACTACCGACTGGATATTGTACAGTTTGGACGAAGAGTGGAAAACATAGGGAAGTTTTCAAAGTGGCATTGGACCAAATTTGTAGGTACTAAAAGAAAGTTTAATTACTAATGTGGTTCCCACTTGAGTTTATTGCAGTTTCACGTACTTACATGAAACTCATTTTGCAAAGCCCATATAAATAGGTACTAATGAAATCATCGATACCAGGCTTACGGATCAATGTCTTGACGTCGTACATTGGCATATACATGTCATAATCATACAATGGCAATGGCAATAAATATCTTTGTCATTGTATTTGTCCTTGTAGGTACATAACTATTTAACATAATAGTATAAAAACAGTAGCATAGCATTATACCTATTAAAAACGGTTGTATTTACTAGCTGTGCTACGCTTCTTTTATTTAAAAATACCAACGTAATTAGTGCTTTAGCGGTTCGGTAGGCACATTGCGCATGCTATTGCATTGTCGTACCGAGTAATATTTCATCCGCATTTCGGTATTTTGAAATAAATGATAGGTAGGTATAATTTTGATGGCCAAATTAAATTGATTTCCAAAATAACTACGTATCAAAATTATTGGCAAAAAAAAAGTATCGAAGGCAGGTGGTAATCCCTAATTTTATCGAATTTCACTTCATCAAATTGTATTCATCGATATGTCATTTTATCAAACGCTATTTTCTGCTAAAACTATAATGTCTTCAGCATTATTCAAAACATTATTTACGTAGACTAGGTCAGACTTGTAACTGCCAAAACTTACTTATTTATTTATTTATTTTAGGTACGCATGGCAGGTACTTGTCATATAAATAAATAAATAAATAAATAAATATCAGGGGACAATGTCACACCAATTCTTCCCTGGAACGGAAAAAATCACAAGTGCAATTAATTCATAGAAGCATATTCAACTCTCAGGGGTTTATAATAAGGTTAAAAATGCAATACAATTCATATAGTACATGTGCCTTTTTTCCGTAGGAGGACAGAATTACATTTACGATTTACGTTTGAGGAAACCTTTTGACGTTACGCACACATAAAAGCGTGTACAGACGCCATCGCCGCCACCGCGCTCACATTGTTAAAGTACTTATCGTCCCGTATTTAGTATGTAGTGGCCTTAGCTTATTGTCTGACCAGTTTCATAAAAGCCCCAGCAATGTTGCCGAGTTCGAGCGGTACTAATTTTTTAAACAGGCAACACCTTCTCTTTAAATTTAAGGTAATAAATACTTTAAAAGCCTTCGTATTATGTCATATTAACAAACAAGAGGATAGACAAGGGCTAAGAGTTTCGTTTTTGAATGTATTTTAGCTGTGTGTTTAGTGCCAAAAGAGTTTTTTTTTAAAGTGGTGAAGGTACATATTATATAAATGGGGAATTCAGTGCGCTATTTATTTTTAATGCCGCGGTGAGTTTTGTTGTAGGTTTTTTGTATGTAAACACTTTTATTATGGCAATTTTAAAAACCGGAGAAGAGCATGACTGACTGGCTCGGTGTAGAGTTTTGAAGCCAGGCTACACAAAAACTGTCTCAAAAAAGTGCACCAGCAATAGAGCGTAACTTCATGATCATGACACTTACTTACGTCCTTTTGTTAAGAAGCGCAGTTTTTCGGCAATAACTCAAAAACGGTATATCCTATAATGTTTCAAATCATTTTCGTTGAAAGTATTTATTAAGCGTTAGGTACTTTAGAGATTTCTTACATATTTTTTGCACATACGGTTTCGAAAATAAAGGAGAGACACAATTTATGCAACTTTCGGAGCTATTATTTCCGAAAATGGTTACTTATTAAAAATCTACTTAGAAACCTTAAATTGTTTCTAAAAGAACTGTCGAAATACTTATGTGCCACGCGATATTCAAGTTTTTTTCATCTTCTGTTACATGTATGGAGTACCCCCTATAAATAAATAAGGAGGGTCCCCCTATAAAGAGGGTCGCTAACTACTACGGTGACAGATGCCTGCAGAAACGTCTACCCTACATTCTCAATAGCTTGCCCACAGATATTAGGTTAGAGGCCAATAAGACAAAGTTTAAAAGAAGAATGTTCAATTATTTAGTTAGTATTATTTAATTTTTTTAAATTAATTGTAAGTAAAGTTATATCCTATAGTTAAGAGACTCAATGATCCCGCAGTCAAACTGTGTAAACAGTTTTGTGGGACAATGTTCTATAGATGTAGTTTAATTGTTTACGTTAATAAATTTTAAGAAATAAAATAAAAAAAAATTTTTTTTGTTATTTATCTGCCCAACTGGGTAGCGGTTTCTACAAGACATCTAATATTTCATTTCATCACCTCTTGTCGTTTTTGAGTAAAATGCCTGTAACATACGGACGCATGACAGACATGACGAAACTATAATGGTTTCGTTGTTGCCATTAAGGCTACGGAACCATAAAAAACATAACAATCAAAAGACAAACCTAAATAAGACACATAATGGGCAATTTCCGATTCTTCACTTTTCATTTGTCATACTTACTTTTAATTTTTCCGAAATCTATTCGGAATTATGAACATGGCTCTTCTGAATTTTGTGGTGTACTTAATTCGATTTACTAGGCTTTAGTAACAGGAAAGGTGATTATACAAATATGTATAACGGGAGAGGATATCGATACTAATAAGCTATAGGTATATAATGATTATATATTATTATCCCGAAACGAACTGTGATTCATTATAGGAATAGAAGTAAGTACCTAATTATGCAGTTTCCTCGATCGATTATCCTAAAATTAGCAACGCACCTTTAGCACCTTGTCACGATATACGATATGGCAACATCATATGGCAGTTTAAACATGACGTTAAATAGACAAGGTACTAAAGTGTAAACATATTTATGACGTTGATTGTACGAGGATATCCCGATACCATACCATCAACTTCCTGTTTCACTACTTATCGTTTGTAAACAATAATTAAAATATTCACGTTTATAAATAATTTTCATTGTAGATCGTATCCCCTAACTTTCCTCTCTACCTAGCTTTTTTTAATCATTGTGGTGGGGACAGTTTTACTTAATTTACTTTTTTATGGTCTCTTACAAATTACATGCAAACATACATACCTTCACGTCTGTCTCCCTTACCCCCAAATAGGTAGAAAGAGAAGACTAGGTGCACCCACCAAATACTATACTCTAATCTTGATTACCTCCTTAAGACGCGTCAAAGTAGGTACAATCATAGAAAACTGTTACTTTTGAGATTAGCATTTTTACGATCTGTTTTATTAATACCCTACTAATGGCGGATTCGACCAAACAAAAGAGAATAAGTCTTATACCTAGATTAAACGCCGAATTTGTATACATATACTAATCTCGGAGTAAGTCTTATTTCAGTTTGGTAAAATCTATGGTTAGTCTATGTTCATATGTATACCTATACCAACGTCAACGTACTAACTTTATTTCCTTAATGATCAAAACGTTCAACTTCCTCTGTTCATTCAGCTCATGTTTTTTTTTCAGTACCTTCTAAAAAACACAAGACTGAGCGATGTGAACAAGAGGTTAAAGGCGCAGATCTGGAGCTCTGTGGTCACCATCGTCCTGGTGGAAGCCAAGAACCTGCCAGCAATGGACTTGGATACGAGGTCAAGTGATCCATATTGTAAATTTAGGTGAGAACCATACATAAGTTTACCATCTTATTTGCAATACTATAGGGAAGTATTTTGCACACACACATTATTATTTCTTTCTTTCTTCATTATTCTATACTAACATAATTTTACAAAAAAAATAGTGGACAATATAAGTCTCTCACTTCCTTTCTTATTCTTCAGCAATTGGAACTAAAGTAATGACTTTAATGACTACACAAGCTTCTGCCTGCGACTTTATAGTTTATATTTACGTTGACCATCCCACGGGGAAAGCATTTTTGGGATTTCAATTCCAAATTTTATTTAATTATTTCTGCCATTTTAGTGCGAAGAAGGTACAAATATACTTACTCACACACACACACGAACTTTACATTATAGGTACGTTCTTATTCTTGGCAACAAAACAGAAAACGACCGTAACTTTCACAAGTATTCGATATTTATGACTTATAGAGGCAGTGATTGGTTTCTTTCTGACCCGTAGACGATAAAGTCAAGCGTGGAGTTATGTGAAGAACCAATCAACTTTTGTCGTTCTTGTATATTTATAAAGAATGTAGAATATTATTCTAAGCAATCGTCTTTTGAAACATGCCAAACAACCGACGTAAAATGTTCCAAAGCTTTACATAAGGATCGCTTGCTGCAAATGATTCAGAATCCAATAACTTCATAATTTTATGTAGGTTATCATCTACTTACAAAGATACCAATTGATTGTGCTTCTCCTCGGTAGTCTCCGCTTGTATTTTTTAAAATGCGTGTGTATCCTACTTACTGAATAAACATATTTTCTTACCTAAGTTTTAGTTCTATCCTCTCATTTAACAGGATTGGGATCGTCGCTAAAATCGCGTAGCTGTCAAAAAAATCCATACAAATTTAGCTTCAGCCGTTAACGTTTCTCACCCCCTAAATCAAGTCCGATTTCCACGATTTTAGAATATGTTTTAGTTATTATAAAGAACTAGGTCTGTACGTTTCTGCTTTTTGTTTTTAAATGTTTTTCATTCTAAGTAGTATTTTCGTGGGAAGGAAAAGTACAGACATAGTTTTTCATGATATCTACAACATATTCAAAAATAGTTAAAATTGGACCAGGTTCAAGGGAAGACAAACGTTTTCGGATTTGCTTTGGAAATTTTTAGGTTCACGATCCTCTTAACAATAAGCAGATCACATTTTGTTCCACATCCAACTAAGAATATTATTGCAGATTAGGAAACGAGAAATACAAAAGCAAAGTGGTCTGGAAGTCCCTTAATCCTTCTTGGCTGGAACAATTCGACCTGCATCTATATGATGACCAGGAGCAAATCCTGGAGGTCACCGTGTGGGACAAGGATAAACAGGCCAAGGATGACTTCCTGGGAAGGTAAGAAAACTTTTCATTCCATATATTTGGCAAAGGTGATTTTCTTAAAGTAGCCAATCTTCGTTATACATACAAATGTGCTCGTAATATGCCCGCCTTCCACTACGGGCCCTATTTAGCAGCTATTTGAGGTGTCGAACCATAAAGATCGAAGAAACAAACACACATTCTTTCTCATTATAATATCAGTAAAGAAGGATAAATAGTCAGTAAGCTATACAGGTAGCTAATTACTCGTATTTACCTCATTGTACCTGATCTAGAATCAAAGGTCATTAAAAATCGATACTTCCAGATGTTCGATAGACTTGTCCACACTGGAACGCGAGAAGACGCACAACATCTGGAAGGAGCTGGAAGACGGGAACGGGCAGATATTCCTGCTGCTCACCATCAGCGGGACCACCCAGTCGGAGACCATCACGGACCTCACCAGCTACAAGGAGAACCCGAGGGATCTCGAGATCATAGAGCAGAGATATGTAAGTATAGCCTCCTAAGGCAACGAAATACCTCAATGGAATATAAATCTATTGTGAATTAAATAAGGTCTATTTCATTAATCAATAGTCTTAAAAACAAAGGAGTTTCCATTTTATTTCCTTTGCACTAGATTTTTATTTCAATGGCCGTATTATGTAGATACTTTTTTTAGTAAAAGGATAGAAGGTTGGATAGAGATAGTTTTTGTTTGAGTTTTCCATAAATCTAATTTGGCTTCATTGCAAAGCAGTCTTTATTAAGATTTCCTGCTTTGCCTGTCGAATTGTTGCCACTGCTGCTACTGACACTAGTAGAAAAAAAAACATTTTACTGTGCCGAAGGATAAAATTCGAATTTTATATAATTATAATTTTAATAATTATAATTTGAATGCATTATGGAAACTTTAAAATCTTACTTCATTTAAAACTGCCAGATTGACCAGGTGCGCCAGCCGGTCTAAAATTGATGTTTAGACTCTAAATAACTATCGCGTCCTCTACTTTTATCAACCAAGTCGCTTTCAGGAATTTTTGAATTTAAATCATTACCAAAATAATTATTAAAACATAAAATATTTATCACCAGTTCCTAAATCCTTTTTACAGGCAATAATGGTTCCACATTTATTTTTTTATTTTTAAACGGACACATCCATTAACTCTAATGGCTAAATCAAAAGAGCAAACTGTTTTATTTATCGCTGTTATCAAAGAAATCTTTGTGTTTTATTTTCATTGATGATAGAATCATCAGCTGTCCATCTTGATGGTTCCATTTTAAAGACAGTGCCAACCACGAGGTTTTTTTAGGTCTGGTATCTATTGTACACTTTCAAATGACTTTCAAGGTCTTCGTATTGACAATAACCTAGCAAGGCCCACCATACTTGAAACAGGGAGTTTTTTGTGAGTGGAATTTTGAGTCTACCATTAAAGCAATAAAGTTCAATTACGTTTGTTTGATAATGCTATTTTCAGTTTGTGTAGATAGGAAAATAAACTTTATTTCCATTGGTACACAGTATCAAATTAAACTGCCTTGATTATGTACATTATATTGCACACTGGGCGCACCTTCAGAACAATAGCGACCTAATTCAGAAATTTTTACTTTCAAATTTGGTCTCTATAATGATCAGGGATCGGAAATTCGGATCGATATTTGCCTATACTTTCGCACCGGCTTTGTTGTTCAGATGTATGGAGGCGGACTCAATCATAGAATTAATTACTAAACTTTCTGGGATTTCAAAATAAATAAATTGCACCGGCATTAATTCATAATATTTTTTTTATATTAACTGTTTGAAGTAATTTTTCATGTATAGATTTACCAAATGTTATTTAATTTACCTTTAACTCATTAACCTAACGAATTTATAGGAGCAAAAATGAATGTTTTATCCTAACGGGTGATAACAAAAAAATGAGAATCATTTTCAGTAGTCTTAAAAAAAAAAACTATTGCCATAGGCAAAAAAGTTGTACCAGATGTTATTTGTACCTCTTTTGATATTCTTGATTTTCATTTGTTTCATTTTTTCAATCATTTATAATTGTCAAAATGACGCCGAAACAAGAAGCTCTGCGAAAACGCGTTGTACATTTTTATAATAAAAATATAAACATGGGGAAAAAGTACACAGTAGATAATTTTACCAAAGAAAATGTAACAGTTTCTACTATATATAGAATTCTTGCATCCTTGACGACAACTCACAAACGTGGTAGCGGCCGACCAGCTAAAATAATGACCAAGGGAAGACTGAAGACACTCCATATCACTTTCAATGATAGTGATTCCATGAGCCAACGAGATTCCGCGAAAATATTTAAATGTTTTCAACCGTACATTTGCCGGTCTTTAAAAAAGGTGGGTTTGGAGTGCCGCAACAAGATAAGGGCACTGGAATACACCGATCAGCAAAAATGTAACATTATGTCACAATGCCGCTGGATGGTTACAAATTACAAAGAAAAATCGTTTATTTTGGATGATGAAAGTTATTTCCCTTTGAGCAAAACCCATATACCTGGAAATGATCGGTACTATACCAGCATCATTTCAACATCACCAGACAATATAAAACACAAGTAAAAGCAAAAGTTTGAGCAGAAAGTTATGCTTTATGTGGCTTTTTCCGATAAAGATGTGTCAAAACTGTGGTTCAAACCTAGTGGTTTAGCAATAATCCTAACCTCTCATAGAGTGAATGCTTGAAAAAAATACTTATACCATTTAATCGCCAACATCGCCCTGATGGAGAGTATGTGTTTTGGCCAGATAAGGCATCGTTGCATTACGCCAAAAAAACATTGCAATTGCTAGACTCCCATAATGTGCCATTTGTACCGAAAATCCGAAATCCCAAAAACCTTCCACAATCCCGCCGATCGAAGATTTTTCTGGTTTTTTGAGCAGTTTGGTTTACAAAATTAATTGGGAAGCAGAAAATTGTGCCCAACTGATAAAAAGAATCAAAACCTGTGTGCGAAAAATGGACAAATATGCCTTCCAACGGTCTTGTTCGGGCATTATGTCAAAACTGCGTCGAACTGCTGATTACGGGCCCTATCGTAACGTGCATTAATAATTTTGTAAATAGTTAAATGTGTAAGTATTATAACCAGGGATTGGAAATTCGGATCGATATTTACCTAAAGTTGGCCAAATCCCGGAAAAAGATAGGCAAACATGGCGTTCGGCTTCTTTAACATATTATTTTAATAATATAAGTTCCGGGATTCTGGAATTCTACAAAATGTTAATATAACATCATCATGTTGTTTTAAAAATGTAGGCTAAAACATTCATTTTTGCTTCTATAAATTCGTTAGATTAATGAGTTACAGGTAAATTAAATAACATTTGGTAAATCTATACATGAAAAATAACTTCAAACAGTTAATATAAATAATTGGTTATGAATTAATGCCGGTGCAATTTATTTATTTTGAAATCCCAGAAATTTTAGTAATGAATTCTATGATTGCGTCCGCTTCCATACAACTGAACAACAAAGACGGTGCGAAAGTAGGTATAGGTAAATATGACTTACTATAAAAAAAATAAAAAATGTTACACAATTATTTTTTTACACCCTTGCAAATAATTCTCATTTTTTTGTTATCACCCGTTACAGGTAAAGTAATTATTATATTAACATTTTGTAGAATCCCAGAATCCCGGGACATATATTATTAAAATAATATTTTTAAGAAGCCGACGCCATGTTTGCCTATCTTTTTCCGGGATTTTGCCAACTTTAGGTAAATATCGATCCGAATTTCCGATCCCTGATAATGATACATTTATGACTTGAAGTTTGAAAGCTGAAATTTTGAATTAGGTCACTATTGTTCTGCAGGTGCGAAAGGAAGATGATCCTTAATTCATAATCAGTGGGCGGCTGACGGATGCAAATTACGTCAAAATAATGTCGAACGTTATACGTAATATGGGACTGCAAGGGGTTTAATAAAAAGAACGAAATTGTAAAATAGTTATAATAATATAATTGTATTGTTGTAACTGTCGAAAAGCGGCACTGTTAACACGTTTCCACGGAATATTGCATAAAACTAAAAAAAATATCAAATCAATATTAAAATCTTCTTGATTCTGTTTCGTGCAAAATTCTTGACGGCGATGCGTATTAGATTTAACATGTCTATCAATCACGCTTTTACGTTTCGCAAATAAACCTACTTGACATTTTGTACAAAAGATCGAGCCTTTAGAAGTATCGTAAATTAGATCACGTTTATCAATTATCCACTTACGAATTGTGGTTTCCTTTGCCATCTTAAATATGAATATTGAAAACTAAGCAAATTTAATTGACAAGTCTAAGACGTAGTAAACATAAACGCTCATCAGTCTCAAGAGGTGATAAAATAATAAGTGGCCAGTATCTTCTTAGTATACAATCTACGTACAATAGAGGATAGCTTATTATGTATTTACTAATAATGTATGATAAAGATAAAAACTGCATAATTTTGTATTCATAAATATTTCTCGAAATTTAATAAAAGTCTTATCCATGTTCTGTTTACGTCCCTATTTTGCATCCGTCAGCCGCCCACTGTTCATAACAACCAATTAACCAAACACCTCAAATGCCTCAGGAAGGGCCTCTATTCAACTGTGTATAATCATATTGACTTTTGACATGCTAAGTATCTTATTGTAAACGTTACGAAAGCTCTAATTTATTTCACGTTAAACAATACCATATTACTTCAAAAGAATTATTGTTTTACCTAGTAGAATATTTATTTATTACATACATAATTATACATAATACATAGACAGTAAATATTAAAGTTTATGCGCCAAAGAAATTTGTCAAGATCGTAGCAAGTGGAAAGAAGTGGTCTCTGCCTACCCCTCTGGGAAACAGGCGTGATTTAATGTATGTATGTATGTATGCGCCAATAACAGGCACGCGCCAGCAATCATCCAGTCTATTAGGGACTAACACAAAAATCTAAAACAAGTAATCTTGAATAGATACAATAATAAAAACATTCTCAGAATAATATTAAATATTAATAAATAAGCTAAAAAAAACATTTATCAAACACATTGTTGAAGAAATTACATGCTTGAATAGGGACGAAGGAACTATGTTCGATGTCACGTTTTATGAATTATGAATTAAAAGTCGTTCAAGTATTATAATCTCATTTTAAGACTCGTTTTCAAAAGATGTAATTAATTGCAGTTATAATGTGATTCACAATGGTATCAACGAGTAATTAGGATATTTTTAAATTGTGATATTTAAATTACCACGTTTTGTGTACTGAACAACAGAAACAGTTATTGGCAGGGGTTTACAAAAAAATAACAATAACTTTATTTTGGACATTATTTTGGGAATGAGGATCATTTTTATATAATACCTTCCGAACTACATCTGTTACTAGTACTACCATAAAAACTTAAGAACCAGTATCAAAAGGACAAAATAACATGGTCTGTTTGTTATCAAAATACTGGCTGGTAGGCTTGACTTATTTAAGATTAGAATAGTAATTAATAACGGGAAATAGCGCGTTTCATTTACGAATGAGGATAACACAAAATATCGATTCAACTGCGCAAATTATTTAAACAAGTTAAAGATAAATTATGAAGTATTTAGTTTTTCATACTTGTGTTTTGCTGGTGTATGAAAATCGAAATAATTGTGTAAGATGATCGTGATGGTAATCATTACATTTCTTCCAGACATGGTACTACCTCAACGAGCAAGCCAGCGGCGTGGGCTGGCTCTGTGTGAAGGTGTACGGAGCCAAGGGTCTGGCGGCAGCAGACCTTGGGGGCAAGTCTGATCCCTTCTGTGTGCTGGAGCTGGGCAACGCGAGGCTGCAGACGCACACGGAGTACAAGACCCTGACGCCTAACTGGAACAAGATATTCACTTTGTTAGCTTGTTTTCTTCATTTTGATGTTCATAATACTGGGATCCTAGTGTAAAAGGGTACAGTCTACTTAACTCGTAATAAAGAAGGGTATATAAATGAACGGAGTATACAAGACTTAACCCTTTATCACTTGATCATCAGAAGACTATACCCTTTTTACTAGTATCACATTATTGGTCCGCCAGTCCTTAGGTTGCTATGGTAAAATAAAGATGATAAGATTGATAAGTCATTAATTACAACAGAAGGTATAATTTATGATATATTTTTGGGTTGAATGGTTATAATGTTGTACTAGAATGACAGACACGTGTCAGAATTGACTTCTGATTTTCCTTTTACTATATAGTACGCAATATCAAAAGCAAGTTTAAAACGTAATTGAAAACATTTAGGTAAATTGGTAAAATTGATATCATAGTTTCCTTACTTAAAAAGTTCATTAAGTACATGAATGTCTTTGGTTTCTATCCTTTTCCTGTTTTTAGCGTAAACAGTTGGTACGCTGAGACACTGAGAAAACTAACAATTACCAAAAATTAGAAACTTACCTGCAAATAGGCATACAGCATTCGACATCAAAACAGTTCGTTCAAAAACACTTCAGGTTATTAAATTAAGACTACAATATATTCTGAAACCTCCAAGAAACTAAGCACAAAATTCATCCTTCCAGTACAGTAAAGGATATAAGCGCGATCCTGGAACTGACGGTATATGATGAAGACCACGACCACAAGGTGGAATTCCTGGGGAAGCTGGCGGTGCCACTGCTGAGCATCAGGAACGGGGAGAAACGGTGGTATGCCCTGAAAGACAAGAAGATGCGGGCAAGGGCGAAGGGGAATTATCCGCAGATATTGTTGGAGATGACTGTGATATGGAACCAGGTAATTTCTACATTAACGTTATTATCTTAAGTAGATTAAAGAAGAAATATGGCAATACTAATGAATGACCATTAACTCTCACAACAATGGAGCAATTTCAATTGATTGACGGACAACGCATACTAAATTTTACTCCGAACAGAAACTTGTAGGTACAAAGTTGCAGGATTCCTCCGATGAAATAATTGTTTTTGTTTTAGTTAAAAGCCGCGATACGAGTGGTGAACCCGATAGAACCGAAGTACATGCACCAGGAGGCGAAGTTCAAGAGACAACTCTTTATCCGGAACGTGATGAGGCTGAAAGCCATCATTATGTGGTTCATCGAGATTGGGAAGATATTGCAGTAAGTCTTATAAATTAAGAGAGCAAAGCAAGGGACATCGAGAAGCACATAATGGAAATGGATGTTATACCGAAATTCTATAATTCTGTAAAAATGATGTTGGTGGTGCTACTGATTTTCATGATGATGATGACGATAACGTTTGACATAGAGATTCATTGATGTAGGCATGTAATTAAGATACTCATGGCTTACATGGCCATGGTCACATAAACAGATATTCAGTCAAACATGTACAAAACGACAAAATATTTTTTTCCGTGGGATGGTGTTAGATTTTTTTTAGCATTCCAATTCCCAATTCTGGATTAGAACTTGTTGGTTTTAGAAAAGTGTTGAAATAGTAAAATTTCATATACCTTTTTACCTTGACATTTAGCCTTCTGGATATCGTGATTATGCTTCACAAAAATGTCGTCGTTTACAGGGACTGTTTCGAGTGGGAGTCTCGGATTCGATCGTTCTTCGGTCTGCTGGTGTGGCTTGCCTTCTGCTACGGCTACGAGATGTGGATGCTCCCCTTCCTCCTCCTGGTCTTCTTCACGAGAAACTGGCTCATCTACAGGCTAACAGGTATCGTATTTAGAATTCCTAATAGTTGATATATTCACAGTAGCTTTTTTGTATTCTTTATTTGGGGTTTCTTTATAACTGGTAGCTGTAACTAATTCAATGACTTACTTTATAATCCATACCATAGTTAACTTAATTAACTGGTTCCTTTAAAATATTTTCTGAATCTTGATGGGGAAAATAAAAACACGGCAAACATATCTTTTAAAATTTTAGTTGTGTCTAAATTTTTGTAAGTTGATTCTGGTGATAATGTAACATCTTATCCAAACGTCAACAAGTGGCAGAACCCTAGAAAAAATTGATATAATTTTTCACAATTCATTTACTCAAACTCGTTTTTTTCCAGTTTCCATCCCTGTTATCCTTTGTTTTATTGATTTTTTGTGTTAAATTTGTAGTGCAATTCAAAAACACCCGCATGTATCGAGTCCTTCAGCCGTACATGCCAAAAAATTGTGGAAGTAAGTCGAAATGGATGGTGTGTCTATTATATCTTCAGGCTTAAATCTATGACTAACATGCATGATGCGGGAACTCATTGACCAAAAACGATCTGCCATTGATTGATCACTTTTAATAACACTAACGACCACACTCATAATCAGTTACTGACGACTCATATTTCCTACAGATGTTTGAAAAAGGAATTACTTAATTCTCTTTAAAATGTCTATGTATAAAATGTTTTTGAGTGCGGCGGTAACGCCTTGCTCAGGGACCGGCGACGCGATGAGCGACGCGTCGGGCGATGCGATGCTTGGGCACAACACGTCGCTATAAGGAGCATTTTCGTCGGAACCATACGCTGGTTCTCCATAAACGCACGCTCCATCGCGCCGCCTGACACGCCTCGACCAACGCGTCGACGCGACTGTTCCTATCTACGCTTTTTATAAACTGTGTGCTCTACCAATGTCTTCGATCCACTTTATTTTCCGCGATGTCACATGTGTATGCCTACATTATCCTTCAACTTCACTACCTATCGGAATGAATTCGAAATTGTAATGTCTTATTTGAGAAATTATCAAACATTTAGAACCGTCGAACTTTAATTCTTGTTAGACCAAGATCAAGGTCGTATTGCAATCAGTCAAAACCAAGTGATAAGTTAAAGGCAGTGGGTAACGGAGAAAGAGTTATGGCTTCACTTTCACTGACTGAAACTTGGCGGATTTTAAGAGCTTAGAATACGGCCACAGGAGACTGGCTTTTGTCATTTCTATTTCTTCTTTGACGTCGTATTTAGCCAGAAATGTTCGTATTTATCATTGATCTAAGCAAGATAAATACGAACTGGTCCGACAAAATACGATGTATCATGCGCCACATCTGTAACAGTTATAAATTAAACCCATTGAATACTTATCCTACATTACAAAGTGCGATATGTACCAGGAGGAAACCCGCTGCTTGCGCCAGTCGATGACGAGGATCTATTAGCAGAAGAAGATGATGAAGAGGAAGGAGATAAGGTAACACAATCGCCATCGAGCACATAGAATCAGACCAGCGAGTGGTAACACAAGCATTTTCCTCAAGTTCTTCACATGGCAACAATGTTACCAATGAAACAAGCTGCCACATTATGAGTACCTTTCCAGTTGCTATGCATTTCGTGTTGCCAGCAAGTGATATTTTGAACTTGCTGTCTTTTTTTATGTCACCACTCGCTGGTCGAACTCTATATAAATGTGAAAGTAACTTGGTCTGTCTGTTTGTTGGTCTGAAAGCGTTTTCACAGCTTAACCGGTGAATTCGGTGTAATTTGGTATGGAGATAGCTTGGACCCCGAGGAAGGACATACATAGGGTACTTTTTCCCAAGAGTAGCGATAGACGACTTCTTCGCGGATGGAGTCGCAGGCAACAGTTAGTACAATAAATGTGAAAGCAACTATGGCTTACTAAACCACTGAACCGATCGCGATGAAATTTGGAATGGATACCTCCATTGAACCCCGAGGAAGGATAAAAGGTACTTTTTACGATAAAAGTACGGTACATTTAGCGATAAAAGACTTCTAGGCAGACGGAGTTCCAAGCAATAGCTAGTTAACTCTATAAAGACGACAATATCAAAATATATTGGGATTTAAGAAGATTGTGAAGCTAAATAAATCCATAACTATACCTAAAATGCGATAACATTTTTCTTCACTTAAACCTAGTAGTAATATGTTGTAGATATCATAAAAAACTAGGTATGTACGTTATCATTTCCGAGAAAATTATATATCTTGAAAAAAAAAGAAAAAAAAGAAAATAAAAATCGAAACAAACCTAGTTTCCCATAGCATTTAGGTATAACATATTCAAAAATCTTCAAATTAGATTTAAGGGGTGAAAAACTTTATCGCCCGGAGCTAAATTTGTATCGGTTCACAATCTTATTAACATAATACGAGTAGATGTAGGCTACAATACTAGTGCTTGGATTTTTAAGGCTTGATTTTCGTTAGTAGTTTTGTTAGTTATCTAATAATTATGGCTTTACGTTTACAGGAAGAGAAGAAATCTCTTAAAGAGAGACTGCAAGCAATCCAGGAGGTGACACAGACTGTACAAAACGCTATCGGCTACGTCGCCAATTTAGGGGAGGCTGTTAAAAAGTAAGATAGCTTAATTCTTCTGCCATACCTATGATTCACCATTCATCAGTGATGGTGTCAATACCTCCCTGAACCATACTTTACTTCTGTTGTTACAGTTTAGTGAACTTCACGGTGCCATATCTTAGTTATATAGCCATCATCATGCTTTTCGGAGCCATGGTGGTTCTCTACGTCATTCCTCTGCGGTACTTGCTTATGGCTTGGGGTGAGTGATTTTGGTTACGAATTGTACACAAGTTGTAAATGTTTTGATCTAGAAAGGTAGTTTAAAGTCGGTTTTTAACTGCCCGCTAAGTACTGCTTAACCTCGTAAGGTCCACGTCAAATTTCGTTAGTTCGATAAATGATCTTTTATCAGTCGACTAAAGTCAAGTCACTCTGACAAATGTCTTAGATTTAGTCTGTAAATATACATACATGCTGGTAGTTCAGATAAACTACTCGGAAATCATTGAAGTATGCATTTGAAGATTCACTACTGATTTCTGAGGAGTTCGTTCCATACAAAAGACGTTCATAAAAAGTAAACTTCTTAGGGTTAATTAGTACTTAATTAATTTAAATACCTAATATTTTTGTTAAGTATTGTATCTCATTAGATAGCTGGTAAACCAAGTTACCGTTGTTAATTTTAGGCCATAATGTGCTAAGGGCACATTATGGCCAAATTAACAATTTTTGAACTGCCCTTATATGTAACATATAGCTGTTAGGCGATGGGCTTGCAACCTGTCACTAATACGCTGGTAAACATCTTAGTCTTTTTGTACAAAATGTGGATAAGTACTGAGTTATCATCAAATTTTTAAAACAGACGTGAAGGTATGTTTGTATGTATTTGTAACATTGTTATAGCCTGGGAAGAAAAAAGGTTTGACCTGCAGCCTATTTAACCAACCATCCTTACATGGTAGGTGATGGTGACAATTTGGGAAAGTCGACAAGTTTTTACTTCACTGGTGTTCATATAAGCTGCGCCATTTTAACTGAAATGTCTCCTGTCAGTGTCACCTGTGCTGGTCAGGATGGTGAAATAGACGGCTGGTTACAAGTGGAAGTAGGATAGGTATTCTTCAGTAGCCACCGCATTTGGCACCAGTTTTTTGGTAAACATCGGATCATGTTTATCACCTAACGGCACGCTTAGTTTATCAAAAAAGTTGTTTTCCACTTTTGCATTTACCTATACCCACTACTGAATGTAACTTATACGTATATTTCTGAGCAGGTGTCAATAAATTCACGCGGAAGATACTTCGGCCTCACACGATACCAAACAACGAAGTCCTAGACTTGCTGTCGAGGGTACCAGACGATGAGATTTTGGTAAGAGTTGGTTTTAATATTTTACGGACTGCATGAGGGAACTGACCTTCCATAAATCTAATTCACTTTATACTGCCTCCAACGGCAGAACGCTGCAACTCGAGTTACAGCGTTTTGTGTTAACTTGCATCAAATGATTTATGAGTGCTTCTATCATACCAACAAAAGGACTTTTAAAAATATGTTCTAGTTAAGGCGGTAGAAAAATGTCAAACGCGGTAACTCTGCATAAGACTAGCCAAAACATCATGACTGCAGTTGTGATGTTTCATACCATAACCGTTAATGCCGTCTGATCACAACAGAACGCTGTTAAAGTACTAAATGGCCACTGCCTCGAAACGAGGAACGGACCACTTGCAGCGTTTTGCTTAATATGCATCACCATGAATCAACACGCGGCAACACAGTCAAAAATAATTGGTGATTCGTAGAGTAAAACATGAAAATTTTAAAACGTGTTTTTCTCAAAACTAGTGTTTTTGACTTGCAGCCTTTTGCCGTTGGACGGCAGTATATAGTCTTGCGACTGATAAGTAATAAAAAAATATAAATTCTTGCAAGAAAATGTGGACTTGTTATGTCAGTGGACAAGGGGTCTAACGGGCTACCTACTTAATGGGGTTGTCATGTGTGATGCAACATGGTCACGAGACTTGAGCATTTAAATGAAATGTTTGGGCGCTCGCTTATAACTATGTCATAATCATAATAATCAAAAGATGGATGCAGCACAGCCCTTTACGAAATAGATCGAGATATTCACACACACATTTTGCAAACAAATTTACATTATAGGGTAAGGAAAGGACCATGCGCAGTTAACTATTCTAATTCTATGGAACTTGCTAACTATGTAAACAAACCGCCATATTGAAATTGTCTCTGAATGATGAATTTACTAGTGATGGGCAATATTCCTTTACTTATGTCAAACCATATCGAATAATAAAATACCGAAAGTAAAAACAAGTAGTTACTTATTTCTAATTTGTTTAATCACGATCTGAAGAAATATCGGTACTTGAAGATGATATATCACCAGTATTTATTACAATAGGTGCCGTTATATCATATGTGAGTGTGATCAGCGTGAGTTAGGTAATGTGTAGGGGCCTTAATATATCGCCAACTTTAGCCACAACACTACCCATCATAGACAATAATTGTAGAATTTAAAAGAAACAAAAACGTCATTCCATCTTGTCCTAATAACCTAACTTATGAAACCATTTAAACTTTTAATGAAATATCCAAGATAGAGTTATATATTTGGGGATTTTGTATTTTACAGTAACGACCGTTTCAATAGTTTATGGTTTCAATGGTGGTTGATGAGGTGGTGTGAAAATTCGAGGAGAAACAGTGACAAAACAAAGTTAAGTCTTTTATTTACATAGTTAGCAAGTTCCATAGAAATACACTATATACAAACAACGAATTCGAAAAAAGTTCCGTTGTGCGACGAAAAGCATCCCTACAATTGTACGGCTAATTTTCGTCTCACAACGGAAAAGTTTCTTAGAAAATTTATAACATCTAGGTACTTTATATACCTAATACTAAATAAAGTACCTAGATGTTATAAATCGCGCTTGTGATCGACCAACCAGAAGCAACGATATGATATTATTCGGAGTTTAAAGTAGGTAGCCATTTTATAACATTCGACCATAGATAACGTAGGTATGTAATATCGTTTTATTTTTGCAGTTGGACTGTCGAGAACTGAAGCCCCATTCGTCCACGGAGCACCGCGTTGCGCGGAAAAAGCACAAGGCCTCGTAACGGCTCAGCCTCTGACGCCGGTTTTCTGGCTGCATCGCTAAACTAAGGGATAAGTTAGAGCACTAGATTGTAGGGAAATGGCGGCCAAAGCATTTGGTTTCACAAAGGTTGGACCAAATCCGAAGTTAAAATAATTTCCAAGGCAGAATTGCAAGTTATTTAAGAACCCAATGAAAACAATTATGATTTGCAATAATGTTGAAGAGAAACCGGTTAATAAATAAAATCCGGAGTAAATAAGCATCCGTTTTTGCCATTCGAGATTTGTTAACGAAACGCAACAAAAAAGATAAAAACAAGCGAGTTTTTGCACATGTCAAAAAGTTAAAAGTTTATTCCGTTTCTGATTTTTAGACTGAATCTTGGCCGACAATTTACCTATAGTGGAAGTGCTTTTAAGCCAGCTGCTAGGAAACAAGTGGTCAAAGTATCGAAAGAATTGAATTGTATGTTTATTTAAAGGTATCTCGCAATAACAGTCCGACTTGACTACGAAAATAGCATCAATACTGTTCCTAACATAACAAATAAGTTCGTAATAAGTATGTCGGTGCTCCCTTCCAAACCGAGGAAACTCTTACGAGTACTCATTAGACAATGGTAAATTAGTCCCATCCCAGAGTGTTGCAATTTAATTAATATTTTTGACGCCATAGCCATATTTACAAGACGGGCTTAACAACATAACACCAATCTATGCGTAACCGGAGCTTCTGTAGCTTTTAAAGACGTGTGTAAGTCTTTTGTATAACACAGTTTTGTAGTCGTAAAGTTAAAAAAGGATTTAATAAAAAATAGACTCGAACCTATTTTCACAAAAATCCTAGTTAGTATACGTGACTCTGCCAACAAGAAAAGTAAATTTGCGTAAGCTATAAAGTTGATAAGCATTTTTATAAAAGGGATAACAAGCAATAACATTAGTACCTAAATGTTTTAAAATCTCCATCATGTTTTACAAGAATCTCATGAACGACCTCATAAATGTATTCCACAAGTGTTGCACTTTTATTGTGATTTATAATATGACAGATTTGTATTTAAATATATTAACATAAATTTATAAACATTTACCCAATGATGTCGTCCACATAGGATAGTTAGATTAAAGCATTGACTGCGTGACGATATGTGATCAAGTAGAAAGTACTTGGTCTAAGGAGTTAAAGAGATTAAGGTGGATTCACATTGTCAATTTTCTAGCGGAAATATAACTGCGATTTATCGCACCTAGAATCACGCTAGCAACGTGACACTGAATCCACCTATGTGAATCGTCATTTAGGTACCTACCCTATGTCATATTTAACAGACTTAAAACTTTCGAGAGATATTAGACATAGACGGAAAACGGTTTACTTACCTTCAATATCTCTTGGGGATCTGGGCTGATAAAACTTTTCCCGGTCAAGAACTCTATCTGAGTCCGAAACAAATGTCAGATCGGCTCTAAATAATAAAACGTAGGTACACATAGTCAACCGTTTTGGCAAAAAAATTATTAACAACGAATAAAAATTTTAACGGTCTGTTAAAGTGCTGATGAAATTTATCACAAGCATGCTCGCTATTTACTCCTGCCAATGCTATAAATAACAAATAATTGGCTCCGCTAAACCGTGGCATTCAACTAATTATTTTAAGCATATTCCATCTTGATAATTAGTCCTATCAGCCTAGAGAATGTTTTAAACGCTGGCTCTGTCTTATAATCTATATGCTATTGACGCTAAGTATACTGTATTCTCATATTTATAATCCAATACGAAATACAGAGCAGCAACCAAGCCACGTGCTAGCAACCTGCGCGCGGACCTTTTAAGATAAGCTGGGGTAAGTGCGTCTACGGGGCAAGTGCGTCAACCCTATTACGCACTTACCCCTTACATAGACGCACTTACCCCAAAGTGGGGCAAAAGCGTCAAAGGGGTAAGTGCGACAAATCATATATTTTTAGGAGATATTATTGGTTTGACGCACTTGCCCCGTAGATGCAGTTACCCCTCCTTACCCTATACATACATATATGCTCGTGTTTATCAATGTAAATAAACATGATAAAACCTCTATCACTTTCTGACCAGTCTGTAAGTGAGAGAGTGACGGATGCTTTGTCCACCGCGAATACTACTTAACGAAACAAAACACACTTTTAAAATATCCCTCTGGTAGGTACAGTACAGTACTTACGTACCTATGTTTGATTGGGTATATTCATTAGCCAGTTGACTTTTACATAATTATGTAGGTTCCACGAAAAGTATTTAAAACAACCAGCGTGTAAAAAATGGTTCGTCGCACAGTGCCATTGGCAAAACCTCGTTTCTTCCAATGTTTTCCAATCAATTGATAATAATTTTAGTTAACGTAAAAAAAAGTTTAGTATTTCAATGTTTACGAATAAATAGATAAGAGTTATTTTTAAATAAAATATTATACTTACTCATTATGATACGAAATTTGGAATGTAATTACTTTAATAACGTCGCATTTAAACCAAAAATATAATAAATATATAAAATTAAGGTTACATGTTTAGATAGAATTTTTAACTACACAAATTTTGTATCAAATGTTATATTAGGAGTTTTGTTAAGTTAATGTTGAAATGTTTTAATGAAATAGTTGTTTTAGGTAAATCTGGAAAAGTTATCAATAACTTATAAGTCTGTATAAATGTATAAAAGTAGGTAGATTTTGTTCAAATGCTAAGATGTACATGTATTTCTATAAACTTCCAACAAAAAATTACGCACACAGCGTTAAAAACGAAACGTATAGTATATGTAAGTACCTTCTTTACTATCAAACTTTTTCAAACAGTTCTTTAAATACAATTTACTACTAACTAATTTAGTTGAACCTCAGCACATAAAATAGTATACCTAAACCTCTTTATCTCTAGCAAATCTCACAACATACCTCAAAAGACTGAGATAAAATCTCATAAATCGTATACATTACTTTATCATTATCATCAATACAAATTAAAATGTCATTATTTGTTTTAAAATGTTATAATGTGACAACAAAATAAATTGAGCGTTTCCAAAAAGGAATTTCAATGCAATACACTATGAATGTTATTAATAATAAGTATATGTATTACGTATTAACCCTTAATCAAATGGGTATTTTTTTATTTGTAGTGTAAAATACAAATTAATTGGGAAATAGTTTCCCAATATTTGCTTAGGGGTTAAAAAAAGTTATTTCATTAAGATGTAGTCACAATGAGGAGTGCTTACAATGATAAAGCTACAATAAATTGCGTTCATTACTTTCACGTGCAATTCCTCAATGTGAATACACCTTAACGCTTTAATACCTAACTCGAGTATTCAATGATATTTTAACTTTTCTAATAGCACAGAAATTTAGTGATACCTTGTCTTTAAAATCTTTCTAGAAACCAATTTGTAATTTTCTATTTTAGCTAATTATTAAAGTACAATCGAGTACCTGCTGTTTCCTCTTTCAAATTGCTCTCTTGAATTTTTATCTCTTGAATAATCATAGTAATTGCTTCTTATTGTCAATTATCTGCTCTTACAAAAGACTAAACATTTAAAAATTATTTAAAGTGTTTGATAAGCGTTTTTTACATTGATTTAGGTACTGTTACCACCAATAATATATGATCCAACATTGGGCTTGACAATATCTGACACATCCTTATTACTGGAAGCCTTAGAGCGTGTCAGATATTATTGAGTCCAATGTTGGATCACATATTATTGCTGGTGACTGTACCTATAAGGCATCAAAATGTTAATTCGTTATTTTTTCAACTCCTACTTTCGTCCATGTTTTCTTGGAACTACCTACTGGTAGGTGTGGGATAACTCGGGGCAAGTTCTAGGGATTTGATATCGATAAAAAAGATGTCGATATAATTAAATTAATACATGTGCACATTGCACATTCTCGATTACTGTAAAGAGGTTCGATGTCATATCTGATATCGAGCCTCTTAAGATAATAAAAGTAAGCGGATGTCATTTCAATCAAAATGACAATATACTGTCAGTACCAATCATATTCGTACGTTTAGCAGTTTAAAGTAGATATTTTCAACTAGACGGCAATCATTAATACCGACGAATATGGAAAAAATATTGATTGTATATTATGAAAACTGTTGTGAAATAAACGAATAAATATACGTGTTAATTTGTTTATTTTTTATCTAAATATGAGGAGAAAATAAGTAATATTTATTTATGTCGAATAACAATTAGATGTTGGCAGTAACATCGATATATTTTATATCGATAAAATATTTTGCTACATCACTTTCGTACAGATGCCCCGAGTAAGCCCAGGTATGTTCATGACTCTTTTTCACAGCTTTAATAAAAGCTGATTCAAGTAACAAACAGTTGAGAAAACCATTATTTGAATAGCCATAAAAATTACCAAGATATAAGCCATTAAAGATTTGTTCCTGTCTCTTTTTAGCAAAACAGAATTTAACATGGATTTTATAAAAGCCGACCAGTTATATGACGTCACAGTGGGTATCGGATCTCTCCGTCTATTCGCTGTCTAAGTAGCAGTTTAAATGGCTTGTACTATCATCAGTATTTCTTAACCGATTTTAATTTTAATTTCTCTTTTGGTGATCTCTTTTAAGGTATTTCCTATTTTAATGAGAAATACTGTTTAAAAAAACCATGCATAGTCCCTATTGATAGCCTAACATCGGATTCCAATAATAAATCTAGCTCTTGTTGAAGCCATTATAGCTGTAAATGGCTGGAATAACTGTAGCGACATACATTTAATATTTTAATCCATCGTAAAATAATTAATTTCCTTGCGGATTCATTTATTCTAGTCAATTCTCATTTTTGACACAAATTATTTGACGCTGAAGCCCAACTACAAATCAACCGAAATTAAATTACGAATGTAATTTTATCACACAAATACGACACATAATTGTCGAATGATTCCTTTTTGGGTAAATTTAAAACATATTGTACGTAGTTAAATAATTAATTAAAAACAAACCTTTATTTTTCCTTTGTGTAACGAAAGTTATCCCATTACATTAGTAAGAAAGAACACAATAAATTTTCATTAAACAATTGAATAAAGTAAACGTAGTCTCAATGAATTCCTTAACTACGAACAATAATGTTTTGAATTTCACCCTTTTGCGATAAAGCGTGAAATTAAAATTTGGGAAATTATGTTTGTTTGGTTCTCTGACTATGACTTTTGTAGGTTTTTTATACGATTTATTCAATGGTCGCGATAATCGAAAGAAAATTTGCGTATATTCATATTTCACGCGTACGAAGTAAATTGCGTATAAACATTAGTTCCTGCTTGTCATTTAGTTAAGATCATTATTTTTGTAAGAGCACGGCTAGAGCACTATTTTGTATTAGGTAAACTACTTAAGTTAGCACTTGAGCACTGTTCCCGCACTAAGTTATTTACTGTGTACAACAGATGCATAAAAAGATGTGATATGTAATTTATAAGTTTTTTAAAATTGAACAAAATATGATGTGTTAAAAATAATGTGTGTTTTATTTGTGTAACTGTGCCCCTCCACGACGAGAGTTTAATTAATCAAGCAAAATGTAGTTGATTACCTACACGTTAATAAAAGTCGTTCTCGCTAGATGTCGCTACCGACTGTTTGTAGAGACAATGTCAAATGAATTCAAGGGAAAACTGAGGCCCTACTTTGAAAATCGAAGTGTGAAGTTACATTACCTCCATCCCTTTCTCTCGATTTAAAGTGGGTTCCCACTTATCGGTTGTCGGATCCGACAAAATATCGGGTGTTCGAGTGGCATTACAACTCATATCAGGCTGTTCACATTCTATATTATATTGTTTGTTTGGACGACGCGCTGGCCTAGTTGGTAGTGACCCTGCCTACGAAGCTAGCGGTCCTGGGTTGAAATCCCGGTAACTGCAGATATTTGTGTGATATGAGCGCGAATATTTGGTTCTGAGTCATGGATGTTTTCTATGTATTTAAGTATATATTTCGTCTATATAAGTATTAATATCGTTATATAGTAGGTACCTACCCATAGTACAAGCCTAGAGCTTAATTTGGGAATATGTCAGTTGATGTGACATTGTCCCCTGTTTTTTTTTATATATATCGGCACTGGGTGTAGGATAGGTGGAAATCATCTATTGGAACTCGTTCTAAGTAACAAGTAACGAGTAACAAGTACTCTGCATCCGAAGTTTAGAATTTATTGGTTCGTGGTATGTATGTATTCTGTGAAGCCAAAATCGGATTTGGGACTCTGCTCTCCTACGGAGATAAGAGGCATATTCTACATGTGCAATTAATTCATAGAAGCATATTAAACTCTCAAAGATTATAATAAGGTTGGATGTTCAATACAATCCATATTAGTAGAGCGCCTTTTCTCCGTAGGAGGACAGAACTACAAATCACGACTCGTACTTAATATCGTAGCTCTGCTTCTATATAGTAGAACTCATTTCAACGCACAGGCACAGCACAGTTGACCAATCCACTTAGACAAACGTACAAAACTCAATGTAACTACACACATTCTATATCGCTACCCACCTAACTATATACAAAAAAAAAATTACGCACTCAATGTGCCAATGATGACCTACGGATCCAAGACGTGGGCGCTAACAATGGGCCTCATAAGAAATCTCAAGGTCTCTCAGAGGGCTATGGAGAGGGCTATGCTCGGGATTTCTCTGCGTGATAGAATCAGAAATGATGATAGGTATCCGCAGAACTAAGGTTACCGACATAGCCCGAAGAATAGCTAAGCTGAAGTGGCAGTGGGCGGGGCACATCGCACGCAGGACTGATGGCCGATGGGGTTAGAAGGTTCTTGAGGGGCACGAGCTGTGGGTAGGCCTCCAACAAGATGGAGTGGCGACCTTGTAAGGATCGCGGGAAAGTGGTGAATGCGAAAAGCACAAGACCGGTCTGAGTGGAGAGCCTTGGGGGAGGCCTGTGTCCAGCAGTGGACGTCTTTCGGCTGACATGATGATGATGATGATGATGACTCAATGTTCTAATTTAAATCACGATGGTCGTTTAAATTTACTATTTATTTTTACATATCGTGCTCTTAAAGTAGACGTTATTTCCAGCAATGTACAAGCTTCTTTAGCAGCGCCGTGCCTGTTTATTTTTGTACTAAAATGACACTTTTAGCTTCAATGAATATTGATATTAGCTTCATTAAATTAAATGTCATACTTTTTAAAGCTTAGTAACAAAACAATGCAATTACAATATTCTCAAGTGGCAATGACCATATAAATATCAGATTTTGGGCAACAGTGCTCTCATTTTTTCCAAACCTCAACCTCTCTATTGCTTTAGTACTTATCAGAAACTGTTTTCATTACCCGTTAAGTTTTTCCACCTAAGTCCTCGAACGGACTCTCTTAGTTCAGTTTTGTGTTCAGATGGGGTAAATCATGTTTTCCAAGTTTGATTTCGTTTAAGTAGGTACATTATATTTGAACCATTTTTATTCACCCTTATTTAATCAAAAAAACTAGACCAAATCCCAATAGATAGACAAAACAAAACGTTTGTATGTTTTATTACAATAATCAGTACAATTTGTCCAACGTCTAAAAAATCCCTTGATTCGTATTACTTAAGACACTTCAACTCTTCCTCCATAATAAGCTTAGCAATCTTCATTTTAACACTGATTTGACTTTTCACTGGTAATTTTTTTATTGTTTTAGCATAACCTAAGAATATGTGTTCAATTGCATCTAAACCAACCGTTTCTCCGTCCTGTGAGTAAACTTGAACAGGTTTGCTCTCTGGACTAAATTTTCTTCGTTTCCTTTCCTTCGGACTCTCATCAGCATCTTCGACGTAACATTCGAGGTTGTCAGAATTAAACATTATATCATAATTATGGTCTTCTAACTTGACATATTTTTGTTCAAGCTGTTCGTTATTATCGTCGTAGTATAACGTCTCGTCTGCATAAGACGCAGTGTCATCCGAGTGGGGCCGCAAGTATTCTAACTGCTGAGCCCATTGCCAATGCTTATAAGATCTGACTTTCGTGTTTTTTTCCTCAGCTGCGTTCGCCCTTAGATGTTTCCTGTAGCAGTCCCTTAGATTTTTCCATTTCGCTCTGACCATATTTTCTGGAAATAAGATAACGTGAGATTAAGGCATGAGTTCGACGCATATTTGCAGGATCGGTACACTTAGGGACAAGATAATTATACAGAAGAGATGTAAGACTCCATTTCTTTGACAGGTTCCTTAACCTATATTTTTTATTTTTTTTGTTTTGTCTATATACTATAAACAGATATTATAATATCTTACATTAAGACGCGCTTCGGAAACCTGTGAGAGGTTTATATGTAGCACGAATGAATTCTCCTCGCTCACATAAGTATGAATTATTATAACACTAAAATTAATAGTTAGGTGTTTTATTTATTACAACCAATACCAGCAATCACCCATTCTCGTTGAATGCCGTAGGGTAGAATTTTTTGACTGCGTTCTTGCATAGGTTCCTGTTGTTACCATACATCCTCCTACATACATTACGTATGATTCATGAACGCCCCTGGCCTGACACGATGGACGGACATACGACGATGAAAATGCTCTATTTTATGGGGACAAGGGACCTGTTAATGAACTTTCATACAAAATAGGAGTCGGCGCGAACGCGGCAAACAAGTAAATCCATAAAACACATGGTAAACATGTTAGCCTAATTGTGCAAAATGTGGTTACAGGATTATCAACAAGTTTTTAGGGTTGTAGGTAATTCTGTAGCTCTGCCTACCCCTCTCTGGGAGCGAAGGCGTGAGTTTATGTATGTATGTAGGTAAGTAAATTCATCCGACGCATCCTCGTCTTACATCTCTTCTGTCCGTCTTGCACCTGACGGTCGTATTAATAAACTGATCTCAATACTGATATAGTGTAAATTGATATAAATTCGGTACGGTGCTGTCGTGTCAGATAGCAAATTGGTATTAGCCTTGTATCAACAGTTTTTCAGGCCAAGCCAGCGCTGGCTGCCAGCACTGGCTTGAATAGAGCACCCGTCTATTTTCCAAGCCAGTAGGACGCATCAGCTTCCTGGAACATGTTTTTTTTTATTGTATTGAATTTTGAATGTTTTACCTACGAGTATTAGCTACCATGGTCAAAAAAGTTATTTTTAGCGTTTTTGAAAGCCATTTTTGTTTTTAATGATCATAAAAAATGTTTTGTTATGTAGGTACCTAGTCCCACTTCTCGATTAATATGAAACTTTAAGACATTTCAAGCTCTCCCCAAGCAACGCTCCGGGAAAGTCATAGGTAGTCATATTTAAACAAATAAGTTAATATTCTTCTTAATAGTGGCTCAACTATCTTAATCGAGATATCTTATCGCGACCCTTGAAATAGGTACCGTCGAGGACCTCCGGTGGCCGTGTGAGGTCTTCACTTCATCATTAGTTCCAGTTCAACAAATTATATTTTTTGAATACAAATGTAAGACTTGTTACTAAAAATACTAAAATCGCTTTACAGGGTGTCCCAAAAATCCGACGACATCCCGCCTAAGGCTAGCTAGCTAAAAAGCTATCTATTTAACCCCTATGTATGTTCAGCGATATTTACTAGTTTCGGAGATAATGATAATTTTGATCAAATTTTTGTCACGAAAAATCATTAAAACATAGGTACAACGACAAACAAAAGCATAAAAATTAAGATTAAAATTATCAATTTCTCCGTAACTAGTAAATATAGCTGAACATAGGTACATATGGGTTCAATCGATAGCTTTTTAGCTGCTTTATCAGCCCTAGGCGGGGTGACGTCGGTTCCTGGGACACCCTCTATGTATGCCTATAATAATTGAGGAGTTCCTTCCATTCCTTACGGATTCCCTCATCAGATTCAAATTTGGTGACAATGGAACCACCTCGGGTTAAATTAGGTACCTAAGTACCCAATTAAACAAAGAAGATTGACAGCGAAATCGGTGAACATAGTAGGTACAGTCGCGAACCGGGATTGTTGAGCCACTTACCCATGTTTCTGATTTGGCTATGTAATGCAAATCGAATAGCTGTCAGCCAGTCGTTGACATCGGTTATTGAATACACGGCTAAATTACGAACAATGGCAAGTGGCTCAACAACCCCGTTTCGTGACTGTACATGAAAAAATACATAAGTTAAGTACTTTGTGGAAAATTCTCCACCTTTTTAGAAGTCAGTTAAATATGCCAGCGCCGCCGGCTTATCAGCATAAACGTCAACATAGTTTCCCTCTTAATCGAAATCTAATATTAATTTAGCTGGCTTGGACGAGTAGTGCCTATCAAAGGACAGTTTCTTTTATTTAATTATTTAAATAGGTAACGTCGTCGTTTGTGGACTTACAGCTTCAGCAAAAGTTAAAAGCGCCCAGCAACATAACTTAAAAGCTTACTGGAAATAACATTTACACATCTTACTTAGACACATAAAAGGGGTTCATTATAAATCAATCAGGGAACATCATAGCTAGACATAACCCTAGAGCTTATTTAAATTTAGGAAGCGGCTTAAGGCCACCATAAGGATAAAAAAATGTAAATTGCCATAGAATTATAGGAAACTCACCTTCAACATCCAACTTTAAGGATATTTCCCGCCATGCTAAATCTTTTACGTCACTATTTTTGCGTGTAGCGTGATTAATATCATAGAGCACCGGATTACTTTTAACAAGATCAATGAGCTGTTCTACTAACAATTTGCTTATAAGCATGTTTAAATTATAATTATGAAAAACGCAAATAAACCTTTGTATGAACAATATCGCTTCACATTTTAATTGGCCCGAGACAACGCAAATCGCAGTAATTAACGGCAATGGCTTGGCTTGGCGATTGGCGATTTTTACTTTCTACAGTTTCTACACTTTCTACCAAAATTGTTTATGACAGACGTCACTCTTAGTGCTGCCAGTTAACCTTCTTTGAAAACCACTACTTTAAAGTGGATCCATTTCTGTATAGTTTTATATCCATACTGGTTCTGCGTAAAGTTATAATGATACAGTTTAAATATAAAATTGCTGAAAATTACATTTATGTAGCTAAACTTGTTCAATTTTGTTACAAGGTGATATTTACCATGGCTTCTCAAACCGCTATAGTGGCAACATTAGAAAAAAAGTTACCGTCAGTCAGCCATTACTTGTCATCGAATCGTGGTCGTGGTTTGACTGCCCGCCGGTACCATCTTACAAACGTTTCTCTCCCTTTTCTTACAATGAGTGCAAAATTTACTGAGTATAGGGACACCGTAGATAACTTATTGAGGGACAAAAGCAGGCCATGGACTAAGTATTTTGAAAAATTGGAAATCCAAACCGGCGTGAAGAGGATTTACCTCTTCTGCGGTGAGCCTCGTTTTTTTCCTACAGCGTTTATTTATATCCTTCGCGGGTTTTGACGTTTTTTTTTGTGTTGGCAGGTTTGGTGACGTTCACAGCTTTATATTTAGTGTTTGGATTCGGCGCTGAGTTGATATGCAACTCTATTGGTTTCGTGTACCCGGCTTACATGTCGATAAAGGCTTTGGAATCTCCCCAGAGAGAGGATGACACGTTGTGGCTTACCTACTGGGTAGTGTTTGCCTGCTTCTCGATCATCGAGTACTTCTCGGACTTCATCGTGAGATGGTTCCCCCTCTACTGGTTGGTTAAGGTGAGTGTAGCCATATGTTACAAAATTTTACGTTACTACATTGTATAATATGAATTCCGATTATCACTTGGGATAATGATATTTATAGATTTACCATTACTGACATGACATATTTGTTGTGTTATGTTGTGGCTTGAAATGTATCGCAGTCATGTAACTGACAATAAGAATTTTCATAGATATTTAAACGATAAACAAAGGGAACAAACAGGACTAATATTAATCTTAGTGGTTCTGTTACACACATTCTAATTCCATGGTTCGCTAGACTTTAATGCAACATAAAAGTCTCGTTCAGGTGGGTATTGTTTGCTGCAACATGATCTTGGCCTTTGTTAGCCTTTCCATTTACACTGGGGAGTTATAGTAGTTATATAGCTATGTCCTTTTCACTCAGTGTAAACTTAACAGCATAGCTGCTATAACCCGCCTATCAGTTGTGGTAAATAACACCACACAAGCTGTAATTGTTCAATTTTAATACATTCTTTATCTTTTTGTATCAAATTACAATGTAAAACAATCATCCAAAAAAACAAGTATAAGAGAAGTGTGAGATTCTAATAA
Organism: Acleris emargana; assembly: GCA_927399475.2. NCBI lineage: Eukaryota > Metazoa > Arthropoda > Insecta > Lepidoptera > Tortricidae > Acleris > Acleris emargana. Next base: position 11,670,749 of record OV656858.1, read on the forward strand.
TAAAAAAGTCAGGGGACAATGTCACACCAATTGATCTAGTCCAAAACTAAGATCTACGTTTATATTATGACAATGATATTAATACTGTGGAGAAATATGTACTTGTATACTTAAAAAACATTCATGACTTTTTAGTCATGAATGTTTTTTAAGTGATGTATTTGCGGTCATCTTACAAACATCTGCCCTTACCAGGATTTGAAACCAGGACTGCTAGCGCTGTAGGAAGGGATGCTGCCAACTAGGCCAGCGTGCCATCATGTATCCAAATATAGATATAAACATATTTCAACATAATCAGAGTGTATGATCCTATACACTCTGATTATGTTGAAATATGTGTACCTACTGACTTTTTGCATTGGACAGTAGAAAGAGGCAAAAAAATATATATCTTTTTTTGATTCTTATATATTAGGATTAGGAATGTGTATAGTTTATACTAAAATGGCACATAAATAGAGTTTCCAAAGTTATTCCATGTTTTACTGATTGGTGTTTTTGTGGAAAAGTTGTTTATAATGGTACACCTATAGGTACACACCATACACAACTTGTCTTTAACCTTTTTTTATTATCACAATGTTCCTAATACCAATTTATTTATTTTTTATTTATTTAAATCTATTTACAGTAATACCAGGGTATTAATTTTGCCCTTCTAAATGAAAAGGATGCCTGCGCAATTTGATAGTCAATGCGAATTTAGCCCCCTGTCTTGGTTAGGTTAAAGTTTACTTGTAATATTTCTTAGGAGGCCAGAATAGTACTCTGCTGTCTATTTCTGTCACTGTCTCTGGCATCTGACAGTATAATGCCATCCTACCCAGTGCAGGATAAAGCTAATGCGGGTCCATAGCAAATTTTAAAAAGATATCCTTTGTTTGTTTTAGGTTATTTCAGATTAGGGTGCTAAATAAAATAGAACAGGTAGAAATACATGTCAGGGAGACATGGGTGCATACAGGGCGCGTAGCATTTGCTACTCTTGCTATGTGGCTAATCACGGCACAGATGCTAAAGCTAACTGCATAACAATATTATAAACATTTTAAATTCAACTTGGTTGTGAATGGAGTACAGAACAGTTTGAGTACTAGGTTGCAGGTAGCCCCTTTCTTTGGTACGACGGCATTTGTTATGCCAGAGAGAGTGAAAGTGTATGGCAGCCAATTGCTATTAACCCGTTAAGTGCTTGATGTAAATAAATATCAGGGGACCATCTCACACAAATTAACCTAGCCCTCAACTAAGCTATAGGCTTGTACTATGGGTACTAGCCAATGATAAAGTTACTTCTATAGATAAATACATACTTAAATATGGAGAAAACACCCAAGATTCATGAACAAATATTCATGCTCATCACACAAATATTTGCCCGTACTGGGGATTGAACCTGGGACCGCTAGCTTTGTAGCCGGGGTCACTACCGACTAGGCCACCACGTTGTCAATCAATTATCATTTTCATATAATGACTATTAGAGTTGTTTATAACAATTGTGATGCGCACATGGTACACATAAAGCGCTCCACAGGGCAATACTCTGGTTTGACTGTACCTAGATGTATATTTCTAGTTTCTTTGCCAATAAGGATACAATACAAGTAGAGTTTGCAATATCCGCCCAGTTTTTTAATATTCGGATAATTGAATACTTCAATATTTATTATCCGAATATTCGGATATTTGAATACTCAATACTCAATACTCAATATATTTATTGCGTTCCACATTCTACAGATGTTGTTGTAATCATAGGTATATACATGTTCATGGTATGTGGACCCTGTCGGGCACAGCAAAAGAAACAGAATAATTTCGGATAATTTTGGTATTTTATAAAATAAAACAAAATTTGCGTATTTAAAGGTGTGTAATGCATAAAATCAACAAGTCAAGTAACAAAAAACCTGAAAATTAAAAATACAACATGCTTTTACAATCATTATATGAGTTGTCATTATCGCACCAAGACGTAATAGATACAGACTGACTGACTGAGCGAATGGGTTCGGTGTTCTTCGGTCGGTTCAGAGTAGGTAAATACTAGGGAATGCAATTACCGGCCAAATTTGAAAACCGGTAAATTACCGACTTCGGTCCGGCAAAACCGATTAACCGGTAAATTACCGGTTTTTTGGTTTCTCAAATAAAAGCAAATTTTTTTTTTTTGATAATCGTATATTTTACTTTAACAAGTCATTTAAAAATAATGACAACTTGAAGTAATAATTTTAAACTTCGATATAAGAAAAAATATCAATCAGTCTTAAAATTAAAGAAATCATTTTAATGATTAATAGTCATTTATCACACACAATTTACACGTCATTGCACATACATACGATAATATTTTTAAATAATCAACAACGAAAGCATAACACAAATCTGAGTTTAAAGATTAAAAATCTGTTCTCAATTAGAAAGTAAATAAGTACAAAAGTCAACGTAAAAATATAAAGAAATGATTCACTTAACACAATAAAATAAGCATTTGTAATCAATCACTAATCACATTGTTCAATTTAATATGCAGTCAAAGTCACTCAAGCATGTGTTGTTTTATTTATTGTCAAATTGCTTTTAACTAAACCGGCACTCGTCAACTCGTCATCGGCACGACTGATAAGAATATTCCCCTGGTAAGACGGGATTAGTTTAGGAGGTAGCAAACTAAAACAATAGGCTCAGATGGACCCTTAGGTTGAAAGGGAAGGGATAGTAAGATAAAGAAACAGTAAACAAATAGTACCTTACTTAATAAGGCACATCTTCGGCTGACCCTGGAATACGTAGCGTAGCGTTACGTTACTTGCTTACTTCGTAATAGTAATATAAGTTTACAAATAATTATCAGTTTTGTTCATAATTTGAAAGCCAATTTCAATCAAATACATTTTTAAGGAGTGGCTGAAAGTAAATTGCACTTAAAATCATTTGATTTCCCGTTTATTTTTAGTTTTTCACGGTTCGGTAAATTACCGGTAATAGCTATAAATTACCGGTATTTTACCGGCTATAAAAAGGGTCGGTTTACCGGTAAACCGGTAAACCGGTTTACCGGTTTGCATTCCCTAGTAAATACCAATAATTATTTTAGTGACAGGTAGAAGGCAAGTGTTTTCGTTGCTCATTTAAATACCTAATAATAGTAACATTAGTAACAATTCGTGTCTGCTAGATTTAATCAATATATTATGTAATTTATGTAAGTTGGTATTCAGGTACTTATTTAATAAAATCACTACATAGTATAAAACAAAGTCGCTTGCGCTGTCTGTCCCTATGTATGCTTAAATCTTTAAAACTACGCAACGGATTTTGATGCGGTTTTTTTTAATAGATAGAGTGATTCTTAAGGAAGGTTTATATGTATAATACATTCCACGCTGGCGAAGCCGCGGGCGGGTCGCTAGTATAATATAATACTTAATATGGAACATTTGTCTAAACACCTTTTTTGGGCAATACAGATGGACATAAAACGTCATTAGTCATTAGTGTTTTTTCTCGTATTTTTTTGATTTTTTTCCTGCTTATTAATGATTTTATTCGTGTTTTCAAAATATCCGTTTATTCGGATAATTCGCGGTTTAGTATTCGGATAATTTTGAATATTATTTTCGGGGGATATTCGGATAATTGAATATTCGGATTATTCGGATTGCAAACCCTAAATACAAGGATATTAAAATGTTTTTTTTTGTTTTACTACGTACGCTAGGCACGTCTGATGACTAATATCGCAATAGGGGTCATTATAGTTATCAGCCAAGAGAATTAAAATCATTAGGGTAAATGGGAAAATAATATTTTATAGTTCGTTAGTGTGGTTAAATTAATGGAGCCAGTAAGGTTTAAAAAAGGGGAGAACCAATATGGATGCGTTCACTTTAAATTTTAAAAAATAAATTATTTTTGTAATTCTACATGTGTGGTTTTGGTGACATAAAAGCAAGGTGGTTCGAATGCTCCGCAGACTTACCCTAGTATAATCAGGATGGTTTCATAATTAGGTTTGATGAAAATATACTTGATTAAGAGTAGTTGTTCTGAAAGAAGCGATCATCATTATATCCATAGGGTTTGTATCTATTCAATATTTATATCAAAGTATGTCTCTTCAAACAATTCAAGTATACTTAAAGGTGTAAACCCATTACACCATATCATGCTATGATCGTGCTATGAACGTGTACGGATGGCCATGCCCACTATGATCGGTGACGGAACGGGCTAGTATGCATAGCCTCACATACTTTGTAGTACAAAGAATATTTTTTTGTCTGACACGTTCATAGCACGGTCATAGCATGATATGGTGTAATGGGTTTCCACCTTTATTGTGTCATAATGTAAACGTTTGTCTAGCTAGACTAGCTAGTTAAACTAGCTATATCTTACTTGTTAATGTTTTTATTATGAAGATAATTTTGAAGTGAAAACAATGCCTGCCTTTGTGGCCGTCGTTCATACGTACATAAATAAGGTCAATTATAGGTCAAGATCAGAATTGCATACATGATTATTGGATATATGATATCAACTACGCTTATAGAACAGTTGTAGGAACTGTATTGGCATTAAAAAAAATGGGTAAAATATATTATACAAGTTAACCAAATTACTGACAAAATTATACAGCCTCGCATTTTGCTGTTTTCTCAAAGTTTTAATATTAAATACATAATATGATGTATTAAATTCATATTATTATCGAAAGAAATAAACTTACTACATCGATATACCCATATGGGACATCTGTTTCTAATGGGTATGGAACAAGACCTTTGTGGTGAGCTGTAAAACAAAGGGCTGCTACAAACAATACACATGGCTTATCGCAAAACCCTAAAAATAATAATACCTATATGGGACGAAGGCAGTTAGCAAATTAGGAACTCCATATTTTAGTTATAGACGTATACTAATAATAATAAAGGGTCAGATACAGAAGGAAGTACTCCTCGACACGGCACGCATTGTGAGGAGGTTCCTCTCTCTGCAGCCCTAACCACCGGTAGCTTGAGCCCTGCCCCGCTGCGGCGGCACCCGTAGGTTAGGTTTTTTATGTTTATTTTTTATATTAGTATTGTTATTTTACTTTTATAATTGTATTCTTATTGTAAAAAACCTACTTTCAATTAACCTAAATATCTGAATAATAATAACTTATAGATTACTTCTATCAATTTCTATCTTGCATTCTTATCAATTTCATCTTATCTGTTCTATGAATAATGCTTATCAGTATTACTTGGTAAAGATATTGTATTTTTGAGAGTAATGAATATGATGCTCTTAAGTTGCTTGGAATTTTATCACAATTGTTAATTGCGTTTTAATGATTTTAGTAGGAAAAGGGCACCAGAATAATCTTGTTTGCTTGCCTATTAGTAAATTACTAGTCTTAAAACAATGATTTGAGATTGTTATAAGAAGTGCTTTTATGCATTATTTAAATATAACCAAGGCATTACAAAATTGTGTTTGTATGTTACGCTTTCACGAACAAACCACGGCCTCATTTAAATAAGACTTGCTTCGTTCTATTTAAATGGATTTCCCTTCAACGAGCCCTGTCACTCTTGAGGGATAAAAGGATTTCATCATCATAACCTTTATTAATTTTTGCGTATTTTTAAATTTAAACATTGCAATTTATTAGCAGTTAGAAAGAAGTTCATTGCTGGACATTTCCAACTTCATGCAAATCACTCGCACCTTATCAGCCTATCTGGCTATGTGTATAAAAATAAAGTAAGCTTATAACTTTTTGATAGTTACAATTTATATGCGGATCTGATTGTGTTGTTATCAACACACATTTCGCTGTAAAATAATGACCCATCGATTTGTTTCTAATAAATATGCCAGCGTTGACGGATTTTACCAATAAATTAAATACCTACCCACATAGTATTAGGATATTGAATACAAAAAATACCTAACTAACAAGTTACAAGCTTTATGAAAAATGCATGCTTAATAAAATATGAAAACGGGCGTGTGGCAACATCTGTCGTCGCTATTTACTTGTATAGGTAGCTACAATAGAAAAAGCTATTTCTTCTTCTGCAGGCTCTGCAGCATTTTATTTCAACGTCCACTGTTGGGCATATACCTACCTCTCCAAGCTTCATCCTATTTTGATTTAGTCAAGTCCATTGGCGACCAGCATTCTCTTTACAATCAACGTACCTAATATTTGAAATCTTGTATCAAATGGCCTCTGAGACTCATTCCGTTTCCATACTTACATAATTTAATTAAAGCCAGTTCAGCACTAAAACCGTAAAGGCATAATAACCATGGATCGGAAATTCGGATCGATATTTACCTAAAGTTGGCAAAATCCCGGAAAAAGATAGGTAAACATGGCGTCGGCTTCTTAAAAATATTATTTTAATAATTTAAATTCTGGGATTTTGGGATTCTACAAAACGTTAATATAATAATTACTTTACATGTAGGATAAAACGTTCTGTTTTGCTCCTATAAATTCGTTAGGTTAATAAGTTACAGGTAAATTAAATAACATTTGGTTAAACATATACATGGAAAATAACTTCAAACAGTTAATATAAATAAATAATTATGAATTAATGCCGGTGTAATTTATTTATTTTGAAATCCCGGAAATTTTATATGAATTATATGATTGAGTCCACCTCCATACAACTGAACAACAAAGCCGGCGCTAAAGTATAGGTAAATATCGATCCGAATTTCCGATCCCTGATAATAACCAACAAACTCACTGCATCTATAATACCTATACCTGCACCTATCTATAATCAATGTTTTTTCGCCACGTTTATGTTTTTCTACCTTTCTGTTGTTTATGGTTACATCTATTTGTTTGTATATGCGTCACGACCTTGACCATAACCGCAGCCCAGTTAGAAACATTATCTTTAATCCACACGCACACGCGTGTATGTATGTACTGTATATTATGTAAATATACGTGAACGATAACATACTTAATATTCTAAACCAGTCAATTATATTCATTATCCGTTAAAAATTGCCATTAGACTATTATTTACAAATATTACTCGTTATAATATGTATAGGCGAGTTAATGGCGTTTTGGCACAACTACAGACGATGAAACATTAATTTGTGCTTACATACACAAGCAATGGCATCCTCAATGAGATTCTGCTGCATGACTTAGCGGGAAAATATCTGTACTTTGGATGTGTAAAGGTCTCTTATGCATGACACAACAAAGTGTCCATTGAGATCACCTGACAGTAGGGAATGCAAATAACCGGTTATAACCGGTTTTAACCAGTTATTTCATACAAAAACTGTTATTAATCGGTTATATTGCACTCCCTACCTGACAGCATGACCGTAGGTAAATTGAAATATTAATTGATTTGTACCCCAAAGTGGACTTCGAATTATCACTTGGGATTATAAAATGTCGTCCTTTGTCAACGTAAACATAATTATTATAGTTAGTTATAGTTTTTGACTTAACTTTAATTAACAGACTACTGGAGTAGAGGTCACTGACTCATGTCGAGTCTACACGCCACAGTTCGCTTTGTTAGCACATTTCTAGCGCAAGGTTGTTTCATTATTCCTACCTACAGTATAATCTGCCGTATATAGCAACGAAGATTCTCCTTTGTTAATGAACTCTATTTGGTAGGTTTCTTTTGGATTGTTTCAAGAGATAAGCTATGTCTAGAATTTTGACAACGTATGTAAAGACTAGCTGTATGTACGAGTATGTAGCTCTGCCTAGCCCACTCTGGGATTACAGGCGTGAAGGTTTGAATTGAATTGAATGTAAAGACTATAGTGGATGCCCTCGAATCCGTACGCGTAGACTTAGTGTTTAGCTTGTACGCTTCACGATGGTGATCGATTTTCCAAAGTAAGTAAGTAAGTAAGTAAAGATTTATTTATGCAAAAAATGTGGTACATAAGTTGGTAAGTAATTACAGAGTTCTACACATTCCGCCAGTAGATGGCATGCAAAAAATTAAAGGCAATACAATTTTAAATTTAATCTATACAATAAATGAGTAAATTCATGAATTATTTATAGGACGTCACAAATTTTAATCACTACCTATACTCATTTTTCAAAATTAATACTAAAATAAATTAAACCATCTACCTTATTACATCAACATCTACCTTATTGCAGTTCAAGAGTAACCTAGGAATATTCCCTCCAAATTTCAAGTCCCTAGATTCAGGGGGTAGGCTGTGCGTGTGCGTGGTTTGGCAGTCAATGCGTTTTCTATGTGTAGAAGATTCTAGAATAGGTACTGCGTTTTTAATATGGCTGGTTAACATAACTAAAAACGTCAAATATTTGTCGTCAATTTATCCGAATAAAATAACGAAAAAGTAGTCTTATGATTCATTCATGGAGGATTTATTCGCGAATAAATCATTCGCAAATAAATTATTCGACGAATAAATCATTCGCGAATAAAAATATTACGGATTATTTTTAATTTGAATAATTATTCGAATAATGCCCATCTCTGGTTCTATCAGACGAGTGCCGCCAAAGACAAATTGTAGCCACTTTATTTTTATTGCACAGGTTTAAAGTGAGCCTCCTACGAGTGACGTCATTGTTAATAGACAAGTCATGATGCAATCATTTTAAGAATACATTTCCAAAATCAATAAATTTTCTAGAAGCATCTACTTTGCATACCTAATGATTTACAATATGTGTGTCGATGTTATTAATAGTTATTGAATGTCTATTGCGTATGCGCATCTGACATTATAAAATAAGATAGCCGATGATTATTAATACCTTTGTTAAATATTGGGTTAGAATAGTGCCACTCCATGTCTTCCCGTGGATGTCGTATGAGGCGAGTAAGGGAATAAAGGCTGTAGTACTGTTAGGCGATGGGCTTGCCACCTGTCACTAATACACTGGGAAACATCTTAGCCTACTTGTGCAAAATGTGGTTACAGAATTATCAAGAAGTTTTAAGACTTGTTGGTAATTCTTTAGCTCTGCCTACCCCACTCTGGGAATGAAGGCGTGAGTTTATGTATGTTGTTTAATAATTTACCCAAGCTGATTGGCGACAATGCCGTGGACGCGGATCGGCGTTATATTTTCACTAACGATGTTATGTAATCTTTGTCTTGAAGAAGTATTGCGTTTGGAAATTATATCTTTATTTAGCCTTTGAACTGATTGAAGTGGTTTCACACAAAAACTGTTATCACTTTAGTTCGATCTCGGATGCCGGTGACACCCGTCGGCGTCACATTTAGCTTTAGCTGGATGCCCCAGTCGCCGATGGGTGTCACACTTGGCTTTAGCTAGGTGCCGCTGTCGTCATCACGATTTAAAGTAACATGGTCAGATGCCACAGACGCCGATCGGCGTCACATTTAGCTTAGCCGGGGTCCGTTCATTTGACCGAAATACGTTTGGCCGAATGAGTCGTTTGGCAACTGTTTCATTTCCCAACCCGCATATATTTCTGTAACTGTGAATATTTCAGGATTTATTTTTGTACCATTGTGTAGACTATAGGTTAGGTTAGGTTAGCTATTTTTTTTTTAAACTGAAATATTTACAGTTACAGAAATATAAGCGGGTTAGGAAATGAAACAGTTGCCAAACGACTCATTCGGCCAAACGTATTTCGGTGAAACATTAGTGAACCAGCTTAGCCTGTTAGCCGCAAACGGCAATCGTTGTCATAATTGAGAAAGCGTCGGCATCGCATCATGGTATCTGTTGAAGAAGCTTAGCAATGTAGAATTTTAGATTTTATCTCGAATGTATGAAAAGTTCAAGTCATTGTGCTCGGTCTTTGTTATATTTTCATTTACGCTTTTCTTTCTCCGCAGTGCATCTTCATTATTTGGTGCTACGTGCCTTCGCCGTATAACGGGTCGCTGATAATGTACCACCGCGTCATCCGCCCCTGGTACCAGAAGCACCACGCCCAAATCGACGCAGTAGCCAGCGCAGGTAAAACAGCTAAATAATATTGATCATAGAAAAAATAACTATGTGGTCGGCTTGACGTTAAAGCATCTAAAGAGTGGTCGTTGTGGGTGATGAAGTTGGTGGTTTCTGCCGTTTTGTTGAGGTCACACTTAATTAATCGAGAACACACAGAATTGGCACATTCTTCCAAGTTCAAATAATGGAATATTCCTGTTGAACGTCAGTATCATCCACCTCTTGTCTAAAATATAACCAGATGCCCTAGACCAGATGCGAGAACGCATGGTTAAGTCAGTTTTCTAGTAGACTATGGCCACAGGTCCAGGGGGACTAGCGTAAGTTGTCTGCACTTGTTTATCGCTCCGATGTCTCTTTCTAACTGGTCTGTAACAATAGAGACGCACTGAGCGACAAGCGGTAAAATACAACTCCTTGCCTACATGGAAGATCTTAAGATTCTGGTTTTCTTAAGATATGATAATTGCCTAACGGACTGTCTTGGGGCCGTATTGATAAACTGATCTTAGCCTAAATGCCCATCTCAAGATACTTCAAATAAACTTCAAGTCATAGAAAACGCGCTTGCGCTCTTAGTATTGCAATCTTTAGATTGTAGCTTTGAGAATGCAAATATCTACGTGGCTAATTTCTGAAATCTGTCCTTAATAAGGCACTTTGAAGTTGTATGAGCATTTGTGTTACGTAATCTTGTGACGTTATCATCAGTCATTACCACTCTACTAGATGGCTAGTGCATTTCTGGCGGGATAAATAGCACCATCAGAACGATAGTGACCTAATTCAAAATTTCAGCTTTCAAACTTTAAGTCATAAATTGATTATGATCATACCCCGGCCGGCGAGAGCAAAAATGCTTCTGCTCCTAGTGCTTAATTAAATATCGACTATTATATCGACATATGGATGTCGATAGAATAGTCGATATTTAATTAAGCACAATTATTATTTTTAAGCTTATATACTATTTCAATCAACTGATTACAATTATAATCAATTTATCATACTCACGGGAATGTTCGTAATAGATAAGAATGAGTGACAGTTGTAAATAGATACTTTTCACATACTCGTAACTAATAGACCTCTTTCATTATCATATGTGTATATCGCGATAATAAACTAAAATAATAATAATAATAAACTATTTCGTTTTGCTCCGATTACTACAGTAGATTTAGAACGGTCCTTTAGTTGGATGAAATGGATTTTATCGCCAAGGCGAAGGAGTTTAAAATCAGAAAATTTAGAAAAAATGCTAATTGTATATTACGAAAATTACATAAAATACTGAATAAATACAATCACTTGGTTTTAATTTTGTTTACAACAATAATTAATACTTCTGCATATCATAACGGTGGTCCAGTACATCGTGTTGTTTTTATCGACATCGACCAAAGTGTGTGTCCTCGCACTATTAAGCTGTCAACGCATTTTTGCTTTCGCCGGCCGGGGTATGATTATGATAGAGCCCTAACTCGAAATTTAAAATTTCTGAATTATGTCACTATTGTTCTGAAGGTGTGAAATATTAGATTATTGAATGTTTGGTCACTATACAGAAATGAACAAGTACGCATTCTGGGCAGAATCAAGCCCTAATCCTAAAGAATTGTTAATATGGTGATGTCACAATTTTACAGCATGTTTTAACTATTTGTAAGTTTTGAATATCTATTTGTTTTCATGATATGTTTGAGGTGTCTATCAAAAATAATGATCTGAATAGGAAGTGACATTTTGGGGGATTTAAACATGATATTTAAATTTTAATCCATACTGATAATAAACGGAAAGTAACTCAGTCTGTCTGTCTGTTTTTTACGCTTTCGCGGGTAAACTGCTAAACCGATTTCAATGAAATTTGGTATGATGGATATTTTTTATTCCAAAAAAATGTTAATTTCCCAAAAATGGAGCTATAAATGACTTCTGCGCAGATTGAGCCGCGGGCAACGGCTAATTTCTATGAAAGTTATTTCTATCGGAAGAAAAGCTTGTTGGGTGAATTGCAAAAATAGTGTACATAGTTAAGGAGTTAAATTCTGCTAGCGTGTCCATATTTAATGTTTTATGACATTAACCTCAAATTGCACTACCTGTTTCGATCATTGGTCATAACTAGGCTTGGGACTTTTGGATGCTCGCTATGGTTTTAGATTCCACGGAGTCGCCATTATGTTAAAATATAATTTTTCGAAGTCAAAGTCAAAGTGTAAAAATAAAACATGTTAGATTTACGCTGTTATATCGATCGGTAATAACCACGTTATTATGACTGCAATTAATTTTATCATAAATTTATTAGTTATTACTAGACCCCGTTATCGGAGGTGCAAAATGGTAGCTGTCAAGTTCTTAGGGATGGGTAAAAAATATTTTGAAATACTAGCTAGGATATGTCGATAATTATAGCTATATGTCGATAATTTTTCTTTGCCATAATGAGACTAGGATTTTAATTAAACGTGTTTATTTTATAAAACAGGACTATAAAATTACAAAATTAATGTGTTAAACATTTTTCATTTCTATAAATATAATTCTTCATAGCACGAACCATTAATAAATTAATTAAATAATTAATAAATGTCTCTTAAAGGGATATCGTATTGTTAATGAACGATCAGTTTTTTTTTTCAGTTTCTCTGCAATAATCTAGTGCAGTCACGATGAATTTATTCAAAAATAAACCCAATATATCTGAGCCCTATTTATTTTTATAATTTACATTTCTGATGACAATGATTATCATGGATTCTAAAAAAAACTTGTTTAATTGTAGTCTAAAAAATGGTATAGGTACATATATAAAAGTAATTGTACAGAAAAAGTAAGAATATCGATATCGACATCATGAATATTTTTGCCCATCCCTAAGAACTTGACAGCTACCATTTTGCACCTCCGATAACGGGGTCTAGTTATTACACACACATGTCACAGTTCACAGGTGACGCGATATGCAAATATGGGTACGATTTACTTAATTATGCATCCTCTTTGATACTTGCGTTGTGACAGACTACTGACTGACATCTATTTTAGCAATTAAAAAAACACTTGATTAATAAATTGTCACTTGATTAAACACGGTTTAAGCAATTTCTGATAAAATTTAAAATTACATCAACGAATTTTACCACAACGCACCACAAAGATGACGAATCGGCAAAAAATCTCGAGAATACAACTTTAACATCAGTGGACGTGGAGAGATCTTTTTCAACACACAAAAGAGTTTTTGATAGGTCCAGAACTCGTTTAACCCCGCAAAATATAGAAAAAATAATAGTGATCCATTCTTACTACCATTTTAATGATGAACATGAAATAGTAATAGATGATGATGATGCACTGATTCAAAAAGCCTGTACCTCATCAAAAACTTAGAAGTTACGACTAATATTAGATTGAAAAATACATTTTTGTTATTGTTACTTAAATTATTTGTTTTAGTTTATTTTGTTTACTAGCAATAGAGTATTTTATTATTGGTAATTATATACATACAAGTTGTATGTACTTATCCACTTTGACTTTGACTTCTAAAAAATATTTTAACATAATGGCGACTCCGTGGATTCTAGAACCATAGCGAGCATCCAAAAGTCCCAAGCCTAGTCATAACAGTCTCTTTGATTTCCAGATGGCATTAAAGGCATTATGAAAAACATCAATGACAAAATTGACAAAACCTTAAGCGCTGTAAACAAAAAAGTCGGCGATGCGCATAATGACTAAACGTCAAGGTATTATCAACTCTTTGGTTCGGCTTGCATGGCTCGGGGTTTTGTCTATGGTCACTGCTTTCTTTGTTATTTTCACTATGAATGACGCTTTAACTATTATGTTGCCACAAAGTTTACATTTTGTCAAACATTTCTAGTTATTTTAAACTAAAATCTGTAAAGGCAAGGTACTCAGGACTCAAACTTAAAAGACGGTTTATATACGACTAATATTATTAAAATTCTTATTTAACTCATGGTGGGTCTCCGCTAGTGTTTACGGCGTGTTGTAGGCGTACTTATTTTTAGACAAAACGATGATATATGTATACCTATCCTAGAATCTTACGTCACAAAGGCGCGACTCCGAAGTGTCCTACGTTACTTACTTTATTTTGACGGTTTTTTTCGCGTCGCTTCGCGTTTTAGCGCAATTCGCTTACATAGGATAATGCATACGGTACTTTTAATTACAATTGGAGGCGAAAAACGGGACGCTACCGTTGGTATTACAAAATATATTATTTGGTCTGTACTATCCCAATTTGAAAACTCACGTTCCAATATTGGATAAACTAGACCTGGCAACATTAAACTCTACGAAGCTTGGCGAATAGTTTGGAAAAAAGAGGGCACAAATCGGAGTGAGACTGGCAACGTGCATGGTCCAATTTTTACCCAAAAACTTAAAACTACCACTACCCCTAGGAAATTATTTTTCCACCGTATTCCACGTCAAAATGTACAGAGTAGGGACTCTGCATAATATTTTGCGTTGACTATACTGTCTCGTTAAATTTATATCGATCACAAATTATTTTTTACGAAGATTGAAACCAAAAAGCGGCATGTCTTTGGTTTTAAAATAAGCCCATGTGTAGATAATTTACTTGGGTGGGCTTAAAAGTATTCTTCCAGGTTTCACAATACGAGGAGGTCGTAACGAACACCTGGAAGACCTATCGATGAAGGAATACATGAAGGGAAACCTTACGTCACTTGAGTGTAATTCATGGATATGTATATCCTTCCGATCCTCACCAACAGAGCGCAGACCTGATCTCTGACAAATAGTTTAAAAAAAATCCCTACAGGTTTGTCAGAGAGCGCATGTGGCTCAAACAGCTGCCAAGGTCAAATTGGAATAGATTGATCATGATTAAGCATGCAGAAGGCATTGTAGGCTTAAGAGAGTACCAAATAGGTACGTTACGCCTGGCCAAAACAAAGTTGTGGAGATAAGCTTGATGCCTTTAATCAAAACTGGTGGGAGACTGCCCAAGGTAGGGCTACGTGGAAGGAAAAAGGGAGACTTTTACCCAGCAGTGAGCTGTTACAGACTGTTAAATGAAAATAAAACAAATTAATAACCTTTCCCGATATTTAAATGTCCTTGTTTTGCGTAATTTTTCGTGGTTTGTTTTGGTTATATTGAGGATGGTGTGGATTAGATAGGGTTATGCGGATGTGTTTATGAATGATATTGGTATCGCTTTTCCACCGGTTTTCTCTCTTTAAGTCTAAATTCGACTATTCTGAAATAACAGAGGGCTCACAGTGGGCGGCGCGCGCCGGGGGCCTCACTACCGGTTGAGGTACCGCGGCAGTCCACATCAGTTGGGGGTGCCGTCGCCACGCAAGCGTATAGTATACGTATAATCAATTTTTCAGGGCGTTTCTTCTTCGTGTCGCTTTACCTAGCCTTAAATTTTCCCTAAGAAAGATTTTACTTACTGAAAACTTGAAGTCATTTCTCATTGCAAATATCAATCGAGGTCTCCATTCCAGAATCGTGTCTCAACGTACGTCGGATACTCTCGTTACATCGTGCTATACACCTTCATTATTTTTTTGGACTAGCCGATACTCTGTGAATTCTTCGCCCTTTTTAGCCACTTGTTGGTTATCCGTCCCTGTTTACTATCCCCACCAGCTCTCTTTCTCTCTCCATCGCCCCTGGGGCAGCACTGAAAAAAATAAAAGGTCATAAGTTTTACCTAAATTTCGGCTCCGTATGTTCGAAGGCAGGACTGGCAGGCGACGCTGGTTAAAGATTAGTGCTTCCCGATCACTAGTCTTAAAGGCGAAGCGTCAACGTTCAATGAAAGCGAAACCCGTCCTATTGGTTTCACAAATAACGCGTTTGATAATTTCCAGATATTACGCCTCGACCTAGCAGGGTCGTATCGCCAATGCTACCACCTCCACCACATCCACCACCACCGTCATCGCCACCGGCCCCGCCACCGCCACCGCCACCGCCACCGCCACCGCCACCCCCTCACAATAGGCCCTAAAAACTTAAGTCAAAAAAACGCTGCACAGGACGTTTTAGTAAGTTCATTAATGCTGAAATAGTTTATGTAGTAAAGAAATAAATGTTAATTGGACACTTATTTCAAATGTTCTCTTTAGTAAAGGTTAATGCCTTAACACGTGCTGGCAACGGTTTTTTTTTAGTTTACCTACCTTATTTACCTAGTAATACCTATTACCTAGTAATAGCGGTACTTAAAAATAAATGATAATAAGTAATTCGAATTTTTCACTTTTTGACAAGTAACTAATTGTGAAGTATTTGATCACTTTTATAGCTTCCATTTATTTTTAGTTTGGTCCACTTATTTCATGTTGTTTAGTACTTATTCCATTTTATTTTTAGTTTTTTTAATTTTTATTTTGTATCTGACATTTTAGTTCCATTTTACGCACGAGAAGATCTGTAGGCAGAACTTCTTGAAATTGTAAGTATGCTACACCGACTTCAAAAAGGTCTCTCATTTCGACCTTATATTTTTGTTCGCGGATAACTTCGTCGTTTATGAACTGATTTTTATGATTATTTTTTTGTTGGAAAGGAGATATCCCAAGTGTGGTACCATATAAGGAAACCAGGATCTGATGATGGTATCGGTGGTGATCGAGGGAATCCTTTGAAAATTGTAGTGGCGACTAGTGCGTTTGTTAACTTTTTTCATTAAGTATTTTATTAGTAACAAGTTCAGCATTTCCATTCAGAAAGTATCATTTGATGAAGTGGAACTGATGATGAAGACCACAGATGGCCAAAGGAACTCCTCAACTGTACCTATTTCAAGGGTGGCGATAAAGTATCTCGATTAATATAGTTGAGCGACTATAACGTAGAACATTTAATTGTTTAAATATGACTATGACTTTCCCGCGGCGTTACTTGCGTTGAACTTGAAATGTCTTAAAGAATCATATCAACTAAGAAGTGGGACTACATAACAGCTTATTGTGGTCACTAAAAAGGTTAAATAAAATAAAAACATTTACTTTATACCGCTAAGCTATTCGCTGCAATATAGCAAATAACTCGTACCTACCTACCCCCGATGCCATAAAATACTAAACTTCGAAATATGTATATCTCAAATTAGGTTTGCCATATCCCTAGAGACAGAGATATGGCCAACCTAATTTCCAACTTCTATTTTGGGCCAGCGTCTTGCTAATTTGCCACCAAGCAGCAGTGCTCGTCGTACTTGGATGTGGGAGTGAAAGGGTGTAAAATTTAAAAAGGGATGGCAATGCATTTATTATATTGAAATGCAAACATGTTCTTAGAGCCCGCTTTCCAACAGCCCCTTATTTCGACATCCTGACAATGACATAACGTAGGTAGAGTACTACCAGTATCTCGATAGCGATCGGCAATATTCGTTTTTCTATGAAACACGAGTGACAAATATACTGTCAGTTGCGGGTGCAAGTGTGACAGCAATAACCAGCTGAACGCTATTAAGAAGCTTGGAGTACTGTACATGGCGTAGCTTATACGAAGCCGAACTGTCACTTTACGTATCATCGTGGTTTGTGAAATGGGGGGCAGAGATGGCATGTGTCTTCATGCCATCAAAAAACTTTGTTCTACTTAAGAATTGACGTAGAATAACGTAGAGGAGGCGAACACGTGTTCACATTAGGTGTTACAGACGGCCCCCTGTGCAGAGCCTGTATGACGGCGGGGGAATCCGCAGCCCACGTCATCATGGAATGCCCTGAGGTGGCAACATACCGGGCACGTCACCTCGGAACACCGAGGTCGCTACCAGTAGCCATCGGCAACATCAAGGGTTTGCTAGGCTTCCTGGTAGAACTGGGTTGGCAAGAGTAGCGTCAGCAACCCAGCACGCAACGCAAGGTGCATTTATTGACTCGTCGAGTTGCGGAAAACAGCCCGTTATAACCTCTAACGTAGAGGAGGCGGGACGTCGTTATTTTCAAGAAAATAATGAACAGAAAATAAACAGAACATGCATCCAACTCCTACAAAAAGCTACCGATAAAATGAGTAATCAGACGACATCGTATTTTGTTTGAGATGCTAATTTTTATCTAGCTTCCAAAGTTATAGTGAACAGTATCTAGTACCCATCGATTAGCTATTCACGATGCCCGTAAAACAGTCTGCCCTCCTAAGCTAATACGCAGTATGTCAGATATAACTCCTGTAGCAATATCAATCTTATTACTAAGATAAGAGAACTAAAACTGCTTTGGTTATTGATTTTGGAATACGGCTTATTTTCTTATGAGGGCAGAGTTGTACTCGTACGCACGATTCATTTACACAGGCGTATATTAAGTACCCTACTTTTTTGTGTTAATCTGAACCCATTGAACGTATATCTGAGTAAAAAAAAAGCGGTAATGTAACAGGAAAATTATGCAACGGAATAGAGCACGTCTTAGGAATGCTCATCATCGTCTTGCACGGATCTGTGTCGCACGGTATGCATCATTTCATTACTGAAACGCACTATATTATTTTATGGCAGCACAAAACGGCGCTCTATATCTCCGGCCAGCATCGCGATAACAAGCGAAAACGATGTAAATTTTGAATAATAATCGCAGTCCATTAAAATACGGCAAATGGGGTTTCAACAACCACTTTAAATAGGTTTAAATGGTGATTGCGGTCTTGTAGGAAATATTTCAGGCTGCGCAATACTTTTGTACCATTTTGTATGTATAGCAGTGGTACGTGGTTGTAGTGGTAGATGGTGAGAAAATCAGTTTTTTTTTAGAGGTTATGAATGGAGAACGTGGTAGTTGAGAAATTTAAGATAATGTCTGTCGACAGTGACATAAAAACCATGTAATTTTGACCCTTTTGTCAAGTTTAAACGTTTACCTGGACAACAGTGAGGCAGTAGAAATGCAAAACATTTCATGTTATTAATAAAATTCGTACTGGTTTATAGGTAAAACGGATTAAAGCAGTAATTTCCTTCAAAAATCAACGGTAAGTTAACAATGCATGGACCTGGAAACGCTTACATAACGCCTGTTATTAATTATTATATAACTGGCAATAAATATCGTCGCAAAAATTAATAAGCCTCCGGGGTGTATTGGGCCAAGTGTCAGAATGTCCAAGGTGACATAATGTCCGGATGTTATAAAGACCGGTTGTCAATATGTACAAGTGTCAGAATGTCCAAGTAGTCATAACGTCCAGATGTTATAAAGACCGTTAGTCAATATGCACAAGTCTCAGAATGTCCAAGAAGTCATAACGTCCAGATGTTATAAAGAACGTTGGTCAATATGTACAAGTTTCAGAATGTCCAAGAAGTCATAACATCCAGATGATATAAAAATGACGACAGGTAGATTTAGGTTATGTTAGTTTTGCAGCAGGCCCGGAGGGCCAAACCACCCAGCAATAGGAGGTCGACACTCATATGAAAATTTCAATGCCATTAAACAGTATCGACGGAGCTCTGCTCACGCAGAGCTCCTATTTCTGGGTGGTTTGGCCCTCCGGGCCTGCTGCAAAACATAACCTAAACCTACCTAGGCCCTGTTCCACCTATCCCTTATTATAGCTTATGGACATTGGTAATTTTTTGTTTTGATAACTCGACATTATGACAACTGGGCATTCTATCAATTGGATGTTTTGATAACTGGACATTATGACAACTGGGCATTCTATCAATTGGATGTTTTGATAACTGGACATTATGACAATTTAACTTTTTAACTATTTGTTGTTTTGACACCTGGATGTTATGACAACTGGGCATTTTAACAATTGGGCATTATTTCCTGGTCATTTTGACACACTGGACTTTCTGACATTTGGCCCAACATACCCCGGAGGGATTAATAACTGCTTCATCCGGAGTGCATTATCATTTAAAATAAATAATACGAAAGGTTAAGAAGGTAGGCCTTACTTAGGATGTCAAATACAACTACACCGCGTATTTTAGTATAAAAAATATGGAATGCGAATTTTAAAAATATTGTTTGCACGTCTAGGGGCCGCCTTGGATGACCTAGTGGTATTATTTTCTGATTAACAAGCCTACCGTTGTGGGTGTAAAACGGGTAAAACTATCTATAAAAATTACCTATATTATTTTTGCATGATCAATTGCAAATGGTCTCTGCTATGCATCCATGCACATCACGTAAGCACCCTCAAAAAGGTTATTTTCATGTTTTGCATAAATTGTATAAGAAAAACGTTTGATAATAGTTTGTGTGTGTTGCCTGTGTGATTTGTCAATGTATTGTTTCGTTTGATTTTGTCACATTTGTTAAGAATGCGGTCGTGCGCCGGATGTTAAATAACCCTCCTAGTAATGTAATAGTGGTGTCTAATCAGTAAAAAAGCATTTTCCTCATAAGGAAAACAAGAATATTTCTTGTACAAATAAATACTTGTTCAGTTTGTTCAATCCACGACTGTCGTTGGAGATTTAAAAAACTATTTGCACATAATGTTAATTAGGACGCCACTGGGCGGTCGGCGCATGGTCAATCTTAACCCTCTGCAACTGTGGTGACTTTTTTAGAAACATTCTACTGAGGTGGAGTCTGTCAGACGTTATTTTTAATAAAATATAGAAAAAATACGAATGGTTCAATGATAAGTATTGTTTATTTAGTGCATAGCATGCTTATTAATTTTTAATGCGGTATGAATAATAAACATGTATATGAGCTTTTTAATAAAAAAAAAATGTAATTTACTTGAATAAGGTAAAAAAAAACTGGTATTCACAAAGATTTACTTACCGCGAGTTGTTAGAAGAAGGTACTGAGCGATACAGAACTATATCACGGTATATGGCGATATTTTTTTGGTGACATCTGATAGACGTCACGTCAGTCGCAGAGGGTTGAATTGCGATTGTTTTTTTTGCCTAGTTAATAAACAAAATGCATAAGCTTGCGGATACAAAGACCACTTATACTAACATCTGCTTGTTTTTAACTTTAGACTGCTACTTTGCAACTAAAAATATAACACTATTTCAGAAAATTTTTCATTCCCAATATTCGACCCGCTCTCGTAGATTTGATACTTCGTTGAGTTTGACACATTTTCTACCATAGGCGGCAAATGTCAAATTTTAACAATAAATTACCTTAACTATCCGTGGATTGAATATTAGTAATGGAAAGCTAGTTCTTGGTTTAATTTTATTTTAATCTAAACTAACCAAACTTAGAATAGAATAGTGCCACTCCATGTCTTCTCGTGGATGTCGTAAGAGGCGACTAAGGGAATAATAAAGGCTTCTAGTACTCTTAGGCGATGGGCTTGCAACCTGTCACTAATTCACTGGTAAACATCTTAGCCTGATTGTGCAAAACGTGGTTACAGAATTATCAACAACTTATTTAAGAGTGCTTGGTAATTCTGTAGCTCTGCCTACCCCACTCTGGGAATGAAGGCGTGAGTTTATGTATGTATGTATGTAACCAAACTTGTTTCTGTTGCGGTCTTAATCCATTCAGTCTTTATGGTAACGAGGTAACGATGGTGTGACGAAAGGGTTCATTATCCTTTCGAAACCCGATACATATAGCAAAAAACCAAAACAGTCATTAATGTCTTATATTAGAATTCAAATATTTTTTGTTATGGCTTCTTCGGGAGCCGGCTGGTACCGAAAGGTTAATGAATTTCAAGTCAATAATGACGGCTATGTAAGTGTGTTACAGATGTACTAAATAATTAAACGCATGTTTGTTTTTTATCATTGGGTTTTTTATACGATATCGTTTTATTGTTCTCTAACTATAAATGTCGTTAAAATGTCCTAACACAAAGTTTCGCCTAATTTGTCTACAGCTTTGGCTTCTTTGTTATTTTTTCATTTCTAACTAAGAATACTGTATAATTCTACTTTACAGGTCTATGTATGGTTATTTATAATCAAACTCCTTGCAATAATTGCGTTTAGTTGGTTTTTTAAACATGCTTTTGCAAATAGCAAACATACCCCAGTCAACTTTGCTATTGCTGTAAAAAGCACGAATGTTTGACCCTGAGTCTTGGCTGTTTATTTATATAGTTAGTCCTACATGTAAATACAAATGTAGAGCTTACTAACAGCGATGCCACACCCAGAGCGTTGCCGGTGCGTTGCGTATTTGCAAGGCTGCGATTTCAACATAGAGCGACGCACGTACTTCGACGCATCGTGTGGCATGTCGTTCTAATTTATATGTAGAACAACACAGCGGTGACGAGGACGACGCAGCGCACCGGCCACGCCCGTGTGGCACCTCTCTTAGGGTCTCCCCAGACCTATCGACTCGGCTTGAGCCGGTAAGAATAAGAGTTTCGTCCACTTTCATAACTAATATTTCATAACTGGTTATGAATAAGGATTTTTATTCACTGTTTCATAACCAGTTATTAAACAAGACTTTTTTTCCATTTTCATAACCAGAACCTAGATACCACTCTTATTTCAAATCAATTGGACAGTGTCGACGGAGCTCCGCTCACGCGGAGCTCCTATTTCTTGGTGGCTTGGCCCTCCGGGCCTGCTGCAAGGCTAACATAACCTAAACCTACCTAGTTTCTGATTATGAAAATGGAAAAAAAAGTCTTGTTTAATAACTAGTTATGAAACAGTGAATAAAAATCCTTATTCACAACCAGTTATGAAATCTTAGTTGTGAAAGTGGACTCAACCAGAATAAGTTTTATGTCCATGCCGAGCGACGTCGTTTTCGCTCTTATTGCATGGACATAAAACTTTTTCTTACCGGCTCAAGCTGATTCGGCGTCGATAGGTCTGGGGAGACCCTTAGTTGATTTGTGTAATATTATTCCCAGATATTTATTTATTTATGTTCAATTCAGTTGGTGTCAGCAAGTGTGAGTTTGGTTCACAATCAAAACAGGACCTGCATTTTTTTTTATAAAAAGGGTTTGCGTTGTGATTTGCAGAGCTAGGAATATACGAGGCAAAATTAAATGATAGCTAGGGATCGCCTGTATCCATAAACTCAATTATCGATGCTTTTTCCATATACTAGTGACTGCTCCAAGCTTGTTTATAAAAATACTTTTTTATTGAAATTATGCTAATGAAACACAATAGCTACATAATTTTGGTTAATCTTTATTTTAAATAGATTTTGAAACCTTCACTCATCATCATCATATGGGACAGTAGTTCTAAAATACACAATAAGGAAAAAAAACATGATGATGATGAGTGAAGGTTAAACAATCCTTTTAAAATAAAGAATAACCAGAATTATGTTGCTATTTTGTTTCATTTGCATACTTTCAATAAAGCTTGGAGCAGTCACTAGTATATAGGAAAAGTATCTATAATTGAGTTTATCGATACAGGCGATCCCTAGCTGTCATTTAATTTTGCCGCATATATTCCTAAGTCTGGTGATTTGTAATTGCAGCACGTGCTCTAATATATTTGTTTCTGTTTTCAGCCAGTCGAGTCGTGAGTGACGCAGTCTTGAAGAAAGATTGAGCCCCGCAGTCACTCAAAAATTTAGGAAAGAAAAAGTACAAATTTTCCTCACTCGCTTTTCTTGTAAGCTTTGCAGCACAGTTATTGCCCTAAAATATGAAAAAAAATGCAATGCTAAAAAACGTGCACGGTACAGTCTACACCGGAAATCTTTGACGACGCCATATTTTATAATGTGCGTTTTTTTTTAACTTCGTTGGCAGTTGACATCTGTAGCTTTCGTAAGAGTTTCGATAAATTTGCAGCATCTATCGGATTCCGGGAACGGGTGGTCACCGTGACAATGGGTTCAGCGGTTGGAATGTGAAGGGGTCAAAATGTATATAAGGATCGGCTGTCTATTTGACAAAAAACGAACGTTAAATTGCCCGAGTGTCAAAATGTACATATCACAATGGTCACAATGTTTTAGTGACAAATGGTACACATCTCAAAATATAAGTACCTATGATCAAAGGTATACCTACTCGATGGATATAACGTGCTTAAGACTAAATGAATAATTTGTCAAAAAGTTCAACTTTCTTGTTGTATTAAGGTGCTCACCTGAAGCATTTGCCTATAATGTAACGATACAGAGTCGAGCACTACATTAGCAAGGGAAGAGAACTTTAAAGACTTTGTGGTTCAATTAATCTTATTGAAAATCTACCATTTTACTCACTCTGTCTATTAGGAGTGACTTTTACTACTTCTATTTTTGTTATTGGATTAGCAGGCTTATTATTTCGGTCTTTAATAATTAGAAATACAAAAAATCTCTGTGCTTTTTTGTTAATAAATTAAAATATATGACAGCAAATATATTGCCGCTAACCACTAAAGGATTAACTAGGAAATTTTCCGACTAACGCTCTTCAGTCATTTTCATTTATTCACATGCTTCTGGACTTATGGACATTTTGACACATGTACGTGGTGTCGCTTATACCTTTAGACACTTCTACGTTTTGACCTTGATACATTTAAATGCGTTCAGGTTAGCCATTATACTTTAGGACGCTTGTTCGATTGGACGCGAACACATTTTAACTCCTGTCCATTTTAACCATTGCACATTTTGACGTTCGTGCTTTTTGCCACATAGACAGCCGGTGCGTATAGACATTTTGAACCCTGCACATTCCAACCGTCGAACCTTTTGTCACGTTGACCACCCATTCCAATTATGAAATCATCAAACCTACCGACGTTCTGTTTTGTAATTGGTTGAAAATTATTTAAGGAAACCGTGTAATTTAAAGTAGTTAAGGTATTGAAACAGTTACTTTTTTTACACTTAGTTATTTGTACAACCTTTGATGGCTTTTGTATGGCTGTAAGAACTTGGGAATTAAATCCTTGTCTGAAAAATGTTTATACCACTAGATCTCTTAAGAAATATTTTTTTTGTTACCTTGTTTTTCGCCAAGTATTTTTTGCTCAAGGAATGTTGAAAGTTCTCTGAAGTTTACGGTTTTTGAAGTTGTATTTAGATCGCTTTTCCGCGTATTACTTAGAGTAGCACGATTTAAAGACAAGTTTATATTATACATACCTTTTTTTATTAAAAAAATGTTAGCATTTACTGTTAAGATCTTTTAATAAATAAATGACTAGTTCGACGTTAAAGCTTACTGTAATTATGTAGTCGACGTTATGAATGTTTACCATTTTTTCGGGTTTTGCTTGTGATAAAATACCGTGTTAGTGTGCCTTCATTGATTTGGCTGTCAATATGTATATTATTGTATTCACTTGAGGAGTTAACCCGTAATTTTTCATTATAAAAACGAGTTCATTTTCTAATTATTGTTTTATTTTTACTCATTATATGAATGTTATACCTATGACTACCATTCACGGGACTATGGTAGTCCCGGACCTTTGGAAGGCGTACATGGAGCCGAAGCCAACACGCAGAGGCCCTTTAGACAAGTTTAATTTAGTAAAGTGATGGGACACCAACCGGCGATTGTCCCTGAGTTCAAACTATATAAGTATGCTCCCACGGACAACCAACGGTTAGTGTAGGACTATTTAAGAAGGATGGAAGTATTAAAATAGGCTCTATGAATGAACAGATATGGATTGGTGAACAAGGCTATTGATGAAACTACGGCGCCTGCCTGGCCAATGCTAATTACTTTGTTATACCTATGACTTATTATTAATATCAATCATGTCATCGGTTCGATTTTTAAGAATCCAATTCACTAGCCCACAGGCTAGCGGTAGAAAAAAAAATGTAGGTATCGAAAACAAGCACGTAACGACCAGCCTCTAAAAAAAACCGACGAATTAATCGTTTCCGAAATTAACGACGAAATAACTTACAACCAGTAATAATGAAATGATTAACGTAACCGTCACCATAGCGCAGGCCGATTCTCTAGACACGCCGCGCTCAATGACATTATCCGCCGGTCCCTTGCCTCCGTCAACGTTCCCGCTTTTATTTCGATTCATTTATTTATTTCAGGACGTGTTTTCTCGTGGTCCCATTATATTTGTCCCATTGCACAAAAAGTGTAAAAAGTGCACCTAGATTTGATCACCAAATACGCATTATGATTGTAAAAGTAGGTAGGTTAGGTTCGTTAGGTTTCTACAAATGCCCGAAGGGCAAAACTACCCAGAAGCAGGAGCCCCGCCCCTGGCGGTGCTCCGTCGAAAGTCAATGGGACAAATATAATGGGACCACGAGAAAACAGCCATTTCAGGCCAGTTTGCCCATAATATATTGTTAGTTACAAACGTACGTTGCTAGAGTTAGTACATCTTAAACTAGGTTACCTACTTAGATTTTTTTTCTGGTTATTTGGGTCACAGATATTTTTATTTTTATTTGGGGTCTTGGTACACAGGGCAATGAAACGACGCCCAGTGACTAAAAAACTGAGAGTCTCATCTCTCTGCTATATCGGTCAGAAGGCCGTTGGTGCTGGCCCGCAGGCGATACATTTGAGAGGCGATTCTGTTTCGCATTAGGCATGAAAATCGTTCATGCGTGCTCCCGCAAACATGCCTGATGCACTGCAAAAGCGTGGCAACCCTAACAGCATTCTGAACCCGTTATTGAATTGGACTCGCAAAGCACTGTAAGCGCGCTTCGTATAGTTGATCCACAGACTGCACGTGTAGAATGATTGGCAATACGACATGAACAATGTTTTCTTGACCTCCACTGTAAAGCGTGCAAACCTGCGAATCAACATATTAGCTCTTACTGCCAGTGCTCTGCGTTCCCTTTCAATATCCGCGTCGTCCTTCAGCTTTTCAGTGATTACATGTCCCAGGTATTTGAAACTGGACACTGTTTTTAAGGCACTACCTCTAAGTATCACCGGCTCAACTATTGGTAAGTTCTTGTTACCAGCATGAAAGACAAGTATCTCAATTTTTGTTAATATTATAGATGAGCCCATGAGACTCCGCGTATGACATGTGTCACACACCTTCAACAGCCTTTAATGGAGCCAACCGGTATCACTAGGGAAATAGAATAATACATACATACATACATACCATCACGCCTTCATCCCAGAGCGGGGTAGGCAGAGCTACAGAATTACCAACAACTCTAACAATTTGTTGTTAATTCTATAACCACATTTTGCAAAAACAGGCAAATCGATTATTATTCCATTTTCAAGATGTATTATTACATTCATTTGTTTATTGCTTCACGTTTATTTGTCTCCTACAATTGTTTCGAACATGTTGGTAGAAAAAGCGAAAATGGATAAAATCGAGCGGCGTGCGGTGATAAAGTTTTTGACTAAAGGGAATACGCCTTCGTAGATCAAACAGCGTAATGTATGTTACGTGTGTTTGGCAGTTTGTGTTCTTCCGAATTTGTTATAAAGTTTTGGCTGTGACAGCCTGAAAGATGATCCTCGTACCGGAAGACCAGTTTCGGCCGCCACCGATGAAAATGAAGCCAGGGTGAAAAAAATATTTTAAGAGGGACGAGTGAAGCAGTGGGAGATAGCTAGAGAGATGTGGGCGTCAGCAAAGAGCGAGTCAATGAAGTAGTTCATGAGCATTTGAACATATCCAACGTAAGTGCACGTTGGGTTCCCAGAATGTTGACAGCATTTGACGTGGAGAGGCGTGTCAAATGTTGCGAAGAGTTTTTGGATACGAGTCGAGGGAAAGAGGAAGAAAGTAACAACATGAATAAGAAGTAACTTGTGATGAGACTTGGATTTGACAATGGGACCCGGAAAGTAAGCAAGAGTCGTTACAGTGGAAATTTAAGGATGAGAAGCCGCCTCAGAAATTCAAGGTCTCGCATCGGCAGGTAAACTTATGGCCAGTGGCGTAACTATAGGGTCGCAGGGCTGGCAAAATGCCACGGGCCCCCGGCCCAAGAGGGCCCCCGGCTTAAGAGGTCGCTAGCTCAGCAATATTTTTTTTAACATCGTACTTGAGTGTCAAAAGAATTTGCCACGGGCCCCGGATGGTATAGTTACGCCACTGCTTATGGCTACAATATTTTGGGACACAAAGGGATTTAGCTCATAGATTTATTATAGAAGAAAACTAAAATGAATGCTGATTATTACTCAAACTTACCCTAAGAGACAATAAAAGAAAAACGGCGAGGTAAACTAAGCAAAGGAATTCTGATTTTGCAACGCACCAGTGCATACCGCCCGCAAAACGAAGCTAGCAATTAAAGACAATGGCTTCGAAACCATTGACCACCCTATACTTAGTCCAGATCTAGCCCCCTGTGGCTATTTTCTGTTTAGACTTAGACCTAGACTTCTCAAGAAAGACCTCAGGAGACGAAGGTTTATGACTAGGCTTAGAGGTTCTAGAATCCATGGAGTCGCTATTTCCCAATTATTATAAACATACCACCTTGATTCTGACCCGCAGTAATTGTCACAATAAGTAATACTTATTTCATAATGCATTCATTCGTTAAATCGCTAAACTAGTTTACGAGTAGGAAATGAATTTTGGTAAAGAGAGTGATTTTGTTTCGAGCAAACAAATGTTCAAATATTAGGTATGGATAAATCAAACTAAAAAATTATTTAGTTTATTTTGTAATATGATATGACATACTGAAGACCAGAATCAGTGGTATATTTGTAATAATTAAAAAATAGCGACTCCATGGATTCTAGAACCAATTTATGCCACCGAAAGTTAGGTTAGGTTAGGACATCCCGAAAGATATATGTAAAAAAAATGTAAAAAGTGCATTTTATTAGCAGGGGACTAACTATATAGAAAAAAAATGAACGATGAGTCTTTTTTTTTAAGTTAGGTATACTACTTATCAGCCGCCCCTCGTATGTCGTTAATTCCGTGGAGTACGGGGAGTGCTGGTGTGGGACGCTACTTGAGTAGACACCCTAGCCTCGTAACACTTCCACGGAACAGTAAATAACCCAGGCGCGGTAGCTGAGGCAGCCGAAACTACGAAAAATAAAAGGGACTCGGCGTCGAGACCCTTGGTCCGTGGAGACCCGGTGCTATTAGCCATTTTAAGGACATTTCAAAAAGGCTAATAGAAACGACTGGAGACCACAGCTGGCAGCTGCCTCGGGCAGCGCATTAGCATTGCTATTCAACAAGGAAATGCTGACATCGTCAGATCTGTGGTTTTTTTTTTTTTTTATATCATAGGAAGGCAAACGAGCGTACAGGCCACCTGATGGTAAGTGGAAACTGTGACCCATAGCCATTCGCATTCACAAGACCGCAACCCTAAGACTGCAAATGCGTTGCCAACCCTGAGGACGAAGATGGAATGCCTCTATGCTAGTAATTTCACCGGCTGTCTTATCCCCAAACCGGAACACAACAATGCGAACACTGCTGCTTGGCGGTAGGTTAATGGATAAGATAGTGGTACCAACCCGGACGGACCCTGCACAAGGTCCTCCCACAAGTAAGTAAAATTTGTGCCCCCTCTTTTTAGTTTTTATGTAGTTTTAATTTAATCGGTTTTAGCTTAGTTATAATTTGGTTTATTTTTGCATTGCACAGTCCAACGTTGCATTAAGTATGGGGATGTGAACCCATAGTGGAAGTACGGACTCCTGAAAAAAATAATTGTGACCCCACATTGGGGGCACCCAGACAGGGAACGAGTTTAGTGTAAAAAAGTAAGAAACAAGTGGAAGATACTAACACTATTTATTAAATTCTAACAATATAAATATAAAATCTATGAGGTAGCAGTGCTTGCGCTCGCTGCCTTCTCGGCCTCCTGTTGTTTAGCTACTTCAGCTAATTCCTGAGCCTGCCTGTTCCGCCATGCTGTCATGTATGAGCGAGGGTGGATTGGGAAGAAACCGGATAAACCTGCAATGGGAACAGTAATTTTGTTTAGTGTGGATAAGGTAAATAAGCTCATAAGTTGCCTGCTGGCAGGTTCTATGTCTTTTGGACATTTGCAGTCTCAAAATGGGAAATGTGTTGCCAACCCAGGGAAGATTGAATGCCTCAAAGACAATTACATACTGTGCCACCTTGTGAGATCAGTTTGTTAGCTATACATTTTAGTTTCTTGTTGCTGCTTTTGATTCACAAAATTCAAATTACACTCACTTTAAAATGTTATTGTGATAAGGCTTTATAATGTACAGTATATGTGAGAGGTAAAAATAAAACAAAATGACATCCTTAAACATTTTGAGCACAGAACTTAAGTATTAGTATATAAAGCTAAAGCCTAATTGTAAATAATATTATATTAATATCAGGAAACAACCCATGATTAGAAGCGCCAGAGATTATTAACGAGTCTGAAACATGTTATGCCGTTTCCTGTCTATTATGATAGGTGGGAGCACTTCTATGCCCCAAGACGTACTAAGGCCACGGTTCCTTAATTTTCTAAAAAAAATTGTATCATTCAGTTCAAATTACCTAATAATTCAGCAACTGGCGGAGTCACATGAGCCCCTTTCCCGAGCCAGTATTTCATTCTTTCCAAATTCAGGGCCACTAATTTCTCATTGGTTACATTCGGCATGGGATCAAATGATCCCAACTGTTCTATTACGGGCTGGGTAGTCGTCCTTTTACGCTGTAAAAAATATTAAACTAAGTGATAATAACCAATTAAAAAGTTGATGTAACTTTCGGAATATCGTTTTAGGAGCTATCAAGATCAATTGCTCAAATAAGATTAATTAAACAACTATAGAGGACTCAAAAATACTATTAATTAAGATCTAAAGTAAGTGTTACCTGAGTAACAGATATATGAAAGAATGGTCTGTTAGTGCATCCATGACGAACTAAACGTATGGATTTAGCTGCTTTGGCGAAGTATCTACCGGTCCCACTTGCTGGGGGTAGAGGCATCTTGATTTTGTTATGTTTTGTACGGTTCTAATATTTCTGTTCAGCAAATCATAACCTCTCAATGTTTGACATGACAGTTGTTTTGACAGGTAGGTATGTTCTTGTCTATGCAAATTTTGTGTTAATATTTTATTCAAAACGAAAACGCACCTCTAAGTTAAGTACATAAAGGCTTGTATAGCGAATCGTATTTATATTATAAAAGCTATCCGAGCCACGAGGGATATATATACGGATACTGGATAGGGAACGAAAAGTAAATAAAATAAATGTTAAAGATGTGATTAAAGCAGGGATCGTTACCGGTATTCTTACTACCAGTTTTAAATAAGGTATAACCGGTTATAATTGCATTTTGGTATTTATATCACTAAAGCTCTAATAAGCGGTATAATCAAAACCGGTATTGAAATGTAATAGCGGTTTCGACAATTGACAACATTACCTCTATTTGATACTTTACCAATAAACCCATTACCGGTAATACCTGTCAGTGTCCAAACAAGCCAGTTTTCTAATTTTGAATTATGACACTCAACGAAAAGATTACCATTCTGTCATATGATCGGTTTGTCTTTTTCTTTTCCGTCCGCGGCCCATTTTAGATATTTTTATATAAATACGACATCTTTCTTTTTCGTGTGGTTTTTTGCTACTTTATTAAATTATTACAGAAAGGCGAATAAACAAATTGACAATTGACAATTTGAAATACGTCGCAAATCAATTTATTTGTTCAGTACTAGCAGACATTTCAACCAGTGTTAGCCAACAATGCTATTCTGCCGTGTCATGACAAAATGATGTAACTCCAACGAGCATGGTTTTCAGAAATTAAGATTAAAGTTTGAATCGTGTTTGTTAAGTTATTTTGAGACCCGTTAGTCAGGTATATGAAGTTTTATTCTAAATTAGTGTAATATTAGTTCCTTTTATATGGCCGTATATTTTTTTAAAGATATTTATAGTATTGTTTGAGTTATTGTCGTTAACGCAGTTTGTCATGACAACACTTTCATACAAATCTTGTCATGACAGAATATTGTAACTATAGTTAAATCATCTTGCCGATAGTTTGGAAAAAAATTCTAAAGAATTCTTGTCATGACAGAATATTGTAACTATCGTTGACTCATCTTGTCGATATTTTGGAAATATTTCTTTAGAATTTCCTATATTGTAACTATTCTAAGCAAACAATTTGTCATAACTATTAAGGTTTGTATGTCTGACAGTCTGTCTAACTGTATTTGGGTGAATATTCGGGCGTTACAACCGCCGTCATTATTGTTTTCGCATATTATTTAAGATAAACTTAATAACTTTCTTGTTATTTTACATGGAATGGATATACTACCCACGGGTACGCTGATTTTGACATCAAAAGTTGCTGGTAGTTATCATTCTTTTTGTAAATATAAGTACCTATTGAAGACAGCAATAACAGTGGTTGAAACGCCCGAATATTCACCCAAATACAGTTAGACAGACTGACAGACATACAAACCACAAAACCTTACCACAAGCCTCCTTTTACCGTTAATACTTCGGTATGGAACCTAAAAACTGGTCAAGTGCGAGTCGTTCTCGCGCACTGAGGGTTCCATACACATTTGGCCGGTTATTTGTGGTTTTTCTATAGGGTATGTACTTTGTACTACAATTAAATACAAAAAAAAGTTGATAAAAAAGTTACTTGCATATGGGGTTAACTACTCCTTATTATTTTACTTTTTTGTGAGGAAATCTCTCGATATAACACGTATCCGGCAAATGAAACAACTCTATATTTTTTAAGGTTCAAAGATACAGTTAGGTATTTAAAATTTGGACAGACGGACAAGGGAAGGAGGCTTATGTTAGTAGTAGAACCATCCTTCGGGTACCGAACTCAATAACGACGTGTACGGAAAACCTTAATTTTCTTTGACGAAGTTTAAATTTCGTTTACGTAAGGAAGTAATGAATTAATGACACCAATAACGGAACCCTCTGCGAGTGAGTCCGACTCCCACTTAGATTTTGTATGAGTGAGTTGCTTTTTAAATTTGCCGTGCACTTATATAACTTACCTACACGTCACATACCTAACATTGGTAATTAATGCAAAATACTCTCGTTTTAGCTCCAGTTTCAGCATTCCTATGCTGCAGCTGTGCACAATTTTTTTTTTCGGTTTCGATAAGTTCACTGCACTATCACTTTCGTTCAAATCCTGATCAAATTTAATAACATTTTCACTTGAATGTCGTGTTTCATACACTTTGTTTTGTTGCGAAAGTCTTAAAATAAAATCGCGTCTTTTCATTGTAGTGCCAATCAATCAATACCCAACCACAAAATGCCTTTTTGTCCCACACCTTTCTCAACGAAACTAAACACGGAAGTGATTTGTCGAAACAAGTAAACAATGCAAATCATCTATCTAAAATAACTGTTACATGTACATCTATTATCATGGCAACACTAGTGTTTTGCTTCCTCCCTTTTTCCCCTTCTCCGGCCTCTCTCTTGTTATGGCCGCCGTCCCGAATAATGTTTAACTACGACTATTGTATCTGATTAATAAACTAATAACTAATGTTTAAATACTTTTATTAATCCTAAAAGACATAACATAACATGGTGTCAGAAGCGGAAGACGAAGATGGCAAGAAGTCGCCAACTCAGTCAAAAATGTCGCCGCAACCACGTGTCTCAACTCCAGGTCAGTTGTCCATCGGGTCAGGAATTGGGCCGCTAGATCTACGAACCACGAATATGCCAGTAACTTGGAAGAACTGGATCACGCAGCTGAAAATCTACCTGCGTGCAAATGGCCTGGAAGGAGAAACAAACGGCCGAAAGGTAGCCATATTGTTACACTATATAGGTGCCGACGCACTCAATATCTTCTATTCCTTCAACTTCGACATCGACACGGTATCATTTGACGAGCTCGTAGAAAAATTTAGTGTATACTTTATACCGAAAAAAAATATTACCATGGAGCGTCACACTCTCTTCCATAGGAAACAAGGAGCGGACGAGTCAATCGACGACTACGCCACGGATCTAAAAAACATAGGAAGACAGTGCGAATTCGACAAGCTTGAAGATAGTTTACTCAGAGACATCTTTAGTCTAAATCTTAACCAAAGGAATCATTACATCAAGGAGAGTATATTGATGAAGAAGCCGAAAACCTTAGATGAAGCCATAGAACTAGCAAGATCTATAGAAACCACAAAGAACCAGGCCAAGACATTAGAAGAAACTGCATTTGTTGGTCAGGTCAGGTCCAGTCAACCCAACTCTCGCTCCAGTCTCTCCACGTCGAGTCAGCCCAGTCCCTTAGAGTTCCGACCAGTCCAGAAAAAAATCCATGCTATCCGTTAAGATAAAGAAGACATTACTTGTAATAGGTGTGGACAAGTGCATCGATTTAGATGTCCGGCAAAGGGGGTCAAGTGCAAGAATTGTGGCAAGTATAACCACTTCGCGTCGGTATGCCGCAACCAGGTCCAGGTCAGACAAATTAATTCACAGGTCAATGATGATTCCCAGGATTCATCAGAAAGCTCTTTTATGCTAGGCATGATTCATATCAACAGTGTCAATTGTGATGCTTGGAAAGCAAACCTGACAATAAACAATGTAAATGTAGACTTTATATTAGACACCGGTGCTGATACAAATGTGATCTCCATTAATACATTCAATAAGTTAAGGTGTTCACCAGGTGTCATATCCAAAAGCTCACACACATTATCAACATACAGTGGACAGGTCATACCCACAATAGGTATATGTAACCTACTAGTAAGTCACAATAATAAAAATTATAATGTAAACTTTCATGTGGTTGACCTGAACAACACTAAGAACATCCTAGGCAGGGATACATGTAAAACCTTAAATCTCATCAAGAGAGTTAACAAAGTTACTTCAGTTCCTAATAATGAATGTCATGATGTATTGTCTTCCTACAGAGATTTATTTCAAGGGCTAGGCTGCTTAAAGGATTTTGAGTGCAACTTGACACTCAAACCAGACGCAAAACCTTCCATAGATGCCTGTCGCAGAGTCCCATTCCGTTTGAAAAAAGCACTGAGGTTGGAGCTCAATGAGCTAGAAAAGTCTGGAGTCATTTGCAAAGTTGAAGAACCAACCGAATGGGTAAGTTCATTAGTCCTTACTTCAAAAAAGAATGGGAAGTTACGTTTATGTATTGACCCTCGTAAGCTTAATCAGGCAATAATGCGTTCCCATTACCCATTTCCCACCCTAGATGAAATTAAGACGGATCTTGCTGGTGCAAAGTTCTTTACCACACTAGATGCAAATAAAGGCTTCTGGATGCTAAGTCTCTCAGAAAGTGCTTCTAGACTGTGTACATTTATATCTCCTTATGGACGCTATAGGTTCACACGTCTACCGTTTGGTATCAATGCAGCTCCTGAGATTTTCCACAGGGAAATGATGAATAGATTTGGTGATATAGACAATGTCAAAATAATGATGGACGATTTTCTTATCTATGGCAGGACCCTCGAAGAGCACAACCAAACTCTCAAGAAAGTTCTAGACAGAGCCCGTGACATTAATTTGAAATTCAACAATGAAAAGTCAGTCATATGTGCCTCAGAGGTCAAATACCTAGGTCATATATTCAATCAAAATGGAGTTCAAGTTGATCAATCCAAAGTGCAAGCTATTTGTGATATGCCAAGCCCAAGGTGTGTAAACGACCTTCAAAGATTCATGGGTATGGTAAACTACTTAAGTCCTTTTATCCCAAATCTGTCAAAAGAAAATAGTCTTATTAGAACACTTTTATCCAAGCAAAATGAGTGGTCATGGTCAGAGCAACATGAGGCTGAATTTAATAAAATCAAAAAGCTTATATGTAGTGCCCCAGTACTCACTTATTATGACCCTAACAAAGATATTGTCATGTCAGTAGATGCCTCTAAGGATGCAGTTGGATCTGTAATAATGCATGATAAACAACCGATAGCGTATGCATCTGCATCATTAACACAATGTCAGCAAAATTACTCACAAATAGAAAAAGAGCTGATGTCCATTCTATTTGGTTGTACTAAATTCCACCAATTCATCTATGGTAGAAATATTACAGTAGAGACAGACCATAAACCACTCATAACTTTGTTCAAAAAAGCATTGTACGACATTCCTGCTAGATTACAGAGAATAATGTTACGCCTACAACCATATGATCTGAATGTAATATACAAGCCAGGTCGCTATCTATATATCGCTCATCCAATAGAATAATGACATAATTGCATTTTTAGCATGCATGTTATGTCATTGTCCCACGCGATAGACCTGACCTTTAGAACACTTATGACGGTAAAATCTCAAAACCCGATTTTTTGCAATTATGTCATTATTCTACTGGATGAGCGATATAGCAGACACACTGTCACGTGCAGCTCTCTCAGAGAATACATTACTAGATCTGGAAAAAGATATTGATTTACATGTCAATTTCATGATGTCAAGTCTGTCAGTAACTCAAGAAAAACTGAGTGAAATACAAAAGTCTATTACTAATGACCCAATTCTAAGCAAGGTTGTGCAGTATTGTCAGGATGGGTGGCCAGAACACAAAAGGTCTGTTTGTCCATCTATTCAACCATACTTTGTACTGAAGGACAGACTTCACGTCATGAATAATTTACTGCTTATGTTAGACAAAATCATTATACCAGAGTCCATGAGACAATATATTTTGAAACTAGCACACGAGGGACATCAAGGAATAAATAGTTCTATACGCCTAGTAAAATCCATAGTATATTGGCCAAATATGGTAAATGACATTGAAAAATATATAAACCAGTGTCATACATGTCTTACATACCGTAGAGGTAACACTAAAGAACCAATTATACACCATGAGTATAAACTTTTACCATGGAACAAGGTTGGTATCGATATGTTTGAATTTGAGAGTGAGAAATACCTAATAATAGTGGACTATTTTTCAAAATATGTTGAAATCTAGTGCTAATAAAGTTATAATTAATCTTAAGTCAGTTTTTGCTAGACATGGCATTCCACAATGTATGGTCACTGATAATGGGCCACCATTTAATAGTAGAGAATTTCAGTTGTTCGCTAAGGATTGGCATATTGAACTGGTTACTTCCAGTCCATACCTAAGTCGCTCTAATGGCCTAGTGGAGAGAACAGTAGGCACAATTAAAAACTTACTTAAGAAATGCAAAGCTAGTAACACTGATCCTTACATAGCACTGCTTATGTATAGAAATACCCCTAAACAGTCAGGTTTCTCACCAGCACAACTATGTATGTCTAGACTCTTGCGCAGCAAAATACCTGTTTCTGACTCACTATTGTCCCCAAAACTTACAGATATGAATATTCTTAAATCTAATATTGAAAAACAAAAACAGTATTCAACACTTTATTACAACAAGCATACCAAACCTTTGTCGAAAGTCCATGTTGGTGACACTGTATATTTTAAACATAAACCTCAAAGTGTATGGGTTCCAGGTACAATATCCAAAGCTGGAAGTGAGCCTCGAACCTTTATAATCAAGTCTCCGAAGGGAGAATTCCGTAGAAACCGCGAACATATCCTAAAACCAGCCGCTCCTGTGTCCGATGTTGTACCTGAAAACAGAACAAATATTTGTAACACAGTAGATAATAATGTCAATGTTCCTACCCCTAGCTCTAGTACTAATATCCCTGGACAGAGGGTGACACGCTCAGGACGCGTTGTGAAAGTGCCTGAACGGTATCGTCAATAGTGATAAGCATTTAAATGTAACCTAATTATTGTAATGTTTTAATTTTTTTTTTTTGTATTCAACAACTACAGATTTTCTTCTTCTTCTTTTGCCCCCGCGGCGACTTGAACAGCTACTACCGCGGGGATATGGCGTTTCCACGTTAAGTGATTTCGCCAGTGTCAAGTATATATGAGTATATATCAATATAGCAATAAAACAATCCAATCTTCTCTAGGAAGATTGGGGGCAACGTTGTACGGTGATTTGTAGGTCAGAGGTCAAGATAGTTTTAACCTCTGCACCACTGCGAGTCCACTTGAAACGAGAAGAAAGATGCCAGATACACGAAATAAGTCCAAGTCTTCAATCACTGTGCGACACAAAGGCATAAAAAGTACAAATCACTATCAGAAAAGAACTTTGAACACCTAATTACCCAAAAATTAAAGTCTAAAACAAATTACACGTCCGCCATCTTTTAACGTTGCAAATGGCCTCCCCCCACAGATTTTCACTTCACTTTGCAGTGATCTGTCAATGTCATAGCCGTCATTCTGACAAGTGACGTTTGTCAAAGAAGTTTTCTCTTCTGAAAAAAGGGAAGATGTTACATGTACATCTATTATCATGGCAACACTAGTGTTTTGCTTCCTCCCTTTTTCCCCTTCTCCGGCCTCTCTCTTGTTATGGCCGCCGTCCCGAATAATGTTTAACTACGACTATTGTATCTGATTAATAAACTAATAACTAATGTTTAAATACTTTTATTAATCCTAAAAGACATAACATAACAATAACAAGATCATTGGCCGCCCCCGCGGTAAGTCAAATAACAGGCCCCCCCGCGGGGGAGGGTGCAGATAACCACTCGATGTACGGTCGATGTATGGACAACTCATGTAACTGCGAGATACAGCAAATTGACGCGTCTATTTAGCGAGCTTTCGGTCACGCCTACCTCAGGTAATTTATGATACAATAAGTAGCCAGGACAACACCGGGGAAATTTCAAGTTACATGGGTTGGTAATATCACTTTTCTTCTAATAAGAAGTTTTTCAAGGCCAAATATTTGTACGGGGCGAATAGTATGACCAAATAAATACTATAGAGACCTGTTACCACTAACTCATGTATCTATAGTTACATCATTTTGTCATGACACGGCAGTATTGAGTTATGTTACACCTATTTGTTGTGCTTCAGTCATAATGTCTACTTGACACCTTATCTATCAAGAGCAACGAATACCGATATTAAATAGAGGTAAAGAATACTGTAAATAGTGCATACATAGTGAAAAAGACAAAAGCGGAATGACAACATTACCTCTAACTCGAATATAGGTATTATTATTTTAAATTTAATATACTCACCGCCTGTTTCACAATCAACAATTATAGAATATATTATTTGACAGATAAACTTAGTCCTTTCTCTTTCTTACACTTGTAAATACACAAGAAGGGAGCCAACTTTAAATGGCAGATAAACTTACTCGTCGATTGTGAAACAGTCTCAGACTTAGCATAGGTACTCGCTGGCATGTCAAACAAAATTAACTTATTGATAAATAAAGATCAGGGGGGCTACTATGACTTTATGACGTAGGTATGCAGTTCAATTCACGGCGAGCGTAAAGGAAAGAGTTATAGCAGTTATATAGCTCTGTCCCTTTCTCTCATCGTAAACTGAACTGCATAGCTATGTCATAATAACCCCTCAGAGGATAATGTCAACAAATAAAATTTTCTCAAACATGCTCGGAAAAAACGGTTTTCCGATTGAAACACAAGGACGGAAAGAGCCTCATTTTACTCCTAGGAGTAAAAAAACCATATGAAAACACTTTCCGTCCATGTCCATATTTTCTTAAAAATGCTGTCAATTTGCATACAAAATCAAAAGGACCAAGACAAAAATTCCAAACAGCCAAGGTAACTGCTCGCTTTTTTAGCACAGTGCGTGTGTTTCTTTTTGAATTTGCATTCCAATGTCTATGGTTAGTATTTAAAAACAATTGACAGTCGGTAACATTCGTTCATTCTGCATAATATAATTGTGAAACCGAATATTAAACTATTTGTTGTGTGAAATACTTACTATAAAAAATGAGCTCAAGCGACGAAAGCGACGAAATAGGTACCACACCGCCTATATTAAAATCTGAAGCTGCCTCGGTTAGGCAAAACCTGCTTCCCGCTAAATCTAAGGAAATTAAATTACTTGCTTTTTAGAAATGTATTTGTATTATTTCCTCATATGTTTGAGAAAAGCATTATGTATGCCTCGGCGGAAACGAGGATTTCCTGACTCGTATTTTAGCAGGCCTCGCTGTTGCTCGGCCTGCTAACCACCTCGTCAGGAAAACCCTTACTTTCCGCGCCTAGGCAACAATGTACTATAACATAGTCCCTACATATAACTACTTACAAAGATAAATTTACTTATGGTTAAAGAAATGGATGCATAGAAAACATCCAAGACGGATCAAATACTCGCGCTCATCACACAAATATAGATCTGCCTTTACCGGGATTTGAGCCCAGGGCCGCTAGCTTCGAAGGCAGTATAACCAAATGGCTAACGTGTAGTATTAATATTTTTTAATAACTAACCACATCGGAAGGTTCGTGTTAATGTGGAATTTAGTATCATAATTATTACTGTGTTTATGAGTAGCTTTCACTGCGATCATTGAAGATTGACCCAAGTATAGTAGTGAGTATAGAATTGACAGAAGCGCGTGGAGCTAACGACCAGGGACCGGAAAACCCCTTTATTCGACTAAGTCTATCGATCGGGTAACTACATCATATGCTCTCCCAAACGTTAGCGTATCCCTATCGTTAGGCTTACCCTAATGAATGATTAACCATTGAGGTTACCAGTTTCGTAAGGGTTTCGGATTTAAGCACTTAGCATTACGTTAGTGTTACCCTATTAATTCTCCCTCTCCGTTGACTCTGTTTCGCAGATTCGTGTGATTGGTTGGTTTCAAGCCTGTGTGTGGATAGCCAATCAATTGCTAAGTAGTGCAAAAATAATTTGTATGGACTGCGCGTAGAGATTAAAATAGCTTGAAGCCGTTCAATAAACACTTCATAGGGAAAGCCTAACGAGGGTTTTAAGGAATTGGTAAGCGCTTAGTCGAATTAATTGTATCGTATGGGATAGCTCTTCATTGGGGTAAGTCGAAGATATGCTTATCGCATCGTTAGGTTTTGTAAAAACCAGTCAATTATATACCCTAACGAAAACCTTTTAAAGGGTAAGCGGTTCCGGTCCCTGCTAACGACATGTGTTTCTGTTTATTTCACCAGGGTAAACTCCTCAACCGAACATTGCACTCACGGGTGATATCCATGGACTTATTTCTCTAATGAGTACCTACACGGTCATTGTGTAAAACTCGAGACCGGCGAAATACACCTGTTAAAAAAAACCCGCAGTCAAAAACGCAAAAATTAACTACTGTATGAAGGTCAGTCCAACTGTATTCGGCTTTTGGTTTAAAATATTGTGGGACACCAACTTCAGATGGACTGACCTTCCTACCATCTTAAAAGAAGTTATTTTTATACTCTTTAGTGATCCTATGAAGTCCCACTTCTGAATTAGGTAATGGGAAACTATAGAACATTTCAAGCTCGCCGCAGATAACGCCGCGGGAATGTCATAGTCATATATTATATTAACCTAAATGCGCTTCGGCAGAGTCGCTCATCTATCGTAATCGAGATATCTTATCGCCACCCTTGATATATCAAGCCTTGTGCCTTTAAGGAGTTCCAGTGGCCATCTGTGCTTTTCATCATCAGTTCCACTTCACCATATTGTGCTTTTCAAGAACAAATGCACGAGTTACAATGAAAAATACTGAAATCGCTATAGGTGTGCCTGTAATATTTGAGGAGTTCCCTTGATTTCTCCAAGATCCCATCATCAGATCTTGACGTGTTGACAATGGGCCCAACAAATAATTATATACCCTTTCGAACAAAAAAATCGTTATTCAAACCGGTCCATTGTTAATAAAAAGCCGACGAATTGAGAACCTCCTCCTTATTTTGAAGTCGGTTAATAAACCAAGGAGTGGAAGCCATTCATTTAAGGGAAAAAAACCATATATACTCGTACTTAGTGATTTCAGTACCGCTACCGGAACAATCAGCGAGAACACTGCTGCTTGGCAGGGTCACCGGGTTTACTGCGGGTTTCGTAATAGTTATCAATTATTTGGCGCGACAGTGGCGCCGTAGTACGACTCTTACGCGAAACGTTCGTGATTGCCGCTCCATTCATCGGGGCTGGATGCGGAGGGTAGGGACTCTGTCGATATCGATACTTTTACCTTTTGTACGCCACAGGCTCTTTTCGTCAACTGAAAGTCGTGTCACTGACGCCACGAGACGGCAAACCCCGTCTCAAGTTCAAGATTAAAGAAAGAGAAGAAAGACTTTGTTGGGTATCAATTAAGATGTAATTTGCATAGCAAAGGAAACATGTTTGGCGCGTGTTTGTGTATGATACGCTTTCAAAAGGTTAAAAAAAGTGACATATAGAATTCAAACAAACACACATACGAAACGGTGAGAGCCATCTGCGACCTTTGTATTCATAACACTGACCTTAAGACTGAAAACTAAAGACTGTCAATGCGTTGCTAACTCGGAGGATAAGGCGAACTGAATTATTTGTTCAACGCAAACAAACTAGGTATTATTTTAAAACACCCTAGATTTTTCATGAAACCATATTTTTCAATGCATCGTGGGAGTTATTAATTTAGAATTGAATTTAGTACTGGAGACTGGAAACGCACTTGTGTATTCTCTGGTTTTTGGGTCGCCATTATCACTTAGCTCGCTCCACTGCCTCTTTTATCACGTAAAAAATAGGTACCTACCAGTAAAAAAATACCACTGGTGGTGCTAGTGGGAAACTTTATTCTCTTCTGTGAGACCAATAAAATATCTTTGTTCCTAATAACGTCTATTCACGAGAAATAAATTATATAAAAAAATATTACTGTTTTTTACGACAAGGATCTACATTTTATTTTGTCTCAACAATTAAAGTTGTTGACATACGTATGTAAACACTGAAAAACGAAAACAATACATTTAATATTTGACTGACTGTATAGTCGGTCTTGTAAGGAGCTCCACACTTTAATACCTACCTTGTCGCTTTAAGATGACAAAGCACTAAAATGTGGAGTTACTGATAAAGCCAACCATACCATCGGTATTCCTTATTCTCGATCTTGAACTATCGACTAATCCCATCCCTAAAACTTCCCAATCGCTACAAGCTGACCGACATACGTCGGCCTTACTATTGACAGGGACGCACATACACTATTACCCTTACGCAACAGGGATGGCAGACGGAATTGGGTCACGGATCCAGCGTCTTGGGTTTGCCTAGAGCGCTGCAGCGCTTAAAAATAACGTGCTTGGGAGAGATATAAATAGAGTAAGGTGAATGGGGCGTAAGGTTTGACCAGAAATAGGGAGGTTGTATGCGGGATTCCAGAGCCTAACTTCTCAAGAAAAGTTTAAAAAGGGGGCGAGTTTTTAAATTTATTTAGGAAGGTTTGATTGTGTGCAGATAAGAAAAGGAAGATGGGCGTTGTTTTTTTTATTGATTTTGTTTTTAAGGTTTTTTTTAACTTTTAAGGTTTTGATGATGATTATTGATATGATTTAGCCAAAATTGATTAAGATGATCTGTTACCTGAAATAATTTAACAATGTTACTTTGAAAATGTTCTATTCTACATCTAATAAAATAATCTATTTTGCGACAATACTCGTATTATCGGATATCCAACGACTGCTAGACAAGAAAGCGAAAAGCATTTACTTTGCTCATACATAATATACAAATTGAAATTTGTCATACAAGCTTAATAATACAATCATACTGCGAAGTTAAACCTAATTCAGATGTTCATTAAGCAAACTTTACCATTTACTATTTTCACCAAAATTAAAAATCATTGGTACCATTACGTAAAAGAAAGCATAGGTCAAGAAACTTCCAATTTCAAAAACAGCCTCCTCAAGGAAATGTACGTAAAAAGAATCAATCCCGAGATCCAGCGCTGCCGGCTCAGCGCTGAGCGCTTTCGCACATGCGCAAGGGGACGATCGATGCGGACGCAGCGACTCAGTGGCCGCGCCGCCGCCGCGCAGTCCGGTGATGACCTGCTAGCCAAGCTGTATCTCCGGGAGTACGGAGCCGAGGACGAGCGCCCGCCGTGCCGCGAGGACTGGCGTCGCCAGGAATGGGCCGGCGGCGCGCGCGGCCGCCTGCCTCAGGTCGACAGGAGCCCGTCCCGACGCAGCCCCTACCTGGCTAGGGATGACGAGCCCTCGCCAGCACCCGATGAGCGCGGCCGCTCGGCCTCCGCGGGCGCCCACCACCGCCGCCCGCGCCCCCTCCGCTACCAGTCCCTCGAGCGCGACTACGACCGTTCCTACGCACCACCTCCCCCCCCTGAAGATGATTACTACCGGCGCGAACCCCCTCCTCTGTTCCTTGGAGAGCTGCAATCTCAGAATTCCGATCTGCAACGGGAACTTGGGAACCTTAAGAAGGAATTGGAACTGACGAATCAAAAGCTGGGCTCCAGCATGCATAGTATTAAGACCTTTTGGAGTCCGGAGCTGAAGAAAGAGAGGGCGTTAAGGAAAGAAGAAAGCGCGAAGTACAGCCTTATCAACGACCAATTGAAACTGCTCAATCAAGAAAATCAGGTCAGTGAACGGTTTCTCTGTAGTTTAGCGGCCGGTTTTGGAACTAAGTTGGTGTCCTGTTCATTTCATGACAGTTGGAGTCAATGTTCAAAATAATGTTACAAACTGATGGCATCCTTGCCGATTTGGTCACCTTTATCTATAGTATTATCACATGCCTACAACTTGACAACCAACGATAGTTAAATTCGGTCAATGATTAAGCACAGTTAGAACATTGTCATTTTGATTTGCCGTTATTATACTCGTTAATCCTGAAATTTGTATGAGATATCTGTATTCTTATGGCAAACAAAGCATTCTTATTTATTTTCAATTTCAATTTTAGTACGAGAAGACAAACATGCTCATCCTTTTCTTTATGTTACCTTA
Organism: Acleris emargana; assembly: GCA_927399475.2. Classification (NCBI taxonomy): domain Eukaryota; kingdom Metazoa; phylum Arthropoda; class Insecta; order Lepidoptera; family Tortricidae; genus Acleris; species Acleris emargana. The sequence goes on from OV656858.1 coordinate 11,715,487, forward strand.
AGATATCAAAGAAAAGGACGGAAAAATACACTGTTTCCACAGTTCTCCTTTCTATTCGTGGCTAGATAATACATACATAAGTCCTTTTGTTTTTCTATACATTGAAAAGCGCGATTCCAAGCCTGAACCACTAAGCGTTCACGGCTTTTATTACTTTACTCATAATTAACAAAGGCGAGCTTATGCCTATAAAAGATATCTTCCACTCATGTAATGTAACCAATGAGCTAGCACAAATCACAATGCTAGGCAGAATTACATGTAGCCTACAAAATCGTTACTTAAATTAAATTATAACCTGAAAAGTACGAAATATATATTTCCCACTCTACGCACTCATATAAGGCGACTGCTGGTTTCTGGCTGACCACTGGTGACTTTACCATGCATATTAAAATCACGCCTGTTTCTCAGGATGTAGACAGACACCACTTCTTTCCAATTGCTACGATCCTGATAAATCTCTTTCGCTTCTTCCACATTCATACATCGAGTCATGCATGCACGTCGGTTTCGGCTTTCGGGTGGGTAACTTCTTAAGATTCTGCGAACAAATAAATAATAGGTAGGTACTAACTATATTTAAAAGACACTACCACATGCCATAAATATAATAAATAAATATACTTACCTATTTATACACGCTCATCCGCGAAATACCAGTATTTTAAGATACCAGATTCTCACTATATCGGAATCCCAAAAGTAAACATTCAAATAAGGGTATTGTTCACCCAATATTTCAAATCTGGTTAAAAGAGTAATTTAGTATTTTGAATGAGTCCTATTTTAACCTGATATCTAAAATAGCAGCAAAATTATTTATTATTTATAGAATATTCATTATGTTACCGCGGCAATTTCGCACGCGTCAAAAAGTGGCTCATCAGTATGCGCCTACGTTTCACGCCTTCTAAGGACCCGATTGTGCTTTTGAAGACGTTATCGAGAGGCTAATGGCTCCTTTAGATCGCAACCCCTAATGGTGCTCCCACACTGGTTACATTTTTAAATACGAAAATACTTATTTTTAGATTTAGTAGAACTTTGTCGTGTTCAAATTATTTATAAGGTTTTATATCCCCGGTGTGGGAACACAAAAAAATAATAAATAAAAATATCAGGGGATAATGTCACACTAACAACTAAGCTCTATGCTTGTAGTATGGGAACTAGATGTACTATGGATACTTAAATACGTAGAAAACATATATGACTCAGGAACAAAGGTCAACTGGTAGAGAATGCCATTAGGCATTAAGTTCACCTTTTTACTCTGATTTGTATTTTCGTGCAATAAAGATGAATAAATAAATAAACAAATATTCGCGCTCGTCACACAGATATCTGCTTTTACCGGGATTTGAACCCAGGACCCCTAGCTTTGTAGGCACGGTCACGAGTGATAGAGGCATTACCTAGTCTGTCCTTAAGTTCTGTCACAAAGGTTTAGTAAAATAAAACTAATTTAATTAATGTACATTTTTAGGAATTTATAATTATTCCGCAAAGTCGCCGCAATTTCCGAGTTTTCTGAAAATTACACTATGCTTTGTCAACCAAGAAACTTTTTTGTTTAATATTGTGAAGCCTCTCATCTTTGGATAATGTTCAGAGTACAGCATTATTTTATTAACGACACACGAAAACACGCACGCTATCGCTATGAAGCACGAAATCGGGTGTGTTTCCGTATTGCTGCAAATTTACGTGAAATCGTTAGGTTGATTTAATGAGACATGAAGATTGACCGGTGTATATGCGGATCTGTAGTTGCTTGGAATACATTTGTGACAGAATTTAAAGATATAAGTCTGGTGACTATGTCACGCAAATTTCGACTCAATACGAGAACTCTTGCAAAAGTTGTAGCCGTTATCAGTATCGCCGTCGTGCGTGATTTGACCCTTGATTTCCTGCCCCGAATGGGAATGCGTTACTCGTACATCAAATTATTGCAATAGTAAAGAATACAAATTACGCTTCTTTTTATTCTATATAAAATAAGGTTTTGATTGATGTACTACATGTAGAACTTTTTTTTTTTTTTAATTGTAATAAATCTCAGTGACAGAATTTATGAACCGACTACGTAGGTGTGTCCAAGTCTTAAGGGTTGGAACCCGTTTGCAGTCTCGAGCTTGCCATCATAAGATGAATTTCAAAGTTCGCTTACCATCAGTACCCCTACCATGAGTGACAATTACCGTACTCGCTAGCGAGTCGAATGCTCTGTCCCTCGCACTCTTGCTAGCTAGCGCTAGCGAGTATATTAATTGTATCTTATGGTTAGGGTACAGGTGGCCTGTGTCGCCAGAAAAAGACACGCTACTGTCTTTTCCTTTGCTATAAAAAATCAAAAATTCATACAGTAGCTTCGGCTATAGGCATGATTAAAAGACAGTCACCCATATTTCTTATGAGGATTCTGAAGCTGATTTCCATACAAAACGCGATACCGTTTCTTTCCCCTTAGTCCAATGCATAAGTTTTTTTAATAACTTGTCGGCTTTTGTGTGTTGTAATACGTTTTCATTTCCAAGAAAATAAAGAAACGAATAAAAACACCGAAACCAAGTTTTTATTATTAAAAAATCGTGGAAATTGGATTTGATTTAGGGGGGAAAAAACGTTATCACCAGCTAAATTTTTATGCTAAATTTTTATAGAAAAAAAAATAACGGCTACAAAAAAAGGTCGCTTCACAACCCTCTTAACTTAATTTTTTATCATTAAAAAGTCAAGTCATAATCCTCTTTATTATAGTTTGACGGTTTATTGTGCTAGTCGCGTCTATTTCCCCTAAGTTTTCTGCCGTAGGGCCTCTCGTAGAGCGCCCTTCTGCCTCTTAACCTCTAGATGAGCACTCCACTCTGTGTCCCTTCCTATTTCTTCCTAGTTGGAACGAAAATAAAACATCGTGCCATGCAACTGAAAATGTGTTGCTATTTTTAACGTTCTGCGATAACCACTACATGGCAAATTTAAAATATATTTTTCTATACTAGTGCATAAGTCTTTCATGCCATGAAATTAAGTGTAGTACCTAGTAAGTAATTTAATACACAGATCGATATATGTTTTTCTTTAACCTGAATGGATTGGGGAGTTAGTTTAATTTCTACAATGATTAATTGGGATAAAAATAACTTGTACTTTTCAAATTATTATTCAAAATAATAGGTAATTTAAAGATAGTTTTTTGTCTCGTACTTTCATTTTAATATATCTATGATGATTATAGGTTTTAAATGAAGTGATATAGATTACCTAACGTAATAAAAAAAATCTGACCTAAAAATAAAAGTTTAATTTATTATTGTAGATAGCTGAAAATTTTAAGTCAAAGTTGATGTCACTAAAACTTTAGTATTGGGAGGGAGCATATAGGTTCCCACAGACCAACAATCTGACAGGCCGAGAGAGACGCATCAATTTGTTAGAATAAGAAAGTTATACTTAAGTAATCTCTCTCATAACTCCTCATATGGCCTGTCAGTCCGACAAACGGTCTGTAGGACCCTTCGATACTTAAATATATAAAAACAGACATGATTCAGATAGGTTAGATAGATAAGATAGTAGATAGGATGAGTAGTATTAATTTAAATATATTATATTTCTCGAATAAAAATTACTTCATTTCATTTAATTGTAAGTATAGCGGTTTATTTATACATCAGTGGAATTTAACCAAAGGTTCCCTTTGAATCAGATTGAATACCTTCTAAAACTCATTCAATGTCTTTTAGGGACGACCCTTGACACCCCTAATTGGTAACTCACCCAAACTCGTAAAAAGCTTACGCTCAATTATACACTTTATATGTGTGGGACAGAGTTATTTTCGTAATTTCGCAGTAGGATTATACGTCATTTTGAATGGTGATAATGAAGATAAGTTGGGAAATGGATGTCGTAAATTTCATATTAAGTTCTTATTTCGGCAATTGAGACAGGTACTGTTTAATTTCTCAGACCTCTCGCTTATATACAGGGTGACTCAGAACTTGACTTATACAGGGTGGGTGAGTAATACAAATGACTCAGCATGGGAAATTTGAAAACTATATTGGAGTTAGAGTAATTATTTTTTACGAAACAAGGCCTTAAAATAAGTGTCACTTTTTTATTTGCGTCATATCGGCATTTTGTGCCGGTCCAACCTAAGATTTCCTGAGTGCCCCTGTTATTTTACATACAAATGTTTTATTAGTACAACATTTACGCTCCCGAAATTGGTTGACACTCTCTGAACTTTAAAGGAAACGCATTTCACCAGTATTTAAGAAAATTCAAAGTCAAATTCAATTTTAGCCTTACCTACTGGCCTTACTGTTCATTTAAAATCGGGATAGGAACATTGTTGCTTTTTTTTATTTATTATTATAACATACACAAAGTGTATATATTATTCATTGTTCCACAAAACTGTTTGCACAGTTTGACTGCAGAATCTTCGGTCCAGCTTGTTGATCACTACATAAAAGTACTGAGTTAGATATAAGTACACTATTATATAATTAAAGGTGAGCATCGCATTCACAATTACTTCAGGAGGTGCCTACGTAACCTAGCTTTAAATCTACGTTTGTTTGTTTCCAGAACAATATCGGCTGATAGCAGCTTATGTCAAAGGATTTTTTTTTCATTAAAATTGTCAAAGCCAAAGTAAAATACACCGTAAAATACCGATTAATAGTGAAATACAGGTTAGTAGGGTCGGGTCACGTACGCGTCACTTACACGTAATCGGCTCCACTTTAAGGCAGTTACGTAACGAACGCGTTTGATTAACGGTCGATAAATGTATGCGTGACGATGAGTTTTCAATTTACGTCTTTGGGTCGTACCACAAATACCCCCACGTTTGTGTTATGATTACAATGCCCAATGCCTAAAACTTTGATTTGAAAAATGGTGGAAATGGGTCTTAATTTGGGGGGTGAGTAACGTTACCACCTGGAGCTAAATTTGTATGGAATAAAAATGACAGGTACGCGATATGTCGGTTCACAATCAAAGAGGAACGACAAAAAGATTTATGCGTTAAACTTTGAAATAACTAAAACTATTAACGCCCATAATACAAAATGCCTATATTGTTCAATGGTTAATTTACTAAAGCTGACTAAGAAGGCACGATAAATACGAACTTTTTCGACCAAAAACGAAGCCTACGAGTATGTTTATTTACTACATCCTGTACCAAACTATATGCAATAAAGACTATCATAGAATTAAGCCTCAGTACTTTAGACCTCAGCCTAATTGCAAAGTTCGGGACGACCACTCGAACTGAACAACGTTCAAGTAGACGATAAGTCGTTTTATCCCTTTTCTGGGCTACTGAAACACGAAACTTCATCTATCCCGTTACTCTTTACTCGCTAGGCGAGGGAAAAAGATGACTAATTTAAAGGAAATCGGCTTCAGTTTTGTTGATAAAGCCTTTTCACGTCATCATCATCATGTCTGCCGAAAGATGGACATAGGCCTCCCCCAAGACTCTCCACTCAGACCGGTCTTGTGCTTTTCGCATCCACCTCGTTCCCGCGATCTTCACAAGGTCGTCACTCCATCTTGTTGGAGGCCTACCTACAGCTCGTCTCCCGGTCCGCGGACGCCACTCAAGAACCTTCTGACCCCGTCGGCCATCAGTCCTGCGAGCGATGTGCCCCGCCCACGTTTTCACGTGTTTAAGTATATTTTAAGAAAGATTAAAATATTATATAAATAGTGTGGACGTCTTGAAATGTGATATGGATTTTTGGGATGGATTTTATTGTTAAATAATAATCAAAAATTTAATGCTTTATACAGGTTGTCCTGTATTTTAGTCCAAAATCAACCTGTATACATATAAAGGAATTTATCCTTTGCACTACCTAAACAGCCTAACAATGGGTCCAGTAAAATTCTTACCGCCAGATTCACAATAGACAAGTAAAACATATTTGTCAGATAAATCTAGGCCTTTCTCTTTCTTACTTGTAAATAGACAAGAAGAGAGCCAACTTTAAATGGAGGATAAATATTCGTCGATTGTGAAACAGTATTAGGGTTATCGAAATAATCGTAACTTACTGAAATTTCGACATTTCGCATGTGTCAGTACTTTCTATGTGAGGTCCACGATTTAAATATTTAGACATGTTATTTCTACATAACTATTACTGATTTGTTGCGTTTTAAATTGTAAGGTATGTATAGGAAGTTGACCGAAGCGCGCGGAGCTAGCCCCGTGTGCCACTGTTCAGGCCACCCCAGGGTATTTGGGTCGTTCTTCTTTTTTACCGACAATAAACCGTCGATTTTCGGTTTTTTAGATTTTTGAACTATCAATAACTATGGTTTCATTGTTCGATTTCCAAAAAAAGTTGCATTTATTCTTTATTAAAACTAATTAATGCTTCCTGTCCTGCATTAATATTTTATTCTTTTTAATATGGTTTACCAGAAACACTGACAGAGTGGCCGTTTTCAGCCGAGACCAAGTATTAGATGACCACTCTGTCACGGCATTCTACGGAAAACCATATTATTAAAAAAAACGTGGGTTAAAGAAAGAGCACAATTATTTGGTACTCTTAGATAAATAAAAGTATGGACGTATATTAAACACGAAAAATATAATTATCCATACTCTAATGAGACGCTTAATAAGATGAGAGACAGGCTATTTATTGTCGGTAAAAAAGAAGAACGACCCAAATACCCTTTAACCGGACAATTGTCCTCGAGCGTGATATCCATGGACTTGTTTCTCTAATGAGTTCATGGTGATTGTCTAAAACTTGACATTGGCGAAATACACCTTGCTTAAACAAGGAGTGAAAGCCATTAATAAAGTAAAAAAAAAGAAAAGACGTAAGTAATACAAACTAAAATAAATGTTAAAGTTGCACTCTTATTTGTGGTTGCTAAAAAACTTGATCGAACTTTGAAACGCCGTGGTTGACCGTGCTTTAAAACTAGATGAAAACCGGCTAAGTGCCATTATCTATAAAAAAAACACGATTGTTGTATGGGAGCCCCCCTTAAATATTTGTTTTATTCTATTTTTAACTGTCAACTAGCCATCACGATGCGTGAGATACAGCCTGGTGACAGACAGATGGACAAACGGACAGACGGACAAACGGACAGACGAACCGCGGCGTCTTAGTAATAGGATCCCGTTTTTACCCTTTGCGTACGGAACCCTAAAAACGAGGTGGATCCACCTTTCCGACCTCGTCTAAAATGAAATCTGCCTATCTTGCCCTATTTACTTAACATTCCGCAATTGACCAAAAAAAATGGGGGATACCATTATTCTACCCCACTTGGCAACTCTCACACGCACTCTATAATTTTTTCACTAGCTGTGTCGTGCCAAGGACCTCCCCCTTTTTACCCCCTTCTGATCTAAAGCCAAATCTGAGCTCTTGAGGATGGAGACATCTTATCTGTTCAGCAGCCTTAATTGGGGTTGATGAACTTTAAGATTTCAAGGGTTTGCAACCTGGCAAGTATGTTACAATTAAATAGTTTATTTTCCTTGAAAATGGCATTTTTTTTTATAAATTTAAATATTACACAGAAATTCAATAAAGTTTCCTATGCGGTCCAATGGCTTCCTATTGTTATTCCTTCGGGAACTTTTACATTTTTCAGGCTGAATAGTAGCCTAACTGTTAATCGAAGCTACCTATAAGCTCTCCCATTCCAAATTACATCCAAATCCGTCCAGACGTTGCAGCGTGTCGGAGTTTTTATGATATTGATACATCGACATACCAACCAATAGACACCGGATTCCATACAGAATTCTCTCCCAAAAGTGTCCTAGGGCGACCTATACAAACTTCATACTTGTATAAAATCATTGTCAAAATAAAACATCCTAATTTAAATGGTATATCATTAACGCAATGCTTAATTTTGCATGAAACAATTTATCATCTTATGTCGCTTTGACTATAGGCTCGTTTTTTTAACTTATGCAGCTTCTACTAGCGGAGTGCCAATGTCACCGCGAACAGAGTACAAATGGAGTAGCTTTATACTTAATATTATTTCTGTTTTGACGTCTCAGGTGGGTTTCATTTAAACAAAAACTCAACGCTATTTTTATTATTTATGATAATATAAATAATATTGTGGGCTCGTAACCCATCATATATTTTTTTAGCAACAAAAAGTAAAAGCTTTTTCAAAAACCCTAATAGCTACTTGAAAAACTTATATCGACTGACTTATTATGTCGGTGGCAAAAATCATGTGGCATTGCTATTTGTGTAAGTATACCTACTTGACACTGGCTTGGATATAATTATAAAATATCATATATTTGATATACCTGTTAGGCAACGATAGGGAATTTCTAGGAGACCGGTCATTTATTTCACCTTATTCAGTGGGTCAAAATTATGAATGTAGAGGAAGCGAAAGTTATACTTGTATGCTTAGACCGGTGCACCTGGCATTCCGTAGTCTCTGCCTACACCACAGGGGAACAAATGTGAAGCGATGTATAGGTATGTTTAGTGGATTTTTGAAGACGGTTTTATTTTTAAAAAGAAAAATCGCTTTTTAGTGATATTCCTCATATCATTGAGATTTTCTACAGCACATTATTATACTCGTTCATTACATTAAAAAAACCTTATAGTCTAATAACAATTTCCAATCAGCCTTAACAATATTTCGCTATCCAAGATGCAGGGCCTTCACTACATGCATTACGTGAATAAAAGTAATTTCATATTCTTAATAGAGAAATCTCATCACTGCCCGATAAACAATTATGATTAATGATTTCCGGTGTTCATCTTTGGTCTTCATCAGTTAAAAAACTCCTGCCGTTCACTCGCGACAATATAACTCTATATCGCACAATAAAATGGATCACGAGGAATCCACAAACTAATATTTAATTTATTACTGCAATAATATAAAGTATAAAACTACTCCATTGACATACTGTTCTCCAACATCCAAATACTGACAATTGTTGGTCCGAAACTAAAATATTTTTTTTTATTAGAAAGACTTAGCTATTTATCAATTAATATTACGAATCGACATTTACATGCCGAAAGTATGATATTCCGTCTGAAAGATTTTTGTAACGGTGATTATTTTTGCAGTTTCTGAAAACGCATTGAGGCATTGTGACACGTGTCACTGTTGGCGTAGTTTACAACGAACTAAATTGAAGTAAGCTCCCAATTTGAAGTGGGTATATATTCGCTGGGCCGTGTTTTGTTCTCTGACCCGTTATCTAGTTGTATTGTTGATCGAAGTATTGATATCGTGTTTGTATGGTAAAGTATGTAAGTTGTCCGCTTCATAATAAGCTCGTCGGGCGGAAATTTGGTCCACATACCATGTAAACCATACATAATGTATGGTATCAAAGAGCTGATCTAATGATGGAGTCGGAACGTGGCGACAGGATTTTCGCTATACTTAAAGTAGACACACCGTGTTGGGACTCCATATTTTGGTATTGATACAGTCGGCAACAAAAGCTTGTCCAAAAAATACTTTAAAACAGTTTTTTTTCCATAGGTTTTCTCTGCGTTACCTCTCAACTCTTTGCACTTGCTTCGTTCTCGCTCGCGCTTACGTTAATTGAGGCTCGCAGGAAGCCATTAGCGCGCAATTATACGGCTACTATAAACCGAGTGTTTGTATACAGTGTTTACGCTAAAATAGCCTTTGAATCATTGAAATAAAGTGCAGCTACTTTTATGAATGGACCATTATTGCCGCATCCTGACCATTCTCCTCACTGTCTAGATAAAGAACAACAGCGGAATAACAATCATAAGATTCGGACGAACCGCATCGTTTCAGTAGGGTTAGGGTTAAGCGAAGTAAGCTGGGCTGCGGCGCCTGCGCCGACTATTATTAAATAAGTTATGAAAGCAAACCTTTTTTTTGCGGCGCCATAGGCGCCGCCCATATTACCAGCATGTACGCTTCCTAGAAATAGTGGCAGCGCCATAGGCGCTGCCATACAGGGCCAGTACTGCTGCGCTAAGCGATTTTTGCGGCTGGATAAGCCGCAGCGTTTTGTGGAGTCGGATTACACAAAGCGAACTAAACTTGGTTGCGGCGCCTGTGGCGCCGCCTATTATTAAAAGGGTTATGAAAGCAAAGCTTTTTTTTTGGGGCGCCATAGGCGCCGCCCATATTACCAGCATATACGCTTCCTAAAGATAGTCGCAGCGCCTATAGTAATATTATTGTACTGTGTTGTTTGTTTTTAATAAATAAATAAATAAATAAATAAATAAATAAATAATAAGCAATGAATACGGTCAATGTGTTTATAGAATTAACTGTTTTACTAACTACTAAAAAACTAGGTTCGTACGTTTCCGCTTTCACGTTTTAAAGGACGATGGGCAAATATCCTCATCCACCAATAGACATGAAACATGTCCCAGTTTCTGATCTTGGCACCATGATGTATTTTTACTATGGCGACGATGGCCATATGTATGGGATTTTCTTGGAAAATCATAATCATATCGTATGGAAGTTGTTTAAAAATTAACACATTTTTGCCTTGCTCTCGAAAGGTTTTTTTTCATTAAATAAAATCCCACCGATTTTGCTACTTAAATAGGTTTTTTTGTATTATTTGTGGGTCCTAATGAACATTATAAACATGCATCCCGTGATTCTTGGAGGGTGGGGACGGGGTCCATACAAAATTGCCCATCACCCTTGGTTTCTAAGAAAGGTTTCCTTAGAGAAGAAAACGCGCAGACCTAGGTTTTCACAATATCTACAACATATTAAAAAATCATAAAAATCGGACAGGTGTAAGAGGAGAGAAACGTTATCGAATTTTGTATGGAAATGTTTAGCTTCAATATCCTCTTAAGTGTACAGTCAACAGCATAAATAAGTGATCATTTATGTACCTTGTCGCTTTCAATCGTTTCACAATTTTGTATAACATTTCAAACACAACGTTAAAGTGACAAGGTACATAAATGATCATTTATTTATGCTGTTGACTGTACATAACATAATATATTGCTTGGATTATCGGATATAGGTCGATACTCGAAATGTGTGAGAAACTTATTTGACCTGCGCTACGAATGTGCTACGCCGTAGACATTGGCTAAGGCGCAAGTTGCGCGTGCGTTGCAACTGTCAGTCGTTTTTTTTTTATAAAGTAAATTGACAGCTTTCGATTCATTGTTTCGGTAAAAGTTAGCTGAAAATGTATCCAAAACTACTATGTAGGTACACACAACATCACACCTAACTAACCATTAAAGACAGAGCAGAGAGAAAAAGAAAGAGATGTATATATGTGTATTATGTCAACTTCTATGCATTCTAGTGCGACTCTCTTTCATGCAATATTTCAAATTTCTGAAGTGTATAGCTAGATGTGTTGCTGTGTGTACATGGGACTTGTAGTTAGGTCTACCGCTATTGATAAGAGCGTCAGTAGTCTAGTTGCTTAGGGGCCGACTCGTGATCATAAGGTACCCGAGTTTTGTCTAACTTAAATACATCATCCGATGTTCTTACGGTAAAGGAAAAACATCGTGAGGAAACCAGCACATTCGAACAGCTGAGAGTGTGTGAGTAATATAACAAAAGATCTTAATCGGTCGAATTGTATCCGAAAGGCCCCATCTGTAAGATAAGATAAGACCGCTATTGATAAAGCACAGGCCTTATGATATGAGGCTTAAGTGATAGCAATAGAAGGTACTCACATATTCTATTAATATACTCATAAAACTGACATGGACTCCTAGCCCACGTACATTTTATCAAATTTGACTTTATGTTAATGTACTCCCATTCGTGCATTAGCAAATGTAAATTTTATTGACAGCACCCAAAAACGTTTTATCGCAATAAAAGTACTTACTCTACCCACCCTATTGCCAGCCAAACCATAAAAACTAATACAATAGAAATGGTCTCGTCAAACCGATCGCACGCCAGGCATACAAAACCGTATTACCACAGATTGGAACAGTAATCGCCTTATTTGTCACGTTAGGTTGGCAGCAGTAGCTGTCAGGTTTGGCGCCAAGCCAGCCATGACAGGTGGCATTTATACCTGTTGAATGTCGGATAATATTGCGCTGGGACATTGATTTGATTGGATTAAAGTCTGCAACTGCAAATTTAGTTCAGTTTTGTCCTAATGTATGAAACTGTCGGTGTGAATTCAATATTTAATATAGTAAAATAAAAGGTCTTCCGGTAACTTTCGGAGAGGGAAGATGGCTGATTGAAAGATGTCCGGCATTTACTTTTGATTTATTTAGTTTACTGATTTACTCTACTCACTTAACATTGGCGAAATTACTGCGAAAAACCACGGTGGACAGCCATTAATAAAAAAAGAAGAAGAAGAAGTAAATAAAAAACGCATTCCGGTTTGCTTACTGTTTTTTAACCTGTGTTTTAAACCTAGAGCAACGGATAGTCAACATCAAATGCAGTTTTATTTAATCAGTAGTGATCTTATCGAGATTTCGAGACAGCAATGAGATAAGTTTGATGAAAATTGGTCGGACAGTTCAAAATTACGTTCTTATTACGACGATTTTCAATATTTTGTATAATTTAATTGAATTTAATATAACGTCGTTGACATTTTAAAAGTTTTATACATCATTTTCTTAGGTATTAAACTAAATTTTAACCATCAAAACGTGACGTAGCTCGGTACAGCCAATCAAAACTGTTTAGTCGAGCTGTGACTGATTGTGAACCTAAGAATGTTCTTACACAACCTACTTAGTCCGATTTTATGATTTTGAAAATTGGATTCGCTGTAGGTTGTGAGAAATGTTACTGGCTTTACTTTTGTATAGAAAATTGTTGACAGCCTCGCGATTTAAGCCTCGATTCACAATCCCCTAAAGTACCCAAACAAATGTAGTAGAGAAATGCAATGATATCGGAATGAGAGTAGCTTAACTGGACTTTTGTTGCCAGTGTCTAACTCCAAAGCTTTGAGCTTAAAGTTCGATACCATGCACAGTATATCGAAAGCCCGATCACTTGCAACGCTCAGTTTCTGAAAAAAGGATAGCTCGTAATTTGAGCAGAAGTTGCGTTTTGTTGAAACTTTTTTCTAATCGATGGTAAATAGTTACTGATAAACAGAAGTTATATAGTGGTGGTAGGACCTTGTGCAAGGTCCGTCCGGATCGCTTCCAACACATTATTTAACCTACCGCCACGCCGTAGTGTCCGCATTGTTGTGTTCCGGTGTAGGTGGATACTAGCATAGGAGCATTCCATCTTATTTAGTCCTCAGGGTAAGTAACGAATTTGCGGTCTTAGGATTGCAGTCTTGAGAATGCAATTGTGTGTATGTATGTATGTAAACGTACAAAACAATAACAATAAAATGAAGATTTATATCATAAAAAAATGTACAAAGGCGAACTAATCTGTTTGTCTATGGGTGATAGATCCCACTTACCATCTGGTGGCCTGTGTGCCAGTTCGCCTAATCCAAGCATTAAAAAATGTATGTATGAAAACTCTTTATTGCACAAAAATATTAATATTACAATATTAATATTAAACGTAAGTGTGATGTATTAAAAACGTCACAATTTAATTGTAAATTTAAACATATTTTTTATCTGTTAGGTTACTGCGCCTTAACTGTGAACTATCTCATTCTTAATTTAAAAGTTGTCACAATCTAAATTCAAAACGCTTTTTACGCCCACGTCATTTGTTTAATTATTAACGATTAACGCATTTCCTTACCGCAGGTTCTTAACAAACTACTCGTATATCAATCGTCAAGCATATCAAATGAAAATAAACAGCCAATGTGATACCGACATTCCTAAGCACTTTAAAAATAGCTGACGCAAGATCCACAATTAGGACACATCTACGCCAAAACCACAATAAAAAGTCCCACGTTAATGTTCGTATCGTAATGGCATAAGGTTAGTTATTGCTTGATTCACGAGCATCATTGTTATTTTTACTCCAAGTCGCGACAGACTAAACGGTGCTGGTGATGCAATGTTTACATGTCGGACCGAAGTTTACAATGCCATAGGAGAATCCAAGAAGTTTAAAAATACTACGGAAAATGCGATGAGTACGATGATTTTAGCATTTTAAGGGAAAAAACGGTCAAGTGCGAGTCGTACGTACCGCTGCAAATCAAATTAGCGCGTGCCCAACTCACACTTGACGATTTTGTTTTTTCTTTAGGTTTTTAATACACTCATACCAAATTTGACGCTTGTATGTTTTACTGTTTTTACGATGCACCAAAAATAAAAATACGTGGAAAAATAAGGGGGACCTTTAATTGTTTTAATTTCTTTAGTAACCGTAATAACAGATATTCTGAAAAAACAACCCGCTACAAATTACGGTTCAAAACATACCAGCTCCTTAAAGTTAGGACGGATAGACGGCCTGAGAGCGTAAGTATATTAATAGGGTCCCGTTGAGCCTTCTAAAAGAAACATATTGCATCACATCTCTTCATTCCTAAGGAAAGAGATGCAAAAAGAACGTCAATCAATTCAATATTATATATTCTAGCTTTAACCCAAACTTAACTCTGCAGTTTCCTTAGCATTTAAGTTTCTTTGGTGGATCTCTTTAGGTTAATATTTTTGCTTTAATGGTTACCACTTAAAGCAACACTATAGCGATAATTATCTTCTTCTTTCTTTATTACATACTAGTATAAAAAAGGCACTTCCCTCTGTATATACATACGCTTAGATCTTTCAAACTCCGCGACGGACATTAATCCGGTTTACACCATCAGTTAGGCTTTCACGAAGGTTTTTATGTATAATAAATTCTGGCTTATGTACAATCGCCATCAGATATATGGTAGCGGTCAAGTTACTCAAATATTTCGGAGCAGCATTAAATTTCAATATATTAATTACGCTAGATAAGGTCTATAATATCGGCCCATATAATTCGTCATAAATTTAGGAGCAGCGACTTTTCAATAAATTCGTAACATACAATTAGGTAAAGATATCGGAACTTACAGAAGTCATAAATATCGAAGCAGCCAGGATGATCATAAAGATCGGAACATTTATGGAAAATATACCTTTAGTCTGTGTCACATAGGTAAAAATACTTTACGATGGACCCATTAAAATAAGGTTTCAGACACGCATGATTAATATTATGTTGTCAACAATTTGAATTAAGAACAGAGTGGTTTATTGTGACATGTTCCGCTAATTTGGTCTATAGATGAGTGTAGTAACGAATTCAAATATGAACTATGTGACACAGGCTTAAGGTATATTTTCCATAAATTTTCCGATCTTTATGATCATCCTGGCTGCTTCGATATTTTTGACTTCTGTAAGTTCCGATATCTTTACCTAATTGTATGTTACGAATTTATTGAAAAGTCGCTGCTCCTAAATTTATGACGAATTATATGGGCCGATATTATAGACCTTATCTAGCGTAATTAATATATTGAAATTTAATGCTGCTCCGAAATATTTGAGTACCTTGACCGCTACCATATATCTGATGGCGACTGTACTGGTGTTACAGAATACTAACTTTAACCGACGCGAGGGCGGGTCAAGTACAGAATAAAATTGACGCTTGCTTGCGTCACACTCAATGACTTGTGCGATTGTCTGCTATTTGTACAAGTATTCGAACGCAAGTCTAAAACTAGCTATAAATTGTATTGGCTCCCAGCTTGGCCAACATTGCGGGGAAAATGTGTGACGGAAAAAGGTCGCAATCCTCCAGGGTGACACGCCCTAGCCGAAATGTAATTCAATAAAAAGGGCAGCTTATTGTGGAAATTGAAACTGAGTTATCTAAAAAGTTTTTTTTTGGCCATATATCGTTTTGACTATCAAAGTAATGTTGTGTGGGTGTTTTATTCAAAGTTCATTACAAAGGTCCGTTACGTCCAGGAATTTCAAATGATTTGGGCACAGATAACATACAAGTTACTTTGTAACTTTAGGCAATGAAATGTTATCTTCAAAGGAAAATCATGATTCCAAAATATTAATTTTGTTGTTGTTGACCTTTTTTAATGAATATAAGACGTACATTACGAATAAAATTATCATAGTCGTACACTTACTATTAAATTAAAAGTTTCCTTTAAAAAATATGAAGCAGCACGCCTGAAAAATATTTGTATATTACATTACATTGACGATTTTTCGTATGGTCAATCCTATTTCATATGCCGGGGCCACATCTGCGGACCTCGGCGAGTAATCGTGTTGCCATCTGTTTCTTTATTAATGTTAAAGTAAGAGATGCAAACACGAATCTTTGCTGAATCCCGGAGATGTGGTCAACAGCATTTAGTTATTTTCGCCGCTCCAATTATGTCCTAGATTATATATTTAGAATTTTAAAAAATTAACCCTAAAAATATGTTTTATTCTTGTCATTGTGACATTTGCATCTGACAGAAAGTGACAAAGCATACTAAAATTGGTTTGTAGTGCGTTTATGAATAACGGTGTAAGTCTTTACGAGACATAATGGTAGAATTCTCAGCATCAGTATAATAAGTGTCATCAAAGGGGTTATTATGACCTAACTTTGTAGTTCAGTTTACGCTGAGAGAAAAGGACCGAGCTATATAACTGCTCTGTCGTTTACGCTCGCGGTAAAATGATTTGCTCAGCCACGTCATAATAACCCCCCAGGTCATCACTCTGGGGTTCTATTCTGCTTGTTAAAACCATATTGTTTTTGACATGTTACCATATTTTCAACGTTACGATAGTTCTTATATACTTGACAGTAATGGTGGCAGAGTTCAAATCAATACGATAACGTGTCAAAAGCAGCATGGTTTTACCGAGTAAAATAAATAATACCTAAACCTATTTTCTAACGCACACTGCACCAGCTGCGCCAGCTCTACAAACGACTAAAACTGAACCTAAAATGCCTCGTAGGGAAGATAAATCCAAAACGAGGCCAAATCCCAATTTAATGCAAGCATGCTCGAGTTATTCATAGCGATCTAATATTAGCAGGCATGAGTACTAGGAGACTAGACGGTGTGAAGAGTTCTCACGTAATACAGGAGCTACAGGGCTGACAGCGAGAGATTGCGCTTAACTATATTTTGGAGTACGAAAACGTGATATTTCTAATGGGTGCCTGTCGTATCGCATAACGTTTTTTGTCCTAAAAATGTTAATAATAGGAGCAATAATTGACAACAATTCATTTTATGCTAAGGTAGTAAAATAAAATACCGTTTCTAGATTTTACACTGCTGATTACAGTAAAAATATCTTTGGATTTTTTTATGCAGTAGTTTTTTTTATATTTAGGAAAAACAGTAAAAAAGTTGGATTGTGAATGTTAGGAATACACTTATAGTGCCCTTAGTCCATTTATTACCAAAGGAATTCAAAAAAATATACAACTGTCATGTTTATTGTTTATCTGTCTGACGGATTACTTGATTCTGACGACACGTTTTCAATTCTACGCAAAATAGTTTATTTAATTTTAATGGCGTCTACAAATTACGTAATTAATTAAATTATATAAAATAGCAAATTTGTGAACGAACGGCAGCGAATGATTGACATGACATGACAGTCAGTTTTGTTTACTGTTTAAAGTTACTTTTTTAAATTTTATATCAGGCTAAGATCACGACATCAGTATTCCTAACTTTGTATATACGGTCTTTTTAATGACTATTTCCTTAATAAATTATTAACGATGAATTTAAGTTAAATAAAGAAAAACCAAGAAATACGGGTAGTCTAATTTTAAACCAGCTATTATAAACGCGAAAAAACAATAATACTTTTTTTTTTGAAATGTTGTCAATTTCGGACAGTCAAAAATATGTGGAACTAATTGTACGCCATACGTTAGTAGGACAAAAAACGTTATGCGACACAACGATAGCACTAATAATTGTATGCCATCCGATATAGACCCATTTCTAATGCGCTGGAAGAGCTAAATTGCAAATTGCTTCAGACTCCATTTGCGCATGTGCGTTTGTGTATACGCAATATAAATAGTAAGTAATAATCACAACTAAATTTTCGAAATTAAAAGTGGATAAGAATTTATGATAAAGATAACTTATGCATATATTTAAAATAAAGTCGATACTTACTGGAAGCTTCTTAAAGGTGCGAACCCACCGCTGCGTAAAATACGGTGTCGTTGTTTAAACAAAAGACGGGGTCATACTAACAACATGGCGCCGTTTTTGACGCACGGTAATATACGCACCGTTTAGCAGCTGTGCGGCCGCATCTTTATACCGTTATGAGAACTGGGCAGCGCTTATTGCAAAATGCCTTTAAGCCAATGATGTACACTTTAAAATTTAAATTTACCTTGTGTCTTTTTCGTATTTTTTGTTATTGATTCTTGTGTGCACAAGACATTCTAGAATTGAGAACACATTATGATGTTTCTCACCGGACAGATACTTTTTTACTGTTATCTTTGTCCGGCAGCATGAGCATGTCATGCTCACTTTAAGGTCTTTGCTTACGGCGGCGTCGTTGATCGGTCCGCCACCTTCCCGAACACATGGTTGAGGGAGGCGATGGCTGAGATACGCGTCATACTCGTGAACGGGTGCTGTCTGTGGAGTCCGGTCTGTTCACGCTTGCAAGGACCTATTTTCCAATTTAGTTTTTTTAATTATCGTTCCTGACGTAGAGACCTCGTCATGTTGTTCTCCTAGTCATTTTACCTTTTATTTTTATTGACCTTACATTTGTAATGATTTTATTTGTGTTAGTTTAAAATAATAATATTTTATTACTATTATACCTTGTAATGTAACTTACTTTTAAGTATTATTGTATTTAATAATTGAAAAAATGACCTTCTGCTGGAGTTTCTTGCGGCGCTTCTTCTCCGCAATGATGGTCTTGTCCGAAGCGCTAGTAGATTCACTCCCATGTTACTGACGTCTAAAAGAGCCCTCATGTGGCCAAATTACTGAATAAATATTTTGAATTTGAATTTTTGAATTTTATAGTAAGCCGTCAGTTTTTTTTTACAATAATCTAAAGAAAAATAACTACTCATTCCAATTGTATATATCATAATATTCATAATCCACCAAAGAACTGTGTCACAGTGACATTTTGTTCAAAATGTTCTAAAGATTTGATTTACAACGTCACTATGTTGCATTTTGGTATGATAAGTATTTTTCAAGGATATTGAAAAAAAGAAATTGGCATCTTTAAAATTTTTCGTCGACGACATAATTAATTATTAAGGACGCTACAGAGACGACAGCCCATTTATGGATTATGTAATAAGCTAATATTTATTACATAATCCATAGCGTGGAATTTGGGGTAATGTACTAGGAGACTAGAAATTACAAGGACGTACGCGTGTCACGCTGAGGGGATTGGAGATAGCTCAATGTGAGTCATAGAGTGGCACTTGAGTGCCAATGGCGTGAATGATAATTGTGTTGTAGACATAACCGCGTCAGAAGAGTTATTGGATAATTCAAGCATAGAAATGGCTATGACGAAACGAATTTCGTTTCTGGGAAAAGCTATTGTCACAAACGTCAGTTGGTTTCACTACTATAGTCAGAAACTAACGAATTCAGTGACGTAAGATTAGAAATATAAAGAGAAAAAACTATACTAACGGCAAGATGAAAGACAATCCTGACAGCTGTCAACGTAGCACCATTTATAACCTTAAACTAAGAGTGCAAATTGTACTGTGATGGCAGTTAGGCTAGTCTTGCCATTCTGTAAAAGAAAGGTCTGCGTAAAATTATTATACTTCTTAGGGTTTCTTACCCAAAGGATAAAAACGAGACCCTATTACTAGACTCCGCTGTCCGTTTGTCTTTCGGTTCGTCTGTCTGTCACCGGGCTTGTATCTCGTGAACCGTGATAGCTAGACAGTTGAAATTTTCACAGAATACAGAGTAAAATAAATATTTAAGGCGAGCTCCGATACACAACAAACGTGATTTTTTTGCCGTTTTTTGCTAATCTTGTATAGGTGATACGGAACCCTTCGTGCGCAAGTCCGACTCGCACTTGGCCAGTTTTTGTAGTTTTCTGTCTAAAGCGGTAGTACAATTAAAACCTGCAAGCTCTTCACGGGCGTTGAGTGCCTGGTACTTACGTCGCGCTACTCGCGCTCTCGAACTCGCTCTGTGCTTTATTTAGGATAGGCACACACTTGTCGGTTTATCCCTTTTACAAATAACAGTCGAACCTCTGGAAAACATCGCATTCTTGCTTTCTTAGGATGTTTTTGTATGGATATGAACCATTTTGCTGTCTGTAAAACAATGTATAGCCACTTTAAAACAACGAGATTTGAACCTTTCACGCGTATCCAACGTTGGATACCTACTAGAATATTTGAATTTGTAGCTCAGAGCCGTCCGAAATAATATTGATATTGTAATTAGTACATAATATGTACTATACAAATTACTAAGGTGACTAGATTTGTTCTTTCCGTTTACTCTTCAAATTATACTTATTTTTTAACGGTGTGTATATCACTTTACAATAACTGGGCTTATTATTGGTTGTCTGTAATCAAAATGATAAACAAAAGTGTTGTAGATCGAGTATATAATTATAACTGTAATTATCATCGTTATTTAGGCTATAGTGTTGCCATATTCTGCCGTAAACCGCGCTCAAGCACTCCGCTCCACTCGACACTGGCAAGCTTAATTGAGTCCGTTAGTTCAAACCGGAACGCCTATAGACTGGCTGGCTGGAATATTGTGTTTTGAATTTCGAATCTAGAGTTCTTTTTTAATTTATTCATGACAATGCAAACTTTGAATACTTGTAAAAGTTGAATTGGATTTAGATGCTTATTAAAAAGTCCATTAAATATACTAAATTAATAAGACGACTGATCCTAGACTTTGCTTTTCTGTTATTATGCCGAAAATAACATTGAATGACGATTATTTTATTATTCCTACCGTTTAAAAGCTATTTAGGTAAAAAATATACATAATAAAAAACTTGTTGATAATTCTGTAACCACACTTTGCACGCACAATTAGGCTAAGATGTTTACCAGCGTATTATCAACAAGTTTTAAGACTTGTTGGTAATTCTTTAGCTCTGCCTACCCCACTTTGGGAATGAAGGCGTGAGTTTATGTATGTATGTATATACATAATAGATGAAAACGGACACATTTATTTATAAAAAATCAGGGAGCGGTAACTGCCAGCTGTTGTTACTAAACGAATACAGTTAAAATCAGAAATAAAAAGAACGATGACTCGATGACACACATACGAATAAGAATCTCACAGACTGGATATATCAGATTAATATTTATGCGTTTCTTTGATCTATTCTTCGTTTAAACTTTGTCTTACGAAATAATAAGTTTGCTTTTGCAAAGCATCTTATCGTATTTTAGGTTATTTTACAAAACTTTCGATGAAGTAGGCAAACAAAGCACTTAGAAATTCTATTCTACCCGGTAAAGGTATATCGTCCCCGTAGAGCGAAAAGTCACCAAGTCCCAAAATGTCGAAATCGACTTTTTAATGCCACCGATATTGCATTTTTTTTCTGCAAATTTCAGTCCTATTGCTATGTGAATAGCAGTCATAGATCCAATTTTAGAAAGTTGGTAAATTCATTAATTTTTTGTTTTTGCGCATGAATTGAAGTTAAAATTAATTAAATTACTTAATGAATTTATACCAAAATAAAATCGGCCAAAGTGGTTACTTAAGTCATTTTAGTTATTTTTGCCTTATTCAGTTATGCTTCTGACCGAGCACAATTGTATTCCCAAATTCACTAGAACAACTTAGTTACCTGACAATTGCAAAGGTTGCTACAAAATATGAAAGCGAAAATTAACTAAGTATTTTTAGTGAACTTTCGATCATCTTATTTTCTTAATTAATACTTTAAAAATGAATGACAATTCACTAACTCTAGTCTAAAAATCACTAACTGAGATTTGGGTCTATAATTTAAAAGATAATAGTAATTATCGCTTATCACTTGCAAAATAAGCTACTTGCTTCGATTTGGCAGTTGGAGCTTATACCGAAACATTAATATCCTTGCAATGAGACTATAATAAGATAAATATGTCATCCCAAAGAAAAGTTAGTTTTTTTATTTTAATTTCATAACTTTGAACCTCTGTATCTCAAATCAGATAAATACGACTTAGTTACGATCGTTAGTTTTTTTTTATTTTTTTTTATTGTTTTTAACTCGGCCACCATAACTGTCAAGTAAATAAGAGTTATCATAACGTCGGTGATACTGCAAAACCACGTAAGTAACATTTTAAATTAGGAGCAAAATGCACCTTTTTAATAAGGTTTATTTTGCTCTATCATAAATTTGTTAGTTACGCGGTTTTGCACTATCACCGACGATAAATGTCGAAATATTTGTGTGATGAGCGCGAGTATTTGATACTGAGTTTTGGATGTTCTCTATGTACTTAAGAATTAGACTTAACTTTTTGCTATCGCTTATAAATCAAACCTAACCTAACCTACGAGGACAATTTGATTATGCATGTAATCTAAAATAGCTCCAGTGTAACATAGCTTTCGGAGAAATGAAAATTCTGTTTTGCGGGTGGTAAACCTTGTGCAAGGTCCGTCCGGATCGCTACCACCATTTTATCCATTAACCTACCGCCAAACAGCAGTGTTCGCATTGTTGTGTTCCGGTGTGGGGAAGAGCTGGTGAAATAACTAGCATTGAGGCGTTCCATCCTTAGTCAGGGTTGGCCATGCATTTGCAGTCTTAGGATTGCAGTCTTGTGATGAATGTCTATGGGTCACCGTTTCCATTTACCAACGGGAGCCATGTGTGCTCGTTTGCCTTCCCTAAACCATTAAAAAAAAACGGTTAATAATGGATAGGCACCGTCGGACCTATGCACAAATTGCTTCAAAACTTAAAACGCTCTATCACGAAATATGAGGTTATACCTACATACATACATAAACTCACGCCTTCATTCCCAAAGTATGGTAGGCAGAGCTACAGAATTACCAACAACTCTCATTAACTTGTTGATAATTCTGTAACCGCATTTTGCAAAATCAGACTAAGATGTTTACGAATGTATTAGTGACAGGTTGCAAGCCCATCGCCTAACAGTACCACAAGCCTTTATTCCCTTAGTCGCCTCTTACGACATCCACAGGAAGACATGGAGTGGCACAATTCTAAGCTGGCAACCACACGGCAACAATATATGAGGTTATGCCTATAACAACAAATATCGAATTCATGTTACAATTCTAATAATATTACTTCGTAAAATCGCCTGAACCGAAGCCCGATGACATTGTCTTTTTCACCCGATCGATAGGTTAATACATTGGCTACCGAGCATTTGCAGTAATGTTGAATTTTGACGCCATTTCGGGTCACTGGTACTGGCTGTTACCGATTGCTTTTAACGGGCTATTCGGCGGCAAATCGAACAGTTATAGGCGGCGTGTATTGTTCTACCAGTACCCTACCAAAAGTTACAATTACCATACTAACTAGCGAGTCGAATGCTCTGTCGCTCGCAGACCTCGCAGTATTGTTATAGAGTGCGAGGGACAGAGCATTCGACTCGCTTGCGAGTACAATTATTAATTATAACTCATGGTAAGGGTACATAGGCCGTAGCCGGTATGTGTTAAATTCAATACGATTGTTTGCCACAGTCGTGCTAAAAAAAAACCGAATTACTAGTAGGAGATACAACTGGATTCAATTTATAATTTAACTTCGTTTAGCGCGATATGTGTGCAAAAACTGTCAATTGAGCTAAAGTAACCCGAGTTTTTTTTTCGTATATCTGCAGCACCGATCTATTTCCAATCTGTAACTCTGCCTATCCCACTCTGGGATTACACGCGTGAAGGTATGATTGATGATTGATGATTGGCTGTAGAAAAGCGGGGACAATTAATTGCACTTCGAAAAACTGTTTGCACGAACCCGCAATATTTCACACAATGGGGAAGACGCGAAAAAAATAATTCATCCTCGTTCGGAGGTACCCTAAAATACCGGCGTGACTCATGCCGAATTACAGCTTCCTAGAACTAAGAGTCTCTGAGCTAAGCTGCGGACGGACGGACATGGCGAAACTATAAGGGGGTAGTTTGAATGCCTCAGAGTTACCAGGATAGCAGGATAATGCAACATCGGCGTATTTCAGACACTAGCTATCGATTTGCATATTTAAGGAGTCTTCTCGACTAAAATGACGCTTTGAATACAAAATACAGTGAAAATACCTGCCGTCACGAATGCCAATCACGTCGTGTATGATCATCGTAAAATTTACTGGTACACGTAAAAACGCCGTTTCGTAAAGTCTACCTACGTCAGCGAAAGGGTTATGATTTTTTTAACGATTGGCATTTGAGTTTACGAACTGAATATAGCTTGTGTATTTAACCAGTTAAAAATTTACACGCTACTTTTTAAACTTAAGAATGGCATACGAGCACATAAGGCAGTTTGTCGTAGAATAGAATCAGCTTGACCAAAGAGGGTAGGTACCCTTTTCTTCATCTTTACTGAAATGAAAAAAATCAGAGAGAAATGTGGAATAAAAGAAGAAGTAGTGACTAAGATTGAAAAGGACATGCTTCGATGCTTCGGTCATTTGGAAAGGATGGATGAAAGAAGATTGACGAAAGAGATATACAGATCGAAAGTGAGTGGAAGGGTCGGAAGGGGCCGCCCTAGGCATATTTTTTCGAATCAAATCGGAGAAATACTGGAAAAAGACCGAATCTTAAGTACCCGAAACCGACGTGCGTGCATGACTCAATGTATGAAATTCAAAAAATTCAAAATTCAAAATATTTATTCAGTAAATTGGCCACATGCGGGCTCTTTTACACGTCGGAAATGTACAGTGAATAAAACAGCGCTTCGGACAAGACCATCATTGCGGAGAAGAAGCGCCACAAGAAACTCCAGAATGTTGAAAAAGCGAAAGAAATTTGTGTAGCAAGAGGAAAGAAGTGGTCTCTGCCTACCCTTCTAGGAAACAGGCGCGATTGAATGTATGTTTGTACTAATCAATTTATAGTGTAGGTACAGCTATTGATTCTCGATTATATCTACACGTTTGAATTGATCGTTCCAGCGTATGAACTCATGCGCACGGCTCGTGACGCGCCAGTGATGCGGCGCGGTCTCCGCTGCGGTTCAGTGAACGATCTTGGGTTTCCTTCGATCTGCTTTATATTAAAGTAATCATTTCAAGCGAGTTGTTTCATATCAGCAAAGCCCGTACGAGAGCGAAGGTGGCCTGTTGTTTTTTTTTTATGCCATAGGAAGGCAAATGAGCACACAGGCCACCTGATGGTAAGTGGAAACTGTGACCTGTAGACATTCGCATTCACAAGACCGCAATCCTGAGACTGCAAATGCGTTGCCAACCCTGAGGACTAAGTTGGAATGCCTCTATGCTAGTCATTTCACCGGCTGTCTTATCCCCAAACCGGAACACAACAATTAAAACACTGCTGCTAGTAGCTTAATGGATAAGATTGTCGTACCAACCCAGACGGACCCTGCACAGGGTCCTCCCAAAAGTAAACTTAGCTTAGGCGGTCGACTCGTGATCGTAAGGTTCGAACCCCCGCGGTCACCATATAATGTACCAATGACTTTTCTAATTTAAGTTTATTTTCCGGATGCTGCTACAATGAAGGAAAAGAATCGTGAGGAAACCCGCACATTCGAACAGCTGAATGTGCATACATACATACATACATACATTAAATCACGCCTTCATTCCCAGAGTGGGGTAGGCAGAGCTACAGAATTACCAAGCACTCTTAAATGGGTCATTATTTGGGCGTTTCAACCGCCTCACTTTCGTGGACATGTTTTTGAAGAATTAGGCGTATATTTTGATAGCGTTTTTGGATATTTGATAGATGTCCGGTAAACTAAGATACCTAACCAGAAACAAAATCGAAATCTGAAGTCACTTCTACAAAAATGTGACCACGAAAGTGAGGCGGTTGAAACGCCCAAATAATGACCCAAATAAGTTGTTGATCATTCTGTAACCACGTTTTGCACAATCAGGCTAAGATGTTTACCAGTGTATTAGTGACAGGTTGCAAGCCCATCGCCTAAGAGTACTAGAAGCCTTTATTATTCCCTTAGTCGCCTCTTACGACATCCACGAGATGACATGGAGTGGCACTATTCTAACCCGGTGACCATACAGGTATAGCTGAATGTGTAAGAGAGTAATTTCACAATTGATCCTAAAGTGTACCCAAAACGGTCCATCTGTAAGATAAGATATGGTTATGGGTCGTATCCGGATATTCCAGTCTCAAAATACGTCTATGTAAACTAGGCTGGCATCTCAGTCAAGGTTATTTTATCATGCGACCCTTACCCTCTGATTCATAAACGCAAAACAGCTATAACGTGATTAAGATATGCTTTTTCCCTTTCTGTCATTGTGACATTTACATCTGACGTTAAGTGACAAAATATACTTAGGGCCGAGTTCACCAACCAATTTAACAGGAGGTTAAGTCTTAATTAGCTGTTAGTCAATACACTTGACAACCGTTAAACCGCTAACCATCCGTTTAAATGTTGGTGAACACTGCACTTACTCTAACTAAAATTATTGTGCGTTTATGAATATTGGGGTTAGAGTTTTATCTTTTGTACAATAAAGTGTTTACATGCATACATAAAAACACAAGTTTGGAAAAGGAACGAGCTAATCGTCTCTTAAATCTCTCTGAGTACAGCGGTGGTTAATTTAATTAATAAAGATATCACTTACCAAAAGTTCGGTCTAAAACACAGTAACGTGGAATACTACGTTTATCTTATCAATTTAAATCAAATTATTCCTGTATGTGAGTCGGCATTGATGGTTAAGCCGTTATCGATTGAAATGTACGTGATTAAGCTTGTATTTGTACTAACGCTACCCTGAATTTTGAATGCGACAAAGCAACTATCAGCGACCGCCCACAATATGCAATCAAGAGCTGGCATTTACAGTTGCGATGACGATGCTGTAACCTGATTACGTTTGTTATCAGATTAATGCCAGTTAAAATGGCATATCCTCCGTTACGCCATTAAAACGATATGCAAATTATGCGCTGGTTCGTAGCGCTCATTAGTAGGAATCAAATAATAACATGTGCTTTTATGTGACTCCCTAAGGTTTAAAATCGTTTGTGTGTCATAACGTAATATAAAACGGTCGATTAAATGCGTAACGTATACAGGGTGTCCCAGAAACCGACATCACCCCGCCTAGGGCTGATAGAGCAGCTCATAAGCTATCGATTTAACCCCCACGTATGTTCAGCAATTGTTATTAGTTTCCGAGATAATGATCATTTCATGCCATAAATTTTTGCCATTTTTCCTCATGTCTGTGATACGAAAAACCCCTTAATTCATGTATTAATTCATATTTTTTTCAGTGTTTTCTTGTATCACTGTGAAATAAGGAAGTTTTTAAAGTTACATGCCAATTTTCTTTTCATTACTACTTTTTGAATAAACGCACACTTTGTTTTTCCATACTTGGTTAAAAACAATCGCGGGGTTCTCTTATTATGGAGAAAGTAGTTCTGTGCGTTTACTCAAATAGTTGTAATGAAAAAAAAAACTGGGACACCCTGTATAACTAAGGGATTTTCCCGTAGCTGACATAACTTGAACATCTTTAATAATCGCAACGAAAGCTGATATTAACAGCAACAAGTGCATTTGTGAGTTAATTTTAGTATCTTTAGTTGATAAATCAAAATTATTTTTAGGCACTTATGAAATAAAATTGGAACTAATTATATTATTTTTAGAGTTCAGTAGCATTTTTATCATACTGTTTTTTTTTCGTAAATGGAGTTGGAGTTAATAAGAAATTGTGTTGAAAAGATTACTTGGTACGGTCACTTCCATAAATATGTATACATTAACAAGGTTTCAGAAATATATCATTATCATCAGCATCATCATCATCATGTCAGCCGAAAGACGTCCACTGCTGGACCCAAGGCTCTCCACTCAGACCGGTCTTGTGCTTTTCGCATCCACCGCGTTCCCGCGATCCTTACAAGGTCGTCACTCCATATTGTTGGAGGCCTACCTACAGCTCGTCTCCCGGTCCGCGGACGCCACTCAAGAACCTTCTGACCCCATCGGCCATCAGTGCTGCGAGCGATGTGCCCCGCCCACTGCCACTTCAGATCAGCTATTATTCGGGATATGTCGGTAACCTTAGTTCTACAGAAATATATATGCAACCTTATTCCTTCGCAGTAGAGTTGGGTTTACATATTTTATGAAAGTTTTACTGTGTCTATATTAGCAGTGAATGTACCATTTTTTTTCCAACAAGAGTACTTTTAAAATAAAAAGCGATGAAGTAACCTATGACATTCCTGGAATAAAGACCTATCCAACGATCGAACTTAAAAAGCCATTAAGCGACAAAGTGGAAAAGCGGCCAAGTTCTAGTTTCACATTCTCTTTTTGTAATACAAGGCTCCACCTGTTAGCATCCCCGGTATTTGATTACGGCGGAATTTCCCTCCCCTGTTATTACGATCGTGGCTCAAATTAATTTCATCGCGTTCTAAGCTTCTGCGAGACGTTTTTCATGTGATATAATGTTAAAGGTTGTGTTCTATTTTTAAGGAGCTTAAATAAGTATAATAGGCCACGATAGAAAGTTGTTGAGTGGGTGTATTGACTTGCGACGCAATCTTCCCTTTGAAAATAATTAGTTTTTGCATGGTATCTTGAAAAAAGTCATTCAAGCGGTTAAAATGCCTTTTTCCTTGTAAAGTTTAGGCTTCACTACACCATTAGGAACATCAAATGAATACATTTTATTCGGAATCATGGCCTCCCTACATACTCAATTTCTTACTCGTCTGATCGTTCGATTTTCAAATAGGTTTTAAGTTTTTAACATGAAAACGTGAGGTGACCATAATTTTAGTTATAATTAGGGAATCATAATATTATTTAAATACGAGTACTTAAAATGCTAAACTTTAACTGTTTCAAAAACCACAATACTAAGAGAATATCAACCATTCCTCACTTGTGCATAGTACGGTCGGCCTTAGTAAGTACGAGTAGTTGCACACTTTAGTGCTTTGTCATGTTTAAACTGCTGCACTAAAGTCAAAGTCAAAGTTCTTCATTCTTCGCATAGGCTTCATATAGGCACGTAATGCACCAATGAATGTCAAAAAGCATTACAACCGGTTCGAAAAATAAAAACTTTGCCCCGAGAAGAACCGGCGTAAGAAACTCGGAAACTTTTTACACAAAAGAAATACCTACTACATCATACATAAATTTACAAGATCTCAGTATTTTTGCACAGAGGTGCACTTTTTTATACGTAGGTACTTAGATTTAATTGTAGATTACTCATGCAGGATGCAGGGTCCATATTGGCTCACCTATTTTTTTTAATTCCGAATTTAGTTTTATTCCTAATCATCGCAACTACTAAAGAGTTTTTTACTGAAACGATTTTTATATCAGGGTTCTTATAAAACAAACCTAACCTTTCCTAACCTTATCTGCCAGTTAGATACTTTAAAAATCCTGAAATAATAACGGTTTCAGTAAAACACACTTTAGGAGTTGCGATGATTAGGAATCAAATTAGATTCGGACTAAAAATAATTAGTTCAACTTTGGCGCACCCAGGATGCACGATGCAGGATGCAAGACTAATTTGGTCAAAGGCATTAAAGCGACAAGGTACAAAAGCGTTTAACTACGGCGTACTAGGTACTATATAAGGCCGGCTGTAACAGTACCAACACAATTGTTTTGTTTTGAAGAAGCCGGATTTTTAGCGAAATAACCAATAAGTAGGCACCTATGTAAACATTTACTCTGTTTTTAATAAGCAAAATGATAAGGAACCTATTTATACCAAAACAGCCATCCTCATACACGAAGCCTTACATAAAAAGGCGGGCAATTACCAATTCTTGTCGAGAATTGCGTCATTTATAAAGTAAAGTATTCTTCTTTAAGTTACTTTTTAAGTTAGATATGTGTTTAGGTAAGAGAGGAAAAGATTTTTTTATGGAAAGGAAGATCGATAACACAAGCCATGATCCAAAGCCACAAAAAAAAAAAGTTAAAGGTTAGCTGGAAGAAATGCCTTTGTGTGGTTTTTTGTTGTTATATTGCCCGTGTTTACATTTTTTTATTCTTGTACAATAACGAGTATACTTACATACATTCATTTATTGGCATTCTTAAGACTGCAACCTGAAGATTACAAATGCGTTGCCAAGCCTGAGGTCTAAGAAGGAATGCCTAATGCTTATAATTTCACCGGTTGTCTTATCTCCACACCGGAACACAACAGAGCTAATACCGTAAAATGTGCCTACTTTGCTCCCCCACGGGTAATCTTGCTCCATCGTTATATTGAGGTATTCTGTATTGTAAATCATTCTAGTGTTTTCATACACTGCGCAGCTGGATGTATACATCAATTATTTTTAGAAAATTTGTCATCGGCCTTGTCTTATAAGTAACATACAAAAAAGTCACTATGGAGCATAGTTACCCATGGGGGAGCAAAGTAGGCACATTTTACGGTACTGTTGCTTCGCCGTAGGTCAAAGGATAAGATGGTGCGAGCGATGGGGGCGGACCCTGCGCAAGATCCTACTACAAATACTACTACTTCTATAAGAAGTTAGTAATATGACAAGTTCATTCGCCTGTTATTTTAACGTCATTTTGGATTGCTTTAGACTTGTCATATGATTAATAGAGAATACACGCTTATATCCTACTTAGGTACTGCTAATTTGATAAATGCAAAAAAAAAATAAGAATGTTTGGAGGTTTGTCCTTCAATAACGCATAAACAGTTGAACAAATCTGGATACAATTTAGCGCTTATCCCAAACAGCACATTAGTGAATTTTGCAGCTTATCTTATAGCTTTATGTTCTAAATGAGTGGTTTAACAGTGTTTGACTACACTTATAGCTTTAATTACAACTCAAACTTGTATACGAGTTCATCCTGTCACTTATAGTTGCTTAGGAACGTTTTTTGTTTCTATTTTATTACTTATAGTTGGGTAAAGTCGATTTTGCTACTTAAAGTTGCATGCAGGTTGTAATTGTCACTGAATAAGAAGCAATAGTGATATATAAGGCCCTAAAGTAACTTATAAGCCACTTTTATATATAAGTGGCAACATACCCTTATTTGGAACTTTTAATTCCAAATGACTAGTATAATAGAGTAGTGTATCACCAATAGTGGCTAAAGAGATAATTTTACGGCCCTTTTGGAAACTAAAGTGATTGCAACTTTAAGGCCTAGAAGGGTCGTAAAATTATCTCTTTAGCCACTATTGGTGATATACTACTCTATTATACTAGTCATTTGGAATTAAAAGTTCCAAATAAGGGTATGTTGCCACTTATATATAAAAGTGGCTTATAAGTTACTTTAGGGCCTTATATATCACTATTGCTTCTTATTCAGTGACAATTACAACCTGCATGCAACTTTAAGTAGCAAAATCGACTTTACCCAACTATAAGTAATAAAGTAGAAACAAAAAACGTTCCTAAGCAACTATAAGTGACAGGATGAACTCGTATACAAGTTTGAGTTGTGTTTAAAGCTATAAGTGTTGTCAAACAATGTTAACACGTTCACGGACAGTACGTCGAGAGACGTAAACTAAGACCCTCGTGATATGGCATTACGGCTGTGGCCGGTGTTTTTAATTACACCAAAAACGGAACTCCGTCCACGGCCGGCTGTTTCCCATAGCATTTATAGGAAGCACGAACTCTGTGCCGTTTTAGGCTTTAACGCAAGCCGCTAGTGTTACAGCACAAAAGCTCTAGGGCATAGCATTCACTGCTGTGCCACTCGCAAGATACAAATAAGTGATTTTCAGACCTGATAGTTTCAAATAGAAAACAAATAAGTGAAAATAAACACTGTAAGATCTTTTTTGTTTCGCCATGTTTACAAATTGGAGTCCTTGAAAATGATTTATTTTAAACAGAATTTTATCACACTGACGCATAATCATAGACTTTTGATAGTTGTGACGATGTTACTTTAACATTGTACGTAACCTACAATCATTAGGTCAGGTTTTTACAGTTTTAGTTCTTATCAGTATCAATTCCTTATATGATTTAACACTCTCTTTTTAAATATTCCTGATCTAATCAAAGGCGCATCGAAATTTACAAAGAAACCATACTATAGTTTCACGGTAAAAAAGCATTCGCAAGAATTTCGTGCTTATTTCAATGCCTGAACGTGAATTTTAATCAATTACCAAACACATGTATAAATCCAAAATTAAAATGGCAGATCACATTCACTTTAAAAAACTTACCGACTTAATTGTTGTCACTCAAAGGAACTTTGGCGTCCCATTTATCACTCATTGACCGAACTGAAATATTATTATTCATTCGTTCAATAATCGTCGTTCACTGCGCATAACTTTCACCCATAGTTCTAATTGCCACTTAAGGTAATCGTGAGATCTCTTATGGATTCAATATAGAACCAAAAATAAGCTGCAATTTTTCTCCCCGTGGTTCTATATTGGTTGCCTAAGGGTTCTTTCCACCTATATAGAACTTAGTCATGGCTATATATTTCACTTAAGTATCTAAATAGATATGATATACGAGCTATTTCCCACCCAGTGTGCTACTTGGGATGTTATCAATATCCTGCAACAACAAATAAGTTACTTTTATAATGGTTTATTATGGTTCCGGAGGAAAAGCGATAAGCGACCTAAAAGAAACATACAAGACAGGATCAAATATGCATAGGTACTCACCACGCAAATATTGCCTTACCGTGAATAGAACCCCAGAACCACTAGCTTTGTATCCAGGGTCACTACCAACTAAGCTTACCACCTGTGTTACCACGTCATCTTTCCATAGTCGTACAGGCGTATTCACATGCGGTCCGCAATCGCGCTAATCCTGACAAAAAATAGATAATAATTATCTAATTTAGTATATTCCCGAAGGATAAGCAATTAGTATATAAAGAATACCATGTCATGTATAATTATATACAACCTAGAAAATATCTCCCTATTGTCAAACAATAGTTCAACTAGATCCATTACATTCCCACAAAACGTTGCGTAACCTGTTATTACTGGTTATTTTAAGCGTGAACCGGTTTGAACCGGATCAATGTGTTGCTGCGCGCCATCTACCGGAGCGTAGAGACACTTCAATGACCCTTTGACCTACTTTGTTGAAGGAATCACTGTTTTTCATTGCGGCTAAATTATTATAGTATTTTTGACTTTGGTTTGGGGAATTTATTAAATTATTAAAACACCTTTAATAGGTAATGTTGCGCTTTAGGTCAGGGTCAGGCTTTTTTTTTGTTTTTACATTTATTTTGACCTTCACGTTTCTTATACAAAAGACATCACGCAGCTGAACTTTGTAAATAGTTTGTTTCAAATATTTAGCACATTTTAATGAAAGTACGGAAAGCATATAATAATAATAATATGACAAGTTTATCAAACGATGTTTTGAATATGAAAAAAAATTAATGAAACAAAATAAAGCAGTAATTAAAGGAAATAATTTAACTTAATTCCTAGTCTGATTAAAATTCACGGATTTTGAACAATTAAGGGTAACAAAATAGAAAAGTAAAATACACTGGTGCGAAAAATCCACCTTTCCAAACGATATGCAGCTACAAAAAGTGAAAAGCACTCGTTCGAAAAATCCAATTTTCAAAACGATATGCAGCTACAAAAAGTGAAAAGCACTAGTTCGAAAAATCCAACTTTCCGCACGATACCACTATTTGAGCAACTGTATTAAAATATTTTTTTTCACTATGATGATTTTGAACGGACTGTTGACTACAAAAAACTCAAAGTCAGATTGACTGTGTCTTTCTTCGTATAAGTAATATTTATAAAGGTACAAGTAGACCGAATGACACCAAAAGGAATCCAGCCTGTCAGTTCCTTATTCCGTAAGCATTTTGGTAATTCTAACAAACTCTCTTTTGCGTTCGTTGTTGAGAAAACTTTTGTCCAATTTGGCAAGTTGCCGAGATTCGAGAACAATTGAACTAAGAAACTCGACTTAAAGTTATCTTTTGGTATAAATAGCAAAGAAAATGTTTTAGCGTCTCCTTTAAGAGTGTTTTACCTGTTTCTCGCACTGGTACCTAATTACCGTATAATGTAATTATAACATAACCTTACTTTTGGCGCTTTTCCCTGAGAATCTGACCTTACAAGACAAAACTATCTCTGTGATTATAATAGGTTTAATAATTAATCCATTATTAATTTTAAAGTTGTCAGTGTCAAGTGTAAGTGAATGTCATAATAACCCCCCCGAAAGCCCGAAAATTAAGGTACCTAGGTATATTTGAAGGATCCACGGAAAGAACATGTCTAGTCACATTAGTAACTTTTTGAGATATCGCGATTTGAAAGTTAGGAACCACCGTAATTTTGGTGTAGAGGTTTTTTTAAGAGTGAAAAGTTACAAGTTATATGAATATTTATATCTGAATCTGAGTGGTAGGTAATAGTTCATTTCGTCCTCTACATTTTGAGGTTCAAAACTAATTTTCAAAAAAAAGTGACTAGACATGTTCTTTCCGTGGACCCTTCATTTATGCCTTTCTCAGTCCTTTCTCTCGACTAATACTGGATCCTTCCACACACATAAAACGACTCTACCTAAAAGGATAGCACTAACTTTTCGTTTTTCACCAATTAAATTTTCCGGCGGCCATTTTTATTCTTTGACAGTTAGATCCCTTTCGAGTGTCGGGACACATTAAAACTTCACAACGAGTGTTCGGTGAAACACGATAACTTGGGAGCCTGGCGCCGGTTTATTTCGCTTCTGGAATAATCTTGGCAAGATTATAAAATAAGGAAAAAACGGCACGTAGTGACTAGTGACGAACTATATAAATATATTTTTACAAATGAATAAACTAATAAATAACAATGTATGTGTCAATATAAATTAAATTTGAAATAATGACTAGAATAACATCAGAATCAATTTCTACGTCAAAAACTATATCGAAGTTTACTAAGCGAGCAATTTTGGCTCATCTTCATTTGGGCGTATAGTAATAAAAGTATGTGCATAATGAAACGTATTTGCATCGATAAGTACAGTAAACGTACATAGGCGAACTTATGCCATATAGAATCTGTGACAGTAAGCCTTGAAGTAAAGCAAGTAACGACATTGCAAGGAGATAGCAAAGACACGCCAAAGCAAATTGTCTTTCCAAGTTAAAAAAAAAATATCGCTATAAGGCGATGTGGAACGCCTTTCCGTAATAACTTTGAGCGTATAATTAAAGACATCTGGGAAACTACTAATAAAAAAAACCCTGCACAAAGTACTGCAAAGACGCTGGCCTCCCCGCCGCCCGATTTGTTCCTTGCCATAGGACCGATTTACCTACAACCCTACCCGTATCGACTATCGACCGATTCTATTATTTATAGAGCTAAATAAAACAACCACCTATCACAGATCACACTACCTGAGCACTAAATTTAAACTCCACAACTCAACCAAAACCCAACCTTATACCTGTACCATAAACGCCACAATCCTTTACAGTGATAACATCTATTCACATCTCTGAACTCCTAGTTAAAATATCACCCCTCTTCTCATCCGAGCAGGGTTCATTCTTGCTTGTACAGTTTCACGTAGTGGTAGTAAAATCGATACTATGAGTTACGAGGGCGGAGGGGGTTAATCAGCTGTCACTTTTGTACTTACAATTGTGTTATGTCAGTCTAGCGTAGGCTTTTAGTGTTTGAACTTTTGTATAAATGGATTAAGAGCTACGTGCGTGCGTAGTATTTAGAGTTACGAGGCTAAGAGTACGATATCGTCGGTGATATTCAGTGATCGGAATTAGGTGAGCCAAAATACCTATTCTTCGCAAGAGGACATAATATAGAGTAATAACTACCGGGCAGTTTTTTTTTTCTTGTATAGGAACCGGGTCGTACTGTTAATTTGTAGTTATGTTAGTTTGTAGTAAAAAGGGCTAGACATAAGGTTTACAAGTAAAGAAGGAAAAAGTGTGTGGTATAATTATTGTCTTTATTATTTTCACATGGCACAGTGGTAGGTGATTTTACCCAAGGACGAAACATATCGAAAGATGTAATATTTACACTGACTGAACTGACCCCTTTGAAGTTTTAAAAACCACTAGAACTAATTACAACTTTTAGATTAACATACTTCATCCCGTAGGTACTTTAAGTAAAAACATGGATGTTTAAAATTACGAGTAATACCCGGATGAATATCGAATACCCGGTATTCAAGAATAAATGTTTTTTTCTACCCGGTTGTAACCACCCTATATTATGTACTCTTGTGAAGAATAGGTATTTTGGCTCACCTAATTCCGATCACTGGTGATATTGCAATAACGCGGAACTAACAACTTCAATAAGTTGCAAAATGCACCTTACTGCCTTACTTGCCAAGGTATATTTAGCATCTTATTTGTTTTTGCCGTATCAATAACGATATGGGTACCGCACCGTTTCGTCTTATGACACCAAAATGGCTGGTTTAAAAGAATACTACATGAGTATTAGAAAAACATAGACGACAGTGTAAATATGAGTAATTCGTTTTTAGTAATAAAGCTTGCTTTTCGTTAAAGAAGTTATGAGAAATACTGTTAATTATTGATTTTTTGATTTACCCGTGTGGTTGCCGGGTTAGAATAGTACCACTCCATGTCTTCCCGTGGATGTCGTAAGAGGCGACTAAGGGAATAAAGGCTTGCAGTACTGTTAGGCGATGGGCTTGCCACCTGTCACTAAATACACTGGGAAACATCTTGCCTGCTTGTGCAAAATGTGGTTACAGAATTATCAAGAAGTTTTAAGACTTGTTGGTAATTGTTTAGCTCTGCCTACCCCACTCTGGGAATGAAGGCGTGAGTTTATGTATGTATGTGTGTATTGATTTTGTTTGATGTTTGATAACAAAATACTAATTGAAATGATATGCACATACAATTTTTATTGTTATTTGGTAACAAAGAATAGAACAATCATATTTAATAATAGGACAATCATTTCGGTGCACATTTCGACCTCCCTATCCAGTTATAACGACCCAGTTAAACTCATTATTTTATCGATCTCAATAACTTACTACTCGTAAGATACTCGTGCAATTAAAGCAAGTATGTCGTATGTCTCATGATTATATTACACTGTAATTTATGCCTAAGTAGACTAAAGCGATCAGCGAACCACAGACTAATTTATAACGCATAATAAATTCCGTGAATGCCCAGCTTGGTCGCTCGCACGATCGATTATTTAATTGCATGTGGCATCACGCGACTGAAAGTTTTATGAAGTGAACCCTACATTACGGACACGTTAATTGGGTAAAGTTTGTTATGGATTAACGGTTGATATACATTTAACTTTTATTTAGTTAAATGAGTTTAGTTAATTCAACAAAATAGATGATTGTATTTAATTAATTTACAATAATAAAGTAGTTTTTTTTAAAGCGATCCGGTTTGTCATCTCAAAATACAATATTTTCAAATGATGGACATTGCTATTAATTATTATTATTTAACAGCCTAACCACCGCGGCACCGACACGGTCGCCTGGCGTACGCTGCGATTACATTAGGCAAACATCCCGATTTTTTTTGGTATTATGTGCGAACGAAGTATCTTCAGAATAAGTGCCATGTTTAATCAAGTAGCGCCCTTGGCAACACTAAATCGGTTCGTCTCACTAAACAATCTTATAAATATTGTATCTGGCTTATAAATATTGTATCTTCACTGAAAACCAGCGTGATGAAACGTTTCCCAACGTTTTATCACATTAGCTGAGTGAAGACCATTTTGGTAGGCTTCTGTAATCATAGTTGTTAGTTTTATATCTATATTACCTTATATTATGTATCTGTATACCTACTAGTGTAAAATGCCTGCCAAATAAACTTATTTTCTTTCTTTCTTTCTTTCAATCAACTATAGATAAATTTCATGGATGTAAGGTGGGATAAGGTATGGCTATAAAGTTAGTTGCTACACTTATTTCGTAGCGTTTGGGTTTAACATCAATGAAATCCTAATTTGACAGCGTGGCGGTGGCTTGGCTTAGGGGACTAGTGATCGTAAGATATTGAGTTCAAACTCTCGCGGTCCCGTTGCTTAAATACTTTTTTTTTGTGGCATAGGAAGGCAAACGAGCACACAGGCCATCTGATGGTAAGTGGAAACTGGGACCCATAGACATTCGCATTCACAAGACCGCAAACCTAAGACTGCAAATGCGTTGCCAACCCTGAGGACTAAGATGGAATGCCTCTATGCTAAAGCGACACAAATCAAAATGTGTCTGTGTTGCATTTAAATTCGGAATGCTATTTACTTTAAGTTTTAAATCAAACTGTATCTGTTTTTGATTTGAGGCGCTTTTGTATTTAAGCAGCGATATATCATTCACCTCACATTGTAACATTAATAATTCCTTACTTAACGAATCTCTGTAAAATCCTTTTGATTCGGGTTACAGCCTTGGGGGTATCGATTCTATCAAATTGGGGGTGGGGGAGAAAGGCGTGCGGTAGCGGAAGCGGGAGCGGGCGCGGAAGAGTAAAAGTTTTGGGTGGCAATTGTTCAGAACCCTTAGTCAATATTGTCTATGGGCTTTCACAAAACAAGGCGATGTGTAAACAACGATCAGAAGTAATATTTGTCATAACTCATAATAGTAGATTGTTCAAAGGAACTAAAACAAGCCATAATGACCCAAGGTGTTTAGCCACCCAAGCGCACCACGGGTGGCTATGGTTAGTGTCAGTATGTGTTTTTTAGTCTCGCGTTAAACGCTCTACTTTTCACTTTGAATGGGAGGGAAAAACGTCGTTTATAGGTATAGAGAAATACAATGTTGATTATAATAACAAAGTTTCTTACAAATTCGTTCCGCGGTTTTTTTTTGTAACGTGTGTGACGCTTTGAATGCTTGCATATTTAGCCAACAGGTTCACAATTGAAAACTAACTGGACCATGCATAATAAAATGAATTAAAGCTTAATTTAATTAAAAAGAATAGATTCATATTCGTTATTAATAATCGTGTTTCACGAAATTAAATCGTTTTTGCAAATATTTTTGCACAGTTGTCTTTTGAGGTTATTTCCATGCCGTAGGAATTGTCTATACACAATCAGTGAAAATGGCGATAATCCTCCATTCACAAACACAGTGATCGGTTGTTTCGGGGTTTCCAAAGTAAAAAAAAAAACTTTAATTCCCTTAATATATGTGTGGGTCGGGTGCCGGTCGGGTTTAATGACCTTTTAAAACTTTCCTTTAAAATTCGTTATATCTGCTTTTATTAATAAGCACTTTAAATCTTAATATTTCACAAATGAATCCCGTAATCGAAAAATTGTTTACAAACGCTAAAACACGATGCTCCAAAGAAACCTACAGATACACAGATGCCATAAATTAGAAATGTATAAAAGGATTTAAGTTTAAACGCCTGTCACCGCAACTTATTCGGATACATATTTGTGAAGGTTCGGTTTGGAAACAAAAGCTAACACATGAAACGTCAGCTTACAGGGTTAGCTGAACAATGGGGTATTGTGTTTCGTTCTGAAACAAATAATAATTATTACAATAGAATAGAATATAATAGAAATCGTTTATTCGGTGCTAAAATAAAATTAACATAAACAACAACAAAAACATTTAAAAAAGTAGAGTAATACAAACTTAGAGTATAATACCTACTTAATCTAAAATTAACACCGAAAAGGTTTCCACTCAGCATGGTGTCAGGGTTACTAGCCTTGACGCTGGGTTTCAGGGCCACCGGATTGAAGATAGAGGAGCGCTCCCAATCCATCTCACTACTATTTATTAAGAGTAATCATCATGTCAGCCGAAAGACGTCCACTGCTGGACATAGGCCTCCCCCAAGGCTCTCCACTCAGACCGGTCTTGTGCTTTTCGCATCCACCGCTTTCCCGCGATCCTTACAAGGTCGTCACTCCATCTTGTTGGAGGCCTACCTACAGCTCGTCTCCCGGTCCGCGGACGCCTCTCAAGAACCTTCTGACCCCATCGGCCATCAGTCCTGCGAGCGATGTGCCCCGCCCACTGCCACTTCAGTTTAGCTTTTCTTTGGGCTATGTCGGTAACCTTAGTTCTTCTGCGGATATCATCATTTCTGATTCTATCACACAAAGAAACCCCGAGCATAGCCCTCTCCATAGCCCTCTGAGTGACCTTGAGCTTTCTTATGAGGCCCATTGTTAGCGCCCACGTCTCAGATCCGTAGGTTATCACTGGCAACACACACTGGTCAAAGACTTTTGACTTCAAACACTGCGGTAATTTGAACGAAAAGGTGCTGCCAACCCAAATTATTGTAATTTTTTTGAACAAGGGACTTCTGAATTATTTTGTGTGTGTTTGTATGTGTGTTTGTGTGTGAGTGCGTGCGTGTGAGTGTATACACTCTCACACGCGTTTAAATTATTTTTAAGTAGTAAATACATAATTTGTATGACAAAGAAAAAAAAATGCAAATGTTATGAATACAGGACGTCTGCTTTGTGTTTGCCAATTGGATATTTAGTAAATATTGTTTCATTTTATGTTTTAAATACAGTAATATTTACTACGGAAGTATTGGTACGTTATTGGTTGGCTCGAGCAAAGCATACGTTACACAGTTACCACGTCTGTCCGTCCGTCTTAAAATTAAAGAGCTGAAGTGTGATCCTGCGCATCACTCGTTCACTCGGCGCAACTTATATAAACCCACTAGTTTAAGTAGTCCCGTCAGAGCGTACAAAACCAATTTTAGTGCGAGCATTCTCGATTAGGCAGCAGGGCTTCTGTCGAACTATCAAACGTGTAAGGCTAACGAATGAACGAGAGATGCGCTTAAGAGAATCACACTCCTATATCTTCTTAACCGTATAAGATAACAGGTTGTTTTTTTTTATAAAGTGAAATAATAAATTCCAATACATGGCACGGTTTTTCTCTACATAGTATGTATGTATGTTAACACTTTATTGTACGAAAGAAAAACCACAAGAATACAAGTAATGTATGTCGTATGTAAGTAAGTAACTTATCCCTTTAAGGGATCCCTTCCAACTAACCCTAGTAGTTCTTTATTTATTTAGCCTTTAATGCACAAAAAAAAGTACAAATGGCGGACTTAATGCCTAATGGCATTTCCAACCAGTCAACCAAATAGTTAATCATAAAGACACAAACAAAAGTGGTGCACAGAAAAATAAAGACTTGTAAAATAACTATACTTCACTCAAAAAGTACTTACTTACATGACATACACACACTCATAAAACACAATAATATACGTAATCATTACAATCAATATAATAAACCATTAGGTAAATATAACAACAGAGGCTCAAACATATTCCACGATGGGTCTAGCTTAGCCTTAAATTCTACGCAACATCTTGTTCCAGCAAATGCTTACGAAGCATTCGCTTGAAGGAAACCCTGCCAGGGGCTCGTCTAATGGCCCCTCTACACGTCAGGAGATCATGGGCCAACGTAAGGGACCGAGCAATATGTAAGAGTGAGATGCAAGAATATGTTGCTCACTCTAAGGTGTAAATGTGTCCCGTACCTCGGCCCATGATCCGCTGACGTGTAGAGGGGCCATTGTGAAGTGGGAGCGCATTCCAGAGACGGGTTGCCTGAAGGGCGAAATAGTTCGACATGGAACCAGTGTGGTGGAATGGAACAGCGAGTTTTTGTATCGTAAAAATCGTAAAACATACAAGCGTTTATGATTAATTGATTATAGTACAAACCTTGAAGAATAACCATAATTACTAAAAATCGATTCGATTCGATTCGATTTCGAATCAGAAT
This sequence comes from Acleris emargana, assembly GCA_927399475.2. NCBI lineage: Eukaryota > Metazoa > Arthropoda > Insecta > Lepidoptera > Tortricidae > Acleris > Acleris emargana. The sequence goes on from OV656858.1 coordinate 11,757,533, forward strand.
ATAATATTACCACATCGTGGCGGTACGGAAACATTACTTCTTATGTATGTATGTAAACTCTTTATTGCACATTCTTTTTTATTGCATTTTCTTCTTAGGGAAGAAAGAAACATACATAAACTCACGCCTTCGTTCCCAGAGTGGGGAAGGCAGAGCTACAGAATTACCTACAACTCTAAAAACTTGTTGATAATTCAGTAACCACATTTTGCACAATCGGCTACTATGTTTACCAGCGTATTAGTGACAGGTTGCAAGCCCATCGCCTAACAGTACTACAAGCCTATATTCCCTTAGTCGCCTCTTACGACATCCACGGGAAGACATGGAGTGGCACTATTCTAACTCGGCAACCACACGGGTCAAAAGAAAGAACGAAAAAAATGATTTATTTGTTAAACATACATAATAGATGTTACAGTAAATACATAATGATTCATCCATGGTTTGCCTGACGGGGCATACAAATATTGAAATCCTACACAAATTACAGTATTAGTTAATAATTAAATGAAATACAATTCAAATAAAACGATCATAATGCCTACTGTAAATCTAATTAGCACACATAAACTAGTAGTACCTACTAAATTAATCGTAGTAGGATAAGAAGTAGTATCCCTCCTTCCCACTTCGGCTAGAGGCAGTCGGCATGTAATGAACAGGCTACAGGAATTTCATCAGAGAACCATATGCGGAATGTAACCCGGTCTACATCACGCGTGCGCGTGACATTTATGCATATTTACATATAAAGGGTGATAAATTGGGATAGACCAAAAAAAAAACTCGCGGTTTTTACATTAAAAATCGAAAGAATAGGTAATTTTAAGAGACCAATTTTATTAATTTTGTATTTGACCCAATAGTTTTGTTTTAATATCTTTATTTATTTAGCAGATATTTTATGGATGACATGATTATTTTAAATTTGGGTTGACATTTTCTAATAAATTACAACAATTAAATGATATCTAATGATAAAAAGTGTTGGTAATAGTGTAATAAAACATACTATTTCAAGCGGTTTTCGCCTAACCCGTAAGATACACACTAGGAGGGCCCCTCAAGCCAAAAATGAAAGTCAAACAAAGGTCAAATATACTTCTGTCAAAATTTCCGAAATAGATAAATATTTCAAAAATGTAATAATGCAGAACGGCTTCAAAACCCTATTCCTCGAAATGGTTTTCAAACCAGAGTAATTTAAAAAATATGAACAATCCCAATTGTTTCCATGTGTACTAACTAAAAGGAAAAGATCTTGGATTTGTCTTACTTAATCTTGTGATTCTTTTGTTATCTTTTCTCTCGTTTAAATCCTGGCGTCTGGTTGGCGCCATATTGTTGAAAAAAGTACACGAATTATGACAAGTGGGGTATCATTGCATAGGTATTTCAAATTCATCTTCAGGTTTCTTTAATCATTTTTCATTTTGAACGATCATTTAGGATTTATAACGATTTAGAGTTCGTTCGGGATTTATAAAGCTTGCTTGTCGTTAAAAAAACAGAAGTATCTTAGATGAATTATTTACTTAGTCCCAAAAACCAGCCAAGTCATTCATTTTTTTTTTTTTTTTCCTTCGATCCTTTTTCACTCTACGCTCGTATGTTGGAATTATTAACACTTTTATCTACATACATACATAAACTCACGCCTTAATTCCCAGAGTGGGGTAGGCAGAGCTAAAGAATTACCTACAACTTTAAAAACTGGTTGATAATTCAGTAACCACATTTTGCACAAATAGACTAAGATATTTACCAGCGTATTAGTGACAGGTTGCAAGCCCATCGCCTAACAGTACTACAAGCCTTTATTCCCTTAGTCGCCTCTTACGACATCCACGGGAAGACATGGAGTGGCACCATTCTATCCCGGCAACCACTCGGGGTTCCCGGCAATACAACACTTTTATCTCAATTGATTTAAATTGTTAGAGCGCTAGCGATAAACGCAATTGATATCGGCTCATACATTCATCCGAGATGTTTGTATGACATCATCCACATAATGCATGAACGTGGGTGGCTGCCAGTACTAGCGGGCTAAAAAGTAAAATTCATACTACTGAATTATAAAATTGAAAGTAACTCTGCTCTGTCTGTCTGTTTGTTACGCTTTCACTAGTAAACCGCTGAACCGATTTCAATTAAAATTGGTATGCAGATAGAACTCATCCCGGGAAAAGATATAAATTATTATCATGAAAAATAGAATAAGCTTGAGGGAATAGCGATGAATGACTCCTACGCAGACGGAGTCGCGGGCAACAGCTAGTATTTTATGTAATAAAGAAACATATAAGGCTACTCCATTACTGAAAACAATCGGAGTGTACTTAGGTACTAAAAAAATATACCAATCTCTTATTTATTGTCGAACAAATAGGTTATATTATTTTTTCTAATAAAGCTTCACCTAGCAATAAATGGTACTTTGTTAGCTTAGTTACAAGTCTGTTACTTTATAAGTACATTCATGTGTCTTATATAAATACTTAGGTAGCTAAAGAAATATTGAGACAAGCTCAAAGTTGGTAATGAGTCTCGGGGGAAAGATTGAACTCGGCTCTTGCTTTGAGGAACGTTAAAAATATACATTTTCATTAAGGAAAACTAGGTAATTTGTCCCTAAAGGTAAATTATTAAATTAATAAACTATGTTGCTAAAAATAACTAAATTCGACACTATTGTCAAAGTACAGCGTTTTGAACTTTTTGAGTTATCTTATTAATATTATAAATGCAATTATGAATTCTACGCGAAATAAGTGGCTGGCAGAAGCTAGTCAAGCTAGTGTATCTATAGTGACAGTGTAAAACATATTTGTTAGCAACTGTACTGACAAACAAACAACACCATCACAATCCATTACTTTCATAGTTTTAAAGAATAGAAAGAACTTTGTTAACTTTTTTCCCTGGCAGTACCCGCCTACCAAAGAAGCATGTTGGAATCTGCTTGCTCTACATTTTGTTACTGGGCATAGTTTCATGTTACACAAGACTAGATAGATAATAAATTGCTTAGTAAAAATCAGCTATGATATTTTTTCAAGGAACTCTCTCTGTCTTCCTCTCTCTATCTCTCTCTCTCTCTCTCTTTCTGTTAGCTTTTCAACGGAATGAATAAAAAACCGGCGAGTTTAAGTTGTTCCTTCAGAGCATACATGCAACGTTTTTGGACGTGCATTCTCAATTTAATTTAACAAGAACCCTTTAAGAGAATAACTACTTAACTGAAGTGAAATATCTCATTAGACGGGTTACGATTTTGGTGGCAAAATACATTTTGCTGTTAGGTTTAAAATTAAACCATTTTTTTTTCGTTCCGCTAAATATACGGGTGTGTAAATATAGATAATGTAACGCAAAAGATGTATTCAGCAAATAAAAAAAGTCAAATATGGTTATAGAAACTTTATTCTCATAAGAATTACTGATTAAATGAATGTAAAATCAAAAAATCACAGACGAATATGACTTTCAGGGTTAGCTGGAAGAGATCCCATTTAGGGATAAGTTCGCCTTTATACTGTATTAGTTTAATATTTATATTTTTGTGCAATAAAGAGTTAACATACATACATACTTTCTTAACCTATTTATTGAAATGGTTGTTGAATAAATGAAACCCAATTGACACGATCGCCAGCTATACCACACTTACCGAAACTTCAGTGAACTCCCGATTTAGACATAACAAGTTCCACTCTGAGTCGATGTAAATTCAATTCTATTGCCTCAAAGATAAAGTTAATTTTTTACGTCCTTTAAAGGGGTAAAGCCGTAAAAATCATAAATTCACAGCTTTTTTCCGTATCTTTGTAAACTTTTGTGAAAAAACACCATTGTGTTTTTCGCCCTTTTCGTGTTTTTCAAGTATTTTCTCTGAACAATAGATTTCTCAGAGTAAAACGCTTTTCAGATTACGGAAAAAACAATGGAAAAGGTATTTGGATTAGTCCATTTTCTTTTAATAATGTTCATATAATTTAAGAGAAAATGTTTAAGAAAAATTGCCAAGGAAAAGTTTATTCAATCTGTCTTTGTAATTTAAAGTTTTTGAAGATTATAATTGGTTTTATAAACGCAACGAGTCGAGGTTTTAATACTTTTCATTACACACGTCAAAAACTGTTATCTACGTATACACACACGTATTTTGTGTATTACTTTAGATATTATTTATCTATAAAAACATGATGTGAGTAATTCTGAAAGGGGCTGACTAATAAATATTTGGGACTGGCTAGGTTAATATAACATCACGTACTCAATATAATGTAGTAGGTAGGTAGGTAAATAGGTACATTTAGAAGATTGTTTAACTTTTATTACGACTAGTTGGTAATGACCCTGCCTACGAAGCTAGCGGTCTCAGGTTCAAATCCCGGTAAGGGCTGATATTTGCCTGATGAGCGCGACTATTACGTGAAATAAGTTACAAGCATACCTGAAGGAGTGTTTGATATTTTATTTCTTGGAATAGCTAGAACAGCCAAATTAATTCTCTAACAAAATTTCTGTGCAATTCGTTATGCGCAATTGTTACACATTGGTGATAAAACTGCTGTATAGCTCTTATACCGCTAATGGCTGTATAACACAAACGTTGTAGCTAATTATACAACCTTGTAACTCCGAAGCGTACAATAACTTGACAGTCACGCTAACTTTAAATCTACAATTGCTGTAAAATAGCTGTGCTATAGTGTTAAATGATGGAAGTTATAAATAAGTTATACATTCGTGATGTAATGCACTAGAAAATACCTATATTCTACTTCTTTCTCCAGAGCCTCTTCAATCGTGAAGGTTGTCTGTCAGCTTCTGTTAAGACCTATATATGCAACCAAATACCAGTTTAAGTTTATTAATTTTCAATAGCAATAGGAAAGAAAAAGTAGCCTTATAAAATATAAGACAAAATGGTACAGTCAGCTGCAGAGAAAAGGATACCCCCCCTCCTGGTAAAGATTGTTTTTTTTCGAAAACCGGTGGTTAGATTTAAATGTTTTTGAGTTTATGTGTAGACAATAGTAAAATCTTAAATTCAACGAAAAATCATATAAATTTATCCTTTTCTCTGCAGCTGACTGTACATGGGCCTAATGTGTAATAAATGACGCGCAGGCGGGACGTCCTGTCTGATGGCCATATTAGTCTTCGCTTATCCATCAATATCGTGTTTCCAATACTGCGGTTATAACTTAGAATATCAACCTCGTTAACCTTGGCTACTTTGGCCCTGGAAGTAGCTTTCCCATACATGAAAACGTTTTGAATTTTGCTAATTAGCCTTCCCTCAATATTTTGCAAAGCGATAAATTCGTTTAATAGGTATTGTTTAATGGGATACATAATAAAAACTTTAGATTCTATTGAAAAATATTTAGAACTAGCTGTTGCCCGCGACTCCGTACGCGTTGAAGCCGGTTATCGCTATTCCCTCGGGAACTATTATTTTTTCCGGGGTAAAATACTATGTCATACTCCAGTGCTTGACGAGTGATTGAGTAACCAACATCCAAACATCAAATTTTTCTCATTTATGATATTAGTAAGATAAGATAAGATAATATAAACAATTCTTGTTCAAATTTAAAAATCAATCAGATCAACTAAATCATTTTTATAACACCTCACAATTAAAAGTTATTCAAAGCCTATCCGGAATGCATTTTAACCGGTTATAACCGGTTAATTGCATTCCCTATCAACTAACGATTAAAATCCAAATGTCCAAAACAAATGTGTTACATATCCTAGTTAAAACCGATTTACAATGATACATTAAGGAAAACCCCTAACAGTATCCGCATTGTATCCATAGCAAATGTTCACATTAATAATGTATTATAGTCTTTATTATTTCTAGCGAGCCGATCTTCTACACAAAGGCCATTGTTTGTAAACAATACCATTGTCTTTCTTTGTGTCCGTAACACCAAGCCGATTACATAAAAAAAAGTTAGAACTACATTGAATTATCAACCCTACTCTCTTAGTCAGTAGGTTTAAAATGTAAAGTGTCAGGATACAGATATAAGTCTTTATTATTTGAACTGTGCTTATTCTTTACACAATACTATCATCTACACAAAACTTATATCTGTATCCTGACACTTTACATTTTAAACCTACTGACTAAGAGGGTAGGGTTGATAATTCAATGTACATTCAATGTAGTTCTAACTTTTTTGTATGTAATCGGCTTGGTGTTACGGACACAAAGAAAGACAATGGTATTGTTTACAAACAATGGCCTTTGTGTAGAAGATCGGCTCGCTAGAAATAATAAAGACTATACCTACCTATTTCTTGTTACAGAAACAAGCCATGTTAGTTCGGCAGCTGGAAGAGGAGCTACGACTGCGTATGCGTCAACCTGCGCCGGAGTTGACGCAACAGCTGGAGGCGCTATTCGCCGAGAACGAACACCTTCAGAGGGAGATAGCTATATTGAGGGATACAATTAAGGTGAGCGAGATGACGGTAGTTTGATGCGCTACGGTTATGTCGGTTATGAATAAAATTTGAGTAAGAGATGGGATTTAGGTCAAAGCAATGACTACAATTTAAAGCAGTTACAATTACTAACGTGTCTAATCGTCTCTTGGTTCTCTTATTTTTAATGTTTTTGTATATTTCAACTAATGTCAAGGTTTTTTTTATGTACAATAAAGATAATTTTAAGTTGAATTACAATTAAATACTTGTAGATTTTTTGTACGCAGAAGATATTTTTTTATCAATACAAGATAAAACTATAGGCAGTGGTTCAAAGTTTCAAACATAAGTCCAGATGTCACGGTTGCAAGGAACGATCTATATACTGTTAATAGAGTATAATAATAAGAACTTTGATATTTTTATAGTTTTCACACAATCCAATCTATGTCCAATAGGAGCTCGAGCTGAGGATCGAAACGCAGAAGCAGACGCTCCAAGCACGGGACGAGAGCATTAAGAAGCTTCTAGAAATGCTGCAAAACAAGGGCATGGGTACGTTCACCGAAACATCAAAATCTACCAGCATCACATCACTTTGCATCACCTTTTGAATGCCACAGTCAAATTGTACATGCCTCAGACAGCTTTTTCTTGACATAATTATCAGAATTTCAAAAATACCAGGGTGTCATAGTGTATTTTTTAACCAGCTTCAAAATATTATGTAAAAATAAAAACCAATCCATTGATTAAAAAAATGGTATAGGTATCTAGAATTAGCACCCCAAACCTATCTTTCACCATCTCGACAATGACATGTGACAGGTGATAATTAGGTATACATTGCAATGTAAATACGCTGATACATCACTGGATTTCATATAAGCTGCGCCATGTATGCTGAAATGTCACCTGTAATTTTCAGGATGGTGAAATTGGAGACAGGACGTCATAAGTGTACCAATACAAAATATTAGCATTGAACAATTTAATAAAATGAAATAAGTAGTAAGACTCGCCTGTGTATTGCTTTCACGCTCTCTCTGGCTTAAAAAATATACTGCAGTGTTGTTAGAAAGAGTGTGACGACGATAGGCATCCAAGTACTATAAATATTGTAGGACCTACATTATTAATAGTTCTACCTTCAGCGTAGGTAGATTAACTGTCAATCCATTGGCGTGACTGGGGAGTTCAAAAGGTATTCATTCAGTACCAGTGATACGCTTCGTGTTTAGAAATTCCACACAATTGCTCGTTACTGGCAGCGAATGCGTAAAGTGAGAAACAGAATATAAGCTGGTAACACTTTCAGGTAAAGAGGAAGAACGGCAGATGTTCCAGCAGATGCAGGCGATGGCACAAAAACAGGTAATTATCGCAATTCTGAATGTGAGCATGCTATTTGTGAGCTTTCCGACGCTAACGAACTAACCCAAGGAGATAGAGCTAGAGACGGTAAAGAAACCACTCGAGATGCTAAACAGAAAACAACTAAACATTTTGTTATGCAGTCCTAGTATTGCGCGGGTCACGGGTCAGTGAAAATTATATTTGTGCTTTTGCGACTTTCCTACGAGAGATAAGTTATAGGCTGTTCGATAGCTCGGTCTCCTCGTAGAAAACCTTGGAAAGCTTCATGATAATAAAGATAATACAATTCCGTAACGTATCAGTATATTGTGCACGTCACTCTGCTTTGTTATTTGTGTATGTTAGTGTTTTGTACCACATGGGCGTTTTATTTTGTGATACCTTTATCAACGTCACAGTTTCTGTTAGAGTTGCTCTTGATAGTTTCATTTCATTCATTTGACTAGCCAAATGTGTCGCGATTTCTGTTCGTCCACTCCGCGGCTTCTCTCTCGCTTTCTCTTCACTTCCACGTTTCAAAGCCTCTGTGACACTGTCCAGCTTGACCCTGCGCACATGAGACACCGACGATACAAAACATTCCAAAACGAGAGACAATAATTCGGCCTAAACACGAAACCCCAAAATTGAAAGAGCGACACGAACACAACTGAACCACGACATTGCATGTTTAGCAGCTCATTGTCCCCGTCACATGAATTAGAAGACCGTCTCGATTTGGTATTTTGAGCAATCATAATTAGAAGCGATACGCTGCCTTGAGTCGGGGCTGCGTCGAGTGTCGGTGCAGGCGCAGGGCGCAGCCCCCTCGCGCCGGCGGCTGATGACTCGCTGCCGGCAGGAGCTCAAGGCGACGGCGGACACGCTGCGGGCGCTGCAGGTGCAGCTGGAGCGCGCGCTCGCGGCGGCCGGCATGCCGGGCGGCAGCGCGGGCGCCACGCTCACCGCCGTGCTCGAGACCAAAGAGGCGCGCATCGCCACGCTCGAGCGGCAGGTGGCGCTGCTCGAGAGCGAGCTGGCCGCGCTCGGCTCGCCGCCGCCGCCCTCGCTCGCGCCCTCGCACGCCTCACTCTACGATAAATTCGAGCCTCCGTTCAAGCGCCAAGTAAGTTTTCTGCTGAACGACGTGCGCGTCATGAAGGACGGGCGCACGAGCGCGCCGCCGGCCGCGCGTGCGCCGCGCGAGCCCGCCGTGCCGTCGCTGGCGCGCGCGCTCGCGCTCAGCGCCCAGGCCGGCGCGTACGCGCGCCGCTCGCCCTACTATAGCGCCACCACGCTGTGACCGCGCCGAAACGTGTCAATTTCTCGCTTTAACGAACTTAGCCGAAACCTCGACGTACGACTGTGTTGAACCGTTATATTTTTATGTAAATTGTTCATTGTTAAAGCTATTTTTATTAAGATAAGACGAATTATATTCTTGAATAAAGTCGATTTAAATTATTTTTGTTAAGACTAGGGCCTTAGATGCGATATTAATAGATGTATTGTGTGGTTAGGTGAAATGTGTGATCGATTACGTTGACACCAATTTAGGCAATTTAGTAAAAGACTGTTAAATAAAGACTGTTGTGGTCGAATGCATCGAATGAGACCTTCGAGTAAATGTTCTGTGCGATCCCGAGATTATCATTTGGTCATGTTGCGCTTTCGGTGTTGAAGCATCATCGTCCGTGCTTGGTCCCGGCCACCCGCATAGAGCCTCTCACGACCCGACATCTCATGTAGATCATGTCATCGTGTCCACGGTAGATAAATGTATCACAACGTAGGCGCCCGTGCATCTACCGGTTTCTGCCACCCTGGTACTCCGCTCGCTGGAAAGCTTTCTGCGCCGTCTTTTCCACTTGTATTTAGAAAGGAAAGTTTTCCAGCAGGTACTTCCTAGTCGAGTGATCGTGATTTACAAATTTTCAGTCTAACGTAGTGATAATGCATGACGACGCGAAACCAAGTCTTCCACGCGCGCGGTTCAGCTTGCGTCGCTTGTCGATCTAACATCACTGATCGAACAAATCAGTATTATACGTAGTACTAACATCAATATCATTTCCGCCATCACTTTTGCCTCTGTAGATAGTTTTTTTGTCTTGTTGTTTGTACTAATGTGTCGGGATTCTATTGGGCTGGATGGAATGATGAGCAGTTGGATGAGTTCCGGCTGGAGATTCAGCGGAGGGACCAGGAGATCCTGGCGATGGCGGCGAAGATGAAGGCGCTGGAGGAGCAGCACCAGGACTATCAGCGCCACATCGCCGTGCTCAAGGAGTCTCTCTGCGCCAAGGAGGAGCACTACAGCATGCTGCAGACGGACGTGAGTCGTCCATCTACTATAGTGTAGGGTCCATCCATGTAAAATCTGTGAAAGGGACTTTCTGTCCTCTAGTGAAAAATGTCACAAGTCTCTGAGATTAAAGTGAAAAAGGGTAAACGCTTAGAATACTTTTTATAGTTATGATTTAAACCCTTTTATTTACAAGCTTAGTCAACTTTATCTTTTTCGGGCCATAGGTTTATAGCTCTCATGCACTTTGTGATACTGATGATAATGGCAGCTGGTAGTCAGTTGAGTTTAGTGGTGGTAGGACCTTGTGCTGAGTCCACTCAGTTCCATACCACCATGTTTACCTTTTAAGAGTCATTGTTGGCATTGTTGGATTCCGGTATGGTGGTTGCATAAAACAACTGATGAAATTACTAGCATATTGGCATTTCAACTTAGTCCTCAGGGTTGGCAGGGTTTGCAGTCTTAGGCCCGTATTAATAAACTGATCTCGGCTGTAATGCTCGTCTCAAGATGCGTCAATAATGACAGTTTTCTATGGTTTGACGTTTACTTTGACGTATCTTGTGACGGGCATCTCAGGCCAGATGAGTTTATTAATACGGCCCTTAGTATTGCGGTTTTGAGAATGCAGATGTCTATAGCTTCAGATTCCACTTACCATCAGAGGCCTCTGTGCTCTTTTGCCTACTTCTTGCTATAAAAAAAAAACATACTTTGCGTTGGTCCTCCTGTTCACTTCCACTAGATTGAGACGCCCTTTCATTGGGGCACCTGATCTGGTACATACGTGTCACTCATCAAATATCAGATTTTATAGGTCCTCGGTCGGTTAAACGAGAGTTTGAACCCTGTTTTTTTTTATATTGTGGTCGTTTTAAAGTTTACTAGATAAAGTAAGTGGTTACAGAGTTATCAACAAGTTTTTAGAGTTGTTGGTAATTCTTTAGCTCTGCCTACCCCACTCTGGGAATGAAGTCGTGAAGGTATGTATGTAAATTTAATTTAATAAATTTAGTACATTGCGCATTGTGATGAAACCTAAAAATCCCATGGTGAAAGTTCATTACTCCAATAGTTTGACGCATCGAGTAATGCTTTCTTTAATCCTTCCATTATGTATTTTCTAACTACACACGCCGGCCTCAGCGAGTTGGTCAAGTTATTCTATAATGATCTTTATTCCTATAGGTGGAAGAGCTAAAAGCCCGCCTCGACGAGAAAAGCCGCCTGGTTGAGAAAAAGACAGCGGCTGCGATGGGAGCTGCGCACGAGTTGGCAGAGCTCCGGGATCACTCCGAGATCAAAGATCGCAAGATCAACGTGCTGCAGCGGAAGGTACGGCTGTATGTGTAGAGGCAAAAGGTTGAGTTTTCAATGGCTAGGTAAAGTATCCTGAAGAATTTGTTGAGTATTCTAGTACCTTGTCACAATGAACAAACTAAACATAGAATGAGAAGTTTGTTTTACTTAGTCAATGACATTTAAATTGACAAGGTTCAATGTTCATCGTTTTCATTTGCCAACTGTTAAGTATTGTAGCTCCTAAACATGGACATGGTTTTTAGGGTTCCGTAGCCAAATGGCAAAAAACGGAACCCTTATAGATTCGTCATGTCTGTCCGTCTGTCCGTCCGTATGTCACAGCCACTTTATTCCGTAACTATAAGAGCTATACTGTGGAAACTTGGTAAGTAGATGTATTCGGTGAACCGCATTAAGATTTTCATACAAAAATAGAAAAAAAACAATAAATTTTTGGGGTTCCCCATACTTAGAACTGAAACTCAAAAATTTTTTTTTCATCAAACTCATACGTGTGGGGTATCTATGGATAGGTATTCAAAAATGATATTGAGGTTTCTATTATAATTTGTTTCTAAACTGAATAGTTTGCGCGAGAGACGCTTCCAAAGTGGAAAAATGTGTGTCCCCCCCCCCGTAACTTCTAAAATAAGGGAATGATAAATGTAAAAATAATATATGATGTACATTACCATGCAAACTTCCACCGAAAATTGGTTTGAACGAGATCTAATAATTAGTTTTTTTTTAATACGTTATAAATCGTAAACCGCATTTTACCTTTCATTCAATCAACTCCAATATAATAAAGAATAAAGAAAAACATTTATTTAGATGTATAGTTGTACGGAACCCTACGTGCGCGAGTCCGACTCGCACTTGGCCGGTTTTTCATTAGAAACATAGTTTAAAAAGCCGTAGTCTGAAATTAGGGTACCTAGTTATTTCGAGATTTTTATCAATGAAATAGTAATAAGCTATTGGCTACAGGTTTCAATTCAGTATTTTAAATTCACGAAGGAAATAGAATAAGGAAGAATCTAAATTCTAAATTAAAAATTTGATCGTTGTTTTTGAATAATTAAGTAATTCGACGTTAATTTGCTTTGCCTGCACACGGACATGTTAAAAAAAGGAATATAGTAGCTACAGTTGAAGAGTTAGTGTTAGATTATACATAAAACAAGAAGATTGAATAGCCAATGTCCCTTTTTAAGACGAACTTTATTTTTATAAACTGAATATTTCGAAGCTAGGAATGAAGACGCAGTTATGACCTTTCCTAATATTCGAACAGTGAATATACTAAAATACGTCAGAGTTCAAATTTGACATTTGAAACAGACAAAAGGGTGTCAAATTTTACTTGACTGTTAGAATTTTGGGAAAGGACAGTATCTGTGAACCATCTTTACCCAATATCGCTGGCTAGTCTCGTTATAATAATAAAAAAAAGTCATATAAGTACTTACTATCAGTCCAATGGAACCCTGACCCACCATAGAACTGTGTCAGGGTAACGCTATGATTCAAGTCGCAAGAAGTGTCAAACAATTTGTTTTATAATGTCACTGTGACACAGTTCTATAGTGGGTCAGCGTTCCATTGGGCTGATAGTACATTCCTAGATGTTTTGCATATCTGTGATATTATGTAGCTTAGAATGTGTTGTAAGATGTCGCTAATTTTATTGAGGTTTGATGTATGGTATTTTATGTTTTTTGTTTTATTTTTGTGTAAGTTAATAAAAAGGCTTTTAATACCTAAAATACGATGTATCAACAAAAATCTTCGATTAAAAAAGCCTCTTCAGTGTTCAGACCAACCCCGCTATGTTCGCTTTTATCACGACGGATAACATGTAGATAAAACATCCGTCACTTTTGCCCTGACATATGGGTTAGAAAGTGACAGCTTTTATATCCACGTTTATCAATATCTACAAACACGACCGTAACAGGGCCGCTGATAAAAATACAAACATAATTTTATAATGCACTGCTTGATTGTGCACTGTGCAGTGGATGACATCAAAGGATCGCGTCAACGGATATCGAATAACAAATCAGTGGTCAGTAGTCAGGAGACCATGTGATCAATTGATCAATGGTTTGAATAATCAATATTGTTATCATTATGTAACTGGAACTATCTTGAATGAGGTGATATTTAGTTGATTTCATGAAAACAAATACAAATGATAGGCAGGAGGAAATAAATATTTAACAACCTCTCAAATCTCAGCTCTTGCTAGTACTGGCACTGGACAATGATCATACTGATATATACAGGCTTATTGGTAAGTCGACCTATTCCCCTCTAGGGGTTATGGGAGAGGTCATTTGCAATCATTTTGGTACCATAATACCCTATGCAAAAGTGAAACATTTTTGAGATAATTTAAATTTAAGTTGTCAGGAACGCACCTTAAAAAAAAACACTTTAAATCATTTTTTTAATAGCTTTTGTACAAGGTAAAATTGCTTTTCTTATGCAATATTAAAAGTAGAATTATCTGTACACGTTTAGGAATGCGAGACCAAAAAGTAAAAAAAAAATATGCTTTTTATCAGATTATCCAACATAAATGACACAAAAACAGAAAAAATTACTAACTTTTGCGTAGGGTATTATGGGACTAAAATGATTGCAAATGATCTTCCCCATAACCTCTAGAGGGGAATAGGTCGACTTACCAATAACCCTGTATAGAGAAATGGGTCTATATCGAGTGGCATAGTCATTGTTTATCGTAAGGTATTGTTTGGTCGAAAATCGGTTTTTACAATTCAAACGTTTTTTATTATTATGAAAAACTAACCTAACTTAACCAATGTACCTACATGGCCAAAACGATTTTAGACGAAACAATTTTATGTGATTCGAAGGGATACCATTGTCCATACGGGAAATAGAACCTGGGATCACTAATGTTGTATAGTCGAGTCCGGAATTAGGCGAACTAACTTGACAGCCGAAAATGTTGCCAGACATAGGAAAAAATAAATAGTGATAGGTTTATGTCGACACAAATATGTCGATATAACCTTGTGCCTTCTATAAATCTGATTATATTTATATTTTATCAAGTAATTGTCGTCGAAACTTTCACACTCATACATACTTGCCAAATAGGGAAAAACTACAGCAATTTTTACGATATAATATGATCTGAAGGATGTACGGTTTAAAGCGGATATTTACGATACTTACTCCTCAAATTAGGAATAAAATACAAAAATAATGCTGACATTACAACAGGCCATTGTGATCCTTTTAGGTGGCTTCCAAATTATTAGTTAGATTTCAAACACAATAATAATGATAAACTAGACTTTTTAAATATCGATATTAACAGCACTAGCCAAACTGTGGCAACATTAGTGTACAATGAACTGTCAAGTTAGTTCGCCTAATTCCGGACTCGACTATAGACAAGGTCTCTACCAATTCAGCTAAAGACGTAAACAACTTTCTAGTACTTCAAATATACTGTCATTGCACAAAATCAAGTTCACCACGGGTTCCATCTACCACCGGTAAAATAGATTGAATTTAAAATCTAAAGAGTTCGTTACCTTTTCAACTTACTGGTTAGCTACGCCTCTGTCTCTCCAGCCTAGTTAGAGAGAATAAGATAGAAGGAATTGCGGATTCCCAGTACATTTCCCACGACGCCGCGGGTGTTGGTCCGCAGTGCGA
The DNA here is from genome assembly GCA_927399475.2 of Acleris emargana. Taxonomy (NCBI): domain Eukaryota; kingdom Metazoa; phylum Arthropoda; class Insecta; order Lepidoptera; family Tortricidae; genus Acleris; species Acleris emargana. The sequence goes on from OV656858.1 coordinate 11,772,660, forward strand.
TATCGATATATTATTATCCTGGAGAGGTGTTGAAAATGCGCCAAGTTCGTTACACGCAACATCAAGAGAAAAACTAAGTGAAAACGGAAGATTGTTCACGATTATTGTTTGACATTTGCTCGAAAACTTTTAAATTTACATTAACTATGAAGATAACACTAAAGATATTGGTCTAAACATTATAATTCTTGTTAGGTTAGAAAAAAGAGACGGTATAATTGAATTTTTCTACGAACTATAAAAACCTGCTGAAATCCAATACATTTCTGAAGAAATTTTATTAAAACCCATAAAATTAATCTCTGAAAGTCCTTTGGCAAATTTTTATTTTATTAAAATAACGACATTACTTCGTCCGATTTAACGAGCGCTTTACAGTTTTTATTAGGAGCTTACTTTGAGAGATTTTAATCTTCTTGAGAGCTAAAATATTTTATTTGATTTTATGAAGTATATAGTTTTTTTTATTTACTGCTAGTTTATTTGGTTTTATTTTACAATTGTGTTTTAGTTGGGTGTCCTGTGAAGTTTTGTTGTTTTTATTTTAAGGTATGTTATTGTTTAATTTATGTTCTTTTTATTTTCACTCATTATACGCGTTCTTACAGTTTCATTTTTTGCAATTTTCTGTAGAAGTTCATGCAAAAAATATGACTTCTCTATTTTATCAAATGTTTAAAATATGCTAACAACATTATGCTTTAAAATTAACCATAACCACGATTTACGCATCAATAGAAATTAAAATCGGAGTGTATTTGCAGATCGAAAACCTAGAAGATCTACTGAAAGAGAAAGACAACCAAGTAGACATGGCCAGAGCCAGGCTAAACGCGATGCAGGCCCACCACTGCTCCTCCGAAGGAGCCCTATCCTCCCTCGAAGAAGTAATCGGAGACAAAGAGAAGCAGATCCAGCAGCTTAGAGAACAGAGGGACAGAGCTGAACACGAAAAGAACGAAGAAAGAGAACTGCACGAGCGAGAGATAGCTGATTACAAGATGAAACTCCACTCACTTGAAAGCGAGGTTGAGAAACTGGGAGCCAGGCTTGAAAGAGCTCAAGCAGAGAAAGACAGACTTGAAGCTAAACTCGAGAGTTCTCAATCTGAATTAGGAAAATCTAAAGCTGAACTAGATAAAGCAGCTAGTGAAGTTGGAAGATCTGGAGCTGATTGGGAAGCAGCGAAGCAACGCCTAGCAAGACTTGAGCTTGAGAACGAACGACTGAAGCATGAGTTAGAGCGCTCTCAGACAACGTTTGGTAGGAGCACTCTAACAACGTCTCAAGAGCTGGATAGAGTGCAAGAGAAGGCTGATAAACACGCGACGGAGTTGAGACGCACTCTCGCGGAGTTGAGAGTGACTCAGGCAGATGCTGAAAGGGCGCATGGTGAAGCAGGCGCCTTGCAGGAGAAGCTAGAAAAAAGTCAGGGTGAAGTTTACCGTTTGAAGGCCAAGCTTGAAAATGCACAAACTGAGCAGGATAGTCTCAAGGAGGAATATGATCGGTAAGCATATTAACAACTATTTCATTGTCTGTAAAATTTTCTAATATCAGAGGGACGTTAATATTAAATTGCTAGCTGGCTTCACAACCGCTCTCCAGATCGTCTTAAACTCAATTAATGTACATTTTGACATTTATTTTCTCATCAAGGCAAGAGTCCCGGTTATATTTCTGTACAAATAAATGGTGATCTATTAGGTTTTCCGTTCCATTTACCTTTGTTAGCCTTTCAGAGGCTTCTGAGTTAGGTCGCGATGGGTCTACTTACTGAAATTATTCTATTTTCGTTTGTCATCTTAAATGGAAAATGTTTCTGGTAGCTACAAGAAACGATATCGTTTTTACTAATTGGATTCTTAATGCTTTTTTTATTTGTGGCCGGTTTTTTCTTTTTTGCCAATAATTTACAGTCCAATTACCACAAAGCGTTATTTCTTCTTGACTTCGTATTCCGATGTTTAATGATGTTTATCAATTTTTATTCTCTCTGACAAGGTTTTATGAAGAGTAAGTTACTTGAATTTTAATGAAAAGTCGATTCGACGCAAAACTACAAGGACGTATTTTCTTCTCTCGTATATTTAAAACTTATCACGTTTCACTATTTATAGCTCTAATTGTATTTTACAGTATTTGTGTACTTCTAATCCAACTTAAATCGATCTTTTGCACACATGAACATCACTTACACAAAAATATACCTAATTGCGATAGAATTATGACACAAACATAATAAAATCTGTCATTTTACCGTAGTGGGACCACTCTAAAGCCCGACGCACCCTCCGGAGGCTACTAGTAAGGCCTTTGACTTCGCCGCTCAGCCTTATTCATGCTTATAGCTGCAAACGCAGTGAAACGCAGTCGTGGGGCAGCGGGGTAGCAGTTTTTCTCGAACGGCTACTATTTGAATTGGCTTGTTCAAGACGAAGTGGAGGACAAAGGCTATTCTACAATAACTTTGAATAGAATTTGCTTTTATAGTTACTTTGAACTAAATAATGTTTCAGGGATATATATTTTTTCCGTACTTTTTCAAAGTGACTTTAAAATTGTAAAGAAAAAAAATGATATCTGTGGTTAAAGAAAGTTTTATACCACTAGAGAAAAAAAAAACTGTACTAATACAGTAAATTACCTCCGTATTCCTTCGCCTTAAACAAGTCTTTCTTTTGAATTAAAACATCACTGCTCTCAGTACGTTTGCAGCTTATGCCAAATATTATTACATTTTCGTAGCGTGACGTGTTACTCTACGTTTGTTGCCCTAAAGGCTAAGGCTAAACTGTTGTTTAAAAATTCGTACTTCTATGTTTATTATTACAGTAATACAAGAGTTTTCAAAAATGTATTTAATAATTGCACGAAATTTTGATACAGGGTGGTTATAGTTAAACACAAAACGAGGACACTAAACACGACCATAATAAACGCGCAGGTGAGGTGGCAGTCTACAAGCGTTGCAAACTTGACCTGAACCGACAGAAAATATACACATACATCATGCGGTATATAAACAGAAACACCCTATAAGTAACGTATATGTATATGATATATTAACGAGTATATATGATATGACTTTATAAAGTACAATTACAGTTAGAATTTTAGCCTTAATAAGGAGGACACTAAAGACAAAATATAACTTAATGCCTTTTAATTGAGTAATTTCCGGACAAGTCTTGACATATGGCTACATTGACCTCGTATCGCTAGCGAGAATGCTCTGCTGCCGTCCTACCAAATAAGGCGGCTAAGTGCACAGTAGTGGTATTAGCATTTTAAATTTAATGTGGTTACCTATAGAGTTTAAAATGGTTCGACTACTATATTGCAGTTAGCCGCCTTGTTTGGTAGGACGGCAGTCTGTCCCTCATAGTGTTGGAAAGTTGGAATAGAGTGAGAGGGAAAGGGTACCGGAAGCACATAAAAAAATGGCATAGCTACCGCGAAAATAGAGATGTGACGATCTCGTCTCGATGTTTATCGTGAATTTCTGATAACAGTGCGTCTCTATAATAAACGTGGCCAAACGACACTTACTGGGTGAAAATGAATCCTCATGAATCACTAAGTACAATGTGGATAGATCCCTGTTTAGGGTTCCGTAGTCAAACTAGGAACCCTTATTTATTTATTATTTAGTTTCGCCATATCCGTCCGTCTGTCCGTCCGCAGCCTAGCTCAGAGACTCTTAGTACTAGAAAGCTGTAATTAGTAACGCCAACAAAGTGGTAAAATAAAATTTTAATTTTAGTAATTTTTTTTTAGTGTACGTCCCCTAAACGTAACTTAGGGATTATTTTTTTCTCGTCTACTCCACAGCGCGGGGTGTCGTTGGAAGTTGGAAGTCTTTCAAAAATATGCGGGCTGTGAAAACAATTTTCCGATTAAGGCTTCCGTTTATGAAATCCGTTTCCGTTCCTGTTTTGTTAGAGTCACAAATGTGACGAAATGAGGAGTTAGTAACGAATATCCTAATAACTTCGGCTCTATTAAGTTTGTAACGCTTCATGCAATCAAAACACGTCATGCTACGTTAAACAGTCAGAAAAAGTCAGGTTATTTAGTACTGAATAAGTCAGTCTAACAAATTTCTTGCTTTGAACACGGTAGGTAGATAAACACCTTTTTTACTGTAGGTTCTCTGCTTATCACAACACGCGGTCATGTAGGCCATACACAACAAAGTAACATTCTGTTCATAAAAGTTAATTGTGTTAATTCCTTAATATATTTCATAGATTTTACAAGACATAAAAAGTCCTTCAGCCCCTTCGGCAACGTACGTAACTAAGTTTTGTAACTGGCTACGAACTAAGTTTTTTTTTTTCGTGGTTTGTAACCTGGTTACAAACGACGAATTCAATTTGGATTGTTTTGTTTGCCTATGTAACTTGGTTACAAACAAATGGTTTTTATTTCCTTCTATGTAGCTGGATCACGAACAAATAAATTTATTTTCCTTACTTACATCCACCTGTCTAATAGTCAATAGGTACTAGGTTGATGGTATAATTAAAGCGACGTCTTGTTATAATAAGCGAAGATTGGGCTAGAAAGGCTGATTACTGTGATGAGGAAGAGGAAGTAAGAGTTCCATCCAAAACCACGAAAAAAAATCCTAGTTCGTAGCCAGTTACAAAACTTAGTTACGTACGCGGCCGAAGGGCCTTCAGCGGCTTCAGCAAGCCTAGTATGGTCGCGTTTATTGTGGATAAGGCATCTGTCACATGTACGTGTTATGGCCCCTCTACACGTTGGCGGATCATGGGCGTGCGTGAGGGACGGAGCAATATGTAAGAGTGAGCAACATATTCTTTCATCTCACTCTTACGTATTGCTCCGTCCCTTACGCACGCCCATGATCCGCCGAGGTGTAGAAGGGCCTTCAGAAAGTGACGGATGTTTTATCCATATTTTGTCACGCGGTAAACGCAGTATAAATTCGGTAAAATTTGAATCTCGAGCTTATGAACAAGAAACAGAATAAATAAAAACGAAGGCCCTTTTGCGTTTCTTTACTCTGTTGCTATACTGGTTATTGCTTTAACATATAACTTTTGTGAACAGAAAGATACCGTTAACAAATAAATTGAGCTCTAAATTGAACCCATCTGCGGTAATTAGTTAAACAAACCACCATTTTACATCGTAATGTAAATATCTTCAGATTAGATCGTAGATACAAAATACTCTACTTTTTATCTAACAAAGTCTCAGCTAAATACAATTTACAGATGCTGTAGATTTTCATACATTGTTTATATTTGAATTTTTTTACTCTTGCTTTCCCAGTCAGCTAAGCAAGCCATCGACAAGTTAACTGAGAAAGTAAGATAAAAACAAACATAACCAACAAAACACTATCGTATGATTAATTCACTACATCTTCAATCTTTTTTCGCATCGCACATTCACTGCCCGATTTAACGTACCAACTTTCCATCCAGCGTGCAATCCAGCATTAGTCGCTTGCACTCCGAGCGAGACAAAGCGGTTGCTGAACTGGACAAGGCAAGGGAAGAACTGGAGAGGACCCAGGCTACTTTGGGGAAAGCCCAGCTGCAACAGGACAAGCTTCAGGCATCTTTGGACAATGCGCATTCTGAGATAGACAAGCTGCAAGAAAAGTTGGATAAATCGGCCACTGAAAACAGAAAGGTCAGTTAACGATTTATTTTTGGAATTAGAAGTGTGAATTTCAAGTTTTTTTTTTACCATAACACGTCAAAAGCGATATTAATTAACTTCGTAGACAGAGCCAAAACTCACTCCTAAGTATAACTTATCAATAACTTAGTAAATTTTGCCTCTCAATAGACGTCCTTTTCGTTGAATATGTATTAGAATTCTCGAGAACGGCCCATTGCTTGTTAAGAAATTCTCGATAAATATCGAGTTTGGTACATCTCTTCATCGGATAATATCAGCACTATGAAATTTTACGCGGTGCTTCGTAGGCTATCCTGAAAGCTTTAATAGGTTATTCCAGTTTGAATATCGGACTCTTGGGTATGAGTATCTATGACAAGGTCAACTTTCAGTTACTTACCAACTGTTTCGTTCGAAAATAAACCGTTTAACTTTCCTGGATTGTTATAATTTCATGGGCCTTACGAGGTTTAATATATCTAAATAATGTAAACTCGTGAAGCTACAAGTACTTTGCATCGTCTTTCCCGAAGCCATAAAAGTTCGTCTAGTAAGTACAGTCGAATGCATTAATATCTACACAGCCATCGCGTCAAATATAAAGACTGTTCATTCTTAATTGCCTAATATAGGAAACAACTTTCTTACTTCAAAATGAACCTTTTTGAAAACGAATTAAAAAAATTAGGGGTTTCTCAATTCGATCGTATTTTTTGATGATAATTTTTTTGTTGGAAAGCGTATACCTATCTCAATAGTAGCATCATGATAAGGAAACTAGGATCTGATGAGGGGATCACTGAGGAACTAGATTCTTACGTTTAGATTTTTTTTATTGGTGGTTTCCATTAAATCTTTTTGTGGAAAAAAAACAGACCTACAGAGTTTTCAACAATACCTACAACATATTCAATGCATCCTCACCCTATCCTTTGCTTTCAGCTCCAAGTGGACAGAGAGAAGCAATCGTACGACTTCGAGTCTCTGCAGTCACAGCTTGACAAGGCGCTGGGGCAGGCCGGGAGGCTGCAGAAGGAGAGAGACACCGCTCAGTTGGACGCCGAGCGATTCAGAGACAAACACGACAAGGCTCAGGTCAGTTGTACATCTAATATCTTTGTATTTTATATCAAGGAAGGCAAACTAGTAAGTGGGGTCCGAGACCCATAAGAACCCAACCCTTTCTCGGTAACTAAGCAAGCAAATATTACTAGAACTTCTTTTAGTGTAGCATCAATTTACTTATATAATAAAGCTAACAGAACAGCAAAAATCCATAACAAAACATAATGGGGAGTGTAAAAAACAAATCACAACACGGTTAAAAAGCAAAAAACAACGGGGAAACAGAACTACTCTTGCAATGACCGTAGCCAAACAAGACATACCTACATATTTAACACAGACCTTCGTAGCAGATTATACCCACAACATTCGCTTACATTCACGTTCATGCACATACATTCATTCGTAATCAATTAAGATATAATTTTAAGTAAAAATAAATAAATAATAATAATTAAATAAATATCAGGGGACAATGTCACACCAATTGACCTAGTCCCAATTTAAGCTTTAGGCTTGTATTATGGGTACTAGACAGACAACGAAAATAAATACGTATTAAAATAAAAATATGTATGCACAACCTCATCCTAATAAGGGATATACCTACTCCTGTTCTCACCAATTTCTTTAGATTAAGTTAATATTAAGTTATAGGGACCACCTATTTTATTATTAACACTATAGTCACCTTGGATGACAGAACGAAAACCTCCTAACACAAGTCTAAAACTTAAACGGAGGATTCGACAAGTTTTTGTAACTGATTTAGATTTTTAGATTTGTGATAAGATTAAGGGCCGTAAATCGATCTCGACTTTAACGCCCGTCCGAATACGTCTCGATACGAGATGTCCGTCACAATAACGTCAAGCCATAAAACTGTCATTTTTGAAGCATCTTGCGACGAACATACGGTGGAGATAAGTTAACACGACTTTCAAGCATGTCAGTCTTGTAATTGTTGTAGCTCTTAGACTGCAAATACATAGTAAACCCTGAAGACCAAGATGGAATAACTAGTGCTAGTAATTTAACTGGTTGTCTTATCCCCACACCGATAGATAGCGGTTAAACATTTTCTAGCAAAAATGGGCCTTTAGACAACACATGGACCTTTATGGCGGAGACAATGAACCACATACAATGTGAATGTGGTGCACTTGCCAGAGTAAGAATGAAAATCCTTGGCTATGGCTATTGGCTACCCATAACCAAATGATTTCAAGGCCATTGCACTCCACAATCCGCGTTCTGGAAGGGATGGAGACGGGAGATGTTCGTTTCTCTATCACGCTTGAACGGCTAAATGACCTGGATGACGTTTGACAGAGAGAAAAAACATGTATTCGTGACAAACAGACAAAAAAACTCAAGAAAAATAATGACATAGACATAAATACCTGTTTTTAAGAAATGGTTCCAACTCAGGGTTTATGCTGGCGTTAAAACCAGCGCTGGTATTCCGTTGGAACCATCCAGTGAAACATCCAGTGTGATTACACTCTGGAATAGCACAAAGGCTACTTTTAACCCGAAAATTTTGTCAGTTTCTGAGGTAATAGCGATAAACTGGGGTCCGTTCATTTGACCGAAATACGTTTGGCCGAATGAGTCGTTTGGCAACTGTTTCATTTCCCAACCCGCATATATTTCTGTAACTGTGAATATTTCAGGATTTATTTCTGTACCATTGTGTAGACTATAGATTTAGGTTAGGTTAGCTATTTTTAAAAAAATCTGAAATATTTACAGTTACAGAAATATAAGCGGGTTAGGAAATGAAACAGTTGCCAAACGACTCATTCGGCCAAACGTATTTCGGTGAAACATTAGTGAACCCGATAAACTACTCTACACGGACGAAGTCGCAGGCAACAGCTAGTTAGAAATATATTTTAAATCCTGGGAAGCTTCTCAGTAATAATGCTAGCACTCTAAGCATAAAAGCAGACATTTTACACTTTTATTACGGGAATAAAACCACTATTACGGCTCTCCAGTGAGTAGTGATATATCCCGGCAAGTACTTATGGTCGGGCTTAGCGAGGCTTATGCCGAGGACAGGGCACCCTCACTCCCGGAGATAAGTTTAATTGGATGCCTACTAGCCTACTATAACGGACAATTATAGCTGTTAATATATAACTCTGATAGTTCAAAATCAAATGTACCTACCTACGTATATCCTCCTAAGGCCAAAAAAAATGTACAAAATACAGCCATTCGAATAAAGATCCGTTGCCAAGAATATAAAGTTTATTATCCTTTGTTTTTGTGTGACAAACTAGTTATAAAATTGACTCTATTGTATTCACAAAAAGACCATTGGCACTTACGTTGTATTATGGGCCTTACAAACGGTTTCGTTTGTCCATACCAATGTTTGTTATTTAATATAACCGATTATATTCCTGGATTTAAAAAAAAACAAAACGAAGGTAACCTACAGGTTCTGTAGGTATAATCTATTTATTTTTTTAAAGTTAATGGATCGAGAAAAAAATACTTATAATTTTGGACGTGCGAGTGCGATAGCATTTAACCGTACGTATACGTTCCCAAGACGTCAACAATATCACTTACAATAAAGTCAATAACGTTAATAATTATATATTGAGCTAGTTGATTATAGTGTAGAAAAACAAACAATATTTTTCATGTCTCAAGGAAACTCGGCTATAATTCGGCGGCATTATTTTCCGCAACCGCGTGCCTCTTTGCCAAGAGCCGGCCCTATTTAGGACGATCATAAATATCCAGACGCCGCGCTGTCTGACTACTCTTGTTCTATATCGTTGGGAGTTTTAGGTTTTCGTGAGATATTATTTATTTGTTGATAGCGTATTTATTATTAAGTTAATAATGAAACAAGTGGAAAAGAAACAATACTTAAAACAAACGAACGAATTTACTCAAAACTACACGAATCTAACAAACCGCTACCAGCGGATATTGTTCCCAAAATGCTGGCAGCATTGGCACGTTTAATGGCAATCTTTGTCCTAAGTGGCCAGCATTTTGGTCACGAAAATGTTTGCGCATTGAAAAATCTTTAAAATACGGTGTGTTTCTAGTCCTTGCGCTTCTAAAGATGAAAACTGATTATTTTCAGATGTTATCTTATTAAATTGATAAAAAATCCCCCTACATATGTATAATTTCGCCCCTACTATAGTATTCTCCAGAAGATAACTTATTAGAACTTTTAAAACGTGGCCACTACTTTGCGCGGAAGTGGCTGCGGGGAAAATTCCACCGTCTATTCAGTGTGCAGTGGAAACAGACAGGCGATTTCATTATCGCGGGTCTTTAGTCTCATTTGAGATTTTTACTTATAAAATAGATAATATTTTAGAGTAAACGACTCTTTGAAGCGTAACATTTTCACTTGTTTTATTTTAAGCTAACGAATCGTAAAGTCTTTCTAAAGTTTAAAAAATCACAACCAATTGCTTACCTTGCTTAATAGGCCTACTAACCACTGATTGACTCCGGACCTTTGTTTGGTACAGCATACATTCTATTTTAAAGGTATCTGTGAGGCTAGACAAGATCCTTAACGCTTCCGTAAAAGATTTTCGAAAACTGACACAATGTATGGAATTTACGTTATTATTATTATTATTTATTTATTTAATGGCAACCGGTCGCAATATCGAGCAACCATTTCTGCCAATGTCAAGTTTACATATAAATAAAAAAACAAAGACAACGTGTAAGTGATCCTCTAGCCTCCGTGAAGCGATGTAGGTAGAACTTTACTAAGACCAGATGGGATTTTCCTGGAGCAATCCTTCCGAAGGCGATACGTGTTCAAACTTGAATTCTTCGTTATACTGCTCATTTGAATGTTAATTTACTGCATATTAATACATCATTACTATCCGTTAAACAACAAAATAAGCAAAAAAATAAAATTAAGAAAGCGACACCATTTTGTCAAAAACCCCAAGAGAATCCTGGAATTGTCTTAGACGCTTGACGCGACCGTCTGACAGCTTGCGTCATCCGTTACATTTTGGACAACGATAACGAACGCCAAAAGCATCTTGTCTAGGGCCTCCGAGCTAAAAGTAGACTCCTAGATAAATCAGAAATACCCAGCTATTCGTGCAAGTGGATTGCTCAAATATTTATAGGCAATAATAGATCAATGACCTGAATCTAGACCGGTCTAGCTGTCTAGCAAAACGAACTTAGGTTAGGCACCCCGAAACAGTTTGTGCCAAACTGTAGTTATTTGTTAAAGTCATAGTATGTGTTGCATGTGAAGAAAATAACCGCATTGTTTGACTAATGTCAACATTATCAGTATTCAGAAACTTCATGGTTGTGCAATGTGTCAGGATTTACCTACTTCTTATTTATTTATTGAATCTTTATTGCACAAAAATACACATTTGAGGCCAACATCATATAATTTGAACTAGTCCCAAATTAAGCTCTAGGTTTGTAGTAAGTTAAAACGATAAACGTACTTATATAGAAAATTGCATACTGAAGTCCACAGATAACATCCCTGACTCAGGAATAAATACTCGCTCTCATCACACAAATATCTGCCCTTTCCGGGTTTTTACCCCTTTACCGGTAGCTCCGTAGGCAAGGACACTACCAACTAGGTTAAAGTACCATCAACACTGACACACATAGTCAACACAGATAATATTCCTACTACCTACTACTACAAGGAATCTATCTGGGTGAAAACCAAAATAAATCTACACAAAGACGTTATTTAAATGCCACTTAAATTATGTCTAACTTACAATTTCGTTACAAAAATGTATGTCGTTGACGTTAATTGTCAGTTTCGTTACGGTGACCAATCTCTTCTTTAACTGGACATTTATTTTGGTTTATACTATAAGGAACTGTAAAAGGAAATAGACCAAACAACCGCTTTATAAGCAGTAAAGCCTGGCCACATTGATTCCTGACATGAAGGCGTTGGAGGAGTGCCAAATATCTAAGAATTTCCTTTGCCCTCGTTCGGATATTACTGAATAAGTAATAGGTACTTGTTTTCAATAAGTAGATAAAGATAGATTGAAACGGAAAATAGTACGTAAAGGAGTTTGTCTTATTCTTTTTGGTATCGTTATGTTACGTTACTAGGGCGAGCTCCGTTCAGCTCCACCTTTTTGGAATGAACATATATAATTATATTAATTACATACATACATACATACCTTCACGCCTGTAATCCCAGAGTGGGGTAGGCAGAGCTACAGAATTACCTACAACTTTAAAAACTTGTTGATAATTCTGTAACCACATTCTGCACAAATAGGCTAAGATGTTTACCAGCGTATTAGTGACAGGTTGCAAGCCCATCGCCTAATAGTACTACAAGCCTTTATTCCCTTAGTGGCCTCTTACGACATCCACGGGAAGACATGGAGTGGCACTATTCTAACCCGGGAACCACACGAGATACGATATATTAATTACAATGGCTGAATTTTGGATCTGATAGTAGGAGACACTATAGAATAGAATAGAATAGAAACATTTATTTCGAGTAAATTTACACCCATATATTGTTAGTAGTTCATTAATCCTAAATGTTAGTAACAATTTACAAACTTACACTAATAGTAAGGGAAAAAAAATAAAATAATAATAATAATAATAATAATTGCCGCAGGGCAGCTAGTGGCGAGCTGTTGGTGAGTGGCGACACCACGGACCTGAATGCTCCCGAGGGTAGGTCCTGTTCCTCACCTCACGCTTGCCTTCACCGGCCGGCTGGAGTGTATAATGACGAGGAACAGACCCTCACCTCTGGCTTGCCTTTATTGGCCGGTCAGAGTGGAGTCGCAAGAGCTATATGCTCGAAGGGTGGATGTGTTGCATAAGTGGCGAGTGGGCACCTTATGGTCGTTTAAAGTCCAGAAGCACCTCTCCACCCTTAGCCCCTCTGGAACTGTTACCTCCCTGCTGCTATATATATGCGGCTATTTCGGGAGGCCCATTCTTGAGTTGGCGAGTCACCGCCTGCCATTTCAACCAAAGTAATTAGCATTGGCCAGGCAGGCGCCGTAGTTTCATCAATAGCCTAGTTCACCAATCCATATCTGTTCATTCATAGAGCCTATTGTTAATACTTCCATCCTTCTTAAATAGTCCTACACTAACCGTTGGTTGTCCGTGGGAGCATACTTTTATAGTTTGAACTCAGGGACAATCGCCGGTTGGTGTCCCATCACTTTACTAAATTAAACTTGTCTAAAGGGCCTCTGCGTGTTGGCTTCGGCTCCATGTACGCCTTCCAAAGGTCCGGGACTCCCATAGTCCCGTGAATGGTAAAGACATACAAATAATAATAATATGGTAATTGTATGCGTATCATTTTATAAAATAAAAAAATAAGAACTCGTTTAAAAATAAGTTGACAAAAGTCTAAATGTTTAAATGTTTTTATAGTGTACAAGAATATTTGGCAGTTGACATAGGCAATTAATACATTATTTGATATTTTTATAAATATAGCGATGTGATATTTATTGACATGTTATAAATTGACGACTCAGAGAATGTTAGCTTAATATTGTACTAATATTTAGCTATGACATCTTAATAATTTACACACCTGAATGCAGGTTGAATATGCATCAACAAACTCAGCCTTCCTGTTACCATATTCTGGCCAATAAAGATATTTTGATTTTGATTTTTTTGATCGACAATCAATTGGCAAATTTTCATTTCCAAGCCATGTTTTTAACCAAAACGTTTTTAAAGTGTATACTATTTGCTGTATTATTAGTTGTTAAACGGTGTATTTTAATCTGTTACATTTGTGAAACAATATATTTGTTAAAATAATAGTATATGAAACGTTAGTTGTGAAATGAACATTTGTTAAACAATTTTCGGTAAAACATTAGTGAACTGCGCGTGGTACCAACTGGGTGGATACTAGACTATCGTCTTACCTTACATTGTCTGGCAGAATTTCACAGTTGGATGATGTGTCGACTATTATATGTATTATAGCTTGAGTTCAAGCTGAGCAAGTGGATATGTACAAAACGATGGCAATCTGAACAGGAACCGTTTTAATTTGCTCCTTGATGTGAATATAATAATATGTATAACTTTGACATATGAAGCGATATGAAATTGATAAATCATATCTTTTATTCATAATATATTTGAGAATTGAAACGTTGTAAAATAAAAATATGTCAAATAAATCATTTAAATTATGAATCATTTGTTAAGGCTGTAGATGCATAACGTTGATGGGCGTTTTCACTAAAAAGTGTACCCAATTAAGGACTGAAATTAAGGAACTTTAACTTTGTCAGTTTTGTGACGAAAATTAGCTATATATTGACGGCCGCAATGTATGGCTAATTTTCGTCACAAAACTGACAAAGTTAAAGTTCCTTAATTTCAGTCCTTAATTGGGTACACTTTTTAGTGAAAACGCCCTGATATGCCATATTACACTTTTGCCGAACGTTGGTTGTAAAATGAAAATTTGACAATTGATTGTCGATAAAATTATAGGATACCAAAAACTAACCTTACCTATTTTGAGCCCCCATATCTCAGCCAATTTTGGTTATTTTATGGTCTCCAATTTGGGAAAATGTAATTGTACCAAATTTTGACAAATGATGCGATATGCAATTAAACATTGTTAATTCATATCTTAATATTTATATTACTTTAATATTTATATTGTTATATTTATATTTTTGTGCAATAAAGAGTTTACATACATACATACATACATACATATCTTTTTTTCATAATATATTTGAAAATCGAAACGTTGTCAAATAAAACATTTAAATTATAGATAATTTGTCAAACCTGTAGTTGTATAACGTTGATATGTCATATCATATCACACTTTTGCCGATAGTTAGTTGTGAAACGAAAATTTGCTAATAGATCGTCGATAAAATGATAGGATATCCTTTTAAAAAGATACATTTTGATCCAATTCAGCTTCTACTTCTTAATCGATATTCTTCTCTCTTTCAGGCGTTGGTATCGCGCATCCAGAAAGAGCGAGATGCCGCACTCGCCGAAGCAGCAACCGGCCGCGAGAGGGCAGAAGCAGCGGCCGCAGCAGCCAATCGCGCTGCGCGAGAAAGAGACAGCGCAGCTACCGAGCTCGACGTGCTTAGAGAGAGATGGGATAAGGCACATCAGCAACATCAGAAACTCACGGTTAGATTTACATTTAACTATTATTAATTAATTATTAATTAGCCAATATAGTGTCCCACTGCTGGGCAAAGGCCTCCTCCCTTGATTTCCACACCTCTCTCTCTGTGGCAATCTTCGGCCAATCCGGCCGTCCAAGTCATCCCGCCATCTCCGCTTGGGTCTGCCTCGCCGTCTGTAGCCGTCCTGGGGGACCCACCAAGTTGCTGCATTGGCCCACCTTTGTGGGTGCATGCGACAAACATGCCCGGCCCAGGCCCACTTTAGCTGGGCAGTCTTTCTCCCAACATCGGCTATGCCTGTCTTGGAGCGCAGGGTGGTGTTTCGCACTCGGTCCGTTCTTTTTACCCCTAAAATGCTACGCTCCATCGCTCTTTGACAAACCTTTAGTTTGGACTTTTGATTTTCGGTTAAAGACCACGACTGAGCACTGTAGGTTAAAACGGGCAAAAACGTTTAACTATAGCCTTTTTAATCGATAAAGTCGCGCCCCACTCCTTAATTTTACCCCTATCAACGCAACCAGCGGGCCTTTTATGTTTGTTTATCGACGTGGACAAGCGTGGATAAAACATCGGTCACTTTCTGACTAATTTGTAAGTGCGAAGGTGACGGAAGCTTTATCCACCGCGATAAAGGCAACCATAACACGCCCAGGCAACGTCAATTTCAGTTGAAGTGCGCGACTTCGTAGATTGAAAATACTATACAGCTTGATCGCCCTTATTGCGTTGTTACACTGATCTAGAGATAGGTGGAGGGTAAAAATTCAATTGCCTCTCGTCTAATATTCTGTTTTTTTTTTACCTAGGGTTAAGGCACCAGTGGTCAGCCAGAGACCAGTAGTCGGAAATATATCTTTTGTACTCTTCCCACTCATACGAAGTATAGGCTGAGGCTGACTACAGGTTTCTGGCTGACCACTGGTGACTTTACCCTACTTTTATCAAACACTCAGGGTTCTTATTCTATTTTGGTTCTAAACTTATTGTTATCGTATTGTTTTCAACTCTGCCACCATTACTGTACAGCAAATAAGAGCTATCAATACGTTGAAAATAAAATAACAAGTCAAAAGCAATTAGGTTTAGCCTGAGTAGAATAGTCCCGGGATCAAGAATTATGATACTCCAAGCAACGCAATAATATGACTTTAACACAAGCTCCCGTCTAAGGGTAAAGGCACTCACTGGCTGTTTTTCAAATTGGACTTAGGTTAGGTTAACCATTCTGCCATAGTACCAAAGAAGGTGGTTAACTACATAATAATAGTATAGGTACGCATTTTAAATTTGATGTGGTAACCAATTGAGTTTGGAATGCTTCGTATACTATATCGCAATTAGCCGCCTTTTTTGGTATTACGGCAGCGTTGAAGAAAACCTGAAGGACTTTTTTGGCTACTCTATAAATTAGCACCTATGTAATTGATCTGTTGCAGATGGAACGAGACGACGCCCTCACAGAGCTCGAGATCGTCAAGGAGAAACTCGACAAGGCTCTCTACTCGACGCAAAAGACTATCGAGGAGAAAGAGACAGCGCACAAAGAATACGAGAAAATGCTCGAAAAGTATGATAGGTACAATCTGTTCAATGTCGTCTTGTGTTGGTGGCGATGCTTTGTAATCGTGAAGAAAAAACAACCACGAATCTGTGTATTTAATGTATACTTTGTATTTTTCCAGGTCTCAGAATGAAATTTACAGACTGCAAAACAAGATAGACATATTAGAAGCAGACAAAGACCGGCTGGAACTCGAGTTAGAGAAGCACTTACACATGTCGACGAAATCAAGAGATGATACAAGAAAACTGCAAGACGAGCTATCTAGGTTGCAAGAGATGTACGATCGAGCGTCCTTACAGTTAGGCAGGACTAAAGAACAGGAAGAGAAGGCTAAGGAAGATATGGATCGGTTATGCGTCGATATAGAAATGGTGCGAGAGCGATATGAGAAGAGTCAGATTGAGTTGCGACGGCTCCAAGCGGAGAAAGAAAAGCTGGTCGGAGACAGCGAGCGTTTGCAATTCGAATACGATCGCGCGATGACACAGTGCGGTAAGGCGCAGGCTTCTAATGAGAAAACTCAAGAGGAAATGGCAAGAGTGCAGATAGAGCTCGAAAAGATGTACGACAAGCATGATAAAGTAGCCGCGGAGCTCAGAAGAGTGCAAGCAGAGCTAGATAAAGTCAAACAAGATGCGTCGGGAGCGAGGGAAGAGGCCGAACGATATGCGGCACGCTACGGAAAATATCATGACACGAAGGAAGAACACGAGAGGACTAAGTTGGAACTGGAGCGGCTGCGAGCGCGGTTGGAGAAGACAACGATAGACTTGGAGCGAGCCCGCAAGGCGGAAGAGGAAGTGACGCGGCTGCGATCGGAGCTCGAACGCACCGAAGGCATTCGAGGTAAATACCAATTCGAACAGGACAAGTGGAGCACCGAGCTCACTCGCGTACAGGCCGAGCTGGACAAACAGCGCGAGCGCTTCGATGCGGCACAGGCCGAAATTCAGCGTCTGCAAGCTGAAAAGGAACAGTCAGAGACAAAACTACACGAATCTAATATACAACTTGAATTATCGAGGACTGAAGTGACGAAACTCAGTGCTTCGTTAGAGAAACAGAGAACGGAACTCGAACGCGCTCATATTGAGTGTGAGAAGTTCAGAGATCGGTGTGAGAAGCTCAAGTTGCGGTCGGATCAGCTGGACAAAGACAACGAGCGACTGAAGAACGAGTTGCAGCAGATAGAGCGGATGAAGCTGCAGGCAGTGGCCGGAGACAAGGCCAGGACAGAGGATCGGCTCGAGATCGAACGTTTACGAGACAAACTCGAAAAAGCCATCCAAGCAAGGGATTCGACGGAGATGGAGGCCGGCCGCTTAGCGAAGGAACTAGAAAAGTCGCAGATACATCTCGCGAAGTATCAGGAAACGAATGAGTCGACTCGAGTGGAATACGAAAGGATGACCAACGAGCTGGGCCGCATGCACGAGCGCCTCGAACGAACGATTTTAGAGATGAGACAGATTGAACAAGAACGAGACGTGCTGAGAGGGGAGATTCAAAACACGAGGCGCAATGTCGAACAGCAACAGCGAACGATGGATCATCGAACGCAAGAAACCCTCGTCAAGCTCCAACAAGAATTGGCTCAGTCCGTGCGAGACAGAGAGAAGATGGCTTCCATATTAGAACAGAGAGACCAACAGGCTGACGCTATAGAAAAGCAGATCGTCAAACTGGAATCCGATACAAAACAGTTAACAATCGAACGCGATCAACTCGTGGCCCAATTAGAGAAGTCACAAGACATGCTCGTTAACTTCCAACGCGAGCTGAATTCGTCAGAAGTGGAGCTGCAAAAGCAACGCGAAGAGGTCCGCAGATTGAAAGAGGAGCAACGAAAAATGGCGCAGGATTCAGAGCGCGGCACTAAATCCATTCTCGAGGGGCGCGAGCGGGAAATCGCAAAGTTACAGCAACAGGTCCAAGGCGTGTCGAAAGAGAGGGATGCGATCAGGCAACGCGCAGAGAAGGCTGAGAAGGAAGCGCAAAAAGCTGGAGAGGTTGATAAATGGCGGGCGGCTGTCGAAGCGGAGAAGACGAAAGCGATTGCAGCGGAGAAAGCACTTGCTGAATGTCAGCAGCGAATGCAGTCGGTCGAGAAGCAGTTCCAGGCAGCGCAACAGCAGCTGACAGCGCTGCAACGGAATGCAGCGGGCGGTGGCGACGCGCTGGCGGCGGCGCAGGCCGAGGCGCGCGCGGCGGGCACCGAGCGCGCGCGCACGCAGGCGCAGCTGGAAATGCTCGTCCATGAACTGGAAAACACGCAGGTCAGTTGGAGGATACCTTCGGCTGCTGCGCTCCGTCGAGTTCTGGTACCTTGTATGTAAAGGGGCCTTATTATATCGACAATCTTTTTATAACTCAGTTGTCGTGGAATGAGTTTCCTCGGGAGTGATCAATTTATTCAGGATACACATATGATATGTGATAAGTCAGGGTGTGGACTACTTGTATGCCAAAGGAGGATGGGCAAAAATTTAAAGTTATATTTTTTATTGATTTTAAAGATTTTACTAAAACTTTTTGGACTACTCGCGATAAACTAGGAAGTAAATATTTTTACACTATATGCAATTGTTTTTCTTGTGTGTCTTGCACTAAGTATTTTCTTTCGGACAGGTAAAATTTGTAGGAAAAAAAGTATCATTTATACAAACAATAATTTTGAAAAACACATTTATTCTAAAGCCAGTTAAATTACAGTATAAAATAGCATAATAAAAAATACAGTCAACAGACTAGGTACTGTGTAGGTAGATGATACTATATTGCCGTGTTTTATTAAGCTACCTATTTTATACTGTAATATTATAGCTCTTTGGATCATTGTCGTGTCATGTCTTTCTTGACAGACCAGTGGCGAAGCGTCACGTAAATAAATAGGCAAGCCGGAGCAAAAAAAAGGTGTATGGCGTGTGTGCTTGTTTGCCCCTTCCGTGACATAAAAAAAACATACCTTAAAAAATGGATGTCGTCTTTCTAGTTCTCAAAAAGCAGTGCTGAAGTGTCGCGTGCGTTAAAAGTGCGCGGAAAGGCAATTCTTGCTTTCCAAGTAGTACTACCGTATCAATTAAACGTTTCAATAAATTTCGATTACGTTCCACTTACGATTGTGGGCCTCAAAATTATTACCAAAAAAAGTTTAAATTCTACTGTTACCAAACTCATGTAATAATATACAACTCCGTATATGTTTCTCGCTTTGAGCATGTTTTCTAGCTGAATTACTTATAGAAAATAGAATAAGTTTTTTTTCTTGCCTTTTTCGTGCTTATTAAGATTAAATCTTAGAAAAAATACAAATTTATTTCCCTATTTCTGGGCGGTTTGCCCTTCGGGAATATATAAAAACTAACCTAACATAACCTATTTTTTTTACGTACTTTAATTCAAACCGTAATGTTTCAGTAATAATTGATTTTAGAGAAGTTTGTTTAAAAAAATATGCTTGTTTTAGTATATTCTAAACAATTAAATCATCATAAATAGACCTTATATTGACATAATTTTCAAGCATCAAAATTTTTTAAGTCCCTGACGCCTTGAAAATGACCAACATTTGAACCCCTATAACTCGGCCAATTTTGATTTTAGAGAAAAGTTTTTCAAGTAAAACATGCTTATTTCAACGTGTTCTATACGATAAAATCATTTAAATTAGGTGTCATAATGATACAATTTTGGCGAAATTTTTTCTAAGTCCTGCGTCCCCTAACTGAATTATATAAATTGTGAATATCTGCAAAACCTGTTCGATTCCAAACACTGCTAGAATCGGAAAACAGCAAAGATGAATAGCAAAATAATTTGTTTAATTTGCAGCTGCCAGTCAGCCAATTGTATTTGTAATTCGCTGTGGAAATGTTTGAAGAATCCATCTCTACGCCTATAATCAATTTTTATGTCTGGGCGATCGCGTCCTAATCCTAACTTAATGACATGTTTCTTATTTCCAAAGGATAACTTTGAAAAACATGTTTGTTCATTAAGTAGGTAATCTGTAAGATAACACTCAATTTGCACCAATGCGGCCGTTTGTACTTTGAGTACAGGCAAAAATATTTAAAAACCAAACCACGAATATAACCTAAAATAGATCGAAGCAAAAATAACAATATTTAGGTACTTAACGAAATATAAACAAACCTCCGTTGTCGCCACGAATCTGCAAATAACACAATCCAAACAGAAAAACATTCACAGAACACTAAACAAGCTAAATTTCACTAGTTGAGTCTCATAAAACACAATAAGTTAAGTAATAACACAAATTTAACTATAAATCAAAACAAAACACCGCATATTAGCGCGAGGACGCGAAAGTAATGGCGTACCTAATGAAAATCAAAAAAGTAGTTGAAGGTCGTGAGGCCAGGGGGGAGAGAGACGGTTGTTGAGTTGAGTGTCCTTGGGAAAAGAAAGTTAACGCATGCACTTTAAGTCCAAAATTGGATGCAATAAGCCGTAGTTCGTCGGCCGGACTTGCGTGCTTCTCCCTCTTGCGTGCTCACACAGGTGCCGCTGTGTCTGTGTGCGAGTTTAAAGCTAATGTAGCGCTATAATATTATACCATTTGGTTTGAATTTGTTAGTGAGGTCCGGCGCCGAGTCACCGGCTTGTATGGCGGTTTTAATTGTGGGTGTAAGTTCGAGCGCGCGTAGTAAAAGGTAACTGAGCATGTGTGCGTGTATACGAAAATATTGTTCTTGTTTCTTTCTAGTAATATAGGTTAGTGAATGGGTGCGAGCGAGTGATAGATTTCGGCTTGGTAAATAAATAAATTTGAATTGCGGCGTTAGTGCGTGTTCATTCATCGTATTATGAAGCAAGGTAAAGCTATAGTACACCGGGTTACTTTCGGTTTTACGTTTTGTTGTTTGTATACCTAGTAGGTACCTACTCTATGCATAGGAATTTTTAGGGAAGCCGCTGGGAATCGGGCTGTATGGACGCTTCGCTACTGTGACAGACTAAAGATAGATAATTTGGAAGGTGAACATCAGCTCTAACTAATAGAAAATCCCATTGATGTAAAAAACGATTCGACTATTGGTCTGATGATGCAGTTGATGAAGTTCTCAAAGAGTCCCTGGGATACTTCGTATTGTTGCGATATCCACACGCACGAATTTGCGAGCACAGCTAGTATCAAATAGATTAATAAAATAAATATTTCTAGGTTACGATACGTAACCACAAATTAGAATGATACGAGTTTCTCAATGATACATTTGGTTGCCAAACGATTGTCGATATTATAAGGGATCCCCATGGTGATCTAATGGAAATGGAATGATTCCGTGGTTGTGTGAACTCGACGGAACTGTTTCTCGTCGCGTTGCTTGTCATCGCACCGGTGTTACAGTAGATTTATTCATTTTTTATTTGTGAGTCATCATCGCCGGTCATGTATGTGTAGTGGCATGCCCCAGCGCGCTGGGATCCTCCAACATTCCTCATTATATGTTCCTCATTATTTATTTTGTTTAAATCGTTCAGTGTTGGTGATACGTGATGAATGTCATTAGCAAATTGTTGCACCTTACATCGTTCACGCACTAGATCATCTTGCAATAGTTTGACACAGTATCGGTGTACAAAGATGTTAGAAATAATACGAATATCATACTTGGTATCACTATCTTGGTATCCATGGCGTAAATTGAAATTGCTTTGTAGTCCTTTGTAGTCCCCTTAGGGACTGGAAAACTATCAGCTAATAAAAAGTAACTTTATCCCCAAGGCAACGGTGTTATTTTTTACTTTATAAACATGGAAAGACCGAAGCTTCTGAGATTTTTTCTTTTCAATTAAAGGACTAGTATTTTGCAAAGATTGCGTCCATGTTTGGTGCAACAATTTTGCGAACTGCTTTGTGTACTTCGACTAAATTGTTACCTTTCTCTTTTTCAGCATACGCTACTGTCTTGTGTACTTGCGATCATTGTTCATTGTTGCAAATTAAATACGTTTATGACGAAACAATTTTTGTTATTGACTTTGTTGCTGCGATCAATTTATATTTTGCGGTTATTTGTAAAAAGTTCTGCTTTTAGGTGTCGCTTTAAATTCAAGATAAAATTGTGAATTGTTTTACAGCTTTACAGAGTGTATTAAAATTGCTACGCAGTATCAAATGTATTATTTCATACTTCAAAATCAGTATCAGTGTTAACAGTATTTTTGATGTATTGACTGTCGTAAATATGTGGTGCAAAGTGTAATTCAGATTATTAACAGCTTTCCAACAATAAAAAATTGAGAACAATCACTTCACACCACTTATTTGATGACTTCAGTCTCGTGTTTATTGTAGCATCATCCCAAATTTTGGTTTTCTAGCTCGAACTTCACGAAGCCAACAAGAAACTTCAAGCAGCTGGCGCTCAGAACGCCAAGGCTGGGGACGATACAGCCCAAGCTAAAAGACAACTACAAGACGAATTCAAGAAGCTGGACGACGCGAGGAAACAGTTTGAAGAACATAGAAAAGCGGTGGAGAACAAGAGGAAAGACGTGGAAGAGAAGGAGAAGTCGCTGGCGGAATTGGACCGACAGTTGAAGAAGAGGAAAGAGCAAATGGACCAAATGGAAGCATCTTTGAGGAAGGTATGTAAACCGTTTGTCTCGTTACAATGTCTGTTGTCAAAGTTATAGTTGAACTTTGTTAGGCATTACGAGTTGGTAAGTTGGTACATACGAGTACATACATATGCACCATTATCTGTGATAACATTTGTGTAGATAACGTTTTGGACTATCACCTTTCAAAACTTCCAAATGTGGGTATCATAAGTGTCCTAAATGTGTCAATCTTAGACTATAATTCAAAAAATTCAATTCAAAATTCTTAATATTTTTTCAGTGAATTGGCCACATGAGGGCTCTTTTACAAGTCGGTACCGGTGTCTAATACACTTGTGTGCCAATATTTCAAATCTGTTAGTTGCTTTTGTTTTTTGAAATAATAGCATGAAAAAATAGCATATTAATAAGTATTTATGTAACCTTTCGCATTGTGCGTGTGTAATTAGGTTTTCTAACTTAAGTGCATTACCCGATGCTCTTTCGGTGAAGGAAAAACATCCTGAGGAAACCTGCACATACGAACATCTGAGTGTGTAAAGAGAGTTGCACAAATTGCACAAAAGATTCTAAAAGGGTCGAAGTGTATCCGAAAGGAGGGAAAGTAATCACGCTATCAAATGCCAAAGCAAATCGTCAAATTGGATAATTATGGCAAGTCCTGTAGATACAGGTAGCGTAAGACCGGGTATTATATTTTTAGTGTTGAAACTGATAACGATAATAACAATGTCTTACAGGCCGGCGGGAGCACAGCGGCGGTATCAGATATGAACAGAAAGCTGACTGAAACGCAGAAGGAAGCAGACACCATGAAGCAACAACTAGACCAGAGTAAGGAAGAGGCGGCTCGGCTGTCTGCAGAGACCGAACGGCTGCTGCAGCTCGTACAGATGTCGCAGGAGGAGCAGGCGCAGAAGGAGAAACAGATGATGGAGATGCAGCAGTAAGTAAACCTTTCACATGTACAAAGAAGGTGGAATAGAGTAAAACTAACACGTCAATTAACAGTGGTTTTGATTTAATTTGAGATGAAGCATTAGGGCAGTGTTAGAAGAAAGAAAAGTTACCGAGATGACGACTTTATTTGAAGCAAATTCTTATAAAATGTGATTTCATTTGTAAAAAAGTTATGATGTGATTTTTTGACTTAAATTAATCAATCTCGAATAGATAACAGGAGTTAAGACAGTAATTTTATACAAGTAAAATAAATAGAAATGAGAAAACGCTGAGATGGGTGTAAGAATAGTTGGTAATAAATAATCATGTACAAAATTCCAGGTCTATAAGGAACCTCCAAGCCAAACTGAAAAGTCAGCAACAAGCACAAGCACAAAGAGAAGAGGTATGGTTTATTTTCATCTATCTCTTAAATCATACTTTAATGTACAGATGCTGTGCATTATTTTCCATCGTATTTACTCGGAAACCTTCGTATTTGTCAGGCTACTTCACCTCAGTATAACCTCAGTACTTTTTGTACTGTGACCCACGTTCGAACGTTTCCGTGAAAATACGATGGACAACAATTATGCACTATATCTGTATCATTACGAAACAAAACTAATTTCAACATTAATTAACATGCTAATGACTAATACTATTTAACACCATTTCATTTTTATTTGTGATGTTAACAATTAATATAAATTTATTTTGGAAAATTTTGCACAGTCCTTCAATAATGAAAGGTCATACAAAGTTAGGTTGATCTTTGACATAGAACTATGGACTAACTTCCCATGTCTCGATCATTACTTGCATTCAATCAATAAGTGTCGCAATATTTTGACCAATTCAACCATAAAGTTCTTTCCTATTTACGAAGGATTTGTCAGAACAAAAAAGTTATCCAACTGATCCTGCAAGTGCAGTTATGATACTGCAAGTTTATCGGTGTTAATAATCATGTATGTCTTTGCAAATAAGAGCTTGGCGTAGTGAATACAATGTTCTCAAGTAATTTAAGTAGATATTTTTGGGTCATTGCATTATAATATGATCCAATGATAACCAATAATGACCAATTTTACTTACCAGCAGCGCTCCTGTGTTTCCCAAACTCTTTCTTGCAAAGCTATACCTAAAGTAATATTCCGATATTCTGTGTGTTTGTGCTAACCACTAACCCCTAACCGTTTGTTTCACGCAGGCTGGACCCGCTGGCTTCCTCAAAAGCTTTTTCTAAGTTAGTCCTTCGCAGCAAGACTGTCATTCATTTATTTGCTCTTTCGTTTCTTTCTTTGACCGTCGGAGTTCCGTTAGCGACGACCACGTCTTTCGGTAAAATCACAAGTAAGCTTTACACTCGCGATTTCGTGTTAAGTAATGTTATCGATATTTGTATTGAGTATATATAATGAAGTGTTCAGATAATAATAATCCCCTCTCGAAGTCGAGCCGAGAACTCGTCTCGACCTGCAACTGCACACAACTAAGATAATTATTAGTTTAGCGATAATTTAAGTGATGTTTAAAGAAAATCTAATAATCGTGTTCAGCGGGAATTATTTTTTAAGTATTGATAAAAAACAATTGTAAAACTGTTAAGTAATCATGTATCTAGATAGATCGAGTAAGTTGTCCACTAGTCGATGTTACCCAGCTTTCAATCTTGTTATGCGAAATATCATTAACTTTAAATAAAAAATCTATGTTGACCTTTCTCGAGTTATTTTTGCGTTTATATTGTTGAATTTTGTTGTTGAAGTAAAAACGCGATGTTTATTGATTTCTTTTTGTTTTTTTCATCTTTCGATTCCCCAAATACGGTAGGATTTGAGCCGGTCGAAGCAAAGCGAGCTGGCGGCCATGAGCGAACTCACGCATGCGCTTGAGAGAGCAGACGATCTGCGATCGAAGCTTGAGGAAGGCAAAATGAAAATCATAGACCAGGAAATTGAGCTGAACGAAACGTCGCTCATTTTAACCGAGGTCCTAAAGATATCAGATAGCCAAGAGCTAAAGAAAATTAAGAAGAGCAAAAGCTTCTTCGAATTACAAAAGAGTGGTAAGGTAGTGGATAGGCTAGACAAGGGCAGATTCAGCAGGAGCTTCAACGATTTAGACGTGCTGCACTTAGCGGAGAAGACAAACGATAAGCCAAGCATGCACCAACTGGCTAGAAAAATATGCAGCTTGTCCAGAGAAATCGCTGTTAAAAACTCAAAAATCATAGAACAGCAAAGATGCGTTTCTATTTTAGAAGAAGCATTACGTGAAAACAACAATATAGCTGAATTTGAGCAACTTTTAGCTGTCGTTAGAAGTAAAGACGAAAGGATAGATGAACTGGAACAGATTATCAGTAGGAAGTCAGGTTCGATGGCAGCAGATTTTAAAGACAAGAGGATATTGGAGTTAGAAGATGCTCTGAAAGAGTCTTTTACGATAGCGGCTGAGAGAGAGAAAGTTTTCTACGAGGAAGAACAGAGGAGAATAGCTACGTTGCACAAGGTAAATAATTGTACATACATTATAATTTAAAACTGCTGTCGTAAATTAAGAAAAAAAACCATGGGACAATTGTTCCTTGCAGTTGTATTATGATAGTTTAGTCTCTTAATTTTGAAAGGGGTAGGTTCAAAGTTCCGAATTTACATAATTTCGGATGAAATGTTTTGGCAGAAGACTATATTTTTTGATGTCACTTATAAATTAGACCTAACCTAACCTACATAAATAGCAATTATACTATGTATTTCATCTAAAATAGCTCCGGCACCTAACCTGAGAGAAACTTTTACCTTTTAGTTATTGGTTTGATTTATAGCTGCTTATTTTCCATAAAATAAATTATTAATGATAGCAGGACCTTTTAAGATTTTATTAATTTTTCTAATTATGTCTCAACTTTTAATTGGTGCATAGCTTCGTTATTATTTAATTATGTTTTAAAATTCCAAGTAAATAATGCCTTGGATATTTCAGATGAGAAAGATGGAGCAGCGAATCCGCTCGCTCCAAAACGCGTCTGCCATGAACTGCGGAACTTGTTCCTCGGTGCTGAAGAGGCTGAAACACCTGGAGGCTTCTCTACAGGACTGCGAGGGGAGAAGGGACGCCGCGCTGCGTACTTTAGCGCATGTTATGTAAGTATTTTCATGGTGTCCTGCCGTTTGACCAAAAGTCATTTGGCAAAATTACACTTGACAAACAACGTTTTGCAAAAGTCAATTGATAATTTTACTACTAGTCATTTTGCAAATGACTTACTTTTCCAAATGATCAACAGTTAAATTTACATTTTACGAGGAAGACGAATCAGGGCATAACCGACTCGGATAGGTTAGGTTAGAAGGCAAAGGCGGGTAGAGGTAGTAGTTAGAAGAAATAGGTAAACTAATTGCTAAATTATCAATTGCTAAGTGAGTTTTTGTAAGATGATACTTTTGTCAAATGTCTCGTTAGCCAAATGATCATTTGGTGAAACGTTGTTTGTCAAATGGCCATTTGTCAATAATTTTTTGGTCAAACATTAGTGAACCATTTTCATACATCTGAATAAGCACACATGCCACCTGCCTCTATAAGTTCGCCCTGACAATAGTAGCTGACAGGAACAATTCTTCAATATAGCTCGGTGATTAAGGAAGTTTTTGGCTTTATAATGTATGCAGAATTGTCATGGGTAAGCTGTTACCTGTAAGATTCGTGTGTTTATCACCTTGCCATGCAACTGATTAGGTAAGTCATGTATCACACGACAAATCGTTAAACAATACGTAGCTTAGCTTGGACAAGAGCAAGACAAATGAAGAAAACGATTGTTCAAGTTTGGGTTTAGGTTGTCGTCAAAATTAATACTTTAGTAGCTAGTTATTAAAAGCTATTTTTATTAATTATTATTTATTTCTTGATTATCTTGTAATGTAACTTGCTTTAAGTGTTAGTATAGTGTATTTTATGATTGAAAAAAATCCTTTTACTGAAGTTTCTTGCGAAACGTGTTTGAATTTTAATAAAAACGATTTTCAACGATCTCTAATGCCAACTACTCTATTAATTAGTCTTACTTATTTCACAATTCTAGACAAGACGTCTTGAAAGGGGCGATCAGCGAAAAAGACTCGCAATTAGCAGAGCTGGAGGTGAAAGGAGTTCTCGACGAGAACGAAACGGCCCGTCACGACGCCCTCAAGGGCGACCGGGACAGACTGCTGAATAGGCTCAAGATTGAGGTACCTAACAAAGTTAACCACGTGTGTATCTCTTTCTAACTTTACAACTACTGGATTTTTTAAGGGAGTAAAGAAAACACGTCTATCAAATTTTCAAATAATTGTTAACAATGGGTCGCAACGTTGTGTTCCTGTATGAGGGTAAGAGAGAGGGGGATCTGATGAAATTACAAGCATAGACAATCCATCTTGGACCTTAGAGTGTGCAACGCAATTGCAGGTTTTAGAATGCAAGTGTCCATGGGTCTTCCAACTTCAATCAGATGTCATATTGGGTTGTTTCCGTTAGGCTATCCATAAAGGAGGTTTATTTCTCGCAGTGGGCAGTTTATAGAGAATGATGAAGGTTATATTGATTATATATTTT
Source organism: Acleris emargana (assembly GCA_927399475.2). Lineage (NCBI taxonomy): Eukaryota > Metazoa > Arthropoda > Insecta > Lepidoptera > Tortricidae > Acleris > Acleris emargana. The sequence continues at coordinate 11,801,295 of OV656858.1, forward strand.
GTATATTGTATACGTCATACTCTTCCGTGACTGAAAAAGTATATCTACCGTCTGACTGTCTGTCACAGGTTAAACCGCTGAACCTAGAGATTAGATTTTTTTGGGGAATATTGCTTGAGTAGCCTAGGGGTGCCTTAAACAGATATGTATTTCAAAAATCAAAACCCAACGTGATAATATAGGAGAAGTAGCGGGAAACTGACTCACGGGCGACCTCCGTGCAGTTTCCTAGTGATTTTAGGTAGAAACACACTTGTCCCACGTACGCAACGTATCCAATGCAACGTGGGAGAGATTGCGTGCACACTTGTCCCACGTATACGACGTGTATTGACTCAGACGCTGTTGTTATTTCTCCTGGTGCACTAACGTGCAATTTGAAGGCCATTTAGCTTTCTTATTTTTAAATTAATATCTCCGCGTCACAAAGAAAAAAAAATACAGAAGAGAAGATATTGGGTGCATGACATAAATAAAGAGAGAGAAAATGTTAGAGAATACTAGGTAAATATAGATAGCTTCATATCGCCTAACCAATTCGATGAGTTGTTCATATCCGATTTTTGGTGGTCTGACGCGCTAGGAACGTAAGATCCAGAATCACACTGATAGTACGCGTGGGAAAACGTGTGATCATCCCCTCCACGTGCCCACGCCGATCTGGCGCGACAGGTCGAACGTTGCATGGGACGCATGGGATAGCATTGCGTATGACAAGTATGTTTCCAATCATACAAATATCAGGGTCCAGATTTCATAATGCATTGCATACGTTGCGTACGTGGGACAAGTGTGTTTCTACCTTTATTTCACCGTAAGAGCATCGGTAATCACAGAAAGCATTCAGATCACGATACCTTGTAATCACGAGTCGGCACTTGTTGCTCTGACGCTCTCATGATTGGAAACTTTTCTGAAGTTAAAAAAACCTTTTTCAGAATGAACGCATAGTTGACGTCCAGCGGTCAAGCTACCAGGCTCCCAGAACCGCGGAAGAGAGCGCCGTGCCAGACCTAACGCTCGCGGATGAGCTTATCGCCGTCGACAATGTAATACTCTGGGTACTCGCTCCATCTATAGAGAACGGTTTGCGCTTGTGTGGTAGAACAGTAACGTTGTTTTAACTGGAGAAACTACCCGACTACTTATGGTACCCGCTTCGTCCATGCGTTATAAAATGGCCTCTGTTCGGTCATTGTTCATAAGCAAGGAAGCAGCAGTGTTTGCATTGTTGTGTTCCGGTTTGGGGATAAGACAGCCGGTGAAATGACTAGCGTAGAGGCATTCCATCTTAGTCCTCAGGGTTGGCAACGCATTTCCAGTCTTAGGATTGCAGTCTTGTGAATGCGAATGTCTATGGGTCACAGATTCCACTTACCATCAGGTGGTCTGTGTGCTCGTTTGCCTTCCTATGCTATAAAAAAAAGTTATGACTTTTGGACAGCAGTACACACGTTCAACTTGTGGGATAATTTATATTTACAACTCACAACTTGAGAATAAACTGTACATAAAGGATTAACAATAAAAAAACAGACTTATAGGTCTATGTCCACCAGCACTTCATAGACCAACATGTCAATAATGAGTCATTAATATCAAACAAGACTAAATAAGTCTGATTTGTGTTAAAGGCACTGTGATAGTCTATTATAACGAGGCAAATATCTCACATTGACTACATGATGAAATTGCAACGTAAAACAGTTCATATTAACTTGGCAACAAAGACGGCAAGAACGTCAAAAGGCTATTGGCAATATCTCTAAGGCAAATGAGGAACAGAGACCTAGCTCAAAGAGATGTAGGTAGTGAATAATTAAACTGCTTATTTTGTCGGATAATTTTGTATCTATCTTCCTTACTCAGATAACTTCAGTTCCCATCGGTGAGCTGAGAAAGCAAGATAAATACAAACTTATCCGACAAAATAAATCGTCTGGGTATTCACTTAATTTTACAACTCAGTATTTCAACCGAGTGCCTTTATTCAACACGGTAAAAACTATATCATGTTTGAGCTGTAGGTACCCTTAACATGAGTTACAATTACCATACTCGTTAGCGAGTCGAATGCCCTGTCCCTCACACTCTTTAACAATACTGTGAGGTCTGCGAGAGACAGAGCATTCGACCAGCTAGCGAGTACGTAAGTTGTAACTCATGGTAACGGTACTGTTGTCGTATTGTCACCGTTTTGATAGCTCTTATTTACTTGACAGTAATGGTGGCTGACGTCATAACAGTACCATAACAGATTAACTATGATATCGTCTTTACAGCCTAGAATATCGGCCCAGTTGTCGCAAGTGACTTCTGTGACCCTATCCGTACGATGAAGTGCCCAATCATACTTCGTTTTTGGTCGGAAAACTTCGTATTCGTCATGCTTTCTCAATTAGCTTACCAATGGGTTGAGGTGAGGATTAACGACGACTGTAGGTCTGCACTCATAAGCCAATAGGTGGTATCTCAAATTCAATAGCCAAAGCAGATTCAGTTGTCCCCTGTTAGCAATAAGGTTGCACTTGCTTCAGGAGTTTTGTCTGAGATATCGCCATTTGTCTTAGCAGGCAGAGGTATATACCATTATGTACCTACTCGTATTTTAGGCGAACCTACACACCAGAGAGATAAATTGAATTTTGGCGGAAACCGATTTTGATTACTCTAATTGCAGATAATCCTGATGTCTGTCCGTCCTTTATACAATTAAACGAAAGTCATAGTTTCCAAAGGGCTAAGAAACAGATTTTTTAACTTATAAAGCATCCGTCTCCTTCTAACCACTATACTTATGGCGTTGTGGGAAAGGAACGAAAGCTTTTAAACTAGTGTGTTAAATGTGAGGTAAGTAAACGATACGTTGAATTTCTTGTCAGTTTTGCAACATAGTCCTATTTAACCTTGTGTGCGTGTGTGTTTTAACTTAAGGTTTACGCCATTAGAGAGCAAGACTTTAACTTTAAAGATTCAGACGTTAAATAATATAAGATCCTTTTTAGTATGTCTTCATTAGTAGCTCAGAAAAACTGAGAGAAAATCTGAGATCTGCGAGAAAAGCGCCATATTTGAAACAAAGTGACGCGGATACGACATTCCCGTAAGATAGATTTGTTAAAAAAAAATGTGACTAACCCCCTCTGTTATCGGATTCCTGAGTTACTGGCGAAGCGAATACTTCTCTTGCCAACTTAGAAAAATGTTCAATGTGTTATTGTGTTCTTAGCGTAAGTTTTAGGTTATAAACGTCAAACGATATTTGTTGAATGCTTTGATAATAATAAAGCTCAAATTGAATCAAAAAGCTTAGATTTAAATATATCCTAAGTATCTGTATGACTAAAGAAAATCATCAGAATGTTAAGGATTTTAAATTTCTGATCTCTAATAACAATTGCTAATCGCGAATGGCAAAATACCGATTAGGTAATAATAAACTTTACAGTGAATCTCAGTCCCCAATTAAATACTCTTTTTATGCAACTGATTAGACATATCTAAGGTGTTTTTCAAATTAATTCACATGTCGTGTTTCAGGAAGAGGACATCCCGGCAACAGTGCTCTGACGTCACAAAGCTAAGTCATACGTTTTTGGCAGTAGCCTTCACGCACTCGAATCATCTCATCCGCTACCTTACCATCGCTTATCACTCCAGCCTGAAAAACGCCCCAATTTTAAAAACAAAACTCGCTTGCTCCGAACGCGTTCTAATTTCAAATATAGAATTGTTATTTTTTGTAAATAAATGAGTTTTTTTAATTTACAATTTTGTTTTTTTATTTACTGTGTCGGCTGTTTTTACAAGGTCTCAAATTAAAAATATAATGATATTTTTTTATCAGAATCGAACCAAGTCATTTATAATTATATAATTACTTACCTAATGCACTTGTTAACGAATTGTATACCTACCTTTAGAGCAATAATTTTTAATCTTATCTACTTATACCTATTCTAGAGAATTTTCCACAATCGATGTCTATTTTTATCCTATTGCTTAGTGAAATATATAACTGTTTTTACAGCCTCAATAGTATTTATTAGGTACACAAATTGTTTCCAAAAAATAGTTAAAATTATTTACCTATTTAAAGGCATAAAGGATGTAGGTGAATTGAGAAAGTTTCTAAACCTAACCTAGTGTAGCAAAATAACATTTATTTTTAGCGAAAATATGTATTTTATTATCAATGTGGCACACATCCAAAATTATTTATTTGGTTATTGTGTTTTAAAAACATGATTTCAACAATAAATTATTTCTAAAAAAAACATATCATGCACAAATATGGAAGAAATGCTGGCAAGCTGCATATCATTATGAAAATAAAACAAATAAAGTCTATCCAATAAGCTACACAAATGTCACAATTACATTATCTGACTTTGCATGTAAAAATTGAAACATTTTACATTTTTAATGGTGCACTAAAAAAAGTTTTCTTTTTTGAGAATACACCATCGAGCACACAATCTATTCTTCATCTGTCCTATCCTTTCTATACCACGTTTATCGTTTTCCATTATTTTCATAACTACCTCAAATGTTTAAAAGTCGAAGATTAATGATTCGACTGTGATCGAATCTTTGACTTTAAATTACTATACGTTAAACGGCGTAAGGTAAACTTATCAGAGACTTACCGAACTACAGATTATGTTACTAAATCATGAAACAATCTGTGGTAAGGGAATCGCTGACTATGCCATCTGGAATTAAATAAATAAACAATCCATATTGGAATAAAGTGCACCGGGGTTTAGAAAATTGACCCCTTCCTTAGGATCTACTTTGAAAATCGAAATTTGACATTACGTTAACTCCATCTCTTTCTCTCGATTTAGTTTCTAGTGACGAGGGAGTCGGCACACGATGTTTCGAATTTAGTAGTCCGTGGCAATCATACCTGGGCCGATTTTTAAGCAACAATTTGATATTACTCTAACTAAAGCAGTAATTTTGGCATTTGTCTAGAATAATGGATCGTAGCTTGTTATAACGTAATGTTTTAGAAATGTTGATACTATTTTTGTGAAACCCAAAGTTCAAAGGCGTTTATTTCGGATCTATATTTTTCTCTTTCTTTCTCCACGAGTTAGAAAGAGAAGTACGTAATAAACGTTCGAACTAGCATAAGCTTGTAAGTCAATCAAAGCACTGCCTTATTATAAGTATATAAAGTGTATTTTTCGTTAAGCGAATGACTCGGTAAAGTGCGACTGCTATTTTGTAATGCTACGAGAACGAGATAAAAGACATCGAGAAACTTTAGTTCCAACTATCACCACTCAATGTGGGGCGGCGCTACTGTACCTGACTTACTCCGTCACTTTCTAACGACTTCTCTTTTAGAGAGACATACCTATGCTATCATTTAAAACTTTTTTAAAACGTGCCTTTATGCGCTACGGTGAAGCCACCTCGAAACTTTCCTCAAACATCGGAAAGAGGCAGCAATATGAAACTCTTAATCAGGCTTACAGTATTATCTGAGGAGTCAGTCAGTCAGTCGAACTTTTATACAACCAGTAACCGTAACAAAATATCTAAGAGAGATAATGCTCTTAAATAAAACCCTTAACGCCCCTGAACAAAGTGGTCAGATATTTCTGGCGTAATTCCTTTAGAAATTGCACTCGTTATATCGCTGTCAGGTGGAAGCGATATCGTCAGCAATGGCAGCTATCAAACCGTTTCATTATAAGTCTTGTAGGTAATTTAAGGTCCCTTGTAAAGGTAATGACCAAATGTGACGTTTTTAAATAAAACCTCTTTAAATCACAAGTATAACATGAAATTACTGAGTGCTATTTCATTCACTGTCAAGACATGCCTCTCTTGGAAAGGAAAGAGGAAATTGTCACTGAAAATAAACGCCAAAATGTTAAGCTTTAGCCAGTTTACATCAACCTGGGGGAGAAGAACACAAAGGACCTTGAGTTACCCGCTTAAATATACATAATTATGTATTATGAGCTTTTATAATATCTTTACAGTATTGTATTTGTGATACCAGGACACGATAACCAATTTGTGATTTGTTTAAAGTTTATAAAATGTATGAAGTAGCATAACCAGCTTATCCATCTAGTAGCAAACTACTCGCAAAGTTAAATAAAGAGTTTTTAAACGGCAAATATAAGTGTTAAAAGCTGCTGTTATAGGGCTTGTTGCTGTTTTAAGCAATTTTTTTATCTGGTCATGAATTGGACTATCGATAACAAGCTGAAACATCGAAAATCTAAGTCTAAAACTAAATATAACCTAAAATATAAAACTAACGGTCAATTTTAACATTGCACGCACCGCACCTTACACAGTAAATACAATGTTTAAAATTACTTACTAATATGGTTTTACATTTGACAATACCCAAAGTTGTTATTGCAATATTATAGTTAATTTAAGAAGTTGTGTAATTCAGAACTATTTTTGCGCTCCAAAAGCTAGTGTTCAAACAAGGGGTTATTAAAAATGGCCGAGTATTTGCCTTTATTTTTGGAGCGTCAAAATAGTTTTGTAGAATGATTGAATGTCAATTCATATTGACCGAGATTGCATTGTTGAACCCAGTTTTCATAATTATACAAGTTATATAAACTTTTCTTGTAAAAATTGTTTTACCGCCTATATACGTTACGATTTTAAAAATATAATTAACTTTTTCACGTCGATATTTTATATAAAAAGTAAATAAAATGACTGCAATGTTTTAAGTGTTTTTTCGACTGTTTTAATTTACTGGGTCCAAGACTGTTTGAGACATTAGTCTGTCGTTATCTTCCTTAAAACTAAGTATAACCTATCTCGTTGATTATTTCAATCACAGGACTTTGTTAGTTGCAACATAATGGCTTTTTATACACGCTGAATGTAGTGCGTATTGTATGGTAGGTGGGATGTATAGCTGGCTGCAACGTTCCGTTGGAAGAAAAACAAATTCCGAATTCGAAATTGTTTCTGGTAAAATTTATTGAAGAGTTCTGGTACGCGGGCTTTTACACTCAGTCTTTATTCTTTATAAAAAAGACGGACTAAGTAAATTACGTTAGCGAGTCAGAACTTTTCAATATGTTTTTTTGTTATTTCAATGCAACGTTGCAGCTTAAGCGGTTATTTTGTATCAATCAAGTGTGTAGCGGATTTGTATCGACAAGTCAAATAATTATTAAAGTAAATTATATTAGTTACTTGTTACATGTATAATGGTATAAATAACCATGGTATTGTTTCACACGTTGTATTTGACCGAACATTTGCTGGAAAAATATAAAATACTTACATGTTCTTTGAAAATATAATAACTTCATATACGGAACTGTACTGTTTGTTTTCTTTCATTCCTTTTCTATTAACAGCGCCCTCTATGAAGAGATTCCAACGATGAACCCGAATGATGGTAGTTATTCTATTCGCTTTGGTCGGAAATTCGATAGAAATCATTTTTATTCCGCAAAAGTAGATAGGTTAGGTTCGTTAGGTATCTTTAGATGCCCGAAGGGCAAATCGCTCAGAAATAGGAGCCCTGTCTGGTACTAGTACTGGGGTGACAACCTGGGGTGACCACGAGTCTGCACCCATTAAACTGTGTTGTGTAAGCACCTCTTACCTCAAGTTAATCTATTAATCTATTTAATCTGTGGGAAATTCTTACGCTCTGTAATTTGTAAAGGCTAACGTGAGGCTAACATAGAACATAGAGTTAAGCCTATTTTATCCATCGATCACTCTAGGCAATTCACCGAGACTTTTACAGACTATATAAGTGCCTAAGATCTCCGACGACGCTAAGACGCTAAACACGGCTCTACATAGACATTAAAAATAGAAAAAACAGAGTGTAAAAAGGTTGTTATATGTAACAATTAGAAAGCAAAAGAAAACGTGTAGGTATACGCGCTCGTAGTCGTACGTCACTTGTACAAATTAAATTAGCTAAAACTGATAAAAAAGATTAATTAATCTTCAACCCAGAACGTTACTTAAGGTCCTATGTCCCCTAGATAGGGCACAGGGTATCCACAGCACGCCGGCAGCCCCATCGGTGTTGAGCTCCGCGTTTCACCTCGCTCCAGTCTTCCCTATGATAGCCTAGGCTTCCGCAATGATCGTCCTTCGCCGTCTGATAAGGACGGCCACTTTTATGCTTTCCTTGGGATTTCCAGTCTAGGGCTTGCTCGGCATATCGTCGGTGAAACTGCATAACAGCGTAAGTAACATTTTTAATAAGGAGACCTTTAGGTTTATTTTGCTCTATCACAAATTTGTTAGTTACGCGGTTTCGCAGTACCACCGACGATATCGCACGTTAAATCCAAGAGTGACACTATGCAAAAATCGCATTTATACAAAATTTAATTCTTTTTAACCGCAATAATGTCATTAATCAAATAGTTTTATTCATAATTTAATGTCACTGTTGGATTTAACGTGCGATATGTTTGGGTCCCTTTGGAGCGTATGCCCAATTCAGTTCCATTTCCGGCGATTTATCTGTTTCATTCATCCTTCATTGCAACGTTGGCCAGCATATGTTAAGAATCCAGCGAAGGTAGCCGCAGCGGTTAAACTCCATCTCCAACCTGCCAATTCCAATTTTTATTTTTACTTTAAGAGAACTCATTGAAATCGGCGTATCCTTTTGGGCGCTACAAATGTACAGACTCAACCAGACAGACAAAGATGGGTGTATTAAATAAGTAAATAGGAATAAATATTTTTTATAATCATTTTTTACGATGTAGCTTTTTTAAACGTAAATCAGACAGATAGGCTAAAATTGTAGATAAAAAGGTGCAGTTTCCTCATATTAAAACTCTTTAAAACTATCGAGAAATTGCACCATTTTATCATTAAAAGAATAGGATAACAGTAAAAAAGTCGAAAGATTAGCTCAACTTAGCTTCCCGTTTTGTAATAATTTAGTTTGATGGTGAAGCTAAAAATTTTTCATCGCCCGTAGCTAAAGTATGGTTTTTGACCGCGAAGCGAGAAAGGGCTGAATTTATCTGTCAAATATGCGTTACTTGTCGATTGTGAAACAGGCGGTTAGTGGAAAAGTAAAGAAAACGTTCTTATTAAATAGTTAATATAGCTAATCTTACATACATACATTAAATCACGCCTGTTTCCCAGAGGAGTAGGCAGAGACCACTTCTTTCCACTTGCTACGAACATCTAGCTAATCTTGAGCAATCAAAAATGACAGGGACATTTGATTATAATTAACCACAATACAATATAAAAAGGTTAGTTGTCATGTAATGCCATCTACCAGTGAGTAGCGGTACTAGCATAACGTTATAGGTACAATATTTTTTCTACTCGACGATAGATGTCGCGCAGTTCGCTGAATTGATATAAAGTTTGTAACTTTATCTCAATGGCATTTCTCCAAATCGAGTCGCTTAACTTAAAACTCAGATAAATCCATTCAAAAGGACAACGGAATTTGCGTCTTTTTTCAAACAAGTTAAGTTTTAAATTCGTATACTTACTAAATTGTAAGTCTTAAGTTTCAAGAAAATTAAACCTTTGTTATACTGTGGTTATACTTAATAGGTAGGTACCTGTTAGCTACTTCTAAAACCATTAATTCTCCGTTTGCCTGTCACTATTATATTTAATAATGCTTGATTTAGTTCCCAAAAAGTACTCGGCCTCCTTCCTTCTCTTGACACGGCATCAGGATCATCAAGACTGCCGTAGACGAAGAGTAATACTGGTTGACCCCTCAGGGCGCAAATATTACCCGTTTGAAGTTACCTCGACCTTGGTTGTCTTAGATGTGGTGGCTGTCTTTAAGAATAACCCTAAAGTGGTGGATTGGTGTTTTACTTGCTCGCTCGTCCAACGTCAATCCGACCCATGCGCCAATAAGGATTATGCGGGGATATGTATCTCCCTAGCCACAGAACCAACTTAAAGAGACACGTCTGTATAACGAGTCCGTGTTGTATAAAGCTTGTGACAGCCGTATTTCGCGATTTACTCACGGACCTAAAAAACATACGGACGTAACGTTGCATTAAAAGTTGTGACGCATGCAAGGTCGGCACTTTCGTTCGTTATACACGACTTGCCGCACGTACACAAATACACTAGGTAAGACAACGCGCCGAGCCACAGCACGGGTGACCAGATTAACATGCGTGCCCACGCACACATAGGTACCTGCAGCAATTTTGCGTGCTTGTCTCATGTTACGTCCGAGTTTTGTGTAGGTCCGTGTATTTACTTGCCATCCGGAAGACCAAGCGTCCCTCGGGTTGAAAACGATTTTTCTCTAAAATAACAACTTGACTTGACAGATCTATTTTTCCTCCTAATATTGCTAACTTTAATATTGCATATCGAAATCATTGGAGCCGCTCTCGAGAACGAGATATCCAAATGCTCGAGTAATTCAAGTCCGTCCAGCCATAGCAGCGTGAAGGAGTTTCCAATTAATATACAAAACTTTCACGTTTATAATAAGTAGAGTATGTATGTAGAATCTCTAATATTTTGAATCGTAAATCTTTCTTCAGTCCCGCTGTTAGGTTCGTTGAAATTATCTTCCAAGATATGTTAAAGGGAATAACCCCAATAAGCATATGCGTCAAATCCAAGTAAAGTCCATAAACGCGGCGCGCGCGCACCTGCTTCCGCTTCCGCCGCCGGACACGCTATGGTTATACTTATAATCACAGACGGCCAGAGACAAGCGGACCGACGAGTTTGATAGACTCTCGCTTCTAGTTGGTTTTATCCATTGAATGGATTTAAACATCTGCTTTCAGCATTCTCAAGTCTTCAATCTAAAGACTGCAATCCCAAGACCGGAAATGCGTTGCCAACCCTGAGGACTAAGATGTAATGCTCTATGCTAGTCATTTAATTTCACTGATTATTTTATCCCCACACCGGAACAAAACAAAGCAATGCACTGCTGTATGTATGTAGATTCGAGGATAAGGTGGTGGTAGCGATCGGAGACACCCTGTAGGTCTCCTACCACTATACTTCTGTACACTTCTGTACCCTACAGGAGTACACTAATTTTCTCCTACCATTATACTTCTGTACCCTACAGGAGTACACTAATTTTCTCTAAATAAAACGCCTCTACTAAGTCCTGTGTTTTTTCAAGTTTCAATGTATCCCTTTACACTATTTGAAGTAGCAAGTGCAGGTGTAAAGTGATTACTAAAATCATACGTGTAAGTAAGGCCCTGTTTACACTTTGTTAAGAGCAAGTGTAAAGTTCATACAGTAAGTAGCAAATGTTTAACCACACATTTGCACTTAACAAAGTGTAATCGGGACCTAAGCAATGTGTAAACGATTTTTTACATAATCATAGTAAAAACTTGTTAACTTTGTCACTTCTTACCTTCACTTCACAAAGTGTAAACCAGCCGTAAATTAGATTGATGACATCGAGTGACAGATAAGACAGATATATTTTAAATGTAGGATAACCATACTTTAGGACTTTAATTATCAGTTTTATTAGAAAGTTAACGATAGTTAAAGAAGGCTAATGTAAACAACTGAGTTAGTGGAATTCAATATCCCTCATTAACTGAGCCATAATCAAGTATTTTGTATTACCAATTTGATGTCACCCTGTATACAACCATTGATTAAATAGCGTCCTATGGTTGATTTACATTGGTCCAGCAAAAGCATGCCAGTAGAAGTAGGTACATTGCGTCGTTACAATAGCTCTCGTCTCAAACGTGAAAACCAACCCGTCAATGTACTTCTGCTGGCATGCAAGCGGACCAATGTAAATCAGCCTTATGCTTCCGCTTCCGCCACCGGACACGCTATGGTTATACACATAATCACAGACGGTGACCAGAGACAAGCCGACCGATGAGTTTCATAGACTCGTGCTTCTAGTTTATGTGATTCATTAAATTGATTTAAACATCTGCCTGTATTTTAGGGATCCGCACTCCAAGGGAAACCCAATAGGACCCTATTAATGTGCCTAAACTGTCCGACTGTCCGTTTAAAACTATCTTTTGAACCGAAATAGATAGCATTTTTTACCCGACTGCGTCAGAAGGAGGGTTATGTTTTTCGAGCGTATGTATGTATGTATGTATGTATGTCTATTTCTGGGCACGCTCTGCAGCCTAAACGGCTTGACCGATTTTAACATACTAGGTGTCATTCGATTCGTCTTAATTGCCGAAGTGACATAGGGTATATAATATTTCAAAATGGCGTCTGCAAAAAAAAGAGGGGGTTTTAAAAAAAAAAATGTTTATTATAGCAATATGGGTCTCAAATGAAAGCTAATAAATAGCCCATTCCAAATATATATACATTATAATACTTTGATGCTACCATTTAGACAGGGAAATCAAAAAGGACGTTAAATGTTAAGTAAGTAATAAAATTAAATATTTCTTACTACAGCCAAAAAAATGTGAAATAAACTAAATTATTTAAATAAAAACAAAAAACCCGACTGCAGTAAAAAAAACAACTGAAAAGCGAGGAACAAGCTATATTATCTTTTTTGTTTGTATAATAAAGTGTTTACATTCAAACATACATAGGTAAATACTTATAATGTACCATGCAATGATTTTTTGTTTAATACCTCGTTAACAAGTAATGCAATTTATACCAATATACATACAACTTGAGTAATGGAAAAGGTATTGCAGGCGGAGACGTCCGGACATGGACACTTTTAGCTGACAAGCACCAGTAATTGACACTTCACTCTTAATTCAAATTTCATACGGTCCTAATTTGATTGTTGCAAAACAAATGAACCACCCTTATCTTCTGTAAAATAAGAATCAAGTGTCCATTATTGGTGCCTTGTCCATTACTGGTTCCATCACCCTAGGCATACTCTATAGCTTTTTGTGATTTTTGTAATAAGTTTAAGTTTCTCGGTGTATTGGTTTGAACTGTAATGCCGTGTAAAATATATTTGCAATAAATAAATAGCAATACTTCTGTATGTACCTATACTAGATACCATCAATAACTACTTACTCGTATTAGATAGATTCGACCCCTGATATAATGGTCACCCTTTCTTTCTGAGCTGATAAATCTGAAACGGCCCAATACAACCGATTTTAATGAAACTTAGCTAATAACTACAGTTAGGACTTTTGCTGGCAAATCGTGGTTGAAGATTCCATGGAGTCGCTATATTTATTATATTCAGGGATCAGAAATTCGGATCGATATTTACCTAAAGTTGGCAAAATCCCGGAAAAAGACCGGCTTCTTAAAAATATTATTTTAATAATGTAAGTTCTGGGATTCTGGGATTCTACAAAACGTTAATATAATAATTACTTTACATGTAGGATTCATTGAAGAACATTCTGTTTTGCTCCTATAAATTCGTACATTACAGGTAAATTAAATAACATTTGGTTAAACATATACATGGAAAATAACTTCAAACAGTTAATATAAATAAATAATTATGAATTAATGCCGGTGTAATATATTATTTTGAAATCCCGGAAATTTTATTATGAATTATATGATTGAGTCCGCCTCCATACAACTGAACAACAAAGCCGGCGCGAAAGTATAGGTAAATATCGATCCGAATTTCCGATCCCTGATTATATTAGTTACATTCCACGTTGATTTTGACCTTCAGTATATTTATATTTCAAAATGTATTTGTTCACTAAAACGCTTAACCAATTTAAATGAAGTTTGGTAAGGAGGATATCTCTGCTGTGAAATCGTAACATACATACATACATACCTTCACGCCTTCATTCCCAGAGTGGGGTAGGCAGAGCTACAGAATTACCAACAACTCCAAAAACTTGTTGATAACTCTGTAACCACAATTTGCTCCATAAGGCTAAGATGTTTAACAGTGTACCTATATTAGTGACAGGTAGCAAGCCCATCGCCTAACAGTACTACAAGCCTTTATTCCCTTAGTCGCCTCTTACGACTTCCACGGGAAGACATCGAAATCGTTACAAACAAGCAAATATCAGTTGGTATGGAATAACCGAACTAAAAATGTATATAATCTTTGTTTTTGAAATATGACCATACTGAAGGTCAAAATCAAAGTGTCATGTAAGTTATTTTATTGTAATAATAAGGAAATAGTTACTCCGTGGATTCTGGAACCACGATATGCCACCAAAAGTCCTAACCCTACTAATAACAAACGCTATATGTATAATCTGCGTTTAAATAAAAAAAACGCATCGAAATCGATTCTCCCGTTTAAGAGTTACGGTGCCACAGACAGACACACACACATAGTGGTGAAACTTATAACACCCCTCTTTTTACGTTGGGGGTTAATTAAATATCTAACGTTGTATAAAATGCTTGGTAGGTAGGTAAATCAAGATTCATTAACATAGGTATTCAAGAAAAAAACCATCTAACTTCATTCTTCAAGCTGTCAGCAGTTATAATATGAACTTGGATGATCCGCCGCCCTCCGGCTGTCTGTCCGTCCGTTCCACCTTAACCACCAAACCTGCTATTACACCGCAATTATTGTAAAACGATTCAATAGCGCAGGCAACAGTTTTTAAATTGCTATGAAATAATAGCAATAGGGTTTTAAATTAGAAATAGATTAAAAATGCATTATTTAAAATTTCTTATTAACCTACATTTTAGTACCTATTAAATTGATGGCAAATGGCAAGTTGACATTGTCTTTGATTTTCGAATCGTCATCAAGTATCAAGGGTGAATAGGGTGCCTACGTCATTATCATCATCATCGTGTCAGCCGAAAGACGTCCACTGCTGGACATAGGCCTCCCCCAAGGCTCTCCACTCAGACCGGTCTTCTGCTTTTCGCATCCACCGCGTTTCCGCGATATTTACAAGGTCGTCACTCCATCTTGTTGGAGGCCTACCTACAGCTCGGCTACTGATCCGCGGACGCCACTCAAGGACCTTCTGGCCCCATCGGCCATCAGTCCTGCGAGCGATGTGCCCCGCCCACTGCCACTTCAGTTTAGGCTATTCTTCGGGCTATGTCGGTAACCTTAGTTCTACTGCGGATATCATAATTTCTGATTCTATCACGCAGAGAAAGACGTATCACGTAGGTACGTAAGACAATAAAAACATTAATGTTTTTTTAAACGGTGTAAGTTACCTGATGGGTTACCTAAGTAATCACCACCGCCATGGTTTAGGGGTCCTGCTACGGATAGGTTCAGAACACGTTTTCGAATATTACAGGCGTTTCGAAAACGTAACGTATGACTGAAATATTCGTGATCGAGCTACTGGAAATGTACCATAACATGGCTAAGCCATTGAAAACAGGCACTTAAAAAAAAACATGCTTATAGAAGTTTTTTTTTATATGGCATTGGAAGGGAAACGAGCACACAGGCCACCTGATGAGACTAACTAAGACTGCAAATGCACTGCCAACCCTGAGGACTAAGATGGAATGCCTCTATGCTAGTCATTTCACCGGCTGTCTTATCCCCAAACAGGAACACATCAATGCGAACACTGCAGGCATTGGCGTTTGGTTAATGGATAAAAGAATACTAATTTAAAAAAAAACTTACTGAGAAAATAAATAAACAAATTTCTGCTAGTGGCTAAATAGCTTAAACGCCACATGGTATTTTCTACGTCACAGTTAGTGCTACGTAACGCGGTTACTAACAGAATGACGTCAGTCCGACCACGAGTCCGAGCAAACACTGAAAAAAATCATGATAAAAATAAAAAAGGCGTTTTCTAAGTTATGTTTTTCTACAGAACACCTTTAAAAAACTTCCTGTTGTCAATTCGGTTTAGGATGAGCATGTTAACCCCCTGATGGTGGTACTGCTCCGACGAGGTCCTAGTTTATCTTCCGACACTGTCGGAGCGCCACATTCGGGTCAGCGACGAGCACGAGCATTTTATATTGACCATGCATTGTGTTAATTTTATCACCGATGACGTCACGCACGCACACTTGCGCAAGATAGAGGTTGCGAATAGTAGATGCGGATAAAAGTTATGGGTACTATCCATCCATCCATACTACGAGTAGGTACTATTATTATAACTCTTTTCGTCATAGTGGTCACCTGCGATGACCACGTAAACGTAAGTACAGTCTTGAATAATAAACAGTGATCGGATTTCACGGTGCAACACTGCGGGATATACCTAGAGTAGAAATCTTAATATGACTAAAATCCCGGGATCTGGTTCGAAAAGAAAATGCGATTGTTAGGATATTTATAAATAGGCATTAGGATAGGATTTTACACGTGTAAAGAAATCGATTAAACATATAAAATATTGCGAAAATAATTGTATGCTAATTCAATTTCATACAAACTAATAAAATATAATATCTGTGTGTAGTGTGGTGAACTGATAATGCGTACCGTATTATATATTTTATTTATATTCATACCCAAATACAATTTGGCAAATCAATTTTAAACAGAGTATAATAAAAACTAACTTTTTTAATTTTTTTACATAGGTACCTAAATTACTTTTGTCAAAATATTTATTTTACACGTTTAAATTGTATTGAAATTTATTTGAAGTAATAAAATCAGAATATTATTTAACAACATAAGTCCCGGAACCCCGGGGCATATCCATAGTAGCATAATGTTTGAGGTCATTCACCCCGTGTTGCACCGGGATATCCGATCATTGATAATAAACTACTGTACAAATGGCGTCTTTATCATAATTCGTAAAAATCTTCGCCTCAAAGAGCTTGTCTACTGGGTAAGGTCCAAAAAGTTGGGCACACTAACTCACTCAATTAAATTTTATATGAAAGTTTTAGTCGCACAACGAAACTTTATCCGTTATCGATGTTTGTATGGTTAACAACGCTTACTTAACTAAGGTCCAAAATGTTGGTCCTCACTAGTGGTCCTGATATCCGTGTTACACGCGGAACCGTAGCTCCGTGATCTTAGCACCGGCGGTGCTAAGTTCCCGAACTACACGGTCAAGCCAAGATACGTATCCGTGTCTGCGTTCGGCTACGTATCTGCGGATCTCGGCTCCGGCTCCGCTCCGCACGGTTATTGAATGAAAGCTTGTCGAACGGAGCCTTATTAGATATGTGATATGTGTTCTAGTTTATTTTTATTTGTCAAACTTTCTTAAAGACACACATAAAATCTTCATTAAACGTCTCGGTCACGGGCGGATCGGATCTACGTGTAAATAAGAAACGTATCTCCGTGTAACACGGAGCTACGTATCTTAATTACACGTAGCCGAATTTCACGTGTCGAACGGGCCGGATCTCCGTTGCCGTGTTACTCGGTAACGGAGATTCGGCTACGGGTACACGAAACACGGACACGACCAGGAGCCCTAGTCCTCACCCATTCACAAACCGTTGGACTAATTTCGATGAAACTTGATATGAAGATAGCTCGAGTCCCCAGGTCCGAGGTCCACAATGGAACAGCGATAAACGAATTCTACCCGGACGGAGTCGCTGGCAACGGCTAGTATTTATATAATACCGTTTGATTATAGAATGCGTCTGCACTTAGGAGAGAATTAAGTCCAGACGCACTTTAACGACAGATTCTGCGAAATTAGTTTATAAGTAGGTAAGTACGTTGATTAGTTCTTCCTGCTTCATTTTAAATATTGAAGTTTATTGATTTACTAGTAATATGCTTCAAAACCAGACCTCCTTTCCCTCTCCCTGTCTTACTCGGTAACCCCCTGGCGGATCCTGCTCAAATTCAAACTTAAAAATTACATCACCCTCGACAACTCATATAAAATTATGACATCGCATCAAGAAAACCCAAAGTTACGGTCAAACAAACATACAAACAGTCGAATGCTATCTCAGTTTAAATCTGAGACGTCCCTTTTTTCAGTCGATTATAATTAATTATAGTAGGTATTATTATTATTATTGAACGAGTTTCTCGTAGACACAAAAAAACACAACAGCATTATGGAATCATGTCGCATCTATATTGTAACACATCTAATATAGGTAAGTAGGAGCGCAAATGCATCTGATACAGTAAAGTATGACATATATGTACTCGTATGTATGTACGTACGGCTAGCGAAATGGTGAAGAGTGGACCGGGACCGGCGTTACGAGACTTCTTGATACTTGCCTTGACTTGGCATAAAATATACCTAATGTGATAAGTATAATAAAAATGGTAAAATCGGCCCAATCGCTCATTTCCAAAAAATACCCTAATTTCTAAAATACCATACTAGTCTTTTTAACAGTAGATACTTACTTTATAGAATTTCATTTCATCCAACATTATTATTGTCCTGAAACCATGATGCGGGCCTATTACTATGGCAGGGTGAATATTCGGCGTTTTAACCGCCGTCATTATTCTCTTCGCATATTATTCAAGACAATTTTTTTATTTTTTTATAACATGGGAAGGCAAACGAGCACACAGGCCACCTGATGGTAAGTGGAAACTGTGACCCATAGACATTCGCATTCACAAGACTGCAAATGCGTTGCCAACCCTGAGGACTAAGATGGAATGCCTCTATGCTAGTCATTTCACCGGCTGTCTTATCCCCAAACCGGAACACAACGATGCGAACACTGCTGCATGGCGGTAGGTTAATGAAGCACAAGGTCCACAAGGTTCTCTTTCTTTTAATTGGAAGGGATACTACCGCCTGGTCTGCTATTTTTGACATCAAAAGTTGATAGAAGTCATCATTATTTTCGTTAATATATTGAAGATAACTATGATGGCGGAAACGCCAGAATATTCACCCGGCAGCGCTATTCGCGTGTCAAATGTGGATAAAGCATCCGTCCCTCTCGTACTTAGGTATTTACGTGTCAGAAGGTGACAGATGCCTCATCCACACTCTGTCACGCAATAAACGCAGTCAATTAGGTCCCCTGGATATTTTAAACATTATTTACGTAGGTCATCCCGTGGATGTCGTAAGAGGCGACTAAGGGAATAAAGGCTTGTAGTTACTATTAGGCGATAGGCTTGCAACCTGTCACTAATACGCTGGTAACTATCTTAGCCTATTTGTGCAGAATGTGACTACCAACAAAACAATCATGTGGCGAAAATGACAATGTGTTTCGACAAAATAAATGTACAAATAAAAACTTGTTGATAATTCAGTAACCACAATTTGCACAAATAAGCTAAGATTTTTACCAGTGGATATTAGGCCACGTCGCCTAACAGTAGGTACCACATGCCTTTATTCCCTTACAACTTCCACGGGAAGACATGGAGTCGCACAATTCTAAGCCGGCAAAATAATAGTAAGTATTTCATTCATTTATTTATGTAATTGTCATTGTATATGTAATTTTATGATATTTGGTAAAAATAATAAACATGCCATAGTATGAATATTAGGTTTTGGTGCCTAGTATTAAAAGTTTTGTTGTATTTTAAAACTAGCTTCTGCCCGCGACTTCGTGCGCGTAGTAGGTATTAGTTATTCGGCCATCCCATATTGCGGGCGATATCGATTAACATTATTACCTCGGAAATAGAATAGTTTCCCCCTTAATCCTCAGTCAAATGCTGTTAATGTCAATCTACAAAAACAGTTAGTTATTATTCAATATAAATATTAAAAACTTACTTTTATTGCAAGTATCAAACCGTCTCGGTCCTCATAACGGTCGGGAGCGACACGCACGCGCGAACACACACATGACAACCCACACATAAGCCTTATGTATTAAACTGACCACATATTTATGTTTAAATAAGGCTTGCGAAATATATTTTTGCTTCATTACAGTGTGGATACAGTTGGTAGGAAAATGGAGGGTTTTCGTGTGAGGTTTGTCGAGGTCCTTTCATCGTTGTCATCACTGGAAAAAAAAGCAGTAGGTTTAACGGAAAAACATAGTAAAGTCACCAGTGGTCAGCCAGAGACCAGTAGTCGGCCTCTGCCTTTACTTTGTATCAGTGGGAAGAGTACGAAAGACATATTTCCCACTCTTCACACTCATATAAGGTCGACTACTGGTCTCTGGCCGACCACTGGTGACTTTACCTTAAACAATCGCTCACGCAGCTGTGACCAATGAAGATAAACAAAGAGAAACTGTTTCTGTCATGCACATGAGATTCTTATGTAAAATCTATATTCATCTCTTTCTACATTTTCTCACTTCTGTCTTAAATGGGCAGTTAAGTGTGTGCAGAGTTGTGACATATTTGAAATACTTGTATTTAAAATACAAATACAAAATACAAAATACGTATTTTGGATTTTGTACTTAAGTACTTTTTTTTTAAGTATTTTGTATTTTATTTGAAATACTATTCGAGACGTATTTTGTATTTGTAAAATAGTTTGTAAAATACAAAATACTTTTTTATTCTTAGCTTCATTTTTCTAAAGCATTCCGCGATTCAGTAAAAACAAAAAATGGCCACTAGTGGCGCAGCAGCTTTGAAAGTCTATGCGCAAAATGACAGATGAAACAAAACGCATACAAAACCTGACCAATAATATATGAGGGACCCCTCTTGACAATCCTCAGTCACTGTTACGTTTTGCAGTGTTGGCAGCTATTTCATTATTTCTGTTGTTCGCTCGAAATGTCTTTAAAAAAATGCCATAACAAATTGTATTTAAACAATATGCCGTGTCACGTTATTTTAACGATTCGTATTTAAGTGATTATGAATGTATAAATGTATAAATGACAAATAAAAATACAGAAATAGAAAAATAGAAAAATATATTTATAAAAAACCGGTACGTAAACAGCACTACAACACATATCCAACTATAAAAAAAGTGTTTTTACGGTACAACACTTGTCTCCCGAGTTCAGCACCAGTGGAAAGGCTATTTTCGTATGGTGGTATGATTATGCGTCCACGCAGACGCAACATGTCAGATGCTCTTTTTGAAGAGCTTGTGATTTTAAAATCTTTAATAAATAAAGAAAACCAGTAATTTTACCATAAAGTATTTTATTTCAATAAAGTATTTTGAAAATACTTATTTTGTATTTAGTATTTAAATACAAAAGGCAAAAGTATTTTGTATCTTGCATTTGAAATACTATATTAAAAAAGTATTTGCATTTTGTATTTAAATACTTTTCGAAAAGTATTTTGTACATCTCTGAGTGTGTGCCTGTTTGTACCGTAGTTGGTGTAATGCGTCTTAGACAGGGCCTCAGGGATACCGAAACAAACAAAAAGAGCAATGAGGTTGGTAAAATAACGTTTTACCTAAATGGATATAAGGTTCAAAGTTAAATATATGTTTTCATTACAGCGTACTTTTTCGAATCAAATCGGAGAAATACTGGAAAAGGGCCGAATCTTAAGTACCTACCTACCCGAAACCGACGCGCGTGCATGACTCTATGTATGAATATTGAAGAAGCGAAATAAATTTGTCAAGATCGTAGCAAGTGGAAAGAAGTGGTCTCTGCCTACCCCTCTGGGAAACACGCGTGATTTAATGGATGTATGTATGTATGTAATTACAGTCCTGCACTTCTTTGAGAGCTGATTTGTGATATTCATACTTATGCATTTATTCCTCAAGGGCTAAGTTCACAGACGTGAGTATTTTCGCAAAAATATAGGGAAAATGTATGGATTATTTAAATCGCTTTTCTCAACAAAATATGAAAGCAACGTAAAAGAGATCACCAGAAGTGAAATTAAAATCGGAGAAGAAATAAGGATGATACAAGCATTTATACTGCTAATTAGCAGTGATGGGAAATAGGTGAGCTAAAATACCTATTCTTCGCGAGAGGACATAATATAGAGTGGTTACAACCGGATAAAAAATTATTTTTTTTTCTGTTCCGGGTATTCGATATTTATTCGGGTAATTATCGTAATGTAAAACATGACATGTTTTGTTTAAAGTACGGCATGTTTAATGTTAGTTTTTAGTAATTAAAGGGCTAGAGAAAAGAAGGAATGTAAGTACAAGATTTCTAAAAAGTAGTAGCAGGACTAATAATATGGGATTTCCCACGCATTGTTTGTTTATGACTTGCAAATGGGCGTTCACATTTTCGGATTACTTATTATTTTAACTTTATGGCAGGAATGTTACCATTTTTACTACAAACTTTACAAACATTCTATAAGGAAAAGAATGTATGTTCAACATTACGGCTAGTATTCGCAGTGCCCGGATAAATACCAAATACCCGGAATCCAAAAAATATATACTTTTATCCGGTTGTAACCACTCCATATTATGTCCTCTCGCAAAGAATAGGTATTTTAGCTCACCTATTTCCCATCACTGCTGATTAGCATGGATCGGAAATTCGGATCGATATTTACCTAAACTTGGCAAAATCCCGGAAAAAGATAGGTAAACATGGCGTCGGCTTCTTAAAAATATTATTTTAATAATTTAAGTTCTGGGATTTTGGGATTCTACTAAACGTTAATATAATAATTACTTTACATGTAGGATAAAACGTTCTGTTTTGCTCCTATAAATTCGTTAGGTTAATAAGTTACAGGTAAATTAAATAACATTTGGTTAAACATATTCATGGAAAATAACTTCAAACAGTTAATATAAAAAAATAATTATGAATTAATGCCGGTGTAATTTATTTATTTTGAAATCCCGGAAATTTTATATGAATTATATGATTGAGTCCACCTCCATACAACTGAACAACAAAGCCGGCGCTAAAGTATAGGTAAATATCGATCCGAATTTCCGATCCCTGCTGATTAGAAAACGATTAGACAGAGAGATCCGATATGCACTGTGACGTCATGTAACACGTCGGCCATTACAACTCATACATACATACATACATTAAATCACGCCTGTTTCCCAGAGGGGTAGGCAGAGACCACTTCTTTCCACTTGCTACGATCTTGACAAATTTCTTTCGCTTCTTCAACATTCATACATCGAGTCATGCACGCACGTTAAACTCCATGTTAAATTTTGTTTGTCTAGAAAGATATAGGTATATTTTTTTGTTGGCTTATTCAGTTTCAGCAGATTCAGTTGCTAAAGTATATTCAATCCTCTCAAGTTAGTAATAAGGTTGTGATTACTACAGAAGTTTAATTTGAGATAGTGTTATTTGGCTTAGCAGCTTAGGGTAGCATAGCATAGACATTTTTTACTTGTGGGAGGGCCTTATGCAGGGTCCGTCCGGTTTGGTACCACCATCTTATCCATTAACCTACCGCCAAGCAGCAGTGTTTGCATTGTTGTGTTCCGGTTTGGGGATAAGACAGCCGGTGAAATGACTAGCATAGAGGCATTCCATCTTTGTCCTCAGGGATGGCAACGCATTTGCAGTCTTAGGATTAAGGTGAAGCGGGGCTATTACGTCTGTGGGGCAATTACGTCAAGTGGCATTATCTCCCATTTTAAAGTTCGTATCTAAAAAATATATCTATTGTCTAGTAGATATTTTTTTCTCTACTTCATTCACTCGCTTCACTCTGCTATACAAACTTTAGAAGAGGAGTTAAAGCCACTTGACGTAATTGCCCCACTGACGTAATAGCCCCGCTTGACCTTACGGTCTTGTGAATGCGAATGTCTATGGGTCACAGTTTCCACTTACCATCAGGTGGCCTGTGTGCTCGGTTGCCTTCCTAAGGCATAAAAAAAAAAAAAAAAAAACTTGATAAGTAAACGTGCTGGAGGTTAACTACTAATAAAACCTGTAGATACTCCAACACATTCTACGCAAAAAAAAAGAGTTTACTGTGAAAATTAATTACCCCAAATAAGCATATAATCAAAGAAATTCCTCGAAAAATACAATTTTTGAAATACTCCGAATTAAAAAGAAAGTTTTATTACGCGAGAACGCATCGATCACTCCGAAGAAGGTTGCTGTAGCAGTAGAAAACGTCGCGGTATAAAGACGTAAGAAACGTCAGGTTCGATGTGTTTCTACGAAATAGTGTTTTTACGTAATACAGTTCATGTCGTTCAACTTGACAGATGATTATAGATCACAATTAAAGTTTAAATTCTTTGAATAACGATAAATGCAATAAAAAAACGGATAAGTGCGAGTTAAAGTCGCGAGGAGAGGGTCCCGTAGGTTTTGAGAATTTTCCTGTTTTACTTTTGATACCCATTGATATCTCATGTTTTCCTGTAATCAATAGGTAAAGAACTATACTATTTTTTCTAATAATTACTTCAAAAATATTGAGTTTATATACTTGAAATTCACACAACAAGCCCTTTCATTTGATATATCATACGATATAGTTGGCAAATCTTTTTATTTAAGTTTAAAATGTACCCCCCCAAAGTAGACATCAAATTTAAAATGCATTAATTTATGTAACACGTCCGTCTTTAGGTCACCAACTTACATATATGTACCAAATTTCAACTCCTAATTTGGTCTAATAATTTCAAAGACATTGGCTGTGACAGACGGACGGACAGACCAAAAATATTTAATAATTATGGCCACTTAAAAAATACAATTATCATTTCCAGCTTCGCATTATCCACTTTTATGGCTATTAAATGAAAACCTGCATGGTCGCACATGTTGTTTTTTATAAGTAGATACATACCTGTAGGTAAATTTACATAACTATTATAATGAGGAAAGATTAAATTTGTATTTTTGTAGGTTTGTAACGAATAAACTTCAAAACATCCCTGATATATTACATACCTAAGCTGTTTTATTTTTCTGAGCGCGTTAATAGTTAATACCTAATATGAATAAGTTACTTCGGTAAATGCCTGCCTATAGGTAGGTATTTATTCAATACGTTTTTCCTATGAAGTACTTAACTTTTTTGTGTTACGTAAATTCAGTTATAAAATGGAAATTCCAGTTACAGCGAACGTAATGTTATGTTAACGTAAAATAGCTAAGGTCTTATTTTTAATTCAATTTGATAACGTTGCTATATCGTAGTAACATACTGTTTTTAGCGAATACTAGTAATTAGTATTATATTATAATAGATAGGAGAGGTATTTCGTCGCAGTGTCACGCACTTATAACAAAAGAAATAACCAACTGTGAAAATATGTCACAATGACTTTATAGATTAAATCATAAGAATTGTCAAACAAAATATCACTGTGAAACAACCCTAGGAACACAGTTACGTTTTTGTAACGTTAAATATACATTCTCTGTGTAATTAGTTATTGCACAAAAAATACACAAATAGAGGACTTAGGGCCGTATTAATGAACTCATCTTGGCTGAGATGCCCGTCACAAGATACGTCAAAGTAAACGTCAAACCATCGAAAACTGTCATTTTTGACGCATCTTGAGACGAGCATTACAGTCGAGATCAGTTTATTAATATGGGCCTTAATGTTTAATGGCATTCTCTACCAGTCGACCAAGTACGAGTAAGCAAGTAGAAACTAACAAAGTTGCATGGAAAAAAAGACACGAACCAAAGCAATAGAAATGTTTACAAAATAACCTTACAAACATAATTTAATCGAAGCTGAGTGATAACTTGATAAGATAACCGCGTGCTTTTTATGAAGTTCCGTAAACTCTCCGAAACCTACAACAAACAATACGAGAACATAATTACAAGCCTCAAACACATTATAATCCAACTCTAACCGTTCCATTTTCAAATTTAAGACGGCAGCCATTTCCCAACTCCGCGTTCCATTTTCGAAATTAGCCGTGTTCCAATCAGCTTTTTTAACAATTTTTTTAATTCGTCTTAGACCCGCCTAGGGCCGTCTACGGAAAAGAATACCTACTGTATAACGCATATACAGGGCCGTACGAAAGTTACTGTTATCTTGGCATATCCTCTCTAGGCAACGCGCCTATAAAGTAACAGAATTATTATCTCTTGCCTTGCGAACAACTGAACGCCGTACTTGCTGCGCGCGCCGCTCCCCCCTTGCTGCTATTGTTACGAAGTTCCCATAAAGTATCGCATTAGAGGCGGCGAATAATTCTATCTCTAGTTAGAAGTTTCAAGCTAAATATCTCCTAAACTATAAGCACTACATTCATAATTTTTATATCACTATAACAAGCAAAAAACTAAAATTTTTTTGATGTATAAACATCAACACAAAATCACCTGTAAACGTCGTAAATAGTAGCTCTCAAATAAATTCCTTATCTCTCTGGAGTGTATTTTAAATGTGACACTTTATGGTTGCGCGCGTGCATGAAGCTCGGAGTTCGGGCTGTGGGCGGCGAGCTCGGATAAACTCGGTACTTGCCGGGTCTCACAGCAACCCTTCGTCTTATTCCCCGTCCTTGTCTTGCGCGACGGTCGGCTGCGCTGCTCTACGAAGCGAAGTATGTGTCCCAGTGCAAGTTGCAAGCTGTATTTAGTCTAGCCTTCTACCGTATACTTTTTTCTCTATCGATTTTGCGAGAACGTAAGAAAACTATCTTTAGCAAATAGCCCTGGACTAAACAATATTGTAAGTACCTATAAGACTCCGGTGGGTTATGACTAACTATGCAAGTTCAGAAGCTCTATCCTAGGTATTCAGTTTTACGCGTGCAGTTCAACAACGCGTTTAGGGTGCTGATGGGGCTGCCTCGATTCTGCAGCGCATCAGGTGTGTTCGCGATTGCAAGAGTGGACTGCTTTTACGCCATCATGCGAAAACGCTGCACATCCCTGGTGCGCAGGGTGCGGGCCAGCTCCAACAGCATCTTGGCGACGTTCGCCCAGAGGTTCGATTGTCAGTATGTGAATCATTGTTGTCTGGTTCACTTACTGGCATATCAGCCTAAGTAGGTTAGCTTAGTTAAATACCTATGTGCTCAGTAAAAATATTACTAACATTAGGTTAATTTTTAATTTAATTTACTAACAGTTTATAATAATATTAATAATATTATGGTCCAAAGATGGCTGAAATAAATGATTTTGATTTGATTTGATTTTAAGGTATTTTGCAGTCACAAGTCACAAGACATAGCTAACATTCGTTAGGAGTCCGTTATTGGTGGCTGTCATCGCTGGCGCAGAATCCCGTGCAGGACTTCTATTCCGGGCGGTACAAACCCAATCGTATTTGACCTGTTATAGTATTGTTTTAACTCGGCCCCATTGCTGTCAAGAAAATAAAGAGCTATCAATACGAAAACAGGTCAAAGACGATATGGGTTAACACCGTGTAGAATCTCGCACCGGCAGTGCGTCCGTGTGAAGACCCAATGTAATTTAAAACTTAAATGTAGGAACAAAAAGTCTAATTCCTAGTATGATCCTCTTTGGGGAGGAGCAACAAACAATTTTAAATAATAAAAAAAACACTATAAAGAAGTGTATGAATATCGAGGACAATTTCACACAAATTTCCAAACTAAGCTAATCTCTTGTAAGTGGGAAGACATAATGATAAACATACCTACTTACATAGACAAATAGCCTCAACCTTGGCGGTCCCTGAACGGGAATTGAACCCGGGACGGGACCGCAAGCTTCGTAGATAGGGCACAAGCAACCCGTCTAACCACAGTAACCAAGCTGTCAAAAGGTTCATTATAAAATATTCCACTATATTGCAACAAGGCAAATTTATTATAGGCATCTTTATATATAAATGGCTGGGTCACAAAGAATAATCTCAAAACGATATTAATCAATAATCAGTATTCTGTAAAATGAGTAGGTACCTAATGTAGATTGTATATTTAGGTGCAGTTAAAAATAAGTAATTGTAACTGTATGTATTGGAAACTAAAAAAAATAATGTTTTTCAATATTCAAACCCAAAAAGTAAATTAGGTCTCAAACTAGTCTTAACAAAATCTAGGTCTAAAACTAACAAAGGCAAGCCAAAGAACTATCATTTCATCAAAGTAAAATAATATTAGTCAATTTTCACCGATTTACATAATGTGTACCAAATTTCAAAACAATCGGTCCAGTAGTTTCAGAACAAATGGGCCGTGACAGACGGACGGACAGTCAGGCATGCGAGTGATCTTGATACGGAACCCTACAAATATCAAAATGCCAACTCTGATTGCCATCTAATCGTACGTATACTTCAACACACATAAGGCGAACGCAAGGATGACCTTATAACATGTAGTAGTTATTATGAATATGTTCGTAAAAAAAGTATTTGTCTTTCTTTCTCACTTATCTAAAGATACGTAACGTACCCGTCTTAATAAGCAATATAACGAACTTTTTCGACAACATACGATACATTTGTACCTATCTAAGGTTTCTACTATCATATCAGAGAGAAAAAACAGAAGCGGTGATTTAATAAAGCTTCACATAGCATCGCATATCCCGCATGCGCTGTGCGCCGGCACTAAGCCCGCGTCGTCCCGCCGCGCGCCTACGTAGCTATAGCGCGAATGTACTTTTGCCCACTTTGAAATATGGCGCCCGAGCGCTAGAAGGACGGAATTGTGCAACTGAATTTAAATATATTTTTGTAATACTTTATATTTTTAATGACTCACGCTACAAAGTAATATTGTATGGTTTTTATAACTATTTTTTTGCACTGTTCTCTAACACAGGGATTCTTAGTAAGAGCGTAAAGTGACTATTGTTTGGATATATATATTAATATTATACTACAAAAAAGTTCAAAAAGTTGTTGGTAATTCTTTAGCTCTGCCTACCCCACTTTGGGAATGAAGGCGTGAGTTTATGTATGTATGTATGTATACTAAAAAAAGAATAATCCCTCTAATAAATCCGTTCGCGGCATTGTACCCATGATGCTGGCGGCGATACCTCTCTGGACAGTTAATCCTATCCTTTGTGTGGTAAGCGCCAGCTCTGGGATCTCCGGAGGCGTCCATAAGTTTGGCAGACAGGGTCTTTATCTAGACACGCGGGAGCGTGT
This sequence comes from Acleris emargana, assembly GCA_927399475.2. Classification (NCBI taxonomy): domain Eukaryota; kingdom Metazoa; phylum Arthropoda; class Insecta; order Lepidoptera; family Tortricidae; genus Acleris; species Acleris emargana. The sequence continues at coordinate 11,830,099 of OV656858.1, forward strand.
CAAGCCAAGTTCAAGAAACAGAACTGGCGAGGCGCACCGTGTGTCATATTACACGAACCATTTGGAGCCACTTTTGACCCCCTCATAAATCAAAAACTATTTTACATAAACGTATCAAATTTTGCTCATATATTGAGACTTGCGAGATACATATGTGTTCTAAATTTTATAAGCTTATCTCAAACGGTTATTTAGATATTAATGTCCAAAATTCCTCATTTTTATCATTGACTGACCTATAGACCAAAACTCTAACCCAGTTCCAGATGACCTAGAGAGTTAAAATTTGGTATGCAGATAGGTAATTAGATGAATACAAAGGAATAAATAAAAAACTGTCAATTTTTAAATAATTAGATTCTATTATGAACGCTTAACATAAATACCTAATATTACTTAGGTTACCTACGTTATTAACTGGGATTAATTATTATTTTTATATTTAGCGCACATCAATAGTGTAAAATCATTACCTACTCATAAATAATGATAAAATAATAGGCATTTAGATTTTCGGTATATACACGACGCGCGCGCGCCGAGTGACGCCGGAGCGGCGCGGGCGCTGTGACGATCGAATCGAACCGTTGACGCGAACGTGGCCGAGCGAGCGGCAGCCGCGCTCACAAGCGCGAGCGCCGGCTTGCTGTCCGTCCGGTTGTCTCTCGATATCTGACCTATAAGGTTGCAATTTATGCTGCGAAATTGCTAAGTTTTCTTAAGGAAAACTTATAATTTGTAGTAATATTATTATTACAATTTCTTTAATAAGTTGGTACCTACGTACGTATAGTATTATAGTATAGGCTATAGTTTAAATAAATAATAATTTTATAGTTATAAGTAGGGAGGTGTATATACTTATTATTATTACAATTCCTATAATAAGTGGGTACGTAGGTTTAGTATAGTATAGGCAATAGTTTAAATAAATAATAATTGTATTTTTTAGTAAGTAGGTAAGTTAAGTATAGTTAAAAGTAAGTAGGTGTATATACCTACTTAACTCTGAGTTTGAGAACTTGTTGATAGTAGCAAATAGTTTTATCTTTTTATTACGTAGGTAGGTACCCACCAAAAACATAAATGTAAAAAAGGAGAGCCAAGTTCAATACAAAAATTATTCTCTGCTGTGGGCTTGGCAATGCAATTGTTTTATATTTATAAAGTCTACTTTTAGTTTTGAATTTGTCCTTTTAAAAGGACCCACGGCGTTACGAGGATATGTACTTACCTACAAAAAGTAATGATATCCCACCAAAAACATAAATGTAAAAAAGGAGAGCCAAGTTCAATACAAAAATTATTCTCTGCTGTGGGCTTCGCCGCCAAAAGAATGGAGATCTGAGATTGAGTGCCAAGTTCTATGCAAAATCCAAATATGTAGTCTAAGGGCTCACTTGGCTGGTTTTCCCATACTAATTATATAGCCTTCGCATGTTCTAAACCTGTTACCTTTCGGTTCTTATTTTATTATTCCGAAAATTTGGCTTGCTGGTAGAAACTACCCATCGAACATAAGGCTCTCCCATGACTGTGTAAAAGTAGGTACTTAATAATAATTCGTATGGAAAAACCAGCCAAGTGAGCCCTTAGACTACATATTTGGATTTTGCATAGAACTTGGCACTCAATCTCAGATCTCCATTCTTTTTGCGGCGAAGCCCACAGCAGAGAATAATTTTTGTATTGAACTTGGCTCTCCTTTTTTACATTTATGTTTTTGGTGGGATAAAACGTTTCATGTCAGCAGACCAAGGTCCGATAGTCTCCACTGTTAGCGCCGCAAATTCGTAATCATTAATTAATGATGAATATTTGCGACGCTTGAGGGTCTGGGCCTGATCTGCTGCTGCGCCCGCCCGATTTCGGGTTGTATGTACGTGAAATAGGGCAAACCACACCGGAGCTCTACCAAGCTTCCAAGGCACCAATGTAGCTCCGTCGGGGCGTTTACCATCGTCTCTGATCATACCGGCTGTGTTAGAACAGCAGGTACAGAGGCAGTGGCAAGCGAACGACGGATCAATTCATTGATGGCGCCGTGGTGGTAATAATATTAATATATAATAATTCCCTAATGTAACCATAAGATATCTCAACACATCAGCGTTAGTTTTAACCCTGAGAATAGCCTTCACAATCCGCATCAAGAAATCCGCTAAGTACTGACGTCACGTTACCATCTTCATCTTCTGGACTACTCTCCTAATGGTGTAAACATTGTGAACAATGCTCGTTCACTCAGCACATCGTGGTCAAAAGTTAAGCTTGTGCCTACATACGATAGTCATAGTCCCGTAGTCAATTTTACCTTTGTTGCGTTCAGTGGCGGTAGAAGGACCTTGTCTAGGGTCCGTTTGGATCTCTATTATTCGCCTAGTTATGCTGCCATGATACCATAGAAGGCAGCTAACTGCATAGTAATTGTACCTACCTATAAGCATTTTAAATTTAATATAGTGCTTCGACTGAATTTTGCACCTAGCCACTTTGCACTAGGTCACCTGTAGCGAGATTAAATGAGATCGTCTATTTAACAACATGTGTATATTTCCAGTTCGATAATGGTAAGTTATCAAACAAATTAAATTATTTTGTGTGTCACGATTACACGTTTTGAACAGGTACCACTACCAATGCACAAAACAGACAGTGTTTTTAATGACATTTCGTAAATATTTTAATGACAGTACATCGCGGGAACGCGGTGGATGCGAAAAGCACAAGACCAGTCTGAGTGGAGAGCCTTGGGGGAGGTCTATGTCCAGCAGTGGACGTCTTTCGGCTGACATGTTGATACCGCAAAAAAAAACGAAATAAATTTTAAAATTCACAACTACAACCTCATTCACTTCGCGCGCCGCCGTCTAGAAGCGGGCGCTTTTTTACATCAAGAGCCCATCCGAGGAGGAAACAAAAAGACTGGATTTATATTTTTTTATTATTTTATTTATTCCCCGTTTTTATTTTTTTTATTTCGCGTTAAATTTTTGCATATCGCCGTGCTGGCCGTTATTGTTTCTGGTGCGTTTTTCTTTTTGGGAGTTTTCGCGCGCTTTCGCCATTTTGTTTTAACGTCAGCTGTCAGTGGCTGATTAGCAGGAATCCGGGCCACGACGTGGGCGGTGCGTGGGCCTGCGTGGTCTGTGGAGGTAAAGGCATTTTGCGCTAAGTTCCAAGGTCTACTGAGTCTATTCCTTCGAGAGGCTGGCTGACTGAAATACAAGACTATTTTACACCTACATCTGTTCACTGCTATCTGCCATTGTTCTCGGTCTCTCTCACATTATATTGTAAAGTATAATACCATTTATGGTTTGATAAGGTGTTACTTACCACAAGGCTACTTTTCAGCGTTTGAATCTTTTGACCTATAGCATAGGCTATGTTAGCAAAAGAGAGTTTGACCCTAACATGTGGAAATTAGATATAGCTACGCGTCAAATTTTAACGGCTCTCTTTTACTAACCCTATCCTTCTTCTTCTTCAAATTCCTCTCCACTTCTGGAGGTTGGCAGTCAGCTCTACATTCAACTTCCTATATGTCGCCAAACTAACCTTAATAGCACCTTACTACCTCTTCACTAACACTTTACTGCCACATTACTGCTGTTTGTTACGAGTAACACCAATATTTGCCCTTATCGAACCAAGGACCTAAGCCACCAACTAAGCTAACCCCTATTAAACACTATTCCAACAAGTTTTGTAGAGTTTGACTTTTCTAAATCGATTTATAATCTCTTAATCTAATAGAATCTTAGTCCTCAGGATTGTCCTTAAAAAACTCAACACAGGGATCGCCGTTTCTAGTAAAATAATCATCATCGCATATTAAATCGTCATTACTTTGAAAAAACCCAGTATTTTATATTTCGTGACGTACGATTTTAAACTTAAACGTGAACAGAATTCAGTTCAAACTCAGACATCTCAAAATATCAGATAAGTACAAGTTTTTTCAAAAGTAGGTAACGATATTCTCCCGTGACTAACAGATAACTCACAGGCTAAACCGCTTTACCTAGGGACTTGAAATTTGGACGAAATATTCCTTGAAGTACCCCAATGGGTGTACTAAGTTTTTTTTTTCGAAAATCGACCCCCAACGGGAGTAAAGAGGGGGAACAAATTTTACGCATTACAAAATCGAGGGTTTCTAGTTACCTATACATATTACCTATGCTTGTGATGTGTGTGTGTGTATGTCCATGGTTACGTATTCACCGCTGTGCCTCGGGGTGTGTTTGCTTTAAGCACACAAAAAGGTAGGCCAACAGTATAGATACATAGATAGATACGTGTACATAATTAAAGCTAAAGTATATAAATAAACAAGTTTGCAAATGACGACGCGGTAGCTTAGTCGGTAGTGACCCGGCCTACGAAGCTAGCGATCCCGGGTTCGATGCCGGGTCATCATCATCATCATCATGTCAGCCGAAAGACGTCCACTGCTGGACATAGGCCTCCCCCAAGGCTCTCCACTCAGACCGGTCTTGTGCTTTTCGCATCCACCGTTGTCGTCCACGTCGATCCCAGGTACGGCCAAATATTTATGTGATGAGCGCGACTAGTTCCTGAGTCTTGGGTGTTTTCTATACATTTAAGCATGTATTTATCTGTAACGTACCTAAGTTTATCGTTGCCTAGTACCCATAGTACGTACAAGCCTAGAGCTAAGTTTGGGGCTAGGTCAATTTGTGTGAGATAGTTTTTTTTTTAAATGCTATTTTAAAACGCGGCTCCATGTTTTGATATTGTCGCCTATACCTATATGTCACAAACTCATGTTATCTAATATGTAATAATCGATATTTGTTTTTTTTATTTTTTATTTAGAATATTTCTAATTTAGCGTTATGCTTCCTGACTAGTGCCAAACGAGTATAATCTTTACTATAATTCGGTCAATGGAAGATAACTTTAGTAAAAGCCAATTTTTGAAAGGGTGATGGGCAATTCTGTTTTGACCCCGTCCCCACCCTCCAACAGTCACGGGATGTATGCCTATTTATTCATTTGGACCCATAAAAAGACAAAATACGTACAGTAGCTAAATCGATGGGAATTTATTAATGAAAAAGAAACCTTTCTAGGGCCAAGCAGGGCAAGAATGTGAATTTTTGAACAAATTCCATACGATACGATTATGATTTTCCAAGAAATCCCCATACATATGGACATCGTCGCCTTACTAAAAATAAGTACATCATGTTGCCAAGATCTATAAACTGGGACATGTTTCATCTCTGTTGGTGGGTGGGGACATTTTTGCCCATCGTCCTTTCAAACAGTATTGGCATTATTTATTTATTTATCTAAAAATAATTACACACCATAACAGCTTAACACTGGAGCACTGTGAATTACATTCTAAATATAAATTAACAAACACAACCAACTTAACAATAAAAAATAAAAGTAATACAAGATATGAAATTATCAAATTATAATACCTATGTAGATAGAAGGAAAGTATTATTTAAACTGAAGAAATGCGGGATCCATCTTCTCGCATAACCTCAAACCTTCAATACAGACATCCTCCCATCCACTGGCAAATACATCACAATCAGGGGCAAACTCTACTAGCGTGTTCACCAAATGCAAGGCGTGAACCAGTGTGGCGACTTGGTGTGAGCCAGAGTGCGTGCCATCAAGTGGCAACGTGGACGGAAGTCAAACTTTGTCATCGAAGGGACGGCATAGGTAAGTTTGTCTTGGTCTCTTTTTCCCTTTTTCTATTTTTCCTTCAATTGACAACATTTCATTTTGGTGACACCTGCAAATTACTATACGAATCGAAAGGGTTTTGCCTCCTGAACACGGCAAAATATTTATTTAGATTTATTTTTCTTTATTGACAAAATTACAAGTAAGTTAAAAAAAAATCGAGTTTTACCAATACTATGCCCGAATAGATATAATACCATTGCCTTTTTCACGAGAAAAAAAGCTGTCATACTTCAAGTTTGACATTGACACTATTGACAGATGGATAGATACTTGAGATCGGTTGACCGCCATTATTAAAAAGAAAACCTTTTTTTTATACAGATTGGACTAACGTAATATGTCCATTCTGTCGTAGAAATGAAGTTACGCCCTTTTAGAATAAGAACATCTTAATAAATTAATAATAAAATAATTATACATCCTAGGGAAAAAATTAAACTATTAGTGTCTTCCTCCTTTCAAACAGTATCTATAAAACGAATAAAATTAAAGTCTTGAAAATATGAAATCTTGTCAATTGTCATCGTAATGTAATTACTCGTCGTGCTGTAACAGGTGACCAAACATCTTTCCTCGTCTATTATCTGCAATAATTTTCTCTTTTGCTTCACAACACAATGCTAAGCAATGCCTCATTCGTCTTCATTTCTGTCCATACCTACATATAACTGAAAATTGTATGTTTGTAATTCAACCCCCGTCATGCCGGAAGCAAACATGCGAAGGGACGGGGTTGCCAGGTGGGTCGGTTGCAAGGGGGGAAATTGCGTGTTGTTGTAATTACTTATTAATACGTCCAAATACTTACTTTTTTAATTTTAAAAGGGACATTTTCGTTTGGAAAATAATAATACAATTCGTACTGTGGCGTTCCAGGGTATAACTGTAAAATAATTCTTAGAGAGGTATTTTATCTGTTCTTTAGTATTTTTCTTAAGAATGCCAATGTTCAAAGGTTTTTACTATTTATGACCAATGTGCACGTTTGAGAAAGAAAAGAGAAGCTTTAAAAATCCAACAGCATTTTTTTATAATGTCGTCGATATATATTAACCTTTAACTGACATGGTATACGTCTCACAGACGTCATGATTCTTATTTTGAACGGTTACTTTGGGTACTCAAGGGTTACAGTAAGAGTGCTCTGAAACCACGTCGTCAATTAAAGGTTAGGTTAGGTTAGTAATCAGAGATTCTAATCCGTTCTGAATTTGATTTCAGAACTGTCATAGATTGTAACATTATTGAAGTGAAAGGCAAAAACTATATTCATCTTGTTGCTACTAGTAGGCATAATGTAAGCTACTAGCGTGTGGTGTGTATCAGGTGTCAGCCGTGTCTTAATTAACCCTTTACACATTAATTAGGAAATTATGCTGTCGATCAAACGCTTGACAGCAGTTCGTGGAATTTTTTAAATCGTGAAAGTGGTCCGTAACTGCAAAAAGTTTAAGAAACCCTGCCATAAGGGAAGGCCATACATGTAGTTTAGTGTTATATTATATCTAGACTTTAAGATTGATAGTTTCAGTTATAATTATAGGTATATTGACGCAGCAAAGCTACAGGTACCTTATGGTATACCTACTTAAGAGATCAAAATATCATAACTAGATTTAGGTTTACATTTTACCCCTTGTACTACCAAGATCTCTTATTTCACCAATCCGACAATGAGAGGTGACGGGTGACATTTTAATCTATATCCATGGCGCAGCTCAAATCAATCCGAGTGATGTAAAAACTTAGTTACTTTGCAATGTACCTATGCTGAATTATCACTTGTTATTGTTACCAGTGTCAGGATGATGAGGTGGGGGCTGGTCTATTTCGCGGGCAACTGATGGATGTGAGTAGTACAAAATCGACTTAATGCACCTACATAATATGTACCTATGACTACATTTAGATTCATCTATTTATTTTCTTTAACAAATGCTTTTACAGCAATTTGGTTTCCATATTAACAATAATTAACTTAACCTATAATTTCCCTTAAACGCATAGTTTAAGTGCTTGAACCTAAAAAAAAATACACAACCCGTTCTCAGGTTTTTCCTACGTTTATAAACTTTTTGCATCGCGTGCGTTGTGACAGACAGACGGACAGACAGGCCAATTTATAATATGTCCCTATCGTGCGATCTTTACACGCTATAACACTATCCACCCCAACTTGAGCTCTCGACATTTAAGACATTGCTCACAAAACGACAGTTACACAGGTCTTTTTAAATTGGTAGTTGGAAGCAACGAACTTGACAACACTCAACCAAGGGCTCCTAATGAAGCCAAGTTCATACGAAATTCTTAGCACTGGGCATTTCGTGTTAATAACGCCGATTTCGAGCGATAAATAGGAATTGTCGTAATTACATTCGTGGAAGGGTTCTAATTTTGAAATTCAAAATTTCACTTCTTTTTTTGATAGGGATCGGACGGTTGGCTGAGTCATTGGAGTCTATTTAAAAAGCGTTACGTCGATGACGTGTGGAAACGCAATCAGAAAAATTTAAACTGTAGTCTGGTGCGTCATTTTAGATGGAAATTCCAGGAGTTTTTCAGGGATTTTCGTTGATGCGTCAATATTTAAAAAAAACTTTACAAAGAGTTTGCATATAAAAACATACATACATACATACATAAAATCACGCCTGTTTCCCAGAGGGGTAGGCAGAGACCACTTCTTTCCACTTGCTACGATCTTGACAAATTTCTTTCGCTTCTTCAACATTCATACATCGAGTCATGCACGCACGTCGGTTTCGGGTACTTAAGATTCGGCCCTTTTCCAGTATTTCTCCGATTTGATTCGAAAAAGTACGCCTAGGGCGGCCCCTTCCGACCCTTCCACTTACTTTCGATCTATATATCTCTTTCGTCAATCTTCTTTCATCCATCCTTTCCAGATGACCGAACCATCGAAGCATGCCCTTTTCAATCTTAGTCACTACATCTTCTTTTATTCCACATTTCTCTCTGATTTTTTCATTTCTTACTCTATCAATCAGTTTCACACCACACATACTACGCAAAGAGCGCATTTCAACTGCATTTACACGACTTACATGCTTGTCCTGCCACACCCAACATTCACTACCATACATCAGGGTAGGGGCTAGCACTCCATTGTGAACAGCCAGCCGGGCTTTTTGTGAAACACCCTGTCTGCCTACAAAGGAGTGCAGGGCCCCATTAATTGCATATAAAAACCTGTTCAGAAATATCGAATTCTTTCGCTCTTACGAGTGTCGCGTGCGTTAGGACAGAACAAATGAAGCATACTACTCTCGTCTTAAACGCAACCGACAAAGACGTTTTATTTTTTAGTCTTCAAGGTTGGCAACGACTTACAATCTTGTGATTTCGTACATCTATATGACAAGTCCTCTTACCATCAGGTGACCTGTGTGCTCGTCTGCCCTCTCCATTTGTCCTCCATGTGTAAATCGGACGGATGTCGATATTATGTTGTTAAAATAATTATAAATTCAACCAGGATGTATCGTTTTGAATTCAGTAAGGTTACTCTATACAATGGGTAACTATTATGTTATCGCAACACCTTTTAACAAGCGTATAATTACACAGAATCTTACTTCATCGAAAGGCATTTCTTACCGAATGAATGAATTTTTGTTGACTCATCTAACCTAACCCACGTAATAACGTCATCATCACCATGGAATGTCTTGAGGTAGCAACAGACCAGGCGCGACACCTCAGGCTGGAACCGAGGTCACTACCAGAAGTCGTCGGAAAAATTAAGGGTCTGCTGGGCTTCTTGGTGGATCTGAGTTGCGGAAAAGAGCACGCCACAACTTATAACGTATATCCTGAAAACATTATGGCTTTCGCAGAAAATAGACTTCCATGAAATAATACAATTGATGAAGTGAAATTCGATGTAATGATGGGCTACTGACTGTCTGACAGGCAACACCTTAAACTGCTGAACGTAGGAACTGTTAATATGGAGGGAATAGTCCTTGGGACAGTAAGGATGAACTACGAAAGGATTTTTATGTTATTCAAATTCCAATTGTTTTTTTTATTGCGTGGTAATGGGTTTTACAGAGGTTCTTATAAATAGTGGTTCAGTTCTCCATATCCTACCCCATTGAGGTGTACAATACTATCTTAGGCCTAGTTCTTGTGTCTTAGAAGAGTGGAGATAAGCTGGTATAGTCTTTACTATTTGAACTGAGCTGATCTTCTACACAAAGGCCATTGTTTGTAAACAATACCTTTGTCTTTCTTTGTGTCCGTAACACCAAGCCGATTACATACAAAAAAGTTAGAACTACATTGAATGTACATTGAATTATCAACCCCACCCTCTTAGTCAGTAGGTTTAAAATGTAAAGTGTCAGGATACAGATATAAGTTTTGTGTAGATGATAGTATTGTGTAAAGAATAAGCACAGTTCAAATAATAAAGACTTATATCTGTATCCTGACACTTTACATTTTAAACCTACTGACTAAGAGAGTAGGGTTGATAATTCAATGTACATTCAATGTAGTTCTAACTTTTTTTTATGTAATCGGCTTGGTGTTACGGACACAAAGAAAGACAATGGTATTGTTTACAAACAATGGCCTTTGTGTAGAAGATCGGCTCAGTAGAAATAATAAAGACTATACCTTTGTAATTCTACACAAAGTCGAGTCCTCTAGCAATGCACAAAAACCAAATTGTATAATATTGTCTAGCTCGCTGTAAACAAACTTAATATTTTTATCTCAGTCTATTTGTCATTCCGTAAAAGATTTACGGTCCTTTAAGTTTTCATAAATACGATATTTATTGCATCATGCCCATAAATTATATGAGCTATATCAGTGGTACAGTCACTGAAATGAATTTGTAAAGCCCGATTGATGATAAACATTTGTTGATCGCATGTTGCAGAGTTGATCACAGCTTGATGAGAGCTGGCTACACGAGGGCGAGAGTTTTTTTTTTTGATCACCATCAATGTTGATCAACTGTTGTTCACCAGATGTTTACCACAAACGGGGCTATAGGAATGTGTTATTTATTCCTAATTCCTACATCCTTCACTCTTTCTCAAAATCCTGGCTAGTAATTTTAACTTTGGGAATGCAAGCGAGGGCACAGGCCACCTGATGGTAAGTGAAAACTGTGACCCATAGACATTTGCATGACGTGACATTTTTGTCTATATTTTTATCTAACACCGTTGTGTGGTGAGATTCTTTCAGTCTACTTATTTTCTTGGTCCGAAAAATGATGCGTACAGACAGACGAATATAGTGTAACTATAAGGGTTCCTAGTTTTGGCAACGGAACCCTAAAAAGGGTTTCAATAGCACAGGGGAAAATGGTGTCTAGGAATTATTTTTTTAAGTCTGACTGTACTCTACCCGGCGACATATTAACACGTGTTCTGACATAGTTATGGTTCTCTGCGCGTTTATTTTCATATTATTTTATTTTTGCTACGACGCCATGCCTTGCCTATTCATGTTTTTTAAAGTGTTTACGAATTATAAATCTTTTTCTGACGTTGGGCGTGGGTATTTTTTTTTAAATATCATTGAAGGAAACGTTATTAAATGTGAATTCTACTCGATTAGCTTATTATCAAAATTAATAACTAATATTTAGATTTCATCATGGTCAACTTCTAAATACGTAAAAATTCAGGCTTTCATTAGATCACAAACAACCAATATCTTACAAATTATTAAAACTAGGTACTTACTTACTTATCCGTGATTACTATTAACTAATAATTTCCACGCACTTGACTCTAACAAAAATTAGCGCTTTAAAGCTTAGGTAATATTTCATAAACGGATACCTTAATCGTAAAATTGTTTCACAAACCCGCAATATTTTTGGAATACCTATCCAACGACACCCCGCACTATGGGGTAGACGAGAAAAAAAATACATCCCCACGTTACGGTTAGGGGAGGTAGGTACTACCTAACCTACACTACAAAAAAACAAGATTTTATTTTCCGACTTTGTTGGCGTGGCTAATATTATTATGTATTGGCAGAGTGCAAAGCGGGTGGAGGGGTAGCCTAAACGATCACAGCGCTCGCTGCGGCTAAAATTGACATTTTTGTCGCTGACTTGAGCTGTCAAATCCATATTGCAGTACATAAAAATCTGCTTACAAACAAAGTTGTCTTGTACGCCGTTGCCGTGACAGAAGTTTGGCGAACCACTCGGGCTTTGATAATACGAGTCATGTCTCCTTGGCGAATGTCTTCAACCTCAAGGACATGCCCAGCTAGCACCAATTTCTTGCCTTTATTCATCGTCTCCGGTTGGAAAATGATTTCGTGGGTGATGGCACGAAACCCCGTTTCAGTCACGAGTAGGCTCATTTCTCACTGAAAACCACAATTTTAATATTATTGGCAATAATGTTACTGACTACCATTGTCCAAAATTGTGTAATATAGTAAAATAACACAAGATTTCATTAATATTTTTCACAATATTTACTTACTTCTTGTTTGACAGCGGTGACAATATTGTCCATAATGGCCGTCTGTCACGTGGCGCTGTCGTCGCGCTCGGTCCCAATATTCAGGTCAAATGACAGCTTTTTAGTACTAAGAGTCTCTGAGCTAGTTTGCGGACAGGGCGAAACTATAAGGGTTCCTAGTTTGACTACAGAACCCTAAAAAATGTCAACGCATAATAAAAATAAATGTGATGTGGTTCGACAGAAAAGTTAACATTTTTTTTATAATATATTTTTTTAGTTTTTTTTTTTAACACTAATTATAATTATAAGTTAAGTTAAGTATAATTTGTATAGGTTTGCGACATTTCGACGCATCATGGGCATGTATTGTTAAAACCTTTACTGTTTCAGTACCCCGGTCCCTGATATCTACATAACAGAGGCCCAAGCGAGCCATGGGCTTTTAATCTATCAAGGTAAGTTCCTATAATCGCGTGATTTACAGGATTCAGCTGACCTCTGTGACCCCAGTAACTGGGGCAAGGCGAGTGGAACTTTACAGAATTGCATGCTAATTCGTTATTACAGGGTAGGAGAAAAAAAAGGTAGTTCTTTCTTGCAGGTTTTTAATTTGCAATATTGCTGCACGTTAGGATATTATTCACTTCTCGTGCTCCATACTGGCCCATATAACTAACCTGTATGGGCGGATTGAAGTGTTTATTTTTGCCTCTAGGGACTTAAGTACTTTTTACGGTCCGTACCCAAAGGTTACTTAAGTCATGTTCATGTATTTACAATTATATTGCGACATTATGACTTTATGACTAACCATTATAATAGGGAAAATATGAAAATACCCTATGATTTAGAAAGGCATCTTTATAAGAAAAATCATTAATTCCACATTATTATAGTTTATTTAGCTTCGATATCGTAATTTTATTAACTTGACTGTAAGAGCTAACACAACGCGTTCATAACGTCAATGTGAATAATACTATCATCATCATCATATCAGCCTGTTGCAGTCCACTGCTGGACATAGGCCTCCCCCAAGGAGCGCCACAACGCACGATCTCCCACCCTTTGCATCCAGTCACTGCCAGCTACCTTCTTCAGGTCATCGGTGCATCTAGCCGGGGGGCGTCCTACACTACGTTTGCCTAAGCGTGGTCTCTATTCGAGAACCTTCCTGCTCCACCTCTCGTCTGTTCGGCGACAGACGAAACGTGGAACATGACAGTGAAGTTGGCCCACCGACTACACGTCACTCAGCGTGCTATGGAGAGGTCTATGTTGGGGATCTCATTAAGGGATAAGATCCGGAAAGAGGTCATACGACATAAAACTAAGGTGACTGATATTGTCCAAAAATGTACCAAAAACATCATTAAATCCACATTATTAACCGTGTGGTTGCCGGGTTAGAATAGAAGAGACTAAGGGAATATAGGCTTTTAGTACTGTTAGGCGATGGGATTGCAACCTGTCACTAATACGCTGGTTAACATGTTAGCCTATTTTTGCAAAGTGTGGTTACTGAATTATCAACAGGTTTTTAGAGTTGTAGGTAATTCTGTAGCTCTGCCTACCCCTTTCTGGGAATACAGGCGTGAAGGTATTTATGTATGTATGTATTATAGTTTATTTAGCTTCTATATCGTAATTTTATTTACTTGACTGTAAGAGCTAACACAACGCGTTCATGACGTCAATGTGAATAATACTATATTAAAGAAAAATTACAGTCACTAAAAAACTAAAACTAAAACTAATTCATAATTCGGCGAGCTAGTTCGACCACACTATTTCATCCAGCGGTGGAAAAGGCCTCTCAAGCTTCATTTCATCTCATTTAATTTTTGGGACAAGATTTTTATGGTCGACTATACTTTTTTTGTACAGTCATTATCTGCTTATCAAGACCAAACTATTGAGTCCCAACCAGGGACCGGACCCGCTTACCCTAACCCGGGGTTTTTAATGGGTTTTTATAGCGCTGATTTTTAAAAACCCGCACATTTCGGTAAGCGCTAAATCGGGTTACACATTAAACGGATAATCCATTCGATTGAGTTAATTTGGCTTACCGCTTACCAGTATCAAAACCTCCGAATGGGTTACCGCTTAAAATATCTTCAAGCAATTTTAGTTCTTAGGCAAACTGTGTACGACATATTATTGGATTGTTTATATAACCCTAAACTTGGGCGGCGCGGCGTGCGCGCTTCAAAGGTGAGTGCATTGCCACGAGCCGCTTGTGGCGGCATTTGTCATAGCATAGCTTTATGAATTGCCGCCGCCGCAGCGCCCGTCATATGAAACTAAACATTGATTCTACAATCTTTAAGCATATTTTTGCAAATATTTTGGGTTCTTGTTATGAATTTTTAGTGTGAACTACTATTGTTTGCCTATTTATTTGTTTATTGCACACATATTAAGTACTCGTCACTTTCTTAGTGATTTGCAAACGTTGCGCATCTCTGTAAGTAAAAGTTAATTTGATGAGCTAAAATTTGGTGTGTCGTATTGAGAGACTAATTAATTAAGTATAAGTACATACTTACTCCCGGCTTTAGTATGCCTAAACAAAAAAGTGACAGAGCTCATCGGTATTTTGAATACGACGTGGCATCAAATATAAGTACCTGCAAACTGTGTAATAATAAACTAAAAGTACCTATTTAAGTACCTACCTTGCTGAACTTTTGTTAGGTATAAATGATTAATTAGTCAACTAAACAGTAAGCGTCAGAACCCCTGGACCAATGGAGATACATATTTGATGTTTAGAAACTACCAAAATGCAGTACCTTATTGGTACTATTTGGTACCTAATTTCAAATAATTAGTAAGTACCTCAAATTGACAACGAAAAAACGAGTAAAGAAAGTGGCCAGACATTCTGACGTCAGGATGTCTGGACCATTTATTTTTTACAAAGTTTGAGACAGCAAAACTAATTTATCTCTTTGTAAATATTTAGTACCTTTTTAGTACCCTAAGATATAATTTTTTCTTTTTTTTTTGGCGTACCAGAAAAAAGTTACTCATGAAAAACTTGTTTCGATGTGTAGATAATACCAAAATGCACTACGTTTTTGGTACTATTTGAGACCTATTTTCAAATAATTAGTACCTCGATTGACAGCGAAAAAACGAGTAGAGAAGGTGGCCAGACGTTCTGACGTCAGGATGTCTGGACCAGTTTGTTTTACATAGTTTGAGACAACAAAACTAAATTATCTCGCTGTCAATATTTAGTACCTTTTTAGTACCCTAAGATATAATTATTTCCCATTTTTTTTGGCGTAGGTACCAGCAGAATGTTACGCATGAAAAACTGGTTTTGATGTTTAGATAATACCAAAATGCACTTCCTTTTTGGTACTATTTGATGCCTAACTTCATATAATTAGTACCTCGATTGACAGCGAAAAAACGAGTAGAGAAAGTGGCCAGACGTTCTGACGTCAGGATGTCTGGACCATTTTGTTTTACATAGTTTGAGACAACATATCTCGTTGTAAATATTTAGTACCTTTTTAGTACCCTAAGATATAATTATTTCCCTTTTTTTTTGGCGTAGGTACCAGAAGAATGTTACGCATGAAAAACTGGTTTTGATGTTTAGATAATACCAAATGCACTTCCTTTTTGGTACTATTTGATGCCTAACTTCATATAATTAGTACCTCGATTGACAGCGAAAAAACGAGTAGAGAAGGTGGCCAGACGTTCTGACGTCAGGATGTCTGGACCATTTGGTTTTACATAGTTTGAGACAACAAAACTAAATTATCTCGTTGTCAATTTTACCTTTTTAGTACCCTAAGATATAATTATTTCCCATTTTTTTTGGCGTAGGTACCAGAAGAATGTAACGCATGAAAAACTGGTTTTGATGTTTAGATAATACCAAAATGCACTTCCTTTTTGGTACTATTTGATGCCTAACTTCATATAATTAGTACCTCGATTGACAGCGACAAAACGAGTAGAGAAAGTGGCCAGACGTTCTGACGTCAGGATGTCTGGACCATTTTGTTTTACATAGTTTGAGACAACAAAACTAAATTATCTCGTTGTCAATTTTACCTTTTTAGTACCCTAAGATATAATTATTTCCCATTTTTTTTGGCGTAGGTACCAGAAGAATGTAGCGCATGAAAAACTGGTTTTGATGTTTAGATAATACCAAAATGCACTTCCTTTTTGGTACTATTTTGATGCCTAACTTCATATAATTAGTACCTCGATTGACAGCGAAAAAACGAGTAGAGAAAGTGGCCAGACGTTCTGACGTCAGGATGTCTGGACCATTTTGTTTTACATAGTTTGAGACAACATATCTCGTTTTAAATATTTAGTACCTTTTTAGTACCCTAAGATATAATTATTTCCCATTTTTTTTGGCGTAGGTACCAGAAGAATGTAACGCATGAAAAACTGGTTTTGATGTTTAGATAATACCAAAATGCACTTCCTTTTTGGTACTATTTGATGCCTAACTTCATATAATCAGTACCTCGATTGACAGCGAAAAAACGAGTAGAGAAAGTGGCCAGACGTTCTGACGTCAGGATGTCTGGGCCATTTTGTTTTACATAGTTTGAGACAACATATCTCGTTGTAAATATTTAGTACCTTTTTAGTACCCTAAGATATAATTTTTTCCCAATTTTTTTTCGCGTGCCAGAAATATGTTACCCATGAAAAACTGGTTTTGATGTTTAGATAATACCAAAATGCAATTAATTTTTGGTACTAATTGATACCTAACTTCAAATAATTAGTACCTCGATTGACTGCGAAAAAACGAGTAAAGAAAGTGGCCAGACATTCTGACGTCAGGATGTCTGGACCATTTTTTTGGACTTTACTCGTTTTTTCGTTGTCAATTGAGGTACTAAATCTTTGAAGTTAGGTACCAAATAGTACCAACAAGGTACTGCATTTTGGTAGTTTCTAAACATCAAATATCTCCATTGGTCCAGGGGTTCTGAGTGTTCTGGCGCTTACAGTAAACAGGTAAGTGACCACATAATGTGACTCTGACAAGTTAGGTATACTTAGATAGGTAAGTATGATACGTAACTACTCACGAGATCGTCCGTTTAGAATTCATTTAGGCACCTGTACCTATCGTGATCCCGCAATTGTGTAATTTTTCGGAGAAACCTATGTTTTCGCCCATCTACTTTTAAAATAGGTAGGTACTTACCTACCTTATTAGTGTCAGTGAAGAATGTCAATAGGTAATGCCAAATTTGGTAGCTACATTATGGATTATAGATACCCCCGAGACAGACAGGGTAGAGGCACCTACTTTTGTCCCGAATAATTGGCTGGTTTCCGAAGTAATAGCTACTCGTATTCAACTACTTTTACCTACGCGGACGGAGTCGCCGGCTAGTTAGTACCTATACAATAACTGTGCTGGGTGGGTTTATAAATGCATGTATATAAATGTACACATAGGTTAGGTACCTAGTCACAAAATTTGAAACACTTGTTTTTTTTTCATACAATTGCATTTAGGTACACGACCTGTCTGGTGTCCTTTCCCAGTTTTACCGTTTATCTGTAGCCAATACACGTAATAGTAGCGGCGCCGCAGGCGGGAAGGGCGCGAAGGGGTTAACCCTAACCCAAACGGTAAGCGCTTAATGAAACAAATACGAAATCCAACAGCATTCGGTAAGCGGTTACCAAAGGGTTACGGTTAGGGTATCCTGTCTTAATAGGGCTATCTTATCGTTCGGTAAGCCAGTGTAGAGGTAACCTAAACGATTGGCTTACCGTATGAACGGGTAACCCGTTCGAACGGCATAAGCAAAGAAACGGGTTATCCGGTCCCTGGTCCCAACACGGTGGGTCTACGGTAAGAATAGCGGAGATCCTGTCGCCACGTTCCGACTCCATCATCAGATCATCTCTTAGATGGGTATGGCCGTCAAAACTTGTAATTTTTAAATGAAGCTCCACGCTTAAATTTCTTA
Organism: Acleris emargana; assembly: GCA_927399475.2. NCBI lineage: Eukaryota > Metazoa > Arthropoda > Insecta > Lepidoptera > Tortricidae > Acleris > Acleris emargana. The sequence goes on from OV656858.1 coordinate 11,848,304, forward strand.
AAAAAAAATGTGCATAGATATGTTATGAAACTATCGAATACTTTAATCTCCCTTAGTACTTTAATGGGTTGGAATAATTAAACTCTTGTAAATGGTCGTAATTGCGGCAATATCATGATTAAAAGTGATGTAGGCAGTCAGAAAATCGTGCCTAGGTACCATCCCCTTTACATAAATGTTATTTTTATTTTTTTACGAAAACGATTTTTGATATGAAATTAATCACACCGTATTCTATGATTAAAAACCTTTAAACCAATGAAACAAACATTTACACAATTTAATATTCAGATATACAAATATGTGTTTCAATACAAAGTCCACACAATTTTCCACATGTAACACACTTAAGTTTTCATCGTTAGATTTTTTTCCTTCCTGGTATGGTAGCACCGTATCGTATTTATTTGCTAGAGCAACAACGTAGGTATTAGGTCAAATGTCGCACATCGGGTGTATGGCGTTCATTATCGGTGGAATTTATTACTTTTCATAGTGAAAACTACGAGAATTGGAACAAGAAATACGTCGGAAGGACATTTTGTCAAGATAAGTGTAAATATTATGTTTTACCGTTGTTCTATTCGAAAATATAAACCATATTCTATGAAACAAAGAATCATCACAAGTGTAGCGTCCACAATGGCGGCGATAAACCAATTTGTTTTTTTCATTCATTTATGTGCGTTATGTGTGTTACGTTGTGTGTTATGTGCGTTATGCCGTTCGTTACGTGTGATACGCTTTTTGCTATGATAACACACGGGAATCCAGATAAGGGTTGGTTTATATTTGCATGCTTTAAATATAAAAAGCTAACATAGCGATTATCAGGAGGGATAGGTGTCAACAAATAAAATCCATACTTATAATATAAATATGAATGTGTTGTTGGTTGCATGTCTGTTACTTCTTCACGCTGAGATTATTTGACCGACCGATGGAAACCCGGGGAATAACCGCAGGATAAGCTGCCTATTGTGTATGTACATCAGTGCTCATACTGATGTAAGTAAGTACATACTTATTCTTTGAAAATAAATGTCTGTTTCTAAGAAGCTTACTTGTTTTTTTTAATTCTCGACATTGCTTTGATACTCACTTATTGATATATTTTTCATTTATTTGTATGTGTTTGCTTCATGGTTGGAAATAAATCAAACAAGATTAATTTTACGATGTTTTATTCGGATAAGTACCAGCGTCCAGTTCCTAGATCTGTGTGTACGTTAAACCAAGTAGGTACAATCTTATCAATAAAAATAAATGTTTAAAAAAACCAAAAACCCATGCATTTTTGAAAGCGAGTTTTTGTTTTTTTTAAACATTTATTTTATTTTATACTTTTTAGTGATCCTATTTATTATGCTGTTATATTGTCCCACTTCGCAATTAGTGAGAAACTATAGAACATTTCAAGCTCGCCGCAGGTAACGCCGCGATAATATCATAGTCATATTAAAACCTAAATGTAATCCCTCAGAGCCGCTCAAATATCTTAATACAGATATCTTATCGCCACCCTTCAAATAGGTACCGTTAAGGAGTTCCGGAGGTCATCTGTGGTCTTCATCAGTTCCACTTCACCAAATAGTACTTTTCAAAAGCAAATGCACCAGTTACAGTGAAAAATACCGAAATCGCTATAGGTGTCCCTTGATTTCTCCAAGATCTCATCATCAGATCCTGACGTGTTGACAATGGAACCAACTAGAAAGTATAACCATTCAAACAACGAAAAAAAAAAACAAATCGGTCCAGTGGTCTCTGAGTAATCGGGAAACATAGGTACTTAAAAAATAACAAAGATCCCCACGAATTGAGAACCTCCTTTTTTTGATAGTCGGTTAAAAATAAAAACCGACATGTGAACTCCTCTTTAGAAATTTCGGCTACTTTCCAGTGTGTTAGTGTGTTATGTGTGTTACATGTTCCAGTGCGTTAAGGTACAAGTTTTGACGGCCATACCCAGATGCCGTAATATTGCATTGTAGTCCAAATTTCAGCCCATGCCATTAACAGGTTTGAAATTCACTTGCAAATTTTGACCGACAACATACACATACGAACGAAGTTAGATAAAAGCTTGTAGGTAATAAAAGTAATAAGTACAACATAAATATTCTATTGGATGTAGCTAGCGAAACTGTAAGGTACCGAGTTCGAACCCCCGCGGGCACCATGTACCAATGAGTTTTTCTAACTTAAGTGCATTACCCGATGCTCTTACCGTGAAGGAAAAACATAGTGAGCAAACCTGCAAGAGGGTAATTGCAACAAAGATTCTAAATAGTCGAAGTGTACCGAAAGGGCCCTTCTGTAAGTTAAGATACTTAAGATAAGCTAGCAAAAACTGCCGTAGGTACTTATAAACGTACCTACTAAAGCTCTTTTAAAGTTAGAGTATTCGTTTGTCGATTTCTGTCAAATGGAAATTTTACCCCAAAATTAACCACATTCCAACGGGCACTTACGATAAGATAATTTGAGTAGTTAACATATTATAGCCATTGAATGTTAATACCTAAATTAAATTCATCTTATTTATACCTAATTACATTACTTATATTACCTTATTATTTCCTTGGAAAATAATACTTTCTTCAATTAGTATCATTCAATTTAATTTTCATACAATATTATTAAACATACATACATAAACTTACGCCTTCAGTCCCAGAGTGGGATAGGCAGAGCTACCGAATTATCAACAACTCTAAAAACTTGTTATTATTAAACTACTTGCAAAAATCAAAACTATGGATTTTTGTTTATACCAGAAAGGTTTAGGTACTTTACTAAATGTAAACAAACCAAACCACGTGACTCTGTTAAACAGCCAATCACAACTATTTTGTCGAGCTTCGACGTGTCAGTGCTCTGCTGCTATTGGCTGACGAACTAAATCACGTGGCTTTTTTGTTTACATTTAGTTAAGTACCTAAACCTTTCTGGTATAGACACCGCGGCTCTCTGACAATTCCCCCTATTTCATTAAAACAACGACAATTCGGTTTACCTATTCTGGGTCTCGATCATAGTAGATTATTCAAATTCATATTCAATTTATTGCATCCATGGTATTTGCAGAGGTCTTACAGAGTAATATAGTGCTAAACATGGACCCTATTAGGGTATAGCAATCTTAAAACTAAATAAAAAATAACCAAAATATAACAAAGTAAGTTAATACTTACCTATACATTAACCCCCTTACTTATAAACGTGTAATAAGCTTGGAATAGTTTATGCCATGCTTTGTCACTTTCTGTCAGATGCAAATGTCACAATAACAGATAAGGACAAAACATGGCATAAACTATTCCAAACTTATTCCACGTTTATAAGTAAGGGGGTAAAAAGTTACAAAATATAAAATCAAGCTCACTTTCTATATACAACCGTAATTTGAATATATTTACATTAACAAAAATAAAATAAAAAGAGTAGTTGATTTCTACAGTATAGTTGTCACCTGTCACCTGTCGTTGTCACATGTTAGCGAGCAGTTGTTGTGTAGGGGATGTACCAGGCTGCCAGCACTGGGGCAGAGTTCTCGGTAGTTTTTAATAAATTCCCTCGCTGCAGACGGGGCCATTTTTCATTCTGCTCATTACGGCAACCCTTTGCGTTTCCACCCCTCCTGTAGGGATAGCAGGGGAGGGTTTCCATTTTGAAAATTATATTATAATATAACACTGGCAAGCTATAAAACTACATATATAATTATCACTTGATGGAATAGAAGAAAATATACTTACGAACAACTAAAAATTGGGTTATTAATACGTTTTTTCTGCCCGCAACTTTCTCCGCATAAAGTCATTACTTTAAGTAAGTAAACATACATTTCGAGGGTTCACGGGCTATTTGTATTAAGCGACATTCTGGCCGATATTGAGTTATATACATATTTCGAATCGCCAGATTTTTCTGCGCCGTTTGAGCCCGGTTTCGTGGCGATCTGAGCACTTTTTTGTCGCTTGAAACATGAGTAAATTAAGGTCTAGTTTGAGTCTGATGTGATTGATGCGACACAAATTTTATTCATTTATAGAAAAGATGGACTTCATACCGACAAGATATTTCGTGATTTTGACTTAAGCGGTTTTTCCTGACATACACTACGTATTATAGGGCGTTTAAATCGTTATGCCTGCATCCTGAAATCCGTCCTTGATGTCGCTTCAAACATTAAGCTAAGCCTGCACCTGAAATCCATCCTTGATGTCACTTCAAACATTTAGCCTGTTTCTAAATAAAAGTGATTCGAGGTCATTTTGTATCAAGCAACCTTTATTTTTGGTAAAAACAACTTTAAAAAAATGACAAATGATTTTAAAATCCTGCAAAATAATTTTGTTCTAGCCGCCAATCTTTATTATACACACAGTTTTACTGTCACTTCAAATAGTTTACTTTTAGTGCATCTACTTTATTATACTTCAGGTGCTTAAGCGGACTATCCTGATTCTATTTTAATATCGCGATGGTTGTTAATACATTTAGCTTTACACAAGCACAACACCCTAGTATCGCTTAAATCCTTTTTCCTGAACCTAAAATGTTCAGTTTATGGCGCTTCAATCAATTAGCCTGTTTCTAAATAAATGTGATTCGAGGTCATTTTGTATCAAGCAACCTTTATTTTTGGTAAAAACCACTTTAAAAAAATGACAACTAGGCTAAATTGCGCGGATTTAGATAAGGAAAATAATCTAGGTCACTTTTTTGTAAAAATATTGATACCTTTTTTGTTATGATTTTTTTTTCGAAAAATGAAACTTTGATATGCTCTCCTGTAAGGTTCCAAAAATGTCGCTTAATACAAATAGCCCGCGACCCCTCGATGTAGTATTAGTTAGTTACTAAGTATCAGGAATATAAATAAACATTCAACGTAGGTACATACCTAAAATACTCGAAATAAAGTAAATATAAAAAATACGTTGAACAGAATCCCTCTCAGCATTGTGGCGCAGTGAAAACGCGGCGGTGGTTTTCTGAGTGACCGTGACTTAAATAACCAGTAGTAGGACGTAAATATGTAGTGATTAGTTACTGAAGCTTCTATATGTATACACGTTGCGATTATGTATCAAAATTCCACATCGCCACGCCAAGTCGGCCTTTTGGCCGAAAATCATTTTGCAAAATGGATCATGTCCCAACCGTTTCGTTTACCTGTTTTTTCTGTAATTGTAATACTGGAAAAGGGCCGAATCTTAAGTACCCGAAACCGACGTGCGTGCATGAATCGATGTATGAATGTTGAAGAAATGAAAGAAATGATGTATGTATGTAAGTCAGAATTTATTTCAGTACCATCGTGTAGACACTTGTAACCCTACAAGTAAGGTTAGGATAGTTTTTATAAAAATCCTGAAATATTTATAAACGCCCACACAGCTGAGTGACCAATGAAGATAAACAGAAAGAAACTGTCCGTATCGTGCACATGAGATTCTTATGTAAAATGTATATTTATCTCTTTCTACATTTTCTCACTTCTGTCTTTAATGGGCAGTTAAGTGTGTGGCTGTTTGTATACAGAAAAAATGCTGATTGGCTTCATTTGCCAAACGTTTAGGAAACACATACATACATACATAACTTCACGCCTGTCTCCCGATGGGGTAGGCAGAGACTATGGAACGCCAGGCTAAACATACCACTTTCGCTTCCTCTACATTCATCAATCTCTTCATGCACGTACGTCGGTTTCGGGTGCTTTTTATTTGGCCCTTATTCAGTACATCGCGAATCTGATCACCGTACGTCCGTCTAGTCTAGGACGTCCCCTACCGACATGTCGGTCGACATGTCGCGACATCTCCGCTCACTCTCGCTCGCCATATATCTTTCGTAACCCTTCTTTCATCCATTTTTCAGGAAACACATTTTTCCCATAAAGCTGAGAACCTCGATTGCCACCGTAACAGAAAATAACTACCTACCTATTGGAAAACTCCCAAAGCTTGTTCTGCCGTCGGTCCTGTGTCCCGTCCCCTCGCCGCCCGCGGCATTTTTCATCCCGCCATGATTAAATCCAGCGCCGTGTTAATATACGGCCCGCACTATTGTCTGGGCACGAGACCGCCTATCAACATTGCCTGACTACTACTATACAGCTACTGTACAGCTATCTCGTTTATCAATTCGTCGAGGAAGTATTAACAGGCAAACTGAAACGTAACAGTCCGATTTTTGCCTGTCAGGTCATCGTACTAGAATACAGACGTATACATATAAGGTTCTCATTCTAACAGATAGCTGCGTCGTGGGATAGAAAAGAAAAACGTACTTATAATCACGCAATTCTGAACAATTCTCTCGGAGTATGACGCCAAGGGGTACCCATAATTTTATCGAATTTTACTTAATTTTTATAGTAACATTTCGTCGAATTTAATTTCATCGAACTGCTATTTTCTGCTGAAACCATTATATTAACAGGATATATCTTAAACATTAAAAACGTAGGTTAGGTTAGATCAGACTTGTGACAGCCAAAAAAATTAAGTCATGCGGCGAGAAGTACCTTTCGATCAAATGAAAATTCTGCTTAATGAATAAAATCGTTTGTTAAAATCGTTCGTTTGTTTTGATAAAATATGTAATAGGTAGGCCGACCGACACTAAGCACGTGCTAAGACTTTGCATTACACAGGTCTCGGATAACATGAAAATTGATGTTATATATTGTATGTCAAAACTGGTGTCCCCTCGTTTCACCGGCAGGCATTTCATAGAACGTATCACTTCACAGAATTTTCGTTTCATATTTTCTGCTGAACCCGTGTGTGCGTGTGTCATGAAGTCATGATTCACGTAGGTTCGGTTAGGCTAGAGGTTCAGCAGAAATCACGTTTCTATAAAACGAAAATTCGAAGTGATAAGTTCTATGAAATGAGTTTCTACAAAACAAGGGTAAACCACGAAAATTTCAATCCGCCAATTTGGCTACATACATTTAATTAAAGGTTTCGTATAAACTTAGTAAACGTTCGGCCAATCTAGGTAGGTATGTATTTCTAAAATTAAGGCATTCTAATTTTAGGTAGGTAAATGCGACAAAAAGTGCGCGTGCCATTTCAGGAGCCTACTAACCTTAGTTTAATTATTTCGCACAGGTAACCCATTACTTTCGTCCTATACGACTCGTAAAATTGTTTACTGCCGCACCTTTAACGATTGGCCCTAAAGTGAAAAGTATTTTTTATGTCCTGTTTACGAGAGTGCGGTTATGGCCGGGTTGGGCCAACGTTTGGGCCAACCCGGCAGCGTTGATCCGATATTAAGTAGATGCATAGCATAAATACTATGGTATATGGGTTGTACACAGTTGCATAGACAATTTTTGTATAGACTCACAGATTTTTTTAATCATATTGTTTAGTTTGTAGAATAATCAATACGTAGAATACTTAATTTAAAGATAATTAAATGATGCACTTTTTTGATAAGTTTGTTAAATAAAAAAAAGAAATTATAAAATTTATTGTATTATGTTTCTGTGAAACATGTTAAATTCAAGTAAATAGTCGTTGAAACAATAATATTGTAAATAAAAATACAAGGACCAAATATTATGTGAAACATTTTCTGCGAAACGAAATTCTATGAAATTACTGTCTGCGAAACAAGGGAACACCATGATAAATGCGTCAGCAGGAAAACTTAAAAAGTTGTCTGACTCAGCTCAAAACCAGTTTAGGACAAATGATAATTCGGAGAAACGTTATTAGGGATTTCGATGTACGTCGTTTTGCTCACATGTAGATGCAGTTTCTTAAGTCGAGTAGTGGAGGGGCGCGTTCATTTTAAATAAGAGTTTTTTTCAAAGTATTCTTGTTCTATTGTAAAAACGGTAAAGTAAACTATATCTACGAGCGTCAAAATTGATATATTTATGTAAGTATATGTACAAACCCTCAATAAAACAACAAATAGGTACTATAAAATGGTCAAGTGTGAGTTGGGTTCGGGGTAATTCGATTCGAAGTCGAATTTAAATATGAATTTATTTAATGATACCTACTGTGCGGCGGAACCAAACCCTCGTGTGCGAGTCCACCTCGCACTTGGCCAGTTTGAATAAATACATTATCATGTCAGCCGAAAGACGTCCACTGCTGGCAATAGGCCTCCCCCAAGGCTCTCCACTCAGACCGGTCTTGTGCTTCTCGCATCCACCGCGTTCCCGCGATCCTTACAAGGTCGTCACTCCATCTTGTTGGAGGCCTACCTACAGCTCGTCTCCCATAATGAATAAATACATAGGTGCAGGGTAAATTGGGAAACGCCTAGTATATTTTATTTATTTATTTCTCTGTTAAATATTACAAAAAACGCGAATACGCAACACCGTGAAGTGCTGTCTTAGGAGGGCGATGTAAAGCGATATTGGCAAGATGTTGGCCAATGACTTGGCGGATGTTTGGCCAACTTATTATTTAGGAATGGGTATTTAGCGTACCTAGGGCGTATCGTTATAGATGGTTTATTACAAGATATTAACTAGGTATTGGTATTAACTAATAAGAAACTTGATAGGTCAACACGACCACCTGATCGCGGTAACTTATAGATAATAAATATATTAGTTACGTGAGTAAGGACCCCTTTTTCTCTGGACCGAGTTGAAATATCAGATTGAAATTAAAATCGAATAGTACCTTAGATTATTTAGCTTAGATATGATATTTTAGGTATATATTATTATATATCCTTTGAAAATTAAAAACGTAGGTATAAAAAAAACATTTATTTTGTACCTACACGACGACGTTTTTATTGTAATCAGGGTTAAAATTGGTAAACATGTCTTACCAACTTTTTTTGAAAATTTAAGTAATTTACCTAAAAAATTATAAAGTAGGTAATTGTCATAATGTCCTTGTTTCCAGAACATAAGATGCAGCTATAGGTACATAGAGTCAAAGACAAGACTTAAATTTGTGACCCACTATTAGGTCCAAAGTTAGTCTGACATTCTACAGCAATAAGGTTGAGTTTCCTATAAGTTGCAAATGACTTGGCATCTCTAATAATGACATTGACGTCTCCAAGCATTTGTTTTAAAAATGGGTCACAAATTAACGTTCGTGGCGGGGGGGCCATTTGCAACGTTAAAAGATGGCAGACGTGTAATTTGTTTTAGACTTTAATTTTTGGGTAATTAGGTGTTCAAAGTTCTTTTCTGATAGTGATTTGTAGGTACTTTTTATGCCTTTGTGTCGCACAGTGATTGAAGACTTGGACTTATTTCGTGTATCTGGCATCTTTCTTCTCGTTTCAAGTGGACTCGTAGTGGTGCAGAGGTTAAAACTATCTTGACCTCTGACCTACAAATCACCGTACAACGTTGCCCCCAATCTTCCTAGAGAAGATTGGATTGTGTTTTATTGCTATATTGATTTATACTTATATAAACCTTGACACTGGCGAAATCACTTCACGTGGAAACGCCATTATCCCCGCGGTAGTAGCTGTTCAAGTCGCCGCGGGGGCAAAAAAAAAAAAAAAAAAAACGTTCGTGGCGTTATAGGTATATTGCAAAAATTAAAAATGTGTCACAAATTAACGTTCGTGGCGTTATAGGTATATTGCAAAGATTAAAAATGGGTCACAAATTAACGTTCGTGGCGTTATAGGTATATTGCAAAGATTAAAAATGGGTCACAAATTAACGTTCGTGGCGTTATAGGTATATTGCAAAGATTAAAAATGGGTCACAAATTAACGTTCGTGGCGTTATAGGTATATTGCAAAGATTAAAAATGGGTCACAAATTAACGTTCGTGGCGTTATAGGTATATTGCAAAGATTAAAAATGGGTCACAAATTAACGTTCGTGGCGTTATAGGTATATTGCAAAGATTAAAAATGGGTCACAAATTAACGTTCGTGGCCTTATATATTGCAAAGATAAATACTTACATATCGTTGGTGAAACTGCAAAACCGCGTAAGTACCATTTTAGATAAGGGGCAAAATGCACCTTTTTAATGAGACAGTAAGGTTTATTTTGCTCTATCACATATTTGTTAGTTACGCGGTTTTGCAGTATCGCCGACGATATGTAACAAGTAAGGTACACCCGGGTAAGACCGGATGGAAGGTAAGATCGTATGAACACAATTTCCACCAAACAGGGGATTATTTTAAATCACTGGCAACACAGTATGCGACGCCATTTCACCCCGCCCCTGTCGCCAGTCCGTGGCAACCGTTCCGACGTGTAGGTCGCGTTTGTCGACACAGAGAAAAAAAATTGGATTTTTGTGAAATTTTTGTGAGATCCGGCCTATCACCTTGAATCTTAAACCAATTTTTCGGGAAGTATTTGGTGTTATTTTATTATTGAAATCAAATAATACGAAGTTAAGGTAACAGCGGTTAGATTCGTATATTTAAAATTCTCGAATGAAGACTAGTAACGGAGATCCGGTCTTTGACCCATTGGTTAAAGATCGGATTATACCGGATAACAGCACTGATTCTCAAACTTTGGCATGACGTATTGCTATTTTTTTTGTTTTATATTTAAAAAAAAGGAAATTACGGTTAAATAAGTACTACCTAATAAATTCTACTCTAATATTTAATATTTATCCTCCTAAGACCCAGTTTCGAAGAGGGTACTTCCGATGAAGACCCAATGTCATAATATTAGAGCTAATTAATAAAGTACTGAACGCCCAGACCAAAAATTTTATGTAACAAGTTAACCGCAACATCTACAGCTGTCATATTTTAGGGGTGTTATAATATTGATTTAGGCTTGTCAGACAAAAAGAAAAAACACCGATATTTTTTGTTCTTTATTTAGCACATTGGGCTGTCACATATGTTATACATAAAATCGAACAGTCTTCAAAATCTTATAAAAAGTTAGTATTGAAACACTTAATACTAGCAGAGATCAACAAAAATAGCTTTCAGCTTTATCAAAGTTACAATAATAAGTTTTCTTTCTCACAGAAAGCTCAAATATCACTCATAAAGTTAAAAAATTGGCATCAAAATCAACAAAACAATCATAATTGTTCCAATAAAGTTTCATTATTGGCCTTTTTCTAAAAATTAACTCAAAAACCCTTTAACGAATGGGAATTAAAACTAAAAAAAACACAATAACAATTCAAATAATTACCATTATTGTACAAAAATAAATATCCCATTCTTTGTTTCTTTATCACACGAATACAAAAACTCATTCGAATAAGCAGGATGCCAAATCATGAAAAAAAAGCAACCTTTGGTATACCAGCCCGGCATACTAGCACTAGTACAAATAAATTATTGTCAAAAATACAAGTCGAAAAGGACGACATTACAACAAAATAACAGTATTTACACATGCGTTATTAGTTTTTCTCAAAATCAATGCAAAATACCGTAAGTTTCAGATAAAGATTTCAAAGATATTAATAAGTTAAACTAACCTCTTCTCGTTTCACGTGTCATTGCTGCGACGTCTTGTGACAGAAGACCGAAGATACCCCACCCCGCTCACTTTACGCAGTGCTGCCACAATGCCAAATATATCCACAGACTAACCGACAAGGTACAGATGACATGGCGCGTAATATAAAAATACCAGGTGTCAGTAAATATTTTGTTCTAGTACTATCACAGTGGGTCATTGCTCCAAGTCTCTGTTTAAATACTTGGGCTTTCACTGCAAACTGATTTTGTCCTAGTATTATCACTTTGAACCCCAAGAGGTTATACCTCCTAGTCAGTTACTGTGTGGGCTTAGTGAGTAAACATAAATCTCTGGCAATATATTGTTGTCTTTTCAAAAAATTGTGGATCTATACTAAGACTGATTAAAAAAAATTATAATAAAAATGGAAACATAATTAAAACAGCTTCATTCATTGATTCCACATATTCCTGCCTCCTCAATCCCCATCCCCAAATAGTATTACTTAATACTCAAGTAGTTCTAATACATAAAAAAATACTATTTGATCCGGTCTTACCTTCTCTACTAAGACAAGTTTGAGAACCACAAAATCTCCTCAAATTGTTGTTCAGGGTAAGACCGGATTAAAAAAAGACAAAAAAAAATCAAAAAAAGATTCCCGCCATAATTTTACGAAAATAAACATAGACCGATGATAATATTTTGAGCGGTATAACACCGGACACTTTTATTTTATAGAACTTATTCCCCTTGCTTTAGAAGCGGAATTAACTAGTAGTCCGATCTTTGACCAAGAAGGTTTTTTCAGTTGAATGTCTTGAAAAAGAGTCGCTTAAATTTGAATGCAGATTACACAAAAGATTAATAACAAAGGAGACGAAGTTAATTAATAATGAAACCTTGTTTTCTTCATAATAATTTACATTAATACTACTGTGGTAAAAGTTAATGAGAATTGAGTAATAATTTTTATGCCGATATCCTTCCAACTTGCCGAAAAATAGTCCGTTCTTACCCGGGTGTACCTTATATAATTCTCTATGTACATAAACAAATCAAATCTGTTCCAAATCATTGTTGGCTGTGTAGGTATCAATGGTATCATATCACTATCAGGCACACTGTAATGGCCTCATTCACCGCTCATGACGCAAATGTGCGCCAGAAATCTATACAAACGACCAAAACGGGCCCTCAACGTGTTAACATAACTTTTTACATTTCGTATTTTTTATAGAGATTGTTATAAAATATTATGTTAGGGGACGTTTTTATCGCGATATTAACAAACCAATGAAAAATTAACGTGTTTTCCTTCCCGATTTGACATGAAACCGTGATATCGTCGGTGATACTGCAAAAACCGCGTAACTAACAAATTTATGATAGAGCAAAATAAACCTTACTGTGTTATTAAAAAGGTGCATTTTGCTCCTTATTAAAAATGTTACTTACGCGGTTTTTCAGTTTCACCGACGATATGTTCTGGTAATACAGACCTGCCAAGTTTTAAGCAGGTAAGGCGACATGGCTTTTGAGCTGCTATAATTTATAAACGTTTCTATACTGCCTGCAGTTGTAAAGGTAGGTAGGTACCTAGTTTTAGAGTTCATTAATAGGGTGATGGAACCAGTAATGGACACTAGATTCTTTTTTACAGAAGATAAGGGATATTAATAAATAAAATAAATAAATATCAGGGGACAATGTCACACCAATTGACCTAGTCCCAAACTAAGCTCTAGGCTTGTACTATGGGTACTAGACAACGATATAAATACTTGTATAGAGAAATATATACTTAAATACATAGTAAACATCCATGACTCATCAACAAATACTTGCGCTCATCACACAAATATCTGCCCTTACCGGGATTTGAGCCCAGGACCGCTAGCTTCGTAGGCAGGGTCACTACCAACTAGGCCAGCGCGTTTCTTTTGCTACAATCAATTTATCGCTCAGAGGGCTATGGAGAGGGCTATGCTCGGGGTTTATATCTGCGTGATAGAATCAAAAATGATGATATCCCCAGTAGAACTAAGGTTACCGACATAGCCCGAAGAATAGCTAAACTTAAGTGGCAGTGGGCGGGGCACATCGCTTGCAGGACGATGGCCAATGGGGTCAGAAGGTTCTTGAGTGGTGTCCGCGGACCGGGAGACGAGCTGTAGGTAGGCCTCCAACAAGATGGAGTGACGACCTTGTAAAGATCGCGGGGTGCGAAAAGCACAAGACCGGTCTCAGTGGAGAGCCTTGGGGGAGGCCTATGTCCAGCAGTGGACGTCTTTCGGCTGACATAATGATGATGATGAATTTATGGCCATATCATCTTTGAATAAAGAGTTAAGTGATTAACACTGGTGGCATCACCCCACCCTACGTCAAATGGTTATACAGGGTGAACTCTAAATGGTAATACAAATGATCACTTCTGTGTTCTACCCACGAATATGAACAACTTTCACTATGGGTACAACTCTGAAATCACGAAAAAAAAAACAGATTCTTCATATATTTTGGTCGAGTACCTATTGAAATTTTCTATGACACAGCAGGTTTTTTTTTAATGATTTCAGAGTTTTACCCATAGTGAAAGTTGTGTGTATTCCCGAGTGCATAACGATATTCGAAATCTACTTGGACGAAGTTGAGGACAGAAACTAGTGTACCTGGGCCATTCTACTTTTCGATGCCTAATAAAACGTCCCTTAACGTGAACGTAAATTCGGAGTCATAATTTTCAACAAAACTAGATAATCTTAAAAATGCACACAATATTCGGATTCTGATCGACATACTTGAATATTTTTTATTTCTAAATTGGGTTGGGCTGTGTAAAAAAAGGCAATAATAGTAACGCAGTGGTCGTTATTCGTAAAGGGACGCTGAGACTGGTAACGAAGTGGTAATTTGAGCAGCAAATTCGTGTTTTATATACAAAAATGACAAAAATAGTGGGTAAATTTACAATATAACGTGAGATCTGGTTGAGAATGAATGTGGGACTGCTGTGAAATTATCTCAAGATACCTACGAATTTTTATAATGGATTTTAAATTATCATTTCTATTTTAGGTATCGAAAAGTAGAATGACCCACCTATGTTATAAATATAGTATAAACTATACTTAACATACCGTTTCCGCCGGCTAGAGTGGCTGGAAGTCATGTAAGCCATCTTCTACATAAAGTGTCTTCCTAGTCTCCCCGCGCTACCTTCCTACCAATGGGGGCTAACTGCAATGTAGTAGTCAAAGCATTCTATACTCTACTGGTAACCACATTAAATTTAAAATGCTTATGCTATTACTATGCAGTTAGCCGCCTTATTTGGTAGGACGGCAGCGCGTGTAGGTAGGTGGGTATATAATACTCAAGCTTGGAATTAGAGTGCGTGTTTTATGTTTATGACGCATGAGCAATACTTTTCCAGCTAGGGTGATGGAACCAGTGAGGAACAAGGACCAATAATGGACACTTGATTCTTATGATACAGAAGATAAGGGTTAGTCATTTGTTAAGGGTCCAACACTGGTGCGATCACCCTACGATAGGCTTAGAGAAGAAGTTTTTGAGATACCTACAGAACGGGTGCGCTTCAATCAGTATTTTTTTTTGTATAATTTCATTAAACTAATCACGAAAAGAATAATGAATGTTACATAAAACAAATTTTATAATTTTATTTTGCATACGATCGAATAACATAACTACCATTGTCTTGTTATTATATTATACATTTTAGGTCAATTTCTTCTAACTAGGTTAGGTTAGAACTGTGACCACATTAATAGTAATGAAAGCCGTCACAATTTTTTTATTTTTTTTATTTATATTCATGCAAACAAAACAAACAAAATGCATAATTTCAAAAACTATATTTTTGAAATTATGCATTTCGTTTCATGCATCATGCATGACTATTAGATCTATGGTTTATTATCATACACCGGATTGACAGGGGCAAAAATGTACCACTGCTAGTGATTCATTAAATATCGACAAAGTTTATCGACAACTTTTGTCGTGACATATGGATCTTACATTTCTTGCAAAAGTAAGTCGTACCTTTATCTTCTATGGCTGAATAATCAGCTTTCCATGAAGATAAACAATCTTTTTTCTTTGGAGGCATTTTTAACCGACTTAAAAACAAAAAGGTCCTCAATTCGTCGGAATGCTAAAGAATATTGTTGTAGTGAATGAATTGGTTATTCAACATAATTTCAATGATGGTCAAAAGTGACTCGAGTACAGGGTCACATCTGATATCAGTTGTTTAAAGTAGCGATTAGTATGAATAAAAGAGGTTTGCACATAATTAAAAGGTATTCAAACATGGCCATTACTTATTGATGGATGATTAAAAATTGATTTTTATCGATGTCGATAAACTGTCGACATTAAATGAATCACTAGCATAGGTACATTTTTGCTCCCGTCAATCCGGTGTTTGTTTATTATACAGATCAAAATTATGCAATTCGTGTTATGAAAAATTATCATTAGACCATTTGCTTTTATACTAAACATTACACACATCTACAGAACATGTGGCACCAGTGCTGGACACTTTAAGCTGACAGGCACCAACAATGGACAAGCAGAACAAATACTTAAACAGTATCCCCTGTAAAATAAGAATCAACTGTCCGTCATTGGTCCTTGTCCATTACTGGTTCCATCACTCAAGGTAGGTAGGACGTATTCCGAATTCCAATTGTTTTTCATTTCGACTGAGAGGAAAGTAAACAAAAATGTTGTAGTTATGTTATTGTCACGAACTGTGTCTTTAGGAGTTGTCTTACATAAAAACTAAGATGAGATTAAAAAAGGCTTAAGTTATTTCGTAATGGCTGTATTCTTGCATGGTCTTGAAACAGTCAAAAATGGCTGAGTGTATGACCATATATTTTTTCAAAAACACTTTCCGCCCTAGTGATGGAAATGCCATTTTCAGCCCGCAAAGTTGAAGTTATTTCTTTTTTCCGAGTTGACGTTACGTCATATACATTTATATACGACAGGGATTTATAGTGGTTTCACAATTAATCTATTACATTTAAACAATAACTTCCGGAGAAGTCAACGGACTTTCCTGCCGCGAACGACCTGTCAACGAGTTTTTTTACACTTCATACATGTATTAAAAAACAGGTCGGTATGATGACGTAATGCCTAGGGCAGGTAAAATTATAGCCGACGCGTTCTTTTTATTCTAAAGGTACAAACAGCCACACACCTGCCCATTAAAGAAAGAAGTGAGAAAATGTAGAAAGAGATGAATATAGATTTTACATAAGAATCCCATGTGCACGACAGAGACAGTTTCTCTCTGTTTATCTTCATTGGTCACTCAGCTGTGTGGGAGATTGTACACACTACATGAAACAAGCTCGCATCCTTCCACCGAACGTCGTGTAATCTCTATCTGTCAACCCTGCGCCGTCCGGCCGCGCGCCAGCGCTGTCCTCCGCTACAAAAACGCCGCCAAAGCGCTTCAAAAAGACTTCAAAGCTGCGCCGCCGCACGCTGTCAGTCAGGGCTGTCACTGGCGCGATATGGGCGACGGGACCGTTACCTACTGATAATTGTGGAGAATATATGTACGCTGTGAGCCAAAAGATTGAGTGGGGCTTGTTGTGGACTGTCGCATCGATCTTAAGCCGCGTTGACACGATCAGAGCCTGCTCGGACCGAACGGTCTCGTAGGAGTAGCTTTATAGGAGTGTATTTAGATAGCTGTTGATATTAACATAGTTCACTCGTTCTTCTAGTCTACACTACGCCGTCGTCCGAGTCCGCTCGGATTATGGGTTGCCACAATACGAGTAGCGTCCGAGCAGGCTCTGACCGTGTCAACGCGGCTTTACTGTGTAAGTAATCCTTGGTTGTCTGGCTGGATGCCTGATGCTTTTAAATGTTAATGTCGATTTACTGTAGGCAGTGTTATCTGCATATTGCAATATGTTTTCCTTATAAGGAAATGCCTTAGGTTGTAGGTACCAGTTACGTATCGGATGTATATTTTTTTATTTCTACGATCCTTAAATTCCTTACATAATAGATTGAAAGTTATTAAGGGTTATGTAGGTACAGGTTGCCCCAAAAGGTTCTCTGCCGTTTCCCCGAATTTCAAATGCAATACTCTCATTGGCCGTAAAATTGTTTTTTTTAAATGTGAAATAGGAGGCAGACGAGCAGGAGAGCCACCTGATAAGCGATCATCGCGACCCATAAACACCCGCAACATAGGAATCGTAGGTGCTGCCGGCCTTTAAGAAAAGAGCAGGCTTGTTTTTTGAAGGCCCTCAAGTCGTATTGATTCGGAAATACAGACGCCGAAAGCTGATTCCTCATACACTCACGAGCAAAAAAATCGACTCAAGCTGCACGTTTGGGTTCTCCGCCCAGTATATCTTGACCTATTCAAAATATCTTGAAAAAAATGGTATCAAATGAAAGCTGATAATGTAACGATTTAAAAAATAATAATTTTCAGTCATGCCATTTTCCACAAGTGACAGGAGCCAGGTTTTGCAGAGATGCATGAAAAAACAAAAAGAAAAGAAAAGGGAAATCGTAAAATAAAAGGCATTTTAAGGAAAATAAGGTTTCATTTATTCATTAATACTTCGTTTTTCCACCCCTGTCCCTTATCACAGCATTCAGGCGGTTTTTCATGGATCTTGTCAGCTTTTTGATAAGCTCCTGGGGGATGGCATCCCACACCTCCTGCAGAGCTGTCTGTCGGAAGAGGGATCCAGCTCCTTCAAATATTACGGAGCTGGATCCCTCTTCCGAATCTGCCTTTTCAGGTAGTCCCAGAGATGTTCAATAGGATTCAGATCCGGGCTGACGGCTGGGCAGTTCATGGTGGGAATGCCGACCTCGGCAAGGTAGGCCCGAGTGATCCTTGCGGTATGACAAGGGGCATTATCCTGCATCAGGACGAACCCCTCGTCATAAAAACGGGCGTAAGGAACAACATGCTCCTCAAGGATGTCAGTGATGTACCTGGCAGCGGTAAAACCACCGCCACGGCCCCCACCAGGTACGAAAACGAGCTCTGTACGCCCTTCGATGGAAATGCCCGCCCACACACTGACGAAACCTCCGCCATAGGCAACTGTTTTCTTGAAACAGCATTGTGCATACCGTTCTCCTGGCCTCCTGTAGACTCTTCCTCGTCTGTCAAAGCCATTCAAGCACACCCTGGACTCATCACAAAAAAGAACTGGGGTCCATTGCTCAATGGTCCAATTTTCGTGTTGACGAGCAAATTCCAGGCGTGCTTGGCGGTGACGCGGGAGCAGTCTGGGGCCCGTGGCGGGCCGATTTGGGGTCAGGTTAGCTTTCTTGAGTCTTCGTCTTACTGTCCATCCCGAAGATGCTGATTGACAGTAACGGCGGTCTGGTGCCGATTTCTGAGAGAGGAAGTGACTATAAAGCGGTCATCCCTCTCAGATGTGCACCTCCGGCGGCCAGAACCTGGTCTTCGTGTCAAGGCCCCAGTCTCCCAAAACCGTCGGTAAACTCGGGTTACTGCTGACTGGCTTAAATTCAGCTGGTCAGCCACGAAGCGTTGGTTGTGTCCCTCTTCCAGCAAGGCCACGACTTGGGCGGCTTCAGTCATAGTGGTATCCATTTTCTTCAGGGTTTCCGAGTAAGGTTAGCAGAGATGTGTACCGGTCAACTTCTGATAAGTGACTGATGACATTTCCCCGTCCTACCCCATATTTATAGGGGTCAAAAGGGGCACACCCCGTACGTTTCGGAACGAGTAAATGATCCACATATCGGGAAATGAGACATAACTTGGAAAACCCTGGGCGGAATCCCAGGATTCTTGCTTTTTTTTAAATTGTTACATTATCAGCTTTCGTTTGGTATCATTTTTTTAAAGATATTCTGAATAGGTCAAGAGATACTGGACGGAGAACCCAAACGTGCAGCTTGAGTCGATTTTTTTGCTCGCGAGTGTAGAAGGTGCGTGGCAAGAAGGCCCTCTGAGGACTCCACATTGGACCAGGAAGACGCTGCTTGTAGGTCGCTAGAAGGGCCTCCCCAAACGTGGTCTCACCTGGCTGGCTTGATCTCGAGATCAGCGTTCCGCTGGACGCCTCCCCATCCCCCCCTACCCAAAATCCCCTCCCAGCCCAAACTCCCCGCAGCCGTCCCAAAACGCACGGTACCTACTGGATTTCCAACTATCAAGATGGTGATTGTAATTTATTATTTTGGAAACAGCTATACTATAATACTTACGCATTGAACATAATCGTACGTATGTACCAAAACCAACTAGCCCTTCAAGAGTGACAACGGATCACCTAAAGGAAAGTCACCACAAGGCAAAATACCGGATTATAGCATTTTTATGTCATAATCACTTTGTTTTGTTTCCAGGTAGAATAAATAAAACTTCCATTACTTTCCACATCTTTATATACAGGACCGAACATCAATACAGGACTTAAAAATAATTAACATTACACTACAATACAAATAGGTTAACTTGCGATCTATAGACAAATAAGGGATCTATGGTCGCAGTTTGACAGGCCACCTTGGCAGCTGACAAGATGGCGTTAGTCACTAGTTAGCGTGGGCTGAGCACAATAAGTTTTATCTATTAAGTATACCTTTTGACGCCTACGTTTGTGATAGATAGATAATGTAATGATAAAACAATTTGTAACGACAAGCTATTGGTTAAAATAAATTAAATAGTCTATGGGATATTCCACAGTTAAATAGTTTACTCACAAAATCGCACATTTATCAAATTCAAATTCCCATACCACTTGAGAGGTAAAAGTGGCAATGAAAACGCCTCCTCTGCATTATTCGTATAAAAATATGTTTTGTCTAAAGACAATACAAAGCCATAGCTATGCTCTTAAGCCTATGCCACACGACTACTACCAACATAACAAGCTGTACATCAATATGTTGCTCGAAATTGGGTTATTATAGAGTACAAAATTACTGTTAATATATACACATATATAAAAAAATACAAAACGATTTATTGTACATATCAAACTGTTTTCTGTTATTGTTTATCGAAGGCAAAATACTTTTTACGGTTAAGTCTTGTAATCCAATATTTGTTACGTTTACAGATTTAAATAAATAAAGAAAACGTTAAAACTTCAAATGACAAAGTTTGCCCAATGTTTTTGGCACTACACGTCCTAAGAAACGTAAAACAATAATTCCTCAGTTATCTAAGCTAAGAGAAAATAATACGACTTAAATCTATAATAAATACTTACACATAGTTAAGGAACACAGATAAGGAGCCGATTGTAAGAGTTTTGGTAACATAATTATTTAACTTTTTCATAAATTAGGTGTAAAAATGCGTGTCTAAAAGTAAAGGGACCCTTTTTCATGATGGGTACTACAAGTCACAATTACCGTACTCGCTAGCGAGTCGAATGCTCTGTCCCTCGTTGACCTCGCAATATTCTTATAGAGTGCGAGGGACAGAGCATTCGACTCGCTAGCGAGAACAATAATTATGATACTAAATGAGAAAGTATGATAAATACGAACATTTCTACCAAAATACGATGTCATTTGACTCTGTTACTCAAGTTGAACTAACGCACTTTACCCTAAAACCTCGACCTCACCTCCCACCATCGGGGCAGGTGGGGGTCAATCGTTGATTACTCATCTATAAAAAGAAACACGGACTGCCATGTCCTTGACGCCTCATTCAAGAGCTATTTCTGCCTTTTCCGGATGCAAACGGCTGTTGGAACATTTTTGTTTATTCTTATTTTAATGCCGCAACACTAACCGTTTTACATACAACATGCATGTAAGGCAGTTTAGACGTTGGAATGTTTGACTCTCATGAATGGTAAGGTAAGGATATAAGTGCAAAAGACTATCTATAGGCTACTTGCTATCCCGGTAAATGATATAGTTTCCATGGGAATAGTAAACGAGTTATATGCGGACAAATAGTTGCGAGTTTATTACCAACCTATTACTCTCCAATGTATCTCTAGTGTAACTATACCTAGTCGTTCCTTAAGTTCTGTCACAAAGGTTTAGTCAAATAAAACTTCTGTTTATTTTTTTATTTAAATTTTTAGCAAGTGGTTTCTGCCTACCCCTCTGGGAAGCAGGCGTGATTTAATGTCGGTAAGTATGTATGTTTGTAAAAATAAAAATCTTAATTAATGTACTTTGAGTAGCGAGTGCTTCCACGCAATTGTTTCGCTATTCCCTCGGTAACCGTCTTAATTGTCCGGGATAAAAGTGTCCTATATCTATGCCAGGTTAAACTAGCCATATATCAAATTACTAGCGACCCGGCCGCGGCTTCGAACGCGTGGAATGTATTATACATATAAACCTTCCTTAAGAATCACTCTATCTATTAAAAAAAACCGCATCAAAATCCGTTGCGTAGTTTTAAAGATTTAAGCATACATAGGGACAGACAGCGCAAGCGACTTTGTTTTATACTATGTAGTGATATCACACTTTTTCATTATACTAAAACATCTATAAGACTAAACGACAAATTAAGGTATTTTGATCATGACATCATACATCCCAAAGGGCGCTTTAAAAATAGACACACATTTAGAAAACTGCATCAGACACCTAGTTATTGGCGAGAGATTCTGTTGTAAAACTTCGGCAATACAATGTAAGAAATTAAATAGCACGGCCTATAATAATTTAAAACACTTAACTAAATCTATGAAACCTCGTCATATCCATTGGTCTTTGGCCGGCCTTACACTTGTAAGTTTTACTTACGTAAGTAGGGACACGGCTTTATGTAAGAATGAAAAAAAAGTATTTCTATCTTATTCTAACAAATAGCTGCTTCCCTACTAACTAACGTAAGTAAAACTTACGAGTGTAAGGCCGGCCTTTAAATAATCCCAAAGCAATGTCATACAATTGTATGCCATCTGTGTATGTTACCAATGAAAAGGACTAAGCCAAAATTGAATAAAATAATTCGAAATAAGTGATGCATTCCCTATTGTCAATAAATAATTACCAATTTGTGATAACATGTATCATCAGTTCAAATTCAATTGTGCGTTTTCAATTGATATTATAATTAATCAAGTTATTATGTCTTATAATACGAAATGATGAAGGTACAATGTGATTTTACGCATAAATACACGATAAATGAAAATGATAATGAATTTGGTCTTATTTATAAAATGATCACATCAAACTAAGTGAACCAATCCCTATTAGCTCCCTGTTTAATAAACTTGACAATGACAGGTGACATTATAGTGTACAATCGACTACAGATATTTATCCACTTTTTCACTTTATTACGTTGTAATAAGGTCCAAAAATTGATACATCTCTTTGTATTCGACTGTACATACTTAGCGCAGCTTTTACGAATCACACTGATGTGCAAACCTTTTTTTCCTTAATGAATTGCTTTCACTACTTGTTTTAACGTTATAGACAATCACCACGAACTTATAAAAGAAATAAGTCCATTGGTATCACACAAGAGGACCATTATTGGGTTAAAAGGTATTTACTCTGGTGGACTAAAAAAAAGCAGCAATCAGAATTGTCATCTGTCACTGTCAGGATGGTGAAATAGGTGGCTGCATTTAATACACCAACTTTATAATTTATAAGGCATCGTTTATAGCGGCTACTTACGATCAGTTTTAATTCTACAGACGGACGCTCAGTAAATTGAAAACTGATCGTGTGTAGCGGCCTTTATACTGTTTAAAGTGGATTTCCAAGTTTGAAAAAGGGCTCAAATTATCAGGCGTTTTCTTCCTTCAAAAGGAGCATGTTGTCACCACAAAGCCATCAAACTCTAGGATCACTGAGAAACTCTAACCGAAACTCCACTTCATTTCCATCACACAAACGAGATCAGAATGAAACAAATCCTTTAACATTCCTCAAAGTTATAAAGGAAAACACAACCAATTCTAAACATACAAGTATAAGCAACACAAGTGGTCAGTCTGAGCCGTCAGTTGCAACTGTGCGAGACAAACCGTTTCACCACTCCAATAAATCCATTTAAATCAATCTCTAAAAGCTCAGGAGTCCTCAATTTTACCTAAATTTATTCTACCCGCTACATCTTTCTGTCAGTTTAGACTGATCAAAAAGAGCCGTCAGTTTTAACTGACAGTTACCATCTAATATGCCGCCAAATCAGCGTTTCTTAACCTTTAGGCAGTGACCGGCTGGTCTTTCTAATATGTACATTCTTCATTCAATCTCCAATATACATTCCTAATAATTTATTTGTAATGGAAATCTTTTTTAAACCGAATTCTCTGAATACTTACATTTAAAACCAGTTCATTAATTTATTTATTGAATAGTTAGTTAGTATAGTGCCATCAAATATGATGGCATTTTTAAGAAAAAAATTAAAAAAAGTTGGTTTTACACATTGAGCAGCTACTACAATTGTTTTATCTCACGATAACGGGTGGGCCATACTTGTAGGTGTAATAGTAACGCGTATAGACACACCCACTACGGCGTCGCTTAGCGGCGACAGCTACGCACACAGAGACACCGTGCACGTGCAATCGTACATCTACAGCTACACACACAAGTATTACCTACCCGTTTTCGTGAGACAAAACAACTGTAACAGATCTTACTTATGTTGTTGTGCGTCTAAGGACACCACACACAAACAGTTTGTGTTCCAATACGATGAACTGACAAACCAATGATGGACATCGGACTAACTATTAGTCTGGTTGCTATTTACAACAAAATGAAACCTAACGACACAATTTTTTATGATAGTCTATATGCAGAACCGGAAAAACGCCGTTAAATTCAGGAGTATACCGAATTTTAACTTTTCCTCAAGCTACATTTAAATTTAGAGCGGTTTCCTACTTGTCGGAACAGTAAATTGCACAAACAGTTGGTATTAAGTCTTTTACTAAAATAACATTACAATTTCGACCTTCGGTCAATTCGGCATTCCTTTCTTAATTTCTGTTATTATTTTGGTTTAATTCTCATTTCTCATTCTCATAATGTTTATCATTCTTATTATTTACACATACGACTTTTGCCTTATTTCCTTCGCATCGGTAGCGGCTCTCTCATACCATAGCACAACTCACGTCACATAGTTTAAACACATCTTAAGTTATAGTCTGGGGTCTGCAAAACTTACGAGATACAACGCCCACAAATCAGTGGAAACGGAGAACAGAGAACGCGCCGTGGGAATCTCTAGTGAGAGTATATGTTTGCAGTTTTCACATTCTATACAAGAACAAGTGTTTCCTTCGAGGTTATAGTAATAGCGGTAGAAGATTTATCGACAACGAATGTTAAAGTAACTATAGACGAATACATTTTGAATATCGACAATAACTAATAAGATAAAGAGAGAGATACGAATGTGATCATACTGCTATTCCCTCAACAGCAAGTGTAGGAGCATAAAGACGAATATAGCTCCATAACATGAGTTCACATAGGTTTCATAGCAACGTTTGGATCTCCTTAAAATAAATAAATAAATTACACGTCTCATGATAATTCACTACCAATCTATGTCAATGTGTTACTGTTGGCGTGTCTATTTATTAATCTAATAATAATTTAAGTAAACAAATAAAGAGGTTCAAGGCTCGCAGACGATATATTAAAAGCCTACCATCAACTTCCTAATACACAGGTTTGCTAGAAAAGCTATATTCAGCTATAATCGCGTTTGTCGGATTACAGTACATACGTAATTATAATTATATATTATTTTTTTTTTATATTCATTAGTCTATTCCCGACGCGTAAGAGTATCGCAAGGGGTCAACATAACCCGTAAGACTTTGCCAGACCCCAATAAATTACCAGATCATGGTCGAGCATCGTTTGAGGACTCGACGTCGCTGGAACTGCTTGAGACTGACTTCTTCGGTTTGTATTCTGTGATGACGACCGTCACTCCACTTACTGTTACCTGATGGTGAAAATAATAGAACATTCTAAAAAGCTGGCGGTGGACCTTTTTAATGGTAGGAGAAAACAATAGACTAGGCAGGTCACCTGATGGTAAGTGGGATCTTAGACCAAAGACATTTCCTCGGTGATACTGCAAAGCCGCGTAACTTTATACATACATACATACATACATACATACATTAAATCACGCCTGTTTCCCAGAGGGGTAGGCAGAGACCACTTCTTTCCACTTGCTACGATCTTGACAAATTTCTTTCGCTTCTTCAACATTCATACATCGAGTCATGCACGCACGTCGGTTTGGGGTACTTAAGATTCGGCCCTTTTCCAGTATTTCTCCTATTTGATTCGAAAAAGTACGCCTAGGGCGGCCCTTTCCGACCCTTCCACTCACTTTCGATCTGTATATCTCTTTCGTCAATCTTCTTTCATCCATCCTTTCCAAATGACCGAACCATCGAAGCATGCACTTTTCAATCTTAGTCACTACATCTTCTTTTATTCCACATTTCTCTCTGATTTTTTCATTTCTTACTCTATCAATCAGTTTCACACCACACATACTACGCAAAGAGCGCATTTCAACTGCATTTACACGACTTACATGCTTGTCCTGCCACACCCAACATTCACTACCATACATCAGGGTAGGTGCCAGCACTCCATTGTGAACAGCCAGCGGGGCTTTTTGTGAAACGCCCTGTCTGCTCACAAAGGAGTACAGGGCCCCATTATGATAGAGCAAAATAAACCTTACCATCTTATTAAAAGGTGCATTTTGCTCTTTATTTAAAATATTACTTACGCGGTTTTGCAGTTTCACCGACGATTTGCATTCTCAAGAAACACATCCAATCCAAGACTGCAATATTGCCATACAAACTAGTAGCCAAAATTAATAACAAAACATGTAAACAAACAAAAAACATCGTAAAAAGATATTTGTTATGTAAAAAACTACCAGATAACTAAGTTAATACAAGTTGGCATTTGTAATATTTACGGAAATGTTAAAAAAAAACCATACAAATTTAGCTCCGGCTTTTAACGTTTGTCACTCCCTAAATCAAGTCCGATTTCCACGAGTTTTGAATGTGTTGTGTTGTAGTTATTATAAAGAACCCGGTCTGTACGTTTCTGTTTTGTTTTTGAAACTTGGTTCATTCAGTCAGTACAGACATAGTTTTTCATGGAATCTACAACATATTCAAAAATAGTAAAAATCGGACTACGTTTAAGGGTAGAGAAAGTTTCCGCATTTTGTATGGAAATCTTTAGCTTCACAATCCTTAGTATATAAATTTATAAATATGCAATTTGCAATAACTGCAACCTTAACTCACTAAAATCTTTATAAATTAAGACTACTTAGATGTTAAGCAAACCAAAAATGTGTCTTGCTTGAAATAAACAACCTGTTTATTTCTTGCTAAAGGCATTATCCCCTTAGGCAAGTGCCAAGTGAAGTATGACGTCACACTTGCGTAAAGTTGTTTGTATTGGAAATTGGAAAAATGTTTTCGAGGGCAAGTAAAACCTGCTGTCAATCATCAAATATCATTTTGAATTATCATTTAGGATTTATAAATATTTAAAGGTGTTGATATTGTGCTGGGGTGTTACTGTACATAAGTTAAATTTTTTTACAGTTTATACATTCTAATTCGAAAGAATAGGTAATTTTAAGAGACCGATTTCATTCATATTGTATTTGACCGAATAGTTTCGTTTTAATATCTTTATTTATTTAGCAGACAATTTATGGATAACATGTTTATTTCAAATTTGGGTTTGCATTTTCTAATAAATTACAACAATTAAATGATATCTAATGACAAAAAGCGATTGTAATAGTGTATTAAAACGTACCTAACCCGTTAGATATACCTAGGAAGATTTCAAGCCGGAAACGAAAGTCAAACAAAGGTTAAATAAATGTACTTCTGTTGAAATATTCAAAATATATACATACTTCAAAAACGTAATAACGCAGAACAGCTTTAAAACCCTACTCCTCGAAATGGTTTTCGAATGAGGGTTTCCGCGCATCAGTTTTTTCAATAGATGGCGCTTGTGATGTGAGGTCTTTTTGACAGTTGATGTTAAAAAATTATGCCTAGAAGAAGACCAAACTAGTGACAATTTACTTTTTCACTTGATATATGCACATTTCAAATATTTAGGTACAAAATTATTTCAATTTATATTTTTTACGTATTATCAACTGTCAAAAAGACCTTACTTCCCAGAGGCGCCATCTAGTGAAAAAACTGATGCGCGGAAACACTCATTAGAGTAATTGTAAATATATGAACAATCCCGATTATGTGTAACATACCTCTCTGGTCTGCGCTGAGCTGCGGTCCACGTTGCTGAGTCGGGGCGGGCGCCGCCTCTTCTTGAGCGAGTTGGCTGAGCGCGGCCGTTTCTGGGAGCTGGTGGGGGCCGTGCCGGCCGCTTGCGCCGCCACCATCGCCGGGTTGATGCGTGGCTTGCGCGTCGACGTGCCTAGGGTGCAAAAAATAGGGTTCATTTTCGGTTGTATTTATACAGCGTACAGGGACAGAATAATTTGATTGCTTTTTGTTAAATCCTCACGTTTCTTTTTAATTATACAGTGTGCCTCTGACCTTGGGGCTTTAAATGCAATGATCGATTCTACTAGTTAAGCTGAATTGTTCTGCAACATCAAAAAATAACTTAAGTTTAGATAGCTAATTGATGGTAAAGTCTAATTGTAAAATCAGCGTAATCAATCATGGTAATCACTATCTCATGGTAAGGGGGCGACATTTCCTTGGTACGAGGGCTTAAGGAAAATGGAGAATTGATCGTGTACATTGAAAATTACATTTAACTTGTATGAAATAATTAAAATTTCAGTTGGACATATTTTTCGCAACTAACAGAACAAAAGAAGTTCAGTTTCAGGAGTAAAAACGATCCTTGAATTTTAAGCCCCAAGGTCAGAGGCACCCTGTATATAAATGGCACGGAGAGCACACAGGCCACCTGATGGTTAATGGTATCTGTGATCCATAGACATTATGCATTCTCAACACTAAAATCTTAAGATTGCAATCCTAAGACTCAGAACGAATAATCGCGCTTATCACACAAATATCTCCCCTTACCGGGATTTTATCCCGCGACCGCTAGCTTCGGAGACTGGGTCAGTACCAAATAGGCTAACGTATCGTCAAAGAAGTAAACACCTAGACAACACTAACTAAGGTGCCACGATTTCAGAGATTTAAATTTAACGCAACATTAGTAAATAAAGGCAACCATGTTTAAGATTTAAGACAGACTTAAAGCAATATTAGGAGGACCAGGAAGCCTAGTTTCGACGTGACATGTATGTATAATGTATGAAATTAATTCGCAATAAACTTATGTACCAGGATACCAGAACTGTTATGAGGGGACCGGTTTAATAAAGCGCAATTCATACAGCGCGCGGGAGCATGTCGGAAGTTCGGCGGGTGGTTTAACATAGAGTTATATGGAAGCATTCACACACGCGCCCGCCGCCCGCCTCTACCAGCGCGCGTGGGTCCGTCACGGGCGTTTTTCGTCGTAAATACACGGATTCTTCGATACACATTCTCACCAGTGTTGCCAGATGGTTACATTTCTTAATACATTGTAACTTTTCACAGTCCGAATCCCCGGCAGCATGAATCGACTAAACAAGGCTGCAGGCGCGCCAGCCTTCAATCACCCGCCCGCGTCCCTCTGCATGGCCCGCGCGGGGCCAACCGCGGTTCGGCGCTATTTGTGAATACGACGACCCGCGCGGGTCCCGCAATGAAAACGACATGCTCGGCGCCCGGCCCGCTCCCGTCGGCTGTGTAAATTGCACTCAACCACCGCATGCGAAGAGAATTTGCAAGGGTAAGCGTCTATGTTAATATCAAGAGATTAATATGAGAACAGGTTTGTGCAAGGATATTAAGGGGTTAATTAATATATTCCATTATTTTTAGAATTATTAACATAATATAATTATTAAGCTTATGCCTTGATCGTTCGCATGGTAGGCATAAATCTGCAACTCAACTAAAAAGTAAAGATAGGAAGCATTCTGCAAATAATATGAATATAGAAGCGAGATATAGCTCTTGATTGTTACGTCAGAACTCTTTACAGCGTCGTCCGATAAACAAAAAGGGTTTGTTAGAGTATACTTGTGGTCCTATTGTCACCAAATCTGAATTTGATGAGGGGATCCGTGAGGAATTGAGGGAAGTCCTCAAGTATTATAGGTACAGTGATTTTAGTATTCTAGTAACAAATCCAGCATTTGCATTCAGAAAGTATCATTTGGTGAAGCGGATCTGATGATGAAGATCACAAATGGCTACCAGAACTCCTCAACTCTACCTATTTCAAGGGTTGCGATAAGATATCTCGGTTAAGATAGTTGAGCAAATGTAACGATGAATATTTAATTGTTTAAATCTGACTGAGACTTTCGCACGGCGTTGCTTGCGGCAAGCTTGAAATGTTTCGTATCAACTTAGAAGTGGAACTACATAAGCTTATTATTATAATCAATAAAAAGTATAAAAAAAAAAATTGAATCTTATCGAAACAAAGTGAATTATCTCGCCTCATATAAGGTCTCTTGAGATGAAATAAATGGTTTTATAATCCCAGAGCATTTCTTGAGGTAAACATATTTTTTTTAATACGTCATTCACAAAAAAAACTGGTTTATTAACAACACATACTAAACGACACAATATCTTTAACCGCTTATCAAAAATATATATGTTTTTTTTTAATTAAAGACAGTTCACAAATAATTATAGCAAGTAATTTGAGGAATTATCAGGAATTATGTTTTTTTCTTTAATCTTAAAAAATAAAATCTAGTTTCATACCTATTCGTTTCTGCACTTTATCCAGGAACACACTGTATGCAAAATGTGGTAACAGAATTATCAACAAGGTTTTAGAGTTGCTGGTAATTCCGTAGCTCTGCCTACCCCATTTTGGGAATGAAGGCGTAAGTTTATGTATGTATGTACACTGTATGTCTAACATTATAAAATAAACCGAAATTCTTTCGTAATAACAACATAGTAGCAAATTCTGTTTGTATCACCACATATGAATGCTGCCGTCCAACCAAATAAAGCGGCTAACTACATAGTAATAGTACAAGCATTTTAAATTTAATATGGATACCCATAGAGTATATAATGCTTTGACTACTACATTGCATTTAGCCGCCTTCTTTATTATGACGGCAGAATGTATACATTCGTAAAGAAACATCAATTTTGAATCAAAAGAGATGTATCTACAGGGTGCACTAAAACTAAATTCAGGAGCGGGATTCTCGCGTTTTATACACCGTTCAGAGGATAAACAACGCAGGGAGAGAAGTACAAGTCCCGCGGGGATCCGGGATCGTTGTCTATGTGTCCCTGAGCCCAAAGCGACGGTAGTAACGGGAATGCGGGTCGGGAGAACACAGCAAAGGAGTTGGCAGAAAATCTATGATTATTTTGATACATAGGTGTGCAAGTTTGAGTTTTTTTAAATCATAAATCATGTCCTCATATTCTGCAATCATTCTTCATAATAAATTCAATTATTGTAGCATTACATGTATTAAATTGACGTCAAAATTACTTGTACTGAACTTATCCTTCCTAATCATTATAACTAAAATATTCATTAATACCTACTATAGAACCAATTTTGTAGTGGCCGGCTGGTAAGTTTTTTTTCTAAATTAAACATTTTCAAAAATGTGGTAACAGAATTATCAACAAGTTTTTAGAGTTTTTGGGAATTCTGTAGCTCTGCCGACCCCACACTGGGAATGAAGGCGTGAGTTTATGTATGTATGTAACATTTTTATTTCTTTAAACTCAATCGGCAGTTTGTTATAAACCCGTATGCACATGGAGTATACATTTATGACAAGGAGAAGGCACACGAGCACGCAGGTCACCTGATTGTTAGTGGGGTGTGAGACCCACACGCATGAATTCTCAGGACAATCTTAAAGACTAAAATTAACAACGATAACTTTTCCATTACCTACGTCACGACAATTAGTTAGACGTATACATACATACATACATTAAATCATGCCTGTTTCCCAGAGGGGTAGGCAGAGACCACTTCTTTCCACTTGCTACGATCTTGACAAATTTCTTTCGCTTCTTCAACATTCATATATCGAGTCATGCACGCACGTCGGTTTCGGGTACTTAAGATTCGGCACTTTTCCAGTATTTCTCCGATTTGATTCGAAAAAGTACGCCTAGGGCGGCCCCTAATAAAATATATAATATAATATACGTATAAACATAAATATAAAAGATGTTTATTCAGTAAGTAGGCCGCACGGGCACTTTTACACGTCAAAAATCTACCAGCGCTTCGCAAGGGACCACTGCTGAGAAGAAACGCCGCAAGAAACTCAACAGTCTGTCGTTTTTAAATATTGCTTATCACTACATAGTATAAAACAAAGTCGCTTGCGCTGTCTGTCCCTATGTATGCTTAAATCTTTAAAACTACGCAACGGATTTTGATGCGGTTTTTTTTAATAGATAGAGTGATTCTTAAGGAAGGTTTATATGTATAATACATTCCACGCGGGCGAAGCCGCGGGCGGGTCGCTAGTGATATTATACAAAAATAAACTTAACCTAGCATTATATAAGCAGGAAAATGTATATCATACGCAAATCTGTATCTCACATTCAATAACCCAAGTAGTTTCAATTGTCAGTCGTTGCACTTGCTACAGGATTGTTTGTCTAAAATGCCACTATTTGTATTATAGTATAGCAGTATAGTTAACCGCCGTGACGTAATGGAAGAGTTACCGTTGTTAATTTTAGTACTGCCCTTTATTTTTGTCCAAAAGCGTTACCAACCCTGAGGACTAAAATGGAATGCCTCTAGATTAGCTATAAATTTAAAACTATGTCCCCTGAACCTACGGACTTGAAATTTGGACGGAATATTCAATGAGGGTGGAACCAACCACCAACGGGAAGAAATAGGGGGTGTAGCGAGAAACTAATTCGACGCGTTCTCTAGTGACTGGCAAAGTAAATCTGTGACACGCTCTTAGAGCTAAAGAGCACGCACAAAGGACCTCTCTTATGTATGAGAACACGGCAACAATGTTACTTTACTGGCCTCTAATCTGGGTTCTACCGGGCCCAGGTTTAGGTTATATTGTTGGCGACCTACTATAGAGAACAGTACCAACCTAAGCTCCATGTAGGCATTTAGATATATCTAGATATACCGACCTAGTTAGAAGATTGGTAGGGGCGAGCTTTGGGACCAAGTTCAGCATAGATTTAAAGTCCGTGTCTGAGGCTTACGGATATTCATTCTCGTACGAACAAACAAGTACCTATTGCTAGGACTCTTTCGTAATCTATCTATATAAATAAAAATGAATTGCTGTTCGTTAGTCTCGCTAAAACTCGAGAACAGCTGAACCGATTTGGCTGATTTCTTTTTTGCTGCGTTCGTCATTGTCAGGACAAGGTTTGTATGAAAGAAAATAATTGAAAAATTCACCGGAGAGTCAGAAATTTGCGCTGTCAGCGCTTTTCGACTGTAGGGTTTTATTCAGGACTTTTTATATTTACCTATGGCAACCCTGGCTGCAGTTGGCTTACTCCATAAAGGGGGCCTGCGAGTGGATAGGTCCGTCGGCTGCAGAGAGGTCCTGAGATGACCTGTTGTGGTTCAGGGTACCTTCAGCGTAGTAGACGAAACATTAAGTCTTCCGCCCGAAGACGAGCCCACAGAAGCTGCCACGCCATTGAAGGTTTACGTTTTGGTGCAATGCAATACTGCCGTCCTACCAAAGAAGCCGGCTAACTGCAATGTAGTAGGTAATCGGACCATTCTCAACTCTATTTAAAATGCTTATAGGTACTATTACTATGCAGTTAGCCGCCTTTTTGGTGGGAGCCCCCTAAAGATAAAGCGATAGGCGAGCCCCGATTTTTCGTCCGTGCAAGTCAGACATAACCCTGCCTTAGCATTTCCCCCGGGACCTCCAAAAAATCAGTCAAGTACGAGTCTGACGCACGAAGGTTTTCCTTCCACTGATGAAATCGAATAGAATACACCTAACGTTATTTTAATTTTATTAAAAAAAAACATTTCAAGTATCTTATAAAGAAACATTAAATTCGAAACATTGGCTGGCGTGATATTGATTATTAAAATATAAACCTGTTAGATTATAGTTACCGATCTAGGTAGGTAATAGATTTTAAAATCATGCGACGACGTTACGTTACGACCTTAATATTAATACGGTACGCCGCATATAGGAAGGTAGCCGGTTTAATTTATCAACCCAACTGTAAATAGGTAGGTAGGTACGTGTACGCCTGACTTGACACAAGCGAGCATAAGGTACCTACATAGCGGTGACGCCGGTGACTGTGTAGGTTAGGTAGGTAGGTAACTTGGTGAATCACTCACGGGTGTTCCAAGGTCGTGAACACGTACCAGCGCATACCTAATCCTTACGCGGCGATAAAGCGGGGTAACCAACTACTAGCACACTGATTTGAATTCACCTCATCAATTTTCATAGAGCGATCTAGATAGGTAGGTAGGTACCTACTTCGTCAGACAACCTTACCATCTATCCTGATGCCTTATCAGGCGGAATTAACTGTAAACGATAGGTATATGTAGGTAGGTAGGTGTGCGGCCTACATACTTAAAAATAAAATAAATATAGCAGAGATTTACCTATTGTATAAAGACACTCGTAGGAATACCAACGAATGTATACCTAATGTGCATTATTAGTATTATTACGCCAAATGCGACTGAGGTACAATTAAATTATACCGTGCATTATTAATTTTATACTTTTATTGAAACAAATACACCAGACGAATGCAAACATGAACTGTGTCCTACATTACCTGCAAAACGTCACACAAGGGGTCAATGAATGCATTAAAAACCCGACTAAATTCAATTTAGACGAGAAAACGGCGTTTCTTTGCACTAATAAAGACTTTTTAAACTGGGCGGGTTATATCCGACTACAGCGCTACCTGATACGGTGGCAATATTGTTAACTAAATTTACGAGCAATTTTGTTTACATTATCGGTGTTCATATTTTTTTATCACTTGTAAAGTATGCTAATATTAGTAATTATAAAATATCGATATATTCTAAATACTTAAACGTTCATTGGAATGCGTTTAAATTACGAAAATGTACAATCGAAATACCAGTCTTTCGGTGAAAGTTAAACAATACTGAAATAAAAGTCAAATCTTATAGCCTATTGGTTTGTTAAATTTAAAGCTGTACAATTTAGACAAGCAAAGCAACCAGTACCATGATACGATCGATATTTCCAAGTAGCGTTTGTAGGTTAGTTTTTCAACTATTGTGTTCTGAGGATTCTACGCGTATCGTAATAGTAAGAGAAAAATGAAAACGGTTTCGGATACATGGCAAAAACCGCAAAAATATCATACGTGGCTTGACAATGTATGAAATGACGAAGTAATGCTAGGTACACGTAATACAGTTTTCAAGACAAACAAGGGAATACAGGTAAGTAAGGGATAAATACCTTTTCTAACATCGCACATCGAACATTTAAACGCTTCTGCATTATTTCTGTACGTGCACACACTACAGTCCCAGTAATTCTCTTCAAGAACTTTGGAAGGCCTTTTGGCTCTCCGAATTGCATTTTTCTTGTCCATTTTCACTATCTTAAGTCTAATTAAAACTGAAACACGTTATCATGATACTTTCGAATGTCCACAGCAGCTCTTTGTGCATTTATTCAAAACATTCCTAATAGGAATCATTATTTTTGTTTTACTTTACACGAAAACGTTCACCACGATTCGCCATGACAGCTCGTCATTGCTCTGTCGGTGAAACAGGGCAGGCGCCACTTGCCAAGTGCGCTGTTTTGCCGACAGAGTTTAGTTACGCTACTGACATAAAGATGGCGCTAGCTAGAACTATTTCTAATTCCAACAATATCGCCGGAAATCTTTGCCTTGCATACGTATCGAGCTTATATTTTTATAGTTACATGTTGAATGTTATGTTCTGTATAAAATATTTTTTTCTGATAATAGTAGCGTCTATTCCTTGAAGTTTTATTAACTGTAAAATAAAATAATGTAGATACCTACCTAAATAGGTACTTACTTAACTATCCATTACTACCTAATTGCTAGCTAAAGCTATGTTTGGGACTTGTTCAACTTCAGCGCCTACGGTCAACGGTCAGGGACTTTAATTGATGAACCTCTATAGAACCTTCTCTCATAAAACAAACGATTAATTCCTATGTTATTTATATCTCATGTCTCATCACTTGACGCTGTTATTATGACAAGTGGATCAACATTTTAAAGTCCTTGATGGTACCTAAGTATACTACCTATATACCTAAGTTTGTCCACGATTTTTTTGGTAGGTACCGAGGTACTTACAATCAATATTGTCCCATGTCGACATGGTAGGTATAAGAGTAGTTTGATTTGAGCCTACCTATAGTTCATTTATTTTAGCATGATACAGAACGCAATAAAGGTATTTTATTGGGCACGTTACACGCAACATAATAGTTATACAAAAATATTGGACGAAAACGTCTTTTTTGACTGCTATTATTTCACAGTAAATATTAAATGAACGTTATAAATGTTATAATCTATTGCAGTAGTACTTTAAGTCATATTCGTTAATATTAACATTGCGTTTTTTATTTGTGTTGATTAAATTTACTTCAATTAGAAACGTGGTCTATAAAAGACCTAAAGAAGCAGGGGTTACAAACCTGTGTGTTAACAAAATAACGAAACATCTAAGCATATAACTCGACTAAATCAAATACTATCCTGTCACCTGTCAAATATAGAGAACCTAGTGAATTTTAAATTGATCATTAATAACGCCACAGTTTGCATTTTTTCACAGATTGAACGTCGCAACGCCCTTATGTGATATGCCCGATGTTATATTATGTCATTTTCTCCCGAGTTCGAGAGCGTGAGCGTTGATATTGTTCCATAGGTAGTTATTTTTGTTGTGATTTGTTTGTTGTTCATTTCCTTGTTAAAGTTGGCAGCTGCTCGTTTAGTCTACATCTTTAATCTCTACCCAACTACCGCACTCTTTAGCGGAGAAACGATGACACTTCATCCAGAACAGTCAGTCTTAAATTAGGTAAATCAATTAAGTATAGCAGTTAGAAACCAATATATACATAAAAAACACCTAAAACATATAGCCGTAAGCTTAGGCTAGGGGTAAGGAATAAATATTTAGAACCTAGAGCATGTAACTACTATGGGCAAAGAACTAGGAAGTACATGATACCGCGAATTTTCAATGCATTGTTTTCGGAGGAGGACTGTAGTAGTAAACATATTTTTAAAAAAAAGCTTAAACATCATGTGTTGGATTCATTTGTAAAAGGGAAGGTTTAGTAGCTGTTATGTTTGTAGTAATTAGGATAGGTACACAGTAATTAGTTAATAAGAGTGTAAAATTCGCCTTCAAACTGTTTAGCAGTTTGGCGAAGTTGTTAGTATTTATAAAACAGTGTACTTAAATTTGAAAAATAAATTAAAAAAAAAAAAAACATATTCAAATAGTTTTATAGTTAATTTTTCATGTAATATCGAGACCCAATGTTTTGTCCAACACAAAAACATTAATGAATGACACATGCACAGATACAATATATTGAGTGCATAGATTCTTATTAATTCTGCCAGCGAGTATTAGAGTTGACGACTACTGGTTATTTTTCTTTTTTTTTTCTCATCCTTAAATATATGAACTATAGGTAGATACGTAGGAAGTAAGTAGCGCATCCCTATGATTAATTCCCAATTTTCCAAACCCCGCCCATAAACACTGACAACAGCTGAAGGGGTTGTCGGTCCGTTGCTGACCTTTTAGGGAAACGAAAGCATATTTCTTTAAGACCCCCATGTCAGAAACACCGTAAAGGGGAGAGTACCTAACACGGAAGCCCTACTTTGAAAATCGAAGTTTCGTTAGCTCCATCATCTCATCTCTGTCACTCATCATTCGAGACTAAATTGAGAGAAAGGGATGGAGCTAACGTAACTTCGACCTTTTAATACTTCGTTAACGAATTGAAAAATGAGTATTTTTGAGAGAATAAGAACTGCTAACTTTTCTCTTCTCTATCATTGCATCATAGAAAAACAACGTCGTCGTCGTTGTAGTAGAAACCTAGTCGAAAATGTATGGGATTGTCCTAAGCTGCGGACGGTCTCGCCTCGAGCGCTTGTGCCAATGCCATACATTTTTACATACTTCATACATACATACAATCACGCCTGCTTCCCAGAGGGGTAGGTAGAGACCGCTTCTACCTGCTACGATCCTGACAAATTTCACATTTTTACAGTTTTCTTAAATCCTTACCTACCTTGTCTATGGCTACCGTTCAGGCTTAAATCTACATTGCCTACCTACTCTGTTACTTGTACTATTATTTATTCTGTGGGTCGTAAAAGTACCTATCCTACAGGGTGAAATTAACTTCGCTAGAAACCTCTAGTTTAATATTTAAATGAGCACATTGCTTTTGCCATTATGTATTAATGATATTCATACGTTACAGTGGTTATCGATGGCGTGTAGAATTAAACGACATACCTTCATAGTTGATCGTGAACCACTATGTATCAGGGACCAATCTCTTGCAAACTTCTTTGCATGCTACATAGACATCATGCAAATTTTTATGGTCTATCTATATGAGTGAACAGCATTAATTATGTAGAGTGCTATCATAGAATTTTATAGGCAGCATTGCAGTTTTTAAGTTCTAGGTAAGGCGGTAAGTTTGTGCAAGGCGGAATTTTGAGGACTGGCAATGCCTTTTAATATTATTTGTGATAAAAAAGAGGCAATAAAAAAACACGCTCCAAATATCTGTTTCTTAAACTTATTCAGAAAAAATAAATCATCTCGGAATAATACAGTTGAAACTTCCTGATTATACCCATTTATAACCCCGATACATACCAAAACCATAGCCAAAACTAGCTCTACATTAAAAATGTAACCCAATCGAAACTCTATACCATTAACATACAGTGGAAAATTGTAAGCACAGAGAAACAAGTGAAAACCGTTCCACAGATAAAAAAGGGCTTTTATAATAGCACCAGGCGAAATTCTTAGAAAAGCCGCTCCTTTTTTGACGCGATCTAGTACCAACATAGCAATACTGCTATCTGAGTCTTTATAATACAACGTTACTTAAGAAGTTGCTTATATGTTGTGGTTAGTTCAGATTTTACCCACCGGCAAAGTTAAGATTGTCGAGCTACTTACATCTTTCGAGCGTTGCGTTACTTGCGTTCTTTGATTGTATTGATACGAATATAAGTAACACAAGAATTATTCAGAACAAATTGTCACAAAATTACTAGCATAGACGATTTCCATCTTAGTCTTGGTTTGCTAAAGTTTTGCAGTCTTAAGAGTGCAGTCTTGAGATTGTAGGCTTAAGAAAGCGATGTTTATGGGTCTCCCACTTGCCATTAGGCAGTCTGTGTGCTCGTTTGCCTTCCCCTGGCCATAAAAAAACCGACATTAGTGCGTGTAGGTACCCACATGCTTACACATACGAGAGCAAACGCAAAGTAAAAGCGATTCAAGCATAGTGGTCTATGTGAATTCCTTAGTTTCTACCTGCGAACGCAATTTCGCGTAATGTTAGGTTGCGTTCAATTTTAAACATACCCCGAAGCCAGGTTTGGTGCAGTTTGAATAAATAATTATATATAAACGGTCCTTTGACTTTTTATCGGCGGAATTGTCTATGGGTTAATTACGAAATTGATTGTTCCGATCATGATTGTTGGTTTGGATTGCAGATAAAATATCAACTATTAAGCCTTGTTTTGTTATTTAACAATGAAAAGGTATCAGATGATTTAAATGGTTGAAATTGTTGGGTTGTTTCTTACACTTCGTTTTTAAAATGGTTTAAATTATTGGACTGATCAGTTCAATCAATACATATATTTTCTGTTCTTACAGTTATACAATTATCTATTTTGTAGAGGTGTTGCTAATAAACACTTTTTTTAAATGGTGACTTGGACTCCCTCATTTAGTATAATTATTTAAACAGAAATAATTTCGAAGAATATTTTTATTGATATTCAACTGACAGATATTTTATGAATGATTTAATTCTCGCCACGATACGTTAGCATAGTATCCAATGGGCAAAAATGTCTTTTTTTTCACAGTTTAACCACTTTAAATTGACTTGAAATTTATTTCAGAGCTGAGATACTTTACAGCCTGATGGAGGACGAACTCGTAATACCAAAGAAGGCACTAATGTAATAATAGTATGAGCATTTTAAAATTAATGAGGTTACCAATAGAGTATACAATGCTTTGACTACTAAATGGTAGTTAGTCACCTTCTTTGGAATTACGGCAGCACCTTCCTTTTTGCTGTACCTTTTGAAGGAATTAATATGAGAATATGAATACTATTTTCACACTAAAGGTACCTCCTTTTAAACAAACTGCCGAAAACCGAATGAATATTATACTGCCCTCCTAAGCAAATAAGCAGCATCCCAAAATCAATAACCAAAGCAGTTTTAGTTCTCTCCTCTTAGTAATAAGGTTGAAATTGCTACGGGAGTTTTATCTGACTTAGGGTAAAGTCACCAGTGGTCAGCCAGAGACCAGTAGTCGACCTTATATGAGTACGAAGAGTAGAAAATATATCTTTCGTACTCTTCCCACTCATACAAAGTATAGGCATAGGCCGGCTACAGGTCTCTGGCTGACTACTGGTGACTTTACCCTACTGCGTATTAGCTTAGGAGGGCGGTATAAACCACGCTCTCGGCCGGAGCCCCGCTACAATATAGCAGGTAGCAGGATGGTTACCAAGAAGCACTAAATCCGAAACTTGGAGTTGCCAGTCCCTGTCACTCGTGACTCGAAAAAAAGGGATGGAACTAACGTAACTTCGAACTTGGATTTTGAAAGTAGAGCCCCAAGATAATTAATATCATGAACATAAATCGTTATCGCGGGAGCAAAAACGATTTGACAGTAGTGAAAGATTATGTTATGACAAATAGGCAAGAACAGAAGTGACACTCGTATCGAGAAACGTTTATACCTACGAGTACAATTCAAATATCTTCCCTCCGTACTTGACTTGATCAGAAGTACATATTTAAAGAGATCCTAACGTCAACCTCTCAGTCACTTTTCCTGCTACTATAGACATTTGTTATTCTTGATTGATTTGATATGTACAGGAACATACAAAAATATATCTAAATTAAATATGGTACAAATAGAAAACATATATTCAAAAAGTTAAAACTATTTTTGGAAAAAAAAACTGGATTTGACATAAATTAATAAAAAATAAGTTTGACTAGTTGACGCGTTTACTCAGTGCAAGACCAGTTTCATTGACCGTTTCCAGCGAAAACTTCGTGCTAGTGCTAGATATGAAGAACTTCTTAGAGGCTTAGTGTTTAGGCAGAATATTAAATTTATACTAAATATACATTCTGTTATATGTGTTCTTTAATAGATTTGTTTTTGCTCCCGCGATAACGATGTAAGCATGAAACACTAAATTCGAAACTTCGAGTGCTGGGTCCCTGTCACTCGTCACTCGTGGCTAACTCGAAGAAAAGGGATGGAACTAACGTTACTTCGAACTTCGATTTTCAAAGTAGAGCCTCAGCCTAGTTTACGATCTGTCTCATTGGGGCGCGTGTGGTTGGTAGTATTTATTTGTTTCATTTGCGAGTAGATAGCGTCACGGTACATTATTTGTTCAATGTTAGATCAAATTGTGCTACTAATATTGCTTATTGCTAAAAATATAACTTTTTGTTTGCCAAAAGCTAGTTATTTAATTTATTAAAGATAAAAAAAAGATAAAGTATGTTTATTCAGTAAGTAAGCCGCACGGGCACTTTTACACG
The DNA here is from genome assembly GCA_927399475.2 of Acleris emargana. Lineage (NCBI taxonomy): Eukaryota > Metazoa > Arthropoda > Insecta > Lepidoptera > Tortricidae > Acleris > Acleris emargana. The sequence goes on from OV656858.1 coordinate 11,889,767, forward strand.
TCAAAAATCTACCAGCGCTTCGCAAGAGACCACTAATATTGCTTATGTTATGATATTATACAATAATAAACTTAACCTAGCAAAACAATGAATCTCACATAAAACCAAAAATTAATATATTCATGCGTAGTTGAGCAGGAAAATGTGTCAAAACTCATAATTGTCACAAAAACTAATAAGTACCTACCTAATAAAAAATTAGAAATTATACAAGTTATACTTACCTCTGACGGTGCCTCTCCTACAGAAACCGTGTCCCCTAGACAATATACAATGTTTACATATTTTTTATGACCAAGTTATTATTAAGTTATTTAGGTGTTTAGTTTAGGCCAAGCATTTTTAGTCCTCGACGCTTTTGTTTCTTAATTTTATGGTATTCTGTACTCAGTTAAATGGTACCTAATACAGAATATTGCAAAAACTTTCCGAATAGGCCGAATACCTAACAGTAACAGAACATAAAGGCACTTCTACTTTTTAATACTGGAAAATTTAATAATTCTACCCGTATTCTGCGCGCCGAGAGTCGCGGGCAAGAACAAGTACCTACAATCTAAAATGGCGCGTTTTATACAACTGGCTGATTAGTTAATCGCATAAAGCCATTAGCTAATGAAACCTGTAGGAGCTGTCTTAGACCGGTCGCACATTGTTAATTTAAAATGTTATAAAAGTAAAACGTTGTACCTAGATTGTTAGTCAATCAGACCAAGCATCGATCAGTCAGAAATCTGAGGAAAATCTATATACGATAAATTACGATACATTTTGAGTGATAGAAAAGAAAAATGTTAGTATCGTTTGCATCTTGGCTATGGCCCCTGTTAATAGAAATAGAAATATCTATATTTGTTTCTGCTTACATAATATCACATCCATGGGCTGAAGTCTCCTTTTAAGTGCCCCGAGCCTCTATTCTACTAGGGGAAACAATGGACCCGATTCTACAGTGGCCTCTGAACTTCCTAATTTTATTTAGGTGTCGCTAAAACACTTCGCTATTCTATGAGCATCTGTCATAATCAAATGACACCGCCATGACAGCGCTAATTTGAATCTGACGCTTCTTATTTTAGGCGGTCTTATACATTGTCAGCTTGACATTCTGGAATAGCACTGGTTCAATCTGCGTCTAAACTATGTCTAAAAATTAGACAATTTAGTTTTAGGCTATTTAAGCGATGTGCATCTAGAATCGGGTCCAATATTGCTTTTATCGTTATGTTATTGTTTTTAACGTTACTGCCATTACTGTCAGTTAAATACTTAATATAACATTTTGGTTAAGTTTCCGCATTTATCTCGGGTGAATAAATCGTTTGCACCCTTAAACTATAGGCGCACTCGCTCTGAAAGCAATTACTCACCTTTATCCCTTGGATAACATAACAGTCTACTATTAGGCCTCTTGTCCATTACACGGTTTCTCGCCGTGAAAATCTACGGTTAATTCGCCGCGTGTAGGCACGGTCGTCAGTGTTGTATGGATCACTATACGAGCTTGTCGACAGAGATGTACAAAATACTTTTCGAAAAGTATTTAAATACAAAATGCAAATACTTTTTTAATATAGTATTTCAAATGCAAGATACAAAATACTTTTGCCTTTTGTATTTAAATACTAAATACAAAATATGTATTTTTAAAATACTTTATTGAAATAAAATACTTTATGGTAAAATTACTGGTTTTCTTTATTTATTAAAGATTTTAAAACCACAAGCTCTTCAAAAAGAGCATCTCAAGAACAATTTGTTTTGGCATTTTTAGGGTTCCGTAGCCAAATGGCAAAAAACGGAACCCTTATAGATTCGTCATGTCTGTCCGTCTGTCCGTCCGTATGTCACAGCCACTTTATTCCGTAACTATAAGAGCTATACTGTGGAAACTTGGTAAGTAGATGTATTCGGTGAACCGCATTAAGATTTTCATACAAAAATAGAAAAAAAACAATAAATTTTTGGGGTTCCCCATACTTAGAACTGAAACTCAAAAATTTTTTTTTCATCAAACTCATACGTGTGGTGTATCTATGGATAGGTATTCAAAAATGATATTGAGGTTTCTATTATAATTTTTTTCTAAACTGAATAGTTTGCGCGAGAGACGCTTCCAAAGTGGAAAAATGTGTGTCCCCCCCCCCGTAACTTCTAAAATAAGGGAATGATAAATGTAAAAATAATATATGATGTACATTACCATGCAAACTTCCACCGAAAATTGGTTTGAACGAGATCTAATAATTAGTTTTTTTTTAATACGTTATAAATCCTAAACCGCATTTTACCTTTCATTCAATCAACTCCAATATAATAAAGAATAAAGAAAAACATTTATTTAGATGTATAGTTGTACGGAACCCTACGTGCGCGAGTCCGACTCGCACTTGGCCGGTTTTTTTTAAAGACATTTCGAGCGAACAACACAGAAATAATGAAATAGCTGCCAACACTGCAAAACGTAACCAGTGACTTTGAGGATTGTCAAGCGGGGTCCCTCATATATTATTGGTCAGGTTTTATATGCGTTTTGTTTCATCTGTCATTTTGCGCATAGACTTTCAAAGCTGCTGCGCCACTAGTGGCCATTTTTTGTTTTTACTGAATCGCGGAATGCTTTAGAAAAATGAAGCTAAGAATAAAAAAGTATTTTGTATTTTACAAACCATTTTACAAATACAAAATACGTCTCGAATAGTATTTCAAATAAAATACAAAAAAGTACTTAAGTACAAAATCCAAAATACGTATTTTGTATTTTGTATTTGTATTTTAAATACAAGTATTTCAAATATGTCACAACTCTGCTTGTCGACATGCACAGTGGCGCCACGGCACGGCGCCGCGGCCGTGTGCGCCGTGACTGCCCCTCGGCGCACCGCGCCTACGCACGGCGTGATTTTCGTCAGTGTTGTATGGCAGTCTATCGGAAAGTGTCGACGGCGCCGGACGTACGCACGGATTCGTGACCGTTTATATACGCTGTTTTGCGATTTTTTATAAAATGAACATAAATCAAGATTTATTAATTACCTTGATTCAAGAAAGGCCTGTAATATGGGATAAGACCATCGATGATTATAAAAATAAGCGGCTTAAATATGATGCCTGGAAACAAATATTTATTCATTTCCAGCCCACATTTGAAGATTTAAGTGGTGATGAGAAAAACAAGTTTGGTAAGTTACAGATATTTATTTATTAACTTTTTACTTATGCATAGTTGTTTTGATAGGAGAGGCGACCTTCGTTAGATACAAAATATTGTGCAAATCTGTTGCGAACTTCATTAGCCGCCAAACTTCCGCGAACTGCATTCGTGATAGGTAACTGGATTAGTTCCGATTCTGAATCAAGGGTGGACTCATTTTCACTCGCATTGTGAAACTGAAAGTTTTCCTGCTTATGTATAAAATTTTGCAAAACACAACATGTTTTCACAATATCAACTGCCAAATCGATGGACACATTCATTGGCCGGTGAAAAATTCGCCATTTATTGGATAAAATGCCAAACGCACATTCAACAAACCTTCGCGCTCTTGTGAGTCTGTAGTTAAATGTACGTTTTAATTGATCGAGCTGATTACCTCCAAATGGACGAAGCAAGTGATAATGCAAAGCAAAGGCTTCGTCCGCAACGAACACATATGGCAAATCGTAGTCAGTTCCAGGCAAACGTGTTGTATCGGGTAGATTTAATCCGTTGTTTGTTAATTTTTTCCAAAATGGGGTCTCTTTAAACACACTGGAATCACACTCCTTTCCATAGGCGCCAACGTCAATAAATATAAAGTTGTAATCGCTATCTACTACTGCCATCAAAACTATAGAAAAAAACTGTTTGTAATTTAAAAACATCGAGCCACTATCAAATGGCTTAATAAGTCTGATGTGTTTTCCATCGACCGCCCCTAAGCACAGCGGGAAGTTCGAAGATTCTTGAAATTTGCTTGCGATGTGTAGCCAGTCTTCTTTAGATGGCATTTTCATATATTCTTTATAGAGTTCTAACCAAATGTAGTGGCATACTTCACTTACGATGCAACTTATGGTTTTTATTCCAATTCTATAGCTGTAGTATAGGTCAGTAAAGGTATCCCCTGTTGCTAGATACCTGAAATATAAAACAAAACGGTTCAGGTTCAAATACTAAAACCCCATTTTAGGTCGGAGTCGGTTCAGTTTAGGTCGGAGTTTTTATAAATTTTGAATTTAATTATTATTATTTATTTATTTTCAGGGCAAACGGTGATGAAGAAGTGGACAAATATGAAAGATAGTTGGATTAAATATGACAAAAAAATTAATGAATGTAAGTCTGGTTCTGCAGCAAAAAAAATAAGAAAATATATGTTCTATGATGAAATGATGTTCCTAAAAAAAATTGTTGAGCATCGCAAGACCGTTTCTAACATGACTGAAAATGTTAATGATTCTAGCCTCAGTAATGAAAATATTGATAGTGCAGTCCCGAATCAATCAAGCTCGGGAAACACTGAAAGGAGTGAGACGCAAAGGACTAAAAAAAAAGAAAAAATGAACTAAGTGAAGTTGACATTAGGTTTATGAAGTTTATGGATTCAGCAGAACGAGATAAGAAAGAGAAAAGCCGTAGTATGAACTTTTTTAAGGGAATCGCTGATACAGTAGACAAGTTCAGTGATGAAAATATGATAGACTTTCAGTTTCAAGTAATTTCAATAATTAAAATGATTCAACAAAGACAGTGTACTCAGTCAAGAAACCAATTTGATCAAGGCCATCAAGGATATCTAAGTGGTACAGCATCCTCAAATGCGCAATCGTCAATATATGGATATTCTACAGCCGCTAGTTCGGGCTTTGGAATAAGTCGTCCACAGACGTCTTCTCATGATTTTGGACACGGTTCTGGTTTCGAGCCAATCCACTACCGACCCGAATCGCAATTATCTGCACATAGTGTAAATGCGGAAAGTATCTCTCAAGGTTCTATTGAAGACGAATTCGATTTTAGTACCCCACTGGAGTAGCATATTCAGCGTAGTGTTTCTTTTTAATTTACTTGTTCTTAAAGCAATAATTAATAAGATTTAATAATTTTGTTTGTGTGCAATAAACAATTTTAAACTAAAATATGTCATTTAATTTTGTACCTACTTACCTCAGAGTTACAGCCAATCTTTCTGCGGGCGATATACTCTCTCGCATAAAAGTATCTTGATGTTTTAGTTTCTGGGATAATTTCTGGAGCAAGTTGTCGAATGTAGTTTTCTGCATTCTAAAATAATTGTAAAACTTGTCTTCATCTTCTCTCAATTGATTCTTGACAAGTGTATGAAATGCGCCATATTCCTCCCTTTTTTCTAAAATCGGATGTATCCAAAACTTTACTTCCCTTTTTTTTCTATTTTCTTTTTCCTATATATGTAATAAGCAACTATAATCTTTTTTTTCGTAAGAAAATTCATGACGCAGCACGTCCTACACAGCCCGGGTAAAAAGCGCTACTAGCCAGTACTTGGCCAATGTCTCGCGCCGTGATTTTGCCGTGTCATGTACACGCTCGCACGTTTTTCCAACCGTACGGCTACCACGCCGTACGGTTGAAAAACCGTGTCGTGGACAAGAGGCCTTATAAGGCTTGCTTGAGTCGTCTTCACTCGCGAAGCTATCTAGACATTACCATTCATTAGCCACAGTAGTCTGGACCGGTACGCTGTCACTGCTAAGCATATACTTACTGGACGGATACAGGGAACTGCACTTAATTTGGAGTCCAAGCATTTATTCATTTAGGAAAAGGTTTTGTTACTTTATTTATAGATGGCGTTACTAGCTATAATTTTGAAACGTACGCTAAGTACCAATCTAATTACAGTCGGTTTTTAAGCTTAACATGCATTGGATTAGTCAAAGACCTTTATATTGGGTTAATAACTTGTTCTTTTTAAATCGATAATAGGTGCGAGTGAGTCAAAGTTTAATATCTCAGTAACAGATTGTTTTTTTTCAATGACGATGTAGCAATAAAAAATGTAGAGAATTTCGAATTGTGTGTAGCATTTGGCCATCAAAAGCATGTACAAAATGAAAACATGCAATAACAGAATGTTTTACAATTGCACAAAAATCCACTGGGTAGGGTAGGTACATACCTACATCAACAGTATAAATAAGTGATCATTTCTGTACCTTGTCGCTTTCATTCGTTTCATAATTTTGTATAACATTTCAAACAACGTGAAAGTGACAAGGTACATAAATGATCACTTATTTATGCTGTTGTCTGTACGAACGAAGAAATAAAACCAAAATATCTCTTGCAATATTTATTATTGCGCTGTACGTTCACAGATAGTCAATAATCGGATTCATTTTTCATTCAACCGCCGATCTCGCCGATCTGTGAGCCATAGACAAAGTTATTGTGGCGTCCCGCGTTCCCGCGCTTAGGACGAATGGCGCCAAAACGCGCAAAGCAAAGTGTGTGAGTTTTGCAGGATTGTCATGTATCTTGTTGGCGGGGATGTTCAATTTGGTGAAGCGATGTTTGCGAATTTATTAGCTTTAGTATTTGGTATGAAAGTTTCAATGATATGCTTTATTTTATACAAAGTACAGATTACGAGTGATTTGTAGTTTCGTATTCCCCTACTTGGTCGTTCGATCGTACACTGTTACACATAAATCATTGGTAATTTCATTGCCTTTGTTTTTGTTTGTTTCTATTTTGTGGTTATGATTTTATTCATGCACTAAGCACGTGGCGTGCTGTAAATCGTCTTCAACAAAGCAAAGTACGACCAAGCCGTACTTAAGATCTGAAAGAAAACGTATGCTTATCAATATATTTGGGACTTAACGGACACACTTAAAGAAAACAGGCTCTTTATAGACAGCGAGGGCTCTTGATATTCAGCTTGAAGGAGGGGGAAGCACGGAGAGTTGGGGCAAATATACCTTCATTGGAAACCTGCCTTTTAGTTCTATTGTTAAAGAATTGCAACACACCGAAAGCCGTCACCGTTCTAAGGGAGAATTGCTACTACATACATACATACATACATAAACTCACGCCTTCATTCCCAGAGTGGGGTAGGCAGAGCTAAAGAATTACCAACAAGTCTTAAAACTTCTTGATAATTCTGTAACCACATTTTGCACAAGTAGGCTAAGATGTTTCCCAGTGTATTAGTGACAGGTGGCAAGCCCATCGCCTAATAGTACTGCAAGCCTTTATTCCCTTAGTCGCCTCTTACGACATCCACGGGAAGACATGGAGTGGTACTATTCTAACCCGGCAACCACACGGGTTGCTACTAAGAATAATATAATTCCAGAAATAACATGTTACCCTCATGAAAGCTCTCAGATTGACGTCAGCGTAACTCAATGCCGTCAACTTGCAGGGTTTCTGGGCTCTGGAAATAAATGAAAGCCTTCAATTTTGTTGAACAAACGTGGATTGAATGACTACACAAGAAAAAGTCGTAAGACTCAAGGATTGTTTGAACAAATTACAATTCAAATACGAATAATTTTAAGCTGTCTTCTCTTTCGATGTAAAATAATGTTAAGTTACCTAATTTGTACCACAAATAACTGTTTCGCAGTTCTCGTTTTCGTTAAATACCAATTGGAGTTGTACATGGCGTTGCTTACGTCTGTACTCTGAAAATAAATTGTTTTTCAAATTTTGCTGCTATTTTTACTAACAAAAGAGTGAAAAACGTGCCTAAAACAAAGGTTGAAATACGTCAATGGGGGTGGACGTAATAAAAAGGGGTCGTTACGTAGTGCAAGAGAAAATAATGTTGGTGTATTTGTTTAAACATTTACAAGTGCTTTTTGGACTAAGTACCTTAAAAATGTATGTAGCTTAATGATTAATAATTTATAACTACAATTATTAGCAAGACATCTACATTATAAAAAAATAGAAAAAAAGATTTAAGTACCGCAGTCATGATCATATCTCCAAACAAACAAAGCAGAAATATCTGCAGCAAACTCATTAAAAGAAACGTTAGAAAAGACAGCACGAACGCAAGGTCATCTATTGCCTGAAAAAAAAAACAAGTTAGACTCTTCAAATAACTTCATCCCTCCCATTTTATTCATGACCAATCAAAGGGTCTTAGATACTTCAAATTTCGTATAAATAACGTTAAAATACAAGAAATCCAATTGTTCTTCTCCAACTCAACCAGCAATCGTAAATAGGACCGTTTCGCTAGTAAGAATTACGCAGCAGTAGGGCTCATTTCTACGGCCTTAGCGGAGCTACGACCATGAGCGTTGAATGCTTAAGGCCACAGATAAATGTACCTTTTTTTATGGCATAGGTAGGCAAACGCGCACACAAGCCACCTGATGGTAAGTGGAAACTGTGACCCATAGACATTCGCATTCACCAGACTGCAAATGCACTGCCAACCCTGAGGACTAAGATGGAATGGAATGCCTCTATGCTAGTCATTTCACCGGTTGTCTTATCCCCAAACCAGAACATAACAATGCAAACACTGCTCCTTGGCGGTAGGTTAATGGATAAGATCATGGTACCAACCCGGACGGACCCTGCACAAGGTCCTCCTACAAGTAAACCTTATATAGTAAATTATCAGACGACTTCATATTTCTTGCCTTCTCAGTTAACTTACCTATTGATAGCTAATGAATGACGCTATCTGAGTATAGAAGATAAATAATACAATGTCGTTTGATTTTTTCCACATCTCTACTTTACGGGCACACGGACTAAGTTATGTCTTAAGTACTTATGGCATAGGGATGGCAAATTAGTGAATATAAAGTTAGTGGGATCAGAGACCCAGGCATAACGCAACTCAGAGAACTAAGATAGTATTCCTTTATGATTACGAGCGGTCCAGTTTGCCCACGATGTGTTTGTCAAGAAATTAAGGCCCCAGAAGTATGACGAAATGAATCAACACACCGTGACATTGAAGCCAGTAAGGCAAATGAGAAATGAACTTGACACGAAATTGTACAGCGTCGATTTCGTGTAAATAATTTCCAGCAGGTTAACTGATCTGTAACAAATAAAACGCGAATCATTATAGTTCTTTAAATTACGAGTTATTATAAGTGTACACACTGCGGTACACCGCATTGTAAACTAAGCTGAAATTGTAGCATGGTTCTTCTCATCTCTTCTTCTTCAGCCTACGGCTACCCTACAGAGTGTGGGCCTCCTTATTATCACGCGACTCGCTTCAATATTAGGCTTCCTTTATCCAATTTTCGCCAATAACTTCGTTATGTCGTTAGCCCTTTGTGGCATACGGGCCTAGTACGATTGCGTTTATCGCGTGACAAAATGTGGAAAAATCTTCCATCACACTCGTACTTATCTCGGATGTTTTATCTACATTTTGTCACGCGATAAATGCAGCCATATTAGGCCCCCTGGTTAGTTCAACCTTATTATAAAAACATTGGTAAAAAAGGAGATCGCCTGCTTCCATATGCACAATTCTCTCTACTTCTGCTCTTCTTCCTACGAAAATACTTCACGATTCTCCAACTCATGCCCTAAACACGGGTACTAATTAGGGGGATAAATTTAAATAACGAATCCACGATCTTGTATTCCCAGTTTGACGTTACCTGTAATGCATTCACATTTCAACCAGTCTAATTCCCAGCGACAAATTTATTGGCAGGTTATAAGAACATATCAGTACAGTTTTGTTAAAAGAACTTCATTAAAAGTACTTACCGCATTATCTCCTGATGTCTAATAACTAACTTGTTAAACCTGTCTTGGAATTCGACGTCATCATTCACGGGGCTGGTGATGACGGCTTCAAAGTCGTGCTGCAACAACCGGAACTGGGTGCGGATGAGAGTGCAGCAGGTGTAGAAGAGACAGTCTGCACCTCCGATCTCCAGGATTACGATACAGGCTGAATAAAAAAGTCCTGGTGAAGGTCGAGGGTATCCGGTGGATACTACACTATGGCGGTGGAGTCTTTTTTGAAATACTATGTTTAGTCATGTCGGATTATTAAATTTTGATGTATAATGTTTTTTTTTTTTTTTCATATAGGTATTTAAAGTGTTTTGTTCTTATTTTTCAAGTGTCCCCTTCACCTCTTTTTGTACCTTATCGTTGAATCAGACAAAATGGTAGGCTGTGATAGACTTACGGACGGACGTATAACGTTACGCCTTTTTTTTTTTTATAGGCGTGTGTTTTTTTTCATGGTAGTGGTACTCTATGATTCCATTTTGGGTATCGTTTCGTTTGTCAACTTGCTCTGTTTTATGTAACCGTAAATATTTTAGGATTTTATAAAACCTAACCTAACCTATAGGGTACTACATGATGGTACTGAAATAAATAAAAGTTGGGAAACGATACATTTTGGCAAACATATTTTTGCCAAACGGCCGGCTCTGGGTGATAGGATCTCCGCTGTATGTATTTAACATGTCTCACCGTATTGGGACTCATTAGTTCGGCCTTGATCAGCAGAATGACTTTGCAAAAAAAAGTAGTCAACAGCAAAAGCTTGTCCCAAAATGAATATTTTTACAGAAACTTATTAATAAAAACGTCTCTGAGTATGACGGCTAATTGTCATCAACTGACTGAGCGCGGCCTTAATATAAAACAAGTCAAAACATACCGGACCAAACCTGATGCAAATACACGTACGGCCAATACTTAATGTCATAAGGATCAATCGGATATACAATCAGGAACGGCAGCATCAACTCTATTTCATTCGTCTTCTTATATTCAATAGCCATTAATACCAAGGGAGTAACACTAAACGATATCGCTGTCATGGCATTCCAGAAATTCAAGGCGCTTATGACAACAGTCAAAAATCTTCTTTCTTCATTGATTATTATCTCCTTTTGCTCATTTGTATTACACTTTTCATTTTTTTCCATATCACGCAAATTTGAAATAAGCTTGGTCAAATTATCTTCGTTTAAGATGAGGAAAAGGGATTTTAAGTTGGCGAGCATGCACAACGTTGTACAGGGAGCTATGTATGTTAGCTCGAGTAAACTTTTTCCGGTTTTAGCGCCATCTACGATCCAAAACACTTCCCCAATAACGTCGGTGTTAAGCCATAGGAAGTTAATGATGTACAACCATCGCCGTTTTATCAAGTCTATGATATTGTTCTGTGGTTTGCTTTCCATATGCATTCCAGAATATTTGAAGAGAAATTTGATTTTTCTTAAAGTGTCGTCGAAGAGAGAGTCCATTATGAAAATCGTATGTCAACTGATTTTAATTCGTCATAAATATAAGTTAAGTAATATTTTATTCACTATTTACTCGGCAAACGTTACGTAGTTATTAAAAAATCATAAAATAGTAATGAGGTTTTTGTGTTATTATTATTACATGCTAATGTTTAGTTGAGTAGTAATTATAGTTAAGTCGAAAGTAATCTCTTAAGTCATATCATAAGTAAACCTTTTTTTAAAGATTTTAAATTTCAAAGTGACTTTGTTACTTATTGTCTTGTGTTTAAGGCGATGGAAATTATTTACAAAACCACGGTGAAATAAAACCCAATACCAATGTAACATTAACAGTTAACTTTAATACCTACTCAAATGTCGTCGCCGGCCTCAGAAAAATAAATTCTTTCCAGCCAGCAAATCGCAGAGAAAAACGGTGATACGCAGTTGAACGTCCCTGGCACCCCACTCACTTGTTGCGTTGACAAAGCTAACGGGACTTATAGCTGCAGCGGTTATAGCGATGCCTCGAACGCGCCCAATGAAAATGTGGAAACATTTTTCCATTCGCAAAACAACTGTAAGGTTGAAAAATTGCTAGAGATTTTTCGCAGCGGAGTAAATTAAATGTTGGTAGCATTGGAGCGAATTTTGTAATTTTTAAAGATAACGTAAGTATTCGAAATTCAAATGGAAGTCAAAATATTTGAGTATTCGAAATTCAAATGTATTTTTTTATGCTACAGATTAAAACAAATAGGCATTTTTTAAAGGAATATTCGTACAGCTGTATCAGTCTGTATCATTAATGAATTTAATTTCATATTTGCATATAGTATTAACTAAACTAATAATTAATTTCAAAACAGTTGAGAAGTCCCAAACAATTTGTTGTTATTAGGGTAATTTCAACTTAATAACACTTATTACGTGTAAAACAGATTGTATTTAATTGTAGATTAAAAACCCGCCGTCTGAAACTGGTGATTACCATGAATACGTTATCTGTTTCATCAGAAATTATCTTTTTTTTTTAACCGTAAGAACAGTTTGTATGGTTGCGTTGTTTTTTCTTCTTTTTATTACTGACTTTTATTTAACTTACACTGTTCGTATGTAAGTTGTCCGCTTCAAAATTTGCAAGTCAATTTCGAACCAGTTCCCGTTAATGGAATGGGGTGAAATTTGGACCACATATGTAAACCCGATGACAATCCAATATTATGGTATCTAAGAGCTGATCTGATGATGGAGTCGGAACGTGGCGACAGGATCCCCGCTATACTTAACTTAGACTCACCGAGTTGGGACTCATTAGTTTGGTCTCGATAAGCAGATAATGACAGCAAAAAGCGTATTGGGTTGTCTTCCCTATGCTATTAAATCACGTAACTATTTTTTACGAGCAAATGTGATAAGCATGTCTAAATAGTATAGCTTGGTGAGCATAACACAGTCTGAAGTCTCTCCGAAATTTAGGTGCGAGCTGCTTAGCTATCTACAAGTACATTTGGCTTGCATCTTTACGCTGTCCTGCTAAAGTAAAAGGAAGTTTTTCACACAGAACTGCAGTAACAATTTCAACCTCATTAATGATTAATAATGTTGCAATTGCTTCAGTGGGTTTTGGTGAAGAACTCTTTTTCCTTAGCAGCGCAGGATGGGTGACTTATTGTACCTATGAGCTGGGTTGCTTGTAAAATTAATATGAATATTGCGATAGAAATAGCATAAAGCAGGCACGAGTCAAACGGTTCGAACTAATTACGTTTTATTAGGAAGAGTGCCTTCTATATTTACTAGTACCCACTATATATACATATGAAAGAGTAATCTAGGTAGCTGAAGGATCATTCAACAACAGCCGCAACCCGCTCAAATGCCGCTCATGAACATAAACGTATATATTTTTTTAAAACATACAAACACTTTATATATAACGGGAGCAAAGTCTTAATGAACATATCGCAAATATATTGTTATAGGTAGGTAGGAAAAAAACTAACCAAAGCCCTTCAGGTATAAAGTTGTAACGAATTTATAAAATAAATTTGACGTTAATTCTATATTAGTTACAGACACATGCGAAACGGGCTTCACTTTTTTACTAACGAATTAAGTACTAAATTCCAAACTACGGATGCATCTCTTTTGAATCATCATTCGTGAATAGATCGCGTGAAAAGGATGCCGCTAACATAGCTTTAAAATTAGATTTTATTTTAATCAAATTAAGGGTTTTTAAGGGTTTATAAAAATATCGCAGTTAAAGTAGGCGTCAGTTTAAAACATAATAACACTAAAACGTTAAAAAATATAGTCGAATAAACGAATTCCAGGCTGAAGATTCATTAGAACTATTAATGATTAAGATTTCAAAAATAGAACACCCTAAATTCATACTTTTTTCGACAGTCACTTGTTTCAACCTGTTTCCCGCCACTTTCCCTGCTGTCAGTTGTCACACGGGCACAGCTGGGCGTCCGTGCGCGCCTGCGTGCGGTGCCGTATGAGACAACCCCCGCGGCGCGTTTATAGGGTTGGCGATACATGCGTTTTTTTTTTTTAGTTATTTTCATGTCTACACATACATAAACTCACGCCTTCATTCCCAAAGTGGGGTAGGCAGAGCTAAAGAATTACCAACAACTTTTAAAACATGTCATTTTCATGTCTAAACAGCATTAAAGTCTTTGAAGGTGTCTCAAAATGGGCACACGACAACGGTATTATCATAAACTTCACTAAAACCAAATGCATGCATATACACTCGCCTTATAACTCACAAGCAATGAATATTGCAAGGGAACGCTTGGATATAGTAGGACATACATACGAGTGCTTGCATATAAGCAAAATTAACTGTACATGTACCATACCAAGTTGGAATATGTCGAGACATTTAAATATTTAGGCCTGGTTATTGACATCAAATTTAATTGGAAGCCCCATGTAGCAGGTAAAGGTCTGTGCTAGGAAAGTTCTACCAACTAAAGGGAGTTTTAAATAGGAAAACATTGCGGGTTGTATATTTTGCACTTGCTGACTCACTGCTTAGTTATGGGCTTATTGTGTACGGACGAACGTTCATAACCTACATCAAAGATGTAAAAAATCTGCAAATAAGGCTGATAAAATATCTTAAAAGCAAAAAAGTTAAAGATAGCTGTAAGGGAGAATATGAAAAAATATTTCCTGTGTAAAATTCTGCCAGTAGACAAAAAAGTTCATTATTTAATAAGCTTAGAACACTATTACAGAGATGATTGCAAATTAACCAAGAATAGCAAAATTAGTACTAGAAGTGTTACCCAGAGAAAATTAATACAACCGGGAGCGCAAAACCACTCGGTGAAAGGACATCAAAATATTTAGTGCCTAATTTTTTAAATAAATACGACATACTTAGACAAGAGACTAAAATAAGCAAGTCATTGTTAAAATCAAAACTAAAGGAATTGCTTCTCTATAACTAGCCAGCGTCAATAAAATAAAAAGGACAATAATATATAGGTATTACAAAAACAGCTGACGCTTGCGGTCGTCGGGAAGCGAACACTTTCATACCCACATATGAACGCCGCTGTGTCTATTTATGTATAACTAAACATAATTTAGCAGCCGATTAGATATAAGGATAAGTTAAGTACTGTAAAACTGAGCGCGTCTCATCGATAAACAACAGTTTGACGAGTAATATTAGAATATGCTACTGTAATCTTTATTATATTAAATAAATTAAAAAATATATTTAAAAAAATGGTATTTCCATGCTAAGCAAGCTTTAAAAAGCCATCTGCATTTTTTATATTGTCGTCGATATACCTACCTATGTTAATAATTGACATTTTGCCATTGTTGTTATTAATTTTTTTACAGTTTAGTGAGGTGGCCTGTGTCACGGAATACTGAAACGATTCTAACGATACCACAAACATCTAAATCGGCTCAGGCGTGTAGAAGTTATGGTGGAATAAAGAATCGTACATACATACACACATGAACCCTGAAAAGGTTACACTCGGATCCTTTTTTTGGGCAGTCAGTAAATAGAAAATTATTACATACTTGTTGTTTTTTGAGTTTTTGTCTAGTAACGGCTTCGGAACCCTACACTGAGCATGGTCAAACTTGCTCTTGCCTGGATTTTGATTTTATTTCTTGTTATAATCCGCTAATTGCGTCTAAATATCACTAGATCAACGGCAAAACCACGTTAAAAAAAACACAATTATAATGCGCCCTGCGCAAAAACGGTGGACAAGGTAAATTCGTCACATAATCTAATAATAGTAAATTCTTATGTACTTTTCTGTGACGAAATGAAAAATATAGAAAACCTATGCATTGTTTGGCTATAGGGGCAATCGCTAGCGCTTGTAGCCTAAATAAGTGGACTCTGGGATCCCTTTTTAGAATAATCAACGTTTAATATAAGTACTACTATCAACTACTTATTTAAGAGTGCTTGGTAATTCTGTAGCTCTGCCTACCCCAGTCTGGGAATGAAGGCGTGAAGGTATGTATGTATGTAATATAAATAATAGTGTCAAATGTAAGGTAAAAAAATCATCTTAAATATCTGGGACTGGGCACAAAACCTGCTACAAAAGTCGAATAGCTTAATTTTTGAGCAAGATTCTTGCTTCACCCTATTGGCTCTCTATTTGGCACAGCCCTAGTAATTTAGCTTACACCCTTGCGCTCCTCGCACTAAGCCCCCTAGGGTTCGGTAACACGCACACACACACACTACCACACACGTTTCAGAAATTTACAACCGATAAATTTAAAACCTGTTCCATAGGGTAGTGCTCTTACAAACTATTGATGGACAAAAATGAACTTTATTGTATTAGAATAAAAGCGTTTATGACTGCATTTTAAAGATGTTTTTTTGATTTACTACTATAGTGAAAAAAATATCACGCCATTTAAGAATGTAACTAATATTCTTTTAGAGTTTTAGAATTTCAAACTTGGAAATATTGGAAATCGATGGTAATCGGTGATAAGATAGCCGGTGAAATGGCTAGCATAGAGGCATTCCATCTTAGTCCTCAGGGTTGGCAGTGCATTTGCAGTCTTGTGAAGGCGAATGTCTATGGTTCACAGTTTCCACTTACCATGAGGTGGCCTGTGTGCTCGTTAACCTTCCTGTGTCATAAAAAAAAAGAGGCGCTAATGGTAAAAAGAAAACGCCATGACACCTCCAACCATCTAAATATAAATACTCGGACTCGAATTAAATATGTTAAAAATGTTAAAATTAGGTACTATCTATAGTAACACATTAGCACAGAATAAATAACAGTACCTATAAGACAGCCGTGTGCCGTGTGGTTGCTGGCTTAGAATTGTGCCACTCCATGGGGCCGATTTTTGACTTTCGAGCGCTCGAAAGTTTCACTTGAAAGTGACCAAAATCTGTAAAACCGTATTTTCGAAATTACGAGCGATAGAAAATTTTAAGATGAGTGGTCCACACCATTAGATTTCAATTCTACCGCTCGTATTTTAAAAACCGGTTTCACAGATTTTGCTCACTTCAGAGTGGAACTTTCGAGCGCTCTAAAGTCAAAAATCGCTCCCCATGTCTTCCCGTGGAAGTCGCAAGAGGCGACTAAGGGAATAAAGTTTTGTAGCACTGTTAGGCGATGGGCTTGCTACCTGTCACTAATATACACTGTTCAACATCTTAGCCTAATTGTGAAAATTGTGGTAACAGAGTTATCAACAAGTTTTTAAAGTTGCTGGTGTAATTCTGTAGCTCTGCCTACCCCACTCTGGGAATGAAGGCGTGAAGGTATATATATGTATGTATATAAATAACAGTATAAGACAGTAGGTTTGCGCAATTAATGTAAGCTTTCTTTTAATATGCTTAACTATACATTATATATAATAGAGAACGCCCGTCAATTTGTACGCGTATGTACCTACTCTGCCCTCCTAAGCCAATAGGCAGTATCTCAAATTCAAGAACCAAGACAGTTTTAACTCTCGAATGCTAGTAATAAGGTTGATATTGGTACAGGAGTTTTATCTCACATACTGCCTTTGGATTAGGAGGGCAGTATAAGTTTCCCGCTATACTCTCCTATTTATTCCCGTTCTTTTATACTATGTAATAATAATGTCAATAAAGAAGATGTGTATGTCTAGATATTCCTAATACCTACATAGTCGAGAAAAAAGTTATCATAACTTCGTACGGTCGCAAGCGTTAATTTGGGACCCATTTCAAAAAAAATATGCTTGAAGTTGTCAATGTCATTACTCATTAGAGATGTCAAGTCATTTGTAACTTATAGGAAACTCAACCTTATTGTTGTAGAATGTCAGATTGAGTTTGGACCTAAGGTGGGTACTAAATTTAATCTCGTGACTGTAGTTTTCTTCACGTTTTAGAATGCTCTATATCTACTTAATTAATTATGATATGAAATTGCATTGTCAAAAAAACACTACCTACTGCATCATTATTCATAAATACTTTTTCTAACTTTTTTTTTGACCTAAACCTTTTTCATTTTATAAAAGAGGCCTCTAAATTATCTACTCCACTTCAAGCTTCTGGTTTTCATTAAAATCCTAACAAGGCACCATTTCGCGATAAAAAATAACGTTCCAATTTCAAACCGTTTTACTTTCGTATTTTTTTATCATCGAAAACGTAACTTGAACTGCCAGTTTTTTTTTCGACAAATACGTAAAAAGAGTTCGTGTATCGTGCGATACAGATTTCTCGACGAAAAAACTGTAAAAAAAACTAAAGGAAAAAATAAGACAAGGCACTTCAAGCCCCGCCTGCCTTATGTCAAGCGAAGTGCAGGCGGTACACACGGGGTTAGTTTTTACCGGATAGTTATTTTGTTTGTTTTTTACATCATATCCGAATACTTTTATGCAACAAGAAACCTGTTCGGTATATTGGAGTAAAATAATGAAAATGAAAAATGTTTATTCAGAAAAGCATAATATAAGGCATAACAGTGGTATTGGGTCCTGCGCTAGGGTTCCCTGTGTTGCCCAATTTTAATCAGTTTCAACAGGCACAGTGCATTTGCGGATATTGCAGATCAATTCCTATGTAACTACTGTAACTAATACAATCTTAACCGTAATAATTTA
Organism: Acleris emargana; assembly: GCA_927399475.2. Lineage (NCBI taxonomy): Eukaryota > Metazoa > Arthropoda > Insecta > Lepidoptera > Tortricidae > Acleris > Acleris emargana. The sequence goes on from OV656858.1 coordinate 11,908,124, forward strand.
TTAAGTAAGTACACTAATCTACTTACTCAAACAAAATTTTGTGGCCATATTATTATTTACGTACACACGATGTATAATATATCTAATGTAAAATATATAAAGACTTACAGTATAAAATGACGTACACCCTTCGTGTAATTAAACTCTTCGTTCGACACGGCACGAATTGTGAGGAGGTTCCTCTCTCTGCAGCCCTAACCACCAGTAGCTTGAGCCCTGCCCCGCTGCCCGCGGCGGCACCCGTAGGTTAGGTTATTTATAATGTATTTTTTTTGTATCAGTATTGTTCTTTTACTTTTATATTTGAATACTTATTGTAAAAAACCAAATGTACAGAAAATTTTATAAACATCTGTGATAATAGAAAATCTTTATTTCTCACAAAAGTTTTTACATAATTGCCAGGGGTCCCTGCACTAGGCTAGGCCTGTATCGCGGGGCACCATTTACAATATTATTATTACATATTATTCAGTAAAGCTACTTATATAAAACTTTGAGATCATTCAGCAGTTAGACAAAATAATAAGGAACCAATGTTTTTTTTTTATCTATAATGGCTTCTGTTTCGTCAAAATTTAAGTTTATTAGAAAATCGAAGAGTTCAGTATTTCAGACTACTTGAAATGTTTTGCGACAGTATTGTTTATCAATATGTAAAGGTGTTCTTTGAAACGCTTCCCAAAAGCCGGGACCCTACCCTACCTTCATAGGCAGGGTCACTACCAAGTCTACCAACTAGGTTAACGTGGCTTCAAAATGTCCGGTATACATTGTAAAAATAGGGTGTATATTTGGATACACTTAAAAAACTAACTACAGGGCTACAGGGGCCGGCTAAAAACAGGTGTAAAACAATTAAGTACCAGAGTTTGAAATTACGTTATATCTACGTTAGAGAGACGGGATGGGACAGCTTAGAGCACTAAAAGTGTCAGGTTTAATACTTACACAATAATAAAATAATAAATCGCATATTTAAAGAATCACCTCGTGTGTATCCCACGATCTCGGTATCGTTGCATTCCGTCGCACGCACACGGGTTCTTGCTGTCGTGTCCTCGCAGCTCATACCGACAAAACAAACGGAAACCACTCTTAACGTAACGGCAGAAAGGCTAAAACGAACTCATTATTAACTTTGCGTTATTGCAAGTGGCCATTTTGATTCTAAACATTTGAAAAAAGAACCGTACATGATCGAGTTTGGGTCTAGAATGTAAGTTATTTGAACGTTCCACGGTTGTATATTTAAGTACGTGATCACTTTTGTACTGTGTCGCTTTTACTAGTTAACAAATTCCTATGGCAGGTCAAACTTGACGTTAAAACGACAAGGTACGAAAGCGGTCAATTACTTATGTCTTTATCTGTATACATTTGGTAAGCGATATTAACGTTTAGCTGCCTTTAAATAAGGTAGTTATGAAATGCAAATTTATTTGGTAGAAATACAACGCTGTGTAAAGTTGGTTTAAGCTTATTTGTGTTATATTGCGTTGTGTTAAGGCGTATGACGAGCGTTCGGTTATTATTGCGGTTCCCTAAGAAACTTGAATGGTTTTTGTAAGGGCTTTGTTTGAAATGGTCACACGAAGCCCAGTTGGTCTTCAACAGTTCTGTACCTTCGTCGTTTTAACACTTTGAACGTCAGCTTTAGACAACCATATGAATTTTATCAACGAGTATAAGCGACAAAGTACCCAAATGGTCGTATATTTAACGTTGAGTGCCACCGACACTCGAGGCGAGATCAAATTGCATTCAAATCCTTGTTAGCGGCAGGGAATGTGGTCAGTCACGGTGAGTAAGTAAGCTACGGAAGTCACGAATACAAATTCAGTGCCGATGTAAGTACAATCGCCCACACAGCTGAGTGACCAATGAAGATAAACATAGAGAAACTGTCTCTGTCGTGCACATGAGATTCTTATGTAAAATCTATATTTATCTCTTTGTACATTTTCTCACTTCTGTCTTTAATGGTTAAGTGTGTGGCTGTTTGTACAGTACCGTTGAAGTCATAGGTAATAAAACAACCAAGTACATAGGTATTACATAGATAGATAAAACCCCCGACATAATGGTGACCCCTTCTTTCAGAGCTGATATCTCCTTAATAACTAAACCGATTTTTATGAAACTTAGCTAAGAACCACCGCTAGAAAACCTGCTTTCAAATAAAACGCATCCAAATCAGTTCACCCGTTTAGGAGCTACGATGCCACAGACAGACACACAGATATACTTCAAGCTTATACCATCCCTCTTATTTAGGGTTGCCAGATGTCCGGTATTTAAGCGTACAGTCCGTTATTTTCGAGGCCTGTCCGGTAAAAAATAAATGGTCATACCGGACAGAACAATGTCCGGTATTTTGAAGAAAGTCGGTACTACTGGTCACAAGCGCCTACAAAAGTAGGCATATGAAATCCCTCAAACGCAAAACTCGCGCGCTCTCCTCGCTCGCCGCTGTCTGTACTGTATGTGCGTTTGGGGGCTCTCACTTCACCACTGTATACCCGTCTCACTCACTCGTACTTGCTGCCTGCGTCCACTCCACACCCGCGCGCGCCCGGTGTGTTTTGTTTTGATTTCGAGATTTGTTTACCTAGTCGATAATAAGATTACGCATAAATAAAAAATATTAGTATAAAAAAAAAACGTATTTTTTTGCGAACAGTTACAGGATACATATACTTATAGTAACATTTCACCAGCGTAGATAGTCTTAAGATCATTTGGTTTTATTTTACAGACTTCTAGTTACCTACAAGATCGTCTTATAAGACAGTTATAGGTTTAAGTCTCCTATAACAGTTTGCAGAAAGATCAAATAGGCCTGAATAATATTTGATCTTATAGTAGCATTTTGTAAGAGAACAAGATATTATAAGATACTAAGCTGAGGTTATTACAAGTCTACATCGCTATTAGTCTTGTCCAATGTTCTTATAAATGAAATTGTACTTGGTAAAGAGCCTTATTAGGTGAAATAATCTTATAAGTTATTAGATCAAACACCTTACTAGTAAACGTTTGGTATTTTTTGCTGAATCAATTGTTCGAATTCGTATTGGGAAAGTCGTTTAAAATGGATTTAAGCGAATGGAAACGATTTAAAAGGAGCGGTAATTTTAGAAGAAAAGTGAGAAAATGGAATACAGAATTAGTGAAGCCCAATTTAACGAGCAAAAGTTCATCTGTATTAGAAAGTGAACCTGGTGCGTCAAGTGCAAATGCAAGTAAATAAGGGTTCCACGGTGGACTGTGTTTTAGACTCGGATAGCGAACAAGATGAATACGAGTTTGACCTAGAAAAAACCACCGAGTATGAAAAAAAATGTGATTTGGTTGAAGATATAAGAACATGGGCTATAAAATTTAATATACCTCACCGAGCCTTAAATGAACTATCTACTGTTGTTAACAAAAGATTAAGTAACGTTTTATCAAGAGATGCACGGACCTTATTACACACTAATAAAGTAACATAGACTACAACGATGAAAAGCGTGACGTTACAGTATTCTGTATGAAATCTAAATAATAATATTATGATGTTCTAAAACTTGGTTGATACTGATTGTGTTTTTTTTTTAATAGCAGTAGTAACACTCATCTTCCATGTAATGATTGTACACGAGCATATATTGGTAGCCTTGACACCACAATTGTTTTATATTAAGTAGTTTCTTAATATTGATTACGTTAACAATAAAGTGGGGATTCATTCTTGAATCAGTGAATCGTCCACATCCATAACACTTTTCAGATAGGGTAAAATGTGTTATTGACCATGGCCATTCACATTCGTTGAGTTTCATAAGGTCATCTTTACTTAAAAAGCAGTCAACGTCTAAATATACCACCATTTCGAAAAGAACTGAAAAGACAACAATCATTTATTTAAAAAAAGCATGACAGGTAAACTAAAATTGTCTCATTGATGATTGTAATCTGTAATCTAGTGTATTTGATACGGGATGAATTTAAGAAATGGTACGCGATATAATCCGTTTAAGTAGTTTTATTTAAATTTGTAACCATGGCGGAAACCGAAACATTATTTTTAACTTAAATTAACTTTCTTAGGATTCATAGATAGTAAGAATATTTCGTGAGGAACCCTAATACGTTTTAATATGGCGGCAAGTTATCTGGATTAAAACTGCTATAAGTGCAAATTTACTTATAATTGTCCTATAACGTACTCAATGCAGAGAATTTTTAGAAAATGGCGGATGTTCATAATAAATGTGGTAATATTATTTTAACAACATATATGATATGTACACTTTTTCCATGGGCATTGTAAAATTAAACAAATTATGGTTGACATTTACAATAAAAATGACTTCCCCGGTAAATTCCCACACTATACATACAGTATTTTACAATACTTACATATGCTCTACACTATTACAAATTATATTAGTTAGATTAATAAGAAAAATAGGTACTTACGTTTGTTTTTTAGTAACCAACCGGCCGAAACAACGGAAAGATGTTTATAAAATGTACTTATAACTAATAACTAAGTATATTAGTAGTGCGTTATAAATAAGATTGCTTTAGTATGATGCTCATGCGAGATACTTATAAGAGTTATAAAACTTATAAATGGGTAGTCTCAGAACGTTATAGGAGCCATTGTACTCTGGTAGAACTTCTGTAAGTGTATTATAGGGCCTAGTGACTTTCTGCTAGTTGATTATAAGATGGTTATAAGAAAGCGATGCTCCTATAACTGCGCCCAATTCCGTGTTTGTAGCAAACTACAAGTATCTTATAAGTACAATAAAAAATAGGCTTGAAAACACTATAAGTACTGATTTTGCTTGTTGGGATGGGCCTTGTGAGCCACTTCGACCATTGCTGATCTTTTGTGGCAGCCCTTTGTTTTAGAGCTCACCGCAAAGGCCGTTGCGTCCAGGAATTTCCAGATGCTTTGGGCAGTGAGGAGTTGTATGACTTGTATGTAGATACTTCTGTTGCGCAGAAATTACATTAGATTAAACCACGCCTGTTTCTCAGAGGGGTAGGCAGAGAACACTTCTTTCCACTTGCTACGGTCTTGACAAATTGCGCAGAAATTCTGAAAAGTTTACGGCTCCAGCGATATTAAGATTACCTATGACTCTGAGTATCAATAATTGTCCACAAACTAATTATGACTCTCGACCTTAACCCTGATCTGATGATGAAGTCAACAGGCAACAGGATGTATACATAAGCAACATAAGCTTGTTCCAAAAATGTTTTTTTTGACCGAAACATAAGTAGGTTATGTTATGTATGACCAAAAAAAAGGAAAACAATGGCCTTCCGTAATTTCCCCTCCCCCTAAAACTTTATTTATACTTTCCCCGTTTATCATCTCTGCATTATTTTTGATATTTATAAACCTAGGTATAAGTGGGTCAGTGTTCGAGCGAGACAGTTCACACCTGCTGCTTTCCCTATCTATAAATATCCTGATACTTGCTGCGCTAAGGGATAGGAAACTAAACATTTATTAAATAGCTTTTCCTGTTTATCGTTATTCCCTCTGAAACTATACAATTTTTTGTGATAAAATGTACCCTATGTTTGTTCTTAGTGTTTAAGCTATCTCCATATCGAAATTGCATTACAATCGGTTCAGTTGTTTAGCTGGAAAAGCATAATAAACAAACGTGGATCGTAGGTTGGAACCATACAACTTTGGGAAATGAGCTCGACTTGTTTTTAAGGTTACCTACCCAAAGGGTACTAACGGGTACCTACCTATTAAGCCTACGCCCCCCGTCTGTTTGTCCTTCCTGTTAAAAGCGGTTTTTTAAACCGTAGTAACACGTATTATGGTTGATATTGTAGAAAGTATTTAAATGTTTTATTAATAGTAACATGGTAACAAATAATACTAAAACACTGAATAAAATAGGTATTTATTTGATTTACAGACACTTTATAATTTAAATAATAATGAACTGTCAAGCTAAGAATTCCATACAATCAATGTTTACGATCTTTGAATTTGTTGTGTCTTCTTTGAATGAAACAACAAACCTACAGACCTAGTTATTTATAATAACTGCAACATATTATTCAAAAGTCGTGGAAATCGGACTTGATTTAGGGGGTGAGAAACGTTAACGGCCGGAGCTAAATTGGTGTGACATTGTCCCCTGATATTTATTTATTTATTTATTTATTATTTGTATGGAATTTATTGACAGCTATCTATCTACGCCATTTTAGCGGCGCTTCACAGTCCTCTTAAATAAGTTAATTGTTACGGTATAGTTATTAACTCGATCGCCACTACTGTCAAGTAAATAAGAGCTATCAAAACGTGGACAATACGACAACATGTCACAAACGATATGGTTTTTACCGTCTTGAACAAAATAAATTAGTACCTAAGAAAACAGGGGAGCTATCAGGCTACTCAAAAATAAAGCTTAAACATTGTGTTTTTTTATTATATACCTATTGCTATCAATCTTCGAAAGCTAAGTAAAGTGCGTTTCGATTAATGGAATTAAACACTAAATTACATTATTAAGTGCACAGGTACGTTCTATTAACACTAACGCTACCCATAATATTATTGCAATAGGTACATGTACGCCATTTTAGAAATACATTTATTATTTGTAAACTGTTTTCAATAACGCGAAGTATGACCATGAGCGGCTTAGAATCTGAAACAAAAATTATACTTAAACGATTTTAAGATAAAATTTCTAATAAAACTACACCTATATAAAAATAAAAATAAAGTTGCTTAAGGTAATTACAATTTTTTATAATAATATGTTAAAGGCATAGTATAAATATAAAAGTAGTTTGTCTCCGGCCCTTTAGCAGTTTCTGTTACCTATTGCCGCTCGGGTGCCAGGGTTGCCTCTATGCGCGTCGCTCGATACTTACGCACGCAACCAAACGCGTCCCTGTCTTACTAAACCGGCTTGATGCGTCCTGTTGACTTTGCTTCTGATGGCTCGCGGCGCGTACCTAAGTACTTCTTTTTTTGAAACCGAACTACTGTTTAACTGTATAAAGGTAATAATTCCCCTTTATTTAAAATACAAAGGATGGATGCAGGATGCTGTCATAAGCTCTGTCACTTCTAAGAAACAAAAAAAAATTTCGACTTTTTTCAATTTTCCTGTAATTAATCCTAAAATTTGGAATTAACATGACTTAAATTCCCTAAAATTTGGTTTTTTAGTCATGTCTATAATAACCAAAAAATTCAATATTTAAAATATTTATTCAGTAAATTGGCCACAAGAGGGCTCGTTTACACGTCGGTAATATGGAGTGAATCATCTAGCGCTTCGGACAAGACCATCATTGCGGAGAAGAAGCGCCGCAAGAAACTCCAGCAGGTCATTTTTTATTAGTAACTAGCGGCCCGCCAGCGGCTTCGCCCTGCTGCAAATTTTTGACTTTCCCGGTGGATTTTTCAATTATTTTCTTTCATACAAACCTTTTCCTGACAATGACGAACAACAAAAAATAAATCAGCCAAATCGGTTGAGCCGTTCTCGAGTTTTGCGCTTAGCAACACATTTAGCGATTCATTTTTATTATATAGATTGAGGTAAGTAAATATTTCGAAGTATAGGCTGATAGGGCTTTAGCTATGGAGCGCTGACTAACGCAAACGCTAACTAACGCTGACCTCGTCTCAATCTATTACAACATTATTTCGATAAAGAAGCCAGTTGGTCTAAAACAGATTGAATAGAGCCCCAGCCCAGGGTCGGCAAATGTTGACTTGAAGTGTATAAATATAACAAATAAATTTATAAGGGGTTTACCAATAACGGGTAAACTATTGTTAATCGCCTATTTTAAAAACAATTTATAATTCGTTTTATGTAATTTAAACCGTAACCTGAGTATAAACGGGTTAAAATAAACGCAAGGTTTGATAGGACTTACGACTTATTTCCTTATTTTAAATGTGCGGTTTTATATTATGAGTATTATATATGACATACGACCATAAGAGACTATAATGCTATGTGTCATTGCAGGAAAAGGATCGTTTGTAGGTTGTTTACGTCTTATTTATTTTCTAAATCTGTTTTAAAATTAACATTGAATATTAATTTATTTCAGTTACTCTCGAAATGTGTTCCACATAGACCTCGAATACAGAATCAATATTACGTCGGTGAAACTGCAAAGGCATAAGGAGCAAAATGCACCTTTTTAATAAGCATGTAAGTTTTATTTTGCTCTATCATAAATTTGTTAGTTACGCGGTTTTGCAGTAGGTATGTCCGACGATTAGTACTTAGCCTCCAGACCTTTAGGAGTTTCTGTTACCTATTGCCAGTACACTGTTAGGCTCGTACGGTCGAGGCGCCAACAGATGCAAGCCGCGCGATATATCAAAAGTGTAGTAACTCAAAATACAACTGTATTTTAAAATCAACTTTAATACAACGCCAATGAGCTTGAAACAAAACTAACAATGATTTTGAGTTGATACTGTCTCGATCTAGTTCTAGCAATGCGATTTGTTCGAAGATGATCTACTGTTTATACTTTGACAATGGACCCGATTCTACGTGCACATCGCTTAAACAGCCTAAAACTAAATTGTCTAATTTTAAGACATAAGTAGTTTTTTTTTTTTTTTTTTTGCCCCCGCGGCGACTTGAACAGCTACTACCGCAGGGATATGGCTTCCACGTGAAGTGATTTCGCCAGTGTCAAGGTTTATATGAGTATAAAACACAATCCAATCTTCTCTAGGAAGATTGGGGGCAACGTTGTACGGTGATTTGTAGGTCAGAGGTCAAGATAGTTTTAACCTCTGCACCACTGCGAGTCCACTTGAAACGAGAAGAAAGATGCCAGATACACGAAATAAGTCCAAGTCTTTAATCACTGTGCGACACTAAGGCATAAAAAGTACAAATCACTATCAGAAAAGAACTTTGAACACCTAATAACCCAAAAAATAAAGTCTAAAACAAATTACACGTCCGCCATCTTTTAACGTTGCAAATGGCCTCCCATAAGTAGTTTAGACGGCAGTTTTATCCAGTGCTATTCTAGAATGTCAAGCTGAAAATAAAATAAGAAGCGTCACATTCAAATTAGCGCTGTCATGGCGCTGTCATTTGATTATGACAGCTGCTCATAGAATAGCAGTGTTTTAGCGACACCTAAATAAAATTAGGAAGTTTAGAGGCCACTGTAGATCGGGTCCAATGATAGGCAAGGGGCCCCGTCGAAAATCAATGTCAACTAAAGTATTTATTTTTAAAACTATCATACCTTGTTTTATGTAGTAAATACGAAATGTTCCGACCAAAAACGATCATACGTATACGACATACATAAACTCACGCCTTCATTCCCAGAGTGGGGTAGGCAGAGCTAAAGAATTACCAAGTCTTAAAACTTCTTGATAATTCTGTAACCACATTTTGCACAAGTAGGCTAAGATAATTATTACATACATAACAATAATAATAACATATTACATAATAATAATTCCAAAATAATTTGATACATACATAATATTACATTGTCAATAAACCTAACTATCACCAATTAGCCAAGGTTTGCCCTATGTTTATTGACTAAGTCAGGACCTCGATTCTAGTTTTAACCATGGCGTTTTTGACCTAAGGGGTTATTATGACATAGCTATGTAGTTCATTCTACGGTGAGTGTAAAGGACAGAGCTATAGCAGTTATATAACACTGTCCTTTTCTCGCAGCGTAAACTGAACTGCATATTGATGTCATAATAACCCCTCCGTTATCGTATTATTTTCAACTAGGCCGGCTAATTCTCAAGTAAATAAGAGCTATCATAACATGTCCAAAGCAATATGGTTTTATCGCGTAGAATAAAGCCTCTGTATAATCACTTACCGTAGTAAACGCTCTCAGATTCACATCGGCGAAGTTAGCAGCCGTCAGTCGACAGGGCTTCCGTGCTCTGAATCAATTGAAAACAACTTTATTTCTTGCGGACCAGCTTCGACAGCATCTTGGCGACGTTCGCCCCGAGGTTCGATTGTCAGTATGTGAATCATTGTTGTCTGGTTCACGTACTGACACATCCAAGTAGGTTAGCTTACTTATGTGCTCAGTAACAACATTAGTACTCGTAACATTAGGTTTAATTTGGTCCTTAGGTGGATAGTTAATGGTTAAGGACCAAAAAGTTGGCCATGATAACTCACTCAATTAAATTTTCTATGAAACTTTTCCGATGTGACACAAAAGTTAGCCATACACTTGTGGGAGGACCTTGTGCAGGGTCCGTCCGGGTTGGTACCACCATCTTATCCATTAACCTACCGCCAAGCAGCAGTGTTTGCTTTGTTGTGTTCCGGTTTGGGGATAAGACAGCCGGTGAAATGACTAGCATACAGGCATTCCATTATAGTCCTCAGGGTTGGCAGTGTATTTGCAGTCTTGTCAATGCGAATGTTTATGAGTCACAGTTTCCACTTACCATCAGGTGGCCTGTGTGCTCGTTTGCCTTCCAATAACATAAAAAAAATACAATTGTAGGACTAATATTCATCGCACAGCGGAACTTTTTTCAACTTCTTTGTTTGTATGGTTAACTGCGCTTAACTGTGGTCCAACTTTTTGGTCCTTACTCTAATGTTTCCTCAGAAACCGATAAATTTTCCTGGATTAAAGGAAACCTATAAGTAACCTTATTTGTCTGGTTTTCAACTGTCTGTGCTGCTAAACGTCAACTGTTTTATTTACTTTATGTCTATTGCACAGCAACATGGTTCCAACGGAAGACCAGCGCTGACTTTAATGCCAGCATTAGGGTAAGATGGGGGAATAGCGGTCACTTAAGCAATTATTATTTTTTTATTTTATTTTTATGATTTACGGTATCGGAAATTAACTTTTTACATAGCTTTATATAGTAGTTTATTGATATATATGAAATACATTATCAATATATTACGGGTTTCTTATTTATTGATCATTTTGTGAAACCCTTCGTTGACTTCGGTCTACTGTTGGGGTAGTACCGGTATTTTTTTGCTTAGTCACGAAAAATTTAAATAACTTTCATAAAATCCAACAAGTACATACAATACACTTGCAAACGTACAGTAATTAACTTTAAGAAATATATTAATTGGTATAAATCACTTTAAGCTTACCTTTCATCAAATTTTTGATTTTATTACAACAAAACACGTCCGAACCTGTACACAGCTGTCACACTCACTGCGCGCGAAAGACAATGGCGCCGCTCGGTAAATTAGTTTACTCGGCCGCATACTAGTTGGCGACACTAGTAGCGATTGCATAATGTTGTTGGGTTTTATATTTTGACGTGACCGGCATTGCCCGCTGACTGCCATTCCCCCATCTTACCCTACGCTGAGTTGGGGCCATTTCGTGGCTACTTTCTTCTTGCATTAATCTGTTCTTTGTTATGCATGTCACGAATAAATGATTTTCTTTCTTTCTTTTTTTTCTTTATTTCAACAAGTTCGAATAGCGGACTGAATGCCTAATACCATTATCTACCAGTTGATCAAATACTTAATAAGAAAACTAAATTAACTATATGCTAAATGGGAGAAGAAGAGGCCTATACTTACCATAGTTTTACAACAGGCTAAAGAAAAGAGAGTGCTCAATACCATTCTTACTCCAAGCTTTAGCTTTAGCTAGATATCAATACGTCAAAGAACCAATATACCTATCTTAAATTACCTGGCTAAAATAAAGAGTACGCTTTTCTTCATGCTCTGATCCATCAGATACCAAGAACTGTCGTAGATAGCATCACTTAGCTCCGTACTCTGAAAATAAGCTTATTGCAGCATATTGGTGTTGTTGGTAAAAATGTGTCATGAAACAGTCCTTACGACGTATCGACTATTGGTAAATTAAAGGAAGAAAACCTTCTTCTTTTAACTGACTTTAAACAAAAATTTGTGAATTGGTCAAGGTTGTCATTTTTTTTTTAAATACATTTCATTCAGTTCTTTTATCTCACGAAGGCGGGTGGTCCATACTTGTAGTTGTATTGCGTTTAGACACGCACACTACAGCGTCGCTTATCGACGAGACTTTCGCACTCGGAGACAGCATGAACGTGCATGTACACACACAAGTATGACCCTCCGCTTTTTATAAGAAAAAACAACTGTACAGTCTGTGAGTACATAGAAGATGTTTGGGTTTGTACTTCTCTCTTACTCGCTCCTAATAAGAGCGTATGAGAGCGAGTGAGAGACAAGTACAAACCCGAAGCACCTTTAGAGAGCTATCGTTCTTACGGCTTTCGGGCTTTTACATCTCTCTTACTCGCTCTCATACTAATGTATATGCTTTTATGCAAGCCTAATCTACTTTACTCGCATGACAATCTTACTCGAACACAAAAGCTGAAACAACGGCTACGACTAAGATTTGAATCTCTTCTTTCTCTTCTGATTCTCTTTTTTGTAAGACCATTGTAAATACCGACGGAATAAAATATCAATAAAAATAAAATATGTGGAAATATGTAATTTAATTTATGACCGTGGCTAATTCCGTTTTTCTTATCGAGTAGCTCACCTTAAATTAAAACCTACATACATACATTAAATCACGCCTGGGTCCTAGAGGGGTAGGCAGAGACCACTTCTTTCCACTTGCTACGATCTTGACAAATTAATTTCGCTTCTTCCACATTCATCCATCGAGTCATGCACGCACGTCGGTTCCAGGTAGGTACTTCAATAAAGTAAAACCTAAAGTCCTTCTTCTTACCGATCTCATCAGCATGTCCCCAAAGTAGCACATGAGTAAAATCTGCGTCAGGCTCATGAACAGGAAAAACAGGAATGGTATCACCACTCCCGGGCTTTCCAGGGACTGTAACATAACAAACCGTACAGAATATAATGTGACTCATATCATATGAGTATAATTCGGAATATACGCGTACTCATTCGTCATTGTTTTTTGTTACATTACTGATAAAATGAGTCAACTATGACGGTATAACGATAACTGGGGTTCTATACTATTCTGTAAATTACTTTTGACAGGTTCTTTCGACGCAATATTCACTGTGAAGTAAATAAGAGCTATTAGAATTTAGACAATAGGTACGATGACATGTCAAAAGCAATATGGTTTTGCCGAGTAGAATAAAGCCGTAGTGTTACAATAGCTGTGGCTGCAATATCGCATATTTTTAGGTTGGTACTTAGGTATCATTGCAAGGATTACAAAACGGACCAGGTTAGAGTCAAATGCCTTCTTATTCTTTATTGACCACAAAAGATAAGCACAGGGGCTGATTACCAGGGTTCGGAGTTTTCATAGCACGGTAAGACGAAAGAGGAGTGGAGTCGGCGTTAGCATTAAAAGTCAACTCTTATTCATACTCTTTCATTTATTTAAAAAAAAATATTATATCACAAACAAACAAGAGAACCTAAATTTGAAATAGTTATAACTTCATAGCTCTGATTCGTGTTAATTTAATTTAAAAACATTTTGGAATTCAATAGATGATAATGAGTATGAGTATGAGTAAGAGTTGAATTTCAATGTTAATGTCGACTCCACAGTTTTTTTTCGTGTTACCGTGCTATGAAAACTCCAAACTCAGCCGATTGTACTCTTAGGTCTTGTAATCTGCCACACTGTGCGGATGTGGTCTACGGTCTAGTTTTATGTATTGATGTGAAATTGAGTAAATATATTAAATGATATCATTAACTCTGTGGGAGCGCTGCGTAAATCCATGGCGGGCCCACACGCCACTTAGCTTACCTATACGCCGCAGTGGGCAATAGACATATGTTTCAATGGATTGAATACGCACGGCATCGGAGCAAGCCACGTGATTACAGTGACGTCATTTCAAAAGTAGCGTCTTCGGGTGCCATTGTAACTTCGGCAGGCTTAGACCTATATTTTGTTGCAAAGGGAATTGAACCCACCACGTGCACAACTCGAGCGTGTGTCACTGGACTTCCGGCTTTAAGCCTATTAGGTCTGATATACGAGTAACCTTAACACATTACATTACGAATGTTACACAACGAAGAGAACCTGTGTTACAGTATCAATCTCACTAAAGGGACTGTTTTTTCTGATGATTACTTTTTTTTTTTTTTTTTTTTTTTATGGCATAGAGAAGACAAACGAGCACACAGGCCACCTGATGGTAAGTGGAAACTGTGACCCATAGACATTCGCATTCACAAGACTGCAATGCAATCCTAAGACTGCAAATGCGTTGCCAACCCTGTGGACTAAGATGGAATGCCTCTATGCTAGTCATTTCACCGGCTGTCTTATCCCCAAACCGGAACACAACAATGCGAACATTGCTGTTTGGCGGTAGGTTAATGGATAAGATGGTGGTAGCGAACCGGACGGACCCTGCACAAGGTCCTACCACCCGTACAACTACTTTTCTTCTTTTCTCTTTCTTGAGTAATTTGAAAGAGTAATGATGAAACCGATGGCATATTCAAGTATTGATATGTTAGAACAGTCGTAAACTGCGTTACGGAAGAATTCTTTTGGATTTCGCATAAGCAAAGAGATCATATTCATATCGTACGCAACGATTAAGAAACTGTTGTATATAAACCATACATAACTTTAATGCTTACATACCGTTACATTGAATCCACTCAAACAGATGAGGACTGAGCTGCTGATGATGTTGAAGAGGGTAGACTTAGAGTACAAGATCTCCACCAAGTCCACTAAACTAAAAATGAAAAATCAATGAAAAAACAGCACATCTATTAGTGCTGCAAAAAGTTCTAGAGATTATTTCCATACGTCTCTAGAACCGCTAAAAGCACACAAATTTGGTGTAAGTTTTCACGGAAATAACACATCGTCAACGTAGTATCTGTTATATTTAGGACTTCTTTTGGCACATTATCGACTAGGATCTTCAAATAAAAGCAAGGAAGGTGAGATGGATGAGGCAAGAATAGGATCGGATAACTTAGAACAAATAGAGAGCCTGTGGATAGCCTTGGGGGAGGCCTATGTCCAGCATTGGACGTCTTTCGGCTGACATGATAATGATGATGATGAACTTAGAACAAGAGAGATGTATTAGAAGGTGATACAAGTTGCGTGAACACACACTTCTAGATTTTAGATTAATTTCTTACTGAATTAGCTCCTGATGTCTTCTCACGACATCCACAAACTTCTTCTTGCATTCTTCTGGTCTCTCATCTGACCAGTCAGCTATAGCATTCTGGAATCTTAGTTGCAGAATACAGAAATGCATTTTTGTGTAAACACAGAAAGCATAGAAGAAGGTGTCCGTTCCAAAAACGTTAGTAAAGGATATCAGAGCTGAAATGGAAATCGAAGTTTTCTGAAGTTAAATATGTTGTGCACCTAGGTAGAGTATAAAGGATTGATAAATAATAAACGGAGCAATAATGAAAAAAATGATAGGCTGTTAAATTTTATTTAAAGGTTTGAACTTATGCGAAGCAGTACCTACAAGGTAAGACAATTGATGAATTGACTAACATAGAGGATATTTACCTTACCGCCGAACTAAGAGACATAATAGGGATAATTAACTAGTTACTTAGTTCCCCGTGTGGATGCCGGGTTAGAATAGTGCCACTCCATGTCATCCCGTGGAAGTCGTAAGAGGCGACTAAGGGAATAAAGGCTTGTAGTACTGTTAGGCGATGGGCTTGCCACCTGTCACTAATACACTGGGAAACATCTTAGCCTACTTGTGCAAAATGTGGTTACAGAATTATCAAGAAGTTTTAAGACTTGTTGGTAATTCTTTAGCTCTGCCTACCCCACTCTGGGAATGAAGGCGTGAGTTTATGTATGTATGTGTACTTAGTTCAAAATAGTGTATAAAAATCGTTACTAAAGAACAGCTTAATAGTCATTAACTATGCTATGTCCGACATTATAAATCTTTAGCGAACTTTTCATCAAGTGGCCTCGTTTCTTTTTTGCCTTTTTTATGCCGTACAAAAACCAATTCTGAGATAGCGTTGAATTCAGAATTACCTAACTTGCTTCAGTTTCGATTCTAGATACTTAAAATTGTAATAGAAAAATATATTTAATAAAACAGTTTTGAAGCAAGTGGATTCCATTTTTACTAAAGAGCTTATGCAAGAGATTATAATCACTATTTCAATACTTAAATACTGTATAATAGCTATTAAATTCAAATGTTTATGTTAATTAAACTGCAATACTAACTCGACCAAACCTGATGAAAGTAAACGAACGGCCAAACCCCGCCCGCGTATGGATCAAAAAAGTACTTGATATGAAATGGGAACATCACTTCACTGGCTCCTATCGTCACATATTTATATACCATTACAGTCATTGGCATCGAACAGAATGCTACAACCACAATAGAACAAGACACCAGATGCATTAGAACCAACGTTTTCAGAAACTTCGTCGATTGTACAACTTTTTCAACTTCATCTCTCAGTGTTGGGTCTTCTAAATTTCTCTTTGGATGTATAGCCTTCAGTTTGGCATAGACGTTGATGAAGACGTCTTGATTGAAATAAAATGGTAGGGTTTTTGCTGTTGACAGCATACAAATGGTTGCGCAAGGAGCCATGAAAGATAGTTCCAGGAAGCTCTTCCCCATCTCAACTCCCTCTATAATCCAGTAGAATTCCCCCACCATGTCAGTGTTAAGCCACAAAAAGTTAAATATGAACAAAGTATTAAACCAGAAATCCCAATTTGTAGCCTCCATTTTAATGCCAGAAAATAATAAAGTAAGTCTTGTTATTTTTATAGAATCTTCTAGATCTTTGACTGACATATTTTGAAATATTTTACGATATAATGAGCTAAGTCTCAGACTTCTTTATTCCGTTACAATGCCTTTAACAGTGACACATTCTCTGCCTATTTCTATAAAACATCAAACTGTTTAAAATTACTAATTCCGTTTCATGTTTCCAAAAACTATACATTACTTGATCATGCCTCTCTTTTTGTATTTCATTTAATTAGTAGCAACACCGATCTAAAGCGATTAAAGACTTGCTATTGGTAATTAAAAACTATGAGTCGAACCAAAATACATCTCGGGTATTATCTACGTCATTCGTCGTATTTAAGTACAGGTATTCTTACTTATAGGGTTCTAACTTCAAAGTAAACAGCGAGGTAGAGGTCGGATATTTTTCCGTGTTAGTAATTAGTATTAGTCAAGAACAGTTACTTATTGCATTTATTGGAGAAGAAGAAGAAGCTCCATTCTTCCCCGATTCGGATTTTCGTTTGTCCACATACTCCTCCCAAACCATTAGAGATATCGGGATCAAATTTAGCCCGTAATATGACATCTAGCCATAGACGGTTAAGAAAAAAAAAAAAAAAAAAAAATAGCGCCTTCAAAAAGCAAAAAATTACTTCTTTTAAGAATAAGAATATTTTATTTGCAATAAACATTACCTGTGAGGTGTTAACATTTTCAATTGGTAGGTTTACATGTTTAACCATATCGCACCTTTGCGACAAAACTGTGACATCTCCAAAGTTGTGATTTGCCCAGATGTCACAGTTTTGTCGCAAAGGTGCGATATGATATGAAGGGTCCACGGAAAGAACATGTCTAGTCACTTTTTTTTTTAAATGAGTTTTGAACCTCAAAATGTAAAGGACGAAATGAACTATTACTTACCACTCAGATTCATTCAGATATAAATCTTCATATAACTTGTTTCTTTTCACGCTTAAAAAATACCTCTACACGAAAATTACGTACAAAATGACATGGTTCCTAACTTTCAAATCGCGATATCTCAAATAGTTACTAATGAGACTAGACATGTTCTGTCCGTGGACCCTTCATATTCGGTTTGCAAAAATTACAGATTTGTCTCTTAACGTAATACAAACTTTTCATAGGTGCCATTCGTATTTCTTCCATGTTACGGTTATTATATTTATTATCTACATTAAAATTATTACAAATATCATATTAATGAAATGGTAGATTAAGGTAGTTGAGCGACTCTGGCGAAGCACATTTAGATAAATATATATGACTATGACATTCCTGGGGCGCGGTCTGCGGCGAGCTTGAAATGTTCTATAGTTTCCCATTACCTAATTGAGAAGCGGGACTTCATAACAGCATAAATAGGATCACTAAAAAGTGTAAAAACAACTTCTTTTCGGTAGCAAGGTCAGTCCAACTGAAGTTAGCGTCCTACAATATTTTAAACAAAATCAGACTTTTTGAGGTTTTTTGTTTTTTTTTACATTTATTTTATTTTATACATGTTAGTGATCATAATTGTGCTGTTATGTAGTCCCACTTCTCAATTAATAAGGAACTATAGAACATTTCAATCTCGCCGCAAGCGGGGTGGGAAACTCATAGTCATATATTTAAACCTAAATATGAGTTAAGATTTTATTTTACCACTTTGTTGGCGTGACTAATATGTATATTCATGCTAAATTTCAACTTTCTAGTACCTACCTACTGAGAGTCTCTGAGCTAGGCTGCGGACGGACGGACATGGCGAAACTATAAGGTTTCCTACTTTGTCTACGGAAACCTAAAAAAGCAATGTCACGATTTTAGGACAAACTGCTCAAATAGTTATGCTTATGATACACCTACGTTGTAAGCGGTAAATATTAGAAATATTCAGTCAACTGGAATCCAGAAGTACTTACTCTCAATTGGATATCTCCGTCTCTATAGAATTCATTCTGTTGCTGAATACATTATCTTAAATTGACACTTCCTTATTAGGACAGTTAGACGGTGCCGGCTTTATAACTGTCCTCTTTTTCTCTATGACTTTTCCGCTCGTTGTATTTTACTTGTTATTCAATTTTCCGTTATCAAGAGCCTAGACAATATGACCTAAATAAACCCGACGAATACAAAAAATAAAACAGAATCTCTAGCGTGCGCGGCCAGACTCAAACGCAAAGCATTTTTTTCCAAATTCAACCGAAACCTTTTATCGGTCATCGCCGGACACCTTTGATATTTCCGACTTTTAAATTTCGAATCCCGATTCTTTTTAAACGCCGCCGGCTTTATGCCAGACTGCCAGTTTTGCCAGGACTTGAAAAAATCTACAAAAGAGATAGGATTTATATTTGGAAGGACGCTTTAATTTGGATGATAGTAGGTACCGTTAGGTCGGGCTTATAAGCTGTTTTACTACTTAATATTGTTTTAGGTGATGGTAGGTAGGAAGGGGTTGTGTAATCCCTTCAGGTAGGTATCCGAGGTGCGGTAAAATTTTGGTAAACCTATAAAAATATATTATAATCAGTCCCGGGCTTGAAAATCCGTTGGGTCCCTAAATATTACATAAATTATCGCAGGTATTATGTCTAAAAATAATACTTTTAGAGCTCATTAATAGATGAATACTTAACTATTTTCAATTGAATTTTTTTAGTATCTTCGTCGCTCTTTTGTTTTGCTAATCCGAACCGAGGCCCGTATTATGGTCGCCTTTACCGCTGTGGATAAAGCATCCGTCTCTCTCGCACTGGCTGGCGGGTCAGAAAGTGACAGATGTGTTCTCGAAGAAGAACAAGACCACAATAGGCCCGCAGGACAAAACATAACGGTGTAAAAATTATTAGAAACATTTTTTTTTCTACAATGTCCATTAAAGAACTGATTAGTTAAAAAAAAAGAATCATCAAAGTTGGTTCATAAACGACGAAATTATCCGCAAACACACATAAATATAAATACATATATATTTATATACGAGTATATACGGTCGAATTGAGAAACCTCCGAGGAACTGTCTGTTTATATAGGTTTGGGTGAAAAGGACCTTAACGTTTTTGACATACAGGGGTTTTTTTTATTACAACTTTTTGAGTAAACACACAAAGTTTATTTTTCCATACTTGGTGAAAATCAAACGCGGGGTTCTCTTAGTATGGAGAAAGTAACTCTGTTTACTCGAACATTTGTAATAAAAAAGAAATTGGCATGTAGCTTTAAAAACTTCCTTATTTTACAGTGATTCTAATCATGCAAGAAAACACTAAAAAAAAATTTAATTAATGCATGAATTTAGGGTTTTTTCGTACCACGGACATAAGGAAAAATGGCAAAAATTCTGATTAAAATGATCAATATCTCGGAAACTAATAACAATTGCTGAACATACATGGGGGTTAAATCGATAGCTTATGAGCTGCTCTATCAGCCCTAGGCGGGTTGGCGTCGGTTTCTGAGACAACCTGTATAATCGATACAAACGCTCGACACGACCATCGCATCTGGCAGTTTACGTCAGTACCCCTACCATGAGTTACAATTACCGTACTCGCTAGCGAGTCGAATGCTCTGTCACTCGCACTCTATAAGAATACTGCGAGGTCTGCGAGGGACAGAGCTTCGACTCTCTAGCGAGTACGGTAATTGTAACTCATGGTAAGGGTACAGGCCACATTTTCGATAACGATAACGCTCGCCGATAGCATCACGTCTAGGCTGCCGTCCTAAGCCAATAGACAGTATCTCAGATAAAACTCCTGTAGCAATATCAACCTCATTACTAACGGAAGAGAATTCAAACTGCTTAGGCCGGCCAGCAGCCCTGAAAGCCGAAACCAATTTTATGTACCTATTCAAGTCTACGTTGTGAAGACTTTGCGTGGCACTTATGGTCTTTAATGGTATGTACAAGGCAAACGAGCACACAGGCTGGTGATGGGAAGTGGGATCTGTGTGTGACCCATACGCAAGGCTATCTTTAGATCCTGAGGACTAAGATGGAATGCCTCTATGCTAGCAATTTCAATGGTTGTCTTATCCCCACACTGGAAGCTGGAAAACATCATGTGAATGCTGCTTGGCCCACAGCACAGGACACCTGATGTTAAGTGTTATCGGTGACCCATAGACATTTGCATGGTCAGGACGACAATCCTAAGATCCCAAATGCGTTGCCAGCCTTGAGGACCAAGATGGGATGCCTCTATGCTAGCAATTTCAATGGTCGTCTTAACCCCAAACGGGAACACAACATGCGAATGCTGCTTGGCCAACAGGATACCTGATGGTAAGTGGGATCGGTGACCCATAGACATTTGCATGGACTACAATCCTAAGATCCCAAATGCGTTGCAAACCCGGAAGACTAAGATGGAAACCATGATCAGATGCCTCTATGGTTGCCTTTTCCCACACTGGAATATAAAAATGCGAAATGCTGCGGTGGGTTAAATAAAAGATAAGATGGTGATGGTGGTAGCCATTGTAGCCACCCTGACGGACCCTGCACAAGGTCCTACCTCCACTACCTTCAAGAATAGAGCGTACTCTCATCTGAAACGCCGGCAACGCAACTGTGACTCCTCTGGTGCTGCAGGTGTCTATGGGCGACGGTATTCGCTTACCATCAGGCGATCCGTCTGCTCGTTTGCCTGCTATACCATTAAAAAAAAAGTGTTACAGATATACCGATAAATAGTATCGCATAAACGCTCTAAACGCGTTCATTATGATAAACTTGCGAAATCTAATTTAATTCCCAAACAAAAAGGGTCAAGTTATATCGTAATAGTAATATCGTATGAACCATTGTAATAGTTACTGCATGGAAGGGGATATGGCAAATGCAACACTGCCCAGGCGAAGAGAGATAAAATCACAAGTAGCGAAACTGGTATAGTAAGATAAGAACCATTGTCCATGTAGTTGTACGGGTCTACTTAAACTAGTCCTCATACTACACTCGTCAATGACCAGTTAATAAGACCCCAGTAGCACACAGCAATTCTTCATAAACGTCACGTAATTACAAGACACGCGCACATAAGCAAGGTTTATCTTATTCTAATATGGCTGTTTAAGTTATCTACGTCTAAAAGCAACCTTATGCAGACGTTATAAGGTCTCAGCTAGCAGCAATAGTAATATGGTAGTTAGCTTGTTTAGCAAACTTGCGTGTTGCGTCTGCGCAACCGTTTTAATAAGAAACCGCAGGATATGAATTTGAACTTTAAACGAAGTAGTTAAGAGTTGTGTTAGATGCATATCTGATTTGTAGTTGTGTACTCTAATTTCTGACCTTGTTAGTTGAAAGGGCATATCTAATAATGTTGGTGCTAACACAAATTCAAACTTCTTGTGGTCACAATAAGGCGATTTTGGCTTTAAGAGTTTTAAAGGAGATATATCGTCTTTGTTAATAGTCTAGTGAACAAAGAAAATTATTTAATTAGAAACATTGAAGAGGTATGTCTAGTCTAGCGAAGTCACGGGACTGTTTGCTTTTAGTCTGGATCAATTGATCTTAATATTTTAGAACCTAAACTGTGCGCCAAAAGTAAATTTTAGACGTTGGTACCTTGTCGCTTTACAGTCACGTATCGATGTCAAATAAACGGTGTAAAGTCTAGTATATTCTGTACATGATTTCTGTACGTCGTAAAAATACTACCAAATTAAGTTACCGGGGCCAAATCCGGGTAATAGGTAACATCATGTTTTTATCACTGTCTTTACACAAATAAAGATGACCTTCTGCTGGAGTTTCTTGCGGCGCTTCTTCTCCGCAATGATGGTCTTGTCCGAAGCGCTGGTAGATTCACTGTACCTTTCCGACGTGTAAAAGAGCCCGCATGTGGCCAATTTACTGAATAAATATTTTGAATTTTGAATTTTGAATCTCAATGCTCAGATAAGTTCTTAAAATAAAGAACACAACAAAACTAATGATTTCTTGGAAAAACATCCTAAAGCTTCATTATTGTCTATAACCATTTGTTAATGTTAGAGGAAAACGGCAAATAGCCGTAAACAGACAGAATTACAATTAAATTACTGTTATTAGTCACAGCAAGGTATCATTATGACACTTAATAAGAATAAGTAGTTAATGTCGTATTTAAGTAATCACTTTTGTACCTTGCCAATCTTGCCATAATAACAGCGTGAAGACACGTGAAAGTGATTACTTCGAAATCGTTGGCTTTCTGCGATAGGGTTCTAGTAGAGGATTAATAATTGGGATAGACCAAAAAAAAACTAACGGTTTTTACATTCTAGTTCGAAAGAATAGGTATTTTAAGAGACCTATTTCATTCATTTTGTATTTGACCCTATACATAGTTTTATTTTAATATCCTTATTTATTTAGCAGACATTTTATGGATGACATGATTATTTAAAATTTGGCTTGGCATTTTCTGCCAAGGATGATTTTCTTATAATGGTTTAGAGGACCTCTACATACACATAAATGTATAAAATTTAATTCGATACATAATATCTATGTTATGAATATTTAAACATCTCGGCTCCGAGGCTAAGAGTAATTAAATTATACATAACAAAATATATTTATTTTGAATAATTCTATCATAATTTACCACTTTTACGAATGGCCACCTTTCTCAGGGAAAATGTATGACTTTTACAAAATATTAAATGACAGCACTTCCACCCGTACCCCTTTATCCGTAGTTCGAATTTCAAATATTGTGTAGAGACAATACGCCCTATAGACTAAAGTACCTAAGTCTACTCTAGCATGGTACTTTTTTTGGGTTTAAAGCAAATTATATTTTTGCAACATGTGTATTTCAAATTTAAATTTAGAATAGAAACATTGTCTTAAATCCATAACAATTAACTGTTGAGTTACCTTTGAAGTAAAGCGAAAGTAAATTGTTTTATACAATTGGCTATTACAGTTTATTGGGTAGTTCACCATTTGTAAACCTTTATCGTCGCTCTATCTTTTACGATGTTTAACAATACATTTCTTAAACTGTTTGATTTTGCCGAAACTGCACAAATTACTTTATTACCTTTTCACTTTTCTTTTAAACTTTATGTTCTTACTCCGTTAGTCAACATTATAATATATTTAGAATTTACAAGTTATGAATCTTTTGTTGCTGTTCTTTCGGCCATTTTGTTTAACGGCTTTTTTGTTATTTTTTTGAATAGCGTCATAAAAACCGATTTGGCTTTATTATTTTAACTTTTGATTTCAAAGACGTTTTTAATATGCGCTGGCAAATTTAATAATCTTTAGTTCTTCTAGGAGCTCGCATCCCTGGTTTCATCTTTAGATCTTTACATTTTGAAAAAGGAACGTGTTTTTTATTAGTCTCTAAAGTGTCTCTGAGTAGATACGTCGGCGTAGGTCATATTCATATCTCATTAGACAATTGTATTTAAATAATAGATTAATAAACTTAGGAGATAAGGGGGGGGAGGGGGGGGGGGGCGATAGGTAGTTTAGTAAATGGTGTCAAAAATGTTCAGAATGACCCTAACTACCATCTCTTAAAACCCCTACACCCGACTGCCAAACACCCTTAACACCCTGTATAACTGGTGAGGAAACTGAACACCCTCTATAGTATCGCTTATCGCTCAGTGCGTCTTTATCGTTACAGACTAGTTACAAAGGGATATCCGAGCGACGAACAACTTGCACTAGCCGTTCTGATTCTGAATGTTGCAACTTCAAGCCCTAGAGGCGACAGTTGGCCGAGATATTTTGCAACCAAGCGTCGCGCTATACTTAGCAGGGCAACAGGATGGACTTTATCGCCTCTGTCTTTAAGGCCATTGTCCTATAACGATCACGATGCAGCAGAACCTAACCGCAGGAAGAGGGAGAGATGGAAAAGAGACGCTGGTTGAAAGACCAGGGGAGTTATTATGACGTAACTTCGCAGTTCAGTTTACGCTGAGAGAAAAGGACAGAGCCATTTAACTGCTATAGATCTATCCTTTACACTCACCGTAAAATTAACTGCATAGCTATGTCATAATAACTCCCCAGGAGACCACACTAAACAAAACGTGTCACTCACACTCCAAACATGTTTGCTATATTATGCAAATTACAACTTAATTGATACCAAACAAAGTCTCTTTTAATCTTGAACATGTGTCCGCTTTGGCCGATGGTGGTCAACTTTTAGTT
This sequence comes from Acleris emargana, assembly GCA_927399475.2. Taxonomy (NCBI): domain Eukaryota; kingdom Metazoa; phylum Arthropoda; class Insecta; order Lepidoptera; family Tortricidae; genus Acleris; species Acleris emargana. Next base: position 11,933,080 of record OV656858.1, read on the forward strand.
GACGGCCATAACCACTGTGGCGTTTAAAAGGTGCTCTACATTAGCATAAAGCTTGTGAATGCGCACCGTAGCCTTAAGCATCCTTTACGTGTCAAGCAGGCTGTAAAAATAGGTTTCCAATAAATAAGGCCTTAGATTAATCATGCTTATATCATATGAAAAGTCGCTGTTGATAATACTGAATCTCATTAGCTTCGCTTTAGCATTTAGCCATTGTGATTCAAATGCCTCCCTCCTAAGTCAATAGGCTAGTATCTCAGATGAAACTCCTATACCAATATCAACCTTATTACTAACAGAAGAGTATCTAAACTGCTTTGGTTATTTAATTTGCGATACTGCTTACTGACTCAGTAGCAGCATAGGGCTAAACATCAACGACTTTATCAGATACAGTACTACAATTTTGTGAAGTGGTGCATTGTAAAGCTATGTGGACAGAGGGTCTTTGTGTAAAACAAAACAAAAAGAGCGGATGTTGTTATAGAAATACAGCGAGCGTTGACGTCCCAGCACTCAACGTTACAGTATTTTTAACGGGTTTGCATTCATTTGCATTTTTAAAAGGGTTATCCAGTTTTGAATTCGGTCCCTCAATTTTGGACTTATATGTCGCTGTTTTAGAACAGCCTGTACAAAATTGCATATTTTTCGAGGTTTGTTTACTGAATTTTGTATAGTCTTTAAGTTTTGAATGACAATGGACATATTAGAACTCCGAAAAATGTGGAAGGTATTAGAGCCTTCTTGGTTTGGACGGCATAAATATGCTTTTTGTCCATTTATATACATTATTTATTGTAATACCCATGTTGAAATGAGTAGAAAATGTAATTTCTATTGTTTTACATTGTTTTTAAACGGTTCTTGTACTTATTTTGCATCGAATGAACATCTGTTCGTCCGTTCCTTGAATCGGTTGTGTGTAAGGGCAGATGTGTTAACGACATCTGTCTTTCGAGAACTGTGAAATAATGCAGAATTGAATCGCTGCTGCAAATAGAAAACTCTATTGTCGATCGGCTCGGTAACTCAGTAATTTTAAGGTTATATTTGCATGAGTGTTAGAATACACTCACAATCGCAACGGACATTCCTTTAATTTTCCTTGTTTTAATATAGATTTTAAAGGATAATTGATCGTTTAAATGTTTCTGTTGTATCTATACAGGTTTACACTAGTTTGCGGGTGTCTGATTGTTGAGTGTTGTGTGTCAGTGTTTAATAAAAAGCTAGCTATTTCATTTTTTTTTCTTTTTTACTTCTATGTAGGTACCTGTATGTGGTCTTGGTAATGCAATTATGTAGTGTTAAGTTAGGTTATTATTGAAAATTAAGGATTCTATTGCGGCCTGCATTGTAGAAGTGTTTTATTAGATTAGATGAACCTACTTTATACTGTCGCCCAGTAAAAATGTTGAGCATACTTAGAACCTTATCATTGTGAATGTCATTGTCATTGTCATGTGAGTCATTTGATTTTCTATTTGAAGTTTACTATGACAACGCACTAACATTTTCGTTGGGATACTGCACTTGGGTTTTATTTGATATTCTGTATATTTAATTATATGATGATGACAAATTCATCTTCATTATTTCCACTTTGATTGTCATTAACTCATTATCCACGGTATTGGGCAGTAAATAAAAATGACAGAGTAAATTTGTAACTTAAACAATGACTTTTAATACATTTTCTTCTATGTTACATTCGTTTTATACAAAACAATGCACGATGAAGTATACAACGTATGTCAATCTTAACTCGATCTCACGGGAATACAAAACAATAAACAACTAATATCAACCCTTAAAAGGGTAGTTACGTATAAAAATCTACAGGCTGATTAAAAATGCCATTTACAATACACACGCATTTTCAAAACAGTAAAAACATAATTTTACAACAGTAAACGTTTGTTACATTACAAATTAAATGGATAATTTGATCAGTCAGCTCTTTTAAGACAATGTTTGTACAAGTAAGAACAGTTACTCTTATTCGAATAGCTTGAAACATTTGACATTTCATCTACCTGATGCTTCATTTTAATACATCTTTCATATATGATGACCTGTACATTCATGAACAGTTCCTAGTAATTTAATTTAAAAAAGTACCTGCCTAAAGGCCCCTCTACACGTCAGCGGATCATGGGCGTGCGTAAGGGACGCATTTACACCTTAGAGTGAGCAACATATTCTTGCATATCACTCTTACGTATTGCTCCATCCCTTACGCACGCCCTTGATCCGCTGACATGTAGAGGGGCCATAAGAGAAGTATCGCATTTAGCAACATGAACCATTTTCAAGAATCTATCGTGCCCTCCTAAGCTAATACGCAGTAAGTCAGATGAAACTCCTGTAGCAATATCAACCTTATTACTAAGAGAAGAGAACTAAAACTGCTTCGATTATTGATTTTAGGATAAGTACTGCTTATTTGCTTAGGAGTGCAGTATTGTTAAAGGCCCCTCTACACGTCAGCGGATCATGGGCGTGCGTAAGGGACGCATTTACACCTTAGAGTGAGCAACATATTCTTGCATATCACTCTTACGTATTGCTCCGTCCCTTGCGCACGCCCATGATCCGCTGACATGTAGAGGGGCCATAAGATTGTAATGCGATCCGTGTAGCTATTATGTAGTTACTTCTTCTTGGCAATTCGGAAATTAGTGTCAGTTACACTATCACCTAGCATTTGTAAATAGTTTAAAGTAAACAAATCCTTCGTGTCATTGGCACATAACTCTAACAGAGACATGAGAATTTGCAGAATATTATTTATTAGATCCGCGCTTTATTGTTAATTGTTCTTATTCATAAATAAATACTAGATTTGTTCAGATTATATCATTTTATAAAATGATTTTTATATCGTTAAGTGAAGCCGTTGTGTTATAAAACTTGTTAACAACTCGAAATATTGCAAATGAAAATTCTGACAGCTCAAAGTAGGTACGAACTTGAAAATGATTTTAGTTTCGAATGTAGAGATATCAAGCAGATATATGTATTATGACGCCTATAACCAGAGCTCTCAGCTTCCAGTCAACCTTCAAGAAGTAATTTGAAAAAGTTTTGCCGTCCCTTATCGATTAAGATCAAGATACAATCAAATACACAAGTTATCTTTCAGAGTTGTGTTTGGTGCATCATGAATATGAGCATGTAATTTCAGCGTCATATTACTATATCATCGCTTGCGTAATCTGTGACGTAATTGAGACGAAAAATAACGAATAATACCTACAAAAATTCAAGTTACTACAAGTCTTCAGTTTGGCTCACTGACAGTCAACAGACTCAAGCAGGTAAACTTTTTTGCGGGAGTAGAATATCCGTTCCTTTTTTTCTGTCTGGTGTGAGAAGGACGGATGTTACAAGCCCATTTTGTTTGCTCATACTCTCTACCCACCCTATATCAATGGTTACCAAGAAAGTTTCATGATTTTAAAAATCGACTGTCATGTATTTTGAAAATGGATCGGTTTATTAACAACGCAGTCTTATTTAAATAATGCATACAGTTAGATAAGACCTTGTTCGACTGATTATTCGTTTCCTGTTATTTGTTTACAATTAAATGACTTTATATACTATGCATATTTCTGATATGATGCGTAATGTGTTACATAAAAAACTATGTGAATATGTGAATGTTTCACATAAGAGAAAGTTCTCATCACTTTTGTAACTTCAGGCCTTAGGACAGCCGTCAGATTGGCTAATAAAGATACGATATTTACTTTTAAAACAGTAACAGACCGTTTAGGTAAATATCATAAGGATTGAGCTACTTTGGAAGTATGTTTACCATTTAAATTGAACTCATTAAGGATGTATATATTTATTCAGCCTGCGTTCCATTGATCAAGGCCCTCTGACGTGAACAGTTCATCACGAGGCACATTATATGTCTCATAATCAGATGCTAACTAAATACAAATCAATACAAGAGTTTGCAAATTAACTCAAAAAACAATAAACAATAAAATTCAATCACACTTAAAGCTAATTTTGTCCAAGTTACCCCGACATTAGTATAACAAAGCATAACACCCGTGAGATCGATTTAAAACCATTAATTTGAAGAATGCCTAAATATCTATCTAACTAATGGAGCAATTACCTAAATTAGTGGAGAATCAGACCTTTTTAAAACAAGTGAAAGTTAACAAAAACTGGATTTCACACTATATTGCATAAGCGGACTAAATTTACATAGTAAATACAAAACGTTGAGTTAAAAAAGGTCCGGGTCCGACTAGGCGCTGGGGCTTTCTTTCAACGGAATCAAAACAAAACGTCGTGTAACAGATGACAACAATAACACAGGCTCAAACAGAAACGAAAGCGCCCCACTTCCTATCAATAATTCGTTAGTTATCTTAAGATTGGTTAATTCCTTTACACTGTCCAGTATACAACCTTGGTAGCTCCTTCACTTAAATATGGCGGCGCACTCACACTAACGTCAGACACTGTGTGTGCGTGGTCACCTCACATGCCACAGGCCGAGGTTAAGTACAATGAGCTGAGGCAGCCTCATGATATCTTTCAAGCCTTGCGGCGTGATGCAAGTGCACCCGTATAAGTCTATCGCCTTGAGGTTGAGCAGGCCGTCGCTCAGCGCGTGGAGCCCCCGGTCCGTCACGCGGGTGCACTGTCCTATATTCAGTGTCTCCAGCTGCGATAACCTCGCGACCCTCTCCAGGCCCTCGTCCGTCAGCCGACAAGCGCTCAGCGATAACGAGCGCAACCCTGATAGCCCCAGCGTAGCGTGGGACAACGCCTCATCGCCAACTTTATCACAAAACGAAACATCTAAAGCGGTCAATCGTCCGCTCTCCGCTAAATAAGCCACACCAACGTCTGAAATGCCATCGCACGCTCTCAAATTCACGTCGTCTAGCAACGGAAGCCTTGCCAAATGCCGTAAGCCGGCGTCGGTAACCGCAACGCAGAAGGAGAGGTTGATTGACTGTAGTTTTGGAAGCCCTGTGGCAGTATGTTTGAGCGCATCGTCGGTCAGTCTCTGGCAATCTTGGAGGCCTAAATGCTCCAGTTCTGGCGTCCCTCTGGCTTCTCCTCCTCCGCAAAGATGCGCTATTCCTGCATCGTTCACATGCCAGCACGACCGTAGATTCAATAGACGCAATTTCCGCAAACCCCACGCTATCAACAACAATCCGGTGTCTGTTATATTAGAACATCCGCCGAGCTCTAACTCTTCCAAGTTTTTGAGCGATTGCGCGATTCTACCAAGAGAGGAATCTGTTACTTGTTTACATAGTGATAAATCGAGTCTTCTTAAAGCTGGTAATTCGGCGGCGAATGCACTGGCTAAGGCGGCGTCGGTGACGCTATAGCAACCGCTCAAGGACAGAGATTCCAAGCCAGGTAGCGAGGCGACGGCGTCTCTCAGTCCTCTTCTGAGGGACAGGACTTGTAGTTTCCTGACTCCTCTCCTAGCCAAGGACGCGAACAATACAGGAGCTGGTCTCCTCAAGTGCAGGGCTGCTTCGACGCCTCGCCAGACGGACCGCCGGTCAGCGGCGTCCCGCCACGCGCGGCACACCTGAGCGGCCCGTCCGCGGTCCCTCACCGGAAGCCTCTCGAATATCAGCGCCAACAATTCCGGATACAACCTTGAGATGTGCGTTCCCTGCGGCTCCGGAGGCGGCTCAGGCACGAAAGGCACGGGCAAGTGCGGCCGGTGCAGTCTGTACGGCGCGCTGCGATGTTTTCTCCTCGTCGTGCTCGGTAGCTCGGTTAGCCCGAGCCGGTCGTCGCGCCAGGACAGCATTTCTTCCGTCCACGCACTCATTGCGGCGACACTGCACTATAACATGGCACGTCGTATCGGACCGGTTTTCGGTGAAACTCGAGCGAGCGCGCGGGCGACGTGCGTGCGTCGCGGGTGGCGAGTCCTCGTGCACTGGCGGGCACGGCGAGGAGCGGCGCGGCCCCCCCCGCGCCCCGCAGCGCCCTGGCGCGGCGATTGGTCGCGCTCGGCAGCACGTGACGCGCGTCGTATCGATTCGGAGGCTCTGCGGCGGCATTTTTAAGTTGGCGGGCCGGCGTCCCGCGTCCCGCGCCGCGCCCCGGCGCTGGCTATAGAGTAAACAACGGGTAGAGCGATGCAACCTGTGACATGTGGCTGGTCATTTATATTAGCATTTGTTTTTTTCTTTTGACTGGTTTGCACAAAGACTACTTACCTACGATCGTAGAAAATATATCTCCATTAAATCATTTTTCATTTCGTGATGTTTCTGATTCCCTAACGCCGGAAGACTAATATATATACCGCTGTCCTCTTATTGAGGTTATGAATGTTATGTAATGATAGTTTATTGTCTTATGACAGTAGGTATTTAAAATGGCAAAAAAAAACTAAGAATATTAGATGGAATAAAACAATGTGGAATAAAGACCGAGCCACTTATTTACCTACTGAGAGGTCTGTTACGAATTCCGCTGGAACATTTAATTTTCATTATTTCTTTCGGGTTCTAAATTTATACCATACTTACCCACCTACTTATTTTTAATCGTTAAATTAAATTGCTTCTGCATTAACACGCATAAAGAAACTGTTCTCTTTTGTAATATAGTTTCGACAGTACACTTTGGACTAAAATAAGAATTGGTAGGTACCTATTTCATACCTATATGCTACAAGTAAGTAATTTTGGTTATTTGCGCTTGTTTAAATTTTTTCATCCACAACGCAACACGTTAAGTTAGTTGTGGCTTCTGGAAATTATTTTGTCTTTATACCAAGAGCCAACTAGGTTATGTATAACAAAAACACTACAGTTCAATATTATTTTCCTACAAACAATTGTATTGTATTTATGAACAAAGCACAATGTGCCTACTTTTCATTCTACCGAATTCACTGATTTACAGAAAAGAAACAGATAACATTATGTCTCTATAAATATCTAATCTTTGAACTCAGTGATAAGGCGGCAAAACAACTCGCGCGCCGTATTTTCGTTCACGCCGCACTTGTCGACGGCACATAACCAATTTAAGAAGACCCGCCCTCTCCCCCTCCCGTCCTTCGCATTAGGATATAAAAGATATTCGCGAGGCAATGACAAAGGTCTCTGTGAATTGGCCGTTTGATAACACTAGCCAACTATTACAAGGGCGACCGGTTGCGAGCGTTCCAAATATGAATTTCGAATTCAAACGCGTTCCAGAATGGAAGGACTGGCTGCTTGTAAAAATTTAACGGCTGCTTGTTCTGTTTTTAAATTTTATAAGTTTGTAATGGAGACTTTTGTTTGTAATATAAGTTTCTTCGTTTTGTTTTGTCTTCGGCTCGTCTGGTGATAGGTATGATAGGTAGTTGTGAACGAATAAAGTTAATTTTGTAGCAATACTTACAGAAATACCGTGTGGTTGCCGGGTTAGAATAGTGCCACTCCATGTCTTCCCGTGGATGTCGTAAGAGGCGACTAAGGGACTAAAGGCTTGTAGTACTGTTAGGCGATGGGCTTGCCACCTGTCACTAATATACTGGGAAACATCTTAGCCTACTTGTGCAAAATGTGGTTATAGAATTATCAAGAAGTTTTAAGACTTGTTGGTAATTCTTTAGCTCTGCCTACCCCACTCTGGGAATGAAGGCGTGAGTTTATGTATGTATGTATGTATGTACTTACAGAAAGAACTTGATTTTATAGAATTACTTGTAGCAAAATGGATTACAACCATAAAACTTTACGAGCAGTTTTTTTTTACGTATCAATTTAGCAATCAAAATCAAACAGGGACCAATAAGTCCATATTATGTATTATTATTATGATATTGTAATTTGTAGGAGGGTAATTATCCCAACCACATTTTTTAGCGGCGGACGTGATAATTGGGGTGTAAAGTACATTTATTGGAAAACTATTTATTTTCTAGAAAATCTTACTCAAAGTACCATGTTGAGCCAAAGTTAAAATTGTTAATAACTTATCATGTTTATTGTAAAAAAAAAAAAACTGTCCAAAATCAATTTTGGTGTCGTGTCCAGTACTTGTCCCATACACTGATATACCGTGGTACAAAGTTATTAAGCCTAAACTTGATTGATATTTTAGTTACCTCTATTCCCTATTAGTTAAGGAATTATAAAATATTACAGTTATTGCATTTGCAAATAAAAAGAAACTGGGAACAGTGTAAATAAATCTGTCCTTGCAAAATAGTCAATCTTGGTGGTGAATATTAAAATTGATTTTATGATCGAACCAAAAGTGATTAAACAAACAAATATGGCGTCAGTCGTTCGTTAAGTTCCAGCGATAGATTAGATGGTGAAAGAATTATACCGTCTTGCTGCATCTTCCCTCTAAGTACATAAGTATCTAATTTTGGTGGTACGAAATACATTTTTATAATTGTGATAACTTAGATAACTTGTTATTTTGCAAAAAAAACAATTGTTTAAATTATTTTGAGTACCTATGTTAATGGTGTTTTTTTAACTATATGAAGTTAAATTTGTATAAAACTAAAATATTCACGTTAAATAAAATTAAAAAGTACAAGTTCTAATTTTGGTGATACAATTTTGGTGGCTTTTCCCAAGACACCAAAATTGACAAAATTCCTTGTTCCACCAAAATTATATAAACACCAAACAATAACTGTTTATTATATTAAAAAAAATACGTTGTTTTACGATTATTATTTTAACTATCCCGATATGTCATTATTGATAGTGTGTTTTTCTTAGAAAAGTAATTTTGGTGGATAATAGCAATTTTGGTGGTATATAATAAGTAAATTCGATATATCTTAAAACGACTTGGTTTAATGAAGGGCCTTTTTAACACTGTTTTAATTATGACTAATGACGTCCCTTACACTTAAAATTGTGAACCGTACTGACAAAATAAAAAATACCACCTAAATTAGGATAATTTGACGCTTGTTGAAATTCACCCAGGAAATAAAATAACGTAGAGAAGTTAATGATGACCATTATAAACTAAGGGCATTTTTACATCTATTATGCTAGGCGTTATATAGGTAGGCCCACAGTGACATTTTATCGAGATACGCCGAATATAAAGTCAAAGATGAAGCTGCTCGTTTGGAAGTGCACTTAAAAGAATAAGATGTAACCAAGCTGTTCTTTGAAAGAACTTTTTTCAATTCGTTGACGAAGTAGGTATTACCTGACTAAATGAAATTGTCCCGCGCATTTGTAAGCACGTAAAGTAGAGTTGTTCTGTACAAGTATCTAAAGCTCGCGGGCTAATCATTTGTAGACGAAATGCAAACGAGTTGTTTAAGATAATCACCTAAGTGCGTCGAACTAAGTGGTTAGGATCACCTTTTCAAAGTCACCTGTATGTTTAAAACTAACAGGAGCTCCCTTTTTATTCTTAATATACAGGGTGGCCACTCTAACCAATGGCGCCCAAACATGGTCCTTAACTGAAGCCCAAAAGTCCAAAGTCACGCTGTACCAAAGCCACGTAGAATCTTGAGTATCTCAAGACCACTGGATACAGAAACCTAGCTGATTGCTGATGTTCGGGAAAAACCTCAAAAAATACGGAGTTTCCCTGATAGGTCTTCAATTTTGACCATTTGTCAGTGAAATAAGAAAAAAAACTCACTTTTTTCATAGAATGTAATAAACTTAATAGAACATAATATAGCAGTGCATATCGCTGTCACACTCTCTCCAGCGTCTGTCAGTATATTTATTGCGCAAGAGGGACTGCGAAAGCGATAGACAACCAATAAGTACTATCTAGTATTACTGTAAGCATATTGAGCAGTATATATTAAAAAAGAAAGAAATTTATTGGAAGGTCGAGAATTTTGCCCGTAAGTCATATTCTGCCCTCCTAAGGAGAAAAGGCGTATCTACTATATGAACTGTATTGAAAATCCAACCTTATTATAACTTTTGAGAGTTTAATATGCTTCTACAAATTCATTGCACATGCGCCTTTTCTCCGCGTGCCCTCGCTTCGCTTCGGTTCATGTAAGTTTTCTGTATCACCCGTACATAATCCAGAATGTATTATAAATACATAAAAGTTCCTCTTGAATCACTATCTATTGATGAAAGCCGCATTTAAATCCGTTACAGTCTGTGAGCACCTAGAAGAGGCTTCGGTTTAGTACTTCTCTCTCACTCGCTCTTAATAAGATCGTATGAGAGCGAGTGAGAGAGAAGTACTAAACCGAAGGCTCTTAGTTTAGTACTTCTCTCTCACTCACTCTTAATAAGATCGTATGAAAGCGAGTGAGAGAGAAGTACTAAACTAAGAGCCTTCGGTTTAGTACTTCTCTCTCACTCGCTCTCATACGATCTTATTAAGAGCGAGTGAGAGAGAAGTACTAAACCGATGCCTCTTCTAAGTGCTCACAGACTGTAGGTACGTAGTTCGAAAAATCAAAGCATACGAGTACCTACATAGAGAGAACAGACGGTGGAAAGCAACTATGTTTTATATTATGTAAAGATAGAGATAACCCAAACTAGACGGTTTGTCGAATGTATACTGCATCCTTAGAGAAAAAGGCGTTGGGTGACGGAACCAGTAATGGACAAGGCCCCAATAATGGACACTTGATTCTTATTTTACAGAGGACGGGTTATTCATTTGTTTTGCAACAATCAATTTAGGGCCGTATGAAATTTGAATTAAGAATGAAGTGTCCGTTACTGGTGCCTGTCAGCTAAGTGTCCATAATTGGTGCAGTGACCCAATGGCTCATACAACCGCGTATATATTAATGACCTAATTTCTTAATTTGCTTGGACTATCAAATTGCGCATACGTCCTTTTTATTTAGAAAAACAATATAGTGAACCATGGGTAAGTTATAGTAATGGTAAAAGTAGGTACTTGGCTTCCACTAGAGGAGCATCGACGCAAGGGAAGAAGAAATAGCGGGACCAATTGCCCACGACTTGGCTGTCGCTCGGGTCTCCCTTTCTATTTAGTGAGTAACGACAGAGACGCACTGAGCTTAAAGTGAGAAAATACCAAAAACTTGTGCTATCCTGGGCACGTTCCAGATATATTTGCCAAAATATTTACAGAACAGGGAGAAGAAGAATAGAGTGGATCCCTTTGCTTATCAGTGCGATACACAAAATGGCTAGAAATAAAAATCAAATGCCAAAACATTCAGTAGGCAGGTTATACGGGGTTTATTTTGCAGTAAGATTCATGCATCACTCGGCGTCTGTTTTTAATTCTTTATACGTTTGTGGGTTTGTAAGGTTTCATGTATCTACTTAGTTTAGAAATGACTTCATTAGGTAGTAAATACTAACTTTCATACGAAATTAACCATAGCCAGCAATACATACCTACCTAGGTAGGTACTATAACCAAAAAAACTGGTATCTATTTTTCGTCCATGATCTTACGTAGAACTAAAGCAAGTAGGTTCTCTTTTCTGATGGCAATTTAAATTACCTTTGTACTAATAGCGTCTCTATATTTTAGCTCTAGCAACTTAAATAACGTAAATAAAGTTTTCTCTTAAAACCATATACCTTTATATATGTACTTGGTATTCACAAAAGTTGATTTCCAACGTAACGCTATGAAAATTATAACCTAAAACTTTTGTTATAAAAATCACGTCACAGATTCTGAACAATTTTAAAATGCAAGTCCCAGCCCCACGCACACACGCAACAAAACAGGTAAAAATTTATACGCACGCCCTGTGAAGATAGATTCCACTTGTGTTGATAGCCAAGTTACGTTTGCGCTTAGTAATTTATAGCAACCACCTAACTGTAATGAAAATAAGGTTGAGGTTAGGTTGCGTTGTTGCTGCTTAGGTTATATTTATCTTTGTACCCAGGCTTATTTACAATTGCTGGTAAAGAGAAAGAAGAACTACCGTATGCTAGTAGAGTTAAGGTTGATTTTGTTCACAAATCAAGTTTATTTATCGCATCAAAATCAGCTGTGGCTTTAGTGTGCGTGGAATGTCAAGCGACTTGGCGTGGAGTCGCCGTTCCATTTGACTGGTTTAGTTTTTTAATAAGGAAATTTGAATTTTAGTTGTTTTTAATAAAATATTGTCAGTTATTTTTATTTTATTACTACGACGTTGAATAATAATGTGTGAGAAAATATTGCCAACCGTCTACAACTCGAGATTTGAGAAAGATTTGAAGTTTCTAGACGTCTAATGTTAGGTCTAATGTAATACTAAGTTAACGATACTGATTAACAGCTTAGGTCTTATCTATCATTACATTAGTGTAGTTAGGGCTAAATCACTTCTTATAAAATTGCAGGCAATAGTTAGGTAACAGAATTTCCAAATTAAGTTTCGGTCTGCTTAATTTATTAGATAATACCTAGTATTACTTAATGGACATAATATTTACACTGTCTAAACTAAACGTATTAAAATTAAAATTAAACAAAGCTGAGTAGGTACTCAAATATTAAGGATATGAATAATAATCAACACTATAAATTCTATAAAAAGAACACCTCCTCTAGCAGGTCCGCTCGCGGCATGGTCCCTATGACACTTGCTGCTTTACCTCTCTGGATAGCTAGCCCAATCCTTTGGGAGCGGTAAGCACCAGCTCTGGGATCTCTGGAGGTGCCTATGAGCCGGGATGACAGGGCCTTAATAAAAGCGTTTCATATTATATCGTTGTTTTGTTAAGTTAATGTGAACTTTAACGTTAGAATATCAACTCAAATCTATAATAGTTTATTTATTACATACATATACTCACGCCTTCACTCCCAAAGTGGGGTTAGGCAGAGCTAAAGAATTACCAACAACTTTTAAAATTGTTGATAATTCTATAACCACATAAGTACATTTAGTACTTACTTAATTAAGTGGGTATTTAGTTATATTTCTAAATACCGACTTATTTACTATTTGCGTTGACCATGTAAAGTTGTAGAGGTACCTATGCCATAAGTCCGCCTCTTTATGTGGAGGTCAACTAACTACACAACACAATGTCTACACTAACTTGTTTTTCCTTCTTTACAAATAGCAATAATAAATAAGTACCTAGATAGGCACTCTTGGTATTTAACGAAGACGCGAAATAGGAATATTAACCACTACCTACTTGTTTGGTGCGTTAATTAAACGTTAATTAATTAAACTTCAATTAGCTAGGTAGGTACCTACTAACATTACGTTACATATTATGTACTATGTATTTTGTTAAATACATAGGTACTTATGTAACGTAATGGCACCAATGTTGGACACTTTTAACAGAAGGCACCAATAATGGACACCTAACTCTTAATTCCAAGATCATACGGTTATGAATTGTTTGTTGCAAAACAAATTACTTACCTAATAACCCTTATCTTCCGTAAAATAATAATCAGTGTCCATAAATGGTCCTTTGTCCACTACTGGTACAAATTAGTAGATAGATTTAACAAGTGCAACTAAAAATAAGCGTGTTAAAGAAACGTACCTTCCTACATATCTGGTTTTGAAAGAGTATTTTAATTTCAAACTAGGTAGGTACCTACTTATAACAACAAAGAGGAGCAACTCTGGCTTTACCTTTTTTTTACGTCGAGACGATTTTGACAGCGGCCGGCGGGCGTTTTTATTTTTACCTGGGTTCTGTTACCATATGGTACAAAGGATATCTACCAACCTACCCGGTTTGTTATGAACTATACTTGTATGTACTTACACGTACACGCCGTAACGTGTCATTGGCTGGTACCTGGGTGAATCAACTTTTAAGGTACTCCTTTTGTTTTGCGGTATTAAAACTTTACTTGTGACTTATGATATGATTAATATAAGTAAGTATGAATATTAAAATCAGACCACCAATTTACAGACCTTACACGGTAACTCGGGGGGAAATGTACCTAAATTTTCCGTACAAAACGTAGGGACAACATCGTCCCCTGCGTTACCAACTATATTATTATTTAAAACTGTACTAAGTATATTAAATTAAATCATTTCAAATGTTAGCTCATTTGTTTGATTTAATAAGCGTGTAAGCCACGTCGTTATAATAGCAAATAGGTACCTAAGTATAAAGTTTTTATAAAAACATTAATATTTGTGAAACATGTCGAAAAATGGGGAGTATTGAAAGGCGATTGGGTGGTAGGGATTTAAATTATGCTGTGATAAAATCTTGCCTTAATTATAAATGTATCACTTTTACGACTTTACGATACCTACAGACAGTTTAAGATTATAGTGACATCTAGCGTTGGATAGAGTCAACTATTATGACGCGTTTTATAACGCCATCTTGCGGTGAGTAGCCTAGCTAATGACGTTTGCATTGTTAACGATATTGCAACGTCGCTTTCGCTGCGGTGCAGCATACTTTGCATAGATGGCGTTAATGACAACTTACGCTATGATGTATGATGTGATTTATTGATGATTTACACTTTACACCATATTCACGCAAATATAATGTTAGGTAATTCTCACTTGTCAATTACTATCTGCGCTATTAGCTTTATGAAAAGCACTACACAGTGCGATACCTCTTATAAAGCCTTCGGGTTTTGTTGTATTGTACCCGAAATCATTAAATCTATACTCGAAAACGTAATTAAAGTCCCAAAAAACTACGACAGATACGTCACTGTCATAAGTGTCAAAGTCACTTATGTCAGTGCCAATCGAACATTTCAGAGTTAGCCAACCTTTTTGTATTGATAATCAAATTGTTGACCAAATTTGTAGATAATATGACTAACATTTTCAATATCAAAAGTTATATTTAACGATAGGGAATATGCATTCAATGTTTTTTCTTCCTGTGGCCCGTTTTACGAAGCTACAAGTTACAAATTATAAGCGGAACTCTTTTTCTAGCAAAAGGAGTTAGAAAGAGACTTCCACTTGTAATTTGTAACTTGTAGCTTCGTGAAACGGGCCTTTGATATTCAAAAACATTAAAATATCCCAAAACAAAATATTTTCTGGTATAGTGTGTTAAGCCATTAAATGGCGGGTGTTTGTTAAATGGCGATTTTTTATAAGCTAAAACAAAATGACAAGCCAAATTCGGATTCCTTACATTTATGCTTGATTTAAACGCATGTAATATTTAAATTGCTTCTAACGTTGTTAACAACAATTGCTTATTTATCGTACCAAATGTTATTAAGACCTGAAGTATTACAAGTGCAATAACAGTTTTGCTACCAAAAATCGTCTATGGTTAAATATTTAATAGGCCATCTTGTATTTGTGTAAATAACTTGAATTAACTTGTTTATTTTTATGGAAGGTTTAAAACTACCAATAAATAAATATTCTTAGTACGTTCTTTTAAAAAGTGGAAATATACTAACGCAAATATTTTTTATTTTAGTGGCAACCCACGTTGGACTTTAATTACGTTTTCGAGTTATAGGTACCTACTTGGTAGTATAGTAAATAATATTAAATCTTTTTGGTTGTACCTCTTCTCATTCGCACTCATACACTCTTATGCGAGTCTAACAGACCTTACCAAAACAGAAAGACTTCTTACTGACCTCTTGGTCTGTATTTGAAGTACTACCTACCAAGTCTACCAACGACGAATCCAAATCTTCCTGTCGTGCGGTAGGTTTCCTTAGTAGTTGCGTTGCGCGCCAATAGATGGCGTCACAGGTACATTAAAACATCAAACATGCTTACAATGGTTTTTCGCTCTGCTGTAAAGTTGACTTGTCAAAATGACTTGAGTGGTGTTAAATAAGCGACGATTTGCGATTCCTCTCCTGGTATTGTGTACACGTAAATACATAATGATGAGTGAACAAAAGGTGCGAACCGAAAACCAGCGCCTCAGTCCCCCGACCGCAGCACTATGCAGATTTAGAACCTTTTTGACACCACAGATTGTGCATTTCCTGTATTTTAATGTTATTTTTATTGCGTCAAAAATAATTGTTCACCTCCGCTCTACAAAAAGGCAGGCTTTGCTATTTAAGGAAAATGAGTAAAATTAGATTTTACTGCGAGCGTGAGACAAAGTAACTTTTTAATTAATTTTCGTAGTATTAAATTTTTCGTATTATTTTTGGGTCTGGTTGGCTGGGACGCAAATACATATACATGTAGTAAAATTTTTACCATGTTGTATTTTTAATTTCTCGCTGCTGAGGTGTAAAGTTTATGTCACAACACGAGACCAAGGTTATTTGCATCTCATGTCTCGCAACGCTCGTTTTTCTATTATAGGATCTGTTCACGTACACGGGATTTAAAATCAACACTTGCAGCATAAAGGTGCTGCCGCACCTGCTTAACGGTGCGTATATTACGGTGCGTCAAAAATGTCATGTTGTTACTATGACCCCGTCTTTTACGCAGCGGTGGGGTCGCCCCTTAAAACAACTTTGCTCGCTTATTGCACAAATTCATAACTATTCTTCTTTTGTTGCTTGTTGTCTGTTACTTGTTGTGTGGTCGGCGTGACTTGCATAAACAGCTGCGAAATTGAAAAAAACCGGTCAAGTGCGAGTCGGACTCGCGCACCGAGGGTTCCGCACAAAGTCGTAGGTACATATATAATAGTTCAGCTGGTCTATTGCCTGACGCACACGCAGTCGCAATCGACTTTAAAGCGGAACAAGTGTGCTCATTTTGTATTCAGACAAGCTTTCGATTTTCAAAATGAAAACGATTGCTATTATTGCTATTGGATATGCCGTAATTTGTAATTTTAGGTGTTTAATCATACAAACAAAGTAATTGAATCTAGAACTGCGTTAACGTTTATTTCTTAGTTATAGTTACAGTTATTAGGGTGGATCAACTTTGTGTTGTTGTTATTCTGTCCCGTAAACCAGGAGACAACAGTGATAGAGTTTCTTAGAAATAATGTTATAATATATAGTTCCAGCACACTCAGGAGAAAGGCCATAAAAGAATGGGTGTGTAATTGCCAATAAAACAGTTTTTTAGTGGACTTACTTATATCCTTTGAAATCATAGTTTTAAAGAGTGACCCAGGAGACGTCACCATGGCAACGAGCTACAAAGAAAAGTTGATTGACCCATTATTATTATATTAGTATTAGGATTTGTTAGATGACTTTCCCAAACGCATTTTTTCTTTGAAGCTAATTTTCTTTTCGCGTTTTTCCCCGAAAGTGATAATTAACAGTCACTTTTTTTCCGGCGGTTTATTTTTACATTCGTGTTTTTACCCTTGCGAGTTTTATCCAGTCGCTTCTTTTCCTACCACCATATTTTCACGGTCGTGTTTTTCCCGTTCCAATTTGTCGAAGATACAGAGTCGACGGTGCTCCGCTACCGCGGAGCTCCTATTTCTGGGTGGTTTGGCCCTCCGGGCCTGATGCAAAACTAACATAACCTAAACCTACCTACGAATTACGATGTAAATACTTTTGGGAAAAGTGCGACTGAGATAGAAATCGAACGGGAAAAAAACCGACTAGGAAAAAAGTCGAACAACAAAAAAAGCGACTGTAATAAAATCGAATGGTAAAAAATAAAATTAGGTAATATCGCGTTCGGGGAAAAATGCGAACGGAAAATTTAATACAAAGAAATAATGAGTTCGGGAGACTGATTTAACAATCCAAAATTACCATCATTTACGATTACTATCGCCATCTGCTAGCGAGTAGCTAACACTTCATTTATTACACCAAATTTATTTCACCGTTCCTTGCATAAAGACCCTTTCTTTGTGATTTAATTAAAAATGTACAGTTTTCAGATATTTTCCTATACTTGTAGTTCATGACGGTATTACTTACCAAATTTCAAAGTTCTATTTACGATTACTAATGCCATCTGCTAGCGAGTAGCTAACACTTCATTGATCACACGTCGTTTCCTGCATAAAGGCCCTGATTTTTTGGTTATTTAATTAAAATTTACAAATTTCAGACTTTTTCCTATACTTGTAGTATAAGACGGTGCTACTTGCGAAATTTCATAGTTCTAGGTCATCGGGAAATACCCTATACATTTTGATTCCCTCGACAGTGTCGAAATACACGTTTTTTGCGGCATAAACGGCCGTATCTTTTTTTTACGTTAACGTAGGAGCTTGATTTTTTCACAGTTTCACGGGGCTGTAGACCGGAGTATATGGTTTTAATTTCAACTCGATACCTCCTCGCGTTCCCGTGATAAAGGGTCTTGACAGACAGACAGACGGACAACAAAGTGATCCTATAAGGGTTCCGTTTTTTCCTTTTGAGGTACGGAACCCTAAAAAACTATCAAAATGGAATGAAATTGACGTAAAAGAACGCATGACATTGACATAACGCAGAATTAATCAAACCTGTAGGTACATATTCTTTAATTTCTGATGCAAAATGTCTTTTCTCCATTTGTTAGGCAAACTTAATTCTGCACCGAGCGTCCAGTGGCGCTCTCATAACTATTATTTAATTTTCTACTTACTTAACTAAAGTACGATCACGAGCTTTAATCGATGAACCACTATAGAACCTTGTCGCATAAAACTAACGATTAATTCCTATGTAATTTCTTTAGCGTCAATTTACGCTGTCATTATGACAAGGTTATTTGGTTCTCCATTTAAGTAGGTACTTAGGTATGTACCTATTATCATGAAATCAATGGATATTTTTTTGTTGTACAAATGAATACACAATGAACAGCATACGAGTATTATGAGAAAGTTTAATAACCTTAGTGTCAACTTCCGTTAAATTACACGCTCATAGATAAATTGTAATTAAATTATTTCATATACCTTTTAAATTGTGTATTCATTTGTATGGCAAAAGAACAACTCAATTTTAAAATAATACTTTAGTTTATTAGAAAACACAATAGGTAATAAGTAGAGGGCGCCACTGGACGCTCGATGCAGTGTTATGTACCTAAGTTTCAAACAACATACAAAACTTATATAGTTTGAAGTTACCTCCATCCCCCTTTGTGACAGGACAGTGACAGGGATGGAGATAGCGTAACTTCGAGCTTCGATTTTCAAAGTAGGCCGCTCGTTCGCAAAATGTGTTTTCTCCATTTATTATGCACACTTAAGTAAGTTTTAACAAGCAAAACGTGATACAGTTTGTCAGCTAATTAAAGGAACACTGATACGCCAAAGCTCGACAAAACAGTTCTGATTGGCTGTTACTGAGTCACGTGGCCTGGTTTGTTTACATTTATTTAAGTATCTAAACAAAAGATGTATAGGCGTGTATACAGCGTGTTACCGACATAAGGGCTTTCCTTGATATAGAGTAACTATGGGCAACTCCTTAAAGTACCAACATGTTTATTTTAATTAAAACGAGAAAAAATAGTACACACTTGTTTTCGAACGATGTAATGTACACTGTGTAATTTAAACTTAATTAGTAAAGTCACGTGACCAAACTAAAATTGGTTTAAAATTGACCATATTAGCTTCATTTGACGTCTGACCAAAATCGAGGATCGAATAGTTAGTTCTGTCCTTTTCTCTCGCTTTGGTTACGAATGGAGAAAGAGTGTGACGGAGCCCTTCAATACTTCGGTCAAGCGAGAGCGTGCGTTACTGTATGCCTTGTACAAAGTAAAATAACTATACTGATTACGATACTCACAGTAAGCTTATTTTTTTTTGATAGTAGTTAAAGTCTAAGTTACGTTAGTTAACTTAGACTTAATTATACCTGCCAATAATTACTTATACAACATAATTTATCGTTAGTTAAAGCGGAAGCCCTCATGCCAGTAACATACTGTATATTCATTTAGAACTACGTCCATCGCATCTCTAATAATACGATGTACTTAAACGGTACACAACGATTAGAGATGAAGGCAAATACTTGACGCTGTGTGTTTGTTTGTAGAGAGCGCTGTTCTTATAAACGGGTTAATCGCAAGTGTATTTAGTTGAGGCTATCAGTTTAAATTGAACGAATGATATTTATTTACCAGAATGAGTTTACAGTAAGTAAAAATATAAATAAGTAAATATCAAAGTAATTTGTAAATAATTTAATTTAAATGTGGTTTACAATTCTGCCCTACTAAGCTTAATGGCGGTAACTCAGAAAAAACACGTGAAGAAATTGCAACTTAGTTACAAACAGAACAGAGTTGAATCTTCTTTGGTTATTGAAATATAGTTATTGCAGTTTTGCTTAGGAGGGCAGAATTTGTCCTTCACCTTTTTTTATGGCAACGGAAGGCAAACTGGCACACAGGCCACCTGATGGTAAGTGGAAACTGTGACCCATAGACATTCGCATTCACAAGACTGCAAATGAGTTGCCAACCCTGAGGAATAAGATGGAATGCCTCTATGCTAGTCATTTCACCGGCTGTCTTATCCCCAAACTGGAACACAACAATGCGAACACTGCTGCTTGGCGGTAGGTTAATGGATGAGATGGTGGTACCAACCCGGACGGACCCTGCACAAGGTCCTCCCACAAGTAAACCTTCAGTTATTTTATGATGTCCACTCCCTAGACTGAAGCTATTAAGGTCAAGTAGCACAAATACGTTAAGGGCCAAGTGCATCAAACAACTTACCTAATAAAGGGCGTCGCACTTGCCCGAATATTTCATCAAAATTAATGTAGTGGTTAAATAAATATAAGGTCAAGCAGGGCTATTCTGACAGAGGGGTAAATGCGTCATGTGGATTAACCCAAAGGCGACTTTTCCGGAAATAATAATATAAAAACGAGGGTATAACGACAATCGAAATCTACGGGGACGAAGTCGCGTGCAGATACTAGTTTTTTTCATAAACTTAATTTTCCGTTTAATACCTATTCTCTGACTCATATACTAGTGAAGCAAAGCCAGGGCGGGTTGCTAGTATTAGTAGTAAAATGTATGCTAAAGCTTGTTATTTAACTTATTTCCTAATGTCATTAACAACTTGTCCCTACAACAGGAAGTCAGCTCGCTCCGTTGGTCGTAGTTACGTGGAAAACAGTAGGTTTGTATTCTACTCGGTAAAATCATATCGTCGGTGATACGGCTAAACCGCGTAACTAACAAAATTATGATAGAGCAAAATAAACCTTACTATGTCATGAAACAAGTCCATTTTGCTACCTTATTAAAAAGTTTACATACATACATACATACCTTCACGCCTCCATTGTGAGTGGGGTAGGCAGACCTACAGAATAACCAACAACTCTAAAAACTTGTTGATATCTCTGTAACCACAATTTGCACAATTAGGCTAAGATGTTTAACAGTGTATATTAGTGACAGTGCAAGTCCATCGCCTAACAGTGCTACAAGCCTTTATTCCCTTAGTCGCCTCTTACGACTTCCACGGGAAGACATGGAGTGGCACTATTCTAAGCCGGCAACCACACGGCACCAAAAGTTTACTAATGCGGTTTTGCAGTTTCTACCTTTGGACATGTTATCTTATTGTCAACGTTATGATAGCTTTCATTTTTTTAATAAAAATGGCCGATTTAAAACCAATACGTGTAGAGACAAAGTAAAAAATATTTTGTGTGATGTATACACTGGATTGACGGGAGCAAAAATGTACCTGTGCTAGTGATTCTTTAAATGTCGACTTAGTTTATCGACATCGATAAAAAACAATTTTTGTTCTTTTTAATCATCCATCATTATCATAAGTAATGGCCAAGTTTGAATACCTTTTTATTATGTGCAAACCTCTTTTATTCATACTTATCGCAACTTTAAACACCTGGTATCTCATAGTGACCCTGTACTCAAGTCACTTTTGACAGCCAATGAAATTACGTTGAATAACCAACCAATTCATTCATTACAACAATATTCTTTAGCATTCCGACGACTTGAGAACCTTTCTGATTTTTAAGTCGGTTAAAAATGCCTCGAAAAAAAGATTGTATATCTTCATGGAAAGCTGATCATTCTGATATAGAAGATAAAGTACAGTAAGAACCATATTACACGACAAAAGTTCTCGATAAACTTTGTCGATATTTAATGAATCACTAGCACTGGTACATTTTTGCCCCCGTCAATCTGGTGTATGGTTATGGTGCTTGAGCCCTCGGTGTGCGAGTCTGTTTCACCCTTGATCATTTTTAGGGTTCAGTATCAATATGGTATAAAAGAAACCCTTATGGTGAGACTTCGGTGTCTGTCTGTATGTCACAGCAATTTTCCTCTGACACTATAGAAGCTAATGAACTTGAAAGACATAGTTGTATAACTTGCTTGACCGCATCTGTTTTTAGTCAAACAATATGAAATTATTTTGATTAATTGAAAAGTTTTCTAAAATGGGTGTTGAAAAATGAAAGTGAATTGATTATTGAACGCTGGGGTCTCGTCTGAAAGGACTTATTCTGCAAATTTCAAAATTCCTTTTGATTGGTAGCCAAAAATGTACAAAAAAAATCCTTTACTCCTCGTCCGTTATCTACAAATGGATGGAATAAAATTCTGAAAAAAACCTGATTTAAAGGTTAATTAATTACATTTTACGCGAATAATAAAATGAAGTTGTCAACCTTGACAGTTTTGGAAGAATTATGAAAAAACTTCAAAGACCTGGATGAAAATTTAGGCTAGTCAAAATGGATAGATTTTTAGATTGGATAGATTGCATAGATAAAAAGTTTATGACAAAAAAATATTTTGAGTTTTGCAACCATATTATCTTAGATATGGAACCCGCGGGAGTCCAACTCTCACTTGACCGGTTTTAATCATCTAGACCAAAACATCACATTAACAACAAATAAAGAAACGATATAGCTACTTAGATATTTATCATAAAATGCTACTATACGCTGCAAGAGTTTTTTGATGATAAGGAGCAATAATAATAAAGTGTAAAATTAACATGAGAAATAAATAACCAAATAATTAAATACATATAATTATATTGTATAGAAAATAAAAGTACACACGATGTCAGTTTTAGATTTTTAGTCTTCGTTTTTTTTTTTTCTGTTATGTGCTCATTTTTACAGGGCTTATGAATTGTACCAACTTATATTTATTATTAAGTAAGTCTTTTGTGAAAGCAATAAAAGTTTTGAGTTTTTTTTTTGATATACCTACTATGCCTACTGTATGTCTGTATATCACTATCCCTAAATCACTCAAAGCTAGAAGTCTAAATCAAAGTTAACGAATGCAATGGCCACAACACACGCGATATGCTAATGCTAATGCAGCCACTTGTCAGTCTGTCTGTCACGCTGACCAGTTAACTAGAGTAGATGGATATTGGATCGCTTTTGCTTGTAGCTTTGATTGTAATATAGTAAAGTTGTTATGAGAAACGTCCAAGTTTAAAAGCTTGGGTGTAATTTTATTCAATTAAAAACTGGGCATGAGGGATTATGCTCAGTGTATGGGTCCGAAGCCGTTACTACAAACACAAAGAACTATCTCGAATAAACAAAACAATATATTTTTTTTAAAGTTACTTGGTACAGTCAGCAGAGCTGCAGAGAAAAGGATACCCCCCCTCCTGGTAAGGATTGTTTTTTTTCGAAAACCTGTGGTTAGTTTTAAATGATTTTGAGTTTATGTGTAGACAATAGTAAAATCTTCAATTCACCGAAAAATCATATAAATTTAACAACAGGTTCTTGAAAAAAATCGATCCTTACCAGGAGGGGGGGTATCCTTATATCTGCAGCTGACTGTACCTCCTAACTTAGATGTTTTTTAGTATTTAGGTATAACACTTAATGCGCCGTATCTCAGGAAACAATAAAGCCTAAGTAAGTACTAAGAAGTGCTACTTTTCTTTTAAGTTCGCTATATTATGTGTTTCATTTAAAACCATTTTCCCGATTATTATTGTAGGGGGAAGGAAGTGGTAGGACACGTAACTATAGCAAAAATTACACTTTTCGAGTTCAATATTTCCCAAAAGGTCCATCTAATCTAAAAATTCAAAAAGCATGTATGAATCAATTTTTAACTGCAATACAATAACACCTCTCTCAAAGTCATAATATAATGTAAAAAATACCTTTGCTTTACTTGTATGGGAAATGGATGGTACCCGAAATAATGATTTTTTTTCTTAATAATTTTGTTTTACAACTTTGTTGATTAAGAAACCCTGAAAACGGCTTCTATCTATTATTCTGATCAAGCGAGCGAGCTCATACGAGCGCCGGTTAAGCTACCTAATTAAGAATGCACGCCCTAAAATATTGTTTGTATTCTATGACGGGACAACATAACCTCCTGAGGTTCCTTATACTAAAAATAGTACATAATACGGCCCATGAAATAAAGATCTAGCGCAAAACAAGTAAAGTGGAATTTCTTTTGTTTTTGTGACTACTGACCAAATTAGAAAATGTACTTTTTTTCATTCACAAAAGATAAATATTCCACTGACAAATTTGGTTGTTTGGTGGCCCTTAGGAGGTACTCCCCGGTTTTATAAGTTTAATTTAAGACTTTATAAAAATAAAGTATTAAAGTTGAAAGTAAGTTCCTTTCGGGAACATCATGGCAGGTCTGAACAGCTCAGCCAAAGTTATATCTACACTCGATCTGCTCTCAGTGTAAAAGAAAACAAACGTTTTATAACACAAAAAACCGCCTTCAAAAACGTAAAATATGTAATTTCAAGAGGCTCAGAATAGATAATAGTACAAGCTTTTGGTTAAAAATATGGTAAGCGCCGTTGATATTGTTGTGCCACATCTCAATAAGAGACTATAGGACACTTCAAGCTCACCCCAGGCAACGCCGCTTTAAAGTCATTGTCGTTTTTTTTTTTTTTTATATCATAGGAAGGCAATCGAGCACACAGGCCACCTGATGGTAAGTGGAAACTGTGACCCATAGACATTCGCATTCACAAGACCGCAATCCTAAGACTGCAAATGCGTTGCCAACCCTGAGGACTAAGATGGAATGCCTCTATGCTAGTCATTTCACCGGCTGTCTTATCCCCTAACCGGAACACAACAATGCGAACACTGCTGCTTGGCGGTAGGTTAATGGATAAGATGGTGGTACCAACCCGGACGGACCCTGCACAAGGTCCTCCCACAAGTACATATACATACATACATAAACTCACGCCTTCATTCCCAGAGTGGGGTAGGCAGAGCTACAGAATTACCAAGCACTCTTAAATAAGTTGTTGATAATTCTGTAACCACGTTTTGCACAATCAGGCTAAGATGTTTACCAGTGTATTAGTGACAGGTTGCAAGCCCATCGCCTAAGAGTACTAGAAGCCTTTATTATTCCCTTAGTCGCCTCTTACGACATCCACGAGAAGACATGGAGTGGCACTATTCTAACCCGGTGACCACACAGGTATAGTACAGGTGTAGGTAGGTAGGTAGGTATTGTCGTATATTAAACCATTAAAAGGAGGATTTATCCACATATGCACGCACACACACACATTAGCAAATTAGGAACTTAATGATATACAAATTGAATTACTACAAGGTTCAATTCAATTATTCTTGATACGGAACCGGGGTCTGTAACTGGGATTCCTCGCACAAGACCTTCCGTCGTGATATCTTTCGACTTTAGTTTAAATTTTGCAATAAACTGTTATTTTTTTCCATTATCAACTGCGGTTACTAATTCGTCGACGAGCTCACGTGCGAAATTGTGAATTAACGCAGTTATAATGAAACGACCTTGACTTTTACGAGAAGTAATCGACTTGCAATGGTGATGATATTAACGTCAGTCAATGAAATGATGGAAAATATAAGTTAACGGCTTTTTGGGTTTATTTAGTTGATGAATTCCGATAGCGGTTCCTGAGGCCCTTTGAAAATCGAAGGATCTGAATCGATTGACGTTGAAGTTGACCAGTCGTAAAAGGAGCTACAAGCAACGCCTCAGTCTGTTTCCCCTTCCAGTAGTTTTTTTTATGTCAAGGAAAAGGCACAGGCACACAGGCGATGGTAATTGGGACCTGAACTCTACAGATATTTGCTTCATTACTCCAGTCATAAGACTGCAAGTTCTAACCCTGAGGACTAAGGTAAGAACTTCTCCAACCCAGAAATGCAAAAAAACTTGAAAAGCTAAAGTCATCTCATGAGTTGTCCTAAGTAACTAAGTGAGAGAGTGGGTTAATTGACTATCTCCTTTCAAACGTCACCTACAACTATAAAACATCTGATTATAGTCTAAAAAGTCCGAGTATAGGCTAATAAAAATACAAGAAAAAAAGTACCAGTCGTAATTAATACAATATCCATTATTAACGAGCTTGATTGTTCATTGATAAGTAAAACACTGAACTATTTCAATTAAAAATAAATTAAATATACCACCACAAAGAAATTGTAAGCCGTATCGAGCAAAGGTTTGGTTTGTTCCTATTAAGCCAATAAGTACTGACAAAACAGTCAATCAGAACCATACAAAACCAGATCAAATCACGAATATTCACAAACATGCGAAAGAAAAAGCTTGTAAAAAAACGACTACTGCGAGCTTACAATCAACTTGATCCTAACTTACTACAATTCGGACCCAAACCAGTCTGGTTCGGACCTTGGAGGAGGACGCACGTCTGTGGCTCCCTTTATTTAATCCAAACTTTCGTAACTTTATCTGTGTTTGTGAAAAACGGTAGTGTTATAAAAAGTTAGTGTTTGTGTCTATCTATGGTTTGGTTTTTGGAGGGAAATTGTGCGTGTGTTTTTTGACAGCTTTCTTTTTGTTTTCGTTGTGGTGCGCGAGCGAATCTTGTTTTTTTTTTCGCGGTTTGCAAGGATTGTTATTGTTATTGGAAATTAATTTGTAAAGTGGTTTTGATGCGGTGCAATTGTTTAACTTAGATTACTTAAGTTGCTCTTCGGATGTTCACCTTTTTATTGTGGTTCGATATAATCATCTATTTACCTGTAGCGCACACATAATTTCTCAGTTAAAACGATTTACGTACAAAAAAATGTATTTTGACGTCAAATGCATACCTCATCAATAAACGTTGTTAAGTACTGCAACTGCAATAAAAAAAAACACGCCGGATTACAAAACATCTTCAGACTATTTTGATTGTCAAAGGACCGAAAACGTCAAATTAACTCTATCCAAGGATATTATAAAAAGACTCTCTGGCAATTATTTTAACACAATTAAAAAAAAAACTATAAGTTAAAAATGATCGTCAATCATTCTAGAACGAGGCCGTTAAAAGGCGATTAACCCTAAACTACTAATAAACTCTGTCCTTACCCGTACACAAAAGGTACTGATATTAATTAAGATAACTATAGTTTATTCAAATTATGGAGTTCGCAAATTGCCTGAAGCATTTAACGCTTAAATTAAACTTTAGTTTACTTTTTTTTAATAGGAAGCTATTTTCGTGATACAAGACATTAATTAATTTAATTTTAAACGTCAATTTAAATGTTTAAAGTTTATTAATTTACGTTAAATATAAATTTAACAGGATGAACGAAAAATATACACCTAGTAATTAACAGTAAAACAATGGATAAACTTCAAATTTATAAACAAAAGTGTAACTGTATATCTGTTATTAAATAATTATAATCAAAAATATGTAGTGTAAAATATGCTATTAGTTCTTTAAATTAATTACACGAGTATGTAAGTAGGTATACAGATTTTTTTCCGGAATGTTTATGTAAGTAACACCACTAAGTTATGCATACAAAGCCTGGACAGGTCGCTAGGTAGTTGATTAATTACATTAATGCCGGAATGAAAATAATTATCCGGTTTAAATTAATCCAGATACACGAATACAATTGTGTTACGTAATTAAACTGACGGTTAATTAATGGAGTTCAATCAGAGCGGATTCTCTTAATTAACACATTGGCGACTTCTTTTTCGGAAACCTTAGTGTTACCTATCTTATAAACGTTACAATCGACACTTATCTAAAAAAGTAACACATTTGTAAAGAAGGTAACAAAACTGTTTAATAAAGTAACAAAATTGTAAAAATAAATTGATAATGATAAAATACTTATTTGTAATCATTAATTGTAAATTGTAACTTTTATTAGATAAGGCCTTGCCAAAAGCTTATTGTTTTGGACGTGTTATCTTATTGTTTTCAACTCGGCCACCATTACTGTCAAGTAAACAAGAGCTATCGTAACGTTGACAATATGATAACATGTCAAAAGCAATAAGGTTTTACCGTGTAGAATATAATCCTGGTTGTATGGCACAGCTCAACCAAAGTCAAAAGCCGGAGGTATCAGTAACAGTTTCATCATAGTAACATTTTTGCTTAACGCAAAAGAACAACACTGTAGAGGCAGTCCCTGGGTTGATGAATAATTATAATCATCATGCAATGCCTATTATTCTTGCGTGGGAACGACATCAATCTAAGTCTATTTATTATTGACTCGATTGAAAGTAGATATCGAGTGGCTTGAATAAAAATGTGATCATGTGTACAGCTAAAGAGTTGTACGTGCTGTTTAAATATCAGTAAATCACTACATAGTATAAAACAAAGTCGCTTGCGCTGTCTGTCCCTATGTATGCTTAAATCTTTAAAACTGCGCAACGGATTTTGATGCGGTTTTTTTTAATAGATAGAGTGATTCTTAAGGAAGGTTTATATGTATAATACATTCCACGCGGGCGACGCCGCGGGCGGGTCGCTAGTAATTTATATTATAAATTATAAGGTACTTACTCATTTTTAGTTTTAAGAGTTGTTGGTTATTCTGTAGCTCTGCCTACCCCACTCTGGGAATGAAGGCGTGTATTAAAACTTTAGTTTCCTAACTGATATTTAATATTTGATCGGTAAAAGAAATAAATACGTGTGCGTTGTTTATAATTTACAATCAAAAGCCGAGTTATTTCACTGTTAGCAGTTTGTTAGTTTTTTTACTATTTTGTTACTATTGTGTTACGGTTTTATACAGTAAGTTTTTTTACTATATGGGACATCCTAGATTTAAAAAGAGGTATTTAAGGTTTACAATAAAAAATATATGAGTACTCGAAAAATATATAAAGTAAAGAACGAATTTTGTAAAGGTCCCCGATTTCCTAAGCTAGAGCTATCTGTTAAATAGATAGTCACTTCGAAAAATTATATCTTGATAGGTACGCTCTTATGCCTTTAGTAATAGATACATGTCAGATATTTCTGAGCCCAATGTTGGATAATATATTATGCTGGTGACCGTACTTATAGGTACTTTTAGTTAGACATCTTCAAAATACTTTTAAAAATAATTTCGAAAAACGTACAAAATGAAAGTTGCATATTACCTACTTCTAATCCGTTTCACGCACTTTACAGTCAAATTATTTGTTTCACAATACTACCTATCTGTTTAAACCCCTCGAACGTGGTAAAAGAAATACTAAGGCCCACAGGTTAACTCCATCACTACATAGTATAAAACAAAGTCGCTTGCGCTGTCTGTCCCTATGTATGCTTAAATCTTTAAAACTACGCAACGGATTTTGATGCGGTTTTTTTTAATAGATAGAGTGATTCTTAAGGAAGGTTTATATGTATAATACATTCCACGCGGGCGAAGCCGCGGGCGGGTCGCTAGTATTAAATAATTCACGAATGTCAGATTCATATAAGATAGGATGTGTGGGGTTATTATGACGTAACTATGCAGTTCAGTTTACGCTGAGAGAAAAGGACAGTGCTCTATAACTGCTATAGCTCTGTCCTTTACACTCGCCGTAAAATAAAACCCCCCCTTTTTTCAAATGAACCTGATAACCTGGGGTTAACATTGACGTATGCAGATATTAAATATCAATTCAGAAAACCGTGTGGTTGCCGGGTTAGAATAGTGCCACTCCATGTCTTCCCGTGGATGTCGTCAGAGGCGATCAAGGGAATAAAGGCTGGTAGTACTGTTAGGCGATGGGCTTGCAACCTGTCACTAATATGCTGGTAAACATCGTAGCCTAAGTATTTGTGCAAATTGTGGTTACTGAATTATCAACCACTTTTTAAAGTTGTAATTCTGTAGCTCTGCCTACCCCACTCTGGGATTACAGGGGTGAGTATATGTATGTATGTATGTAATCCAGAAAAATATTATTAGGTAATTATGTTTTACCGACGACGTCTACTTGATCATTTTTAAACCAGGAAATCCCACGTCGTGTCCATAGACAAAGTTATTGTGGACAAATTAAATCTCGTAGGTCCCCATCGGCGCGGTCGTCACGGTGCCGTATAATTCGAATCGGACTACAATAGAATACTCATAAAAGCGTAACTAATTCCGATATGGGAGCGGATCGGAGGGCGTTTAGCGGTGACGAGACGGGTGCGATACGATTTAGGAAACGTCTTTGACCTGTTATGGACGTTATGGTATTGTTTTGAACTCGTCCGCCATTTACTGTCAAGTAAATAAGAGCTATGAAAACGTTGATAATAGGTATGATGACAGGTCAAAGAAGATATGCTTTTTACCACTTAGAATCTCGGCCCAGGTTGCTTGTGTGCTCATTTGCCTTCTGTATACTATGGTTACATACATACATACATAAACTCACGCCTTCATTCCCAGAGTGGGGTAGGCAGAGCTACAGAATTACCAAGCACTCTTAAATAAGTTGTTGATAATTCTGTAACCACGTTTTGCACAATCAGGCTAAGATTTTTACCAGTGTATTAGTGACAGGTTGCAAGCCTATCGCCTAACAGTACTAGAAGCCTTTATTATTCCCTTAGTCGACTCTTACGACATCCACGAGAAGACATGGAGTGGCACAATTCTAACCCGGCAACCACACGGGTCTATACCATGGTTTACCCTAGAAATATCGAAACTCATTTCATAGAACGATTCACTTCGCCTAATTTCCATTTCATCGACAGGCATTCCACGTGTAGGAGCTTTATTTTTATTGTGGTCACAAGTTTAACCTAACTTACGTAACGAATGTTTAAGATAACCTGAAAACTATAAGGTTTCAGCAGAAATTAGTTTTCGATGGAATTAAATTCGGTGAAATGACACATTCGCTGAAATTTTTGTCGATATTTCACGGGGATCCCGTATACTACGAGTACATATACAAAAAAATCTAAATAAAAATAAATTAGATATTGTTTATGGTGCAATATAAACGTTTAGTGCCGAGTATTTAATGTATGTTCATATTTGATTTTCCATTGCATATAGTAAATATAAATCAATATTAAACCTTCATCATGTCAGCCGAAAGACGTCCACTGCTGGACATAGGGCTCCCCCAAGGCTCTCCACTCAGACCGGTCTTGTGCTTTTCGCATCCACCGCGTTCCCGCGATCCTTACAAGGTCGTCACTCCATCTTGTTGGAGGCCTACCTACAGCTCGTCTCCCGGTCCGCGGACGCCACTCAAGAACCTTTTGACCCCATCGGCCATCAGTCCTGCGTGCGATGTGCCTCGCCCACTGCCACTTCTGTTTAGCTATTCTTAAAACCTTATTAAATAGAAAATAAAGTTAATGACAAAATGATTATTTTCACAAACACCTAATATACTTCCTTATCATAAAATCGGAACTTTAAAAGATAAGATAAAAATTTCAATATTTTTATTCAGTAAAAATCTACATTTTTTTAGTCAATAACTATAAGGTAAGGTGGGGGAAGATTGAATGGTTTTTGATGAGATGGATAGTGTTGTGTTAAAACCCTCGTAAAATAAAAAACTATTTACTTCCTTTCAATTGCATAAATTGTTAGGTATGAGCAAGGGCTATATTTTTGTAATCTGTCGATAAAACTCGGTTACGCCTATTCTAATATATAAAAATAATAAAATCAAATCAAATTTTGTCTAAAAAATTGACGGGTTAAGATGGAATGGTCGAGGGGTAAGATTGACATAGTGTCTAAAGTCTTTTAAATGAATGCAAACGGTTACTGTTGCTCGTTATTGTATAGAATTCCTTACGCTTAACAGATACAGATGATTTTTGCGTAAATATTCCTGATAGGTAACAAGAAAAGTGCAGTTGAAAAAAAAAGTATTTTACTCTTACCCCGCTTCACAGGGAAAACGACAGTGATACTCAAACTTTTTATTGTATATTCTTCATATAAAAAAACGTAAACACATTTTTTTTTAATATTAAGAAGATCAGTTTGGAATTAAAATAACAGTTGCATGGAAACCATTATTTATTTTATAAAAGAAATGAATACAAAAAAGTAAGTATTTTCTTGCAGCATGACTAATTTTGTCACAAATTAAGCCACTTACATGTAAAATATTAGAAAATAAATATGAATCTGTGTAACAAATTAAGACACATTTAAAATACAAAAATATACCAAATACTTATACTCGAACTGTAATTAAATTCCAAAATCCTAACCTCAACCGACGCACATTCGCTGTGATTACTGCATTTTGGTTTAAGTGTCGGTATTTTTATCAATTAAACTGACCCTAATATTACTAGTTACACGAGTTCTCATTGATATGTTTATGAAATAATATTTTAATAAAGAAATAATCAAGATGGGAACTGTCAGATTTTGGAATCTTATTAGATTTTCGAGTATAGTAATCTGTGTAGAAAATTTAGTCACAGACTTACTTACATTTATAATATTAGAAATCCAAATAAGTACTTCTAGTAAACTTTAAGAGGTTTTTTTTCTCTCCAAACAAAAAAATACAGATTTATTATTGATTTCACACAATAGTTTCACACAACACTTCTTAGTTACTATTTATATCTTATCGTTATATTAGGTCAGAAAATAAACCTTACGTTAATTATTTTTTTAAGTGCAAAGTTTGAGAATATGTGTCTTTTTCTATGACTTTCAAAAACGGGGGAAGATTGAAACATTACTATTTCAATGTTACCCCAGCGAAATTGGCTGGGTAAAGATGGAAACTTCTCGTAAATCTCAATATATGATTAATAGCTACACCTAGCAGAAGTAAATAAAAATAGAATCTCAAATAACACATAAATAGTCAGTCAGAACTTTTATACTCCCCTTATTAATCAAGTTATGAAACACGGGGTAAGATTGAAAATCGACGAATTCACCACGAAATGCCGATCTTCACAAAATAGCACATAACACACGTCTACTTACTCCGAGCGGTCACTGGCGAATGTGCGGCGGATCGTAACAAAATGGCGGCTTAATGGATGATACCAGCACTAAAAAAATTAAACCAAATAGGGAGTTATGTGAGAATTTTAATCTTTCCCCTTTTTTATCTTCCCCCACCTTACCTTACCTTCTAGATAGATTATGTTTAATACGGAACCATCGGTGCGCGAGTCCAACTCACACTTGACCGATTTTTTTTTTACATAATACGGTCGGATCGTCACGTGTAAAGACTCTTTTAATAATAATAGCGACTTATCCTCTATTATTATTACAACAAAGGGATTTTTGAAACTTATTGAGAGTTGATTGTTGTTTCCCTTCTACAATTGAATAAAACGTTAAGTTTAATCCGTAATTCCGTATTAACTCTGAAACGATTTTTGTTAAAAATTGACTTTAGAATCCGTGTAATACCAGGAATTAATTCCATCTACGTATTTATTTCTATTTAATTTAGAGTTGGTAGGTATTCCCGCCGGGTGTGCTTCAATCAGTATAAAAACATATTTTATAATTTTATTTAACTAATCACGAAAAGCATAATGAACGTGTAGCATACAAACCAATTGTATAATAAAATTTTAGCTATCATTTTCTTGTTATTACATTTTATGTCAATTTCCTTAACTAAGTTAGGTTACGTTAGAAGTGTGACCACATTAATAGTAATGCAAGCCGTTAAGTTTTTATTTTAATTTATAAACATTATACCTAGTTATTGAAATTATGCATTTCGTTTTATGCATCGTGACTATTATATCGATGGTTTATTATACAGATCGAAATGTAAACATGAAGGCCCTACACCACGATGGCCCATCATGGGCCAACGTAGGGACGGAGTAATGCGTAAGAGTAAGATACAAGAATATGTTGCTCGCTCTTGTGTGTAAATGCGTCTCTTACGCTCGCCCATGATGGACCATCGTGTAGAGGGGCCATTACACAACCATTCCCGCCATCATCGTCAGCCCCTCTGTATGTACGCTACGGATTTTAATGCGGTTTTGACCATCACTCTACATATATGTATTACAATAAAGGTGCTGGTTTATGAACGGGTGCCTCGGTGAGGGCTAATATTGTGTGGCAAGCGAAAGTCTGGCTACCAAGTCTTGAATATATTGCCATGTATTTTTTTTTACTGTAGAAGTATATATTGCTGTCAAGTATTTAATTAACAATGGTAGAACCTAGAGATTAGTATATCAGTCAATTTCTGAGATTTTCCCCTGAATTATTTTGAACGGGCTATTTTAATGAGAGAGCCGATGACTTCGTTTTAACGTACTTAGGTTACCTTTACATCGTTGTTAGTGTGGTTGGTTTATCTTGCGATGATTTCTTCCGCCACACCGCAACGCATCAGAAAATTAAACATTGGTGTACCACATAATTTCCGGGAAACGACCGGAAACCACTACTTACTACTTACCATATGACCCTTAAATGAACCCTGCAGAACCACAGACTACTACAATGCACTTTAGCAAATGACATCTGACACAACGTTTCGTTACACCCAAAGAGAGTTGCTGCGGGCTATACATTTGGTGTTTTATTTAAATTGCAGACCAAATATGTCTGGATTGAAATATTTAAACTTAAGGAAAACTGTGTTATAGGAAAAAATTGCCGCACTTTTTATTTTCAATAAACATAACAAAGTATGTCAAAGTAACAAACGTAATATGCGTGTAACGAAACATTTAGTGATGTGACACCACTATATATTTGTAAGTAACTAAAACGTGTACCTACAGTCGCATTTCATCCTGTGGGACCTGTTTGTTTTATTTTCTATCTTATTAAACTCTATTTTATTGGCCTAACGGGTAACAACTGAGACATTCTGAGATCTGAGGGATTCATCTATTAAGTAACTAGATACGTCATCTGATTTTGAAGTAATAAATAATATAAATAAATGTAAATTATGACGGCATTAATGATTAAAAATAATAGTTTTATCGATTCGAGTTGTAAACGCTCCACCTCACTAGCCTCACATGTAATTTGCATCATGCTATATTTTATTCACTGTACGGTTTTAGTGGTTGTAGGGATTCTACCGTACTCCAGGCAACCTAGGTCTGTCGGTTCATTTAAGGAAAGGTTAAAGGAGTTGTGGCTAAATCACCATGACGAGTCGGAGTGCTAACCCTTAGCTCTGTAGACTCTGTTGTAGGTATTTAATATATTAACTTACCAAACTATCATAATGTAAGTAATTGATCATATGAACTTTCATAGGGACTTTATGACCTCTCAAGAACACCTCGGAATACAAGTCAGACGTTCGGTTAATATCGGTTATACCTATTCGTTAGACAAACATGCGAAACAACTATAACACCTCTCATTTGTCAAGGTTTGAAATAAGTTCCTTTTACCTACTTGGTTTTGTTTTCTTATGACAACATTTTAAATAAATCCTTTTGAAATTTTAACTTTAACTTTAACCTTAGGTGAAAATATATTTTCATCATTATTTATTGAAATTTCCTGTAAAGAGACAGTTATGACAAAGTTTATGATCATTTTCTTTTGATTTATTAAATATACAGTTTAAAATGCGACTTTTATATTCGGGGCGACATGCTAGAACATGTGTTGATTTTGATTACTTTTGACGTTTACCTGTACCTGTACCTATCTCACCGCAACTCCTTTTTCATTTTTCATCAATCAAATCATTTCACTCAACACGTACGGTTTCCCCAATCAGATACCAAACAAACAGCAATGTGAAACATAACCTCCAACGGGCCGCCATTTTGTGCAATGTGACGGCCATTTTGTCAACATGTCGCCAGTGACGCTGTTGGTACTGCTGGCGGCAGGGCTGGTGGGGGGAGAGCGCAGGCGGCGGGAGCCGTGGACCAATGGAAGCTGGTTGTGAGTAGTCTTTGATTATTCTTTTATCTAATCTAATCTAATTTCAATTAATGGCTTTCACTCCTTTTAAGGTGTAGGTATTTCGCTAATGTCAAGTTATTTATAGACACTGCCGTAGACTAATTAGAGCAAATGGATATCACACGCAAAGACAATTGTTCTGCAAAGAGTATTATCTCTAATAGACTAAATAGAAGCACATGGGGTTAGCTCCACGCGCTTCTGTCAAGTTCTTGATTATTTTCAGCCGTATTAATAAATAATAATATCCTTATCTGTCAATAGGACATTTGAAATCGACCGACAAGGACAAAGCGTGGATTAGCTACTCCACGGTTAAGTCATGTTAATTAATAAGATCATCTAGTTTTAGCGATAGTTATGTGCGGGTAGATTATTGATTTATTTTACAGAGTTTATAATTAAAAATATCGTCATTGCATTGTTGCGTCTGTCAAACCCACATCAATTGGCGGCTTCATCGACCGAGACCTTAAAATTGGACGGACACTGTGAGTGGGCAAAATTTTGGTGTCCGTCCGTCTGGATTGATTACAATTGGACCAGCTCCATTGGACTGACCGTCAATGAACACCTTAAGAGGACAGTGAGGCGAAGCTTAAATCGCGTAGTTGTCAATTATTTTTCGGTACAAATTTAACTCTGGTTGGTAAGGTAACCCTTTTTTACATGTAAATATTATAAAATCCAGATTTATCTCATGAGCGTAGCGAGGGTGCTACGAGTTAATTCCTGAGTGAAGTGGGGAATTAAAACGGAGTCCTGAGTGTAGCGAGGGATGCAAGCTCGCCAAAGACGAAAACAGTTTTATCCCAAAGGATACTCCACTTTTCTCACCTTTTGCGAGACAATAAAATGCAAGACTACTAGAAACAACGTTTTATTAAAACTTAAAGTAACTTATTTAAAAAAAAGCTTACAAATTATAA
Organism: Acleris emargana; assembly: GCA_927399475.2. Taxonomy (NCBI): domain Eukaryota; kingdom Metazoa; phylum Arthropoda; class Insecta; order Lepidoptera; family Tortricidae; genus Acleris; species Acleris emargana. Next base: position 11,969,985 of record OV656858.1, read on the forward strand.
TTTATCATAGAAATTCAAATCTCATTATTAACCAGCACCGGGTCATAATATTGTACTGAATCTCATTTTAACCCGCTGGTTTAGACGATGGCTATAACGACTTACTTTAGGTGAGGTTTCCATGATATATAATTGGGCATTCTTGAGCATGTAGTGTGAAAAATATATTATGTACATTAACTATAACTATAAATACTAAATCTAAAAAACCTAAAGTTGAATATTGAAAACTTAAAGCGCAGTGACATCACCATCGATCCCTGGTTATGTCGTAGTTTATTTCATAGCCCGTCTAGACGAAGGCTCAGGTGCCTTTACAGCCAAATAATAAACTCTTAATAACAAGGCCCTCGCAGATATTAAATTTTATATAACGCTTGAGAAAAATGTCTGAACCTGGCTTGCTGTTAAACGAGAAATGTTAGGGATTCTGTAGTATTTTATTTATAAGGGAAAGTAAGTTTTATTTCTTTAGTATTTTTTTTAAATGTTTTCATTAAAAAAAATTATCAACTCCTTTTAACTTCGTTATAGCTTATCTACATACTTAATTGTAATTTATTATTGCCTACGTTTTTAAGTTTTCCCTGTTAGATTATTTCAATGTAACATTTAAATACTTACTACTACTTACTAATAATAAAAATATTTGTGTGATGGGCCCGAGTATTTGTTCCTGAGTCTTGGGAGTTTTCTATGTATTTAAGTATGTATTTATCTATATAAGTAAGTTTATCGTTGCCTAGTACCCATAGTACAAGCCTAGAGCTTAGTTTGGGGCTAGGTCAATTTGTGTGAGATCGTCCCCTGTTTTTTTAATTATTTTCTGTAATTGAGTATTAAGTAAATAAAGCATCATTTTAACCGTAAAACAGTTTTTAATCTAGTTTTAGGAGTGCCATATAGAAAGGAGATATATGTCTTATGTATGATTTACAAGGTGCCAGTTTGCATGATGATTAATACAAAACAATGTTTGTATAGAGAATGGTGTAGTCCATTTTTGGGGTTCCGTAGCCAAATAGCAAAAAACGGAACCCTTATGGATTCTTCATGTCTGTCTGTCTGTCCGTCCGTATGTCACAGCCACTTTTTTCCGAAACTATAAGAACTATACTGTTGAAACTTGATAAGTAGATGTATTCTGTTAACCGCATTAACATTGTCAAAAATAGAAAAAAAAACAATAAATTTGGGGGTTCCCCATACTTAGAACTGAGACTCATTTTTTTCCATCAAACCCATACGTGTGGGGTATCTATAGGTAGGTCTTCAAAAATGATATTGAGGTTTCTAATTTTTTTTTCTAAACTGAATAGTTTGCGCACACACACACACACTACACACACACACACACTTCCTGTAACTTCTAAAATAAGAGAATGATAAAACTAAAAAATAGTTATTTGTTATACAAGTGGGGAAAGTTGTATTTTACCTGCGAGTGTTCATTTGAAACACGAGCTAGCGAAAGGATTCTATGATTGACCACGAGCGAAGCGAGTGGTTCAAAAATAGAATCCTGAGCGTAGCAAGTCTTTCAAGACACGAGACGTAAAATAACTTTTCACCCGTGTATAACACAAAACTTTTCACCTCACTACAGCGAGGAAACTAAGAAAATGGTTTGTACTGTAAGCTCAATTCCGCATTTTGCACGGTTTCCTGTAATTCCACGGGTGTTAATTCGTCTTTATCACTCGAATCACTAATTTTTAATAACAAAACAAACTAGAAAAACATGCGAATATTTTAACGTTGACGGCTTAATAGAAAAGTTTTGACGTAAGTTTTTTTTTATTATTTCGGATTCGTTTTGTTTGCACATCGACTTATTTGGACTGTCAGAACATTTTATCCGTTTTTAAAACAAGAATGAAGGTTAATTTTGAATGCTGATATTTATGAATTAAAATAAAGTAGTAAGACTGTATTTAGTGTTTTTTACTCGATGCAATTCATTAATTGTGATGTTAAAAATTCAGCACTTGTAAGGTTTTACGTTTGGTTAGCTGTCAAATATCACTTAAGCTGCCTTCAAATGTCAAAACTCTTCCCTCACTTGTGGATAAAAAGCGATTTTCTCAATAGATATCAAACAAACAAAAAGGGCTTTCCGAGCTAGTGAGATGAAAAATATATGATGTACATTACCATACAAACTTCCACCAAAAATTGTTTTGAACGAGATCTAGTAGTTCATTTTTAATACAACGATTAAGGTTTAATAAAATTGCTGCTACGGAACCCTTCACGGGCGAGTCCGACTCGCACTTGGCCGCTATTTTAATATTTGGTTGGTGCTACCTTTATAGGCGATACATGATAAAGAAATAAATCATTATTAATATTCTGCTAAAGATTCTCCTGAGTAATTTCTTAGACGAGTATAACTTATACAGGTCAAGTTGCTTGAGCGTCGAGTTAGGCGTTGGAAATATATAAAGCGCACTTAAACAAAGACGCTCATGGGTAAGGACCAAAAACTTGGCCACGCTAACTGTCTCAATTAATTTTTCTATGAAATTTTTTCGTTATGACCCGAAAGTTAGCCATACAATTAATTGGGCTAATTTTCGTCGCATAACGGAACTTTTTCGACTTCGTTATTTGTATGGTTAACTGAGCTTACCGTGGTCCAACCTTTTGGTCCTTACCCTTATATATTTAACATTTGGAGAGTTCACAGTTAACAATTGATCGAAGCTACGAAAAAATGGCCGTTAATTGCGTCAGGTATCTTTTGCATCTCTTTCTCCAGGAAGGCGAAAACAATAACTTCTACATCTCTTTTATTCCTAAGAAAGGAGATGCAAAACATACGTGACGTTATTCAAGATTATATTGGACGGACCATTGCCATGGACGGCCACTACCTTAAATATTGGAAATAGCAAATTCTACGGAAAGGAGACTTACTTTTATTTTTGAAAACAATTACTTTATTACTTGCGGGCATTATCAGGCATCGAACTGATCGAATATTAATTTCCATTTTTATTATTTTTTTATTTTAATTTTGAAAGTCGAAGGCGAGTCTGCATACGAAATGAAAATTGTTCCACTTTATAGCTGATTGCGATTGCATATATAAGCAATAGCGACGCCGACGATTTTAGAAGTTTTGGTATACCTACCGTCGATCGGCGTTCAGTACCGCGAATGTCATGTTGTAACCCTATTGACATTCGCGGTATTGAACGCCGAACGACGATACGTTATCATATTGTTTTAACTCGGCTATAGTAACGTTGACAATATGATAACTTGACAAACGCAATATGGTTTTACTGAGAAGAATAGAGGCCCTGTATGGCCGCTGCCCTGCTTTAAGCAACCATTTTGTAACAATTAAATTGCCCATAATTATAACGAAAGTTTTAGGAGCAGGAAAAAATCTTGCCTAAATTATTCCGTCTAAAGTTAAAACAAAAGAAAAATCTTTAGAAAACGTTTATTTATGCGCATTTCACACGTATCATGTATTTTTCTTAGAGCAAGTATTAGGACCACCCGTTTAGGAAAAGTCTTCAATTATAGGTCCTTATTGCAGTTGAAGTGAGTCTTAAGGGTAAACTAGAACGTACATTGGACCCGATTCTACAGTGGCCTCTAAACTTCCTAATTTTATTTAGGTGTCGCTAAAACACTTTGCTATTCTATGAGCTGCTGTCATAATCAAATGACAGCGCCATGACAGCGCTAATTTGAATCTGACGCTTCTTATTTCAGGCGGTTTTATACATTGTCAGCTTGACATTCTGGAATAGGACTGATTAAATCTGCCGTCTAAAGTATGTCTTAAAATTAGACAATTTAGTTTTAGTTGGTAGGGTATGTGCACGTAGAATCGGGTCCATTATATCCCTACGCGAAAGGTTATAATAATCAACTTAATCTCGACCGACATTAGCTACTGGATCTGGACGTCCTTGAGAGCCCCCGCACATCCGTCAACATGGATAAATCCGGGAAGACCGGACAGGGAAGCCCTACTCTACTTGCACAACTCGACCGGCTCCCGTGAAGGCAAGGCGCTGCGTTGGGTCCCGTACAGTGAAAACTGATACGATACGGTTGTTATTCCGCTGCATATGAATGTGAAGCTTATGGAATCCTGGAAACAAACAGTCACTTTATTAACCACATTTACACCTGCAAGTTTTGACAACAAAGCTATATGCAAGACAGAGATGCAGATATTTGCACTCACTCTTAGGCTAAGCGCGCACCACGATTTTAGTATTTGCGACACGATTTTAGAATCGCGCTGTAAAATATCGTAAAAAATTCATTGCCCGCACTGCGATGAAAGTCGATGGATTGTTCATTCTCAACATGGATTTCGTATAAGTTGCTTGTCTTGCCCTCCTCCGGAGGAGTAGAAGGAAGAAAAAGAGAAATCATAAATATTGGACACATCCAACAAGCTCAAAGATATATCAAAGATATTATTATATTAACAGCTCAAAGATATATCAAAGATATTATTATATTAACAGCTCAAAGATATATCAAAGGTTTTTTTATCTGGAATACAATGATATTCGACTATATCCCAAGAAATTCTTTGGCTATTATAGAATGAAGATTTTAACATTTGACAAATTACTGAAAATGGTTGGACCTCTTGGCGGCGCCCGGGGTGCGATTTTATAATCGCAGTGCGCGCGGGGCCATACATGACCGTATGATGCGATAATCGCGTTGCGAGCCGTCGCGGCAAAATGTGACAAATCACAATTTTAAAGTCGCTGCGATTTTTTACTCGTATATGCGCGCATTGACACCATACGTTGCATTTCTGCGACAAAATTATCGCACGGCAAAAATCGTGGTGCGCGCTTAGCCTTACCCATAGTTGCGTCTCAAAACTTACGAATTGAATTCATAAGGTTCTGAATTTATTACCTGTAGCAAACCGCCAGAGCTGATATAGGCTTTGCTTTCCATTCCGTCCGTAAACAATACCACTCGGAAGCCTGTTATTACATATTCATCAAGCTTTTCCACCTGCAAAATATGCAAGAGAGTATTCAGAAAAGAGATTGTTATTTGGTAAGTTGCAAGAATGGTGTCTACTGTTTTAAGATGTAGAATTGTATTGTTGTATCGTCCAGTTTGGAAACCAATAAAGGTGTTATCGAAAGCGGACAAGGCATCCAGTCGCCGAACAAAAATTATAAAACGGGAATTGATTGTGTTAATTGTCATTAAATTGTCCCAGAGTACGACGGTCAGTCCCGCGACTCACTGTAAAACTGTAATAAGTATTATTCTGCCGTCCTAACAAAGAAGGCGGCTAACTGCAATGTATAAGTCTTTACTATTTGAACTGAGCTGATCTTCTACACAAAGGCCATTGTTTGTAAACAATACCATTGTCTTTCTTTGTGTCCGTAACACCAAGCCGATTACATACAAAAAAGTTAGAACTACATTGAATGTACATTGAATTATCAACCCTACCCTCTTAGTCAGTAGGTTTAAAATGTAAAGTGTCAGGATACAGATATAAGTTTTGTGTAGATGATAGTATTGTGTAAAGAATAAGCACAGTTCAAATAATAAAGACTTATATCTGTATCCTAACACTTTACATTTTAAACCTACTGACTAAGAGGGTAGGGTTGATAATTCAATGTACATTCAATGTAGTTCTAACTTTTTTTTATGTAATCGGCTTGGTGTTACGGACACAAAGAAAGACAATGGTATTGTTTACAAACAATGGCCTTTGTGTAGAAGATCGGCTCAGTAGAAATAATAAAGACTATACCTAGTTGTCGAAGCATTCTATACTCTATTGGTAACCAGATTCAATTAAAAATGCTTAAACTGGGAGCCCGTTGTTTTCCATAATATTTTTGATCATAATGTCACTTTTGACATAATTATTGACAGTCATAATTTTTCTATCGCTAGAACGGTAAACGGTAAACTCAACAACAACATCTTAAATAACTATAACGAGTAGACCCCCGGTCTGTGTTTGTGTCTGTTATATAGGTTAGGTTTTATTATTAAAAGTCCTAGAAAGATAACCGTCTAAAAATAATAATAATTATGACTTGCGATTTAAAACACATTATGACTAAAAATAACTATGGCAGACGATATAGACCTGCTTAAACTATTACTATACAGTTAACCGTCTTCTTTGGCAGGACGACCGTATCCACTTACTTCTTCGGAAGGATAGGCCAGTGTGAGGTTCACATCCTGTCTCTGGAACGTCCAGCCCTTCTGACCAAACACTATGGTGTGTATACCTGGTGACCGTAAAGATATTAAGATCAATCGCCCATCGTCGTGATACTACAAAACCGCGTAACTACCAAATTTATGATAGAGCAAAATAAATCTTACTGTCTTAATAAAAAGGTGCATTTTTCTCCTTATTAAAAATGTTACTTACGCGGTTTCGCAGTTTAACCGACGCCATCCTTTGTATCAGCCCTCGTTACACCTGCACTGCATGGGTACCTAAATGATAAACTGATAACTTAATTGGATCCTTCTTATTATCTGATTTATCAATATATTGGTAAGTTGGTAAAATATACTGCCTCATAATAAACACTGGCACGAAATTTTCAAGTCCATAGAAGTCAATGGGAAGTAAAAAAAAACTTCGGAACAATTTTTTGTAAAAAAAAAATGGCTTCTCATTTCTTTTCCATTTTTTTAAAATAATAAATATAATATTCAAAATCACGGTTTTTTTTTTCTTGTGCCTCTTCGAAACATTTTTTTTTTTTTTATAATTTGTACGGCTTTGGGTCAACACGATGCTTAGGTATACTCGTACTGTAAAAATTTAAAGACTGTAGCTTCAAACATATAATTTTTTTTTAATAGGGTTCCGTTTTGACCCTTCTGGAACAGAAACCGTAAACTCGATTCTCTGGACAATCTTGCACATAAATAACCTCGACCCAAACTAAGCAACACTAATAGTATCAGTATCACTAATATTATTGTTACATTGAAATACCCTTACAGGGTGCTAAGTACCTCAACCTATTGTAATACTGTATTGTATTGTATGTATAAATAAATAAGCTAAAGCCTTTTACCTAAAATGAGTAGCGAGCAGAACTTACTGATGTGACCTAGTCTATTATATATAAACCCATCCCTGTTATCCACAAAGATGATACAAAGATAAACTTTATAAAGAAAATACTTACTGTCTTCACCATTCCACAAAGAACAATAATACTTCTTAGTAGTTTTGTAAAGGACACCATTCACTAGAATCGGGGTTGAATTCAAAACCTCTTCAATAGGTTGGATCTCTTTGCTCTGGTTTAAGTGTTTGAATTTCGAAAAAGTTTGGAACACCGCACTGACATTAGTCACAGAGAAAAAAAGTAAAATAACCCGCCAGTATCCAAGCATTGCTAATTCTATTTTTTTATTTCATAACAATCGAGGTGTTATTCAATCAGTGACCAGTTATTCACAGAGTACTTAAGCACTACGTTTTATTGATTGCAGTTATTATTGATTATTCTTGTCGAGTGCCAGTGATAAGAGGTTTTTAAATTTAGTCAATTATTTTGATTGACCCGATATAAGATAATACATTTAGGGCTGGCTTCGTTTACTGATAGTATCAGATTGTTTGATCTGATTTAGGGTAATGCGTAGACTGCAACGGTATCTAAATATAATTTCTTTGAATCACAAAACGGTTTAAGAAACCATAGAGCGTTGTTAGATCTTAGATAGTAGGATAAGGATAGAGATATATCCATAGACGCACGCTACCATGATGCAATGACAGGTCGCAGGCCTGCTCTATGCAAAAGAGTTTAAAGGTCATTTAAGGTTAAAAGCCATTGTAAAGCTATAAATTACTGTGAACATAGACTAAAGAGCAAACATTTACATCACTGAAATTATATAATAGTGTATATATAATATTATTAATTAAGTACCTACTTTTATGTAGTGATCAACAACCTGGACCGAAGATTCGGCAGTCAAACTGTGCAAACAGTTTTGTGGAACAATGAATAATATATAAACTTTGCGTTTGTTATAATCAGAGGTCGGACGGTGGATTTCAACATTAATGTATTATAAAAAAATACCTGGAAATCCCGCATTTAATAAAAATAAAACATTATTTTTGGTGGTTGTAACCACTCTTAGTTACGTCCTCCCGCGAAGTTTAGGCAAATAGGCACTGCCTATTCTGACCTCTGGTTATAATAAATAAATAAATAATGTTACACAGCTTATGGTTTTCGTTGATCGCCTTCCTACTTATTCTTTATTTTGTAAACTAAAGAAAGAGAAATAAAAGTCAAATTATAGTTTTTAATTTAATCAATATCAAAAGTGAAATATTAACACATCTGCGTTTAAAAATGTCCAGTGGCCATAGACAAGGAACACTCGGGAGCGTTATCGTTATAGGATAGACGTAAGCTGTCGGACGGTCGCGTCAAGCTCGTACGTTAATTCCATACATTTTGTCAGTTTTCGGAAATCTCAATCTCATCTTGTCTATGGTCTAATGGCAATAGAGAACAGGAACTTTTTAATGGTATATTTAAAAAATCATGCTTATACACAGAGGTTTGTCTCAAAAGCATACTAATTTTATTTCAATTTATTTGATATTTACAGAGAAAATAGTAGTAAGTCCGCTTTGAAGTAGTGGTCGGAATGACGTCATTTTGTTTGTAACCGCGTTATGTAGCACTAAATATAGAAATGATGTGGTTTTAAGCTTCTTAGCCACTAGCAGAAATTTGTCTATTTATTTTCTTCTATAAGCATTTTTTTTAAGAACACCTTTAAAATTTTGCCAGATTTTAATAAGGTACCTAACTAACCCTATCTTCAGGAGAATCCCATCAGCACAGTTCGTAGTTGACGCCAGCTGCGGCTGAGACCTGAGACATGGGGACTCCGTAGAGCCAGAACTCGTACGACACCATCGTAATCTTGCTCATCACGAAGCTGAGGGTTATGTGATCCTGGAAAAGATGGTTAAAATATTGTTGTCTTACACCGTTGGGTTGAATACGTGGACTTAGACAAGTTGATTATGTGGATGATTGATGAAATCTGTCAAAATAAATGTAGGATCAAAGGTCCTAGACAAGATGCATTCGTCGTTCATTTTATCTTATATCTTTGACTTGCTGTATCTGCGTAACCAATGGATATAGTGTGCTTGAAAAACGCAAATATAGGGCGATCTTTCGAAAAAACTGTAACAATTATGGATTTGATTTCAGGGGTTAATAACGTTGTCGCCCAGAGCAATTTTTTTTTTACTGTTACGCGAATTAAGCGTCGGCTCTCAACATCTTAAAGCCAAAACACGGACTGAGAGTCTGCTGACTGATATTAAGAGGAGAGAAATGTTATCGCATCCCATACGGAAATTATTAGCTTCACAAACCTCAGAACGCTTGTGTTTAACTGTACCTGCAACAGCCCTCCCCCGGTGATGAACCCCGCGCTGTCCGACCCGTCGGTGAACATGATGACCTGGTACCCGATGATGAGGTGATCCTTGATCTCTTCCACATTCGGCTATGGAAGACAACTCCTTATTAAGATGCTGGGTATTTATTGAGCGGTCGTTAAAAGGGTCGTTCTTCTTTTTTACCGACAATAAACCGTCAATTTTCGTTTTTTTGATTTTTGAACCATCTTTGGTTTTCTGTGAATGATTTCAAAAAAAATGCATTTATTCTTTATTCAAACTAATTAATGCTTCCGGTCCTGCATTCATATTTTATTCTTTTTAATATGGTTTACCAGAAACACTGTGACAGAGTGGCCGTTTTCAGCCGAGACCAAGTATTAGATGACCACTCTGTCACGGCATTCTACGGAAAACCATATTATTAAAAAAAACGTGGGTTAAAGAAAGAGCACAATTATTTGGTACTCTTACATAAATAAAAGTATGGACATATATTAAACACGAAAAACATAATTATCCATACACTAATGAGACGGTTAATAAGATGAGAGACAGGCTATTGTCGGTAAAAAAGAAGAACGACCCAAAAAAAACAAAAAAAAAATGGCCAAGTTGCTATTATGGAGTGAATCTACAAGTGGACAGACTCATTGCGTAGAAGAAGCGCCGCAAGAAACTCCAGCAGAAGTTCATGTTTCAATCATAAAACCAACACAATAATACGTACATACATACCTTCACGCCTGTAATCCCAGAGTGGGCTAGGCAGAGCTACGGAATTACAACTTTAAAAAGTGGTTGATAATTCAGTAACCACAATTTGCACAAATAGGAATCTGTATGGAATCTTACTTACATTTCCGGAAGGGTACGATAAAGTTAGATTGACGTCCTGCTCAGGAAATATCCATCCATTGGTTCCGTACAGTAAGATGTCAGATTCTGCAAAGAAGCCAAGTTAATTGAAAAATAATGAAATCAAAAGCATTCAATTAAAAATATATACGTAGCGAATTTTCTTAGCACTTTATAGGCATCCATGTCCTGGTTTGTTTATTTACCTCTCCCCTTCCTATGTTTGAGTTCTTAAGAATAGCAAATTAATTTATACGAATCATCATGTCACAATAAATCATTGCATTACCTTCTGAGTAGGGTGTCGTCGGTAAAGGGAAGCTATTTAAAAAAAAGCAAACGTCTGGGTAGTCTTTGTTACTTAAACGAAAATGTAAGTATAACTTCCTAATATTCTCCTCGTAAGGCTTACGTAAAATTTTGCTAGTTCGAAAAATAATCTTGTGTCTGTCAGCTAAAGTCAAAAGTCGCTTTGACAATTGTCCTAAATTTAGGACGTTGGGCCTCACGATCACGAGGTTATGTCACCGCTAAAGGTCTCCGCACATTATAACAACTCAAGGGCGACTCGATTCTATGCTAAATATTGAAATATAAGCCCTATGTCATATTTTCTAGGTTTAATTTCAAAAAAATATACTTTAGTAGTGTACGACGTGTGGTCTACGCGTCGTACACTGAGGTCAACTCCGACACGTTTGTCACGCGTTGACCACACGTCGTCCCCGCGGCGACTATGCGCTTCCCTTCCATATACGAGTATATATTCCAATTGGATCGTTGACACCGCGTTGTCCATTAGTGACCATTGGGCGGATCAACTAGTTGACTACTCATCGAGAGTGTGAGTAGAGTTGCTGCCGCAGTGGCGTGGAGTTGATATAATGTGCGAAGACCTTTATACTGCTACGCAAGCGGCGGCGGCGGAACAGAAACGACGTCGCACGTAACAAGCTACAGATGTAGTGAATAATGTTTTGCCATCGTTTTTTGTCGGATAAGTTCGGTTTGATATTGCTTTCTCAATCATTAGCTTATCGGTGGGTACTTAAGTTGACTGAGACAGCTAGCTACATCTTCACCTACGTAAAAAATCACATACAACAATATGATTCATACGCTTTCACAGGACAACTTAAACTTATCGGTTAATAATGTGAAGTACGAAGACCGTGCTGGCCATGCCTTTCCCAGTGCGGTCCCTTTTATTAAAAGAAGAGAGAAGAGCTTTCGCTTTCGCACCGCCCCCGCGCCGCGCTGCGCGTAGGTACTATGCGGTTTCGGCCTTATAGCAGTAATTGTAAGATAGCATAAATATCAATAGATAAGCACGCCAGTATTTCACACGCAAGCATCCGTCCCTCTCGCGTTAGTCTAATTAGAGTAAGAGACGATATGAAACAGGTTTAATTTAAGCAGTAATAAGTGTCATATACTTACGATTGTCGTAATGGGTGAGCCAGCAGAAATATTTTTTGACAGTTTTAAAAAGATGGCCGCTTAGTAACATCCCGTTTGAGTTTCCAGCTTCAAATATTGGCATTTCATTCTCCACTGGAGATATCACAACTGGCTGAATCCCAACATTGTTCTTTGCATCTTCTTGGCTTTTTAAATCGAATGTCACTGGCACACCGCAAATGTTGACCACAGACAAAATTAAAAACAAAAATACGCGCATGGTATTTTTTAAATTTGTTTACGCGTTCATGATATATTGAATGTAAGGAATCAGTAATGATTATTTTAACTGATTAAAATGACGGTTGATAAACGAGTGACATTGTTTGATAATTAGTAATTGATTGAGATCTATGACATTGTTTTAATCTACAATTATCTCTGCTAAGATTAGGGTGCGCGAAATGTTGTTAATAATAATTATTAATTGTGTTCTTAAAAGCATTTAGGTAACATATCCATTATTTCGTGTGTGAAATATCCAAAATAAATGTGCCAACAATACATGTAATATAATAACTATTCGACAGATAAAAATATCGGCGGTTCTTATCTATCTAATAACGGTAGCCTCTTCTTTCATATAGTTTTTTTAAGAAGCAGAAGAAACTGCATGTAAAAAAACGCATTAAGAGCTTCGATGCCACAGACAGACACACACAGCTAAGGACCAAAAAGTTGGAGCAGAGTTAAGCGAAGTTAACGATATAAACAACGAAGGCTAACCAAGTTCCGTTGTGTGACGAAAAATCCCTACAATTGTATGGCTAATTTTTGGGTCACAACACAACGGAAAAGTTTAATAGAAAATTTAATTGCGTGAGTTAGCATACCTAACTTTTTGGACCTTACCCAGACACACTCACACATATCGGTCAAACTTATAACACCCCTATTTTGGCGTAAGGGGTTCATAAATCTTAACAATTATTAACATATCGTTAAACTGTACATGATTCATTATTGATTCATTATCTTACATTCACTGATTTATGCAACTAGATAGTGTCGTGCGAACCAAAATGTTATATATTTTTGACCAAAGAAACAATACCGCCATGTTTCAGATTTCTTACAAACTACGTCGCACTGAATAGCACTGTCTCACAGATTTCAAAACATCAACCTACTGCTCTTAGAACGTCCTTCGGGTTTATACCCCTCTCACTCACTCTCATGCGCTCTTACGCGAGTCTAACCGACTTAACCAGAAGACCCGTAGGTTAGATTTAGGGTTCTTATTTTAAAAATATCTATATCAATCTGTCTCCAACTATCTCGAGATACTCTACCAATTAAAAACGTAATAACTCAAAATGTTACGTCAATCCAATAAAAATCTTAAGCCTTCCTATTTAAGATTAAAATGCAAAATCTTTTAATTTGGTTTTGTATCATTTTTATTCACAATAGATCCGACACCCACATTTTTTTTACAAGTCAGTTTCATTAATCAAACTGATTTGAACTTTCATGGCTACAATATAAAGTTAACAATACAATGACTATGGGTTATCTGTAATGCACTGTAAGTTAATTAATGGGCTTACAACCGGTCCGTCCGACACCCTTTCGATGTGAAATCCCTCATTAGGCCTACTTAAATACTATTACAGGCCATTATAGCTTTTGGTTGGGGTTGGATTTGTATAGAGCTGTTAAACCTGCAAAGTAAGGGCAATCTCACACACAATGATCCAGTCCCAAAGTAAGCTCTAGGCTTGAATCTATTGTAGGTACAGTCAAGTTCACCAATATGTATCTGTATATACCACAAAGGCTCAAAAATATGTACATAGACATTATTTATATGGCAATTAGGTCGATTTACCTTTGTGTGAATATTTATTTTTAGCCCTGACTGTCCTAATTCTAAACATAGGACATATTATTATATAGAAATACATACTAAAATAAATAGAAAACCTCCATGCTTCCAACAAGTACTCGCGCTCATCACACAAACATTTGCCCATACCGGGAATCGGACCCAGGACAGCTAGCGTCGTAGGCAGGGTTCACTACCAACTAGTCTAACTGCGTCATCAAAACAACCTAATTACTAGTGACTAAGAAGACTGAGGCCCTAGACAAAGATAAACAATTTGAAAAAAAAGGATCCCTAACGCTATTGGAAATTATTTCCGAAAACTGTCAAATTGTATAAAATTTACACAAGCGATTGACGCTACCGTCCGACAATTTACGTCGATCCTATACATTTTCGAAAACGATAACGATTAGTACCCTTAGTCCCTTACCATGAGTTACAATTAACGTACTCGAAGCTCTGTCCCTCGCATACCTCGCAGTATTCTTATAGAGTGCGAGGGACAAAGCATTCGACTCGATAGCGAGTACGGTAATTGTAACTCATGGTAAGGGTACTGGCAAAATGCATCTTGTCTAGGAACACTGAGTAGTCCGGTACTTCTGTAGGCCTGCTAGCGTTTCTGTTTTCTATCGGCTCGTTTATGGAGTAGGCGATTGATGGGATCTGTCATCATCTTACGTTAATCCTATGCATAATCGTACACTTATCGTTATGTATCTCTGCTAAGACATCAGAGCTTTTTTATTCTTAACAGTACGGACTTTAAAAACATCTTAACTACTGAGATTAAAGAAAGCTTAGTAGTCCGGTACCGTTTGGTACAACCAAATTATTGACTAGTGACGGGTGCCTTACTAGCCCTAGTGCAGTAATAACTTAATAAGTCTTATCTTATCTTACAGATGGGCCCTTTAGGATACACTTTCACCCTTTAGGATCTTGTAATTACCCTCTTACACACTCAGGTGTTCGAATGTGCAGGTTACTTACCTCGCGATACCTTCACCGTAAGGGCGTCGGGTAATGCACTTAAATTAGAAATACTCATTGGCACATCATGACCGCGGGGATTCGAACTCGGTACCTTACGATCACGAGTCGACCTCCTAAGCCACTAGGCCACCGACGCTGCAGCAATAAGTAATAAGGTAATAACTACTCTATATCACGCCGCGCCATAACCTGAGCCGTCCGATCTCACAAATCAAGTCGATGTATCTATTTCTTATTTATTTGACGATATTAGAAATATCTCCTGCCTTTTATTGCCTCCTGGTACAAATACCTGTGATTTATTGTTTTTAAACGCGGTGGAAGACGTTATTTATTACTTTCATTAGGAACTAGGAATTCTTTATAAGGTAAGGTTGTAAAAAATAATAATAATGGTATTAAAGGCGTGAAAGTCCTTTCTTATTATCTCTTCATGGCGTCTGGCCCTCTGGATGTACGCCTAGATCTTTTTTTATTTGATTGTGTTAATTTTTTTCGCATCGCAGTCGGGAAGGGTGATAAAGATAAAGATAAAGATAAAGACATTTATTCAGTAAGTAGGCCGCACGGGCACTTTTACACGTCAAGAATCTACCAGCGCTTCACAAGAGGAGACCACTGCTGAGAAGAAGCGCCGCAAGAAACTCAGCAGTCAGTCATTTTTTAAATATATTTAATATTACAATGGTACTACTTAGTCTAGCATTATATAAATCTATAAATAGCAAATTAAAAAATATTTCAAATATCCTGCGTAGTTTCCGCAGGAAAACACACCAAAATCTTAAGATAGAAAGAGAGAAAAGGAAAAAAAGAACTCCTACGTATGTGTATATAAGACGGTGCAAGATGACCACATAAGATTGATATGTTTTCCTACATCAACGGTGTCCCCCAGACAAGATAAAGATTTTGAATTTGAAAAAAAAACAAATAAAATAGTACATTGTGTATTAAGGTCGGTAAGTAAGGAATTACGATCGAGGCTTTCTGAGTCGAGGTTCGTAATTCCTGTACCGACCGTGAAACATACAATGTTTTTCATCACATTTGCGAGTAAATAAATAAAATTATAGGACAGAAAACACTTATAATACTTACACAAGTCAGCACAACTATTATTACGAATTACTTGAACTTTTTTTAAGCGGATGACGGGCGGACTCCACAGATTATACAAATGTTTCGTTCAGAAACGTTAAGGGCAAATACTTACGTAGGTATACATACAACCCTGAAGGAGTGTAAAAAAAAACGACGTTTTGATACAGAAAACTATTAAAATCGATTATTAAGAACATTAATTGAGTATTTAAGTAACATGTAGCGAGATTGCAATGAAAATCCTGTTTAAATAACATTTTAAGACAATTTTTCAATTGCGTGTAAACTCTTTGCTTGAACTTGCATGACCTGTGTGCTGTGCTATAAATTAAAAAAAAAATACTTACCGACCTTGGGTTTCATGGTAAATAAAAAGGTCGAGGGTTTTATATGGGGCATTGCGGCCAAGTTAACCTGTATGTTTTGATACTGTTTACGTGCAAGTGTGATGAAAAATATATTATTGATTAAGTTTCGGGTTTAGGCCAAGCATGTTTGTCTATTAAATAGTCCTCGATCCTATAATACGCTTTAGACATTAAAGACTTTTTCAAGTAATTTTTGAGTGCTGGAAAGGGTAACTTTAATACCACCTCAGGTAATTTATTATAGAAATGAATGCATTGACCAACAAATGATTTATGTACTTTACGGACGCGGAATTTTCGAATAGCTATTTTATTTTTATTTCTAGTATTTAAATTATGTATATCAGAATTTTTTGTGAAAGAATCCAAAATTTTTATAACATAAATAATATTCTCATAAATAAATTGTGACGCTACAGTTAAGATATTAATTTCCTTAAAAAGATCTCTTAAGGAGTCACGGGAATTTAAGTTGTAAATAGAACGAATGGCCCTTTTTTGTAACACAAATATAGTTTGTATGTCAGCTGCCTTACCCCAAACCAGAATACCGTACGACATAACACTATGGAAATAACTATAATAAACTAAGCGAGCTGTCTCAACATTGGTTAGTTGTCTAATTTTCCTAACTGCGTAAGCTGCCGAACTTAGTTTACCTGCCAATACAGCTATATGGGGACTCCATTGCAAATTTTTATCTATTGTTATGCCTAGGAAAACTGCCTTATCTACGATTTGCAAACACTCGTCATTTAGAATAATACTAGAATCTAACGGTTTAACATTAGGCAAAGCGAATCTAACACATTTAGTTTTCTTAGCATTTAGTAGCAAATTGTTGCTAGTAAACCAATTAAGTACTTTAACTAGTGTGGAGTTTATGCTACTGAAGTCTATGGATTTTCTGTCTACCTTGAAAATTAGTGAAGTATCATCAGCATAAAGTACAATATCACAAAGTTTATCTACTGATGGTGGCAAGTCATTTATGTAAACCAAAAATAGAAAAGGACCTAAAATAGAGCCTTGAGGCACACCTATTTTCACTGTAGCTCCATCAGATTGTGTTTTGTTTACAACAACTGTTTGAGTTCTATCACTGAGATAAGAAGACATAAGACTTATAGCTTTATTAGACAATCCATAATGTTCTAATTTTAAAATAAGGGTCGTATGAACCACGCAATCAAAAGCTTTAGAAAGGTCACAAAATATTCCTACTGCATCGCAAGATTGCTCCCAACTGTTATATATATATTTAATGAGAACAGATGCCGCATCAATTGTTGATCGACCTCTGGTAAAGCCAAACTGGTAATTGTTAAGTAGTTTATTTCTATTAAAGTGACCTAACATATCATTCAGAATTAGTTTCTCAAAGACTTTACTTAAAACTGGTAGTATGGAAATGGGACGGAAGTTCGTAATATCACTCATCTCACCCGATTTAAAAAGAGGTATGACTTTACTATATTTCATAAGATCTGGAAAGATCCCTTCTGAAATGCAATTATTGTAAATTAATGCTAGATGGGGTGCAATTACACCTATGATAGGAAAAAGTACACTAACTGATGTGCCCCACAAATCCTCAGTCTTCTTTAAACTAAGCGTTTTAAATACTTTGACTATTGAAACTGAATTTATAGGGCTGAATTCAAAGTTTATATTACATTTACTGACATTAGTGCAAAGTAATGATTGAGCTTGAACCGCGGATGATTTGAGACATTTCGTAGTATTAATGGCTATGTTGGAAAAATTATCTTCGAATGCTAAGGCGACGTCTTTATTTGACGTGATTTGTTTGTCACCTGAGTTTAGGGTGACCTGATTATCGCGAGTTTTAGTTTTACCCGTTTCTCTATTTATAATATTCCATACAGTTTTTACCTTATTGTCAGACGATTTGAGTTTAAGACTAAGAAAATTTGCCTTGGCAGTTAAACAAACTTGCTTAAAGGTCTTTGAATAACTCTTAACATAATTTAGGAAGTCAGCGTTCTAACAAATTACAATAAATATTATCTAAGCAGGTTGCACTACTAACACCTATCCGAGTGGGTTCAAAGAACAGATTACCTAAATTAAAAGATTTAAATAAACTTAGTAACCTAGTGGTATTATTTGACATTTCGAGTAAGTTAATATTAAAATCTCCACAAACTATAATATGCTTCTGGCTATTACAAGCTAATTTTAACACATGTTCCATAGTTGATTCAAATGTGCAAAAATCAGCCAATGGTGGTCTGTAAATACATATTATTATATAACTTTCTAGTTCTGCGCAAGAAATTTCTACAATCCTTTCTACTGATAGCTTGACAATATCCTTTCTTTCCTTGGATTTAAGAGTACTTTTAACTATTATTAAAGAGCCACCATGAATGGCACATTTTCTAGCAAAACAACTAACTAATTTAAAATTTACAAAATCAAATATTAATTGGTCTTGTCTAAGCCAATGTTCAGTAATGCACATAATTTGTACATTTTCACTATCTAAGAACAACCCTATTTCTAGTTCTTTGCTGGAAAAACCTTGAATATTTTGGTGAATTAAATTTATACTCAAGGGTGTTTCCGCTGTCCTATAATTTAGTTTAAATTTTGAGGCAAGGCACTATTGCCAATATTGGCTTGCTGGGGCTGGGTACTACTATATCCATTAGGTTCAATATTATAAGCTAATAGGTCAACCAAGGTCAAAATATATTTCCTTGGCACATGAATTTTTTGTGATGTTAGTGTGATGGGCTTTAAAAATTTATTTAAATTGAAAAAGTGGTATTTACTATTGCAGGATATAGCATTATACATTATCGAATTAAATTGACCTATTCTATGATTATAACTATATGGCATTCTTTGTGAGTATGGTAACGCACACAGTATAATTTTACCTATGCCATTCTCTTCAATTGTGTTAAGTGTTGACATTAATTTATCAACACTGTATTTATCCACACTAAGACCATTTCCTATTAAAATTACTAAAGTGGTGGTCCTGTCAAAACTTCCTTTTAAAAGTAATTTACATAATTGCAAAAGAGTTGCATTATGGTAACAGTAATTTGTAACCTTTTGTTTCAATTTGTTATTGAACAATAAACCTAGTCCAGATCCAAGCTGGTCAGAATAAACAATAGTTTTGTTTCTACTTATAATTTGTCTAGGGGACTCCTTAGAAGAATCAAGAGCCATATCTGGCTGAATCACCGCAGTTGGTGAAGTTCGTAATCTGTCACAATTACCGTAACCACTGTTCAGTAATGAGTTAAACCGCTCTTCATTTAGTCTACTTTCTTCCACCAATTGAGTGAAAGCCAGGATATGCTCCTTGACTTCCTTCTGGGTGGTTACATACTTTAAGGCAGTAACTTCAAGCTGGTCCTTTAACCTACTTATCTCAGCATCTAGTTTCTGAATATTTATATTGTATGTTATCCTACTGGAATCTAACTTTTCATTACAATGCCGCACTCTATCCTTCATTATTGATAACTCTAATTTCATTGTAGAATAGTTTTTTATACATTTTTGGCTCCTAATCAGTACGCCTAATATAATTATTAATTTTAACATATTTCTTCAATTTATTGTTGCTGTTAAAAAATATTAATTTCTTACTGTCCTTATCGTTATTGCCTACCAGCTCTTGGTACAGGTTGCTTGACTCGTATATAGCGCGACTTCGACTGCGTCTTGGCCACGCTCACTCTACTCGTCCCGCAACAGCCAATTTCCCGGTCTCTACAGTAATGAACTATTATGTATGGGTGTGACAGAAAACTGACATAAGCAGAAACTAAGGTCACTAGTTCATAATATAATATTAAGTATTCGAATGGATATTTTAATTCTTTAAATTTGTGATGCGATTAGAATTTCTTAAGAAATAAGGAAACAACACTGGAGTGTATGGTCAAGTGTACCACAGGGTACTATTTGGGACCCTCTATTGTTTTTGGTCTATAAACAACTTGCTGACCCAAATACGAGAATCCTTTTTTGTATAAAACTGTATAATATGTACTTTTAAATGAAGCGAATAACAGACAATAATGAAATTAAAGTTATAGTACTTGTTTGGAGAGGTTCCTAAAAAAGATTCGCATTGCTAACTAGTTTCTATAAAGACAAAGAACATAGTAGTTATAGAGATCTTCGTGAAAGAGGATGAGCTTATATTCTACCTTATTTAGGCATGCAATGTTATACGAGGGCTGCCTTTTAAGTTGTGTCGTTTGAAATAAGTATAGACAATCTAATAGATTATTACCATTTATTGTTTTTCAAAGAATTCGCCGCGATATTTAATACACTTTTGCATGCGTTCAAACCAGTTTTTAAAACATTTATTCCACTCCGAAGTGGGGGTAGTCAAAATGGCCGATTTGTATGCGTCAACAGCTTCTTCGGGTGAGCTGAAACGTTGACCACGAAGACTTTGCTTAATTTTGGGGAACGTAAAAAAATCGTTAGGGCTTAAGTCAGGACTGTAAGGCGGGTGATCTAAAATTTCCACGTTTTGGGTGTTCAAAAACATCTTTGTCTGGCGGGCGGTGTGCGAACTTGCATTGTCATGGTGCTGTATCATACGACGTTCCGAGTTGTTTTTTCGAAATTCGGTGATGACTTGTGGCAAACAAACAGTGGTATACCAGTCGGCGGTAACCGTCTTGCGATTTTCTAGTACAATAGTGGCGACGTGACCACCCTTTGCCACAAACGAGGCAACCATTTTTTTTGAAGTGCTCCGAGAGCGTATGACTTTGGTCGGTTTTGGCTCGTCCTGGAAGACCCAGACAGTTGACTGCTGTTTTGAATCTGGATCGTAAGCATATATCCAAGACTCGTCACCACTAACCACATCATAAACATGTTTTGACTCTCCTCGGCTGAATCGCTTCAGAGTTTTGCGACACCAACTTACACGGGCTGTTTTTTGGTCGTCGCTAAGCAAATGTGGTATCCAACGAGAGATCAACTTTTTTACAACAAGTTCTTCGTGCAGGATTTTTTGGACAGTGGTCCCTGAAATGCCCACGGATGCCTCTATTTCACGGTATGTCACATGACGATCTTCGAGTATTAGCTGCCGCACGGCTTCGATATTCTCTTGCGTCATGGCGGTTTTTGGACGACCTTCACGAAGCTTATCACTGAGGCTAGAGTGCCCACGTAAAAATTCTAAGTACCAGCGTTCTACAGTCCTAAGACACGGTGCTGCATCACCAAACACAGATGTGATCTCCTCAAAGCACTGAAGTCGCGATAATCCCCTTTTAAAGTTGTAGAAAATTACCGCACGCAAATTTTCCTTAGACATTTCCATTTTTACAACCGACTTGTCACCTTTGAATAGACGCTGTAATAAAACTATTCGACCAATTTGAAAACATTCTTTTGTTTTCGAGTTCTAAATTCAAAAGGATGAAAATGCCATATGTTTTTTTTTAAATAATCGCGGGAGGTTGGCAAACGACACAACTTAAAAGGCAGCCCTCGTAATACAGATCGTTTTTCATCAAGGAACTCCCGAACTGAGTAAAAACATTTTTTCAATAGCCACCATGTGATTAAATGGTCAAATTTATTCAGGGAACATTTCTGTATTACAAATGGTAGATGATTGTAAATTTTAATTGCCATAAAATAAGAATTAACTTTAGAAATATTAAATTTTGGCCGAGGCAAATACAGTTTATCCTTGAAAGCAGGTGTGTAATTCCAAATAAAAATAAAGTAGGTACTTAAGTATTGCTGTCGTAAATAAATACATATATGACCTGCCCGACCTCCACACAATAAAGATTTATATTTTTTGTCTATATATATTTTATATCTTCATTTCCTTCTGTATAACATGCGTTTATAGTTAATAACTCCAGAATTTGTTTTTTTTCGGTATACAGGGTGTCCCAAATTTCGATAATAACCTGGTACCGGGCGAGAGGCCAAGTTATACCAGTACTGGAAACAAAAAGAAAAAAAGTGATATAGTTTTTTCCTTTTTTTTCCAGAACTGGTATAACGTGGGACTTCCTTTATAAAGTAGGTCACCGGTATCAAATTTCACATCGATCGACAAAGGCGCAAACAAGCAACTCTAAACGATGATTTTATGGTAAAAATATTATTGCTATTCTAATTTATTAGGCGCATATTTTTAATGCTATAGAGACAAAAAAAATATGAAACGAGCACACAAGCCACCTGGGGGGGGTATTATGACATGGCTATGCAGTTCTTTTTACGGTGAGCGTAAAGGACAGAGCTATACCAGTTATATAGCTCTATCCTTTTCTTTCAGAGTAAACTGAACTGCAAAGTTATGTTATACTAACCCCCCTGATGGCAAATAGGCGTATGATGGGACGTCGTCACCAATGCGTTGCTGGTCTCCAAGAAATTTAATAATACCTTTTTTATAACACCCTTTTTGTACCGTATTGGGAAAGTCTCAGCCGGAAGCCAAAGTAAAGTAGTAAGGTAGTAAGTGGAATCATGATCCCATAGGAATTAGCATTCTCAAGACCACAATCTAGAGATTGCAATCCTAAGACTGCTGTAGCGTTGTTAACCTTGAAGACTGAATGGAAAGCCTCTATGCTAGTTATTAGGCCTTATCCCCGCACCGGAACACAATACAACTGCTGGTCGATGGTAGGTCAAGTGGTAGCGATCCGGAATATTCCGGACTTACCCTGAACAAGGTTGGCTTTTTCTTCGAACTTGGCCGTACACACTGCCGTGTCTCTTGATAAAAATAATACCTTATATATAATAATAATCACGGTACACTACAACTGATGAGGAATGTTAGAAATCGTCGGTGACATTACAATACGTAACAAACAAATTACTACATAAGGCGCAAAATATGCTTTAGCTAGTAAGTCAGTAAGGCACGTTTTGCAACCTATTGAATTTGTTAGTTACGCGGTATTGCGTATCACCGATGAAATGTCAAACTTTATGATGTAGCTGCAGTTTTTTTCCGTATCATGCATCACGTTAGATTTACACGATGATAAAATGCATAGGAATGCAAATTGTGGACGTGATGGATGGCGTTCGGTTGCAAAAATAACTAGGTAGTACAAAACAAACACGTTTCTCACAAATTTTCATCATAGTCAACGTAATTAAGGTAAAATAATAATAATAAATTTACCAAGCAAGAAAATGCACATTTTGTAACCTGTAGGTACCCTTAGATATAAACAGTATAAACATAAGTTGTAACATGAAAAAATCGCTCCGGCCGGCTATTTTTCTCACCCCCTAAATCAAATCCTATTTCTACTATTTTAGAAATGTTATGTACACCCGTACATAAAGCTATTTTCAGAGCTCGGCAGGGGTGAGCTGTATTCAGAGTTTGAATAACATGGACATACCTTGTCATTCAATGGTAGATGTGGTGTCATTTAATAACTATTTTTTTTATTAAGGCTACAAATTAATTTTATATCAAACTTTTTTAGTAAACCTCTTTAAAGAAACAGACGTGGACAGTATTTTAATGTACAATTTCACTCCACTCACTTCAGTGGATGTAGAAAGATCTTTTTCTATCAAGTGGACATTAAACTCAAGAAGAAATGCGATGAAAATTGAAATCAGAAAAAAATAGATAAATAAAAAACATTTTTTTTAATTGCATGGGAAGGCAAACGAGCACACAGGCCACCTGATGGTAAGTGGAAACTGTGACCCATAGATATTCGCATTCACAAGACTGCAAATGCGTTGCCAACCCTGAAGACTAAGATGGAATGCCTCTATGCTAGTCATTTCGCCGGCTGTCTTATCCCCAAACCGGAACACAACAATGCAAACACTGCTGCTTGGCGGTAGGTTAATGGATAAGATGGTGGTACCAACCCGGACGGACCCTGCACAAGGTCCTCCCACAAGTGAAACTTATTACCTTCTCGTTTTTTACATAATGTATTGTCATTTTAGTTTAACTATAATTAATAAAGTTTTATTTTCATTTTAAGGTGTATCCATATTAATATCTACATTTGACATGAATGAGGTGAAAATGGCTTACCCCCGCTGAGCTCTGGTTATTTGTTACAGTAAACTTACATAAACTGAAGCGAAGCGAGAGCGGGTCGGTAGTATAAGATCATCATCACTTGTGGGAGGACCTTGTGCAGGGTCCGTCCGGGTTGGTACCACCATTAACCTACCGCCAAGCAGCAGTGTTCGCATTGTTGTTCCGGTTTGGGGATAAGACAGCTGGTGAAATGACTAGCATAGAGGCATTCCATCTTAGTCCTCAGGGTTGACAGTGCATTTGCAGTCTTGTGAATGCGAATGTCTTTGGGTCACAGTTTCCACTTACCATCAGGTGGCCTGTGTGCTCGATTGCCTTCCTATGCTATAAAAAAAAAAATACAAGCCTAACATTTTCTTCGCCCACGTGTTCACTTATCGTGTAAACAGTTACTGGAACACTCCAGTATATTATACATTTCCTGCTCCATATTCCCGCGAGCGCTGTCCAAAGCAATCACAGTACCAAATATTTGACAAATACTCAGACTGCGTCCATTAATGACAATTAATTAATAACATCCTGCTCCCGTATTCGCCTTTATTGTCAACTAGTACGGTCGCTTGTTGCATGGTCCGAGTATGGTCATATTTAATGTGTTTGCTTTGATATCGCGAGTAACCTCTTGTGAAGTTCAATGTGTAAGCAAGGTTGGAATACATGGAATAAACTGACGCGAAATGAAATGAAACGAAATTAAAATGTTAAGGATAATATGTTTTTTTTTTAACGCTGTCTTGGCTAACCTGCTGATCCATTTACGGATCATTTTATCCCGGAAAATTGAACAGATCTCGTAATATAAGTTCCTTTTGTACTTAAATGATATTAATATAAATGATTACATGCAAAAAAGTGTAATAAAGAACTTCCTTATTGAACTTTGAAGAATAGTTATCTACTTGTATAAGTCCAGAAAAAACCTGGAATGAAACCCGTGATTGCAAAAACAATAATTGCTTCAAATGTCAATGTAATTTTTGAATCATTTATTAATAAAACGATTATTTGATCCTGTACGATTACATCGCACATTGTTTTGTCCATTTTCTGGTTAGTTTAGTCATTTCTGTATTAAGTTGCTCGCTGAACATTGGATCATTTGCCAATTTCATTAAGTATATACAGCGCTCTAATATTTTCCTAACTCTTTTTGCCTACCTACATTTTTATATATGTAGGCATTACGTTTTTTTATTATAAAAACTATAAAAAAATAATTGTATTTGTAGAAACATTAGCAGATAACTATCATTTGTGATTAACTTTATTTTCTCAAACAAAGTCGGTTTCAAGTTCACATTTAAACAAAAGCATTTAATCTTAACATGTCTTTTCTTAAGCGTGTTTTAATTAAAACACCCATTGATAAATTAGATAAACTTACTAACTTATATAATTTTTCTACTTACACTATCTATTGGCTTATTATAGTTATTTAAGTATATTGTGATACGAGTTGCATCATTGGCACTAATCATGCACTGCTTACATTTTCAATCAAAACCACATCAACACAGCATATCTAACAGGAATTACCACATAAACATACAGGTCAACTCGCCTTTACAATATAGAAGGTTGCTAATTCAAATTGCTCGCTGGCCCTCACGCTCCTCAGTCCTTAGCCATTCATTCGCTTAGTCCAAGTCCTCCAAAAATGTTGCTACATATCGTCATTCATTACTTTGAAAAAACCTCGTATCTCATATTTCGTGAGGTAAAATTTTAAACTTAAACGTGAGGAGAATTAAATTTAAAGTCATCGTCTCGAAATACCAGATACGAGTTTTTTGTAAAGTAGTAATGAATGATATAGTTATTTATATAACTGGTACATAATGAAGTTTCTGAAGGTAGTGGTTCCGAGGTTAGAGCGTGAGCTTGTGAGCTGTCTTATATATCTATACTAATAAAATAAAAACACCGACATACTGGGTATCCTGCCTTTTGACCGAAAATGGTTTGGCAAAATGTATCGTTTCCCGACCGTCTTCCTTTTTTTCAAGCCTATCCGCTTTTTTTAAGTAACTGTAATCACCACTATAAAAAGAACACCCTCCCTATGACACTGGCTGCATTACGTCTCTGGATAGCTACCCCAATCCTTTGGGAGAGGTAAGCACCAGCTCTAGGATCTCCTGAGGTGTCTATGAGCCGGGATGACAGAGCCTTAAAAAAGTTTTTATAAAAAAAATGAAATAATTATTCAGTTACAAAAAAAAAGCGGGTTGACACAATAAAAGGTTGGGTGACGCTGACGATACATTTTGCCAAACGTATTTTTGCCAAAAGGCAGAGAACCGTATCTAGCTAGATAGAACAATAACTTCAAGTAAAAAATACAAATGAAAGCCTTTTTATAACACAATCCACCCCCAAAAGGGTGATGGGGGCAGTTGGGGATTTGTATCCGTACTTATAAATAAGAAAAAAAAACACAAATGAGTGCAAATATGCATTTTTTTTTTCTTTAATGCGAGTTTTATCTTTGTTATGTCTGAAAGGATTAAACTTACCAATGTTAATAAACAATAGCAGTAGAGTGAATTGGCTATTGTTACTATCTATCTATCTCACTGGGGGGTTATTATGACATAACTATGCAGTTCAGTCTACGCTGAGAGAAAAGGACAGTGCTATATAACTGCTATAGCTCTGTCCTTTACACTTGCCGTAAAATGAACAACATAGCTATGTCATAATAACCCCCCAGTGAGATAGACCTCAATCGTGGTTTAGTTTTTATAAAAGTTATGTATTATAACAATTTGATAATTAAAAAGGTACTATAAACGATATAGGTAATTCTGTGGCTATGTCTACCCCACTCTGGGAATGAAGGCGTGTATGTACCTATGTACTGTAAACAAATTGAACTAACATAAGTTCATAACCTTGACATTCTCCTTAAAACAAACATTAACCTCACTCTCAAAACCACGCATAACTTAACCTCGTCGTGCAGGAAAACAACATTAATACATGTAAACTCGCCTTTACATTACAACTCTATCATTCCCAATCGCTTGCAAGACATTTGACCTCACACTCAGTCCGCAGTCGTTCGCATTCCATGGCTCTGAATAGACCTGCAAACAGTGCAAACATGTTGCTCAAATGTTTTATACTCTGTGCTATCTTAGCAGTAGCTCATTCCAAAACTGTGGTAGTTGGCCAAGTCTATGACCAAAGCGGACTGGTCAGAAAAGTGTACGAGAGGACAGCCGAAGCCGCAGCTATCCCTCTCTTTAAACGAGAGGATGAAATAAAGTATGAATATCCATCAGGCGATCAGAAGATCAAGGGGATAGCTATTAAAGACCTGGAGAATGGGTCGGCAGAGCCATCAATAGTAAGAGGCGGCCTTGGTTTTAACTTTGTGGATATCAAGTTGAAGAGTGAGCGTGGTTCCGGTTACAAATTCCTCATTGAAGTGTACGCGTGATTTGTTATTAAAATAGTGCTCCCACACTGTTACTAAGTGTTATAATAGTATTTTTTTAACACGACACCATTCTTATACCTATTTTGTAGAATTTTGTCGTGATTTTAAATGTTTTATACCGTTTTATAGTGTTTTATAATGAGTATTCAATACTGTATAATTTTAAAAAGTCGAGTATAATTACGAAATGGTTTTAGCCTTTTGTTTTTTTAAATATCCCGCTGTTAAAGTTGTGCAATTATTTCATCAAAATTTAATTCTGAACATAAAAATTGAGCTATTTAATTTAGGTTATTTTGTTTATACATGTATTGTCCCTTATTGTTCCTTTTCGTTTTATCTTGTGTGTAAAAGTTCCGTATGTTATAAATATTAAAAAGGTAAAGCGATAATGTTTTTTTTTATTATCATCGAGGCTATTAAAGCGCATACGCATGCGTAATTTGTGTTGTTATTTTCCTCTTAGGTTATGGCAATGTTCGTCACACTGACCATTTAAGATTATATTTAAGTTCTTGTATGTATCTGCACATTTGTATGTATGTATGTAAACTCTTTATTGCACGTAACTGATTAAGTACAAGACATATTTGCATTGATATCGGTATAGGAAGTGGATGTAGCATTTGTGTGTCTGTTTGTCTGTTCCATCGTAGCGCCTAAACAGATTAACAGATATGAACACGGTTTTAAAACAAAGCTAGTTTAATCAGGGCCGGTATTCTGGCCGGTAAAAACGATATTGTATTTGACCTGTTATGGTATTGTTTTTAACTCGACCCTGGCTACGAAGCTAGCAGTGTAGCGGGGCAAATATTTGTGTGATGAGCACGAGTATTTGTTCCTGAGTCTTGGATGTTTTTTTTATGTATTTAAGTATTTATTTCACTATACACCGTGGGAACGAGTAACCCGACAAATTTTAACCATCGATTCTAGAGCCAATTTGTAGTATATTATGTGATATAATATGTAGCCCAATAACGCATAATTTCAGAGTTTTTAATTATTAAAAAAAAAAACATAATTAATTGAATTTAAACTCTGTCACCTTAACGTAAAGCAATATTTTCTAAGAAAGATTCATCTTGTAAATAGCAATGTCATCAACGTAAAACGTAAATTAATTTAATCAATTTCTTAGTAAATAATGCTTTAGGTATAGGTGACAAAGTTCAAATTAAATTAACTATGGAATATTTTTTTTAATACTTAATAAATATCTTGGAAATTATGCTTTATTGGACTACATGTTATATCACATTATATACTACAAATTGGCTCTAGAATCGATGTTTAAAATTTGTCGGGTTACTCGTTCCCACGTTGTATAAGTATTTATATCGTTGTCTAGTACCCATAGTACAAGTCAAGAGCTTAGTTTGGGACTAGGTCAATTTGTGTGACATCATCCTTTTTTATTTTTTTATTACTGTCAAGGAAATAAGAGCTATTAAAGCGTTGACAATACGATAAAAGGTCAAATAACGATTTGGATCCTACCGCCTAGAATAGAGACAGGATGGTTGTTAGCTAGGTTTCATGAAAATTGGCTTAATTCGGGTATTTTTTCTGTTTAATCCCTATAAACGCGAAAGTTTGTATGTGTGGATGTATGGACTTTTATTACCTTTTCACACTGCAACGGCTGGACGGATTTGGATGTTACATTTGAAATGGAGATAGCTTATACCCTGGATTAACACAAGCTACATTTCATCCCGGAAAATTGAAAAGTTCCCTAGAGAACAACGATGTTCGAAATATACGCGGACGATGTCGCGGGCAGAAACTAGTAGTTCACACATTGACGCGTTGCAATTTCAATATGACTGGCGCAGGCATGGATTAAAAACACTACAATACACTGAAACGCATTGAAAACGGAAGCCCATTTTCGAAAATTGAAGTTCAAAGTTACGTCAACTTCATCCCTGACAGGGCATTTGGGACCAAATCGGGAGACTAGGACGGACTACGGGATTTTCGAAGCAGGGCTCTCTCTGGTCGTTTTGCGTTGCGTATGCGCAACGTGTAAAAACTCGTACCGTGACTATTGCTCTTAAGTGTAATCAGGTACCTTTATAGAAAATTGAAAACTTTTGACTTAGTTAAAAGATTCATAGGTCATAGTTATTTGTTAAGTAACAATATAAATTGTGTTTGAATGCATACGTTTACCCTATATAACATTTATAATCTAAATCGAAACAGTTAATTTATACAACCAAAACTAAATCTAATAATTCATAGATATACAAAAACATTCAAACAATAAAGTTTTGAATATGTCTAGCCGGGGGGTTATTATGATATAGCTATGCAGTGCAGTTAACGCTAAGAGATAAGGACAGAGCTATATAACTGCTATAGCTCTGTCCTTTACGCTCGCCGTGAAATGAACGGCATATCTACGTTATATAACCCCCCAGTTCCTAGTTCTAGTTTAAATATTATGACAAGTCACGGAGAAAGTAAGAAAACAACAAAGGAAAGAGATTTTTTATGTATATAAATATATTACGCAATTAATTTGAAATTAAGTACAAACGCGAATTGTCTCTTAAAGTAACATGTTTTACCATTACGGATTTATGGGCCGCCATGGAACTCCCATAATCAGACATAGAAGTTTGTTAGTATGATCCGTATATCTTGGCTGATTTTAATTTTAGTTTCACTTTTGGTGATCTCTTTTACGGTAGTATCATATTTTGTTGAAAATACGATTTTAAAAATCAATGCATATTCCCTATATTCTGTCCGTACATAACAGTTATAAAAAAATACGTATGTTTAAAATCTCACTCTGTATTCATTGAAGTTAGCTGTCATCGACCATGATATTATTGACAAAATAAGTTTAAAACGGCGTTTGCAAGTGTACATTTTATATTAACTTCAATATACAATCAATCAACATATTCATATATAAATAGGTATTCGTCATTTTCCATATATAATTTATGTGCGTCACAAATCATGCACTCCTATTAGGTATTCTCTTGAACAATTCGCTTGCGTCCTATCTCGTCAACAAATTTACACTGGTCAGTGCGTATAAATTACATGTTTGGACCTTAGTCCAGCTGCATACCAGATAAATTCATATCTTATTGTGCCTGTGACAAATTCTAATTTTACATTTCACGCGAACGTTGTTCCAACCAATGGAGCAGTCAATTAACTTAAAAACGTATCTATAGTTAATTCGGTTCACAAAACAATAATTGTTGATTTACGCATTTTAAAACAAATAATGAAAAACTGCACACTTGGATATAAAAACAAAAGAATTAAACTGCTTTTACTTTCTATATGCGAAACGGATCGTTAATAGTGTTTGTCAATCGTTCTCCGACCTAATAAATTCGCCATTATGATGTTAATTGTTTTATTTATTTAATAATAATAATAATATTATTTGCTTTTTCATTTTACCTCATAAAAGCACATATATATATATAAAGACTGTATACCATACGATGGCAATAGTAGCGTGATATTAGACGATTTCTAATAGTTAATTTTATAGAAGGCTAGTAATTTAAATTAACAAAACAACATAATACTAAATATACATTCCCTTTACAAACATTATCGATAATTGAAAAAAAAAACAATTTTAATCAGCATCATCACTAAATTTGCCACATGACATCTGCCAAACAAGAAGAAATAAAAAATATTAGCGAATTGTTTAAGAGAACAACATGGAACTCCAAAGAAACAAAACAACTAAACTAACATCTTTAAAACACATAACATCACCACCACTTCACTGTCCAGTCACTTGCCATGGTTATACAAGAAACTATTCGTTTCGATGGCATAGACTTCCAACCAGAAGTTATATCCTCTAAAGACCGAAGGGCTATCCAGTTCGATAGTGACAGACTTCTCCCCAATACCACCATGCTTGATATAGGCTTCCCCCCATTTGTCTTGACGTAGATCCAGAACTTTAATGGCATTGATGACTTCATTCCCCGAACAGTTGACCGTGACGTCTTCAGATCTCACCCAAATAGCTGGGTTTTCTTGGTGAACTCTGCTGTATATCAATTTTGAAGACACATCAGGATAGCCGAGAAATATATCGTGAGATTTCGCTCCCAATATTAAAGAAATAATTAAAACCGTTGAAGAGAATGACGCCATTTTGGAAATTGTTCAAAATTAGAATTGGTAGGGGCGTCTGATTTCGGAGGAAGTTCAAATTTATCTGTTGTTAGAATATGTTTCTAGGGTTTTCATGTGGTATGTATGAATTAGCGTGTAGGTGTAAAATAGTTTCTATGAATGGGCTATTTACGTTGATACGTGCTGATGTGCGAAAATGACGATCTATTGTAAATTAAAGTAGGTTTCCGCATGTGAAGTTTATCTCATATTCATCGTTTTGTGTGTTTGGCAGTCGGGTGTAAGGGATGATAGGATCATTCTGAACACTTTTAACCTCATTTACTATTATGCAAAGTTGCACACTCTTTACAGATATTGTAAAAAAAAAACAATTTTTAAAAACATTGTATGTTCGCAAGATACACACACAAACTCACGCCTTCATTCCCAGAGTGGGGTAGGCAGAGCTAAAAAATTACCAACAAGTCTTAAAATTCTTCATAATTCTGTAACCACATTTTGCACAAGTAGGCTAAGATGTTTCCCAGTGTATTAGTGACAGGTGGCAAGCCCACCGCCTAACAGTATTGCAAGCCTTTATTCCCTTAGTCGCCTCTTACGACCTCCACGGGAAGACATGGAGTGGTACTATTCTAAAGCCGGGTCCAGATTAGTGACAAACCACCGAACCAAACACCGTGACCGTGACAGAGCCGGGAGTTTGTACCGATAGTGTGGACGGAATTTGTTACATTAATTTGTTACACGATCAGTTATCCGTTCCAATTCTCCGAACAAAATATCCGTACACCCAAACATTGTACGTACTGCCACAATGTGGATGTGATAAAATGTGGACGATGTTTTGGTTTTGTTACGGTCAAATGACACGGGGCACGGGCCGATCCATCCAAAGTCGGTCTTTTTCAAAGGATGTTCGGTACTGTCTCGGTGTGCGGGAGAGGTCCACACTGCGATTTTTGTCACGCGTACAAGCACGCGTGTCATCACGCTGGTACATACACGGGATTGATGGATCGGGCGAATGCACGTCTTGACAAGACAACACCCCTTACCACCACCACCTGCACTTTGCCACAAAGTAAAACAAATGATGCACTTGCAAGAGCAATATTTAAATACATTTCGGCTAATTCTTCTGGAGACGACATGACTGCGTTGGTTGAAGTTTCAAAATGGCATACATCGGTTGAAGAGGACCATCGTAACATTTGTACGCGTAACAAATGCCGTCCACACTATCGTTACAGACATCGGGCTTTGTCACGGTCACGGAGCTACCACCAGCGTCCGATCCGATGCAAACTTCCACCCGTCCACACTATACGTAACAAGTCCGCGGCGACATCACAGTGTTCGGTTCGGCGAATTGTCACTAATCTGGACCCGGCTTAACCCGGCAACCACACGGGGTTTGCAAGATAATCAATTAATAATCAGTCAAGTAATAGCAGGTGTAAATTTGAATTTATTTAAACCAAGGTATTGCGAAGGTAAAACAATGAACATTTATTCAATACTGGCTGTGCAGGGTGATTTATAATTGTTTTTCTGGTGGTAATAATGCTTGCTTTTTCAATAAATAAAAAAATACAATATCTCAAAAACCGTGCAACTTAGCATAATATTAAATGGTTTCAAAAATGTTCAGAATGACCCTAACTGTCATCTCTTGAAACCCCTACAGCCGACTGCCAAACATTCTGTATATATATTTCTACCTTTTGTAACTTCTACCTTATGTAAACGTGAATTTTGTCAGTGAAGATTGTCGAGATTAAAACGCATGAGAATTTTCTGCTGTAGCACGTGCTAATAACAAAATTTTGGACATGGCAGAGCCAGTGGCAGAACCCAAGGTCAAAAACTTGTTTTTTTTTTATATTTATTTTTATTGCAAAGGGAAACATACAGCAGATATATTACACCTAGAATAACAACTGTGCGTAATTCATAAGCCTAAATAGTTTCCACCTAAAGTTAACACATCATTTTGCTCAAAGAGTTCACATTAGTTTAATAACTTACTACTAGTAAATAACTTATTAGAAAACACAAGACTAATACAACAACTTAAAACTAAATTTTGAATTTTGAATTTTTTTTTGTCATACAATACATGCCTTAATATTTAAAAAAATATTTTTTTTTCTTTTTTTTTATTGCAGAAACAAATTGACGATGGTTAATTTGGAACAAGTCGATATGAGTTTTTTTTTTATGGCATGGAAGGCAATCGAGCACACAGGCCACCTGATGGTAAGAGGAAACTGAGACCCATAGACCTTCGCATTCACAAGACTGCAAATGCACTGCCAACCCTGAGGACTAAGATGGAATGCCTCTATGCTAGTCATTTCACCGGCTGTCTTATCCCCAAACCGTAACACAACAATGCGAACACTGCTGCTTGGCGGTAGGTTAATGGATAAGATGGTGGTACCAACCCGGACGGACCCTGTACAAGGTCCTCCCACAAGTAAAATACATCTCTCTCTTATTATAAACATTGCATGCTCTCACAAGGTATACATACTTAACAAATTTTTATGACTGGAAGATGTGGAGAACAATTCTGTGGACCGAGTACGAAAGCTAGGACATCTAAATGATATTTTTCCCATAAGATTTTGAGAGTCAATCATATTATTCAACAACTTAAATAAAAACGTGACATTTTGAAGGCTTCCTGTATAACATATCCAAAAATGACTGGAAGCTTACCTTTTGCAAGGTAAAATGTATAATTTTACTGGTCTTACATTGCCCCCGTGCGGTTGCCGGGTTAGAATAGTGCCATTCCATATCTTCCCGTGGATGTCGTAAGAGGCGACTAAGGGAATATAGGCTTGTAGTACTGTTAGGCGATGGGCTTGCAAGTCTTGCAACCTGTCACTAATACGCTGGTAAACATCTTAGCCTATTTGTGCAAATTGTGATTACTGAATTGTCAAAAACTTTTTAAAGTTGTAAATCTGTAGCTCTGCCTACCCCACTCTGGGATTACAGGCGTGAAGGTATGTATGTATGTATTACATTGCCAAGGCCTTGTGTAGCCTTTGATGGAAATAGGTTGTGCCAAGCAAGAGCCTGGAGAACTCCGCGCTACCTCTTACGGCTTTATTGAAATTGTGTTTCGAAAACGTACTTCAACGACATCTCGCTCTGTGACTCGTGACGATGACGCCATTTTCATATAAATCTCATAGGTACTACAAATGTTTTGAGAAAAACTTAACTATGCCATCGTCTATTGAGATCGCCACAACTTTCAATATTGTGCTTTAAATGATGTCGAATAAAGCCGTTTTTTGAACGTAGGTGGAGCGATACGGTATTTTAAAGAATTGCGACTTTAACGTACAGAACACAAAGTTAATAATTGAAATGAAGATACAAGTAGTATTATAAAACTGACATTAGTATCAAAAATAGCGATACAACTTAACAGTAGATCGTTAACCATGGTGATGTCACAGATGATACATGTCTCCCATGTATAAATACAAGTCAACTCTCAACTCCTCCATTCTTCTTCTAGACTTACAATGCTGAAGTCAATTTTTATATTCGTTGCATTGGCAACATTGGCAATCGCAAATGACTTACGTCTTGGCTACCCAGAGAAATTTTCCAAGAGTATCTACAACGAAATAAAAGAAGCGAATCCTGCTCTATGGACGAGAACAGATGAAGTTGTTATTACGGCACCGGGTAATTATGTGATTAATGCCATATACGTCACAGATTTGAGACCAGACAAAGATGGCGATGCGAGCATAGTTGGCGGTGTTGGCGGGAAAACGGTGACAGTCGTTCTAAAAAGTCCAAGTGTGCTAAGAGGTTATAGGTTTTTAATTGAAGTATTTGCATCGGATCCGTATAATTATTTCGCTAAAAAGGATTACTTGAGTGACAATGACTTTAGCCAGATAGGAAGAAAAGGGTGATTATGATTCTACGTTATATAAATTATTAATATCATTTGTAATGTTCGTTTTATTTAATCAAGTAGATTTTATCCCGACTTGTCAACTTCCTAATATGGTAACAACCGGACAGTAGAACAGATAAGTTATTGTATAAGTACTGAACAACCCTAAACACGAATATATCAAGACAAGTTATTTTTTTTTTCCTTTTTTTGTTTGAACACTGAATCCGTAAAGACGACTACAATGTCTTCATATATTGACATATTTCTTTCAGAGCTGATGCGTGTGTGCGTGCGTGCGTGCGTGCGTGTGTGCGGTTTCGTAGCTTTTAAACGGATTTGGATGCGTTTTTTTAAAATTGAAAGCAGGTTTTCTAGCGGTGGTTCTCATGAAACCCATTGGGCCGTTTAAACATTATATTGGGGGTTTTTATCTATCTAATCGACCCGAATCTACGTGCACATCGCTTAAATAGCCTAAAACTAAATTATCTAATTTTAAAACACAGTTTAGACGGCAGATTTATTCATTGCTATTCCAGAATGTCAAGTAAGGAGTGCAATTTAACTGGTTATTAATAGTTTTGTTAAAACCGGTTATAGCGGTTATTTGCATTCCCTAATGTCAAGCTGACAATGTATAAGACCGCCTAAAATAAGAAGCGTCAGATTCAAACTAGCGCTGTCATGGCGCTGTCATTTGATTATGACAGCTGCTCATAGAATAGCGAAGTGTTTTAGCGACACCTAAATAAAATTAGGAAGTTTAGAGGCCATTGTAGAATCGAGTACATCATCCGTATTATCTAGTTATTTGTACCTACAATCGATTTATGTAAGTATGTACGTAGATAGGGTTGAGTAACACTTAATGTCGGCATCGATTTACAAAGATACAAGAACAAATTGAAACAAATTCAATTTCCTGCCATCATACAGTTAAAGTACTTGATAAGTACAGTTACTGTTGGTTAGTGAAAATAATGTTTTTAAATAGGTAATATAGAGATGTATGTTAAGAGGCTTGTGAAGCAAATAATTCCAAACAAAATGCGAAAACGTTTAACTATCCTTAAACTTAGTCCCATTTTTACGCTTGTACGTGTTCCTTTCCACGAAAATACTTCTTAGAATGAAACAGATTAAAAAAACAAAAAACAGAAACGTACAGACCTAGTTCTTTATAAGCGTATCAGCATTCGAAGAGCCTTTGGTATATATTTTTAATCTCGCTATTGCTAAGGGTATATATCCTTCGGCCTGGAAAACATCTAGGGTGACACCTGTCCCAAAAGAGTCTTCTATGGACGTCACGACATTTAGGCCGATTGCTATATTATCAGTCTTTGGTAAGATTTTCGAAAATCTGATCAATCAGTGTATCTCATTGCAAGTGTCGCCTGGGTTGGCGGACTCCCAACACGGCTTCAGAGCTGGACGTTCCACCTGCACTTCTCACATTAACTTCGCAGATTATGTGCTCCAGCATATGGACGGGTCACGACTAGGGAATGTAAAAACCGGTGAAAATTAAATTACCGGTTAATAACTGCCTCGACGGATTCAAAACCGGTTAACCGGTTTTTAGCCGGTTTTTTGCAAACTATTTGAAATCGAAGTATTAGACGATAGTTTTACTATTCTTGGTTACTATTGGTGATTTTTTGAGCTGCATGCCATTTCTAAATATCGCCCTCTGGTTCCGCCACTTTCATGCAGTGCCATCTCGATCTGTCACGATCATCACGTTAGGACAAAACTGTTGTTGCAGGACTTCCATATGGGTGGGTTCCAATGATTTCTGTTTCAACTCTTCTCTTAATAAATCTTTCGCAGACATAGAACTTCCGGGTAAACCAGATGTAGACGGAACAGGTTCAATATTTTCTGAACTTTGCGACGTATCTGGTGAGGGGTCAAGGGCTGTTACTGTAATAGCAGTATAGTTGGTACTTTTGCCCAATAACGACACTAAAATAGAAACTAGGTATGTCATCCTTGTCATCATGTGGCTCGTGTATTGTATTGTATTGTATCGTTCAGCACGTTCATGAAGAAATTTAATTAAAAAAACTTCTTGCTATTCGCTACACGAAAAATTCGAGTATGTATTCTTATTTTTTACAAAATAAAAATACGTTTCCCCGCTATATTTGTCATTTTATAGTCTGAACAATATTCTGGGGTATCTATTTAAGGCAATTTACAGTCTTTTAAGGAAAAATTCCAATTCGGTTAATAACCGGCGAAAGTTATAAATAACCGGTTTTTAACCGAGATCAAAAAGTTTCGGTTAATCGGTTTTTCGGTTAACCGGTTAACCGGTTTACATTCCCTAGTCACGACAAGTTGATGCGGCATATTTTGATTTCCAAAAAGCCTTCGATTTAGTTGATAATGATGTCTTGCTCCGGAAACTGGCTCTATCTGGTTTCTCTTTTGATCTCCTCAAGTTGCTCGCCAGTTACCTTAGTGATCGAAAGCAATATGTACAAGTGTCTGGTCATACTTCCAAAGAGTACTACACTCGATCTGGAGTGAGCCAGGGGAGTATACTTGGACCAACCTTGTTCCTGATTATGATCAACGATTTACCTGCAGTCGTCCGTAGAGCCGAGTGTCTACTGTTTGCGGACGATTTAAAGTTGTTTTTGGCAGTAACCGAACTCTCTGATTGTGATGATTTGCAGAGTGATATTGATGCGGTATTTGACTGGGCAGACAGCAACAGGTTGTACTTCAACACGGCTAAATGTAAGGTGATAACGTTTACAAGATCCCATACCCCAATAGATGCCACGTACAGCTTAGGAAGTGTACCGTTAGATCGCGTCCATGTTATTCGTGACCTCGGCCTGTATATCGGCCCTAAGTTTGACTTTCATCAGCACATCATGTCGATATGTAAAGACGCGAGTAAAGCTTTAGGTTTCATCATGCGAACAGCGGCTCAATTCAATAATGTGAATATTGCAATTATTTTATATAACGCATTCGTCAGGAGCAAGCTCGAGTACAACTGCGTGATCTGGGATCCAATTGAAGCCAAGTATACACTGCTTTTGGAAAGGGTTCAGCGGAGGTTCGCCAGATATTTATATAAGAGGATATATGGATATTACCCATTCTTATATCCCTCTCTATTTGTGCTGGGTATGGTCGGATTGCAATCGTTGAGCTGCAGACGTAAGGAGCATCTGTTGGTGCATTATTGCTTGCTTCTGCGTAACAAAGTGCAAAACCAGACCACACTCGAGCGAGTCCGCTTATTTGTTCCCGACCAGTACATAAGAGCAGGGGCGCGTCGCCGTCACCCGCTGTTCGCGGCGCTGGAGGGGTTCGGCACGCGCCGCGCCAGGAACGCGCCGACCGCGAGGGCGGTAGAGCTGCTGAACGCGCTTGTGCACCAGCTGCGGGATACCGACGTGCTAGCTGGCAATTGGCACACGCTTTTAGCTAAAATCTATTTATTTTTAGCCACCTAAGTTTTAATCTTTTTTGTAGATGTTTTTCTGTACGTATTTGTTATTTTGTTTTTATTTTTATCTGTCTGTGTTTCTTTTTAAAATATTTTATCTTTGTGCGTGTTATATTAAGTTAGAGTAAAAGGCGTCTTGGTTTTTACTGTAAGCCTCTTACTGATTCTGTAAATAAATAAATAAATAAATAAATAATAACTACAACACATTCAAAAATGCCGTGCCGTGCCGTGCCGTGTGGTTGCCGGCTTAGAATTGTGCCACTCCATGTCTTCCCGTGGAAGTCGTACGAGGCGACTAAGGGAATAAAGGCTTGTAGTACTGTTAGGCGATGGGCTTGCTACCTGTCACTAATATACACTGTTAAACATCTTAGCCTAAATTGTGCAAATTGTGGTTACAGAGTTATCAACAAGTTTTTGGAGTTGTTGGTAATTCTGTAGCTCTGCCTAGCCCACTCTGGGATCACAGGCGTGAAGGTATGTAGGTATGTGTGTACATTCAAAAATCGTGGAAATCGGACTTGGTTTAGGGGGTGAGAAACGTTAACGGCCGGAGCTAAATTTGTATGGAATTTATTGACAGCTACGCGATTTTACCGGCGCTTCACAATTCTCTTATGAGCATGAAGTGTCAGGCCTGGGATTCTACGCGGTATAAACAATATCGTCTTTGATCTGTTATCGTATTGTTTACATTTTGATAGCTCTTATTTACTTGACAGTAATGGAGGCTGACGTCAAAACAATATCATAACCATACCTGGGATAACTCGGGGCAAGTTCTAGGGATTTGATATCGATAAAAAAGATGTCGATATAATTAAATTAATACATGTGCACATTGGACATTCTCGATTACTGTAAAGAGGTTCGATGTCATATCTGATATCGAGCCTCTTAAGATAATAAAAGTAATTTCAATCAAAATGACAATATACTGTCAGTACCAATCATATTCGTACGTTTAGCAGATTAAAGTAGATATTTTCAACTAGACGGCAATCATTAATACCGACGAATATGGAAAAAATATTGATTGTATATTATGAAAACTGTTGTAAAATAAACAAATAAATATACGTGTTAATTTGTTTATTTTTTATCTAAAAATGAGGAGAAAATAAGTAATATTTATTTATGTCGAATAACATTTAGATGTTGGCAGTAACATCGATATATTTTACATCGATAAAATATTTTGCTACATCACTTTCGTACAGATGCCCCGAGTTATCCCAGGTATGATCATAACAGGTCAAAGACGATATCGATATAACGGCCGGGATAAGAGGCCCTGGAGCTGTGTTTAGCTGTTTGAACCTGTCAAGTTCCAGTAAGTAAAAGAGATAGAGCTAGATGAGTCATGTATTTTTCTCCCTTTCGATATCCAAAGCTTGGTCGATTTTATCACTTTTAATTTTTTCTAGCGACTTGCCCCGCATTGCTCTAGTTTAAGTTAATAAAAAAACCGTTGTGGTTTGGGAAATTACCTCTCGAATAGGGTCAAACCAACAAAATAAGAACTACCTTTATAAAATTACTATAGATTATGGGATTTGGCACTACACTAAGCACCAGAATCTCTTTTACTATACGTAATACTTAGCAGTACCTAACTAGTTTTTTCCTGCGACTCCGCCCGTGTAGTCGTTTATCGGTCGTTTAAGATGGTACGGTCGGCCAAGAAAGTGGTCTACCAGTATTGACAAAAGTTTCTGATGAGATCTAATTATCGCTAAAGTTGATACTTGTCACTGTCAATTAATATAATTGCAAGGGATAATCGAACTTGTATCATGAGGTGCAAATGAATTTCAACCGTAGAGTGGTAGACCACATTTCTGCCATCCTATCAAAGAAGGCGGGTAACTGCAATGTAGTAGTCAAACCATTCTATCCCCTATTGGTAACCACATTAAATTTAAAATGTTTTGCTATTACGAGTAGATTTTTGGCTGACTGTACCGTAACTGTTTTATCGGAACAAACATATCACAACGCAGAATTTTAATTGCATCAAGAGGCATTTTTCGCCACTAGTTTTACCTACGTAATTAATGTTTAAGATAATTATCATGAAAACGTCATGGTTTCAGCAGAAAATAGCGCTCGATGAAATGATCCAATCGATGAAGAGAAATTTGATAAAATGATGGTTTATTGTTCAACAGATATTAGGAGGCCTTAGGCAAGATGCATTCGGTGCTCGTTATCGATATCCAAAGTGTATAGTATAGGCTTGACGTAAGCTGTCAGACGGCCGCGTCGAGCGGCTGCGACAATTCCATACATTGTGTCAGTATTCGAAAATCGTTTACCTTAGTGCATATTGACGCACTACTCAGTTTACATTTTCCAAATATTGATGTTCGTAAGAGATAATATTTCCTCCTTTGCACGCTTTAATATTCTTGGCAAGGAGCTCCGCCACACCGGGCGTTTGAAAACAGTTCCTCGTCGCATGGCACTTGCGGCACAGTATATAAATAAACCAGT
The DNA here is from genome assembly GCA_927399475.2 of Acleris emargana. Lineage (NCBI taxonomy): Eukaryota > Metazoa > Arthropoda > Insecta > Lepidoptera > Tortricidae > Acleris > Acleris emargana. The sequence continues at coordinate 12,011,642 of OV656858.1, forward strand.
AAAGAAGCTACGAAACAATGCTCGAAACGACGCACTCACACAGACGCACGCCTCTACGAGACCGCTAAGAGGATTTGGCGGTGCTGTCAGCCGCGTGTGTCGCGTCGAGACGAATGGGCTCCTTCGCATTTTACGTTCGATCTTGAGAAAGATGCCACAAAAGTATTGCGTGGTATATACGGTTGTTTGAATTCGGCTTCTTCAAACCCGGAACTTTCATTTTTTAAACTCTCTGCTGGTGTTGAAAGGTAAGAATAAATAAAATATTTTTAAATAAAATGCTTTTTATAATACGATGACGTGTTGCAAAAGTAAAAATATAAAAATCGTTTAATTTCCCAGCGAAAATTCGAGAGAACTCGGGAGATTTTAGTCGAAATAAAACAACTCTATTTTACACTAATTACTTTAATTTACAAACTATTAAATTATTAAACGATATAAAATAATAAACATCTCTGCAATATTTGAACATTGAGTGTTTTTTTTAAAATATTTTTCTCGACCGTGGATAGGTCCTTCTTTGAGTGTCTACCTTTGGTGTTGTCGTCTTAAAAATACTGTTAATTTGTTACTTTGGTTCGAAATGTAGAAATTCGGGAAACGGGGTCGCTAAATCGTGATATCGGGAGGGAAGAGCCGAAATCGGTAGATCTCCCGACGAATCGGGAACTTTTGCAACACGTCTGACATTTTGTTTATTAGGTTATGAAATATGTCAAATAAGCATACTTCCTCTCGAATTTAGAAAAAGAAGAAACCGCCGCCATGTTACACTTTGTGTTGTTCTACCTATTCCTTCCAAAATCGAAATCTGGGGATCTGTGTGGTCTCTGACAGTGATTTCGTTGGCAGCATGAGAAAAAGTAGCCGCCATCTTGAACTCTTTAGTTAATCAACCGATTGCTTCGAAAATCGATATCTGGGGATGTGTATGGTCTCCGACAACAAATCTGTTGGCGGAATGAGAAAAAGTAGCCGCCATCTTGATTTGGCTCATATGTACAATATGTGTCACCGAGTTCGAGGCTCAAATTTTTTTTGGAGAGAGATCTGATGATAAGGAACATCTTTACAAAGTTTCAAGTTGCGGAAACGCATAGTTACCGAGAAAAAAAATGTTAAAGTTTCGTCTAAATTAATACAAGTATGCAATCGGAATGACATTTGTCGGCAATTAAATAGAAACGGTGCGTTCCATTTTTCGCAGTATGATTATAACAAAAGTGTGGTTTTTATTTCAAGGTGTATTAAGATTCATCTGTTCTATACTCAAACTTGTTGCTTTTGAATCGACAAACGTCATCAAAAAATGTAAGTACTTATTTAATTTTCATCGATATTGTTTATGAAGTTAGGTTATATAAGGTTAGGTTTGAAAAAGTTAGGTTTGAAAGAGTTAGGTTTAAAATAGTTAGGTTTGAAATAGTTAGGTTTGAAAAAGTTAGGTTTGAAAAAGTTAGGTTCGAAAAGGTTAGGTTTAATATGGTTAGGCAAGGTTGTTGGCAAATGTTGATGTGTTGGGAATGCATATAAATAATATAGTAATTAGAAATTGCAGGCATTACCTTGATCTGCATGTCTATTTTGTGTATTTGCATATCGTGGGCAATATTTAAATTTGATAAGTTGTTATAGTCATAATTAAAGTAACAGAACCGAATCTGTTAACCCCGATTTTTTGTGGTACTTGTCTGCCCTACCCCTAGAGTGTATATAAAAGCTCGGAGGCACGAAGGTAGAGCAGCCCCCGCCTGCTGTAACATATCAGGTACGTATGCGAGCCGAAGCGGCTGAGGCTGGTCGCCGAAGGCGACCAAAAAGCCGAAGCTGCGTAGGTGAGCATTAAGTGCCTGATGGGTTACGCAAGGGCGGAGGGGCTGGTCTTATCGAAGGGCCGGAGCAATTGCAAACCACTTCCTGTCCCGGAGCCACTCTCTGTCCCGGAGTCACTTCCTGTTCCGGAGTCACTTTCTGTCCCGGAGTCCGACGCTGAGGTCGAAGGTTTGCGGAGTAGGTCCGTAGGCCAGCGATCGCAAAGAGGCCTGGAGCGACGCGAGTGGGGGGAGGTGGCGAGCGTAGCGAGCCGGCGACCTCCCGAGCTAACGTAGGGGCTCGTTCGTGAGCGGCCGGAGGGCCGAAGAAGCAAGCCTTCGGGCGAAGCCCGCGCCTCCCCCCCTCCCTCCCCTCCCCCTACCCTGCACCTCACCCCCTTTCATCCCCTTAAAAAAGTAATTATTTCCTTCTTGTTTCAGTTAGCAGCCATCACAGAGTTTTATATTAACCTAACTTATTAGGTTTGTGTTGTATATTAGGTATATGTATGTAATAAAGTGTTAAAAAGTATATTCTGTTGTTTCATTTCTCTCTTTCTTTAGTGTATGTATAAACAATATCCACATGTATGTCATTTTAAATCAATAAAATGAGTATTTATAAAATACAGCTTTTGTTTAATTAATGTATACCTTTAAATTTCCATTATTCGTGATTGGAAGATTAGTCTGTAATAGACTATCGGCTAATAAATAAATCAAAGATGAATTAGGGCCAAAATATATTTTTATTTCGAAATAGCGTTTTTTTACTACATTTTAACTTTTCAAGAACCTTGACAAGCAATTATTATGACCTTGACCAATTTTTTATGTCATTTTACGACCTTGACCACCAATTTATGACCTTGACCCCCACTTTTTGACTTTTTTATGACCTTGACTACCCTTTTCCGCGTTCATTTTCCCCCACCCTAATACTCCCACATCCCACCGGGTCCCGAATGTTTGTAATGGCGTAGCTTTTTTTGTATGATTTTCCGCATTTTCTCGTTTTCAAAATTACATTATAGACACTATTCTACATCCAAAAAAAAATTGTAGGTACTTATAATCAATGACATATATTGTACATTCCTTCCAAATAAATATGGCCTCTACTTTTTCTCAATCTGTCAACAGATAAGTTGTCGGAGACCATACACATCCCCATATATCGATTTTGGAAGCAATCGGTTGAATAACTAAAAAGTTCAAGATGGCGGCTACTTTTTCTCAATCTGCAACGGATTTGTTGTCGCAGATCACACGTATCGATTTTGCACTAACTAGCTGAGATAAACAAGTTTTTTTTTCAATTTTACAAAATGTCAGTGGACAACCCTTACGCTCAATTGGAGCGTAGGTATTTATCTTGAAAAGTAGGCCTAGTTTCTTTACTGGTTTATTTATATACTGTGCTTGCGGGCAAGAACCCGCCTGTCATCGGTCCTACGTACTATTAGCCTCTACCCGCTAAAGAATAAAAATGTACAATCCGACGAAGCATTTAAACCTTTTATTGGATAATCCATTATACTCCGTGGATGAATATATGGAGCTGGAAATGTAAATATATTATTGTGTTGAAATTTATTAATCATCGTATGTATTGACATCGGACGAGTGACCATTATTCAATATTTAATTGTTGTTGTTTTAATTAATTATTATTAATTATTCTTGTATTTTTTGATTATTAGTATTTATGTTTTGACGATCTCAATGTAATTTCGTATTTTTTGACATGCAATGCAATTTATATTGTAATACTTATTACATTGATGAATAAATAAACTAAACTAAACTAAACTAAGCCACTTGACTAGACTCACTCTGAAAGAAAGGATCGGGGATTTTTATCTATTGTACGAGTATACGTAAAATATGGACAAAATGACTGATGCAGAAGACGATGTTAAATGCACATGTCAATCCAACAATGGCCGCGACATTTTCAATGTCAATAGTAATGGGAGCATAGTATTATAACAAGTAAGAAATATGTTTATTATGGTTACAAGCTAAAAACACAAGTGTCATTGTATTGTTTAACCGATTTCAAACTTTACTACTGTAAAATAAGGTTTGCAATGGTGTGATTTCTTATGTAGTTACGCCTTTGTTGTATAATTGAATTTTACTACGTAACGCGCTAAGTAACGTGCATGGACTGTTAAGGCACATTGAAATGACATCATTTAGCTATATATATCTCATATGTATATTCTATTTACTTAGAGTATAAAATATAAAACCTTAGTACTTTGAAGCTATATATACATACATACATTCACGCCTTCATTCCCAGAGTGGGGTAGGCAGAGCTACATAATTACCAACAACTCTTAGAACTTGTTGATAACTCTGTAACCACAATTTGCACAATTAGGCTAAGATGTTTAACAGCTTATAATATATAGCTTAACTACATTAGGTTTACCTAAATGAAAATAATTAACGCAATTGTGAGGCTGAAAACAAACAAACAAACAAACAAACCAACAAACAAACAAACAAACAAACAAACAAACAAACAACAAACCAAACAAACTGCAATAACGTTTCTCTACCTTTAAATCTAGTTCGATTTTAACGATTTTTCATTATGTTGTGAATATTATGGAAAAACTAGGTCTGTACGTTTTCTTTTCCAAAATATATTTACTTAAAAGAAAGACCTTGTAGTGCTTGCTGCCTCACAATTCTCATAACAAAAGTAAGTATGTAAAAAGACTCAAGAAAGTCGATTTTAATGCAACTTCTGGCCGTCGGATACTCCTTCATTTGGCGTAAGTATGTAACTCTGACCCACCATAGCACACCACCATGACGTTGGTGTTTCAGTGATGCTATAAAACAATTTCGGAAGTCGTAGGAGGCGACTAAGGGATTAAAGACTCGTAATATTGTCAGGCGATGGGCTTGCAATCTGTCACTAATATACACATGGTAAACATCTCAGCCTGACTGCAAAATGCGGTTATAGAATTAAAATCAAATGGTTAGAATTGTTGGTAATTCTGTAGCTCTGCCTAGCCCTGCCTCTGAATTTTACTACGTAACGCGCTAAGTAACGTGCATGGACTGTTAAGGCACATTGAAATGACATCATTTAGCTATATATATCTCATATGTATATTCTATTTACTTAGAGTATAAAATATAAAACCTTAGTACTTTGAAGCTATATATACATACATACATTCACGCCTTCATTCCCAGAGTGGGGTAGGCAGAGCTACATAATTACCAACAACTCTTAGAACTTGTTGATAACTCTGTAACCACAATTTGCACAATTAGGCTAAGATGTTTAACAGCTTATAATATATAGCTTAACTACATTAGGTTTACCTAAATGAAAATAATTAACGCAATTGTGAGGCTGAAAACAAACAAACAAACAAACAAACAAACAAACAAACAAACAAACAAACAAACAACAAACCAAACAAACTGCAATAACGTTTCTCTACCTTTAAATCTAGTTCGATTTTAACGAGTTTTCATTATGTTGTGAATATTATGGAAAAACTAGGTCTGTACGTTTTCTTTTCCAAAATATATTTACTTAAAAGAAAGACCTTGTAGTGCTTGCTGCCTCACAATTCTCATAACAAAAGTAAGTATGTAAAAAGACTCAAGAAAGTCGATTTTAATGCAACTTCTGGCCGTCGGATACTCCTTCATTTGGCGTAAGTATGTAACTCTGACCCACCATAGCACACCACTATGACGTTGGTGTTTCAGTGATGCTATAAAACAATTTCGGAAGTCGTAGGAGGCGACTAAGGGATTAAAGACTCGTAATATTGTCAGGCGATGGGCTTGCAATCTGTCACTAATATACACATGGTAAACATCTCAGCCTGACTGCAAAATGCGGTTATAGAATTAAAATCAAATGGTTAGAATTGTTGGTAATTCTGTAGCTCTGCCTATCCCATTCTGGGGGATTAGGCGTGACGGTTTGTATGTATGTATGTATAAAACCATTTGTCTGACAGTTCTTATGACTTGAATCATAAAGTCACTGTGACGCAGTTCTATGGTGGGTCGGGGCTCCATTGTGCTGATAGTAAATACATTATAGTACGTTTATGCATTTAATAATGGTACGAAGTAGGGAAAGCAATTTAACCGGTTATTAACCGATTTTGTATGAAAATAACCGGTTAAAACCGGTTAAAACCGGTTATAACCGGTTATTTGCATTCCCTAGTACGAAGGTATGATGATTGAGACGTTGCCATAGGAACTGTCAAAGTCAAGAAACCGTCAAGTTTAGACTAATAATTATTGTCATTAGACAAAAGTGTTTATATATATTTGTGCTCGACTGTACGGTATACCATAAAGTACTTACATTATCTAAACAAAACCGCAGGACATCAGACGGAAAATGTGTAGTAGGTAATGTTAAGAAAAAATAATGCTAAGTAAACAATTAAATAAATAAGTAGGTACGCAATGTTTGTAATGAATCAGTGTGTTAGTTAGATTACGCAATAAAAACACACATGACCAGTAGATAACGGGAATTCCAAGAAAGTGATGTTCCGAGAAATAAGAACCAGCAATAATATAGTAAAGATAATATAATAAATAAAATGTGTCTGGGACTATATCGAGTAGCATATCCTTTCTATGTCGAAATGTATTTTTTGGTCGAAAACGGTTTTTACAATAGGGAATATGCATGAAAATAATATATAAATATCGACAATACGGATGATACAAGCATTTTAAACTGCAAGTTAGACAGCGATTAGAGAGAGAGATCCGATATGCACTGAGACGTCATGTAACCGACCTGTTACATGACGTCATAAACTCCATGTTAAATTCTGTTTTGCTAGAACGAGAAAAACAAATCTTTGTTGGCTTATATTTTGGTTATTTTATAGCTATTCAAAACTAAAATGTTGGTTTTAATATGTTCAGTAATACATGGCGAATAGGTTCGCTGAAGAATAGGCTCCATTCGACACTGTAAAAACAGTATCGTTTTTGACCTGTCATTATATTGCAACGTTTTGATAGCTCTTACCCGTGTGGTTGCCGGGTTAGAATAGTGCCACTCCATGTCTTCCCGTGGATGTCGTACGAGGCGACTAAGGGAATAAATGCTTGCAGTACTGTTACGGCCAAACCCTATATTCAATCCGCGGACAGATAGGCTTACTTCGGATTCAAATTTGACACATTTTGTATGGGCAAATGTCAAATTTTAACCCGAGGTAAGCCTTATCTATCCTCGGATTGAATATAGGGTTCGGCCGTTAGGCGATGGGCTTGCCACCTATCACTAATACGCTGGGAAACATCTTAGCCTACTAGTGCAAAATGTGGTTACCGAATTATCAAGAAGTTTAAGACTTGTTGGTAATTCTTTAGCTCGGCCTACCCCACTCTGGGAATGAAGGCGTGAGTTTATGTATGTATATGTATGTATGATAGCTCTTATTCACTTGACAGTAAGAGCGGCGGCTGGGTTAAAAACAGGTCAAATACGATTTAAATTTTGCCGCCTAGAATAGAGGCACAGTTCTCGAGGAAATAGCGATAACGATTTTTACACCGAAGAAGTCAAGGACAACACCTAACCCGTATATAAATTGGCACACATACAGGTAAAAAACTTAAGTGTGGCCCCACTTGTATACAAAACTAATATGGAATGTACAGTTGCGAACCGGGATAGTTGAGCCACTTACCCATGTTTCTAATTTGGCTAGGTAATGCAAATCGAATAGCTGTCGGCCAGTCGTTGACATATGAAGGGTCCACGGAAAGAGCATGCCTAGTCACTTTTTTTTGAAAATGAGTTTTGAATCTCGAAATGTAGAGGACGAAATGAACCTACCACTCAGATTCAAATATAAATTTTCATATAACTTGTATCTACTATCTTGTCACTCTTTAAAAAACCCCTACACGAAAATTACATACAAAATGACATTGTTCCTAACTTTCAAATCGCGATATCTCAAAAAGTTACTAATGTGACTAGACATGTTCTTTCCGTGGACCCTTCATATGGCAAGTGGCTCAACTATCCGGGTTCGTGACTGTACGTCAAATTTAAAATATAGAACGTCGAACGGTCTATACAGATATGTTACAACTATATGGACGAGGGGCTATACCTAAGTTTATACCTCGCTGCCCTAATTCAATAGTAGGATATCTTAAAAAAAAACGAAATAGAGATATGTTTTGATTTAGGTAAGCATTTAGCTGCTCTATCTGTGGCAAAAATCGGATAAGGAGAAAACGCAACCTAAAGCGCTTGAAATTAAATATCTTACTATTACATTTAAGCATATTTTACCCAAACGCTAGTTCAAGACTCTGACATCCTAAGATATCTTAAGGGCCAGGAAGAGTTTTGCGTGCCTTTATTTCCATACAAAGATATTTTAAAATGTCTTTGTATGTCTTTACAATAAAATTCCAATTTAATTAGTACAGTACAAACTAAAAATGTGAATAACTCAAAACATACCCCGGTCAAGATGTCTTACTATTGAATTAGGGCAGCGACCTATACTATGGGTATAAGTACAAAACTTTTCTAGCTCCAATGTACCTACGTGAAGACTGGGAAGTACGGATTATAATTTGATACGTATATCAGTTAAACTGACTCAGTTTGCGACATAGTTGGCATGTTATTTGACAGATTGTCTTGAGTTGACACTGTGTGTGGACGGTGCTATGCTATAGTGAAACAAGCCGCTTGTTTCATTAATTACTTTTAAAACAAGGCCATGATATTTTTATTTAAAAAAAACTTTTTTTTATTATGCTGTTTTGACAAAACTGCCTATATAGAGTAAGTTACAAGTATTGTTTTACAAAAAATAAATAGAACAGACAAGCACATGTGCTTTAAGTAAGCATCCTAAATTTCAAAGTACAGCGCATTATGTAAAGTATTTCCAATGGGATAGTGACCTTTTTCGTTCACATGGCCCATACCAATATTAAGATTTGTTCGGCACAATCTACTTTAATAAGATATCTCTCTCTCCATTATACAGGGTGTAAGGGACGGCTCACCGAAAACTGAAACCATAGCTTCAGACCATTGTACTGACCTGAAATCCAGTGGAAATTTTCCCGGGAAAACGAAAATTTTCTCGTTGGTTTCTGTTTTCGGTGAGCCGTCCCTTACACTCTGTATAGGTATACATACAGGATGTAAGGGACGACTCACCGAAAACTGAAACCATAGCTTCGGACCATTGTACTGAACTGAAATCCAGTGGAAATTTTCCCGGAAAAACGAAAATTTTCTCGTTTTTTACGTGAAAATGCAGTTTTCACAGTTTTTTTTTACATAATGAGCTTCAGTATGTCATAATATGTTGTCCTAGATCGGTTTATATGCAAAAACATGGAAAAAAAACGAGGAAATTTTCGTGTTCCCGGGAAAATTTCCACTGGATTTCAGTTCAGTACAATGGTCTGAAGCTATGGTTTCAGTTTTCGGTGAGCCGTCCCTTACACCCTGTATACATCAGAGGGGTTATAATGACATATCTATGCAGTTTACGCTAAGGGAAAAGGACAGAGCTATATAACTGCTATAGCTCTGTCCTTTAGACTCGCTGTAAAATGAACTGCATAGCTATGTCATAATAACCCCCCAGTGCCTTTCTTACTTTGATACTAGTCATTGAAAAAGGTACTACGAGATAATAGGAACGAACAGGAAATTGGTACTCGAGAAACGGTAACGATGTCGCCGGTCAATTTACTAGGAAATATAGAATAAGGGAAATATTAATGTTATCAAAGTTTTCAATTTGACTCAGAATTATTATTTATTTGGGGTTACCTTTGTTTCGGCGAAATATGTTTGCCAAATGTATCGTTTCCCAAGTTTTAATTTGCATTCCCGCTTTTTTTTCTGTAACCGTGATTCTTCCAGGATTTTACAAAAACTAACTTATGTTTGACTTACTAATGTTGAGACAGCTCGCTTAGTTTATTATAGTTATTTTCATAGTGTTATGTCGTACGGTATTCTGGTTTGGGGAAAAGCTGCTGACATACAGACTATATTCGTGTTGCAAAAAAGAGCCATTCGTTCTATATATAATCTAAACTCCCGTGATTCCTTAAGAGTACTATTTAAAGAAATTAATATTTTGACAGTAGCATCACAATTTATTTATGAGAATATTATTTATGTCATTAAAAATCAAGACTCTTTTGTTAAGAATTGTGATGTACATAATTTGAATACGAGAAATAAAAATAAAATTGCTATTAAAAAATTTCGTGTCCGTAAGGTTTATAAATCATTTGTAGGTCAATGCATCCTTTTCTTTAATAAATTACCTGACGTTGTTTTAAAGTTACCATTTCCAATACTTAAAACTTACTTGAAAAAGTCGTTGATGTCTAAAGCTTACTATAGGGTCGAAGACTATCTAACAGATAAAAATGCTTGGCCAACACCTAAATAATTTAATAATTTAAATTAGTCTTAAAAAATATGTAAATATTGTATTATTGTCTAGGGGACACGGTTTCTGTAGGAGAATGTATCGAAACTTTTATGCATGTGGTCTTGCACCGTCACAGGTAAGTATAACTTGTATACTTTCTATATATATATATTTTTTTTTATATTACTGTTGCTTATTAGTTTTGTGACAATTCTGAGTTTTGACACGTTTTCCTGCTCAACTACGCATGAATACATTTTTGGTGTTATGTGAGATTCATTGTTTTATATAATGCTAGGTTAAGTTTATTATTGTATAATATCATTAGCAATATTTAAAAAACGACTTACTGTTGAGTTTCTTGCGGCGTTTCTTCTCAGCAGTGGTCTCTTCCGAAGCGCTGGTAGATTTTTGACGTGTAAAAGTGCCCGTGCGGCCTACTTACTGAATAAACATCTTTTATCTTTATCTTTAACCTAACCTAACCTATAGGGTTCTACACGATGGTACTGAAATTAATTCTGAAAATTTTATTTAGTATTGCGTTGGCAAATGAAAAAGTTGGGAAATGATACATTTGGCAAACATATTATTTTGCCAATCGGCAGGCTCCCATTTATTTCGCTTAATAATAACACTAATATAACATTCACATGCACAAATAATACAAATCCTATAAAAAATGCCTTTTTTGCATAACCCGGTCAATCTCTTTTCTGTGATAAGACGACGAGTATAAAAAAGCGAGCAAATACAAACAACGTACCCATTGTTTATATTAAAATTACGAACGAACGAACCTTAAATATGCGTGTGATCACATATTTTATATTTTTCAGTTTGATCGGGCTATATTCATGTCAAACTTACGATTTGATCTTGGGAACACCTACTGATAGCGATGTCCAGATATATAAGTCCCGGGAACTCAAATATCCCATCCCGTACTTCGTCAAAACCACTCTTATCGAATTCCCGCTACCAGGGCAGCAGAACTTCGCCGATATACATGCCATCGTTATCAAGGACAACGACCGTAATACTGGAGGATACCCCAGGATTGTAGCCGGTGGTATTGGCCAGAAATATGTGAAGATCCTGCTACAGAGCCAAAGGGGTTTTGGCTTCGATTTCACAGTTACAATTTACGGTCAATATTGAAGTTACGCTTGGTAGTTATGTATGCCTGGTATTTGATAATATAAATGTAGGAGGCACTTTGGCTGATTTGTTTTATTTACCTCTATTTGGGTTATTACCTACTGATAACCCTTATTCTATGCCAATAAAGATTGATTGGATTTGATTTAATTGTATCACCCTTTTCTAGAAGGCATCTTGTGTTTTACTTAGCTCTTCTTTTGATTCGTCTTCATCTTCTGTGAGGCTAGATAAGATGCATAACGCTAACGTAAATGATTTTCGATAACTGTCACAATTTAAACATTTTCGATAACGATAACTTTCTCGAAATGCATTTTGCCTAGGGCAACCGATTCGATACATTCACAACAAAAACAAATATAGTAAATTGACTCTAGCACGTGTGTTCATGTTTATCAACTCCGTTCTTTCTTATAAACAAAACAAAAAAATCTTAATGTAATAGTAAAATTAAACGGCAAACGCGTATCAGTAAATGCGGTAAATTAAGAAGTAATTTAACATTACAAATTAATTATGCATGACAAAAAAAACATCACGACGCCGAGGCGTAAAATGGCACGTTTAATGCAAGAGCTGCGACAAATAAACAATAATTACTTACCAACTAACAAAAGTCGCTGCCAAAGTTTAAATAAGAGTTACAGCATTGACAATTTTCTATAACATCTTCGTGAACTTTTTCTTGATGCGCCCCCAACTAGCCATCGTCCGCCGGCAAATAACTATTTAATTAAGTAGGTAACACTTTGTTTCTCTATCAATCGGGAATGCTCAATTTTTTTAAATTACTCTAATTTGAAAACCATTTCGAGGAATAGGGTTTTAAAAACGTTCTGCATTATAAAGTTTTTGAAATATTTATCTATTTCGGACATTTCGACAAAAGTATATTTGACTTTTGTTTGACTTTCGTTTTTGGCTTGAAGCCCCCCTAGGTGTATTTTACGGGTTAGGCGAAAACCGCTTGAAATAGTATGTTTAATTACATTATTACAATCACTTTTTATCATTAGATATCATTTAATTGTTTTAATTTATTAGAAAATGCCAACCCAAATTTAAAATAATCATGACATCCATAAAATTTCTGTTTAATAAATAAAGATATTAAAACAAAACTATTGGGTAAAATAAAAAAATTATGAAATTGGTCTCTCAAAATTACCTATTCATTTGAATTTTAATGTAAAAACCGTGAGTTTTTTTTTTTGTCAATCTCAATTGTTGCCAAGCTGCAGCAATAGCTGCCGTTAATGTTAGCCGTTAGCCAGGCTCCGTTCATTTGACCAAAAGTTTGTTTGGCAGTTATCATTCTACAAACTTTCATTTCGCATAAACGCATTTTTGCTTACATACTCGTGTTACATAGGTTACAAGGGCTAATCAAATAAATTACGCAAGGTTCGACTTTTGACCACAAAAAATTGTAAAATAATGAAGCGGGAAGTATCTCATTGCGAAAAGAAAGTAAGTATGTAAAATTATGGTTTGGTAAAACATTTGTAGTGAACCGTACCTTTACAAATAAATCTACTACTTAATCTAAAGTTGGGTTTACTTCTTAATTGGTTGGTATTGCCATTGTCGTTGCCTGCTGTCCAAATTTTGACAGTTTTCTCAACATCTAAGGGCAATGCAAACAGCAATTGGGATAGACCAAATAAAATAACTCACGGTTTTTACATTTTAATTCGAAAGAATGGTAAATTTTAAGAGACCGATTTCATTAATTTTGTATTCGCCCCAATCGTTTTTGTAAAATATTTCTAATAATTTAGCAGACATTTTATGGATGACATGATTATTTTAAATTCGGGCTGGCATTTTCTAATAAATTACAACAATTCAATGATATCTATGTAATGATAAAAAGTTATTTTAATAATGTATTAAAGCATACTATTTCAAGCGGTTTTCGCCAAACCCGTAAAATACACCTAAGAGGGCTTCAAGTCGAAAACGAAAGTCAAACAAAGGTTAATAATACTTTTGTCGAAATATCCGAAATAGATAAATGATTCATACATACATATACATAAACTCACGCCTTCATTCCCAGAGTGGGGTAGGCAGAGCTACAGAATTACCAACAACTCTAAAAACTTGTTGATAATTCTGTAACCACATTTTGCAAAATCAGGCTAAGATGTTTACCAGCGTATTAGTGACAGGTTGCAATGCAAGCCCATCGCCTAACATTACTACAAGCCTATATTCCCTTAGTCGCCTCTTACGACATCCACGCCACGGGAAGAAATGGAGTGGCACTATTCTATCCCGGTAACCACACGGGCAAATGATTCAAAAACTGAATAATGCTGAACGGCTTTAAAACCCTATTCCTCGAAATGGTTTTTGAATTAGAGTAACTGTAAAAATATGAGTAATCCCATTTGAGTGTTAAATTTTGCCTAATTCTGTCGAGAAAACTGCTAAATGTCAAAAAAGCAATGCTAAAAAAATCAAATTTTGATGCAGATGTTTTTGTAAGGAGACTTGTTTCGGTTACTATTTTTATGGCATGCAAAATACAAACGATGGCACAGGCCACCTCGTGGTAAGACCGGTAAGTAGGTACTGAGCCTTCAGGACTAAGATGGAATACGTCCATTCACTCTATGCCAGTCATGTCACCAATCCTACCCCCACACCAGAACTAAGACCACTGCTGTCTCGTGGAAAGTTAGCGGGTAAAATGGTGGCGATTTGGACGGACCTGCGCAGTTGCTCGTGATGATTGCATTGACCATTTGTCGATCGGTCAAGATGTAAACGAAGGGTAAAGTTTCTTAAAACAGCTCGTGTGTATATAATGATACGAATAACAAGTTGCAACAGACACCGCACCAGTGTCGATTTCGGTACTAGTGAGGAAGTGAGGGTTATATTTGAGATTTGTTGGTTCATATCGTCGGTGAAACTGCAAAATGCACCTTTTTAATAAGGCAGTAATGTTTATTTTGCTCTATCCTAAATTTGTTAGTTACGCGGTTTTTCAGTATCACCGATTATATGACATTATACGTCATATGATGGCGGTGTGATGGATGTAGAGTGACTCCTTGTTGACACTATGCGGATGGGTTTATGTAATAACGAACCATGAGGTTAATTCAATTCTTGAAATTACTTAGGAACCGGTTTTTGGTGCGTGTTAGTTTCTGAAAAGTATATCTTCTTCAATATTTAGTTAACCCTTAATTTGGCAAAAATAAAAAAAGTCGGGAATTCAAACCCTTTTTGATTTTGAATCAGCAAAAAAATAAAAATACATCCCAAACATTAAAAGTGAACATTATAGTATGTTCACTGTGACGCACATTGCCAAATTAAGGGTTAAGATTTATTTCGTTTTAAAACTATCTATATTATCTGAAAAAGGTTCATGACGTCAGAACTCAATTGGAAGTTATTTCTTACAAAAATTTGGTATAGATCTTTACCATAACACGGTAAAATTAAATTTTACCTATTTAAAGCAGTGTTCATTACAAGAGAAAAAAAATACAAATCGGATATTTTTGCGGTTATGCATCCACAACAATCTTATTTATGTTCATTTGGCGACTCTCAAAATCTATGAAGCGAATAGTATATCATTTAACTACGGCTAGCAACGTTTATGATAAATAATAATTTCTAAAACTTATTCTGTCTTACTTTGACTAGTTAATGACATATTTGTGTAACTAAAACCTTAAAACAGGAACCTACTTAATGGTTCCCTCTCACATAACGCCATCACCATTCTATATAAAAGAATGGCTTCTCATTAGCACCTCACAAACGAACGAACCTTGCAAAATGCGTGCTATCACTATCATAGCGTTTCTCTGCCTTTTCGCGGGATATTCCTGCCAAAGCCACGACTTGGTTCTTGGCCAGACTACCTACGGCGATATTGCTATTTACAAAACCAACGAGTACAAATACGGCTTCCCGTTTATTGTGAGGACGAGCATCATCGAGTATCCGGAAACAGGAACGCATAACTTCGCCTACATACGCGCTATCCACGTCAAGGACAACTACAACGATGGCTCAGGAGGCTACCCTACCATTTCGGCCGGCGGCATCGGACAGAGATTCGTCAAAATCAAGCTAAAGAGCCAGCGAGGAAACGGATTGAACTTCACAATAACTATTTATGGAAGATACTAACTCCCTCGTGACGTATGAGTGCCTGGTACATGTAAATATTAAGCTTGTAATTATTTGTATTTATTACGTTGTTGCCATATTGTTTTCAGTATTAAAGTGAGAATGCGTTCAATTGTGTGGTTTTACTTAGCTTAAACTGTACATTGGAAATGTTTTGTACTCTATTTATTATCATTACAAAATCAGCGTATTAGTGACAGGTTGCAAGGCCATCGCCTAACAGTACTACAAGCCTATATTCCCTGATGGTGCGTTCCTATATTCAAAACCGTTGGTAGAGTTGTGACGTCTCATTAAAATTTGTCACATTTTGTACGTAGCAAATGTCATAACGCTACTGCCCGTAAGGAAAACGATTCCTTTCTTGAATATAGGAACTGGGCATTAGTCGCCTCTTACGACATCCACGGGAAGACATGGAGTGGCACTATTCTAACCCGGCAACCACACGGGGTAAACATCTTGGCCTGTTTGTGCAAAGTGAGGTTGCTGATTCATCAACAACGTTTTGAAGTTGTAGGTCTGTGGATCTGCCTATCTCGTTTTGGGATTACAGGCGTGAAGGCATGTATGTACGTATGTATGTAGGAGTAACAACAAAGTGGAATAGAGGCTCATTATAATTCATTACAAACAATGTGTTATTTACAAACAACAAGAAAGAGTTCCTCGTATAAAATTACGTATAGTAAAAGGCTACACAAGTAAAATTGGATCTAAATGTTAACCAGAGTAGCATTCAAAGAATAGGAAGCATAAGATTAACGTAAGCTGCGATATGTTCGTCGGTTTAACCTCCTGCCGCAAAGGAGGGTCATCATCATCATCATGTCAGCCGAAAGACGTCCACTGCTGGACATAGGCCTCCTCCAAGGCTCTCCACTTAGACCGGACTTGTGCTTTTCGCATCCACCGCGTTCCCGCAAGATCGTCACTCCATCTTGTGGGAGGCCTACCTACAGCTCGTCACCTTCTGACCCCATCGGCCATCAGTCCTGCGTGCGATGTGCCCCGCCCACTGCCACTTAAGTTTAGCTATTCTTCCCACTAACTTCTAACTTCTAACCCACTGCCCCAAAGGAGGGTAATGTGTTTAAAATTAGCCCTGCTTCGCCGTTGATGGAAACGGCAGACCCGCAGTTTGACTTTTGTTCCTCTCATATCCTAGGGTCAAAAGGGGATGGTACGGTCACGGATGATGATTAACAACTATAAAATCTTGTCACATAAAACCAACGATTAATTCCTATGAAATTCTATCTCGTCACTTGACGCTGTCATTATGAAAACGATTGGTGGATCAACATTTAAAGTCCGTCATGGTACGTCATATAACGCGTCTATTCCTTCGTTTAACCCTTTGAACGCCTCTGAATGGATACAAACGTCGTCCTCACACGCCAATGATAGCTGAAAACCACAGCTAATGTCAACCTTACGTCACAAATACGCGGGGCTATTTTGCACTGTATCTGTGACCACTATATTGGTCGATGGCGTCGTAGGCACTTCAGTACACGACCAATTTAGTGGTTCCTGGCGTTCAAAGGGTTAAAAGAATAAAGCATAGAGCTATAAAATTTACGACTGTAGAAATATTCCAAAATGTATCTCATTCTCGTACCCCGACCAACTACACTGAGGAACTGCATTCATTTGTTTGTAAGTTACTTGTAAGTTGAAGTAGTTTATCTGTTCTTGAGTATAGAAACTTGGTACAGACAAGATGGCTGTTTACGACAGTCTGAGCCTTCCTCCCTCAACTTGGTGGAATGCGTAAATGCATTGTTCTAACGATAAAAAAGGTCTTTATTTCCGTGTAACTGGTTGATTAGATATTTAACATAGGTAAAATGTTATTTCTGACAACCCAACAAGATACCTGGATAAATTTACATATTAAGTGCTGATATATCGATCGATAAACCAATGAATGAGTACACTTTATTATAACATATAAATAATAAACGAATAATCTTAAGTACCCGAAACCGACGTGCATGCATGACTCGATGTATGAATGTGGAAAAAGCGAAAGAGTTTTGCCAGGGTCGTAGCAGGTGGAAAGAAGTGGTCTCTGCCTACCCCTCTGGGAAACAGGCGTTATTTAATGTATGTATGTAATAATAAAAGATTTTAAGTAAATCAGTGTTTACTTTAAATAAAGAAACATGATGTCAGAAGTGGGAACCGTAATGTCTACGATAGTTTCAAGAAGTTGTTTAATGATCAAAAATTGCCTGATAAAAAGAATACTGGTAATGTGTCGATATTGCAAAAGAGTTCCACCTTTGGCTTTGGAACCTCGGATAGTACGGTCAGCGTCAAAAGAAACTGATCACTTAAATACCTTGTCGCTTTACTGTCACATAAGCAATGTCAAACAAGATTGTCTAATGTGTTAATGCGATAAAGTACAAAAGTAGCTTAAAGTGACCAGTTACTTTTGACGCTGACTGTACCAAGTAGATTGCAACTTTATTAATCGTTCAGTTGAAATTGCACATTCTCTCATGTTCGAGAGAATGTAAGGGATATCTCTTCCACTACCTTTTCATATTTACAGGCAAATAGCATTATGCTCTAAACGGCCTTTAAGATTTAATCTTCATGATTTCGGAACCCCAGTGTTACAATACACCGTGTTTTTCTTGATTTACGATAACTTCGGCATATTACTAGGTACATCCGTAGAAACTACATGGTAGATAAAAAAATTAAATATTGCAAAAAAAATAATGTTTTCTGTTTAGAACAAAGTAATTAAATTTTGTATCTTTGGTCATTCTAAAAGGACCTTTGGAGTTAACTAATAGATAATCAGTGTCAAATATGTCAATGTTGGCGTGACATACTCGAACACACACCATTAAGAGCCTTTTACACCAGTTCAACGCGATTAACTGATTAAATTTTAAAATGAAATATCTTTAAAACCGTAAGAGTTATCATTTGTCTGTCTTCGGGAAATTTACTTTATTTGACCTAAAGAACGTTCCCTTAAAGTTATCGTAAATCAAAAAAAACACGGTGTATACATAGGGTGACAGCACCAATGATGGACACTTTTAGCTGACAAGCACCAGTAATGGACACTTCACTCTTAATTCAAATTTCATTCGGTCCTAATTTGATTGTTGCAAAACAAATGAACCACCCTTATCTTCTGTAAAATAAGAATCAAGTGTCCATTATTGGTGCCTTGTCCATTACTGGTTCCATCACCCTACTTAAGTATTATTCCGTTAAGAGTGCCGCGTAGTCGTTTCAGTTCCACAAACAAAATCACAGTGACACATGATATCTTAATGCAAAAAAGTAGGAATTCGTATCACATTTGCCAATAAGGATCCCGGCAACCAAACTAACAAATGAAACGCGATTAGCCGCTTTGCAAGTTTATCATGTAAAGAATTGTAGGATAGTTATTAATTTATTGCAGTTGTAGCCCTGTGACCCAAACTACTCATAGTTCGTTACCTTGCGTTTCGTGCTATACTCGTTGATTAATATTAAACCTCGTTTTAATAGCCGACTTTTTAGTTAGGTACGTTTTATTTTTATTGATTTGAATTATGTTATTACTTATCACCCATGTTCACTGCGTCCGTTTTCCTGTGGTGTTCCTGAATTAAATCGACTTGGCATTCCTCTGGACTCTGATTTTGTTTGTGGAACTGAAACGACTACTCGGCACTCTTAACGGAAGTTAATTTCGCTTTGTAAAATTTTTTTTTTGGTGATGTTTGAAAGACAATATTTATTTTAAACCAATAAGTAACGAAGAGGAACTACGGCGACTTGTCTTCAATGCAGCCCGAGACATATCGGAAACCAGTTTACGAAAATTAAACCGAAATTTTATTCGGAGATGCCATTTGTGCCTTAGAGTCGGAGGGAAACAATTCGAACATTTACTGTAAAAACGAATGAAAATTAAACCCGTTTTTTATTATCTTTGAACCAAGGTCAACCAAAAATCAATCATATTCTTCAAAGGAGCACAAACAAATGAGATATCGTAGAGTACAAGATAATTTTTTAGATGATTAGCATTGATTTCCGAGGATCCATATTGGCAAATGTCATACGAATTCCTACTTTTATGCATTAAGATTATCATGTGTCATACCATTTTAGAAATGGCATAAAACACGCATATTTTAAAAGTTATTTGCTCATTTCATTTGTAGTAAAAAAAAGTTATGGCAGGTGTTCAAAGTTTAAATTACTATGTTGATGATAATTTAAGTCAAGTTCATTACAGTATGTTTCCAACTTTTATATTAGTTATTGACATAATAACAAATAAAAAAAACTAAATTCTAAAGCTATCCCAGTAAATGCGAGCACTTGCAATGTCAAAAGAGGTGAACAATTGGAAAAATCTTTAAATTGGTATAACTCGAAAACGGTGCAACTTTTACTGAGGTCATGTTAGGCTGGTTTGGTTCGTCTGACGCTGGGCAATCTCCAGTGTCACTGTGACGTGCTATTTCTGGGACACCCTGTATGTATGTTAATAGTTACTCACGTAAGTAGAAATGCATACATACACGACAATATCGAAATTTACGTCGGGTTTTTACAGCTTGGTTGTTATTAGACTTGTTTCAACATTGTCACAAGCAGCCAGGTTCCGTCTAGACAAATCTTTTTTAACGTCTTTCACGGCAACATGCTGCAGAGCCAATTACATTAACGTTTCAGTATTTATCCGCTATTTTCTATGTCTAACTATCCTTAACACTGAAATATGTAATAAACAATTCTCCGACTACTTCAATAACATTCTCAGAAAAATTACAAAACACTCATAAAACTAGCATTGCGTATGCAACTTTATCTCCAAGGTTGACGATTCAATCTATCATGACTTTCTACCATGCACATACGCCCTTTTAATTTAGAGAACCAGAATGTACGCGTGATTTTCCTTCAGCATATATTTGCCTATACCGGACGTTAGGTTTACATTTTGTGAAAGAACAAACGTGGCGACAGGACAAACAAATCCGTCAAGCCGTCTCATTATTTAGCCTGATAAGGCGATCACGCGAAGATATGCGATGCAAGGCAAGAAAGTTCTAGATCTACCTTTGTTGAATGCTGCTACCCTGGTACCTTGCTATGATTTTTGGTAGAAAAACGAACGAAACGAACTGAATTTCGTCAGTATTGGCGCTCTTATTTCCCTTTTGTTCATTTCTGATAAACTAATTTATTTTCTTGAAATCAAAGGCGAATGATTTATTGGCTTACGCGTAGTACCCGGCAGTTTTTAATGGTAGTTAACATTACTGATAGTTAGAAATCGTAAAGAACCAATGTTTTAATGAGAGTTACTTATTTTTACACTTTTTGTACTTTTTAATTGAATGGTGTCGCTTATTAGGGGATAAGAAGTGATTGTACTACGTTATTGTATCTTTTCTATGATGTACCCCTGTGTAGATGTGTTTATTGAATAAACGTTTTTCTATTCTATTCTATTCTACTTAATTAAACATTTGGATTTCATTTTCTAGTTATTTTGGATTATAACTATTTTAAATTGAACAGACTACTCGTACGGGTGAAAATAGCCGCCAAGTAGAACGTAACGCCCTATATCATATAAGTCCAATCCAGTTAATCGAATGGAATGAATAAAATTCGGAGTCACGCACTAGGTACTTCAGTCCAATGCCATACATCTTTTGCTCGACTACCCGCTGGATGCCTGTCTGCCATAGGCTGTTCGACGTGATGCCGCAGCCCACTCACATCAAACGGCGTGACGACCAATAGTAGGAGGGAAAATTCGATGATCGTTCAATTTGTCATGATATCTTACCTCATTCTATGCTAGACTCTTCGCTCTCCTTACCATTAGCCATTAGGCACCTTAGAACTTATAAGAGCCCATTTTACAGAACCTTTTTTTTATTGCATGGAGAAGACTAACGAGCACACAGGCCACCTGATGGTAAGTGGAAACTGTGACCCATAGACATTCGCATTCATAAGACTGCAAATGCACTGCCAATCCTGAGGACTAAGATGGAATGCCTCTATGCTAGTCATTTCACCGGCTGTCATATCCCCAAACCGAAACACAACAATGCGAACACTGCTGCTTGGCAGTAGGTTGATGGATAAGATGGTGGTACCAACCCGGACGGACCCTGCACAAGGTCCTCCCACAAGTAATATCTTACCTTATTCTATGCTAGACTCTTCGCTCATTGCTAATGGTAAGGACCATTAGCAATTAGGCAACTTAGAACCTATAAGAGCCTATTGGCAAACCTACTTTAACCTCACTCACCTCTCTTCTGCCTCTTTTCTCTTTCAGCAACATGGGCCTCCTAGAATTCGAGCAATGGTCGAACCAGCCCGACCTGTTCTCCGGCAAAGCCCGCGCGTGCTCCCGTCTCCGCGGCCTGACTCCAGGCCAGAGACGCGTGTGCCGCCGACACACGGACCACATGGCTGCAGTCAGTGCTGGTGTGAAGACGGGCATCCGGGAGTGCCAGTACCAGTTCAAGCTGAGGAGGTGGAACTGCACGGTGACTGGGGATGAGACTGTGTTTGGACCATTGACTTTGATCGGTAAAGATTTTATTTCTATTTTTAATAATAATTGTTAAGTGACAATTTTAGCCAAATTGACCTAGTCCCAAGCTTAGCTCTAGGCTAACTAGTTTTTAGGGTTCCGTACCCAAAGGATAAAAACGGGACCCTATTACTAAGACTCCGCTGTCCGTCTGTCCGTCTGTCAGTCTGTCCGTCAGTCTGTCACCAGGCTGTATCTCACAAACCGTGATAGCTAGACATTTGAAAATTTTCCCCATACAACAAGCGTGTTTTTTTT
Source organism: Acleris emargana (assembly GCA_927399475.2). Classification (NCBI taxonomy): domain Eukaryota; kingdom Metazoa; phylum Arthropoda; class Insecta; order Lepidoptera; family Tortricidae; genus Acleris; species Acleris emargana. Next base: position 12,034,105 of record OV656858.1, read on the forward strand.
TAGATGATGTTAGTGGAGTCCGACTCGCACTTGGCCGGTTTTTGTTTTAGAGAAGCTCATACTTAAATACAATGAAAACATCTAAAACTCAGGAACAAAATATTCGCACTAATCGCACAAATATTTGCCATACACCGGGATCTGAACCAACTACGATAACCTGTCTTTGAACATTATATCCCAAGATCGTGCTAAGTTTTCGACCTTAGTTAGCTGCCCTGCAAAGTGGTTTTCTAGAATTAAAAAAGCTAAACGCTCTCCTCAGTTTGTTATTTTAATCATTTCTAAGTGCTCAATAGTACACTATTCTAGTAAGTAGTAGTTACAACACTTCAAACTTTGGGCAGATTGATTCCTTATCCTTCATATTCTTGTCTCGTCATATTCTTGTTTGGACTTATCTATCTGTGAAAACCTGTAATTGGCTTATGTCTTATGTTTACGTTAAATGTAATTTATCTGATGTTAGTTTTCCTATTAAATAAATAAAATCTAATGAAAACGATACGTAACCAAACATAAAGGTGCACGTTCGAGAATATGACGAAAAAGGAATAAATATTGGGCCAGCTTCTATCCCTAAAGTTGAGAGTGACGCAGTTCATCCTGTGATTGCAAATATCCATGGGGACCATCTTCATATGACGGTATTCGACAAAATGTATGCTCTATCCTTTCTTTTCATAATGATTTACAGAAAACTCTCAAATCAAATCAAATCATATTTATTTGCCAGAACACAGTATTACATAAAGCAGATGTTCAAGAATAAAAAATCCATTGCGTTCAGCCTGCATGCAAGCGTGCAAATATTGATAGTTAGCCTAAAAAAAAAAAAACTAAAATACAATTATTAATTACAAATAAAAACATACAAATTATAATTCAATAAATAATAAAATTTATAAATAACATTCCGTAAAAACACAATCATTAATCATTAGAAGTAAATACAATAGTCATATTTCCTTAGTATCTATTTGGCTCACTATAATTCATAAATTAATTTATATTGTATAAACATTAGTGCAAAAGCCATTTTGTCAGTTTGGATTTAAAAATATTTCCCGATAGTAACTTAAGGTAATGAGGTAAGCTGTTGTATAGCGTTATACAAATATCAAAATCGTTTTTTTTATATATGTATTTACGACAGGGAGGCCCATACAGTTGGGACTTCACACGTGCTCTTAGCTGCCGTTGCGTGACCTCACCACGTGTTTTAAACCACTGAGGACGGGAGTTAACAAATATACAAATTTATTTGATATAGGTACATTCATGGTAATGGAAGAATTCTTAGTTTTTAGGGTTCCGTACCTCAAAAGGAAAAAACGGAACCCTTATAGGATCACTTTGTTGTCCGTCTGTCTGTCTGTCAAGACCCTTTATCACGGGAACGCGAGGAGGTATCGAGTTGAAATTAAAACCATATACTCCGGTCTACAGCCCCGTGAAACTGTGAAAAAATCAAGCTCCTACGTTAACGTAAAAAAAAGATACGGCCGTTTATGCCGCAAAAAACGTGTATTTCGACACTGTCGAGGGAATCAAAATGTATAGGGTATTTCCCGATGACCTAGAACTATGAAATTTCGCAAGTAGCACCGTCTTATACTACAAGTATAGGAAAAAGTCTGAAATTTGTAAATTTTAATTAAATAACCAAAAAATCAGGGCCTTTATGCAGGAAACGACGTGTGATCAATGAAGTGTTAGCTACTCGCTAGCAGATGGCGTTAGTAATCGTAAATAGAACTTTGAAATTTGGTAAGTAATACCGTCATGAACTACAAGTATAGGAAAATATCTGAAAACTGTACATTTTTAATTAAATCACAAAGAAAGGGTCTTTATGCAAGGAACGGTGAAATAAATTTGGTGTAATAAATGAAGTGTTAGCTACTCGCTAGCAGATGGCGATAGTAATCGTAAATGATGTTAATTTTGGATTGTTAAATCAGTCTCCCGAACTCATTATTTCTTTGTATTAAATTTTCCGTTCGCATTTTTCCCCGAACGCGATATTACCTAATTTTATTTTTTACCATTCGATTTTATTACAGTCGCTTTTTTTGTTGTTCGACTTTTTTCCTAGTCGGTTTTTTTCCCGTTCGATTTCTATCTCAGTCGCACTTTTCCCAAAAGTATTTACATCGTAATTCGTAGGTAGGTTTAGGTTATGTTAGTTTTGCATCAGGCCCGGAGGGCCAAACCACCCAGAAATAGGAGCTCCGCGGTAGCGGAGCACCGTCGACTCTGTATCTTCGACAAATTGGAACGGGAAAAACACGACCGTGAAAATATGGTGGTAGGAAAAGAAGCGACTGGATAAAACTCGCAAGGGTAAAAACACAAATGTAAAAATAAACCGCCGGAAAAAAAGTGACTGTTAATTATATCACTTTCGGGGAAAAACGCGAAAAGAAAATTAGCTTCAAAGAAAAAATGCGTTTGGGAAAGTCATCTAACAAATCCTAATACTAATATAATAATAATGGGTCAATCAACTTTTCTTTGTAGCTCGTTGCCATGGTGACGTCTCCTGGGTCACTCTTTAAAACTATGATTTCAAAGGATATAAGTAAGTCCACTAAAAAACTGTTTTATTGGCAATTACACACCCATTCTTTTATGGCCTTTCTCCTGAGTGTGCTGGAACTATATATTATAACATTATTTCTAAGAAACTCTATCACTGTTGTCTCCTGGTTTACGGGACAGAATAACAACAACACAAAGTTGATCCACCCTAATAACTGTAACTATAACTAAGAAATAAACGTTAACGCAGTTCTAGATTCAATTACTTTGTTTGTATGATTAAACACCTAAAATTACAAATTACGGCATATCCAATAGCAATAATAGCAATCGTTTTCATTTTGAAAATCGAAAGCTTGTCTGAATACAAAATGAGCACACTTGTTCCGCTTTAAAGTCGATTGCGACTGCGTGTGCGTCAGGCAATAGACCAGCTGAACTATTATATATGTACCTACGACTTTGTGCGGAACCCTCGGTGCGCGAGTCCGACTCGCACTTGACCGGTTTTTTTTAAATAACGGCGAGCAACTGTCATCAAACCATGCATGGCATATAACTCGAACACACTTTTTCTGTACCTTGAAAATTCTATCCAGCTCGGTAGAGTTTCCCCACAGTATTAGGCCTTAAGCCCCCTTAAGTTTGATAACCCTAACTTGAAAGTATTGCCCGTGTGGTTGCCGGGTTAGAATTGTGCCCCTTGATGTCTCCCCGTGGATGTCGTAAGAGACGACTAAGGGAATAAAGGCTTGTAGTACTGTTAGGCGATGCGCTTGCAACCTGTCACTAATACGCTGGTAAACATCTTAGCCTATTTTTGCACAATGTGGTTACTGAATTATCAACAAGTTTTGAAAGTTGTAGGTAATTCTGTAGCTCTGCCTACCCCACTCTGGGATTACAGACGTGAAGGTACGAGTTTGTAGGTATGTATGTATGTGAAAGTATTGATTTTACAAATCTAATTTAACTTCGCCGTTATTAACGCTATCTATGACTACATCTTTTAAAATATCGCTTAACTCACGACATAGTTGTCTATGAAACGTTTTTCCGGCCACAGAGCAACGCAACTACGCATGATAAAAATACAGAAATTAGCATAGAGCAGAAACGTTCGCCGTTCAAGGGTCTAATAAAAATATCGTAAAGACAACTCCGCGAGATCAGAGAGAATATAGAGGTCTTCTTTAGCTTTGTCGTATTATTCTCCGGTAAATCTATGCCTCTTCAATGGGATAAAATAGAGCTTTTAGCATAACTGAATATCTCTTAAAAGGTAGGCGTATTTTGATAAAACGAAATTTGTAGGTATTAGGTATAAGCCGGTGTTATAATATAATATAAATGTGTTGTTAAAGAAAATTAAATGATATGTTTTTTTTTACAAATACAAAATTATAATCATTTTTGGAGATATTAAATTCACAGTTGAACTTAATGAAAGTATGCATGATTCCATTTGGTATGATAATCATATAAGTTATTATAGCACCGTTATATATACCGTCAATAAGTCTCTATTGATGAGCTGACAATCAATTTTGTGCGCAATAATCTTTAGTAGTGGACTTTATTTTATTTATTTAATCTTTATTGCACTGTAAAAAAGTAAGTACAAATGGCGGACTTATTGCCCCAAGGCATTTTTTACCAGTTTTTATATTATTCCTAAACAGAAAACAAACCAGTAAAACTTACACACACTGAATTCCACCAAAACTTACATTCAAAACAAAAGTTGTAAAAATCTCGACTCGTCCAGTTTTCCCATTCACATTTTACTCGAACAAGTTTCAACTCTTCCATTTTCGAACGCAGAGGCGTTTATCAACTTCAAACCGCAAACACGTTTCAGGAATCTCCGCCATGTTGAAAGCCGTGAAAGCTTTAAATCTCGAACGTCCTCTGCAACAGACACTAACTGATTTACAGTGACTACTATCTAGATACTTCCATTCTTTTAGTCAGAAAATGGGAACTATTTTCGCTGTCTGCGAACGTTTTTACGATGTAGATTTGATCTTGTTATTTTGATTTATGTACGGAGATAAAAATAAACGAGAAATAGAATGTCTTGTCATTACAATGAGGATGTGAAGCAGCTTTAGGTTAATTAACTATTTTAGGGTGTTTTGGAAAACCAACAGAACAATGATTTAGAATCAAAATGACGTACTTACACACGTCACAATGCTAGTGTGTTTGAATTTAGTTTGCAGTCTGTTGTCATATATGTATTTATATTTAGTACACTCTTTTATATGCATACGAAAGGTTAAGAGAATTATGTAGGTTTTAGTTGTTTTATTTGAATGAAGTGTCAAAATCATAATTATCTTATATGAAAGATATGCAATGTACAACTATGACGTAATATGTACCGGAAATCAATCTTTATGTTTCCTTTGTTTTATGTATGCTGTTAGATTTCATACAAATCGTTAAACTGTACTAGGAATACAGAAGCCCATTGAGGCAAAATGTTCGTAGTATTTGTCTCGCTGATATAGATGAAACACACAAGTAAGGTCACGTCAGTGTGGGTAACATGTCAATTATTTAAAACACATTCGACGCACACACCGTACTTGATGAGATTTATAGTGAATTCATATGTTATGTGCTTATGATTGCTCATCAAATTTCACCCCTAAACTCACGGCAAATGCAATCATGCTCAATTACGCCGTTCCCCGGAAAACCACTAACTACCTAGCATATTATGATCTCCTGTTACCGGCAGTACCTAGCTATGAAACTAGGGTTGAAACACGCTACGCTCCACTAGAAAACAACAGCCAATTAAATTAACTATCCAATATTCAATTACGGAAACGATACCCTGAAGAAATCAGTTATTTTTCGCAAATAAATGAATAAATGATAGCTACTTACAGCTGCACTCAGAGTCAGTTAATGGCGATGACGTCATTCATTGATTTCGATTTTTCATATACAATTTTGAAAAAGGAACAAGTTCATTGTCTTAAAAAAAATGTCTCCGAGTACGACGGTCAATAAAGTAAATAATAAAAATAGCGCAAAAGGGATAGCGCTACAGATAAAGATGACGGCGTGCTGAGATAATACGTTGTTATAGTTCATTGTGTGTATTCGCCTTGATATCCGTTTTAACTGTCGCAATCAAAGTTAAAATCAAAGTTTATTTCGATAATAAATGGCCATTATGTAATGTCACTCGGTATATTGCCTGCGCTTATTGTCTCCTGTCATAACAGAGGTCATCAAACAAGCAAGCTGCGTTCGTTATCGTTATCCAAAATGTATAGGATTAACATAAGATGTCAAACGGTCGCGTCAAGCGTCTAAGACAATTCCATACATTTTGTCAGTTTTCGAAAATAGTTTACGTTAGCGTTAAGCAACTTTTCTAGCACAGTTGCTTGCAGTCTATTGTTGTACTTAATATAAAATGTACGCATAAAAACGCGTTCACGTCCGCCTACCTGATAAAGTTTGAATATAATCAACAGCTTCAAGGGAGACCGCCTTCACAAACGCCATCACGGCAGCCGGCGTCTCGCTGGCGGTGTCGCGCGCCTGCCGCGACGGCCGGCTGGCCAGCTGCGGGTGCAGCCGCGCCGCGCGCCCTCGTTCCCTACACTCCGACTGGGTCTGGGCCGGCTGCGGGGACAACCTCGACTACGGATACAAGTGAGTACAGTTGAAAAAAGCCGAAATAACGTATTCTTTTTATAATAGTTACTTATGAGTAGATTGTTTTTATTAATGCGCTTAATAGCACTTCAATATAACTTCATTTATACCTATTTTATTCCTCAGCTTACTATCAAATGATAGTTGTTGTGGCCATTCGAAACTCAACCTAGTGCAATCGTCGTCTACATAAAGAGAGCATCGAAATGGGATCACCTATCGAAAACGTCATAAAGAATAACTGCATCTCATAAAACTGCATTGCATCGGAATAACGATAAAGCAGGTCATTGAATGCCAAACCAGTAAATTAAATCTAGGAAAACTAAAATAGTTTCTCTAAAGGATAACTTCTACAAACCAACATCTGCCTACCTATGAGCGCCGCGTACCTAGCACTATGTTCAACTCGGAATACATGGATATGTCTTGAATAGTTCTAGAATTTCTACAAAACACCGCCTTCGTTTTCTGCTCTCCTGGTGCGAAATTATTATTTTATTTAAATACCGGCGCTCCCGAGGTAAAGTTTTTCTCTCAGCTTCTTCAATTTATGAGAGCCTAGTATTTTTTCCCCCACTATGACGAAAAATTTCCCCGCAATCGAAGCAAAACATACCTGAATATTAAATTATTCGTTGAAGCTTCTGCTGTGTGGGTAGTATAGTTTCAAAATGTTGCAATTAAATGTTTAAATAAAATATAGTATCTACCATAGAACAATGTTAAAATCATCAATTTGACATTTTTAACTGTATCCTGAATGTTTTATTTTCACTACCAACCATCCAGCAAATTACGGATAACATTTTCAATCCCGTTTAATGACTTTTGTCTACCTTGCCATTTAACCGCTTCGCCTGAAATCTACTGAAACTTTCAGGTAGCTCTCACCTGTTTCACGCCACACCTGAGTACCAGGAATACACGACACCAGGTGAAGTAAATCTTACCTGTAGGGGTTGTGGCTAACCCACACACTGTAAATAGTTACAGTTCACTGTGTGTGTGCGTAACGTCGATGCGGAGGGTGGTACAAGGTAAATGAATGTGAAACATTTTCCCCTTCGAACCGGGGAGAGGAGAAAGCAGCGACGCTTCTCTTCAATTCCACCGGATTGGTCCGATTTAAGTGTGCGTAGAGAGGTAACTCAATATTATTCAAAAAGGTGGGTTTGGCTAGTGTGAGTGTACCTGAAATTTTCCTGTTCACGTGAAAACGTAAACAGACCTCTTGCTCCCTCCTTTTACCCTAGTACTCAGGTGGACGGTAAGACAGGTGAAAAATTCACCTTTGCTTTTCAGACGGCTTTTCTTACCTGAAAAATTATTTCGTATTTAATGAGCATTAGATAATTTAAGCTTAAGGAATGACAAAGTTACATTTATTAATATTTTTATGAATGCTTAGATTACAATTCAAAGCGGTTAAAGTTAAGTCTAAGTTATAAACAAAAAATATTAATTTATAATTTAAATGCCTAATTAATCGAATACTTACCTGAAAGGTTGAAACAGTCAATAAAGTTAAAATAATTAAAACGAAAACCAAAAGAAAAAGAAACTAAGCGCAGAAAGCTTTTCCTCAATACGATTCCTTTCAGCCTCATCACGTGAAATAGCTGTCAAAATAAAATCAACCGTCGTTAATCAACTGTCAAAAGATCCTCACGGGTGTCAAACTACGGCTGCAGACAGGTCGGGTACCAGGGCTTCAAAAAGCTGTAGAAGCTCTCGGTAAAACCAACTTTAGTATTACAAGGTTCACGATTAGTGGCGAAGAATTCCCAACTGACCATTATATTAACTGCCTATTCGAAATTAAAATTAAATTTTTAATAGTACCTATTGGTGATCTTTAAGTTTTAAAAGCAGGGTTATGAGATGAGCAGTTTATGTATTTTTATCAGTATGCTCTTCTGTTCTCTTATAAAGTCTAGACTACCGAACGTAAGTATCTTGGCGGATGAGTATCGATAGAGTCGCCTCAATTTAGCATGGTCTGTGCGTTTTTTTTACAAAGTGATCCATTTGCCGACAGCGGTTTGTCCCCGGGCCGCGGTAGAAAATCCTTTATTGAAAGGATTGGTTCCTTTTCAATATTTAGATTAAACCATGACCTATCTACAAAATATAAGTTTTAGTTTTTAACTTGTTTATGGGTCAATTTCCCAAGCAATATTTTAAGCTGGCGGCGCTGAAACCCGGGGTGAACTATGGTTAAAAATTAAACTGTTATTTTTTTCTGAATACTTCACGCAGTTGCCTATTTTGGGCAATAAGTAGAATTAGAATATTAATGGAAATAATAATTTAAAAAAAATAATTAAGACCTCATTTCTCATCACAGTGGGCTGTCCGCAACCCAGTTTTGATTGCAAAACGTGGAATAAATCAAAAACTATTAATGATTATGAAAAACATTTACCTTTTTTAAAATACTAGATAGTTAGTGTACAAAAAGAAGCCCTGACTTTTTTTTTTACTATTACACATACCGTCCGGTACGAGGAAATACGTTTGTCCGGAGAAACGTTATCATTACCACCGTCAAATATTCTGTGCCTTATATCTGCTAAGCTTCAATATGTACGCCCCCCACCTCCCGCGCACTCGTAGAGTTAGTCACGCGCAAGAGTTTGGTGCTAGCGGTTGTGTTGTGCGCGTTTCTGGCGATAAAATATAAAGGAAAGTTCTTGCTTCAGGTGGGGTGGGGACAAAAAATCCTCATTCCGACGGTTGATTTATTTTTTGTACTTTTTGTGTGTTTAGTTTGAGATTTATGTATAACACGTACGTCATATTTCTTAATTCTGGAGTAACGTTAGTTTAAAGAAACCAGACTCCGTTGTTTTTTTAAAAATATTTTTGTACAGGTTTTATCATTCCGTGGTTCTCATTCCGATGTTTCCGGTGTATAAAATACCCACAGAAATAATAAGCAACACCGGCATGATACAAAAGTAGCTTCACTTAGTTATCCAAATAATTATCAAATTTAATTATTTAATTTTATGAAGTCAAAGCCAATGAATAAATATTATAAGCGTTTAAACGTAAATAATTAAACGTTTAACGATAACCAAATGTCAGTTATTTTGTACTACTAAGCATATATAAGCATAGCTCTTAAGTTATGAAGAAGCATATAATATGCATACATACTACATAGCGTCACGCCTTCATCCCAGAGTGGGGTAGGCAGAGCTATTACCAATAACTCTAACAACTTATTATATAATATTATATTATAATGAAGAACGTTCTCACCGATGAAAAAAAAAGATTTGTTACAGATTTATTTTTCAATTTACTTAATTATAATTATAAAGGGCAATGCCAAGTGTTAAAATTGGACGTGATATTCAGTTTAAAAATATCGAAAAGATTTTAATTTAAATTAGTTTTAGTTTCAAGATCGTAGCAAGTGGAAAGAAGTGGTCTCTGCCTACCCCTCTGGGAAACAGGCGTGATTTAATGTATGTATGTATGTAGTTTTAGGATGTTTTTGTTTTTTTTATATTCTCCTTGATCTCTACACATTAAGACTGAAAAATGTGCAAGTACACATATGCGACTGCATTTTAACTGTTACAATATTTACTTAAAATTTATTTAATTTAAATTATTACGTTTCTTTTTTTAAGATCTGGGATATGTAAATTCACATCTAGTCTTGCAAGACTATGTTATCATAATTTCATTATGTTACATTTTTGACTGAGTTTTTTAGGTATTTCATATTATATTTTTGAGGCCGTCCTTATGACGCACTAATTATTAAGCATTAAGTAATCTAAAGTCAGTGATAAATGATATAATTGCCACTGGGATATTTGTAATATTAGAATTATTGAGTTATATTTTGCTTGGTCAGCGAACTGTTCCTATTAGATTTACATAGAAGATTGTTATTTTTTTTAAATTTATAACTAGTTTATTATCATAAATAAATCACAATATTTAGAATATTTTTGAAAACCATATTAAAGAAATAAGTAATAAATCAGTCCGGTACATGATAAAAAAAAATGTAAAGTATTTTTTTTAAATTAAAATATATATGTTTATTTTATTTATAAGCGAATTGTTTCAAAACATTAATAGAAATGTAATTTTTACTCAAACAAAGACTTATAATTATGATAATTATTAATAACATTAATATAATTTTTACTCAAATAAAGACTTCTAATTATGTTAGTTAATAATAACATTAATGTAATTTTTACTCAAATAAACAGTGATAATTATGATAATTATTGACTTTTTTCATTTATTTTCATTCCAGTGGATAAGATTTCATTTACGTGGGTCGTTTCTATCATTCCAGTGGGTATTTATCACTTCGGTGGATACTTTTTATCATTTCGGTGTGTATTTATCATTCCATAGTTTTATCAAATATTCTATCTCGTATATCTCATAAACTATTTATGATTTTGAGTGACCCTTAACACCACGTCTACAATATATAAAAATGCATAGTTTAAAATGAAAAACGTTCAAAAATACACAAAACTTAAAAATTGCACCGAAATGAGACAAAAATCAGAAATGTTGAAATCGACCCTTATATAGCAAGCAACGACTCTAACGTTGCTTTGCTCCTTGCGTTTTGTTAGATCTTCTTAAGACATTTTCACTTTCACTATACATCATAAGACGACGTTTTTATTAGCTCGTTTTGTTGTATGTTCATTTGTTTATTTATCTATTCGGTACACATTTTGCAACGGATTTTACACTAACCGATCAAACAGAATTGACTTAAACCTTTATCTGGTGCCAAATAACTTTTAATTCATTTGTATCAAATACGAGTACGTGATAAACCTAAATTAAGTTCCCCAATTTTCCGTCCGACTTATGCTGAAACTACGTGAAAACCGTAGAAACACACCTCCTGTGTGAGCGTGCGGCCCTGGTACACTTTCACGCACTGAAAGGGTTAGATCGATGTTACGCTGAAAAACGTTTCACGTGGGTTTTTTTCTGAATTCTGTTCACGTTGACGTGAAAACGTCTAAGGTTGGGTAGCGAGATTTTTTTATTTACTGTAACTCATATTACGAAAATAACGTTTATAAATTTTACAAAATTTTGCGTTAGTAAGAAATTTAATAGCTGACGGGCAAAAAACACAAATAAATACTTTATGCATTTTTGACATGCGATCTACCATGTGATTTGTGAACATTTCAAGCTAGGTAGGACCCTGACGCAGTGCCTATCTATAGAAGTACCTATAATAGTTTTATTAAGCGGTGATATAAACCATAATGTAGGGTCAATACTCTGACAACTCGTATAGACTATAGACACTTACTTACAACTCTTTTTTCGTTGACTTTTATAAACATACATAGCTCAAGCGATGCCGGTATTTAATACCTTGCTTGTGAGTATTTAAAGTGAGCAAAAACGGCTGTCACAGTAGTCATCCTACAATGACTAAACTATAATAACAATAATAAACTTTTTAGGAGTTAAAAATTGTTTTTTTTTTGACATGCGGCTATAAATCAGATATATGAAGAAACAGCGACTATATGAGATGACTTGTAAAAACGATCAGAAGGTCGATTTCGACAGACAGACAGAAAATGTATCTTATGCAAAGGAATGTCACAACCACCGCATGTCTCAAAAACCAGTTTCATTTTCATTTTCGAATTAAACTTGACCCACAAAGCTCTGTTTCTCTGTTTTGAAACATGAAGGTAAATGTAAAACAGTTATGGTAGCATTTTACAGTGATAGTAAAGACATATCGAGTACATGATATGGCAACATCGTAAAAAAAAAAAAACAATATAGGTAAAATGTAATACAGACGCAAAGGTGGAAACCACACGGTACGGCAACCACAGGAATATGAGCCGTGCAAACAGAAATTGAAAAATTGCCCAAGTAAGTAAGCATGTAAGTCGTGTAGATGCAGTTGAAATGCGCTCTTTGCGTAGTATGTGTGTGGTGTGAAACTGATTGATAGAGTAAGAAATGAAAAAATCAGAGAGAAATGTGGAATAAATGAAGATGTAGTGACTAAGATTGAAAAGGGCACGCTTCGATGGTTCGGTCATTTGGAAAGGATGGATGAAAGAAGATTGACGAAAGAGATATACAGATCGAAAGTGAGTGGAAGGGTCGGAAGGGGCCGCCCTAGGCGTACTTTTTCGAATCAAATCGGAGAAATACTGGAAAAGGGCCGAATCTTAAGTACCCGAAACCGACGTGCGTGCATGACTCGATGTATGAATGTTGAAGAAGCGAAAGAAATTTGTCAAGATCGTAGCAAGTGGAAAGAAGTGGTCTCTGCCTACCCCTCTGGGAAACAGGCGTGATTTAATGTATGTATGTATGTATGTAATTTATTTAAAACATTTCTTTTAAAGTGGCCGTCGTCTCGAAAAATTGTATTTCTTGGTGAATTATTACCTAGTTTTAAAACACTAAGCCTATTTTCTTCACAATATTTAAATTTTTAGTGACCTCCGTTTGCATACTATTTGCATCTTTTCTTTATTGTTTTACTTTACCTGTTTCTTCTTCTACTCTTCTTCACGATACCAGGAAGTAATGAATGTGTAAGATGCGCTAGCGAGTTCTTCTATGGATTGCATGCAAAAATCCTTCTCCCCCGCATACCCTCAGACTGCCTCAGACTAACTCGAAGGAAAATAGTAGATTGTACAACAAGTGCATAAAACGTACCATTTTACCCGAGATGTGCATATAGCCACCCGAGCCGGTACGGCGAGGGTGGATGGTCACGTCGAGGGTAAAATGGGTTTTATGCTCGAGTTTTTCACTCTGCTTTTCACTTCGATTGCAAGGAAATAAAACAACGATTAAGCATACCTATACAAGAAAATTTAATTAATTTTTATAATGTAATTTATATGTTCTATCACGCATAAAATGTAATTTCATCGACAGTTCGTCAAATTAGCTTAAAAAAACACACTCCGCAAACGTGTTTACGCTTTTTTGGTTCCTCCAAATCATAAAACTTTCGTATGTGCTGAGATAGATTTTCTTCGATTTAGGCGGCAATATCTGCTCAATTACATTTTTCACACTTCTGTCCATTAAAGTCTCAGGCGAAATCATTTTTTGATCGTCACTATCACTACTTGAAGACATTGTTCAATTACTTACGAATAATTTATTGAATTTTCAACCGCAACACAACAAATTTAGTTAGTTTTTAATTTGGTTTGACGTATAATTAGCTTCCCGCTACACAATTTATCTTATTTTTTTTTATTAATATACAACTATGTGACGTTTGACTATGGACACTATGGTTTGAGCCTTAATGCTAAGTTATTATAAATATTTGCGTTACTTATATTTTTTTTACGTAAATGCACGCCCGTATTAATCTTAAAGTATTAAGATAGTATTACATATGTCGTAATTATAAAAAGATATAACCTAAATCTCATAAAAATATATCAATTAAATGAAGGTGCATTGTGTATGTGGCTGTAAGGCCTTATTGCCTTAGTCTTAAAAGAAGAAATTACTTTATGCACTAGAGCATAAAATGCGATTTTATGCAGCCTATACCCAGCATAAAGAAGGACTTTACGAGCATGAGAAGTGAAAATAATATTTTGTTTTTATTAATTTTCTTTACGGCATATTCCCACAAAAACACCGGATTTCTGCATATTTCGAGGCAAAGTTACTAGGACTACAAAAGCTTCAAGAGAAACGAATACCCCGAACTCAGTGGAATTTTTGTTGGTTGTCGTTATGGCAACGTAGCGTTTCCCAACACTGCCACGTCATCGCTTCGAGGCCGTTTTACTAGGGTATCAGGAGTCAAGCGGAGCTATGGTTCCCCTAGCGTTGCTAAGCGACCAAGCGAGAGCGACTAACATCCGCGGAAAAGCTCAATTTGGTATAGAGGGCGTAGGAAAAGCATCGTGAACCAAGAAGAGTCCCACGACTCAAGATGGAGCTTTGGAAAAATCCAAACCTTGGATACTAGGAGCTTATAAACACGCAGAGCCAACATCGCTCGGTGTTTCCAACGGGAACAAAACGACGCGTTTTGCATTAGTGTGAAATCCGGGTACGAAAAGTGGGAGGAGCGCACTCACACTACGAGAGGAGCTTTTTAAGTTTTTTTGCGGGGCAGGTTTTAAAAAAGCTTTTCTGATTTGTCTCTTTGAAATTTCTCGACTCGGGTTTCATGATTTCGAGTAGTTCGAGAATGATCGGTATGCGGCCAAGAATGTGCTGTGAGAATACTGCGAAGGAAAAATGTGCCTTTTCTCAATGGCGCTCTCATTATTGAGAAGATTTTCCCGCATTCGGGTATTTTTCTCACCAGGCGCGCATGAGTCCGTGAGGGTTGGTAGAAATTCCAGCGAAATTTGAGGAATGTTTGGAATAAAAGGTGAAGCTTTGAATTCGTCCTTATTGTGTTCTTGTCTAAAGGAAATCTAATTTTATGAATTATGTGATTTGCTATGATTCGGACTGGATAGTGGATGGTATGAAATCGTAAGGTAAAAATGTATATAATTCAAACTTACCTTCTGTATTGGATTTTTAATGGTAAAGTTTAGTTGGAGACCTTTATAGTTTTTAACAATATCAGATTGACAGTATCATAGTTTTATAACCACTCAAATACCAAACAATGAAAAACAGATTTTTACAATTTGACACAAAACGTATTATGCAGCCAGTAATTTCCTATTAGACATATCGTTAAAAAATATTGTACCTGTTTATTTCATTTAACAATTATAAGTAAAACTTTTTACCAACAATATAAACCTCTAATAAAGTTTAGCAAAAACTGAAATACCCGGTTCGTTGATTTTTCTGAGGTCCAAAAGATTAGGCAAATTATTCAAGTTAAGTAGGTACAAATAACCAAAGCAACATGACTGTGTAGGATATCCTCCGGTTCAAAGCCGGGTAACGGATAACTCTTACCCGGGTTTAGCGCGTTAAGCATGCTTAAATCCGCTACCAGCCACCAGGGTAACATAAACGCAAGCGGTCCTTTAATCCGGATTTGAGGCAGTGTTGCCGGTAGGAAAAAACATTTAGCTGAAATCACAAAAAATATGATTTGGATTCATAAAAATTAAATTAAATTTGTAGACATTAAAATTAAATGTAAGTTTGGGTATTTTTGTTTGGTGAGAAAATGATTTATTTGAGAATGAACATTGAAAGCTTCGGTACCAGGAGTAGAAACGACAACCAGGGGGTAAATCGAGCTTTTCCCTCGACTCTTTAGCAATACAAACTAATTTACGCTCTATTTCGTTGAAGCAGGGATACAATTTGCTAACCCGGCTTCATCCATCCCGCTACGAATCGATAATCCGCGTAGTCCCCTCGCTCGTAGCAAGGGGCGTAGACGTCTACGAAATAACGGTGATAGTGCTGTCTCGTTTATAACCCGCAAGGGCCGGCTTTCTCTTTCTAACTTTTTTGGGGTTCTTCTTATTACCCTTTAATAAGGGTTCAACCTGTACATGCTAAATTTATGATTATTTGAAACTATTGCGGCGTTCTAGAAAACATCAACACCTATATGTTATTTAGTTATCTGTCTTTGCATAGAGGCATTCCATCTTAGTCCTCAGGGTTGGCCACGCATTCGCAGTCTTGTGAATGCGAATGTCTATGGGTCACAGTTTCCACTTACCATCAGGTGGCCTGTGTGCTCGTTTGCCTTCCCATGCCATAAAAAAAAAAAATCTTATTGAGGTTTTACATCGTTCCAGATACTTTTCACAGATTGCATGAATTTAGTAAAAGGGTGATGGGCAATTTTGTATGGACCCCGTCCCCACCCTCCAACAGTCACGGGATGCATGTTATATGTTCGTTAGGACCCAAAACAAGACAAAATAACTATTTTAGTAGCTAAATCGATGGGATTTTTTCTAAAAAAAAAACCTTTCAAGAGTCATGCAATGCAAGAATGGGTTCATTTTTAAACCAATTCCATACGATATGATAATGGTTTTCCAAGAAAACCCCATACATAGGACGATCGTCGTCATAGTAAAAAATCATCAGGTTGCCAAGATCTATCAAATGAGATATGTTTCGTTCCTGTTGGTGGGTGGGGACATTTTGCCCATTGTCCTTTAGAATTTTACCAGTAACATAAATATTTTTTTAATGAGGGTACTACAGGGGGTTAGTGAGGTCTGAATGAAAAAAATACTATTTGAACACAACGTGGTGTTTTTTTTTCTAGGAAGCTTTTGAAAAACCAATACCCATTTCATCCATGTAGGTGTATCTATCGATTTATAAAATTAACATTAACATTTTTGTAAATATTTATTTTAAGCGTATAACCGCGTCTAGCCCACGTTTATAAGAGAGCTTTATTAAAATCCTAGTCATTTAATTATATGAACTTTTAATTTCTGACTAAAATGAAACTGTGTGTTTTGTTTTAAGTCTACATGATACTGTCAGCTAACCCGGGTTAACGCGCTAAAAAGTTGGACCCTGCCACTCGGGCGTCTTCAGTGTCTTTACCTTCTGTAACTTTTGGCGCGAAAACATTACGGCGCGCTAATAATAAAAAATAAGAAAACGTTTTTGTTGATGGTGTGCTCGTTCTTGGGCATTTCTATTTTTCCTTGTACTCAATTAAAAAATTGTTAACGCAGCGTTAAATTAGTCCATTTGGTAACGCATTTTTTTAATGCTTAAATTTAAAAATATACTTCTTGTTAAAAACTTTAAGATCAATCAGAAAAATCTATTAAAAAGTTTTAACAAGAAGTATATATTTTTAAATTTAAGCATTAAAAAAATGCGTTACCAAATGGACTAATTTAACGCTGCGTTAACAATTTTTTAATTGAGTAGGTACAAGGAAAAATAGAAATGCCCTCTTCCTTGAAATAATTTCTTTGTTACTTTTGTATTTTATTTATTTGTAAGTTGTATATCGTCGGTGATACTGCTAAACCGCGTAACTAATAAATTTATGATAAAGCAAAATAAACCTTATTCTCTTTGTAGCTTGTTAGGTACGCTCAACACGAATAATAAAAAGGGCAGGATACTGGCACAAAGGATTTATTTAAAATTGTACAAGGTTAGCCGTGCGGATTGGCTCACGACTAGCAACAGACTGACTGGCCGCCATTGGAAGAAATCTAAACTAAAAATAATGTAAATCTACCTTATATTCTAAAACAGTTAATATCTATATATGCAGACATTTAAAATGGAGCGCGTCGCTAACATTCCCCACCCTAGTGCTGGTTCAGCACTCATCCACCAGAGAGATAGGTGCAACGCGTGCCGCGGACCGCCGCCACGTCCCGGTCCCGGTCCTCACCTCGACCAACCGGGTGCGGCCGTCCTTGCCGGGGAATACCTGTGTGACCAAGCCCTTCGGCCACATATTGCGAGGAGAGTTCGGATCCACTACGAGGACGAGGTCACCCAATTGTAGCGGCTTCCGTTCTTCATGCCACTTCCTTCTCGGTATGAGGTCAGGTAGAATTTCTTTTACCCACCTCTGCCAGTACATATCCGTCAACCTCTGGGCAGTACGCCAATGTTTTCGCAGGTACAGGTCAGAGTCGTCGAACGCGCCAATAGTAGGCAGGTTAGACGATGTAGTGAGAAGGAAGTGGTTAGGGGTAAGAGACTCAATATCTCCGTTCTCGACCGAGACGTGCATCAGGGGACGGCTGTTCACTATATTTTCTACTTCAGCCATGAGCGTGTTTAAGACCTCGTCCCGTGGTGCTCGTTCGTTTAGAATGACTTTCAGTGTCGTTTTAACACTACGGATTAGCCTTTCCCATGCCCCACCCCAATGGGGAGTGGCAGGGGGAATGAAAACCCACTCCATCCCTTTGTTGACACCTTGACGTTTCAAGTTTTCAGTGTCCAGTTCCTGAATCGATCGTTGCAGCTCCGCGTGCGCGCCTCTCAGGTTAGTACCGTTATCTGAAAATAGTTGGCGTGGCCAACCGCGCCTCGCTGCCATCCGCCTCAGCGCCATGATGAGTGAGTCCGACGTCAAGGAGGCGACCAGCTCGATGTGGACCGCCCGTACCGTCAGGCAAGTAAACAATACTCCGTACCTTTTTTCCCGACGGCGGCCCACAACGACTTCCATCGGGCCGAAGAGATCCAGCCCGCAGTACGAGAAGGGCCGCTGATGGTGGGCCATCCGTGCCTTAGGCAAATCACCCATTCGTGGTACTTGGGGTTTACATTTGCGGATCCTGCACAGCATGCACCTCGACGCTACGAACTTAACGGTAGGTCTTAGCCGTAGTACCCAATAACGCTGTCTCAGCTCGTTGACTACAGTCTCCTGGTAGCCGTGGGCCGCCTGAACGTGGTAGTGTCGGACGATCAGCTGAGCCACAGGATGCCGTCCGTCGAGTATCACTGGCCTTTTCACTTCCAGGTCTACATCTGTCGCAGCGTTGATACGGCCGCCCACCCGCAGCAGACTGTGTTCGTCCAAGAATGGTGACAAAGGAAGCAGTCTACTGTCGCGGTTTAATGGCTTACCGTTTTTAATCGCAGTCAGTTCACAACCAAAGGACTCCGACTGCGCGTGCCGTAGTAGTAATCTTTCGGCACGATACATTGTGTTGCAGTCAACTTGACCCGCAAGACCCTTACATTTTTTGTCGATAAACTTCAGCACTGTTGCCGCGGCACGCATTAGGCGAAGCCAAGAAGAAAATCGTAGGGGGTCCGGAACAGCTAACCCGACCGAAGTCTCCTGTACAGCGGCGACGCATTCCGTCACGGTCGTGTCTAACTGCGGACAAATAATATCTTTTGGCCATAAAGATTCAGTTTCATATAAAAAATTCGGGCCCGCGAACCATTGCCCTTGCAGGGTTTGATCAAATTCCTCCCGCGTAGCTAAATCGGCCACATTCAGCTTTGTAGGTATGTACCTCCACTCGCCTACGCGGGATAACTCGTCGATCTCACCTAGGCGGTTCGCCTCGAACGTTTTATATGTGCGCGTATTGTTGCGAATCCAATGCAGGACCGTAGTGGAGTCGCACCAAAAATATCGGCGCACCGGAATCAATTTATGCTCCTTCCCTATAGTGTTAACTAACCTTACTGCTAATAAAGCTGCTTGTAACTCGGCTCTGGGCACAGTCAATGGCTTTACAGGCATAACTTTGCATTTGCTGACAATAAAGGCTACTTTAATGGAACCGTTTATTTCCCAACGCCAATAAGCCACTGTACACATAGCTCGAGTACTAGCATCGCTAAACGTATGTAATTGCAAGTTGTTATAACTTGCTCCGTCCGTAGCACTAGTAGCGGCCGCTACGTTTTCGTAGCACCTCGTAGCTCTGACCGTAGACGCACCGTTGCCAGGCGGGTGGGGCGGAGTGGGCGAGAAAGATAACACTGTCGCGCTCGCGGCGCTGGAGCACTCGGATATCGGTTGATCTTGCGCCTCGCTCGCTCTTGCGGACGCCGATCTTCCGTCTGTGTCGCAACTCCGCTCAGCTGATTTGTAGCACCTAGGTAAGCGTATATCACTAATTACCGTAAGTAGGTCAATCCACTTCCGCCACTTGTGATAAATATCGTCGGGAATGTCATCGTCCCAACCGATATTCAATCGCCAGGTATCTTGCAGCATGATTCGCCCTTGGATCGTAAAAGGTGCCAAGAAACCAAGCACGTCAAAAATTGACATAATGACCTTAAGCATTAATCGTTTTGTTGGCCTTTTTTCACCCTTAATAATGTCTTCTGGTATGCGTTTTAAAGACAAATCGAACCCTAGCATGTCCTCTGCAGGATACCAAATGAGACCTAGTGTACGCTCGCTTTCATGTTGCTGGCCGACTTTAAACCTTACAGCAGCAGTACCCAAGGTCTCCTTTGGCATGCTGTTCAAAACTGCAAGGCTGTTACTCGTCCAGTTTCTTATCAAAAAGCCGCCCGCCCTATGGATATCACTGACATCCCTTACCATTTTGATGGCTGTTGCCTCGTCGGGCAGACTGTGAATGTAGTCGTCCATATAATGCGAGTTGCAGATGGCGTCGACCGCAGCGGGGAACGATGACTCATACTGCCTCGCGTTCTTATTTTTGATGAACTGCGCGACAAACGGCGAACAGTTGGCACCAAAGATAAGTGACGTCATCGCGTACGTCTTCATATTTTCTGTGGAACTTCCCCTCCACAAGAACCTTGTCGCGTGCTGGTCTTCTTCTCGGATCTTGACCCTTAGGAACATATCCTGAATGTCACCTGTTACTGCAACCTTGTGTTCCCTAAAGCGCAGCATTATACCTAAAAGTGATGACAATAGGTCAGGCCCCGTGAGTAAATAATCATTTAGGCAAGAACCATTTACCTTACTAGCCGCGTCAAAGACCAGACGGAGTTTCTTCTTATTGGGGTTGTCGACGCCGAAGTGGGGTAAATACCACGTCTTCGGCGTAACCCCAAGCTCCCCTTCTCCAAGCTCCCTCGCGTAATCATTTACTAATAAATGATTGACTCGTTCACGGTACCTTTCGGCGAAACCCTGATCGTTACTCATTTTGCGCTCGATACCCTTCATCCTGGTGAGCGCACTCGGGCGAGCGTCGGGCATGGCGGGCGCGCCCCGCCACGGCAGGCCGACGTGCCAGCGCCCGTCGCGCAGCTCCGCGGAGCGGTCCAGCAGCGCGGCAGCGCGCACGTCCTCCACGTTCTGCCGCGGCGCGCTCGTCACGCCCATCGCGTCTATTACGAACGAGCGTCGAACCTCCTCGTGGATCTGCCGGAGCAAGTCCTCGTTCTCCATTATGGTCGCTCCCTCCTCGCACTCTGTAATAAAGAGGTTACAGTCGGCCTCGGTCGGCGGGCGAACGCCCCGCGGCACGTAAACCTTTCCATGAACACACCATCCTAGGGGGGTAAGGGTAGCGCACGGCTCATGATATTTACCTAACTTAATTTGTGAAGGCAACAACAGGTGATAATTATCTTGCCCGATTAACATTTCGGGCTTGGAATCAGTAGTACAAAGCTTATCTTTTATTTCCATTAAGTGCGAAGAGTAGATACAATTCAAAATAGATAAGCTTTGCAACGGCAAGTTCAACTCATCTACACAACGCATCCTTATACTATGCAT
Source organism: Acleris emargana (assembly GCA_927399475.2). Lineage (NCBI taxonomy): Eukaryota > Metazoa > Arthropoda > Insecta > Lepidoptera > Tortricidae > Acleris > Acleris emargana. The sequence continues at coordinate 12,055,487 of OV656858.1, forward strand.
CTTATTGTTCATACCCGTAAGGTTCACATTCACGACAGTAGATTGGCAAACTAGTTCGTTATCGGCGAACGCCCCGCGTACGCGCAGTGTGCCGGCGCGGCCGCGCAGCCCTGCGCGCCGCGCGAGCCCCGCGCTCAGCAACGACACCGACGAGCCGTCGTCGAGCAGGGCGGTGCTCGAGAATATACCGTTAGGTCCGTGCACGCGAATAGGCACTACTTTTAGCAACACTTTATTATCACTCGCGTCGATATGCGTTAATGTCTCTGAATCCGGTTTTACTACGGGGTCCCGCGGCACTCCTATGTTCGTGGCGGAGCTATTATTCGGTGCGCTTGCACTCGACAACAGTGCAGGCGGCGTGACGTCACGCGCATAGCTGTTGTTTACCTCATAATGTAGCAGGCGGTGGTGCGGAGCTCCGCAGCCGTCCTTGTCGCACACAGGGGCTTTACATGTATCTCGCTCGTGTTTAGAGTCAATACATTTGTAACACAGACTATTTTTCTTGACATGTTGCCATCGCACCTTGCGCAGCGCCTTTTTAAACCTCTTGCAATCTCTTAACTTATGAACAGCTGTGCGGCAAAATAGACATTTAGAACCGCCTTCTTCGGCTTGCAGTAAGACAGTCTGTGTGCGTGAGGATGGGTAATCGTTAGATCTGTTTTTATAGTGGTCGCTGCGTATAGTAGTCAGAAAATTTGCAGTTGTAGAAATCTTGATTGCTTCATCATTAAGAAAGTCTGATAGAATGACTAGCCTTGATTTCTGCGCATCCTTAATTAGTTTGAAACTATAGTCAGACCACTTTGAAATTAGCACTGTGGGCAGCTTTGACAGGATTACGGAGACGATATTCATGCCTTGCAGGTACTCCTCTCGACCAACCGCTCGCACTGCTTCCACAAAATTTTGAACTTTCACTGCGAACGTAATAATATCCCTATGATAGTCAAGTTGCAGCGGCTGCAGTTTCTTGATGTCTTGTAGAATTCGGGAAATAATGCTATCTGGATTTCCAAAACGTAGCTCCAACGTCGACATTACTCTGTCGGGTGACGTGGCGCTGATAAATAAAGCTGTGACAGCATCCCTCGCGGGTCCACGCAGACATTTCCGCAGCCTCCATAAATTCTCCTTATCCGTAAATTTACAGACCTCAGAAGACTCGTCGTATGCCTGTTTGAATTGTAGCCACTCCATCTGGTCACCTGAAAATTCAGGTAAGTCCTTAGGTGTGCTGATGCGGCTGAGCAAACTGGCGTTAGGCCCATGATTGTTGGCAGTGGAGAGGTCCTTTAGGGCGCCGGCTAGCAATTGTACCGTGTGGTTGAGCGCTGCGACGGTGCCGTCGGGCGCGTGTGGCGCGGGGCCGGCGGCGCGCGGAGCAGCGCTGGGCGCAGCGGGCTCGGCGGGCACGGGCGTCGATGCTGGGACCGGAATGTGCAGCTCGCCCGATATGACTTCATTGTCGGGGGCTTGCTGCTCCTCAAGTAGTTCCCTGTGGTTGCTCTGGTGCTCGACCCACTGCTCCACTTCACTACGAGGAGGTTTATTGCCATCGAATTGTGAACTGTATTCCTCTTGTTCCTCCTCGTCGTTAAGTGCTGCTAGTTGCGCGTCTAAGGTTTTATCTATAAGGTCCATTTTAATTGCAGCTTTCTGCTTCGCAGCTTCCAAAAGCAATTGTTTTCGTTTCGCTTCCCTAGATGCTGACGATGTTCGTGAGCCCTTGCTGCTTGAAGCTGCACCGACGCAAGAAGTGGTAGGTTTTACCCCGTAAGCGGGTATATGTGGCGGCACAGGTTCCGATTTCATGCTACCGCATACACTCTTTGTGTTTAATAAAACCCTAGGCACTTGCTTTACTATTGGAGCTTCGGTGTTAGAACTGGGAGCTTGATCATTTGGCGGCTTAACCTCACTTTGTGAAATCCTTTGTTCGCGCTCGTGCACCGCGTGCTCGGCTTGTACCCGGCGTGCTTTCGCATTGCGCGTTTCCATCTTTTGCGGCGTATGATACATAACCCGGTTCGAATGGACCACTTTGTAGCTTGTTAGGTACGCTCAACACGAATAATAAAAAGGGCAGGATACTGGCACAAAGGATTTATTTAAAATTGTACAAGGTTAGCCGTGCGGATTGGCTCACGACTAGCAACAGACTGACTGGCCGCCATTGGAAGAAATCTAAACTAAAAATAATGTAAATCTACCTTATATTCTAAAACAGTTAATATCTATATATGCAGACATTTAAAATGGAGCGCGTCGCTAACACTCTTATTAAAAGGTGCATTTTGCTCTTTATTTAAAATGTCCCTTACACGGTTTTGCTGTTTCACCGACGATATGCCACTCGACGTTAAGTAAATTCCATACCAACTGACTTTTATAACCTCAAAATGCATAGTTTTTGGCTAAAACTGGCATTTTCTAGTGAATAAAGCAACTAAACACCACTTTTTGCGCACTATTTTCCTCGTTTTACATTATAAGTAGTTTTTTTATGACGAAATTGTAATTTTAAAGTCAGATGGTATGGAATATGCAGATTACTCCCCTTGATGTATGAACGTCTATTATTATTCGCAGGTTTACCGAGGGCTTTGTGGACATTCGTGAGAGAGAGAGAAAGGTCAAGCGAGGCAGCCGCGAGCAGGGTCGGCAGCTGATGAACCGACACAATAACGAAGCCGGGCGGCGGGTGAGTTGGTAGAAGTGCTGTAATAGGGGTCGACCAAAAAAAATTACTCACGGTTTTACATTCTAATTTAAAAAAAAAATAAAAAAAAATAGACCAATTTTTATTCATTTTGTATTTGACCCAACAGTTTCATTTTAATGTTTTTATTTATTTAGCAGTCATTTTATGGATGACATGGTTATTTTAATTTTGGGATGGCATTTTCTAATAAATTACGACAATTAAATGATATCTAATTATAAAAAGTGATTGTAATAGTGTAATAAAACATAATATTTCAAGCGGTTTTCGCCTAACCCGTAAGATACACTTGGGAGGGCTTCAAGCCAAAAACAGAAGTCAAACAAAGGTCAAATATACTTTTGTCGAAATGTCCGAAATAGATACATACATACCTTCACGCCTTCATTCCCAGAGTGGGGTAGGCAGAGCTACAGAATTATCAACAACTCCAAAAACTTGTTGATAACTCTGTAACCACAATTTGCACAATTAGGCTAAGATGTTTAACAGTGTATATTAGTGACAGGTAGCAAGCCCATCGCCTAACAGTACTATAACCCCTTATTCCCTTAGTCGCCTCGTACGACGTCCACGGGAAGACATGGAGTGGCACCATACTACCCCGGCAACCATACCGAAATAGACAAATATTTCAAAAACTTAATAATGCAGAACGGCTTTAAAACCCTATTCCTCGAAATGGTTTTCAAATTAGAGTAATTTGAAAAATATGAACAATCCCAACTCTCCTTAACAACAACTGTCGCGCCCCTTCTTAATCGCGTTGGATACATGTAGATAAAGTATAAACAGGATTTAATAAACATTTTTGATTTTTTTAGGGTTCCGTAGTCAAAGTAGGAACCCTTATAGTTTCGCCATGTCCGTCCGTCCGTCCGTCCGTCCGCAGCCTAGCTCAGAGACTCTTTGTACTAGAAAGCTGTAACTTGGCATGAATATACATATTAGTCACGCCAAAAAAGTGGGAAAATAAAATCTTGTTTTTTTATTTTGTGTAGGTACCTCCCCTACCCGTAACGTGGGGATTTTTTCTCGTCCTGCCCATAGTGTATGGTTAGGGTGTCGTTGGATAGGTATTTAAATATTGCTTTAAAATTTTCTCGAAATATTGCGGGTTTAAGAAACATTTTTTTGATTAAGGTATCTGGTTATGAAATATTAAGCTTTAAAGTGCTCATTTTTGTTAGAGTCAAGTGTCCCGCCCCCTACAACGAAAAGCACTAATACAAAAATTCTGAAAAATATCTTAAATTAAAGCACATATAAGTAATTACAATCGGTTGAAATGTTTAAACCTACCGAAAACTTATTTGCGGTGTTGGTAAACTGACCGCGACCCTGTGTCGATGTATGGCGATAACTCCAACGGCAAAGTTAAGTTTGTCGCAAGGTCAAATGCAAATTACCTTAGCAATTTTACCTTATACAAAAGATAGTTTTTTATTTTATTTAAAGTGCTATTTTTATTTTTTGGAAATTTTTGAAGATGCGTTCCTGTCTTTTTTTCCAAAAATCTTAAATTTAAATTATCTCAGAAATGGTTCACTTTTGCATAGGGTATTATGGGACCAAAATGATTGCAAATGACCTCTCCCATAACTCCTAGAGGGGAATAGGTCGACTTACCAATAACCCTGTAGATAACCAAAACCCTTGATCACTGAAATAAAACGCAAACCGTTACCTACGTTTCAAACTAATCTAATGCCAACAGAATAGGTAGGTATAAGTATAAAATGTCGTAAATACGGTACACTCTCGGATCGATGTAATCGGGAGTTACGTAGTTCTGAAGAAGCCCGTGCGGCCACGACACACGCGGGTAGCAGTAAAACACGGGATTGTGACATTAGTTTCCATAGCGTCGGTGATACTGCAAAATCGCGTAACGTACAAATTTATGATGGAGCAAATTAAACCTTAATATAACAGTAAAAAGGTGCATTTTGCTCCTTATTTCAAATGTTACTTACGCGGTTTTGCAGTTTCATCGACGATAGGAAGTTTTCTTGGTAATTATCATCTTTCTATAAAACTTCATCTTTCTATCAAATTTATGATGAGCAAAATAAACCTTAATATATCACTAAAAAGGTGCATTTTGCTTCTTATTTCAAATGTTACTTACGCGGTTTTGCAGTTTCACCGACAATACGTAGGTTTCTTGGTAATTATCATATTTCTATAAAACTTCATCTTTCTATCAAATTTATGATAGAGCAAAATAAACCTTAATATATCATTAAAAAGCTGCATTTTGCTCCTTATTTCAAAAGTTACTTACGCGGTTTTGCAGTTTAACCGACGATAGGTTTCTTGGTAATTATCATCTTTCTATAAAACACGTGTGACAAATACACCGTCGTTGCGTTTATCGATGTCGATAAACATGGTTGGAGTATCCGTCACGCATCTGCGGGCTTAAGGTTTTATTTATCGATGTCAATAAACGTAGATAAAACATCTGTCACTTTCTGACCACTGCGTAAGTGCGAGAGTGATGTTTTATTCGCCGCGATAAAGGCGTCCAAAAATCGGGCCCAGGTCTAAGCTCCATTATGTCTATAGACATAGTCTTTGTCCGCGTATTTAAATGACTATATTTCCGGACAAAATTGTTTATCGCATGGGAACTCCAATTTTTCGTGACAAAACTGTAAAACTCTAACTCAACATTTTAATTTTAATCTTGCTACAATAGCGTTGCTTGATAAATAGAAATTTGAAAATGTCTACAGATTCCGTTTTCTACCGACTCGAAATGTATGGAGTTGACATAAGAGATCAACGCGAACTGTCATCAGTTTATTTGATATTTTAGGCTTTTGGCGGACGGCTTTTCTAAGCCCGTTTCGTGGCCACGACCTTTTTACTAATACTAAGTAAAGCATTAGTGGGCTGAGCCGGCCGAGGACATAATCCTTGGGTAGGTAATAGTAGTAATGCTTATTAACTCGATGGACTGTCTGAGCTTTATTATATCTATTATATGTATACAGATCCGGTCTAAGCTTTCTTATGCATGTAGATATTTTCCTGTATCAATATCCGTGGAATAACTAAGCCATCATTGTGACATTTGAATTCGACAGATAAGGACAAAATATGGCTTAGCTACGGCAATTGGGTTTGGATGCGTACCTTTCTTAGTTATGGAATAATTATTTTATGTTATTTTGGCGACGACGCGCGGTAAATCCCGGTAAAGGCAGATATTATTTGTGTGATGAGTGCGAATATTTGTTGCTGAGTCTTAGATGTTTTCTAATTATATATTTATCAATTTAAATATTTATATCGTTGTCGAGTAATCATATAACATGCCAAGATTTTAGTTTGGGACTAGGTCAATTGGCCCCTGTTTTTTTTTAAATTATTTTATATTTAGTTACAGTTACGGTTCGAATAAACGAATTAAGTACAATATCCTGTAAAAAAGTAGCTTTCATTTTGTAACGTGTAAATCGCGAACTAAACTATAACAGCGGGAACACCTTAAAATTGCGTTTTTTATTGCGAATATTAATTAGTCCAAATTTAAATTTTTCCCGAGAGCCATGTTTTGCTGGAGCTATTTGAGATTAAATGCCTCATTTAATTGCTATACTTAGTTTTGGTTAGGTCTGATTTATGAACGATATCAAAAAATATAGTCTACTGTCGGCCTGCATTCGGAATTATGACTCTTCGGAGGTAGGCTGCCTGTTCACTGGAGCGGAGCAAGGCAGCGGAGTGGTGAGCGATGATAAAATCCACCAATAGGAAAGCTGTGCTGACCGTGGCTAGGAAAATAAAGTATTCCTATTGGTGGATCTTTTCCTCGGCCAGCGCTCCACTGCTTCGCTCCGCTCCAGTGGACAGGCAGCCTTATGTAGTGTACCCTATATCAGTATAACTCTTGTTCATAGCTCGTCTATCTGTTGCAGGCGGTGATCAAGAAGTCCCGCGTGACGTGCAAGTGTCACGGCGTCTCCGGGTCCTGCAGCCTCATCACCTGCTGGCAGCAGCTCGCTACCTTCAGGGAGATAGGTGAGCTCCCCACCCTAAATATTTTACTGTTTTTGTTGTTTGTTTGTTTTTTGTTTATGGCATAGGAAGGCAAACGAGCACACAGGCCACCTGATGGTAAGTGGAAACTGTGACCCATAGACATTCGCATTCACAAGACTGCAAATGCGTTGCCAACCCTTAGGACTAAGATGGAATGCCTCTATGCTAGTCATTTCACCGGCTGTCCTAGCCTAACCACGCACAGGATGACGTCCTGGTTATGTGAGACTCGGGGTGTTCCTCTCGCCACCCTGCGGCAGGGTATGAGGAGCGCTTTCGCCTGCTTTCGATACCCTGCCATCAGTTGTCTGCACTACAGGCCCTTCCACGTGGAGACCACGTATACCAATCCGCCTTTCAATGTGCAGGGAACTCAAGGTCCCTAATCCGGTAGTCGTTAGAGAGTCTCCGTTTATATCACCTGGAACTCGGAGCCAGTTGCCAGCGGCCCACTCTCCTGCGGTGCTGTTGAGAGACCCCTTCAGCGTCCTGTCTCGCGCTACTCTCTCCTTCTTTGACATCGCATCCTCGTTGAAGGAGCACCACTTGCCATGCCTCGTCAGGTCGCCTCCAAGCACCCCACCTGAACATTAAATTAGCAAACAATTATAATTATGAGAAGCAAGGTGGACTGAAAAAATAAGTGACCTTATATGATGAAAACACGGAAGGTGACTTAGGTGACACAGACATTGCGGTGCATCTACATTTAAAACAAACAATGAAATAAAAATAAAAATATTGCTTACGTGCAAGTGTTGTGAGACATCATTGGACTTGTTTCTCTAGTAAGTCCATAGTGAGTGTCTTAAACTCGGTATTGGCGAAATACACCGAGTGAAAACCATTTATTGAGAAAAAAACTAACCGTAGGTATTTGTCACAAAATAAGAAAACAACAAAAAGCAAGGTTTAATAAACCCGACTGTCGTTGCTAACTAACTTGAAACCGTTATAAATCCTAAATGGTCGTTTAAAGTGAAAAATGATTCAAGAAACCTAAAGATGATTTTCAAATACCTATTCAATTATACCCCATTTGTCATAGTTCGTCGACTTTTTTTTCATTTTTATAACATTAATGGCGTCTAGTTGCCGCCATATTGAATTTTAATAACTGTCATATCTTTAATGAGACAGACAAGATAAGCGGTTCCAACGGAAGACCAGTGCTGGCTTTACGGCTAGCGAATGCTGAGTTGGGACCGTTTCGCAAATGTTTCTCTGTCTTGTTCTTTTTGTATCTATGTACCTAATGTGGTTTTGTACTGTTGCGAATAAATGTCTCTTTATCTTTATCTTTATCTTTAAGATTAAGACAAATCGATTGCAATAAGAATCATTCAAATCGGTCGATGCGTTTAGTTTGTAGAGCGCCACAAAGGATACAAACATACAAATACATACATACAAACATACATAAACTCACGCCTTCATTCCCAGAGTGGGGTAGGCAGAGCTAAAGAATTACCAACAAGTCTTAAAACTTGTTGATAATTCTATAACCACATTTTGCACATACATACAAATATAGGATGATAATCACATTACCCTCTTCCTTATGCATTCGAGTAAAAAAAAGACATCGGTAGTGAGGTTTAACCTAGAAATTATAAATCTCTTTCATCACCATGTCAGCCGCACGATATTCGTTTAATGACATAATTTTCCCCGCATTGTGTGGTCCACAAAGGACGGTAGATAGTATTATTATGGTAATGTGACCGTTCTATTTTAATAGGGAGAAGTGTTTTTGTATCATTTGCCAGGGTTTTGAGTAGTAGGTTTGGGAAATCGGAATATAATGTTGGTAGCAATGGTAGCTTGCATGATTATGTTGGCGACACGTGTAGCCTGGTTGGCTGTGACCCTGCCTACGAAGCTAGCGGTCCCGGATTCGAATTCCAGTCCGGATAACATTTGTGTGATTAGCGTGAGTATTTGTTCCTAAGTCTTGGAGGTTTCTATTCTATTTAAGTTTGTATTTCTCTATATAAGTATGTTTTTCGCTGTCTAGTACCCATAGTATAAGCCTAGAGCTTAGTTTGGGACTAAGTCGGCAACTTCGTTCTTTGATGTATCGGTTTTACGGAACTAAATACAGATAATCTTTATTTCGCTTATTAAATATATTAAATTGAATTTGTAGGCATCAGTACCTATGGCTTTGAGTGGTTTTTTTAAAGCCAAGCATAAAGTGTATCTTTTAAATAGGTACCAAATTTCCATAAAACCCACCATTTTAAAATAACCGCCAAATCTATTCACACTCCCGCTCCGTTCCACACAAAAACTAACGTTCCGGAGCATGTAATTAAAATGATTGACTTACTCAGACGTGGAATTATCCCACGAGTGCTCGCGATGGGTATTAATACCCTACGTGTTCTGGTGCCCTGGTAGATAAATTTCTAGTTATTAGTTTCAATTGTTCATTGTGATAGTGTTTTATGATAGTGATATTGTAGTGTCAGTGTTTTGAGCACCGATTTTAATCGGGACTGTATACGCGAGATTGCGGGGGTTTGAATATACATTAATTAATTATTCAGTGTGGGCACCGGGATTGGAGACGCCATTCCTAGTTTCTGTTTTTGTAACAAACTCTTTGTATTAGTTTAAACTTACGTTGGCGACTTTGCAACTCTTATTTAATCTGTCATTTTAAGGGGCCGTTAATGAATGCCATCAGGGGAGTTATTATGACATAGCTATGCAGGTCAGTTTACGGTGAGAGAAAAGGACAGAGCTATATAACTGCTATAGCTCGCTCGCTTTAGATTTTTTTTTAAGCTGTTGGATGGCATAACTAGTGTTCTTACTTCTCCCAAAGGATTGGGCTAGCTATCCAGAGGTAATGCAGCCAGTGTCATAGCGACCATGCCGCGAGCGGATCTGCTAGAGAAGGTGTTATTTTATAGTGGTGATACTGGTGATAATTATTTATATCTTTAATATTTGTATAGTTTAGTTTTATTTTAATTGTTGATTTCAGTCCAATAATTAAAAAGTTCAAGATAACTATTATGTAAATAATTTATAAATCCACAAAAAATAAAAATAATACAGTCGAGCACAAAGCTATGTATCCACTTTTGGATTTTATTACAATGCAGGTCTCTTAGTAGTCGACTGTACATACTAGTATATTAATATAAAATAAAACTTAAAATAATATGTCTTACGCATTTCTCAGTCGTCAATATAAAATAAGATCTTACCTTTAATTATTAAAACATCAGACCACCCAAGTCTACAATAACGAAAGTATTCTCCCCATAAAAAATAAACTAGTACACGAAGAACGTTTAAAAAATAAGCCGCAGTTTCCAACTCGTAAACTTTCCTAAGTTCTTTATTGAGCCATAAATAAATTAAGTTATTCGTGAACGCGACTTAATCAAGCATTTAACGATAGTGCCTTAGCCCTTCCGAAATGGAGGAATTAAAAAATCGTCAGCCGACTTTATGGTGTCGTCACGGCGGTAAAGTTTTTTAATGCCGTTGCGACATTAACTTAATAAAGAGTGGCTTAATATTTCTATTTAGGTTAAAGGCGTATTTAAATTAAACTGTTATCTATTTTAACGGGAGGTGTGTCACACTTTCAAGTTTTCAACCACTTACTCGTAAATACGCCGTTCCTTATTCGGAATTATTGAAATATTTGAAACCGTTACTTGGGCTTTATTTATTATATTGAGAAATGTGGCTAACGATACAAGGCAAACGCTACCCCAGAAATGTTAAAGGGATAGTGAAAATTGAATTTATGTCTGTTTGTTTTGTCTTGATCCTGCATTTTTTAGAGATAACTTATACCTAGTTTTACAATATTTGAAGACGCACCCAGTACTTAATTAATGACGTAATTATATGTAGCTAAGTACAAAGACTTGCAATAAATAGAAAAACATGTAGTGTATAATTAACTACGCTAATTAAAAACATTACAAAAATTATCACGCACCAAACACCGCAATGACACTCCATAGATCAGAAAGCTAAATTATAGGTTGTATTGACTCACTCTGTAATTACCGGCTTAAACACAAAGAGCGCCATCTCTCGGGCGGGCGCGTAAATCACCCGCCTACGGGCGTAGAGTTGCCATGGACAAGTAATTTTTAATCGTGTTTAGGTATATTGTAGATTAGAAAAAAGTTTATTGAAACAAATTGCGATGTGGAGCATCGCACGCTTTACATTGGATTCCCTAATTGTCATTTGTCCTAATGTATCGTTAGTCCAAATATTCGTTTATCCAAAACCCCATTTCCACCTTTTTTTGTGTTGTTAAAATACAACCTTAACTTAACCTAACCGCTGATATTTTAAGAAAACTTATATAGTTGTCTGACTCAGCTGATAACCAGTTATACAGTCAAACGTTATTTATTATAGATTACGAAGGACACCCAATTTTCAATTTATTCGTGGCGTCCGCCATTTATTATTTAATCGTATGGCATGATGTAAACAACATACAGACAATTATGAGGCTACAAATTAAATTTAAGAGATTTAAGCCACTGAGTGGCTACGTCCGCCATTAACGGCATGATTCAATATTTATTTATTTAACATACCTAAGCATGTCAGGTGCACAACACTAATTAAATAGGTAGGTACGTAATGTACCTTAACCGGCATCGTAATTTAACCATAAATATGTTGTTAAGAACTCCTGACAGATGGAAATTGATAAAATAACATGCATACATATCTGTCTTCTAATTCACGTGTAAGCTCAGCTATTTTTGAAGTCTTCTCAGAGCCCTAGGTATTGTAAGAAATAATACTAAAAAACAATGCTATGTCAGGTATATATTTTTATGTTATTTACTTGTAACTAAATATAAAACCAGGTTTGCCTAAAGTTGGTGTCAATTGAATTATTTTGTTCCTGAGTCTTAGATGTATACCTATGCCTAGAACTTGGTTTGGCAGTAGGTCAATTTGAGTGATACAGTCCCAGGTATTAAATATTTTTATTTATGTTTCGATGGGTTCCTTATAACTTCGAGAACCGCTTATAAGACATAAGTTATACTTTAATTTATCGTCCAAACATGCTAATAGCGGTCCCGCGGTATAATTAAACGGAATTTATTAACACTAAACAGCTCCATTAGTCGCGTTTGATATATCGTCTGAAGCCTGTAATTATATTTATTTCGTTTTGATGTTGGGCTTGGATAACACATCTCTTTATGCTCCTGCTATCCTAGTCTCTGATGTTTATAGAAATGTGCAAGGCTAGTAAATAAATGTTGTTATATATGTATAATATACTAAGTACCTACTAGAGTATAAGTACAATAAGTTACCCAATACTTCCCGCTATTTCTACCCGTTGGGGGTCAACTTTCCAGTTTTTTTTTCCCCGTAGTAATAAGAAGAAATATAGGAGTAATTTCTCGTCATTTCAAGGGGTGTGTAATGTTTAGCCTAAAAACAAATGGTCTAATGATCATTTTACATAATACGAATTGCATAATTTCGATCTATATGATAAACCATCGATATAATAGTCATGATACTCATGATGCATAAAACGAAATGCATATTTTCAAAAACTATAATGTTTATAAATTAAATCAATAAATATTTCTAACGGCTTTCATAGCTATTAATGTGGTCACAATTCTAATCTAACCTAACCTAGGTAGAAGAAATTGACTTAAAATGCATAATAACAAAAAAATATATAGTTATACTAAATGATTGTTATGTTATTCGATAAAATTATACAATAGGTATTTTATCCTAGTCTCTGATGTTTATAGAAATGTGCAAGGCTAGTAAATAAATGTTGTTATATATGTATAATATACTAAGTACCTACTAGAGTATAAGTACAATAAGTTACCCAATACTTCCCGCTATTTCTACCCGTTGGGGGTCAACTTTCCAGTTTTTTTTCCCCGTAGTAATAAGAAGAAATATAGGAGTAATTTCTCGTCATTTCAAGGGGTACGTTTCGTAGGGGTAATGTTTAGCCTAAAAACAAATGGTCTAATGATCATTTTACATAATACGAATTGCATAATTTCGATCTATATGATAAACCATCGATATAATAGTCATGATACTCATGATGCATAAAACGAAATGCATATTTTCAAAAACTATAATGTTTATAAATTAAATCAATAAATATTTCTAACGGCTTTCATAGCTATTAATGTGGTCACAATTCTAATCTAACCTAACCTAGGTAGAAGAAATTGACTTAAAATGCATAATAACAAAAAAATATATAGTTATACTAAATGATTGTTATGTTATTCGATAAAATTATACAATAGGTATTTTATGCTAAACGTTCGTTATGCTTTTCGTGATTAGTTAAATTAAATTATACAAAATGTTTTTATACTGATTGAAGTGCACCCCATTTCAAGTCCCTAGGTTCAATAGTTTAGGCTGCGCGTTGTCTGAAAGTCAGTCATGGGAGAGTTTGTCCCAGAACATGACGTAAATATTAAAGGATAAGAAAGCCTCTTCGATACCGGCCCAGAATGTTCATTAGTTTAGCAGTATATTATAGTACATTGTGTATTAAGGTCGGTAAGTAAGGAATTACGATCGAGGCTCTAGTAGAAGCCCGAAGTCGAACACTGAGGGCTTTTTGAGTCGAGGTTCGTAATTCCCGTACCGCCCGTGAAACATACAATGTTTTTCATCACATTTGCGAGTAAATAAATACACAAGTCAGCACAATTATTATTACGAATTACTTGAACTTTTTTTAAGCGGATGGCGGGCGGACTCCACAGATTATACAAATGTTTCGTTCAGAAACGTTAAGGGCAAATACTTACTTACCTACATACAGCCCTGAAGGAGTGTAAAAAAAAACGACGTTTTGATACAGAAAACTATTAAAATCAATTATTAAGAACATTAATTGAGTACTTAAGTAACATGTAGCGAGATTGCAATGAAATTCCTGTTTAAATAACATTTTAAGACAATTTTTCAATTGCGTGTAAACTCTTTGCTTGAACTGGCACGACCTGTGCTGAGAAAAAAAATAAAAAAAAAATTACTTACCGACCTTGGGTTTCATGGTAAATAAAAAGGTCGAGGGTTTTATATGGGGCATTGCGGCCAAGTTAACCTGTATGTTTTGATACTGTTTACGTGCAAGTGTGATGAAAACTCTTTGCTTGAACTGGCACGACCTATGTGCTGAGAAAAAAAATAAAAAAAAATTACTTACCGACCTTGGGTTTCATGGTAAAAAGAAAGGTCGAGGGTTTTATATGGGGCATTGCGGCCAAGGTAACCTGTATGTTTAGATACTGTTTACGGGCAAGTGTGATGAAAAAGTTTTAATGATACTGGCAAACAACGCCATTTACAATACACCTTTGCCCCCCTTGGCTAAAAAAATAATAATTTGTGATTCTAAAACTTAAAATCCTCACTATTCATCCCAAGTTTTAATTAGACAGTCCTAGGCCTCTATTCTGGGCGATAAAAACCTATTATTTGACCTGTTATCGTATTATCAACGTTTTGGTAGCTCTTATTTACTTGACAGTAATGGTGGCCGAGTAATACGTCAAAGACGATATTATTATAATTTCTACCGCCTACTATAGAGGCCCTGATTGCATTTAAGCCAATACAGGTTAAATTTTTGCAGTAAATGGAATATTGAGGCACTGGTCCAACTGCCAAAGCGTAAATAGTTGGTCAAAATCTAAATATTTATTCATCAAAGTGGCTATATACGTGCTCTTTTACACGTCGATAATGAGTAAATCTACTAGCGCTTCGAACAAGACCATCATTGCGGAGAAAAAGCGCCGTAAGAAACTCCAGCAGGAGGTAATTTTTTCCAACTTAACAAGGTAATAAAGTAACAAATTAATTATTAGAACTAGCACAAATAAAAACATAACAAATTAAAGGTCAAATACCTACATTAAACTAAAAATAATGACTAGGAGAACAACACGACAAGGTGTCTACGTCAAAAGCCATAACTGGAATAATTAACTGATAAACAAGTCCTTGCATGCTCATCTTCTGCGGTGGGACAAGTGCCTTAGGTACTATGTTTATACTTTATTATATAATATAGATACTACAATTAAAAGTTAAAACTAAACTTATTTAAATTAAAATTAAACTAAGCTACTCAAATTAAAATAAAACTAAGTTAATCAAATATTAAATAACTATAAAAAGAACACCCCCTAGAGGTCCGCTCGCGGCATGGTCCCTATGACACTGGCTGCAGTACCTCTCTGGATAGCTAGCCCAATCCTTTGGGAGAGGTAAGCACCAGCTCTAGGATCTCCTATGAGTCGGGATGACAGAGCCTTCATAAAGCTTTTCATACCAGCTGACCAAGGACCCATGGTTATACTTACATTTACCATTTGTGTGCTCTTTAACATTCTCTTTTCTAAAGGTGACCACCTCCGCGACAAGTACGAAGGCGCGACGGAGGTGGCAGTGTCCAGACGCGGCAAGCTGCGCCTGCGCGATGCGCGCTACCGGCTGCCCACTGCGCAGGACCTCGTGTACCTGGAGGACTCGCCCAACTACTGCGTCAAGAACGAGTCGCTGGTAACTTTACCACAGAGTCTCTAGAGTCTGACCAGGGAGAGACTCCCTGGTCAGAGCCTTATTTATTTATTTATTTTGGCATAGGAAGGCGATCGAGCACACAGGCCACCTGATGGTAAGTGGAAACTGTGACCCATAGACATTCGCATTCACAAGACTGGAAATGCACTGCCAACCCTGAGGACTAAGATGGAATGCCTCTATGCTAGTCATTTTACCGGCTGTCTTATCCCCAAACCGGAACACAACAATGCGAACACTGCTATTTGGCGGTAGGTTAATGGATACGATGGTGGTACCAACCCGGACGGACCCTCCCTGCACAAGGTCCTCCCACAAGTAAAGTCTGACCAGTGAGTCGAGACACGAAAAAATGGGGGCAAATTCAAAATAGCACTGATTTGTTCCTGATTCGACACTTTCCTTACTGGTCATATTCCTCACTCGTTATATTCCTAAGTGGTCATTGTACAGTCAAATAAAGTCGCGAACACGTGGTTACAGGATTAATAAGTATTAGGACCGATTGTACAGCCAACAGCATAAATAAGTGATCATTTATGTACCTTGTCGCTTTCAATCGTTTCACTATTTTGTATAGCATTTGAAACATAACGTTAAAGTGACAAGGTACATAAATGATCATTTATTTATGCTGTTGACTGTACTAAGTTAAGTAGTATATGACACGATTTAAATAATAACGTGAAAATGACATTAATTTCATGATGACTACACTCAACTATAAATTATCTAAGGAGGTTTTTATCATTTACCACAGAGGACTCTATAATAAGTTTGTGCAGCCAGTACATGATATGACGAGTTAGGAATATGACGAGTGAGGAATATGACCAATTAGGAAGGTGTATAATTAGGAATATGACCAATTAAGAAATGAAGAATCAGGAACAAGTCACTGGCTGGTAGACACGAAATACATAACGACTGAATTCAATTAAATTTTTTCTAGCAATGGCTTCTGTCTGTCCATATGAACAACTTTGCCAGATAGGTAATTTGTTTCCCGTACAGATTAAAAATTTTGCGCGTGAAAGCATAGCCAATGAAAAAAATGGTAATCCTCAAGTATTTGTTTTGATACTTCATCCAAAATAATTCGCCGGCTACACGAATAGGAATAAAAAAGATAAATGTAATGCAATGACCGAAGTTTAATTAAATGGTAATTAAAAAGGTACCTTGTGAACAATATTGATAGTTTGCGTGACTAAGCCAATTTTGTTGGAATTTATTGTTATTTCGCAAGAAAACATAAGTATAAACGGAATATTCGCCATTAAATAACCCAGGTGTTTTTTTTAATACCGATTAAATAATATCACGGGAATATTCTGCCATAACACTGAAGTAGGCGGCTAACTGCATAGTAATATTAGTAATAGTGTAAGCATTATAAATCTAATGTGCATAGAGTATAGAATTCGTAAGACTACATCGTTGCACTATAACTGCCTTCTTTGGTAGAGTCCGACCAGCGGGAGTTGACAAAGGCATTTTTCTCAAATTATTCACACGGCAACAATTTTACCTATGAAACTGTCACATGAGTACCATCCAGTCACTATGCATATGCTAGTGATATTTTGATTTGGCCGCCTTTTTTGTGTCACCACTCGCTGGTCAGACTACATTACGGCTATATTATGCTCGCTCGACAGTTTGCCTAGTAGGTTAAGTAAAAATCACCAACATCAAACTTAACGCAGCAGGTTATGGGCCCAATCGTTAATTTCGTGGTTACAGGGCCATAATTTCTCAAATTGACCTTGTCCAAAAGTTAAACCACAAACTGATGGTTTTTTAAACAGTATTTCTAAATTAGACCCGGTATACAATGAAGAAAATTTTTCCTCTATGTGGGTCGATATAGGTCTGTAACAGCCGTATTTCGTAACTTTAAATAAATATTTTTTGTACTTGCAAGCGAGGCATGTAAAATTCACGTCATCTGGCATGACGTCAGCCTCTGTATTTTGTCTTTTTTGTTAAGTTAGTTGTTCCGTCCTTTTGTTAGATGTCAGAATAAAAATAACTTTCTTTCTTTCTTGTATAAGAAGCCTCCTTATTTTATTAATTTTTTAATCATTATTTCTTGTTAAAGCGGCAATAGTACCTCTAACTTTTTGATTAAACCTAACCTAACCTAACCTAACGATTACAGTTCACGACATACAACAATCGGTAAGGTCAATAAAAGCACCATACACCAAATGCATAATTTTACTTATATTTGTACTCTTAGGAATTTTATTTGATATTATTTTAAATAATTGTTATACATAGTAGCTGCAATCAAAATAAACACTCTTAAAAAAAAACTGTCTCTATCTTCTTCAGTTAATAAGATACAGCCCACTGACAGACAGACAGCATAGTGACAGGGTTCCATGAGCACCAACCCCCAAAAATTACCCCCAAATTTTCCGTTACTTTTCCAGGGCGCCCTCGGCACTTCAGGGCGTGAATGCAACCGCTCCTCGGCCGGCATGGACGGGTGCTCCCTGCTGTGCTGCGGCCGCGGCTACAACACTAAAAAGAAGACCATCAGGGAGCGCTGCGAGTGTCGGTTCCACTGGTGCTGCCGCGTCGAGTGCAATACGTGCGTCAAGACGGTCGAGGTTTACACTTGCAAGTAGGACCAGTAGGACCAGTAGGACCAGTAGGACCAGTAGTTCCAGTAGGCACTTTTACATGTCACATGACATTACCTGTTCCTGATATTCAAACAACGAATTATTTAACTCGAGGTGGAAAGAAGGGTTTTCATACTGAGAACGGGTACGGTCTACCCACGCTTGCAACGCTATGGCTCTACGATGACGGTCTGCATTTCAACTGCAATATAGTGGCAGAATTGCAGTTTGAATGCCGTTGCAACGCAGCATCAAACTGCTATAACACCAAGAAGAGCAACATCAGGGAACAATGGTGCTGCCGCGTCGATTGCAATACGTGAGTCAAGACGGTTGGTTTACACTTGCAAGTAGGACCAATAGGCTCAGTAGATAAAGTAGGCACTTTTGAATGTGACATGACATACCTGTTCCTGATATTCAAACAAGGAATTAGGTAACTTGGGGTGGAAATAGAGGTTTTAATACTGAGAATGGGTACGGTCTACCAACACTGCAATCTAGTTGCAGAATTACTGCATCAAAGTGCTACAACACTAAAAAGCAGACCATCAGAGAGCCTATTCCACTGGTGTTGCCGCGTCGACTGTATTAATACGTCGCTGTCAAGTCGTCGTCGGTGGTCTTGCAAGTAGACTTCCTTATAGACCGTCGACAGAATATCGCGGGAAAAAATATGAGCATCGTATAGTTGGGCAAAAAAGAATGCTTTTAGTTTAGTATTAAATTGACAGCATGATTTTTACCTTCAATACAAATAGGTAAGGCTTCTCCTTAATATGGTAGTTCGGCCTGTTTCTACGTTAAACTCGGTTTTGTGTAAAGTATTTTAAATGTTGTATAAAAGATTAACAACTTGATACTTAATCAGTGATGTGCCGTGCCCGGGAATATTGCCGTAAGTGTTGCCAGCATTATTGCTCGTAGTGGGAATCGTCAACATAATTAAATATCCTCACAGTTTGTAAGATTCTCTAAGTATTTCACATCTATAGACTATAAAATAATCAACCTATTGCACTAACTTAATTAATATTCCCAGTTTCGCCGGAAATATTGCCAGCAATATTGCCCGAGCAACGCTGCTGGTAATATTGTTGGGAATATTGCCAGCAAATTAGGGAATGGTATGGTCTGTGAGTGCTTCCGGTACTCGGAATTGGCGTACTCGATTTACGATTGATGTACATACCTAATCATGATTTTATCAATCGTGATTATAAATAGAATCATAAAGCATGTTAAGTAGGCCGTTAGTCCACCGGACGCCTCCAACGACACGACAACGACAACAAGATTTTTCTGGCCGAGCTCAAGATGTCGTGCCGACGATCATATGTCCACCGCGACGATCTTGGTGATTCAATCAGTTTGTCGTAGCTGTCAAAAACCAGCGCAGTGCGACGTCACGATGCTGGCCTGGGTGGACAAGTTCAAACATGTTTTGTATTGCCAGTACATAGTCCCGTCACAATCTCGGGCCGAGTTCGACGGCGCTCGGGCGACGGGCGTGCGGTGGACGGACGGCTATGTATGCCCTCCTACGGAAAAAAGGCACATCTACTATATGAGTTGTATTGCATTTCCAACCTTATTATAACATTTGAGTGTTTAATATGCTTCTATGAATTAATTGCATTTGTGCCTTTCCTCCATAGGAGGGCAGTATAGTAAATGTATGTGTCGCTACTTCGGCGCCATCATCTAGTACGTTGTCGTTGACGGCGGTGGTGGTGGACAAACAGCCTTAATCCTGCGGGCCTAGTATATCTCTCCCTTTCGTACTTATGTACGTGTCAGAAAGTGGCAGATGTTATCATCTCACTCTAAGGTACGAATGTCCTCACGATCGCTAATCTTCGGCGAATATGTCGTGGAGCTATTAATACGCATTATTATTGTGTAGTTGTGATTGGATGTAAATGTACTTTTTAACAGTAACGAATAGGTTCCTAAGGCCCACCATGCAACGAAATTTGTCAATAGAGTAATCTATTGCGAACGAAATAAAGTCAATTTTATAATTTGGTCATTAGTCATAAAACAAAGGAAATTCCATTTTACTTCCTTTGCACTAGATTTTTATTTGAATGGCCGTATTTTGTACTATGGTTAGTAGTCACCAGCATATACAGGGTGTCCCAAAAATAGCACGTCACAGTGACA
Organism: Acleris emargana; assembly: GCA_927399475.2. Taxonomy (NCBI): domain Eukaryota; kingdom Metazoa; phylum Arthropoda; class Insecta; order Lepidoptera; family Tortricidae; genus Acleris; species Acleris emargana. The sequence goes on from OV656858.1 coordinate 12,075,683, forward strand.
CTGGAGATTCCCTAGCCTCAGACGAACCAAACCAGCCTAACATGATCTCAGTAAAAGTTGCACCGTTTTCGAGTTATACCAATTTAAAGATTTTTCCAAATTTTCACCTCTTTTGACATTGTAAGTGCTCGCATTTACTGGGATAGCTTTAGAATTTAGTTTTTATTATTTGTGCGCGTTTATGAATAGTTGATTAAGATGATAGAAGCATTATTATGTCAATAACTAATGTAAAAGTTGGAAAAATACTGTAATGAACTTGACTTAAATTATCATCAACATAGTAATTTAAACTTTGAACACCTGCCAATTTTATTTTTTTACTACAAACCAAATGAGCAAATAACTTTAAAAACATGCGTATTTTATGGCAATTCTAAAATGGTATGACACATGATATCTAAATGCATAAAAGTAGGAATTCGTATGACATTTGCCAATATGGATCCTCGGAAATCAATGGTAATCATCTAAAAAATTATCTTGTACTCTACGATATCTCATTTGTTTGTGCTCCTTTGAAGAATACGATTGATTTTTGGTTGACCTTGGTTCAAAGATAATAAAAAACGGGTTTAATTTTCATTAGTTTGTACAGTAAATGTTCGAATTGTTTCCCTCCGACTCTAAGGCACAAATGGCATCTTCGAATAAAATTTCGGTTTAATTTTCGTAAACTGGTGTCCGATATGTCTCGGGCTGCATTGAAGACACGTCGCCGTAGTTTCTCTTCGTTACTTATTGGTTTTGAATAAATATTGTCTTTCAAACATCACCAAAAAAAAAACATTTTACAAAGCGAAATCAATTTCCGTTAAGAGTGCCGAGTAGTCGTTTCAGTTCCACAAACAAAATCAGAGTCACGAAACGCAAGGTAACGAACTATGAGTAGTTTGGGTCACAGGGCTACAACTGCAATAAATTAATTACTATCCTACAATTCTTTACATGATAAACTTGCAAAGCGGCTAATCGCGTTTCATTTGTTAGTTTGGTTGCCGGGATCCTTCTTGGCAAATGTGATGCGAATTCCTACTTTTTTGCATTAAGATATCATTGTCACTCTGATTTTGTTTGTGGAACTGAAACGACTACTCGGCACTCTTAACGGAAGTTGATTTCGCTTTGTAAAATGTTTTTTATTTGGTGATGTTTGAAAGACAATATTTATTCAAAACCAATAAGTAACGAAGAGGAACTACGGCGACGTGTCTTCAATACAGCCCGAGACATATCGGACACCAGTTTACGAAAATTAAACCGAAATTTTATTCGAAGATGCCATTTGTGCCTTAGAGTCGGAGGGAAACAATTCGAACATTTACTGTACAAACTAATGAAAATTAAACCCGTTTTTTATTATCTTTGAACCAAGGTCAACCAAAAATAAATCGTATTCTTCAAAGGAGCACAAACAAATGAGATATCGTAGACTACAAGATAATTTTTTAGATGATTAGCATTGATTTCCGAGGATCCATATTGGCAAATGTCATACGAATTCCTACTTTTATGCATTTAGATATCATGTGTCATACCATTTTAGAATTGCCATAAAATACGCATGTTTTTAAAGTTATTTGCTCATTTGGTTTGTAGTAAAAAAATAAAATTGGCAGGTGTTCAAAGTTTAAATTACTATGTTGATGATAATTTAAGTCAAGTTCATTACAGTATTTTTCCAACTTTTACATTAGTTATTGACATAATAATGCTTCTATCATCGTAATCAACTATTCATAAACGCGCACAAATAATAAAAACTAAATTCTAAAGCTATCCCAGTAAATGCGAGCACTTACAATGTCAAAAGAGGTGAACAATTGGAAAAATCTTTAAATTGGTATAACTCGAAAACGGTGCAACTTTTACTGAGGTCATGTTAGGCTGGTTTGGTTCGTCTGACGCTGAGGAATCTCCAGTGTCACTGTGACGTGCTATTTCTGGGACACCCTGTATATAATATACATAATACAGGATGTTTGGTAGCTAGGTGCAAAGCTTTAAGAGGGTGATAGAGCAGCTCATAAGCTATCGATTTAACCCCCATGTATGTTTAGCAATTCTTATTAGTTTCTGAGATATTGATAATTTTAATCGGAATTTAGGAAATTTTTCCTTACGTATTACAAAAAACCCCTAAATTCATGTATAAATTAAAAAAACAGTATTTTCTTGCATGATTAGAATCACTATGAACTAAGGAAGTTTTTGAAGCTACAAGACATTTTTTTTTATTATAACTTTTGGGCAAACGCACAGAGTTACTTTCTCCATACTAAGAGAACCCCGCGTTGGTTTTTCACCTAGTATGGAAAAACAAACTTTGTGCGTTTACTCAAAAAGTTGTAATGAAATGAAATTTGGCAACACGAAATAAGGTAAAATGACAAAAAAACAGATTAAAATGATCAATATCTCGGCAACTAACAATTGCTGAACATACATGGGGTTTAAATCGATAGTTTATGAGCTGCTCCATCACCCCCTTAAAGCTTTGCACCTAGCTACCAAACACCCTGTATATTATACAACATTGGGCGCAAAAATGTCTGACACGCTCTTATACCTCGTGAAATAAAGACGTGTGAGATATTATTACTGGTGACGACTGTAGTCTGTACAATGAAGGGATCTCAGGAGTGAAACGCCTGGGTCTTAAAAAAAGGCAAAATAAAACCGGTGCAAGCCTCACATAAATCAACCCATAAAAAAATGCTTTTAAAAATGTAGATGCATTTTATTCAATTTTGACACTGTATACGGAATTTCACGACTAAATTTTATCCTTGATTATTATTATGGAACTTTTCTGTGGTCCTAGACAGGACGCATTCAGCAAACGTTCTCGATATCGAAAATATGTAGATTTACGTACTCTGCCGAACGTCCGCGTCGAGCGCTAAAATAGAGAATATTCATGCCTTTTTCTCACAGCTTCCAGCAGTCATGTAACAAACGCGAGTCGGTATCGCGCACGAAGGATTCCGTACTATTATCTTTAAAAAATCACGTTTGTTGTATGGGGCCCAACTTAAATATTTATTTTATTCTGTTTTTAGTATTTGTGGTTATAGTGGCAACAGTTTTTTTTTTTTTTAAATACTTCCTTTGTAAAAATTTATACAGCCTGGTGACAGATAGACAGACGGACAGCGGAGTCTTACTAATAGGGTCGGGGGGCCATTTGCAACGTTAAAAGATGGCGGACGTGTAATTTGTTTTAGACTTTAATTTTTGGGTAATTAGGTGTTCAAAGTTCTTTTCTGATAGTGATTTGTACTTTTTATGCCTTTGTGTCGCACAGTGATTGAAGACTTGGACTTATTTCGTGTATCTGGCATCTTTCTTCTCGTTTCAAGTGGACTCGCAGTGGTGCAGAGGTTAAAACTATCTTGACCTCTGACCTACAAATCACCGTACAACGTTGCCCCCAATCTTCCTAGAGAAGATTGGATTGTGTTTTATACTCATATAAACCTTGACACTGGCGAAATCACTTCACGTGGAAGCCATATCCCTGCGGTAGTAGCTGTTCAAGTCGCCGCGGGGGCAAAAAAAAAAAAAAAAAAAAACATTTTTATGTCAGTGTCATCTACCGGAACATTATGATATTTTTTCCTTTGCATCTATACTAATCCCTATACATAATGTGACCGCTATCACCAAGACACAAGGTCTCGTTTTGTTTAAAAAAAATATTGAACATGACCTTCGACTCGATCAACTATAGATGACACCCGTACTGCAGTGGTGTTCCCTCACTGGCAACTCTGGTTGACACCCGTAGGTAAAGGGTTAAAACTATCTTGACCTTTGACCTACAAATCACCGTTCTAATCTTCCTAGAGAAGATTGGATTGTGTTTTATTACTATATTGATTTATACTTATATATACTTGACACTGGCGAAATCACTTCACGTGGAAACGCCATATCCCTGCGGTAGTAGCTGTTCAAGTCGCCGCGGGGCAAAGAAAGAAGAAGAAGTAATAGGGTCCCATTCTTACCCTTTGGGTACGGAACCCTAAAAATAACCAAAATACAAGCCAACAAAAATTTGTTATATTTCTTTCCAGCCAAATAAATTTTAACATGGAGTTTATATAGCCGACCTGTTATATGACGTCACAGTGCATATCGGATCTCTCTGTCTAATCTCTGTTTTATTTGCAGTTTAAAATGCTTGTGTCATCCGTATTTCTTGACCGATTTTAATTTTAATTTCACTTTTGGTGATCATTTTTACGATATTTTGATAAAATATTGAGAAATGCGATTTAAATATCTGGGTCAATCAACTTTTCTTTGTAGCTCGTTGCCATGGTGACGTCTCCTGGGTCACTCTTTAAAACTATGATTTCAAAGGATATAAGTCCACTAAAAAACTGTTTTATTGGCAATTACACACCCATTCTTTTATGGCCTTTCTCCTGAGTGTGCTGGAAGTATATATTATAACATTTTTTCTAAGAAACTCTGTCACTGTTGTCTCCTGGCTTACGGGACAGAATAACAACAAAAAAAAGTTGATCCACCCATCTATGCATATTCCCTAGTTGGTTTGTTTTCGAAAATCTTATACTTACGTTAGCGTTAAACATCTTATCTAGGGCCGCTGAACGTTTATTACTAGATCTAGGAGTTATTTAAGCTTGCCAGTTATAAATTCTTGTCATAATGTAAATACAGTAATTTATTCTTAAAATGTAAGTTTGAATATTTTAAAAGGAACCTCTTATTTGTAAATAGTTTTGAATGATGAGGCTCAATAGTTCTAGACTTTAATTTTAAATAACTGTAGCTGTAGATCATGTAGAAACTTTACTGTAGGTAATTATTTAAATTTTACAAAGGTTTCATTTAAATTATTTTTAATTTAAAGTTGATTTAATAGAAAGGGGTTTAAAGAAACTCTAAAATGTGTCCCTGGATAAAGTTCACAAAGGAAAAGGGGTGAACCTAGATGCAATTTGAAAGACAAAAAAAATATATTTTAGAGTATTTTTTTTTCAAGTTTTTTTCTGTAAAAATTGGCCCCACAAACTTAGTGCCAGCGGGGGTGGAGCTAATACTTAGTGCCGAACCGTCTATTAGTCGTAGTGCCAAACATATGTTAACAGAATAAAACGTAAAAAATATTTTAAAACTAATTAAACTATACATAATAGAATGTATTCATCCCTAACTTAATTAAATAGATTCATATCCTTTCGACGCTTTATGTCACATTTGCAGGATGCCAGATTCTCAAAGTGTCAGATTCTCAAAATGCCAGATGCTAAACCTCCCTGCTTTCCTGAGAAAAAGTTTATTGACAGACCGATAGTCATATTCGTAATCATTAATCGTGTTTCACGAAACTAAATTGTTTTTTTAAATATTTTTGCACATTTGACATTTTGAGGTTATATCCATGCCCCAAAAAATTTCACTTAAAATGGCGATAATCCTCCATTTCAAAAACACCGTCATTGGATGTTTAGGGGTTTCCAAAGTAAATGATGAAAAAAAAATTTAAATGAAATAGTAAGGAGCTTTAGTCTCGATGTGCAGAGACTAAAGTAACATTTTAAGAGAATGAGAATTAAAAAAAATATTGTCAAATAAAATTCTTGCGTCAGAGAGCTAGTCCAATTGCAGATTTTTGTCTTTCAAACGGTATAACACCGTACTGTAATTACTGTCTACTCAAACGACATAATTATCAGTATCTGATATAAATGACTTCAAACCTTAACTCACGTAGTATTTAGTTGATTATCGAAACCGATACATAAGATCTTTTGATTTCAAATATGGTTGTTTTAGAACGGATTTTGCAGACGTTTTTGTTTGATGTTACCCGTCCATACTTATTATATTTCGATGCCTTCACCCCTATAAAGTGTAACGTAATACCTGGATGACCCCATATTTCTTAGTTGCATACATGCAAAACGTAGATAAAAGTATTTCATTTTATGTCTGGTAAAAACAAGATATTGTCAAATCCGATCCTACTGTTTCTATTCTTAAACGAAGAATACAAGATAAACAGCGAAGTTTTTTAAATGTCAAATTAATTTAAGTCTCAGTGATATAGTTCAATAAGTTTTTTAATGTCAAGTACCGTCATAATTTCGGATAATTTATGGTTGTAAAGTTCAGAAAATATGATTTGGAAAACTGTTATCTACTTATCGATATTTTTTCTGGCTTACCGGACATATATAACCATAATGATAACCTTTACAGGAAGAGAGGATATTAGAGAGAGCGCAGGCGGGTGTTATGCCTGAGGTCCGAAGTCCGTTGGAATGAAGTTGGAAGATATTATGTCCACCGACTGTAGAAACTTCGTTAGCGCGATGTAGAAGACTTTAGTTCCCCTGTCTGACGCTGGTGGCGCTGGCGAGTTGGTTGACACTTTGATACAAGTTGCCGTTAGATGTCGCTAGGTTGCCACAGCTTAAGCTTCCAACCCACTGTGCTGTTTAAAGAACGAGGGCAGTTTTACGATTACCTTTTGTCTCATATTAATAAAAAGATAGAAGAAGAGCCAAATCATATTTCCTGAACTATAATAATAATGTAACGACCTATCTACTTATAATATTAAAAGCTTTATATGTCTATACATACATAATAATATACAGTCTAGCTGCATTGATGAACCTAAACTATAAAGATGTACCTTTTAGAAATAAACGTTTCAATTCCATAAAGAGTCATTGTTTTATTTTAATAAATACCTAATATGCCGTGTGGTTGCCGGCTTAGAATTGTGCCACTCCATATCTTCCCGTGGATGTCGTAAGAGGCGACTAAGGGAATAAAGGCTTGTAGTACTGTTAGGCGATGGGCTTGCTACCTGTCACTAATATACACTGTTAAACATCTTAGCCTAATTGTGCAAATTGTGGTTACAGAGTTATCAACAAGTTTTTGGAGTTGTTGGTAATAATGTAGCTCTGCCTACCCCACTCTGGGAATGAAGGCGTGAAGGTATGTATGTATGTGTGTAAATACCTAATGATTGTAGTTTTTCTATCCGTTATATATTTAACGAGATATCTTAATCGGCTAATGTTCATCTGAATCTGATATTTGTGGTTTAGAAAGATAGCTGTTGCTAAGTTCGTTTTAAAGTCCAGTTTCTATGCTATTATTATTCTATGGGTTTCTGTCTACAATTTCTTGATAGATTTGAAAGATTGATTTAATTATTCTAGCAATACTGAGAAATGACAGAATATATGACATTAACTTCTCACTTTAAGACGCTTAGTAATAAAAGGACTCAAGTCACACAAAGTACACTTTTATTAAAAACCTTAAACGTTGACCCTTAGTTATAATATGGAACTGATATATTTGACACTAACTAGCCTTTGACGTAGATATTCACTGAGGCTCCACTTTGAAAATCGAAGTTCAAAGTTCGATCGATTCGGTCTCGCGTATACGTTTGCCACAACTAATTGTCGCCGACAAACCTGACAGTGGATGCGAGTCGGATGAGTTTTTCGCTAGATTCGGAGTTTTTTCGCAAATTACAAGGGACAAGTATACGATTCGTGTTAACACTTTCGCAGTGTGCGTTTCGTAGTGCTCAAACGTAAGATTCATAAGGTCGGATTTTTATTCCCACAGAAAAAATGTAAACAAAGGTGTTGCCGTTAATGAAAAACATTTGCACAATTCAAAATATTTATAATTTCCACATTTATAAGAAATCGACTTTCTATAAAATAAAATAAAAAATCTTACCAAGATTCGAATTCGTTGTATTATTTTAAAACGAGTAAACTGTTTTTGTACGCATAATTTATTTATTGCACTGGTATCATTGACTCGATACACCTGTGCAGAGGGGGGACAGTCTCCTACATTGTGCTATGTTAAATATATAGTTACGCCATCTACACTTCTGAACAGTAAAAACACCGATTGTTATCATGAGTCTCCGATAGATGTCACTGCATGCATGTTCCCAGTATATTATACTACTCTTTGCACCTGTGTCAACAAGTTGAGGGCCGCTTGATTGATGTGAGACTGAGACGTCTCTTAACTCGCTTCGCTTCACAATTCGTGCTCTCGTATAGTAATCGCTTTCCTGTGATTCATTTGTGCGATTTTAAATTCAATTTTTTCTCGAATTCATTTTTATATCACGTTTCGAGCGAAATAATAACTCAATATTATATTTCTTGCTGGTCCAAACTTCGAGATCCCCTGAAATGTCACTTTGACGGTGACGGAACTTTGTTTACATTATTTCTTTGGGAATAAAAATCCGACCTTAGTTAATGGCAAATACGGCTATAACCGTTACCGCCGGTGAAAGTGTTCAACAGTTTCGTGATGGTGAACTGTAGTATTTTAGGCTGTAAAAGCCGGAGAGAGCGGAAATGTGAGCACATAACCTTTCATTCGAAGGTAAGTGGATACATTAATATACTATTGTTGTGGTCTTTTAAATCCGGATTGACAATATTAACAACTAATTATTTGAAATAACGTCTCCAAGTTACATTTTAACATATTAGACCGGTTTTCTGTTCAAATGTATCGTATTTTTCTTGCGCTAACCGTCCGATTTATGTTGATAACAACAATACACGGTAATCCGTGCGATCTCTGACATTTAAATTCAGACGTATGATACCAATTTTGTGTTGTCATCCATTTAAAATGCACCTTACCCAACAAAGGGGGTACGTAATACATAATTATGATATTTTTGGGTATTTTGTAATAAAACATTTTTTTTTTATTTGGCATATTTTTTTTTACGAATTAACTCTTATAAGTAATTCGTTAAATTTACCCTTTATCATAAGCGAAATTTTAGTTTTTTTTTAAATATCTTTCAGATACCCGTCGGATACTGAAGCCAGGAAGCATTGGATTAGAGCTACAGTTACAGCTACATTTGGAGGTTAGGTAATTGCGAATGTGATTAAAAACAGTTAGCAAAACCGTATGAAAATTAATAGTAAGTATATAATATATTATGATTTAAAACCTATGTCACAAGCACAAGGATTATATTTCCCAAGGATTAGACCGGTTGTTGAAGTCGAGTAAAAAGTAGCTATTGGGGAAATTTTGCAAATTGTTGGCAACTCCGAATTGATTGTATATAGGTACACGATACTTAGATGTAGGTATAGACACTATCTCCATCTCAAAGGTATACGGGAGGCCATGATGCGCGGGCCAAGTCTATTCTATACTCTGTTTACGAATCTGACTGGCTTTTAGGCTCTACTTTGAAAATCGATTTTCGAAATGATTCGTTCTTAAAGGTAAGATTTGTCTAGTCGTCGTCTTTTCTCTTCTTTAGATATATATTATACTAGCTGACCCGGCAAACGTTGTTTTGCCTTATAAAAAAAAATAGATAGTAGCCGATTCTCAGATCTACTGAATATGCATATAAAATTTCAAGCCGTTTCGGAGGAGTTCGGTAACTAACATTGTGACATGGTTTTTTTTTTTTTTTTTTTTTTTTTTGCCTTCACGGCGACTTGAACAGCTACTACCGCAGGGATATGGCGTTTCCACGTGAAGTGATTTCGCCAGTGTCAAGGTATATATGAGTACTAGCGACCCGCCCGCGGCTTCGCCCGCGTGGAATGTATTATACATATAAACCTTCCTTAAGAATCACACTATCTATTAAAAAAAACCGCATCAAAATCCGTTGCGTAGTTTTAAAGATTTAACCCCTCGTATGCGGGAGCCGTTTCAGAATTTGACGGCCCAGTGCGGCGACGCAGTCACGTGATCGGTCACGTGACGTCAATCCCAGAGGAATGACGGCCATACTGAATATTTTTATGATAGGAGCGATTTTTTGAAAATTTCTACACTTTATTGGCTTGACCTACAATCGATTTTAGACCTACGTTGCTATATAAGAAGATTCAAAATAAAATTCGGATAGGCACGCAGGGGATTGGAACGGATCCGTGCTTTCGCAGTTCATGAACTGGCACGGATCCGTGTCTAAGCATACAAGGGGTTAAGCATACATAGGGACAGACAGCGCAAGCGACTTTGTTTTATACTATGTAGTGATGATAAATCAATATAGCAATAAAACACAATCCAATCTTCTCTAGGAAGATTGGGGGCAACGTTGTACGGTGATTTGTAGGTCAGAGGTCAAGATAGTTTTAACCTCTGCACCACTGCGAGTCCACTTGAAACGAGAAGAAAGATGCCAGATACACGAAATAAGTCCAAGTCTTCAATCACTGTGCGACACAAAGGCATAAAAAGTACAAATCACTATCAGAAAAGAACTTTGAACACCTAATTACCCAAAAATTAAAGTCTAAAACAAATTACACGTCCGCCATCTTTTAACGTTGCAAATGGCCTCACCATGGAAATTTTATATATTAGATATTATACGCTTATAATCTGTGCACCATTGTGGATATACTTACCCCAGTAAAAACCATTAATCCAGTTATCCTAGCATTTATTGTTAATTGGCCTCTTTCCTTAATTACATTAACTTGAAATTATAAATATTACCATAATAATTTTGTGGTCGCATAGCCCTATAACATGCTTATTTGCTATTTTATAAAAACAGTAAAAAAACGACTATCACAGCGCTCCATTACACGCACATAAATATTTGCTACTTGATATAGAGGATTTCCGACAAGACTTTACATTTTTGCGAAATAACTAAATATTTATCATTTTGTTATCTTAATATAATTAATTGATTTAACATTATTATTCCAACAAAAACAAAACTGCTATTAATGGAACGCCGCAAATAAACGTCATTGGCGCCATCTTGCTTTTGCAATTGCACTGCTTTTCGATATTTCAATATCAATAAAAACATTAATCATCACATTCTATTCCTTCGTGCAATAAATTTTAATAGTTTGGTTTCTTTAATTTCAACTACGTAACCACAACGAAGATCATGGGGAAGCCGTCCTCATCCTCACACAAATCTGTTAGTTGAACTTAGTGTTATCATACAACTTTTTGATACGATAAAGTAGGTAAAAAATAAGTATTAGCATGGTGTGTGGCTTCTGGCAAAGGCTATAAGACTAACCTTTAATTTACATCATTATTGTACAGCAGTACGTCAATATTTCCTTTTTGTTGCCTCTCGTACTTGTGCGTTTTACGTGCATGCTTTTGTTCCAAGGGTTATTTTTTTATTGTTGTTTTTGTGACACTACTATAACTTAAGTGTAAAGTGGATTTCTTTACCTGAATACTGCTTCGTAACATCTGGCGCCACTAACAATTTCTGTGTCAAGCTTTGTTTTTGGTCTTAACAAGTGTGATTTATAAATATTACAAATATATGTGTGATATATTTTGTGTATTTCAGAACAAATCGATTAATAACTTGCGTTCGAACTCATCTGAACGCAAGATGAACGTTGCAGCGAGGTCACGGAAAGGCGAGAAAATTAACAGACGAAAATGGTCTCAAAAGAATCAAAAAATCAAAAATTTATTCCAAAAGCTCAGAGATCAAAGTACTTGTGATCATTCATCCAGTTCATCCTCAACGGTCATAAATCTAGAAGATACAATCAAAACGCCTAAGAAGAGAAAACTCTCACCTTCGAACTCAGCAGAGAAAATTAAAATAAAAAAATCCAATAGTAATGCAACTATTACAGCGGCTACAATTGTAATACACGATGATGACTCGATATTGGGTACTCCTCGTAAAGCTAAATCTCAGATGCACTGCTCAACCCCAATTGGAAGCGGTTCTGCCACTGCACTAAATGAACTTAACGTTTCATGTATATCAAACACCAAAAACAACAATACTCTACAGCAGAATTTCAACAGAGAAGTGAACAACTTGACCAAAGAAATAAATATTGATTCGTATTTGACAATAGATCTGACTGCAGAAAGCAGTGCGAGTAAACGTTTGGAACCTGAACCGGACACTGTTATCGGTAAGTTTTAAGAATATCTGTTATCATTACTTATAGAAATAGTTCTTAGAATTGGCTAATTTTGTACTTAGGTAGAACAAGGGCACTGTACCATATGGGTCATGAGCAAAATTATTGTCCTAATTTATTTATTAAAATAATTGTCCTATTACAATATTTTTGCGAAATAAATAATACACATACATACATACATACCTTCACGCCTGTAATCCCAGAGTGGGGTAGGCAGAGCTAAAGAATTACCAACAAGTCTTAAAACTTCTAGATAATTCTGTAACCACATTTTGCACAAGTAGGCTAAGTTGTTTAGCATTGTATTAGTGACAGGTGGCAAGCCCATTGCCTAACAAGTACTACAACTACTACAAGCCTTTATTCCCTTAGTCGCCTCTTACGACATCCACGGGAAGACATGGAGTGGCACTATTCTAACCTGGCAACCACACGGCACAAAAAATTAATAAATAAATAAATATATATAATGAAATTTGTCAAGATCGTAGCAAGTGGAAAGAAGTGGTCTCTGCCTACCCCTCTGGGAAACAGGCGTGATTTAATGTATGTATGTATGTATGTAATAAAACTAATAAATATATAAATTTTATTTATTTTCAATAAATTTCCGAAAATGATATGGTTTTTTCTACAACCCATATCAATTTCGTAACAATATTATGTTACAAAATATCTCATTTTCGTAAGAGACATAAATTTTGCTCCTGCATGACCCTTATGAAAAGAAGAGCAATTGTGCCCGTATTGTATGGATGGAAGTTATCTTTTGTAGTTAAACTATTTCATTTTGTCTATGGTTATATTGTTTAACTTTTAAAAAGAAAACTTGGGAGACCTAATAGGATTAACTTGCAGTGGTGGCGAAATGATTAGGAACAATTTCAACTTTTTGCATTTTTCCCATACAAATGGTGTTCAAATAATAATATGACTTGGGTGGATCAACTTTATGTTGTTGTTATTCTGTCCCGTAAGCCAGGAGACAACAGTGATAGAGTTTCTTAGAAAAAATGTTATAATATATACTTCCAGCACACTCAGGAGAAAGGCCATAAAAGAATGGGTGTGTAATTGCCAATATAACAGTTTTTTAGTGGACTTATATCCTTTGAAATCATAGTTTTAAAGAGTGACCCAGGAGACGTCACCATGGCAACGAGCTACAAAGAAAAGTTGATTGACCCACTTATCAAATTTGACCAATCAGAAATTTACCAATGTGCTCTGCCACTATTTAAAAAACTCTAGTATTTCATAAGGTCTATTGAACACGTAGTGTCTTATTAGTCCCAGATTACTGCATCTGGTGCTACTAGTCGCAGTCGTCGCAGACCACTTATTGTTTTTCTTATGCTTTCCTAAATTATTTATTATAACCCAACAAAAGTATCCTGTATGAAAAAACGGGAAAAAGTGCTAGTAAAATCGTTTTCTTAGTAGTATAGAATCTATTATTACGCATTTATCACGCCTAGATCTTTTTCCCTTTTATAGATTTAAATACAGTATCAGAGTCGCAAGACTGTATATTAGTATCGGAGAATAACAGCCAGAATTCATCTATAAGTGGTGCGTCGGAAGTCACAGTGCTTAGGGCTAGAAGTAAACAGGCTGAGGAAAGGAAAATCCTTAGGTTCGCTAATGGCATTGCCAATCTAGATGCCTCCTCTAAAGGAAAGCTCTTGGAGCTTATAACGCAGAAAATATTCAGCGGTTGTGACATACCGCAAAGGTTAAAAGAAAACTTTAGGGTAAGTATTTTTGATATTCATAATTGGTCCAATTGTAAAACTGTATTTTAATACTGGGGTTTTTTTTTGTAGCAAAGTTCAATTGTTTTTTTTTGTTGGTTTTTTATTACAGCTTTGACCATTGATAAGCCAATGTATTTTTGTGCAAAAATCGACATGACATTGGCTTATCGGAAATGAAAAAAAGATTTAAATATAATTTGAAAGTGAAAACGTGCATCTTTCTCATCTTATCTTCTTTATGTTTAGTTTTAAAATTGTTGGATATCAATAAAATTATTATAAAAATATGATCACTCAACCTATTTGATTCCTGAGCCACTATGGAAATGTATCAAAGTGACGTAATTAATGGAATTGTACGAGACGTAGGAATTGACTTATTCCAGAGTGGCCTAGGAATCAAATTGGTCGAGGGTACTACAAAAGTTGAAATGATTAGAAATTTAGGACTGCACCGAGCAAACGTCGAGCGTCCAGTGGCGCCGTCAATACTATTATTGTGTTTTCTGATCTGATAAACTAATGAATTTCCATGGAATTGGACTATGCTTTTTTGTAGCGCAAGTACAAACACAATTTACGGGATATTTAACAAACTTTGATATCACTTACCCTTTGAGGAGTCAGCTCAACGGGAAAAGGTGGCCACATTTTTCCGTTAAGTTGATAACTCGAAGGTCAAATTGTTATTAAACTATGTGATATATCATATAAGTTGCGATTTCATTTGTAGTACAAAAATGCACCGTCCGATTTCAAGAAAATACATTAGTTTAGTAGAAAACTCGATAATAGTAATGAGCGCACCACTACATCCGGCGTATGCTCGACGCAGTCTAAACCTACTTATTAGAGGTATATAAGCATGCAGGTCACTTGATAATTAGCAAGTACTGAGGCACATAGATATCTGCAATTTTTTTATAGATTATTATTGATGATAGTCCTTTTATACCCCGAAACCAGAATACAACAAACTCTCAGGTTAACAGTTTTCTTCTATAACCTTTAAAAACTAGATTGTCAGTGTATTTTTGGATTTTTAAATACTAGGTATTAAGAGGCATAGATTGCCGCATTGGCGCCAACTGATCTTACTGTGTTCTTATTTATTCCTGAATCTGAAAACTGACCTGACTTTTATTGTCATTCCAGGAATCTCGCGCCACCGAGACCGTTGAAGACACGTACATTAAAGAGGTGATCCTCGGTCAACGTCCTTCCAGGAACAGTATAGGGAGCAACATTTACAACCCTGAGAAGGATGCAGTAAAAACAGGGCTGAGGATGATAGTCATCGATGGAAGCAACGTTGCCATGGAGTGAGTACAACACATATCCTACAACAGCGATGCTATTTTGATTTTTAATAATTATATTTGTCTCATCATCATCATCATCATCAGCCCGTTGCAGTCCACTGCTGGACATAGGCCTCTCCCAAGGAACGCCACAGAGCCCGGTTTAATACTTTATGCATCCAGTTGCTGCCGGCCCTCTTATGCAAGTCATCCCGCCTTCTGGCCAGAGGGCTGAGATATTTGTCTAATGTTTGCGATTGGCGAATACGTATTTCTCTTTATGTATAATTAACTAGCGGCCCGCCAGCGGCTTCGCCCCGCTGCAAATTCCTGACTTTCCTGGTGGATTTTACAATTTTCTTTCATAAAAACCTTGTCCTGACATTGACAAACTCCACAAAAAAGAAATCGGCCTAATCGGTTCAGCCGTTCTCGAGTTTTGCGCTTAGCAACACATTTAGCGATTCATTTTTATTATATAGATTTTGTTTATCACTGTCTAGTACTCATAGTAATAGCCTAGACCCTAGTTTGGGACTCGGTCAATTTGCGTGCTATGTCTCGCCTGATATTTAATTATTTATTACTTGTTAGCACATTTTAACAGCTAGCGCAAGATACCCACAAGTGTTCGTCGTTTGGTAATCCCTCTCGGCTTAGTCTTAAACGAAAGAAACGCACTGAGTGACAAGGGAGAAAATACAAATGAAAAATTCATTGTATGAAAATTCTACTTAGATTCTTAGAATTCGCCGCCAATAAGGTTGGAAATCGTAACTTGAAACGAAGGTTTTCCGATAGCGACATGCATATAGATTATATTCACCTAATAAAATACTAAATATTCCTTTGAAATTTGAATTCATGTGCCATTCTTAAGGTTTTTATGCATACTTTCTGGAAGCCTGTTGGTTTCCTTTTTTTTTGTGTTGTGTCCTTAAATTATTGGGTCATAAGTTTTATATTGTCTTTAATATCTAAGGTGGTTTGATTGATCTCCAGAAGTTATTGATCTGTTTATTAAAAAAAAAATGTTATGACTTGGGATAATGGGTAAGGACCAAAAAGTTGGACCATAGTTAACCGCAGTTAACCATACAAACAACGAAGTCGAAAAAAGGTCCGTTGTGCGACGAAAAGTATCCCTACAGTTGTAACATTGTACCTTTTTGTTAATAAATCATTACTTTACTTTTTTTCTTTTTTTTATGTCTATTTTCGTGTCACAACGGAAAAAAATCATAAAAAATTTAATCGAGTTAGCATGGCCAACTTTTTGGTTCTTACTCTAATAATGACACATTATGACTAATACTACTATAATTTCTTTGGTTCCAGACATGGCAAAGGTCGGTCCTTCTCCGTCAAAGGCTTGAAAATTTGCATAGACTACTTCTTAAATCGAGGGCACGCCGTCAAGGCATTCGTTCCGCGTTTTAGGTAATTATTTGCACAAATCTTCTGTAACATTTATTTTCCTATTATTTTGTGTTTATTTCAATTTATTGCAATCCATTTTATTTATTTAATAGCTATCATAAAAAAGTGTTTTTTGGTTAGGAACATAATAAACAATGGTAATTTTTCGTTATACATTTATATATTGCCCTCATAATGCCAATAGGCCCAATTCAGTTAGTAAAATGGCTGCTTTTGCTATATAGAGGAGTTTTGTCTGGATGTCACTACTTGCCGTGACGCAAAGGAAAAGTAACCATTGTTTATTTTAGTCCTTAACAATTCTTAACAATATTCTTCTTCTTCGGTCCCTCACTGCTGAGGATCGCGACCACATCTGGCCCAAAATAATTAGCTTCTCCAATAATAATTTAACAATATTAAACGGACTGATTTTCCGAAATTTATAACAAAATTGTATAAATTGTGCTCGGGGAAAACTTACTATAATCTTAGTGAGCACTTTAAATGTCATTTTTTAGAATGTTAACTTTTATTACTGGTTTAGGTACTTTTACAATAATAAATTTAAATAATTGTTACGATAGTAATATAAATACATATGTAAGGGTAGGCTGGAGCCAGTGCATTAAACGGGTTTAACGGGAGCGCACGTCTTTCATTTATAACAAGAACGAACGGATTATTTAATTACTTACGCGTAGTTCAGTGTTAACGTTAAAATGAATACGACGATTGGAGTTCTGCCGGGTTTTGAAATCAAATGAAAATGTGTTCAAAGAAAGGTTGAGTATGTGGCTCAGCGCGAACGCGATAACAAAACCAGAAGAGGGTAGTACCGATCGTCGGTGCGCCGTGTTGCTAAGTGCACTCAACGACTCTGCGTATAAGTTGGTACGCGAGCTCATAGCACCAAAGAAGGTAGATACGCTATCATACGAGCAGATTCTAGAAGAAATTGACAAACATTTACTGCCGAAGAAGTCTTTGTTTGCAGAGAGACATAATTTTCACAGTGCGGTGCAACATCTCGACGAAGATTTTACGCAATGGGCGGCACGGGTCCGTCATTTATCGACCGACTGTAAGTTCGGCTCGACTGTGGACGAGATGCTGCGGGACCGCTTCATGCTGGGCATGCAGGCGGGCCGGGAGCGCGACCGGCTGTTCACGGAGGACGCCGACGGGCTGACGCTGGCGCGCGCGCTCGAGGTCGCGGCGGCGCTGCGGTGCCGGCGCCGGCCGAGATCTACAAGGTGTCGGGGTGCAGTGTGAAGTGTGCGGCTATAGTAACCATAGTGTTGACAAGTGTCGGTTCAAGGGTTACAAATGTAAAAAGTGCGGAGTGAAAGGTCATTTAAAACGTGTGTGTAAGAACAGGAGATAAGTAAATATCTTGCAGGCTAGCGAGGAGAGTAACGATGATGACGGTGAGAATACCCCTTCTGTTTCTTTTGGGCCTATTTGTAATATTCGTAGCAATCGTGGCGAGGCGATGACCTTGTCCGTTGATGTATGTGGTGTACCATTAAATTTTGTTATCGATAGCGGTTCATGTGCCACTGCCTTGCCCATAGATAATTATATAATTTACATTTTAAAGATAAGCCATTGTTGCCCCCTAAAATGATATTAAAGTCGTATTCTGAGGAAATAGTGAATACGGTAGGGGTTATGCAGGCGCCGGTGACGTAGAGGGTGACGTATGACATGTACGTGGTGAAGAGCTGCGGCCCAGCGTGGTTGGGCCGAGATTTTTTATCGCTGTTTAATTTGCAAATATCGAAAATATATTTTTGTAAAGATCAGCCGGAGATCGAGTTTTATACGATTAAATACCCAGATTTATTTTCAGATCGGTTAGGTTGCCTCAACAAATTTAAGGTCAAATTATTACTAAAACCCAATAGTCAACCAATTTTTTTCCGCGCCCGTACAGTACCGTTTGCCTTTTTTTTTTTCAAATTCAAAATCTTTATCTTGTCTGGGGGACACCGTTGATGTAGGAAAACATATCAATCTTATGTGGTCATCTTGCACCGTCTTATATACACATACGTAGGAGTTCTTTTTTTCCTTTTCTCTCTTTCTATCTTAAGATTTTGGTGTGTTTTCCTGCGGAAACTACGCAGGATATTTGAAATATTTTTTAATTTGCTATTTATAGATTTATATAATGCTAGACTAAGTAGTACCATTGTAATATTAAATATATTTAAAAAAATGACTGACTGCTGAGTTTCTTGCGGCGCTTCTTCTCAGCAGTGGTCTCCTCTTGTGAAGCGCTGGTAGATTCTTGACGTGTAAAAGTGCCCGTGCGGCCTACTTACTGAATAAATGTCTTTATCTTTAAAGGCAAAAGTAGAAAAGGAAATAGATAGGTTGGTTGACACCGGAGTAAGTACTCGAGCCGATTGACCATTCCGATTTTGCAAGCCCCATAGTACCAATCCTGAAACATTCAGGTGAGATTAGACTATGTGCAGATTATTCAGTGACCTTAAACAAAATATTACAAATTGAAAAGTACCCCTTACCACGGACGGAGGAACTGTTTGCCAAACTGCACGGAGGTCAACAATTTTCCCAGCTAGATTTAAGTCAAGCGTATTTGCAATTACAATTAGATGACGACTCTCAGTTACTTACGACCATAAATACACACAAAGGCTTATTTAAATTTACAAGACTGGTATTCGGACTGTCAAATGCTCCCGCCATATTTCAAAAAACGATGGAAAATTTATTACTAGGAATCGAAGGGGTCCTATGTTTGTTGGATGACGTTCTGGTTACTGGGGATACTAGAGAGCAACATTGTCAAAGACTAGAACAGGTCTTCGTTCGACTGCAGGGGGCGGGATTAGTACTAAACAAGGAAAAATGACATTTATTTAAGGATTCCGTGACGTACCTAGGGTTTGTGATAGACCGACATGGGGTTCACAAATGTTCTAAAAAGATTCAGGCAATGTTGAGTTCAAAAGCACCAACAAATGTGCAGGAATTAAAATCTTTTCTAGGCTTAGTTAACTATTACAGAGTTTTCGTACCAAACGCATCATCAATTTTAAGCCCATTAAATAGTTTACTACAAAAAGAAAAAAAATGGGATTGGACGGATGACCATAACGATGCATTCATAAGAATTAAAGCAGAGCTGGCGTCGGAAAAAACACTCGCGCATTATAACCCGAAACTAAAACTAATAGTGACTGTCGACGCGTCCCCCTGGGGCCTGGCGGCAGTGCTGGGTCAGGTGGAAGGCGAGACCGAAAGGCCGGTCGCGTAAGCCTCGAGATCTTTGAGTAGCGCTGAAATAAATTATAGTCAGATAGAGAAGGAGGCAACAGCGATCGTGTTTGGCATTCGTCGCTTCCACCAGTATCTGTACGGATTAGAGACACCATTTATTCTCCGTACAGACCACAAGCCGCTAACCTTCATTTTTCATCCCCATAAAGAGGTACCAGAGGTCTCTGTTAATCGCCTTCAGCGTTACGCACTATTTTTAAACAGTTACAATTATGAGATACAGTACGTTTCAAAGTGCGAAAAATAATGCCGACTACCTAAGCCGCGCGATTAACGCGCCGCCGCCGCCGCCGCCAGGGATGGCAAACGCGCCGCCGCCGCCGTTCTTAGATCGAGCCACATATATATTAATTTTGTTACGGACGGCGATTTACCTATAACTCTAGGAGAAATTAGAAATGAAATTGATAACGACGATGTACTAAAAAGGGTCAAACATTTAGTTGTTGGCCAAATAAATTAGTTAACGACGACATACAACCTTATTTTAGTTGTAGGTTGTAGGTTAGATTTGTCGTTAGAACGAGACTGTCTCATGCGAGGCCACAAAATAGTCGTCCCCAGGGCCTTAAAAACTAAAGTTTTAGACGAATTGCATAGGTGTCATTTAGGCATTAATAAAACCAAGTCGGAGGCTAGGTCGCGATTCTGGTGGCCTAGCATGGACCACGATATCCAGTTAAAGATAAGCAGCTGTGCAGTTTGCATACAAATGAAACCCGCTCCCTCCCGAGCGCCGCTAACTCCCTGGCCTTTTCCTGTGCGGCCGTGGCACCGGGTACATATGGATTTTTTTGGCCCCATAATAGTAGTTTATGCAACAGTTGTATAAGAGAGGTCAAAAAAGACGAGTGGTGTGGTTACGATGTGAGCCGCAGGCGAACATCGTAAAGCAAGACGCCACGAGTATTTTTTGACTTAGTTATACACCGTTGCATACAATACTTTTTCTACGACTAGGTTTCAAATAAAAAGCAAAATTAAATTAATATACCTAGGTT
Organism: Acleris emargana; assembly: GCA_927399475.2. Lineage (NCBI taxonomy): Eukaryota > Metazoa > Arthropoda > Insecta > Lepidoptera > Tortricidae > Acleris > Acleris emargana. Next base: position 12,096,445 of record OV656858.1, read on the forward strand.
AGAATACGAACGAACGAAGCACAGAACAACAAACGAGCGAGAAACATTCGAAAATAACAAAATATGTGTCTATGGTTAACTTTGTTTTTAAATTGATGTGCACTTGCCAGGTTTCATTTTTTTTTTAAAGTTGCACAATCGATTTAACTTGTGAAATAGGGACTAAAAAACACCTAATGATTTGAGAAATGAATTCTTTTACCTGATTGGTCGATTTTAATATAGCTGCGTTCTGGTTGGTTGATACCAAATAAAATGTTTTTTTAAAGAGTTAAATTAGTAAAAGAGTTTACATACCAAAAAGAACCTAACGTTCCGATTGACAGTCAATGTGTATTGTGATTGGTGGTTTAATTTGGTGAAGTATTTTGATTGGTCAAATTAACCTAGGTGTAAGCTTTGGCAGCTAGGCATATCGTTTTGGCTCAAAAAAGCACAAGTGCTGTTAAGGGGAATAGACTAGATAGACTTTTCTACGGAATGTTCTGCGGACATATTATCTATATTCTTATATTAGTGTTACTCCTGTACTTTTATCTGTCATTTATATAAATGACAGATAAAAGTACAGGAGTAGGAAAAAGATAAAATGTTCTTGATTATTGTAGACGCCTATTCGAAATGGGTCGAATGTTTCCCACTCGTAAACAATTATTCGAGTGCAACTGTTATAAACAAATTACAAGAGGTAGATATCTCGTTTTGGTATTATGAATACTCTAGTGACCGACAACGGTACTTCTTTTACATCCAAATCGTTCAATGATTTTTGTAAATTAAACGGCATAATACACATAACGTCACCCACATATTCACCAGCAAGCAACGGGCAAGCCGAGATATATGTTAAAATTGTAAAAAAACATATCAAAGGTTTAATAAATGAAGGGCGCACAATGAAAGAAATGGACGGGCGGTTGTTGGAATTTTTGTTTAGGTATAGGAATACAAAACATGCAACAACGGACAAGTCACCAGCCGAGTTGATGCTGGGCCGGCCGCTGCGAAACCGGTTCGATTTGCTGCGCGCAGACCGCACTGAGTCATCGTCACTCCGTCGACCTGCAAAATAATGTGGCAAATAAATAGTTTTTACAGGCTAAATATTTTGGAGGAAATAGGCGAGTGGACTTCAACATAAATGATGAGATAATTGTTAAATTAATTGATAATAAGGGGGTCAAGGGGGTAATCAAAAAGAACATCGGTAAAACTATTTACGAAATTTACTTACCGCAAAGTAATAAATTGATAAAGAAGAACAAAAATCAGATTTATAAATTTAAAGGCAACAACGGACAACCGGAAGACCAACAGGACGATGAAGCCAGTTACCACTGGTCAACGATGCCGATGAGTGCAATCCCAGCGCCGGAGCTAGCAGCTGAGGAAGAAGAAGAGTGGATGGAAGTCGATCCGGGCTTAGAAGACGAGGCAGGGCCCACGCCGCGCGCCGCCAGCGCGTCGCCGCTGCTGGCGCCCGCACCCGCGCCCGGGGCCCGCCGGCGCGGGGGGTGCGGCCCTCGCGGCTGCGGGATATACCACGCATTCATTATAGAAAATAATTTAGTTGTTAAGTTTTATTTTATATTCCGTTTTAGAATTTAAGGTGAAGGGATGTTACGATAGTAATATAAATACATATGTAAGGGTAGGCTGGAGCCAGTGCATTAAACGGGTTTAACGGGAGCGCCCGTCTTTCATTTATAACACTAATGTTATTAGAATAATCAAATTTGTTAGTTTTACATTGTTACCTAGGTATGTATGCCAATACTGGCTGACTGGGGTGAGACTTTGTGACGCCCCATTTTGTAATACCCACTTTCTGACAATAAAATTATCTTTTATCTTGAGCACCTTTTTTTTTAAAAAACGGCCCGTTTAGATAGTATTATTGTGTGGTGTGTGCGCAGATGCAAGTTCGGCAAGAGCTCGGCGCCGCGCCTGCTGGACGAGCTGGAGCGGCGCGGGCTGGTGGTGTACACGCCGGCGCGCGAGGTGCAGGGCCGCTGCATCGCCTCCTACGACGACAGGTACCGCGCGGGGGGAGCGATATAGCTTCACGCATACCTTGCTATCTTGCTCCTCTAACTAGTTCCATTACTGGCTATCCTTAGCGACTTTCCTCCAGTTGGGGCCAGCCGTAAATTTGATTTCATCACAGATAGATACCACTTCCGAGGCAGCCGATGCTCACCACTCATATGCGAAATTGAGCATGGTTACGGTATAGCACCGATGCCAGCTGTCAGTGTCATCCATTTTGGTTAAGACTTATGCGTCCGTCTCCCGTTTGAGTTAGAAAGTTTAGAAACATGTCATGAAAAATATACAGTTTAGTATAGTTTTTTTTTAAATTCATTGATTAATTTGGGGGTTTTCCGTAACACGGAAATAAGGAAAATTGACAAAATTCCGATTAAAATGATCAATATCTCGGAAACTAATAACAATTGCTGAACATACATGGGGTTAAATCAATAGCTATGAGCTGCTCTATCACCCCCTTAAATCTTTGCACCTAGCTCCCAATCACCCTGTATACTTAATAATAATAAGAGGGTGAATCTTTATCGATAAGAAATATCATCACAATTAGTATGTCCCATCCCTACTCGGTCATCGCTTCCTATTTCGGCGCATCTCGTGCTTATCTCCATATTTGGTGATTTAGGCGTTCTATTATCTATTGGGGGTGATCTGTGGATTTCATCCTCCCATCTTTTGTTTTGTCTTCCTCTGCTCCTTTGTCGTTTCCTTGGATACCATTATATAACTACTTTGCTCCATTTGTCTTGTTTGCTTTGCAACATGTGATTTGTCCATCTCCACTTTTGCTGGTCAATTTTGACAAGCACATCGTCGCTCTTGTTTTCTCCCTTATCTTTGCACTTTGTATTCTGTCTCTTCTTTACACATGCTCCTTTCCATGGATCTCTGGCAGTGAACCAGCATATCCCTGCGGTGTTTGTTAAGAGATCATGTTTCACATCCATAAGTCATGCAAGGAAGAATGCAAGTATTGAAGACTACGTTGTGTCGCAAGTCGCAATGCTCAGATCTTTTGCTTTCATGACCTCTTTCAGCGACCAGTATCTTCTCCAGCCGTTTTCAATCCTAGAGTTAATTTCTTTGGTAGTTTGGTCTTTATGAGATATGATTGGGCCTATACATAATAAGGAATCAAATAATACATAGACTGTTGTGAAAGCACTAAAATATTGCAAAATGAATTGTATCATGTCAGCCGAAAGACGTCCACTGCTGGACATAGGCCTCCCCCAAGGCTCTCCACTCAGTCCGGTCTTGTGCTTTTCGCATCCACCGCGTTCCCGCGATCCTTACAAGGTCCACTCCATCTTGTTGGAGGCCTACCTACACTACAGCTCGTCTGAAAGATGAATTATATCTTAATGGAATTTCGGTTAAAGGGTCTAGCAGGCTAAGGAAGGAGAAGTGGCCCCTTTGACGAATATCGGATTTTTATAATGTCATTTGTTGGCTATCTCATAATATAGAAACACCCTAACTTTCAGCCTCCTATCTTGAACCGTCACCGAGATACTGTCAAAAACGTCATTTTATGGACACATTTTTCAAAGTCGTTTTTCTCCTGAACTATAAGGTAGAGCAATCAAACCAAACCATAATTACAAAGGATGGGTAGGAGTATAACTCTGATTTTTTTAAATATTTAATTCCATGAAAAAATAATGATTAAAATGTCAGAGAATTTTTTGACAGCACTTTTCAACAAGTATTTGTAAAGGTACAGCTACGGAAAAAATCACATAAACTGCTAATAGTATTAGCTAGTACCATGCGAAAAATCAATTCAATATAATTGGTGCAACATACTTAAAAAAAAAATGTCAAAGAAAGCGTTAAATGAGTCTTTCATTCTCAAGGAGATTTTTCGATCCAATGAGGTTTAATTTCGTTGCCTAGCAACAGAATGTTTATTTCGAACTTCACGCATGGCTGTCAATAAAGGTCAAACTGCTGCATCTAAGATAACATGTGTAACTCAGTTTTCATCGAAACTAACTACGAAATCCATAAAATGACCGATTTACTATGTTATAATTATTTAATACAGAAACTTAATGGTCAATTGTTTCTAGTACCTACCTATTAAGTATCACCGTTTATGGAGTATAAAATAACTCATTAGAGCAAACATCGCAATACAAGTCATGGAGATTATGACAATCATAATATTCGTCGTCCCAGGTATCACTTTCTGAAGAAGATATTATGTTAAAAACATATTGCGAATACTGCAGGATAAGATTTTCCTATACCTGGGACGACGAATATTATGATAGTCATAACCTCCGTGACTTGTATCGCGATGTTTGCTCTAATGAGTTATTTTATACCCCATAAACGGTGATACTTAATAGGTACTAGAAACAATTGACCATTAAGTTTATGTATTAAATAATTATAACATAGTAAATCGGTCATTTCATGGATTTCGTAGTTAGTTTCGATGAAAACTGAGTTACACATGTTATCTTAGATGCAGCAGTTTGACCTTTATTGGCAGCCATGCGTGAAGTTCGAAATAAACATTCTGTTGCTAGGCAACGAAATTAAACCTCATTGGATCGAAAAATCTCCTTGAGAATGAAACTCTTTTAACGCTTTCTTTGACATTTTTTTTTTTTAAGTATGTTGCACTAATTATATTGAATTGATTTTTCGCATGGTACTAGCTAATACTATTAGCAGTTTATGTGATTTTTTCCGTAGCTGTACCTTTACAAACACTTGTTGAAAAGTGCTGTCAAAAAATTCTCTGACATTTTAATCATTATTTTTTCATGGAATTAAATATTTAAAAAAATCAGAGTTATACTCCTACCCATCCTTTGTAATTATGGTTTGGTTTGATTGCTCTACCTTATATAGTTCAGGAGAAAAACGACTTTGAAAAATGTGTCCATAAAATGACGTTTTTGACAGTATCTCGGTGACGGTTCTAGATAGGGGGCTGAAAGTTAGGGTGTTTCTATATAATGAGATAGCCAACAAATGAGATTATAAAAATCCGATATTCGTCACAGGGGCCACTTCTCCTTCCTTAGCCTGCTAGACCCTTTATCACTTTTTTGCTATTCGTAGGTACTCTAATTAATTTTACATTTTTAATTTTATATTATCAATACGGGCAGCGCCCGCCTGAAAAGCTTCAGCACCCGCTATTTATTTATTTGTACTTGCTCCAATTTCAACTTTTTTTTTTCAGATACATCGTCCAATGCGCCGCCGAGTTTGACGGCGTCATAGTCTCTGGCGACAACTACCGAGACCTACTCCAAGAAAATCCACGTTGGCGTCCAGTCATTGAGAAGAGACTGCTCCCGTTCACCTGGGTGCAAGACATGCTGATGTTCCCCCGGGATCCGCTAGGAAGGAACGGACCGACCCTTGAAGAGTTCCTCCGGCATGACAGTCAGTGAATTGTGCAAGTTTAGTGTGCAGTGAAATACTATAGTGTAGTGTGCAGTGAAAAAGCAGGGTCATACAGGGTACCTTTAAAAGAAAAATCTCATCACATCGTGTCAAAAACTGGAAATTTTCTGTACAGTATTTTGAAGAATCTGCAGTTAGGTGCAAAACTGAGTTAATATTAGCACCTTAGTAGAATGTTAATAAGTCGATGACAATCAAAGGTATTTTCAAATACAGAATAGTTGGGACAACTACCACCAAAAATATGGCTGATTAAAAAAAAAACACTCATTTTAAAGATGCTAAATTTCTTTAATTTTATCAGGGTCCTTGTTTGGGGTAGCCATAGAGAGAATAAAAATATTAGACTAATAAAAAAAGTTAAATTTAACAGTTTTTACGTTAAAATTACTTAATAACTATAAACTAGAGTACTATTCTGTATTAAGCATTTGAAAATAGCTTTGATTGTCATCCACTTATTATCAATCTACTAAGGTGCTAATTAGGGATGCATCGATACGCCTTTTCGCCGATACGATACCGATACCGATACTCTTATAAAAATATCGGCGATACCGATACCGATACCGATACGCTTTTTGTGAATTCAAAAATGCAGGCATAATAAATAAATCACAAGACAGATTTCTTTTTATTAATATAAGAAGTAGATACATAGGTTAATATTAGATAATTAAAAAAATTAGTAATTAAAATTAACATTGATAACATTTTTGTTTAAAAAACAAAGTAATCTTAAAATTTTCGGAGAAAGGCGATTTCGCAAGTATGTTTGAATAAGACCTGCTGCTGTTTACACTACATTTTTAAATTAAAAAGTATCGTTGAATCGGTCATAAAAATATCGTCGATACCGATATATCGGCTAACCCGAAGTATCGCCGATATATCGGTATCGGTTCACTAATGTTTGACCAAAAAATTATTGCCAAATGGTCATTTGACAAACAACGTTTCACCAAATGATCATTTGGCAAACGAGACATTTAACAAAAGTATCATCTTACAAAAACTCACTTAGCAATTGATCATTTAGCGATTAGTTTACCTATTTTTGGGCAGAAAAAAAAACAACCTCGAAGGGCAAGGCGGGAGCCAAGCTCCCGCCTTTACCTTCTAACCTAACCTATCCGAGTCGGTTATGCCCTGATTCGTCTTCCTCGTAAAATGTAAATTTAACTGTTGATCATTTGGAAAAGTAAGTCATTTGTAAAATGACTAGTAGTAACATGATCAATTCGCACCTCCGATAAAATAGCGTTCTAACTTGAAAAAATGAGATTTTGGGCTAAATATGCAGAAAGATAGGCAAATTTTCATTTTATTATCTCAAAAAGAGTCATAACTGTAGTGCGGCTAGTTTGCGACAGATGGCGTTTGTATCAGTTTAACATTGTCAATCTGTTGTATGGGGCCTCTTCGCGGGTGTTCTCTTTTAGTGTGCCATTTGAAGTTGTGACGGGCGGACGCCAAGCCCGTGCAAAATAATGTGATAACACGAAATAGTGCCGTTTCTTTTAACAAGTAAGTATCTTTTAACTTATTTTTTTTATGTAAAACAAAGTCCTAAGTTGAAGTGTAACTATGTTTGATGTTATAACACTATATTTTTTTCTCCAAAAGTTATCTCCAATACAGTTTTATTTCGAAATGTAACACTATTTTGGATAGTTGACAGTGATTTTTGCATTATCCTTGTGCATTAATATAGAAATAAACCAAAATGTTACTGTATATGATTAAAATAAAGATTGTTTTATCTCAACAGCAGTTTTTTTTTTTTTAATTATTTAAAATTCCTTGTAAAATAGGGTTATAAGTCGCAAATTCCTTAAGAATATGTTTAGTCTCTTAATATCACCTACTAAAGCATATAGTGAGCTTTAAAATTGTATATAACGCTCAAAGTTATTTTAAAAATTATATGCAGAAAAATATTTTTTTATAAATATAGCGACATATTTGACGTATACTGAAAATTACGCTATTTCAAGTTAGAACCCTATTTTATCGGAGGTGCGAATTGACTTAACATTTTTTTGCAAAACGTTGTTTGTCAAGTGTAATTTTGCCAAATGACTTTTGGTCAAACGGCAGGACACCTTAGTGGTGTCCTGCCGTTTGACTCGGATAGGTTAGGTTAGAAGGCAAAGGCGGGAGCTTGGCTCCCGCCTTGGCCTTCGAGGTTGTTTTTTTTTCTGCCCAGAAATAGGTAAACTAATTGCTAAATGATCAATTGCTAAGTGAGTTTTTGTAAGATGATACTTTTGTCAATTGTCTCGTTTGCCAAATGATCATTTGGTGAAACGTTGTTTGTCAAATGACTATTTGTCGATAATTTTTTGGTCAAACATTAGTGAACCATCGGTATCGGATGCATCGCTAGTGCTAATATTGTCTCAGATTGGCACCAATCTGTATCTCCGAACTGTTTCATAAGACCTGGATTATTATGACAGCTATGCAGTTCAGTTTACCCTGACACTAACGGACCGCTATGGAACTGCTATAGCTCTGTCCTTCACGCTCATCGTAAAATTAAGTACATAGCCATGGCATAATCCTGATTATTGTAATGCGGGCTGTACACGGGTGACTATCGCTGGGCGTTTAGTAACTGGTCACATCGCTTGTAACAAATCGAATCGCCATGTCTAAATCGACTTGGTTCATATTGCAGCAAGCCATCGCCTGCGACAGCATTTACACGGTCGATTTGTCACCAGCCTCATGCACCAGGTCGAAGTCGGATGCTACTCAATTTTGGGGCTTGCTACCTTAGTCACTTGCGGCCTAGCCGAATTGCCATTAAGACGCGGCGAAAATCAACCCGAGTAAACCTCGCATAACAATCTGTGGTAACAACTGTTTGGACGTCTTTTGGTTGATATGATGTGATGACAGCCAACAGAATTATTCATTCGGATTGTGTGAACCAGTTTGAGAACCGGGTTTACCAACTAATAATTTGTAGGGCATTCATGCTGACTAGCAGGTAGGTGAATTGTTTGAGTATTTAAATTTATTTTGAACTTTAATGTATATGACTAACGCACACGCTGCTAGCCTATAATGGATTCATTATCACAAAACCCCAGGATTATAAAGGAGTACAATTTGATTTGATATTGTAAACAAACCAATGATGCCTTTCTGAAAACAAATGAAAATTGTTGACACATCTATTATCGCTTTTTCAACAAAACAAATGCTTGAGGTCCTTAAATACCTTAAAGGTATTAGTTTTTTTCAATTAATAATATTTGTCAAAATGCTTTTACTTGTTTGCATAACTATTCTGGGTCATGAATATCTCATAATCATCGTGAAATAAAGGATACCAGCACAGCAGGTAAGTGGAGACTTATTTAATACAATATTTTACTTTAACTATTTTCTTTTGGGTAGTTAGTCATTACACCGTTACACCAGAAACAGCTACTTTTTATTAGTGATTCTCTCGTTGCTCTTATAATTTTAATTATGCGTGTTTAGGAAAAGAAAATATTATCCAAATAGACTATTCAATAGTAATTTTCTTAGTTTCTTATTACAATATCTAAATAAACCTTATAAAATGGGTTCGTGTTGCACCCGAAACGGTTTAATGAACTAATGACCCTTTTTGTATTAATTAAAATGTCAATGCAATAGATGGCATTTGAGGTAACCGCTAACACTGTTTTGTGACAGTTTTAGATGTTTTATGTAATTTACAATTATGTCCCTATCTCTGAAAGGCCTGAAATGTATCATGCCAATCAGACGGGGTTTTGTTATGAATGCCAATTTTTTATATAAATTTTATGGATAAGAATATGTAGACGGTTTCAGCATAAGTGCAGTGCAAATTTGCAATGAGCAAAAGTGTAGTTTTGTTGAATTGTCAATTTTATACGCATATTTGTTTATGTTGAAACTGTTTAACAGTTTTATGGCAAAAAATACTAATTTTTAAAATGTTATGTTTGGAACTCATTTTAATTATATCGATTTTTAATAGTATTAGGTCTCAGGCTATAATAGATTCATATATAAATTGCAATTATTGTCACAATTATTGCCGTCTAAGCCAAAAGTAATTAATGCCCGCTGTCCACTGCTAGCGGAGCGAGCCCCGTTCGGACTCCGTTTGGCTTACAACGGTGTCTCTTCAAGAAGGCGGGCATAACTGGTGGCAGGATGATGTCCTGTTCTTATGAATGCTGTCAAATATGAATAGCATGGAAACTACATCCGAAACAACATAAACACCACCCACTGTTTCCCTTTCGCCTCGATCTGCCACCGTCCAAATAAAAAATTAATAACTTTTCATACCACATTACCTCTGGGTTCGCGTCGAAAGTTTGGAACCAGAGGTTTTTATACACTCGTTGAGATACATCTATTGATGTGTATTTATAGAAGAGACGGCCAAGGGATAAAAGTATGAAAACTGAACCTTGATTCCGTTTTGCCGCTTCAAAAATGTCAATTTGGATTTATATACAGGATTCTTAGCAATGTATCGTTTTGAACTATTCGTCATGAGTGGCCTCGCCTACAACGCCCCTGGCGTTTATAGGAGTCACAGGTACAGTCAAAAATGGACTAGAATTCGTATCGTAAGTGCGATGGTATTCCCATAGCTTTTGAAACGTGCTTGGCGTGTTACTCACGGTTCACTAATGTTTCACCGAAATACGTTTGGCCGAATGAGTCGTTTGGCAACTGTTTCATTTCCTAACCCGCTTATATTTCTGTAACTGTAAATATTTCAGATTTTTTTTAAAATAGCTAACCTAACCTATAGTCTACACAATGGTACAAAAATAAATCCTGAAATATTCACAGTTACAGAAATATATGCGGGTTGGGAAATGAAACAGTTGCCAAACGACTCATTCGGCCAAACGTATTTCGGTCAAATGAACGGACCCCGTTACTCACACATTTGTATTTAACGTGGAGCGTTGAAAACGTCAAGTGTTCAAACTTTGCGAGTGTTGCCTAAATATTATTTTAATATACTCGATATTAAAATGTTACCAATAAATTAAGTAAGTTATCAAAGTAGAGCATATGTATCTTATAATATTTGTGTGCTTTAATGACTGTGTTGAAATAATTATTATAGCGGCACAAAATAAATTTCGAAAAAAATGGCATCACAATCCAATTTAACGTATCACTAAAACCGCTGCGTTATGTGATGGTTGCCACTTGAGAATATTGTTGTTCCTCATGTCAAATTAAGTTTATGTCGTAAACATATACATTTCTACATTTTTTACCAAATGGAAACTAGACGGTAGAATAAAAGTGTTTCGTGTGTGTAAGCAAATAAAGAACTAAACTTAAAGCGGTGTTTAAATTTATTCCCATCAGATTTATAATTAAGAAGAAAACTATGGTGTATGGTATTTTTAAACTTTTATTTGAATAAAATTTTACTTTCTACTCATCTATTGAACGGATACTGTTCAATAGATATTACAATAATAATATGTAGTAACAGAATTAAAAAATGCAATGACACAAGCTGATGGTGCAATAACTGTTTATGTATTTTAAAACTGAAGTTCAAACTGAAAAATACTGCCTTTAACTCAAGAAGTTACTAAATCCATATAAAGACTAACAACTAATTTAATTACACTTTAAACAATGTTATTTTTCTGATTTAGTCGTCTTTTACTAAAAGGTAGGCAGAACTATTATTAATTGAATATTTAAAAAAATTGTGAAATACACTTTGGCCTCGTCAGAGTGAACTTTCTTCTAGTTTCTACCAATTAGCAAATTACAAAAATAATGTCGAACATTACAAGCCTAGCTTACCTCCCTAGTCTCACTTTACCATAAGCTCTGTGCCTTATCACCTAGTCCGAGCGTAACGTTTAAACGATATGGCCATCCAATATTTAATACCATGTATGTACCAGTACAGCATGATAGGTGACATTAACAATGAAATTTCATATTAGTTATGTTATTAATCTTTAGTATGCTCAAGCACTCTGGTCAGTGCTCCATTTTCATTAACCTTTTGAACGCCACCGACGGCTCTGGCCGTCAATGTAAAGTCGTGCCACTGACGCCACGACGGCTACAGCCGTCACAAGTTCAAGATCGAAATAAACTTTATTTCGTATCAATAAGGTGTAATTTTCATGGCATAGCAAAAATGTTTGGCGTGTGGGTGACACATCTTGTATACGACGTAAGGCGTTCAAAAGGTTAATCTTTTTCTATTTTTATTCAAAAATTTCGTATACAATGGTAATCTAAAGAGACTGGAACTTTGTATGTTTAACTCTCCAGCACACCAAAGGTTAAAAGGTTTACATATCCGGTTAAAAGTTTTTAAACATTTTCTTTAAAAATAGCAAATAATACAATTCTTAATCTACTTTATTATAATTTAGACCACAACAAACTTGAAAGGTAATCAAAAAAAATCTCATGTTTTCAAGAATATTGTATTAGTCCAATCAACCCGCTGTTCTACGTTCGAATGCTTTGTGTACTTTAAATCCATGAAGTACCTAACTTTCAACCGGGTAACGTCAGTTTGACAGGGCAGAGCGTGGGACATGTACCGTTAAATACATATCCATTATAGGCCTTGATTACAAAATTAGGCATTTTATATTTATTTGAATACAATTAGGTCCTTGTTTTGCGAATCTCACTTAATAATATTCACTTTCTTTAGGCTCTCGTGTTCTCGGACTAACATATTATCTACAGCAGGAGTAGGGTAAAATTGGGGGACCTGGATACGTACCGAGGTATCCAAGCCCCCCCAATCTTACCAGTGATCAAGTTTTCATCATTTCATCTATTAATTCTTCTTTTCATCAATTAATCTATTACCAGTGATCAAGTTTTTATCAATTCATCTATTAATTCTTCTTTTCATCAATTAATCTATTAATTCTACTTGTTCTTCTCTTTAAGATCAGGTATCCAAGTCCCCAATCTTACCCATGAATACTAAAATAGATCAAGTTTTCATCATTTCATCTACCTATTAATCGACGTATCCACGCCCCTATTAATTCTAATAATTAATTCACCAATCTATTAATTCTACTTTTCTTTTCTTTAAGATGTTGATCAGGGTCTGCCTATATATTCAAAGGTCGTTGATTAGAACTAATCGAAGATGTGGTACGAACTTCAATGATTACTGTTGGATGTTGATGTGATAAATATGGTATTTACTTATATAACGCGGAGGGAAAAAACAAAACGAACAAATCACTGTCATACATTTATTTAAATCACTTTAACAAACCAGTTATTTATAGTGTATAGGCCTTAGATAAGTATAAGTACACAATTTAAAACATAAATAAAAATTAAAAAGTACAAATGTTGATCGATAAATCAATAAAATATTATTGATTTATCTACCTTTCTCCATTGAAACTTTGAGTATTTAGAAACAGATAAACATGTAACAGAAAACTAATCATAATTGTCTATATTAAAAAATAAAACATTGCTATCTTTGCACCACTTTTTTAAGCAAGTAACATTTTTGTAAGCACATATATTATCATGATAAATACAAGTTTGTACATCATACGATGTTGCATACCTTTCATAAAGAGAAACAAAATTAGGACAGCTAATATCTTCTAAATTATGAACAATCTCAGTACCTAAAATTTCTTTTAACCAATTCACTTTTTCATACCCTTTTGTATGAATACATTTGTTTTTACAGTAATCAGATATTAAGAACTTATAATCGCAGTAAGGTACATAACCTTCATTCCACAGTATTCCCCTGTTCCTTTCTATCCATCCTACTTGTTTACGTTCTTTCTTAGTTAAATAATAAAACGGATATGGGGGTTTAATCAACAATACCAGGACATGTTTATCACTTAAAATAGCTATTTCTTTTGGTATAAGCTTGTTCTTTTCATCTTTAAAACCTTGGACATCGATGATAACATTCATGTCAGTTTCCGCACTATGTTACTCAACGGTTTATACTCAATAAGGCGATCGTTTATGATAAGGCAATAAGCTGTAGTATTCTCTGGGATATCTTGTGAAGACTCTACTTCTAGACGAACATCAACTGGTCCAGTTTTTAGCGTATCGTTTTGTCTTGAACAATCAATAACAAATAATGGAGCCTTTTCTCCAAATGTCTTCAAATCAAGCAACGGATCAATGTCGGCTTTGTAATACGACTGACGAAAATTAGCATACATCTCATATAATATACTGTACTTAGCTTCATCAAATTTCAAGTTTAATGAATCATATGGAAAATATTGTGAATTTAAAAACAATTTCACATTTGTTATATTACAATGATCAAACAAAGTCGAATTTTTTGTTTGATTTAATTTTCTATTTGTTTGAAATCCCAATATAACAAATCTAGGTTTCTCCAACTGAGAAGCAGTTTTAACTGACCACGAATGTTTGGTTGTTTGAGGTACTAATGGATATTCATATAAATCCCAATTTCTAAAGGCAACTTGTATAGCTCTATCTTTTTCCAAATGCTTTAGCAGTAATAACCTGTTGCGATCAGAAACTTTAATATGCGGTATACGCCACTGAACCTTTTGTACGTCTATTATGACGGTATCACCTTTATCCATACACACACTGTTTGAAACAGAACTACTTCTATGCAGTATAAGTTCATGTCTACAATTTATAAGTATTTTATTATAGTCTTCTGCGAATCCTAGGACTTTATTCAATGGGAGAATAAAAGAGAAATGAATTTTTTTGCTTTGGGTTCCGCTCAGGTTCCACCCCCACAAGGCCGCATTTTTGCTTTCTCCTCCGTTCATCGAGATATAAGACTTCATAGTTGTAGTTATTCCAGCATTTTTTATATGATCTATTTCAACACCATTTAATTCGTATCTGATATTTTGAAATAAAAACAAAATCGGGTTGTTCGTCAACTTAACTTCTTTATCTATATGTTTTCCTGTTGCATCGAGAGAGGACGCAGTGATATACCCCTCAATGTAAATGGAGCTAGCAGACGGTAGTACATATACGTCTTGCTGATGAATAGGGATTCTGATTTCATCATTTTCTTTGAAGCTGTTAGTATAGGGATTGTAAGTATGAATTTCATAGCTTTCAATCGAATTATCGTGCTGTGGCAAGTCAGTGATTTGAAGCATTTTATATTTTAAATCCAAGAGAACGTAGAAATGTTTTATTAATTTTGGTAATCACTCTAGTTGATTTTAAACGTCTTCTACCTTTCGATATCGGGGGTGAAGTATTTAGTTTTCTTGTCTGAGCAGGGATTTTATTGAAAACAATCATTCTAGGTCAAGCAATCACCGACTTAAACATGTACATGCTAATAAGATCACCGATGGTGTAAGAATGTTAACTAATTAGAAGTATCTCGATATTTATTTGGTTTAATAAATCTGATTAGCGAAATGTATTTTATTTACGTACGTAGTTCCTTGTTTTCCAAAATGAACTTAAGAATTTTAAACATAAATGACCGCAATTGTATATGCTATTACCCTGTAAGTTTTGATAATTGTAATTAATTTTCGATCCCATATATTTAATAAATTCCTTTGGAGGTTTCAAGTTACCATAACTATCAAAGTATTCAATATAATCATATATTTTTGCATAGGCTACCCAATGACTACCACTAGATGATGAAGAATCTAAATTTATAATCCCACATTCGATTGGTAGTGGTGATTCTGGTAATTCATCTCTCATAAATACATTACGAAAATGAGGTATATTTTTCGCGTGATTTATAATGTCGATGTTAGTTAACGCTCTTTTAGGTAGCCGACTGATTAGTTTTTTGTGTTCGTAACATAAATCCCTACACCATTCTTGTACGGCTTAAGATGCAGTCCTCTTCCAATACACAGTCCTTTCATGTTCTCGTTTTGTTCCTTTACTTGTGCTAGTTGTTTTTTAGCCGATTTATATTCATTGACAGCTTTCGTGATTCCTGCAATGCCACCCGATAAAGTGCCGCTGGCAGACAATCCAGCAAATATAGGTATTAACGGGAGAAAGCCACCAGTTTTAGGTACAGGTATCACTCGCGGTATTTTAATAGGTAAATCTGACGCGAACTCTCTAGCTGCTTCGTATGCTAACTCTGTTAGCATTTTCTTACATTTAGGTTTTAGGTTACGAATGTGTTTTTTTGTATGTGAGACAATATTATTAAATGTTTTCTTTAAACCAGCACCAGTTTTGAACTTCAATAATGTTGGTGTTTTATTCTTCACTTTATGAATATCATGACATTGTCGTTTGCTCCTCATGATATAATAATTTAGTTTAATGTAAGGATTTCAATAAAATTTCGAGTGTAAAAGTCCGTATCGTTTAAAGATTAACTTTCAAATGAGCACAACGTGAGAAATATATCTTTAAATACATTCATTAGTGTCACTAAAATATCTACAAACAATTTGTCTTTTCTAGCCAAACAAAACAAATAACAAGTCAAACAACGATGTGTTAAATGAAACTGTATGATAATAATAACAATAATATATATTATAAGAAATAAAGACGCATCACATTATCACAGGAAACCATACATATTGGACATTTCGGTTTTTTTATTGATAACGCACATTTAGCGCATGCAACGACATGACCGCACGGTACAAACGCGACATCACATGCCTTGACGTAACATATTTTACACACTTGTACTACGTCACTATTCACCACCTCCTCCTTTGGCCGGGAGACAGGTTGCTCTAAGAAAGAAACAGTGTTCACTTTCTCCTTGACGTAGTCTCTACCCTTCACCAGTTTGACGTACGCACATCGTTCAAACCAGCGTGCGTGCTGCTCCCACGGCTCATCACCCTTCTCCCAATCCTTTAGACCACCATCACAATGATAACATTTGGTTTGATCTCCGCACCCAGTATAATAGAAACCGGCTTCTGCTAACTCTTCAGGTCTTTGTGTCATACTACAAGGCCAATCTTTAAATGTTTTCAACCGTGCCGCTTCCGTTGCATATTTAGGGTGTGCAGGACGCTGTAGACTCATGGTGGTGGAAGGAGACATGTTCGCACGATCGTTTTCTCCTTTCATTAAGTTACTATGTGTTTGCGGTGACACTGACCTTTCCTATACTCGTATCAATAAATAGTACGAATGTTATTAATCACCACAAAGTTAAATAAATCTTACCAAACAGCAGTACAAAGCTGTTTAAATCTCATTGAGAAATCAATATCGGTTGTAAAAGTCTGTACTGTTTTAATATTAACTTTCAAATGAGCACAACGTAAGAAATATATCTTTTAAATACTTTTGTGCCAGTAAGAATATCTATAAACGATTTGTCTTTTCTATCCAGCTGTTCTCGCTTGTAGGTAGTCCTAGCCACTTCACATATACTTTATTCCCCCTGCTTTTTATTACTTTTTCAACCAGATATACGTCAGGATGTAAAGTTTTTTGAATTTCTTGTCCATAAAATGCTCCTAATATCGGTCTCGACTTCATATCTTCTAATAAATAAGTAACAGGATTAGTGTGTTGAATCTTTGTTATCTTAAATATTTCTGTAGACCAATTAGGAGTGAAACCTTTTTCAAAACAACCTTTATACTTGCTAATTCTAACAAAGTCACCGACTAGAAATCTCTTGATTTTCAACTTTTTCTTAGACTGCAATTTAACATATTTTTGTAATACATCCGCTTTATTTTCATGGGTGATTGAAGCAGGAGGTCTGCCTATAGTTCTATGAAAATCATGATTATATTCATAAATTTTATTATCTAGCATCCCATCAATCCATTTATAATTGCCTTTTAAACTGAACCCCTTATAAAGCTTATTTTTAAGCGTTCTTATAAATCTTTCCACAATTGATGCTTTTTTGGTGGAGTATGTTGAATAATGGTTAATATCATATTTTCTCATTACTTTGAGAAATGTTTTATTATAAAACTCTTTACCCTTATCTGTTTGTAAATTACTTGGGAATCGTCCTTTAGCTAAAAGTGTTTCAAATTGCTTACATACGATTTCTTTAGTCTTCTGTTTGAGGGGAATTGCCCAAGCGTACTTTGAAAAACAGTCAATAATTACTAATATATATTTATAGCCAGAATTTACGTCCGATAATGCCTGCATGTCAATCAAATCCGCCTGCCAGAGGTCATCTATATCTTTTAACATAACACTTCTCCGAGGAAAGTTCACTCTAGCATTTTTGTGAATTTCATTTACGACGTCGGCTTTGCTCATAATGCTTGTCCAATGCTCCTTGAAGATCTTTTAAGGCAATATCTTTTTTTATTGCTTTAATACTATCTTTTAAACTTTCAGTTAGTATTAAGAAATTATCTCCCTGAAGCTTATTTAAAGCGATATCTTTTTCAATGTTGTCTATACGATTCAACAAACTCGAAGTTAGCTTTTCCCAACTTAGCACTATATTACGATTGTCCACGACATGTTCTTTATTTGCAAAATTTGACGCACTAGGTTCATTTCTAGATTTTATTTTAATGACTTCTATATGACAACAATCAACTGAATGATATTCACTTTTCTCGATACTCATGTCTAATGCTCGTCAGAGCATTAAGTGCAATGATAGCAATAGACGATATTTTATTCTTTTATTATACCAGCTTCTTTTAATTCTTCAATAATAGATACGATTTCATTATCATGATTACTGTTACCAGCACTTTTAGATGCAATTAATAGTTTGAGCCTTTCAATCAATTCATTCGGGTCATCCCAATAAACATAATCAGTGTTTTTCTTGTACTTTTTTAATAAAGGCAAGAAACCACCGCTTTTTAATTTCGTTAATTGTTCTGGGAAATCCTGATTTGCATCATTAAGCTGTGAAAATAAAGGTTTTATAATGTGACGGTATTTCGAACCTTTGTCCCCCTTCAATGGTCCGCTAGGATTGAAGTCTCGTTTGTGTGCGTTAGTATTAATTAGCATTTCTTTATAATCAATTTTGTCTTGTTCTGTTACGACAGCAAGATTAGGCTTATTGCGTAATAAAAGTTCCTTTAAACCATCTGTTAGTTCATAGTTTTTGTTCTTAATTATAACCATATATTTTTTCCCCGCATCATTATTTGTTGATGACAAACGTACATCAATATTTCCCATCATGAGCTTCTTGTTCTCGCTCCGAATACCAAATGGAACGTTAATGTTATCATAAATATTAAGCATATCTTCTTTTTTAAGAGACAATAGTGTATCATTATTTTGATTTCGCAAACTACCATCTGCTAAATCATAATACTCTGAGCACTTACTAGAATCAGTCTTGATTATGTCTCTAAAATTTTCGTATTCTAAAGAAGAATCCAAGTCATTAAAAGTGTCTTTTACATTTAAACTTTTTGAAATATTTAATTCAGGACAATGCGAGCCATTCACTTTTATCAGAGTTTCTAGAGGATCTGTAATAGGTTTAAATACTTTCTTAAATTTAAGATTAGCTGCATCTTCTTCATTTTGAATCATCTTTATTTTATTTTTTATGTTTTCAACAGATTTAATTAGTTGTTCTTTTACATTTGTCTCCATTGCAATGACTGTTTAATACTAATACTCATCATCTAGTGACATATTTTAAGCTTTGAACAAGTATTTATGAGATGCTTAAAAATGGATAAATGTGTCAAATCCTTTTCTATACCTTCCTTTATCAATAGCACAATCTTTATTAATCAGCACGAAGTTGAACTGATCTTGCCAAACAGCGGCACAAAGCTGTTTAAATTTTATCCACTCTACATCTGTATTGACATGCTCATTGTATATATGTTTTAAATTTGTATCATCTTGTTTGTAGATAATTAAAAGATTAGCATTATCTCTAATAAGCTGTTTTGGTATCTTTGAGTATGTTTGAGATAAATAAAAACAGTCTATCCGTCTGTGTCTTCCCATGGCAAAGTAATTTCGTATGTTCACCTGATTTTCACACGCAACGTCATCGAAAATTATGATTGAATTGATCAAAGCATCATTAGGGTGAAGAACTTCTTTATTCTCATTGTATAAAAAGAATTCAGCTTCTGGAATTTTCTGCATGATTTGTCTTAAGAAAATATACTTCGCCTGAAAGGCTGTCTTTGAATACAAATATATATGCTTAAACTTCAAACCGTTTTCATGTAACAATAAATTCAGCATAACATTCGTTTTACCACAGTTAGAAGGTCCACATATTATGCATCGAATTGTGTTTGGTAACAGTGTGCTATGTTTGACTTTTTGTAACCGA
The DNA here is from genome assembly GCA_927399475.2 of Acleris emargana. Taxonomy (NCBI): domain Eukaryota; kingdom Metazoa; phylum Arthropoda; class Insecta; order Lepidoptera; family Tortricidae; genus Acleris; species Acleris emargana. Next base: position 12,116,210 of record OV656858.1, read on the forward strand.
TTTTCTATATCAATAGTTTTCACTTCTAAAGTTTGAGTTTGCTTGACGAACTTCATTGTGTAGTGTGAGCTTAATCGAACTTTCCAAGTATTTATATACCTCATAAAATTATGTAATTTGAAGTAAAATGACATTATAAAATTGGAACAGATTGTAAATGTCGGCATTACATTAAGATGTAAGAAAACATAGTTGGATTCCTTTATTTAGATACATGTTCTAAGTACCTAAAAGATAAAATAAGATTTAACACTTCCTTTTCTATAGAAATGCAGTTTGAATGTGGTGTGGTAATTGAATGGGGGTTAGCTATAGCTAGAAAGAAACAGATCAATTCACTTCAACAGTTTATTATAAGTATTCGTATTATTAATTATACATGTTCTTGCTATATAAAACAAATAAGAAATACTATATTATTACATATAGGTACAAAAACTTAATTTTTTTTGCTACTCAATCATCTATTAAATTCGATGTTAATGTAATTAATACCTCATTAATAAATAACAAATATAAAAATTAAAACAACAATCTGCATTTGTCATTACCGATAGTATTATTCGTGGGGGTAAATATTTATTACACATATCCATAATTCATAATAACCAAAGACGACTTTTACACTTTATTTATGAACAATACTTAATCATTTAAAATATCGTCTCACAATGACCCCATGGTAATGTATGTATTTGATCTCTCAAAACTTGTCTCTTATCATCACTTCTATTCAATACTTGTTTGTCTACTTGTTGAGAGTATAAAACATGTTTTATAGACCGTATCATGTTCATCTTACAACGAAGTTGTTTATCAGCTATCAATGCCATATTATAGTCATTTAGTGTTAAACGCTTAGAAATGTATTTAGAGATACCTTTTGCTTTTTTAATGGCACTGTTCTCACTTTTGATGTAATATAGTTTAGCCCTCAAACCTACAAATTCTGTTATTACATCACCTCCCATCTCGTCTTTGAATATGCCCGGTATTTTCTCATTCACTTTCGGTATGTTATACGGATTATTGATTGCAAAGTTGCTAGTGTCAAATTTAGAAATATCACAATACATCTCTTGATAAAAATCTTCTGTATAAATCAAGTACAACAGGCTGTCAGTATCTGTGTAGCACAGGTGTACATCGTTTTTGAATTTATTTTTGATATAGTCGTAATGAAACTGATATAGGTGTTGTTTGGCAAGCTCTAAAACTGTGAATCCGATATAAATTGGCCTGTCTAAGACAATTTTTTCATGGTTTAACTGTATTCCTACAAAGTTTTCTGAAAATATAGTTACACTTTTAAAGTTAGGTTTGGAGATCAATTTTTCAGCTGTAAGATGTTTATTTGTTACATTTTCATTGTCTTTCCATTTAGTTACCAATTTTACATCGATTTGGTTACGATTATTTTGCAGAGTCTTTCCGAAAATTGCGTTATTGGATAATTTAAAATGGTTCTTTTCATATTCAGTTTTAGCTGCTTGACGAAGGGTTGTATTTAAGTCAATGTATTTTTTCAAATAATTTTCTTGCCTAAAACTAAGAATGCGGTGAATTTTATTTAAAACTAGACCATGTTTCAAACAATCTTTTAAGTGGGTGTAGTGAATAATGTAGTTAAATTTATCATAAAGATTTGCTATTAGCTTTGCACATTTACCACCGGGGGGGATGAACTTTTCTGCAGCGAACGGTAAGTCATTGTGTTTACTATGCAAATGATCAGGGTATGCCAGGTCTACCTCCAAAATATAGCCGTAGTCATTGTTAGCTGGAATACTCAACACATCAATTGTTTCAATTTCATTTTGACTCAAAAATTTGAACTCTGATATAGGAAAGCGTTGCATCATAGCGTAACCATACAAGTTATTACAGTCAAGATAAATCAAATAACTAGACGGTTCAGCATCATTGAAATCGAACATATATTTATTATTTGCTTTGGCGTGTCGAAGGGAGCACTGTGCTAACCCCCCGCGTATTCCTTTTTCTAACATTTGATATATCTCTAAGTCACTTATTAACTCTAATTCAACCTGCGTATACAGAAGCATTGCATCCCAACTTAAACTTGGGGAAGTGATGTAATACGCAGGATCTAGATTATAATAATGCAAACTAGTCATCCTAAACTTTTCGAAAATGTCACATAATAATAATACGTCACTTTTTAAATATAAGTCGGTATATTCACCAAGTGATTTTATATTAAAGACATTCCATATTGTTCGCGCACGTTCGTATTCAGCTTCAGTGATATGACTATCGTTCAAACTGTTGTAGAAACAAGATTTTAGAGGAAGTTCGGTTTCGGAAAATTTGAAACAGCTATTCATGTAATCATACGGGTAGACACCTTTTTTATACAATAATTCACGTTGATTTTTATCAGGAAACTCTCGTGATAAATTAACAAAATCGTTTTCCGATAAACTTTTGCTTAACGCATCCAGACTTGAACTCATAAACTGATACGAATCAATGAATTTAATTTGAATAGAACGAGAGTTGGTATCAGTTTTTATGTATTTTGTTATAGAAAGGTACTTTTCTTTAGTTTGAGGAATAATTTTAACGGAACCTTCTTGTTTTACTAATTCCTCAATAAATAAGTGAGAATCGTAACCTGATAAGTTATGAAAAACAACAGGTATGAATGGACATACTTTATGCATTAAGTTACAATGAGAGTGCGCCGGCCCTCTGTACAAGGATGTAACATGATCATGATCTCGCACCTTGTCACCGAACAGATGTTGTTTACATATATGGCAATATGTTGCGTTTTGATAAGATGATTCTTGTTCAGCAGTTAATGGAGTCATAGGTTTAACATTAGATAATATTTTATGTAATCGTTTTACATCCTTTATTATTCTCTTGACAAAAATTTCAACACAGTCTTCACCTCGATATGTCACAAATTTATTTAATTGATCATCATACGAGCAACATATATAATAAGCAAAACATGACGGGCGGTGTTTTTTCAAAATTTTAGTGTTTTCAGATATGTTTTCGGTGTGGTTACTCAGGAGGCATTCAAAATCTGCGTAAATAATGAAGTTGAGTTTCTGTTGTCTTTCATAATGCTCGAATTTTAAAACAGAATTTATTTTAGGCAAAGTAACTAACACGTCACTACAATCATGAGATCTATATTTTGTTTCATCATTATAAAATTGTAAACATGTCTCACATAAATATATCTTACCTTTGTGGTGCGAAACTTGCCGTCGAACTAACCTTACAAGATCTTTTATTAAACAGTAATGTGCTTTTCCCCCCCTTTCAATATATAGTAAATTAATGTGATTAATTTCTCTTTTTTTTGTCTTGTATAGAGGTCCGGTAACTTTTGATTTATTATCTAACCCATATATATTAACGCTTATATTCGGGTTATTTTTTTCAAAAAGTTCAATTTGTTTAGGCGAAGGTGGGAATGACATTCCTTCTGTGTTGAGAACGGAAGAATAATGTGGATATGAACTGACTTTACATACATTCCTTGTAGAAGGAAACAAACCGGCCATAATACTCCACAAGAAACAATGATTATCGCTATTCTGTATACTTATACAACTTTTCGAACTTCTGACTGCCGGAGGTAACGGAATATAAGAACCGCCTCGCAAAGGAGAATACTTGTTCATGTTAATTTCAATATGACTTATAGATAGGTACGTCCATCCAGATTCACGAAGTTCGAATTCGGTTAGTTTTTTTTTCAGAGTGTTACTTGTATTCAATAATAATTCATTAAAATCAGTGCTCTTGTAAACAGTTTCATATTTAGTGTTGAATGACTTTAGCTCCTGTTTGTCTGAGTGAGGTTGTATAAAGTACGCAAAGAATTCAAAGTTAACTTTAATACAAGTAAGGCTCTCTACTGATATATTGATAAGTTTTAGAAGATCTTTCTGACACTCATTAAAGAATATCTCTGGCGTGAAATAATCTACTTTCTGAGATGGATTTATACGATATGAAACAATTCTGTTTTTAAAAGCAGTAGCAATCATATAAATATTATCGAATTCTGTGTTCAGTAAGCAGTTTGACTTATGTAAATTAGTTTTTAAGTGAGATGAGTATTCCTTTCGAGACATTTCAATTTTACAGTTTTCACAATTCATTAATTCATATTCAGGTATTAAGGCTGATACAGGATGAACTGTAAAGAAAAGAAAAAAATTAAAGGGTTACAATCTACTCATTTATTTTATAAATCCTAGTAATAGTTGCAAGCGGTAGTTTAATAAGCTTTACACTTTAGTATTAACTGTTCTATAGTTAAACATTTTTTGAATACATCTTAACTATGGGTACAATAGAGAGGGTACAATTAAGAGCGAGCTCTATTTTAATAATAACTTCCGATAAAAGTAGGCGGGCAAGGCTTGAACTCCTTTCGCGTAGCTTTTATATACTCGGTTAACGCACGCCAGCCTTCCGTACTATCATCTGTTCTGTTTTTTAAGCTTATTATTGCGTGGCGCCATCGATTCATGGGAGGTACGCGCTCTATTTCATCGCATTTATAAACTTTTAATTCTACGTAATGAGAACCGAGTTTACAGTCGTTAGACTGGCGAGCAACTCCGTTTGCGATTCGTCGGTTTAGAAAAGATACGAGAGGAGTCATTTTTTTACCAGGTCTGAGGGCTTGCTCATCTACTTCGTCATCCTCAGAGTCGGTCCCGAACACATCGCGCGCAGACTCCTTTCTGCTAACGTCAGCGGGAGTAGTATGGCTCGCTGTAGTTGGAGTAATAATGCTGACTTTACTTTTCTTTCGCTTCGGCTGCTCCAGTTCACTGTTATGCGGCTCTTTGCTTCCATGTTTTCCCACCTTTTGTATTTTCAGGCTTTCACACCGTACTCCATCTTGAACAAATGAATAAACATTATGACTAGTGTTAATGTTATAACTTTTTGGATATCTTTTAAACTCTTTTCTTATAATGCTTACAAACTGCTTTAGATATTGCCAGGCTTCTGAGTCGGTGTTAGTTTTATTTTTTAATTTTAGGTCAAATAATATTTCATCTTCCTTGCACAATTTCAAAACGATGTAGTATGTTCCTTTTTTATGTTTATCGATCTGACGCGAAAATCCTTTCGGAATTTTGTTAGTGATGTAGGAATAAAGATGATTGTATTGTTCCTTACCACTATCGTCACTGTTTCGATCCTCCCCCTCGCTATCTGTCCCGAACAATTCATATGATAACGCTGGTTCGATGCGAGCGGGATTAATTCGCTTTTTCCCCTTTTCCGAAGTGCTGACCCGAGATGCTGAGTTCGAGCCGTGACCCCCCTCACGGATCACGGGTTTTTTACATTTTTTATGAGTATAATTCTTCTCATCCTCCTCCGTCCGAAGCGGTCTCTCTTGAACATGACTGGACCTGAAAAGGTAATTTTATTAAATTAATTTGATAATTGAACCCACAAGCAATCAGTAAAACAACTCAGATCGCAAGAACAAAACACAAATTTATTTTAAACTTTAACTATCTAAACATACGAGAGAATTGAATGGATGCATTCATTTCTCTACTATTGTCAAACTACACTAAGCTTGCGCTCAGAAAAAATAATCGTATTTTAATAGATGAAATATCTGATAGATGAATAGATGAATATTCGAATGGTACTTACATGATAGCAGATATGTTGACACTTATTGATGCACTTTAGTAACTTGAAGATCAGAAGACTTCGCTTGCCGATGACAATGTGTCTCAGTCTCACAATTCCCACTTTAAATATATGCGAGCGATAACCATTTTTGGAACGAAAAACACACATTCAAATAAAAATCAAGCAGACTTGCACTTTTGCTGCTCCATACTTATCATGCACAATAGCTGTTGTCAGCGTTCTGTATCCCGATATAAAAGTAAAAATCTAAATATTTAATTACAACCTTATGTACTATGCAACAAGCACTATAAATAAGTGCAACCAAGAAATTAATCACTATCATGTTTTTTTGTCTCAACACGATTGGAATTCAGTCGGAAGTATACGCGGGCCGAACATTGAAATTAAACTTTATTATTTGTAAATATAGTTCAATTTAAAATGGCAGAAAAATCAGACCTTATAAGTCTCACACCGAAAAGCTAGAATTTAAATAGATAGGGAATCATCTTGCATTCGACACGTGCATAAACTTTCCTCTTATGGCATATACCATAAAGGATTAGAATGTTAGATCAATATCCAATATTAAGCTACTTTGAATTCTATCGACACCATTTTATTTATATATAAAGCTAAAAATTTCTGAAGGGATACCTATTGTAATAAATATTTTGAACGTACGTGGTTCTCTTGCAAAATGTCGGTAAGTTAAATTTAATTATAAATATCGGTACATATGTTTTCTGTTTATATATTACATGCTAACCGGTGTGTAAATTTCAGGACACGTCTGAGCATCTATTCAACTTTGTACCCTGCAATGCATCGCGACCTACATATGAACCAAGGCTCGGGTTAGATCGTAAACGAAAGCCAGAAAACACAACAATTTATTCGTATATCAAGAAACCTCATCAGAATAGAGCTGCTAAAGTGATTAAAATAGAAATTTATGACGGAGACAAAATAGAAGATAGTGAGCGAATATGCAAGTGTAATGCAGAATTGTGCCTGCAGTATGCGGTCAAAAGCGTTCCTCTAGACGGAATATATGAGTCAACACTTAACGTAATAGATAAAATAACGGAGTCTATATCATCTAATATTTGTAATCGCTACACAGTGTTGTAAAAATATGCATTTTACAGAATAAATATTAATCGAGTAACAATGTGTTTATTTATTTATCACGCCACTAACCCACCATTTTAAATTCGACTTATCCGACTCGCGTTGTTTTGGAAAGGTGAGACCGCTAATTAATTACCGGCGTCGATAACACTGTACGTCTCATAATTATGTTCACGTCGATGTATGAATCACTATCTATTTAATAACGCTTAATATAAAATGGAGCACTCATAATTGATGTATTGAATACATGAATACTGATTTAGATCTATTATAAATTTTGCCTAGCTCATAGGTATTACACTAGATGAAAACTTGATCTATTCAGTATTCAGAACATGAAAGAAGAACAAGTAGAATTAATAGATTAATTGATGAAAAGAAGAATTAATAGATGAAATGATGAAAACTTGATCACTGGTAAGATTGGGGGGGCTTGGATACCTCGGTACGTATCCAGGTCCCCCAATTTTACCCTACTAGCAGGCTTTCCGTATCCTACACATGTGCGTTAAAATAAATTGATTAATTTACAAATTACAATGACTATACATTTGTGTTTCTAATCGATATCAATATTACGAATTACTTAGTAATATTACCATGCCACGGTTTCTTACAAGAACGTTTACGTTTAACCCTTTCACCGCCAATTACGGATATATCCCCGCATTACGGGTTCAACAAATACACGTAGGTTACAATTCGCTCTGATTTGCAGCTGTCATTGACATTTATTTTCACGGCGTTGAAATTGTTAAGTAAAACCAAATGCTTAGCGTTGTCGAAAAATTATTGTTGTGTTTGTTTTTTTGTTTGAATTTAAATACCTTATTTGTTGAGCGAAGACACTAAGAATGTGGTTTTAACTCATGATTTCACGAAGTACAAAATTCCATGGCACGGATCCTTAACAAATACAAAGAGTCTATTAAGAAGTAAGTTGTTGATAGTTATAGAGTACTTAACAGCGAAAGTACGATCGAACTCGGAAGTAGCTGTACATTTAGTACTTTGTCGCTCACATCACTCATATTCAAATCACTCTTACTTAATAGGTTACTTGCAACAGCAACCTTGGATGCGTCCGAATTATTTTGTTTTTTGAATACCAAAAGAAATTCACGTATTTGTATTGTCTTGATAATTGAAATTAAGCATGTTACAAAAGCCCCGTACGATCGCATTCCTTTTTTTAAGGTGACTAGACGGAGCTCCAATAGATATTCTACTTGGTTTTTAAATCATACCTTTGTCGTATTGTTAACGTTATTGTAGCTCTTGTTATTTGAAAGTAACCGGGAGCCGTATCGTTAAAAAAACAATAAATGTATCAACCTTTTCAACGAAAATTACGGATATATCCTCATATCAACGCCAGCGTCAAAGCCGTCACAACAAATTGCACGATGGTTTTTTGTTGATATAGTCGTGGAATGTAAGGTTCGTCATTTATGAACCTTAATGGAATTGAAATAAAGTCGAAAAGTGACAAACTTTGTCATTCCGGGACTGTATCCGTAAGCTGTTAAAGGTTAAAACTACCAAAATACACTTATTCATTTCCTCTGAACGCTAATCAAATGTAAGTAGAAAAAGTGCTTTCTAACGTGGCTTTACTATAACTTTTTTTGGTATCAACAAGATATCAGACTGTTAGAAAACTTTACTTTACCCGAAGTAAACAGGATTTTAGGAAGAAACATGTTTTGGCACTGCTTTATAAGCAATGAAAACAAGGATACATATGAAACAATAATATAAGACGAGGATTGGCAAAGAGTCGATTTCAGATCTAAAATAGTTTGAATCCTCCCTTCGATAAAATGATTTAAAATCAAATTAATTTAATCATGGATGGATCATGCTTACAAACTAATATTAAAACTTAACGTCAACCATGCATATAGACAATAATTAATTTATTAATATTAGGGATTCATCGAAATGTGTAAATTTGTAGTTTTGGTAGAAATTCCAACCACGAAAATTGCTAGGACACTTTTTTAGGGTCCCGCATGGCAACGGGACACTGTTAATAGGCCTCCACTGTCCGTTCGTCCGTCCCGCTGTCTACCTGCGGGCTGTATCTCATGAACAGTAATATAATAGACAGACAAGACATTTGAATTTTTCACAGAGTGAGTCGCTCGTACTTGGCCGGTTTTTTTAATTTATAATAATAGCGTTTTGCTCCACCTACACATATCGATGAATGCCTACAAGCGATTCCTACACAAAATATTTAAAAACATACTTAATAAAACCTTCAATAAACATAACTTTGGCATTGTAACTTCAACTTAATAGTTAGATTAAAAACTTAGATTATACATTTTATTCCTCTACTAAAATACATTTGAACTAAATTACCTACTAGTACCAAACATTACAGATCTTTCGATAAAATAAGAAACCATTTACTAATTATTCCAAACTTGAATTTTCCTATGACTTCGCATGTAAAAATGAAACGTGTAGTGGGATAAACTGGGGCACACCTAAAGCAACCTAATTTCAATAAGACTCATTTTCCTACGTAATCACTTAAGTATTTAAGATAATTCGCCTGCGTTGATGACATCTTTTGGAATAAACTTTTATGTTCCCAAAACGATAAAATTCAAAACACGAATAAGTTTTCGAAAAAAACCATTCTTCAAAATGTTTTTTTTTTTTTAAATAGTACAAACAAAAATAATGGTGGATCCGAATTAATCTAAGTAAGTAAACAATATCATATAAAATATAAAGATAAAACTGATTCAAAATAATAACAAAGAAATCGAGTTTACAAGCGAAGCCAAATAGCTAGTTTATAAAAAAAACAAACTCAATTTATATAATATTATAATAAACAAAATATCTACCAATTTTAGTAACATTGTAATCATTACATAAAATAAATTGAGATTTTAACCTATTGTGATATTGTTCGTTACATTTGTATAATAGGCCGTTACGTACAAGCTTGGAAGTTATTGGATGAGATTAATGAATTTATCATCCTTGGCTATATTCAAATTAACAGGAATTGTTAAAAATAAGACTTCTGGAGCCCCTAAACTCCATTAAATCTTATTTCATTACACGAAGCAAACTGACAGTTCTATACAATCATTATTTTACACAAAATAAAAATATTTTAACCTTTTTATGTCAAATAAAAAAAAAACGGCACTAGCACGCCAATGACAGCCTAAACCCAGAGTCAATGTCAACCTAGCCTCATAGACACTCAGGTCTATTTTGCTCAGGCAATCATGACGGCATATCCGTCATTGTCTACAACAGAACTTTAAAAACTTGTAGATAATGCACAAATAGGCAAGATTTTATTTGTATTAAGTAAGATTTTTGGACTGAAACTTATTTTTTACAATTCCTGTACTGTTTATATCATCAGATTCTAACAATCCTTTCAAATGAACATAGCTAACGACAAGATTCAACTTACAGATCATCTTTTGTCACCAATCTATCTAATTTCAACTGTTCCAGCTGCAGCTGCCTCCGGATGGACCCCAGTTGGGTCAATATATTAACATTCTTCCCGTCTTCATTTGGCAAACTCTTCAATATATTCTTCTGTACCGCGGGCACTTTCCACTTATCGTCCACCACTTGCATCGCCTCGCTTAATTCCTTATTCTCTTCTATATCCCTAACAACTACAGGCGAATGTCTTAGAACTGGAATAGGATTATCCAGACCGTTCCTCTTGGACGGTTCATATTTCTCCCTTGGACGGTCATGCACAAGCGCTTTTTCTACAACTACCCTCTTATCGACATCGTTAGCTTTTTCATTTATATTCGAAACACTGGCAACTTTATTTACATTCATAGTATCAGTTTTTACATCATTGAATCGATTGGTTTTATCGATTGGACTATACACAGATTTCTTCTCTTCATATCCCGTTTTATCTTGACTAAACACTTTCCTATCGTCTCTTTCTAATCTATTTAGATATTTAGATCTAAGACTTAGTTCAGAACTAGCCGTGTCTATTCTATTGCAAAGCAAGATATCTTTACTAGGGTTTAGATTCTTTCTTAAATAGCTATCAACGTCATAGTTTGGATTGAAAATGGAATTATCCGGTATATTGGTGGAGAATGGTTTTCTCTCTGATTGGGTGAACGTGTTGTTTCGTCCGTGGATGGGGGGGTAGTAGAGTTGTTTGGGGGGGAGGTCGCTCTGCGAGGTGTGTGTGTGTCTTGCAGCCGGTTTGGGAGCACGTAACGCTTGCTGCTCCAAGTGTATTTCTTTCTGCAGAGCTGTTCTCTTTTTCTCGTAATCTGTGGCGTTTTCTTTCATCTGTAAATTAAAACCAAAGCATTGGACCACATGATTTTGATCTGTTTAAACTTCAAGTAATATGTCGTCGGTGGCAAACAAGTTATATACAGGGTGGAAAAAATCTATGGGCCCTAGAGGGGAACTACCTTAAATCCTTTAGTTAGCGCATTTGACAGAAAGGAAACATTCCTTTATTAAAAAAAAAAACAAGACTGCATTTAACGATTTTATTAATTTTGCTTGTCCCAACCGGAAATCGAACCAACTAAAAATAAAAAAATAAACCATCGCTATTTTATTATACGAATCGGTAGTATTATTGTTCAGGATAAAATTTGTCTAAGAAACATTTGGTCTTACACTCATCTGTTGTACGAGATGCCCATGAATAATATTTATTACAAGTTCTTTATTAACAATACCTAGTATGTTCACTTGTAACAAGTAAATGACACTTTATAATTTTCTTATCCCTTCAACATCTAAAGACATCGTGTGAAGTACTAGCTTGCTAATGTTATTCATCTCTAAGTACCTTGTCGAAGTATTGGATAATAAAATCGGTAAATGGTAATAATAAATCTATGCACAGAACGATTCCTTCTTACACTAGACGTTCGTTCTGTCGAAAAGTTTAATAATGGAACGTACTTTTTTTGCAACACGGGGCAACATTTTAAAAACTATAAAAAAGAAGTATTCGTTCTAATTTCAGATCTTGTTTTGTTTTGCTTTCATTCCGTAATTCTGGAATGTTTGCTTTCAGTAAAATGAGCTAACTAAAGAATTTAAGGTAGTTCCCCTCCAGGGCCCATAGATTTTTTCCACCCTGTATACATCACAATAGACATCAAACACTGATTGGATATAAAAATAATTTGTAGGTATTTAACAAATTATACAGGGTGACCGGAAGATAGTAGCTAACCTAACAGGGTAAGATAGCTCAGTTCAGAAGTTTCTAAAATACGATAAATCATGTTTAGTAAAAGTTGCACGGAAAACGAGTTACATCAACTTTTCAAAAGTTTAGAAAGTGCCCTGGTTCACCATTTTCAATGCCACGACCACGGTTATTAGAATTTTTCAGTTCAATTTACTGGGAAAGAAAGCTGATTAAATTTGCTTTAAGATCCTTGTAACAAAATTTATGATTAACTACTTGTTTAAAAAAAAAACAATATGCAATAGGAGCTTTATTTAAGTTTTTTACCTATACAGCATGATTTATCATATTTTCGACTTTCCTGAGCTGAGCTATCCAGCCATGTAAGGCTGGCCACTATCTCCCGGACATCTTGTTTATGACCATAAAACTGTTCTCAATTGTAATTTAATTTCGACTTGGCTCTTGTCAGGCTATTCAAAATATTTGTCAGTTGCTTAGATTGTCATTGCTCAGGTATATTTTCGATAAATCCACATAGTATGTTATATTTCAAAATCGGTTAGCTACCTCAAGGTCGAATTTACGTTTCCAACTATTTAATATAGTTACCTGGCCGGCGAGGTGTCCCTGCTTGTGTATTTCCGTCTCCTGCGCGACTCGCAACATGCGTAATTGCTCCTCGAGACGCCGCATCTCCGCCTGCTCCAGCATCCTGTGAGATAATTCAGATAACTTGGATTGGGAGTTTATACGACAATAGTAAAGGATTTCTTTTTTTATGGCAAGGAAACGAGCACACAGGCCTCCTGATGGTAATTGGAACATAGGATACGTAGACATTTGAATTTCTTGCGGCGTTTCTTCCCCGCAGTGGTCTCCTCTTGGGAACCGCTGGTAGACTCTTGACGTGTTAAAGTGCCCGTGTGGCCTACTTACTGAATAAATGCCTTTTTTTCTTAAGATTACAATCATAACACTTCAAATGCTTCGAATCTGTTTTTCCACTAACTCATATTATCTGACCAACTAAGACAGGTCAACAATTTCTTTCACAACGGCTCAACTTTAACAGAGTCGACGGAGCTCCTAATTCAGAATGTTTTGGCCCTTGGGGTCAGTTGAATAACTTCATCATGTCAGCCGAAAGACGTCCACTGCTGGAAATAGGCCTCCCCCAAGGGTCTCCACTCAGACCGGTCTTGTGCTTTTCGCATCCACCGCGTTCCCGCGATCCTTACAAGGTCGTCACTCCATCTTGTTGGAGGCCTACCTACAGCTCGTCTCCCGGTCCGCGGACGCCACTCAAGAACCTTCTGGCCTCAAGAACTTACATGACCTAAACCTACCTCATATTTTTGTTAGGATTTCCGTTCTGTACAATTGGTTGATCTGTTTAGTTGATCGGAGGGGAAAATCCGTTTATGTTAGTAGTTTTAATGGTTGTGTGCAATATAAAAGCAAGGTGGGCTGACGAGGCGTCAATAGGAGCTGGTACTCACTGCTCCCGGGCCCGCCTCTCCTCCCGGATCCGGCGCTGCTCCTGTATCTGGTTCTTGAGCTCCTGCTGGTAGAACTGACGCTTGGCCGTCGCTTCCTGGAATCATACATAAAATAATACATACATACATAAACTCACGCCTTCATTCCCAGAGTGGGGTAGGCAGAGCTACAGAATCACCAAGCACTTAAATAAGTTCTTGATAATTCTGTAACCACGTTTTGCACAATCAGGCTAAGATGTTTACCAGTGTATTAGTGACAGGTTGCAAGCCCATCGCCTAAGAGTACTAGAAGCCTTTATTATTCCCTTAGTCGCCTCTTACGACATCCACGAGAAGACATGGAGTGGCACTATTCTAACCCGGTGACCACACAAGTAAAAGATAAAATAATAATAAATAATAAATATCTTTACATAAAATAATAAATAATAATATTTCTTAATTGATGTTGTATTTGTTTTACTTGTTACTTGTCTTAGTGTTAGTATAGTTTTCTAGGTTTCTGTTAATTCTCAAATTTAATTATTTATGTTATGAGTGTTATGACTTATACTTTTTTGTTTTTTAAATAATGTACCTATTTTGACGAACATAAATCAATGCATGTAAATTTTAATGTTATTTATAATGTAGTTGTTTTATGGAACAAATAAATAAATAACCATTCGATCAAAATAAAAATAAAAACAGGTCAAGGGATAATCAGACCTGATGGTAAGTGGGCTCTGAAGCCCATAGGCATTTTCAATCTTACGGTAACAATCTTAAGTCAGTTAATTCGTTGCCAACCCTGAGGACTTAGATGGAACGCCGACATATTTGGCGCGATGGCTGCAGAAATAATTCCTTTAAGTAATATTATAAGCACAATATTGTGCGTGTACGTTTGTCACTTACGGATTTGAATGAATATTGGATTAGCTTATACCTTAAAATAACACATAGGCTAACTTTTCTTCTCTTTTTCTGTCGTTGTACCCAACAGGGTCCACATACCATGAACATGTATATGGGTGAATCAACTTTTAAGGTACTCCCCATTTTTCGACATGTTTTACCAATTATATGTTTTTAGAAAAACTATATTTTTGTTAATGACGTGGCTTACACGCTTATTAAATCAGACAAATAGGCTCACATTTGAAGTTATTTGATTTAAAATAGTACATACAGTTTTAAATAATAATATAGTTGGTAACGCAGGGGACAATGTTGTCCCTAGGTTTTGTATGGAAAATGTGCATTTTCCCCTGAGTTACCAGGTTTTTTCGCGGATTAAAAAATATTTGAGCTGTTTAACGTATAAGGTCTGTAAATTTGGTGGTCTGATTTTAATATTCATAGATCATTTTTAACCATAAGTCACCAGGAAAGTTTTAAATCCGCAAAAGAAAAGGAGTACCTTAAAAGTTGATTCACCCATATACCTATGATTACTACAACATCTGTAAAATGTGAAATACAATAAATATATTGAGTATTGAGAATATCCCAAAAAAAACACTCCCGTGGAATGTCCAACGCCGAAGAAGTAGTGGCCAGAGAGGCCAGAGACTATACAACTAATTACTAACACAGAGGCATCCCGCCTTAGTCCTAAGGGTTGGCAAGCCATTTGCAGTCTTAGGCCCGTATTAATAAACTGATCTCGACTTGACTCGAGTTTTCTATGGCTTGACGTTTACTTTGACGTATCTTGTGATGGCATTTCAGTCAACATGAGTTTATTAATACAGCCCTTAGTATTCTAGTCTTAAGATTGTAGTCTTGAGATCTCACTTAAAGTGAGGTGGCCTGTGTGCACTTTCGCCTTCCCGGCAGAATAAAAAAATTAGCAACTGTACCTGCTCTGCTTGCTCGTTGCGGAGCGAGATGGCGTCCGCGTCCAACAGGGAAGACTTGTAGTGACGCGAGTCGGACTGACGACGTTTAGCCAGTAGCGACTCTTCAGCTGAAAAATACATTAATAAATATAAGGGGACATGGTATCCCGACTTTTGACCAAATCATCATTTGACAAACGAATATTTTTTCAAATTTTTATTTCGCAAAAATGTATTCGAGCTTAAATCGTTACATATTACATTAGTTGCATAGGCTTATAAATAGATTAGGTTAAGTTAGACATTTCACAAAAAAATATATACAGGGTGGAAAAAATCTATGGGCCCTGAAGGGGAACTACCTTAAATCCTTTAGTTAGCTCATTTTACTGAAAGGAAACATTCGTTTATTTTTAATAAGAAACAAAACTGCATACAACGATCTTTAAAAAAAATAAAAAAAAACCCTCGCTATTTTATTATACGAAGCTGTAGGATTATTGTTCAGGATAAAAAAAATCTAATAAACATTTGGTCTTACACTCATATGTTGTACGAGATGCTCATGAATAATATTTATTACAAGTTCTTTACTAACAATACTTACCTAGTACTGTTCACTTGTAATAAGTAAATGACACGTTGTAATTTTCTTATCTCTTCAACATCTAAAGACATCGTGTGAAGTACAAGCTTGCTAATGTTATTTATCTCTAAGTACCTTGTTGAAGTATTGGATAACAAAATCGGTAAATAGTAATAATAAATCTATGCACAGCACGATTCCTTCTTACACTAGACGTTCGTTCTGACGAAAGTTTAATAATGGCACGTACTTTTTTGCAACGCGGGGCAACAAATTTGAAATTCGAACGATAACATTTTAAAAACTATAAAAAAGAAGTAGGTATTCGTTCGAATTTCAAATTTTGTTTTGTTTTGCTTTCATTCCGTAATTTTCTGTAATAATGGCGTATCAAGAACAAATTTTATCCTGGATTTTTATTTTTAGTTGGTTTGATTCCCGGGTGAGACAAGCCACATTTAAAAAATCGTTAAATGCAGTTTTGTTTCTTTTTAAAAATAAAGGAATGTATCCTTTCAGTAAAATAAGCTAACTAAAGGATTTAAGGTAGTTCCCCTCCAGGGCCCATAGATTTTTTCCACCCTGTATAAGAGGGAAGTACAATTTTGAAAATGGTATAGTTTGCCAAATGATGATTTGGTAAATTATTAGTGAACCGTCACACATACATAGGTGGTAAGATCAAGCGGGGCTATTACGTCAGTAGGGTAATTGCATCAAGTGGCTTTAACTCTCGTTCTAAAGTTCATATCGGAGAGTGAAGTGAGTGAAGTAGAAAAAGAAATATATACTTGTCAATAGATGTAACTTTTGATACGGGAGATAAAGCCACTCGACGTAATTGGGATTGTTCATATTTTTAGTTTTTTTTTTTTTTTTTTTATAGCATGGCAAGGCAAACGAGCACACAGGCCACCTGATGGTAAGTGGATACTGTGACCCATAGACATTCGCATTCACAAGACTGCAAATGCGTTGCCTACCCTGAGGACTAAGATGGAATGCCTCTATGCTAGTCATTTCACCGGCTGTCTTATCCCCAAACCGGAACACGACGATGCGAACACTGCTGCTTGGCGGTAGGTTAATGGATAAGATGGTGGTACCAACCCGGACGGACCCTGCACAAGGTCCTCCCACAAGTAAAAGTAAGTATTTTAATTTGAAAACCATTTCGAAGAATAAGGTTTTAAAGTCGTTCTGCATTATTAAATTTATTGAATATTTTGACAAAAGTATATTTGGCCTTTGTTTAACTTTCGTTTTCGGCTTGAAGCCCTCGTAGGTGTATCTTACGTGTTAGGCGAAAACCGCTTGAAATAGTATGTGATGTGATGATACACTATTACAATAACTTTTTATCATTAGATATCATGTCGAAAACGAAACTATTGGGTCAAATACAACATTAATGGATAGGTCTCTTGAAATTACCTATTATTTCGAATTAGAATGAGCGATACCGATACAGAACCCGTGAGATATATTTTTTGGTCTATCCCAATTGTCCCACTGACGTAATAGCCGCACATGGAGGTCGTTTTTTAAAATACAAATATGACTTTTCAATTTTATCAACATACATCGTTATCGCGGGAGCAAAAACGATTTGACAGTAGTCAAAGATTATGACAAATAGGCAATAACAGAAGTGACACTCGTATCGAGAAACGTTTATACCTACGAGTTCAAAATGTATCATATTATTTCAAATGTCTTAACTCCGTATTTGACTTGATTAGTAGTACATATTTAAAGAGATTAGATACGCAATCCTAACCTCAACCTCTTCAGTCACTTTTCCTGCTACTTTAGACATTTGTCATTCTTGATTGATTTGATATGTACAAAAAGATACAAAAATATATCTAAATTAAATATGAAATATATTTAAAGAAATTAAACTAGTTCTGGACAAAAATATTTGACTTTTATATTATTTTATTAAAGCTGACACGTTGACTTATAAAAGCGTTTACAAATTGTAAGACAAGTGTAATTGACTGTTTCCAGCGAAAATTTCGTACAAGATATGAAGAACTTCGTAGAGGCTTAGAGTGTATAGGCAGAATATTCCGTTTATACTGAACCGACCATCTGTTATATCTGTTCTTTGATAGATTTGTTTTTGCTCCCGCGATAACGATGTATGTTTATCAACTATTAAAAAGTTCTTGATGAATTTTAAACGTATCGCTATCGTGAATTTTATTTATCGTTAATACTGTGTGTGTGTGTGTGTGTGTGTGTGTGTGTGTGTGTGTGTGTGTGTGTGTGTGTGTGTGTGTGTGTGTGTGTGTGTGTGTGTGTCTGTCATTCCTTACGTCGCAGGTCCCCGCAGCTGCGGCGCAGCGGGCGCGGCGCGAGCGCGCTGCGCGGGGACAGCTCGCGCTCGGCCCGCGTGCGTGTGTGTGTGTGTGTGTGTGTGTGTGTGTCTGTCATTCCTTACGTCGCAGGTCCCCGCAGCTGCGGCGCAGCGGGCGCGGCGCGAGCGCGCTGCGCGGGGACAGCTCGCGCTCGGCCCGCGTGCGTGTGTGTGTGTGTGTGTGTGTGTGTGTGTGTGTCTGTCATTCCTTACGTCGCAGGTCCCCGCAGCTGCGGCGCAGCGGGCGCGGCGCGAGCGCGCTGCGCGGGGACAGCTCGCGCTCGGCCCGCGTGCGTGTGTGTGTGTGTGTGTGTGTGTGTGTGTCTGTCATTCCTTACGTCGCAGGTCCCCGCAGCTGCGGCGCAGCGGGCGCGGCGCGAGCGCGCTGCGCGGGGACAGCTCGCGCTCGGCCCGCGTGCGTGTGTGTGTGTGTGTGTGTGTCTGTCATTCCTTACGTCGCAGGTCCCCGCAGCTGCGGCGCAGCGGGCGCGGCGCGAGCGCGCTGCGCGGGGACAGCTCGCGCTCGGCCCGCGTGCGTGTGTGTGTGTGTGTGTGTGTGTGTGTGTCTGTCATTCCTTACGTCGCAGGTCCCCGCAGCTGCGGCGCAGCGGGCGCGGCGCGAGCGCGCTGCGCGGGGACAGCTCGCGCTCGGCCCGCGTGCGTGTGTGTGTGTGTGTGTGTGTGTGTGTGTCTGTCATTCCTTACGTCGCAGGTCCCCGCAGCTGCGGCGCAGCGGGCGCGGCGCGAGCGCGCTGCGCGGGGACAGCTCGCGCTCGGCCCGCGTGCGTGTGTGTGTGTGTGTGTGTGTGTGTGTGTCTGTCATTCCTTACGTCGCAGGTCCCCGCAGCTGCGGCGCAGCGGGCGCGGCGCGAGCGCGCTGCGCGGGGACAGCTCGCGCTCGGCCCGCGTGCGTGTGTGTGTGTGTGTGTGTGTGTGTGTGTGTGTCTGTCATTCCTTACGTCGCAGGTCCCCGCAGCTGCGGCGCAGCGGGCGCGGCGCGAGCGCGCTGCGCGGGGACAGCTCGCGCTCGGCCCGCGTGCGTGTGTGTGTGTGTGTGTGTGTGTGTCTGTCATTCCTTACGTCGCAGGTCCCCGCAGCTGCGGCGCAGCGGGCGCGGCGCGAGCGCGCTGCGCGGGGACAGCTCGCGCTCGGCCCGCGTGCGTGTGTGTGTGTGTGTGTGTGTGTGTGTGTGTCTGTCATTCCTTACGTCGCAGGTCCCCGCAGCTGCGGCGCAGCGGGCGCGGCGCGAGCGCGCTGCGCGGGGACAGCTCGCGCTCGGCCCGCGTGCGTGTGTGTGTGTGTGTGTGTGTGTGTCTGTCATTCCTTACGTCGCAGGTCCCCGCAGCTGCGGCGCAGCGGGCGCGGCGCGAGCGCGCTGCGCGGGGACAGCTCGCGCTCGGCCCGCGTGCGTGTGTGTGTGTGTGTGTGTGTGTGTGTGTCTGTCATTCCTTACGTCGCAGGTCCCCGCAGCTGCGGCGCAGCGGGCGCGGCGCGAGCGCGCTGCGCGGGGACAGCTCGCGCTCGGCCCGCGTGCGTGTGTGTGTGTGTGTGTGTGTGTGTGTGTGTCTGTCATTCCTTACGTCGCAGGTCCCCGCAGCTGCGGCGCAGCGGGCGCGGCGCGAGCGCGCTGCGCGGGGACAGCTCGCGCTCGGCCCGCGTGCGTGTGTGTGTGTGTGTGTGTGTGTGTGTGTGTCTGTCATTCCTTACGTCGCAGGTCCCCGCAGCTGCGGCGCAGCGGGCGCGGCGCGAGCGCGCTGCGCGGGGAGAGCTCGCGCTCGGCCCGCGTGCGTGTGTGTGTGTGTGTGTGTGTGTGTGTGTCTGTCATTCCTTACGTCGGAGGTCCCCGCAGCTGCGGCGCAGCGGGCGCGGCGCGAGCGCGCTGCGCGGGGACAGCTCGCGCTCGGCCCGCGTGCGTGTGTGTGTGTGTGTGTGTGTGTGTGTGTGTCTGTCATTCCTTACGTCGCAGGTCCCCGCAGCTGCGGCGCAGCGGGCGCGGCGCGAGCGCGCTGCGCGGGGACAGCTCGCGCTCGGCCCGCGTGCGTGTGTGTGTGTGTGTGTGTGTGTGTGTGTCTGTCATTCCTTACGTCGCAGGTCCCCGCAGCTGCGGCGCAGCGGGCGCGGCGCGAGCGCGCTGCGCGGGGACAGCTCGCGCTCGGCCCGCGTGCGTGTGTGTGTGTGTGTGTGTGTGTGTCTGTCATTCCTTACGTCGCAGGTCCCCGCAGCTGCGGCGCAGCGGGCGCGGCGCGAGCGCGCTGCGCGGGGACCGCTCGCGCTCGGCCCGCGTGCGTGTGTGTGTGTGTGTGTGTGTGTGTCTGTCATTCCTTACGTCGCAGGTCCCCGCAGCTGCGGCGCAGCGGGCGCGGCGCGCGCGCGCTGCGCGGGGACAGCTCGCGCTCGCCCCGCGTGGGTGTGTGTGTGTGTGTGTGTGTGTGTCTGTCATTCCTTACGTCGCAGGTCCCCGCAGCTGCGGCGCAGCGGGCGCGGCGCGAGCGCGCTGCGCGGGGACAGCTCGCGCTCGGCCCGCGTGCGTGTGTGTGTGTGTGTGTGTGTGTCTGTCATTCCTTACGTCGCAGGTCCCCGCAGCTGCGGCGCAGCGGGCGCGGCGCGAGCGCGCTGCGCGGGGACAGCTCGCGCTCGGCCCGCGTGCGTGTGTGTGTGTGTGTGTGTGTCTGTCATTCCTTACGTCGCAGGTCCCCGCAGCTGCGGCGCAGCGGGCGCGGCGCGAGCGCGCTGCGCGGGGACAGCTCGCGCTCGGCCCGCGTGCGTGTGTGTGTGTGTGTGTGTGTGTGTGTGTGTCTGTCATTCCTTACGTCGCAGGTCCCCGCAGCTGCGGCGCAGCGGGCGCGGCGCGAGCGCGCTGCGCGGGGACAGCTCGCGCTCGGCCCGCGTGCGCGCGCATGGAGACGGCGGCTGCTGGAACAGACGGACTCATTCTTAGATCAAAACAGTAACAGGAAGATATAGTGACCGGCAATCTTCTTCAGAATGTAGTAGGGGAAATGTATTGTATGTCCCCCCCCCCCCCCGCACTCTCGCCACCAAAGATACCCAAAATTCGCTTCTAAGTCAAGGTCAAGGTGAAGGTCTTTTAAGTCAAGGTAGTTTCACTCGTTTCTCAAGAAGTTAGCTGAGAACTGTATGTGACCAGGCGCGCGGGCTTGAGCAGCGTAATATAGGTGCTGGGCACCTAATCCGAGTCAGTTGTCCAGCCGGCACCTATCTGTCAACACAGTGCGATCGAAAGTACAGCTACAACATACCGTGTTGCGCGTTTTTAAAGTTCTTTAATAGTTCAAAACATAAAATTAAATCACATTGTAAGTACAAATAAATTTAGTTTGAAATATTATTATAAAAAATGCTGTGTGGTTGCCGGCCGCCTTGAATAGTGCCACTCCATGTCTTCCTGTGGAAGTCGTAAGAGACGACTAAGGGATTAAAGGCTTGTAGTATTGTTAGGCGATGGGCTTGCAACCTGTCTCTAATATACACATCGTAAATATCTTAGCCTGTTTGTGCAAAATGTGATTATGTTTTAATGTTTTAATGTTTATTAGGGTAACAAACGGTACAATATAACTTATAGCTAGAAAATATATTACAACATCAACCACTAAAGTTACCACAAGTTAAAAATACAAATAACACGTGGGTACACAGTTTACGTGTAGTTTAGTTTTTAGTTGGCGTTATACAAAAATATTATAAAAGGAACAAAAGAAGCAAAAGAAAAGAAAAAAATAATAATAATACGGATACAAAAAACAGACTAAGCGCTAAGACGGCTGATGATGGTAGTCTTAAATCTGAGGATTGATGAGGCAAATATATCAGTATCATAAAAACGGTCGTTATACAGTTTACAAGCTCTGTTGATGAAAGAATTGCTAGCGTATTTAGTCCGAGTGAAAGAAACATGAAAAATATTATTTATTTGTCGTGAATTGGTGCGAGGTGCTCTGAATGTTAATCTACTTACAAGATATGGGGAGTCAATTTTATTAGAAATCAGTTTAAATAAGAAAATTTGATCTCGTAATGTGCGCCGGTTTTCCAGTGAAAGAACAGTGTCCAAATTAAAATGGTTACTAGATTGGGAAGCTTTGTATTTCAGGTGTTTTAACAGTTTATTTTGTACTTTTTCTATAGAGTTTATATGTATTTTATACTGAGGGTTCCAAACGCTTGATGAGAATTCTAAAATTGGCCGCACCAGAGAGCTGAAAAGAGTCAAAACAGTACTGACATTCTGAAATTCCTTTCCAATCCTTAAGACAAAACCTAAGAGACGAAAGGCTCTATTTGTTATGTTATCAATATGACTGACAAAAAGAAGTTTGCTATCTAAGTATACTCCCAAATCCTTTACAGTAGATGTCCTCTGAACCGATCCACCATTAAGGAGATAATTATATTTTATTATTTGTTTCTTCCTTGAAAAGGTGATCAAACTACATTTCTCGACATTCATATATAAAAAGTTTTTCTTACAATATTGGCACAATCTATCGAGGTCGTCTTGCATGTCAACACAGTCATTAAGAGACTTAATGACTTTAAAGATTTTCTTATCATCAGCATAAAGTAAACAACTCGAGGACCGAAATTGTGAGATAACGTCATTAACAAAAATTACAAAGAAAAGAGGTCCCAAATGAGAACCCTGAGGCACACCCGATGGTACAGGGACAAATTTAGAGCAATATCCTTTGACAGCAACGGCCTGACTACGATTTCTCAGATACGACTCCACCCACCTTAGCAGTTCACCATGTATACCAACTGACTCAAGTTTCCTCAGCAAGATATTGTGCGGAATTTTATCGAAGGCTTTAGAATAATCTGTATAGATTACATCAACTTGGTAACTTTCATCCATGGCGGCATAGACTTGATCAAGAAATTCACACAAGTTTGATTCCGTGGACTTTTTGTTCAGGAATCCATGTTGTTCTTGAATGATAAACGGTCTCAATACGGGAAAAATGTTTAAATAAATTATTTTTTCAAATAGTTTAGGAATCGTACTTAATTTTGATATTGGTCTATAATTTTGAATACTATGTTTATTCCCACCCTTAAAGACCGGTGTTACATAAGATTGTTTCCAAAACCGAGGCATGACTCCCGACTTCAATGACATATTAAATAACATAGAGATTGGTTTAGCCAGCTGACTTCTACATTGATGAAGAAATAAGGGTGGTATCCCGTCAGGGCCCATCCCCTTATTAATATCCAAATTCTTTAGGTAATTACAGACCTGGTCAATATCTAACTCAATGCTACCCAAACTAACAGAATCAAACGCTTCTGATTTAAGACCAGGCACAGAGTCAGATGCAACAGTGTCCGGGGGCTCGAAAACAGAAAGGAAATATTCATTAAAAAGGCTACAGATCTGGGTTCCATCAGATGCAAGCTTATCACCCAAAAACAAAGTCTCTGGGATAACAGAGGCTTTTTTCTTGCATTTGACAAAACGCCAGAAGAATTTACAGTTTACTTTAATTTTAGACTCCGCATATGACAGATAATTTCGGTAACAGGATTCTTGTACCTGTTTCTGTCGGTCTCTAAGAGATGAAAATGCATCATAATCAGTAAGGCGGCCGTAAGTCTTCCATTTTTTATGATACTTTAATTTTTCTCTTATAATTTTAACAAGCGCCCTAGAATACCATACAGGATATCTATGGTCATTATAAATTAATTTAGAAGGTACGTAATCCGATATAATTTTGTTCAAAGTGTCATAAAAGGCTTCAACCGAGGCATCAATATCACCACAGTTAAGGCGAACGTCCCAGTCAATGTCAGCCAGAGCATTATTAACTGCTTCATAATCAGCGACTTTAAAAAGACGGGCTGAACGAGGTGGTTGACGCAAGGCCTCTGACCGGGTATTCATAATTTCAATGTCAAGAGATGGGTGATGCTTATCCTCATTGACAAAAGGAAAAGGAACGGTAGTTACCATACATTGTATATTAGACAAGACGAGGTCTAATATCCTGTCGTTCATATTACGAACAGAATTATATTGTCGTAGATCATTGAAAGCCAGAAAAGATTGTAAAGAGTCAATGACAGGTGTTGCATTATAACTAGTATTAAGCTCGGCAAAATTATTACATGAAGACGGAGACCACTGCGCCGATCCTATGTTAAAATCGCCTACGATAAAATAAAAATCTTCAGGTCTTTCCAACACATTCCCGGACACTGTCTCATAGAACTCGAGTTGGGCGTCGATCAATAAGGGGCAAGGCGGAAAATAACAACAGAATACCCGGCAGCGAGCCTGTTTGGGACCCACTTGGATGGATATCGAGAGGGTCAACACGTCAGCAGTCGACCCTGGGGAAGGCAAGCAGGTGACATCGTACACCTGAAGTCCACTCCTAACTGCAATCAAAACGCCACGCCATAGATTTAACAACAAATTGCTAGAGTTGTTAGTAATTCTGTAGCTCTGCCTACCCCACTCTGGGATGACAGGCGTGATTTTATGTATGTATGTATGTATTGTTAGAGTTGTTGGTAA
Source organism: Acleris emargana (assembly GCA_927399475.2). Classification (NCBI taxonomy): domain Eukaryota; kingdom Metazoa; phylum Arthropoda; class Insecta; order Lepidoptera; family Tortricidae; genus Acleris; species Acleris emargana. Next base: position 12,141,025 of record OV656858.1, read on the forward strand.
TTCTGTACCTCTGCCTACCCCACTCTGGGATGAAGGCATGATGGCGTGTATGTATGTATGTATTATAAAAAAAATGGCCTCCATGTTTGAGCGAGCGAATAGCGTCATATAAAGTTTCAACTCCAACGTCATCTTCGTGTCCTATTGCGAGACACATTGGCATCTCACTTACGCAAATGGGCTCAAGCAAATTGCAAATGATCTCCAGAGGAATTAGATAAAAACTTACCCTGTATAATTCGGCATCGTCCGTCTGAACTGCGACCGATAGCGCGCTGCTCATAGAAATTGTCTGTACGCCCGTGTCTACTTTGCTGAAAAAAAAAAAAGTTTAAATTACAGTTACCCTACTCATATTCATATTATTACCTATGGGAATTTTGATTTTTGCCCTTTTCATGCATTGTCCTGACCCAGTACATTACAAGGTTAGCTGGAAGAGATCGTTTAAAGGAATAAGTTCGCCTTTGTACATTATTTATTTTCATATAAAAGTTTTTTGTAAAACTATTTCCTTGGTGCAATAAATAATTTACTTACTTATTTTAATTTTGCAGGTTTATTTTTTTACAATTAATATTAAACAAAAGTAAAATAACAATACTTTTAACATACAATTAACATTATAAAAAACGTAAATTACGTGTGCCGCCGGCAGCGGGGCAGGGCGCAAGCTACCGGTGGTCAGGGCTGCAGGGAGAGGAACCTCCTCACAATGCGTGCCGTGTCGAGGAGTACTGCCTTCTGTATCTGGCCCTTGATCCAGCCATCTAGCGAGTTTCTTAAGGTGTTAATCGAGGCTCCTCGCTATGAGACCGTTCGCCGAAACAACTATATTATTATGATTAGTACATATTGTACGCTTTCACGGTTAAATCAGTTAACTAGTTTTGATATACCTATAATGTAGTATACAGAAGGTAAAGCTTTAAAAAGAGCGTGGAAAAAGTAGTGGGAACAAGTTTATAATTTTAAATATTTATTTCGCCTAAGTAAACAGTTACGTCAAACTTCTGGACCACTACGCTACGCTAAGAGCGTGGATGAATTAGTAGTAGAAGCTATTGCAGGGCCATTACCAACTGAGCGTCATATCATTTTATCGTACTCTCTTGCTCGCACTCGTGGGGGTTATGGCAAGCATTATTTTTCGTTTTTCGACCAACATATATCTTAACGAGCATCTGACGCCCGCGAACAAAATGCTGTTGAAACGAGCACGTCAAGTAAAAGCCGAGTTGAACTATTCCTACGTTTGGGTGAAAGAGTGTAGAATCTTCATGCGTAAGAATGATACCTCTAAAGTGATGCGTATCGCCACCGAATCCGACCTCTTGAAACTAAAGTGACTATTGTTGTTTGTTGAGCGCTACTATGATGTTTATGTTTCTATTTCGTATTACTGCCTTAACGCTATTTGGAATGCAATTGAAGTTAAACATTGTTCAATATTTATTAATCTGTTATTACACTTATTACATAACCTATATACCCTCAAAGCTTATTACGTAAAATTAAACTATATTATTTCATTTTGTGCATACTTCGTGTCCCGATTTAATCTCTTGTACTATTATATAAATGACTAACCTGGAATGTTTGAAAATTTACTATCAGAACGTGAGAGGACTTAGGACTAAATCTCATTCTTTCCTCGCTAATGTGCTCCAGTCTAACTACGACATCATATGTTTAACCGAAACATGGCTCACTGATGATTTTAGTGATGCCGAATACTTCTACCATAATTACGATGTTTATCGACGAGACCGGCCCGCGGCGGTGGCGGCGCGGGGCGGCGGCGTGCTGGTGGCAGTGCGGCCCGGCCTGCGCGCGCGCCTCTGTGCCGACCTCTGCAGCTCAAACTCGTCCGAGGAGATATGGCTATCTGTGCCCCTGGCTGCGTCAGACACTCCTTGTGTTAAGTCAAGCCGTGCCAGGTCTTTACTGATATCCTGTTCGTATTTTCCTCATAGTAATCATGCCCAGTCCTTGCAATTATTCTTTAATAACGTGAACAGCCTCATACAGCGTTACCCAAACGATACTTACTTGCTGGTGGGTGATTTTAATATTCCTCACGCAATTTGGTACCTTGATAATTATTCAAACATAACTTTAAATAATAATAATAATCCCCTGGCTGTCAAACTTTCTGACTTCCTTTGTCTCACGGGACTGAAACAGTTTAATGGGTGTTTAAATGCAAACGACCGTATTTTGGATCTCGTGATGAGTAATGTAGTCTGTGATGTATCAAACTGCCCTTCTCCCCTAACACAGGAAGATTTACATCATAAATCCTTAGTTATCTCCCTTCGCTTGTCTTTAGCAACACCATTATATTCTAAGGAGCGCTATAAATATCTTTATCATGCAGCTAATTATGACGAACTTAGAAAAGCTCTCTCTAATGTGAATTGGTCTGTGATTGATAATATGGATACTGAAAGTTCAACAAATTATTTTTATTCCCTCTTGTATAGTTTAATTAAGAAATATGTACCTAGGCGCAGAGTTTGCATTTCAACCCGATATCCACCTTGGTACAGTAGACCACTAATTACAATTATAAAAAATAAATTAAAAGCTCACGCTAAGTGGAAAAAATACAACCATAAACCTGATTATGGCGAATTTAAAATGCTAAGAAAGAGAGCGAAAAAACTTGATAAGGATTGTTATAACAAATATATTGTCTTTAGTGAAAAGAAAATTACCTCCTCTCCCAAATATTTCTGGAGTTTCATAAAATCAAAATTTTCAGCTAATGAGGTACCATCTACCATGTATTTTAATGATGACTCCTCATCTGACGGCGAAGTTATCTGTGACCTTTTTAGGGTTCCGTAGCCAAATGGCAAAAAACGGAACCCTTATAGATTCGTCATGTCTGTCCGTCTGTCCGTCCGTATGTCACAGCCACTTTATTCCGTAACTATAAGAGCTATACTGTGGAAACTTGGTAAGTAGATGTATTCGGTGAACCGCATTAAGATTTTCATACAAAAATAGAAAAAAAACAATAAATTTTTGGGGTTCCCCATACTTAGAACTGAAACTCAAAAATTTTTTTTTCATCAAACTCATACGTGTGGGGTATCTATGGATAGGTATTCAAAAATGATATTGAGGTTTCTATTATAATTTTTTTCTAAACTGAATAGTTTGCGCGAGAGACGCTTCCAAAGTGGAAAAATGTGTGTCCCCCCCCCCGTAACTTCTAAAATAAGGGAATGATAAATGTAAAAATAATATATGATGTACATTACCATGCAAACTTCCACCGAAAATTGGTTTGAACGAGATCTAATAATTAGTTTTTTTTTTAATACGTTATAAATCGTAAACCGCATTTTACCTTTCATTCAATCAACTCAAATATAATAAAGAATAAAGAAAAACATTTATTTAGATGTATAGTTGTACGGAACCCTACGTGCGCGAGTCCGACTCGCACTTGGCCGGTTTTTTTAATAATTATTTTAGTTCGGTGTTTGTGAATAGTAGTAACCTACCGCAGTTACCTTCTTCTCACTCCACACCCTCCCCTATTGATATCTCTAGTATAAATATTACTGACGACTTAATATACAGGCATCTTAAATACATATGCGTAAACAAG